>JAEOAD010000019.1:12900000-18280000 GCA_036365145.1 Orientallactaga sibirica | reverse complement strand
CCAACCCCACAGCTTTCTCTTGGTAGGCATCTCAGCGGCCATATCTTCTGCCTGAGGGCCCAGAGGGGCCAGTCATCTTGCTTTTCAGAAATCTGAACTACTGAGAACTGCTTTATATCATGTCTAAATGGCCAAGCACCCTGGGGCCCTGCACAACTGATGGAATAACTGAACCTAAACCAGCCGCTGCCCCTGACAAAATAAGCCTTCAAGAACAACAGGGCAACCCTGATAATGTGCCTACCTATCACTCCTCTCTACCATCTGCCTGGCCAGAGTCCCATGTGGGACAGGCCTAGGAGAGACTCTCAAAATGAAGGCAGCGGGATGGAGAGATCGCTTCGCAGTTAAGGCACTTGGCTGCAAAGCAAAGGACCCAGGTTCGATTCCCTAAGACCCACGTAAGCCAGATGCACAAGGTGGCACATGCATTTGGAGTTTGTGTGCAGTGGCTAGAGGCCCTGGCATACCCATTTTTCTTCTCTCTCCCTAACAAATAAATAAAAAAATTTTTTTTTTAATGAAAGCAGCAAGCACTCAGAAAGATTGGGCAGACCCTTTAGAGCCTAGGTCTGAATATTTAGAGACACTCCGGTGTGAAAGAGGCTTTTATAATTTAAGTGAGTTCCCAGGAAGGAGGCTGAAAGGGGAGGTGGGCTGGACACTAATAGATGCTGACAACAGCAGTCTACTAGCTGGGAAAGCCTTCAACCTTGGTTTCCACACCTCAAGGGGTACTATGCTCAGAAATGGAGATAGAGATGAGTGAGAAGGCAGGCAGCAGAAGAGAGTCTGAGAAAAAAGGCTTTGCAACAGAAAGCAAACTTGATGCACAAAACACCTGAGGGTTGGGTAAATGTTGTACCTGTTTTCAAGGTAAATTTCAGCTCTCTTTCTCTCTGTGTCAACTACAATAGCACTGCAAGAGCAGGCTTCATGGGGGAATAAGTCAGCCCCTTCATCTGGTGCCTGGGGGCTGTTTCCTTTGTCATTAACACTCCAAGTGTAACACAAAGCCCATGGCAGCCCTGGGCAATAGAGCACTAGGCCTTCCAGTTTCAGATCAAAGCCAAGCACTCCGTAGGAAGCCCCAAGATTGCACAATGTGCTATCTCCTTTAAGGCAGCAGCTCAGAAAACCCAGAGCCTTTCTCCAAGACTTCGCACTTATTTCTTTATGGCAAACAACTGGATAAAACAAGCTCTACCTTTAGAGAGCAGCACTCGGGTTCACAAGAGCACCACATGTGAGTTCTAAACTGGCTTTCAGCCTGGAGAAGTAAATGAACATCGCCCAAGAGCTGACACTGGGTTCTCCCTGAATAAACAAGACACAAAATCAACACCACAGGCACATCCAACTGGAATCCTTCTAGGATTTCACAGGCTCCTGTTTTTAACCACACCTCCTCACAAAGAATGCTCCAATCAAAGGCCAAGAACTGTCAATACCTGAAAGCAGCTGCCTTAAGTGAAGGCTATTGGTCTGATCAGTGTTTTGTTCAAGTGTTGTGTTTCCTCTGGCTCCAATTAAAAAACAATCAAAAGGGGAGGGAAAGTATAATTACCCATGGGCAACACCTTGTCTTTCAGTAAAATTTAACAGAAATGAACTTGTCTCTGGGTGCAAAAAAGAAATACCCAATTTGCCCTATTATCCCCTAAATGAACAGATGTTTCAGAAGATCACCATTAGCTGATAACAGGCTACTAGAATTTCCAGGGCAAAAGAACAAAAAGAATCTCCGCCTGCTTTCGTGAAGGGCAAGCCCCACTGGGACCTCATCTGGAGCACAGAGGGAGGCCCCTCCATGGCAGGAACTGGTCTGCCCTTGACACTGCACATCAAATGCTTCCCTTCTTCTCCCTCTCCTTTTCCTTCCTTTTGCTTTCCTGGTTTACAAAAGGCTGATGGCATAAGCCAACAGGTTACCTTTTACTCCATGTCAAAGCCACTGACCCCCAGAAATTGCTCAGCTATTAGGCTGACCTATTCTCCCAAGCACTTGCTGTGAGGCCTTCCACAATCTATCCATCATAGGCCTTCATCTCCTAGCAATCCTCAAGCACTCTGTGCTTCTGCAACCACAAGGCACTCCTTAACTCCCAAAATATACCCTTGATTTTTTCCTGGGAGAGTCTACCAGCCCTGCTCTAACTAGGGCAGGAACATATTCTTGTGCATGCAAGGGCACCTGGCCTAAGACAAAGAGAGAGCAGGGACTGAAAGTCAGCCTCAGTTCTATTTGCCAAGCATGTGCCCTAACATGAGGCTTCCTGGAAGAAGGGGCATCCTTCTCTAATTTGTGCAAAGGTGCCATATGAGCTAACAGGCACTGACCCAAGATATCTGCTATGGATACACGACTGGGTTTTCTGTGTAACTTTTTTTTGTTTTGTGTTTTTTCGAGGTAGAGTCTCACTCTAGCCCAGGCTGACCTGGAATTCATTCTATTCTCAGGGTGGCCTCGAACTCAGGACGATCCTCCTACCTCTGCCTCCCAAGTGCTGGGATTAAAGGCATGCGCCACCACGCCCGGCTTTCTGTGTAGCTGTAACAATACTTAGAAAGTAGAAAAGGAAACCAGAAACCCAAGGCTCCAAGAGTATGTCTACTGCCTAGGCTTCAGACATACATTAGTGATCCCAGTGAGAGTCTGAGAAGAGTTTTCCTCCTTCCCCCATATTGTAAATCTTTGTTAACTTTAGTATCTCACATACTATAAGAGCTCTAGGGAATTCTTTATTGAAGTAGAAAGGCAAAGACTGAATCCTATGAGGAGGGACATAGAACAAGAACCACCATTCTGGCCTGTCACACCATTCTCCCCCAAATCCTTCAGCAATTAAGACTTATCAAAAGAAAATCAAGGGTTGGAGAGATGGCTCAGCAGTTAAGGTTTTTGCCTGCTAACTAAGAACCCAGGTTCAACTCCCCAGAACCCAGATAAACCAGATGCACATGGTGGCACGTGCATGTGGAGTTCATTTGCAGTGGTAGAGGTCCTGCTGCACCCATTTTTTCTCTTGCTCTCTCTTCTCTCTCACTGTCTCTCTTGCTCTTGCCATCTCTCTCAAGTAAATAAATAAAATTTTTTTTTTTAAATTCCAAACATTCTAGAACACTTCCTTGTAGAACAGTTTTGATCTAGTGGGATCTTCTCTTATAAATGCAAATTATGTTAAGAGTTCCCAAAGCCAAACATGCCTTCCTGAAGATTAAAACCTCAAAAGCCTGGCATAAAAGTCAATGCATGGGCTTGCATAGTGACCAAGCCTATTTCTTACCATACGCTAGCATTTAGCTATCCTCTATTCTAGTTAAACAAAAAGCCTGTAAGCATGTAGTGTATCATTTCTTCTTCCTTCACGAGTGTCCTGAGATGTTCACAAGACATATCCATGTCCTAGCTCTGCCTACAGTTTCATAGCATGTAGGTGGCATGCCACTTGCACACCATAAACACAGTGGCTTTCTATTCTCTATTTCCCAAAACTCATCTGATTCTTGTCGTCATTACTTTCCAAGTCAGAAACCGCTTCCTTTCACTTTTCATCTGGCTAAGAACTTCTAATCACCCTTCGTACTTTAAACGTCACTTCCTCAAAAAAGTGTTTCCGAGCCAGGCGTGGTGGCGCACACCTTTAATCCCATCACTCGGGAGGCAGAGGTAGGAGGATCACCGTGAGTTCAAGACCACCCTGAGACTACAAAGTGAATTCCAGGTCAGCCTGAGCTAGAGTGAGACCCTACCTCAAAAAACAAAAAAAGAAAAAAAAGTGTTCCCAAGCCAGGCGTGGTGGAGCATGCCTTTAATCCCAGAACTCGGGAAGCAGAAGTAGGAGAATTGCCATGAGTTCAAGGCCACCCTGAGACTCCATAATAAATTCCAGGCCAGCCTGAGTGAGAGTGAGACTCTACCTTGGAAAAAAGGAAGGAAGGAAGGGAGGGAGGGAAGGAGGGAGGGAGGGAAGGAGGGAGGGAAGGAGGGAGGGAGGAAGGGAGGAAGGAGAAAAGAAAGAGTTTCCAGTTTATGCAATCTCCCCTAAACTTTCAGGGTTTTCAACAGCATAATATTGATATAGGTTATGGAGGGGACAAGATGTGGGGATTTCTCCTTCAATGACCTCCAAGCCTGCTAATGTCCGTCTAGCTACCTATCATCATAATACAAATCAAATTTTTCTATATACGTCCAACTAAACTGTAGAGTTCATGAGAGTAAAGATAACATTCCCTGCTGCATTTCATCACAGCAACTACACAACAGTAAATACTGATGATAATTTAGCTACCAGAGTTGTGCTGGCCATAATAGTAGCCACTAGCTTCACTCTGCTACTGAATCCTTGAAAGATGCCAGAGGATCTGAAATGAGGTCCAATTGTAAAATATTCATCAGAACCCAAAACTTGCTTGTTTTTTGCTTGTCTATTTGTTTGTTTTTTCAAGATAGGGTCTCACTTTAGCCCAGGCTGGCCTAGAATTCACTATATAGTCCCAGGCTGGCCTCGAACTCACAGTAATCCCCCTACCTCTGCCTCTCAAATGCTGGGATTAAAGATGTGCACCACTATGCTTGGCTCTTGGTTATTTTTTAAATGAAAGAAACTATCTTATTAATATTTTAATATTCATAAAATGTTGAAATGGTATTTTAGATACGCTAAGTCACATATGACACATGGAAGCTAATATATGTTAGCTTTAAATGTAGCTCCTAAAATTTCAAATAACAAATATAGTTGACTTGTACGCTCTGAATGATGGCTCTACAGGACAGTGCTGGCCAGGAGCACGTTTCCTATCATGTGTGAACTTCTCGTTCTTGAATATACAACTGAAACAATTGCTCTGGGAAGCCTTCCCAGAACACCACTCCCACAGAGTTCTCCAGGGTGCCCGCCACCATCATGCTCAAGGGGTGTTGATCTCTTATTTCTAATGAGATCACTTAGTACATTCTTCCAAAGGAATTTAATGAACAAATGACGAAAATCAGTCCTCATTCTCCTCAAAAGCCATATGTTGACTTGAAGTCTATTATAGCTAAGCCTTACTTAGAACTTGCTTAAAACAGAGTAAGATATCAGGAGTAGGAAGGAGGAAGGGAGGGAAAGGTAGTAAGAAAGAAAGAGAAAGGAAAGGCAGGGAGGGAAAGGGAGGGAAAAAGCAGGAACAAAAAAAGAGTTATCTTCCCATTAGCCACTAGGCTAAGGGAAGTATACCTTTGGCTCACCAAGGAGCTCCAAAAGAACCTAGGAGAACTTAGGTTTTTGGTAGGCCAGCTCTTTCTTCAGAAAATCTATTATCTATCCTACCTAAGCTAGAAAAACCCCATCCCCTAAAAACTGCTTAAAATTCAGCAACACAGTCTACATTAACATAATGCTTTGGCTGATGATGCAGACATAAAAATTAACATTTAAGAATTTCAAAGTTGTGGTTGCTGTGGGAACCTTAATTCCAACTGGAGGGCACAGATGCAGAATCGTGGACTGCTCCCAATACTGGTGAAACTGAAGATATGTATTTACTCTGTACAGTGAGGCACAGCTACAGTTACTGAGACAGACTCATTTTGGCATTTCTAGGCTTTCATGCATTTAAATTCTCAACCTCACCACAATACTATTTGCTGCATTAAATTGCCTCTGTGATAAAGAAAGGGAATGAACTGATTGGCCAAACATTCAAATCTCCCACCCTGTATGTGTGTGTGTTTTTATTTAATGCATGATCTGATTCAAAAGACAATCATGATATTTTTATTTTACTCTCATGGGCTGTCTATAAGCTCCCACACAAATGAGATCAGGGTATGAATCTCAGACTGTGAATGTACCACAACATGTGTATGTGTACTATGCTGGAAAAGCAAAGTTCACATTTTAGAACTACAAAGGGGATAAGTAAAAATGTAAATAGCCCACAGAACATTCTACCATGAGAACGAATTTCTGAACACTGTCCTCTGGCACTAACAGTTCTACAACTAGTCACCACAAATACGTATAGCCTCAGAGGAGTGTCAGAATGGTTATACAAACAAGATATACCAAAACCCAAGTATATGGTCAACCTCAATGGCTATCCCCAACATGTGAATGCACAGAAGATGGAAAGGGTGGGGAAGCACCAAACTTAACCACAAACTGCACACATGCATATTGAATCCAAACTCTTATTAGAATGTTCATCTCAAAACTGACATATATACACCCAAGTCATATGCTTTTGTCAGGCAAGTATTCACTCAACTAAATTTATACGTAAGTTACCGCTTGCAAGAGATGATGTTATCCCCAAGAGCCTATACACAAAGATTCTTTTTTTTTTTTTTCTGAGAGCAAAACAGGAACTATAAAGCCAAAATGACAAGCGAAAGTGTGTCCTATTACTATGTAGGTGAAATACAGAGTCTCTCTACTTATTCTCAGAGAACATCTTACTAATAAAATACAACTCACTGGCTATCTCACATAGCCCAGTCCCAAATGCTCTTAAGCGCCCTGGACGCCTGCCAACGGTGCCACTCTGAAATGGAGCAGAGCAGTGGGGATGATTCAGGCTGCAAATATCAGGACATAATACTTTGGGACGAAAATACTTATCCTTTTCATATACAGGTATACATTTATTTCTTTGCCTTCTTTTCGGTGGTGTCTTGCCTTGTTTTGTTTTGCTTTGCTTTGCTTTGTTTTGTTTTGTTTTCTCTCCCAGAAGTTCGACTGCTTCCCTATCCTCACCTGTGTGTTCTCCCCCTCCAACCTGGGTGGTCTGATGCTGGACAGGTGGATGGTCTTGTAGTCTCCAGAGTTCAGCTTCACAACAATAGCATCAGCATTCAAGACCTGCATCACCTGTAAGAAAGAATGCAAAAATGCTTAAACTGCTTTCAGTAGTGCTAATCACACAGCATGAAGCCAGGCCACCACAGTTACAGACAGAAAGTGAGACCAACATCCATTTGGGGAAGAGCCAATATTATCCTTCATAACACAGTAATTACCTGTTCCCACAGACCTTACAATGACTTCTCAATGGGACAGAATCTATATGATTCATACAGTCAATCTCTTTTAATCTTTTGCCTGACCAAGACATGTGGTTAAGTAATAAAGCTGGAAATCCCAGCCAGAAGCAGCCAGACTGCCCTGTGTTGGAGGCATGTGAATTACACAAGTTCTAAGCTAGGCAGGTCTGCAGAGTGAAACCCTCAGTGCCCCTCCTATCCCCCCAAAAGAGAACTGGAAATCCCACCTCTAGTAAAGATTTTCCATGAAACAGATTTGAACCCAGGGAAAGAGGCAAGGGTTTGATTAGAAATGATTAGAAATGAGAAAGAACCAAAATAGGATACCTCACCAGAGAGCAGAAAACTCAAAAGCAAGTGAAAGACAAAAAGAACTGTCATCTCAGCACCAGAAAGGAGATGCTTAGCTATTAATCTTCCAGGCCAAAACATCAAATCACTAAGACATTAACTCAGCTACTCTACAAACCATCTTTTTAGAACACTGCTTTGGACATGTCTGTTCAGGGAAACCAAAGTCATTAACATTGTACCCCACTCTCAGCTGAAAATGATTAACTTCCAGTCTGGGTGGGATACAAGGATATCTATTTGAAGGGCAAAAGCACAAATATTCTTCTGTGAAGGTTAGAACATTTCTCCAGTGTGTGCAGAATAAAACCCATTCACACGGGGACAGTGCCACATCACGGTTATAACTAGAACCCATAATCCAGCCAGTAGTCAACAATTCACACAATTATATTCAGACCCTGTTGTTCAAGGATGTTTGGTGTGGTGTTTTTTTTCTTTTTTGCACGCAATATTTTGGCTACAAGGTAGCTGCTGACTACAAAATCCCTCCACTCCATCTGCAGAATGAAAATCCAAATCTTCTAGGCTTCAATCAAGACCCCATCAGGAACCACCAGGTGGCTGAACTACAAGGTCAGCTGCTACCCTGGGAGGGAGGACTAGCAAAATTTCTCTTCTCTTTTATGCATGAAACAAAAGCTGCCAGACTCTCTCTTGCCATTATGGATTTCACATTGGTAAAGTATCTTAAAGAAGGCCTCCTTATTTCTTGGAAGGCCTAAGAGTTTTCAGCACAAAACACCCATTTATTTGCACTCATCCAAAAATAGCTATTCTACCTTTCTAAGGAACCAGCTAACTGCATACAAGAAATAATAAAGAATACTCAAAAGGAAAATATGAAGAAAGAAGCTGGGCTTGGTGGCTCACGCCTTTAATCCCACCACTCAGGAGGCAGAGGTAAGAGGACAGCTGAGAGGTTGAGGCCACCCTGAGACTACAGAGTTAGTTCCAGGTCAGCCTGAGCAACAGTGAAACCTACCTCAAAAAAACAAAACAAGGGCTGGAGAGATGGCTTAGCGGTTAAGGCGCCTGCCTCCTAAGCCTAAGAACGCCAATCTCCAAGTCCCACGTTTAGCCAGATGCAAAGGGCGCAATGCCGCACTTCCACAAGGGGGCACATGCATCTAGATTTCATTCACAGCAGCTGAGAGGCTGCTGGCGCACCCATCTCTGTCTTCCTCTCCCTCTCTTTCTGTGTCTCTCTCTCAAAAAAAAAAAAAAAAAAAAAAAAAAAAAAAAAAAAAAAAAAGGGCTGGAGAAATGGCTTAGTGGTTAAGGCGTTTGACTGCAAAGCCAAAGGATCCCGGTTCAATTCTCCAGGACCCACATAAGCCAGATGCGTGAGGGGCACATGCATCTGGAGTTCATTTGCAGTGGCTAGAGGCCCTGGCACGCCCATTCTCTCTCTGTCTGCCTCTCTTCTCTCTCTCTCTCTCTCTGCTTGCAAATAAATAAATAAATAAAAAGTTAAAAAATATTAAAAAAAAAAAAAAAAAAAACATAGCTTGCCTGTGAAGCCTAAGGATCCCGGTTCAAGCCACAATTCCCCAGGACCCATGTAAGCCAGATGCACAAAATGGCACATGCATCTGGAGTTCGACTGCAGTGGCTGGAGGCCCTGGCACACCCATTCTCTCTCTCTCTCTCTCTCTCTGCCTCTTTCCCTCTTTGTTGCTCTCAAATATATAAATTAAAAAAAAAATTAATTAAAAAAAAGAAAAGAACAAGTTAGAAATTATGTGTGACAGGAAACTGCAATAGCTAGGTGCTATCAAATAGAAAGAATGAGAAAAGAAAGACTCAAGCTGTACATCCAAAGAAGTTTGAATATGGCTGGCAGATTTCCATAATGAGTAATGGAAGTAGTGTGGAGAAAAGGCCAGTGACAGGAAAGATAAGAAAGGATCCAAAAAAGATTAGAAGAAATTAGGAGAGGGTAGAATTGTTATTTTTCTATTATACTTGCAACTCTGGGCTGACTGAAGATGTAGCTCACTTGGTACAATGCTTGCCTAATATGTAAAAACCCCTGGGTTTGGTACCCAGAACAACATAAACTGAGTATGGTGGCCCACACTAATTCCAGGATCAGAAATTCAAGGTCATCCTCAGCCTAACAGGCCATGCTGGGCTACATGAGACCTTGGAGAGGGACAGCGGGAGAAAGAGGGAGGAAGTATGAGGGAGTGAGGTAATACACTAAACATAAAACCCAGAGAACCAGAATGTAAGATTCACCTGGCCAGAAAAACTTGAAAAACAAGGGTAATTGAAAGCATAAAGCATGGGCTGGAGATATGGCTTAGCAGTTAAGGCGCTTGCCTGTGAAGCCTAAGGATCCAGGTTCAATTCTCCGGGGTCCCACGTAAGCAAGCTGCACAAGGTGGCGCATGCATCTGGAGTTTGTTTGCAATGGCTAGAGACCCTGGTACACCCATTCTCCCTCCCTCCCTCCCTCCCTCCCTCTCTCTCTCTCTCTCTCTCTAATAAATAAATGAAATGAAATAAAAAATAAATTAAAATTAAAAGCATAAAGTAGTCAAACCAAGATCACTATCAGGGCTATTACCTAGGACTGAGTAGTACCAGAGTATAAGACCCACCAAGTCAAAGTTACCATCTAGGGCTGGAGCAATGGCTTAGCGGTTAAGGCACTTGCCTGCAAAGCCTAGGGACCCAGGATCAATTCCTGACAACCCACATAAGTCAGAAGCACAAGGTGGCACATGCATCTGGAATTTGTTTACAGTAACTAGAGGCCCTGGCATGCCCATTCTCCCCGCCTTCAAATAAATCAATGAAACATTTTAAAAAGTTAGTATCTAGTCACATGTAAAAATTCCAGTAGTAATAGAATGCTTTATCAAAAATATCAGCAGTAGACAATTGACCAAAATAAAAAGGCCCTAATGATTGATTTCCCTACACTTCAAAATCCCACATTTGTGTGAAAAGAACATTTGAGGGGTGAGGTTTCAATATTTGCTATTCTTCTATTCTAACTTCAAATCAAAGAGAAAAAAAAAATTCTTCTGAGAAGCTGTGCATGCTGGCGCACACCTTTAATCCCAGTACTCAGGAGGCAGAAGTAGGAGGATCACCATGAGTCTGAGGCCACCCTGAGGCTAAATAATGAATTCCAGGTTAACCCAGGCTAGAGTGAGACCCTACCTCAAAAGACCAAAAAACAACAACACAAAAAAATCTTCTGAGCCATACCAAGCAAAATAGTATAGCAAATCATTACGGCCCCTCCCACAAAGGAAATTAGGTAATTGACAGCCGTCTCATATGCACACATAATATTTCCAAAATCGCAGTGTTGGATTTACTCTCAACCCCAAACTATTACATTGTCAATGGCTAAAAAGATGGGAACTTCCTATAAATAAGACATGAGAAGCAGCTTGACACTCCCTGTATCCTAGTCATGCTCAGAAAGGAATACCACCAGGGAGAGTATCACAGTGCTCACACCCCGACCCCTGACCCCACAATGTGATGCTTGAAGCATCCCCTGTGACAAGGCACTGGGATTCGTCACCCTCATAAAGTGCTAGCAGCAGCGGCGGCAGCACATGGATTCTCGGAGCTGGAAATTTTAGGCCATAGCAGCAGCCTCAGCTCGACATCTCCCTGATTAGAAACCTCCTCTTCAGGAACTGCACGCTCAGATGCTGCCAAGGATGCAAGCAGGGCTTAGCTTTCTGGAGGAGAGTGAGTAACGGATAGTGAGTGAGTGAGTACAAGTAGGGTTTTATGGTTTCCTGTTCCTCTGTAAACTGTGTCATCACTGTCCAGAGAATAAGCAGCTCCTGAGCAGGGACATGGAATAGGCAATAAAAATCCAGGTGTAGTCATACACTGTGCAGTAAGTAAACTGCAGAGTGGATTATTAGTCAAAGCCTGCTCATCAGCACTTATAGAACATAGTTGAACAGCAGTATTTACCCAGGGTATTTTTCACCAGGATAACTGAAGCATGTCTCCACTGCTCACTTTCTCCACAAATTACAGATCCCTAGCCAAGTTTCTACCACACACACACACACACACACACACACGGGGTGGGGGGATCACCTGAGGTGCAGGAGCTGAAATCTCTGCAACAAGTCACCAGCTAAATTCAAAATACATGTTCTAGGGCTGGAGAGATGGCTTAGCAGTTAAGGTACTTGCCTGCAAAGGCCAAAGGACCCAGGTTCAAGTCCCCAGGACTCACATAAGCCAGATGCACAAGGTGGCACATGCATCTGGTGTTCTACAGGCCCTGGTGCACCCATATTCACCCCCTCCACTCTCTCTCTAATAAATAAATAAAAATTAAAAATAAACTTTTAAAGGTGCCTGCTGATAAAGCCTGATGACCTGAAGGCCTGGGTTCAATTCACCAGCACCCACATAAAACCAGAGGCACAAAGTGGCATGTGTCTGGAATCCCTCTGTAGTGAGCAGGAAGCCCTAATGTGCCCATTCTCATTCTCTCTCAGCCTCTCGCTCTAACACACATACAAATAAATATGTAAAAACAAAAAAAGATACATGTCCTAAATCCAAATTCCCACCCCTCCCCCATCACTTGAAGCCTATCTATAAAGGGAAACATGGGTTAATGATGGTAAGGAGCAGGCTAAAGGCTTCCTTCAGCCAAAAGAACTACAGAGTTGTCAGGAGAAGGGGATATCTATGCCTGTCTGGTTCCCTGCCACATTGCCTGTTATAGAGTCCGTGTCTAAGGAACAGCATCCTGAGCAAAAGCGACCCACTGAATAGCTCCCCATACAAGATCCACAGCTCTAATGCTACTACTGAGCTTGATGCGAGAAAGAAGTGAAGGGAGCATCGGCGCAGAAGGAGCTTCTACAGATGCCAGCATGTCCTTTGGTGAGGACCTGGGAATGAGACACACATGCTCCTCCACCTCCCAGTGTCATGACATCTGGCTGTTTTTCCTCATTCCTAAGGTGGTGTACTGTGTCTATTCTCCCCAGCATATCACAAAGTAATGTTGTCATCCTTATGCTTTAAAAACAAACAGTAATAAGCACAACAATACCCTAAAACAAGCAAACTAAGCATCACCAGAGCCGACACTGTCACATGTACTTAGAAGGAAATCGGGTAGGAGACAGATTTCTAATGCAGGACATCTGACACAATACCTGACCACTCACCCAACCTGTGAAAGCCATCAGAGAATCAAAGAACTTCTAGCCAGGCGTGGTGGCATGCCTGGCACTTGTCATTAATCCCAGCACTGGCAAGGCAGAGGGAGGAGGAACGCTGTGAGTTCAAGGCCACCCTGAGATTACAGAGGCAATTCCAGGTCAGCCTGGGCTAGAGCGAGAATATACCTCAAAAGCGGGGGTGGGGGAGTAGAAAGATGGCTTAGTGCTAAAGGCAGTTGTCTGAGAAGCCTAAGGACCCAGGTTCAACTACCCAGAACCGACATAAACCAGACACACAAGGTGATACCTACATACAAGGTCAAGGTCACACATGTGCACAAGATTTAATTGCATGGCTAGAGGCCCTGGCAGACCAATTCATTTTTCTCTCTCACTACAAAAAAGAAAAAAAAAAAGTTGGGCTGGAGAAATGGCTTAGCGGTTAAGGCGCATGCCTGCGAAGCCTAAGGACCCCAATTCAATTCTCCAGGTCCCACATAAGCCAGATGCACATGATGGCACATGTGTCTGGAGTTCGTTTGCAGTGGCTAGAGGCCCTGGCGTGCCCATTCTTTCTCTCTCTCACTCCCCCTTTCTGTCTCAAATAAATAAATAAATAAACAGAAATAAAATCTTTTTTAAAAGTTTTTTTTTAAGAGAAAATTATGGGTTGGAGCAATGGCTTCGTGCTTAAAGGTGCTTGCTTGTAAAGCCTGACAGTCTGGTTTTGATTCCCCCAAACCCATGTAAAGTCAGACACACAAAATAGTGCATGTGTCTGGAGTTCATATGGAGTGGCAGGAGGCCCTGGTGTGCTCATACTTTCTCACTTTGTTTCTCTCAAAATAAATAAATAAATATTCTTAAAAAGGAAAAACCCAAGTAAAGACTTTAATTAATAACAACATATATCAATATTGGTGTATTAATTATAATGAATTTGCAACACTTATTTAAGATACTGGAAGATAATAGGGTGGCAATTAACGTGGAAACTCATTGTACTATCACTTCTAAAACTGTCCTAAATATATGTAGGTAGTTGTTTCTTAAAATTTCTAATTTAAAAAAATTCTAATTAAACTGACTAAACAAACTGACTTGCTAATGAAAGTTGCAAACCAGGGGCTAAAGAGATGGCTCAGAGTACTTGCCTGCAAAGCCTAACACTCAGGTTCTATTCCCTAGCACCCATGTAGAAGCACAAGCACACAGTGGCACGTACATCTGGAGTTCATTTGCAGTGGCTAGAGGCCCTGGCAGGCCCATTCTTTCTCTTTCTCTCTCTCTCTCTCCTTAAAAATAAGTAAGTAAATAAATAAATATTTTAAAGTTGAAAACAAAAGACATGATCTCTCTCTGACAGAGAGGAGTAAATGTTCTAGCCATATCATCCTCACAACCTACTGGACAGTCCTATGACAAAAATCAGAGAAGTAGAGTATTTTTTGTTTGTGTGTTTTTATTACTCTCCATACTAGTGCCACATGAGAATATATTGGAACAGTTTAGGTAATGCCAAAAACATTGAGTATTCTTGCTTAAATTTTAGCAGAAAGCTACTTCCATTCAACATGGTACAAGCAATTAAGTAAATAAACAAGCAAAATGATAAAATGTAAAGAATTAAATTAGCACTGTTATTACTATATGTTAAAGCCCCTAATGGATTCCACAAATATTTCTAAGACTAAAAAATAAATAAATTCAATAACTACTATAATACAAAATCAGTTGCATATCTATAAACTAGCAATATCTGAATTGTATTCCCACCTACCCCTCAACAAACAAAATACTTGGCAATTATCCAATGAGGTGAAAAACATGTACAATGAAAACTATGAAACACTGATGAAAGAAATTAAAGACAACAGAAATCAATGAAAACACATCCCATGATTATAGGTTAGAAGACCAGTATTGTCAGAGTGCCAATACACAGCAATTTATTATTTATCAAAATCCCAGATAACTCTTCTTTTAAAATGGAATGCTCATTGTATTTGCCCAATCCTTTTGAAATGAGCAAATATTTCTCTTGCAGAAAATAGAATAACCCATCAAAAATTCATACTGAATCTCAAAGGACTCTAAATAATCTGGAAAAAGAACAAAACTGGATGATAACTAATAAACCTACAGCAAGGTTATTTCAAAACTTACTACAAAGCTACAGTAATCAAAATTACATGGTAGTGGCATACAGACAATGGAAGAGTCGAAAAATAAAGTCTCTGCATATGTGGTCAAACGACTATGGATAAAGATGGTAATCTAAAAATTGGGGAAAGGACAGTCTTTGCAACAAATGCTTCTGGGAAAACTAGACATGCAAAAGAATTAGGGTGAACCTTTACTAAACACCATATATAGAAACTCGCTCAAAAATGGATCTATGATTTAAATGTGAGACTTCAAACTAAAAATCTTAGAAGGAATCAAAATGCAGAAATATCACAACTTGAATCTGGTGATGATCTCTTAGCCATAACTCAAAGACAAGTCAGTGAAAACAACCAAAACAGGCAGACAAGTTATATTTCCTAAAAATTAAAAGAAACATTATGGAGCTGGAGAGATGGCTTAGCAGTTAAGGCGCCTGCCTCCTAAGCCTAAGAACGCTGGTTCCAGTCTCCAGAGGTTCCAATCTCCAGGTCCCACGTTTAGCCAGATGCAAAGGGGGCACAATGCCGCACTTGACCAGAAGGGGGCGCACGCATCTGGATTTCGTTCGCAGCAGCTAAGAGGAGGCTGCTGGCACGCCCATCTCTGTCTCCCTCTCCCTCTCTCTGTGTCTCTCTCCCCCCGAAAGAAAGGGAGGGAGGGAAGGGAAGGGAAGGGAAGGGAAGGGAAGGGAAGGGAAGGGAAGGGAAGGGAAGGGAAGGGAAGGGAAGGGAAGGGAAGGGAAGGGAAGGGAAGGGAAGGGAAGGGAAGGGAGATTGTGTACCAAAAGTACTACAAAGATAAAAGGTGATCCAGAGTGAGAGGCTACTCCTTAATCACAAAGGTTAGCATTGTATTGGAATATACACAAAATTCTAAAACACAACAACAAAAACCCAAGTAGCCCAGTTAAAAATTAGCAAAAGGGGACTGGACAGATGGCTTAGCGGTTAAGGCACATGCCTGTGAAGCATAAAGACTCCTGTTAAATTCTCCAGGTCCCATGCAAGCCAGATGCACAAGGGGGCGCACACATCTGGAGTTCATTTGCAGTGGCTAGAGGCCCTGGTGCACCCATTCTCACTCTCCCTCTCTCTCTTTCCCTCTGTCTCTAATAAATAAATAAAAATAAAATTAAAAAATTTTTTAATTAGCAAAAGGAACTTGGTTCAAATCTAAGCACTGCAAAAACACAAGCAATTTTTTAAATCCCCCAAGTAGACATAGTACTTACATTCCTCTCAACAAGATAATCCAAATGGCCAATAACCACAGAAAAAGAGACTCAATATTACTAGTCATTAAAGAAATCATAAATCAAGACCAAAATTAAACATCACTTTACATTTTTATGGTATTATAGCTACATGATACTATAAGCAAAAAAGAAACAGAATATAGCAAATGTTAGAGATGATATACAGAAATTGATACCCTTGTGCAAGTGCTGGCAGGGATATCAATGGTACAGGAGAGCAATTCCTCAAAAACATAAAAATAGGACTGGAGAGATGGCTTAGCAGTTAAGGCATTTGCCTGCAAAGCCAAAGGACCTTGGTTCAATTCCCCAGGACCCGCGTAAGCCAGGTGCACAAGGTGGCACATGTGTCTATAGTTCATTTGCAGAGGCTAGATGCCCTGGCACACCCATTCTCTCTCTCTCTCAAATAAATAATAATTTAAAAACAACAACAACACAAAAAATACACTTCCCACATAAGCCAGCAATCCCACTTCTGGGTATACACTCCAAAGAACTGAACACAGGATTTCTACACTCATTTTCAAAGCAAGACTTCAGAATAGTTAAAGTGTGTAAGCAACCCATGTATCCATCAACAGAGACACGCTTAAAGTAATGGAATATTATGCAGCCTTAAAGAGCAAAGAAATTTTGACAAATGCTGTATATAACATGGCTGAACATTCAGAACATTGTGCTAAGTGAAATAAGCCAGTCAACACAAATAAAAGCACTGATGATTCCACTTATGAGAGTTACTTAACTCAGAGATGGAAAGTAGAATGGAGTGGATAGGGAGAACAGGGAAGGGACAGTTATAGTATAATAGGTATTATAAGCATTTTGAAAATGGATGGTGGTGATAGTTACATAGCTACATGAATAAACCTGATGGTACCGAATTACACACTTATAAATGTTTAAAACAGGGCTGGGGAGATGGCTCAGTGATTAAAAGGTACTTGTTTGCAAAGCCTACCACTTGGGCTTGATTCCCCAGAATGCCCTCAAAGTCAGATGCAAAAAGTAGTGCAAGGATCTGGTGTTCATTTGCAGCAGCAGAGATACCCTGCCATACCCACACCATACATATTGTCACACATATATGCAAGCAAAAAGTTAAAAATTTAAGAAAGTCGGGCGTGTGGCCGGTGCCTTTAATCCCAGTACTCTAGAGGCAAAGGTAGGAGAATTACCATTAGGGAGGCAAAGGTAGGAGAATTCCTGTAAGTTCGAGGCCACCCTGAGACTACTTAGTGAATTCCAGGTCAGCCTGGGCTAATGTGAAACTCTACCTTGAAAAACCAAAAGAGAGAGAGAGCGAGAGAGAAAATTAAGAAAAAGAGATGCTTAAAATAGTAAATTTTATGCTATATGAATTTTACCACAAGAGAAAAAAGTGGGGATAAACCTTGGCGACATGACAATGAACTCTATCAAGAGCTACAATACTAAGAACTCATGTAACTAACTGGAAGCTCAGCAAAAACCAGTGTCATCATCAAATCCACGTCACCCATGGCTGGCTTATCACTTGACCGTCAATGCTGGGCTTGGCTACTAATGCCAGCTAACTACTATAAGACCCCAAGAAAACCCCAAAGAGGAACTCTTTGAAGACAAGGGTTCGAGTTGCTTTACATATTTTCAAAACGCTGAGTTTGGACCTGTTTACACTCTTACATGCATACAGAGAACCAACAAAAAAGGCCTCTAACCAGCAAGGCAGTGAGAAGACATCTCTTGAGGACATGCTTCCCCTCCCCCCTCCAACAAAGCTATTCAGGTCTGTGAAATCTGCAATGCCCACAGATCCAGCAGCAGGGACAGGGAAGCCAAGCCACGTGCTCAGGGGACCATATGGCTACAAACAGCACAGATCAGCTAAAACGCCACAGGGAAGGCAGGCAGGGAACTGGCAGGCCACGACAGGCACAAAAGTCTCAGGCAGGCTCAGCTAATCGCTGTGAAGGGAACATGCTTCTCTGCTAACCTGGAGAGACAAGGAGAGCCCTCCCTGACATTTCTTTCCTTGAGGAATTAAAACTGCTTAAGCAGATAGATGATGGAAACCAGTCTTTCAATAGGGTACATGTATAAAGTAACACTTAGTTAAGGGGCTGGGGGGGGGTGACAAGGGTGGTAAACTGCTTGCCACTCAAGCCTGAGAACCTGAATTCAGATCCCTAGCACCCACATAAAAGCCAGGCACGATGGGGTATGTGTCTATTTTGCACAGTTGCAGAGGCAGAAACTGAGGAACCCTGGGGCTTGCTGCCTGGCTGGCGAGTCTAACCAAATCTGTGAGCTCCTGACACAGTGAGAAACCCTGTTTTAAAAGAAAAAAAAAGGAAGGCAGGAATTGAGGAAGACACCTGGAAGTGGCCTCTGGGCTCCTCATACATGTGCACATGTGTGTGCACCCACACACTTGCATGAGCCCACACACATACATGTATAAACATCACATACATACACATGCCAAAAACAGTTTCAAACTTCTCAGATGAACCAACATTCATCTACCGCTCGCTGTGCACTGGTTCCAGGAATCAACTGTCAGACCGGGAGGCAGCCAAGCAAAGAAGTCAGAGGTTATACTATGCAAGGATATCAGTTTATCTTCCCTGTGTCCTAATTAATAATTAGCAGCAAAAAAATTAGAGACTGCTATAAAAAGAGCTCCTCTTTGCTAAGTCCTCACAATCACGTAGTTCAAGAACTGGTCAGCAGGTGTTTTTTTTTTTAAGGTGGCACTGGGGATTAAACATAGAGCCCTACTTTAAAAGCACTTATTTTAAATCATGTAAAATTGACTACAAAGCTGTAGATGGGTTCAAGGTTATGAAAAGTAGTACAGATAACTTTCTTTCTTTTTTTGCTTCTTTTTTTTGGGGGGGGGGAAGAGGGGGTTTCTAGGTAGGGTTTCACTCTAGCCAAGGCAGTCCTGGAATTTACGATGTAGTCTCAGGCTGGCCTCAAACTCACAATGATCCTCCTACCTCTGCCTCCTGAGTGCTGGGACTAAAGGTGTGCATCACCATGCCCGGCTGACTTCTTTCCTTTTATTCCAATGGCGAGATCCAGTGTGATACGGATGTTGGCAAACTATGCCCTGAATAGCCATCCAGCTCAGTCCAGAGGCCACATGACCCATAAAGCCTAAAACATTCACTGTGTGTTCCTTCCAGAAAAGTTGGCCAAGCCCTGTTCAACAATATATTAGAAAATAAACTTACTTGAACTGGTTAACATTTCTAAAGAGCTATTTGTGCTCCAAATCATTTCTAAGGAAATAACTACCATTTACATGGAGACTTACTCCACTCTCTAAATACTGGAGAAATTACCAACTACATGAATATTGACCTACTGGGGACTGGTTAAACAAATTATGGTATAGCTTCACAATGGACTATTAGGTGCCAATTAAGGAAGTACAAGCAAACATTTATTTTGGCTCCCTCCCTAAACACCTCTAGATAAAAATTAAAAGATCTACTTAGCCTACCCATTCAACTATCTGCATGAGCCCAAGAGTATGAAAATAATCAGAGAGGAGAATATTACAAAAGACTCTGAAAGCTGAAAGCAAATGGATGAGTAGCCAACTCAACCCAGGTTCACAAAAGCTAAATCCTGAGCCAGGAGTGAGAAAACCCAACAGCCAATCTCAAGTATACTGCAGAGCCCTCATCACCTGTCCCCAGCTTGCCAAGACCATCAAAGCGGGCATCTTCAGTGGGAATAAAAAGGGCCAAACACTCCAGTTGGTTAATCCCAGCACTCAGGAGACAGAGGTAGAGGAACACCATGAGTTCAAAGCCACCCTGATACTACATAGTGGAATTCTAGGTTAGCATGGGCTAGAGCGAGACCCTACCTCAAAAAAACCAAAAAGAAGAAAAAAATTAAAAGAAACATGTATAAATTAAAGTACAGGGCTAGAGAGATGCCTTAGCAATTAAGGTGCTTGACTGTGAAGCCTAAGGACCTATGTTCGACTGTTCACATAAGCCAGACGCACAAGGTGATGCAAGCGTGCAGGGCTGCACATGTGCACCAAGTCTGGGGTTCAGCTACACTGGCTGAGGCCCTGGCATGCCAACTGTCTCTCTCTCTCCCTCTGGCTCTACTCTCACTCTCTCACCAAAAAAAAAGGCCAGTTTGTTGGGCTTGTGCCAAAAAAAAAAAGAAAGAAAGAAAAAGAAATTAAAGTACAGTATCAAATAAAATATTCAGTAGAAGAGCTGAAGGATAAATAGGTAGGCCCTTAAAAACAAATGAATGCCTATTATCCCAGCGTTCTGGGGTCTAAGAGAGGTCGATCTCCATCAAGGTCAAGGACAGCCTAAACTATATACTGTGATCCTCATCTCAAAACAAAATAATTTCTTTTTTAAAAAATGACAAAATAGAAAATAGTAGCAATCCAGGCATGATGACATGATGACACACACCTTTTATTTCTATTTTTAAGGTTTGTTTTTTTTTGTTTTGTTTTGTTTTGTTTTTTTGTTTTTTTGGGGGGGTTTTTCGAGGTAAGGTTTCACTCTAGTCCAGGCTGACCTGGAATTCACTATGTAGTCTCAGGCTGGCCTTGAACTCATGGTGATCCTCCTACCTCTGCTGGGATTAAAGGCATGTGCCACCACGCCTGGCTAACACACACCTTTTAATCCTAGCACTTGGGAGACAGAGGTAGGAGGATTGCCAGGAGTTAGTTCAAGGCCACCCTGAGACTAGATAGTGAATTCCAGGTCAGCCTGGGCCAGAGCAAGACCCTACATCCCAAAAAAAAAAAAGTTAGAACAGTAGCCTACAAAGTCCAGCAGGCAAATGAAAAAGAATTCTAGGAAAAGGGAGAACAAAGAAAGCAGATGGAAGTCAACAAAACAGGTGAAAATATAAAGTCCCCAAACTAAAGATCTGAACACTGAGGCAGCATATACGCTCATAAACAGATGAATTGGCATCATTATGAAACTCTAGAATACTAGGACCAAAATGACTTTGGGAAGTCCTTCAAGGAGGAAAAAGCATCAAAAAAAGATGAAGAATCAAAATGCTTTCAAAACACTAACACAGAAAGAAAAAGAGCAAGAACCTAGAGACTGACGATGGAGCAACACTTCAACAATTTTCAAGGAAAATGACTTCCAAGTACACTTTGCTAGATTACAAACCAAGTTTAAGTAGAAAACAGGTAAGAATGGTCTCAGAAGATTCACTTCTCAAGCACTGTATTGCCATAAAGTAGAAGAAAAAAAAGAAAGCATGCCACAAAATGAACGTCAACCATCAAGAAGAAGCCACAAGATTGAGTAAGCGTAGTTCTAAGCTGAGACTGAGGCAAAGAAAAAAGCCTTATGACAATGGGGAGGAAACCTAAAGGTAGCAATGTGGTCTGTAACAGGGAAGCAGAACTTGCCCAGATCAGTGCCGGTCACAGGCTCCAAGAAGTGTTACTGAAGGTAACATTAGCAAGCGAAATGAATGTCTTGAGAGGAAATTCAGACGGGCAGAGTTTGAGAGTTGAATGAATAATGTATGTATAATATATATGCATGTAAGTGCTAAAAAAATTAGTAGCTCCAGGGAAAATAAAAAGTTCTATAGGAAATGAAAATTAGCTTTAATATGTGATACAGCTCTTATAAAGTAATTAGCATTTTTACAAGGTAAATATTGAATGTTAATTTAACAAAAATTATTATCATATTGGACGAATGAGAAAGAACACGTGCATGCCCATGTGAGTGTGCGTGCTCCAGCGAGAACACTAAATCATGAAATGAAGGAAAGGAGTGATGCTTACAAGTAGAAGATGAAAAAAAGAGCAACACAAACACTCCAGAAAACTGACACATGAATGAACCACATATTCAAAGAGACTGCCATAGCCAAAAGTGGTGGCACACACCCATAATCCCAGCATTTAGGATCAAGGCCATCCTTGACTACATAGTGATTCTAAGGCCAGCCTGGGGTACAAAAACCTCTTCTCACAACGAAATAAAACCCAAAAACAAAAAGAAGAAGAAAGTGGCTGCTGCCAGCCGGCAATGAGATAAGGAGCTTGCACCAGGGTATCAATCAACTACACACACCACAAGAACACTGCTCTTTTTCCTAGCAAGCTTTGCTTGATGCAAGCAGCACTTTCATCAGGGACATTTGCAGGCTTCGCATTCTATCACAAGCTCCTCTTGTCACATCAAGATTCTCTGAGTTATACTGTCTCAATGTGCACTGTTAGTATGCATGGTCCCCAGCTGTTTTGAAAGGTCATGGAATCTTTAGGATGTGGCAGGTAGATGGCAGAGGAAGGTTACTAGGGGCAAGCTTTAACGTTATGTACATTTGTGGTTTGGATCTGAACACTCTGCCTCCTGGTCCAGCGTCTCTGAGGAGCTCTGGTACATGTTTCTACCACCAAAGCCTGAGCTGTGGGTGCTGCCGTGTCTTCCCAGTCTGCTACTGGGAAATGAAAAGAGCCACAGACAATATGTACACAAGTCCACATGACTATGCTCCAATTTATTTCATGACACTAAAATTCAGTTTCTTCACAAAATTTTTACATGCAACAAAATAGTCTTTTTCATTGTAAAATCCACAGGCCATACAAAAGTGAGGACAGAATCAAATGTGGCCCATTGTTTGCCAACTCTGAAATGATACTGGGGCCAGGCGTGGTGGCACACACCTTTAATCCCAGCACTCGGGAGGCAGAGGTAGGAGGATCACAGAGAGTTCGAGGCCACCCTGAGACTACAGAGTGAATTCCAGGTCAGCCTGAAATTGAGTGAGACTCTTCCTCAAAAAAAAAGAAAAGAAAAGAAAGAAAAGAAAGAAAAGAAAGAAAAGAAAGGTACTGTGACCAACTGGGTTTAGAACAGAAGGTGATCTCACAATGTTTCAGGTAGAATACGTATGCTGCATATCTACTTGGTGCTTTATTCCTGTCTTAAAAACCAAAATAGTGCTCAAGAATTTTTAAAGCTTAAAATTCTTTATATTTTTACACATGTGTTTGTGTGGCATCCGGGTGGATGCATTCATGTGAGTGTAGGTGCATGTGCATGGGCACATGGGTGTGTGCATTATGTGCTACAGGTCAACTCAGGGTTATCTTCCTCAATCACTCTCTGCCTTGTTACCTTGAGAGAGGGTCTCTCACTGAAGCTGAAGTTCAGTTTGACTACATTAGCTAGACAGAAAACCCTAACAATCCCGTGTCTGCCTCCCTGGCAGTAGGTTACCTGTGTGCAATGCCACACAGTGTTTAATCAGGTCTTCATGCTTGCACAGCAATCCCTCCAACACCTGAACACCTCCCAGCATCTGGTTAAAAGTCTTTTATCTACCTCTCAAATCCACAAACACAATTTTCTCTCTACTCTCTAAACAAGCCTATTTTCAAATGACCTAAATTTATATTTAAGGTTCTACAAAGATTTTTATCCCTCATAATCCTCATTTAAATGATTTCTGGGGCAAATGCCGCTATTCTAACCTTGTAATAAATAGAACTTATTGTAGTGATACACACTGAAGAAAAAATAAGGCTGACATTCCATAATCCTGGAATAATCCTTTCCAGGTCCACCCATTTCTCTGCAAATCAGAGGTCCCTGATGTCCCCCCAAAACATTACAGGCCATTGCCAAGGTTCTCAGTTTCCCACCAGGACTAGATGGTAAGACCCTATTGCTAAAGACTCCACATGCTTGGGCTGCAAGGTCACTGAGAAATCCTGCTGGAGCTGAGCTGAGCTGAGCTAAAAAACCTCCTCTGTGTAGACCAGCTGATAGAAAGTTGGAAAAAGCTATGCTGCATACAGCTCCATGGGAGAAAGAGAAGTCTCCAGTGGAGATAAACAACAGTGAACAATGCAAACCTTAAGTTTGGCCAGCCAGGGCAAATGAGCCAATGCGTGCAATAGTGGCATGTCTGTTATGGGGGAAACCAACTCCTCTCTAATTGGACTGGAGGCCCGCTCCATGGGAAGGAATACATGCCTGATACTGAAAACCTACAAGAGGGGTAGTCATGAGCCCTAGGAGTATAATGCCTGCTGGTGTCTAGCTAAATATATATATTATGTTCACCAAACAGCCTGGTAAGCACTTCTCTTAATGTCCTTACCCATAAATTAATGCTACCCTCACTTTCGGTTAGAAAAGCTTCTCTTTTCAGATGATGGTAACCTCTTGGATGACTTAAGAGGCACCAGAGTGCCAAGAAGAAGTGACAGAGGAGTTCTCAACACTGAAACATCTCTATCACACCTTCCAAGGCTCAGGGTCCATTGTGGAAGAGGTGGTGGAAAGAATGTAGGAGCCAAAGGAAGGGTAGGACTGCTTACAATGCAATCTTCCAGACACAAAATGGCCTGGATACCCATGACCTCACAGTGCCTGACACTACCTACACAAGACCATCATAATAGGAGGAAAAGATGATGACATCAAAATAAAAGAGAGACTGATTGAGAGAGGGAAGAGATATTATGGAGAGTGGAGTTGTGAAATGGAAAGTAGGGATGAGGGAATTACCATGGTTTATTGTTTTTAATTATGGAAGTTGTCAATAAAATAAATAATTGTCATCAATGTCCTATAATCACTTCTTCCTTTTCTAGTTGCCAACAAAGTCATATTTAAGATAAATGTGTTCCTTTAATCCCAGCACTCTGGAGTCTGAGACAGGAAAATCACAAGTTCAAGGGTAGCTTGAGTTACATGTCTCAAACAAAACAAAAATAATGACCTACCTCAAAAAAATAAAGAAAGAAAGAAGAAAGAAAAAAAGAAGGAAGGAAGGAAGGAAGGAAGGAAGGAAGGAAGGAAGGAAGGAAGGAAGGAAGGAAAGATAGATGCCAAAAGCCAAGTTACTGGCTCACTTAATTCTTTTTCTTGCATGTATATATGTGGGTATAGAATGCAGGCAGACAGGCACGTGTGCATGTGTGCATGTACTATGGCTCATGTGTGTGTAAGGCTTGGTTGTATCTTCTTTGATCACTCTCCTCTTCCTAGTCTAGATAGCCAGTCTGCTCCCAGGGACTCTGCGTCTCCACACCCTGGGCACTAGAATCACAGGAGGCTACTATGTTTTCCTGCTCGCCTGGCCGCCCATCTCCTTGACAGTGAGTGTTTTACACCTGGCTGCCCTCACTATTCACTCTTCTATTCATCTACCCTACTCTGATGATCCTCTGTTGAACAGTGAAATAGTCTCATCCACCTCCCAATGTGGACTGACAACCATTGAGCCTCCAAGAATCCACGGGGGGTCCTTGAGAGACTGGGACTAAGCAGGTTCCTTGCCGCTGCAGACTACTGGACTGCCATGCGCTAATCTAATAAATCCCCTTTATAATACAAATTCATTGTATTGATGCTGTTCCTCTAGAGAACCTTAACATAGAGGAACATTAGAGGAATCTGAGCTCAGGTCTTCCCACTTGTACAGCAAGTACTTTACCAACTGAGCCATCCACCCAGCTCCCCCAATCATTTAATTTGCCTTTTCCTTCTTCTTCTTCTTCTATCTATTTATTTATTTATTTATTTATTTATTTATTTATTTATTTATTTTGTGTGTGTGTGTGTGTGTGTATGTCAGAAGTGCAGAGGCCACAGGAGGTCACCAGGTGTTGTCCCTTATTCTTCTCAGCCTTACTTCCCTGAGACAGTATCTCTCACTGAACTTGGAGCTCACCATTTGTCACTACACAGGCAGATCAGTGAGCTCCAGTGATCCTTCTGTCTCATGCCCAGCTTTTTCCATGAGTGATTAGAACTGAACTCTGTTCTATTGCTTACATAGCAGCACTCTCAGCCATTGAGCCATCTCCCCAGCCCCATTTTAATTCGTTAGAAATTTTCTTCATTAGCAATTCTTTAGTTCCCCAAGCACCAAACCCTAGTCTATGTCCACTACTGAGGGTGATGGTCACCTTCCAGGATTTCTTTTACAAACTCATTTTCAGCCAATAAGATTAGCAGAGACAGGACAGAGGCATAATACACTTCAGCCTCATCTATACACCAACATCACAGAGTCTCTAAGTGATGTTGGTAAACTGCAGGCCTATTACCATGTTAAGTGGATGTTCATCCTCTGTGCAGGCATATTCTTTTTTTTTTTTTTCTTTGAGGTAATGTCTTATTCTAGCCCAGGATGACTTGACCCTCACTCTGTAGTCTCAGACTGGCCTCAAACTCACACCATTCCTCCTACCTCTGCCTCCCATGTGCTGGGATTAAAGGCGTGACCCCCATGCCCAACTAGTATTTTATTTTTATTTATTTATTTGTAAAGCGAGAAAATGGGTGTGCCAGGGCCTCTAACCACTGCAAACAAACTCCAGACACATGAGCCACTTTGTGCATCTGGCTTTACATGGGTACTGGGGAATCGAACCTGGGTTGTTAGGCTTTGCAGGCAAGTTCCTTAACTGCCAAGCCATCTCCCCAGCCCCAGTATATTCTTATTTACAGTAAGTGTAGACAAAATTTGGCATAGCAGCCCATGTCCAAGTGCATGCTAGCACCTTCCTCTGACAATGGAAGCAGAGGTCAGTTCTGATCTGTATCACGATCTGAAAGATGTATAGGACACTAACTCCCCAGGAACAACCTTTGCCCATGTCCACTACTGAGATGACCACTCACCCACCTGCTGCCCAGACATCACTTGCTAAACAAAGAGGTCACTTGAATACTCTGTGACCTATTATTTTGGACATCCTTAAAAAAAGAGTGAAGAAATTCAGCCAATTCCTCAGAGACTTAGCAAAAATTTTACCATGATAAATTTGGGGATTTCTCAGGCTGACAATGCCACCTAGTGGCTCTCCATCCTAAATTCATGGGTAACTGAAGGAGGCCAGCTATTCCAAGAATATGGGTATTTAACCACATATACCCTATAAATAGACAAAATGTTCATTGTCTTTTGGCAAAAGCAAACATAGTCTGAAAAATATTACAATATTTTGAGAAGGAATGGAGGTCTCCAATTCAAATTACCAAACTAAGAAAAAAATATTTTCATAATACTGTTGATGCACCCATTTAATCTATTTAACAGCTCTAATTTCCTTCAAAACAATATATCCAAACTCACATCAGAGACGAACATAGGAGGAAAAAAAAAAAAAAAAACTCACCTGAGTTCCAAAGAAGAATGAAGAGAATCCTTAAAATATGAGAGGTATTTCAAGCTGGCAATATCCACAGCTGATAACCCAAGAACTTATACTGAAGTTATGCTAATTTACAATGAGAAATGCAAGACCCTTACAATAAGCAAACACACACACACAGCCTTGCCATAAAATGTTCAAGAGTGACAGCACTTCTAATTGTTCAAATCCTTGTATCATCACTCACCTGGCAATGTCCACTATGCATATCAACATGCTGAGAATGACTCACCTTGGCAACGAACTGCTTGTCCTTTTGGTCCAAATTAGCAGTGGGAGCTACATAGTCTCTCCATATTCTCAGCCTGCGCTCCTTGGCAAACCTGACGACAAAGCAAGGATGCAAGATCATTCACAGAAAGAGTACCTTCCATTTGGGTCCACCACCAACATGGGAACAGGTAACACATACTCCTTTCTACCCTGCACCCCTATCTACAAGAAAGACCATGAGTCAACCAAGAACAAAGAATGACTATAAATGGAAAGATCCAAAAAGGGTGCAGCCAACAGAAAAATCAAGATGCAGGTTCCCTGCCAACTCATGACTGGGAGATTAGGATCTAAATGTGCAATAGCTTGAGCATGGACAGTCCAGGTCCATCTATATAATTAACCCTTTGGTTTAAACTAGCATCTTCTGAGTGACTACTACAACAGAAAGCAATCTGCATCTTAAATGGGAAGAACACACATATGGAAATAAACATTTTTTAAGAGTCACATGACTACCCAATTGCTACTTGAATTATAGAAAAGGTTATTGGCTACCAAATCCTACACAGAAAAGGAAAAAAAAAAAAAAAGCTGTCACCATGGTTCATCTAAAGGATAAATAAAAAATAGACAAAAAAAAAAAAACAACTGTATAAAAGTTCATTAGGCCAGGGATGGTGGCGCACGCCTTCAATCCCAGCACTTGGAGGCAGAGGTAGGAGGATCGCCATGAGTTCGAGGCCACCCTGAGACTACAGAATGAATTCCAGGTCAGCCTGAGCTGGAGTGAAACCCTACCTCAAAAAAATAAACAAAAAGTTCATTAGTAAGAGTTCAAAGCCCACGTTGTCAGAAATTCATTTTAAAGTATTAAGCCTAGTACGTTTATCTTTTTGAGTCAGACCAAGAGTGGGAAACTGAGTATGTGCAGATATAAAATTAAAAAAAAAAAGCAATGAAAAGCTATCTTCAATTATTTATGAATAAGTGGAAGCATATGCAGTGGGAAGAACTATCATTTCTTAAAGCAGCTTTACAGCCAGGTTGTTTCAAAGATGCGGTAAACTGGAAAGACAAAGAAAGATGTAGTAGTTGTAAAATGCATAAAGTATTTCCATTGATGAGAGGATGTAATTGTGCCAACAATGCAAGTAGCTCAAATATGGAAGGCAAAACAGCCGGCAAGAAATCATACATTGAAATATGATTTCCATTTTCTAGCCTAAGCTTCTTTTATAATTATGAGCACTTTACAAACTCCCATAAAAACCCCTGTGTTATAAAACATGTAGATACTATGTTAATTATACTCACTTTCTTCAGATAGGCAGGAACTTAAAAAATGCAAAGAAAAATTATTAACTAAAATAATAAGTTAGAATAGTAATGGACTTAGAATTTTCAGGAACGAAGAAGGGAGGAGGGGAAGGGAGGGGAGGGGAGGGGAGGGGAGGGGAGGGGAGGGGAGGGGAGGGAAGGGAAGGGAAGGGAAGGGGGAAGGGAAGGGAAGGGAAGGGAAGGGAAGGGAAGGGAAGGGAGCAGAAGGGTTGGAGGTGGATGGGAGGGGATGGGAGGGAACAGGAGGGGAGGGGAAGGAAAGAAAGGACTAAACATCATGGAATAGCTGGAAGTATTTGGAACACTGTATTATGTCTTTCTAATTTAACTGTGGTACAACATAAAACTTAAAAATTTAATAAACCACTCACTCTTGTTTTATTTATTAGTCAATACATTTTGGTCAGATCATCCTATCAAATGGCAAAAATTAAAGTACTCTCATTGGGCTGGGAGATTGTTCAGCAATTAAAGGTGCTTGCTTGCAAAGCCTGCCAGCCTGGATTCAATTCCCCAGTACCTAGGTAAAACCAGATGCACAAAGTGTTGTACGTGTCTGGAGTTCATTTGCAGTGGCAAGAGGCCCTGGTGCACCCAATAGCTCCCTCTCTCTTCTCTCTCTCCCTCCCTGTCTCGAATAAACAAAAATTTTCCCAAATAAATCAAATACAATCATAGAAAGTTACAAGAACTAGGAAAAGGAATAAGTACATTAATTCTGCAGTTTCTGGCCATATATGTCTCAGCTGTGCATCTCAATGGCACACGCATAGACTATTGTACTTTGCCATACCACAAGCTTCAAGGGTGGAACACTCTCATGACCTGTTTGCTTCTGCATGGAGACAGCCCAGAAACGGACATATAGGGTTCCCCAGCAGTATTCCCATGCAGCTACTACTGGTACCAACTTCGTTTTCCCCCCACTTACTTCATCAAATGAGAAAAGTTCATCTAAACATGTATCCATACTTAACCTTGACACTGAAAGGAGCTTACAATCTTTGGAATGAACATGCTCTATCTTCTGGCAATAGTTAACCCCCTCAGAGGTGTCTTAGCACTCTTAATTCAACATATAAGGCCTTCATGTCCTGGTCCTATTTTAACACCCACAGGCTGTACCTCTCCATCAAAGCCTGCTCAGTTTGCCTGTTTGGGAGAAGCTGATGAGGAACTCTACTATCCTGATACCCAGAACACTCAAGAGAAGAACTAGGGAAGAGGTAACCTAAAATACCTTACAACTAACCCATGTAAAGAACACTATCCAGGGCTGGAGGGATGGCTTAGCAGTTAAGGCAAAGCCATAGGACCCAAGTTCGATTCCCCAGGACCCAAGCTAGCCAGATGCATAAGGGGGCACACGCATCTGGAGTTCATTTGCAGGGGCTGGAGGCCCTGGTGCACCAACTCTCTCTTTCCCTCTCTATCTCTTTCTCTCTCTCTGACTCTTTCTCGGTCAAATAAATATTTTTTTTAAAAGATCACTAAGTAAAATGAACTTAAACATTAATACTGAAGTCACTCTTCTATTGAAAGAATTTCTTTTGAAATTTCTCAAATCCTTTCTGAAATAAATCTGATATTAACACAGACGGGAACTAGATAAATTCTTTCTCTGAGATCTTAGCAGGATCTGTGGCTGGCAGGCCTTACCTCTCAGCTGCCCTTAGCTTTTCTGCACCCCGGGTATAAACTGCAATCGACCAGTCCACACAGCGTGCAAAACCTTCCTTCAGGAGGAGCTCAGTGATATTGCCATTCTGAGAAGCAAGGAACAAGAAAGGGCAGGCACAAATTAGACACTGTCACAAGAAACCCACTTCTCTTTGTTTCTTGGCAAACACAGCCAATCAATCTGGTACTGGTAATTTGTAAGTAGTTTCCTTTAGTAAGAAACTCCCACTAAGATGGGAGACACAACCTGGAATACTCTTACCAGCCCTGGCCTCTTATCACAACACCCAGCATAGTACTTCTCACTTAACAGGAGTGGGAGAAATGTTCATGGTACTGAATGGAACTGATATTTCAACAGCTCTTCTTGGGGCAGAGGAAGATATTCATCTTTAGTAGAGATTATTCCTCATTCTTCCTTCCCTAAGATCAGCATTTTCTCCCCTATTCATAAAGCAGAAAGCTGAAGAACAGGCCAAGTGGGAATAGGGTAAGCCACATTTTGCCTGGTGAATTAAAGTTCAGATTCTACATGACCCAGAGCCATCTGGCAAGGTACGGCCAGACAGTCAGCACTATAGCACAGACAGACATGACCTTGGCCCACTCCAAACCTAGCCTCCCAGACATCTACAGCTGCCCTCATGAAAGAACTATCTGGCTGAGAAAGTAACAGGAGTTTATCTTCATATCACATATAGGTTACAATAATGAAAATTAGCTTAGTTGTCACAAAACGAGGTCATTTCATGTCCCAGAATAATCCATCTATCAAAGTGTTCTGTACATCAAATTCCCAATGGTCAGAACTACAAGGACATAAATCAAATCAAAGTTAGGAAGTAAATAGGTAAGGTGTACAATACAGGAAAAACAAACGGCTTCCTCCTGATCTACCCATGCTCCAGATAGCTAACTTCGAGACATGACTATAAACTTCCTCACTCACACTCTACCAGTTTCAGTTCCATTTCTGCCAGACATGCCCATTTCCAGCCTTTCCTACTAGCAGCTTCTGGCATCCAAGACTTGGGAAAGTAATGAAGTGCCTCTTCCCCTTATGAACCTAGTAACATCTCAGATTAACTTACTAAAGGCAAGAAGGTGCACAGATTTGTCCAATTCCATAAGACAAATGATGTCTCCCTAGAAAAGACCTCAAAATCATTAGGTAGTAACCATGCCAAGCTATTTAAATGGATGTAAAATAGAGAGAGAAAAAGAGAAGCAAACTGCAGCTCTTCAAACTCTGAATGTATTGCTGGCCCATCACAGCCCAGGCTGCACTGCACACTTACTGGATGAAGGATGGTACCCAGAATGTTCTGGTTGTGGCAGCTTTCCAGAATAATCTGAACATCTCTCTGAAGCAGTCGCGACTCCGTGAAAAACTTGGCTTCCGCAGCAAAAGGCTCTGGTGTTTCACTGCCATCTGCTTCTCTACGAAAAGTTGGGCACTAAAGAAAAGTGAGGCCAGTGAGGAAGATTGTTTTGCTGCAAGAGCCAGTGAGGAAGGCAGGTGTACTGTAAGAACCCTACACCAAGCCTTCAAAGGGTACAAGCACCACCGGCTAAATTCAGAAAATCTCAAAACTTGTCCTTCTATCCCTCTTTAAAACAAAATTGGGTTGGAGAGATGGCTTAGCAGTAAAGGCATTTGCCTGCAAAGCCTGAAACCCAGGTTTGATTCCCCAGCACCACGTAAGCAAGATACATGAGGTGGCAGGTGCATCTGGAGTTCATTTGCAGTGGCTAAGAGCCCTAGTATGCCCATTCTCTTTCTTTCTCACTCTTCCTCTTTCCCTCTCTCTCAAATAAATAAATAAAATATTTTTAAAAAACAATGAGGCCAGGAGTGGTGGCCTATGACTTTAATCCCAGCACTTGGGAGATAGAGGTAGGTGGATCGCCATGAGTTCAAGGCCACCCTGAGACTACATAGTGAATTCCAGGTCAGCCTGGGCTAGAGGGAAACCCTACCCCAAAAATCAAAAACAAAAAAGCAATGACAGGCTGGAGAGATGGCTTAGTGGTTAAGACACTTGCCTGCAAAGCCAAAGGACCCAGGTTTGATTCCCCAGGACCCACGCAAACCAGATACACAAGGTGATACATGTGTCTGGGGTTCATTTGCAGCGGCTGAAGGCTCATTCTCTATTTGCCCCCCTCTCTCTCCCATATATATATAGTTTATACATTTATATATAATATTTATTTTATATCATATATTTATATATAATATATACATATAAACTAAAAATCTTTTTTAAAAATTTAAAAATAGGGCTGGAGAGATGGCTTAGTGGTTAAGACATATGCCTGTGAAGCCTGAGGACCTGGTTCAATTCTCCAGGTCCCATGTTAGCCAAATGCACATGGTGGCATGTCTGGAGTTTGTTTGCAGTGGCTAGAGGCCCTGGCACACCCATTCTCACTCTTTCTCTCTCTCTCCTTCTCTCCCTCTCTCTGTCTCTAATAAATAAATAAAAATAAAATAATTTTTAAAAATTTAAAAATAAAACACACAATGGACAGATCAGGCTTCTTGTTAAAGGCCAATAAAATGCATTATCATGTAGAAAAACATTTTAACTTCAGTTGAAAATGGACCCTTGCTAGGTTTCAGTACCTGCCTTTTAATCCCTAATTTTTAAAAATACAAATGGATAGTTTAGATAAATTCAAGCCATATTCAGCAAATTCAGAGCCATTTGTACTTCCTTTTCTAAATTTATATCTTTAACAGTCTCCAATTCCAAACAGACCCAGTACTTTCAATATTAAAAAGCAACTATGAGGCTGAGAGGTGGCTGGAGAGATGAAGCACTTGCCACACACCCCTACAAATTGGGCATGTGGCCTGCCTATAATCACAGAGCTTAAATGGTAGAGACTGGGGATCCCCAGGGCAAACTGGCTAGCGTGGCTAGTCAAACCAGTGAAGCCTGGGTTCAAGAGAGAGATCATCTCAGTAAATAAAGGGGAGAGCAATCAAGGAACATACCTTTGCCCTCCACACTCACTTCTGTGCCCACACACGTGAACATGCATGCATAGCCGTGCACTTCACACACACACACACACGCACACACACACACACACACTCATTTATATTCAAACAGAATTGTCCCAAAGTTTAAACCAAAGTAAGTACAAAGTGCTCTGGTTAATTGCTCAGAGCAGGAAGAAAGGGCAGTTTTTAAGTGCCCAGGAAGAAGACCCTGCCATTGGACACCTCCACAAATCCCACACCCAACTGTGCGGCTCAGCACATGGTCTGACCTTAATCCCCGACAGCATGACCGTAACAAGGTAGTGATCAGGGAGGAGCAGGGCCCTGACCACACTGCCGTCCCGCACGTGCTCGATGATAGCTGCATGAAAGAACAGACAGCTTTAGTCATTAGAAAAGCCACATTCCAGGAATAGGCAATGCCCAGTCAACCTGCACCTAACCCAGCTCTTCTCCCTACAAAACCCTGGAAAAGTTTGCCTCAGAGAAACAGGTGAGCACTGACAGACGAGAATTTACACAAATGAGCTCAGACCTCCTTCTCTGGTTTCTGAACCTTCTGTGACTGCATAGCTCACATTAAAGCTCTGCTATCCAAAACCCAGGATGCTCACCTGGGAATAAGGCACCTGTAAGAAATAACTAAGCCAGACATGATCACTGTGTGTTCAGGGCCAGTCTGAGTGAATTCACATAGTGAATTCCAGCCACACCTCAAAAAAAAAAAATAAGAAAAGAAAAGAAAAAGAAAAACAAGAAAAGAAAAGAAGAAAAGAAAAGAAAAGAAATGACTGAAAACTCTGGATTGTCCATACTTTTATTTTATTGACTGCGTAGTTAACAAGGATTCAAAGAAGTGGTAAAAACTATGTCGTATGGAAGTATCTATTTATGTGTACGTGGAACATACATCTCCAAGTTTCAGAAGTACTTTTTAAGTAGCCTTTTTTGAAAGAACAGAAGAGCCACAATGTACAAAATGCCATCAATTTACATCCAGCAACAGCAAAGAAACAGCCTCTGTAATATATACACCTGTCCTAAGTTGTATGCACCAATTCAAACTCCAAGTTCCAAAATGGTCTTTTATCCGTAAGGACTTCCTTTGGATAAACCAAAGACTCAGAAGATCTTACAAACCTCAAGAAGCAAAGAGAGCAAACAGAAAGGAATCATCCCAAGCCCTATGTGCCTTCTCCACCAGCCTCACCATTGACAGGCTTCTGGTGGTGTGAATCCACAAAGTGCCTTGGGTTCTCAATGGTATACTTGAGGTCCCGGATGGTATGTGAACCGTTCCCCTCGCTCCACATCCCTTTCTTTGCTGCCTTTGCTTGTTCCTCGCATTCTGCAAGTCGGTTCTGTTCAGGGCTGGAATACGGGGAGGAAAAGTGTGGTTAACGTGTTCATAAACAAACTATATAATGCTTGACCGCTCATTTCTTCAGCATCTTCTCCTCTGGAAGAGACCAAAGAATTCATCTGAGATGTGTGGCCTTAACCAAAAAACCACCTTGAATCCAAAGTTGTTCTTTCCAAGTGCAGGTGAGATTCTAAGAGCATTTAATGAGAAGACCTGAAGAATGCCCTGAACTAGCCAGTGAGTGGACAAGGAGAGAACAGTTCTGAGGGAAGCCATTCCCAGCGGGGGAGTAGGGCGGGGACAGCTTCATTCAACCATCCCAGAGTCCAGGCACCGCTCAGCAGGGTGCAGTGCAGGAAAGGTAGCTAGGACCATTCCTTACACTGTCTACAAAATAGGACTGGAGCATTGAGTGTGAGCTGCTAGTATAGCTAATGCTGCCCCAGACTACTTATAGAGTAGTAGTAACAAGGCCAGTTAGACAAGGGCAGTTTAAAAATGGTGCCTCCTCCCTCCTTCTTCAGGCAGGGAGCCAAACTATGTACTAGAACAGCCAGAAGTCACAGATAGACCAAACAAGCACTTGTTCAAAGGGGGCAGGGTGGGAAGGGGGTTGAAAGACTAACTCAGAAGCCATGGGAGCCCCTGAGGTTACTTGTTTTATATGTTCACTCTCTTATAGCTGAGCTAATTTAAGGAGAGATAACTGCAAGGCTTTTGCAAGATCCCAAACACCTAGAACCACCAGTGGGGGTTATAGACCCTGAATTTCCTCCCACTCACTGACTAAGGACTTCAAAGTAAAAATGATCTATCATTCCCCAAGCTGGAAGTCTTTGGTTCCTTTCTTTTTCCCCTCCCAAAAGACAACCAGAGAATCCTCAGGGATCCAAATTCACACAGGAATTAGATGAAAGTAAAAGTAGTGAAAGTGATAGAAACAAACACAAAACTGAGGGAAAAAAACTTTAGGCGTAGAGGGATTAGTATTCTGGTGGAGGTTTCTTTGTTTAGATGTTACAAAACTGTTAAGGGATTTTTCTTTATAATTCATTCTGGTGGTAAACTGAATCTCCCCCCGCCCCCGAAAAAAACATTGCAATAGTAATCATGCCAGTAATTGTCCATAAAGTTAGAACTGTGGCATGCTTCCAAAAACACCACCTAAAACAGTATCTTAATTTGACCAATTCCCACATGCACACACAACAATTACAGAGTCCAGTAAACATCTCCTTACAATCAGAAAGGGTCGCAGAAGTATAAGTGTAAGTAGCTGGGGACAGGGTGCCTGGGCCCAAAGTCTATAAGGGCAGAAAGAAAACAAAAGGTACATTTGTGCTGTTGGCTCATTCTCATCCTGGTACACCTGATGGAAGTGTTTATCCAAAGCCTTTTCTTCAGCTGCTGCTGTCATATCATATAGCAAAGACATAATCGACTCAACAGCATGTTTACAGCTCCAAATTACTGAGGTAGCATCACTTTTCATAGACTAAAGTGTTAATTAAAGCCAGCTACAATCCATCCTGAGCACAAACATGAGTCAACTTGAGCGTGATATATGTACTCCAAGTTTTACATACAATCCTTCTATCAAGTTCACGTTGCCATTGGCTAGACAAGTACATTTTTAGCTACTAATTATCTACAGACTCAAAACCAATGATCTTCAAAGGTCTGGGAGGGGTGTAAGTTTATCCTAACCCTCAAAGAGAACAATTGTCGGGCGTGGTGGTGCACACCTTTAATCCTAGTATTTGGGAGGCAGAGGTAGGAGGATTACTGTGAGTTTGAGGCCCACCCGAGACTACATAGTGAATTGCAGTTCAGTCTGGGCTAGAGTGAGACCTACCTCAAAAAAAAAAAAAAAAAAAAAAATACAGAACAATTATGGCCTTTACAGTTTCCCTAATTTCTAAGCAAATTTTTCTTTGAATTCTATGTGTATGTTTTATTTTCAACTGTACTATTCCTTGTATTTGAACTGACATATCTTTCTATTGTCCATCTCCCCATTAGAATGCTAGTAGAGTCTGTTCACTGCTATATTTTCAGTGTCTAAAACACAGGCAGGTACACAGCAATTGCTCAATAAACACTTGAGTTGGCTGGCTGGGCAAACGTTCAGGAATTACATGTGGTCTAATACCTACTGACTCATGAATATGAAGAACAGAACTGCCTACTCTCAAAGCCTGTTTTTAAAGGAGGTGTTCATCGAATGCATTAGTAAACAAGTGACCTCCGGGCAAGAAACGACCATGAGCAAGAATAGCTCAGAGGCCATGAGAGGCCCTGAGGTGTCCATTCTATGTGGGGATCAGGAATGAAAAGCATCAAACCCAACTGACGATGAGCCGCCCGCCCGCCCGCCCGCCCGCCCGCCGACAAGCCGGAGACATGCAAGAGTACTGTTACTTACTTATTGGCTCGCATGCCTTCTCGCCGGGTGGCCAAGCCCTCTGCCACTAGTGACTCCGCAATGTTTTCTCCGTTTGTATCTGAGGAAGAGAAAAAGGAATCAACCGCAAGACTCAAGCCAGTCACACCTGCCCCTGCTAGAACAGCTGGCCAGTGGATGGACCGCAGGTATACTCACTCATCAAGGGGTATGGTGCTGTGGGGAAGCAGACTGAGATGTAGGCCTGGACGTCTCAGAAAGCCTCTCCTCCCAAAATGTCTGGACTCTAAAACCCAAAGGTCGACCAGTCTTCTACTCAGGACTTTGTTTCTAATCTTCTAGAGTATCAGGCCTCAGGTAATCTCAGAAACCACAGGAGACTGACCAGAAAGCAAGACACACATGGGCAGCTCAGGCAGGCAGAATAGTGTCCAAACAAACAGAGGCCCGATCCTGACTACAAATCTAGCCTCTTAATGGCTTAGAGAAGATTGCTAAGCATTCTAATGTATTCCTTTCTAAAGTGGGGACAGCACTTGCCTCAATGGGTTCTTGTGAGAATTAAATAACCTGTGTAAATCACCAAGTACAGTGCCACACTTGAATCAGGAAGTACAAAAAGCTTGTCTCCTCAAATTGTCTGACTGGATGGACAGGGTCATTTAGTACTGTCCACCACACCAAGAAAGTCTAATTCCTCTCCAGGATGTCACATTCTCTACTCTGGGAGTACACCAACATAGGCTATACTGCTGAGAAAGACCATCGCCTGCTCTAAAGGATATGCTAAGAACCGTGCTTGGATATCTACACTCGCACAGATCAGCCATCAGGACAGGGAAGAAAAATGGAGCTGAACATAAAATGTACACTGATTATATTCTAGCCAGGTACTTGAAACATTAATTGCCTTGCCACACTACTGAAGAAGTGTTTAGTCGTGGTATGCTCTCCTAAATCTTTGCTTGTCAGCTGAAATGATAACGGGGACATCTATGAGGAAATCGCTGCATAAAAATCTTGAATATGGCAGAAAACATGCTCCCAGATAAGCTGAAATACAGCAGTCGAGCCGATAGGTAGTGTCAGCACAGAATTATTCTGCAAGAGTTATATTCACTACCCTACATATCAACTTTCTCAAACACTAACGAGTGCATATCCACACGGGTGTGAGTGTGCACGCGTGTGCACATGTGCACACACACACACCCAAATGTCTTGCTATTAGAATGCCCAAATTTCTTCAGAGGCACATGGATTGTATGGCTCTTTTCCTACTAAGCTAAGTTGAAGTGAATATTTATACCAAAAACAAAAACAAAACAAAAACTACAAAACTCTCAAGTCCTGTGGCTAGATACGGAACTGACCTGTTTCAGACTTCACTAATATTAATAAATATTCAACTGATTCCTTCAAAGCAACAATCGTGTCAGGGTAGAAAGTCAAACCAAAGGATGCAACTATTTAAAAAAGTTGAACATTGGGCTGGAGAAATGGCTTAGTGGTTAAGGTGTTTGCCTGTGAAGCCAAAGGATCCCAGTTCAAATCTCCAGGACCCACGTAAGCCAGATGCACAAGGGGCACATGCATCTGGAGTTCGGTTTGCAGTGGCTAAAGGCCCTGGCATGCCCATTCTCTCTCTGTCTGCCTCTCTACTCTCCCTCTCTCTCTCTCTCTCTCTGTGTGTGTGTGTGTGTGTGTGTGTGTGTGTGTGTGTGTATTTGCAAATAAATAAATAAAATTTAAAAGAAAAGTTGAACACGTAGATACCAAGAGGTCAGAAGGCAGGAAAGAATGAAGCTCAGGCGCCAAAAAAACGAGCAGCCAAAGAACCAGCTGGTCAACACCACACGTGACAGCTTTCAGAGAACTTCTTGGCACAGAGCACTTTGAAATGGCCCTCTTTTAAAAGGTGAGTTCTGGGTTGGGCATGGTGTTGCACAACTTTAATCCCAGCACTTGGGAGGCTGTGGTGTTTTGATTCAGGTGTCCCCCATAAAGTATGTGTTCTGAATGCTACGTCTCCAGCTGGTGGCAAATTTGGCAATTGGATCGTCCTGGAGGCAGTGTATTGTTGGGGGTGGGCTTACAGGTGTGATAACCAACTTGCCCTTGCCAGTGTTTGACACACTCTCCTGTTGCTATGGTCCACCTTATGTTGGCCAGGAGGTGATATCCACTCTCTGCTTATGCCATCGTTTTCCTTGCCATCATGGAGCGTCCCCTTGGGTCTGTAAGCCAAAATAAACCCTTTCCTCCCACAAGCTACTCTTGATCGGATGTTTTCTGCCACCAAAGCAAACCTGACTACAACAGTAAAGTTGGTACCAGAGGAGTGGGGTCACTGCTGCTAGAAATCTGACTGTGTGGCTTTTGGCCCTTTGGAGCTGATTTTCGGAATGGAATGTGTGGAAGGTCTTGAAACCTTGGCCTTAGAGATGCCTTGCAGTGCTGTAAGTACTTGATGGACTATTATGGTCAGAGTTGGAAGACCTGCATGCAGTAAGAACAACTGACTATGAGGTTTGGCTTATGAGGGTGAGAAAGAGCTTTGCCTGGACTGGGTTGCTAATTAGAGAGGGGTGGGGGGGTTGCTGTTAGGCCCATGTCCTGAGAACTTGTGCAGGGTTGCATTCTATAGAAATGGACTGGTGTGCCGGGCGTGGTGGCGCACGCCTTTAATCCCAGCACTCGGGAGGCAGAGGTAGGAGGATCGCCGAGAGTTCGAGGCCACCCTGAGACTACAGAGTTAATTCCAGGTCAGCCTGGACCAGAGTGAGACCCTAACTCGAAAAACCAAAAAAAAAAAAAAAAAAAAAAAAATGGACTGGTGTGAGCAGAGGGATATGACACAAGGGGGAAAAAAGGACATCTTTGGGCTGAAACTGCTGCCTGTTCAGCTACAATTGTTTGAGAAATTACAACCATCGAGAATATGCCAACTAATCTGCATTGCACCATCAGGAACAACGTAGACACTGTTGTAGGGGCCTGAATGCTCAAATTCTTCAAATTCTGCTTTATTCCCTCCTGGATTAACAAATTGGTAGCCCATCTGGCATTACGGAGTACAGCAAATGCAGGAAAGAGAGGGTCATTGAATTTACAACACAGTTTTGTTTTTTGAAATGGCCATGGGCAGTGTGAAGCAGGCTTGTTGGATTATCTGCAGGGAGGCCCGGTGGAGCCATGAGGATGAACTGTGGGTTGCAGTAGAGACCCAATGGCTATGCCAAGACTGTGTGATGGCTGCCAAGGAGAGGTGCCAGCAATGGATGAAGTTTTCAGGAATTATGAGTAGCCTAGCTGGGGTGGTAGAATTAGAACTCCAGAGACTCATCACTGGTTAGAATTATCAGACTTGGAGACTTGTCACAGGTTAGAGTTGTCAGACTTCGACCTACAGAGTTGGATGTTTGCCCTGTTTAACTGTTTTGGGTTTTTTTTTTTTTTTTTTTTTTTTTTTTGGTTTTTCAAGGTAGGGTCTCACTCAGTCTGACCTGGAATTCACTATGTAGTCTCAGGGGTGGCCTCGAACTCATGGCGATCCTCCTACCTCTGCCTCCCAAGTTCTGGCATTAAAGACATGTGCCACCACACCTGGCTCCTGTTTAACTCTTGTATTGGAGAGATGGCTTAATGGTTAAGACACTTGGATGCAAAGCCAAAGGACCCATGTTTGATTCCCCAGGACCCATGTAAACCAGATGCACAAGGTGGCACATGCATCTGGAGTTTATTTGCTGGTGCGCCCATTCTGTCACTATCTGGCCCTTATGCTCTCTCTCTCTCTCTCTCTCAAATAAATAAATTAAATTAAAAAATAATAAAGGTGTAAGCCACCTTCCCCAGTTTAAAAACAAAAAAGACTAAATCTTGTATTGATTCTTTGCTCTGCCCAATGCCATCTCTTATACTATGAATGTTTATTATGTGCCATTATGGGTTTTTTGGTTGTTTTTTGTTTTGGTATTATGGCTCAGTTAAAAGACCATGGATATGGGATGTTTGAACATCACTGGGATTGATAAAACAATGGGCACTTTTAAAGTTGGACTGAATACATTGCATTTTGCATCATGGATTGTTATCAGTTTATGGGGGTCAGGGGCAGAATGTGATGGTTTGATTCAGGTGCCCCCATAAACTTATGTGTTGTGAAAGCTATGTCCCCAGCTGGTGGCAATTTGGGAACTAGATCCTCCTGGAGTTGGTATATTGTTTGGGGTGGACTTATGGATGTGATAACCAGCTTCCCTTTGTCAGTGGTGTTTGGCACACTCTCATGTTGCTGTTGTCCACCTGATGTTGACCATGAGGTGATATCTGCCCTCTGCTCATGTCATTGTCTTCCCCTGCCATCATGGAGCTTCCCTTGAGTCTGTAAGCCAAAATAAACCCTACCCTCCCACAAGCTGCTCTTGGTCAGGTGTTTGTGGAACAAATGGAAACAAACTGCACTAGAGGCCAAAGTACGAGGAACACTGTGAGTTGGGAGGCCAGCCTAGGATTACATAGTAAATTCAAAGTTAGCCTACCTCAAAAAAAAAAAAAGACTGGGGGGAGTTCTGAGCAGTGCTCACTTATTATCCGACCTATGTAAAGCCATATGAACAACAGCAGTACATGTGTCTGGAGTAGGAGGCCCGGTAATAACCCATTCTTCTCTTTCTCAATCTCTCTCTTGCAATCCTTCTCAAATAATTAAGTAAATGTGTGTGTTTTTTTAATTGAGTTCTTAGCCGGGCGTGGTGGCGCACACCTTTAATCCCAGCACTCGGGAGGCAGAGGTAGGAGGATCACTGTGAGTTTGAAGCCACCCTGAGACTACATAGTGAATTCCAGGTCAGCCTGGGCTAGAGTGAAACCCTACCATGAAAAACCAGAAAAATAAAAAAATAAAAATTTTAAAAGGGCTGGAGGGATGGCTTAGTGGTTAAGGCATTTGTCTGCAAAGCCAAAGGACCCAGGTTCAATTCCCCAGGACCCACGTTAGCCAGATGCACACGGGGGTACATGCATCTGGAGTTTGTTTGCAGTGGCTGGAGGCCCTAGCACACCCACTCTCCTCTCTTCTTCTCCCTCTTTCTCTGTCAACTAAATAAAAATAAAATATTTTTTTAAAAATTGAGTTCTTGGACTGGAGAGATGGCTTAGTAGTTAAGACACATGCCTGCAAAGCCTAAGGACCCCTGTTTGATTCCCTAGGACCCAGGTAAGCCAGATGCACATGGTGGCGCATGCATCTGGAGTTCATTTGCAGTAGCTAGAGGCCCTGGCGTGTCCATTCTCTCTCTTTCTCTCTCCCTCTGTCTATCACTAATAAATAAATAAAAATACATCTGGGGAAATGGCTTAGCGGTTAAGGGTTTTGCCTGCAAAGCCTAAGGACCCCTGTTTGATTCCCTAGGACCCACGTAAGCCAGATACACAAGGGGGTGCATGTATCTAGAATTCGTTTGCAGTGGCTGAAGGCCCTGGCACACCCATTTTCTCTTTTTCTCTGCCTTTCTCTCTCTCTCTCTCTCTCTCTCTCTCTCAAATAAATAAATAAATAAATAAAAAAAATCAATTTTAAAAATGAGTTCTGAATATGTGATGGTTCATCTCATTGTTAATTTGACTGGATTTAGAATCACCCATGAGACACCCCTCTAGTGTATCATGAAGGCCTTGCCAGGGAGGGTGCACAGGAGAGAAGACCCACCCTACAGTTGGGCAGCAGCATCTCCTGGGCTGTAGTCTAGAGCTAAATGAGAGGAGCAGGAGAAAGCTAAGTGCAAATCCACATTCACTACTCTCGCGTTGTGACTGCACATGCAATGTGACCAGCAGCCTCACAGTCCTGCCACCACACCTCGCTGTCACCATGAACCATTCCCTCAAACCAGGAGCCAAAAGGAGCCCTGGAGCTGCTTTTCTCAGGTATGCTGTCACAGCAACAAAAAAAAAAAAAAAAAAAAAAAAAAAAAAAAAAAAGGGGGTAACTAATTACAATGTTTTTTTGAAAAGGGAAAAGGATATTCCCTTAGGTTGATCCCTCAAAAAAAGCCAACAAAATGTGGCAAATAGGCAACTCAGCCATCTACAAGGCAGGACTCCATTCATGCTTGCTATGTGCCAAACATGAATTTGTCAGATGTGGTGGCGCATGCCTTTAATCTCAGCACTCGGGAGGAAGAGGTAGGAGGATCACCATGAGTCCAAGGCCAGTTTCAAACTACATAGAATTCCAGCAGGTCAGCCTGGGGCTAGAGTGAGACCCTACCTCCAAAAACCAAAAAAAAAAACATGAATCTGACTAAGCTACAATTGAAAATCGTATTCAGAGCTGGTAGATTACTATTCTGTCTTCAAAAGTCAGACAACAAGCTATCTCACTTTTTAGTAAACTCTTGGCTAACCACAAGTTCTACTTTTATCCCCAGTAATAAGAAGTCATGGAGGGAACTGGACAAGATGACTCCAATGTCATTTCCAACTCATTTTTCTAAAACTTCTACAAGTAACTGCAGTCCTAATAGGATGTCATTAGCTTTGCCATTCAACCCTAACTCTTTACCTCTAGCAATGACTACCCAAGCCAAATAGATGATCAAAACAGCTAAATTGCGAAGATATTAGGAAGAATTTTTTTTTAATGGTCTTTCAAGGTAGGGTCTCACTCTAGCTCAGGCTGACCTGGAATTCACTATGTAGTCTCAGGGTGGCCTCGAACTCTCGGCAATCCTCCTACCACTGCCTCCCGAATGCTGGGGTTAAAGACATGTGCCACCATGCCCAGCTCTGGGAAAATATTTTTTTAATTAAAAAATTACACGAGGGGCTGGAGAGATGGTTTAGTGGTTAAGACACTTGCCTGCAAAGCCTAAGGACCCAAGTTTGATTCCCAAGTATCCACAGTAAGCCAGCTGCACAAAGTGGTGTATCTGTCTGGAGTATTATCTGCAATGGCTAGAGACCCTGGCATGTCCATTCTTTCTCTCTCTCTCTCCTTCCCTCTCTGTCTCTATGTGCCTCTTTCTCTCATTTTTTTTTCCTCTCTCAAATAAATAGATAAAATGAAAATACTTAAAAACAAGGCTGGAGAGATGGCTTAGTGGTTGAGGCGCTTGCTTGCAAGGGCTAAAGACCCAAGTTTGATTCCCCAATACCCATGTACAGCCAAATGCACAAGGTGGTGCATGCATGCCACATAAGCAATACCCACATAAGCATGTGCTACAAGGTGGCGCATGTGTCTGGAGTTCATTGGTAGTGGGTAAAGGCCCTGGTGTGCCCATTCTCTTTCCCCCCCCTCAAGTAAATAAAAATAAAATATGGATTTTTAAAAATAATTCCAAGAGATGGGTGTAGGGGCACATGCCTTTAATCCCAGCAATCAGGAGGCAGAAGTAAGAGGACTGCCTGGAGTTCGAGATCAGCCTGGGACTGCAGAGTAAGTTTCAGGTCTGCCTAGGCTAGAGTGAGAACCTACTTAGAGGGGATAAAAAGAATTATGTGAAACAAAAAGACAATTCTTTCACTCCACTAAAACTTCATTCCCTCATTTTACTCTCCTCCACACAACTCACAGAAGACATATCATCTGATGCCCCAAAACATTTGATCTACCTACACAACGTGTACTTACATGTGTGGGGGTGCATACCTGCACATGCGCACGCGCTCGCGCGCGCGCACACACACACACACACACACACACACACAAAGTTACTACTTTTTTAAACTCTCAGAAACTTACAAATGATAGGGCTAGAGAAATGGCTCAGCAGTTAAGGCGCTTACATGCAAAAGACTAATGACCTGAGTTCGATTTCCCAGTACCCAGGTATAACAAGATGCACAAGGTAGTTGAGGGTATCTGAAGTTCTTTGCAGTTGTCTAGAGAGACCCTGGGTGTGCCCATTCCCTCCTTCTCTCTTTCTCTCTATCCCTCTCTCCCCCGCCCCTTGCAAATAAATGAAACATTTAAAAAAAAAAAACTCCAATGCCTGTGCTCCTTCAATTCTATGACAAACCATGTAAAAAATTTTTTTAAGTACAGGTCTGAGAGATAGCTTAGTGGTTAAGGTGCCTGCCTGCCAAGCCTAAGAAGGCCCCTTCAACTATCCAGGTCCCGCCCTTAGCCAGACACAAAAAGTGATGCAAAGCTGGGCATGGTGGCGCACACCATTAATCCCAGCACTCGGGAGGCAGAGGTAGGTGGATTGCCATGAGTTCGAGGCCACCCTGAGACTACATAGTGAATTCCAGGTCAGCTTGGGCTACAGTGAGACCCTACCTCAAAAAAACAAAACAAAAAAAAAAAAGTGATGCAAGGGCACAATGCCGCGCTTGCCCACAAGGGGGTGCACGCATCTGGAGTTCATTCACAGCAGCTGAAATGGCCCTGACGCACCCATTCTCTCTCTCTCTCTCTCTCTCTCTCTCCCTCTCCCTCTCCCTCTCCCTCTCTCTGTTTCTCTCTCTCTCTTAAAAAAAAATTACAGGACAAAAAGATCTTCCTTTGCTGTAGAGTTCTCAGAATGAAAAATCACAAGATAAAGGAAATGCAGATTATAATATAGAAAATCTACACTCAATCAATTAGCCTTCTGACATAGATGCACAGAGCCATTAGTTCCATACTGGTGGCCTAAATGAAAGAATGTGACACTGTGCCACATACACCAACACGGCGCCGGGAAACATCCTGAAAGTGAAGGGGCAGGGCTGCTGCGGGGGTGCACGCCCCTGCGTCTGTGTTCATGTGCCCCGCAGCATTTCCAAGGTAATCTACACCAACTGTCCTAAAGCTATGGCCACCAGAACCCACACTGGCCTTCCAGCACATGGATAATGAATGCCCCTTGGAGAACATCAGACTCCAAGAGGAATGCAGTCTGCTCTTCCTTGCTGCTCACCTTTCCCAAGGTAGATCATGCCATACTCTCGTCCCTGGGGTGTCTTGTTTTCTATCGTGAAGCAGACTTCCTTCCCAATCAGCTTCTTGCGAAGGAATTCTCGAGCAGGAAATGCCCAGGGCTGAAAGACAAAACACAAGTGTCACAGAGGAGAATGGCCAGCTCTAGACTCCAACCAGCATTCAAGCAACTTTATGCCTTCAATAAAAATGTCCTGGTACCTACCATGTTCTGGCCTTGTGCTGGGCCAAGGAGATAAGAAAACTATACACAAAACAGACTACAAACTTAAGAGCCCCATAAAAAGGCAGGTCCAGTAGTTGCTTTAACTACCACAGGACTCAGAGCTTTCGAGACACTGGCAGAATCGCTTTTCCCATCAGCGTCTGTTCAGTTACAGCTTACTTCGGGAATAATATTTGCCAACATTTTTATTACACTTACCATGTGTCAGCCAGTGCTCTAACTGCTTTCTATATATCAACCCACTCCCTGAAATGGGAAGCCCAGGCTCTGGAACCACCTAGGCAGCGGAACCTCATAAATAACAACTACTACCTCCATTTGTTTGCCTCTTTCCAGTTTATAAAGCACTTTCCCTAAACCAGCTCGAGGCATGGCTGAAATGGAGACAAGGTTTCAGTGCTATTACTACTTAGGAGTGAATCACTGCTCTAATAAGAGACTTATTTATGTCATTTCTGACATCTTTTAAAGGGCAGTAGTGGGCTGGAGAGATAGTTTAGTGGTTAAGGCGCTTGCCTGCAAAGAAAGCCTAAGGACCCAGGTTTGATTCCCCAGTACCAATATAAGCCAGATGCACATGGTGGTGAATGCGTCTGGAGTTTGTTTACAATGGCTAGAGGCCCTGGTGTACCCATTCTCTCTCCCCCCCTCCCCTCTCTCATAAATAAATAAAAATAAAATTTTAAAAAGGAGAGAGGGGCTGGGCATGGTGGTACATGCCTTTAATGCTCCCAGTTCTCAGGAGGCAGAAGTAAGAGGATCGTCATGAGTTCGAGGCCACCCTGAGAATACAGAGTGAATTCCAGGTCAGCTTGAGCTACAGTGAGACCTTACCTCAAAAAACAAGAGAGAGAGAGAAAAGTAAATGTTGAGAAAAACCATGTCAAAAATGATTTTTCTTCTATTTCTGCTTTGATCTGAAGTTTTTAAAGACCCCAAACTCTTGGAAAGACACCAGTGACAGCTTTGGTAAAGATCACCTTATAAGACATGGTGACTTCCCTTGCATCCATTCAGGACACAGACATAAGCAGGAACCTACAGTGGGAAGTGGAAGATCCCTGTGATCAAGATAATGAACAAAGGGGTGGTCCTGCTCACCCTAACCCATCACACCTTGAGTGTGTTCAGACAAAAGAAACAGTTAGGAGCCCTTGCCAGGTTGAGCTCAGGAACCCTAGTTCCTTTAGACAAGATCCCTAACCACTGAGACATCTCTCCAACCAAGGAGCATATGGTTCCTACCTTAAAAGTTAAAGTATAAAAGGGATGAGATGATGGCTCAGGAGTTAAGAGGCACATGCTGACAAAGTCTGCCAACCTAGATTCAATTCCCAAGTCACCCACATAAGCTGATCACAAAAAGTCAAATAAGTGTCTGGTGTTTGCTTGCAGTAGCAAGAAACCCTGGAACATTCATAAACACACATAGATGCATGCGCACACACACGCACGCATGCACGCAAATAAACAAAAAATAAAAGGAGTTTCCCTTCTTACAATTAAAATATGTATGCAGCCAGGCATGGTGGTACATGCCTTTAATCCCAGCACTCAGGAGGCAGAGGTAGGAGGACCACTGTGAGTTCAAAGCCAACCTGTGACTACAGAGTGAGTTCCAGGTAAGCCTGGGCTAGAGTGAGAGCCTCACCAAAAAAAGTATGCATTGCCCAATGCAATCTCTTTAAGTCACAGAACTCAGGCAGGCTACATATAGTAAAACAGAACCACCAGTTGGTGATCGGGCATTGAAACCTCTGCTAACTTTTTGGTCTAAGAAAACTTATTCCATGGGGTCATCCAACAACCTTTTCTGAAAGAAACTTCCCAGAAGCAAATCAAAGATGGCAAGTCCACCAACAAGCTGGATTGTAGTCATGAAAACACCAACAAGCAAAGGGGCCAACCACTCAATGGCAACAGAGTTCATCTATCATTATGGCCCACTATTATTACTACCCCACCCCTAAAAATGAAGAAATGCACTCACCAAGCAATCTGAGGTCTGATATATGACTCCAATTATCAACTGCAACACAGAAATGGTACTGAACTAAAAGTACTGAGCCTTCTATATTTTTATGACCTTAGTGGTTGTGGTAGTTTGAATAGATGTCCCCCAATAGATTCAGGAGTTTAATAAAGCTTGTAATTTAGATCTCCAGCCTGGCTAGAGGAGGTGACACGATGGGCAGATCCAGCCCTAAGGAGTGTTTGGGGTGGATCTGGAATTCCAGCCTAAAGGTACACAGAGAGCAGTCTGAGTTCTGCCTGGGTTCCTCCCATAAACTGTGCCTGGTTTGGAAGTTCATTCTAGCAACATAAAGCTGACTATGACAGAATTGGTACCAGAAGTGGGATATTGTGGCACAATAAATCTGACCATGTGGATTTTGGTTTTTTGGAACTTCTGCTTTGGAGGAATGGGCATGGACTTGGTACTTTCAACCAAAGATGCCTTCCAGAGCAGTAAGTTAAGTTTTATGGACTATTCTGGTGAGTTTCAAAGTGCGAGAGAACTATATTTGGAGGCTTTGCTTATGAACTCTCTAAGGAGAAGTAAAGACTGCAGGGAACTTTGTTGACACTGGTCTATTAGCATAAAGGCTGGCTGCATTCTGCTGCCTAGGCCCAGAGAGTGTGATCAAGGTTAAATCTGTAAAGAACTAAAATGTGCTTGGCTAAAAATATAGAACTAAGGAATTTAAGATTTAAAGTTGAAAAAACTCAAACTTAAAATTACTGGCAGTAACACGCCTTTAATCCCAGCACTCAGGAGGAAGAGGTAGGAGGATCGCCATGAGTTCAGAGCTACCCTGAGACTAAACAGTGATCTCCAGTCCAGGTCAGCCTACCTCAAAAACAACAACAACAAAAAAAAATTACTGGCATTAAGACTGGTTGCTGAAGCTGCTATTGTTAAGGAGATAGTACCATAATTAAGGATGGCCCAACTGCTTTACTTTGAGACAATGGAAACGATGCCTGAGGAAAGATTGAATGGTTAAAATACAAACTCTTTGGACAATTGCTGACTAAGAAGGTGCCTTCTCTTCAAGGTCATGATTTATTTCATCCTTGAATTAAGAATATGCCAGGCATGGTGGTACATACTTTTAATCTCAGCAATCAAGAGGTAGAAAGATGCCATTAGTTTGAGGCCACCCTGAGACTAAAGAGTGAATTCCAGCCTGAGCTACAGCAAGACCCTAACTCAAAAAACAACACACACACACACACACACAAAAAAATATATATATTTATGGCTGTGCCCTGCATACCTGGTATTGGTTTTGGAAACATGAAAAAGAAATGGAGTGGCTCATAAAGTGCACACAGTTCCAGGAGCTGCTCTTGAAATGCAACAAGTGAGACAAGACATGACAACCCTGATAGGCCAGTGAATCCATTGGAAGATAGACTGTGGTTTACAGTGGAGACCCAAGGATATTTAGATGTACCAGGGCTTTACAACAGCTACCATGGAGTGCTGTTGGCTTGGGGTAGAAGTTTTCCCTGGCTATTCAACCCAGCTGGAAGGGCAGAAATAGAAAAATCTGGAGACTGTCAGTCACTGGTTATAATATCAGACTTGAGCTGCAGATGTTTGATGTTTGCTTGATGGTTACTGAGCTTGCATTGGTACAATCTCTCCTTGTTATACCTTATGGCAGTTGGAAATGTTCACTTTGTGCCTTTATATATTAAAAGTATATAACTTGTTTTGATTTTACAGGACTCACAGCTAAAAAACAATCTTAAATTGCAGATGAGACTTGGGACTTTGGAACTATCTTAAGTTGGTAAAGACTGTGGGGACCTTTGAATTTGAACTGAACACAATATACAATGTGAGATGGTTATAAATTTATTATGTATTTGGGGCCAGGGGCGGAATGTGGTAGTTTGAATGGGTGTCCCCCAATAGATTCAGGAGTTTAATAAAGCTTATAACTTAGATCTCCAGTCTGGCTGGAGGAGGTGTCACAATGGGCAGATCTTAGGGTCCAGCCCTAAGGAGTGCTTGGGGAGGATCTGGAATTCCAGCCTAAAGGTACACAGAGAGCAGTCTGAGTTCTTCCTGGGTTCCTGGAGTGTGCTTGCCAATTGTGCCTATGGTTCTCTCTGTCTGGACCTGTGAAAGGGGACCAGCTTTTTCCAGCATTATGGAACTTCCCCTGGATCTGTAAAACTTCAGTAAATCCTGTTCCTCCCATAAACTGTGCCTGGATTATAAGTTCTTTCCAAAAAAACATAAAGCTGACTACTACAGCGGTCAACTTACTGTAAAAATACAGCCTCGCTATCACCGTGTTTATGACACAGTCCTACGCAGCACATTAATATCCAAAGCTCAGCAACACTGTCTATTACAACTTAGGAGCACTCTGATCAAGTAAGTCTTCCAAAAGGAAGCACGCTTATTATCAAGGGTGGAAACTCACTTACCGAGGGTCAGTTCACAAGGAAATACATCCCCAGCCCCTGTGAGAAATCCTCCAGTTTCTACCCACCAGGCAGAAGCTCTCTAAAAGCTTTCTAAGGCTTGCTGAAGGAACAATCCCTCTTGGGTCCTCAGGTGTTTACAGCTGGTCAGTCACTGAGTAATAATAAAAACCACACTATAGGCCTTGAAATGAAATACACTTAGCCCTGTGGGGAGGAGGGGGAATCTGTAATCTTCCAAGTCTTCTTAAGTTGTGTTCTATCCAGAACTGGGCAAATTCTATTACTGAGAAAATTAGGAGACTCAGAGAACCATATAGCCAAGTCATTCTTCACAAGGTCAAGAGAACACTCTGGGAGAGAATCCCTGTGGAAGTGAGACCAGTACTGCATGTGCCCACTAAGGACAACCAGGCAAAAGACAACCTGCCTCAGAACTCCAAGAGACTACATATTCCAAGTCAGCCTGAGCTAGAGCAAGACCCTAACGTGAAAAACCAAAAATAAATAAATGAACAAATAAAACAAATAAATAAATAGGAGTCTAATACAAAGACTACCACCAGTCTGTTCAGACAATGTTCTAGAGCTCCATCTAAGGAGCAAGTGGCCTTTAAGTAGTTGAGACTCAAATCTACATCTTCCCTTTAGAATGCCCAACAGCAGATAAACTGGTGACTTGCTCTCCACCCCAGACTGAAACCAATTTATAATGGCTAAAGTCATGAAATTGAACTTTTTAATTCCCATATTCTCTGCAGTCAGAATCCCAAAACACCTAACAAAGCAAAATCTATTGGTACAGACAGGGTCCAAAGCTCAACACTTCATGCTCCGTCCACTCTTCTAATTACCCCAGTGTAACACCTGGAAATGCTGCTCTACCACCTCTCCCTACCACCCCAATTCTCAAAAGCTCTAATGACAACAGGACCGTGAGATTCATTTCTGATTTTCTCATAAAACCAGCCTAGAGCTAAACACACAGCAGGAGCTCAATTAATCTGTGTGAAATAAATATATAATTCTCACAGTGCCCATCACTGCAGTATCTAGGCTGCCTAGGGTAGCTAGGCAACACTGGGAATTAGCCTGGAATAGGAACTGGTGATGTGTGGGGATATCCAGTGCAGCGGCTTTCACTGCCACAAGACTTAGGGGAAAGCCAGGTATCACTGACAGAAGACAGCAAGACAGAAGAAGGGGAATAATCCAGTGAAGGATATCCAGCATACAAAGGGAAACAAATGAATAATTATGTCCTTCCTTCTTCTTGAATGGGGAAAAGAATGTGTTCCAAATCAACAGAAAGACTGGAAGGCTGGTGCCACGCTGTGTAATCTATCAGTTCCAAAAAAGAACCACTCAGGCTTTCCACATTATCCACTTAATGTTTATTCACTCCACGCCTGCTTTGGGTCAGGTGCTGGCCTGGTACAGGGACCCAGAGGTAACAACAGAAAGGGTTCTTCCCTGTGAAGGGCTCACACCCCAGCAGAGAAAGACATACAGACAATGCTCTGGCAGCACAAAGACGGGATGATGAAAGTTAGTTCCAGTGAGGCTCCTCAGAGGGCGATCTTCACAGGCAGCAGGCGGCAACCACGCTCACAGTGCGGAAGTGCTTCTAATGGAGGCGCACCATGAGGCAGGGTAGGAGAAGAGGCGTTCAAGTGGACGGTGAGCAGAGCTAAGTGCTGTGCTGCAGCTGAGCCTCAGCGCTCCAGAGGGGCTTTAGGACACTGGAAGCCAACGCACAAATGGGCTTGTTTTCTAGGCTCAGATATGTACTTTGTCACAGAAGCAAGGAGGAATCAATGAAGAGTCTGTGAATAGTGACTAGCAAGAGCTTGAGTGCACTGATTGTTTCAGAAGAATCTGGGAGGCTGGAGAGATGGATTAGCGGTTAAGGTGCTTGCCTGCAAAGCCAAAGGACCCATGTTCGACTCTCCAGGACCCATGTAAGCCAGATGCACAAGGAGGTGCACGCATCTGTAGTTCATTTGTAGTGGCTGGAGGCACTGGAGTGTCCATTCTCTCTCTCCCTGCCTATTTCTGTACCTCTCTCTCTCTCTCTCAAATACATAAAAATAAAATAATTTTTAAAAAAAGAATCTGGGAGCCTCTGGAGAAAGGACAAGAGGGAAGGGGAAGGAGAAGGCAGACAGACTGTACTTCAGTATTCCAAGCATACTACCATTGTTGAATAAGGAGCAATGGCACTAGAAATGAAATGCCAACAGTGGTTAAGAGAAGATATGAAGGAGGCAGGATCTCTAGGTCTCAATAGGAGCCTGGAGTATGGAAGCAGAATTTGAGAAACAGAGCAAGCAGAATCAATTTCTGATTGGATTATTGCTGGTACCGCCGGTACCTTCTGTCACAGCTGCATCAAGGGCATGGGAGGAGGAAGACTAGACTGTGATGAGGTGAGGAGAGACTAGCTCTCAGGATGGCCATATGATGACAGTGGGCTGGGAGACAGTGAACGCTACAGCTACCAAACACTGCCTATCACAGTACTTGAAGTTATTGGAGAGCTTTGGGAACACCAAGTTGCTCTGGAAGAAATGGAACATTAGGCTGTATAACTTACATGGAACTAAGATCACATGCTATCCCTCCTAAATGGACAGTCTAGTCAGATTCTATTGGCATGCTACATGGGAGACTGTTGTGATAGCGTCAAACAAGTCTTAACTGGCCTTCAGTCTCCCTGCCCTAGAGTCTCACCCGCAAAACAGGAAATTAAAATACAACCCTTCTTTCTCAGAGGTGACCCTGCTTTTTCTGGGGAAATCAACTGGGTCAGTTCCAAGAGGAACCCACACTCTTCACCTCTCAGGAGCGATCAAGTTGTGACCCATGGAATAGAAAGGAAGAGAAGGAATTCAAAGTGTTGGCTTGCCCACTTGATTAGCACCCCAAGAATGAAAACGGCTGAGATATAATCTTTAGGACTTGCTCTGGCACATCAGTAGTGATTACCACAACTAACACTATTAAGTACTTGACAATATGCTAAGCACTTTGTGGTTTCACATTTAATCTTCACTGAAGAACTCTGAGGTGTTACATTATTCCTGATGCTTGTAGTTATTGACAGAGGGCCGATGAGAAAGAACTGATTTTATTCTAGGTAGTCATTACTCCCAGAATCTATCCAATTGCTGCTGCTAGAATAATTGTGGGTGATTTTTCTCTATGTCTAGTATCTATAATGTTGTATTGCCGTAACTTTAAAAAGTCCTGTGATCAAGATGGAAAAAACTAAATGCTTTTCTTAAATAAAAGCCCTTGCCAGGCATGGTGATACACACCTTTAATCCCAGCACTTGAGAGACAGAGGTAAGTGGATTGCAGTGAGTTCGAGGCCAGCCTGAAACTACATAATGAATTCTAGGTCAGCCTGGGCTACAGCAAGACCTTACCTCAAAAAAGAAGAAGGCCAGGCATGCTGGCGCACGCCTTTAATCCCAGCAGTTGAGAGGCAGAGGTAAGAGGATCGCCATGAGTTCGAGGCCACCCTGAGACTACATAGTTAATTCCAGGTTAGCCTGGATCAGAGTGAGACCCTACCTCGAAAAAAAAAAAAAAAAGAAGAAGAAGATGGGCATGGTGGTTCACGCCTTTAATCCCAGCACTTGGGAGGCAGAGGTAGGAGGATCGCTGAGAGTTCGAGGCCACCCTGAGACTACATAGTAAATTCCAGGTCAGTCTGGACTAGAGTGAAACCCTACCTTGAAAAAAAAAAAAAAAAAAGAGGAGGAGGAGGAGGAGAAAAGATCCTCTTGAGGCCTTCTCTTTCTTCTTCACTTCCCTGGTAGAGAAGAGCCAATTACTCATCTGTCCAGAGTCATCAAGCTGAGGCAAAGGACAAATAATCAGAGTCCACAAGACAAATAGAGTGCAGAAGCATTGTTTCTGGGAGCCAAAGCACTACTAAAACAGACACAAGCACCAGTTTCCAAGAGCAGAGGCCAAGAAACTGAAAGCCTGCCAAACTGGGAGTGAGGGCAGTTGTCCGTAGGAGCAAGAACTTCCACAAAGGCAGATGATGTGAGATGACATGATGGTGAGCCATTAGATCTGGGGGTGTGGGAAGTGGGGAAAAAATAATGGGACAAAAGCTCAGAAACTGTTTCTCAAGTCATAGCATCAAGACTGAATTACGAGCTGCTAAGAAACTGATAAAAATGTATAAATAAAATAACTCCCTCCTTTAAAATTCATGGAGCTGGAGAGATGACTCAGCTTGCCTGCAAAGCCCAACAACCCGGGTTTGACTCCCCAGAACCAACATAAGCCAGGTGCACAAAGTGGCAAGTGTACCTGGAGTTCGTTTGCAGTGGCTAGAGGACCTGGCATGCCACATTCTCTCTCTCGCCTTTCAAATAAATAAATATTTTTTAATTCATGTTTACATAAGATTGTAGTTTTATGGAATTCAGACACTTGTAAGGAGTCATAGATCCCTAATTAAGCATCTATAATATGGGGCCTATCACTTAAGATTTTTTTTTTTTTTTTTTTTTTTTTTGAGGTAGGGTTTCACTCTAGCCCAGGCTGACCTGGAATTCACTATGTAGTCTCAGGGTAGCCTTGAACTCAAGGTGATCCTCCTACCTCTGCCTCCCAAGTGCTGGGATTAAAGGCGTGCACCACCATGCCCGGCTAAGAATTTTTGTTTTTATTTATGAAACGATGTTAAATATCTCTAAAGAACACTAATAGTAGCAGTCGTTTCTGGGAAAAGTACTAGATATTTCCTAGCTCTTCCATAAACCAGAATAGTTCAAGTCTAAAAGATGATGTAGGAAATACTTCCAGTTAATTCACAGAGAGTGAGCAGCCAAAGCTGGGATTGCTGCTAAGGCAGTAAAGTATAATGACAGATGCAAGCCACGGGGGGGGGGGGGGATTTACATTCAGCATCATCAGTCCTGTGCCATAAAAGTCATAAATGCATCAAAATCATATCCACTGAACAAGAGGGCAGGCCTGTCTCTTCAGTCTGCAGCCTCAGAAAGGCTTTGGGTAGCACCTACCTCATCAGGGGTGTCTTTTGCATCAGGTTGCGTGGCAGCAGCCCTCCGGGCGAGATTTCCAGCACGAATATTGCTGAGGTTGATCTGCCTCTCAGGAGGAGGACCACCACGGGGCTGCCCTCGGACAATGATAGCACACCCTGATAGGACCTTAATAGGAAGAGGGGGAAAAAAGAGAAAATTAGTGTCCTGAAAGTAGTATCTCCAAATGTAGGTTGTACATTAAATGTATTCCTGGCATCTAAGACAGTACTTCATACCCCAGTGGCCCTCACGTACCTGCTGAATGACTAAAAGAACAGAATTGCCTTCAGTTTTGTAAGAGACATCCCTACATAGAGCCCTGGGCCAGATTAAGAAATGATGGACTGAAGCATCCACGTAGGAATTAAATAAACAATAGAAAAGCCATAAAATAAATAGACTGGGATAAAAAGGCATGTGAGACATGGAGGTTAATGACCTTTGCAATTTCATCCTAGCAAGCTCCAACACTGTTCTTTTCAATAATTAAGAAGTTAATATCACCACGCACACTTTCCACTCTAGGATGAGGCAAACAGTGAACGTGCCAGCAAAGGGAAAGACGGGGGAAGAACAAAGCCTGTCCACCACCGCGAGAAATACAGATGGCCCCTAGAAAGCCTGCATGTGACATGATGAGGACCGGAGACTCATCAAGCACCCAAGGGCACCAGCTTCTCTCCTCCCCTGAACAAGGGGGCTAACGCAGAACTCACTTGCACCTGAGGAACCAGCTCTGAAGCTCACTGGCATTTAACTTTCCAATATTTGCAAGGCAGGAAAAGGAGGGATTTCAATGAGGGAAGGGAAGAAGAGACATGCAGTAAAAATGATTCCAGCTGTCTGGACTGTTTTTGCTCGGTGAGGCACAGGGTAACAGACACAGTGAGCTCAGTACATCTGAAAGGGTCACTACTGCGTACTTCAAAACACATAATAATAGCTGCTGGAAGGTTGGTATGAAGGGGGAAGGGCTCTGTCGATGCAGAGCATCGCCTGATGAAACGCGGCAGTGCTAGGCGAAGGACTCGAAAGTAGCACGAGGGCAAACCTCACTACACACACTGCAGACCCTCTCCTCCACTCTACCTAACTAATGCTGTAAGCTGTGAAGTCATAACATAAATGCATGAGGTAGAGAATGGCAACAATAAAGTGAGTCGCTGAGAGCTAGAACCCCACTAGAAGCTTGGGATCCACTCTGTGCTCCTCTACTCATGTCCCTTCTGATGCCCACCGCCACTGACCACCACAAAAGTCCCGCCCTTGCTTTTAAAACTGCATACTTCACTGTAGTTCTTCTTACATCTCTAAGCAACATGGCTTCATGTTTTTTTCTGTTTCAAAAACTGGTTATACTATGCTTCTTGCTTCTTTTGATAATTTTGTTTAGCAAAACACATTCATGCTCATGTGAAACACTATTCATTTTCATGACTATGTAATGTAGTATTTCATTGTGTGACTTTACCACATCTGACTTACCTACTCCAGGACCTCTTTGTGTGAACTAATTCAAATCAATATGCACATCTCAACTTTTAAAACCACTGCTGATTAATGCCTCAGTATCCCCATCTTTTTTTCCTTTTTTGAAAGAGAGAGAGAGAGAGAGAAAACAGAGAGAGAAAGAGGCAGAGAGAGAATGGGTATGACAGGGCCTTTCGGCCACTGTGAACGGACTCCAGATGCGTGTGCACCCTTGTGGGCATGTGCGACATTGCATGTTTGTGTCACCTGCATCTGGCTACGTGGGATATGGAGGATTCAAACAAGAGTCCTTAGGCTTTTGCAGGTGAGCACCTTAACCACTAAGCCATCTCTCCAGCCCCCCATCTTTTTTTTAATACACTAGCTGACCAGCAAGCCCCAGTGATCCTCCTGTCTCCGTTCTCATCAGTGCTTGGGTTAAAGGCATATGCATCCATGTCCAGCATTTTACAAGAATGCTGGGGATCAAACTCAGGTTTTCATGCTTATGCCCATCTCCCTAGCTCCCAGCTCCTGTCTAATCAAATGACAACAGCAAGGAAACTTCTAACCAAACAACTTTGTTAACAGCCTACCCAGAGAGCCCACATCCTAGGCACCATCCCAGGAAACAAAACTCTACAAAGACACGTTCTTCAAAATTCAAAGCCAGTAAAGATGAAATAAGTTCACCAAGGCAGAGGATACCTTAAGTTACTGAATGAAACAGACTAGAGAAGCAGAGGGAAAAGAGCTTGAATCTGACTCATTCATGAGTCTTTCTCACAAGTAGCTAAAAGAGAATACATCAGGAGAAGAGGTAGGAGGATCGCCATGAGTTCAAGGCTACCCTGAAACTACATAGTGAATTCAAGGTCAGCCTGGGCTACAGTGAGAACCTACCTCGGAAAAACCAAAGAGAGAGAGAGAGAAAAAGAGAAAAGAAAAAGAAAAAAGAGAGAATACACAGCAAGAATAACTGCACTTAGCTGGGCATGGTGGCACACGCCTTTAATCCTAGCACTCAGGAGGCAGAGGTAGAAGGATCACTGTGAGTTCGAGGCCACCCTGAGATTACATAGTGAATTCCAGGTCAGCCTTAGCTAGAATGAGACCCTACCTCAAAAAGCCAAAAAAAATAAAAATATAAAAAGACTAACTGCACTTTAGAACATTCATGCACATTCCAAATGAGGCTAAGGCACAGCAAGCTAAATACATCATACCAAGCAGACCAGTCTAGGTCCCTGCTCCTTCACAGCAATAACACGCTGGAGAGCCAGCACCTCTAGAAAAAGCCCAGTTCAAGAAGCTACACCCCACTTGTAAGATAAACTCCAAAAAGCAAATACTGGCCCTACCCAGGAAAGCATCTTGCAAAGCTCAAGAGCAGAGCCTGAAAGGTGTTATCTAATGCTTCTGCCTAGCGAGTTGGTTCCCAGCGGCTGATGGTCTACAACTGTTACCCTGGCCCGTGAAGGCCTTTGGCAACCTCCTCTGAATACTCTTCACTTCCTAAATATACTATTCCGATGATAGTTGTCAAGACTTGTTTGCATGACTGCATCAAATATGCTCAAATTAATAGTGATAGGAATGATTAGTTTTCTACTTTGTTGTTGTTGAGATAGGGTTTCACTATAGCCCCCACGTTGACCTGGAATTCTCTATGTCATCTCGGGGTAGACTCAAACTCACAGCCATCACCTACCTCTGTCTCCCAAGTGCTAGGATTAAAAGTGTGCACCACCACGACCAGCTAAGTTTCTACGTGTTTTTTTTGGGGGGGGAGGGTTCAAGGAATTCACTATCTAGACTCAGGGTGGCCTTGAACTCAAGGTAATCCTGCTACCTCTGCCTCCCAAGTGCTGGGATTAAAGGGCGTGTGCCACCACACCCGACACTAGCTTTCTACTTTTTAAAATTTGGGGTAACCTCCACATTTTGAGATGGAACACTCAACACAGCCCAGGCTAGCCTGGAACTCACTAGGTAGCACAGGTTGGCCTCGATTTCAATGACCCCCACTTCCAGTGTTGAAATTACTGTTTTTCACCCCAATAGAGCAATGGCTCCAAGACTGAAGAATGTTTTATTTGGCTGAAATATGTAGCTTGTCTAGAACAATGCCCCATAAAAGCCTAGCTGATTTTTCCTTTATCAGCTGTTTTGGATATTTTTTACTATCCAGGATGCTATTTCAAGTAGCAGTCACCAGCGTGTCCTCCTAAAGAGCAGAAGAGATGAATCACGGCAAGGACTGACACAGGTTCAGCTCTTCTCTGAAACTGTTCCTCCTCATTTGCCAGTGGCCTCGATGGAGAGCTAAGAAATGACAGCATCTATAGGGCACTGTGGAAGGAGGAGACCTGTCTCTGTTATGAAAAACTAGAACTAAGCCAGGCGTGATGGCACATGCCTCCACAGAGGTAAGTGGATCACCAGGAGTTCAAGGTCACTTTGAGACTACATAGTGAATTCCAGGTCAGCCTGGGCTGGAGTGAAACCCTACCTCGAAAAACAAACAAAAAAACCTAGAACTAGAGTACCTCCTACTACTGAAGAGGCTTTGAATGCATTCAAAAGGTACTCTACCCCTTCTTTTATTTAATATATTTTATTTATTTATTTACTTGAGAGAGAGAAAGAGAGAAAATGGGCACACCAGGGCCTCCAGCCACTGCAAATGAACTGCAGATGCATGCACCATCTTGTGCATCTGGCTTACATGGGCCCTGGAGAGTTGAACCAGAATCCTTTAGCTTTGCAGGCAAATGCCTTAACTGCTAAGCCATCTCTCCAGCCCCAGCTCTACCTCTTCTTTTAAGCTATTTCCAACTCATCTTCCATCATTGTTAAACTCCTTCACCTGCCTTAGTACTCAAAAGATTTTATTCAAGTCCTTTCTTATAAATGTTTTAATGGCTTTTCCCTATGAAATCTCCAGCAAATAAAACCAACGGGAAACCCTACCTTCAGGGAGAAAAAAATACATAAAATACCTTTGTAAAATATTTAAAAATACCAAGGTCTACAGGTAACTGAAGTTTCATATGGCATCAAGTCACTTTTCCTCGCTGAGTGATCTGACATCTATGTTATTTTTTAAGTTAAATCATGGGCTGGCTTATTTTTCAAGTAATTAGTTCAATATTGAGTACCTACAATATGTGGGATATTGTTCTAGACAAGCCACGTACTTTAGGGAAACAAAAGACAAAACTCTTACTCTTGTGGACCTGAAACTCTAGTGGGGAGACAAACAGTAAACACCATAAGCAAGAAAAGTATATCATTCATCAAATTTTAATCTCAGAATAATAAAGATTGAGAAGAAGCTGTCACAGGCAATTGATCTGCCAAAGCACAGCTGATAGGTTCATGTTGCAAACGTTCATGAATGCAGTAATTATCCGTGGTGGCTAATTTTATATGGCATACAAAACAAGTCATATTCTTATGGCTTTATCCAATTAGAATAATAAAATGACATATTCTGTTTTGTGGGGGAAGGGGCAGTTTTCAAGAGTCTCATTCTAGCCCAGGCTGACTTGGTACTCACTCTGTGGTCCCAGGCTGCAGTCCTTAAACTCACAGCAATCCTCCTACCTCTGCCTCCCAAGTGCTGGAAATAAAGGTGTGCATCACCACTCAAGGCACAGATAGAGAGAGAAAATGGGTACACCAAGGTCTCCCAGCCACTGCAAACAAACTCCAGACACATGTGCCACTTTGTGCATCTGGCTTTACATGGGAATCAAACTCAGACTGCTTGGGTTTATAGGCAAACTCTTTAACTGCTGAGACATCTCTCTAACCCTAAAATGACATATTCTAAAAAAATGATCTTTTAAGACTACCTGATACAGCAAGAGGTCTGTAAAAGCAGCTGTCATAATGGGTCAGTCTGACTGAGGTTATGGATTAGGCACTTCTCAGCTCTGCCAACAAAAGTTGCAGAGCAAAGTCTACCAACCTGAGTTTGATTCCCGGTACCCATGTAAAGCCAGATGCACAGAGTGACACATGCATCTGGAGTCCATTTGCAGTGAGTAAAGGCCTTGGCATGCCCATTCCCTCTGTCTCTTTTCTCTTGTCTTCTCTCACTCACGATCTGCTCTCTGCTTTCAAATAACTAAATAAAAATATTTTTTTTAAAAAATCCCTCACTCTGCCTTTGTTATCTAAAATGACAGTAGAGAAATTCTGAAGGAGATCATTAGAGCCAGTATGTTTTTGCCAATTCAAGAGTTTGTGATAGGTATCTTACTAGTCATGCTAAAAGGACTAGCTTAACAAGGCTCTGTCTCTTGATATATATCTATACAGCAACAGCAAAACTGCCAAGATGAAGAATCAACAGACAAGGTATGGGTAAACAGCTAATGATAAATATTACAAAACGAGAGCCAGCCTAAAAATATTCATACATTTATAGCCAATTGATTTTCAACAAATATGTCAACCAATGTGTTCAGAGATGGAGCAATGACTCAGCAGTTAAAGTACTTACCTACAAAACCTAACGACCTGAATTCGATTCCCCAGGACCCATGTGAAGCTAGATGCATAAAGTGGTGCATGGATCTGGAGTCTGTTTGCAGCAGCTAAAGGCCCGGGTGCACCCATTCTCTCTGTAGCAGGGCATGGTAGCACACACCTTTAATCCCAGCACTTGGGTGGCTGAAGTAGGAGGATCACTGTAAATTGGAGGCCAGCCTGAGACTACATAGTGAATATCAGGTCAGTCTGGGCTAGCACAAGACCCTACCTGAAAAAATAAAAACCAAAAAAAAAAAGAGAGAGAGAGAGAGAAATGTGTTCAACAAAAAGGTATCAAGACTAGAGTGGCACAAGTAAAACTGTTTGACCTCTAGCTCACACTATATACAAAAGGTAACTCAAAAATATCATAGGCAAGACCCTACCTCAAAAAGTCAAAAAACAAAAAAGATCATAGAACCAAGAATGAAACTTAATCTTAGAATAAAACATGCATATAAGTCTTCATAACCTTGCACAAAGTGAAAGTTTCTTAGATATGACATCAAAAACACAAGCAACACTACCCACCGCCCCATAAAACAGGACTTCAAAAGAATTAGATGAGGACTGGACGGATGGCTTAGTGGTTAAGGCGCTTGCCTGCAAAGCCAAAGGACCCAGGTTCGATTTGCCAGGACCCACATTAGCCAGATAAACAAGCTGGCACATGCATCTGGAATTCACTTGCAATAGCTAGAGGCCCTAGTATGCCCATTCTCTCTCTGTCAAATAAATAAATAAAAATAAAATACTTTTTAAAAAGTGGGGTTATGGACAATCTTTTTAAAAAAGAAAAAAGAAAGTCAGGCGTGGTGGTGCACGCCTTTAATCCCTGTACTTGGGAGGCAGAGGTAGGAGAATCACCATGAGTTCAAGGCCACCCTGAGACTACATAGTCAATTCCAGGTAAGCCTGGGCTAGAGTGGGACTCTACCTCGAAAATACCAAAAACAGAATTCAGTGAACACTTTATCAAGAAAGTGAAAAGTAGCCAGGCGTGATGGCGCATGCCTTTAATCCCAGCACTTGGGAGGAAGAGGAATTCCAGGTCAACCTAACTGAGACCCTAACTCAAATAGCCAAAAAGAAAAAGAAAAAGAAAGAAAGTGAAAAGCAAAGCTGAGGCTGTACTGCAGTGGGTGGCATGCTTGCTTAGCATGAGCCAGACCCTGGTTTCAAACCCCAGCAACCACAAAAAAGGAAGGAAGTTAGAAAGGGTAGAAGGGAGAAAAGGAAGACAAGAGGGAAGGATTTGCAAAACTTAAGTTGTTTACTGTCTGATATCTACAATAAAAATCAGCAGGGGCTGAGGAGGTGGTTCTGAGGTTAAAGGCGCTTGCTTGCAAAGCATGCTGGCCCAGGTTCAATTCTACAGCACTCATGTGAAGTCAGACACACAAAATGGGCTATGTATCTATCTATATGGAGTTCTTTGGCAGTGGCAAGAGGCCTTGGCATGCCCATTCTCTCTCCCGCTTCTTCTCTCGCAGCTTCTCTCTTTCTGTGCCCCCTCAAATAAGTAAAAAATTAAAAATAAAAGAAAATTAAAAAATAAATTAAGCAGCTGAGTTGGAGGTAGAACACTTGTTTAGCATGCCAAAGGCCGGGGTTTAATCTACCCCACCCTACTCCCCCCAAAATAAAAAGAAGAGGAAGAGGCTATGAATGACAACTTACAAATCATTTAGAAGAGTAGGAAATCAAGAGAACTTCAGAAAATCTACTGAACTCTTAAAAGGATGAAAGTGGTCAGAGAAAGCATAAGCTTTAATTCCAAACAATACCACTGTGTGTCACATTGAATAGAAAAATGGGAGTGTCATCAGGCTGGACAGTCCCCAATACCATGGAGAAGCTTTTAGCAACCATAATCCAAAGGCTGCATTAAAAGGGGGGCGGGGGCACTCAGCTCTAGACAAGGTGTTTTCTACACGCAAAACACTCACAAGATGGGCAGGAAGAAAGGCTGGGGCCTACGGAGATGCACTTTTGATAAACCAAAAGTATCTAAAGGAACTGGATAACCACAAAAATCACTAAAGAAATCAAGTTAGCAGCTTTTCAAAAAGGTTATCAGAGTGGGCGTGGTGGAGCACGCCTTTAATCCCAGGCTGAGGCAGGAGGATTGTGGTGAGTTCCGGGCCACCCTGAGAATACAGAGTGAATTCCAGGTCAGCCTGGGCTAGAGTGAGACCCTACCTCAGAAAAGGGGGAGGGGGACTGGAGAGATGGCTTAGCAGTTAAGGCATTTGCCTGCAAAGCCAAAGGACCCAGGCTTGATTCCCCAGGACCCACATATGCCAGATACACAAGGACACATGCATCTGGAGTTCGTTTGCAAAGGCTATAGGCCCTGGCATGCCCATTCTCTCTGTCTCTCTTCTCTATCTCTCTCTCTCTGCTTGCAAATAAATAAATGAAAATAAAAAAATTATTTTTTTAAAAAAAGGGTATAGGGCTGGAGAGATGGCTTAGGGGTTAAGGCGCCTGCCTCCTAAGCCTAAGAACACTGGTTCCAATCTCCAGCGGTTCCAATCTCCAGGTCCCAGAGGCAAAGTGACGCAAGGGCACAATGCCGCACTTGACCACAAGGGGGCGCAGACATCTGGATTTCGTTCGCAGCAGCTGAGACACTGCTGGCGCGCCCATCTGTCTTCCTCTCCCTCTCTGCCTCTCCCTCTCTCTCTCTCTCTCTCTCTCTCTCTCTCTGCCTCTCTCCAAAAAATAATTTAAAAAAATAAAATAAAATAAAAATAAATAAAGAAATAAAAAGTTTTAAAAAAGGGTATAGAGCTGGGCATGGTGGCGCATGCCTTTAATCCCAGGCTGAGGTAGGAGGATTGAGGTGAGTTCCAGGCCACCCTGAAAATATACCTTGGAAAAAAAAACGGGGGGGATAGGGCTGGTTAAGATGCTTGCCTGCAAAGCCTAAGGACCTGGGTTCGATTCTCTAGCACCCACATAAAGCCAGATGCCCACGGTAGCGTATACGTCAAGAGTTCATTTGCAGTGGCTGAAGGCCCACTGACGCGCCAATTCTCTCCCTCCCTCCCTTTCTCTCTCTGTCTCTGAAATAAATAAACTAATTTTAAAAAATGTTTTTTTAGCCGGGCGTGGTGGCGCACACCTTTAATCCCAGCACTTGGGAGGCAGGGGTAGGAGGACTGCCGAGAGTTCCAGGCCACCCTGAGACTACATGGTTAATTCCAGGTCAGCCTGGACCAGAGTGAAACCCTACCTCGCAAAACCAAAAAAAAAAAAAAAAAAAAAAAAAAGTTTTTAATGTATCAGGAAAATGTTTCCTGGCAACCAGAGCTGTAGCCTCCACGGGACAAATCATCTCTTGGAAGTCATTTACACAAAGCAAGCAATCCCAGAACAACGTGAGCTGTGACGTCTTTGAGGTCTTTCCAGAACGCTTGCCAGCATACCCGCTTTTCTCTCTTTCTGCTTTTGTCCCTCACCTACCCCATTTCTTTCCCTGGCAAAAGCAAGAAACAAACCTAAATAAGAATATCCAACATTCAAAGCCAGTAAGTTGGAAACCAGAGCCTGACGGCACTACTTGCCCAGCTCAGGATATGCTAGCTCCCAAGCCAGCTTTGTCACACATGGGATCTCAGTTTACAAAATTGAGGGGATTAAATCTCAGAAAGATCATGCCAGAGACAGGTCCGAGACCATCTAATCTGGGTTCATTTATTTTACATCTGAAAAATCTGAAAGCAAGAGAGTTACCATGGTTCTCAGAGCCAAGCTTCTGCTGTTCCTGCTAAGCTCTGTGGCTGCCAAGGATGCAGGAGAACAAGACTACTACACAGCAGTAAGACACAGGAACTAGAAGCATGTAGCACACGCATCCTAGAAATTCATTCCAGTTGTCAAAAACTTTTCAGAGGACAACAGTCATATTACTATAACAAAGAAGAAGTAAAGATAAACCGTCTCCAGAACATTAAAAAGATTATCATGACGGCTCATGCCTGTAATCCCAGCAACCGGGATCTGAGGTAGAAGGACTGCTCAATATCCAAGGCCAGCCTGGGCTACAGAGTGAGTTCCAAATAGTCTGGACTAGAATGAGGTCAAGTGAGGGAGAGACAAATAGAAAGGAGGGGGAAGTATAAGGGGAAGGGACAGAAAGAGGGAGGGAGGGAGGAAGAAAAATCACTATCGGGAAGATTTTGACCCCTCTACATATGAGCACATGTACAAAGGTACAGAAAATTACTGCATCTGAACTCCTCAACCCATAGCTCATTTTTTAAAAAAAGAAAGAAATAAATAAAGAGCCCGGGCATGGTGGCGCACACCTTTAATCCCAGCACTGGGGAGGCAGAGGTAGGAGGATCGCTGTGAGTTCAAGGCCACCCTGAGACTAGTGAATTCCAGGTCAGCCTGGACTAGAGTGAGACCCTACCTCAAAAAAAAAAAAAAAAAAAAACAAAAAGAGGCCGAGCTGTGACGGTACACGCCTTTAATCCAAGCAAAAGTAGGAGAACTGCTATGAGTTCAAGACCACCCTGAGACTACATAGTGAGTTACAGGTTAGTCAGGGCTAGAGTGAGACCCTACCTTGAAAAAACAAGAAGTACATATTTTTTCCTTAAGTGTCATAATTGAGGAAAATAGCATAAAAAAAGACAAAAACATCAAATCAAAGCACATGGTAAGAGTAAGAAACACATACATTTTTGAATACTGACAGTATAATGTCCAAGAAACCACAAGTCTACTGCACAGATAGACAGACAGACAGAGGTATATATGTCTCTGTGTGTGTGTGTGTGTGTGTGTGTGTGTGTGTGTGTGTGTGTATGAGGCATACACGTACATATACACGCTGGAGCACACACACACACACACACACACACACACACATATGCCACACAAACTGAGATGTGGTTCTGAACAGCCAGTGAGAACCTGGGTCCACAATGCTCATAACTGTGTCATATCCTGACAGGAAAAGGAACCAAACACACATTATAGGTGAGAATTTCTCTGGTGGAAAAAAAAAATCTGTTAATTATAAGAGAGTATGGGAAATGAAGGACTTTTTAAAGTAAATAAGCAATGGGGGAAAATGGAGATAATTTTTAAAGTGCTTTATTTATAGACAAATAGCAAAAGCACACAGAATTTGGAAGGGAAAAAATAAACCCAATTGAAACCTTCCAAGAAGTTTAAAAAGGAAGCTAGGATTATTTCAAAGCAAAAAACATAGAAGCAAAGCTTTTTTCCTCCAAAAGAAATGGAGATGCAAGTTTTCTGCCAGGATTCTAGGCAGCCTTTGTTTTAAGGGTGACCATTTTCATGCAGCCAAATCACCTTATGTTACAGTCCAAAAACCCTCATTAGTGGGGCTCAGTAGTGAAGTTCATGCTTAGCATGCACAAGGTCTGTGTTCAGCCCCCAGCACCACCAAATATGAAAGAAAAAAATATGGCTTAAAAAAAGTCCTAGCCGAGCGTGGTGGCACAAGCCTTTAATCCCAGCACTTGGGAGGCAGAGGAAGGAGGATTACTGTGAGTTTGAGGCCAGCCTGAGACTACAGAGTGAGTGCCAGGTCAGCCTGGGCTACAGTAAGACCTTGCCTGGGCGGGGGTGGGGTCCTAAGTCTCCCTTCTGTTGAACTGCACTGGTTGGGGGCACTGGCGCTGAAGATTCAGCCAGCACTGGCAGGCAGGTTGGAAGCTAAGGAACCAACAAAGGAGACCTGGACACTAGTCCTCCTCAGGGAACAAAGGAGGATATGGAAAGCCAGGTTTCCCACTGCTGGAGAGAGAAAGGTTGAAAAACACTGTTGGGTTAGAAGCAAAAGCAAGTAGATAAATGTAAAAGAATAGAGATATATGTGTCCTGTCCATACCCCCATGAATTTCCTGTCTCCATCCACTAGGACCCAGATCTTTCTAAAAGACGCTTCTCTGCTAAACGCTCCTTAGAGAAACTATTGATTCTAGGTGTGTGGGGGGTCAGGGAAGCTTCAGTCTGGACCAGGAACATTTGGCAGTGTCAGAAAGTCAGGGTACTCAAACAGCAATAAAGACGTATCAAAATGATAAGGGAGCCGGGCGTGGTGGCACTCGCCTTTATTCCCAGCACTCAGGAGGTAGAGGTAGGAAGATCGCTATGAGTTCAAGACCACCCTGAGACTACAGAGTGAATTCCAGGTCAGCCTGGGCTACAGTGAGAGCCAACCTCGAAACACCAAAAAAAAAAAAAAAGATAAGGGAAATAGTTTAAGAGAGCTCACATTGGCGAAAACAGGACAACTTGCAAATCAAAATACTAGTAATAGACTATAATCCATTGATAAATAAATTAATGAATTGTGAAAGAGTTCCTAGAATTACAACTAATAAATATAGAATCATTATGTGACATCACTAATAAAAGATTCAAGCAAAAATCATCAATTGGACTAAAACTGATACATAAATATTGGCTAAAGAACAGATATTTGCATGATCTCAAATATTTTCAAAGTACTGTTGGCATGTTAATAATTACTACATAATAAACACTTGTTACCTATTATATAAAATACTTACTAATTTAAATTTCACTGGAAAACCTGAGTGAGACCAATTAAGCAAGTGATTAACATTATCACAACACTACAGCAGTGGAATAATTTATACAATGTATCTTTGATTTATGTGACATTCCTGTCAAAAATGTGTAACTTTGGATATAATTTTGAGAAAGACAAATTCACACTGAAGAGAATTCAATAAAGAATCTGGCAAGGGCTGGAGAGGTGGCTCAGTGGTTAAAGGTGCTTGCTTACAAAGACTGTCAGCCCAGATTCAATTCCCTGGTACCCATATAAAGCCAGATGCACAATGTGACTCATGAGTATGGAGTTCAGTTGCAGTGATAGGAGGCCCTGGTGTGCCCTTTCTCTATCAAATAAATAAAGTAAATATAAAATGTTAATAAGGAAACTGGCAAATGACACTTGGCAAATGTTAGTTAGGGTCATTAAGAAACAGATGGAGAATTATTCCTAATTCAAGGAACAAACAGACAACAACAGGTGATCCTGGATTAAATCACGCATCTACCTAAATCATGGTCACTATTGGGGCAATTGGCAAAATATGAAGGAAACTCATAGGGTGGATGGTAGTATACCCATGTTAATTTCTCATCTTAATGGTTTATACTATGGCTATGTGGAAGAGTATCCAGGTTTTTAGAATAAAACTCTTAAGTATTAAAGAGTAGTAGTAGGGGGCTGGAGAGATGGCTTACAGTTAAGGCATTTGCCTGCAAAGCCAAAGGACCCAGGTTCAACTCTCCAGGACCCACATAAGCCAGATGCATCTGGAGTTCCTTTGCAGTGGCTGGAGGCCCTGACGTGCCCATTCTCTCTATCTGCCTCTTTCGCCCTCTCTCCCAAATAAATAAAAATTTTTAAAATATTTGAAAATAAAAAAAAAAAAAGACTAGTAGGGCCTAGGGATATAGCTCAGCTGGTATACCCTGGGCTCAACCCCATAAACCAGGTGTGGTACCCAGCTTTAATCCCATAGAATTACAGGCAGGAAGGAGGATCAGAAGTTCAAGATCAACCTGGGATACAAGAGATTTATTTTATCTAAAAAACAAAAACAAAAAACAAGCTACAAGAATTAAAAATAGATATATAGAAAGCAGACAATATCTGAAAATTACTCTCAAAATTCCAGAAAAAAAAATACATCATAAGATATTCATTACTCAGAACCTGTAACTGTGATTTTGCCCATAGAGTGTAATTTATTTGTAACTCCTAAATCAATAGTCTCAACACGTTTTCTGTCATTCACAGGGATGCAGAGTAGCAAAAATTTGAGTTGCCTGGCACTCTTGTTCCCAACAGAGGTCTAACAAAAGCAATGCTCGGCTTTCTTATTTCAGCTCTAACATCATAACAAGTGTTTTGTTTTACTGCCCTTTTGTGCTCTTTGTTGACTTCATTGTTTAAAATATCCCAAGTGTATTTCTGAATACTACCAATAGTCCTAAGTGCGAGAAAACCACTATGATACACCTTGCAGAGAAAATGTATCAGTTAAATAAGTCTATTCAGTCTATTCAGTCTATGACTTATAATGTCATTGGTAGTAAGTTCAATGTTAAGAAATCAATAGTATGTATTAAATAACATTTCAAAAAAAGAACGTATACAAAGTTATGTAAACTGGTCAATATGTGGCCACAGACCCAAAAGAACTTAACTCTATATTGTCATTGAAGCAATGGTTCAGTATTTATATAGAACATAAATATGCCTGCATGTCATAAATACAGAAATGATAGGCTAGCCAAAGGACCTCAGTTAGATTCCCCAGGACCCACATAAGCCCATTCTCTCTCTCTCTCTCTCTCTCTCCTTCTCTCTCTCTCTCTGGCTCTCTCAAATAAATAAAAATAAAGAAAATAATTTTTAAAAAAGAAGAGTCAGTTGGGGCCTATAGGTAAAGGAACCATAAAAAGGTTAAAAGCACATTTTAAGCCAAAGGAAGAGTAGGACTCCTTACAATGTGCCCCTCCAGACACAAAATGGCCTGGATATCCATGACCTCACAGTGCCTGACACTACCTACACAAGACCTTCATAACAGGAGGAAAAGATCATGACATCAAACTGAAAAGAGAGACTGATTGAGAGGGGGAGGCGATATGATGCAGACTGAAGTTTCAAAGGGGAAAGTGGGGGTAGAGAGAGAAGTACCATGGGATATTGTCTACAATTAAAGAAGTTGTCAATAAAAAAATAAAAATAAATTTTAAAAAGGCATATTTTAAAATGCTAAACGGGGGGGGGGGCTGGAGAGATGGTTTAGCGGTTAGGTGCTTGATCCTGGTTCGAGGCTCGACCCCAGGACCCATGTAAGCCATATGCACAAAGTGGCACATGCATCTGGAGTTAGTTTGCAGTGGCTGGAGTCCTGAGGTGCCCATTCTCTATCTGCCTCTTTCTCTCTCTGTCGCTCTCATATAAATAAATAAATAAATACATAAATAAACAAACAAAAAATTTTTAAATGCTAAACAGAGCTGGAAAGATGGCTCAGTGGTTAAAGGTACTTACCTGCAAAGCCTACAGGCCCAGGTCAGATTGACAGTACCCACCTACAAAAGTGTAACTTGCACCTGGAGTTCGTCTGCAGAAACAAGAGCCCCAGGTGTGACCATTCTTTCTCCTTCTCCCCATGTGTGTCTGTCTCTGTCTCTCTCTCTCTCCCAACTCACAAATAAGTAAATTTAAAAAATATTCTGTTAGGGATGGAGAGATGACTTAGCAGTTAAGGCACTTGCCTGTGAAGCCCAAGGACCCACGTTCAACTCCCCAGATTTCACATAAGCCAGACATACAAAGTGACACATGTGACACATGCACACAAAGTGGCACACATGTCTAGAGTTTGACTGCAATGGCTGGAGGCTTGACGTGCCAACTCTCTCTCACTCTCGCTCATAAATAAATATTATTTTAAGCCAGGTGTGGTGACCCACATCTTTAATCCCAGAACTTGGGAGACAGAGGTTGGAGGATGTGAGTTCAATGTCACTCTGAGACTACATAGTGAATTCTAGGTCAGCCTGGGCTAGAGTTGAGACCCTCCCGAAAAAAAATAATAAATTTCAAAAGTGCTAAACAGAGCCGGGCGTGGTGATGCACGCCTTTAACCCCAGCACTTGGGAGGCAGAGGTACGAGGATCGCTGTGAATTCGAGGCCACCCTGAGACTATATAGTGAATTCTAGATCAGCCTGAGCTAGAGTGAAATCCTACCTCGGAAAAGCAAAAAAGAAAAAAAAAGTGCTAAACAGGGCTAGGGAGATGGCTCAGCAGTTAAACTGTTTGCCTGCAAAGCCTAACAACCAGGGTTCAATTCCCCAGTAACCACATAAAGCCAAATGCACAAAGTGGCACATGCATATGGAGTTCATTTGCAATGGCTAGAGGCCTGGTCAGGTTCAATCTCTCCCTCCCTCTTTCCCTCTCTCCCCCTTTGATTGCAAATAAATAAATACACTTTTTAGGGCTGAAGAATAAACCTAGTGATTAAGATGCTTGTCTGCAAAAGCAAAGGACTCAGGTTCGAGTCCCTAGTACCCACATAAATTAGATGCACAAGGAGTATGTTTGCAGCGGCTGGAGGCCTTGGCACACCTAGTTGCTCTATCTGCCCGCCCCAAAATAAATAAATAAATAAATAAATAAATAAATAAATAAATAAATAAATAAATACAAATAAAAAAATAAAATTTCAAAAAAAATTTTTTTTAAGTGCTAAACATACAGAGACTGCAGATGTAGCTCAATTCATAGTGTTTGCCTGGCATACATGGATGCTGTAGGCTGGATCCCTAGCATATATTAAAAATGGTTGTGGTTGGGCTGCAGAAATGCCTCAGCAGTTAAGGTGCTTGCCTGCAAAGCCTAACAGTCCTCGTTAGATTCCCCAATGCCCATGCAGAGCCACATGCACAAAGTGGTACATGTGTCTGGAGTTTGTTTGAAGCGGCTAGAGGCGCTGGCACACCATTCTCTATCTCTTCTAACTCTCTCTGCTTGCAAATAAATAAATTTTAAAAGTTAAATATAAAAATTGGGTGTAGTGACACACACACCTGTAATCCCAGCCCTCGGGAGTTGGAAGCAGTAAGATCAGAAGTTCAAAGTCATTTTTGGCTATGCAGTAAGTTCAAAGCCAGCCTGAGATTAATGAGACCCTTTCTCAAAAAGTTAAATAACTGGGGCTGGAGATATGGCTTAGTGGTTAAGGTGCTTGCCTGCAAAGCCAACGGGCCTCGGTTTGATTCCCCAGGACCCACGTAAGCCATATGCACAAGTTGGCGCTCGCATCTGGAGTTCGTTTGCAATGGCTGGACGCCTTGGAGCACCTGTTGTCTCTCTCTCTCTCTCTCTCTCTCAAATAAATAAATGAAAATAAAATATTTTTTAAAACTAATTTTAAAAAGTTAAATAATTGAACTGCTAACCATACAAACTGCTTTGGCACCTCCATGATAAAGCAAACAAATCATTAGAACTAGATCTCGGTGGTGGTTCTGAAACCATGAGGCTGCCCATGCACCTGTATCTTTTATGGACACTAGCGCAAACTACGGCAACATTGAGTGGCCCATGTCCTTCTGAGATGAGTTCACTGCCTCATGTTCTTCCTTCCAATGAAATCAAATGTTAGATGCTTTCAAGTCAAGGCTTCAAATCTTCTGTGAGTACATGTTCAATCCTATGGCCCCAAGAAAGACTTTAGGTTTTAGGAGTATTTTCTTTTCTTCCTAAGCCAGTTATCTGATGATGATTCTTTTAATTACACATAAACTAATAGAATTAGGTTGCACAGTTTCAAAGGCAAAACACACTCCCATTAATATTACAAGTTTTGAGAAAAACTAATCAAGTTTAGAGTTATAGTGATTGAGAGTTTTTGTAAAAGGCAAGAACACTCTAGATTTCTGTGCGTTTGTTTTGGTGTGGTTTGGTTTGGTTTGGGTTTTTTGAGATAGGGTCTCACTCTAGCCCAGGCTGACCTGAAATTCACTATGTTGTCTTAGGATGGCCTCGAACTCAAACTCATGGTGATCCTTCTATCTCTGCCTCTCAAGTGCTGGGATTAAAGGTATGTGCCACCATACACAACTCACTCTAGATTGCTGGTTCACATAAAGACTTGCAGTCTTGGATGTCATCTTAAATCATTAATTATCATTCTTCATTTTCAGAAGATATCAGATTATCAAGAACAGAGCAGGAGCTGGGCAAGGTGGTGCGTGCCTGTAATCCTAGGACATAGTAGGCTAAGGCAGAGGTTAAGGCCAGCAAGGACTACACAGAGGGAGGAGAGGATGGACAGGGAAAAAGAGAGAGAACAAAGAAAGAGAATGAGACCTGTGTCTTCCACCCTAACCTAGAAACAGGAATCTAGAAATCTAGAAACATAGGAAAGATAAGATACACCAGGGACGCCAAGAGAAATTTGCTGTATTGATTTAAAATAACTAGATTTTCTTGCCCTATTCCTGTCCTGACACCTCTGGCATTCGCTGTAACACAGGCTGTCTAAAACCAAAGACGAAGGCAGTAGGGCAACATTATCCCATGGAGGGCAGGAAGATTCTCCACTGCTAATCACCCACAGATTAGAAACAGTGCAACCACCATGGCCAGAGAATGGAGGGAGGAAAAATGACTCAGTTGAACACCCGTGCTTTCAGCAGAAGCAAAGGAATAACAAGGGCAGAAGTGGAGACGGACACTGAAGGAAGCCTCTGAAGGAAATTACAGGCCAACAACCACCCAGGCTTGTTAGAAGTAGAGACCTACAGACCCTCGCTCTGTCCAGACCTAATCAACCCCGGTCTGCATGTTAACAGGTTCCCCAGGAGACTGGCACATTAAAAAAAGTTGAGAAATGCTATTCATTTATTGCCCATCCTAATTACCTGGCTCAGAAAAGTACCTTCTCCAGCAAATGCAGGTTAAATGGTGATTCCTCAGAGGCCTTCCCAGTCCACAAAGCGGGTCTAGTTGCCCTGCTGTACACACTCTGACACTCTACACTTCTCCACATTTGTTCCGCAGAACACAGGACAATATGAAACAACAGTGTAACTGTTTAATATCAATCTTCCTCTGGGCTGGGAAGCTCTGTAAGCAAAGGACCATGTCTAGCTTGTTCACCATGGTAGGTCCACAGTGCAGGCCTAAACCAGAGACTCAAGTTTTCTGATGCTGTGTGTATCACATCAGTGAGGGCTAGATTCTGGAAAGAGGACAAAAACCATTAAGACATGCATGTCCCGAAGCAGCTCATAATCTTGGAGGATTTTGTTAGAAGCTACAAGAGCCAAACCGTAAGAGGGTATGTAACATTCACTGATGCTTCTCCTTCCTATGTCTCTGCCCTCCTATTTTTCTGCAAATGACAACAGGTCGCACAAATGTTCTCTAAGCTCCCCACTCACTATGACTGGCAGGCAAGCAAGTCCCTCATCTGTTTCTCCCACTTTTTCTAAAAATGTACTTCTTTTGCAAGCGGGGGCGGGGGGGGGGAGCGTGGAGGGGAATGGGCATACCAGGGCCTCTTGCCACTGCAAATGAAATCCAGACCCATATGCCACTTTGTGCATCTGTCTTTATGTAGATACTGGAGAATCAAACCCAGGCTATCAGGTTTTATAAGCACTGAGTTTTAATCACAGAGCCATCTCTCCAGCCCCATGCCCCACTTTTGAATCCTCCATCCCCAGAGTACTGAACCCTGCCAGACTTCTCCCTCGGCCTCTAACACAACTTCACTTTCTTCTGCATCATCTCATTCTCCCTTGGGAAGTTCGTGTTATTTCTGGCACTATTCTCTCCAGCTGCTTTCCTCAGTCGACTTATCAGATGTCGCATTTCCCTTGTTACCTCCTTCAAGAACGTCTTGCCTAACTCATTTCTAACCACTCAATTGATTTATTTCCTGTGAGCTGTCAAGCCTACTCCATTCTTAAAAGAAACCACTCAAATCTATAGCCCTGACCACTTTGGAGAATCTCCTAATTAACTGTTCAATATTCAATTGTCTTCCCACTTTCCTCAGGCACTTCCCATATCCCCGAAGGGATACTTGGTTTCTGAGCAAATGCTGTCATCTCCACTCTGATGATATTCTCCGCCAAGCTTGTCTTTGTCCTTCCCTAGACAAGACTCTCTCAGTACACTTAAATCCAAAAGCCTATATCCAAATACCATGGTAATGAACTACACCTAAAGGCCTAAACTGATAAGCAATTACAGTGATTTTTTGTTTGTTTGTTTGTTTAATCTTTGGAACTGCAACTCACAGAACAATTTAAGTGGATAGGTAAAGACTGCAATGTAGCCGGGCATGGTGGCGCATGCTTTTAATCCTAGCACTCGGGAGGCAGAGGTAAGAGGACTGCCATGAGTTCAAGGCCACCCTGAGACTAATAGTGAATTCCAGGTCAGCCTGGGCTAAAGTGAGACCCTGCCTTGGGCCACATGAGACCCTGGCTCTAGACAGATAGATTGATAGATTTTTTTTTGGTTGTTTGCTTTCTTGTTTACAGAGAGCCACTAACCTCAAACTCCTGGAAATGCTCTACCTCACTCCCCAAAGCCAGGATTAAAGGCGCGCACTGCCACCACACCCGGCCATAAATAATTTCAAGACAAGGTATGCTATGCTTCCCAAGCTGGTCCTAACTCCTGGCCTCAAGTGGTTCTCTAGCCTCAGTCTGAGGAGCTGAGATGACAGGCTTGGGCCATCATACCCAACTACCACAAAAATTTGTGAGTAAGATCTGATAAGCTTCCAGGGTGCTGAACATATGGAGATTCAGGGAAGGTATCTGGCCCTGAGAGGAACAGAAACTCTATACACTCCTCACTCCACCCCCTTGCATTGCCTTACCCATCTCTTCACGTGGATGTTCACTTGTGTCCTTTCTAATAAGCCAGTAAGTATAGTGTGAGATATCCTAGCAAGTTACTGAAAAGGGAGGCAGGGTGCTGGCTTACAGCAGGCGGGGCAGAGGCAGAGATTACTATCTGAAACTTGTGATTGTTGCCTAGGGGGTGTGAGCATTCTTTTGGGGGCGTGAGCACTATGGGGCTTGACACTATCTCTAAATAAATAATGTCAGAAATGAAATAAGAAAGCTGGGGAGATGGCTTAGCAGTTTTGCCTGTGAAGCCTAAGGACCATGGTTCAATTCTCCAGGACCCACGTAAGCCAGATGCACAAGGGGGCCCATGTGTCTGGAGTTTGTTTGCAGTGGCTATAGGCCGTGGTGTGCCCATTCTCTCTCTCTCAAATAAATAAATAAACAAACAAACATTAGAAATGAAATAAAACATGCACTTGATGTCTACTAGGAAAAAATTTACTGTGTGGAAAACAACCCACACATCTGGCTACAGAAGTATTTGGTATTAAGAGCAAAGTAGAGAAAAGATGTTTTGTGGAGTTTTTGTTCCCCCTTTCCATTAAGTACCTGGCTGAGTTTCAAATAACCACAGAAGGTTTTAGGATTTTGGTTTTTTTTTTTTTTCTGCTTTTTTGTAAGTGTCCACTGTGTTTCAAAATTAATTCCATGCAGGCACATATGTGTAGCGAACACTGAGGATTTACTTCCTATTAAGCAATGTGATGTCACTGTGAGCAGAACTGGTTCTCCAAAGGCACTGGTCATCCTTGCAAACCCATAAAAAAATGTGTTCTGGGCTGGAGGAATGGCTTAGCAGTTAAGGTGCTTGCCAGCAAAGCCAAAGGACCCAGGTTTGATTCCCTAGGACCCACGATAGCCAGATGTATAAGGGGTGCACATGTCGCAGTGGCTGGAGGCCCTGGTGCTCCCATTCTTTCTCTGTCAAATAAATGAACAATAAAATTTTTAAAAAGTGTTCCTGGGGCTACAGAGATAGCTTAGCAGTTAAGACACTTGTCTGCAAAGCTTAATTACTAAGTTTGATTCCCCAGTACTTGCATAAAGTCAGATGCATAGTGTCCATACATCTGGAGTTCCTTTGCAGTGGCTAGAGGCCCTGGCATGCTCATTCTCTGTCTTCTCACACACATACACTCTTTCTCTCTCTCTGCTTGCAAATTAATTAATTAGTTAATTAATTTTTAAAAACATTTTCCTACTGGCAAAAGAAACTTTGACTTTTGGACAGAGAAGGCAAAGCAGAGATGGAGAACAAAGGTGGAGAAGGCTGGGATGCTATTCCAGGGCTACTCAGTTAACTGGATCCGCATGTCCAGCCCTACTTTCTTTAACTTACTCCCTAATTCCAATGCCCAGAGACAGGGGACAAGTGCAGCTGAAATCCCCAATCCAGGGCAAGACAGAGAACAGCTACAGCATTACCAGCTGCTAGCATCTCTTACTTCACCCTGTCACCTCACTGCCATCAATGCGTCCCTGAGAAAAATGTACAGCATGATAAACCAACTATAATCCAATGATAAAAAGGGAGCAGAGGCCTTCGTTTAGACACAGCTAAGTGAAAGTAGACCAGAGAGCTTGAGATATCGGAGAGAGCGCAAATCATTGCATGCACTATTCTCAAGTTTGTCTCTGGGGCTGGAGAGATGGCATAGCAGTTAAGACACTTGCCTGCGGACCCAGGTTCGATTCTCCAGGTCCCAAGTAAGCCATATACACAAGGTGGCGCATGCATCTAGAGTTCATTTGTAATGGCTAGAGGTCCTCGCGTGCCCATTCTCTCTCTCTCTCTCACACACACACACACCCTCTCTGTCTCAAATAAATAAAAATTAATCTTAAGCCAGGTGTGGTGGTGCACGCCTTTAATCCCAGCTCTCAGGAGGCAGAGGTAGGAGGATCACTGTGAGTTCAAAGCCATCCTTAGACTACATAGTGAATTCCAGGTCAGCCTAAACTAGAGTGAAGCCCTACCTCGGAAAACCAAAAAAATAAAAAATAAAAATAAATAAATCTTAAAAAAATACAAAATTTAGCGGGGCGTGGTGACACACACCTTTAATCTCAGCACTCAGGAGGCAGAGGTAGGAGGATCACCGTGAGTTCGAGGCCACCCTGAGACTACATAGTGAATTTCAGGTCAGCCTGAGCTAGAGTGAGACCCTACCTCAAAAAACCAAAATAAATAAATAAATAAATACAAAATTTGTCTCTGATTTTTCTTAAAACTCACATATAGCCTTAAGAATGCTAGATTATTGAGCATTATATCATTCACAGTGAGTTATCTTTAAAGAATGCCAGGTGAGGTGGTGCACAACTTTGATCCAGCACTTGGGAGGCAGAAGAAAGAGAAACACTATGAGTTTGAGGCCAGCCTGGGGACTACAGAGTGAGTTCCAGGTCAGCCTGGACTACAGTTAGACTCTACTACAAAAGTAAAAATAAAAACTAAAAGGAGTATTTAACATTTATTTATATATATGTGTATGTAAACTTATATGTTACCCATGAAAAGCATAATTTTTTTCCAAATTTATTTCTTTGGAAACGTCCCCTATTTGAAATGCTGATAGTCAATTTTGGATGTCAAAATAAAATGCAAATCACAATTCTAACATAAACATTTCAGTCATTTATTGCTACTGTAGCAGACCATCCCAGGTTCTTCATACTCTTAAAATTCTAGGGAGAGGGAGCTGGAGAGATGGCTTAGCAGTTAAGGCGCATGCCCACAAAGCCTAAGGACACCGGTTCAATTCTCCAGGTCCCACATAAGCCAGATGCACATGGTGGCACATGCGTCTGGAGTTGGTTTGCAGTGACTAGAGGCCCTGGCGTGCCCATTCTCTCTCTCTCCCTCTCTCTGTCTCTAACAAACAAATAAATATAAATAAAATCTTTTAAAAAAATTCTAGGGAGACTGTACAAAGAAATCAAAGATGAAGTCCTAGCCACCTAACCTAGCTGAATAACAAGAACTGGTCATACCTTTCCCACTATCATGTTGGTATCCCAGTCTACAGATCTAATTGCCTATGAGCTTCTTAAAGGCAGGCACTAAGGGAACCTCTAAGAATTCAATGGAAACCAAGCAGTCTAAGCTACCCGACCCACACTACCTGGCCAGCATGTGATAGAAAGTTATTTCTCTATCCAAAGCTAGAAACCTATAACAAATACAAGGGCAGGGCAACCTTAACAGTTGGCTAAGCCTGTGCCCTGCAGAGAGCCCATAGGAGGTCTCATGAGATTCAAAGCTCTCACCAGAGGCCTATAACAAGATAACTTAGCCTTTAAGTAATAGAGGAAGCCTCCTGGCCCCTGGGCTGTTCAAGGGCTCACCTGCCAAAAGTAATAATACAAGTAATTACTGCACACAGAATAATGGATCTCAACGGGATTCCAGGACCCAGGTACTAGTCTCCCTCTACCTTGCATTACACACAGGAGGGAATAAAATATACTATTTTTCTCATTGAGACTGGAGACAATCTCCTAATGGGTAAGCATATAAATCTTACTTGGCACAATGATTGTGTTTTGGGTTGATGCCTAAAATAAAAATGCTCTTGGTACTAAAGCTATAAGACAAGGAATGTTTCTTCTGACAAAACACAATTCATACGGTTGAAAAGTTTGCTAACATCACATTACTGCACTTCAAAGACTGGAAACAACAGCTTTGAAGCTCATTTCCTTTTTTTCACTCTACTACAAACTTTCAGCCACCCTTAATCCCTAGACAAGGTGCCTTGACCTTGCACATGAGTCCAGATTGTTCACTTCCTGAGCATTCCAAACCCTACTTCACCAATCTACCTGCCTCTTCTCTTACTTTTATTCCTCTGCCTTTGCCAAGATAGCTGTCACTTTTACCAAATTCCCAGGAAAGATTTTTAAACAAGCCCATCTAAAATTATATCTGATTTTTTTAAACCATGTTGTTTCCAAGAAAGTCATCAGTACTTACAATCATAAGCTTTTGTTTTGATTTTTCAAGGTAGGGTCTCATTCTAGCCCAGGCTGACCTGCAACAAGCCCCATAACTCCAGGCTAGAACTCGCAGTAATCCTTCTAGTTCAGCCCCTAGTGCGGGGATTAAAGAAGGGCACCGCCATGCCTCTTTCCACCACAAGTAAAGCTACCTGCTGCTCATTAACAGCAACCTCACTACTGAAAAAAGAAAGACATCGGAATAGAAGAGGGTCCAAATGAAAAGAAGAGGTAAGTGGAATGGTAACTGGGAAGGGGGGACAAAAGGAGATAATGGGAGGAGAATGTAATCAAAATACATTATATACAGGTATGAAAATTGTCGATAAAAGGTTTAGCTGGGCGTGGTGGCGCAAGCCTTTAATCCCAGCACTTGGAAGGCAGAGGTAGGAGGATTGCATGAGTTCGAGGTCACCCTGAGACTACACAGGAAATTCCAGGTCAGCCTGGGCTAGAGTGAGACCCTACCTCAAAAAAAAAAACAAAAGAGGCTGGAGGGATGGCTTATCGGTTAAGGTACATGCCTGCGAAGCCTAGGACCCTGGTTCGATTCTCCAGATCCCACGTAAGCCAGATGCACAAGGGGGCACATGTGTCTGGAATTCGTTTGCAGTGGCTAGAGGCCCTGGTGCACCCATTCTCACTCTCCCTCCCTCTCTTTCCCTCTCTCTGTCTCTAATAAAAATAAAATCTTTAAAAAAATAAAAAAGGGCCAGGCTTGGTGGCACATGCCTTTCAAAGCAGCATTTGGGAGGCAAAGATAGGAGAATCGCTAAGAGTTCAAGGTCAGCCTGGGCTAGAGTGAAACCCTACCTCAAAAAAATAAACAACGAAAAACTCATCAGCTACAGTGAGACCCTATCTGAAATAAAAAGTGAGGAGGCTGGAGAGAAGGCTTAGCAGTTAAGGCCCTTACCTGTGAAACCTAATGACCCACGTTCAATTCCCCAGTACCCACGTAAGACAGATGCACAAGGTGGCACATGCATCTGGAGTTCATTGGCTAGAAGCCTTGGCATGTCCATTCTCTCTCTCCCTCTCTCTCTCAAATAAATAAAAATAAAATATTTTTTAAAAACTCAGCTGGGTGTGGTGGCACATACCTTTAATCCTAGCACTCAGGAGGCAGAGGTAGGAGCATTGCCGAGGGTTCGAGGCCACCCAGAGACTACATAATGAATCCCAGGTCCTAACTCGAAAAAAAAAAAAAAAAAACTCATCCACCCAAAGCTTTAACCACAATCAAGCACACAGCCTTACACTCTAGATCTACTACATGGGTGCTCTCACTAACTCCAGGCCTGCTACCTGTGTAATTTCCATAAACTAGGGGTAACCATGAGGGTAACTCTCTCTTTATTACTCATTTCTCCTCTGAATTATTGGTCCCTGCTTTGGTATTTTCCCTCTTATTTTTCCTTGGGCCTCACCATTTGCCCTCTTAACTTCCCTCCATAAGAAAGCACTCAGCAGATGCCATGTGTCCCTTCTAAATCTCCTTACACAAGCTCCTAAATTCTACCCTCTATGTGCTTGCAAATTTACTCTAGTTTCTCCTTAAAAGTTTCTCTCAAGTGAGCTTTCCACATGCCTGCAGCTCTACTCTAATCCCTCTTTATTTTTTTTAATTATTTTATTTATTTGAGAGGAGTGGGGGAAGAGAGAGAATGGGCATGCCAGGGCCTCTAGCCACTACAAACTCCAGATGTATGAACCACCATGTGCATCTGGATTTACGCGGGTACTGGGGCATGGAACCAGGGTCCTTTGGCTTTACTGGTAAATGCCTTAACCTCTAAGCCATCTCTCCATCCCTAATCACTCTTTAAAAGCCTCAGTTTCTCTTAAATCCCAATCTCCCTTATACCCCACAATTTGTGATTTTTTTTCCCTAAATGAACTAAATAATTCATAATTTATCCTTGAGTCCATCTTTATCAATTCTTTATTAAAAGCAGAACAGAATCCAAACTTGGGGTTCATAAATTTGAGGGCTCCCTCCTGAAACCCCAAAATCCTGCATCACTAGCCTGAAACTACATAGTGAATTCTAGGTCAGCCTGAGCTAAGTGAGACCCTACTTCAAAAAACCAAAAAATAAAGAAAAACTCACCAGCTGGAATGAGACCCTACTTCAAAAAACCAAAACATGAGCCAGGCATGGTGACGCATGCCTTTAATCCAGCACTCGGGAGGCAAAGGTAGGAGGATCATGAGAGTTCAAGACCACCCTGAGACTACAGAGTGAATTCCAGGTCAGCCTGGGATAGAGTGAGACCCTATATTGAAGTAAAAAAAAAAAAAAAAAAAGCATAAAAGAGAATGTAACTCATCAAATAGAGTGACACCCTAGCTCAGGGAGGAAAAAACCAAAAACCAAAAACCTCATCAGCCCAAAACTTTATCCACGATCAACCACACAGCCTGAAGTGCATAGTGTAGAGGACTCACCCTCCCCAGTGACGATTTCTTTTTGTTGTTGTTTTGTTTTGTTTTTTCAAGGTAGGGTCTCACTCTGGTCCAGGCTGAGCTGGAATTCACTCTGTAGTCTCAGGGTGGCCTCGAACTCACGGCGATCCTCCTACCTCTGCCTCCCAAGTGCTGGGATTAAAGGCATGCACCACCACACCTGGCCCCAGTGACTCTTTCATCGTGAGCACCTGTTCTCAGGCCATGCTAGTAAGACTGAGAGGATCCGTGGTTTATGAGTGTTCAGGAACGAAGCCGTTGCATTCTGTAGTGCCCCTTCTCCTGAAGCTGATTGTATTAGCAACTACTTAGCATTCAACATTAACACTCCATTCAGAACTCTTTTGGGTGTGTGTGTTTGTTTGTTTGTTTGTTTGTTTGTTTGTTTGTTTGTTTGTTTGTTTTTTCCGAGGTAGGGTTTCACTCTACTCAGGCTGACATGGATTTCACTCTGTAGTCTCAGGGTAGCCTTGAACTCAAGGTGATTCTCCTACCTCTGCCTCCCAAGTGCTGGGATTGAAAGCATGTGCCACCACGTCTGGCTTCCATTCAGAACTCTTACTGATAATTATACCAAGACAACAAACTCCAAAAGTCTTGGGCACACTGGGTCTTAATCACCCTATCTTGAAATAGTGCTAAAGACAGACACCCAGTTCTCATGTGCACACAATGTGTTTCTCCTCATTTCCCTCCCCTGGGAGGACTGCCTTATCTGAAGCTGACCACAAAGACCAAGCAAACCTCAAACAAATTTCAATTTCCAATACTTAACTCCCCCTTGCAACTAAAAAAATGTGACATGTTTTACGCTGTAGTAAAAAAGCTGTGTTCTAAATACCTGCATTTCACTCTTGACAAGTGTTTTCTTGGGAATAAGGAAAGTCTGAGACAATGAGAGCCAAAAAAGAAAAAAATTGCCCATTAGATTTTAGTGTATTCACATCCGTGCCACTCACTACTAGCATTTGTACTCACAACTACACTTTAGCTTACTACCTAAATTTGCTTCATCTTTCCTAAATAACAGTCCAATGCATGACATGTCTGATCTGATCAGACATTTGCCAGTTACCACTGTGCCAGGGATTACCAGACTTGTAAAATTCACAGACCAATAGTCTCCCCCACACTTGCAAAAAAATAGAAACAGGCAGGTGGTGACACACTCCTATAATCTCAGTATTCTAATCCCAGCACTCTGAAGACTGAGGCAAGAGGACTCAGTTCAAGGCCAGCCTGGGATACTCAAGACCCATCTCAAAACAAAGCTGGAGCCGGTTTAGCAGTTAAGGCACTTGCCTACAAAGTTAAAGGACACAGATTCGATTCCCCAGTACCCACAAAAAAACCAAATGCACAAGGTGGTGCATGCATCTGGAGTTTGTGTGCAGCAGCTGGAGACTCTGGTACACCCATTCTCTCTCTCTCTCTCTCTCTCTCTCTCTCTCTCACTTTTTCTCTCTCTCAAATAAATAAATAAATAATACTTAAAAATCTGAACACAAAAAATATTAGACACTAACACATAAACCACTGTTTCTATTTTTGAAATGACATTAACTAAAATGTCTTATTTATAGAAGATATCTACTAACCCTATGCCAAAACAGTAGAAGAATTTAAGATTATTCAAAACTAAAGCCTTCAAATGAGATCACATGATGGAAGCTTGCAGTGTCCTGTTTCACTTCACCTCACCTGATGGAAATAAGTGAAAGCACTAGCCTGCAATCCTAACTAATGGTCAACCAAACACAGCCCTAAGCACAGTAAACACATTCTCTGACCTAACTATCAACAGCTCATGAGTGGGTACTTTTGCAGGCAAAGCTGAACTGTAAGGGGTAAAAATTACTTGCCCAGTGGGCTGGGGTGATGGCTCAGTAGTTAAAGGCACTGTGTACAAAAGATGTGGGCCCAAATTCAATTCCCCAGCACCCACATAAAGCCAGCTGCAAAATGGCGCATGCATCTGTGATCCCAAGGCATCTAAGATGAAGGGAGGCAGAGCCTGGAGAATGCTATGTCCAATGCCCTCTTTTGTCGTGTGAATGTTTATTCTGTGCCATTATGGGTTTTGGAGGGAATTTTTTTGGTATTATGGCTCAGTTAAAAGACCTTGGACTAAGCCGGGTGTGGTGGCACACGCCTTTAATCTCAGCACTTGGGAGACAGAGGTAGGAGGATCACAGTGAGTTCGAGGCCACCGTGAGACTACATAGTGAATTCCAGGTCAGCCTGAGCTAGAGTGAGATCCTACCTCAAAAAAGAAAAAAAAAAAAAAAGGAACTATTTTCCATCAATTCTTTCAGCCCCTCCTATTAAGTTGGGGTTTCTGACTTAATTAGATGTCACGAAGCCTTTAATAGGTCTTAAGCACCTGCTAATCTTCCTCGTTAAAGAATGCAGATCTTGGTTCTGAGCTTCTGCAAAAAAGCATTTACCTAGAACTTGTTAATGCACTTTATTATAGGGAATTGACTGACTTATATTAGTTTCCTGAGATAGAGTATCACAAGCCTAGTCTCAAACTCAAAATATGCTTGAGACTGGCCTTAAACTACTAGTCCTCCAGCCTCCACTTCCCAAGTTCTGGACTTACAGGCACAAAGTTTTGTGGAATTTTACATTACTTCCTACCTATGGAAAATAACACTGGTGAGACAGACTCTCCTTTGACCAAAAGTATAATTTTGAGTACCCTTTTGACTAGGCCTAACTTTGGGCTTCCCTCTCTGTCCTTGACACTTCAGTGCAGTTCCAGCAAGACATGTTAAATCTGTTCAGCAAAACTCAGCTAGAGGCAATATCTTATCAACCCCATCTGCCTTTAGCAACAGTCGGTTCAGTTACTTTGAAGCTTATTAGCCTTGAGTCTCTTTAGTAATTTTCCAGCCACTGACCATACGCTCCCTATCCTTTGGTTGTAAGTCCCCACTTACCCTTGTTGGGGTCATATTTGAGTTCAAACTCAAAGTGTCTCTCCTACTACAAAACACAGATGGTGGTCTTCAAGTAAACACCTGCCTGCCATCTTTAACAAATGTCATGAACAATGTTCTGTAACAGGGCTTTTTTGTGTTGTTGTTGCTGTTTTGTTTTTTGCTCGGAATTCACTATGTAGTCTTGGGGTGGCCTGGAACGCATGGTAATCCTCCTACCTCTGCCTCCCAAGGAACTGACAGGTGAGGATGTGATCTAGTGAGGGGAACAGAGTCAGCATAAGATAACAGGCTTCCCAGTCCCCAGATGGTTAGCCCATTTAGGACTGGAAAGCGCTACCAGCTACTGGGGGAAAGTGGCAGACAACGTTGTGAGCAAGCAGGGATCACAGCTACTCAATAACAACCAGTCTGACAAGATGTTCACACCTGTGCAGTGATGGCACACAGCTGTGGAGGGTAACCAATGGCTTTCTGATTGGCTAAGTGAATCTACTCAGTGGAAAGCAACCCATGGCTGGAACTGGGAACCAGGTCAGAATCCCATGGAGACCACCGTTAGGGTCTTCAATAACAAACTCCCACTAGCCTTTGCCCAAAAGAGGAACTACATCCATCAAAACCTTTCTAAAATAAATTAGGGCTAGAGAGATGGCTTAGCGGTTAAGGTGCTTGCCTGCAAAGCCTAAGTACCCAGGTTCAGCTTCCCACAATCCACATAAGCCAGATGCATAAGGTGACATATGCACACAAGATGGCACACTTCGTTGCAGTGGCTAGAAACCCTGGCATGCCAATTGTCTCTGTCTCTTTAAAGAGTGATTTTAAATTTGTTTATTTATTTATTTACTTGAAAGAGAGATAGAATGAGCACACCAGGGCTTCCAGCCACTGCAAACGAACTCCAGATGCATGCGCCACCTTGTGCATCTGACTTACGTGGGTACTAGGGAATCAAACCTCGAACTGGGGTCCTTAGACTTCACAGGCAAGCGCTTAACCACTAAGCCATCTCTCCAGCCCTTTCTTTCCCTTTCTCTCGCTCATGGGAGGAAAAAAAAATCTCCATATATGCCACCACATCCAGCAACAAAGCATATTCTTAACAAAAAATTAAAGAAAAAGAAAACAGGCTCCCTTCCAAAGGCAAAACGAGAGGCAGAGACTTCATCATTTGTGGTTTGATTCAGGTGTCTCCCATAAACTTAGGTGCTCTGATAAACTTAGGTGTTCTGAATGCTAGATTCCCAACTGATAGAGATTTGGGAAATAATGCCTCCTAGAGGCAGTGTATTGTTGGGGGCGGGCTTATGGGCATTATAGCCAACTCCCTCTTGCTAGTGTTTGGTAAACTCTTCTGTTGCTATTGTCCATCTGATGTTGACCAGGTGATGTCCACCCTCTGCTCACGCCATCATTTTCTCCTGCTATCATGGAGCTTCCCCTCGAGTCTGTAAGCCAAAATAAACCTTTTATTTCCCCACAAGCTGCTATTGGTCAGGTGTTTTCTGTCAGCAATGTGAACCTGACTGCAACAGTTTGATGGTGATGAGGTTATCCTGAAACTACATAGTGAATTCCAGGTCAGCCTAGGCACCCAACCTGGGGGGGGGGGAGGAGGAATCAGGCTGGAGAGATGGCTTAATGGTTAAGGTATTTGCCTACAAAGCCAAAGAACCCAGGTTCGATTCCCCAGGACACACATAAGATAGCACATGCATCTAGAGTTTGTTTGCAGCAGCTGAAGGCCCTGGTGTGCCATCCTCTCCTCCCCTCCTTCTTTCTAATAAATAAAAACAATTAAAATAAAAAATCATTTGGCCGGGCGTGGTGTTGCATGCCTTTAATCCCAGCACTCAGGAGGCAGAGGTTGGAGGATTGCCATGAGTTCGAGGCCACCTGGGACTAATTCCAGGTCAGCCTGAGCTAGAGTGAGACCCTACCTCGAAAAACCAAAAAAAAAAAAAATCATTTGATCAATAAAAGACCTAATGAACTGAACAGACTGTTCTCAAAATAAATACAATGGCCAGGAAAGAGTATGCAAAAACCTTAGGTACCAGGGAAATGTAAATTAAAACTGTTTTGAAATTCCATCTCACTCTAGTCAGAATGGCTAGCATCAAGAAGCAAGAAGAGGGCATGGTGGCACACCTATAAAGAGAAAGAGTGAGTTAATTATACTACATCAAAGCTCGGAACTGGAGGGTTAGCTCAGTGACAGAGCACTTACCTAACATCCCAAATGGAATACTATGCAGCCATTCAAAGAAGGACCAGACACAGATTATGACTTCATTACTGTTGCTTTCATCAGACAGACAGATACAAGAAGAATTCTTTGAAGCAAGCACACTGCCAATATATGCTTAGAGGATGATTGTGAGTGAAGAAAACTAGGGCAAAGGAGGGAAGAGGAGAGAAGGGACAGTTTTGTATTTAACTTTATACTACCTTCTGTATTGTTTTAAGAGCAAATTAGCAAATTGAATTAAATACTAATTGTTGAATTGCTTATAATAGATGATATCCACTTGAAGAGCTTGGTGGAATCCCAGAATGAAATGGGAAACTGTTGGGCCAAAATGAGGAAAGGCCACCAAGGGAATTCCATGCTACAATAAACTACACTAAGACCACCATGCAGAATATGTGTGGTTTAATTCTTATTGTTAAGAATGGAGCTTGCAATGAGAAACAAGAGAGATCCAAAAAAACATTTAAAGGAAAGGGTCCAAATATCAGGCTTATCAGGATTCTAAGAACAGAAAATGAGAAGCTTAAAGTGTTCATATTTGTAAGTGACACTAAAGACTTCCACAGCAATAATATGCCAGGTTATTGGTGCCAAATTATAGGAAGATTTGGGGAAATCTATGCAAACACAAGGAAATGTGGCAGATGAGTGTTAAAATGAGCATATGGCCTACATCAGGCACATGAAACAACAACTTCTCAGCTGTCAGTTATGACCCAGGAATAGGATCTCAGTCACTGTAAATGGACCATGAGGATGCCAGCCTGATACCGAGCTACAGATTAAAAGCAATGCAAAATGTCCTGGAAAGTATCAAGGCAAATGCCAAATGAAGATAATCCACTATCTTCCCACATAAAATTCAGGCCCACACACTGCCCAAGAAGCACATTTCATTTATTACCTGTCCTGCCCCTTCAACTGCATGCACTATAGAAGTTAAACCAGATCGGTGGGTCTTAAATGCAAAAGCTCCACACCAATCACAAACTGACTCTGGGAATCATACACGATAGCTTTTCCAACCTACTTCTTCAGTGCCTAAAAAATACATATAATAAAGAAGAGAAGCTGAGCACGGGGCACACACCTTCAGACCCAGCACTTGGAAGGCTGAGGTAGAAGGACAGCTGTGAATTCAAGGACAACCTGGGACTACAGAGTTCCAGGTCAGCCCGGGATAGTGTGAGACTCTGCCTGGAACAAAATGAAGTGTGTTTGGCAGAGGTACACTGTGGGGATGGATAAAGCAGTGTGCTGAAGACAACAGGTCACTGAGAAGTCAAGCGGGAGCTGAGCTAGAAGCCTCTTCCTTCTTAACTATCTCTCTTCATGCTAGAAAGAGCTATGCAGCCTGTTGGGAGAGAAAAGTCATCAATGGTGTTAACCAGGAGTGGACCCTACAAGCTTTATGGACAGCCAACCAGACCAAATGTGACAACTGGTGCGACAGCAGAATGTCAGCTGTGAGGAAACCAACTACTCTAATTGGATCTGAGGCCCAGCCCACTCCATGGAAAGGAATTCATGCCTGGTACTGAAAACCTAACCAAAAGCCTATGGCTGAGGTGGTCTTAAGCACTAGGGGAGAAACTACTACTGTTTGGCTAAATGGATCACCAGACAGCCTTGTGAATGTTTAGTGTTGTGTTTTTGTTTTGTTTTGTTTTGTTTTGTTTTGTTTTGTTTTGTTTTGTTTTGTTTTGTTTTGTTTTGTTTTGTTTTGTTTATGGGGGTTTGGTTTTTCAAGATAGGGTCTCACTCTAGCTCAGGCTGAACTGGAATTCACTAAGTCGTCTCAGGGTGGCCTCAAACTCACAGCGATCCTCCTACCGCTGCCTGGGATTAAAGCCACCACACCCAGCTTGTGAATGTTTAGTTTTATGACCATGTATTCATGCTACTCTCACTTTAAGTTAGAGAAGCGTCTCTTTGCAGGTGACAGTGACTACAAGAGACTCCAAACTCAAAGTGCTGAGAAGAAGGGACAGTAGAATGTTCAGTACTAAATGAGGCATCTCTATTACACTCTCCAAGCCTCAGGAACTCATGTGGAAGAGGTGGCAAAAAAAATGTATGAGCCAAAGGAAGGGGAGGAGTGCTTTGTAATACTATCCCCATATACAAAGTAACCATGTCATTCATGGCATCAAAGTAGCTGATGACACCTACACAAGACCTGCATCAAAAAAGGAGGGGGAAAGCCGGGCGTGGTGGCACACGCTTTTAATCCCAGCACTTGGGAGGCAGAGGTAGGAGGGCTGCCATGAGTTTGAGGCCACCCTGAGACTACATAGTTAATTCCAGGCCAGCCTGGACCAGAGTGAAACTCTACCTCAAAACACCAAAAAAAAAAAAAGGACGGGGAGGGCTGGAGAGATGGCTTAGTGGTTAAGGCGCCTACCTGCTAAGCCTAAGAACCCGGTTCCAATCTCCAGGTCCCACGTTTAGCCAGATTCAAAGTGACTCAAGGGTGCAGTGTGCACTTGCCCACGAGGGGGCGCAAGCATCTGGATTTCATTCACAGCAGCTGAGAGACTGCTGGCGCGCCCATTCTCTATCTGTCTCCCTCTCCCTCTGTCTGTCTCTCTCTGTGTCTCCCTCCAAAAATTAAAAAAATAAATAAAATTAAATTAAAATTAAAAATGTCTGGTGGCGCTCCCAGCACTTGGGAGGCAGAGGTAGGAGGATCCCAGAGTTCGAGGCTAAGAATACATAGTTAATTCCAGGTCAATGGAAATAAAATAAAAAAAAAAAAAAAAAAAAAAAATTAAAAAAGAGGGGGAGGGCTGGAGAGATGGTTTAGCAGTTAAGGCATATGCCTGCAAGGTCTAAGGACCCGGTTCGATTTTCCAGGTCCCACATAAGCCAGATGCACGAGGGGGTGCATGCATCTAGAGTTCGTTTGCAGTGGTTAGAAACCCTGGCATGCCAATTCTTTCTCTCTCCCTCGCTCTGTCTCTAATAAATAAATAAATAAATAAATAAATCTTTTTAAAAAGGAGGGGGAGGGGCTGGAGAGATGGCTTAGCGGTTAAGGTGTTTGCCTTCAAAGCCAAAGGATCTAGGTTCAACTCTCCAAGACCTATGTTACGCCAGATGCACAAGGGGGTACATGCATCTGGAGTCTGTTTGCAATGGCTGGAGGCCCTGGCACACCCATTCTCTCTCAAATAAATAAATAAAATATATTTTTAAAAAGGTGGGGGGAAAGCCAGGCATGGTGGCGCATGCCTTTAATCCCAGCACTCGGGAGGCAGAGGTAGGAGGATCGCCAAGAGTTCAAGGCCACCCTGAAACTACATAGTTAATTCCAGGTCAGCCTGGACCAGAGTGAGACCCTACCTTGCAAAACCAAAAAAAAAAAAAAAATAATAAAATGCTAGGAATGGTGATGCACACCTTAAATCCCAGCACTCAGGCAGCAGAGGTAGGAGGATCCCTGTGAGTTTGATGCCAATCTGGAACTACAGAATGAATTCCAGGTCAGTTTGGGCTAGAGTGAGACCCTAAATATAAAAAGGGAGGGCTGGAGGGATGGCTTAGCAGCTAAGGCATTTGCCTGCAAAGGACCCAGGTTCGATTCCCCAGGACCCATGTTAGCCAGATGCACACATCTAGAGTTTGTTTGCAGTGGCTGGAGGCCCTGGAGCATACGCTCGCTCTCTCTCTCTCTCTCTCCTCTCTCTCTCTGTCAAATAAGTAAATAAAAATAATTTTTTTAAAGCCAGATATGGTGGCATACACCTTACACACCTTTAATCCCAGCACTTGGAAGACAGAGGTAGGAGGATCGCCATGAGTTCAAGGCCACCCTGAGACAAGATAGTGACTTCCAGGTTACCCTGAGCTAGAGTGAAACCTTACCTCGAAAAACCAAAAAAAAAAAAAAAAAAAAAAAAACACATTTGGCAATGAGGGACACACTTAAAATCCCAACATGCAGGAGGGTGAAGTAGGAGGATCACAAATTTGGGTCCAGCCCAGGTTATACACCAGTCAGAGCTAAATAGTGAGACCCTGTCTGAAAAATTAAAACCTCAAAATAAAAGAAAGCCTGTGAGGACGTACCAAGCTGTAGCAGTTATCTTCTTGTTGCTGGAACAAAACACCTGACCAGATGGTCTGGAGAGATGACACAGTGGTTAAAGTGCTTGTTTGCAAAGCCTGACATCCTGGGTTCAATTTTCAAGTACCCACATAAAGCCAGATGCACATGAATCTGAAGTTCACTGGCAGCAACAGGAGGCCCTGGTGTACCCATGCTTTCTCGCCCTCTGTCGCAAATTAAGAAAATATTTAAGGGCTGGAGAGATGGCTTAGCAATTAAGATGCTTGCTTACAAAGCCAAAGGACCTTGGTTCAATTCCCCAGGACCCACATAAGCCAGATGCACAAGGGGGCACATGCATCTGGAGTTCCTTTGCAGTGGCTGGAGGCCCTGGTGTGCCCATTCTCTCTCTCTCTCTGACTCTCTCAAATAAATAAAACTTTAAACAATTTTAAAGATAAAATAAATAAATAAAATAAAATATTTTTTTAAAAAAAGAGCTGGGCAAAAGCAGACTCTCACTGTGAACTGGAGGTTCCTTAAGTTCCCTCCTCATCCTTACCTGTTCGAGTCAAGGCCTTCTGAAGTAAATAAGAGACTGACTGGATAAAACCCACTGGCAACATGTGCTTCTGCATCTCAAGCAAACACACACGAGTTTATCTTGATTACTGAAAAGAAACCAGATCCTCCCTCACTTCTATCCAACCTCTACCCACTTCACCATCCAATCATTTAGTCTAATTAGTTAAAGACACTTTCTCTGGGCTTCCACAGTACAGAACCATATTTCTAATTAACATTTGCCAAAAAAAAGAAAAGAAAAGAAAAGAAAAAAGAAAAGAAAAGAAAGAAAAAAATACAGTGGGAAAGAGAACATGCTTCATGTGGGACAACCAATAATCCAGATGCAAGCCTATCATGAAGTATGCAGTTTCTCAGCTTTGTTTCAGCATGCCTTAAAGAAATATCAGGGTTTCTAGTTTAATCACAGTCTTAGGAAACTAAAGGCCATGTAGAGACAGTGAGTCAAGTTGCCTCATTTTAGAGATTAGTTGGGCTTAGAGTAGATTACGTTACCCAGCACACTGCCTAGATAGAGAAAAACAGTGTCTAGGCCAAAACTTTTGTCCCAACTCTTATGTCAATGATCTCTGCCACTCTGATTCCCAGGGACAATATTAACCAATGACATTTACTAACGCTAAGCACAGATTTTCAGAATTTCCTAATTACATAAGGCCAGCATATTACAGGACTATATAAAGCAGATCACTCCCTGCACAAAAAAAAAAAAAAAAAAAAACTGAAAGTACTCAAATTCACTTAAATCACTCATCAAAGCATGTACAGAAAAGATGCCACTAAGATTTTACACACACACACACACACACACACACACACACACACACATTTATATCTAGATTTTGCAAGGTAGGGTCTCACTCTACCCCAGGCTGACCTGGAATTCACTATGTAGTCTCAGGGTGGCCTCGAACTTATAGCAATCCTCCTACCTCAGCATCCCAAGTGCTGGGATTAAAGGCATGCACCATCATGCCCGGCCATCAAATTTATACTTTTATCAAAAATGTTAGGGGCTGGAGAGATGGCTTAATGGTTAAAGTACTTGCCTACACAGCCTAAGGACCCGGGTTCAATTCCCCAGTACCCATGTAAGCCAGATGCACAAGGTGGCACATGTGTCTAGAGTTCATTTGCAGTGACTAGAGGCCCTGGCACACCTATTCTCTATCTGCCTCTTTCTCTCGCAAATAAATATAAGTAAATTATTTCCCAATCTCTCTCTCTCTCCCTCGTTCTCTGTCAAATAAATAAATAAATATTAAAAATTTAAAGAGAGCCGGGCATGGTGGCGCACACCTTTAATCCCAGCACTCAGGAGGCATAGGTAGGAGGATCACCATGAGTTCGAGGCCACCCTGAGACTACATAGTGAATTCCAGGTCAGCCTGAACTAGAGTGAGACCCTACCTCGAAAAAATCCCAAAAAAAAAAAAAAAGTGGGTAAAAAATTTAAAAAGGAAAAGAAAAGGGGCTGGAGGGATAGCTTAGCAGTTAAAGCATTTGCCTGCAAAGCCAAAAGACCCAGGATTGATTCCCCAGGACCCATGTTAGCCAGATGCACAAGGGGCACATGCATCTGCAGTTTGTTTGCAGTGGCTGTAGACCCTGGCGTGCCCATTCTCTTTCTCTCTCTCCCTCTTTCTCTGTCAAATAAATAAATAAATAATAATTTTAAAATGTTAACCCATCTCAAAATGACATCTGAAAATATAACATCAAAATTTTCATTTGGAGCTGGAGATATGGCTTAGCAGTTAAGGCATTTGCCTGCAAAGCCAAAGGATCTCTGTTCAGTTCTCCAGGACCCACATAAGCCAGATGCACAAGGAGATGGTACGCATCTGGAGTTCGTTTGCAGTGGCTGGAGGCCCTGACTTGCTCATTCTCTCTCTCTTTCTCCCTCTCTTCTCTATGTCTCTTTCTCTCATTCTCTCAAATAAATAAATAAATAAATAAATATTATTTTTAAAAACCATAAAAATTTTTTTCATTTGCCTGGAGAGATGGCTCAAAGGTTAAGGTACTTGCTTAAAAACCTAAGGATCTGAGTTTGATTCCCCAGTACCCACATAAAGCCAGATGCAAAGTGGCACATGCATCTGGAGTTTGTTTGCAGCATCTAGAGGCCCTGGTGTGCCCATTCTCTCTCTGCTTGCAAATAAATAAATAAAGTATTTTTAAAAAAGAAACCCACAGCCCCAGGAAATCACTACTCTAGGAGCCTTAAAAAAAATTTTTTTTGCAGGGCATAGTGGTGCATGCCTTTAATCCCAGCACTTGGGAGGCAGAGGTAGGAGGATCACCTTAAGTTCAAGGCCACCCTGAGACTACATAGTGAAGCCCAGGTCAGCCTGGGCTAGAGTGAGACCCTACCTTGAAAAACCAAAAAAAAAAAAAAAAAAAAAAATCATCAATTTTTCCAGTACTTTAGCTTTCTAATTTAAAAAAGCCAACCAAAATTACTGTTCTTTTTTTTTTCTTAACCACTAGAACTGAGACAATCACATTAGTTTATTATAGTGAATCTTATTGAAAAAGAGTAAAATCCCCCAACACTCCATCTGCAAACAATGGTCACAACTTGTGATTCCACATTAGTTTGCTGTAAAAACAAAAGGCATCGGCTGCAGAGACAGCTCAGCGGTTAAAGCACCTGCCTGCCAAGCCTAAGAATGCCCATTCAATCTCCAGGTCCCACCAGATGCATGTGATACAAGCGTGCAATGCTGTGCTTGCCCACAAGGGGGCACATGCATCTGGAGTTTGCAGTGGCTGAGAGGCCGCTGGAGCACCCATATATTCTCTCTCTCTCTTCTCTCTCTCTCTCTCTGCCTCTTCCTGTCTCTCTCAAATAATAATTTTTTTAAAAAGGCATATGTCAGTCTCCAAGAGACAGGAAAGCAACAGAAACTGTGTGTGCATCTATCACCAGCAATAAAAGGAAAAACTACATAGACTGGGGTCAATCCCTAGTACTCACATAAAAACACTGGTTGTTAGCCGGGTGTGGTGGCGCACGCCTTTAATCCCAGCACTCGGGAGGCAGAGGTAGGAGGATCGCCGAGAGTTCGAGGCCACCCTGAGACTACATAGTTAATTCCAGGTCAGCCTGGACCAGAGTGAGACCCTACCTTGCAAAACCAAAAAAAAAAAAAAAAAAAAAAACACTGGTTGTGGTGGCATGTGCTAGGGAGGCACAGACAGGAGGACCCCTGGGACTCTCTAGCCAGCTAGTCTAACCTAATTAGTGAAGTCCAGACCAATGAGACTATGTCTCAGAACACAACAGATGGGCTGGAGAGATGGATCAGCAGCTAAGGTGCTTGCCTGCAAAGTCTAATGATCCAAGTTCAATTCCCAGTACCCACATAAGGCCAGATGCACAGTGATGCATGCATCTGGGGTTCATTTTCAGTGGCTGGAGGCCCTGGCATGCTCATTCTATCTATCTGTCTCTGCTTGCAAATAAATACAAATATTTTAGCCCAGCATGGTGGCACACGCCTTTAATCTCAGCACTCAGGAGGCAGAGGTAGGAGAATTACCACGAGCTTGAGGCCACTCTGAGACTACCTAGTGAATTTCAGGTCAGCGTGGGAATAAGACCCTACCTCAAAAAAATAAAATAAATTTTTTTAAAAGAAAAAAAAAAGATAGATGGTGTTCCTGAGGAAAGACACCACACATACACACATGTGCACCCGTGTAGACATACAAGGCTGTGCACACACTCATAAAGAGGCCCATACTGCAGAGGACTAGTTCATAAGAAAGCCCGAGTAAGGGTCTCATAAGAAGCAAACAAATGACTAAGAACAAGTATATTTTGTATCAACCTCCCATTCTTTACACTTACTCAGTGGACTGAATGTCAACTATTCATCTCACCAGGATACCAGAACAATGGCCACCTCTGCTGCTTCTCTTCCTTTTATCACCCTTAAATACATATATTACATAATAACTCAGGTTAAAACCCATACCATTTATGTGAGAAACTGAACTTGAAGACACTGAAAAGCCACTATAAAACCCCTGAAGAATAGTCATGAATGGGAACCCCAGGGGCTATGCACTTGTTCCCTCTGCTGGGAGCACGTCCCTTGTGATTGGATCTTTGATGTTCACCACATCAGGGCAAATGCCATGCGAGAGAATTCTTCCCTAAACACATTTTTTTTTAAAGATTTTATATTTATTTATTTATTTACCAGCCCCTCCTTTACTCAAATTACCCTTGTCCTAGCCCCCATGTGAAATTACTTTTTTTTTTTTCTGGTTTTTCAAGGTAGGGTCTCGCTCTAGCCCAGGCTGAACTGCAATTCACTCTGTAGTCTCAGGGTGGCCTTGAACTCATCAATGATCCTCCTACCTCTGCCTCCTGAGTGCTGGGATTAAAGGCATGCGCCACCACGCCCAGCTGAAATCTTATATGTATTGAGCTCACTTCTTAGTCTTTCTTGATTTCCCTATGAACCATAAAGACAGGAACCTCATCTACTTTTCTAGTTCTGATTCTGTTTCTCCCAAGACCTCTAGACAGAGCCTAGCAGGCAGCAGATGAGCAATAAATATCTGTTGAGTGGAAAAGGAAACAGGGCCGAGGAGACAGCACGGTGGGTCAAGTGCTATATGCAAGCATGACAACCCGAGTTCAGATCCCCAGCACTCACATAAGATGCCAGGCCCAACACCTAAGAGGCAGAGGCAGGAGGATTAGCATAATTTCAAAGCCACCCTGATTTACATATCTTGTTCCAGGACATCCAGTGCTTCATAGTAAGACCCTGTCTCAAAACAGAAAACTGGAGCCGGGCGTGGTGGCGCACGCCTTTAATCCCAGCACTCGGGAGGCAGAGGTAGGAGGATCGCCATGAGTTCAAGGCCACCCTGAGACTACATAGTTAATTCCAGGTCAGCCTGGAGCAGAGTAAAACCCTACCTCGAAAAACAAAAAAAAAAAAAAAAAAAAAAAAAAAAAGCAGGGGATGGTAGTACATGCCTTTAATCCCAGTACTTGGGAGACAAGTTCAAGGCCACCCTGAGACTACATAGTGAATTCCAGGTCAGCCAGGGCTAGAGTAAAACTCTATTGCAAAAACAAAACAAAACAAAAACCCACCACTGTCCTCCAGACATGAACTGACCAGTGCATTCATGACCTCACAGTGGTTGCCAATACCCCCACATGACCTGAGCCATTCTAAAGGAGGACAAAGACTGAGACATCAAAACAGAAGGTCTACTTGGAAAGAGGACAGTGCTGAGTGGAATGTGGGAGGGAGGGGCAAAAGATGATAATGAGAAGAGAATACAATCAAATTACAGTACCTTCATGTACTAAAATTCTCCATTAAAAAAAAAATGTTAAAAATGGCCAGGAATGGCGGTGCACGTCTTTAATCCCAGCACCCTGGAAGCCGAGGTAAGGGGATCACTATGAGTTTGAAGCCTGCCTGAGACAAAGTGAATTCCAGATCATCCTGGGCTAGAGTGAGGCCCTACTTCGAAAACAATGAAAAGAAAGAAAAGAGAAATTAGATTGTTTCTATTTCATTAGTTACATGGTAGCACTACTGTTAGCATAACTAGAGCCCGATGGGTGCTTTCTTTTCACAGAAAGCTTTCAAGATACAGTAGAACAACTTAGTATTCCTCTATATCGCTTCTTAGTAGATTAAAAGCTACCATGCGTAACTGCTTAGGAAATGGAGACTTTTAAGACTACAGAAAGTCTTCCATCTTATTCTACTTCCTTGCACAGGCCCCTCTAAAATACTGTTATTCAGCTGCCTTATTCCTTTGAATGGCAGAACAAGGGTATTTTAAGTAACCTAGGAAAGGAGTATGTTTTTTATTTTCCCTGCATAAGACACATGCACATAGAAAAGAACAAGTCAAAAGCCTGGTGAGCCAGGCGTGGTGGCGCACGCCTTTAATCCCAGCACTCAGAAGGCAGAGGTAGGAGGATCACCATGAGTTCGAGGCCATCCTAAGATTACATAGTGAATTCCAGGTCAGCCCAGACTGGAGCAAAACCTTACCTTGAAAAATCAAAAAGAAAAAAGAAAAAGCCGGGCATGATGGTGCATACCTATACCCAGCACTTAGGAAGTGAATGCAGGAGGATCAGGATCAAGCAGGCATGCAAGGTCATCCTCAGCTCCATTACAAGCTTAACACCAGCCTGTGCCTACACGACAGGAGCCTGTCTCAAAACAAATAAATAAATAGATTAAAAGTTAACAGACTACTCTGTCCCCCACTCAACTCTGAAAAAAATGCATACTTCTGATTTCAGGAATAAGAACATTTATTTAGCTGGGTGTGGTGGCGCAGAGGTAGGAGGATCGGCGTGAGTTCAAGGCCACCCTGAGACTACATAGTGAATTCAGGTCAGCCTGAGCTACACTGAGACCCTACCTTGAAAAACCAAAAATAAAGAAAAAAAGAGAAAGAAAGAAACATTTATTTAGTTATAGGGAAATAAATTACAGTAAGTATTCCCTACAGCTATACCCTGAAGAAATTTCCACTATACTACTCAAGCAGAAGTCTACATATTTATTGCTTTACAACAACTTGGCATCATGAGACCTCTGGAAAAAGAAAACTATGATCACCTCTTCCTTTTAGGTATCCCTCTGCCTTTGCCACCCAGTCAGGATAACAGCTTTTATTTTTTTTTTTTTTATTTATTTAAGAGAAAGAAACAAAGAGAGAGAGAGAATGTGCACACCAGGGTCTCCAGCCACAGCAAACGAACTCCAGATGCATGTACCACCTTGTTCATCTGGCTTATGTGGGTCCTGGGAAATCAAACCTGGGTCCTTTGGCTTTACTGGCTGAGCCATCTCTCCAGCCCCCAAGATAACAGCTTTTATATAAAACCATGAAGATGAACAGATGGATTCCTTTCCCCTCCTGAGGAGAAAGGGGTAAGATGGAAACCAATGGCCTTCTATACCATAAGCAGGGTATGGTGGCTAGGAAGAAGCACAGAGCCGGGAGTGGTGTGCACGCCTTTAATCCCAGCACTCGGGAGGCAGAGGTAGGAGGATCACCATGAGTTCAAGGCCACCCTAGGCTAGGGTGAAACCCTACTTCGAAAAAAACAAAAAGAAGCACAGAAGATAAAAGAGCACGGACAATTCATTCTGCAGTTGTGAAAGCCACCATGTCTCCTGCGTGAAGGGACATGCAAACATACCATAATCTGAAAGGAAAGTTAAACTGAAAAGACATAAAAGAGGGCTAACTGCCCTACACAGAAAATCAATAAGATCAATAAAACCACAGAAAATAGCCTTGTCTAAGCAGCTGCTGAATGGGGTGACTGAATGCTATACTAAGAACCCCAAGATTTTTCCCAACATCAGCTAGACAACATCTGCTGTCAATGTTCTGTTGCAGTTAAAGACTGTCCAGCAAACTACACAAAGAAACCCAGAGTTAAACTCATACAAGAGTTTGAGGAAATAAGATCTGGTTTTAGAAAGATATTTACTTATCCAAGTTGTATTGTGTCCATCCACACACGTGCTAGTCTCATCCCAACTCAGAAAATAGAAAACCACATTGCCTTCCCTCATTTCCACTGATTTTCTCAGCAACAAAACAGCACCAAAAATGCTTGTGTCGACTTAAACTGCCCACTTCCTCCTTAAACACATTCCAAAACCAACTCTGTTCCGCACCCTCAGTCTTGACAGTACTGCCATCACTATCGGTTTTAAACACTGGTGAAAGATTTTTCACAACCTAGTTAAGTTCTTTCTTCAAGTTTAAAAAAAGAATAATAACACAAGAGTCACTTGTGTTAGAAGACTGAGGCAGAGACCAGAATAAAGTTATACCTTCCATGGCCCTATACCACTTCCTTTCGTCAAGAAAAAGGTGGGGAGGGGGACTATCCCTTTTCACTGCAACAAAGCTCAAGCATCAACCATTTTACACCTTCAGCCCAGTCTGAGCCCACAGGAATCCCAGTGCTCCCACTAAGAGTATACCTTTGCCTTAGTCAGTGTCCCAATTTCTGTACTCTCCCAAAACGCAGAAAAAGTGTTTCCTGTTTTCCTATTCATCATCTGTTTCTTTCTCACTTTCCTCAGTCACAGAGCTCCATCTACCTTTGCAGGGTTCTTACAAAGCAGTTCCTAGTATCACTACAAACAATTTCTCTCCAGGAAAATACAACTTTGCTTAGCAGAAAGAGCTTCACACAGAGCAATTTGCCACTGGTCGATTTTTCATTCTGGACAAGGCTTCTAAACCTGGCACACATCTCTGCCTGTGGCTCCCTCCCCTAATGGCTGCCTGTAACTCACGTACCCACCCTCTGCAGTGTGGTCAAAGTGAGCAGTGTGGTCTGCGTTCAAATCATGGAGTTTTAAAGGCCACTTCCACTCAAGCATCTTCCATACAGCACTCCTATGCACATAGCAACCATAAGCACCAAATGAAGTCACTGACCACAACAGCGGCTCCCAGACAAGACAAGGAATACCATCTAATCTTTCCTCAACTCAATTACAGGCAGCTTCACTTTCCTGTAATTTGTGGCCACACATCACTGGCTCCACCCTCACGTCAGAAAGTAATACCCTGAAGTCCTGGAGTCTGAGGCCTGACAACATGGCTTAAAGTTTAGACAGAGGGCTGGAGAGATGGCTTAGTGGTTAAGGTACTTGCCTGCAAAGCCTAAGGACCCAGGGTCAACTCCCCAGAACCCACATAAGACAGATGCACATGGTGGAGCATGCATCTGGAGTTTGTTTGCAGTGGCCAGAATCCCCGGCACACCCATTCTCTCTCTCTCATAAATAAATAAAAATAAAATACTTAAAGTTTAGACAGAGCCTGTGTTGTCACAGACAGGCCTTAGTTCAAGCCTCTGTTCCATCTCTTATTACCAATATAAAAGTACCCATCCTTGGATATGCTATTCTTTCTAAACCTCAGATTAGAAATCTGCTTACCAGGTACTATAAGTGAGATAATCTAGAGAGAAAACTCAGCTGAATTTATATCTACTGGTGACTCTTGATGTTCAGTATCCATGGCGGCAGTGACATGTGCACTGGCTCAATCACCTCATAGAATCCACACACCCTGGAAGTCTCCAGCAGTGCTAGAAGCAAAACTACATTCCGCCTCTTTTCTACTTGTGTTCCACAAAAGAGAAGCCTTTAAAGAAAAAATCAAAACTTAGCAAAAAAAAAAAAAAAAACATCAAAATTCACTGCATGCCAACAAACCCATACTACACCTAAGGGATGCTTTGTTCCTATAATAAAGGGAAGATCGTACAAATGAAAAAGTTAATGAAGGAGGAACCACTCAGGACAACTCTTTCATGAGTTAGGCCATTATTTCAAAGAAAGAACACGCGGACCTTGGAAATTCCCTTTTAATTCAGTCAGATATATTCTGACTGTTCATGAAAAAGAAAAGGCAGGGCTGGAGAGATGGCTTAATGGTTAAGCGCTTGCTTGTGAAGCCTAAGGATTCGGGTTCGAGGCTCTATTCCCCAGTACCCAACGTAAACCAGATGCACAAGGTGGCACATGCATCTGGAGTTCGTTTACAGTGGCTGGAAGCCCTGGTATACCCATTCTCTCTCTCTCTTCCTCTTTCTCTCTGTGTCTGTCACTCTCAAATAAATTAATTAAGTTTAAAAAATAAAAAGAAAAGGCAATATTTAGTGTCCCAAAAATCTCAGCTTGCAACAACAGATGACTTGCTCTGAAAGGAATGACTTGCTATGAAAGGAATTCAAAAGAATTAATGAAATCTTCAAATTGAATTTACACACATAAAACAAAAAAATAGATATCTTAAAAAACTGTGGAACTGTGAAATAATATGAAAGATACTTGCTTTCCCAGAGGGAAATGTCTGAGTTACAGTCTGAAATGGACACTAAATGATTACAATCATTGCAGTTGGAAAATCTGGTAACATACTAAGAAATATCAGGGTGTTGGGAAGAATAGTAGAGGTGATACAACAAATTTATACTGGGCTGGAGCGATGATTTAGTGGTTAAGGCGCATGCCTGTGAAGCTTAAGGACCCAGGTTCGATTCTCCAAGTCCCACATAAGCCAGATGCACATGGTGGCACATGCATCTAGAGTTCGTTTGCAGTGGCTAGAGGCCCTGGCGTGACCATTCTCATTCTCTCTCCCTCTCTCTATCTCTAGTAAGTACATAAAAATGAAAATAAAATCTTTAAAAAATAAACAAATGTATACTACAAAATTATCATGCAGTAGAGATTGAATTCAAAATTCACAAGTGAAGAAAGTGAAGACATACACAATCGGACAGAGCATACTGTGAAGAACCCTACACTAGGAATCATTAACACTTGAGATTTTTTTCCTGGCTCCAATCCAAACCGCCATGTGCCCTTAGGCAAGTCACTTGCCCTCTTTTAAACTGCCTCATTCTCCTTAACAAGTGCCTAAAACTTTGAAAGTACACAAAAATCAGGAGTGCCCAGACTTACAAACTAGACACAGAGATAGAGGAGAAAGATTGGAAAAGAGGATCAGAGAGTGAGAAACTTTTGAGTAGCAGAGTCAGTGTTAAGAGAAATGCTTTATGATGGCCCAGTACTACTAGAGTTCCAGTTGAAGAGAAGATGTCAGAATCTCGAAAAACTGCAAACTGCATGGCATATGTCAAAATGGACTGAAGGAGGGGGATGGGAGGAAGTATCCATAAACTATGTTCATGAATCAGTAATGGATCTCCCCCCGCCCTCCGCCCAGGAAACAACCAGGGGCTCTGCAAGCTGCAACCAAGGAAAATCACTGTGACTGACCCATGACAAGGTGTCCAGAAGGCAAAGACCCAGGGGGAACTCGGGTGGGGCTGTCTGGTGAAGACTGGAGAGGATGTGTGGAAAGTGAGGAAGGGGCAGAGGAAGGGCGATCTAGGAGACCATGCAGGCTGACGGGAAGGGAAGAGGAGTCAATGTCTGACTCCCGCTCCAAGGCAGCACAGGGGTCCGGGTCCGGGGTCCCGCTCTCACCATCTTGACGATGCCCCGCTGCACGGTGGGGACCGCAGGTCCCCCGGAGGAGCCGCCGCTCTGCGCGGAGGAGGCCATGTGTGGAGCTGGAAAGGCAGCAAGTGGGGCGGCCGGCCGGGCTGGAGTTGTCAGTGTGGGTGTCGGAGCTGGTGAGAGGGTGGCCGCGACGAGGGGCGGGCGACAGGCTACGGACGACGGACAGGATGGACGCGCGAGGCGCACACTAGAGCAGCAGCGGGACTAGGAGCAAAAGAGGAGACGCGATCTCGGCCGCCGCCACACGTTCTACTCGCCGCGCAAGCGTGCCAGAGCGCCACCGCCCTCTGACCAATCAGCGTCCAGAACCCGCCGGACCTCAAGCCAATAGGCATTTGGCTCACGAAGCTCCGCCCCTCGAGCCCGAAACGGGTGGGGAACTCCAGGAAGCGCTGCAAGAGCTGATTTGCGGTGACAAGCAGGGTCTGGGGCGGGACTTCCGGGGCAGACCGAAGGAGTGGTGTCGGGAGGTGTAGTGGGAAGGAAAGGACACGTCAGCATCTGGCTGTGGGACGCGGGGAGCCATGGGAGCCCCGAAGGAGGGGCTGGGTTCGAACTCCTGCCTGGCCCCGCCCCTGGACCCCGCCCCCTCCCCGGAGCCGACGTCCATCCAGGTGGACACCCCGGAACTGGAGCGCCGAGGCCGGCGTCCGGAAGCCCAGGCGGCCGCGTTCTCGTTCCGACCGGGGGAACTTGGCAAAGTCGCCGCCCCGCGGAAGCTGCGCACGCGGGTCTGGGTCCGGATCGCGGCGGTGGGCGCCTCCTGAGGTCCCGAGTGTCGTGAGGACCTAGTGCTGGCCCAGCGACCCCCTGTTGCTTAGGGATGGAAGGAAGTGTCCCCTAGAGAGATGACGTGTCCTGTGGTCAGGGGAGGGGTGCGCGCCCCGTGGACGGAGGAGGCCGCCCCTGACCGTAGGTCCCTAACCCCTTCTTGTTTAAGTAAAACTTCTTACATGGGCTAAGGGAGAGCCCGGGCCTGCAAATGTTTATGTGAATGTTTACAGAGAAGTCATATTTTTGTCAATTTTTTTATTTATTCATTTATTTATTTGAGAGAGTGAGTGAGAATGGGTGCACCAGGGCCTCCAACCACTGCAAACGAACTCCAGACATATGCCCCACCTTGTGCATCTGGCTTATGTGCAACCTGGAGAATCGAACCTGGGTCCTTAAGCTTCGCAGGCATGCACCTTAACCCGCTCCAGCCCAGAGAATTCATATTCTTGCAAACTTCAGGCAGACCTCAGGTCCTTACACGTTATGTATTAATGTCATTTCAGAAGGAAACCTGACTACACGGAGGCCACTTCCTCCAAAGCTCTTTTTTTTATTTTTAATATTTTATTTATTTATTTATTTGCAAACAGAGAGAGTGAATAACAGAGAGAAGGAATGGGCGCAACTGCAAATGAACTCGAGATACATGCTTCTTTTGTGGGGTACTGGAAAGTCATACCAGGTCTGGAAGGCACTGCAAACAAGGGCCTTTAACCACTGAGCCATCTCTCCAGCCCCCGCTGAAGCTCTTTTGAGATGAGGTTGTTTGCTGATTCACCCACGCCTTAATTATTTCAGGGTTAAGTTTGGGGGTCAGCATTTCTGTCGCTCCAAAGCGCCTTCCATACCATATGCTGTGTGGAAATCTTTGTGGATATTCATTCCATCGAATCTAAGCGATCTCCCCATCTTGTTAAGGTGCTCTCTACCCCAACCACCCCCTACGGTGGCATTCTTTGAAACTATTAACACCGAGTGTACACTTAACCTGTCCTGAATACCATCAATACTAATGATCAGTGCTTTTTCCAATACACTGTCCTTTTAGCTCCTCAACTTCATCTTTAGTGAATTTGACCTTTGCATCAACTTAGCAGCATGAACTCAGCTAAAATTGTAAATCCCAACACCTCATTTTCTGATCATAATCCCTGTCCTTTCTCCCTACTTACCCAGTTAATTCTTTTACTTTGTATTAGTTTAGTTATCTTTTGCTGCATAACAATTGATCTTACTAGTCAGTAATAATATTGAACATTAAACATATACACAAAATAGACTGCCTGCTAAATGCTGTTGTTCCCCACTTCACATAATTTAATTCTTAGACCAACCCTACGAAGCAAATGCAATTATTCTAGTCTTAAAAAGAGAGGCTGTTAAGGTGCTTGCCTGCGAAGCCTAAGGACCCAAGTTTGACTCCCCAGAAACCACACAAGCCAGATGCATATGGTGGCACATGTGTCTGGAGTTCATTTGGCGCACTCATTTTCTCCATATCTCTCCCTCTCTCTCTAATAAATAACTATTTTTTATTAGAGAGAAAGAGGCAGAGAGAGAATGGGCACGCCAGGGCCTCCGACCACTGCAAACAAACTCCAGATGCACGCGCCCTCTGTGCATCTGGCTTACATGGGTCCTGGAGAATCGAACCAGGATCCTTTGCCTTTGCAGGCAAATGCCTTAACTGCTAAGCCATCTCTCCAGCCCATAGATTTTTTTTTTAAAAGGTAAGAAGTGAGCGGTCAACTCTGAGTCAACAGTTTAAGGGATGGAGGCTGTATTTGAATCCAGAACTTCCTGTCATAAGTAGTGTAATCTTTGATATTTGATTAGCCTCCTAAAGTAGACATAGCCCCTCATCCTTGGCCTGTACCTATAGAATCTAGAACCAAAGGGAAGGGTTTTTGGTTCTTCAGTAAACTTTTGAGAAAACAGAAGAAAAGACTACTTGGGCTGGAGAGATGGCTTAGCGGATAAGCGCCTGTGAAGTCTAAGGACCCCGGTTCAAAGCTCAATTTCCCCAGTACCCACAGAAGCCAGATGCACAATGTGGCGCATGTATCTGAAGTTCATTTACAGTGGCTGGAGGCCCTGGTGTGTCCATTCATTCTCTCTCTCTCTCTCTCTCTCTCTCTCTCTCTCTCTCAAATAAATATATATATATAAATAAATGACTACTGTGTATGAACCTTCTGTCTCCATTCTCCCAGCCTACCTCCAACTTCAACCCATGCCTTTACCCATGACATTAACCTGATGATCTTTGCAAAATGCAGTTCTTAAAAAAAAAAAATTGAGGCTGGAAAGATGGCTTAGCAGTTAAGGTGCTTGCCTGCAAATCCAAAGACCCAGGTTTGATTCCCCAGGACCCACATAAGACAGATACACAAGGTGGCACATGCATATGGAGTCTTTGCAGCAGCTGGAGGCTCTAGCATGTCCATTCTCTCTGGGTCTTCCATCTTTCTCTGCTTGCAAATAAATCAATAATTTTTTTTTAATTTAAGAATGACTGAAAAGATGGCTCAATGGTTAAAGGCACTTGCTTCCAAAGTCTGCTGGCCAGCATTCAATTCACAAAACACCTGTGTAAGCTGAATACAAAAAGTTGTGCAAGTGTCTGATGTTTGTATTGGCAAAAGGCCCCTAACATGTACATAAGTATGCACATGTGCACACACACATGCAAATCCAAAAATTTAAATGGAGTTTTTTTTTTTTTTTTTTTTTGAGGTAGGGTCTCATTCTGCCCAGGCTGATCTGGAATTAACTATGTAAGACTCAGGGTGGCCTCAAACTCACGGTGATCCTCCTACCTCTGCCTCCCGAGTGCTGGGATTAAAGGCATGTGCCACCACGCCTGGCTTAAATGGAGTTCTTAATCAAGTCAATACTCTTGCTTTTGGATAACTTCAACTCCTTAACATAGTGCCCTCATTACCTGACTTTGGCCTACTACATCTCAGCTTCCCCTTATTCTCCTATCTTTTGAAACTTTACTAAATATTTATTCAAAGGAAAAGCCACCTCACATATTCAAGTTGTCTAGATCAGTACTATTGTTACAGGATTTAGGGATATGGGGATGCCCCAGCCTGGGAACACCAACTTTTAGATCCTTGTCCATTTTAACAAAGAATTGAGGGAAACAGACTCTAAGAATGGTATCCAGAAGATGGCTAGAAAGACTGAGGACCGAAGAGAATTCGCCTCTTTGCCTACCCTGCCTACCTGGAAAGGGAGGTGGAGAAAATCTGGGGGGAAAGCCTCTGGCATTGGGCTGGAGAGATGGCTTAGCGGTTAAGGCGTTTGCCTGCAAAGCCAAAGGATACTGGTTTGACTCTCCAGGACCCACGTAAGCCAGATGCACAAGGGGGTGCATGCATCTGAAGTTCGTTTGCAGTGGCTGGAGCCCCTGATGTGCCCATTCTCTCTATTTCTCTGTCTCTCCCTCTTTTTCTCTCTCAAATAAAATAAATAAATTAATTAATTAATTAAAAATGAGGCCAATAGACTTTTAAAAATTTTTTAATATATTTTTATTTATTTATTTGAGAGAGGTAGATGGTGAGAGAGGGAGAGAGAGAGAGAGAGAGAGAGAGAGAGAGAGAGAATGGGTGCTTCACTGCAAACAAACTCCAGATGCATGCTCCATCCTATGCATCTGGCTTACATGGGTTTTAAAAAAGTTTTTTAAAATATTTCTATTTACTTATTTGCAAGCAAAGAACAGAGACAGACAAAGGAAATGTGCACCAGAGCCTCCAGCTTCTGCAAATGAACTCCAGATGCATGCGACACTCTGTGCATCTGGCTTTATGTGGGTACTAGGGAATCAAACTTGAGACGTTAGGCTTTGCAGGCAAGTGCCTTAACCACTAAGCCATCTCTCCAGCCCATTTTATTTTATTTTATTTTATTTTATTTTATTTTATTTTATTTTATTTTATTTTATTTTAAGGTAGGGTCTCAGTCTAGCTCAGGCTGACCTGGAATTCACTATGTAGTCTCAGGGTGGCCTCGAACTCAAGGCAATCCTCCTACCTCTGCCTCCCAAGTGCTGGGATTAAAGGTGTGCACCACCACGCCCGGCCCCATAATTTTATTTTTGACTCTTTCATACATGTATAATTGGGTTTGGGGGGTGGTATTGAGGTAGACTCTCACTCTAGCCCAGGCTGAACTGGAAATCACTATGTAGTCTCAAGATGACCTCTAACTTCATGGTGATCTTCCTACATCTGCCTCCTGAGTGCTGGGATTAAAAGCGACTTGTCTTGTGTTTTTTGTTGCTTTATTCTTAAATTTTATTTTACCCATTGTGTTAAATTAGAGTTGCTTGCATGAGCATGGGTGCAAGATTATTTACTGAAGTATGGACACCTTACCACTGATGACACCATTGAACACTACAGAACATAACCCACCCCCACCTTAGCAACTATTGGCTGCCATTAGCTACTCTGGGAAGTGTAATAAGTCTTATAAGCCCATCTCTCAGCCATGACAAAATATTGACCTGCTCGATATTGTGCAAGAAACTGCAGCTGTTAATAAGTGTAATGGCCATGTCAATATCATTTTCTTCCACAGACTTCCTCCTCATCCTCCTGCTCTTACATTGAAAGCATAAATGTTAATGTTATGTACTTTTAGGGCTACGGAGATGACTCTTCAATTAAAGGTGCTTGCCTGCAGAGCCTGCTAACCCAGGCTGGCCCAGGATTCAATTCCCCAGTACACCACATAAGGCCAGATGCACAAAGTGGTACATGTTCTCAGCGTCAAGAGTTTGTTCTCAGTGACAAGAAGCCCTAGCTCGCTCACTCATTTCCTCTCTCTCAAATAAATAAATAAAATTTTAAAAATTTGAATTCATCGGGGCTGGAGAGATGGCTTAACAGTTAAAGATGCTTGCCTGCAAAGCCAAAGGACCTCAGTTCAATTCCCCAGGACCTATGTAAGCCAGATGTACAAGGTGGCACATGCATCTAGAGTTCATTTGCAGAGGCTGGAGGGCCTGGCATGCTCAGTCTTTCTCTCTCTCTCTCTCCCTCTTTCATGCTCTCAAATAAATAAATAAAAACAAAATATTTAAAAATTTTTTAATTAAATTGACACACGTGGCTGGTGGCTATTGTATTACCATCAAACTGAGTGATTAAATTTCAAACTTGCTGTCATGTCTGTCACCATAATTGTCTATGTAAGTTTTGAAAGTATCTCTATAGGCTTGGTGCAGTCCAAACTTGGTTAAATGTATAATGGCATAAGCCATTATTTTTTTCTTAAATTTATTTTTATTTATTCATTTATTTTATTTTGACAGGTAGCAAATAGGTGCTCCAGGTCCTCTAGCCACGGCAAACAAGCTTCAGATGCACACCACCTTGTGCATGTGGCTTATGTGGGTACTGGGGAATCGAACCTGGTTCCTTAGACTTCTCAGGCAAGTGCCTTAACCACTAAACAATCTCTATATCCCTTAAAATTTTTTTTTAAGATAGAATCTTATTTTGTAGCCCAGGCTGACTTAAAACTCCCCTATTGCCCTGCCTCAGCCTCTAGAGTGATGGGATCACAGACATGTACCATCACTCCCAGCCTTAAATTTTTTTTTTTTTTTTTTTTTTTTTTTCAAGGTAGGGTCTCACTCTAGCTCAGGCTGACCTGGAATTCACTATGTAGTCTCAGGGTGGCCTTGAACTCATGGCAATCCTCCCACCTCTGCCTCCCATGTGCTGGGATTAAAGGCGTGCGCCACCACTCCCTGCTTTAATTTTTTTTTTTTAAGAACAGATTAATAGTGGTAAAAAGGCCTAAGTGAGGTCAGGGAGAGAGAGTCAGTAAAGGAAAGGTGAAGGGAGGACTAATCAAAATCTAAGAGGATATAAATAAGTCATATGGAAACCTACTTTTTTGGACAATGGAACATTCAGAAGCCATAGATTGTTACTAGAAAATTTTCAGTGCCAGGGATGGGATGTCTTCCAGTGAGTTGTTGGCCAGGGAGGTCACTGATACCCCCAAAACATTACAGGCCATTGCCAAGGCCCTTGGTTTCCCACCAAGAATAGATGGTAAGACCCTATTGCTGAAGATTCCACATGCTTGGGCTGCAAGTTCACTGAGAAATCCTGCTGGAAATGAGCTAAACACCTCCTCTGTGTAGACTAGCTGGTGACAGAAAGCTGGAAAAAGCTATGCAGCATGAAGTTCAATGGGAGAGAGAGAGATCACCAGCAGAGATACTCAACAGTGAACACTGCAAGCCTTAAATTTGGACAGCCAGGCCAAATGAGCCAATGGGTACAATAGTGTCATGTCTGTTATGGGGAAACCAACTGCTCTCTAATTGGACTGGAGGCCCGCTCCATGGGAGGGAACACATCCCTGAGACTGAAAACCTACAACAAGTTAGTCATGAGCCCTAGGGGTGTAACATCTGCTGGTGTCTGGCTGTATACTACTCAAATGCCCAATAAGCACTTCTCTTAATGTCCATACCTCAACTCTCACAAACTGCTCTTTTCTGATGGGATAACCTTGGGATAAAAAAGGCACCATAGTGCTGAGAATAAGTGACAGAGGAGTGTTCAACACCAAAATATCTCTATCACATCTTCCAAGACCCAGGGTCCATTGTGGAAGAGGGGGCGGAAAGAATGTAAGAGCCAAAGGAAGAGCAGGACTCCTTACAATGTGCTCCTCCAGACACAAAATGGCCTGGATATCCATGACCTCACAGTGCCTGACACTACCTACACAAGACCATCATAATAGGAGAAAAAGATCATGACATCAAAATAAAAGAGAGACTGATTAAGAGGGTAAGGGGATAGGATGGAGAGTGGAGTTTCAAAGGGGAAAGTGGGGAAGGGAAGGAATTACCATGGGTTATTGTCTACAATTATGGAAGTTGTCAATAAAAAAAAAGGTGAAAAAATTTTAAGAAAAAAGAAGCCGGGTGTGGTGGTGCATGCCTTTAATCCCAGCACTCAGGAGGCAGAGGTAGGAGGGATCGCCATGAGTCCGAGGCCACCCTGAGAGTATAGAGTGAATTCTAGGTCAGCTCTGGGCTAGAGCGAGAACCTACCTTAAAAAAAAAAAAAAAAAGAATTCAGCTAGGAGGGCCCCTAGCTCTTACTCTCCACCACATGGTCTCATTATCCCCTCCAGCTCCCCACATGGTAGGAAACTGCTTGACCTTTCTCCTTTCTCTCTCTCTCTCTCTCTCTCTTTTTTTTTTTTTTTTTTTTTTTTTTTTTTTGGTGTTTAGAGGTAGGGTCTCACTCTAATCCAGGCTGACCTGGAATTTACTATGCAGTCTTAGGGTGACCTCGAACTCTCAGCGATCCTCCTTCTACCTCTGCCTCCCAAGTGCTGGGATTAAAGGCATGAGCCACCAGGATCTTTTCTCTCCATTGTTTTCCCAGACCCTCCACATGGGATCTCTAGCCATGTGGGTGCCTTTCCTTAGCTCTGTACTTCCCTCAATAAATATAATAATTTAATTTAAAAAAATAGCCAGGCGTGGTGACACATGCCTTTAATCCTAGCACTTGGGAGGCAGAGGTAGTAGGATTGCCATGAGTTCAAGGTCACCCTGAGATTACATAGTGAATTCCAGGTCAACCTGAGCTAGAGCGAGACCCTACCTCAGACAACCAGAAACCTGCAGCTGTTCTGCAATGGTCTCATTAAGCTCCCACATGTCAGGAAATACCTTTTCTTTATTCTCTCTCTCTCTTTCTTTTTAGGGCTTTTTCTTTATTCAAATTGGTGTTTAGAGGTAGGGTCTCACTCTAATCCAGGCTGACCTGGAATTTACTATGCAGTCTTAGGGTGACCTTGAACTTCAGAACGATCCTCCTTCTAATCTGCCTCCCAAGGTTGGGGGCATGAGCCACCAGGATCTTTCTCTCCCACTGTTTTCCCAGACCCTCCACATGGGATCTCTAGCCATGTGAGTGCCTTTCCTTGGCTCTGTACTTCCCTCAATAAATATAATAATTTAATTTAAAAAAAGCCAGGCGTGGTGACACATGCCTTTAATCCTATTGGGAGGCAGAGGTAGTAGGATTGCCATGAGTTCAAGGTCACCCTGAGATTACATAGTGAATTCCAGGTCAACCTGAGCTAGAGCGAGACCCTACCTCAGAAAACCAAAAACAAAAAAAGAAAATCAGCCGGGCATGGTGGCAAAATCCCAGCAGAGGCAGAGGTAGGAGGAAGAGTTCGAAAACCCTGAGACTACATAGTTAATTCCAGGTCAGCCTGGACTTGAAACCCTTCGAAAAACCAAAAAAAAAGAAAAAAGAAATTATTTAAAAAAAAAAAAAAGCCAGGTGTGGTGGTGCATGCCTTTAATCCCAGCACTTGGGAGGCAGAGGTAGGAGGATCGCCATGAGTTTGAGGCTACCCTGAGAATACAGAGTGAATTCCAGGTCAGCCTGAGCTAGAGTGAGACCCTACCTTAGAAAAAAAAAAAAAAACAGTTTGTAACACTAAAACCAATCCTGTTTTAAATGAAAGAGAGGGGAGAGCCAGGGAGAAGAGGGAAAGGAAGGAAGGAGGGGAGGAGATAGGAAGAAGGAGATAGGGGGAAAAAAGGAGAAACAATTTGTCAAGCCAGGTGTGGTGGGCACATGCCTATAAATCCCAGTGCTTGGGAGGCAGAGGCAGAAGGACTGATGCAAGTTTGAGGGCAGGTTGGCCTACATAGAAACTGCTGAGCCATCCAGAGCTACATAGTGAGACTTTGTCTCAAAAGACCAAAAACTGGGCTGGAGAGATGCCTTAGTGGTTAAGGTGCTTGCCTGCAAACCCTAATGACCCAGGTTCAGTTCCCCAGTACCCACATAAAGCCAGATGCACAAGGTGGCACATGCGTCTGGAGTTTGTTTGCAGTGGCTGAAGGCCCTGGTGAGCCCATCTCTCTCTCTCTCTATCTGCCTCTTTCTCACTTTCTCTCTTTATCTGCCTCTTTCTCTCTCTCAACTAAATAAATAAATAAAATATTTTTTAAAGAAACTAAAAAGAAAAGTAAAAGAAGGACAGTTTGTCCTACATTTTGGGTTAGGACATAATTTCACAAGCCTTGAGGTATAAAATTTATATCAATCCTAGAAAGGTAATTTGCCTTATCTACATAATAATTCAATATAAAGGATTTGTGAACGTATAGTATTCCTTTGTACAACTATATGATTTGGGCAATGGCTACAGAACTTTGAATGGATTGACTTTGAGCACTCACATACTGTCATTTAATGGCAAGGGCAACCTTCATCTCATTTTCCCAAATGGCATTAGTCCAATGCCTCTGGGTCATCAGTAGCCCTGCATAATTGTATATTGATTTACTCCCGCTATAGCTATTGGCTTTGAACACTATTGAGTTTTATTGCTGTAGACTGCCTGCCACACAAATTTCTAAGGAAAAGGCATAAGGAGCACGTCCAACAACGGCACTGCCTCCCCTGTACAGCGACATGCTGTTCTGATTCTCTAACTAGAGCCAAACAAGCAAGGATGGGACCTAAGGATTTCTTCCTATCCCCAGAATTTCAAAGTCAATGACTAACAAGTCTCAGCAAACTAGATTAACTATGGAATAAACATGCAGTTTTCATTTTATCTCATTGATTGGAGAAAGAGAGCGGAAGAGGCAGATAGAGAGAATGGGCACACCAGAGCCTCCAGAGGCTGCAAACGAACTTCAGATGCATGTGCCACCTTGTGCATCTGGCTTACATGGGTACTGGGAAATTGAACCTTGGTCCTTAGGCTTTGCAGGCAAGTGCCTTAACCGCTGAGCCATCTCTCCAGCCCAAACATATGTTTTTCTTTCACAGGTCAAGAGGTTAGAAAATTTGTTTCATGATTCAACCATCTCAGTGCAGACATCTCTGCTATTTACCTGGTTTCTCTCTCTCTCTCTCTCTCTCTCTCTCTCTCTCTCTCTCTCTCTCTCCTCTTTAAAAAGTACTTAGGGCTGGAGAGATGGCTTAGCGGTTAAGGTGCATGCCTGTGAAGCCTAAGGATCCCAGTTCAATTCTCCAGGTCCCATGTAAGCCAGATGCATATGGTGGCACATGTGTCTGGAGTTTGTTTGCAGTGGCTAGAAGCCCTAGTGTGCCCATTCTCTCCCTCTTCCTCCCTCTCTCTCCTCTCTCTCTCTCTCTTTCTGTTTCTAATAAATAAATAAATAATAAAATAATAATAAATTTATTTATTTATTTGCAAGTATATAGAGAGAAAATGAGAATGGTCATGCCAGGGTCTCTAGTCACTGCAAATTAATTCCAGATACATGCACTACCCTTTGCATCTAGCTTTACTTGTGTACTGGGGAATTGAACCCAGGTTTTTAGACTCTGGAGGCAGGCCCCTTAACCACTGAGCCATCTCTCCAGCCCTTCTCTCTCTCTCTCTCTCTCTCTCTCTCTCTCTCTCTCTCTCTCTTATAGTTAAAAATAGCCAATTCAGCTCTGGGCACTGGCAGAAGAAATGAAGGCAAAAAGAGGAGGAAGAATAAGAAGAGATGGAAGAAAAAAAAAAGAAAAAAACAACTCGAGAAATACCTGCTCATTTTTAACAGGAAAGCACAAGGTTTCCCAGAAGTGCCTGTTACAAAGCCCCTCCTCACTGCAGGGGTGGCCAAGATGGCATTTAGACTGGCAAGAGACAGGGAGTCTGGAATGGATACTAAGGTGGTCTCAACACTGGACCTCTTCTTTGCTTCTGGTCCCATTCTGGCCTGTTCCCCAGCACCATTCATTCTTCAAGGTAAAATCCTGGTGCCTTGTCCTCTCCAGACCAAAAGAAAGAAAGAAAAAAGCAGTAAGCCTTCTTGCATCCTTATTGTCTCTGGATCAAGACCCCACTTCTAAAGCCTGCCTTCATAGAACATGCAGGCCGGGAACCTGGGCTTCTTCCACCTCACCTACCTGTGGAAAGGCCTTTTCTATCCGCTTAAGGATATAACCCCGGATTGCACTGCTTTTTGAACCTCTCTATGGTTCCAGGAGCTCCAGCCACATGAGAAAATTAACTCCAAACACATCCATGTTGATCCCCCACAAAAGTGGACACCTGTAGTCCAAGCATTTGGGGGATAGAAGCAGGAGGATCAAAAGTGTAAGCAGGGCTGGAAAGATGGCTTAGCGGTTAAGGCGCATGCCTGTGAAGCCTAAGGACCCAGGTTCGATTCTCCAGGTCCCACATAAGCCAGATGCACATGGTGGCACATGCATCTGGAGTTCATTTGCAGTGGCTAAAGTCCCTGGCATGCCCATTCTCACTTTCTCTCTCTCTCTCTCTCTCTCCTCTCTGTCTCTAATAAATAAGTAAATGAAAGTAAAATATAAAAATTAAAAAAAAAAAACAGTGTAAGCATAGGACTGGGGAGATGACTCAGCAGTTAAAAGCACTTACTTGTAATCCCTGATATCCTAGGTTCAGTTCTTCAGTTCCCACATAAAGCCAGATGCTCAAAGTGACACATGCAACTGGAGTAAGTTTGCAGTGGCAGGAGGCCCCAGTGTGCCCATATTCATTCTTTCTTTCTCTCTCTCTCCTCCTCCCCTTGTAAATAATAAATAAAAAAATATTTTTAACCATGGTGGCACATGCCTTTAAACCCAGCACTTGGGAGGCAGAGGTAAGGGGATTGCCATGAGTTCAAGGCCACCCTGAGGCTACGTAGTGAATTCCATGTCAACCTGGACTAGAGTGAGACCCTACCTCAAAAAAAAAAAAAAAAAAAAAGAGCTGGATAGATGGCTTAGCGGTTAAGGCACTTGCCTGTAAAGCCATAGGATCCAGGTTTGATTTCTCAGGACCCACGTAAGCCAGATGCACGAGGTGGCACATGCGTCTGGAGTTTGTCTGCAGCGGCTGAAGGCCCTGACGGGCCCATTCTCTATCTGCCTGCTTCTCTCTCTCTCTCTCCCTCTCTCAAATAAAATAAAGTAGTTTTAAAAAACCTAGAAATAGGGCTGGAGAGATGTCTCAGTGGTTGAGGTGCTTACCAACAAAGCCCAACGATCCTGGTTCAATTCCCCAGTACCCATGTAAAGCCAGATGCACAGTGGTACATGCATCTGGAGTTTGTTTGCAGTGGCTGGAGGCCCTGGCATGCCCATTCTTTCTCTCTCTCCCTCTCTCCTTCTTCCCTCTATCCCTCCCTCTCCCTCTCTTTCTCTTCTATCTCTCTCTGCTTGCAAATAAATAAATAATATATAAAAACTAGGAATAAAGTTTATTTTGAATTAAGTATTCAGTCAGTTCAAGTGTCTGCACAGGAGGCTGAGATGACCTTATTTCTTATATATTTCCTCTTTCCATTCCATCATATACCTTTATATTTCCTGGAAATAGAACTTGAAGGTTTTGGTGATGTTTAGAGGGGAAGTTGGAACTGTAATGGGAAGCTCGTCATTGGAAAGACCCTGATAAAGAATAGTTCACTAGGACATGATGACGTGAATTCTGTTTATCTCTTGCCTGTACTGCTTGTCCTGAGCTGCAGAAGCCCCATATACCTGAACGTTAGCCTGTTCCTGTGTACCAGATAGGTCAGGCTAACTGTAAAAACAAAAAAGAAATTTTTCATATTTTATTCTTTATTTACGAGAGAGAGGCAGATGGAGAAATATAGAATGGGCCCACCAAGGTCTCTAGACACCGCTAATCAACTCCAGATGCATGTTCCACCTTGTGCATCTGGCTTATGTGGGTACTGGAGAATCGAACCTGGGTCCTTAGGCTTTGCAGGCAAGCACCTTAACCACTAAGCCATCTCTCCATTCCCCCAAAATGTTTTAGTGATCTAAATAATAGAGAGGTGTAGTTCTCTCTCATATGACAGGCCAGGCTAGTGGCTTTCCTTATGTAATTATCCAAAGACCAACACTGGTAGCAGTTCTCCCATCCATTCGAAGGGATTTTACCAGAAATGCTGAGGATTCTCCTAATGCAGAACCACGTTGGATCCAGAGTCCATGAAACTGAACCGAAAAGTGTACCTTTGGGCTGGAGAGATGGCTTAGCGGCTAAGGCACCTGCCTCCTAAGCCTAAGAATGCTGGTTCCAATCTCCAGCGGTTCCAATCTCCAGGTCCCACGTTTAGCCAGATGCAAAGTGACGCAAGGCGCAATGTCTCACTTGCCCACAAGGGGGCGCATGCATCTGGATTTCCTTCACAGCAGCTGAGACACTACTCGCACGCCCATTTCTGTCTCCCTCTCCCTCTCTATCTCTCTCTGTCTCTCTCTCCAAATAAATTTAAAATAATAATAATAATAAAAAGTGTAGCTTTATGAAGACCAAACACAGCCATGTTTAAGATGTTTTCTGACCGGGTCATGCTAACCATGAAAGAAAAGCACTCGGTAATTTGGAGCACATACTGCCTCCTGGACTCTCTAGCCTTTGCTCTCCAAGATCACTGGGCTTCAAGATATTGGCCACAGGGCTGGAGAGATGGGTTAGCGGATAAGGCATATGCCTGCAAAGCCTAAGGACCTCGGTTCGATTCTCCAGGTCCCATGTAAGCCACATACACAAGGTGGCACATGTGTCTGGAGTTCGTTTGCAGTGGCTAGAGGTCCTGGCACGCCCATTCTCACTCTCCCCCCACCCACCGTCTTTAAATAAATAAATAAATAAATAAACAAAATCTTTAAAAAATAAGATATTGGCCACACCTATAAGTTGGTGTATATTCTCATATCTGGTCATTTCCTTCCATGCAACAAAAAAGGAACCTTTTTTTTTTTCTCCACCAACTGGCAAGCTCTCTTTACCACTGTCCTTCAAGAGTTCCCAGAGGGGGAGTGGACAGCTACAGCATATGGAGCATGGCCATTGGTGAACTTGGCCTGAATCTTTGCTGCCTTTCATGTGATGGAAGGGAAATACCAGTGAGACCCGCAGCGCAGCTAGGAAAGAAAAGAAGATGTGTAAGAGACTAGAGGGTTTTGGGGCTTTTCTGCCCTTCTTCATGCAACTTACCTGTGTCCTGAGGGCCTACTGTGACTCAGTCTTCTATACACATCACTCCATGTGATGCAACTTAGACAACAAAACTGTATGGCCTGGTTGGTCAGATATTCCCTGTTCACGAGATGCTTAGGTCATCTGGCGTTAAGCATATATAATTTATTGACGTGAGAGAGAATGGGCGTACCATGGTCTCTTGCCAGTGCAAAAGAACTCCAGAAACATGCACCACTTTGTGCATCAGGCTTACATGGGTACTGGAAAATCAAACCCAGGCTGGCAGGCCTTGTAAGCAAGGGCTGCTTAACCACTGAGCCATCTCTCCAGCCCCTAGGCATGTTCTCCATCTCCTGAACACAGTAGGGCCTGAGAATCAGAGTGAAGCATGAGTTCCTGTGGCAGCAGTGTCTCCAAGTCCTTCCCAGCGAAGGCAGTGCCTGGAAGTCACCAAAGCTAAGCCCTGGGGAACAGCATGGTCTCCCACCAGCTGTGAGAACCAAGGAAAGAATGACAGCGAGGCAATAAAGCAAGAGGTCAGCAGGACAAGGGCAAACCAAGAAGGAGGAAAGTGGGTCTGGGTGTTTTGGTTTTGGTTTGTTTTTAAAACTGGGTCTCACTTTCTCACTTGCCCACAAGGGGGCGCATGCATCTGGATTTCCTTCACAGCAGCTGAGACACTACTCGCACGCCCATTTCAGTCTCCCTCTCCCTCTCTATCTCTCTCTGTCTCTCTCTCCAAATAAATTAAAAAAAATAATAAAAAGTGTAGCTTTATGAAGACCAAACACAGCCATGTTTAAGATGTTTTCTGACCGGGTCATGCTAACCATGGAAGAAAAGCACTCGGTAATTTGGAGCACATACTGCCTCCTGGACTCTCTAGCCTTTGCTCTCCAAGATCACTGGGCTTCAAGATATTGGCCACAGGGCTGGAGAGATGGGTTAGCAGATAAGGCATATGCCTGCAAAGCCTAAGGACCTCGGTTCGATTCTCCAGGTCCCATGTAAGCCAGATACACAAGGTGGCACATGTGTCTGGAGTTCGTTTGCAGTGGCTAGAGGTCCTGGCACGCCCATTCTCACTCTCCCCCCACCCACCGTCTTAAATAAATAAATAAATAAATAAACAAAATCTTTAAAAAATAAGATATTGGCCACACCTATAAGTTGGTGTATATTCTCATATCTGGTCATTTCCCCTTCCATGCAACAAAAAGGAACCTTTTTTTTTTCTCCACCAACTGGCAAGCTCTCTCTTTACCACTGTCCTTCAAGAGTTCCCAGAGGGGGGAGTGGACAGCTACAGCATATGGAGCATGGCCATTGGTGAACTTGGCCTGAATCTTTGCTGCGTCTTTCATGTGATGGAAGGGAAATACCAGTGAGACCGCAGGCGCAGCTAGGAAAGAGAAGATGGTGTAGCGAGACTAGAGGGCTTGGGGCTTTCGAGCCCCTTCTTCATGCAACTTACCTGTGTCCTGAGGGCCTACTGTGACTCAGTCTTCTATACACATCACCTCCATGTGATGCAACTTAGACAACAAAACTGTATGGCCTGGTTGGTCAGATATTCCCTGTTCACGATGCTTAGGTCATCTGGCGGTTAAGCATATATAATTTATTGACGTGAGAGAGAGAATGGGCATGCCATGGTCTCTTGCCAGTGCAAAAGAACTCCAGAAACATGCACCACTTTGTGCATCAGGCTTTACATGGGTACTGGGAAATCAAACCCAGGCTGGCAGGCCTTGTAAGCAAGGGCTGTTAACCACTGAGCCATCTCTCCAGCCCCTAGGCATGTTCTCCATCTCCTGAACACAGTAGAGGGCCTGAGAATCAGAGTGAAGCATGAGTTCCTGTGGCAGCAGTGTCTCCAAGTCCCTTCCGAGCGAAGGCAGTGCCCTGAAGTCATCAAAAGCTAAGCCCCTGGGGAACAGCATGGTCTCCCCACCAGCTGTGAGAACCAAGGAAAGAATGACAGCGAGGCAATAAAGCAAGAGGTCAGCAGGACAAGGGCAAACCAAGAAGGAGGAAAGTGGGTCTGGGTGTTTTGGTTTTGGTTTGTTTTTTAAAACTGGGTCTCACTTTCCACCAGGCTGTCTTAGAATTCACTATGGTCCTCCTACCTCAGTGCTGGCATTAAAAAGGTGTGTGCCAGGCTGGAGAGATGGCTTAGCGGTTAAGGCGCCTGCCTGCTAAGCCTAAGAACCCGGTTCCAATCTCCAGCAGTTCCAATCTCCAGGTCCCACGTTTAGTCAAATGCAAAGTGACACAAGGGCGCAATGCCACACTTGTCCACAAGGGGGTGCACACATCTGGATTTCGTTCACAGCAGCTGAGAGGTTGCTGGCGTGCCCATTCTCTGTCTTCCTCTCCCTCTCTGTCTGTCTCTCTCTCTGTGTCTCTCTTCAAAAATAAATAAAATAATTTTTAAAAAAGGTGTGTGCCACCAATCTTGGCTCAAGAGCCTTAGGTTTTACAAACAAGAATGTGTAGCTGAGGACTACAGAAGATGGCTTAGTGGTTATGGCACTTGCCTGCAAAGCCAAAGGACCCTGGTTCAATTCCCCAGGACCTGCGTAAACCAGATGCACAAGGAGGCACATACATCTAGAGTTCATTTGCAGTGGCTAGAGGCCCTGGTATATCATTCTCTCTCTCTCTCTCTCTCTCTCTCTCTCTACATTTTCTCTCTCTCTCTCAAATAAATAAATAAAATATATTTTAAAAAAATAAGCCAGGTGTGGTGGTGCACGCCTTTAATCCCAGCACTTGGGAGGCAGAGGTAGGAGGATCACTGTGAGTTCAAGGCTACCCTGAGTATACAGAGTGAATTCCAGGTCAGCCTGGGCTAGAGTAAGACCCTACCTCGAAAAACAAAAATAAAATAAAATAAAAATAAAAATAAAGAATGTGTAGCTAGAATGTGAGGCTGGACCAGACCTCAGCAAAAGACCAGAGTCCAGGAAGCCATGTCATTGCTAAAGACAAAGGGCAAGGGTGGAGCTGAGACAAAGCCAGAGCTCAGAGGGCAGCTTGAAGAACTGTACAAGGTCCACTCAGGGTGGATGACAGGAGGGCCCAGCATGATTTCTCAGGTGCCTTTCTTCTCCAAATTAATTCTCCCACAGGATAATCATTTCAGCCACATTCAGCGCAAAGAGGCACCCAAACCTGGAGTGAAAGACTTATCAAGGAAACAGGCAGATGAACGAAAACAACTGGAGTGTACACACGTGTACACACCTGCACACACATATGCATACACTACATACACATCACATACCACAGTACATGTTTTCTACACACATACACACAACACACACGCACGCGTGCACACGCAGTGATCATTTAATCCTCTTTCGTGGGAAGCCACAACCATTGCCCTTGACACTGAAAGCTTTCATTAAGTGACTGTCTAAAGAACAGAGAGCAAATAAAATGAGCAATGTTTTTAGCAGGATTTTTTTTTTTTTGAGAGATGCAGAAACAGAACTCTTTTATCAGAAGTTCATACAAAAATCTAAAGACAGCCACATATGGTGGCCCACACCTTTAATCCCAGCACTCAGGATGCAGAGGTAGGAGAATCGCTGTGAACTGGAGGACAGCTGGGACTGGGAAACCCTCATATTGAAAAAAAGAATAGGACTAACCTACTTAAAAATTTCCCCTAGGTACTGACAGTCAATCCAAACATATCAGAAGGGGGAAATTAGACTTTCTAGAATGTTCTAAGTAGATCAGGTGGAGAGAATAATATTCATAGCCAGGCATGGTGGCACATGCCTTTAATCCCAGCACTCAGGACACAAAGGTAGGAGGATCGCCATGAGTTTGAGGCCACACTGAGACTACAGAGTGAATTCCAGGTCAGCCTGGGCTAGAGCAAGACCCTATCTCGAAAAACCAAAATTATGAAAAAAAAAAAAAAAAAAAAGCTGGGCTTCGTGGCACATGCCTTTAATCCAAACACTTGGGAAGAAGAAGTAGGAGGATCACCATGAGTTCGAGGCCACCCTGAGACTACAGAGTGAATTCCAGGTCAGCCTGGGCTACAATGAAACTCTACCTCAAAAAAATTGAAAAACCAAAAAGAGAGAGTGAGGATAATATTCATACATTCACCAGCGATTCACGAGCACATACCATCTTGGTGAGGGATGTTGTACAGAGAATTACTAAAACTGGATTCCCCAAATGACATGACTCTAGCTGGGTGTGGTGGCGCACGCCTTTAATCCCAGCACTCGGGAGGCAGAGGTAGGAGGATCACCCTGAGACTACATAGTGAATTCCAGGTCAGCCTCAGCTAGAGTGAAACCCTACCTCGAAAAACAAAAACAAAACAAAACAAACAAAGACATGACTCTGACCCTTCACTTAAACCTTTCAGGATGGGGATATAGCCCAGTGGTCCAGTGCTTATGTGTCCCACGTAAAGCTCTGGATTCCATTCCAAGCATAGGGGAAAAGAAAAATTTGGGGGATGGGGTAATGGCTTTCTTGGTAAAGCTCTTGCCGCACAAGCATGACGACCTGAGTTTGGACCCCCAGTTCCCATGTAAATGTGTAGTGTTGTGGCATGCACCTGTAATCCCAGTGTCAGGAGGTAGACAGTGGAATTCCCAGGGTGAACTGATTAGTTAGACTAGCTGAATTGGTAAACTCTGAGCTCTAGAGACCTTATCTCAGTAAGTAAGAGGAGCTCTCAATAAGTAAGAAGACAGGGAGCTGGAGAGATTGCTCAGTGGTTAAGGTGCTTGCCTGCAAAGCCTAATGAACTGGGTTTGATTCCCCAGTATCCACATAAAGCCAGATGCACAAAGTGGTGCATGCATATGAAGCTCATTTGCAATTACTAGAAGCCCTAGCATGACTATTCTCCCCCCCCATTTGCTTGCAAATGAATAAGTAAAATATTTTAAAATAAATAAATAAGACCCAGACATGGTGGCACAGGCCTTTAATCCCAGCACTTGGGAGACAGAGGTTGGAGGATCACCATGAGTTCAAGGCCACCCTGAGACTACATAGTGAATTCCAAGTCAGCCTGGGCTAGAGTGGGATCCTACCTCAAAACACCAAATAAATAATAAATAACACCTACCTGTGACCTCTACCTTGCACACATGCATGCACACATGCTCCCACACATATATTCATACCCACAAAAATAATCTTCTTTGATCTGGGTATGATGACATACATCTAGAAATCCAGCACTAGGCAGGCTGAGGCCGGAGGATAAGAAGTTTGAGGCCATTCTGGGCCTGGATATCCATGACCTCACAGTGCCTGAAACTGAAACAAGACCATCCTAATAGGAGGAAAAGATCATGACATCAAAATGAAAAGAGAGACTGGTTGAGAGGGGAGGGGATATGATGGAGAGTGGAGTTTCAAAAGGGAAAGTGGGGCGGGAGGGAAGGAAGTACCATGGGATATTGTCTACAATTAAGGAAGTTGTCCATAAAAAAAAAATAATAATAAGGCCGGGTGTGGTGGTGCACACCTTTAATCCCAGCACTCAGGAGGCAGAGGTAGGAGGATCACCATGAGTTCGAGGCCACCCTGAGACGACATAGTGAATTCCAGGTCAGCCTGAGCTAGAGTGAGACCCTACCACGAAAAAAAACCCAAAAAATAAAATAAAATAAATTAATTAATTAATAAGTTTGAGGCCATTCTGGACTACATAGTGATAGTCTGTATCAAAAACAAAAACAAAAAGATCAAGAAACAAATTCTTCCTGAAATCATTGTAAATCAGGTCAGAGTAGATGGAGGAAAACATGGAAAGGACATAAGATCCCTCGAACATTGGTCAGAAGCCTTTTGACATGGCAATTCTAGTTCAGAAAAGCTCTAGGAAAAAAAATGTAGAGCAGAAAGAGAGGAGTTCAGAGCAAATATGGCAAAGGGCTTGAGAGCAAGGCCATGGAGTGTGGTTGCTAGGATGTGAATTGTTTGTGCAACTTGGTCCCTCAGCTATAAAATGGGAATAAAAGTAGTGTCTGCCTTGCCGGGTTGTTGAGGTATAGGCAAAATAAATGAATGAAAAGGGTCCAGATAATTAATTTAATGTGCCTAGGATCTAGGAAACTCTTTATTTGTTTTTATTTGGGTTTTGTTTTTGTTTTTGGTTTTGGTTTTTCAAGGTAGGGTCTCACTCCAGCCCAGGCTGACCTGGAATTAACTATGGAGTCTCAGGGTGGCCTCGAACTCACAGTGATCCTCCTACCTCTGCCTCCCAAGTGCTGGGATTGAAGGCGTGCGCCACCACGCCCAGCTTTGATTTTTTTTTTTAATGTCTTGTCTTGAAGGACAGTATTTGCTGTGGGCAGTCTACCGCCTTCCCCTCCCCTTCTAGTCCAGTGTGGACTGAAGACCTGAGTCAATTTAAGACCCGAGTGGATCGAACACCAGTGGCTCCTCAGGATGCCTCCAGGCCTTCAGTGCCAGATCGGGACTGCTGAGGCATCTGGCCACGTGGACTGAGTAGCTACCGGATTCCTTGATTCTTGGACCTGCAACTGCTATTGGACTGCCCTAAGATAATCCAATAAATTCCCTTTTAATATATAAAAAAGAAAAACCAAAATAAATTACTTTTTAATATTTTATTTTTATTTATTTATTCGAGAGAGAGATACAGAAATAGGCAGGGAGAGAGAGAGAGAAAATGGGCATGCCAGGGCCTCTAGCCACTGCAAATGAACTCTAGATGTGTGCGCCCCTTGTGCATCTGGTTTACGTGAGTCCTAGGGAGTTAAACCTGGGTCCTTTGGCTTTGCAGGCAAGTGTCTTAACAGCTAAGCCATCTCTCCAGCCCCCCAATGTGGTTTTTATTAACAATTTTCATACATGTACACCCTGAGACTACATGGTGAATTCCAGGTCAGCCTAAGCTAGAGTGAGTGAGACCCTACTTCGGGAGGGAAAAACAAAAACAAAAACATTGGGGCTGAGGAGATGGCTCATCAGTTAAAGGCATTTGTATGCAAAGTATGCCTCTCCAGGTTTGATTCCCCAGGACCCATGTAAAGCCAGATGAACAAAGTGGTACATGCATCTGGAGTTTGTTTGCAGTGGCAGGAGGTCCTGGCATGCTCATTCTCTCTGGCTCTCTCTTTCTCTGTTTCTGTCTGTCTTAAATAAATAATAAATACATAAAATATTTTTAAAAACCACATTGGATTGGGGACATAGCTCAGTGGAAAAAAGCTTGTGTAAAGCTGGGCGTGGTGGTGCACGCCTTTAATCCCAGCACTCGGGAGGCAGAGGTAGGAGGATTGCAGTGAGTTCAAGGCCACCCTGAGACTACATAGTTAATTCCAGGTCAGCCTGGGCCAGAGTGAGACCCTACCTCAAAAAAAAAAAAAAAAAGCTTGTGTACCAAGTTCAAGGCTCTGGGTTTGAGCCTCAGCATGGAGGGTAACACATGCTAAGTGAAAATAACTCAGACACAAACGGATACATATCATATGATTCCATGTACGTTTGCCATCTACAATAGCCAAGTTCCTAGAGATAGAAAGTAGAACAGAGGTTACTAAGGGCTAAAGGTAGAAGTGGATATTCTGTCTGGGATAATGAGAAAGTTCTAGAGTAGAGAGTGGTGATGCTTGTAAAGCATTGTGAATATGCTTAATGCCACTGAATTGAACATTCAAAAATAGCTAAAATGGCCAATTTTATGTGATTGCTTAACCACAATTAAAAAGAAAATAAAATTCCAGAAGTAAAATCAGCATTCTTTGCTATGCATCCAACATAATTACCATTCTTTCTGGGTTACTAAGATTAGCACTTGGGGGCAATTATGTTAGATAATTTGATTGATCCTTTTACGGCTTTGTTTTGAGATGCATTCCTTGTTTTCTCAAGAGAAGAATTCTATCATCAGACCCTGTTCCTTCTGCCCAAAGCAGCTTACGTCGTTGGATTTCAAAGTGTCTTTCCAGTTCCCTAGAGAAAGTCAGGTGCATGGTGAGGCATGGGGTATCTGGACAGAACTAGGACCCCAGAACTTGGGCTATTAGTATGTCTCTCCCAAGACAGGTGGGTGCTGACTCCCCTTCTTGTCACAGGACTCAGGCTCTTAGGGGAGCTGTGGAAGATGAAAGGAACCAGGCTGCTGCTGTTCTCCTCCAACTGCCCTGACAAAGCACAGGGTCCTGGCAACACTGCAGGGGGCGCCCACGAGCCGACCCGGTGGAGTGGGCAGGATCTGCCAAGCTCACACAGCAGTGACTGAACCAGGAGGCTGAGGTCAAGCAGCTCTGAAGAGTTTCCCAACACAGCAGCTTTACACATCCAACTGTGAGAAATCTAAGGAAATCTAAGAGAAAGCATGCAAAAGATAGGGACTGAAGAGAAACCAGGACATTCGGTGGAGAACAAGTGGCCATGAGAACAAGCGTACGTTGGATGGGAGAAGAAAAGAAAATGAGAGATTACAAAGAAACTTTCAGGGGCTGGGGAAATGGCTCAGCAGTTAAAGCATTTGCCTGTGAAGCCTAAGGACCCTGGTTCAATTCCCCAGGATCCACATAAGCCAGATGCACAAGGGGGCGCATGGGTCTGGAGTTAGCTCGCTGGAGGCCCTTGCGCGCCCATTCTCTTTCTCTCTATGTGCTTCTTCTTCTCTCTCAAATAAATAAATTAAATTAAAAATATTTAAAAAGAAGCTGGGCATGGTGATGCGCGCCTTAAATCCCAGCACTCGGGAGGCAGAGGTAGGAGAATCACCATGAGTTCGAGGCCACCCTGAGACTATATAGTGAATTCCAGGTCAGCCTGAGCTAGAGTGAGACACTACCTCAAAAAAAAAAATTTTTTTTTTATAGAAACTTTCAGCTGAGCATGGTGGTGCATGCCTTTAATCCCAGGGCTTGGAAGGCAGAGGTAGGAGGATCCCTGTGAATTCCAGGCCAGCCTGAGGCTATATAGTGAATCCCAGGTCAGCCTAGGCTAGAGAGAATCTATTTCAAAAAACCGAAAAAAAAGCTGGATCTGGACTAAAGTGAAATCCTACCTCAAAAAAAAAAAAAAAAAAAAAAAAAAAAAAAAAGAAAAAAGCTTTCAACATTGGTGTGTGCTGTCTTCCAAGAAATGTAGAGCGGCATGGATTTTAGCCAACACCTAACAAGGTTGAGTTCAGGTGTATAGACCTGAGAGCACAGAACTGATTTGATCTAGAATCAGGAAGCGGACCAGAGGACCGCTAAGGAGGAGTTAAGTGAGCTGAAGAGTAGGGTCCAAGGAGCTGGGTGTGGCACATGCCTTTAATGGGGAGGCAGAGGTAGGAGGATGGCTGTGGGTTCAAGGCCACGTGGAAAAAAAAAAAAAAAGAAGAGTAGGGTCCAAGGTATGCCATCTGGGCCGGCAATGAAAGCCAGACCAATGGGTCATTCAAGCCTGATTACTGTGTTTAACAGTGCCAAGCCAAAGATAGTAATAAGACTTTATTTATAATTTCCTATCTTTGCATAGCTTGTTCTCTAGGTAGTGGGGAGCTTCTGTCAGACTGAGCAGGTGTTGTTTTGGGGACCTTTGTGGACACAGTGAAGATGAAGATGAAGAGCTCTGGGTTTCTGGGACGGAGGTAGGATCCTTATCGGTAGGGAGTGAGGTTCCTTTCCCATTTCCTCTGGGTATCCTATTTACTATACTTTTAAAATATTTATTTATTTGACAGAGAGAGAGGGGGCAGATATATATATATATATATCTAGAGAGAGAGAGAGAGAGAGAGAGAATGGCACACCAAGGCCTGTAACCACTGCAAATGAACTCCAGATGCACATACGTCACTTTGAGAACACGTCTTTATGTGAGTACTGGGGAAGTGAACCCTGGTCCTTAGGCTTTTCAAGCAAACACCGTAACCTTTTTTTTGTTTGGTTTTTTGAGGTAGGGTCTTACTCTAGCCCAGGCTGACCTGGATTTCACTCTGTATTCTCAGGGTGGCCTCGAACTCTCAGCAATCCTCCTACCTCTGCCTCCTCAGTGCTGGAATTAAAGGCATATGCCACCATGTCTGGCTAAACACCGTAACTATTGAACCATTTCTCCGGTCCTCTTCTAGGTCTTACTAAGCAGTGAATGTTTAGCTGAACCCTGTACTGGGTCTTTCTACTTTAGTAGAGCCTATTACAGACTTATGTTTCAATGATGGCTAGAGAAAACTAATATAATCCACTAACACTCTAACCTAGGTCAGACCAAAAGTCCAGAACCTTCAGACAGCATGCAGGCAAAGACCAGTAACTTATATATCTCACCCCCCCATTTTTTTGGGGGATTTCACTCTAGCCTGGCTGACCTGGAATTCACTATGTAGTCTCAGGGTAGCCTCGAACTCATGGTGATCCTCTAACTCTGCCTCCCAAGTGCTGGGATTAAAGACATGCACCACCATACCCGGCTCCCCTTCTTTTTCAAAAATGCAAGCCAGGTATGTTGGCACATGCCTTTAGTTCCAGCCCAGCACTTGGGAGGCAGAGGTAGGGAGGATTGCCGTGAGTTCGAGGCTACCCTGAGACTACTGAGTGAATTCCAAGTCAGCCTGGGCTAGAGTGAAACCCTACTCGAAAACCAAAAATAAAAATAAAAATAATAATAATAATAAAAGCCAAACTTGTTTTGGTACAATACTTTGGTATTTCAAAGGCAGAAAGACAGTCACTCAACTACCTGCTAGACAAGGTAACTGTAGGTCAACAAAGGAATTTCACAAGATAGGGTAATGAGCCTGCGATCAAGAGGGTGAGCTGAGAAGCAGAGAGCCAAAAATGACAGAACTACAGTTACGGTGGGAGGGGGGAGGGAGGCTGGCTTGGGAAGCTCTGAGACTGTAATTACTGGCTCAGTCAATACATAGCCATACTAACAAACTTTTGGTGCACAATAGTAACAGTAATAATAACAGCAAACACATAGAAGGCGCTCACATATGTTAACTGATGTAATACAGCCATCCCACAGGTAACAGCTATATTGTCATTTTCATTTGATAGATGTGGAAAAATGAAATGCAGAAAGTTTTTCAATGAAACATTAAGAAAAAGATACAGGGGGCTGGAGAGATGGCTTAGTGGTTAAGGTGCTTGTGTTCAAGCCTAAGGACCCAGGTTCAATTCCTAGTACCCATGTACACCAGATGCACATGGTGGCACATGCATCTGGTACTGTCTCACTCTAGCCCAGGATGACCTGTCTGGCTAAACACCGTAACTATTGAACCATTTCTCCGGTCCTCTTCTAGGTCTTACTAAGCAGTGAATGTTTAGCTAAACCCTGTACTGGGTCTCTCTACTTCAGTAGAACCTATTACAGACTTACGTTTCAATGATGGCTAGAGAAAAGTAATATAATCCACTAACACTCTAACCTAGGTCAGACCAAAAGTCCAGAACCTTCAGACAGCATGCAGGCAAAGACCAGTAACTTATATATCTCACCCCCCCATTTTTTTGGGGGGGGGTGATTTCACTCTAGCCCAGGCTGACCTGGAATTCACTATGTAGTCTCAGGGTAGCCTCGAACTCATGGTGATCCTCCTAACTCTGCCTCCCAAGTGCTGGGATTAAAGACATGCACCACCATACCCGGCTCCCTTCTTTTTCAAAAATGCAAGCCAGGTATGTTGGCACATGCCTTTAGTTCCAGCCCAGCACTTGGGAGGCAGAGGTAGGAGGATTGCCGTGAGTTCGAGGCTACCCTGAGACTACTGAGTGAATTCCAAGTCAGCCTGGGCTAGAGTGAAACCCTACCTCGAAAAACCAAAAAATAAAAATAAAAAATAATAATAATAATAAAAGCCAAACTTGTTTTGGTACAATACTTTGGTATTTCAAAGGCAGAAAGACAGTCACTCAACTACCTGCTAGACAAGGTAACTGTAGGTCAACAAAGGAATTTCACAAGATAGGGTAATGAGCCTGCGATCAAGAGGGTGAGCTGAGAAGCAGAGAGCCAAAAATGACAGAACTACAGTTACGGTGGGAGGGGGGAGGGGGGGAGGCTGGCTTGGGAAGCTCTGAGACTGTAATTACTGGCTCAGTCAATACATAGCCATACTAACATACTTTTGGTGCACAATAGTAACAGTAATAATAACAGCAAACACATAGAAGGCTCTCACATATGTTAACTGATGTAATACAGCCATCCCACAGGTAACAGCTATATTGTCATTTTCATTTGATAGATGTGGAAAAATGAAATGCAGAAAGTTTTTCAATGAAACATTAAGAAAAAAGATACAGGGGGGCTGGAGAGATGGCTTAGTGGTTAAGGTGCTTGTGTTCACAGCCTAAGGACCCAGGTTCAATTCCCTAGTACCCATGTACACCAGATGCACATGGTGGCACATGCATCTGGTACTGTCTCACTCTAGCCCAGGATGACCTGGAATTCACTATGTAGTCCCAGGGTGGCCTCGAACTCTCAGAGATCCTTCTACCTCTGCCTCCTCAGTGCTGGGATTAAAGGTGTGTACCACCATGCCCAGATTTTTCTTCTTTTTTATTCCTTGCTATTTTCCCAGTGCCTGGCACATGTTCAATAATTATTTGTTGGATTGACAGTTAACAGATCCAAGATCATGCCTGGCAGGTCAGGCTGGGACCTGAGGTTTGATGAGTCCCACTGCTAGTTTCTTAGCCATACTGTCTTAGGTGCTGCTCCAAAATATGGCCCCCCATTCCTTCCTTCCTTCCTTCCTTCCTTCCTTCCTTCCTTCCTTCCTTCCTTTTTTCTTTCTTTCTTTCTTTCTTTCTTTCTTTCTTTCTTTCTTTCTTACTTTCTTCCTTCCTTTCTTTCTTACTTACTTTCTTTCCTTTTTTTTTTTTTTTTTTTTTTTTTTTTTTTTTTTTTTTTGGTTTTTTGAGGTAGGGTCTCACTCTAGCCCAGGCTAACCTGGAATTCACTCTGTAGTTCTCTGCGTTTCTTAACCCGAGTTACATCTGCTGGATAAACTCTGCCCTCATTCTCAAAGCTCAATATCTGAGGAAACACTTTCTAACTCTTTTTTTTTTTTTTTTTTTTTTTTTTTTTAGGTTTTGCAAGGTAGGGTCTCACTCTGGTCCAGGCTGACCTGGAATTAACTATGTAGTCTCAGGGTGGCCTGGAACTCTCAGCGATCCTCCTACCTCTGCCTCCTGAGTGCTGGGATTAAAGGCGTGCACCACCATGCCCGGCTTTCTAACTCATTTTTTGAGGCTAACATTACCCTGATATGAAGAGGCAAAAAAAAAGGCATTATAAGAAAGAAAAACTACAGACAAATATCTCTACAGTCATAGATTCAAAAATCTTCAACAAAATATTAGTAAATTGAATCCAATGCTGTATAAAGAGAATTATACACCATAACCAAGTGGGATTTATTCCAAGCAGGTAAAGCTAGTTAAACATTTAAAAATCAATTGGTACAATACACTATATAAACAGCTAAAGAAGAAGAAATCACATAATTATGTCAATTGATAAAGGGAAAACATTTAACAAAATCCAATACTTATTAGTGAGAAAAACTCTCAACCGAATAGAATAACTTCCTCAACTTGAGAAAGAACACCTTCAGAATACCTACAGGTTTACCAGTTGTAGCACATGTACCACTGTAGCAGGAGATATGCTATTGTTAATGGAAAAAGCTATGTATGTGAGGGAGAAAATATAAGAAAAATCTTTGTACTTTCAACTTAATGCTGTGAACCTAAAACTGTTTTATTTATTTATTTTTGATTTTTTGAGGTTAGGTATCACTCTAGCCCAGGCTGACCTGGAATTCACTATGTAGTCTCCAGGTAGCCTTGAACTCACAGTGGTCCTCCTACCTCTGCCTCCTGAGTGCTGGGATTAAAGGCATGCAACACCACACCTGGCTTAATTTCTATTATTTATTTATTTATTTTCTTTTGAGAAAGAGAAAGAGGCAGAGAAAGAGATTGAGAGAGAGAGAGATTGAGAGAGAGAGAGAATGGGCGTGCCAGCGTCTCCTGCCACTGCAAATGAACTCCAGATGCATGTGCCCCCCTAGTGCATCTGGCTTATGTGGGTCCTGGAGAACTGAACCGGGGTCCTTTGGCTTTGCAGGCAAATGGCTCAACCACTGAGCCATCCCTCCAGCCCTTAATTTCTTCTTGTTTATTTTTGAGAGAGAGAGAAAAACAAAAAGAGGCAGAGAGACAGAGAAAGAAATTTTTTTGTTTTTGTTTTTAAATAAAGTCTAGTGGATTGGGGAGATGGCTTAGTGGTTAAAGGTGCTTATTTACAAAGCCTGCTGGCCTGGGTTCAATCCCCCAGTACCCACATAGAGCCAGATGCACAAAGTGGCATATGCATCTGGAGTTTGTCTGAAGTGGCAAGAGGCCCTAGTATACACACACACACACACACACACACACACACACACACACACACACACACACACACACACACACACATATCAAACAAATAAATTAAATATTTTTAAAAATAAAGTCTACTAAAATATATATTGCCTTGGATAGGGAGACATGATGCTGTAAAAAAAATATAATGAAAAGAAAGCTGGGCGTGGTGGCACACGCCTTTAATCCCAGCACTTAGGAGGATCACTATGAATTCGAGGCTACTGTGAGTCTACATAGTAAAAAACAGGTCAGCAGGGGCTAGAGTGAGAAAAACTTTAAAAACTCGAAAAAACTTTTAAAAAACCTCGAAAAACTTAAAAAAAAAAAATGAAAAGGAGACCGGCTCTTCTAGCTAGTAAATGTATCATGGTACAATTGCAAGTCGGAAAGGGCAACAGTTACATGAAATAAGTAGGAGGGCAGGAAAAAGTTTTCATAAGATCACAAAACAAAGCCACTCCACGGCCAGTATCACACATACTTCGCGGTGAGAAACCGAACCCTTGCCCCAGATTGAGAACAAGAAAGGAGCTTTTCTTCCAACTGTCCTGTTCCTCAGCACAGTGAAAGTCTTAGCTAGTGCTATGACAAAAAGAAAAAAGACATAAATTAAAAAGGAAAGAATAAAACCATCTTTGTTCATGGAGGACATCATTGTTGATGTATAAAGTTCCAAAAAAAAAAAAAATAACAGCCTGGCGTGGTTTTGGCAGAGGTAGGAGGATCGCCATGAGTTGGAGGCCACCCTGAGACTACATAGTGAATTCCCAGTCAGCTACAGTGAAACCCTACCTTGGAAAAAAACAAACAAACAAACAAACAAACAAAAAAACTTCTTGAAATGAATAAGAAGTATAGCAAGGTCTTAGGGTACAAGGTTAATCTACAAAAGTCAGTTACTTTTCTTCTGAGTGCATACATGTAACATGTATGCATGTGTGTTTGTATGTGTGCAAGTACATGTGCACAGATGTGTGTGTGTGTGCATGTTGAAGCCAGAGGACAAACTTAGTTGTTTCTCAGGAATGTTGTCCAATGTTTCTAAAAACATTATTTATTTGAGAGGGAGGGAGGGAGGGAGAGAGAAAGGCAGATAGAGAGAAAGAGAATGGGCACACCAGGACCTCCTAGCCACTGCAAACAAACTCCAGGCGCATGTGCCATCGTATGCATCTGGCTTTATGTGGGTACTGGGGGATCAAACCTGGGTCTTTTGTGTTTACCAGCAAGCGCCTTAACCAGTAAGCTATCTCTCCAGCCCTGTTCACCTTTTTTTTTTTTTTTTTTTTTTTTTTGAGGTAGGGTCTCACTCTAGCCCAGGCTGACCTGGAATTCACTATATAGTCTTAGGGTAGACTCAAACTCACAGTGATCCTCCTACCTCTGCCTCTGGAGAGCTGGGATTAAAGGTATGCACCACCACGCCTGGCTCTGTTCACCTTTTTGAAATGGGTTTTCTGATCGGCCTGGAGCTCACAAATGAGGCTAGACTGGTTGGCCGGGGAGCCCCAGGGATCTTCCTGACTCCGCTTCTCCTGTGCTGAAGATACAGGTATGTGCCACCACACTGAACATTGTATGTGAGTACTGGAGATCCAACTCAGGTCCTCATGACTGCACAGCTAGCATTTGACTGACTGGGCTCTCTCCCCAGCTCTAGATATATATATATCTAGGATATATATATATCCTAGATAGATAGATAGATAGATAGATAGATAGATAGATAGATAGATAGATATTTGGTTTTTTGAGGTAGGGTCTCACTCTAGCTCAGGCTGACCTGGAATTCACTATGTAGTCTCAGGGTGGCCTCGAACTCACAGTGATCCTCCTACCTCAGCCTCCCAAGTGCTGGGATTAAAGGCGTGCGCCACCATTTTTTTTTTTTTTTTTTTTTTTTTGTTTTTCGAAGTAGGGTCTCACTCTGGCCTAGGCTGACCTGGAATTCACTCTGTAGTCTCAGGGTGGCCTTGGACTCATGGCAATCCTCCTACCTCTGCCTCCCGAGTGCTGGGATTAAAGGCGTGTGCCACCACTTCTGGCCTTTATTTAAAAAAATATTTTTTATTTATTTATTTATTTATTTATTTATTTATTTATTTGAGAGAGAAAGAGGCAGATAGAGAGAAAGAGAGAATGGGCATGCCAGGGCCTCCACCCACTGCAAACAAACTCTAGATGCGTGTGCCTCCCTTGTGCATCTGGTTTACATGGGACCTGGGGAATTGAACCAGGGTCCTTAGGCTTTGCAGGCAAATACCTTAACCATTAAGCCATTTCCTCAGCCAGCATTAACCTTTTTTAAAAAAATTAAATTTTAATTATTTATGAGAGAGAGAGAGAGAATGGGTATGCCAGGGCCTCCAGCCACTGCAAACATACTCCAGATGCATGTGTCACCCTGTGCATCTGGCTTACATGGGCCTTGAGGAGTGGAACCTCAGTCCTTTGGCTTTGCAGGTAAGTGCCTTAAACCACTAAGCCATCTCTCCAGCCCCCTTTTAAACCTTTTATTGATAACCTCCATACATATAGACAATATATCATGCTCATAATCCCCTCCCACCACTCTCCCTTTCAATTTTAGTTAGTTATTTAGTTTGGTTTTTGGAGGTAGGGTGTCACTCTAGCTCAGGCTGACCTGAAATTCCCCATGTGGTCTCAGGCTGGCCTCCAACTCAGTGATCCAGGAGTGGTGGTACACACCTGTAATCCTAGCACTTGAAAGGTGGAGGCAGTTCTTGGTTACATAGCAAGTTCAACGTCAGTCTGAGATACCTGAGATCCTTCCTGAAACAAACAAACACAAACTTCTAAAAGAAAATCTAGATGACCAGATCTGCTGATGAGTTTCTGAATACATTATTGATTTACAAAGCATTAGGCTTTATTAAATTTAATTTAAAATTAAATTTTTCTGCTCTGCAAAAGACTATGTTAAGAAAATTAAAAGATGAACCACAGACTTAGAAGTAAAAAAAAAAAATGTAAAAGGAAGAAAGGAAGAAGGGAAGGACAGAGAAAGGAAAAAAAAAAAAGAAAACAAGGAACAGATCTTCAACCAAAAATTATGCTCAATATTATTTGTTATTAAGGAATTGTAAAGAAAAACAAGATTCCTCTACCCATCTACTGGAGTAACTAAAATTAACAAATAAAATAAAAACAACCATTGTGTAATGATAAAAGAAGCTAGAATGTGGGTACTAGGTTGCACAGAGGTGCAGGTGCTTCTACTTTCTGTCAGCTGGCAGAACAAAGAAATACATAAGGATACTAGCCCATGCACATGCACATATCTGTACACATTTACATGTGGAACCTGCATTAAAATAAGCATGATGTCTCCAACTCTATTCATTGTACAACAAAAGGGACCAGAGCTGCTTAGAGAAATGGCTGATTCTAGGAGTGGGACAGGACATAGACAAAACAATCCTGGACTGTCTTGCACTGTCAGAAAGTAAGAATGTCCTGTGACATTCAAAAATCAGTCAAAAATCATAGCCTAGAGAGAAGGCTCAGCAGTTAAGGCATTTACCTGCAAAGCCTAACAACCTGGGTTCATTTCCCCAGTACCCACATCAAGCTGGATGTACAAAGTGGCACATGCGTCTAGAGTTCATTTGTAGTGGCTAGAGGCCCTGGTGTGTCCATTCTCTCTCTCTCTCTTTCTCTCTCTCTCTCATCTCCTTGCAAAAAAATCAAAATATTATTTTTTAAAAATCAAGGCTGGAGAGATGGCTTAGCAGTTAAGGCATGCCTGCGAAGCCTAAGGACCCAGGTTTGATTCTCCAGGGTCCCACATAAGCCAGATGCATATGGTGGTACATGCATCTGGAGTTCATTTGCAGTGGCTAGAGGCCCTGGGGTGCCTATTCTCACTCTCTCTCTCTCACTCTCTCTGTCTCTAATAAATAAATAAAAATAAGTCCTTTTTTTTTTTTTTTTAAAGTCAAAAAAGGCTGGGTGTGGTGGTGCATGCCTTTAATCCCAGCACTTGGGAGGCAGAAGTATGAGGATCTCTGTTGAGTTCGAGGCCACCTTGAGACTACATAGTTAATTCCAGGTCAGCCTGAGATGGCTTAGCAGTTAAGGCACTTGACTATGAAACCTAAGGACCCAGGTACAATTCTCCAGAACCCACGTAAGCCAGTGGGTTTACAGTGGCTGGAGGCCCTGGCACACTCATTCTCTCTCTAGCTGCTTCACTCTCTCTCTCTCTCTCTTTCATCTATATCTCTCTCAAATAAATTTAAAAAATAAAAATAATAACCAGGTGTGGTGGTGCATGCCTTTAACCCCAGCATTTGGGAGGCAGACATAGGAGGATCGCCAAAAGTTCAAGGCCACCCTGAGACTACATAGTGAATTCCAGGTCAGCCTGAGCTAGAGTGAGACCCTACCTCAAAAAACCAAAATAAATAAAATAAATAAAAATAAAAATAAAATAAATCAAACAAACTCTATGTAGGTTTGGCCAATGAGAGACACATCAATTGAGAGTTGGCCAAAGCTGGAACAATTTGAGAGGCAAAATAAAATAGTACATTAAATTATAACCCAAAATATAAAAAGGTTTCCTTGTAAATAAGTAAAAAAAATCCATATTGACAACAATAGAGCTTTGCCTCACAAATAATAATTCAATACATTATTGAATGAATAAATATGAGAGGAGACAAATTTCTACAGTAGAAGAAATTCAAGCTTAATTCTGAGTACACTGCATCTTCATTCCTGAAGTATGAGCTATGTGCAATGACTTCCTCCAGAAAAGTATTTTATGGGGCTGGAGAGATAGCTTGGCAATTAAGGTACAGCCGAGAGATTCGCATTTGATTCCCCAGTACCCATGTAGGCCAGATACACAAGGTGGCACATGCATCTGAAGTTTGTTTGTAGTGGCTGGAAGCCCTGGCTCACCCATTCTCTCTCTGTCTGGTTCTTCCTCTCTCTCTCTCTCTTCCTCCTTCTCAAATAAATAAATCTTTTAAAAATATTTTAAAATTATTTTTTTAAAAGTACTGTAGGGCTGGAGAGATGGCTTAGCAGTTAAGGGTTTGCCTGCAAAGCCAAAGGACCCAGGTTTGATTCCCCAGGACCCACGTAAGCCAGAGGCACATGGTGGCACATGCATCTGGAATTCGTTTGCAGTGGCTGGAGGCCCTGGTGCACCCGTTCTCTCTCTCTCTCTCTCTCTGTCTCCTTCCCTTACTCCCTCCCTCCCTCTCTCTAATAAATAAATAAAAATAAAAAGAGAAATCCAAAACTGCTACAGCCAAGGGAAATGGAAGAAGATATGATGGTCCATGGGTGGTTGGTTTCCTGAATAGACTGATGAAACAGAACAATGAACATTAGGGGAGAAGCGAGAGACTGGACTAAAGTATGGACTTTGGGTACTGATACTACATCATTGTAGGATTATTAACTCTAACATGTTCACCACATTGATGTAAAATGGTACAGGGGAAGCTGGATGTGGATCGTGTGGGGATTCTCTACAGTTCTCTTCAAAAGTACAAGTCGGGCGTGGTGGCGCACGCCTTTAATCCCAGCACTCGGGAGGCAGAGAGGTAGGAGGATCGCTGAGAGTTCCAGGCCACCCTGAGACTTCATAGTTAATTCCAGGTCAGCCTGGACCAGAGTGAAACCCTACCTTGCAAAACCAAAAAAAAAAAAAAAAAAAAAAAAATAACAAATAACTAGTTAGTTGCTTCTCTAGATCCTTGCTCTAGACAAAGTGAGGCAGAGGGAGTGAGATGAGCACAGAGGTGACAGTCCCCAGGAAACAGACTTGACTTCAGGTTGCTCTCTCCATCTTGCGTCTGAGCACCCCAGTGCCCACGCAGCCCTTTCACGCACATCAAGGAAGACAGGTGTGGCTTGTTCTCTTCAGGGTGGCTGGCAGTATCATCTGAAGGCCCCTTCTGCTGTGTTTGCAGGCACAGTGTCTGTCCATGCAGCCCTGGACTGGGAGCTTCACATCCTCCCTGGTGCACTTCCTTGCCTGGTCTCCTTAAGTCCTTGGCTCTAGCCCTTAGTCTAGGGCAGTGCAGACTCTCCCTAGTCCTGAGACAAGCGTGAAGCACCCTTGAGCTCCGAGGTTAGGGGCTTACACTGAGGAAGGGGAGGGGAAAGGAATTTGACTGCGCCACCCCGTTCAAAGCTCTTCGCTGCTTTCCGCGGGAGATCAGAGGGAGGGAGTCGGGTGCAGGGATTTGCAGGCAGAAAGAGTTTTGTTCCTGGGGGAAAAGTTGGGCCGGGAGAATAAGGTGACTGCATAAAGTTTTAGGAGCGGGGGAAGCAACTTTAGTAAGAGTATCAAGCTCAGGAATATACAAAGGACTTGAAGAACGCTTATATTTTTATAACATGGGACCACTTGCACTTTAAATTTGGAGATGCCGGCAGCCTGAGAGTGGCGTGTGCGCTCTGGAAGGCAGGCTGGAGATGGGGCTCAATGTAGAGTGGAAAAATGGAGGGCCAGAACCCCATAAGCTACTCAAAGGCGCCCTAGAGAGGGGGGAGATAGCCTGGAACTGGCATCAGCTGCCCAAACAGGGCTCAAGAGCTCGCAGGGAGGTGCGAGACCAAAGTCAGAGTCCCTGCGCCAGCCGCGCCCGCCCGGCTCCACTCCAGCTTTACGCACGGGTTTAGTTCGCCTTCAGGACGTGTGAGGCAAGCAGGGGGACTCTGGCCACCTCTAGTAAGGACAAGACTTTTTCTACAGTCACAGACCCTTGCACCAGGGGCTCCCAAAGGCAGAAGGAACCAATGATCCAGGATCTACATCCGGGTGAGAGACAGGCTGGAATGGCAAAGGCTGGCCTGGCAGAGGGGCGCACAGCCTGGCTGGCGTGTGGCAAGACCTTTGGGTTAATGTATAATTGTGAGCAGATGGCGGGGGCTGACAGCAGCCTGGGTCCTGGGCCCAGCTAATGAGGGACAATTAGCCCCAAACACGGTGGGGGCAGTTGAGAGAGTCAGACACTGAAGGCAGATATTTGCTCCTCAAACAGTCTGGCGCGCTGGGCAGAGGGCTGAGCGGCTGAGCCTTTGGGCTTGCTAGGCCCCCCGCCAGGGCCCTTTCCCCTTTATTTTCCTCCCCCCATCACCTCTGGGTCGAAAGCTTCTGTTTGTTCACACCCAAGAGCCTCGCTGTAAAGGCGGAGGGAGAGGGTAGTTTATGGAAGTCGCTGCCACCACCATCTGCCAAGGCTTGTTTTGTCCCCCCCGCCCCCCAACACCCCTACCAGCACCCTCACGCAGCTGTCTATGGGAAAAGCCAGTGAGGACATGAGCTTTGAGCTCCAAGACGCAAGGGCAGATCCAGAGAATGGGATGAGGCAGGCAAGGGGGTCTAATGGGAGTACTCCATGCCTTCCTGGGGACCTCCTTACACACACAGCTAAGAAGGGACACAGCTAAGAAGACTAAGCAGCAGTCCCCAGCTAGGGAAGAGCGTGGGCTCTACTTTCACTGGCGCATGCTCTGTCTTGCTCATGGTGCTGAGCCACCTGCTGCAGTCTCCCCCGCTCTGCCAGGGCTCCTGCCCAGCCTGAGAGTGTTGGAGGAGAGTGGGCCATCAGCGGATATGTGTCAGGGTGAGGTCGGAAACCCACTTCTCTGACACACTTGGCCTTTGGAGACAAGAGTTTCCAACTCCGAGATCAACTTGTATGTACAATGCCCATCCCCATATCATCCAACTTAAAACATTCACCAGTGAAATCCGTTCTTCTCTCTCCTGACGTCTGGCTCTAGTCTTACTGCACTTAAATAGTCAGGCTTGCTCAGTTCAACCTGACTTCTGTGACTGAGTTACAGGATTTGAGGTAGACAAATGGACCCAAAAGCCTTCTCACATTGATCCCTTCCCACCCTATAATCAGAATCTGCCCAAGACTGTGAGAGCAACAAGGCTTCAAAGTGCTCAAGTCCACTTCGAAGAAGCTCACTCTGCAGAAGCAACCTACCCCGGCCCCTGATGGCCTCACCCCAGCAATGGTCCAGATCATCTACAGAGTCTTTTGTGAGAACAGCGGAATCCTTTCTGACTTAGTCTAAAAGCAGCAAATGCCAAGTAAAATGGAGCCTGGTAACACCTAGAGATGGAAGGAGAAAAAATCGACAGCACATCTCTTTAGAGACACCCATATGCATCTCAACCACTTTCAGTTACGTGTTCCCACCCCTGCTAGCATTGCCAGTGTTCTGAGGTTCCAGGGATGCTCCTGTCGTCAGACAAGAACTCATCCTTGGTGTCACTTCAGTCAAGGAGCCAATTGAAGAACTGGCCAGGTTCCTTTCTGGGGTGAATTGGTGCCATGTAACACACTGGTTTCTTCTTTCACACTCCTTTTCTCAGGATTTTAGCAGCCAACTCAGTCAGTGCTTAGGGATCAGTCTATATATCCATTAGTTCAGGCATGAACTAATGTTCAGGCATGTGTGCTCTGGCTAGGAAGCTCCATTAGTGGTTCTGGAAGGTTCTTTATGTTTCTGTGTATGGAAAACTTTGGGCACCTTGTCTCAAGTTCCTCATATTCTTTGTTCCTCATTCTTTTCAGGAATAGTGGCCCATGCTTAGGTACACTCTGGGTCCAGAGAACCTGTATGAGAACGGATGTTGACTTCCTTCAGGAGAGGTGGACGCAAGGTGGGCTCTGAGGAGAAGAACACAGGAAGTCACTGGCTGTGGGTTGTCCTGCCTCAGGGCCAATGTCAGTCAGCCCCATGCAAACCTCCCTCCTCCTCTCTCCTTTGCTCATGGCCTGTGACATCACGGGCTGCTCCCAGAAGGCTGCCCTCTGCTCCTGAGCACAGCTCTCTATAGCTCTGGACCCCCTGGAAGGACTGAAGCAAGAGCAGAGTGGAGGCTGTTACCAGGGCCAGACCACCAGCACTCCTGGAGCCTACAGGGGCTCAAGAGCTCTGCACAGGAGACTAAGACCTCGCACTGAAGCTCCCACCTCATTTCTCCACTCAGGTAGCTCACCTGCAGCCTCATTGTCTGCTCTGCCTCCCATGCTGTGTCCATGTCTCTGGGTGGTCAAGCCCTCTGTCTTTGCAGTTAACCTACTCTCTTGCCACTTTTCACCCTGACCTGCTTTCTCATCTCATGTCAGTGATTTTTTTTTCAGACAAGCTAATTTGAATATTGGGAATGGGGGGATATGCTTTGTTGGTGAGTTGGGTCATGATTCTTTTTGGTTTGGAGATTATTTCTATTTGAATGTTGGTCGTGTGTTCCACAGAAACTTTGAGCTGTTCGTCACTGTGAAGGACAGAGTTCCAGGAAGGATTCAGGGTTTAGCTGCTATTCTGAGCCCACATACTCTGTCCTGATATAAGCCTTTCCATTCCCGCTGGTCCTTCCTCTCTTCATTGCGTTGGTGGCAATTACACAAACATGAATCAGGGATTGGGGCCCAAGAAAGAGAATCCCATGATTAGGGACCAGAAGTCCTGACTGAATTGTGGTCAGGAACCAGTTTCTGAACCTTGAGTTTTACTCACTGAGTGGTCCCTTGACTTATGGGAATCCCAATTTGTGCTTTCATTTTCTTTGGAAAAAAACTTTCCGTAGATTTTTTTTTTTTTAACTTTCATTGCTGAGTTTCTGGGAAGATGAGAACCTGAAGGAGGAATGTATCTCTCTCTCTCTCTCTCTCTAGCTGCCTAGAAAGGTGTACATAAAAGCTAATTTAGCTGCTGAACTCAGTAGCTCACGGGCTGAGAAGGCTTCTAAGTGATTCTAGCTCAGAGTTACCCATTTAAAAAAGAGAAAGCGTGAGCATTGGGAAGCATCCCCAACCTTGGATGGATGAGATGGAGTGGGTGGATGAGAAATGAGCCCCCAGGCACTCTCCTATCCCTTAGCAGAACTTCTAGAAAGATCAGCCTACAGCTGGCCCTGGAATACTCATCACATAAGGACACAGTTAAGAGAATTCTAACATTTCTGTCCTGGCCACAGTAAGGGCAATTTCTAGAAACCTGAGCCTCTATCACAAGACATTCCCTTCCATGACTATTCCAAAAGACCTCACCAGCCAGGCGTGGTGGCGCACGCCTTTAATCCCAGCTCTGGCGAGGCAGAGGTAGGAGGATCACCGTGAGTTCAAGGCCACTCTAGACTATGTAGTGAATTCCAGGTTAGCCTGGGCTAGAGTGAGACCCTACCTTGGGGGTGGGGGGGGGGAGAAAGACCTCACCCAGATAACTATCTATTTGCAGAACCATCTTCAAATCAGAATAGAAACTTCCAGAAGGAGCCCCCTCTTCCCAACTTTTCTAATCAGCTTCTTGTCCTGTGAGGAGGCCCAGGCTGGAGAATGCAGCAGGATGGTAAGAAGCTGGGAAGCAATGGGAAGGATAGGGAGGTTCAAAGAGAGAATGTTTTAGAGCTTCTTGGCTTTCATCAGCATGATTTCATCTGCCCTCAGGACATGCACTGGGGAGTTTTCTTCTGTTGTTCCTTCTTGGTTTCATTCCCTTCCCTTAGACCCCAGGAGACAGCACATATAGCTAAGGAGCAAAAATACCCAGGAACCCACTCCCCAGAACAAGTGTCCTGTTTTGAGGATGCTGGGAGCAGGGGAAAGCAGGCTTCTAGAGGAGGGCTTACTCCGTGATGGCAGGCCAGGCTGGAGGACTCTGCAAAGGTGGGTGGGGTCTGGAGAGACAGAATGTCTAAGTGCTTACTTCTCATGCTCAGGGATCAGCAGCGTGAATCAGCTGGGGGGGCTCTTTGTGAATGGCCGGCCTCTGCCTCTGGACACCAGGCAGCAGATTGTGCAGCTAGCTATCAGTGGGATGAGGCCATGTGACATCTCACGGAGCCTTAAGGTAATGCCAAGCCATCCACCCAGTGATGAAGATCAGACACAGGGTGGGGCTCTTCTGAAAACATGAGTCCGGGATGGTTGCAAATTCTCAGGGCCTTTGGGGCGGTATTTTGGCTCTGGCTATCTCTGTTAGAGGTTGAGAAGGGACCTTTACGTTCCCAAAGGTGACAGTAGACTGGTCAACTCCATGACTTGATCCAGTCAGTCTCACTTGTCTTGTAGCCTCCTTCTGACCCAGGAACACCCCCCTTCCTTCTGCTCATCATACCTTTCTTGTTCTTGCTCTTCACCTGATTCAGGTATCTAATGGCTGTGTGAGCAAGATCCTGGGGCGTTACTACTGCACAGGTGTCTTGGAACCCAAGGGTATTGGGGGAAGTAAGCCACGTCTGGCTACACCTCCTGTGGTGGCTCGAATTGCCCAGTTGAAGGACGAATGTCCAGCACTCTTTGCCTGGGAGATCCAACGCCAGCTTTGTGCTGAAGGACTGTGCACCCAGGACAAGGCTCCCAGTGTATGTGCCCTCCCTCCCTACCTTACTAGGGCTTGCAAGCAAACTGTCTGGGAAGAATAAGTTGCATTTTTACTTTGGCAATGTGGGCATCCTAGGTCACCTGGGAGTAGGGGGAAGCTGGAGTCAGTCTTCTGAATCAAAAGTTTTCTTTCTTCTGAAAGGTGGTGGGTGGTAAGAGAAATGAGGAGGAAACATGAAAAGAGAGGGAGGAAGAGAGCGAGACAGAGGGGAGCTGCCCTTGGGATGATGTGTGGGGCACGGGAGGATCCTCAGAATGCAATCATGGGTCTCTAGCTCTTCACTCAGTACCCCAACATCCCCAGGTGTCTTCTATCAATCGAGTCCTGAGGGCTCTACAGGAAGACCAGAGACCACACTGGACTCAGCTCAGGTCACCAGGTGGGTCTCGGGTTGTCCCAGGAGATAATCAGAGCCAAGTTCTTAGCACTTTCTAGTTCTCAAAGAAGGTCCATTCAGTTTTGGATTATCACGGAGCCGTACTCTCTCCTGGAAGAAGAAAACTGAGGCTCAGGGAGGTGAAATGATTTCTTTCAGATCACCAGCCAATTGTTGCTAGGTCTTAGAACTGAAGCCAAGGCTCTGGGTCCCTAGATTCATGGGATCTGATGAGAAAGAGGCAAGACTGTATCTTTTTCACTTTCTCCTTGCCTCTTGCATAGCTTCTCAGAGCATCCTTCAGATTCTATGAGGTCATGCAAACTTGGGCCAAACCTGAGGCAGGTTTCCCGAAACACCATCATGGTAACGGGGCACAGCATGCAGCAAACTACCAAGTAATTGCATGCTTCATCAGCTGGGCTTGGAGTCTATACTCACACTGTAGACTAGCTAGCCAGAGACCCGCCTGACCAGAGGAGTCAGCAGTCACAAATATCACAGGATATTGCTCTCCTTTGCAGCTGTTTTGGCTCCAGCTCTTCCCATTCCCTATAGCGGCTCTGAAGCTCCCCGAGGCCCTCACCCAAGGACCAGCCACCGGAATCGGACTATCTTCTCCCAGGTCCAAGCTGAAGCACTGGAGCAAGGTACCGGTCTGGACAGATGGTGGGGCAGGCGGTACATGGTGTGGCATAAGGGCAGCAGCCCTGAGGTTGTTAGCCAAGGCTGAGAGGTTACAGGTTGTGGGTGTCTTGGCCTTGGGAAAAAATCTTCAGGGTTTAGCAGGTGGGGAATGAGTACTGGTAGGAAGAGAATGTTTTTTTTTTGTTTTTTTTTGTTTTTTTTTTTTTTTTTTTTCCGAGGTAGGGTTTCACTCTAGCTCAGGCTGACTTGGAATTCACTATGTAGTCTCAGGGTGGCCTCGAACTCATGGCAATCCTCCTACCTCTGCCTCCCAAGTGCTGGGATTAAAGGCATGTGCCACCACGCCCAGCTTCTTTTCCTTTTTTAAAAAATTCCTATTTATTTATGAGAGAGAGAGAGGAGATAGATGATAGATAGATAGATAGATAGATAGATAGATAGATAGATAGATAGATGAGAGAGAGAGAGAGAATGGGTGTATCAGGGTCTCTAGCCACTGCAAATGAACTCCAGATGCATGCGCTGCCTTGTGCATCTGGCTTATGTGGGATCTGGGGAGTTGAACCTGGGTCCTTAGACTTTGCAGACAAGTGCCTTAACTGCTAAGCCGTCTCTCCAGCCCAGGAAGACAATTTATTTCTCCCTCTCTTGTCCTCACTGTGTGAACCTTCACCTCGGCAGAATTCCAGCGTGGGCAGTATCCTGATTCAGTGGCCCGTGGGAAGTTGGCTGCTGCCACCTCTCTGCCTGAGGACACAGTGAGGGTGAGTGAGCTCTGCAACACTGTGCACAACCCACAAGGAGGAAGAACCTGTGCTGGCTGGGGATTTAAGAGCTGGTGAGGCAGAGAAGTGACCAAGAAGGTAGAAACAAACTTGTTTGGAACAAAAAAAATCCAAGATGACCCCCACCCACACACACACACATATTCCTCTGCTGATTGCTCTTCTCTTTTCCCAGGAAGCCTTTGAGGGAAGAAGGGGGCAGAGGGCAAAAAGGTCAGAGCAGGAAGGGAGGATGTCAGGGTGGAAGAAAGTTCTGGGATCTGAGTCCTGGCCAGGAACACATGGTGAGAGCAGTGGGTGCCGGGTGGCTGGAAGCCTGCCACGTGGTCCCTGTCCTCTCTCAGGTCTGGTTTTCCAACAGAAGGGCCAAATGGCGCAGGCAAGAGAAGCTGAAATGGGAAACACAGGCACAAGGTGATTTTTATGCACTTCCTTTCATCTATCCATCCACACAAGACCTCCCGTGTGTCAAGTCCTGTGCTAGATGCTGGACATACACAGCCCCTGCACTGTCCTGTCCCTCCCAGGACCATCCTTAGTATTTCATCTTTTTTTTTTTTTTTTGGTGTTTCGAGGTAGGGTTTCACTCTGGCCCAGGCTGACCTGGAATTCATTATGTAGTCTCAGGGTGGCCTCGAACTCACAGCGATCCTCCTACCTTTGCCACCACGCCCAGCTAATCCTTCTTTCCAGTCTCCCAGGGCTCTGCAGCCTAGGTTTGTGACATTTATCAGTTCTCACTTCTGCATGAAGTTTCTGCCTCTCCTGGAACCTTGCCTTTCACCGTGTCACTATGTCCCCAGCTCCACTTCCTCCATCGGAGTGGATCCACCCTCGTCTTGTAGGTGCTTCTCAGGATCTGACAATATCAAGAATTTCCCCAGGGACCATCTCTGCCCAGGTACTTAGGAGGGGAGGGAACTTGTGAACTGGAAAGAATGAAGAGCTCATGGACCCTTGACTGTTTCTGGTGAAGATTGGCAACTGATTTCCATGGCTTCCAAGGGCTCCAACAGTGGAAACTTCTAGAGAATGCCATCCCCTAGTTTACTAGGTGAATGGCATCTCCTGGAGTATAGATCATAGCCCAGGAGGTGGTGGGGAGGCAGTCCTGAGCCTCTGCCCTTCGAAATAGGAAATGTCACTGGCAGCTGAGGGTCTCCTCTTGTTTTCTCTAGCAGTCCTCTGGCAGTGTGCCCACAGCCCTGCCTGCCCTGGAACCATTGGGTCCTTCCTGCTACCAACTGTGCTGGGGGCCAGCACCAGACAGGTGTCCCTGTGACACCCCACCCCAAGCCTGTCTCCAGCCCTGCTGGGGTAAGAATTCAGATCAGGCCTCAATCCCACAGGGCGTGGGGATTGTGGCCTGACTCCTTCATTCATGGAAAGATATGGTTCCATAGTTGGGGCCACTAAAGGAATCTCAAACAGCTTTCCTTATTCCTTGAAGGATCCCCAAGCTAGGGAGCACCCTCTCACTCCATGGTACATTTGACAGCTGTGGCAGGTAAAGAGCGAGGACTGGGATCTGTGTAGACCAAGCTGAGGAAACTGACCCCTCAGCCCTTCTCCTTCAGTGACCTTGGAAGGTGGGCAAGAGTCCAAAGTCCATGTGCCCCTTGTCATGCACACTGTTTGTCCCTGCAGCCAGGTCCCTGGACTCAACACTGCTCTGGCTACCCAGTCCCTCCTTCCAATGCCCCTATCACCAGTCTTGATGGCCCTTAAACTCTGATCCTGGCCTGGTTCCCTACTGTTGTAAGGCCTGGACTGAGGCAAGAGATCCAGAGTGAAGAGACTCAAATACCATCCTGCCCATTGTCCATTCCATTCTACCTATACAGATTGCCACTCTTCCTTCCTCTCTGTGGCCGCCTCCTCATGTGTAGACCTTGCCTGGCCCTGCCTTGCTGCCCCTTCTGTGCATCATCTGACTGGAGGACTGGGAGACGCAACACCCACCCACTACTCACACTGGCCATGAGAGGCCTCTGCTTGGCAGAAATAAATTTTTTTTTAATTAGACGTAGCTTTTGTTATTCATTATGCTTTTCCCGTGAGCACCTTTATGCTCATCTATTATCTATCATCTATATTCTCATTGATACATATACATGTATCTAATCATGTATTTACCTATACATTTATGTACCTATTTCCCCCAGGTATGTATTGATTGATTTATCTAGGTGTTAAAGCCACACATATGTGTAACCACACATATATTGATATTACATCATAGCCTTTTACCCTTGAGTCTTCCAAGCATTCATCTCCAATATATAAGGAATTTTTCTGACCTAATCACAATGCCATATCCGCAACTAAGAACATTTGCTGTAACTTACTATAATTATTTAGCCTAACAGGCATCAATTCCCTAACTGCATTTTTGTCATAACAGCAGAGTAGAAATGACATTTTTCATATTCTACCTTCCTACTTATACATGCTCCTGGGGCATGGATCTTCTTGGCAGTAAGTCCCAGGCCTTCTCAAGTCTGTCTGTCTACAGAGGAAGCTCTAGGCTTCTCCTAGGTTCTCTTGGGATGTGGGGAAAGGGAAGAAGGTAGGAGAAAGAAGGAAGAACATATATGGAAAGGAGGACAGGCTCCTGTTGCAGTCAGCTTCGCATTGCTGGCGGAAATCACCCGACTAAGAGCAGCTTGTGAGAAAAAAAGGTTTATTTTGGCTTACAGACTTACAGAGGGGAAGCTCATGATGGCAGGGGAAAACAAAGACATGAGCAGAGGGTGGACATCACTCACCTGGCCAACATCAGATGGACAATAGCAATAGGAGAGTGTACCAAATACTGGCAAGGGGAAACTGTCTATAACACCAATAAGCCCACCCCCAATAATACACTGCCTCCAGGAGGCATTCATTCCCAAATCTCCATCAGCTGGGAACCTAGCATTCAGAACACCTAGATTTGTGGGGGGACACCTGAATCAAACCACCACATTCCGCCCCTGCCTCCCCTAAACTGATAACAATCCATGATGTAAAATGCAATGCATTCAGTCCAACTTTAAAAGTCCCCATAGCTTTATCAATTCCAGTGATGTTCAAGTATCCCCATAGTCCAAGGTCTTTTTTTTTCCCCAAGGTAGTGTCTCACTCTAGCTCAGGCTGACCTGGAATTCACTATGTCTTCTCAGGGTGGCCTTGAACTCATGGTGATCCTCCTACCTCTGCCTCCAAAGTGCTGGGATTAAAGGCATGAGCCACCACACCCAGCTTAGTCCAAGGTCTTTTTCTGTTTTTTTTTGTTTGTTTGTTTGTTTGTTTGTTTGTTTGTTTGTTTTTTGAGGTAGGGTCTCACTCTAGTCCATGCTGACCTGGAATTCACTATGTAATCTCAGGGTGACCTCAAACAAATGAAGTCACGGTGATCCTCTTACCTCTGCTTCCCAAGTGCTGGGATTAAAGGCTGTGCCACCACGCCTGGCTCAGTCCAAGGTCTTTTAACTGAGCCATAATATCAAAAAGAAAAATTTCCCCAAAACCCATAACAGCACAGAATAAACACTCACACTACAAAAGATGGCATTGGGCACAGCAAAGAAATATTTACCCAAGACAAGATTTAAAACAACCAGGGCAAACATCAAACTCTGTAGCTCCAAGTCCAACAACTCTAGCCAGTGACAAGTCTCCATGTCCAAGAATTCTAACCAGCAACAAGCTTCTGGAGTTCCAATTCCACCCCTCTAGCTAGGCTACTCACTGTCCCGGAAAACTTCATCTGGGGTGGGCAGGTGGGCAACTCTCCTTAGCAACCATCTCGTGGTCCTGGCATCTCCATTGGGTCTCCATTGCAACCCACATTTAATATTCACAGTTCCATCAGGTCTCCATGCAGGCATCCAGCAAACCTGCTTCACACACTGCCCATGGCCATTTCTACAACACAAGACTGCATTGAAAACTCAATGACCCTCTCTTTACTACATTTCTTGTACTCCACAATACCAAGTGGGGTGCCAATTTGTTAATCCAGTGGGAATAAAGCAGACATTGAAGAACAGGACACTCCTTCAGCATTCAGCCCTTTCAAAAGACTGCATTCTTTCTGTTGTCCCAGTACAGGTCAGCTGGCTCAGTCTCAATGGTTGTAATCACTCATATAATTGCAGCTGAATGGGCAGAAGTTTCAACCCAAAGATTTCATTTCTGTGCCATATCCCTCTGCTCACATCAGTCCATTTCTATGCAATGCAACCCTGCACAAGTTCTCAGGACATGGGCATAACAGCAAGCCTATCACACAAACTGCTTCTAGCCCAGTCCAGGCAAAGCTCTTTCTCACCCTCATAAGCCAAACCTCACAGGCCATAGTTCTTACTGCATTCAGGACTTTATACTCTGACTAGAATAGTCCATCAAGCTGTACTTACAGCACTGCAAGGTGTCTCTTATGCCAAAGTTTCGAATCCTTCCACATTCCTCTTGAAAATCAGCTCAGAAGGCCAAAGTCACACATTCAGGTGTCTAGCAGCAATCCCACTCCTCTGGTACCAACTTTCCTGTTGCAGTCAGGTTTGCATTGCTGGCAGAAATCACCCAAGAGCAGCTTGTGGGAAAAAAGGTTTATTTTGGCTTACAGGCTCGAGGGGAAGCTCCATGATAGCAGGGGAGAATGATGGCATGAGCAGAGGGTGAACATCATCTCCTGGCCAACATCAGGTGGACAACAGCAACAGGAGAGTGTTTCAAACACTGGCAAGGGGACACTGGCTATAATACCCACAAGCCCACCCCCCAACAATACACTGCCTCCAGGAGGCATTAATTCCCAAGTCTCCATCAACTAGGAACCTAGCATTCAGGACACCTAAGTTTATGGGGGACACTTGAATCAAACCACCACAGCTTCATATCTCCAAATTCTCTCTCCACTCCTTTCTTCCCTCTCTCCCTCCTTTTTTGGCCCAAGCTAGCCTTGAACTCAAGAGTCTCCTGCCTTAAACTCCATGTACTAGAATTACAGACATATGCTACCCATATCCAGCAAATTCTTTGTCTTTTGAAGGATGGAGAATAGATAATAGTGGTGGTGAGAGGAGAGGAGTGCCATGGGGCTGAGGAAACATGTTTGTTTCCTCTTACCTGGGATAGATACTTACCCAAAAGTTGTCACTCAAGGTCTTTTTTTATTATCAAAATACTCCAAGGCTGGGCTGTTCAGAAGTTAATTACCAACCACGCATGTTATTTACATGTAATTTATGCTATGATGAATAATTCAGAACCTCAGGCACTCTGGTTTGTGGAGATTATATTGGCCAGAAAAGATTACAGAGCATTTCCATCATCCCAGGAAGTACTATGTGACCGTGTAGTCTAGATGCAACTTGAAGGACAATAGGATACAGCCTCGCCCTGCCCTGCATCCTCCGCTTTCAAGCTTGTGCTCCTGCTGATAGAACTGTCCAGGAACACACGCAAGGTTTGATGGGGTGACAATCTGAGCAGCACAACCCCAAAACAAGCCACTCATTTCAACGACAGGATTGACATTGGCAATACAAGGAGCTGTCTTGTCACAGCTGATACCCTATGATTGAGCACGTCCTAACAAAGAATGAAGGGCCACTTGTGAGAAACTGGCCATAAATTACTTTGTGTGTTCGTGCATGCATGTGTACACCACTTGTATGCACATGTGTATCCTCATGGCACACACATTCTTGTGTCTATCTGTATTTTTGAATATAGATGAAGATTTTGTATTAAATGACCTCCAAGGCTCTATTTCTAGAGCAATCTTTGTTTCTTTCTTTCTTTTCTTTCTTTCTTTCTTTTTCTTTCTTTCTTTCTTTCTTTTTTCTTTTCTTTCTTTCTTTCCTTCCCCTCTTTCTCCCTCCCTTCCTTCCTTCCTTCTTTCCTTCCTTCCTTCTTTCTTTCCTTCCTTCCTTCTTTCTTTCCTTCCTTCCTTCTTTCTTTCTTTTCTTTTGTTTTTTCAAGGTAGCCTCTCACTTTAGCTCCAGGCTGATCTGGAACTCACATGGATCCTATCTCTGCCTCCAGAGTCCTGGAATTAAAGGTGTGTACCACCATTCTTGGCTTCTTTAGATTTTTTTTTTTTTTTTTTTTGCTTTTCAAGGTAGGCTCTCACTGAAGCCCAGGCTGACCTGGAATTCACAATGTAGTCTCAGGCCAGCCTGTCTTTGTTTTTCAGTAGAGCCTCATTATGTTGCCCAGGACAGTCTTGGACTCCAAAGTGTGAGTAATCCTCCTGTCCTGGCCTCCAGGTTACTAGAACTTCAAGCACATGCACTGTATCTGACATTGGTCAGTGCTCTAGTCTTTAGTATTTTCAGCCTTAGCTTAAAATTATTAAATTAAAAAATTAAAATCTTAAGAAATGTAGAAACTTAAGGTTTATTTTCCAAATCACCTGTGAAGCCTGAGGAACCCAGGTTCAATTCCCCAGAACCCACCTAAGCTGGATGCACAAGGTGATGCATGCATCTGGTATTCATTTGCAGAGGCTGGAGGCCCTGGCATATCCATTCTCTCTCTATGTACTTCTCTCTCTCATAAATAAATAAAAACAATTTTTTAAAAACATGAGCACTCATAAACCCAGCAAGGTGGTGCACATCTTTAATCTCAGCACTTGGGAAGCAGAGGTAGAAGGATTGCTGTGAGTTCCAGGCCAACCTGAGACTACATAGTGAATGTCAGGTCAGCCTGGGCTAGAGTAAGACCCTACCTCAAAAAGGGGGGGGGGGCTGGAGCTATGGCTTAGCAGTTAAGGCATTTGCCTGTGAAGCATAAGGACCCCAGTTTCATTCTCCCCACGTAAGCCAGATGCACATGGTGGCGCATGCATCTGGAGTTCGTTTGCAGCGGCTAGAGGCCCTGGTGCACCCATTCTCTCTCTCTAATAAATAAATAAATAAAAATATAAAATATTTTTTTAAAAAGTAAGCATTCATTAGCAAATGGGGCAATTTCCCCAAATTTAAGGGCATCAGTGGTGATATATTAGGATGCATGAGACTGCTGCTTTAGGTAATACTAAGTCAGAAGAGACTTCAAGGCTGGGCATGGTGGCACATGCCTTTAATCCCAGCACTCGGGAGGCAGAAGTAGGAGGATCACCATGAGTTCGAGGCCACCCTGAGACTACATAGTGAATTTCAGGTCAGCCTGAGCTAGAGTGAGACTCTACCTGGAAAAACAAACAAACGAAAAACAAAACAAAATCAAACATAAAAAGAACATTGTTTCACGTGTTCTTCAGTTCTGATTGCATCAGGATAAGTTTGGTTGTAGTCAGCACCTCTTTAACAGTTGTTCATCTCCTCATTAAAGGGAGAGGGAAATGGGCCTCTAAGCCTTAGGGCAGGGCGGGGAAATCTAAAATAACATAACCTTGTTTTCATTGTGCTTGTTTTTATAGTGAAATTCTACTTAGAGCAAGTGATTTTGATTTTCTGTTATATGATAGTGATGAAATTATTCCATTCTAAATGAATGTGTTTAAGAATATGTGTCAATAAAAATATTAATAGGAGCTGGATATGGTGGCTCATGCCTTCAATCCCAGCACTCGGGAGGCAGAGGTAGGAGGATCACCAAGAGTTCGAGGCCACCTTGAGACTACATAGTGAATTCCAGGTCAGCCTGAGCTACAGTGAGACCCTACCTCAAAAAAAAAAAAAAAAAAAAAAAAAAAGAAAAAGAAAAAATATTAATAGGGCAAATGACAGGGAGATAAAGGCCAAAGTCATAAACACAGGGTTAGAAAGACAATTGGAAATCCTTTTTTTCTTTTTTCTTTTTCTTTTTTTTGGCTTTTTGAGGAAGGGTCTCACTCTAGCCCAGGCTAACCTGGAATTCACTATGTAGTCTCAGGGTGGCCTCAGACTCACAGTGGTCCTCCTACCTCTGCCTCCCAAGTGCTGGTATTAAAGGCGTGCGCCACCAAGCCTGGCTTGGAAATCCTGTCTTAGTGGAAAGAATAGTAGATATCAGTTACATTCAAGATAGAGGCTGAGCTCTGATGCAATTAGTTAAGGGACCTTGGGCAAAGCAATCCAGCTCCCTAGTAAAAGGTGAGAAACGGTGTGGGAAGTGCCATGGTGCTCACATGGTGCTGGGGTCAAAGGGCAAAGAGATGGCTTACCAGTTAAAGCGCTTGCCTGCAAAGCCAAAGGACCCAGGTTTGATTCCCCAAGACCCACGTAAGCCAGATGCACAAGGGGACACATGCATCTGGAGTTTATTTGCAGTGGCTAAAGACCCTTGCATGCCCATTCTCTCTCTTTCTCTCTACCTGCCTATCTCTGTATCTCTGTCTCTCTGTCTCAAATAAATAAATAAAACTAAAATATAATGAAGAAGCTTGGTAAACTTGGAAGTATGGAGGTGAAAGGGTGAGCTAAACAGGCAGGCTGTTCATACCATTACCTTCGACTCATAGGAGTAACAATCTTTCATTTGTTCTAAACCTAAATGACATCAAAAGTCATCTCTGAATTTTGAAACCTTTGGGGCAAGGCTAACTCCTCATGGGGTTTTTAAGAAAGGCTTATTTGTTCTGGATGGGCTGGGGAGAATGAGTGGAAGAATGATAATCATTTGACTTTTTATCTCCTAGATAAATTTTCTCTCCTTCTCTCTCTGTCTTTTGAGGTAAGGTCTCACTTTAGCCCAGGCTGACCTGGAACTTACTCTGTAAATCCCAGGTTGAACTCACAGTGATCCTCCTACCTCTGCCTCCAAAGTGCTTGCATTAAATAAAGGTGTGCGCCACCACGCCTGGCTCTCTCGTTTTTAAGCTAGCATACGAAATGTACGCATGTGTACAAGGCCTCACTACTAGCCCAAGCTGGTCTGGAAGGAACTTGATCCGCTTCTGAGTGATCAGATTATAGGCATGTGCTATCATAACCAGCTAAAGCCAGTGGGCTTTATTACGATATTTTCATATATGTATATCACTACTCTTATTCACCACTCCACTTCCCTCTGATTACCCTTTCCTGCTCCCCTTTCCTCTTCCTTTAGGCATCTTCCTTACTCTCATCATCACCTTTCCACTTTCATGCTAGAGATATTCTGCAATGAGAGAAAACATACGGTGTTTCAGATCTCTTCTCTCTACTGAGTCAGATGCACACAAAGATCTTGGGGGTGGCCTGTTGTGATGTATTGTTGTTTGAAACATGTGATTTGCTAAACTGAGTAGGGAAAAAATGTGTAACAGATATTCTCTTGGATCTTGAATCTGGGGCTCCTTTTCTGATTAGTGCAGTAGCTTTTCCTGGAGGATTTGGAATTTGGCAGGTGGTATCCCATTGACCTGGGGAGGGAAGAGGAAACAGCAATCCATCACTTACTGATTTCTGAATTTCAGGAGAATTCTGGGTAAGATCTTATGAGAGGAAAGATAATAAAATAATTTGCCCTGTGTTTTCTTAAAGTTTAGGGAGACTTGCTTAGTTAAGAGAAGGATAATTTGGAGAGATGGCTTAGCAGTTAAGGCACCTGTCTATAAAGCCTAAGGACCCAGGTTTGGATTCCCCAGTACCCACCTAAAGACAGACGCACAAGGTGGCACATGCATCTGGAGTTTGCAGTGGCTAGAGGCCCTGGCACACCCATTCTATCTCTAGCTGTCTCTTTCTCTTGCTCTTAAATACATAAATAAATGAATAAAATACTTTTTAAAAGAGAAGGAAAGTATGAAGAACTTCTGCCCATAAGAAGGCAGGAGGGGGTAAAGCCCAACCAGACACCCAAATTGGTGTCATTTACAGGTTCTGATGGGGGCTGAGCTAACCAACCCAGACACCAAGTGACCTGTCCCATTATTATTATTATTATTATTATTATTATTTTTTTTTTTTTTGGTTTTTTTTTTTTTTTTTTTTTTTGTTTTGCAAGGTAGGGTCTCACTCTGGCTCAGGCTGACCTGGAATTAACTATGTAGTCTCAGGGTGGCCTCGAACTCTCGGCAATTCTCCTACCTCTGCCTCCCGAGTGCTGGGATTAAAGGCATGCACCACCACGCCCGGCTTATTATTTTGGTTTTTCCAAGTAGGGTTTCACTCTAGCTCAGGCTGACCTGGTATTCACTAGGTAGTCTCAGGGTGGCCTCGAACTCATGGCGATCCTCCTACTTCTGCTGGGATTAAAGTGCATGGGATTAAAGGCATGCACCACCACACCCAGCTATATTATTTTTTTAATATTTTATTTTATTTTAATTTATTATTTACTAGAGAGAGAGAGAAAAGGAGAGAATGGATGTGCCAGGGCCTCTAGCCATTGCAAATGAACTCCAGATGCATATGCCACCATGTGCACCTGGCTACGTGGGTTCTGGGGACTTGAACCTAGGTCCTTAGGTTTTGCAAGTAAGCACCTTAACTGCTAAGCCATCTCTCTAGCCTTTGTCCCATTTTTTTTTTTTTGATGAGGATTAACATGAGGCATGTGTGAAGTTTATTTATAATAAAAGGCCAGAAAAATAAAGACTGCCATCAGAGTTCAGAGGGAGGCTATAGTCAACAGGAAAAGTGGTTTACTAAGAACTTGCTTTTTGTGGATTTGCTCATTTGTTGGACTTACTTTGTTTTCATGCAGGGATTTAAGCCATAGCATACTGCGCACAGAACATGCATACTAACAGCACATCCTACCACTGAGCTATGCCTCTAGCCTCCGTTTACTAAGACTCTGAAGTAGCTTGAAGACTTCCGGTAGATTAAGAATGTACTAGCTGCCAGCTCTCACCGAGCATTTACTATGTTGTGTAATCCTCCTAATATTCTTACAAGGTCAAATGATACTCGTGTTTCACCTGTAAGCAATAGGCTTTGAGAAATGCATTTGTTTATGCTCAAACAATAAAGTTTAACCAATGAAAACCTAATTCAAACCTGGGTCTGAGTCTAGACATCAGCTCTTAATCACTACAGTGATGCAGTCTACTAGAATGTCAAGCTTTGAAGGAGCCTGAGAAATTTAGATCAAGACAAATTCTTCATGAAATAGATAAGAAACCTGAAGCCCAGTGGAACTTCATTGGAATTTTGCTCCTAATTTTGTCCTTAGTCAAGTGGTTGTAGAGAAAGTAGGAGGGAGAGCTGGGTGTGGTGGCATATGCCTTTAATCCTAGCACTGAGGCTGAGGTAAGAGGATTTCTGTGAGTTCAAGGTCAGCCTGAGACTACATAGGGAATTCCAGGTCAGACTGGACTAGACAGACACCCTACCTCAAAAAAAAAAAAAAAAAAAAAAAAAAAAAAAAAAAAAAAAAAAAAAGCAGGGGGAAAGATGGGCTGGAGAAATGGCTCAGTGATTAAAGGTACCTGCTATAAAGTCTGATGGCCTGATTTTGATTTCCCAGTACTCATCTACAACCAGATGTGCAAAGTGGAACATGCATCTGGAGTTTGTAGCAGAAGGCCCTGGCATACCCATGCTACTTCCTTTCTGTCTGCCTGTTTTTCTCCATCTCTTTAAAATATGTTTAAAAAGAAAGAAAGAAAATAGGCGGAAAGAGTTGAGTATATACTGAAGGTCAATATATCTAGTTTCTGACTGATAAAGACAAAAGGAACAGGTTTTGAAATGTGAAAGTAATTTCCCTGACGTTACCGCGCTTACTAGCGCACTAGCTCTTGATTCTACGTCTGCCTGATGGCGAGAATCAAATTACTTTCTGTAAGGTTTTTGTAACTTTCCAAGCCAGGAAAATAGGATCAGTTGTGAGAGGACAGGATTAAGAGCAATAAGGTGTCCTAAAGAGTTGTGCACAGAGAATGAATGGCAAATGGGAAGAGGCATGTGGAAAAGTAAGCTTGGTGTGGAGAAAAGATTGGGTGGGTGTTGAGTCAGGTTCACATTGCTGGCAGAAATCATCCGACCAAGAGCAGATTGGGGGGGGGGAGGTTTTTTTTGGCTTACAAACTTGAGGAGAAGCTCCATGATGGCAGGGGAAAATGATGACTTGAGCAGAGGGTGGACATCACCCCCTGGCCAACATCAGGTAGACAACAGCAACAGGAGAGTATGCCAAACACTGGCAAGGGGAAGCTGGTTATAATACCTATAAGCCTGCCCTCAACAATACACTGCCTCCAGGGGTGTTAATTCCCAAATTGCCATCAGCTGGAGACCTAGCATTCAGCATGCCTAAGTTTATGGGGGACACCTGATTCAAACCACCACAGTGGGGATGCACCTGCGGCCAGGGATGCTGCTGAACAGCAAAGGCAATCACCATAATTACAAAGGAGTGGGTCATCAGGAAGCATTGGTAAGGAAGTATCCAAGAATCTGGTGAGTCGGATGAAGGGAGTCCAACGGAGGATGAAGAGATAGAGCTAAAGTCTTGAGTCCGACCGTTCGGGAAGACGGCAATGCCTGAGATGGCCAGTCAGGAAGACAGATGGTGGCTGGAAAAAAGAAAAAAACAGACTCAGGCCAGGTGTGATGGCACATGCCTTTAATCCCAGCACTTGGGAGGTAGAAAAAGAAGGATTACAGTGAGTTCAAAGCCAGCCTGAGACTACATAGTGAATTCCAAGTCAGCTTGGGCTACAGTAAGACCATACCTCAAAAACGCCAAACCAAACCAACCAAACAAAAAGAATCAGGGCAGGGTATCAGTGGATAAAGTGCTTGCCAAGTAAGCATGAGTATCTAGAGTTTAGATCCCCAGAACACATGTAAAAAGACAGACATTAGGGACTGGAGAGATGATTCAACAGTTAAGATGCTTGCCTGCAAAGCCTAATGACCCCGGTTCAATAACCCAGGACCCTGGTAAAGCCAGATGCACAAAGTGGTGCATGCATCTGGAGTTCGCTTGCAGTGGCTAGAGGCCCTGATGCACCCATTCTTCTGTCTGTCTCTCTCCTTATAAATAAATTTTTTTAAGTATTTAAAAATAAAAACCAGGACTGGAGAGATGGCTTAGCAGTTAAGGTGCTTGGACGGAGACAAGTTCACCTCACTCTGCCCCGTGGAGGCTTGCTTACAAGCACATATGTCAGTGTGGCATAATAGTGAGCTCTCTAGGTGTGATTTCTGCTTCCCTCTCTAGCAACATCAAGTTTAGAAGCCTGCAAGGAATGGCACAGATTTGGAATCAATGGCTGGAGCTGATCAGATCTTTGACAGAGGTCAGCCAGGTAGTCTTTCCACCACACACCTCCCCATCCATCTGCCTGCTTCCCCCGGGCCACCCGTCTTCCTTACCTAAAATTCCCAGATACATTCTTTGGTAATGTCTGCACTGTCTGCCAATAGTGTTCCACTTCGGTCGGCTCGTATGTAGAAGCCATTGGGTGCCAGCACTGTGAGCAAGTTGCTCCCTTGAAGTTCTATACAGAAGTTGAGGGCAAACTTGCCCCAAGGGCGAAAGGTACCAAAGGATGTTATTGACCAGAAGGATCCACCCTGTGCTGAGGAGGGAAGAACTCAGGTTGAAAAGATGTCTTCAGAAGCCCGGCGTGGTGGTGCACGCCTTTAATCCCAGCACTCGGGAGGCAGAGGTAGGAGGATCACCGAGAGTTCAAGGCCACCCTGAGACTACATAGTTAATTCCAGGTCAGCCTGGACCAGAGTGAGACCCTACCTCAAAACAAAAAAAAAAAAAAAAAAAAAAAAAAAAAAAAGATGTCTTCAGGCTGGAGAGATGGCTTAGCAGATAAGACACTTGCCTTCGAAGCCTGGGGGCCTAGGTTTGATTCACCAGACCCCAAGTAAGCCAGATGTACAAGGTAGAGCATGCATCTGGAGTTTGCAGTGGCTGGAGGTCCTGCTGTGCCCATTTTCCCTATTTGCCTCTCTAAATAAGTAAAAAAAAAAATTTTTTTTTTAAAGAAAGGCTGTTGTCCAGCAGTGCAGTCTCCCATGGGGCTTCCTGGAGGCTTGCCACCCTCTCCTGGATATCCCGTACTGCTCATGTTGGTAGGTCCTTCTATAGAAAAGCTGGACAACTGGCAGGGATTCCAAGTGTTCCTGTTCTGATAACCCACTCTGAAACCTTGAAATGTGAAAATAAACAGAAACCCTGTTTTTCTCTCTGATGATGAGTGGTGAGCAGGCCCAGAGTAGCAGATCCTGAAATCTAGCCTGGAGCGGAGGCTAGGGCTACACTGCGATCTATGGGGTGGGGAAGGAAGAGGCGTCAACTCACCCTGAAAGTGGTAGATACTATGGTGGCAGGGCAGGATCTGAATGCAGTCAGGCTCTTCCAGGTTGCATTGCACCAGGTCCCGTTCTGACGAGGAGCCCACATACCCATACCGACCTCGTAAGATGAGGAAGGGGCGGTTGGCAAATCGAATGCCCAGTTGCTCATTCGGGCCTGAAAGAAATAGCAAGGAGTTATCTGGGTGGGATGCCTGTAGAATCTTTCCCAGAAAGAAGGACGAGAGGAACATGAATTGCTGGATGATGTTGTCAGTGTTTTAACATTTCGTGAGCGCTGGCTCTGCACCAGGTCTTACGTTAAGTGATTGTGAAATGTTTGTGAAAGCACCTAGCACAGTATAGATCACGAGAAATGTAAATTTTCTTCCTCTCTTTGGGTTGTGTTAATCTATTTAATCCTTACAACAACAGAGTGGAATCATGACCAGTTTTCTAATAAAAAAAGTGATGCTCGCTGGGCATGGTGGTGCACGCTTTTAATCCCAGCACTCGGGAGGCAGAGGTAGGAGGATTGCTGTGAGTTCAAGGCCACCCTGAGACTACAGAGTGAATTCCAGGTCAGCTGAGCTAGAGTGAGACCCTACCTCGAAAAACAAAAACAAAACAAACAAACATAAAAAAGCTGGGTGTGGCGGCGCACGCCTTTAATCCCAGTTCTCTGGAGGAAGAGGTAGGAGGATCACCCTGAGTTCAAGGGCACCATGAGACTGCATAGTGAATTCCAGGCCAGCCTGGGCTAGAGTGAGACCCTACCTCAAAAAAAAAAAAAAAAAAAAAGTGATGCTCAAAGAAATGGTCTGCTTCAATAACAAGGACCAGCAACCTTTTGGCTTCAACTCTAGTCCTTCCAATACTGTAAAAAAAATCAGGAACTTGCCTGTTAAGCCTGAGGATCAAGGTTCTATTCCCCAGTGCCCACCCAGGCCAGATTCACATGGTGGCACATGTGTCTAGAGTTCATTTGTAGTGGCTAGAAGCCATGGCATGCCTATTCTTTCTCTCTCTCTCAAATAAGTAAATAAGTAAAAATATTTTTTAAATATTACATTTCAGAGGCTGCATACATATAGCTCAGTGGCTAAAGATGCTTGCAAAAACCAACTACCACATTTTGGCTTTCTTTCAAAGCATACCTGACTTGGATTAACTTGGCAGGAGGGTTTCTTGGCTCACCTGGGATGACAGCAATGGACATCAGCAGGCCATTGGAGGCAATGCCCAGAAAGCGTCCATTGGAGGACTGTAGGATGATTCTTCCACAATTCCAGTGCACACGGAAGAAGCTGTCACACTCCATGGGGTGCCCGTCAGCTCTCACTACCTTGTGACGCCTCTGGAGGGAAGGAATGTCAGGAACAGGGACCAGTAAGAACTATCAGCTTCATTTTTTTTTTTTTTTTTTTTTTGAGGTAGGGTCTCCTTCTAGCCCAGGCTGACCTGGAATTCACTATCTAGTCTCAGTGTGACCGCGAACTCACAGCAATCCTTCAACCTCTGCCGAGTGCTGGGATTAAAGGCATGCACCACCATGGCCAGCTTTTTATTTTTGGTCTTTTTGAGGTAGGGTCTCAGTTTAGCCCAGGCTAACCTGGAATTCATTGTGTAGTCTCAGGCTGGCCTCCAACTCAAAACCATCCTCCTACCCCTGCATCCTGAGTGCTAGGATTAAAGGTGTGCACCACCACACCAGGCTCAGCCTCACATTTCTTCCTGTCATTTTGCTTCCTGAACCGTTTTCCCTACCTTAGCTTGCCAGCCTCTGTCACTCTCTCAGAATATGCTTTAAGCTTTCGGATTCTTTTTGCAAGACAAGAAAAAGAATCTCCATAAAAATTATTTTGTGACAGCTCTCCCACCTCTGCCAGTCTGCAATGTAACCTAGAGCACAGCATTAAAAAAAAAAAAAATGACAGGGCTGGAGATATGGCTTAGCAGTTAAAGCACATGCCTGTGAAGCCTAAGGAGCCAGGTTCAATTCTCCAGGTCCCATGTAAGCCAGATGCACATGGTGGAACATGCATCTAGAGTTCGTTTGCAGTGGCTAGAGGCCCTGGTGTGCCCATTTTCACTCTATCTCTTCCTCTCTCTCCCTCTCTCTGTCTCTAATAAATAAAGGAAAATAAAATCTTTTTAAAAAATGATAGCCTGGAACTACAGAGTGAGTTCCAGGTCAGCCTGGGATAGAGTGAGCTCCTATCTTGAGAAACAACACCAACAAATAGGACCAGGGGCTGGAGAGATGGCTTGGCGGTTAAGGCGCTTGCCTGCCAAGCCTAAGAACGTTGGTTCCAATCTCCAGCTCCCATGTTTAGCCAGACGCAAAAAGTGATGCGAGGGTGCAGTGCTGCACTTGCCCACAAGGGGGCACACGTGTCTGGAGTTCATTCATAGCAGCGGAAAGGCTGCTGGCGCGCCCATTCTCTATCTCTCTTCTCTCTCTAAAAAAAAAAAAAAAACAGGACCAGGCACTTGCTTGTAAATCCTGCCAGTCCAGTTTCAATTCTGCAGTAGCCACATAAAGCCAGATGGATGGATAAAGTGGTGCATACATGTGCATTTCATTTGCAACAGCAAGAGGCCCTGGCATACCCATACTCTCTCTCTCCCTCATCACTCTCGTTCTTTCTCTCTCTTAAATAAGTAAAAATATTTTAAGCTGGGTGTGGTGGCACATGCCTTTAATCCCAGCACTTGGGAGGCAGAGGTAGGAGGATCACTGTGAGCTCGAGGCCACCCTGAGACTACAGAGTGAATTCCAGGTTAGCCTGGACTAGAGTGAAACCCTACCTCAAAAAAACAAAACAAAACAAAAAATTTAAAAGATGCATAAAACTATTGTTAAAAATGGGACCAATGGGGCTGGAGAGATGGCTTAGCAGTTAAGGCACTTGCCTGCGAAGCCTAAGGACCCATGTTTGACTCTCCAGACCCCACGTAAGCCAGACGCACAAAGGTGAGACATGCGCAAGGTGGCACATGCCCGCTAGGTGGTGCAAGTGTCTGGAGTTCGATTTCAGTGACTGAGGCCCTGGTGTGCCAATTCTCTTCTCCCTCTGTCTTCTTTTCTTTCTTTAAAATAAAAATATAAAATAAAATAATAGGTCCAACATACTATATAAGGAGAAATAAACCTTGGCTCTGACTCCAAAATACTTTTAAAAACTATCATATGCATACAAGTGAAAGTTCAATTATGAAATGTCAAGAAGACATTAGAGCCAAGCCAACACCTTTAATTCTAGCACTTGGGAGGCAGAGATAGGAGGATTGCTGTGAGTTTGAGGCCACCCTCAGACTACATAGTGAATTCTAGATCAGCCTGGGCTAGAGGGAGAACCTGCCTTGAAAAATTAAAAAAATACTGGGTGTGGGAGCGCACCCTTTAATCCCAGCACTCAGGAGACAGAGGTAGGAGGGTCACCAAAAGTTCGAGGCCACCCTGAGACTACATAGTGAACTCCAAGTCAGCCTGAACTAGAGTGAGACCCTACCTCAGAAAAAAAAAAAAAGAAAGAAAAGACAAAATAAAAAATAGACCTAAGAGAAATTCTACATAATTTTAAGATAGACAATGATTTATTGAGACAAAAAAGAAAAAAAGATTAAACATTTGAAAACTTGAGAAATTGGAGGTTTATTTGTTTTTTGTTTTCAGGTATGGTCCCACTCTAGCCCAGGCTGACCTGGAACTCATTCTGTAGTCCCAGGCTGACCTTGAACTCATAGCAATCCTCCTGCTCTGCCTCCTGAGTGCTTGCATTAAAGGCATGTGCCACTATGCCTAGTTAAAAATTAGACCTAAAAATTTGGGGGGAGAGGGGCTGGAGAGATGGCTCAGCAGTTAAGGCACATGCCTGCAAAGCCTAAGGACCCAGGTTCGATTCTCCAGGTCCCACATAAGCCAGATGCACAAGGAGGTACATGCATCTGGAATTCGTTTGCAGTGTCTGGAGGCCCTGGTGTGCCCATTTTCACCCTCTCTTTCTCTCTCTCCCTCTCTTTCTAATAAATAAATAAATCTTTAAAAATTTTTATTTTCTATTTTTTTGAGGGAGAGAGAAGGAGGCAGACAAGGAAAGAGAGAGAGAAAGGGAGCACCAGGACCTGCAGCCACTGCAAACAAATTCCAGATGTACATGCCACTTTGTGCATCTGGCTTTCATGGGTCCTGGGGAACTGAACCCTGGTTTTTTGGCTTTGTAGGCAAGTGCCTTAACCGCTAAGCCATTTCTCCAACCCTAAAAATTGGACTTTCAAAGTGAAAAACAAACTTGTTTCTCAAAACATCATCAAGCGAATAAAAAGGCAACCCATAGATTGTGATAAAGCATGTACAACATAATATTATGGCAAGGGACCTGAATTTAAAACATATGAAAGTGCCAGGTATGATGGTGCACGCCTTTAATCCCAGTACTTAGGAGAAGTACAGTGTTCAGAAAGGAAGAATTTGGTGTTAAAAACTGTTTCTTAAACTGGGCATGGTGGCGCACGCCTTTAATCCCAGCACTCGGGAGGCAGAGGTAGGAGGATCACGGTGAGTTCAAGGCCACCCTGAGACTACATAGTTAATTCCAGGTCAGCCTGGGCCAGAGTGAGACCCTACCTCAGAAAACCAAAGGAAAAAAAAAAACCTGTTTCTTGAATGGAACCCCAAGGTCTCACCTGAGTAAGGTAGTAGCCATTGGCTGACCGAAGTTGTAAAGTGGAGCTCTCACGGTCACATTCGTACTGGAACAAGGACATTGGCGTCAAACACTCAGAGGCAGCATACACCTCAGCATCTGCAAAGGAAGAATGTGTCAGCAGAATTTTAGTCTGGCTGCAGCTCATTCCCAGCCTCTCTTCTGCCTACCACTGGGTTTCCCTGTGTTTTACCCCAACCTCATGCTAGACCATAATAACCTGGAGAAGACCCAATAACTGTCCCCTAAATCCCATATCCCTCTTTATCTGTTCTCTTTCTCACAAGACCCCAGGGTCTTTCCTTGAAGCTGGTTAAAAAGCTTGTGCTGGGGCTGGGGAGATGACTTAGGGGTTAAGGCACCTGCCTGCCAAGCCTAAGAACGCTGATCCAGGTACCCACATTTAGCCAGTCGCAAAGTGACACAAGGACGTAATGCCGCACTTGCCCACAAGGGGGTACATGTGTCTGGAGTTCGTTCACAGCGGCTGAGAGGCTGCTGGCGTGCCTATTCTCTCTCTCTCTCTCTGACTCTCTTTCAAAAAAAAAAAAAAAAAAAAAAAGGCTGGAGAGATGGCTTAGCAGTGAAGGCATTTGCCTGTGAAGTCTAAGGATCCTAGTTCGATTCACCAGGTCCCACATAAGCCAGATGCACAAGGGGCACATACGTCTGGAGTTAGTTTGCAGTGGCTAGAGGCCCTGGCATGCCCATTCTTACTCTCCCTGTCTCTCTTTCCCTCTCTTTGTCTTAAATAAATACATACATACATACATACATACATACATACATACATACATACATACATACATACATACACACACACATAAAAGCTTGTGCTGATTCCAAAGACATTTTCCTGGTTTTAGCAGCTGCCCTTCCTCCCGCCATGTGATAAGGATACTTGCCATAGCCGATTGAGAGGAACTTCCGAGACCTTGACTTGAGGCTGACCCAGGTTGGGAAGTGCTGCAGGACAAACCACTCCTCACCCCTCATGGGATTGGAGCCCAAGCTTAGGAGCAGATGCGTGCCCTGTGGATATAATGTGCCTCCTTCTCCATCACAGAGCGCCACGAGCCCTCTGGGCCGCACTTGCAACTGAAAAGCTGTCTGTGCTGAGCGTTGGGAGACTAACCGGTCTACCCGGGACAAGAAGTGGTGTGTAGAGGTCTCCAGGTGGTAACATCCATCTTGGAAATGCAACAGGAAGCCACATTCCTCTAGGCAGGGGACTGGGGCGTCCACCCAGATGCGGCCCACAGTGTGGTCAGCACGGGCGTAGCTGTGGTAGGTAGGGCTATAGAGAATCACATGGATGTGCAGAGCTGGCCGGGGCGTCCACATGTGATAAGCTGACAGGACCCTGGAGTTGCAGAATACATCCTCACCATCACACTCCAGGTAACGACCCGAGATTATACACTGGAGGGTCCACTTGCAGTTGCGGTGGAAACGGAGCAGGAAGCATCCGTGATGGCTGGTCTTTGGCCGGCCACAGCACACAGTGCCGTCTGCTTCACACAGCACGTAGTAGCCCCGCAAACTCTTGAGTCGGACCACAGCCTGAGCCTCATGCTCATTGCTCACCAGGAGCTCCCAGGTCTGGAGGTGTTGGAAGGAAGAGGAGGAAAATCAGTAGCACTGATCTGTAGACCTTGCCACACCCCCCCAATACCATGGCCCCTTCACCAATACCAACCACCTTCCCCGCATGCCTTCCCCTGCTGTTAGCTCTTCCACCCTCTCAATTAGCAATGAAAAGCATTTCTGGGTCACTTCACCAGTGGAACCACAGGGCTCCTTAAGGTGCAAAGAGAAGTGCTAGATGCCATTCTAACAGTTAACTTCTTTTTTTGCTTTCATCCTTTAATACCTAATTTTCCATAGATACAAAAAGCTTTGCTTTAAGTCTTTCTTTCTTTCTTTTCTTTCTTTCTTTCTTTCTTTCTTTCTTTCTTTCTTTCTTTCTTTCTTTCTTTCTTTTCTTTCTTTCTTTTTTTTGCATTCTCTGTGCCCCTGTATAGCACACTCAGCAGTACTTCCACCCCCAGAGGCCACTTCCCCAACAGGAGAAAAGCCAAAGCTTTTATGGGCAGCCCTGCTCTAGGAAGCTGACTGTGGAGATGCAATTGTCTGGTCCACTGTGATCAATGCTGTTAGAAGAGGACTTTGTTCTTGCTTCATTCAGGCACCTGAGATGCCAGAGTTCCTCTCTAAAATGAAGACTAAGCCAGCAAACACTTGGAAATGTCTTTCATTCTGTTCTCCTGAACAGAAGCATAGGCCTCTCTCTATGGTCCAACTTTCCTTGAATGTCCAGTTCTGCCTTTTAGCCTGGGCTCCCCACCTCTCCTCTTTGTGATGACATAACCATTCTGTACTGTGATGGAGTGTAGAAAGCACTTGGAAGAGGGCAAAGCAGCAGGCCAGGGCTGAGGATCCATCTTAAGGAAAGGTTTTTTGAGAGGAGAGCGAGAACAATGCAGACCCATGAGGAGAAGCCCACAATAGAAGGGTCTTGGCCTGGCAACAGCATGAGCTAGGCAAGTGATTAGGATGAGTGTACACCTTGCTTGCACACACACACACACACACACACATATACACACGCACACAGCTTGCCATTCATTGGTTCCAGTCCCGATTTGCCTTGTTACCTGTCTCCTGCTCAGAGTCTTTCCACTAGCTGTGACGTTACTCTTATAAGCTTCAAAGGTGAGGTAGGTTCCTGCCCAACTGATGAGCCCAACTCTTAGGTCCTCGGCCTTTGGATGGTCTTGTATCCACTCCACGTCGGCCATGGGACCGGTATCACAGGTGATCACTCTGTCCGGCCCAGCCTTCCCCCCAGTGGTGAGGTCCCACAGGCCATATGGACCCGAATAAGGCCGTACTACCCACCAGAAGACTGTCCTACAGGAAACTTCCCAGGCAGAGAGTAGTTTATGTCCCAGTGCCTCTGTGACCCGGGAGCATTGTGACTGTGAGGGCTGCCTCTTATCCCAACACGGTGGGAAAGGGTGGTAGCCCACCACCACCAGTCCATGGCCCAGAGGAAGTGGGTCCAGAGCCCTCTGACATTTGCTTTTCCAACTCACTCCAGGCAATGAGGTAGGCTAAGACTCAGAATCCGAAGAGCAACCTGCCACCTTAGGCATGTGCCTCGCCTTTACCTTTCTCATTAACAAGATGTGAATCACTTTCTTCCCTAGGAAGTGGATTCCTTGTGCTTGTTTCCTTAAAACAAATATATAAATTTAAGTATAGGATAGCCAAGAAAAATCAATTTTTTTAGGACCCTTGGGAAGATGAGGCCAAAATCTGTGCAAAATTACTTTTCAGGGAGGGAAGCTGAGGAAACTCTAACTAGCTGGCGAGGAGAAAATGACTCTTATTAATCTAGAAGGCTTGGCTCAGAGAGAACAGCCTAGATGGAGGGAGCCCCAGCACCGCTCCACACCAAGCCCTAGCTGTACCACTGGTGTACAGATCACTGGCTGGGCAGAAAGTCAGTTACTAATAAAGAACTGGAAACTGGGCTGGAGAAATGGCTTAGTGGTTAAGGCGTTTGCCTGCAAAGTCAAAGGACCACGGTTCAATTCCCCAGGACCCATGTAAGCCAGATGCACAAGGTGGTGCATGCATCTGGAGTTCGTTTGCAGTGGCTGGAGACCCTGGCTTGCCCACTCTCTCATTCTATCTCTATCTGTCTCTCTCTCGAATAAATAAATAATTAAATAAATAAAAAATAAGACATTAAAAAAAAACCCTGAAACTGAAAACATGATACAAAAAGGCTAGCCAGAAATAATGGTGGTGGTGGTGAGTTTTAAGTTTTGCTGTTAGCTACAAGGAAATGGCCAGCAGCACTGGTCTTTCTCATGTGCTTTCTGAGATTCTGCATAGATGGGGTCTTCCCAAGTATAGAGTCCCAGATCCCAGCAAGGGGCAGCAGCCCTAACTCAACCAGTGTTTTGGAAAGTAAGGCTAACGAATGCCGACTAGTGTCAGAATCACCTGGGTAATTTAAAGCTGCACTTTGTTGGGCCTCGGACCAGTCTTGACCGATCATTTTTCTTATGTGTGTCTTGGGACCCATCTTGTTAATGTAGATTCCTCCCCTGTGTATGAGAAGCTGCCACAAAGAAATGCTCTAAGTAGCTAGGAGGACGAGACGTGAATCTCTGAAGCTTATGGAACCATAAAGGTGGATCCTAACACTCTCAGAAAGTGCTCCTTTGGGGCTGGAGGGATGGCTTAAGGCGTTTGCCTGCAATGCCAACGGACCCAGGTTCGATTCTCTAGGACCCACGTTAGCCAGATGCACAAGGTGGTGCATGTGTCTGGAGTTCGTTTGTAGTGGCTAGAGCCCCTGGTGTACCCATTCTCTCTCTCTTTCTGTCAAATAAGTAAATAAATAAAAATTTTTTAAAAGAAAATGTTCCTTTGATTGAGATTTCTCCAATGGAAACTCTATGGGATTTCCAGCTCAAGAATAAAGAGTGAGAAACAGAGTATGGTGTGTGTGTGTGTGTGTGTGTGTGAGAGAGAGAGAGAGAGAGACACAGACACAGAAGGGAGAACATGTGTTGACCTCTAACCTTGGCTGCTTTGGGTCTCTCCCATATTGCCTTTTTTGCACCCAATAACCCAGCCTCCCACTTTGAGACCACAGACAACACCAAATACAAACCACAGCAAATTTATTACTCAATATCCAGTTCCACATCATAGCACCACCCGGAGCCCTCATTCCCCCCCCCCCCAACCTGGCCCCAAGGGTACATCCAAAACAGAAAAATCAAAATTAAATCCAGATCCCTGCTCCTCCTCTGAAGAGGGGGCTTTGGCCAGGAAGCCCTTTCCACAGGTCCCAGCAGGCAGGAGAGCAGACCCCTCTGTGCCCAGAGAGCGAGGCTCCAGGCTCCAACGACAAGAGAGAACATGCAGGCAGGAGCAGGAGCAGAGGCCTGTCTGTGGGGAGGAAGAGTGGGAGGGAAGGGCACTGCCTGAGGAGTCCGGGAGTCTGCTCATCCCGGGATGCACGCGGGAGCTTCCGGGCAGCAGGGGCCTGCCCCTGGCTGGCTAGCGCTTTGACAGCTCATGGGACAGCCAGTCCAGCCCATCATACAGGCCTGTGCCTTGAGTGGCGCAGGTGGCCTGGACGTACCACTGTTGGAGGAGAGAGAGAGAAATCAGCAACAAGGAAGACACCTTTGCCCCAGTGTGTGACTCCCAGAGGAGAGTCAGGGTCCAGTGCAAGCGGGGCCGAATCCTTACCGTGCGGCTGCGCAAGTGCTGTAGCCCCAGCTTGTCAGTCAGCTCGCTCACAGGCATGGCATTGGGCATGTCCTGCTTGTTGGCAAACACTAGCAGCACTGCATCCCTCAGCTCATCCTCCTGCAGCTGAGAGGGAAGGAGACAGGGTAGAACCTGTGATTCCACGGGACCCTAGGCTCTTTCCTGACTGCTTTATTGGTGTGTGTGTGGCGGAGGGCGGGGGGGGCTGTCTCTACATGCTAGCTTTGTAGAAAACACACAGGATCATGAAGTTTATTGCTGAACACAAGACAGCGTTATAAATGAGCCAGGGGCCACCTAAACCTTACCTCCCGAAAAAGCCTTCTAATTTAAAAACTTGCCCCAGACAAAAGTGATAAATTTTCCAAATGGGGAACAAAACAAGAATGTGAGGTACTGTTTCACTTTACTACTTATAAATCTTCCCCATCACCTTAACTTCTTACACTCAGATATAAATGCACGAGATTGGAAAAAGTCAATCCTATCCCAAACAGGGTGGGATGTAGTATATCTAGTGCCAGAAGAAGAAGGCCCGTAACCCACCCTCCATGCCTACAAGATTCCCACAGAGATCTCCCTGGCCCCAAGCCAAGGGCTCAGTTCCCAGGATCTGAGTACTGACCATCTTCTGGAGTTCATCAGCAGACTCTTGGACCCGCTCTCGGTCATTACTGTCCACCACAAAGATGAGGCCCTGGGTGGGAAGGAAGAAAACCAGCAGAAGCCATCACTCTCACCTGGGTCCTGCCCTAACCTGGCCTGTCCTCTCTTCTCTCATTTTCCATTGTGTCAGACCTTGTCAGGGAGGAAGCTTATGAAAAGGCTCTGCAGAAAGACCACTGCCAAGGATACTGCCCCTCACACTCAAAGCAGCAGCCGACTAAAAGAAGTACATCAGGTGTTAATGACAGCTCAACCAGGCAGTTTATGTGTGGCCCCAGAACGCTGCATCCCAGAAATCTAAGAAGGTGAAATCTCGGAACAAGATGAAGGTGAACTTTGGAAGATGAGTAGAGGCCAAGCCGGGGGGCTAGCTTCCTGGCTTGGGCGGGGGTGGGGGCTTCAACTCAGCCAACAGCTCAGTCCTCGTGGCTCTAGCACCCTTTCCCTGGGCGGTCTCCCCCCCATCCCACACTCCACCTGAGTGTTCTGGAAGTAGTGCCGCCACAGAGGTCGAATCTTGTCCTGGCCTCCAACATCCCAGACTGTGAAACAGATGTTCTTATATTCCACTGTTTCCACATTGAAACCTGCAGATCATTTCGAGGGGAGGGGGAGTTAAGGAAGAGAGGAAAAAGTTCTGAAGGGAACTCATTAAAACTACTTGGATCTCGGCAGGGACACACACACACACACACACACACACACACACACACACACACAATCAGAAGGCAATGATCACGGCCGAGGGGAATAGAACCCAGAAGGACGGAAGGTCAACAGATAGGGCGGGGCTAGGCCCATCCTACCTCACACCATCCGGCAAGGAGAGATATGGTGACCCACTTCTTAAGCAGCAGTATCTGGTGTCAGAGTCAGCACCAGATAAGGGGCCCCGAGCAGAATTGGAAGGAGACCCCGCGAATAGGCCCATCTCGGTGCTCCTGGCTCCCCACTCTGACTCACTTGGGGGGGGGGGAGGAGAAGGGCTCACCTATGGTGGGGATGGTGGTGACAATCTCCCCCAACTTCAGTTTGTACAGGATCGTCGTCTTGCCGGCCGCATCCAAGCCAACTGCAAAGGAGAGAGGCACGGGATGGAGATGGGAGCGAGGGTGCCCCCTAGAGATCAGGGACAGGGAGAGGCCTGTGCCAGCTGACTGTGTGATGGGAGCCGGGAGCCCGAGCGCCTCCAGGTGCGAGCTGTTCGCTACCTTCCGGGCCTGGAGTACAGCCTGGGTGGCGTGTGCCAACTCCTGCCCCTCAAGTGAGCCAGTGCGGGGCGGGGGGCAAGAGAGGCTTGGGAGGTGAGGGGCACTCCTTTTAAAAGTCGTCTCCAAGGGCGGAATCCTTTCTTAGCAAGCCGGGCTGGGGCGGAGGAAGCTTCACTCCACCCAGGGCCCATCTCTGGGTTTCGGGCCCCTGGGGCCGACGCTGCAGACTCGGGCCTGCTCGAGTGCTGGGGTGTGTGTGGGGGGTCCCAGAGGATTAGGAGGTGGGTGATCTATCTCGGAGCGGGGAGGTCAGGGAGAACCAGGTGAGCCCGGGTTGGAAGAAGGGGCGCGGGGGCGGGAAGGCTGCGGTGGAGCCGGCGCCCCGAACCGGGCCGCGAGCTCGATCTGCCTCACCCATGAGGATCCGCATCTGCTTCTTCCCGAAGATCCGCGAAAAGAGCGCGGACACCGTGAGGCCCATGGCTGGGCCCGGGGCGGGGGCGCGGGCAGGGACGCGGGGTGCGGGCAGGAACCGGCCGGCCGTGGGGGGGGGATGGGACGCAACAGCAGAAGGAGGAGGCGCTGCCGCCGCCTCCGCCTCCGCGCGTCCGGGCCCGCCCGACGTCACGAGGCCCCGCCCCCTCCGGGCCCCGCCCCCTGCTCCGCCCCACCCCCCCTCACTCCGGGATCCAGAACCCAGGTGCTGAAGCTCTCTCAGCCCTGCGTGGGCTTTGGGAGAGAATGGCTCTGGGTGCACAGGGAGGGCGTGACTTTGCTTTACTCTGCAGTCACGAACTTGCATTTTTTTTAAATATTTTATTTTTCTTTGAGAGAGAGAAATAGGCAGGGAAACAGAGAGAGAGAGAGAACGGGCGCGCCAAGGCCCTGCAACAACTCCAGCCGCTGCAAACAAACTCCAGATGCGTGCACCCTCTTGGGCATCTGGCTTTCGTGGGTCCTGGGGAATTGAATCTGGGCCCTTTGGCTTTGCAAGCAAGTGCCTTAAACACTAAGCCATTTCTCCAGCTTGCATTTCTAAGGCTGTGTGACAGTGTTGAAAAGATGCTCAGAGATGCTCAGTGTAAGAGCTTTGTTCTTCACCCCTGTTGTCACTCTATTTCACCACCAAAGAGCCTCCTCATAGCCTTCCAGCTCCTTGTCGTCCCCATAGTCTTGATGGTGGTCCCCTCTTGAGATTAAAATCCTTCGGTGTTTTATTATGCAAGATGAAGCTCTGAACGCCTTTACGGTGGGTCTTACCCCTCGTGCCAGCCCCATCTGTTGCCACCTCCCTCCCATACTCAAAGCGACTGCTAGCGGGTGATTGATTCTTAACACTTCCTGGGTGACTCAGGCTCTCGGATACCCCAGAATCCTTGCAATTTTTTTTCACTTGATTGTATATGCTGATTTTTCACATCGCTAGTTCGATAGGCAAGCATTACTCATTCTTCAAATCCCAAGGTGTTTTCCCTAACAGTCTGTGCCTCCTCTCTAGACAGGCCTCTGTCCTCTTATCTTCCATACCACTTTCAGTCGAAGCATACATGCTAATATGAAAGCAGGATCTACCTGGTTACCTGTCTGGTTCCTAACTAGACTGGGACTTCCTTGAGGGTAAGGCCATGCATGCATCATCATCTTCTTTCCCTTCTCCTCCTCCTCCTTTTTCTTTTTTGCTTTATTTCAGGTAGGGTCTCACTCTGGCTCAGGCTGACCTGGAATTCACTATGTAGTCTCAGGGTGGCCTCGAACTCTCAGTGATCCTCCTACCTCTGCCTCCCAAGTGCTGGGATTAAAGGCGTGCGCCACCACACCTGGCCTTTAAAGTTATGTTTCTTTATGGTGTTTTCACCTGCCATAGCCCTTAGTATGTTGAGAAGCAGACTGATTAAGTTACGGTTCCTACACTTGTATCTGTATGTGAAGTTGGGCATGTTACTAAATTTCTGTTCCTTATGGTCCCCATAACTGTCAAGCAAGTGCTAATGATACCTCCCGAACAGAATTTTTGCAAAGACTAGATAGCAAAACTTTTGGCACACGCTGGCATTCGGGATGGACCTCATGGTTACAGAGTGCCCGTCTATAAGCAGGACTAAGGGAGAGTACTGATGCTAGTTAGGTGCCGGTGCGTTTTTCGTGGAGCCTTAATTTGCCCTTTATGGTCATGTTAGACCTTGCCCGAACTAATTGGACATGTCGTTCGTCGGGGTGGGTGACAACACAATGCGACATCGCCCCCTGCCTGTCCACAGGTAAGTAACCTGAAGGCAGCCCTCATCAAAGCATCCCCGGCGTCTTGCACACCCCGAGTTTGTTCTTTCCACCCAGCCCCAGGTGTGTTCTCAGCAGGGGACCTCCACCCTCCGACCCAGGAAGCCCCGCCCAGGCAGGGGCGGAGCCTGCTGCGCCGCGCTGTCGTCATTTCCGGCAGACCCGGAAGCGCTGCTCTGGGCAGGCGTGTTCCATAGTTAGGAAGCGGGGACGGAACCGAGCTGATCCTAGAGCCACGGCTGGCTGGGCCGAGGGGGGCGGGCCGGTGTGCCGCGTCCGGGAGAGGGCGGAGCGGCCAGTGGGCCGGGACGGGTGCTCGCGTCGGGGTGGGGGTTTGCCGTGCTGTCCGGTGCCAGCGTCACCTCGCCTGCCGGGTCGTCCCCGCTGCCACCGCACGGCCTGGCCCCGCGGCCCTTCCTGCCTGGCTGTCCCCCTCCTCGCTGCCCGCAGCCCCGCATCCGGTCCATGTCCTCTGGGTGGACCCCGGTGTGTGCGGCCTGCGCTCGCGGACAGCCTTCGCCTTGCTCGCCTTGCTTCCTGCCCACGACTGTGGCCTTCGCGGGCTGCCGGGGAGTGGTGGCGACGGAGAGAAAAGCAGACGTGGAGCGTCGGGCTCTAGAACCCCAATGGAGAAGTTTGGGATGAATTTCGGAGGCGGCCCGAGCAAGAAGGACCTGCTCGAGACCATCGAGAGCCAGAAGAAGCAGCTTGTCCAGTACCAGGCACGGCTCAAGGATGTGGTCCGCGCCTACAAAAGCATGCTGAAGGAGAAGGAGGCCCTCGAGGCCAGCATCAAGGTGCTGTCGGTATCCCACGAGGCGGATGTGGGCCTCGCAGCAGTGCAGCCTCCATGTCTCCCCTTCCCCGACTCTGTGGATGACCGCTGCTCCACTCACAGCGAGGACAGCACTGGGACGGCCACCAGCTTGGATACTGCAGCCAGTCTCACCAGCACCAAGGGTGAGTTTGGGGTAGAAGATGACAGAATGGCCCGTGGACCGCTTCCTCCAAAGTCTGAAGAGGCCAGCGGGTCAGAGAGCGGCGTTAGCAGTAGCAGTGGGGACGGGCCATTTGCGGGCGGTGAGATGGACAAAAGACTCCATCAGCTGAAGACCCAGTTGGCTACTTTGACTAGCTCTTTGGCGACAGTCACTCAGGAGAAGTCCCGCATGGAGGCTTCTTACCTGGCTGACAAGAAGAAGATGAAACAGGACTTAGAGGATGCCAATAAAAAGGCAGAGGAAGAGAGGGGTCGTCTGGAGGGAGAGTTGAAGGGGCTGCAGGAGCAGATAGCAGAAACCAAAGCCCGACTTATCACTCAACAGCACGATCGGGCCCAAGAGCAGAGCGACCATGCCTTGATGCTGCGCGAGCTCCAGAAGCTGTTGCAGGAGGAGAGGACTCAACGCCAAGACCTGGAGCTTCGGTTGGAAGAGACCAGAGAAGCCCTGGCAGGGCGGACGTATGCAGCTGACCAGATAGAAGGGTTTGAATTGCAGACCAAGCAACTGACCCGTGAGGTGGAGGAGCTGAAAGGTGAGCTGCAGACCATTCGAGATGAGAAGAATCGACCAGACCCCCGGCTGCAAGAGCTTCAGGAAGAGGCTGTCCATCTTAAAAGCCATTTCCAGGCTCAGTTGCAGCAGGAAATGAGGAAGGTAAGTATCCTCATCTTCTTCAAAGTGGAAGATATTTCTTCTTTGGTAGGTAGTTGCACTCCGGTTTGTTTGTTTGTTTGTTTGTTTGTTTGTTTGTTTGACAGGGTCTTGCTGTGTAGCCAAGGCTGGCCTCCTTTTGCTTCACACTCCTTAATGCTGGGGTTATAGGTCTGTTGATATCATCACCATTCACTCTGATTTTGGATGCTACCTGAAAAATTCCATTAGTGAGTCCTGGGAAATCCTGGTCTTTGTGGTGCTACAGTATGTAGTGTCCTTTCAACAGGATATGGAGTTTCTCAGTATTGCTGGGTTTGAGCCAGTCAGCTCTAGGCCTCTGGGAGTTGGCACCTTAACCAATTACATTCTGTGAGATGATACAGTTGCAGCTGTGTGGTGAAAGGTAGTGTCCATACCAAGAAGTATGTGCCTGTAGGTGGGTGACTGAAGGAGGCAAAGGGGATTTTCCCAGAGGGAAGTAAGTGCTAATTTGTAAATTAATTGTAATTGCTTTTAGCTGAGATTTGCCTGTTTTTGGTAAAACTACTGTTTTGCAGTACCTCCTTTCAATGCAGAGACTTGGTTTTGAATTTCCAGAAATATTGGAAATAGGAAAAAAAATTTCATGATTTTTTAGTAGGATTTGGGAGGCACATGGTAGATAACAGGAACATACTTTGATGTGAAGTTGGTAGAAAATGCAACAGCATGATAGAAACAGCATACACAAAGGAGCTTCATATTAACAGTCTTCAGTCATTTTAAAGTTTATTTGTGAATGTGTACATATGTTGGGGGTAGAGAAAGAAAGAACTTATGGGCACACCAGGGCTTTTTGTCACTGCATATGAACGACAGACATGCCTGCACCACTATATGGGTACTGGGGAATCTAACCCAGGCCAGCAGGCTTTGCAAGCAAGAATCTTTAGCCTTAACTGCAGAGCCATCTCCCCAGTCCCTCAGTTCCCATTTTTTTCAGGCCATTATATTCCCATGACCTATTTGTCCCCCTTTTGCCTGCACTCCCCTCTCCAGGCTCTGATTTTACTGCATGCATTTTCCCGCAAACTATTAGTTTATAAAAATCATATACTTCTCCATGTGAAAAACATCATGATTTACTCTCATCACTGTCCTTATCGGGATCTTGTTCTGAGGCCTCTTTTTCCTGTTGCTGTTTCTTCCAAAGTTTGGCCATGGCTAGAAGCTTGAGGTTAGGTTGGTTGGCAGCATCTTCTGGGAAGATGAAGTTGTAATACTCTTCCCAGCCCCTGTCAGATCCTTCATCAGCCTGAACCTTTCTTCTCTTCTTGACCTTTTCTGGCATGAGGTTGTCTACTTGCTCCTTATCTGATTCTGTCTGCCTGCATTTTTGTCTGTTTGTTTTGCAGACAGCCCTTGTGGAGGAACAGCTCCGCCAGCAGTCTCAGTCAGAAGAGCAGAGGGTGGCATCCCTAGAGAATCAAATATCAGAGGTGTCGGAACTGCTGGGCACCTACGAGAAAGCCAAGCAGAAGGACCAGCTGACCATCCAGAAGCTGAAAGAGCGCATTCTGCAGCTTGACCTGGAGAACAAGACACTGGCTCTTGCAGCCTCTAGCCGGTCCCCTCTTGACAGCCATGGAGATGAGGCCAGTCTGGACGTCAATGTCTTGAAAGACAAGATGGAAAAGCTGAAGAGACTGCTGCAGGTCGCAGCCAGGAAAAGCCAGGTGACCCTGGATGTGGAGAAGCTCTGTGACCTTGAGATAATGCCCGGTTCAGAGGCTGCAGATGGGGAGAAGGCGACAGCACTCTACTACCAGCAGGAGCTCAAACAGCTGAAGGAAGAGTTTGAGCGCTACAAGATGAGAGCCCAGGTTGTGCTCAAGAGCAAGAATACCAAAGATGGGAACTTGGTGAAGGAGCTGGAGACAGCACAGGAGCAGCTGGCAGAGCTGAAGGAGAAGTACATCTCCCTGCGCCTGTCCTGTGAGGAGCTGGAGCGCCAGCACCAGCAGGAGGCCGAGGACTGGAAGCAGGAGCTGGTCCAGCTGCAGCAGCAGCACCGGCAAGAGCTGGAGCGGAGCCAACTGGACTTCAGGGACCGCGCTCTGAAGCTGGAGGAGGAGCTGCACAAGCAGCGGGACCGGGCCCTGGCAGTGCTTGCTGAGAAGGACTTGGAGCTGGAGCAGCTGCGTTCTGTGGCCTTGTCCTCTGGGCTGCCTGGTCGCAGAAGCCCTGTGGGGGGTGGAGGTCCTGGGGATCCAGCTGACACATCTCCAGATAGCCTGACCCAAGCTCTCCAGCTTGCTGCGGCCAATGAGCCCACTTTCTTCCTCTATGCTGAGCAGTTGGCCCGCAAGGAGGTAGAGATCACATCACTGAGGAAGCAGAAACACAGGCTGGAGATGGAGGTGCATCAGCTACAGGAACGTCTTTTGGAGGAGGGGGAGCGACATCGTGATGAGGTTGGAGCCCTTCAGAGCCACATTGAAAAAAACATCAGGGACCAGAGCAGGGAGGGAGCCAACCTGGAGTATCTCAAAAACATCATCTACCGCTTCCTGACCTTGCCAGACAGCCTGGGCCGCCAGCAGACTCTCACAGCCATACTGACTATCTTGCACTTTAGTCCAGAGGAAAAACAAGTGATAAAGCGTCTCCCGAGTAGTGGGAGCTGGTGGCCTTCTGGCAAGAGATGATACATTTTCACTAACTCCTGAAATCTCTGTGTGCCTCTTTTATGTGGGAAGGGCAGGGTCTGATTTCTGCTGCTTCTCTCTCACATATCGTTTATTTCTTCACTGTGTTGAACTCAGAGCAGTTCAAAATGGGATGGGGATTTTCTGCCAAGTGCCATTAATGCTGCTTTATCCTTGGGCCCTAGAGATGCTGAAATTGTGACAGCATCTTCTGGTGGTGTGTATGTGGGAGGAAACTAGGTGGAGAAGTTAGGACAGAAAGGTATAAAGGTTGGGGAAGTGACAGGAATCTTGGCAAGTAAGATATTTTAATATTTTGTTCCTAGCCCAGAGCTAGGAGCAAGTGTGACTCTCAGAGGAGTTCATGTAACTTCTGAACAATGTGTAACAACTATGTATTTACTCCCATGGCAGCACAGTCCAAGTCTGGTCCACTCTTGCCCCAATTTTCTGGGGACATAATGTCAGTCTAGAAAGGGACCAGGAAGTTTGAAAGAGCGACAGGTTATCCAGTAGCCCAGAGTTCGTCTTGGAACCAGGAAGCTTGATCCACTTGGGCCTGGAAGGGCCACAGTCTAGACAGCATGCCACTTGTGATCCTCCAGAGAGGTTCATGCCTACCAGTGCGATCTTAAGTTGCCTGAGGTTGTGCTGAATGACTTCACTATCTTCCTCAACCTCATGTGAACTTTTGTTAAGAAGAGAAACCCTAGCTTCTTAAATGCCAAGCTCTGATGCTGTTTAGGTACAAGGACTTCCTTGAAAGTTACTCCCAGTGTTCATGCTTTTGTAAGGACAGGGAAGAGGAGGATATTTGCTGCAAAAGATGCCAAAAGTTGTGACCCTTACTGGAGGGTGGTGGAAGTTGAGCTTATAGTGCTTTCTGCCCTGTGGGTCTCATCAAAAGATTAATTCTACTGTATAAGAAAAGCTAGCTTTTCACAAATAGTAACCAGTTACCCTTTTCTTTCCCCAGTCTTCTCTTGCTGGTTACAAAGACCTTTGGACCCTAATGACCAATGTTTGGTCGCTAACTGGACCGATACTGTATCTTTCTGTTACTTTGTTACAGAGGTCTGTTCTGTGAAGGCTTGGAGTGCAGAACACTTTGGTTAACACTGTTTTGAATGGGAGACGAGGTAACCTGTATTATCTGAAGTGAGCTGACTTAAAGGGGACAGAAGTGATGTTTTCAGATGTTCCAAAGAGAGTCATTAAAACAGTGATTTGGGGCTGGAGAGATGGCTTAGAGGTTAAGGCGCCTGCCTCCTAAGCCTAAGAACGCTGGTTCCAATCTCCAGGTCCCACGTTTAGCCAGATGCAAAGTGATGCAAGGGCTCAGTGCCACACTTGACCACAAGGGGGCACACGCATCTGGATTTGGATTTCGTTTGCAGCAGCTGAGAGGCTGCTGGCGCACCATCTCTCTCTGTCTCCCTCTTCGTCTCTCTCTGTCTCCCCCCCCCCCAAAAAAAAAAAAAAAAACAGTGATTTGACCTCCTGTGTGTTTTTTTAATGGTACTTGTACATCTGGACACAAGTAGAGCGTGGGTGTAATTAGCAAATGGAAAGGCTGAGACTATTTCATGATGCTGATCCATGAGCTTGAACCAAGGAGGAATACCTCAGTGCTTTACCTTAGTAATAACAAACTTAGCTGGTGTGTGGGCAGCTGCAATGGAGAAGCTTTCTTATGGGTTTAGTGAGTGGGCATCACACTTTGATCGTTACCGCTTCAGACTAGAAGTAATCTGTTTATGAAAGCTTCATTGTCCTTAAAGAAGAATCCATGGTGAGTTGGAATATTACTTCAGGACATCAAATGAGTATAAACTTCCTTCTTTACTTGGCTTCCTCCAAACGTAGGCTGTCATGTGATTGCTTGTGGTTCTAGATGATTCTGGGCAGAATGTAAAGGTCCGTCACAGTGGATTGCTGTGCTCAAACAACCAGGTAAGGAAGCAGTTCTGTTTAATAATCTTTTTTTTTTTTTTGTTAGACAATTGTATTTTAAATAAAATGGCACAATCATTCGCATCATAATTACTAAAGTTAATATATCCATGTTTGAGTTGTATGTTCTGTTTTGTGTGGCAGTTCAATTTTGATTTTTTTTTTTTTGCTACTGTCTCGTGTAGGCCAGCCTTGTTCTCACTGTGTAGCCAAGCATGACTTTCAATGTTTGGTCTCCTGCCTCTACCTCCCAAGTGCTAAGATTAGAGGCATATGTCAACATGGGCTCTTTTTTGTCTTTTTTTTTTTTTTTGAGAGCTTTATTTTTATTCACTTATTTATTAGAGATGGGGAGAGAGAGAGAATGGGTACACCAGGGCCTCTAGCCATTGCAACAAACTCCAGATGCATGTGCCACCATGTGCATCTGTCTTAGATGGGACCTGGAGAATCAAACCTGGGTCCTTAGGCTTCATGGGCATGTGCCTGCTAAGCCATTTCTCCTGTCGTTTTTATCTTGTATTTATATTTTTAATTAAACATTTTAAACTGATCAATAAAAACAAAATTTGTATTAATGAGACACAATGTGGTGTTTCTAAATGTATGTAGTATTTAAGTCATGTTAAACATTTCAAACATTGGTCATTTCTTTATTGTTAAAACAATGAACATCCTGGCATTTTGAAATGTACAGTACATTATCCTTATCTATCACTACCCCTTTTGTGTAATACCACACCAGAACTTCTTACTCCTGGGAGGGCTCACTGATGAATCTTTCCCTCTCTGCAATTACTAGCTGCAGATAAGCCACTATTCTTCTCAACTTCTATGAGAATTTTTTTTTTTTTTTTTTTTTGGTTATTTGGAGGTGGTGGAGGGCAGATCTCTTGTAGTGCGGACTGGACTTAAGCTCTCCATGTAGCCGGAGATGACCTCTGAGCTTCAGATCCTCCTACCTCTTCCTCCCAAGTGCTGGGATTGCAGTCATGTACCTGGTTGTTATTTTTTTTATTTTTATATTTTTATTTTATTTTAGAGACAGCTTCTCACTCTGTGGCCCAAGCTGCTCATGAACTCTTGGTGAGCATCTTCAATCTCATAACAGGCTGAGGTCAATTTATATTGCAACTATGAATGGGACCATGTGCTCTTTGTCTTGTGCTTGGCTTATTTCCTTAACATAATTGAGTCTAGTTCCATCTGTATAGTTATAAATGACAGGACTTCATTTTATTTAGTTTTTATTTGAGTGTGAAAGAGAATGGGTATGCTAGAGCCTTCAGCTGCTGTAAATGAACTCCAGACCACATGCGCCACCTTGGGCATCTGGCTTACATGGGTCCTGGGGAATCAAACCTGGGTCCTTTGGCTTTGCAGGCAAATGCCTTAAGTACTAAGCCATCTCTCAAGCACCCCCCCCTCTTTTGCACTTTTTTTTTTTTTTTTTTGAGGTAGGGTCTCACTCCAGCCCTGGCTGACCTGGAATTCACTATGGAGTCTCAGGGTGGCCTCAGACTCATGGTGATCCTCTTACCTCTGCCTCCCGACTGCTGGATTAAAGGCGTGCTCCACCATGCCTGGACATTTTTTGCATTTTTTAAGTTGAGAATTTTGTGAGCGTATTGCAAATGTTCCCTGTCCCCTATCCCTGTTCCACCCAGGACCCTTTGCAGTGGGGTTAACCATATTCACTGTGGGGTCGTGAATGAACTTGTAAATGACCTGGTCTCAGCTCATGTGGTGTTGGTCAATGCCACAGAATACTCCTTCCCAGCCTGTGTAGCTTACATTCTTTCTGTACCCTGTAATGCAGTGTTCCCTGAGCCGTGGAGGGCATGCTGTAAATCTTTAGCGTTGAGCTCTCAGCAGCCTTTGATTTTCTGCTTTGATGAGTTTTGAATCTTCTCAGTGTCTACGTCATCTCCCTGGAGGAAGTTCTCAGGCTAGCCATGACAGCTGTACTCTTGTAATCTGCTACTTCTGTAATGTGTCCTGGGTCCTGGAAGATGTGATAGAGATGAGTCATCTCATGCTAGGCAGTCAGCTTTCTTTTCATGTACTGATGGGTCTCTGGTATTCCATCTGTAAAAAGATTTTCTTTTTCGGGGGTTTGGGGGGGTTTGAGGTAGGGTCTCACTCTACTCTAGGCTGACCTGGAACTCGCTATGTAGTCTCAGGGTGGCCTTGAACTCATGGTGATCCTCCTACCTCTGCCTCCTGAGTGCTGGGATTAAAGGCGTGCGCCACCACGCCCAGCCAGATTGCCTTTTTAAGGTAGGGTCTTACTCTAGCTCAGGCTGACCTGGAATTCACTATGTAGTCTCAGGGTAGACTCGAACTCACAGCAATCTTCCTACCTCTGCCTCCCAAATGCTGGGATTAAAGGCGTGCACCACCACGCCCAGTTCAGACTGCCTTTTTTTAATGCTAGACTGAGAGAGGGAGAATTGGTGCACCAGGGCATCCAACCACTGCAATTGAACAACTCCAGATGCTTGTGTCTCCTTGTGCATGTGCACTTGTGTCACTGTGTCTGGCTTACGTGGGACCTGGAGAATCGAACATGAGTTAAGCTTCCCAGGCAAACGTCTTAACTGCTAAGCCATCTCTCTAGCCCTGTAAAAAGACTCTAACCAAGAGTGAGAGCAGCATGAATCAGAGGATAAACAGACATTTAGAAGACTTTGATGGGAATAACTTCTCCTTTTAGCTAAAGAACAGTGGGATCTTCCCTTTAGAGTCTATTACCTTCTAAGCCATAGGCTTCTAATTTGGTTCTCAGTACAAGGTACGAATTCCCCTCCACTGAGCAGGCTTCATATTCAAACAGTTGGTAACCCTCATAGCCTGTATGCCACTATTAATTGCACCAGTGTGTACATCTTGCCTGGCTGGTTGATTTTGCAGCTTTCAGGATCAGCTGCCTGATCATCTGTTGTTAACTTTTACTCCCAGCAGCTTGCCTAGCACTTTCCACCATTCTCGTGGATCAGAAGACTATCATGAAAATGGCTATCCTAACAAAAGCATCTTCCTAAATTTCTTTTTCTTTTTGTTTTATTTTTAATTTTTGTCTTCCTCAATTTATTTCTTTGGTGTTCTCATATTTTCACTGTAGAGGTCTTTTACTTCCTTGGTCAGGGATATTTCGAGATATTTATTTTTTTGTTGTTACTGTAAATGGGAATGCTTCCCTGATTTCTTTCTTTGTATGTTTTGAAAGCTACTGCTTTTTTGTTTGTTGATTTTGTAACCTGACCCTTTGCTGAACGAACTTATCTCTAGGAGTTTTTTGATGGAGTCTTTTGGGTTGCTTAAATATAGAATCATATCATCTGCAAATATTTTGACATTTTACTTTCCAATTTGAATCCCTTTTATTTTTTTTATCTTATGGTTTGAGCTAAGACTTCAATGTTATGTTAGATGGCAGTACAGAGAGTGGGCACCCTTGTCTTTTTTCCCCAGATTTTAGTGGTGATGCTTTACGTTTTCTTCCAATTTAGTATGATATGGTCTTTAGTTTTGTTATATATAGTCCTTGTTATGATGTTGAGATATGATCCCTCCATTTCTACTGTCTTTAGTGTCTTTTTTTTGGAGGCAAGCCCAATAGACTTGCCTTTTTATTTATGTGTGTGTGTGAGAGAGAGAGACAGACAGAGAGAATGGGCACGCCAAGCCTCCAACCACTGCAATCAGACTCCACATGTGTGCACCCCCTTGTGTGTATGTGTGACCTTGTGTGCTTGAGTTACTGTGCGTCTGGCTTATGTGGAGTCTGGAGAGTTGAACATGAGTCCTTAGGCTTTGCAGGCAAGCACCTTAACCACTAAACCATCTCTCCATCCTGTTTTTTTTTTTTTTTTTTTTTTTTTTCTGAGGTACAGTCTTGCTTTAGCCCAGGCCTGGAATTCACTATGTAATCTCAGGCTGGCCTTGAAATCACAGTGATCCTCCTACCTTGGCCTCCTGAGTGCTGCAATTAGAGGCATCCACCACTATGCTTGGCTTCTCTAGTGTTATTTATTTATTTGAGAGTGTGAAAGAGGCAGAGAGAAAAAGAGAGAATGGGCACATCAGGGCCTCTAGCCACTGCAAACAAACTCCAGATGCATGTGCCACCTTGTACATCTGGCTTATGTGGGTTCTGGGGAATTGAACTGAGGCCCTTGCTTTGCAGGCAAACATTTTAACCACTAAGCCATCTCTCCAGCCAATTTTCTAATGTTTTAATCATGAAGGGATGTTGTATTTTGTTGAAGGCCTTTTCTGCATCCACCGATGACCATGTGATTTCTCTAAGTCTATTAATGTTGATTTTTTATTATTTTTTTTTTAGAGAGAAGGGGAGAAGCAGGTAGATAGAGAGAATGGGTGTGCCAGGGCCTTCAGCCTCTGTAATGAACTCCAGACACATGTGCTACCTTGAGCATCTGTGGGTCCTGGGGAATCAAACCTGGGTCCTTTGGCTTGCAGGTAAATGCCTTAACTGCTAAGCCATCTCTCCAGCCCAATTTTGTTTGAAAAATTAATGTTGATTTCTATATGTTGAGCCATCTTTGCATACCTGGAATGAAAGCTCCTTGAGCCATGTGAATGATACTTTTGATGTGTTCTTGGATTTGATTTACAAGAATTTCATTGATAATTTTTGGTCTGTGTTCCTCAGGAATATTGGATAATTATAATTCCTTTTTGGGTCTTTTTTGGTATTAGTTTAATGCTAGCTTCATAGAGGGAGTCAAGGAAACTTTCTTCAATTTTGTGAAATAACTTGAGCAGTGCTGTGTGTGTGTGTGTGTGTGTGTGTGTGTGTGTGTGTGTGTGTATGTATATATATATAATTATATAAAGGTTTGATAGAATTTGACAGTGAATCCATTCAGGCATAGACTTTTTTTAGTTGGGAGGTTTTTTTTTTCCCCCAAGGTAGGATCTCACTCTGGTCCAGGCTGACCTGGAATTCACTATGTATTCTCAGGGTGGTCCTGAACTCACAGCGATCCTCCTACCTCTGCCTCCCAAGTGCTGGAATTAAAGGCGTGCGCCACCATGCCCGGTGTAGTTGGGAGGGTTTTAATTTCTCTTTCAATCTCATTAGATGTTATAGCTCTACTCAGATACTTCATCTCTTCTAGGGTTAGCTGTGGTTCATCATGTAAGTGAAGAAATTCATTTCCTCTAGAATTTACAATTTTGTAAAATATAGGTTTTTGAAGAATGTCCTAATGATTCTCCCAATTTCATTGGTATGTGTTGCAACATATTTTTCATCTATAGTCTTATTAATTAGAGCTTTCTCTCTTTTCCTTTTGATCAATTTGCCAGGGGTTTATCAATCCTGCTTCCCCCCGCCCCCCCCCAGGTAAGGTTTCACTATAGTCCAGGCTGACCTGGAATTCACTATGTAGTCTCTGGGTAGCCTCGAACTCACGGTGATCCTCCTACCTCTGCCTCCCCAATGCTGGGATTAAAGGCATGCACCACCACACCTGGCCAATCTTGCTTACTTTTTGAAGAATCATCTCTTTATTTCATCAATTAACTTTTTAAAAAAATTTCTAGTTCATTGATTTCTGCTAGAATCTTGAGTATTTTTTTCCATCTGGCATTTTTGGGTTTGGATTATTCTTGTTTTTTCTTTTAGTGAATTTTTAAATATATTATTTATTTATTTATGAGAAAGGGTGGGGAGAGAGAGAGAGAGAGTGGGCACACCAGGGCATCCAGCCACTACAAACGAACTCCAGACACATGTGCCCCCCTGTGCATCTGACTTACATGGGTCCTGGAGAATTGAACTGGGATCCTTTGGCTTTGCAGGCAAATGCCTTAACTGCTAAGCCCTATCTCCAGCCCCTGTTCTTGTTTTTTCTATAGCCTTCAGATTGGCCATTAAGGTATGTATTTAAGATCACTTTCTTTTGGTAACAGATGTTTATAGTATATAGTTTATAGTATATATACTTCCTTCTCAGAACTGACTTCATTGTGTCCCTTAAATTTGTTCACAGAACCTAAACTGTCTAATCCATTAAATACAATCAGAAAAAGCACAAAAGATTCTATTGACAGGTTTTCCTCAGTCAAATAAAAGTAGACAGACCAAATTAGCTGCAATACAATTAAATGAGCTCACAAAATAGCAGACTTTATTATGCCATTTTCATATATATATATATATATATAAATATATAAATTTATGTGTGTGTTTAGTGTGCTAGCATGTCTTGCAATGAAATGCAAGAATCATGTGACTGCTAGGGAATTGATCCCAGGCCACCAGGCATTGCAAACAAGTGCCTTTAACTGCTGATCCATCTCCCCAGCTCCACTATGGCATTTTCTTTTTTCTTTTTTCTTTTTTTGGTTTTTCAAGGTAGGATTTCACTCTAGTCCAGGCTCACCTGGAATTCACTATGTAGTCTCAGAGTGGCCTTGAACTCATGGCAATCCTTCTACCTTTGCCTCCTGAGTCCTGGGATTAAAGGCGTGTACCACCATGCCTGGCTCAACTATGGCATTTTTGTACATATATTTTTATTAATAAATGAGGTCTTTACCCAAGAAAGAATTTGGTTTTGGACTGCCTGGAAAAGGTTTGTCATGTACTTCCTGCATGGTTGGGTAATTTTCTCAGCTCCCCTTGACTATACAGACCAGATTCTTTCTGGCTAAATGCAAACACAGAAGAAAGAGCATCAAAGGTGAATTCTGTATGGCAAAGAATCATAAATTGAAGACAACCAACAAATTAAGCAGTCTACTCACTGCCACACTACACTCATTGCAGTCCATTTTCTCAGTCTGAATAAAAAACTTTAAAAAGATTCATTTCTTTGTATGTGTGTACGCACGTGTATGCCTGAGTCTCTTGCCCTTGCAAATAAACACCAAACGCGTCACTTTTTATGTCTGGCTTACATGGGTGGCTTGGGATTTGAACATGAGCTGGCAGGCTTGGTGAGCAAGCTGAGCCATCTTCTCAGCCTCTCAGACTGATTTTTCTTTTCTTTTTTCTCTTTTTCTTTCTTTTTTTCGAGGTAGGGTCTCACCAGTCTGGTCCAGGCTGACCTGGAATTCACTATATAGTCTCAGGGTGGCCTTGAACTCACGGTGATCCTACTACCTCTGCCTCCCAAGTGCTGGGATTAAAGGCATGCACCACCACACCCGGTTTGATGGATGGATCTTTCTTTCTTTCTTTCTTTCTTTCTTTCTTTCTTTCTTTCTTTCTTTCTTTCTTTCTTTCTTTCCTCCTTTCTTTCCTCCTTTCTTTCTTCCTTTCTTTCCTCCCTCCCTCCCTCCTTCCTCCCTCCTCCCTCCTTCTCCCTCCCCCCCCCTTCTTCCCCCCCCCCCCCCCTCCTCCTTTCTTTCTTTCTTTGTTTGTTTGTTTGTTTGTTTGTTTGTTTGTTTTGTGTGGCTGGGTGTCTAACCCAGGGTCTCAGGCTTGCTAGGAAAGCTCTCTGTATTAAGCCACACCTCCAGCTCTCTCAGTCCAATGTGATGAGTATACTGGCAAACATTGTTTTCTATTGACAATTTTCAAACATACATAATGTATTTCAATCATAGTTCCTTCCCATTGACTTCTCCTCAATCCATTTCCTCTCCCCTGAGTCCCTTCTTTCTGATTAGCCCCTTTTATGTTGATGTCTTTAATTTTTTTTTGTCCCTGCTCTATCATCTATGTTGAAGTGTTGATGGCCTCATATCATGTAAGTCTGGTGCAGGTAGATACAAGTGAATACATGAATACAATGGCACCTTGTGTCCAGAGCATAGTGTTCCAAAGCACTACTGTCATCCTCTAGTTCTTACATTCTTTCTGTCCCAGCCCCTTTCTACAATGTTCCTGAGCTTTGGAGGACATATTGGAGATGGCTCATTGAGTGCTGAGCACTCAAAACCACTTATCACCAGGTCTTTGATTAATTTTGAGTCATTGCAGGAGTCACTGCCATTTGTAAAAAGAAGCTTCTCTGTCCAAAGAGAATAAAAATAAATCGAGGGGCTGGAGAGAGAGCTTAGTGGTTAAGGCACATGTCTGCGAAGCCTAAGGACCCAGGTTTGATTCTCCAGGTCCCATGTAAGCCAGATGCCCAGTGGCACATGCATCTGGAGTTTGTTTGCACTTTGCAGTGCCAATTTTCACTCCTCTGTCTCTCCCTCTCTCAGTCGCTAATAAATAAATGAATAATATTTTAAAAAAATAAAATAAATCGAGGAAAATTTGATGAGCACAACATACCCATTTAACCAAATGACAGTGGCAGCTTCCCTCTAGGTTCTATGACCTCAGCCATAGGCTTTAGACTAGGTTTTCAGTACCAGGCATGAGTTCCCTCCCATGGAGAAGACCTCAAATCCAATCAGAGCAGTTAATTTCTCCTGTAACAGTAATGCCTGTTGCATCATTGGGCACATCTTGCCTGGCTGGCCAGTTGGGTAAGATGCATGGTCTAACAATGGCTAAAACTATTGGTGACTCCCCGCCCCCGCCCTAGTCTGCTTAGCACTTTCCAGTACTGTGACAGCTAGCCAGCAGGGAGGAGGCTTCTAGCTCAGTGTCCTGCATCCAAAGCATGTGGTGCCTTCAGAAATTGGGTCTTACTGTCTGGTTCTTGTGGGCAGCCAAAAGTATCAGCAATGGTTTGTATTGTCTTGGGGGACTTCAAGTACCTCTGTAATCAACAACTCCTGGGAGCTATCCCACCCCGACAGTGGATTTTTCCTGCAATAACTGATCACTTCTGAGAAACTGATTCTTCTATGTGGTCTGCCTGATGTTGATGTCTTCTATCAAGTGTCTTTATTTGCTTAGTGTAATTTAAAAAAATATATATCACTCGGGAGGCAGAGGTAGGAGGATCGCCGTGAGTTCAAGGCCACCCTGAGACTACATAGTGAATTCCAGGTCAGCCTGGGCCAGAGTGAGACCCTACCTCGAAAAACCAAAAAAAATAAAAAAATAAAAAAAAAAATAAAAAAATAAAAAAATATATATTTTATTTATTTGAGAAAAAGAGAGAAAGTGAGAGAGAGAGAGAAGGAGGGAGAATATGGGTGTGTCAGGGCCTCCAACCACTGCAAACAAAATCCAGATGCATGTACCACCTAGTGCATCTGGCTTATGTGGGTACTGGGGAATTGAGCCTGGGTCATTTGACTTCACAGGCAAGCACCTTAACCACTAAGCCATCTCCCCAGCCCTGCTTAGTATAATTTTGATCTCAAGGATTTGATTTTAAAAATTTGATTCTCTCTTTTTCCCTGTTACTGAATCATTTCTGTGTTTTCTTGAATGTCATTGGGTTTCCTTAAAACTGCTATTTTAAATTCTCCATCTGGGAGTTTTCCCATTTTTGAATTTTTTTTTGGTGCCTTAATTTGATCTTTAGGTTAGGTCATGATTTCCTCAAAGTTCTTGATGGCTGGTAGCCAACATTATGTAGGCATTGCAGAAATAGGTTTAAAAATTTTTTAAAATTTATTTCATTTTTATTTATTTATTTTTTTAAATTTTTTTATTTTTATTTATTTATTTATTTATTTATTTTTGTTTTTCAAGGTAGGCTCTCACTCTGGCTCAGGCTGACCTGGAATTCACTATGTAGTCTCAGGGTGGCCTTGAACTCACAGCGATCCTCCTACCTCTGCCTCCTGAGTGCTGGGATTAAAGGTGTGTGCCACCACACCTGGCTCTTTTTAATTTATTTTTTTTATTGACAACTTCTGTAATTATAGACAATAACCCATGGTAATTCCTTTTCTCCCCCAGTTTCCCCTTTGAAACTCCACTCTCCATCATACCCCTTTCCCCTCTCAGTCTGTCTCTCTTATTTTGATGTCATCATCTTTTCCTCCTATTATGATGGTCTTGTGTAGGTAGTGTCAGGCACTGTGAGGTCATGGATATCCAGGCCATTTTGTGTCTGGAGGACCATGTGGTAAGGAGTCCTATACCCTTCCTTTGGCTCTTACATTTTTTCTGCTACCTCTTCTGCAATGGACCCTGAGCCTTGGAATGTGTGATAGAGGTATTCCATTGCTGAGCACTCTGTCTCTTCTCAGCACCATGTTGCCTTCTGATTCATCCCAAGGTTACCGCCATCTGAAAAGAGAAGCGTCTCAAACCAAAAGTGAATTAATATATAAGTGTGAACATTAAGAGAAGTGCTTACTGGGCAGTATGGTGAGCATAGTATATACATTTAGCCAGACACAGCAGACATTATACTCCTAGGGCTCATGACTACCCCTGTAATAGATTTTCAGTATGTGGAATCTTCAGCAGTAGGGTCTTACTATCTATTCCTGTGGGAAACCAAGAACCTCAGCCATGCCTGTAATGTTTTGGGGCATCAGGGGTTCACTGAGATGAACTTCCAGACCAGGCACAGTTATGCAGTGTGGTAGTTTGAATATATGGCCCCCAGTATATTCAGTGTTTTATTAGTTTATAGTTTGCATCTGCAGCCACCTTGCTAGAGGCAGTGTCACTGGGTGATTCTTAAGGTGTGGTGGTGGGTTTGAGATTCCATTGTAAAGATATGCAAAGTGTGCCCAGTTGGAGTTCCTGAACTGTGCTGTGGCTTTTGGCTGTAGCTTTGCTCTGTGTGCTGTGTGCCTGGTTGGCTTTTATCTCTCTTGCCTGGTCCTGTGAGAGCAGGCTGCTTCTCCTGCCATTATGGAACTTCCCCTGGATCTGTAAGCTTCAATAAATATCCGTTCCTCCATAACTGTGTCTGGTCTGGAAGTTCATCTCAGCGAACCTGAAGCTGTCTGCTACATGGAAGAAGGGATTTATTGAAGTTTACAGATCCAGGGGAAGTTCCATAATGGCAGAAGAAGCTGGCCTGCTCTCACAGGACCAGGCAAGAGAGAGAGCAAGAGACCCAAAAAGCCAAAAGGCAAAAATCACATAACACAGCACACTTCAGGAACTCCAGTTAGGCACACTTTGCATATCTTTAGATTGAAATCTCAAACCCACCACCACACCTTAAGATCTGCCCAGTGACACTGCCTCCAGCTAGGTGTCTGCAACTATAAACTAATAAAACACTGAATATATTGGGGGGGGAATATATTCAATCTACCACATTCCACCCCTGGCCCCCAATATATTTAAAACCATCACACATTGTAAATAGTCCAATTTCAAAGGTCCTCACAGTCTTGGCCAACTCAAGATAGTGAGTCCTGTAAAATCAAACAAGTTAAATACTTTCAACATATAAAGGCACAGAGTAAACATTTTCAACTGATATAAGGCATAGCAAGGAGAGACTAGAACAATGTAAACTCAACCACCATGAAGTAATCATTCAAACTTCTGCAGTTCAAGTTCAATACAACCAGAGACTGACAGTCTCCAGGTTTTCCAGTTCTGCCCCTCCAGCTGGGCAGAGTAGCCAGGGAAAACTTCCATCCCAGGCCAACAGTGTACTCCGTGGTAGTCCTTGCATAGTCCTGGTATATCCAAAATGTCTTCAGGACTCCATGCAAACCACGATCAACAACTCACTGGAAGGTCTCTCATCTCTGGTACTGAAAATTTTCTAGTAACAATCTGTGGCTTCTGGGTGTTCCATTGTCTCAAAAAGTAGGTTTCCATATGACTTATACCTTCTTAGATTTTGATTAGCCCTCCCTCCACCTTTCCTTTACTCAGTCTCTTCCCCTGACCTCACTTAGGCCTTTACACCCCCATTAATCTCTTCTTCTACTTACACATATACAAGACCATCCTATTAAGTCCCCCTCCCTCCCTTTCTATTACCTGTTTTATCCCCTTTCTAGCTTACTGGCCTCTGTTACTGTGTTTTTTTCCAACTCACAAAGAAGTCCAATAATTAGAATTAGGTATTTATTCCAGTCTTTGTAATATGGCTTTGTGCTTATCCTTCCAGAAAAATCAGCCCACATATTTTGAATTTATAGTCACTTTTACCATCTCATCACTAGATGGTACCCTAAGCCCACTTTACTACAAGTCCCACTATGAGTGCATTGTCACTGTTTCAACACTGGGGCAATGCAAGCCTGGGTCTGTTCTGAATCTGTGGTTGGTGTCTTGTCCAGCATGAACTAGAGAATTCCCTTTTTTTTTTTTTTTTTTTTTTTTTTTTTTTGTGGCCAGGATGGGCCTAGATGTGCCCACAGATATTAATCTGTAGTTGGGCACCAAAGGATTTTGCCTGTATCCAGAAACCTGCCCATGTTCTATGTCAGACCCGTGGCCACAAATGACGCAAAGCCTGGTCATTCTGAGCCTCATTCCCTACTAAGATCAGCATGGCACCTTAGGCATTTTAGCTTCCTTTGGTTGTTAGAGGAGTTGGGGAGCTAGACCAATGCCCATCAAGGCATTTTCTTACCTACCATGAAGACCTCTGAGAAGAGAATCTAGGATAAGCCAATTGTTAAGGCTCACGTACAACCCCAAACTTGGGGCCTAGGTCTATTCCTCCTCTTCTCCTCCTCCTTCTCCTCTTCCTGCTCCCCCTCACACTCCCCTTTTCCTCCTCCTTCTTTTTTTTTTTTTTTTTTTTTTTTGGTTTTTCGAGGTACGGTCTCACGCTGGTCAAGGCTGACCTGGAATTAACTATGTAGTCTCAGGGTGGCCTCGAACTCTCGGCGATCCTCCTACCTCTGCTTCCCGAGTGCTGGGATTAAAGGCGTGCGCCACCACGCCCGGCTTCCTCCTCCTTCTTAAACTGGTCACTTAGAGCCAGTGTAATGCTTCACATCATTTTTTTTTTTTTAGGCAGGGTCTTACTCTAGCCCAGGCTGCTCTGGAATTTACTACGTAGCCTCGGGGTGGCCTGGAGCTCATAGTGATCCTCCTACCTCAACCTCCCAAGTGCTGGGATTAAGGGCATGTGCCACCATGCCTGGCAGGTGACCCAGCAGCATGCTTCCTATTAGAGTAGTGTCCTTGTACTTGAGGCCTGAGTAGGAGAAAAGGTATTTCCTCTTCCTAGTCTCTCGAGAGGATTAAGGCCTTTCTGCTACCTTTCTGTGGCTCTGGCAAAGTTCTTGATGAATGGAATTTTGTCTTCTCTCTGATGCTCAGGTTTATTTTTTTCATCTATTATTTACTATTTTTTTTTTTTTTTTTTTTTTTCTAGGTAGTGTCTCACTCCTGCTCAAGCTGACCTGAAATTCACTATGTAGTCTCAGGGTGGCCTCAAACTCACAGTGATCCTCCTACCTCTGCCTCCCAAGTGCTGGGGTTAAAGGCGTGCGCCACCATGCCCAGCTCCGGGTTTATTTTTGAATGAGTTGGTTCCTTCAGACTAGAACCCAGCTTCTGTGGAGGGACAAGCCAAATCTGCTTGCTTGTCAGTCAGTAAGAGTAGAGAGTAGTAGCTGGGCATGGTGGTGCACGCCTTTAATTCCAGCACTTGGGAGGCAGAGGTAGGAGGATCGCTGTGAGTTCGAGGCCACCCTGAGATTATATAGTGAATTCTAGGTCAGCCTGGGCTAGAGTGAGATTCTGCCTTGGAAAACCAAAATAAAAAGAAAGAAAGCAAAACATTTGATGGAGGAGAAGTAAGGAAGTGAGGAATGTTTATGTAGCTGGCAATATTTTTTATTGTTTATGTACTGCTGTTTTATATTTTAGTAACTTAGTTATTATTATATTTATTGGGCATCTTTGCCAGGAATTATGCTAGGTAATAGGCATAAAACAGTGAAAAAAAGAGATAGATGCCTCTTTCAAGGTCACTGTAGTGTGGCAAGATATATATTAAATAAGATAAGATTATGACAAATACTATTACTTATTTATGAGAGAGAGAATGAGCACACCAGGGTCTCTGGCCACTGCAAACAAACTTTAGACACATGTGCCACCTTATGCATCTGGCTTATGTGGGCCCTGGGGAATTGAACCTGGGTCCTTTGGCTTTGTAGGCAAGCGCTTTAACTGCTAAGCGATCCCTCCAGCCCTAAACTGGGACTTTCGGGGAAGTAAATTCTTTATTCTTACTGGGTTTGAATGTGAAGGAGGAAGCTGGAGCCAGTATGAGAAATAAGATTCTCTGACGATGCAGCCAACATGGTAGGGTACTTTTGAGGCCTGCATCAGTCTCATGCCAACTCTGGGCTTTACAGTTCCTTGCGCCTGTTTGGTTTGTTCTCTGTGAGATGACTTGTGACATAAATGAGTCAGAAAAGGTTTCCCTATGGATAAATTTGGGGTTCTGGGGTGTTTCCTGGAACCCCAAGCCTTGAGTCCACATTTGCAAATTAACCAAAAAATTGGCAATTCCAGACTCAAGAAAATGAATTTTTTTTTTTCGAGGTAGGGTTTCACTCTAGCTCAGGCTGACCTGGGAATTCACTATGTAGTCTCAGTGTGGCCTTGAACTCAAGGTGATCCTCCTACCTCTGTCTCCTGAGTGCTGGGATTAAAGGCGTGTGCCACCACGCCTGGCTGAAGAAAATGATTTTTAAAACACCACATTTTATTTAGATATCACAGGGAAAGGGGCTGGGAAGGTAAAGTGGAATGGGGAGAAGGGAAATACACTGCATGGTCCAGAAGCCTATGGAAACGAACATGGTCCTACTTATGGGTCCTGGCACAGGTGACCCAACAGCATGCTTCCTATTAGAGTAGTGTCCTTGTACTTGAGGCCTGAGTAGGAGAAAAGGTATTTCCTCTTCCTAGTCTCTCGAGAGGATTAAGGCCTTTCTGCTACCTTTCTGTGGCTCTGGCAAAGTTCTTGATGAATGGAATTTTGTCTTCTCTCTGATGCTCAGGTTTATTTTTTTCATCTATTATTTACTATTTTTTTTTTTTTTTTTTTTTCTAGGTAGTGTCTCACTCCTGCTCAAGCTGACCTGAAATTCACTATGTAGTCTCAGGGTGGCCTCAAACTCACGGCTATCCTCCTACCTCTGCCTCCCAAGTGCTGGGGTTAAAGGCGTGCGCCATCACGCCCAGCTCCAGGTTTATTTTTGAATGAGTTGGTTCCTTCAGACTAGAACCCAGCTTCTGTGGAGGGACAAGCCAAATCTGCTTGCTTGTCAGTCAGTAAGAGTAGAGAGTGGTAGCTGGGCGTGGTGGTGCACGCCTTTAATTCCAGCACTTGGGAGGCAGAGGTAGGAGGATCGCTGTGAGTTCGAGGCCACCCTGAGATTATATAGTGAATTCTAGGTCAGCCTGGGCTAGAGTGAGATTCTGCCTCGGAAAACCAAAATAAAAAGAAAGAAAGCAGAACATTTGATGGAGGAGAAGTAAGGAAGTGAGGAATGTTTGTGTAGCTGGCAATATTTTTTATTGTTTATGTACTGCTGTTTTATATTTTAGTAACTTAGCTATTATTATATTTATTGGGCATCTTTGCCAGGAATTATGCTAGGTAATAGGCATAAAACAGTGAAAAAAAGAGATAGATGCCTCTTTCAAGGTCACTGTAGTGTGGCAAGATATATATTAAATAAGATAAGATTATGACAAATACTATTACTTATTTATGAGAGAGAGAATGAGCACACCAGGGTCTCTGGCCACTGCAAACAAACTTTAGACACATGTGCCACCTTATGCATCTGGCTTATGTGGGCCCTGGGGAATTGAACCTGGGTCCTTTGGCTTTGCAGGCAAGCGCCTTAACTGCTAAGCTATCCCTCCAGGCCTAAACTGGGACTTTCGGGGAATTAAATTCTTTATTCTTACTGGGTTTGAATGTGAAGGAGGAAGCTGGAGCCAGTATGAGAAATAAGATTCTCTGAGGATGCAGCCAACATGGAAGGGTACTTTTGAGGCCTGCATCAGTCTCATGCCAACTCTGGGCTTTACAGTTCCTTGCGCCTGTTTGGTTTGTTCTCTGTGAGATGACTTGTGACATAAATGAGTCAGAAAAGGTTTCCCTATGGATAAATTTGGGGTTCTGGGGTGTTTCCTGGAACCCCAAGCCTTGAGTCCACATTTGCAAATTAACCAAAAAATTGGCAATTCCAGACTCAAGAAAATGAATTTTTTTTTTTCGAGGTAGGGTTTCACTCTAGCTCAGGCTGACCTGGGAATTCACTATGTAGTCTCAGTGTGGCCTTGAACTCAAGGTGATCCTCCTACCTCTGTCTCCTGAGTGCTGGGATTAAAGGCGTGTGCCACCATGCCCGGCTCAAGAAAATGATTTTTAAAACACCACATTTTATTTAGATATCACAGGGAAAGGGGCTGGGAAGGTAAAGTGGAATGGGGAGAAGGGAAATACACTGCATGGTCCAGAAGCCTATGGAAACGAACATGGTCCTACTTATGGGTCCTGGCACGATCCAAAATTAATTAGGAATTAGGGATTAGTCCTCCATACCCTACAGTGAAGGCTTTACCACAGGTGATTTGTTTGAAATCTTTGTATCCATAGGAACCACAGGGTACAGATTCCTCCCTCACAGAATGTCCCAGGACTCCATGGTGATTGCCTACATTTTCTTCTTCCTTGGGTTTCCTTTCTGCATAGAAGCACTTCTCTTTTCAGATCTTTGACCTGCTTGATCACCATGGTCTTGTACCATTACCCATTCCTTTCCAAAACTTGTGATGTACTATCTTCTTATGTTGATGAATTGTCTGCTTTTCTAGAACTCGATATTCCTTGGGTTCTATATTTGGCCTCTGAACGCTCTAAAACTCTCTTGGATAACCATCTGGTTTCCTTACATTTAGTTGCTACCCACTATGAGCCTTCCAACTCTCTGCTCCAACTCTGCTCCTTGGCTCCAGTTGACTCCAGCTCCCTACAGTCAACGGACCATGGCCACCTGGAGGCGCCACTTCTGGCTCAGTGTGCTCCAAGCCCTATTATATTATATTATATTATATTATATTATATTATATTATATTATATTATTTTATTTGTTTTTTTTTTTGAGATAGGATCTCACTCTAGCCCAGGCTGACCTGTAATTCACTATGTAATCTCAGGGTGGCCTTGAACTCACAGCGATTCTCCTACCTCTGCCTCCCAAGTGCTGGGGTTAAAAGCGTGCGCCACCACACCCGGCCCTCAAAGCCTTTTTAAACATTCATCTCTTTCTTTGGCTGGAATCAGAGACTTCCCTCTTTCAAGATGAAGAACACATTCAAAAATTTTTAAGTCAGAATCTTATTATGTAGCCCAGGCAGGCCTCAAACTTGCAGCAATCCTCTTGCCTCAGCCTCTAAGTGCTGCAATTACAAGCATGAGCTGCCATGCCTGGCCAGAGTTTTTATGATCTAAACGATAGTGGGGCTGAGGAGATGGGTCAGTGGATAAAGCACTTGCTATGCAAACTTGAGTGCCTGAATTTGTATATCCAAAACCCAAATAAGTGCAGAAGCTTTGGTGGGCCCCTGTAATCACAGAAGACTGACTGTAAGTTGGGAGGGGGAGACAGGAGATTTTCCCAGAAGCTCACAGACTGGCTCAGTGATGAACAACAAATGTTCTCTCTCATACGTGGATCCCAGCTCCAAATGTTTAGACTTGTATGTGAGTTGGAGTGAAAGTCAGTAGCAGAGGCCAGTAAGCTAGAAAGGCAGGGAGGAGAAGGGAGAACTTAAGGAGAGGGTATTGTATATATGCAAGTAGATGAACAGATTACTGGGGTTACAATGACCTAAGTAAGGTCAGGTGAAGGGATGGAGTAAAGGAAAGGTGGGAGGGTAGTTAATCAAAATGTAAGATATTATGAATAAGCTGCATGGAAACCTACTTTTTTGGATAATGGTGCACCCAGAAGCCATAGATTGTTACTACAGAAAATTCAGTGCCAGGGATGGGATACCTTCCAGTGAGTTGTTGACCAGGGAGGTCCATGATGTCCCCAAAACATTATAGGCCATTGCCAAGGCTCTTGGTAAGACCTTATTGCTGAAGACTTCACATGCTTGGGCTGCAAGGTCACTGAGAAATCAAGCTGGAGCCAAGCTGAAAACCTGCCCCATGTAAGACCAGTCGACTGAAAGCTGGAAAAAGCAACATTGCATGCAGCAGCTGTATGGGAGACAGAAGTCATCAGCGGTGATAAACAACAGTGGACACTGCAAGCCTTCAGGCCAAATGAGCCAATGGGTGCAATAGTGGCATGTCTGTTAGAGGGGAAACCAACTGCTTTCTAATTGGGCTAGAGGTCCACTCCATGGGAGGGAATACATGCCTGGTACTGAAAACCTAGTCAAAAGCCTATGGCGGGGGAATAATGCATGCTGTTGTCTGGCTAAATGCATATATTATCCTCACCAAACTTCCATGTGAGCACTTTTCTTAATGTTCATACTCATATATTAATGCCAATCTCACTTTTGGTTAGAGGAGCTTCTCTTTTCAGATGGCAGTGACCACTGGGATGACTCAAATGGTACCATAGTGCTGAGAAGGAGTGACAGAGGAGTTTTCAGCACTAAGACATCTCTATCATACCTTCCAAGGCTTAGGGTCCATTGTGGAAGAGGTGGGGGAAGGAATGTAAGAGCCAAAGGAAGGGTAGGACTGCTTACAACATAATCTTCTAGATACACAATGGCCTGGATATCCATGATCTCACAGCACCTGGTACTACTACACAAGACCCTTATAATAAGAGAAAAATATTATGACATTAAAATAAAAGAGAGACTGAGGGGGGAGAGGATATGATGGAGGGTGGATTTATGAAGGGGAAAGTGGGGAAGAGGAGGGAATTATCATGGTTTGTTGTTTATTATTATGGAAATTGTCAATAAAAAATTAGAAAAAGCCAGACATGGTGGTGCATGCCTTTAATCCCAGCATTCAGGAGCAGAGGTAGGAGGATCACCAAAAGTTTGAGGCCACCCTGAGACTACATAGTGAATTCCATGTCAGCCTGAGCCAGAGTGATACCCTACCTTGAAAAACCAAAGAAAAAAATTAGAGCTGGGCGTGGTGGCGCACGCCTTTAATCCCAGCACTTGGGAGGCAGAGGTAGGAGGATCGCCGAGAGTTCGAGGCCACCCTGAGACTACATAGTGAATTCCAGGTCAGCCTGGACCAGAGAGACCCTACCTTGCAAAACCAAAAAAAAAAAAAAAAAAAAAAAAAAAAAAGAACAAGAGACCTTGCCTCAAGGTGAAAAATGAGCTGGGTGTGGTGGCGCATGCCTTTAATCCCAGCACTTGGTATGCAGAGGTAGGAGGATCACTGTGAGTTCAAGGCCACCCTGAGACTACATAGTGAATTTCAGGTCAACCTGGACTAGAGTAAAACTCTACCTCGACCCCCCCCCCCAAAAAAAAGGGATTTTAAAGGCTGGAGAGATGGCTTAGCAGTCAAGATGCTTGCCTACCAAGCCAAACACCCATGTTCAATTCCCCAGTACCTATGTAAAGCCACATGCATAAGGTGGAGCATGCATCTGGAGTTGGTTTGCAGTGGCTAGAGGCCCTAGCACACCTAACTGCTTCTCTCTCTCAAGTAAATAAATAAAATAATCAAAGATAAAAAAGGATTTTAGGGCTGGAGAGATGGCTTAGTGGTTAAGACACCTGCCTCCTAAGCCTAAGAATGCTGGTTCCAATCTCCAGCGGTTCGAATCTCTAGGTCCCACATTTAGCCAGATGCAAAGTGACGCAAGGGCGCAATGCCACACTTGACCACAAGGGGGTGCACGCATCTGGATTTCATTTGTAGCAGCTGAGAGGCTGCTGGCGCACACATCTCTGTCTTACTCTCCTTCTCTCTCTGTCTCTCTCTCAAAAAAATAGGGATTTTAGGTTGTGAAGTAGACAGAGTTGAGGAAATTACAGAAGTATGGTATCTTTACCAGCCCCTTCCAGATCCTTCTGTCTTTCTGCTGTGCAGCTTGTAGGGTTAACTCTTCTTGTTTCACCTTCTTGTCAAGCTGAGCCATTTGGAACTCTCCTCAGTGGTGATGCATTCATTCTTTCCGTCCCCATCCTTGGCCCTGCGGTAGGTTCTGCCCCTCTTCTGTATAATAACATTCTCTTGACCTTGCTCTTGGTATGTTCTAGAAGGAGATGAACTTAAAATCTCTCATCATGTCCACTGGGTCTGAGTCTTACTTCCTGAGACCATCACATCTCTGTCTTTACATACTCCTTTGGAGGCTGGAACAATGGCTCAGTGGTTAAAGACACTTGCATGCAAAGCCTGATGGCTGGGTTTGATTCCCCAGTGGCCATGTAAAGCCAGATTCACAAAGTGATGCATGCATCTGGAGTTCATTTACAGTGGCATGAGGCCCTGGTGCATCCATTCTCTCTCTTTTTCTTTCTCTCTCCCTTGTAAATAAGTAAATAAAAGTTTTAAAAGTTGCTATATCTAGCCAGGTGTGGTGTACACCTTTTATCCCAGCACTCATGAAGCAGAGATAGGTGGGATCACTGTGAGTTTGAGGCCACCTTGAAACTACATAGTGAATTCCAGGTCAGCCTGGGATAGCGTGAAACCCTACCTCAAAAAATCAAAAATAGCCAGGCATGGTGGTGCATGCCTTTAATCCCAGCACTCGGGAGGCAGAGGTATGAGGATCGCTGTGAGTTCAAGGCCACCCTGAGACTACATAGTTAATTCCAGGCCAGCCTGGGCCAGAGTGAGACCCTACCTTGAAAAACCAAAAAACCATAAAAAAAACCCAAACAAAACTATATTTACACCTTTGGGTTGGACTTTGGCAAATATACCCATGAAATCATAGGAAAGGGCTGGAGAGGACTTCCGGTAAGATGGCAGCATAGGAGCCATGCCAAGCCAGCCTAGGGAGGGATTTAAGCAAAACCACAGCAAATTACATTCTTCTGAAAGGTGAAGGTGTGTAGGTTATTCTTAGACACAGTAGAGAAGCAGGAGAGACCAAGATCCACCAGAAAGGAGGAAAATGGCCAGAATCCGCTGAGATGCTTGTGGCCTCTGATCTATCCGCATGATCCATGCACTTGGCACCGACCGCCAGGTGCACTGAGCAACAGCAGCAGAGACCAAACAAGGGGATTTTCCAACCTCATCAGCCTCCTTGCAAAGTTAAGACATCTGGAGGAAAGACAGCTGAGATCAACTAAGGAGCTACTGAAAGAGATACAGGTGGAACTGTGTGAGCAACTCCAGGCTTCCTGCACTCTCCCACTCCCCAACAATCAGAACCGTGAACTTCTGGCATTCAGCACCCCCACCCCCTATGGCAGTGCATCCAACACAGCTGAACAGAACTCCAGCTTCACAGTACAACACAGAGGGATCAAGATGGGCATCAGCATTGGTGAGATTGGAAGCCACCCCAAAAGGTAACAAGGCCAACTGGCAAAAAAAACAAAACAAAAAAAAACAGGTACATGGGCCTGCATTGGAAGTTCTAATCTCTCTTTCCATGTCAGGGCAGGTTATGAGTTACATATTTTTGGTTGGCCTTACCATTTTCAATTAAACTGTATTTGGGGGTTGAATATTGTTGCTTTTTTTGGGGGGGGGGTTTCAAGGTAGGGTCTCACTCTGGCCCAGGCTGACCTGGAATTAACTATGTAGTCTCAGGGTGGCCTTGAACTCATGGCGATCCTCCTACCTCTGCCTCCTGAGTGCTGGGATTAAAGGCGTGTGCCACCACACCCGGCTTGAATATTGTTGCTTTTGATGCTTTCAGATTTGAGGGCCTTTGTCTGTTGCTTCTGTCATTATTGGGGGCAGGGTCTGATTCAGATCCAAGCTGACCTGGAACCCAATTCAGAACAGAATTCTCTACCTCCCAGCTGACAAGATTGAGGGCAGAGAGCAACACACACCCTTAGGGATTTTAGCTTTGTAAGACTATCTGTTTGTTTTAATCCCCACACTTGTATACTCTGTGCTGGTTTTTATTGAATGTGTATATTGCTCAGTTGAAGTTCAGAATTTGCCAATAAATTGTTCCACCCAGTCCACTAGAATACTTGCTTAGCAAGCAAACTCAACACCTAGGATTACTTCTGCAGTTAGATTGGGGTACAAGAGCTACACTTGGCACCTTAAACTCATATCCTAAAGTATATAAAGGTGGATCACCACATCTAAGAACACTGCAGATAAGTAGAAAACCCAAGCATCAAATCAGTTCAGGATGCAAAAGTCACTACATTATATTATAAGAAACACAAAGAATCAAGACAATACAATCCCGCCAAAAATTATAAATACATCAGAAATGATCACCAGTGAGACTGTTTTAGATGAAATGCCTGACAAAGATTTCAAAAAAAAGATTTTATCTATATGCAAGGAAATCAAAGAAGAAATCAAAAGAATCAAAGAAGAAAACTAAGGAATTAAGAAGAAAACAAACTCCTGAAAGAAAACACAGGAAACCAGCTTAATGAAATAAGAAGGTCATTACAAGACATGAGTAAGGAAATAGAACTACTGAAGAAAAACCAGGCTGAAATTCTAGCTCTGAAAAACACAGTCAGTCAAAACAAACAAACAAAAAACAAAACAAAACAAAAAAAAAAAATTTGTGCAAAGTCTCACCAGTAAAATGGATGAAGGAGAGAGCAGAATATCTAAACTAGAAGACCAGGTGGCAGACCTAATACAGTCCAATAAAGAGAAAGATGAGCTAATAGGAAGGTTTGAATGGGAATTTCAAGATATCTGGGACATTATGAAAAGATCAAACAAAAGAATTCAGGATATAGTAGAAGGAGAAGAATTTCAGTCCAGAGACTTTGGTAGGCATTTTCAATGAAATCATAGAAGAAAAAATTCCCCAAATTGGGAAAGAAATGCCAATGTAGATACAAGAAGCTTTTGGTGCACCAAACAGACAAAACATGGAAAGAACCTCTCCTCACTATGTGATAATTAAACTACTAAACATACAAACCAAAGGAAATATATTGAAAACAGTTAGAGAGAAAAAGCAAGTCACCTACAAAGGCAAGCCCATCAGAATAACAGCAGATTACGCAACACAAACTTTAAAAGCCAGAATGGCTTGGAATAATGTATTCCAAGTTCTAGAAGATAACAACTGTCAACCAAGATTATCCTACAAAGCTAATTATCCAAATTGATGGAGAAATAAGGACATTCCACAACACACTAAAGGAATTTATGACAATTAAGCCAGCTATACAGAAAATATTTGAAAGAATCCTTCACACTAAAGAGAAAGCAAAATGCACACAGGAGGAAATGGGAAAAAAAATAAACCATACTCAATAGTTAAAACAAGTGAGTAAAGGGAAAACAGGAAGCACTACAAAACAAGAAGAATGTGTGTGAACTGGAACCAAAAATAGGCAGCAGAGACCAGTAAGCTAGAAAAAGGATATGAGGGAGGGTGAAGAGAGAAGTACTTAAGGGGATGGCATTGTATATATGTAAGTAGAAGAACAGATTACAGTGAGGGGAAAGACTTAAGTGAGACAAGGGGAAGAGACTGTGTAAAAGAAGGGCAGGAGAAGGAGGGAGGGTCAATCAAAATTGAAGATATTCTGAATAAGACATATGAGAACCTACTTTTTTGAATAATGGCACATCCAGAGCCATAGATTGTTACTAGAAAAATTTCAGTGCCAGGGATGGGATACCTTCCAGTCAGTTGTTGGCCAGGGAAGTCCCTGTTGCCTCCCAAACATTACAGGCTATTGCCAAGGCCCTTGGTTTCCCTTGAGAAACAGATGGTAAGACCCTCTTGCTGAAGACTTCACTTGCCTGAGAGGCAAGGTCTCTGAGAAATCAAGCTGGTGCTGGGCAGAAAACCTTCTTCCTATAGACCAGCCAACTGAAAGCTGGAAAAAGCTGCATTGCATGCAGCCCTATGGGAGACAGAAGTTATCAGTGGTGAAAACAGCGGACACTGGAAGCCTCAAGTTTGGCCAGACAGGCCAAATGACTGAACGAGTGCAATAGTGTCATGTCTGCTCTGGGGGAAACCAACTGCTCTCTAATTGGACTGAAGGCCTGCTCTGTGGGAGGGAATATGTGCCTGGTCCTGAAAAACCTAATCAAAAGCCTATGGCAGGGGAAGTCATGAGCCTTAGGGGTATAAAGCCTGCTCTTGTCTGGCTAAATGTATATATTATTCTCACCAAATTGCCTTGAAAGCACTACACTTAATGTTCATATTCCTGTATTAATGCTACTCTTACTTCTGGTTAGAGAAGCTTCTCTTTTCAGATGGCAATGACCACTGGGGTGACCCAAAAGGCAACATAGTGCTGAGCAGAAGGGATGGAGGAGTGCACAGCACTGACACATCTCTATTATACCCTCCAAGGCTCAGGGTCCATTGCAGAAGAGATGGCAGAAAGAATGTAAGAGCCAAAGGAAGGGTACGACTCCTTACAAAGCAACTATCCAGACAGAAATTGGCCTTGATATCCATGACCTTGCAGTGCCTAGCAATACCTTCACAAGACCCTCATAATAGGAGAAAAAGATGATGACATCAAATTAAAAGAGAGACTAATGGAGAGAAGGAGGCAATATGATGGAAAGTGGACTTGTGAAGGGGAAAGGGGAGAGGGAAGGGAAATATCATGGTTTATTGTATGTGAGTATAAAAGTTGTCAATAAAAAATAAAAATTAAAAAAATTAAAAAAAGAAAGTGCTCGAGAGATGGCTCAGCTGTTAAAGGCACTTGCTTACAAAGCCCGATGGCCTGAGTTCAATCCTCCAGTACTTATGTAAAGCCAGATGCACAAAGTAGCACATGCATCAAGTTCATTTGTAGTGGCAAGAGGCCCTGTTGTGCCCATTCTCTGTTTCTCCCTCTCCCCTCTGCTTACAAATAGACAATTTTTAATTTTTAAATATATTTTAAAATTTATTTTAATTTTACATTCATGTTCATGTCTATGGTAGCCTCCTCCCTGACCTCTCCCCTCCGAAGGGACCCTCCTCATTGGGGAATGTGGGTCATGCATTATGGGGGTAGCCAACAGTTATGGGGGAGAGGCAAAGTCTCTGTGCATAATGACCCAACTTGTGGCTCTAACACTCTTTCCATCCCCTCTTCCACGAATTTCCCTGGGCCACATTGGGATCATTTTAGTTCTACTTCAGTGATGAGGTCTTGGGAGGCTCTGTATCTCTGGATATCTGGCTTAGTAGGAGTTGAGTGTTTTCTGTGTTTATCTCCTTCAGCCTTGTTCTGGTGTCGGGTTCACCAGAAAAGCTGCACTCTTGTCCATTTCTGCCATTACTCTATGGTTTCAGCTGGGGCCCTGGTGAGGTGCAATAGGCCAATTCTCCCTTCAGGTTCAGTGTTCATCTGAAAAAGAGAAGCAAATTCTCCAACACAGAGAGAAGTCAGCACCAGATAGATGGGATGGCCATTGTTATTTTAGAGAGAACTTTGTATGTGTAGGCCTTCTTATAGCCCACAATTGTTGGGAGCTTGATATTGGAGAATGGGCTCATTTTTTGGACGTGGTTTTGACTTGTTTCCCAGTTTCAGCTATGGGTTCCATTCCACTGAGTGGATCTATTAGCCAAATCAAGAGCTGTTGGTTACCCACCGTGGCTGTGTGCCACTATTGCACTTGTTTGAGCATCACATCAGGTTGTTTCCTGCTGAGTAGCTTAGACTGTGAGTTGTTTGGACAGATGTCAGTCATTTTCCCCCAGTCGCTCATGTAGTACCTTCTGGCGTTAGACAAGCTAACTGTCTGGGGACTGACTCTCTTCCAGATTCCAGCCAGGTCACTCCATGGTCCATCCTAACAGCATATGGTGTCTTCTGCAGTAGAGTCTTACCATTAACCTTTTGTGGGTCATCAAGAACTCTGACAGAAATATGTCTTCTTTTGGGAAACCTTGTAGGTCTCTCTGATCAACAGCTCATTGTGAAAGTTAACCACATGCTGGTAGTTTCCTTCTGCGCTAGGTGAGGCGTGTTTACATGACACCATCTTGACTGTCTCCCCAACAATTTTTTTTTTAAATCATAAGAAATATCAAAAGTTTGAAATGGTGTCATTTTCCCCCTTCTTTTAGTGCCAGGAATTGAACCCAGGGCCTTGTGCATAGGAAAGCACTCTATCATGGAGCTATACCTCCTTAGCTCAAAGAGCCACCTTTTTTCTAAAAACTTATTAAAGTCTTTATGGATCTAGAAGTGAGCTGGGGAATTCAGAGGTGGAATAAGAACTCACATAATGAGATTCATCTTCTAAAAAAATGATCTAATTCCAGCACTCAATGACTAGATATTGAAATTCTGACAGACACCGGAGGCTCCAGAATATAATGATGCGGACGTCTGCATGGCTCACGCTGGCTATCTCCCCCAGAGCGTTCATGCCTGGGTTGGTTCTGAGACATCTAGTAACACTTAGACTGCTCTCAAGCAGCTCTGGCCTCATATCTGGCACCCAGGTCTTCGTTAGCTGGAGTTTAGGCTCGTCATGATTTATTCACCCGGCTTTCCTTAAACAGTTGTTTTATGCAATTAGAGGGAAGAAGCTCACAATAGTCATCACACTAGCAAAGACATCGGACAGAAAAGACCATTAACTTTCCCTGACTGTACAAATCCCTGCAGTAATTAGGGACTTACATAAACAGCCCCGTTTATATTATGTAGTTGACAGTCTCTATGAACAACGCCAGCAGTGTGGGGCACTTTCCTCCTCATAAAGCAAAAGTGATTAGCCTGCTATATAACCTAATCATCCGAAAATGTAATTCCCATGACAACGTTTGTTATTACTGCCTTGTAAAGGGCAGATTACAGACAGAACTTTTACATACAAAATTGTGCCTCAGTGTGAACGTCAAAACAAGTGTTTCTCCTGCTAGGGAGCTTGTGTGCACACTGTCCCGAAGGTCCTGCCCCTGAGGGCAGTGGGTTAGAACCGAATGTCAGCAAGCTCTAAGTTTTTTTTTTTTTTTGGTTATTCGAGGTAGGGTTTCACTTTGGTCCAGGCTGACCTGGAATTCACTATGTAGTCTCAGGGTAGCCTCGAACTCATGGTGATCCTCCTACCTCTGCCTCCCAGGTGCTGGGATTAAAGGCATGCGCCACCATGCCCGCCTAAGCTCTTAAGTTTTTTTTCACCAGTTGGATGGATTGTAGAAATACATGCTGAATACATACGAGGGCTAGGAATGTTCTAGAAAGATGATTGAGGTTCTTATGAAAGATTTGAAGCTATTTCAAAATTTCCATTCAGCCAGGTGTGGTGGTACACGCCTTTAATCCCAGCACCCAGGAGGCAGAGGTAGGACGACCGCCTTGAGTTTGGAGCCACCCTGAGACTACATAGTGAATTCCAGGTCAGCCTGGGCTAGAGCAAGACCCTATCTTTTTTTTTTTTTTTTAAACTTTTAATTTTTTTATTTTTTTTGGAGACACACACACACACACACACACACACACACACAGAGAGAGAGAGAGAGAGAGAGAGAGAGAGAGAGGAAGACAGAGGTGGGTGCGCCAGCAGTGTCTCAGCTGCTGCCAACGAAATCCAGATGTGTGCGCCCCCTTGTGGTCAAGTGCGGCATTACGCCCTTGCATCACTTTGCAGCTGGCTAAACGTGGGACCTGGAGATTGGAACCTCTGGAGATTGGAACCAGCATTCTTAGGCTTAGGAGGCAGGAGCCTTAACTCCTAAGCCATCTCTCCAGCCCAAGACCCTATCTTGAAAAAAAAAAAATTCCATTCAACCAACAGTACATGATTCCTAGAGCCTTGAGCATGAGGATGTGGGTTGGATGTGAGATACAAGGCAGAAGGAGGCTGTTTCTGGCTCCAAGGAGCCTCTTACTTACTGTGGACCATTAGTCACTGATGTCTTTAGTTCTCTTCCAAGGCACTGGTCATCTGCTTAACTTACGTGTAATCATGTCCTTTGTCTTAACCTCTACAGACTAAATGTCACTTCCTTTCCAAATTTGTACCATGAAATGGTAATCTGCAGTGCGGTGTAGTCAGGAGGCGGGGTCTCTGGGAGATAATTGGGTTATGTGGTTACGTGGGCCGAGTCCTCACAAATACTATTAGCGCTCTTATAAGGAGAGACACATAGAGCTTGCCCTGCCCTTCCCTGTCTTTCTGCCATGGAGGGATTCAGTGAGAAGCAGTTGTCTGCTAATTAGGTAGAAAGTCCTCCTAAGACATTAGATCTAAGTGCTTTGTTCTTGGACATCCAGCTTTTGGAACTGAACAAGAAATTGCTCCATAACCCTAGCATTTTGTATCTGTTCCCATATTGAGGCATCCCGGAGTCTTTAGTCTTCCTTATCCACCACAGCTGCTTTTTTTTCTGCTTTCATTCATATCTTTTATTTCTACCAGCAAAGAACTAGATATTCACATCCTTGCTGCCACTTGATGGTTTTAGTTTATAGATTCAACTGTTGCAATGTTGAGTTTGGTACATCACCACCTAACTGGTAATTCTCGATGAAAACTAATATTGGATATATCTTCATATGAATTGATGCTATCTTAAATCTTCAGACAAGTATCAGTTCTGAGATTTGATCACTTTAAAAATGTGCATTATGGTTGAGTTTTGAAATTCCATATAGGGCTGGAGAGATTGCTTAATACTTAAGACACTTGCCTACAAAGCCAAAGGACCCAGGTTTGATTCCCTAGCACCCACATAAATTTCATTTGCAGTTGCTACAGACCCCACCACAGCAGCTTTTCTGGCCACCGGCTCTGCTCAGTGATAGAGCAGATTGCACGTCTACTCGACTCCTGTTTCCTGAAAGCAATCTCAGGGAGAAGGGTGGGAGTGGGGGGAGCAAGAGCAAGGCAAGACCAGGGTGTGAGGAAATATAAGCATGTTATTTAACTGGATGCCACTTGGATTTATGAATAGTCAAGTTTTCAAGCTTGTGGGGTCATTTTTTTCAGGGGCATTACACATGGAGAAGGATTTGTTGCCTTGTCTCAGTCAAGGATTCACTCCATGGGGAACTGGATACTTTAAAAAAAAAGTTTTTTAAAAATATTTTATTTATTTATTAGAGAGAGAGAGAGAATGGGTGCGCCAGGGCCTCTAGCCACTGCAAATGAACTCCAGATGCATGTGCTACCATGTGTATCTGGCTTACGTGAGACCTGGAGAATTGAACAGGGGTCCTTAGGCTTCGCAGGCATGCACCTTAACTGCTAAGCTCTCTCTACAGCCTGGGAATTGGACACTTTTTTAAAAAAAAAATTATTTTATTTATTTATTTATTTATTTATTTATTTATTTATTTATTTATTTAGAGGTAGGGTCTCACTCCAGCCCAGACTAACCTGGAATTCACTCTGTAGTCTCAGGGTGGCTTTGAACTCATGGCAATCCCCCTAACTCTGCCTCCTAAATGCTGGGATTAAAGGCGTGCGTCACCACATCTGGCTCTTTATGTCTTTTAAAATGTTTTATTTATTTATGAGAGAGAGAGAGAGAGAGAGAATGGGCATACCAGGGCTCTAGCCACTGCAAATGAACTCCAGATGCATGTGCTTGTGCATCTGACTTTATGTGGGTACTGGGGAATTGAACCTGTGACCTCTGGCTTTGCTGGCAAGCCCCTTAACTGCTAAGCCATATCTCCAGCCCAAGGAATTGGCTACTTTTATGTACTTAGGTGGAGGCTGTGCAGGGCTGCCTCAGTGGAGCTGTCATCAGTACTAATAGGGAGGAGCCCAGGCAACTCTGAGAGTGAGAGAAGAGAGATGTGGGATCTGGACACAAAGATAGGTGGCACTGAGTTGTGTCAGGTGAGTCCAGAACAAGTGACTTGAATCCCCAGATTCAAGTGACACTATAGCAGCTAGACCTGGTGGGACAGGTCTGTAACCCCAGTTGGAGCAGGAAGACCATAAGTTTAAGGTCTTCCTGGGCTACAGAGCAAGTTGAAAGCTAGCCTGGGGACCTTAGTGTGACCTTGTCTCAAACAGAAAATAAAAAGTGGTTTGGTGTAGCTCAGTGGTAGAGACCTTGCCTAACATGTGTGAGGTCCTGAGTTCAATCAATCCCCAGTGCCAGGAAAAAAAAAATTCAAGTGACACCAAGAAGCTTGAAGCAGCTCATAAGAAGTGTGATTTACCAAGCAATTGGAGGTTCAGATGAACGGGGTCTGAGGGCTTTGGCCACATTGATCTCTGTTTAAATATATTTCTAAAAATGTTTTGTTTATTTTTATTTATTTATTTGAGAGTGACAGAGAGAGAAAGAGGCAGAGAGAAAGAGAGAGAATGGGTGTACCAGGGCCTCCAGCCACTGAAAATGAACTCCAGATGCATGTGCCACCTTGTGCATCTGGCTTACGTGGGTACTAGGGAACTGAGCCTCAAACTGGGGTCCTAAGGCTTCACAGACAAGCACTTAATCACTAACCCATCTCTCCAGCCCTTAAATATTTTTAAAAAAGATTTATTTATTTATTTACTTATTTAAGACAGACAGACAGACACACACAGAGTGTGAGAATGGGTGTGTCAGGGCCTCTAGCCACTGCAAACTAACTCCAGATGCATGCGCCACCATGTGCATCTGGCTTATGTGGGACCTGGAGAATTGAACCTGGATCCTTAGGCTTTGCAGGCAAGCACCTTAACCGCTAACCCATCTCTCCAGCTCTGATTAAATATTTTATTGTTTTGTTTTTTGTTTTTGGAGGTAGGGTCTCACTCCAGCCCAGGCTGACCTGAAATTAACTATGTCTCAGGGTGGCCTCAAACTCATTGTGATCCTCCTATCTCTGCCTCCTGAGTGCTGGGATTAAAGGCATATGCCACCATGTCTGGCCCGATTAAATATTTTAATCAGAATTATTAATGAGGTATGGTAGTTTGAATGCATGTCCCCCATAGACTCAATTTTTTTTTTTTCCATTTTGAGGTAGGGTCTCACTCTAGCTCAGGCTGACCTAGAATTCGCTATGTAGTCTCAGGGTGGCCTCGAACTCACAGGGATCCTCCTACCTCTGCCTCCCAAGTGCTGGGATTAAAGGCGTACGCCACCACACCAGGCTTTTTATTAAAACTTTTAACTTGGAGCCAGACGTGGTGGTGCACGCCTTTAATGCCAGCACTTGGGAGGCAGAGGTTGGAGGATCGCTGAGAGTTTGATGCTACCCTGAGACTACATAGCGAATTCCAGGTCAGCCTGGGCTAGAGCGAGACCCTACCTCAAAAAACCAAAAACAACAACAACAATAACAACAACATCAAAAATCCCCTAAACAAAAAATAAACAAAAAAACTAGAAATAATTGATGTTGGGTGTGTTTTCTCTGGTGACATGGTTTGTCTTACAATGAATTAGCATGCATGGTTGGCTTTCTTTGATAAGGGTTAGGTTTGTAGAATTTCAGAAAATTTATACAGATTTCAGAAAATCAGAACCATTTTTTTTTTCTTTGTACCATGTTGCTATAGCACCATTAAGGAAAAATTAGGAGATTTGGGAAAAATTAAATGTTTTCTTTCCCTGGAAATAATTTGATTCTTTCTTCTCTTTCCTCTGTATTTGTCTTTTATTTTTTTTAAAGTTTTTATTTTATTTTATTTACTTGAGAGAGAAAGAAGGAGAGAGAGAGAGAATAGACACACCAGAGCCTCTAGCCACTGCAAACAAACTTCCAAAGCATGTGCCACCTTGTTCATCTGGCTTATGTGGGTAATGGGGAATTGAACCTGGGTCCTTAGGCTTCACAGACAAATACCTTAACCAGTACTCTTTCAAGGTAGGGTCTCACTCCAGCTCAGGCTGAACTGGAATTCACTATGTTGTCTCAGGGTGGCCTTGAACCCATGGGCGAGTCCTCCTACTTCTGCCTCCCAAGTGCTGGGATTAAAGGTATGCACCATCAAGCCTGGCTTTTTTTTTTTTTTTTGAGGTAGGGTCTCACTTTAGCCCAGGTGGACCTGGACTTCAGTATGTAAGTCTCAGGATGGCTTCTAACGGTGATCCACCTACCTCTGCATCCTGAGTGCTGGGATTAAAGGCATGTGCCACCACACCCAGCCATTTTTTTTAAGGCAGGGAGGGACTCATGTAGCCCAGGTTGGGAACACATTATACAGCAGAAGCTGGCCTTGAACTTCTGATCTTCCTGCTTCCACCTCTCCCAAGTGCACCACTACACTCAGTTTCTCCTCCAGCTCCTTCTCCCTCTCCTTGAATATTTATTTATTTCACTACTGTGAATTAATTTGACTCAGAGCATGTACAAGCTCTCTACCACTGAGCCACATCCCTACCCATCCTCCTTGATTTTTTGAGACTGGGTCTTGCTGTGTAGTCCCAGCTGACCTGAAACTAACTTCCCTTTCTTCCTTCTTCCTTCTCCCTTCCTTCCTTCTTTCCTTCCCTTCCTCCTCCTTCTTTTCTTTCTTTCTTTCTTCTTTCTTTCTTTCTTTCTTTCTTTCTTTCTTTTGCTCTCTCCCTTTCTTCTTCCTTCCTTCCTTCCTCTTTCTTTCTTTCTTCTTTCTTTCTTTCTTTCTTTCTTTCTTTCTTTCTTCTTTCTTTCTCTCTCTCCCTTTCTCCTTCCTTCCTTCCTCCCTCCCTCCCTCCCTCCCTCCTCTTTCTCTTTCTTTCTTTCTTTCTTTCTTTCTTTCTTTCTTTCTTTCTTTCTTTCTTTCTTTCTTTCTTTCTTTCTACTTCTTTCTTTTGTTCTTTCTGAGGTAGAGGCTCACTCTAGCCCAAACTGACCTGGAATTCACTCCAGGTCTCAGGGTGGCCTCAGACTCACGATGATCCTCCTACTTCAGCCTCCCAAGTGCTGGGATTAAAGGCATGTGCCACCACACTGGCCTGGCCTGAACCTTTCTATGGGCACAAGGTTAGCCTCAAACTTGCTATCCTTCTGCTTCTGCCTCACCAGTGTTAAGGAGGCTTGCACAACCATGCTTGGCTAACCATAGAGTTGCCCAACCCCTACCCCCTTTTTTATGAGGTATGGTCTTGCTGTAGCCCAGGATGACCTGGAATTCACTATGTAGTCTCATGGTGGCCTCAAACTCAGAGTGATACTCCTAGATCCTCCTACCTTTGCCTCCCCAATTCTGGGATTAAAGGGGCCAGTAGTGTCCAACCTTTTGACATTACAACATTATACATTGTCATCTACAGATGTGCCAGGCCACATTCATGTCTGTCCTGGAACGCTGGCGTTCAGCCGGGGGAAGCAGGGTAGCATTTCTTCCTTTTGCCATCCACGTTTGCTTCTCTAGACAATCCACGGGATGGTGGTGAGCATTTGGACCTAAGGGTAGTGGACACCTGTGATCAATTTAAGCAATTTATTAGCTCTGCTGATTATTTTATTTATTTATTTATTTGAGACAGAGAAAGGGAGAGAGAAAGAGAGACAGAGAAAGGGAGGGAGGGAGGGAGAGAGAGAGAGAGAGAGAGAGAGAGAGAGAGAATGAATGGGCACGCCAGGGCCTCTAGCCACTGCAAAAGAACTCCAGATACATGCACAACCATGTGCATCTGGCTTACGTAGGACTTGGAAAATCGAACCGGGGTCCTTAGCTTTCTCAGGCAAGTGCCTTAACAGCTAACCCATCTCTCCAGCCCAGCTCTGCTGATTTCTAGGTAAACGTGTGACTAGGAAACCCCGGGGACCAGTGGGTTGTGGCTGGAACCCCCTTGGTAAGTATGTCTCTCTAAACTTTCTCTCTGATGTCATTAGAGTTGCATGATGGCCCCTTTTGTCTCCAGGGTGGCTTTGAACAGCAGTCAGCTCCGGTCTCCTGGAGCAAAAGATTGAAGTGAGGCCTCACATCCTCCTGAAATCGTGTCTGGCTGCGCGCTGCCTCCCGAGGAGGATCCCTCCTTTTGCCGCAGCCGCTGTTGTTTCTGTCGCTTGGCCCCGCTGGGTCCCTGCAGGGGCCGTGGCACGTCCTACACCTTTGTGCAGCCATCCCTCGCCTGCAAATGCGCGCGGCGCACCCAGCGGCGGCGGCCGAGCGCGCAGCTCCGGCCTGGCGGTCTGCAGCGCGGGGACCACGCGGTTAACCCTGCCTAGGGAAACGGATGGAGCGGCTCTAAGGACCCCCACACTGCAGCTTGGCACGCCCCAGCTTTGCTCCCCCCACCTCCAGAGCCCAGGTGAGCCTAAAACCAACCGACCTCGGGGCTAGCAGACAGCCGCGGCCGCCCGCTGGGAGAACGTGGTTTGCGAGCGCGCGGATCGGACGGGCCTGATTTCCACCTGCATCTCGAGCGTACGTGGTTTTGCGGGGAAGAAAATGCTGTCAGCATCGTTTCCCTTTGTTTCCCCCGCACTTTGTTTAATGCGAGTAACGTCAAACATTGACTCTGGAATGGGTTGGGGTGGGGGAAGTTTGCTATAAAGTTTTTACGGGTGCAAACTTTGGTTTACTTCCATATCAACGCCTCTGACTAACCAGGTTACCGTTGCAAGGAGGCTTCGAACTACCGCGGGAAGAATGGTTGGCCCCAAAGCGAGCTCACGGTGCGAGTGCGATACTGCGATTCGTGGGAGTCTGGGTTCAGCATTTATATTCAAACATATTTCCCTCGAAGAATTTTTAATTGGAGATTTTTTTTTTTTTTTTTTTTTTTTTTTGCCTTTGAGATACTCAGATAAGGAGCCAAACCAAGTTATTTCACTTGTAAACCAACCTTTATCTCAGGCTTTCTTACCCCCTCGGTTCTTGCCCCGAAGCGATCTGTAAAGCGAACCTACTCTGATACAGTTTGAAAAGTGCATTTTGTACTTGGCTCTTTCTTTGATCGAATTAATCTGGGCCTTTTTGTAGTTCTAAATGAGGCCTATGGGCTGACAATGTAGCTGTTTAAAGGGGATTTTAGCGGATAATAGCCAATGCAAATAGTGCCCTGAGAATGGCAACCTGCTTTCGCACTTTCAATCACATAATAACAGCAAAGAAAGCTTTTAAAATGAATTGAAATTTTGTGGCATGCCATCTGGGATTATTTGGGGAAACAGTTTTGAATACTGCAGTCCTGCCAAAGAATGGAGGGAGGGACCGCTCTTAAGCTGACATGTTTCAGATGGCAACCTTATGCTAACTGGTGCAAAGTTGGCTAGCACTCCCCCCCCCCCACCTTATTTTCTTTCTCTCGGATTATCTGCAAAAATTCTCTTTGATTGCTGGTATTTGGGTCTGAAAAACTTTTCTATTGTTGAAGAATTCAATTCAACCCCTGCAGCTGCTGATCCCGGTATTGTCCCCCCTCGTTATGTGTTCGCGTCTCACATGAATGTAGCCAAGCCTTTTAGTGCCTTAATAGGTGTCCACATAAAGGTCATTTCTTCTGCCGTACTTGTTTTAACAAAAGTTTATACACAAACAACAACCACAGCTAAAACATTCACATTCATCAATTTCCTCCTGATGCAGATTGCAAAATACTGCCTCCAGCCGCAGCCTCGGCATGAAAAATGTTTTCTGTATATGATGTTGTAAAACAGAAAATAGGTTTAAGGCATTTCATCAAAGGGCAAAGTGGAATTGTTTGTGCGGTTTCCAGCTGAGGTTGTTCGCTCTGCTGCTGGTGTGTGCTTGCTGGAGTACTCAGGTGAAGGTTCAGGCAGAGACTGGCCAGGGCCAAGTTTGGCAGGTTTTCAAGCATTCCATGATGTTTATACAGTCTGGTTTGGAAGCTGCTGTCTGAACGTCTGGTGTCCGCTACTGGTGGTCTCTATAGGAAAACTTCATAAAAGACACATAAAAGGTGGGAGGATTTGCAAAAAAAAAAAAAAAAAAAAAAAAAAAAAAAAAAAAAAATAAAGATAAAATAATAAAATAAAATAATAAAAAAAGTTTCCTTGTAGGCATAAATTCCCCTGTTAAGTAAAAGTTGACTACAGCTCTTCCCCCACCCATCTTGAACCTCAGAGAAGTCTGCTTTTACGATGAAATCGATGATGAAAATAATAGCTACCAGTTGTACATGAGAGCATAGATGTGGGTGATATCAGGCAGGAAGAGACCAGGCAGGCTTTTCCAGGGATTGCCCAGCACACAGTGAACGTCATGTGGGAATTACAAAACTCTAGCCACGTGAGGGTGGCAGCCAGAAGGCCCACCCACTCCGCCTCTCCAGGGCAACCCTAGAGAGCTTGCTTCAGCTGCCAGCTCACTTAGAGACTGGCCGCCTTCCTCAGCCAGTCTCAGGATGACACATGTCCTTGCCCGTCTTCACTCAGGTCATCCAGGAAGTAAAAGGAAACCTCCTCTGTGGTGCTGGTAGGTTGTCCGTAAGCTCACAGCATCCACCTGATGAGTGAGGGTTCAAGTCCTGCTATACCGCGGAGGTTTTGAGAAGACCAAAGACCTCTGGGATCCAGCCTCTGCGTGTGGCTCCAACCCTTCCCTCCTTTTCCTCCAGGGGCCTCTTCTCTTCCCACATCTGGTAGGATGGGAGTTAAGTGGATCATACCTCTCCTGGTAGATGAGGCTCTGCCCAGTGAGCCCATGTTATTGATGATGGAGGAGGGAAAAAAAGATGTGAAAAGAGAAGAGGAGCCAGGCGTGGTGGCGCACTCCTTAAACCCCAGCACTGGGAGGCAGAGGTAGGAGGATCACCATGAGTTCAAGGCCACCCTGAGACTACATAGTGAATTCCAGGTCGGCCTGGGCTAGAATGAGACTCTACCTTCAAAAACCAAAAAAACGAACAAACAAACAAAAACAAAAAAAAAAAAAAAAAAAAAGAAGAGGAATTTGTTGGAAGAAGAGGTTCAGTGGAAAGAGAATGGAGGATGGGAGAGGGAGGACCAAAGAAAGTAATAGGAGGGGATTATGATCAAAATACAAGTATTTATAATGGATGAAAAATTGTTAATAAAAAAGTTTTAAAAAGAGGGTCATAGGTCTCCTGGGAAATGAGGCTGGCCTGGGCCCAGTGAGCCACCTAATTCTCTCCCACAATGACTTCATGGTTTTCTGGGCAGGAGAGGTGATTCTTAAGCTTTAATGAGAATACAGATGACCTGATGATCCTGTTACCTGCCATGCAGGTTCCCAGTCAGCTGGTCTCAAAGGGGACTTAGAAACTCTGGCATTTCTCACAAGCTCCCTGATGAGGCCACGGCTGCCTGGGGCTTGGGGCGCTAGGTTCTAGCTCACCTGGAGATGACATACAGCTGTCATACAGCTGACATACAGCCCAGAGCCAAAGGGTCATGCCAGAAAGATGAGAACAATATATATACATTGTTGCTGGATGTGGTCATGCCTGGGCCTTTGGGGCCTACTCACCTGGAGATGACATACAGCTGTCATACAGCTGACATACAGCCCAGAGCCAAAGGGTCATGCCAGAAAGATGAGAACAATATATATACATTGTTGCTGGATGTGGTCATGCATGCCTTTCGTCCTACCACTTGGGAGGCCCAGGTACGAGGATCACTGTGAGTTCAAGGCCAGCCTGGGACTATAGAGTAAGTTTCAGGTCACCCTGGGCTAGAGTGAGACTCTAAAACAAAACAAAACAAAACAAAACAAAACAAAACAAAACAAAACAAAACATCCATTGTGGGCTGGAGCGATGGCTCAGTGGTTAAAGGTGCTTGCTTGCAAAGCCTGATGACCTGGGTTTGATTCCCTGATACCCAAGAAAAGCCAGATGCACAAAGTGGCGTATATGTCTGGGGTTTGTTTGCAGTGGCAGGAGGCCCTGGCATGCCTATACTCTCTCTGTCTGACTCTCTCTCAAATAAAATGAATAAAATAAGACTGGGCATTGTGGCGCATACCTTTAATCCCAGCACTCGGGAGGCAGAAGTAGAAGGATCGCCGGGAGTTCAAGGCCACCTTGAGACTACAGATTAATTCCAGGTCAGCCTGAGCTGGAGACTCTACCTTGAAAAAAACCAAAATAAAATAAAATAAAATAAAATAAATAAAATAAATAAGATAAAATAATAAAATAAAATAAATAAAATAAAATATTTTAAAAATATAACCATCAATAGAATCAGGGAGTTCTTAGTGTCTCAATTCTAATGGCTTTTGGGGAGACAAGGAAGTGCTTGGAGGTCACCTAACTTAGTTTTATCTTACACTTCTTCTTGCTCTATAGATTTAGTCCTTCAGTTTCAAGCAGGAGAGACAAAGTAAATGATATTTGGTCCCATCTTTGATCTCTTCTGTTTTACACACACACACACACACACACACACACACACACACACACGCATATTGATGCTAATATTGTGGTGAGCCTTGTTCTAGGTGCGGTGTGGATGGGTAGCAGGGCAGACCTCATCCTGGTTCTCCAGCACTCTACACCCCCGAGTCTGGAGCAGTGGGATTCATTGCTGGCTACTCACTCTAATCGCACTGGGTAGTCTCAAAGCAGTGATCAGTGCTTTGGTTCCCCACTCCAGATCATCAAATTTAACTGATTTCTGAGAAGCTTCTTGGGGATTCTAGTATGTAGTCAGCACTGAGGGTAGGGACTGTGAGAAGAGCTGCCTCAGGTGCAGACTGAGAAGCTCAGCAGAACAGCGGGACAACCCCTGTACGTGCTACTCTTTCCCTGGCAGCCTGCCTTCCCAGAGCACGGTGCTCATCATCGTGAGGGAGGTGACATCACCGTGTGTGCATGGCATAATCCTGTACTGTCACCAACACTCTCAAATGTAGTGACGTTATGCATTGGTTCTAAGTCACAGGACATGTCTCACTGGCACCAGCCCCCTTGCTGTTCGTGTCCACGCAGGCTTTCATTGGCTCTATTTAGGATGACCCACTATCCCAGTTTGTCCATATTTGAGGGGTTTTTCCCAGGATGTGAGACTGACAGTGCTGAAGTCTGGTCAATTGTTGGGAGCCAGGGCGAGTCAGTCCCTCTGGCTCTAGCGCAGCACACTCAGAAAAGGAAGTGTTGACAAATGAGACTTCATTCAATTCAACACTTCTGCTTGGGAAAGTCCATGCAAAGAGGATGAAAACATAAGCTGCAGTTGAGGAGACAGGATTTTATTTATTCATTTATTTTTATGTAGGTTATCGTATTATGTCCCCTCTCTCCTGGTCCCCATTTCCCTGACGGCCCTACTGAGTAGGGTTATGGGTATCCACTGTGGGGTCATTAGGCCCTCATCAGTCTCTGGGTGGAGGGGGGCTGTGCCTTGGGATCTTTCTACCCACCCCTGTGGCTCTTACAATCTTCCCGCCACCCTTCAGCCCCCCTCACCCCGTCTTCAACAACCCCGAGCCTTGGCAGGTGTGTTAGCAGTTTGTTTTAGAGGCGAGTCCACACTGTGGTCTTGGTAGTTCTGCTTTGATGTGTTTTGATTCACCACAGTGTGGGTTGCCATTTCCCTGGAGGCAGCAGTCAGGCTAGCATGGGGAGCAGTACTTTTGTAGCTGCTTCCTCTGTGGTCTCTCCTGGACTATGTTGCGATGAGCAGTCTCCTATCTTATCTGCTTGTATCGATGGATCTTGGATCTCCCCAGTAGTCTCTACTATCAGTAAAATAAAACAACTTCTCCAATCAAGGGTGAGAGGAGGGGGCTGGAGAGGTAGCTTAGCGGTTAAGGTGTTTGCCTGCAAAGCCAAAGGATCCTGGCTCAATTCTCCAGGACCCATGTAAGCCAGATGCACAAGGGGGTGCATGCATCTGGAGCTCGTTTGCAGTGGCTGGAGGCCCTGGCGTGCCCAGTCTCTTCCTCTCTCTCTCTCTTTTTTCTGCCTCTTTCTCTGTCTCAAGTAAATAAATAAAATATATTTAAAAAAAAAGAGTGAGAGGAGCTTTGATGAAAGGAGTTACACATATAATTTTAAGAGACTCTTTTTTGTAATTTAAAAAATATTTTATTTTTTTGCAAGCAGAGAAGATTGAGTGAGAGGAGACAGAGGGAGAATGGGCATGCCAGGGCCTCTAGCCATTGCAAATGAACTCCAGATGCATGTGCCCCCCCGTGCATCTGGCTTACGTGGGTCCTGGAAAGTTGAACCAGATTCCTTTGGCTTCATAGGCAAGTGCCTTAAATTCTAAGCCATCTCTCCAGCCCTGTAATTTTTTTTCAAAATTTTATTTATTTATTTATTTATTAGAGAGAGAGAGAGAGAGAGAGAGAGAGGAATGTGCACACCAGGGCCTCTAGCCACTGCATACAAACTCCAGATGCATGCACCACCATGTGCATCTGGCTTACGTGGGACCTGGAGAATCGAACTGGGGTCCTTAGGCTTTCAGGCATGCGCTTTAACCACTAAGCCATCTCTCCAGCCCAATTTTTTTTTTTTTATGAGCGAGAGTGCAAGAGAGCAAGCTCAAGAGAGAATTGGCATGACAGGGCCTCCAGCCATGCACGCACCACCTTGTGTCACCTTGTGCGTCTGGCTTATGTGGGATCTGGAGAATCGAACATGAGTCCTTAGGCTTTGCAGACAAGTGTCTTAACTGCTAAGCCATCTCTCTAGCCCTTGAGAGACATGTTGATGAGGGTACCTACTCTACTTGTGCAGAGAACAAGAGGGCCTTCTCTCTGGGGTTTGTGAGTTTCCTGGCCATGGGATTCTGACTTGGTTCTCAGTACCAGTTATGAATTCTGTCCCACTGAGCGGGCCTCATGTGCCATAGCAGGGCAGTTGGTTACACACAAAGGCTGTGTGCCACTATTGCACAGGTGTGTACTTCTTGTCCAGCTGGTTGGTTGCGTAGCTTGCTGAGTCTCCTGCTTATTCATGCTGTTGGTGACCATTATCACCCAGTAGCTCCCGTAGTACTCTGTACTGTCATGAAGGTTTGCCAGAAGAGGACTGACTTTCCTCTCAGTGCCCACGTTGTGTCTCAGTGTCCCGAGACCACAGCCTGTGGTATCTTCAGCAATAGGGTGTTACCTTTTAGCTCTGTTGGGCAAATGAATGCTTGGCAATGGCCTACATCATTTTAGGGACCTCATGGATTTCCCTGGCCAACTGCTTGCTGTGGAGGCTAACCCAGTTCTGGCCCCTGGATTCACAAGCCAGACCCAGTGGTTTTAGGATTAAGCTTTCTCCACCTCCTACTGGACATTTTGGTCTGCACTATTCACCTCCCTTAATTGGAAGTTCTATCTTGCATACTGGTATCCAGGAGGAAGGTTCCTATTGTACTAATTCCTTTAATATTTCGGTTTGTGTAGCTCCCTCCCTGCCCTCTTCCACCCCCTCCAACCTCCATGGCCCTTGACACTTTCCCTCTAGTAGTTTATCTGGTATCCCTTCCTCTCCTCCCTCCATATTTCAACTTTTTCCTATATAATTTTATACCCATAATCTCAATGCTTATTCCCTTTTAAACATCAGCTTGTCCAGGTTGAGTCATACATAAGAGAAAACATGGCATTTGTCTCAGCCTCTGTGACCTCTCTTGGAATAGTTTGTCCAAGTCCATCCATTTTCCTGTGAATTTCATTTGTTCTTACTGCTGAGAATATGCACGATAGAATTCACTGTGTATATGTACCACATCACCATTATCTATCCACCAGCTGATGGGCATCTGGATTGATTCCAGTTCCTAACCACTGTGAAGACAGTGGCAACAAACATGGTTGAGCAGGTATCTCTGAAGTAAAGAGTGGAGTCTTTAGGGTAAATGTGCAGGAGAGGAATAGCTGGATCAGATGGTAGATCTATTTTGATGTTTTTCAGGAGTCTCCATACTGATTTCCACTCCTACCAGCAGTGAATGAGGGTTCTTTTCCCCCACAGCCTTGCCAACATTTATTGTCATTTAATTTTTAGATGATTGGGGCTGGAGAGATGGCTTAGTGGTTAAGGCACTTGCTTGCAAAGCCTAAGAACTCATAGTTGATTCTCCAGGTCCCACGTAGCCAGACACACAGTGATGCAAGCACACAATGTCACACATGCACACAAAGGGGTGCATGTGTCTGGAGTTTGTTTGCAGCACCCTAAGGCCCTGGTGTGCCCATTCGCTCTCTCTCTCTGCCTGTTTCTCTCTCTTTGAAAATAAATAAATTTAAAAAATTGGAAATGATTTTTAGGTGATTGCCATTCTGACTGGAGTAAGATAGAATCTCAAAGTTGGTTTCCCTGATGACTTAAGGATAGTGAATATTTCTTTATTTTTTAAATTTACTTTGTTATTTTTATTTATTTACTTGAGAGAGTCAGAGAGAGAAGAATATGGGCATTCCAGGGCCTCCAGCCACTGTAAACAAACTGCAGATGCATGTGTTACCTTGTGCATCAGGCATACATGGGTACTGGGGAATTAAACTTGGCTCCTTAGACTTCTCAGGCAAGCGCTCGAACCGCTAAGTCATCTCTCCAGCCCATTGAACATTTTTTAAAATGAGTATTGGCCATTTGTATTTCTTCCTTTGAGATTTCTCTGTTCAAGAGACAGGGTTTTCAAACCATGTATCTGATTAGGGAATAGTATATAGAACATATAATTTTTAGGGACTAGAGAGATGACTCAGTGGTTAGAAGCATTTGCTAGAAAATCCTAAAAACCTAACATCCCAGATTTGATTCCCCAGTACCCATGTAAAGCCAGATGTACAAAGTTGGTACATGTGTCTGGAGTTCATTTGCAGTGGCAGGAGGTCCTGGCACACTCATACTCTCTTTTTGTTTACCTCTTTCTCTCTCAAATAAATAAAAAAAATTCAAAAAAGGATATATCAAGAATTTTTAAAAACTCAATAAAAATGGTCATGCTTATCAGAATGATTAAAAATAATGACAATGGCAAATGCTGGCTAGGATACAGAGAAAAACGCATTACTCATTCATCGTTAGTGGGACTAACCAGTGGTACAGCTACTCTGGAAAACAGCTTAGCAATTTCTTAAAAAATGAAACATGGAAGCCAGACATGGTGGCCCACATCCTTAACCCCAGCACTTGGGAGGCAGAGGTAGGAGGATCGCTGTGAGTTTGAGGCTACCCTGAGACTACAGAGTGAATTCTAGGTCAACCTGGGCTCGAGTGAGACCCAACCTTGGAAAACCAAAAAAAAAAAAAAAAAAAAAAAAGAAAAATAAAAAGAACCAAACAAAAAAAGAAAGAGACATGGGCTGGAGAGATGGTTCAGTGGTTAAAGAGCTTGCCTGAGAAGGCTTAGGACCCAAGTTTGATATCCCAGTACTCGTGTAAAACCAGATACACAAGGTGATGCATGCATCTAAAGTTTATTTGCAGTGGCTAGGTCCCTGGCATACTCATTCTCTTTTTCTCTCTATCTGCCTCTCTCTCTCTTAAATAAATAAATAAAATAAATTAAGTATGAAAAAAGAAGCATGTAGCTATAATATATTCTAGCATTTACACTCTTAGATATTTACCACAGGAAAGTGCAATGCAAATTAACATTGACACAAAACCTGTACATGCATGCTAACTACTTTATTTATTTTTTTTTGAATAAAAGGATCCTTTACTTTCTCCACAAACCGCATGTTTTTATAGGTTTTACCTACTAAAATACAATCACTGGTTAACCATTTACTTGTCAAAGGTCGTAGCCTTTAATCCCAGCACTCAGGAGGCAGAGGTAGGAGGATTGCAGTGAGTTCGAGGCCACCCTGAGAATACAGAGTGAATTACAGGTCAGCCTGGGCTAGAGTGAGACCCTACCTTGAAAAAACAAAAACAAAAAAGACACCAAAATCCAAAATGAAACTGGGAGTGGTGGTGCACGCCTTTAATCCTAGCACTCAGGAGGCAGAGGTAGGAGGATTGCAGTGAGTTTGAGGCCACCCTGAGACTACATAGTGAATTCCAGATCAGCCTGAGCTAGAGTGAGACCCTACCTTGTAAAACCAAACCAACCAAACAAACAAAAATCCACACCAAAATGGCAGAAAATACACAACTAGTCAACACACCAAGGATATAGTGTTAAGAAGAAAACAGTCTACTTCTAGGGTACATTTGATGTAAGTCCCACTTGCTATCCTTCTATGTCTCTATAGTAAAGGATAATGAATGTTCATGATAATGACCCTGAAATACTGCAGTGTTATATAAATATCACCATATAGGTAGACATTGCATCACAAAGTAGTGTTCCATAGGATCAGTTATTTTCTCATTGCTGCGGGCCAGTGCTTGGCCAGAGCAACTTAAGAAAGGAAAGAGTTTATTTTCAGCTTACGGTTTTGAGGAGAAGCTCCATCATGGTGGGAAAGGTGTGGCAAGCCAGGGTGGGAAGCCGGCATCATATCATCCCATCAGCAGGCAGGAAGCGGAGAGCAAACAGTAAGTGGGATGGAATTTTTACAAAACGTCAAGGGTTTCCCCAGTGACCTACTTCCTCCAGCAAAGCTCCATTTCCCAAACGTTCTGCAACCTTCCCAAGCTGGGGGTCAAGTATTCAAACCCAATAGGCTATGGGAACATTTTATATTCAAACCACAACACTGCCCCTGGTACGCACAGGCTCTGTGGCCATCTCATGATGCGAAATGCATTCGGTGTAACTTCAAAAATCCCTATAGTCTCCAAATTGTTCAAAAGTCAAACGTCTTATCTGAGATTCAAGGCAGTCTCTTAACGGTGAGCCCTATAAAATCAAAACATGAGTTACATAGTGTGGGTCTTTACTGTTTCCCGGGGTCATTGGCCACTGACGTCCTGGGCAAGGCAGGGAGGAGTTGGGGGGGAAGCAGGGTCCATCCTGGAACAGTGGGTGAGAGCGACAATGAAGATGATGGGCAATGAACACCGGGGAGACCGTCTGATGGACAGCACTCTTTTATTCGAAAGGGGCGTGGGTTTATAAACACTTGGGGAAGGTTGAGATGGCACATACAGACTATATGGTGATTGGATGCATAGTTTATGGGCTGTTATCTAGGTGGCAGAAGAACTAGTAACTTCAAAGCTGTGGGGGAAGGAGTTGCGAGAGGAGATAAGGGGAATGGTGGAAGGCTGTGACTTCAAAGACTGTTGCGCGGGGTGGGGAGAGATGGTGGAAAGGCTACATGACTTCAGCCACATACAGGTCTCTTGGGGAGCTAGCCACAAGATCAGGAACTGTGGGGGGCAAAGTCTGGCTTATGGAATGATCAGAGCCTTTTGGGGTCCAGGGGGAGGGCCTCGCCAGTTCTGCCCACTCTGGGTGAATGACAGCACACTACAACCTACAATGTAGGGAAGGCCAGTCACCTTTGCCAGGGACTCCTGATGATAGGGCCAGCTGCAACCCCACAGCCCAGGGTCCCCAGCCATGTCCAACAGTTCAGGCCAGCCTCCTCACAGTCCCAGCCCATTTTTAGCAATGCCCAACAACATAGTTCTAACATGCAATGGTACAGAACAAACATTCCCATTCCAAAAGGAAGGGATGAGAGCAGGAGAGATGGCTAGGTGGTTAAGGCACTTTTCTGCAAAGCCTAAGGATCCCAGTTTGAATCCCAGTACTCACATAAAGCTAGATGCACAAGGTGGCACATGTATCTGGAGTTTGTTTGCAGCAGCTGGAGGCCCCAGCACACCAATTCTCTTTCTCTCAAAAATAAATAAATAAATATAAAAGGGACGAATGGTGGGGGCTGGAGAGATGGCTTAGAAGTTAGGGCGCTTGCCTGCAAAGCCAAGGGACCCCCAGTTCGATTCTCCAGGACCCACGTAAGCCAGATACACAAGGGTGTGCATGCATCTGGAGTTTGTTTGCAGTGGCTGGATGCCCTGGCACGCCCATTCTCTCCCTCTCTCTGTGCCTCTCAAATAAACAAATACATAAAATATGTTTAAAAATACTTTTAAAAAAAGAGAGGAATGGGGTTATAGCAAGGACAAATTAGACTAAAGCAAAACTGAAACCCAGCAGGGCAAACTCCAAATCCTGCAGCTCCATGTCTGGCATTGGGACTAGTGATGAAATTGTTGGGCTCTAAAAGGCTTGGGTATGTGGGTAGTCTCCTAATGGCATCTCTTAATTAGTGTTTGCTGATCCAGAGCATGCTCTTTCCCATTCGCTGAACGTTCAGCAGTTGAAGGCACCTGGAGGAAAGAGCGCTCATTAGTTACCTACTACATTGCTTACAGGAGGACTTACTCACTGGGCTAGATCATTAATTAGGCTGCATCTTTGGATCCAAGCATCCTGAAATGGCAGTACAAAGGCTCATTCATGTTGCTCATCTACAAATGGCATAGTACTGGAGCCCTCTTCTCCAGCACCATCGAACTAATTACAATGGACTCCTACATAGTATTACCATGTGTAAGACGCTATTCTAAACGTTTATATATTTTAACTCATTCAGTTCCCCTTACAACAGTATGAGATAGGTACTGCTCCTCTCCCTGTTTTACTGACAAAAAAGGAAGAAGGGCTGGAGAGATGGCTTAGCGGTTAAGGCATTTGCCTGCAAAGCCAAAGGACCCAGGTTCGACTCCTCAGGACCCACATAAGCCAGATGCACAAGGTGGTGCATGCATCTGGAGTTATTTGCAGTGGCTGGAGGCCCTGGGGCACCCATTCTCTCTCTCTCTCTGCCTATTTCTGTATCTCTGTCTCTCAAATAAATAAATAAAATATATTTTTAAAAAAGCTTTTAAAAAAAGAAAAGGAAGAAATAGAGAAGTTAACTTGCCCAAAGTGACAAATTCAGTCCATCTGGCTCTGGAATCCACTGTCATGAAAAAGTATGCAAAGGTTTAAGCTTTCTAGTAGGTCACCTACTTGAATGCCATCTACTTAAAATATCTTTATTTATTTATTTGTAAGCAGAGAGAGAAAAGAGACAGAGAGAATGGGTGCCCCAGGGCCTCCAGCTACTGCAAACAAACTCCAAATGCATGCACCACTGTGCATCTGGCTTTACCTGGGTACTGGAGAATCAAATCTGGGTCCTTAGGTATTGTAGTCAAGCACTTAGACCACTGAGCCATCTCTCTAGCCCTCCATCTACTTTTCATTTTGATATGACCTTGAGTTTTTGGAACTTCTTTTGGCTCACTTTTCTGAATCAGTCTATCCATGGAGTGCCACCAAGCCTGTAGGCCTATGTGTTGTGTTCCAGGGTGACAGTGGTAGTCATAATACATAGTGGTATGTGTTAACTGCAGTCTTGCAGATGACAAAACAAGATTTAAATGGAATAACATTATTCTGTTTGGATGGCCTGTATGATTTACTATCACTATGGAATCATTTGTTGAATTGTATCATTTTCATTTATTTGAGATTACAATTCAACATAATGAGTCATTTTGTTTATATTCACTGATTATTATTTTACCGTGAGCACCTTTGAAGATAAAGGGCAAACTTGCTACAAAAACCCTAATACAGAGGGCTGAAGAAATGGCTCAGTAGTTAAGGTGATTGTCTGCAAAGCCTAACTACCTGGGTTCGATTCCCCTTGTACCCACTTAAAGCCAGATGCACAAAGAGGCACATGTATCTGGAGTTTGTTTGCAGTGGCTGGAGGTCCTGGCATGCTCATTCTCTCAGTCTGTCTCTCTTTTCTCTATCTCTCTCTACTTGCAAATAAATAAGTAATATTTATAATATATATATTTATATTATAATAGTTATAATATATTTATTAAATAAATATTTTTTAAATACGTAAAACTTTTTAGAGGAATCATCTGTATTGTATGTCTGCTCTTCTACTTACCCAGGTTGCAAATTGACTACAGATATTCTGGCCAATGATCACCAGGGCTTTTTTTGTTTGTTTTTTCTTTTGAGGTAGGGTCCAGGTAGTCCAGGTTGATCTGGAATTCACTATGCAGTCTCAAGGTGGCCTCGAACTCACAGCCATCCTCCTACCTCTGCCTCCCAAGTGCTGGGATTAAAGGCGTGCACCACCACACCTGGCCCCAGGATGTGTGTGTGTGTGTGTGTGTGTGTGTGTATATATATATATATATGTATGTTCTTGGGCTCAGAGGAATTTGAATGGCCTTTGATTTAATTACATGCTGTTATTTCTTTGTATGCCATGTATGTATTTAAAAATAACATGAGAATGCTCAGCACTGAAACATCTCTATTACACCTTCCAAGGCTCAGGGTCCATTGCAGAAGAGATGGTGGAAAGAATGTAAGAGTCAAAGGAAGGGTAGGACCCTTTACAATGCACTCTTCCAGACACAAAATGGCCTGGATATCCATGACCTTGCAGTGCCTGGCACTACCCACACAAAACCATTGTAATAGGAGGAAAAGATGATGACATCAAAATAAAAGAGAGACTAATTGAGAGAGGGTGGGGATATGATGGACAGTGGAGTTGCATATGGGGAAGTGTGGGGGGATTATCAGGGTTTATTGTTTATTATTATGGAAGTTGTCAATAATAAAAAATAAAAAAATAGCCGGGTGTGGTGGCACACGCCTTTAATCCCAGCATTTGGGAGGCAGAGGTAGGAGGATCGCTGTGAGTTCAAGGCCACCCTGAGACTACATAGTTAATCCCAGGTCAGCGTAGGCCAGAGTGAGACCCTACCTCGAAAAACCAAAATAAATAAATCAATCAATCAATCAATAAATAAAAAATAAAAAATAAATAATAAAAATAACATGTGTCTTCATTATCTAACAACTGAGTCTAAAGAAGTTTTCTTGTGGGAGTTTATTGATACTGTTGGAATTATTATTATTATCAGGACTCTCCTTTAATCTTATTCTGTTTCTGTATTTTCTGAGAAAATTGTTAGCTACACTGAGGGTAAATGAGGATTTTCTTCTTCACTAGCTCCATGAGAAACTAATAGTTGGCAATTAACTTTTAGATAAACTACTACTGAAGAAAAGGGAAGACACCTTGAGAACTGGAAATCAGTCAATCAAAACACACAGTAGAGACGTCCCTGTAATTTTGTCATTTTGCAAATGATCTCAGTAATGTTTGCTTGGTGATTTAAAAAATGAAACCACTAGTTCACAGCCATTAGAATTATCTGGAAAACTAACTCTGGGCCATCATCAAAAGTGTTTTCCATTGACTCTGAACATAAGGACAGCAAGAATAACATTTGTGGCTATGGTTTACCCAGACTTATGTGTGTGCATCTGTCAGTTTTGTGACCTGCCAGTGCAACCATAAGTATGATCAGAAAGTTATGCACCCCAGCCCCTCAAGAAAAGAGAAAGTTATGGGCCAGAATCTAGCTGGAGTTTTTTGAAGAAACTATTTGTGTATTATAGAATAACTGAGCCATAATATCAAACTGTACTGGACGCGTGTTTTATCTGAAACATCAGGCATCTGTCAGAAAGTAGAAAAATGTACCCAGGTTGGAAAGATAGTTGAGTGGTTAAAGGTGCTTGCTTGCAAAGCCTTGATATCCTGGGTTTGATTCCCAAGTAACCACATAGAGCTAGATGCACAAAGTGGTGCACGCACCTGGATTTCATTTGCAGTGGCAAGATGCCCTGGCCTGCCCATTCCCTCTCTTGCTCACTCTACTTGTAAATAAATTAATAAAAAATACCTTTAAGGCCGGGCGTGGTGGCACACGCCTTTAATCCCAGCACTGAGGAGGCAGAGGTAGGAGGATTGCCACGAGTTCAAGGCCACCCTGACACTACATAGTGAATTCCAGGTCAGCTTGTGCTAGAGTGAAACCCCACCTCAAACAAACAAACAAACAAACAACAACAACAAAACATTTCAAAAGTACCCAAATCCACAATGGTGTGATGGAAGTGTATCTAGAATGATCAGAGGACGTCTTCAATGTTTTCATATGAAAATGTTTAAGGATTTATATCATGTCACCTCAAGCTATTATTCTATGTCCATTGCTAACATTGTAGTGTGTACTACTGAAATTGTTCTATTAGATGTGTCACAGAATGTTAGAGCTGACTGTGGCCTTTGAGAACAATAGCTGCAATTACCCTGTGCTTACTCTCTGTCAGAGACCCTGGTAAGTACTATGTAGATGTCATTATACTCTGTGAGGCTGGTATCATTGCCCTCAACCTCTGTGCAGTGGGGAATAAATGAGACCCCACAATGTGCTATGGACTGGGATTGCAGCTTTCCAGCTGCATGGAAGGGCTGGGGTTTAAACACTAGTCCATGGGCATGTTCAGCATCTGACTATGACTCCCTTGAGGGAGCGCCTTAGAATCTGACGTCAGGTGAAGCTCATTTACCTGAAGTAACATCCTTACGCTGCTCATTTTCTGAATAAAAGGGGAGACAAGAAGAGAAGGCCGGGATGAAAGACCCTGGTGAAGAATTGGGGGCTTTGGGATGGTGCTGTTTATTTTCTCTGTCTTAGGAACTCCCCCTTCTCCCTTTCCCCCTCCGGGCCTGCCCTTCCCCATCTCTATCTCTGGAAACTTCTTCTGATTTCATGAAGAAACAATACCCAGATTGAGATATAAGTTAAGTCACAATAGTTTTCACTCTTGTGTTTTTTTGTTTGTTTGTTTATGTGGGTTTGAAGGGTGGAACTCAAGGTCTCATGCTTACAAGGCAAGCATTTTACCAACTGAACTATCTCCCCAGCCCTTCTAGTGAGTTTAAAAAATAGTTTGGAGGCCGGTCATGGTGGTGCATGCCTTTAATCACAGCACTCAAAGAGGTACCCAAATCCACAATGGTGTCACCCTGGAAGTGTGATCTAGAATGATCAGAGGAGACCCTTCAAAAAAAAAAAAAAAAAAAATTTGTTTACATGGTGGCTTAGTTTATATCATGTCACCTCAAGCTAGGTTTGATTCTATGTCCATTGCTAAGATTGTAGTGTGGTGCTACTGAAATTGTTCTAGTAGCTGGAGGCCCTGGTGCAATGTTAGAGCTGACTGTGGCCTTTTTGAGAAAATAAATCAATGAGCAAGATAAATATATTTAAAAACATTTTCTCTGGTCAGAGAGCATTTGAAAAGCACTATGTAGATGTCATTATACTCTGGTCAGGCTGGTTATCATTGCCCCTACAAAAACCAAACAAAAAATGTGCAGTGGGGAATAAATGAGACCCCACAATGTGCTATGGACACTGGGATTGCAGCTTTCCAGCTGCATGGAACTCCAGATGTTTAAACACTAGTCCATGGGCATGTTCAGCATCTGACTATGACTCCCTTGAGGGCTAACAGTCTTTGAATCTGACGAATATATGTGAATATCATTTACCTGAAGTAACATCTGCAATCACCTTGCTCAATTTCTGAATAAAAGGGGTTAGACAAGTTTGAGATTTCATTGCCGGGATGAAATGACCCTGAAGTGAAGAATTTTGGCTGGTTTTGCTTTGGGATGGTGGCTGGTTGGTATTTCTCTCTGTCTTAGGAACTCCCCTTCTGTCCCATTATCCCCCTTCCCTGGCCTGCCCTTCCCCATCTCTATCTCTGGAAACTTCTTCTGATTTCATCTCAAGAAACAATACCCTGATTGAGATAGTAAGTTAAGTCAGAATAGTTTTAAACCTCTTGTGTTTTTTTGTTTTTGTTTGTTTATGAATGGGCATGAAGGGTGGAACTCAAGGTCCTTCTGCTTACAAGGCAAGCATTTTACCAACTGAACTATCTCCCAGACTGTTCTAGTGAGTTTAAAAGGAAAGACGGCAGAGTTTGTTGGCTGGGCTACTGGCATGGTGGTGCACTGGTCCCAAAAGTTTAATCACAGCACTTTGGGGATGAACTGAGGAGGATTGGCTGAAGATATCGCCTGAGATTTAAGATTTCACCCTGAGAACCTCAAGCAAGTTAAAAAAAGTTCACTGAGACTGGTTTTAGCCTGGAGCCACTAGTGAGACCCTTAACAATCAAAAAAAAAAAAAAAGTAAAACAATGGGGTGCCTGAAAAGACATTAAAAATTCAAATTCTTGGAAAGAGCTGGCTGGAAAAGGAACTTGCCTGCAAAGCCTTTATTTTGTCCCTGGTTTAAGAATTCCTGTGTCCTGGAACCTGGTATTAGTTTTGAAAATATAAAAATGCATGGTGGTCATGCATCTGGAGTTCGATTCCAGTAGCTGCTGAGATGCCCTGGTGCACCCATTCTTTCCCTGAGGAATAGGCTTTTTTTGTCTTTTTTTTGCATAAAGACCTAAAATAAATCAATGTGCATAAGATAAATGGAGTGCAGTGTTGGCAAAAAATTTTTGTCCAGCTGGATGGTGGCAATTAAAAACCTGGAGACTCCAGCATTTGAACTTAAACTGCAAAAGTTTGATGACGGCCACCCCGCATTGTGCTAGTCTCTCCTTGAATACAGTTAAAATGTTTACTCAGCCTAACTTGTTTGATTTTACAAGACTCACTAAGTTGATTTTACCAAGACTGAGACCCTTGATACCTTGGAAAACCAAACAAAAATATTTATAAATTATTTTCCAAGCATAATGGAGAGAGAGAGAGAATGTTAGAATATATGTCCCCAATATATTCAGTATTTTATTAGTTAGTTTGCATCTGCAATCACCTTGCTAGAGCAATGTCACTGGGGCTGGTCTTAAGGTGTTAATGGTGGGTTTGAGATTTCATTGTAAAGATATGCAAATGTGCCTAGCAGGAGTTCCTGAAGTGTGCTGTGTGACCTTTTGGCTGTAGTTTTGCTCTGTGTGCTGTGGTGGCTGGTTGGTTTCTCTCTCTCTGCTTGGCTTGGAGAGCAGGCCGCATCTTATGGAACTTCCCTGGATCTGTAAGCTTCAATAAATAATATCCCTTCCTCCATAACTGTGCCTGGTCTGGAAGTTCATCTCAGCGAACCTGAAGCTGTCTGCAACAGTAAGCAAATGCCTTTAATTGCTCAGCCATCTTTCCAGCCTATGTCGTGAGTTTTTAGGCATGATTTCTCATTGTATGCTATTCTATTTCTATTGTATTCTATTGCTATTGTATTCTATTTAATATTGTTGCAGTCACCTTCTCATTGCTGGGTCAAACACCCAGCCAGAAACAGTTTATCAGAGGAAAGAGTTTATTTCAGGCTTACAAATTCCAGGGGAATACCATCAGTGGCAGAAGAATCTGTCTCCTTTCCATAGATCCAAGCAGAGGGATGCCACCAACAGCCAGCCCCACAAAAGAGCCACCCCCAAGAAGAGTCAAAACTCAAAGTAGCTCTGAACACATCTAGAAGGGTTAGTCTACAAGATCCTCTCCCAATGATATTCTTCTCTTCCACAGCTCTGTCCACTGGAGACTCAAGCTGCAAGTCTTCGTCTATGGGGCCATACACTCAAACCACCACAAGTTGCATTTCATGCAGCTGTAGCATACTAGACACTTATTAAGGTCATATGTAAATAACTTTTTTTTACTTTCAAGGAACTCACTGCTATAATACAGGTCAGTAGGCAAAAAAAAAAAAAAAAAAATTCTAAGACTTTGACACAGCATTAAACATGCAATATGACTACCACAAATACTAATTCAGATTGTAAACACACTGGAATTCAGTTGTATGGAATTGACATGAGCTACAGGCTTTGCAGCTTGATAAAGCAGTCTGAAATGAGTAAAAAAATGTTGAGAAATACCCAACAATGTCAAAATCTACCAATGTATGGCAAGTTTAAAAAAATTTTTTAAATTTATTTGCAAGCAGAGAGAGGGGGGAGAGAGAGAGAGAGAATGGGCATGCCAGGACCTCTAGCCACTGCAAATGAACTCCAGATGCATGTGCCCTCTTGTGCATCTGGCTTACGTGGATACTGGGGAATTGAACCTGGGTCCTTTGGCTTTGTAAGCAAGCACCTTAACTGCTTAAGCCATCTCTCCAGCCCAGCAAGTTTTTAATTTAAGAACATTACACTCTTTTTTTTTGTATCCAGTTTTTCAATAATATTAATTTTCAAGAACATTACATTCTGTCTGATGTACTGCAGCTGGTAATTATAATGCATAAAAATAGCCGAATAACCAGAGTAGTGCCAATTACTCTGTCACTCATGAGTAATCAATTATTTTTGTGCAGCACAATATAGATGATGCCTGCACACAAAGTCATCATGGACAGCACATAAATGAAAAACAATCTTCCAGGAGCAGGGTGAGGCAAGCCTGAGAGCTTTGACAAATTGGCTAGAGAGCTTGGTCATGTTTCTTCGAGAAGGGCTAACTTCCCTTGAGGAGATCTTCATCCTACGTTGGCCTGTGTGTAGGCATCCCATGAATGTTGCATGTATAGCCTCTTTGTGGTTAAGGCAACCGGTGGTAAATGGGTTGACCAGATGTCACACACTGTTTGATGTGTGACACATATGCAGTGGGTGGGTTACAGGGCCGATAATGATAACTGTGTCAGGAATAGGATATCCTTGGAAGTTCTTAACAGATACCCTATGAAGATAGGAGAGTCTTCTCTGAGGATGAATCTTCAGAGCCTCCTGTTTGGCGCCATTCTGGTATACTCACCAAACCCATTGTCATCAGGAGACCTTGGCCCTAGGTCTTCCAAATTTCTCAAGCATTGCCCCTTCCCTCAGTGATGGCCTCCTGTAAGCAAGGATGCTCAGAAATTCAGAGCAGTAAGATGATTATAGGTTAGTGTCAGAATCAAATGAGATGTTTACAGAGCATTTACCATGTGCCAGGCACTGATTTAATACAATGAAGTCATCATTATTAATTATTAATAGCAATTATATGCTAGATGTAATTGCTTGCTTCAAGTTCTAATAATTTGTTTCCTTTTTATGGAAAACTATGTACCCACAAAGGATGTAATACAAACATATCTTTCTTTGCAAATGGTAATTATTTATTTATTTGAGAGAAAGAGGCAGATGAGAGAGGACGCATACACCAGGGCCTCAAGCTACTGCAAAGGACTCCAGATGCATGCTCCACCTTGTGCATCTGGCTTTATATGGGAACTGGGGAATCTAACCAGGGTCTTTGAGCTTCCCAGGCTGGCGCCATCTCTCCAGCCCCAATGGTATGTTTTGCATCATTTCCACTAAAATCTCTCAGTTTGAAATATATTGTAAAACCAATCATCAGATCCAAAGACACTCCAGAAGACATTATGTAGGGTATTCTAAAAAGCACATTATCGGGGCTGGAGAGATGGCTTAGAGGTTAAGGTATTTGCCTGCAAAGCCAAAGGACCTCAGTTTGATTCCCCTGGACCCATGTTAGCCAGCTGCACAAGGGGGTGCATGCATTTGGAGTTTGTTCGCAATGGCTGGATGCCCTGGCGCACCCATTCTCTCTCTCCCTCTTTCTCTGTCAAATAAATAAATAAATAAAAATAAAATATTTTAAAAATTGCATATATTCATTAAAATAGATTTTGAAATATGTATGCATTGTGGGATGGCTCTTTTAAGTTACTTAACATATGCATTACCTCACATAGTATTTTTTTTTTAAACATTTTATTTTTTTATTAATTTATTTGACAGAGAAAGAGAGAGAGAGAGAATGGGGACGCCAGGGCCTCCAGCCACTGCAAACGAACTCCAGACGCATGTGCCCCCTTGTGCATCTGGCTAACGTGGGTCCTGGGGAATTGAACCGGGGTCCTTTGCCTTTGCAGGCAGACGCCTTAACTGCTAAGCCATTCCTCCAGCCCTCACATAGTATTTTTATTTTTTGTGGTGAGAACATTTTAAATCCACTCAGTGATTTTCGAGTACACAGCACATTGCTACTAACTAACTATTGTTACCATGTTGTAGACCTCTTGAAACTTACTTTTTTTTTTTTTCAAGGTAGGGTCTCACTCTGGTCCAGGCTGACCTCGAATATTGAAGTTGCAGCTACTGATGTGTTTATGAAATTGCAGCCACAGAGAAGGATTTTTAAAAGTGATTCTTATTCTAGGTCTTTGAAACATTAAGAGAGATTTATTAGGAAAGGTGGGGAAAGGCTAAGGCTGAAGGTTTCAGTTTGTGAGTCCTACTAGGTGGAAAATGGACAGTGTGGTTAGATACTGAATATGAGAAGATGACCTCCGGAGGCCTGGTAGATCTACCTAAGAGTGGACAAGGGGAAAACAAAACAACAACAACAACAAAAGGAATGTAGGATCACACTGAACATTCGGGGGGGGGCATGGGGCCAAGAGGGGAGAGGATCAAAGATGAGGCAGGAAGAGAGAGTACTTAGCAGTGGGAATGGGGAGGAAACCCTCTCTTGCAGGGGTCAGGCGATATGTCTACATGTTCCTGCAATCCTTCTCAACATTTACATTTGAAAATTTTATCAGTAAAATGAGTGTAGGGTGTGCCTAAATAGGTGTTTGATTTTGTTTAGAAAAGAAATTACAGAGCCGGGTGTGGTGGTGCATGCCTTTAATCCCAGCACTCGGGAGGCAGAGGATTGCCATGAGTTTGAGGCTACCCTGAGAATACACAGTGAATTCCAGGTCAGCCAGGCTGGAGTGAGACCCTACCTCGAAAAAACAACAACAACAAATAATAAACAACCCAAAGGAAAGAAATTACAATGCCTCACCATCTTATTTCATAAAAATGAAAGGCTAAGGCTGGAGAGATGGCTTAGCAACTAAGGCGCCTGCCTGCTAACCCTAAGAATGCTGGTTTCAATGTCCAGTGGTTCCAATCTCCAGGTCCCACGTTTAGCCAGATGCAAAGTGACGCAAGGGTGCAATGCTGCACTTGCCCACAAGGGGGCGCACACATCTGGATTTCGTTCACAGCAGCTGAGAGACTGCTGGCACGCCCATCTCTGTCTCCCTCTCCCTCTCTGTCTATCTCTCTCTCTCTCCAAAGATAAATAAAAAAATAATAAAAAAATTTACAAAAAAAAAAAGAAAGGCTAATATGAGAGTCTACAAACATGAGCTTGTAATTTATTAAGGATGAAGAATCTTTCATATCTTCTTTTTTTAATTTTTATTTTGAGAGAAAGACACACACACAGAGACAGAGACAGTGGGAGACAGAGAGAATGGGCATTTCAGGGCCTCTAGCCACTGCAAACAGACTCAGATGCATGTGTCACCTTGTGCATCAGGCTTACATGAGTATTAGGGAATTGAACCTGGTTCCTTAGGCTTCATAGGCAAGTTCCTTAAATGCTAAGCCATCTCTACAGCCATCTTTTTTTTTTTGTTTGTTGTTTTTGTTTTTTATTTTTCGAGGTAGGGTCTCATTGTAGCTCAGGCTGACCTAGAATTCACTATGTAGTCTCAGGGTAGCCTTGAACTCATGGTGATCCTCTTGCCTCTGCCTCCCGAGTGCTGGGATTAAAGGTGTGCACCACCATGTGAGGAGTGGGGGAAGAGAGAAAAATGGGCACGACAGGGCCTCCAGCCACTACAAATGGTTGCATCTGGTTTTATGTGGTTACAGGGGAATTGAAATTGGGTCATTAGGCTTTACAGGCAAGCACCTTAACTGCTGAGCCATCTCTCCATCCCTAAAATCACTTATTTTATTTTTGTTTTTTTGAGGTAGAGTTTCACTCTAGTTTAGGCTGACCTAGAATTCACTATGTAGTCTCAGGGTGGCCTTGAACTCATGGTAATACTCCTACCTCTGCCTCCTGAGTACTGGAATTAAAGAAAGGTATGTACCACCCCGCCTGGCTTATTTTGTTTTATTTTTATGTGTGTGTGTGTGTGTGTGTGTGTGTGTGTGTGTGTGGATGTGGGCGTCCTGTGTGCATGAATGTTGAGGCCACAGAAGAACTATGGGTGTCTTCCTTTATGACTTCTGCTTTACCCCACCTTGAGACAGAGTCTCTCGCTGAACCCAGAACTACTGTTTTTGGTCAGACTGGCTGACTGGCATGCCTCAGCTAGTCTTTGGTCTCTGTCCCTGCTACATGACTGGGATTACAGGCATGGGTGGCCATGCCCAGCTTTCACACATGTCAATATTGAGCTCCTTATGTGGACGCTGGGCATTGAACTCAGGTTCTCATGCTTGCACAGCAAGTGCTCTTACCCTGGGAACCATCTCCCCAGCCGCAGCTATGACATCTCATATTAAACAGTCCGGGGCTGCAGAGATGGCTTAGAAGTTAAGGCACTGCAAAGCCAAAGGACCTAGGTTTGAATCCTTAGGACCTACTTAAAGGCAGATGCACAAAGTGACACATGCATCTGGATTTTGTTTGCAGTGGCTAGAGGCCCTAGCACACCCATTCTCTTCATCTGCCTCTTTCTTTCTCTCTCTCAAAATAAATAAACCGGGCTGGAGAGATGGCTTAATGGTTAAGGCACTTGCCTATGAAGCCTAAGAATGCTTGTTCGAATCTCCAGGCCCCACATAGCCAGACGAAAAAGTGACGCAAGTGTGCATTGTCCATGTGCACAAGGGGGCACACACATCTGGAGTTTGTTCACAGTAGCCCTGGTGTGTCCATTCTCTCTCTCTCTCTGTCTGCTGCTTTTTCTCTGTCTCTCTCTCACACAAATAAAAAAATGAAAATAAATAAATAGACCACATATATAGTCAGAGATGTGGTTTAGAAGCAGCAGAGAAAGGAGAGAACAGACTAGACAGACTCAGTATATTTATAGCCAACAGATGTCAGTGTTGTGATACAATACACAGCGGGGTTGGAGTTTCCTCTCATGACATACTGTAGACTTTGATTTAATGTAAGAATTTTGTCAGCCACCTCTCCCCTTAAAAATGTCAACATAAATATATTATAATGAAAGCTTTTTCATGTCGGTTAGCTTATACCCTGGAAGATTTATCTGGTTGTGGGAACAGAGGAGAGTGATGTCATTTCAATGCATCTTTTTTTTTCAGCAAACTGCAAAAGGATAGCAATTGGGTGAGACTGTCCAATAATGAATGTCTTGGAATGGCCTGGAGTGGAGAGGGAGGGTATAGTTAACAGGGAAGAATAAATTGGCTAAGTGTTAGTATAGATTTTTTTGACAGTCACTGGATAGTGTCATATTTTTTCATATCAATCTCCATTGTATCCTATGAAACTTTTTTTTTTGGTTTTTCGTGGTAGAGTCTCATTCTAGCTCAGGCTGACCTGAATGGAATTCACTATGGAGTCTCAGGGTGGCCTTGAACTCTTGGCAGTCCTCCTACCTCTGCCTCCCGAGTGCTGGGATTAAAGGCATGTGTCACCACGCCCGGCGTATCCTCTGAAACTTTATGCTGATGTAAGAGGTGCAGCAATTAAATTGTATGTTCTGTCCTTCTCACCTCATGCCTAGAAATTACAGAGCCAAGGGCCTAATTGTTTTGTGAAGTTCTGACAGCCCTGAGCAGACTGAGTGATCTAAGTGGTTGATTCTTTCTTGTTCTTCAGAGAACCTGGTTCTGTGACCAAAAAGCACTAATTTTTAGAGGCTGAACTATATATCTCACCTGACTGCTGGTTTTTAGACCATTACCCAATGTGGTAATTTGGATATTAAACTTTTAATTGAATGAGGACAAGCTTGCAGACTGAATTTATTTTATTTTATGAGAGAGAGAGAGAGAGAGAATTGGCACACTAGGGCCTCCAGCCATTGTAATCAAACTCCAGATGTGTGTGCCACCTTGTGCACATGTGCAACCTTGTATTCTTGCATCACCTTGTGCATCTGGCTTACATGGGACCTGGAGAGTAGAACATGGGTCCTTAGGCTTTTGCAGGCAAGTGCCTTAACTGCTAAGCTATCTCTTCAGCCCCAGATTGATTTTTTTTAAATCAGTCTAATTTCTTTTAGACTTTGCTCCTGTAGATCTGAAAAAGTTGGTGACTGTAAGAAATTGTCTGGGGAAAGGAGAAACAGGGAGAGGGTAACAGGGGTGTGGTAGTTTGAATATATGTCCCCCAATATATTCAGTGTTTTTTTTTTAGTTATAGTTTGCATCTGCAATCACCTTGCTAGAGGCAAGGTCACTGGGGGCCCGGTCTTAAGGTGTTAATGGTGGGTTTGAGATTCCATTGTAAAGATATGCAAATGTGCCTAGCAGGAGTTCCTGAAGTCTGCTGTGTGACCTTTTGGCTGTAGTTTTTGCTCTGTGTGCTGTGGTGGCTGGTTGCTTTCTCTCTCTCTCTTGCTTGGCCCTGTGGAGAGCAGGCCGTTTCTCCTGCCTTTATGGAACTTCCCCTGGATCTGTAAGCTTCAATAAATAATATCCCTTCCTCCATAACTGTGCCTGGTCTGGAAGTTCATCTCAGTGAACCTGAAGCTGTCTGCTACAAGCGGTGAAAGTCGAGCCACATATCTGAGACCCTGCAGCTGCCCAGTCATTCCATGTTTTCAAGTCTGCACAGGGATTTGGTCTTCCTTGTTGTATGGCTTCTGTCCAACTTTATGACCAACTGTCAATTTAGCTTGTCTAAAGGATAGAACTGGAAAAAATAAATCCAATTTTCAAGATTCTGTCTAGCTAGTTATAATATAAAGATAATATTAACTGCCGGGTGTGGTGGCGCACACCTTTAATCCCAACACTTGGGAGGCAAAGGTAGGAGGATCCCTGGGCGTTCAAGGCCGCCCTGAGACTACATAGTGAATTCCAGGTCAGTCTAGGCTAGAGTGAAACCCTACCTTAAAAAACCAAAAAAGAAAAAATAAATAAATTAAAAAAATAATAAATAAATAAATTAATTAATAAATAATGTTAACTTTCTTAGCAGTCAGAATGATTTGCACAAGGTGACAATTCTTCCATGATGACTATGAAATTGCTTCATGTGGGGGAGGATTCAGCCCTGCAGGGTAAGGAAGCTAATTCCATCACACACAAGATGTATGCTGATGATGGTACATGCTGAGATATTTTGCTGGGTGTGGCATTGGGTCTCTGTGTCATTCTTACTAGTAAGGGCTGAGTTTAGTATGCTCGTAGTAATAAATGTCCTTAAGATGATAAATTTGAAATTGAGAAATAAAAATTGCATATATTGGGCTGGAGGGATGGCTTAGCGGTTAAGGTGTTTGCCTGCAAAGCCAAAGGACCCAGGTTCCATTCCCCTGGACCCATTGTTAGCCAGCTGCACAAGGGGGTGCGTGCATCTGGAGTTTGTTTGCAGTGGCTGGATGCCCTGGTGCACCCATTCTCTCTCTCCTTCTTTCTCTGTCAAATAAATAAATTAATAAAAATAAAATATTTTAAAAATTGCATATATTCATTACAATAGATTTTGAAGTATGTATGCATTGTGGGATGGCTCTTTTAAATTACTTAACATATGCATTACCTCACATAGTATTTTTGTTTTTTGTGGTGAGAACATTTTAAATCCACTCAGTGATTTTCAAGTACACAGCACATTGCTACTAACTAACTATTGTCACCATGTTGTAGACCTCTTGAAGCTTACTTTTTTTTTTTTTCAAGGTAGGGTCTCACTCTGGTCCAAGCTGACCTGGAATTAGCTATGTATTCTCAGGGTGGCCTCAAACTCATGGCGATCCTCCTGCCTCTGCCTCCTGAGTGCTGGGATTAAAGGCGTGTGCCACCACGCCCGGCTGAAACTTACTTTTATGGTCCAACTGAAACTTTGAATCCTTGCCCAACCCTGCTGCTTCCTTTCCATGAGGTCATCCCTTTCCCACTTCACATATATATGAGATCATGAAATACTTGTCTTTCTGGGCCTGGCTTATTTCAGTTAATATAATGTCCTTCAAGTTCATCCATGATGTCAGAAGAACAGGATTTCCTTATTTAATAAATGCTCTCTTAATTGAAATTTTATTACAGTAACCGAAAGTTTACATGAAGCTCTAAGGAGCAGTGAAGAAAATCCATGTCCCTTTGCGCAGTTTTCTTCACGGGTAACATCCTGTGATCTCCTGTGAAATATTACAGCCAAGAGTGGGACACTGATAGGATATACCTTTGGTGTTCATATGTCCCTACTTTCATTTGTATTTATGTGTACACAAATATTTGGTTCTACACGTTTTATCACTGGTATAGAGTTTGTTTTTGTTTTTGGTGTTTTCTTTTTTTAAATTTAGTTTTTGGTTTTTCGTGGTAGGGTCTCGCTCTAGCCCAGGCTGACCTGGAATTCACTATGTAGTCTCAGGCTGGCTTTGAACTCTTAGTGATCCTCCTACCTCTGCCTCCCGAGTGCTGGGATTAAAGGCGTGTGCCACCATGCCCGGCTAGTTTTTAGTGTTTTTGAGATAGGGTTTCACTCTACCCCAGACTGACCTGGAACTTATTCTGTAGTCCCAGGCTGGCCTTGAACGCAGCATCCTCCTACCTCTGCCTCCTGAGTGCTGGGATTAAAGGCGTGCGCCACCACACCTGGCTGGTGTAGGGCTTATAACAACGACTGCAGTAAAAATTCCTAACCTTTTGTTGCTCTTTTATGATCCCACCCACCGGCTTCCCTCCTACCATACATTCTGTCCACAATCTGCTTTCTGTTTCTATGATTTTCTTAGTTTCGAGAATGACAAATGGGGGGGGAGGGGGCTGGAGAGATGGCTCAGAAGTTAAAGGTGCTTGCTTGCAAAAGTGTGATGCCTCAGGTTCGATCCCCAGTATACCCATGTAAAGCAAGATGTACAAACTAGTGCACGCATCTGGAGTACGTTTGCAGTGGCAGGAAGCCCTGGCACACCCGTTCTTTCTATCTGTCTCTTTCTCAGTCTTTCTCAAATAATAAATAAAAATATTAAAAATGAATGACAAACGGAATTAAACAGTCCCTCATAGTTGAATTATAAACATTTGTTTCACAGTTTCATATAGTATATGTTTTGATCATATTCACACCCCATTGCCCTCTTTTATCTGCCTCCCACTCGCACTGAACCCTTCTTCTTTCCCACTAGTTCCCTCCTGCCTTCACGCATTGCTTTTTTTTTTTTTTTGTGATCCATGAGTTTAATGAAGGGTGTTTGCATGCGCACGGGTCAGGGGTTATTCACTCGAGCATGGGCAACTTAACCTGTGGCTACACCACTGAAGAAAATGACTCCTCCAACCACTACCTGCCAACAGCTCTTCAAAGAGGAGTGGGGGCTCATGGGCCGCTCCCCCATCTGTGTTGGGACTTCATGGGCCCCATCTAGTGAAGGACTTGTGTAGGTAACTGCAGCCATGGTGAGTTCATGAGTATAGTGGCTGTATCATGTCCAGAAGACAGTGTTTCTTTCACATTAGTCTTCTCCACCCTCCAGTTCTTACATTCTTTTACAAAAAGATTTTTATTTATTAGAGACAAATAGAGTGTGTGTGTGTGAGAGAGAGAGAGGGAGAGAGAGGATGGGTGTGCTAGGACCTCTAGCCACTGCAAACGAATGTGCCACCATGTGCATCTGGCTTATGTGGGACCTGGAGAATCGAACCGGGTCCTTACTCTTCGCAGGCATGTGCTTTAACTGCTAAGCCATCTCTCCAGCCCCAGTTCTTACATTCTTTCCACCTCCTTTTCCACAACTCTCCCTACACTGTGGAGGGGTGATAATGATGTCCCATTGAGGGCTGAGCACTCAACAGTCACTTATTCTCAACACTTTGACTAGCTAGGTCTCTCTCTAGTAACTGTGGCCCACTGCAAGAAGAGACTTCTCTGACCACGGCTGACAGCAACACTAATCTGTGGATAAAAACGTCAATAGTTAGAAGGCAATTTGACAGTAGTCTTGTAATCAGTTAGCATTGTTTTTGTCATCTAATATAATTGCTCTGAGATTCATCCATGTTGTTGCATGTCTCCACAGTTCATTACTTTTTATTACTGAGTAGTATTCTGGCATATGTAAGTACCACAATTTGTTAAATCCATCTGCTAAAGGACACCTGGATTGTTTCTCGTTTTTTTTTTTTTAAGACTAAAAATAATTGGGCTGGAGAGATTGCTCAGTGGTTAAGGCACTTGCCTGCAAAGCCTAACTACCTGGGTTTGATTCCCCAGCACCCACATAAAGACAGATGCACAAATTTGTTTTGTGGTGGCTGGAGGCCTGGTGTGTCCATTCTCTGGCTCTGTCTGTCTCTCTCTGCTTACAAATAAATAAATAAAATATATTAAACTTGTGGTGATCTTCTTACCTCTGCCTTCTGAGTGCTGGGATTAAAGGTGTATGCCATTATACTTGGCTCGTTTTGAATTTTTTAAAAAATATTTTATTTTTATTATTTATTTGAGAGAGAGAGAGAGAGGCAGGTAGAGAGAGAGAGAAATAGGCAGGTAGAGAGATCTGGTTTATGTGGGTTCTGGGGAGTCAAACCTGGGTCCTTTGGCTTTGCAGGCAAACGCCTCCAGCCACTGCTCTCCAGCCCCTCGTTTTGAATTAAAAAAATTAAATTTATTTATTTGCCAGATGACACAGAGAGAATGGGAACACCAGGGCCTCCTTGGTGCATCTGGTTTATGTGGGTTCTGGGGAGTCAAACCTGGGTCCTTTGGCTTTGCAGGCAAACGCCTTCACCACTAAGCCATCTCTCCAGCCCCTCGTTTTGAATTAAAAAAAATTATTTATTTATTTATTTGCAAGGAACCATTGAGAGAGAGAAGTTTTTTCTACACAGATGTTTTTTCACCAGGGCCTTCAGCCACTGGAAATGAACTCCAGATGCAATTGCTGTGTTATATCTAGTTTATATGGGTTTTAAAAATTGAACCTGAGTCCTTTGGCTTTGCAGGACAAATGCCTTAAAAAAATCAGTGTATTTTCAGCCCTCTCTTGAACTTTTGAATATTACAAATAAAGTTATTTATAACCATTGTGTGCTGGTTTTTTCTATGAACATGTTTTTTCACTTGACTGGAATAAACGCCAAGCATGTAATTGCTGTGTTATATGGTAGTTATATACTTGGTTTTAAAAGAAACTACCTATATTCATTTCCTATTGCTGCAGACTTAATAGATTAAAAAAAAAATCAGTGTATTTTCTTGTAACTCTGGAGGTCGTAAGTTTGAAATGAGTCCTGTCATCTGCAGGGCCTGATTCCTTCTGAGCCTCCAGGGGAAAAAATCTATTTCTTACTTCCTGTAAAAAAAGGCTAAATAAATAAAAAAATAAAAAAATAAAATAAAACAAGTTTTGAGCACCTTGCTTGTCTTGAGCTCTCGCCATTGCCTTCTAAGACCCCCACAGGATTATACTGCACCCACCTAGATAATGCAGGATAACTGAAACACATCTACAAAGTCTCTTTTGCCATATAAGGTAACATTTTCAAAAGTTCATGAGATGAAGACCTAAAGGGTCAGCCTACAGCCTGTCACACTGGCAAGCTGTTTTCAGGGAGACTGTAGCTTTTTACGTTCCCATCATTAGTGTGTGTGTGTGTGGGGGGGACCCAGTGTGTGCATCTTCACCAGCATGTGAGCTTGCCTCTGTTTTTCACAGAGCTTTTCTGGTGAGGAATGTAATGATGTCTCTTTGTGGTCATTTCTGATGTCTACATCCCAGAAGGCCAATATTGCTGCACACCTGTTCATGTGTTCATTTCGTACTTGCATATTGTTTTCATTGAACTGTCTGCTCATGACTCTGCACGTTTTCTGAGGAATTATTATTTTTTTTTTGTCTATTGAATTTGGGTAATTTTTTTTTGGTTTTTTGAGGTAGGGTCTCACTCTAGCCCAAGCTAACCTGGAATCACTCTGTAGTCTGGGGCTGCTCTTGAACTCGCAGAGATTCTCCTATCTCAGCCTCGTGAGTTCTGGGATTAAAGGTGTGTACCACTATGGCCAGTGGTTTATGTTTTTTTAGTTACTAACCTTTGTCAGATATACTGTTTGCAAATATTTTCTCCCACTCTATGGCTTACTTTTCTTTTAAAAAAATATTTGTGTGTGTGCAAAAGTCTCTTGCCATCGCAAACAAATGTCTGTTCAGCTTAATGTGAATGGCTGGGACATGAACCCTGGCTGGCAGGCTTTGCAAGCAAGCACCTTTAACTGCTGAGCCTCTTCAGCCCCCCTCTATGACTTACTTTTCATCCTTCTTATCCGATCTTTTGCATAGCAAAAGTTTTAAATTTGATGAAGCTCAATTTATCAAGTTTCTCTTTTATGGGTCATGCTTTGCATGTCAAATCTGAGAGTTTTTGCTTAGCCCTAGGCTCAGAGTTTGTCTTCAACTTTTTTTATTTTATTTTTTTATTCATTTATTTAATTTATTTATTTTGGTTTTTTGAGGTAGGGTCTCACTCTGGTTCAGGCTGACCTGGAATTAACTATGTAGTCTCAGGGTGGCCTTGAACTCTCGGCGATCCTCCTACCTCTGCCTCCTGAGTGCTGGGATTAAAGGCGTGTGCCACCACGCCCGGCTCTGTCTTCAACTTTAAAAAGTATTTTTATTTATTTGAGAGAGAGAGAGAGAAGACAGATAGACAGAGAGAGAGAGAGAGAGAGAGAGAGAGAGAACAGGGTCACACCATGGCCTCCTGCCACTGCAAATTAACTCCATATGCCCACATTGTGCATCTGGCTTTATGTGGGTACTGTGGAATCGAACCCTGGGCCACCAGGTTTTTTCAAGCAAGTGTCCTTAACTGCTGAGTTGTCTCTCCAGCCCCCTATTTTTTTCTGAGAATTTTGTAGTTTTCTGTTTATACTGAATTCTGCCATCCATTTTGAGTTACTTTTGTGGAAAGAATAGATGCTTTTAAGAGGAAGACATTGGTTGATATGAGCAGACTTCAGGGTCTAGTTCTTGATTACATTCATGGTGACACCCATTTAGTAAGACTGTCAGTTGGTATCCAATACACATGTACTTTGCAGGTAAACCATACTAACAGCAGGCTTTTATTTTTTTAAGATTTTATTTTTATTTATTTATTTACTAGAGAGGGAGAGTGAGAATGGGCATGCCAGGGCCTCTAGCTGTGCAAATGAAGTCCAGATGCACATCCATGTACATGTGCCACCATGTGCCTCTGACTTACGTGGGACCTGGAGAATTGTACCTGGGTCCTTAGCCTTCACAGGCATGTGCCTTAACCCCTAAGCCATCTCTTCAGCCCCAAAGGCAGGTTTTAATAACAAAAGAAATTGGAAACATTTTGGATATTCCTGTGAATAGTCCTACACTCTACTTTCATGAGTATGTATGAAGAGAAATACTGACCTTGCAGTGTTTTCTGAAGCAAAATAAAGAAAAAAGGATTTTATGACATTTTGAAACTATGATATCCTGCTCAATTTGTTGGTTTTATTTTTTATTTATTTATTTATCTGTTTTTTTTTCTTTCTTTCTTTTTTTTTTTTTTTTTTTTTTTTTTTGCGAGGTAGGGTCTCACTCTGGTCCACATTGACCTGGAATTAACTATGTAGTCTCAGGGTGGCCTCGAACTCTCGGCGATCCTCCTACCTCTGCCTCCCCAGTGCTGGGATTAAAGGCGTGCGCCACCACGCCAGGCTTCTTTCTTTTTTTATTGACAACTTCTTTAATTATAGACAATATCGCATGGTACTTCCCTCCCTCCCTTCACTTTCCCCTTTGAAACTTCACTCTTCATCATATCCCCTCCCCCTCTCAGTCAGTCTCTCTTTTCAGTTTGATGTCATGATCTTTTCCTCCTATTATGATGGTCTTGTGTAGGTAGTGTCAGGCCCTGTGAGGTCATGGATATCCAGGCCATTTTGTGTGTGGAGGAGCACGTTGTAAGGAGTCCTACTCTCCCTTTGGCTCTTACATTCTTTCTGCCTCCTCTTCTGCAATGGACCCTGAGCCTTGGAAGGTAGATTTGAGATGTTTCATTGCTGAGCACTCCTCTGTCACTTCTTCTCAGTACCATGCTGCCTTCTGAGTTATCCTAAGGTCCCCACCATCTGAAAAGAGAAGCTTCTCAAACCAAAAGTGAGAGTAGTATTAATATATGGGTGTGGACATTAAGAGAAGTGCTTACTGGGCAGTTTGGTGAGCATAGTATATACATTTAGCCAGATACCAGCAGACATTACACCCTCAGGGCTCATGACTACCCCTGTCGTAATTTTCAGTATCAGGGATGTGTTCCCTCCTATGGAGCAGGCCTCCAGTCCAATTAGAGAGCAGTTGGTTTCCCCCATAACAGACATGTCACTATTGCACCCGTTGGCTCATTTGACCTGGCTGGCCAAATTTAAAGCTTGCAGTGTTCACTGTTGAGTACCTTCACTGGTGTTTTCTCTCTCCCATTGAACTGCATGCAGTGTAGCTTTTTCCAGTTTTCTGTCAGCTGGTCCACATGGAGGAGGCTTTCAGCTCAGCCCCAGCAGGATTCAGTGAACTTGGCAGCCAAGTATGTGGAGTCTTCAGCAATAGGGTCTTACCGTCTATTCCTGGTGGGAAACCAAGGGCCTCGGCAATGGCCTATAATGTTTTGGGGGTATCTGTGACCTCCCTGGCCAACAACTAACTGGAAGGTATCCCATCTCTGGCACTGAAAATTTTCTAGTAACAATGTGTGGCTTCTGAGTGTTCCATTGTCCAGAAAAGTAGATTTCCATGTGACTTTTTTATATCCTCTTAGACTTTGATTAGCCCTCCCTCTACCATTCCTTTACTCAGTCTCTTCCCCTGACCTCATTTAGGCCTTTTCACCCCCATTAATATGTTCTTCTACTTACATATATACAATACCGTCCTATTAAGGGTTTCATTTTCTTAGTGTTTTCGCTGATTATTATTCTGGTTTTGGAAATGGGAAGTGCCTCTGTCAGTGGTCAAGCACCCCAAGTCATTGTTGCACTATGGCTGGTAACTACTGTGAGGTGAGGCATGAGGTAAGGTGAATTTTGGAGTGGGATTAGGGAAAAGCTTAAAACTACCTCCTTGAAGACTGAGATAAACCGGGCGTGGTGGTCCACACCTTTAATCCCAGCACTCGGGAGGCAGAGGTAGGAGGATCACCGTGAGTTCAAGGCCACCCTGAGACTACATAGTGAATTCCAGGTCAGCCTGGGCTAGAGTGAAACCCTACCTTGAAAAATCACACACAAAAAAGAGGACTGAGACAAAACATGGGGTTTAATCTATGTGGATATTAATGATGAATGATGTGGATCAGATATCATTGGCTTCCCCTGGCTTACATAGTATAGTTACCTTCTCACTGCCCAAACAGAAGCAGGCTATGGGAGGAAAGGATTTATTTCGGCTTAGAGTTTCCAGGGGGAAGTTCATCATGGCAGAAGAGGCAGGCTCACTTCCTCATACATCCTTAGCACAGAGAGGAAGAGAGGCCAGAACTCAAGCTGGCTCAGAACACACCTTGGGGCTAGATTTCAGATCCATCCCCAGTGACAACAAGGCTCCATCTCCCAAAGACTCTACCAGCTGAAAACTATGCAGGAAATTTAATCCAAAAACACCTGATGCTACGGGGGACATTTACATTCAAACCACCACAGGAAATAAGCATAAACTTCTGTCTCATCTCTCTTGACAATGTTTAGGAATGTTCACTGGCATCCATTTAAGTAAGACCTGGTTCTGTCTATATTATTTAACACATTTCATGATGGATTTCATATCTACATATGGAAGAAACAAAGCCAGTAGAATATAATGGATGTAGGAGCTGGAGAGATGGCTCAGCGGTTACAGTCCTTACTTGCAATGCCTGACGGCCCAGGTTCGATTCCCCAGTACCCATGTAAAGCCAGATGCACAAAGTGGCACATGCATCTGGAGTTTGTTAGTAGTGGCAAGATGCCCTGGTGCAGCTATTCTCTCTCTGTCTTTCTCCCTCTCTCTCTCTCTTTGTGTTTGCAAATAAATATTTTTTAAAAGAATATAGTTCATATAATCTGAATTTCAAAAAGCCAGTAAAGGGGGCTGGAGAGATTGCTTGGCAGTTAAGACACTTGCCTGCAAAACCTAACAACCCTGGTTCGATTCCCCAGTACCCACATAAAGCCAGGTGCACAAAGTGTGCATCTGCAGTTCATTTGCAGTGGCTTGAAGCCCTGACATGCCCATTCTCTGTTTCTCTTCTCTCTATCTTTCTCTGCTTGCAAACAAATAAATAAGTAAATAAATAATTTAGAAAAAAAAAGTCAGTATGAAAAGGAAGTGTTGGGGCTGGAGAGATGGCTTAGTGGTTAAGGTGCCTGCCTGCAAAGCCATAGGACTCAGTTTCAATTCCCCAGTATTTATGTAAGCCAGATGAACAAGGGGGCACATGCATCTGGAGTCTGTTTGCAGTGGCTAGAGGCCCTAGCATGCCCATTCTCTCTCTCTTAAAATAAATAAGTAAATATTTATTAAAGAAACATGCAATGTCTTTTGTAATAAACAGAGTAACTAGATTGGTGAAGATAAGTATGAGTCATGTTGGCCCTTGAAGACAGATTCCACTGACACCAATGAACTTCCATGCATAGATCAAAGACAGAATGTTGATGAATATTCACATGTCAAATTAAATCAGCTCATAAGCTAGTAGCTACATGTGCCCGAAGACATATTAAAAAATATATAATCACTTCTTTATACTTTTGCAAAAGTTATTAGTTTTACCGAGATATTTTATACCTGTTATTGTGTTGTCAAGAATGTGATAAAATAATCTGAATATTATTACTGCATACTTATCTTGAAAATGATGAATGCATAATTTCAAGGACCATGATGATATAACTGGTGTCCACAATTGTAGCTTGATTATAGATCATCAAATAAAGGCAATGGGCCTCCAAAAATGTAGATCCTGGAGCTGTGGAGATGGCTCAGCGGTTAAAGGCTCTTGCTTGCAAAGCCAGATGGCCTGAGTTCAATTCCCTAGCCACACACATAAAACCAGATGAGCATTCATGTGTAGCTGCAAGAGACCCTGATGCCCCCTGCCCCTGAAACATATAAACAAATAAATAAGTAAATTAAAAAAAAATTGAAGATCATATCATGATTAGTCATTTGCTTTCAATATGAAGAGGGAAGGGCCAGGCATGGTGGTACATGCCTTAATCTCAGAACTCGGGAGGCTGTGGTAGGAAGATCGTCATGAAACTACAGAGTGAATTCCAGGTCAGCTTGGGCCAGAGGGAGACCCTACCTCAAAAAACAAAAACAATAACAACAAAAACAGGGAAATGAAGCTGCTTGGGAAAGGCGGAAGGTCAGTCTAAGCTGACAGTGTGGTTTCCCTTTCAACCTCCTTGCTAGTTGTTCCTCAGAGATTGTACAGAAATGGCTTAGGTACATAGACATCTCCCTCACATCACTTTACGCTGTATGCCCACATCTGGAGGGACTTGATCACCCTTTCTAAATATTCAACCTAAACCTTGTTCCTAGAACTAAAGAAGCCCACCATGAAATATGTGTGACGGTAACTACTGCTCAATTGAGGTCTCGGCTCACCATCTTCCAAGACAGGCATACCCTGACACTTTCATTGTTCTACAGTTCATGAAACAGAAGGCCTAGGAATGAAGTGGGAGTGTCTCTGCACCATGACTGAGTGTGACAAATGTTCACTAGAGACTGACAGCACCCATCTCCAGAGGCCTATTCACTTTCATGGCTTTATTTGGCTATTTGTTTAGGGTGGTGGTTGACTTCCTGGGTCTCTCTGAAGACGTAGTATCTCCCTTCCGTGAATTTCCTTAGTACTTTCTTCACCTTTGGGTGTTTTCTGACTCTACCTCTCCATAATAAGTACCTAGACACCGGTCACCTCCCAGGGGATTGAAACCCCACTCTCTCTGCCTTGTTGCAGCTGCTGTTATGTCCTCATGTGGCATCTAGTTGGGGCCTAGAGCAGGACAGGGTGTGTTTGTCTTCAGATAGTCTGAAGTTAGAGTAAAACAGGTTGTGAGACAGAGCTGAGCTGTGTATGCTATAGCATTTTCATGGAGAACTTGACTGGTCTGGATTACAGCTCTTAGATCAGAGGGTCTGCTGTTCTTTTTCTAAAAAAGTATGTTTTTGCATTATTTTTTGAGGGGGAGAGAGAGATGAGGAGTAGAAAGAGGAAGAGGAGGAGAAGAGAGAAAGAAAGAGAGAATGGGTACACCAGGGCTTCTTGCAAACAAACTCCAGATGCATGGGTGACTTTGTGTATCTGGTTTTATGTGGGTATTGAATAATTGAACCTGGGCTGGCAGGTTTTATAAGTAAGCACCTTTAATTGCTGAGCCATCTCCCCTAGGTCTGGACGTGTTGTTCTTAAAACCAAATCTTCTGCATTTATGGTTCTAAAAAGAGAAATGGCTATCGTTTCTCTGCTCTTTGTTCCTATCTCCTAAGACTTGAAACATGCTTGTACACGCAGTTCTTGCTCATCAGCACTTTGTGACCACTCATCGGGGACCTTAAATGTAGAAGAAAAAAATGTGCAAAATTCATGTTCTGAATTTGTTTTAGCAGAGTCACTTGGGCATTTTCCTGAGAAAAGAAAATCACAGTCTTAATCTTATTATTAATATTAGATGATATTAGAGCCAACATTTTATATAGTAAGTTTAAAGAAATAGCATGGTATTTCTACAGAGGAATTATCTTACAGAAAAGAATGCCCCCCAGCTTTCATACCCAAGAATTATATAAATCCAAAGCATGATAGGTATTACTTTATGTTTTTAATTATTATTAAAAGTAGGTTTATAAAGCTGGGAAGATGTGTATTTTTCAAGAAAAAAGGAAACAAATCTGGTTTTATTAGTCGTACCTAGTAGAAAGCTATTAATTTTCTTCCAAGGATAAAATAGGATGCAAGTAGTTGTTTAAAAACTGCATTAAAATGGCACATAATGCAAATGAACCAAGAGCTGCTAATTATTCTGGCATGTGTTCAGTTGCTTCTGTACTATTTCTTCTCTAATGTAAACAAGTGAATTCCTCCTAATTACCCAAAATAGCTTTTAGGAGCAGTTGCTTTTTTTTTCTATCTTTGTATGAAAATTGTACAGTTTATATATTTAATAACTCGACCCAAAATGTGGTTATTTAGAATATTTTTTCTAAAAGGAATGCACTATTACTTAACATTTTCAGCCTTTAAAATCAAATTAAGGTGCTAATTAAGTTCTTCATTTAGTAGAGCGGAAAATAATTATACAATGTGTATCTGGAGGAGCAAATAGGCTCATGTGCATCCAAATGAGGTAAAAGTGGGCTTGGACACGCTGTGTGACATGGTACATGAAGCGCTCAATGCATAGTGAAGCCAGGCCTTCACTATAATATACTTGACAATTATTTTTCAGGAAGGACATGAATTTACGGCGTGTCTATTCAGTTCTTCACAGCTCAGAGTCCTCAGCAGTTGACTAAAAGAAATGCAACCTTGCTTTAAGCACTTCATCACATATTTCTGATATTTGAGTGAATGAATTCCCATTGTTTACTAGAACAGACCTCTGCTTTCTCTGGCATAGTTCACTGAATTTACAGCTAGAGCTCTGATGACATGTGCTTACGACGAGAAGCAGGATGTTGGGCTGTTGTTGTTCAGCTGTTGCGGAGTCTTCCTCCCAGATGTTTTCTTTTCTTTTTTTTTTTTTTTGGTCGCTGTGCGTATCTACTGTGTATAGATGTATGTATGCATGTTTGAATGTATGTGGGTGCATGTATTTATGTGGATGCACATATATATGTGTGCATGTGCTTATGGAGGTCTGAGATCAATGTCGGATGTCTTACGTGTGTGTGTGTGTGTGTGTGTGTGTGTGTGTGTGTGTGATATGTGCAGTTCTGCATGCAGATGGCTCCTGGAGGCCAGAGGCGAATGTTGGGTGTCCTTCCTTATTGCTCCTCAGCTTGTTTCCTTGAGGTGGAGTTGCTCACTGAACCTGAAGCTGCTGTTTTTCACTTAGACTGGTGGATCATTGAGCCCCAGCAATTCTCCAGTCTCTGCTCCCAAGAGGCCTGAGGTTACAGGTGTGCTTGGCCATACCTGGCTGTATATGCAGGTGCTGGGGAATGAATCTCAGAGTGAATCAGACCCTCTTCATGCTTGTGTGGCAAGTATTTTTACTCTCGTGCCATCTGCTCAGCCTGCCACCTTAATTTGTTTTTTTTTAAATTTATTTAATTTTTTTTTAGTGTTTACCAAGTGCCGGGTCCATATTTAAGCACTTTATTGAGTTGATAATTTACTCCTTACCACAGCCCTTTGCAATGGGAACTATCATATCACATAGCCATTTTGCAGAGGAGGAAATTGAGACACTGAAACATCAAGTAACATCCACAAATTTACACAGCAGTAAGTGGTGGGACTAGAATTAGAACCCAGGCAAGCTGGCTTAAGAACTTGGAGGTGTCACTGTCGTCTCGTATCACCTCCTATGGTTGGGTGGGAGCACGTGTGTAAGTGCACGCCTATTTGTGAACACATCTCTGCATGGTCATATGCATATGTGACTGTGCATGAGTGCATTCATAGATGTCCAAGGTTATATGTTCCTGATCTGGGCTAGTGTGTGTGTGTGTGTGTTTACCCCTGTGTGTTAAGGCTTTTCTATGAACACATGGGTGAGACTGTGGGAAGCAAGGAGAGCCACCAATCAGGTGGGCCTTCCTGAATTTAATTCATCTTATATTTATGTTTTAAAACCATTTTATTTATTTGAGACAGGGAAGGAGGAAGAGACAGAGAAAGAGAGAGATAAAGAGAGAGAAAGAGAGAGAGAGAGAGAGACAGATATAGAGAGAAAATGAGCATGCTAAAAGCCTTCAGCCACTGCAAATAAACTGCAGATGTATGCACCACCATGTGCATCTGGCTCACGTGGGTACTTAGGCTTTGCAGGCAAGTACCTTAACTGCTAAGTCATCTCTCCAGTCCCAATTCACCTGACTTTTAGAGAGAAGGTCTGTCACTGAGCTCAGAGCTCACCAATTGGATTAGACCAGCTAGCCAATGAACCCCAGAAATTTCCTTTTCTCTACCTCTCCAGCCCTAGGATTATAGGCACACTACCACACCTGGCATTTCTCGTGGGTCCCAGGGCTCTAGATTCAGGTTCTTTAATTTAATTTAATTTATTTATTTGAGAGAGAGAAAGAGGCATATATATATATAGATAGATAGATACAGAGAGAAAATAGGCATGCCAGGGCCTCCAGCCACTACAGATGAACTCCAGATGCATGTGCCCCCTTGTGTATCTGGCTTACATGGGTCCTGGAGAATTGAACCGGGATCCTTTGGCTTTGCAGGCAGATGCCTTAACTGCTAAGCCATTTCTCCAGCCCCAGATTCAGGTTCTTACGCTTGTGTGGCAACCACTTTACCCATTGAGTCATCTCCCCAGCCTCCCACCTGAGCTTATTGTTTATTATCTACATACTAGTGAGCATAAAGCGGTATCTCACAAGTGTTTGATTTGCATTTCTCCAGTGGTTAATAATGCTGAACACCTTTTCATGTGCATATTGGCAACATTTGTATCTTCTCTGGAGAATTCCTATTTTTTTCACATTTATTTATTTATTTGCAAGTGGGGGTGAGGGAGAGGGAGGAAAGGGAGAGAATGGGCACACCAGGACCCCTAGCTGCTGCAAATGAACTCCAGATGCATATGCCACCCTGTGCATCTGGCTTTATGTGGGTACTGGGGAACTGAACCTGGGTCATTAGGCTTTCTAGGCAAGTGCCTTAACCCCTGAGCCATCTCTCCAGCCCCTTCTTCCTACTTTTAATTGGTGATTTTTTTGAGTCATAATTTTATTTATACCTTCTTTACATATTCTGGAAACAACTCTATACTAGATACATGAGTTACAACTATTTTTCCCATTCTAAGAGTTTTCCTTCTGCTTTCTTGACACTATCATTTAAAGCACAACTGTCAATTTGATGCTCAGGGAATCTATTTTATTTTCTTATAATTTTTTTTTGCAGCTGTAAAGTTGCCTTTATTTGGCCAATTCTATTGGAAAGTCTTTAATTACATAATTATAAGTTGCTTAAAACATTTTATTGACCTATTTTCTTTTTAACTAATAATTTTCATGCATGTACACAATGTATTATGATCATAATCTCCTTCCATTACCTTCTTTTGTCCTCCACTCCATTTTCCTTCCACTGAACTCCTTCTGACTGACTAGTCCCTCTTCTATTTTTTAAATTTAAATTTAATTTAATTTTGTTTTATTTTATTTTAATTTTTGTTTTTTTGAGGTAGGGTCTCACTTTGGCCCAGACTGATCTGGAATTAACTCTGTAGTCTCAGGGTAGCCTTGAAATCACGTGATCCTCCTACCTCTGCCTCCCTAGTGCTGGCATTAAAGGCATGTGCCACTGTGTCCAGCTTGTTTTTGGTTTTTTAATGTAGTTCCTCTAGTCCAGGCTCACCTGGAATTCACTGTGTAGTCTCAGGGTGGCCTTGAACTCATGGTGATCCTCCTACGTGCTGGGATTAAAGGCGTGCACCACCATGCCTGGCACTGTTTTTTTTTTTTTTTGTTTGTTTGTTTTTGACCTGGAATTCACTCTGTAGCCCCAGGTTGGCCTCAAACTCCCAGCCATCCTCCTACCTCTGCCCAGAGCTAGGATTAAAGGCGTGTGTCACCATGCCCAGGTCCCTCTTCTATTTATTCTATTTATTTCTATTCTATTCTATTCTATTCTATTCTATTCTATTCTATTCTATTCTATTCTATTCTATTCTATTCTATTCTATTCTATTCTATTCTATTCATTTATTTATTTGGCAAGCCCAACAGACTGGCCTTTTTTATGAGAAAGTGAGGGCAAGAGTGAGAGCACAAGAGAGAGAGAGAGAGAAAATTGGTGCGCCAGGGCCTCTAGCCACTGTTATCGAACTCCAGACCCCGTGTGTCCCACCTTGTGAACATGTGTGACCTTGTGCATATGTCTCCTTGTGCTTCTGGCTTATGTGGGATCCTGGGGCATCGAACCTGGGTCCTTAGGCTTCACAGGCAAGCACCTTAACCACTAAGCTATCTCTCCAGCCCTCCCTCTTCTATTTTGATGTCTTTTTTTGGCCCTCCTCCATCATCTATGTCAACATGTTAATGGGCCCATGGAGTGCTGGTCTGGTGCAGTTAACAGCAGCCCCTGTGAAGTCACGAGATCACACATAGTCAGAAATTCACTTTGGCGTTTTGACTGAAGCAATGTTAGGATAGTTTCAGGGAGTGTGAACAGTCTGAGAACCAGCTCCAAGACCTAGGAGATCAGTGGTGTGAGGAAAGAAGTTCTCACATGGAAAGAGGTTTCCCTTCTCTAGTATCAGCTGGACAGAGGGAATAGAAAGGGGGAGTAGAGGGCTAGAGAGATGGCTTAGCGGTTAAGGCGCATGCCTGAGAAGCCCAAGGACCCAGTTTCGATTCTCCAGGTCCCACGTCAGCCAGATGCACAAGGTGGCGCATGCATCTGGAGTTCCTTTGCAGTGGCTGGAGGCCCTGGAGCTCCCGTTCTCACTCTCTCTCTCGCTCCCTCTCTCTGACTCTAATAAATAAATAAAAATAAAAAATCTTAAGAAAGGAGGAGTAGAGAAAATCAAGGCAGAGGAAGCCGACCAGCTTCTCTGCTGCACAGAAGGCGTGCAGCCTCAAGCAGAGCCAAGCTGGGCAAGGCGGAGGTGGACTGCCAAGTGAAGCCCACAGTTTTAATTACTCTCCAGAACTGGATGGTCTAGTTTCGGAATCAAGACTGTTTTTCATCCAGGCTCCAATGCACATTATCCCTGCTAAGTAAAGCCTAATGGAACAGTGGGAGGTAAAAAATTAAAAGTTTTAATTTGACTGTATTATGATATTTGCTTGAGTAATATTGTGATTTTTAAGTACAGTGCTGGTGGTTTTTTTTTTTTCGGGGGGGGGGGTTCCAAGATAGGGTCTCCCTCTAGCCCAGGCTAACATGGAATTCACTCTGTAGTCTCAGGGTGGCCTTGAACTCACGGCGATCCTCCTACCTCTGCCTCCTGAGTGCTGGGATTAAAAGTGTGCGCCACCACACCTGGCTGCCGTGCTGGTTTTTTAGGAAATGAGGAAACTGTCTAAATGTGTTAAAAAGAGTTTGCTGAAATCTGAAAAAGAGATGATTCAGTGAGCAAATGCTACCAGGAGACTAAGCTCTGGGCTCAAGACAAGGAAGCAAATCAGAGTGTGACATAGATGAGGCAGCGGAAGGTCTAGCAACCCTGGTCCTCTAGAAGCAAGGTCAAACCTGCTCTGGACAAGGAACCTGTAGATTAAGATGTACCCAGTATAGGCCAGGAATTGTGGCGCTCACCTTCAATCCCAGCACTGAGGAGGCAGAGGTAGGAGGATCACCATGAATTTGAGGCCACCCTGAGACTACATAGTGAATTTCAGGTCAGCCGAGCTAGAGTGAGACCCTACCTTGACCCCCCCCACACACAAATTAAAAAGAGCTACCCAATATAAATATATGATTAAAGATTTCCTAAGGGCTGGAGAGATGGCTTAGCAGTTAAAGTGCTTCCCTGTAAAGTCAAAGGACCCAGGTTCGATTCCCCAGGACCCATGTAAGCCAGGTGCACAGGGTGGCACATGCTTCTGGAGTTCATTTGCAGTGGCTAAGGCCCTGGTGCACCCATTCTTCTCTCTCTCTCTTTGCCTTTCTCTCTCTCAAAAAAAATATTAAAAAAAAATCACTTGAATAATGGGAGTCTGTCTCACCAAGATGGGGATCAGCAGAAACAATAAGCAAAGGATTTGAAGCCCCTATGGATTTGGATTTTAGAGTTATCAAATAGAGATGATTAAGTGATAACGTATGATATGCTAGAGAAATCGCCAGGCATCACTCATGAGTGAGAGAGCAACAAGAAACTGTCTGACATAAGCAGGAAGACACAAAAGAAAACAAACAGGTTTTCAAATAGAAACTAACCTATTGGTGACAAATTCTCTTTCTTTCTTTTTTTAGATTTTTAAAAAATTTTATTTTTATTTATTTATTAGAGACAGAGAAAGAGAGAGAGAGAGAGAGAGAGAGAGAGAACGGGCATATCAGGGCCTCTAGCCACTGCAAATGAACTCCAGATGCATGCGCCACCATGTGCATCTGGCTAACATGGGACCTAGCAAATCGAACCGGGGTCCTTAGGTTTCTCAGGCCTGTGCCTTAACCACTAAGCCATCTCTCCAGCCCCAATTCTCTTTCTTAATTCCCATCTCTTTATATTTTTATACTGCATTATGGGTGACTCATTTTAATATGTCTGTTAGTCATTTTCTCTTCAGTTGTTTAGCCAGAGTATCCAACCTGTGGCCTATCCCTGGGCTTGAATATATAAATTTATAGAATTTCAACATTTATATTTTCTATTTTTGTTTTTAAATATTTTATTTATTTATTTGAAAGAGTGAGAAGTGGGGGGGGGGTGGAGAGAGACAGAAAGAGAGAACGAGCATGCCAGGCCCTTTAGCCACTGCAAACAAACTCCAGACACATGTGCCATCTTGTGTATCTGGCTTTATGTGGGTACTGGGGAATTGAACTTGGGTTCTTAGGCTTTGCAAGCAAGTACCTTAACTGCTGAGCAATCTCTCCAGCCCTTTATTTTATCTCTCTATGCAGTCCAGGCTGACCTTGAACTTAAGATCCTCCTGCCTCTACCTCCATAGTTCTGGGATAACAGGAGTATACCACCATATCCAGTTATTTTTTGAAAATATTTGTTTTGAAAATATTTGTTCACCAAGTTATGTAGATAGTGACACAAATGTTTCAATTATCGCAGGGTGTGATGGAACACACCATTAATTCCAGCACGTGGGAGGCAGGGGTGTAGGAGGATCACTATGAGTTTGATGCCAGCCTGGAACTACAGGGTGAGTTCCAGGTCAGCCTAGGCTAGAGTGAAACCTTATCTCAAACCTCCCTCCTGCTCCCCCCCAAAAAAACCCCAAATAAATAAAACACAAACAAAAAAGTTGCAATTATTGGCATCACCACTGATCTTGTTAGAAAATCCAAGTACTGGGGAACTACTGAGTCAGGGTGACAAATACAAGTTTTCTAAAATTCCCATTTTTGCTTGAAAACTTGAATTTTTGTCATTGGGAACAAACTTGGCCAGTTCTTTTTGAAGGAACCGGCTTCATTTGATTTTGAGAAAATGTATACCAATTATCCTAGTCTGAATAGCCACCGTTCATCTGTCACTCACTCTTTTAAGTAAAGATGGCACTCCTTGAAAACACCAGTTACGTCATCTTGCAAGTCAATCACACAAGTGCTTTTCCGTGAGACACCATCATACTCTGGTACTCAGGAAAAATGCTTTCTGTACTCACCATTTGGCCCCAGAGAATATTCAAAAGAGATTGCTCAATGGTCAAGGTTTAATAAAATTAATATTTTTTCTGCTTCACCAAGCACATTGTTAAGTGAAACCTGAATCTTAGAAGCTCACTGTGAATGTGTGATAGTGAGGAATGCAGTGATTACTGGCAGAAACTTGTGCCACAGCCTTGTTTGCACTGAGGCACCAGAAATTCTGGCCATCAATGTAGGTGTCAGTTCAGTGAAAGTGACAAATAGCATCTTGAGCTTTCATCTGCTGGACCCCTGAGAGGGTCTTGGGGACTCATATATCCATAAACCACACTTTGAGACTGATATTCTAAAGCAACAAGAAAATACCTGCACAAGTAAAGTGTGAAAAAGGCCTGTGAAGCAAAGGGGAGGGAAGTAGAGGAGGAGAAACAGTGAGAACAATGTTTAATGAATGACACATATGTATGAAGATGCCATAAGGAAACCCATTATGTGATGTGATCACCTAAAGTTAATTAAAAACTCTTAAAGAGGGCCTGGAGAGATGGCTTAGTGGCTAAGCACTTGCCTGTAAAGCCTAAGGACCCCGGTTCAAGGTTTGATTTCCCAGGACCCACATAAGCCAAAGGCACAAGGGGGTGCATGCATCTGGAGTTTGTTTGCCGTGGCTGGAGGCCTTGGCATGCCCATTCTCTCTCTCTCTTTCTCTATCTCTCTGTCTCTTTCTCTGTCTGCCTGTCACTCTCAAATAAAATAAAATAAACAAACAAAAAAAATTTAAAGTCTTAGAGGAAAGAGAAGACATGGGATTTTATATAATAGACTCCTATTCAGACAGAAAAAGAAGAAAATGGGTATACCTGGAGAATTTTATGCCGAGTCAAACAAGCCAGATACAGAAAGAAAAATAGTGCATGGCATCACTTAGATGTGTAATATCAACAAGTTGAATTCATAGAGGTAGAGTACTAGGGGAATAGGAGGGGGTTTAGAGAAAGGATATAAAACTTCAGTTGGAAGGAATAAGTTCAAGAGATCTATTGTATAATATGGCAAGAGTAGATTTTCTTTTCTTTCTTTCTTTTTTCTTTTTTTTGGTGTTTCAAGGTAGGGTCTCACTCTAGCCCAGGCTGACTTGGAATTCACTATTTGGTCTCAGGGTGGCCCCAAACTCATGGCGATCCTCCTACCTCTGTCTCCCCAGTGCTGGGATTAAAGGCATGCACTACCAGGCCAAGCAAGAATAGATTTTTAAGTGTTGTCATCACAGACTGTGTGATTTAGCCGTCCCCAATGTATACATATGTATACATGCCTTAAGCTATGTTGCCTATGATCAATATGTGAAATTTCATTTGTCAATTAAAATTGTACACTAAAAAGAGGGGGGAAAAAGCTGGGCGTGGTGGTGCACGCCTTTAATCCCAGTACTTGGGAGTCAGAGGTAGGAGGATCGCCAAGAGTTCGAGGCCACCCTGAGACTACATAGTAAATTCCGGGTCAGCCTGAGCTAGAATGAGACCCTACCTTGAAACACCAAAAATAAAAAGGGGGATGTAAGCTAGAAAAGCAAGTGCAGAGGCAATAATAGCAAAAATTTGGAAGGTGGGTAGCAGATAAATATGTATAAACTGAAAGGCCAGCTCTAAGCCTCCATGAGAAGTTATCAGAAAATGTGTGACAAACTCAAAACCTATTTAGGAAGCTAAAATACTGGAGAAAGTCCATAGGAGCAAAGGATCAGGAAGGAGTATCACAGGTTCAAGGTCAGCCTGAGCTACATAGTGGGACCCTATCTCAAACAAAACAAAACAAAACAAAACAAAACAAAACAAAACAAAACAAAACAAAACAAAAACAGTATACTTTGTGGTGAACAACTGATAATCCCAAGTGCTGAGATTAAAGGCATGCACCACCACTCTTGGCTCCCAGCAGCATTCTTTTGAGTATCTTTTTTTTTTTTTTTTTTTTTTAAGAAAGTATACATAGATTGTATTATCTATGGAAGTACTGGGTAAATAAGCTATTAACACTAATTTGATTATCTGCCTTGGAGATATTAAATTACATTGTTAACAGATATTTTTATTTTACTTATTTGAAAGAGGGAGGGAGAGAGAGAGAGAGAGCACCAGGGTCTCCAGCCACTGCAAACGAGCTCCAGATGCATGCACCCCCTTGTGCACCTGTCTTATGTGGGTCCTGGAGAAGCAAACTGGGATCCTTTGTCTTTTCAGGCAAACACTTTAACCGCTAAGCCATCTCTCCAGCCCCTCTTTTGAGTATTTTAGTTTTTACTAACATACAAAGAATTAGGAGCATTCTTTTTTTTTTTTTTTGTTTTTTGAGGTAGGGTCTTGCTCTAGCCCAGGCTGACCTGGAATTCACTATGTAGTCTCAGGGTAGCCTTGAACTCATGGCGATCCTCCTATCTCTGCCTCCCGAGTGCTGGGATTAAAGGCATGCATCATCACGCCTGGCTAAGAGCATTCTTTTAAGACCCATAAAAGGAACAGACATCCACTATTGTCAGTTTTCATCAACATTTTACTGAATTTTCAGTAATGTGAGAAATAAACAAGAATTAAAATAGTCATTATTGGGCTGGAGAGATGGCTTAGCGGTGAAGGCGCCTGCCTGCAAAGCTTAAGAACACTTGTTCCAATCTATAGGTCCCACATTTAGCCAGATGCAAAAGTGACGCAAACACACAATGTCATCCATGTGCACAAGGGGGCGCACATCTGGAGTTTGTTCCCAGCAGCTGAAAGGCCCTGGCGTGCCCATTCTCTCTGTCTCTTCTTCTCTCTCTCTCTCTCCCTTTATCTCTGTCTCTCTCAAATAAACAAAAAAGTCATTATTTGTAGATTATATTGATGCCTGATTTGAGGGTTCAGGAGGAGTCCCAAAATTCATGAACCCCAAGTTTGGGTTCTGTCCTACCTTTAACAAAGAATTGGTAAAGATGTACTCAAGAAGGATAAATTATGAGTTATTTATTATAACTTATGAGTTTATTTAGGGAGAAATCACAAATTGTGGGGCTTATGAAAGGGAGATTGGGAAGGATGGCTAAAGCAGAATCATAAACATGTGGGAAGTAGGAAACATGCTCTTGTGTGGAAAACACTGCATAGTTTATAAGGTTCCTTTTAAGAAAAATTGAGGTTTTTAGGGAAACACTGGAGTAGAGTAACAAGCACAAGGAGGGGAGTTCATAAAGCCCATTTAAGAGAAACTGAAGCTTTCAAGGAGAGACTAGAGTGGAGCTGCAAGCACTTGGAATGTAGAACTTAGGTATTTACATAGGGAAACTTAGAAGGAACACACATGGCGTCTGTCATGTGCTTTCACATGAGGGAAGTTAAGAGGGCAAATGGTGAGGCTCAAGGAAAAATGGCACAGGGAAAATATCACAATAGAGACCTAGAGAAGAAATGGGTAATAAAGACAGTTACACTCATGGTTACCCCAACTTTACAGAAATTACACAGGTAGCGGGCCTGGAGTTAGTGAAAGCACCCATGTGATAGATCTGGAGTATAAAGGAAATACACACATGGTAGATTCAGAGACCAGAGGAAAATCATGCATGTAATCAAAGTGAGAAGTTACCCCAAACTATAAAGCAGAGGCAGAATTCACTATGTAATCTTCCGGAGGCCTCCTATGTACAGAGCCAAGTTCCCCAGTAATAGTCCAGCTCCTGGGTGGAGAGTAGAGGAAAAGCCAGGGTTATAATGTCGTTGATTTGTAGGATGTGTTAGAGAATGAAGTGATTTTGTAATTCTATTATTCTGCCTGGAATTTAATGTGAGGTTTCCTTCTTAAACATGTGATCCTGGAAAATGTCAAGGCATAGCAGGCTGAAAATGAGTGTAAATTTTATAAGTGACCTTTTGTGAATTCTACCCTGGCTGGCATAGTTTTTCTCATCTGATCACATGCCCAACTGAATGAAACCCCGAGATGGTACAAGTGAATTAATTAGGTGCAAATACCAGTGCCATCAAAGAAGTTTTATGATGAATATAATCTAGTAAGTTCCATGAAAGTGGCTGCTTTTTACATGGAATGTAAAAAGACAAAAGAGACGTGGCAAATGGGTGCTCTTCAGAGAAAGGTGGGCATAGCATGGGCCTTCATGTTCACAGAAAATGTAGTGATTAAGACCAAAATGTAGACCCATAAAGGAAGAAATCTGTCCAATGGCTGTTTGGTACCATAAGGTAGTCTTTTTCTAAGACAGCCTCTTTCCATGAGGAATATAAAAGCCTCATGAACCATAAAAGTTGACAACGTGGCCAGAATGCTTTTATAGTTTTGTTTTTACGTTGAAGTCTTTAAGCTACATGGAATGTAAGTTTTCCATGCACAGGACATAGGCATCTAATATTGTTCCCAAACAGCCTACCAATCCCATATGATTATGTCAGAAGTTTAGGAATGTGTAACAGTACCTAGAATCTCTTCTGTTGTCTGCTAAGTATATTACATGTTTCCACTTTCTAGTCTTTGTCTTTTCTTTCTTCTCTTTCCCCTTGTCCTTCTTCCCTCCTTCCCTTCCTCCGTCCCTTCCTTCCTTTCTTCTTTCCTTTCTTTTCCTTCTTTGAGATAGTCTCTTTATGTAGCCCTGGCTGACCTTGATTTTTGTAATCTTCCTTCCTCATCCTCCAGAGTTATACTACTTGTTTAAACATTAAAGGCTTAAATTTTTTTTCTTCTTTTGATTTTTCAAGATAGGGTCTCCCTGAAGCCCAGGCTGACTTGGAATTCACTATATAGTCTCAGGATGTCCTCGAACTCATAGCATTGCTCCTACCTCTGCCTTCTGAAGTGCTTGGTTGAAAGGTGTGTGCCACTACACCCAGTTTAAGACTTAAGTTTTGAAAACCAGTATGTCAAATTGTGCTTCATTGTTCGTTTCCAGATATATTCTTATGCATTCTTTTTCTAGGGGAACTTGTAAACAGATTTTAAGCTCCATAAAGAACCATGCTCACTTCTTGATTTGGATTGTATTGGACAGCTTTACTAGATGCCTTTGCAATTTTGAGTTTTCCCATTTAGAAGTTTGTTATACTTCTTTTTTTGTTATGTGTTCTTCTTTCTTTCTTTCTTTTTTTTTTTTTTTGGTTTTTAGAGGTAGGGTCTTTAGGCTGACCTGGAGTTCACTCTGTAGTTTCAGTGTGGCCTCGAACTCATGGCGATCCTCCTACCTCTGCCTCCTGAGTGCTGGGATTAAAGGTATGCGCCACCACACCTGGCTCTCAGTTTTCTTTAATTAATTTTTTTATTGACAACTTCCATAACTTTAGACAATAACCCATGGTAATTCCCTCCCTTTCTCCCACTTCCCCCTTTGAAACTCAACTCTCCATCATGCCCCTTCCCCCTCTCAATCAGTCTCTCTTTTATTTTGATGTCATCATCTTTTCCTCCTATTATGATGGTCTTGTGTAGGTAGTGTTAGGCACTGTGAGGACATGGATATCCAGGCCATTTTGTGTCTGGAGGAGCATGTTGTAAGGCGTCCTACCCTTCCTTGGCTCTTATATTCATTGTGCCACCTCTTCTGCAATAGACCCTGAGCCTTGAAAGGTGTGTTAGAGATATTTCAGTGCTGAACACTCCTCTGTCACTTCTTCTCAGCACCATGGTGCCTTCTGAGTCATCTCAAGGTCACCACCATCTGAAAAGAGAAGCTTCTCTAACCAAAAGTGACAGTAGCATTAATATATGGGCATGAACATTAAGAGAAGTGCTTACCAGGCAGTATGGTGAGCATAGTATATACATTTAGCCAGACACCAGCAGATGTTACATCTCTAGGGCTCATGGCTGCCCCTGTTGTAGGTTTTCAGTATCAGGTATATATTCTCCCTCATGGAGCAGGCCTCTAGTCCAATTAGAGAGTGGTTAGTTTATGCCAAAACAAGCATGCCACTATTGTACCCATTGGCTCATTTGGCCTGGATGGCCAAATTTAAGGCCTGCAGTGTCCACTCTTGAGTATCTCCACTGGTGATTTCTTCTCTCCCATGGAACTGCATGCAGCATAGCTTTTTCTAGCTTTCTGTCAGCTGGTCTACATGGAAGAGCTTTTCAACTCAGCTCCAGCAGAACTTCTCAGTGATCTTGCAGCCCAAGTATGTGGAGTCTTCAGCAATAGGGTCTTACCATCTTTTCCTGGTGGGAAACCAAAGCCTCAGCAATGGCCTGTAATTATGGGAGGCAGGCATCAGTGACCTCCCTGGCCAACAACTCACTGGAAGGTATCCCATCCCTGGCTCTGAAAATTTTCTAGTAACAATCTATGGCTTCTGGGTGTTCCATTGTCCAGAAAAGTAGATTTCCATATGACTTATTTATATCCTCTTAGATTTTGATTAGCCCTCTCTCCACCTTTCCTTTCTCAATCTCATCCCCTGACCTCACTTAGGCCTTTCCATCCCCATTAATCTATTCTTCTACTTACATATATACAATACCATCCTATTAAGTCTGCCCTCCCTCCCTTTCTATTCCCTTTATATTGCCTTTCTAGTCTACTGGCCTCTGTTACTGAGTTTTATTCCTACTCACATAGAAGTCCAATCATTTGTAGCTAGGATCCACATATGAGAAAGAACATGTGATATTTGCTTTCTGGGCCTGGGTTACCTTAGTAAGTATAATCCTTTCTAGATCCATCCATTTTCCTGCAAATTTCATAATTTCATTTTTTCTTTACTGCTCCATTGTGTAAATGTGCCACATCTTCATTATCCACTCATCAGTTGAGGGACATCTAGGCTGGTTCTACTTCCTAAGTATTGTGAGTAGAGAGGCAATAAACATGATAGAGCAAGCTTCTCTAAGATAGTGAGATGAGTCCTTAGGATATATGCCTAGGAGTGGTATAGCTGGGTCATATGGTAGATCTATTTTTATCTGTCTTAGGAATCTCCACACCGATTTCCACAATGGCTGGACCAGATTGCATTCCCACCAACAGTGTAGTAGGGTTCCTATTTTTTTGCATTCTCACCAGGATTTGTGGTCATTTGTTTTCATGATGGTAGCCATTCTGACAGGAGTGAAATGGAATCTCAACGTAGTTTTAATATGCATTTCCCTGAGGGCCAGGGATGTAGAACATTTTTCTAGATGTTTATATGCCATCTATATTTCTTCTTTTGAGAACTCTCTATTTAGTTCCATAGCCCATTTTTTAAATTGGGTTGTTTGGTTTCTTGTTATTTAGATTTTTGAGTTCTTTGTATATTTTGGATATTAACCCTCTGTCAGATGTATAGCTGGCAAAGATTTTCTCCCATTTTGTAGGTTGCCTCTTTGCTGTATTCATAGTGTCCTTTGCTGTACAAAAGCTTTGTAATTTCATGAGGTCTCAGCTGTTGACTTGTGGTTTTATGTCCTGAGCAATTGGGGTTATAATCAGCAAGTCTTTGCCAAGACCAATATGTTGAAGGGTTTCCCCTATTTTTTTCCTGTAGCAGTTTCAGAGTTTCGGGTTTGATATAAAGGTCTTTGATCCATTTGAACTTAATTCTTGTGCATGAAGAGAGATAAGGATCTAGTTTCATCCTTGTGCAGGTACATATCCTGTTTTCTCAGCACCATTTGCTGAAGAGGTTGTCTTTTCTCCAATGCGTATTTTTAGCATTTTTGTTGAGGATCAGGTGGCTATAGCTACCTGGACTTATATCTGGGTCTTCTATTCTGTTCCATTGATATACATATCTGTTTTTTGTGCCAGAACCATGCTGTTACTATACCACCAGCCTTATTTTTGTTGCTCAAAATTGTTTTAGATTAACCAGGCATGGTGGCACATGCCTTTAATCCCAGCATTTGGAAGGCAGAGGTAGGAGGATCAACATGAGTTCAAGGCCACTCTGAGACTACAGAGTGAATTCCAGGTCAACCTGAGCTAGAGTGAGACCCTACCTTGAAAAACCAAAAAGAAAAAAAATTGTTTTAGGTATTCAAGGTTTTTTGTGCTTCCAAATGAATTTTTGGATTTTTTTTCCTATTTCTGTGAAAAATACCATTGGAATTTTGATGGGGATTGCATTAAATGTGTAGATTGCTTTTGGTAAGATTGCCATTTTTACAATATTGATTCTTCCAATCCAAGAACAAGGGATGTCTTTCCATTTCCTGGTGTCTTCTGCAATTTCTTGCTTGAGTGTTTTCAAGTTTTCATTGTAGAGCTCCTTCACTTCTTTGGTTAGGTTTATTCCAAGGTTAATTTGTCCTTTCTTTCTCCCTTCCTTCCTTCCTTCCTTCCTTCCTTCCTTCCTTCCTTTCTTCCTTTTTTTCTTTCTTTCTTTCTTTTCAAATCTGCTATTATCCTGATGGGCTCACCTTTGTATTTGACTTTATTTTTCTAACTGCTTTCAATATATTTTCTTTGGTTTGTGTGTTTGGTAGTTTTATTATAATATGGCAAGGATAAGTTCTTTCTGGGTTTTGTCTGTTTGGTACTCTAAAAGCTTCCTGTATCTGCACTGGCATCTCTTTCCCAATTTGGGGAAAGTTTTCTTCTATGGTTTTGTTGAAAATACCTACAATGCCTTTGGAGTGAAATTCTTCTCCTACTATACCCTGAATTATTATGATTGATCTTTTCATAGTGTCCTGAATTTCTTTCTCTTTGTTGAACTGTATTGGATCTGCCACTTGGTCTTCTAGTTTAGATATTCTGTTCTCTCCTTCATCCATCCTACTGGCGAGACTTCCTACAGGTTTTTTTTTTTTATTTTATTTTTATTTTTATTTTATTTTATTTTATTTTTTTTTCAAGGTAGGGTCTCACTGTAGCTCAGGCTGACCAGGAATTAACTATGTAAGCTCAGAGTAGCCTTGAACTCATGGCAATCCTCCTAATTCTGCCTCCCAAGTGCTGGGATTAAAGGTGTGTGCCACCATGCCTGGATTTCTACAGATTTTTTTAAAATTTGAATTACTGTGTTTTTCATTGCTAGTATTTCTGACAGGTTTTTCTTTATTTTTCTATTTCCTTATTCATGTCTTGTATTGACCTCCTTATTTCATTAAATTGGTTTCCTGTGTCTTCTTTGATTCCTTTGATTTCCTCTTTGATTTCTTTGAGCATATTTATAATCATTCTTTTGAAATCTTTCTCAGGCATTTCCTCTAAATCAGTCTCATTAGAGGTCATTTCTTATGTATTTACAATTTTTGGTAGATTGATATTGTCTTGATTTTTTGTGTTTCTTGTATTATAATGTAGTGATTTTTGTATCTTGGATTAATTTAATGCTTGGGTTTTCTAATTATCTCCAGTATTATTAGACGTATCAATCAATCTAATGTTGTATATATTCAGGGTAGGAGCCTAAGGTGCTAAGTGTGGCTCTTAAAAGACTCTCAGAATAACCACAAAAGTGACCCTATGTGTTGGATGTGCCTGCTATGAGAGTATTCTAATAGGCTGGGTGGAACAAAATCTAAAATTTAACTGAACAATATACACATTCAATTTAAACCAGCAGAGTATTTATGTAAGAGTAGATATTATGACAAACAGATCCTCTAACAAAGTCAAAGTCCCTAAGGATGTGTGTTTCTCCATACCCTTAATCCTGTCAACTGGGAAGCTGAGCTTTCTGATCTGTAGTGGGTTCCAAGGAGCTTGTGACCAAGTGAGACCCTGCCCCAATGAACAACAGAAAAGGAGACAAAGGCACTATAAATCAGGAAGCAACAAATGACAACCCCAAAATATAGCTTATTTAACAATGGCAAATGTGATCATCCGCGAGATTTTACACATAATTTACCCTGACATGGAAGGTGCAATTAGCACTTCTGATGCAAGCCTATATTCCAGGCTTTTTTGGCAGGTGCTGACCTGGTGTAAGCCCCGTTACCTCTTGGGATGGCTTTGGTCTCAGTTATGCTGCGTGCCCACTTGGGTCCCTCGTTGCCGTGCTACGTGCTTGGGTAGGCTGGCTGGGTCTGTGGGTTGCTACTCTGATCACCTGTGCCGGGTGCTGTGCAGGTGAGCTTCCTTCCCCAGGTCTCTGGTGCTTGGTGGCACGTGCGCTGGTGGTGGTGGGGGAGGGGAGACTGTGGGTGGTGGCTGAAATTCTCCCGCTGGTCCTTGGGATCCTCTTCCTCATGAGTGGCTCCACTGGTCCCTGCCATCCACCCCTTCACTTTTCTTGAGTTTGCCAGGAGGCCAGTGTGAGTGAAAAATCCCCTCACCTGGCTTTTCCTGTGTTGTGTCCATGCGGACCTGGTACCACTGCTGCTGGAGCCGGCTTCTGTGGCTTCTGTGGTCTCTGGACACTCTTGATCGCTCCTACTTCTCTGCTGTGGTTGGTAATTTACTGTACACCTCACTTTTTAGCAGAAGAGCATATTTTGTCCTTTTTTTTTTTTTTTCTCCCCTAGGCTGCTTTGATGTGGTTTCTATGCTGCCATCTTAAACGGAAGTCCCTTATATTTCTTTCTTCATTCAACTATTCATTAAAAAAATTTCCATGTGGCTGGGCATGGTGGTGCATGCCTTTAATTCCAGCATTTGGGAGGCTGAGGTAGGAGGATTGCTGTGAGTCTCAGTCCAGCCTGAGACTACATAGTGAATTCCATGTTAGCCTAGGCTAAAGTGAGATCCTACCTCAGGAAAAAAAATCTCCATGTGTGTGATGTGTGTAAGGGTATATGTTCATGAGTATGAGTGCAGGTGTGCATGAATCCAGGGCACACTTATGGAGGTCCGAGGATGCCCTTGGGATCTACCTTGCTTGAGGTAGAATTTCTGCTTAGCTGCTGTGTGCAACAGGCTGGCTGGCCTGTGAGCTTCCAGAGATTCTCCTGTTTTTGCCTCCTGTCTCACTGTAGGCACACTGAGATTACAGGTGTGCTACTGTGTCCAGCATTATGTGGGGTTTGGAGATCCAAGCCTAGGTCCTCATGCTTGCGTAAGCACTTTACCCATGCAGCCATCTCTCCAGCCCTTTATGGCATTCTTTAGAAATAATTTGCCAGGCATGGTGGCGCACTCCTTTAATCCCAGCACTCAGGAGGCAGAGGTAGGAGGATCTCCAAGAGTTCGAGGCCACCCTGAGACTACATAGTGAATTCCAGCTCAGCCTGGACTAGCGTGAAACCCTACCTCAAAAAAAAAAAAAAAAAGAATTTATATGTTCATTTCCATGAATTTTATGTATTTCCTTTTTAACAGAAGAAAGTACATTCAAAATTTATTTCCTACCTAGACTGAAGGAGGGACAAGATAGTTGACCCTTGTATAGATCTTAAAAGGACAGTAGCTTAGGCCTCTAGGGTGAAGGGAAGTGGCCCTTCTGTGGGAGGTGGGCAGAAGATGTGCACAGCAAGCCAGGATTGTCCCTATCTTTCTTTGATGTGCTCACGCCGCGAGGTTCTGGGAAACTATAGTCTCTGCTTCTCATTTCATCATCAGTGTGTAGCATGCTGGGATTACTGAAGCCTGCCATGGCTGGCTTTTATGTGAGGTCTGGGGATACAACTTGGATACTTAAGCTTGAGCAGTGAGCCATCTACTGTGTCATCTCCCCAGACCCTTTACCTGCTTTGTTTTTGCTTTGTTTTTGAGACCAGGTCTTTCCATGCTGACCAGACTTACCTAGAACTCATTATGTAGCAACAGGCTGGCTGGAACTCACCATCCATCTGCCTCGGCACCCCCTGCCCTCAGTGCTGGGATTTTTTTTTTTTTTTTTACACCAGGCACTTATTTATTTATTTATTTTTGTTTGTTTGCTTGTTTTTTTGGTTTTTTGAGGTAGGGTTTCACTCTGGTCCAGGCTGACCTGGAATTCACTATGTAGTCTCAGGGTGGCCTCGAACTCTCAACGATCCTCCTACCTCTGCCTCCCGATTGCTGGGATTAAAGGTGTGCGCCACCATGCCTGGCTACTTTTTTATTTTTGAGACATTTCTCCTGAACATCTTTGGGCATTTTTTTGATTGTTGTTGACCTCATGCAGTGACTCCCGGTCCATCACTCCTTCCTTTACTACAGCTCTACTACTATTTAAGAAATTTAAGGCTATTCCACAAGTAAGAAAACTATTCTTTTCCATTCACAACACATTGTATCTTCCAACTTCCCCCCTTATAAGATAATGACAACCAATCTGTTTACTTTCCTCCCCCTCCACTTGTGTAATTGTACTATTACATCAAGGCTTACCTCATCATCTGCATTCTACTTTATGACCAATATTAAATGTTCCCTTCAAAGAGGGACGTTATACACAGCCTCTCCATCATTATGTAAACATTATTCACTGAGTAGTCAAAACATTATGCTATGCCCAGATTTTCATTTCTTTGGCTCCAAGGTCTTAGTCCATGTGCACCTCCCAGGAACACTGAATTAAGTCCATTTTCACACAATCCCATGTTCAAAATCCTGTGAGCTTCAGTCTTAGAATTTGGAGAACACTTTTTTCCTATAGCTTTCACCAAATGTTTCTTTTCATTTATTTATTTTATTTTATTTTATTTTATTTTATTTTATTTGCGAATGGGAATGCCAGGGCCTCTAGCCACTGCAAACAAACTCCAGATGCATGTGCCCCTTTTCGTGGGTCCTGGAGAATCTAACCAGGATCCTTTGGCTTCGCAGACAAACACCTTAACCATTTCTCCAGCCCACCAAATGTTTCTTTATGTGGGATGAACATATGCATGCATTTCAGAGGACATGCTTAATATCCCTGGCCTCTTACAGTGCTGGGATTTAATAAGCATGCACCACCATACTACCAAATACTCTTTAAAAATTTTTTTAAAGTCTTTATTTATTTATTTGCAAGCAGAGAGATAGAAGAGAGACAGACAGATAGAATAGGCATGCCAGGGCCTCCAGCCACTACAAACGAACTCCAGACTCATGTGCCACCTTGTGCATCTGGCTTACATAGGTCCTGGGGAATTGAGCCTTGAACCAGGGTCGTTAGGCTTCACAGGAAGCACTTAACCACTAAACAATCTCTCCAGGCCCCCTTATTGATCTTTCAAACAATCAAATCTGTCTCATTTTTATTTTTTCATTTTGTTGAGGCTTCTATTTGTCTTCCTCTCCTGTCTTTGGGCTTATTTTCCTCTTGGTCAGGGGGCAAAGCTTGCCTCTTCATAAAAGCAGAAAGCACTTCCCTTGCAGGTAGAATATGTGATCTAGGAGCTGTGGGGGTTAAACTGAGAGCTAGCGTTACTGGAAAATTGCTGCTGGCATTTGCAGCAAGTCGAACGGGTTACCTGGGGGGTCAGTGGGGTAAGATGCAGCTGCTGACACCTGGTGGTGGCAGTGGCAGGGGCATTGTGCCCTCCAGACTGCACATCTCTTCAGATCGGCACTGTGGTGAGCATTGTCCTACCTGTGGGTCTGAACCTAGACTCACCGACAAGCTGCTGCTTCTGTGAGCTAACCAATGTTTTGTTACTAAAACTCCCTTCCTGTTTAAATGGGCTCGAGTTGGTTTCTATTGCTTCCTACTAAATACCTGCATGTCATGGTTGTCCCTTTCTAAAAGGTGTGTTAATTGCATTTTGACTTCCTCTTTTATCCTAGAAGTGTCTGGAAGGATGCATGAATTACTTCCAAGCTGATAACAACTTTGCTTCTCCCTTTGTTGTTAATTTCTTTTGTGTATGTGTGTGTGCAGGACGTGGCCGTTAATGTGGCTTGTAAAATTTCTGATTTTTTGAACTTACTGAAGTTGTGAAGTTTTGGAAATTTTTAAGTTCTACGTTATACATTGTGTCTTGTTTACTGATCAAAGAGCATATGTTTTGTTTGTGAGTATGAAGTTTTCTCTCTGAATGTAAGTATTCATAATTTGCCGATTTTACTTTATAAGAGTTATATACCTTTTATTGATATAGATTTTTTTGTTTTATTTACTATTGTTAGCCTTGAATTCTATTTTGCTTAATATTAATATTCTTTTTTTTTTTTTTTTTTTTTTTTTGAGGTAGGGTTTCATTGGAATTAATTTATTTAGTAGAGACAGATCCTCCTACCTCTGCCTCCCGAGATTAAAGGCGTGACAGAAAAGGCAACAGCCAGGGTGTCTAGCCACTGCAAATGAACTCCAGATGCATGTGCCACCAAATGCATCTGGCTTATGTGGGACCTGGAGAATCGAACCTGGGTTCTTAAAATTTGCAGGCAAGCACCTTGTAGCAGACAGCTTCAGGTTTGCGGAGATGAACTTCCAGACCAGGCACAGTTATGGAGGAAGGGATATTATTTATTGAAGCTTACAGATCCAGGGGAAGTTCCATAATGGCAGAAGACCCGGCCTGCTCTCACAAAGCCAGGCAGAGAGCAAAAGCCAACCAGCCACCACAGCACACAGAGCAAAACTACAACCAAAAGCCCAGCACACTTCAGGAACTCCTGCTAGGCATATTTGCATATCTTTACAATGGAATCTCAAACCCACACCTTAAGACTGGGCCCCCAGTGACCTTGCCTCTAGCAAGGTGATTGCAGATGCAAACTATAACTAATAAAACACTGAATATATTGGGGGACAGATATTCAAACTACCACACACCTTAACTGCCAAGCCATCTCTTCAGCCCTAATAATCTTTTACATTTATATTTTTATTTTTTCTGAGATAGTGTCTTGCTCTAGCCTATGCTGACCTGGAATTTGTCTCAGGCTGGCCTATAACTCACAGCAATCCTCCTATCAGCCCTCTGAGTGCTAGGATAAAGACATACACCACCATGCCTGACTAATATTCTTTTAAGATATGCTTACTTATTTGGAGAGAGAGAGAGAGAGAACAAAGTCTTCTTGCTGCTGTAAACAAACTTTAGGTGAATGTACCACTTTGTTCATTTGTCTTTACATGGGTACTGAGGAACTGAACCTGAGACAGCAGCTTTTGCAAGCAGGCACCTTTAACCACTGAGCCCTCTCCCAGCCCCTGATATTAATATTCTTATACTTTCTTTTGGTTAATAGTTGTGTGCTTTTAAAATTTCTATTTAATATTTTTGAAATTTCTTTTAAAATATTTTATTTATTTGAGAAAGGGAGAGAGAGAGAGAAAGGGAGAGAGAAAGAGAATGGGCATGTCAGGGCCTCCAGCCACTGCAAACTAACTCCAGATGCATGCACCCCCTTGTGCATCTGGCTTATGTGGGTCCTGGGAGTTGAATCTAGGTCCTTTGGCTTTGCACGCAAGTGTTTAACTGCTAAACCATCTTTCCAGTCCCTGAAATTTCTTTTTTAAAAGACTTTTTAATATCTAATTTTTTTATTTATTTGAGAGAGAGAGAGAGAGGGAGAGAGAGAGGGGGAGAGAATGGAAGTGCCAGGGCTTCCAGCCACTGCAAACGAACTCCAGACACATACTCTCTCTTGTGCATCTGGCTTACGTGAGTCCTGGGGAATTGAACCAGGACTGCTAAGCCATCTTCACCAGCCCTGAAATTTCTTTTTTAAAAATATTTTTCAAGTATCTTTTGTATTATTTATTTATTTATTCATGGCTGGGGGAGAGGGAGGGAGGGAGAGAGAGAGGGAATGGGCATGTCAGGGCTTCTAGCCACCGCAAATGAACTCCAGATGCATGCACCACCTTGTGCAACTGGCTTACATGGGTCCTGGGGAATTGAACCTGGGTCCTTAGGCTTCACAGGCAAGCACCTTAACCACTAAGCCTTCCCTCCAGTCATTTTTTCTATTTTTATTTTATTTATTTGAGAGAGAGAGAAATCTTTTTGGGTCTTCTGTTGGGTTCATTACATTATCATAATTTAATATTTATTTATCTTTCATTAATCATGATCTTTAGAAGCTTTCTTTTCTTTTAGTTGTAGTGGGGATCAAACCCAGTGCTTCAGACATGCTAGGCAAGCCCCTCTGCCCATGTAGCATTACCTCAGGGCCCATCTTTAAAGCCTTATGCAGTTAAGTAAAAATTGCCTTCAACTTCTAGAGTAGCACTATCCAATAGAAATTTCTGTGCTAATAGAAAATATCCTATGTCTTTAATACTGTCTACTACAGTAAGCATTGGTTATAAGTGGCTATTAAGTACTTGAATTCTAGCTAGTGTGACTGAAGTTTAAATTTTATAAATTTTAATTAATGCAAGTTAAATAGTCGCACTTAACCATTGGATATTACTATATTAATCTTCTAGGACTGCTCTAACAAAGTATCACAACCCGGGATGCTTACACGATGGAAGTTCATTTTCTCACAGTTCTGGAGGCGGGGAGTACAGACTGAACCCTGGGAATGTTAGGATCTCTGTGCCCTTTCTCCTTGGCTTGCAGATGGCCGCCCTCTCTGTTCTCCCTCTGCTCTTTGCTCTGTGTGATCCCATCCCTGGTGTCTCTTTGTGAATGCGAGCTTAGGGTTCATACTGACGGCCTTGTTTTAACTTAAAAACTTCCTTAAAGGCCCCATCTCTAAATACAGTGCCATTTTGAGGGTTGGGGTGAGGAGTTCAAACATATTAATTTTGTGGAGACAAAATTTATCCCAACACAAACATATTAACTGGTCCAGAGTTGATCTGTATTTAATTCTGTCTCTTTAGACCTACCAACAGTGGAACATTTTGATTTCTTTTCCTTTCCCATCCCTTACAACCACTTGTCATATTATTAATCATATGGAACTTTAATATCCATTTTTCCTTGTATTCAGAATGGATAGCTATTAGATTTAACTTAGAAATTTTGTATTTCTTTGTTAATCATTTTTCTCATGCACCATACATTTATTTCTTTTTTTTTTATTTTATTTATTTTTGGAGAGAGACACAAAGAGAGACAGAGAGGGAGAGGAAGACAGATAGAGATGGGTGCGCCAGCAGTCTCTCAGCTGCTGTGAACGAAATCCAGATGTGTGCGCCCCTTGTGGTCAAGTGCCGCATTGCATCCTTGCGTCACTTTGCATCTGGCTAAACGTGGGACCTGGAGATTGGAACCAGGTTCTTAGGCTTCGCAGGCGAGCGCCTTAACCGCTAAGCCATCTCTCCAGCCCACCATACATTTATTTCTTAAATTCATTTATGTTGTGGTCACAGCATTGCTCCCACCTAATGCTTTTTTGTTTGTTTTGAGCTAGGATCTTGTTCTAGCCCAGGCTGACTTGAAAATTTACTTTGTAGACTCAGACTGGCCTTGAACTCACCGCTATCCTCCTACCTCAGCCTCCTAAATGCTGGGATTAAAGGTGTGAACCACCACACCTGACTAATTTAATTTAATTTTTTTTTTTTTTTTTTTTTTTTTGGTTTTTCGAGGTAGAGTCTCCATTTGGCTCAGGCTGACCTGGAATTAACTATGTAGTCTCAAGGTGGCCTTGAACTCATGGCGATCCTCCTACCTCTGCCTCCCGAGTGCTGGGATTAAAGGCTGTGCCACCACGCCTGGCTGACTAATTTTTTTAAAAAAAATTTGTATTGATTTATTTGGGGGGGTGCGTGGAAAGTATGGACATAGCAGGGCCTCCTGCTGCAAACCACTCAAGACACATGTGCCACTTTGTATATCTGGATTTATGTGGGTACTGGGAAATTTAACTCTGGGCTGGTTGGCTTTGTAAAGAAGCATCTTTAACCACTGAGTCATCTCCCAGCCGTCAAATAATTCTTTCATGAAGGGGCTTGACAGCTAGGTATAGAAGCATTAGTTTGAAATTAGTTTCTCTAAGACTTTCAGGACATCATGTACACTGCTCAAGACCCATTCAGGTCCTTCCGCTATTGCAGACTCGGGACACATCCTTCCACGGTTGCAAGCACGGGTTGTTTACCAGTTGGCTCCTGCTCACTCAGCCGGGGAATTGACGCTTCGCAATGAGAGCTAACTTGTATGACAAATTGCCTTCCCACTTTCCTGGGGCAGCTTCCAACAAATTGCTGGCTGATAGGTTAGGTATGTACTAAAGCTTTTTCCCATTGCTTCAGGGTAAAATCATGCAGCGCTCCTCCTAGGATGAGACTGACGTTGGAGCCCTGGTGTTACAGCATCTCGAGTCCTTCCTCTGCCCCATCCATTTCCCTTACCCTATTTTTCTTCAGACCAGTCCCTTAGACAACAGATCTCTGTCTCAGTCTCTGCTTCCAGGACGCCTCACTGCAAACACTGTCTCTGTATTTTCCATCGTTCCATACCTCCATGCTTAGTCCAGGACTCAGTGCCTAGTAAGTATTTAGAAAATGTTCCAGATGAAGTCATCTTGGGTGGCGTGCTAAGCACATTACACGTAGTCCACAAACCTAACTTTTTTTGTTGTTGTTGTTTGTTTTCAAGGTAGGGTCTCACTCTAGCTCAGGCTGACCTAGAAGTCACTCTGTAGTCCCAGGATCTCCTTAAACTCACCGCGATCCTCCTACCTCTGCCTCCCAAGTGCTGGGATTAAAGACATGCGCCACCATGCTCGGCTTCAAACCTAACTTCTACTTATGAAGTTAAAACTTCTGATTTTGGCTTTAAAGCCTTACTGTGAGTCTTTCTTGACATCTCTCCTACCTGCAACTACTTGTCAAAATTCTCTTTTATTGCTTTTATGACCCTGCACATACCTTCAACATCCAAACTATATACTGTTCCTGTATTTTGTGTATGCTGTTTTATGCTTCTCATTTTCTTGGCTGGCTGTAACATAATTCTATGGGCTCAGGTTTCTTTGTTCCACTTAGGACCTAGCCTCTGTCTGGAAATACAATGCTCATTTAATAAATTTTATATGATCATTTACTTCAAAGGTATTATATTTGGACACATACTTTTTTGGGGGGAAAGTTTTTATCTTGTTTATTATTCCTGGATAATTCATCTCTGATTGGAAACTCTATTTCCAGAACAACAGGTTTTCCTAGAAATGATGATCATATGGACTTTACTTTGAGCAAGAAGAAAAGATGATGTTGAGGAGAAAACTTGTAAAATCACAAATAAAATGAATCAAGCAGAGAAAGATATTTTCCAAGACTGTTAATACTATTGTACTTGAACATGATTAACTAGCCAGTTAGGTCCATATATATATATATGGCATCAGGAAAATGATAGATATATTTCAGAAGCTGAGGGCAAAAACATTAGGCCATCCCAGGAGTCTTTGTTGGCTTCAGACCAGTGCCCTGTGTTTGATCATCTGTTGCAAGGGTACAGAACCTATTTCTTCATGATTGGTAATATCATCCAATCTCCTATAAGCCCTGGCTTGAGGGTTGCCATGGGCAACTTTCTTTTTAATTTGCAAAACCTGTTCAATATTTCAAGCAGTGAAAAGCTGAATCTGGCTCATAAAGAAGAGAGAAAATAATATGACCCAACACGTGGATTGCAGTGCAAGCTCCAGCAGCTAGTATTCAGTGAGTATTCCTTTACACTTTATATGACAAGTTAAAGAGACGAGAAAGAGAGAGGGAGAGAACGGGCATGCCAGGGCCTCCAGCCACTGCAAATGAACTTCAGACACATGCACCACCTTGTGCATCTGGCTAACATGGGTCCTGGGGAATCGAACCTGGGTCCTTTGGCTTTGCAGGCAAACACCTTAACTGCTAAGCCATCCCTCCAGCCCTCTTCTATGTTTTGATTAGCGATGTCCATTGTGGGACTGGGCAATCTTGTTGGATTTACTTGCATTTGATTTTTCATGTTATTCCTTTTGCACTGTGGTCTCCCATCACAGTGTCGGAATCTTATTTAATTTTGGAGGAAGCTCTGGTGGGGGCTGAGGACCTGATGAAGGGGCTTGTTGTTAGGTGGTTCGAGTTATGGGGCTGTGGGGTCAGGTGGCCTGAGGGGACAGGGGATGGGGGGAATGTGATAAAACAGACTGGAGTTGCAGCTGGGCTGCAGAGGGGGTGAGGATAGGAATGCATGGTGGTTCCACAATGCTAAGAGGTGAGGGGATGGGACAGCAGGTCCCTTGGGACTGTGTAGCAGCAGGTGAATGGGACTGTTGGGTCCTGTGGCAAGGCAGGGCAGGGATACGGGACTGCTGTGGGCCAGGTGATGTGCAGTGGTGGTGGGGTGGTGGGAAAGGGGAGGGAGGGGTGCTGGCCTGGGTCTGAGTAGCCTGCAGGAAGTGCAGTAGGACCTGGTCCATGCGGGGCAGGTGGGGAGGTGGGTGGGAAGGCAGTCATGTGTGGAGATCCCTGGTGGCGGGAAAGCCCAGGGAGGGGGGAATGCTGGCCTGGGTCCACTTAGCCTGCGGTTAGTGCAGGAGAAACCTAAGTGTGGGCTGTGGCTGGGAGGGCTGCTTGAGGGGATTGGGGGCTACCTGAGAGCGTGGGAATTAGTGGATTCCCTACTATGCTCCTCTGTGTCTTCCCACTGGAGGTCTACTAGAATCTACAAACCCCTGAAAACCCCAATGAACCCTAAAGATCTTGCCTTTCCTTCCCCTCGAAGTGAGGCATGGTTAGGTGGATGCCATCTTGACCGGAAGTCTTTTTTGGTTTTTATGAGGTATAATCTTGCTGCAGTCCAGGCTGACCTAGAATTCACCATGTAGTCTCAGGGTGGCCTGAAACTCACAATGATCCTCCTACCTCTGACTCCTGAGCACAGGGATTAAAGGTGTGCACCACCATGCCTGGCTTTTAGCCAGTATTTTTAATTTTTTTTTTTTCTCTGCAGGACAATCAAGCAGGGTATTTTATTTACCACTCAGCTGGAACTAGCCCAGATATCAATAAATTATACTGGGAAAACTTTCATTCTGTAAAATTTGATGGCATTTGACAATTCAAAATGAAATTTTTAGCAGTGCTTTTTAGAAGTAGATAATAATAATCATAATAAAAATAAAATTTCTGCTGGGTATGGGGGTGCACACCTTTAATCCCAATACTTGGGAGGCAGAGGTAGGAAAATTACCATGAGTTCAAGGCCAGTGTGGGACTACAGAATGAGTTCCAAGTCATCCTGGGCCAGAGTGAGACCCTACCTCAAAAATAAAGCCACCTCCCCCAAGTCCCCAAAATATTTGTAAAACTAGAAGCAAGTATCAGAATTTTAATAAAATATGCATTGAAATTTATTATTTAGTTCATTATTTATTATTATTATTTAGTTCATGATTTTAGGTTTTGTAGAGGTGGAATATTTTCTTTTTTGCTTTCTATTTTCTTTTTTTGGAGACAGAGCGAGACAGAGAGAGAGGGAGAGGGAGAGGGAGACAAATAGAGATGGGTACGCCAGCAGCCTCTCAGCTGCTGTGAACAAAATCCAGATGCATGCGCCCCCTTGTGGTCAAGTGTGGCATTGTGCCCTTGGATCACTTTGCATCTGGCTAAACGTGGGACCTGGAGATTGGAACCCGTGTTCTTAGGCTTAGAAGGCAGGTGCCTTAACCATTAAGCCATCTCTCCAGCCCTGCTTTCTATTTTTTAAAGATCCTCTAACATTTTGAAGGCTGGCTGGGCAAAAGAAGAGCACTTTGACTTGATCTTTGCACTAATCTTTATGTAGAGAACTAGTGCCTTGGGCCCCGCCCAGCTTTCACTATTCTCCAGGTGGACTTGACTTACCCTTTACTTTGCCGTCTGTCACTCTCTTGGCTTGAGAATCCCGTCTTCTTCACCTCCTTATACCTTACTTATTTGTGTGAGTAATATAGCTTTGGCAAGCGTGTATAGCTCTTCTATTTCTGTCTTGAAGCTTATTTATTTTTGGTTTTTCAAGGTAGGGTTTTGCTCTAGCTCAGGCTGACCTGGAATTCACTGTGTATTTCTCATGGTGGCCTTGAACTCATGGTGATCCTCCTACCTCTGCCTCCTGAGTGCTGGGATTAAAGGCATGCGCCACCACGCCCGGTTTGGAAGCTTATTTAGAAGGCACCCTTTAGAAGCTGCATATTAATAAGATATGAACACTTCCTTTGCTTTCCAGAGCCTTTTAAACCTTTCTTAAAAATCTTCTGGGCTGGAGAGATGGCTCAGTGGTTAAGGCACTTGCCTACAAAGCCTAGTGACTTGGGTTTGATTCCCCAGGACCCATATAAAGCCAGGTGCACAAAGTGGCACATGCACCTGTACTTTTCTTGTGATGGCTAGAGGCTCTGGTGTGTCCATTCTTTCTGTCTCTTTCTCTCTCTCTGCTTGCAAATAAAAATAAATAAAAATATTTTAAAAATTTATTTTATTTTTATTTATTTATTTGACAGAGAGAAGAGAGAGAGAGAGAGAATGGGTGCACCAGGGCCTCCAGCTACTGCACACAAACTCCAGACACATGCACTACCTTGTGCATCTGGCTAACATGGGTCCTGGGGAATCCAATCTGGGTCCTTTGGCTTTGCAGGCAAATGCCTTAACCGCTAATCTATCCCTCCAGCCCAATAAAAATATTTTTTAAAACTTCTGTTCTGAGGTAGGATTGCCATGAGTTCAAGGTCAGCCTAAAACTACAGAGTGAGTTTAAGGTCAGTCTGGGATAGAGTGAGATCCTGACTTGAAAATACCAAAACAAACAAATAATAACAACAAAACACCCTTTTGTTCTGCCCTTCATTCATGAATGGACTCTTGTGTGGTTCTTCCCATATGCCAAAACCTGCGTGAAGTGCATAGATCGAATGTACAAGAAAACATAGAAAAAGAGCACTATATACTTTATGGAATGAATACTTTGGCTTGAATATACAGTTGGCTTTCCATAGCCTTGGGTTCTATATGACTGAACTTGGATCATAAATGTGGCGATGCCTATTATTGCATCTGTAATTGAGCATGTACAATCTTTTTCTAGTTGTTATTCTACTAACAATACAATGTAACAACTATTTACTTAATAGCTTTCTTAATAATCTTCTTAGGTGTTATGAGTAATCAAACAGGGCTGAGGAAGAGCTGGGAATGTAGCTCAGTGGTAGGGCACTTGTTTAGCATGCGTGAGGCCCTAAGTTCAATCCCTGACACTGCAAAACAACCAACCAACCAAACAAACAGAAGGGTTGTGGATGTGTTTTAGTGGTAGGACACTATCTGAAGATGATTTCAAGTATACACTAGGCTGTGCATAGCTTCTGTGCAAAGCCTAGACCAGTTTATAGTACTACACAATGCTATGCCATCTTATAAAAGGGACTGGATATCTGCAGAATTTGGTTTCTGGAAAGGAAGGGAGGAGGTCCTGGAACCAGCCTCTGATGGATTCCAAAGGAGAATATTAGAGTACTCTTTTTAAATATACTTATTCTCATTAATTCTTTGAGAGGAGGAGAAGAAGAAGAAGAAGAAGAAGAAGAAGGAGGAGGAGGAGAAGAAAAAAAAAAGAGAGAGAGAGAGAGAGAGAATGGGTGTGCCAAGGACTCGAACTGCTGCAAACGAACTCCAGACGCATGTGCCACCTTGTGCATCTGGCTTACATGGGTCCTGGGGAATTGAACCTGGGTTCCTTGGCTTTGTGGGCAAAGGCTTTAACCATTAAGCCATCTCCCCAGCCTTAGAGTACTCTTTTTAAAAAATATTTTTATTTTATTTGAGAGAGAGAGAGCAAGAGAGAGTATGGGTGCACTGGGGCCTCCTGCCACTGCAAACTAACTTCAGATGCATGCACCATTTTGTGCATCTGGCTTTATTTGAGTACTGGGGAATTGAACCTGGGCCATCAGGTTTTGCAAGCAAGTGCCTTTAATGGCTGAGCCATCTCTGCAGCCCCTTATGATACTCTTATCAGAATCAGTGTGACTGAAATTATGTATGGGGACCATAAAAGCATTTGGAGAAAATGTGTGGCTTCTACATAAATGTATTTGGAAGCTCTCTGTTATGTGGAAGAAAGAACTGTTATTTAGAAAGTAGGTTTAAAAAAAGTGAAATGATTCATTATTGTTAACCTTGTGCATACATCTTGGTAAATGGAGCCAAGTTAAATCTTTCAGGATTATTATTATGAAAGAATTGGAAGAGCTCTTCTAGGATATAATTAAGCATGGGCTAAATGCAAATTGCATAGTTTGAAGTCACCCAAGAGTACCTAAAATTTAACATGACAATTTTTCAAAATATTATTTTCTTTCTGTGAGGACCTGAGACTAAGTGTGATCATTTTTCAAATAGCATGTCTTTTCATTTCTGCGCCCTGTTAGGTCTTTTGTGTTTTAAATGCCTTTGCTTTCATGTGAGACAGCAGCAGCAGTCTCGTGGCTGGTGGTGTAATCGCTGCTGCCAGCCACAGTGGTTCTGCCTCTTTATCCTCACCACCAGGCACAAGGCCCCTTGCTTTTGCACAGCACTTTTAACTTCTTCAAAGTCTGTTTACATCTTTCATGCTCGCAGCTCTGTGAAGTAGTATGCATGAGTTTATCTACCCACCTTTTACAGAGAACAATGAGCCTCTGCTGGGTTAAATGCTGAGTGAACAGCCACACCTGGTGTCTCTGCCAGCCCACACTAGGTTCTTGGCCTGAGCGAAGTCATGTGGGCACAAGAGTTCTGGAAAAATCCCAGAACAAGACTCTGTAGGCTCTTGATTCCGTGTGATGGCTTACTCCATGTTGTTCACAGAGGGCGTCAGCAACTTTTCAGAGAAAGCTTGGGTGTGAGTTCACGGGTTTTAGCTCCTATATTTTGAACCCTAGGGACAAGACTGTTCCCAGAATGACTTTAGACCATCACACTAAGAACTGGGCTCATTTTTTAAAATTTTATTTTTTATTGACAACTTCCTTAATTGTAGACAATATCCCATGGTACTTCCCTCCCTCCCCCACTTTCCCCTTTGAAACTTCACTCTCCATCATATCCCCTCCCCCACTCAATCAGTCTCTCTTTTCAGTTTGATGTCATGATCTTTTCCTCCTATTATGATGGTCTTGTGTAGGTAGTGTCAGGCACTGTGAGGTCAGGGATATCCAGGCCATTTTGTGTCTGGAGGAGCATGTAAGGAGTCCTACTTTTCTTTTGGCTCTTAACATTCTTTCTGCCTCCTCTTCTGCAATGGACCCTGAGCCTTGGAAGGTGTGTTTGAGATGTTTCAGTGCTGTGTGCTCATTTTTTTAAATGATTGGGTAATTTGTTTACTTATTACCAGATGATTTCTTACTATTTTATCATCTATGAAATAATATTCAGACACTAACATTTTAGTTTTTAAAAACTATTTTACATATTCATTTGCAAAGAGGGAGGGAGAGACAGAGAAAAGAAAGAGAGAGAAAGTAAGGGAGGGAGGGGGAGCATAGGCATACCAGGGTCTCTTGCTGCTGCGCACAAACTCCACCTAGATGCATGAGCCACTCTGTGGATCTGACTATGCGTGGGTACTGGGGAATTGAACCTCAAGCTGGCAGGCTTTGCAAGCAAGCACTTTAACCACTGAGCAATCGCCTCAGCCTCATTTTAGTTTTAAAATTAAATTTGGTGTCTTTAGTGAAACTCACAAGACTGACCAACCTTTTGTTAATAGTAAACACAGCTCTAGGTGAAAACTGGGAGCCTCTGCAAATTATGTACTTCTGCAACTAAATCCATGATCTACCAGAATGGATATAATGATGTTTTCAAGAATTTAGGGAAGAGGCCAGCATGGTGGAGCACACCTTTAATCCTAGCATTTGGGAACCTGAGGTAGGAGTTTGAGCCCAGCCTGGGACTACAGAGTAAGTTCCAGGTCAGCCTGGGCTAGGCAAATGCCTTAGCCACTGAGCTATCTCTCCAGCCCCAGTTCACATGTTCTAACTCTTTTGCTAATTCTTATACAAATTTCTCAAGCAGTGACATTTCTCATTGTCATTTATGAATGTCTTATTCCTATTTATGCCAAGGTTCATTCTGAAACATTTTATTGATTGTGTGGTATATATTCACAGTTCTGTCATTTATTTTATTTAAGTTTTAAAATTTTATTTAACAGAGAGAGAGAGAGAAAGAGAGAGAGAGAGAGAGAGAGAGAGAGAGAGAGAGAATGAGTGTGCCAGGTCCTCCTGCCACTTCAAACTCCAAACAAGTGCCGTTTTGTGCATCTAGCTTTATGTGGGTACTGGGGAATTGAATGCAGGTCATTAGGCTTTGCTAGCACGTGCCTTTAACTGCTGAGTTACCTCTCCAACCCAGTTTGTCCTCAGTTTTGCATCACAGAATTAGCATAACCTATAATGTTTTCTGTCAATGAAATCTTTAATTCCAAACTTCTTTTTTTTCTAATGAATTTATTTTCACCCTTAGATTAGTTTTTATCATTTCCTCCAGACCAGACAAGCTTGGTTCCCTTTTTCTCCACCATGATGCTTTACCCGCAGGACAGCAGACCAAAAGATTTATTTTGCATATAAAGTAGACTTCATTGTTTTACGGTTCCACACTTGTATTCAAGTGATCCACTTAAAATGATTCCTGGCTTTAGTTTTGGTCGAGGGAAAGTAGCAAATGGAGTGATTGGTAACTAGGTGAGAGCTGGTAGAATTCTTACACTGAAAGAATAGGAAAACGAGTAAGGAAAAAGATTTGGGGAAAAAGAATGAGAAAAAGTATAAGGAAAGAGGATTAGGCAAGACCAGGATCATTAACGGCAGCTCATTGGTTGAATGGAAGTTGTATTTCTGCCACTTACTATAGTGCAAAGGTGTGGGACACACCAAAGTTCTAGGCCCTTTTCTTGGCCCCAGGACTTTGGATAAACCCAATGGCTCTGAAATTCTTATCCCTAACTCATAAAAAGAGAATGATAATAGTATCTCTCGTAGTCATTTTGTATATCAGCTATCTGTTCCTTAAGCAGCAATTATTTTAAAACTTAGTATTCAGCTAGGGAGATAGTTCAGTCAGCAATGTGTCTGTCTTTCAAGCATGAGGACCTGAGTTCAATCCCCAGAACCCACATAGACATAAACTAGGTATAGTGCTTATACCTTCTGCTTGTAATCCCCGCACTGGAAAGGCAGAGACAGGTGGATGCCTGGAGTTTATTGTTGAGCTAGTTTAGCTAACTTGGGAGTTCCAGGCCAGGGAGAGTCCTGAATAAAAAACAAAAGAAAGGTGGAAATGGGCTAGAGAGATGGCTTAGTGGTTACGGCGCTTGATTGCAAAGCATAAAGACCCATGTTTGACTCCCCACATCCCATGTAAACCAGAAGCACAAGGTGATGCATGCACATGCGCACAAGATGGGGCATGTGACTGGAGTTCGATTACAGTGGATGGAGGCCCTAGCATGCCAGTTCTCTTGCTCCCACTCTCTTTCATAAAAAAAGGCCAGTCTGTTGGGCTTGCCTCAAAAATAAAAAAAGGTGGAAAGTTCGAGGAATGACACTGAAGGCTGTCTTCTGGCTTCAACATACATGTTGATACATACATACACATGCACTCATTTACTCACAAATGTGCATATGCACATACAAATGTACACATACATAAAACCTTCATATTTGAAGATACTATAATTTCTTTGTTCAAAATTTGGATTGAGGGCTGGAGAGATGGCTTAGCGGTTAAGGCACCTGCCTCCTAAGCCTACGAACGCTGGTTCCAATCTCCTGCTGTTCCAACCTCCAGGTCCCACGTTTAGCCAGATGCAAAGTGACGCAATGCTGCACTTGACCAGAAGGGGGCGCACGCATCTGGATTTCGTTCACAGCAGCTGAGAGGCTGCTGGCACACCCATCTCTATCTGTCCTCCGTCCATCCTCCTCTCCCTCTCTCTGTCTTTCTCCAAAAAAAAAAAAAAAAAAAACTTGGATTGAGTTCAGCTGGGCAGTTCTGTTGGTTTATCCTAGGGTCACTCATGCATGTACAGTGATATGGGTTTTTTTTTCCTGGTGTTTTGTGATCTCAGATGATGTTACTTTTTGACTGTCACCAGAACATCTTAGTTTTCTGAGGCTGCTTAGGCAGCAAAGGCCAAGTTTCTCAGGTGGTAATTACCATGGTGACAGAAAGGTCCCAGTGCCATGCTTCTATTTGTGTAACATGTACTGACATGTCCTGAGCCAACAAAAGTCACGTGACCAAGTCCAGGGCCAGTGAGGATGGGAACTACATCAGGTGGTAAAGGATTGACTCATGTGGGGGACCATAATGATAACAATATGCACATTTTTTTCAGTCAAATGTGACAACATATGGGAAAAGATTTTTCAGGTATTATATCATATGAAATGTGTGTGTTATATCTATGTGTGTATATGAGTGGTGATGGTGGGAGGAGTGGAAGAGGGAGACACAGTGCCTAAAAAATTAATAGGCATTGGAATTATAGTCCTATAAGTATTTATTTAGTTTTACTTCTCTCTTTCATTGTTTAAGATACTTAACTCTGTTTTTCTTTTTCTTTTCTTTTCTTTTTTTTTTTTGAGGTAGGGTCTCACTCTAACCCAGGCTGACCTGGAATTCACTCTCTATTCTCAGGGTGTCCTCGAACTCATGGCGATCTTCCTACCTCTGCCCAAGTTCTGGGATTAAAGGCGTGCACCACCACTCCCGGCAAGACACTTAACTCTGGCTGCCTCTGTGCTTTCTCTGGTGTAGTATGCTGGAACATGGGCCTGTGATCATGTGTAAGGGGATAAGATTAGATCACATGATGTAGCCGAGGCTCAGTGAATCCAGAATATATCAAACAAAGTGCTTTAGTGACTCATCAAATCTGGAGATTCATTCAATTGAGCTTAATTCAAAAGTCAGGGTGATGGTTCATGTCATGAGAACTTTCAGCACATCTTGACTGTGAATGGAGATGACAGAGTGGGCAATCCATCTGAGGCAGAGTTCATGGGAATGAGTGTTAGAACTGGAAGGGATTAAGGTTGATACAGGGGAGTCTAAGGAGACAGAAACCCAAACTAAAACTACAGGGAAGGAATACAATTAGCATATGAATTTGGACTATAACTCAGACTGAGTTACACAAGTGCTTAGAGTTTACCTGTCTTGAGTGCCTTTAAAGTTAGTCCTTAAGGAATCTTCAGATGCAGGGAGAGATTGTAGAAGCCCAGCAACCATGCTGAGCTACTGGGTCTCAGGTTTGAAAGCAGGGCTGACAGCAAGGCTGAGGCCCATAAACTTGCTAAGTCAGATCATCTTGTGGACCGAGGTAAAAGTGGTAGGCAGCAGTGGGCCAAGGCAAGAAGCACTGGAAGGCCTAATGTCAGTAAGCAATGGAACTTCCTTGTCAAGAATGTACATCACAAGCCAGGCGTGGTGGCTCATACTTTTAATCCCAGCACTCGGGAGGCATCACCTTGAGTAGGAGGATCACCTTGAGTTCAAGGCCACCCTGAGACTACATACTGAATTCCAGGTCAGCCTGGACTAGAGTGAAACCTTACCTTGAAAAACCAAAAATAAATTAAATAAACAATAATAAAGAAAGAAAGGAAGAGAGAAAGAAAGAAAGAAAGAAAGAAAGAAAGAAAGAAAGAAAGAATATATATCCCTGGCTTTACCTGAGAGATTGTGATTTTAGCACACCTGGCATTGTGCCCAGGAATTTGCGTTTCCAGCAAACAGCTTACTGCTGATGATCTAGCCTGTGCTGCCAAATCCAGCACACATGTGGCTATTTAAATGTAAATTAGCTAAAATTAAGCAAATATCAAAATTAGTTACTTCTCTGTATGTCACCACTATGATTAAGTAGTGGACAGCAATGATTTAAAGAGAGGAGGGTTATTTGTGTTCAGGGTTCTAGAGAGTGAGGAAGACATGGCATGGTGGCGGACACACAAGGGTTTTGATTTGGATCTGAAATGACCCCTCTTATGGGTTCATGTGTTTGAACACCCGAGAATGACACTGTTTTGGAAGATTGTGGAATCTGACCGGCAGAGGTAGGCCACTGGGTGGCGGACCTTTGAAGGGTATAGCCTAGTTTTGCTTCTGGTTCCATTTAGCTGTGCTTCCAGATCCACTAAGACATGAAATTGCCTCAATTCAGGATGCACAAATGGTTCAGGACCATGGACAACGGCCCACATGCCTGTTCCTTCCCTCAAGTAGTTGTAGTTACACTGTACTTAAGCCCAAGCAGGTGAGCAACCAATACTGGGTGGCTAAAGTAAGGGACCCAGGGCAGCAAACTGTATTGGCAGAATAAACTTCGACATGTACTGAAAAATCTCATAGTTCAATTGTATTGACTTTGGCCTCTACCTCTAGAGAATCTTAAGCTGCCATTTAGAATGGGTCACGACTCTGAAAACTAGTCCAGCAGAGGAAAATGATGGTCCAGTCCTACTACAACCTAGTCCTTCTTGGACACTACACACACTTTCACTGAAAGAAGAAAATCGATAACTGAAAAAAGAAACACGAAAACCAAGGCAACATGACTCCTCCCCAAACTACCAATCCCACAGTGATGGCCTCCAAAGAGAGTGGATGAGACAAGATCCCCGACAAAGACTTCAAAAGAATGATTATAAGTGTGTTCAAAGAAATTAAAAAAGTGAGACTTATTTTAGACTTCCCATTAAGATGATGGACTAGGAGCCACACTAAGAAAAACTAAGGGAAAGAAAGATCCAAGATAATACGTAACACACTCTTCTGCCAAAAAGGGAAGATGTGTAAGGAATTACTTGCCATGGAGATCCCCTGGTACTGGAGTGAGCAAGGAATACTCGGCAACTACACTACCACTGAGATTGGTTTGCAATCTGCAGCCAGAACCCGCCCTCCCTCCTGTAGCTGGGAAACTCAAGTCCCTGTATGGGTAAGGGGTCTGCCAGTTTGGCCAGGCCTTGCCTCCATCAGCATCAGCAGATCTACTGGGAAGGGGATTCCACAATCATAAAAGAAAAGAAAAAAGAATCCAGAAGAAGGGTGCATGTGGAGAGCAATGGAGATTTAGCTGCTACCCTCTAGGAAAACCCCCTAAACACATCTCACTCCCAAGTTCCAGGCTCTGCTACAGCCCATAGGAGGGATCCTGGGTGGAAGTTGGAGGATCACCATAATTTTGAGGTCAGTCTGGGATACAGAGTGAGTTCCAGGTCAGCCTACATTAGAATGATAAAAAAAAAAAAGTCCTCAATAAAACAAACAAACTAACTAAAAAAACCCACAACACTACTAAGAAGAAACTTAAAATGATAGCATTTTGGGGGGAGGGGTATTATAAACCATCTTATCCATAGCAGGCACTGCTGTGCTTAAGTTGTTATAAACTATAAGCTATTTTAAATGAAATAATGATGCATAGTAATACAGAAGAGATGGATGATCAAGATTTAAATCCCCATAACCCAGCAAGGCAGTGTTGAACAAGAGTTCAACTTCTTGAAGCCCCGATGTCCTCATGCATAAAGTAGTGATAATGTTGACCTTGTATGGATGTTATAGGGACTGGAGATTCATGTTTAGTTCCCAAATGGTAGAACTGATTTGATGTAATATTTCCTTTAAATAGGAAATATCTACTATTATAGCCATAAAGTTATGGATGCTACTGGGGAATCTTATTAAATACAAATAAATATAAATCTCTATATTAATTTGATTTCAAAAAATATTTTTATTTATTTATTTGAGAGAGAGAGAAAGAAGAAGAGAGAGAGAGAGAGAGAGAGAGAGAGAGAGAATGGGTGTGCCAGGGCCTCTAGCCACTGTAAATGAGCTCCAGATACATGTGCCTCCTTGTGCATTTGGCATTAAGTGGGTACTGGAGAATTCAACCTAGGTCCTTTGGCTTTGCTGGCAAGCACCTTAACCACTAAGCCATCTCTCCAGCCCTGAAAATAATGATTTTAAGGATATATAATAGAAGGTCCATAACTATGAAATCTATTATTTATAAAATTTTAGGGCTGGAGAGATGGCTTAGTGGTTAAGAAGCTTGCCTGCAAAGCCTAAGGATCCTTGTTCAACTCTCCAGATCCCACATAAGCCAGATGCATAAAAGTGAGGCAAGCACAAGGGTGCACATGCCCACTAGGTGGCGGAAGCATCTGGAGTTCAATTTCAGTGGCTGAGACCCTGGTGTGCCAATTCTCTCTCTCTCTCTCTGTCTCTGAAAAAAATTTTTTTAAAAGCCAGGTGTAGTTGCTCATGCCTTTAATCCCAGTACTATGGAGGCAGAGATAGGAGGATTGCTGTGAGTTCAAGCCAGCCTGGAACTACAGAGTGAGTTGAAGGTCAGCCTGGACTAGAGGGAGACCCTACCTTGAGAAAAAAAAAAATAAAACAAAACCCATTTAATTAAAATTTTAAAAATTCCATGTGTAGTGGTATGTGTCTGTCATCCAAACTACTTGGGAAGATGACATAGGAAGGTCACTTGAACTCTTTGGAGTTTGAGATCAGCCCAGACAGTATAATGGACCTTGTCTTAAAAATTAAATTACATCAAAAATAAATATTTCTAATTTTAAAAGTTTCATAATGGCCGGGTGTGGTGGCGCATGCCTTTAATCCCAGCACTCGGGAGGCAGAGGTAGGAGGATCATTATGAGTTTGAGGCCACCCTGAGACTACATAGTGAATTCCAGGTCCGCCTGGATTAGAGTGAGACCCTACCTCAAACCCCCTCCCTCCCCCAAAAAAGTTTCATAATGAGGGCTGGAGAGATGGCTTAGTGGTTAAGGCGCCTGCCTCCTAAGCCTTAGAACCTGGTTCCAATCTCCAGGTCCCACGTTTAGCCAGATCAAAGTGATGCAAGGGCGCAATTCCGCACTTGCCCACAAGGGGGCGCACACATCTGGATTTTGTTCACAGCAGCTGAGAGACTGCTGGTGCGCCCATTCTCTATCTGTGTCCCTCCCCCTCTCTCTCTGTCTGTCTCTCTCTCTCTCAAAAAAAAAAAAAAAGTTTCATAATGAGAGAAATTTCTTTTCACCTGGCTCTGGAAGCCTGGCTTTTCTTATTTTATGCGTAGCTTACCATCTTATTCTAATCTTGAAGTTTGTATCTACTGGAGAATATATCTTAATTTACTTTGTTTTGACTTAGCCTGTTACCTGTTAGAATAATGGGAGTAAAATCTGGGCTTTATAGGAGGGAGAAAGGATTGTAATTTAAAGTTCTTTTTCTTCAGTTATTTTGACACTAGTCTATTGTAAAAGGGTAAAAATACCCTAAGAAGTCTCTGCTTTGCCTTTATGCCAACAAGCAAAAAATAAAATAGACATCACTTGAATTTTTCTACTTATTATATTTATCTGCTTATGGAAGTGGAAAAGTTTAATAATTTTAGAGATCTTTAAGGACTATTTGCTCCACTCTATCTTTATAGCAAAGCAGAAGGTTTCCTTGATATCATTTCTTACTTTTCTAATGATTTTTGTCTTTTTTTTCCTGGAGCAGCCAAATTCCAATTTAAAAAAATCTTTGATATGAAGGTGCAAACACATTTTTACTATTCTTTGGCAAAATACAGACAATTATTCACAATGGAGACTGTGGTGATTCTTTCTGAACAGGTGTGGTGAGTCTTCCCCTTGTGAAGCACTATGTCTCACTGGAAAATACGGTGGTAATTAAAAAATGGAATGCATGGGCCAGAGAGATGGCTCCATGGTTAAAATGCTTGCTTGCAAAGCCTGCTAACTTGGGTTCAATTCCCCACTACCCACGTAAAGCCAGATGCAAAGTGACTCATGGGTCTGGAGTTCATTTGCAGTGGCGCGAGGCCCTGGAGTGCCCATTCTCTCTCTGCTTGCAAACAAGTAAATAAGCAAATAAATATGTTTTTTAAAAAATGGAACGTAAAGGAAAACTTGAGAATAATATATTTTATTTTTACAAGTGCAAAACCTCAACGGCATTCAGGATGCTAAGATAGGAGAAGCACTGTGAGTTAGAGGCCAGCCTCGAACTATAGAGTGAGTTCCAGATCCGCACCAGTCAGACTGAGACCTTGCCACAAACAAACAAACAAACAAACCCACAGTGTTCTTTTATGGGGGATGGTTAATAGAAAAACAGTTTTTTTGTATGTGTGTAACAGGTTTTTGTGTGCTTATTAAAGCAGTTTGCTCACATGTTCGAGTGGGTTTTCAGTGCAGCTGGTCAGCGTGGTAATGGGGACATCCATCAAGTTGGTTCACCTAGCTTGGTCATGCTGGGATGAAGGATGGGAAAGCAAATGACAGCTAAGTGCAGTAGGGAGGCTGGCTGACATAGTTAGCTGTACCAAGGTTACAGTTTTTTAGTCAGAAGGAAAACAAAGAGATAAGCTTCTTACATGATGGTTAATTTTTTTTTTTTTTTTTAGGTAGTGTCTCACTCTAGCCCAAGCTGACCTGGAATTCACTATGTAGTCTCCGAGTGGCCTTGAACTCATGGCAATCCTTTTACCTCTACCTCTTGAGTGCTGGGAATAAAGGCTTGTGCCACCTCACCTGGCTTTTTATCTATTTTTTTTTTTTTTAGGTAGGGTCTCACTCTGGCTCAGGCTGACCTGGAATTCACTATGTAGTCTCAGGGTGGCCTCGAACTCACAGTGATCCTCCTACCTCTGCCTCCCGAGTGCTGGGATTAAAGGCGTGCGCCACCATGCCCGGCTCTTTATCTGATTTTTTTGTTCCATTTACCTCTGTAAAAAATTGTTAGAATGTTTCTTTGTTTATTTGAAAGCAGAAATAGATAAATAGAATGAGAATGGGTGCACCAGGTCCTCCAGCCACTGCAAGTGAACTGCAGACACCTATGCCATCTAGTGCTTCTGGCTTACGTGGGTACTGAGGAATCAAACCCGGGCAGTTAGGCTTTGCAGGCAAGTACCTTAACCGCTGAGCCTTCTTTCCAGTTCAAATTTTATTTGATTGATTTATTTATTTGAGAGAGAGACAGAGAAAGAGAGAGAATAGGCACAGTATGGTCTCTAGCCACTGGGAACTCCAGACCTTCTGCATCTGGCTTTACGTGGGTACTTGGGAATCAAACTTGGGTCCTTTGGCTTTGCTGGCAAGCACCTTAACCACTAAGCCATCTCTCCAGCCTTCATTTACCTCTTTTTGAGACAAAGTCTCTTACTGTCTTTCAGCTCACTAATTAGGATAGATTAGCTGGCCAGCAAGCTCCAAGGAGCTCCTGTCTTTGCTTTCTTGGTGCTGGAATTACAGGTGCATGCCCCCATGCCAGACATGCTTGTGAGGCCCAAAACACCTTACTCACTGACCATCTCCCTAGCCCTGTTTTCCAGTGTTTTTTTTTTTTAATTTATTTTACTTTTATTTATTTATTTATGAGAGAGACGGTATGTCAAGGTCTCTAACCACTGCAAACAAATGTCAGACGCATGCATCACCATGTGCATCTGATGGCTTATGTTAGTTCTGGAGAATCTAACCTGGGTCCTTACGTTTTACAGACAAGTGACTTGACTTAACTGCTAAGTAATCTTCCAGCCCTCAAAAAAAAAAAATTTTTTTTTTTTTTTTTTTTTTTTTCAAGGTAGGGTCTTGCTGTAGCCCAGGCTGACCTGAAATTCACTATGTACTCTGAGGGTGGTCTCAAACTCAGTGATCCACCTACCTCTGCCTCCTGAGTGCTGTGATTAAAAATGTGCACCACACACCCAGCAAGCCCTTAAGTTTTATATGGAGTCTTAGGTTTTCATTTGTGGCTTGCTTCTTTGCATTAAAAAATATGTATTTTTTAAAACTGAGTGTGTTGGTGCACACCTTTAATCCCAGCACTTGGGAGGCAGAGGTAAGAGGATCACTGTGAGTTTGAGGCTACTCTGAGACTACATAGTGATTTCCAGGTCAGCCTGGGCTACAGGAAGATCCTACCTCAAAAAAATTATTTATTTATTTGCAATCAGAGAGAGATAGAGAGAAGAAAGACAGAGAGATAGAGAGAAAGGGCACACCGGGGCCTCCAGCCTCTGCAAAAGAACTCCACCATGCATCTAGTTTTACATGGGTGCTGGGAAATCGAACTCAGGTTGTTAGGCTTTGCAGGCAAATGCCTTAGCCACTGAGCCATCTCTCCAGCTCCTTCCTTTGCAGTTTTGAGATCTATTCTTATTGATACATGCTATTCCAGGTCTTTCATTTCATTTCTGAAACAAGAGACTTTGCCTCAAAATGAGGTGGAAGCTGAAAAGTGACCCAAAAGTTGTCATCTGACCCCCCCCCCACACACACACAGAGGGGAGGAGGGAGAAAGGAAAGGAAAGAGGGAGAGGGACAGGGAAAGGAAGAGGGTATTAAATAACAAAAGAGCAATGGTTATATATCTCAATATTCTTATTTTTTCTTCCTTTCTTTTTTATTATTTTTCTTCTTTGTTTTCTTTGTTTTATTAGCCTTTTTCTATAATATTCTTATTTTTAACAACACCAACAGAATATCCCCAGGTACATATGGAAGTGTTCTGCTCCTCATATGAAGATGTGTGCAAACTATGGATGCGTGGCAAGAAACATGCATTTATCATGTTTAGCATCAATTTTCAGCCCTAAAGTGTAGTTATAATGAAAGTGGGGCCTTTGGAATGTGGTTAGGTCAGAAGATCAGAGTTTCCATGAGTAAGATTAGTGCCTTATGAAAAAGGGTTTCAGAGAGAATGACCATCACTTCTTTCCCTATGTGAGGACACATTAAGAGAGTAGCATCAGCCAGGCGTGGTGGTGCACGCCCTCAATCCCAGCACTCGGGAGGCAGAGGTAGGAGGATCGCCAAGAGTTCAAGGCCACCCTGAGACTACATAGTGAATTCCAGGTCAGCCTGGGCTAGAGTGAGACCCTACCTTGGAAAAACAAAAAAAGAAAAGAAAAAAAAAAAAGAGAGAGTAGCATCTATGGGACAGAAAGCACGCTTTTACCAAACACCAAATTCCCCGATTCCTTGATCATCTCAGCCTCCAAAACTGTGAGAAACAAATCTCTGTTGTTTCCAGGCCACCTAGCATATGATATTATTTTATATATAATATATATTATATATATAATTACTATTTAATCATTAAAAGAACTCTGTAAGCTGAGACTATCAGACCAAGCTCACATGCTATTACTAGGTTTGAACTCAGGTGCTGTGGTTCTAACACCTTTAGTCCCATTACAAATGTAGCTGAGAAATAAGTGTTGACAAAGACATAAAGCAACATGGACTCTGTTATACAGCTGATGGAATGAAAATTGTCAGTTATGACAGCCAAATTGGAATGTGTTCATCAGAGCATTCCCGTTACTGGATAAGTTCCCTAGAGACACTCGTGAACCTGAACCTGGACATGAGGAAACATGTACAAGCTTAGTTATAACCACTGTTACTAACACCAGAGAGGCAGAAACAACACAAATGTCCATGTGTAGTGACACACACAGCTAAGTGATAGCATTACAAAAGTAAGCACCCTCTACCCCTCACCCAGCCTCAGCACTCATCAGTGCATGTCCAGTCTGGCTTCCTCCACACTCCTAGCTGTTCCTACCCCTGCCCACTGGATTGCTTTGAATCAAACTTCAGATTCCTGTCTCTTCATCTCTAAATACTTCAGCAATCACCTCTGGAGTTCTTTTTTCTATTTACTTATTTATTTATGTATTTATCATTTTTTAAAAAAATATTTATTTATTTATTTGCGAGACAGAGAGAAAAAGGCAGATAGAGAGAGAATGGATGCGCCAGGGTCTCCAGCCACTGCAAACAAACTCCATATGCATGCACCACCTTGTGCATCTAGCTCACATGGGTTCTGGGGACTTGAACCTAGTCCTTAGGCTTCTCAGGCAAGTGCCTTAACCACTAAGCCATCTCTTCAGCTCTATTTTGGTTTTATTTTTTTTGAGGTAGGCTCTTGCTCTAGCCCAGGCTGACCTGGAATTCACTATGTAGTCTCAGTGTTGTCGTGAACTCACTGAAATCTTACCTCTGTCTCCCAGTGCTAGGATTAAAGGTGTGAACCACCATGCCCAGCTCACCTCTGGATTTTTAATGATAATACTGTCTTGTCTATACTACTTATCAATAATTTCAAGAGACATTAAGTATCCTAAGAAAATCACTTGCCTGAAATCATATTGTTAATCTACTTTTGAATTGCCTTTCTGAAAATGCATTACCTGTCTCTAGTTGCACGGTGAGAAATTACCCAGCCATTCATCTTCATTCACTTGACACACGCTATTGAAAGAGCTTCAAGGCTCATGTACAAACTGCTTTCTATACACTCATCTCTTTATATTAGCATTAAATAAGATCACTTTGAGCACTAATCTCTCAGGGAGGAAGCTGTTGTTGGCAGTTCTTCATCTAGGGAAAATTGTTCTCAATCTACTCATTTGTCACCCATCTTTATGAAGCCAATCTCCTTCCTTCCACATCAAAATAGCAGCATTTAAATATTCCTTTTGGCTCCTATTTTTAAAAGTGAAAAAGAAACCAATATTGTCAAGAGAGTTTCAAGCTTTATTGAGGCATAAATTACATGCAGTAAAACTTACCCACCTATGTTAAGTGGACAATTCAGTGGCATCTGAAAAAAAATGCATTTAGTCGTATAAAAGCTACCACAACAAAACTATAGAATAATTTCACCATCCCAAAAAGTATCCTTGTGTTCCCAACAGTCCTGTACTGCATGGTGCGTGGTAGTGACTAATGTGCTTTCTATCATAGAATTTCACATGCATGGGATTTTCTTTTTTTTTTAATTATTAATTTTATTGACATCTTCTATACTTACATACAAAAAACATATATTTCCCTCCCCTCCCCCCATTCCACTTTAGAACTCCACTCTCCATCATATCCCCTCCCTCTCTCCATTAGTCTTTCTTTTAATTTGATGTCATCATCTTTTTCTTCTATTTTGAGGGTCTTGCGAAGGTATTGCTAGGCACTGTAAGGTCATGGATATCGAGGCCAATTTCTGTCTGGACAGTTGCATTGTAAGAAGTCATACCCCCCCCCAAAAAAGAAGTTATACCCTTCCTTTGGCTCTTCCATTCTATCCACCCCCTCTTCCGCACTGGGCCCTGAGCCTTGGAGGGTGTGACAGAGATGTTTCAGTGCTGGGCACTCCTCTATCCCTTCTCCCCAGCACTATGTTGCCTTTTGGGTGATCCCAGTGGTCATCGTCATCTGAAAAGAGAAGCTTCTCTAACCAGAAGTGAGAGTAGCGTTAATATGTGAGCATGAACATTTAGTGTAGTGTCCTCCGGGCAGCTTGGTGGGAATGATATATACATTTAGTCAGACAAGAGCAGGCTTTATACCCCTAAGGCTCATGACTTCACATGCCATAGACTTTTGCTTAGGTTTTTCAGTACCAGGCATGTATTCCCTCCCATAGAGAGGGCCTTCAATCCAATTATGGAGCAGTTGGTTACCCCAAGAGTAGACATGCCACTATGCATGGGATTTTCTCAGTGGCTTCTCCCTGCACCCCTACCATAGGTGCTGAGGATGCAACGTAGGGCCTCAGGCATAGTCCTCTGCTACTGAGCTAAACCCCAGTCCTACGTTTGGCTTTTTTTCACTTACTTTAATACCTTGATGATTCATTGCTTGTAACAGTTTCTTTTGCCTCTTATTTCTATATTTCATTGTACTAATACGCCATGATTTGTTATTTATTTATCCATTTACAGTTGATGAATGTTTAGGATATTTACAGTTTGGGGTGGCCTCATAGCCAATCAGAGAAGTTTGATTACCTCAACAACTTACGTGTCATTACTGCATGCATCTTGCCTGACTGGTTGATTTTGCAGCTTGCAGGACCCACCACCTGCTCAGACTGTCGATTCTTTGACCACGAATGATACTGAATATTTGTTCATATGTTTGGGCTTTCTATTTTTTTTGTGTGTGAGTTACTTTTTTTTTTAGAAGTAGGATAAGTTTCAAAAGTTTGATTTAGAACTTTTTTTTTGAGAAGGTACTTGTTTAGTGAGTTTTGCTAAGAAATTTATGTATGGTATACAGTGTGGTTTTCAAAGTACACATTTCATTTTTTGTTTGTTTGTTTGTTTTTTTGAGGTAGGGTCTCACTCTGGCTCAGGCTGACCTGGAATTCACTATGTAGTCTCAGGGTGGCCTCAAACTCTCGGCAATCCTCCTACCTCTGCCTCCCGAGTGCTGGGATTAAAGGCGTGCGCCACCATGTCCGGCTACATTTCATTTTTTATTTAAATATTTTTAAATATTTTAAGGTTTCCTGGGAATATCAGTAAGCTACTTATGATATGTTAAATAGGAAAAACTCACATTGAACTGAATCGGCACAGTAATTATTAGTCATCTTCTTCCATATTTTTAATATCATACATATATATATATATATATATATATATATATAGAGAGAGAGAGAGAGAGAGAGAGAGAGAGAGAATGGACACACCAGTGCTTCCAGCTGCTGCAAACAAACTCCAAACACATGTGCCACTTTCTGCTTCTGTTTTACGTGGGTCCTGGGGAATTGAACCTAGGTCCTTTGGCTTTGCAGGCAAGTGCTTTAATTGCTAAGCCATCTCTCCAGCCCTTCATATTTCTTTATTGATTAAAAATCCTACGATTTCCAGGTGTGGTGGCACATGCTTTTAATCCCAGCATTCGGGAGGCAGAGGTAGGAGGATTGCAGGCCACCTTGAGACTACATAGGTCAGCCTGAGCTAGAGTAAAACCCTACCTCAAAAAAAAAAAAAATTCTTGCTATTGAGCTGGAGAGATTGCTTAGTGGTTAAGGTGCTGCCTGTGAAGCTGAAGGACCCTTGTTTGATCTCTCTCCAGTTCTGGCACGTAAGCCAGATGCACAGTGATGCAAGCACAAGGTTGCATATGCACACTAGGTGGTAAAGCATCTGGAGTTTGATTGTAGTGGTTGAGGCCCTGGCATGCCAATTCTCTCTTTCTAAAAAAAAAAAAAAAATCAAAAGTCTTACTTTTGCCTGGCATGGTGGCATATGTCTTTAGTCCCAGCACTTGGGAGGCAGAGGTAGGAGGGTCACTGTGAGTTTTAGGCCAGCCTTGGACTACAGAGTGAATGCTAGGTCAGCCTGAGCTAGAGTGAGACCCTACCAAAAAAAAAAAAAAAAAAAAAAAAAAAAGCCAGACGTTGTAGCACATACCTTTAATCCCAGCACTCAGGAGGCAGAGGTAGGTGGACTACCATGAGTTCAAGGCCACTCTGAGACTACACAGTTAATTCCAGGTCAGCCTGGGCTAGAGAACAAGACCCTACCTTGAAAACAAAACAAAACAAAAAACAACAAAAAGTCTACTGTTAGGTAGAGCATTGGTTATGTTGTTGATTTTGTTTATTGTTTTGGATAGATAAAATATGTATGTCTTACATATTTGAGTGCTATATATTCCATTCTTCTTTGTCCTTGAGTACATCTGCTATAGAAGATTTTTAAAACTTTGAAAAAGTTATAGAACTTAAAAAATTCTGGGATGGAGAGATGGCTTAGCAGTTAAGGCAAACATGCCTGTGAAGCCTAAGGACCCTCGTTCAATTCTCCAGGTCCCATGTAAGCCAGATGCACAAGGGGGCACATGCATCTAGAGTTCATTTGCAGTGGCTGGAGGCCCTAGCGTGCCCATTCTCACTCTCCCCATCTCTCTTTCCCTCTCTCTGTCTCTAATATATAAATAAAAATCTTTAAAAAATAATAAAATTATTTGTATATGTATGCATTTGTGTAAGATTGTATGGGTGTGTGTATTTATTATTTATTTATTTATTTTGCAAGCAGAGTGAGACATACATAGAGAGAGAGAAAGAGAGAGAGAAGGAGAGAGAGACACACACACACATAGAGAATGTGGTATGCCAGGTTCTCCAGCCACTGCAAATGAACTCTAGATGTATGTGCCACTTTGTTCATCTGGCTTTACATGGGTACTGGGGAATCAAACCAGGTCATTAAGTTTTTCAGGAAAACACCTTAATCACTGAGCAATCTCTCTAGCTCAAATTTTTATTTTTTAAAAATATTTTTAAAATTTATTTATTTGAGAGAGAAATTGCTAGAGAGGCAGATAGACAGAGAAAATGGCCGTACTAGGGCTTCCTGCTATTGCAAACAAACTCAGGACATATGCACCACTTTGTGCATCTGGCTTTACGTGAGTACTAGAGAATCGAACCCAAGCCATCAGGCTTTGCAAGCAAGTGCCTTTTAATCATGGAGCCATCTCTCCACCCCAAACACAGTAATTTCAAGCACCACTCACTTAAGCAAAATGATATTTAATGCCTTTAACAAGAAGAATGTTCGGTTACAGCTCAAAACAATAGAGCTGCCAGCAGAGGTGGGTTCTAGTTTGTGATGGTTTCGGTGTACTGTCAGAGTCAGAGTCTGCCTCACTGTCACTCCGTCATAGTACTCTATTCTTGCTGGGATGCCACTCACACCCGGAGTCTTGAATCCATTACACCAACGATCTCTTTGTTGCCCACTGCAATAAGTATCTTTTAGTCCCAGGCACACTTTGAAGAACACAAAGAGGGAGGCCAGGGAACTCAATGGCAGCTAGTGACAAAAGGAGCAGATACCATCTGCCCATTTTTCAGGTCGACCGTTTCTCCTCTCAAGTTAATGTCCTCCCTAGTTCTGACCTCACATCACCTCCTTTTTCTTTTCTTTTTTCTTTCCTTTGTAGCAGTACATAGTGTCCAACAGGAACCACTCCATGAGCTAAACAATACCTTGACTGCAAAGCTTCCCTGACTGTTGGTGGATAGGTACTTCTCCTGTCTTATTCGTGGGTGTCCCCAGCATGATCTCAGCTAGATGAGTTGTTTAGTTTTTCATCTGTAGAATGTTGACTTCTAAGTCTCTCCACCTAGTCTGGGTATTTCCATTTATTTGGTAAGAAAGGTGCTAGGTCAAGGTCTTGTTGGGATGAAGCTAGATAGTGGGTGGAAGTCTGCAGCTGTTTCAATGTGAGACTGTAGCTCTGTTGTCTAAGATCTATAACGATTATATCAAACTCTTCTGTGAATATATTCTCGCTGCAAATCTTAACCCCAACTCCAACACAAGTCACCAAAACTAAACAACAATGGTAATCTCATTTTTGGTTTTTATTTTCTTCTGTGTAAAAAAAGGGTTTATTGTGGCTTACAGACCCAAGGGGAAGCTCCATGAATGGTAGGGGGGAAATGATGACATGAGCAGGGGGCCGGTGAAGACATCACCTCCTGGCCAACATCAGATGGACAACAACAGAAGAGTGTGACAAACACTGGCAAGAGGCAGCTGGCTATAAATACCCATAAGCCCACCCCCAACAATACACTGCCTCCAGGAGGATTCAACTCTCAAATTGCCATCAGCTGGGGACCTAAGCATTCCGAACACAAGTTTATGGGGGACACCTGAATCAAACCACCACACCATCGATGACATATCCCACATGGAAATATATCATTTGGGCTTGTATATCTCCCCCCAAGTGTGTACTTTAAGTGGCTATGACCAGCTAAGAAAGAACATAAGCAGTAGTTGCACATGGGATTCTTAGAGGCAAAGTGAGGAGGGGGAATCCTGCGTTATCTTTAAGACCGGGGACAGGGCCAGAGGAGCTTTGTCATGATATCTGTTTTGTGGGGAAGATAGAGCTCGAGGTGAGTGGCTTTTGGAGAGCAAATGACTGGTGAGATTGGAGGCTTGCAGGGGTGGAACGGCAGAAGCGCACTTAGGGTATTTGTGGGAGTAAAGTATAGAGATTAAATGACTGTTGCTTAGCAGGAGCCCCACCTTCCTCTTGTTTGTAATGAGAAAGGTATTGTTTGCATTTTGTTTGTGCCCAAGGATGGGAACACACCAAGACTGAAAACGAGCCAGCTGGGAATTCATATAGTAGGCACTGTGATGCTTAAAATCCAGAAATATCTATGTTGGGTGGGATAAAGGATACTTAGAAAAAGGGGCTTCGATATGGAGGGGAACAGACATCTGAGAAGGCAGCAGAGCTTCAGCTTCACTGTGTACATTATACAGGAAAGATGGTGGCTCTCAGGAGGGCAGGACTGCTTGTGTCTGGGTCATTGCTGCACACCCAGGGCTGAACGCACTGGCTGAAGTGAGTCATTGCTGGGTGAATAGATGAATGGGCAGGCAAGGAATTTGCTGTTCTACTGGGAACTTGAATTGTTAGGTGTGTGCATGCTGTATGATGAAGGAGTTCAGAATGTGGACCATCAGGAGGTTGCAAGAGGTGGGAACATTTGTTGGAGTCAGGCAGGGCAAGGAGCTGAGGTTAAGGGGCCCATTGCCAGCTATTAAAATTGCTAAGGAGGGTTTATATATGTGGAGGAAAAATAAAACCCCAGAGCCATCAGAAGTAAATTTCTTGAAGGGATAAATATTGGTGGAGATTATTTGAAAATGATACAATATTATGGCCTTAAAATAAAGAGGTTTAGCTGGGCGTGGTGATGCACGCCTTTAATCCCAGCACTGGGGAGGCAGAGGTAGGAGGATTGCCATAAGTTCGAGGCCACCCTGAGACTACATAGTGAATTCCAGGTCAGCCTGGGCTAGGGTGAGACCCTGCCTTGAAAAACAAATGAAATGGTTTAGAAAGGGTGGTAGGTGAATGTGTCACATTGAGCTCTGGGTTACTAGTAGCTTGAGAAGTGAGACAGTTCCAGAAGGGAGTTCCTCTTCCATTGGCTTCATGGGTATACAAGTTCATGTCTGATCCACTGGGCTTATTGGGAGCTATAAGACCCAAGCTCTACTCTTTACTGCCTCAGGATAGATAATGCTTGGTCATTTGTGGGATCCAGAAATGTTATTCCTATCCTAAATTAGGTTAGATGTCAAGTTTCACTCTCTAGCCTATAAAATTCCTTCTCACCGAAGGGTGAGGACCATGGAGAGGATTAGGGTGAAGAGGGCTTTGAACATAGTCAGCAATGGAAGGGAGAAGAGGAGAATGCAGTTTTCCTGGTGCCAGGTCTGGAACCCAGCCATTAGTGTATGCTGGGTAAGCATTCTACTACTGAGCTGCACCCCAAGCCATTTAGGTTACCTTTCTTTTTAATTTTATTCTTTTTCAAGGTAGGGTCTTGCTCTAGCCCAGGATGATCTGGAATTCACTATGTATTTCTCAGGGTGGCCTCGAACTCATGATGATCCTCCTACCTCTGCCTCCCAAGTGCTGGAATTAAAAGTGTGTGCTACCACACCCGGCCATTTTAGGTTACTTTTTCATGAAAGGGAGTATTTGAGAAAGAGAAAGGATCATCCTTAGCCTCTTGTCCAAAATATGTAAACATCCAATTATAAATTTTTAAAAGTTTTTAAAATTTTTTTTATTTTTAGAGAGAGACACAGAGAGAGACAGACAGAGAGAGAGAGAGAAGGAGAGGGAGACAGATAGAGATGGGCACACCAGCAATCTCTCAGCTGCTGTGAACGAAATCCAGATGTGTGCGCCCCCTTGTGGGCAAGTGCGGCATTGCGCCCTTGCGTCACTTTGCATCTGGCTAAACGTGGGACCTGGAGATTGGAACTGGGTTCTTGGGCTTAGGAGGCAGGCGCCTTAACTGCTAAGCCATCTCTCCAGCCCCAATTATAAATTTTCTTCAAAATTCAGCCTCAAACTATAATTTATTAACATATATTATATATGTATATATATTATTATTTTTTGGTTTTTTGAGGTAGGGTTTCACTCTAGCTCAGGCTGAACTGGAATTCACTATGTTGTCTCAGGGTGGCCTCGAACTCACAGTGATCCTCCTACCTCTGCCTCCTGAGTGCTGGGATTAAAGGTGTGCGCCACCATGCCTGGCAATTATAATATTTTCAAATGAAAAAGAAAGGAAAGGAGAATGGGGAGATGGCTCAGTGGGTAAAATAGTTTTCTGGGCAAGCCTGATGACTTGGGCTCAGAACCTCAGAAACAAAATAAAGTTGGGTGCAGTAGTGCATCTGTAATCTAGCATTGCTACTGAGAGATGGGAGGTGGAGACAGGAGAATCCCAGAAACTCACAGTATGCGGCAGTGAACAAGAGACCTTGTGTGAGGACTTACAGCAGAACTTCTCTGACCTCCACACATGTACTGTGGCACACATGCTAACATTCATATGCATGCACACACACAAAGGTAAAAAAGAAGAGCCTTTTAAAAAAGAAAAAGAAAGGCACATGCACACAGGCATGCTTTGGAGTCACTTTTGCAAGGAGAGAGAGAGAGAGAGAGAGAGATAGAGAATAGGCATGCCTGGGCCTCCAGCCACTGCAAACAAACTCCAGATGCATGTGCCCCTTGTGCATCTGGCTTACATGGGTCCTGGGGAATCAAACCTGGGTCCTTTGGCTTTGCAGACAAATGCCTTAACTGCTAAGCCATCTCTCCAGCTCTGTGGTTTAGATTTTTCATGAGTGTGAATTATGTAATGAACACAATCTCTAGGACTTTCCCTTGCTTACTGTGTCAGGAGCTCTCCAGGATTTTTTTTTTTTTTTTTGGTAGGGTTTTGCTCTAGCCCAGACTGATCTAGAACTCACTCTCTAGTCCTAGGCTGGCCTTGAACTCATGGTAATCCTCCTACTTCATCCTCCCAAGTACTGGGATTAAAGGCATGTGCCACCACGCCTGACTCAGTTCTTAATATATTTCATCCCTCCATCCTTAGGTCTCTGATAAAGACTTTTCCTTTTCTACTTGGCATTGACACCTTTTACATATGTTTATGACTTTATCACTTTGCTCTATTTTCTTGGTAGGTTCTGCCTATGTATTTAATTATTTTTGATAAATGAAGCCTTAAAGACTCTTATTCTTATATTTTTCTAGGCATAACTGGTCACAGGTTTCCTGTGTGTCGGTTTGGGAACTACACAGGTCTCAGCAGCGGTGAGGAAAGGCAGTCTTTTCCTTCAGTACCAGTCCAAGACAGCACTGACCTGTTTTTACTTACGTCACTGGCAACCAATCTGTATTTGCTTTCCATTATCAGTCCAAGATCTCTTGGTCCCTCCCGTACTGCTCCTCCTGCCATTTGTCGCTGTCCAGGCATTTCTATGATTGAATAAGCATGCAGAGAACAATGTCCCTGGACGTACTGAGATGCATGTTTTTCAAGATTTAAAATCTGTCATGTTTATTAATGAACTGTGTGGGCACTCCGTATCTGGATTAGCCTGTTTTCTGCAAATGCTTCCTGTCACTTTGCCAAGATATTACTTGAAATATGACTTACTAGACCTCCAGCTTCCTTTCGCAAACTACTAATGTATGAAATAGTATCAGAATCAAAGCAACATTTAGCCTACTTTTTTAAGTTTATTATGTTTATTTATTTATTTTTGGTTTTTCGAAGTAGGATTTCACTCTAGCTCAGGCTGACCTGGAATTCTCTATGTAGTCACAGGGCAGCCTTGAACTCATGGTGATCCTCTTATATCTGCCTCCCAAGTGCTGGGATTAAAGGTATGCACCACCATGTCCCGCTGTAGTAGTTTGAATATATGTCCCCCAATATATTCAGTGTTTTTTTTTTTTTTTTTAGTTATAGTTTGCATCTGCAATCACCTTGCTAGAGGCAATGTCACTGGGGGCCAATCTTAAGATGTTAATGGTGGGTTTGAGATTCCATTGTAAAGATATGCAAATGTGCCTAACAGGACTTCGTGAAGTGTGCTATGTAAGCTTTTGGCTGTAATTTTGCTCTGTGTGCTGTGATGGCTGGTTAGCTTTCTCTCTCTCTGCTTGACCCTGTGAAGAGCAGGCTGCTTTTCCTGCCTTTATGGAACTTCCCCTGGATCTGTAAGCTTCAATAAATAATATCCCTTCCTCTATAACTGTGCCTGGTCTGAAAGTTCATCTCAGCGAACCTGAAGCTGTCTGCTACACCCGCTTTATCCATTTTACACCAAATACCCACATTTATTTTAGTGTTCTTTTGATTATAAAATGATCATAATAAAACATGATCCTTCTAATCCGGGTGTGGTGGCACATGCCTTTAATCCCAGCACTCAGGGAGGCAGAGGTAGGAGGATTACCATAAATTCGAGGCCGAGACTACATAATGAATTCCAAGTCCACCTGGGCTAGACAAGACCCTACCTTGAAAAACCAAAAACACAAAAACAAAAACAAAAACCATTCAAATTAAAAAATATTTTTTAAAAAAAATCTGGATGAAGCATTTGTTGTATCATGCACCTCACTGATGTGCATATGGGGACTCCTCACTTGGTGCACTGTCAGTGACCACTGGAGTAATTATTTGCTTTTCTTGTTTATTATTTTCTATTTTCCACAAATAGATAGAAAGAGGGAGAGAGAATGGGCATGCCAAGGCCTTCAGCCATTGCAAATGAACTCCAGACATATGCACTACTTTGTGCATCTGGCTTACTTGGGTCCTGGTGAATTGAACCTGGGTCCTTTGGCTTTGCAGGCAAGTGCCTTAACCATTAAGCCATCTCCCTAGCCCTCGTATATACTTTTCAATACTCTTGAATCATGCGTAAATCAAACTTAATTAAATTAGACTCTTCTGAAGAGTGTAATATCTCTATTCATGGACCTTACCAAACATCCAGGAACTTCTTAAAATATTTTCTCTTATATAGATGTTATTTATCCCCTGTGATATAAACTGTCAAATATATAAATTTAGCAAAGTTCTCAAGTTAAAAAAGTTTAAGTGGCTGGGCGTGGTGGCGCACACCTTTAATCCCAGCACTCGGGAGGCAGAGGTAGGAGGATCGCTGTGAGTTTGAGGCCACCCTGAGACTACAGAGTGAATTCCAGGTCAGCCTGGGCTTGAGTGAGACCCTACCTCGAAAAACAAAAAAAAAAAAAAAAAAAAAAAAAAAGTTTAAGTGGCTGGGCATGGTGGCGCACGCCTTTAATCCCAGCACTCGGGAGGGAGAGGTAGGAGGATCGCCATGAATTCAAGGCCACCCTGAGATTACAGAGTGAATTCCAGGTCACCTTGAGACTACAGAGTGAATTCAAGGCACCTGGAATTCACTCTGTAGTCTCAGGGTGGCCTTGAATTCATGGCGATCCTCCTACCTCTCCCTCCCGAGTGTTGGGATTAAAGGCGTGTGCCACCACGCCCAGCACTCAATATTCTTAAAATCTACACTAAGCCTATGACTTAGAAAGCACTCTGCTTAGTGACCTGCTAATACATATATCTTGGGAGGTCACTGAATGCTGGCTGTCCTTTCTCTAAATCTAATGCCCATCAAGTTGTAGTTTGCCGCATGCCTCCTTATATTTCACTTCACTTTTCAACTTATATGCTCTTTTTTCGACTACCTTAAAAGCCTGTTAAGCTCAGATATTCTGTTTTATTTCTGTGTATAGTCAAAGCATCATGCATCATGTTTTACTCACCATAATGGCTTAACAATATTTTACTGTTGTGACAAATTTAGTACGCTTAAAGTGATTTGAATTGCCTCTGAATTTGAAGGCTTATGTCTTAGGGAAGGATACTTTGGTCTGTTCTTCATAGCCAAACTCGAACAGTCTCATGTATGCATGGAGTATAGGGTTGGGCAGGATGCTACTCATGTGTTTCCTGAATCAGTCCCATGTTCTGACTGAGATACTGTTACTCTTGGTGCTGATCACTCTTTAATTTATAAATTTTAACTTATTTGCAAGTGGAGAGAGAGAAGAGAGACAGAGAGAATGGGTGTGCTAGGGCCTCCAGCCACTGCAAATGAATTCCAGGTGCAGACACTACATTGGCTTTACATGGGTACTGGGGAATAGAACCCAGGTCGTGAGGCTTTGCAGGCAAGTGCCTTAACCTCTGAGCCATCTCTTCAGCCCCTGTGGTGTGCATGTAGGAGGGTGTAGATGTGGACCAATTCCAAGTAAGATGGCTGCATGTCACTCTCTATATGTGACGAAGACTTCCTTGACAGATGAGTGTATGGAAGGGCTTCACATGCATTGTGAAACAGACAAGTGAGGGTAATCATTACTTATTTACCATTACTAGAAAAAAAATATGTTGCATGCTTTTTCATGGCTTTTCGTCACGAAATGAGACCTGATCACTGGCAAAACTGTCTTTTTGAGAATCTTTTGGGTTTTATTTCAGTGAAAGTTAATATTAAAGTCAATATTATCACTTATATTAAGTGATTTTTTTCTTAACTGCTCTTCACATCTGTTTAAAGCTTCACAGTTTTAAAAATAAGTTTTAAAGCTTGAAACACTTTATATTCAGGAAGGGTCAGACCTAGAATTATGAATTGTTTCTTAAACAACAACTGACACTTGGACACAATCATTCTTCTCCATGAGAAAGTTATATCTTTGCCACATATGTTGCAGCATAAAATTTAAGATGAATAATTGCATTTTTATTTTATTATCATTTAAAAATATTTTTATTTATTTATTTATTTGACAGAGAAAGAGGGAGAGAATGGGTGCACCAGGGCCTCCAGCCACTGCAAATGAACTCCAGACACATATGCCCCCTTGTGCATCTGGCTAACGTGGGTCCTGGGGAATTGAACCTGAGTCCTTTGGCTTTGCAGGCAAGCGCCTTAACCACTAAGCCATTCCTCCAGCCCTTTTATTATCATTTTAAGGGGATGATAATTTCTTTAATGGATTGTATATTGAGGATGGAAATAATGTTTTTTGATAAATTGAACCTACAAGTAAGTCCTCGATAAATGTTTCTGGATCAATGAATCAACTTTTCTGTGTTGCTATTGGTAGAGCGTGATCAAAGAACAAGCATTGTCTATGGCTGCCATAAGGTGCTTTACAATGGGGTGGGTGATAGTAATACCTCCTTGTAACTTAAGCTATTGGGAGAATTTTCAATTTGCAATAGTCATGCCTTGGATAAACCTCACTGGCTATGGTGCTACCACTGTGCACAGCCAAAATAAAACTATTTTTAATTTATGCCTTACAACATGGTGTCATCATTTTCTTAAGATGAGCAATGTTTACACCACACAAAATGCTGGAAAAACATATCGGAACTTAACTTCAGTATGTTCAGTGTCTTATAAGCAGTAGCTTGGTTCCCCATAATAATATCCTTAGAAAATAAATACTGGCCTCCGCTCACAGCTGCAGCTCCCTGCTCTGTCCTGCCGGCAAAAAAATGTCCCACCCTACAGAGACTGAACTCTGCATGGAGTCCCTGATTGCTGTTCTTGGGACGGGAAGAACAGTGCCCTCGAAGACGGAGTTCCTAGCCTTCATGAAGACAGAGCTGGCCGCCCCTCGCAAAGAACCAGAAAGACCCTGGTGTCCTTGACCACATGATGAAGAAGCTGTACCTCAACAGTGACGGGCAACTAGATTTCTAACCCACACCTACAGAACCCAGCTATACCCCCCACACCATGCAGCTTACTGCGACTGGTAGAAAGAAAACAATGCCTTTTTAAAATAAAACTTAAAAAAAAAGAGGGCTGGAGAGATGGCTTGGTTAAGGTGCCTGCCTGCTAAGAAGCCAGTTCCAATCTCCAGGTCCCACATTTAGCCAGATGCAAAGTGACATAATGCCGCACTTGCCCACAAGGGGGCGCATGCATCTGGATTTCTTTCACAACAGCTGAGAGTCTGCTGGCACACCCATCTCTATCTCTCTCCCTCTCTGTCTGTCTGTCTGTCTGTCTGTCTGTCTGTCTCTGTGTCTCTCTCCAAAAATAAAAAAAAAAAAAGAAAAAAAAGAAAAGAAATACTGTTACCTCTTGCACATGGGTAAATCAATTAAAGGATCATGTGTGAACATAAATGTTAGTGTCATGTGTATATTCTCATTCTTGTGTAAGGTACATTGAATCCATTCATACCATTTATTTATTTATTATTATTTTGGTTTTTTGAGGTAAGGTTTCACTCTAGCCCAGGCTGACCTGGAATTCACTATGTAGTCTCAGAGTGGCCTCGAACTCATGGCAATCCTACTACCTCTGCCTCCTGAGTGCTGAGATTAAAGATGTGCGCCACCACGCCCAGCTCATACCTTTTTTTTTAAATATTTTATTCATTTATTTAAGTGAGACAGAGAAAGAGGCTGCGAGAGAGAGAAAGAGGCTGGGGGAGAGAGAAAGAGAGAGCGCGCGAGAGAAAGAGAATGATGAGTGTGTCAGGGTCTCCTGCCATTTCAAACAAACTCTAGACACATGTGCCACCATGTGAATCTGACTTATGGTTCTGGAGGGTTCTGGAGAATCCACTCTGGGTCCTTGGGCTTTGTAGGCAAGTGCCTTAACCACTAAGTCATCTCTCCTTACCCATACTTTTTATTTTTAAAAATATTTTTATGTATTTATTTATTCGAGAGAGAGAAAGAGTCAGGGAAAGAAAGAGAGAGAGAGAGAGATGGAGACAGATAGTGAGATTGAGAGAGAGAGATAGTGGGCATGCCAGGGCCTCTAGCCACTGCAAATGAACTCCAGATGCATGTGCTTCCATGTGTATCTTGATTACTTGGGTACTGGGGTACTGAACCTGGGTTGTTAGGCTTTGCAGGCAAGCGCCTTAACTGCTGAACTGTTTCTCCTGCCCCCATTCATACTTTTGATAGATGCCATTTTCTGATCATTGTTGCTTGTTGTTTGTATAAGCCAATTTATTATTTTGTGAATTACCAGGTAGGTCTTTTTAAGAGATCGGAAAGCAACTCTAGTATCCTCTCAATGACAGATGCTTTAGTTAGCAGCGTGTGGGGGAATGAGATAAGGGAGACCAAGCACCCAGCAGCACCCCTTCCTCTGCTTGTGCTCCCCACAATCAACCTGGCATTGCCAAGCACATGTCAAATTCTTGTAATAGTGGCTTGTTCTGTAACTGTTTCTCCAGTTATTCCAAGATTCAATTCACACACACACACACACACACACACACACACACACACACACACACACTATCTGTTTTTCAAACTCCTCAGGGACCATTTCATTCACACATTTAACAAAAGCCATTTGTTCTTTTTTTTTTTAAGATTTTATTTTTATTTCTTTATTTATTAGAGACAGAGAGAGTATGAGAGAGAGAGAGAGAGAGTAAGTGAGCATGCCAGGGCCTCTAGCCACTGCAAATGAACTCCAGACGCATCCACCACCATGTGCATCTCGTTTATGTGATATCTGGAGATTTGAACAGGGGTCCTTAGGATTCGCAGGCATGCACCTTAACTGCTAAGCCATCTCTCCAGCCCAAAAGCCGTTTGTTCTTTACCTTCTACTAGACTACCTATCTTACAAGGATAAGTGAGCCTGTGTATATCTATCTACATAAACAACTATTAGGCCATCCATCTCTTTTGTCCCTGTCACAGAGTTCCTGTGTATAACAGCAGCTGGAGGAAAGAATGTGGTTGTGCCTTCTGAAGGAACTAGACAAATAGTTGTCCCTGTTGCAAAGTTCCTGTGTATACCATCATGTTTCTTTTCTAAGATTTTTGAATATGTATGTATTTCTCTTGCATGTGTGTGGGGGGCACACATGTGTGCAAGTGTGTGTGTGCATATGTAGATGTATGCATGTGGAGGTCAGAGTTTGATATCTGGTATCTTCTTCAATTGCTGTCTACTTTATTTCTTTTTAAAAATATTTTATTTTTATTGATTTGAGAAAGAGAGAGAGATACAGAAATAGGCAGGTAGAGAGAGAGAGAGAGAGAGAATGGGTGCATCAGGCCCTCCAGCCACTGCAAACGACCTCCAGATGCATGTGCCCCCTCGTGCATCTGGCTTATGTGGGTCCTAGGGAGTTGAACCTGGGTCCTTTGGCTTTGCAGGCAAGTACCTTAACCACTAAGCAATCCCTCCAGCCCTACTTTAAAAAAAGAATTTTGCCCCTGCTCCCATTTCCCTGGAGGCCCTCCTCAGTGGGGTTATGATAGTCACTGTGGGGTCATGAAGGTCTCAGTCAGGCTTTGTGGGGTAATGGTTTTGTGAGGCATGATCATGCCTCAGGGTATTCCTACACACTCTATGGTTCTTACAATCTTTCTGCTCTCTCTTCTGCTATGTTCCCTGAGCCACAGCAGGCCTGTTGGTAGTCTGATTTAGTGTTGAGTTCTCTTTAGCCTCTCTTTTTCTGCTTTTATGGGTTTTGATTGATCTCTGTGTCTGTCACCATTGCTCTGGAGCTGGTTGTCAGGCTAGCAGTGAGAGCAGAGTTCATGTCACCACTTCCTCTAGTTTCTTCTGGGACCTGGCAGATGTGTTAGAGGTGTCACATCTCATAGTGGGCGGTTGGCTGTCTTCTTGTCTTATTTGACGGATCTTGGTTGTCCTCTGTTTTCTCTGCCATCTGTAAAATAAAATGGATTCTCCAACCAAGAGTGAGAGCAGAAGCTGGTTTCTTCTTTAAACATTCTCTTCAAATATACTGGTATTCTGAGATACTGGGGGCAAGAAGCTGAACATATGTAATAGCCCAGAACAATGGCTAAGCTTGTAAGCCCCACCTTAATGGAGTTGAAAAGTAATTATAATAAATTTATCCTTAATTTTTGGTCTTTGGTTTGTGTCCTGTGAGTCTCTTCATGATGAACAAAAGGCTATCCAAAAAGCGAAACAAAACAGAAATGCCATCACCATCCCCATTCCTGGTAAAGCTCAAGGGAAGAAGCCAGTTGTGAGTTTGCTCTCAGTTCTGATTTATCTAAAAACAGATATCCTCTCTCTGCCAATGAATGCTGATCAGCCACTACCTAAGTGCCTTGGTGGCAAGAGCTAATTTTCACACTCCATGCTGCCTGCTCTGTGGACACCCATTAAGCAACAAGTTAATGCTCCTGTGAGCGGTTGCCTGGCAAAGCTCTGTGATCCACTGGACCTCTTGTTTCTGCCTTGTGTTCTTAACTCACAAGGAATTAGTGGTTGCCAGGCCAGTCAGCGTGCTTGTTAAGACCAATGTGGACACAGTCTATTGGCAAACCAATAATTCTGCCATTGGCATTGGAAGAATGCATCAGCTTCCCTTGGCTCAAGGTCATAACAGGGATGTTCTCCTAGGCGTGAAGGACACTGTGTTTGAACACATGCCAAACTTCATGCTTGGGATGAATTTGTTGTTCAGGGAATGCTGTTATTATTCACTCTGTCAAAAAGTCTCAACTCACTGTGGGCATAAATGAGATGGCTTTGTTGTCAAGTGACACTCTGTTCAGGATGACGGGCTTCCTTGATGCATGACAGTACAACCCCACAACTTGGAAGACACACAAATTATAACAACAGTTTCTCAACTATGGTCTAATAGTCAATATTATTTCCTACCAGAATGATATAGGAAGGAAAATATACAATACTAATACAATGTTAATTATTTTCTTTTTTATTTTTTAGTGAGAGCATGGTGGGGGAAGAGAGAGAATTGGGGCTCTAGGGCCTCAGCCACTTAAATCAAACTTAAGACAATTCCGCCACCTAGTGGGCATGTATGACTTGGCACTTGCCTCACCTTTGTGCAACTGGCTTATGTGGGATCTGGAGAGTCAAACATGGGTCCCTAGGCTTTGCAGGCAAGCACCTTAACTGCTAAGCCATCTCTTGACTCCACAATATTAATTTTTAAATGTTCAACTCATGTTTAGACCAAATCTCTACCTATATCCTATACATACAAGTAAAGCCTTTTTATTTTATTTTATTTTATTTTATTTTATTTTATTTTATTTTATTTTATTTATTTATCTTTGGTTTTTTGAGGTAGGGTCTCACTCTGGCCCAGGCTGACCTGGAATTAACTATGTAGTCTCAGGGTGGCCTTGAACTCACGGTGATCCTCCTACCTCTGCCTCCCGAGTGCTGGGATTAAAGGCATGCGCCACCATGCCCGACTAAGCCTTTTTATTTTTTACTTAGTGTTTTTTTTTTTTTTTTTTTTGAGACAAGGTCTCACTCTATCCCAGGCTGACCTGGAACTCATTCTGTAGCTCTGGCTGGCCTTAAACTCATGGTGATCTTCTTACCTCAACCTCCTGAGTGCTAGGATTATATGTGTAAGCCACCATGCTCAGGAAATGAAGCTTTTGACTCTAGTTGGTTGGTGTTGACAGTGATGGCTGTAGTGGGGATGGTGGTCACGGCGGTAGTAGAGGTGCTGCTGCTGATGGCAGCACTGGTGGGATTGGTGGTAGTGGTGAGGTTACTGAAGACTTATGGTGGTGGTGGTAAAAGTTGCTGTACTTGGTGGTGGTAGGGAGAGACTTCTGCTGGTTGTTGTTGGTGATGGTAGTGGTGGCAATGGTGGTAGAGATGTTGTTGGTGGCAGTGGTAGGATTGTTGCTGGTGTTACTGTTGCTGATGGTGGCAATGGGGTTGCTAGTGGTGTTTGTGATGGCTCAAGTTGTGATGGGGTGGGGGTGGTGATGGTGGTCGTGAGGTTGTTGTTGCTGGTGGCAGTGGTGGGGTTTCTGCTGGTTGTGGTTCATGATGGTAGTGGTGACATTACTGCTGGTGATGCTGTGGCTTCTCGTGGCAATGGGGTTCTTGTGGTGTTGGTAGTGGCTGAAAATGTGATAGGTGGGGGTGGCATTGGTAGCAGTGGTGGTGTTTGCTGCTGGTTGTTGGTGGTGATGGTGGTGGTGGTACTAATGGGAGGGCTGCAGGAGCTGTGGTGGTTTGTACTGCTTGACTGGAGTGTGTCTATTCTCTGAGACCCCTCTCTTCACCCCTCCTTTTTTGCTATTTCCCTTCTGATATTGTGGTAGGCTGAGATGGAGGTCTCCTTACAGAATGACTTGTCATGAAATATCTGATTCTCTGATACTCACTCATGCTTATAATATAAGTTCATGTTTTACAGCAGCAATAAAGTTCTGGTTCTCTCTGAGGTGTATCTGTTAGTTCTTTGAAGGGTGCTAAGGCATGCCTGGTCTTTGCTCCGCCCACAGGTGGTCTCCTCCACTTGCCTTTCATAGCAGCAGACCTGCCAACTGTTAGGCGATTGCTCATGGAGTAGGAGGAAGACAACTCAGTACCAGACTCCTTCAGCAAGAGTCATCTTGGCCCACAGACACTTGGGAGTCCTTGTCGCTGCCAGTAGGAACATTCCAGTTGCCCCACCCAGGTAAACCATCTCACATCTACTAGCATCCTCTGATGCAGCATCAGACACGTGGCCAATCTGGTCCCTGACCTGCTCTCAGACACGGTACTACTATACAACACTACTCCCACCCCCGGTTTTGTTGATGGGCAGCGTTTGGGAATTATCAGACTTCCTGATTTAGTTTCTAAAGAGGATAACCTCCCAAACTGTGACTGCCACCCTTCCAGTGCTCCCTCCTTAGGTTCTCCCAGAAAAGTGGACACCCTATTGGGGTGGTGACATATCCACAATAGCTGTGACCTTGTTTCAAACTGTGGGGCATTTCTGGCTCTTCTTTCTCCATGGTGGGTCAAGTTGCCAATTTTGCCACTCAGAATCTAAAGCCATATCATCCCTTTGGTTTTATTCCCCTAAGCTGAAATAGAAAAAGAAAGGGCTGGGCTAGATAGCCTTGAACTTCCCACATCTCTTTGAGGTATGAAAAACCACTTGATAAGGAAAGAAGTCTATTTCTCAAGAAACAAGTTCACTAAAGAAAGTGTAATACTAGATTTTTAAAGGGTAGAGACTGCAAATACACGATGTAATGCTCCAAATACAGAGTACGTGGTTACCTAAATAGCTGGATGCTGTCAGATTTCTTTCTTTCTTTTTTTTTTTTTTTAAATATATTTTATTTATTTATTTAAGAGAGAGAAAGAGAGAGAGAGAATGGGCACACCAGGGCCTCCAGCCACTGCAAATGTGCATGTGCCCCCTTGGGCATCTGGCTTACATGGGTCCTGGGGAATCAAGCCTCGAACCAGGGTCCTTAGGTTTCACAGGCAAGTGTTTAACCGCTAAGCCATCTTTCCAGGCCCAGATTTCTTTACTGGATACTTTGCTATTCTATCTTTCATCTTCACTACTTATTATACTGTGGGCTTTTTATTCATTCCATCTATCTTACGGATGAGAACCTTGAAGTTCAGAGAAGTTGTCCAAATTGTGTGAGCCTCTTAAGTAACAGCATCAGGACTTGCATGTGGATATGTTCATTTCAACCTTTGAACTATGTTCTACAAAAAGCTTTCCAAAATGTGTACGAGTAGTGTAGGTTATGGCGATGAATAGACCCCAACACATACACTCAAGAGAAGAGGATTTCAACTGTACATACATAACAGCCCTGAGGCATTGCGCAGGTCAGTGGGATGGGCTTCCTTCATGTTATCCTACCAGTCGCTTTCTTTATGTGACTCTGCTATCCCATAGCATAGGTATGTTCTTATTCTAAAAGTCAGCCTTACTTGGATATAATTTATGTGCAATGAAATTCTTAATTTTAGATATATAGTTCAAAGAGGTTTTTTTGTTAGTGTTATTGTTTTTCAAGGTAGGATTTCCCTCTAGTCCAGGCTGACCTGGAATTCACTATGTAGTCTCAGGGTGGCTTCAAACTCATGGAAATCCTTCTATGTTTGCCTCCTGAGTCGTGGGATTAAAGGCATGTGCCACTACACTGCATTCTCAAAGAAGAGTTTTTTTTTTTTTATTACAAATATAGATATGTGTGTAACCATCATTACATTTGTAATAAAGAACATTTTCATTGCACCCACATACGTGGGCTGCAATGTCACTGATAAATCCTGCTGGTGCTGAGCTGAAAACCTCCTTTATGCAGACCATCTGACAGAAAGCTGGAAAAAACTATGCTGCATGCAGTTCAATGAGAGAGAGAGAGAGAAATCGCCAGTGGTGATACTCAATAATGGACACTGCAGGCCTTAAATTTGGTCAGCCAGGCCAAATGAGGCAATGGGTGCAAGAGTGGCATGTCTGTTATGGGGGAAACCAACCACTCTCTAATTGGACTGGAGGCCTGCTCCATGGGAGGGAATACATCCCTGATACTGAAAACCCACAACAGGGAAAGTCATGAACCTTAGGGGTGTAACGTCTGCTGGTGTCTGGCTAAATGTATATACTATGTTTACCAAACTGCTTGGTAAGCACTTCTCTTAATGTCCACACCCATATATTAATGCTACTCTCACTTTTGGTTAGAGAAGCTTCTCTTTTCAGATGGCGGTGACCTTGGGATGACTCAGAAGGGACCATGGTGCTAAGAAGTGACAGAGGAGTGCTCAGCACTGAAATACCTCTACACATCTTCCCAGGCTCAGGGTCCATTGTGGAAGAGGTGGTAGAAAGAATGCAAGGGCCAAAGGAAGGATACGACTCCTTATAACATGTTCCTCCTGACACAAAATGGCCTGAATATCCATGACCTCAAGGTGCCTGATACTACCTACACAAGACCATCATAATAGGAGGAAAAGATCATGACATCAAAATAAAAGAGAGACTGATCGAAAGATGGAGGGAGATATGATGGAGAGTGCAATTTCAAAGGGGAAAGTGGGGGCAGGGAGGAAATTGCCATGGGTTTTGTCTACAATTATGGAAGGTCTAAATAAAGAAAAAAAAAGATCTGGGTTCAATTCCCCAGGACCCATGTAAACCAGATGCACAATGTGGTGCATATGTCTGGAGTTCATTTGCAGCAGCTGAAGGCCCTGGCATGCCCATTCTCTCCCTCCCCACCACTCTCTCAAATAATTAAAAAAAATAATTAAAAAAGAGAATGGCAAATTTCAGATAGAGGCTATTGAAAATAAGATTTAAAATGGACTGGAGAAATGGCTCAGAAGTTGAGGGCACTTGCTTGAGAATAAAGATTTGAAGGCCATTTTCATCTAAATTGTAGAGTCCCCAAATTCTATCTGTATATCCTTTAGGGGTCTGTGGTTCTAGATTTCCTGTTTGTAATGCTTCTTCTCCATCTGCCATCAGCTAATTTGCAGGACAAGGTCTGTAGGAGCTATGTCTGAGCCTGGCCTGCAAGTGGCAGATGTCACCTCTGCTCACATTCTGTGGGAAAGAACTTAAGTCATATGGCTCCACCTACCTGTAAGAGAGATGAGGGAGCCTGGGACTGAAAGATGAGGAGAGTGTGCTTTGGTAGATGTGCCATGGTCTCCATCACACTGATCTTGCTAACTTCAACACTTACAGTGTATCTCCTAACACAAGACCTCTTTTTGAGGTAGGGTCTCACTCTAGCCTAGACTGACCTGGATTCACTATGTAGTCTCATGGTGGCCTTGAACTCACATTAATCCTCCTACATCTGCCTTCCAAGTGCTAGGATTAAAGGCATGTGCCACCATACCAACACTTGTTTTATTTCTCATTTTTGTTTTTTCTGAGGTAGGGTCTCATTCTAGCTCAGGCTGACCTAGTATTCATTGTGTAGTCTCAGGGTGGCCTCGAACTCCAGGCAATCCTCCTACCTCTACCTCCCAAGTCCTGGGATTAAAGGTGTGTGCCAGCACACCCAGCTTGTTTCATTTTTCTGTAGGGTTCTTGTATTTGGGGTTTAATGCTCTGTGGCTACTGTCTTTAAGTTTTCTTTGTTTTTTTGTTTTGTTTTGTTTTTCTATTTTTTCAAGGCAGAGTCTCACTCTGGCACAGGCTAACCAGGAATTTACACTGTAGACCCATGCTGTCCTCAAACTCTTGACTCATGAATATTGAGAAAAAAAGGTGTGCACCACCACGCCTGACACTGCCTTGAAAAACTTTTAAAGTATTTTATTTATTTATTTGACAAAGATAGATAGAGAGAGGGAGAGAGAGAGAAAGAATGGGCATGCCAGTGCCTCCAGTCACTGCAATCAAATTACAGACACATGTGCCACCGTTTATATCTGGCTTTATGTGGATACTGGGAATGAAACCTAGATCCTTTGGCTTTGCAGGCAGGTGCCTTACTACTAAGGCATATCTCCAGCCCTCTCTTGAAATTTTTAACAGTAAGTCTGGAGGGATAATAGAACATTTTTCTGGGTACTTGGGGTGTTTACTCACATAAAATGCCATTTATCACTATCCCTGACTTACCTTCTTAGGTTTTTCAGCTGTGTTCTCCCTGTTCCTTGATACACTGGGTTCATCTTGCCTCCACATATGCCCACTGCCACCCTCTGCCTGGGCCAGCAACCAGGTTGTTTCAGCAGAAGGGGGAAACTCATTCTGTTTCCATCTTTTGATCCTATATGGGTCCTGGGTGCAGGCACAAGGAAAGGCAGAGTTGAGTGTGTTCCCTGTAGGGTCTCTGGACAGGACAAGTTGGCAGTCCCCACCCGGGATTATAGCACCATGGTACATTTGGCAGGGAGTTGACTAGGCACTGGCCTCTTAAACTCAATCAGTCCATCCAGGTACTGATTATTAGCATATGATAGCAAGCTGAGTACAGTTCTTGGAGGTTGCTTTTCTCAAAGTGCTAGGCATGGAGCCCTGCATTTGCCCTAGACCCAGACCCTGCATCTTATGTACTAGGCCTGGCCTGAGATTCCAATAAAAACTGTTATGCGGAATTAAATAAGAGACAACACCATTTTCTTTCTGAACAACTTTCCTTCCTCTTCTCCTCCTCCTGTTCTTCCTTCTCTTTTTCTTTCTCTTCCTTTTTCTCCTCCTTCTCCTGTTCCTCCTCCACCTCCTTTTGCTCCTCCTCTTTTTTTCTTCTAGCATGGATTTTCCTATAAGTTATGGAAGAATACTACAAAACTCCTTTATCTATCTTCTACTATTGTATTAGCATGGTCAATTAATTAGTTTTGTTAACTGTGATCAAAAAAGCCATCTTAGGGGCTGGAGAGATGGCTTAGTGGTTAAGTTAAGCACTTGCTTGTGAAGCCTAAGGACCCCGGTTTAAGGCTCGATTCTCCACGTAAGCCAGATGTACAAGGTGGCACTTACGTGTGGAGTTTGTTTGCAGTGGCTGGAGGCCCTTGTGCACCCATTTCTCCCTCTCTCTCTCTCTCTCTCTCTCTGCCTCTTTCTCTCTCTCTCTGTCACTCTTAAATAAATAAATAAATAAATAAATAAATAAATAAAAGCAATCTTAAAGTGTCTGACTGCAGAGAAATCTTTGGGATTTCCCCATGTGAGGTCATAATAAGAAATCCTGAGTGATTGTGACAGGAAGGGCCAACCTAGAAGGCTCATGCAGAGTGGTTAGAGTACCCCAAAATATGCTCGCCTGGAGAGGCAGACAAAACACAGAGCAATGGTTTGGGCTTGCTGTGCAAAGGGAGGAAGGGAAAGAAATAGACAAAAGGTGATTCTCCTTTTTTTCACAATGTTTGTGAAATCAGGAATGCATGATTGTGTTTGGCTTTGAAGATTCTTAAATGGGAGGAAAGGGGCAGCATGAAGCTGAGGCGCATATTTACAGTGTTTATGTGGTGAAATCTAAAGAGAATACTTTTCTGATAATGCAGTTTGGCTGGTAATTTTGTCAGTTCCTCTCCAAGTTGACTGTTCCTCAATTGGTGTTATAGTCTCTATCATGAAGAACCGCTCTGATCAAGACTTTGGTGTTTTCCTTCTTCACTATGAAAAAGAAAAGAAAACAGAAGAAGGATTAGAGAGTGAAACTAGAACTGGTTCCTATGCCGCTATTCAAGAGCACTACGTTACTTCCTTTCCTAGAGTCACGCACAGACAGTAAGCATGCTTTTAGCAGAAAAGGCAAATGTTTTATGTCAAATTGTGTTCCCTTCCTCAAAAATTTGTGTTTTAAGATACTAAACCACTAAACCCCACTACCTTGGAATTTGGGCTTATTTTGAAACAGCATCATTGCAGATCCATGACAGACTGGATCGCTAATCTTCTTTTATTCATTTTATTTATTTATTTAAGAGAGTGATTATTTATTTGAGAGAGAGAGAATGGGCGCATCAGGGCCTCCATCCACTATAAATGAACCTCGGATGCATGTGCCACCTTGTGCATCTGGCTTATGTGGGTTCTGGGGAACCCAACCAAGGTCTTTTGGCTTTGCAGGCAAATGCCTTAACTGCTAAGCCAACTCTCCAGCCCCTGACTGGTATTCTTATAAGAAGGGGAATTGGGACACATGCACACCCAGGGAGAGAACACCATGTGGGAATAGGAGCAGTGCTTCCACAAGCCAAGGCTCTACCAGTAGCTAAGACAGTCATGGATCCGACCACCCCGAGTGCCTTCAGAGGGAGCACAGTCCTGCTTACACTGTTCTAGAGGAACATATTTATGTTGTGTAAGCACTCGGTTTGTGATACTTTGTAATGCAGATCTCTAGACCAATATAACAAGCAAAAGTATTGCTGCATCTGTAAGATGTAAGTCACATCTCAAGAGTCCTTTTATTAAAAACTGACTGGTTCAAATGAGTTAAGAGACAGAAAGCAGGTGCTCTTCAGGTACACAGATAAAATCATCAATTTCAGTTATGCACATGTAATCAGCCCACCCTACTTACATTTCTTAAGGAATCAGAAACTCCTCAAAAGGTACAAAGAAGCACAATAAGCCGATTCCTCTTTTGGCTTATTTTTTGGAGAAATAATTTTTTTTTCTTGTTGAGATTTTCCATGACAAAGATCTATGATCCTCCTCAAAAATTTCTTCTTGAGCCTGTGTGGTGGTGCATGCCTTTAATCCCAGCACTCAGGAGGCAGAGGTAGGAGGATCACCATGAGTTCAAGGCCACCCTGAAACTACATAGTGAATTCTAGGTCAGCCTGAGCTAGAGTGAGACCCTACCTCAACTCCCCCTCCCCAAATTTCTTCTTGCTGGTAATGTAGACTTGAGCATTCCATGATCTACCATTGGAAATTACCCACCACCCAAAGTAATCTGAGATAGTTAAGGACTACCTATTTCTCTTTTGTCTAAAATTTCATGGCCATATTAGTGGTGGGACCAAGAATAAAATGTTAATTCAGTAATCCACATGGATGGGCATGGTGGTGCATACCTATAATCCCAGATCATGCTGTTGATTCCATTAACTTCCAGATTATATTTAGTGATAAAACATTAATTTAGTGGTATCTGAAACCATGAAGATGCACAGGGGTAACACTGGCCACATTTGTGCTGGATTTTGAAGAAAATCAGAGAGGCTCTTGAGCCGCTCACAATCAGTTCTCTGCACAGGAGCTGGAGTTCATAGAATCAAACCTGGTTATATTTTCTCCTACTTTGCTTAAGCCCTTTCTAGTTAGCTGTCATTAATATCAAACATTCTACCCTGTCCCTTAAATAATGACTTTTGTCATTTTCTACTTTTGAAGTTGAGTTTGGAGGCAGTAGTTAGATAACTTCATTAATCTTGAAACCAGGCTCCGACTGGGGATGACTGTCTAAATTCCTTTAGCATACAGAGAATCAAAACCACTCACCTGAGATCACAGAGCTTGACACAGCACAGGGAAGATGATGCCCTTCCCTCCTCTGAGAGTCAGAGGAGGATGTGAAGTAGACAGACTACTGTTTCTTAACCCTCTCAGACCCACTTTCCCATTTCTATAACTAATGTCTTGTAAGACTTCTTTTATTACCCTTAAATGAAAATCATAGATAATATAAGTTATCCACATATTATTTCAAAAAATTAATATGATAACTTAATCTAATATAAAAGAGAAATAAGAGTAAAGTAACATATATTTTAGAATAGCTGTTTCAATGTGTAAGTGCCTAGGCATGTCTAGACTAGAAGATATAATAGAATCAGACTTTTCTGTCTTATAATAATAGAAAAACTTGAATTTAAGAGAAGAAACTATTTTGTATAATAAATACAGGGAAATAAGGGAGCAGAAGTACGAGTGGAAATGAAAATAAACACTAGAATTAGTATGTGTAATAAGAGATCAGACTTATTTGAATATGATATAAGAGAGGAAATAACCATAACTGAAGTAGGAATAAGAACTGAGAGAAATTACAGGTAGCCAAAAAGGTGAAAATGAGGAAGTATCATGTTTGTACAGATTTGTTTGGTAGTATTTGTTAATTCATTGTAGAATAAGTCCTGTCATTATGACATTGCACAGAAAGTGACATCATACACAAAAATGTACCTCATGTCTTAAAATCCTACTAGGTCTAGGGCTGAATAGATGGCTCAGTGGTTAAGGCACTTGTCTGCAGAGCCTAAGGACCAGGGTTCGATTCCCCAGTACCCATGTAAAGCCAGATGCACAAGGTGGCCACGTATCCAGAGTTCATTTCCAGTAGCTAGAAGCCCTGGTATGCCTCTTCTCTCTCTCTTGGTGTCTCTCTGCCTCTTTCTCTTTCTCAAATAAAATAAAATATTTTTAAAAAATCATACCAGCTCTAACCTTAGGTATCTAAAAAGATTTGGATATTAAATTCTTAGCTAGGTAAAGAGGAAGAAGGCAGACTGGTAAACAAAAAGTATTAAAAGAGGCTGCCAAGGGGATTATTTTATAGGTTTCTGGCAATGAAAATATTGTTGAAAAATAACAGGCCACTAAAATCATATAATTTAATATGTAATTTTCACAACATGGACTGCTAATTCTAATATAACATTAAAGTACTTCAGTTGGAAATGACAAAGTATTTTTAATTAATTTATTTGCAAGACAGAGACAGATGGGGAGGAGAGAATGGGCACACAAGGGCCTCCAGCCACTGCAAATAAACTCTAGACGTATGCACCACCTTCGGCATCTGGCTTACGTGGGTACTGGGGAATTGAACCTGGGTCCTTAGGCTTTGCAAGCAAGCACCTTAACTGCTAAGCCATCTCTCCAGCCTCTGCAAAATATTTTTTAAATGACTCACTGTTAACATTCAATAAGATCTCTGTGTTTGTAAGTTTGTGAAAAAAAGTCTGCCTGGGACATCTTTGCATGTTACAAGAATAAATGAAGACTGGTAAAGAAAGGAGTATTCACCAGCACTTCAAATACCATGAGGATACTTATTACTGATGATGTGATATTCTTAAATAGTGAGCAAATCTTCCACATAAAGTAAGGTATAATTGATACTGCTTAGATTGATAGCTCCACCCTCTTGAATTCACTTTATATTACAACCATGCAAAAATACTTCATCATTTTATGTAAAATGTTATGGAATGTCTTTACCTTTATGAAAGCATTGTGGGGCATTCCAAAGTTAGGCGTGATATTTCTCTAGCAAAGAGACACAAATGGCCCAGAAATACATGAAAAGATGCCCAACCTCATTAGCCATTAGGGAGATTACAAATCAAATCACAGTGGGATACCAGGTCACAACAAGTAGGATGGTTTTATGTCCCTGTGTGGGTGCCAAGTGATGCATGAAACTTTTTTGCTTGGGGAGATACAAATATATCTATTTACCCGAGTTGGCACAGACAATAGACCAGAGTGTGATTGCACCAAAACCAATTTTGGTGAACCAATGAGTTTATTGGGGGTCACTTACAGAGCAGGGTGAGAGGTTGCTTACTGGAGCATGGGTGACTTAAAGACAGCTGTGCATGGGCTGGGTGTGGTGGCACACGCCTTTAATCCTAGCACTTGGGAGTCAAAGGTAGGAGGATTGCAATGAGTTTGAGGCCACCCTGAGACTACATTGTGAATTCCAGGTCAGCCTGGGCTAGAGAGAGACCCTACTTCGAAAAAAGAACACAATGAAAAAAACCAACTCTGCCCCTTGAGCATAGGTGATGTGTCATAGAAGCTGCATCTCTTAACCTGCAGGCAGCTCAGCTGGTCAGAGAATCTTCTTTGCCCCACCCTTCAGCAATTGTTTATCCTTTATATAACCTTTGGGGGGGTGGTCTTTCAACCTTTTCTTTAGATTTGTTGACCTCTGTGTCTTCTGAGCCTCCCCCCCCCCCAGGAGAGAATGTTTCAATTCAGAGAAAACACTGGTCAGAGTCTGTCCTTCAATGCTCCTGTAACCTTGGGGAGTGGGCCTATGACCTTTTAAGTTTCAGCTCTCCCCCTCCCTTCAGGAGGGAACATGTCAATGCACAGGAATTTGCTGTACAGCAGTGGGCTATAATAAAGACAATAACAATTGTTGGCAATGACTTAGAGACATTGGAACCTTCCAATACTGCAGATGTGGTTATAAAATGGTGCAGCAACTTAGAAAAATCTGCCCTTTCCTCAAAAGGGTGATGTTTAGTTACCATGTATATAGTTACTTTCTCATTGCTGTGGACAAATATTTGACCAGAAGCTACTCATGGAAGGAGTTTATTTTGGTTTACAGTTCCAGAGGGTGGAGTCCATCATAGTAGGGAAGGCATGGTGGCAGGAATGGGAAGCTGGCAGAGTCAGCAGAGTCAGGAAGTAGAGCAAAGCAAGTGGGGCTGGGCCATAAAATATCGAGGCCCACTTCCAGTGACCCAATTCCTCCATAAGGCTCTGCCTCCTAATGGGTCCACAACCTTCCCAAATAGCACCACCAGCTGGTGATCATGTATTTTAAAAATTAAAACTTTGCTTATACAAAAAACTTATATACCAATGTTCATACCAACTCTATAGTAACCCAAAGTAGAAGCAACCTAAATATCCATCAGTAGATGAAAAGTTAAATGAGGGCTGGAGAGATTGCTTAATGGTTAAGGTGCTTGCCTACAAAACCTAAATATCCAGGTTCGATTCCCCAGTACCCATGTAAAGCCAGATGCACAAGGTGGTGCATGTGTCTGTAATTCATTTGCAGAGGCTTCAGCGGCCCTAGTGTGTCCATTCTCTCTTATCTACCTCTTTCTCTCTCTCAAATAAATAAATAAAATATTAAGAAAGACAAGTGAAATGTGGTATATCAATAAAATAGTATATTTTTTAGCCATGATAATAAAGCATTATCACATGGTGCAACATAAATGAACTTTAGCCAAATTATGTGAAGTGAAAGAAGTCATACACAAAAGTCCATACAGTAGATGAGTCCATTTATGTGAAATATACATAACAAACAAGTCCATAGATATAGAAGGCAGAGTTCTGGCTACCTAAGGATAGTGAATTAAGGAGAAATGGAGAGTGAGAACTGAAAGGCACAGGGCTTCTTTTTAAATGCTCTAAAATTGGTTTTACCATTGCCTCACATTTATGAATACATGAAAAACCTTTTGGGGGTAGGGAGGAAAGGATAGTTATGTTACAGCTATGTAATCAGAGTTAAGGGTAAGATGTTCTGGTGTACTGTTGCACACTGAGGTGACTGCTGGTAAGGAAAAGGTATTTCTAAGAGCTAGAAGAGAGGAGTATGAATGTTGTCACCATGAGGTGACACATATGCTTCATTTGATTTAGACATCACACAGTATTTTGAAACACCACACAATATCCTATATATGTATTTTCAATCTTTTTAATATATTAGTTAAATTTAAATTTTAAAAATTTGCATGAAAAATACAAAAAAGAAATTAGGCTTAAAGTTGTGTGTGTGTGTTGGGAAATCTATTGCTCTTGGTTGGATCAGATTTGTTTTGTCTCTTTGTCTCCTCATCTTTTGTGTAACCTTAATTTCTGAATTAATAAGTTTAGAATTATACTCATTTTATGTTGCTGGCATAGCCCAAAACAAAATCCCCCTGCTAGTTTTTGAGGTAGACTCTTCAAAATTTCACTGAAGAGAAGAAACAGAAAAGTTAATGATTATAATATGAAATTACATGATTATGATGTATAGTTACACACATAAGATTCAAATTTCTTTTTAAAAAAGATTTTATTTTTATTTATTTATTTATTAGACAGAGAGAGAGAGATGGAGAGAAAGAAAAGAGAGAATGGGCACAACAGGGCCTCTACACACTACAAAAGAACTCCAGATGCATGTGCCACCATGTGCATCTGGCCTACGTGGCACATGGAGAATTGAACCTGGATCCTTAGACTTTGCAGGCATGTGCCTTAACTGCTAAGACATCTCTCCAGCCCTGATTCAAATTTTTGAAGAAAAAATGACCCCTTTGGCAGAAGTTTCACAGGCTAGTCAAATTACCAAGCCTGAAGGATTTTGTCTGTGTGAATGAATTTGTTTGAGATCTAATCCATGACTCCATGGTGCAGTAGGGTGGAGTGTTCATGGTGCATGCTTATTTACAACACTTGTTTTTTCAACACATTTGTTTGAAAAAAAATTATTGGAATTAGCCATCTCTTGTTATAGCTTGTATCTGTGACTTACACGGATTAAATATTCATTTTCCTTCACAACTCAGATGTCCACTAATCGATAATGGATAGATAAATAAAATGGGCTATATGCATACCAGAAAATATTATTAGACACTCAACAGAAATAATGTTCTGGTACATACTATAGCCTGGATGAACCTTGAAAACATGCTGAGTAAAAGAAACCAGACACAAAGGGCCATGGCCCCAATTTCATTTATATGAAAAGCCCAGAGCAGGCAAATCCATAGAGAAAACAAGTGGGTTTGTGATTTCTAGAGCCTGGAGGGAGAGCAAACATACTAACTACTAATGGGTATGGGATTTCTTTTTGGATAAAATTAAATGTTTCAGCAATTATATTGTATGATGATGACACAATTTAGTAAATGTACTGAAGCCCACTGGATTCTTCATCTCAGAAGGGCAAGTTTCACTCTAAGTCAATGATAATGCAATGAAAAATATATGTAAATACATTTTATACACATAACAAAATGACACCATATATCTTGTACACACTTGAGTGCAGAATTATATATATAACCTTGTTTCAGACCTGGTACTTTCAGTTTGATGTTAAGATAAAAGACCTCGGAGCTGGATAGATGGCTTAGTGGTTAAGTGCTTGCTTGTGAAGCCTAAGGACCTCAGTTTGAGGCTCGGTTCCCCAGTACCCATGTAAGCCAGATGCACAAGGTGGCGCATGCATTTGGAGTTCGTTTGCAGTGGCTGGAGGCCCTGGTGCACCCATTCCCTCTCTGTCTCTCTTTCTCTCTCTGCTTCTATCTCTGTCTGTTGCTCTCAAATAAATAAATTTTAAAAATAAACAAAAAGCTTTAAAAAAAAAAACCTCATTATGTGACTTATAAAGGTCTCCCAACCTCATTTCATACTGTGCCCTTGAGCAACGCTCACACTACTACTCCTTCCATGAAGACCTTTGTATCTGTCTGAACTGCTTCTTGGAATGCTCTGTTTGGGGACTTGATGACTGCTTCATTTATTTTTTATTTTTTTATTATTTTTTTTATTGACAACTTCTATACTTACATACAAAAAGTGCATATTTCCCTCCCCTACCCCCATTCCCCTTTAGAACTCCAATCTCCATCATATCCCCTCCCTCTCTCCATTAGTCTCTCTTTTAATTTGATGTCATCATCTTCTACTTCTATTATGAGTGTCTTGCGAAGGTATTGCTAACCGGGCATGGTGGAGCATGCCTTTAATCCCAGTGCTTGGGGAGGCAGAGGTAGGAGGATTGCCATGAGTTCGAGGCTACCCTGAGACTACAGAGTGCGTTCCAAGTCAGCATTCTGAAGCCCCACTTCCTCTTCTGCTGATTTTATATTCTTTCTGCCTCCTCTTCCATAAAGTTCCCTGAGCCCTAGAAGGTGTAGTTTAGATGTCATGTTTAGGGCTGACCATGCACTAGTCACTTATTCTTGGTAACTTTTTTTTTTTTTTTTGGTTTTGTGAGGTAGGGTCTCACTTTAGCCCAGGCTGACCTGGAATTCACTCTGTAGTCTCAGGGTGGCCTCGAACTCATGGCAATCCTCCTACCTCTGCCTCCTGAGTGCTGGAATTAAAGGCATGCACCACCATGGCTGGCTCATTTTTGGTAACTTTGCCAGCTACATGTTTCTGAGTTTCTTTTTTTTTTAATATTTTATTTTTATTTATTTATTTATTTGACAAAGAGAGGGGGAGAGGGAGAGAATGGGCATGCCAGGGCCTCCAGCCACTGCAAACAAACTTCAGATGCGTGTGCCCCCTTGTGCATCTGGCTTACATGGGTCCTGGGGAATCAAACCAGGGTCCTTTGGCTTTGTAGGCAAATGCCTTAACTGCTAAGCCATCTCTATAGCCCTAAAATGCCTTTTTTGACATTTGATGACATTTTGACATTGGTGTCAATTCAGACCTCCTCAGTGATGATCTATTCAAATTAAATGACACAGCATTTACAAGTTATGTTTTAGGATGAATTTCCCTCCTAATATATAACAATAGCTAATTGATTAGTCAGGTAATATTTACTTGAAAAAAATAGCACATTATTATTTATAATCTATTATTATCTCTTCCCTGATTCAAATAAATTTAAAACTTTGTGCTACAAAAATTCCCTCCTTCCTGCCTAATGCTGCTGTTGTCTACATGACCAGCCTATGGATACCTTACATGCTTCATTGTTTCAATCATCTCTCTTGTGTCAATTTTACATGATTATCATGAGAAAATATAACTAAGGAAGGAAGGAAGGAAGGAAAGAAGGAAGGAAGGAAGGAAGAAAGGAAGGAAGGAATGAAGAAAAGATAGGAAGAAAGAAAGAAAGAAGGAAAACAACAACAACAAAAAGCCAGGCAGGCATGGTGGCACACTCCTCTCAGTACAGAGGTGGCAGAGGTAGGAGACTCACCATGAGACTACATAGAGAATTCCAGGTCAGCCTGGGCTAGAGTGAAACCCTACCTTGAGAGAGAGAAAGAGGGAGAAGGAGAGGGAACATGTAATTTTACATATGTTTATGATGAGGCTGGAAGCTCTTTGAGAACTAGACTGCAAGCTGAGAGAGTAAGAACTTGCTTTTTCATGGATATTCCTAGCATATAGATACTAAGTAAGCTTTTGGTTTTTAAAGGCAAGAGACTGCCTTATTCATTAATATAGCATCAGTTTGTCATAGTGTTTAGAATAAGATACTCAGTAAATATTGATTACATGGATTTATTGATAATAACCTAATTCTCATCGTAATTGAAAATTTTTTCACTTCATATAATGGATTTATTGATAATGACCTAACCCCAAGGTAAGTGCAACCTTTTTCTAACTTCATATTATATCAGCTAACCAAGAACAGTTTCTGTTTATGTAACTAATCATCAGCTGGTTAGATTTTTACATTACAGATCAATTCGGTTAGAATTGACTCTCTTTGACTTATACTTTCACATGGGTAATTAGAATAACCTTAGTGGGATTATCAAGATCATTTTTGAAAGGAATTTCTAAAAGTAATTGTCCCCACAAACACTTACTAAGAACAAAAGGAAAATAGTAATTATGTAGTCAAGCAAACAACCCCTTAAGCCAGTGATCATGATCAGCATTATACAGACATCACATTGCCTCTGTATGTGACAACCTGGGAAAGATTTATGCGCTATCCCCTTAAAAATGTACAAACTCATCTACTCATGAAGAAACATCAAACGGGTCCTCATTGACTCATATTTAAAGACAATTGGTCTACATTTTCCCAAATGTTATTATAATGAAAGATTAGCCAAGGTTGAAGAACTGTTTTCAGTTACAGAAGAGCAGAGAAGCCGGGCATGGTGGCGCACACCTTTAATCCCAGCATTTGGGAGGCAGAGGTAGGAGGATCGCTGGGAGTTCGAGGCCACCCTGAAAATACAGAGTGAATTCCAGGTCAGCCTGGGCTAGAGCAAGACCCTACCTTGGAAAATCAAAGAAAAAAAAAAAAAAAAAAAGAAGAGCAGAGACATGACAACTAAATGTAATATGTGATCCTGCGTTGGGCTTTATTCTTGGAACAAGAAATAAAATCATGGGCTGGAGAGATGGCTTAGTGGTTAAGGCTTGACTGCGAAGCCTAAGGACCCAAGTTTGATTCCCCAGGACCTATGTAAACCAGATGCACAAGGTGGTGCATGTGTCTGGAGTTTGTCTGCAGTGGCTGGTGGCTCTGGTGCATTTTCTCTCTCATAAATAAAATAGTAAAGAAATAACCAATCAAAACAAAGCAAAATTATAAAAAAAAGCATTATCAGGAGGCTGGGTATGTGCCACCACGCCTGGCTAATTTTCTGAATTTTTAACCATGCTGTGGTTATGTAAGATAATGGTATCCCTTTCTTAGAAAAAGCCTCACTGGCATGATGTATGAGAGTCATTGGAGTGACCAATCACTCTCCGATTGGATTTGAGGCCCACTTCACAATAGAGGAATCATTCCTTCCGGGGGTGGGGAGGGCTGGAGAGATGGCCCAACAGTTAAAAGCACTTGCTTGAAAAGCCTGCCAGCCTGGGATCGATTCCCTGGTACCCACATAAAGCCAGATGCACTAAGTAGTGCATGCATCTGGCGTTGATTTGCCATGGCAGGAGGCCCTGGTGTGCCCATCCATCTTCTCCCCTCCTCAAGTAAATAAAAATAAAGCATTTTAAAAATTGCTTGAGAAATCATACCTGGGACTGTAAATCTGACTAAAAGTCTGTGGTTAGGACTTAGGCTCTAGTGGGATCCCCAGTGCTGTGGTTATTCTGATGGGATGGCATGTCAAACTGCCTTTTGCACATCTGTATTTGTTCCCATAGGTTGGTACTGCTCATAGCCTCGAACATACAAGTTTCTTTACACAAAGGGCAGAGGTTAATGCAGAGACACATAACTGGCCAAACTACCAAGATTAAGTGATTAGTGTGTGCTCAGCCCTGCACATGAATTCTACCACACCCTCCAAGCTCAGGGAACTTCATGGAAGAGGGGACTGAAAGAATGTAAAAGCAGGACCTGGAGACATGGCTTAGCACTTAAAGCACTTGCCTACAAAGCCCAAGGACCCAGGTTTGATTTCCCCAGAACCCATGTAAGCCAGATGCACAGGGTGGCACATGTGTCTGGAGTTCGTATGCAGTGGCTGGAGGCCCGGGTGTGCCCATTCTTTCTCTCTATCTGCCTCTCTCTCTCTCTATCTTTCAATAAATAAATAAAAATACATTTAAAAAAAGAATTGATGGGCTGGAGAGATGGCTTAGTCTGGAGTTCGTTTGCAGTGGCTGGAGGCCCTGGCTTGTGCACCCATTCTCTCTGCCTCTTTCTCACTCTTGCTCTCCCTCTCTCTAAATAAATAAATAAATAAATAAATAAAATATTTTAAAAAACGAATTGAAAAGCAGGAGGATGGGATGTGAGGCTTCGGAATGTTGTTCTCTGGATATGACCAGTCCAACAAGTCCACTGAACTCACAGGGCATGTGGCTAATTGAATAAGACTGAGCTTGTCAATACTTCATCAAAGGTGGGGGACGAGTCCATGAGACCCACACAACCCAGCACGAACAGTGGCAAGGGATGATTTCCGGGTGAGGGGCAGTCAAATCGTCATGTCCTTCAGTGGTGCAGCCACTTGTGGGTTGTCCTTTCTCTACCCACGATTATGCAAGTGACTCTAGTTTAACTTCGTAGGTCAAAACAAACAATCAAACAAACAAAATGCATGACTATAGGGTGCAGATCTCACGAGAAGAAGAGTTTTAATGAGCGTGGAAAGATGGAGGGTAATTGGGTGGGGGGAAAGTATGATCTAGTGCATTGTGTACATGTATGAAAGTGTCAAAAATACACAGTCAAAACACATATTTATATGGAGAAACGAGGAAGGGAGGGAGGGAGACAGAGAAGGAAGGAGAGAGAGAGAGAATATTAGACGTTTATTGCTATGATAAACAACTTAAGGGATGAGGGTTTATTCTGCCTCATGATTATAGGTATGTGAACTCGTAGTCATTAGCTCCATTGAGTCCCGGTCTGCGGTGAGGCAGAACACCATGGCAGTGGGAACATGTGAGAGAGACTACCTACAGTGTGGCAGGTAGGAAGCAAAGAAAGAATAAGGGATGGGGACCAGGTATGACCCTCAAAGGCACGTCCTCAGTGACCTACTTCTTCCTGTTTATGCCCTACCTTTTTTTTTTTTTAATTTTTATTGACTTTTAATCTTACATACCAAAAAAACCCACCTGATATTTCCCTCCCCTCCCCCATTCCACTTTAGAACTCCGGTCTCCATCATATCCCCTCCCTTTCTCCATTAGTCTCTCTCCTAATTTGATGACATCATCTTTCTCTTCTATTTTGAGGGTCTTGCAAAGGTATTGCTAGGCACTGCAAGATCATGGATATCGAGGCCAATTTCTGTCTGGGCAGCTGCATAGTAAGAGGTCATATCCTTCCTTTGGCTCTTCCATTCTATCCGCCCCCTCTTCCGCAATGGTCCCTGAGCCACTGGAGGATGTGACAGGTGTTTCAGTGCTAGGCACTCCTCCATCCCTTCTTCTCAGCACTATGTTGCCTTTTGTGTCATCCCAGTGGTCATCACCATCTGAAAAGAGAAGCTTCTCTAGCCAGAAGTGAGAATAGCGTTAATATGTGGACATGAACATTTAGTGTAGTGTCCCCAGGGCAGCTTGGTGGGAATAATATATACATTTAGTCAGACATGAGCAGGCTTATACCCCCAAGGCTCATGACCTCACCTACCATAGACTTTTACTTAGGTTTTTCAGTACCGGGTATGTATTCCCTCCCGTAGAGAGGGCCTTCAGTCCAATTATGGAGCAGTTGGTTACCCCAAGAGTAGACACGCCACTATTGCACCCGTTCAGTCATTGGGCCTGTCTGGCCAAGCTTGAATATTCAGCATCCACTATTTTCACTGTTGATGGCTTCTGTCTCCCATACGCTGCGTGCAGTGCAGCTTTTTCCAGCTTTCAGTTGGCTGGTCTACAGGGAGAAGGTTTTCTGCTCAGCACCAGCTTGCTTTCTCAGTGTCCTTGCCTCTCAGGCATGAGATGTCTTCAGCAATAGGGTCTTACTATCTATTTCTCTAGGGAAACCAAGGGCTTTGGCAAAAGCCTTAATGTTTTGGAGGCTACTGGGACCTCCTTGGCCAACATCTCACTGGAAGGAGTTCCATCCCAGGTACTGAAAATTTTCTAGTAACAGTTTACATCTTCTAGACGTGACCTTATTCAAAAAAGTAGTTTTACATATGTCTTATTGATAATATCTTGAGTTTAGATTGTCCCTCCCCCTGCCCTTTTTGTATGCATTCTCTTCCCATGGCCTCGCTTAGGCCATTCCCCTCCCTGTACTCAGTTCTTCTACTTACATATGTGTATTACCATACACTTAAGTCCTTCCCTTTCTTCCCTCCCTTATAGCCTTTTACCCGCTTACTGGTTTCTGGTACCTATTTTTGGTTCCAGTTCATACACTTCTATACATTGGTAGCTAGGATCCACATATGAGAGAGAACATGTGACGATTGGCTTTATGCCCTACCTTTAAAGTTTCTGCCACCTCTCAATATAGCAACCCCAGCTAGCTAGGGACCAAGTGTCCCATACATGAGCCTGTGTGGGAACCATTGTGTAGTCAAACCAGAAGAGAGAGGGAGAGATAGGGAGGGGAGGAATGAAAGACAAATTATTACAAATTGGTGAATCTGAGTAAAAGGAAAATTAGGACGATTATTCATACAATTTACTTTTGAATTTAAGGTTATTTGAAAATTAAATGATAAGGCTGGCCATGGTGGCACACACCTTTAATCCCAGCACTCGGGAGGCAGAAGTAGGAGGATCACTGTGAGTTTGAGGCCACCCTGAGACTACATAGTGAATTCCAGGTCAGCCTAGGCTAGAGTGAGACTCTACCTCAAGAAAACAAACAAACAAACAAACAAAAAAAGAAAATTAAATCATTTAAAAAATCAACTACAAATTACCACTCTTTAAAATAAGATTGGGGACTGGAGAGATGGCTCAGTGGTTAAGGCGTTTACCTGCAAAGCCTAACAACCTGGGTTTGATTCCCCAGTACCCACATAAAGGCAGATGCACAAAATGGGCATGTGCATACTGAATCCACTGCAGTGGCTAGAGACCCTGACATGCCTCTTCTCTCTCTCTCCCCTCCCCTCTCTCCTTGAAGTAAATAATTATAGTAAAGAAACATTATTAAAATCATAGCCTTTACATGATGACCAACAGATTTAAGTATTCAGCTATGGAATATTTTTGTTTGTTTGTTTGTTTTTTGTTTTTCAAGGTAGGCCCTCACTCTAGGTCAGGCTGACCTGGATGGAATTCACTATGTAGTTTCAGGGTGGCCTTGAACTCACAGTGATTCTCTTACCTCTGTCTCTCTATAATACATGATAATATTGACTAGTCTACATATATATTGTATCTGGCGTCTTTCACTCTACATTATTTTCTGAGATTCAGCTATTGTCACAAGTAGAATTTCTTTACTTTCATTTTTCATAAACTGTTATTTGAATTTACATAGTTTTGGTCCATTCTGTTGTTGGACATTTAAATTGTGGCTAGTTTTTAGATATAATAAATGAAGTTGCTGTAGAGTTTGTCTTTTGCTATAAACATAAATGCATTTCTGGTGTGATAAATGTGAAGAGTAAAACTGCAGCTCTTAAGATAGGGACATTTTCAAATTTAGTTGATAACTCTAAACAGTTTTTCAAAATTATTGCCCAGTGAACATTGTCCTTAGTAGTTTATGCCCTAGCCACATCCTCTCAATGTGAATTCCAAATTAGTACTTGGCATTTTTTTCAGTTTTAGTAATACTGATGGTGATCTCTCCTTGTGGCTATAATTTGTAACTTTATTAATAAAATTGAACATATCTTAATACTTTAAAATGTATAATTAAGCATATACAAAACATGCAGAACACTTCCATGAATCTTTCTGTACTTATGGCTTCAACTGTTATCCTGCCGTTCTTCTTCTCCTCCTATCTCTGCCTCCCAAGTGCTGGGATTAAAGGCATGCACCGCCACACCCAGTGTTGCTGTTTATATGGTTGCTGCAGATCAGTGATCTCTTGCCTCCTCAGGCCTTCACAGAAAGTGATTTTAACTTTTGTTGTTGTTGTTGTTTGGTTGGTTCTTCGAGGTAGGGTCTCGCTCTAGCCCAGCCTGACCTGGAATTCACTCTGTAGTCTCAAGGTGGCTTCAACTCACAGTGATCCTCCTACCTCTGTCTTCCCAGTGCTGGGATTAAAGGCATTCTTAACTTTTGAGCCATATCTCCAGGCTTTGTTTTTTTTCATTACCTTTGCAATGAGTTTATTGCTAGTATTTTACTTCTTTTGAGAGAGGAAGGATTGAGACAGAGTTAGTTTCATGCAGCCCAGGCTGGCCTAGCAAACATTATATAGCTAAGGATGACCTTGAACTCCTGATTCCCCTGTCTCTACACTTCCTGCCTCTGTAAGACCAAATCGGGAACTCCCCGGGCTCTGTCTCAGGAAAGGCGACACCCCAAATCACCCCAAGAAACGATCTTGATGCAAATAGCAAGAGGGATTTTTATTCCAGCGCGCTGGGGCCCCCAGTCATACGCCACGCAGGGGTAGAGGACTGGAGACCCCTAGTGCAGAACCAAGGCAGCTTTTATTGGGTTTAGACAAAGAAGAGGAAAATTCTTAACATGATTGGTTAACAGCCAGTAAGAAGGTACATGTAATAAGCTCATTGGTTATTTGGTTGCTGGGGTACTTTGGACAAATTTTCTATATTAGGAAGGCCACAAGTATGTATAAGCATTTACTTGGTTTCTTTTGATTGGCTCATTTCAAGGATTATTTTGAATACTTAGCAGTTTGGGGTTTTTCCAGCAACTGCAGAAGTGCTGTATCAGCTCTGCCTGGAAATGGAAACTCAGGCCTGTGAATATTCTGAAAGCCTGTCATGGCGTTACTTTAGTTTGGGCTTTTCTTCTTTATTCTATAACAATTTCTTTATTCCTACACCTCCACCTCCTGAGAGCTGGGATCACAGGCATGCACTAACATATCGGAGAAACTGTAGCTCTTGGAAGTTATATTTTTAAAAATATTTCCTTATTAACAACTTCTATACTTACAGAAAATAAACCATGATATTTCCCTCCCCTCCCCCTATTCCCCTTCAGAACTCCACTCTCCACCATATCCCCTCCCTTTCTCAATTAGTCTCCCTTTTAATTTGATGTCATCATCTTTTTCTCCTATTATGAGGGTCTTATGAAGGTATTGCTAGGCACTGCAAGGTCATGGATATCGAGGCCAATTTCTGTCTGGACAGTTGCATTGTAAGGAGTCCCTACCCTTCCTTTGGCTCTTACCTTCTTTCCGCCCCCTCTTCTGCAATGGACCCTGAGCCTTGGAGGGTGTGACAGAGGTGTTTTAGTGCTGGGCACTCCTCCATCCCTTCTTCTCAGCACTATGTTGCCTTTGGGTCATCCCAGTGGTCATCACCATCTGAAAAGAGAAGCTTCTCTAACCAGAGTAGCATTAATATGTGAATATGAACATTAAGTGTAGTGCTTTCAGGGCAGTTTGGTGGGAATAATATATACATTTAGCCAGCCAAGAACAGGCTTTATACCCCTAAGGCTCATGACCTCACCTGCCATAGACTTTTGATTAGTTTTTTCAGTACCAGGCATGTATTTCCTCCCACAGAGAAGGCCTTCAGTCCAATTCTCCAGGCTTTTAAATACTTTTCAAAGGCAAATGTGAATACAATGAAAAATGTTAGTGTTACAATTTTAACAAATTGACTCACTTTCTGTTATCTTCTTTTAAAATTCTCTGTCGCATCCAGTTTAATTGTAGCTTTGTCCAGTTCTGCAAAGGGTAGGAACGCCAGTGTTTTGGAGCGTGGCACATGTGAAGCTGTGGCACTGCCAAATGGAACCGTACATACTGAGTGCTGTGTTTTACTTCTTCCTGGTGGGTTTTCCATTGGCTGAGTTCTTTCCCACAACACTGAAAGGTGTGTATTTTGTGTGAATAAAGCTTAAGAGAAGTTCGCTCTTGCTTCGTCCCAAAACTTGTGGTGAGAGGACCCTCAGGTTTTTCTGACTCCAAAAGAATTGCTATTTAAGAAAACAACTGGGACGATGGCTCAGTGAATAAAGTGCTTACCACTCAAGCTGGAGTACCCGAGTTCAATCCCCAGATCCCATTTAAAAAAGAAAAAGAAAAAGAAAGAAAACAACAACTATGGCCTGGAGAGAGGGCTTAGTGGTTAAGGCTCTTGCCTGTGGAGCCTAACAACCCAAGTTCCATTCCCCAGCACCCACATAAGCCAGATGCACAAGGCGGCACATGCATCTGGAGTTCATTTGCACCCTGAGCCTCTCTCCCTCTCTCTTTCCAATAAATAAAATATTTAAATACCCCCTCCCAATGCTTCTTGTTAACAGCTAGCTTATTTATAAATGCAGTTGGCAGTCAAAACAGATTTTTTTTTTTTTTTTTTTTTGGTTTTGGTTTTGCGAGGTAGGATCTCACTCTGGTCCAGGCTGACCTGGAATTAACTATGTAGTCTCAGGGTGGCCTCGAACTCTCGGCGATCCTCCCACCTCTTCCTCCCGAGTAGTCAAAACAGATTTTGAAGCCAAGTGTGGTGGTGCATACCTATAATTCCAGCACTCAGGAGCCTGAGGTAGGAGACAGTGAGTTGGAGGCCATCCTGGGATACATTGCCAGACCGTGTCTCATTCTTTGTGGAAACAAAACAAAAACAAAACAAAACAAAACAAAACAAAACAAAAACAAACAAAAAACCAACATGAACAACAGAATGATATGAGTTGGGTAGTAAAATAAGATTTACCTGGACAATATCTGTTGACGGAGTGGACTACTGAAGGAGAGATCAGTGGTAGAGGAACCGCAGAGGTGATCATTTCAAGGGCTCAGAGATAAAGTCTGGGGCCAAAAGATTGATGGTGCATATATGGAGAGGAAATTTTTATTGGTGTAACTAACAGCTTGTGATTCTAGGTTAGTTGTTGGGGATAAGTAAGAAGAGAAATCCCACGTACAGGTAGCTTTCATTACTTTGCATCTGCTTCTGTCTCTTACTCTAAGGCTTCTACAGGAGCAGGGAGCAGGTGATGGACAGCAACACTGTCATTGACATGCGGAAGGGCAAGAACAGGTTTGGTGAGAAGATAAATTTAGTTTTGGTCCTGTTTGTTTTGAGATGTCTTGGAAAGTTCACAGGGCATGTTTCCTGGGCAGTTAGCAGCGTGGCTTATGGGTTCCAGAGGCAAGTCTGAGATGGAGCTAAATTTCTAGGAATCACCAGAGTACATGTAACTCAAACCGCAAACTCTGGACTCGTCCCAGCTCAGACACCATCCACTTCCTTTTTAAAAAAATTATTTATGAGAGACAGAGAAAGAGGGAGAGAGAGATTGAGGATGGATGGGCATGTCAGGGCCTTTAGCCACTGCAAATGAACACCAGACGCATGCGCTACCATGTGCATCTGGCTTACATGGGACCTGGAGACTTGAACTGGGGTCCTTAGGCTTCACAGGCATGGGCCTTAACCACTAAGCCATCTCTCCAGCCCACACTTCCTTATTTTTGAAATAAAATAGTAACATTTAACAGAGTATCTGATGATTCAATGAAAGAATTATAGTGCTTAATGTATTGTTTGGGTTTAGTGATAAATTTATCATTAGGTATTGTGATTAGATTATAATATAGGCTCACTTGTGAGAAACTTTACTTACAAGTTTTCTGGAGTTTACATAAGGGTAATATGAAATGCATTTGACTGAAAGACCTGAAAGGCATGATTTGGTGTCTACAAAGCAACATGGTGTCACCTAGCCAGCAAGGCCCAAACATGACTTTAGCAGTAGGAGTGGAACAGTGGTGCTGAGAAAAGTGGATATCCATGTATGGAATAAAACCAGATACATATTTATCACTCTGAACAATAATCCATTCAAAAATGAACGAAAGACCTTAATGTAAGACCTCTAACTATGAAAATGTTTCAGTGGATGTGAGGGCACTCTGGCTGCAACATCTGTCATTCCATTGATCGCCAGGGTTGATTTGGTTGATCTGGCTGGCTAGGTGAGTGTCACCACCTTCCTCTGTCACTGCTCCATGTGCGACCCTGCTGAAGCTGCGTGCTCCCTCAAAAAGGACTATCTTCCCTGAATAGAGGGGGACCAGTCTTTGGTCAAGGGTACATGAGTAGCTGAAACATAGGGATAACACTTCAAGATATAGTCATAGGGAAGGACTTTCTGAACAGGACCCTATTAGCTCAGGAAATAATTCTAAGAACTGACACATGGGATTATAGGAAACTTAAAAAAGCTGCTGCATAGCAAAAGAAACAACAGAGTGAAGAGAATGACTATGGCATAGGAGAAAATTTTGCTAGCTATAAATCTGACAGAGGATTAGTATCTATCATATATCTAAAGAACTTAAAAATTAACACCGAAATTAAACAATCCAATGAAGGCCGGGTGTAGTGGCTCATGCCTTTAATTCCAGACTCCAGAGGCAGAGGTAGGATTGCCTTGAGTTCAAGGCCACCCTGAGACTACATAGTGAATTCCAGGTCAACCTGGGCTAGAGTGAGACCCTACCTTGAACCCCCCTCCAAATAATAATCCAATCAATTAATGAGAATGAAATGGATAATTTTTAAAAGACAAAGTACAGTTTTAAGCCAATAGATACATGAAAAAATGTTCCATGTCTTTAGCTATAGGAAATTCAAATTAAAAGTACACTATTTCATTTTACCTGAATCAGAATAGATGTCATTAAAAAACCATATCCAGGGCTGGAGAGATGACTTAGCAATTAAGATGCTTGCCTGTGAAGCCAAAGGACCCAGGTTCGATTCCTCAGTACCCTTGTAAACTAGATGCACAAGGGGGAGCATGAAGTCTGGAGTTTGTTTGCAGTGGCTAGAGGCTCTCTGTCTGTCTCTCTTCTATCTCTTGCTCTTTGCTTGCAAATGAATAAAATTAAAATTAAAAAAATAATAATCATACTTGGGCATGGTGGCACATGCCTTTAATCCCAGCACTCAGGAGGCAGAGGTAGGTGGACTGCTATGAATTTGAGGCCACCCTGAGACTACATAGTGAATTCCAGGTTAGCCTGGGCTAGAGGGTGAGGTGAGACCCTAACTCAAGAAACCAAAACCAAACCAAAACAAACAAACACCCCAAAACCAAACAACAGGGGCTCAGCAGTTAAAGGTGCTTGCTTGCAAAGCCTGAAGGCCCAGGTTTGATTTCCCAGTATCCACATAAAGCCATACACCAAGTGGCACATGCATCTGGAATTTGCAGTGGCAGGGGGCCCTGGCACCTATTTTTCTCATTTTCTCTCTCTCAACTAACTAACTAACTAACTAACTAACTAACTAACTAACTGACTGACTGACTGACTGACTGACTGACTGACTAACTATTAAAAAAAACATGCTGGCAAAGACGTGGGGGAAAAGTCAACCTTATACATTATTGGTGGGAATGTAAACTAGTGTTGTAGTTACCTTCTTGTTCCTGGAAAAAGCATCCGACCAAAAGCAGCTGATGGGAGGAAAGGTTTTTATTTTGGCTTACCGTCTTGAAGGGATGCTTCATAATGGCAGGGAAGAGATGAGAGAGCAGAGGCTGGACATCACCTCCTTGCCCACACAAGGTGGACAGTAATAGCAGGAAAATGAGCCAAGATCTGGCTATAATACTCTTAAGCTTGCCCCCAGAAATACATCTCCTCTCCCAGGGTTCCTCTTCCCAAAATGCCATCAGTTGGGGATCAAGCATTCAGAACACATGAGTGTTATGTGGGACATCTGATTCAAACCATCACAACTAGTATGCTAACCTACAAGGAAAGAGGTCCAGTCAGCACACAGCACTAGCTGCCAGGAATGTGAATGCACTCGGTCACACTCTAGATGACTAGAAATGTGTGACTCAGGCAAGGCCAATGCAAATTACTGATCTACATATAGAACTGAGAGCCTATATAATGGTTTTGTGTTTCTAATTGTGGGTGGTGTGTTATGGATCATCTGTGTGTGTGTGTGTTTCACCTAAAGGATAAGAAAGAATAACTCAACTATAAAATAGACTTAGGACTACTCATTAGGATGTATTTCCAGGCTTTTCATGAGGAATGCTAGTTTGAGGCTGGCTTGGGCTAGAGTGAGATTGTCTCAAAAAAAAAAAAAAAAGTAATTCTCAAAGAATGTGTTAGGGGGGCTGGAGAGATGGTTTAGTGGTTAAGGCCTTTGCCTGCAAAGTCAAAGGATCCTGGTTCAATTCTCCAGGACCCACATAAGCCAAATGCACAAGGGGGTGCATGCATCTGGAATTTGTTTGCAGTGGCTGGAAGCCCTGGCATGCCCATTCTCTCTCTCTCAAATAAATAAATAAATAAAATATATTAAAAGAAAAGAATGTGTTAGGCCATTCATTACTGTGACCAAATAATGACACAAACAACTTAAAGGGCAGGGGCACATTTTAGGCTCATGTTTTCAGAGATTCCAGTTCACAGGCCTTGGCTTTGTTGGCTCTGGGACTCACACTAAAGCAGAACATCATAGCTACAGGAGCAATTGGCACAAATCAGAGAAAGCTGAAGGGGCTGAGGGTCAGGTATAACCCACAGAGCATGTCTCCAGTTACCCAAATCCTCTAGATAGACCCTGCCTTCCAAAGGTTCCTTCACTTCCCAAGACTGTATCACCAGCTGGAGAACAAATAAGTGCTCAACATTTGAGCCTTGGAGGAACCATTTCATATTCAAACCATAACATGTTACCTATGTTGCTTCAGTAAACAGAAAGGGAGGGTGGGGGCTGGAGAGATGGCTTAGCCCTTAAGGCGTTTGCCTGCAAAGCCAAAAGATGCCATTTCAATTCTCCAGGACCCGCCTAAACCAGATGCACAAGGAGGCAAATGCATCTGGAGTTCATTTGCAGTGACTGGAGGCCTTGGTGTGCTCACTCTTTCCTCTCTCTCTCTCTCTGCCTCTTTTTCTCTCTCAAATAAATAAAATACATTTTTTTAAAAAGAAAGGGAGGGTGGGATTTTCCGAGAGTTTGAATTACATTGTTTTCAGAGTCAAAGTGTAATTCTAAATGTCCAAAGTCTCTCTAAACTGTAGAGCTTGGGCTAGAGAGATGGCTTAGAGGTTAAGGCACTTGCTTGTGAAGCCAAAGGACCCAGGCTCGATTCCCCAGGACCCACATAAGCCATAAGGTGGCACATGCATCTGGAGTTCGTTTGCGGTGGCTGGAGGCCCTGGCATGCCCATTCTAATCTCTCTCAAATAAACTCTAGAGTTCTGAAAAATTTGTTAAATTCTTGTAATTCAGCAACTCCATTTTGACTTTATGAGCATATATAATACCTTGTTTTTTTTTTTAATATTTATTTATTTGAGAGAAAAAGATGGAAAGAGGGAAGGAGAGAATATAAATGAGCATGCCAGGGCCTCTAGCTGCTGCAAACAAACTCCGGATGCATGCACCACCTCATCCATCTGTCTTATGTGGGTCCTGGGGAAATGAACCTGGTTCCTTTGGCATTGCAGGCAAGTGCTTTAACTGCTAAGCCATCCCTCCAGCTGCGCCCCCCCCCCCCTTTTGAGACAGTCTCATGGAGCTGAGGATGGCCTTTAACTCCTGCCTCCATCTCCCAGTGCTGGGATTACAGGCATGCGCCATGGCGCCTGGCTTTGTACATAGTACCTCAGTATTTGTCACAACTGGCATATTCAATGTGCCCCAAGAAGCTCTGGCATGGTGAAAACAATACAGTAAAGGCAATACAGCACAATGGCTAAGGTGATGCATTCTAGAGCCAAATTGTTTGGGTTAAAATTTTGACTCAACTATCATTTGCAACCTTGCTAAACTTTTTTTTTTTTTTTTTTTTTTTGCTGTTTGTTTTTGTTTTTCAAGGCAGGGTCTCACTTCTCTCCTAGGCTGACCTGGCACTCACTATGTAATCTCAGGGTGGCCTGAGAACTCATGGTGATCTTCCTACCTCCTGAGTGCTGGGATTAATGGTGTGCACCACCACACCCGGCTTTATAAGCTTTTCTTTTTTTGCATGTATATGTGTGCAGTATGTGTAAATGTATGTTTGTATGTGTGCACAGGTGTACATGCATGTGTTTGTGTGCATGTGGAGGCCAGAGAAAAGCCTCAGATGTCATCCTGAGGGTACACTGCCCATCTCTTTTTGAGACAAGGTCTCTCATTGGTCTGGAGTTCACTATTTAGGCTAGACTGGCTTGCTAGGGAGCTCCATGGCTCCCCAGTGTTGAGATTTACAGATGTGCTGACACAATACTTGGCATTTATTTGTTTGCTTATTTGTGTGTGTATATATATATATATTTGAGAGAGACAGAGAGAGAGAGAGAGAGAGAGAGAGAGAATGGGTGCATTAGCGGCCTCTCAGCTGCTGTGAACGAACTCCAGACGAATGCGCCCTGTTGTGTGCATGTGCAACATTGTGCACTTGTGCCACTTTTGCATCTGGCTAAACATAGGACCTGGAAATTCGAACGCATTCTTCACCTTCGCAGGCAGGTGCCTTAACCGCTAAGCCATCTCTACAGACCAATACTTGGCATTTATGTGAGTACTAAGGATTAAAGTCCGGACCTTATGCTTACGAGGAAAGTCCTTTACCAAATCATCTCTTTGGGCTTTGATACATTGTTTTTTACCTTTTTTTTTTTTTTTTCCCCAAGGTGAGGTCTTGCTTAGGTCTAGCCCACTATATATTCACTATGCAGTCTTAGGGTGGCTTTGAACTCAAGGTGATCCTCCTGCCTCTGTCTCCTGAGTACTGGGATTAAAGGCATGCACCACCACCCCTGGTATTAAAACATTTTTTAAAATTAGTTATCTATGTAACGTGGATAGAGCCATGATGGTACCATCGTTAGTCTTCTCCCTGCCCTCCCCGCTTGGGGATTGTCACCCCTGGCATTTTGACCAATATTTATCAAACATTTATAACTCACACCCAGCCTGAGTTGTTAATGTTTTAAGTTCACATAGTAACTCATAGTAACTCATTTAGGGATGGGGAGATAGCTCAATTTGAAAAGTGCTTGCCTAATCAGCATGAGGACCTGACTTCCACGCCCCAGGCTTGCTGGCCAACCAGTCTAGCCTAATCCATGAGCTCCAGGCCAATGACAGGAAAAAAACCAGAGGTAGGAGGATTGCTGTGAGTTCCTGGCCACTCTGAGACTGCATAGTGAATTCCAGGTCAGCGTGGGCCAGCCAGAGTGAGAACCTATCTGGAAAAACAAAACAAACAAACAAACACACACAAAAAAAGGTGGGCCAGGCATGGGGGCACACTCCTTTAATCCCAGCCCTGGGGAGGTAGGGGTAGGAGGATCACTGTGAGTTCTAGGCCAGCCTGGGACTATTTCGTGAATTCCAGTCCTTATCTTGAAAACAAACAAACAAAGATTAAAAGCTTATCAAGGAGCCAGATGCACACCTTTGATCTTAGCACCCAGGAGGCAGAGGTGGGAAGACTGCTGTGAGGCCAGCCTGAGGCTACATAGTGAATTCTAGGTCAGCCTGGGTAGAGCAAGATGCTGCCTTAGAAAAGAAACAAAACGTGAACAACTCAGCACGTCTTAGAGGTTAGTATTCTCATCACTAGAATTACCTACGTCCTGAAGCCAGTTCTGTTACTGACGTCAGGCACTTACTTAATATCTCTGGCTCTCTTAAGTTTCCTTAGGTACAAAATATGGTTTACTAGGTTAAGTTCAATCGCTTATTTTCATCTTGAAAATTTTGTGATCTATGGGCTGGAGAGATTTCTTAGTGGTTAAGGCGCTTGCCTTGAAGCCCAGGTTCAATTCCCCAGTAGCCACATAAGCCAGATGCACAAGGTGGTGCATGTGTGTGAAGTTTGTTTGCAGTGGCCCTGGTGCTCCCATTCTATCTGCCTCTTTCTCTCTCAAATAAATATTTAAGAAACAAAACAATTTATAAAGTTTTATGATCTAGCATTTAATATATATCATGCTCATTTCAATCTTGTCTCTAATTTTTCAGTGTCATCTATTGTTATCTAACAATTCTGAGGATCCTCTAACCCTGACCAGTTTGTTGTAATATTTATAACACATTTCCTCAGTTCTTTTTTTCTTTACTAATACTTTTTTTTGAGATAGCATCTCACTCTAGCCCAGGTTGGCCTCTAACTCACAGCAATCCTCCTACCTTTTCCTCGTGAGTGCTGGGATCAAAGGCGTGCACCACCATGCCTGACATTTTTACCAATACTTGTTGACCAAACATTTATAACTCCCATAAATCAGAAATAAAGCCTTTTCAAGGTCACCAGAACTTAGAATTGGATATTTATTTTCATATGTCTAATATACTTGTGTAAAAATTAGAAAAACATCTGAAAACAAAAAAATTTCACCTCAAATTTTACCAAACATTTTCAATACTGATATTTTTGTCTTCAGGTATTTTTTTTTGTTTTGATTTTTGGTTTTTTGGAGGTAGGGTCTCACTCTAGGCCAGGCTGATCTGGAATTCACTCTGTATTCTCAAGGGTGGCCTTGAACTCACAGTGATCCTACCTCTGCCTCCTGGGTGCTGGGATTAAAGGCGTGTGCCACCATGCCCGACTTCTTTCAGTTTTCTCATTTTTTTTTTTTTTCGAGGTAGGGTTTCACTCTAGCTCAGGCTGGCTATGTGGTCTCAAGGTGGCCTCAAACTCATAGTGATCCTCCTACCTCTGCTGGGATTAAAGACGTGCGCCACCATGCCAGGCTGACATTTGTTTTTTTTTTTTTTTGGTGTGTGTGTGGTGTACATGTATGTGAATATGTGTGGAAGCCAGATTTGCTCTAACTGAGGTAGGGCCTCCGACTTGAGCCCAGAGCTCACCTATTCAAGCTACTCTGGCTAGAGAGCTTGCTGGCTGGGGGTTCCATCTCTGCCTCCCTCATGCTGGGATTAGAAGCAGCCACCCTGTTTAGCCAGGTCTCTCCCTTGTGCAGCAAGAGCTTTATCTACTGTGCCATTCTCCCTAGCCCCTATATTTAATTTTGTATCATTTTTTGCTGCTTTATTATTATACCTTTTTTTTTTTTTTGGTTTGTTTTTTGAGGTAGAGTCTTGCTCTCTAGTCCATGCTGACCTGAAATTCACTCTGTAGCCTCAGGGTGGCCTTGAACTCATAGTGATCCTCCTACCTCTGCCTCCCAAGTGCTGGGATTAAACTTTGAAAGATAGAGGTAGACAGAGTGAAAGAGAATGGGCGTGCCAGGGCCTCTAGCCACTGCAAATGAACTCCAGACACGTGCCACCATGTGCATCTGACTTACATGGGTCCTGGGAAATCGAATGTTCCTTAACGGCTAAGCCATCTCTCCAGCTCTGTTTTTTTTTTTTTTTTTTTGAGGTAGAGTCTAGCTGTAGCCCAGGATGACCTGGAATTCACTGTAGTCTCAAGGTGGCCTCAACTCACAGCAATCCTCTTACCTCTGCCTCTTGGGTGCTGGGATTAAAGGCGTGTGCCGCCACACCTGCTTATTATATACCCTTTTCACATAGCTTTAAAGGGGTGGGATTTAATCTTTATTTACAGGACACAGAAAGATAACTTTTTGACTGTCAATTCTAATTAGTTTAGGTGCTTAATTCAGAAAAAAGATCAAAGTATACAAAAGCTTAACTAAAAAGTATTCTAGTTTTAGCATCACATTTCAAAAACTACAGTAGTTTTGAAGCTGAAGTATATTACATATAGCTATTATACAAATTATGGTTTTTGTTGGTTGCCATCATATAGAAGTACCAATTTATTGCATGTCAACTTATAATGTGTGACATTTCATGTTTCTTTCATGTGGATGCTTCTTGACAAGGGGACAGATACTGAGCATACACATACTGTTTAATGTGGTTGCTGATCGTTTTTCTAGTCTCTTTATTGTCAGTTCCATAACCAAGCTGTTGCAATCCATCAAGTCCCGTTTAAATGCTTCATTCAATATTTTTACAACAACTATCCATTTACAATTCTTTTTTCTAGGTAGGGTCTCACTCTAGCCTAGGATGACCTGGAATTCACTCTATTTTCAGGGTGGCCTTGAACTCACAGTGATCCTACTTCTGCTTCCTGAGTGTTGGGATTTTGGGTTTTGAAAATGGATTATAGTTATTTCTTTTCTCTTCCCAAACAGACAGCTGGGCTGAGTTCCGGGCTAGCTTTGTCTACATAGCAAGCACATCGTAAAAAGCAAGCGCACAGAGCCTACCTACTGAACTTTTTTTTTTTTTTGGGGGGGGGGGTTCTTTTCCAGGTAGGGCCTTGCTCTAGCCTAGGCTGACCTGGAACTCATTATGGAGTCTCATGCTGGCCTCGAGCTCACAGCGATCCTACCTCAGTTTCCGGTGTGTTGGAGTTAAAGGCACGTGCCACCATGCCCAGTGAACTACTTATTCAGGACCCAGCAAACTGGCAGCTTGAGATAACTGTGAACATTTTCACTGATCGTGGGAAGAAGCAGATAAACAGGACAAATGGGCATGTTTCCTTTCTTAAAATTTCTTGACCAAGAGTGGACACATTTGATTTGAAGTTATCCATGGCAAGAACTCCTTTCTTGGGGAGTTGGGGAGAAAGAAGGGGCGGAGCCTCCCTTGTCTTGAGAAGCCGCTGGGTGTTTGCACATTTGACAGAAGACTCAGATCTAAATTCAGGGATTTTCCAAGCAGGATGCAGACGCAGAAAGGAGGGAAAAGTGCGTATTAGCCACGTGACCCAACTTCACTTTTCAGGTTGCAACCGAAAACTGCTGGAATAAATGTCGATGTCCATCTACCCCAGTTTTCCTAGTGGCCTGACCAAGGTCACCCTTGCAATTAAAACAAAACAAAAAAAATGGGGGTAGGGAGTTCACTTCTAAAATTGTGCAGGAAAATAGCAGAAGTTGGACTTTTTGCCATTTCCGAACGCACCTGACAGCCTTTTCAGATAGCCAGTTCTCAGGGTTCATGCACATCACCCGTAGGCCCCCTTCCCCTACTTTTCTCGGGTGCTTCGGCCAACCCTTCCCTTGGTCCGGGTCCGCCGAAGGACAGCGCGCGCAACAGTTTGGTGGCCGAGCAGCTTCCGAGCGCCAGGGCGGACGCGCGCGCTCAGGGTCTCCCACGTCCCGGCGGGCGGGCGGGCGCACAGCGCGCCGGGTATGGGCGCTCCAGGCTGGGTGCCCGGAGGACGCAAGCGCGCTTACGCCAGGATGCCTGGAGACCCTGCCCAGGCACCGCGCCACCAGCCGGGGCCGTAGTCTCTCCGTCCGCCCCCAGGCCGGGCCCCGCGCGCGTCGCCTCCCACCCCGCAAACACATAAGGGGGGGTGTGCCGGCCGGGCGCATGCGCGCGGAGCTGCCGGGCGTGCCGGCCACACTCCCCCCACCCACTCGGCGAGCTTGTCACTTCCTGCCCTCGCCCCATCTCCGTCCGGGGTCAGTCAGTCGCTCCCTGTCGCTGCCGGAGCCTGTCGGCTTTTCCTCCTCCCACCCCCCTACCCTCCACTCCACCCACCCCTTTCCAACTCCACTTGCTAACCGGCTCCGCCGCGGTCTCACGGGGGCTGCCCGGAGAGGAGAGGACGACCGAGGCCCAGAAGGACTGACTTAATAAAGTTTCCAGAAACATCTGCAGCCGCGCAGGGCCGAGGTGGTGCAGGCTTGGGTGTGGGGGGGCCGCCGCGCGCCTCCCCGCCCCTCTGCCCAAGCCGCGGGGACCGTTGCAGGTGGAGCGGCGCTGAGCGAGCGAACGAGCGAGCGAGCGAGAGACACGATCCGGGCTGCGCCCGCGGCAGCCGTTGCCTTGGCGAAGGGGGCGCCCAGGCTCCTGCCCGCTCCGGTTCCGGCGTCTCCAGCAGCCGCGGCTGCAAAGCCAGCCAGCCAGCCAGCCAGCCGGCCGGCCGGGCGGTTCCTCCTGTCAACTGCCCTGCGCCTGCGAACCGTCTGCCCGCTCGGCCCCACCGCGCGGACGGACGCCGCGAACCGTCCCCGCCGCCGCTGCAGCCTCGGCCCCGAGCAGGGACGGACGTGGTGAGCCGCGGCGCTTCCGCGTCGGCGCCCGCGGGGACTCTCTGGAGCGCGTCGGGCCGAACCGCGCACGGCTTCGCGTGGTCCTCGGAGGTTGCGCCAGGTGGGGGCCCTCGGCTACCGCCTCCGCGGGGCTGAGTTCCGCAGCCGCCGGTCGCCGGCCCATCTCCACCGGAGTTCTGTAAGTTGGGCGCGCGCACTCGGTGGTTGGGGACCCGGACTGCGCCACCGAGACTTCCCCCCCCTTCTCCTCCTCCTCCCCGGTGCTCCTCCAACGCACGTGCGCGGCGTGGGCCGGCCGCAGGCGGGAGCCGCACCTCGGCCGCGCAGGAGCCTCGGCGGTGCCGGCCGCGCTCCGTTCCGTGCCGTTCCGCGCCGCACTCGGCGCACCGAGGCCGCTGCCGCCCGCGCAGCGCAGCGCAGCGCAGCGAGCCGGGCCTTCGCCGCGCCGCGCCGCGCCGCGCCGTGCGCCCCAGGCTGCGTTTCCGGGTAGGGTGATGAACCTGTGCCGTGGGCTTGAGGCCCGACACGGCTACTGTGCGCGTCGGTTTCCTTTCCCAGAAGAAGGTGCCGGGGCTGGGGGAGGGGAGAGGGGAGGTCGGTGGAAGGAAAAGCGGGAGGGCGCGCGACGCTGGGGACGTGATGTGGAAATTGCAAGCCACCAGCCCCTCAGGAAGTTTTCAGGGTCAGTGACGGGGTTTGTGCTTCTCTCCCCGTAGCCAGGCCGCCATGAAGAGCTTCTCACAGTGAAAGGAAAAGTAGGTCGTACCCACTTGAAAATGCCTTTAAGGGACAAATACTGTCAGACTGACCACCATCACCATGGATGCTGCGAACCAGGTATGTCTCTCTTCCTTTCCAGTGACTGCGCTCCTTCATCAAAGACACTTGGCTCTCCGTTTTTGTTTTTTTTTTTTCTCTTTCGTTTGCCCAAGAAATCATGCTTTAGGAAAGCAGGTTATACTTTTCCTCAGCATAATACCAGTGATGAAGCTAAATGCACAAACCCAGAGGTCTCTGTTGCTTGATCCCCTAAAGAAAGTGCTGAAGTGTCGCCTCCAATCACTTCCACAACATCAACCAGCTCTTTTCCCTTCTCTTTCAAGGCAGCTTGAAGTTGGTGGTATATCCCATGCTCTGTGAATGTTCGAAAGGAAAGAAAAAGACAAATGGAAGTAGTCGGGTAGTAGTTATTTTTATGAAAATAGTTTTAAGCCTAAAAATCGAAAAGTTCCCTATGCAGTTTTTAATCATGGAATAGTGCTGAAACCCTAAAACCAACTTTAGTTTGGGTTACGTAGGGTTGCTTGCATTTGTTGATAGGATCAGATTTAACTTAAAAAAATGCTAAGTTTCATGGATAGAATTTACTGTATTGCATATTACTTAGCATAAAGATTTTAAGGTATTATTCAGTGGAACTATTTCAGTTAAGTTTATGAAATGAAAACAGTTTTTGGAATCTCATGAAGAATATTAGCAAACTTTAGTTTGATAGACATGGTGTGTAAACTATTGGTAGTTCCACCTAGAATTCTGATGTGCTTTGTGACACTCAGGGGTATAATTTCAAAGAGATCACTGAAGACACTGTCAGTGTATCACATATTGTAGTTGAAAGGCAAGTGTTTATCATGATTGATTATGATTATTAGTATTATTTTGTACAAGCACTCTTCACAGTGTACTTTTTGCTCCATAGAGGATTCTGTGGGCTCTATACAGGCTACCATGAACTCTATACAGGATACTATAAGCTCTATATAACGTACTATGAACTCTATACACGACACTGTGAGTTTACTTTTTTATTTTTATTTTATTATTTATTTATTTATTTGAGAGAGAGAGAGAGATACAGAAATAGGCAGGTAGAGAGAGAGAGAGAATGGGTGCACCAGGGCCTCCAGCCACTGCAATTGAACTCCAGATGCATGCACCCCCTTGTGCATCTGGCTTATGTGGGTCCTGGAGAATCGAGCCTCGAACCGGGGTTCTTAGGCTTCATAGGCAAGCATTTAACCATTAAGCCATCTCGCCAACCCCAGACACTGTGAGTTTATATAGGGCACTTTATCATCATTTTAGACCTAAAAGTTGTTTTGTTTTTTCTTTTGCTCTTTCTTTTGTTGGAGCATTTTACCTACACTAGTCTATTTATGTTTTTATCATTTAAAATAATTTTCTGACCGAGAAAATGCAGCGGTAAACTTTTTCTGACAACTTTTCTACACATGACAGTAACATTTGTACTATAGTCTTAGATTATGTTGGGGTCAGTAATAACTGATCTTGTCTAATACACACGGCAGTCCTAGGATGGGATCTCATTTCTGTTTCGCTGTCCCTGACCCATCTAAATTTCATTACCCTTTTGGACTGTATATTTGAATTGTATTTGGAGTATTTGTATTTGAAGGTAAATTTCTTAATATAATATATATATTAATAGATATATATATAATTAATATAATGTATATGTATTATATTACAGAGCTGGAGTTTGTTAGTTTGCTTCTTCATTTCTTTAACAAATTACCATTGAGCACCTTCTTAGATGTCAGGTATTGGCCAAGGCAGTAGGCATATAAACAGTGAAAATGGTAACGTGCATTCCTTATGCAACTTGAGTGAAAAAGAGATAGATAAAAACAGGTAAACCAACATGCTTTATTTGGTACATGTTAGTAACTAAATTTACTAGGGGCTTTTAATGCCTTCAAAATGCTTTCTGGAATTTAACTTTTTAAAGTATATTGGACTTTTTTTTTTTCTATTAGTAGGAAATATGATAAATTGCGTTCATTGAAAATGATCAGGTTTCTTTTATAAGAGCTTTTTCATGCACTAATTATCAGAGTTACCATATTAAAGGTTATTGCCCATCATCATCATCATCATCTTGCTTTCTTAGGGTTAGTATTTTCTGAAGGTTTGGTTCAATGGAAAGCCAGACATTTGCTAATTTACAGGGACATTCATTTCAAGGGAAAGTATGTGCAGAGTGGGAGGATGTTTTAGCACTTAAAAGAAGGGTAGTATGGTATGGTAGTTACTAAGATGTCCTCAAGCTAGGTGTGGTAGCCACACCTTTAATCCCAGCACTCTGGAAGTAGAGTCACTATGAGTTTAGGCACCCTGAGACTACCTATAGTGAATTCCCAGTCAGCCTGGGCTGGGCTAGAGTGAAACCCTACCTCAAAAAAAAAAAAAAAAAAAAAAAAAAAAAAGTCCTGAGATGGAGGGAAGAAGATGAACATGACGTGATGTTGAGAAATTCTTAAATGTGCTTTCCCAAGTGGTCTATTCTCATTTGAATTATGATCAGAGGATGAGTCCTCAGATGAGAATATTCCTGAAGAGACCATCGTGTCTTAGTGGAATGGGTCAATCTATAGTGAGGGGTAGTAGTCTAAGCCTGTCAGTATGAGTATTTTCTTGCATACGGAATCTGAGCAGTTGTCATGCAGCTCCATCTGTGTGTTCTGTCTTTCCTGAATGGTTCCACTCCAGCGATTCCCTCACTCCATAGTTTTTGTAAAGACATTGCAGACAGCTGCATGTTTAAAGATTATGTTCTAAGGAAGAAAAGACTTAGAAAAGTGGATGTGTATTCCTGGAAAGAGGGTATGGGTTTTTTGGTTGGAAGAAGATAATTTTAAAGTGGTTATAACTTGGGTGGGTCTGATCTTGGAAGGGATGGCAGGATATATAAGTGGTACTACACAGATAAGCATACCAAGTAAATGTGTATAGGCAGAGCTAAGTTAGCCTTGGTTTTATTTTGAATGTTATCTCAGGATCTGTATATGTCCTGGTGGTAGGTAGTAAAGTTCTGAAGATGGTAGGAAAAAGGCTTTGCTGTAGCTTTAAAACCAGGTATTGTTATGTGGAAGTAGAGTTGATGTATTATAGAAAGTTTTCTGGGGCATATGCCAAATGAGGAACTCTGAGACCAAGCTTGTTTCTGCTTTTCCTCATATCTTTCCCTTAGCATTTCTGTCTTTCCCCCCATTCTCTACTTCTCGCCACTGACAGAGCCAGACCTTGAAATGTTTAGTTTTTTACTCCTGTGTAGATTCCCACTGTCACTTACCCATCTACTTAAGATAAGCAGTATTGTCGGTTTGCTTATAAACCCTTGCTATTGTTTCTCTAACAGGTTGAATCCTATTTAAATTTTGTAAAAAGATGCAGTTTTTGGTATCAGGAAAGTGGCTAACTTGTAATGAAGATGCTGCTGCTGCTACTGCTGCTAGACTGTTGGTGGAGGATCTGCTGTAAACCAGCTGTGTTTCAAGCTTCATTAGCTCACTTAATCCTGACACAATCCTACTTTTGGTACTTTCATTAACCCCATTTTAGAGAAGAGAAAAGAGATCTGAGAGTTTAGTTTGTCCTAGTCATACCTTCCTAAATGGCGAAACAAGAGCTGCCGTGCAGGGGGTCTGTCTGTGCTCCATGGCTGCAGTCATTGCCAGTGCGAGGCTGTTCTCATGATGAGAGTATGACGAGTGCATGCGTATGTGCTCTTAATTGAGTTAAAATACTCCTAAAGCAGCTCTTAAAATGGGAAATTTTGTTTGATAAAATGACTTGATCCTGAGACATAGCTTTTCTTGTCTCTGTACACTGAGTACTTGACATGAACTATGAAGGAGAATGTATACACATAACAGGTTTCAGCCTCTAGCACAAAGCAAAGTGCTATTTTGATCTAAGTCTCAAGCTGGAGTACCACACACTATCAAAGTCACCCTTATCCCCTTGCACCTAGTGGATGGTCCCTGCTTATGATAGTATTAATTGAATGGAACATTATGATCTGTTAAAAAAGATAAATAAAATTGCCAGTTTTTCTCCACCACAACCCTTTGCCTTTATTTGATAACTGGTAGAAAAACATAGTTTTCCCTTTCAACTACCTTGTGTATGATCTGTTTATATATTTTATTGCTAATCTGAGCTATGACAGTGAAGATTTTATTTTTTTTAATTTTATTTTATTTATGTGCAAGCAGAGAGAGAGATAGAGAAGAGAGACAGACAGAGAGAGAATGGGCATGCCAGGGCCTCTAGCCACTGTAAATGAACTCCGGATACATGCATCCCCTTGTGCATCTGATTTACATGGGTACTGGGGAATTGAACCTGGGTCCTTTGGCTTCATAGGCAAGCACCTTAACAGCTAAGCCATCTCTCCAGCCCTGAAAAGTTTTATTTTTAAAATGAAAATGTTATTTTTATTTTTACTTACAAAAATGTGTTCCTTCTAAAATGTGTACTTCCAGGGTCTGAAGTAATTAATAGTGAAATTTGAGGCAAAAAATAAACATAATCCTTGATGACACATCCTGATAAAATAGAACCATTACTACATTTTGTTGGTATACTCTCCAAGATACTTTTTCTGTTTCCTTAGCATCTATATATACATCTCTATCCACTAGATTTATGTGTTTCTGTATCTACATAAATATGTATTCATGTAAACAGGATCATCTATAGTTTGGTTGTTTAACAATTATTGACATCCTTTGTTGTCAGGACATATAGATCTGGTTTGTGCTTTTTAACAGTCATTAGACATTTGGTTTTTCTGAATATTTCATAATTTTACCCTGGTTGCTATAAAGAGACTTTGAAGTTTAAAATTTTTCTTACTTGTATAGAGTGCTGCAGTAAAAATTCACATCCATAATTGTGTACTTGTCTGGTTTCTCTCTATGGCAATTTGCTTTGATTTTCACTCTTAAAATTGTCCAGAGAGCTGTCCCAGATTATCCCAGAACTTTTGGAATGGATTTTTGGCCACCATTGCTTTGGAGTTTTGTAATGTAATGATTCCTTGTTGAGAGGAATAAAGAAGTAGACATGATGTGAAGTAAATGATGCCAAAGTAGTAAGCCTTTAGAGTTAAATCTAATAACTTGCTTAAACTGGCCTTACTTAGTCTTTAATATTGAGAATTATTTTAATTTTCCCTTGCATTTATGCCCAATAGATGATGGGACTGTACATATGTGACATATGCGTGTGATTATTAATATTAGCATCATTGTGGCAAACTGTTGCTTATTTCAATAGTGAATGATTTAAATAACCCTTTTTTTGTGGGGCTTGGGGGTCTTTGTTTTCCATGTAGTTTTTATCCTGGAGCCTGGAGATCCTCCTCTGTTGCAGCAACCACTACAGACATCCAAATCTGGCATTCAACAAATAATTGAGTGCTTTCGATCAGGTATGAATGTTTTAGGATCTATTTTTCAATCATGATAGCAGTTTACAGTTATCAGAAGACATATCGTAATTTAAAAAACATTAATTTGTATTTTATTTATTTGCAAGCAGACAGAAAGATAGAGAGAAGAGAGACAGAGAGAAAGAAAATGGGCACACCAGGGCCTATAGCCAAACGCATGTGTCCCTTGTGCATCTGGCTTACATGGGTCCTGTGGAATTGAACCTGGGTCCTTTGGCTTCACAGGCAAGCACCTTAACTGCCAAGCCATCTCTCTAGCCCTTAAATCACATTAAAACATGTAGATTAGTTTTCTTTATAGGATACTTTTGTCACATTTTAAATATATAAATATTGACTTGATCTAGAAATTTATTTTCAATACTACATACTGAAATTTTAAAATAATGTAAAGGAACATGTATGTGTATAAGAAAAACATCACTATTTCTAAGGCAGTGAATTACTTTGGGTCTTTATGAGCTTCAGTACAGATTATTTTCTTAGAGTGTGTGAGATGATGTTCTAGAGTAGTCATCTTATTTCTATTTAGGCGTCTCACTTCCTCCTGCCCAGTTCTAGAGTTTTTAGTATCTTTAATAGAATAGAGAATAGACAAAACATGTGTTCCAGCACTGATACTCTTCAGGTATATTTGTTAAGCTTTTGTTTCAATTAGATCATTAGCCAAGTGTGGTGGCACACACCTTTAAGCACTTGGGAAGAGAGGATTGCCGTGAGTTCAAGGCCACCCTGAGACTACATAGTGAATTCCAGGTCAGCCTGAGCTAGAGTGAGACCCTACTTGGAAAAAACAAAACAAAACAAACATTCTTACCCATAGTTATCCTTTGAACCTCAGAAATGTTCATGAGGATGATAAGCTTTGAAATAATAATATATCACTTTAAGGGTCAGTTAATTAGATGTTCATCAGTTTTATTTGGAATTCACTACGTAGTCTCAGGCTGGCCTTGAACTCACAGCAATTCTCCTACTTCTGCCTCTCTAAGCCTGGGATTAGGGGTGTGCACCACCAAACCCAGTGAGATTTTTTTTTTATTATTAGTTATGTATATAGTATATATGCGGCCATGATGGTACCATTGTTAGCCTTCTCCCTGTCCTCCTCCCATTGGTAATATGGGTCTTGCCTTATGGGGGTAGCCATCAGTTATGCAGGAGAGGCAGTCACTCTGTGTATAATGACCCAATTCATGGCTCTAACAATCTTTCCACCCCCTCTTCTGCGAATTTCCCTGAGCCATGTTTTGAAGTCCTCCTTTTAAAGTTGTCAACCATGTAAGCAAGGTGGCACATATGCCTGGAGTTCGTTTGCAATGGCTAGAGTCCCTCTCGTGTGTTCATTCATTCATTCTCTCTCTCATGCTGCCTCTCTCAAATATATTTTTATTTTATTATCCTTAATTTTTTAAAAGTGAATCTCACAAGACACATTTAGAGGTGTGTGTGTGTGTGTGTGTGTGTGTGTGTGTGTATGAATGAATGATGTATTCATGGGTGTTATGTGCAGATCCATGTGTGCCACATTCTGTGAGTGGAGGTCAGAACGACTGTGTGATTTTTGCAGGCAGGGTCTCTTATTCAGTGCTATGCTCACTAGACTATTTAGCCCTCGAGCATCTGGGTGAGTCTCCTGTTGCTGCCTCCCTTCTCACCCTAGGGCTCTGGGATTACAGATGATACTAGTGATACAATGGCTTTACATGGGTTCTGGGGATCTGAACTCATATTTAAGCTTGTGTGGCAGGTGCTTTATCAACTGAGCCATCTCCCTAGCCCAGGATCTATTTCTTAGACTTTTTAATCTGTATTCCTCATGACATTGCTTTTATGTACATTGTATCTAATTGAGTGTTTAGTGTGTATTGTGTGCCTATCTTAAGTTAGATAGATGGTCTTATAACCTGTTTCTGAATTTTCTTATTTGGTTTTACTTTTGATAAGTATCTTTGGTTAATAGAAATAACCTATAGATCAAAGGTTTCCTATGGTGAATGTATTTAAAATAAAATTTTACTTGTTGGATACAGTATTTATATTTCTGGCATAACAGAAACATAGTTAATTTCCATTTGTTATAGATTCTTTGAAAAGACAGTTGAGTTCTTCTTGTTCTTTGTCATGGCAATAATAGGAATAATTTTTTCCATTTAGTAGTATTACTTAAAAGTATTTTTGGGGCTGGAGAGATGGCTTAGTGGTTAAGGCATTTACCTGCAAAGCCAAAGGATCCCAGTTCGATTCTCTAGGACCCATGTAAGAGATGCACAAGGGGGTGCATGTGTCTGGAGTTTGTTTGTAGTGGCTGGAGGCTGTGGCACTCCGATTATCTCTGTTTCTCTTTCTGACTCTCTTTTCTCAAATAAATAAATAAATAGTATTTTAAAAAGTATTTCTATTTATTTATTTATCTGTGTGTATGTGTATGGGGCGGGGAGAAAGAAAGAAAGAAAATGGGCATTTCTTTGTCACTGCAAAGAAAGACCATATGCATGCACAACTTACTGCATCCAGCTTTAGGTGGATACTGGGGAATTGAACTGGGGCCAGCATGCTTTGCAAGCATGTGCCTTGAACTGCTGAGCCATCTTTCCAGTCCTAGTAGTATTACTTAGTTTCTACTTTAACAAATTACAGTAAGGTTACTTAATTTTTTTTTTTTTTTTTTTTGAGATAGGGTCTCACTCTAGCCCAGGCTGACCTGGAATTCACTATGTAGTCTCAGGGTGGCCTTGAACTCACAGCAATCCTCCTACCTCTGCCTCCCAAGTGCTGGGATTAAAGGCATGCGCCACCATGCCCAGCTTAACTTTTTTTAAATAAATTGTTTGTGAGGTGAGAGAGAGAATATGGATGCTCCAGGGCTTCTTGACACTGCAAACGAATTTCAGATGCATGTGCCACTTTGTATCTGACTTTAGGTGGGCACTGGGGAATTTAACCCTGGCAGTCAGACTTAGCAAGCAATGCCTTTAATTGCTGAGACATCTCAGCTTGAGTTGAGTAAGGTTATTTTATACTATTTTAACTTACTATTTTACATATTTGAAAAAGAAGTTAGAATTGGTTAATTCATAGTGCTTTGTAATGTAAAAATGCCTTTTTCACGAGATTCTGAATGCAAAGTCGTGTGTGGTGCGGGTGTGTATATGCATGTTTGTCTGTGTGGGCCCTCATTATGTGGGTACATGTGGAGGCTAGAAGTTGACATTGAGTGTTTTCCTCAGTCACTCTCCACCTTATTTTTTGAGACAGAGCCTCTCCATTGAAGCTGGACTTGACCAGTTCAGCTAGATTAGCTAGTTTGCAAGCCCTAGGGATTCGATATCCCTGTTTCTCCAGTGTTGGGGATTTGGGTGTGTACCACCAAGCTCAGCTTTTATGTGGGAGCTAGGGATTTGAACTCAGGACTTTTGTGACAGGCACTTTTACTGACTAGACCATTTTCCTACTTCCTTGGAAGGAAAATATTTAAGGATGAAATTAATTGTCTTCCTATTACATTGTAGTCATATCAGTTTTCTTTGAATTTCTTTACTGTTTGAGTAAGCTAAAGGACAGTAAGTGTGACATGGGTAATCTGAATTGGTATCGTTCCACAGTGATTTGTGTTATCTTTTGAAATGTGTTAATTTAAAAATTTCTCAAGCAAATTAGCCTTTGGTTATTTTTTCAATGCAGGAAAATCCTAAACATGCTATAAACTAAAGGTTGTTTAGAAATAATGTTGAGTGGCATAGAAAACTTTGTATTAAAATTTATTTTATTATTATGTCTGATAAGGAAGGTATTTTAGTATCCTCTTGTCTGCTGGCCTGAAGTAACTCTTATTACAAGGGTGTCTGAATTAAGGCCTACTAAGACCTTACCAGAATGGGATGGAATGACTGAGGGACTTAATTAAGATTGAACCCTGACACTGTTGGTGCCTCTCTGACCAATCTTCTAAGCATACATACCCTTAGTGACTCATCTCTTTCTACACTCTTTCCATTATAGCTAGGTCACAAATTAAAAGTCTATCCTGGTGGTGCTATATGTCTTAGCTACTTGTCTAATGGAACTCTGATGTCCATGCTTTTTTGCCCATTAACCTATAGAAGCTTAGCCAGGTCAGACAATAGTAATATTAAGATACCTATCTTCGTTCTTCTTCCTCAAGCTCAGACAGCTGTCTTTAGCTTTCTTGTACCTACACTGGGCTGTCCATGAACTGATAATAATTCCTGCCCACCCTGGAACTTCATAAAAAGGGTTCTGCCTGAGGAAGATGTTGACTCAGTTTTTTTTTTTTTTAAGGTAGGGACTCACTTTAGCCCAGGCTGACCTAGAATTTACTATGTAGTCTCAGGGTAGCCTTGAACTCATGGTGATCCTCCTACCTCTGCCTCCCAAGGGCTGGGACTAAAGGTGTACGATACCTCAGTTTTGACGTTCACCAATCCCATGTCTGCTGTACTTACTGCTTAACCAGTTTTAACGATTTATTTGTTTGTTTATTTGGGACAGAGAGAGACTGAGAATGGGTGCACCAGGGTCTCTAGTCACTGCAAATGACCTCCAGACACATGCGCCACCTTGTGCATATCTGGCTTACGTGGGTACTAGAGAATGGAACCTGGGTCCTTAGGCTTTGCAGGCAAACACCTTAACCACCACCAAGCCATCTCCCCAACCCTCTCTTGGCTTTTTATTTCAGGTTTTGCTTTGGACTGTTTTCTTGACTTTAAGTTAGTGTCTTTCTCACTTCTGATACCTGTTTATTTCTGGCTGCTTGATTTGTAAATTAAAATTTTCTTTTGGAATAAGTAATATATGACTGTGGGCTAAAAAATGATAAACCACTGCAGGATATAGGGCAAAAGATAAATCTATTAACTGTTTTGTTCCCTTTGCTCAAGCTGTGTGGTTTGTGGGGTGGTTTTCTTACAGGGACCTTTTGTATGCACAAACAAATATCCTTGCTTTTCTTCCCAGTAGAAATGGTAGCAAGTTGCACATGCTTGTATAGCTTTGTCTTAAGGATAGTACATTTGGTTATTGACATTACTCTAGTGATAGAGGCCTCATTTTTTGAAGACTGCTGGTTTAGTAGCTATAGGTTTTCTACTGTGAATCCTAATGTCTGACTAACTTCAAACCTGTTGGCTCTAAATCCTTGGCCTTTGGGCCAGATTTGACTGTACCCTTTCCTTTTTTGAGTCTTAGCTCAGGCTTACCTAGAATTCACTCTGTAGTCTCAGGCTGGCCTCGACCTCACAGTGATCCTCCTACCTTTGCCTCTTGAGAGCTAAGATTAAAGGTGTGTGCCACCACACCTGGCTTTAAATTCCTATATAATATTATTAGAATATTATATTGTAGCACTGGGCAGATGGTTCAGTAGTTAAAAGATACTTACTTGCAAAACCTGCTGGTCCAAGTTCAATTCCTCAATACTCATGTAAAGCCAGATGTATAAAGTGACAAATGTGTCTGGAGTTTGTTTGCAGTTAAGCGGCCCTGTTGTGTCCATGTTCTCATTCTCTGTCTCTCAAATAAGTTAAAAGAATAAAAAAGAATATATTGTAATGTAATATTATAAAGAAGAAATGATACATAACATTATAGAGAAAAGGTTCTTCATGTAGACTATTACCATACTATGTTGAAGGAACTCCCATCTTTTTTTGACTCCGGGAGGAATAAATTAGCTTTTATAGTATGCCAGTGAAAAGAATTCTGTGTGATGTTTGCTGCATGTTTTTCTGTGTTTTGTTATTTAACTTCTTAGCAGTGTTTTTTTTTTTCCCCTCTCTGATTGAAGCTACTTTAATTGTAGGTATTAGAGCTATGACTGAATTATGATGCCTCACTTTTAATTCTAGATAAGCTTAGGATGAAAATGTGGTTTATGAGATATACACAGGAAAGTGCCCTATTCTATGATGGAGTTTTTCTTATCCTCTCTTTCCTTCTTCCCTCCCTCCTCTCCCTCCTTCCCTTCCTTCCTGGCACAGTCTCACTCTAGCCTTATTCTGGCTTCAAACTCAAGTGATTCTCCTATCCTCAGCCTCTAGAGTACCGTGACTAAGGCATGTGCCTCCACTCCTGGCTCTTAGGATGGAGTTTAAAAAATTATTCATTTATTTGCATGTGTATGCATATGTGCATGGATATGTTTATGTGTATGAGCACACCATGGTCTCTTGCTCTTGTAAATGAATGCCAGATGCTTGTACCACTTTCTGCATCTGACCTTACATGGTGCTGGGGAATTGAACCCTGGGCTAGTAGGCTTTTGCAGGCAAGCACTTTTAACTACTGAGCCACTGATCCAGCTGAAATGATGAGTTTTTTGACTGTTACATAGCAACTATAGAAAAATTAAAATGGGACTAGATATTGTTGTATACAATTGTTTGATTTATCATTCTTAGCATTCATTTTCAAAGCATGTCTTCTTGGTTATGCTCCTGGGAGCGCAGCTGTTTATAAGTCTGAAGTTCTCAGGGTCACAGACCACATAATTCATTTTCATATTTCTAGTGAATGACATTGTACCTGGTATTTAGTAGGTGCTCTATTAAGTGTTAGATTAAGTGAAAGATTTAGAGGTAGGAGGATCACCATGAGTTCGAGGCTACCCTGAATCTACATAGTGAATTCCAGGTCAGCCTGGGCTAGAGTGAGACTCTCAATCCCCCCCAAAAACAAACAAACAAACAGAAAACAAGATAACAATAAAAAAAGAAAGCAACCAAGTAAACTGAAAGATTCATCAAGTAGGCATGGTGCTAAGGTAATTTTATTTTTTTGGTTTTTTTTTGGAGGTTTTTAAAAAATTATTTTTTAATGTTTCCTTAGCTTTTTTAAGATCTCTTTAAAAATTTTATTTTATTTATTTGAGAGAGAGAGAGAGATAGAAGGAAATGGAGATAGAGAATGGGCGCTTCAGGACCTTCAGCCACTGCATATGAACTCTAGATGCATGTGCTACTTTGTGCATCTGGCTTTCGTGGGTCCTGGGGAATTAACCTGAGTCCTTAGGCTTTGCAGGCAAATGCTTTAACTGCTAAGCCATCTTTCCAGCTCTGCTTTTTGAGCTTTTTTGAGGTAGGGTCTCATTCTGTAGCCCAGGCTGACCTGGAGTTCATCATGTGGTCTCAGGATAGCCTTGAACTCTCAGTGATCCTACTACCTCTGCCTCCCAAGTGCTGGGATTAAAGGCATGTACCACAATGCCCAGCCTTATTCTTACTTACAAATTTATTATGGGATGTGACAGTGTTCTATCATAAAAAGATCACAAATCTTATCCTTTGGAGGGATTTTATTTGTTTGTTTGTTTTGAGGTAGGGTCTCAATCTAGCTCAGGCTGACCTGGATTTCACTATGTAGTCTCAGGATGGCCTCGAACTCATGGCAATCCTCCTATCTCTGCCCCCTGAGTGCTGGGATTAAAGGTGTGCACCACCACACCCGGCTAGGAGGGATTTTTTAAATTATTAAATTGTTATATTTATTGAAGGAAGTACAGAATCAAGGAAAGTAAAATAAATATACTTACTGGCCTGAGAACCCATGTTGTGGACCTGGAAAAACTGTAGAGAGGACAGGAAAAAAAAATACAAAGAGCTCCTGTCATGTGGAGGGCAGGAGGACATCAAGGACCCATGTGGACAGTGGGAGTTAAGGGTTCTCCCCTCATCTTGGCCCATGAGAAACTCACCAGAAGCTGGAGGTTCAAGAGTAGTCAGGCAGCCCAAAGAGCTTGCTGCCCCCTTCCCCCAGAAATATTTATAGCCTTATGGTGGTGGGCCCGATCTTCTGGTTCAGGTGGGCCAGAGAGACAGCTGGTTGGTCTGGCTAGGGGCTGTCTCAGGAAGAAGCTAGCCATGATGCCAAGTTCTGGGGGCTGAACTTGGCAACCACGATGTTTAAATCCTAGGAAAGACCTCCCTCCCAGGAGGGGCCCAGGTTGGTTGTGGCAAAACAGATCTTTAGGAAAGAGAGAAGGAGTCAGATCGTCCTTTGATCTCTAGCAAAGTGGAGAGTTCAAGGATAGGCCCAAAGACATTCCTGCTTCTTACTTTCAGGGGTACAGTCACCCTAACTGCCTAGCAGAACTATTGGAGGGATTAATGTTTTTAAAGATCTTGGCTGATGAGCTGTAGGAACAATAAGTAGTGATTTCTCAGATAATTTTGAAATCTAAGGCAAAAAAAATTGCAAAAAGGAATCATTTGGAGAAAAACAGCATGGTTTTGTTTATCAGGATCAAGAGCTATGGAAGAAGTTTATGTTGCTATTTAGATGAATGTCTCAAGCTCCGGGAAGGAATTTTAATATGACAGTGGCTATGTGAGCAAAGCAAAATGGTAGATGACTTTGTATAAAGCCATTATGTCCTCATGGAAAAAAAATCATAACATTTATATGGTGACTGACTAAAATTAACTTAATGAATACCTTTGAAAAATATTTTGTTTGCAAGGAGAGAGAGAGAATATGATTATGAATGAGAATGGGCACAGTGTGCCAGGGCCTCTTGCTACTGCAAAAAACTCCAGATTCATGTGTCGCTTCATGCATCTGCCTTTATGTGGATACTGGGGAATTGAACCTGGGCCATAGGGTTTTACAAGCAAGCACCTTTAATCATAAAGCCATTTCTCCAGTCCCTGAGAATACCTTTTTAAAAAAGTTTTTATTTAGGGCTGGAGAAATGTCTTAGTGGTTAAGGTACTTGCCTGCAAAGCCAAGAGACCCAGGTTCAATTCCCCAGGACTCATGTAAGCCAGTTGCACAAGGTGGCACATGTGTCTGGAGTTGGTTTGCAGTGGCTGGAGGCCCTGGTGCACCCATTCTTTCTCTCTTTCTGCCTCTTTTTCTCTCAAATTAATAAATAAGTTTTTTTTTAATGAGCCAGGTATGGTGGTGCACACTTTTTTTTTATAGCTTTTATTTATTGCAAGCAATGAGAGAGAGATAAAAAGGGAGAGAGAGAGGGAGGGAGGATGCACATGCCAAAGACTTGAGCTGCTGCAAACAAACTCCAGATGCATGCACCACTTTGTGCATCTGGCTTTATGTGAGTACTGGGGAACCAAACTCAGTTACTAGGCTTTGCAGGCAATTGCCTTAACCACTGAGCCATCTTTCCAGTTCCGAGAGAATACCTTTTAATGTCTGTATTCATGCAATTAGATGCATCTTGTTTTTCTCATTAGTAAAATGTGTAAGTAGAATTAGAAAACCTTTATGGTCCCATTTTTGACTACCTAGTTAATTTTACGTAGATTAAAAAAGAAGGTATTAAATAGAATGCAGTATGTTATTTACTAAATGTCAATCAGGTATTATCCTGAGGGCTAGGAATGTAATGGTGGGCATCAAAATTATCTTTGCTTAATGGGCACATAGAAAAGTAACTAATTGCAAGGTAACAAACTAAGCTAGGATAGATGGTCGGGTGCCGAGGGAGGAGTGTATGGGAAGGATTCTTAACATCAGAAGAGTAAGAGAAGGCTTCCTTGTGGAATGATTAGAAGTGAGCTAGACTAGATAAGTACGTGAACATTATAGTAAAAACATGGGTAAAGGACTGCAAAGTGAGTGGGAGAGAATATGTTATATCTTCCAAGCTGAAAGAATTTTGGTATGCTCAGATCAATAGTAACTTCAGAGTGTGTATGTGTGTTTTGGAAGAAACATTTATAATTGATCAGTCAAGTTATAGGCAGACACTTTTTTGAGGTGTCTATTGGGAAAAAATATCTACTCCCTACTAAATACAGCTGCTTAACTAGGATTAATTAAAGAATTGATAATACTTTTCTTTTTTTATGGTTGAGAGAACCTGGTTGACAAAGTAATATATCTTATTTATGCATACAGTCTTATGTTTTTACATTTTGTTTCATTTATTTATTTTTTTAATTTTTTTTTGTTTATTTTTATTTATTTATTTGAAGTGACAGACAGACTGAGAGAGAAAGAGGCAGATAGAGAGAGAGGGAGAATGCCAGGGCCTCCAGCCATGGTCCAGATGCGTTAGCCCCCTTGCATCTCTAGCCTGGGGAATTGAGCCTCGAACTCCTTAGGCTTCAACAAAAGCCATCTCTCCAGCCCTCACAAGCATGTGGTCACATTAGAGCCTCTAGCCACTGCAAACAAACTCCAGACACATGTGCCACCTTGTGCATATATGGCTTTATGTGGATACTGAGGAATCGAACCCGGTTTCCTTAGGCTTTGCAGGCAAGCACCTTACCCACTGAGCCACCTCTCCAGCCCTGTTTTCACATTTTTTTTTTTTTTTTTTTTTTTTTTTTTTTTTGGTTTTGCAAGGTAGGGTTTGCAGGCAGGCTGACCTGGAATTACCCACTCAGCCACCTGATCCTCCTACCTCTGCAGTGCTGGGATTAAAGGCCCACACCCGGCGCTTGTTTTCACATTTTAATTCAGTCTCTAGTTTGGGTCTTGTGAGTCCTTTAAATTTAGAATCAGTATGTAAAACTTTCTTGTTTTATATCTACTGGTACTCAGCTATACTTCATGAAAACTAGATGTAGATTAATTAGAGTGGTTCAATCAAAGCATTTTAATCCTTGATTTAGCTCATAGTTTTTTTTTCTAAAAATTTTATTTATTTATTTGAGAGACAGAAATAAGCAGAAAGAATGACCATGGGCATGTCAGGGCCTTTTGCTACTCCAAATGAACACTAAACTTATGTGCCGTCATGTGCATCTGGCTTATGTGGGCACTGGGGAATCGAACCTGGTTCCTCAGGCCTCGCAAGCAAGCACCTTAACCACTAAGCCATCTCTCTAGCCCCTCATAGTTCTTGAATCACTTTGTGGTTAAGTATTGTATCCATTATTTTCTCATTGCTGGACAGAATACCTGACCAAAAGCAGTTTATCGAAAGGAAAGGTTTGAACTTGGCTTATATTGCCAAAGTGGAGTCCATTATGGTGGAGAAAGCACGACAGGCCCAAGCAGGAAGCCATAGTCACTCTGGCAGACAGGAAGCAGAAAGAGGCAAGCAAATGGGTTGGACTATGAAATCTCTGGATCCACCCTACTGTCATACTTTACAGCTAAAGGTTTCACAACCTTCTGAGACAGCAGCACTTTATTGGGGATCAAGTGTTCAGACATGATTCCATAGGGACATTTTATATTCAAACCACAACTGAATATATTAGCTGATTATCATGAAACTATTTTGTGGAGATATATATATGAATTTTATATAAAGCTATTCACTTACTTTTTTTTTTTTTTTTTTTTTTTGGTTTTTTGAGGTAGGGTTTCACTCTGGTCCAGGCTGACCTGGAATTAACTATGTAGTCTCAGGGTGCCCTCGAACTCACTGCAATCTTCCTACCTCTGCCTCCCAAGTGCTGGGATTAAAGACATGTGCCACCATACCCAGCTTACTTTTTATTTTATTTTACTTATTTGAGAGAGATAGAAAGAGGCAGATAGAGAAAGAGAGACTGAGTGCAGTAGAGCCTTTAGCCACTTCAAACGAACTCCAGATGCATGTACCACCCTGTGCATCTGGCTTATGTGGGTCTTGGGGAATTGAACCTGGGTCCTTTGGGATTTCAGGCAAGCACCTTACCACTAAGCCATCTCTCCAGCCATATTTATTTTTTATTTTAAATTGTTTTTAAGCCAGGTGTGGTGGCACACACCTTTAATTCCAGCACTCAGGAGGTAGGAGGATCATGGTGAGTTCATAGCCACCCTGAGACTACATAGTGAATTCCAGGTCAGCCTGGGCTAGAGTGAGACCCTATCTCAAAAAACAAAACAAAACAAAAATTGTTTTTTAAATTTATTTATTTTAGAGAGAGAGAGAGAGAGAGAGAGAGAGAGAGAGAGAGTAAGAACGGATGCGCCAGAGAATGGATGTGGCCTCTAGCCACAGCAAACAAACTCTAGACACATCACATGTGCCACCATGTGCATTTGGCTTATGTGGATACTGGGGAATTGAACCTGGGTCCTTAGGCTTTGTAGGCAGTGCCTTAACTGCTAAGCCATCTCTCCAGCCCTACCCAAGCTATTAATTGGATATTTTTTAACTTATGTTTTCAGATTTGGTGGCTAGTATAATTAATAAACATAATTTGGACTTGAGGCATGGTAATAATTGTTGTATATGTTTCTTCCAATAGAAACTTAGGTATATAATTTAATTTTATTGGGAATTAGGTTCATATTTTTTCATAATTCCTCATGATAGTTTTTAGTTTTGGTTGGTTTGTTCTGTGATGCTTGATGGATAAGCCAAAGTGTAGAGATTGTGTAGCTCTTTTTTTTTTTTTTGTTTGGTTTTTCTTTTCTTTTTTTAAAATTTTTTATTTTATTTATTTATTTGAGAGAGAGGGAGAGAAAGAATGGGCTCACCAGGGGCCTCCAGCCACTGCAAATGAACTCCAGATGAATGCGCCACCTTGTGCATCTGGCTTATGTGGGTCTTGGGGAATCAAACCAAGGTCCTTTGGCTTTGCAGGCAAGTGCCTTAACCACTAAGCCATCTCTCCAGCCCTTTTTTGTTTTTTTGAGGTAGGGTCTCACTCTAGCCCAGGCTGACCTGGAATTCACTGTGTAGTCTCAGGGTGGCCTTGAACTCACAGCAATCCTCCTACCTCTGCCTCCTGAGTGCTGGGATTAAAGGCATGCGCCACCACACCCAGCAATTATGTAGCTCTTTAAGAGTGTATTAACTAGATAGATCAGATATGGAATCTCTATAGAAGTAATAATATTCCAATAACCCAGTAATCTCTTATGACAGAGTTTTGATAGCTAATAAGGATAAAATAAACCTTAAAAGTTAAATGTAAATAGATTTCAAAAGATTGAAACTGAAACATTTAACTTTCATAGGCCCTCTAATGTTAATTATTCTACTTAAAACAGTTTATATTCTTTAGCAGTACCAAAGCAAAAGCTAAGTAGGTATTCAAATGTTGGCTGGATGATGACATACTTTATGTAAAGGGTCTTATTCAGGGTAATTGTGTTAATATTAAGTAACAAGTTAAGTCAGAACTATTACCAGTTTTTTTTTAATTTGAGAAAATTCAAGAAATGAAATTCATTAGTAACTTACCTGAGGCAAAGGTCTGTAGGAAGTAACAAAAAGCTTCCGTTTTTATTTTATTATCTTTAAAGATTTGATGCTTTTTGCCATTTGTTTTTTCTTTCTTTGATCTTTCATCATAATGCTTAGATTCTCTAGATTAGTAGCGTTTCTTCAACAGATATTCATTATTATTAAAACTGAAAATTTTGTAGTGTAAGTTAGTGCAGGTATTGGCTGATTTGAGGGTTTATAATGTAAATGATGGAACAAACACTGAACTGATAATTATATTGAAAACTAACTGCAGTTGAGTTCTGAAAAAGACCTTGAATAAATTTATAGTGCTATCAAGATACAGTAGAATTTGGGTGGAGAGATGGCTTGGCGGTTAAGGCGCCTGCCTCCCAAGCCTAAGAACGCTGGTTCCAGTCTCCAGGTCCCACATTTAGCCAGGTGCACAAAGTGACACAAGGGCACAATGCCACACTTGCCCACAAGGAGATGCACACATCTGGAATTCACTCACTGCAGCTGAGAGGCTGCTGGCACACCCATTCTTTCTATCACTATCTCTCTAGCTTTCTCTATCTCTCTCAAATAAAAAAAAAGATACAGTAGAATTCAAAACTACCTCTCAGTATGGACAAAGATTCTTTGCTATAACACTAAATAGTTATGAGTCCATGTTGCCCTATTTAAGTAATGTAACCTGAATTAAAAAGGGAGGTTTGGGGGCTGGAGAGATGGCTTAGCGGTTAAGGCGTATGCCTGCAAAGCCAAAGGACCCAGGTTTGATTCCCCAGGACCCACATTAGCCAGATGCAGAAGGGGGCACATGCGTCTGGAGTTCATTTCCAGTGGCTGGAGGCCCTGGCGTGCCCATTCTCTTTCTTTCTCCCTCTCTCTGCCAAATAAATAAATAAATAAATAAATAAATAAATAAATAAATAAATAAATAAATAAATATTTTTTAAAAGGGAGGTTGAGCTCTGGAGATGGATCAGCAGTAAGGGCACTTCCTTGCAAAAGCTAATGGCCTAGGATTGATTCCCCAGTATCCATGTAAATCCAGATGCACAAAGTGGCATATGCATCTGGAGTTCGTAATGTCAAGAGGCCCTTGTGTGCCCATTCTCTGTCTTACTCTCTCTCCCTCTCTCTCTGCTTGCAAACAAATAAAAAGGGAGGTCATAGACAATCTGTGACAAAGTTTTGACCTTTAATGAATTGGGAAAATGTGTTGAAAAGAACTTTTTTTTTCCCCCACTTTCTAATTCATAGGAGAACCAGCCAAAAACTTGCAGAATGTGAAGGAACACATTCTTGCTCTATTGCTGCTCTGGTGCTACTGAGTCAGAATTTCTAGAGATGGGTTATGTGCATCTTTATTCTCAACTCACTGGAGTGATCACCCACATGTCAAACCCACTGCTGAAGGAAATCCCAAGAATTGATTGGCTCCTGAAGTAGAAAAAGGGCATCAGTTTTTGCTGTTGAGATTGTCAATGCAGAGTAGGATTTTGCTTAGGACTTAGCTTATAGCTTTTAAATATATTGTAGTAGAAATTGGCAGTATCTATTTTGTTTCAAAGAGTAATTCTACTTTTGGATTATCAACAGTTATTGCTCAATTTAAAAGTGCATGCTAAAGTTACCTTTTACATTGTTTTCTTTTTCTATTTTGTTCCAGGAACCAAACAACTTAAGCATATTTTATTAAAAGATGTGGACACTATTTTTGAATGTAAATTATGCCGTAGTCTTTTCAGAGGATTACCAAATTTAATTACCCATAAGAAATTTTACTGCCCACCAAGTCTCCAGATGGATGACAGTAAGTTTTATTTGTATGTTCAGTTATGCATTTCACAATTAATTCTTATTCTGTGGTTACATAGTTGTATTAAAATGTTACTGATATCTAGTTGCAGATAATTTAATGGTGGAGGGTAAAAATTAAATGCTTGTTCTATTCAGTTTCTTGGATATCAATGCTTTCTGCTTGGTTTTTCCTAGATAATGTATGAGATTAAATTATGAATATATATACTTGTATTCAAATATTATATATTATTTGTAAATGTTTGCATGGGTCCTATAGCTAATATTTATAACGTAAAATATTTTATGAATGCATGTGTGTGTGCTCGCGTGTGTATGTGAAGGCCAGAGGATAACCTTGAGTGTCATTCTTTTTTTTTTTTTTTTTTTTTTTTTTTTTTGTTTGTTTGTTATTTATTTATTTGAAAGCAACAGACAGAGAGAGAAAGAGGCAAATAGAGAGATAATGGGCGCACCAGGGCCTCCAGCCACTGCAAATGAACTCCAGATGCATGTGCCACCTTATGCATCTGTCTTATGTTGGTCCTGGGGAATCGAGCCTTGAACTGGGGTCCTTATGCTTCACAGGCAAGGGCTTAACCACTAAGCCATCTCTCCTGGCCCTTTTCAAAAAACTTTTTAATTAAAATTATTTTATTTATTTGAGAGAAAGAGAAACAGAGACAGAGAGAATGAGTGTGCCAGGGCATCCAGCTGCTGCAAACAAACTCTAGATGCATGCGACACCTTGTGCATCTGGCATATGTGAGTCCTGGGGAATCAAACCTGGGTCATTTGGCTTTGCAGGCAAGCGCCTTAATCGCTAAGCCATTCCTCCAGCCCTTGAGTGTCATTCTTAAAGCTTCATTCACCCTTTTGGCAAAAGGATCTTTCAGAGGCCAGGAGCTTGCCAAGTAGACTATACTGTCAGGACAATGAGCCTCGCTTGTCTCTACCTTCCCAGGGCAGGATCACAAGCATGTGCCAACACCTAGTTTGTTTTATGCGAGTTCTGGAGATTAAATTTAGGTCCTCCTGGTTGTAAGGCAAGCACTGTACCAATAGGGCTACTTCCTCAGCCCATTAATACTATCTTAGAAATTTCATGGTATTTTTCTCTTTTTACTTCTTTAACAACTTGTTGCTAGATATGATTGATCACTTTCATCAGTTCTCCTTAAGTAAATGAGAGTGTTAGAAATAAACAAGCCCGGCCACCCCAGCACTTGGGAGGCAGAGGTAGGAAGATCCATAAATTTGAGTCCACCCTGAAACTATACAGGTCAGCCTGAACTAGAGCGAGACTCTACCTTGGAAGACAACAACATCAACAACAACAACAACAACAAAAACAACAAAGAAAAAAAAAAAAAAAAAAGAAAAGAAAAGAAAAGAAAAGAAAAGAAAAGAAAAAAGAAATAAACAGTAAAGATGAATAAAATATTTGATTTCTTGGGATTAGTGGAGAATTTTTCTAGTATTCTCTGGGTCTTGGTTTGAACATCAGTTTTGTTCTCAGTGCAGTTATTTAGGTGGGCCACTATCAGAAGTAGATAGATGTGTCACAGATGGCATTAGGTATTTGTTGAATCAAGCATATTGTTTTTGCATGCTGTAGTGAGCAATATGTATTTTCTTGCTTGGTAATAGAGCACTAATCATTTCTTGTGCAGAGATTTAAGTGAATTTATAAAACATAACTCTTACTTTGTCAGCCTGGTATTTATAGCATCATTGTGAATCTTTTTAAATTTACTAGTATTTGCAAGGATGGAGAGAGAGGGAGAGAATAGGTGCATTGGGGCCTCCTGCCACGACAAATGAACTCCAGATACATGCGCCACTTTGTGCATCTGGCTTTAAGTTGGTACTGAGGATTTAAACCTAGTCTGCCAGTTTTCAAGCAAGTGCCTGAACCACAAAGCCATTTCTCTAGTCCCATCATGAATCTTCAAATAAACCTTTTTGATGTGGATGTAGGGGTGAATTGCAAACCCCAAATCAAATCAAAGTACTGCTTTGATTATTATCAAGCTGACTTTATTTTTTCAATATTGTATTGATGTGTTTATTTGAGAGGGAGGGAGGGAAGGGAAGGAGAGAGAGAGAGAGAGAGAGAGAGAAGAGAGAAAATGGGTGTGCCAGGGCCTCTGGCCACTGCAAACAGAACTTCAGATGCATGCCCCACCTTGTGCATCGAGCTTTACATGAATACTAGGGAACTGATCCTGGGTCCTTTGGCTTTTAAGGCAAGTACTGTAACTGCTAAACCAAAAACACATGTGCACGCATGCACGCACGCACACACACACACACACACACACACACACATTTAGATTGAAAATAAGTAATAGTCTTTATTGTTTAAGACAATCTCTGTGCTTATATTTATTCTTTCTAAACTTCTTTTTATTGTGCTATAAATTAAATCCTACACTACAGGAATTTGTTGAAAACATTTAGTAGAAATTAAATTTATTTCTTGGTATTCTTTTTAAAAGTATTTTATTTATTTACTTATTTGAGAGAGAGAAAGAGGCAGATAGAGAGAATGGGAAGGCACACCAGGGCCTCTAGCCACTGCAAATGAACTCCAGAAGCATGTGCCCCCTTGTGCATCTGGCTTACGTGGGTCCTAGGGAATTGAACTGTGGTCCTTAGGCTTTGCAGGCAAACGCCTTAGCTGCTAAGCCATTTCCCCAGCCTGGTATTCTTTATTATATTTAGATTATAGAATTAATTTACTGACTGAAATTGATAAGTGGATTTGCCAGATAATTGTGCATTCTTTTTGGTAATTTTACCAATACTTTTGTGAAAGTATTATCATATGACTTTATTATTTAAAAATGGTGGAGTAGACTAGAAAATCTATTCATTTGTTTCTAAATCAGTACTAGATTTGGTAATATATTTATAGCTAGATTTTTAGATTTGGATGTGGAGACATAACTGATACTGTTCAACTCTCTTGCTACCAAATAGGTAGGCTGTTTGATTGCCTGTGAATGGTATATAAAAAACTAGCTTTATTTTTAGAATAAATTTACAATTTTAATCATTTGTTTTAGTAAAATTGTGTCTTTTTAAGAAAATTACATGATAGGACTACATTTTTATTCATTGATCCATTTATGTTTACTTTTAATTATTTGTTTATTTTGTTTTTCAAGGTAGGGTTTTTTCTCTAGCTCAGGCTGACCTGGAATTCACTATGTAGTTTCAGGGTGCTGAGATCATAGCGATCCTCCTACTTCTGCTTCCCTAGTGAGTGCTAGGATTAAAGGTGTGTGCCACCATGCCTGGCTTTTAATTGTTTTTATTTCTATAAGATGTTCAAATGTCTGATATTATCAGGCTATGTTTTTTGTTAAGTCTTGCATTAACAAGAATACTGTTATCTTTTTTTAACAGTCATTTATGTGTTAACATTTTTCATGGTAATTTTTTCTATCCTCGGTCATGAGAACTTTAGTTGGTGTTATGAAGCTAAAACTTTCAAACTAAAAACAAGAAATAGTCTTTTTGTTGGTCAGGACAATCCTCATATATTTTATAATAAGGGCCTATAGAAGCAGAAGTAGCTCTTTACCTTTCTTAATATTCGTGTAACATGATGATAAATTAAATTTAAATTAAAGTTTTTAGCTTAGCTAATACTAATTTATATGTTGATAAAATACTAAGAATGTTTATATACAAATAAATAGGCACCAGTAATAGTAAATTTTGTGGCAGAGTTTCATAATAGTGAGTTTAAGCAGGATAATTATTTCAGATTAAAATATTACTTTTCCCTTAACAGACCTTCCTGATGTAAATGATAAACAGAGCCAAGCCATAAGTGATCTTCTAGAAGCCATCTATCCAAGAGTGGACAAGAGAGAATACATTATTAAGCTGGAACCCATAGAGACAAATCATAATGCAGTGTTTCAGTATATTTCGAGGACAGATAATCCTGCTGAAGTCACAGAGTCCAACAATCCTCCTGAGCAAACTGAAGTTCAAGTACAGGAAGTTAGCCCTGAGCAGCCCACAGCAGTCCCAGATGCGGATGCCGCAGTGGAGACTGTGGCACCTCCTCCTGTGGAGGGTGCTGCAGATGAAGCTGTGCCTGTATCTGAGGAGCAGCCTCAGGAGTCACAGGCTGACTTGGAAACTTCCGATAATTCAGATTTTGGACATCAGTTGATATGTTGCCTTTGTAGAAAAGAATTCAATTCTAGACGAGGTGTTCGTCGTCACATTCGAAAAGTCCACAAGAAAAAGATGGAAGAACTAAAAAAGTACATTGAAACACGAAAGAATCCAAACCAGTCCTCTAAAGGACGCAGTAAGAATGTTCTGGTTTCATTAAGTAGGAGTTGTCCAGTATGCTGTAAATCATTTGCTACAAAAGCGAATGTAAGGAGGCATTTTGATGAAGTTCATAGAGGACTAAGGAGGGATTCAATTACTCCTGATATAGCAACAAAGCCTGGGCAACCTTTGTTCCTGGATTCTGTTTCTCCTAAAAAATCTTTTAAGACTCGAAAACAAAAGTCGTCTTCAAAGGCTGAATACAATTTAACTGCATGCAAATGTCTCCTTTGCAAGAGGAAATATAGTTCACAAATAATGCTTAAAAGGCATATGCAAATTGTCCACAAGATAACTCTTTCTGGAACAAGCTCTAAAAGAGAGAAAGGGCCTAATAATACTGCCAACAGTTCAGAAATAAAAGTTAAAGTTGAACCAGCAGATTCTGTAGAATCTTCACCCCCTTCCATTACCCATTCTCCACAGAATGAATTAAAGGGAACAAATCATTCCAATGAAAAAAAGAACACACCGGCAGCACAGAAAAATAAAGTTAAACAAGACTCTGAAAGCCCTAAATCAACTAGTCCGTCAGCTGCAGGTGGTCAGCAAAAAACCAGGAAACCAAAACTTTCAGCTGGCTTTGACTTTAAGCAACTTTACTGTAAACTTTGTAAACGTCAGTTTACTTCCAAACAGAACTTGACTAAACACATTGAGTTGCACACAGATGGAAATAACATTTATGTTAAATTCTACAAGTGTCCTCTTTGCACTTATGAGACTCGTCGGAAACGTGATGTGATACGACATATAACTGTGGTTCATAAAAAGTCATCTCGCTACCTTGGGAAAATCACAGCCAGCTTGGAGATCAGGGCTATAAAAAAACCTATTGATTTTGTTCTAAATAAAGTGGCAAAAAGAGGCCCTTCAAGGGACGAAGCAAAACACAGTGATTCGAAACATGATGGCACTTCTAATTCTCCTAGTAAAAAGTACGAAGTAGCTGACGTCGGTATTGAAGTAAAAGTTACAAAAAACTTTTCTCTTCACAGATGCAATAAGTGTGGAAAGGCATTTGCCAAAAAGACTTACCTTGAACATCATAAGAAAACTCATAAGGCAAATGCTTCCAACTCACCTGAAGGAAACAAAACCAAAGGCCGAAGTACACGATCTAAGGCTCTTGTCTGGTGAGGAAGTTACAGAGTTTTGCTTTTTTCCCCCATCGAACTAAAAAAAAAAATCATTTGACCATAATTTATAGCTGGTTCCATTTTAACACACATACTTGTTTCCATATATCTTACAGCAGTGGGAACTGCAAGAGGGATGCACATACTGCGTTTACCTCTTCAGTCCTTTATTCCAGTGGCTTGGGAACACAAGTTAACTTCAGAACTTACCTTCCACAGGACAATGCAATGTAGTCATAGGTAGATGAAACAGGCTCAGTGCTTTCCTTTTAATGCTGTAAAATATATACATTTATTTTGGCACATGTTTACAATAGAAATCTTGTGTTTAACTAACTTTGCACAGATTTAATTTGATTTAGTGACTTTGGTAATTTTAATGCATCATAGGGAAGCTAAATATATTAGAAAGAATTTATGAAGGAGATAATTGCAGAAAAATATTTTGAGGCACTGTAATTATTGTAAAAATTCATCTTTGATGACTAAATAAAGTGCTGCACTTAGAAAAAAAAACCCAGATTGAATATAGAATGGTTAGCATTCCTTATTTACTTTGAACACAGTGCTTCTTGGCAAAGGGAAAAGTTAGTAAACAAAAGTTTAGATTGTTTTTCCTTTTCGTTGGGAATGTATGTTAATGAGTTTCTTTTTTAGTTTTGATCTATAGGAAAAAATATTTAGGTCCAGATACTTGTATATTTCTCTTTCTGTTTAATAAACTTTTTAGTGATGAGTTCAACATAGTTAATATTTTTAAAGAGGAATTTTTTTTGTGTGTGGTTGTGCATCACAAGAAAAGTAAAATCTATCTGGAAGAAAGAAAAATACTACTTTTAGAAGAAGATTTTGGAACACATTAAAATTTTAATATAAATATCAAAGTAGTAGATTTCCTGTCCTTGTTTTTACAAGTCTATAATTATAGATTCTTTTCAGTATCTGTGCCCCTTGTATTAAGGCATTTAATGTACTTAGTGTTAAATTAATTTCAGGTTTGGGTTCTAAAACAAAATAACTTAGTTTGAATACTTAGTAGGTTAAATGTTGTGGTTTTATTATCACACATTGTTTTTACATGTGTGAAAATGAGAAGAAACCATCCTTTAGAAGTTATTTACTACTGTATAATTTTAAGACCAAGGTTTTGTTGGTAAACTTAAGTGTTTATTTATTCCCATTTCTCCTCAGATAACTTCAAGTGATGTACGAAAAGGTTTGGAGTTCATATTTGTGGAAAGACTTTAAGTTGTTGTTAGAACCACTAAACGTCTTCACATGGTACTATGAGGAAAAAAAAAAAGAACGTTTTCATAACTTTCCACCTGTAACTGCTGTAAAATAATAACCATCTAACCAGGTCTAATCCCAGTGCCTATCCCAGCACTTTGAAGTAGCTGTGACAGTACATCTTGTCTTCATAGGCCTTCAGCTAACCACTTTGACCTTGTACATTTGGTCTACAGTTTCTGCAAAAATGTTGCAAATTTTGTTTTTCAAATAATTTGTTGATTAAAGTGATCAACAACTTGAAGAAAAGAACAGTTAGTTGACATAAATTTTATGTTTAGTGGATTTAAGTTTTGTTTCACTTTATATGGAAAAATTTTCATCTGGATTGTACAGATAAGATTCTCTACTGAGCATATGTTAGGAACAAAAGACAAATTAGTGTCAACACATTATAAATATTTAGCCTACTAAATATTTGTAATCATTTTACATCCATTTATTTCTAGCTTTTTCTTCAGCACTTAAATATTTGAAAGTTTTATTTGAAAATATATACTAAAGTTCTAGTTCATTTTCACATGTAGATCATTACATTTTTCATTTGTAAACATCTGAGATTTATATGAAAATTCAACATTCCCCTGTTTTTCTTTAAATTTTATATAAAGCACTTTAATGATAGATGCAATCTTATTTTTCAGTTATTTTTTTAAATACCACACATTTAACTAATGTTTATATGAAGGTAGCTTTCTGATACTTTATAGATGCAGACAATCCATGCACAACCACTTCTTATGTTTCTAGTTTATTTCTTTACTGCTAAAAAAGGAAGATGAGGGTGTTAACCCTGATCCCCCCCCAAAATTTTAAATGACCACTTTAGATAATATTGGATTTTACTCTAAAGTTTAAAAAATGACGAGTTGTTGTCCATTTTTGTAATCAAGATTTTAGGAAAACAGAAATCTATCTTTATGAAAATTTGGACAAGTTTTTGTGTATCAATATTTTGTACTTTTTAGGGAATGCTTTATTTTTTAGTAATTTGTGTCAAATTATTTTAAAAGGTACTGCAGAAAAATACCATGTTTTTATATGGGTTCATTCCTGTACTTAGAATGGACCCTGTCCACTGATATACTTTTTGTATCAAATTTTAAATGTTGAAGGTCTACAAGGTCATAATAAAATGCTTCTATAGCTAGAAAAACATTTACCCTTCTCAGTGCTTTGCACTAAAATATACTGTGAAAGGAAATTAGAAAGACTGTAATTGTTGCTGGAAATGTTCTATATTGAATGTACATGTTCTTGTTCAAAAAATGTACTATATGTGATGAAAATAAACCAGACTCAAAGTTATTTCAGCTAAATGTGCTTCCACAAAGGTGCATTGGTTGAAACATAAATGTTTTATTATCAAACTTAAGCTTACTCAGTGACTATGGGCAGCTACCTTCGGATGATAGCCTGATATTTTATTTTTAAGAAGTAATGATTTCTCTTTAATTTAAAAACAGATTACTTTCCCACAGATAGAAAATCTGTACTTATAGGTCTAACTTTAATGACTAATAGCGTAATATATTTAGGGACTAAATATGTAGGTGGTATTTAGTTTATAAACCATCTTCTTTAGTTGCACATTATTAAACCTGAATTTATGACATTTGCAAGGTGTTATTTTTTTATGCATTCCTACACATAATACATACACTATATCACCCTGTCCCATTCCGGTTTACTTGTTAAATATTGTAGATTTCTTTTTAAATGGATATTGGAGGAGGGGAGGCCAACTGCCAGATATCCTTTATCCTATCCACTGGCTTCACAAGACCATTTAGTATGTATCCTTAATCATTCTTGGGCCACAGAACAGGATTTAAGAAGGAGAAATTAAAGTGTTCCAGGGACTATCAAAAGATTTAAGCCAGGTGTGGTGGCACATGCCTTTAATCCCAGCACTTGGGAGGCAGAGGTAGGAGGATCGCCATGAGTTCAAGGCCACCCTGAGACTAAATAGTGAATTCCAGGTCAGCCTGTGCTAGAGTGAGGCCCTACCTCGAAAAAGCAAAGAAAGAAAGAAAAAAAAAAAAAACAAGAAAAAGATTTAATCTAGGTAATATAGGAAAAAAAAAGCACTGTGTCAGAGCTTTCCTCAATTCAAGGGCCTAGAGAGGTGAAGAACATTTTACCATAGTAGGGATCACAGCAGATATAAGGGGTAAACAGTCCAATTTAGGAAGGTAGCACAAAGGTCACTTAGAAAGTGTGTGTTCTTCCTTTCTGATCACATCCTTTTTTAAAATCTTATTTTAACGTTTTATTTTTATTTATTTATTTTTTGTCTTTCCAAGGTAAGGTATCACCCTAGCCCAGGCTGAACTGGAATTCACTATATAATCTGAGGGTGGCCTCAAACTCACAGTGATCTTCCCACCTCTGTCTCCTGAGTGCTGGGGTTAAAGGCGTGTGCCACCACGCCCAGCTTACCTTTTGAGTTGTATAATTTTAGAGGTTTAGGATTATGGCTCTTGAGAACAAGCGGCCTACAAAGTTTGTGCCAGAAGCTTCTCTGCACATAGGTAAATAGAACACATGCTTGTTTATATGACTTGGTGTGGTGAGGAGTAATGAAGTAGACAGTCATCAAAAACTGGATTGTTTATCTTAAGACCTAGCTGGGACTATAGAATTGTGTCTGCTTTTTCTGCCATTGGTTCAATTAAGAGTTTTTCCAAGACAAATGTGGCAGTAAATGCCTGTAATCTCAGCATCTTGGAGGTAGACCAGGTGAATCACAAGTACATGGCCAGACTGGATTGTATAGTGAGACAAATTTGTTTCCTAATGACACCTCAGTATGTTGGAAGAAGAGAAACAGGAAAAGATATAGTTTTGTACTTCTGCTTTGTAAGGCTAAATAGTACATGTGAGAGGTGGAGGAGGTCTGGCTGACAATAGGCAAGTGTTTGTTAGAATGTGTGGATTTAATATACCTTTAATATACCATTATTATTCTTTTGATTCATGTCTTTAAATTTTTTAAAATATTTATTTGAGAGAGAACTCCAGATGCATGTGCCACCCTGTGCATCTGGCCTTTGTAGATTCTAGGGGATTGAATGCAGGTCTTTAGGCTTCGCAGGCAAGCTCCTTGACCCCTAAGCCATCTCTTCAGCTCCATGCTTTAAATTTTTGCTTTAAGAAGAAAGCCTTGGAAAGACAGAAGTTAGGGCTTGGGAGGTGGCTCAGTGGGTAAATTGCTTGTCATGCTACCATGAGGACCTGAGTTCAGATCTCAGCACCCATATAACAAAATGCCAGGTGTGGTGGTGCATACTGGGGAAGCGAGGACAGGGAAAACTTAGAACTAACTGGCTAGCTGGTCTTAACTGAATGGGTGAGCCCTAGGTTCAGTGAGACACCCTGCTTCAAAGAATAAGGTAGAGTGATTAAGATGCCCAAGGCTGACCTCTGGCCACATACACATTATGGACATGTGCACTTGGACACATGCACATTCACCACACACACACACATTTAAAAAAATATTAAGCCTGAATTTTTCACATAGTTTTGATCATATGAGCTGACAGGAGTGTTTGACACAGGTTGTTTGACTGTTGAGAAGTACCTTCACAATTTCTAAAGAAAATGTATCTAATTACTGACTTTTAGGCAATAGAGTGTTCTGTTGAGCTTTAAAACTGGGCACAGTTACAGAAAGTTCTGTGGTTTTCTATGGCTGAAGTTATGAGTTATCATTATAGGTATTATGACTAATATGTATGGAAATAGGTACAAATTGATACTGCTTCCTATTGTGAAGTTGCAAAAGACCTTTTCGAATAGCATGACTACTGAAAATGAGATAGCAACGCTAAGAGTTTAGAAAATAGATTTCCTGCAATGGCCACAGCGATATTCTAGATACTTGTTTTTGGGGTTGTAGAAGTTACTTTTCTAGTAGAGTCCATAGTCTTATAAGGACTATGATGTAGCCATAGCCCTCACGGTTGATCTGAAGCCAAGGTGTAGGAAACATGCAGAGTGATGTTGGCTCTTACTATAGACAAAACCCCTGTACTCTGTGCTTTTCTATCTCTGACTATGCACCAGGGAGGGAGAGTACGATAGGCAATTTTAAGAGGAGGCGCTAGTGTGTGTTTTCTAAGGCACTAGGCACAGGATAAAATGCAGGAAAAAAAAAACGTTTCACTTATACTTTACTAACTTTACAAATTCATCCCTTCTCTCTTACAGTTGCTTCTTTATCCCTTTCTTCTGAGTTTCTAATCTCAGTCTGCCTTTTCTTTTTTCTGTTAAATTAAAAGAGATCACTTATACCTGATAGCTAAAACATTTTGGTGGGGGTGGTGAAGGTAAGATTGTGCCTCCCATTTTCTTATGAATTTTCATTGGTTCACACTAGATTTAGAAGTATTATTTTCAAGCTTCTTCCTGCATATTTTTTTTCTTTTTGGCCCCCAAATATGCTCAGTTGTTACATGGAGTCAAAAGTGAGGAGGTTTCCAGTCTTCTGGTTGTCATCCCCTCTTACATGTTGATCTCTCCAGTAAGAACTGCTTCTAAGAGCCAGTCAGGATTTCACACATAGGTGACTATGAGCTCTTGCAGACATATTAGAGTCACTGGTTAGAGGTTTTTTAGGAATTAGAAAGTCCCTCAGTGGACCCATTTCAAGAAGGATGCTTGGCATCATTCTGACGTTCTACACGTTTTTGACAACACAACGCCTGAAGTAAGGAAGGTTTTGATATTTTTGCTCTTAGACAATCAGGTTGCTATACACTGTGTCACGGACTGTTTTGCACATTGCTGTGTATATCTAGGTATTTATTTATATATTTATTGAGGTAGGATTTTGCCTTACAGCTCTGGCTGGTCTCAAACTCAATCTTCTGCCTTACCACTCCTAATGCTGGGATTACAGGCATGTAACATCTAGCTTAGCTAGGCTCTTTAAATAAGGTCTTGATAATTGTACTGAAGCATGTATCATGTTTCAAAACCATGCTCTCATTTGAGACTGAGTTGTAATTTCATAAACTTTTATCATCTCAATATTGGATCTTTCTTATTTTAGAAAGTATCACTAGTGCTAAGAAGAGTTTGTGAAAATAAAGTCAGTGACAACTAATAACAGTAAACATTTGTGGAGTACTTGTGTGCCAAGCATTGCTAACATTTTATATACATAGTAATCGAATCCTATCAGCAGACCTGTTTTATTATTTCTGTTGTAGAGAAAGAAAATGGAAGCTTGGAGAATGTCAGTGACATGCTCACGGTCTCATAGAGAGCAGACTTGATCCGATATTTGACAACTAAGTGTGCACCCTTACTCAGTGCAACCTTACTTTGCACAGTGACCATGTTATTTTGTTGCTACCATACAGTAGTGATCAGGAGTAGATTAGTTGGTAACTTTATTTTTTCTTTTTTTGAGGTAGGGTCTCACTCTAGCCAAGGCTGACCTGGAATTCAGTATGTAGTCTCAGGATGGCCTTGAAGTCATGACTATCCTCCTACCTCTGCCTCCCAAGTGCTGGGATTAAAGGCGTGCGCCACCACTGCCCAGCAGTTGGTAACATTTTTGCACCCACTAACTATTTCCCATATGACCTTTGCAAATTAATTTAAATGTTCTGTGCCTTAGTGATCTCAGCTATAGAGGTGGATAATATTTATTACAAGAAGAAAAATACTTGGCAAAACATTCAGAGCAATGCCTGGTATGTTACCATAAATGTTAGATGTTATTACTATAAATGACTTACATGTAATTTTTGCAGGCAAAATTTACTAAGTTACCTTCTTATGGAGATTTATCCATTGGAAGAGAGAACTTTATTGCTACCCACCAGATTTTACTTGTTGAAAATAACCATGTTATTTGCTGTCAGTTATCCTCTTAATCAGATGTTAGTTACTTATCTTAAAAACTACTTTTCTGCCTGGCGTGGTGGTGCATGCCTTTAATCCCAGCACTTCGGAGGGAGAGGTAGGAGGAGTGCCATGAGTTCGAGGCCAGCCAGAGAATACATAGTGATTACGGTTCAGCCTGGGCTAGAGTGATACCCTACCTCGAAAAACAAAAATAAACAAACAAAAAACTATAACAGGGAGCTTTAAATACATTCATTATAGGTTAAGTTGTGTTATTTTTATGTCTTTTACTACAACAACCCATCTGTTTAAAGATCTCATTGGCATCTTTTCTATCACACAAGTTTTTAATTTAATTAATTTAATTAATTAATTTTTATTGACAACTTCTTTAATTGTAGACAATATCCCATGGTACTTCCCTCACTTCCCCCACTTTCCCCTTTGAAACTTCACTCTCCATCATATCCCCTCCCCCTCTCAATCAGTCTCTCATTTCAGTTTGATGTCGTGATCTTTTCCTCCTATTATGATGGTCTTGTGTAGGTAGTGTCAGGCACTGTGAGGTCATGGATATCCAGGCCATTTTGTGTCTGGAAGAGCACGTTGTAAGGAGTCCTACTCTTCCTTTGGCTCTTACATTCTTTCTGCCCCCTCTTCCGCAATGGACCCTGAGCCTTGGAAAGTAGGTTTGAGACGTTTCAGTGCTGAGCACTCCTCTGTCACTTCTTAGCACCATGGTGCCGTCTGAGTCATCCCAAGATCGCCACCATCTGAAAAGAGAAGCTTCTCTAAGAAAAAGTGAGAGTAGCATTAATATATGGGTGTGGACATTAAGAGAAGTGCTTACTGGGCAGTTTAGTGAGCATAGTATATATATTTAGCGAGACACCACCAGACATTACACCCTTAGGGCTCGTGACTACCCCTGTCATAGGTTTTCAGTATCAGGGATGTGTTCCCTCCCATGGAGCAGGCCTCCAGTTCAAGTAGAGAGCAGTTGGTTTCCCCCATAACAGACATGCCACTATTGCACCCATTGGCTCATTTGGCCCACACAAGTTTTTTTTTTTTTTAAAGACTTTTAATTTTTTTAAAAAAATTTTTAATTTTTTTTTTTTTTTTTTTTTTTTTTTGAGGTAGGGTCTTACTCTGGTCCAGGCTGACCTGGAATTAACTATATAGTCTCAGGGTGGCCTCGAACTCACGGCGATCCTCCTACCTCTGCCCCCGAGTGCTGGGATTAAAGGCGTGCGCCACCACGCTTAAATTTTTTTTAGAGAGAGAGAGAATGAGAATGGGCATGCCAGTGCCTCCAGCCACTGCAAACGAACTCCAGATGCATGTGTCACATTGTGTATCTGTTTTATGGGGGTCCTGGGGAATTGAACCTTGGTCCTTTGGCTTTGCAGGCAAGTGCCTTAACCATTAAGCCATATCTCCAGCCCTCACACAAATATTTTTGGTCATGTGTAAAATGCTGACATGGAACAAATATTAATTGAATAATGTCGAAATATTTTCTTAAATATAAAACAAGACTTGCCGACCTGTTGGACTGTTTGAAAGAAGGCATTTACTATGGAAAGAGACTTCAGGAGAGCACTGTTTAGCTGAGTGAGGAACTTTGATGAATGTGTCATGAAGAGATAAGAGGAAATGCCACTCATCAAAAGCCCTGCCCATTAGGAGGCACTGGTGACAGTACTTCAACTTCCAGACAAGGTCCTGCTTCAGTTATATTATCTGCTGGCAGAATTTACCACAAATTTGACGCTTCTCTCTCTCTTTTTTAATATATTTATTTATTATTTGTTTGTTTATTTATTAGAGACACAGGGAGAATGAGAATGGGCGCACCTGGGCCTCTAGCCACTGCAAACAAACTCCAGACATGTGCACCCTTTGTGCTTACGTGGGATCTGGAGAAATGAACTGGGGTCCTTAGGCTTCGCAGGCATGTGCCTTAACTGCTAAGCCACCTCTCCAGCCCCTGATGCTTCTTTGTAGGGTGATGATTTGGAACTTGTACTGTTTGAGTTTGCATTACCAGACAACCTTGTCCCTGGGTTTGGACAAACCTTTACATTTGAAAATTCAGATGTGTGGCTGGCTTTTCTTTCTTTAAATTAAAAAAAAATTATTAGAGGCAGCTGGGCATGGTGGCACGTGCCTTTAATTCCAGCACTCGGGAGGCAGAGGTAGAAGGATCACTGTGAGTTCAAGGCCAGCCGGAGACTACTTAGTGAATTCCAGGTCAGTCTGGGCTAGAGTGAGACCCTACCTCGGGGAAGAAAAAAAAGCAGACAGAATATGAATGAATGGATGGGTGTGCCAGGACCTCTTGCCTCCACAAACGAACTTAAGGCACATGCTACTTTGTGCACCTGGTTTTATGTAGGAACTGGGGAATTGAACCTGGCCCATCAGGCAACTACTGAGTCATCTCTCCAGCTTCCTGCCCCTCTCTTCCCCTCCCCCTCCTTTTTCTGTAGTGCTGAGGGATTGACTCCAGACATTACTCTACCATTGAGATGCATCTGTAGCCTTTTTTTTTTTTTGGACACAGGGTATCACATGCTATAGGCTGGCTTAAAACTTGCTATGCAGCCCAGGCTGTCTTGAAAATCAAGATCCTCCTGCTTCAGTCTCCTGAGTGCTGGGATATAGACTTGTACCTGTACCACGATGATATCTGGCTTGTGGGGCTTCATAATGAATCTGAGACTCCAGTGCTTGTCTTGGGTATATTCTTGGCAGACCGTATCACTCTATTGCTTTAAATGCTTACTCCTGAGTACTAGGATTAAAGGTGTGCCACCATGCCCAGCCCTCTGGACATCTGGTGATGCTCAAGAATGTCCCAGCATTCTCTTTGTATGGGCAGGGTTTAAGGACATAAGATAGGACAATGGGACTCATAAAGTTAACACATTTAGTGAAATTGATGAATAATTTTCACGACTTGGATTTTTCAAGTTAGACTTTCCACAAAAATCTTCATAATCTTCCAGTTTGTACTTTATTTGCCTAGCTACCTTGACTAGTCAACTATTGTTCGGTGTGATTCTAAGAAAACTAGTTAATATGCTACAAAATTTTCACACAGATTTATGCACAAATAAGAGCAAGGAACTTTTAAGAGATGTTTTTGTTTCCTGTAACTGTCCTAGATCTCCTGTTAATCTTTTAAGCATAGAATTGTATTAATTTTCAAGGTTTAGTTTGCATGCTCCTTTTTCTTTAAACTTAAAAAATATTTATTTACTTGAGAATGGGATATATTGGGCATGCCAGGGCCTTCAGCTGCTGTAAACAAACTCCAAATGAGTGTGTCACCTTGTGCATCTGGCCTGTGTGGGTCCTGGGGAATTGAACCTGGGTCCTTGGGCTTTGCGGACAAGTGCCTTAACTGTTAAGCCATCCTTCCAGCCCTCTTTAAACTTTTTATTGACAACTGTTATTCTTGTGCGTAATGCATTTTGACCATAACCACCTTCTGTCACCTTATTACCTTTCTTCCTTGTCCTGCTTCCACTGAACCCCTTCTTCTTTCTAGTCAGCCTGTTTTCTACTTTAATGTATCTTTTTTTTTTTTTTTGGTTTTTCAAAGTAGGGTCTCACTCTGGCTCAGGCTGACCTGGAATTCACTATGTAGTGTCAGGGAGCCCTCGAACTCATGGCAATCCTCCTACCTTTGCCTCCCGAGTGCTGGGATTAAAGATGTGCACCATGTCCGGTTTACGGGCTCAATTTTATGCAGGTCTTCTGCAGGAAGGGACAGTCACTGTGAGGTCATAAATGCAGTGGCAACTTCATGTCCAGAAGACAGGGTTTCCCAGCACTCTTTCCATCTTGTGGCTCTTACCTTCCTTTTGCCCCCTCTTCTGTAGGATACTTCATTCAGGGTCCTTCTCCCTAGGACAGTTATGCAGGACTCAGTAAAAGTGTCCAAATCACAGATGTCACAGAAATGAGACCCGTAACGCTCAGCTGCCTATAATCTAATTGCAGGTGTGTGAGTACATGTGCTCTCAGACAAATTTTGTGTTAGAGTTTATCTTTTTATTTGTTTATTTTTTAGTTGCAAGCATGTAATTTTGTTTGGTTTGTAGCTAGTAAGGGGAGGTTTCTTACAAGTTTTTGTTGGTAAAAATCTAAGAGTAATTATACTAGTTGACTTCACCATATAGATTTTAACTAGGTAAGGTATTAAGGAATCTAGGGGAAAGACTGGGTGTTGCTTTCAGCAGCCGAAGTATTGTGTCAATTCTGTTAGTCCTTTTTCAGACTTAAAAATACATTTTTATCCTCTCAATACAATTGTAAATGCCTCATTATTTCCGTTTCCTGCCTTCTCTATACTTTTAGCCTACTTTCCCTCTGCAAATAGCTTGTGTTGAGACCTTGTGAAGGAAAATCTGTTTGGTTGTGTTAGATATAATACCTGTTGGGTAAATCTCCCATGCCAGGCCTCTTTGTAGTTTGCTGGCTAGTGTATGAACTGTCCTTAGGACAGGGTTCTCTGCTGGTCCTGTCATTATGGTCATGGTAGGAGAGTCAGTAGGTAAATATGGCTCAGAGCTCAACAGACGGAACCTTTTTTTTAAAAAAAAATACATATAATATATATATTTGTGCAACTGGCTTAATGTGTGGACTAAGAAATCAAGCCCAGGGCCATCAGGCTTTCCACACAAGTGCCTTTAACCACTGAGCCATATCTCCAGCCTGAGGGATGCTTTTAGTAAGCATATTTTTAAAAGGATAGTGTTGGAATGTAATAATGGTTTTAAAATCTATGATTTTCTCTATTTCTTTTTAGAGAAGTGGTCATTTCTCTAAAGGCAGTGGCCATGGCTGTTACATCAAAGCATTAGTAGTCCTTTCCATAGTGAGGAAATGTGGGAAACAGCCCTTTGGCCAGCTCCTGCAGTTCCTTCTCTGAACTACCGGTTCCTTTTCCTCCATCTTTGGCTTTGTAGGTTCATAGGGATCCTGAAGTGCTCGCTGAGAAGGAGCTCTTGACATTTCCCGTAGCTGCCCATTAGGCCATTCTGCCAGTTGCTACTGTTTTCCAGATACTCACAATTGAGCTGCACAGTTTGAGTTGGTGATTTAGTCAATCCTGAATCTTTAAGGTATTGTTCCTGCTTTTCTGCCCATGTTTTCAGCATTGGGGCTTACTCTGCAATGGCTGCTTTATCCTGTCACACGTTCCTTCAGCCACAGACACTTAGGGACCATGGAAGGCCTGGCACCATTTTGCATTTGTTGGGGAAGAGAATCTAATAATAGTTAAAGCATGGAGTTGGAGCAACTACGTAATCTTTCTAAGCTTCAATTTTTATGTCTGAAATACTAGAAACTTCCTTGCATATAGGTTTGTAGTGGAAGTTTGATGATGTTGTGTATGTAAGTACTTCACACCATATTGCATATAATATACTTGGCTTTCCTTTGCCTAATTCAAGTTAGAGTCCGACATATTTATTACTGTGGTAGTGATCACTAAAGTTGCTGTCACATTGTGGCTGAAATATTTTGTAGCACTTAGTTTCTGGTTATCTTGTTTAGCCAGTTGTTGCTTTTGGGGCATTAATTCAACCGTTCAATAAAAAGTCAGTTGTAACATTTGTGTGATAAAGCCAAGATATATAGCAGTTCACTAAGTTAGAGCTGATCTGTGCTGGAGTATGATGCTGTTTTTGGCAGAACCTTTGTTAATTGTTGAATAATTTTCTGATCCTTTGATAGTTTTTTCTTTGTTAATATCTTACTGAACAATAAGTAGTTTTGAGTAGTGAAACTCAGGGACATCCTTTCTCTCCGTCCCTCCTCCCCCCTACTTTCCCTCTTTCTCATTAAATACTGTGCTGTGGGTGCATAGGCAGATTTTGAATTTATAGGCATCAATTCTGTCCTGACTTTGTGTTATTGAAGGAAAGAAGGCTTATGAGTAGTCTCGCCATGTTTTTACTTCATCTTCTACTATGTAGAGCTTCTCTATACTTGAATTCCTCTTCATTCCTGTTACTGTGACCTCGTGGCCTACATTCTCTTTCTGGTTGAGCCCTCCATTGTTACTAAGTAATGGTACAAGTTCAAAATTAAGGGCCATGTTGACTGTATAGTCCACAATTAATTTCATGTTATATGGGTATGTTTTTAATGATTTTTGTTAATTATTTTTTAGATTTATCTTTGTTTAATTCACATCTATTGAGTTTCATGAATACAGCTCACCTTGGTAAATCACAGTTACCATCTTTTCAAGCTCATTCCTCCCTTATGTGTTTCCTCTTTGACTTGTTCTCACCCTACCCTCTCAGATACATGGCTAGTTAGAATCCTAGCCAATGCCTTGACTTCTTTCTTGCCCTTACCCCTGCCTGTCATGTCATCATTGACCAACGCCTGTCCATACTGATTATGACTGTTTTCACACTTGACTCCTTGCCATCTTACTCAGTGTTTAGTAGTTTAGCATGGTTTCTTCTCTTGGGCCTTCATTTTTGTAGTAGTCTCTTAACTGACTTTTTATTTTCATCTTTTATCTTGTTGCCAGAAATGACTTAAAACACAGATTTGGGTTTTTGTACTTTTATCATTTGGCTCATCCTTCAAGTCTCATCTAAAATGTTGCTTCTGACTAATCTAAAATATGTCTTTCTGCATCATTCCATCATCTTACTTTCATATTGTCTGCTAACATAGTTTGTAATCATCCAGATATTGTGTGTTGACTTTTCTTTTTCTTGTTTTTTTTTTTTTTTTTTGTTGTTGTTTCACTTGTTTTGTTTTGTAGTCTCGGTAGGGTTTCACTCTAGCTCAGGCTGACCTGATTTATTTTTTGGGGTTTTTTTTTTTGAGGTTCACTATGTAGTCTCGGGATGGCCTCAAACTCTCAGCGATCCTCCTACCTCTACCTTCCTAGTGCTGGGATTAAAGGCATGCGCCACCACGCCCGGCCTGACTTCTTATTTTATTTATTTATTTATTTATTTTTTTTTTTTTTTTTGAGGTAGGGTCTCATTCTGGTCCAGGCTGACCTGGAATTAACTATGTAGTCTCAGGGTGGCTTCAAACTCTCGGCGATCCTCCTACCTCTGCCTCCCGAGTGCTGGGATTAAAGGCGTGTGCCACCATGCCCGGCCTGACTTTTTTTTTTAAAGTGATTTATTTATATTTATTTATTAGAGAGAGAGAGAGAGAGAGAGAAGGAAAGAAAGAGAATAGAGAATGGGAGTGTCAGGGCCTCAAGCCACTGCAAACAAACTCCAGATGCATGAGCCACCATGTGCATCTGGCTTATGTGGCACCTGGAGAATCGAACCTGGGTCCTTAGGCTTCACAGGCAGATGCCTTAACTGTTAAGCCATCTCTCCAGCCCTGACTTGTTTTAGTATCTATCTTCCCACTGAAGTGAGTTATGTAAGGTAAAGGATTGTGGGTGGAGTAATGTTGATCCTGTACCGAGCACAGTGCTTGCTTGGGACTTGGTAATGTTTAAAGACTTTGAAGAAGTGGATGAATGATAATTTATCATTACAGGCGAATAGGCAGTGGCTAAGATAGTGATAGTATAGGGTTCTAGGATCTTATGTTCTCATGGTCCTTAGTCTGTAGTGCTAACCTTTCTGAAATACTAATCGGCTTGATCTTGCTTTTATTCCCCCAAGGATGGGAATCAACAGTTTTATTGCCTACCACATTGACACTTCTGTGGAGCTACTGTAGATCTTTTCTTAACCACAGAATCATGAGTGAATCAAAGCACTTTTAGATCCACACTTGTCTCATGAATTTGTGTTTCTGAGGGAGTTCCAGTCAAATAACAGGCCATTAGGTCTTTTTTCTATGTAAATATTTTTTCTCTGTGCATTTTCCCCAGCAAGCTTTTTGAGATAGGTGGTTCTTAAGCTGCAGCTTGGAATAATTGTCTCTCTGTAGGAGTTCTGCACACTAGGTCCAAGAGCTCATATGGGACATTTAATATGGGCCTTCCTACCCATGTAGCATCTTAAGAGATAATGTGTTTAGATTGTTATTTTAAGTGGCAGCAGCTTTCCCTCAGGTGCTAAAGCTTAGCAAAAATGACTAAAGAGGGATCTTTTCAAAAGATACACTTTTATGTTTTTATAAACCAAGTTTGTTTATCTATAATCATTAAGAATAAGTCAAACTTGGAACATGTGGAATAACTTGTGCTAATGGCTTTATCAATTTACTCATTTATTCATCTATCTCCTTTGTGTACCAAGCATCTAGGATTTGAAGAAAAGTAAGACTTGGTTGTTCCATAAGTATAGACAATATACTGATAATTCCCACCACACTCCCACTTCCCCTTCTCAAGTCCAGCCTTTGTTGAATTCCTATCTTCTTTCCAATTAGTTTCTATATTGATGCCATTATCTTTCCCACTTATGAAAGTCTCATGTAGATAGTGTCAGGCACTGTGAGGTCATGAATATCAAAGCCATTTTGTGTCTGGAAGATTGGATTGTAAGCAGTCCTACCCTTCCTTTGGCTCTTACATACTTTCCACCATCTCTTCTGCAATGGACCTTGAACTTCGGAGGGTGTGATAGAGATGTCTCAGTGCTAAACACTCCTCTGTTACTTCTCAGCACTATGGTGAGTGGTCACTACCATCTGAAAAGAGAAGCTTCTCTAAGTAAAAATGAGAGTAGCATTAATATATGGTATCAACATTAAAAAAGTGCTTAGAAGACAGTTGAGTAGGTATAATATATGCATTTAGCCAGACAACCGCAGGTGCTCCTAGGTTCTCAAGACCACCCCAGCCATAGGCTTTTGATTAAGTTTTCAGTACCAGGCATGTTTTCCCTCCCATGGAGCAGGCCTCCAGTCCAATTAGAGAGCAGCTGGTTTCCTCCATAACAGGCTTCCCCCATAATGCATTGCACCAGTTGGCACATTTGTCCTGACTGGCCAATATTAAGCGTTACAAGGTCCATTGTTTTTAACATTTTTGATGACTTCTCTCTTTCCCAGAGGGCTGGATACAGTATAGCTTTTTCCAGCTTTCTGATACCTAGTCAACAGAGAGGAGGTTTCTGGCTCAGCCCCAGCTTGATTTCTCAGTGACCTGCAGCCCAAGCATGCTTTTCCTGCTTCTTAAACTCCATGTGTCATCATTCTCTTCATCTCCTCCATCGACTTCCTTAATATATCTTTCTTTGTTTTTGATTTTTCCAGGTAGGGTCTGACTTTAGCCAAGGCTGACCTGGAATTCACTATGTAGTCTTAGGATCTATAGCGACCCTCCTACCTCTGCCTCCAAGTGCCTGGCTTCTTAATATATCGTGAATCTGCCTATTTTTCCTGAGCTCCACCCCTTTCTTGGTTTACCTTACCTTTGTCTCATACCTATACTATCACTAAGGTAATAAGGTAATGTCTTTCTGACTGGCTGTGTTTCTACTTTGCCCTTCCATGGTCCATTACTTCAGACTGTGGCCGGAGAGAGTACAAAATCTTGAGCTATGCTTTTTCAGAAGGCTTTGTTGCCTCGGTTTGGAGAGTCCTTTGTATTACCTTCCTACCTTTCTTTTTGAAAACTCATTTTTCCTTGTTTCTGGAAAGGAATAGATGTCCCTTCAGTGTACTCATTCCATCTCCCTTTCCTTGGTAGTCATTCCTGCTATGCTCCAACACTAGACTGAAAGGCCCTTGAAGGCAGAAGTGTGTCCGTTTATCCTTGTGTACTCAGAGTTTAGAACAGTATCTGGCACATAGTATATGACCTGTAGCATCTGTGGAGGAAATGAGTTTTAGATGGAGATTGTCAGTTAAGTGATATACAACACTGCTCCAGAATATCCCATGATGATCTTTATTCCTAACTTAATTTAGATTCTTTTTTTTTTTAATTATGTACAAGGAGAGAGAGGGAGAGATTGGATATGCCAGGGCCTGCCACTACAGACGAGCTCCAGACACATATGCCACATTGTGCATCTGGCTTTACATGAGTAGTAGGGAGTCCAACCCAAGCCATCAGGATTTGCAAGCAGGTGCCTTAACTGCCTGTTAGTGCAGATTCTAAACAGATATTTGCACATTTGGAATACATGCCTCTAGTGATAAAAAGTAAAGGTTTTTTTTTTTTTTTTTTTTTTGAGGTAGGTCTTAATCTAGCCCATGCTGACCTGGAATTCACTCTGTAGTCTCAGGGTGGCCTTGAACTCACAGCGATCCTCCTACCTCTGCCTCCCAAGTGCTGGGATTAAAGGTGTGTGCTGCCATGCCCAGCTAATGAAGTATTTTTTTATATTTTTGGTTCTCATATTTAAAAAATATTTATTTATATCCAAGGAGAGAGGGAAAGGGAGGGAGGGAGGAAGGGAAGAAGGGAAGGAAATGGGCGGGGGGAGGAAGAGAAAATGGGTATACTAGGGCTTCTAGCCTCTGCAAACAAACTCCATATGCATATGTCACTTTGTGCATCTGGCTTTACATGGATACTGAGGAATGAACCCGGGTTGTTAGGCTTTGCGGGCAAGTGCCTTAACCACTGAGCCATCTTTCTAGCTCTAGTTCTAATATTTTTGACATATTTTACTTTTGATGTTGCTTGAATAGAGTATTTGAATTTCCACTAGTATGAATAAAATTGCTGTCTTGGAAAGTGTTTTTATGTTGTTAAAAATTCTGCTTTTACTTCTTAGGTATTAGAATGATTACAGCTTAAGTGACTTATGGTGTTAGAAGCACAGCTGTGTCCTGAGCACATTTAAAATTGAGGCTTCTGTCTTTCTTAGGGAAATACCAGTTAGAAAGAGCTGTTCGATGATATTAAATTCTACTTCTCATTGTTTGCATATGCATGCTTTTAAACTGGTTGCCAAGTGACTTGGTTTCATCATGATTATGGAGTCAAAGACAAATCATATTTTAAAAATAATGTTATTTAAAAATTTTTGGTGGTTGTTTTTCGAAGTAGTATCTTGCTCTAGCCCAGGCCGACCTGGAATTCACTATGTAATCTCAGGCTGGCCTCATACTCATGGTGATCCACCTACTTCTGCCTCTCAAGTGCTGGGATTAAAGGTGTGTACTTCCATGCCCGGCTTAAAATTTTTAAAAAGTATATTTTATATTTTATTTATTTGGGAGAGAGAGAGGCAGAGACAGAGAGAGAATGGGTGCTCCAGGGCCTTTAGCCACTGCAAATGAATTCCACATGCATGCACCACCTAGTACATCTGGCTTTATGTGTGTACTGGGGAATTGAACCTGGTTCCTTTGTCTTTGCAGGCAAGCACCTTAATGGCTAAGTCATCTCTTCAGCCCTACTTTAAAATTTTATTTACATACAGGATGCATTTTGATCATATTCACTCCCATTTTCTTTTCTTGTCCCCTTCTAACTGTCATGAACCCTTCTTTCCAAACAGTTCCACTTCTCCTTTGATGTCATCTTTTTTTTTTTAAAGATTTTATTTTATTTTAATTTAATTTATTTATTAGAGACAGAGAGAGGGAAAGAGAGAGAGAGAGAGGGAGAGGCAGAATAGGTGTGCCAGGGCCTCTAGCCACTGCAAACAAACTCCAGATGTGTGCACCCCTTGTGCATCTGGCTTCTGTGGGACCTGGAGAATCGAACCAGGATCCTTAGGCTTCACAGGCATGTACCTTAACTGCTAAACCATCTCTCCAGCCCGGATGTCATCTTTTTTTTTTTTTTTTTTTTTTGTGACCCACTAAGTTTAACCAAAGTAGCTTGCATAAATGTGGGTGGGGTTATTTACTGAAGCACAGACAACCTACCACTGACTACACCATTAAAGAAAATGTCTCCCCCTTTCCCAAGTGTTACCATGTTACTAAAATAAAAATAAAAGTAAGTCGTGCACATTATAAAATGTATTTTGTTCCAACAAAGAACCAATGTAGGTCTTTTTGGAAGGGCATCCTTATGAGTTGATCTTAACCTTTTCTGTAGAGTGAGATTACTCAATCAATCTTCTATAAATACACAGAATGAGTGCTTGTAAGACTACGAATACATAAAACTATATTTTCAGTATACTAGAAAACTTTAGTATTTAAAGGAGTTCTGTATTTGGTAAGGCCTAAGTTCTTTAGGTTGCATTAGTGTTTGGCTGTTTAATGAGGATATGAAATTGAATGGTCTATGGAAAACTGAGAATGTACAGATGCTTGGGCTTCCTCCTTATCCATCAAATTGCAGTTTCTGGTAGGGACTTGAGACCCTCTGTAGGGTTTTTGCTTTGTTTTATTTGTTTTTTTGAGGGAGGGTCTCACTCTAGCCCAGGCTGACCTGGAATTCACTCTCTATTTTCAGGGTGGCCTCGAACTGATCCTCCTACCTCTGCTTCCCAAGTGCTGGGATTAAAGGCGTGTGCCACCATGCCCGGCTGTAGGTTTTCTTGTCTGAAATGTTTGAGACTAGAAGCATCTCAGATTAGGATTTTTTAAAATTTTTTGAAATATTTATATATAATGAGATATCTTGTGACTTCTGATTTTAGATTTTTGAATTAAGGATGCTCAACTTGTGCTTTTTTTCCAGGTACCAAATTGGCTTATTAAGTTTGGGACAGGACCTGAGATTTTCCTGTTCCAGTAGCTTTCATGTAAAGCCCATGCTGCTGGCCTATGTTCTATGCTTTGTGAGTGATAAGGCTACCAGGAATAGTCTATGGTTTTTAAAAATTCCTTTTGTAGCTTGGTGTGGTGGCGCATGGCTTTAATTCTAGCACTTGGGAGGCAGAGGTAGGGGAATTGCTGTGATTTCAAGGCCAGCCGGGGTCAGCAAGAGTGAGACCCTACTCAAAAAAAAAAAAAAAAAAGAACTTTCTTCTTTCTTTCTCTTTCTCTCTCTCTCTCTCTCTCTTTCTTTCTTTCTTTTTTTTTTTTACAAGTATAGTATAAAATGAGTATGGTGGACACAATGTCATTGGTTCCAGTACTTGGGAGGTAGAGGCAAGAAGATCAGTTCAAGGCCAGCCTTGGCTACATAAGAGTTTGAGACCAGCTTGGGGAACATGAGACTTCATTGGAAAAAAAAAAGTGTGAGGAGCTGGAGAGAAGGCTTAACAGTTAAGTGCTTGCCTGTGAAGCTTAAAGACCCTGGTTCTTAGTGCTTGCCTGTGAAGCTTAAGGACCCTGGTTCGAGGCTCGATTTTCCAGGTCCCATGTGGGGTGCACGCATCTGGAGTTTGTTTGCAATGGCTGGATGCCCTGGCACGCCCATTCTCTTTCTCTCTCTACCTGCCTGTTTCTGTATTTCGCTCTCTCTTGCTGTCAAATAAATAAATAGAATAAAATTTAAAATTAAAAAAAGAAGTATGACAAACTGGGTGTGGTGGTGCACGCCTTCATTCCAGCACTTGGGAGGCAGAGGTAGGAGAATTGCCATGAGTTCAATACCATCCTGAGACTACACAGTCAATTCCAGGTCAGCATGGGCTAGAGTGAGACTGTACCTTGAAAAACAAAACAAAAACAAAAAATAAAATAAAAAACAACAACAAAAAAGTATGATATATACCTCCTCTTGTTTCATAACATGAGTTTCTTGGGCTTTATATCTAGTTTAAACTATTCTTTTTCATTAAAGATTCAGTACACAGAGGACCTTTGTCCTTTTCTTCCATGACCATAAAATGTATGATAAATGTGAATCTGAAAATAATTTTTCATTTCTGACCCCCCTTTGATCTATCTCTGATCCTTTGAGGTGAAATGAAGACAAATATAAGTCGAGAGGGTTGTCTGTTAGAGACCTTGCTGCCCCTTAGCAATAAATGAACCGTGATCTTTTCCAGATTACATGCATTTTATTTTTCAGTGTGATACTGTTAGGGGTGGGTGGACTACTAGACTTTAGGTGTTAATTGACCATTTTGTCTTTTCATAAGCTCTATTTTTAAAATAATGATTTTAAAGAGTTTAAAGACAATTTTCTTTTTTGCTTTCAAGTTCTTTTCATATGATTCTTGATTTGATGTGCTCAATATAAAGGTAGAAATAGTTTTATAGCCTTTAAATAACTAAATGACCTTTGATTCTAAGAATTACAAATAACCCAGTTCTTGCTGGGGTTGATGATAGGAAACTAGAGGGCTCTAGGGTTATGACACATGGCAGGAAGTTGCCTGCCTTGACTACAGCTGATTAGGGGCTGGAGGGTGATGCCAGCAAGTACACCTGTTACTGATGCCCTAGGCATGCAGTCACACAGGTGTTTACTAGTTTGAATTAGCCTAGATTCCTATTTGATCTTCTGAGTGATGGTAGAGTTTATTGCTTTTAAGACGAGTTGTGTTTGAAGTTAGGTCTATATTTCCCTTTTACAAGACAGGTGCTTTAACCAGCTAACCAATGGTTATTTGCTTTTTAAATATTAAAATGTTCATTTTAAACTTTAGTCAGTAGAAGATGAAAGAAATTGTTTAAAATAACAGGAGACAAGTTGGTCATAGTAAGGGAATAACATCTTTTAAACAATTTATTGGTGTGTTGACATGCCCTACACGTGTAGAGGTCAGAAGAGGATGTCTGGGGTCTTCCTCTGTTGGCCCTCCCTCCACCTTATTTCTCTGAGACAGTCTCTTACTGAGTTAGACTGGTTGATCAGGGAGCCCCCAGTGATCCTCCTGTCCCCTCTCGCCCCAGAACTAGGGTTACAGGCATGTGTTGCCATGCCTGGCTTTTTATTTTTACATGGGTGCTGGGCATGGCACTCAAGTTCTCCTGCACTCTTATCCACTGGGCCATTTTCTTGCCTCCCTCCCATTTTGATACAGGGTCTTGCTGTGTAGCCTTAGTTGGCCTAGAACTCACTATGTAGTTTAGATTAACTTTCAACTCACTGTCCTTCTGTCTCAGCCTCCTGCATGCTGGGGTCACAGGCCTGTGCTAAAATGCTTGGCTTAAACTTTTTTCCTTTCTTCTAGAAGTTATTCACCTGTTAGCTAAACAAAGTGAAGGAATTCATGAGTATGAGACAGTTTGAACTCTAGCTTTGTATGAGGCCGACTCAGTTGCTAGGGATACAAAGAGGAATGCATTGTAAGAATGAGAAGGTAGAATCTTAAGTCACATTAAGGCTTCTTATATACCTAAATTCACCCTTGGGGATTAAAAAAATTTATTTATTTGAGAGAGAGCAAGAAAAGAGAGAAAATAGGTACACCAGAGCCTCTAGCTACTGCACATGAACTCCATATGCATGTGCCACCTTGTGCATCTGGCTTTATGTGGGTACTGGGGAATTGAACCCAGGTTCTTAGGCTTTGCAGGCAAACACACCACTGAGCCATCTCTCCAGCCCCATTCTTGAGTTTGGAAAGAGGTTTGCTGGGCAGAAAAAAATTCCCAAGTAGGTGTAGAGACATGAAACGGTATGTCGATTAAGGAAAGAATATAAGACAAGGCAAAAAATAGCCAAATTGAAAGGATGTTATGGATCAAGTAGGTTCTTTGAATTGTATTTTCAAGATTAGAAGTAGCTGTTGGCGAATGTTAAACAGGGACCTCTCTCTCAGTACTGAGGAGACAAGAAGTGGAACCAGGTGAAGAGATAAAGTTATGCCGAGATTATTGACTAGGAACCAGTTCAGCCATGTAAGAATGATATATCACTTAAATTCAGGTAATGGCAATGAGATGAGAAGATAGCTAGAAATAATTTCAGGAGTGGAATTTTCAGACAGTGGATCTGATGAGAATGGAATCTAGCATGATTTCTCGTTTTAAACATTCTATTGGTTATGTAGATGGATATTACCATTCTCCATGGCAGGGAGTACAAAAGGAGGAGAGACCATTAAATGAATTTTTAGGCATGCTGAATTTGAGATGTTTGCTTCACATCTGAATGGAAATACTTTTTTTTCCCCCAAATATTTTATGAAAGAAAGAATGGGCATGCCTGGGCCTCTTGCCACTGCAAATGACCTCTAGATGCATGTGCCACCCTGTGCATCTGGCTTTATGTGGTTACTGGGGAATCAAACCTGGGTTCATAGGATTTGCAGGCAAGCACCTTAACTGCTGAGCCATCTCTCTAGCCCCTAAATGGAAATACTAAGTAGGAGAAGGTGGGTTAGTCAGGAGAGTTAGAGATTTAAGAGCCATTAGTGTTCATGTAGTTGTTGAATCCACAAGTTTTGAAGGAATTACCAGATAGAATAAAAACAGTATATCTACTACCTCTTGTATTCTTTTGGTTCATTAGTTATTTAGGGGATACCAGGTTTTTGCCTTTTTCATTGTCTTTTTAAAAATATCACTGCTTATCTCTTGGTATCACTCCCTGTCCCTTATCCCTAAATAAAAATCCTAATGTGGGCTGGAGAGGTGGCTTAGCGCAAGGCGCTTGCCTGTGAAGGCTAAGAACTCATATTGGAATTTCCAGGTCCCACATAAGTCAGACGCATAGTAACACAAGCACACAATTTGACAAATGTGCAGAAGGGGGCGCACACATCTGGAGTTTGTTTGCAGCAGCTAAAGGCCCTCGTATGTCCATTTTCTCTCTCTCTCCCTCTTTCTCAAACAAGTAAAAAAAACCCCTAATGTAACATGAATTTGATACTATCTTAAGAAATGCTAGATAATTATAATGTGAATTAACTTGGGTGTTGCATTCCAAAAGCTCTGGAAATAAAAATCTGTGAGTCCTGGGCTGGGGAGATGGCCCAGTGGGGTAGAGTGCTTGCTGCAAGCATGGGGGCCTGAGACCACCTCAGTTTGATTTCTCCAGGATCCACATAAACAGCAGGACATGGCCATGCACATATGTAACCCCAGTCCTGGGTGGGGGCCGGGCGCTGGCCGGAGAATCACTGGGGCTCATGAAAACTGCAACTCTATGTTCAGAAACTCTGTCCCAAGGAAATAAAAACATGTGGATGAGTGAGAGAGGAAGGGTGCCCAATGTTCTCGTCTGGCCTGTGCCTGCCTCTGAACATACATGTGCCTACAGCACACACACCACCACCACCACCAAATATACTATGTATGAAAAAAAAATCAGGCCTATTTAAAAATATTACCTTTAAATGGAAATGTTTCATTTAAAAAGAAAATTAATCTGCTAGTGTTCTTGATTCAGCAAGATTTGTTTATCGGATCTTAGTTTTGATCTCTTTAGGAGCTGTACATGATACCGTCCTTATGCCTCTGACCAAGGCAGGAACTGCACCTGTGTTCCAATCCAGGCAACAAAAATTGAGGGCAAGCAGACATAATCCATATGGCAAACTTAAGTAGTACTCATCACAGAGTCTAAGGGGAAAAGATGCTATTAAAAGCTAAACAAGGGCTGGGGAGCTGGCTCAGTGGTTAAAGGTACTTGGTACTTAAGTGTGATAGCCTCTTTGGCTGGAAACTACCAAGTTAGACTTCCCAGAATCTATGTAAAAAGCTAGGTGTGGCCAAGCACTTCTGTAACTCAAAAAAGGCACCTGATGGTCTCTGGCCTCCACATGCATGTCCTTGGGACACACATGTATCTCTCTCTCACACACACACACACACACACACGTACATACAACACACACATACTACACACTCACAAGCTAAACAAATGACTGAAGTATATTAGTTTTACTTTGCAGAGCTGTACTTTTGGAAGTAGTGACTACTTACCAATAAAATATAGGTCTTGCAGTGCTGTATATGTTCCCTGGCTTTTTGTTCTCTCCCCTTTTCACCTCTTTTCTGAAGAAGAACATAGCAATGGAACTTTCCTTGCTCTTGCCATCTAGACAACCACTGGAGTTGAGACAGAAATTTTGGTTCTCTAGAGAAATGCAGTAGCGCGTAGACCCAGGTCCTTACGAAGGTTCGCAGGATGGCTCTACAGAAGTCAGCCCTGCGTGCCACTGAGTGCACTGACTCGATACAGAGTGTAAGCCTGCATATCATTTGCACCGTCTCTTTTGACTGACTTGAAAGAGCTGGCTGTAAAGGGAAGAATTCTCAGGAGACTTTGTGTGTGAGTTTTAATAGAGTAAGTTTTATGGATGAGTTATGACCCCTGACATGAAGACCAAGGTCAATAGTAGAAATGCCGACAGACCCGAATTAGAAGAGGATAGCTACAATAATGATTTTTACTTCACAGGAAAATGGAACCCTCCCCCACAGCTTTCTCTTGAAAGCCTTGAAAATGGTTTCCTTTTCTTGATGTTTTAGTTTTAAATCAATAGATATTTGCATGAAAGTTGCTACATCCTATCCCCATCAAGTGACCAAGCATACTGCTGTAGCACGGAACCATATTAATCATAAACTTTGACTAATTCCTGTTTCAAAGATAACCTTTTTTTAAAAGAATATTTTATTATTTATTTATTTATTTATTTATTTATTTATTTGAGAGAGAGAGATACAGAAATAGGCAGGTTGAGAGAGAGAGAGAGAATGGGTGCACCAGGGCCTCCAGCCACTGCAAACGAACTCCAGATGTGTGCACCCCCTTGTGCATCCGGCTTACGTGGGTCCTGGAGAATTGAGCCTCGAACCAGGGTCCTCAGGCTCCACAAGCGTTTAACTGCTAAGCCATCTCTCCAGCCCAGATAACCTTTTTTTGTTTGTTTATTTTCGAGGTAGGGTCTCACTCTAGCCCAGGCTGACCTGGAATTCACTATGTAGTCTCAGGGTGGCCTTGAACTCACAGCAATCCTTCTACCTCTGCTGGGATTAGAAGTGTGATTTTTTTCCCTAGCAAGCTTCAGTGTACCAATCCATACCTTAGTAGATCACTAATAGATTACTTATAAATGTAACAGTGCATTTAGGCATTTGAAATGTGATGACAAAACAAACTAGAGAGTTTAGAATACATTTCTGCATTTAATATTTCATTAGCTTCCTTTGTACTTATTCTTTCTTGCTGTATATTGACATTTTAGAGATACATTTTTAGAAATTTCTTACAAGGTTTATTAGTAGGTTATCAGTCACGACACATAATTCTTTGTCCATGTAATAGTGAGCACTGAGTTTATATTGTGTATCTTGCTTAGACTTAAGTGCATTATAATTTTAGCTTTATAGTGTCATTAAATCACAGATAGTTGATAGTACTTTTTTTCCATGCTGTGAAACCCAAACTACTTTATTTCATCCAGCAGACCCAATGTATAATCTTATCAGACAAATAAACCTGGCCTCTCTTGATTTCCTGGTTTTGTGAGTGAGCTGACTTGACTTCTGAGTATGAAAGTTGTTATAAGAATAACATCAGGCACCTGCAAGAAAATGTTGGAAACAGTTTCCAAACATTTGGCATGTGTATGTTTTTCTCATGCCTTGGGACCCTGCCCTGCCCTGCCAAAAACTTGGATATGGGTGCATGTTGATCTTTTACCTGAGCCTTGGACAGTAAGTTTTGGCATATTACTAGCATGTCCTCACTCCTTTGGAGCAGTCTGTAAAGAAGATTTGGCATCTTAGTCCTTTAAAACAATGAATATTCTTAGTGGCTGTTACTTAGAAGTATATCATGCTCAAAGTGAACTCGTCATCTCACTACCTTCTGCTACTGCTGCCATCATCCCAGTAGGCAACACTCCCCTTTGCTGATCTCATCACTTGTCCATACTTCCACCGTCCACTTGCTGATGCCACACTTCAAAGCCTTTCTCCTGTGAATCTGTCGTTGATGGTTCCAATCCATGAGACTTAGTCCTTACAACTTTGCCTTTCCATTTATTTTCATGTTTACTCTTTGTGTTAACATTGCATTATCTTTCATTACACTGTGCTCATGATTAGAGTACACGTCCTTGGAGATGAAGACTAGAACTTTAACCCTACAACATGTAGGGTTATGAATGAGTGGGTACCCAGGCCTGTTCCCCATTGTCTTAGGCCTTCAAAGAGCCAGTTGAGTTGGTTTCTTCCCAGTGCTTTCTTCATACTATTTTTGTTCTGATCTAAATCTTCTGTTGCTCTATTCTTGCTGTCTCTGGTTCTATTTAGGAAGATTATAGATGACTTTAGGGGATTCTTGGGCTAACTATGAGAAGCAACATTTTCCCATTTTAGTATATATATATATTTTAAATTCTATTACAAAAATTTTCCTCCTTTATAACATTAACATGTATCAGGTTGTTTGGAGCGTATGTATTTTACAAGCAATAGTTTAGATGTATAAAACAGATTTTTTTTTTTACAAGAAATAAAAGCATTGTCAAGTTTGCAAGCCTGAATGTTTTTCTAGATTCTTGATTACTCTGCTGTTTTTGCCGCCTGATGGAGACAGTGCAGGAAGAGGTAGAGATAATTATACTATGTAAGCTGCTGCAAAAGAAGGCTCGTAGTTGGCTTCTTTTTCCAGCTGGCATCTTCTAGTATATATACCTTTAGAAACATAATTCTGCTGAAATGGGGATGGAGATCTAGAGACTTAGTATAACTCCATTTTAAAATGGAGAAAACTGAGGTAAGTGGTTGCACAGGTCACATGTAGTTACTGAAGAAGTCAGGAACAGAAGGAAGCTCTTCATTATGGATTATTTTATAGGTAATAGCATGTATATCTGAAAAAAACACTACAAGGAGGTAAACTGAAAGGTAAGTTTTATTCCAACCTCATCAGATTTTCCATTTCCTTCCCCAGAGACAAGCAGTTATTAGTGTCTTGGGCTTTCAAGAGCTGTTTTCTGTGTATGGAACCATCTAGATGTATACATTACCGTTGATGAACATGGCAGCATATTGCACATATTTTTCTATATCTTTTTACCTTGTTCAGTAGTTATATGAAAACTGTAGAACACTGGTATTTTTATTTTTTTGGCTTATTTCATGCCCCCATCTCATTACATTTTCAAAGCTTAACAGTCCTGTTATAACCACTTGATTTTAGATATAGACCAGATTAAATGACAAAGGACATCCAGGTTTTAGAGAAAGGACATCCCATGCCAAATGTCCATGATAGCATTCATAAAAGTATTTATATTTGAATCTCTAGATGATTCGTAAGCTTGCAGTCTTCATAAACATGGAAGTACTTTTCAGTGTGCTATATGTTGGTAATTCTGTATGAAAATACAGTAATATTAATGATAATTTCAGCCTTTAATTGGAAACAGTCAAAAGCATATTTTCATAAGACCATCATAATAGTTAAAATTCAATATCAGAACAAGAAAAGATTATTCTTGAATTTTGTCTTAAAGGTTTATGACATCCATGCAGGTCTTATGTATATTATCCTCAAACCTGGACGTCAAATGTTTTTAAAATATTTAATAGTATTCTTACTACATTTTGCTTTGGAATATTTGGTATAAGATAATGAGCTAATATCTTCCCTGGAATTGTGATAAATCATGTTAGGCCTCTGCTTTATTCATAGGTCTTTCCTTCTCCTATGAGAATATTATAAAATAATCTAACAAAACATCTCAGACAGAAAAATAAAACCTTAAGTAACCTTGTGTTATACATATTTTCAGATATCTGAAAGATTTTAATATTTATTCTTAGACACACATGTGACTAGTTCAAAGAAGGTGAAAGTAGGATAGGTAAGTTAGCCACCCTGACAGGCCTCCCAGGCAGCTATGTTCTGAGGATGGCCCTGATTATTGGTTTACTGGGTGCTGGAGGCCTGGTCTTGTAGATGGTGGTACATGAATACCATAATGCCAGTTCTTTGCTGTGCAGTGAGCAGTGGCTTCTCATATCCATGGTCAGTGCCCTTTGCTCCAGTAGGTAAACTTGATGAAAAAGAAATGATAAGCAGAGGCTGCTTGATGAGCATGTGATCATTTCTCATCTTTCCCAGTGGACTTTAGTTGCCTTTTCAGACAAGGTATTTTCCATTTTCAGAGCATCTTCTCTAGTAGACCAAGCTATGGCACATTGACTTTTTTGTTGTTGTTGTTTTCTTGATTCCTTTTTTTTGTTTGTTTGTTTGTTTGTTTGGGGTTTCAGGGTAGAGCCTCACTGTAGCCCAAGTGACCTGGAATTCATATGTCATCTCTGGGTGGCCTTGAACTCACGGTGATCCTCCTACCTCTGCCTTCCAAGTGCTGGGATTAAAGGTGTGTGCCACCACGCCTGGTGTTTTTTCTTGATTTCTTATGGAGGTATAGATTATTTCCTTGAGCACATACTTTTCCGTTAAGACTTTAACAGAGTTGACTCTTATAAAACTCATAGCTCAGTGCCTGGTGCCCAGTAAGAAAGTGGTTACTATAAATAACTGATGTTGGGTCCACCCCAGCTTGTTGCTTACAATTTCAGAGGCAGTGTTTTGGGCCATTACTATAGATAGCTGACCTATTTTTTATATTTTGAGTAATTCTTATCCTTACAATTCTTTTTCATGTATGTTTAATTTATTTGAGAGACAGGTAGAGAGAGAGAGAGGGAGAGGGAGAAAGAATGGGCACGCCAGGGCCTCCAGCCACTGCAAAGGAACTCCCGATGCATGTGCCCCCTGTGCGTCTGGTTTATGTGGGTTCTGGAAAATTGAACCGGTATCCTTTGGCTTTGCAGGCAAATGACTTAACTGCTAAACCATCTCTCCAACCCTTATTCTTACATTTCTTTAATTCTTTCAATTTACTTCCTTAATTTCATTTATTCTTACTGTTGACTACATGAATTAGTATAGTATTTTTTGGCTCTGCATTAGTTCACAACTGTTTTGTCTTTGAGGTATTTATCATTTAAAATTTCAGTTTCTTGCCTCCCAATACTCTATTCCCTGAACTTTCCCCATCTGTAGTGTAATTCTGTTGGAAGAGATTACCTTAATCTTACTGTGAGCTCCCTAATAGACTTGATTTCGTGCCTCACTTGAGTAGATGTTAGTTGTGGTTCTTTCCACTCACCTGTGCTTATGTTCATTTCAAGACTGATTAAATTCTCACAGGGTGGAAAGTTATTTTGAAAATGGTAGCAGCATCTTATAATAGGAAGTTTGCCATGGTGATGGGAGATGGTGATTAGAAATTCAAGAGTAGAGGTGGGATGATGGTAAATTCAGCAGTCAACAATGACGCTGCAGATCTAACAAACACAATAGGCAAATCAGAACTTTGAGTGAAGATGAATACGGAAAAGAATGGTTCAGACGAGGCAGTCACTCTTATCAGCAATCAGTGCCGTTAGCTTTTCCTTCTCCATCCATCTGGAGGATGGATTGTTCTTTTTAAAGTAGCAAATGGTAGGATAATTGTCATAGACTGCTCTGGCATTTTTTTAAAAAAAGCACATGGTTCAGTTTTGAAGCTAGAGGTCAGAACCACACTTTGAGATCAGTCAGAATTAGGCACCACTGTAGGAGTTCATTAGAGATCATTTCAGACTGAAGTAATCATGGGAAACAATGAGAGGCAGACTGGTCTGTCTTCAAAGAATGAGAGCACTTGAATAGTAAGAGAGGGAGAAAACTTTTTTTTTTCTTTTTTTTTTTATCAATATATATTTTTTATTTATATTATTCTGATTTTACATTCATAGTATTGGTTCCATTGTCCTCCTCCCCTTCCTCCCACTTTCAAAGGGGCCCTCATCAATGGGGAATGTTTATCATGCATTAGCTCAGGCCGACCTGGAATTCACTCTGTATTCTCTGGGTGGCCTTGAATTCACAGCGATCCTCCTACTTCTGCCTCCCTAATGCTGGCATTAAAGACGTGCGCCACCACGCCCGGTGAGAAAACTTAAATGGGGAAAGTGAAAGAACAAGAGCACAGGGGCAGGAAATAGAGCTTTTTAGGGGAATGTGGAATCAAATAGTTTGTCCCAAATATTTTTCATTTATTTATTAGAGAGAGAGAGAGAGAGAGAGAGAATGGGCATACCGGGGCCTCCAGCCACTGCAAACAAACTCCATATGCATGCACATCCTTGTGCATCTGGCTTACAGGTGGTCCAGGGGAAAATCGTACCTGGGTCCTTCGGTTTTGCAGGCAGGCGCTTTAACTGCTAAGCCATCTCTCCAGCCCTCAAAACTTCTTAAGTATAGTCCATGAAAGAAAACAGACGAGGTTTGTCAAGTGCTAGCATTCACTCCAGAGTTGGAAAACTTAGGCAGCCATACTGTTTTTCTTTGGCATGCAACCGAATGAACCTGTTGGTGTTTGTCAGTCCTTCTAGCACCATGTTTCCTATGCTTTCCAACATCATCAAAGAATTTCATTTCAGAACTCTGGAAGCTGGAAAGATGGTACATCTTTGACATACTTTTCACTCTTGCTCTAGCTTTCACTCTAAAGTAAAATTCAAATGGAAGGAAAAAAACAGCGCTGGGAAGGAGGGTGGATGGTGCACCTGTGACATCAGGCACGTAGCATGGCTTTGAACAAAGAACGTCACTTATTGTTCTACCTCATTACTTTCCTTACCACTGGCTAGCACTATCTTTCCAAGTGGTATGCCAAAAAATAAGAATAGAATATATTTTTTCTCTGCCACACAGGATTGGCAGAGATTTTACATGTATTTAAGGTAGAATATATAATGTAAGTTGACTGTAACATGAAAGTCTTGGGGGAATTTGATGCCTCATTATATAGACTAAATCTGGCAAAACATACTATTAAAATATTTTATTTATCATTTATTTATTTATTTATTTGAGAGAGAGAGAGAAAGAGACAGATAGAATGAAAGAAAATGGCATGCCAGGGCCTCCAGCAGCTGTAAACAAACTCCAGATGCGTGCACCACCTTGTGCATCTGGCTTATGTGGGTCCTGGGGAATTAAACCTGGGTCCTTCAGTTTTGTAGGCCAGTGCCTTAACTGCTAAGCCATCCCTCCAGCCCAGAACATACTATTTTGATTGTGCATACCTTGATGAGTCAAAGTTTTCTGCTCTTTTTTTCCTCTGGGGAAAAGTCACTATTGATTATTAAAGATGAAGTGTGTGTTGCTATGTTAAAGGGCTTTTCACAGTTGTAATTGAGCCAAATTTCATTGAGCTTTACTACAGAGCAGCTGACAATTTTTAAATTTTTTTCAGGTAGCAGCCATTTTTCATACATGAAAATAAGCAATATAAGGGAAGCATAACCCCTTGTAATTGTTGCTTTTTACATGTTTATGTTCAGGAAGCCAGTTTCCAGTAAAGTTCTTTATATCTTTCTGGAAGAGGGTCAGAATCTCAGACTAGTCGTTCTCAAAGGTTAACAACTATTGATTTGGCTAGTGTGGAGAAGGTGGGATGTTCTATTAATCTCAGCAAAGGGATGACAGGAAATTAGAAAGTTTGAAAAACATGAAACGAAGCTTCAGCAGGACGGCAGGCTGATTTAGGGAATCCAGGTTAGCCTCGGGGTTCTGAGTCATCCTAGTAATCAGAAAGTAGTTTTCTAGATACCCCACCCTTCTCAACATAGAAACCATGTGTTATCGCTGCTTCTTCTTCTTTTTTTTTTTTTTTTTTTTGCAAGGTAGGGTTTCACTCTGGTCCAGGCTGACCTGGAATTCACTATGTAGTCTCAGGGTGGCCTCGAACTCTCGGCAATCCTCCTACCTCTGCCTCCCGAGTGCTGGGATTAAAGGCGTGCACCACCACGCCCGGCTTTATCGCTTCTTTTTGTTCTTAGTGTCCAGCACAGCTCCAGGACACAATAGGCATTACAAATGTTGAATTAAATTGAAACTACCATTTGGTGATGAAAGCAGGATTAGAGTACCAATAATCAATAGTTTTCTCTCTCAATCTATGTTTAATACTGTTGCGTTAGATAATTTGGTGAATAGTAAGATTTAAAGAAATATACTTTATGGGCTGGAGAGATGGCTTAGTGAGTAAAACGCTTGCCTGTGAAGCCTAAGGACCAATGTTCAACTGTACAGGTCCCACGTAAGCCAGATGTACAAGGTGATACAAGCATGTGAGGTTGCACATGCTCACAAGATGGTGCATGCATCCATCTGGAGTTCGATTGCAGTAGCTGGAGGTCCTGGTATACCAATTCTCTCCTCCCCCCTTGCCCTCTCATAAAATATTACAAAAAAAGAAATAATACTTTCTACAGATTTCCACCCCCCCCCCCAAGAATAAAAACAGCCAGGCATAGTGTTGTGTGATTTTAATCCTAGCACTTGGGAGGAAGAGGTAGAAGGGTCACTGTGAGTTTGAGGCCAGCCTGAGACTATATAGTGAATTTTAGGTCAGCCGAGGCTATTGCGAGACCCTGCCCCCAAAAGCAAAACAACCAGAAAACAAAAACAAAAGAAATGCTTCTATAGCCTTCATTTTGTTTAGGAAGTCAGCCAAGACCAATGTTTGGCCTTGAGATTTGTTCTTTGTGTATTTTATTTCTGATCCACACATTACTAAAGGCGTGCCTTCTGTCATAATTCTCTCAAATGCTGTCAGAAAATAGGAGACTTGTAGGCTGAGGCTTGTATGATTAATTAGGTCATCATCTATTTAAGCCACAAACCACCTTCCAATAACCATCTAATGTTTGATTTGCTCATCATTAAATATAATCAGTCTGACAACTTTGAGGTCACTTTGGCTTAAAATATCTTTGGAGCTTATATTATAATGGATTTTCTTTGGAGCTTATATTATGGGGTTTCTGTCAATTTAATAACAGAGTCCTGCCACCAATCCTCTATATTACATTATTATCCCCTAGAATAATTTTTAACAAAACAGAATACCTAGGTATAACTAAAATTTTAAATTATGATTGAAAGATCACAATGTTTAGACTGTAGGTTATTGTAATATTTTACTTTTTTCACATTGAATTCTTTCAAATAACAGGGAAATTACTGAGACTATAGTCCACTGGTATTTAAATAATTCATTCCAAAACATAAATTTTTCCATTTTTTAGCAAACTGTGTTCCTAAGTCTGTGGAAATTACAAGACAAGTTACCTATCAAAAGCCCAGAAAACTTTTTCTCAAGTAGAAATGATTAACTGAATAAAAAATATATAATTTTATAAAAGACAGTGGGTTTTGGTTAACTGTTCATTTTTTTTTTTTGAGGTAGGGTCTCACTCTAGGTCAGGCTGACCTGAACTTCACTATATAGTCTCAGGGTAGCCTTGAACTCACAGTGACCCTCCTACTTGTGCCTCCTGGGCTGGGATTAAAGGCATTTACCACCACACCTGGTGTAACTGTTAATACATATTTAAGGGACCAAACTACTCAGGAGCACTCTGATTTACATAGAATTATTATTTATTTGAGAGAAAGAGAGAGAATGGGCACACCAGGGTCTCCAGCCACTGCAAATGAACTCCAGATACATGTGCCACCTTGTGCATCTGGCTTACATGGGTACTGGGGAATCAAGCCTCCAACTGGGGTCCTTAGGCTTCACAGGCAAGAGCTTAACTGTTAAGCCATCTCTTCAGCCCATTACATAGAATTTTTAAGGGACAGTAAACTTAAATTCTTTCAAATCTCTTGATGCCAATCACCTTACCACATATAAATTTGTAAGTGCATAAAAGTGGAGTGAAATTAGAAATTGTATTGATAGGTATTTTTACTATAAAAGTGAAACACACTATGAAATTTGGAAATCATAAAAAGAAAATAAAGGTTTTCTGCAGCCTCATTACCAGGAAATAACCACCTAACATAATGCTGTCTTTCTCCATTATTTTATAAATGTATGATGTCTGTGTACACACAGGTACACCGACACACTGCAAAAGTGGACGAAACGGATTTTTTTCATTGAGTAAATGCTTTTCCATATCATTTTCTAAAAAAAAAAAAAAACAACAAACTATTAGAGAATGGACGCTGCAAACCAACTCCAGACACTTGCACCAGCGTGCACTTGACGTGGGTACTGGGGAGTTGAACCCAGGCTGTCAGGTTTTGCAAGCGCCTTTAATCACTGAGCCATCTCTCCAGCCCTTCCGTATTGTTTTTATTACTACCCACTACGAGGAAAAGACTTACTATTTTCTCTCCCCTCCACTTCCCGCCCCCTTTATCCCGTATTTTCCCCCACGATAGCTGTTGCACTGATGATTTACGGGACTCGTTTGGCGCGGTTTCGTGCGTCCGAGCCGGTGCGCTCCCGCGGGCTCGGGCATGTCCGTCCGCCTCCTCCGGGGCGGGCTTCGCGAGGCCGGGCGGCGGGCGGGCGGTGTTCGCGGGCTTCCCGGGGCTCGCTCGGCGTTTCCCGCCCGATGCTAACCCGCCTGTCTCTCTTTCCTCCCTGGGGTCCGTCCGCCGCGCCCGTGCCGGCCGAAGCCTGGCGAAGCCGTCGCCCCGCAGCGCCGCCGTCACCACGCGCCAGGCCGCCGCCAGCTGCCGCGCCAAGCTCCGCGGCGCCGCCAGGGAGCGCCAGCACGCGGCGCGCGGCCTCGGCAAGCCGGGCAAACCCGGGCAAGCCGGGCGCCCCGTGAGCCGCGCCGCCCGGAGCCGCCGCCGCCCAGCCTGACCCTCGCCCCGCCTGCGCCGGGAGGCTCCGCCCACAGCCGGCCCGCCGCCCGCCGCCCGCGAAGCTGGCCGAGCTCTCCAGCCCCAGCCCCGGACCAGTGCCTTAGGGCCAAACCACAGCGCATTTCTTCAACTCAAGTCTCCCCAAACACCCGACCCAACCCATTCCTCCTTCTTGTAATATATATATAATCTATGTTGGCTTCCCGGTCATTCCTAGTTGGTTTCTTACATCATTAGTTCTTGAGAGACTAGCTGCTGCTACGATCCGATCGTCGTCTTCACCTCCAACCTGTCCTCAGCAACCTCCGTCTGCACCCGTTTTTTTAAGCTGCCCAAATCCCCAGCGACTCCAGGGTGGTGGACTCTACCCTGCGTCCTATAGCCTGCGCCGCTGTGGTTGAACTGAATCTTCAGCGTCCAGTCCTCTCCTTCCTGTAACTTCATCTTCAGTGACCATTTCCTCTCTTTGGAATCAGTTCTTGTCGCCTCGGACCTGAGCTTGTCGTCCTTGGAAACTGGTTCCTTCCCTGGAATCTCGTCCGTGGTGACCGTGAGAATGCATCTCTCAGGTCAGCACCGTTGACTGACTGATGGCCTCTCCACCATTGGGTTTGCTTTGAGGTCGTGCTTCTGCAGTTATTCCCAGTTGACTGCTCACAACCGACGTATTGGTGATGGCCCATTCATGTGACATGTATGACTTCTCAAATGAGCAGTTTTACTCTGGGGACCACTCAACACCTGGCTGAAACTCTTAGCACTGTGGACGTGGATCAGCCTGTTTTATGATATGAAGCGCTTTTCCCCCTCTCGCTTTCTTATATTCGCAGGTGTCCCCGCAAAAGAACTTTTGCACAGTGGCTCCTGTTGTCTGCTACTAGGATCTGAACGAACACATTGTTAAACATTCCACGCTGTTCACACACAGCTAGTTCATTAATGGGTCAGCCCATGTCTTGGATGCACTTCTAGTCTACCCCAGATTCCACAGTCCATTATCATAGTTGCGCTCTGAAATGCAATGTTTTCAGCACTCTTTTTTTAAAAATTTTTATTTATTTTATTTATTTGGGAGAGAGAGAGAGGGAGAGAGAAAGGCAGGCCAGGGCCTTCAGTTCTGCAAACAAACTCTAGATCCATGTGCCACCTTGTACATCTGGCTTATGTGGGTCCTGGGGAATCAAATCTGGGTCCTTTGGCTTTGCAGGTAAGCACCTTAACTGCTAAGCCATCTCTCCAGCCCATTTTCAGCACTCTTGAGCCTCGATTTCTTCCAAGTTATTTTCCTGACAAAAATCTCAGCCCTGGGTAAACTTTGTCATTTTCTTGAATAGGCCTGACTGAAACAAGTGAAACTTTTCTCTAAGAAAATCACAAAATTCAATCAGCGAGGTTTACTTTCAACCCATTATCTCAGATTTTCAACTGTGCTGTTGTTCCTAAGACAGCCTCATTTCCCCATGCTAAAACTGTTGTTTGTATGTTTTCATCTCCCAGAATGTTTTGATTCTTCCTATTTCCCTGAGAAATAGGAGTCACTATGTACAGATTTCCTCATCTTTCCATGACAAGAGCCTCTAACTCAGTGTGGAAGTCATCTTTGTCCTTTTTGTGGCTGGAGGAAACCTCCAAGGGCAGTCCTTCCTCTCTTGCTCTGGATTCCATCTCCTCTTGCCTTTCTAATAACTTGAGGTTCTCTTCTTTCTGGATGCCATGTCATCGTTTACCCATCAATGGGTTCTTCTCATTAGCCTACCTGCATATTCCAGTGCCCTTCCCCATTTTACCAAAACCTTCCCTGTGTACATCTTTTGCATCACTAACAATTTCTCTGCTCTTTGTAGCCACACTTTATTATTGACAATTTTCAGACATGTTCAAAATGTATTTTTATTGTAACCCCTCCCACTATTTTCTTTTATTTCTCTCTTTATACCCCTTCATTGACCACTTATTCTTTCTCACTAGTCCCTATTCTATGTTGATGTTTTTTTTTTTTTAATTGCCTTTTTTCATCCTCCATGGTGACATGTTGAAGGGCCCAATATTATGCTGGTAATAGTACCCACTGTGAGGTACAGAAGAGTGTCCCAAGACACTCTTTCCCCATCCTTTGGCTCTTATACTTTTTTCTGCCACTTTTCCTGAGCCTTGGAGGGTGTGGTAGAGATGTCTCATTTTGTGCTGAATTCTCCACTGGCACTTCTTCTAGCACTTTAATGAGTTTTTAGTCTCTCTGTAGTCACCACCATCTGCACAAAGACGCTTCTCTGACTAGAAGTGAGAGTAGCACTGATCCATAGGCATCAACATAAATGCACAGAGACCGATTTGATGGGTGTAGCATATCCATTCAGCCAAACAACAGTAGCAGCTTCCCCTGTAGGGCCCATGACCTCCTCAGCCATAGGCTTTTGAATAGGTTTTTCAGTACCAGGCATGCATAAATTCCCTCCTGTGGAGTGGGCCTCAAATCCAATTAGAAAGTATTTGGTTAACCCCTTAATAGACATGCCACTATTACACCATTGAATATATGTTGCCTGGCTGGCCAGTTGTATAGCTTGCAGGGTCTACTGCTGGTTAAGACTGTTGGCGACTTTTCTCCTCCAGCAGCATTCATAGCACTTTCCCCTATGCCATTATGAGAGCTATCCAGCAGGGAGGAGGCTTCCAGCTTGATTTCTCAGCGTCCTGCAATATTATTTGTATTTTTCTACTTTATTTTTCATTCCATAAAGCCATGATTTCTCCATTGCCACTGCTGATAAGACCTCTGTTAAGGTTGCCAGGCACTTCTATATTACCCAGTCCAAAAATGGTTCTTTCCTGCCCTCTCCATCCCCATTTACTGCTTCCTTAAATACTCTCCCTCCATATCTAAGCCACGATTTTCTCCACTTTACCTTTGGCATTACTAATCACTCTCCGGTTTTATATTCCATTTTCTGCCTGACTTTGGAAAATTGGGGTTTCTCACCTCATTCTGGTCGCCCTTTCTTTCTGCATCCTTTCCCGAGTATCTTACCAATTTTCAGGCTTAGGTACCATCTTTATACTAAATTGACTTTTGTGGTGCTGGGAACTGAACATGCTAGGCAAGTGCTCTATGACTGAGCTATAACTATATAGCCAATACACTGACTGGCATTTAGCTTTCCCATAAAAGAATCCCTGAGCACTCTTCTTCTTCCCATCTGGCCATGCTCAGACCAAGCCTGGGATTACAGAACCACCTTCTGTGGTAGTGATTGAGGATGGTGAAGGTACTTCTGGACTGAGAGAATGTCCCCTTCCCCCAGTCTCCACACCTCAGCACATCACCTAAGCCCCTCCCCTTCTTTCCATAACCCTTAAATCCTTCTCTCTGGCCTTCTCTCTTTGGCTCTCCTGCTCCCTGGCACATACACTCCCCTCTGTCTTGTTTCCACCCTCTTTTCTTTCCCTCTCTGGTTCTGGTGCCTCTCTGCCTAACTCTCTGGCTCTGGATTCCACCAGTCTCTCCTGGTGTTAATACTCTTTTGTGTGTGTGTGTGTGTGTGTGTGTGTGTGTGTGTGTGTGTGTGTGTGTTTATACTCTTTAAAAAACCATTTATGTCATTGCCTCTATCTCAAACCCAGAACCTGAAATTCCACTTCACCTTTCCTCTAAGTTCTAAACTCACATATCCAATTATTTAGTTATTTCCTTTGGTTGCCTCAGACATTTGAAAACATTTTTTTTTTTTTTTTGGAGAGAGACAGAGAGGGAGAGGAAGACAGAGATGGGCGTGCCAGCAGCCTCTCAGCTGCTGTGAACGAAATCCAGTTTTGTTCGCCCCCTTGTGGTCAAGTGTGGCATTGCACCCTTGCGCGTCAGTTTGCATCTGGCTAAACGTGGGACCTGGAGATTGGAACCGCTGGAGATAGGAACCAGCGTTCTTAGGCTTAGGAGGCAGGCACCTTAACCGCTAAGCCATCTCTCCAGCCCTGAAAACATTTTTAAAGTCCTTTTTTTTTTTTGAGGTAAGGTCTCGCTCTAGATCAGAGTGACCTGGAATTCACTATGTAGTCTCAGGGTGGCCTTGAACTCATGGCAAGCCTCCTACCTCTGCCTCCCAAGTGCTGGGATTAAAGGCGTGCACCACCACACCCAGCCAAAGTCCATTTTTTGCTGTTGTCATTCTTACCTGAAAACCCCATCTTCCTTATTGCAATAATGGCCCCACCATTCAACCACCTGCTCAAGCTAGAAACCTGGGAGCCGTCCTGGCTTCTCTTTGTACATAGTTTCTTACAACAAGCAGACCAGTTTAATTTATCTGCTTCATCACTCAGATGGGTCCTTTTAATTTTTATTTGGTTGTTTTTTAGATGGTCTCACTTTGTATTTCTGCCTGGCTTGGAACTCCCCCATGTATACCAGGCTGGCCTTGAACTTGTGGTTGCCCTGCTTGTGGCTCCCAAGTGCTTGGGTTACAGGCATGCATCAACATGGCCAATCCAAATATATTCCTTTAATTTGCTCGTTCCAAGTTCAATGCCATTGCTTAGCCCAGACCAATATGTTTTCTTTCTTGACTATTGTGTTAGCCAGTCTTGCCTTATGACTCCCTTAATCCACTTTAATAGAGTAGCCATAGTGACCCTCTTCATAAAATAAATCAAGTAAATAGTTGCTTAGAACATAAAATCTAACCCCCCCCACCATGACTCATATAGCCATGTATAATCTGACCCTTACCTACTTCTCCAGCCGCCTCCCCCCCCATGATCTCCTCTATTGCGTATCATGATGTGGCTGTTAGTTCCTCCAAGATGCTACACAAGACCTTTGCTGCACCTCAGGGCTTAGTAAATGCTACTCTTAAGCTGCTCTTTAGAACATTCCCCACCACAGCCTATCCTCTAAAAGGTCCTGGGACACGGCGTGGAGAAAGGCCTGCCCAGAGTACCATATTGAAAGGGTCCTTACTTACTTCTCTTCCCATTTGCTATCTCAGTCTTTTATTTGTAACCCTATTTATTTGTTTATTTACTTCTTGGGGTCTATGTCCTACACTATAATGTATGAAGGAAGAGACTGTGTATGGCTATTTGGATTCTTCAACACTGCATTCCCTTCTCATAGCACAGTATTGGGTGCATATTAGGTGCACAGTAAACATCAGTTGAAGGAAAAAGTAAGCGAATATGCTAATTCTTCTGTTGGGGGATCACTTTTTATTGATTAGTAAGAGTGCTTTATATATTAAAACCACTAACCATTTGTTGATATTGTATCTTGCCCTTTCTCAGATTATGCCAGTTTATGCTTGAAAACATCCTCTCCATGCTGTTATATAAATGTCTATGTTTCCTTTTATTTTAATTTTTTAGAATTAAATATTATTCCAAATGGAATTTATTTTTGATATAGGTGTAATTAAGGGCATAAATATTTATTTAGTTGTTGCCTCCTCCTTTATTGAAAATTGTCTTTTCTACTGTTTTGAATATTCCACATTCATCAAATATTAAACTCTTATTCATACTTGGAGTGGTTTCTAAATTTATTGTTTCTTTACTGTTTTTTTTTTTTTTTTGGTATGCTGTTCCTGAACCATGATGTTTTAATTATTGTCATTTTATCATTTGCTTTACTTGTGTTTACAATGGGTTAAATGTAACTCTTATTTTTCAAAATATTTTAGCTACATTTGTGCATTTATTTTTCAAGATAAGCTTTAGTTATATTTTTGTCAACTCCAAAAGAAGTCCTACTGTCATTTTGTTTAGAATTATTTTTTTAAAGCTTTTAAAATTATTTATTTGACAGTGACAGAGAGAGAGAGAATGGGCGCACCAGGCCCTCCAGCCACTGCAAACAAACTCCAGATACATGCGCCACCTTGTGCATCTGGCTCACGTGGGTACTGGGGAATCAAGCCTCGAACCCGGGGTCCTTAGGCTTCACAGGCAAGCTCTTAACCGCTAAGCTGTCTCTCCAGCCCCTAGAATTGTTTTCACATTACAGATTATTTGGGAGACAATTGCAGACTTTGTAATATTAAGTTTCCTATTCAGAATCTTGTCATATGTCAAGGTTGCTAAAAACATCCTGTATGGTCTTCAGTGTATTTATGTGCTGCATAATTCAATTAGTTATTAGATATTTTGTATCTTTGTTGCTATTTGACTATGATCGTTTTTCCCATTTTTTAATTTTTATAACTAGCTGCTTCTTGTAGAATCAAGCAATTAATTTTGTATTTGGTAACTTTTCTGAATTCTGATTAATCTTTCTTGTTGATACCCTTCTTATAGCCAATCATTTTAAGGATAATTGGTGATTTTATCTCTTCCTTTACAATATTTATATCTCAACTAAATAAATAATGGTGATAACTTTGCTCTTATTCCTGACTTTTTAGGAATGCCATTAATAATTCATCAGCTTTTAGCGGTTGGATGGAAATACAGATCTTCATCAGACAAAGGAAATGGTTTTCTGGTTCAAGTATGCTAAACATTTTATTGGAAGTTCTTGCTGAATAACATAAAATATATTCTAGGCAACTAGAGATTATCATATGTCTTTCCTCTTGTGCCCTATAATCACAACTAATTATGTTAATAGATATCTCAGTGTTGGGTTGTTTCTGCATGAGAAGCATTCTGTTTAATCATGGGAAATTTTTTTTTTCCTTCTTAAGTTTAATAATGTTGATGTAAATTCCTTATATTTTATTTGGGATTACTTCACTTGTATTCATGGAAACTATTGGATTTTAATTATGTCATTTGGAATGCTATTTTATTACCTTCAAAATATATTTTCTATATTGTTTTATGCTATAAATTAATGTATCATGCAGGAATTGCTTATTATTTAAGGCCTGGAAGATCTCATCCATAATACTGTTTAGAGTTATAAGCTAAAAGATACAAGATAATTCTCTGGAAACCTTAAAAACTTAAAAAAATCTACTATGTTTTGCCCTAGACATTTCTTGAATATCAACTTAAAATTATATTTTTAAAGAAACTTATGAACTTTCATAGAATTTTAAATTTTGTTAGCAGATTTCTACATATATTTATCTTATAATTAAAAATATTTTTCTCTGTATCTGTGGCTGTAGCTTCTTTCTCCCATCCAAGAACTAACTAGGCCCGACCTCACTCAGCTTGGAGATCAGAAAAGATCGGGCAAGTTCAGGGTGGTATGGCCATAGATTTCTTTCTTATTTCTAAGCTTTTAGATGTAGTTTTCCTTTCTTTTATTAGACTTGCCAGTCTTTTTAAAGAACCAACACTTAGATATTTTATCAATTCTATTTTTTCTATTACATATGTCAATATAAATTTCATCTTTAATTATTTCCTATTTTTTCATAAGTTTTTTTTTAAATCAATGTTTCTTTGTAATTGGTGACTTAGTTCTTATTTAATAATGGGACACATACGTGTGTAAGTTTACCTCTGGGCACAGCTTTGACTGCACCTCAAAATTTGGTGTGTTGCCTCTTGATGTCACTATTTAACAGTGGGTTATAGTTGCTGTCTTGATTTCATTTTTAACTGGTGTAATTTAAAATAGTGTTTTGAGATTTTTGCTGTTAATTCTTTAATAAAAATCAAGTTTATTAATATTTATGTTGCTATTTTAATCAAGTACCAATTTTGTTTGTGAAAGGTAAAATTAACTATGAAAGAGTTTTACCTGAAGTTGTATATAAGCACTACTATAGAGTTCCCCCTTACAAAATCTCACCAATAGTGCCAGCCAGTGTCCACTTGAATTACAGATCAAGGTTTGAGATGCCACTGGTGCTAGCGACTATCCTAGTTACCCCTAAGAAAGAGCTTAAAAATAGTTGTTGCATAAATCCTCAAATAAAAGATCACCTAATAGTTAGAAACAATCATCAACATTTATGAAATCAGGAGTGATCTGAGTGAATATTGTGAACTTTTGTCATCAGAAAAATTTTCTTTTAAGCCTGGTGTGGTGGCGCACACCTTTAATCCCAGCACTCAGGAGGCAGAGGTAGGAGGATCGCGGTGAGTTCAAGGCCACCCTGAGACTACAGAGTTAATTCCAGGTCAGCCTGGGCCAGAGTGAGACCCTACCTCGAAAAATTTTTTTTGTTTTTTTGTTTTGTTTGTTTGTTTTTGAAGGTAGGGTCTCACTCTAGCTCAGGGTGACCCGGAATTCACTATGTAGTCTCAGGGTGGCCTTGAGCTCATGGCAATCCTTTTACCTCTGCCTCCTGAGTGCTGGGATTAAAGGTGTGCACCACCACGCCCAGCTTTTTTGTTGTTGTTGTTGTTGTTTTTTGAGGTAGGGTCCTCACTCTAGCCCAGAGTAACCTGGAATTCACTATGTAGTCTCAGGATGACCTCGAACTCATGGTGATCTTCATACCTCTGCGTCCCGAGTGCTGGGGTTAAAGGTGTGCGCCACCACGTCTGACGAGAAAGAAGTTTTAAAAATATTTATTTATTTTTAAAAAATCTCCCATGTAATTAATGTACATAAATAAAAACTACTCATAATTCCTTTAGTCAAAGAAAATCACTGGTAATGTTTTGTTTTATTTCCTTCTAAGGCTGTTTTTATATTTGTCTCTCCCTGTGGTACAACTGGGCTCATATTCTTTTGCACTGGCTTTTATTTATTAACTATTATTTGAATTTCCTTACCACAAAAGGAAGCGGAGATGGTAGGGAAAGAATTTGTCTTAGTAATCAGAGTGTCAGGACAGAGCTATTTCTGCTTTGGTTGCTGGTGTCTCATGGGCTTGCTTTCCTGGAAGACTCCCTTCTACTCTTTCTGTTTCATTCCTCTGCTTCTTGAGTGGGCCATAGGTAGTTTTCTATCACACTGAAGAGCTCTGACTGAAAACAGTGATTTTTGTTTGGCTTGATTTATAGTATTTTCAGTATTCTAGTCCCAAGAGATCCATTACATGCATGTGTACACTCACCACTTACATTTGGAAGACATCTTACTTTATTTGTCGATATGGAGTTTCAGAGTACATTTTTATATTAGTGTCTTTTGGGAAGTTCTATTCTTTAAAAATACATATTTCAAGATAAGGGAAAATGGAAGATTGCGCAGTGATTAAAAGTGATTGCTGCACAAGTCTGATAACCAGAGTTCAAATACCCAGAACCCATGTAAAGCTGAACATAGGTAACTCACACATCCCTAGTCCCAAGGCACCTATGGCAATGAGAGGTCGAGTCAGGAGAATCTGGAACCTTGTGAGACAATGAGTCTGGTGTACACAGTGGCAGAACAAGAGAGACCCTATCATAAACAAGGTGGAAGGTGAGGACTGACATCCTGAGGTTGTTCTCTGACACACACACACACACACACACACACACACACACACACAATTTCTTTTTTCCTTTTTTTTTTTTTGGTGTTTTGAGGTAGTGCCTCACTCTAGCTCAGGCTGACCCCAACTATTTCATTTTATTTGAACACTTTCTTCCAACAAAGCCTGTTAGTAGTTTGTATAACTTTGCAAGTGATTTGGTTTATTAAATGACTAATATCCCGGTGGTTCTTTAGTTTGGCTTCTACCCACCATTTCCATTAAGGTAGCATTGACAATTAAGTCTCAACTAATTTAAAAATACATTAGAAAGTTTAATTTTGTGTGTTTATATTTAGTTATGCTTGTTTCGCCATGGATGTGGTTCTTTTGGTGGCCCTGATCATTAGGTCCTAAGCAGTCAGTTCCAGGGTTGCCTTCACATTAAGGCAAGGAAGGTTATGCTTTGGACCCTGTGCCTTTGAGAGCCTTGGTCTGGCCCTTTTTGGTGACTTCTGTTCTGACAGTTGAAGAGGCATTTGGGCCAGGGAATGTGCTCACCTGGAAGGTGAGCAGCTTTGGATTGCATTCTGGGCTCCTGGCACCAGCAGTCTCAACTCAAACAGCACCACTTTCCACTCTCTTCAAGCCTTGGTTGAGCATTTCAGCCCAAAGTATGGCTGACGGAGGCCTGTCCACTATGGTCTAGTCATATCTTGGTTCTATAGGCTGGACCCATGCCTGTGAGGCACTTTGAAGGGAGATATGCAAATGGAGCCATCGGATCAGTACTAACCAAGCTCCTATATTCCAGTATGGAGCACTGAGCAATCCAATAAGTCTTAGTTTGAATGTGATCTTATAGTAAATGTTAAAGGTGTATTTTTCAGCATAGACCAGTAGAAGGTGTTTTATTTAACGGCTCATTGTCTCATTCGTAATTTGAAGGTACTTGGTCATGTAGGATAGATTTGAGTCTATTTGATTGTAATGCCAGACTCTGTAGGTATTTGGCTTGAGATTGGCATTTGGAAGCTAGTAGCTGGGGTGGTTTGATTCAGGTGTGCCCTATAAACTTAGGTGTTCTGAATGCTAGGTTTCCAGCTGATGGTGATTTGGGATTTAAGGTCTCCAGGAGGCAGTGTGTTGTTGGAGGCGGGCTTATGGGGGTTACAGCCAGCTTCCTCTTATTAGTGTTTGGCACACTCTCCTGTTGCTGCTGTCCACCTGATGTTGGTGAGGAGGTGATGTCCACCCTCTGCTCATGCCATCTTTCCCCTGCCATCATGGAGCTTCTCCTCGAGTCTATAATCCAAAATAAATCTTTTTTTCCCCACAAGCTGCTCTTGTTGGGTGTTTTCTGCCAGCAATGTGAGCCTGAGTGTAACAGAAGCAAACTGTGCAATCTTGTAGGAACTAAGAAGTTTTGAAGCCTTGGAGGAAAGTTGCTACAAGGTGTCATTTGAGAGTAAACCCTGGGCATCAATGACACTCAGCCTTATGGAGCCCTAACGCTTTGTATGGAGTACTCGTGCCTTCTGTCCTGGACCATAAACTAGACAATGAGCATTGCTGTGGAGCTCCTGGACCACCATGGACTGAGGATATTAAACCCCAGGATAGAACTGCTCTGACTGCTCTGTGTTCTAACAGGCTGGCCAGAACATGGCTGATTTTCATACTTCCTTTTTTTTTTTTTTTTTTTGCCTTACCAGTAAGTAAAGTGTTCAGAATTAGATTTTATTTATAAAATTAAGGTAATAGCACAGCTCATATGCTCATGTATAGTGGCAAAGGAGTTTCAAATAGCTACATTTTAATAAATACATAATAGTACAAAAAAGTGTACTATGCCTTGAAAGAGTAAAACAGAGGGTTCTCTCATGGTCTTCAAGTTCAGAGAAATTCCAGGAAGTATCTATATGTATATATGCATATATATATTTGTGAGAGAAAGAGAAAATGACTAGAAATCCCTGGGACAGAGTTCCAGGAGGAAAATAATAATAATAATAATAATAATAATAATAATAATAATGATAAAACATTGTAAACAGCAGAGAAGACATCATGAGAAGCTGAAGGCCCAAGAGAACATGAGGACTTAGGATCAAATGAAAGTCTGTGCCATTAAAGAGGTTGAAAGCAAGCTGGGAAGTGTGGCTGGATAAGAGAAAGAGCAAGCAGAAGCCCATTGCATCAGGCTGTATACACAAGCTCTAAATGTTTCCAGGAAAGCAACCAGAATATTGCTGCACCTTCCATGTGCTCATGGTCTCACAGGACACAAAAGATGTAGTAAGAAAATAATTTATAAAAGAAAGAGATAAAGTACTGCTGTAAAGATACACCAGTTATCTGGAAGAATTAGAGGAAGAACTCAACTACTGCTCAGTCACTCGGAGAAAAGTTTTCAAGGGCCTAGGGGCTGTTTGGGAAATGAAGGAACCACCAGGCTTCCCCCAGATTCTTATGTTGGAAGTCTCATCCTGGCCTCAGATGACCAGCTTGTTCATACCTGAAACTGTACACCAATGAAGCAATGGTTCACAAGGCCCAGTGCTCTTTCTCAGAAACCTTTGAATTTAAAGTCTACCTGGAATGAACAGTGAATGTGTTCAACAGTGATATTTCAGACACTTTGATCTAGACAGGGAGGTTCCAAAATTCATGGTGGGGGGTGGGCGTGAGAGCAGGAAGAGTGTTCCCTTCTAACAGTGGTTCTCAACTGGGGGCACTTGTACTCCCTCTCCCCACTATGAATATTTGGAAACTTCGGGAGATATCTTTGGTGGGTTGTCATGACTTGGGCTGGAACTGGGAGAGGCTGCAGGTGAGGGAGGCTGCTGAACATCCTGTAATGACAGGACAGGCCAGTCCTGCGGTGAGGACCCACCTAGCCCAGTGTAGTCATAGCCCTGAGGTTGAGAAAGCTTGCCTCACATCATTATATGGAATTTCTATAAAGAGCCCCGCCTTGCCTCCAAGGTATATAGTTGCTAGGTTGAACAATCATCACTTGAGGGATGAAGCCATAATAATGTAACTTCATTTGTGATCTTCAACTATTCCTTTAAAATAGTTCTGTGGGGGTTGCTCCTGCCTTGTAACCACGGGCAGACCTTATGAACTGTACGCTCATTGTTACATAACCGAAGAAGTTGTATGCTGATTTTAAATCACATATCACATTCTCATTGCAGTGATAAAAATGTCTAGTCCCGAGTCGGATAGAAGCTTTCCCAAAACTGGGGGTTGAGGCATGAGGGAAAGGGACTAGGAAGGTTCTTAATGGACAGTTAGTGTAGTGAGGTGGTGTGGGGGCTCCCCAGGCCTAGCAGGAATTTATAGGCAATCTTTATGGGCAGAAAGGGATCTTTCACTCAATGTACTCAGAGCTTCCTGAAACACCGCAGTATTTTTGTTTTCTTTTTACAAAATCTTTTACATAATTTTTTTCCCCATTTTTGAGGTAGGGTCTCACTCTAGCCCAGGCTGACCTGGAATTCACTCTGAAGTCTCAGGGTGACCTCGAACTCATGGCGCTCCTCCTACCTCTGCCTCCCCAGTGCTGGGATTAAAGGCATATGCCACCATGCCTGGCTTACATAATTTTTATAAATTAAAATTTTTTATGAAGTAGAAATTTTGAAAATACACAATAAAAAGAATTGCAAAGAAAGACAACACAAAAGAAAGGTATACAAACAGAAATCCACACTTAGATGTTAGCATTCAACAGACATAAAATTAATCTATCATAGCACTATGAAGTTTTCTAAAAGTTTTGATTGTTATACTTTTTTAAAAATATATTTTTTAATTTTTATTTGAGACAGACAGAGATAGAGAGAGAATGGGTGCACCAGGCCTCTAGCCACTGCAAACAAACTCCAGACACTTGTGCCACCTTGTGCAGCTGGCTTATGTAGGACCTGGAGGATCAAACCTGGGTCCTTAGGCTTCACAGGCAAGAGCCTTAACCACTAAACCATCTCTCCAGCCCTTGTTATACTTTTTAAAAATCAAAATATTTCACTATAACATGTGATATGATCGATTTTTTTCCTCTAAGGCTTGTCTTTCTTTTGTATTGAATCCATCTTTTTCTCTCTCTCTCCTCACTCTGCCCCACCTTCTTCCCCTCCCCCTTCTCTCCTCTCCTCTCTCTCAGTGTAAGACACGTGTTGTACTTACCTTGGAGATGCTGGGACAAAACACTGGACCAGGGGTGGAGAAATGGCTTAGCGGTTAAGGCGTTTGCCTGCCAAGCCACAGGATCCCAGTTCGATTCTCCAGGACCCACGTAAGCCAGATGCACAAGGGGCACATGCATCTGGAGTTCGTTTGCAGTGGCTAGAGGCCCTGGTGTGCCCATTCTTTCTCTCTCTCTGCTTGCAAATAAATAAATAAAATATATTAAACAAAACAAAACAAAACAAACAAACAAACAACAACAAAAAAAAAAACACTGGACCAAAAGCAGCTGATGAGAGGAAAGGGTTGATTTCCATTTACCATCTTGAGGGGACATTTCAGCATGGCAAGGGAAAAGGTGGTGGAGCAGAGGCTGGACATCACTTATTGCCACACAGCTGGCAGAAAACAGCAATAGAGTGAACTGAGCTATGACAAGGGGGAAGCTGGGCTACAACACTCCAAAGCCAGGCCCAGCTAACAAACCTCCTCCAACAAAGCTCCACCTCCTAAATTGCCAACAACTGAGACCAAGTATTCAAAACACATGAGGCTATGGGGACACCTTATACTCAAACCATCTCCGCCTCCTTTGTCCTGACATGGTCTTGGAGTGCAAATTGGCCCATTCCCTGGCTCACTTCTCAGGTCCTAAACAGCAGGTACTCCTCAAATGCTGTCAGCAGAATAATTGCCACCTTCAACCCAAGATGTTCCTGCCTTATTCCTAGCACTTATGACCATATTATTTTACATAACACAGAGGATTGTGAAAGGGGACTGGAATAAGTTGAGGTTGTTAAAATGGGAGCATATACTAGATTTCACAGGTGGCTCCCTTTAGGTGAGAGAGGAGGCATGAGAATCAGAGGAGGTGAAGTGATGGCAGAAGCCACGTCCAGTGACACCAAGGCATGCCAGCAGCCCACAGAAGCTGGGATAGGCCAGGGAGATCTCTAGAACCTCCTAGAGGAACAGGGTCTGCCCACACCTTGATTTTAGCCTAATGAAATCTCTGGCTTCCAGATCTGTAAGATAAGTGTTGTTTGAAGCCACAAAGTTTGTTGTCATTAGTTGAAGCAGTAGTAGGGGGACAAACAAACCAGACCAACATTCATGGGAGCCCCAAATTTGAAGAGACTCATGAAAGGTGGTTCACATGATCCCTTTCAATCACTTTACTTTGACTCTTGTAGGTGAGACTTTAGTTTCATTTTTAGACAGCATGGGGCTGGCTTCCTCCTTAGCAGACCTCCCCTTTCAGCAGCTTCTTTGTTTGGGAGAAAGAAATAAAGCCTAGAATTTAACAGGCAGTGTGTAATGACCAGTTAAGTAGTTTTGAGCCAAATTAAAAATGCTCCCTGAGAAGCCGGGCGTGGTGGCGCACGCCTTTAATCCCAGCACTTGGGAGGCAGAGGTAGGAGGATCGCCATGAGTTTGAGGCCACCCTGAGACTACATAGTTAATTCCAGGACAGCCTGGACCAGAGTAAAACCCTACCTCGAAAAACAAAAAAAAAAAAAAAAAGCTCCCTGAGATGGGTGTGGTGGCACACGCCTTTAATCCCAGTACTCAGGAGGCTGAGGTAGGAGGATTCCTATGAGTTCAATGCCAACCTGAGACTACATAGTAAATTCCAGGTCAGCCTGGGATAGAGAGAGACCCTGCCTCAAAAAAAAAAAAAAAAAATCCCTGAATTAGAAACGATTTTCAGTTTTATTTCTCTGCCATTCCTTAGCATCAATTGTTTCTAACTAAAAGGGATATGCAATTAGCACTTTCACATATTTGATTGCTTTAATAATTTCCTCTGACACTTTTCTTTCTCTTGAATATTATAAAGTGCTGTGTAGAAATTAGGTTCCAGTGAATAATATGATTAATCCCCCATGTGGGTTTTTGTTTGTAGTGTTAGCAGGAATCTGAAAATGATAGATTTATACCCAACTTTCTTAAGATAAAGCTATGCTTAAAAGGAAATGGTTTGGTATTGTTTTACTTATCAGACTCTTGATCCTCCATGATACACAATTAGTTATCATTGCACATAATAAATCAAATGCAATGACCCAATACTTATCTTCAGAAAGTACTCTGGTTATTATTACATTGTTCCAGTTTTTGAAATCTTAGTATAAGTTCTGTATTTAAGAGAGATAGGCCGCGTTTCTCAAAGGAAGAACAGTGAGGCGAGACTTAAAGTTTACGGTGCTCAGAAATGTTCCTGTTCATACTTCACAAAGTAGCCATTTGCTGACTATTTAAAATGTTTGACAGTGCACTCAATTCAATAACATGTCAGGAATTATTTCTCCTGATTAATCGCCCAGGAAATATCCAGAAGTAATTGGATGATCATCCTTTTGGATGTCACTATTTCCAGTAGTTGCCCACATCAGCACTGAAGACACTGAAAGAGGAGCTGGAGCTATGAAACCTGAGAAAACCCATTATGAAAGGACGGGGTTTTCTGGTTGAAACAAGTGCTTTAGAACAATGAATCTTTAGAAAAGTGTTGCGAGTTCATGAATTCTTTTTCTTTGAGGTGTCTGGATTCTTGTGTAAGTTGAAAATGGTTTGCTTTTGAGATGTTGCACTTCTGGAACCCCTATCAAAACAATTCAGCTCATTTTGATTGAACAAGTTAATAGAAATGAATTAGGATTGATGTTCAAATAGAAAAGGGTATTGCTTAATAGGACAGTAAAAGATAAGGATGTGGGTCTGACATCTATTAATCTTTGACCATGGACACAATTTTTATCGTTTTTCAAAAAAAATATTTATTTTTTTATTTGAGAGAGAGAATGGGCCAGCTAGGGCCTCCAACCACTGCAAATGAACTCCAGACACACACGCTACCTTGTGCATCTGGCTTACATGGTACTGAGGAATTGAACCTGGGTCCTTTGGCTTTGTAGGCAAGTGCCTTAACCGCAAAGCCATCTATCCAGCCCTAATTTTATCTTTTGATGTCTTTTATGTTTATGAAAAGAGTGGAGCCTATGGAACTTATTTAATGGAGTGTTCTTAGAAAACATAAGTTAATGAAAGCAGAACACTCTTTTTTTTTATTGACTTTTAATCTTACATACCAAAAAAAAAAACCCCACCTGATATTTCCCTCCCCTCCCCCATTCCACTTTAGAACTCTGGTCTCCATCATATCCCCTCCCTCTCTCCATTAGTCTCTTTCCTAATTTGATGATATCATCTTTCTCTTCTATTTTGAGGGTCTTGCAAAGGTATTGCTAGGCACCGCAAGATTATGGATATCGAGGCCAATTTCTGTCTGGGCAGCTGCATTGTAAGAGGTCATATCCTTCCTTTGGCTCTTCCATTCTATCCGCCCCCTCTTCCGCAATGGTCCCTGAGCCATTGGAGGGTGTGACAGAGGTGTTTCAGTGCTAGACACTCCTCCATCCCTTCTTCTCAGCACTATGTTGCCTTTTGGGTCATCCCAGTGGTCATCACCATCTGAAAAGAGAAGCTTCTCTAGCCAGAAGTGAGAGTAGCGTTAATATGTGAACATGAACATTTAGTGTAGTGTCCCCAGGGCAGCTTGGTGGGAATAATATATACATTTAGTCAGACATGAGCAGGCTTATACCCCCAAGGCTCATGACCTCACCTACCTTAGACTATTACTTAGGTTTTTCAGTACCAGGTATGTATTCCCTCCCATAGAGAGGGCCTTCAGTCCAATTATGGAGCAGTTGGTTACCCCAAGAGTAGACATGCCACTATTGCACTCGTTCAGTCATTGGGCCTGTCTGGCCAAGCTTGAATATTCAGCATCCACTGTTTTCACTGTTGATGGCTTCTGTCTCCCATACGCTGCGTGCAGTGCAGCTTTTTCCAGCTTTCAGTTGGCTGGTCTACAGGGAGTAGGTTTTCTGGTCAGCATCAGCTTGCTGAAAGCAGAACACTCTTAAGATATAATGGAGACTTGGATGTCCAACTGCTTTATGATACGGTTAAAGCCTGGATGTTTGAATCAGTTTAGCTCTGTAGAGGCCTATAAAATTTCAAATTTGTTCCAGTTATCCTCCGTACAGTAATGCTGAAGCACGGAGAAGCAGAGTGTACCTACGTGTGAAATGCCCGTCTGTCCTAGAATCAGCCTCAGGATGTGGTATTGCAGACAGGTGACGACCAGAGACTTTGGAGGAGTCAGGCATGCACAGATGGACCGCTGACTTGATGTATGGCCTGGGTGACGTCGCTGCCTGAGTCTCAGCTTTTTCTGAAAATGATATCAAAACGGGTCCATTCGAAGACAATGGAGTTGTGTGTTCAACACAGTATCTGGCATGTAAGTGTCCAGTGAATGTTATTAAGATCAAAGGGGTTGCAGTTACCTTCTCATTGTTGGGACAAAATATCTGACCAGAAATAGCTTATGGGAAGAAAGAGTTTATTTCAACTTACTGAATCAAGGGCAAGGGGAAGTTTTTTTTTTTTTTTTTTTTTTTTTTTGAGGCAAGCCCAATAGATTAGCCTTTTTTTTTTTTTTTTTTTAAATGAGAGCAAGAGTATGTGAGAGAAAGAGAGAGAGAGAATTTGCATGCCAGGACCTCCAGCCCGTGTAATTGAACTCTGGGCATCTGGCTTACATGAGATCTGGGGAGTGGAACACAGGTCCTTAGGCTTCCCAGGCAGGTGCCTTAATGGCTAAGCCATCTCTCCAGTCCAAAGGGGAAATTTTATCATGGCAGGTAAAGCATGGCAGAGCAGACAGCCAGGATGTCACATCTTGTCATCGCAGCTGGGAAGAAGCAGCAAGGCTGAGCTCTTGAACACCAGTGGGTTGGGCTAGTAAACCTCAAGGTTGGCTCCCAGTGTCACACCTCCTCCAGAAAGACTCCACCTCCCACAGGTGCCACAACCTTCTAAAGTTGTCACCAGCCAGGGATCAACTATTCAAGGTATATAAGCCTATGGGGGAGGCATTTCATTCAATCAGCACAGAAGGAAATGATGTTTTTGTCCTCTCAAAATGCTCAGAGAGGAAAATGGATGGGAAATTATGTAAATGAGATTCAGCAACCAAGGTGTCTGACATTATGAACACTAGAAACACCAAATGTTGGAGACCATACAGAACGATCATTTTTTTTTTCACATTTATTGCTGCTGGGAGTATTAAGTGATATAATTATTTTGAAAAACTTCTAGCAGTTCTTTATCAAATTCTACATAAAGGAGCCAGGTGTGGTGGCGCACACTTTAATCCCAGCACTGGGGAGGCAAAGGTAGGAGGATCACCATGAGTTCGAGGCCATCCTGAGACTACATAGTGAATTCCAGGTCAGCCTGAGCTAGAATGAGACCCTACCTCAGAAAATCAAAAACAATTAAAAAAAATTCTACATAAAAATACCTGATGACCCAGAAATTTTATTCCCAAGGGAAACAAAGCGTATGCCTCCTTACAGACTTCCTCATGTAAATTCACATTGGCTTTATTTGTAATAGCTAGTTACTGGGAACATCTGCTGTATTTTTCAAGAGCAGAATGGAGAATTGTGGTGTACATACAATCAACGAGTAATTATTGTCCAGGAATGGACTTCTGGAACAGTACTCACAGAAACATGATCACCGTCAAGGAGACTATTTCTTTCAAGGAAACCTTACACAAAGGGAGTTTTAGTGTGTAACTCCATTTCAACAAGGTGATTATTATTTCTGTATGTATAGGTTTTTTTAATTATTAATTTTTTTATTGACACCTTCTATATTTACATACAAAAATATGATATTTCCCTCCCCTCCCCCATTCCACTTTAGAACTCCAATCTCCATCATATCCCCTCCCTCTCTCCATTAGTCTTTCTTTTAATTTGATGTCATCATCTTTTTCTTCTATTTTGAGGGTCTTGCGAAGGTATTGCTAGGCACTGCAAGGTCATGGATATCGAGGCCAATTTCTGTCTGGGCAGTTGCATTGTAAGGAGTCGTACCCTTCCTTTGGCTCTTCCATTCTATCTGCCCCCTCTTCTGCAATGGTCCCTGAGCCTTGGAGGGTGTGACAGAAGTGTTTCAGTGCTGGGCACTCCTCTATCCCTTCTTCTCAGCACTATGTTGCCTTTTGGGTGATCCCAGTGGTCATCGCCATCTGAAAAGAGAAGCTTCTCTAACCAGAAGTGAGAGTAGCGTTAATATGTGAACATGAACATTAAGTGTAGTGCCCCCAGGGCAGCTTGGTGGGAATAATATTGTATGTATATGTTTTTGAGAGAGAGAGAAAGAGAGAGAGATGAGAATGGGCATACCAGGGTCTCTTGTCACTGAAAACAAACTCCAAATGCATGAGTCACTTTGTGTGTCTGGCTTCATATGGGGAATCAAACTGGGGCTGACAGGCTTTGCAAGCAAGCACCTTTAACCAATGATCTATCTCTCCATCCCTCAACAAGGTTTTAGATAGGCGAAATTGATTTATGCTAAAAAATCCAAACAGTAGTTTTCTCTGGTATGGGACATGTCCACTGACTGGAGAGGAAACTTCCTGGAATGAGAATAATGTTCTATATTTTGACAGGGGTTTGGATAGACAGTTGCTTGCATTTATCAGCACACAATGACAGCCTTAAAAATTCTGACACTTCCCTCTATGTAAATTTATTCTCAATAACAGACAAGAACTAGAAACAAGTATTGAACTCTACTTGATGCTACTGATGTGTTCAAGAGTGATATATACGAATGTCTGCAACCTGCTTTGAAATGCATCAATAAGATGAATAAGCCAGGTATAGTAGCATATGTCTATAATATCAGCATTTCAAAGGAGAGGGAGCAGAGACTGGAGGATTACCACAAGTTTTAGGCCAACATAGATGACATAGTGAGTTACAGGCCAGCTAGGGCTACATAGCAAGCTCCTGTTTCAAAAAGAATAAGAGAGAGAGAGAGAGAGAGAGAGAGAGAGAGAGAGAAAAGGGAGAGAGGGAGGGAGGGAGGGAAGGAAGGAAAGAAATAATAGAGTATGGGTGAAGGATTAATGTATCATAATGCAAATGCAGTAAATGTAAATGTAGCAGAATGTGAAAGATCAAAAAATTGATAGAAGAATAGATAAATGTGTTATGAATCAAATGTAGTAAGTATTAATTATCAAGTTAAGATGGGAGAATTCGCTCCTCCCAGTTCCTTGGTCCCTCCTGAAGGTAGCGAGACTGGAGGAGATAAACTACCCCTGGTACTTCAGCCAAGCCACAGCTGAATCCACAGAGGAATTGGGGAGACCAAGAATGCTGCTTCCATGCTGTTCCTGATAATCAGCACCAGGGTGAAGGAGACCGAGACGCTAAGGATACTCAACACTTACCAAAGCAGAGATCCAGAGGCTCCTAAGAGCTTATCACTGAAGTAGACTTAAAACTCACCCCCTACAGCTCAGGGAATTTTACGGAAGAGGGGGCGGAGAGATTGTAAAAGCCTCAGGTTGATACATCATGCCCAGAGGCATTCCCTCCCCCCCCTCAAAACAACTGACTACTGCCCCCACAATGCATAAACTACAACCCTGTGGGGAATGCCTGCAACGCCACACTGAAGAGCATCTCCAAAGGAATGCGGGAAGGAAGGAGGGAAAAGAGGGTACCAACACATGATGTATCTCCCCCTCCCTTCCACTGGTTCTCTTCCTCCCTACTCTACCCCTCCTCCTGCTGTTGTGTCATGTGTGTTCTACTACCCTCCCACGCTGCCTAATAGATGTGTTCATGTATATGCCTGATGACATTTCACATGGGACTTAGCTTTTTTTGTAACTCTAGGAATTAGAATATGAGGTTTATCTCACAATGATACAGGTTGTCACATTGTCACATTGACATTTTCTATTATCAAGGACACTAATCTAGAAGGCAGGAGACCTTACTTCTCACTGTGTTCTTCCCCTAACTTTAGGCACAACTCTGGGTTGAGTCATTTTTGCTCTAGGATCAGCCCTTTAATCTGTATAATGAGCAATTGGATTAGAGACCGTGTAAGGATTGTTTCAGTCTTAAATTCTAGGGCCAGGTGATTTTTTTCTTCAATTTTTTTCAAAAAGAATTATTGACAATTTTTACACATGAGCATAATGTAATTTGAATATAATTCCCTCCCTGTACCTTCTTTTGTTCCCCCTTGCTAATTTCCCTTTCACTTTTCCTTTCCAGTTAGATTTTTTTCTATTATGATGACCTTTGTCCCCAGGCTGACCTAGAATTCACTATGTAGTCTCAGGGTAGCCTTGAACTCACAGCACTCCTCCTACCTCTGCCTTCTTAGTACTGGGATTAAAGGCATGTACCACCAGGCCCAGCAAATAAAATGTTTTAAAAAATGCTCCTCTCTATTCACTGACATTTGCCTGTGAGGCCAAATGACCCAGGTTTGATTCCCCAAGACCCACATAAGCCAGATGCAAAAGGTGGTGCATGTGTCTGGAATTCATTTGCAGTGGCTGAAGGCCCTGGTGCACCATTTTCTTTTTCTCTCCCTCCCTCCCTCTTTCTCTCTCTGTCAAGTAAAAATTTTTTTAAAACCCAAAATTTAAAGGTAGGGCTGGAGAAATTGCTCAGTGGTTAAGGCCCTTGCCTGCAATGCCTAACACCCTGGGTTCGATGCCCCAGTACCCATGCAAAACCAGATGCACAAAGTGGTGCATGTATCTGGAGTTCATTTGCAGTGGCTGGAGGTCCTGGAACACCCATTTTCTCTCTCCTTGTGAACAAAATATTTTAAACAAAAAAATTGTAAAGCTATAAGGGGTTTATATTGTAAGTGTTCAGGAACTAATTTTCCAGTGATCCAAAACATGGCTGTTTAGATAGTGTCTAGCTTTCCATGATTTAAATCATGACTTTTCAGTCTTATGATTGGATTTTGATGATTCTGTAGGTTAGCAAGGGTCCTGTGCTGCTATGTTTAGATGTTTGGTCAATTGGGTGTATTTGGTGCTTTTTCAACTTACAGTATTTTCCACTTACAGTGGGTTTACTGGGATGTAGATATGTCAGAGATAGAGGATCATTTGTATTTATCTTTTAGGGGTTTCTTAGGCATTGAAGAAAACCATGGGAAGGCTTCAGACAGGTCCGAGTACAAGGTGAGCAATCAGCCTAACTTTGGCTGTCCTCAGTGTTGCCACGCTGGATGCTGCTGCAGCCATAGCTGGTATTTGGACAGCTGTCATGAGTATATTTAGCTGCCAACATCCCTCCAGGGCTTCATGCTTCTTTCTCTCTCTTAACAGACCTTTACTGTTATTCTTTTTTCAGTTTAAATAAAGCTAACTTAAACACTTTTCTTTCTGATTTAGAACAGCTAGTTGTATTCGCAGTAAACTATAGAGGGTGTGCTTTATCTTTTAAACCATATTGATTTTTCAGAAAGGATGCCATATTAAACATAAGGACCCATTTTAATTTCACACACTCATCATGATCTTTCATCTTCTAAAGGCAAAAAATCTTCATATTCTTTCTTCTGTGAATCATAAGGGCTAAACTGAAAAATCAATTCTTCCTGAGAAAGGAGAAAAGGAGTATTATTACTAAGCAAAGAATAGTCCAAGAATGGTATGAGTGGATCAATGGAACCATCAGAGATGCCATTAGTTCCCCACTAAAAACTAAACCATCATCCTTGGCTGTGGATGCCAAACATCTATCCCCATCTGAGTTGATCAGTGGGAATATAAGCAAATACTCATCAGCGTCAGCTCAGGATCTCAGCCTTTCACTTTTTACCCCAAACTACATGACAACTGAGAATACTAGCCCAATTAGATAAATGCAGTGCATTTAAAAATAATTTTAGCCAAAGGAAGGGTAGGACTGCTTACAATGCAGTCTTCCAGACACAAAATTGCCCAGATATCCATGACCTCACAATGCCTGATACTACCTACACGAAACCCTCATAATAGAAGGAAAAAATGATGACATTAAATAAAAGATAGACTAATTGGGGGAGGAGATATGATGGACAGTGGATTTGTGAAGAAGAAAGTAGGAGAGGGGAGGAATTATCATGGTTTATTGTCTATAATTATGGAAGTTGTCAATAAAAAAGTTTAAAAGAATTAAATTTTTTTAGCATGGAATGTTTTGAGCTATGCAATATTCTATACTCATTGGAAGCATTTATGACTTCTAGAAGCCAGAGGATGAAACTTTTATTCTAAACATTGGATTGTATTTATAACATAATGATAACTTGTTTTGGAGTGCTTAGGTTCTAGAGTTTTAGTGTGTATGTGCTTTATGCACATGTGTGCAGATGTACATATTCCATGTGCATGTATGTGAAGGACAGTGTTGGTGACCCTCCTCCACTGCTCATCAATGGGTTTCCTTGAGGAACCTCTCAAAGTTCCCTTGAGATGAATCTCTTACTGATTCTAGAGCTCATCTTTGTGTGTGTGTGTGTGTGTGTGTGTGTGTGTGTGTGTGTACATGCGTGCACGCCACAGTGATTCTCTGGTCTCTGATCCCCACAGGACTAGAGTTAAGGCATGTCAGGCCATCCCTAGCTGGGGATGTGGGTGCTGGAGAGTTCAACTCAGGTGGTCTTAGGCCTTCTCAGGCCCTCATGCTTGTACAGGAGGGAGGTACTCTTCACTGCTGAGTTCTCTCTCTAGCCTGGTTCTAGAATCTTAAATAAAAATAAGATAGTAGTATTTGATCAGAAGTTTCTAACATATAACCCTTGTCTTGAAGCAACTTGCCAGGTTGTCAAGGGACTTGTGGGACACACAGGTACAAAGGACAGAAGCACACAAGTGTGTGTTTGTTAAACTTTTGTTCCAGCCCTAGTGTGAAAATTCAGAGAAGAGGATCCTTTGGCTACTACAAGAAACAGCTGGGATGTGTGTTCTACAGCAGATGGAAGGAAATACTCTTTCACTTAAGCTCATTTCCAAGAGTCATGTTCTACCACCAATGGCAAGGAAAGGCCTTTTATTTTATTCATTTAAATACAAGGTCTTGGGGCTGGAGAGATGGCTTAGCAGTTAAGGTGTTTGCCAGCAAAGCCAAAGGATCCCGGTTTGATTCTCCAGGACCCACGTAAGCCAGATGCACAAGGGGATGCATGCATCTGGAGTTTGTTTGCAGTGGCTGGAGGCCCTGGAGCACCCATTCTCTCTCAAAATAAATAAATAAATAAATAAATAAATAAATAAATAAATAAATTAAATAAAAACATTTTAAATACAAGGTCTCACTCTGTAGCTCAGAACCTTGAACTCATGATCCTCAGCCCCATGAATGCTGGGTTACAGATATGTACCACCATGCTCAGCTGGAAAGGCTTTGAGGCCCTAGATCCCTCCTTGTGAGAATTTTTTTGGCTGGATTACAAGTTCATTGGCTGGGTGAGAGTTTGTGTTTCAACTTGAGAGATGCACAGATGTTGGGGTCCCCCCCCCGCCTAGGGCCAGCCCAGGAGGGACGGCAGGGTCTCTGCCGAGTTAGGGGTGAGAGGCGCGGAGTCACGACACTGATTCCGGGGAGTTGGGTAGAAGCAGCAGAAGGCAAGCTGCCGCAAACTTGTTTATTGAGGAAGTGCACGTGGGTTTTAAGGGGCTTGACTGGTCAATCATTGTATGGGCTGGTCCCTTTTTGTGACCAATGACAGCCTGTCTCCGGACAGATAATCTCGTAGCAGTTTTCTCACGAGCATGGAACTGCAGCTGTTGTCACGCCAGGCCTGTGCGAGACGCCATGTTCACAGAAGCCACTTCCTGGTTTCTTTTGCCATGCGGTCTGGCTAGGGCCAGGCCTGCAGTTTCCGAGCACACAAGATCCAGGTGGGCCTCAGAAAAGTGTTGGAGTGATTGGAGACATAAGGCAGTCAAGAAGTAACAGCTGGAGCGGGGTTGTTGCGTCCTGTATGAGACTCTGCTCCATGTCCAGTGGATGAGAAGGTATAACTCACTTGCAGGTGATTCTTAGCCTACAGGTGAAGGTTATCAGTTAGTCATCCGGGAGGAAAACAACAGAGAGAGGGGGCAAGGGTGAGGCCAAGCCAACCACCTCTTTAGTGCCTTCTGTGGGAACTCCAGAGCGATGACGGCTACATTCTGCAAAGGGGCACGTAGAAGAAACAGCAGAATACCCATGACTATCAGTAGGAGTCAGGTATCCGAAGATCTCATTGACTCTACAGGGCTAAAAAGCCACTTCACTGCATTGCTGCTGCAGAGAGGGGGATCTTCCTGTTACCTGGGTAAGTCACCTGTTCTGAGAAAATAGACACAGTACAGTCACAGAGATTTACAAAAGGAACAGGTAGGAGGGGATTTTTAAAGTTGTTGTTTAGCTATATCCCCAGCCCAAGATTTTTCCTTATAAAAGGGTCAATATAGAGTAACTTTAAGAAAGAAATTTCCTAAGTAGAGTTAGCTTGTCACTTTAGGTGTGAATGTATATCCCATACTGAAAGAATAACTCCTAGGAGAGGCTAATTTTTTTTTTTTTTTTTTGAGTTTTTGAAAATAGACTCTAGGCACTGGGAAAAGAAGAAATCAAAAGGTCTTCCTTAACAACCCCAAATATTTTACCAGTGTGTTTCAGAGGTCAGATTCAAGCTTTCATTTTCACCTCATGTATTATATTGAAACCAATTTTCTGAGAAACCATCCACCAAGCATCAAAATGAAATGACCAGTCAGAATATTCATTTGTCAAAGCATTTATAACTTGACAAGGTTTGTGATAAATTGTTAAATTCTCAAAGAGCTCAGGGAATGTCAGAATTCCTATATTATCTGTATTCTATTTTGTAAAGCCAAGTCAAGCCCATAATCTTTTTTAAACATTTATTTTTTTTCAGGCTGGAGAGATGGCTTAGTGGTTAAGGCACTTGCCTGTGAAGCCCAAGGACCCATGTTCAACTCTCCAGATCCTCCTTCAGCCAGATGCACAAAGGTGAGGCGAGTGCAAGGTTGCACAAGACAACTAGGTGGCACAAACATCTGGAGTTCAATTGCAGTGGCTAAGACCCTGGCATGTCAGTTCTCTTAAAAAAAATTAAAAATATTTTTTCCATTTTTTTGAGGTAGGGTCTTGCACTAGCCCAGGCTGACCTGGAATTCACTATGTAGTCTCAGGATGGCCTCAAACTCATGGTGATCCTCCTACCTCTGCCTCCCGAGTGCTGGGATTAAAGGTGTGCACCACCATACTCAGCTACTTTTCCATTTGTGATGTCCATAAATGTATATGTAATGCCTTTTGAGTATATTCCCTGCAATTTTTCCCTCTTATTCTTCTCCTCGTCCAATGAATACCCCTCTTCTTCTCCATTAATTCCTATTTTACCTTCATGCCTTTAAAATATTTTTATTTATTTATTTATTTGAGAGAGAGAGAGACAGACAGACAGACAGAATGGGCACACCAGGGTCTTCAGCCACAAACAAACTCCAGAAAGAATAAAGGTGATTACATCCAAGCCATAGTTTGGGTAGAACAAAGGGTTAAAGTGTTCATTTTCACAAATAATTGACATTTTGATGTATAAGCCTATCAAAACATTTCCTATCACTCCCCCACTTAAATGGTACTTACTATAGAGTCTTTGCCTGATTAACTGGAGTCAATTTCATTTTGGAGAAGGACATTCAAGAAGAATTTCATTTTCTCACCATTCAGATCAGTGTGGGTTCAAACTTCAGGGCCTTGGGGATAGAGATGCCCCCCTTCCCATGCCTGTGACTTCCTTCTCCCTGTCACTCCCTTTCCCCTCCCTTTCCCCCGTCACATTGGAAGCTCATTTGAGAAGAGGTCCTCTTCTGGCAGTAACCCAACACTGGTGTGATTCCTTCAGTACTAACCCTGTTCTGTCCAGAAATTTACCACTAGTCACTTTCAGACAGGCTAAAGGACTGGAGAGCGTTCACAGTTAAAAAGTCTGAAGTTTTGCCAGGTTAAATGTTCCTCTTGGGGTTGACTTTGAAATCCAAATTCCTAGTCTGTAGTGAAGGAGGTGAAAGCGGGAGAAGGAGCGACCTGTGAAATACATAGTGTGTGTTTTGTGTGTGGCAAGGCATGGCATTTGCATAGTTAAAAATTCAAGTGGTCTAAAAATATCTAGGATGAAAGTAAACAGGAGACAAAGGTATATTGTTGTCCATTTAAAATAGCTCAATCCCTGTCAAATTAGTTATCCTTCTTTTCCTTCCCTTCTCCCTGCGTGTGACCTAAGTCCCTGAGGGCCTTATCCCTCATCCCAGCATCTGCCACAGCATCTGTGCTGCCTGGCTCCGCCGTGGGCATCTGCACTCACGTGACTTGTCATCTGTTCTCTCACGCGCCGGCCACATACAAGGAGCGTTTTCCAGAAGCTCGGCATCTCTCGCTCCAGCGTGGGTCCCAACCGTGGCTCTCCATGTGACTGGTTCTTCTCAGAGTCCCAACATTCTCCTGATCTCAGAGGGCCCACCTGCAGTGGCAGCAGGAGGCCACGTGCCTAGAGCCACAGTCATGGCTGATAGCTGAAGTCCAGTTTCTGTCAATGCCTCCCTGGAGTATTATTTTTTTTTATTTTTAATTTTTATTTATTTATTTGACAGAGGGAAGGGGGAGAGGGAGAGGGAGAGAATGGGTGCACCAGGGCTTCCAACCACTGCAAACGAACTCTAGATGCATGCGCCCCCTCGTGCATCTGGCTAATATGGGTCCTGGAGAATCTAACCTGGATCCTTTGGCTTTGCAGGCAAAAGCCTTAACCATTAAGCTACCTCTCCAGCCCCTCCTTGGACTTTTTTTTGGAAATACAGGAATTGAGATTTCTGACCTATCTTTTCTTTGAGGGTCAGTGGTCAGGTACCATGTTGGTGGGCAGAATGCCAGGGCAGCTTTCCTCCAGAGGTCTGGAATGGCAATCAAGACCCAGCCCGTCCTTCGATTCCAGATTTCTAGTCTACTGGGAGATTTCAGCTCCTTTCCCTCTTTAGTTTTCACTCTTGGGAGTAGGCAGGTGACAGTGTGTGTCCCCCAGAGCCATCACGAAATGGTTACGTACTTCACAGCCTCACATCTGATGCAGCACTACTCCTATCACAGACACCACTGATCCCTGCATGGCTTGTGATGGCTTTTTGGAAAACAGAAGTCATATATCACTTTTTTTTGTTTTTTGTTTTTTTGAGGTAGGGTCTCACTCTGGTCCAGGCTGACTTGGAATTAACAATGTAGTCTCAGGGTGGCCTTGAACTCATGGTGATCCTCCTACCTTTGCCTCCCAAGTGCTGGGATTAAAGGTGTGCGCCGCTACGCCTGGCTAAAAAGAAGGAGCACTTTTTCACCAAAGTCATGCCAAGATCCTTATGATAAATGAAACCCAAGGAACCTGGTTAGTATGGAAACCTCTTTTATCTTCCCTCCCCATCCAGAATTTCTCTTCTGTGTGGAGGAAGATGGTGTGTTACATCTTCAGGCACCCTTGGCCATTATCTGGCTTACTGATTAAATGTTGTGCGTAGTGGGGATGGGGATATAGCCCCATGGCCCCATGGCTGCTCTGCTCACAGCCCAGGTTTACGAGAAACATAGTCCTGCTTCCTTCCTCTGTTGTTGTCTCTGCTTTGTCTGTCCCTCCCACCCCACACGACCTCACACACACACCTGAGCTACATCCCTGGCCATGTCACCTCCACACCAGCCCAGCGGCTTCATGATTACCTCTAATTCCAGAGAACTGCAGAAACCCTGCTGTGCCACAGCCACGCTGGCTGTATGTACATAATAATCTTTAGCAAAAAAAAAGTATATGCTGTTTTAACTATTATTTGTGCAAGTTTTATTTCTACAAATCTATGGAAATAAATGACTGATCTATGACTTTAAAGATATGTTTTCTCCTGGGCTGGGGAGATTGCTCAGTGGTTAAGGTACTTTGCTACAAAGCCTAAGGACCCAGGGTCGAGTCCCCAGTGCCCACATAAAGTCAGATGCACAAGGTGGCGCATGCATCTGGAGTTTGTTTGCAGTGGCTAGAGACTCTAGTGTGTCCATTCTCTCAAATAAGTAAATGAATTTTTTAAAAAGATGTGTTTTCTTGGGCTAGAGTGAGACCCTACCTCAAAAAAAAAAAAAGTTTTTTTTTTGGAAGAGAAGCTAAGGTCAATATTATGTTAACCTCCTGTGCACTTAGAAATGCTAAGTGTATAATAAATCTTTGCAAGTCTATTTTCCCTATAACATAGGCTCTGAGTTCATGGAGTTCCTTATGGGAAGAAGCACGTCATTTGACTTAAAAAAAATGCTAGTAACTATAGCTTTTTGGGTGAAGAAGAGGGGAGAAAAGAGAGTAATGAGCTAGGGTTCGAGCTGAGTTGGTAGAGCACTTCACTAGCACACGTGAGGCTCCAGGTTAGAGCCCCAGCACTGCAAAATAAGCACTGCTGCTAATAACGAAGCAAATGAGCAGGTACTGCGTACTTAGTATGTGTGAGGTGCTGTGTTAGGTATTTAACACTTTTTTTTTGTCTTTTTGAGGTAGGGACTCACTGTAGCTCAGCTCAGGCTGACCTGGAATTCACTCTGTATTCTCAGGGTGGCTTGGAACTCACAGTGATCCTCCCAGCCCCTGTCTCCTGAGTGCTGGGATTAAAGGCATACACCACCACGCCTGGCTTTAACACTTTTTATCTCACCTTTTGCTCTCAGCAAAATATGCAATTAGAATGATAATTTTATAGGGTAGCAAAAAGAGATTGTAGGAGATTATACAATGGCATCAAGATAAGTCCTCTGGTAAGTAGAATTTGAATCCAGGATTGTCTGACTCATTCTAAAGCCCCTGGCATTTAAAACTTTTTATTATTTTTTTTTATTTATTTTTGGAGAGAGACACAGAGAGAGACAGACAGAAAGGGAGAGGGAGGCAGAGATGGGCACTCCAGCAGTCTCTCAGCTGCTGTGAACAAAATCCAGATGTGTGCCCCCTTGTGGGTAAGTGTGGCACTGCGCCCTTGAGTCACTTTGCATCTGGCTAAACCTGGGACCTGGAGATTGGAACTGCTGGAGATTGGAACCAGTGTTCTTAGGCTTAGGAGGCAGGCGCCTTAACTGCTAAGCCATCTCTCCAGCCCACCTGGCATATTTTGTTGTTATGATAAATGTAGCATCGAAGGGCCAAATGGTCCAGTCTTGTACCAGATTTGAGTGCATTGAGATATTTTAGCATACCATTAGAAGACACTAGTCCTTCAAGTTCTCCTTGGCTTACAAATTCTGTCAAATATTATTGCCTGTTAAACCTCAGACCAACCCACAAACTCTAAAAAAAAAAAAAAAAAAAAAAACAACTAATCCAATCTCATGGCAAATGAAACCTGTTAGAACCTTATAGGCTACCTTAAAATTAGACTTTCTGATGCTTCTGTTTACTGTACTTACTTTACTGTACATTACTGTACTTTTTTTTTTTTTTTTTTTTTTGGTTTTTCGAGGGAGGGTCTCACTCTAGCTCAGGCTGACCTGGAATTCACTATGTAGTCTCAGGGTGGCCTCGAACACATGATGATCCTCCTACTTCTGCCTCCTGAGTGCTGGGATTAAAGGCATGCGCCACCACTCCCAGCTGACTGGACTTACTTTAATATTTGTTACTTAATGGAAACAAATTTGGTTTCTTTGGAACAACATTTGTAATCATTTCCCCATTAGTATCCTCTTCGTCTTGTCAGAGAGAGAGAGAAGACAGAGAGAGAGAGAGAGAGAGAAAGAGAGGGAGACAGTTGGTGCCCCAGGGCCTCTAGCCACTGTAACTCTAGATGCACGAACCACTTTGTGCATCTGGCTTACATGGGTACTGGGGAATCAAATCTGTGTCCTTGGATTTTACAGGCAAGGATCTTAGCTGCTGAGCTGTGAAACATTGTATGGTAAGGGACACAGGAGTTTATATTGCTCAAGAGAAAAATAAATAATACTAATATATAAAAAATTTTTTGAGGCAAGCCCAACAAACTGGCCTTTTTTTTTTAATGTGAGAGAATGAGAGTGGTTGCAAGAGTGGGAGAGAGAGAGAGAGAGAATGAGAATTGGTGTGCCAGGGCCTCCAACCACTGTAATCTTGAACTCCAGATGCATGAGCCACTTAGTGCACATGTGTGACCTTGCACACTTGCATCACCTGGCATCTGGTATACATGGGACCTGGAGAGTCGAACATGGGTGCTTAGGCTTCATAGGCAAGGGCCTTGACTGCTAAGCCATTTCTCCAACCCATATCTTTTGTTTTAATTTGGGTTGTAACACTTGGAAATGGCAGTGCCTCCACAGACATATGTTGAAGTGAATGAAGAATTGCAAACTATTTTGGTACTTATTCTGCAAATTTTATTTATATTATCACTCATTTTTTAAATCTCTCATTCTTTCATTCATTCAGTTACTTATTTTGTTAAGAAAACCACAGTCTGGAATGCTGGCTAGAAGAATAGTCTAGGCTTCAGCCCAGTGAGAAAACTTATTATGACTCTTCCAGTGAAGCATGTGAGCCATTACATGGTTGGCTATCTAATGGGGAGACAGTGCTGCTATCAGAATCCTTGCTTAGGAGTAGCTATGCTCACCTGCTCACACTGGTCCTCACTGTACATATGGGGATGATAAGGAACCTCCTGGGCCATCAGAAGGGAGTTGTGTATTGGGCCTACTGCCATACACCTGTAATTCCAGCTGCTTGGGAGGTGAGACAGGAGGATCACAACTTCAAGGCCTGCCTGAACAACCTTAGTAAAACTATGTCTCAAAATAAAAACTAAAAAGGAGGTTGATGCTATAGCTCTGTGGTAAAGCACTTATCTAGCATGCACAAGGTCCCAGGTTCAAATCCATGTATGAAAACAAACAAACAAACAAACAAACACACAAACAAACACACAAACAAACAAGGGGCTTGTATTTGATCTGATTCAGAAGTCAGCTGACTTTTCATGTGGGAGCTGGAGTATGATCCATTTAAGTCAGTAGTTCCCACCTTTGATGCCCCCCTGAGGTGCTATTGAACACGTGGATTCTAGATTCCATCAACAGATTCAGATGTACTGCTGGGGTGGGGTCCTGAGGGTGTTTCCTCTTTTTAAAAAAATATATTTTATTTATTTATTAGACAGAAAGAGGGAGAGAGGGAGGAAGGAGAGAGAGAGAGAGAGAGAGAGAGAGAGAGAATGGGCATGCCAGGGTCTCTAGCTACTGCAAGCAAAGTCCAGACTCATGTGCCACCTGCCACCTTGTGCATCTGGCTTTATACAGGTACTGGAGAATCAAACCTGGGTCTGGCTTTGCCGGCATGTGCCTCAACAGCTAAGCCATCTCTCTAGTCCCTTCTTTTAAAAAATATTTTATTTATTTAAGAGAGAGAGAGGTATGTCATAAGAGAGAATGGGGGTGTTCCTCTTTCTCATGGTTCTGAAGCAAACATCAGATTGAAAAATACTGTTCAATGTATTTAGTCTCCTAAGCTGGAGAAGTGTGAATATTGGATTTCCAGGGTCTAGATGCTGGTTCTGCATTCTGTACAATTTTAACTAAATTATGCAATAATCTTATTTCTCAATTTCCCAAATAAAAAAAAGGGGTGAATCCAACTCACAAGATGGGTGGTAAATGTGTTAATCCATTTGTAGCAATTACCTTCTCATTGCTGGGAGAAAACACGTGATCAGAAGCAGTCTATGGAAGGAAAGGGTTTCCAAGTTGTACTTTTGAGGGGAAGTTTCATCATGGTGGGGAAAGTATGGCATGAACAGAAAGCTGGATGACACATCTTGTCACATCAGCAGGCAGGGAGGAAGCAGTAAGTGTGAGCTTGTTATGAACACCCAGTTGAGCTGAACTAATAAAGCTCAAGACCTGCTTCCGGTGACACACCTCCTCCAGCAAGGCTCCACCTCCCAAAGGCTCTGTCAGCTGGGACATTTTACACTCAGAGCACACACCATCAAAAGCATGTAGAAGTCTGGCACAGATCAATAAATGTTATTGTTAAGAACCAAGGAGAGCCAGGCATGGTGTTACACACCTTTTCATCCCAACACTCGGGAGGCCAAGGTTGGAGGATCACTGTGTGTTCGGGGTCAACCTGGGATTACAAAGTGAGTTCCAGGTCAACTGGGGTTAATTTGTTGCTCTGGGGCTTCTTTGAAATTATTTATCACAGAATAACCCAGAGATTAGGCTACAGAGGGAGCTTGTAACTACATAGGGCCATGACTCAACTACCAATTGGATGTGTTGAAGGTTTTTTTTTTTTTCCCCCTTTTGTTCAAAAGTATAAGGGACAAAAAGTGGTAGGATTTTTGCCAGGGTGGAACCCCCTCCACTAAGCTATCCAGCAAGGAGACATCTCCCAGGTGTTTGATTTAGACAGAACTTAGAAACAAATCAATGCTTAAGAGCAGGTGGTACAAGAACATTGGAATAAATGTTGCTTCAACACTCTGAGAAGTGTGCTTTATCTCTCTACTGTTGAGACACTTCTTATGAATTTTATATATAATTTCCAGGATTCTCATAGTTCTTATTGGAGAAATGGGGAAACCTGTGTCTTTTTTATGTTCTGAGAGGCAGAAGTCTTCTGAAAACTATACTTAAAATAGAAGATTTATGCATCGAGTTACCAACATGCTTCTTAACCCCTCTGCCACAGGGAGTTGAAAAGTCTTATTTTCTGATAAGTAGGCCAACACAGTTTGTCACAAAGCAGTGGGATGCCCATAACAAATCACTTCATTAACAAAAAAAATGCTAAAGACTTACACGGCCTCTTGATTAATTTAAATAATCAACATATGGTTATAGCTAGTCTTGAGTACAATGATGATAACTAATTTTAACATTATTATTCATGTTTTCTTATAACAAAAGTAAAGAACTTCTGCTCCTCAAGTAGCATAAAGGCTTAGAGCAGAACATAAGCCCACAATGCTTATTTGTACCTCTATGCTTTGTACCACATTCTAATTTCACTAAAGTCTGGAGCCATTATGTTCCTCTATAGCTGGAAACAAGAACTTTAAAAGAACCTATTACTTTTAGTCTCTCTGCCAAACCATACACAGTAGAATGATAGAATCTGTAAGTCCAGAATTTACAATATTATGGCTAGAATCTTTTTCTTTTATCCTTTTTCTCCCATTCCACTCATAAAAATAAAAGTTAGTAGAAAAGCTTCCATTTTGCTTAAAGATACTCTCAATATAGGATAGAGCTGAGAACTTGTAGGACAATCTTTTTAAATGTTAAATTTGAAATTAGATATTGTGTCTTATCATCTCTTTCTCCATATTAACAAGCAAGCTGTTTTCTATATTGGTTTGTCAGGATTATACCCCAATTTATATCTGTATAATATAGACAATTCATCCAATAATTGAGTCATTTGAGATGGCATATTTATTTTTAAAAAATATTTTATTTATTTACTAATTTGTTTTTTATTTGAGAGAGATACAGAAATAGGCAGGTAGAGAGAGAGAGAGAGAATGGGTACACCAGTGCCACCAGTCACCGCAAATGAACTGGGTTATGTGGAGTTGAACCTGGGTCCTTTGGCTTTGCAGGCAAGCATCTTAACCACTAAGCCATCTCTCCAGCCCTGAGATGACATATTTCTTAAGTCTTGTACTTCAACTTAATCCAGTAAGCTAGAGATTCATATTCTCATAATCAAGAAAGATGTTCACTACTAAATAGTTAAAGTTGAAAGAAAATTTTGTTTAAATGCTTTGAGGTAAAAAATTATAATCCAAAACGATACCTGGTTTACTATAAAAACAGACATTTCCAAATATTTCTGGCTTACTCAAGATGTTATAGCATCAATATCATTATATCTGAAAATCATGTAAAATTCTTCATCTGACCAAGATGCGGAATGTGAGACCCAAGAAGGCAGAGTGACTGGTTTGAGGTCTGATTAGCTTCCATGCTCATGTTGTATGGATGACAGAAATTTGCTTTGCAGCTAGTTTTCTGTCATGATGAGACACAAAAGAAATAGTTCTCGATGAGATGATGATCTAATCCTGAAGCTAAATACCTCTCCCAATTTTTCTTCATCTAGAAAAATGATTTTATGTCAAGGAGATTACAATTAAAGTAAATTTTGCTGTGGCTCCTCCACAAATATATCTGCCTCCACTCAGGGTGACAGTCAGCAAGAGGGACACACACACACACACACACACAGAAAGAATAATGCTATAGGGGACATGTTGGGGGAGGGATACAATGCAGTAAACTCAGGACCTTTTATTTATTTATTTTGGCATAGTGAGATTAGCTGATACACCAGGGATTTATGTTTTCTTCTGTGGTTTATGTTTTCTTCTGTGGGCCTGTGAGGAAGCTGGCCTGAGTTGGTGGACATGGCCAGGGACCTTGGGCTGTGGGGGTTGCAGCTGGCCTTATTGTTGGGAACCCACCCTGGCAACGGTGATTTGCCCTCCCTGCCCTCGGGCAAGGTTGTAGTGTGCTGTCATCACTCAGAGTGGGCAGAACTGGCAAGGCCCTCCCCCTTTTGATCCTAAAAGCATCTGACCATTCCATAAGTCAGGCTTTGCCCAACCCCCACAGTTCCTGACCTTGTAGCTAGCTGCCCAAGAGACCCTTATGTGGCTGAAGTCACATAGCTTGTCTCACCATTTCTGTTATCTCCCTTACAGCTCCTCCCTCGTAACTCTGAAGTCACGTAGCTTTTCCAGCCTCACAACTTCTGCCTTCCAACACCATCCAATTAGATAGCAACCCATAAACTATGTATCCAATTGCCATATAGTCTGTATGTGCCTTCTCAACCTTTCTCAGGTGTTTATAAACCCAGTCCCCCTTTGAATAAACAAGAGTGTGCTGTCCATCAGACTGCCTCCTGGGTGTTCATTGCCCATCATTGTACTCACCCACTCCAGGACCCTGCTTCTCCCCAACTTCTCCTGCACCTGGGATGTCAGTGGCTAGTGAGCCCTGGGAATGGCAAGGACCCACAAACAAGGGGGCTGGAGAGACAGCTTAGCAGTTAAGGCATTTGCCTGTAAAGCCGAAGGATCCTGGTTTGATCTCCATGACCCATATAAGCCAGATGCATAAGGGGGCACATGCATCTGGAGTTTGTTTGCAGTGGTGGAGTCCCTGTCATGCCCATTCTCTCTCTCTGCCTCTTTCTCTCTCTCAAATAAATAAGAAAATAATATATTTAAAAAAGAGTGAAGAAAGAATAGAATGACATCATTACAAGAAACAAAATCACACCAAAAATTACCCATTAGCTGAAAAAATTATGTATGGACTACTACTGTAAAGCAAGCTAAGGGCTGAAGAGATGGTTCAACTGTAAGGTGCTTGTCTACAAAGCCTAAGGACCTGTTTTGATTCCCCAGCACCCACGTAAAGCTAGATGCACAAGGTGGCACATATGTCTGGAGTTCGTTTGCAGTGGCTAGAGGCCCTTGTGTTCATTCTCTCTATATATTTCCCTTTCTCTCTCAAATAAATAATGAGTAAATATGATATTTAAAGCAATCTAAAAGACATTTTAAATGGTGTATGACATAATTATAAAGTTTCAAGTAGCAATAATAAATGCTTCAGATAAACCTCACTGGTGATGATACCTCCACTATGCACAGGCCAGAATTATAGAGGTTCAAATAAGCTGACAGGTAACTGCAGAAAGAATTATGAATTAGCAAAAACTAAGATTTGGAGCTGGAGACATGGCTTAGTGGTAAAGGCACTTGCTCGAGAAGCCTAAGGACCCAGGTTTGATTCCCCAGTTCCTGTATAAGTCAGACACACAAGGAGGCATATGCATCTGGAGTTCGTTCACAGTGGCTAGAAGTCCTGGCATGCCTATTCTCTCTCTCTGTCTGCCTCTGTCGGTCTTTCAAATAAATAAATAAAATATTTAAAAAGATTAAAAAACCAGGGGCAGGGAAGACGAGTCAGTGGTTACAAACACTTGTACGAGTACTTGAGTTTGATCCCTAGAGCTCATCTAAAAAGCCAGGCATGGCTGGGCACGCAAGTGGCCCCAACACTGAAAGGGGGGCTGACATAGGAGGATTGCTGGGGCTAGCTTGGTTTGCCAGCCTAAGTGAAAAACTGCAAGCTTCAGGTGCAGTGAGCGTTCCTGTCCCATGGAAATAAGGCAGAAGAGGGACACAGAGGATACCTGATGTTCTCCTCTGACCTTCTCATGTGCACCCATGGGGTATGTGCATGTGCACATGTGCCTACACCACACACCCTCCCCAATACTACACACAAAAATAAAAAAGAATAAAAAGTCATCAGAAGGATCTTAGAACAAATGGGCACAAGGAATACCACAGAGGAAAGAAGCGAGGCTTTTAATTGATTTAAAAGGAAATGACAGATATGGGGCCATATTGAAAATTCTCCAGGACCCACGTAAGCCAGATGCACAAGAGGACCTGCACTTATCAATGATAGCCCTGGCGCACCTTTTTTAAAAAATTATTTTTATTTATTTATTTATGAATAAATAAAATAGAAAAAAAGAGAGAGAGAGATATGGGAGATTGAAAATGGGGCCAGGGACCCAACTTAAATGGGCATTTTTTAAAATTACTTTAGCCATTTATTTATTAGAGACAAACAAACTCCAGACACAGAGAGCCACCATGTGCATCTGGCTCTAGCCATTGGGACCTGGCCAGAATGGGACCTGGAGAATTGAACCTGGGTCCTTAGGCTTTGCAGGCATGCCCCTTAACTGCTAAGCCATCTTTCCAGCCCTGATAGAAGCTTTTTATTTTCTTTTTGGATTTTTCATTTTTTTGTTTTTCAAGGTAGGGTCTCACTCTAGCCCAGGCTGACCTAGAATTCACTATGTAATCTCAGGGTGGCCTCAAACTCATAGCAATCCTTCTACTTCTGCCTCCCAAATGCTGGGATTAAAGGTGTGTGCCACCGTGCCCAGCTTGATAGCAACTTTTGAAGAAGAAATTCCAAGGAAGCAAACAAAATAAATGATAAAAACCACAGATGGAGAAAATTCTTGTCCCAAACAATAGAAACTGCATATTGAAAGAACACAGAGGGGACCTTAAAATATTATACCCAGGGGCTGGGGAAATTGCTCAGTGCAAAGCCTACCAGTCTGGGTTCAATTCTCATGTAAAGCCTGATTCACAATGTGGTGCATGTGTCTGGAGTTTGTTCACAGTGGCACCAAGCCCTGGCATGCCCATTCTCTACCTCTCTCTCTCAAATAAGTAAACAAATTTTAAAAATTATATCCAGAAAGACCTACATCAAGACATACTACAGCAAAATTAGTAGACTTTCAAAGAAAAGAAGACTGCCTGGTGATAATTCAAGCTACTGAAGAATTGCTGCATTGCCTTGCAAATTCAAAGCCTTCCTTGGCTTTAGAGCAAGTTCAAGGCCAGCCTGGGCAACTTAGTGAGACTATCACAAAATTCAGGGGTAGTCATGAGCCTTAGGGGTGTACTATCTGCTGGAGTCTGGCTAAATGTATATACTATGTTCACCAAACTGCCTAGTAAGCACTTCTCTTAATGTCCACACCCACGTATCAATGCTACTCTCACTTTTGGTTAGAGAAGCTTCTTTTTTCAGATGGTGGTGACCTTGGGATGACTCAGAAGGCACTATGGTGCTGAGAAGAAGGGACAGAAGAGTGCTCAGCACTGAAATGTCTGTATCATACCTTCCAAGGCTCAGGGTCCACTGCAGAAGAGTGGGCAGAAAGAATGTAAGAGCCAAAAGAAGAGTAGACTCCTTACAACGTGCTCCTCCAGACACAAAATGGCCTGGATACCCATGACCTCACAGTGCCTGACACTACCTACACAAGACCATCATAATAGGAGGAAAAGATCATGACATCAAAATTAAAAGACAGACTGATTGAGAGGGGGAGGGGATATGATAGAGAGTGGAGTTTCAAAGGGGAAAGTGGGGAGAGGGAGGGAAGTACCATGGAATATTGTCTACAATTAAGGAAGTTGTCAATAAAAAAATGCAAAACAGGGGGCTGAAGAGATGACTTAGCTGTTAAGGCACTTGCCTACTAAGCCTGAGGACCTAGGTTAGATTCCTAGAATTCACATAGGCCAGATGCGCATGGTAGCACATGGGTCTGGTGTTTGTTTGCAGTGGCTAGAGGCCCTGGTGTACCCATTCTCTTTCTCTCTCTCTCTCTGTATATCTCACATGAATACATAAATAAAAATAAAATATTTTAAAATAATAATAAAAAGGGCTAAGGATGTAGCTCAGGGGCAGGGCATTTGCCTAGTGTGCATGAGGGCCTGGGTTTAATCCCTGTAATATATATATATATATATATTTCTTTTCTTTTCTTTTCTTTTCTTTTCTTTTCTTTTCTTTTCTTTTCTTTTCTTTTCTTTTCTTTTGTAGATACACATACACACACACACACACAGAGAGAGAGAGAGAGAGAGAGAGAGAGAGAGAGAGAGAAAGGGAGAGGAAGACAGATAGAGATGGGTATGCCAACAGCCTCTCAGCTGCTGCGAACGAACTCCAGATGTGTGCGCCCCCTTGTGGTCAAGTGCAGCATTGTGCCCTTGCGTCACTTTGCATCTGGCTAAACATGGGACCTGGAGATTGGAACCGCTGGAGATTGGAACTGGCGTTCTTAGGCTTAGGAGGCAGGCACCTTAACCGCTAAGCCATCTCTCCAGCCAATATATGTATATATTTCTTATATGAATGTCTCTATATTCTCTCTCTCCATATATATATAATTTATGCAAAAACAAAAACCAGCTAATCACCCATCAAAGTCAAAACACATGACCCATAAAGGAAACAGTGTTAGAGTATATATAAGACTGTATGCAAAAATGGACTATGGGTTTTGTATCTCAAAACTGTCTTTCTAGTCTAAAAGGTAGACAAGCATTTTTTTCTTTTTCTTTTCTTTTTTCAATCAAGTATCTTGCTCTAGCCCAGGCTGACCTGGAACTCACGTTATAGTTCCACACTGGTCTTGAACTCATGGCAACCCTCCTACCTCGACCTCTTGAGAACTGGGATTAAAGGTGTGAGCCACCAGGCCTAGCTAGACAAATATTTTGATGTACAAAATATTATTGTTGTGAACATTTCCTAAGGAGTCTAACAAGCTTTAGCTAACTATGATGGAGAGATGTCAGTAGGAACACTGGTGGGGTAACTGGAGACAGGGCATTACTACTATTGTGCAGAGGACTGCTGGGTTTGTAACGTGGGATAAAGCTCATGAGCAGTCCTGGGAGACAATATGTCTATCATCCCTGTGTCTGTCCTTGAGAACCAGGATCTAAGGTGTGGAATAAAGAGGTTTTGGACCTAGTACAGATGAGGCTAAAGAAAAAGCCACAGTGCTGACTTTTTTTAAAAAAAGTTTTTCATTGATAATTATTTTCATTTGAAATATTTTGATTTGTTGGACTTTCATAAATTGAGTACAATCTTTATATCAAACTACCTGCTACAATAATGAATGGCTTTATAAAACTATAAGATATACAAGGTTACAGCTATATTTAGAAACAAAAATTATAACAGTTATGTCCATGATGTTTGCCAGTTAGCTGTTAAGCTCTTGTCCAGCCCATGGTATTAATTTTAAGTAACAAGTACCAACATGCACTTCTGGCCATCGCTTTGCTTGGGTTGTGATCTTGTAATACCCCTCCCCTAACAGAAACCAAGACTCTGTGGGAAATAACTGGCTCCAGGTCTGAGATGGAAATGTGCAAGATGAGACTAGAATATTGCTTTTTAATTTTATTTATTTATTTGAGAGAGAGAGAGAGAGAGAGAGAGAGAGAGAGAGAGAGAGAATGAGGTAGATAGAGAGAAAGAGAGAATGGGCACACCAGGGCCTCCAGCCACTACAAACAAACTCCAGACACGTTCGCCCCCTTGTGCATCTGGCTTACATGGGACCTGGGGAATTGAACTGGGATCCTTTGATTTCGCAGGCAAATGCCTTAACTGCTAACCATTTCCCCAGCCCAAGACTAGAATATTTTGTTTATATGATGTAAGATGGCTATTAAAAACCACCATAAACCGGGCATGGTGGTGCAAGCCTTTAATCCCAGTATTCAGGTGGCAGAGGTAGGAGGATTGCTGCCCTGAGACTACATAGTGAATTCCAGGTCAGCCTGGGCTAGAGTGAGATACTGCCTTGGTGGGGAAAAAAAAAACCCAAAAAACAAAACAGTATAGTAGTGTCAGAGAGACTCAGAAATCAACTATCTTTGCTGGTCAAAAATGGGACAATTTTGAGCTGTAGTAAGGGTAAGGGGTTCAATGGATTGGAGTGTATGTCTGAAATAATCAGTTTGTAATGATATAAAACAGTAATAATGAGGGGATGGTAGGGAAGTGATTTATTACCTTGACACTTCCCTCCTTTATTAGGGGGAAAAGAATCAAGCATTTCCTATATGATCTATACCAGTGGGTATGCTGGATAATTAAATAATAGATGAGAAATGTCTGTTTCTAAAAAATTCTAGGTAGTACATGAAGATAAAATGTTAGCAATAAAACATCACCATTTTGTACCTCCCAGTGAATTAATGGACCCAGACAAGAGCTATTAATGGCAGCTAATATCACAGAAAACAAAATAATCACATGAGGACTTCCAAAAAGTTCTTTTGCTTTGTTATGGGACAATTTGACTTTGTTTCTCAGACTGGCCTTGAACTTACTATATAGCTCATGCGGGCCTCAAACTCACAGCAGTCCTCCTAGGACAGTGTCTTGGTTTTACAGGCATGCCCAACATACCCAGCAGACACCAAAGTACACCTGAGCCCAATACTTGGATTCAGCTGCCAATTTTGAGGAGATGCAGAGGTCAGCAAGTGTGAACTGAACTATACATATGTAGCTAGCACAATGCAGGCAGTGGGAAATCAGGCCAGTGGTATGAGTTTGCTAACAGATCAAGTGTAAGGTAAAGAAAAATGAGGAGAAGGAAATCTGAAGGTTTTGACAGCTCATCAGGGTGAGGTGGTGCACAACTATAACCCTGGCGATTGAGAGGCAGAGGCAGGAAGATCCAGAGTTTAAGGGCATCCTGGGATATATAGAAAGGAGAGAGATAGAAAGAGACAGAAAAGGAAGAAGGGGAAGAAGGAGGGGGGAAGGAGGGAAGAGAAGAAGGAGGGAGGAAGGGGGAAGAGAAAGAGGGAGGGAGAAGGAGAATGAAAGGTAAGAAGAAGGGTGGAAGAGAGAGCATTGTGAAATTAATAAAACAGGAAAGGCTAAGCAAACTATTGAGCTTAAATGGACACATGGAAATAAAACAAGAAAAGGAAATAGAAAGCAGTGATTACTAGGATAGGGAAAGCAGTTTACTTGTGGAGAGAAGGAGAGAGGAAGGAGAGAAAAGTTTAGGATTGGGAGAGAGCATGTGATGGGCTTCTGGAATAAAAGAGAAAAAGAGAGAGGAAAAGGACAGTTTCTTTACTTGTGTGATGGTTGTAATATCCAATAAAGAAGTTTCCTCTGAAACTCTCACATGTAAAATGAGAACAATTACATGATTTTCTGCAGTGCTGTTCCCTGGACCAGTTGGAAGTTGACAGCTTGATTTAATTTGGGATAGGAATTTGCTAGGTGCTAGGTGATTTCTCAGGACAAATATCAACCAATTACAATATAGATTTATTTGGATCAAACATATCACTTATATAAAAAATGAAACAAGTGCAGGGCTGCAATGGTTCAGTATTTATATAAAACATAAATATGCCTGCATGTCATAAATACAGAAATGATAGGCTATAGAGATGGCTTAGCAGTTAAGGCATTTGCCTGCAAAGCCAAAGGACCTCAGTTCAATTCCCCAGGACCCACGTAAGCCAGATGTACAAGGTGGCACATGTGTCTGGAGTTCGTTTGCAATGGCTGGAGCTCCTGGAGCACCCATTCTCTCTCTCTATCTGCCCTTTTCCCTCCCTCAATCTCTCAAATAAATACATTAATAAATTAATAAATAAAAATTTAAAAATGAAACAAGTAGAAAATCCAACACTGACTAAATAATATTATGGAATACTTATTTTTGTTTGTTTTATTTTATTTTATCAGAAAGAAATTGGCACACTAGGGCCTCCAGCCACTGAAATTGAACTCAGACACATGTGCTATCTTGTGTGCATGTGTGCACTTGCATCACCTTGTGCATCTGGCTTACGTGGGACCCAGAGAGTTGAACATAACTCCTTAGGCTTCACAAGCAAGTGCCTTAACTGATAAGCCATCTCTGGAGCCCAGGAATAATTATTTTTAAAAACGATAGTGGCACTGTATAATGCTTTCTTTTTTTAGAATTATTTATTTATTTGAGAGAGAGAAAGAAGCAGAGAGGGAGAGAGAGAGAGAGAGAATGGGTGCGCCAGGGCATTCAGCCACTGCAAATGAACTCCAGACGCATGCGCCCCCTTGTGCATCTGGCTTACGTGGGTCCTGGAGAATCGAACCGGGATCCTTTGGCTTTGTAGGCAGATGCCTTAACTGCTAAGCCATCTCTCCAGCCCTATAGTGCTTTCTTTAGAGATACATAAGGAAATAATGATGAATACAATGGGATGATGACCTGCGTTGTCCTCAAAATCATCCAGTAGGAAAGGCATTGGGTACAGAAGATGGTCCAGGTCACACCCATCTGGTCATAGACTGAGTCACAAGAGATCTAGTTTTTGCTTAAGATACTAGGGGTCACTGGCCACAGTTTTTGAGAGCAATAGAGATAGATAGATAGATGGAGATATAAGAAGAAAGAAAGATCAAAAGGGAGGGAGACAGAGAAAACACCAGGGCCTCCTGCTACTGTAGATGCATGTGCCCCTTGGGCATCTGGCTTTACGTGGGTAGTGACTTTAACTGCTGAGCCACCTCTCCAGCTGCACCACTAGCCACCTTTCAGAAAGGAGTTTTTAAAAATTTGATTTGATTTGATTTATTTGAGAAAGAAATAGAGGGAGTTAGAGGGAGAGAGAGAATGGGCACGCCAGGGCCTTCAGCCACTGCAAATGAACTCCAGATGTATGCGCTACCTTGTGCATCTGGCTTACATGGGTTCTGGGGCATTGAAACTGTGTCCTTTGGCTTCACAGGCAAATGCTTTAACTGCTAAGCCATCTGTCCAGTGATGAGTCAGCAGATGGGAGTGAGCTATATTTCCAGTCTTTAAGGAGTGAAAAGCTAGGAAGAAGAATAAGTGTTATCATGAACATTTAATGATGAAGGGAAGGACATTAGAACTGGCAACGATGTAATAAATGAATGTACCCTGCTCTACCTGTTTTAAATCCTATACATGTACACAAAAATAAGCTCAAATTTAGAATCTTTTTGACAGCAAAATTGAACGACACATTATTATGGAGGTGAACATGCAATTATAGGTATTTTCTAACATATTGTGATAAAAGAATAAAGTACTAAAATTATTTACTTCTCAGTTTTCTAGGATCTGATCATAACTACATTTTTAAAAACTTTTTATTTAAAAATAACTTGACACTTGCCAAAAAAGTTTTTAAGGGTGTGATGTATATCTACAAATCTTTTATCCATATTTTAGGTAGTGCATCCCTTACCCAAATAGAGTACAATTATTAAAATCAGGGAGTTTACATTGCTATAGTACTATTAAGTACATCTAATTTTATCATCTGTTCCACTAATATTCTTTTTAAAAAATATTTTATTATTTATTTATTTGAGAAAGACACAGAGAGATACAGAAATAGGCAGGTAGAGAGAGAAGAGCGCTCCAGGGACTCCAGCCACTGCAAATGAACTCCAGATATGTGCTGTGCGCCCCCTTGTGCATCTGGCTTACATGGGTCCTGGAGAATTGAGCCTCGAACCAGGGTTCTTAGGCTTCACAGGCAAGTGTTTAACCACTAAGCCATCTCTCCAGCCCCCACTAATATTCTTTTTAGTTCAAAGTCTAATACAGGTTTTCATATTGGATTTAGTTATCATGTCTCCTAGGATCATTTAATATGGACTAGTTTCTTGACTTTAAGTTAATTGATTAATTTTACTTTTTTTGTCTTTCATTAACTTTGACCAGCTGTTGTGAAGAGTGTCATGCAGTTTATATTCTTTTTTTAAAAAGTATTTTATTTTTATTTATTTATTTCATAGAGGGGTAGAGAATGTGTACCAGGACCTCCAGCCACTGTAAACAAACTCCAGAGGTGCCACCTTGTGCATCTGGCTTACTTGGGCTCTGGGGAATTGCACTGGGGTCCTTTGGCTTTGTAGACAAGTGGCTTAACTGCTAAACCATCTCTCCAGCCCCAGTTTGCATTCTTATCTTTCCTCTCAGTTCAATTTAGGTTATGTGCTTTTTTTTTATTTTTATTTTTGGCAAGAATACAAACATAGTGAAATTCTGGGCATCATATTGATAGGCGCATGATATCATTTTTTTTCCATTGCTGCTATTAACATTGTCCACTCATTAATGGGATATCTGCTAAGTTTTCCCCAAAGGGTTAGTCTTTTCTCTCTTATAATTAATATTCATCTTATGGAAAGATACTTTGGGACTCTGAAATTATCTACTCTTTTGTCAAACATTTTACCCATAAATTTAAGCCTTTCACAGTGATCTTGTTTAACTGGACGGCTTCTGTGGTGTCCATCCAATTGATTTTCTATTTTCATTATTCTTTCATCCAACATTTATTACTTGAAAATCTACTCTTCAGAAGATTTATTTATTTTTTTATTTACTTATTATAGATCTTGGGTTTTTATTTTAGTCTATGAACTGTAATCCATTCCTACATTTTTTTTCCTTGTTGTTACTTAAATTGTCTCAGCTATGACCCTCGGAAGTCCCTCCAAGTTGGCTACTGTTTTCTTTTGATGCATCTGAGGTTATTTTTTGGTTAGAAACAAGGACATGCTAAAAATATTGGCTCTGACCCTGAAAAGATAGCATCCAGAGACTTCTGGATGCTCATTTTCCCTTCTTCTGAAATCTTGGAAAGAGACCACTCTGTGGAAGACTAGGCTGTCCCCTGGGTAGTATTTCCCCCCTGCCCTCCCTTTCCCCTCATTAGCAAGGCCAACTCCCCTGTTCTGAAGCTCCCTCAGTCTCATGGTTATCTACATCTTTTCCTGGCCCCTTTTAGTGCTGCTGTAGAGATGGAAAGTATGGCACCAAGCGTTTCTCCTGGATGATACCCTTTCCGTAGAATTCCCGTTATCAGACCCAAGGCTAGCTCACCGCAGGAGAATGAGGGGATGGGGCTCTTCACCCTGCTTTTTCTTTGCTTAGGTTTTCCCAGAAACTTCGTTTTGCACTTAAACGTCACGTGGTGGCCTCGCCTAGCCTCACAAGCGCAGCTCTGTTCTTGTTCACCGCAGCAGTAGCCCGGCCAGCTGGCCAGTGAACTTTTGGGAGATTTCTGTCTTCTTCCCTTCCGCCTCACCACAGGCATGCAGGATGACACAGGCCCTCTACAGTGTCTGGCCTTTTTTTTTTTTTAACACTATAGTCTTTATTATTTGGACAAAAATTCTAGGTCAATTACCCGTCATTCAGGCCATAGATTTATTGGACATCAGAGAAAGGAAAGTGTATGTAATTTGTAGTTATTGCTTATGGTTTGTTTTGACAATTTCATCCATATGTACAATGTATTTTTATACTCCACTTTCTCTCTTTCCCCTCCCACTAAAAGCCTTCTTCTTTGTAAAAAAAATGAAAAATATTTTATTTACTTGAGAGAGAGAGAGAGAGAGAGAGAGAGAGAGAGAGAGAGAGAGATGGGCATGCCAGGGCCTCTAGCCACTGCAAATGAACTCCAAACAGATGTACCACCTTGTGCATCTGGTTTACATAGGTACTGGAGAATTGAATTTGGGTCCTTAGACTTTGTAGGCAAGTGCTTTAACTGCTGAGCTATCTCTCCAGCCTTCCCCAATTTTATTTATGTATTTACAAGCGGACGGACGGAGGGAGGGAGGGAGGGAGAGAGAGAGGAGGGAGAGAGAGAGAGAGAGAGAGAATAGGTATGTCAGGGTCTCCAGAAGCTGCAAAACAAATTTCAGATGCATGCATCACTTTGTGTATCTGGCTCTACATGGGCAGAATCAAACCTGAGTTATTAGGTTTTACAGACAAGAGCCTTAAGTGCTGGGCTATCTCTCTAGCCCCTGAAAACCTTCTTTTTTTCATTAGATCCCCATCCTCCTTCCATGCCTTGCTTATTTTATTTTTAACCTACTGATATAAATTAGGATTGCTTGCATAATCATGGGGTGGGAGGTAACTTACTGGAGAATGGGCAATCCTACAATGGCTATACCACTAAAGAATATGGATGTCTGGCTTTTAAAAATAATTATTTATTTGAAAGGCAGATAGATGAGAGGGAGGGGGAGAGAGAAAGAAAGAGAATGGGTATGCCAGGGCCTTTAGCCACTGCAAATGAATTCCAGACATATGTGCCACCTTGTGCATCTGGCTTATGTGGGTCCTGTGGAATTGAACCTGGGTCCTTTAGCTTTGTAGGCAAGCACCTTAACTGCTAAGCTATCTCTCCAGCCCAGGTGTCTGGCTTCTTATGTGGGTTTTGGGATTCCAAACTCAGGTATTCACACTTGCGTAACAAGTGTTTTATCTACCCTTCCATCTCCCTAGCCCAGAAAGGAGGAAAATGAAACATCTAATTGAGTATAAAATAAATAAACTTTGATTCTGACTTTGAGACTGAAATGTACAGAATGCTGAGTCACAATGCCTGACAGAATTGTGTAGCACAGGCTGCGGTCTAGTTTCAGTTGGTCAGGCATTGAGGCTTGGAAGTCAGACAGACCTGGGTTTAGTCCCATTTCACTACACATGTGTGAAGTCAGACATATTCCTGGACCTTCTTGAGGCTTATATAAAAGAACCATGTTTGAATACTAAATTGAATAATCGTCATAAAGAGCTCAGTACAGTGAGGAGACCATACTAAAGCCTCTGCTAAGTGTGAGCTATTACGAGGCTCTGAGACCAAACGACTGGGCAGTGATTTAATTACACATTTAATGCCAGTCTGAGACTACTAGAATGAAAGTGAGACCTATGAAATGATCAATAGTTTTGTGGTTTTACAGGAGCACGTAACTGGCTCCATTTACATACCTAAATGAATTTGAGATTTTAAAAGCTCCCTGCCTGGGGCATTCTCAAAGTTCCTGCCTCTCATACATCATAATTAACTCCATTGTAACCACTGAGCTGGAGCTCTGGATTCATTAGTGTCTGGAAAGCTGACATTTCAAACACGTGTTTGGAGCTGATCAGAGGGTAGAAGATCGTTATACTGAGGGAGAGCAGGTCTACCAAGAAATAGATTTTGCTCCCCGCCCTTTTTTTTAGTTTTAGGTTTTTTGAGTTAAGATCTTGCTCTAGCCCAGGTTGACCTGGACTTCACTATGTAGTTTCAAGGTGGCCTTGAACTCAAGATGATCCTCCTACCTCTGCCTCCTGAGTGCTGGGACTAAAGGCGTGTGCCACCATGCCCGGCTGTGTTACCTTTCTTACATGAAATCTGACTACCTCAAGCTCAAATGGGTTGGGGTTGACTTTCATATATATATATATAATTTTATTTTAATTTTGCATTCATGTTGGTGCCTTTGGTAGCCTCCTCCCTGTTCTCCACCTTTGAAGGGATCCTCCTCATTGGGGAATGTGGGTCATGCATTATGGGGGTAGCCAACAGTTATGCAGGAGAGGCAAAGTCTCTGTGCATAATGACCCAACTTGTGTTAGAGTTTTTTTTTTTTATTTGAGAGAGAGAGGAGAGAGAGAGAGAGAGAGAAGAGACAGAGAGAGAGAGAGAGGAAGAAGCAGAGAGAGAATGGACATGTCAGGACCTTTTCAGCCACTGTGAATGAACTCCAGATGTGTGCGCCCCCTTGTGTGCATGTGCAACATTGTGCATTCGCATCACTTTTGCATCTGGCTAAACTTCTGACCTGAAGATTCGAACGGCGTTCTTAGGCTTCGCAGGCAGGTACCTTAACCACTAAGCCATCTCTCCGGCCTTGGGTTGACTTTTAAACAATATTTTATTTGAGAGAGAGAGAGAGAGGGGGCTGATAGAGAGAATTGGCATGCCAGGGCCTATAGCCATCGCAAATGAACTCCAGATGTGTGAACCACCTTGTGCATCTGCCTTATGTGGGTATTGGAGAATAAAACCTGGGTCCTTAGGCTTTGTAGGTAAGAGCCTTGACTGCTAAGCCATTTCTCCAGCACATGGGTCGATTTTTATTGCCTGGTGGTATTAAGTAGCTAAACTTAAAAGGGCTTTTGAAGACTTTAAGCTGTAACTATGGAGCCTGTGGAGTCAAACAGATGTTCTCAGGAGCTCTCAGGAGTGAGTAATGTTCTCCCATTGCCAGGGGCTAACTCATCAGCTATTGTCCTAGTGGCCTGGGTGAAGTGATGTGTCTCTGAGTGTGCTCAGAGGATAGACTGTCAAGCTGGAGGATTTGGTTCATAACCAAAAACATAGCAGAAAGGGATAATATGGAGATAGGCAGATGACCAGCTGTCAGAGGTGCCCCTTTGGATGTGGAGAAGCTGCCTTACTCCCAATACTGTAGCACTCATAACCCTACAGAACTCTGCTGCCATGCCAAGAGAGCAAAGAAGAAAGGATGAAACTCAATTTGTCCACCTTTGCCCTTGACACGATGGAAGAAGCACTAATTTGAATTAATTTAAATTGGAAGATTACATTTCCTGTTGCAGAGATAACTAAGAGTCTGAGATAGAACTTAAGTTCAGCTATGGAAAAAGTAAAGGTTGTATTTTTATATCCTTGAATATTGGCTTGCAAAGACTGTATTCAGTATATAATTCTATAGAAACCATATAAATTCAGTGCAGGAAGCCACCATAGCAACTTCCTGTAGTGTTTTCAAAGAAAAAAATGCAGCCAGAAGTGGTGGCGCACGCCTTGAATCCCAGCACTTGGGAGGCAGAGGTAAGGAGGATCGCTGTGAGTTTGAAGCTACCTTGAGACTACATAGTGAATTGTGAATTCCAGGTCAGCCTGTACTAGAGAGAGACCCTACCTCACAAAAAAAAAAAAAAAAAAAAAAAAAAAAACCTCCATATTTTGATTTGGGCAGAGGAAGATGGACTTTCAATCTCCACATTCCTAGTTCAATCACAGGTCCTTGAAAGGCACTATCCAATCAATTGCATTTACTTTTTCCATGGGCCAGAAGCCATTAAGGGAAATGAAGGAAATTTTGGTACCAAGGATATATTAGTTACCAATCATGAGTTATTTCTGGATTAGGAACACTGTGCTCCATATCATGGGCAGTACAAAGTACATTACACCTCATCTGTGGACTAGGCTAATGGGCCAGTGTAGCAGACAGCTTCAGGTTCGCTGAGATGAACTTCCAGACCAGGCACAGTTATGGAGGAAGGGATATTATTTATTGAAGCTTACAGATCCAGGGGAAGTTCCATAATGGCAGAAGAAGCGGCCTGCTCTCCACAGGGCCAAGCAGAAAGAGCAAAAGCCAACCAGCCACCACAGCACACAGAGCAAAACTACAGCCAAAAGGTCACACAGCACACTTCAGGAACTCCTGCTAGGCACATTTGCATATCTTTACAATGGAATCTCAAACCCACACCTTAAGACCAGCCCCCAGTGACATTGCCTCTAGCAAGGTGATTGAAGATGCAAACTATAACTAATGAATAATGAAACACTGAATATATTGGGGGACATATATTCAAACTACCACATTCTACCCCTGACCCCCAATATATTTAGCTCCTGGCCCCCAATAGATTTATAACTATCACACATTGTAAATTGTACTCAGTCCAATTTCAAAGGTTCTCACAGTCTTGATCAACTTAAGATAGTGAGTCCTGTAAAATCAAACAAGTTCAATACTTTCAACATGTAAAGGCACAGAGTAAACATTTTTAACTGGTATAAGGCATAGCAAGGAGAGACTAGAATAATGAAAACTCAACCACCATCAGCCGTCATCAAACTTCTGCAGTTCAAGTTCAAAATAACCAGAGACTAACAGTCTCCAGGTTTTCCAATTCCACCCCTCCAGCTGGGCAGAGTCGCCAGGGAAAACTTTCATCCCATGCCAACACTGCATTCCATGGTAGCCCTTTTGCACAGTCCTGGTATATCCAAAACATCTTCAGGTCTCCATGCAAACCACGGTCCATCTTCCAAAAGGCTCTTCCAGCCTATTCCTCAGGGACTTCATGCCCTGCCTCATGCCACATCTCAGCAGCGGCTCCTGGAACAGTGTGCAATTCATGACCATTCTATGCATTTTTCATATTTCCAAAACTAATACCAGGTGTGCAGGACACAGCCATATTCTTAATCCAGGGACAAAATAAATCATAGCCTTGAAAAGCAGGTTCCTTCTCCAGTCAGCTCTTTCCAAGAGTTTGCATGTCTAACAGTCTTTCCTCAGGCATCCTCTCCATTGATTTAATGTAAATCAAGTCAGACCACCTTCCTTCCACCTTCCTTAAGATTGCTAATGTGTTGACAATAGCAGCTCCAGTAACCTAAAACCAGTCTCAGTGCCTCTGCTTTTAACTTGCTTGAGGTTTTCCAACTTAAAATCTTAAAATCTCAGTCCGATATCTTTAGCCAAGCACATCAGTCCATTACAAATTTAAGTTTGATCAAACTTTCTGGGCCTGGATAGCGGAATGTAGCCATCCCTTATGCCAGTAGCCCAGTTCCAACAAAGTCCTCTGCAGTCTTTCCTTCCCCTTAGAAAGCTCATAAGCCAAGCCTCGAAGTTCAATACAGTCTGCACTTAGCATTCTCAAACTCTCATCAGAATAGTCCATAAAACTTGGCTTACCACTCCAGAAGGCATCTTCAGTTGCAAGCACCAAGTCCATGCCCATTCCTCCAAAACAAAAGTTCCAAAAGACGAACATCCACATGATCAGGTTCATCTCACCCCACACTCCTTGGTACCACTTTACTGTAGCAGACAGCTTCATGTTTGCTGAGATGAACTTCCAGACCAGGCACAGTTATGGAGGAAGGGATATTATTTATTGAAGCTTACAGATCCATAATGGCAGAAGAAGCGGCCTGCTCTCCACAGGGCCAAGCAGAGAGAGCAAAAGCCAACCAGCCACCACAGCACACAGAGCAAAACTACAGCCAAAAGGTCACACAGCACACTTCATGAACTCCTGCTAGGCACATTTGCATATCTTTACAATGGAATCTCAAACCCACACCTTAAGACCAGCCCCCAGTGACATTGCCTCTAGCAAGGTGATTGAAGATGCAAACTATAACTAATGAAACACTGAATGTATTGGGGGACATATATTCAAACTACCACAGCCAGTTTATAGACCACGCATCTCCCAGGGGGCTTTATAAGTCTGGGAGTTGTTCTCAAGTGCTCTGTTTGTTTTGCATTTAGATCCCCAAGAGAGCTGGAAAAGCAACTGAATAAGCACCCATATACAAAGACGTACCTGGTTCATTTTGTGTTTGCAGGAGCTACACATGCTCCATTTCTCCTTTCCCATTTATTCTATGACCTTTAGAAAATTTTGTCAGGTAAACACTTTCTGATGCAAGAGGCTTCTATTTTCCAAATACATGATGCAAAATACAATAGTAAGAGTTTCTTTTTTTTACTGGCCTTGAAAGAAGTTGAAATGGACAAAGTAGGGCTGGGATGTACTCCTGAGCCAAGAGCAACCGGATCACTGTGGTTCTTACAGGTGTTAAGAACCATCACTGAGGAGAGCTCTGTTTGGGCCCTACTTCATTGGTCCTTAGTTTTGTTGCTAGAAAACAAGCCTCTTCCATCAAAATGATCTCCACTGAACCTATGTGCGTGGTCCTCTGCAAAATCAACCTGCTGGCTGGGAGCCATGGGAGGCTCTGAGTTGTCCTATGACTCAATGCTTCAATTTCTTCCTACTGCTAAAATGGAGATGATATTTGCCACAGACATATGTCGCAGAGATGTCAGGGTAATTTGTGAGTTATTACTGAAAAGTACTTTAAGTAGTTTACATGAAGGGAAAAAATTGTAAAGTGGAGATGAGGATTACTTTCACATTGCAACAAGATTTCACTCTATAACAGAACTCCGCAGACACATCCACTGGGGATAAGAGTCGATGACTCACAGGTCTCTCTGCAAATGCATCTCACAGTTTTCAACATCTCATCCTAACACAGGACGAACACAGAGAGCTGCAGGTCTCCAGCCTGTGATGTGATCTTAGCATTTTGATCTTTTCAGTCCATCATCCCAGGAAATGCCAGCCACAGGGTTGCCATACAGAGCAAGTCCTTAGAACAATTGGAAAGCCCTTTGCAAATAAACATTGTTACATATAACCAGAGCGTAGTGCTCAGCATCTTGAGTGTGGAGATGTGGGTGTCTGCTCAACCCTTTCTTTGGGGGAACTGAGTATGTTGGCTGCACCAAAGCTGTCTGCAGCTTTTCAGATGACAGCTGTGAGACACTTAAAACATGGGCTGCTTCACATTTGGTGTGCTTGACACTACCAGATTGAAGATTTAAAAGTGGGCTTCAAAGAGTGCTCATGGTTTAATAGATTTTGAAATCTTTCCCATCAAAGACTATTATCAACAGTTGTTGTACTAAGACATTCTATGACGTGCTTGCCATGGAAGTATGTATAGTAGATGACCAGTTTTCTTGCAGATGTAAGAACTCCATACTTCAACATGGGACATTGCAGACCTAGACTAGCATAGGGTCCTCAGAACTGCACAGATCTCAATACTGTTTGGTAGAACTCATTTTCGTTTGTGGTATTATAAATACGATAATATTTTCTTCTCTGTGTTTAGTAAGATTTGGGGCACATCCCTGTGCTCTGGATTGCTAGCCAATGCCTAAATGGTATGGCTGCATAGATCATTCTGAAAGGCAGGCTACTGGTGAAGAGCATGACCAAATAGGAATCTCATCCCATTTGCATTTTCAAATTCTTCAAGTAGGGCTTGATGCCGTTATGAAGAGACTTTTAGTTCCACACTTTGCGTTCGAGTATGTATACCACATCGTCATCAGAGATCATAGGAGTTATTTTTGGCTATAGAAAAATAGAGATAGATGATCTTTATTTAGATAAAGATATCTAAATAGTTAGAGAACCCCTCTAGATTAGATAGAGGATCCCTGAGAGCAGATTCTGGGAACCCAAAGGTTTATCTGGCAGACTCTTGCTGGGTTCCCCCCCCTTTTTTTAAATTAATTAATTTATTTATTAGAGATAGAGGGAAAGAGAGAGGAGAAGAGTGAGAATGGTTGCACAGGGTCTCTAGTCACTGCAAACAAACTCCGGACACGCGTGCCCCCTTGTGCATCTGGCTTACGTGGGACCTGGGTCCTTAGGCTTTGCAGGCATGCCCCTCAACCACTCAGCCATCTCTCCAGCCCCTAGGTTGCCCCTTTTGAAGGCTGCAGCCTTAGCTAAGCTTAGGAGTAGGGTTACTCATTGATCAGTGATTGTCCTACGCACCCACCAGGAACTACAATATTGAGTGAAGAAATAGAGGGCTTGTAACCTAGAGTGCCAAAGGAGACATCACAGCACGACCACTTGTGAGGATGGGGAGATTCTAGAGAATGGATACCAGATTAGGAGAGGCTTGGAAACAGAGTAAGGGTGGTCCAATAAAAAAGTTACATCAAACACTTTAGAAATGTGGCCAGTGGAGGGAAGTGAAGATGGAAAATGAATAGCAGATAGGGACATGGTTCAATTCAACAGTGAAATAAAGGACTTTCCTGGGCCAAGAAATATCATGTGCATGGAGTATGGCATGCACTGTATTCAGTCTTCTGCCCCTGCAATGAAGAAGGACAGCAACAAACGGATGTGTGGATTTTGACCTCTGTCTGTGGAGCTAAGAGTGTTCCCTCTAGATGGGCTTCAATATTCTAGATTCCCCTGGCATACTCACACCAGCAAACTCTCTTGACTGGGTCTTATATGCTGCTTTTAAGATAAGGTGGCTATGAAACAGTCATTCTGTTTTCACCCATTAAGTACTCTAAATTTAACACCCACCCAAGCATCAGGACTTGTTCTAGATCAAGTTCATAGTGGACCAAGTGCAGGACTTAGATCTCCTGGTTAATCAGTTCCATTTCTAGTATTTTTAGATCTTAAACAGTGCTTTTATTTTTTTCTTTCTTTCTGGAGCTGCCTTATATTTGGGATTGAAGTATAAAACTTCATGCAAATATATAAAACCAGAAAGAATTCTGGCAAAAAGGATTCCAATAGCAGACAAGGCCCACTAAACAACATTCAATACAAATATAATCAGCATTCAGAGAAATCATGCTCAAGTTGGGCAGAGATCTGGGATCTCTTCCTGTGAGGTCTGAACCCCTTCTCTTCAGTTTTGTGACTCCCAAGATTCTTGGAGATTGGGATAGAGAGAGAAAGAAAATTGGCATGCCAGGGCCTCAGCCACAGCAATTGAACTCCAGATGCTTGTGCCACCTAGTGGGCATGTGCGACCTTGTGCTTGCCTCACCTTTTGTGCATCTGGCTTATGTGGGATTTGGAGAGAGACCAAACGTGGGTCTTTAGGCTTCACAGGCAGGTGCCTTAATTGCTAAACTATCTCTCCAGCCCCAAAGTCATGATTTTCTTCTAGCTCATCTCCTTTTCTCTTATATTCCTTAGAACAGTTTGGGTCATGCACAGATGTGGAAAGGGAGACTTTGAAGCAGAATAAACTAGAGGCCCATTCTTGTTCCTTGCTTAAGTTTACTTGTTTTTCATTTTCTTCTACTAGAAAAAAATCAGTGAAAACGAGGTAGGTGGCACATAGACAATTTTATCTTTACTTACTGTCTAATAGTCTTTCCTTTTTCAGACTTTGTTCCATGAAAAGTTGACATTTTAATACCGAGTGATATTTTCTCCCACTTCCTGCCACAGAACTGAAAAAGAGGTATCATTTTGCAAGTCATTTGATGTGTAAGATTTTGGGAAAGGACATTGTATCTGAGACATCCACAAACTTTAGGCACATCTCTGTGTTTTCATAAATTTGCAAGAAACTAAAAGCAGCAACATTATGTTTGAAAAATCACAGGAAGCTGGGTGTGGTGGCAAATGCCTTTAATCCCAGCACTTGGGAGGTAGAGGTAGGAGGATTGCTATGAGTTCAAGGCCAGCCTGGGACTATAGAGTGAATTCCAGAGTGAGTTCCAGGTTAGCTTGGGCTAGAGTGAGATCCTACTTCAAACAAACAAACAAACAAACAAACAAACAAACAAACAAACAAACAAACAAACAAACTCATAGGCTACCAGACATTTAAATATGTAAACTGAGATTTATAACACACTCATACCATGATGGAAATAGTCCTTCAAGCTTGAGACCACCTGAGCAGCCAAAGTGATCTTCCCTTATCTGTGAGAGGATAGGTTCAAGGACCCCCTGTGGATGTCTGAAATGGATGTTAATATCAATCCTATACACACCATATTTTTTCTTATTCTGATGATAAAGTTTAACTTGTAAACTAGTCATAATGAAGATGAACAGCAATAGTTCATAATAATGGAATGGTTAAAATCAGATGCTGTAATAAAAAATTGCATGAACATGGTCTCTCCTCTAGAGATGGCTTTTTTGTACTGCACTCATCCTTCTTGCAATGATATGGGGAGAAGTGAGGTATGCACACAGAGGTAGCATTTGTCTAAGGGGTCACTTGCACACCAAGCCCTGCAGAAACTTGGCACATGATCTGATGGCTACTGACCATTGGGCATGTAGCCCATACAGAGGAAAGATACTAGACAAGGGATGATTTATGACCTGTGTGGGATAGAGTAGGATGGTGTTGCAGTTATCTTTTTGTTGCTGGAACAAAGCACTTCACCAGACGCAGCTTACAGGAGCAAAGGGTTTAATTCAAGCTTACAGTTTTGCGGGGAGGCTTCATCTTGGCCGAGAGAGCTGTCTTGCTTCATCACACATCCACCACCACACAGAGAACAACAGCCAACACAGCAAGTGTGAGCTGGCTCTGAACACACACTGGTTAGACTCAAGGTCCACCTCCAGTGACACACCTCCTCCAGCAGGGCTCCACCTGCTGGAGACTAAGTAGGAAGCTTAATCAAAAATACCGGAGGCTGTGGGGAACATGTACATTCAAACCACCACAACGGAACAGTATGTGATTTCAACATGCTTCTCAAGACACAATTCGAAATTATGAAGTGTTAGTTTCTGAAAATTGCCATTTAACATCTTCAGACTGTAGTTGAGTTTTGGTGACTGCAATTGCAGAAAGCAAAACTGTGAATAACAGAGCTACTGCAATTAGGTGCAGAGGTGCTGGCACCCGAGGTCTTTCTTTACAGAAAGAAATGAAGGTATGATATATGGCAGGCTTAGCTGTCTTGTTCCAAAGCTTTCTTTGGGTGCTAGAGTTAGATAAGTTAATTTTTTGCCCCATATCTCATTAAGCAGGTAGTAACAGTTAACTTATTCCCACGTTCAAATTTCTAGTAGAATCAAAAACCCTAGCTGAGTTGATTTTCACATTACATATGGGCCCACACCTGAATAGCTAATGGAACAGAATGCTTACTCCTTCCATTTCAATATGATGAAGGGGAGCTATTGATGTGAGCCAAGGACAGGATGAACACAGACATAGTGCCAGGCGTCATGTTGGTAATGTAGTCAAAATGTTCCAGGTTGCGTTGTCATCAGGGAATAAACTCCAAACTGTCACGCTCTGGTGGTTTTTCAAGGTTATTTGTGCTGCCCAGGGGGTGCTTTAGTCATAGTTGTGGACCATCCCACCTGTAGTGGCCACCATATCTTGCCTTGATCTTCTCCATTCTAACTCTTATGTGACACTGATCACCCAGTGACTGTTCAGATTGACTGTACATTTTCACTGCTTGTGAGGTCCTGGAATTCCTGTCTTAGTAGAGGGGCTGAGATGACATTCCCAGCTGCCCTGTACTTCTCCCCTGGATTAGCACACAGCTCTGCTCACCTAGAACTGTCTGGGTTCTTTCTGGAATTCATCAACTGGGTTCCGATCCTTCTTCCCTCCAAGCAGGCTACAGAGGACTGAGGGGCAAGAACAGACTCTGGCTCTTGCTTCTGATTCTTTCTCCTCTTCCCACCCTTCCCTCCCCTCCCCCCCTGTCCTTCCCCTCCTCTCCCCTCCCCTCTCTCCTTCCCTCCCTATCTCCCGTCCTTCTTTCCTCCTCCTTCCTTCTTTTTCTTCCTTATTTTAATTTTCTCCTTCCTTCCTCATTCCTCCTCCTCCTTTCTTTTTTTCCTTTCCATCCTCCTCCTCCTTCTTTTCCATTTTTAATTTTCTTTCCCTTCACCACACCCATCCCAGTCTCTCCCACATGGAAGACACAATTGCTGTGCAAAACGCATATGAGCAGGTGCACTCAGAAACTCAGACACAGAGACACAGTGTCGTAGGGACTGGGGTGGAAGACAGTGTGATTCAGGAACCGGGAATTGTAGTTTAACTGTACTCACCATCAGAGGTTCCACTTGGCATGTGAACAGATTGATGAAACACATGGGTGAGAACTGCTGGATTCCATCATTCTCTGCTTTTCTTCTACTTGATTCTCTGTATTTTTTATTTTTGGTAATCTCTCTGCTAAGATGAGATTGTTGGCTCCTCTTGCTTGGGTCTCTTTACATTTTTTCCTGAGCTCAGAGAAACCAGAGTTATCCCTGGTTTCTCTGAGCTCAGAAAAAAAATATGTGAAGGACCCAAGCAAGAGGAGTGAGCCATTTCCCAAGGACAGAGGAAGCTACCTTCCTCTGCCCAGACCCTGCCTTGACTGCTGGGGACCACCTCTGACCTCTCCCATAGGCCAGGGCAGCCTAACAGGCTGTGTAGGGATTTGAGCTTCCTTTTTTTTTTATTTGAGAGAGACAGAAAGAGAGAGAGAGAGAGAGAGAGAGAAAGAGGCAGAGAGAGAATGGGTGCGCCAGGGCCTTTTCAGCCGCTGTGAATGAACTCCAGATGTGTGTGCCCCCTTGTGTGCATGTGTGACATTGCTCACTTGCATCACTTTTGCATCTGGCTAAACGTGGGACCTGGAGATTTGAACAAGTGTTCTTTGGCTTTGCAGGCAGGTGCCTTAACCACTAAGCCATCTCTCCAGCCCATGGGATTTGAGCTTTTGAAATAGCAGAGCAGGTAATTGCCTGTGGATCTCTGGCAGTAGCTTACCCATGGGTTTTTGACCTTAGATAAGATCACCTTGATGAGATCTGGCAGGTATGAATCATATTTTGGGTAAGATATTAAAACATCTTAATAAATAAACTGCTTTGGCCTCTAAGCAATGCTCATTTATAGAAAGTCAGGCTAATTATTCCTAATTATTTATAGAAAGAAGTTTCCCAAGGACAGAAAGATACTAGACAACATTTTCTTAGATGATTACATTTACTGGATACTAAGAAAAAAATTCTTTAAAAAAAATCTTAGAATTTTAATTGCCCTCCCTTTAATAAAAGTGAAATGGCTGGAATTAATAAATTCTATGGAAGTGTATAGTTGGCAAAGCTTATTCTAACACACATTCTATTTAATTCTTACAACTCTGTGTGATGATGGGGAACAGGGCCCATAGGGACTTGCCCAGGGTCACACAGCCAGCAGGGAGCTGAACAGATCATCAGCTTTTAAATCTTGTTTCATGGTTCTTTAGTACTTCTTAAACTTGGAGTGAACTTGAACAAGGTGAATGCAAAGTCCTTAGCACTTCCATGGCTCCATAAGCCAACCCATGACCCCGTGTACAAATTGTAGCTGCGCTAGCCCCCTCATAATTCTTTCACTTTCTTTGGTAAAGCACTAGTCGCTCTCTTTCTCCACACACAAAGACATAATTCTGTACACATGAAAATTCTTTCCTTTGATAATTTTCAGATTTTTAATCTTAATTTTTATTAGTATGTACTAATTAAACAAAATAATAAGTTTGATTGTGACATTTTAATACATGCTTATCTAGTCCAGGCTGACCTGGAATTCACTACATAGTCTCAGGATGGCCTTGAACTCATGGCGATACTCCTACCTCTGCCTCCCAAGTGCTGGGATTAAAGGTGTGAGCCACCACGCCCAGCTTCTTCGATAGTATTTATCTCCACTACTACCCTTTCTTGTCCATCATCTTCTTTTATCCCAACTCATCTCCCTTCTGCTTTCATGTCTTCATTTTTTAAGAAATATAGAATATGCATTTTTAAGAGAAACATGAGTTTTGTTTCCTCTCAGTTTGGCTTACTTTGTTTAATACTATGATCTCCAGTTATGTCAATTTTCATAGATTAACATTTTTGTCTTTTAGTTATTTGGGTATCAATACTAATTTATTTAAAGGTTGGCTATGATGTTTTAGCAGGCACAGTGGATATTTAGAGATTCTTGCAAGTGAGAAAAAAAATCTATCCTACAAGTTGGTTTTGGATATAATACAGATTCTAAATAAATTAGATTCAATAATTAGCTGGGTGTGGTGGCACACATCTTTAATCCCAGTACTTCGGAGGCAGAGGTAGGAGGATTTCCATGAGTTCAAGGCCACCCTGAGACTACAGAGTGAATTCCAGGTCAGCCTGGACTAGAGTAAGGCCCTACCTCGAAAACCAAAATCAAAAAAACAAACAAAAAACATTCAAAAATTAATGGGAAAATATGCTAATAAGGTAAACATTTTCTTAAGTCTTTGTGTTTTGATCTTGCCGTTTGCTTTTCATATCTTTTTAGGGATCACATATTTTCCAAGGTCTTTTAAAAAAAATACATGGAATGCAATAGCAGTGTCCATCTCATAACATAAGGGAAATTAAATAAGTTTTAATTAGTAAGTTTAAAGCTGTCAGGACAATACCTAGCATATGATATTCAATAATACTTAACTATTGTTATTTTTCCTATTAGTCAAAATAGCTTTCATTATATTCAACACCACAATAAAAGTTTTTGGGGAGCCAGTAATTTGAATCCTAGTCCATGACTACAAACCTATTGTTGAATATTCAAATAATTATGGAATATATTTCTTTTTAAATTATTATTACTTTTTAATATTTTATTTATTAATTTATTTCCAAGGAGAGAGAGAGAGAGAGAGAGGGAGAGACAATGGGCATAATAGGGCCTCTAGCCACTGCAATCAATTCCATATGCATGTGCCAACTGTGCATCTGGCTTTACGTGGGTACTGGGTAATCAAACTTGGGTCCTTTGGCTTTATTAGCAAGCATCTTAACTGCTGAGCCATCTCTCCAGCCCCAAATTTTGGAATATATTTCTTAAGAAATGATATGGTTTAAAAGAAGAGACAATATACTGTAATTGAACTCTGGCAAGGATATTAATGAATATTTTAATGAGGCAAAAATGAATTTCTTCCATTACATTATGGTGGCACAGTACAGTAGAGGAAGAAGGATGAGGGGATGGAGGGCCTGTTTAAAATCTTGGCTTTGAGTTTTATTATTTATGTGATCTTGAGTAAGTTACTTGAGCTTTCACAGCATCCACTTCTTCCTCCATGAATGGTGGTATTAATAGTGTGGGCAGTGGAGGGTGGGGGTAAGGCTAACTGGGGTAGTGCCCACACCAGTGCTTAGCATACATCCTTGGCTCTTAGAACCATGACTGTGAACTCAGCACCACACCCCAGAGACTGGTCCTTCTCTAGCCCAGACAGTGCTGATGGTCACATCAGCTTTTGTTTTTCACACAGAAATACTTGGAAACCCTTCAAATTCCTCGCCTATAGCTGATTAAAAAAAAAAAAAAATCCACATCTTTTCTTTGTTTTGAGATTCCCTGCCCTGACTTCCCATACTCCCAGGGTGAACTTCTATTTCAGAATCACTATATGTTTGACATTTTTCTTTCAGCAAAGAAAACAAGAAACTGTTGTTTTCTATGGTTTTTTTTTTTTTTGGCGTGTGTGTGTGTGTGTGTGTGTGTGTGAGAGAGAGAGAGAGAGAGAGAGAGAGAGAGAGAGAGAGAGAGAGAGAGAGTGCATGCATGTGAAAGTCAGAGGACAGCTTCTGATGTTAGGTCCTGGCCTTGCATGAGAATTTCAGGGACACTCTCCCGTCATGGCCTCCCTTCTCCCGTGGGATTAGAGCTGCTTGTGCTACAGTATCGAGCATTTTATGTAGGTTTTGGAGAGCACATGTGGCAAGCACTTTATCCACTTGTGTAGCCCCTCTGTAGTTTCTATTAAGAAAATGTTGTGCTTATACCCATACTTTTATGTACATGCTCTCGTTTTAAATGTGTCTAACATTTCATAAGTCATTTCTTGGCACACCATTGTCAAATGTAATTTATTTGTCATTTAAGAGAAATATTGAATACTTTTTCATTACGTTTTTTCCTTTTTTTCCTTGTGTAATGGTTTTCTGTTTCAATCACAACTTCTTTTACTTAAACATGAAATTTATGAGTCAAATATGTCAAATTTTCTGAAATACAAAATTATCTTTAATTCATTACTCTGAAGTATTATTCATTTCTACAAAAGGTTTCATGGTGGCAAAGTATTGACTTGAAAAAAATTCCTTTGGATTCCTACTTCTTTTTTTAAATTTAATTTATTTTTTATTGACAACTCCCATAATTGTAGACAATAACCCATGATAATTCCCTCCCTCCCCCTACTTTCCCTTTGAAATTCCACTCTCTATCTTATTGCCTCCCCCTCTCAATCAGTCTCTCTTTTATTTTGATGCATGATCTTTTCCTCCTATTATGATGGTCTCGTGTAGGTAGAGTCAGGCACTGCGAGGTCATGGATATCCAGGCCACTTTGTGTCTGGAGGAGCACGTTGTAAGGAGTCCTACTCTTCTTTTGGCTCTTACATTCTTTCTGCCCCCTCTTCCACAATAGACCCTGAGCCTTGGAAGGTGGGTTTGAGATGTTTCAGTGATGAGGACTCCTCTGTTCCTTCTTCTCAGCACCATGGTGCCTTCTGAGTCTTCCCAAGGTCACTGCCATCTGAAAAGAGAAACTTCTCTAACCAAAATTGAGAGTAGTATTAATATATGGGTATGAACATTAAGAGAAGTGCTTACTTCTCTTTGGTAAACATAGCATATACATTTAGCCAGATACCAGCAGATGTTACACCCCTAGGTTCCATGACTATCCCTGTCATAGGTTTTCTGTATCAGGCATGTATTTCCTCCATTGGAGTGGGTTGCCATCCAATTAGAGAGACAGTTGGTTTCCCCATAACACACATGCCACTATTGCACTCATTGGCTCATTTAGCCTTTGCTGGCCAGATTTAAGGCTTGTAGTGTCCAGTGTTGAGTATCTCCACTGGTGATTTCTCTCTCCCATGGAACTGCATGCTGCATAGCTTTTTCCAGCTTTCTGTCAGCTGGTCTACATGGATGAGGTTTTCAGCTCAGCTCCAGCAGGATTTCTCAGTGACCTTGCAGCCCAAGTATGTGGAGTCTTTAGCAACAGGGTCTTACTATCTATTCCTGGTGGGAAACCAAGAGCCTCAGCAATTGCCTGTAATGTTTTGGGGGTATCAGTGACTTTTCTGGTCAATAACTTGCTGGAAGGTATCCCATCCCTGGCACTGAAAATTTTCTAGTAATAATCTATGGCTTCTGAGTGTTCCATTGTCCAAAAATGTAGGTTTCTATATGACTTATTTATATCCTTCTAGATTTTGATAAGCCCTCCATCTACCTTTCCTTCACTCAATTTCTTCCCCTGGCCTGACTTAGGCCCTTTCACCCCAATTTATCTATTCTTTTTTTTTTTTTTTTTTTTTTTTTTTTTGGTTTTTCGAGGTAGGGTCTCACTCTGGCCCAGGCTGACCTGGAATTAACTATGTAGTCTCAGGGTGGCCTTGAACTCAAGGCGATCCTCCTACCTCCGCCTCCCAAGTGCTGGGATTAAAGGCATGCGCCACCACCCCGGCAACCAATTTATCTATTCTTGTACTCAAATATATACAATGCCATCATATTAAATCCCCCCTCCCTCCCTTTCTATTCTCTTTATATTCCCTTTGTAGCCTACTGGCCTCTGAAACTGAGTTTTATTCCTACTCACATAGAATTCCAATAATTTGTAGCTAGGATCCATATATGAGAGAGAATATGTGATGTGGCTTTCTGGGCCTGGTTTACCTCACTAAGTATAATCCTTTCCAGATCTATCCATTTTCCTGCAAATTTCATTTTTCTTTACTGCTGAGTGGAACTCCATTGTATAAATGTGCCATATCATCATTATCCACTTATAATGTTGAGGGACATCTAGGCTGCTTCCATTTCCTAGCTATTGTGAATAGAGCAGCAATAAACATGGTTGAGCAAGTATCTCTAAGGTAGTGAGACATGTCCTTAGGGTATATGCCTAGGAGTGGTATAGCAGGGTCATATGGTAAATCTATTTTTAGCTGTCTCAGGAACCTCCACACTGATTTCCACAATGGCTGGACCAGATTGCATTCCCACCAACAGTGTAGAAGGGTTTTTCTTTTTCCACATCCTCACCAGCATTTATGGTCATTTGTTTTCATGATGGTAGCTAATCTGACAGGAGTGAGATGGAATCTCAACATAGTTTTAATCTGTATTTCCCTGATGGCTAAGGATGTAGAACATTTTTCTAGATGTTTATATGCCATCTGTATTTCTTCTTTTGAGAACTCTCTATTTAGTTCCATAGCCCATTTTGTAATTGGGTTGTTTGATTTCTTATTATTTAGTTATTTGAGTTCTTTGTATATTTTGGATATTAATCCTCTGTCAGATGTATAGCTGGCAAAGATTTTCTCCCATTCTGTAGGTTGACTCTTTGCTCTATTCACAGTGTTCTTTGCTGTACAAAAGCTTTTTAATTTCATGAGGTTCCAGTGGTTGATCCGTGGTTTTATTTCTTGAGCAATTGGGGTTATATTCAGAAAGTCTTTGCCAAGACCAATATGTTGAAGGATTTCCCCTATTTTTCTTCTAGCAGTTTCAGAATTTCCAGTGTGATATTATAGTCTTTGATCCATAACCCTAACCCCTAACCTAACCTCTAACCCTAACCCTAAGTCCATTTGGACTTAATTTTTTTTTTTTTTTTTTTTTTTTTTTTTTTGAGGTAGGGTCAGTCTGACCTGGAATTCACTATGTAGTCTCAGGGTGGCCCTGAACTCATGGAGATCCTCCTACCTCTACCTCCCGAGTGCTGGGTTTAAAAGGAGTGTGCCACCATGCCCGGCTGAACTTAATTCTTGTGCATGGAGAGAAATAGGATTTATTTTCAACCCTTTACAGATACATATCCAATTTTCCCAGCACCATTTGATGAAGAGGCTTTATTTTCACCAATGAGTATTTTTGGCATTTTTATTGAAGATCAGGTGGCTCTAGCTAGCTAGACTTACATCTGGGTCCTCTATTCTGTTCCACTGATCTATATGTCTGTTTTTGTGCCAGTACCATGCTGTTTTGTTACTATGGCTCTGTAATTTAGGGTAAAATCAGATATGGTGATGCCACCAGCCAAAATTTTTTTTGCTCAAAATTGTTTTAGATATTTGAGTTATTTTGTGCTTCCAAATGAATTTTTGGATTATTTTTCCATTTCCATGAAGAATGTCATTGGAATTCTGATGGGGATTGCATTAAGTGTGTAGATTGTTTTTGGTAAGATTGCCATTTTCCCAATATTGATTCTTCCAGTCCAAGAACAGGGAATGTCTTTCCATTTCCTTGTGTCTTCTGCAATTTCTCACTTGAGTATTTTAAAGTTTTCATTATAGAGATCCTTCACTTCCTTGGTTAGGTTTATTCCATGGTACTTTATGTTTATGATGCAATTGTGAATCAGAGTGATTCTCAGATTTCATCCTCTTTGAGTTTGTTTTTAGCATATAGAAAAGCTACCAATTTCTGTGTATTTTTTTTTATCCTGCCACATGGCTTAAGTGTTTATCAGCTCTAATGGTTTGCTGATACAGTCTTTAGGGTCCTTTATGTATAGAATCATATCATCTGCAAGTAATGATAACTTGATCTTTTCCTTTCTTATTTATATCCCTTTTATGTGTTTCTCTTGCCTTATTGCTGTGGCTAAGACTTACTGTACTATACTAAATAAAAGTGAGGGCAGTGGACATCCTTGTCTTGTTCTCCATTTTAGTGAAAAAGTTCAAGATTTTCTCCATTTTGTATTATGTTGGCTGTAGGTTTGTCATAAATAGCTTTTATTATGTTGAGATATATTCATTCTATTCCCAGCTTCTGTAGGACTTTTATCATGAAGGGATGTTGGATATTGTCAAATGCTTTTTCTGCATCTAATGAGATGATCTTGTGATTTTTGTCCTTCAGTCCATTTATATACTGTATTACACATATCAATTTGTGTATGTTGAACCATCCCTGCATCTCTGGGATAAAGCCTACTTGGTCAGGGTGGGTGATCTTTCTGATATGTTCTTGTATTCTGTTTGCCAATATTTTGTTGAGAATTTTTGTATATGTTCATGAGGGAGATTGGTTTGTAATTTTATTTTTTGTGTGTTTTTGTTTGGTTTTGGTAGCAGGGTAATTCTGGCTTCGTAGGAGTTTGGTAGGATTTCTTCCTTTTCTATTTTATGGAAAAGTTTAAGAAACATTGGTGTTAGTTCTTCCATGAAGGTCTGGTAAAATTTATCAGTGAATTCATCTGGACCTGGACATTTTTTATTTGAGAGGTTTTTAAAATAACTGCTTGAATTTCCATACTTATTATAGTCTATTTAAGTGATTAATCTCATCTTGGTTGAATTTTGGTGGATCATATAAATCAAGGAAATCATCCATGTCTTTCCGATTTTCGAACTTAGTGGAGTATATGTTCTTATAGTATTTCCCTGTGATTGTTAAAAATTTTTCTCTGGTATCTGTTGTGATGGTGCCTTTTCCATCTCTAATTTTATTAATTTGTGTCTCTTCTCTCTTCTGGTCAGACTTGCTAAGGGTTTATCAATCTTGCATATCCTTTCAAAGAACCAACTCTTTGTTCCATTGATTCTTTGGATTTTTAAAATTTTAATCTTTTTTTGACAACTTCCACAATTGTAGACAGTATCCCATGATAATTCCCTCCCTCTCCCCACTTACCTCTTTGAAACTACACTCTCTATCATATCTTCCCTCCCCCTTTCAATCAGTCTCTCTTTTATTTTATTTCTTCCTGTGTACTGATTTTTGGTTTGCCTTGTTCTTCTTTTTCCAAGGTCTTAAGGTGAAGCATTCAGTTGTTTACTTGAGACCTTTCTAATGTCTTAATATAGGCGCTTAAAGCTATAAATTTCCCTCTTAGGACTGCCTTCATTATGTCCCAAAGGTTTTGGTATGTTGTGTTCTCATTATTATTTGATTCTGTGAATTCTTTGATTTCCTTCTTGATTTCCATTGACCATTCATTCATCATTTAGTAGTGTGTTCTTTAGTTCCATGATTTTGTGTTTGCTCTATAGATTTTCTTGCTATTGATTTGTAGTTTGCTCCCACCGTGATCAGATAGAGTACAAGGAATTATTTCATTTTTTCTGCATTTATTATGATTTGCTTTGTGTCTTAATGTATGGTCTTTTTAGAGAATGTTCCATGTGCTTCTGAAAAGAATGTGTATTTTGCAGTGTTTGGATGAAATGTCCTGTAGATATCTGTTAGGTCCACTTGTTCTATGACCTCATTTAATGCAGATGTATCTCTGTTTATTTTTTGCCAGGATGACCTGTCAATTGATGAGAGTGGGGTGTTGCAAGTCACCCACTACAACTGTGTTTCCTGTTATCTGTGCCTTTAGTTGTAATAGCATTTTTTTTTGATGAAATTGGGAGCCCCCCTGTTAGTTGCATATATGTTTAGGATTGTAATGTCCTCTTGTTGGAGTGTTCCTTTGATCAATATAAAGTCACCTTCCTTATCTTTTGTAACTAATGTTGGTCTGAAGTCTACCTTGTCAGATATTAGGATAGCCACCCCTATTTTTTCTAGACCCATTTTCTTAAAACACCATTTCCCACCTTTCACCCTAAGATAGTGTCCTTCCTTTGTAGAAAGATGAGTTTCTTGGAGGCAACAAATTGAAGGATCCTGCTTTTTTTTTTTTTTTTTTTTATGAGAGACACAGAGAGAGAGAGAGAGAGAGAGAGAGGGAGAGGAAGACAGATAGAGAATGGGTGCGCCAGTAGCCTCTCAGCTGCTGCGAATGAAATCCAGATGCGTGCGCCCCCTTGTGGTCAAGTGCGGCATTGCGCCCTTGTGTCACTTTGCATCTGGCTAAACGTGGGACCTGGAGATCGGAACCGCTGGAGATTAGAACCAGCATTCTTAGGCTTTGGAGGCAGGCGCCTTAACTGCTTAGCCATCTCTCCAGCCCAAGGATCCTGATTTTTTAACCCAGTCTGCCAGTCTGTGTCTTTTGGTTGGGGCATTGAGGCTGTTGATATTAAGAGTTATTATTGAAAGGTGTATATTTATTTTTGCCACATCTCTTGTTTTGTAGTTCTTCTGGGTTTATCTTTGTTCTCTTGTATTAACTAGTATTTGAGTATGGTTTGCTTTTTCCAGGTTCCTTATATGTGTGCTTTTCTTTCTCTTCAGCATGGAGGATCCTTTTAAGTATTTTCTGAGAGCTGTTTTTAATCTTCAAATATTCTTTTAGCTTTCTTTTGTTGTGGAATGTCCTTATTTCTCCATCTATTTGTATGAATAGCTTTGCAGGATAAAGTAACCTTGGTTGACAGTTGTTGTAGCAGACATCTTCAAGTTCGCTGAGATGAACTTCCAGACCAGGCACAGTTATGGGGAAAGGGATTATTTATCGAAGATTATAGATCCAGGGGAAGTTCCATAATGAAAGAAAAAGCTGGCCTGCTATTAAAGGACCAGGCAAGAGAGAGAGAGAAAAGCCACAAGCCAAAAACCAAATAACACAGCACACCTCAGGACTCCAGTTGGGGACACTTTGCATATCTTTAGATTGAAATCTCAAACCCACCACCACACCTTAAGATCCATCCAGTGACACTGCCTCCAGCCAGGAGGCTGCAAATGCAAACTACAAACTAATAAAACACTGAATATATTGGGGGCCATCTATTCAAACTATCACAGTTGTTATCGTTCCGAACTTGGAATACATCATTCCAAGCCTTTCTGGCTTTTAAAGTTTGTGTTGTTATCTTGATGGGCTTGCCTTTGTATGGGACTTGATTTTTCTCTCTAACTGCTTTCAATATATTTTCTTTGGTTTGTTTATTTATAAAATGATGAGGAGAGGTTCTTTCCTGGTTTTGTCTGTTTGGTGTTCCAAAGGCTTCCTGTATCTGCATTGGCATTTCTTTCCCAACTTGGGGAAAGTTTTCTTCTATGATTTTGTTGAAAACACCTAGTATGCCTTTGGAGTGAAATTCTTCTCCTTTTACTATACCCTAATTCTTGTGTTTGATCTTTTCATATTGTCCTGAATATCTTGAAATTCTCATTCATACCTTCCTATAGTTTGTCTTTTTCTTTTTGGACTGTATCAGATCTACCACTTGGTCTTTGTAGCAGACAGCTTCAGGTTTGCTGAGATGAACTTCCAGACCAGGCACAGTTATGGAGGAAGGGATATTATTTATTGAAGCTTATAGATCCAGGGGAAGTTCCATAAAGGCAGGAGAAGCAGCCTGCTCTTCACAGGACCAGGCAAGAGAGCAAAAGCCAACCAGCCACCACAGCACACAGAGCAAAAACTACAGCCAAAAAGTCACACAGCACACTTACAGGAACTCCTGCTAGGCACATTTGCATATCTTTACAATGGAATCTCAAACCCATACCTTAAGACCTGCCCCAAGTGACATTGCCTCTAGCAAGGTGATTGCAGATGCAAACTATAACTAATAAAACACTGAATATATTGGGGGACATATATTCAAACTACCACATTCTGCCCCGGCCCCCAATATATTTAGCTCCTAACCCCCAATAGATTTATAACTATCACACATTGTAAATTGTACTCAGTCCAATTTCAAAGGTTCTCACAGTCTTGATCAACTTAAGATAGTGAATCCTGTAAAATCAAACAAGTTAAATACTTTCAACATGTGAAGGCACAGAGTAAACATTTTTAACTGGTAAGGCATAGCAAAGAGAGACTAGAACAATGCAAACTCAACCACCATCAGCCGTCATCAAACTTCTGCAGTTCAAGTTCAATATAACCAGAGACTGACAGTCTCCAGGTTTTCCAATTCCACCCCTCCAGCTGGGCAGAGTCGCCAGGGAAAACTATCATCCCATGTCAACACTGCACTCCATGGTAGCCCTTTTGCACAGTCTTGGTATATCCAAAACATCTTCAGGTCTCCATGCAAACCACGGTCCATTTTCCAAAGACTCTTCCAGCCTATTCCTGAGGGTCTTCATGCCCTGCCTCATGCCACATCTCAGCAGCAGTTCCTGGAACCGTGTGCAATTCATGACCACTCCATGCATTTTTCATGCTTCCAAAATTAATACCAGGTATGCAGGACACAGCTGTATTCTTAATACAGGGACAAAATAAATCATAGCCTTGAAAAGCAGGTTCCTTCTTGTAGCAGACAGCTTCAGGTTCACTGAGATGAACTTCCAGACCAGGCACAGTTATGGAGGAAGGGATGTTATTTATTGAAGCTTACAGATCCAGGGGAAGTTCCATAATGGCAGAAGAAACGGCCTGCTCTCCACAGGGCCAAGCAGAGAGAGAGAAAGCCAACCAGCCATCACAGCACACAGAGCAAAACTACAGCCAAAAGGTCACACAGCACACTTCAGGAACTCCTGCTAGGCACATTTGCATATCTTTACAATGGAATCTCAAACCCACACCTAAAGACCAGCCCCCAGTGACATTGCCTCTAGGAAGGTGATTGCAGATGCACACTATAAAGTAATAAAACATTGAATATATTGGGGGACATATATTCAAACTACCACACTTCTCCACTTAGCTCTTTCCAAGAATTTGCATTTTTAACAGTCTTTCCTCAGGCATCCTCTCCATTGTTTTCATTTAAATCCGTCAGGCCACCTTCCTTCCATCTTCCTTAAGATTGCTAATGTGTCGACAATAGCAGCTAAACCAGTCTCAATGCCTCTACTTTTAACTTGCTTCAGGTTTTCCAACTTAAAATCTTAAAATCTCAGTCTGATATCTTTAGCCAAGCACATCAGTCCATTACAAATTTAACCTTGATCAAACTTTCTGGGCCTGGATAGCAGAACGTAGCCATCCCTTATGCCAGTAGCCCAGTTCCAACAAAGTCCTCTGCAGTCTTTCCTTCCCTTTAGAAAGCTCATAAGCCAAGCCTTGAAGTTCAGTACAGTCTGCACTTAGCATTCTCAAACTCTCATCAGAATAGTCCATAAAACTTGGCTTACCACTCCAGAAGGCATCTTCAGTTGCAAGCACCAAGTCCATGCCCATTCCTCCAAAACAAAAGTTCCAAAAGACGAATATCCACATGGTCAGGTTCATCTCACCCCACACTCCTCAGGTACCACTTTACTGTAGCAGACAGCTTCATGTTTGCTGAGATGAACTTCCAGACCAGGCACAGTATTGGAGGAAGGGATATTATTTATTGAAGCTTACAGATCCAGGGGAAGTTCCATAAAGGCAGGAGAAGCAGCCTGCTCTTCACAGGACCAGGCAAGAGAGCAAAAGCCAACCAGCCACCATAGCACACAGAGCAAAAACTACAGCCAAAAAGTCACACAGCACACTTACAGGAACTCCTGCTAGGCACATTTGCATATCTTTACAATGTAATCTCAAACCCATACCTTAAGACCAGCCCCCAGTGACATTGCCTCTAGCAAGGTGATTGCAGATGCAAACTATAACTAATAAAACACTGAATATATTGGGGGACATATAGATGCCAGGTGCTGTGTAGGTGAGTTCCCTTCCCCATGTCTCTGGTGCTTGCTCTGGTGGTGGATGGGGGGAGGCTGTGGGTGGTGGCTGAAGTTCTCTGGCTGGTGCTTGCGATCCTCTTCCTCATGAGCTGCTCCACTGGTCCCTGCTGTCTCTGCTGCTGGAGCCATTTCTGCCTGCTTCTGTGGTCTCTAGATCCTCTGGATCTGTCCTACTTCTCTGCTGTGGTTGGTAATTTCTCATATGCCTTCACTTTCACTTTTTAGTAGAAAAGTGTACTTTGCTTTTTTTTTTTAAATTTGTTTTTCTCCCCTAGGAGGCTTTGGCATGGTTCATATGCTGCCATCTTAACCAGAAGTCTTGCACATCAACTGGATTCCTACTTCTAAGACACAATGAGTTACATAAGACATTGAGATTTTTTCCTTATTTTAAAAAAATATTTATTTATTTTCAACCAGAAAGAAAGAGAGAGAGTGTGAGACAGAATTGATGAGAATGAGAGAGGGAATGGGTGTGCCAGGGCTTCTTGCTACTGCAAACAAATTCCAAATGCATACATCACTTTGTGCATCTGGCTTTATGTGGGTACTGGGGATTTGAACCCAGGCTGTCAGGTTTTGCAAGCAAGTGCTTTAATTGCTGAGCCACCTCTTTAGCCTGAGACACTAGGATTTTTTAATGCAGGTATGTGTGTCGGTATGCATGCACACATGCATGTCTGCTTGTGCATGTGGAGGACAAAGAAATCTCAGGTACTGTTCAAATTTTTTTTTTTTTTTTGGAGACATGATCTCTCATTGTCCTGAAGACGGGAATGTGTGAGCTGTATTAAATCATTCTAGACAGAAGTAGCAACTGCAGAACTCTCAGGAGGAGGATGGAAGGACAGACTGATTTGAATAAATGTTCCTCCTCAGTGTATGGCCAGGTGCATGACTTTGTGTACGTTCCCCTGACTGACCCACTGCAGCCTTGCTCCACACCCCATCAGGATGACAGGGCCAGCCTTTCATCAGGGTGCCAGAGAGCTGTGTTTCTGTAAAGCCATTTCCTTATGCTCTTCATCACACCTTCAGGGTATGTAGCTCCACATAGTCCCCTTAAAATCAAGACAATAAGTCTTCAAACCCAGGCAGGAGATTCTAGTTCTATGGTCTCACCAACCACACCAGCAAAGGGATAAATTTAATCCTCCATATTTTCTGTTCCAGAGGATATCAGCTCATTTTGAATATCAATGTCAGCACCTTTAGAAAAATAACAATTTGACAATAGAAGGTATCAGTGTTTTGACTACATGATATCATAAAGGAGATAGAGAAGAAAGTTTATTAGCTTGTATGCTCAATCAGAAGATTTCACTTGGCTTAATTCAATTTTCCAGATGAATAAAAAAGTGAAAATAATACAGGGTAATATTTTATTGCATTTGATTCATACTAGATAAACATGCTAATATCTTATTAGCTAAACATGTTAATGCAATGCAGTTTTTTTCCCTTTGAACATAAAAGTTTAGTGGTTAAAGGACCTTTTAGGGCTGGAGAGATGGCTTAGTGGTTAAGCGCTTGCCTGTGAAATCTAAGGACCCCGGTTCAAGGCTCAATTCCCCAGTACCCACATAAGCCAGATGCGCAAGGTAGCTCCTATATCTGGAGTTCATTTGCAGTGGCTGGAGTCCCTAGTGCACCCATTCTCTCCCTTTCTTTCTCTCTATGTCTCAAATAAATAAATAAAAATAAACAAAACAATTATTTTTAAAAAAGGACCTGTTAAGCTCATGATATTTTCAGTAGGGATCAGCAAACAAAGGGTGGGAAACTCAAGGCCCTCATTCAATAGCACTGTATTTATCCACTCCATGGGACAAATTTTACCTTACACTGCACCATTACATTTTACTTGGGCAATATTAGCAAGTACAACAGCCTGTGAAGAAAAATTAACTTTCAACAAAGACATCAGAAATGAAGTAAAATATGAGAAGTCAGTGTCGTTGCTGTTAAGATCCCTAAAATGTGCCACAAAGTTCTAGCAGCAAAATTTCTATGAAGTGTGTTGTGCAGAGTGGTAAGTTTTCTGTGAAAAAAATCAAGTGTGAAAGAATGCTTTTTTGCCCTTTGATGGTGTGGTGTCTCCTAAATGCTGGCCCCTTTCCTTCATGCACAAGATCTAAACACTGCATCATCTCTCATTTAACTATGAGAATTGAGAAAATGCATAATTTATAAAATCTTTCACCAGAATATCAAGTAGCCTGAGCTGTGTATAAGTGAACTGAGCTTTCATCTCTTGATCAAGTAAAGTAGCTCATGCCTAGAGATTTATGGCCTTCTCAGACCCTCTTCCATACCCTAGAGCACAGGTTTGAATCTAGCCATCAGAGTAGGGTATCAGATGGCCTGAGACATGGATAGCACCCACGTATGAGCTAGAGTGTGTGCTTGTACACATACACCATGTGCGTTCACATTTACATACTTCAACACATTCACACAAACACATATACCATACACACACTTAGACACATTCACACACAGAAACACACATTACACCACACACATGCATTGATATGTACATACCTAGACACATTCACCTACATGCATACACACCACATGAACACTCTTACATTCACACACATGCACACCACACACATATGTATACATATAGACACATTCCCACACCCTCTGCTCATGTATGTAGGCACAGTGGCCCCCAGAGATGGCATATTTAAAGAAGTCTCTGTAGGAGTGGGAGGTCTGCAGCTAGGTGGCAGTGACTCCTTGTCACACAGCCCCTCTGACATGGTCTGTGTATTCCCACTTCACTCCAGGGGACAGGGTGAGGGTGAAGTTGAGAAAGAGAAGGGCTGCTACCATGGGGCCTGCAGCTTGAGAGTGGAGTTCTCAGCCCAGGCATGGTGGGGACCCCTGAGGGGCCTCATCTCCCACTGGACTAGGGTGGGTCACCAGTCCTGCCCACTAAGCACAATGGCATCTTCTTGGTGGTGGCGGGAAGATGAGGCCCCGGGCAGTGGAGCCCTGCCAGGTCCTCTCTATTTTGTGTTCACTGCTGTTTGTCATCCTCCTTGCCTTTCTCCTCAGCATTGTCTACATGATCATTAAAGGTACCAAAGCCCAGGCCTTGAAAGTCGGGTCAGAGTAAAGCTGAGCCCTCTCGGTTCACACTCTCTCCCTCTCCATTCACACTTTCTCCCTCTCCGTTCACACTCTCTCCCTCTCCATTCACACTTTCTCCCTCTCCGTTCACACTTTCTCCCTCTCCGTTCACACTTTCTCCCTCTCCGTTCACACTTTCTCCCTCTCCATTCACACTTTCTCCCTCTCTCTCCATGTCAGAAGCTGAACACCCATCACTCAGAGCTCTACTTTCTTTGGTCTTGCCCCTTTTGTCCTTTCTGCCTAGATAGAAGTCCCTGGTCCATGTTGACAACTATTTTAAGAAAGGATCTTTTTTTTTAGTTTGTTTGTTTTTATTTTTATTTGTTTATTTCAGAGAGATAAAGCAAGAGATGAGAGAGAGGAGAGAGAGAGAGAGGAGAATGGGTGCACCAGGGTCTCCAGTCATTGCAAAAGAGCTCAAGATGCATGTGCCACCTTGTGCATCTGGCTTATGTGGCTACTGGCGAATCAAACCTGGGTCCTTTGGCTTTGCAGGAAGTGCCTTAACGGCTAAGCCATCTCCTCAGCCCAAGGTTCTTTAAATTAAATTGACATTGAACACATGGGTTGAAACTTTAGCATGATTTAAATAGTACCAAGATAGCTTGTAATTAAGATAGACTATATATAAAATCAAAGACTTCAATTTATAAATGTTTAAAGATATATTATGCACTTATTTCTTGAAGGATGGGAATTTTCTAAATTTTTACTTTTTTTTTTTTTTTGGTTTTTCCGAGGTAAGGTTTCACTCCAGCTCAGGCTGACCTGGAATTCACTATGTAGTCTCAGGGTGGCCTTGAACTGTCTGCGATCCTCCTACCTACCTACCGAGTGCTGGGATTAAAGACGTGTGCCACCATGCCTGGTTCTAAATTTTTACTTTTATAGGTAAAATAACCTCTTTGCCTTGTACTATTCAGAACCTAGTGTGGCATATAAAGTTATATTGCAAGGCATGCGGTCTATCCTTACTACTGTGTCTGAAGTTGACATCCTGGCAGAGTTGGAATTAAAATGAAGTGTGCTTTCATTTATTTTTTGCAAATCTCATAGAGATGTATGACATAGTTTGAGATTATAGTGGAAAGGATCAGATTTAAATTTAAATCTGTTTTCATTAACATGTGACCTTGACCAAGATATTGAGAAATAAAAAAATAAAAACTGGAGTATATCATATAAAGATGGTTACATAAACATGGGAGAGTCCCTTGGCTAATTTAGTACTATTTTAAAGTTCTATTGTAAAGAATACTCATTGTAAGCCTGGGCAGAATCTATTGTCTTTTAAAAACACTCATCTGTTTAGAGCTTTCTTGGATTGAAGGTTATATCTTAGAATGTATAATTGATATGTCAGCTGCTTTTGTCCCAAGCACTCAGCTCTCCTCTGTTTCACCCAGGGTAAAAGCCCAAGTCCTTACAGCATTTGGTAAGGCATCTCTTCCACACTTCTCATCCTTGGACTATCACTCTTTTTTTTTTTTTTAACTTTATTTGCTTTAAATATCTTTTATTTATTATTTGAGAGAAAGAGAGAGAGAGAGAGACAGAGAGAGAGAGAGAATGTGCACACCAGGGCCTCCTCTAGCTACTGTAAACAAACTCCAGATGCATGTACCACCTTGTGCATCTGGTTTACATGGGTACTGGGGAATCAAATCTTGGTCCTTAGGCTTTGCAAGTAAATGTCTTAATCACTGAACCACCTCCCCAGCCCCTGGGCCATAACTCTGCATGCATACTCTTCCTCTGCCTCCTTCCCTCTAGTCAGCTTGGTATCATATTCTCAAAGAGGTCCTAACTCACTCTTCCACTTGTGCTAGTTTTTCTTATTCTGCATTTATTTATTTATTTTAGAGAGGATTTTTATTTTTATTTAAGACAGAGAGAGAATGGGCATGCCAGGACCACTAGCCACTGCAAAGAAACTCCAGACACATGTGCCACCTTGTGCATCTGGCTTACGAGGGTACTGGGGAATTGAACCTGGGTCCTTAGGTTTTGCAGGCAAGCACCTTAACCATTAAGCCATCTTCCAGCCCCCATTCTTCTTTTAAATTGTACTTATCACTTTTAACCTATGGCATAATATGTTTAATTTTAGTATGTAGTTTCTTTTTATTTTTTAAACATTTTATTTATTTGCAAACAGAGAGAGATAGAAAGAGAGAACAGAGAGAGAATGAGCATGCCAGGTATCTAGCAACTGCAAACAAACTCCAGACACATGGGCTAACTTGTACATCTGGCTTATGTGGTTACTGGAGAATTGAACTTGGGTTCTTAGGCTTCACAGGCAAGAACCTTAACTGCTACGTAGTTTCTCTTTCTTAAGTAGTAAGCTCCATAGGGACAAGAATCTTTGTGTCTCTCACTGATGGAACCTCAAAGAATCCTTGCATTTCTTGTGGTGCTCTGTTGAATGAAGGATTGGTACATTGGGGGAAAAACTCACTCCAGAAATGATCTTTGATCCCTTTAAAACTCCCAAGCAATACAATTTCTGTTTTATAAATGACAAACTGGAGCTCAGCCAGATTAATTATCGTGCTCATATTAAGAGATGTTACCACGATTCAGCGACAAGATTGTACCCAGGTCTGCCTGTCCCTAAAGTCTCTTACCCTCTGAAATAGGATTATGGTTGATAGAAACCGGAATGGGTCACGTTTCGTTATAGCACAATGGAGGCAACCTCAGACTAATCAAGAGAAGTGCATGGGCTTTTGAGATTCTATACTACTGGTGTACTTTTGAGATTTTTGAGTAAGTGCTTGAGGATAGAAGAGAGGGTGCTCTAGTCTGAATGCTCATGTCCTCCAAGATTTCATATGGTGAAATTCTAATCCCTGAGCTGGTTGTTCTTTGTGGCAGCTAGAGCCTTAGGAGATAGTCAGGTCATGGGGGGTGAAACATTCAAGAATATGGTTCATACCCTTTATTCATATAAACCCAAGGGAAACCATTCATTTTGTCACCATGTGAGGACCCAGCTAGAGGGCACTATCTATGAGCCAGCAAGCCCTCACTGGACACTGCATCTGGGCTCACCCTTGATCTTGGTGTTTCCAGGCCCCAGAATGGTAGGAAATTCTAAATTTCTATCATTTGGAAGCCATATCATTTACAGTATTTTGTCATAACACCTGAAAGGACTAGGATGGGATGATTCCAAAGAGTTGAATTATATATATATTCTTGAATTTGTATGTAAAAGAAAGTAACCTAGAGGAGCCGGGAGAAGAATGATATAGAGGTTGTTGACTGAAAGATCTATGGTAAGCCATGTGATTTCCATATTTTTTAGGTTCCTATTCACTCAATCTCTCTCTCTCTCTCTCTCTTTTTTTTTTTTGAGAAAGACACACAGAGAGAGAGAGAGAGAGAGAGGGAGAGGAAGACAGATAGAGATGGGCACGCCAGCAGTCTCTGAGCTGCTGGGAACAAAATCCAGATGTGTGCTCCCCCTTGTGGTCAAGTGACGCATTACGCCCTTGCGTCACGTTGCATCTGGCTAAACGTGGGACCTGGAGATTGGAACCGCTGGAGATTGGAACCAGTGTTCTTGGGCTTAGCAGGCAGGCGCCTTAACCCCTAAGCCATCTCGCCAGCCCTCACTCAATATCTCTTAAGGGGACATTGCTCAGATTCATGCATTCAGACATGTGGTGAACAATGCGTTAACAATACAGGTTCTGGGACCAGGGAGAAGGCTCAATTGGTTCTTGCTGTACAAGGATGAGGACCTGAGTTCGGATCCTTAGAGTATCCATATAAAAACAGGCTGTGGCAGTGTGCATCTGGAGTTCCAGAGCTGGAGAGGCGGAGATGGGAGGATCCCCGAGGTCTTCTGGTTTGCTAATCTAGTCAAATTCATTGAGGGCCCCTGTCCTAAAAAATATGGTGGAGAGAAATAGAGGCTGACAACTGATGTCAACCTCTGGCCTCCACATTCATAGGACACACACACACACACACACACACACACACACACACGAAAAGGTACAGATTTCTATGCTCTTTCAGAGGTGCTGAGTTCGTAAGTGTGTAGCCCTAGAAATCTGCATTCTCAACAACCTCCTCCTTGAGTCTTTCAAGCCAGTGACCTAGAGATGGCACTATGAAAACTGCTGTAGGGCTTGCAAGTAAAAAAGATGACTTTAGGGATTTTTCAAGTCTCTAAAATGTTCAATATTTAACTTTTATCTTTTCCTCTAAAAAAAAACAAACTGGAGGATTGTGTCATATTAAGACATTCAAATTGGCTAACAGCTCTCTCCAAGGAGCCTTTGCTATTTGGCTGGTTAGTGATTGGAACCACTGACAGAGTAGTGATTGAAATATGCAGTCCTTGTGTGTAGCTTGCCTTCTGGGTGTATTCCTTGACTTAGAATGCAAGGTCTCTGCAAGCCCACCTTGTAAATGAAGTATCACAATTGTTCTTGCTGCTGTCATTAAATCTGAATGTTAATATCTGAAGCATTTACATTGCTAAACGACTCTCCTAAGATCCACCACTCATGAGAAGTCTAGAGAGGTGAGAACATTGAAGAAATGCCTTCCATTTTGTAGAAACGTCCTCTTTTCTCTTGAAATCTCTTAGTTATCACCATGTGGTTGAGAGATGTGCCTCAAGAAAGCTGTGATTAAAGGGAAGCCTAATCAGTGTGCTTGCTCAGTAGTTCCCTGTTTCCAACTTAACAGGGAAATGAAAGCCCTACATATGTACTATCGTTTGCAGGCAAGGGTTTGGCTGGCTGAGTTTAGGGGGGACAACCTCATAGATGGCAGTTTTGGTGACATTCAAGCGAAGGGTAAAAACCTTAATTTTTCAAATATTTTATCTTTATTCATTTATTTGAAAGGGAGGGAGATATAGACATAGATATATGATAAATAGATAGATAGATAGATAGATAGATAGATAGATAGATAGATAGAATGAATATCGGTGCACCAGGACCTCCAGCCACTGAAAATGAACTCCAGATGCATACGCCCCCTTGTGCATCTGGCTTATGTGGATCCTGGGGAATTGAACCTGGGTCCTTTGGCTTTACAAGCAAGTACCTTAACCACTAAGCCATCTTTCCAGCCCAAGCCTTATTTTTTAAAGTCATGAAACTGAACTTGTCACTTCATGAGGCTTAACTTGTGTTAGGGTTGGTCATATGAGATGAATTTATTGGAGACTTAATTAACAAAATGGAATCCCAGTTTATCAAGCTTTGATGGCAGGAACAGTCCCCATTTGCAGGAGTAATCCATTTTGGGTGGGTATGGTAACATTGCTGGGAATTCTCCCTGGCATGTGCAGGATTAGAGTGAGGAAATTGAGTGCTGCTAAAATGATACTTGGCTTAAGCTGATATTGCTTCCTGGGTTAGTTTTCTTGAGTGTAGAAATGGAGTTTTTCTTCTTCTTCTCCGTTTTCTTTTCTTTCTTTTTCTTTTTTGTTTTTTTGAGGTAGGGTCTCATTCTAGCTGAGGCTGACCTGGAATTCACTATGTCGTCTCAGGGTTGCCTCAAACTCACAGTGATCCTCCTACCTCTGCCTGCCTCCTAAGTGCTGGGATTAAAGGCATGCGTCTGGCTTTTTCTTCTTTTAAACTGAAGTTTCATGCATTTATTTTGGCGATCCTGTTTTTGATTCCATTTTCAACTACCACAAACTTGTACTAAAACATTACATAAAAAAATAGCATTACTTGTTAATGGCATGTCGATAATTTATTGTGACATTTAAAAAAAAACAAGTCCTTTGCTGATCCTTCAATGTTTACTTTCATTTATTTATTTATTTGAGAGAGACAGGTGGGGAGGGAGGGAGTGTGCTGGGGCCTCCAGCCACTGCAGATGAACTCCAGATGCATGCACCACCTTGTGCATCTGGATTATGTGGGTCCTGGGGAATCGAACCTGGGTCCTTTGGCTTTGCAGGCAAGTGTCCTAACTGCTAGGTCATCCCACCAGCCCTGATCCTCCAGTTTTATTAGCAAACCATCTAAATCAACGGTACTTGAAGATGTTCCTGTCAGAGTGGTTTGTGACATATCTAAGGCCATTTGTCCTCTTAGTGGCAGGACTAAGTCCTGTGTCCTAATTGTGGAGGCTTTCCTTTGATTTATACACTTCCCCCTTCCTGTGGTTGACTAGAGATAGGAGAACTGTTCTCTGCAAGCCCACCTTGTAAATGAAGTATCACAATTGTTCTTGCTGCTGTCATTAAATCTGAATGTTAATATCTGAAGCATTTACATTGCTAAACGACTCTCCTAAGATCCACTACTCATGAGAAGTCTAGAGAGTGAGAACATTCAAGAAATGCCTTCCATTTTGTAGAAACGTCCTCCTTTCTCTTGAAATCTCTTAGTTATCACCATGTGGTTGAGAGATGTGCCTCAAGAAAGCTGTGATTAAAGGGAAGCCTAATCAGTGTGCTTGCTCAGTAGTTCCCTGTTTCCAACTTAACAGGGAAATGAAAGCCCTACATATGTACTATCGTTTGCAGGCAAGGGTTTGGCTGGCTGAGTTTAGGGGGGACAACCTCATAGATGGCAGTTTTGGTGACATTCAAGCAAAGGGTAAAAACCTTAATTTTTCAAATATTTTATCTTTATTCATTTATTTGAAAGGGAGGGAGATATAGACATAGATATATGATAGATAGATAGATAGATAGATAGATAGATAGATAGATAGATAGAATGAATATCGGTGCACCAGGACCTCCAGCCACTGAAAATGAACTCCAGATGCATACGCCCCCTCGTGCATCTGGTTTATGTGGATCCTGGGGAATTGAACCTGGGTCCTTTGGCTTTACAAGCAAGTACCTTAACCACTAAGCCATCTTTCCAGCCCAAGCCTTATTTTTTAAAGTCATGAAACTGAACTTGTCACTTCATGAGCCTTAACTTGTGTTAGGGTTGGTCATATGAGATGAATTTATTGGAGACTTAATTAACAAAATGGAATCCCAGTTTATCAAGCTTTGATGGCAGGAACAGTCCCCATTTGCAGAAGTAATCCATTTAGGGTGGGTATGGTAACATTACTGGGAATTCTCCCTGGCATGTGCAGGATTAGAGTGAGGAAATTGAGTGCTGCTAAAATGATACTTGGCTTAAGCTGATATTGCTTCCTGGGTTAGTTTTCTTGAGTGTAGAAATGGAGTTTTTCTTCTTCTTCTCCTTCTCCGTTTTCTTTTCTTTCTTTTTCTTTTTTGTTTTTTTTGAGGTAGGGTCTCATTCTAGCTGAGGCTGACCTGGAATTCACTATGTCGTCTCAGGGTTGCCTCAAACTCACAGTGATCCTCCTACCTCTGCCTGCCTCCTAAGTGCTGGGATTAAAGGCATGCGTCTGGCTTTTTTCTTCTTTTAAACTGAAGTTTCATGCATTTATTTTGGCGATCCTGTTTTTGATTCCATTTTCAACTACCACAAACTTGTACTAAAACATTACATAAAAAAATAGCATTACTTGTTAATGGCACGTTGATAATTTATTGTGACATTTAAAAAAAAAAACAAGTTCTTTGCTGATCCTTCAATGTTTACTTTCATTTATTTATTTATTTGAGAGAGACAGGTGGGGAGGGAGGGAGTGTGCTGGGGCCTCCAGCCACTGCAGATGAACTCCAGATGCATGCACCACCTTGTGCATCTGGATTATGTGGGTCCTGGGGAATCGAACCTGGGTCCTTTGGCTTTGCAGGCAAGTGTCCTAACTGCTAGGTCATCCCACCAGCCCTGATCCTCCAGTTTTATTAGCAAACCATCTAAATCAACGGTACTTGAAGATGTCCCTGTCAGAGTGGTTTGTGACATATCTAAGGCCATTTGTTCTCTTAGTGGCAGGGCTGAGTCCTGTGTCCTAACTGTGGAGGCTTTCCTTTGATTTATACACTTCCCCCCTTCCTGTGGTTGACTAGAGATAGGAGAACTGTTTTCAGCTGTGGAATTGATAATTATCTAAGTCACCTCAGAAGAGTACCTATCATCATGATATCTTCTTACTTATTTATTTTATACTTTATTTATTTATTTATTTATTTGAGAGATAGATAGAGAGGGAGAGAGAGCAAGAGGCACATAGAGAGAGAGAGAAGATGGGCATACCAGGGGCTCCGACCACTGCAAAGGAACTCCAGCTGCATGTGCCACCTTGTGCATCTGGCTTTACATGGGTACTAGGGAATTGAACCTGAGAAGTCAGGCTTTATAGTCAAGTGCCTTCACCACTAAGCCATCTCTCCAACCTGCTCTTGATTTATTTTTATTAGCATACAAAGAATTAGGTTTCTTGCTAGGGCCATAGCTCAGTGGTAGATCACTTTCCTAGCATGTGTAGATATATGAAGCTCTGTCTTTCACAGCCCAGTCCTACAATAAAAGAGATTGGTATATGTTATTTCCAAACAGTTTTTGTGTTTCTTCTTCTTTCCCATTATGCCCTCCTTTCTTATTTTATTTTTTTTTTTAGAGAGAGACACAGCGAGAGACAGAGAGAGAGAGGGAGAGGGAGACAGATAGAGAATGGGCATGCCAGCAGTCTCTCAGCTGCTGTGAATGAAATCCAGATGCGTGCACCCCCTTGTGGGCAAGTGTGGCATTGCGCCCTTGCGTCACTTTGCATCTGGCTAAATGTGGGACCTGGAGATTGGAACTGCTGGAGATTGGAACCAGTGTTCTTAGGCTTAGGAGGCAGGTACCTTAACTGCTAAGCCATCTCTCCAGCCTGGCCCTCCTTTTTTAAACCTCCTTTCTTCTTTCATATATGTTTCCCTTTGTCCTTTCTCCCCTTCTCATCACCCCTCGTTCCCTTCTTGTGATCTCCCATCTCAAATCATAGCCTATATTCAGCTTCAGGTCCCCTTATTTACTACATATACAGAAACATATGAGTTAGAATCCACATGAGTGAAAAATGTATTTTTTGTCTTTCTGGGGTTGGATTACCTCCCTTAGTATAATTTTTCCCACTGCCATCTATTTTCCTGCACATTTCACAGCTTCATTTTCTTGATCACTTTAGTAACATTCTAACCAAGCCAACCATGCCATGTGGATTCAGATTACCAGGCATGTTTGTTATTACTGAAGAGACAATTGGGCAGCATTTGGTTTGTATAGATCACAATCTAAATTACTATAACTAAAGTAATTTGCCTAAGAATTACCAAAAGCTTTATTTTATTTATTTATTTTTCCCTTCAGCAATTTCCTACCAGTATACACCCACCACAACCATTTCAAAAGCTTTAATTTCTATATTTTGAAATTTTCACATAGAAGCATTTAAAAATAATTTACCCCTTCCCACTTTGAAGCTTTATTTACTGTAGGTATAGAATTTCAAAGTTCAGTTGCCTTTCAACAAAAAAGAAACTATTATATTTCTGTTTTAAATTTTAAAAACCATGCAGTGTTTTTTTTTTTAATAGCCCTTTAATTTGAAAATAATTAAATTTTTCCTAAAGCATGTTTTCTAAACTTTATTAGTGTGAAAAATATATGAAATTTCAAATATTATACTTTTAAAAAATATATTTTATTTATTTATTTGTGAGAGAGAAACATGCAGAGAGAGAGAATGGGCTCACCAGGGCCTCCAGCCACTGTAAATGAATTTCAGATGTGTGTTTCCTGGTCATCCTGGGACTGTGGCGTCTTGGTGTCCCAGGGGTGTCCAGGCAATGGTGGAGCAGGGTCTTGAGCAGCCGTGAGTGCGATGGGAAGAAACCCGGGAGACAGCTTCAGAAAACAGCTCTCGTTTATTCAACAAGGAACTGGGTTTTTATGAGCAGTTGAGAGAGAGAGAGAGAGAGAGAGAGAGAGAGAGACAGCAGAAAGGGGGTCCCAAGGGGATTGGTGGGTTCAAAGGTTGTTTGCTAATGCGTAGGTGGCATATAAGGATGTTCATTCCAGCATGTAGGGAGAGGGTCAGGTGATCTATGCAGTGGCGGGAAGAGGTATAGGGTCTGAGTCATAGGGTATTGGGGCCGTGTAAAGGCTGCTGGCTGAAGGAGTTTCCTTGGCAACTGGCCAAAGGTCAGGGCTGAGTGAAGCCTAAGTCTTATTAGGATGACCAGGTGCCCTGGGGTTGGGAGGGGGGAGGAAGCAGCCCTCCTGCTGGTCTTAAGATTAGTCTGGGGGGCGGATGGTCCAGGCTCACTGCAACCCCTGAGAGGGCAGAGGAATCTTACTCCTGCCAGTCCGGGACCCAAGTTTTGCTTGGGGTCCAGACAGCTATGACGTCTCCATAGCTCGGGGCCTCGTTGTGTTTGATAGTTTAGACCTGGGGCCCTGCCCGTGTCCTATAGCTCTCTCTCTCTTTTTTTTTTTTTTTTTTTTTTTTTTTTTCGAAGTAGGGTCTCACTCTGGTCCAGGCTGACCTGGAATTAACTATGTAGTCTCAGAGTGGCCTCAAACTGTCGGCAATCCTCCTACCTCTGCTTCCCGAGTGCTGGGATTAAAGGCGTGCGCCACCACGCCTGGCTCTGCCTTTTTTTTTTTTTTTTTTTTTTTTTTTTAACTTTTTATTTTTATTTTTGGAGAAAGACACAGAGAGACAGAGAGAGAGAGAGGGAGAGGGAGAGGAAGACAGAGATGGGTGCGCCAGCAGTGTCTCAGCTGCTGAGAACGAAATCCAGATGTGTATGCCCCCTTGTGGTCAAGTGCAGCATTGCACCCTTGCGTCACTTTGCATCTGGCTAAACGTGGGACCTGGAGATTGGAACTGCTGGAGATTGGAGCCAGCGTTCTTAGGCTTAGGAGGCAGGCATCTTAACCCCTAAGCCATCTCTCCAGCCCTGCCTTTGTTTTTATAATGGGGTGGTGTCATCATATTGAGTGAGATCTTTAGAGTCTATCATAGGTTCAGATAGAGCTAGATAGTGCATGAGGACCTGATTAGTAGCCACTTTAGCAATATTAGTTATTTGTTGTCTGAGAAATTTTATGAGGCAGGGGGCTGTAAGTAATAAGGTTCCTATAGCAATGAGGGGTCTAAGGAAGGGGAGAAGCCAAGTGACTAAAGGGTTAGAGAACAGGTGGTGGGGTCGTCAGGCTTGTAGCAATCAAGCAGCTCCTTGTGGAGGTTTTTTGAGAGTTTTTACATTTTGTTCAACAATATTTGATTCATTAACAACAACAACAAAATTCTTCTCCCAAGACCACACATGTCCCCCACCCCCATGTTCTGCGGTGATGAGGTCTAAGGCTCTATGGTTTTGGAGTACCACACCCATGAGAGGGTTCAATTGTCTCTGGAGAGACTCGAGGCTGTTGGTAGTGGATATCATGGTCTGGTCAAGCTTGTCTCAGAAGTCCCCTGTGAGGTGGTTGGTTTGGACCAGGGCAGCTCCAGCAGCACTGGAGGCCCCCAGGGACAGCATCACATGGAGGCCCACCAGTAGGGGGATGAAAATCTCTTTTGGTTGACGTGGGCAGAGTTTTTAAGCCGCTTCTTCTTCCTCATAGAGAATCAAAAGTGGGGAACATAAGTGGGAGAGGAAACATTTATGCACAGGGTGGTTACCCCTTCACACCAACAGAGAGTGGGTGTCTTGACACAAGTGGTTATGGAAATATTGAGGAGGCATTCAGCTCTGGTCAGCTTGGAGCTGGACAGGCAAAGAGGCACACCCTGACCAGAATCAAAGACGGGAATATCAGTAAGGCGGGATTGGAAATAGCTAGTTATAGATGTAGGGTATTCAAAGGTGGCATTAATAGGGACCACAATCAGCAAGGGACAGGTAGGAGATGCACAAAAGAAGCTGTTAGAAGCATTGGGATGGTTAGTAAAGGGGAGAAGATCAGCCATATATTGGATATATTGTGCCCATGTTATAGTGGCTTGTATCTTTTCTGTGTCTTGTTTTTCTTATGAAAGAATATGATGGTTAGTTTGCACTGGGCAGGAAGCAGGGATATACTGTCTAGAAATATGAGGAATACCAGAGGGAGATGAGAAGTAGATATTAGCATAGTTTCCCCATCACCCCTATCCTCCAACGTTCATTCCAGGGGTCTTGTATGGAGAGTGTATATATATTCTCTAGTTTTCCTGGAGGCTTTAAAGACAGTGTTCAGATGCCTAAAGCTGTCAATAACACAGTAATCGTATCAGCACCCCCCATAATAGTCCTTGTCTTTAAGGCACTCTTTATTAGTTGGGCAATAGGCGAAGCATGCCACGCTGTCCACACAAACCACAGACCTAGGATAGACACAGAATGGAAGATGACAGTGTCCTGGCAGCCCTTAGTAGGGCAATATCCTGTGCCAATGATTTCATTGACCCCTTGATAGGTTTCTTGGGCTTCAAAGTGCCATCCTCCATGGGGATGGGTGACGAGAGAGAGAGAGAGAGAGAGAGAGAGAGAGAGAGATTTGCATTGGAATGTAAGATTGTTAAAGCCACCACCAAAATAGCCAAGAGGGAGGCCTGTGGTGGGCATATGCTTTGGCTATGTCCATGAGGTCACGGACATCCCCCCAGGGGGCTCCTTTTTTCTGACTCAGGTGATGCTGGCAGTGCCATCTCTTTGGATTTGGGGTGGAATCCCTGATTTGAGTCAACCCAAATGGGCCAGGCCATCTCTTTGGATGGTGGGATGGAAATCGGACATTCACTGTGGTGAGGAGGGTACCCAATGGGCCATTCCATCTAAAGGATCTGGCCATAGCACCAGGATGGAAGGGGCAGTCTCTGGTGTGTACCAGTGGAGGGTGATGGGGGGCGTACTGGGAGTTTTTGTATATATTGAAAATGTTTAAAGTAGCCAGAGCCATGGCTAACTGAAGGTTGGGCAGATAGGTTTGGGGCTGTTGTTTGTTAAGTTGGGTTTTTAAGGTTCAGTGTGTTCTTTCTATTATACCTTGGCCTTGTGGGTTATATGGGATTCCTGTATGATGAGTAATCTTCCATTGCATGCAAAAGGGTTTGAATGAGGAACTGACAAAAGCTGGGCCATCACCAGTTTTTATTTGATTGTGGGGGGGGGAACCCATGGTGGCAAAGGTAGAGAGCATATGATGTATGAGATTTTTTGAGCTCTCTCCTGTTTGTGCCGTGGCCCATATATAGTGGGAGTAAGTATCCACAGTCACAAAGACGTACTTCTGACAGCTGATTTTGGAAACATGAGTGACATCAATTTGCCAAAGGGCACTGGCCTTGAGGCCTCGGGGGGGGTAGTGCCTATCATCTGAAGGGGCAGGTGTTATTAGTGAGGCACAGAACTGACAGGTTTTTAGTATATGTTGGAGTTGGTTTCTGGGAATCAGAGGGAAGCGTGATTTTAATCCCTTAAGGTTCCTCAAGGGTGGCCAGGAAGCTGTCTGTTGGGTCCCCATAGGAGGTCGCCTGGTCTGCTAATGTGTTTCTCTCCATGAGGGGGCCAGGTAAGGGGCTGTGAGACCTTATGTGTTGTAAAAACAGGGGGGCCCTTCTTTTGCAAATGAGGTTGGAGACTTTTATCAACTGCAGTGAAAGAGGGTTTTCATCTAGTAGGATATGTGAGTGAGCAAGCCAGGGGAGTAAGCTAACAGCATAATGCTATCTGAAAAAGAGATTAAAGGGGCCTTCTTCCTCTAGGAGTGCCTGATAGATGGCATATAGTTTCTTATATCGTGGGGATCTGTCAAGAAGTTCCTTAAAAATGATGGTGGGAGGTTGATCCCCTGTGTGGTAAAGAACTACAGCTGCTCCCCTCTTTCCTCCATCTGTAAAAATGGGGGGCCTCCGGGGATTGCTTTTCTTGAAAAGAGGCGGGGTGGGAGCCATTTTAAAAGGGGTATTGCAGGAATCCATTTTTCCTTAGGGTAGTGGTTGTCAATTAGACCAGGGAAGCCTATTAGGCTGATTGCAAATCAGGGGTGGTTCCTGAATAGCCATTGTATATCAGCAAGGGAGAAGGGGGTTATGCTAGTGTCAGGCTCTTTGTCTAAGGTTTGGAGAGCCCGGTCTCGCCCGGTTTTGATCATGGCCATGAGAGCATCAATCTCTGTTGATATGAGTGGGGCACTGCCAATGGAAGAGCGGAGCCATTCCAGGACTCCTTGGGGTTGGCATGATGTTCCCATGATGGTTGGGAAGGAGTTAAATATCATAAGCTGAATTGTCTTGTCTGGTGAGTACCGGGCAGTTGCCATATCAGAAAATATGTTATTAATCTTGGTTAATGCCTGTTTTGCCTCTGGGCTTAGGAGGTGGGGGCGGGGGCGGTAGAGGTTGGATCTTTGTCACTTTTTAACATGTCAAATAAGGGTTGTAACTCACTGGTGAAGACAGGGAGACATGGATGGAGCCAATTGAGGTTCCCCAGAAAGCTCTGAAGTGAGGCCAATGTGAGATTCTGGGGAAAGGAGAGTGTGGGTTTAAGAGGGCAGGCAGAGGTGAGGGAGAGTTCTGTCCCCAGGAAAGTTATAGGTGGAATAAGTTGGACTTTATTTGGGACAATTTTGAAGCCTGCCTCAGTGAGGGAAGGTATTAATTGATCCCTTAGCTTGGCTGGTGGGGTGGAGGAGTCTTTCCATACTAGGATGTCATCCGTGTAATGATAGATATTAATGCCTTGATTTAAATGTGGCCTTAATGCCATATCAACTGCTTCTTGGCATATAGTGGGGCTATTAGCCACAACTTGGGGCAGAACCATCTACTCAAAGCATTGGCAGGTCTTGCATTATTGATGGAGGGGACCAAGAATGTAAAGTGTTGTCAGTCTCAGGGGTACAGGGGGATAGAAAAGAAACAATCTTTAATATCAATAGCAAGGACAGGGGTGTTGGCTGGAATGGCTGACACAAGGGGCAGTCCTCTTTGAGGGTCACCCCAAATGAGCATGGTTTTATTTATGGCCCTAAGATCTTGTAGTAACCCCCATCCTCCTGAGCCCTTTCGAGTTACAAACACAGGAGTGTTCCATGGGCCCCGTGAGGGGTGGATGTGATTAAGTTGGAGTTCTGTTACTAATTGATTTAAGATTTCAAGTTTCTTCCTTGGCAGAGGCCACTGTTCAACCCAGGTTGACTCATCAGAGAACCATTCTAGGCAGGGAGTTTCATACTTAACAGTGGCCTTTAGGATTGGGGGTGACACTGGCAAAGATATCTGACATAGTCTTCCATCTCAATGCATTCTCCCTCTACATTACTGGCAATAACTACATCTAAGGCCTCGAGGATGTCCCTCTCTAAAAGGTTAGTTGTTATGTTGGCCACTAAGGGTTGGATGAGACCTTGTAGCAGGCAGCTTCAGGTTCGCTGAGATGAACTTCCAGACCAGGCACAGTTATGGAGGAAGGGATATTATTTATTGAAGCTTACAGATCCAGGGGAAGTTCCATAAAGGCAGGAAAAGCAGCCTGCTTTCTTAGGGCCAAGCAGAGAGAGAGAAAGCCAACCAGCCACCACAGCACACAGAGCAAAACTACTGCCAAAAGGTCACACAGCACACTTCAGGAACTCCTGCTAGGCACATTTGCATATCTTTACAATGGAATCTCAAACCCACCATTAACATCTTAAGACCGGCCCCCAGTGACATTGCCTCTAGCAAGGTGATTGCAGATGCAAAGTATAACTAGTAAAACACTAAATATATTGGGGGACATATATTCAAACTACCACAGACCTGTAGTTTCATCTGGGTCCTTCCACTTAAAGGCTTCCTTGATAACATATGCCTGGGAAGGACTGCCTATCCCCATTAATTGGGACCCAGGAACTGATTCCCAGTGTTGGGGAACTTCAGATCACTTTAGAATTGTCTTATCTGCCCGAGTATCAATTAGACATTTGAAAATTCTTCCTCCAACCTTTAAGGTTAGCCTTGGGTGGGCCCCCTCTAGGATACTTGTTACCCATTGTATATTATGGGTTTTCCTTCTTACTGGCGGGGCTGAGGGTTGCACCTTTTGAAGTTTAAAGGCTCTAGGTGTTTGCTATCTTTGTCATAAATAGAGTGGCAGTCTTTTTCCCAATGACATCCCTTGCAACATATAGGGCAAACCATTTTTGGAGGGGGGCACCTTTAGTGGCCTGATGTTGAGGACAATCCCCTCTTCAGTATCCTTATTCTCTGCAATTAAGCATTTGCCTTTAAATTTCAAGGCTGCTGCAAAGACCTGTGCTAAAGAGGCAGCCTTATGTGAGGCAGTCCCGATATCCTGAGCAGCACCTATCCAATTATCATAATGTTCATCCTTGATGCCTTGGTATGCTAGTCTACATTCTGAGGTCATGCCTTTCCAGATGATATTTTTGAGAAGGAGATCCCTGGCCATTGGGTCATGGATTTTTCTCTCTAAATTGGTTTTTGTCCTTAATATAAAGCCAGAGAGGGTCTCCTCCAGCTTCTGATGAAGAGACAGTAAGGAAGAGGTATTGTCCTGGGTGTTGGGAGGGGGGTTATTCTATCCCATGTCTGGAGGGCACAGAGGTGAACTTGGTCATAGAACCCTGGGGGCTGTTGGGCCTGCTGAAGGCCTGAGTAGAAATTGCCCTGTCCGAATAATTCATCAACCCCCCAGGGAATGTTTTGTTGCTTTTGGTTTCTTTTTATTTGTTGGAGGCATTCTTCTCTATAGAGGGCTTCCCATTGAAGGAATAGAGGACTAGGAGCGTGGACCTGCAGATATCACACCAGTCCTGGGGTTATTAATGGAAACCCGTAGACTCTGGAGGAGGGACTTAGTCCATGGCGCATGGATCCCATCCTCCCAAATGGTCTTTCTGAGTTCTTAAAGATCACCAGCTTGATAGGGGTACCAGTCTAGGCGCTGAGAGCCTGCGTTGGTTGAACATTAACAGGAAAGGCTGCTACTTCCTGATTGAATGCCTTTCTATTGTTCTCTCGGGCCTCACCTATTTTTTGTATGGTCATAAGTGTTGGTGTGTGTGTGGGGGGATGGAGGAGGGTCCTGGCCAGGGGGGTTTATCATGTTGGGATTCTTTTGGCCTGTGTAACATGAGTCCAGAGGGGGGCAGTGTGGATCAGGAGGTGGGTATGGTGGCAAAGGTGGATAAAGGGGAGTGGGTGTAGGGGAGTTTGGCATCATCTTTTTTCTAATATCTTCTATTGCTTTTTCAAGGGAATTGAAGTCCACCACTGGCTGGTCCTCAGGACTCTCCTCATTGGAGTCATCATCTGGTTTTTGCATAGAAGAGGTCTTTGGTGGGGGGAGGGCAATGCATTGCCTAGCAGCTGCTATAGTTGGGAGAAAAAAGAGGGAGGGGGTTTTCCTTCCTGAACCTTCTATATCCTGGCTAAATAAGCTATGCGGGTCCATGGGTCTGGGTCATAGGGATACCCAGAAACCATCCAGGGGGCAATCTGGAGGACTTCTTCCCAGACAGAGATAGCCAGAGATAGCCTCTCTCTGGGAGAGCTTAATTCCCCGAACTTTCAGGAGAGTCCTTAATCCACGAATCTGTGACTCCTTTTGGTGGGAGGCAATATTGCCCATGATAGAAAGAGTAGAGATGCCAAGACCACAGGGCAATGTCCCCAGTGGCTTAACAGCACTGGGGGGATTCCACAAAGGTCTGGACGCAAGCCTATCCACAAGGTTAAGAGTCTGGCAACTGCCTTAAGGGCTTTTAAATGGTTGATGCATTACCATTTTTTTTAATATTGAAGAGAAATAGATAGGGGGTCTTTGCCAACACCCAATGGGCTGTTGGGGTTTGGGCATACGGATAGGGGCCTTTAGTCAATGCCGAGGAGTAGCCTTGGCCAAGAGACATCAGTTGCCCATTAACTGTACTCAATCCCTCACAATGGTGCAAACCAAAAGTAAGGAGGAAAAGGAAAGATCCTGCCAGCCCTCAAAACAGGGAGGCATGGGCCACAGGGGTCTGATGTCCCCTTAGCGGATGATTGTCCTTCTGGGGGAGCACGCTCTTACCCCCAGCGCAACGTGGAGTGTCCCTGTTTAGGCGCCAGCTGTGGTTTCTAGTCATCCTGGGGCTGTGTCCTGGGGGCATCCAGGCAACAGAGGATCATGGTCTTGAGTGACCATGAGCATGACAGGAAGAAACACCTGGGAGATAGCTTCAGAGAACAGCTCTCCTTTATTCAACAAGGAACTGGGCTTTTATGAGCAGGAGAGAGAGAGAGAGAGAGACAGAGACAGAGAGAGGGAGAGAGAGAGAGGGAGGGAATGAGGTCCCAAGGGGATTGGTGGGTTCAAAGGTTTTTGACTGATGCCTAGTTGTCATATAGGGACATTCCTTCCAGCATGTAGGGAGAGGGTCAGGTCATCTACGTAGTGGCTGGAAGAGGTATAGGGTCTGAGTCATGGGGCATGGGGCTGTGTAAAGGCTGTTGGCTGAAGGAGTTTCCTAGGTAACTGGACAAGGGTCAGGGCTGAGTGAAGCCTAAGCCTTATCAGAATGACCAGGTGCCCTGGGGCTGTGGGGGGGGAGCAGCCCTCCTCCTGATGGTCTTGGGGTCCCGAGATTTTTCTGGGGGGGTGTCTAGGCTCATTGCAACTCCTGAGTGGGGGAGGGGTCTTACTCCTGCAGGTCTGGGACCCACGTTTTGCCCAGGGTCCAGGCTGCTGCGACCTCTCCGTAGCCCCAGGGCCCTAATTGTGTCTGATAGCTAAGGCCTGGGGCCCAGCCTGTGTCTGACACAGATGCGTTTGCCCCCTTATGCATCTGGCTTACATTAGTCCTGGGGAATCAAACTGGGATCCTTTGGCTTTGCAGGCAAGTGCCTTAACCACTAAGCCATCTTTCCAGCCTCTCAAATATTATACTTTCATCATTAACAAAAAAGTGTTTAAAGCTATGTTTATATTACTTATCAGTCTTAGTGACACTGGATGAAGGTGGATTGATGTTTAGAGGAGAGAAGCCAAATATGGAAGGACTAGCCAGATGTCTGGTTGTATTGCAGAACCTGAGAAGCAAGAACTGTAGGTGAAAATTCTAGTTTGTTAATTGCCTAATACTTCCCTAGTGATCATTGTATCTGTTATAATTTTTGTGAATAGAAATATCATGATTTCTCCAAACATAAAATGAACATCTGTCAAAAACTTTTTTTCAGTTCACTAATTAATGTGGGAGCCAGCAGGATGTGACAATTGCTTCAAAGAACTGTTGAATTGTTAGACATTTATAGGCAATTCTAAAAAAAGACAGAGGGATTAAATACAAAAGTGGTTAATATCCAACACAGTCATAAACCATAACCTCTTTGGTTATCTATGCTATCAAAGTAAAGGCTACAAGATAACCTCTGTCCCCACAGAGTTGTAAACTGGCCCAGAAGATAAAAAGCTAAACCGAGCACTGCACTGAGTGTGCCCTCTTTCCAATGCCTTCTGACTATCACAGCCCACTTGACTCAGGTTACTAAACTGATTCATGCCTTCTCTGAATTCAGGGTTATAAACTAATTGGTGTGTCAAGCTATCCCTGAAAACTAAGAGTTATTTTGTTTACTAAGACTGAACTTTTTTTTTTTTTAATCAAAATCTATCAAGGTTTTTTTTTTTTTTTTCAAATACCTATGTGGACATGTAAGACTATAACATCTTCTTAAAAGAACTATTTTCAATAGGAAGTGTAACTCCTCTGAAGCAGTACTGTAATGAAGACAGTGTTGGCTTTGGAAATCTTTAATTTTGACTACTGAGTCAGATGTCAATTCAATTCAACAGAAATGTAGAGAGTTGTGTGAAGTGGTACTTGCCCATAATCCCACCATGGGATGCTGAGGCAGGAAGATCGTGAGTGTGAGACCAGTTAAATCCTGACTCAAAAATAAATAAATAAATAAATAAATAAATAAATAAATAAATAAATAAATACATAAGTAAATAAAACAAGCCCATAAAAAAGAAAAGAAAAAGACAGAACAATGTGCCTTGGGAACTAGGGGAAGGCTGGGTGAATATTTTTGCAGAACTTTGCTGGGAGGCAAATCCCCTCAAAAATGCCTGGGAATGTAGCTCAATGGGAGTGCTTGCCTAGCATGTGAAAGACCCTGGGTTCACCCTCAACATCCTGAGGTGGGAGGAGAGGGAGAAAGGGAGGGAAGGAGAGAAAGAGGGGAAACAAATCCTACTCAAAGTCATCATGATTATTGGCAAAGACTAGCCCTTTTGTGGGGAGGAGAGGGGATGGGGATTGCATGAGCTCAGGCCTGGAACGCAAAATCCTCCTGCTCAGATTAAGGGAATGAATCATCTCACCCAGCACCTTCCCTTGAGTGTAGATTTGCCTTTTTATTGAGAAAGAGAATGTGAGGATATTTAAATACTCAAGGTGTTTCCTTTCTTTATATAATGAAATGAGGAAAATTGATGATGGATGTATTAGGTAACTTTCCACTGCTATAACAAAAATATCTAGATAACTACATAACCAGGAGAGATTGCTTATTTTGGGTCACAGTTCTGGAGGTTCTAGCTCATGATGGGTCGGCTCTGTTGCTTTTCATTCATGAGGAGGCAAAGCATCATGGTAGGAGTCCACAGTGGAGTAAAGCTACCCCCCTCCCCTTCAACCTGGAAGCAAAGAGAGAAGCAAATGGATTCTCACCATGTCCTCCATGGGTATACCTCCAATGATCTAAAGACTTCTCATTGGGTCCTACCTCTCAAACACTCCACTCCGCTGGGGAGGAAGCCTTTAATGGTGGACCACTGAGGGACATTCAAAATCTAAACCATCATAATGGAATTTCAGTCATTTTATGAATGTATTTGTGGTGACATTGTTTATTTTGCTTTATGACTTAGAAAAGATTGCTTGGTTATTTGTTGGTTGGTTAAAGAAAGAAAGCAGGAAATAGAATAGGGGAAAGGAAGGACATTATATTCCATCATGGTGTGTCCTAGCTACCAGAATCCTAATTGAGAAGTGGGACTATAGCAGACAGGGACAAGATCTAAAAATAAGTGTTTCATTGTCTTGCTCCACATAGAGGATAGCCTAAGTATGCCACAGAGGGTTTCACAGTAAGTCACTTAGAGACTATTCCTACTTGAGGAATAATTCTAGGAAGACATATTCCTTGTCTATCCAAGTAGCATGTATATAGAGTCTGCTTTCAATGTTGTATAATTTGGCTTAATACAGTTTAGTTATGTCAGCCATGTTCATTAGAAAAGAGATAGTAAGCATGTGTGGTGATTAAGACTTTCCATCGTCCCTGCGTTAAAATGTTCAGAGTTTTGCTTTTTGTGGGAGAAGTATGGGGAGCTGATTAGTTCAGATTAGTTTAGGGAGACAAGGTTTAGAAGTATTTGCCAGTTTGTCTGTGTGGCCCACAATTAATCTTATTCTGAGGGAGGAGTCTAGGGTGCTACAGGACCCATCCTTATAAAAAAGTAAATCATGGGCTGGAGAGAGAGCTTGGCGCTTAAGGTGCCTGCCTGCCAAGCCTAAGAATGCTGGTTCCAATGTCCAGGTCCCACGTTTAGCCAGATGCAAAAAGTGATGCAAGGGCGCAATGCAGCACTTGACCAAAAGGGGATGCACACATCTGGAGTTTGTTCACAGCGGCTAAGAGGCTGCTGGCGGGCCCATTCTCTCTCTCTCTCAAAAAAGTAAATCATGTAAATTGATAATATTCCCATCAAGTTATCCTCTTCCATGCCCTTCCCCCAGCCTTCATCCACTGAGGGCTTTCTTCAATGTGGGTATTAGTAATCACTGTGTGGTCATGAATGCACCAGTCAGTTCATATCTGTTGGACAGTGCTCCACAGTACTCCTTCCTACCATGTGGCTTTTACATCTTTTTTTTTTTTTTTGCTCCCTTGTCAGCATTGTTCCCTGAGCTTTGGAGAGGGTATTTGAAATCTATAGTGTTGAGCTCTCAACAGCCTCTTATTTTCTGCTTTGATGAATTTTGAGCCTTCTCAGGACCTCTACCACCATCTTCATAGAGAAGTTTCTTTGACCAGCAATGGGAGCAGCACTCATATTTCATCTGCTGCATCCTCTGCAGTGTTTCCTGGGTCCTGATGGGTGTGATAGAGACGACTCATCCAGTGCCAGACACTGGACTTTCTCATCATTTTATTGAGTCTTAGGGTCTCGCCAGTATTTGCCACCATCAGTAAAAAGCAGGTTGTCCAAAAAGGAGTGAGAACAGCATTGGATCAAAGGGTTTAAACGTAGACATTTTGAAGGCCTTTTGATGGGCATTGCCTCTCAATTTAGCCAAAAAACAGTGAAAGCTTCCCTCTAGAGTCTATGAGCATCCAAGCCATAGGCTTTTGACTTGGTTCTCAGTACCAGGAATGAATTCCCTCCCACTAAACAGGCCTCATATCCAATCAGAGAGCAGTGGATTACTCCCGTAACTTACGTGCCACTGTTGTACCCACAGGCATATCTTGCCTGGATGATAGTGTTCATAACTTGTGGGCTCTACTGTTCACACTGTTGATGGATTTTATCCCCAGCAGCTCGCATAGAGTGAAAAGCTCCATGACAGCTAGCTAGCTAGCAGGGGGATGGCTTCTATCTCAGTTCTGATTTGATTTCTCAACATCCTACAACTGCAGCCTGTGGTGTCTTTCAGCAATAGGGTCTTACCATTTAGTTCTAGAGGGAACCATCCTTTTTATGCACAGATTGTGAAAATAAGATTGGATCTATAAAGCTATAACTAGGAGAATGCTGTACTCAAGATTATATAATATATATGGGCCTTGAGAAATGTAAGTAAATCACAATATTCACTCCCTTATCTGTCTCCTTCTTTGAACATACTTGTTTTTTTTTTTTTTTTTTTGGTTTTTTGAGGTAGGGTCTCACTCTAATCCAGGCTGACCTGGAATTCACTATGTAGGTTTAGGGTGGCCTCGACTCACAGTGATCCTCCTACCTCTGCCTCCCGAGTGCTGAGATTAGAGGCGTGCGCCACCATGCCCGGCCCTTTGAACATATTTGTGATTAAGACTTCTGGGTCAGGTAAGTCAAAAATCACTGCTATGGGCTGGAGCGATGGCTTAGCAGTTAAAGCGCTTGCCTGTGAAGCCTAAGGACTCAGGTTCGATTCCTCAGAACCCATGTAAACCATATGCTCATGGTGGCACATGCATCTGGAGTTCGTTTGTAGTGGCTGGAGGCCCTGGTGCACCCATTCTTTCTCTAAAATAAATAAATAAATACAAATAAAATATATTTTTAGAAAACACTGCTAAAAAAAAAAAACACCGCTGTAACTCTTAAAGGAAAAAAAAAGGCCAAGTAAATTCATGGCCAAGCCTAATGCCCCCAGCCTCCTAAGACATCTGTGGCATCAAGAAGCAGCATTAGAAGGCCAGTCTTCCACTCCCATTCTCCTCTTTAACTCATCAGGGGATTTGGCAAGTCATGTGTGGTTCTGGGCATCAGTTTTCATTACAATATGAAGGGTTTGGATAAGATCAACTCAAAATCTTTTTTTAGGTTGGTGATTCCAGATCTGGCCAAAATTTGAGTTCTGTAGAAAAAAAAAGCTTTTATTATTTGGTGACTTTAATTCTGTTCCTTCATTTTGGTGCAACCTTCTGGCTTCTCTTCCTGCCTTGCTTCCCTTTCTTTTCTTTCTCTTGTTGTTTTCTTTTGTCTCTCTTTAAAGTTCCATAATAGTTTCTTCTAATAGAAGAAAGATATGAATTTCTTCCCGAAACAATTTTGAATGGCTTTTTTTTTTTTTTTTTTGAGGTAAGGTCTCTCTCTAGCCCAGACTGACCTGAAATTCACTCTGTAGATTCAGGATGCCCTTGAACTCACAGAGATCCTCCTACCGCTGCCTTCCTAGTGCTGGGATTAAAGATGTGCACCATCATACCCAGGGGTTTTGAACTTTTATGAAAGAAAATCTCAGCCATTGATTGCTTAATTTCAGCTTCAGAGGTGTCTGTGAGAGAACTTATTTTTCTTTTAAAACTATTTATTTGCAAGCAGAGAGAGAGAGAGAGAGAGAGAGCGAGTGAGTCAGAGAGAGAGAGAGAAACAGAAGCACAGAGAAGCGCACTTGCGCACACACACACACACACATGCACACACACAGAGCTTGCCACTGCAAATGACCTCCAGATGCATGAGCCACTTTGTGCATCTGGCTTGAATTGAATCCAGGTTGTCAAGTTTGCAAGAAGGCACCTTTAACGACTGAGCCATCACTGCAGCCTGTGAATGCTTTCCTGCAAACAGTTCATCAGAGGAAGCCACACTGGTGAAATTGCTGCTCTTGTCCCACAGTGTAGACTCTGCAGGCTGGGCTTATCGTAGTCTCTGAGGACAGGATAGCATTGTTTGTTAGGGCATTTTCAAAATCCTCAACTGATTTAGATTTGAACACACCGAATTATAGAAATGTCTTTATGGCCAGGCACTGGATTTGCCTGAAATGGTAACTTGACTTCAGGGGATATTGTTCTCTTGCATGGTGGTAGGGGAGGAGAGACCTCTCCTTATTTGCAGACACTGAAGCATGATCGGGGCCATCAAGGCGTCTCCGGGACTTTTCCTAGTCACACAGTCACACAGTTCTCCTTAAATTGCAACACTGACAGGATTACACCTTAGAGTGTAGCAGCTGGAGGCACTGCACATGTTGCTAAAATAGGATCAGAATTGAGGTGAAAGGTTTAATTTTAGGCTTCTTAACAGCTAGGCTCTTCCTCCAAGTCTGGGATCAGATTGTTGCTTAGTATCTCTCTTTTTTTTTTCCACTTCCTTGCTGGCTGTAAAGTTCTCTGTGACCACCCAGAATTAAGAGAACAAAATTAAAGCTGCTAAAAAGCAGCGATTTCTCTTCCCACACAATTGTCTTTTTTTTTTTCTCCCCTTAAATGCAATAATGAGTTAACTCTTGGTTAAAGGAAATTCTTTATAGATGGTATATATACTTTCTTGTGAAATAGCTACTTCAGTGTGTGATCTGTTGTACATAGGTATGTTTAAAGCTTTGCAAGTAATTGGAGCTTTGAAGATAGTTCAGTAGTTAAAGGCACTTGCTTGCAAAGCCCGCTGGCCCAGGGTTCAGTTCCCAAGTCACTCACATAAGCCAGAGGTACAAAGTGGTACAAGCATCTGGTACTTTATTTATAGTGGCAAGAGGCCCTGGCATGCCCCGCTCCCACACATGCAAATAAACAAATAATAAAAATTAACAAAACAAAAACCTTTGTAACTCATGAGACATGCAGTTGAATCTTCTGCACAGATCCACTTGTGATAGCAGACTCCTGGGACCGTTCTCCATACTCCTCGCTTCCTGGTATCTATGTCTTGTGTGATCTCCTTATTTCCCTTGAGTGTGGGCAGGGACCTAGCGTGTCACTTCTAATGAATAGAATATGACAAATGTGATAGACTATCACTTCCAAGATTAGGTTACAGAAGGCTGTGACTGCCATCTTCCTGCATTCATTGCTCTTTTTTTTTCTTGTTTGTTCTGATGAATCCTGATGTGTTGTGAACTGCCTTGTCGGGAGGCCCATGTGGCAAAGAGCTGGGGGTGACCACCAGCTCACAGCCAGCTAGGATTCTTGATCAACAAAATCTGTGAGATATAAAAACATGCACTGTGTAAAGCCATTGGTGTGGAGGAAATTGGTTACATGGCAGTAGAAAATTTGAACTAAACTCTTCTTTAACAAGGTTATTGTTTTTGGTTCCAAGTACAAAAACGGGATTCATGATTTATTTACTTTAAGTCTCACTTTTTACCTAGAAAATCCGGTTTTAGTAAGTATTTAAAAAATTTTTTGGGGGGAGGGGCAAGTCCAACCAACTGGCCTCTTTTTCTGTAAGAGGGAAAGAGAGAGAGAGAGGAGGGGGACAATTGGCAAGCAAGGGCTTCCAGCCCCTGCAATCAAACTCCAGATGCATGTGCCCCCTTGTGCACATGCACCAGGCTTAAATGGGACCTGGAGAGTCAAACATGAGTCCCTAGTTTTTGCAGGCAAGTGCTTTAGTAAGATTCTTTTTTTATTTTTTTATTTTTTTTTTATTTTTGAGAGAAAGAGAGGCAGGGGAGAGGGAAGGAGAGAATGGGCATGCCAGGACTTCAACCTGCTGTGAATGAACTCCATATGGGTGTGCCCCCTTGTGGCACATATGCAACATTGTGTGCTTGCATCACTGTGCCTCTGGCTACATGGGACCTGGAGATTTGAACATGAGTTCTTAGGCTTTACAGACAAGTGCCTTAAGGGCTAAGCCATCTCCCCAGCCAGTAAGATTCTTTTTAACTACCAAGAATGGAGAGCTGTTTCCCACAGCCCTGTAGCCACTGGTTATGTCTTCTCTCCCTATTCTTCTTGGGCTAGCTTGATTGTTTCTTCCCATAGCCTTTTCAAGTACCCAGAACCCTTCAGCCTGACTTGTATGATTTAATTGTAGGTTGTTAATTTTCTTTCTGCATTGTTGCACATCTGGCAGGCTGGATTAGAAGGCCTGTGGTTTTGTGGCTGTGACTTCATTTGGGTCCTTATACAAAATAGGTCATCATGAGTCACTTGATTATTACCTATGAAAGAATCGAGTAGCATAATGGTACTTATTTCTGAGTTCATGTTCACTTACATACTTGTGTTTGACTACTATGATTTGAGCAGTTGAAAGACAAATAACCAAATAAAACAAAACACTCTGCTTCCACAATGAGCTAATGCTCCTTTTGACATTATGATTATTACAAGAAGTTTTTCTTATAAATTTAATCCCATCTGAAATATAATACAGATTGTTTTTTTGAATAATATCAGCTAGCAGCTAACATTTATGTTCTTTCTACTTGACATTGTCCTAAGTGGTTTTCTTATATCAGCTCTCAGAGATTCATATTTAAAATCTAATGAATAATTAAAAAATAATATAAAGTTTAAATAATTTTTAAATCTAAAGAGCTGAAACGCTCAAATGAAAGTCACATTAAGGATTAAGTTACATGAAGCAATTTTCACAAAGTGATTTTAAAATGTGATGTATACTAAGCTTTCTTGAGTGTCAACGTCTAGGCTTAGATGAAACTAAGTTGAAACTAAGTTGTATATCTGATGTGATGGTGGTGCTGGAGGTGATGATGTGTCTATTTGATTCTTTGCAAGGTCAATAGTTAAGTAACTCATGATTATTTACTACCAGAGACCCAACTGTTGTCATAGCCTCCACCCCACAAGATAGTAAGTTCAAAAGCAGTGTGTGGTGACATGCACCTGTAATCCCAGAGCTAGGAAGGTGAAGATAGGATCCTGGGGGCTTCTGACTAACTAGTCTGACTGAATGAGAATGCTCCATGTTCATTGAGATACTGTCTCAAAAAACAAAGTAGAGCTGGGCATGGTAGTGCATACCTTTAATCCCAGCACCTGGGAGGCAGAGGTAGGAGGACTGCTGTGAGGTCAAGACCACCCTGAGACTACATAGTGAATTCCAGCTCAGCCTGGGCTAGAGTGAGACCCTATCTCAAAAAACCATAAATAAATAAACAAATAGGTAAATAAATAAATTAGATGCCTGATACTGACTTCTGGCCTTTACACATGTGAGTACACATGTGCATCTGTACACACATGTATACCCACACACATATGAATGCACAGCTACACATGTACACATACCACACATACATATGCATGCAATAAAGTAAGGCCAGTCCTTCTGAGACAAAATGTAGGAAAATAATGAAAGAACAGCTGAATTAGATGGACCATATTATGCTCTACAAGTCCAGGACTGTCTCAGAGAAGAAGGTATGACTAACCAGTCTGAGAAGAATGAACTCAGAAGAAATAGTGAGTCTGTTCCAGTGCTTGTGGGAAGCATAGATTTCCCTTCTCAGGTGGAACAAAAACAAAAAAAAAAAAGGTTTGGATACTTGGAAAAGGTTATATGGGAAATAAAAAGCAATTGCCTTTGGTCCAAAATGTACCAAGATGTTCCTGGACCCAGCGATCATCTATTCCTGGAAGAGGTGAGCACTTCAGTGTGGCGGGGATCTGCGTTATCTTTTCATTTCTCTTCCAGGCCACGCTATGCTAGTGGGAAGGAGGACTGTGCTCTGGTAAAGGTGGTTCTGAGCCTCTGAGCGCATAAGCACTGCCTAGAAAGGTCATGTGACCATGCTCCGCTGGCCCTCAAGGGGTTCTTGGAGCAGCAGGAACACTTATCCTCATGTCTCCGGGTAAAGGGTGGCAGATATTACCATGGCCGCTTTATTAATAAGGATAATACTAGGTATTATCACAATTAAATCCCATATTCCAGTGACTCAACACAGGTTTCTTGTTTAACAATTCAATGTGCATATCTGGTGGGCAGGCAGCATTCCGTAGCTTGGTGATATAAGGACCCAAGTGACCTTCCATCTTCAGCTGCTGTGTTAGTTTTCTGCCATTATAACACATACTTGGGATAATCAACATATTTTTTTAAAAAGTACTTTATTCATTTATTTATTTGAGAGAGAGAGAGAGAGAGAGGCAGGTAAAGAGAGAGAGAATGGGAACACCAGGACCTCCAGCCACTGCAAATGAATTCCAGACACATGTGCCACCTAATGCATCTGGCTTTACATGGGTACTGGGGGATCAAACCTGGGTCCTTTGGCTTTGCAAGCAAGTGCCTTAACTACTAAGCCATGTCTCCAGCCCATCAATGTATTTTTGATTTTGGGGTTCAATCCATGATCAAAAGCTTATTGCTTTTGACTCTTTCATGGTATATCATGTTAGAAGCACATGGCAAAGTGGAACTGCTCACCTCGTGGTTGAAAAGAAAGAGAGGAAGAGGAAGTGGCCAGAGTCTCTGTCTCTTGGTCTCTTGAGGGCATGTCCCCAGTGACCTAAAGACCTCTCACTATGTTGCCATCTTCAAGTTTCCACTACCTGCTAATAGTGTCACTCATGACGTGAAGCCTTTGATACACTGACCACTGAGGGACACTTAGGATACAGACTATAGCCACTGCCAATCCTGGGCACACAGAATTCCCTGCCTCCAGTTGGCAGAGGGAGGAAAGAAAGGGAATATGGCGCCTTGGCCCATAAGTGATGTAAGCCATTTCTGTTTATTTTGAAAGTATGAACTAGATCTATGAATGCTCCTAGAGTGGTTGGAGAAATGTAGTTCCTGAGTGTGTCTTTGTGTGTGTGAAGGGGCGGGGACTGCAGCAACAATTCCATTCTATTGAAAGAGAAGCACGAATTATGGCTTAAGATGTGTGTATCTGCAATACAAACATTATAGATAAAGAATTGTATGGGTTGGAGAGAGAGCTTAGTGGTTAAGGTGTTTGCCTGCAAAGCCAAAGGACCTCAGTTCAATTCCCCAGGACCCCATAAGCCAGATGCACAAGGTGGTGCATACATGTGGAATTCGTTTACAGTGTCTAGAGCCCCTGGTGTGCCCATTCTCTCTCTCTCACTGTCTGCCTCTCTCTCTCAAAAATAAATAAAATAAAATATTTAAAAAGAATTGTGATATAGAAATATAAAAGTTCATGATTATATAACTTGTTAATGGCAAAGTTAGAGTTTGAACTTGAACACTCAATACCCCGTACCCACCAAAATAAATAAATAAATAAATAAATAACTAAATAAATAAATAAATACATCGATGGAGTGTGTGATGAAAAACAAAAAAGATTTGTGGCTATGAACAGGTGTGGGACAGTGTGGCTATCCAAGAGCTCCTGATGTCTATGCTATACCACCTGGGGCTTTGCAAGCAAGTTTAATTAATTAATTAGGTGATTAAAATTTTTTTAAAATTATTTTATTTATTTTTTGGAGAGAGACACAGAGAGAGATAGACAGAGAGGGAGAGTGAGACAGAGATGGATGCGCCAGCAGTCTCAGCTGCTGTGAACGAAATCCAGATGTGTGCGCCCCCTTGTGGTCAAGTGTGGCATTGTCCCCTTGCGTCACTTTGCATCTGGCTAAACGTGGGACCTGGAGATTGGAACCAGCGTTCTTAGGCTTAGGAGGAAGGCGCCTTAACCGCTAAGCCATCTCTCCAGCCCTAATTAAGTGATTTTTTTTTGAGGTAGGGTCTAGCTCTATCCCAGACTGACCTGGAATTCTCAGGCTGGCCTTGAACTCCCAGTGATCTCCTACCTCTGCCTCCCAACTGCTGGGATTAACAGCGTGCGCCATCATGCCTGGCCTTGGATTACTCTCTCTTTCATGGCTCATGCCTCCTCCTCTTTTTTTTTTTTTTTTTGTTTTGAGTCAATATTTTTTTAATTGTCACTAAATAAAATAAAAAAATTTAAAGGCACAATAGAAGCAAAGATGTCATTTTTTTTGGCATCTAACATAACTTTTGTTTAAAGTTTCAAGAAAATCTAAATAAACCTAAAGAGTGAGAGAAACATTAACTTGGGAAAGAAAAAAAAAAAAAGTCTGATTGCCTCAAATCCTTCCCAAGTCCTAAACTTAAAGAGTGAGAGAAGTATTTACTTTGGAGAGAAAAAAGTCTAATTGCCTCAAATCCTTCCCAAACTCTTCCTCTTAAGTGAACCATCTGCCCTTGCATCTTTGTCGTGTGCTTCTCAGGGAACTCAGATGAAGCTGACAGAGATACACGTGTAGTCTACTGCATGCACCCTCTTGGAGAATTTCTCCCATGAATCTATTATGCAGGCATGAGACAACTGTGGGAGCGAGGAGCACATTGCTCTTGTGAACCTCATCGGCTCTGGGTGATTGTCAGTCTAACATGTCTGATCTTGTTTCCACAGTCAGTACCTTAATGAACTAAGAAAAGCCTATGTGAGGTACCCATTGACACTTGCAGATATCTAGTAAGAAAAAAAAAATTAAGAAACACCCTTTCTTCATTAGGTTTGCTCCACATAGAAGAACTTCATTCTGGATCAATATTCTTCTTAGGTGAGTGGCCTGCAAAGGTTCTAGTCTTAGTGACTACCCCCCAAACAGGAATAAATCTCCATGTGTGTACTAACTCTCACAGCTTTAGCTAAATGGACCCCCTAACATATGGTATCTTTTTTTTTTTTCATTTTCCAACACATGGATAATTTCTCACATTTTAAATCAACTGAAAATGAGAAGATATTAGGCAAATCTTCATAGAGGATTAACTACCAGGAAATATAGTTTGTTTGCATAAATATTTGTGGTGGGATGGGTGATGAGGTCACTTTGCATAGGCATATTTCATACTGTTGAAAGTTGGGGCCCAGGGAGAGGCTCTGTGGATGACTATGGAATCACCTGTTTGTGTGGTTGGACAGCCTGGGGGGTCAGTTGCTCTCTCCTGATTTGGCTGCAATGAAGACCAAGCAGAGCATTATGTCCCGGCTTGTATAGCCAATGCTTCTTCCACGTGAGTGTGGTTGACAGGGACCCATCTCTGTAGAGGACAGTCTTTCTGTGCTCAGGTGTTGCAGATTATAACCTGTGTATGAGCCCATGCCACTTGCTCAGGAAGTTCCAGATAAAATCATTAGAAATGCTCCAGGTTGGGCTGGAGAGATGGCTTCGTGGTTGAGGTGCTTGCCTGCAAAACTTAAGGACCCATGTTTGACTCTCCAGATCCCACCTTAGCCAGACACACAAAGGTGCAAGCGCAAGGTCGCACATGCCCACTAGGTGGCACAAGTGTCTGGAGTTCAATTGCAGTAGCTGAAGCCCTGGCATGCAAATTCTCTCTCTCTCGAAAGAAAAAAAGAAAGAAAGAAAGAAAGAAAGAAAGAAAAAAAGAGAGAAAGAGAAAGAAAGAAATCCTTTAGAGTTTGGAGAAGGACCCCATTCCTAATGGACTATTGACTAGATTTGGTGTTGGATCTGAATGATGACTCCATATTTGGTGCCAAAGGATTAAGGAGAATGGAAACCTGAGCATCAGAGTACTTTCTCCTAAGAGAGATCAAGGCCACTTACTTCCCACAGGGTGGCATCAGAAAAGGCAGCGACGCGCCTGGAAGACACCAGTTCTCTGCAGGTAATGATCAATAGGGAAAAGAGAAAAGCAGCTCATTAGGCACTTCTCTCCTAGGGAGTTCTCTGCGCCTCCTCACATCTCCAAAGCCACAGGCAGCTGTATTGTCCTCATTATGAACACGGGCCCACTGGAGCACCAGAGCACCGCCCTAGGCAAGAACCAGACAGCGACCCTGAAGACCAGTCCATGGTCAGCCGCTCTGAGTGTCAGGGTATTTTCAGGCTTGTCCTGCCTGCTTCCTCTTTTATGTACATGTTTTCCCTAAATGTACTGTAGAATCTATACAGGGATTTATTCATGCCCGGGAGGCTACCTGTGATGGTTCCGCTCAGACAGAGGTCACCCGTATGGGGGCTGGGCCGTATGAGGTAGCCACCAGGCTCTAAGGGTTTTCCTTCTACCTCTGGGGTAGGAGGGAGCGATTAAGATCCCTGAAAAAGTTCCTTAAGCTCCATATCAGAGATGCAGCCTGAGAGTCTACTCGGTCCCATTTCTGTATCCATTCTTTCTATCTAAAAGGGATGTTTGGCACTGGCTTGTTTTATCCCTTCAAATCCTCCTCCCTCCCTCCAGCTGTCTGTGGCCACAAAAAAAAAAAAAAAGATTCGATAGCCAAGTGGTTTCTGCTGATGAGATGAGAGAGAGGATGAAAGAATAGGGAAGAAGACCCGTGAGCTGCAAATCTATTTGTCTATGTGAAAGACGGTGCGTGTGGCTTCAGGAAACGAGGAGGAAAGAGACAGCTGTCTTCAATTGAAACTTCACACACGAATGCCAGCCTTGGGAGAGGCACCAAGAAGGTAGTGTCTATGGGGTCTGTCAGCTCTCACTTCTAGCTCTGGTACTGCCTGGTCCTACTCTACACCCAGGTTTCCTTCTTCATCTGTAGAGTGGGATTAACAATTTTGATCATTTCATAGAGATGACTGGAAAATTAAAGCCTGAAATGGATAAGGTGTATACAGTACACGGGAGTTAAATCATATTGTCCGTCAGGGTGCTTATGAAGTTCACTCTGCGCATGAAGTTGAAATTCGAAGCAGGGGAGGGTTTGTCTAGTTTTGGATGTATCCTGGCTCCTGCACCTTCCTTACCTCCCAGTGGTGCTCCTCCGCAAACACTCTGCTCCCCCCGCCCCCACCACCCCTCCAGGCTCCGGGCTCTCGCCTCCCGGCTCCCGCTGCAGTTGCGCGCCGCCGCCTCTAGATGGAACTTTCTTACCAACACAAAGCCAGGCGGGCCTGGGCGCCCCTGGAGCCGCGCTGCGCGCGCGGCCAGGGGGTTCCCGCTTTCTCTCCGCCCCGCAGCGGGTGCAGAGTGAGTGCGGGAGCCTGGGCGGGACTTGGAGGGGAGGGGCCCTGGACTGTGCGTTTAGAACCGTACGTGTTCCTATCCACTGGATGCTAGGGAATCCCGAGGTTTCCCGGTTCCGCGAGGCCCCTCGGGAGTTTCCTACCCGCGTGCGGGCTCCTCTCCGTCTCCATAAAATGACAGTCGCCTGCTGTGACCGCCCCTCCCGTGCAGTACCCGCAGTGGGACCGGGATCACGTCCAACCTCGAGTCCCGGGCTCGGGAGCAGCTCACCTCCCTCCCCAAGATCCTGCTGGACGACCGCACCGGCGCGCAGCGGGAGGCAAAACTTTGCGGGAAAGCCGCGCGGTTTGCGGGCTCTACTTTGAGCATCCTCCAAAAGAAAGCAGGGTGGCGGGATTCTGTCACCGATCATGTCTTCTTCACAGTGACCCTTCTAACAGCTGTGCTCAGCAGAGGGGACCCCGGGCTTGCGGGAGCCGAGTGCAGAGCCGGGGGTGGGGGGTGGGGTGGGGGGGGCGATGCTCTCCAGGCAGTCGGAGGCGCCCTGCCACCGCGTCTCTCCCACCCGCGCCTTCCCCGCGCCACCTCCCTCTCTCCGCATCTCTGGGTCCTCCCCCTTTTTTGTTAGGGGCGGGGCACATGGGGGTGATTGCTTAAAAACAACAGCCACAACAACAACAAAAAATAGAACTACTGATATTTCTGGTCTCCGCATCGTTTGGGGCTGTAGCGCGAAGGGGGTCCTGCGAGCAAGAGCTCTCCCCGGGTTCTTGTCCACGCCGGGGGAGAGGTGGGGAGAGGAAGGTCACTTGGTGACAACAGAATCCAGGGCTCCTTCCCCTCTAGGTTCCTCCTCCCTGCTTCTCGGGGTGACTGGTTGGCGCGAAGCGATTGGCGATCGGGGGTGGGGGAGGACGCGATCCCAGCCGCGGCTCCCCGCGCCGCGCGGGGTGAATGGCCGCGGGCGGAGGATCCGGAGGCGCCCTACACAGACCAATCGCGGCCGCGGGTGGGAGTATTTGTTATTCACATGGAAGAGACTTGGCGGCCAGCTCAGCACCCTCAGCACCGAGATCAGCCACAAGTGCGGCCGCGGTGCTGGCCTCACGCGGCGGCGGCAGCGGCGGCGGCGGCAGCAGCGGCGGCGGCGCTGACATGGAGCTGCGGGCCCCCCGCGGGCTTCCTCACCGCGCCCTCTGCGGGGAGCAGGGTAAGACTCCCCGCCGAGTAGCAGGCAGAGGAAAAGAGGAAAGCAAGTGATGAACCACAGGGACCAAATATCAAAACCAAACCAAAACAAGTCCCCAGCCGTCCAACTATCCCCAAACAACTGAGCTTGCTAATAAGAGGAGCATCCCTCCCTCCTATTTCATTATCCTCCCCATTTTCTTGCCCCAAATCGTTCAACCAGCCGACAGCAAGGTGCACGGATCCTTCTAAGAGCACTTTAGTGATTTCCTTTTTCCTGGGCACAAGTAGCTGGCCTTGCATACCCAGAGTCTGGGAAAGCACCGGCAGGTGGAGGAAACGCGAATGGAAGAGAGATAGGGAGGGAGAGTGGGCACCAGGGGGCGAGGGGCTGGCCGGGCATTGGAGCTTGATTGGGTGTCTGTTGATTTTACGTTGCAAATAACAAGGCAGCCAGCCCTCTTGTCTTCCCATGATTACATTCCACTGAAGAGGTTCCGAATAGCGGGGAGGCTTAGCTTGGAACTCCCAAGCCTTGGAGGTGCGATTCCCCCAAAAGTTTTGACAGCGAACGCGAGATTGAAAGGTGACTGGAAGCGGGCAGGCGCTCCAAGGATGCTCTAATGGGGCGTGCGGTGGCAGGATTTTAGTCGCTCTGCCTTGGATTGCCTGCCCTGGGTGACCTGGACCTGCCCTGGCTGAATCCGGACTTGTTCTGCTGAAATGCCCAGGTACCTTCCTCATGCTAAGCAGAGGGATTTCCTAAGTTAGCGGGTTCCGGGATGAGTTGAGGGTTAAAGCCCCCCTGCCTCCCCTCCCCGGTCTTTCCCAGCTTGGGTTGGAAAAATGTCTAGCTAGGATGTAGGGAAGGGGCGGGGGCGTCGCAGGAAATGCCTGGAGGTGTGGGGGTCCTGGAGACCCGCATCTTTGCGCAGCGCACGCTCTGCCTGCCTTGAGTTTGCGTTTCCCTCAGCCCCCATGAGGTTGGGAATTTCCGTGCCCGCCTCCCCCTCCACGGGAAAACCGTGGAGTTCGTGTCCTGTTGGGGGTGGGGGAGGAGGAAAGGTCTTTGGGGTATCTTGAGTTTCTTAAGCCTAGGCTGAAGCTCCCCGCATCACCCCCAGACAGAGCGGCCCCAGTGTCTGTCTGGTGGACCTGCGCGGGGGTGTGGGCGCTCGTGGCCACCAGGTGTGGCGGGGGCGGAGACGCTCCCGGCCGTGGGGCGCGCAGAGGCTGTATCCCCCGGCGCGCGGGGAGGACTGGGGCGGTGCCGCGGTGCACCGGAAAGGCGAGAGTAACCAGGTACTTCCCCCGGCCCTAGAATCTACCCAGAGTGGTGCTCCTACAGTCAGTCCAAGGAACTGGGAAGAGAAGGGAAGATGCAGAGGGGAAGAGGGGAGCCCAAGCAGGGTGAGTGGCTACTGCCTGAGAAATATAGACCTTTCAGCTGCCCAGATGAGTGAGCCCTGCTGCTCAAACAGCCGGGAGATCCCTTTAGGTCCCTTCACTTGATGAATATATAATAGACTCCTACCCCACCGCCCCAATTCAACAACCACCCTGTTTGTCTGACACGCTTCTTTGGTGCAAATGAAATGCAGAGGCGCGTGCTAGTCACCCAATTGCGCAAGACGGCACCCCTCCCCGCGCTTCCCTGAGGCATTGCTTCCAGCACAGATTGGGGAGCCCGGGGTCAGAGCGTGTCTCCAGGCCCAGGATAAGTGGGAGGGGGTGGTGAAAATACCCACTTGCTGGTTGCAGAAGCTAAAGCCCCTTAGCGCCCCAAGTGAGTCCCACCCCTGGAGGGAATGCCTTATTTGTCAATTGGGGCTGATCTTTTCCCTCAGACCAGAGAGTGTGGAAGCCTCCTGAACACCCGAGGATTCACTAGAGTCTCGGCCACTAAGACGCCAGAACTCAGGTCTTACCAATGGACGGAGCCGAAAGACAGGCTTTGCGTTTGCGGTGGAAATATTTACAAGAAAGATTACAGACAGGAGAAACACATTCCGATGATAGCTTATATTTGGCTTAGAAGAAAAAAAAAATGAAAAGAGGAAAAGAGCCACCAGCAGGTAGATCTTGGATAAACAGCGTATTGCACTTCAGTGTAATTTCCATTTTCCGTTATGAAATTGTTTGTCAATAATTGCGAATGGCTAAGAAACCACTTTAGTGGACTTCGGTCAGTTGCTTGGGAACAATTATCTTGAAAGGTCTTGGTAGGAGACTAAATCTGCTGCATGAACTGCGTTCTCTGGCTCTTGAAAATCCATGGCTTGATAATTTTGAAAAGAGCTGTATATTCCCCAGGGAAACGATTTGCTAATGTCATTTTCCTACTTCCGAGTCCACCACAGGTTGTTACAGAGAAGATAAAGACAGAGAATGTTTGCTCTTAAATCCGGGGTATGGAGACAGTCTGAGGAGGGGGAGGCTTTCCAGGAGACATTTTTTTGTCCAGAATAAAGAAAAAGATGCTGAGAACACAGTTCTCTACTGTCTGTAAGCTCAATTTGTTTCATTTGGTTTGTGCTAGCTAGTTCTGCCCTATTGTGGCCCCCTGTTGCAAGTTATGGCTGCTCCAATAATTCCAACCATCTCAATCCAAAAGGAAGAAGAGGGAAGGAGGCACCAAGCTCCAGTGAGTGCAGGAGGAAAGTTAGAGGTTTGGAGAGATGTGCTCTTTTCAAACTTGGCCCGGCTGCCATGGGGCTTGTTGAACTGGTATGTATGCAGTAAATGACCCAGCTGGCATTCCCGTTGATAGCCAATTTTCGTGTAAGAATGGCCATTGTCTTTGGGTCAAAACACACATGCGGACTGCTTCACAAACATGCTTTTGCAGCAGTTACTGTCATTTTTCCCCCTTTCTTCCAAGTTTCTTTTCCGCAGTATTCCCCCTGGAATTCCTGTAGTTCGAGTGCCCAACATGGGTATCACGGTGCTTTAGTCCATGGGTGGCATTGCTGTGTCTTAAAAGAGGAGATGCTAAGTGGGTTTATCCTTCACTAGTTCCACAGCAGAGACCTGGTCACCTCTCAGGGCCTGTTGAATCAGCTGGCTTCCAAGGGTTCAGGAATTGTTGCTGTGTTCTTGATAGAACCTGACTGGGTATCATTAATCTCATACATGGGGGTTTCACGGGAGGGAGGGAGCCTTTAGAGCTGGTTGTACCTTCATGTTTCCATCACAACAGGGGGTTTTCCTCCCTTCCTCTCTCCCTCATCCCCCTCCCCCTTTCTTCCTCCCTTGCTTTCCACTCAGCATTTTTGTTGATTTTCATTTATGTTTGGTGCTTTGACAAGTTGCAGCAGACTCAGACACAGACTGTAAGGGTCTCCAGTATGGTGTTGTCCCATCCAGGCCCCACATTCTGAGTGCTGGCTATCCCTGATGGGGTGATTTGAGGGGTTAGTGGAGAGAAGGTGCTTAGTTCATAGCTCCCTGCTGTGCCTAGTCACACCCACACTCTCAACTATTACTGATGGTGAATTTTTTGCCTTTCTTTCTTGCTTTCTTGCTTTCTTTCTTTCTTGCTTTCTTTCTTTCTTGCTTTCTTGCTTTCTTGTTTTCTTTCTTGCTTTCTTTCTTGCTTTCTCTCTCTCTTTCTTTCTTTCTCTCCCTCCCTCCCTCCCTCCCTCTCTCTCTCTTTCTTTCCTCCCTCCCTCCCTCCTTTCTTTCTTTCTTTCTTTCTTTCTTTCTTTCTTTCTTTCTTTCTTTCTTTCTTTCTCTCTCTCTCTCTCTCTCTCTTTCTTTCTTTCTTTCTTTCTTTCTTTCTTTCTTTCTTTCTTTCTTTCTTTCTTTCCTCAATCTAGTATGGTCTGTCCTAGGCATCATTTTATAAATGCAGATGTTTGGGTTGGGGAGATGGTTCAGTGGAAAAAACATTCGTTATGCAAGACTGAGTACCTGAGTTTGGATCCTCAGGACCCTCATGAAAAGCCAAATGCCTGGGCATCTGTAATTCCAGTGCCCCTATGGGGAGAAGAGAGATGAAGACATGAAGACATGGCCTGGAAGTTTGCAGACCACTAGTCTGGTGAAGGCAGCAGTGATCAATGATGCAGCCTGCCTCAAACACTACAGAGGGCCAGGACCCACCCCTGAAGTTGTCCACTCCACATGCACTCTGTCATGCACATGCCCGCACTACTCACGCTTACACACATCAACATGTGTACACACACGCACACACATACTCCAAAAAAACAAAGTTAAGAAAAGAAAGAAAATGCAGATCCTCCACTTGCAAGCTGATTGAAATTCACCAGGTTTTGATACTGGCTGATGAATTCACTTCCTCCTACCTAGAGTGTGGGCTATGATGCACCTTCATAGGGGAATATCTGGGGGAAGTGAGAAAGTGTGTAAGGCTGCAGGCATGTTGTCAGCATTCAGTAAGTTGGTTTCCCTTTATCTGCTGCAAACTATACACATGACTTCCCATTTCTTTAAATATGGTCATTTTATACAATAGTGGTTATCAGAAAAAGAAAGGTACAAATTGAATTCTGCTAAATCAGATTGTACTTTAAACACACAGGATCTAGCTCCTTAAAGGAAATCTGTGGTGAGTTCTTTTGTTATGCAAAAATCACCTTTTTATAATTTATCTATCTAGTAGGTTGAGCTTCTTGTGGATCTGATTTTCTTTTCTTCTTTCTTTCTTTCTTTCTTTCTTTCTTTCTTTCTTTCTTTCTTTCTTTTTGGTTTTTCGAGGTAGGGTCTCACTCTGGCTCAGGCTGATCTGGAATTCACTATGTAGTCTCAGGGTGGCCTCAAACTCTCAGTGATCCTCCTACCTCTGCCTCCCAAGTGCTGGGATTAAAGGCATGCGCCACCATGCCCGGCCCCCGATTTTCTTAATATGGGCCTTGTTTGTATAGAAGTGCTTCGAAAACCTTTTCTCCTGGCTGGGGAAAAGTCACTCAGCTTGCAAACAAAATCAGTTATTGTGTGCAGTTGGAAAAGCCTTGCTCTTGTGTTTGAGTACACTCTCATATGCTCTTATAATGAAACAATAGAACATCAGAACAGGAAGCGGAAGACACTTTGGAGACTGCATGGTCTCTCTTACTCATTTCACAGATGAGGAAGTAGACTCACACACAGAGATGAAGTGTCACCAGCCTGGCACTCCCAGACAAGGATCCAATCCCAGGCCTCTCTTGCTAGGAGAGCTCAGCAGTCCCTATCCCCACTCTGCCCCTTCCCCTGCAGAGATCTGCACATGTACCAGCCTGGGAGATGATACAGAAATCTGATGTATTTCCAAGCAACTCAGAAGAACTGCAAGTATGGGCAGCTTCAGATGAAACTTTGGGTTTGGATGACAATATCCATTCAGCGTAGCCCTTTCTGTTAAGGAGCTGAGTGGAACGTGGCATAGCTCTGCCGCTTGGGCTCTTTTATGATAAAAAAAAATGTATTTCTAGGTTAATGATGTTTCTCCATAAGGATTTTATCATGTCAGAGCTTAATAGCCCTTGCTCCATGCTGGAGGAAGATGTGATAGTTGACCTTGGTAGGCTCTCTGTGTGTTGGTTGTCTCATCCCATTGGTAGCAGGTGGCCAGAAAGCCAAATTTGTAGTGTGGCTAAACACACTGGATATGTTTAACCCTTTAAGAGAATTAGAAATACCTCTGTCTCTTGGAAATGCCCGGAGTGTCCCTTCCTAGTGAGCTCATTTTTTTTTTTAAGGAGCTAGCCACTGAGATGCACATTGTGTGGACGGATTTCAGTGGCATGGTGGAGCCCTTGCCTCACTGTACTGTCACAACCAGCCCCTGCACTACTGGGGCTTTCTCAAAGGCAGGGCCACCTTGGGAGTCTGAGGATTTTGTGGGTTTTGCTACTTGCTGGCTCTAGCCTTGGAGCTCTACTGGATTTTTTGGGGCCTTCTTTTCTCATGTATACCAGAGTTAATGATCAGTAAGCGGAAAATCCTTGAGGCACTCTTAGGTGTTTAAGACTTTGGCATAGAGAAGGTTCATAGAAAATAAAAGGATCCAGGTATGGTGGCACAAGCCTGTAACCCTAGTTACTTGGGGAGGCTGAGGCAGGAAGGTTGCAAATTCAAGGCAATCCTGGGCAACTTACTGAGGCCCTGTCTCAAAATAAGTTAAAAAATGACTGGGGATAGAATGCTAGCCCAGCATGCATGAAGCCCTAGGTTCAATCCCTGGCACCACAATAAAATAAAATAATAAAACATACAAACAAATAGCTAAAATGAAAAGAAGCAGAATTCAGGACTCTGGTCTCTAAGGAGCTGTTCTGACTAGCTTCTCAGGAAATGGTTGCAACATAGCCTCAAAGTACAGCCAAGGGACCTGACCATGAAGAGACCCAGGTCTGCAGGACTGTCAGTGAAAGGGTTGGTGTTGCAGTCAGCTTCTCCTTGCTGGCAGAAAACACCCAGGCAAAAGCAGCTTGTGGGAGGAAAGGGTTTATTTTGGCTTACAGACTCAAAGGGAAGCTCCATGATGGTAGGGGGAAAAGATGGTGTGAGCAGAGGCTGGATGTCACCTCCTGGCCAACACCAGGTGGACAACAGCAGCAGGAGAGCATGATAGACACTGGCAAGGAGAAGCTGGCTATAACATCCATAAGCCCGGCCCCTAAAATACACTGCCTCCAGGAGGCTTCAATTTCCAAATTGTCACCAGCTGGATACCTAAGCATTCAGAACACGGGAGTTTATGGGGGACACCTGGATCAAACTACCACAGCTGGTCATGTGTGATCTACAGCATATTAGAAGAGGAAGAGAGGCTGGACAGGAAGTCTCTGACAGTTCATGGTTAAGCTTCCCTGCATAGTTAGCCTCTCCATGGACCCTTTAATCATGCAGGGAATCTGCAACCTGAAGAACTTCCAGGGTAAAGGACTCATATCTTCTTTAAGAAGTCCATTGGTACAAGTGATTTTTCTACCAAGCACAGAGGAAGGTCAGCTTGGAAGAAAAGCCATTTTACTTGAAATCCAACACAGAGCATGAAGTAGAACTATTTGGGTCTACATCACACAAAGGTAATTCCAACTAGGGTGAGTTTAGATTAAAGCTCACAAGGATTCCATAAGAGCCAGACTAGGCAGTGTAAGATTAAACAGTGAAACATGAATGAAGTCATTTTCCACAAATTTTCACATACAATTTCCCCAAGAATTTGAAAGAGAAAGTAAATCTTCCTGCTGTCAGGTCTCAGCTTTTTTAATGGCAGTATGTCAGATTTGGAAACAAATGCAATACTTTAATATTTTATAAATAATTCTGATCTTATTTTTAAAGTGGGAAACAAAAATCCAGTAAAAACTTACCAACTGGGCAGATAGACAAACAGTTGCTCAGCTCTAGTAGAAAAGGAATTATAGACCAGGTTAACTTCCAGTTACTGAGCCCATACCCTGGGCCAGATATTGTGTTTTCCATGTGAGCTTGCCAGCAGGTCCTGCACTCTTTTTTGACAAGAAAATCAACATCAGAGAGCTTGTGACTCATGCTATGCTAAGAGGAGAAAACTCAAGCAAAAATTGAAGCAAACTGTCCAATACTCAAATGGAACCTCTCTATTTTCTTAAATTTTCTTTAAATTTTCTTTTTATTTATTTGAGAGAGCAAGAGAGAAAGAAGGAGAGAGAGAGAGAGAGAGAGAGAGAGAGAGAGAGAGAAGAGAATGGGTGCACCAGGGCCTCCAGCCATTGCAAATGAACTCCAGACACATGCACCCCTTTGTGCATCTGGCTTACGTGGGTCCTGGGGAATTGAATGGAGGTCCTTTGGTTTTGCAGGCAAATGCCTTAATTGCTAAGCCATCTCTGCAGCCCAAACTCTCCATTTTATATTTCACTGCATTGATCTGCTAAATGAAATAATTCTCCCCTGACCTTTCTTACAATTAAATCCCCAAACACACCCACAAGATGCAACGTGAGTAGGTAAGGAAAGCTGGTGGTTAGTAGATAGTGGACTCTTTCTGTGTTTATCTGTAAGTGAAAGCCATGTATTATTTTGGTTGTTAAGTACTTGGAGATAGCTTGCCATCATGAAGGAAGGTTATGGAGAACAGGCCCTATCTATTCTTTTTGAAATTTCTTCATTTTCTTCTTCTTCTTTTATTCCGGGTTCTGCCAGAGAGGATTAGCTCAGCCATATGGACTTGGTTTCACTAATGCTTAAATTAGCCATCCGAGTTATTGAGATTTTACTAACATGCCACTGGCCTTGTTTGTGATGTGCTCCTGGTGATGCTAGGATCAAGGCATATTTACTTCAGAACTACAGGCATGCCCATTGATTCCATCCTCACAGATTAATTGTGTAAATTACAATCCTGCTTGTAGTCATGAGTAATATATTGTCCATCACTTAAGTGGTTTCATCCAGAAAATCAAGTCGTCTTTCTGAGTGTTTTCTTTTGTGGAATGCCTGAGGTTAGGCTGTTGTGGAATCTGAGTTCTGCTGGATTAACTGAGTGGTAAGAAAAAAAATCAGAAAAGGACTAGGAATTTGGGGCAGTATTGAGGCAATCAAAGTGTAGCATGTGCCAGGATGCAAGGAACACTTGTTGCAGGTGGCATAGACATGTCTCAGTAGAGGGGACAGCAGTTGGTCCAGACTCCCGTACACACACAGAAAGCTAGTACAGTGGGCTGCTTGCTGTGAGCCTCTTTTCAAACCTGAAAGTGAACAACAACAAAAAAAGAGTGCAACTTTCTCGGAAGGTACTTGGACATATGTTCAGTTGTCCCCTAGGGAGGCACCATCCTTTCTTTCAGGACAAAGAAGATGGAAAGAAAATTTTATGAGCTGGAACTTGAACAAGTGAATGGAAAATACAAGCAGATGTTGGTTGGTTAGGGTGGAGGGAAATGTTCCAAACTTCAGATTTCAAACTCATATGTAAATAGCTGAGAAATGAACATTAGATTAACCACTCTGCCAAAATAAATTGGTGCCGTTTATTCTCTTTATTACATGTACGCTTTAAATCTCAGATTCCCTATGTTAAGTCAATTCTCATTTTCAGCTAAATTGCCTCAAACTGTTTTGAAAGAATCTTATGGAATTCTTTAAGGCCCTAGAATAAACTTTTTCCTCTAGATTTGCCTGTAGATGTTTTCACTCTAGGTTATTTCTAGTCTTGATGAAATAACTGTTTTCCCCACTGAGACAGACAAAATTAAGAAGCTCTGCAATCGATCTACAACTCTGATGTGCTCCTGGTGATGCTAGGATCAAGGCATATTTACTTCAGAACTACAGGCATGCCCATTGCTTCCATCCTGACAGATTAATTGTGAACTCTGACAATGGTAACAGGAAGATCTTCACACATAACCCTCCCCTTGTGTTTAATTTTCAAGTCTTTGTTTTGTTACCAGAGAACAATAGGATAATTTTATATGAAATCTTTGATGTTCTATGCTAAATGTTTTCATTAGATATAAGATACATCTTTTGGATTCCTTTCCCCTCCCTCCCTCCCTCCCTTCCTCCCTCCCTCCCTCCCTCCCTCCCTCCCCTCCCTTCCTTCCTTCCTTCCTTCCTTCCTTCCTTCCTTCCTTCCATTGAATAATCAGGTTCCCACTGGAAAATCTGGGCTGCTAAAAATGTCATTAACAGATGACTGTCTTTTTGAATATGTCACAGAAAATAACCTTTCATTATCATTTTGTGGAAAAAAATTTAAATGTTAAATTCAGATTGCTGTAAAGGCAAAGCAGATTTGAAAAGAAACAATACCATACACCAAAGGATTTTTATTTTTATGGAAAAGGGATTTACTGAAATAAAATGCTAAATAAAAAGACTTTCTGGCTGGGAGAAGCAACCTAGCTTCAAATACTTTTCCTTTTCTCTTGTTCTAACCGTATCATCAACCTCTCTGTTTAGACGCAGTGTGGCCAGGTGTTCAGAATCACAGGGGACAAAAAGAGTTTCCTACTCAATCAGGGAAATAAAAAGTTGGTGCAGACAGGGCTTAAATATATGAAAAATACAGTCCTACTGAACTGAACCCCCTTTTTTTCCCTGCCCCTCTCCCCAGGAATAAGTCTCCTACAGGGCTGACTTCCAGGACGTGAATTGTCGACGTCATCCCAGCATTAGAACCTCGGATGTTACTCTAATTTCAGCATCATCCCAGGGATGTTAACGTTACATGGGAATAAACTTGATCCTTAAGGGTCTGATGGAAATTCACCGTGACGTTCAAATAGAAAACAACTTGCTGAAACCCACAGAGCCTTTTCCTCATGGGCCCTGATGGTAGCCTCCAGAAGGTGCAGGCTCAGGTGGTCCCCCTTTTGTGTCAGTGATTGCAATACCACCTGTGGAGAAAATGGTATGCGAGGGAAAGCGCTCAGCCTCTTGCCCTTGTTTCTTCCTCTTGACTGCCAAGTTCTACTGGATCCTCACGATGATGCAAAGGACTCACAGCCAGGAGTATGCCCATTCCATTCGTGTGGATGGGGACATCATATTGGGGGGTCTCTTCCCCGTCCATGCAAAGGGCGAGAGAGGGGTGCCTTGTGGGGAGTTGAAGAAGGAAAAGGGGATCCACAGACTTGAGGCCATGCTTTATGCAATCGACCAGATTAACAAAGACCCTGATCTCCTCTCCAATATCACTCTGGGTGTCCGGATCCTTGACACGTGCTCCAGGGACACCTATGCTTTGGAGCAGTCGCTCACTTTCGTGCAGGCACTGATAGAGAAAGATGCTTCCGACGTAAAATGTGCTAATGGAGACCCACCCATCTTTACCAAGCCTGACAAGATCTCTGGTGTCATAGGTGCTGCCGCGAGCTCGGTGTCCATCATGGTGGCTAACATTTTACGACTTTTTAAGGTAGGTAAAGGCCTTTGTTCATTTAAGTAGTGTGAGAGTACCACAAATCGTTGTGATTCTAGTGTGGGTTTACAGAAGAAAGTGAAAATGAAGATGATGCTAATGGACTCTCTCTCTCTGTCATTGGGTTCCTCAAATGGGGGATTCTGTGCCACTCTTAATGCTGAATGGATTCATCCTGACTCTTTTTTTCTTGAAAACAATGGTGGGAGAGTCTGTGACATGTAGGGTTACATCCTCAGCGAGGCACATTTTCAATCAAAGCAAGCATCTTTGCTTTCGAGAATGATGAACCTTTAGTCCTATGGGGCCTTTCCGCTCTATTTCAGGTACGTGTGAGATAGTTCACATGGTGAAACTTCCTCAAGGTGGGATGCTCTGTTATGACAAAAGCTCCCATGTGAAGAAAAAGTATTTATTACTAACATGCAGATAGGAATGACACAGTGGGAGATAAGGTGGCCATAAAGTTGTCAGGCTTATTATGACTAGAATGGAGCAGGACCTCATTAATTCAGACTTGGAATTATTATGAATAACTCTTATTGAGTTACTAGTTCAAAGTTAGCAGGCTAACTCTAGACATTTTGACTTAGGTTTGATGAGCCTTTTCATATAGTCTTTATTTATATAAATATGAATAAAATTGAAAGTATTAAATCATATAAATATATACATACATACATACTTTAGACAGTATAAAGTGCCACCCAGTTATCGTAACTCATCATTTTCATTGACTTTCTCACCTTACATATTAATATAAATTATGGAGACTTTCATGAAGACATATTTTTTTTTTTTTTTTTTTTTTCGAGGTAGGGTCTCACTGTAGCTCAGGCTGACCTGGAATTTACTATGTAATCTCAGCGTGGCCTCAAACTCATGGCAATCCTCCTACCTCTGCCTCCCGAGTCCTGGGATTAAAGGCATACACCACCACGCCTGGCAAGACAGATATATATATTTTAGTTTTTTGAGGTAGGGTCTCACTCTAGCCCAGGCTGACCTGGAATTCACTATGTAGTCTCAGGGTGGCCTCGAACTCACAGTGATCCTCCTACCTCTGCCTCCCAAGTGCTGGGATTAAAGGCATGTGTCACCACGCCCGGCTAAGACATAGTTTTTTAAATTGAAGTTACTTTTCAGTTTGATTTCTTACTCAGTGAGACTTGACTTTCCCAACTTAACCTGAAGTAATATAACTTGATTTTATATTGTTCAAAACTGTGTCTATGCATATCAGATTTAAAGTTGGACTGATGAACAAAGCGATGGAAAACTACACACACACACACACACACACACACACACACACACACACACACACACGATCAAAGGAATTGAATCAAAGGCTTTCTGGTTGGGAAGACACCTTGCAGGCCCATGTAGTTTAGCCTGTCTCTCATGCTGGGATACTCCCTGGAACATTCCTCAAGAGGCTTCACAGCCTCTCTGTGAATACCCTTCCCTGAGCAATGAGAAAGCTAAGGGTAGTTTAATGTCCGTTTGTAGATTGATGAAAATTCCTCAAATGACGAGGCTGCTCTCTGCGTCTCACAGAAGCTCTCTGTGTCTCAGGCCGGCTGAAGAGGCACAAATAGGCCCCAGGGACTGTGGGAGTCATTTGAGCAGGACATTAGAACAGTCTCCTGGCAGGAGAAGGACGTGAGATGAGAACTGGCAGCCAAAGGTGCTCTCACTCTCCATCTCTGGAAACCCTCGAAGGAAGTCAGGCAGCTGTAAATAATGTCTCTCGGGGTGGCCACCTCTTCTCTGAGAGGCAGACATGGAGCCAGGGCTGCTCCAGGATTCTCTCACCTCCTGGGAGCTAGGATTCCTTTAAGGAGTGTTGATTCTCTGCTACACATTTCTTGCTTTGTGCTGGGTACAGGCCAGCCATTGCCCTCCACCCCCACCCCTCTCTTATTTGACATCCCTTCTCCCTTGCTCCACAGCATTGCTTATCAGTTCTTAACTCTGTGACCACTGCTAAGAAACACCCACTCTTAGAGATGAGGAGAACCTTCCTGAGGATCTCTTCCCTTCTAGGACCTTTCCTTCAGATACAAATTACCGTTCCTGTCAACCTTATAGCGATTCTTTTAAGGCTGCCTTCTTCCTATAGCCTGTAGATAAAAGTATGTCAGGATTTGAGGAATGGGTAGAGGAGATAAAGTGCTTATCTGATGTTTTCAAAAACTTGTTTACATTATTATTATTATTATTTTTTTGCCAAGGAATCAGCTTATCTATGACAGGGATGATGATGACATTGATGATAATGATGAATAATAATGACCCAGGGTTGGGTTGTTGGTGTATTTAATGAGAAAAATGCAGGTGAGACATTCTGTTAGGACCTAGTGTATCCTTCAGTTGCTCAGGCTGTTGAAGGAAATTTGAAACCATCTGAAGGCAAGAAGGGCGCTTTGTTTTACACAGGCCATGCCTGGCTTCTCTCTACTCAGTTCTCCCCTCATGGGACACTCTTCTTACTCTCTTGTCGACTTCTGGAGGGATGCCATCTGAGGAGGGGAATTACAGTTGATCTTCTGAGTTGAATCAGTACTTCAGGCCATCTTTTGGACACTGGCCTGAATACCTGGGGCCCTCTATTACCTTTGATGGGCGAGTAAGGAGTAGGTCACTTTTAGCCAGGAAGAAGAACTGGGTATGGTAGATGAAATTAACATTAAAATTTTTTAAATGAATTTATTTGCAGAGAGAGAGAGAGAGAGAGAGAGAGAGAGAGAGAGAGAGAGAGAGGGGGGAATGGGCATGACAGGGCCTCCAGCTGTTTGCAAACAAACTCCAGATGCATGCACCACTTTGTGCATCTGGCTTTGTGTGGATACTGGAGAATCAAACCTGGGTGGTTTGGCTTTTCAGGCAAGCTTAACTGCTGATCTATTTCTCCAGCTGGGTAGATGTAATTAACATTTTCAGTACGCTGGCACAGAACACTTAACTTATTGGAAACAAATGTACATTTTAACTACATTACTGGATTTGAAAACTTGATCTCATGCAGAAGTCTCTCTGCTGCACAGCAAATCTGCTCATCCCATCTTGTAGCTGACCCTGGAAACACACAGATGTGAGTTCAGCAAGTGAAATCTACCATTGTGTTGTCTTCATTTATTTTGATGATTTATATGTGACCTTCAGGTAGCACTTCACAGGGATTATAATTATGATGTAATGTTGGTTACTCTTAGGATAGAAAATGGTCTATTTTAAGTAAAATGCAGGTGACATGAAGTATTAGAATGGTTATCAAATGAATGATTTAACAAATTAACATATTAGAGATTGGGATACAAGTACAGTTTGAAAAATAATTCTCTTAAGGTGACTGTTACAGTGACATGAGTGAAAATCAATTTTATTACAGTTTATGTCCACCCCTAGGACAGCATATGCTCACTAGAATTAAAAAAAAAAATCCATATATCCAGAAATCCATATATTGCTCTTTTAATTATTTTTAATATTTATTTATTTATATTCTTGGAGAGAGGGAGAGAGAATGGGCATATCAGGACCTTCAGCCACTGCAGACAAACTCCAGACACACACACCACCCTGTGCATCTGGCTTATGTAGGTCCTGAGGAATTGGACCTGGGTCCTTAGGCTTCATAGGCAAGTGCCTTAACCTCTAAGTCATCTCAACAGTCCCCATGTATTGCTCTTTATTCCCTCTTGGTTTTTGAGGAAGGCAGCGTTGTTCTGTCTTTCTTTTCTTATCAAATTTCAGAAGAAAATGAAAAAGTTGGTCCCTTTAACTTCATGGAGGGTTGGACAAGGTACTTGGGCCAGACACTTCCTGAGGGTAGGAAACGATGTGTGGCTGATGCTCATGGGATACTGAATGCTTCAGTTGTTCAGGGGTTTTCAGCCCTGAGGGTAGTGCTGCTCATGCCATTTTCTTACCGGCTAGGAAACTTTCCAAGTGGCAGGACCACACAAATAAGTAGTGCATCTCACCCCGTCTGGAGACTATTTTTAAAGAGAGAGGGGTAGTGATGACTCATCCCCAGGTGTGTTGGGAGTGTAAACAAGCTTGCAAGTCACAGAACAAGACATTAATGATCTGCACTTTGTGGAAGTACTACTGTGCTCTAACACACATCTGGGCTGACATTAGGCAAAGTTGTCACACCGAGGATAACTGAACCTATAGCTTCAGGTGACAGCAATATGAATTATGACAATGGGATATGTAATTATGGGATAGCAGACCCAGAAGAATTCCTCAAAACAGTAATCATATGTCTTACTTTGAGCAAGGATCAAGCATTGTAAGTTGAAAATAACACGTTGATGCTGGAAGTAACTCATTAATGTGTACAGAGATGCATTGAGTTATACAAGAAGACAGTGTCAGATCCAATTTCTCGCTTTTCTGTTTGGCTAGTTAACTTTACCTGGATTGTTAAGTTTTTACGGTTGAAGAATGGGGGTTAGATAGCCTGTAGTGTATCCTTCCAGAGCAATCAAACAAAACTTTTCAACAGAAATCCATTTTTTGAGTAGGCTAGATAATTTCTCCCCATGTGGATTTGTGCTGGTTATTCATGTCTAAAATTGATCTTCATGTTAAGTTAATGAAATACGGAGAAGTGTCTCATTCCCCTGGAAGTCTTTGCCTGCTTTGCAATGTTTACAAAGATATATTTTCTTCCAAGAGACTCTACCAATTGTACAAATCATTAAAGCCAAGTGTTTTGTGAGTTATTTATTATACACAATGGGTTTTATTAACTCTAAACTACCAAAGGTAAATCTGCAATATCCAGGCTCATTTAGTTAGATGGATGGATAAATGAACACACTCAATAAACTCAACAGGAGGCAACACATCATGCAAATCTTGCTTGATAACAAATAGACAATGGCAAGTTAAAGGAGGGACTCATTTAGATCATCTTTTGGTTCTGCATCTTCAAAAGAGCTCATTCACATTAGAGGAGGTATCGTGGGTACATTGTCACAAAGCAGAACATTGGATGAGAATGAGTACTGCCCATGGTAGGTGGGACTTAAAACTCACAGCTAGAGAGAGCTGGGGAGATGGCTTAGCAGTTAAGGCACTTGCCTGCAAAGCCTAAGGTCCCAGGTTTGATTCTCCAGGTCCCACATAAGCCAGCTGCGCAGGGTGGTGCATGCATCTGGAGTTTGCTTATGATGGCTCAAGGCCCTAGGGTGCCTATTCTCTGTCTCTCTCTCTCCCTCCCTCTCGGTCTCCAATAAATAAATAAAAATAAAAACTTTAAAAAATAAATAATACAAAGTAAATAAGTAATATATGAATGCATTCTCATTTTGAAAGATTTAAATGCCAAATAATCATCTAAACTAAAAAGTCCACTTCCCAGAACATCTATTAATAAAATCACACATGCACACATGGTTTTATTTATAGCCCTGTCTTATGACTTTCTTTTCCACTTAATAATATATATGGCAGAGATTTCTGCATTGGCTGATGTAGGTCTTCTATCTCAGTAATTTTCAACCCTGGCTGCATATTAGCATTACCTAAATAGAGGGATGAGCAAAGTATACACAAAGACCAAAGAAAGGAGGTGGATCCCTGCCTACCTTGGTAGATTTTAAAGGATTTCGAGGTGCTTTAAATATTTTTCCAGGATTGAGAGAAACAAAACTTGGTTCCCTTGTTTTATTGGTGCATTCTTGGTTTTCAATTACAGGGGTAGACCATAATTTATTTTACAAATCCCTGATAGGAAAGTAGTCAAAGACTATTTCCTTTGGTTTCTTTTTTTTTGTTCAATATTAGTATTTATTTAGAAAAGATAACTTGAAACATACCAGGCATTATGTATGCAACATATCATGATGCCTCATCTTGGTCAAACATAAACAATTGTGATTATGCTCAGGGGATCTTTTAACATTATTAAATTTTTTTTTATTATGGACATACTTAGTATGGATACGTCATGTATTGGTACCCTCCTTTCCCTCGTCCTTGCCCCCATTCTGTTGGGGGTCTTCCTCAGTGGGGTTGTAGGTATTACCCGTGGGGTTGTGGGTTATGCATTGTGGGAACAGCAGTCAATTGTTGGAGGGGAAGCAATGCCTCTGGGCATGATGTCCCAACCTTTGGCTCTTACAGTCTTTCCACCCCCTCTTCCGCAAAATTCTTTGAGCCATGATGGATGAGTTTTAAGTCTACTTCAGTGATGAGCTCTTAGGAGCTTCTGGATCTCTACTTTGGTAGGTGTTGAGTCTCCTCAGGGTCTTTCTCCTACGCCCTGACGCTGATTGTCAGGCTCACCATGGAAGCAGCATTCTTGCTCATCTCCCCAATTCCTCTGTGGTTTCAGCTGTGGCTTGGCTGAAGTTCGAGGGGTAGTTTATCTTCTTGGTCTTTCTACCTTCTGAAAAAGAAAAAAAATGGATTCTCTAATGTAGAGTGAAGTCAGCAATGTTTAAATGGGATAAGTGTTATTAATTTAGGAAAAATTTGATGGATGTAGCCCCTGTTTTAGCCAGAGACTAGTGGGAGCTTGATATTGGGAGAGCATAATCTTTGTCTCCATAGGGTTCTGACCTGGTTTCCATCCCATTGAGCAGATCTCTTAGCCAATCAGAAAGCTGTTGGTTACTCATCAAGGTTGTGTGCCACTATTGCACAGGTGTGTATATCTTGTCAGGCTGGTTGCTTTCATATAGCAGTGTCCCTTGCTAGCACACAAGGTTGTCTGCCAGTTTTCCCCAGCAGCTCATGTAGCATTTTCCAGCACTATAGAGGCAGACTGTCTGGGAACTGGCTTCCTTCCAGATTCCAGCCAGATCTCTTGCCAGTCTGTGTCGGCAGAATGTGGTATATTCAGCAATACGGTCTTACCTTTTACCTCAGGCAGGTAATTAAGTGCTTTGACAGAAGCCTATCTTGTTTTGGGGACCTCACAGGTCTCTTTGGGGACCTCATAGGTCTCTAATTCATAGCCCAGGCTGGCCTCAAATTCCTGATTCTTCTGCCTCTGCCTCTTCAGCAATATCCTACCAGTGTGCGCCACCTCAACTGGCTCCTTTGATTTCTTAAGATGGTTTGAAAAACTGTTTTGACAATGCTACACCTCACCCAATGTTGGCTCTAGAGTGAATTTAAGCATCAGTAGAACCCTTTCTTTGAGCAACAAACATCTTGCCATCGGTGGCTGTTTTACACCATATATGCTATATCACAGACTAGTGTTTTCTGTAGTCTGTAGTCTGTAGTGATTTAGCACCTGTTGCTGTAATGCTCAGGCTGTGAAAGAAGCATCATGGCTTTTCCTGGGTAGAATAGTTTTTAAACTTGGTGAAATTAAATATTACTTTCATTTATTGCAGCCCACAAGTGGTCTGAAATCCTACAGTGAATATTGAAGACATTGTAGTAGCTTTCATAATGATTAATGTCCATCTTTGGTACACAACAAGGATGGTTTAAAAGTAGCGAATGGAATAAAAAAAGTAGTGAATGGACTAGAGAGATATGTCAAGTGCACTTCCTATGTGAACATGAGGGGCTGAGGGAACCTGAGACCACCTGAGTTCCATCCCCGAGACACACATACACAGCTGGGCACTTAACCAGCTGGACATAGCTACACGTGTCTGTAGCTCCAGTCCTATAGGAGAGCAGAGACCCAGCAATTGCCAGAACTTACATGAAGAAATGGCCAGCTCTGGGATTAGTAACAGTCTCTGGCTCAAAAATTATCTCAGTGGTTAAGGTGCTTGCTGCAAAACCCAGCAACCTAGGTCCCAGTCCCCAGTGCCCATGTAAAGCCAGATACACAAAGTGGTGTGTGCACCTGGAATTCGTGTGCTGTGGCTGGAGGCCCTGGTGCACCCATTCTCTCTCCCCCACTCCTGTCTTTTTCTGTTGTAAACAAATAAATAAATAGTTAAATAAATAAATAATTGAAGAGTGATGGATTGGGGCTGTCTATCTTCTACCTGAGCCACTGCAGGGGAATGTACTCCACCTTAGGCAAGTGGCACATGGGCACTGTATGGGCACATACATATGCCTACACCCCACATACCACATAAATGCAAAAAGAAATGTAGGGAAGGCTTTCCAAGAAAATAGCTTGGATATAGATGAAAGTAGATATTTGGTTTTTTAAGGTAGGGTCTCACTTAAGCCCAGGCTGACCTGGAATTCACTATGCAGTTTCAGGCTGGCTTTGAACTCACAGAAGTCCTCCTTCCTCTGCTTTTTGAGTGCTGGGATGAAAGGCGTGCACTACCATGCCTGGCTGAAATACATTTTCTAAAAAGTGGTCTGCAAACCTTTCTGGAACAAGGGTAGAAGTAAATAAATAAATTAATTTTCATGAGGAAGATACAAAAAATTATAAATTTTATAGACTCTTTTTTAGAGAAGTTTTAGGTTTACAGAAAAACTGAAGAGAAGTATTTTTATTTGCTTTCAGCTCAGGTGTCTTTTATAGATTTTATTTTTATTTTATTTTTTATTAGCAACCAAAGGTTATCTCTTCCTAGGAAGGTTTAAGCTCCGGAGGCTATCCCGTGGCTCTAGTTCAGTGACCCTCAAGCTCAGCATGCATCACAATTGCCCAGAGGCTAGTTGAGACACGGATTGCTGAGCCCACCCTCCAAGTTTCCAATTCAGTAGGTCCAGGACGGGGTCTGAGAACTGGCATTTCCGAAGGTTCCCAGGTGATGCTGAGGTTGCTGTTTCCTCAGACTCCGCTCTGAGAACCACAGCTCCATACAAATCGCTTGCTGGCCGATTTAGCAAGTCAAAGGATGCAAAACAGAAATTAGATTTAACAACATTCTCTCTCTCTCTGACAGCAGTGTTTTTTTTTTTCCCTTTTGACTCATACCTGGTTAGACTCCCAGGCGAGTTGGTCAGCATTGCCACAGCTGCTGTGTGGATCTATCTTGACTTGTATGCTCCTCCGGAAGTTGTGTCCCATATTCAAGAATTCATCACTCAGGAGTCACGATCCGTGTCATGGTCACTTGAACAAGATTCTTAAAGCAGGGTTGCCCACATTACCATTTTTACTAATGAGACTATAGAGCAAAGTGACTTACATTGTAAAACACACATTAACTGGGAGTTGAGCACAGAAGGAAACAAACAGGCTATGATTTGTTCTCAGTTCCCAGCAATTTGTCTTCAGAAACCATGACAGCGACTTCCTGGTTTACATTATGCACTGAGATTAGAAATAGCATTCTGTAGCAGACTTAATCAATCGGGGGTCACAAAAGCCCCCTTTTCCCCCATGGTGGGGAAAGGGCCTGTTTACTCATTTAATTGATATAATACAAATACTGGCAAAAGAAAGAGCTATCTCTTTAAGCTGTAATGGGGGACTTTTCCTATTCTCAAGCCCTCATAACGACAGAAAAATATACATGTAATTATTATGTAGTTTAAATATATAACAAACATCAGGTGGCAAGATGAAGGGGTCTGGGAATAGTATTGTCAGTGAACACCTTTATCTGTTTCCGGAATGAGGCCAATCTTCAATTCTCGTGCAGGTCCAATGTTGTGTGCTCAATGCCATTAGTTTCCCTTCCTCTGGGCATCCTTTGGGCATAGGGAGGTTAGATGCCCTGATATATTATACCCCAGACCTACTGGTTATTTCCACACTTACAGAAATCATGGGTTTGCCTCTCCACATGCCCCAGTGTGTCACACAAGGCTCCCCTGGGCTGTGTGCATGGTAACTATTCTTGTCCTGGCATCTCCCCTTGTTTCCCTTCTCTCTAGCTTTGATTAGTGCTTGCATTATCTCTTACCCTTTACATCAAAGGATTTATCTACACCATGACAGTTCCATGCATTAGTGTCCTCGGAATGTCTGTGCTTCTGCTGTTTATAGAACAAATCCCACATCCTGTTTATGCAGATTTGTTTGACACTCGTGACTTACAGATATTATCCTTGCTATTATGATAGTTTGTTTAAATTGTAAAGTATTATGATGTACTTATCTAGTGATCCTAATATTCCCCTTTTAGGTAAAATAGATGAATATGAATTACATAAAATAGGTTAGACCCTGTAGTCATACTTTCTGGATTCAAATTTTGATATAATGCTTATTAACTGTATGACCTATATAATAGTGTTAATCTCTCTCTCTCTCTCTCTCTCTCTCTCTCTCTCTCTATATATATATATATATATATATATATATATATATAAAAGCTTGATTATGTATAAAAAGTAGACAATGAGTACCTTCTTCATAAAGGTTTAAAATTTATTGTATTTTTTACATTTTTATAAATAATTCAATAAATACAATATTTTCATCATATTTATTCCCATTACATTCACTTGTGCCCCTCGCCTTCCTGCTGAACCCCTTCTTCTTCCCAACTATTCCTGTCTCTACTTTGATGTCTCTTTGTTTTATTTTGTGGCCCACTAAGTTTAGTTAGAAGGGGTTCGTTATTTGCAGGAGCCTGGACAACTTACCAATGGCTATACCACTGAATAAAATGTCTCCCTCTCCTCCAGCAACCATCAACACCTGTCAATAACACCTCAGGAGGGTGTATAAGATTTTAGTGAATGCTGAGAAGGCAAAATGAAGAGAGTTTGTGATGGTTTGTCTCTGGTTGTCAATTCCACAGGATTTACAATGACCATGGAAACAAACCTCTGGTCATGTCTGAGGAATTTTCCATATTAGGTTAACCGAGGTGGGAGACATGCCCTAACTGGGCAGCAACATCCCGTGAGCTGGTTTCTAGACTGTGTAAAAACAGGAAGCGAGTGGAGTATTCAGCATTCATTGCTTTCTCTACTTCTTCCCTGCTTTTGTGATACTATAACTCTGGTTTGCTGCTCCTGCCGTACTTTCCCTGCTGGTGATGGACTTTTGTCTTCTGTAATTTTAAGTGGAAATAAACTCTTTCCTTCCCTAATCAGCTTTTTGTGGAGTATTTGCTCACAACTGTGAGAAGGTAATTGATAGAGAGCTCTAAGACAATCCGTGGTCTACAGTGAGCACCACAAATATTCATTATGACAGTGATAATGTCAAAAAGGAAGGTAATGATCTTCATTGTATATTTTGAGTTTTTTAAATCTCTTATTTATTTTTTTGTTTTTTTCTGAGGTATGGTCTCACTCTAGCCCAGGCTGACCTGGAATTCACTATGTAGTCTCAGGATGGCCTTGAACTCTTGGCGATTCCTACCTCTGCCTCCCAAGTGCTGGGATTAAAGGCGTGTGCCACCACGCCCTGGCTTTAATCTCCTTTAATTTCTTAGCCATGTGTACTGTTCCTAGCTTGTGAATAATGGCAGACTAGCTTCAAAGTCATTGATCAAGAAAAAGAACAAACAAGATGGTAGGTTCAAGTGGGTTCTGGCATATGGCAAGTCATCTTCTTTTCTTTTCTTTTCTTTTCTTTTCTTTTCTTTTCTTTTCTTTTCTTTTCTTTTCTTTTTCTTTTTCTTTTTTTTTTTTCTTTTTGAGGTAGGGGCTCACTCTGGTCCAAGCTGACCTGGAATTAGCTATGCAGTCTCAGGATGGCCTCGAACTCACAGCAATCCTCCTACCTCTGCCTCCCTAGTGCTGGGATTAAAGACTTGCCCCACCACGCCTGGCTTGTCGTCTTGTTTTCTTGATAATCACACAGAGACCTCACCAGCTCCATGTTCCAGTCAGGTGATCTAAGAAAGCAGTGCACTGCTAAAAACCTAGTCAAAATTCATTCAATGTCTGGGAGGGTCACAAACCCTAGGAGAAAAGTTACAGCTGTTGTTCAGCTACATGGATATATTATGCCCACCAAATAGCCCTCTAAATGTTTCAAGTGTAAAGCATTTATATTAGTGCTGTTCTTACTTTTCATTAGAGGAGTCTTGCTCTTCAGATGGTGGTGACACTAAGGAGACTCAAAACTCATCAAAGTGCTGAGAAGAAACAGAGTGTTTAGTACTTATTAAGACATCTTTTCATACCCTCCAATAGCTCAGAGATTGTGGTGGAAAAGGTGGAGGAAAGAATGTGAGAGCCAAAAGATGGGGAGGAATGTTTCGTAATGTTCTCTCCCAGACAAAAGTGGTCCTTGTATTGATGTCCTCACAGCCATCGTTGTTTTCTGCACAAGGCCCATATCATACTGGGCCCACCAACAGGCTGTCGTGGATGATGGAAGAAGGCAAAAAAGAAAAGACATCAATACAGAACAGGGAATAGTAAATAGTAGGAAAAAAGTGGGGGTTCAGTGGTAGGGGAAGAGGGACAAAGGAGACAAAGGGGAGTGGTGGGAGGAGATTATGTAAGGCTCTTTGTTTTTTTTTTTTTTTTTTTTTTTTTTTTTTTGGCTTTTCAAGGTAGGGACTTGCTGTAACCCAGGCTGACCTGGAATTCACCATGTAGTCTCCAGCTGGCCTTGAACTCATAGCCATCCTCCTACCTCAGCCTCCTGAGTGCTGAGATTAAAGAAATGCACCACCACACTCAGCCAACTTTTTATTTTATGCTTGGCTAGGTTTTTTATTTTATAAATTAAAAAATAAGAAAGCAGTGTACTGATATCCTTTCTAAGTACATGTGTTAGGTCCTAAGAGTCAACTCTCTTTAAAAATTAGCAAACCAAGGAGATTGGATGACCCAGAGGTAAACACTGTTAAGTTTTAATATTATTTATGTACACAGACAAAAAGTGCCCTTAGGATTCAGTTTGGAGAAACAAAACAATACAAAAGCAATTTTGGATGGCCTACACATTCCCAGGACCCCAAGATTTATAGAGGAATTGTGGTTGCGAGTGGACAACAGACTAACCTGAGGGGTGGATGGCAGCTTTAAACCTATTTTGATTGTAAATTACTTTTCTTTGCCATGTTTGGTGCCTTGACCCAAAGACATAAACTACTTTGTTGATGGAAGAACATTTTATCTTCCAGGATTGTCCTATGTGACAGACATCAATTCCTGTCATAGGAGAAGAGGGGATGTTTTTATAGTGCAGACTTATCTAATTAAAAATGATGTTTAGGGTTGGAGGGATAGCACAGCAGTTAAGGCACTTGTGTGCAAAGCCAAATGAGCCGGTGTTGCAGTCAGGTTCGCATTGCTGGCAGAAATCACCTGACCAAGAGGGGCTTGTGGGAAAAAAAGGGTTTATTTTGGCTTACAGATTCAAGGGGAAGCTCCGTGATGGCAGGGGAAAATGATGGCATGAGCAGAGGGTGGACATAACCCCCTGGCCAACATCAGGTGGACAATAGCCAACAGGAGAGTGTGCCAAACAATGGCATGGGGACACTGGCTATCACACCCATAAACCCGCCCCCCAAAATACACTGCCTCCAAAAAATGTTAATTCCCAAATCTCCATCAGCTGGGAACCTAGCATTCAGAACGCCTAAGTTTATGGGGGGCTGCTTGAATCAAACCACCACACCTGGGTTTAATTCCCCCAGTACCCACATAAAGCCAGACACACAAAGCAGCATAGGTGTCTGGAGTTCCTTTGCAGAGGCTAGAGGGCCTGGTCCACCCATCCTTCTTTCTCTGGCTTTCAGCCTGTCTGTGTGTCTTCTCTGTGCAAATATATACAGCAAGAGAGAGATATCTGTTTAAGCAGAATCTATGATAGGCATTGTGAGATAATGCTGAGTCGTTCTTGGTATTAACTGCTAAATTTCTTTCGTTTCTACAAAGAGAGGTAGACTAGAGTCAAGAGATGTGAGCATTTTACCACTGTTCTCCTTCTTTAACTTAGTGGGCAAAATATTTAATCAACTCACCAAAAGGTATCCGTTAAGCATTCTACAGATGTATGCATAGGGTCCGGCACTGCAGCAGGTGGTATGAAAGATGAAGAAGAGCCCGTGCTGCACGCTGCTTACAACATTGCTGAAGAGAAGTCACTGCCATGTAAAGTAACAATGAATTCTATGGACTGGTGTGATAAAGGCTACATCGTGACCAGTCTTCTCGCATTCAAAATAAACTTTGACTTATCTGAGGAAGCTCATGATCCATCATGCTGTTGCAGTCAGCTTTGGGCTGCTTCCACAGACTACCATAGACCAGGCCATCTTAAACATTTTCCATTCATAATCCTTTTTGCACCTGAGAAATTTTTATGTGACCCTGGGTATGTAGGTATATAAAACAGGTATATAAAGCTGGGCATGGTGGCGCATACCTTTAATCCCAACACTGGGAGCAGAAGTAGGAGGATCACTGTGAGTTATAGGCCACCCTGAAACTACATAGTGAATTCCAGGTCGGCCTGGGCTAGAAACCCTGAAACCAACCAACCAAAAAACCAAACAAACAAACAAACAAAAAACAGGTATATAAGTTAAGCATTTACTGGCAATTAATCACAAATTTATTTTTAAATAACTCCTGTTTTACATATAAGTTTATCATTTACTAAAGATGAAAGCAAATTTGCACACTCATGAGATAAATATTATTTTTACATAATGAATTAAATTTTAGTTTAATAATTGTTTTTGTTTTTGAATTCACTATGCACTCTCAGGGTGGCCTTGAACTCACAGCGATCCTCTTATCTCAGCCTCCGAAGTGCTAGGATTAAAGCCATGTGCGTTCCTAGCTTGTGAATAATGGCAGACTAGCTTCAAAGTCATTGATCAAGAAAAAGAACAAACAAGATGGTAGGTTCAAGTGGGTTCTGGCATATGGCAAGTCATCTTGTTTTCTTTCTTTTTTTTTTTTTTTTCTTTTCTTTTCTTTTCTCACTCTGGTTTTCAGGCTGACCTAGAATTAAGCCTGGATGTAGTCTCAGGGTGGCCTCAAACTCACAGCAATCCTCCTACCTCTGCCTCCCTAGTGCTGGGATTAAAGACTTGCACCACCACGCCTCGCTTGTCATCTTGTTGTTTTCATAATCACACAGAGACCTTACCAGCTCCATGTTCCAGCCAGGTGATCTAAGAAAGCAGTGCACTGCTAAAAACCTAGTCAAAATTCATTCAATGTCTGGGAGGGTCACAAACCCTAGGAGAAAAGTTACAGCTGTTGTTCAGCTACATGGATATATTATGCCCACCAAATAGCCCTCTAAATGTTTCAAGAGTAAAGCATTTATATTAGTGCTGTTCTTACTTTTCATTAGAGGAGTCTTGCTCTTCAGATGGTGGTGACACTAAGGAGACTCAAAACTCATCAAAGTGCTGAGAAGAAACAGAGTGCTTAGTACTTATTAAGACATCTTTTCATACCCTCCAATAGCTCAGAGATTGTGGTGGAAAAGGTTAAGGAAAGAATGTGATAGACAAAGGATGGGGAGGAATGTTTTGTAATGTTCTCTCCCAGACAAAAGTGGTCCTTGTATTGATGTCCTCATAGCCATGGTTGTTTTCTGCACAAGGCCCATATCATACTGGGCCCACCAACAGGCTGTCATGGATGATGGAAGAAGGCAAAAAAGAAAAGACATCAATACAGAACAGTGAATAGTAAATAGTAGGAAAAAAGTGGGGGTTCAGTGGTAGGGGAAGAGGGACAAAGGAGACAAAGGAGAGTGGGGGGGGGAGGAGATTATGTAAGGCTCTTTTTTTTTTTTTTTTGGCTTTTCAAGGTAGGGACTTGCTGTAACCCAGGCTGACCTGGAATTCACCATGTAGTCTCTGGCTGGCCTCAAACTCAGAGCCATCCTCCTACCTCAGCCTCCTGAGTGCTGGGATTAAAGGCATGCACCACCACACTCAGCCAACTTTTTATTTTATGCTTGGCTAGGTTTTTTATTTTATAAATTAAAAACTAAGAAAGCAGTGTACTGATATCCTTTCTAAGTACATGTGTTAGGTCCTAAGAGTCAACTCTTTTTAAAAATTAGCAAACCAAGGAGATTGGGTGACCCAGAGGTAAACACTGTTAAGTTTTAATATTATTTATGTACACAGACAAAAAGTGCCCTTAGGATTCAGTTTGGAGGAACAAAACAATACAAAAGCAATTTTGGATGGCCTACACATTCCCAGGACCCCAAGATTTATAGAGGAATTGTGGTGGAGAGTGGACAACAGACTAACCTGAGGGGTGGATGGCAGCTTTAAACCTATTTTGATTGTAAATTACTTTTCTTTGCCATGTGTGGTGCCTTGACCCAAAGACATAAACTACTTTGTTGATGGAAGAACATTTTATCTTCCAGGATTGTCCTATGTGACAGACATCAATTCCTGTCATAGGAGAAGAGGGGATGTTTTTATAGTGCAGACTTATCTAATTAAAAATGATGTTTAGGGTTGGAGGGATAGCACAGCAGTTAAGGCACTTGTGTGCAAAGCCAAATGAGCCGGTGTTGCAGTCAGGTTCGCATTGCTGGCAGAAATCACCTGACCAAGAGGGGCTTGTGGGAAAAAAAAAGGGTTTATTTTGGCTTACAGATTCAAGGGGAAGCTCTGTGATGGCAGGGGAAAATGATGGCATGAGCAGAGGGTGGACATCACCCCCTGGTCAACATCAGGCGGACAATAGCCAACAGGAGAGTGTGCCAAACAATGGCATGGGGACACTGGCTATCACACCCATAAACCCGCCCCCCCAAATACACTGCCTCCAAAAAATGTTAATTCCCAAATCTCCATCAGCTGGGAACCTAGCATTCAGAACGCCTAAGTTTATGGGGGGCTGCTTGAATCAAACCACCACACCTGGGTTTAATTCCCCCAGTACCCACATAAAGCCAGACGCACAAAGCAGCATAGGTGTCTGGAGTTCCTTTGCAGAGGCTAGAGGGCCTGGTCCACCCATCCTCTTTCTCTGGCTTTCAGCCTGTCTGTGTGTCTTCTCTGTGCAAATATATACAGCAAGAGAGAGATATCTGTTTAAGCAGAATCTATGATAGGCATTGTGAGATAATGCTGAGTCGTTCTTGGTATTAACTGCTAAATTTCTTTCGTTTCTACAAAGAGAGGTAGACTAGAGTCAAGAGATGTGAGCATTTTACCACTGTTCTCCTTCTTTAACTTAGTGGGCAAAATATTTAATCAACTCACCAAAAGGTATCCGTTAAGCATTCTACAGATGTATGCATAGGGTCCGGCACTGCAGCAGGTGGTATGAAAGATGAAGAAGAGCCTGTGCTGCACGCTGCTTACAACATTGCTGAAGAGAAGTCACTGCCATGTAAAGTAACAATGAATTCTATGGACTGGTGTGATAAAGGCTACATCGTGACCAGTCTTCTCGCATTCAAAATAAACTTTGACTTATCTGAGGAAGCTCATGATCCATCATGCTGTTGCAGTCAGCTTTGGGCTGCTTCCACAGACTACCATAGACCAGGCCATCTTAAACATTTTCCATTCATAATCCTTTTGCACCTGAGAAATTTTTATGTGACCCTGGGTATGTAGGTATATAAAACAGGTATACAAAGCTGGGCATGGTGGCGCATGCCTTTAATCCCAACACTTGGGAGCAGAAGTAGGAGGATCACTGTGAGTTATAGGCCACCCTGAAACTACATAGTGAATTCCAGGTCGGCCTGGGCTAGAGTGAAACCCTACCTCAAAAAACCAAACAAACAAACAAACAAAAAAACAGGTATATAAGTTAAGCATTTACTGGCAATTAATCACAAATTTATTTTTAAATAACTCCTGTTTTACATATAAGTTTATCATTTACTAAAGATGAAAGCAAATTTGCACACTCATGAGATAAATATTATTTTTACATAATGAATTAAATTTTAGTTTAATAATTGTTTTGTTTTTGAATTCACTATGCACTCTCAGGGTGGCCTTGAACTCACAGCGATCCTCTTATCTCAGCCTCCGAAGTGCTAGGATTAAAGCCATGTGCCAACATGCCTGGCTTTAATGATTTTTTAAAAAATGAAATTCAACTCAGCCATTTAAACAGTAATCTCTCTCTCTTTTTTTTTTTTTTTTTTTGGAAAGAGACACAGAGAGAGATAGAGAGAAGGGGAGAGGCAGAGAGAGAGAATGGGTGCTCCAGCAGCCTCTCAGCTGCTGCAAACAACTCCAGATGTGTGCACCCCCTTGTGGGCAAGTGTGGCATTGCGCCCTTTGCATCTGGCTAAATGTGGGACCTGGAGATTGGAACTGGCATTCTTAGGTTTAGCAGGCAGGAGCCTTAACCACTAAGCCATCTCTCCAGCCTGTAATCTCTTTTTTTAAAAAATATATTTTTATTTGCAAGGAGGGAAGGAGGGAGGGAGAGAATGAGAATGGGTATGCCAGGACCTCTAGCCTCTGCAAACAAACTCTAGATGCATGCACCACTTTGTGCATCTGGCTTTACATGGGTACTAGAGAATTGAACCCAGGTCATTAGGCTTTGCAGGCAAGCGCCTTAACCATTGAGCCATCTCTCCAGCCCTTTTTTAAAAAATATTATTTTCACTAGTAATCTCTTTTAGTTTAGTTGGCATACAGAGATTTTAGAAGTCATTCATTACGGAATTTTCAAAACAAGTTGTTTGAGTTGAGTCTTATCCCCTCTCCCCTTCCTAGTCTCCTTCTCCCCCACCACTGTCCTCCCTCCTGTTTACATTCAAATGCCAATTTTAGAAATTAAACTTTTAACAAAACACAAACCAAAGATAAACTAATTTAGTACTTGCTGCTCAAAAATGACAGTATGACAATATTAAAAGTCTGATTTCCTTAATTACACCTTTGTTTCTACAAGGCCAGAAAACTGCATGTGTAAAAAGCATAGCAGTTTGTAACATACAGTATAGTCTTGAATCTGTGCCAAGGCGCTTATTTCCTCATGACCTCACATGTGGCAGAAGCGAGTGCAGGAGGAAAGGTTTACTTTGGTCGCACTTAGAAAGGTGCAGCCTCTCATGGGCATGAAGCAGAGGGTCTCATTCAGCCTCCAGTCGGGAAGCAGTGAGTGATGATGCTGGTGGTCAGCTTGCTCTCTCATTTGTATTTGGCCTGGGGCCTCAGTCCACGAAATGATACTGCATATGGTTAGGGTGGGTCTTCCCCTTTCCCTTAACCTAATCTGGAGATGCCCTCACAGACATGTCCAGAGACTTGTTTTCATGGTGGTTCAAATAGCCCATCAAGTTGACAATCAAGACTCACCATCACAAGGTTCGTTGGCATCATGTGATGTCATGTGCAGGGCAAAGTGCATGTGCTGTGGTGTTCAGAACCAAGGCTGCAGTAAAAGCACCTGATGCACACCGCTGAAAATGCCAGAAACACCTCAGATTCACCTTCAGTTCTGAATTACATTTTGGTCATTGCAGGCTCAGAAAACTTTATTTTTTAAATACTTTTATACATATATTTTATTTAATTATTATTATTATTATTTTGGTTTTTCAAGGTAGGGTCTCATTCTAGCCCAGGCTGACCTGGAATTCACTATGTAGTCTCAGGGTGGCCTTGAACTCATGGCGATCCTCCTACCTCTGCCTCCCAAGTGCTGGTATTAAAGGCGTGTGCCACCACGCCTGACTTATTTTTATTTATTTATTTGAGAGAGAGGAGAGAGAGAAAGGAGCAGATAGAGAATGGGAATGCCAGAGCCTCAAGCAAATGCAAACGAATTCTAGATACATGTACCACCTTGTGCTTATGTGGGTATTGGGGAGTTGAACCTGGGTTTTTACGCTTCACGGGGAAATGCCTTAACTGCTAAGCCCATCACAAAACTTTTATGATTGCCATTTTTTTGGTGACACCCCACATTCATTTATGTAAACCCATAGTTAAAGATGCTGTGCTATGGAGTGGGTAGCTGCACAACAAATTCTTATTTCTCATAGAGTTCTGGGAGATGATCCGGGCACCAGCATGGTTGGGTTCTTGGTGAAGGCCCTCTTCTCATCATATAATTTTACCCTGATGTGACATACGCATGCACGCATACAGAAGCAACAACAACAACACTGCCAACAACACCTACAAACTGAAAACAAAACTTCTCTCCCAGTTCTTGAAAGAGCCCTACCAGCTCATGAGAGCTCCACTAATACTTCTCAAAGGCCTTACCTCCTGCTGACATGACATTTATGAATAGGATTTCAACCTGCATATTTGGGGAGCACATAGCATTCAGTGCATAACACACAGTTTTGTAGAATGGTGTGGAATTGTTTTGAGCTTAGACAAGTGGGCAGAGGCCAGAGAGAATATAATACCTTCTAAACCTGGGAATCTCGTGAACCTTTGACCTGATGCCAGCTCATGCTCAGCTATTGGGAAGCAGAAATAAGTGGGTACTCTTTCCCTCCTCAGAGCATCTCTTATCTATGACAGAAGTTCAAAGAATTACTTTAGGATTCTCCTGGGGGATTCAAAATGAGGAAAGTGGGAGAGCTATGCTTCTAGCTCTCATTTAACACAAAACTGGAGTCTCAGTTAAAAGCCATGTCAGTCAGGGCTGGAGACATGGCTTAGCAGTTAAGGCACTTGCCTGCAAAGCCAAAGGGCCCAAGTTTGATTTCCTAGGACCCACGTAAGACAAGTGCACAATATGGCACATGCGTCTGGAGTTCCTTTGCAGTGGCAGGAGGACCTGGCATGTGCCCATTCTCTCTCTCTTTCAAAGAAGAAAATAAATAAAAATATTTAAAATATTTAAATTAAATATTTAAAATTAAAATATTTAAAAAGAGCCGGGCGTAAAAAAGAGTTCGAGGCCACCCTGAGACTATTTTTCAAAAGACCCTCCTCGAAAAACCAAAAAAAACCCAAAAACAAACAAACAAAAAAATTAAAAAAATATTTTTAAAAATACATGTCAGTGGGCATGGAGCATCTGCAGGGCAGAATGCTGTAGATGAAGGGTGTGGATTGTGGGATTTAAGGAGGGAGTTGTCAAACCCAGAAGGACTCATCCCTCATCCTTGGTTATTTGGAAAACTATGCAACCTAAGATCAAAACTTTTGCTTTTTATTTCATTTGCCACATGGATGCCAGGACCTTCAGCCACTATAATCAAACTTCAAACGTGTGCGCCACCTAGTGTGCATGTACAGCTTTGCCCACTTGTGTCGCCTTGTGTCTGGCTTACGTGGGACCTGGAGAGTTGAACATGGGTCCTTAGGCTTCACAGGCAAGTGCCGTAACCGCTAAGGCATCTCTCCAGCCCCACACAGATATTTTTGCTGCTCATACTATGTTCAGTATGGAACATATAGAAGCACAATTAATTGCTAAAAGATAAATTAAAAGAATTATCAGTGAATTGATGTTATCTGCATTTTCCTCACAAAGCAAGCTTGTCCTTCAGGGGCACACCGTACTTTCTGTCAGTCTCCTGACTCTTGAGTAGATGTGGAGTCTTATCTGTACTGTCTTTCCTTTTTACCACATGATCATAGATCTCAGTAAGGTAAAAATTTTGAGCAGAAAGCATTTTGAGTGATTTGGAAATAGGCTCTGAATCGAAAATGGTATAAATGATTATTTTACTTTTTAATACTGTAGTGCTTTACCTGGCATTTCTATCCTCATAATGTCACCTACTGAAATGGGATCTCTTTTGTTGTCTTTAGAACCACAGGAGTGGAATTTTAAATTCTTGGGGTTTTTCCTCTTCTGCCTGAGGAAAGAAGATACTGTAAATTCCATTTTTTAAAAAAAGTTTGGCTTCCTCTATTTCATTTATATTCATGCAGCTCAAGCATCTAGTGAGTTTGGCCGGTGTATAAATTAATATTTACAGGTAAAACCTCACTGAAAATAAAATAGATTAAGTGGAGAATATTTTTCCCACAGCTTCCTTCTCTAACGAAAATGAAATAACTCAGCACCACTTCTCTGCCGAATGCCCCATCTGTCAGCTCCTTGCTGATTTGAGCCCAGATTGTCTTGGGAGTGTTTGGGGCCAGGGTCTTCATGTGAAGTGGGGGAAGAGGGGTCAGCATGTGCTAGGAGAATTGGAAATTGAACATTTAGGCTTATTTTTACCTTTAACTATGTCTCTGAATTATATACAGAGACTAAATGCAAACCTATATTGGTAGATTGTAATAATTCAATTTCAGTCTCTGCTCATCAGTGTTACGCATAGCACAAATAAAGTTTTTAGATATTAAATCAGTGGTCTAAAATATGGTATGGTATATGATTCATAGATAAATAATATTTTAACTTATTAATATGGTTTCCTCTAATAGCATTACTATTTCATTTTGGTAAAGTAGCATAAGTTTAGGTTTGGATAATAAAATTAATATCAACCTTATCAATAATACCTATATCCACGTGATGAGAATTTCCTCTAAAGTGTGTGTGTAGAGTGTATATACATCCCTTTAGAACATGGTTCTCGTGCGAGCATACAGTTTTGCTTTGTACTTTGTTTTAGACAGTTCAAGCTGAAGTGCAGTGGAGTTCCATGGGTTATAAGTTGCATGGCTCACACCTGTTATTGTTCATGGGCATTGGAACACTGAGCCCAGTGACAACTGGCAGTTGAAAGATGCTTTAGGAAGCTTGACACATAGCAGATATTTAGAAAGTGATTGCTTTGCCTTCCAAGCACTTGTAGTCATGGAATCTTAGAGTTGGACAGGATTTTTGAGGTCTTCTTTTATAGTCTCCCAACCAAGTCAAAACCTAATTATATAGGGCTAGGCATGGTGGCACACACCTGTCCCCTTAGCACTAATGAGCAGAGGCATGGGCATTGGAAGTTCAAGGCCAGCCTAGGCTGCATAAGGAGATGCCATTCTTTAAACAAAAACACAAACAAAAACCCTTCCTAGGCAGCTATAGGTGGGTAGAATACTGTGTTGCTCTTGGGTTAATCATGACTCCACCCAACCCTGTGTTCTGACAGACTCTTGATGGGATAATCTTCAGATGTCCGAGGACTCCTCTTGTTCCTGAGACTTGAACTCTGCAGGTCACATATTCTCTTTGCATTGTCTGCTTCTCATAGCAACAGCCTCAGAACTAATAATTATTGACAGCCACCTACACGCCAGGCACTGTTAAACTGTATGCCTGATCTAATTTAATCAACATCACAGTGGTCAGGAGAGTATGATTTGGGCATGAGGACATGAGGCTTATCATGGGTTACCCAGAAAGTATGTAGCCACTCCATACCAAACTTGGGCCTGATGGACTCAGAAATCTCAAACTGTTCCTATATACCACAATGTGTGTGTGTGTGTGTGTGTGTGTGTGTGTTTTTTGAGATAGGGTCTCACTGTAGCCCAGACTGACCTGGAATTCTCTATGTAGTCTCAGGCTGGCCTTGAATGCACAGTGATCATCCTACCTCTGCTTCCCAAGTGCTGGGATTAAAGGCAGGTGCCACCACACCTGGCCAGATGGAAAATATTTTCATATTTTCTGATGGTCTACTTTCTTTGATTACATTCTTATTGTTAGTCACCCTTATCCTGAGTTAAATCCACTTTCTTTGCTGTTCTAAAAGATTGTCTTTGGGTAGACAAGTTAAACCCTCCACGTGGATGATGTCAGCTTTGTAAACCTCATATTCTTGGTGTGTAGGAGGTTGAAATGCAAGTGGGATGTTCAGTACATCCATAATGGACACTGACCTTCGTACAAGGACAGGATGTGACTGGCTGTGATGCCATGTGCCTTCCTTCCTGCTGGGGTAGCCGCATGAATCCCAGGGAATGTTGGGAAACTTCAATTCCTTGAGCAGCACTAGTGGGAGCTTCTTATTGTTTCAGATGTTTTCTGAGGATGTTGGATAGGATGTTTGTATTATTACAGATGGTCAGAGAAGTTTGTGTGTCAGGAAGTTTTTTCCATGCAAAAATTAATATTTCTAAAACTCTTGTTTTTTTGAAGTAGAGGGCAGGATGTGATGAAATTGCTTCAACTTCAAGAAAACATTGAAACCATGAAAATAAATACATGTGGTTTGTGCCTACTCCTTTCCCAAAGTAAAACATTCCCTGTGACAACATTTCCTTAGCATATGGAATCAAGTTCTAGATCACATGGAGGAATGATCAAATGAGCCTATCCATGTGGAAGTTCTTTCATTGACTGTTTCCAGTAGATTCTGGATTAGAATAGTTTAAATGCACAGATTGGGACCAAGGAGTATAAGATATTAGCAATGCCAGAATAGAGTCAGCCAGTTTTGGGGGGTAGTTTTGGACAACATCCTCATCTATCCATGTGTTGTCCCATCCTGAGACCCTCTCCTTGATGCCACTGTGTTTTCCACTGTCTGTGCCCCATCTGTCCTCTGTGAACTCATCTTGATTTCCCGTTCTTTAAGACACACCATGTTTGGTTATACTTTCACTTTGAAAACACTTTTGAGCTTTTTAGAGTTCCATTACATAAAAACACCTTTTTATACCTTTTGTTTCCATGGTAATCGATTCCAGGACTGCTTTAGAACACCACTATCTTCATGTGCCAGGGGAGAATCGGAGCATTATGGATTAATACAGTAAATACTCACCTGTATGAGTGTGCCAGGCTGATCAAAGCACTTAGAAGATGGCCGCGATGTGATGTGAGCCTGTTTTTCCCTTCACAGTCAGTGGGATTTGGAAGGTGAATTCTGCATTGTAGACAAATGGCTTGGGAGCATTGGCATGAACTTTAGCGTTCACTAATCAGCTCAAAGCAGAAAGGACACAATTAATTTGAGGCATTAATTTTGAATTTAACACGGTGTAAGAAGCAATGGAGGCTCCCTTTCTGAATTTTCCACCATTTTCCCAAGTGCCAGTTCTGCTCTTGGGAAGTCAGGTGGAGGAGGTGAAGCTTTCTCCAGCCATTTGTCTTGGCAAAGGAAGATTGTGTCCAAACACCTCAGGGGTGTCTGTCTAGTATTATCTGAAAACATTTCTTTTTAGGAATTTTGGTGACAGGTCAAAATGCAATAGGACCAAATCTACTGAGAGAGTTGGCTTAATACAGGACACACTTACAAAGTAAAGATGTTCTGGGGCAAAACCAGAATTAAGTTTGTAAAAAGCTTTAGGTTTCTGAATATGTGGAGGAAGAAATAATCAGATTTGTTTGTCAGCCTTGACTTTGTTCCCCTCCACCCCTGACTTTTGTTAACTCATTGGAATAGGGCAGGGTGGGGGAGGGGGAGAGGAATGGAAAATCTGAGAGAAGGAAGGAGGACAGAGGGTTAAAAGGAACATCACAGGGCTGGAGAGATGGCTTAGCAGTTAAGGCACCTGCCTCCTAAGCCTAAGAACGCTGGTTCCAATCTCCAGTGGTTCCAATCTCCAGGTCCCACGTTTAGCCATGTGCAAAGTGATACAAGGGTGCAATGCCGCACTTGCCCACAAGGGGGCGCACACATCTGGATTTCGTTCATAGCGGCTGAGAGACTGCTGGCGTGCCCATCTCTATCTGTCTCCCTCTCCCTCTCTGTCTGTCTCTCTCTAAAAATAAATAAAATAATAATTAAAAAAAAGGAACATCACAGAAGTGTGCCACGGTGATGGTGTTTATTTGGAAAGAGACAATGAATTAAAGCCCCTTTTCACTAATGTAGATTTTAGTGTTTTTAAGTTGCCAGTACCGTTATTGGACATATTAAGCAGCTGTTTTTATGTTGACGTGATTAAAGCTACATTCAGGATAGTGAGTGCCATATAATGCACAAATATGCTTCCAAAATTCCTTTCTCTTTCTATGCTTGAAGCGTAAAAATGATCAACAACTATACTGCAAAGTTTTCAGAAGCATTCTTCCAGGATATACAAAGTTGAGGGGCCAGAGCATCATATACAGTGATTTACTATATGTAAGACCCGAGGGCTCCCACCTGCCTGGGAGAATTCTGTACTTCTTTTCCTAATTATATTAAAAGGAAGGCCCTTAATTTCGGTACTCAATATTCATTTTTTTCCTCATTTTTTTTCAGACTGAAAAATACCTGCTAGAAGGTATTTTCTGTGTGCCAGGATGGTTCAGCAAGGCTGACCGACGTGGAACCCATACCATTGGCACATATGGGACCCTGCCAAGAGAGTTGCACTTAGGGCTTCTTGCTCCACCAGTTGCAGACCTTTATTGAAGCTATCCTAGTCTATTTCCCCATGAGAGCAGCTTGCACCCAAAGCAGGACTTCTGGCCTTTGTAATCAGAATGTAAATAATCCTTCCCCCCCTCCCCAGGAAGGAAGTTTAGCTGGTACCCACGCCCTGGCAAGGAGCCCCTTGAGTGTGTTGGCAGGTCAGCCTGCTACCTCTGAGAAGCCATCCATAAGCATCAATATAAGCCTTCACCAACCCACACTATACTCAAGGCAGAGCTCTGTGTGCAAGGTCTTCCCAGTACCCATCCCAAATATAGCCTCACATTGCAGATGGACTGTCATTTCCTAAGGAAGCGGTGTAGTTTGCACTGGTGTGACCCTGGAATCAAAGGGAGATGCCTCCACCTCCTTTCTGTATCTCTTTCACTCGTTGCCTGCTTTTCTCTGGGTTCTTTGAGCATTTTATAGAATTCCATCTTGATTTATCTGTAGTGTGTTAGAGTATCCTTTGTATAGTCTTTTTTTTACATGTACACATAAATAATTTATTCCAGTCTGCTGGTGGTGTCACTCTGTCAGTGCCAGTGAAGTATAAAAACTTACCTCCTTTTGTCCTTCCTCCTTTGTGATGTGATTGTCCTAGATATGTCCTCTGTGCACTTTGAGACACATATTAGACAGCTTTATGCTTTTCGCTTTAATCATCAACCAAATTTAGAAAATTTAAGAGAAGCAAAGTCTATCATATTTACCCATTAGTTTTGCTTGCTGTTCTTTTTCCTTCTGGATATTCTAACATTTTTCCTTTCATCTGGATTACGTGGGTCTTGGGAAAATCAAACCTGAGTCCTTTGGCTTTGCAGGCAAGCACCTTAACTGCTAAGCCATCTCTCCAGCCCTTAGGGAATGATTTTACCCACTCCTAAGGTTGCTAGTGACAAATTGGCTTAGTTCTCAGTGAGGACCTGTGAATGCCATCCCTGAAGAATATTTGCTCTGGATATAGAATCCTGATTGACAGTTCTTTTCCTTTGGCACTTGGAAAATATTGTACCAGTTCCTTTGAGCCTCCTTGATTTCTTTTGAGAAATCTTCTGAATTTACACACACACACACACACACACACACACACACACACACACACACACAGTTTCATCCTGTTTAACTTCATCTGTCTGCCTCTCAAAGTCAGGGTTGGATGTAATGTACAGTTTACCACTGCACCTATGGGATGCATAGGGAAGATAGTGTGCTTGCTCAGTCTTCCTGTCAAAGTCCCTTTGAATCTTCATTTCTAGCCACACCAGATTTCCTTTATATTGCCTGACCGTTTCAAGGTCAGAGAAAGTGGTGTGCTTCCAAGGGCACTCAGTAACTCATAGGAAGCTTTGCTTGGAAGGGGACCAGCTGCAGTGGTCCCCTGGAGCAATAGGAAGGACAGGTAGTGAGGTGGCCCCTCCTTGTATGCTTTGTCCTTAGACAAACCTGGGTTTATATCCTGTTCCCACTTTGTATTTGCTACTTAACCTTAATCAAGATATTTCAGTTTCCCAATCCCTATTTTTTGTATCGTTTTTGGAGAGAGAGAGAGAGAGAGAGAGAGGAAGAGGAGAGAGAGAGAGGAAGACAGAGATGGGCATGCCAGCAGTGTCTCAGCTGCTGAGAATGAAATCCAGGAAATCCAGATGCGTGCGCCCCCTTGTGGTCAAGTGTGGCATTATGCCCTTGTGTCCTTGTGTCATTTTGCATCTGGGACCTGGAGATTGGAACCGCTGGAGATTGGAACCGGCATTCTTAGGCTTAGGAGGCAGGCTCCTTAACCCCTAAGCCATCTCTCCAGCCCCCAATCCCTATTTTTTAATCTATCCATTATGAAGACTCAGGAGTGACATATTTCTTATACCCAGGAACATATTTGGTAAAAGAATTGTTATCATTATAGAAACACAGATTACAAATTCCCAGACATTTTGTTACAAATATAATATCTACCAAGAGACAAACCTAGTCAAGCACTTTTTAAGACTGGGAGATAAGGAGGCTTCCTCATTTGGGGTCTGAAGACTGTGGTGGAAAGGCCAAGGAACTTAGTAATTGGAGGGTGATGAGAAAGTTCACCTCAAAGCTTAAGTCTTGAAAGTAGATTCTGAGGGCTGGAGAGATGGCTTAGGGGTTAAGGCGCTTGCCTGCCAAGCCAAAGGGCCCAGGTATGATTCCCATGACACACGTAATCCAAATACACAAGGTGGCACATGCGTCTGGAGTTGGTTTGCAGTGGCTGAAGGCCCTGGCACACCCATTCTCTCTCTTTCTCTCTCTCTGCCTCTTTTCCTCTCTCAAATAAAATAAAATCAATAAAATAAAATAAAACGTAGATTCAGAGAGGAATTTAGCTTTCCTGATACAGTGGGAATATGCTGTGAGTAGAAGTTGAGTAAATGGGTTCAGATCATTGCAGTCACCTTTTTGTTGCTGTACAAACACCCAACCAGAAGCAGCTCAAGGGAGGAAAGGCTTATTCCAGGCTTACAGATTCCAGGGGAAGCTCCATCCTGGCAGAAGGCTGGCTCACTTCATCATAGATCCATAACAGAGAGACAAAATCCAGCATTAGCAAGCACGAACTGAACACACAGGGCTGGACTCAACCCTCATGTCCCCCCTTGGTGACACACTTCATCCAAGCAGGACTTTACCTTCCAAAAGCACTACCACGTGGGGACTAAGTAGGAAACAGGAAAAATAACGGAGGCTATGGGGATATCCCTACAAACCAGCACAGCATCTGAACTTCTGCTTCTTGTATTCTGTCAACTTCTTTCTTGATTTTCATTTCATCTACTAGAAGATAAGGTACTCACCCCCATTCTCAGATGGAGCATCAGTGGTATAATATTTCGCATTTATTCCTTGACTTATCAGTGCCGCTTATGCCTGTCAGGGGAAGAGGTTTGCTGAGATGAACTTCCAGACCAGGCACAGTTATGGAGAAAGGGATTTATTGAAGCTTACAGATCCAGGGGAAGTTCCATAATGGCAGAAGAAGCTGGCCTGCCTTACAGGACCAAACACACAGAGAAGCCGCAAGCCACACAGCATAGCATACTTCAGGAACTCCAGCTAAGCACACTTTGTATATCTTTAGATTGAAATCCTAAACCCACCATCACACCTTAAGATCCTACAAACTAATGAAACATTGAATATTTTGGGAGCCATCTATTCAAACTACCACAGTACCCATGTGCAGAGACTGGAGAGCTCTAGGGAATAGTGGGAGGAGGTGAAGTGAGGCAGATTGTATGTAACCTGAGCAGTGTTGGTCTTGGGGATCTCTGAGGACAGTTTCCTTCTGGAGGACAGAAGTTTGTAATGGGAAGCTTGTTATGTAACATGAGTGGTTTTTGCTTTGCTATGACTCTTGACGAACTAGTGCCACAGATTCACTGCTTGTCCCCGACACTTGTTTGCCGGTTCAGGAAACTGGAGATGTTCCTTTTGAGCAGAGCTACTTACAAAGGTGTCAACATTGTCAAACCTCAGCTCCTCCTGAGCACCCTTCCTGGCTGGAAACCCTGCGTGAAGGAGTTGAATTGTGGTGCCAAATTGACTGGATTGATAGCAGGGCAAAGAAGACATCCTGAGCAAGCTTTTTCTCTGGACATAGTTATCTTTGTTCACTTTCAATGAGAGTCAAGTGTTTCTTACCTGGAGTTGATTTTTTTTGTCGTTGAGAACTTTAATACACAAACATATTGTAAGTTGATCATAGTCCCCTCTTATTATCCTCTTTTGTCCCCCTCAACCTACTGAGGAACCTCTATTTCTAGGGAGTCCTTCCTCTGTTTTATTGCCTCATTCGTTTTGTCCTCCTTTTTCTTCTATAGCAAACTGTTGATGGCCACAGCACAAGTCAGGTCTTCTGGCAGTATCAGTCACCACTTTGGGGTCATCTCCCTGCTAGTTAGCTGTCATATGTCACTATGTGACCTGTTGGGGGAGAAAAGTCATCAACATTCTCAACAAGCAGTGGATCCTTCAAGCTGCAAAGCCAACCACGTAGTCACAATCAAACCACTGGTGCAATAGTGGCACAAAAGTTTTAGGGGTAATCAACTGCTCTATGGATAGTTCCAAGGCATTTTCAAGCTTTATTAATTTCTTATAAAAGACCAGGTTCTTGTGGGACGATTTTACAAAGGGTTCTGCATCCACCCAGACTTTAGTCATTTGAGAGGGAAGAATTCCTCAGCTTGATGTAGCAGTGGGGGCGTCTTGCTAAGTAGTGAGCTGCTTGTTTTGGAGGGGGGTGAGTTTGAATGTTGCTCAATACATTGGGCTTTCTCTAAGTTACCTTGCGACATGGGTAGCAGCTTGGTGCTCTGCTGGGGCTTGTGTACTTCTCACCTCCGTTCCCACTGGGTGGAGCCTTCAGAATCAGTGCAGAGGCTTAACCATGTTGCTGGATTTCAGTAAGGCTCCTTTATCAATGCCACTTTCTCTGCTGACACTCCTTTTGACTTGAGTTCTTGAAATATCTGTGGTCATAAATAGTGACTTACTTAAAATTCTATGTTCAACTCTAAAAATAAGTTTTGTTTAGGAAAAAAATTAAGAATTCTTGAATCTCCTTGAGATTTAGTAGAGATAGGACTCGTTGGAATAATTTTTGTCAGAGAGGCAAATGTTCTTTACGGCATTTCTGTATTTCAGTCTTCCTCCTTTGGCTCCGATACCACCTGCACAGATATTACCACTTGCTACTGATGATGACTGATGTTAGTCAAAAAGTTCTTCAGTGTCAAGAGGGCACTCAGGAAGCTGGCTGCAAAGAGCAGCTCTCACCATGGGAATGCATTTGTTATCACTCATGCTTTGATGCAGCAACACATTGCAGTTCTTGGCATAATGAGAGGCAGGTTTCAGGAGTTACTGCTGCACCCAACTCATACCTGTCAAACTATAGAGACAAACTGTATTGGGATTAAAGGATGGAGTCCCTTTGAGCTTCACTGTGGCAGAATGGAAAGGTTCATAATGACAGACAGAACCATTAAGAGGCATGAAAGGAAAAGCAACAGTCAGGCTGAATGTGTTCTGGGCTAGAAAGGAGTTGATGCCCTTTGAACATTTAGGTTCAAATCATGTGCCATCTTTTGTCTGCAAAGACAGCACAACTAACCTGGTGTCAGAGGAACGTGTGCTGTGGGTTGTTTTCCAGTGGAGGGGGTAGGCTTCCTTCAGCTTCATCTTCTCAGGATTGGCAGGGTTTTCATTTGGGACCAGTGATAGCACTAAGGAGCCTGCAGATGAGGAGGTGGAATCGTTCATTATGGCTAATGCCTGTGGAATGCTTGCCATAGGCCAGGCCCCCTTCTCAGTACCGTCCGTTATTTTTCACATCCACCAACCTTTGAGGCAGACATGTGGCCTCTTTTTTTAAAAAAATTTTTTTTGAGGCAAGCCCAACAGACTGGCCTTATTTTATGTGTGTGTGTGTGTGTGTGTGTGTGTGAGAGAGAGAGAGAGAGAGAGAGAGAGAATTGGCATGCCAGAGCCTCCAGCCATTGCAGTCAAATTCCAGACATGTGCACCCCCTTGTGTGTATGTGCGACATTGCATGCTTGCATCACTGGTGTCTGGCTTATGTGGGATCTGGAGAGTTGAACATAAGTCCTTAGGCTTCACAGGCAAGCGCCTTAACTTCTGACATCCCTCCAGCCCAGGAATGTATCCTCTTCACATGTAACAAATGGGGACATGTAGACCCAAGCAGGCACAAGACCACACAGATCGTGTGGTGGAGTGGAGTTTGAGGACAGCAACAACAACAGCATCACCACCACCACCACCACCACAGAAGCTCTAACACACCATCTCTTACCACGGTCTAGTTAGCAGTTGAGAACGAGCACCTGGGAGGCATAGGAACATGGAGTGGACTCCTCCTTTTCCCAAAGTCCTGCTCTTTGAACCTGGGTCATTTCCTTAACAGTGTTGGGGCAAGAAAGGAAGTGAGAGAGGCCATTATTATCAGTGTTCTGTTTATTATTTTGTATTTGCCCCAAATCAGAGCAAAGCTAAGAAGTGGTGGTTCTCTTGTGAGTCTGTGTTGTGTACATGAGTGTGTACTTGTATATGTGGGTGTGTGCATATTTCTCTGTGTGTGTGTGCATGTGTGGTTGCATGTGCACATGTGTAGATGAGGTCATAGGCTGATGTCAGGTGTTTTCCTTAATAGATCTTTGCCTTACTATTATTTAGACTTCTTATTATTTCATTGGCAACTTTATGCATGCATATAAACCAGCAAAAGATTTTAATCACTGCAAGGAACTGATGGCTCAGGGTTTCAGCATTAGTTGATTCAGAATGTGTGCTGGAGCAATCCCCAGGGTACCCCAGGGAGTTCCAGATCTGAAGGGTGTTTTAGAGATCTCTGATTTGCACCCTGATTTTACAAAGGCTGAGCCCAAGGGCCCAAGGACAGAAGGCAATCTACATTCTGAAAATTCTGCCTTCTCCGCATTCAGGGTGGCAGTGGAGGAATGAGGAACATCACCCCTGCTTGTGCTCTCTGTGTAGATACTTTGTTCATCATGATCAGCCAGTAAATGCACCCCATTTTTAGGGTCTTTTCTATCTCCTACACTGGTCACAACAGAATTCATTAGTTCTTTTGGGCTCCTATTGAACCTAATGGCATTTATTGTACTTAATTGGATTTTTTTTGCTATTTGTCTTTCTTGGGATTATTCATTTATTTATTTATTTATTGAGAGAGAGAGAGAGAGAGGCAGATAGAGAGAATAGGCATGCCAGGTCCTCTAGCCACTGCAAACAAACTCCAGACATATGTGCCCCCTTGTGCATCTGGCTTACATGGGTACTGGGAAATCGAACCTGGTTCCTTAGGTTTGGCAGGCAAATGCCCTATCTGCTAAGCCATCTCTCCAGCCCTATCTTTTTGTTTTTTCAAGGTAGGGTCTCCTGTAACCCAGGCTGACCTGTAATGCACTATGTAGTATCAGGGTGGCTTTGAACTCTCAGTGATCCTCCTACCTCTGCTTCCCAAGTGCTGGGATTAAAAGAAGGCATGCATCACCACGCCTGGCTCTATCTTTTTTTTTTTTTTTTTAAATAACATGGTCTCATGTATCCCAGGCTGGTGTCAAACTTGTTATGTAGTTGAGGATGACCTTGAACTCCTGATTCTCACAAGTGTACGCCACAATGCTCAATTTATGTGGCACTAAGGACTGAACGCAAGGCTTTGCCCCTGGTAAGTTACTAACTGAACCACAGTCCTGTCCCCAATGTTCTTCTATTTTATACACTTGTAGATATCCTTCACTATTTATTCACATATATGAACAGAACATCTGGCATATATGCCAAGTACATTTAGAGAATATAGGACAATATGGATATAATAAATGCAAAGTACATAAAGAACTGGATAAATTAAGATACCTATATGGACTTTGAATAAAGTAAAACATGGATGATATGATAAATGATATGATTTGTTGAACTCCTTTTGATCAAGTGACCAGAAATGGATCCCTCTTATTTGATCTGAGACCCAGATGACATGATATGGGATCCAGGTAAGTGTCTGAGAGAAGAGAGAATTCTAGACATAGGGTAGAGAATGAATGTGCCAAAAGCTGACATAGAAAATGAACAGAATAGGCCAGAGTGGGTGAGATGGAGTGAGAAGAGGAAGATGGGGAGAAAGACAGGTCTACTGTAAGTCAAGAAGGGGTTTGGGTGATATTGTCCGGATAGTGAGAAACTGTGAGAGAAGCTGAATCTCTAGATCTTTATATTCACTAAGCCACTCGTCAAATTGTTAACGCACGACTAGGCGATCTCTACTGGTCAGCCAGCTTGCATTTCTTTGAAAAAACAAAACAAAACATTTTTTTTGGGCTGGAGAGATGACTTAACAGTTAGGGCATTTGTCTGCGAAGCACAAGGATCTAGGTTTGATTCCCCAGTACCCACATAAGCCAGATGTCCTTGGTGGTGCATGCATCTGTTTGTAGTGACTAGAGTCCCTGGTGTGTCCATTCTCTCTCTCTCTTTAATAAATAAATAAATAAATGCAATTTTAAAGACATTTAAATACATTTTTGCTATACTTTTTGAGGGCCAAATTCATGTTTTAACTACTTTTGTATGCCTTTCATTTTAAGTGCCCAGTAAAGAATAAATTAGTGGATATTTGATGTATAGATTAATGGTTTCTGGATTATTTTATTCTTTGAAATTAAGAAGGGGCAGAGCTGTTTCTGTTGTGTGACTTTTTAGCAAGCCTACAAAATGGTAGGCATCACCATCCTGTGACAAGTGGGTTAGAGGTAACACAGTGGGGGTCCTGCAAAGCCTGCAGTTATAGCTATGTTGTCGTACCAACCTTAAATCAGCAGATAGAGAAAGCCTGGGGAATGTCTGGCTCCAGCATAATGACAGATTAGATACTGAGAACCTCTCTCTTTTAAAGGGAGGAAGGGAGGCAAGGCAGAGAAAGAGAGAGAGGAGAGGGAGGGAGGGAAAGAATGGACATCATACACAAAGCAACCTTTTAGGGCTGGGGAAATGGCTTAGCAGTTAAGGTGTTTGCCTACAAAGCCTAAGCAGCACTGTTTGATTCCCCAAGACCCATGTAAGCCAGATGGACAAGGGGGCGCATGCATCTAGAGTTCATTTGTAGTGGCTTAAAGCCCTGGTGTGCCCATTCTCTCTTTCTCTCTGCCTCTTCCTCTCTGTCTCAAATAAATAACAACAACAACAACAAAAAATCAACCTTTTAAATGTATAACTAAACATAAATTAGAAAATAAATCCACAGGAGCTAAAAATGGAGAGAGCTTACATCAGGGTGATGAGCAAGATCAAGTATCTTAGGCTATAAGCTGCTTTGTGGGTGTCTGCAGATCACAGAAACCTAGAGTCCTATGTGTATTGTGTGTGTGTGTGTGTGTGTGTGTGTGTGTGTGTGTGATTTATACACATGAATGTACTGCCCCATCTGCTCACCTTGCAGGGGCCAGAGGAGAATGTCATGTCACCTCCTCCATCACTTACCCATCTATTTTTTTCTTGTGTTGGAGTCTGTACTGATTCAGAAGCTTGCCGTTCATGAGTCCCAGTGATTCTCTGGTCTCCACTCTCCCCAGTACTGGGCTAACAAGCATGCATAGCCATGCCCAGCTGTTTATGTGGGTTCTGGAGATTTGAACGTGGATGACCTCAGGCCATCATGCTTGTACAGGAAGTGCACTTAACCACTGAGCCACCGCTCCGGCCAGAGTCCTGGTTTGACTTTCAACTGCTTTTAACAGGAAGTAAGTAGGGGAGTGTGTGGTAGAAAGGGACACAGCTGTCGAGTACTTTAACATTGGCAGAAGTGATGAGGAACCTGCAAAACCCGAGGCTTGAAGATGTGTACTCTCAGTGACAACGGGCTAGAAAAATATCCATTTGGCAAAGAAAGTTGGTATGAACATTATTTGTTCTAGACTTTGCTGAGGATACGGTAGCAAAAAGAAACTCTCTTGACAATTCAGAACTCATGAGGAATTGGGACTTAAATTTCCATTATGTTTGTATGCTGTCACAGAAACCAACCATAAGAGACACATTAGGTAAAGAACATTTTCCTGTAGAGGAGACTAAGCCTGCCTGACAGAGTCAGAAGAGAAGTCATTTTGGAGGCTCATTCTCACATGTGGGGCTCCTCAGGGTTCCTACAGGTCAAAATCAGCCATGTGTGAGTTGTGTGAGTACCCAAGAAAAAGTTACCAAATCCATGGAGGAAACGTGCCAACCAGCTAGAACCGGACTTCCCACAACATCACTGCAAGAGTATAAACAAAGCGCCCTTAAAATGCTTCCTGAAATAAAAGACAGAAGTGAACATATAAGCGAAAACCAAAGGCAGTTGAAAAATGACTAGACAGCATTTGAAAAAGAACTATAGTGACATTTAAAAAATTTTTTTATTATTTTATTTATTTTTGGAGAGAGACACAGAGAGACAGACAGAGAGGGAGAGGGAGACAGATAGAGATGGGCGCGCCAGCAGTCTCTCAGCTGCTGTGAACGAAATCCAGATGCGTGCGACCCCTTGTGGGCAAGTGCGGCATTGCACCCTTGCGTCACTTTGCATCTGGCTAAACGTGGGACCTGGAGGTTGGAACCAGGTTCTTAGGCTTAGCAGGCAGGCACCTTAACCGCTAAGCCATCTCTCTAGCCCTATCGTGACATTTTTAAAAAAGAGAATATTATATTTCAGTTTAAAAGTATTCCATGCTATACACCACAATGCACAGAGCAGCACATACATCTGGAATTTGTTTGCAGAGCTGTGCATCTGGAGTATACCATGATGAAATTACAGAAATTAACACATCATGTATCTAAACTGTGTCCATGTTAAGAAATAGAAAATTATTAGTATTGCAGAAGCTATCTTCATGTCCCTTTGCAGATAATCTCACCCCAAGGTCAATCAGTAACTTGAATCCTAATATCATATAATGTTGCCTGTTTTTAAAAATCATTTTATAAATAGATTTATATAGTATATACTCTTTGATACATGACCTTTGCCTCTCAGCATTTGAAACTGGAAAGAAGTGAATTCACTCATATTTTAAAATACATTTTTCTTATTTAAGATAGCATTCTGTTGTATAAATATACAATTTATTCCACTCTGTGCCTGATGGGCATTTGGATAATTTCCTGTGTTGGGTTTTCTGTTATCTATTTCCAGTTGGCTTGTTCTTAGGAGTGAAATTGCTGGTCACAGAACCTGCATATAAACAGTATTGGTAGAATTGCTTAATAGTTTCCAACATTTTTCTCACTTACTTGAAATTTTGTGCTGAAATTCAACCAACAAAGCCATATTAAAAATGACAAAACAAACCAGATGGGATGGATTAACAAAAAAATATGATTCAGTGATCTGGAAGATAAATATGAGCAGGCAAGGCTGGAGAAATGGCTTAGTGGTTAAGGTGCTTGTCTGCAAAGCCTAAGGACCCAGGTTCAATTCCCCAGTATCCACGCAAGCTAGTTGCACAAGGTGGTGCATGTGCCTCGTGTTTGTTTGCAGTGGCTAGAGGCCCTGGCATGTCCATTCTGTCTGTCTGTCTGTCTCTCTCTCAAATAAATAAATAAAATAAAACAAATACATTTTTAAAAAAGAAAACCAATTTATGTCTAATATTGAAGGAGACACAGTGGGACTGGGTCAGAGAAAGAGAGCCTAAAATTGTCCAATTTAATATTATTCAATAGAAACATGATGTGACCCGCATGTGTAATTTAAAGTTTCCAATTTATTGTCTTAACTCAATGTATGCAAAATATTCTAACATATCAATTCTAACATATCAATATAAAATATTTTACATTCCTCCTTCATATTAAGTCTTCAAAATCAAGCAAATAATTTTATGCTTATAGTGCATTTCAGTTAAATCAACATTGTTTTTAGTTCCTTTTTTTATTTGCAAGGGGTGTGGAGAGAGAGAGAGAGAAAGAGAGAGAGAGAGAGAGAGAGAGGGAATGAATGGGCATGCTAGGGCCTCTAGGGGTTGCAAACAAACTCCAGATGCATGTGCCACTTTGTGCACCTTGCTAACTGTTCTGGTGACTTGAACTCTGGTCATTAGGCTTTTCAGGCAAGTGCCTTAACCACTGAGCCATCTCTCCAGCCCAGATCAGCCACATTTTTCAGAGTTCAGTAGCCGTATGTGGCTACTGGCCACCATATTAGACCAGGCAAGTTTAACCAGTGAAGCTTCATGAAGGCAGAGAAATGAAATAAAGGTCACTAGGTTTTGGGAGAAGTGAGCCAGTTGCAGTAGAAAGCTATGTCATGAAGGCAGGAGGAATGTGGGTTAGTGTGTCACTGTGTGGCAGCCTCTGTCTTTGAATTTACACACATTCACATCCCTCTATACACTTATTATGTCCTTCAACATCCAGTGAAAGGCAAAATTACAGTTGTTGAGTAGTTTAGAGCAGTGGTAAACAATAGTTTAGTACAAGAAGGGAAATACATCATATCTGTTGAATTTACAGAGGGGATTTGGAAACTTGGAATTTAATTACCCCCAATGCAAATTTGATCAGAAGCCTAAAGTGAGTCTGTGTGACATTTACATCAAAGTTCCTTGTGTGTGTTAATACAAGCAGGCAGGCTGGAAGTGGTTTTCATTTCTTTGGCTATAATGATATGAAAACTTAACAATGAATACAAGTAGGTCATTACTTTGGTTTTCATGTCTCAGTTAAAAGTTGGCACCATGTCCTTGTGTGCCCATACATCACAAAAGGTATATTATCAGGCTCTAGATCAAATATCATGTAAACTTGACCCAAATAACCCCAGATTTCCGGGAACATTCTATCTTTGAGTAAAATACATGACCATGGGCAGTTAGTTCTCTTTTGCAACAGCTTCAAAAGCAGTGAAGCCAGGCACTTGGAATTTCTGTCTAGCTTCTACAGTAATAAAATTGAAAATATCCTTAGAAAAACCTCTAAGATTCAATGTTTACTTGTATAATGATAACACTTTTTAATGCTTGCTCTACCAGTCCCAAAATAAGTATGTGACTGGTAGGCAAAGGGGATCAGTATGTGGTCTTTATGTGGAAAAAGTGGTCTTTATGATGGAAAAAGTTCTTTTTTCCATACCTCAATAATGGAACTGCCTCAAGTAAGTGCCACCATTATGTTTGATTATGGGGTTAATAGTGAAAGAATTGCTTTAATCCAATTATCCCAAATGCTGGGATAAAGCATTGTATCAATCCTGCCTTGCTATACCAATAGCAAAATACCTTTGACTGAGTAATTTATAAATAATAGAATCTTATTTCTTAAAGTTCTGGAGGTTGGTATATCTAAGAGCAAGTCACCAGCACATTTGGCATCTGGCAAGATCTTGCTGCGTAAAGGCTGAAGAGGGATAACCTTGCTCCATCAAACTGTTTCAAAAGGGCACTAATTCCATCCAGCGGTCCCTCTTTTCATGCTGTCACCTTGGGGATTCAGTTCTGACATGTACATTTTGGAGAGACATTCACATTCATGCCATGCAGGTTTTCTGGAAGATTCTACTATAGTAACTGCCAGATACTCTATGCTGGCATTTGGAAGTTTATGAAAAACAGTCTCAGTCTAATTTAATGTTTTATCCATATGCACTAGATCATCTTACAAAATACATGAAAATATATCCATCAGATTTTGCACCTTTTTTTTGGGGGGGGGGAGAACCCAGAGAGAGACAGAGAGAGAGAGGAAGAGGAAGACAGATAGAGATGGGTGCACCAGCAGCCTCTCAGCTGCTGGGAAGGAAATCTAGATGCGTGTGCCCCCTTGTGGTCAAGTGCGGTATTGCGCCCCTTTTGCATCTGGCTAAACGTGGGACCTGGAGATTGGAACCGCTGGAGATTAGAACCAATGTTCTTCTTAGGCTTAGGAGGCAGGCGCCTTAACCGCTAAGCCATCTCTCCAGCCCTGCACCTTTTATTTACACCCATTATCTATGAGGTCAAAAGGAACTTTTCACACCAATATCCTTGTTCCTTGGCTTCTTGGGATTGACTGTACTGGTGGCAGTGGAAGAACATTCAATGTATGGAGTACTAGAGCAGGTGGTGGAGTCTTTGGTTGTGTGACTTGGGCATTTACTAACCGCTTTACATTTGTTTTTTGCTCTCCGCCCCAGGACAGATTCATCATGAGTGTTAAGACTGGTATAAATCATAGAGGTTATTTACTTTTACCCTCACATCCAAAGTTGTAGCTATAACTCTTTAAAGCACTTGAGACAAAACCATTTGGTTTTGGTCTAAATGGGCCAAAGGTTTCTATCTTGCAACATCATTCATTCTATTATTTAACATGTCCCATGTAGAAAAATCTCTGTTGCATTAGAATGGTCTGCTCTGTACTGGGCCAATACCTTTTTAAATTTTTTATTTTATTATTTTAATTTTAAAAACCATTTATGAGGAGAGAGAGAGAGAGAGAGAGAGAGAGAGGGGGAATGAATATGTGGGCTCTCTGGGGCCTCTTGCCACTGCAAAAGAACTCCAGACTCATGTGCCACTTTGTGTATCTGTCTTTACATGGGCACTGGGGAATTGAACCCAGATCATCAGGTTTTACAAGCAAGTGCCTTTAACTGCTGAGCTATCTCCCCAGCCCATGGGCTAATACCTTTTAAGTCAGTGCTCAATTCATAAAGAGCTTGTGAACTAAAATATTATAAAGTGAAAGTTTTTGAAAAACAGTAAAATGCAGTATGTAAATCAGTGTCATCACTATGTTTACTGATATGGATTTGCATGAACAAATGAATAGTCGAAATTATAATGCCAACACTCTTGCTTTTATTGTAGCAACTATCTAAATTAAAGGTATATTTTTGGTAGAAACCTGTGATCCAGGCATTGATCTCTGGTGAGTGAGTTTGTCAAGAAGTAGGGAAGAGAATTCCATATCTCAAACATGTTTTTGAAAATTATTTATTCATTTGAGAGGGAAAGTGATAGAGGGAAAGAGAATGGTAATGCCAGGGTCTCTAGCCATTGCAAAAGAACTCCAGATACATGTACCACCTTGTGCATCTGGCTTTAGGTGGGTACTGGAAGTCAAACCTGGGTCCTTAGGCTTTGCGGGCAAGCACCTTAACTGCTGAGCCATCTCTGCAGCCCAAGAATTCCATATCTCTAAGATAACTAAGAACTCTCAGATTTTCAATTAATTAATTAATTTATGTGTGCGAACCCCAGCATGCATGTGGAGGTCAGAGGACCTTCTTTGTGGTAGGCTTGCCTGCTGCTACATATTGAACTGCCAGACTACAAATGAACTTCTGACTAGCTGTCCCACGAGCTTTATATTACCAAAATTAGTTTTGTTCTTATGCTCAGAGTTTGTTATTGAAGCTTTAAGTGTGGTTAGGAGTCCTCCCCCCTTGTATAAGGACTTGTTCAGTCAGACATTAGAACCTTCTGGTTTTCTCTGTCTAGTGCAAGGTGTCATGGGGAGAATTACTTCCTTGGGAACACCATTATTCCATGGAGTATTCTAGAACTGTAGGGTGCCTTGATATTTTTGTCTATGTATAATACTCATTAATTTGTCCAGCTAGCATAACATTTTAATTTATCTATTTTTTGTTTTTTTTTAGAGAGAGAGAGAGGAAGAAAGACAGATAGTGAGAGAAAGGGGGAGAGACTTGGTGTGCCAGGGCCTCAGATACAGCCATTGAACTCCAGACACTTGTGCCACCTGGTGGGCATGTGTGACCTTGCGCTTGCCTCACCTTTGTGCATCTGGCTAATGTGGGATCTGGAGAGTCCAACAACGCTAAGACATCTCTCCAGCCCCAGATAGTATAAACTGAGAGAGTTCATAGTGAATGCTTAGCACTGTTTTGACTCAGTAAGTCCTAAATATTCTCTTTAATCTGATATGCCAGAGGATCGTCGGTGAAGGTGGTACTCGTTCAGACTGGCTGTGTGGGCCAAGGACACCTGAACCTAGGTCCCTAAGCTTTCCCCTTGAGTGAGTTAGAATCTCCCTGCCGGTCTTTGTGTCTATAAGAGCCTTTGTGGAGGGTGTTGAGATTCTGCAGTTCCCTCTCCTCTTGCCACCTTGGACATGCTAAGTCTAGCTGTGAAGGTTTGGGATAGGGCTTGGGTGGAGAGGGGTGTGGTGAGTCTCAGAGTATCAGGTCAGACAGAGGCTGCTGAATTCTCCGGGTTTGGTGTGTGTGCCCTTCACTTACCTCATTTTCCTCTTCCACTGAATAACAAACAGCTGAGGTCTTGGCTGTGCCTGGCCTCGGACAGTGTATTCATAGCTTTGCCAAAGGTGGTGAGGAATTGATGAACTTCCTTTCTGATTTAGCACTTACGCGATTCCTTTCCAAGGGCTGCTGTGTTTCTCTGCTCCTTATCGAATGAGGTTTCCAGGGTGAATTTACTTCCTTAACAATTTCAGGGTACAAACTGAAAGCATAGTGTCCTGCTCTAGGTGTTAAATCTCCTTGAGGTAGAAAGAAGAAACTTAGGCTAGATCTAACTAACCTATATAGTCCCTCAGCTCATAGCTGACTGGCCCTTGGTTTTTCACAGCAGTGGGACCATAGCTAATTTTAGGTGTTTATATCTCCAGTGTTGAAACAAATGCATACTACCAGGCATTCCAGAGTAAAACTTCTGTTGAGGGAAATGGCACTGAAAAGTACTTGTTCCAAAAGAGAAGCCGGGCACCTAAGGCAAAAAAGAAAAAAAAAAAGAAAGAAAGAAAAATGGGGCTGCTTTCGAGCTGGAAAACACAGCACCACTTGATGTGTAATGAAATGACTAAAAACAGATGACGGCTATGGTAGGCAGTGTAGGCTCTGGGACTATGAAATCACTTCGCGTGGATTAAATCAAATGCACTGTCAGTGTTCTGGGGAAAGGGTGTATCTGTGAGAGTTTATGAACAACAGGCAACAATTATGAAAACTTTATGATCATCTGTGTGTGGTTCTGCCGTTCCAGAGGACCTGGACTTCTCTCAGAGGGTAGGGCAGGTGCTGGCTCTGGAATCTCATGGTTTGATTAAAATTTAGCACCCTACTCATTTGCAAAGTCACATAGCATGCTGCTGTCTCTGTGCTTTTGTCTAGGAAGCAGTAGTTGTAATGAGGATTTTTCAATGGCAAGTTGCGTGCCTAGCACGGTGGCTGGTGTCCTTACATGTTAAGTATTATTATAGCTAACTATGTTTTTGCGGTCCAGATCAGTACTTGGCTTATAACAAGTGTTTATGCTTAATGAGTGTTTGCTGAATAAAAGTGAACTTTTTTTTGGAGGGGGTTAACATTTAGAAAAATTAAATTTTATTTGTGTTGCATTGGTGTGTGTACCATAGCAAGCATATGGAGGTCAGAGGACAACCCCATGGTGTCTTCGCTTCATCTTTGAGTCAAGGTCTCACGCCACTGCAACTGGACTGTCAGATTGCAAAGATCAGCATGGTTGGCCCCAGAGCCTTCTGACTTTCTTGGCTCCACCTCCTGTTGTCCTTAGGCACATTTATTTTTATCTATTTTTAGTTTTAAAAAAATATTTTATTTTTGGGCTGGAGAGATGGCTTAGCGGTTAAGGCGCCTTCCTGCTAAGCCTAAGAACTCTGGTTCCAATCTCCAGCGGTTCCAATCTCCAGGTCCCACGGTTAGCCAGATGCAGTGACGTAAGGGCGCAATGCCGCATTTGGCCACAAGGGGGGCGCACACATCTGGATTTCGTTCACAGCAGCTGAGACTGCTGGCATGCCCATCTCTGTCTCCCTCTCCCTCTCTATCTCTCTCTGTGTTTCTCTCCAAAAATAAATAAAATAATAATAAAAAACATTTTGTTTTTATTTATTTATGAGAGAGAGAGAGAGAGAAAGAGAAAGGGCATGCCAGGGCCTCTAGCTACTGCAAACAAACTCCAGATGCATAGAGCACCATGTGCATCTGGCTTACATGTGTACTGGGGAATGGAACCTAGGTCCGTAGGCTTCACAGGCAAGTGCCTTAACAGCTAAGCCATCTCTCCAGTCCCCTCAACACATTTAGAATGGGCCACTTTGCATCTGAATGTATGTGGGTGCTGGAGAATTGAACCTATGCCAGCAGGTTTTGTAAACAAGTCCCTTTAAGTGCTTTAAGAGCCATTTTCCTAGACTTTGATTAGCATTTTGATAAAAGTTTAATCTTCATTTACTCATTACCCTCCCTTGCCAGTTAATATCATTTTCTGAACTAGTAAGTCAGAAAACATGGAGTAAGGGTTCTGAAAATGATGATCAATGATAATAATTCAAATATCTTTCTTTTTTCTTTCTTAATTTTAATTTTTTTTATATTTTATATTTTATTTATTTATTTATTTGAGAGAGAGAGAGAGAGAGAGAGAGAGAGAGAGAGATACAGAAATAGGCAGGTAGAGAGAGAGAGAGAGTGGGAGAGAATGGGTGCACCAGGGCCTCCAGCCACTGCAAACGAACTCCAGATGCATGCACCCCCTTGTGCATCTGGCTTACATGGGTCCTGGAGAATCGAGCCTCGAACCAGGGTCCTTAGGCTTCATAGGCAAGTGCTTAACCGCTAAGCCATCTCTCCAGCCCCTTAATTTTAATTTTAAAATTATGTGTGTACATGTTGGGGTGGGGTACATGTATGTGCATGCACACATGTTAGCACATGTATGTGGAGGCCAGAGAACAACCACACGTTCCTTAGGAACACTGTCACCCTCCTTTAAGACAGGATCTTTCATTGGCCTGAAATTCACCAATTAGACTAAACTGGCTGGCCAGTGAGCCCCAGGGATCTGTCTCCAACTGCCCAGGGCTGGGGTTCGAGGTTCTTGTTACCATACTGGCTTAAGAATATAATAGGTATTGAGCCGGGAAGATGGCTCAGTGGCTAAGGCACTTGCTGAATTTGGATCCTCAAAATGCACACAAAAAGGCCAAACACTGTCCTGGGACTCTACAATCTCAGCACACCTATGATGAGATGGTAAGTGGAGACAAGGGGATCTCCCAGAAGCTTGAGGGCCAGTTGACCTGGTGAACTCAGCCTTGAACAACCAGAGACTGTCCCTCAACAAAAGTGAAGGCAAGGTCCTACATCTCAGGTCGTTTTCTGACCTCTACATGCACACTCTGGCACATCCATGTTCCCCTTTTCCCTCTAATGCGTGTGTGTGTGCACACACACACACACACACACACACACACACACACACAGTACAGTATATATTATACCCACAGTGTATTATTATTATTATTTTTATTATTATTTCGGTTTTTCGAGGTGGGTTCTCAATCTGGCCCAGGCTGACCTGGAATTCACTCTGTAGTTTCAGGGTGGCCTCGAACTCACAGTGATCCTCCTACCTCTGCCTCCCTAGTACTGGGATTAAAGGTGTGTGTCACCATGCCCAGCTCTGTATTATTATTATTATTTTTTGGCTGCTGTGACAAAATATCTGACAAAAGCCATGTAAGGAAGGAAGGGTTTATTATTTTTATTTTTAAAAATAATTTATTTTATTTTACTTATTAGAGACAGAAAGAGGTAGAGAGCAAGAGAGAGAGAGAGAGAGAGAGAGAGAGAGAGAGAGAGAGAGAGAGAAAGAGGGAGAATGGGTGTGTCAGGGCTTTTAGCCACTGGAAATGAACTCTGGACACATGTGCCATCTTGTGCGTCTGGCTTTATGTGGTACCTGGCCTGGGTCCTTTGGTTTTGCAGGCAAGTGCCTTAACTGCTAAGCCATCTCTCTAGCCCAGGAAAGGTTTATTTTGACTCATTGTTTGAGTGTAATAGCTGAATGGCAGCAGGAGCTTGACGTGGTTGGTCACATTGCATCCACATTCAGGAAGCAGAAAGAGATGAATGAGCATTTCTGCTCAGTTCTTTCTCTCCTTTTGATTCAGTCCACAACCTTCAGCCAATTCTGCCACCCACAGTTAGGGTGGGTCTCACCACCTGAATTAACCTAATATAGAAACTCCCTCTCACAGACATGCCCAGAGACTTGTTTCCATGGTGATTCCAGATTCATCCAAGTTGACATTTGAGATTAAGCATCGCAGTATTTCTGAAATATATCCCCACCACAGGCCTTATCATTTTGCAAATACAAATTAATATGTAATTAATCATATTTCTCCCAAGATCTGCTCCTCCTGTGTTTAATAAAAACGTGGCTGTATCATCTCTACACTGTAATAAATCTTAGAATGATTGCTACCTCCTATTTTCTCTTGATTCCCTGTATGCAGTAATGTTTGTGGGCATACAAGCCACATCCATTTCATCTCCTGATGGGCTTCTGAATCTGTCTCGTGTATCTTCCCCTTTGTCTAGCTACTGTCAACTCTTATTTACATTAATGTCACAGTGCCCTGACTTATAATTAAGGCAAAGTCTTCTAAGAATGTCTACAACAACCAATTGAGCTTCCTGCTGGCAAGCTCTCCAGTGTTCAAGTACATAGGTCTTATAAATGATTTAAGCAGCTTGGATTTCCATGGGTTTGCAGAATGTTGGAGGGGCTTGCTTTTCTTCCTACAGAATTACGCATGAGGAGACTGCTGCACTCGGACCTACATCTCCAGTGCACCTAATGAGGTTGTTCTGAAGTTTGCTCTTTTCATGGAGGTGCGCTAATTCCGAGGGAACAAAACTTATGATCACAGAAGATCTAGGTGTGGAGAAATCCAACAGAGAGAGATGAGAAAACTATCTTTTTTTTAAAATTCAAATTTCATTAGCAAAAGGTGCATGATACTTAGGGCAGCTGATAGCCAAGAAAATTCCAGTGGGACTATGGAATCAATCATTCAGAATTCAGAGGCTGAGCATTGCTGTATTTATTGGCTAGGAAATCCCAAGTGAAATGGGTGAATACTCAAATCAGCAGGTATAAAAGATGACTTTAGCATGTTTGAGCAAGTTTAATGACAGAATTACCAGGATGGTTAGGAGATCCAGCTTAGCAAGGACCACAAAGCACATTGGTGGAGCAACCTGACTGGTCCTCACCCACGGGGTCCTGTATTCTCACTGTAGGAGGAGGTTGAGGGAAATGCGCACATGTAGTGGTTGGCTGCAGACTATATTTGTCAGGAAATAAAACTGAATTGTTCAAAGATTGATTCTGGTGCTGGTGCTTTTCATGCCAATGGCTGCCAGGTTTTTCTTCCACTGGTAGAGCTGAAGATGGACTGTAGCTTTCAGAATATCAGGTTTGTGAATCCCAGGAGGTGATGCTTATGAATGCACCTGTTTCTGAAGGGAAATAGGTACCTGGAGAGAGGGAGAAGATGAAAGGATAAAGAATGCACAGAGTCTACTTAGAATGAGAGAAACCAGACGTGGTGGTGCACACCCTTAACCCCAGCACTCGTGAGGAAGAGGTAGGAGTATCTGTGAGTTTCAGGCCACCCTGAGACTACATAGTGAGTATTACATAGGTCAGCCTGAGCTAGAGTGAGACCCTACCTTGAAAAACTAAAGAGAGAGAAAGAGAGAGGAGTGATGGAGAAAGAGAGAGAGAGTGAAAGAGGGAGAGAGAGAGAAGGTGGAAGTTTGGGCACAAAGAGAACTGTGGGGCTCAGGTAACCCGTTGTAACATTAGCAAGTGAATGAGCTTCCAGTTTTCTCTCATCACTTTGCCATAGACCCTCAAATGAAGTGTGAACCTTACAGTGGGTCCAGCAGAATGCAGTGCATAGCTGAGAATGGCAGTGGAGATCACTACACCATGAGTCAGTGGTATAATGGAGCCCTAGAGACATGATGGTGGGCAGGTCTCTTACCTGACTCACAGGCAGGTGAGTGGCAAGGAGGCCAAAATGCCAAGGTGGAATATTGCTATGGCTGGTTTTGTGCCTATGGCATCCAACATCTGATAGCACCCTCTAACTCACCGATGGGCAAGATTCAAAGGAAGCTTAGTTGTGGTCATTCAAGCACGGGTGGGAATGTTGTCACATTTATATTCATGGGCTGATGGAACTTGGAATATTTGGAATCATATACAGTACCTTAATTTTAAAATGCTATGATTATGCTATATTTAATGGTATTCACACATGGTGAGACAAAAAACTACTTAACACTAATTTGCAAGTGAATCACAGAATTTTCTTTTTTAGCCCAGGAAGAAACTTCAGGAATCATCTACCTCAACCCCCACAGTTTGGAAACGAGAGCCAGAGAGCAAAAGATGGGAAGTGACTAAGCTCTGTGATATTGCATACTAGTGGCGGAATTAGGACTGGATCCAGGTCTCCTGAGACCTAGATTTTGGTCAATTTAGGACCAAAAGGAGGAAGAATTTAAAAAGCACTGGTCAAAATATCAAGTGCAACTTAGTTTCAATCCAATTAGAATCCTAAAAAATTACATTTTTCACCACAGTTATATACTAAAGCCTCAAGAAGCTCTCTAAATAGTAGTGTCTATTTAAAGAAAAGGTTCTGAAACTTCGACTGTATGGTTCGGTTTCACCATAAATTGCATCTTTGGCCACTGCGTTTTAGTAAATTTTACTAGGTGATTTTTGTGGTGGTTTTGCTGTAGAGGGGAGTTCGGGCTTCAGTGCACTGGCTCTCAACTTACAGCCTTTCTTCTCTCTCTTAACACACTTCCTCTACGTTGGCCTCAGACTGTTTGCTCCTCCTCTTTGTATTGGCCCCTGTGTCACCTCTCAAGCGCTGCCCCTCAGCCTGCCTGGCTCCCAAGGTTTATGTCTTCCTTGGTATCTATGAACAGAAGAAGGTACTTTTGCACCCCAAGGAATATTTGCTCATGTCAGAATTGCGATACAGTGAGTGTTGGCCAGGAATGTTGTCAAAGAGTCTACACCCCCACAGGATGCTCCCCACCCCAAGTAAAATAAAATTTAGCTAGACAAATGTGGCGATGGCACCACAATTGAGAAAACTCATTCTATTCTATTTTCTTAGCTTTTCTCCCCCAAGCTCAGACTGTATCACATTCTTATTAATTTATTACCTGCCTCTCCTCCCAAGGAAAGTTCTGCAAGATCAGAAAATTTGTTTTGTTCATTATTGTATAAGCTTCCAGAACAGTCTTCTGCACCTGCTTGGAACTCCATAAATATGGATGAGGTTGACTGAATGAATCACTCCGTCACTGGTGATCAGAAACCCGTCCTCCACGGCCAGCTGTGCTGGCGATACATCATTTTCACTGATGGGAGAAACTAAGGCAGGGACCCCAGCCAGGTCACATAGCCCGTCTAGGTTTTGTTGTCAGTCCCGGCACCAGTCAGGATCAGCACCATTTTGTCTTTCAGAAAAGCAACGAAAGGTGGAAGGAATTGAAAACAAGTGGGTTCTGCCTGTGTGACAGCTGCCGGTGCCATCCTGTGGAGGCCACAACTGTGGCTATCTCCGCTCTCAGGGTGAGAAGGGATGGGAATGAAACCATTTGTACATAAGCTGCAATTGGCAAGGAGTAACGACTTATTGATTCAGGCTGCCCAGGAAGGCCATGCTTCTCCATGTCTTTTCACTCCTAGTCTGGGTTGCATTGAGAACACAAATTCTACTGAAATGTATTAATAGCTTTCTGATGTAAACTATTGCCCATGAAGAAATGACAAGAAAGGCCGGCATTTCAGGCTGGAGTGTTTTACCTGGTATGTTACAAATGAAAAAGAAAGGAAAGTATATGCCGACACTCTTGTCAAATTGGAGATTGCCTTGGTTCAGTTTTCTCAATCGAACAGAATATCTCTAGTGCACCTAACTAGCAAATGTGATCAGGAGCTGTGTAGAAATTAAGATAAAAAGAATTAAAAAAAAAAAAAAAAAAGCTCTTTAATGGCTTTAAAATCCACAGATGGCAAATCAAGTAAAAGATCTGTTTATCACCCTCTGAGCACCCTATAAAGTGCACATCTAAGGGCCAGGATGTTTCTAATGGCAACTGCTGCACTTTTGGAAACCTCAGTGGAACCCTTGTCTCTCTGATATTAATCTTTTCCAGTGTCTTGCGGCAGAATGGGGAAGCCACTTTCCCGACCACACAGCTTCAGTAAAATACAGTGGGCCAGCCATTCTGCTTTGCCAGGAACATCTGCAGACAAAAATTAGAGAGTCTGATATGTATAATAATGCTTTTGAGATGGTTATACCATGTGCTGTGTTTCATAAAGCCTTGCACAAACAGCTTGATATGGAGCGATACAGAATATTAAAAGCTGCTTTCTAGTGTTTGAGTTCTTTTGGTCTACAATTCAGTGAATGTTGGGTACATTCATTACATAGCTTGTGTGCCATGTACAAAAAAAAATTTTTTTTGCATGGTGTGTTTGTGTGTAGGCATACTTGTGTGTAGGTGCTCATGCATGCGTGTGTGTGTGTGTGTGTGTGACAGATGTCAACAGTGGGTGTCCTTCTCAGTCACTCTCCACCCTAGTTTTTGAGACAAGATCTCTTGCTGAACTTAGAGCTCACCAACTTGGCTAGATTAGCTGTCAGTGAGTCCCTGGGAACTGTTTGTGTACAGAGTTGGGATTATAGGTGTGGGAGTGTCACCATGCCTGGCATTTTGTATGAGCCATGTGTGGTAGTTTGAATAGATGGCCCCCAATATATTCAATGTTTTATTAGTTTATAGTTTGTATCTGCAGTCACCTTGCTAGAGGCAATGCCACTGGGTGGTCCTTAAGGTGTGGTGGTGGGTTTGAGATTCCATTGTAAAGATATGCAAAGTGTGCCTAGGGGGAGTTCCTTAAGTGTGCTGTGGCTTTTGGCTGTAGCTTTGCTCTGTGTGCTGTGTGGCTGGGGGCTTTGCTCTCTTGCCTGGTCCTGTGAAGACAGGCCAGCTTCTTCTGCCATTATGGAACTTCCCCTGGATCAGTAAGTTTCAATAAATATCCCTTCCTCCATAACTGTGCCTGGTCTGGAAATTCATCTCAGTGAACCTGAAGCTGTCCGCTACATCATGGGAATCTAAATTCAGGTCCTTATCCTTGTGCAGCAAGAACTTTATCCACTGAGCCATCTCCCTGGTCCTGGATACCACTTTAAAAAATATTTTATTTTTATTTATTTGTTTGAGAGAGAGAGAGAAAGAGGCAGATAGAAAGAATGGGTGCAACTGGGCCTCTAGCCACTGCAAATGAATGGCAGATACATGCACCACCTTGTGCAGCTGACTTACATGGTTACTGGGGGATGAACCTGGGTCCTTAGGCTTTGAAGGCAAGTGCCTTAATCACTGAGTCATCTCTCCAGCCAGACACCACTTGTTTTTTTGGTTGTTTTTTGAGGTAGGGTCTCACTCTAACTCAGGCTGATCTGGAATTCACTATGTATCCTCAGGGTGGCCTTGAACTCTCAGCCATACTCCTCTGCCTCCTGAGTGAGGGGATTAAAGGCATGCACTATCACACCCAGTTGACAGACACCACTTTTTTTAACACTTAAAAATTATTTTATTTATTTGCAAGCATAAAGAGAGAGAATGAGGGCTGGAGAGATGGCTTAGCAGTTAAGGCACCTGCCAGCTAAGCCTAAGAATGCTGGTTTCAACCTCAGGTCCCACATTTAGCCAGATGCAAAGTGACGAAAGGGCGCAATGCTGCACTTGACCACAAGGTGGTGCACGCATCTGGATTTCATTCACAGCCACTCAGCGGCTGCTGGCGTGCCCATTCTCTCTCTCTCTGTCTGTGTCTCCCTCTCTGTCTGTCTCTCTCCAAAAAAAAAAAAAAAAAAAAAAAAAAAAAAGAGAGAGAGAGAGAGAGAGAGAATGAAAGAGAGAAAATGGGCATACCAGGTCCTCTGGCAAATGCAAAGAAACTCTAGATGTATGTGCTACTTTGTGCATCTGGCTTTACATAGGTATCCGGAAATCAAACCAGGGCCATCAGGCTCTGCTAGCAAGCACTTTTAACCACTAAGCTATCTTTCCTTAATACATTTTTAAATATTTACATGTTTAAATGTTACATGTTTAAATGTTTACTATTATTATTATTATTAATAAGATGTTTCATATGGGTACATTATGTGTTGGTACCCTTGTTTCCCTCATCCTAACACCACTTTTCAATATCATAAAAATATGAATCTTTTTTTTAATGTCACAAAAAATATTAGTTATCTGGAAATCTAATACATTTGACCACAACTCTTATATTTAGTGTATTTTACATGTTAAAAACATTTCAACATCTACCTTTATTTGTATCATATGCATTTCAAAATGTTATAAACATTTAAAAATTCTATAAGTTGGACATTCCTTTTTTAGTTATGAAAAGAAGAAATCCTTTTCTTCTTTCTTTTCACTCCCTCTCCCATCTTGCCTGCTTCCCTTTTTTCTCTCCTCCTTCCCCCCTTCCTTCCTCCCTCCCTCCCTCCCTCCCTCCCTTCCTTCCTTCCTTCCTTCCTTCCTTCCTCCCTCCCTCCCTCCCTCCCTCTCTCTCTCTTCTTTCCTTCCTTCCTCCCTCCCTCCCTCCCTCCCTCCCTCCCTCCCTCCCTCCCCTCCCCCCCTCCCTCTTTCTTTCTTTCTTTCTTTCTTTCTTTCTTTCTTTCTTTCTTTCTTTCTTTCTTCTTTCTTCCAGGTAGGTTCCACTCTAGCCCAGGCTGACCTGGAACTCACTCTGTACTCCAGGCTGGCCTTGAACTCATAGTGATCCTCCTATCTCCCCTTTTATTTTCATTAAAATAATTCTTGCCAGGTTCAACTTTTATAGCCCCAAATTTCATCATCTTATTTAAACATATTTTATATTAAATACAAACACACTTGGCACTATTTACCTCTGCATAAATTAGCTATGGTAATTTCCTTTATGTTAGTGATCTCTAGTTCTTCTGAAATCTAATTTATGGTAAAAATCTGCTATGTGGATCTTCTCCGCTCAGATGAGTTTTAGGTGTATCTTCTAATTGAACATGAGGAGATTGTGTCACTAGCAATCCCAAGATCCCTGGCTTCATTGAGGTAAAAAGATGAATGTGTTCTGAAGATAAAGATTCCTACCTCTGAATCATTGTCAGATCAGAGTGATCTCAAAAGATGAGAATGGCTGATTCAGCTTTTGTTAGAGCTAGGATGAAACAGAGCAAATTTGAGAGGCGCATGATGTTGTAAATGAATGAGTAGATAATTTCCTTATGTGGAGGCTATCTTTGGAGTTAGGCAAACTTGAATCCAAATTCTTCTTAATCCATTTACCAGGTCTCAAGTAACTTATTTAAATTTCTTAGCTGGGTCTTGTATTAGATACTTTTCTCACTGCTGCAGCAAATACCTGCCAAATGTAACTTAAGGAAAGAAGGTTTATAATTTTTGTTCCCAGTGTGCCAGCTGCGTTACAGCCTCTGTCAGGGAGAAGAATGAGATGAATGTGAGTGCTTAGCTTGCTTTCTACTTTTTATTCAGCCTGGGACCGTGGTCCATAGAATGATTCCCATCTCAGTTAATCTAATGCATAAACTTCTTCACAGACATGCCCAGAGAGAGATTTGTCTTCTAGATGATTGTAAATTCCATCAAGTTGATAATTGAGATTAACCATCACACATACTCTTGTGTTTGAAGAGGCATTTGTGTGTCCTTTTTCCTGTCCCTCATCCCCAAACCAACAAAACAACTTCTCAGATTCCATGTTGATCAAATGTAATAAGTACCTTGTAGGATGTTGTAAGAACTAGGAATATGGACAAAGATTGCTGTTACCTGGCACCCAGCAGGCATTCAGTACATAGTAGCTCTTTGTAATATTATTTGTAAATAAGTAAAATACAATGTGCTAAAATCTAAAAAGCAAGTTCTGGTTTTGTGACAATGTTTCTAGTATTTATGATATAGAACTGATGATGTTATGCATACTATAACCTCTGTGCAGAAGCACACACATACACATAATTTTACATGTGAGGCTGAGCTGGGATGTCAGTGAATGGTAGCTTCTCAGGAAAGGTACAACCGTTTAAAGGCAGGCTCATAATTTGCGTCTTCTCTACTGCTTGTCAGGTACATGGTATATGCGTAACAAGTACTTGTTGATTTGAAAGATCACAGTAAGTTCAAGTTGCCCTCACTTGTGGCAATGATTTCTACTGTTCTCTTTCAAGGTTATGACAACTTATTTTGCTTCAAATGATTCAGCTACCAAAGAGATGTGTCTTGAGAATCCCTTCTCCATACAATGAAAGTCATTTCTTTTTTTAAAAAGGAATTTTTATTTTTATTTATTTATTTGAGAGAGAGAGAAAGAGAGGGAGAGAGGGATGCGCACGCGTACACACACACACACACACACACACACACACACACACACACACACAGAGGATGGGTGCACCACTGCAGATGAACTCCAGATGCATGCACCACCATGTGCATATGGCTTACATGGGTTCTGGAGAGTTGAACCTGGATCCTTAGACTTCACAGGCAAGCACCTTAACTGCTAAGCCATATCTCCAACATGAAAGTAATTCCTTTACTACCCACTCTTGGCCCTCATGGAAAAGGAAAAAGGAGAATCCTCCAGCAGTGCTATAGCTAAGGATGTATTCAAGCAGTATTTGTTTGAGGGGCTGGAGAAACTTATGGCCCAGTGGCTAAAGGCACTTGCTTTCAAAGCCTAATGGCCTGGGTTTAGTTCCCCAGTACCCACATAAAGTCTGGCACACAAACTGGTGCATGTGCCTGGTGTTTATTTGCAGTGGCAAGAGACCCTGGTGTACCCATCCTTTCTCTTTCTTTCACTCTCTCGCCTTGAAAAGAAATAAAGTATGGAAAACAAAAGAAAGAAACCCAAAAGTATTTGGTTGAATTTTTGACCATCCTTACCACCACAGTACTTTATTTTCAAAGAACCTGCACTTCCCTATCTGCTGCTTGTGAGCATTCCCCGGGAACCCTCAAAGATCGGGAAATATGTGCATCTTCCTGCAGCCTAAACAGAAACTACACAGAGTGAAACCATGGTCCTTTAGATGTGTCATCATCAGTGGACCCAGTCACTCTGGTCAGATTCTCTTAGCAAATTACTGGGTCTCTGCTTTGACTGTGAAGGAGTGTCATGGGATAAGAACACTAAACATATTTTAGTAAGTCCTGATCCTGAACAAGGATGGATTTAAGCACAGGCACTGGAATCCTTACCTACCATTTGCCAGCTTTGACCTTGGGCCAATGCATTTTCCTCATCATTTTCCTCATCTCTTATCTTTAGAATGGAAATGACATCACTTACACTTACCTTGCAGTGTTTGTTTTGTTTTTTTGAGGTAGGGTCTCACTCAAGCTGACCTGGAATTCACTGTGTAGTCACAGGGTGGCCTTGAACTCTCAGCAATCCTCCTATGTCTGCCTCCCAAGTGCTGGGATCAAAGGTACATGCCACCATGCCCAGCACCTTGCAGTCTTTATATGGATGGAATAAGGTATCTCTTGAGGCGCTAAAGGACAGTGTCTAGCAGGGGGTTAGTATTTAATACTTGTCCCCAATCACTTTACCTATAAAAGGACTTGCCATCTTGCCCGAGAGTACTTGAATGTGTGAGTACTGTATTGGTGAGCACCAAGTAAGAAAAGATGAAAACCCTTTTCAAATAGAAAGCACAACATCATCATTAAGTAGTGAAAATGTCAGGTTTTACGGTCCTAGATATGAAAAAGCTGTATGGCTGTTGAGAATTTGGTAGTGATTCCAGTGAACTTTGATTCCCTTAGAAATTCCTTGGTAATTGAGAAGTGAGTAGTTTTTGTACCATATATTTAGTGGATCACATCATGTCCCCCCCCCCATGCATGTTAGCTCAGAATCTCAGAATCTGAGTATATTTGGAAATAGCCTTCAAATATATAATTAGTTAAGTTAGGCGAGATCATACTGGCTTAAGATGGGACCAGTGACTTCTGCTCTTATTAGGGAAGAAACACATACAGATAGACATATTAAGGGAGAAGGCTCTGTAAAGATTGAAGCACAGATGAGAGTGACGTATCTAAGCACCAGGAATTCCAGGGATTGGTGGCAACCCAGCTGGAAGAAGCAGGAAAGGTCCTCCCGCTCAGAGCCTTCAGAGGAATCATGTTCTTTCTGACTCCTGATTTCCGACTAGACTTCCAAACTCAGGCAGCAAATTTCTGTTGCTTTAGGCCACCCAAACTTGTGGTACTTTTTTACAAGAGCCCTCCAAAATGAGTTCTATATATATACCAACTGATCATATTTGGTTAAAGTTTTTTCAATTTTATTATGATGCAAAAGTGTACCCATAAAACCACCCTTTTGGGTTTTGCTTTCAGAATAGTATTCAATAAATTCTATGAGAATTCTAGGAGAAATTCAGTACTTTATTATAAAGTAAGTTTTGTGTTAGGTAATTTTGCTCATCTTTATTGTAAAATAGGTGTGTGTTAGAACATTTTACATGGTAAACTAGTGTAAGTGTTCTGTTCACATATAGGGAAGGTTCACAAAAAATATAATGTTTGGTAAGTTAGGTGTATTAAATGCATCTTTGATTTATGATATTTTCAGCTTGTCAGGCTATACCTATGTTATGTCAAGAAATATCTTTATTTTTCCCTTCTTTTATCGATTGGAATTTTGCATATTTTAAAATGATGTAAAAAAGGTTGCTTTAATGTGAAAATAGAGATTAGTAAGACATCTAAGAGCTCTACTAAAATCCTGTTATAAGTGGAAATTAAATCTTATATTATCTACATGTAAAAGCTTCCAAGGCATTGGGATATCTTTCTTGTTTTATTTTATTTTGGAAAGCCACAAAAAACATGGAATGAACTCAGAGTTAGGGGAAGGCTTTGACCCTCCGATTGGTGAGTCCCATCCACTGGCTAACCAAGTGAATCATGTAGAGCCAAAATGGAGAGGGATATTATTATTATTATTATTTTTGTGGAGGAAAAAACTTGATAGAGCTATGTAATGGATTTAAAAAATCATGTTGGCTGTCTTTTTTTTTTTGGAGGGTGGGGAGGTGTTCAGGTATGGTCTCACTCTAGCCCAGGCTGACCTGGAATTCACTGTGTAGTCTCAGGCTGGCTTGGACCTCACAGCCATCCTCCTACCTCTGCCTCCCAAGTGCTCCACTATGCCCGGCAATGTTGGCTTTCTTGATCATGGACGCCTAACTATTCTACCTCACAAATACTTCTGGGCTGTTGTGTAAGCTACAGAAGACTGGAAATTGAACAAGTTTGGCAATGGTTGTGTTAGTTCCTCCAGGGAGAAAATCTATTTTCTTTTTGGTAACCTGCCCCCTCACCAAATGTAGACCCTCCCCAGGCATCTGGCTAGCATTTATTGAGCCAACATGAGGTTATATAAAGGGAATGGCATCTGGAGCAAGTTGATATTTCCCATGGGAAGAGAACCACACATCCAGAACATGTCCATTACTGTTCAATTTTTAACTGTCTATAGAAGATTGAAGAAATGCACAGGGTTTCTGTGTTCCCGTCTTTCTTGAAGCTCAGCCTCACAGATCTGTAGATAGTCCATACCAAAGTGCTTGATTCATTCTTCAGGAAAAATGCGTATGTGACAGCATTCTACTTGCGACTTAAAACATTCCTGCCTATTAGACATGCACCCACAAAAGAGCAAAGCTGAAGTTAAAATTTCTAAAGATCAATAGTATAATGAACTGAATAGTGTTTTGTCTGAAGCCTTTTCTTCCCCCTTTAACAAAAAAAAATCTTTCTGCTTAAAATAGGCGCTGCCATCGTCATCATGTTCCTCTGGTTAATTAGGATCCTGTGTAGCTCTTGGACTGGGGGAGATGGGGAAGGTTTGAGCTTTTCCAAAGGGAGGCACAGTATGCATCATTTTAAATAATAGGCAGCATGGTTTCAGACGAGGCTGCTGAAAAGGAAGTGAAGAGAATTGTATCCTCAAGTGGCCCTGTTTCTGTCATCTCCACCACTGAGGCCTGGAGCAGAGTGGGGCCAGCTGAAAGCCGAGTCAGCATCGGAACCAGTAGAACCTGATACCACATGCGACTCTGCAAAGGCCTTGGTCTCCTAAACATACTATTTCTTTGTATTCATCTATGATTCTCATTTTAGTTGAAAACAGTTTAAAATTTTCCCGAGTAAGCATTCTTTTGCTGTCACCCAAACTCTTTGAAGAGATATGAGTTGAAAATTATTTACTATGAGGGGGCCAGAGAGATGGCTTAATGATTAAGTCACTTGCCTGCAAAGCCAAAGGACCCAGGTTCAATTCCCTAGTACCCACAATAAGCCAGATGCACAAGGTGGCACATGCATCAGGAGTCCCTTTGCACTGGCTGGAGGTCCTGGTGCACCCATTCTCTTTCTATCTGCCTCTTTCTCTCTTTCACACTCAAATAAATAGATAAAATAGTTTTTTTAAAAAAATTATTGAATATGGGATGAGAAAGAACATATATTATTGGTACTGGACACTATAAGTCAGGGATCAGAACCCAGATGACATTAGTAGACCAAAAACCAAAACAAAATGACATAACCTTCACACGGTAGCTGAATGAAGGCAGTAAGGCAAAAACAATAGCTAACATTTATTAGGGCCTTACTGTGTACCGAGTGCTTACAGGCCTCCTGGGCCTTTTCTGCAGTCCTTCAAAGAGAAGCCCCACGATTGTTATCATTTTCATTTCACGGGAAACTGAGGCCACTGAAGACACCTGACATTTGAATTCAGGACTGACTACACGTTGTGCTTGCTGTGACATGATGACTTTTGTCTGATTTCTGTGCACCACATTGTGATCGGTGTCTGGGTAGCATGTTAGTTAGAATTACTTAGCTGGGATTCAAGAATGAAGGTAAACCCCATTAGTTTGCCCATTTGTTAGAAAGCAAAAGACAGAGTAGCACACACATAATCTAGAGTTTGGATTTCAAAATTTATATAAAGAAATGGCAGAGTCTACATATATGATTGCCCAGAGGAAGTAAACTTATAGAGTATAAATGTCCCCCACCCCCCGCTTGCTGTCCCTGAATCTTTCAATACAGATGCCCAGAAAATCCACACAGCTGAGAAAAATGTTGTTGGCCCACTTACCTGTGCTGAATTTGCAGTTTCCCTGGAATGTTAGATGTCTTTATCTCTCCCACATAGATGGGCAATATCAATGACGTTCCGGCCACATTTTGTTGTGTTGCCTCCTGTTTTTCACTCTTTGCTCTGAAGAATAGTTTCTCCTCACAGCTTCCCTTTTTCTTTTCCTGACAAATGTGTTTCTTCTCTCACTGAAAGAGATGAAAGAAACACCCACTTTAAAAAATTTTATTTATATTTATTTATTAGAGGCATAGAAAGGAGAGAGAGAGAGAGAGAAAGAGAGAGAGAGAATGAGAACAGGCATGCCAGGGCCTCTAGCCACTGCAAACAAACTCCAGATGCATGGGCCACCATGTGCATCTGGCTTACGTGGGACCTAGAGAGTCAAACCAGGGTCCTTAGGCTTTATAGGCATGCGCCTTAACTGCTAAGCCATCTCTCCAGTCCAGAACCCCCTGTTTTTTTGTTTAGTGATGGATGATAAAACTTGAAAATTGAAACCTGCATGTAAGAAGCAATGAGTTTTAGGTTGTGATGCATGGTAGTTCACAACCTTCTCCCTCTTGCTAGCTGTGCCAGTGTTGGTTAACGAGTAACACTTCTGTGGTGAAGATTTAAAAAAATTTGTTTTAATTATTTTATTTATTTTTGGAGAGAGACAGACAGACAGAGAGGGAGAGGGCGACAGATAGAGATGGGCACGCCAGCAGTCTCTCAGCTGCTGTGAACGAAATCCAGATGTGTGCGCCCCCTTGTGGGCAAGTACAGCATTGCACCCTTGTGTCACTTGGCATCTGGCTAAACGTGGGACCTGGAGATTGGAACCGCTGGAGATTGGAACCAGCGTTCTTAGGCTTAGCAGGCAGGGACCTTAACCGCTAAGCAATCTCTCCAGCCCTGTGGTGAAGATTTTTGTAGTAAAAAAACAAAGTTTTGGCCCTTTTTCATTTCTTTGGTGGTTACATATCTGCATGGGTTGCTGAGACTTTGTGAAAAGATCTTAAAATGTAGTTTACCATTTTTGTTTGTTTTTGAGGTGCTGGGGCTCAAACCCAGGGCCCGACACATGCTAGACAAGCACTCTATCATTGAACTATATCCCCAGACCTTTAAAATGTAGTTTACAAGTAGACATAAAATGTTAAGCCATTTTGCACATGAATAAAATTGCAGCCTTGACCTAAAGTGATTAGCTGGATTATCTGATAGGCCAAACAGCAGGAGTTCTTATTTATTTATTTATTTATTTATTTATTTATTTATTTATTTATTGGTTTTTTTGAGGTAGGGCTTCACTCTAGCTCAGGCTGACCTGGAATTCCCTGTGTAGTCTAAGGGGGATACCTTGAACTCATGGTGATCCTCCTACCTCTGCTTCCCGAGTGTTGGGATTAAAGGCATGAGCCTCCATGCCTGGCTTAATTTATTTTTATTTGTATTTTTTTTGAGGTAGGGTATCCCTCTAGCCGAGGCTGACCTGGCACTCACTCTGTAGTCCAAGCTAGCATCAAACTCACAGAAATCTTCCTACCTCTGTGTATTGAGTGCTGGGACTAAAGGTGTGCGCCACCATACCCGGCCAGAGTTTTTATTTTAACTAACTAAGTAACTAACTAATCAACAAACCAACTAATTAATTCTTTTGGGTCTTTTTGAGGTAAGGTCTCACTGTAGCTCAGGCCAACCTGGAACTTACTCTGTAGTCCCAGGCTGGCCTCAAATTTACAGTGATCCTCTTACCTCTCCCTCCTGAGTGCTGAGATTGAAGGCGTGAGCCACCATACCTGGCTCCACTGGAGATTTTACAAGCAGAAAATTACTTTTTGGTTGTGGGATAAGGTTGAAGGCAGTAGAAAGGAAGCAATATTGCTGGCTTTGAAGACAGAGGAAGGGGCCAGGAATCCAGCAAAAGAGAACAGTGGACTTTCTTATGGAGCCTCTGTAGAGGAACGCAGCCCTGTGGCACATTGATTTTAGGTCATTGAGACCCATTTTTGACTTCTTACCTCCAGACCTGTAAGATAATTTTAAGCTACCAAGTTTGTAATATGATGAAGGCTTTTTTATTATTTACATTTCATTAAGAAATAAAGAGGTGGGCTGCAGAGATGGCTTAGTGGCTAAGGCGCCTGCCTGCTAAGCCTAAGAATGCTGGTTCCAATGTCCAGCGGTTCCAGTCTCCAGGTCCCAGATGCAAAGTGACACAAGGACACAAGGGTGCAATGCCGCACTTGACCACAAGGGGGCGCATGCCTCTGGATTTTGTTCACAGCAGCTGAGAGACTGCTGGCGCGCCCATTTCTGTCTCCCTCTCTTTCTCTGTCTATCTCTCTCTGTCTCTCTCTCCAAAAATAAATAAAAAATAATAAAAAAATTAAAAAAAAAAAGAAATAAAGAGGTTTCACTAGTTTGGAAGTGAGTTTCATTCACATTTATCCTAGATATTGATCATTTAAATTTTGGGGGGTAGCTGCTATGAGCTTAAACCATAGTTTGTGATGTTGGCTTTACAACCTACACTTCCTGGACCACAGGTGCCTCCTCTGAAGGCTTTGGTCTCTGGGAAGCGACATGAAGGCTGAGACAGGTGTTGGGGAATGGTGATGAGTTGACATTAGAAAACAATACTGTTTTTCTATAGGGGGAAAGCCTTTACTTAGAACTTATAAACATGAAGTGAGTGAATGAATGGAGCATACATTGAAGCTCTTACATAGGAAGAATGACAGATCAGACAGGAGCTCCTTGCAGTAGGCACTATCTCCATTTGCTCCCAGTAAACAGAAGACCTTTCAAAACTATGGAAATCAAGACTTTATTTTGATATTTTTATGTTCCATTCATTGTTTCCAGTGGAATCTGAGATGAGAAAGGCGAAGGCGAAGGGTACAAAACACTTGGTACCTAGAAGTCCCTGGAACATACATCTTAATATATGCCTATTAATCCTTTTCACATACAATTTCTCAAAATGCTTTCCTTTATATAAGTGTGACTCAGGAGTAATTTATGCTGATTTTGCTGGATGTCTTGCCAAAAATCAGTCTCGTTGCTTGGTATTCACATTTTCCATTCCCTATAAAATTAGTCTATCAGAAAAGCTAGCTAAATGAGAGGGTTGGGATCATTTCTTATGGATTAACCATCAAGGGTTTTATTGAAACCGGCTCCTTTTCCAAGAATTATGTTCTCAGTTTTAAAGATAAAACATATTTGATGCTCCTGAGTCAACACGTGTGCCTTACCTCTTCATTGGGCTCCAGAAGAACAAATTAAACTCCAGGGAAAAGAAAGTTAGAAGCTGAACAATAGGGGTTGTCTACAGTTATCCCATAGCCTTCAGAATGGATATTTAGAAGACAACCTAATTTAACTCCCTTATAATAATAGTACTGATAAGGACAGTGTTTGCTGTGACCTCTATATTATCTCAGTCAGTTTCACTGTGCTTCCATGAACATTATCCCCATTGGTCAGATGAGGAAACCAAAGCTTGACTTGATTAGCTGACACATTCAATTTCGTGTAGCAAATTGATGTCCAGGATGGTGTTTGAACCTACGTTTGTTAAGAGTCCAATGTTAAAGCCCGCATATTATGTCATCATTCTTTACTGCTACGTTAACTGAACAAACCGCGGCAGAGAAAAACTAATTAAGGGAAAGCACAGCAATAGTTTTTTCCAGAGCTGGGGTAGAAGCTCCATTTTTGGACTCAGAGTTATGGGAGGAATTCAAAACCTCCCTCAGCTGGTGGTAAAGCTAATCTGGCCCCTCTTTGGATGTCTTCTCTCACCAGTGGGGCCACTTGTTGCTGAGTGGACGCTCTTGGGTCTTGCTCACTCTTCGAGGAGAGTTCATATTATGACAGGGGCTGGATTCTGACATTCTTGGGGTTGTTTTTTTTTTTGTCTGTGTGGTTTATGTATGTATGCACGTGTATGTGTAAGTAAGTGTGCACATATATGCATAGGTATGTGGAGGCCAAAGACTGATGTTGGGTGTCTTCCTCAATCACTGCCCACCTTATTCTTTGAGACAGTGTTTTTCGCTGAACCTGGAGCTCAATGATTTAGCTAGACTACATGGCCCCAAAGTCCCAGGCATTTTCCTGTCTCTTCCTCCCTAGCACTGGCATCAGAGTTCACGTCCTCATTCTTGTGTGATAAGCACTTTACTTGACTGAACCATCACTCCAGCCTCCTTGGAAACTTAGGTTTTATTGTATTTTCCTTTTTCTGTTTTCTGATGCTTAGAGCCATGAGGAAAATGTTTCCTGAAATCAGATATTGCAGAAGTAGCTCCTTGGTTGGGCTGGATTTTAACTTTTTTGAGACATTCAAGCTTAGAGGCCCCGCTTCCTAAACTTTGATCATCTCTCTCTTATATTTTACTGCAAATTGAAAAGACCATAATTTTTTTATTTATACCATTTTTTATTAGTTATGTACATACTCAGTGTGTAAACAGCACATGTGGGTACCATCCTTATCCTCATCCCCGTCTTCCCCCCTCCAAAGGGACCCTCCTCATTGGCGATGCCAGTTGTCCCCATGGGGATTGGGAAAGACCATAATATTTGAGAAAGGCATTCAGAGGCTATATTGCATAACCACTGTTCTTGGTCTAAAGTATTTACAGTTGCTAAAGAAAAGCTACTTTTTTGCTCTTTATGCCCTAGGAACACCTGGAGCCTTTGGAAATGTCCCAGGAGTGTTGGTTCAAAAGAGAATTGGGAGTTAATCCATCTCACATTCACTTTGAAGTTCTGTGCTGTGGGGCTGACCCACACAGGGATCCATTCTGATAAGGAAAGTAGGTTTTGACTAAATTGGGTCCTCTAGCAAAGATAATATAAAAAATTTCCACATCACAGCATGAAACACCTGCCTGGACCAATCATGTTCACTCTTCTTCCAATGACTAGCACACTGACTGGCAGGAGATGAGAATTATGACGTTTCCATTCTTGCTTATGCTTGAAAGGTTCTATGATGGCATTATATTCTTTTTTAAACAAGAAAACTCTTTAGAATAACAATATAAAATATCTGGAAAGCATACAATCAAATGTGCATTTTATAATTATTTTGAGTAAAGCATAGTACACAGTGTTCACCGTTTAGGGCTATAATTGTATGTTCTAAAATGGTCTTATCCTTATAAAATATTCCTTATCAGGGAGACATTGAATTCTTATGTAAAGCATATGGTAGATATGTGGGTGGTAGAAAAAAATACAACACTATAATTTCATGGAAATAGCACTGGCTTTGGTTGGAGGACTATAAGAAAGCAAAGAGAGGGAAAGTTGTAGAGAGACCTGAAGGTGGGAGGCTCATTGTCCATTTCAGGGAAGTGCATGTCAGCGTGGCCGGTTGGATCAGAGTGTGGATCATCTCTAGGATAGGTAGAGTAAAACCAGGCTGTCTTCCAGCCTGGTCCCTCTTGTCCAGCACAAGCCTTTGGAAAACTTCAAGTATAATTAGACATTTTGTTTTAATATCACAAAGGGTGTCAAGATGGCAGCTCAGTCCTTGAACTTGTTCAGAACTTGACCTTCATTCTTAGCCGTTCCAGGGGTGCCTGCGGTATCCACAGTATGAAATGCTCCCTGACTGAGTGTCAAGCATTTTTTTTTTTTATGTCTCTCAGACTTCCTTTCCTTTGTAAGCCCTGATGGGCTCTCTGAAACTTGTGATAAAGCGCAAACCTAGCAGATGAAAGCAGAGCAGCCATAAATTAACGTTTAGGAGCTCAGGGAGCCTTCTTTGGAACAGTCTGGAAGCTGAGACCACAGTCTGCAGTATCTCCCAGAAACGAATTTTTAGAGTTCAGCTCCCTAGAGAAGCCACTTTTCCCGCAACCCCCACCCCTCCTGCTTTAGGAAGTGAAATTAAAAGAAAATGCAAACAAACAAAAATTTAAATGAAGCATTGATGTCTGTGACACACTTTGCTATTCAAAATAATGATGCATGATTTGCTAGCATAAAACATATGTTCCTCCTTTATGCATTTGTGCTGTTTACTTCCTCCAAGTTTTGATTTGAAAAGGTACTTCACATATATTCTTGTGCCCCAGGTTCTGTTTCCTAATCAGAATAAGGTGCAGATCTTCCTGTGTTGAGGTTACTTAGGGTGTAACAGCACATCCACGGGAGCAGTAGTTGTTAAGCACCATCTTACAAAAAGGAGGGAAAATGCGTTTTATCATTTTGCTTCTAATACATGCAAAACCATGGGTTTTAATAAATGTGGCATAAGTTAACAGAGCATGGAAGACAGAAGACTGGAAAATGGTGCCCCTAAATCAATCTAATGTGTTTAAGAGCCCCCAAATAAACAACAGATTGGGCCTCTTCAGCAGAGCACCCTAGAAAAACGAAGGTTGTCAGAAATTGTTCACAGTATCTTCTTTATCAAATTTCAGTGGAGACTATCTGACAGAATTAAGTACAAAATCAGTAATAAGAAATTTGTCCTCTATGTAGCTTCTGCTGAGAATATTATTTATATTAACAGGCAAAATAAGCTGGCACTACTCAAGCAATTATCTAAATTTTATGGATGTGACTCTGATCATAAATCTGGGTAATGATGACATAGCTCTTGTGGCACTATATCAACTTATGGGTGATCATAATCCCATTAAGTCAAAACAATGTCCACTTGAAGAGTAAGGCATTCAAGTGACAGGCACAAGCTGGTATATAGGCAGGTGGGAAAGTCCTGGGCTCCCTCACCAAAGAGACTTTCCAATTATCTATAAATGCATATAATTTGAACACTAACCCCTTTTATATTCATTATATTCCCCAGAACTGTTTCATTGCTAGAAGGATAAAGGATGTGGAATTAAAGTACTGTCCTTTTTCATCTGATAAAAACAGGGCAGATAGTTAAACTGTCAAATGCATTGAACCCAGAAATAAGGATGTTGATTTCTGCAGAGATGTGATTTCATTTTAACATTCCTTCAGTCTGACACTGCCTCTAATATTGTAGTTATTTTTGTATTGGACCTAAAGTTACTGAGTTAGTACTTCCCATATATGAACTTATATACTTACATCATGTGAGAAATAAAATTCTAGTACTCAGAACATGATACTATTTTGTTTTTGTCAAAACTGTTGAATGAATGCAATTATTAAATTTAAAATAGTGAAACAAAATTTTATTTTGTTCATAATCTTTCTTATATAAGCTAGGGCATTTTCATTTTCATTTCTCTAAAAATTAGAAAACTTTACACTTGTGATAGATTTACAGAATGTTCAATGCTTTATTGTCTCATAAAATTGTTTTACCAGGCCACTTAACTTCAGGATACTCAGAGAGGAAAGAAATCAATTTACACTCAGCATAAATGTTATTTATCTCAGGTTAATATCTAACTAATAGTAATAAAAATAAGACTGGAGTTCCAAAATAAAGTCTGAGCTACATATTAATTTGAACAAAGAAGCACCATCCTTCAGTTTGGTTTCCTTGTTCAGTGCCTCAAGGCATGTGTAGTCCATCTTTGCAATTAAGATAATGTGGCTTTATTTATTTATTTTAATATATTTTTGAGAAAGGGTCTCTTCAGGTAGTCCACACGAGCCTTGAACTCTCAGTCCTCCTGCTTCAGTCTCTTGGGTTATAGAATTACAGGTATTCATTCATACCATGCCTTGCAATACTTAAAACAATTTTTTTTTGAGAATATACTTTTTGGTAGATTACAACATTGACCTCACTTCTCCATCTTGCTCTGTATTGCTCCTTTGCCATTTAACTTTCTAGTCCATTTCTACTGAGTGTAGGGCATAGCCCCCTGTTCTTGGATTTGGTCATATGGCTCCCTTTGGCCAGTAGAATGTGGTGAAGCGGAAGTGTAGCAGTCAGCTTCACATCACTGGGATGAACCACCCCGTCAGGCCCAGTTATGGAGGAAGTGATTTATGGAAGCTTACAGATAGAGAGGAAGTTCCATAATGGGGAAAAAAAGTTACCCCTTTTACCAAATCCACAGACAGAGATGAAAAGCCACCACCAACATGATAAGCAAGCACACTTCAGGAACTCCAGGCAAAGCTCAAGCACTTTGCACACCTTACACTGGAATTCCCCAAACACACCTTAGGGCTGGACCCCTAGGTTCCACCCACAGTGACACCTCCTCCAGTCAAGCTGGAGATCTAAGTTACAAGCTTGAAAAAAACTCCTGGGCTGGAGAGATGGCTTAGCGGTTAAGGCACATGCTTGTGAAGCCTAAGGACCCTGGTTTGATTCTTCAGGTCCCACATAAGCCAGATGCACAAAGGGGTGCACACATCTGGAGTTCTTTTGCAGTGGCTAGAGGCTCTGGCATGCCCATTCTCACTCTCCCTCTCTCTCTTTCCCTCTTTCTGTCTCTAATTAATAAATATAAAAAAGGCTAATATAGCCTAAAAAATTTCCTGAATGTATTGGGGGACATCTATTTAAACTATCACAGGAAGGCATGGCAGATCTGAGTTTAGGCCTCAAGAGCTCTTTGTGTTTCTAATGGCCAGATCCTCTTCCATTGCCATGGCAATGTGTCTGGTTGATCTTCTGCAGGATGAGACACATATGGGACAGAGCTGGGTCATGGCAGACGTTCCACCTCAGGCGGGTGGACTGACTATAGATCTGACCAAGATTAGTGCCGTTAAACCAACAAATGAAAAAAAAAAAGTTTGTTCATCAATGCTTCAGATGTGTTACTGGTTGCTTGTTATGCACTGCTATCTTGGAAGTGGCTGTCTAATACAATTACTTCTGCTGGTCCACTATCAGAGGTCAAAGTATATAGACTAGTCATTTTCCAGTACTGCCTGTGAGTTGCCATAAGTGGGTTGCTCTCTTTCATAAAGTTCTAATAATAAAAATTCAAGATGGGACTGACCGACTCTTGGGCTCCCAGAATGTTTAACCTTGAGAGGCTTAATAAGTCACGAGCCAGAGCAATGTCACTTTTGACTTTGACATCTTCTCACCTGCAGTTTATCGGTTTGACATCCTTCTTTCTTGCTTCTGCTTTTCTTTATGGTTCAGCAAATGTTAACTAAACATTTATTTAGTGCCCCTTATGCATCACAAAGTCATTCTGGGGCCCCACAAAGTAAGAAAGCCTCATTAAGGAAATGGTTTGCAAAATGCACTTTATTTGAATTAAATTAAGGAGTTACATTTTTAGGTAAAACATCAATTTGGGGAGATATGCTAAATATTTAAGAGGGCCATGTGGGTGCATTGCTGTTTGCTGTCAGTATGGAAGCCCCTGATTTCATACACTGGCTTCGGGAATTGAAGACACACTTTGCTCGTACACATACCTTAGGGGAAACAAAACAGGAAGAAACTAGACCTTCCACCCAGGGCAAATGAGGCAGAAGACTGCAGATAGTCTATCAGATTGAATGTAATGATGCCCATCCCCCTCTGGCCAGTGCTAAATAAAGCTACTTCCCTGCACTGGAGATGAATCATTGCATTTGCAATAAGACACTTGAGAATTACTTACTGTTGTTTACAGAAAGCATCACCAGCAGCAGGGTTTAAGAATACCCCACAGTTAAATCATAAACACATTTGCAATGATGGGTGATAGAAAATAGCTTGAACCTGCTTAGGTCTGCAGGTCTTCCTACCACACTGCATGTGCTCCTTTGAGGTAGTGGGGGAAGATATACCCCCCCTACCCACACCTTAAAAGAGAATGCTGAGGGTAGATGTTTGACCCATATCCAAATTCTGACAAAGTCATTTTGAAGCTTCTAACTTTTATGGCAGCTTTGGATTTACAATATAATATAAAAGCCTGGGAGATGGAAACCACGAGACAGTAAAAGTTCCTTTCACTACTTTGGAGGTTCAGTGTCTATATTATCATTTAATGCAAGATAAAAGTCACAGGGACGGACGTGTGGAAATCTGATTGGAGGACGTTTTGTTTTCATCTCGTCCCTGGTAGATTGACAGGGGAGGCTGTGCCAGGTCAAGGTTAGTGAGTGTCCTCAGACTGGTTTGGATGGGATGGATTGGACTCTGGATAAAGTGAACTACTTGATTTATTACAGACCTTGCTTGCTATTTGACAAACACTGTGCCAGGCTTGGCTAGAGATGTCCTTGATAGATTGGTGGGGGAGATGAAACATGGCACCAGAACAACTTAGAAAAAAATATTAGCTGTGGTATATGGATAAAGTCGTGATCTTTACAGGATCAGAATAACAAAGCGCAGGCAACCATCGGTTCATTTTTGATGTTCTTATCTTCTCCTCCCTGAATCATGAACTCCCGGCCTTTCCTCTGTGTGACTCCTAAAAAATGGCATTCTTTTCAAGGTACTGTCCTTTAACTAATGTTTGATATAAAGCTGCTTTGGCTGAGTCTATGTTGGGGCCATGACATCAACATGAGAAGGGATGGAAAACCCTTAGAGCCCTATCCTGGATGTCTTAGCAGAGCTAAGAGTTTCCTTTCTAGTATTTTGTGAAGGTATTTAAATAATCTTTTTCCTCCATTATTATTTATGAGACATTATCATTTAGAACCACGGATTCTTGCCTCAGCCACTAACTCATTGTCTAACTTGGGCCGAGTGGATGATATCTGTGTCTCACTTTTCTCATCATGAAATGGAATTATGAGTAGTGTCTCTGTTGTGGGGTTGTTGTAAGGAATCAGTTCAGTGAGCTCTGTTTAAATACCTCACACAGCAGGGCTCAGAAGTGTCAACTGGTACTGCAGACACAGAGCATGGGCTGTGTTTTATATCCTGGGGACCTGGTCTTGTGTTCTTTCATGTGAATCTACTGAGTGAACTGGGTGCATATGTGAAGATGGGCAGATTCCAAGGGGCCAACTCTGCAGAGAATATTATACAAGACTGGAAGAGTTTAGTGGACGGATGATAAAACTGGAGCTGAAAGAAACCACTGATATTGCTTAGTTTCATTCTGTTATCATCTCTTTAGGTGAGCAAACAGGCCCGAGTGCATTCATGTTAACATGAACCATTTGAACAAGACGATCGGGAAAATTGATAAGAGTCTTGCATTGGACAAAACAGTGTTTGGCTGGAAGATGAAAGGAGTCCAGGAAGTGAAGGCAGGAACCCTGGGATAGGAAACTAGCACGAAGGGGCTGTGAGGGAGGAATATACTCAGGAGTCACACAGAGGGAAGGCTGAGAGTTCATGATTCAGGGAAGAGAAGATAAGAACATCAAAGGCAGATAGATGACAAAGGAGTTTGAGTCTGCTAGGAGTCTTTGGGGGTCATCTGGGTACACTACAGTTTACTGTTTGGAAGCCCCCAATTTCTTTCTTCCTTCCTTCCTTCCTCCCTCTCTTTCTTTCTTTCTTTCTTTCTTTCTTTCTTTCTTTCTTTCTTTCTTTCTTTCTTTTCTTTCTTTCTTTCTTTCTTTCTTTCTTTCTTTCTTTCTTTCTTTCTTTCTTTCTCCTTTCTTTCTTTCTTTCTTTCTTTCTTTCTTTCTTTCTTTCTTTCTTTCTTTCTTTCTTTCTTTCTTTCTTTCTTTCTTTCGTTCGTTTTTCGAGATAGGGTTTTGCTCTAGTTCAGGCTGACCTGGAATTCACTATGTAGCCTCAAGGTGGCCTCGAACTCATGGTGATCCTCCTGCCTCTGCCTCCCGAGTGCTGGGATTAAAGGTGTGTGCCACCACACCTGGCTTGAAGCTCCTAATTTCATGCATTGACTTCAAAGGTTGGAGCATTCTTAAAAAAAATGAATCCTCTTACAAAATTGTTTGCATTGTTAATGGGGAAAAAAACCCAGAACAGTGTGTGTGTGTGTGTGTGTGTAAAGACATTTCAATGTACATAGTGTTAAGGTTATTATAACCTAGATGTTTTGATGTTAAGTGCTGGTCTTGGAAACAGCCTGTGCTTATCTCTGTCAGTGGAGCCATCACTTGGAAGGTGGCTCTGGGTTTGTTAATAAACGCTGATTGTGCTCTTTGTGTTCTCAACTAGAGTTCAAGGTCAACAGGTGTTTTATTGGGCAGTGGGCTAGAGCTGAGAATAAAGAGAAGATGAAAGCTCCCCTTTTGATCTTAGAGTTGGGGGAGACAGATTTATTGAGGGAAGGAAGGCCTCACTGAATTGTGCAGCATTTGCTGTCTCTCGGTTGTGTATCAGCTGAAAGCCAGTTGCAGCTGCCTGAGTTGACATAGCTCCAGCTGCCTCAGCTCAGATCCCTCACTTCATGAAATGCTGCCTACAGGATGTCCTCTTGTCACAGCTCATTCTTACCCACCACAATCTTATGATAATTATATGCTATATGCAAAACAGAGAGAGAACAAAAAGGGAGGCATACCCCACTGTTAGGATTTGGAGAAGGCTCTCTAGAGGAGGGGAATCCTATGTGCGCTAACTTTATGTTAAGATCTATTTCATTAAAATTGAAAAACCCTTGTCTGCAAATTACTGTGTTTCATGTTCTCTTTTGTGTGGACATATCTTATACTTCCATCAGTCAGATTATAGAGAGGCAACACATGGGGAGAAATAAACAAAGGGACAATTTCAAAGATGTAAGCAGGGTCTAGGGAAGCCAGCATGGGAAGCACAAAAGCAGAGAATGAAACCATCTTTATGGCTGAAGCTGTCTGGGAGAGCTGGAAGGGATGGAGCTCTGGAGGATGGCAGGGTGGAAGCTAGGAAATATATGGTGCTGACTCGCTCTGGATCTCCTGGAACTTTCCTATCATTGGATACTAGAGTGAATGAACCCTTTAATGGAGATGGTAAAGGTCAGATCCTTGGGAGGCCTCTGGTAAGGGACACTGAAGGGTTTTCTCCTGGGGAGGCAATGGAAAAGATCCAGCATGCTAACTGTCATATTTCTCAATTTCAGCCGTCATATGTGCCCGTGTCTGACCAAGACACAGGTTATCCCCACTTCAGCTTCCAAGACATTCACTGGTTAACCATAAACAATGATTGCAATGGCCTATGGGTAATTATTGTTCTGCTCTGGTTTCCTCTTTAGACATGGTTTATACAATTTATTTGTCTCCTTTCTACATGCCTCCCCCCCAATCTGTCTGGCCCAGAAAGCTCTTTTTTGTTTTTACCATTGTGGTCTATTTATTATGGTACAATATCTCTACTCGTGTGTGTGTGTGTGTGTGTGTGTGTGTGTGTGTGAATTTTCTTTGGCTTTTTTCTCCTTTATGACTAAAATCAGTGCATTCTGCTAAGCCTCAAAATCCCCTAGTGAGATTGCTATTACTGTACATTTAAATATGAGACAGAACTTTATTAACATGATTCAGTGGGTGAGAATTTTTATGTGTGCAGGGATCGAAAGATTATAATACCCACACCCCTATTTATGCATAGTCCTTGTTTTGATATGTTATGGTCCAAGCACTGTATCACCAGGTATTGTAGTTCACTTATTGCTGCCGGGATAAGACACCTGACCGGAATCAGTTTATGGGAGGAATTGGTTTATTTCAGCTGAAAGGATTTTTTTTTTAGTATTTTTAGTTTTTTTTAAAAAATATATTTAATTTAATTATTTATTTGAGAGAGAGAAAGAGAGAGAGAGAGAGAGAGAGAGAGAGAGAGCATGTGTGTGAGAATGGGCACACCAGGGCCTCCAGCCACTGCAAACGAACTCCAGATGCATGCACCCCCTTGTGCATCTGGCTTACATGGGTATGGGTCCTGGAGAATTGAACTGGAATCTTTTGGCTTTGCAGGCAAACACCTTAACCACTAAACCATCTCTCCATCCCTCAGCTGAAAGTTTTGAAGGGAAGTTTCTTTATGGCAGGAAGGCATAGCAGGAACAGGAATCTGGCTCACATGTCATGATATACCAACAGCAAGAAAGAAGCAGGAAGAGTGAGCTAACCCACTGGGCAAGGCACTATAGTTTAAAATCCCCAAGTCTACCCCCAGTGACACACCTCCTCCATCAAGGCTGTATGTACCCAAAGCTCTTCCAGCTGGGAAGTCAGTATAAATCTTCATTACAGACACATGAGGCTATGAGGGACACTCCATGTTCAAACTGTCACACCAGGAATTCTGGATCCATCCTCCTTTGTCCCCTGATGTCTTGAGCAGCAATTCTGGCAGCCAAGCAGATTAATTTGGCCAAGCCCAGTACATGGCTGTCTATTGGGGTCAGGAAATAGGATGGGGGATGGATTATTTTAGCATAAAGCCCAACTTATCAAATTTTCTTTTATGGATTTTTCTTTTGGTATTGACCTTAAAGATTCATTGCCAAGCCTTAAAGCCATAGATTTATGGTCCATTTTGAGCTTTTTTTCTTTTCGCTAAATGTGTAAAGTCTATGCTTAGATTATTTTTCTGTTTTTAATACAATTATCCAAATATTCTAGTGATATTTTTTGAAGAAATTATCTTTCTCCATTGAATTGTTTTTGTTATTTTGTCAAAAACTAGTTGAGGGCTGGGGAGATGGCTCTGTGGATAAAAATCCTTACAGCTCAAGCCTGATGACCTGAGTTAAGATCCCCAGAACCCATAAATAGCACATATAATTCTAACATGTCTACAGCAATGGGAGGAAGTGTCGGGAGAATACTGAAGCTTGAAGGCCAGGTAGTCTGATAATCACAGTGACAGTGTGAGAGTTTTTGTCTCAAAAAAGGTGGGAGACAAGGATTGACATTCTAAGGCTGGACTGTGGCCTCCATGCTGTAACACATGCATGCCCAGACATACACATCCATACATATACATACATGCACACACAAAAATCCTCAGTTGATTATATTTGTATGGGTTCATGTCTGAGCTTCCCATCCTGTTCTGTGGATCTATATGTCTTTTTGCCAATAACTACACTGCCTTGATTACTGTGCATTAAACTAAGTATAAAACTGGGTGGTGAGTCCTGAATGATGCCTTTCAGTATTGCATTGATTATTTTAGGTCTTTTGCCTTTCTAAATATATTTACATAAGCTTATCTACACTTGTAAAATAGTCTTTTTTTAAAAAATTGGGATTACCTTAAATGTATATACCAACTTGCAAACAATTGGCATCTCAATATTGAGCATTTTTCTCATGAATACTAAATATCTCTGTATTTATTTATTTCTCCAGTTTCTTTGATTAAGTTTGTAGTTTTGCTCATAGAACTTGTACATGTTTCATTTGATTTATATACATGTATCCATATTTTTGTGTGTAATGTGGCGTAAGTATGCTATGTGGAGTGATTGCAGTGTGTGTGTGGGGTGTGATATGTGCTCATGTGCCTTTCTTTAAAAAATTTTTTTTGGTTTACTTTTTATTTGTTTGAGAGTGATATAGGAAGAGGCAGAGAGAGAGAGAGGGAATGGGCACATCAGGGCCTCTAGCCACTGCAAGCAAACTCCAGATGCATGCACCACCTTGTGCATCTGGCTTACATGGGTACTGGGGAATCGAGGGTCGAACCAGGGTCCTTAGCCTTTAACTGCTAAGCCATCTCTCCAGCCCCCATGTGCCTTTATGATGTGCCATGCACTCACCTGTGGTGGGGTGCTCACCTGCAATGGTCAGAGCAGAATGTCAGGTGTCCTGTTCCATCACTCTTCCACCTGTTCTTCTTTAAACTGGAGATTTTTTCCCTCCTTTTTTTTTTTTTTTTTTTTTTCGAGGTAGGGTCTTACTCTGGTCCAGGCTGACCTGGAATTAACTATGTAGTCTCAGGGTGGCCTCGAACTCTCAGCGATCCTCCTACCTCTGCCTCCCGAGTGCTGTGATTAAAGGCGTGCGCCACCACGCCTGACTTTTTCCCTCCATTTTTTTTATTACGATCTTTGCACTATGAATAAATTGCATATTGGTCATCTTCCCATTGGGTTATATTTTTCTATACCCTCCCCCTGACTCATTCCATTGAGGGCACTTTTCAATGGGGTTATTGGTGTTCACTGTGGCACCATAAATGCACCAGGAAGTCTGGGGATATGGAGATCAGGCAATGCCTCAGAATACACCTTCCCACCCTATGGCTCTTACAGTCTTACTATCCCCTCTTCCACAATGTTCTCTGAGCCCTGGCAGACATGTTATAAGTCTCCTTTAGTGTTGAACTCTCTGCATCCTCTGAATTTCTGCTTTGATGAGTTTTGAGTGTCTTCAGAGTTTACTACCATCTCCCTAGAGGATGCTTTCAGGTTAGCAGTGGGATCTGCTTTTGTTTAAGTCACCACTCCCTTTATTTCTCTTGAGCCCTGAAGATATGACAGAGCTGACTTGGCTCATGCTAGGCAGTCATCTATCTTTTCTTGTTGCATTGATGGATCTTGGTCCCCACCCCTTCACCCCCCAGTATTCACTGCCATTTGTAAAAAGCAGATTCTTCAGCAAAGAGTGAGAGCAGTATGGACAGTATGGATCAAACGGGACAAGCATAGTTATTATTTATTTGCAAGCAGAAAGAAGAGAGAAAACAGAGAGAGAGAGAGAAGAGACATGGAGTGCCAGGGCCTGCAATCACCACAAACAAAGTCCAGATGCATGCACTGCCCTGTGCATTCAGCTCTATGTGGGCACTGGGGAATCAAACCTGGGTCATTAGGCTTTTCAGGTAAGAGCCCCAACTGCTGCGCCATGTCCAGTGCCCGGCATAGTCATTTTGATGGGCATACTCCCTGTTCTTAGCCAAAGAACAACAGGAGCGTCTCTCTAGAGTCTAACTTAGTATTCTTACTTGGTTCTCAGTATCAGGTATGAATTCCCTCCCACTGAGAGGGCCTCATATCCAATCAGAGAGCAGTTGATTACCTCATAGCCTATGTACCACTATTGCACAGGTATCTACATCTTTCTTGCCTAGCTGGATGATTCTGTAGCTTGCAGGATTCCTTGCCTTTTCACTTTGTCAGTGACCATTATCCCCCAGGAGTCCACACAGCACTTATAGCAGAATGAGAGCTAGTCCAGCAGGGAGCTGGCTTTCTTTTCAGTTCCAGTGAGATTTCTCACTATGCCGTGAACACAGACTGGAGTGTCTTCAGCAATAGGGTCTTACCATGTAGCTCTGGTGAGTAACCCAGCTTTCTGTGCAGGGTAACCTAGTTCTGGCACTAGGATTTAATAGCCAGAATCTATGGTTTTTGAGTTAAGCTTTTCCCACCCCCTCCAAAGCACTTCTTCTGGGACAATCCTCCTCCCTCTTATTAGGAATTGTATCTTTTAATTATTAGGAGTTATATCTTTGAATTAACTAACCAGAAGGAGGGTTTCTAGGAGCTCACACTCAAAAAAGCAAATTACAGGATTAGTAAAAGAGCTGGAGTCTCTTACTGATCCTATAGCTTGCTCTTTTCCCCCCCAAACCTTTCTTTTTTCTTCTTCTTTTTGTGAGCTCCTTTGATTCTCTGTCTCTTTCCCCTACAGGACTGGGTTACAGACCTGTGTGACCATACCCAATTGTTTATGTGGGCCTTGGAGATTAAACTTGAGCATTCTTTCTGGCACCCTCAGACCCTCTTGCTTGCACAGGAAGTGCTCTCTTAAATTCTGAACATTTATCCAGGTATTCCATTTTTGAGATGATATTGCAAGTGTATTTTTCTTTTTCTTTCTTTTCTTTTAGGTAAGGTTTTGCTCTATCCCAGGCTGACCTGGAATTCACTATGTATTCTCAGGGTGGCAATTCTCCTACTTCTGCCTCCCAAGTGCTGGGATTAAAGACATGCATCACCATTCCCAGCTGCAAATATGTGTTTTTTTAATCATTTATAATTTGAATTGATCATTGTTGGTATAAGAGTTCACTTCTATATCTACACCCTGTATCATAGAATGTCCCTGTATATATTCATATATTAGTTCCAGGATATCCCCTGTATTTTTTGATATTTTTCTACTTAATCAGATCATCTATGAACAAACAAAATTTTAATTTTTCTCTTTAAATCTGTCTTTCAGTTAGTTACTGCATAGTAAATAATAGTGGGGACCCTAAATCTGCACTGAAGGCAACTTACCAGGCAGACTTATGCAAAAATAAAACAAAGACTGAGAAAAAGAGAAAAAAAATCAAGCTAGAGGTAACGTCTATTAAACAGAGACAACAAAATACAACAACAAAGACAAAAATAGCAAATGAGATAAAAGCCACTATGACAACTCCACAAACTCACAACTCCTTCATATTAGAAACCAAAGATAAGGAGCTAGCTGAAATGTCAGAAAAATATTTTGGAACCCTACTTTTAAAAGGGATCAATGACTATGTTGAAGACTCAAACAAATGAATGGTGATAAGTCAGGATTCAGATAAGAAAGTTAGCAGAGTAAATGAAATGGCCAGCAATTTGGAGAAATCAAAACTTATGGAGGAAGAATTTAGCAAGGAAGTTGAGATAGTTTGACCAGATAAGTTATCTAGAGTAAAAACCAGCACAGAGATTTCAAAGCTAAACTATCAGTTGGATTTGACAGATATCTACAGAACATTCCATCTAACAGACTTGGAATATACATTCTGAGAGTTGTTGACAAAACCTTTTTTTCTTGTAAGTCTATTACATTATATAACAAAGCAAGCCCAAACAAAAAATCCAAATACTTCCTTGTATCTTATCAAGACGTGGTCAAATAAGACTAGCAATAGACTAGCAAGAGAAACCACAGAAGTCACACAGATACTTGAAGACTGAACATTACATTTTTAAACGGTGGGCCATTAAAGAAATCAGAGAAGAATTAAAAAAAAAATCCTTGGATCAAATGGCAATAATAGCACAACTTACCAGAACTTCAGGTAGAATAGCCAAGGCAGAATTAAGGGGAAAGGTTATAGCTACAAGTGTTTGTACTGAAAAAAAGATCCAGAGGTATCTCATCCTAGAGATGCACTCACGGTTCTAGATAGAAAGCAAGGACAAGCGAAACCCAAGTACAGCAGATGGCAAGAAATAATAAAGATTACAGAAGAAAGTCATGAAACGAGATTCAAAGAACACTACGCAGATCCAAATAAAAAATTGGTTGTGTGAAAAGATAAACGAGATTGATAAGCCCTTAGCTAACCTAATCAAAAGAGAAAGAGATCAGACTCAAATTAATGAAATTAGATATGAAAAGGGAAATGTTACAACAGATTTCAATGAAATACAGGGGAACATGAGGGAATGCTTTGAAAACAAAAAAAAAAAAACTGGAAAAAATGCATGTGACTTATCAAAATTAAATTAAAGAATATACACAACTTAGTCACATAATGAACCATGAGGCTGAAACAAAAAAGGCCAAAGCTGGACTGATTCACTTATGAATTCAATCAGACATTTAAGGATGCACTAACACTTAAGACTTCTAAAAGTGTTCCACAGAATAGAAAGGAAGAAGTACTACCACATTCATTCCACAAAGCCAGTATTATCTAAACAAGGAAAGGACACACCGAGCGAAGAACACTGTAGACTGATCTCTTGGATGAACGTTACGCAAAAATTCTCAACAAAATACTCGCAATCCAAATTCAAGTGCACATTAAGGAGACCATGTAGTACAACCAAATTGGTTTAATATCAGGGTTATAAGGTTGGTTAGCATATGTAAATCAGTAGATACAATGCAAAATATAAATAGACCTGAGACTAGATCATTTCAAAATCATTTCAATGATCATTTCAATAGATGCAGAAATGAAACTCAACAAAGTTCAATATCCCTTCATGATTAAAGTCTTGAAGAAACTCGTAATTGAAGGAATATAGTTCCATGTAATACAATAGATATATAACAGGACTGTAGCTAACATCATAATAAATGCAGAAAAACTGAGAGCATTTTCTCTAAAATCTGGAATGAAACAAAGATGTCTACTCTGTTTACTTTTATTCAGCACAGTTTTTGAAATTCTAGCTATTACCATAAGGTAAGAGAAAGAAATAAATAGTACAAAAATAGGGCAGGAAGAAGTCAAATTATCCTGATTTGCAGATGACATGATCGTACACTTAAAAGGCCCTAAAGATCCCATCAGAAAACTTAAATTTGACGAATACTTTCAGCAATGCAGCAGGATAGAAACAATCACTTAACCATTGGCGTCTCATGAAGCTGAAAAGTTTTTTCACAGACAAACATACAATAAGCAGAGCCAATAGATTACTCACAGAATGGGAGAAAATTTTTGCCAGCTATACAACTGATAGAAAATCAACATACAAAATTCAGAGGAGAAATTAGGAAGATTATCCCAATATCAGAATAGCTTCAAAAAATACCTAGGAATAAACACAACCAGGGAGGCAAAAGCTCTCTATAATGAAAACTTCAGGACATTGAGGAAGGAAATTGGAGAGGACCTTGGGACATAAAAAGACTGCTCATGCACATGAGTTGACAGAATTAGTATTTTGAAAATAGCTATGTTACTAGAAGTAGTCTAGAGAGTCACTGTAGTCCACTCAAAATTCTAATAGAAAAAAAAAAAAGATCTAAAAGCTCACATAGACACACAGAAGATTCCAAGTAGCTAAAGCAATCCTAAGCAGAAAGAGCTGTCCTGGAGATTTCATAATACCCCAGATACTTTAAATTGTAGCATAGGGACACGGCAATAAAGATAGCATGGTACTTGTGCAAAATAGACATGAAGACCAATGAAATAGGGTAAAAGATTAAAAAGAAAAATAAAACCTCACATACTGTAAGCCACCTATTTTTAAAAATATTTTTTAAAGTTTTTTATTTTTATTTTTGGAGAGAGACACAAAGAGAGACAGACAGAGAGAGAGGGAGAGGGAGACAGATAGAGAATGGGCGTACACCAGCAGTGTCTCAGCTGCTGTGAACAAAATCCAGATGTGTGAGCCCCCTTGTGGGCAAGTGCAGCATTATGCCCTTGAGTCACTTTGCATCTGGCTAAACGTGGGACCTGGAGATTGGAACCGCTACAGGTTGGAACTGGTGTTCTTAGGCTTAGCAGGCAGGAGCCTTAACCACTAAGCCATCTCTCCAGCCCCCACCTATTTTTTTGACAGAGGTGTGAAAATAACACATTGGAAAAAAAAAAAAAGACAGCAGCTTCAACAAATGTCCTGGAAAATCACAATATCCACATGTAGAATGAAATTAAATCTGTATTTCTCACCTTTCACAAAGATAATTCAGAATGAACCAATGACTTAATAAAAGACCCAAAATATAGGCTTTACTTTTTTGAAAGTATAAATCATAGAAGTCAGATTTGTTTTTTGGGGGGTAATGTTTAGAATTTTTAAATTGTTTTTGAAATTTTATTTATTATTATTTGCAAACACACACACACACACACACACACACACACACACACACACACACACAGAGTAGTCATGCCAGAACTTCTTGCTACTGCAAACAAACACCAGATGTGTACTCCACTTTGTGCATCTGGCTTTACGTGGATACTGGGGAGTCAAACCTGGGCCATCAGGCTTACAAGCAAGCACCTTAACTGCTAAGCCATTTTTCCAGCCCCAATGTTTAGAAATTTTAATACAGTTATTACTGAAGTAATATCTCATTCATTTTGAAATTTGAATGGGAAGAGAGATGAGATGGAGGAATATTCTAGAACTTTATATTTGCTGTGGCAAAGGACTCTCTCAGGAAATATCCTCAGAGGATGTTATACTCCATGTAGCCTTTTCCTAGTGGCTTTTAGGTCACCAGGAACTGTGGTCCTACTTGCCAACATTTTTCCCCCGTTCATAAATGTACATATCCTTTTGGGTTCTTTCTCCTTTAGTTCACAGAAACCCGTTTTAACCAAGGGACAGGATGATGGTCGCTGAGGTCTTACTTAGTATCAGTTTTCACACTGGTATATTTGAATTTTAAGAGTCATCTCTTTTTAAAAAATACATATATTTTAAGATACTTTATTTGTTTATTGGAGAGAGAGAAAGAGAGAGAGAGAGAGGTACAGATAGGGAGAGAGAACAGGTATGCCTCCAGCCACTCAAATGAACTGCAGATGCATGTACCACCTTGTGCATCTGGCTTACATGGGTGCTGGGGAATCCAACCTGGGTCCTTTAGCTTCGCAGACAGTGCCTTAACCACTGAGCCTTCTCTCCAGCCCAAGAGTCATCTCTTATTGCGCCATCTTTGTCCTTTGCTAAACATGTCATGATATAAGTGTTTAAGTGGGTAAGCTTTGTGGGTGATGGAGTCAAGGCATTAACTACATTGGCTGTCAAGTAGAGAGTTGACATCTCCTCAGACTTACTGGGTAGACGCTGTCATGACTGGAAAAGAGGGAGACCCATTAGGCTTTGACACAATGCTCTCTGTGTGCCCATAGTTGACTGTTCTAAGAAAAAGAAAGCATGTGTAATAGAGCATTCAGATGGGGGTTTCAGAACAGGGTGACAGAATTACCATCTCAGATCTGTGAGAGCTGGCAAACACTTGGTGTTAGAAAACACCAGAGAGCACTTTTAAATAGCTTGTTAGGAAATCGTCAATCTTGTATTTGTTCAGGTCTAGCCTTAAATCCAACCTTCAGTGGGAAGTGTGGGTGAAAATCGGCCCTCACCTTGATGCATTTCATCTCGCTTCTGATAGCGCTGCCCATGGAAGAGATAGATTTTAAAACATAGTTGAGCAGCTAAAAGCTTTCCACTGTGACAAAGAAACTTTATTGAAAAAATTCTGTGGAGAATGAATGTAATAATAGTTTTAAAAAATAAGATTTAAGGAACAAGAAGACTAGTTGGGCTACCAAAAGACTTCTTTTGGTTAGCTGTCCTGGGGTGAGCGTCAGAGACAAGGGCAGGATGTCCAGAGGGATTCTTTCTGCCTGAAGTCAGTGACTACGCCTGATGTAGGACTTGGCTCTTGTTCAGACTTTAAGCAAATAACTCTTTCTCCATGGGCTTCCTTGTGTCTGTGTTTCTCACCTTCTAGCATGATTGCCACACACGTTTTCTGGGATTGCATTTCCTCTCGCTTTCCTCTCCAACCATTCCTTTTCAGTGCTAGAACTAGTAGGAAGGAAACACAAGTGGGAGACACACACTGACGGGGCATGACGTAATCTTGTGCTGTATGTTTTGTGCCTTTTTAGCCTTGTAATCAATTGTGGATAGAATACGCATGGATAACAAGCATCTAAATATTGAGCTGTGTGCGCTGCTGTGCATATCCTTGGCCTTTATTCTCTCCCAATTGTCAGTTACTTGGTTGCTGGCCATTCAAGAGGGATGAATTAGCTTAGTTCAAAGGTAATTTTCACAGGTTAAAAACATCCAGGCGCAATGCGTCATTTTATAGAAAACTTTTGAAGATATTCAATGCAATATAATTAATCTCAAGTGGTAAAACGGCAGCATCTGGCAGCACCTCTAGACCCTATCCTGAAGAGTGTCTTTCCTGCACACAGGAGAGTAGAGCATATTGCACTGCAGGAGGAGAGCATGGCCAGAAGCCAGTAAGGCCAGTCTCCTAGCCAGCCAAGTCGGATGTGTTAATATTGGTGGTAAAGGGTCTTGGACCACTGTGGTAGTTTGAATATATGGCCCCCAATATATTCAGTGTTTTATTAGTTTATAGTTTGCATCTGCAATCACCTTGCTAGAGGCAATGTCACTGGGGGCCAGTCTTAAGGTGTGGTGATGGTTTGAGATTCCATTGTAAAGATATGCAAATGTGTGCCCAGTAGGAGTTCCTGAAGTGTGCTGTGGCTTTTGGCTGGAGTTTTGCTCTGTGTGCTGTGTGCCTGGTTGGCTTTTCTCTCTCTTGCCTGGTCCTGTGAGAGCAGGCCGCTTCTCCTGCCATTATGGAACTTACCCTGGATCTGTAAGCTTCAATAAATAATATCCCTTCCTCCATAACTGTGCCTGGTCTGGAAGTTCATCTCAGCGAACCTAAAGCTGTCTGCTACAACCACCCCACACTCCCTGGGCAGGCTGAGAACTTTCAAGGTGGGCACTCCACTTTACTAAGGATACTCTTTTAAAAATCATACTGTGGGGGCTGGAGAGATGATGCAGCACAAAGGTGCTTCCTTGCAAAGCCTGACAGCCTGGGTTCGACTACCCAGTACCCATGTAAAGCTAGATGCACAAAGTGGTGCATGTATCTGGAGTTTGTTTACAGTGTCAAGAGGCCCTGGTGTACCCATTTCATATTCTCTCTCTCTCTGCCTCTTTCTCTATCAAATAAATAAATAATATTTAAAAAATCATGATGTGTATCATGCCATTACTATTCTTTTTTCTCAGTTTTTTTTGTTTGTTTTTTTGTTTTTCGAGGTAGGGTCTCACTCTGGTCCAGGCTGTAGTCTCAGGGTGGCCTCAAACTCTCGTGATCTTCCAACCTCTGCCTCCCGAGTGCTGGGATTAAAGGCGTGCACCACCACGCCCAGCTTCTCAGTGTTTTTTTTTTTTTTTTTTTTTTTTTTGAGAGAGAGAGACAGAGAAAGAGGGAGAGGAAGACAGATAGAGATGGAATGCCAGCAGCCTCTCAGCTGCTGAGAACGAAATGCAGATGGGTGCACCTCCTTGTGATCAAGTGCGGCATTGCGCCCTTGTGTCACTTGGCATCTGGCTAAATGTGGGACCTGGAGATTGGAACTGCTGTAGACTGGAACCAGTGTTCTTAGGCTTAGGAGGCAGGCGCCTTAACCGCTAAGCCATCTGTCCAGCCCAGTTTTTTTTTTTTTTTTTTTTTTTAGGGTAGGGTCTCACTCTAGCCCAGGCTGACCTGGAATTCACTATGTAGTCTCAGGGTGGCCTCGAACTCATGGGGATCCTCCTACCTCTGTTTCCCAAGTGCTGGGATTAAAGGCATGTGCCACCACGCCCGGCACCATTGCTATTCTTAAAGCCCTGAAATGTTTCCTTTTTTACTCTAAGTAAAAGACAAAGCTCTTTTAAAAGCTTAATAAAACTCTTTATAAGCTCACTTTCTTTATAAGCTCAGTATCACTTTCTTTTTTCTCTGTTTTTCCAAAAATATTTAATTAATTAATTTATTTGAAAGGGGAGGAGAGAGGAAGAGAGAGAGAGAGAGAGAGAGAGAGAGAGAGAGAGAGAGAGAGAGAGAGAATGGGCATGCCTAGGCTTCTAGCCACTGCAAATGAACTCCAGACACATGCACCACTTTGTGCATCTTGCTTACATGGGTACTGGGGCATTGAACTTGGGTCCTTAGCTTCACAGGCAAGCTCCTTAACCATTAAGCCATCTCTCCAGCCCTACTATCACTTTCTTGTTGACTCTCAGCTCCCATCCTCCTTGTCTTTCTGGAACAATCCAGGCATGCTCCCTTCCCCTATCTTTGCCCTGGCTGCCTTTTCTGCCCACAATGCTCTTTCCTTGGATGTCTATAAGGCTAATTCCCACCTTCTTGAAGTCTTTGATCAAGTTATCTTTCCCAGGGCCCATAACCACCCTATTTGAAACTGTAGCCTTCTGGCACTCTTCTACACTGGATTGATTATTTTCTTCATAGAACTTAGTACTTTCTAACATGCTATGCAGTTTACCTGTTCAGCATGTTTAGTAGTTATTGTCTGGGGTTTTTTTTTTTCTCACTGTGATGGAAGCTGTATAGGGCATGAAACCCATTTCATTCTTAGCACATTGCTGCATGCTTAATAGTTATTTGTTGAATGGGAAAAAAAGGTGGTGAATGCATCAATGCATATTATGCTAGCCTCTTTGTTCTCTCTTTTCTATGAGTTATTTTCTTCCAGTTGCCTTATAACCTACCACACTAGGCCAGCTCATACTTTTTTCCTCTTTTATAATGTGGTGTGCATGTGCATATGGTGTGGTGCCCCATATACTCACCTCTGCTGGGAGGTGCTCACCTACTATGGGTATTCTGTTCCTTTGCTCTTCCACCTGGTCTTGGTTTTGAGCTGGAGTCTTTTTTTTTTTAACTGATTCTGGAGCCTGCAGGGCTCCCAGGATTCTCAGATCTCTGCTCCCCTGCAGGACTGGGGCTACAGGTGCATGTGGTCATTCCTTCTGGTTTACGTAGGATCTGGAGATTTGAACTCTGGCAAGTCTCAGGCCCCCTCCGGTCCTCATGCTTGTGCAGGAAGCCCACTTCACCGTGGAGCCACCTCTCCAGCCCCAGGTCACAATTTTGATGCAAGCTTATGTTAGGCCTGAGATGGTGACCAAAGTTCAGGAACTCCCGGAATCTAATAAAATTCCACAAAATCCAGTAGTATACAGAGTACATTTACACTCGGTGCACATGGTTATTTTTAACCCTCCTTCCCCTAGGTAACAAAGCTGTCTTCAAGATGACTTTTCTGTGAAGTAATTAATGACCATAAAGGAAAGGCAGATTGTGGAATGAAAAAAAAATATGATATTTTATGCCAGTGGAATTTGAAAAGAAATGTGTTATGTATAAAAATAAAATTAAATACATGTTGATAATTTACAATGTATAACAGTGTGTCTATATCTCAAATAATTTGCAAGATACCTAGAATATCACTAGTGGTAATCCTTATATTTTAAGTAGAGTTCTAATTGTCATTAACAGCAAAAATTTAAAAAAATAGAGATTTTATTACATACTACATAAGAAATTAAGGGCACTTTTTTGCATGTGTATGTATTGCAATCAGGTTTGCATTGCTGGCAGAAATCACCCGACCAAGAGAAGCTTGTGGGAAAAAAGGTTTATTTTGGCTTACAGACTCGAGGGGAAGCTCCACGATGGCAAAGGAAAATGAAGACATGAGCAGAGGGTGGACATCACCCCCTTGTCAACATCAGGTGGACAACAGCAACAGGACAGTGTGCCAAACACTGGCATGGGAAACTGGCTATAATACCCATGAGCCCGCCCCCAACAATACACTGCCACCAGGCAGCTTTATTTTCCAATTGCCATCAGCTGGGGAGACTAGCATTCAGACTACCTAAGTTTATGGAAGACACCTGGCTCAAACCACCACAGTATGTGTGTGTGTGCATGTGCGTGTAGTTGTGTAGTTGTGCATGCATGTATGTGCATGGAGGCCGAGGTTGATGTTAGGCATCTTGTCTTCCTTGATTACTCTCCTTTTTTTTTACAATATTTTTTTTAAACAAGCCCAACAGACTGGTCTTCTTCTTCTTCTTCTTTTTTTTTTTTTTTTGAGAGACACAGAGAGAGAGAGAGAGAGGGAGAGGAAGAGAGACAGAGATGGGCGCGCCAGCAGCCTCTCAGCTGCTGTGAACGAAATCCAGATGCGTGCGCCCCCTGTGGTCAAGTGTGGCATTGTGCCCTTTGCATCTGGCTAAACGTGGGACCTGGAGATTGGAACCGCTGGAGATTGGAACCTGCGTTCATAGGCTTAGGAGGCAGGTGCCTTAACCGCTAAGCCATCTCTCCAGTCCAGACTGGTCTTCTTTTTATGAGAGAAAGAGAGAGAGAGAGAGAGAGAGAGACTTGGCACACCAGGACCTTCATCCACTGCAGTTGAACTTCTGACATGTGTGCCCCCTTATGCACATGTGTGACTTTACGTGCTTGCATCACTGTGCATCTGGCTTACGTGGGACCTGGAGAGTAGAATATGAGTTCTTAGGCTTCCCAGGCAAGTGCCTTATCCACTAAGCCATCTCTCCAGCTTGATCACTCTCCTTTTCATTTACTGAGGCAAGGTCTCTCACTTGAGTCAGAAATTTCCTATTAAGCTGGTCCTCATACTTGCATGGCAAGTGCTTTATCTACTAAGCCATTTTCCTAGCCCCAGGGGTATTTTCATCTCTTTTCCTATCTTCTACTTTCACTTTTTAAGTTAAGATAATCTGTGAGTTTAACCAATTTGCAATTAAATTATTATGTTTTCATTGTTCATAGTACTGGATTGGTATTTTTTTTCCAGGTAGGATCTTGCTCTATCTAGTCCAGGCTGACCTGGAATTCACCTTGTAGTCTCAGGGTGGCCTTGACTCACAGTGATCCTCCTACCTCTCCCTCTGGAGTGCTGGGATTAAAGGTGTGTACACCACACCCGGCTGATACTTTTTTAAAAAAAATTTTACTTTTTAATTTTTTTGAGATCTTATTTTTATTTATTTATTAGAGACAGAAAGAGGGAGAGGGAGAATGGGTATGCAAGGGCCTCTAGACACTGCAAACAAATGCCAGAAGTATGCATCCCCATGTGTATCTGGCTTATGTGGGACCTGGAGAATCGAATTGGGGTTCTTAGGCTTGATAGGCATGCGCCTTAACTGCTAAGCCATCTCTCCAGCCCACGGCTGATACTTTTAAATCATGCTAATATAATTTCTGGTGAAAGGGAAAGCCTTTATTTATTTATTGGTCTATGCATGACATTACAGTTTAACATCAGTTAAGTAAAAGAATAGATTTAAAAAGAAGGATCTCAATTTAAAAAATATTATTCAAATACAGGAAAATAATTAAACATTACACACACACACACAAAATATATATTCCAGAAACATTATGAATTAAATGTTACACACACACATGATAACATATTATATAGCACACAGTAATATATATGTTATATATTACATTCCATCTTTGTGATGGTTAATCCTCATTGTTAACTTGGAGGGATTTATAATCACTGAGGAAGCATACTTTTGAGCATGTCTGTGAAGTTGTTTCCAGAGAGGTTTTCAACAGAGAAGACCTGCTCTGAGTGTTGTCAGTGTCATTGTATAAGCTGGGGTCCTAGAGTGACTAGAAAGAGGAAAAGTGAGTAGAGGCCCAGCTCTTCTCTCTCCTGTTTCCTGACTGTGGATGTCATGGGACCAGCTAACTGCTTTAGATACTTCTGTTGCCACAGCTTTCATCTGCATGCCTTTCTTGCCATGATGCACTGTAGCCAAAAACTATAAGCTAAAATAAATCCTTCCTCTTTTAGGTTGCTTTAGCAAATATTTTAGCACAGTAATGAGAAAAGTAAGTGATACTTCATTTTATGTAACATATAATATTTTATGTATTTATGAGAGAGAGAGAAAATGGGTGAACTAGGGCCTTTGCCCACTGCAAACAAACTCTGGATACATACGCTACTATGTGCCTCTGGTTCTTGGGAATTGAGCCTTGGTTCTTAGGTTTTGCAGGCAAGTGCCTTAAGCACTAAGCTATCTCTCCAGCCCTGATTTGTATTTTTTAACACAAATAAAAATTTTCAGCTGGAGAGATGGCTTAACAGTTCAAGCGCTTGCCTGTGAAGCCTAAGGACCCAGGTTTGATTTCCCAGAACCCATATAAGCCAGATGCACATGGTGGTGCATACATCCAGAGTTTGCTTGCAGTGGCTAGAGACCCTGATATGTCCATTCTTTCACTCTCTCAAATAATAAATAAATAAAATATTTTGAAAATATTTTGTGGTGAGATGGAATGATGAATTGAACTTACTCAAAGTTTTTTCTTACAATTAACATTGCATTTTTTTGATGAAAACATAGTTTAGTTGAAATTTTGAGTACTTTTTTTAGAGGTGTAAACATAGAATATCCACAGAAAAGTCTAGAAAAAAAAGTCAAATGCAGTCATAGATTATGTCTTGTGTTTCTGTCTCCAATTTTACATTAAGTGATAACTGCTAAATTACAACACAGAAACAAATGTTATTTCTCTCTCTTTCTCTTCTTTGTCTTTCACATCATAACCTATGTAAATCTGAACAAACTACCAAAGCACTGTATTGATGCTTAAATGCAAGGATATAGGGATTTTAAGTCTTGAATAATATTCTTGAATATTAACTTGAATGACTTGAATAAGTCTTAAGTAAGGGGTGTGTGTCTAGGACTCCATGTGTGTAGAGTCAACTGTATTACTATTTTAATTAATTTATTTGTAGACTAAAGTGTATATAAAAGGATGAACAGTAAAATTATGGTAAATTAAAGTTTAGATGTATATTACTAAAACCAAAGTGACTCAACAATTGTTAGAACTTATATAATGCAGATTTACAGTTTTATTTAGCAGGGAGAATAGTATTTTATCACAACACTACTTTGCATTGTTGGCACATGTTGATAATAGCAAGTAGTCTGAATTTTAGTTAGTTTTATTTTTAAATATTGGTATTCACATAGGAAAATTAATGATGATTTAAGTTCTCCACAGATATGACACCTTTTGGCCTGCCTTTCAGCACATGTCTGACCTTTCTGCCTTCACTTGCCACTGGAAAGTCCGGACTCTTTATAAACTTTGTCCTTTGTTCAGCGATAATAAATTAAGGAGCTGGGGAGATGGCCCAGTGGTTAAAGGTGCATACTTGATAATTAGTTAATTTCTTTATTTTGACTGGCGCAAGTATCTCTCCGAATTTATGAAGTACAATGTGGTGTTTTGAGTCATGTATGCATTGGGTAGTGATCCACTGGGCTTATTAGCTCACCCATCACCTTAAACTTTTGTCCTTTATGGTGATGTATTCAAATTCCCTTCTGCTAAGTACTCTGAAACATATAATTCCAATCACCTGATTCTAAAGGATGTTTTAGAATTAGTAATTTACTTCCTTAGTGATGAAACTTTCAGTTTTGTTCAACTCATGCTTGCAGCTCATAATTTTTAATCCAAACACAAAAGGAGAAAAAAAAAAAAGCCTTTCCTTTGATCTGAATAAAGCATTGTCTGGAAGATTAAAATAAGTCACACCAGAGGCCAGTAGAAGATGAACCAATAGTAGCTTAAACATGTTATTTAAAAAGAAATATAAAAATCCTCTTAAAATTAAACTAGGACAAAGCAGGATATTTTTATGAGGGAAATCTCTATAAAGGGTGCTAAGGGAGTAAAAGGCTAGACCTCTCAGATATCTTTTCTTCTCTGATATTTTAACTTGGGAGTTAATGGAATTGAGTTTTTATCATCATTTAGAAGGGGCATCGTTTTTTCCTCCCATGAGTTCTTTTGTATTTGAAACTTTCATTCCCTATGGAGTTCTACTCCTTCCTTTTCAGAGCCTGGAATGCTTTGTGCATAGATAGGCCAGTCTTTGGATGGAGACTCCATGCTAGCTCTCAGATGGAACATGCAGCACAATGAGAACCTGGCCAGTTTTGTACAACCCTCATTTTCACCACTCCAGGAAACAAATTCATTAATCTATGTTCTTGAGCTCCTGAACAAAAATTAACATGGTTGTAAGTGCATTTCTTAGGAGCTAATCTTAAGTTAATTTCTAAGGTTTTTATGTTTTCTAATCTTAAGCAACTTTGAGCCCCGAGTATGAAGAAGGAGGAGAAGGGAAAGAAAACAAACAAGAAAGAACAAGCATATACTATCAGAGCAGAGCTGGGGTCATGCCTGCAGTACCAGTGCTTGAATGACTGAGGCAGCCTGTGCTCCATGGTGAATTTAGGATTGCCTGGTATCGTAGTTACTTTCTTGTTGGGACAGAACATCCGGATGGAAGCAGCTTATGGAAGGAGAGGAAAGGGTTTATTTCCAGCTTAGTTTCAAGGGCAAGTTTCATCATGACATGGAAAGCCTAGCAGGTGTGCACAGTGGGGTATCACATCTTCACCGCAGCAGGAAAGTAGTAGAGAAAGTGAACTAAGCTGCAAGTAGGACTGGACTATAACACCCCAACTCCTACCCAAAGTAACACATTTCCTCCAGTAAGGATCTGCCTCCCAAAGGCTCTACAACCTTCCCAAACAGTGCCACCAATTGAGGAGTTAGTATTCGAACACATGGGGCTATGGTGGGGGACATTGTACATTCAAACCACCACACCTGGGCTACAGAATTAGATCCTGTCTAGAAAAAAAAAAAAAAAAAAAAAAAAAAAAAAAACTAAACAAAGGAAAAAAACATAACCAGAACAAAAGTGTATGAAGTAAATTGAGTATGTTTGTTCAGGATCAAATTATCCCCTACCATTTTATATAATGAGGAGTGTGTGTGTGTGTGTGTGTGTGTGTGTACATGTGCATGCGTGAATGTGTGCATTTTAAGTACTGTCCCTTAGGCTTCTTACAAAGGACTTATCGGTTGACAATTTTCAAGACTAGAAATGTTTTCCCCTTGGTGGAAATAAGCATCATATTTATCTTCCTGGATCTCCTGACACTTGCTAACATAAATCCTTATTTGATTAATTTTCTGATTCTGAAATTGTCAGGAAAATGATGGCAGGGCTTTTGGATCACGTTACTTCTCTCCCATGTCCTATTTCTCTGCTTCCCCCACTTCCACCAGGGTGGCTTCTCAACAGCCCCTCCTTCCAAGTGCACACCTCCCCTGGGGGTTGGCAGCTTCTTTTGGAATTTCCTCTCACTTAGGCTATAAATGGGAGCAAAGAAAATGAAGAAGAAAGATGAGTGATCATCAAAGGACTTGGCGACAGCGACTTTGATATTAAAGGAAAACAGGTGAACAGTAGCCTAAAAGCAGTTTTAAGGTATAATTCAGACTTCAGGTGATTTCTTAGGAAACAGGAAGAGGTGAAAAAGAAATTCAAAAGCCACGCAGATGCAACCGCGGAAAGAGAAGACTGTCAACTGTGCGAACAAGTGGTGTGACAAAGCGCCATGTGTAAACAGTTTGGTTGGTGTGAAAACGGCAACACAGGGAAGATGATCCCATTTAAAAATACAATGAAATACAGCATTAAAACGGATACTTAAGGTTTATAATGTGATGTTGTCCTTTATCATGGCTGCTTAGTTGGAAGACATACAGTTCCCAAATACTTGAAAGCTTTTGACAGTTAAGTTTTCTTAGGCAATAAAACTGGTTTAAAAACTGATCTCAATATATGCCTGCCATCAAAATGTCACCTGCTAAGAGAGACTATCCAAGGTCATTTTATCAAAAATAATATCTCCCATCATTTTCACTCTGTTTTAGTTTTTTATAGCATTATACCACTCAAAACCTGTATATCTATACCTGTATCTATATATTTCTTTTGCTTGCACATTTAATATCTACCTTTCCTTCATAGAGAGCAAGCTCCATGAAGGGACAGGCATTTTTGTTTATTGTTGTTTCCTTATGAAATAGAAAAATCCAGGACACATTGGGAAATAATAGCAGCCAATAGTGATTTACTGCTTAGTATTGGCCAATCTCAAATAGACTGAGGGCCCACACACATCTTAATAAATATATATAGTCACTTACCCCATTGTACAGGTGATAAAATTTAGACCCTAAGGGTAATCAGTATTGTGGAGGCACCTAGTGATTGGATTCAGATTCCTAAGAGTTCATTTTGGGCCAGGATAGTTAAGACAAAAATTTTATTAAGATAAATCAAGGTGGATTCTGGGACGCATAAGTTTTGACATGGAGAGGACAGGACCAGATGTATTCCAGGATAAGACAAGGAAAATCTCACCGAGAATAACTGTAAGGGAAGTTTTCATAAAGTTTTGCATAAAGATGAAACTTAGATAAGACTTGGAGTGTAGGTCATTGTGGAACATGCCTTTAATCTCAGCACTCAGGAGCCAGAGGTAGAAGAGTGCCATGAGTTTGAGATAAGCCTTGATTACAGAGTGAGTGCCAGGTCAGCCTCCTGGGTTAGAGTGAGACCTTACCTTTGAGGCAGTTAGGGTGAATGGACCCCCAAAAAGTAAAGGTAGGAGTGTCCTTAAGTCTGTCCTTGTTGTCTCCACTTTTCTAGCAATCAGAAAAGCTAGCTTCTGCTTATCTTTTGCCTAAAAGAGTTCCCTAGACCTGCTTTTCCATGAACAACCTGAGAACTTTCTGGGAGGGAGGTCCCCTTTTTTAGAATTCAGGCTCACCTGAGTTTGTTGGCAAAACCCACCACAATAAGGTTATAAATAGATGCATACAAAATGACAACTCTCTTGGCTTCCCTATCACTCCTGAACCCCCAGGTCTCCCCTCATCTTGGGCTTGCTGGGCTGAGACAAGGGGAGAACCCTCCCCCGTCCTGACCCCTCTCTACCTACCCCTGCCCTCCACATGGCAAGAGCTCTCTGCATTTTCTTTTTTTCTTTTTCTTTTTTTCTTTTTTTTTTTTTTGCAAGGTAGGGTCTCACTCTGGTCCAGGCTGACCTGGAATTAACTATGTACTCTCAGGGTGGCCTCGAACTCTCGGTGATCCTCCTACCTCTGCCTCCTGAGTGCTGGGATTAAAGGCGTGCGCCACCACGCCCGGCCCTGCATTTTCTTTTCTTTCCTCTCTAAATCTCTTTTCACATTTCTTCCAGCACTATCACATGGGATCTCGGACCATGTGGTGATATCCTCTTCTCTTCCCTTGGTTTTATACTTCCCTATGTAAATATAATAATTTAATAATTATCCTTTTCCATTTGTTTTACCCAATTTGTTGGTTGAACACAAACATGGACTCAGGGTTTGGAGTTCAAGGACTTTCCTGAACTCCCAACACACATCTTGTAACACCTTGATAAACTAAAAACAAAGAAACAACAACAAAAAGTGATTGGAGAGGGTATGAAGGCCAGTCTGAACAGTTCCCTCCCCACTTTCCAGTTCCCTGGACCAAGTCCCTCTGTTGCTGGCTTGGAGCTGCCTGAACTTAAGATGAATAAATTGTTATTTTTTTTAAAAATAGGAAATAATTTACAATATTGATCTTTGCTGAGTTAGATTGCATTTTCTTCTCAATTAGGAAACTTATGGAGGTTTGTTATCTAGTTACGGTTTAGAAAGTCCCACACATTCATTATTGTTAGCCCTTTCTTTAAAATATATTTTAATTGACACATAGTAATTGTGTATATTTATTGGGCACAGTGTAATGTATAGTGATCAGATTAGAGAAAAGGCATATTCTTTATCTCACCCTTGTATCATTTATTAGTGTTGGCAACATTTAATATCTTCCCTAGCTATCACCAAGAAGAGGTGATTAAGAATAATTATTTCCATTAGAAATCTCTTCATGACGAACAATTTTATACCTGTTCCAAAGTAAATGAAATTTATATGAAAAAAAAAAAAAAGATCCTGTACCCATTTTTAGACCTCTTAGATTGGCAAGTGTCAATTCATGGCCAAACATATTTCAGCTAAATATAATTTAATCCTTGAAGAATTCAGGTTGTGCCTCCAAAAGCCTAAAAGACTACTTGGAAAGATGACTACAGCGTCACTGTAACACTCAGAGAAGTAATAACCCTCAGGACCATTTTTCTGAAGGGTAGATTCCAGAGGGACTAAGGAATGAAGACGTTCAACAGGGAATGGCAACACCCTGTATTAGTTACTTCTCTCTTTGGTATGATAAAATACCTGACCAAAAAACAGCTTAAGGGAGCATTTGTTTTGGCTTACAGTTTGAAAGGATTATAGTCCATCATGGCAGGGAAAGCGTGGCGACAAACGAGTGACACAGCTGGTCCCCTTGTGTCTTCAGTGAGGGATGGGGGAGGAGGGCGAAGGCTGGTGCTCGCTTGTGTTCTGCTTTTCATTCATTCAGGGGGCCCGTGGGACACATCCAGGGACACATTCTTCTTTCCTTAGGTAAAGCTGACACCATTCACCGTCTCAACATCTAAGGGTTCGCTTCAGGGAGCAGGAAAGCCCCTCTCACCTGGCACTGGGCTTGAAGTGGTTGCTAAATTCATGACGACCTGTAGCTGGAGAACTGTGGGCATCAGCAGGCACTGTCAAGCCAGCTGGAAGAGACAAGAGTGCTGTCAGAATCGCAACTGTTCTCTCCTTCTGCCTTGTCAACCCTGGCAAGACCTTAGCAAATGCCTGGACTCAACAGGAAGCCTGAGGGAAGGTCAGGCTGATATGATTCAGAGATGTCAGCATCCCAAACACAGAGCGGGATGGAGAAGGGTGGGGGGTGGTTTGGAGCTGCACTTCATCCCCACCTAACCGCGTGCAGGTCCCCCCCAGGATGCGTGCTTCCCTGTAAGGGCGCCTTTTGAGGCATGCATTCACCTCACAGCACCGGAAACGCTTGGTCTATTGCTTTTGGCTACACATTTTTCTGCACAACAGAAGAAAATAATCTCCTCTGTCGACAGGCATGAGCTGGTGGAGTTAGATATTTTGGTAAAGAAAACCCCTCTCCTTTTTCTCTTCCAAAGGCATTCCTTTTCTTAGCTGATCTTTATGCTACAGAAGAAGAGCTGGATTTCAATATACTGGTTTCTGACATTGATAAATCAAGGCACAAGGTGGCTACTTTTAAGTGCCTTTCAAACTTGCTTTGCTGTGTTCCAATTAGGTTTAAAATATTTAGATGAGGAAAAGTTGTTCTGGTTCATTTAAGACAAGCCTCCAATAAGAGGCAAGCAGGGGTTATAAAACCCAGAGTCTGGTTAAATAAATCCTTTTACTATTAACTCTCTAGTAAGATAGGAAAGAGGAACCAGAAGAATTGGTTAGTTTAGCCAAGAGAGAAAGAGAGGGAGAGAAAGAGTGTGAGAGGGAGGGAGGGAGGGAGGGAGGGAGGGAGAGAGAGAGAGAGAGAGAGAATAGGAGTTACTTACAGTTAATTCTTGGTTACCAGGGAAACTATCCCTGGGCTGCAAGAAGCCATCCCAGAGGCTGATTACATGCAAGAAAAAGACCTTTGGTCTTTCGGTCTATATATTTTTTCTTTGAATCCAGGAGAAAAAAAACAAAAAAAAAAAAAAAAAAAAAAAAAGGCATCTGAGACAAAGCAAGCAGGGAAACCTCTGAGTGGTAGTGTTGCTGAGAGAGGGGTGGCTGCTCAGGCTGGCTTGTCGTTGGAACCTTCTTCCCTTTAGAGCTGATGAAAGGGTGCAGGCAAGGCTTAGAGTCCCTGCAAGTTTTCCAAAGAGCAGGACTTACCTGCAAGTCCTGCCCCTCACAGACTACTAGGTTCCAAGACTCCAAAATACCTCAGTTCTGGAACGAAACTAGAGTCCCAGAGCCACAAAATTTTTAGGATGTACAGGATCTTAAAAATGATGGTCTGAGCAGGGTGGAGCATGCCTTTAGCTTCAGCACTTGGCAGGGCAGGGTCATTATGAATTCTAGGATAGCCTGGGGCTACAGAGTGAGTTCCAGGTCAGCCTAGGAAAGAGTGAGACCCTGCCTCACCAAAAAAAAAAAAAAAAAAAAAAAAAAGAAAAGAAAAGAAAAGAAAAGAAAAAAAGAAAGAAAAGACAAGCAAATAAAAAAAATACACGATAGTCTGATACTGTATAACCAGTTTCCTACTCGTGATGGTGTGTGGTTATGAGCAATGCAGATTAAGCATCCTTGGTCTGAAAATCCCAAATATGAGATGATTGAAAACCCTCAGTTTTGGGCTGGAGAGATGGCTAGGGGATAAGGTGCCTGCCTCCTAAGCCTAAGAACACTGGTTCCAATCTCCAGGTCCCACGTTTAGCCAGATGCAAAGTGATGCAAGGGCACAATACTGCACTTGACCACAAGGGGGCGCACACATCTGGATTTCGTTCTCAGCAGCTGAGACACTGCTGGCGTGCCCATCTCTATCTGTCTTCCTCTCTCTCTCTTTCTCTCTCCAAAAAACCCCTATATTTAAAAAAAAAGCCCTCAGTTTTGTAAATGCTCGTATGACACAAGTGGAAAATTCCCCCTCTGATCTCATGCAATGAGTAGTAGTCAAATCATGGGCATATCAAAACTACTGTATAACATTACCTTTAGCATCTGTACACACTGTGTATTATTAATTTCATGCTTGATTTGTCTCCTCCCTAAGATCTCGTATACATTTTATGTGTATATATTCCAAAACCTGAAAACATCTGATACCCAAACACTTGTGTTTGTAATTATTTTGGATATGGATAAGGATTACTCAATATTTCTTGTATTTTACCTGTTCCCCTCATCACCATCTCTTAGAGTTCAGGTGACAAGGATTACTCATTATTTCTTCTATTTTACCTGTTCCCTTCATCACAATCTCTTAGAGTTCTGGCGACACTGAGGAACTGAGTTATGGCTTCCTAGGTACCAATTTTTCTTTTATGGACACATAATGACACATTGAAGACTGGCAGTTTCACATGTTCTCATTCATATATGGGAGCCAAAAAAATTGCCCCATAGAGGTAGACAGTAGGATACTTAACATCACAAGCTGGGAAGGATAGCAAGAGGAGATAGAGAAGATGAGTTAATGGGTAATAATTACAGAGGAGGAGGATTAAGCTTAAGTGTTATATACCATAGTGGGCTCCCTATAGTTAACAATATATTGTACATTTAAAAATATCTAAGAGGAAAGATTTTTGAATGTTTCCAACACAAAGAATTGAACGTTTGACATGGTGGCTATGTTAATCTACTGATTTGATGATTCAAACATCACACTATGCTCCATGACTATGTGCCATTATCATGTTTCAATTAAGCATAAAAATAAAACTCGCCATCAAAAAGATAATTGGTGCATTGTTCAATCAAGCGCTCCTTTGATGCACTGGCTTTGGGGATACAGTGCTGAGCAATAGCATCTTTCTGCTGGGTACCCTTTGAAGCCTGCTCACCATGCTTGTCTTGTTGATTCATGCCTTAAGGACATTCGTTATTTAAATTACTTTTTGATAGTTAATCTTTATTTTAGTAAGGAAGTATATATTTTCTCACAATCATAAGTGGTGCCCATTTTTGTAATAAATCTATCTATTCTAGGTGCATGCACATATCCACACCGTATTTTGTAAAATGTTTTTTTAAGTACATTATAATGAATATGTAAGCAAATCAGAAAAGTATAGGGAGCAAAGTAGAATAAATGATCTCTAATTCTATTGAAATAACCACCTTTATTGACACATGTCTTTGTCCTTGATCTGAGGCTCTCTGGTTTTTACAAAGAAAAGATAACTCAATACTTGTTTTCTTCACCTCATTGCTATTTTTCTGCATTTGATCCACTGCTCTATTTTCTGAGAATATGGTAAGGAGCAGGAGAGCTCAGCTGAGGTAAGCATAGTTACTGCTATGGATTTGTCTCTGAGCAAGGTGATGCTGAATGTCTACACAATAGACATTATTCCCATCCTGGTGAAGGGGTCCTGACATGCTGCCAATCTTGCAATTGATTCTGTGGCCCAAAGTGTTTTCTGTTGTTAAAGAACTGTTATATCTCCCTCAGTGGTCTCCCTACATCTTCTAAGGGGAGGGGAGAGGGGGAAAAAAAGAGGTCAGCTCTCTAAATTTGCTTCTCTCTAGATTTATCATGGATGTGAGGACGCTGGTGTTTGTAGCGCTCCAGTGTAACCTGTGGGGGTGTGTGGAAGTGCGTGTGATAGCCAGACCGCCTTACCCAGGGTAGCTCTGCTATACTCTAGAATCTTTGATTTCTTCTCTCACCCACCATTTTCTGAAATGGTAACTTTATATTGTGCTATATTGTTTGCTATTAGTGAATTTTGTCTTAAACAAATTTTTGTTTATTTCATTAAATTTGAATATAGAAGTGTGACTCAGCCATTTATTCTCTCCTTTAAGCCTGGAAGCTCTGTTGGCATGCTTCTATGCCCAGTTCATTTGAATTTGTGACACTCACTAATAAATCCCACATCTTCCTGCGCTGAGGAGCTCCACATGTCTGAAGATAAATATTGATGGCCGGGGTTTTGTCTGGTTGGTGGTATCTATGTGCCATTTCTCCTTTGCTATATAAAATTAGGTTAGTGTTTTCTTGAAAAAAATGCACACTGATGGCCTTTAGAGTCCCATCTTCCAGTTTTCTCATGGTTAGTTGATACTTTTATTTTGTAAAAAAAAAGAAAGTAAGCATCTGTATTAAATATGTTCTTTTATATTCCATTGGCAGACTTATTCTTTAAATGAGTTTAGGTTTCCAATGATGGAAGTCAAGTCAATTTTCAGAATTACCTTTTATTTGTGAAAAGAACAAAGCAGTGGCTTCGGTCTTTTGAGAACGTTTTATTACATTTCATATTAGAACTTCAGTGGGTGAAACTGGCATCCAGATTACTTTGCTTTAGCTTTCAGAATGCCTTGATTCAATAAAAGACAAGTCTTCTTTATCAATGGCCTATTTGCATTTATAAAACATTAACTCCCATGGAAAATAGTAAACCCTGATGGTTTAAACACTTGGTAGGGAAAAAAAAAAAAAGCCTGTGGCAACGTGACAATGAATCTGATTTACCGAATGTGGAGTGTGCCAAGGAGAGACATGAGGTTTTACAATGACTAACATTGTTTTCTCGGGTCACTTTCAATCTCATCCTTTTTCTTCCCCCGGAGACTCAGGTGGTTTTGTGTGTTCATTCTGTCATGTTTGACAACTGTATTCAAATCATGCACTCAGCTTTTGGAGAACTGCCTCAACCGAATCACACATTTTAAGTTAGGACAGGGCTTGTCTGTTTGAATCACCTGCATTTCTTTCCCCCCATATTCTATGTGACAATCAATTAGGTCATCTTTAAAAATAGATGCTGAAGGCTAAACTCAGTGCACACAACACAAACACAACAGTTTCCTGTCTATAAATTTTCTGTGTTCACAAGTACTTTATCTTGCATCCATTTATCAAACAGTTACTAAAAAGCTTAACTTAGATAAGTTATTTTAGATAAGAGGACCTGTTTGTAGATCATATCTGCTATTATTAGTTAATGAAAAAAAGTGGCTTGAATACCCAGTAGAACTGAAAGCAATGACTTCATTGTCTTAAATGCAAGAAAGCATGCTCCAGTATTATTTCCATCTGCAGCCTTACTGTAGAGTATACTTCATGGTATGTTCCCAACCAAGATGGCTTGTCTGGAGAGTTGTGCAAATTGCTGCCCTAGCTTTGGTCGGGAGCTTTCAGGAGATGGTGAAACAGGCACACAGAGATGGAGGGAAAGCCATTGTTTATTGCTACCTGCCAGACTCAGGGACCAGGGAGCGTGTTGAGCACCTTCTTTTTTATTTTATTTTTTTATTTTTGGAGAGAGACACAGAGAGAGACAGACAGACAGAGAGGAGAGGAAGACAGATAGAGAATGGGTGCGCCAGCAGTCTCTCAGCTGCTGTGAACAAAATCCAGATGTGTGCGCCCCCTTGTGGGCAAGTGTGGCATTGCGCCCTTGTGTCACTTTTGTATCTGGCTAAATGTGGGACCTGGAGATTGGAACCTGGTTCTTAGGCTTAGCAGGCTGGCGCCTTAAACGCTAAGCCATCTCTCCAGCCCGAGCATCTTCTTTTTTATTTTTTTATTTTTTAAAGTAGGGTTTCATTTTAGGCTGACCTTATTTCTCAGGGTGGCCTCGAACTCATGGTGATCCTCCTACCTCTGCACACACACACACACACACACACACAGAGAGAGAGAGAGAGAGAGAGAGAGAGAGAGAGAGAGAAAGAGGGAGGGAGATTGAGAGGAGAATAATGGGCATGTCAGGGCCTCCAGCCATTGTAAATGAACTCCAGATACACAAGCCACTCTGTGCATCTGGCTTTGTGTGCACACTGGGGAATCCTACCCAGGTCATTAGGCATTGCAGGCAAATTCCTTAACAGCTAAGCCAACTCTCCAGCCCAAGCCTTTTCTTTTTTGGTATGGACTGTGTTGTGGTCTGAATGTTGGTGCTCCCCCACCTCATTTACATGTCAGAACCTAATATTCAGGGTGATGGTATTAGGAAGTGGGCCTGTGGAGAATGATTGTCATGAGGGCTCCACCTCCATGAATAGGATCAGTGCCAGAAATGTAAGATATACTAGCAAACTGTCATGTGCTATTACAGCTTGTTGAGAGCTGACACTGGGGATGGAGTAAGCCCCTACACACACACACACACACACACACACACACACACACACACACACACTCAGACCTAAGCATGTTTAAAGCCTCAGTACTATTAACACTGTGCCCTTGAGAATAGGTAGAAAGTAGACCATTTCCCAGGCTGTCTGGTGCAACCCCACTCCTAAATCTTAAGATTCCAACAGGATTGCCATTCTTTCTTTTTCTCATGGTATTAAAATGCCTGTCACTGGGACAGCAAATTGGATGCCTCTACTAAAAGGAGGACACACTGTCTGGGACCCTGATTGATCAATGACTCCAGCCGACTGTTTCGTAAGAAGATTTTTCAATCATGCTAGAAGTTTTTAATTCCCAGCTTGATAATTCTATTTGTTATCTGCTACTTACCATTTCTTCTTTTACCCTTGCTCACTATTTCCTTATTGATGCACTCATTCAAAACTGAATGGCCATTGTGTGTAATTTCTCCATATGATACAGTACCCTTATAAATGGAACTCTAGCAAACTCTCCCCCACCCCATCCTTTTCTTTCTTTCTTTCTTTCTTTCTTTCTTTCTTTCTTTCTTTCTTTCTTTCTTTCTTTCTTTCTCTTCCTTCCTTCCTTCCTTCCTTCCTTCCTTCCTTCCTTCCTTCCTTCCTTCCTTCCTTCCTTCCTTCCTTCCTCTCTCTCTTTCCTTTCCTTCCTTCCTTCCTTTCCTTTCCTTCCTTCCCTTCCTTCCCCTCCCTCCCCCCCCTCCCCTCCCCCCCCTCCTCCTCCCCTCCCCCTCCCTCCCTTCCTCCCTCCCTCCCCCCGCCTCCTCCTCCCTCCCCCTCCCTCCCTCCCTCCCTCCCTCCCCCCCCCCTCCCTCCCCCCCCTCCCGCCTCCCTCCCTCCCTCCTTTCTTTCTTTCTTTCTTTCTTTCTTTCTTTCTTTCTTTCTTTCTTTCTTTCTTTCTTTCTTTCTTTCTTTCTTTCTTTCTTTTCCCTTTCTTGTTCCAACATTTAGAACATACTTTTAATGTATACCTCATGTGTCGGTACCATCTTTTTACTCCTCCCTACCCCCATTCCACTGAGGGCCCTCCTCAGTAGAGTTGCTGGTATTCCCCTTGGGGCTGTGGGTTATGCGCTGTGAAAGCAGCTGTCAGGGCATCTTCATTGAAGCAGGGAGTGAGCCCTTACCTTGCCACTGAATCTGCTGGTGTTATTCTAAACAAAAACATTGTTTTTGAGACAGTATCTCATGTAGTGCAGGCTGGCCTTGAACTCACTGTGTCACCAAGGCTGGCCTTGGATTCACTGTATAGCCAAGGCTGGCCTTTGAGTTTCTGGTCTTCCTATTTCCAGCTAAATGTCTGGATAACTGTATTTCTGAGTTTGTGCTGGCTCCATTAACAAGCAAGTGAACAAAGGTATGCACAGCCTTTCAGAGTGGGACAGTTCTTGGTTGTCATCCACCACCTCACTCTCTCTACTCTGGCTTTTATCCCCAATGTAGCTACAGTAGTGTACACTCTATTTATTTATTTTTTGTTTTGGTTTTTTGAGGTAGTTCTCACTCTAGCCTAGGCTGACTTGGAATTCACTGTGTAGTCTCAAGCTAGCCTTTTACTCACAATGATTCTCCTACCTCTGCCTCCCGAGTGCTGGGATTAAAAGTATGTGCCACAATGCCTGGCAAGTGTACACTCTTAAGAAGGAGTAAACAACTCTCCCCCCTCTGTCTCTGTATACCTTTATCATCAGCCCCTGAAGGGTCCAAAACCAGCAATGTTAAGGCTATTAGACTTGATGAAGTTTGTGTCTCTTGGAACAAATCCTCAGTGGCTATCTTACTGTTTTTTTTCCTATGTATTTTAATGCATGCCAATAGCTTCTTGCTTTTAGCTTCCAATAATCTGTTATGGCTTTGGATACTTCTTTTAATTAGATCTCAGGTCCTGAGTGTTAAGTCAATCATTGTCCTTAGTTCAGAGAACACTGCAATCATTGATTGGTGCAAACCCTCTCCTTGGTTTCTTCCCCCCGCCACCCCTTTCATCTCTTCCTTAGCATCCATTCTGGTGTCTCTGATGTAAATGTGTGCAGATCCTTGTGAAAACTCTGCTAGTTCTGCCTGTGAATGTGTCTTTAATTTACATCAATAGCAGTATGCTATAAATCTTGCCCTGTTCCCAGCTTTTATTTCTTAGCTCTACTTAAGTAGCTGGCTATATCATAAATGCTTGGTTAGGCTGCATTTAGAAACAACTCCTTAAGTTTTAGTGTCAGGGACAGCATAGTTTTTCTCACTCATACTGTATGCTTATGGTAGGTTGGCTATGGCCCTTAAAAACATAGAAGTTATTAGATCTTTCATGAATTATATTGTGTGTTAGATTCATAAAAGAGAAGATAGTATTATATGAAAGATTTGTTTATACATATGTTACACATATTTTAGTAATTAGATTTTAAGATAAATTGTTTTATTTATTTATAAACTTCATTTTTGGAGATAATATCTTTTATATTTTTATTTATTTATTTGACAGAGAGAAAGAGGGGGAGAGAGAGAGAGAGAGAGAGAATGGGCATGCCAGGGCCTTCAGCCACTGCTCACGAACTCCAGATGCATGCACCATCTTGTGTATCTGGCTAACGTGGGACCTGGGGAATCGAACCAGGGTCTACTGTGAACGAAATCCAGATGTGTGCACCTCCTTGTGGTCAAGTGTGGCATTGTGCCCTTGCATCACTGCATCTGGCTAAACCTGGTACCTGGAGATTGGAACCTCTGGAGATTGGAACCAGCGTTCTTTTAGGCTTAGGAGGCAGGCGCCTTAACCGCTAAGCCATCTCTCCAGCCCCTTTCTTTACTTTTTAATCCTCTCTTTATATTTTCTTTTACTTTTTTATCCCATTTATCCCCTTTTAAGACCTTTAATCTAAAGCTTTTTACCTTTCTTTTTCAGAATTTTAATTTTTTAAAAAAGATATATTGTTAAATATATTTTAGTTATTTATTTGAGAGAGAGAGACAGAATGGGCATGCCAGGGCCTCTAGCGACTGCAAATGACCTCCAGATGCATGTGCCCCCTTGTACATCTGGCTTACATGGATCCTAGAGAGTCAAACTGGGATCCTGTGGCTTTGCAGGCAAGCGCCTTAACCACTAAGCCATCTCTCCAGCCCCTCACAATTTTTTTTATAATTGTTTTTTCCTCTATAGTTTTCCATTTTTCTCTTGTTTGATGCCTTTGTTAAAGTGATGTAGATGTGTGAATATTTTCCATGTCTTAACTGTTAACTGTCACTTCCTTTTTCTTTGCTGACATTGTATGGGAGAATGCGAGAATGCCTGGCTTCCTTTTCTAGATCTCTCCATCATTTCTGGCTGTGCTTACTCTCTGTTTTCTTCTCTCTGTGGAGTGGTTCCAGCTGTGGTTTTCATATTTCTAGAATTTCCGTTTGGACCTTTTTATAGAGCTGCTTTCCCCTGCTTCATGCACAGATTTACACTCTCCCATCTTTGATGATATTTGGCTTATTTTACTTCTGTTTTCCGTCAGTTCTGATTTACTGGGTATAGATTGTTCCATGTTTTCTCCTTCTCCTTCTCCTCCCTGCTCCCAGTTGTACTAATGTCAGGTAACTGCTGACAAGCTCCTAATTGAGCCTCTCCTGCTTTAGGTTTTCAGTCATAGCCCGTGGAGTCAAAGCCAGGTCCTAGCCTGTGCCACTCCTTGTATGGCATAATACAGGCCTGGCCCTAGCCAGACCACATGGCAGAAGAAACCAGGAAGTGGCTTCTGTGAACATGGCGTTCTGCGCAGGCCTGGCGTGACAACAGCTACAGTCCCATGCTCGCGAGAAACCAGCCACGAGATGATCTGTCCAGAGACAGGCTGTCCTTGGTCACAAAAAGGGGACCACCCCATACAATGACTGGCCAGCCAAGCCCCTTGAAACCCTTGCATTTCCTCAAATAAAGGAGTTTTGCGGCAGCTCGCTTCCCACTTTCACCCAACTCCCGGAGTCTGTGTCATGATTCCACGCTGCTCACCCCCAACTTGGCAGAGACCCTGCTGTCCCTCCTGAGCTGGCCTTAGGGGGGACCACAACAACTCCTGGTAAGAATAAGGGGAGGAGAGGGGGAAGGTGACCCCTGGATAGAGAGCTTACAGCACTGAGACCTCAACTTAAGTCTTGAATTTCCTGCCCTTTTAACTATGAAACTCTCCGTACACAAACCTTCATGCTTCCGCTCTCATTCTTAAGGTTTTTCTCCTTGGTTGTCAAGTCCTAGGGGAACTGTGGAACTACTTAGGGGCAGGCTGATCTTCTCCACACACCTCCAGTGTCAGCTCTTCTGCAGTTACTCTGTGACTTCTGCAGAAGAGGGCTCATACTACAATTCTGCCCCAGGGGTAAGAGGGCAAGTTGAGTTTTGCAGAGATAAAAGAACTCAATTCTTAGATTAATCCTTCTTCTTCCACACTGGCTGCCATCTTTCTCCTACCTTGGTCACCATTGGTCTCTTCCCTAGAGTTTCTTCACAGTGTTTAAATTAGGTTTTCAGATCAACATATTTTCCCTTTATTTTCCTCCAATCCTCTTTAGGATTTAGCTAAGGAAGGGTTTCAATAGCATTTGCTTGCTGGCGATACCACTTATGATATATTAATCTGGCACTGATATATATATATATATTTTTTTTTACATAGGTTATGGTCTTGTATCCCTTCACCCTCTGTCTCCATGTCCCTGAGGGCCCTCCTCAGTAGGGTCCCTGGTGTTCACTGTGGGAGTCTGTGTCTCAGGATGTTTCCACCCTCCCCATGGTTCTTACAGTCTTTGTATCCCCTCTTCCACAACAGCCTCTGAGCACTGGCAGGAGTGTTAAGTGTTAGTAGTTTGTTTTTAGTGTGGAGTTCTCTGTAGATTCTTTATTTCTGTTACAATGTGTTTCAGTTCTTCACCATGTTTGTTGCTATATGTTATAATTGAACACTAAAATTTCATCTAATCCTGGCATATATATGCCAGTACATAACTTTGTCAATGGGAAGTGAAGGATATTACCAAATGGTTAGTTTTTTCCCCCCAGAAATTCCTTTTATGAAATGAAAAACCCATTACTGTAAGTAATCGTGGCTAAAATTAACCCCATTTTAAAGCAATGGCATTGGAGTTAGAAAACAGTTGTTAGAAATCAGTTGTCAAAGGGTCTTAGTCCCTGGTTTTTGGCCTTTCTCCTCCATGTGCACTTAGGAGCTCAGCTTTCTGTTGTTTCCCATGTTATCAGGATAAGAGACTCTTTGATTTTCTTCTAAGAGTATATAGAATCCTATAGAAATTAGGTCAGAATCAACCTTAAAAGGAAGAGATAATTCTCACTGAATCTTCATATTTTCTTAAATAATGCTGATAGAGGTACTGATCGGGGATTTCATGGTGCCTGTGTGTGTGTGTGTGTGTGTGTGTGTGTGTGTGTGTCTACTGAGTGGAAATTTGAGGTCTTTGCAAGGAAAAACTTTCGAGTAAAACTTTTTTCAACCATACTTGACGTTTGGCTTCACATGACTTCTCTTTTCTTTTCTTTTCTTTTCTTTTCTTTTCTTTTCTTTTCTTTTCTTTTCTTTCCTTTCCTTTCCTTTCCTTTCCTTTCCTTTCCTTTCCTTTCCTTTTCTTTTCTTTTCTTTTCTTTTCTTTTCTTTTCTTTTCTTTTCTTTTCTTTTCTTTTCTTTTCTTTTCTTACCATTTCTTTACCTCCTCCATGGGTCAATATGGCTTATACCAAACATCTACTTCAGTCCAGTTGGTAACTCAGCTTTTCTCTTCATAAGCATAGATGATTTAGAAAGACATTCAGCTCACAGATCCCTCATGTAGTTTCTCAGTGACATAAGTTTTAGTAGATATTTTATTTTAAATGGTTGATGACAGCAAAATGATGAATGATGGCCTTAAAAAAAAAGAGTTCCATTCAGTTTCAAGAAAATAACTTTCTCTAAACAATGGTGCTGTAATTATTTTAGAGGGTGCAAAAGAACCAGAAATGCCATGCTGAGTTAGATCATACCAAACTGCACGTATCCTGTTCAGTGTTCCAGCTAGGACCCAGAAGCAAGAGGTACTTTGTGGGGTTAGCACGGGGAGGTGGGTCCTGCTGACGAGGTCAATGGCTCTAATTTCTACTCACCGACATGTTGGAACCATCATACTAGATTATAACTGAGTCCTTCTTGAGACCTATTTATACTTTTAAGTCCATATCAATTCTCAGAGTGAAGAGTTTCATGTTTGTCCCCTGCTGTGTAAAGTAGCACTCTCATCTGTTTATTCTAAAGCCACCTTCTTTCGGCTTTGAGAGATGCTTCAGATTCTAATATTCTCACATTTGGAGGCACACAGTCTTATTTCCTTATCCCTCAGGTCTTTTGAAATATTTCATACTCCTTAAAATCAATACACAACAATGCTTGTAGACTGTTTCACTTAAAAAAACTGATACAACAAAGTAATCAAGATTCATTCAAATTATTTATATCTTTCAGAAGTCTGATTCAAACCCAGGTAGTACATAGATGGCATGTAGCCCTGAAAACAATTTAGAAAAAAAAATTTAGCTCATATGTTGGAAAAGAAAATGTCAAAATGAACCAATACCCAAGAAACAGTCATTCATCTACTATAGGTAGATGAATGGTAAAATTAAATTTGATGAACATACGTTGAGGATTTATGAGGTACCAGCTAATTTTCAAGTCTCAAGGAGCCAGAGTTGGATTAAGTGTGCCTTCCTTAGTGCCTAAAATCATATTCAGGGAAACAGAAGGGGTGGGCCCCTCTTCTTAGAAAAAGGACAGGGAAGGTTTTGCCTGAAAGGAGATACCTGAGTAGGAGGAAAGGAAATTTATAAAGGATGGGAGTAAGCAGAGAAAGGCCTTCGAGGGAGAGAGAGAACATTCCTTATGGAGACCAGATCTTAAAATGATACATGATGTTTTAAAACAGGAAGTAATGTGTAGGAGCTGGGGTATAAGGTTTCAGGATGGAAGGAACAAGGAAAAGATGGAGGGAGCTGCAGGTGGAAGGTAGGAGTTGGGTTCTGAGACAGGGAGGTAGGTGTGCTGTTATTTTTTCTGCCAAAGTTTTAGTGCCTTTGCAGAAATGAAAAGCTGGATTATCATGGTGATGGGCTTCCTTGAAAGCTTTTTCCTCAAACTCCAGGCTACAAAACAGTTTCTTCACAGAAACAGTGGTATATAGTTCCTCAGTTTCCTGGCACCTGGAATCCCACTCTGATCAAGTGCTGCCAGCCGAGGGGATGAGGAGCCATCTGGTCAACCATCACCATCACGCTTCCCTCATTGGACCTCTCTTCACCTGCTCTGCACTGACCCACCTCCAGTGCACTGTCCAGGCATCAGGATTTCCTTTGGGTGTATTTTGGGCATCGTTCAAATCAACTGCATTTTATAAACTTAAGACTTCTAGTACTCCTTTAACATCTGTACATGTCCAGACAATTCAAAGATTTGCCATTTCAATTGAGTTCAAATAACATTTATGAGCATGCACACTGTGAAAGGAACTGCACTAGGTCCTAGTGACACAAATGAATTAATGAAGTAACCCTCTCAGGAATCCAATGTAGTGGAAAATGGACAGAATTGGGTGGAGAAGTCTGAGGCTTCTTTAAACTGATAGTCACCAACTTCGGATTGCTTGATAGTCTTCTAGAGCCCGCCCAGTTAACTTTCTTTATCATTTGGTCCCTATTTCAAACCACCACTATCCCCATGTCCTCCAGAATATATAAAGAACTTAAAAAACAGAATAATAAGAATTCAAACAACCCAGTTAAAAAATGGGCTATGGAACTAAATAGAGAATTCTCAGATGAAATATAGATGGCATATAAACATCTAAAAAAGTGTTCCACATCCTTAGCCATCAGGGAAATACAAATTAAAACCACTTTGAGATTCCATTTCACTCCTGTCAGAATGGCTACCATCAAGATGGATGTGGAAAAAGAGGAACACTTCTACACTGTTGGTGGGAATGTAATCTGGTCCAGCCATTGTGGAAATCAGTGTGGAGGTTCTTAAGACAGCTAAAAATAGATTTACCATATGATCCAGCTATAGCACTCCTAGGCATATATCTGAAGGACTCATCTCACTACCTTAGAGATACTCACACAACCATGTTTATTGCTTCACAATAGCTAGGAAATGGAACCAGCCTAGATGTCCCTCCACAGATGAATGGACAATAAAGACGTGGTACATTTACACAATGGAGTTCTATTCATCAGTAAGAAAAAATGAAATTATGAAATTTGCAGGGAAATGAATGGACCTGGAAAGGATTATACTAAGTCAGGTAACCCAGGCTCAGAAAGCCAAACATCACATGTTCTCTCTCAAATCTTTCTACTATTTCACAGCGAAGATAGAAGATATCTGACCCAATCTATCTCAACCTTAAACAAACTTGCAAGCCAAACTCACCAGGTGTGCGTCCTAACATGGACTGGCTATAGTTTGGATTTAATGGTCTCTCATTCCTGTAGTCCCTGTGCTTTAAGTCATTTTTAGAAAATGACTGTCTGCCTTCTTTACCACATTTCTGACTGCCAGAGACATCAGGATTAAGCGTGCACTCTCTGTGCACAGCACTTGGATTAGGTATAACTTTTTGCCTCGAGAACTACTTCTAATAGCCATGAAATACATCTTTCTCATGACCTATAAATAAAATGAGCCCCACACTCCATTAATGAATCCTTCCTCCCCATGTCCCAAGTGATCCAAATGCTAAAGATACCGTATTTCACAGCAGGTTATGCGACCTTTTATGTAATATACCCTTTAAGTAAGTGGGTTATGGTCTTGTGATTAATGTGGCCTGATGTTCACATTGAGAAAATGGAAAGGTGTTAACTGCCTTAAGAAACCCAAGAGCTTTAAGAATTCATGCAAATAAGATTGACTAATTTTTTTTATCCTACACGTATGATGCGTATAATTTAATTTTGACTGACAGATGGTTCCAAACTGTTGAGAATGTAAGCAGCACAGCAGTTGAACTCTGCTTCTATGAAACAGTTCTAAAAAAATAATTCTATTCATGGTTTTTCATTTTGGAAAATTTCCTTGGGGATCTTTTAATTGTTTTCTCCAAGTGTCATCAGATGTACTTCTAATTTGAGGGAATTATTTCTGTTGCAAAATACCTGCACTTATTGATGAAAAGAGCTCAAAGCAGATTTGCCAAGGAAAAAGCCACCTAGGGACACTTAGTTTAGGCTAGCTTCCCCCCCACCCCCGCCCCAAATCAGTTCTGATGACTGTGGTGTTTTGACTGTGGGGATAGATTGGGGTGAGACCAGCCTGTAAATGGAGCCTTATGGAGTTCACAATCCGTATCAAGTGTCTTTTTCAGCAGAGTATAATTGTTAATGACATTGGGAGAATATTGCCTTTGTCATGGTCACATTTGGATTTTAGGGTCCTTTGTCCAGGTGGAGTTGGTAGACCATTCCACTATGTCGGGGTCCATTGTGGGCTTTCCCCTTCTGCTCTGTCTTGTCACTTTTGCCTGCCATCACCAGCACCATTACCCTTTTTGTCATACTTTGGATTTCTACACCATGCCAAGTGGTTTACATCTGTTTTTGCTGACCCAGAGGCCAACCCCAGCAAAGTGTGCATTACTTTGCAACTAATCCTCTTTCCGTTGAGGAAGTGATAGAACCTGCATTGAGACTTGGGTCTGAACCTGTTAGCACATCTACCCTGTTCCCATCTGCCTCCTCCCTGTGTCATGACAGCTTTCCCTGTCCCTGTAGCATCTATACCATCACTTTTCCCCTAAGGTGACAGGAACTAGTGGAGAAATAGCAGTTCCTCCATGTGCAAGATTAAAAATAAACATGAAAATTCAACAATTAACAAGTGAGAAATAGTAAGGGCAAATTTTAAAGTGACCCAGGAGCATCTCAGATTAAAAAAATATTTTTTGAGTTGCAGGATTAAAAGCCTTAAAATACAAAAGAGAAATATATAATACTTTCAGAATATAATTGTAAAATCGATTTTTAATACTGATAAGAGAAGAAAAGCATAGCACCTGGCTTTCTAAAGACCTCTGAAGGGACATAATACCCATTCTTAGATTTGTAATCTGTAAGAATTTACTAGAAGCAGCTGTCTCCCTCTGTGCTTCCCAACTACTGTATCACACCAAAGTCTTGACTCTGAGATTCCCAATGCTCGATTTTTGATGAGTCTCTATGTTCTCTCTATATTATTTCCTTATTTGAGAGAGAGAGAGGAAGATAGATAGGGAGAAAATAAGTGCTGCGGGGCCTCAAGCTGCTGCAATTGAACTTCAGATACATGCACCATCTTGTGCATCTTCTGGCTTACATGGGTTCTGGGGAATTGAACCTGGGTCCTTTGGCTTTGCAGGCTGGTGCTGTAACCACTAAGCCATCTCTCCAGACCTCTATGCATATTTCTTAAAAAGCCAAAAGAGAGCCATAAGCTCAGAGACATAAGGACTATGTGATGATGAGAGTATGGATAGAAAGTTGAAGTATGGTAGAACCCCTCTCAGAAGATCACCTGATGTGTGTACTGTAGCAAATCTTTATGCTCCCCTTAGGTAGATGTGACTTTCTTAACCTCCCCTAATTAGAATTTGGGGCATTTGTTTCTTAGATGGTGTAAGAAAACATTTGGAAGAGACGAGAGTTCCCTAGGTAAGATATTGAACTTCTCCTTAGCTAACCCATAGACAAGACAGTAAGTTGCTTACTGGTTGGTGAGAGATTTATGGAGGTGGTTGGTCTATATACACAGAGCAATCAGAACTCTTGGGTAGTTGAGTTTATTGCAGAAGTGTGTAAGATATAATTTCCTTAGGGAGGCCCAGACTCCCTAAGAGCATGGAGAAGGATGTGTTACAGCATAGCCCCTGGGGACTGCAAAGGACGCTGCAGGTCAGGCTGTGAGACCTAGAGGATATGGCATTCTTAGAGCTGTCCTAAGGAGACCTGACCTCCCACAAGGTCCTTGTGTATCCAGGAGCCAGGTGGCCACATAGTTTGCGATGCCAGCATATGCTATTCCCTGAGGAAGGAAAATGCTTCATTTTTGCTAAACCTTGATGCTAATTGTAAGGTATAGCACATACTGATTGGGAAAAACCACACTTTGTTAAGACAGCATTCCCCCTCCTTAACTCACATCAAGGGTGATTTTTTTTTTTTTTTTTTTTTGAGACTGGGCCTGCCTCTTTCAGACATGAGCATGCGATAGCACCTGGAGAGGTTTTGCAACTGTGGACTTAAGAAAGCTAGTCAAATGGACAGCTGGGAATGACCAAGTCCACACTGATGAGGTCCTCAAGAACAGTCAGAACAGTGGAACACAGGGCAAAGGACAGACTTGAGGGTTGAGACGGATTTGAACCCTGTGTTAGCACTTTTGTGGTTACTTTTGGATATGACTTCCAAAATCCTTCTTATTTTTCTTTTCCAGTTGCCTTGTGTTGTGGCAAGAACAGCAGAAATTTACTTATTAACATTAATTGCATGTATAGTACCATATTTATACCCATTGTTCTCATGGTATACACACATTACATATCTAGACTTGTTTATCTACTTTTTTTGAGAGAGGGACAAAGAAAGAGAGAGAGAGTCAGACAGAGAGACAGAGACAGAGACAGAGAGAGAATGGGCACACCAGCAGCTTCTCAGCGGGTGTGAAGGAACTCCAGATGTGTGCACCTCCTTGTGGCGAATGTGCAACATTGCACCTTTGCATCACTTTTTGCATCTGGCTAAACGTGGGACCTGGAGGTTTGAATGGGAGTTCTTAGGCTTTGCAGGTAGGTGCCTTAACCACTAAGCAATCTCTCCAGCCATTGTTTATGTACATTTTTATGGGTCCTCCAATTTATATCTCTACACCCTCCGCCATGCCCCTGGCAATCACTGTTTTGTTCTTATCTGTGTACACTTAAGTTTATCTTTCTCAGATTTCACATGTAATTGAGATTATGTAGTAGTCAGTCTTCTATGTGTATGGGCAGTGTTCACTGAGCAGGATGTCCTCCAATCTCATCCATGTGCTGTCAAGTGGAAAGATTTTATTCTTTTTAGGGAGGAATAATATTTTATTGTACATGCATACTGTAGCTTCTTTTTCATTAATCTTCTTTTACTTGTTTTTTTTTTTTAATTTAACCCATTTATTTGCAAGGAGAGAGAGAGAGAGAGAGAGAGAGAGAAAAGAGACAGACAGAGAGAGAATGGGCATGCCAGAGCTTCTAGCCCCTGCAGATGAACTCCAGATGCGTGTGCTCCTTTGTGCATCTGGCTTACGTGGGTCCTTACATGAGAATTGAACCTGGGTCCCTTGGCTTCACAGGCAAACACCTTAACCGCTAAGCCATCTTTCCAGCCCTCATTAATCTTTTTTTTTTTTTTTAAAGCAGAGAGAGAGAGAGAGAGGGAGAGAGAGAGAAGAGAGACAGGGAGAGAAGAGAGTGAGAGAGAATGGGCATGCCAGGGCATCTAGGCCACTGCAAACTAACTCCAAATGCATGCGTCCCTTTGTGCATCTGGCTTTATATGGCTACTGGGGAATCACATTCCTGTTGTTAGGCTTTGCAGGCAAGGGCCATAACTGCTGATCCATCTCTCCAACCCATTTATCTTATTTTTAATTAACATATAAAAAATAAGTTTCATCATGGCTAATCCTGCTCTCCTTCTCCCTTCCCCATTCCCTGCCCTCCCCTCCTGCAAGTCCCTTTCTTTCCTCTAACATGTCTTCCTTCTGCTTTCCTGCCATATAGACTCTCTTTTCTCCCCCTTTAGGTCTCTGTTATTTTTTCCATAGTTTCCTTTCTAGTTTCATTAACCCATATATACACTTATAATCCACATATAAGAGAGAAAACATGCAGCATTTCAGTCTGGTTATTCCACTCAACACAATTTCTAGTTCCACCTACTTTCTTGCAAAGGTTATTTTTCCTTGTGGCTGAATACAATTTCATGATATCTATGTGCCACATTTTCTTTATCTTTTCCTTTGTTGATGGACATCTAGACTGGTTCCATTTCCTAGCTGCTGTGAATAGTACAGAAATAAACATGGAAACCCAGGCATGGTGGCACACACCTTTACTCCCAGTACTCAGGAGGCAGAGGTAGAAGGATCACCATGAGTTCGAGGCCATCCTGAGACTACATAGTGAATTCCAGGTCAGCCTAGGCTAGAGTGAGACCCTACCTTGAAAAACCAAAATAAGAAATAAACATAGAGCCGGGCATGGTGGCGCACGCCTTTAATCCCAGTACTCAGGAGGCAGAGGTAGAAGGATCACCATGAGCTCAAGGCCACCCTGAGACTACATAGTGAATTCCAGGTCAGCCTGGGCCAGAGTGAGACCCTACCTTGAAACCGCCCCCCCCAAAAAATAAATAAATAAAATAAAAATAAATAAATAAATAAATAAATAAATAAAAATTAAAAAAAGAAATAAACATGGATGTGCAAGTATCTCTGTGTGCGTCATACCTTCTTTATCCAATATCCAACAACAGACGCTTAGATTGTTCCCTTGTCTTGGCTGTTATGAATACTGCAATGAACATGGGAACACAGATACTTTTATCAAGTCCTAGTTTTATTTCCTTTGGGAATATGTCCAGAAGAGAACTTATGGGGTCACATGGTAATCTTATATTTAATGAATGTAGACATCTCCATTTTGTTTTCCATAATGGATATATCAATCTACATCTCTCTAACAGTTATTAGAGTTCATTTTTCTCTACACTATCATCTACTTCTTGATTAATTTCTTTCTTGTTGGCTCATCCATTGTTAAAGTTTGAGGACTGAAGTACCCTTCATAATTTTATTGCTATCAGTGTCTTTCTTCATTTCTATTAATTCTTGCCTTTATATATTTAAGTACTTCAGTGTTGGGTAACTATACATATATAATGGTATGTGTTCTTGATGAATTAGTGTCTTAAAACTCTCTTAGTGAAAACATTGCTTTATAATTGGTAGGTTGACAGGGCATAACTAGCAATACCTGAATTATCTATTTTGTTACAGCCAATTAAGAGATATTCATTGTAGATTATCTTATGCCTAGTGTAGAGAAAGTCAGGACTTAAAAAATGTATTATGTATAAAAAATCACTTTGGGAATTTATTACAATACAGATTTTGATTAAGTGAGCCTGGGATGTGGGTTGAGACTCCATATGTCCAGCAAGCTTCCTCATGTAAAGGGATGGGCTATATTAATGGCTTGAGTTGAGTTCCAGAATACTTAACAGTAGATACATTATGTCTTTGAACAACAGAATGTTCTGTGACCCTCTTTGCTAATGTTCATTTACTTTACCACCATTTAAAGCTTCATTCGTGGCACCAATAATATGGAAAGCTCTGATCTTTTTTTTTTTTTTTTTTTTGCCTCTGAGTAAGTAACATAAAAATCTGTGATAAAGTCTTGACACGTACGTGTATAAGGGTTCACATATTGCAGATAAAAAGAGAAAGCAGTAAAATTCAGTAGCATTAGTTAATGCAGATGGACTTCTAAAAGGAGATGTTTTGACATGTATAGCAAATGTAGATTAGAGGATTCTGTAAATTTATGAAGCCAATGTCATTATAAGAGGGACAGGATTAGTAGGCTTGGGGACCCTGTTCAAAGCAGAAGAACACCATGAACCCCCCCCCCCCCCCGCCCAAAGCTCATTTGAGTTAACAAAAAGCATCTATCAGCTAGTAGCCCTCGGTTAGTCCATGAACAGTCCTATAAGACAGAGCTTTAGAGGTAGGTATTGTATAGAAAGTTACTGTAAAATGAATGATCTCTAAATTATGATGGGTTTTGAAGAACTACAGGCAAACAAAGGGATGGTTTAGAAAGAGGATCCTTATCCCTAGCTAGGTCCTGTCAGAACAGGTATGTCTGTTTGATAAAGTATTTGGATGGTTAATCCAGGTTCAGTTAAACCCCATAGGTTAAAAGACAAGAATCTCAAGAAGACCATCTATCTTGATCATCACATCCTTCAGAGTTCTCATCTAGGCAGACCCTTCCTTCCTTCCTTCCTTCCTTTCTTTCTTTCTTTCTTTCTTTCTTTCTTTCTTTCTTTCTTTCTTTCTTTCTTTTTTCTTTCTTTCTAAAATATTTTTTATTGACAACTTCTATACTTACATACAAAAAACACATGCTATTTCCCTCTCCTCCCCAATCTCCAATCTCCATCATATCCCCTCCCTCTCTCCATTAGTCTCTCTTTTAATTTGATGTCATCATCTTTTTCTTCTATTTTGAGGGTCTTGCGAAGGTATTGCTAGGCACTGCGAGGTCATGGATATTGAGGCCAATTTCTGTCTGGGCAGTTGCATTGTAAGAAGTCATACCCTTCCTTTGGCTCTTCCATTCTATCTGCCCCCTCTTCCGCAATGGTCCCTGAGCCTTGGAGGGTGTGACAGAGGTATTTCAGTGCTGGGCACTCCTTCATCCCTTCTTCTCAGCACTATGTTGCCTTTTGGGTCATCCCAGTGGTCATCACCATCTGAAAAGAGAAGCTTCTCTAACCAGAAGTGAGAGTAGTGTTAATATGTGAATATGAACATTAAGCGTAGTGCTTTCAGGGTAGGTTGGTGGGAATAATATGTACATTTAGCCAGACAAGCACAGGCTTTATACCCCTAAGGCTCATGACCACCCCCGCCATAGACTTTTGTTTAGGTTTTTCAGTACCAGGTATGTATTCCCTCCCATAGAGAGGGCCTTCAGTCCAATTATGGAGCAGTTGGTTACCCCAAGAGTAGACATGCCACTATTGCACCCGTTCAGTCATTGGGCCGGTATGGCCAAACTTGAATTTTTAGTGTCCACTGTTTTCACTGCTGATGACTTCTGTCTCCCATAGGGCTACATCTTTCTTTCTTTCTTTCTTTCTTTCTTTCTTTCTTTCTTCCTTCCTTCCTTCCTTCCTTCCTTCCTTCCTTCCTTCCTTCCTCCCTCCCTCCCTCCCTCCCTCCCTCCCTCCCTCTTTCTTTCTTTCCTTCCTTCCTTCCTTTCTTTCTTTCTTTCTTTCTTTCTTTCTTTCTTTCTTTCTTTCTTTCTTTCTTTCTTTCTTTCTCTCTCTTGTCTCTCCATCTTATTGTTCCCTTATTCTTTCCCTCACTAAGCATCTCACTCTTTTGTCTGAAACTTATTTTTGAACGAGAGAACAGTTGTAGGTAGCTTCCAGCTCTACTTGTGGTGACCATATTGCTCAAAACGATTTTCCTAAAAGTGCACACAGAGCCACAGATGTCCCCTGAGCTGTCTGTAAACACAGAATGCCACCCTGTCATTTTGTGTTAGGTCTCCCAAGGACTTGCATGTTTTTCTTCACCAACCAGAGGCTAAAACACAACTGGGAGGTTCACTGTCTACTGAGACTTATCTGATACAATTACAAACAAATCAGAACAGATTGAGTGATAGACCAATGATTTTTTTAAGTGTCGGTTAAGACTTACAGAAAGTCTCTCCTGGATATGCTTTCTTGATTCTGGCTGAAGATACTCCCTAGTGACCTCCACTGGCCCTGGAGGGGCCAGAACACATTCTGCCACCATATTTCTACTTTAACACTTCACTCTGCACCATTGATGAATGGAATCATCTCAACATGTCACTGTTCTTTTGAAAAGTACAGTTGCCAGATAAGATATAGAAAACCAGTGAGATCTGAATTTCAGAGAGATAGCAAACAACCTTTTAGTATAAGTATATGCCATGCAATAAGGGGAAAACAAAAACATAAAAAAAGTATTTTGTTTGTTTCCCTAAATCTGGCAACAATCACCCAAGGTACAACTTGGTCTGTTTTCTTGGGCACACAACAACTAATATTTTAGGCAGTATCTTATATCCTTTCTCACCACTATTCAAACTATTGAACAGCCAATATTGGCTTTAAAACAAATTATATCATTTTTATCTTGAAAAACTCATAATGCCACTTATCACAACTTTAATACCCTTGGGTTGTTGCAAAACTAGACAGATGTTACTTTTTTTTAATTTAAGAGACACAGAGAGAGGGAGAGAGAGAAAGAGAGAGAGAGAGAGAATGGGCACACCAGCAGCCTCTCAGCCACTGTGAACGAACTCCAGACACGTGCATCCCCTTATGTGCATGTGTGACATTGCGCACTTGTGTCACTTTTGCATCTGGCTAAATGTGGGACCTGGAGAATCGAATGGGCATTCTTAGGCTTTGCAGTCAGGTGTCTTAACTGCTAAGCTATCTCTCTAGCCTTTTTCTTCTTCTTCTTCTTCTTCTTCTTCTTCTTCTTCTTCTTCTTCTTCTTCTTCTTCTTTTTTTTTTTTTTTTTTTTTTGGTTTTTTGAGGTAGGGTCTCACTCTAGCTCAGGCTGACCTGGAATTCACTATGTAGTTTCAGGTTGGCCTCAAACTCACAGTGATCCTCCTACCTCTGTCTCCCGAGTGCTGGGATTAAAGGCATGTGCCACCATGCCTGGCTTTATTATTTTTTTAATTAGATATTCCTTTTTCTTTTAAAAAATGTATTTATTTATTTGAAAGAGGGAGAAAGAGAGAGAGAGAGGGTGTGCCATGGCTTCTAACCACTAGAAACAAACTCCAGACTCATGCGCAACCTTGTGCATCTGGCTTAAGTGGGTCATGGGGAATTGAACGTGGGGCCTTTGGCTTTGCAGGCAAGAGCCTTAACCGCTAAGCCATCTCTTTAGCCCTAGGCAGATGTTCTTAAGCTTTGGTAATATAAAAATTAGGTACTATGGAATTGGGTTGCTATGTTTGGTAAACTTTTTTTGTTTTGCGTTCTATGACAAAATGTGTCTTTAAAGGTAGAACCAAGTCTTAAAGAATTTAAATATTATGTTTTTTGCACCAGTATACACATATGCTTTGAAATATATTTATTAGACAGCTCCACTCTTGCTTACATAATACAGAAAGAAAGATTCATAATTCTGAGAGACTCCACTTAGAAAGTTTATTTACAGTTATGACATTATAATTAGGTAAGTACCTAAAAGGGAAATGTTTCTGATCATGGGTAGTTTGAGGTCACTGTTTTTACAAGGAGAAATATTTAACTACAATCAGATTTAGCAATAACTTCCATCAGGCTATTTACAGTGGAGAAAATTAATGAAAATGTCATCTGTTTAATTACTGTTTGTTACCCTTAATTAAAATGTTAATTGAGTACATTTGTGTGTGCAACATACTTAATGTGTTTACTTTTTGACAAAAGAAATGATGATGCTTTTCTTTCTGTAGATGTTTAATTGATCACTTAAATATTTTGGAGAAATGATGAATATACTTGAGGAGCGTAGGAGCACAGCTTGAAAAAATCGTTTTTTTTTTTTTCTGCTAGGGCTGTAGGGAGAAGATATGTAGAAAGTCAGCACTTTAATCAGCAGAAAGGAAATCTACCAGAAGGATGCATTTTAGTCTTGTATTTGCATATGATAAAAGGGACAAAAATTAATCAACTGGAAAATGTCCATTTAGAATGACATTTGTAAGTAAAGAAATTGATTATAGGAAGTTGTACTTTAGACGTACTCTTGCCTCAGTAGCAGTCAGCAGAGACTAAAGGATAATGAGAACCTTTGTGTTCGTTTATATTAATGTGCATTTGACCTTTTCATTTGACCAACATTTGAAATAGTTGTTTAAAATAACATGAAGACCTATGCTGCAAAATTGGTTCACATCGTCTTTTGACAATGGCTATGATTTCTCTTTTCCACATAAACTGATCTCTGCTTAGTAAACAAACATATGCTGGTTGTGTTCTAAAGAGCAAAAATATATCACACATCAGCATAAAACAAAATGGTTCCTTTTCAAATAATTTATGAAGTGTAATGCTTTCCAAAAACTGCATCAGTTAGGCAGTAGCATCCACTGTGCAAGATCTATGAGCAAGCCAAGCAGTGGGAGATGGAGGGATGGGAGATGGAGTATTATGTTTCTCTGCCCTTATGTAGCTTCAAGCTGAAAGATTTCTTCCCCTGCCTTCCTTGTCCCCCACTGATCTGACTCTTGCTTTTCTGCTTTATAATTTCTCCGACTTTTGAATCTAGTAGAAAGAGATGAACTGGTGCTTCCTAAGAGACAGCAGTCATAAGAATAATAATAAAAAAAACCCATAATTTTATTTAGTGGCATACATACCATTCCAAATATATATTTTTCCAAATACATTTCTTATAGCATCTAATTTAACCCTTAAGCAATTCTGAAGGTAAATACTGCCATTGTTCCTCTTTTGCAATGAGGAAACTTTCCCAAGGCCACACAGTTGAGATGTGGCTTTCTGACTCAGTCTTTCCTTTCTTCCTTCCACTACTCTTATGAAGAAAGAAAAGATTTGGTGCAAGGCATACAAAAAGTGTTAACCATGCCCTTAAACCTACTGCAGCAAAGACAGAAGGTACTTGCATTAACACTTCAGCTTAGAATTTAATGGTTTATTTATTTATAGTCTTTTAATGACCATTAAAATATTAAAGAATGATTAACTGGCAGACAAGTGGGAGTGCAGGCTTGTAAAACAAGTTTTCTGAGAATAGTTTATAACAATTTTTTATATATCGAAAACCTTCTGCCCTTAATGGGGTTACAATTCAGTAAATCCACAGAGCCACATGGCATTTGTGAAAATTTCAGCTCCTCTATTACTAGCTGAATGATCATGGGCAAATTATTTAACCTCTATAAGTGTCAGCATATTCTTTTTCAAAGAAATATTTATTATTATTTATTTATTTATTTGAGAGAGAGAGAGAGATGTACCACCTTGTGCATCTAGCTTATGTGGGTACTGGGGAATCAAACCTGGCTCCTTAGGCTTCACAGGCAAGCACCTGAACCACTAAGCCATCTCTCCAGCCCAGTGTCAGTGTATTCTTTTACAAAGTGCAGATAACAATTCCTCCCTCACAGGATTGTTATGAAAACTAAAGGTATAGAGCACAGTATTGGACTCATACTGGATCAGCTGTATGTGAGCTGCAACTGCTATGAACTCAGTAAGCAAGTCATTACACTAAAAAGTATCAAGTCGGAAATTCATTAGCATCTACTAGGGTATCTGATGAGATTTGGAAACAATATATGTAGACATATAGTTTAACTTGCCTAGGAGAATAGGCTATCACACTTTCCGTGGTTTGCCAATTACTAGAAGTGAATATTTGTTATAAATTTAAAAGGTTCACCATCTGTTGCCCTACTAGAAAATATCCACTGAGAGCTGATGCATTTTGTAGTTTTTTTCTCCCCCTTCCAACAGTTTAATCTATTGAAATTGTGGAAAAGAGAAAAATTAAAGGGGAAGATACAACAGAGAATGGCTTCAACAAGCCATGCTTATTCTTAAAGACTACCTTGAAAGTAGGGCGTGACTTCTGCTGTGTTTTGTCTATGACCACTGGGCAGTGATTAGCCAGTGTCTCTCCATGATGGAGTGGTGGAAGAAATACCTGGGCATTTCTCTCTTTAAAACTTTGATTTTGAAAATGCTACAACATATTGAGAAATACATTTTACATTGCTACTTAGTCTATTTGGCATCCTGAGTGCAGGGACTTTTGTCTACTGTAGTCACTGATGCATCCAAGCGTCTATCCGAGTGGTCCATGACAGGTGCTAAGTGAATAGTTGTATGCCCTTCTATCTGTCTGTATCTAATCTATCTTGAACCTACTTCTTGCTTGAAATGCATTTTGAATTTTCGATTCCATTATATAAAAAGAAAAAAAATGCAATCAAGGCTTACTAAATTCATTTTAGTGCATTCACTGGGGAGGGAGTTTTAATAGGACATTCTTTCCAATCCTCTGAATGATCTGTGTTTTGAAAAGCACTGCTTGTCACTGGGAGCGATTGGCTTTATGTGTAAATTGACTTGTGTCATTGGGACTTACCGTTCTGGTGTCACAATGCTTGGTTCGGCTTGGGTGTTCCCCAGTCTGTTCACTTCCTTCATACCCACAGTGCCCTAACCATGTTGCACGTTGGCAGTGTAAGTCAATTTTTATTGAGAATTCTTGTTCTACATCTAGGAGTGAGGAATGCAATTATTACCTGTTAGGTCATGTCCTAGTCTAACCAGGGTCTATGTAGGCCTCACAAAAATGGTTTCGATCCATGAAGGCAGAGGATTGGAAATATGTGACCAATAAAGTTCTTTCTGCAGTGCACATACTTTTTGCTTTGTGCAGGTGCAGAATGAAAATTAATTACAAAGGTATTGTGAGGCTTTTTATGTTTATTTCTGATTTCCTTCTGAGTCACCTATGCTGAAATTTTCTACTCAGTATAGGTATGATGGAAGAAGATGATGAGGTAAGGAAATTGATTCAATTAAGTGTTTTGATAGGCTGAAAATTGCAAATGTCTTTCATTAGCTGGGAAAATATGTGGGAGTAAGACCAATGATAAATTCAAATATTTCACACACTGACAAGGGTAACTGGAAACCATGTCTATTTTTGTTTACTTTTTCATCTTCTTCCCTCTTTGGACCATTTTATTATAAAGGGCAGGATTCTGTCTTAACTTTTGAGTAAAATAACTAGAAGAGCTAATTGAAGAGTGAGTCTAGCATCTAAGCTAGGTCTGAGGCCCATGGCTTAGCTAGAGTAACTGATACAGGGGGCACAGATGTAGACCTGCAAATGTTGTAAACGTCAGGGGTGAGATGGGTGCTTGGAGGAGGCGAGGTTACAGAAAGAGGCTGGCTGGTGTGATGACAGCCTGCAGGCTGGTGAGCAGGCATAAGGTAGCAGCCGGATATAGCCATTGGCATCATATAGGTGCAGGAAAGTCTGATGAACTCAGTGATGGCCCACTCCAAAGCAGGTGTCACTTGGAATTCCAAGAAGCATACAAAATAACTTTGGGCAAATAATTCCATCAGCATGCACACAGTCACAAATTCTGAACTGGGACTTAGAGAACAGTTCAGAGTTCAGGGTTCTAATCCTAGAGGTCCATGACATCATGAGATCAATTGCAGAAGCGAATGGGTAAAAAAGATTATCATCTGTAGGTGATAAGCAGAGACATTATATCCACTTAAATGCACAAACCTCGTTTTCAAAACTGAGTTCCAAGGGCATATTTTTATGATGAGCAGCAGGTGTAACTTGATTGTGACTGCCAGAATAAGAGGCCCATGTCTTGTGCGTCCCTCCTTACCAGATCTCCATCAGCCTTGGACCAAAGACAATGTAGGTAGAATCTGGGGGCCTCAGTTATTCACAAAAGGAAGATGGAGAAATGGAAACCTGTTGGAACCTGGCAGTGAGAAACTACTCACCCTTCATCAAGGGTATTTTTTTTTTTTTTTTGGAGAGAGACAGAGAGAGACAGAAGGAGAGGGAGAGGAAGACAGAGATGGGCGTGCCAACAGTCTCTCAACTGCTGCAAACGAAATCCAGATGTGTTCGCCCCCTTGTGGTCAAGTGCGGCATTGCACCCTTATGTCACTTTGCATCTCGCTAAATGTGGAACCTGGAGATTGGAACTGCTGGAGATTGGAATCAGCCTTCTTGGGCTTAGGAGGCAGGCGCATTAACCGCTAAGCCATCTCTCCAGCCCCAAAGGTATTTTTAAGTTCCAGAATAAGGAACACCAGAATAAGGAAGGCAGGGGTGTTTGAAGCTAGAATCGTCAGAATGACACCAGCTTATGGGAACACTGGATAGGAGACGTCTTTTAGTGGTTGCACTGTAGTGTGGAAATATATTTGTTGTTTCTTTCAGATCTTACTGCTTTCTTGACTGTTATTCAAGATGGCACCATAGTATTGTGAGTTACACTGGCTCGTGAGCTTACCTCATGGTTTATTCAGGATACATTTTATGATCTTCTTCCTTCCTGTGGAAGAACATGATACCCTTAATAGGTATGTGAGATGTTCAAAGTTCTGTGTAGCTCAACATCCAAACTATGATGTTCTGGTTCATGGAAAGATTTCTGGATAACTCACAATCAAAGAATTTTGAGAACACATCACTCTCCCCATTTCACCGCATCTAGGAAGATGAGCTAGATGTCAACCTAGTGAAATATTTAAAATCTGGGGGCTTAGGTCAGACATGGCAAAGTTAGATCACTGCTTATTATTATGTTAAGACTTTTCATTAACTGTTAAATGGGGCTTGTTTTGACAATATAAGTGACTCATTTGACAGAGTATCAGTATTGATAGAAACAAAAGAAATATCGATTGCTTTTGTTATCATCACAATTATTAATTGCATTAAAACATATGTGCTTTCTGTTCTTTTTTTTTTTTTTTTTTTGATTTTTAATCTGGTCCAGGCTGACCTGGAATAAACTATGTAGTCTCAGGGTGGCCTCGAACTCTCGGCGATCAATTAAAGATGTTCTTATTTTTAATCTTCTTGTTAAACACCAACAAAGTGATCTGAAAGCTGGGTTTCAGGGACATATGTGGCTTCAGTGGCTTTCCTCACTAAAGAGAGTTTTTTTTGTTTTGTTTTGCCTTGGCACATGGCCATTAAAAATAAAAAATAAATTTAATTAATTAAATTAAAAATAAAAATTTAAAGCTGGAGAAATCGCTCAGTGGTTAAGATGCTTGCCTGCAAGACCTAAGGGCCCAGGTTCGATACCCCGCTAACCCATGTAAAGTCAGATGCACCAGATGGCGCATATGTCTGGAGTTTGTTTGCAGTGGCTAGAAGCCCTGGCACACCTAGTCTCCCTTTATCTGCCTCTTTTTCCCTCTCTCAAATAAATAAATAAAAACATATTTTAAAAATAAAATTTTAGAATTTATAGAGATACAGATCAAATTCAAAGAGGTAAATATTTTATTCACCAGAATATTATTATGGTATGGAAATATGTAACTCCAGTGCTTTCTTTAAATTTGATTTCAATTGTGATCATAGTGACCAGTCAGCCAGATGATTGTGGCCCTCCATGTTTTATGAAAATTAAAAGCATGAAGAAAATCTTCCTGGCTGGGCTCTGCACTGAAGGCTAGAGCAATGTTTCTTGTGGCAGTCACGTGGAGTGCCTGAGAAAATTTGGACCCTGCAGGTTGCTAACTAATTTGACTCTTTGTAGTTGATGTGTGTAGGAAATATTCAAGCCTCTGGGTATACCACCCAATTATATGAAAGTCAGAATAGACATAAAACAAGTAGAAATATGTTTCAGAGAGTAGAATGGGTGAAAGATTAGATTACATGGTGTATTTGTTTGGAAAAAGGTCGAGGGAGGAAAGGTGTTTCAACCCTGAACTTGGGGAGAGGTGACTGGATACCAGTTTGGTAGGTTGGGTGCCATTTGTGAAAAATATTTGAGAACAGATGGGTTTCAGACTTCATATTTTTTTTGGTTTGGATTTTGGAATATTTAAGCATACAGAATGAGTCATCTCATAGATAGGACCCAAGTGTATTCATGAACTTCATTTATGATTCATGCACACCTTATCTACCTAGCCTGGAGGTTATCTTATTCAGTACTTACATTGTAACTGTGTTTGGACTGGGACTATCACATGAGGTCACTGGGGTTTTCTGCTCATGGCATCAAGTTAGGGCTGCAATAACTTCTATTCTGGAGCGTTCTGGATGGCAGTGTTTTAGATCAGAGCTGCTCATCCTGTACCTTTGCTTGAGATGTGTGCACGAGTTTGAAACAGAGAGTGAAAGAATGGAAGAGATCTGATTTGTATCAGACATGGTATCGTACTCTTGATATGCTTTTAAAAATTCGTATCCACAATGCACGACCCACAATCCCCATGGGAATGACCTGCATGCCCAACAAGGAGGGTGCCTTTGCAGGTGAGGCAGGGATGAAGGAAAGGTTGGTACCAACATGTGCTATTTACATACTGAGTATGTGTTGGGGTCCACCCTAGGGCCAGCCCAGGAGGGATGGCAAGGTCTCTGCCAAGTTGGGGGTAAGAAGCGTGGAGTCATGACACAGACTTCAGGAGTTGGGTGGAAGCAGCAGAGGGCGAGCTGCTGCAAACTTGTTTATTGAGGAAGTACATGGAGTTTTAAGGGGCTTGACTGGCCAATCACTGTATGGGGTGGTCCCCTTTTTGTGACCAATGACATCCTGTCTCTAGACAGATCATCTCGGGTAGCAGGTTTCTCGGGAGCATGGGACTGTAGCTATTCTCACGCCAGGCCTGCGCAGGACGCCATGTTCACAGAAGCCACTTCCTGGTTTCTCTGCCATGTGGTCTGGCTAGGGCCAGGCCTGCATTGTGCCATACAAGTATGTCCATAACTAATAAAAAATTTTGAATCCCAGAAGCACAGCCTTGACCTCAAGACATTCCTATAGATTTATAATCTGACAAATTGTTTTCATGGCTTTACTTTTTTAAAACAATAATTATAAATAGAGACACTTGCCTTTTGCCTTTAGGCAAAACTCGGTTATTTAAATTTTTACTCAGAAAATGATTGTGTTTTGAATCAAAAAAGCAACTCACCTGGCATTCAGGACCTACAGTTCTGTCATTTTTTAAATCTCAAAGCAAAGTAAATTTTGGAAAGGGACACAAACTCAAAGGTGGTAAAGCAATGGGGGAGTTTTAAATGTTAAACTTTAAGTAGAAAAACAACATCTGACTGCTCTTACTAATCAAATCTCCACTCACATTGTTTAAAAAGGTAAGAGAAAGTGTAATGGGCTATACATGTAGGCCCTTTATTTTATTTTACTTGATAAAATATATTCATACATAGGAGGGGCTAGCTGTTATGTGCAAACTGAATCGGTAAGTTTTTACTCTATCCCGTGTGTTGTGCTACATTTTGAGGTTAGGTTACAGAATTAAGTATGATGTAGCTTCTGTCTGCATTGACACCTACCATAGGAAGAAAGAGAGGACAATGCAGATAATGTCTCTATAATGTGGAAACTTTGGGCTACATTATTATGTCTCCATTATTACATGTTGATAGCTGCATTTGATAGAGTTCCTTACCTGTGGCATTGTGCTCAAGATATGAGTGTGTGTGTATGTGTATACTAACTACCATAGTAAATGAAAGATAGATGGAATGAAGGGCTTTGCAACTCTATACTGAAGATCACAAAAATTAAAATTAAAAGTTTTGTAACCCTGTCTTTATCCTCTGTTTTAAGCACACTCCATGGAGAGGGAGGTAGAGGGGCTACAGGTTGTGTGTCCTTTATCTAAAATCCTTGTGGTCATAGGGACTTAAGATTTCAGAGTCTTTTGAACTGTTGAACACATGCACGTATATAATGAGATACCTTGGAGATAGGACCCAAGTCCAAACATGAATTCTATTACATTTACATGTGGCATTATATCTACTTCAGTCCCCATCTTATAGATAAGTGAATCAAGGCTTAGAGAGTTTAAGTTATCCACAGCTATTTTTTTTTATGGGAACTTATATTTGAACTTGGAAATTTTAATAGCTTTGAAGCTTAATGCTTATCCTTTGACTTTTACCCTCTGACTTAATTCTTTTATGCCTTCTTATAGACTAATATACAATTACTTATTTTTACAGGGATATCTGGAAACTTCCTTCATCTTACAATATTTTAGAAATTGCTTATAAATGATGGGGAATTTTCTCAGAAGTAAAATATTTTTTAAAAAGCTAGAACTCATGGTACTGGCAGTCTCAACAACATTGTTTGGTGTACATTACTGTGGGAGAATGGAGTATAACTGTTCAATATTTCTCAAATGCTTATTAATCCATCATGTTTAATGAACAATAAATGTACTGTCTGTTGAAATGTCCATCACCTGTACATTGAAGTACTTATAGAAATAATGAGTTGTGCCTCAAAGGAACACACCAGAGTTTGACCCATGTTTCTAAACCCAGGCAAGCTATGTAACTGATCACAGACAGTAGGACTGAAAAGATTTGAATCAGATAGCATTTTACTTTATTGGAAAGAGAATGTCCTATGTCTACCACCGTCTATGTTTAAAATGTCTTCACATTTTATATTATAAGAGTTCTTCTGGTTTGTGCTTTACAACACACAGTTAAATGATTCTATTATGGATGCTAGCTTCCTTCCTGGAGGGGAATGAATATAACATAATCCATTCTGCCTTAAGATGAGCTATTAGAGGTGATGTTTCTGGCTTTACGGGGTAAATCCTCTGTATGGAATGAATTAAAAGTTGGGCTGTTTGCAGTGTATTGAATTTTCCTGTTTCACAACTGCATTCATTAAATCCAAATTTGATGAAAGCTGTTCATATTAAATTTGATAACCTCAACTCTAGAAAGTTACACACATTATAAAACTCATTTGAAAATTCTATGACATTTTTGTTATTTTTGTCTTTTAATAAGGAGACCATTTAAAAATTGGCTACCCTTACTTAGTCATCTATTAGTGGAAATATGATTTTTATTGAATTAGCTCAGAATTCAATGCACTTGTCTGATTTTTATCTTAATGATTTGACATTGAAGATTCTATAACTAGGGAGTCTTAGTTTTGCAATTGAATTTGATGAGCATTTGAAGAACCTTTTACAATGTCCTCAGTATTGTGGAATATGTAGTTGCTTTGTAAGAGAAAAAATTAAGAAATTCTCAATCTCTAGAAATAATTGTCTGTTGAACTAATGACAAGCAAGATCTGTGTTTTAGGTATTCCCCATACTATCTTACAGAAAAGGACAATCTTCCTGAATCAGGCCAAAGGGGATAATAACTTGTCTTACATTTATATTTTCTTTAGGAATAAGAATAATAATTCTTGTCGATGGTAGCAGTGCTTGCCCAACTGCTTCTAACAGTTTTATGCCTGGTTAATTTGAAAAAAAAAATTAGTCAGTTCTTTATCTCTGAACTCTGACTCTCTATGTGTTTTCTTCTCATCTGTTCCTCTGGCCCCATGGACCCTTACACATTCTAAACAGCACAAGTTGCATATGGAGGGGAAGGTGAGAGAGATGTAGAATTAGTAAGAAAAACTCTTCATTGTGACCATTTATTATTTTCCAACATCTATAATAACTAAAACAATGCCTAGAAGATATTTCTTGGAATACTTTAGTTACAAGGATTTTATAGACTTTTTTAAATGAATAGCTAAAACATTATAGTTATGTAATGTATGCACATTTATTTATATGGAAATTGGCAGCTTTAGACTTTTCAAACTAAATTTTTTTCCTCTTTTGAATGGATTAAATATTGTTTTCTGAAAAAATGTCCTCATCTTATTAATTTTCTTGCTAGGGCAAAATACCCAACCAGAAGTAACTTATGGAAGGAAAGCGTTTACTTTGGGTTTCCACTTTCCAGGACAAGTGTCTATAACGGCAGGGAAAGCACAGCAAGATCTGACAGCTGCCATCAGATCTTCACATCATCAAGGAAGAAGTAGCAGGAGTGAGAATCCCCAGTGGGGCTGGACTAGAAAACCTCAAGACCCACCACCCAGTGGTACACTTCCTCCAGCAAGGCTCCACCTCCTATAGGTTCCACAACTTTCCCAAACTGTGCCACTGACTGAGGATCAAGTATTTAAATACATGAATCTCTGGGGGGGGGGTGGCATTTTACATTTACACTGATACATTCTGCCCCTGACCCACATAAACTCATGGCCATCTCATGATGCAAAATGCATTCAGCACAACTTTAAAAGTCTCCATAGTCTTTACCAATCCCAGCACCGTTCCAAAGTAGAGTCCAAAGTCTCATTTGATACTCAAAGCAATCTTTTTTTTTGGGGGCATGATGGTTTGAAGTAGAGTCTCACTGTAGCCCAGGCTGACCTGCAATTCACTATGTAGTCTCAGGCTGGCTTTGAACTTATGGCAATCCTCCTACCTCTGCCTCCCAAGTGCTAGGATTAAAGGCATGCACCACCACACCTGGCTCAAGGCAATATTTTAACTGTGAGTACTACAAAATAAAAACACAAGTTACATACTTCTATAATATATAATGGCATAGAGTAAACATTCCATCCCAAAAGGGAGGAATGGGGGGCATGGCAAAGAAAGATCAGGCCAATTAAAGTCTGAAAACAAGCAGGGCAAACATCAAACTCAACAGCTCCATGTGAAGTATCTAGGACTCATGATGAAATCATCTGGGTTGCAAAGGTTTAGATATGAGTTCAGCCCTTCCAGCTGTGCTACCCTTAGCCCCTCTCCCAGTCAGTATCTGTTCTGAGACAGCAGCTCTTCCTACCAGATATACCATGGTCCTGGCATCTCTAACATCGTGGGTTCTCCATAATATCTGTGGTCCATCTTTCCAGGTTCACTCTGTGGCTTCACAAGGCTTCCCTGCAGGGTCTTTGACCTGCCTCCCATTGCTTAGCCTCAGTTGCTCTCTGAAACTGCAATATAATCCATGTTCCTCTATTTCTTGCATTTTTCATGCTCCTAAAACTTCATGGGTGCCATTGCCAAGTTTTCCTGCCAGGTGGTGATGAAGCCTGACCTTGAGGAGTAGAGATCGCCTTCAGCATTCTTTTTTAGGCCTTTTCTTCTGAAAGAATTCACATTCTGACTATCTTGAGTATTCTGTGGGTTAAGTCCTGCCTTCAGGGCATCTTTCTATTGGCCCAGTGCAGAGTAAGTGTGTCTTATCCTTAGTGGTGGTCATCTCTTCAACAATTTCAGCAGAAGCAGCTGCAGTCTCTGGACCTGGGACTTTCACTTTGCTTGCACTTTTTTGTGGGACAAACTTTATATATATATATATAATTTTATGTTGTTCTGCTTTCTTTCATTGTACATCTGAATTAGAGCAGCAAAGAGAGATCCACCCACAGACACAAGGTATTTCTGCCTTGGACTTTCTTCTGCCAGACATATTATCCTGCTACTTTTAAATTCAACTTTCTCAAGTTACCAGGACATGGGCAGAATAAATTTTCTCTGACAGGTTATTGCATGAACTGCCTTTAATCCAGAACTGAGTCCACATTTCCCTTTGGAACCTGGTTTGCCAAGCTTCCACTGTCCACATTTTTCTTGATCCTCTGAGCTTTCAAATACCTACCAGAATGGCCCATTCAGCTCTTCTTACAACCTTGTAAGGCTTTTCTAGTAAAAAGTTCCAAATCCTTCCATAGTCTTCACACAAACCAGTTCTATAGACTAAGAACCACATGGTCGGGTTTATCACAGAAACAACCCCATTGAAGTCAACTTCTCATTGCTGGGATAAAATAACTGACAAAATCAGCTTAATAGGGGAATGGGTTCTTTTGGCTTAGTTTTTTTTTTAAACTTTTTAAAAATTGGTAACTTCCGTTAAATATAGGCAATATACCATGATCACAGTCCCCTTCTACTCTTGTCCTCTTTCCCCCACCCAAATCTCCCCTCCACTCTATCCTTTTCAAATGGTCTTTCTTCTGTTTTGATGTCATCATTATTTTCTTCCTCTTCTATGGGTCATGTGTAGGTAGCATCAATCACTGTGAGGTCATGAATACCAAGGCCACCTTGTGTCTGGAAGGCAGTACTGTAAGCACTCCTCCCCTTCCTTTGTCTCTTACATTCTTGCTGCCATATCTTCTGCTTGGATCCTGATCTTTGGATGGTATAATAGAGATGTTCCATTTAGTAATGAACATCCCGCTGTCACTTTTCAGCACTTTGGTGAGTTTTGATTCATCCCTGTGGTCACTGTCACTTGAAAAGAGAAGCTTCTCTAGTGAAAAGTGAGAGTAGTATTAATATATGGGCATAAGTGTTTAGAGGGCAGTTTGGTGATCATAATATATCAATTTATCCAGACAACACTAGCAGCTTCCCACCTAGGGCGTTTGACTGGCCAAGCCATAGGCTTTTCATTAGGTTTGCAGTACCAGGCATGAATTCCCTCCTATGGAGTGAGCCTCAAGTCCAATCAGAGAGCAACTGGTTTCCCACATAACAGACATGCCACCATTGCACCAGTTGGTATAGTTGACATGGATGTCAAGCTGAAAAACATTCAGCGTCCACTGCTGTTTAACACTGTTGATGACTTTTCTCCTCCAATAGACTACACAGGTCTTTCCAGAATCCTGACAGCTAGTCAACAAGGAGGAAGCTTCTAGTTCAGCTCCAACTTGATTTCTCTGTCATCTGCAGCCCAACTGGCTTAGAGTTTTGAGAAGTTTCATTACAGTTGAGAAAGCATGGCAGGAGCAGGGAGCCTGGCATGGTATCCTCACATCAGCAGAGAGGAAGTAGCAAGAGTGAGAACACTTAGTGGGGCCATTCTATAAAACATCAAGGTCCACCTCCAGGGACACACTTTCTTCAGCAAGGCTCCACCCCCTAAAAGTTTGACCACTTTCTTAAACAGTGCCACCGAGAGATTTAAGTATTCAATGAATCTATGGGACACATTTTATATTCAAGCCACCACAAATTTACTGTGTAAATTTCCATTTCAAAACTGATGATAAATATACAAATCAAGAGTCAACCCAAGCATCTCTAATTCCAAGTAACTGAGGTCCGAGTCATTGACTTTTAACAAACTACATTATAAGTGATCTGTTGTTAAATATAAAAGTCCTTTTATATGTTAAATTTTCATCATGTCAAACCTTAGTTAACCATATATTTGTCATATTTCTAAAAATTGTTAATAAGGTTTACAGAAGTGTTAGCTTGTTAGAAGGTCTTTGAGACAATCATACTCATCATTAGTAGCTCACAGGAAAGAAAGTTATGCTGAAATCGAGACCGATTTTTTGCTTAGATAAAAATGTTTCCTATGTTCATAAGATGTATGTTTTGCCTGTATTTTATAGATATAAAGCTTATTTTTTCCATATGTAAGCAAATTTCTCTCAGGTAACAATTCAAGAAATATCATGAACATTGCTTTACTATTTAAAATATTTTAAAATCTATAGCAAGCTGAGGAAGATTGAATTTTAATGTCATTTTACTTTTCTTTTTAAAGTTGATTTGATTTTTCTACCATCCAAATCACATCTTGGTCATATTTACCTTTGATAGCAAAATGTTTTAGTTCTTACTTGAGATAATCCCACCTGATTGTCACACTTTCTTCATCAAGTCATAGCAGATTTTAAGGGAGAATTAGACCCAGTGGAATTTATGCAATGTGGTTTGTCACATCAAGGTGATGTTTTAGGAGGTGAGACCTGTAGCAAGATGTGAATATGGTTTAAATTGATCTTTGAAGTGTGGGATAACTATCTATTTCAGAATTGTAGATGCTTTCTCACTTATATTTTTAAGAGAGAGAGGGAGAGAGAGGGGAGAAGAGGGGAGAGAGAGAGAGAGAGAGATGGAAAGAATATGGGCATGCCAGAGCCTCCAGTTGTTGCAAACAAACTCTAGATGCATGTATGCCCTTGTGCATCCATGTGGCTTACATGGGTCCTAGGAAATTGAACCTGGGTCCTTTGGCTTTGCAGGCAAGTTCCTTAACCACTAAGCCATATTTCCAGCCCTGTATATATTTTTTATAATTCCTATTTTTCTTTTTTTCAAAGAAAATCTTTCTGACCACAAACATACTTAGCAACAAGTTCTTGATATATGCAGAATTTATATATTTATAAATATATATATACATATATTTATATATATGTATATATATATATACATATATATATATAAATTACTAATAGATTATGATCAGGATACATTGTGTGTATGAGGAGGTTGTCAATAAAACATTAAAATGATTTTAAAATGCTAGAAGAAAATATGATGGATGTTTTCACCTGAAAATGATTAAAATTTGATGAGATATCTATATTTTCCCTGATTTGAATACAACAAAATATATGCATGTATTGAAACATCACATGATATATACAAATACATTCAATATTTATGCATCACTTAAAATTAAATTAAAATCAAGATTAAAAAATTACCAATAGAGTAGGTATGTTAACAAAATAAAATTATGATTGTTGTAGCTAATGCCTAATGGTACGTTACATACTGGGCTCTAAATTAAATTCTTTTCATGTATTATGTTATTAAACCTTCATAGTTCACTCTCCCTGTAGACTATGAAGCTAAGCTATAATGCCATGAAGATGAACAGAGATAATATCAAAATCACAGCTATTATATGAAGTGGGAGAAGCAGGATCTGTTGCCAGATGCCAAAGTTCATGTGCCCAATGACCAAATAAACCTCAGTTAAGCTCTTTGTCTTGGAAGTCTGCCCTCCTTAGCCAGGTACAACTTTGAGCCAACCCTATGGCTTAGTAAGTTTCCTGGTATAGACAGTAAATGGCTTTTCTTTGCCACATTGGGAGGTAATGCTTACTTTTTGACAACTTTCGTTATTTATCAGCATACACATTCAAAGGCAAAAAAAAAAAAATAATGAGAGCCACTTGTCAGTTTATTTATAATTTTCTTCATAAAAAGTTGGCCAGAATTTGTGGAATTAACTCCTCTTAAACTCAGCCAGTACTCCAACCAGGGCTTTCTCGTGGAAATGTGTGTCTGTGGCTATCTCATGCTGTATGTCCTGCTTTCTCCATTGGCATTTAGGACTCATTTTGTACCCCATCCACTCTGATCGCAGCACTTTGTCAGAGGAGGCAGCTCTTTCCTGCACTTAAAAACTCCTTTCTCTGTTACTTGCAAAATTTCCCTCCTGTCCTTCATATCTCAGCTGAAATGTTACCTCTTTAGAAAGGTCCTCTAAGGTATTCTATATCGAGACACCTCCTCACTGCTCCCCCTCCAGCACCCTCTATTTCCAACTCTTAACTGTTAATGTGTGGTCTATATCCCCCAGTGGAACCTGGGCTTCTTGAATTATGCCTCCAATACTGAGTGCCTAGCACAAGGAACACCGTGTAACAGTTGCTTAACTAGTACTTAGGAGTGGATAAAAGAAGGAATGAATAAGAGAGCTTTAAGAAGAAGACATAGCTGGAAGACAAAATGTAGCCAAAGCAGTTTTTAAGCTTATAGCTGAGCAGAGATGGTGGGCTGAATGGCAGTGAGAGGCAGAAAATCATCCGCCTTTAGCATGTGAATCCCAAATCAAGTGCAAGTATCCAGACTTTATCCTCTGAATTAGCTATATGTCCCTTCTCATTTCCTTTACCATGGAGAGATCCTGATCCATACTCCAGGCCTCAGATTTGCTATATCCCAAATGGGCAGCTTACACCCTGCATTGGATAATGGATGACTGGTTGGTGGTGCATAATGGCCTCTAATTTGTCCTGCCTTTTCTTTCCAAGAATGCAGAACTCAAAATAAATGACACGTGGTAATGTACTGTTCTTCGTTTTGAAATAAAAATGTTATCATTAGAATTAAAAATTAAGCTCACACTGCTCATATTACTGTTTTACATTTAAGAGTTTAGAGCTGCATAGTTTTAGAGAAGAAAACATAATTAAACATGAATAACAGATGCCAGGAAGCAAAGTTTGATAAAGGGAGGGAATGTTAAATTATAACTATAATGTGGCAAGAAATAATAGACAAACCATAAATCTCCTTCCACTGCAAACTCATGGTGAATTGGATCATTCAAGTCTGTCTCTCAATCCTGGGTTGGAAAAAGACAGAAATGAAAATTATGGAAAGTTAATTGCTTAAAATATGTCAGTGGAAGTATTATTTTAAGAAAATTAGGAACCTGGGGTGATGATGTAACCTAAACCAATGTCCTTACATGCAGATACATCTCTATCTTACTCTCCAAGGCTCAGGGTTCATTGTGGAAAAGGCAGAAGAAAGAATTTAAGAGACAAAGGTTGGGCAGGACTGCTTATACGGATGTCTTTCAGGCACAAAAATGGCCTTAATATTCATGACCTCACAGTGCCTGATACTACCTGTACAAGACCTTCATAATCAGAGGGAAAAAAAATGATGATACCGAAATAGAAGCGAGACTAATTGGAAAGAATAAGGGATTCAATGGAGGGAAGATTTGGGAGGGGAAAATGAGGGTGGTGGGAGGGAATGAACGTAGTTTATTGGCTGTACTTATAGAAGTTGTTAATAAAAAGATAAAAAAAATAAAGAACTGAGAAAGTGACACAAAGAAGTTCTTGTCATTGGTAGGTACCTGGCTCTGGAATATGGTTCTTACATGTGAATCTATTTAAAATGGGATGATCTCAAAATAAATAATGTAAATAGTCAAACAAAAACACAAAAAATTGATTGGAGTCAAATCTTAAAAATCAGAACAAAATTAGGAAACTGCTTTCCTCTGAAACCTCTAGTGTGTTGTTGTTACTTGATCTAATGGTTCCAGAGGTCACATGTCCATGACTTTGCAGATGATCCTGGGAGATCGTCAATACTGCTCTCACTGACTATACAACCTGAGCATTTTGTAAGATTGCCCGGTTCATCTTGCAGTTGATTTGCATTGCACTGTTGGTTGTTGTAAGCATCAACAAGAGGTTGATTGTAAAGATTCTGACTGGAACAAAAGTGATGATTAGGAAGGGACTAATTTTAAGGGGCCAGTGCATTTGCAAATATTCTGTTATAACAGTTTGCTTGCCAGTGAAACCCCTTGCAGAGGGGAGTTGGCTGATGCACCCAAACAATTAAGAACTCTCATAATTCTGCTTGCAAACAAAAACCTCCTCTGGTGTTGCCACAAACCCTCCTACAGAGAAACGACTGGCAGAGTGGGGAACTTCAAAATTATCTTGATTGGCTACCGTAGTGATTCAAATTCAGAAAATTATTGTTTGATTCATGTATTAGTTTGCAAGGGCAAACTAAAAGAGCAAAATTACACTTTCCCTTAAGATTCTGGCCTAGGGAAAGCTGACTGCTTTCACAATGTAGCTGCCGGGGTGGAGGTGGGGAATAGGGGGTGGGGACGGTGGGAAGGGGACTTTCACATTGACTCTCATTGGTTTAACTTCCCATGGCCTGGGAATTCCGTCCTCTTTGAGGTGCAATTAGACTTTTGAAAAGGTTAGTTTTCAGGCAAGCTGTTCTGTGGCATGTCTTGATAGGGAGGGAGAAATGAAATTTTAAGCACCTTAGCACAAGTGATTAAGAATTTGATGTTTGGTTATTTTGAATACTTAATTTCCACGAGCATTTATATTTTTCAGTGTATCGGAAGTGATGGTTAAAATGACTCTAGAGAAGGAGTTCATTTTCATGCCCAACATGCTACTTCTCAAAAATAAGGAATGCTTTTGCCTTAATGTGGGGAAAGTATTTCCAAGGAAACAAATATCTTTTCATAAAGTCAAGCTATTAGCTAATAGCTGAGGCAGGGAATGGTAAATAGAAGTGTTAAGTCTTGCTTATACCTCCACTGAAGGGATAATAGCTTTTTGGCTTATACCTTCCTTTGATTCTATAGATTTATTTAAAATGTCAGGATATGAAAATGTTGACTTAACTGGGTTCCCACTATGAAATGTATGATCCGTGAAATTCTGACAAACTTATAGGCATCCACACACATTATTTGTAAGAAGAAATGATTCTGGTTTATTAGTGAGGAAGGAATTCTTTAAAGTCATAGGATTACTAGAGATAATGTTATTACTCAGGACCTTAATCTATATGTTTTTTTTTTTGTCAATTTTATTTCTGCACACTCAGTTATTGACTATTGTTCAGTGCTTCTGCTGGGGAAATTGTTGTTCACAAGCTTATAGGGGAAGAACAAATTCTGAATATCAGTGGCAAGAAAGCAATGTATATGGAAAAGAAAATTTTTTCCTTCTTGTTCCTAGAAAAGCTGTATAGTGTTATAGATGGTGGTCATTAGAATCTGACAGATTTTACCTTAAGCCTTACCCCTTTGTATATATTTCTATCTCACAAAGGATTGATTTAGGTTTCTGAGTCTTAGGTTTTTTTTTTTTTTTTTTAATCCATAAAGACAGCTAATGATGCAGACAGCAAGAGTAAGTTTAAAGTGGTTACATGATTTACCATCAATGGTGATGGCTATAGCTACTACTTTGCCACAGTGAAAGGATCTTTCAGATATACATGGTCACTTGGGTGAGAATCAGCAATAAACCTGCTGTGATTGATGTCAGACTGCTCAGGTATAATGGTGAAAGTGAAAGGACTCTGCTTAAAGATGAGGCTTTCTTCTATTGACTCAGCATAGTTAAGATTCTTAAACTTGGATGATTATTAGGATATTGGGAGGAACTGCTTGGTGTCATCTTAAAACTGGATTAGAATGTCCAGGAGCTGAGTTATATATGAGACTAGGGAATCAGACAGTTCTTTCGGAATGCATGTACGTGTGTGTTCCTATGTGGGTGGGTGCATGTAAGTGTGCATACATATGGAGGCCAGAGGTAGGCAGCAGGTGGTTTCTTCAATCGTTTCCCAATTTTACACACACACACACACACACACACACACACACACACACACACACAATTTGTTTTTTAGAGGTAAGGTTTCACTGTAGCCCAGGCTGAACTGGCATTCACTATGTAGTCTCAGGCTTGCCTCAAATTCACAACTATCCTTCTACCTCTGCCTCCTGAGTGCTGGAATTAAAGGCAGGCGCCACCACACCCACCCCATATTATTTATTTGTTTCTATCTTTGAGACAGGGTGTTTGCTGAACCTAGAATTTACCTATTTGGCTAGATTAGTTGGTTATTAAGCTCTAGGCACTCTAGTTTCTGCCTCCCTAGTGCTGGGATTTGGGTGTACACCATCATTCCCAGCTTTTATAGGGAGATGGGCATCTGAATTCGGGTGCTCATATCCGCATGGCAAACACATCGCTACCTGAGCTCTCCCTTAGCCCAGGCATCCAACCTGTTCCAAGATTCCCAGGTGATTCTGTTAGTCAGTTAGCTATTGAGCCACTTCTGAAGACTCACATCCAGATTTTCCAGAACAACCATGGGCATCATTAAGTGGGTACCTACAAATTATTCTCAAGACTCTTTATCTGTTTTTTTTTTTTTTTTTTTTTGGTAGACATTATACTTTTCCATCGTGAACATAATTAAACCCAACTTTTAACCTTGTCTTAAACCCAATCCATATTCACTTGTAAAAATTGTTTCAGATTTTTCTTCTTGTAATGGTTTGTTTAAATCAGTATTTGAGATAGGCCCAAAGATCACATTTGTTTGACATATCCCTTGAAATTTTCTTCTTCTTCGTGTCATTGATTTGTTAATGATAATGTCATTTATATGATAAGGATGTTCCACATTTTGGGTTTGATTGTCTTCTCGTGTTGTCATTTAACTTACTGCTTTATTTTTATATTCAATGTTAACTTGTAATTTGATATAGAGACATGGTTAGATTTGAATTAAATTTATTTGCAGATAGTTGTATTTTTAATGAGCTCCACTTTATTGTTGTAATTACTCTTTTCAATGCAAATTGTTCCATCCTAGGTAATTGGGAGCTCCATATATCTCAACCTAGTTGTCCTTTATGATATACTTATTTTCCAACACAGTAAGATGCCATGGATTCATCTTGTTCTATGTCTAGAGAGGGTGGTTCCTAGAAGAAGCCTGCTTCAGTAGTGCATGGTATTTATAGACAATGATCTCAGTGCTGGAAGAGTTCACTTAAAAAGAGAGAGAGGGGGCTGCAGAGATGGCTTAGTGGTTAAGGCATTTGCTTGCAAAGCCAAAGGATCCCAGTTTGACTCTCTAGGACCTACATAAGCCAGATGCACAAGGGAACGCATGCATCTGGAGTTTGTTTGCCGTGGCTGGAGGCCCTGGTGTGCCCCTTCTCTCTTTCTCTTTTTCTCTCTCTATGCCTCTGCCTCTCTCTCAAATTAATAAGTAAATAAATAAAATATTTTAAAAAGAGAGAGAGAGAGAGAAACCTCATTGCTTTTGCATGTCACAACATTTAGCTTTTTCAGAAGAAGATAGACTTAGAGAATACATATATAAAAATAAAACAAATCATGATCTTAGACTGAGATTTCCAATTCAAATTCAAAATTATAAAATTTTTACTTAATTTGTTTGGCTTTTAATCTAATCTATCTATCTATCTATCTATCTATCTATCTATCTATCTATCTATCTATGACAGAGAGAGAGAGAGAGAGAGAGAGAGAGAGAGAGAGATTGGGCATGCCAGCAGCCTCTCAGCCGCTGTGAACCAACTCTAGATGCATGCACCCCCTTGTGGGCAAGTTCAGCATTGCACCCTTGTGTCACTTTGTGTCTGGCTAAACGAGAGACCTGGAGAATTGATCCGGTGTTCTTAGGCTTAACAAGCAGGTGCCTTAACTGCTAAGCCATCTCTCCAGCCCTAATCAATTTATTTTTCAGATGGAGTCTTGTGTAGTTCAAGTTGGCCTTGAGCTCACTATGTAGTTGAAGATAACTTTGGACTCCTGATCCTCACGCCTCCATCTTCCAGCTTCTGGGATTACAGGTGATATCATATCCAGTTTTGTGTGGTTCTGGAGAGCAAATCCAGGCCTTTCCTACATGCTAGGAAGGAACTCACCCAACTGAACTACCATCCTAGTCTGATATAATATATGCTTTTATCTAGACAGGCCAATGAACTATCTGCTTTCATATCTGCTTTTCTTCCCATTGTCTGGGTTGTCCTGCATTGCAGTGGGAGATGACCTTTCAAGTTTACATTGTTCTGGTTCCACTATTGGCCAGTGACATGGCTTCCAGGTTAGTCTTTGTCAGTGGGGGCACTGGCAAGAAACTGGCAGATGAGAAGGAGAACAATTTCAAATTATTTCTTCCTTTTCATCTATCTTGAGAGTCATTTGTATCAGTGGCTGGGTCTACCCTGAAGCCTCCACTCCCAAACAAAATGGCTTGTTTAGTTTCAGCATTCATTGTATGACCCTGCCTCTGCCTCCTCTTTTCCCTCTCCTAGCTATGATAGTCTTCTGCTCCTGATGCTAGTTTCCATGTTGCCTTGCTTTTCTCTGAGTTGTCACCTCTAGTCACTTGTACACAATCTTCCTTTTGTTTTATTTTGAGACAGAGCCTTGTGATTTAACCCATGCTGGGCTTGAACCTGTGACCCTCCTGCTTCTGCTTCCTGAGTAATGGGATTTCAAACTTGTCCCATCAAGCCTGGCCTATGGTCTTTCCATTTTATCTATTTATTATTTATCTATTTATTTTTATTTTATTTATATGAGAGAGAAAGAGAGAGAAAGAGGTAAGATATATAGAGCGAATGGGCATGCCAGGGCTTTCAGCTGGCATAAACTAACTCTAGATACATGTACCACTTTGTGCATCTGGCTTATGTGGGTCCTAGGGAATTGAACCTGGAGCCTTTGGCTTCACAAGCAAATGCCTTAACTGCTAAGCCATCTCTCCAGCCCTTAGTTTTTAAATTAAAATTGAATTAATTTTACATTTTAAAAATTCAAGACAATTTTTTAGGTATTTATAAAATAGCATTGTTTAATCATTATTTTATTTTAACAAAATACTGTGGATTTTTAAAATTAGTTTTTATGAATGTTTGTGTCTCTGTGAGTACATGTTTGTATGTGTGTGTATGCGTGTGTGTGTACATGCGTGTATGTGGAGGCTCGATGACAACTCTGTGAGCTCACCAATTAGGTTAGAGTAGCAGTCTTCTGAGCCTCAGGGATCTCCTCTTCCCTACCCTTGGAATTACAGGCCTGCAACACTACATCCATCATATTACATTGCTTCTGAGATAGAAATTCAGGTTCTCATGTTTGTGAGGCAAGTACTTCATGGACTGAGCTATCTCTCTAGACCTAGACCCTTATTTAACTTTACACGTTATAATACAATGGGCTGGAGGGATGGCTTAGTGGTTAAGGAGCTTGTCTGCGAAGCCTAAGGACCCAGGTTCGATTCCCCAGTACCCACGTAAGCCAGATGTCCATGGTGGCACATGTATCTGGAATTTGTTTGCAGCAGCTGGAGGCCTTGGCACACCCATTCTCTCTCTCTTTCTCTCTGCCTCTTTCTTTATCTCAAATAAATAATTAAAAATTAAAAAGTTATAATACAAAACAATGGTTTTTATTATGGACTTTTTTCATACACATGTCATTAGATTTTTTTTCTTATGCATCCCCTTTCTCCATTGCCCTCCCACATGCCCTTAGCCCTTCTGTTACTGATCACTCTCCTCCCCCGAATAGTTCTTTGGTTTTCACATCACATGAACTCCTTTATTCTTTCTTTTTGCCTTTGCCTCCCTTAAGAGCTCTTCCTACTCTTCTTCCTTACTCTTACTGCTGTGAATTTTTAACTGCTTAGAGCTTGTGAACTGAGTCCTGACAGTCAGTATAGTAAGCATCACAAGGCACTTATCAGTCACCACACCGGATATCATTCTCACATTTATGCATTTCCTTTTTACTTTTGGCTGTTAGCCTTTGTCTAATTATACTTCCCCTCTGGTTTCTGGAGCTGCTCTTCCCAGTGCTATTACCCCACTTCAGGCCATTATAACAGCTTCCTTAAATATTCCACTAACTTTACAACTCTTTCCCCACCTTGCCCTCTGTTCTATAGTCTATTTTAATATATACAGACAGATTTATTTTTGTAAAGTGTAGCTTTGGTAATGAATGTCACACCTTTAATAAGAAAGAACATATACTGGGGCTGTCCATCACCTACCAAAATGAGCACAACTCCCTTGTGCTGGCCTTCAACATTCTCTGCAAAATAGCCCCAGAAAAACATATGCATAGAGTTTTTCTTCATCTCATCATGTTTAGCTTATGGGTCTATCGACATAGAAAATCTTTGCAAGTACGAAAGATAGTCTTGCTTTTGCTATAGAACATACGTTGTTTGAAATACCTTATGGGTAGACAAAAATCAAACTAGGCTTAAAGGCAATAAGCAAATATAAGTGACATTTGCTACAGGAATTCTTCTATGAAGAACTTTTTCTCATTCACTGTTCACTTACCCTAAAGTTAAAAAGTCATATTAAATATTTGATGGTGTTCTTTCTTACCACTTTTCAGATTAATAAATTAAAACCCAAGCAACTTATAATGGTGACAAATGAGTTTTAGTAATATTAGGAGTTTATATATTATTATATACTTATATTTATTAAAGTTACTCTTCTTCTAGGTAAACATTGTCTCATCTCAAGCAGAGTCCACCTCTTTTAGATTTTAAAACAGAAATTATAGTGACTAAATGCTTCATGATAGAATGACATTCACATTTTTATAGGCTTGTTTATTCTATTCTGAGTCCTGGGTCCCTCTGGACTCATTTTACAAAGAAAATGTCAGTGATTAAAGAAGCCACTTGCTCTCAGAGAAGGTCACTGTTGACACTTTATTTTATTGTCACTGTGGGGCCACTTGGTTCTTTGCTGTAGGTTTTGTTAATTCATTTATTCATGTTTGTTGAGCCTTTTAATAAATGGTCCTTGGGATATGTTGGTGAATAAGGTAGACTGGGCTGTTGTTCTTGTGAAGCTCAAGTCTAATAGAAGACATAGATATTAAACAGTAAAATACATAAGTGAAAATACAATTCCAATGTAAGCAAGTGCTATGGAGACAGACTCAGAGTGTTGAGAGCCATTGTCAGGGGCTGTGACATGCAGGAGGTAGGGCAGGGAAAGCTTCCCTGATGAAGAGATTCTCAAGCAGAAACTTGAAGGATGAAGAGAGGTTTAGGAGAGGTGGATGTGAACAGAGCACCAGTGAGAGGAATTTAAGGGGTGAGCGATAGTCTTGTCAAGGTCTGAATGAAGGCCACTGTACTTGCTTTGCATTTTATGAATGAAGCTTTGTGGAGAACATGGGGTTCTAATTTTTGTAAAGTCTAATTTATTAATTTTTAAAACAAATTGTGCTCTTGAAATTGTCTATTGACAATTCAATTCACACACGTATATGTATTGAATTGTCAATAGACACACACATATATGTGAAGTATTTTTATTACAATCACTCTGCCCTTACCATTTCTTGTCCCTCGCACACTCTCACAGAATCCTTTCCTCTTCTCAATTATTCTTCTGTCTTTTTTGATGTCGAACTGCTTTTTTGGTATCCTGTATACATAGCTGAACTTACTTTAATTTTGCAAAGGTTTCCTCTTATCTTTTCTTATTGTAGTTTTGTCATTCACTTTTGGCTTACTATTCATTTTGAGTTAATATTTAAGAGTGTGAATGCCAAGGTTTATGGTGCCCTCCACATGGATAGTTAGCTGTTCTAAAGCCATTTGTTGAGGTAATTATCCTTTTATTCTGAGTTGCTTTGGCACATGTATGGAAAGTCAGTCCACTATTTCTGGACCTTTTATTTCATTGAGCTTTATGTCAACTTTTATACCAACATTTTATTGATTTTTTTCACCTCACTGTTTTATAGTAAGCCTTGAAATTAGATAATTTTGCTCTTAGTTTTCAAGATTATTTTAGCCATTGTAAATCTTTTGTTTATGAATATAAATATTAACATCATGTTATCAGTTTCTACAGAAAACTTTCTGGAATTTTGGTGTGATTATGTTAATTATAAATTTGGGGATAGCTGATAATGACAACATTAAGTTTTCTGATCAGAGAACATATATTTTCATTAATTTTACCTTTGTAAAAATATTTGTTTATTTGAGAGAGAGAAAAAAAGGGCAGAGAGAGGGGGAGGGAAGGAGAAGGAGAGGGAGAGAAAGAATTGTGACGGGGTCAGTCTCTGCCTGCATATAACACTATGTGCATCTGCTTTACATGGGTACTGGGGAAAGGAACCAGGGTCCTTGGCTTTATTGGCAGGCACTTTAACTGCTGAACCATCTCTCCAGCCCTAATTTTTCTTTTTAAAATTTTCTGAGCAATGCTATGTATTTTGTAATGTATATGTTTTGTATATATTAGGTTAAATCTATTCTTAAGTATTTATTTTTTAATGTTTTATTTTTAAAAATACCATTTGGATAAGTTTAGCTTGTTCATGGTATATAGAAATATAATTTATTTTTGCATGATAACCGTATATCTTGTGACACTAATAAATTTACCTAGTCATTTAGCAGCTTTGTTGTAGTTTCTTTAGGACTTTTATGTAGACAATTACATCATTTGTAAGTTTATTTTCTGACCTGTGTGTCTTTTAGGTATCTATTGCTCCATCCTTTTCTCTACCTACCTACCTACCTACCTTCCTCTCTATCCATCTATCCTTTATTCTTTGCTTGCTGTCTTGTACTGGCTGGGCTCTCTAGCATATTGTTCAATGGAGATGGTGAGATAGGCATCCTAGCCTTCTAAAGATGCTTAGGGGAAAAGCATTGAGCCTTGCATACTTTTGCCTGAATACTTTTATAGAATAGAGGTTCCAGTTTGATCATAGCTATTCCAGCATGACCAGAAGCACAAGCCTAAGCATTTAACTTAGTATATTTTGAAGTTAAAGTAACACTGAAAATTTTAATTGGAGGTCTATTATCCTATTGGGGTTTCAATTTTCATTTTAGAGAAGAGATACATTTTGGAATTACAATTAGATGTTTTGTAATCTAAGCATGATGGGATATTATCCTCTTGTGAGAATGAGAATGTAAAGGAAATTTGACCTAGAATTAGGTCCCAAGGAACTTTATTTTAAAATTCCAGGCAGAGAAAAGGGAACTAGAAGAAGTGACAAGGAAGGGGCATCTAGAGAGATAGGGGAAAAATTCAAGGAATGTGCTGTAGAAGTCAGGGAAGATAATGCCAATGGTTTCACGCTGCCAGGTCAAGTGAAATGAAAAGTGAAATTTGGTCATTGGATTTGGGGATGGGAAAAGTGCTGGTGACCTTGTCCAGAGTAGCTTAAGGCGAGCATTGAAGCAGAAGCCAGATTTAATGCCAAGGGGCAAATGAGAAAATGAGAAATAAGAGACTCACCAAAGAAGGTTAGTTTAGACAATTTTTTTGAAAAGTTTGATTGCCAAGGGAAGATGAAAGTCAGTTGAAAAAGTGAAATTGGGTGAGAATTTGAGTATTGGTTTCTTCTCTTATTTTTTAAAAAAATATTTTCTTCTCAAATAGGAGAGGCTTGAGTGTATAGAAATGCCAGGGGAAGGTCCCAGTTGAGAGAATAAGGTTAATGATTAGAGAGAGAGAGAATGGTGACAATCAATACAGCCCAGCTCAAAATGTCTATTGTGTGTGTAATTCAGAGTACAAGTTGGGCTTGACCTCAGAAAGCAAAAGTGATATATATATATATATATATATATATATATATATATATATATTTTTTTTTTTTTCATATAACAGAAGGTGGGGAGAGAGAAAGGTTGGCCAGGAAGTCAGGCTTCCTCATTTGATGATGGGGAATTGAGAGTAACTGATGGATGGCTTCTGTTTCTTATTGGAAAGAAACAGGTATTCTACAAAATGTTTGAGCAGCATTTTACTTATATTGAAATAGAGCTGGAGAATCTTTCTTATTCATTTTTAATTAGCCCACAAAGTAACAGGTTTCCTACTTGCATTTTCACCCATACTTAGTTTTGTTGTTTCTTCCTCCCCATCACACTCCTCTTCCTCATCTGCTTGCAACCACATTTTTTTTTCTGGTTTTTCGAGGTAGGGTCTCACTCTAGCCTAGGCTGACCTGGAATTCACTATGTAGTCTCAGGGTGGCCTCGAACTGACAGTGATCCTCCTACCTCTGCCTCTTGAGTGCTGGGATTAAAGGTGTGTGCCACCACACCCGGCCAGCCTCATTCTTGATGTGCTCTTCTACCCCAGATTTCACCTTCTACTTTCTTATTACATGTGCTCTATTGGCCCTACCAGCAACGTCCCTTTAAGTGTCTTTTGTCATTTCTTTCTAGTTTCCTGGCCTCTACTGATATTTAATCCCATATAAATACACATATGTAACAATTTGAAGCCAGGAGGATATATATAGATATATGCGTGACATAGAATGTATAGTATTTGTCTTTCTGAGCCTGGATAATCTCACTTCACATATTTTCCAGTTTCATCTACTTTCCTGCAAATTTCATAATTTTACTCTCTTTTATGGCTGAATAAAGTCCATTGTGTGGCCAGGAACCCAAAGCTGCTCAAGATGACGAGGTTGGAACTGATGGAGTCCTAACTTACTGAAAAACCTGGAGGATTTGAGCAACATCTTATTCAAATAGAGCTGGAGAATCTTTCTTATTCATTTTTAATTAGCCCCACATTTTCATTGTTCATTCATCTCTTGATGGACACCTGAGCTAATTTCAATTCCTTGCTGCTGTGAAAAGAGAAGTAATAAACATGGATGTATGAATATGTCTGTGGTAGAGTGCAGAATCTTTTGGGTTTGTATCCAGGAGCGGTATAACTCGGATCATTTGATCATTTTTAGTTATATCTGTTTTTCCTATATATATATATATATATATATATATATATATATATTTTTTTTTTTTTTTTTTTTTTTTTTGAGAGAGAGACAGAGAGGGAGAGGAAGACAGAGATGGGTATGCCAGCAGCCTCTCAGCTGCTGCGAATGAAATCCAGATTTGTGCTCCCCCTTGTGGTCAAGTGTAGCATTGCGCCCTTGTGTCACTTTGCATCTGGCTAAATGTGGGACCTGGAGATTGGAACCGCTGGAGATTGGAACCAGTGTTCTTAGGCTTAGCAGGCAGGCGCCTTAACCTAAGCATCTCCCCAGCCCTGTTTTTAGTTATATTTTGAAAAACATTTGCACTAATTTCTACTGTGGCTACATCAGTTTACACTCCCACCAGTGCTCAATATGGGTCCTCTTTCATCACATTTTTACTAGCATTTGTTGCTAATTTTCTGGATAACAGCCATTCTGACTGAGGTGGAGATAATAAGCTCAAAGTAGTTTTAATTTGCATTTTGCTGATATGAAGAATTTTTGAAAACTATTTGGCAGTGTTTAGTCTGAAACCATAGACAAATTCATTCATGAGGGAACTCAGTTGGCTATGCAGACTAGTATGAATGACTGAGAACACTTTGGCCCAAGGCTGCCCACATCCAGAAAGATGAGAAAGAGATAATTCCTATAATAATAGCTCCATAGCCAGGGCAGGAAAACACTGATTTATTTTCTTGTCTTTCTCTGTTTCTGATGTTCAATCTTGAATCAAGCCACATTGCTTTGTCCACATACCCTTTTCTCTTAATCTCTAGCATGACTTTTCTAATTCTGTGCATTTATTTACTCATTTTGAGAGAGAGAGAAAGGCATCTATATCTATCTATATCTCTATCTCTATCTATCTAGATATCTATCTATCTATCTATCTATCTATCTATCTATCTATCTATCATCTATCTATCATCTATCTATCTATCTATCTATCTATCTATCTATCTATCTATCTATCTATCTATCTATAGAGAGAGATAGTATGGGTATGCCAGGGCCTCCAGCCACTGCAAACAAACTCAAAGTGCATATTCCACCATGTGCATTTGGCTTATATGGGTCCTGGGGAATTGAACCTGGGTCCTTGGGCTTCACTGGCAAGTGCCTTAACCACTAAGCCATCTCTCCAGCTCTCACATTTCCTTTCTTTTCATTGTTGGCACTGGGAATTGAAGCCAAGTCAGAAGCGCTTTACACCTGAGCTACATCCCCAACCCTTATATTAGTTATCAAAAATCTGGTTTTTTCTTTCGGGCTGGAGAGATTTCTTAGTGGTTAAGGTACCTGCCTTCGAAGCCTAAAAATACTTGTTCAAATCTCCAGATCCCGCAGTGTCGCACATGCACACAAAGGGGCACATGCATATGGAGTTTGTTCACAGCAGCTGAGAGGCCCTGGTGTTCCCATTCTCTCTCTGCCTCTTCCTCTCTCTCTCTGTGTCTCTCTCAAAAAAATCTGTTTTTTTCAAATCTTTCAGTTTTTTCTATTTCCTCAACTATTTTTCCTTCTATACATTTTTGCATGTTTGTATGTACGCACGCACACACACTCACACACATGCATGAGTGCAAGTGTATATAGTGCATGCACATGCAGGCACCCTGTGTGCTTGCATGTTGAGACCCGAGGAGAATGGTGGGTGTCTTCCTCTTTCACTCATCTTCATGTTCCCTTGAGACAGAGTCTCTCACTGAACCCAGAGATTTTGGTCAGACTGCTGGCCAGTGAGCCCCAGCAATTCTTTGCTTTCCATTCCCCACAAGACTAGCATTACACGTATGCATGGCTATGTGTGCCTTTTTATGTGGGTTCTAAGGATTTGAACTCAGATCCTCTCAGGCCCTCAGGCTGGTGTGACAAATGCTCCTACCCACTGAGCCATTTCCCCAGCTCCCCTTCTGCATTTAAAAAATACCTTTTATTTATTTGGAAGCAGAGAGAGGTAGAGAAAAGAGAGACAGAGAATAGGTATGCCAGGGCCTCCAGCTGCTGGAAACAAACTTCAGGTGTATGCACAACTTGTACATCTGGCTTTATGTGGGTTCTGGGAATTGAACCTGGGTCATTAAGCTTTTCAGGAAAGTTCCTTAATGAAGCCATCTCTCCAGCTCCCTCTGTGCTTTTTTTTTTTTTTTTTTTTTTTTTTTTTTTTTTTTTTGGTTTTTCGAAGTAGGGTCTCACTCTAGTCCAGGCTGACCTGGAATTCACTCTGCAGTTCGGGGGTGGCCTTGAACTCGTGGCGATTCTCCAATCTCTGCCTCCCAAGTGCTGGGATTAAAGGCATGTGCCACCACGCCCAGCTCCTCTATGCATTTTTAAAGTTATATTGAATTCCACTTAATGTCTCAATCTCTTACAAAAGAAAATAACTGCATTTTCAGTATCCTCAATCTTATTTTCAGGTAGATTATATTCATAAATATTATCTCGAGCTGCTTTCAGTTTTCTCAAATTTTATTCTTTAGAATTAAAAAGAATTAAAGGTCTTTTAAACTCCTAATATTTTGTTAAGAGGCAGAGGATACATGTGGTCCTAGATATTCCATTACTTCAATTTTGAGGTCTAACTAGTATTTTTTTAAGGATAGAAATGTCTGAAGGGTAATTTTTTTCATTTTGCTTTTTTTTAAGATAACCCAGCAATATTTACATATAGTCTGGCAAAACATTACAAAGACATTTACATATTTAGGTTATTTAGAAAATTAGAGAGAATTGGAAAGCAAATAAGTGTCTTCATATATCTAAGTTATAGCTGGTGCTAAAGGAGTCAGCTACTCGTAAAAATAGAATTACCAAAAATATGGGAAGCTTTTGAGATGCACTAGGTAGATGGTAGATATTAAAAATCAGGAATTCTGAGTTGTGTGACTGTCATTAGTAGGCAGTTCATCAACAACATAAATAAATGCATTATGAATTGTGAAGAAAGCATGTCCAAGAGTCGGCTAGAGCATCCCAGTATATGCAAGGGTCTCAGCTCATAAGCCAACCCTCTAATGGGGAGCATAAGGAATGGATTTGACGTTCAAAACTGAAATGCATGAAACTTTTTCCTTATCCAGTAACTGACACGGAGCCACACTCAGTAGGTTGTTAAGAAATTCAGTCATGGTCATATTTTGGGACACAGCCCTTAGTAGCCAAGGCTATACAGGTACTCCCTGTGGAGATGCTTACTGTACCCCGATGGGCTAGTGAAAGGAGGGGGTCTCACTCCTTCCATGGCAACCACAGGAGATGCATTTCTTTGATGATGGTTCTGAGTTTTCAGGCATGATGAAGGAACAGACTGAAGCTCTCCATGGTTTCCCAGGCCAATGCAAAAATACCATTGCTTTCCTTTTCCAGTTCTTTCTTAACCCTTGCAGATTCTTCTAGTAATTCAGGTATGTAGCATCTGTAGGTTTAGGCTCCTGCAAACCAGGGCATCCTCCAGGCACATTGGCTGGATTCCTTGTAGGGAAGGCACAGCAGGAGAAAACCTCTTTCATGGGTTTCCTACAGAGGCAAGAATCAGGCAGAAATGAATGTCACTAAATTATACTGCTGAATATGAATGGTATGGGAAATTTATTGATGACAAAGGTATATTGCATCGTGTATTTAGCATTCAATCATGTGGGCCTTGTCAAAATTTTATTTTCCAAAAACTCATCTGTTATTTTCAAATAAGTAAGAAATCTATTTAAAACCCTCTTACTGACTCAATATTTCATATGATATATTCACTAGTCTATAGATTTGCTATGACACTCAAAGTAAACTCCATGCCAGCATTTTATGTAAAAAAATTGAAACATGATGCTCTTGAAAATATAGCATTGAAGCCAGACATTTCTGAAAAGAAACGAGTCGTTATTAGGAGATGTTCGCCTTAGGGGGCGTGAACATCACCACGTTCAAGACATCAACTCCTTCATAAAGTGAAATAGAAGGCACTTGTGTATTTCCTTACGATGACACCAGCAAGATTTACCAAAATAATCCTTGCAATGAATGCATTTAAATCCTTTGAGCCTGACACAGAAAACATCCAAAGGAAAACACAGAGCTCTTGATACACATTCAAGACTTTTTTTTTTTTTTTTTGACCCATAGCAGTGCTTCTCCAGCTTCACTGAGCACATGAACAATCACCTGGAGATGTGGTTAAAATGCAGATTCTCATTCATTCGGTCTAGCAAGACGCTGCATTTGAAACTAGATCCCAGGTGATGCAGATGCTGATTCTGTGGGTTTGCTGACAGAACTTGGCATCAAGGTCAGAGAGGAAACACCCTCAATGCTGGCAAGTAGACTTGTTTCTATCATACCTAAATGGAAACATAATTTTTCCTCTTGGACCTAAATTTAATTAAATTAATTTTTTTTTTTTGTTTTTATTGAGGTAGGGTCTCGCTGTAGCCCAGGCTGACCTGGAATTCATTCTGTAGTCTCAGGCTGGCCTCAAACTCGATGATTCTCCCACCTCTGCCTCCCGAGTGCTGGGATTAAAGACATGTGCCACCATGCCCAGCCCTAAATTTAATTTTTATAAAGTAATTTTTTATGGCTCAATCAAAGTCACACATTGCATAACAGTACAGCTGCATAGCTGGAAACTGTCATGTACTTTAAAATAAAATATGTGGTGCTCATGTACATTTGGAACCAGGTTGGTTAGTCAGCCATGATTTGAGGTCACCAGTGCACCCATTAACCTCTGTGTTTATGGAGACAGGGATGACCAGTGTTAGATGTGTCATTCTAGAACATGTATCGAACCCTAAAGCCGAAATGTCAGGTGAGTAAAACAAGCATCTTGGATTGAGTGACGAGATTTAGAATGGATAGAGTAGAATGGTTGTAAAGTGAAAAGGAGAGAGAAACACGAGAATAGTAACACTTCAACTAGGGGAGGACAACCAACAGAAGAGTCAGAGATTTAAGAGGAAAATTAGAGAGTGAGTTCTCAAAAAAGCCAAGGGGGAGAGTGGTGGCATATAGGAAGTGCTTAACAACATGCTTATTGAAAGGTGAAGCAAAAACAAGCAAATAGAATACACACTGGAGGGCTGGAGAGATGACTGAGTAGTTAAGGCACTTTGCCTGCGAAGCCTAAGGACTCAGGTTCGATTCCCCAGTAGCCATGTAAGCCAGATGGCCAAGGTATTGCATGTGTTTGGAGTCAATTCACAGTGGTTGGAGGTCTTGGCATGCCCTTTCTATCTGTTTCTTTTTCTCTCCTTCTCTCTCCCTCCCTCCCTCCCTCTCTCTCTTTTAAGTGAATAAATACATTAAAATATATAGTTTGTTTTGGTTTTTTGAGGTAGGGTCTCACTCCAGCTCAGGCTAACCTGGAATTCACTATGTAGTCTCAGGGTGGCCTTGAACTCACAGCGATCCTCCTACGTCTGCCTCCAGAATGCTGGGATTAAAGGCGTGTGCCACATTTTATGTGCAGCCATTAAAAAATATATTTTTAAATAGTATAGATTGGATTCATGACCACTTAGTGGGCTCATGACCTTATGTCAAGACCACTGAATCATTTTGTTAAAAGCAGTTTGTCTCTGAATGGATCATAAAAAATGTGGTACATGTACACAGTGAAATTATATTCATCAATATGGAAAAATGAAATTATGAAATTTGTATGTAAACAGATGAACCTGGAAAGAATTATATTAAGAGCCTAGTAAGTATGTATGTATTTTAGGGGATAGATATGAATAAAACCTAAAAGGAAGGCTGAAGAGATGGCTGACCAGTTAAGGCACTTGCCTGCAAAGCCAAAGGACCCAGGTTTGATTCCCCAGGACCCACATAAGCCAGATGCACAAATTGGTGCATGAGTCTGGAATTCCTGGTTCACTCATTTTCTCCCTCTCTCTCTTTCTCTCTCTCTACCTGTCTCTCTGTCTCAAATAAATAAATAAATAAAAATTAAAATAAAAAAACTAAAAGGATAGAATGATAAACAAAAATGAGTATAAATGGGTGAGTAGGAAGATGGGGTCAGGAAAGGAGGAAAGGACACACGTAGTCGTGTAAAGAGAAGGAGGAGGGCATTACAGAGGTGAAGAAGAAAGGAGAGAATATAGGGTTTAGGGATAGGATGAGAGATGAGGCAACTAGTAGTTTAAATGTTTATTCAGTGTTTTACTAGAATGAAAGTTTCATCTGCAAACCTCAGGGCTGGAGGGTCTTAAGGTGTTAATGGCGGGTTTGAGATTCCATTGTAAAGATATGCAAATGTGCCTTCAGGAGTTCCTGAAATGCTGTGTGACCTTTTGGCAGTAGTTTTGCTCTGTGTGCTGTGGTGGCTGGTTGGCTTTCTCTCCTCTGTTTTGCCAGATGAAGAGCAAGCTCCTTTTCCTGCCTTTATGGAACTTCCCCTTGGATCTGCTAGAGGCTTCAATAAGCTTCAAGACTCCCTTTCTCTGTCTCTACTTTCAAGTCATAAAAAAAGCAGATAAATGGAAAATGGCTTAGTTTTAAAAGAAAGATAACTGAATTTCCCCAGTACCAAGCCAGATGCAAAATAAAATGGTCTGGAAGTTCATCTCAAAATAATGTCTGAAACATGAAATTGTTTTTGAAATTGCCAGAATGAAAGATACCTAAATCAGGGCTGGAATTTGGCTTTTCTTTTATTTTTTGCCTTCAAAGCCAAAGGACCCAGGTTTGATTCCCAGGACCCACGTAGCCAGATGCAAAAGGGGCACAGGTGTCTGGATTCTCAGGGTGGCTCAAACTCTGGTGCACCCATCTCTCTCTCTCTCCTCTGCCTCTGTCAAATAAATAAATAACTATAAAATATTTTAAGAAAGATAACTGAATTTCTATATACCAACTGGCTAAAATAAAATAAAATAAAATAAAATAAAATAAAATAAAATAAAATAAAATAAAATAATAGAAACACCTAACTTTCCCTGAACACTGTTCAGTTTTCCATCTCCTTTGTTTTTTGAAGATGTCTCACTTTAGCCCAAGCTTGTCCTTCCCTATTCTCAGGGCCTCAAAATTGATCCTCCTACCTCTGCCTCCCGAGCAATTAAAGCTGGCCATCACACCTGGCTTCAAAATTTTCTTCGACCTTTTCTGATTTCTGTCATTTTCCTGGTGTGTTTTGACATGTCAAGTCCTTCCCTGGGCCAAAATTATCTGGGCAATTGCTGGCCAACCTGAAAAACCTTGTCTTTTGTCATTTTACTGGTACCCAACTTGATCAAGACTCCCCCTGCCCTGTGGCTACTGCAAGTCATAAAAAACCAAGCAGATAGGCTGGAAAGATGGCTTAGTGGTTAATGTGCTTGCCTTCAAAGCCAAAGGACCTAGGTTCGATTCCCCAGTACCCTTGTGAGCCAGATGCACAAGGGGGCACATGCATCTGGAGTTTGCTGTGGCCAAAGCCCTTGCATTCCCATTCTTTCAACCTGTCTGTTTCTCTCTCTCTCCCTCTCTCAAATAAAAAAATAAAAATAAAATACTGAAAAAACCCAAGAGGAAAAATCATGTTTGACTGGTAGTAGACATTAATATCTGCTTCTGTCTCTGGTGCTATATGATTTAAATTTCTCATGACCTTAATAAAATGCCTCACTGAAACATTGTTTTTTATTTAATTTTAAAAAATTTATTTGGATTTTTTGAGACAAGATCTCATAAAGTCCAGGTTGTCCTGAACTTACTCTAGCCCAGGCTGACCTTGAACTCATGATGATACACCTGTCTCAGCCTCCAGAGGGCTAGGATTACAGGCATAAGCTACCATATTTGGTTTGACAGAAACCTTTTTGGAGAAGAAAGGTTTATCTTGTCTCACACTGTAAGGGGATTCAGTCCATCATGGGGGGATGGGGGGAGGCATAATCAAGGAAGCATGCTATGGCAGCTGCTTCACATCATGGCTGTTTACGAAGAAGCCGAGAGCTCTAAACCTGATCAGAGATTGCAATAATCTTCAATGTCCACCTTTAGTTGCCTACATTGGCCAGCTAGTCCCTGAATACCCCAAATTCTATAACCTACCAAGACAATGTCATCATCTTGGGATCAAGTGCTCAAAACATGATCCTGTAGGGTGGGGGGTCATTCCAGATTTCAACCACGGCAGAGGCAACATGATGAGGGTTGGTGATGTTCAAGCTGTGACTGTGCCGCAACCTGGGTCCCAGAAGGAGTTGTGCATATGATGAGAAATGAACTGTGATTGCTTCCGCAGAAACTTGAATATTCTTGGTAAGCAGAGCTAATGCAGAATGAACAGAAGCCTTTAGCGGGGAGAGAGTGGACAGAATGTTGAGGAGCAGAGGGCAGAGTCAGGCTGCCTAGGTTTAAATGCTACTTTGCCATTTGCAAATCATTGGGTCTTAGAAAAGTTCCTTCTTCGGGTCTCAGTTCTCTCATCCATCAACTGAAGATAGAGGATTTAACTTAGTTTTTGGCCAAAATCATATTAAATAAATGTTGTCAAAAACTAACATGTGCTCATGTGCCTGCACACACACATATGCAAATACACCTTTCATGGATCAGATATGAGGGGGAACATGTTACATAAAGGAGGTTTGTAAGTAAGCCAACCTTGTCAGAAAGAGATTGTAGATGAGGCTGGGCGTGGTGGCACATGCCTTTAATCCCAGCACTTGGGAGGCAGAGGTAGGAGGATTGCCATGAGTTCGAAGCCACCCTGAGACTACAGAGTGAATTCCAGGTCATCCTGAGCTAGAGTGAGAAAAAAGAAAGGGAAAAAAGAAAAAAAAAAAAAGAAAGAGATTGTAGATGAACACAAAGGGCACATATGTTCATGTTGGGGACATATTCATGTTTGTTCTCTAGACACTACTGATGTTTGTGAGGGGAACATATTCTTGGAGGGCAATGTCCAGGATGTAGTAGAATAATGGAATCTGTGTCATTTGTGTTCTTTTATCTCTGTTCTTTCACTCAATGATGGCTATTTATGAAATCAGCTATTCATTCTCTGGAGCTGGAGTGAGGCTATTTCCTATCTAAGTGGAGCTCTAATTAAGACCTTTAATCTCATGTGGTCCTTTTAACTACCGGGTCCACCAACTTGGGTAACGTTAAAGAGATGAACCTTCTTACTGGTATTAGTGGATAGAACTCGTACCCTAATGGCAGCTAGGAAAGAAATAATGACCGCTCTAGCAGTGAATGTGGATCATCACTGAAAATCCTAGAGACTGTCAATCAGGAAATTTATTTGCTTAAGCAAATATCCTTATCAACGTTTTCCCCTTAGTTGCAGGATTCAAATCATGTATTATTGAGTGGCAAAATGCCAGTCTAAATGGAATATTTGCCAGCTTAAGGTTTATTGACTTCAATTTGTTGGTTATAATTACTAACTTTTTATGTTTAAATGTTCCAGCACTGACATGCTTGGGGGAAAAAAATTGAACCACAGTGGTGATTGTGCAGCAAGGAAATCAGCAGAAGAGGAAAATTAAATGCTAGGTGATAGTTTGAAGTCAGCAGTGATGGGAACGAGTGGGTGGGAAAGGGAAATTTTTAAGTGATTTAGCAAATGATGCTAAGAAAGTGCCACAACATCATTTTGGTTTTTCTATTATAACAAATTATAATTGATCATCTTTTGGTACTCATGTAAGAAAACTACTTTACTGAAAAATTTCACTGCCCTAAGCAACTCATACCAAAAAATTATTCCTACCTTTTTGTTGAAAAGAATACTCAGAAATAGATTTCATTTTGAAATCCCAAGTTGCTTGAAAACTTTGTGAAGAAGCATCAAAGAAGTGTCTTTTACTCCAGAATGCAGTGGAATCAGCAGTACTAGCTGGAAATAATGAGATCAGGAACGACACTTTGCTTGTCTCCCTGGGATGTTGGGCCACTGAATAGTTTTCAGAGGAGGACAGATCCATTTATTTCTCTTTCCTTCTTCTGAGAAAATGTATATTATCTTGTTACAAAAAGATGGCAGATTACCATCCAGAGTTAGTTCTATCCTGCTTCTCATGCATATTAAAATACTACTACTTTGAGCCTTTCCTGCCTGAGGACAATGAAGACAGTGTTTCCTTCCATCTCTCTTTACTTTTCTAAGGAAGCTTGTAAGTAACAGAAGTACACTTAGAGTGGGGGAGTGGGCTCTTGTCTTAATGTTAATGTCTTTCTCTAGCCCAAGATGACCTGGAATTTACTGTCATCTCAGGCTGGCCTTGAACTCACAGCAATCCTCCTACCTCTGCCTCCCAAGTGCTGGGATTAAATGCATGTACCACCACACCTGGCTCTGTTTCTCTTTTATGTATTTAGTTTCTGCTATATTTATTCATCTGTTCCCACTTGACTTATGTGCCTCTCCATTTATTCATTCCTTACCTTAGCAAGGCTTAGAATTCCAATTTAAATGCATACTTTTTTCCCCTATATTGTTCTGGTATAAGAATTCAAATTAGGAATTTCTTTCTTTCTTTCTTTCTTTCTTTCTTTCTTTCTTTCTTTCTTTCTTTTTTTTTTTTTTTTTTTTTTTTGGTTTTGCGAGGTAGGGTCTCACTCTGGTCCAGGCTGACCTGGAATTAACTATGTATTCTCAGGGTGGCCTCGAACTCTTGGCGATCCTCCTACCTCTGCCTCCTGAGTGCTGGGATTAAAGGCATGCGCCACCATGCCCGGCTGGAATATATTTCTTGAACCTATATTATTAGAGTAATTGTAGTAAATTGTGTATTAAATATAATTCAAAATACCTAAAAGAAAATTTTGAATGCTCTTAGTATAAGCAATAATAGATGTTCAAGGTGACGGATATGTGAAGCACCCTGATTTTATCATTACACAATGTGTATATGCATTAAATGATCACACTGTAGCCCAGAAATATATACATTTAGTTTGTGTCAATCAAAAATGAAATAAAACAACAACAACAACAAAAGAGACAACTTGTAAGAAGGATGGGATTTGGTGGACTTTGGTTTAATATTATTCAGCCTAGGTCAGGCTCTCTAAAATTCAGTACCTGTCAATAGTCTGTGTCTCCTTTGTGCTTGTACATGTTGGGTGTTCTCCACATCTGAAAGAAGGCTGAACGAGAAGCCACCTGTGGCTGTGGTTTAGTGTTTGTTCCTTTCTCCAGCCTCATATTTCATGCGCTGGCTTAATGTGACTTCTCAGGGAAGTCTGCCTTGTTCCACAAGACCAGATGAGTGACTCTGGGGCTCTTGGCAATGTGTACCTCACTTTCACACCACTTATTACAACTGCTGCTGAATGTTTATTTGCTTCATTGTTTGCTTAATGGCCATCTCAGGGGATAGGAAGAGCATCCCCATGTGCTGCTTGGGATTAGAGTAGGAGAGGTACCCCAACATGCTCTTTGGAGTAGAAGTGGGAGGAGCAGCCCCACATACTGCTTGGGGTCCCAGTGGGAGGAGTATCCCTACATGGTCCTTGAGGGTGGGGGTGGGAGGAGCACTCCCACATGCTCTTTGCAGTGGGACTGGGAGGAGTACTTCCACATATTCCTTGGGAGTGGGAGAACCATGTGTCATTTACTTCTCCATCTCTAGAATTTTCCACAGTGGCTGGCACCTAGTGTATGCAGATTTGTTGAATAAATTAGTAAAACATCTGAAGTAACCATTCAAAAGACATGAAATTTAATTTAACCACTGATCAGAGAAAGGGTGTGCATTGAATTAACCTTTTAAATTTGTGTGCAATATTGAATATGTCCTGGTTATAATTTTCTAGAAATCACAGGGTAGTGAATTGTGGAGAAATAAGAAAAGAAGGAAATTTGAAGACCAGGAAAAGCTTTTAACTAGATAAAGTATAAAATTACTTGGAATAGTGAAATTCTTTTAATAAATAGTGAAGGTTTAATTCTGCTTATTCTTAAAACTTTCAAATGAGGGGCCCAGAGAGATGGCTTAGTGGTTAAGTGCTTGCCTGTGAAGCCTATGGACCCTGGTTCAAGGCTCAGTTCCCCAGGACCCACGTAAGCCAGATGCACAAGGTGATGTATGCATCTGGAGTTCATTTGCAAAGGCTGGAGGCCCTGGTGCACCCCTTCTCTATCTTTCTGCCTCTTTCTCTCTCTCTCTCTGTTGCTCTCAAATAAATAAATAAACAACAAAAAAAATTTTAAAAACTTTCAAATGAACATATATGTAGAGTAGTTAGACTTAAAAGTCTCCTACTAGTGAGTTGATAGATTACTGTAGCTCTTTCCCTTAGGAGCTGTTGTGCTTTCTCACTGTAAAACATAATTAGCAGATGTAAAAAAAGGCTTATTAATCTTACAGGGTATAATTGTGGTTGTTTATATGTAAATTCTTCCCTGTTCATGGATTTCTTGTCTTTCATTTTAAATAGGTAGGTTAGAAGTCAAATGCCATTACCAATTTGACTAAAATTCACATATATATATATAATGTATGTATGTATATGAAGCAGGAGGCATTAGTTATTTTCCAAACAAAATTATAACTCTATTAGGCTAGTTTTGGGCTTGGAAATTTTAAAGCCAAACCAAAATATGTTAGTGTCGATTTTCTGCCAAAGCTGTTGGACAACTTCATGTTAAAATAAGTGTCACATAGCAGACCAAGAATCTGCATAGCTCTTGATAAATGCATTTAAAATTCCCAGACATCAAGGTCAAGCAATACCTGGGCTAAATAACTCCTGCTTGCCCTCCACATCTACCTTCTGTCTTGTCCTCTGCTGTCTGTGTAGGAGGGTTCTTGAGGAAGACAATGTTATCAGCAGGTTCTTCTGCTCTCTGGATTCCTGTGAGTTGTATCCGGAACCCAGTAGGAGGTATATGTGGGAGGAGCCTGGATGTAAGTCCCTTGTGAACTTGCCAGTGGCTGGCTATGTCCCTTCAAAGAAGGTATTGTTTTACCTCAAGGCTCTGTTGCACACTTCCTCTGCTGTCTGTGACTGGTCCCTCTGCTGACCTATACTGCTGATGTGGGGCAGTTGCCATCTTATAACTCCTAATGGATTATGTCTTTCCAATTTCGTCTTTATATACTACTGCCTTGAAAATATTCGTTTTATTTAGACTGTAGTTACCCTAATTTCAGTGTGCCATTTGTTTTTCTTATTTTCCCTGCCTCATACAATACCCTTGAAGAAGAGGTGAAAAAATGTGTTCTTTTCACAGTTCAGTAGACCACCCAAATATATTGTTAGAACACAACAAAAGACAACATAAGTGAGGTATATATTTATCTTTTTCAGGAGCTGTCAGGGTTAATATTGGAAACTTTACAGGATCTAGAATCACCTAAGAGACAAATCTCTGGCCATGTCTGTCAGGGGTATTCTAGATTAGGTTAGTTGAGGTAGGAAGAACCAGCCATCTGACTGTGGAAAGTACCATTCCATGGATTTGGGGGAGGGGAGACAGACTGAACAAAAAGGAGAAAGCAAGCTGAGCATCGGCATTTATCCATCTCTGCTCCCTGACTATAGATGTACTGTGACCAACCACTTCCTGCTCCTGCCAACATACCTTCCCTGCCATGATAGACTGTATCCCCTGAAAATGGAAGCCAAAATAAACCCTTCCTCCCTTAAGTGCTTCTTGTCAGGTGTCTGGTCACAGCAGTGAGCAAAGTAACTAATACATACAGAATTTGTGCCTCCTGGAACTTGGTGCTCTGTTCAGGTTCATCTTCACTCTCAAGCCATCTTTGAATTATTTATCCATCAGGGAGAATGGATTAGCCTTGTCTCCTGACTGGTGGCTTGGTTAGTGGTACTTTGCATTTTGTGAAGTGGAAGCTCTGGTGAGGGGTGTTGTCTGCATCTTGGCCCATCATAGGCCATGAACTGAAACATCTCAGCATTGGACTGTATTCAGCTGTGCACAGACCCTTTTGGTGTGAATGTATAGTTAAAACTTTCCTTAGTCTGAGTGAGCTCATATAGAAGACAAGGATAAAAGTTCAGTACAATGAAATATCCCTTGGTGTCTCTGATCTCCATAATTTCCAGTGTCGAAAGGATTCCTCTATCTCTTTCTCTCTGTCCTCTCTTTTTGCTAAACTTTATCATATATCGAAATCCAATGATGAGTCCTTCTCAGGGCCAGCTACAGGAGCTCAACTGAGCAGAAAGGTGGGGATGAAATTTTCACACTTGGTATTAATGTGCATGATGAGGAAGCTTGGGATTTTGGGAGAGGAATCAGTTCATGATTTTGGATACCAAATCGGGGCACTCACCACTCTCCTTTATTTTATCACCTTTTGACACTACATTTTCTGTTTCCTTTCTATGCTGTTTTCACAAACTGAGAAGAGCAGGAAAGCTCAAGGCAATGTGGGAAGAAGAAGACTGGTGCTGGGTATTGAATTCCAGCCCTGACTCCTCACTCTGATCTAATTTCTGATTATATACTCATGTTTTGCCACAAGCAACCAGTAGATATAATACTACGGAGGGATGAAGTCTGAAACGACAAAGTTAATGGACACAATCCTTATGCTTTTCTGGTCCTGAGTTTTGCAGCAATAACAAATCCATCCCAAGTCTGGGTGACAGAAAGCAATCATTTTGATAGCCATTGTTGCTCAGGCCACCATCACTGGAGAAGTGCTCAGGCAAGCACTACCTCCTGAGGGAAGAGCAGAGTTTCAAGCTGATTGTTCATCGGAGAAAACCATAGATGTCATTGAACAGCACAAAGTACCCACTTCACTAACTTGCTCCATCAAGTGTGACAATCAATGAATGATCCAGGTTGTTTTCAGGGATCATAAAGAACAGGAACCCTGTTTTTTTGGGTGGGGGGAAGAATTGATGAAAAATATATGAATAATACACATTTTATGTGGCAAGCCTGTATTTGCATTGCCTGAGTTTCTTAATATCTTTACAATTCTGAGGGCTTCCCCTGAGTTATGTTTTAGGTAGCTTATTGCTAGCTTGTCAAGAGTCTCGGCTTCCTTGAGATATTTGGCAAATCAGAAACTATGGAACAGAAGTAGAACTGATGCTCTTTTGAGCAGACAAGGCAAATTTCAAGATCACCATAATATTTTGGTATGTAAATAGTGATAAACATTGCTATTTTATTTATTTGAGAGATATTGAGAGAGGCAGATAGAGAGAGAAAGAATGGTGTGCCAGGGCCTGTAAATGAACTTCAGATTCATGTGTCACAGGCTTACATGGGTCCTGGGGAATCAATCATGTGTCCTTTGGCTTTGCAGGCAAATGCCTTAACTGCTAAGCCATCTCTCCAGCCTGAGGAACTTTTTTTTTCTGTTCATTTTTTTTATTGACAACTTCTATACTTACATACAAAAAAGCACATAATATCTCCCTCCCCTCCCCCCATTCCACTTTAGAACTCCAATGTTCATCATATCCCCTCCCTCTCTCCATTAGTCTCTCTTTTAATTTGATGTCATCATCTTTTTCTTCCATTTTGAGGGTCTTGCGAAGGTATTGCTAGGCACTGCAAGGTCATGGATATCGAGACCAATTTCTGTCTGGACAGTTGCATTGTAACTGAGAAACTTTTTTAAAGGCGGCTGAAGTCATATTGTAACTATTGTGGATACTGAAGCACCACTGTGAGTCTCAGTTACTCCCAATCTCTCCCCTCAGTTATGTACAAGTAGATTAAATTAAGGCCATATGGAGAGACACAGTAGAAAAGAAGTACAGGCAGTTTTCACTCTATTTGGAAGCCAGAATAATAACTTATAGATAAAGAAAGGTTGGAAGGGGCAAATGACTATCTGTGGCTTTAGCTTTGATTAGAAATTTAATTTTTGTTCTTTAATGACAACTGAAGTCTATGAACTTCCCAAAGGTTCACCAAGATACTTAGGAAGTTTTCTTGACCATTTCTACCATTCCAAAATACTTAACACCAATAGCATGCTTCCCTGTGATGAATCTGTGCTGAAAGGGCACCTAGTTGATCTGAATTGAAATTCTATCACCTCTTCTGGATAACAGACATCTTGTGCTGATGAGAATCTTTAGGTGCTGAATAGATCTTTGATTTCTAAGTAATATGAAAAAAATGGGTAATTTTTACTTAAATAGTTTTATAGAAAAACCTTTCAAAGTTGGATTACATGGAGGCAAATAATTAGTGGTCCTTGTTTGATGGATGAAGGGATTAATTTTTCTTTCAGTTGCTATTTATTGAGCTCTTATTAGGTCTTAGGAGTGCATTTTAGATCTGTACAAAGTACAGAAAAGTCCTCTGTAGCGTCTATCTAGGAAGGGAAACAGAATGCATTAACACCAGTTGTGATAACAATAAGGAAAGAAATGCATATGATAATGGAATGATAATGGGATGGAAAGATACATGAAATTGGATAGTTAGAGATGGTCTGTTTGAAGAAGAGACATTTGAGTTGAGGGTCAAAGTTGGGAAAATTCAGGAAGGATGGGGAAAACATGATATGCATGAGAAGAAAAGTTTGGTTTGGCCAGAAAACAAAAGGAAGGCTTCATGGTTAGGCCAGTTGAGTACAAGGGGAAAGAGGGTCAGATGCCAAGTTCAAGGATCCTGTGACAAGAGGTTTAGGCTTTATTCTATTAGCAAAGGGAGTTATGATTGAGGGCTCTTATCAGATTCTTATAAGCTGTTACTTTCTTTTTTAAAATGAATTGGTTCCTATTGTAGTGTAGATTTGGGAAAGGCAAGAGTTGAAGCAAGAAGAGTCAGGTGCTTTTAGGAATCCGGGGATCACCATGGCTTGGCCTAGTGAATGCCTTTTGTTCTGTCTTTACTTTGACCTTATCTAAGGTGAATGGAGCTCTAGTCCTTATGTCTGAATTCCAGCCAGTGAAAAAGGCGGAAAATATGGGGAAGATATGCCTTCTCTCTCCAAGGATACTTTAAGAAGTTCTGCTCACCTCTGCATGGAGGGCTGGGAAGTGTAGTTGAGTTTTGAGTGGTCAAGTGCCTAGATAAAAGTTGGATGTTCTGTCTGGGAAAAGTGGAAAATATCCAACAGCTGATAGACTTTGCTACTTTCTTCTATATACGTGTATGTATGCATATGTATGTGTGTGTAAATTAATTACTTTTGAAATCAAACTTTAGCTTCCTTGAGCTCTAAACATTTGGAGTATCCTTTAGAGTACAGAAGTCCAAGTTTCACAGAATAGCTAGTTAAATGTAGATTGGGTAATTAGCTTTATTAACAGTGAGACAAGCATCAAATAGCTCCCCAGACACATGCATGTCTGCTAAGAACTGGACTGGAGAGAGGTAAGCTTGGGCCTGCGGCCAAAATAGTGCCTCCTATTCCTGTATCACATCTCAACCTTGGGACCCAGCTCTGCTTACCAGGCAGACTTGATGCACCCTGTGTTCAGCCTGCATCATGGGCTTCAGCCCTCTTTCACAAATCCTGCTATCAGAGGAATAGCGTCAGAAGGAGGATGGGTTCTGCCCCAAGAAGGGAGGTCTTGCCAAATCTCTTGCTCATATAGAGAAAAAACAACCTGGGATGTGTGCAAATAGGTCAGAGAATCAAAGGGAGAACTTGCTAGGCACTCTTTCCCAATAATGGTAGACATCTGGCTTCTGGTTTAGTTATTCCTGACTACTGGTGACAGTAAGGAAGGGGCAGACATCTACACAGGAATTTTTTTTTGTTCTGACCCCCCCTCAAAAAAGGAGTGGAGCCTATGTGTGTATGTGAGGGGGAGGAGTAGCAGTGGTTGGAATCTAGTTACCCTGAAAGTGGAAACTAAAGCATTTTAAAGGGAGGGTCTGGTAATGAGAATTACATAATTAATTGCCTAAAATATGCTTTATTTGGATAATGGGAATGTGGCTTTCTTTTTAAGCATATGTCATATCATTATGAAACCTCGGCACAAAGCAAATGAGAAAGAAGAAAGGAAACATGACAGGTATTTTCAAATACACAACTTGATGCCTTTAGGAGCTGAAGGAGAAAGAGAAGGGAAATGTCAGGTAAGGACAGTTGCAGGGAGTATTGGAAAGGAAAAAGGAAGGGAGAAAGCTCAGAGGTTAGGTCAGGGCTGAAGGTGTGGAATACAGCCAGGACTATTTCTTTATAGAGACCTGTCATGCCAGGGGTGGGGAGGGCATGGATCAGAGTAGTCGGGGTAATGAAGAGAGGTTGACAACAACATATTTTAAAGGGTGGACATAGTGAAAGGATCTGCCAAGAGATGCCAAAGTATTCAGGGAATAGTTAGAGTGGGGAGATGTGCAGGAGTCAGGGTAGAGAGTGGCCATGGGAGTCTGGCCGAGGGCTCAGGTAGAGAACACCTGGATATGGGAGAAGAAATGGAAGGCATAAACTCTGGTTTCTATCTCCTCTCTCTCTGCCCTCTCCTGCTGCCACAAGCTCTTTTGGCAAAACTCAACTAGAAGCCAAACACACCCACCTTTTATCTACCCCTTTATATATTCTTTTCCATCTGTTTAATTAACCTTTCTTAGATGTGTAAGGAATGGCCTCTTAGGAAAGACAGCAGGGTGGGGAAGGATTGATTGAGAGGCAAATGGGGAAGAACTGGCACCATTTTAACAGAAAACTGGGAGAGGAGGCAGTATGAAATTTCCTATCATAGATTTTTTGTTTTTTTTTTTGAGGTAGGGTTTCGCTCTAACCCAGGCTGACCTGGAATTCACTATGTAGTCTCAGGATGGCCTTGAACTCACTATGATCCTCCTATCTCTTCCTCCCAAGTGCTGGGATTAAAGGCGTGCACTGCTACGTCCGGCTCTCCTATCATAGTTTAATAAGTGATTTGTGTCTAAACATTCATGGAGTGCTTGCTTTGTCAGGTGTTGTGGATACAAGGGAAGCATGCATGTCACTCCTGAGAGGATCATGTATTAGGGTTCTCTAGAGGAACAGAATGATGGAATGGATTGTATTAAAAGGGAATGTGTTGGATTAGTTTACGACAGTCCAGCAATAGCAGGTTGCAGGCCTGAGAGTCAAGGAACCTGGTAGCTGCTCAGTCCACGAGGCTGGATGCCTCAGAAGTCCCAATCTGGCACTGAAGTCCTGGAGGTGTCCTGGAGAGACACTGCTCTTCAGTCCATGCTGGTCTTCAGTCCACACTGGTCTTCAGTCCACACTGAAAAGCAAGCAGCAACAAGCAGAGAACAGGGAGCAGCACCAGTAGCAAGGGGGGAGGAGAGGATCCATTCCTTCCCAGAGCTTCTTTAGATAAAGCACCCCCCACCCTGAGAGGGGCCACCCACTCTGGAGGAAGGGCTCACCCTGGGGGAAGGATTCTTCCTTTAGTTAATCCTTCCTATAAGCAACCTCAGAGACCCATTTATAAGGAATGTCTGTGGATTCCTAAACAGATCAAGTTGACACAAACTTAACCATCAGAGATCATAAGGCAACAGACAGTCAGGATTCCAGTTTCAAGTTTGGTGGGGGTGAGTAGGGGGAGTGATACGAAAGTGAAGAACAAGGAAAGAACACTGCTTTCCAGAGCCAGGAGAGGCTTCTTGTGGAGAGGGTGACATTGAATGTGTCCAGGTACCATCACGTGGAGCAGAGCAGTCTTCCTGCATGGGGGATGTGGGTGAAGGTCTACAGAGTTGTGGATAGAAGACACCAGGAGGTAGGTTGGGGCAGAGTCCCATGACTATCATGAGCCAAATTGAAGTATTTGGATTTTATCTCTCAAAAGCGGAAAGTAAGAGGTAACAAAGGGTTATAAAAGATGCTACTTCTTTTTTTTTATTGACAACTTCTATACTTACAGACTATAAACCATGATATTTCCCTCCCCTCCCCCATTCCCCTTCAGAACTCCACTCTCCATCATATCCCCTCCCTCTCTCCATTAGTCTCTCTTTTATTTTGATGTCATCATCTTTTTCTCCTATTATGAGGGTCTTGTGAAGGTATTGCTAGGCACTGCAAGGTAATGGATATCGAGGCTAATTTCTGTCTGGACAGTTGCATTGTAAGGAGTTGTACCCTTCCTTTGGCTCTTACATTCTTTCCACCCCCTCTTCCACAATGGACCCTGAGCCTTGGACGGTGTGACAGAGATGTTTCAATGCTGGACACTCCTCCATCCCTTCTTCTCAGCACTTTGTTGCCTTTTGGGTCATCCCAGTGGTCATCGCCATCTGAAAAAAGAAGCTTCTCTAACCAGAAGTGAGAGTAGTATTAACATATGAATATGAAAATTAAGTGTAGTGCTTTCAGGGCAGTTTGGTGGGAATAATATATACATTTAGCCAGACAATATCAGGCTTTATGCCCCTAAGGCTCATGACCTCCCCTGCCATAGATTTTTGCTACTTCTTTAAAGAGACAGGAGAAGGCTGTCTTCCCTAATAGCTCCTTTTGTTGATAGGTTTTCTTTTTTTCCTCCTTGTTTTCCTCTCCACTTGTCTCCCTCACTCAACTCCTTTCTTGTTTCTGATAGGTAAAACCTCCAGGGTTAAGGGGATGGCTAGTATGGATTTGATGTAGGGAAATGAAAAAGAAACACTCTAGGCCTTTAATAAATTCTTCAGTTGCCAGTAGGGGTTTAATTTGATGATGGTGGAAATATTGGGGATGCTGGTATAGAAATAAATATTTTTTAATGAGCCAATACTTAGTGGTCTGTGACGATAAAAGAAAAATGAGATGTGACTTCATGACAACTTGAAACGTTTTCCAGAAATACAATTACTGTACCATCATGGTATTGTAGACTATAACCCAGGAGGGACACAAACACATAGCAATGCAAGTGCATACTTCATTACTTTTTCACACATTGCTCTCCAAAAAGAAAACTCTTCAAGACTTTGGGGAGAAAAGTCCATTAATGTATTAATCAAGCAACCATCTTCTATCTGCACTTTTATTTTATATAGCCTTTACACCTGTTTAATTAATCCTAAACATGATGCTGACTGCTAATTAAACAGCCCTGGAAGTGACTGACTGAAGGTAGTAATTTGAGATAATTAGTTTTGGTTTCAAACACTCAATTTTCACACTTTGTGCTCATTTTTAGAAAGGGGCGGCTCATTATTATAGGCAGGGTGGGGGTTGTGCAAGGCATTTTACTGCTGGACTCTAGAGTAGCTGAGGAAGTGGGAGGATTATGTTTCCACATAGGACAAGAAAATGGCATAGTAGCATAGAAGTTCCTATGGAGGGCTTTCCTCTCTTCTACACACACACACACACACACACACACACACACACACACACACCCCACATCAGACTACTGAATATCTTTCACTAGAACATAGAAACACACATGATTTGATTTTTGAGAAATTTTCCTTGGTGGAGGATAGAGATGCCACAGAGTCATCAGTGGTCTCTTTTCTGGATTCTGCAGAAACAAACAAATAAAAAAAGTGAAAAAGGCTCATGTTCATTAAGTGACTTGCAATTTGGAGGCGTGTCTTAATGAACAATCATGTACTACAAAGGCACAAGGTCACCCGGAAGAGAAAGCCAAGGGTAGGAAGAGGCAGGTCAGATGTTTTTTGTGGTCATATAGTATTGATAAAGAAAGTTGAAGTTCACACCAGAACAGAAGTGGGAAGAATTTAGGGTTAGGTAGGCTGACCTGTGCAGTGATTGCCATTGCTTACATAGGTAGAAGGTCACACAGAGGCTGAGTGGTTCCTTCAGGACCTGGAGAGCTCCAGGCATTTTGTTCTGCTTGGTACCTGTGTGACTGCTGCCCTCATATCTACCCTGGCATGCCCAGTGCTGCTTCACTGGCTGCCAATATGGAGCGGGCCTCTGTAGAGTCAGGAGGACTGTCCAGTTGTTTAAAGCTTTTAGAAGATGTTGAAAGTGGAGTCAAAACCTCCATGTGGATTGGGAACCATCTCTCCCAGAGATTGGTGGGGAACCATTGGATCCTGGGATATATTTCCCTTGTGTGGGAAGCCAGAAGTCCAATGTTGTTAATAGCTTCATTGAGCAGTGATGTTCACTGTAGGATCTGATGGGGAATAAAATTCATTGTTTGTATCTGAGTTAAGTCTGCATTTTTCAGGAAGTCATCTGGATTAGGGCATCTGGGCATCATTTTGATGAACTTATATCCACATCACATCATGGCAGCTGACAAGTGATGAGCTATCTAGATGCATAGCTCAAACACATGTTGCTGAGAAATGACATAGAATTCATAATATTAGGATTTATCCTTTCTGTATCAGAAAATAGTCTCTTCCTAAAACATTTTAAGATCTGGGTAATTTTTCTTAGGAGTTGGAAAGGTGCTGTTTATTGCAACTGAAGATGCCTTCTGGAGTGGTAAGCCAAGTTTTATGGACTATTCTGATGAGAGTTTGAGAATGCTAAGTGCAGACAGTATTGAACTTTGAGGCTTGGCTTATGAGCTTTCTAAGGGGAAGGAAAGACTGCAGAGGACTTTGTTGGAACTGGGCTACTGGCATAAGGGATGGCTGTGCTCCACTATCCAGGCCAGAAAGTTTGATCAAGGTTAAATTTGTAATGGACTGATGTGCTTAGCTAAAGATACTGGGCTGAGAGACTTAAGATTTTAAGTTGGAAAACCTCAAGCAAGTTAAAATTAGAGGCACTGAGACTGGTTTTAGGTTACTGGAGCTGCTATTGTCAACACATTAGCAATCTTAAGGAAGGTGGAAGGAAGGTGGCCTGACTGCTTTACATTAAAACAATGGAGAAGATGCCTGAGGAAAGATTGTTAGAAATGCAAACTCTTTGGAAAGAGTTGACTGGAGAAGGAACCTGCTTTTCAATGCTATGATTTATTTCATCCCTGGATTAAGAATATGGCTGTGTCCTGCACACCTGGTATTAATTTTGGAAGTATGAAAAATACATGGAGTGGTCATAAATTGCACATGGTTCCAGGAGCTGCTGCTGAGATGCAGCATGAAGCAGGGCATGAAGACCCTCAGGAATAGGCTGGAAGAGCCTTTGGAAGATGGACCATGGTTTGTATGGAGACCTGAAGGTGTTTTGGATATACCAGGACTATGCAAGGGCTCCCATGAAGTGCAGTGTTGGCATGGGATGAAAGTTTTCCCTGGCTACTCTGCCCAGCTGGAGGGTGGAATTGGAAAACCTGAAGACTGTCAGTCTCTGGGTTATATTGAACTTGAACTGCAGAAGTTTAATGACTGCTGATGGTGGTTGAGTTTGCATTGTTCTAGACTCTTCTTGCTATGCCTTATACAGTTAAAAATGTTTACTCTGTGCCTTTACATGTTGAAAGTATTTAACTTGTTTGATTTTACAGAACTCACTATCTTAAGTTGGTCAAGACTATGAGAACCTTTGAAATTGGACTGAGTACAATTTACAATGTGTGATAGCTATAAATCTATTGGGGACCAGGGGCAGAATGTGATAGTTTGAATATATGGCCCCCAATATATTCAGTGTTTTATTAGTTTATAGTTTGCATCTGCAGCCACCTTGCTGGAGGCAATGTCACTGGGCATTAAGGTGTGATGATGGTTTGAGATTCCATTGTAAAGATATGCAAAGTGTGCATAATAGGAGTTCCTGAAGTGTGCTGTGGCTTTTGGCTGTAGCTTTGCTCTGTGTGCTGTGTGCCTGGTTGGCTTTTTTTCTCTCTGCTTGGCCCCGTGCAGGCAGGCCATCTTCTTCTGCCATTATGGAACTTCCCCTGGATCTGTAAGCTTCAATAAATAATATCTCTTCCTCCATAACTGTGCCTGGTCTGGAAGTTCATCTCAGCGAACCTGAAGCTGTCTGCTACAATATATGGTTAGCTAGTCCCAAATCTTGTTGTGTTAGTCAATGATTATAGTAGTAATCATGAAAAGACTTGAGAAACTATGTGTAAAATAATTTAACAAAAGCATTTTTTAAAAAAAATTGGAATAAAATGTCTAAAATATCTCAAGGTAAATTTTCCGCTAGTCATGACATAACCTTTGTCTGTCCTAAAGCCAAAGACAATTTTAGAGGTGGCCTCTTCTGATGTGTGTTTGTACTATGCCTTCATTTTCTCTCATTTTTGCACCAGAACAATCACGTACAGAATATAAAAGCAACAACAACAAGAAGCATGGCTATTCCCTTTGGCTTCTGAAACAATGAAGCCTGAAAATAAATTGTTTCTCACTGTTTACAAGTATGTGCATTGAAAGAAAGTAAGCCCATGGACTGTTATAAAATACTTTTTAGTTAAATTGGTGGTCCTAAAAACATATTTTTTGGGGGGAGGGCAGAAATATATAGGTTTCTGTTTATATCTAGCTTTGGCTATTTAGTCTCTTGTGACAGTCCATCATTCTAGAAGATACTTTATGATTGAAATGATCTGTCATTTGTTTTGCAGATACCTCAAATTAGCTATGCATCCACAGCCCCAGAGCTAAGTGATAACACCAGGTATGACTTCTTCTCTCGGGTGGTCCCGCCTGACTCCTACCAAGCGCAAGCCATGGTGGACATTGTGACGGCCCTGGGATGGAATTATGTATCGACACTAGCTTCTGAGGGGAACTATGGAGAGAGTGGTGTGGAGGCATTCACCCAGATCTCAAGGGAGATTGGTGAGCATATTTCACTAGTTGATTGCATTTGGAGGTGACATGTTGCTAAAATCTGGGCAACGCAAAGGCTGCCTGATATTTATGGGATAATCAGAGCTCTTAAAGATGCACAACCCAGGCTGTCCATTGTCCAGGGAAGCTGTGTGTATTATAAACAAACTTTATTGTTCATAGGTCTACAAGGTGACACTTTGGTGCTAATTTAGGAAATAGGGCTCCTGACTTAGGTGAATATATATATTTGGAGTTGTCTGTTTGACGTGGGAATTTGCTGACACATTAGAGCCACTGTAAATTTGAATAAATGACATACTATTTGATTGTTCTAGATGGAAGTTTACATTAGTTAGTCATTAAATTAAAAAATCAGTGAAATTTAACATCTAACACTAGGGAGATTAACACCAGTAATCATCTTAAAGCAATATTGGAGTATCCCCCAAGGTTATGTCTAAGTAATAGTTTCAATGTCACATTTGACATTTTTGCTTTTTTATTCTTACCTGAAGCCCTGAAGCTTATAGAGGGATGAAGGGAAAATGTGAAAATTTGGTTAGGGCAATGTGCGGACAAGTTTTGTCCTGGGCTTTCTTCACAGAGCTTACTCTAATTTCTGTAGGCATTTCACTGACATGTATGTTTACCTATGAGATATAAATCTATTCCACTTAGAACAAACAAAACAAGATGACAATAGAAAACAACATATAATACAAATATTATTGCCACTTAGTCCATAATTTATATTTTTGCATTAGAGACTTGTTAATAATCTTAAATACGAATAGCTTTTATTAAATAGTAATTTATATGCAAATACAAATACTAATATTAAATTAATATTTCTTTATGAAAATTAATGGATTGGTCTATAGGAGTAATAAAAGTATTTTTTGGTAAGGTGAAAGTATCCATTGACTATTTTTACTTTTTTTTTGTTTGTTTTTTTGACGTAGGGTCTCACTCTGGCCCAGGCTGACCTGGAATTAACTATGTAGTCTCAGGATGGCCTTGAACTCACAGCGATCCTCCTACCTCTGCCTCCCAAGTGCTGGGATTAAAGGCGTGTGCCACCACGCCTGGCACCATTGACTATTTTTATGTAATTTTGAATTTAAAGAAGGAAATTTTGTTTTATCAATTTAATGTCTCTCTTGGAAAGTTCAGTTAAGGAAAAGATCATGGGAATGATTTGGACTTAACCTTAATTACCAATAACAGAAAAATCTAAAGTTATTAAAATAAGGTTTTCATTTGACAGAGTTATAGATGCTTGGAACCTGTTCTTCTGGACATAGTAGGATGGGGACAACTATTAATGTGTAGTATTTCCTATATTTAACATTTTTTGTTGTATGGCTGTACTGATGCAAGAACTTTAGAGATAGTCTAGTCTTTTTAGACAGATTAGGTTGATTTAATTGGATAACTGTTCACAATGACTGTGTCCATGATGCTATAATCTTTGCTCTTTGGAATTTTGAGTTATACCATTATTGCTATAAAAATGATTCAAAACCTTCCATTGAATGCTACATTACATTATTTTATTAGATAAAAAAATCCCAAGTTTACTCTTAAAAGAAATGCCCACTCAGATGAAAACAAAAGCTTCTGGAAGCGGGGCTAATACATTATTTAAACAGCTGATGTCAGTTCTTACCAGAGTGATAATTCAACACGGGTAGGAAACTAATAGAGCATGGATTGAAAAGTTTTCTGCAGTGATTTTAGATGTTTCTCAATGCCTGGACACATTTTGTGTGTCTGAAACAAATTATTATGAAACATTCACTAAAGGCACAATTGCAATAAATTGGTCTAAAGAGTTAAATGAGAGTATAATTTTATTCTTTTGACTAAAATAAGAGATACTTTTTTTTTTTTTACTTCTTAGGCAGTGTTGTTATATTTTTGTAATACTGTCACAAATTCCTGTTTCTATCTTGGTTACTAGTAGGAGAGAAGCTAATTTAGTGCCTTGTATATGCACCTGATTAGAGCAACCTTTTTTTTCATGATGATCCTTCTTTCAGCATTCTGTGACTTGACTGGCTGTCCATTCTATTTCAATATTCACTTATCTGGGGGAATAGAGGAGGGATGGATTGTCAATTAATATGCAGAATACTGAAAAGGCCAAATTAGTACGACACTAGAATATGCCATGGAATATATTAAATATCAGAATCATCCCTCATTTTAATGACAAAGATTTTTATCTACAGAAAAAATAGATGAAAATTAAACCTTTCACATGACAGTGATATTAATGGGAATGGCAAATGGTTGCAACTTAACCCGTTCTGAAGTTATCTGATGACTTTAATGAAAATTCATTAGTTCCGTAACATTTGCTGCTCTTACTACAACATGGATGACATCTTTGTCACCACATAATAGTGTGTATTTAGAAATATTGTGTATTCCTCCCATGTTCTTAAATAAAAATGTTCATGCACACTTCTGAATTTCTCTCTGTAGCCACACTGATCGCTAAGAAATTTCAGTGTAAATTGAGACATCCTATGTTTTATCTTTGACTAATTCAGGTGGATCATAATAGAATGATAGTGGCATGAACACTCAATTAGTGATAAATTGCTTGTACTGTTTGATTAGAGCATGTTTAATTTAAAAAAATCTGAGACATGGGGAAATGTTTTTGTGAGAATGGAGTTTATGAGTGAACGGGAGTCAGCAACAGATGTTGCTGATGGCTCTTTTCTAGGCAATATCCTGTGAAAGAGAGATAGGAAACATGTGATAAAGTAAATACTTGATGTCCTAGCTGTAATAGTGTCAGGTACATCTTGGCTGTCTCCTATTCTGGAGAAGCAAAACAAGCAAGCAAATAAACACACAAACAAAACCCTATCTATCATTTGGGTTTACACACAGCATTGTCTGACCGGGATGTACTACAAAGTATGGGAAACAAAACTGAAACGCTAGACATTGATGTATAATTGGATATTTTTAATTCACTGGGCATTTATTTTATCTTTAATTTTTCAGAAAATGGAGGCAACGTCTGAGGGCTGAAGGAATCTATCAGGATATGTACTTAAGATTGTAATGAAATAGAAGATGGAGAGAGCAGTTAAGGGGACATTGCAGTATTAGTTTTGGCTTGATATAGGACTGTGATAATAGAAATGGAAAAGGAGGCAGATGAGAAGCATTTCTAAACATCATGTATACAATGTAGTAGCTGATTTCATGTAGATCTTAGAAGAGAGAAATTAAAATTGGTCAGAAGATTCCAAACTCAGAGAAGGCAAAGTGCCATACATAGAACAGTGGGAGGGCTGGTTTTGAGTGAGAGCTTGTTTGCTTAAACACAGGACTTCAGGTGTCACTACAGAGCTTTGTGGAGAAGAATTGTACGGAACAGTGGTGTCGCTGAGCAGAAATTGAGATGGAGCTCTAAATATAATTTTCACAAAACTAACAGCTGAGGAAGGAACCATGGTGGTTGAGGCAGAAGAGTAGAATGAAAAGGAAAGGGGACTGAGGAAAGACTGTTGATCAGAAGCTACCTGGGAATAATGCCTGTATACAGCATCGGGAAGGGCAGTGTTTGCACTGTTTTCTTGTTGGGTTGTTGTTCCTGGAAGGACTCAATCAGCTTTGAAGAAGGTTTTCAGTATGGAGTTGGTGGGATGAAATATTGTTAGTAAAAATTCAAGGATTGTGAATTATAAAAGGGTATGAAATTTTTCTAGGGAACATAGTTACAAGTGTCTTGTGTATTACCAGAGAACCCAGAAATGTGTTTGAGAGGAACATTTTTATTTCTCAAGGCCACGATGACAAAAATATCACAATCAGGTTGACTTAAAACAATATGCATTGCCTTTCATCTCTGATGTCCAGAGATCTGCAGGGCCACACTGCTTCCCAAATCCATAGGGGATAATTTTCCTTGCCGTGGAACTGCTTTTTTCCCCTAGCATTCCTTGGTATTCCTTGGCTTATAGACACTCTCTGTCTCTATCATCACATGGCCACCGTCTACCTTACTGTGATCGTGTCTTCTCTTCCTTAAAGGACGTATCCATGTTTTGTTAAAGGTTCACCTTACTCCAGTGTGCTTCATCATAACTAATTACCTTTGCATTGTCTCTTGTTTCCACATGGTCCCATTCTGAGATGCTGAGGTGAGGAGCTCAATGCATCTTTGTGGGTGTGATTGTAAAGTTCTCAGTGGGTAGATAACTTCCAGAGACAGAAATGGGATGTGGTTCAGGAGGATAAGATGTTAGCAATAAGGATTCAAGGTCTGTTGGGTAGGCAGAATGTAGTCAATAGATAAGCCTACTATGCAAACACTTCAGAAGCTTCTTTGGAATGGTGCATAGTTCTGGTCTTCCAATGATATGACATGACAGGTAATCCAGGGTTCCAGATTTGGAGTAGGTGGTGGGATCCCAGTGTCTGGTTTTCCAAGGCTCCAAGAATCCAAGGTTGGAAGTGCTTGCAGCGAGTAGGACTACCATGGGCACTGCAAATATGAATGTATTGGCTGTTCAACTGCCTTGCTTTGCACAGTCCCCAAGCCTTCTCCTTTTTTTTATGACATCTAGAAAATTATGAACATTCAGAGTCTCTTCTGGCCTAATTTATTTTTATTTCCCTCTTTGGTCTCTTTTTGCTTGAGGGAAGGGAATAGTTCTGTTGCTGCTGGTTGAGACTTATTCATCACCCACATTACACACCCTTCACGATTAGGACCAGAGTCCTCTATTTGTCTTGTTTTAATTATTCAATATAATGTTTCATTGATATTGTAATAAAGAGGTTGGGGATATTTGCTCATGTTTTTCCATCATAAGCTGCAGGGCTTGTAGCTTCTGACTCAGTAAATGACTTCCTTGTGTCTTTAGACAGGTTCTTTCATTTCTTTGACTTAGCTTATTATATTATTTTAAAAAGAAGACAGGATAATAAATGTTAATGCTACCACTATCATTATAAGGGGCAAGGAAGCTAAAACTTTATCTTTGAAGATAAAAAGAAATTTTGAAAGCATGATATCTTTTCATTGTGGATTTGCATAGTATGGCAACACACCTCCTTTAATCAGTCATCATGTTTATGAACGACTTGTTGAAGATGACGGGCCTTCAAGTCATTATCACGTACACTATAAGTGGTAGAATAGACCCAAATCTGTCAAATCCTCTACAATCTGCAGCCTTTTACTTCTACTTTGCAAATGCTGTAAGTTTTTGACTATTGTCTGACATGCATTCAGAATTTTAAAATCTCAGTGTTGGAAGTGGCCATAGAGATGGTTGTCTTGGCAATTTATTTGAATGGTTAACACAATACATCAACATGATTCATTTTTTTGTATATATATTGACTGACACTTGCCAAACAATTTGTGTGTGATTTATTTTGATGAAAATCAAGCAATAGAGGGAAATCTTATTCCTAGTATACAATTGAGAAGTACCCACTGATCATATATTTTTTTAAACAGTATTGTTTTAAAACAAAGCATTTCCCCTTTGGGTTATAAACAAGAACCACATTTCTATTAAGTGAAATGGATTCACTTGAAGATTAAAACAAAGTATTTTCAATGACAGAAAGAAGAGAATACATAAAGAGCAGCTTTTCCCCTCAGATGTTCATTGCTTTAGAAAAACGACTTCCAGCAGGCAAAAATCAATTTGACAAAAGTATTAATGTTCTCAAATACTATGAATGAAAGGAAACATTTTAATTCAATTGAAAAATTTTACTTTATATTCCTGCAGCTGAGCTCCATTGATAACACCACATTTCAAGTTGCAAATCATATTTAATTAATATTAACACCAGGTAATTGGGAAGAATAACTTCAAAGGAGGGCTGAGGAAATTGCAAATTGAAACTGCAGGTATAGCAATATAGCAGAAGCTTTGGAGGGATGCAAAGAAAGTGTATGGTATTTTAACAATTACCACAGAACCTGATCAAATAGAGTATCATTTCAAAGCTGTTCTTCACTCTGGCCTTTCCTAATATTTAGGGCTTAGTCACTGCCAAGTATCAACAGCAGCTGTTCATGTGAACAAGCAAGCAACATTCACACAAATGCTTTAAAACCTATAATTGAAATGCTTGAGTTAAGTTTTTAGTAAGCAATGGCAGTTTGATGCAGTGGAATCCATCTTGGAGTCAAAAGACCTTTTCAAAATCTCTTCTCTTTTGTTATAAGAATTTGTTCTTATGATCTAATGATCTTTAGGAATGATTGCCCTACTCAGCAATCAGAAAAATGACATAATGCTTATGATTTAAAAATTATTTATTTCTGGGCTGGAGGAATGGATTAGCAGTTAGGGCATTTGCCTGCAAAACCAAAGGACCCAGGTTCGATTCCCCAGGACCCACATTAGCCAGATGTACAAGGGAGCGCACGTGTCTGGAGTTCATTTGCAGTGGCTGGAGGCCCTGGCACACCTATTCTCTCTCTCTCTCCTTCTCTGTCAAATAAATAAATAAAAATAAAAATGTTTTAAAAAATTATTTATTTCTATTCGTAGTGGGGTGGGGAGGTGCATGTGCCATGGTGTGCATGTGGAGATCAGAGGACAACTTTGAGGTATTTGTGCTGAGCTATTTGCCTCTGCAGATGAACTGCCAGACTTCAAATGAACTAATGTCTGACTAGTTGGCCTGTGAGCTTCAGATTTTTCTGGATCAGCCTTCCATTGTCATAGACATATTGGGATCATAGATCCATGAGCTATTTTGCATTAGGCTTTATGGGGTTGCTGGGGAATTGAAGCTGAGTCAGCAGGCTTTATAAGCAAGCACCTTTAATCACTGAGCTATCTCCCCAGTTCATACTTAACGATTTTTAAAAGTAAACTAATGTGCTATTTAATACCAGGTTTTGTTCATGAAAAGAATGGAGATAAGACAGACTTCTTTCCCCAAAGGCCTAATAGAGCTGCATGTTATCAGAAGGATGGTTGGTGCCATTGTCTGGTGTGTAAGATGTGAACTAGAGAGGGCTTTGCTTGACTTGATAATTATCTCCACACCTAACCATGGGAGAAGGACCACCTTCCCCATCCTTTCCATTTACTAGTTCTCCAACAGCGTCCCTGACAGGTCTTCCAACTCGAGTCTTACTTTTGTCACCCTCAGCTGTTCAGTGTTATTGATCATATCATCTGACATGTATCTTTTCTCATGTCAAGTCTATTGTCCCTTTAACAGGGCTGAGATTTTAGCACGAGTTGTGGGTATATTGCCTTGTCCGCACTCATGTGCTCCCACACACCCCTGTGCTTTATCCTGTGGTACCCACACATGTAATGTTTTACTCAGCAGAGAGACTATCCAGTGCCCAAGAGAGTGCCTGGCACATGACATGTATTTTATGATTTTTTTTGTTGAATGGCCATTGTCACCAGATTCATGGCTATATTGGCCATGTGAACCCAGAGATTAGGCTTGCTCAGGATTTGGGCAATGAAAGGCAAAGATGGTCCCAATAATCGTTTATGCATTTTATTTGATAATGTGTAAACTATAACAGAACCTACAGGAGCTTCTTAACATTAGGTCACCTTTTTCTTTGCTGGAAAATACCAAAGCCTGTAACTCAGGGGCTCAACCTAACCTTCATCTCTCAGTCCAATAGCACTGGGAGGTAATTGAGAGCTTCTTGCTGACTCAGACTCACAATTATAGGCATGCACCACCATATTGGGCTCAGTGTGGATTATATTAGAAGCTTTTCTTTACTAATGGGTAGATTAGTAGTGATCCTACTTTTCTAAGAGTATATCCAGCTTGCTCCATGAGAAGAAGGCACTATTCCTAGTGTTGAATAATCCTACTCTTTTTCCTTTAGTGTGACAGATATACCACCTAGGATATAGTGCTGTCATATAGTTGAATATATGAATTAATTAAGTACTGTCATCATTGCTCACCAAATTTACTTGCTGGTCTTTCATTTTGAATCTTTTAAATATTAACCAATTCAGCCAGCATCTATAGGGTGCCCACCATGTATCAGGCTATATTTGTGTCAGCTTTGAGGCTAAAGAGATGAATCATGGTCCCTGTTTTCCAGAAGGTCATTGTCATTGCACCTCAGAGATTGTAGACACATGGACAGAAAAAATAAAAATGCATGTGACCATTGACTCCATGGTGGCAGGTCCCAAGTTGGTAGGTCCCAAGGTTAAAGGGAGTGCACAGTGTGATGTGACTTAATCCAGATGACTTCAACAGATAACAGATTCTGAGAACAAAACATATACAAAAATGGCATGTAGAGCATGCCAACTTTGTAATGTAGCAAATGTCTAATATGTATAAGATACAAATAGTGGGCTGGAGAGATGGCTTAGCAGTTAAGGCATTTGCCTGCAAAGCCAAAGGATTCTGGTTCAATTCTCTAGGACCCATTTAAGCCAGGTGCACAAGGGGGGCACATGCATCTGGAGTTTGTTTGCAGTGGCTGGAGGCCCTAGCACTCCCACTCTCTGTCTCTGTCGCTCTCTCTCAAATAAATAAAAAAATAAAATAAAACATCAAAATAGTATATGACAATTCTTTTTTTTTTTTTTTTTTTTTTTTTTTTTTGATTTTTCGAGGTAGGGTCTCACTCTGGCCCTGGCTGACCTGGAATTAATTATGTAGTCTCAGTGTGGCCAGAAACTCACAGCAATCCTCCTACCTCTGCCTCCTGAGTGCTGGGATTAAAGGCGTGTGCCACCACACCGGCATATCTGACAATTCTTATTTGTTCATCTGTGAATGACTACTCCAAGTATCCTTTATAGACCGTCAATGCCTGACTTCCTCTGACATGCAACTCATGATCACCCATGCCTGTGGCAGCAGTTTCAATCTTGCTCACTTTCTGAGAGTGATTTTACTTAGCTTCAACCCATACGTTTCAAGGTTTGAAATTATTTGGCCAAGTGTGGCTCCGGTTGCAATTAGTTTCTCATTGCTGGGACAAAAACACCCAACTAAACACAGCTGATAGGAATAAAGGATTAAGTTCAGGTGACGGGAGAAGTTATATCATGGCAGGGGAAGCATAGCTAAGCAGGGGAATGGAACAGTCCACGTAAGCTAGCTGAAAACCCAGAAAGGTGGGACTAATAAACTGCAAGGTCCACCCCTAGTGACACGCCTCCTCCAGCAAGGCTCCATCCCCAAAGGCTCCACTAGCTGGGGAGTGAGTACGATGTTTAATCATAAGCACATTGTATTCAAACTACCACAGACCCTTTTAATTGAGGTAAGCACTAGGCCCCAGTCAGTTATTGAAAACTTATAGTGTTGTGCTCTTGACTTGATGCTGGGTTTGTTCCCAGACTCTGGTCTTCTAGGTTTGGGCCATAAGAACATTTCTAGTTAACTTTCACCTGGGAGGAATATCTGTTCAACTGATTATGCATGACACCTTTCAGCTGAAGCCTGACTTCATCCTGGCCTCTGGTATATATTAGGGTGCTGATTCTGTTTACCTTGTTTAAAGAGAGGGAACTGTGAATAAACAGACAGGAGCTTCCTAGGATGAAGGAATTAGGAATAGCTTGATTCTCTCAGCAATTCCTGTACAAGTGTCTTAGAAAGGGCCAGGGTCTGGGCATATCAAAAGTATCATCTGGCCTTGAGATTTTCTTTTTCCTTCTACCTAACTCCTATTGCCAATTGCATTACCTTTCTAGGGCTAATATGAAAAATACCACAGACCAGGTGCAGTTCAACACCATAAATATATGGTGTAAGCACCATAAATGTATCATTCTAGATCAAAGTGTTGGCAGGGTAGGCTCTTTCCATTTTGTTGAATCTTTGTCACCACTTGGAGTGAAGAAGTATCCCTGTGACCTCTGCCTTTATCTTCATACGATGTTCTCTCTCTCTCTTTCTCTCTCTCTCTCTCTTTCTTTATCTCTGTGTCCAAATTTCTCTACTTATGAAGATACCAGCTGTATCGAATTAGGGACTTATCTTATTCTAATATGACTTCATCTTAATTTAATTAAATCTACAATAGCCCTTTTCCAAATCAGGTCACATTCAGATGTGCTAAGAGTTTTTTTTTTTTGGGTCGGGGAGGTGGGCATAGCACCAAGTACTGTTGCTGGAATGAGCTCTCAATGGTGGAGTTTCGTTTGAACTGAGCCCCTATTGTACTAGTCCTTTGGATGGCCTTCTGACCACCTGCTTTTCCCCGAGGGAGCAGCCTTTGTAGTCAGGTGTGATACCTGCTTTTTCCTTGTCCTTGCCAGGTGGTCCCTGCACTCCTTAACATCAAATGGCCAAATCATGACATGAAATATGTTTCTCCTTATGCTGAGCCCCATAGAAATCACATCTTGTAATTTCCTTTCCAAAGACATTTCCGTGTTAACTGCATTCTGTTTGGAAACTCCAGCCGCAGACAAATGCTTTAAGGTGCAATCTGTACTTTGCAAGTGTTGATAGAAGCACACAGTATAAAAACACCCTCCTGCAGAAATGAAGCAACATCAGACTCCATTTATGTCATTTTCATAGGCCTTAAAAGAGTTGGCCTGAGAATTAGAAGTGTGTATTCCCAGTTTACTTCATAACTTCTCAACTAAGCAACAATTATAGTTTCCTTAAGTAAATGGCTCAAAAATAATAAAAACCAGAAGGCTGTAAGATGAATAGTTGATTGAAATAGGTGCCAGTTATTTCAAGGGTTATGTCCCTTGGCGAAACCGTATTGTATGGACTTTATTCTCCAGCCTGCGCATGTTTGACAGATCATGGGCTCCTTTGTTTGCTTCTTTCACTGCTACCCAACCAAAGCCATTTCATGATCCACTGGGGGCCCCACAGGGGAACAAGGCAGGGAAAGGAGAGAAAGTGAAACTCAAGTCAGCATATTTTGTTTCTTGTTAACAGCTCTGGGAAGAGGTCTGGTCAGGAAAGGAATTTCAAGTAATGATTTAAACATATCTTCTGGCAGTTGAAGCAGTGAGGGGGAAAAAAGTACCGTCTCTGATAGCAGCTCACACCCACTTCCAAGGCGGTGGTATGCACAGCCATGTGGCTCTAGAGTCACATTTGCACCATGCATCATGGTTGGCATGCATGTAATGGGCTATTAAGGGAAAGAGGGATGCTCAGAGTGCATTACCAGTCTTTTGTATTGGATATCATGGAGGGCAATCACTGTTTTCCCCTTTAAAATTCTGCTTGATGTTATTGCCAAAGGAAACCGTATGTTAGATGGACCTATTTATAAAATCTGATGAGACATTTCCCTCAACAAACATTCATGCCACTTTTCTATGTTAGGGCCTTGTTCTAGGTGGCAGAAATATGGTTCTGGGGCTGAGGAGATGGCTTAGTGGTTAAGGCACTTGCCTGCAAAGTCAAAGGACCCAGGTTTGATTCCCCAGGACCCATGTAAGCCAGATGTACAAGGTGGCACATGTGTCTAGAGTTCGTTTGCAGTGTCTGAAGTCCCTGGCATGTTTGTTATCTCTCTCTCTCTCTCTCTACCTCTTCATCTCTCTTAAATAAATGAATAAAAATTAAAAAAAATATTTAAAAAGAATCTTTCTTATTAAAAAAAAGAAATGTGGTGTTGATGAGACTGAGCTAGTGAGGTTCCTAGTCAAACCCTTGTAACCCTACATTCTTCTTGGGTATGGGAATTTAGTGAGGTACCTGAGATTGACAGTTCATGAAAAAGGCTGGGGGAGGGGGGTGGAGTCCAAATCTGTCATATGTATAGCAGGGCTCCTCGGGTGTTCTGAAGACGATGAAATTTGAGATGTGTGTGTCTTGCTGTGGAGAGGAGTTCAGGTTTCAAAACAGCACGTGTGTGCACACATTGGTGTGGGTATGGGCATTTCTAGAAGATTAGGTGTGGACCCACCAAGGAGATAGGCAGCTCACTAGGTGCCCAGATCTGGGAGAATGATCAGTTGCAAGGAAGTTACAGAATTCTATTCTGACAAGCTAGTGTAGATTAGACACCATAGTTCTAGTGATGACCCGAGCCTACTGCAGCCCAGCATAGATTCCTGCTTGACGACTCTCAGCCTGAAGCCCTTCCCAACCATCAGGTTGGCCCACTTAATATACCCTTGCAGTTCCACTTTCAATTATTTCAGGAAGGTTTTCTTAATCTCCATCATGTCCTACCCCAGCTAGGTTAAGTGCCTCTTGTAGGTGTCCTGTCAAATGAAAACTCTCATCTCAACTTAGATATGAAATGACTATATTCAGAAGAAATAATGTGGTAATCAAGAGAATGTGAACGTCTCAAAATCTGTGGCCATCGCCATGTCATAGAGAAACAGAGTTAAAGGGTAGGAGGGATAAGTGAATGTTTACTGGAATGGCTAAAGGGAATTTGCAACAGAATTACTTTTGGGGTCTGACAGTGTAGTTTACTGTGTGGTTAGCTGATTTTCAAGGGGGATCTAATCAAGGGGACATATTCCAGTTGCCAGTCATTGCTTTGGGAAATCAGAATTCATGGTCCTGTGGGAAGTTCTGTCCAATCCATGCAGAGAAGAAGTGGGCCATGTTGAATGTGGTTTTTTTTTCTTTATGATACCTTGCAGATATCTTACCACTCCCAGCTTTAATTCTTTCCTTCAGAAATACTGAGTATATTTTTATTTATTTTTGTATAGTTGTAAGATGTAGTAATTCTCTAGATGCTTCTTTGAATGAATGAGGAAATAGATGCATAGCAGATGAGTGGGTTTGAGAGGCAGGGCATCAGGAATCAGGTAGCTTGGAGAAAGGTAGACGAGACAGGCCTGCAGTCTGTATGAAAGAATTCCAAGGCAGACAGAAGTGGGGCCCTGACATGGAAGAAGGGGGTCATGGCTCTCTGTGTTTTCAAAGGGAGTACCCAGGAGGGAAGGAGAGCCAGGAAATCAGGGTTCACAGCTAGGTTTAAGTTGGGAAACAGGAACATGAGCTTAAATAGATGACAGTAAGTTCAATGCCCAGATTGCTACACTTGACTGTGAGAACCAGAACCAGATGGAGGATCTATAGTTCTGTGGGAAAAGAAAAAACAACACTATGTTAAGTACCAGAGCTCTGCTGCATCTGACAAGCATGGTTGGATGCAAAATTCAAGAAGAAGGTTCACATCCCGAGTGCATTAATCTTCTTTTCACTGGCCTTGAGTTTGCAGGAACGTAAATGTGTGTTGTGAGTTCTGGTTTTGAGAGCTTAAAAAGGTCCAGAACTTCTGATGATTCTAATATATACAGTCATGTTCCAGGTCCTGGCTTGGGGAGCTTGGTTATTCAACACTCACTCAGTATATGCTCAATGCTTATAGGAAGTTCTATAATTGTGCCAGGTGCTACGAATTCACAGAACTGGCTTGCAGCCTTTTGTGCCTTAGATTTTAATGAGAAGACAAAATAATTATCATAGACCTTTTTTGTCCAAAAAAAAAAAAGAACGAAAGAAACAAACAAATGAATGCTTACGTATTATTTGAGAAACAGTCAGGATACCCTAGTGGCTCAAATGCAGCAGGGGTGGCAGTGCATGAGATGAATACAAAAGGGCTTGATTGGTTACAACTTGGTAGACCATGGAGGGAAGCGTGGATGTTATTCTCATGCCACAGGAAGACTTGGATGGGCTTAGAGAACGCCATGGTATATTATTGAGGCTTTAAGATAATGTACAGGATAATGTACAGGATAAGTGGAAGGAGATGTTGAGCTGGAGATTTACTGCACATCTCCTGACAAGGACTGGGGCTGGCTTAGGTCAGAGTGGGCATAAGGGAAAGAATAAGTTTGTACTGGCACACGTAGTGACGAGATCCTAGACCTGGAAGACTGATGTCATTTGATACTGGAAGGATCTGTGCCGCTGGAGCAAAACTCTGGTAGACTTCTTGGTTAACATCAAGATGTGTCCTGGAGCCCTTAGATTGGGGAAGGTGTGTCTAGATGGCACGATGGCTTTCCTGAATGGATGACTCGGGGTTGGGGTATCAAAATTCTCTCACAAAATTTCACTGTAACTTGTGCTTTTGTGAAGAAGAGCTCAAAAGGTAAATGCCCTCCTACTCAGGTGGTTGCTATTGATTTTGAAAGGAAAAAAAAAATCTATTTAGAGATCTTTATTGCTAGTTTTCTAGGTGGTAGGAGGACAGAATTTAGGATGTTCTTAATAATGCTAAACATTTTCTCCTTAATTCATATTTCTTGTTGCTCCTTTTTTTAAAACTGTCTTGTGTTGCTGCTTCATTTTAAAGCTCATTAATCACTATGCAGTTTTCTGGACGTTTTTGTGTGCTCATAATAGAATGGCGATTCTGGAATCACTCCTGAGTCCACACAGTCAAAGGTCATGGGAATGGATTATTTAACACTTTTGTCTCTAGAATTAGGCTTAGCAAGCCTTTCATTCAAAGAATGGAAAACTATCATTTGACCTAACTACTTTTGATTTATGAAACTTGGACTCTGTTCTACTACATGTGAACTATTTGTTCACCTAAGTCACCCAAAACCCACAGGTGAAGATGGAAGATCTTCAGAAATCTCTCTATTTTTTATTTCAAAACATTTCTTAAACTTAATTCATTGCATTTTGGTTTATTATTTATTTATTTGAGAGCTACAGATAAACAGAGAAAGAGGCAGATAGAGAGTGAATGGGTGCTCCAGGGCCTCTAGCCACAACGAACTCCAGATGTGTGTGCCACCTTGTGCATCTGGCTTACGTGGGTTCTGGGGAATCAAGCCTCAAACCAGGGTCTTTAGGCTTCACAGGCAAGCACTTACCTCTAAGCCATTTCTCCAGGTCCCCTCTCTATCTTGATATTGGTTACTTCTTTCCTTGCTGTGATAAAATGCTTCATAAAAACAACTTAAGGAAGGAGAAGTTTATTTTGCCTCACAAGAGGATGCTAGCAGGTACACGGGAATATGAGGCACTTGGCCACATTCAGGGTGTAGTCAAAGAAAAATTCAAAAGCAGATGGCAATGAATGCCGGTGCCTAAGCTTACTTTATCCCCCTTTCCTCAGTCTAGGATCCTGTCCCGTGGAATGGTGCTGTCCATAGTTATGATGGATCTTCCAGCTTCAGTTAACCTAATTTAGAAACTCTCTCACATGCTCAGTGGTCATCTCCTGGGTGATTTTAGATCCCGTCCAGTTGACCATCAATATTAACCTTCATAGTCTCATTATGCCCAAATCTAAGCTTCTCCTTCGTCAGTTCAGTCAAAGGAGAGGGAAGAGATACATTGTAGTGCTTCCTTGACATGTGCCATTTAGCATTTTACTACACCACGAGGTATCCATCTGTTTTACAGATGGTAATCAAGGCTCCAACAATAGGTACATCCTGAGGTAAGATAGTTAGTAACTGGTAAGGTAGGCTACACGCCCAGGGTTCTTTGACTCCAGTATACACATTCTTTTTTTTTTTTTTTTTTAGGCAGTGTCTCACTCTAGCCTAGGATGACCTAGAATTCACTCTGTAGTCTCAGGGTGGAGACTCAGGGAGTCTCCCGAGTGCTGGGACTAGAGGCATGCGCCACCACGCTTGGCCGAGTGTCCATTGCCTCTTGCCATTTCCTTTTTGAGGTCATCTACTTTGGTTTCTGCAGACATGTTTCTCATCCTTGCCTTGTCAAGCTGCACTAGTCCAAAGGGACAGTGCTTTTGCACTCAGCCCCATTTCTTGCTTTTCCTCTCCTCCACTCACCCATGTGTTCTTGTGGTACATCTTGACTTTATGCATCTTGTTAATGTGCCTGATGGACCCTCTCCACCTGCTGGAAGTGCTGCGTCCAGTGTCTGTTTGCACTGATTTTCATCCCTCGTGACCTAGCATAAGTGATACTTCCCGGCGGCATGTTCCTAGGTTGTCTGGAATAGTTTTGGTTGCCTTTGTTGCATCCCCCTTTGTGCACACCTCAGTCAAGACTTACCTCAACAACGAGGAATCTTAGGGTTCAGAAACTAAAAGAAGTCTAAGGGTCGGTCTGACTTCGAGCTGGGGGGCTTAGATTGTGCCACATTTCCAGAAGGGTTCAGAGGGTTCATAGATGTCTTACTACAGCCTGGGTCTGCTGTTGAGTGCTGCACTCATGTGGTGAGAAGAAGGCCACTAGCAGCTGTAGGCTTGCATATTACCATTTAACATCTTTATTTATCTCCCACTGTTCCCTTAACAAGTTATCCTATTCTGGGTGGTTTCAAAGAGATTTATTTTACCACAATGTGGAGCCAGAAGTCTGAAATCAAGGTGTTGGCAGTGCTGGATCCTTGTGAGACATGGATGTAGAGTGTGTTCCCTGCCCCTGCCCTAGTTTTTGGTGGCTGCCCACAGTTCTTGGCTTACAGCTACCTGCCTAACTCCAACCTCGGTCTCCATTGTTACAGCACTGTTCTCTCTCTGCACTTGTGTTTTCTCCTTTTCTGTCTCTGAGAAGGACAACACATGCTACTGGATTTAGGGCTTTCTGCCATTCAGCATGATCTCATCTTGAATTACTGTCCTGAATTATGTCATCAGACACCTTTATTTAAATTAAGGTCACTTTCTGAAGTTCCAGGATTTTTGTATTAGGTATTTTTTCAAGAGTTGGCTATGGTTTACACTTCCAGAGGGTAGAGTCTATCATGGTGGGGTAAATGGTGGGAGCAAGCACCAGCAAGTGAAATCATCACATTGACAGTGAGGAAGCAGAAGGCACACAGAAAGAGGGACCAGGCTATAAAAACTCAAGGTATGCCCTCAATGGCCCACTTCCTTCAGCGATGCTTTACCTCCTAAAGGTTCTACAACCTTCCCAAACAGCGTGACCAGATGGGGGACTAAGTGTTCAAACACAGGAGGCTATGGGGGGGCATTCTACATAGAAACCACCACACAGGTGGACACATCTTCTGGGGGTAGCACTCAGCCAACTATTATGACCTTAATGGAGAAGATATGCTTTCCTCCATCCATTCCAGTGGAACTCTCAAGCATGGCTCCCACTTTGATGCTCCATCACTCAACCATCTTGGTAGACTGCAGAGCATTCCCTTGGCTCTGCTTGAGCCATATGCCCAACATTGGAGCTAGGGTGGTGAGTAGGGTGGACTCGCTTGAAACACATGGTATAAGCTGGAGAGAAGGGTCACTCTTCAAAGCCAGTTGATATGCTTTTTTAGAGCAAGGAGGAAAAGCTGCCTGGCAGCAGAAGCAACCACACCGTTGTTGGCTGTACACACTGTGACACTGGTTTGTTGATATCTCTGCTCTCCACCTTGACTGTGACCTTCTCAGGGTTATGAGTAACCCAGTCTTGCTCATCAATGCCTGGGGCATGATAAAAACTCCATCAACATATGTTAAATTAAATTACAGAGACCAAAGTTTCCCTGTAAAATAGAATCTAAATGTAAGCATGAATCATAATATTTGTTAAAAATAGTTTTGGCCTGTCTATAAAATGACAAGGAAAGCAGTTTCAAGGATAAGAAAACAGCTTTCCTGGGGCTCTGCATTCTGTTCTACTGTGTTGGGAACCAGTGGTATTGACCCAGAGGATTCATGAGCATCGATGGGGTGGTCTTTCCTTACCCAGCAGTTATCTATAGCAGGATGTGGAGTCTTCATACTCCACCACCATTTCATTGAATTCAGTCAGTGGAAATAGCACAAACAGCACTGTGGTCAAAGAGCTTACCTAATGGGATTTTTTCAGCCATGGGTCAGTTCTGCCTACTAGCTATTTGGATGGAAATTATAGAAGCCCAGGTCCGAATGAAAGCACTAGGTAGATATTTTCTTGAGCTGTTATAAACATGGCTGAGTCCTTTATTTTTGAGGAAGGTATTTTAGTTCTTTTTATGATTTCCAAATCAATGTTTTATTTTATTTTATTTTATTTTATTTTATTTTATTTTATTTTATTTTATCTTTTAAACATGGAATTTTCTGCCAAGAAGTATGGAAGCCTTGTACAGTCTGTAAATTTGAAGGTGACAGGCATTCTGAGGAGACCTTGCTATTGACAGCTGAGTTAAAAATGTAAACACAGGGCTGGGGAAATGGGTTAGCAGTTAAGGCATTTGCTTGTGAAGCCTAAGGACCCTGGTTAGATTCCCCAGGACTATGTAAGCCAGATGCACAAAGGGGAACACACATCTAGAGTTCATTTGCAGTGGCTAGAGGCCCTGGAGTGCCCATTCTCTCTTTCTTGCTATCTGCCTCTCTCTCAAATAAATAAATTAATTAATAAAATTTAAAAAATGTAAATGCAGATAGCATATTGAATAGGGGTTATTTCATCATACAACTTATTTATTTTAGGATTAAAACCTCTTTATGTTTCATTATCTATTTCATTTTTTGTGTGTGATAAGAATTCTAAACATGACATCTACCTTCCACAACATCTCAGCTGCACAATACATTCTTGTTTCCTATAGGTACAGTGTGGCTCACATATCAAGAGCTTATTTATGTTGCTTTACTGAATCTTTATGTCTGCGGATGCATAACTCCATATTTCCCCCTGCCTCTAGTCCCTGGCTGCCACCATTCCATATTTTGATGCTTTGAGTTTAACTCTTTTGATGCTTCATTTAATTGACATCTGGCAGTATTTGTGATTTTGTAACTAGCTTATTTCACTTAGCACTATATAGTTGAGGCTTCTTTTTTTTTTTTTTTCACAAATTTATTTATCTTTCTACTTCTTATGGAGACTACATATGCCAAGGTTCTCCTTATCCATATCTGAAAAATATCTTAGTCTTATACTCTTGGTCCTCCGGTCACTACTAAAAATATGAGAAGTCTCATTTCAGTTATTAAAATGCCTGGTCTGATGTAATATAAAAAGGAATTCAGGAGCTGGAGAGATGGCTTAGCAGTTAAGGCATATGCCTACAAAACCTAAGGACCCAGGTTTGATTCTCCATGTCCCATGTAAGCCAGAGGCACATGGTGACTCATGCATTTAGAGTTCATTTGCAGTGGCTAGAGGCCCTGGCATACCCATTCTCCCTCTCTCTCTCTGTTTCAAATAAATAAATAAATAAATAAATAAATAAATAAATAAATAAATAAATAACTCTTTTCAAAAAAGGAATTCAGTTGGAGTGAAAGTTTCTTCCCTCCCACAGCTAAGGGTTAGGCTTGAGGCATGGCTTCCCTTCTGCCCCTTTGTGCTGTTTCTTCCGTTCCAGCCGTGCACCCAGTGGCAGAAGCATTTCTGGTATAAAGTGAGCTCTGGTGCCTGTTTTCACTGTAGATATTTTATTCTCTCATTTCTTCTTCTTGTTTCCTTGGAAGATTTTGGTTTCTCCCTGGCTTTTGGCATCAGGCCCTCCATGTGGTCCAACATATGCTTCAGGTCTTGATCTCAGCAGTATGAACTTGTGAGTTCAGCTTTTTCTCTTCCTTGCTTTTGAATAGCAAGCTGGAGGTAGGACTTGATTAATGAATGAATGGGCAACAAGAACAGAACCTGGTTTCTTTTACTTATGTTACAATGCCCAGTGTCCCTTTGGTCATACTCGAGAAAAGGTATTGCACACCAGGTGTGGGTAAGACTCTGTGATAGGCACTGGACAGGGATGCAAAGATGGATGTGGTATGACGGTTACCCTTAAAAAGCTTACAGAGCCAAGAGAGGAAATAATTGCTGGATAGTGGTGCAAGCTGTGCCAGGTCAGACAATGAGGTGGTTGCTTCCAACAGGGACATTCTGTGAGGGCTTAGTGGAGAAGAAGCATTGGGTAAGCTATTCAAGAGATGATGCCCATAGATGGAGGAAGGGGGTTGGCAGGACATAAAAGCATTTAAATAATATGTACTTCACAGAGCTAAAAGCTTCCATTGAGGAACTCTCCAAGTTGCTTTGGAATTTGGATACTTAGATTTCACAGTTATAAAAGCAAAGAGTTAGTTTGCTTCCTTCATCTGACATGAACACCTTTGTTTTCTTTCTCCCTTCATTTTATCATCCCAGCAGGACCTGATCCATCAACAGAATTTATGTTTATGTTAATTCTCAACATTCCCAGCATGCACTGTTTCAACCTATACTGTTTCCCTGATCATAGCATTAAAGATTTGTGCCTTTGTTCTCATCCTAAAATATTCAGTGGCATACAGAACCTTATTTGGACCTGTGGACTTTCTTTTGGTGGGCTTTGGGGTGAATAAGTTAGCTATGGAAGAGGAATGAGATTCTGTATCCTCAAGCTTGGCTGAGTTGATATCTGAATTCCAGGTCTTCTCAAAAATGACTGTCTCTTCCTTTCAGTAGCTGCGACAGTTATGCCATGATTTTAAATGACTGGCTTCCAGAATCCAAAGTTTATTACAACAAATGTCCCCATATTATCAGTCACCTTGTATTTATAGAAAATGGTAAAGCTAACCTTCTCTATGATGAGTATGGCTCATGGTCTCAGATACTTGTCACTAACACATGTGGTGCAGGTTGTACCCAAAGTCCCATGCTCTGCTCCAACAGATCAAGTCTCTCAAATATTCAGTTGCTGGCAGCAACAGAAGATGAAATTTTAGTTTATTTCCTTTACAGATTTCTGCACATAACCTGTTTTGTGTCCCAAGATCCTAGAATTTACAACTGTCTTGAAGGAACAGGCCAATGCATCCCTGTCATTTCTTAATTCTTTCTTCCTAGGTTACTTATTTTCTTCAGAGGTTAAGAAACTTTTCTTTTTAACCATGAAAGACAAAATTATGCTATTATAACCTTTCCTGAGGAATAATTGTAGTTATTTGCTATTTCTAGGTAGCATTCATGTTTTTAAGACCTGTATTTACTGGATATTAAGCACAACTTTTTACTGTATCCTCTACACATCTGTATCTCTACTAAGTTCTCTAAATTGTGTAGAAACTATGTTGTCAGAGGTTCAGGTTTCAAAAGGAACAGAACACAGCACTGTCTTCTGGGAATTTATAGTCTGGAGGGGTAGTTATTTCCAGTGGATGGGATATTCAGTATTGAGATAGTAAGGAGGATAGATATGGAAATATTTTATCTTGCCCAGAAATATCAGTCAATACTTTCAAAAAATAATGATATCTGAGCTGGTTTGGGGAAACTGAGGCTGACATCTAAGGTAGAGAGGAAACAGTAGCTGCAAAAATCTAGATCCAACGGGCTGGAGAGATGGCTTAGCAGTTAAGCGTGTGTCTGTGAAGCCTTAGGACCCTGGTTCAAGGCTCAATTCCCCAGTACCCAAATAAGCCAGATGCACAAGGTGGTGCATGCATCTGGAGTTCGTTTGCAGTGTCTGGAGGCCCTGGTGCACTCATTCTCTCTCTCTGCCTCTTTCTCTCTCTGTTGCTCTCAAATAAATAAATAAAAATAAACAAAATTTTTAAAAGAAATCCAGACCAGAGAGAGGATATTCATTGTCAAAGGAGCACAGAATTTTTTTTTTTTGCAAGGTGGAATGTACAAAATATAGGATTTAGGGGCAGATGACATGAGATGAGCCTGGAAGATAAATGTGGACAGGGCTGCACAGGGACTTTTCACCAGACTAAGGAGATAGGGTTGTAGAAGGATTTAAAACATGGGGGCAGGATGACTGGATTTGTGGTTTAGGAAGGTCCTTCTGACAGTTGGGTGAAAGATGGGTGAAGAGACTCCATCCATCTGTAGGCAGTAGGATGAGTTAGTAGGTTATTGCAATCGTCCAGGCTACACATGACAAGGCCTTAAATAAAGCTGTGGTCGTGAGGATGGAGAGGAGGTGACAAAGAAGAAATAGAATCAATAGGTCATTGCTAGCACTTGGGAACACTGAGGGAGGAGGGAGAGAGGAGAGTCAGGACAAGTCTCAGACTTTTGGGTTGAATGTTTATGTGGAAAATCTTATTGTCAAACAAAATAAGGCATTGGAAAGGTAGTGTTTTGAGATGTAATTTTTAAAAAAACCTTTAAAAATATTTTATTTATTTATTTGATAGAGATAGAGTAAGAAAGAGAGAAATACGCAGATAGAGAGAAAGAAGCAGATAGAGAGAATAGGTGTGCTAGGGCCTCTAGCCGCTGCACATGAACTCCAGACACATGTGCCAACTTGGGCATCTGGCTTACATGGGTACTGGGGAATGGAATTTGGGTTGCTTTGCTTTGCAGGCAAGTACCTTAACTGCTAAGCCATCTCTTCAGCCCTTTAAAAAATTATTTTTATTTTTATTTTTTTAGAGAAAGCAAGAGAGACAGAGAGAGAGAAGGAGAGAGAAGAATTGGTGCACCAGGGCCTCAGCCACTGTAATCAAACTCCAGATGGTTGAGCCACCTAGTGGGCATGTGTGACCTTGTGCTTGCCTCACCTTTGTGCATCTGGCTTATGTGGGATCTGGAGAGAGATCAAACATGGGTTCTATTCAGCTATCTCTCCACCCCTCTCCAGCCCTTCATTTAAAAATATTTTATTTATTTGAGAGAGAGCGAGAAAGAGGGAGAGAGAAAGACAGACACAGACAGAGAAAGACAGACAGAGTGAGAGAATGAATGGACACAGCAGGGCCTCTAGCCACTGCAAATGAAGTCCAGATGCATGTGCTACCTTGTGCATCTGGCTTATGTGGGTACTGGGGAATTGAACCTGGGTCCTTAGGTTTTGTAGGCAAGTGTCCTAATTGCTAGGCCATTCTCTCTAGCCCTGTAATAATATTTTTAAATTTTTTTATTATTTTATTTATTTTTGGAGAGAGACACAGAGAGAGACAGACAGAGAGGGAGAGGGAGACAGATAGAGATGGGCGCCCCCTTGTGGGCAAGTGCGGCATTGTGCCCTTGCATCACTTTGCATCTGGCTAAATGTGGGACCTGGAGATTGGAACCAGGTTCTTAGGTTTAGCAGGCAGGCACCTTAACCGCTAAGCCATCTCTTCAGCCCCTGTAATAATATTTTTAATGGCATTGTTGAGGTTCTTATTATGTGAAGAGTCTGGGTATGGTTGGTAAATTTGTGAGTCAACTTGAAAGGGCCATGTTGTGCAGAAAGTCGCATTGTTCTGGATGTTTTGTCAGAGGATTTTGGATGAGATTGATATTTATATTGTTGAACTTCGAAGAAAACACAATTTTTCTATAATGTGAGTAGGTGGGTGAGGGTCTCAATCAATCAGTTGAAGATCAGAACAGAACAAAATAATTAACCTTCTCCAAGCAAGAATCTATTGGTTCTATTTCTGGAGATGGTGAAGCTGTGCTGCTGGACTTGAGCCTATTCTTCATACTTAATAGTGATATCACTGTGGGAATATTGGGAAAATGACTTCCCACACCCTCACCTATCTCACCTGTACACTGAGCATAATAATATCACCTCACATGTCTTTTTTGTGGCACTTAAAAGAGAAAATCCATGTAAGCTTTAAAGTGTAGGGTCTAGCATGCGTTAAATGCTTAAGAAATGTCTGCCGTTATTATTATAACCAAGGAAACATTTCCACATTAATGTTGAACTAATAACTGCTAAGATTGTTACCTGTCCCAAGAGAGGTTTATGGGATAATATAGATCAGAGTTTTCCATTAGAAGAATTAGCCTCTTAGCTTAATGCTTTGCACATTGAAATAATACTCATTGAGTGATTGAGTTCTTCCTGGTTGAAATGAGTGAGATCCATAGCAGAGAACATAGCAGGTTAGAAAGGGGAAAGCCAGGGTACAGGGAGATGAGTGGTTTAATGAAGATCACAGAGTGGGCTATTTTCTAGCTCTTGGTCTCCCATCTTTATTCTTGGGGTTAAGGGGCTGCCAACCATGCCTCAGCAGTGTGGCTCTATTTGATATCCCACTTGAAGGACTTATTCATCAATAGAAAAAATTATAAAGGCATTCTTATTTCTCTTATTAAATAAAAGTAGTCTTAGGATTATAGGCTATGTAAATATGGAGCAAAAATAGGCAAAGATTCACACATTTTGTTCTCTTGCTTTTGGGAGAGCGCCTGAGTGGGGAGGTGCTCATTGTATACACACAGACTCTATTCACTGTCTCCTTTGGTCTCCACTATTTATTATTTCTCTTCTCACTCTCATGCAATCACTTCCTGGAGGTCATCTTTCAGAGGTCATGTCCAAGGTCTTTTCCCTGTGTGTGCTTTCTTCATGGCCTTTCTGCATCTTCTAGCACTGTTGGTACCCTCTTCTTCTGGAAAGTGTCTCCTTTGACAGTGGACAGAATTCTGTCCTGGTTCCCTTTCAGCACCCTAGCCTTCTGGCATCCCTAGTGGTAGCTGAATCAGCATCCTTGGTGGTTTCATCCAAGATTTTGCTTTCGGCTGTCGTCTGTGTGCTGACGATTCTCCAAATGGTCTAGTCAGTCCTAATACCTCCTCCCAGATTCAGACCTACACTCTCATTCATATTCATCCTCCATCCTCCCTTCCTTCCTACTTCCCCTCCCTCCCCTTCTGGCATAGATACAGTCTTGGTGCAGGATTTATCTATGAAGTGTATACCTTCAAGGGCCAGATTTTTTTTCTAGGGGCTGGGGTGGGGGTCACAGCAATTCTAACAATGGGAGAATATGCATGTGTCAGGATGAAAAGTGTCTAAGATTCTGTGGAAATGTACAGTGAGGTTATTAATGTTTAGTTCTCTCTCTCTCTCTCTCTCTCTCTCTCTCTCTCTCTCTCTCTCTCTGTGTGTGTGTGTGTCTGTGTGTGTGTGCAAGGTACAGCTCCTTGAAGCCAATCATTGAATTGCATTGTGAAGAATCAGAAAGTGTTATCCAAGTAAAAAGCTCTGGGGGCCATCCTGTCCAGCGGCAAATGGACAGGGTGGAGACATAGGCTTTCAATGACAAGTGGTTCAGTATGATGTGCACAGGACCTCAAATCTGAGGTAGGGCATGGTTAGGGACTTGAGGTGAGAAAGATAAAATAGGCTCGTTCTGTAGGCAAAGATCAGCTCAAAAAAGACCCATAGTGTGGAATTTTTAATTTTTAATTTTTAAATTTTTTGTTTTATTTTTGGAGAGAGACACACAGAGAGAGAGAGAGACAGAGAGAGAGGGAGAGGGAGACAGAGAATGGGTGCACCAGCAGTCTCTCAGCTGCTGTGAACGAAATCCAGATGTGTGTGCCCCCTTGGGGCAAGTGTGGCATTGTGCCCTTGCGTCACTTTGCATCTGGCTAAACGTGGGACCTGGAGATTGGAACCTGGTTCTTAGGCTTAGCAGGCAGGCGCCTTAACTGCTAAGCCATCTCTTCAGCCCTAGTGTGGGATTTTAAACCTGCCAATCATCATTAATTAGAATCTCATTCTTATAATCTCTCAGGATGAAATTATCTTTTCCTTCAGATATCTTGACTCACCTTGTTACAGTTCATTTAATGAAGGGCTAACTAGTGTTCTGTTTATAAAAGGAGTTTATTTCTGGTAGAGGGAAGAAAGGCTGTTTTTGACGGTAAGCCACAGGAGATCCATCCCTTATTTGGAAAGTCAGAACTAAGTCTTTCTTCCTGCACACCTATAATCCCAGGGGTAGTTCCGGGGTGGCCATGTCAGTACCTAATGAGGATAGCAAAGCTTGGTGTTTCTATTTACCTCTTGTCTGTCCTTGCAAATGGGTTTTCTCTTCACCTATCTGTATCTCTTTGAAGCATGATTAGGTTTCACATGTAGAAGGCCCCATGCATAGAAAAATAAAATAGGACTTGAGTTATGGATTTCCTCATCTTTTTTGGGGGGGGAGAGGTGGGTTTCGAGGTAGGGTTTCACTCTAGTCCAGGCTGACCTGGAATTCATTAGTAGTCTCGGGGTGGCCTCGAACTCATGGCAATCCTCCTATCTCTGCCTCCCAAGTGCTGGGATTAAAACCATACACCACCCTGCCCAGCTCCTCATCATTTTTAATTTAAGAGCAAAGCATTCATTCCAAGAAGCTTCCAGAAGGCATTATCTTATCTGCTTGAACACAATTCTATTATATGCTGGTTTCCAAATCAGTACTTGGGAAAGAATAAAATTACAATGACTGAGTTAGACTGTATATTCTTCATGATGACAAAATCTCCAAAATGGGTATAAAAATTATTCCTGGGGGTGGGAGATGTATTAAGTTCCTATGCTGCTATAGCTTACCAAAAAATTTAGTGGGCTCAAAGCAATACAAATTTATTATCTTACAGATTGTCAGAAGCCCTAAAATGGGTCTCAGTGGAGTGTCATTCGGGTATGTCATTCATGTAGTAGAGTTGTGTTTCTTTCTGAATCCATTTCTCTGCCTTTTATAGCTTCTTGATGCTGCCTATATTTCCTGGATCATGCCCCCTTCCACCTTTAATGTTAGCCATGACCTATTTAGTTTTTTTTTTTTTTTTTTTTTTTCATAATGAACAGTCTGTGTTTTTGGCTTCCACTCTCCTCTGTCCTATGTAAGGAGACTGTGGTTATATTGGGCTCATCAGGATAGTCTTGCCATCTCTAATACATCTGCTTAGCAATGTTAATTTCAGTTGCACCCTCAATTCTCCTTTTCTTTGTAACTCACTAGATTCATTATAATCAAGAGATTAGAATGTAGACATCTTCAGGGACCATTGCTCTGTGTACCAGAGGGAAACATCTTAGATGTTACAATGATCTATGTTCCTTCAAAGGGTAGTCTACCTATGGAATTCATATTTCTCAGGAAGGAGATGAGATTTGAGGATTACTAGAGGAGAATTTTCTATAAAGGCTGCATGGCAAAGAGGGCATTTCTCATTGACAAATATAGATGATCTTTCATATCTTGTGAGTTCTGCATCCATGGACTGAATCAACCATGATTTGTAGACCGTCTTAAAGTTGCATCTGTTCTCAATATATTAAACTTTTGGGGATCACTATTCCTAAACAATATAACAACTATGTACACATTGTTTACATTGTTTTAGATATTTAGTTAGAGATGATTTAGAGATAATGCATGTACATTCTATGGATACTGCTACTTTAGAAACTAAACTTAAGCATCCATAAATTTGTGTGTGTGCAAGAGGTTTTAAACCCTGGGCATTGAGATTAACTGTACTGTGCTAGATTAACTACATGACTATCCACTTGCAACTCATTAGTTTACCAGTATACTGGGAGCAAATAGATACTACTGGTTCCTGAACAATCCATTAACAAGGAGGAAAGAGAGATTCCTTTTGGGTAAATAATTAATAGGATCTGCTGCTCCAGGTGAGTCATTTGAAGCTGAGGTAAGAGGTTACATGAACTGTGTGGCAGGGATGAAGTCATACAGAATCATATGGTTTCTGTTACCACTTTCTTTTGCTTTCTACCATTTTTAATTTGCTTTTATTTTATACTTAAATAAACAAAACAATGACTGATATATATTTGAAATGCATCAAAATTTGATTGTCATTGACTTTTAAAAATATATGAAAGCATTACCTAATCCTTTAGTTGCTCTTATATATGCCATGGTTCGGTGGCTTGTTGTAGCAATATCTGGAAGATAGGATTACAATGTTTGATTAGAATTGTCATAATGAAATTTCTCTTATATGTCCTTTTCCTTATATGCGGGCATAATGTTTTTCTTTTTCATTATCTGATTGTTTATTCAGAAGTTACCATTTGAAATTCCATTACTTCATGAACTGCTCACAAAGCTTTGGAAAATTACTGCTAATTCTAAAATAATTGTACCACTTATCATTGCTCAGTCAAGAAAAATGGGCATTTATGTGTGCTTTAGCAATATTTCGATAGGCTGTTACACCTCTTCTTTTAAAATAGTCCTGATTGCAATGCAAATTGCAAGCTGTGATGCCATTGCTGAAAATTGGAATGGCAATAATCTCAGCTGGTTGAAATCCTCTGTTGACAATGGGAGCCTCTTGGAACCGTGTTCGGCCATCTTTGCGTCTTTTCACAAAGCGGACTCCGGTGCAATCTCTTCAGCAGAAGCCATACCTTACATCATCATATGGTTATCCCCATGGCAATGTGTGGCTTCCTGTACAACAAGAATTACCATGATCCTCAGCTGCCAGCACCATTTCCACGATCCTTCCGGGCTATATACCAAGACTAGAAGGGCTGCTCTATGAGCATTCAGTTTAGTTACATGAATGTTATTAAATGCTGCTTCTGCATCAGAAAATGCTCTATGCTGCTAAGCAACTATGGTCTCCCAGTTGGATAAACAATAGGACCATGCTGTATAAGAAGTACTGTGATAACACACAGAGCAGTGGAAAGAGGGGTCATGGAAGACGACAGGGTAGACATTGATCTGGATACAACTGAGTTTAAAAAATGCTGTTAAATCATGTTTCTAGACACTTTCTGAGGAGGGTGGAAGACATTCAGATAAACCTAGAGCTACATGTAGGCACAAATCTTACTACCAGTAAGTTGCTCTAGATCAGATTTTCAGCCCTCATGCTTCTCACCACCATGAATTTTCGACCAGGTTAAATCCTTGTTTTGGGAATCTGTTTGGTACACTTAAGATTTAATACAGTCAAATGCTCCCCTGGGTGGATGGGGAAGGGCAAAACCATTTCCAGCTGGAGAGTCACTTCTAAATCATATGTTAAGAATAGAAGCATCAGATATCTTGAAAGAAGGAGAAGAGGAGTAAAAGATATCTTGAAAAGAAGGAGAAGAGGAGTAAAAGCATGGGAGGAAAGGACTAAAGATTGAGGAAAAGGAGCAAGGAAGATAGCAAAAAGTTGATTATCAGGGAGATTACTGGGTAAGTAACATCCTCCTTGGAGAAGGGTGCTTTAAAAAAAAACCAGGCATATCTTCTGGTCATTTTGAAGTAGTTTCCATTGTTTTCATGTAAATAGCTTCCTTCTCCCCTCTCACACATAGGGCTTGTGGGGATGAATTTTGTTTTTGGATGGAATCTCTGACTGGGGTTGACATCCCCCTGTGATGTAGAGAAAGTGTTCATTCAGTGGCTGGTTCATACTGGAATTGTACATTAGAAAATGAATTGAAACCATAAACTGGAACCTATTCTGGATTACCCTGGTTGAGGAGATTGCTTATGAATTTCCCTGGCAATTGCCTGGCCCATCTGAGGGCCAGTGTGAGCAGTTAGGCACTCTAGCATAATTACCCTGCTCACCACAGTTGCACAATGACACACACACACACACACACTCACACACATACACACTCCATTAAAGAGCTGGGCTTAAGAAAATGGAATGGGAATAAAAGCCAGTACAGAATAAGCCAGGTTATCCACAGGGAGGACATGTACACAGGATGCTAGATAGTGACCAGAGCACATTCAGGGGTTGGCAGGAAGGCTTCTGCTCTGGCTCACCTGCTAAGCTCTGTGTGACCGTAGGAATCATTTCACCTCCTTGAACTTGTTGGTTTCTTCCTTTTGTTGGGCTAAATTGTTTGCTGCTAACTACAGCTTTTTCCACTTTTAATATCATGCGAATTCACAAGAAATCACACATCATAAATGACCTAGCTTCTCCCTGCTGCTTGGGCAGGCCTTGCTTCTACAAGGCTGGTTGTGGATAGGGCCTGATCAGACCAGCTGAGTTGAAGCCAAACCCAGGTTTGGAATAAACATGATGGGTTAGCATGGAACAAAGGATCCAGCAGCAGCCTGAGCCATCAGATCCCTGGGCATCCTCACCAGACCTTCTCTTTAGAGATTCCTTCAAAAACATTCTGAGCTATCCGAACGTTGTCATTGGAAGAAGCAGAAAGAACAGAAACAAAGAATGGAAACCATTTCCACAACATGCTCTGAACCTGGCAGTGTGTTCTAAAAGCTTTCTGTCCCAACCCAAACTGTGGACTCTGTTTTCTGTTTTCCTTGGCTCAAAGCCTCACCCCTATTAGTGATTATTCATAACTTAACAACTGACCTTCTCCAGAGCCCTCATTCCCTGTTTGCTGGCTAGATCTAAACATGGGATAGAAAACTAAAGCTTCAGTTCCTGTTGCATGTTGCAGCATTAAAAGTCTATTTGCTCACTTTTCTTTCTTTCTTTCTTTTTTTTTCTTCCCTGTCAGCTTGTCCATCTCTGTTTGGGACCCAGGGCTGCTTTAATGAATCTATGGCAAGTTGTTTACCAATTTCTGCTTCTAATGCAGCTGTCAGACACTCAAACTGTCTATTAGCCAAGCTGGCATTCTATCAACCACATTTTCCAAGCTTCTGTCTCTCAAACATGTTTTTGACTACACTAAGCATTTCAGTCTTTAAGCGCATTTAAGGCATGGTATATACCACCATTCAGTTCAGTTCAATAAGTGCCTCTGCATTTTCTCTGTGACATGCCTTCTGCTGGGTCTATTGGATTATCAAAGTTGAATAAGGATGTGTTGCTTTTTTTAAATATGAGCTGCAACAGAAATTTAGCAGGAAGGGAGCGTATTGTTTTCCTTATTCTAGGAAGGTGCTGCATATTCATTCAACGAGTTTGCAAATCTTTCCCCACCTCAAGAATGCGAAGAGTCCCCTTGACAACTGATTAACAGACAGGACAGGAAAAAGCAGGGCAGGACTTTTGTCATGAATGTGATTAATGAATTCTTATTAGATATATCATACTATCTCTGCATTGCCCCATCCAAAAATAGGGATGTATATTCATATTTTTATAATGAGACACATGCTCTTGTTTCTTATTTCTCCATGTTTGCTATATTTCCTCTCATGCTTACCCCGAGAGTTTGACATTTCAACCACAACAATTTATGCATCAACCAAATAAACACAGTACTAGTAAAATTACTATGTTTCCATGAGTTTTAGTTTAATCAGTTTTTATCAATTTAATTTTCCTGACTTCCAATATAGCCACATTTTTGGCAGTCTATTAGTTGAGCTATTGCTATTTTAGGGGAATATCTGCTTATGATGGACTTATGGCTTAACTGTAAGTAAATGGCTACAAATAATGTCTGTGCTTATTAAGGCGACCTGTAGGTTGAAGTTAAAGCCTAACATGGTGAAACTGTAAAATGTTGGCTGCTGGGCTGGAGAGATGGCTTGGCGGTTAAGGCACCTGCCTGCCTGCCAAGCCTGAGAACTACGGTTCCAATCTCCAGGTCCCATGTTTAGCCAGACCCAAAAAGTGATGCAAGGGTGCAATGCTGCACTTGCCCACAAGGGGACGCACACATCTGGAGTTTGTTCACAGTGGCTGAGAGGCTATTGGCATGCCCATTCTCTCTCTCTCAAAAAAAAAAAAAAAAAAAAAACAGTTGGCTGCCAATATCAAATTTTTCATCCGTAACACTAAGGCCTTTAGTAGGAACTTAACTGTGGGCAGCATTGCTCATGCCTGAAATCTTAGGTTAAATACAATAAGCTTATTTTATTTTATTTTATTTTATTTATTTTTATTTATTTATTTATTAGAGACAGAGAAAGGGAAAGAGAGAGAGGGAGAGTGAGAATAGGCACGCCAGGGCCTCTAGCCACTGAGAACGAACCCCAGATGCATGCACCCCCTTGTGCATCTGACTTACATGGGACCTGGAGAATTGAACCGGGGTCTTTAGGCTTTGCAGGCATGTGCCTTAACCACTAAGCCATCTCTCCAGCCCACAATAAGCTTTTCTATCAAATAAGTAAGAACTCTGATTTAGGTGGGTGTAAGGGAGGTTGGGGAGGAACCATGCCCTTGATGCTGAGAGTGAAAATGAATCTAGGTCATAAAGGATGACCTAGCCTGTCGATGGAGCACCTTGCCAGGGAAAATGCTTGTAACTGGGACACTGCTGAGTCCCTGAAGAATATCTTAAATTCCAGAATCTTCAATCTGGAGACACAGCTGTAATCCTATATGGATTTAAAACTGGCAGGGGAGAAGGTACCAACAGAAGATGGGATATGTGTAACATGTAAAAGGGGAATGGGGAGATGCACAGAGGTAGCTAATGTGTGGCAACATTAGGACAGGCCAGCAGAAGGAATCCCATCTTAGTGCAAGCCAACTTGTATAATAGAGAAGGATGTTTTGTGTTATTTCTATAAGAATGTCTCAAAATCATCTTATTTCACATGATAGTGACGTTTTGTGAGCATTGGTTGGTAGGAGCTAGTCCCCAGGCAGGTGTCTAATAAAAGTGTGCTGCTGCATACACAAAGCTGAGAATTATCATGCAGAGAAGGTCAAGTGAGGACATCCCAGAAGCTCTGTCCCCAAAGGAAGAGCATCACCCTGCCTCGTTGTCTTCCAACACACATCTGTGACTTTCTGATGTTCTTGTCCTTTGCCTATATTGCACAATTTCATGCTCAGATGTGATGTGTGAATGAAAATTGGAATTATAAAAAAGTGGACTATGTAAAATTAAATTTTCATAAGTGATAAAAGACTGAATTTTACCTTGAAGTCCCCAAACCTTTCCTCTACCCTCTTAGTGGTGTCTATAATGCAGATTATAATTAATCAGAATATTATTGTATTACTACCTTTCATTATTAAAAATGTCTAATATGGTTTGGAATATCAGAGTACTTCAGAATACTATTATACTGCCATCTGGGCTTATCAGTAGCAACTATTTCCATTTCCAAGTCTTATTAAACCAAACACATTATAGTAATTTGTATGTGAAACATTCCAGCATTACTAAAACTTCCATAATGCTGAAAATACAAATTAAAATAAAGCAGGCTCTTTTGGCTACCTAAGCTTTTATTAATTCTAAAGCCCTGTCTATAAAAGAACTGTCTCTTCAAGGACAAATATTGAGTCAGTGACTCACAGTGCACAGGATTCTGTGTACCGTTAGAGCACAGTCTTGTTATATGTAGAAAAAATTTTCCTAAGATGGACCATCTTCCCAAGGTTCCTATGTGTTGGGTCTTTTCTTATGTATCTGTTATGGTGGGTTTCCCCCTCCTTGTGACTGCTGAGGACCTAGATTGCTCACAAAGCTTGCTATTATATAGCTTCCCATGCTATTTCTACTACAGCCAGTCCTTGATGGCTCAGTTTTGGTTTCATAGACTTTAGGGAAAAACAAGCCGTCTTTCCCTTGGACTCAGGCAAAATAAGGTTCCTAACTCATCTTATCACTCTTCTGAAAGAATGCTTGGGATCTCCTAAGTTGACAGCGTCTTAAGCCCCTGACAGTGTTCACCATCTGAAGACCTGGGCCAGGATACATACACTGATGGCCATCTCTGGGCTATCACTGATTGGGCATTGGTCATATTGTCCTGCACTTCCTCGTCTGACCCCTTTGTAGTCATGGCTCATTTTTCTCCTCTTTATGTTCATGTGGCCACACTGGTTCTAGGATTTGGGCTTCTTCAAGCCTTTTGTGTGGCTAACCTTCAGTAGCTAAATGCCCTCTTTTCATTAATAGGTACTTTCAACTTCTAGAAGTTTCCCACTTTTCACTGTTCGGTGGCCTGGAATTGGGGTGATGTTTGTTTCTGCCTTCTGGCAGTGGAAAGATGCTGTCTTCCAGCTGTGTCTGTGATGAATGACTGGTGCTATCTCTCTCCTTATTCCCTCTTCACCTTCTCTGCTGTCCTCCAGGAGCTGTCTCTATAGAACTACTATTTGAAGCAAGAGCGGAAGAAAGATAGAAGGATGGCTTGTTTGCCCACAGCCAGTGGCCTGGCTTTACCTGCACCACTCCCTTGCCAGAATAAAAGAAGGAAACTTGAACAGTAACCAACAAAACCTTACCTTCATGACTACCTAAAAATAGTGTCTTGGATTTATTAGGTGGGCTAGATTACTCTCTCCATAAATTGGATTTTTTTTTGCCTCCCCATGATTATTTTTTGCCTTTAGTTGTATTTCAAGGTAACATCATGTTCATAATTTATATATCATTCTTGCTCAATGAATAATCATTGTGTAGTTGCAACTCAGATGTCACACATCTAAATTTTGAGAGTTCATTATTCAGTTGTTGGTAGGGCAAGCACAGCACACATGAAACTCTTATGTAACACTTGAAAGAAGACCATAATTCAGTTTGAGGATGACTGATACGGATATAAATGCTAAAAATGTTTCACAGAGGAATTGATCAATACAATCTGAAGTGGTTATACAGTGAAGCCTTGGAGAGCCTTAAATGCTAGGTGCCCTGGATTGAACTTTATTCTCTAGATAATGGGAAACTGTTTTGGAAATATGTTTGTACTTTCAGAGTGTTTTTCTTTCTTTCTTTCTTTTTTTTTTTTTTTTAAGAGATGAGCACACAAGGACTCTGTGGCTGTGGAGAAGGTGGTTCAGGAAAATGGGAGTGAAGAGCTTGTTCAGCCCAGGAGAAGCTTTCTAGACCCTCAAATGCAAGTGTGATATAAATCAAGGAGGGAATCATGCTAAGCCCAAGGCCAGAGTGTTGATAGTGTCAACCTAAACTGCACTGTATGAGGTCTAGGTGAACCGTATATTAGGCTAGTAGCCAAAAGACCCAAGAGAAAGAGAGGTCTGATGCACTAGAACAAGGAAATGAGGAAACAGCCTTACAAACAGTACCAAATTCCTTGTGCTTCAGTGGGCACACTAGCAGACCTCCAGACAGCTTGAGCCATCAAAGGGAAATGGAGAAAGAGTGATGAGTGCGGGAGCTCCTGACCCTTAGTGTTACTTCCATTCCGCACGATCATGCAGTGTGCACATGGATGGAGAGGGAACACCCTGAAAGGCCAATATTTCTGACTTTATCATACATGCCTCATTTCAGTTGAAGATCTGATATTCCATTTGCATCATCTTCGATAGAGGAGAGTCCATTTTGATTTATTTCTGGAAAAAAAAAGAGAGAGAAAAAGAAATCAATCACGAACTTCTACTCGCCTACCCTACTTTAATCTATTAATTTGATATATACTCAGAGACATTCTCTTTTGAGTTATAGTGATTCCTGTCTCTGAACTGACCTCTACAAATAGAAAAAAGAAAGGCGGGTGGGGGGGGCGGGATGTCTGGCTGGCCATGCAGGATGGGTTTTCCACTTAGCTTTTCATCTGGCTCAACTAATGAAGGCCCTGTCAGGGGCTAATGCAGGAGGCTTACTGTGGGTGATGCAGTGAACAGAGCTGGAAATGGTCTTCAATTAATATCTGTTCACCTCTATGCCCGATTCTGACAGAGCATCATGACATCAATGCACAAAGAAGGCAGATGAGATGGTCTTAAATCATTATCTGAAAAACCAAGTCTGTGGAAAAGGTCTGGATTTAAGCTCATTAAGGGATACCGCTGAATACTGTAGGATATCACATTCACCATTAAAAACCTTTGAAAGTTGAGTTTAAAAACTAGGACTTTTTTTCAAATCTTTTGAGATTCCATTTTTGAAGTGAATAAAACTCAGAGTTTATGATGAAGAGAACATTAGGGGCATTTAAACTACTTAAACTACTTACATCAAGTCTAGAATGGACTTTGAAGAAAGAATTTCTGTGCCCGGGACTTTATTTTCTACAGGATAACAAGGGTGATCCAAGCCCGAGAGTCAGAAAATACAGCCTGTAGTCAACTGGTACGTGGACTCACTTAGGAATTTGGAAGTGAAAATCAAAGAGCTTCTTATGGTACATTCTTTGATGGTGTTACAAATACAATGAAGTTAACTGTCTTGAAATTGTTCTGAGGTAGAATTATCATATTACCAAGAGACAGAACAATTCTGTTTTCCCCCTTACACAACCTAAAGGCTGAAGAGAATGGACTATGAAGGTCTTGCCTCTGCTGCTGCCAGTTCTGGTGCTTTGAGCTACTTTTTGAGTTTTAGTTTCATCATCTGTAGAAGGGGAATAATCCTGTTAGAGCAGAATTACTGTGAGAGTTTTATCAATTTACCTATTTCATATAATCTGCTTGGGAAAAACCCTGGCATTGGTAATAGTATTTAATTTTATTTCACTTTTTTTTTGAGGCAGGGTCTTACTCTAGCCCAGGTTGATCTGGAATTCACTCAGTAGCCAGGCTGGCCTCAAACTTATAGCAATCTTTTACCTCTGCCTCCTGAATGCTATGACTACGGGCACGAGCCACCACACCAGGCTTGCACTTAATTTTCTCTAGAAATATGAAAGTAGATGTGAGGCTGGACTGTGGATGGAAGGCTAAATGGGATTGGGAATGGGGAATAGAGAAGAGGAGTAGGTAGGAATGATTAACCAGAACTAAAGATGTATGAAAAAGCTATATGGAAACTTACTACTTTGTAAACTAATCAAAAATATAACTTAAAAATTCCTTCATGGGGCTGGAGAGATGACTTAGTGGTTAAGCACCTGCCTGCGAAGCCTAAGAATGCCCATTCATTTCTCCAGGTCCCATGTTTAGCCAGATGCAAAAGTGAGGCAAGCACACAATGTCACACATGTCCACAAGGAGGTGCATGCATCTGGAGTTTGTTCACAGTGGCTGAGAGGCCACTGGTGTGCCCATTCTCTGCCTCTTCCTCTCTCTCTTTCTCTGCCTCTGTCTCTCTCTCTCAAAAAATATCCTCAAAGATGAGGTATATAATCCCAGCACTAGCTTACTTTGCTCAGCAAGCTCCTATAATTCATTCTTTCTTATAGTGACTCTAAGGGTCTTTACATTGGCAAGATATCATAAGAGTTATTGATTATGTTGAATTTTATACATTATTTCAGAAATAACGGTTTTTGTCATTTGATCATTTGAAAATGGTGACAAACTAGATATCTTTTTCCGTATGATAATTGTGGTTGTGATGGAGGTAAAATTCCACTTCACAGGTCTTTAAAGTGTACTCCTTATCCTTCTAAAAGAAATCAGAATTTGCCTTAGAAGATAGTCAAATACAATGAGGAAATAGAATGGGGCTTATTTTATACATGGTTCTTATCTAGAAACACACTTTTTGGTAGATAGGCATATACATGAACTGACTGTCCAAGTGCAGTTTAGAACTTCTCAAGTGCAAATGTCTCTTTTATCTACTAGAGACCCATGTATCCTGCTGAATAACATTTTGAAAAGACATTTAGGTCTTGAAGGGTAAGATACCTGTAAAAGACAAAGAAACCTGAACTCCATTATTGGGGCTGGTAATAAAAGGTGATGATGGACATTTTTCCACATTTGAGATGGTGGACTCGTTTGCTCCTATTCAGACAAAATGGCATAGAAGAAGGAAAGGAAGACATCTAACATTTTTTGAGTCTGTTCTAGCGCTAGCTGTGACATTCTACAGCTGCTATCGTACTAATTAATTTTCCTAAATCTATGCATATTGTTGAATGTTGCCACTTATTTTTCAGAGGTTACAGAACTAGCTAAGATCATAGCTTAACAGTGGAAGAAATGGATGCTCTTAACTGTGCCACCACATTGCAGTTGTGTTTGTAAAAGGATGTTACCTCCATTAGGGCAGGAACCCCGCACATTGAGTACCATGAATGTTTTGTTCTGCAACAGGAAGATTCTGGTAGGAAAAGGTGGATGTTAACAGTTCTACTGTTCTCTGGTGATCTGCTCACCCCACCCACAGCTGTACAATGAATACCATGGTGGTAAGTCATACTCACAGTATCTATGGTTGTCGTGTAAAGAAGAGTACTTGAATATAGCCAAAACTCAAATTGAATACCCTATACAATATTCTACAACATGTTTTTTTTTGTTTGTTGTTTTTTGTTTTTTGAGAGAGAGAGAGAGAATGTGCATGCCAGCATCCTCTCAGCTGCTGTGAATGAACTCCAGATGCATGCGCCCCCTTGTGTACATGTGCAACATTGCACCCATGTGTCACTTTTGCGTCTGGCTAAATGTGGGACCTGGGGATTCGAACAGGCATTCTTAGGCTTCACAGGCAGGCGCCTTAACTGCTAAACCATCTCTCCAGGTCTAACATGCTTTGAATAGCACATAAATGGTTTCCCCCATGAAAGCAGGGAAGCCCTGGAGTTCTGGTGCCATCCTTACTTCCTCACACTGGTGTTGTAATGGGAGCTTTGCTCTCCGCATGCATGCTCAGTGCATCCTGGCTTGAATGGTCAGCAAACAGGAGAGCACAAGAAAGTGAGGCCAAGAGATGATGTCCTGAATAGTTTATTACCATATTTCTTTTTGCTCTGTGAGGTAGCCATCTGTATATACCCAACATGGAGATTCAGCTCTGTGCCATCTTGCCTTCAGTGACAAGCTTTAACTGAGTAAGCTGTGGTATATTCAAAATCAAGGCCTCTTAGTCCAGTTCCCTCCCAGCGTGCATTCTGTTCCAGTGATAAAACCTTTGCTGTCTTCCTAGGACCAAGCTCCCTTATCTGCTTGTTTTATCTCTAGTTGAGGAATTTCCTCACATGAATCTAGAGTGGCCAACATGGTTTTCTAGTATTGTCCTGATTTTAGCATAGAAAATTCCATATGAAATCTTGTAATCCCAGAGTGTTCATTCACCCTATAAATTTCATCTTGATAATGTGGCTGGAATCTCCTTAGCAGGACATCCGACATCTGGTGTTTTGATTGTTTCTTACTGAGTTTGAATTGAATTCTTAGACAAAATTACTAAAATTCTCTGGTTATTGCTGGGTGTGTTAATAAATTGAATTTGGAATTCTGGCTGCAAGTTGTCCTAAATGATGTGATCAAACCACCCACATCTTTTGAGCATGAATTGTAATGATTAAAATTTTAATTCATTAAAGAGTTCTGCTAATACCAGACCTTTGGGGACATTACCCTTGACTAACATGATGAGGATGAAGAAGTAGAGAACTCTCAAGGTTCACTATACAAGAATAAACGTTTAATTTCATAGACAAATGTGCCTCTCTGCTATTTTCTGTCAGGAGTTTGAAGGTACAAGGTCTAGACAGTTACCTAAATGTGTACAATTATGAACCATGTATCCACTAGTTATCTCGAAATCACAAGCCTTTTCACTTCATCTAAAAGATCTTCTGCATGGTTCTTGGAGTGCTATGATTTGTGCACAAACACTTGAATAATAATAGCACTAAAATTGAGATGAAAATAAAGATTGTTATAACAAAGTGATTTCTATTACTAGTGTTGTGATGGACTATTTTAAATCAGATCACGTTTACTTTTGCTATAAATGAAATGCCAATGTTAGCTAAAACACTTTTAATTTTTGTAGCCAATGGAAGATAAGATTCTTTAAGACAAAGGAGAGAAGTTTAACCATAATAAAGAACTCTGGAGAGCAGACAGTAGAATAAAAGTGTTGCTTATCAGTCATGGAGAAGGAAGGAGGGATGGAGGAAAAGGATGAAGGAAGGAGAAAGAGACACACAGAGAGAATGAATATGAGAATATGATCCAAGAACATTCCAGATAATTTCTGAAATGAGCAAAACAAACTTTCACAACAGTAGCTTATTTGGAGGCAAGTTTCCTTTACGAACTTTTTGTTGGTTATTTATTTATTTATTTATTTATTTATTTATTTATTTATTTATTTATTTCAGTGTGACAGACAGAGAAAGAGGCAGATAGAAAGAGAGAGAGAGAGAGAGAGAGAGAGAGAGAGAGAGCACGCCAGGGCATCCAGCCACTCCAGATGCATGCTCCACCTTGTGCATCTGGCTTATGTGGGTCCTGGGGAATTGAGCCTCAAACCGGGGTCCTTAGGCTTCACAGGCAAGCACTAAACTGCTAAGCCATCTCCCCAGGCCCTCCTTTACAAATTTTAAATAGAGGCTTGACTGGGCCAGTTCTGTGTGCTGCCTATATGGGCTGTCACAGAGCAGGGATCATTTAAACAAGAAGCAGCACCCATTAACTATGAAATGTGTGGCTTCCTTTGCTGTAGGTTGGAGGTATGTTGAAGTGCTTGCAGGTGACATGGTTCATGGGAAAACAAAAGGAAGAGTTTTGGCTCTAGAAATGGCAGGTTGAGAAGCTCCTCTGAAGAAGGCTGTCACGGGAACCCTTGGTTACCAGAGGGAGACAGTTAACACAGTTGGGCAGTCAGGGTCATATAAATGGGATGTCTTTAGAGTGAGGACAGAGCCTGCTGGCATCAGTTTTTATCATGCTGTGGAGATTCTGGTGCAGGAGACAGCACAGACATTTTGGGGAGCATTTTAGCGCCCATCATTTAATACATTAGGCAGCTTTGGGCTAATCATGTCATCTCCCTGAGTCTTGTTCTCACATGAGAAATAAACCCTCTCTCACGGAGTTGATCTGAACATCAGATGAGATCATGTCTGAGAAAGTACTTTTTAAACTCTTAAATGCTACCCAAAGGTTAACTGTTTTCCCATAATGTGGTTTATAATTGCATCCGTTTAGGTATTCTGTGAGTCACGGTGTTACCTCCAAAACCCAAGGCCTGATGCAAGTTGTTCTGTGACACAGATATTAGTCCTCTCCCCAGGTATAGGCGTTGTAAAAGGTTAGCACTATATTAAGTAATAGATCTATTGCTCCACTAAATAATTCAGGATTATGTGTTCCGTGAGTGATCGGTTTGATTGAAGTCATCATCAGGTGTTGTCTGGGCTCTGGGGAGGAAGTTGATACGTGACATAAGCTCTCTTCACTGTGACAACTCTGCTACCATTAAACATTGAGAAAAACCAATTAATGGATCCATTGTCAAAAAAACAGTTGTTAAGCTTGCATATGGAGTTTTTTTTTTTTTTTAATCATTCCTTCTTTACAGTCATTAATGTCCTAATGTTTCAAAGCTTTTCAGAAAGTTTCAGAGTAATGAATGATTTTAAACATTTTCTGGAGATGTTTTTGAAGAAGGAGAAAAACCTAAACAGGAAAAGATATGCTAAATTTTTGATGTCAGATAGATGAATTGGGCCAGGAATGCCAAAAGCTGCTGAGAAGGCTTGTGCTGGGCCTCTTCTCATGAAAATCGATCTGCTTCTCCTGTAGGCTTTGGAGCCATGGCAGTCACAATCCTGAGAACTACACTTGAGCATCTTGTTACAATCTCAAACTGCTTACATCTAAAATTAAAGCAATTTTCTCCTCTTTCCTCTTCTCTTCCTCTTCCTTTTTCTCCTCTACTTCTTCCTCTCTCTTTTTCACTGATAACCCATCACTTTCATTCTTTCCATTTCTCATGCCTATTTTTGCAGTTATATTTGTCTTTACACTCCCAGATAGTTCAAATAAATATTTGAATATGAGCATATACACAAATATATAAACATATACATACTTACAAACATACATACACATAACGTACATATCTGTCTACCTTGATTTTTTAAATTTCTTTTAAAGTTATTTTTATTTATTTATTTATTTATTTATTTATTTAGGTAGGATCTCACTCTAGCCAGGCTGACCTGGAATTCACTATGTAGTGTCTCAGGCTGGCCTCAAACTCACAGTGATTCTTCCTACCTCTGCCTCCCGAGTGCTGGGATTAAAGGCGTGCACCACCATGCCTGGCTTTAAAGTATTTTTAAGATTTATTTTCATTTATTTATTACAGACAGACAGAGAGAGAGAAAGAGAGAGAGAGAGAGACAGAGAGAGAGACAGAGAGAGACAGAGAGAGTGAGAATGGGTGTGCCAGGGCCTCTAGCCACTGCAAACAAACTCCAGACACATGCACCATTATGTGCATCTGGGATATGTGGGACCTGGAGAATCAAACCTGGTCCTTAGGCTTTATAGGCAAGCACCTTATGCTAAGACATCTCTCTAGCCCTTGATTGTTTATTTTTTAAATGTATTTGTTTTTATTTATTTGTAAGCAGAGAGAGTTAGAAGAGAAACACATACAGAATGGGCACACCAGGGCCTCTAGCCACTACAAACAAACTCAAGATGCATGTGGCACTTTGTGCATCTGGTTTATATGGGTACTAAGGAATCAAACATGGGTCATCAGACTTTGTAGGCAAGTGCCTTAACCGCTGAGTCATCTCTCCAGCCCCCAACACTTTGATTTTTATTTTAAATAATTCATTTGTGAGAAAGCAGTGGGGGGGGATAGAGGGAGAGAATGGGTGTTGCCAGGGCGTTTAGCCACTGCAAATGAACTCTAGACACATTTACCACCTTGTACTGGTGAATCAAACCCAGGTCCTTAGGCTTTGCATGCAAGCACCTTAACCATTGTGCAATCTCTTCAGCTCTGCCCTAACTTTTATTTCACTGAAAATACCTTTGCTTGGAACATCTCCCTCTCCCTGACTCTTTGGCACCAACCTAACTCCAGCATCCATATGTGAAATGCCATGGTAGCCTGACTTCAGTGGCCTGCTCCTTTATTCCTTCCCCAGCCCTTATGATACCATTGCCATCACAGCATTTCTTCTTCTAGATATAGCAAAGGCTGTCTATGGTATGCTACAGCAAGCCCAACTCCTCCCTTGGACTAGCCTTTTTGTCATATATGTTCCCCAGAGTTGCAAGGGTTCCCTGTTTCTGCTCAGCTAGGTTTCACTAGCTTAGATGCCTATTTGCATCCTTTTGCAGCTCTTTTGTTTAAACTCTCTTCTGTTGACTATCTCCCTACAGAGAAAGCCCACAATCAAGGCAGGCAAGAGGCTGCTTCAAAACTTGCAGTTGGACTTGGGAGATAGCTCCATGGTTTGAGGTGCTTGCTTGCTTGTAAAGTCTGCTGGATATTCAATTCCCCATAGCCACCCACATAAAGCTGGACAGGCATTCACTTGCAGCAGCAAGAGACCCTGGCATGTCTATATGCCTATATAAGCACACGTGTGACTGCACGTGCACATGTGCACACACACACACACACACACACACACACACACACACACACACGGAGCCATGGCTTACTATTGCTGTCCAGCATCACACAAGAGTATGATATCACATATGGCTAGTCTAGGAAAAGGCCCTAAGTCAAGTCATTATAAGACAGGATTCATCTGTATAGATAATATAAGGGGAAAGATGCACAAAATTGGGAAGCCGATGGTATGCAATGGTAGGCTGAGGAGTGAGTAAAGCGCTTAAGCATCATCTCATTTTTAAGAAAGTTTCCAAATCCAGAAGAAAATTCAAGAATAGCAACACCAGAAATTCCTCGCTTTTCCAGATTTATTCAGCCCTACAATAGTGTTCTTTTCATCTAGATAGGATTCATTTTATGCAGAAATGGCGCGTTGCAAAAATTTTTTAACTCAATATGTATCTTTGAGGAAAAAGAATCTGCAGCGCATGAGTGTAAATAATTTGCCTGTTTTATCACTCCAGAGTTCCTCTTTTCTTTCCTCAAACAGGGACTCGATTGTGTCAATATGCCATGGTATTCTAGTGTTGGAGTGGGTTTAGGAACTGGTCTGCTGCTGTACTCCACACCAGCCATGCACTCTCTGGGACAGGTATAGCAGACAGCTGCCCTTATTCTTTTAGCCCCATATTTTCTATTCCCCTTGAGGAGTTTTCAAACTGGCCTAAATTGGAACAGAACAATCCATAAATATGCTTTAAATTTAATTTAACTATGTGAATAATTTTATTTAAATGGTTGGATTCAGATAAAAGCACTCTCATCTCTTAAGGATCTGCTAGCTACCATAAACTATGCAAGGCACTTTACATGTTATTTCATTTAGTTCAGTCACATTGACTTGGAAATAAAATACAGGGTTTTATTTATTTATTAATTATTATTATTGTTGTTGTTGTTGTTATTTTGGTTTTTCGAAGTAGGGTCCCACTCTAGTCCAGGCTGACCTGGAATTCACTCTATATTCTCAGGGTGGCCTCAAACTCATGGTGATCCTCCTACCTCTGTCTCCTGAGTGCTGGGATTAAAGGCGTGCGCCACCACGCCCGGCCAGGGTTTTATTTTTTAAAACAGGGTCTTCCTATGTAGTCCAGACTGGCCTTTAACTCCCAATCCCCCTGTCTCTTTCCCCTGAGATTTGAGATTATAGGCATGGATCACCAAACCTGGTTCCAACCATAATTATTAAACAACAACCTACACAACTCAGTTTCTTGAATTAATGTGCTAGTCCATCATTATATACATTATGTATTTACATTATATACATTATATATACATTATACATATACATATATATATACACACATTATGTACATTAGCATCATAAGAACATCTCTGATGAAGGCAGTATTATTTTAAAATTAACTGAACTTACCAGGTTTTGACATTTCTAGCTGAGTTGGCACAAATCAAGTTACCGACTTGATTAGGACCACTGGCTCTGTGGCCTCTATAGAGGAATTTTCAGCCCCAAATCGATCTTTCCACATCCTTCCTCTTCCTGCTAATACTTGTGGACATTCAAGTTCTTCTGTGTCCCTAGAGCATCTGAGTGATATACTGCATTTCTCATCTATCCTTCCTGATGACACGGACTTAATTAAAGCCATCCCAAATTCCCATTGCTCACTCACTGAAACTCGGGTTTTAGATACTAAATATGGGGAGAATGCTTTTCCCACTTGAATGGAAATGGTCTACATCTTTTCCCTAGAGGAGATAGTTGCTTTTTTTACAATAAAAAGGAGAGCCATGATAGACTAAAAAAAAAAAAAATCCCAAATTGAAATTGGAGCTTGTAAGCCTCAATTTTTTAATGTGTGTGCATGTTGTACTGCTAAGCTAGAATGTTCAATAAGTCATATATAGTCAATGTATTTACAACTTAAATCCTTTCAACTTATGATGAGCTTACAATATTATTAAGCTATGATGTAATCTAATCATAAGTTGAAAAATACCTTTATTCTATTTTGTACAATATATCAGTTATCCAAACAAATATTTCAGTATGTCTTAGTTCTTTACCCTCCTACTAATGATAAAAATTTTATATATTCAATATATGGGAAAGATTTAGTATTTCAAAATTTCTGTCTAATCAATTGCTACTTCTTATATTTATTTCAGAGAATATATGTACTAATGGTCTTTTTAAAATTACACTTACAATCTATATTAATAAATATATATGTATGTATATTACCATACCTTAAAATCTATCATATTTCAATTAAGTAATTGTTTCCCTGAATTCCAAAACACCATGTATTTATCTGGCTTAGAAATACCATTTTTCAAACTTGTTTGGAAAGTTGTCTCTCTGCATCCTATACTTTTCAAAAAGTTGAAAACAAGTCTTTAGGGATTGAATTCCCTCAGAGTTTTATATTCTCATCAAGTCTAACCCTCAAACATCTCTTGAGGATTAGAGTCATGGTAGAAAACATCAACTAGAGACTTTCATGAAGGGCCACATGCCAGAATCTATTAGAATTATGTTAACTGGACTGAGGTGTTCAGCTACAGTATACTTAAAAAAAAAAAAAGAAACTAACAATACTCATCAGTACTGATCTTAAAATGGAGAAACATTAGCAAAGATTTTTCTATTTCACATTTATATACATACCAGAAAAGAATTTTCTAGATTAATGGGGGTGAAAAGACCTAAGTGAGGTCAGGGGAAGAGATTGAGAAAAGGAAAGGTGGAGGGCTGATCAAAGTCCAAGAGGATATAAGTAAATTATATGGAAACCTACTTTTTTGGACACTGGAACATTCAGAAGCCGTAGATTGTTACTAGAAAATTTTCAGTGCCAGGGATGGGCTACCTTCCAGTGAGTTATTGGCCAGGGAGGTCACAGATACTCACAAAACATTATAGGCTATTGCCAAGGCCCTTGGTTTCCCACCAAGAATAGATGGTAAGACCCTATTGCTGAAGACTCCACATACTTGGGCTGCAAGGTCACTGAGAAATCCTTCTGGAGCTGAGCTGAAAACCTCCTCCATGTGGACCACTTGACAGAAAGTTGGGAAAAGCTACACTGCATGCAGTTCAGTGGGAGAGAGAGAAATCGCCAGTGGTGATACTCCATAGTGGACACTGCAAGTCTTAAATGTGGCCAGTCAGGCCAAATGAGCCAATGGGTGTGGTAGTGGCGTGTCTGTTATGGGGGAAACCAACCGCTCTCTAATTGGACTGGAGGCCCACACTGTGGGAGGGAATACATCCCTGATACTGAAAACCTACAACAGGAGTAGTCTTGAGCCTTAGGGGTGTAATGTCTGCTAGTGTCTAGCTAAAGGTATATACTATGTTCACCAAAATGCCACACAAGCAGTTCTCTTAATGTTCATACCCATATATTAATGCAGCTCTCACTTTTGGTTAGAGAAGCTTCTCTTTTCAGGTGGCAGTGACCTTGGGATGACTCAGAAGGCACCATGGTGCTGAAACGAAGTGACAGAGGAGTGCTCAGCACTGAAACATCTCTAACACACCTTCCAAGGCTCAGGGCCCAATTGCAGAAGAGGTGGTGGAAAGAACGTAAGAGCCAAAGGAAGGGTAGGACTCCTTACAAGGTGCTCCTCCAGACACAAAATGGCTTGGATATCCATGACCTCACAGTGCCTGACATTACCTACACAAGACCATCATAATGGGAGGAAAAATGATCATGACATCAAAATAAAAGACAGACTGATTGAGAGATGGAGGGGGATATGATGGAGAGTGGAGTTTCAAAGGGGAAAGAGGGGGAGGGAGGGAATTACCATGGGTTATTGTCTACAATTATGGAAGTCCTCAATAAAAAAATAAAAATAAAAATAAATAAATAAATAAATAAATAAATAAATAAATAAATAGATTAATTTAAAAAATGGTTTCCAGTGTCTTTGTGGCTACCCACATATTTTCTGGAAAACAAAAGAGGCTCTGATTTCTAGTTTGTATTTGGTTTTGAAGAGAGAAGGGGTGTGTTTAGCCTGTAGATAGAAAACTCTCCTGAAAGGCAAGTGCTGGAGGACATAGCACTTGAGAAATCTGGAGAGGGCTTGTGATGAGTCAGTATCCCTCCCAACAGTGCCAACAGTACAAGAGTTTACAGAAAACATCTACAACCTGAGGAACTCAGGATCATGCTTATGCCCAGCTTGCATTTGCATTTGAATTTTATTTTCCTCCTCTCCATGTTCATTTTTCAAGAAAACAACAGCAAATGATGTCATCTCCTTTGCAAGATCATTTTGGCACCTCCAGGCCATCCTTTTCTTTTCTGACTCTGCAAACTCCCGACTCTTCATCAGTAGAGCACACTGCAGATTGTCTTGAAATCTGTTCCCCTGTCGTCCTTATATGTTGTGAGTCAAGGTGACCTGTATCTCGTGCTGGTCCTAAGCCCTTGTACCTAGGAAAGTGCCTGGATGCAAGAAGGAAAGTCACACGCGTACAGTGTGCACAGACTGCCTCATGTGTTTAAAGAACTGCAAACTCTATACTTTAGTAGGATTTAAAAAATGAATTCAGATAACTTTTGCATAAACGTCTCACAAAGCCCTCTGGTTCATAGTGGCTGTGAACATGCAGATGCTGCTTGCCACCAAGACTGATGGCCAAAGGCCTTTTCCCATAGCTCTCAGCATCTCACTAGTTGAATGCAAATGTCTCTAGCCAAGACCATTGACTCATTGGTGGGGGCCTGCCTCTTGCCTCCTCCCCCCTTCTTTGTTTGCAGCTTCAGGATGTTGTACAAGATTGCCAGATGAAAGAAACGTCTTGGGAGTATGTGGATGATCAGGGCAGCAGCCCAAACAGCCCAAACAGACACTATCCTATTTTATACCTTAGGGAAGAAAAAAGAGGTACTGGCGTGTGTAAATATTTATCTTTGAAATGGAGTTCAAGTGTTATTAGTTGTGGGGGAAAGCAAGTATCAATGTAGGCAATCTATCCCCATGACAACCTTGAGCTGGTATTGTAACTTTCAAACACTTCTAAGTGGAGATAAAGCCAGTTTGAAAGGTCCAGGAATGTTATTTCTCCAGTGGCTATTTCCTTCTATCCACCAAGACTGTTAACAAGACAAAGGGAAAATCTGTCTGTCGTTCTTGCCCTTGTGCGGCACAGGCTGAGGGGCGTTGATGAATTTAATTTGATGCTATTATGCCATGACATTGTGTCAATATGCGATGATGTGTTGTGATGGCACAGCGTCATCACGTGGTGACGCAACATCATGACGTAAGACGTCACATCGCCAGTTAAAGACGTGATTCCAGGAAGGTTTTAAAACAGCAACAGACGTACAATTATTTAATCAAGGCCTGAGGTCTGAGATAGCACGACATCTGAACTATAAATTACAAACTAGAAAATGTTTTTTTTTTGGATGAATGATGAATCTTTTTTATTTGGAAATTACTCCAAGAAATTATAATCTCTGCTCTTAAAAGGCAGGTTTAGAAATCAAGATGTAATTAATTTAGTAGACTGCTCGTATTACAGATGGTCCCCGTATGCATTTTCTTTTGCCTGTAGAATATTGTCTTATGCTAAATATAACTTCACAACAAGATTTAGAAAACATAATCTATTCTTAGTTTTCATATTTGTTAAAATTTTTAAGTACCTCAGAGATCTATGTAAAATGACTTATAATTCCAATTATATTGTAACTGATATCTTTAGTATACATACATTTCATAATAATAATCTTACACTAAGATTCTAATAAAATGAAAATGTTAAAAAGGAGAAATTATTTGTGAATACAGTTGATGTACGTGTATGATATCCTCTATTTTGTACTTCAGTTTTACTATCTTGAAAATGAGGATAACTCATTTTTTTTTTTCTGGTTTTCATAGTGCTATTGCATGGGCAATTTAGAGTTTATATGTAAATGTCCTTTGTTCTCTTTTAAACAAATGTTATGTAAATTTAGGGTAAAATAGTTTCTAGAGATTTACATAGACTACTTATGAACTTAACATTAAAAATGGGAAAAAATTGCTAAGATTAAAGTGGAATGTATTTCATATTTACCTTTATTTTTTTCATTAGCTTCTGTTTTAGATTTACGTATTCAGCAATGGATTAGATGCTTAGGTGAAGAAGGTCTCATACACAAGAGATTTTATTGGTGACATTTGTAGGCTTGGTAACTTCTTCTGTTCTGTAAGCAGATAAAAGCGTGTATTTTGTAACTGATGAGAGGAACAAACCATAGTATGGACAGTGCAGTTTGTGCAAAGGCTCAGAGTCCCTTGATTCTCATGCACCTTTGGCAGTTTGCCACCCTGAGAATAAACTGCAGGTGTTCTGTGCAACTTCTCAGTTTTTGAAATGGAGAGGAGATGACTCTGTTGTCTTCAAATTCACATTTGCTTCATCATTCCTTCTGAAACTCCAGTCAGAATGTACCAAAATTCCATGCCTTCTGAAAATGATGCATGCCTTTTTGATGTCTTTTGAAATGTTGGTTGATTACTTTTGAAGGCGATGCTCCGCAGGATGTGCGCAGCCCACATCTGCAGCAGAGAGAAACACTTAGCAAATTTGTGAATGGTTTGTGAATTTGTGAATTGGTTTACACATTAAACAAGCACCGGAATTCTTTATAATTTTAACCAACAGGCTATATCTTGATTACAGGATATTGTTGCTCATTAATAAATGGAGCTACATTTAGATCTGTTTTTTTTTTTTTTTACCAGTTTCCCTAAATCTTGCTTGCTTCTTTTGTATCTTAGTCACATGATGTGCCTGATGCCAGGACCACCTACATAATCTGTAGCATTCAGCACTCACAAAAGACATTGGCAGTAACCAAGTACCCAGAGTTAGACACAGAGACCTGTGCAGTGGCTTATGTTGTATATTCTCCCAACCAGCCCTGCCAGTCACACCTCTGGTGGCACTGGATTCTGTGTGTTCGGTTATAGTCTCTTCATTTAAGGCCAGTCTGTTAAGTTCTAGTTTTGTTAAACCCACTGAGGTAAGTTTTGGACTATTTATAATACTTTCTCTTCTCTCTGATGATAATAACTTTGTTTTGTCTAGGAGTGATCTATGCTCATTTTTTAGATATCCACATTCATGGAGAACCCAGGGCCAAATACTATCTAAAAATTCCTTAAATAACTTGAATGAACGGTTCTTTATTTGAAGTTGGGGAATGCATGGTTCACATGCAAACTGAATTTCTTTTAAAAATAAATTTCAAGACTGTGGAGTATTCAGAGTAAGTGCTAATAATAAGCACTTAGGTCCCTTCAGCCCTGCATGAGCCAGTAGAGAATGGGTCATGAAGAAAGAAAGGAACTGTTTGTATAGAAATCATAACCAAATTATTTTCAATGGTATGTTTTCTTGATGAGATATGAGAGCAAGCTTTCCTCCCAGAATCTTGTTTACACTAACAACTTACTTGCAAACATTTTTTCCCCCTGATTGATAGCTAACTTTGATCATGTGTTCCCTTCTGAATCATTACAACTTTCAAATAATAGAATCTGGGCCAATGAGGGCTTAGCATTCTACGCTTAGAAAAATTCTCTCTCTCACTGTCTGTCTTTCCTGCCTTCCTCCATCTGCCAACATTTGTATCCATTTGCATACAAGTGGGTAGCAGGTTGAACTTTTAATTTTAATAGCTGAAGCTATTAATAATATGAATAATATGGCTAGAGTGATGGCTTAGTGGTTAAGATACTTGCTTCGGAAGCGTAAGGACCCAGGTTTGATTCCCCAGTACCCACATAAGCCAGTTGCACAAGGTAGCACATGCATCTGGAGTTCTTTTGCAGTGGCTAGAGGCCAGGGCCATTCTCTCTATATCTGCCTTTCTTTCTCTCTTAAATAAATAAATAAATGAAATATTTTAAAATGCAAAATCATGAACAATGTAAATAAATCTTGCAATCATCTCACTTTTAGACAACTTTCAGATTACAGGAACTCAAAATTTATTCAAACAAAACTACCATTGATGCTTATTCCTCTGTGTAACATTTCGCCAATTAGTTTAGCTGTTCAGCCTATTGTTGCTCTACTGAATGTGAAGTGACTCACAAATTCAACTGCCCATAACACACTGTGCAGCTCGTACTCATTTTACCTCTATGGTCCTTCAGAGGAAGACCATTTTCATGCCATGGACCACTTCAGAAATATTTGAAGCTAGATATCATGTCCATTTAAAGTTTTCCTTCTTTCAGATTAAAAACATTGGTTTTTAAAAACTAATGTGCCTACATTTGACATGGAAACATTTGACTTTTCTTACCATTCTGGTATATCTATGTCTTCAAGATTTAGTATCAGTTTGTATTGCTCCACTCAAGTCATCTGCAATGTGGACTTCAATTACCAATGTCAAGAAGGGCAGCTGTGGCCTCACAACTCCAAGATACTTTTATTTCTCTTAGTACACTGAAAGGGGACACCAGCATTTGGGTAGCCAAACCTTATTTCTAATTCAGATTGAGTTTATTTTTAACAAGACTTCCAATATCTCTTTCTAGGTAGCTGCTTAACCTTATTTTCTTGGTTAAACATTATGTACTTGGAAAGTTTGTTTATTATATTTTAGACTTACTTCTGTTAAATTTGAATTTGTTTAACCTGATCCACTTCTTCACCCTATCAAATCCATTTTGCTTTCTACCACATATGTATTATCCCACTCAACTTTTTGTCATTTTTTTCACTTCAGCACCTTGCTGACTATATCTGTGCTGTCAATAATGTTTAGGAACACAAGGTCAAGGACAGAATCCTGTGGCTCAATTCACTGTCCAGTCTGAGGTTCCTTTTGTTTTCATTAGCCTTCTGGTTAATGCTGTCAAACAAGTTACAAATTGCCTAGTCTCCAGTAATCATTTTCCACTTGCATATGAAAGGCCCTGTCAGATATTTTGCTGTAATGCAATTCACAGTACTGACTGCATTTTCTTACTAGTCTTTCTGCTTTCTCAAAGAAAGTGATGAAGTTCATGTACAGAATATACTGAGTTAAGGTTTGTAAAGATAAAATAAGGACCTCAGTAATTCATGGGTATTAAAAGTTGGCATAACTGTCTAAAAGAGAATAAGTTCCGGATGGATCACACTATTTTATCATTATTTTAGCTCTGAGTTAGTTTTATAATCACTAGTGGAGCACATCATCATAAAACTGCAAATAGAAATTTCTGGGGAGCACTTACATAAGAAGTTTTGTGTTGTAGGTAAATGTTGAATGGATGTAAAAGTTGGAGTAATGCATAAGAGTCAAGCTGTTAAATGTTCATTTTTCAAACACTTGTCTGTCTTTTGGGTATTAGCATTATTGTTGAAGTAGACCAGACAGTTACAATTCCTCACTTGGAACTAAATGTACTGTGATGGGGGCTGAACTCAGCCTCAGAGGTTAAGAACACTTGCTTGCATGGCCTCACAGCCTGACTTTGACCGCCAGTGATAACGTAAAGCTAGATGCACAAAGTGGCCTATGCATCTGGAGTTCGTTTGTGGTGGCAGGAGGCCCTGGTTTGCCTATACTATCTCTCTCTCAAGCAAATAAGAAATAAAAATATTTTCAAAACATATTATGATAGTGTAGTACACAGGAAATATCTATTTTTTTTCAGTTATTGTAATAATTATGGGAAATGGTCACATCTACCTACCATATTCCATGGCACAGTCTTAATAATTAAATCTACTAATAAATTCAGCAAGAATTAGGTATATGCTGTTATGTGGTAGATACTTGGTATTTTTATATAAAAATTGAGAAAAAATATGCCTCTTTTCTTCTGCAAAATACAATATACACATATATGTATGTAATCAATATAAGGAAACACAAATACATACTGTGTTGAATCTAGATTGGATGTGCAAGACTCCTTAGAACATTGTTTTTGTTTTGTTTAAGCTAAGGTTTTTCTATAGCTCCAGTTGACTTGGAATCCACTATGTAGTCTCAGGTTGGCCTCAAACTCATGATGATCCTCTTACATCTGCCTCCCAAGTGCTGGGTTTAAGGGTGTGTGCACTACACTGGGTCTCCTTAGTACATTTATGACTTTTTAATCAAAACTGTTTGAACATTTAGACTGACTACAAAGTCAGAATAATTGGCTAATTTTTGTAATTGCATAGAACCATCCTAATACTTATGAGGCAGAGGTAAACGGATTGCTGTGAGTTCAAGGCCAGCCTGAGATGACAGAATGAGTGCCAGGTCAGCCTGGGCTAGAGTGAGACCCTACCTTGAAAAAAGCAAACAAACGAAAAGATTTCAGAAAGTATACTTTGAATATATCATTGATCAAGAATTTGAAACTAAGAGATGTTGTATTATGTTAGAAACCCAGTTAGCACATCTTAGAACTAAAACCAGATTTCATTTTCAACTCATGCTCCTAGCCAGTCCCTATTAGATATGTTCCAATAACACTCTAACCAAATTCCTAGGGGGTGTCTGGAATACTCAGACTTAAAACATAATGCCTCAAACTACCTGTCTTGCCAATTTTGAATATGCAATTTAGGAAAAAGATACAAATTTCAATGGTGGGTATCCATTTTGTTTATTTGAATCTTTTATAATAAACAATAAATTCATGAGACTCACCATTTGCAAGTATAGTTCCCTAATATCATAATTCTTATGCTATTGAAATTATGGATGACATTCAAAGTAGAATTTACAACCTATTGAGATAGGGAATTTTCCCTATAAGCAATAACTTGGAGGAAGATGAACAAAAGAATCACTTCTTAAAAGTGAGAAACTCAGCTTTCTTCCTAGGAAAAGTCAGCTACTTAGTGAGGGTGGATCATATCTATCATTTCTGATAGGGTAGCAGGCAGGTGAAACCCTAAGAACAGGCATAAAGAAGTGAACATTGGGCTGGGGAAATGGATTAGTGGTTAAGGCCTAATTGCCTGTGAAGCCTAAGAAGCCTGGTTCAATTCCTGAGGACCCATGTAAGCCAGATGCACAAGGGGGTGCATGTGTCTGGAGTTCGTTTGCAGTGGCTGGAGGCCCTGGCGTGCCCATTCTCTTTCTCTCTTCCCCTCTCTCTCAAATAAATAAATAAAATATTTTTAAAAAGAAGTGAACATTATTATAATGTTCTTTTAAAATCCTCTTCCACATAGTAAAATATGGCCATACTGAGGGACAAGATTCTCCTTTAAGGGAAAGTTATTTACAAATTCAAGGTCACTTTCTAAATCCCACAAAGCTTGTCTATGGGCCAAGCAGTTTTTTTTTTTTTTTTTTTTTGCCTTAAAATATATCTTAGAACACAGGTTCTATGATCCTTGCTTTGTGATATGTTATTAGCCCCTGTTCTATTTTCTGGAGCCATTGTAAACAAGGGGCTATTAGGGCGGACAGCTGGACAGGGAACAACCCCTTAGAAGGCTACAGCTCATATATGGACAGGGAAAGAGAAGAGGCAGAGGATTTTCTGTTTGAACACAAAAATAGATCTCAGAGGGTGTAAGAGGCAGAGGACTTCATTAGGTTGCTGAACCCAATCTGCTGTGTTTGGCAAACTGAGGCTCAGAGTTCCAAAATCACCTGCAACTCTGGAGAGCTTCCACCAGACTTGGGCTTAAAGCCCAGAGCATTGGATCATAAATTCCAAATGACCGCTTTCCTTATCAAAATTTTAATGAGACCTTTCATCCACTTTGAAAAAGTTTAGCAGACAATGTAAGAAGCTTGTGTACTCATCCCTCCCCTCCCTGGGTCAAACCTTGACCTATTGTCATCTTGAAAAATTGATAAAGTCCTATTAATCTACTTCCCTGATCCTTTTCCTTCCCTTTCCCCAGATTGAATCACTTATGCTGATTTGTTCATCTTATGCATGACTTTATGATTTCACTACATGTTGGAATGTCACCAATACCCAACATCATCCAGTATGTTATGAGTATAAACATTAATAAACTGTACACACTCTCTTACAACCTGCCTCTTTTTGTTGAACATTCTGTTTCTAAGATTTCTCTGTGCTTTCACATGTAGTTCCAATGTAGTTCCATTCATTCACTGTAACTGTGCAGTGTTTCAGTGCACAAATATACCACAACCTACCTAGTTCTCCTATGCTGATTTCTATTCCAGTGATTTTTCATCATTAGAAACAATGCCAGAGTAAGTATTCCTATGCATTTATTTCCTTTTGCTCTTCTGTGTTTCTCCGATGGTGGACTGGGAAAGGGTTATAGTGAGCTGCTGAGGTCAGCAGGACCTGGGGCAGCTGGCGCCTCTGGGCTTGCAGCTTCAGATCTTTGGCATAATACCAGGGGGTATTATCTATGGACCACTTGGACAAGTGCCATCATTTTGTCTTTTTGTTAAGCTTGAGGAAGTGCTTTCCTAAAGTAGAAGCTCTGAAAACTAGCAAGTATTGCAATCACAGAGGACCTGGTAGTAAGTGTATCAAAATTTCTGATTCTTTATGTGTAGAGTGGGGAACATGTATTTTTATTATAATAAAATTGTAAGTGATATTAATGTTCTTAGTCTAGAGATCCCTTTTGAGGGATATATAGAAAGCTTCTATCTATCATCTATTTCTATCTATCTATCTATCTATCTATCTATCTATCTATCTATCTACCTCATCTATCTATCTATCATCATCTGTCTAGATATATAGTCCTAATTGATTCAATTGCATTTGCCTTTTTATATTCATTATATTGACAATTTTTACACATGTATTTTGATCATAATCACATCCTATTACCTTCTCTTGACCACTCCACTCTGTCCTCTTCCATGGAACCCCTTCTTCCCAACAACACATCTTCTACTTTGATGTCCTTTTTTCTTTTACTTTCTAATATAAATATTTATTTATTTGCAAGCAGAGAGAGATAGAAAAGAGACAGACAGAGAGAATGGGTGCTCCAGGGCCTCCAGCCTCTATAAACAGATTCCATATGCATGTGCCACTTTGTGTATCTGGCTTTACATGGATGCTGGGAAATTGAACTTGGATTGTTAGGTTTTGCAGGCAAGTGCCTTAACTGCTGAGCCATACCTGCAGTCCTTGATGTCTTTTTTTTTCATGTGTGTGTGTCTCACTGAGTTTATTTTGGGATGTCTGAATGTGTAGGGGATTATTATTTTTATTTTTTTATTTTAATTTTTCAGGTTTTTTTTCAAGGTAGGTTCTCACTCTAGCCCAGACTGACCTGGAATTCATTATGTAGTCTTAGGGTTATCTCAAACTCATGGTGATTCTCCTACCTCTGCCTCCCTAGTTCTGGGATTAAAGGTATGTGCCACTATGCCCATCTGGTGGGGGATTATTGACCAGAGCATGGGTAACCTTCCAGCAGTTACACCACTGAAGAATATGTTTCCTTCTCCTCCATCAGCCATTAACTGCCAACAATAACTCCTCAGAAAGAGATGGTGGGTTCATGCCCTCCTCCATTATCTATAATGGAATGTTGATGGGCACGATAGTTTGTAGGTCTTGTGCAGGTGATGACAATTGCAATATTATAATTAGTCTTCCTCTTCCCTATAATAGGAATTTTTTTGAGTTCTATAGTTCATAAAGAGAATTTCAAAAGTAAAAATGGGAAAGCAATTCTTCCTTCCCCTTTTGTCTTTATCAAATGCTTAATAGGTCTCATACCTACTCATGAAGGAGGGAAAAGAAAAATGGGAAACATTCCAGTCAAAACCCTGTCAGTCTTCAGCAGAGTTGTGAATTAATCAGAATGTGCTGTGATGAGCACCTCTTTGGGATCAGCCTATGTCTATGAGGCCCACTCCAGCTCTTGTCATTAAAGTTTGGGTATGGACTGAGCGTGTCTCTCAAAGACTCCTGTGCTGGACAACTGGGCTTTACTAGGAAGGTATTGAGGGGTAAGACCATAGAACAGTAGAAGTGGTTAGGATACTGTCATTGGAAAGAATTAATGTTGGTCTCATGGAGAGAGGGTTGGGTTCCACAGGATCGGCTTAATACCTGTAAGTTTGGGTTGTTACAAAAGATCAAAAAGCATCTAGCCTATCCATGGTCTCCTGCTTCCTGTCTCACCATGTGATATCATTTGCTAGGCTTCAACTTAGCCACACAGCCCTCAGTTGAGGGAACCAGATATGATAGCCCAGACCTGGACTTTTAGCCTCCAAAGTGTGAAAACACACACACACACACACACACACACACACACACACATTCCAAAGGCCCAAGATAGTGCCTCAAGGCCACTCAATAAATGTAATAAATATCTGTGGCTTGGAGATTATATCACATGCACACATACACACACACACACACACACACATCTCCCAACATCTGGAATGTGTTGCACATACACCTCCATTTTCACCTCGTCCAGTGCTCAGCTTTCTCTGGTTAGCTTTGCCTTCAGATCTTTCCCCTCATTCCTTCTGCTGTTCTCAAAGGACATCTCATTCTCTCCCTTTGTAAGAATAGCACTCCATTTTACCATCAATGAGCAGATACTATTGATAAAATCTGTGCAATTAACAGTTCAGATTTTCAGGAAGAAGTGATGTTGAAATGAAGGCTTCATTAGGGCCTTGTTGTAGTCAGCTACAAGTTGCTGGAACAAATATCCAACTAGACACAGTTTTTGGGAGGAACAGGTTTATTTCAAGCTTATAGATCCAGGGGAAGTTCCACCAATGTGGAAGAAGGTTGCTCCCTTTCAGAGATGCAAACAGAGAGAAACAACCAAACAGCCAGAAAACACCAAAAGCACATATACACAAAACCACCGAAGTTATACTGTTCTTTCCACACCTTTAAGGTGGAATCAGATCCACCCCCAGTGACATGCCCCCTACAGCAGGAATCTGTTAGGGGCTGAGGTTGTAAAGTCAATTTTAATAAAACCCCTAAGTCTATGGGGCCATACATTTAAACTATTATATATGAACTACCACAGCCCTAAAACATACTTGCATTGGATTTAGATCTGAGGTGACATTGTACCTCCTTCCTCATCTAGCAACTCTTACCTCCTCCCTGATAGAAAATGAAGAATCCTCATCCACTCCAAGTCTCATTTACTCCAACACACACAGACACATAAAACACACAGACACACACTGCACACAACACACACACAAAACACAGACACAGAACACATCCACCCCACACAGACACACACACAAACACACCACACACAACACAGACACAACACAGACACACAACACATACACCCCCACACAGATACACAACACACACTACACTGACACACAACACACATACACATACCACACAGATACACAATGTACACACAAACACACCACACATACAACACACACCCACACAGACACACAACACACGCACACTACACTGATGCACAATACACATAACTCTGATTTGAATCTTTACATTCACCCAGTCCCTGCCTGTACCTGGGTCCCAGTCACCACACCTCTCAGCTGGATGATTGCTATAGCCTTGCCAGTATCCTATTCCATTCCAAGGCATTCTCACATGGTAGCCAGACTGGTCTTTAAAGAGTAAGAACTAGAGCAGTCACACTGCTGATAAAAGTCCTCTTGAAGTGTCATCTCCATTTCAGAGTTAAATCCAAATCTTTTTTTTTCAAAATTCAAGCTGCCTTTATTATTTTATAGAAATTAATTAACTGAATATAAACTTTATATTGAAATACAAATATCTTGACAAAGAAAACAAAGATGAAGGATATATTTGTCCTAATTTCAAAATTTAATAAAAGGCACAATGCTAAAGAGATGTTCATTCTCTTGATAGTGCCATTAGAGACCCAACAGTTCTTTTGATAAAATATAATTTACCTACTTTTTTCAACTTATAATTCTTTGGTGTTGGCAAATATAAGGTGATAAAAAATTATTCCACTTTAAAAAAAGAATTTAAAGGTTTTAGCTCTAGGTTGTAAGCCTTTGATTCCTTTAGACATGATTTTGTGTGTGTGTGTACAGTATGAGGTAGGACTTCAAATTCATTATTTTGCATGTGGATATCCAGTTGTCTCCATATCATTTGTTGAAAAGACTATTCTTGTCCCCATGGAATTGGCTTAGTACAAGTGTAAAAAGTGACTGACCATAAATGTGTGTAGTGGTTTCTAGACTGTAAGTGACACTTAATTTTTATGATTTAAAAATACTTTCTCCCAAATCTTATTTTATTTTTATTTATTTGAGAGGGGAGGGGAAGAAAGAGGCAGAGAGAGAAAGAGAGAGAGAATGAGAATGGGTACACCAAGGCCTTGAGGCACTGTAAATGAACTCTAGATGCATGTGCAATGTGAAGCTGGCTTACGTGGGCACTGGGGAATTGAACCCAGGTCCTTTGGCTTGTCAGGCAAGCACCATAACTGCTAAGCAATCTCTTCAGCCCCTTAAATCCAAATCTTTTAACCTGACTTGACCTGGCCCTTGTCTGTCCAGCATAACTTTATTTGCTATTCACATCATATTGTTTTCCATTTGGCATGCCAGATTTAGTCTGTCTCTCCCTTTCTCCTTCTCTCTCTCTGATCTTTTTATTTGAGAGAGACAGGGGGGGGGAGAGGCAGAGAGAGAATGGGTGTGTCAGGGCATTTTCAGGCACTGTGAACGAACTCCAGATGTGTGTGCCCCCTTGTGTGCATGTGTGACATTGAGTGCTTGCATCACTTTTGCATCTGGCAAAAGTGGGTCCTGAGATTTGACCACATGTTCTTAGGCTTCACAGGCAGGCACTTTAACCACTAAGCCATCTCTCCAGCCCTCTCTGATCCTTTTCATTTCTAAGCCTTTTGATTCTCTCAGGTATGAAGCCCTAGAAACAAGTTTTCCTGTTATTTTAGAATTTCTCTCCCCCCACCCTCCGCTTTGCTCTTTGCTCTTCTTGCCAACTTTTGTCTATCATTCAAAAGGGTCTTAAAATTCACTTCCTCAGAATAGCTTCCTTGGCCATCCTGTGCCCACTATGCTGAACATGGTGCCATGTTAAGAGCAGCCTGAACCTTCTCTTTTCCCTCTTGGCTCTTCTAGTACTTTTAATTATCTATTTATTTTGTTTTATCTACCAGGTTGTAGGTTCAGTGAAGACAGGGTTCCTTGTTCTGCTAATCTTAGCACTGAGTCCAAAGGCCTAAGATAGTGCCTCAGGGCCACTCAATAAATGCAATAATTACCTGTGGTGAATTAATATATGTTTCTAATGGCCTATCCCCCCCCCTCTTTTCTGATGAGGACTCAAGACCTAAACTGGCATTAAACTCATGACAATACTCCTTCCTCAGGTATTTTTGTTGGTTTTACACACACGCACACACACACACACACACACACACACACAAACACACACATGCACATTTAAATTTCTGAATGTTATATAGCTTTAATTTGGGTAAATGTGCTTGGTTTAAAACTCAACACTAATATATTAGAGATCAAATGTATAACCTATTTTTATGTTGTTTAACCTGGAGCCACCCAATTTGTCACTGCAAGGTTAAATGAACATAAAATCACTAGCAAGTTCTTATAAATATAGTATTTTGCCTTTCTACCAGTGATATTTCTACTGTGTATGTGGTGTGTGTGCATGTGTGTGTGTGTGTGTGTGTGCATGTGCATGTGTGTGTGTGTGTGTGTGTGTGTGTGTTTGTAGGGTGGAAGAGAGGGGAGATATTAGAGTATGTTTCTGCTGATTTGGAAAAATTCTGATGAGAGGCAACTTTTTCAGTGTGCAGGATGAGATCTGAACTTGTAGGCTGTACCTTTCAGTCACAGATTTTTTTTTTTTGTAGAGAGACACAGAGAGAGACAGAGAGAGAGAGAGAGAGAGAGAGGGAGAGAAGACAGATGGGCACACCAGCAACCTCTCAGCTGCTCCGAACGAAATCCAGAAGCATGCGCCCCCTTGCGGTCAAGTGCAGTATTGCGCCCTTGTGTCACTTTACATCTGGCTAAACGTGGGACCTGGAGATTGGAACCGGGTTCTTAAGCTTAGGAGGCAGGTGCCTTAACCGCTAAGCCATCTCTTCAGCCCCAGTGACAAATTTAAAAAAGACAGCAATAAAGTATGAAATAACTTTGAAAGAATATAATCTAATACTGCAGGAGATCAGGGACTTAATATTGAGCTCCTAGTTTCTAGGGTTAGAGTGAATAAATCTCTAGGACCATATGTGTAGTGTAAGGAATTTAAAGCTATAGGTTGAAAATTATTTTGAAAGTGATTCAAGAATGAAATCTAGTGATTCTGAATCTAAAGGTCTAACTGTAAATATTAAACATTATGGCTGGAGAGATGACTTAATAGTTAAGGCGTTTGTCTGCAAAACCAAAGGACCTTGGTTCGACTCTCCAGGACCCACATAAGCCAGATGCACAAGATGGCGCATGCATCTGGAGTTTGTTTGCAGTGGCTGGAGGCCCTGGTGTGCCCATTCTCTCTCTGCCTGCCTCTTCCTCTCTCTTCATCTCTCAAGTAAATAAATAATTTAAAGAAAGAAAAAAAATTTTAAAAATTATGATCTATTAAAATCTATGAAACATAAAACATATGCTTACTCATTCAACTTAAAATATAATACCATGTATTAGCATGAAGATAGAGTGAGCAGAAATTAGTGGAAGTTTGAGAAGAAGAAAAAATTTTAAAGTCCCTTTGACCTGCTTTCCTACAGGTTTCCTGTCCCCACAAGATAAAGTAAAAGTTGGAACAGGAGGGAGTTAATGTATGAAGATTAGAGTGGGATTTTTTTTTTCTTCTATAAAGAACCAGATGGTGAATGCTTTAGGACCTAGGCTTTATGGGCCATATTGTCAGTGGGTCAACTATTCAACGCTACTCTCATAGTTTGAAAAAAATCATGTAAAACATGCAATATAAATGTGTGTGTGTGTGTTCATGTGAGTGTGTCCCAATCATCACCATATTCTCCTTTTTTGCTCTTCCTCCTCAGTTATGTTTGCTGTAGCTTGATGACCGGTGGCTTAATACTTGTTGTTACTAAAAGTTGTTTAATGTAAACTATAGCTGAATGATTAAATTCAGAAAGATCAGGCTTGAGAGATGGCTTAGTGGTAAGGTGCCTTTCTGCAAAGCCTAAGGACCCAGCTTTGATTCCCAGATGAAATCCAGATGGCACTTGTGTCTGGAGTTCTTGGCAGTGGCTAGAGGCCCTGGAATGCCCACCCCTCCACTCTTTCTCTATCTGCTTCTTCCTCTCCATCAAATAAGTAAATATATAAACCCCAAAAAACAAATAAATAAATAAAATATTTTTTAAAAAATTAAGGGTTATTTGTTGCATTCATAAAAACCCATTCATGAAAAAGAAATCTCATACTAAACTAGGAATGCTATGGGTCTTCTTTAATCTAGTAAAAAAATATCTCCACAAAAAACTATGGAAACAAATGAAAGTGAAATTTTAGACTATGTCTTTGATGGAGATTGAGGCAGGAATGTTGCTATACCATTTATCCATGATACTGTTAGTTATGGTAATACAATAGAGCAAGAGAAAGAAATAGTTATGGATACAAGGAAGAAGAAAAATCTAAATTTATATTTACATATAGATTGTATCATTATTAAAAAGAAAATCCAAGATAATCCATAAATTATTCGAACTAACAGCAGAGTTTTTAAGGTTCCTAGACAGAAAGTCAATTATGCAAATTAACAACATTCTTACAATAATGAAAGCTAACATTTACATTTGATAACTCTGTGCTTGGCATTGCATGTATGAGTATATTCACTCTAATAGTCTCTTTATGAGACAGTGTTGGTGTTATTTCCATTTGAAATTTAGGAAAACTGAGATGCAGAGAAATTAGAGAGTTTGTACAGAGTGGCAGGTCTAGTAAGTAAATAAATCATTATGAATTAATTGAGAATTCATGATACAGTTTCTCTTCCTCTAATATATCAGAACTATCCCAAAATTAGAATAATAAAAAAGGGCTTTCCTTAACATCATCTAAAATATATATGGTCATTAGGAATACATGTAAGTAAGCTTATATAAAAACATCATAGAGAAATTAGTGAGATAATACTGTGCTTATTTAAAATCCATTATCAGGCATATAATATCCAAACTTGTCAAGCGTTGTTAAGTTGATTTATAAATTTAATGAAATTTTTAACAAATGTGAACTTGTCATGACGTATAGATGAAAGACTCTGCAGAGTTTGAAACTCATATGGGAACAGAATTATGAGATTAGAAAATTGTAAAGCAACAAGAAGAACCAAGGACTTGGGGCTGGAGAGATGGCTTTGTGGTTTAAAGGCAATTGCTTTCAAAGGCAATGAACCCAGATTCAATTCCCCAATAGTCACATAAAGCAAGGTGAATAAAGTGGCACACGCATCTGGAGTTCCTTTGCAGTAGCTAGAAGCCTTGGCATGCTCAATCTCTTTCTCCATCCCCATCCTCCTCTCTACATTACCATCTTAAATAAGTAAATAAATAAACGAACTTACTATAAATTGATTGTTTTAAAAGCTTCAATGCATGGCAACAGTTTGGATTTGGAGCTTGATAGTAGCAGGGAGATGAGCAAATAGATGCACTGGAAGTGAGAGGCTCTTCAGAGGTTAAAAATTGAGTCGATGCAGTGGAAATACAAAGTAATTCTCTGAGTAGATGCAGGGGAAGAAGAGAGGACCTTCAGAGATTACTGACCAAGTAGATGCAGTGGAGCAGGAGAGTTGAATCAGAGATTCCCTACCGAGTATATGCAGTGGAAGAGGAGAGTTGAATCAGTGATTACTTAGTAGATGCAATGGAAAGGGAGAGGTGCAGCAGTTATTGCTCACTGAGTAGATTCAGAGGAATACGAGAGGTGCTTCAGAATTTACTCAATGATGGACTTTGCAGGTGCAGGGAGCATTGCCAGTGTAGACACTTGAAATTCTTATCAGTCCAATTTATTTACAATTTGAATTAATTTATATTTTTCAACATTTATAAAAGTATAACTATATGTAGAAAATAGAATCACAGAGTATATAGATAAAGATAGATGAATGAATGGACAGATATAACAGGATGTTGTTATAACCTCAAGGTAAGGAAAGACTGATGGAGTCTTACCTGAAATTGTAAATTTTCTTTTCTTACTCTGTAATTTTATTATTGACAACTTTTGTACTTATGGACAATAAACCACAATAATTTCCTCCCCTCCCCCACTTTCCCCTTCACAACTCCACTCTGCATCATATCCCCTCCCTCTCTCCATTAGTCTCTCTTTTATTTTGATGTCATCATCTTTTTCTCCTATTGTGAGGGTCTTGTGAAGTATTGCTAGGCACTGCAATATCATGGGTACCCAGGCCAATTTCTGACTGGACAGTTTCATTGTAAGGAGTTGTACCCTTCCTTTGGCTCTTACATTCTTTCCATCGCCTCTTACACAGTGGACCTTGAGCCTTGAAGTGTGTGATAGAGATGTTTCAGTGCTTGAACACGCCTCTGTCCCTTCTTCTCAGCACTATGTTTCCTTTTGGGTCATCCCAGTGGTCACTGCCATCTGAAAAGAGAAGCTTCTCCAACCAAAAGTGAGAGTAGCACTAATATATGAATATGAACATTAAGTGTAGTGCTTACTGGGCAGTTTGGTGAGCATAATATATGCATTTAACCAGACAAGAACAGGCTTTATACACCTAAGGCTCATGACCACCCCTGCCATAGGCTTTTGATTAGGTTTTCAGTACCAGGTATGTATTCCCTTGCATAGAGCATGCCTCTACTCCAATTAGAGAGCAGTTGGTTTCCTGTAGAGCAGACATGCCGCTATTGCACCTGTTCAGTCATTTGGCCTGGCTGACCAAACTTGAGGCTTCTAGTGTCCCTTGTTTTCACTGCTGATGACTTGTTTCCCATAGGGCTGCATGCAGTGCAGCTTTTCCCAGATTTCAGTTGGCTGGTTTACAGGGAGGAAGTTTTCAGCTCAGCCCCAGATTGATTTCTCAGTGACCTTGCCTCCCAGGCATGTGAACTCTTCAGCAATAGGGTCTTACCATCTGTTTCTTATGGGAAACCAAAGACCTTGGCTATAGCCTGTAATGTTTTGAAGGCAACAGGGACCTCCCTGGCAAACAACTCACTGGAAGGTATTCTATCCCTGACACTGAAAATTTTCTAGTAACAATATATGGCTTCTGGAGGTGCCATTATCCAAAAAAGTAGGCTTTCATATTCAGAATATCTTGGATTTCGATTGACCCTTCTCCCCACCCTTCTTTTACTCAATCTCTTCTCCTGGCCTTGCTTAGGCCATTCCACTCCCTGTAATATGTTCTACTTACGTATATGCAATACCATCCCCTTAAAACCTTCCCTCTCCTCTCTCCCTTATAGCCTTTTTCTAGGTTACTAGCCTCTGCTACCAATTTTGGTTCCAGCTCTCACACAAGTCTAAACATTTGTAGCTAGTATCCACATATGAGAGAGAACATGAATGTTTGACTTTCTGGGCCTGGGTTATCTCACTTAATATAATCCTTTCAAAATCCATCCATTTCCCTACAAATTTCATTTTTCTTTACTGCTGAATAGAACTTCATTGTGTAAATGTACCACATCTTTATTATCTATTCATCTATTGAGCAACATCTAGGATGGTTCTTTTCTAGCTATTATAAATAGAGCAAGTATCTCTAAGGTAGTAAGAAGAGTCATTAGGATATATGCTTAGACATCGTATAGCTGGGTCATATGGTAAATCTATTTTTAGCTGTCTCAGGAACCTCCACACTGATTTCCACAAAGGTCATACCAGACTACATTCCCACCAACAATGTAGAAGGGTTCCCCCTTTGTCTGCATCCTTGCCAACATTTATTGTATCTGTTTTCCTGATGGTAGCCATTCTGACAGGAGTGGGATGAATCTCAACATAGTTTTAATTTGCATTTCCCTGATGGCTAAGGATGTAGAACACTTTTGAAGGTATTTATGTGCCATCTGTAGTTCTTCTTTTGAGAACTCTATAGTTAATTCCATAGCCCATTTTTTAATTGGGTTGTTTTATTTCTTATTGTTTTGTTTTTTTTTTTTGAGTTCTTTGTATAGTCTATATATTCATCCTGTATCAGATGTATAGCTGCCAAAGGTTTTCTCCCATTCTGTAGGTTGTCTCTGATCTATTCACAATGTCCTTTGCTGTACAAAAGCTTTCTAATTTCATGTGATCCCAGTAGTTGAATAGTGGTTTTATTTCCTGAGCAATTAGTGTTATATTCAGAAAATCATTGCTTATGAAAATATGTTGAAGGGTTCTCCTACTTTTTCCACTAGCAGCTTAAGTTTCAGGTCTGATATTAAGTCCCTGATCCATTTGGACTTAATTCTTGTGCATGGAGAAAAATAAGAATCTATTTTCATCATTTTATATACCGATATCCAGCACCACTTGTTGAAGAGGCTGTCTTTTCTCCAATGTATATTTTTTGACATTTTTCTCAAAAACTGGATGGCTGTAGCTGCCTGAATTAACATCTAGTTCCTCTGTTCTGTTCCATTAATCTACATGTTTGTCTTTGTGCCAGAACCATACTGTTTTTGTTACTATGGCTTTGTATTATAGCTTAAAATTGGGTATGGTGATACTTCCAGCCTGATTTTTTGTTGCTCAAAATTGTCTGGGCTATTTGAGATTTTTTTTCTACTTCCAAAATAATTTTAGGATTGTTTTTTCTATTTCGGTGAAGAATGCCTTTAGATTTTTAGTGGGGATTGCATTAAATGTGTAGATTGCTTTTGGTAAGATTGACATTTCCACAATATTGATTCTTCCAATCCAAGAAAATGAGATGTCTTTCTATTTCCTAGTGTCTTCTGCAATTTCTTGCTTGATTGTTTCAAAGTTCTCATTGTAGACATCCTTCACTTCCTTGGTTAGATTTATTCCAAGGTACTTTATCTTTTTTTAAAATTTGAGACAGAGGGAGAGAGAGAGAGAGAGAGAGAGAGAGAGAGAGAGAGAGGAAGAGGCAGAGAGAAAATGGGCATGCCAGGGTCCTTTCAGGCACTGTGAATGAACCCAGATGTGTGCACCCCCTTGTGCACATGTGTGACATTGCGCGCTTGTGTCACTTTTGCATCTGGTTAAATGTGGGACCTGTAGATTTTGAATAAACATTCTTAGGCAGGCAGTCACCTTAACCAGTAACCCATCTCTCCAGCACTCCTTTATCTTTTTTGAAGTGGTTGTGAATGGGAGAGATTCCCTGATTTCCTCCTCCACATGTTTTTGTTATTAGTATATAGGAAAGCTACTGATTTCTGTGTATTTTGTATCCTGATATGTTGCTAAAAATGTTTATCAGCTCTAACAGTTTGCTGGTAGAGTCTTTAGGGTCCTTTATGTATAAAATCATATCATCTGAAAATAATGATAATTTGATCTCTTCCTTTCCAATTTGTATCCATTTTATGAGTGTCTCTTGCCTTATTGCTATAGCTAAGATTTCCAGTACTATACTAAATAAAAGTGGGGACAGTGGACACCCTTGTCTTGTTCCTGAATTTAGTGGAAAAACTTCAAGTTTTTCCTCATTTAGTATTATGTTGGTTGTGGGTTTATCATAAATAGTTTTTATTATGTTGAGATATGTTCCTTCTATTCTCAGTTGCTGTAGGACTTTTACCATGAAGGGATGTTGGATTTTGTCGAATGCCTTTTCTGCATCTATAGAGATGATCATGTGATTTTTGTCCTTCAGCACTTTCATACAGTGTATTACATTTATTGATTTGTGTATGTTGAACCATCCCTGCATCTCTGGGATAAAGCCTACTTGGTTATGGTGAATAATCTTTCTGATATATTCTTATATTCTTTTTGTCAATATTTTGTTCAGAATTTTTGCATCTATGTTTATGAGGGAGATTGGTCTGTAATTTTTCTCTTTTGTTCTGTCTTTGGTTTTGGTATCAGGGTGATGCTGGCTTCATAGAAGGAGTTCAGTAGAGTTCCTTTTCTATTTTATGGAAAAGTTTGAGAAACAGTGATGTTAGTTCTTCTGTGAATGTATGGTAAAATTCACAGTGAATCCATCTGGGCCTGGACTTTTTTTTAGTGAGGAGACTTTTTGTAACTGCTTGGATCTCTGTAGTTGTTGTGGGTCTACTTAAATGGTTTATCTCATCTTGACTCAATCTGGTAGGTCATATGAATCAAGGAAATCATCCATTTCTTTTAGATTTTCAAACTTACAGGCATATATCTTCTTAAAGTATGTCCTTATGATTTTCTGAATTTCTTTGGTATCTGCTGTAATGGTGCCTTTTTCATGTCTAATTTTATTATTTTTTCTCTCTTATTTTTATCTTTTGGTCAGATTTGCTAAGGGTTTATCAATCTTGTTTATCCTTTCAAAGAACCAATTCTTTGTTTCATTGATTCTTTGTATTGTTTTTTTTTTATTAGTATTTCATTAATTTCTGCCCTAACCTTAGTATTTCTTCCTGTCTACTGATTTTTAGTTTGCCTTGTTCTTCTTTATCCAAGGCCTTAAGGTCAAGTATTAAATTGTTTACTTGTGAACTCTCTAATCTCTTAATATAGGCACTTGGAGCTATAAATTTCCCTCTTAGGATTGCTTTCATTGTGTCCCAAAGGTTTTGGTATGTTGTATTCTCATCATCATTTGATTCTATGAACTTATTGATTTTCTTTTTGATTTCTTCAATGGCCCATTCATAATTCAATATTGTACTGTTTAGCCTCCATGAATTTCTGTATGCTCCGTAGTTTTTCTTGTTGCTGATTTGTAGTTTAATCCCATTGTGGTCAGATAGAGTAGGAGGGATTATTTCACTTTTCCTGTATTTGTTAAGATTTGCTTTGTGTCCTAATATATGGTCTATTTTGGAGAATGTTCCATGTGCTGCTGAGAAAAATATGTATTCTGCAGTGTTTAGATGAAATGTTCTGTAGATATCTGTTAGGTCCATTTTTTTCCTATGATATCATTTAATCCAGATGCTTTTCTGTTTATTTTTTTGTTAAGATGACCATTAAATTGATGAGTGGGTTATTGAAATCACCCACTACAATTGTGTTTGGTATTATCTGTGACCTTAAGTCTAATAGTGTTTGTTTTGATAAAATTGGGAGCCCCAATTTAGGTGCTTATACATTTAGGATTTAAATGTGCTCCTGTTGGAGTGTTCCTTTAATCAGTATTAAGTGACCTTCTTTATCTTTCCTCACTAATGTTGGTTTGAAGTCTATCCTGTCAGATATTAGGATTGCAATTCCTGCTTGTTTCTTAGGCCCATTTGCTTGAAATACCATTTTCCATCCTTTCACCCAAGACAGTGTCTATCTTTCATTGAGAGATGAGTTTCCTGGAGGCAACAAACAGCAGGATCCTACTTTTTAATCCAGTCTTCAAGCCTGTGTCTTTTGGTTGGGGCATTGAGGCCATTGATATTAAGAGTTATTATTGAAAAGTATGTGTTTATTCTTGCCAGTCTTCTTATTTTGTAGTGCTTCCTGATTTCCCTTTACTCTCTTGTTTTAACTGTTATTTGAGGTTTATTTTCTCATGTGTATGCTTTGCTTTCTCTTCAGTGTGAAGGATTCCTTCAAACATTTTCTGTGGAGCTGGCTTAGTTGTCATGAATTCTTTTAGTCTGTTTTTGTTGTGGAATATCCTTATTTCTCCTTTAATTTGGAGAGCTTTGTAGGATAAAGTAATCTTGGTTGACAGTTGTTATCTTTCAAAACTTGGTATACATCTTTTGAAGCCCTTCTGGCTTTTAAAGTTTGTGTTGAGTGATCTGCTGTGATCCTGATGGGCTTGCCTTTATAGGTGACTTGCTTTTTCTCTCTAACTGCTTTTAATATATTTTCTTTGCTTTGTGTGGTTGGCAGTTTAATTATAACATGATGAGGAGAGGTTCTTTTCAGGTTTTGTCTGTTTGGTGTTCTAAAAGCTTCCTGTATCCACAATGGCATTTCTTTCCCAATTTGGGGAAAATTTTCTTCTGTGATTTTGTTGAAAACATCTAATATGCCCTTGGATTGAAATTCTTCACCTTCTACTATACCCTGAATTCTTATGTTTGATCTTTTCATAGTGTCCTGAATATCTTGAAATTCCCATTCCTACTTTCTATTGGCTTGTCTTTCTCTTTGTTGGGCTGTATTATATCTGCCACCTGGTCTTCTAGTTTAGATATTCTGTTCTTTCCTTCATCCATACTACTGGTAAGACTTTCCACACTGTTTTTTATATAACTAACTGTGCTTTTTTTTTTTTTTTTTTGGTTTTTTGAGGTAGGGTCTCACTCTGGATCAGGCTAACCTGGAATTCACTATGTAGTCTCAGGATGGCCTCGAACTCTTGGCGATCCTCCTACCTCTGCCTCCCAAGTGCTGGGATTAAAGGCGTGCACCACCATGCCCGGCTTAACTGTGCTTTTTTAGTGCTAGATTTTCTGCCTAATTTTTCTCCAGTATTTCTATTTCCTTACTCATGTGTTCTAATGACCTTCTTATTTCATTAAGCTGGTTTCCTGTGTTCTCTTGGAATTCCTTTAGGAGTTTCTTTTCTTGCTTAATTCCTTTGTTTTCTTTTTTGATTTCTTCATTGAGTTCTTTTTTTTTTTTTTTTTTTTTTTTTTGAAATCCTTGTCAGGCATTTCATTTAAAACAGTCTCATTGGGGGTCATTTCTGATGGATTTATTATTTTTGGTGGGGTTGTATTGTTTGATTCTTTTTCTTTCTTGTATTGTAATGTAGTGATTTTTGCATCCTGAGTTGATTTGATGCTTGGATTTTCTAATTATCTGTGGTGCTCTTAGACTTGGAAATCCAACTTTATGTACCTTCACAGCAGGAGTTTAAGATGCCAAGTGTAGCTCTTGTACTCCAATCCAACTGCAGAAGTAATCCTAGGTGTTGAATTTTCCTGCTATTCAAGAATTCTAGTGAGCTTGGGTGGAGCAATTTACTGTCAAAATTCTAAACTTCAACTGAGCAATGTGAACATTCAATCAAAATCAGTACAGAGCATGCAAATGTGGGGATTGAAACAAATAAATAACCTTATAAAGCCCAAATCCTTAAGGGTGTGCTTCTCTACACCCTTAATCCTGTCTGCTGGGAGGCTGAGATTTCTGTTCTGAAATGGGTTCCAGGTCAGTGCGGGTCTGAATCAGACCCTTCCCCAATAATGACAGAAGAAAAAGACAAAGGCCCTATGAAGCTGAAAATATCAAAGGCAACAATAGTCAACCCTCAAATACAGCGTAATTGAGAAGGGTAAAGCCAACCAAGAATATATAACCCATAACCTGCCCTGACATGGGAAGAGAGATTAGCACTTCCAGTGCAGGCCTATGTACCTGCTTTTTTGTTAGTAGGCCTCACTAGCTTTTGGGGTGGTTTCCAATCTCACCAATGCTGAGTGCCCACCTCGATCCCTCGATGTTGTGCTGTGGAGCTGGTGCTCTGATCAGCTGTGCTAGATGCCTTGCTGCTGGGGGCTGAATGCATTCTCTGGAGGTTTGCAGTGCTGTCAGTTGGGGGATGGGAGGGTGCAGGAAGCCTGGAGTTGTACTGGAACTGCTCAGGTGGCCCCACCTGTATCCCTTTCAGCAGCTCCTTAGCTGATCTCTGCTGTCTCCCCTTTAGGTTTGATGAGGTTGGAAAATCCCCTTGTTTGGTCTTTGCTCCTGCAGCTGGGTGCTGGGCCAGGTGGACAAGCAGATCCGACTGCAAGCACCTCCATGGGATTCTGGGTGGTTGCCTCCTTTCTGGTAGATCTTAGTCTCTTCTGCTTCTCTGCTGTGGCTGATAAAAGCCTATATACCTTCACTTTTTGGAAGAAAAGTGTATTTTGCTGTGTTTTTGTTTAAATCCCTCCCTAGGCTGGTTTGGTGTGACTCTGATGCAGCCATCTTACCTGGAAGTCTCCTCTGAAATTGGAAATTTTCTATGTGACCAATGACTGAAAACTAAGATAAAGTTATATCACCTCCTGACATGACATACTTGCACATATAAAAGAACAAAAACTTCTCTAAGTTGTCAAAAAATGACAATAGTTTAGTAAAAATGGACAAAGAGTATGGATATGCCACATGGAAGAGGATGCTAGAGAACCGAGGTGTGTATCTCACTAGCGAGTAATCAGGAATATGTAAATTAATATAAAACTGAGATATGATTTTTCTTTTATTTAACTTTTAAAATCTAATTTTCTCCAAAGAGAAAAAATTCTGGTAATCTCAAGTATCCATGAGGATACAGAGAAGCTGGTGAGAGTGAAAGGTGGTAAACCTCCTTGGAATGTAATCTGATAATATCTAGTACAGTTCAAAGCATGCCCATCCAATGCCCTAGTACTTCTCCACTAGATAAATGGCCCAAAGGGAGTTTTCCTTATGTATATAAGGACTTTCACAACATGACTTATAACATCAAAAATTGGGGAAATTATTCAAATGAAAGTGCACAGAAATGCATAAATTCTGAATCATACATGCAGTAAGATAGTCTACAATTTAAATAAATTATCTAAAAGTGTGTTACTTATTCAATAAATATTTTCTAAGCATCTAGAGGAAAGGCACTGTGTACATTGTCATGATACATTATTGAGTAAGAGGAGAAAAGGCCCCCTTTTCATTCTAACTGAAAGAAGAAAGGAAGAAAGCATATAAAAGTAAGCTTACTGGACTGTGCAAAATTTTAAGTACAATGTAATAGGTTAATCAGCATTGATAGATATATTTTATTTTTATTCATTTTTTTTTGCAAGCAGAGAGGAGAGAGACAGAAAAAGAGAAAAAAAGAGAGTGCATGAGAGAGAGAGAGAGAGAGTGAGTGAGAGAGAGAAAATGAGAAATAGGGAGAGACTGGGCTGCCAGGGTCTCCTGCCACTGTAAATGAACTCCACATGCATGTACTACTTTGTGCATTTGGCTTTACATGGATACTAGGGAATCAAACTCCCACCATCAGGCTTTGCAAACAAGCTCCTTTAACCACTGAGTCATCTTTCCAGTCCCAACACTGATAGATTATTTTTAGTCACATATTTGAATTAATACAAGAAGATTTCAGGAAATAAGACATAAAAATAATATTGTGATATGTAGAGTAAATATTATGTATATATTTTTGGACTAATAGATATGCTAATCACCATAATTGGTTCATTACATGATGTGTACATGTGTCAAAACATCACATGAAACCTCTCGACTATGTACAATTATGTTGTGTCGAGTGAAAATTAAATAAAGGCAAACAAACCATGACTAAAAATGTGTCACATTCACAACACAATCAGTTTCTGAGGAGACGGAGGGAAATATGATTTCAACATTATAAATTACTTCACTTCTAGTGTCAAATTGTTTTTGTGAGACAGGTCTTATAGGCTGGCCTTGAACTTGTGGCAATCTTCCTGCTTCAATCTGCTGAATGCTGAGCTGCCATGCATAGCTTGTAATTTAAATATATATATATATTGACAACTTTCTTACATGTACACAATTTTTATATAAAATTTAAGTAAATATAACAACATTATTTATTTGGACTACTAGGCATACAGCTGTTACAGTATTTTTTTAAATAAATGGGTTAAAAATTGCAAAGCCACTTAGCAAGGTGTTGACCTGTGTACCCATATAGGATGTAATCAGTAAACTTTGGTATTTTTGCCAAGACTTTTCCTATTTAATTCCTATTTAGTCTGTCTGACTCCATCCTTGGTTGGACTTCGACATGGAGTTTCTAGCCAAACTTTCTTACTTAATTAAATTCCATGAAGATTGCTTGTTAAAGTACCTACAAATAGAGAAACCTGTGAGAACAATTTAGGTAAATTGCTAGTAAAAGATTTCTTTTAATTACTCTTAATATCTAAATTGGCCTGGAACTTTTGAAATAGACTGAATTGTAGGCACCACATGGAGAAGTGATTGATATTTTTAAGCTTCAAGGCTTTGGAGCAAGGTGTGTGAGATGTCTAATTGATCTTACTTTAATTCCACAGACAAGTGGAGCTGGGAGGACGGGATGCCCAAGACAATGGGAAATGGAAATCTGGCTCTTCTTCTCTTCCCTAGATGTGCGTGCTTGCAGGTGTATGTATGTATGAGAGGGAGGTGGTTATTTTAAAATATATTTAACGGGGCTGGAGAGAGATGGCTTAGTGGTTAAACGCTTGCCTGTGAAGCCTAAGGACCCGGTTCAAGGTTCTATTCTCCAGGACCCACATAAGCCAGATGCACAAGGGGGCGCATTTATCTGGAGTTTGTTTGCAGTGGCTGGAGGCCCTGACGTGCTCATTCTCTCTCTCCCTGCCTATTTCTGTATCTCTCTTTCTCTCAAATAAATAAATACAAATAAATAAAACATTTAAAAAATAAAATATATTTAATGATTCCCTAGAATCCGCTTCCTCTCAGATGCTCATGTGCAGTGGCTCTTGGTGTCTAAGAATTTTGAATCACCTCTTCCCACAGGAGTTCCCACATTCTCTAGAGCCACTTTAGTAATCCTGGGAGTCCTGTCAGCAAGATTTTTGGCAGGACTTGAAAAAGTTAGGTTGTCGGCAGACTTTTACCAAAAAGCTTACCAAAAAGTTTCTATGCAAATATGGACAAAAAGTTTTATGTAATCTTGGATATTTTTCAATATCCTTCCCAACCTGTAGACCCGCTCTTGTAATGTTTTGGGCATTTCCCATAGCTACTCAGGCTCTTATTCGGGCCAGCCCATAGCCATTCTCTGCACAGGCTCTTGAGATTCTATTTCCATTCCTTCCCACAACTGGTTCACCCACTTCACTTCTCCTTTGCATCTCCATCAAAACTGTCACCCTTCCGGTTGTCTTCGCACCTGCAGTTTCCCTGTTCTTCCGTCTTGATGGAATCTGCTTCTTTCCCCTTCATGCCCCACTTGACTCAGTTCAAATGACAATCTGCTGTACTGTTATTGCCACTGTAGCCACTGATGCTAATTTTTCTGCTAGGGAAACTCTTTGCATGAAGCCTCTTAATTTTTCTCCTACATTATACTAGCATTGCTTGTTGATCCATTTATATACCTCTTCAGTGACAGAATATGTTATAGTGCTGCCCTAGCGTTGGGTCTGATCAGAGTCAATGGATGACTGAAAGAATGAATGTGTAGAACTTCCATTTTACTGTATGAGAAAGACACTGATAACTTTAGATGTTGAGTTGGAGGAACCCATACGTCACATAGTTCAGCCCTTGATGCGTGAGCTTTCCAGTATACTTGCTGGTCAGGTGGAAGGAAGATGAAATATTTCAGCCTCCTCATTCCTAAAGATGAAGCCCTACCCTAAAATTTGCTGTTCCCAGCCCATGGCCTGTACCTCAGTTTTGCTCTCCTGCTTTCAAGGCTGACTCTGGATTCAAAGGACTTTAGAAGATTCTCATTGCATCTTTCTGCTTTGGGTAATTTACCCTCTCTTCACCTGACCACAGACATGCTAATTACAGTCATTTACAGGATCTAGTTATATTGATTATTAATCACCATGGGACTCAATGATTCAATATGTATGCCATAATTTATTCTTCAAATATGAATTGGACACCTGCTATCAATCACTGTGCTAGGCAATTGATGGAGATGCACGGATTTAACTTGCATGTCAGATTAATTTAGTTGTATTTTCCTTTTGATTTGAATCTGGCAAATGCTCTATTCACGCATGCTTGTTTTCCCCATTCCCATCCTGATGTAAACCAGCCACTTCAAGGAGAATCACAAGTTCAAGAACAGCCTGGATTACATAGCAAGAACCTGTTTGAAAACAAAACAAAGAAAAACAAAAACTAGAAACCAAAACCACTCAGTGATTTTTGTTCCTCAACCAGAGGAAAGAAAGCAGTCTCCAAAAGGGAAAGGTAGAGTTTGCTGGGACCTCAGAGCCCAAGAGCTGGTGCTGCCTTTGATCTTTCTATATAATAGTCAGTAAGCTGGATTTTTACCACCCATCGCCCTCTACTTTGGAAACTCACAGTATGTTCATCATTGTCCTTTATTTACATTTCTTGTGTGTGTGTGTGTGTGTGTGTGTGTGTGTGTGTGTACATGTGTGTGTGTGCAAATGTGCATGTTCTGTGCCCCAGTATGTGGAGACCAGAGAACACCAGGTATTCTTCTCTACCATTCATCTACATGTTTCTTTTTAAAAAAATTATTTATGTATTTGTTTAGTTATTTGAGAGAGAGAGGGAGAATGAGGCAGATAGATAGAGAATGAGCACACACTGCCGCTGCTAATGAACCCCAGGAGCATGCGCCACCTTGGCCATCTGGTTTACATGGGTCCTGGGGAATTGAACCTGAGTCCTTTGGCATTGCAGGCAAGTGCCTTAACCACTATGCCATCTCTCCAGCCCCTCATCTACATGTTTCTTTGAGATGGAGTCTCTCACTGAACCCAGAGCTGTCATTTTCTTTTGCCAGACTGGGTGTTGCTTATGTGGGTTCTGGGAATCAAACCCAGAGGAATGAGGCTCTCACAGGCCCTCATACTTGTGGCAAGCACTCTTAACTCTGAACCATTTTCTTGGTCCCCTGTTTATAGTTTTGATTTGAGTAACTTGCCCTTATTTTTAAAAGGAATAAAAATCTAAATTAAAACAAGGGCTGGAGAGATGGCTTAGCAGTTAAGATGCTTACCTGCAAAGCCTAAAGACCTAGGTTCAATTCCCCAGGACCCACATAAGCCAAATGCACAAGGTGGTGCATGTGTCTGGAGTTCGTTTGCAGAGGCTGGAGGCCTTGGCCATGCCCATTCCTCTTCTTCTTCCTCTCTTCCCTCACTCAGGACCAGCCCAGCACTGTGGACAGAGGGTTCTCTTCCCAGCCAGCTCTAACTTCTTCCTCATGTCTTCTCAAAGGAATTTCTTCTAGTGCTTCAGCCTACCAGGACTTCCAGAACAAATATTATAGACTAGGTGGCTTGAAATCAGAAATTTATTTCTCCCAGTTATTGAGACTAAAGTCTGATATCAAGGTGTTGGATGGGTTATTCTTTCTGAGGCCTCTCTCCTTGACCTCTAGGTGGCTGCCTTTTCTCTGTCTCTACTTGTTCTTTCCTTTCTGTCTCTCTGGGTCCAGCATCTCTTCCTCCTATAGGGAAACCAGCCCTATTGGATTAGAGGTAATGACCTCAAGATGTCGTTTTAACTGAGAGTCTCTGTAGCCTCTAGGGAGACTCCCCTCATCTCCAGACAGCCCCGTCACAGGAGCCACAGGAGGCTAGGGTTCCACAGGCAGGCACAATGCCTTCCATAACACCTAATAATATATTTTCCCTGTGTTATCCTGTGTCTGTCTTTTCTTCTTGGAGGACACAAGGCAACACTTCCAGCCTCTGTTGCTCATCTGACCGGGGCAGGACTGTAATGCAGTGAGTTTGTTAAGCCTTGGGGACTCCAAAGTGAGGGGGTCTCTTGTGATAGATTCCCAAAGTCTATAGCTGGATCTCAGACTCCAGACATTTTATTGTCTCTCAACACACATACTATAAAAGCTTTGCTATGCTTATCATGGATTTAGTAGCCAGTCATTAACTTTAGTTGTTATTTAGTCAAGCATAGCCAGAGCTTTATTAGGTTCAAACCCAGACTATGAAGAAATACCCTTCCTTTGCTTTACCTCGCTCCTTCTCTTTACTTCTCTACCACCTCATAGAAACAGGAAATATAAATTTTGGTGCACCATCTACTCTTGATGATCTTATTATTCCACTTTACAGCAGATTGCTATTTAATTTTTAAAGGCAGCTTCCTAACTTTTGGAATTTTCATTTACAGTTCTTTAAAAAGACAACCCAAGATTTGAATATATATTTCTATGAGAAAATAAATTTAAAATGATGCTTTTAAGTTCTTTATATGAGATCATTCAAGGCTTATATTATTTCATTATAATATAATGGGCACATTAAGATGAAATAGAGTTATTTAAAATCATGACTGTCTTCCATATTAGAGCAAATAATTTTTCTGCCTGGACTGGACTGCCCTTCCATTATATTCATTGTCTAGATTTTTTAAAGGCTAAGTTTAGACCTAACTTACCTTGTGTAGGTTTTCTTACTTTGGCCAAATTTCCTTTATTTTTTTTTATGTAAGCCATGTGGCCTGTAAGCTTATTTATCAGTATTTTCTCATTGTTTGGATAAATACCTGACCAGAAGCAATTTATGGAAGGAAAAGGGTTTAATTCAGATTACAGTTCCAGAGGGTAGAGCCCATCATGGCTGGGAAGGCATGGCAGGCAGGAGCTGGAAGCCATAATTGTTCCCCTTCCCCAGATAGGAAGTAGAGGAGGAAACCTTAAAGCCCACCGCCACCTCCTCTAGCAAAGGGTCAGTGTCCTAAAGGTTCCAAACACTTCCGGAACAGCGCCACCAGCAGGGGATTAAGTTATCAAGAACATGAGCTTGTTGGGGACATTTTTCAAATCATACCACTACCTGCTTTGCATTGTTTTGTCTAATTCTTTAGTGGTTCCAGGTGGGTAGTCACACTCTAATCCACACAGGTAGACTATATATGAGTTCCCAGCTATCTCTTGCTGTGTCATTTAGATGCTGAAGGGAAAACAAAAGAAGTATAAGATTTGCTTCTTGGCAATGTCTCCTTTAATGTTGGAAAATGAGTTTGAGACTTCACTGGCAGAAAGCAACTTTTAGCATACAAATCAAATGCAATTAAAAAGTAATGATATATGTGCATACAGCTATACTAGTTATTTAGTATCAGGTAATTAATCACAAATGGTAAATGTGTTTCATACATAACTGTCATTGACATGTTTTACAAATCAGATGATGGATTTGGTTTATCTTCTCAGATTTTAGTTTATCTTTAGTTTATCAGTAATTATTAGGTATAAAAAGCATTAAAAATGGCAGGACTTATTTGTTGATACTATACATAGTATTATTTACAGCCACATACACACATATGCACACACACACACACACACACACACACAGCATCTGCCTAGTGATGGTTTCTTGTCACCTATGTGCTTTGTGAGGCTGAAATATCTTTTGCTTTGGTGTCTGATTTTTGAAACCTCCTCATTAACAGGGTGTAAATAGCCCCTTCTCCTTGTTTTCTTCTGTCAGTCTCTGCAGCTCTGAGATACCAAGACTTTGTGGCCAGAACCTGGGCTGGTAAACATAGCGGGATGTCCTTAGTTGAGGGAGTGGAGCCAGATGGAATCTAGGATGCTAGTTAATGATGAAATGAAATGAGGCAAGGACACTCTAAGAGAGAGCAGCATTTCAGTTATTGGACTGAGAAGAGAGGGAGGGAGAAACTCAGACAAGGGAAGTCAGGGGCTCTTGACTCTGTCTTGGTGACAGTGTGTTGGCAAATTACAAGTTGATCATCTTCTGGGATTTCAGAAGGCCCTGGGAGGGACTATAAAGTGTTTTTTTCTTGTTCACTCAAGCAAGGATTTGTTCATTAGCATCCATGGACTATGCTCTGCCACAGAGATCCATAAGTTCCTGGGTATGTATTTGATGGTCTTAGATTTGATAGATTTTTTTCTAGCGAGAAGATACATACCTATAGCAAAAGTATCTATGATTAAATATTGGTTTAAACTACTTAAGCTTCATGTAAAATATTTTTAAGATCAGTCTTTAAGCTATAATGTTAGAATATGGGAGGTGTGTAAAGGTTGGACACATGAACTGGGAGAAACGGAGGGATAATCAAGGCTGGTCCAAATCCTTTTATTTGTCTACTTTAAATTAAAAGCAGGGTAAAAATGTAAGGAAAAGTAAATGGGAGTCATTAAGTAGACCCAGGAACAAAATTAAGATGACTATAATACTTGTTTATTTGTTTAGGATCACAAATTGGGCTGTAACCTTAAAAGGGAAACCTAGCTAGTTAAAAACACCACAAGGTCAAGAAGAGATTGCTTTGGGAAAGTTTTGTCCTTGGTATAAAGACAAGATGGTTTTCTCTCCCAAGACTCTTAATGAAAAAGATTCTACAGTGTAACAAGCAGTATCCTCACCATCGCTCTATCATGGATCCATGGTCAAATCTCACAGAGTTGTCTCTGTTATTGACCAAACCAAATGGCAACTTTCCAAGTAGAAATTTACTAAAAACAATTCCCTAAGAGTCAATACCACTGTGGACTAAATGTCCAGATGTCTGCTGCTCTTGCTTGCACATGGTCAGTGCATTTTGCAATCTATGGAGAGTATTTGTGTTCCAGAAAGGCTGTCAAATAAAGAATTCTTTCTCCAGAGTTGATAATGCAGACTGGAGAACTTCAAGTTTGTATTATTATTGTGGATTTTATGTTGAGACTTACATGCATTAGCAATAATGCTGAAGAAAGGGTATAAGTCAGAAAATGGAGGTACCTTTGTTAAGATGGGTTCCGGAATTGACAGATACTCCTGTCCCCTAAGAGAGAACTCAAGGGAGACTTACTATTGTGTTATAATAGTCCTCAACTTCTCTATGCCTCTGCTTTCCAACCAGTCTGGTAAGTATGCTGCCTGTGTCTCAACTTATTGAAGTACAGTGTAGAGCACTGGACTGCTAATAAGTTGTCACTTACTATTTAATTCATTACAAAAAGTTAGCTGAGTATAGTTTTAACAATGCACTGGCCTAAATCTCAAAGAGCTTAATAATCTTTGTGGGTGACAAATATATACTGATAAATACAGAGTAAACCTGCATTTCAGAAATAAATACTCAAATAATTGGAGCAAGCTATCAAGGAAGTCAGAAGGAATTTCTTCCATGCTATTAAATAATGCTTCTTATGAGTAAGGTGTGGCCCGTGACACTGGGAGAGGTCAAAGCTTGCATAGAGGGAGTAGAGGGGAGAGGTTGCAGCACCGAGATGGGAAGCTTAGTTGCACCACTGGGGATGTGCTTAGCTAACCTTTGTTTATAGGACTCTGTAGATATGCTGAAATGATGTACAGTGATTAATAAAACAGGATCAGTTCTGATCACACCCCAAAGGCAGCTTGTGAATAACTAAAGCTCTGGTGCTGACCAAGGTACTGAAGGAGGGAGACAGGCTTGTGTATGGGCAATCTCTATCATGAAGATGGACGGTCAGGGCAGTGGAGGATTGTACCAAGTAGCAGAGGGGCAGCTGGTGGCACAGCAGTAAGGAACCAACCCTTTGTCCAGCCCATCAAGCAAGCAAGTCAATCATTTTAATTTAGGCAAACAATATGGGCTTGAGAAAATGTTTCACTAAATTGACTGGTTGCTTGAGTGAGTCAACATAATCAAGTGTGTGCTGGCATCATATAGACACAGCCTTAACAATGCAAATATCATTATCATCCTTTTCCTTGGAAATGGTTCTGTGAAACTTTCCTGGGAATATGGGCGACCAATGAAGTCTAATGAGCTGTGTTTTAACCTTTTGCTACATGGTGGGAAGAGGATTATTTTTTAATGGGATAGAATTCATTGTCTGCAAATACTCTCATATATTTTTATACTGATATTATTTCCATGATGTTAAATCTATTTCTATGATATATTTGAAGGTTTTTCCCTCTGACTTTCTGTTTTATTTTTTATTTTATTTTATTTATTTGCAAGGAGAGAGAGAGAGAGAGAGAGAGAGAGAGAGAGAGAAAGAAGATAGACAGAGAGAGAATGGTAATGCCAGGCCTTCAGCCACTGAAACAAACTCCAGTCACATGTGCCCCCTTGTGCATCTGGCTTATGTGGGTACTGGAGAATCAAACCTGTGTCCTTTGGCTTCACAGGCAAATGCCTTAACCACTAGGCCATCTCTCTAGCCCCCTGGCTTTCTTTTGCTGGCTATTCACTGTCAAATGATCCAAACTGAGCTGACTTGGTTTATGACCATGACCAGTCTCTTAGCTTTTAAAAAGACCTGCTTTAAAAATTCTGCAGATACATTGTCAATACCAACTCTAACCAAGAACTTTTAAAATTACTTGAGTATAAGTTCAGAGTTTTATGGGCTTTCCTATAATAATTCTATTTTTAGGAAGACAAACAGGATATTTAGTTCTTTTCTTTTCCAAGAAAAAACACAATTCTGTCCTCACAATCCACTCTAGCAGTGTTCAAGGTTATTTGAGGGATGGAATGTGTACAATTTTGCTTTTACCCCCAGGAGCTGGTACCAATAAAGACACTTGTGGAAGTTCAGGGATGTATCTCTGTGATGTTCATTATGTAACCGATTTTGTACTCTGACTGTAGCCTCCAGATATGAGCTTGAAGCACTAGTAAGAACAACTAAATAACGAAAAACTAAAAAAAACAAAAGTAAACACAACAACAACAACAAACTACTTAGAGCTGGGTCTGGAGGGAAAGGGAAAGGAGCTGAGAGAAGAGCCAGGAGTACGGAGATATGGTCTTTGGCTCTACAGTGGAACAGTCCCCTTTTTCTTCAGTGTAATTTTGGAGTTGTGAACTTGTAGCAAACTCAGATTATAAGGCATATCGTATATAATCACAGGGCATGTCTTTGTAATTATATTATGAGATTCTAGTGGATCTACTCAAGGGTATCTACTCAAATGCTGTAGACATTGCACCAGGTTACATAAATGAATCATGCCAAGCCAACTGTGGAGACAATAGGGCATGGTACTGCTAGTGGCACACTGGAAAATGTACATACATTTGTGCAGGACAATTAAGGCTTTTTTGTAAGCTGAATGTAGCCACTGACATTACTAATTTGCAACTCCTATATTATAGTATAGGGGGAGAAAATATGTTTGTAAATAACTATGGAGAGCTGTGCAAGTTAATTGTGCCATAGTTTCTCTGCATAGTTTTCTCTCTGTGTCCATATCCACCTTGATTAATGAGATGAGGAAACAGAATAGTGACATTCTATCTTGGAGATTGGGAAATTTTCATTCTCTCTGAAAACGATTCCATTAGACCGTGGCTATGAATCTTCACAAGCTTTAGGTTTTGTGGTAAGTCTTCCAGACAGCATAATTTGTGATGCACTGTTAGTGCTTATGGGAAAATAATTGAATAGATTAAAAGCAATGTGTTTACACATGTGATTTTTAGCTTTCATTATTAATGGAGTCTATTATTTTTAATGTATGTGCCCAGAATTTTTATGAAGTTGGATTATTCTATGAGTCATCAGTCTCCTACCTTCTAAAACTTAGAAGTCATGGCTATGGTTTAATTTTTTTTTTCAGAAGTTCCTTTAGGAGTTTTGTAAAAGAAGTGTATATAGTGTGTTTTTCATAATCAGTATAGTGCTATGATTTTTTTGTATGTGGGTTTGGAAATAGAAAACCCAGGTACCCTTTTTGAATTCTTTATATTGCATGATGGGTTGAATGTATGGCCCCCATAGGCTTAGGCTTGGATCTTGAGACTCAGGTGAGTGGAGCCCTACTGGTGACAAGGCGTGTCACTGGGGGCAGGTCTTGAGTCCTGTCCTAAGGTGTTTGGAGAGTAGTTTTGGAGCTCTGGCTGTTTTTACTGGTGTTGGTGTTTGCTTGCTGCAGTTGTTTCTCTCTGCTTGAATGTATGGAAATAAGCAGCTGCTTCTGCTATTGATGGAGTTTTCCTTGGATTTTTGTAACCCTGAAATAAACCACTTTCTTCCCATAAGCTGCATCTGGTTAGACGTTTGTCCCAGCAGCAAGCAGCTGACTGCAACACAATTGGTACAATACTGAGTGAACTACTTGCCCTCTTGACTGTTCATTGTCCTCACCCACAAAACGGAGGTGTAAGTGAAATGGCACACATAGAATGAACAGACATCAATATTAAATATAATAAAATATGTTTATCAGTCTTATAGGAATAGAAGATTAGAAGTTGAAGTAGAAAAATATTTTTATTTTTATTTTTTGGATTGGTGAAGTGGTTTAAATAAAGCAAAAGATAAGTAACAGACTAAGAGACAAAAATCACAGGATATACACCAGATGTAGGATTATTATGAAAAAAATATATTATTTCTACATTTAGTTAGAAAACAGTATCCAACTAAAAAAGTAGGAACAGACTACTCACATGTGAAAAAATTCTTCATTCACTATGATAAAAATACAATTAAGGCAAGATGCCATTTTGGTACTGTAACAAAACAAAAATAAGTCAAAGCTTCCAAGTAATTTCTAGAGACCTAGTGGTTAAGGATGTGTAGAATGGCCTTTGAGATAAAAAATTCTTTCCAGATTGTACAGCAAAAGATCTTTCTCAACACAACCTTTTGCAGAAATAAAACAATAATCAGAGCAAAAGCAAAATTTAAAAATAGAAAACTCTTATCTTCCTCACCTTATGGAAAAAACCCACAAAGTCTCTCTCTTATCCCCTTTCATACCCAAATCTGGAGGCTATCCAGTTTAGGAAAAGCAGAATTCTGAGAAGGGAATGGGTAATTTGAAGGCTAAAGGTCCTTTTTATATTTTCTTAAATTTCCTATGTTCATGCATAGTTAAAGATTTGGGCTATTTATCTCTGGTGGGAATTAAGATTGCTATTGATTTTTTAAGTACCCCAAATTGAGGCAGTCAGAGAACCTTCCCATAGTACAGGGCTTAAATTTCCCCAAAGGAGCATTGTGAGGAAGTCTTCTCTGGTGGTAGACTGTGAGGCATCCCAGACAGTGTGTCCTGGCAGGTGATGGACAGGGTGGAACATTTTTTCTCTAAAATGCTTCTATTGGTCATTCAATCATCAATGAAGGTGAGTTGAATGTGACAGCTTTCAGGACAGGAGTTCTGAAGAAACAGTGATTCATACATAGAGGATATGACAAAGTAGACAGCAGGGACACTTTTGGAGGGTACATCTAAGGCTTGTGTTCCTAGGATGGGTACAGTGCTGCTGACAAGGCTCAAATGAGAAACTAGTTCATGAAAATGCTGGAATGAAGTATGTATTTTAAGTTTACAAGGGATAAAAGGTATAATGAAATAATAAGTTTACTGCTTGGAGATGGTGCAACAGGATGGATTATCAAGACAAGTTAGAATAATTAAAGCTAGTTATCTTCTATTTTATTCTTTCCAGCAGAACAAATAGTCATCAAATTGCAAAGGGCTATTAAAGCAATATGAATACCACAAAGAACTAATTACTTTCTAAGTTGGATGAGGTGATAACAGGAATTTTCACCATCGTGGGTGTGCTGGAACAGACATAGGTATTCCTGGGTACTGAAGGAATATGGAGATTGGGGTCTGGAAATGGCCATGTTCTGTGAGTATTTATGGAACTTAAGAGGAAACTGAAGGTGGGCAGATATTCAGCAAAACAATCAATTACTGGATGTTTAGTACCATATTCATTTTAGTCCAAAATCATTCAGTAATGTTTATAAGTAAAATAAGGTAGCTATACATATCTCATACTAAGACATACTTTGGAGGAGAGATAATAGAACCGTTCTAGAGGAACCTTCCCTTTAGTTCATATGTGTATGTGTGCAGGAATGTGTGTGCCATGTGTGCACATGGAGGTCAGAGAACAACCGTATTGGCCAGTCTTCTCCTTCCACCTTGTTTGAGGCAGAGGGTCTTGGTCACAGCTGTGTTTACCAGGCTAGCTGGCCTGTGAGCTCCTGATGATTCTCTTGTCTCCACTTCCTATCTTACGTAGGATTATAGACAATCAACTGCTATAGTCCCACTGCTCCTATGCCTGGCTTTGTGTAGGTTCTGGGGATACAAACTCAGGTGATCCACATGCTTTGGCAATAAATGCTTTATCTACTGAGCCAGCTCTCCAGCCCATAGATTAACCCACTCTTATTTCATCAAACATTTCCTAAAAGCTACAGAATGATAGTTACAGAGGAGAGAGAGAGAGAGAGAGAGAGAGAGAGAATGCATATGAATGTAGGAATGCGAACCGCATTAAGGCACTACTAGGTAGGTTCATATAAATTTGCAGTTGGGTGAGCAGTCATAATCAAAGATTCCCAGGCCAGACAGAGATCTGTAGAACATTTTTGAGCTTTTACTTGGCTCCATTCTCTACAGTTCACTGAAAGCATATTAAATAATAGCTTAAATGAGGATATAAGATGTTTATCAAATTCATTATATCAGCCTAATACTAATCTTTCAGTAAATTCTAGACATTTAAAAAAGGAAAAGAATAAAAGGGGAAAAGGAATGAAGCTAAATATATGATTCAACAGTTATTCTTGAAAATAACTTGAATGAGCATAGGACTTGGAAGTCTTACTTGACTGTGCTTACACAGAAAAACCTGGGCTATGAGTTGACCACACAGTTGTCTCAGTATGAGGTGGAACCATTGTGTTGTTTTTCTGCTTTTAAAAAAACCCAGGCTTGAGCCGGGCGTGGTGGCACACGCCTTTAATCCCAGCACTCGGGAGGCAGAGGTAGGAGGATAGCCGAGAGTTCAAGGCCACCCTGAGACTACATGGTTAATTCCAGGTCAGCCTGGACCAGAGTGAGACCCTACCTCGAAAAACAAACCAACAAACAAACAAAAAAAACCCAGGCTCAAGAAGATGGCTTAGAGGTTAAGGTGTTTGCCTGCAAAGCCAAAGGACTTTGGCTCAATTCCCCAGGACCCACATAAGCCAGATGCACAAGGAGGTACATGCATCTGGAATTCGTTTGCAGTGGCTGGAGGCCCTGGTACACTCATTCTCTCCCTTTTTCTCTCTCAAATAAATAAATAAATAAATAAATAAATAAATAAATAAAATGAACCCCACACCACAAATTCCATAAACCTAATGCAAGTCTGAGCTCCATTAACAGGAAAGACATGTCTAGTTCTCAGGAAGGGGTAATTGGACCACTCTCCTCTTCTATACGACATCTTCAAAGTAACATCAATGCTTCCAAGTGGGTCAGCAAAGACGGTTGGTGGGTCTGGAGACAATGTGACATGAAAAGCCTAGAGAAGAATGATTAAGGACATTGTCCTACTTTAGGGTATTTAGAAGTAATACCATGAGAAAACATAATTCTACCGGGTTGGATGGAAATAGGCTAAAGTAGATGTGCATTTTGGCTAGATAGTGATATGATTCTTTTGATTTCAAACCACTAGGGAGATTTCAAAATGTCATGATGGAATTAGCTTCATGTGTTAGAGGTGTTCAGAACAGCACTCACTTAGCAAAATTTTCATGAGCACCTATTTTGTGTTGAACACCATTCTAGATGCCAGTGGTAGACTGCTGTGGTAGATCTCTTGCTAGGGACATGGACAGAGAAGAAACATTGTATAGTGATGGTATTTTCCCTTGAATCTGGGATGGAGGCTTTGGCTCAAGGTTGAAGTCCAGAGGAACTCGGTGCTCTTATTTTAAGTTCACGGTGCTGTGGATTCCTGGACCATGTCTCCTGAACTACTTACTTGGAAGCACTGGACAAGCACTAGACCTACCCTTACTAGCTAATGGAAGAAGAAAGTTAGTGACAGGAGTCAGCTTTTGGGGCAAATGTGTTCCGAGACTGGATATTCACTTTTCTCCTCATGAGAGGTGGGAACTCTTTTGTCCCATTTGTAGCCAAGAGATCAGGGTTCTCAGGGAACCAGTGTTGGGGCATTGGCAGAATGGCAAGCAGAATCAGTAGCACTATTTTGATGTTGGTGAACTAGAATGGTAGAAGTTTCAGACACTGGTTTTGGAGCCTAGAAGTGAAGTGAACTGTTCTTTTCCAGTCTAATCCTGTGTAAAGGGAACACTAGATATGGGTTTGACTTGAGCTCTTGAAGTGTATGGGAGTTACGTCTGAAGTTAAGCCTTGGAGATCTTGGAGCAGAGCCTAGTATATGGATGTGTAGTGTGACTGGGAGGAAGAAGGAGGACCTGAGCCCACCCATATTACTGGAAGCCCCCAGCAGTGTGCAGGGAACTCCAGTTGTTAGCATGGCTCCACTTGCAACATTCAGAAAGAAGCCAAAGCACAGGTGTTGGGTCCGGCTGGGAGCTCTGTGCTTGGGAAATCTGCAGAGGAACCACAGCTGCTCCCATGAACGGATAGGGAAAAAGGTGCTGTCCTCTGAAAACATAGTCTTAACGTCAGCATGTTCCTTGATCAGAACCAGAACCAGAGAGACACTGAGGGCCTTTTGTCATCAGCACTTAGTCAAAGTCACTTCAGAGGTACTAGTGGTGAGGTTGTGTGTATAAGTGGGGATGGGATGTAGCTCTGTAAGAACTCTATGTACTTTTCACTCAGGTTTCTGTGAGTCTAACGCTTCTCTTAAAAATAAAGTTTATTCAAATGATAGCTTATCTGGCAAAGAGGATCTCTAGTTCTCCAAATCATCTAGAGTTGATATGATTTTAATTGTTAATTAAAGCAGTCCTAGCCATTTCTATCAGGAGCAGGTCTAGCTTCTTTGTTTTGCAAGATGATAAAAATTTGACTAAATACAGATAATAGAGGCTGTTTTGGTCTACTCTCCTGTGGACTACCTTTGGACAGGATATTGACTTTCAAAGAATTGTACAAAGCTTGCAAGAAAAATGAAGGAAGTAAGTATCAGAGGTATAGGATATTCCTAGAAATGTTTGCACATCAGCTTTTCATAACCCACTTAATTTTTTTATATAAAGGAGTTAGCTTAAAGGACTACAAGGAAGATAGATTTTTATTCCTAAACAAGCACACAGTAGAACAAAACCACTCTTGTTTTTTTAAATTTTTTAAATTATTTTTTTGGAGAGAGACACAGAGAGAGAGGGAGAGGAAGACAGATAAGAGATGGGCGCACCAGCAGTGTCTCAGCTGCTGCGAACGAAATCCAGATGTGTGCGCCCTCTTGTGGGAAAGTGCAGCATTGCGCCCTTGCATCATTTTGCATCTGGCTAAACGTGGGACCTGGAGATTGGAACCCCTGGAGAGTGAAACCAGTGTTCTTAGGCTTAGGAGGCAGCACCTTAACCGCTAAACCATCTCTCCAGCCCCAAAACCACTCTTGATGGGGAAGAAGACAAGCAGAATAGAGAAGATGGAAAGACTCTCTTTCTTCTTTTTTATTTATTTAAAATTTATTTTTATTGACAACTTCTATACTTATGGACAATAAACCATGATATTTCCCTCCCCTCCCTCTATTCCCCTTCAGAACTCCACTCTCCATCATATCCCCTCCCTCTTTCCATTAGTCTCTCTTTTAATTTGATGTCATCATCTTTTTCCCCTATTATGAGGGTCTTGTGAAGGTATTGCTAGGCACTGTGAGGTCATGGATATCAAGGCCAATTTCTGTATGGACAGTTGCATTTTAAGGAGAGGTACTCTTCCTTTGGCTCTTACATTCTTTCCACCTCCTCTTCCACAATGGACCCTGAGCCTTGGAGGGTGTGATAGAGATGTTTCAGTGCTGAGCACTCCTCTTAGTGCTATGTTGCCTTTTGGGTCATCCCAGTGGTCATCGCCATCTGAAAAGAGAAGCTTCTCTAACCAGAAGTGAGAGTAGCATTAATATGTGAATATGAACATTAAGTGTAGTGCTTTCAGGGCAGTTTGGTGGGAATAATATATACATTTAGCCAGACAAGACAGGCTTTATGCCCTAAGGCTCATGACCTCCCCTGCCATAGACTTTTGATTAGTTTTTTTCAGTACCAGGCATATTTCCTCCCATAGAACAGACCTTCAGTCCAATTATGGAGCAGTTGGTTTCCACCAGAGCAGACATGCCACTATTGCACCTGTTCGGTCATTGGGCCTGTCTAGCCAAACTTGAATATTCAGTGTCCACTGTTTTCACTGCTGATGGCTTCTGTCTCCCGTATGGCTGCATGCAGTGCAGCTTTTTCCAGCTTTCAGTTGGCTGGTCTACAGGGAGAAGGTTTTCTGCTCAGCACCAGCTTGATTTCTCAATGACTTTGCCACTCAGTCAAGACTCTCTTAATGAAACTCTTCTCCTGGATATGGTGAGTGAATTAAGCTGACTCAAGGGTGAAGGGTCTGAGGAGAGAAGAGTGAGGAAATTTAAAGAGACAAGAAAAGGAGGGCTATGGGATAGCCTGTGCTGGGGAAGAGGTACAGAACAGTTTGAATCAACCTTTAGGTGGACATTTTAAGGTGAATGAGGCCAAGTCTTAATGCCAAAGTGAGACTACTATCAGCCATATGTGGACAAAATCTGTGACCTTTGACAGTGATTTTAGAAAGGACCTATTGTCTTACAAGGGGGAATGATTGACCTGGTACTACTAGGTATAATGGTTTCATGTTTCTATCCCAACAAGAAAGATTTCTCCATAATTTGGTTAGGTAAACAAATAAAATGAATAAAAACCATAAGAAGAAGTATAGGAAACAAAATAGAATGAGTGAGAGAGAATTATAGGGAAGGCCAAGGATTGGAAGAGTTTTTATTTTTATTTTTATTTATTTATTTGACAGAGAGAGATTGAGAATTAGTGCACCAGGGATTCCAGCCACTGCAAACAAACTCCAGACATGTTCGCCCCCTTGTGCATCTGGCTAATGTGGGTCATGGGAAACGAACCTGGGTCCTTTGGCTTTGCAAGCAAGCGCCTTTTCCGCTAAGCCATACTTCCAGCCCAAGGAAGAGTTTTTATTGGCAGGGTACCTTGGAGTCAGCAAGTCATCTTTGAGCTGAAATCTTCATGAGAAAAGGCACCCAGTTATGTGAAGACAGGAAGGGTGAGATTGGTAGGCCAGGCATCATCAGTTGCAAAGGACCTGAGTGGGAAAACCTGGGTCAAGACAAGGAACATAAAAGGGCCAGGATGACTGAAGGAGAGAAGATATAATACGTGCTGAGGTCAGGGATTATTTTCCAGGCATCATCAGTTGCAAAGGACCTGAGGTTGGCCAGGATGAAAATATAATACGTGCTGAGGTCAGGGATTATTTTCTGGGAAGCGTTGTTGGCTAAAATGGTTACATTTTCTTATGCATTTGTGTGTGTATGTGTGTATGTATGCGTGCATGTGTGTGTATGTGCATCTTTGCCTGTGTGCATGTGTGTGTGTGCAGATGCTTATGTGTGTTCTCAGGTACAAGTGCACACATGTGTACAAGCATGTGGAAGCCAGAGGACAATCATGGGTGTTGTTCCTCAGGAATGCTGCCCCTTTCTTTTTATGATAGGGTCTCTTCTTGGTCTGGAGCACCCCACTTAGACTAAACTCGCTGACCAGAGAGCCCCAGGCATGCCCTTGTCTCCACTTCCAGGGCGCTAGCATGACTAGCATGTACCACTATGCCTAAAAAAATTATTTATTTATTTATTTATTTATTTATTTATTATTTATTTATTATTTATCAGAGTAAGAGAGGAGAAGAGGCAGACAGAGAGAGGCAGAGAGAGAGAGAGAGAGAGATGGGCATGCCAGGGCCTCCAGCCACTGCAAACTCTAGATGCATGCGTCCCCTTGTGCATCTGGCTTACAAGGGTCCTGGGGAATAGAACCGAGGTCCTTTGGCTTTGCAGACTAACACCTTAACCACTAAGCCATCTCTCCAGCCCCACCTTGCACTTTTTTTTTTTTTTTTTTTTTTTTTTTGGAGAGAGACACACAGAAAGACAGACAGAGAGGGAGAGGGAGACAGAGATGGGCGCACCAGCAGTCTCTCAGCTGCTGTCAAAGAAATCCAGATGCTTGTGCCCCCTTGTGGGCAAGTGCGGCATTGCGCCCTTGTGTCACTTTGCATCTGGCTAAACGTGGGACCTGGAGATTGGAACTGGGTTCTTAGGCTTAGCAGGCAGGCACCTTAACTGTTAAGCCATCTCTCTAGCCCCTGCCTAGCAGTTTTATGTGGGCATGAGATTGAACCCAGGTCCTCACCCTTGTGAGGCAAGCAACAGAGCCATCTCAGCCCATGATTTTATTCTTGGTGTGAAATCTTTGGTGGGGTTTCCTTCAGGAGAATGGTGCTGTCTGCTGCATGTGTGAGAAAGATTTTTGAGTGCTGTGTGCACAACAGAGACGAGGAAAGCAAGAGTAGAAACAGGGAAGCAAATTAAGTTGCAAACAGCTCTATTTCCTGATTCGTGCATTAAAATACCAGCTGATACTTGTCATCATTAATGATGAGCCCAGAGACGCCCCAGAAACCAGAGGATCTCCTAATGGCGAATACTGGGTGAGTCAATCTCTGTTTCCCTTAGTTGTAAGATAATGGCTATTAAGATATTAGCAGCTGCCATGTATTGGGTGCTTGTGAAGTGCTGTGTGCCATGCCAGGCATGCAGATGAATCTTACCTTATTTAATCCTCTTGAGGATGTGCCCCAGCATGACTGCAGAAGAGGTATTGGCTGGTAATAGCCAAATACAAGCCATCACTTTAGTCAAGCAAATGATTAGCACTGTGGCGATTTTGAACTAATTCCATATTTGATGAAATTTCATCTTTTAATAAATATGGCAGAACTAGATTTGGGGAAAAATGCTTTCATATCAGAATGAATACTTGAAGCACTCTTTTCCTGGTGCAGCAATATTTGACATCACAGGTGTCATCAGGATCACATGCCATAAAAATTATGAAGTCATTTTCTAAAATGCTCTTCATATGTAGTAATTTTAATATTCTTGAATTTTATGCAACACAGGACAATAATGAAACCTGCTCTTTATGGAGGGCCTCATTATAATGAGTACAGGATTCCACAAAGCTGTACAAACTCTGAATGAAGGGTGAGTCTGGATTTAAAATAGGATATTTTTGTCAGCTGAAGAGTTCTTTTTTTTTTTTTTTTGGTCTGTCTCCATGAATTCAATTTTACAGTTTTTAGTTGATGAAATGATCAAAGTCTCCTACTTCTAAGCTAACATTCCTTTGAAATGCAAAATTAATAGTTCAAACCTTAAAGGAAAGAATAAGCAGGGTTTTAGGTTTCGGAATGTGACTAGTTCTTGTGAATATTTGAAGACAGAAATTCCTGTTTAAAAATAAGTGTTCAGATTGGAAAAGTAGCCCAATCCTCCTCTGTACAGGTAGAAACTATTCTCAGTGTTTGGGCTGCTTGGCGTGGGTTCTGTGTGGCTTTCTGAGCACTATGAGGTCGCTGACATCAAGCGAAAATGAAGACTTCCAAATATGTTTTGCCACAATCATAAGCTATACAGCAAGTATAAATAAACAGAATTTCACAAACATTTCGAATCACTTTTAAATAAAAGGAAACCACTCACGCTAAAATAGATAATGTCTATTACGCAGAAAATAGCTTGGAAAGCTCAAATACTGATGAAAACAAAAGGAGTAGCCACATTGCTGAGCATTAGGAAAAGCACCCTGTTGGTGGAATTGTGCAGTGATTTCACAAATGACGGAACATTCCAGAGTAAGAGTTTCAGTGGACTTCCAGAATGCCAGCTAATACTTTAATATCTAATAATTTAATATATGTGTTAGTAGTATAGATTGGGCAGTTTCACAAGTATTTAAATGTCATCTTAATACAGGTATTATTTTCCAAAATTTACTTTATTTTATATTTATGCTTTTTTTGTTTTGTTTTGCAAGACAGGGTCTAATGTAGCCCACACTAGCCTCAAGCTCACTATGTAGCTGAGAATGAACTTGAACTCCTGCTCCTGATGCATCCACCTGCCAAGTGTTGGGACTGCAAGTGTGTACCACCATGCCTACTTCATCATCCCGATTTTATAGACGGGGAGAAAGGTCTAGCGGAGTATGTAGGGGAGTTAGGCTTGAACTCAGGTCACTTTGTACTATACTTATTTACAGTGTTAGAAAAACAATAAAATTTAATTTTGCCCTAAAATTAGGGGGATTTTATGAATTAGTAAAAAGTTTTATGTCATTCACCAGTATCTTTCTTCCCTGCTTCACATGTTTCTTTCTAGAAAACATGATCTTTGAAAGTATGGACTTGGTCTCTTACCTTTTTTGTCTATGGTATAGGTGCTTGAGCCACAGAGTCATCAATATCTTTATTTATGTGATAGAAACTCATTGCTTATATGCCTTGATTTCTAAATGAATTAAATTTGAATAATCTTCCAAACATCTGAGAGATCGTTATAACCACAGTAGACAAAATTAATTACTGCTTCAAAGATAGGTTAAATTCCTACACTTACCTTGTAGTGACCTTTGTGACCATAATAAAATGTTTGTTAAAAAGAAAAGAAAAGAAATCTCACCAGGATTTCTAAGGAAATCCAAATGCAGTTTAACCATGACTAGTGTGGGCTGTGATACAGTTAGTTCCTAGGCAGAAAGTTTGAACTGATAAGTGCAATTAAAAATTTGTTGCCAAATATTAATTGCATAAAACATAGAACTTGGATGACACATTGTTTTATCAGCATTCAACTCAATTATAAATCTGGAATAGAAGAAACAGAAATGAAATAAGGCTCCAAAGGCCTGAAAAAAAAATCTATTTATATGTTTTCATTTACAGTGTCTTTTCTAATCTGAATTTAATCTTGTAATGACTGCCATGGAACACGACTGGATTTAGTCCAACAAGCATAATGCCTGGCATTCATCAATTATTGAATAATCTTTGTTTTGCTAACTTTTTTCTTTCCGTATCAGTAATGGTTTGAATTAGATGTCACCATAAACTTTTATGTTCTGACTGCTTGGGCTCCAGCTGATGGCAATTTGGAAGGTGGAACCTTGCTGGAGGAGGTATGTTGTTGAGGGTGGGCTTAGGGACGTTATAGCCAGCTCCCCCTTGCCAGAGTTTGGCTCACTCCCTTGCTCCTGTTTTCCATCTGCTGTGGCAAGAAGGTTATGTCCACCCTCTGCTCATGGCATGTTTCCCTTGCCATCATGAAGCTTCCCCTTGAGACTATAAGTCAAAATAAAAACTCTCCTCCCATCATCTGTTTTTGGTCAGGTGCTTTGCCCTAGCAGTGAGAATATAACTATAACTGTGTCTGAGGTCCCTTGATAAGTACTAGATTCTTTATGACATTATAGACATATATTGTATTTATCTAAGTAAGGTCTACTTAGGGATATTTAAATACATTTTTATGGACTTAAACCATATTCCACTTTGATCAATTGAATACTCAAAACTACTGGGCAGATGTACTTCTTCTCTAGTAACACCCTCAGTTAGTCAGCTCTCATGACTAATTTTACTAGTGGTGTATAGTTACCTTGCTGGAAGTTAGTATTATTTTGTACCTGTATAATTAAGAAAATAGACTCTGTCCTAAAACCATCCATTGTTGCTGGTAAATCTCAGTGCTGGTGAAGTGTCAGCCCACCTTCTACAGTGGGTCAGAAATGCCCATGGCAGCCCCCAAAGAAGGTAATGCAGGCCTTATTTTGAAAAACACTTGGTTACTCACCACCATAACTAGGTGGTAAGACCCTATTGCTATAGATAACACAGTATGAACAGGCTGGAACTGAGATGGAAGCCGTCTTCCTGCTGGATAGCTGAATTAATGCTGGCAAACACTAATGCTGGATGCTGGAGGAAGTCATTAATAATGTGGACAAACTACAAAATCAACCAGCTAGGCAAGATATACCCATGGGTGCAATAGTGGCACAAGTTATGGAGGTAGTAAACTGTTCTCTGATTGGATAGGAGGCCAGCTCAGTGGGAAGCAATTCATGCCTCGTCCTGAGAACTGAGTCAAAGTTGTATGGCTTGGGAGGTCCTAAACCTAGAGGGAAGCTTCCACTGTTCCTTGGCTAAATGGAGAGGTTACACCTATCAAAAACCTTCTAAATGTCTATGTTTATCTCCCTTGATCCATACTGCTCCCGCTCTTGGGTTAGAGAAACTATTCTTTAAAGATGGTTGTGAATACCAGGGAGAGACTCAAGACTCACCAAAATGGCAAGAAGAGAAGGCCAAGTGCCTAGAACTGTCTGTGTTATCTCTATCACATCTCTGGAAGACCATAAGAAATACTGCTGCATAAGCAGCAGAGGAAATATGCCTGTTGCTCTCACTGCTAGCCAGAGAAACTTCTCTTTGTTGATGGTGGTGGACACTGAAAAGCGTCAAAACTCATCAAAACAGAAAATAGGAGGTTTCCAAGAGCTCAACACTAATGAGATTTCAAACATGCCCTCCAAGGCTCAGGGGGCATTGTGAAAGCAGGGGTGGAAACCATCTAAGAGCCACAGGATGGGAATGTATACTATGGGGCACTGCTCTCCTGACTTGAACTGCCTGAAGCATTAAAGACCCCACAGTGATTACCAATGCCCACAATACAAAAAGCCTCAGTGGAATGGGCATGGGGAGAGGGGACAAAAGAGGATAACCTGATGGATATGACCAGCTTCTAGTACATTCATATAGTAAAGTTTCCAATAAAATTTACATAAAAAAGAAAAGAAGAAACTATCAAGGAGAGAGAACAATTTAACAATTTAGATTGTTGTCCTACTATAGTTCTTTGAATGAACTTCTTTTTTTCTTCCCTCCTTTCTTCCTTTCCTCTCTCCCTCCCTCTTTCCTTTATCTTTCTTTTTTTTAAATTTTGAGATATTGTCTTGATATGAGATTTAGGTTGCCCCAGAATTTGTGATTCTCCTGCCATAGCTTCCTCCTAAGTGCTGGGATTACAGATGTGTGTCACCTTTCCTGGCTCAAAGTGCATTTCTTGAAAACATTCTCTCTCTCTAGCTTTTGGACTACAGTTCATTCAAAAATGCAGCTCTCTCTCTCTCTCTCTCTCTCTCTTTCTGTATGTGTGTGTGTTTGTGCACACACACATGTGTAGAATCAAAGTCTATTGAGGAGGGCAGAATTTTAGTGGAAACATTTCTGGACATGGCACTGTGCAGTGTAGAAGCCAAGATTTACTCTCTCTGCTTCTCTTCATATCTATCTCTGTCTCTTTCTTCTTTAAATATTAACCACTGTATTTGCAAATGCTAGTGAGTATAAGTGGCTTTCTCCTACAGCAGCATTTTGAAAAATTTGAAGATGTGATTCCTTGTGAGCATTTAGAGTTGAAGTTGAAAGATTAGAAGGTGTTTGGCAATTGTACATCACACCATTGCTTTTCTCTTTTCAATAATGTGCTGTTCAGCACAGCACACACCCCCTTAGGAAGCCAAGTGGCCTTTCTTCCACTTAAAAAGAAAGCTTTAATTTCCTTCCTGTATCTATTCTGAATGGTAATTGTACATTGAGACTCTTGTTTCCTGATTTATGACGATGATTAGGGCAACAGAGGAATCATACAAATTTGGCCACTCTAACATAAAATAAAATGAAACATTGTCTGAATAATTACAAGGGTAGATAATGGCGACTCTGTCCCCTCCACCACATTCTTAGAGTAAACCAACCAGGCAACACATTTGTGCTAGCAGACAAATGAACTGACATTTTTGAAACTGGCCAAGAAAACATTACCATTCATTGTTCCTGCAGGAAAACTATGAATTCTAAGTGTCCATATATAATACAAGTGCTTTATCACTAGGGTCCTACTTATAAATGCTTTGCTCTCACTGCTACTTGCCTGCCAGCCTGCCCTAAAGGAGATGGAACAGTCAGAGATGCAGAATTTCGAGGTGACACTTGGTGAGGGGTGATGCTCCTATGGGCTGGGTGGGAGCGGGGGAGTAATTTGCTTTGTTTTTGTACTGATTCATGATGATAGGGACAGATGGTTGTGGGGCAGGCAGTTGTGTATAAAAGGATAACAGGAAAATAAGAGCAGCCTAGGTTCACCAGGGTTCATTGCTTCATCCTTAACTCTTCTGTGCTTCATGCTGTGTTCTGTCATATTTCCTACCCCCATGTCTATAGGACAGGGAGGGAAATTCATTCAAATGTGCTTCTCGTATGGCTTGGTGATTATATAACAGTAATTTGAACTTTTGAAAATGGGGATCATCGAAAATATTCTCTCTAGGGGCTGTGCTATTTTTCATTAATGGGTGTAATTGATTTTTCCACCCCCACCTTGGATTCTGTATGTTTGTAATCTTTGCTTTAGAATTAAAGCAGAACCACCTGTTTATGATGCACTTAAGTTAGGATCTGTTCTGCAGGAACATATTTTATTAGCTTTTACTTCTGTTTCCTTTAATGAAAATTTCTCAAATGCAGTTCAGTGTAAAGAAAGGGCAAAAGAGAACGAAGATACTGTTTGCAGAGAGCTTACTGTATTGGTGTAGGTAGGACTTTATGCTCATTCTGTTTGTTTATAGAGGATCTGATTTAATACTCACAGAATATAGGTATTCAGGCACCAAAGCTCAGACAGTAGGGGTAACTTGTTTCTGGTAATCCAATTAGCACTTGACACAGGATTCATATTCTAAGGTTTTGGGCTTCAAATCTCTATTAGATTGAAGACACACCTTGGAGTGAAATTTGTGCTACACTGGGCAGCATTATAGAATGTTCAGGGTAATGACTCTTTGTGTTTACAATGCTTGTCTAAGCTGTCTGGAGCCAATTTTACATACCCTGCAAAATGGCAATGACATGACAAATCAATGTGTATAATTAGTAAAAAGAAAATGTTGGAAATCTATTTATGTCTTACTAACTAAAAAGGTGCTGGTCTCCTGCCAATTTGACGTACAGTTTTGGAGTCATAGACTGTCAGATACTCCTTTCCATGGTACTTAAGATAAATAATTCTATTTAAGTGTCCATATACTGGCCACAGCACAAAGCTGAGCTCTCAGTACAATACTCCCTTGACTTTCTCAGATGGTCTAGAGATTGGTGTTACAACAATGGATAAAGTATCTTTCTCAAAGAGTATGTTGTGATATGACAGCTAGATATTTTTAAGTATATCAATTTTCTGAAGTTTAAAAGCTAAACAACTTCCACAGGATCACATTTATAGTTCCAAAGCATTTTACTAAATATGGTAATGCAGTACATTTATAGCTTGATTATTCTGTGTGTGTTGATAGAAGTATCTATGTTGTAAAAGGAGATCTTGAAATCATTTTCCAACCCTGTCCATATCATCACTATTTTGATTACCTTCTTAACAACTCTTTTTATCCCACCACAACCTTGAGTCACTTATGGATTGTATTTTACTTGAAGTCGCAGAACTTAGTCTACATTGACTTACCCAGGTAGGCGTGTACTTTGTCCCACATAACAGCAAAGGCACACGTGGGAGTCTGGAAGAGGTGTGGTGGCTCAGGGATATCATCAAAGTTCCAAGTGCCCTGATTGTCACTTGTGTCTTCTTTAGTGGGTAGCTTTATTCTTCTGTTTGTCTCCTATGACATGATGACAAGTCTACTTCCTGCCTTGCCAGGAAGAAAGAAGAAAGCAAGGTGTCAATCAGGAAGGGGGCGTGTTGCTTTCAAGAAACTCTGCAGCAGCCTCCTGCATGTACTTTATTGGTCAGGCTTTCCTGCAGTCACACTTAGCTATAAGGCAGGCTGTCAACATGAGTAATTTAATTGAATTCTTTGATACCCCCAAGATATAGATTTCTGTGAGGAAGTATGACTGTGAGCAGGTATTAGGTAATCAGTGAAGTTTGTTCACCTGGACCTAACTCCAACCCAGAACTGTGTGCTCACTGTGATGCTGAACTAGTATCGAAAGTGCTGGAAGGAAGAAGAAAGGAGACCTCAAGAGTTATGGATGCCCCTTTATGGTTCTGATGGATGTAGTTTCTTTTCTTTAGCATTGTGATGTCTGTCCTTCCTTTTAATCTACTGGTCCCTTTTCATCACCATCACTACATTATTATTTTAATTGCCCATTACCAAGTAATGTTTTCTTAGAGTGACCTCTGACACTCTAGACAAGATCAGATTGATCCTTTCATCTATGCCCATAACACTTGGGCTTTGCTTTTTTTTGCCACCAATAAACATGTGTGTGTGTGTGTGTGTGTGTGTGTGTGTGTGTGTGTGTTTGCTCGCCCAATGCCTTGCTCTCTTCTCCACTAAACTATCAATTACAGGGGAACAGGGGCCACATTGATCTTGAGCCTGGAATCCCTCCATGCCTAGTGTATAACACAGTGCTTAGGACAGAAGCTATCCTCAGTAGATATTTATTAAATAAATTAACAATTAATGAGTAGATTATGTTAACTTTATTCTCATCTCCATTTCCTCTACATGTATTTTTTGTCTTCTTGCATTAAGTATTTTAAGTGCTACTATATTCATATATATATATATATATATATATATATATATATATATATATATACATACATATATATATATGGCCTCCACATAACATATATATGGAGGTTTTTATGTATATACATATATGTGTGTGTGTGTGTGTGTGTGTGTGTGTGTGTGTATGTATATGACATTTTCTCTATCCTTGCTTTTATCTCTGGTTAATTCTTCTTTCTTTTCAATAGGCCTTTCCATTCCAGTTCTTTTATTCAGATTTCAGCATCACAAGTCCAGCTGCCTGCTGCTTCTTAACTGGAATGCCTCTCCATCACTCCACACTCAACAGGTTCCAAATGGCACTCATCAGATCCCCATCTCAATTTCCCAGTCTCTAAAAATAATGACACTTTCTAGTCACTTACATTTGAAAGCTTGCTGTTATTCATGGAAGCATGTATTTATGTCATTAAATGCTATTTCTTTAACTTGGCAAATAGCTCTAGCTGTTCTCCATGTTCATGGCTGTCACCTCAGTATGCAGCGTGTTGGCTGTAGATGTTAGTATATGTGAGTGATGGCAAGACCAGAGGGGCCAGTGGACCAATGTTCCCCATCAAGCAGGAGCACTTCTCTGCTCTGGTAAATGCACTTTCACACTGTGTTTTGGTGCTTGTAACTCCTGGGAGAATCAATTAAAGTAACCCAGGGTTACTCTGCAGTAACATTTAAGGGGATTTGGCTACTTAAAACAGACGATGCATTTTATGATGGTAGGTAAGGACACTATTGATGAAAAAAGATCATGAAAACCCTAGTTTAAAAAGCTATTGAAGTTTGCTTGCAGTAATAAAGGGCTTTGCAAAGACAGATTAGATGGTCCCACTCAATCAACTTCATAATACAGAAAATTAGTGGAAACTTATTGAAATTAATAGGTATGAAATTTAGAAAAGTTAGCACAATAGCTTTCTAGATTATCTCATTAATCAAGATGTGCATTTTTATTTTACAGAAAGATAGTAAATCATATAAAAATAGATTGTTTCAATAAGTGAATGAGGCAGTGTCTCTGATGCCAAAATGACTTATTAAGATGGAAAAAAAATCTCAATAAACTCCTGTTATCATTTACAGTAAAAAAAAAAAAACAAACAAATAAGCAAACAAAAACAAAAAACTACTAATAGTTTAAAACAATTCATGTTTTGAAATACTGCATAAACAAAGCCACATTTTAACATGAAACTTTTTTTTTGGTACATATGTAGTATGTGGTGTGTATATGGTATATGCCACACCCTGTGCATATGCATATTGTAGAAACCATCAGGTGTCCTCTATTGTTTTCTGCCATATTTCTCTGGGACAGAGTCTCACTGAATCTACAGCTCACTGTTCTTTGGTTAAATTGGCTTTCCAGGGAGCTCCAGTGGTCTCCCTGCTTCCACTCCCAAACCTCTAGGGTTATTGGTATGAACAATGACACTTGGCTTTTTACATGGGCCTATTTGAATCGGGTCCTCATGTGTACACAGCAAAACAATCTTACTCACGGAACCATCTCTCCATCCCAATAAGCATGAAACTTTCAAAAGTGTCATGTGAATGGACAGTGTTTGCATGACTCAAGCTTCATGACCATTTAACATTTCAGAAATGTAGGAATCACCTTCCACGCTTCCCTTCTGGGTTTATTTAGTTTTCTTTTCCTGTTTAGACTGAGAGAGTGAGCAAGCAATGGTTTATAATACAGTTCATTTTTTAGTCCATTGCATTTGTCATGCCGAAATTCATCTCCTCTTTGTCACTATGATGTTCTTTGGGATAAGTTTTTGGATGGTTAGGTATTCAGAAACATAGGGCACAGAGGCTCAGAAACATTGATTGTTCAGAGAACATGGTCACATTGCTTTTAATTTCCTCTATTTAATGCCTTCCTCTTGCATTGTCACTCAACTATCCCTTTGGTTATGGTGATTATATCCAGATAAATATTATATATGAGAACCATGAAGCTATGTGTTTGCTTTTAAATTTACTTTGGTTATTTCTGTTTCTTTTAATGTAGCTAGTGTTAGAATGTAGGAATTAAGGCCATGTTTAGGTTTCTATCACAGTGTTAAACCCATGGGAAGATTCTTGCCTTGAACAGGATGCCAGAGATCTAGAATCTATTCCTCTCTATTGGTGCATGCATTTCATTTAGTATTATTTAGGATTTCATCCATCATAATAATGAAAAGTTACTGTCATCGGGAGAAAGTTGAGTCTTGAGAAATCAGGAAGTTATGTAAAACAATATATTCTGATTTGTATGATGAAAACAGTGAGTGAAAGGCACACAAGAGATATAAAAATATGTGCTTCAACCTTTTCTTTGAAACTCATCATCACAGATGACTCAGGATGGATTATTATAGAGCAGATAATTAATCCAGTCAATCTGATTGGTTGTAATGATACAACACTAAAACAGAACTTTTCATTTCTCATATGGTTAGACTGGCATTTTATGCATATCCAACAAGCCTTCTTTATAAGCATGAAATGTGTCATGCTAGCTAAATAGGAAAGTCAGCTTTATAAAAAACATACAATTTCAGCCAATATTTTAGGGGCCTGTCTCCACCCAGCTATCCCAAATTTTGGGACTTGTAGATTGATTTTATGATGATTATGTGACATACTACCAATGTCATCTGTCAGAAGGCCAGAGGATTCTTTCTCTTCGTTGATTTTGTATGTGTGTGTGTGTGTGGGGGGGTATCCCCTCCTGTGTTGGAAGTACACTTTCTCTGGATACTAGTTGTTGCAGTGACTTTCATGTTACTGGACAAAGCACTTGACCAGAAAGCAGCTTGTGGGAGGAGAGAGTTTACTTTGGTTTATAGACTCGATTGGGAGGCTCCATGATGGCAAGAGAAAACATGGCGTGAGCAGAGGTTGGACATCACCTCCTGGCCAATGTCAAGTGGACCAAGCAGCAGGAGAGTGTGCCAAACAATGGCAAGAAGAAGCTGGCTAGAATACCCATAAGCCCACCCTCCATAATACACTGCCTCCGGGAAGGCTGCAATTCCCAAATTGACACTAGCTGGGGACCTAGCATTCAGAACACATGAGTTTATGGGGCACACCTGACAAACCACCACATTAGTCAACTGACTTTCATTCACACGGCCAGACTAAAGGGGAAATTGATACTGTAGTACAAAGGAAACACCCTCACTCATTTAGAACCATCCACTTAAAAACAAATGACAAAACTAACTTAATTGCCTAAAATTTCTTTCTTTCTTTCTTTCTTTCTTTCTTTCTTTCTTTCTTTCTTTCTTTCTTTCTTTCTTTCTTTCTTTCTTTCTCTCTCTCTCTCTCTCTCTCTCTTCTCTTCTCTTTCTTTCTTTCTTTCTTTCTTTCTTTCTTTCTTTCTTTCTTCTTTTTTTTCTAGGAATAGTCTCACTCAAGCTCAGGCTAACCTGGAATTCACTATGTAGCCTCAAGGTGGCCTCAAACTCACACCGATCCTCCTACCTCTGCCTCCTGAGTGCTGGGATTAAAGGCGTGTGCCACCATACCAGCCAAGTTTCTTTAGTCTTTTCTTTCTTTTTTTTTTTTTTTTAAATAATATGTATGTTGCCAGGTGTGGTGGCACACGCCTTTAATCCCAGCACTCAGGAGGCAGAGGTAGGAGGATCACTGAGTTTGAAGCCAGCCTGAGACTACATAGTGAATTCTAGGACAGCCTGGGCTACAGCAAGGTCCTACCTCAAAAGACAACAACAACAAAAGTGTATGTGTGTGCAGCCACACACGTGTGTGGATGCTAGAAGATAAATTTGGGTGTCATCCACAGGAATTGCAGCCCACTGGTTTTTTAAGACAAGGTCTCTCATTGGCCTGGAGTGTACCAATTAGGTCAGACTAGATGGTCACCAGGCTCCAGGAATCCATCTATCTCTGCTTCTCTGGTGTTGGTTCTTACAGGTGTATACTACCGTGACTGGCATTTTGACATGCATAGTGGGGATCAAAGTCAGGTCCTGAGGCTTATGAGGTACTTTGCTTAATGAACTAGCTCCTCAGACCCACCTTCAATTTCTTTGTCATTTATTTTAGAATTTAATCAAAATTTTAAATATTATACTTTAGAAACTAGATAATTTATATCTTTGGTGTCTTTAACATGAAAAAATGTTACTATGAGTTCAATATGACATTCTCTATTTGTAGATTAGGAAACTGAGAGCTTAAGTAGTTTGCTAGCAAGTGGAAGTCAGCCTTCCATCTTAAAGCCATGCTTCTAACCTACTAATCCATGATCAGACCTTAAATTGGAGAAGACTTTTCTGACTGTCATTAGAGTATGCATCCTGAGTATTTGTAGATCAGAACTTTGAGGAAAGTGTTGCAGATGGCGGGAGTTTTAGCTATCAGAGAAGTCACAGTCTTGGTCAGGATTGTGTAACAACGGGATGAAAGAAAACTGCAGTGGTATGCTACAAAATCATTTGGCTCAATGAATACAATTCCTTCCACTGTCTTTGAGGTCAGTGGGCTCTGCTTGCTGCTCTGTCTTCCCAGTATCTGCAGGCATCCTGCCTCTCCAACTTTGCCCTTGTCATAATGAATTACCATGTTCTGGGGACCCAGATGCTGCCTGTTCAGATTAGCCTCACTGTACTCTAAGAGGAATGATCATCTGCATTTCTTCAGTGGCTTGTAACTCACTGAATCTTCTCCTCTATTATCTCACTGGAGACTTTCAGCCACTCTCTGAGGTGGGAAGATTCTCTCTCTCTTTTTTTTTTTTTTGTTAGGTGCTTACATGACAATTTGCTTGGAATAAACTTTCAACTTTAAATATGTTGTCTCATCAGTGAGTTTTGCTTCTCTCTTGCATGTTGTCAAACTTGCAGTAAGAATTTAAATTCCATGAAAAGAACTGATTTTAAGTTTTATGTACATTCCTTCAATTATGCAACCCCCCCCCCAGCATAGAGATTTCTGAAAACCAAGACCAGACCAATCAGCCAAACAAAAACCAAACTTTAAAATGTGTAACAGAGAAACATATATAGTCCTTTCTGGTAGTCACCAGTAGTCATAGAAGTGACATTTTGAGCCAGCTGTTAATATTCAAGAATATGGCCAGCAACAAGATGGTCACTTGGCATCTGTAGCTGGATTATTTATACCATGAAAATTGGCTAAGGGATACCCTTCATCCCTTCCCACCAGGAGCCAGTAACCAGGATATTCCTGGAAATCACATTTCTTATAGTACACAGGCAACTGTTTTTCTTTCTCCTTTGTGGATTAGCAAGTAGCCTGGGCAAGAGTTCATGCCAGAGGAAAAGTGGGAACAGAGTCACATGTTTGTCGCCATGTCTTTGTTGTCCTGTAGCTCTGAGAAAAGGAAGAAGGTTTATGTTCCCTGTAATACACCAAACTATTGGAAACTCCTCAGAGCACAGTGAGTAGGAAGGGAGGCCTAGCATAGCATTACCATACGCTGGCTTCTTTGCTTCGGCCTTATTCTTCCCAGTCATCTTTGATTTAAGCAGTAAACTGATGAAGCTGTGATTACAGGGTATGTTGAGACTTTAAGAGAATGCTTCAGGGCACAGTTGTAGTAAGCACTGCTGATTCAAAGTGTTACACATCGCAAAGACCTTTATTGCTTGCTTAACTGAGTGTCTGGAACTGAAAAGTCCCCAGCATTGGCTGCCTTAGCAGGAGCCTCATTGACCCCCCAACTTCCCAAGCTTTTTCTTATCCCTTCTCTGCCTTGCTCAGTGTGTCTTAATGGTATTTTCCCTTCTGGTTTTGCTAGATCTAAACAATACAAAACTTATACACCATCCAAACCCTGAATCATTGAGAGTTGTGACAAAAAATTAGAAAGCTCCACTTTTTTGTCTCTTTTTTGAAGTGATGATATTATTTTTCTCCTTAAACAAAGAGTACATGGAATAAAAGGGAAATGACACATCTTATGGATTATTAAATATAGCTTTATTGTAAAAATGATTTTGAGTTATTCACTTCCAATTATCATGAACCTCTGGTGATACTATGTGATGAGAAATTAAGGGAGCAAGCAATGCAGGATCATCACAGAAGCTATAGAATGAACTAAAGGAAAACATTATGAGAAGAATAAGCAAAAGCTTTCATTATAACATTGGAGGCAGTAAAATGCTATTTAAGTGGAATTGAAGGCCCAAATAGCTGCAATTATGGCATATTGAAAAAAATTTTCACATTAAGAAAAAATAATATTTTTACTTCTTTTATAGGAAGCAAGAATCTGCTGCAGGAGGCAAGCTCTCTGAAATTGTAGGTATTAGTGACACCCCCCCCCCACCACTGCAACAGGAACTTGCTTTTCTCTAGTAACATACTACTTGGCATACTGTATGTGCTGAACAAAAATAAAAACAGTCAGTAACACAGTCAAGAGAATGGCACTGCAGGTGCAGAGTGGTCACTGCAGAAGGAGGCCAGGTCAGCCCCAGATGGGTGGAAATAAGGTACACTGGTCTCAGGCAGATTGTGGAATCATTGGTGTTCAGATCCCATTTCGTTTGCTGCTCAGGAAATCGTACTGATCCTGGAGTCTGGGAGAAACGACTGTGACCAGCAGACAGACGCAGGGCAGGCTGGGATTACTATACCCCTCTCAGCCTATCTTCTGATTTGCTCTCTTTGATATGTAACGTTACCTTTCTATCCATGGTGTTGGTACAAAACACACTAATGAAATGATTAATGTTGGTTCACAGATGGCTAATGTTTGTATTAGTTAACTGTTCTGTAATTCATTTTCAGCTGTGGCAGCCATTCCAAATGTGGACCTGGATGAGAGGGCAGCTAAACATTTATGCTAGTTGATGTGTGCATTTGCATTGAGATAGCATTCTATGCCAAAGAGGAACAGAAAATGTTGTCAGGCAGTTTATAATATGAAGAAAATCTTAAGCTTTTTATTTAGGACAGTATTTTTTATTTTTTAAATACTCATGTGTGAGTATATGTGATATGACACTTGTTGGACATCTATCTTCAGTAAATCAGACCTGGAAATTTCCTATAAGTATCAACAAAATTTCTTTTCTTTTCTTTTCTTTTCTTTTCTTTTCTTTTCTTTTCTTTTCTCTTCTCTTCTCTTCTTTTCTCTTCTCTTCTCTTCTCTTCTCTTCTCTTCTTTTCTTTTCTTTTCTTTTCTTTTCTTTTCCTGTGTGTGTGTGTGTTGTGTGTCTATGTGTGACACATGTTTGTATGTGTGTGGGTGCACTTGTGAATGGATATGCATTCATGTGTGTGAAAATTTGTATGGAGGATAAGCTCAAGTGTCCTTCCTCAGGTATGTCATCCATCTCTTTTTGAGACAAGGTCTGTCATTGGACTGGAACTTGCCAATTAGGCTACAGCAGCTAGTCAGCTAGTCAGAGGTCCACCTGTATCCACCTCCTCAGCACTGGAATTACAGGTCTGTTCCAACATTCCAAGAATTTTATGCATATACTGGGGATCAAACTCAGGTCCTCATGCTTGCCAGGCAAATTCTTTACTAACTGAGCTATTTCTCCACCCTCAACATTTATTTTCATGTTTAAGAAATTACCAAGTCATTCTTAGAAGACAATGGATTTTTTGTATTTTTCTATAGAAGTCTTCATTAAGCATGACTCAGTAAAAAGGAAGAGGACCATAAATGCAAGTCATTAAATACGTATAATATTACAGCTTCATAATTCTGTAGCTTTAATGAGATGGGTATGTTTAGTAAGAACTGAAAACTTTGCATTTGTGAAGAAGAGCTATTTCATTCAAATATAATTTATATATTTAAACATTAAATTGTGATTTGTCTGTAGGTTTTCATACCAAATGCATATGTTCAAGCTAGCACTGCATTTTTCTTTTCCTGAATCTTAGTCATTTTGAGATAGCATCACCCTTTTCAGAAAGAATATATGAAGGACTCGGACTGTAGAATTTTATAAACATTATTGTGGTTTTAGGGTTGTACTGTTTTGCATTCTATGAATTTGTTATTGAGATCCATAGACTCTGACACTCAAAGGAAATGTCTTTTAAATATTGCCTTTGAATGAATAATACATTGAATCCTTACAAATATGTAAGAAAAGGAAATAAAATCTAAGATAATAAGTAGTGTTCAGGGACAACATCAGTAAAAATGATTCCAGGGTCCTTTCTTAATAATTGCTTTTTTCTTCCTCCTTATCTCTACCAACTCCCTCCTATAATTGATTCCAATGTAGCAAATGGCTTTAAATACCTTGGCTACTCAAAAATGGTCTTTGAATTAATGAGTGGACACATAAATATGTTTATTCCTCCTACAACATGGCTCACATTTGATTGAAAACCATTGATTGAAGGAAGTTTTTTCTATAAGGAGTTCAATTTGATAACTTTTGCCCTTGAATTGTACTGAATGAGAAACCATCAGAATGTGGTTGAATAGAGACTATAATGGACTCACTTTAATAAATAAGAAGAAACATTTACAATTACACATGATATATGAAAATAAGCCCTGGGAAAGAGATAAATATTAACTTGGTCTCACAAATGTATTATCTTCCTCAGCATTTGGTGAATAATATATATATATATATATATATATATATATATATATATATATATATATATATATTATGCATATGTAGTAATGTCTTAAGATCTTACCATTTTACCACTTTCATTATTTACATATTTATATTATGACATTATTTAATTATTGACATAATTTATTATTAAATGTACAGTTATTACTCCATCTCTTTAAATTGATTTACTTTGTAACATGAATTTATCTTGACAGAAACTTTAGTACTGTGAAAAGGAAATCAGCATCTTCTGATTAAAACAGAATTCAAGTATAAAAATAAAAGTTATGTGATTAAAATTTGTCCAAGTTTTGTTGCTTGGGGGAATATTGAGCCTGAGATGTTTTCTTGAGAAGTTTTACAACCATTAGAGAAGTCAAAAGACATACAGATATTAAATTGAGGTTTAATTCTGTGTTATGAGTTGATGAATTGAAAGTTTGTCTTTACACTGAGAAGTATCAATTTCAATAGCAGGAAAAAATTAAATAATCCCAGCTAATTCCAAATTTGCAGGGTTGTAACTTGTGGGATTTTAGTATTATAACTTTTGTGTTAAGTAAAAACTTTTTCTTCATTTTTAATTTCCTTTAAAACATATTCAAAATGAAGAGCACAATTGAGAATGAAAATTCCATTTTCCCATCATGAAATGTGTTTCTGCTTGACAACTCGCTTAAGCAATGTTGGTGGTCATTGCTCCACATGCTGAACCAGACCTATACTTCTTATATTATCAATGCCTCATTGAGAATGCCATTCTAGGTGCTGTCTATGATGTTATGATTTATATTCAAACAAAAATTTATTAATACTTTAGAGTCTCATAGAATTAATCAAGCAGCATATAGGATTAAATGTTTTAAAAATTCCAGATTAATGTAGTTATAGATAAAGAGCTTTAGTGTATCAGTTTTGAAGTACTTTATTCTTCAGCAGTCACATTGAATTGGTAATGTAAACACATAAGACATTTTAGACCATATCTGAAACAAAAACTGTTTGATCTTTTTTTTCCAGTTTTTAAAAAAGTCTTATAGATCAAAGAAATACATTTTTATTAGTTATGTATATAGTATATATGCAGCCATTTTTTGTTGTTGTTTTTCTGAACAGGGAGCCTAAGCAATTCTCCTGTCTCTGTCCCCCTCAGCACTAGGGTTATAAGCATGTGCATCTGTACATGGATTTTTACATGGATGTTGTAAGTCATACCAGACTTTTCCTTGGGTGCTAGAATTGAACTCAGGTTCTCATGCTCACACAGAAGGCACTCCTCCTCACTGAGTCATCTCTCCAGTCCCAGTTTGATCTTCTAGATTGAAATACATAATTTCTTAACAGGTAAAGTAATAGTCTGTTAAATTAGCCACCTCCCTTGCCCCCACTGGTCAGTTACTTTAATCAAAGCCAAACTCATTCTATGCAAAGATGGAAAAGAAAACCTTTGAATTTTTATCATCAGTGACCCCTGACATTTCTGTAAAGCTATTGTGATTTAAAACCCAATTTTTCAAAGAAAACAAATGAAAGAAATTATTTGCAAGTTTCAAGTAAAATTGGTGCCTTGTGTTATGTAATGCTTCCTAATGAGAATTTCATAAATGATTGATCATATTAGTGCAGGGAGAAATATATTTGAAGGAAAGTCAAAACAATTGCTATCCTCAATGATCTTGGGTATGCTTTCAAACCCACCTATACAGATAGACACAACAGTCTTGAAATTATTTCTCATGCCTGAGCACCTGGAAATTTAAAAATACATGGACAGGGGGTGGAGAGATGGCTTAGTGGTTCAGGGACCTGCCTGCTAAGCCTAAGAACCCAGTTCCAATCTCCAGGTCCCATGTTTAGCCAGATGCAAAGTGACACAAGGGCGCAATGCCACACTTGACCACAAGGGAGTGCACTCATCTGGATTTTGTTCACAGCAGCTGAGAGACTGCTGGCGTGCCCATCTCTATCTGTCTCCCTCTCCCTCTCTGTCTGTCTCTCTCTGTGTCTCTCTCCAAAAATAAAAATTAAAATTAAAAGCACTCGGGAGGCAGAATAAGAGTATCATGGACAGATATTTGGCCAGCCTGAGCCAATGACTGGATACATGGACAGATATTTGGCTTACCAATGACTGGTGGTGGTCTCTGAGGAACAGAAGCTGCTTTCAAAATGTCCATGGAGTTTTTGACTACTGTTTTTGTAGTACTAATTGTCTCCAAAATTACAAATCTAAATTAAATAAAGCCAAAGTGTCATTAGAAGATAAAACAAAGCTCAGGTAAATGTTTTACTTTTAATAGTTTATCTGAACAAACACTGAGAGATTAAATCTCAACATAAAAATGTAAGTAGTTTTAAATAATTTAGAGAACAGCTTATACTTTTCACAAATACATGGCAAACAATTTAGTACCCAGGTGCTCAGGCATGAGAAATAATTTCAAGAGTGTTGTGTCTATCTGCATAAATTTGCTCTAAAATATAGATGTTTGAATTTTGGCCCGTTTTTCTTCCTTTTCATATACATATGACCAGGTGTTTCAAAGATTTTTCTAAAAAAGAAGCTCATTAATCAGTCAGATGCAATGTGGAGCTATACATGGATGGTGGCTAAAGTTCTTCCCTATCTTTCATGTCAGTGTTGAAAAGATTATGTTTAACCCTATCTAGATATTTGGGCCTATAGGAGAAATTCCAGCAAAAAACAAATGTATATTCTTTATATCATATAGTCGAATGCATCTTAAAGCCTGTACCAGATACTTCCAGATCTTTCAAAGCTAAACATATAATTAGTCCTGACAAGCAGTGTAGGTGATCTCTAAGAACTAGGTGTATATTGTAATCTTAAAAGGATTTAGTAAAGTGACTCTTTTAGGAATAACTGAGCTGTTTTATGAATGTAGAAGCCTTGAGAGCTCTGTATATTCTCACTTAAAACCCCAGAAGCTATGCAACTTAGGAGCTTTAATAGTAGCTCATGTTATAATGATATCAGAATTGGGCACCTTTGACTCCTGAATCCTGTAATCTTATTGGAGGCGCTTAAGCAATAGCAAGGGTGTGGGTTTAAGTTAGAGATGCTTGGTACCAAGATAAAGTTTCATGAGGTGTCTTTATGAAAGCCATGAAAAAGCTTTTTCTCACTGTGATTATAAGAAAATTATGTTGGCCTTGAACTTTCTAAGAATGCAAAAAAAAGTTATTCTTCTTTATTAAGATGTTAATCCTTATTATATTACCATATGGTAGTTTGAAAAGAATTCACCAGTGATAAAACATTGCCAGAAGTCAAAAGTTAATAGTAAAATTAATGAAAAAAGTTATTACTATAAAGTAAAGCAGAATGATGGGAAAAGACAGAGATTCTTCCCTGAGGGATAAAATGTTTTCTTACTGGAAGATTAACACTTTTGAAGAAATAGCTCATAACATCGCACTAGAAACCCTTAAATTTTTACCACTCATATTAAGAAAAATTTCTCTTGGAGTAATGAGTCATTAATGTATTCTTTATTTTTTTTTAAACATCATAGTAATTAAACAAGAATGACATCCCATTCTCATAAGTTAATTAACTACTGTGTCCATCAGATAGCCCACTCTTTGTATTAATTTTATACACAAATAGTTCTGAGACGATCTGGGAAACAGTGATGCTCCTGTCAAGGAGAGAAGGAAAGGTGTTCAACACTCCATCTCTGCGATAAAGAGGAAATAGCATGTGCCTTAACGGCTAAGCCATCTCTCCAGACCCAACTCTTCTCTTTTAATGACATTAGAGAATATTATAAATATGAGTATTATAAAGTGTCAATTTATGTGAAGATACTAGAATAGAAATTCAAGGCGACAACATGTGTAAATGTCCTGAGTGATGGGAATTCAGTGTCATTGACAGGGTGAGAAAGCCTGTGTGGCAAAACAACTCAGCTTGTGATTATGGGAGTGTATGGCAGAGGCTGTTCATATCACAGTGGCCAGGAGATGGAGAGTGAAACAGGCAGTGGACAGGGACGACATACCTCCCAGGACCTGCTTGGATGACCTACTTCCTCCAGTTAGGGCCACCTTCTCATGTTCTACAGCCTCCCCAAATAGCCCCACGAACTGGAAGACAAACATTCAAAACATGGGCCATCCAGGTACATTTAAGATTCAAACCATGAGATCTTCTACAAAGATCACACTTAGATATTTGTCTTAAAAATAGCAATGGATGGGACTGGTAGCCAGGATGAGGATGATCAGAAGGGCTTTGAATGGGTCAGTGATAGAAATGAAGCTTACCTTTGGCTGTTGGTTTAAGAGGCTTTTACGTAGAGATGTTAAATGGGTGCTGGTAGAATGGTGAGAATTTTGAGCATAAAATATAATACACAGAATAGAATATTAAACACATTCACACACACACACACATGCTGAGAAGTATCACCATGATCATTATATACTGTAGAACTCTGAGATTATCTAGGGAGAACTACATATGAACAATAAAAACCAGCCAAGGCCTAAGATGTATAGAATTTTAGCAATGAAATGAAGGAGCCAGCAACAGAAATTGAGACAAAAAAAAAAAAAAAAAAAAAAAAAGCCAAAGAATTAAGAGGAAAACCAGTGAGATACTCTTCACTGGAAGCCAAGTGAAGCACTTAATTTGAGAACAAAGTTATCGTTCATTAAGTTAACACTTTTGAGAAGTTGAGTAATTTAGGGACAGATGTGACAGGATGGAGCATCTTAATGACCTCAATTTGAGCAGCTCCTTGGGAGTGGTGGTGACAGAAGACTGTTTAGAATCAATTAAAGAATGAATGGGAGAGAGTAGAGACACTCTAGTCCAAGGAAGCAGCAGGAAAATTGGGCAGAAGCTGGAGAACAAATGAGACCCAGGAAACTTGTTTGTTTGCTTTTCAAGATGAGGCACTTTCTTACATGCTAATGGAAATGATTCAGTTGAGAGAGGAAATCTCAAAAAAGGAGCCATAAGGGAGAGGAAGAATGTCAGTAGGAAAAATTGGGAATCTGTGAGAAGTGATGGAGTCCATTGCAGTTTTGAAGGTTGACTTAGGTGGACTATGGAGATTTCAATCTTCTTCTGTACCAGTTGGAAAAACAAAAGGATGTGTTTGATGGCACTCGACTAGAAGATTTGGTGATAGGAAAGCAAGGGCATTTTTTTTCTGCTGTTTTTAAAGTTTTTTTTTTTAATTTTTAAATTGTAATATGAAGTCAAAATCATTAGCTCAAAGTGAAACATAGAAGAAGGGATTATTAAGGGCGTGAGGTAAAAAGAAAGTATATAAAATTAATTTTAGGGAGAGGTAGCAAATGAATTTACATGGAAATAGCAAAGGATACTGGTGACAATTAAGTCAAGAATTTTGGCTGTGTTAATCACTTCCTATAGTACAATGAGATGCCTGAGACAATGGAATTACAGAGAAAAGGTTTATTTATTGTATTGCATTGGCCCTCTGGTGAGGGTCGCACATCATGGTGGGTGCATTTGGCAAAGCTAACAGCTTACATCATAAGCCTTGAGAAGAGACTTGGGTTCCATGATCTCCTCTGAAGGCATTTCCCCAATGATCTTAGGATCTTCCACTAGTCATTACTTGTTAAAAGTCCCACTACATTTCAAAAGCACCATCCTGGGACCAGGCTTTGAACTTATAGACTTTTAGGCTGGTACCAAACCATAGTTGTGATCACAAATTCAGTTTATAAAAATAAAAGATTTTCTTAAAAATCCCTTTCTAATATTTAAATGACACCAGTGAATTCAAGTAGGTGTTTTTGTTATTTCTTGTTTGGGATAGGTTGGCCTGGCATTCGAGGTCCTTGTTCCACTCTTCAAGTGAATGTTTTTCTTTTTTCTTTTTTTTTTTATTGACAACTTCTTTAATTGTAGACAATATCCCATGGTACTTCCCTCCCTACCCCCACTTTCCCCTTTGAAACTCCACTCTTCATCATATCCCCTCCCCTCTCAATCAGTCTCTCTTTTCAGTTTGATGTCATGATCTTTACCTCCTATTAGGATGGTCTTGTGTAGGTAGTGTCAGGCACTGTGAGGTCATGGATATCCAGGCCATTTTGTGTCTGGAGGAGCATGTTGTAAGGAGTCCTACTCTTCCTTTGGCTCTTACATTCTTTCCGCCCCCTCTTCCGCAATGGACCCTGAGCCTTGGAAGGTGTGTTTGAGATGTTTCAGTGCTGAGCACTCTTCTGTCCCTTCTTCTCAGCACCATGATGCCTTCTGAGTTCTCCCAAGGTTGCCACCAGCTGAAAAGAGAAGCATCTCTAACCAAAAGTGAGAGTAGCATTAATATATGGGTGTGGATGTTAAGAGAAGTGCTTACTGGGCAGTTTGGTGAGCATAGTATATATATTTAGTGAGACACCAGCAGACATTACACCCTTAGGGCTCATGAATACCCCTGCCGTATGTTTTCATTATCAGGGATGTGTTCCCCCCCAATGGAGTGGGCCTCCAGTCCAATTAGAGGGCAGGTGGTTTCCCCCATAACAGACATGCCACTATTGCACCCATTGTCTCATTTGGCCTGGCTGGCCAAATTTAAAGCTTGCAGTGTTCCTGTTGAGTACCTTCACTGGTGTTTTCTCTCTCCCATTGAACTGCATGCAGTGTAGCTTTGTCCAACTTTCTGTCAGCTGGTCCCCATGGAAGAGGCTTTCAGCTCAGCTCCAGCAGTTTTTCTCAGTGAACTTGCCACACAAGTATGTGGAGTCTTCAGCAATAGGGTCTTACCATCTATTCCTGGTGGGAAACCAAGGGCCTCGGCAATGACCTATAATGTTTTGGGGGTATCTGTGACCTCCCTGGCCAACAACTCACTGGAAGGTATCCCATCCATGGCACTGAAAATTTCCTAGTAACAATTTATGGCTTCTAAGTGTTCCATTTTCCAGAAAAGTAGGTTTCCATATGACTTTTTTATAACCTCTTAGATTTTGATTAGCTCTCCCTCCACTGTTCCTTTACTCAATCTCTTCCACCAACCTCACTTAGGCCTTTTCACCCCCATTAATCTGTTCTTCTACTTACATATATACAATACCATCCTGTTAAGTCCCCCTCCCTCCCTTTCTATTCCCTTTATATCCCCTTTCTAGCTTACTGGCCTTTGCTACTGAGTTTCATTCCTATTCACATAGAAGTCCAATCATTTGTAGTTAGGATCCACATGTGAGAGAGAACATGTAATGTTTGGGAAGTGAATGTTTTTCTGCAGCCACTATCAGCTGTTGGAAGCAGAGAGAAAGTCAGAATTTAATGGTATTTGGGTTTTGGAAGTGAACACACAGCCAGTTAGGACAACAAGGAATATTGGAGTTATTGAAAATAGTGCATGGATTTGTGCTGGAGAAGTTGACAGTGAACTTGTTATTAAATCTCAAATGAAATGTCAGGGAATGATGGGGAAGATAGTAGATAGTGTAATTGTAAGAGACTCATTGCAAAGAGAACCATGCTTGGCAGGGCCACTTTGATCTGCAAATTATGTCTAGTTAAGACAACTCACAGCCTGGCCTTAGGGGATCTGCAACAATATCATCATAGCCTTCAATTAGCTTACTTTTTTTTAAAATCATTACTACTTCCAACATGTAAAGCCAGCCATCATCTGGAACACATCCTATGTCTTCAGGGAATTGACATTCTACCAGAGACTTGCTAGAAAAGATAATTAGATGAAGAAAATGACACACAATTTTTTGGAGGCGGGGTAGACTCTGTTTAAGTGGGAAAGCAACAGGCACATCAAGTTGTTTCTCTGCTCTTGTAGAGTAGAATGTAAATATTTATGGAATGCAGGCCTCTTTTAATCAGTTGCACAGTTGGATCTCCACAAGTACAGAGTTCTCTATCAGATACTTCAATTGAGAGAGAAATATCAGGCAAAATTACTAACAGCAAAATTCTAATATATCAGGTATAAATGGGATTTCCCAGGAAATCTCATAGATGGTTTGTAATCAACACAAAATGGATGCTGGTTTCTTTCTACCCTTCCTGTTCTTCATCTTCTTCCTTCATTCTTTCTAATTAAATCAGGAAGGCTATAAGTAGTGTATCAGTAAATTAGGATTTTTTTTTTACTGAAATCACTCTATTTAATTCATATATATATATATATAATTTATTTATTTATTTATTTTAGAGAAAGAAAGAGGCAGAGAGAGAGAGAGAGAGAGAGAGAGAAGAGAGAGAGAGAATGAGCACACCAGGGCCTCCAGCCACTGCAAATGAACTCCAGATGCATACACCCCCGTACATCTGGCTTACGTGGGTCCTAGAGAGTCAAACCAGGATCCTTTGGCTTTGCAGGCAAATGCCTTAACCACTAAGCCATCTCTCCAGCTCAAATTAGGAATTTTAAGTCATTTTTTCCTCTTCCCATCCTTCCATTTCACTCTTTCTTTAAAATATTTATTTATTTATTTATTTATTTAAGAGTGAGGAAGAGAGAGAGAGAATGGTCATACCAGGGCTTCCAGCCACTGCAAATGAACTCCAGATGCATGTGCCACCTTGTGCATCTGGCTTACGTGGGTCCTGGGGAATAGAGCCACGAACTGGGATCCTTAAGCTTCACAGGCAAGCACTTAACCACTAAGCCATCTCTCCAGCCCTGCAAATCTTATTTTATTGTTATTTCATCATCTTGTCCTTGAACGTGTTTAATTAAATTACTATTGTTAGCTTATTAGGCAAGAACATTCATAGTGAATTTTCTTAAATGATTTTCCTCAAAGTTAAGAGCTACCAGTGCCATATGTGGTGGCTCACACATGGCATTTAAGCACTTGTGAGGTGAAAGCAGGAGAAGTAGAACTTAAGGGCATTCTTGGCCACAGTGCAACTTTGAGGCTGGCCTGGATTATATGAATCCCAAATGATTTTCCTCAAAGTTAAAAAACTAAACAAACAAACAAACATAAAACAAAAACTCAACAAAAGCTACTCACACATGGCATTTAAGCACTTGTGAGGTGAAAGCAGAAGTAGAACTTAAGGTCATTCTTGGCCACAGTGCAACTTTGAGGCTGGCCTGGATTATATGAATCCCACCTGCATTAAAAAAACAAACAAACAAACAAACAAAAAAAAAAACAAAACAAAAGCTACTAGGGGGCTGGAGAGAAGGCTTAGCGGTTAAGTGATTGCCTGTGAAGCCTAAGGACCCCGGTTCGAGGCTTGATTCCCCAGTACCCACGTAAGCCAGATGGAAAAGGTGGTGCATGCATCTGGAGTTCGTTTACAGTAGCTGGAGGCCCTGGTGTGCCCATTCTCTCCCCCTCTCTCTGCCTATTTCTCTCTCTGTCTGTCACACTCAAATAAATAAATAAATAAAAATAAAGAAAACAAATGCTTTTAAAAAAGCCACTAGTAAAAAGGGGTATTAGATTTAACCAGTTTGCATACCTTTTTAAAATATATTTTTATTTATTTGAGAGAGAGAAAGAGGCGGGGGGTGGGGGGCTGAGACTGGGCATGCCAGGGCATCTGACTTATGTGGGTCCTGGAGAGTTGAACCGGGATCCTCTGGCTTTGCAGGCAAATGCCTTAATGGCTAAGTCATCTCTCCAGCCCTGCATACCTTTTATATTTTATTTATTTATTTATTTATTTATTTATTTAATTTATTTTTTTAAATTATTATTTTTTTATTGACAACTTCTATACTTACAAAAAAACCCACCTGATATTTCCCTCCCCTCCCCCCATTCCACTTTAAAACTCCAATCTCCATCATATCCCCTCCCTCTCTCCATTAGTCTCTCTTTTAATTTGATGTCATCATCTTTTTCTTCTATTTTGAAGGTCTTGCGGAGGTATTGCTAGGCACTGCAAGGTCATGGATATCAAGGCCAATTTCTGTCTGGGCAGTTGCATTATAAGAAGTCATACCCTTCCTTTGGCTCTTCCATTCTATCTGCCCCCTCTTCCGCAATGGTCCCTGAGCATTGGAGGGTGTGACAGAAGTATTTCAGTGCTGGGCACTCCTCCATCCCTTCTTCTCAGCACTATGTTGCCTTTTTGGGTCATCCCAGTGGTCATCGCCATCTGAAAAGAGAAGCTTCTCTAACCAGAAGTGAGAGTAGTGTTAATATGTGAACATGAGCATTAAGTGTAGTACTTTCAGGGTAGCTTGGTGGGAATAACATATACATTTAGTCAGGCAAGAGCAGGCTTTATACACCTAAGGCTCATGACCTCACTTACCATAGACTTTTGCATAGGTTTTTCAGTACCAGGTATGTATTCCCTCCTGTAGAGAGGGCCTTCAGTTCAATTATGGAGCAGTTGGTTACCCCAAGAGTAGACATGCCACTATTGCACCCGTTCAGTCATTGGGCCTGTCTGGCCAAGCTTTAATATTCAGCATCCACTGTTTTCACTGCTGATGACTTCTGTCTCCCATATGCTGCATGCAGCTTTTTCCAGCTTTCAGGTGGCTGGTTTACAGGAAGAAGGTTTTTCTGCTCAGCACCAGCTTGTTTTCTCAGTGACCTTGCCTCTCAGGCAAGAGTTGTCTTCAGCAATAGGGTCTTACTATCTGTTTCTCAAGGGAAACCAAGGGCTTTGGCAAAAGCCTTTAATGTTTTGGAGGCTACTGGGACCTCCTTGGCCAACAACTCACTGGAAGGTATCCCATCCCAGGTACTGCAAATTTTCTAGTAACAGTCTACAGCTTCTAGATGTGCCCTTATTCAAAAAAAGTAATTTTACATAAGTCTTATTCACAATATCTTGAATTTAGATTGACCCTCCCCCTGCCCTTATTTTATGCACTCTCTTCCTGCATACCTTTTTTAAGCAATGCATGTCATCATAAAGTCTTCTGAAGGATCTACTGAGAATGAGTGGCACTCCCCTTACAAAATATATTTCACTTGAACTAAATAGTTTATTAATTTAGACATATATAAAGAAGATTGCTAATTAATTGTTAACAGATATATCTATATGTTGTTCTGGGGTTAAACCTTTTAACCACAAGAGACTAGCAGGCATCTCTAGCCGGTTATAGTTGAATCCTCTCTGTGCTATTTCTCTAGTTCCATCTCATGTATCTATCCTTTCCTGTGTCCCATGCTGACTGACCCATGCTGCCTCAAGCTAGATTGGTCATTTTTAAGATCAAAAGCAGATATAATGGTTGGAAAATTGCCAATCCATCTGCCATTGTTCAAAGTTTAGACTTTGACATATTACTTTTACTTCAACTCAATTTCTTCAGTTTAGTTATTTTTTTCCTATTTGACACTACACAGTTACCCGTAATGTGGAGAGCTCCACAAAGTTCCAGTACTCTTCCAATGCACAAATTGCAAAATTTCTTGTCACAAAATGTCCTCCCTTTCTTTCACTGTTGTCGATGAGGTTTTATTGACTCTCTTCATGTGGGTGGAGAGGGAAGAATTTTCCATCTGGATGCCACCTGTAAGAGTTCACATCTTTTTTTTTTTTTTTCAGAAAAAAAAAATTGTCTGTTGTGGCAAACTATTTCAGGTTCTTTTAAGCAGTCCTTGTGTCCATTCTCTAGGTATTAAAGGTAAAGATCCTTTATAAGTTATCTTCATAGGATATTGCTGATTAGAGAATCAGTGTAGTTTAAATGTGAAATATGCTTTGTTTAAGTTAAGGTCAGCCATCAGTTATCTACTGCCCAAAACATGCCATGTCTCCATTAAGAGCAATTTGTAAAAAGTATGTAGTGACTCATTTGATTTTGATTTTGGATTTGGTTACAATCTAGCCTGCCTATCAACTCACTCCAGTCTGAATGGAATGACTAAAAAGTTAAGTGTCTCAGGAAGAGCAACGAATGAGAGAACCTGTTAAGACAATATATCTCAAACAGCATTTCAAGCCCAGCTGTACCAGAGTCTCCACAGAGGGTTACACTGAAGATTTTAGGCCCTCGTTTGCCCTTCTCCACATTCTGGGGATATAACTTAAGAATGTGTAATGTTTGACAGTCATAATGTTAGTATTACTAGTTGCTTATATTGTCTGTCATCAGAGAAAAATAAACTTTATTAAGAATTTAGAAGAGCCACAGAATGAGTTTATATCTACAGAAAGAATACATAGGTCACCACTTCAGTTTTGCTTTCAGGATTATATAATCATACCCAGTTGAAACAGACAAATTTCTAAGGGCATACCTCAAAGCTTGGGATTGTTAGTGGGCTGTCCTAGCTGGAGAGGTATCAGAAATGACAAGAGCAAATGGACATGTTATTAATTGGCTTACCAAGGTATCTCCTCTGGAAAGCTCACTATGACAGAGGTTTCTTAAAGGCCTGTCATTGAAACCCATTGCCAAGTAGTTTACTCCTTTCAGTAGGAAGATGCCACATAGTCACTCTCACAGTTCACAAGCTACTTAACCCAGGGCGTGAACTCTGTCATTTGGAAAGAACATGAAGTTTTCCTAGACGGGCATGGGAGCAGAGATTTTTCCTGGTGCTGACCATTAATTGGAATTCTACTTATTCTCAAACTTTATTTCACAACTACGCTTTAGCTTAGCTGAGGGTAAACTTGCCTGTATTGCCTTGCTGATTCATGTTATCACAACGTTAACAATGGAAGAAGGAGTGAACACATTAAGATAACACTTCTCATTGCCCTTTGGAGGGCATCTGCATCAGCATCTCCGGGGAGGTATTACATGGCAAATTTTAGACCCCAATCTTACTCCTCCTACAGATGCTGGGGATTTGATTTAAGAACATGTAATGTAATGGGAGTAGATACCTATTTTTTTTAATATTTTATTTTTTATTTATTTATTTGAGAGAGAGAGAGAGAGAGAAATACAGAAATAGGTAGGTAGAGAGAGAGAAAGAGAGAGAGAGAGAATGGGTGCGCCAGGGCCTCCAGCCACTGCAAACGAACTCCAGATGCATGCACCCCCTTGTGCATCTGGCTTATGTGGGTCCTGGAGAATCGAGCCTCGAACCGGGGTCCTTAGGCTTCATAGGCAAGCGTTTAACCACTAAGCCACCTCTCCAGCCCTTTTTTTTAACTTTTAAGACCTTTTTTTTTTAAATCAAGGCATGACTTACATTCAATAAAATACATCCATTCTAAGTTATAGAGTGTGGCGAGCTATGACAAATGTTTTCATCTAAGTATATCTGTACATTTCCACTCATCCAAAGATGTCCTCTCATGCCACTTTGCAGTGACCTCTCTCTGCCACAACCCCGGGCAACCACTGATCTGTGTTCTGTCACTATAGATCAGTTTCATCTGCTTGAGAATATCATATAAAAAGGAATGATACATTGTACATTTTTCTTTTGGCTCAGCAGAAGATTTTTTTGGAATTCATCCCATGTCGTTGTATGTCACAACAGAAATAATATATTTTTTTTTTTAGAGAGAGAGAGAATCGGTGCACTGCATAATAGTCCATTGAATGGATGTATCACAATTTGATTTTCCATTTACATACTAGAGGATAGTCCCCACATCCCAGCTTTTTGGTTACTTCAAACAAATCTGATATGGATATTCTTATGGAGTGTGCATATGATTTCATTACTGTTGTCATGTGGAAGGCACAGTTAACTGTATAAGAAACTGCCATACTATACTTGCATCATTTTACCTTTACACAGCCGTGTATGAGATTTTCACTTGTCTATTCTTTTTATTTTTATCCATTCTAATGGGTTTGTTATGGTATCTAAATATGCTTTAAGTTTGCATTTTCCTGATGACTCCTATAATTAGTGTACTTTGAATGCACTTAGTGGGCCTGTGCATTTCTTCTGTGAAGTCATGTTTCTGTTAAGATCTGACAACTTTGAAAATGGTTTTTGTCATGCTGTTGTGAAGCTATAGACCATTAAGTTCTGCGTGCAAATCCTTGTCATATATTTGATATTCTGTATTTTTCACTTGAGCAATTGGTTTAATTTATCAGTTTGGGTTTTTTTTTTTTTTTTTTTTTAAAGTTGTTCCCTTAGGAAAGGTTTCAGTTTTTGCATTTAAGTCTATGGTGTGTTTTGAATTAATGCCGTGTATGAGCTGAAGGAAGGCCAAAGTTCTTTTGTTCATCTACATGTCCATATGCTCACCCTTCACTTCTTGAAAAGAGTCCTTTTCCCTATTGAATTGGCTGAGTGATTTGTCAAGAATGAGTTGATGATACAGGTGTATCTGCTCTTCTCTTACATTACATAAATACTTTCACATCAATATAACACAGTCTGGGTTATTGTAACTTTATACTGAGTCTTGGACCAGGAAATTTAAGTAATTCTCCTTAGGATTTCTGAGATGATTTGGGGTGCTCTAGATCCTTTGTATCTTACAGTCAACTTTCTATAAAAATGTCACCTAAGATTTTGCATAATATTTTATTACATTTCATGGATTTAACCATTTCATAACTTAAAATTCAAAGGCATTAATTAGTACATTTACAATATAATATGACTATCACCATATCACCTTTACTCCAAAGCATAAACTATATTCTTTAAATAACAACTTCCCATTTTCTCTAACCCTCAGTCATCTGTAACCTAAATTCTATAAATTTACTTATATAAGTGGACTCATAATATTTTTCTTTTGTTTCTGGCTTGTTTCCTTTAGTAAAGATATTTTAAGATTTAAGGTGCAGTAGCATAAATCAGAGCTTAATTATTTTATGTCCAAATAATATTCCAGTGAACATATGTACCACAGGTTATTTTTCCATTCATCTGCTTATGGACTCAAGTGAATCTCCAGCTGCTGACATTGTGAACAAGGCTACAATGATTTAATTGTCTGCTTGAATCTCTGTTTTCAATTTTTTTTTGTTTTGTTTTTTTGAGGTAGGGTCTCACTCTAGCCCAGGCTGACCTGTAATTCACTCTGTAGTATCAGGGTGACCTTGAACTCATGGCGATCCTCCTACCTCTGCCTCCCGAGTGCTGGGATTAAAGGCGTGTGCCACCATGCCCAGCCTGTTTTCAATTATTTTGGAACAAGGCAAGGGCATCTACTCTTATAACTTCTATGGCTCATTGTGTATTCCTAGAGATGAAATTCCTGGGTCATATTGGGCTGCTGGGGTGTTAGTAGGGATTATGCTGCACTTGTAGAACAATGGGGGGTGATTTTTGTATCTTAAATATCAATAATGTTGAATCTTCTACTCTGAATATGATATGGATGTAGCTTAGTCCATGTAGGGTTCCATAACAAAATACTACAGAGTGGGAGGCCTGTGAGTCCAAAATCAAGGCCTGGTAGGAAGCTTCATGCTGTAGCTTTGCCTCTAGTGGCACCATCTCACTGTGTCTCACCTGACCTCTGCTTTACACATACATGGAAAGAACATGCTCCTTGGTGTGTCTTCCTACAAGGACTTATCTTCATTCCAACTGTTAGCTACCAACATTCTCATTGCCAACACCCTCACATTGACTGTTAAGGCTTCAAGCCATGAATCAAGTGTTATAGACAGCTCAGTCTATGACAATGCCCTTTCCTTGTCTTCTTTCATTATTTTATTAATCATATATCATTCAGCCTTACTCAATTAACTTGTTAGTCCTGGCATCTGATTTTGTAGATTATTATTATTCCTACATGCGTAGCCATATTCTGTATGGCTCACATCTTCCTTCCATATCCATGGACCTGACGCTTTACCCTTTCACTTCATTGTAATAGTCCCACGGTCTCGAGAGGCAGTAAAACATCCTTGCCTCACTCTCAGTCTTAAGAACTGCAATTGATTTTATTTGTATTTTTATACTTCTAAGTAAATAAGGCCATATGATTGGTTTATTAGCTGCATTGTTCCCCTTACTCAGATTCTATACTCAGTGGTTATGGAAGATTTTGTAGGCTACATCTTTACCCTTACCCAGATTTTGTACTCAGTGATATGGAAGCTTCAGGCCCTTCAATTCTGTTTTGATTAGAAAACTTATCCATCATCCATTTTATATTTTGAACTGCTGTATAATTTTCCCCAGGTTTCATAGCTAAAAATAATTTTAAAAATACTAGTCTAAAGATAATGACTTTTATGAAAGTTCAAAACAGACATTGAAGCTCTCTGATAAAAATCACTGTATTTTGAAACATAATATTCTTTAAAGAAGGACAAAAAGATAACGTCCTACTAGAATTTAGCACCAAGATGACATTTAGTGGGTAAAAACATTGTAGACCTTTTCTATAAAAGAATTAAAATTTCTTAATTAACTGCTTTCCCATTTTTGCCCTAGTGTAGAGGAAGATCAGTGGTAATGTTTTCATAATCATGACTATGATAATTTTTATACTTCTACCCGCTTTTCACAGTACTTTCTTATGTTTTTATACATTTTAACAATCTATCTATGTCTTTGTTGTAATTCAACTCAAATCCTTTTAGAAAGGATTTAGAAGCATAAATTGTAATCTCTTTTTGAATTAATAAAAAACTATTTCATAAAGGTCCATATCTTTTTAATATTTAATTAGTACAAATACTTACCTTTAAGAGGCTTAATGGAAAGCTATAAATGGAACATCTTTGGGCTCAGGCACATAGTCTTACTGTTGTCCCAAGATAAGCTTCCAAAGGAAAACGGTGGGCATAATGATCTTGTTGGAGGAAAATTAAATGCTTTTGAGTTAAACAAAACAAAAACAAAAAAGAAAACAAAGTAAAACAGAAAGAGAGAGAGAGAGAGAGAGTTAGTTCTGCTGCTTCCTTCAGTGATCCAAGGGAAATGGTTGAATGCTCTGAGACTATCCAAATAATTGAAGCATTAAAGATTCAGTCTGGGTGAGGGTTTGATGGCTATTGTCAGTTGTTTCAACTATCTAGTACTAGGGGAAATAATTTATTTTCTCTAATAAAGCTAATATAAAAACTTAAACCACTATCATAATTATTAGTCAAGATTTTTACCAGTTAACTTAATTATGCATAAGTATATTGTATACTTTAATGCTAACTGTACATTGTCTTGGTCTAAGACATAATATGTATGTATATGTACATATATATTATATATCTTATGAATTGTTTTATAAATCATTTAATTTTATATTAACATAAGTGTTTAATTCAAATACAATAATTTTAGTAGAAAATGTAGCAAAATTTACCTTAAGGCTTTTTTTTTGCATAGATGTGTGTGTGGTGTGTATGATGTATAATGTATACACGTGTGTGCAGATGTGTGAGCCCCATGTGGTGTGTATGGTAGCCAGCAGGGAGAATGTTGGCTATCTTCTGATCACTCATCTATATATTTTCTTGAGATAGGGTCTCTATTTTAACAAAAAGCTTTGCCAGTGAGTTCTAGTGATTCTTTGGTTTCTGGCCCCCATGGACTGGGGTTACAGATGTGCATGGCCACATTCAGCTTTTTAGTGGTTTCTGGGGAGTTGAACTTGGTGGTCTGAGAAACCTCTATGCTAATTGACAAGTTCTCTTAACTGCAGAACCATCTTGCCAGCCTACTTTAAGAACAGTTCTAAGGGTTTGTACTTTGGTATTTAATGTGTCTTTAATTTGTGGGAATACTACATTCCAGGATCAATACAAATCACTTGCATCAACTCTCATTTCTCACAAAAATACTATGGTATCAGTTGTATATGTTATAAGTTGTCCATCTTAAAGATGAAAAGCTAAAGTTATAGGGGTACATTGTCCAAGGTTAAAGACATAAAGTGTTCAAACTATTAATGTCATCATCACTATTTAAGATGGAAGGCATTTGTCTGTAACTAATTTAAACAAGCAAAATGTCCTTTGTCCTTTTCACTTTAAGGTATTTGCAGGCAGGGGGTTGCTTGTATTGATTTACTGACTCAAAAAGCCCATTTATTTATTATTAAGTAGAAACTTTGTATGGACACATCATGGGTTACTACCGTCATTCCCCTCTTCCCTGCCCTGACTCCACTGAGAGTCCTCCTTAGTGGGTTGCTGGTATTCACCATGGGGTTGTGGGTTATGAGTTGTGAGAGCAGCAGTCAGTCATTGTAAGGGGACAACAGTGCCTCTGGATATTTCCTCCCACTCTGTGACTCTTACAAGATTTCTGCCCCCTCTTCAACAAAGTTCCCTGAGCAGTGGTGGATGTATTTTAAGTCTACTTTAGTGTTGAGCTCTCAGCAGCTTCTGGATTTCAAAGTTGATAGTTCTGAGTATCCTCAGTGTCTGTCTCCATCACCCTGGCTCAGGTTGTCAGGCTGGCCAAGGAAGCAGCACTCTTGCTCATCTCGCCAATTCCTCTGTGGTTTCACCTAGGCCCTGGCTGATGTGTGACTGGTAGTTTATCCACTCGGTTCTCACTGCCTTCTGAAGAAAAAAAAAAAAAAAAACCTAAAAAACAGATTCTCCAATGGAAATCGAGGTCAGCGTAGAATAAATGGGATAAGCATATTGTTAATTAAGAGAGATTTTGATGGGTGTAGCTTCTCTTTTGGTCAAAGACTAGTGGGAGCTTCTTGTTGGAGTCCATAATCTTGGTTTCCATAGGATTCTGACTCAGGTCTCATTTCTAGCTATCATAAAGCCACTGGTTACCCACCTAGGCTGGGTGACACTATGGCACAGGTATGTACATCTTGTTAGGCTGGTTGCTTTCCTATAGTAGTGTCCCCTGCTAGAACATAAAGTTGTTGGCCACTTTCCCCCAGCAGCTCATGTAGTGCTTTTCGCCACTCTATGAGCTAACCATCTGGGAAATGGCTTCCTTCCAGATTCAACCAGATCTCTCGGATGTTCCATGTCAGCAGCATGTGCATGTGGTGTCTTCAATGTGGGGTCTTGCTTTTAACCTTAGGTGGTAATCCAGTAAGAAGCCCATTTCTGTCTTGGTTCTACTGTCCCCAATGAGTTGGCTTTTCAGTTTCACGCTTTAATCACAAACTTCACAGTGAAGGCCCAGGCGTCACTTCACAGTGCAGGCCCAGGCGTCACATACTCAGGACAGAAAGAAAGAGAAAAGTGGCAATGCTGGCCAGTATTTTTTTTTTTTTCCTTTATGAAATCAAGAAGTGAAAATCTTTCCAAGAAACTGTCTGTTGAATTTTGCTTATGTTGCGTCAGGCAGAACTGTGTTACAGAGCTCCACCTCCTTGCTGCAGAAGAAGCAGAAGCGATGCGTTTAGTGGTCCACGCCACAGAAGAAGATGGCTTGGCCAGTGAAGCTGAAGGCTTTGGCTGATGACACAGGTGTCTGAAACAATGAATATTGCATTACACTTAAGTAACAGGGAAGCTTATGCATAAAATTTAAAGGTGGTGGTTGAGATGGGGAAAGTAAATAACAATGATATTTCCCTTTGAATGGAGCTGTAATCCAATTTTCCAGCAGAGGACTTTGGAGCCCTTTCTTTGTTTTCCTGTTCTTTTTTGCAGAAAAATATTATCTCGATTGTAGGATTGGGTATAGTGGAGTGCATATTGTCAGCGGGTAGGGATGGCAAAAAAAAAGAGATAAATATAGCTGGGAGACAAAAACAAAGCAAAGGATAAAGGATACAGGATGGTATGAATGAGGGTGTAGCTTTTATTTTATTATCAAACTTGTGAAGTTAGCCAGGCGTGGTGATCCACACCTTTAATCCCAGCACTCAGGAGGCAGAGGTAGGAGGATCACTGAGAATTCCAGGCTACCCTGAGACTACATAGTGAATTCCAGGTCAGCCTGGGGTAGGGCGAGACTCTGCCTTTAAAAACCTAAAATAAATGAATAAATAAATAAAAACCCAGAAAACAAAAAGAAAACCAAAAACAAACAACTTTGTGAAGTTGAGCTTGAAACACTGTGCATTATTTTTTATTTTTTATTATTATTATTGAGAGAGACAGAGAGGAAGGAGGCAGAGAGAGACAATGGGTGCTCCAGTGGCCTCTCAGCCACTGTGAACAAATTCCAGACACTTGCACCCTCTTGTGGGCAAGTGTGGCATTGCGCACTTGCGTCACTTTACGTCTGGCTCAACGTGGGACCTGGAAAATGAACAGGCATTCTTAGGCTTGGCAGGCAGGCACCTTAACTGCTAAGCCATCTTTCCAGTTCTTGTGCATTATTAATATAATGTAAACTGGAAACTTTTGAAGCAGAGTTATAATTTATTATTTTATTTACCTCTAGCTTAAGAAAACAAAAAGGGAAAAACAAAACAAAAAAGAAAGAAAGAAAAGAAAACATAAAACACCAGATTCAGTGATGGAAGGTTAAGAGGATTAGGAAAATCTAGCTGACATTAGTAGGAATCAGTATAACTATGGCTTGTATTGGTTAATTGATCCAATCGTGGTGAAAGCATTGGGCCTTAAGACCTTTGATAGTCTCTCTGCATTTAGGAAGGGTTAGTATGATAAGTGTAATGGCCAAAATTGCCCCCTTTCTGTCTAGTACCTATTGAAATTGTTAGAGATGGGAAATAATTTTAACTAGAGATGTCTAATACCTCTTGAAATTGTTAGAGATGGGAAATAATTTTATGTGTTGGAGTGGGACTAAGTGGGGTCACTCATTCATTCAAACAATCATATTGTTGCAGTTTATTTTTGCCAGGAAACATTGCTAGCCCCAGGGCTACAAAAACCATGGTTCTTATTCTCACAAGCCATGGTCTGGGAAGGAGGTGGTCTTCCAATGATCGATCAATATGTTCCACTATGAATCTGGCAACAGTAAATCCAATGCCACAGCCAGTTTTAATATTTGAGTAAAAATGATGGGTCAAGCCAGGTGTGGTGGCGCGTGCTTTTAATCCCAGCACTCGGGAGGCAGAGGTAGGAGGATCGCTGTGAGTTCGAGGCCACCCTGAGATGACATAGTGAATTCCAGGTCAGCCTGAGCTAGAGTGAGACCCTACCTTGAAAAACCAAAGCAAAAAATGATGGGTCAAATTAGGCAACAGTCCAAATGAAGAGTTAATAAGGTACATTCCTAAGATATATTCTTGTATGTTTATTCCTGCCATCCAAGATTTAAAAAAAATTAGAAATATTTATGCCAAATAAAGTTGTGCTTTTCCTTACTATGTGTGAAGAACTCACTGTCAGTGTTACTGAATTTGACACAAAAAAATCTGGGAATTACTAACCCAATTTAAAAATATGGCCTTACAGGAAGAAAAATTATCCATACAAATGCACCCAATAGAGTACCTACCATTTGATGGACATATAATTAACAACTTGAGAAATGAGTGTTTCTTAATGAAAGCAAATAAATGACAATTTTCCTGGAGAATTTTATTTTCCAGGAAGTAGTAAGATTTTTAACAACTAAATTCTCCCACTTACAAAAAAAAAGTAGGAGACATTTCAACAAAGTTATAGTTTGTGTTGAATAATAATTCTAGTTTGGCTGAAATTATTGGGTCTTAAGATCATCTATAGAAATATTTCTAGTAAGGCTTAAAGTGGTACACGAAAGGCTTCCTGGGGCATATCCAAGCCCTCTATTAAACTGACAAGTTGTTTTGATGTCCTTTGCACACAGTGACATGATGTCATTTCCTACAGAGAGCAGTGCGCTAGCTGGCAATTGCTTGGTTGACTTCTGAATTTTCTGGCAGTTATTTGTTATCGTAGCTTGGTATATATCTCAAGATTTTCACCTTGCAATACTCAGTATATTCGTGTTGGTCAATCCTTACGTGGGGGACTTTACTCTCTCTGAGTTCAATATACCACAAACTTAGCTCTATGTGAAGATGGGAATGGGCATTGATGCATTTTTGCCATATTTTCTTTAATTCATAGGTTTATTTACAGACACTTGCCAGTCTTAAAACTGCAATGCATGCACAGTCTTGTAGGTAAGAAGTAGTCTATTTGCTGTGGTTCTCTAACTTGACAGGACGTTAGTTGAACTCTTTGGGCACTGAGTAACTTGTAACCATGCTTTATCTGTTCAGGTTATGTGTGTTGGAGACACAAAAGTGAAGAAGATGTTTTCCCTGCATGAAAGAATTTAATGTTTAACATGCAAAAACCATGGTAGGTTTTGCTGTAGGAGAAAGCCAAGTTGCGTGAACACACAGCTGGAGAGTATGTGAGTCAATAGAATGAGGGTCACAAGGTCTTGGCTTTTTGTGTAGGAGCGGCCACAAAATTTCAGATCCCAACTCGTAAAAGATTTTTTTTTCCTATGCTGAGGATCAAACCCAGGGCGTAGAGGATACTAGTAGTTTACCATGGAGCTGTATCTTCAACCCTCAAAAGCAAACATTTTGCAATATTTTAACATATGAAATTTGTTTCCGTTCAATATGGAAATCATTTTGAGTCTACAGAGATAGACTAATAGAGTGCTTAAGAGCTCATATTCTGCAGTCAAACTTTTCAGTTCAAATGCTGACTTTGCCATTATTTTGAGGAAAAGGCAAAACACCTAAATCCTCTATTCTACAGTATTCTCATTGGCAAGGTGCAGTGTGACAGGCCTCACTTAAAAGATTGCTGTGAAAATTGGATGAATTAGGAGTTATAAAAGGCTTAAAGAATTGCCTAGTATAGAAGGGCTGTATCAGTGATAGATAAATATTGTCATACAAATATAGAAACATTTTAACACAATTAAGAACTTGCCTATTACTTTTTATGCAGCGTTTTATATTCTGTGCATTTTTAAGTCAATGGTGTAGTTCAGTTACAATGGATAGCCTAAAGTTGCAGTAAAATGGCATTGGGGGATGAGTTAACTATTATTATGTAGTCTTTCCTAGGGGAAATAAACTGCCTATTTTTTATTAATACACATGAATGTTTTAAATAAATATTTATAATTTTGAACATTTAAAAATACCTGTATGCCATCTCAGAGCCCACTGCATTTATGATACTAGGAATGTAGTTGTTAAGAAGAAAACCAACCATGACCTGGATTTTCATAACTATGAGCAACAGTTAACACCTTTGTAGTTCTCTTTAGGACATACTATACCTACACGAATAAACCCATCTGTGGTGAAATATGACAGGAAGCCAAGAGGAACTTTATTTCCCTTGATTACTGGAGCAATAATAAAAGAAGCTGAAATTTTAGGTGTATTTTATCAACCCAGAAAAAGAAATTCTTTATTTTTGAAAAAGTAATTCCAATATTCTAACAGGAAACTTTTCAGGGTATTATTTTAATGACTAAAATCTTCAGATTTATATGTTTGGTCTTTGAAATGCAAGAAGCACTGTGCCTGTCTGGTCATGTGCCAGCCCTTGGCCATCTAAGTTGTCAGGACCTTTTGAGCAGTAGGTTGTCCAGGAGATGCCACGGAGGAGCAGGCTGCGGGGCCCCTCCTTACCTCCTTCAAATGACCTCCTTTGCCAAGGTCATCTCCACCCTGCAAGGGCACCTTTCTGGTGCTGATCCCCCACTCTACAGTGGCTTGAAAAACCTAGAGATGCAAAATTGAGAACCTTAGCTTCCTATGACTCTTCAGGTCCTTTACGCTCACTATAGTTTCACAACCAGCACTATTTCAAGCGACGTTGACATAGAGGCCAATTTCCTTGGGGCTGAGGCAACCGCAGTAGGGGCAGCTGGCCTCTGAGTCTGGGATCTAGACAGTGCTTGGAAACATATTGGTTATGCCGGGAACACCTTCTTGGAAGCAGCACTTTCCTATGGCATTCTGGGCTCTGCCCTCTGAGAAGCCATGGGGTTTCTTTGCTTGTGGTGGCCTTTCTCATTTCTTTATCATATCCAAGAGCTATCTCTTCCTACACAGTCCTTTCCCCCACGTCTCAACTTCCCCATGTTTTCCTTCTCCTATATCTCCCAGGTAGGGTAAAGTGGTTGGCTCAGGATCTGGCAGAGAGAAGATAAATAAATATTGTGTTAATAAGAAAAAGTAATGCCACTGAGCCCTGAATACTGCAGTTACAGGTATGAGCCACCATGCCTGGCTGTTAGATTTCTTAAAAAAAAAAAATCTTGGGACAGGAGAGATGTCTTAGTAGTTAAGGCATTTGCCTGCAAAGCCAAAGGATCCTAGTTCAATTCTCCTGGACCCACATAAGCCAGATGCACAAGGGGGGTGTGTAACTGGAGTTCATTTGCAGTGTCTAGAGGCTCTGGTGCACCCATTCTCTCCCCGCTCCCACCCCGTGCCTCTTTCTCTCTCTCTCTCAAATAAATAAATAAAATATATTTTAAGAAATGGTTTATTTACGAGAGAGAAAGAGAGAGAGGGAGAGAGAGAATGGGCATGCCAGAACCTGTAGCCATTGCAATCAAACTCTAGACTCATGTGCCACCTTGTGCATCTGGCTTGAGTACTAGGGAATCATTGAAACTGGGTCCTTAAGCTTTGTAAGCAAGTGCCTTAACTGCTAAGCCATCTCTCCAGCCCCTGTTCTATTTCTTTACTGAGATTTTCTTCCCATTTGTATTTGTCACTTGTTTCTTTTTGTTGAGACACTCTTACTACATTGTCTAGCTGGCCTCAAAATTGGGATTATCCTGCCTCCGCTTCTCTAGTGCTGGGTTTACAGGCTTACCATGTGCTCTGAAGTCCTCACTGAAATGTTGTTATAATGGCTACTTTTAAATCCTTGCAGCCTAGGCTACATAGTGAGCTTAAGGCTAACCTGGGATACAGAGTGAGACCCTGGCTCAAAAAAACAAACAAACAAAAAAAAGCAAAGGTTTAATGGGCCCTGATGGTGCATCTCTAGCACCTCTTTCCCCATAATGACCCAACTGTTTGCTGTCTATAGCTAACTGCTCACAACCATATTTTTATGTGCACATTTTTGCAGTGGGTATCTTTGTCTAGTAGGTCTGTTGTTAGGTCTTTTTCAGACATAGTTTCTGTGGATTAATTTATTTACTTTGTCTTGGATGTACCACGATTTCCTGTTTCTTTGTATGGCTTGTATCTGTCTTGTTTTTGAAAACTGCTTAATGGAATCTAAACTATGATACCTCTGGGGGTGGTGGGGGAAGCCATGCATTGTTCTAGCCAAGAATACACGTGGTCTCTATAGTATCTGTGTAATCAAGTTTCTATATCATTAACTTATTGCTTCAAAGATATGTCTAACATTGAATGTTTCTGTTATTAAAGTGGCCGTTTCATTTAGTAGCAAGAATTATAACTTGATGGACTTGAAAAGAAAATAATCGATATACTGTTGCATCTGTCTTTATTAACCCTAAGCCCAAGGGACAGGAGCCAATTTCCAAACTCACATAAGGGCCAGATTACTCAACCAGAGAAGGAGACAAGAGAGGAGTTTGGACTGGAGCCCTAGTTACCAAATGAAGTTGCATTTACTGAGTGTGGGAGCTTAAAATAGATGTCCCCCATAAACTCATGTGTTTTAAATGCTAGGTCCCTAGCTGGTGGAAGCTTGGGAGATGGAGCATTTCTGGAGGAGATGTGTTTCTGGGGGTGGGCTTTAGGGTGTTATAGCTATATCACCCTTGCCAGAACGTAGCTCACTCTCCTGTTGTTGTTTCCATCTGCTGTGGGAAGGAGGTGATGGCTGGCCTCCGCTCCTACCATCTTTTCCTCTGCCATCATGGAACTTCCTCTCGAGTCTGTAAGACAAAGTAAGCCACTCCCTCCCATAAACTGCTTTTGGTCGGTGTTTTGTCCCAGTAATGTGATGGCAACCCCAACAACGAGTATCTTTGTGAACATATTGGTTTTGGATATGTTCCACAAGTACGGGGTAGAGTCCAACTGAGAAAGAATTCAAGATTTGGGGATTCTGCTCACCTTTCTTTGAATCACTATAAACAGTAAAATCATTGTTAAAGCTGGAGTAGGCACAAATACTCTTACACATACTCAGACATCCAGGAATTTCAGGTTGGAAAAGCAATAACTTTGAACATTATAAGTATAGTAGATATACAAAGACCTATATATTTAAAATATTCACTAAATTAGACAAATATTGCACCTGCGTATTTAGCTTTGATTAGATTGGAAATGCTCCCACTGTAACTGTGCCTTGTCTTTCAGAAGATCCTGAGGGTTAGTTATAGCTTCTTGAACAAATAACAGGATCATCCTGATTTTCTTCTGTTCTCCATAGCTGGGATATGTAGGGGGAGCGGGGCATTGTTCAGGAGTGTGTTAAATTGGCCTTGTATTCTGAATTCACCCAGCGATATTACATATCAATATCATATATTGAACTGTGTGTAGGAGCAGATGTTTGGAATGTTTCAAGCTGCTTTGGGGAACAGTTTCTATTGAAGAAAGGAGAATGCGCTTCAGATCTACGCACATCATTTATGAAAGTGAATAGGGATTTCTCACAAAGGAAGAGTGCTGGACAGACTATTATATTTAGCAAGATAAAGCGAGCTCTGTGCAAATTACTAACGTCAGCCAGGATAGCAGAGGACAAAGGGATATTAATACATTGTTGGGAAAGGAGATTAGTTCTTTAAACAGCAAACAAGAAAGAAACTAGGGGAGTCTCTTAGGATTTCCTGAAGTCTGGGTTCATCAACCCAAGGGTAACTATTTGTTTGCATTGTTTTTAGAAAAGGAAGTTTTTGCAGGAGTATAATTTTCAGTTTTTTCAGTGCAAGAACATTTTTGATTATTGGAATGTTGAGGTGTGGAGAGGTATTTAAAGATTATCTCGTCCTACCATTTGTTTTTTAATTTGTTTGTTTTTATTTTAGACACACACACACACACACACACACACACACACACACACACGAGAGATAGAGAACTGGAGCACCAGGGCTTCAGCCACTGCAATCCAACTCAAGATGCTTGTGCCACCTAGTGGGCATGTGTGACCTTGTGCTTGCCTCACCTTTGTGTGTCTGGCTAATGTGGGATCTGGAGAGTGGGACATGAGTCATTAGGCTTCACAGGCAAGTGCCTTAACTGCTAAGCCATCTCTCCAGCCCCTACCACTTATTTTCTGTTTGAATTAGTGTCATAGAGTTTTCCCATCAAGGCTTCCATATGGAAAGAGTGGTCAGTAACTCCTGAACTGGGGCATTTTGTTCTCCAACAGCTTTAGCCCCAAGGCTTTGGTGCCTCTATTCCTTTCTCTACCTTGTACCACTGAGGTTAAAAGCAATGTCCCAAATTCTTAGTCTTATGAAACATTGTAAAATGTTTGAACATGGTGATCCAGTCTGTGGATAAGGTGCAAATGAATACTTTGGAAAATTCTGGGCTGTTACTGATTTGAGTATTTGCATACCTGTCTCATGTCCTTCTGAACAGGCTGCTTACTCAAATGTGCATTGTGGTACTATTTTCAGTCCCCATTGATACTACATTACATTCATTCATTCAATAAGTATCCCATTTATTATGGCTTCAAATTAGCCTTTCTATAAACTAAAATTTTTAAGACTTAGCTGCCATTATTTTTTGTGAGCAAAACAACAATCCTTTGGACTTATTTATCTTACATTAAATTTATTTTGATTGCATTTCATCTTATTAGTTTTTGTTCTCAACCTGTCAGTTTCTTTTGCAAAGCTGATTCAGTCATGCAGTATGGCTGTCCCTGCTATAGAATTTTTTTAATTTTTATTTTTTTGGTTTTTTTTTTTTTTTTTTGAGGTAGTCCAGGCTGACCTGAAATTCACTATGTAGTCTCAGGGTGGCCTTGAACTTACGGTAATCCTCCTACCTCTGCCTCCTGAGTGCTGGGATTAAAGGCGTGCGTCACCACGCTTGACCCCCTCCTATAGAATTTTATTTTGTTGTTTTTTGAGGTATAGAGTCTGAATCTAGCCCAGGCTGACTTGCAGTTCACTATGTAGTCCCAAGATGGCCTAGTACTCATGTAGATCCTCCTACCTCTGCCTGCCGAGTGCTGGGATTAAAGGCGTGTGCCCATCACATCTGGCTCCTCCTAAAGAATTTTTGATATCCTCTGAATATTCTCATGGAGGACACTGAGTAAGAGGAAGAAACAAGCAGAACACAGGGAATTTTTCTTATGTATATCTTTGTGTGAGTGTGGTGTGTGTCTGCATTTGTGTTTGCGTGCGCTTGTATGCTCATGTGTGTGGAGGCCAGAGGAAGATAACTTGAGGTGTCATTATTCAGAAATACTGCTACCATTTTTTTGAGACAGAGTCTCTCATTAGCCTGGAGTTTCTCAATTAGGCTAGATAGGCTGATCAGGCAGCTCAGAAATCCACTTGTTGCTGCCTCCCCAGTACTGGCATTGCAAGAATGCCACCACACTCAGCATTTTTATCTGAGTTCTGGGCTTAAACTCACGGTTTCAACATTTCTAGGCAAGCCATTTGATTGAGCTATCTCCCCAATCCCCAGAGAAGAATCTTCATAATGCTTAAATATAATCTGAGTTTCATTGATCCATTAATTATGATCTTCTGGGCACTGCTGTTGAAATGTTTGCTATACATCTACCTCACTGCCCATTCAGTAGCTACTTAACTGCATCCATTATACTGACTTGAAGGACTTTCTGAAGGTCTCATGGGAAGTGATGTGTGCTACGTCATCTTCATTTTCTGTTCTCCTAAGGATTGTATCAAAGGAAGGTAAGGCCTTGGACTTTTTATTTCCTCCTGAAATTGTTGCATCATTGTCTCTTTAACACATTTCTTCTGTTGTGAATAACACTTTTGATTCCCTAGTAGACAGCTATGACTGAGAGCAGAATATTGACAACAAATCGAAACTTCAGATAATTATTAGAAGTGGTAATGGCATTTTATGGGATTACAAAACATAATGACAGATTGCTTTGATGTACCAAGAGATACTACCCTCTCCTTAGGAGGGGCTTGAGGTAATTGATGTTTGGGTTAACACCAATCAGAACCTCCGAACTGCTGCTAATGCTTACTTATAAAAGCTTTTCTTATATTTTCCAAAAAGCTGCTAATATTTAAAATCATTAGCTACAGTAATGCCATGAAGCTTCAGGAGATTTGTTGCCATTTTGACTGAATAAAACAGGTGCACAAAGAATCCCTCAGTAAAGACAAAACACTAGAGGAAGGGTGTGTGGCAGGGAGCCAGTCAGATCATCCAAAGATGGGCAGCAAGGAAGAACTTCAAACCCAGGCTTTGTTTTCTAAGTAGAAAATGGGAATCTTACTCATTGTACAATCAAACTTCTTAAGACAGAAACATTCACTGAAACAATACAAAACCAATGAACACTAACCATCGCAATGTTAACCAAAACACTGTCACGTCTAGCAGTTTAAAACATGAACTAATTTTCTATAAATATGTGACCATTTCCTCCTCATCAAAGTTGGCAGATGTTCTCCATGACCAGTGTACCTTTTTTTTAAGTTATCAATATTCAGGTGACAGGGTTTTATATTGCGTCATTTGCTTTCATCCTGTCATTTGAATTATATGCCTACTTTTATAAAAATCAATGGTATGTTTTCTTTTTGGAATCACTAGGCCACTTTATGTTTCATGAATCATGCGATTTCTATTCTATAATTAAAACCAAAAATTTAAGAACATCATATCTTTAAGAATTATTTTTATGATAAGTTTCTCAATCTATATTTATTGAAAAACTTTAATATGCTCCAAGACCAAAAGAAGTTTTCTAAGAATAAAAAATATATTTTTGGAAGTGTATATTTCCCTGATAGTATGTATTTGTTTCTGACACATTGAGAAATGAGAAAATCATCTATTCTCATATGTTTTCAACTGTATGATTGCTGGTTATAGAAATGCCCTTGTGCTCCCTAACTTAAGCATCTCATGTTATTTTGTTCATATATATTGGATTCTAATTAGAAAATAAAGAGTGATCTGACTTATTAAAACAGGGACTGTTAGTCACTAGATAGGCAATAAGTAAAATAACATTTTCATATCTGGAAATTGGCAAATGTACTTATGGTTTTATTTCAGCATTTCATTAGCGACTTAGATTCTTAGATATCTTAGAAACTAAAAGGAATATTATTTAATTTCCTTGATATGTATTAACTCATATGAATGAGTCTTGTGAATGAAGACTAACGGAGATCCTTTATTACCATTATTAGAAAATTTGAATTCCAAAATAAAAGCAGCAGAAGATATTGCCTCATTCTATGTTGCATTACATAAAGAATGCATTTCCTATGGATGAAAACCTGACTATCAAATTGAAAGTGGGGACCCATTGCCTCCCCAAAATGAAGGGAATCGGCAGATACTATGAATGTGATAGAACCATCATATTATACGAGGTTGGCTTTCTTGGTTTTGTAGCACTATTTAAATATCAAGATGGAAAAATAACTGCTAGGGCTAAGACTCAGAATATGGGGAACCTTTCCTGTACCATCTTCTAGAATGTTGTCTCTTCTAAGGAGCTCATCAATACTGCCCACATCTCAGGACTGGAATTCATGTTTATGAAGAAAATATATAAGGGATGGCATCTTTACATTGTCTTGGAATTGGACTGTACTCTCCTTTGGTCTGATTGGCCATGCCAGTGGACTGATGTGTTCTGCACATGCTGGTAGCTACTATTTTATTTGCTGGACAAATTCTCTTCAAATTTTTAGATTTTAGATACTATTACTACAAGAGAAAATCTTTTTGTTTCAGTAACAACCTTTGAAGTTATGTGTCACATTACGATTTAGGGCTATATTATAGCTTTTAAGAACATGGTGGGTACTGCCATCTTCAAGGCATCTAAATTTTCTGTCCCTTTTGTAGCTATCACACCATAGTGGTTTAAATGTGTGGCCTTATAGAATGAGGCTTGAACTTCTGAGTCTCCAGTGGGCAGAGCCCCACTGGGGAAGAGGTATATGACTGGGCGGGGGGGTGGGGGTGGATATTGGAATCCAGCTCTAAGGTGTATTTGGAGTCTGATCTTAAGTCCATAGTTTAGGTGTGTGGAGAGCAGTTTGGAGCTCTGTCTAGTTATGCTTGCTTGATAGTTTTGTTTCTCTGCTATGAATCTCTGAAAGGCAGCCAGGTTCTTCCACTATTGATGGTATTCCACTGGAATCTTTAAACCTGAAATAAATAATTTCCTCCCTTCAGCTGCTTTGGGTTGGGTGTTTTTCCAGCAACATGAAACTGACTGCAATAGTAAATTGGTACCGGAAGAGTAGGGTTATTACTGTGATGCATCTCACCACGTGGGTCTTTTGGACCTTGCGTGCTGGAGGAATACAGAAGGATTTGCTACTCTGGATTGGAGAAGTCTTGCAATGGTATGGTAAGCAAAGCTTGATGCACTGTTTTGGTGAGAGTTTGAAAATGCTAAATACAGAATTGTAGAGTGTGAAGGCATGGCTTATGAACTTTTAAAGGTGAAAGAGCAAATTTTGTTGGAATGGGACTACTGGTGTAAAGCCTGCTTGTGTTCTTCTGCCTATGCCCAGAGAGTATGATCAAGGTTGAATTTTAAATTAATGGAGTGCTATGCTTGACAGAAGGTATAGAACAGAAGGATATGAAGGATGTATTATCACAGGAAAAGTTCAAGCCAGTTTAAAGCTACTGGCACAGATACTGGTTTTAGGATACTGAAGCTGCATTTGTAAACAGATTACCACCATTAAGGGTGGGCCAACTGCTTTGTATTGGGACAATGGACAAAGATATCTGAGGGTGAAATCCACCTAGGAAAGTCCTATGAGTAGGAATGCAATATCTTTTGAAAAAAGATGACTTAAAGGAAGAATTCTGAAGAAATAACCTGCTCTTCAAGGTAAAGGTTTATTTCCTCCCCTGCACACACATTTAAAAAATTGGCTTGATGAACACCTGGTAATTATTTTGGAAGCATGAATGAATGTAGGAAAGTGGGTCATGAAACACACACTGGTTCAGTAGCTGCATTAGTGGCATTGGTAGTATGAAGCAGGGTGAGGTACCTATGTTGAGGCCGAATAAGGCCATTATATGAAGTTCCAGAAGCCAATTCTGAGATGCAGAATGGAAAAAAGAGCTGAAATAAACCCTATACTGGAGAGCAAATAAGGCAATTAACTGTTTGGAGCTATGAAGGTGGACTGTGGTTTGCAGTGAAGACCTGAAGACATTGTAGATATACTAGGTCTGTGCAACAGCTACCATGGAGCACTGTTGGCTTGGGATGAAAGTTTTCTTTGGGATACTCAGCCCAGTTGGAGGGGTGGAATCAGAAAATTCAGAGACTGTTGTCACTAATTATGAATGTTGGTCTTAAACCACACATGTTTGATGTTAACCTGATGGTTATTGATTTTACATTGGTCCAGTCTCAGCTCTCCTTATTATGCCTTTTTGCAATGAAAAAGCATTCTCTGTGTCATTATGTGTTGGGAGTATGTTAACTTGCTTGGATTTTACAGGACTCACAGTTAAGGGATAATCTGAATCTCAGTTGAGACTTGGGACTTTGGAACAGTCTTAAAGTTGGAAAAGCTTGTGGGGACCCTTGAACTCAGATGGAATAAAATTTTTCTTGTGAGGTGGTCATGAGTCTGTAGGGGTCAAGGTAGAATGTAGTGGTTTAAATGTGTGGCCCTATAGGCGCTTGAATCTTGAGTGTCCAGTGATGGAGCCCTACTAGGGAAAAGGTATGTCACTGGGAGTGGATCTTGGAGTCCTTCCCTAAAGTGTTTTGGGGGCAGATCTTAAGTCCAGCCCTACGGTGTGTTTGGAGCAGATATTAAGTCTGGCCTCAAAGTGTGTGGGGAACAGTCTGGAGTTCTGAGTATTCATGGTCTGGTTGTGTGGTGCTTGCTAGTTTGATAGTGTCTCTGTGTCATGAATCTCTAGGAGGAATCCAGCTTCCTCTGCCATTGATGGTGTTGCCCTGGAATTTGTAAGCCTGAAATAAACCCTTTTCTCCCATAGTCTGTTTCTGGTAGGTTATTTGTCCAGCAATGTGAAGCTGACCACAACACACTGATATGGTTAAATGATTTTGAACTAGAATGACTCAGCCCATACCCTGGGAATGAAGGTTCACTTCACAACCTCATCAATTTCAAGATGTAACTTTTTCCACTTCTGAAGTCTGATGTCCTTTCAATTAGTTTGTGATAAGTTTGATTTCATCAGTGTGATAGAATACCAAGTAATTGTCTTAAGACATTTGTTGAGAACTTTAATATATGAACATCCTATAATTTGATCATATTCCTGTCTCATTATCTTTTTTTGTTATCTTCCTCACCTCCATTCCCATGAGGACCTTCCTCTTTCCAAGTAGCTCTTCCTCTGTAGTGATGTCTCATTCCTTTTGTCCTTCTCTCAGTCCTCCTGTTGATGGGCTCATAGTGTTTTATGGGGGTAATGATGATCACTGTGAGGTCATGAATGCCCTAGTCAATTCATATTTGGAAGACAATACCCCCCCAAATAAATTAATTTTGCATATTTGAAGTTTGTAACATGATGCTATGAGATGCATATATTCAGTAAAATCTGCCACACTGAGGCAAATTAATCCATGTTTCATCCTATGTAGTTAGTCTTTTGGTGAAAAGAGCAGCTGAAATCTACCTCAGTGGTTAAGGCACTTGCTTGCAAAACCTAACAACCCATGTAAAGCCAGATGCACAAAGTGCTGTATACATCTGGAGTTCATTTGCAGTGGCTAGAGACCCTGGTGCATGCTCTCTCTCTCTCTCTCCTTGCAAATAAATAAAAATTATTTTTTTAAAATTCTCTAATGCAATACAGTTTTATTAACTGAAATTCTCATATTTAACATTAGCTCTCTTATTAATTCTATATAGGCGCTGCTTTATATCCTATAATCTACACCTTTAGTCTTCATCTCCTTATTTTCTGATTCTCTCTGCTTTTGGTTACCTTATTTATTCTCTACCTAGGTAGTTTTGCCTTTTAGTAAAGATTCCACATATACATGAAGTTGTATGATATATTCCTTCTGTTCCTAGCTTATTTTATCCAGAATAATAATGGTCTAATTGCAGCATTTTCTTTCTTAGTATACAAATCAATGGCATCTTAGAATCAATGAACTATCAATCACAACAGTATCTCTGGGAGGGTGGGGCTGAGTCCTTCTTTGTGTGAATTTTATAAAAGCTCTTCACTTGAGTCCAATGTATACCATTGACTAAAAATATGTTAAACTAGATTTTGGCATAGTTCCCCATTAACCATAATAATAAACTGATTACTTTCCTTCATTGATGTGTGTGTTACATAGAGTACGCACATGGGTATCTTCCCATATTTGTCTTCTGCTTTTGTTTCCTTGTGATGGAGTCTCTCAATGAACCTGGAGCTGCCATTTTTGCTTATATTGGCTGACCAGTGAGCCACAGTGATTCTCTTGTCTCAGTTACAGGTATGTGTGGCCATGTTCAGATTTTTACATGGGTGCTCTGACATAGATTTTGGGTCTTCATACTTATCAGGGCAGGTGCTTGCTGAGTTATTTCTGTAACCTCTTCTTCACCTGAGGTTTTCCCTTGCTAAGCACTGCTCTAAGCACTTTCTATCCTTCCTTCTCACTCAATTCTCACAACAAAACTATTAATGGGTTTTGCTTCTACCTACCATATGGATTAAGAAATTGAGGCTTAGTGGAATGAACTAACTTACTAATGGACAAGTATATATTCATGGAAGAGTCAGGATGCAAACACAGGTGAATCTGAACGTGAAGCTCTATCTGCTATGCATTACAAAAATGACTTGTAAAATATGGTCTCAGCCAGCAACATTAGCATCTCCTGGGGAACACATCAGAAATGTAAATTTAGGGTCCTAACCACACCCAAGAGATGATAAACTCTGGGTGTGAGGGTCTAGTGATATGTGTTTGTAAGTTTTCCAAGTGATTTGGTGCACGTTAAAGTTTGACAACCATTGTCATATACAATACAAGTCTCTTACAATAAGGAATAGGAGACATGGCTAATAAAGACAGAACCACATAATGTTTATTAGATAGTTGGCTAGCTCATATTGTAATCTTAAGGTAATTCCATATTTGCAAGGCTGACTAAGCTTTTAGTTGCTTAATAACAAATAAAATTGCGTTTGCTCAAATGTACTTTAATTATAGTTCCCAGTAGGCAGAACTACGGTAACAACATATACTAGGCTATAATGTTTCTTGCATAATGAGCACAGTCAAAGCATTGAGCAGGGATAGATTACAGTTTCCATACTAGATGAAAAAGCTGCAGAAGGACCCTGGCCCTTTTATTGGCCTGACATTCTTTCATCCTAACACTTACCTAAATCCTATTCCTTCCTCTCTGCAAAGTACAAAATAGAACATCCTTTTTCCTCGGAGGAAAGGACAAGTTGACAAGATCCCTTCTTAGTTTTATCCTGAGTTGATAGGTTGTTAAATCTAGTATTTGCCATACAGATAGAAAAAAAAATTTTCTGAACAAGAGATGATCAAAGATTTAGTTGAAAAAAAATATAGAACCTGCTTACCTAGTGAAAAAAAAATTGATTGACATTAAGGAATTAAGCATCCCAAAAGGATAAATAAATTTGATTCCAAGAAAACAAGGCAGTTAAAAAATAATGTAGTAAAGTGTCAAAGTGGTGAACGTAATTATACCATCATCATAACTATTTGAAATCACAACATTCAAATAGTAATTTTTTTTGCTCTGCATGATGCAAAATAAGCAATTTGATTTTTCTTTTCCCATTAAATTACCTGGTTTTTGAGTGCAGTTTTTGACCCACCATCCTGTATTATCCACGCTTCCCAGATGAATGAACTAAGTAGATGAGTTGCTGTTTCCTAATAGATATATATGGGATGAGGATAATGACAATTGGGCAAAGCAGGAAAGCAGAACATTTGAAAGTTAGGGAGTAGAGATTTTCAAAGCCTGAGAACTCTTCTGCCTGGAGACCTGGTCCACTGCAGCGACCTGCAGACCCTGTCTTGAGCTCTCCTGGCTTGTGCACATACATAATTGTAGATTAGTCTCACATTGTTGCAGATGGAGCTGCTCCTTCTCTGACATGTGTTTTTTACTTTTCTCCCATGCATATCTTGAACCTCAAAATGCTTCTTCATTTATTCCCAAGAGCTGTTTATTCCCAGGTCTTTCTGTCTTGAATGAATCCTTGGAAATATCCTGATCGTATTGCTATCTGTATGCCCTCGGCATGGATGCCAGAAGTAGGCGCTCACATCACCTGTTGAGGACTTGAAGCCTTCCTATTTCCCCCAGCTTAACTGGTTTCTTAGAAATGGACAGTATCAACAGTCGGGCGTGGTGGCACACACCTTTAATCCTATCACTCAAGAGGCAGAGGTAGAAGGAATACCATGAATTTGAGGCCACCCTGAGACTACATAGTGATTTCTAGGTCAGCCTGAGCTAGAGTGAGACCCTACCTCGAAAAACCAAAATAAATAAATAAATAAATAAATAGAAAAAAAGAAAGAAAAGAAAAAAAAAGAAAGAAATGGACATTGTCCCTCCTCGTGGATTATCTGGGAGGTTGGAAGGGCATTAGGGTGGACTGCACTCATGAAAGCTGCCCTCTAGTTGAGGTCCCACGGACAATTCAGAAATTGCAAGATCTGGAGTAGATTTTTTGAGCCTTAGTTTCCTCATCTATTTTATGTCTAGTAACAAATAAACTGAAATGATGAAAATAAAATGGGATAATGTGTTTAAGGGGTAGAATGAAGCATATATATAGATTTTGTTTTCACAAGTTTTGTGTTTCAGCCTATTCTGTATTTGGCTACTTGAGTTTTTGTTTTTATTTTTATTTTTGCATGGTTACCATCTAGTCCTTGTATATTTAAACTGGTTCCTGGCTATACCTTCCATTTTGTTGGTTTGTTACTGGTGTTCTTTCTCTGGTTGTTTTGTGGTTCTTGATACCTTGATTAAAGAACTAGAAAAGCAGCACAAACAAACAAACAAACAGACAGACAAACATGTGAAGATCAAAAACGTTGACTAAGAACAAAGTGAAAATACAAGCTTGACTATACTGTCAAGACAGCAGCACACCACCTGAGCAGAAGAGGGCTCAAGGGCCCCAGGCTTGTCCGGTTTGTGACTCTTTTTTAAGAGTTGATTGCTAATGGGCCTAATTTGGGTGGTTCTCTATTTTTTTGTAAATATTTTATTTTTTAATTTATTTATTTGAGAAAGAGAGAGATACAGAAATAGAGAGGAAGAGAGAGAGAGAGAATGGGCATGTCAGGACCTCCAGCCACTGCAAACGAACTTCAGATGTGTGCGCCTCCTTGTGCATCTGGCTTACGTGGGTCCTGGAGAGTTGAGCAACGAATGGGGGTCCTTAGGCTTTACAGGCAATCGCTTAACCTCTAAGCCATCTCTCCAGTCCTGGTTCTCTATTTTGATTGACAGTTGAGTAGCATGCAGTATGGTGATTTCCTTTTAGTCATTGACATAATCTCTCCCTATATAATCCAGGCTGGCTTAAAAGTTGCAGTCATCTTTCCATAGTCTCCTAAATGCTAGAATTGTAGGTATGTACCACCATACCTGCCTCATGGTGTTTCGAGATATGTGTACATTGGGACATAGCTAAATTAATCTGCTTGGCATATATACTGCCTTACAAACATAGCACTTATCTGTTGGTTAGTTCTTGGCTACTTCTATTTCATATCACAGTCTTCTACACCCTGCCATTGACAAGGCCAATACATATTTAGAAGGAATCCCATAATTTATTTAGGGGAGTTTATTTTTGTCCACTAAAGCTGATTTCTTTGGTTCATGGACTCAAATGGTTTCTTTGTGCAACAAGAAAAATTTTGAGGAGTTTTTTTTTTTTTTTTTTTCCTAAAAAGTCTGTGATATCTTTGTAACAGAAATAATCGCACAGTATATATGTTTGATTCTTTGCTTCTGGCTTCTTAATTGAGTAAATAGAAGAATTATAGGAATGCTAAAGCTTAGTCATTTAATATTAAGACACACTTATTTATTAGAACAACACAGATATAATCAAGTTTGGTTTCTTTTTAAATTTTTTTATTATTTGAGAGAGACAGAAAGAGAGAGGAAGAGGCAGAGAGAGAGAGAGAGAATGGGCATGCCAGCAGCCTCTCAGCCACTATGAATGAACTCCAGGTGTATGCTCCCCCTTGTGGCGAATTTGTGACATTGTGCCCTTGCATCACTTTTTGTGTCTGGCTACACATGGGATCTGGAGATTCAAACAGGTGTTCTTAGGCTTGGCAGACAGGCGCCTTAACTGCTAAGCCATCTCTCCAGCCCAGGTTTGGTTTTAAAGCTTGAATTTTGATTGCGCTGTCCTTGTAGCAACAGTTAGCTAATTTATGCAACGTGTTATTCTTACAACAAGAGGAAGACCAATAAGTGGCAAAGTGGTAAATATGTTTGAAAATCATTCAAGTGAAAAGTTGATGGGGTTGGACAATTCTGCCTGACATGGGAATGTTTTATTGACCATGATTTAATATCTTCACACTTTTTTTTTTCTGGAACACTTATAAACTTCTGAGTTGTCTAGTAGATAAATCTTCAATGGTATCATATCATGATGATGATACATGGTAAACTCATAGATCACGTGTAATGGTTATCAACATGGGTACTTCTCTGAGATTACGTGTATTTAAGAGACATATATATGCTGAAATTATAATGCACATTTGCATTTGCATGTGTATCCTGTCTATTTAAAGGTACACATTTAGCTGTCTATAAATATTTATATAGTCCTACACATGAATTGGGGTTTATTATGGGTTCTGAATATGGAATTGTAGTCATCGTGGCTTATACCCATTTCCTCAACTTTTGCTTGATCATGAGTTATTAAAAGTAACCAGTTGTAAATTGATGGTGCTGTTCTCTTTCAAGAGAGGACTGTTAGTTTCAAAGCTTATTAGGACTATATGTGAATTTTCAAGCTATATAAAGCTTGGCCAATTGGATGCAGAAATAGCATATAAATATTGTGAGCTTCTAAACATGAAGGCTGCTTCCTGTTTTATGGTATTGAATATTTTAAATACTTTTTTGTTGTGCATGTATGTGTGTGCATGCTTATGTGTGTAAGCATGGACACACATTTAACATGGCACACATGTGGAGGTCATATGACACTTTTGGGTCCTTGTCTTCCATATTATTTTAAGACAAGGTTTCTCATTATTATTCACTGCTCTGCTCACAACCTTCAGAGAAATTCTTCTTTCTCTAATTCCCTTCTTGCTGCTGGCACACTGGGATTACAGAAGTCCACCACAGCTTCTGGCTTTTATATGGGGCCTGGCGTTCTGAACTCAGGTATTCAGAGTTCTGCATCAAGCACTTTGTCCCATCTCTCCAGGCTTTGAAACACTTTTGAAGAGGCAATTACATTTGGGGGGGCAAAGGAAAGATTTCCTAATGAAAGACAAAAATGAAACAAGAGCCATGGAATACATCTGAGAGTGGTGGATTATTTTTTTCCAAATGCAGGTAGATTTGAGAGTTTTGCAGATGATCTTAGCTTGTGGGGTTCTCATTCTGAAACAGTAACGTCGGCATTATTTTCTCTTTGATGCTGGTGAACTATATAGAAGGAGGCCTTCATAATTCAGACATCTCTGAATTGACATGAACAAAGTAGAAGCAGCCCATCCTCTGTTGCTGCAGAGTAGATTCTGAATTGATTTTGTTTAAAAGGAATCAAGTTTATAAGTTTATTTAAGTTTCTTTACAGCTTTGTTATATTTTGGACTGAGCTCAGCATTCTTTATGTAGTGTATAAGGGGAGAAAGAAAGGTACATAGTCATGTATCACATAACACTTTGATCAACAGTGGATTGCATATATATGGTGGAAGTCACATAAGACCTGATTGTCCAATAACAGCATAGCCATGGCAGTTTGTGTAAGAATGCATTATGGTATAAACACAATGATGAGATTAAGAATCATTTCTTTGATTATATTCCTGCCATTAAGCAATGGATGACTCTGTGTGTGTGTGTGTGTGTGTGTGTGTGTGTGTGTGTGTGTGAAAGAGAGAGAGAGAGAGAGAGAGAGAGAGAGAGAGCTGCTAAATCATGGTTCAAAGATCAAATCAAACCATAGTAAAGAAATAAACAACATTGACAACTGCTAGATAGCCACCCCTTACCCATGGCCCCAGCGAGACAATATCATAGTTGAGGAATCTGTCTCTAGGATAGGAAAGTTCAATACATAAGCAGTGTGTGTGGGAGCCTCATGAACTAAGCTTCTACTATGAAATCTCTATTATTTTCTGTTCTAAGGTGATTAGGGGAGGTTGAGTTGGAATTAAGGGTGACATTTAAACAATTATAACACAATATCACACAATGCAGCATAATCCCAGCAGCCCAGGTACTTTCCCTGTTCTCCCACCTCTCTCTGAGTGAGGATTCTTGTCCAACAGACCAGAGCTAAACTGGCTTATCTCTCTCAAAGGCATCTTATTTTTAATTGACTTTTCCTTCCCCTAAAAACCTGGACAAAGTCTTAGCCATCAAGTTGTTTTTCTGTGGGCCCAATAGCTTTTTCCTTTGTTATTAAGATGACAAATTTCACACATCAAAAGTTTTCTGGGGCTGGAGAGATGGCTTAGAGGTTAAGGTACTTGTCTACAAAGCCACAGGATCTAGGTTTAGTTCCTCAGGACCCACATAAGCCAGATGCACAAGGTGGCATATGCATCTGCAGTTTGTTTGCAGTGGCTGGAGGCACAAGCCTGAAAAAATAAATAAAAATTAAAAAGTTTCCTGGATGGGTCATGCTGGACAATATTGCTGTATCTTTGATAATTTTTTTAGAACAAGATTTGTTCAGAGTCATAAATACAATATATGTTATATATATATCAATAAATATGTGTGTATTTATTTCAGGTAACAATTATGATAGTGAATTTATAATGTCAGTTGATACTACCTGGGAATTTCCTTTCAAGAAGAAATGGAGTCACTTATGAGAATCCCTTGTTTTATTCTCAGATGGTCCCTTATTTTAGTTCTACAAAGCACAGTTTTTTCAGTAAATATTTTTTGAATAATTAGTATGTGGCCCACATTGTGCTGAGGTCAGAAGATGAGAAGAAAAATGTTGCAAGAAAACAATATTCATTTTTTTGCTTATTTACTTATGAGCATAAATGTAAAGCACAGTTTGTCTATCATGTACCTGGTGACAGAGAAGGTAGAGTTATTTGGTGTGATTGGTCAGACACACACACACACACACACATTTTTCAAAAACAAATGAATAGGGCTGAAGATGGTTTAAAAGCCCTTGTTGCACAAGCCTTTCAACATCCAAGCAAAGTTATATACAGGTAACACATGAATTGTTGGTTGAATTGATGGAGTAAGAGAATGCAGTTGCAGCACCAAGAGATTAAACAGAGTGAAGATGAGAACCCATTTGTAGTTTAGTCTGTGATGGCAAACATTTGTTTGTTGGTTGAATTGAAGACATTAGATTAGTTTAGTCATGATGGCATTTGTAGACATGATTAGTTCATATGACGGCAACTAAATGGGAAAGATCCATGCTGACTAAGGGTGACACTATCCCAGTGACTTGGAGTCCACCGGAAACAAAAGTAGAAGAAGGACACTCAATAGTGTAGGCAGGATGCTAAGGTTATGGATCAGTGGGTAAAACATTCGCCCCACAAGCATGAGCACCTGAGTTCAGGTCCCCAGAATCCATGTAGAAGCCAGACGCAGTAACAAACTTGAGTAATCTCAGCCTTCCTGTGGGGAGGTGGCAAGACAGGAGACTCCCAGAAGCTCATAATAGCAAGAGATCTTGCTTCAAACAAGATAGGAGTAGACTGATACTCAGGGGTTGTCCTCTGACTTTCACATGCACATCATAGTATGTAAGCATGCACGCACACACACGTGGATGCGTCTTTCTGCTTCCTGGCTGCCGTGAAGTGAGCAGCTTTGCTCCTTCATGCTCTCTTCTGCCATGATGGTCTGTCTTTTTTCAGACCAGAAGCAAGCGGGCCAGCTCTGCATGTATGATGGAAGTCCCATAAGATCACATAACATAGCCATGGTAGTTTGTGTAAGAAGGCACTATGATGTAAACACAATGATGAAATTGTGTTAAGAATTCTTTCCTTGAGTGTCTTCCTGCCATTAAGCAATGTCTCCCCCCACCCCCGCACTTTCTCTCTGTGTTTGTGCCAGCCTTAGACTGAAACCTCTGATATGTTGATCAAAAATCATTCTTACTTCCTTTAGATTGGCTCCCTCAGATAGCTGGTCACAGCAAAAACACAAACAAAAACAAAGCAAAGACAAACTGACAGAGATAAAGAAGGATGTGGGAAGTGTATGTTCTTTTAAAAATATTTTATTTATTTATTTACTTGCAAGCAGAGAGAGAGAGATAGAAGACAGGCAGACAGAGAGAGAGAATGGGCATGCCAAGGCCTCTAGCCACTTCAAATGAATTCCAGATGCATGTGCCCCTTGTGCATCTGGCTTACATGGGTCTTGGACAATTGAACAGGGATCCTTTGGCTTCATAGGCAAATGCCTTAACTTAATAAGCCATTTCTCCAGCCAACTATGGTCAATAATCATTTTATATTTATTACATATTGAAATGATCCAATTTCAGAAATATTGGGTTAGAAATTTGAGTATTAAATTTAATTAACACTAATTAAAATTTTAACTTAACCTGTTTCTTTTTAAAAGGTGTGATTATTTTAAAAAGTTGACCAGCCTATTAAAAACTTAGAATAACAGGTGCAAATGAACTACAGACCCATGTGCCACTTTGTGCATCTGGCTTTATGTGGGTACTGGGAAATCAGAACCAAGTCATTAGGTTTCCAGGCAAGCTCTCCCTCTCTCTCTCTCTACCTCTTTCTCTAATTCTCTCTCAAATAAATAAAAAACAATATTTAGAATAACAATTTGCATTACATTTCTATTAAGCAGCACTGAACGAGATAAGTTTTTAAACAGAAGGGACAGAGGTGTTTAATTAACAAAATAAATGCTTAATGACAAGTTAATTGAAAGAATCCATGTTTTGTGTAGCATTTGAGACAAATGGTCCTTGTTCCTAGCTGTCTATATCTATTTAAATCATTCATATTCCTTTAATATTTATTGATGATGTAAGTTGTGGAAATTACTATAAGAAGAGAAATAATGGTTGTGATGCAAGCATAAAGAAAACAAATACTGTATGATATCAGATATTTTAAAATGAAGTAGCCAGTGCTATTGAAAAGGGTTATTTGAAACTTATCCAACTAACAGGAAATTAGGAATACAGAAGGTATTATTTTTATTGTAACAATTGCATACTAAAGTAAGTCAATATAGTCTTCCTAAACTCGTGTCTATCCTGTTTCAAAAAAAAATCGCTGAGGGGATGGAGAGATGGCTTAGCAGTTAAGGTATTTGCCTGCAAAACTGAAGAACATTGGTTTGATTCCCCAGGACCCACATTAGCCAGATGCACAAGGTGGTGCATGCATCTGGAGTTCATTTGCCCTGAAGGCCCTGACACATCCATTCTCCCTCCCTCTCTCTCTCTTCTTTCTCTTTGCCTGTCTCTTTCTCAAACAAACAAACAAATAAATAAAAAATAAAAATATTTTTAAAATTCACTGAATTGTTTGGTTTGCACATAGGAGAGAGAAATCCATTTCTACAAGCATATGTAAAGAGAGATGTACATTCCATAACGATTTGGAATGTGAGATATAGAAAGAGAAAGTGAGAGAAAAGTTGTTTATGGATTCCACAGCTGTAGAGATGGCTCTACAGAACAGAAAACTTCAGAGAATAGAACCATCTTGGATGCTGGGAACAAAAGTCAGCTTCAGGAGCGAGTCCACAGGAATATCCTGACCTGTAGGGCAATCACCAGGCAAAGCAAATATGCAGGAGGCAGTAGTGAAGCTTTCATTGTGGGCTGGGTTGATCTGCTTATCATGGTGGGCAACATTTGCTCTAACCACAGGTATTCAAAGAAAATGAGGTTAAACGTTTTGAGCAAGCTCTTATTGAAGGGGATTGGTTAAAATTGGAAATTGCCAACTGTGAGTTATTAAGAGTCACAGTACCCATAAATCAATTAAGGTGCATTATAGTTTATTCCATCACCAGTCTTCATTTAAAAGTACACTAGTGTATGTTCTACTGAAGCAGAATAAATCAGAAGTTTAGGCAACCTTAGTTTATTCTATTCTGGTTGTCTTTTGTTGAAATAACATGAAATATGTATTTTCAGATTAGCTTCAAGGGAAACACTTTTGTATTCAGCAAGTTCCTGGTGTTCTAATCTTATTGTTGCTCTGTTTTTCACATCTTGACCTCATGAAGCAGTGTGGGGGCATTGTAAAAAGCTGGGGTTTGGCATCTGAACAGACATGATTCAAATATTGTCTCTACCACTCACTGGGCCTGACCTTGGCCACGTCAATGTCTACCCCAACTTCTGTTTGCTTGGTGCTAATGGCTGCCTTGCAGGACTCTAGAACAGAAAAAATGTAACAAGTATCACTTAAACCTGGTGCCTGTGTATCTTATTGCTATTATTATTATAAGGTTGAGAAGCATTTTGGATGAAGAGTTAGTTTTTGTGAAAGGAAACTCTAGATCTTAATAACATCATTGCTTGTTTTAACACGCCAGGATTGGAATGAGAGAAGGTCTGTAGGGGATAACAGTTGGGGCAGAAGAAGGAAAGAGGACACATTGGGTCAACAAAGAAAACTGTCCCACTCTAGCTGAAGCCCTTGGGGAGGTGGATCTTCTCTCTGCTAAATGTAAAGACATCCTTCGAAGCAGAAGAAGTGACGTAGGTGGTGTAGCAGAGCTGGGTAATCTCTGGACTAGGCGGGAGGGCACAGTCCCATCTGACCAACAGATGCCCAACTAATAACTAACCATAAAAGAAGGAAGTATTGATTCTCTTTCTTCCTGAGCCTTGGGCTGGGACTATACTTTTGTTCCTTTTCCTAGGACTCTACTTATGATGTGTTCCCTAATAGTCCATGAAAAGAACATACTGGAACATACATTGCAGGCTTTTGTGAGACCAAGATATGTCAGAAAGTACTTGCAATACTGGGAGGCTGGTGTGGAACTGGCAGCAGTCTTCTTAGCTGGAGCCAGGCACATAGTAGGCATGCATAAAGTTGACACAATATAAGCCAATGCACATGTCACTTGGTTTACAGGGCACGTGGACAATTCGACTCTCTTCCAGACAAATGAGAATCTGTTACATTCCCTCACACATGGTGATGATATAACAAAAGAGAATGGAAATCAATGCCAAATTAAGGGAAGGGTATTAACTTCCAAAAGACAAGCACTTTAAAATGCCTCTCAGAATTCTGCATTGACTTGTTTTAGAAAATACTTTGATCAATGAAATGCTGTAGGAGAGGGGTTTCACACTTAGTGATTCGTTCTCCAAATCCTATTTAGAATGGACCAGAAAATATTCACTTTTTCTTCTATGCTTCATGTTTTTATACAGAGAAAGGATTTCTGTTATCTTCATTGAAAGTAAGACTTCGATAACTAAGATCAAGTGAGTTTGGAAAGCTATTCACTTTGTCCTGTAGCTATGGTAATGTGGATATAACTGTCTTGATGAAAATGAGGGAAGAGAGATGTTTGATGTGTGACTAGTTACAGGAGCAGAACGGGCACCAGTTCTGGGCATCGCATTTGTTTATATGTCAGTTATCCATGATGAAGAAAGAGAGGTAGCTCCTGGGGGTGGGATGTACTTTACTGAATTTTAAGCGTTACTAAACCATTTAGCAAGAGGATTTGAGATATCACTCAATTCATATAGAAGCCATGAGCAGCAAGGAAAGAAGAGAATTAAATGGCACTATGTTTGGAAATGACATAGCCCAATGACATTCACATATTTGAATTCAGTGCCTTTTTTGTGTGGATCTGGGAAGCAGCATAGAAAAATAATTTTTCTGGATCGAGAATAAAGCCAAATCTATGTCCCAGTTTAAGTCTCCAATATTATTTTCTTGAGTATACTCAAAATAAATCAAAATGATTCTTCTTTTACCTGATAATATTTTCTTAAACATAAAACTTTATGAAGTATAAAATAACCTCTGCTTCAATTCTAAGTCAATAAGAATAGTGCCTTCTTTGTGCCATAAAATTTGTTTATTAATTTTTCATTCTGATGCTAACAAAATATTACCAAAAAAGCTAATTTTTCCATTTTGTTTTGTACTTTTTTTCCAAAAGCCAAGACATTTGGATTTTTTTTTTCAGGTAGAATTTTTTTGTTTGTCTTTTTAACTTTTTTTGGGGCTCTTTGAAGAAAATTAATGAAGTAAATAGCATTGTGTTAGAGCATTGTCTTCATTTATAAAGATGTTCAATAAGTGTGACATGACGTGAGTACTCTGATGACAGAGATCCTCTGTCTTTGCAATAGATTTCTTGTTTTCTTCTTTTTAAATCTTCCTTTTTGTTGTTGTGGTTCCTTACCAGCACTTGCCAGTATCTTGTCAGAGTGAAAAAATTGGAAGATTGATTGGTGTCCTTTTCTTTTGTATTGATTTATCTGATTTTCTGGCTGGCTGATGAGTGTGCAACATTAGGTACCATGGGTTATGTGGGAAAGAAGAAAATATAAAGATCTCAGTGGTGAAAATACTAAGATTATGATTTGTTCATGCCTACAGTGTGCTAGTGATTGTGATAATTGCTCCAAGTGCATTTTCTCATTTAATCTTTTTAACAACTGGATCTTATAGACAAGGAAGCTAAGTCTAGAGTGGATAATTAATTTATTCAGTGCCACACAACGAACAGGTAATGAAGCTTATTTCACTCACATTTATCCAATTTCAGCACAAGATCAATTGGCTTTAATAATTAAAGTTATGTTTGTGCCAGTCATTTTTCTGGGCATTTAGGGGGATAAAAAACACAAGGAATTGAAGCTCCCTTGTAGTAAAAAAGAAAAGCTATGCACAGAAGTGATTAAGTAAAAATTATACCAAATTTTACAGGTGAACTTAAGTTTTTCCTTTTAGAAGTGGGTACTTTTACCTGACATTTTGGCATTTATCAGGTCCCCCAAGTAGATTGTTTTCCTTACAAAATCTGGGTTCCAGGTCCATTGGTTTAAGCTGAACTGACTGGAGATAGAACTTCTTAGGGCTTTTTCACAACCCCAGTACAATGTTATCATCTTTCAAATAAAGAAACAAACAACAACAAAAACACTCTTCAGGGCTGGAGAGATGGCTCAACAGTTAAGGTGCTTGCCCGCAAAGCCTAAAGACCTGGGTTTGATTCCCCAATATTGACATAAACCAGATGCACAAGGTGTCTGGAGTTCATTTGCAATGGCTAGGGACTCTGGTGCTCCCATTCATTCTCTCTCTTTCTTTCTGCCTCTTTCTCAAATAAATAAATAAATAAAATATTAAAAAATTAAAAAAATACTCTCCAACTGAGTGGCCTGTTCTATTTCTTAAGTTCACTTTTGCTAAAAATTTCCCTCCAAATCTTTTCCTCTTCCCTTCTCTTCCAATCCTCAGGTGTTCCTTTGGCTCAAGGACTCCCCGTGTCTGATGGGTTGATGGTGGTTTTCTTTTTACCAGCACTATTACTTCTCTCTGTCATCTACCTCTCATCATTATGGTGTGTTTTCCTCAATTAAAGATGACATCAAGCCAGTGCTTAAAACTGGATTCACAAGACCCTGTGAATTAGAGCTAACAGCCTCTATCCTCAGCTTCAAAGTTCCTCTTTTCCAGGATCACTCTTACAAGCTCCCTGGCCTGTGAGCCTTTTATCTTCCAGTGCTGCCCCTGTTAAATTCTCCCCTGTTTCTGAAGCTGGTTAGGGAGTTGATCAAGTGAATTCAGAGTTTAAGGATTTCCTGTATGCTAGTTACTCCCTCGCAGTTTTGATGACATTATACAACATTGCTCAATGTACTATGTGAAATAAGTGGGTTGAATGCATTATTTGGTAGTTTTTTACAGACAGGGTTCAGAGTGGGGAACAGATAGAAAAAGCTCCTAATTAAATACATATGCTGCTTTTCCATGTAGATTCTTCTGTAACTAGGAGACACCATCCATTCTTAAGAGATTAATTGCATAAGTGTTAGGAATTAATAAAATGATCAAGATGTGGCTTTTTCAGTTATGTTTTCATCTAAAAGTAAGTGCTTATTAGGCAGTTGCATGCCTAATGAAGACCTACTTAACTGTCAGAAACAGTTTTTGCTGATGCTATATCTAATATTATGTTTAATCAAACAGCCTCTGAAGTGGGCATTGCTAGTGTCCTTTTACACACAGGGCTGAGGTTCAAAGACAATAGTAAGTAATGGATCAGGAGCCTACTTCTGCCATAATCCATAGCCATTCTCTTATTATTGTCTCCTTGGAGACCTTCAAACCTCAAAGGTTACCATGTGTGCATTTTCCTTTTCCATTTCTTCAAATAAAACTTATGATCCTCTAATTTTAGAGTGATAAGTTTAGATTTTTATATGATATTTTCACATGCATATTTTTTTCACAGAGCTTTTAAGTGCCATTTATTTTTAGGTAGTTGATGATAACTCAAATTTTGCTGAACTTGATCCTCTTTTCTGAGGGTGTAGCACAGACGTGTGCAAGGGCTGCCACCTAATTTAGCTTTGCTCTCAATTTGATCATTTAAGCTCTTTTTTTTAAAAAATAAAAAAGTGAGAATGTGGCATCTGTCTGGGACACAATTCCTAACATTACTAGGATAATGCCCTGCACAGTATGTATTTGTGACATTGACAAAGTTGTCAGATTTTTCCTCTCTTAGTAAGGGAATTCAGAAAGCCCTATAGACACTGCACAATTAACCAGTAATGTAACACAAAGGATAAAAACATTCATTAAAATGTTGGGATCTGGAATTTCTGATTGCATAAGAATGAAAGGTCTATTGGGATATGTTAACAGGAAGACAGACTTGAATTGGCAGGAATAATTAGTCTCTTGAGATATGATAAAGAAAAAGGACTCATTTGAGTCCATGGAACACCCTCAAATACCTATGAATACTAGTTATAAAGAAAATGAATGTTTTAGGTGGGTCTTGGATCCACTGAAGGAAGAAACCGTCTTTAGAAAGGGCCAGTTGTAATTGAACGCTCAGAGGCCCCTTGTACCTATTTATTTTTCTATCCTTCTTGTCAGCCGAAAGAATGAGTTGATAGAGAGTCAAAAAAATTTTCATTGAGAACCTTTTTGCAGCTCTAGTTTTTGCATCCGGCCAAGAGGAAAATGCTATTTTCCAGCCTTTGTGTTCGTATTGATGGGTTCTGAGGAGGCTTCTTGAGGAAGGGCAGGTGGAGGGGGAAGATAGGACACTTCTGAGAGAGGGGCTCAAAGGTTGGCTGTTATTCAGGCCCAGGCTATCGTGGAAAAGACTATGAACCAGCCTCTTCACAGATATTTTACTAGAGGTCACTGTCAATTCTTTTTCTTTAAGGGCTCATAATAAGTGCATTTTCAATTTACATATATACCTTTTCCCTCTTTTTTGGTGTGTGTTTGGGGCTTATCTCCGTTGTTTCATTCCAATTCCCTTTCCTTTTATTCTGAATTGAAATGAAAAATGAAATGTATAAAATATTGCAAGGAAATTCTGTAAGCCTCCCTCATTCTGAAGCCTGACAGTAATTATTATTAAGGGATTACAGGAAAATCTTACAGTGCAATTTGGGGACTCTCAATTTATTCACAGGCTCTTCTGCTGCCTCTACCTTGTTTAGCAAAGACATTTTCTGTCTTTTGGGCAAAACCAAAGCATTGCTTATTGTTAACTTGTTTGCTATTGCAACAAATATTAATTCAATGCAAGAGATGGTGAAGTAACTATGATAAAAAATAAGCATTTATTGAATATATGGTGTGTGCCAGGATATATTGTGAGCACCATACAGGTTGATACACTCCTCACAACAACCCTGTGAGGCAGTTAATATTATAATTATCCCATTTGACAGATAAAGAAATAGAGAATTTATGGATACTTGAAATGTTTGACCAACACAGATTAGAAATAATGAATCTATGCATAAATTCTGTTCTGGAAATTAAATTGTGGTATGACTTATGCATTTGTAAGAAAAGGTAGAAGAATGGCCAGAAAAAAATTTAGAAAACCAGGTTGAATTTGGATTTTAAATAAACAACAAAATTCTAGTGCAAATATGTACTAAATATTGCATGGGACATAGCATCCTGCATTCTTCCTTGTTGGATGTGGTAATCCTTGGAATGTTTGATCACTTGAAGAATCAAATGTGACCTGAAAAATTGCTAGAGTCCCATTATCTTAGGATATAGGAAAAGAAAGTCTTGGGAATCTTAGATTTTTTTTAAAAGCTATTATTATTATTAACAACATGTTTTGAATGGATACCACATATGCTGGTACCCTCTTTTCACTTGTCCCTGCCCCTATTCCACTGAGGAAACTCCTCAGTGGGGTTGCAGGTATTCCCTATGGGGTTGTGTGTTATACATTGTGGTAACAGCAGTCAGTGATTATTTTTGGGTGGTGAGGGAATGCCTCTGGGCATGGTGTCTCAACCTATAGCACTTACAGTCTTTCCATCTCCTCTTCCACAAAATTCTCTGAGCTATTGTGGGTGAGTTTTAAGATTACTTCATTGATGAACTCTTAGAAGCCTCTGGATCTCTGCTTTGGTAAATGTTGAGTGTCTGTCTCCTATGCCCTGGTGCTGATTATCAGGTTAAGAATGGAAGCAGCACTCTTGCTCATGTCCTCAATTCCTCTCTGGATTCAGCTGTGGCATGGCTGAAGTGTGAGGGGTAGTTTATATCCTGAGGTTTCACTACCTTCTGAAAAAGAACAACAATGGGGAGTGAAGTAAAAACTACTTTTGCTTATTTAATTTTTATTTATTTATTTTCCATTTTTGATGTTTTTGCAAATGATTATTATATAGTTTTACCTTATTTACCCCCAACCATCCTCTCTTATTCTCCTCACTTCCCCTTTTCCTTTCCCATCAATCTGCATCTCACTTCACATTTTTTCTTTGTTTTTTTTTTTTTTTTTTTTTTTTGAGATAGGGTCTTACTCTAGCCCAGGTGGCCTGGAGCCTGGAATTCACTATGTAATCTCAGGATGGCCTCACTGCATGGCGATCCTCCTAATTCTGCCTTCCAAGTGCTGGGATTAAAGGTATATACTACTGCGCCCAGCTCACTTCACACTTTGCTAAAAAGTTAAATTAAATTTGCTTGCATGAACATGGATGGAAGATTATTTACCATGAAATGAGCAACTTACCTTAAGATATTTATGGTCTCATGACTGGCAACACATTGAGGTCAGGACCTTTGCCATGCTGCCTCTCTGAACCTCTCAGCAGTTCTCCATTTGGCCCCCAAGTAAGTTTGTCCCTGTTATTTCTAAGGTTATTAATTGCTTCCTGCTTTCAACATCATTGTTTGGAAAACAGGTCTTGGCAAACACTTGACCATTCATGATGTGAGTTACAAGGAGGCAGGGAAGGAAGAAGACATAAGTAAAGTTATTGGCTACTGCTGTTTGCCTACTGCAATTTCCATGTGCCATCTCATTTGGCAGAACAAGAGGAGAATGGTGTATATTCAATAATCTATTTGTTGTAGACCACGTTTCTTTTAGACCTTAGCTGGAGGGGCCACTTTGAGTGACTACTAGTGTTCTCAGGGAATGGATAAATATAAATATGTTTTCTAAAGTACTCATCCTGTTAGCAGATAATAAATTAAAATATTGTATAATCCACTGGAGTTTGATAGTGGGTCATTTTCTTCTAAGACCAGAGAAGTATTAATTAGTCTGTTGCTTAGAGGCTTCATTATAGACCTTCATTCCCTTTGCTGTTGTAACAAACAGTTCCTGGATGCTTGGGCCCTGATTGATTAACTTGACCTGCTCACTCTTGATAGCTCTGTCCTTCCACCAGACACTAGTAAATAGAAGGGAATGCCATGGAGGGATAGAAAAAACAGAAAACAAAACCTGCTCTTTTAGTCATGATAGAAAACAAGCAAATGTAACCCCTTGGCAGACTAAAGTGAAATATCCTGCCTGAGTTGTCCATCTCAGTGATAGCATTCCTTCAGGACAGAAAGCAAATGTACTAGGAGCTTTCTACACTTGCAGTTGCAAACAATTAAAATCATGGGAGCTTCTTGGCAGGGCCTTGCCTTTGGGATGGAGAACAATGGTTTGCCATTGGAACTGGAAAATTAAGATTGATTATAGTTAAGAAATCTTCTTTTGGTAAATCTTTGTGGTGCTAGAAAGTTCTATGAGAGCTACTGTCTAACAGTGGTCACTTGTGGTAGTTTGAATGGATGTCCCCCCTAGTAGACCCAGGAGTTTTATTAAAGCTTATGATTTAGATCTCCAGCCACCTGTGGGCACATCCTGGGGTCCATCCCTAAGGCTGATCTGAATTTTGACCTAAGATTTGAAAAGTGCCAGAGTTCAGCCTGGGTTCCTGGAGTGTACTTTCTGGTGCTAGTCTGGTTATTTTTTCTCTCTGCTTGGAACTGTGAAAGTGGGCCAGCTTCTTGTGCCATTACAGAACTTACCCTTGATCTGTAAGCTTAAATAAATTCCCTTCTTCCCATATCTGTGTCCTGTCTGGAGGTTCATCCCAGCGAAGTGAGCCTGAGTACCACAGAACTGGTACTGAGGAGTGGGATAGAGTTGCATGATGAATCTGACCATGTGGATTTTCATCCTTTGGAAATTGTGTGCTAGAGAAATGGAAAATTTGGTGCTTACAACTGAAGATGTCTTCTGGAGTGGTAAGGCAAGTACTATGGACTATTCTGATGAGAATTTAAAGATGTTAAGTGCAGAGAGAATTGCATTTGGAGGCTTGGCTTATGAACTTTCTAAGGGGAAGGAAAGATGGCAGAAAACTTTGTTGGAACTAGGCTACAGGCATAAGGCTGCATTCTGCTGCCCATACCCAGAGAGTTTGATCAAAGTTAAATTTGTAATGGACTGATGTGCTTACCTAAAGATACGGGACTGAGAAATTTAAGATTCAAAGTTGGTAAACCTCAATCAAGTTTACAATTTACTGGCACAGAGACTGGTTTTAGGTTACTGAAGCTGCTATTTTCAAACACATTATCAATATTAAGGAAGATGGCCCAACTGGTTTACATTAAAACAATGGAGAGAATGCCTGAGGTGATTTCACTCCAGAAAAGACTGAATGGTAGGAATGCACTCTTTTGAAAGGAAATTTGAAAAGAAGGAATCTACTCTTAAAGTTACCAATTTATTTCTTTCCTGAATTAGGAATATGGCTCTTTCCTGCACACTGGTATTCATTTTGGAAGCATGAACAATGCATGGAGTGGTCATAGAATGGTCATGAAGTGGGCATGGTTCTGTGAGCCACTGCTGAGCCATGGCATATAGCCATGGCATATAGGCAGGGCATGGTGACTCTCATGAAAAGGCTAATGAAGCCATTGGAGATGGTCTGTGCAAGTGTGCTGTTGGCTCAGAAAGGAAGGTTTCCCTGGCTACTCAGCCCAGCTGGAGGGGTGGAATTAGAAATTCCAGAGGCATGTCACTGCTCACTGGTTATGGATTGGATTTGAACTGCAGATGTTTGCCTGATGGTTATTTTTACAGTCAGGTTCATATTACTGGCAAAAATCACCTGACCAAGAGAAGCTTGTGGAGAAAAAAGGTTTATTTTGGCTTACAGACTCAAGGAGAAGCTCCATGTTGGCAGGGTAAAATGATGGCATGAGCAGATAGTGGACATCACCTTCTTGCCAATATCAGGTGGAAAAAAAGCAACAGGAGGATGTGCCAAACACTGGCAAGGAGAAATTGGCTATAATACCCAGAAGCCCACCCCCAGCAATATACTGCATCCAGGAGGTGTTAATTCCCATATCTCCATCAGCTGGGAATCTAGCTTCAGACCACCTAAGTTTATTGGGGGACACCTGAATCAAACTACCACATTCCACCCCTGGCCCCTATAAACTAATAACCACCTATGATGCAAAATGCAGTGCATTCAGTACAACTTTAAAAGTCCCCATAGTTTTTATTCAATCCTAATTATGTCCAAACATTCCCATAGTCTGAGATTTTTCAACTGAGCAATAATACCAAAACAATAAAAACTCAAAAAAACCATAATGGCACAGAATAAACATTCATACTGCAAAAGATGGCACTGGGCATAGCAAAGAAATATTCAACCAATACAAGATTTAAACAGGGCAAACATCAAACTCTGTAGCTCCAAGTCCAACAACTCTAGTCAATGACAACTCTCCAAGTATGATAATTCTAACCAGTACCAAGTGTCTGGCATTCCAATTCTGCCCCTCCAGGTAGGCTATTCACAGTCCTGGAAAACTTCATCTGGGGCTGGCACCTCTCCTTAGCTGTCATCTTGTGGTCATGGCATCTCCACTGGGTCTCCACTGCAACCCATGGTCCATCCTCATGGCTCCATCAGGTCTCCATGGAGACATCCAGCAAACCTGCTAAATACTGCCCATGGCCATTTCCAAACACAAGACCATGTTACAAATTTAATGGCCTTCTCCCTCCTGCATTTCTATACTCCATAATATCAGGTGGGATGCCAATTTGTTAATCCAGGGGCAATAAAGCAAACTTTGAAGAAGAGACAATCCTTCAGCATTCAGGCCCCTTCAAAAGATGGCATTCTTTCTGTGGTTCCAATGCAAGTCAGGTGACCCAATCTCAATGGTTGTAATCTCTCATACAAGTGCAGCTGAACAGGAAGCAGCTTTGGCTCAAATATTTCATTTTTTTCTGTGCTGTATCCTTCTGCTGACATCAGTCTGTTTTCTACGCAAAGCAACCTTGCACAAATTCTCAGTACACAGGCATAACAGCATGCCTCTCACACAAACTGGTTCTAGCCCAGTCCCAGCAAAGCTCTTTCTCACCCTCACAAGCCAAACCTCATAGTTCATTGTTCTTACTGTATTCAGGTCTTTCAACTCTGACCATAGTAGTCCATCAAGCTGTACTTACAGCACTGCAAGGCATCTCTTAGGCCAAGGAATCAAATCCTTCCACAGTCCTCTTGAAAATCAGCTCCAAAAGGCCAAAGCCTCACACTGAGGTGTCTAGCAGCAACCACACTCCTGGTACTGAGTATACTGTTGTAGTTTGGTTTTCATTGCTGCCAGAAATCACCAGACCAAGAGCAGCTTGTGGGAAAAAAGGTTTTCTTTTCTCTTTCTTTCTTTCTTTCTTTCTTTCTTTCTTTCTTTCTTTTTTTTATTTTTTTTAATTTTTTTTGGCTTAGAGACTCAAGGGGAAGCTCCATGATGACAGGGGAAAATGATGGCATGAGCAGAGGGTGGACATCACCTCCTGGCCAACAACAGATGGACTACAGCAATAGAAAGTGTGCCAAACACTGGCAAGAGGAAATTGGGTATAATACCTGTAAACCCACCCTCAGTGATATACTGCCTCCAGGAGGCATTAATTCCCAAATCTTCAACAGCTGGGAACCTAGCATTCAGAACATGTAAGTTTATGGGGACACCTGAATCAAATCACCACAGTTATTGAGTTTGCACTGTTCCAGTTTCTTCTTGCTATGCTTTATAGGGACTGAAAATGTGTACTCTGTGCCTTTGTATGTAGAAAATAAATAACTTGTTTTGATTTTACAGAAATCACAGTTAACAGTCAATCTTAAATCTTTCAGATAAGACTGTGGGAACTTTTAAATTTGGACTGAATGCAATTTACAATGTGAGATGGTCATGAATCTATTGGGAGTCATGGGTGGAATATAGTGGTTTGACTAGATGCCCCCAAATAGATTCAGGGATTTTATTAAAGCATGTAATTTAGAACTCCAGCCACTTGGCTGGAGGAGGTGTCCTTGTGGGTGGGATCCTGAGGTCTAGCCCTAAGGCTGATCTGAATTCCAACCTAAGATATGCAAAGTACTTTAATTCTGCCTGGAATTCTTGGGGTGTGTTTGCTTATGGTGTTGGTGGTGGCTTTTCTCTTGGCATGGGCCTGTGAAAGGGGGCCAGCTTCTTCTGCCCTTATGGACCTTCCCCTTGATCTGTAAGCTTCAATAAATTCCCTTCTTCCCATATCTGTACCTGGGCTGGAGGTTCATCCCAGCAGTGTGATGCTGACTACTATATCTCCAATATAGCACAAATAAGCAAAAGACCCTGCAAGCCAGACAGTCCACCACCTGGACAAGAACGATACATTTGTGCAATAGTGGCACACAGCCCCTGTGGTTAACCAACTGCCTTTGATTGGACATAAGGCCCTCTTAGTGGGCAAGAAGTCATAACTGGTCCTGGGAATCAAGTCACTGCCTCACCAGCAAGAAGCTCACAACTGCCTGAGAGAAACCCCCTTTCTTCTGTGGACAACTTGAGTTGTCTGCATCAAAATGTCTCTCAAAATTATATGCAAATCCTCCTTAATAAGAGCTGATTTCACCCTTTGTTGGAGGATCTGCTTTATTTGGCAGATGGCAGAAAATTCTGGGGAGGTCTAAGATCCATCAATTTCACAAGAAAAGACAGCCTAATGCTCACCATGTCATGTGCCACCTCTACCAAATTCACTGGGGTCCACAGCAGTGATGAGTATTGTTCCCAATGCTAGCCTGACAACCACCTTCAGGGAAAGAGCAACAAACACATAGAGGTGGACTGATTACATCATCACAGAAATACAGAGTCTAGAAAGAACTCAACACTAACAATAAATTGCTAACACTCCTGCCAAGGCTCAGGGAATGTTGCAGAAGAGGGTACTTGAAGATTGTAAGAGCTACAGAGTGGGTAGAAATATCCTGACATACAGTACCCTCTCTCCAGAGACTGATGAAGCCCTAATTATTCCACAGTGAACTCCAAGGACTCTACTGAGGGGGCCCTTGGGGAAAAAGACACTGAGAGTGAAGGGATATAAGACCTATATAAAATATATACATTTAATAAATTGGGAAAAAGCATAATAAATAATAAAAAATTTGTAATTGTTGAATATAGGGGACAAGTAGTTGGTTGGATTTAAATTATCACTTAAGTTGTCCCTGACAAAAAGTGATAAGTCTTAAGCAAATATAATTTTCTTCGTATTATTTTTATATTGGGATAGTGATTTTTTTTAAGAGCAGGGTTTTGTGTATTTATTTGACAGAGAGAAAGAGTTATTCATTTTCATGTAGGTAAATTAATTATTTATGCAAATGTGAACTCATGGACATTCATTTGATTCTGTGGTCCATCATTTAGTGTGATCATTGTTTAATTTGCTGATCAGCTCATTCTAGCCTAGGCTGAGAAGAAGACTCTTCAGATTGTTGCTTTTTTTTTTTTGTGAACTTCTTATCTAATTTTCAAGAAATTCCTTCCTTTTTGGCTTGTACTATATTAAAGGATTATTTGTACTTATTCAACCTCCTCCTGAGTTCAACTACTTGCTACAGTTTTCTTTGATTGGAGAATGGTGTTTAGGAACTGGATAGGGTGCTATGAGAGCTGTTACTACAGAGCCATTGCTATAAGTTCTCTCAGTGCATGGAGATGAACTATCTACATTTATATCAACCTGCACATGTACCCACATCTATATCTACACATCTGTCTAGATGTGTACATATTAAAATCCATGTGTTTGTATCATGACCTCAGGGTTTTTTTTTTTTTTGCTTCCCTCTTTCTTAATCTGTTACTTTTTTTTTTTTTTTTTTTTTTTTTTTTGGTTTTTCGAGGTAGGGTCTCACTCTGGCCCAGGCTGACCTGGAATTAACTATGTAGTCTCAGGGTGGCCTTGAACTCACAGTGATCCTCCTACCTCTGCCTCCCGAGTGCTGGGATTAAAGGCATGCGCCACCACGCCCGGCTAATCTGTTACTTTTTTATAATAGTAAGAAATGTAGTTCCTATTTCCCCAACATGTATACTTGTTTAATTCTATTGTGTATGTATAAGTGGCTTCAGAATTGTTATCCCAAACCCCAGTAGAAAACACATTTACTGACTAAATCATAGCATTTATATTTTTATCCTTAGCCTAACAGAATCCAGTGAAGATATTATTTTCAATAGTTATTTGGGTTAATTTTATTATTCCTTTACCTTCAGTATGATTTTATTCATTTGTAATAATTAGGTACATTTGTTAATTTTTATAATACATCTGGAAACCTCATCATAGTTAGTGTAATTGCTTATTGCTTGCAGGAATGGGGGAATTATGAATCATAAATTATGGCTCTAAGAACTGGAGCTTTACAAATTATATTCCAGAGAAATGTTACCCCATGCTTGTCCTTGTCATTCCAAAGTATTTCCTTCCTTCTTTCTAGTTCCCTAGAGATAACCAGTCTCTTTAGTTTCTGTGAGTTTCTTACATTTCCTTTATAGAAAAGGTCAATTAACACATATGTGTAATCACTTCTTTCTTACACAAAATGTAGTGTACTATGGGCATTCTTTTTTAAATTTTTAAATTTTATTTATCTATTTGAGAGAGGGGCAGAGAGAATGGGCATGCCATGGCCTCTAGCCATGGCAAAGGAACTCCAGATGCATATGCCACCTTACACATCTGGGTTATCATGGGTACTGGGGAACTGAACGTTGGGATTCTTGGGATTTGTAGGCAAGCTCCTTGACTGCTAAGCTCTCTCTCCAACCCCATAGACATTCTTTACACATTGCTTTCCTCCCTTAATAGTGCAACCTAGAAACCATTACATATTACTCCATAGGTAACTTCCCTAATCTTGCTTTTTGTAGTGTATTGTATCCCATCTTATGGATAAATGATAACATATTCTTCATGTACCACTTTCTCTAGGAGCAAGTCATGCCAGACAGTAGTCTAAGGTAGTTTAATAATATAAAAAATCAAGAAGGAGAATGGAAAGTTTTTTTTTAATTTTTTAGTAATTTTTATTTATTTTTGGAGAGAGAGACACACACACAGAGAGAGAGAGAGAGAGAGAGAGACAGAGAGATAGGGAGAGGAAGACAGAGAATGGGCTCGCCAGCAGTCTCTCAGCTGCTGTGAACAAAATCCAGATGCGTGCGCCCCCTTGTGGTCAAGTGTGGCATTGTGCCTGTGCATCACTTTGCATCTGGCTAAACGTGGGACCTGCAGATTGGAACCGCTGGAGATTGGAACCAACATTCTTAGCTTAGAAGGCAGGCGCCTTAACCGCTAAGCCATCTCTCCAGCCTGAAAGTTTTAAAAATACTTTAAAGCTTGGAAAAGTTGGTACATGTGGCTGGTGCGTCCAGTGTTGGTGTGGATAAGATAAAACAAAAATAAGTTCTTGTAACTTGTTAACTTAATATTCCTGGGGATAAGTTCTTGTCCATGCCTGCTTTCTTGAAAACCCCTGAGCATCATGACTAATATCAACTTCTGCCATTAGGTGGTGGGGTCAGCAAAAGATTTGTTATTTTATTTAATTTTATTCATTTATTTATTTATTGGTTTTTTGAGATAGGGTCTCACTCTGGTCCAGGCTCACCTGGAATTAACTATGTAGTCTCAGGGTGGCCTCAAAGTCATGGCGATCCTCCTACTTCTGCCTCCTGAGTGCTGGGATTAAAGGCATGCGCCACCACGCCTGGCTAGATTTGGTAGTATAAAAGTTGCTGGTGGTGTGTATTTTGGGCAATTTTTTAAACTTCCAGTTGCCTCAGTTTGTCTGATTTGTAAAATGGGGATAATAACAACACTTACTTCACAAGGGGAAAGATAAGCCTTGGGAAAATATGTATACACACAATTGACACTAAGCACTATTTAAAAGTAACTGTTTCCAACATAAAAATAGAAATAACTGCACCAGATCATAGAACCAAAGAGGGAATGAAAATTATCCCTAATTTTAATAAACAGGTATGGTCATAGCTAGTAAATGTCGATATAAACACTTCTAGATAAATAGTGTCATATTTTATATACATGCATTATTCATGTTAAGTATTATTGTGAATATCCACAGTATTATTCATCCAACAGAAAGCCTGGCCAGATTATTTGTCTATTTCAGTCTGAAGTCTGATCAATCAGATGTGAAACATGATTGAACAAGCAGACATTACAACCAGCCAAAAAGCTCCGAGTAAATTGGGTATTGGAATGACCTGGTCTTTGACTCAGTTATCTATTTTTATAAAAGCTGCATTTTCCAAGTACTTGCCTAGAAAAGATATAGTTAAGTCTAAAAAAATCAATCTTTTCTTTTTGAACTTTTATTTGTGATGTTCATTTTAGTGGTATTGCAAAGTGAGGGAATTAACCTTAACTTCAAACCCATGTCTTTGAACAAAAATGCTCCACAAAAGCCTGCCAGGTTACTCTAACACTGCAGTTCTAAAGGAAACATTTTCACTATGACTATGGATTTTAGAAATTATGAGTAAAGTTTTATAGTTTTAAAGAAGATTTAATTAGGTAAAAGTTCCCCAAAGGTCTCCTTTGCCGCCTTTCTTCTTTCCACTCTTCCGCTTTTCTTCAGCTCCATCATGCCAGTATTGATATTAGATTTTTAATACAGTCAAAAGTTTAGATAGAGCTAAGAAATGAAAATTTTTATAAATGTGAAAGATTGACTTTACTTTCATTTTTTAAACTCATGATGGTAATAATTAAATGGATGGAAATTCACCAATGTTCTGAAATCTAAAGGGGACATCTTTAACTCAAACTTTTAGTTCATATAACCACAATGAGGTAGGGGGAGCATAGATAAACAATCTCTATTAACAATCTCTATTCTATATGAAGCATAAACTTATCAAATATATATATATACATATATATATTCTAATACTCTTAACCTTTTAAAAGAGGACCTTATCAGAGGTAGGAGGAAGAAAATAAAAATAGCTATTCCAAGAGTATGTGTGATCCTGTCCTCGCATGTGTGGCAGGGTTCAATCCCTGCTGTCTCTCCACCAGACTGTGAACTATGGGAGGGCAATAACTTTGTCTTAGAATTCTTTGCATCCCTAGTGCCTAGCATAATGTCCGCTAAGCACTTCAGAAATCTTACTTGAATGGATTGATGGGTAGACTGGGAATCAGGAAACATAAAAGTAGAACTTACTTTGCCAGGGTGCTATGATTGGTAACTTCAAAGATCTCTCAGGGTCTTCATTTTCTCATTTCCGAGGTGACAATCTTTGCCATCATCTCCGGTGTCTCTTACTTGGATGATATTTGGACGGTTTAACAATGAGGTATTAAGGAGGTTCTCATGGCAGCTACTTTTCAGATTGCTTTTGGCTAAAATGTTTATTTCAGTCCAAGTTTTTCAAATGAATGATCTGGACTGAGAGAAGGAATGCCCAAATCTATGGGGACAATACTGCAGTGAAGGAAGTGCAATGAAAAGGGTGCTTTTATAATAGGAAGCCTGTGGGGCTTGTTTCATGGTGACAGGATGTTGGAATGTTCAAATTGGGAGGAATCTAAGAAATAAGTAACAGAGATCCTATTAAAAAAATAAAATATCTGAAGGTTTAAGTGACTCGGTCAATGACATAACAGTAGTTTCTAGCAAAATGCAGTCTTTGATCTAGCTGATACCATAACCCTGTAATTCCAGTACAGGGAAGCTGAGGCAGGAGGATTGGTCAGGTTAGACTGCAGTATATTGTCAAAGCGTGCATAATAAGAAAGAAAGAAAGAAAGAAAGAAAGAAAGAAAGAAAGAAAGAAAGAAAGAAAGAAAGAAAGAACAAAATCAGTCTTTGAATTCTTAGGACTGTACCCTTCATTTAGCTAACACTCAGCATGTGCTCTCTATAAATAAATCAAGATGTTGAAAATTGTTTGCTAAGACATACGAGGGACAATAATAGTGATGCTCTTTTCTCCAAGTTTCTACAGCACAATTGACTCAGTTTGAAGTAGAGTCAATGCATGTTGGACTCATTTGGTTTGTCTCGATATTCATGATGGCTTGGAGTCCATTGTCAACTGTAGCACAGGCATCTAAGTGATTTGCTGTCCAGTGTTTCCATGGTTGTGGTTTTTATCCATTAGAATGGCCCAAGAGCAATAAATGAGAGGTAGGTAGAATCGCACCAAGGGTCGTTGACTGCCATGTCACCTCATGCTAGAAGATACACTAAAACTTCTTGTTAAACTTCAGTTATCAGGGCTCAAGCTTCATGGAAGATAAACCGACACTAGATAATAAACTGGACAATGTATGAGTATACTAGCGAAGGTTCTAATGCAAACTCCTAGGGACAATGTTAACTGTGGAATCTTGGACTTGTACATGTTGTGTTTAGCTATGAATCAGCAAGTCACCTTAATTATAATGGGTGGTCCTTTTTCTTTTTTAATTTCATTTTTTATTTTTATTAATTTATTTGAGAGAGAGAGGGAGAGACAAAGAGGAGAGAGAATCTGGGTGTGTTAGGGCCTCCAGCCACTGCAAATGCACTCCAGATGTATGCACCACCTTATGCATCTGGCTTAGGTGGGTCATGGGGAATTGAACCTGTGTCCTTTGGCTTTACAGACAGATGCCTTAACCACTAAACCATCTCTCCAGCCCAGGATGGACTTTTTATAAACTCCTGCTTCAGTTTAATGTAAAACCAAAATGAAGATAATAGAAAGATTGCAACAGGCACTGTCTGTCCTTGGGATGATCAGGCTGGATCCGGCAAGAATTCGGCTTGGTCTTTTAACGGTGCTGTCTGTTTGGTGCACTGGGTCCTGCTGTGCATGCCAGTTTCTGGAGAGCAGGCAGCACATGGACCCTCTTCAGCTCTGGCCTATATGTTAATTCGTCTTATTTCTAATAAAGCCAATTCTTATTTTTCTAAAAAAAATCATGCATACTCAGCAACACGTATCATTAGCAGTTGAGATATAATGACACCATCCCAAAATTCAGTGGCTTATCACAATGGGCATTTAGTTTTGCTCATTAAGATTATGGTCTGACTAATTCTTCGGGTCTCTGCTGGGCACCTGCTATCTGTATGAGAAGGCAGATCTGCTGGTCTTGACGAGTCTTCCTGCCTATTTCAAAGCAGACTTTCACTAGGTGTGTGTGGAATGGGCTGGGATGAGAGAACTATCTTCATCTCCACATGGTTTATGAGTCTTCAGCAGACGAGTATAACCTTTTTCCACGAATGTGTAAGTTCCACTGTGCAAGAGAGAGGTCAAGGAGAAGAATGCCAGTGACTGGAAACCTAATCTTTGGCACCTGTCTATTTAATTTTGATTCTGTAGGCTAAACCAAATCACAGAGCAAGGCTATAAAGCATGTGGCTGAAGAAGGGACAATTGGAGCGTCAATGCAATCCTTACACTATGACATGTATGTGAGCCACACAGAATTGAGTTGACTAAAAGAGAAAACTCCCCTTCGACCTATTAAAAAAAAAACAAAACACAATAAAATGTATATGCCCATTAGCCCTCATTAATATAAACATTTGTAATTTAATTGTGTCACATTTTTATGGAGAAATGAAAGACTTGGGCTGGAGGTTTTGCTCCATGTCAGAATACTTGCCTAGTATCCACAAAGCAACGGTTTTGATCCTCAGCAACACACACACACACACACACACACACACACACACACACACACACACAGAGAGAGAGAGAGAGAGAGAAGAGAAGAAAGAAAATAAAAGAAAAACCCTCCAAAGGCAATACCACCATTTATTCATTAATTAGTCCTTACTTGTGAACAGTTAGGTTTTCTTTTAAAAAATATTAGGACACTTCTGTGGCCTTTTGCATTCTTTCCACCCCCTCTTCTACCCTGTTTCCTTTAGCTCATAGCTTTCTCTGAGTGTCTGCTTTAATGAGTGTAGAGTCTCCTCGGTGTCTACTGCTATCTCCTTGGAAGAGAAATTTCTCTGGCTAGTGGTTAGGCTTTCTATTTTTAGCATTATAAATAAACATTTCCGCAGGGGGTGTCCTTGCCATAGGCATTAGTTACCGTTTCTCGTGGCTCTCATTTGCATGGCAGACTATTCGGTTGTAGCTACTAAAGAGAGGAAGGCTTCCATTTGCCTTAGTGGTTTCGGTCCATCGTGGCAGAGAAGGCGTGGTAGCTATAGCTGTTTCTTCCATGGCAGAGGAAACTTGTTTCGCCACATCTTGGTGGATCAGGAAACAGACAAAAAAGACCTGAAGCAAGGTTGTGCTATAGCCCAAAAGCCCCGGATTAGCGGTCTACACAAGTCAGCTAAATCCTATGTCTGAAAAAACAGACACATCAGCTAAGGACCAAAAGGTTAAACACATGAATCTGTGGGAGACAGTTCAGACCCAAACCATAACACTTTTTCTCCCTGTACCAACATTGGAGTTGCTTTAGTTCAAATACTTATCCATATAAGTACTGGGATTTAGGGCATCTTCACTTAGGTAATGCCAATATTCTCCCTACTAAATTGGCTTTAATTCCTGCTGGTAGGGAATAAAAATTTCTCTATGTCTTAACCCATAACTATTATTCAATATATAAAAACATTTTAACTGGTTTATATGAAATATTATTAGTTATCACAGATTGCATAATTTTTCCTGTGGGATTATTAGGCTTTTCCTTACTTTACATCTTTTTGGTATTGGTTCTCCATGTTGCTTCTACATTCACTTATTCTCTTTCAGCTTGTGATATTTTTAGTGTAGTTTATGCTATTTGTCGAGAATTGATATCATAATAAAGCATTAGTTAATTTTCTTCCTAAATTTTTTTGAATTTAAGAGGAATTCTGGAAAATCTCACTTGTGAGGTTGTTTTTTTTTTTTTTTTTTTTTTTTTTTTTTTTTGCACTAGAACTTTAGCAACTTTAATAATTTTTGTGGTTTTGAAAAAGAAAACTATATTTCAGCTGTCTAGAAAGAAATAAGGTTTTTCCAGTTCTTTCTTTTTTAAAATTTTATTATTTATTTTATGAGGGATAGAGAGAGCATGAGAGAACGGGATAGAGAGAGAGAGAGAGAGAGAGAGAGAGAAAGAGAGAGAGAATTGGTGCACCGGGGCCTCTAGCCATTGCAATCAAACTCCAGATGTGTGTGCCATCTTGTGGGCATGTGTGACCTTGTGTGCATGTGTCACCATGTGCATCTAGCTTATGTGGGTTCTGGAGAGTTGAACCTGGGTCCTTAGGCTTTGTAGGCAAACACCTTAACTGCTAAGCCATCTCTCCAGCCCTCTAGTTCTTAGAAAGCCCTCTAGTTCTTATAAAGGGCTGAGCTGCACCTATGAGCCAACCGTCCAATTCTAGTTCTCCACTTGGCCAAGACTCCATGCCAGGTTTAAAAGCACAGTATCCATGGTCTATATTCTCTTTTCTTATTTCAATATTTTTATTGAGAATTTTAATATTCAAACATATTGTGATTTGATCATAACCCCTTCCCATTACCCTCATCAGTCCCCTCTCTCACATTCCAGTGCTGGTGAATGCACTTCTATTTTGATGCCTCATTCATTCCCACCCCCCTTCCGCGATCTATGCCAAAATGTTGATATGCTCAAAACTGGAGGTAGCTATCTCCACCTTGAGGTCATGAATGCACCAGTCTAGTGGCCTCTGAGCATGTCCTACCTTTCATTTAAGCTCAGGTTACATTAACATATTCATTTTGGTTCTTTTCTGGTTGGTGATAGACTTCCCACATCAGCTGGTGCTCATGTTGTTGGGAGCTTCCTGGAGAGGTTGAGCAACTACAAATGGGATTCTGATGGGTCCTGTTAGTGTCTCCTGGATACTGGTCTAAGGATCTATACTTTATCTGCATGCTACTATTCTCAGCACAGGAAAGGGGTCAGCAAAACCATCTGCAGAAATACAGGAAGTATTAGCAATACAATGCTCAGACATTTTATATTTTAGCATTCATCAAACTCATGAGTTGGATGAGTGTTTAAGATGAAAAATATTCAGACTATGTCTTCCTTAGACAAATGAAAAGCTCTTTGGCAAATATTTGACAAGTGTCTAAATCAATCTATATACAAATGTAAATTTGTCCACTTATTTACTCTTTATTGAGCTCATGACCAACCCACGCTTATTTACAGTACTTGTTCTATGAACATGACTATAGGCCTAATCTCAGCTGCCTCACCACCTGGTACACTCACAGCCCCAAATGGAAAGAGAGGAATGCATTGGGTTTGATGTTGATTTATCGCAAGCTTTCCCACCCTGTTGGGTCAAATGAACACTGAGGCAGTGAATATCCTTGAGATCCTGAGTATGCACCAGGTTATGTTTTTAATTTTTGTTTTGTTTTGTTCTGTTTTTGAGAGGGGGGGGGATTGGCATGCCAGGGCCTCCAACTACTGCACTCGAGCTCCAGATGCATGCACCATCTTCTTTGAATGTGCAATTCTGCACACTTGTGTCACCTTGTGCATCTGGCATACATGGGTCCTGGAGAGTAGAACATGGGTCCTTAGACTTTGCAGGCAAGTGCCTTAACCACTATGCCATCTATCCAGCCCTTTTATATATTGAGGTAGGATCTCACTCTAACTAATGAAGGCTGACCTGGAATTTATTATGTAGTCTCAGGCTGGCCTCAGACTCCCAGCAATCTTCCTACCTCTGCCTTCCGAGTGCTGAGATTAAACTGTGTGCCACCACGCCTGGCTTGTACCAGGTTTTGAACGAAATGATGTGTAAGCCTTCACCAGCATTGCACATACTCCTGACAGGGGTCCAAGATCAGAGTATCTGGCTTCCTGCTGCCCACCATGCCTATCTCTTTAGTGTCATCATGCCTACTTTTCTCTGCTAATTGAGTACTGAGCCTCTGTCCTGTGTTCCACAGTTGCTAGATGCCTGTTCTGGGAAGTAGAGAGGAAAAAGCCTTACTCACAAGCGTTGAGCACTGGTTAAGACTGAATCCTGACCTGTTTTCCTGGGTCATTGTGACCAAACTGGCTACTGGAGTCCTGAAAACTTAAATGATTCTGGCCAAATGCTTTCCAGTTTCCTTCCTTCCTTCCTTCCTTCCTTCCTTCCTTCCTTCCTTCCTTCCTTCCTTTCTTCTTTCTTTTTTTCTTTCTTTTTTTTCTCTCTTTCTTTCTTTCTTTCTTTTTTTGTTTTTTGTTTTTTTGTTTTGTCGAGGTAGGGTCCCATTCTAGCCCAGGCTGATCTGGAATTCACTCTGTATTCTCAGGGTGGCCTCGAACTCATGGTGATCCTCCTACCTCTGCCTTCCAAGTGCTGTGATAAAAGGCTTGTGCCACCATGCCTGGCTGCTTTCCAGTTTCTTTAAACTTTTCCTGACAGGACTCTTTGATAACACTTAGGATTACAGCAACCTCAGAAATGGCAGAATCTCATCAGGTGAGGTCCAAAGCCCCAGCTTCTTTGACATCACACGAGAGCTTATGGGAAATGCAGAATCTCAGTTCCCTGTCAAGACATCAGCATCTGTATTTCAATAAGGCTCCCAAGTGAGTCCTGTGTGTTGCTCCATTTGATTGAGCCTCCACTCAGCCTCGGGTATTAGAATCTGGCAGGGTCCTTTTGTTCACAACATATGCCCCACAAAATGATGAAGGTAGCTCCTTCACTTGCCCCAGGAAAGTAGATTCTCTGACGACAGGTGCCCATGCAGCTGTGTTCCACGTGGAAGTGTGGCTGTTGCTGGAGTGTGTCAGAGAAGGAGACGAAGATGAGAAGCAGTATGTCCTGAGTCCACTGTCTTTGCTTCTGACCTGAGCCACAGCCACACCCCCCCTCGCTCTACACATTTGTTGTGTCAGGGAAATGCAGCAGGACGGTCACGTGGTACATACCTCCCAGACATGCTGGGTGAGGAGCCAAGCACAGCCAGCCTTTGGCTTATTGTCACGGAGCAGAGCAAACATCTACCCATGATAGGTTCAGGACCTTGGCCTTATTAGCACTGACCTCCAAACTAAGCTTGTTATTGAGATGTTCCTTGTTAGGTAATGAGTGCTTAAGCACCCACTGCTTCCAATTATAATGAATTATTGGCAATGTGGTGTCAGCCCTCAAGCAGCTTTCATAGTCTGAAATGGGGAAATAATATAAGGAAGAGAGAACAAAATACATACAGAATGGAAGAAAAAAATGTATAACATATAGGCTTATATAATGATTATCATGGCGCACATGGTGACAATTTCATTGTTAAGATGTTTTGGCATTTTAAAAATTGTAGAGTAACTTTATTGGCAATGTGGAAATTTGTGTACATGGTTGTTCATATAATCAAACTATCTAGATTGTAGTTTTCCAGCTTGAGAATCTTTAAAGGTCCTTTAAAATCACTTTAAGTTATTACCCAGAAAACAATTAATGAGGTTAATGGGATTTACTGATTTTTTTTCAATATTTCATTCTATCTCATATAAGGAGAAAGCATTGCAGAAAAAATATGCCCAAATGCATTTTAATTATAAGATTCATTATTTTTTTAAATTATTTATTTAGAATCTAGGGCCTCATTTATATGAGCATTCTACTACTGAATGTTACGGCCCTTGAAGTTCATTTTTTAATAAAAGGGAAAGTTGTTGGTTTGGAAGAACATATTTGTGCCTTACTTGAGGAAAGAGTGGGAGTTCTTGCCTCCAGAAAGTAGCATATTCAAAGAAATATTTTCAGTTAGACTCGATTTTGGTGGTGAGCATTGCTTCTTTTTGTAATTCTATTGAGCTTTAACTTCTGTAACTCCAGTTGTGTTTGCAAGTTGTTTGCTATTTTTATGGACATAAACCTAGGCTATTTAAAAATTACATGAATTTGTCCTCCTAATGGACCATTTTCAAACACATCTACTTTACTGTACTTCTAGGAACAGCTTTCATTTGCTTGTTTAGGTTGTAGCAAGATTCCATTACAGAGAGTGAAGAAACAGAATTTGTTCCTACTCAGGTTGAGTAGCTACCTGGGATGCATGCAGCATTCTTTGGCCATTGTTCCTAAGCCCGTGGTGAGAACAGGGCTGGCTGCTCGGAGCACTCCATGGATCAGGTAGGCAGGGAAACTGTTCGCTATGAGCTTGTGGGTGCGAAGAGGCGGCACAAAGTGATGGAGACCATTTTAACATGTGACTGGAGAGAACTATATGGAGAATTTACAAACAAGTGCCATAGATGTTCAGTGAAAGGCTCAATGGAACAGATAGCAAAAGAGTTCAATCTGAGTAGAAAGACAAATTTGAACATGGATTATGGTCCCATATGAAACCCTGTAGTGGAGATGATGCACTAAAACAGAAAACTATGTGCCTCATTATCATTGTATGTGTCTCAAGGAAGACACAAACAAATAGCCTGCAAACTGGCCAGGCAAGCAAATGAAAATACGCAATGTCCCCAGAGGTCTCTTATTCTGGATTAGGCTCTTTGCTGGGACAGCCAACCAAGCAGCAAACAATCCAACTGGACAAAGTCAAAAACACCTTTAAGATAAGAGAAAGGGGGGGCTGGAGAGATGGCTTAGTGGTTAAGGTGTTTTCCTGCAAAGCCAAAGGACCTCGGTTCAACTCCCCAAGACCCACGTAAATCGATGCACCAGGTGGCGCACATGTCTGGAGTTCGTTTGCAGTGACTGGAGGCCCTGGCATACTCTTTCTCTCTCTTTCTCTCTGTCTACTTCTCTTTCTCAGATAAATAAATGAAAAATAAATAAAATATTTTTAAAAGAGAGAAGAGAAAGGACAAAAACAAAAACAAAAATGACCCCAAATGACAATCATAGAAGTCAGCCAAAACTGTGAGAGAATACTGTAGTCCAGCCAGTAATTCTGAAATAAAATGGTACATATGAAGTCAGCCAAGAGAACACTTCAATTTTTGTTTGATTTTGTTTTTGGTTTACAGAGAATCCCGGGTCCTTGTCTGTATGGTGACAACACAGATAATGGGTCTGATCTTAGTTCTGCCACCACTGTGCCTTGTGACCTTGGGCCTCAGTGAAGAAGGGTGGTTTCTCTTTCATCAAGTACCCAAAGGACCCACCAGATGTAGCCAGGATGAATCCATATCCTGTGACACAAAGGAATGAAAGCAGATGACCTGTGAAGCCACTCAGCAGGCAGTTCCACAGCTGAGAGGAACAAGCTTAGAGAACTGGGTCACACTTGGGGGTGACTATCATCAGAAACCTGGGAGAAGCACTGTGAACATGTTAGCCAGTGCAAAATTGATTGTTTTAAAAATAACAATGACACAATGGATTAAAAGCAGCAATGCTAAGTGTCTCCTGCCCAGATAGAACTGGCATGAGGAGTAGGAATTGCAAGTGGAGGAGGAAAGATTCTATTTCAGTCCAGAAAAGAAAAAGAAAAAAAAAAAGTTTATTTTCCCTTTAGTTTCCAGCATGGGTTTTTAGTTTCAGCTTTTTCTCTAGGTTACCTCAACCCTGATGTTGAGTTAGCCAGGTATACTAATTGTCCCAATCAGCTCCTTGAAGGTTAAGAAGGCATTCTGCAAACTTGATTCAGGCGTGTGAAATCACTAGGTCCTGAGAGATGCTGGGTGCCATACGTTGATGTAATGGTTATTTATTTAGCCAAACCAGAATGCCCAGGTGGACAGAATATGCTATCAATAAAGAACAGCACAGTGGATTCAATTTCACGGAAGACATTGAGGTTGACCCTCAGGAAAATCTGTTTCATGCATCCTTCCCCTAGACAAGTGCGCTTTTTCTTTTTTAATAGGGAGTGAGAGAGAATGTGTTTGGGTGGTCCACAGGACTCCTTAGTATGTAAAGAAAATAGCACAAAGCATGTATCCTATAGCCAGTGTCTGTCAAGCTCACATATGTACCATTGTTTTATGACAAGGGCTACACTTCACTGTTTTATTTAATAACTGCCATACCAGTACTCAAGTGTCTGTTGTCCATTATCTGAATACTACAGAGGCATAGTAGTATCTTCTATTATCTTATTTGGTGCCTACAACAATCTATGAGGTAGTAGTTATTATTGTTTCCATTTTATAGATGAGAAAACCTGTCTCAAAGATATTAGAAGACTTGCCCAATGTCACCCAACTATGGAGTAAAATAGTTCAAATACCAGGTGTTCTTATTTAGGTGGTTTGACCATGTGGTGGTTTGACTCAGCCCCCCCCCCCCCCCCATAAATTTAACTGTTCTGAATCCTAGGTTCCTGGCTGATGGAGATTTAGGGATTAATGCCTCCTGGAGGCAGTGTATTGTTGGGGGTGGGATTATGGGTATTATAGCCAGCTTCCCCTTGCCAGTGTTTGGCACACAATTCTGTTGCCATTTTCTACCTTATGATGGCCAGGGGAGGATGACCACCCTCTATTCATGCCATCTTTTCCCCCTGATCTTATGGAGCTTCCTCTCAAGTCTGTAAGCCAAAATAAACCTTTTTTCCCAAAAGCTGCTCTTGGCTGGGTGATTTCTGCCAGCAGTGCGAACCTGACTGCAACAGTGCACTTGACATTGAGAAAATGGAACTTGACCTTTCAACTCTAGGCTTGTGTTTTAAAAGTACCATGAATGTGATTTTTATCAGTGTATTCATTGTCTTGCATTGCTAATCTGTTTAATGCTAAAGTCTCAACATCTCTGGTAAACAAAGGAATTCCCTGACTGAAATGCTCTTCCCTTAAAACCCAAGGCATTAGACATTCCATGGCTTAACAACCCGAAAAAGAAGTCAGTCTCCTTGGGTAAGGTGCCTGTCTTCTAATAGTGACCTTTTCACAATCGTGTGGTAATTATTTTAGATGGTATTCATTGAAGTCTTGCAAAGATCTGGGCATCATCCCAAGTGCTTTGTGTCTTATCTCACTTAATCCACAGGAAACTGCCTGAAGCAGCGGCATTTGAAGCTTAGAGTCTGGGCAAGTAGTTCAAGGTCAGATAGCTCAGAACTGGGGAGTCAGGATGCATAACCCATCCATCTACCTTCAAAGTCAAAGCTCTTAACCACAATGGTCAACTGTCAGTCTCTACTAAGGGATTTTCTTTTCTGGTATTTGCATGAACCATTTGTACACAAGAACATTTATTTCTCAGATGAATGGGTTTTATGGAATTTCTTGAATAAATCAAACGATTTGCTGCTGTCTTTGCACTATTGAATGAGAAGAAATGACCTAAATTTTTTAAAGTCCTTTGGACTTAAAAAAAACATTTAGATACAATATTTCCAAACTGAAGGTGTTTTCAGCTATTCCCGTGGCATTTTGCATCTGTGCTTTGGTGAGTATTGCTGGATTTTCATCGAGTCATGTTAGGATTCCTGGACTTTTTAAAGTGACAGTTTCTGTATCCTCTCTTTTAGCTCATGCATGTGCATGTCCTCATGTACATGAACATACACTATTCAAATCACTTTATTATACTCTGTATTTATTAGGGTTTATTTTTAGCTGCTATATAAATAAGGCAGTCATTTACTTTCCTAACTGTTCTAGAAGCCCTGTTAGGGAGTGGAGAAGCCTACAGGCTCACAAGGGTCCTAGGTTCTTTCTGACCGTTTTTTTTTTTTTTAAGATATTTATTTATTTATTTATTTATTTATTTATTTATTTATTTATTTATTTATTTATGACAGAGAGAGGGAAAAAGAGAGAGGGAGAGGGAGAATGGGTATGCCAGAGCCTCTAGCCACTGTAAACGAACTCCAGAAGTATGCACCCACTTGTGCATCTGGCTTATGTGGGACCTGGAGAATCGAACTGGGATCCTTAGGCTTCGCAGGCAAAAGCCTTAACTGCTAAGCCATCTCTCCAGCCCCTTTTTGTCCTTTTGCTCTGTTCCCTATGGCATTATCTATACCTGTGTGCTCAGAGGTGGCAACCAACATCTCATCTACCTTCTAGGCCCTGACAAGGGATAAAGGGCTAAGAAAGGTGAGAATAAGCCATTTCCTTTATAAATGTGTACTCTATTGGCCACTCTCCACATCCTTTTAGCCAAAATACAGTTATGTCTCTATGCCTACTCGGCTACTAGAGAGGCTGGGAAATGTAGGCTCTGGCTAGGGGCACTTAGAGTTCTCTGCGAGTTCCTTACCTAATGGGACAGGGGGAGAGTAAGCACTGAAGTTAATTCACACTCTCTGGCACCGTTCACCCCTCTAGCACCCAAACATCCATTCCCACTCCCTTCTCACTCACAGGACATGACCACTTTTCTCTGGAGGGAGTCCAGGATATCTGAGAGAGATTCAGACCGCTCTACCAGGTCACATATGGTCCCACTAAAACCTGCATTCGATGACATTATTTGCTATCTGCTGCAAAGTTCTTATTGGATCCACTGTCAAAAAAAAAAAAAACAAAAAAAAAACCCACAAAACAAGCAAATGAACAAACAAACAAAAAACCCAATTCATTAAAGTAGGGTGGGAATCTAATAAGAAGATGGGTCTTCTTTTTAGTGGGAGAGAGATGAGAAAAAGGGAAGATATTAGGGAATGGTGGGATTAAAATGCATGGTATATGTATATGAAAGTATCAAAAATTAAAAAAAATTCTTATCAGAAAGGGAGAGACTAGGAGACTCATCACAGAATGGTGCTTGGGGCACTTCTTGTTAGGCCTTCTTGGCCACTCTGAACTTGCTCCATGGACATGTTCTCTGGCTGTAACTCTCTTGTCCATCATTCTTTATGTTTCTTTATATTTTTGTAGCCACATGTGTGCTGGGAGTTGAAAAGTGCTGTCTCCTAGCATGCCATCCCTCTTTTATGGGTTGTTTTATTCTGGTACAGGTGTGGGAACCTGAGATTTGGTGTGTTGTCTTCCAGGGTTTTGTTTGTCAATTTAATGACTTCCACCTTGAGGTCACAGATACAGTGGTCTTGGATAGGAAAAGTATGGCTGCCTTAGGTGGCCCTGGAGAAGCCTCTGTGGGTAGTTGGTAAGATTGGGTCTGGGCAACCTTCTGTTATTTTGTGATGTTTGTGGAGCAGAAACAGGTGAATTTTCTAGCAAGGTCACTTGAAAGGGAATGAATAAGTAGCAGACCAAAGTTGTCCATCCTCAACTGTCTGTGTCCTCAGCACGTGATCTCCAAGCCACTGCTGGATATGTTTGATATTGTTATGACAATACCTGACTGTTATATAGCAACTCTGTATTAGGATGTATCAGGTTATGGTAACAGTGACTTAGCTGACTTATAAATAAGAGGAAATAGTTTCTTCTTCACTTAATGACCAGTAGATGGGCAGCTAGACAGGCAGGGGGTCAGTGCTTCTGCTCTACAACATCCACTAGAGTCCTGGTCCCTTCAATTTGTTCCTGTGCTGAGTTGGCCTGGGCTGTTTCTCAAGTGTAGTGCTGAGGCTGGCTCCCACCATTGTGTCCACTTTCCAGTCAGCGGGAGGTGGGAGAAAGAGTGGAGGCACCAGCAATGCCATTGTGAAAACATGAACTGGATTACACCCATCCTTTCTAGCCACAGCTCACTGGCCAAGAGAGTCCTTTAGCCAATGTTGGTAAGTAGGGGCTGGTAGGAACAGAAGAGGCTCTGGTGGGCTAACACTGTGTCTAATGAAGTTCAGAGGATTCTACTAAAAGAGTGAAGAGTAGGCACTGGAGGACCTGAGAGCTCTACCTCAGTCCTGCTGTTACAGAATGAGCTTAAAACACCAGTGGATTCCTGGCAGGCCTTAAATATTTTCCTTCATAAGGAGCCCATCCATCATCAAAAGTGATAGGGATTAAAAAAAGTGTCCTCTCCTCCTGTTACTTGTTCTGTGTTCTTACAAATACAATGTGGATGGAGTTTTGAGAAAACCTATCATAGGACCAGTGATCAACTGTTTTAAGCCCAAATATCCATCATTATTTTTTTTTAGTTCCTTTCAGCCAACCACATTATAATTCCATCACAGGCACATATCTGCATTTTGGAAAGGAATGTTTACCATTAATTCCAAACAGCATGACATAGACACTTTGCATTTTTTTTTCTTGATGTGGACCTTCTTGCCAGTCCCTGATGGAGTAATTCTGCTTCATAACCATGTGCCTGAAAGCCAGCATTTTCTGATATCAGTGAGTGAAGATGTACAAACAATGAGCCTGAATTTCCTTTGCCCCTGAAAACACTGAACCTGTAGCAGAAATGCTTTCCGTGCTGACCCTGGGGAATGAAGTTTATTTAAAGTGAGAAGAGGAGACAGCACGGAAGAGTCATCAGCACCTTAAAGTGAGTCAGTTTGGAAAATGGAGCTTGAAATGATGCATATGTATTGTTCTCTGCTCTGTAAGTTCACCCAGAGATGCATAAACAATTTCCCTTTTACCCTGGCTGAACTCTTTTACTGTATCTAACATATAATCGTCACAATTCATTTCTAAGGCTGCATGAGTGGATGTGGACCTCTGCCTCGTCCTCCATGCGCTAAGGCAGCAGGTAGCTGTAGTATGAGACTCTGGCCTTCGTCCCAACCCAACCTTGAAATTGTTCTCTTCTCCGTTCTCAGAATATCCCCCACCATTCTGCATGTGCATGTGTATGAGTGTATGGGTGCTCATGTACGTGTGTATGTGTGTGTGTATGCGTGTGTGTATGTGTGCATGTGTGTGTGTGCATGCATGTGGATGCATGTTTGTATGGAGGCTGGGGACTGATAGCGGGGGTCTTACTCAGCTGTTTTGAACATGTTCATTGAAACAGCATTTCTTTTTTTTTTTTTTTTTTTAAATTATTTTTCTTTATTAAAGACAGAGGGAGAGTGAGAATGGGCGCACCAGGGCCTCTAGCCACTGCAAACAAACTCCAGATATGTGCGCCCCCTTGTGCATCTGGCTTATGTGGGGCCTGGTGAATCGAACTGGGGTCCTTAGGCTTCTCAGGCATGTGCCTTAACCACTAAGCCATCTCTCCAGCCCGAAATAGCATTTCTTGTTGAATCTAGAGTTTGCCAATTCAGATAGACTAGCTAGCCAGGGAACCCCAGGGCTTCCCTGCCCCTACCTCTGTAGTGTAGGGGTTACAGGCAAGCAGGAAGCACTTTACCACTCCCCAGTCCATCTGCCCAGTCCCCGCAGTGACAGTCTTCGTCATTTTCTTGCCAGGGCATTGAGGATTGCTGGCTGTGGGACATTTGGATTTCCCAAGGGCCTCAAGTGCCTTTGCTTCTCAGCATACTTGCTTCTGAGCAAGGCTGGGTCTCAGCCCAATTCTCAATTTGGCTTTTCAGGTCCTTCACATGTTTCCTCCTTCCAAACAAGTCTTTTCCAGTGAAGACTCCCTCTTCCTCTTGGATCCCAGAGCTTAAAGTCCTCTACCTGTATCATGTTAGTTTGCAGTTTTGTTTTTTTTTTCCTAAATGCATGTGTATCTTCTATTCCATGCTACAACTCTTACTCACTTGTTTAAATAATTTAAATTACTCTCAGCTACAGCACATCTGTCACCTTCTGACTGTCAAGCAAAACTCGATCTGTAGAAAACAAGCCACGTTTATCCCGTGCTTTGCTGGGTCTTTTGGTACGTTCCAGTTCAAGAAACAGCTATTTCCCTTAGCAAGGCAAGTGAGCTTTAACTGTAAAGTTTATGCTCAGGGATGCTGTTCCTGATGGGTTTTTCCCAAAAGCCGAAAGTCATATCATAAAAAATTTACTCCTCATGGATCCACTCACACCTATGGTTCGAGTTCCTGCCCATGTCTTGTTTGCCCCACATACAGGACCATGGCTTTTCTACTGATCTTAACTTCAGGCACAAAGGACCCTTAGTTTTAATCCCTAGTCCTAATAGGTACATACTATTTTGTGGGCCTTTGATGATAATGTTTCTAGTCATTTAAAGATACATGTTATTCATTTGCCTTTTTTTTCTTTTTTTTTTTTTTTTTTTGTATTGCTACTTTTTCTGGCCTAGAAATTCCTGGCATGTTCATTTTTAACTCTGTGGCTTAACCTCTGTGTATACCATTATGGAAATCAATTTTTTAAAAAGTCATAAGTATGCTGCTGAGACCCATCACCAAACGCTTCTATGAATGATTTAGAATGGGGCTAGATAATTACATTTTGTGGCCAAAAGACTTTTAGCTAGTAAGTTAGAGGGATAACACATTTCTTTGCCTTTCTTAAATGTATATTAGATTTACATAAATAGATACATTTAAACATGTAAAGTTATTTTAATGTAATTGAAAACGGGGAGATTTTTGCCTCCACACACATTTCTTTAAACTTGATTTTTTTGTATATTGGAGAAATACCCTACTACTTTAAGAACAGAGAGATAGAGTGATCAGGAAAACACATGTACCAATAACTTGGTAATGGAGTATGTAATGATGGCTTGCTTGTTCACTCCACAGCATTACCGAAATGTCCTACACCTCAAACACTGGTTGCATCCCAGAGAATCAGCCTGAGAACTTTACTGTTAGAGTCACTCCCATTCTGTCTTTTTTTTTTTTTTAATTGTTAAAAATGTGTTCATTAAATAATTCTTAAAAACAAAAATTGTGTGCAATAGTGTACAATATATGTATGATGTGCAGTTTTCATGTCTGGTCAAACATATTTATCTCCTCAAGCATGCAATCTCTCTACAAGTCCTTTCTCCTTTGCAGAAAAATGAATGGCATTAGAGAGCATTATGTGACGAGTACCAGGCACAGAAAGACAAATGCCACATGATCTCACTCCATTGGTAGCTCTCCCTGGATAGGGATAAGGGTTCCAGTCCTCAGAACTCAGACACAATTCTTAACTAATTAATGCTTATATGACTCTAAAACCTAAACATTTTATGTTTCATTTAATAGCCAATTTAAAATAATCCTCACTCCCCCCAGTCTGAATTATGCAGGTTAATTCTGATAGTCCCTTTGATGGTTTTCTTTTTTATGTGACCTGATGCTAGTCATACCTGCCTGAACTTAGGCTGTGATCATTCTTTTTAAACTACCCTGATGAACAAGATGTACACCTCATCAAGAAAGTCTGTTTTATTTATTCAGTTTATTAAACTTTATTCTGAATCTCCAGGTAGTTTTATATTTGATTTACATGACACTTTATGAATTGTTTATTTTCCCTAGCTAGGTAATATACTTGAATTTGAGGGTGACAACTATGCTTTTTCTTGGCAATTCTTCCACACAGTGCTGTATACCGACTGACTGAATGCTCAAAAAGATTTAAGAAAACAAATATGTGCAGATTATGTATTGAGTTGTCTATAGTTTCCTTTGTATAGTGCTAACCTCAACTTTATCACATCAGCTAAAAATATATTTTTATTTGATATCAACTAAGGATAAATTATATGCTCATTGATTGACTTTTCTTTTTTCTTTTTCTTTTTTGACATAGAGAGAAAGAGAGAGAGAATTGACACACCAGGTTCAGTAGCCACTGCAGTCAAACTCCAAATGCATGTGCCCCCTTGTATGCATGTGTGACCTTGTATGCATGCATCTGTTTATGTGGGTTCTGGGAGTGGAACTTTGGCCCTTAGCCTTCACAGGAAAGTGCCTTAACTGCTGAGCAATCTATTCAGCCCTCAATTGACTTTTCTAACTTTCCTGCTTCTGACAATGAGAATGTTAATCTATATATTAACCTTCTGAATGGATTTCCACTGCTATTACCAAATGTCAAACAAAGACAGGGTGGATGTACACATATTATATTTCCATTCTTGACGAGGTGAGTGAGAAGGATTACTTGAGCCTAGGAGGTCAAGACCAGCATTATCATTGTAGTGAAAGCTTATCTCAATAAATAATCCAAATGCTTCCAAAAATATAATACATTCTTAAGAAAAGAATCACATAAAGTTATGCTAAACAAAACAGTCAATCCACCAATGGACAAGCAAAATAGTGGTGAAGAAAATGGAAAAATCATTTACGGCCACATGTTGGAGAGAGAGAATTCTATATAAGAAGTTTTGACTCTACATAAGCCCTGAAGAAGGTGCTACTTTAAAACTTAGAGTAGAAATTTCAGGGAGTTAAAAGGAAAGCTAGGAAACTGAGTTTATAAATATTCTTATTTATTTGTTTACAAGTAGAAAGAGAAAGGGGGGAACCACATCAGGCTCTCTTGCCGCTGCAAAAGAACTCCAGGTACATAAGCCATTTTGTGCATCTGGCTTTATGGGTGTAGTGAGGAACAGAACCCAGGCTGGCTGTCAGACTTTGCAAACAAGCTCTTTTAACAGCTGAGCATCTCTCCAATCCCCAAATTGAGTTTAAAAGTGAGACCTTTGAATTTGTTGTGTGGTCACTAGTTACTTTCTGTTTCACTAGATGCAAAGTGCAGTATGATGCTTTCAAAGCAGCCATGATAAGTTCTTTTTATATATTTAATTAATTAATTAATTAATTTGTGAGAGAGAAAGAGGCAGTGAGAGAGAGAGACAGACAGAGACAGAGACAGAGAGACAGAATGGGTGCACCAGGGCCTCTAGCTGCTGCAAATGAACTCCAGACGCATGTGCTACCTTGTGTATCTGGCTTATGTAGGTCTGGGGAATTGAACCTGCGTCCTTTGGCATTGCAGGCAAGCGCTTTAACTGCAAAGCCATCCCTCCACCCCCATGATAAATTATTAAGTAGGAGTAATTAATTACACACATAGTGCCATGTGAGTTGATGTTACCGACCAGTGCTGTCTGGAGAATTTGTCTAGATATTGTCTGAGATTGTCTGAGGAAGCACTGACTTTATTAGTAACTCACATTTTTGCAGGAGACTAGGTTTTCTTCTTATGAGGAGCCTGCCACAATTTCAAGCTCAAAACTGAAGAATTGTGAGTGCATACATTATCCAAGTGTCCTAGTGAGATTTCTTACATCTGATATCACTAAGACCATTGCCAGTGTTTTGAAAAAAAAAAGTAAAATAACATATATGACAAGTCTTAGTCTTTTTTAAAACAAATGATTTATGAAGTCTTGATAAAATATATGTTGGGGTGTTTGATATTTTATTTTAGTTATCTGTGGTTGACATGAAATGCTATTAATTGTTGTTAACTTAGTAATAATCTGCATTTCCTATTACGCTCACTGTTTTTTTTTATGAAGTTAATTCACACTAAACATGCAAAAGCATGCCTCAGGTGAGGATTAATTCATAAAGCCTATAGAGATTATCATTTTTCATCTCATCTTTGCAACCTGAGTGTTTTCTTCTATGATTCGAAGCACATATTGAATTTGTATTTGGAGAATAAAAAAAAAAATTCTTTCATTTTCTTTCCTAGCAATTATATAAGCTCTTGTCATATGTTGTGGCTTGTTAGCTCTGTAACACCTTAGAAATCTTTCATTTATTTCACATTACTTCTAAAAATGATATTTTTATCATTCTCTTTTTAACTAATGCATTCTTCTTAGCTATTCTGTATTTCACATCCATTCCAATGCATTTAAAATCAGCTTTTCTTATAGACAAATTATTTTACTGCCCTTGGGAGCTTTCTAAACCCCTCTTCCCCCACATACACACTTTAAAGGCTTCTATCTAGCTGTACCAAGCAGTGAGCTAGCTGGAGGGAAGAAGAAGGAAAGGAGAGGGAATATGGGTGCCAAATGGAAGGGCATGATGGAAGGTGGGTACACAGAGGGAGAGAGAATTCAGGGGTAGGCCAGGGTTATAATCAAGGGCAGGGATTCTGAGTACATAGAATATTAGCAAGTTGAAAAATAGGAGACCTTCAAAAATTTCATGATTGTCACTCATAGTGCTATGTTTATAGGAAAATATTCACTATTTGATAGAAACCCATTAGAAGTTGGAAGGTGTGGTAGTTTGAATGGATGCCTCCCCAAACAATATGTTCAGGATTTTAGTAAAGTTTGTAATTTAGATCTGCAGCCACCTGGCTGGAGGAGGTGTCACTGGGCAAATACTAAGGTCCAGCCCTAAGGTGTGGTGGAGGATTTGGAATTCCAGTCGAAAGAGATGCAAAGTGCCTGAGCTTAGCCTGGAGTTCCTGAAGTGTGCTTGCATATACTAGTTAGTGTTGGTGGCTTGTGGCTCTTTTTGTCTCTCTGCTTGGACCTGTGAAAGCAGAACCAGCTTCTTCGTCCGTCATGGAACTTCTCCTGGATCTGTAAGCTTCAATACATATCCCTTCCTACATAGCTGTGCCTGGTTTGGAAGTTCATCATAGCAACATGAGGCTGTCTGCTGCAGAAGGCAAAGCGAACCCTCAAATAAAAATTCCAAGGAGGCTGTTAACATGATGGAATCTGAAGACCTTCTATTATTTTCTTGATATTGTGCTTTCCTTTGTCTGAACACTTGTCTGATTCCTCGTATGACATTCATGAACCAAGATATATTGCAGTCAAGAGGGCTGGTCAAGACCAGACCAGTGTGCCTTACCCAAGAGGCTTCCTGGATGCACACTGGTCTGCTGCTTCCATGGCTAGTTGCTAACCCATATCAAGCAGTTTATTATGTCCACTAGGCAATGTTCTCACTGTATTGTTTGTGTTAACTCATAGCACCCCTGAAATGTCAATAGTACTATATTCCCATTGAACAGAGGTGGTCACTGATGCATAGTTAAGTATCTTAACTGAGGTTAGATGGCTAGTAAGTCAGTATTGGATTTTGTGCACAGGAAGTCAGGCTCAGGAGTCTGTTTCTAGTGGCCATCCTGCCTATCCAGTCTGGCTCAGGAAGGTCTTTGCTCATAGAAATCACATTTGACTTAGGTGATGACACAGAGCTCTGTTCCTCTGTTCATGGAGAGTCCCTATTTGTGTTTAGTTTTTATTCACTTGCTAGTAAAATGGGTAGTAAATGGCTAGTAAAATTTATATTCACTGATGATGTAGAACATCTACTACACATATCAATAATTTTTTTTCATAATCTCCAAAACAGGAACACATGTCCATTTATTCCTCATCTTCCTTAAAATTGTTTCATTACTTTAAACATTTCATATAAGTCTGAAATTTTGTTCTGCCACAAATGGTAGGCACTAGCCCCCTGTGGCTTACTTACTTAATTAATTCAAATTAACTCTGGAGATTGAACCTATGGTCTTGTGTTTGTAAGGCAAGTGCTTTACACCGAGCTGTATCCATCACTTCTCTTTACTTCTTATTTTGAAATGGGGTCTAACTGGCTTGCTGTGTTTCACTCACTTTGTGGCTTAGGCAGGCCTTGAACTTGTGATCCTCCTGTCTTGACCTCCTGAGCAGCCGCCATTACAGGACTATACTACCTGCACTAGTTTGTATTTAAAATTTAAATTATAACCTCAATTTCTCTGGTAACAGAGCCATGTTTCCTTTGGCTATAAACCATACGTGGCTACTGGGTATTGTAATGGGAGGGCTGCTATATATAGATACCATGGTCATCACCACAGAGAGCTCTACTGGGCAGTACTGGACAGATGGAAAATGGTACTATTCCTTTCCAAATAAGGAAACATGGTCCTTTTCTCATTTTAGCATTGAACTATGTTATTTTAAAAATAAAAATTGTTCATGCTTATAGGATGAATATCTGACCTCTTTCCCCATCATCTTGCTTACTTATTCATTACTTCACTTAAACAAATACACATGTTCCCCCTTTTCCTCAATTGCTCTTGACTAAACTCATTCTTCTCTACTGAATATGTGTGAAAGCAGCTGCCATTAAATGCATCAGCGCCTTGGCCTTGGGGCAGCTTGCTTCCAGACTTGCTGCCTTCAGACAGACTGTTCTGAGCAGCACAAGGATTTTGTAAAACAGACTGGATGAGATGTTCTACATCATCAGTGAATATAAATTTTCCTTAGACGTTCCTCCCCTCCTCCCCTCCTCTCCCCTCCTCCCCCTCTCCCCTCTCTCCCTCCTCTCCCCTTCCTCCCTTCCTTCCTCCCTCCTTCCTCCTCCCTCCTCCCTTCCTCCCTTCCTTCCTTCCTTCCTTCCTTCCTTCCTTCCTTCCTTCCTTCCTTCCTTCCTTCCTTCCTCCCTCTCTTCCTCTGTCTTCCATTCTTTATTACTTTATTTGTAATACTTTTTGTTATACATTTGTCTATTAGTATAAGGAAACCCCACCATGCACATTTCAAAGATGTTTCTCTTTTTCTTTTTTTTAAAAGATATTTATTTATTTATTTATTTATTTTATTTGAGACAGCAAGAGGGAAAGAGATAGAGAAAGAGAGAGAGAGAGAGAGAGATAAAGGGAGAAGGGGCACACCAGGGCCTCTAGCCACTGCAGACAAACTCCAGATTCATGCACCACCATGTGCATCTGGCTTATGTGGGACCTGGAGAATTGAACCTGGGTCCTTAGACTTCACAGGCATGCACCTTAACCACTAAGCCATCTCTCCAGCCCCTTTTATTTAATTTTTAATCAAAAAATATTTTTTGAAATAGGTTCTCACTCTAGCCCAGGCTGACCTGGAATTCATTATGTAGTCTCTGTCTGGCCTTGAACTCATAGCAATCCTCCTACCTTTGCCTCCTGAGTGCTGCGATTTAAAGGCATGTACCATGCCCAGTTTACAATTTTTTTTTAAAAAAAGGCCATCTGTAGCAGACAGCTTCAGGTTCACTGACATGAACTTCCAGACCAGGCACAGTTATGGAGAAAGGAATTTATTGAAGCTTACAGCTCCAGGGGAAGTTCCATAATGGCAGAAGAAGCTGGCCTGCTTTCACAGGACCAAACACAGAGAGCAAAGCCACAAACCAAAAACCACACAAGGCAGCACACTTCAGGAACTCCAGCTAAGCACACTTTGCATATCTTTAGATTTTAATCTCAAACCCACTACCACACCTTAAGACCCACCCAGTGACACTGCCTCCAGCCAGTGCTACAAACTACAAACTAATAAAACATTGAATATATTGGGGGACATCTATCCAAACTACCACACCATCTCACACACCTTTCACTTGGTGTAGGAGTTACCTTCTTTGGGTGAGCCAAAACACCCAACCAGAAGCAGCTTATGAGAGGAAAGGGCTACTTTAGCTTGTAGTTTTGAGAAGAAGCTTTATTGTAGTGGGGAAAGCATGGCAGGACAGACAGCTGGCCTGGAACTCTCAGCAATCCTCCTCTGTTTTTCAATATTCCAGTTAATGCACCCAAGAATGCCAAATTCGTATATTTTCTATGACTAAAATACTTTGACAGTGAACTTCACATTTTTTTGTATTATTTATTTTTATTTATTTGAGAGAGGGAAGGAGGCAGAGTGAGAGAAAGAGAGAGAATGGGCATGCCAGGGCTTCCAGCCACTGTGAACGAACTCCAGATGCATGCACCCCCTTGTGCATCTGGCTTATGAGGGTCCTGGATAATCAAACTGAGGTCCTTTGGCTTTGCAGGAAAGTGCCTTAACTGCTAAGCCATCTCTCCAGCTCGCCCTATTTATTTATTTATTTATTTATTTATTTATTTATTTTATTTATTTATTTATTTATTTGAGAGAGGGAAAGAGGCAGAGTGAGATAGAGAGACAGAGATAGAGAGAGAGAAAGAGAGAGAGAGAGGCACTTCACATTTGGACAGACCATCTATGCAGCTGTCCTAGGTGGGAGCATGTAAAAGCAGATTTCTGGTTTGTAAAGGTCAGATGCAAAACCAGGATGGATGTTCTGGTGATGTACCATCACTGAAAGGCATTCATAGAGACTAGACCATTCATTCATCTGTCTACCAATCTAGTAGCCATGTAGTTCTGTCACTAAAAGCATGCCTTTGTAGGGCTCTTGGAGACCCAGAGTTACAGACACATGTTTAAGGAGACCTTCATTCATTGAAATCTGGATAGGAACCATCAGCAACTATATAAGCAGCCGCAACGCAGTGAAATAAATGCTCTGGGGGAAACATTTTCATCTCTGTTAGTGGACTAAAAGAATTCCCAGCCAAGACTGGGAGAATGTGGAATCAGGACACATGCAGGAGTATGACCTAAAGTGATTCTTACATGACACGTCCAGATGAAGGTTCTATGCACATGCCCCTGAGAATGCTCAGCAGATGTGGAGTTGATGCAGAGTAAGACTCCCGGCTGAGCTGGGTTAGGAAGCTGCTTGTGTGCTGGCTGTCTCATGAAGCTGAGATTTTGTCCTGTACACTAGAACCACCAGCACAACAAAAAGGCATGCCATTCAAGTGTTTGAGCAGCGGAGCAGTGTTTACTACCACCTGACAATATTTTTAAAGATTTTTTTTTTGAGAGAGACACAGAGAGATGCAGAGAGAAAGGGAGAGGAAGACAGAGAATGGGCATGCCAGCAGCGTCTCAGCTGCTGCGAACAAAATCCAGATGTGTGCGGCCCCTTGTGGTCAAGTGCGGCATTGCGCCCTTGAGTCATGTTGCATCTGGCTAAACGTGGGACCTGGAGATTGGAACCGGCATTCTTAGGCCTTGCAGGCAGGCACCTTAACCGCTAAGCACTCTCTGCAGCCCACCTGACAATTTTGATCACATATGATACCAAACACTGAAGGAGAGGCAGAAGTGCCACAGAAAACCTTATTTTGGTAATCCAGGTGTGGTATAAGGGCAATGGCAGAGAAAGGTGAAACAGATTTGAAAGGACTTGGGGTTTTCTTGTTAACACATTGAATGAAGGCAATTAAGTACAGTGAGAAGTGTAAAGTAATTGTTAAACTTCCATAGGTGAGAGGCTACATTAAATAATATCTATAGTCCTTTTCTAGATCTATGAGTCATGACTTAAAATTTTATTAACTCTCAGATCTCCTGGTAGCTTCCACTAATTATCACAAAATCCAATAAATCTAACATTTAATATCTACACAGTATGGTAGGATATCATTTTTTCAGATATCACACAGGAAAATATTAGCCATATGACATTCACTATTGGCAAGGCTCCTAGGCAATCATATATTGTTGATAAAGGTATAACTTGGTATAAATCTTTTGGAAAACAATTTGGTGTTATGTACCAAAAGCTATAAATATGTTCACTCTGCCATGAAGTTATATGAAAGATAGAGAGAACAGGATATAAGAAAGAGCTCTATCAACAGAGTGTGCAGTGTAGTGGCATTTAGACCTGTGAAATATTGGTCATAACGTAAATGTCCAAGAACAGGGAAGAGTAAGTAAAAATGGTTAAATCAATCCCATAGAAGATGGGGTAGCTGAGAAAATGATGACTACAGAACAATATAATGCGTGTTGTCGCTTAAAGCACATCTCAGAAGCCAAGATTCATTTTGCTTCTCTTAAAATATCATGAAGAACTGTTATTGATATCATGCTAGGCAGCAAACTAAATGCAAGTAAATTTATTTATATTTGGAATAACAGATTATGGTAGGCTTAAGTGGACCAAGACTAAAATCAATCATCATATTTAAAATATTTTTATTATTATTATTTTTATTTATTTTTGGAGAGAGACACAGAGAGAGACAGAGAGAGAGGGAGAGGAAGACAAATAGAGAATGGGCACGCCAGCAGTCTCTCAGCTGCTGTGAACGAAATCCAGATGTGTGCACCCCCTTTGTGGGCAAGTGCGGCATTGCACCCTTGCGTCACTTTGCATCTGGCTAAACGTGGGACCTGGAGATTGGAACCAGGTTCTTAAGCTTAGCAGGCAGGTGCCTTAACCGCTAAGCCATCTCTCCAGCCCAATCATCATATTTTAAATGCTAAAATCATAAGATGCTGGGCATCTCAATTTAGAAGAGTTTGATATTGAATAATAGAACACATGTGCACAGGTTCTAGTATTCCTTTCTAAAAATTCATTCAGCATATTTTTCCAGCAACCCACCTACACATTTAGAGCTGTTAAATTTTTTGCAGTTTGTTCTCATATTGGGCTATGGCACCCATACAAAAATAGATTGCATCCTAACTAGTCTCCAAAAAAAGAATCAGAAATGTATGTTATGAGCTTTAGAACGGATGAACCTCTTGTCATTTTGGATTACTTTTCATGCTGAATAATAAAGAGAAAATAGGCAGGGAAGGCCTTTGCTGTTGAGGTCTTTCTCTCTCAATGGCATTCCATAGGCAGCTTTTAAGAACCATCATCCAGACTGGAGTGATGTTTCAGTGGATAAAGCGCTTTCGTGCAAATCCTAACAACCTGAGTTTGATTCCCTAGCACTCATGTAAAGCCAGATGCACAAAGTGGTGCATGTGTCTGGAGTTGTTTGCAGCAGTTCGAGGCCCTGGTATACCTGTTCTCTCATCCACCTTTTTCTCTCTCTCTCTCTGCTTGACATAAAATTATTTAAACAAAAGAACTACCATCCTTCTCTCAGAGTGCTGACACTACCTTCCTTTTCCTTTGCTCTCTCATCTCTGCCAAGTTTTCTCCTTTTCTCATGCAAATCATGGTCTTGCCTGCTCAGTCATTGTAGACATGTTCCTGGACTATTGTAAAGTAAGATTTTTAGATTTGGTCTTTATAAAGAGACTTTTTCTCCTTCTATTTCCTCATTATTTCTTCTCAGATACATTTTAAAATGCTATGTCCATTAATTTCCTTTGCACAATGCTATGTCCAAGTAGAACCTTATAAGAATGTGATTTTTAATGGTTCCATTAACATCCAAGATTAGTAATTCTTTTTATTTAAAAAGAAAGGAACAGGTGGGAGGAGAAGGGCAGATGTAAGGGAGAAAAGAAGGAAGATAGAAAGCAATATAATCCTTGCAAGGAGTGTAGGTATGAGTTGATGGAGGGTAAAAACCAACTTGTTATTATACAATGTGATGACCTGATTCCATACAGGTTAGGATGTTTGGGACACTCATGAGAATCCCTAAGATTTAAAAGGAATATTTATTCTTTGATATTAAATTGAAGGAATGTCTTAGAAATCATCATATTTCTTCCACCACCTGGATACGAAATTTTCTGAAAATCAGGATCTGGGCTGGTGTCCCCCCATCTGTCTCTCTGCTGGTAGAGTCTGAGTCTCCTTTCTCCCAAGTGAATGCTGAGGGGCTAGCGGCCTCTTTATTCTCCAGGAGGATTGAAGGTAGGCAGCCCATTTATTATTGGAAAAGAAATCACTGCTTATCCTTCCTGGAGAATTGTGAGGTAATTAATTCCCAGTGCTTCAAAGTATGCCATATATTTAAAAATACATGTAGATATATTGCTATCACAGATTAATCTGCGATTTATTTCTCATGTAGGATTCATCAAGCTTCTGGATGAGTTACTTAAAGTTTGCCAAAAAGCTTTTTCAAACCTTCTCGTGTCTTCTTGAAGCATCCTTGCCAAGGTTCTGAACCCTGTCTGGAAAGTTGTGGATGACAGCTACTGTTGTATTTCCTTCTGGCCTGTTCTCTCCTAAAATGCTACCAAGTTCTAACTTTGTATAATCTATAGAATTTCCACCAACACTCTTAGCTTCCAATAGCCATTGTGGCTGCTCACGTGTTCTCTGTTCTGTGGCCATTTTACCCATGGATTTCATTTCTGTTGTGCTCCTTGAAATGCTTAAAGATGATTTGGGGTCATAGTTGTCTTAATGAGAGAGAACTCTTATTTTCTCTTTTCATAACAATAGACATAATATTGCACGGCAAAGAGTGTCAGATAGATAACCAGATTTCTTTCTGGTTTCAATGACACTTTTAGGTCATTGAAACCAGTTCCTGGGGCTGGGGAGATAGTACAATGGGTAAATTTCTTACCTTGTAAGCATTAAGACCTGAGTTCAAGAACAAGAACCATGTAAAATGCCATGCATGCACGGTAATCTAGGCCTCTAGTCACAACACTGTGAAGCTGGAGATGGGGGAATCCCTGGAGCTCACTTGCTAGCCAGTCTAGCCTAATTGATAAGCTCTAGGCTGACGTGAGATCCTGTTTCAAAACGAGGCTGATTATACTACTGAGAATAACACCCAAGGTTGTCCTTTGGCCTCCACACAACACAACACTCACTCATACACACATACACAAATGTGCACTCACATACAACAAGAACATATCTATGTATGTAGACCACACACATACACACAAGTGCAACAACAAAAACCACATTTACTGTAGTTGCCTATCAAGCATAGGGCCCTGGTCTTGATCCTTAACACCACTAAATAGAAATAAAAATAAAGCCACTTACTGGTATATTTGAAAAGAGCCCTTGGGGTTTAAGCATGAGACGATGTACAGATAAGTTAGCCTTGCTCTTCACGCAAAGCTGATGCTTTAAACAAACCATGGCAACATGGATTGTCGCGTGATTCTAATAGTCACCAATAAATGCTATTACCTAGGCTGTGCTCATAAGCAGATTGAATGAACATCTGCTATTCCACAAACCGACCAACAAACCAATTAGTGTAAGATAATACAGGCACAGGTGTAAAGATATAGACATGTTTCCAAGAGCAACCTTCTTCTGGAAGATGCTGGCCTAACACAAAGGCTTCCAATCATCTTGCTGTATTGAAACTCCTATGACTTTTTTTTTTATTATTTTATTTATTTTTGGAGGGACACACAGAGAGAGATAGACAGAGAGGGAGACAGAGATGGGCGTGCCAGCAGTCTCAGCTGCTATGAACGAAATCCAGATGTGTGCGCCCCCTTGTGGCTAAGTGCAGCATTGCGCCCTTGCGTCACTGCATCTGGCTAAACGTGGGACCTGGAGATTGGAACCGCTGGAGATTGGAACCAGCTTTCTCAGGCTTAGGAGGCAGGCGCCTTAACCCCTAAGCCATCTCTCCAGCCCCAAACTCCTATGACTTTAAAAAGCAAAACCCTAACTAAGTTTCTTTCAATCTAAGTGATGGCGTATGGAGTACAATTCAACTTAGGAAAACCTTTTCTTTGGCCTCCTCTCCCTCTGGACTCTGATCACAAACAAGAGTTGTCTTCAACCTCATTAACTACTTTCCTGTTACTTGTCTCCATATTCCCACATAAAATATTTAGATTGCTATATCTGGATTCTGGACTGTTTTTAGCCTTTATCATCATTGACTGCCTACTATAGACAACTCCTCACTATGTACAGATCATATGTACATTTGCATATGAACATATATGCAATTGTTTTCCAAAAGTTCAGTCTTCAGTCACAATTTTGGTTGAAATATCATTGATTACATCATGAAAGTAATGCATATAATGCTACAGTTGATCTCTCTATTGTATTAAAATAACATTTCTCTCTTCTGCACATGTGTGAGGTATGCGTATATGTGCCTTCTTATCTGTGTGGGCATGTTTGTGGTGGTAACAGGAAAACCTCAGGTGTTATCTTCAGGAATGCTGTCTACCTCTAACTTGTTTAAAGCTCAAGACTGTGCTAGCTAGCCAGGGAGATCCAGGGGTTCTTGCTGACTCTGTCTCCTGAATGCTAGGATCATAGGGTGCATGACAGAGTCCTGCATTCTACATGGGTTCAAATTCAGGTTCTCGTGACTGCAGGCCAAACGCTTTACTCAGTGAGCTATCTCTCCAGCAGCAACATTTCTTAAGTAACATTGTGTTTCTCCTAGAATTAATCATATCTTTCTTTGTCATATGCTTGGTTTTCTGTTATTAATTCATCCTTAAGCTTTGACAGAACTGTGAATATCCTTTCAATACATCTAAATAGCTCAAATGTTAACCCCCCTCCCCCATTAATTCTGATTCCTATTTTACTTGGAGATCCTTCTAGAGTCTTTTATCTTCCCATTTTGATCTGGATTGGATGATCAACTGACCAATTGTTTGATTTAACTCCAATCTCCATCATCTCTTTGAGAATTCCCTTCCCCTATTACCCAGCTCTGGCTCTCCTTGCTTATTTACTTCCCAGCTTTATGGCATCCAGCTTTCAGAAACTTCCTAATAAGGATTCATGGGAGGTAAATATTTTTGAGATTTCTGCTTGTCTAAAATAGACTGTTCTACCCACACACTGCATGATTTATAGTTTTGCTGGCTTTCTGTTTGTCTAGAGTAAAAATGCATCTTTCCTCATATTTCTAAAGGTGTTGCTCCATTTATTTGGATGTTTGCAGTAAGTAGAATGTCTTAGCTAAAGTTAAAGCAAAATCCAGAAAACTGTGGGGCTTAAACAACAAATATTAATTGCTAACAGTTTTTGAGCATATTCCGAGTGGGGTGAGGTTCTTGTTGGGGGTCACTTCCTTGTTACAGAGAGCTGAAATTTCACTGTGTTCTGTCGTAGTGGAGAGAAAGCAATCTGGACTCATCTTCTTCTTATAAGGACTCTAACGTCATCACGGAGTCCTCCCCCTAATGACTTTAATTAAACTACTTACTAAATCCTCCACCTGCGAATATCATCACATTTGAGAGTACACCTTCAACATACAGATCTTGGAAGGACCATATATAATTAGTACACACAACATAGGGAATAACAAATCTATTCTACTTTTCACACTTAATGAAAGACCGGAAATGCAGCTATTCTTTTCTGCTGTTACTGTCATGATAATGAGTTGGGGTAAGTCAGTAAAAGTAACTGAAAAGGTGCTTAATCTGAAATTGTTCCATTTTCAGACTTTTGAAAATGGAGAGGGGTGGAAAATGGGGAGCACGACAAGAATAGTAGGGTGGTACTAGGAACTATGAGAAGCAAATGTCCATTGACAAATGAAGTGGACACTATTATTGGACACATGGACATGGAGATGCCTTCCAAGCTATCCTTCATGCTCTCTTCATTTTTATTAAACTGCAAAGGGACTATTTTCACTGACCTGCTGGCTGTCACAGGGTCTAGCACTTAAATGTATGAAAATTACCTTTTAAGTTAGCCAGTCATGCTGTGACTCAGTAAGCCAGCATGCATAGCTTCAGGTTAGAGACATTTTCCTATGCTTCCTCTGGTTCCTCGCTTGTAGGCTTTTCAGAGGGTTACTTATCGTATTTTACATGATGTTCTGTTCCCATATTAGAGCTTACATAATTCACACTACTCATGAGAGGTAGAGTGTGTGGAATATTCATAGAAACACAAAATGTTGAAATGCAAAGGAATTTTGAGTTCATTGTACCATGCACTCTTCTCTGTACAGAAAATGAGAGTGATGGTCAGAGAGGTTATGTGTGTCTTGCCCAGGGTCATGTGATGGGACTGTGGTCAAGCTCCAGTGTAGGGATGAGAGAATGATTCTGTGGCACGAGTGAACTTGTTATAATGACAGAACCCATGCTTCTGCGGTACAGTTTATATAGTCCAGGATTTTTTTTTTTCACAGCTGAACTGCTTTTCATTTATAGATACCCACATGCTATATATGGCTAAGCCATCATGCATTTGTAAGGAAAATGAGTTTTATTTGGGACTCACAGCACAAGTGAAAATTGTAGAAATTATGTTACAGAAATTTATGAGGTAACAAATTGTTATCCCCTTTTCATTTACAGTTCTGAAGCTTTCTCATTTTTGAGCTTGTGTGATAAGATCGTGGAAAGCTTCACCTCCTTTTCTAAGAACTTGCTTGAATAAACAAATGTTGCACAGTGAGAAGTATTATAAAACCAGCGGTTTTTTGGCATTTGTGTTTGTGTGTTTGGTGTATGTGGTATATGCATGTGTGTGCAGATGTACATGCCCTGTGCTCATGCCGAGGTCAGAAGAACACATACAGTGCCCCCTCTGTCACTCTTCTGCCTTAGAGTTCACATTTTTTGTTTTGTTTTGTTTTCTTTCTTTAGTTATACTGACCAGTGAGCCGCAATGATCCTCTTGTGTTGCCCTCTCTCAGTGCGGGGGTTGTAGGCACCTGTTTTGGTTTTATGTGGGTGCTGGGGATCAAACTAACTCTCATGCTTGTCCAGGAAGTGCGCTCTTACCCAGTGTCCCATCTCCCTTGCCCCACCTCCATGTTTAGATATTTTTATAACATTGAAGACGTAGATATTTCTTGGTTTCGGTGAAAGTTCATTTGATAGTGAACCTATAAATTACATAATTTTGACCTGGTTTACATATGTTCAGAATTTCCAGTAGTAGAAATGCATTTTAAAAGAACCAAATTACAAGTTTTAATGTGTTACAACATAAAATAGTAAATAAAGCCATTTTAGGTAAAGTTTGATTGGTTATGATTAAAGGTTTTGAAATAAACTGAAATCCTTGGCTCGTAAGACTTATAATTTACTTTTTTTCATGCAATGTACTATTTTTCTCAGATTTTTTTCTTCTGTGTTCCTTCAGCTGAGTTGCTTGTTTTCTTCTTGTGAGAAAGTGAGAGCAAATAAATGCCCTTTTGTATGTGAATGCATGGTGGTTAGTACCATGTAGTTAAATTATTAATGACAGTAATTTTTACTGGAAATGTCATATAAGTCTAGTGGCTACTGAGTGGTAGTATATGTTAGAAGTAGTTTTTTTTTTTTTTTTTTTTTTTGAATTCTGGATTCTAAATTAAGCGTATCTTCCCACTTCCAAAATATTTTCTGACTAGCAGATCCTGGTTGCATGTGAAGTATGTTCCATGAAGTGAGGACTTACACTTCTCTGATGAGGTATTCCCAGGGCCACTGGCAGGAGCCTGTGAATCTTAGTTACCAGGTTCCATTTTTCGATTCTGTGTCCCTGGGATAGACTGTACTCAGGTAGAACTTACACCTAATAGCAACCCTGTATTCATTTACATGTTATATTATTCACTCTGAGCTCCTGAAGAGCAGGGGATGCATGCACCTTACTTATGTTTTTGAACTTCAGATCCCATAACACTCGTCTTGTACTGAGAGCTCAGTTACTGCTCCGTGAGTGAAGACCAGCATGTCTGGGTTTATGGAGTGTGGGAAACCTGCAGGCTACTCTTCCAGGAGAATATTGGTTAATGCAGTTTCTTCTCATACTGACTTAAAAGCATTTTTCCAAAGTAGTTAGCACTGTTGGTGTAGAATTTTGCCCTGAGATTTTGATTATGCTCTCATACCTGTTGAGAGTGTGTTTAATTAGTTATAATGAGCAAATTTAGTGACCACTGAGATCTTTACTGAGAGATAATAGCAGGGCATAGTGACTACACTTAGTCATAAGGATTAGGTTCACAAGCTCTGCATTTGACATGGCATGACGTCCATGGTCTTGGGGACAGACAGGTTCTTCACTGCAAAAAAAAAAAAAAAAAAAAAAAAAAAAAAAAGAGCAGCTTTTAGTGCTACCCTGCTTCTCCAGAGAACTGGGATATTATGAAGCTGAGTAAGGCATTAAACCATGATAAGCTGGTATTTTCTATTCCTATATATTATTTTTATTTTCTACTTGTTCTAAAATGAAGCTTTTCTACTTTATTTACACAGAGAAAGAATGTGTGTAAGAGGGAAAGAGAGAGAGATTAAGAGTGAAAGAGAGGGGCTGGAGATATGGCTTACTGGTTAAAGCACATGCCTGCAAAGCCAAAGGACCCAGGTTCGACTCCCCAGGTCCCTCGTAAGCCAGATGCACAAGGTGGTGCATGCATTTGGAGTTCCTTTGCAGTGGCTAGAGGCCCTGGCGTGTCCATTCTCTCTCTCTCTCTCTCTCTCTACGTGCCTGTTTCTGTATCTCTCTCTCTGTCTCTCTCAAATAAATAAATAAAAATAAAATATTTTTTTTAAAAAGAGTGAAAGACAGAGAGCAAGAATGGGTGCACCAGAGCCTCTACAAATGACCTCTAGATGCGTGTGCCACTTTGCACATCTGGCTTTACATGGGTACTGGGGAATTGAACCCCAGTCACTAGGCTTTGCCGGCACACCCCTTAACTGCTGACCTATCTCTCCAGCCCCCGTAAAACGAATCTTCTAAAGGAAAAGTAGTAGAGTTAAGTTGTGTTGGAGGGGTGTTGTTGGGCCTTGCTACCACAGGGTGTCTTGTATCTCAAGCCACTAATTGCCTTCCATTTTGCATAGAATATACTCTCAAATTCATTTGAACAGGAGTCCTTTAAAGGATGAAAATGGAGAACGGCTTCTTACCTACAGCCGTCCGTTTGCTCTTTTCTGTTTAGTACTGTGTGAACCCGAGAAGTTAACTATTACAATTGTACATTTGGCCTTTTTATATCACCAACAGAAAAGACATAGATCAAATCCTGCTGGGGAAAATGATCTTGGCGTCACTTAGAGAAAATTCCAGGTTGTTTCTGGTTGGTGGAAAGACTGAATTTTTAACAGATTTTTGTGCCTATTTTTGTTCTCTGAAGTCCATTATTTTGTCACCACCATACGCTGGTCACAATGGGAGACTTTCTCAGAATGTTATTTAGCTAAAATAATAATCTCTTTGCTGTCAGTTCCTCCTTCCTTAAATTGAAAATGCCACCTCCCTTTGAGTATCTGTTGAAATGCTACCTTGAGCAAAGACCACTGATTGAAAGCCAATATGTAACCAAATTCAGGTATTACCTATAAATTGAATCAAATGGAACCCAGTGTTGAGTAGAATGTTCATGGTTTGTAATCTCTGAGAGTTGTTGTTAAAAGGAGACTTATAACACATCTTCCAAGGCTCAGGGAACATTCAAAGAGGGGACAGAAAGAGTGTAAGAGGTACATTCTTTCCACAGGGTGAGAAGGTATATCCTGAGGCATTTCTACCCTCCAGCCCCAGAGACTGACTAATTCATTCATGAGCCCACAGTGATTATCAACATCCCCACTGAGGAGGACCTTCAGTGTATCAGGGGTTAGGGAGAGGGAACATAAGTTTATAGCCCTATGGGAATATGTAAAGTGTTCAAACAATAAAGCTCTTAAGAAAAGGTGTGTGTGTGTGTGTGTGTGTGTGTGTGTGTGTGTGTGTGTGACAGAGGCAAGGATATTTTGTTTTTTTCCTGAATGATAGTGATTCTGAGACCTGGACATGCTTATCTCTTTTAGGATCACTCATCATATCATGAAACATGGAGTAGGAGCTTGCTCTTTATTTATTTATTCACCACACATCCAGTGAATTCTTACGGGTATCAAGCCTCACTAGCCCCTAGCAAGAAACAGCCATGTGCACTCTATGAGAGCAGGGACTGTGAGTATATTGTTCACTTCTGTCATGCCTTGTCTGAGAGCATCTGACATACAATGCACCAAAAAAGCTTTTGAATAATTGAAGGGTCCCTATGGTGAATGTCCTCTTCCCCTTTACTAACTGATGTGAGAGTATTATGGGATGATTTCCTAAAATGACTCACACATTTTGAAATGGACTTAACTCAAAGTCTAGTAGATTTTTTTTTTTTTAAATCTAGCATGGGTGAGGAGTTTAAACAGTTCTTATTTTGATTCAATACTGTCGTTGGCATAGGAATTTTCCCAGACAATGTGCTGGAAAACATGAGTGTTCCATCCCCTGAGCCTGCTCATGTGAGAGCTTTGAGTATGTTGAGGGAGTTGGAGGCTGTCCTGCCATCTTGTTGGCTTTGGTTTCTGGAGCTCTGCTTTGCTCTGACAAGACTACCCACCTTACAGAACAAGACAGAGACCCTAAACCACTCTTCAACATAAATACACATGCACGCTGTGCAGAAATGAAACCCACTTAGACCTAACCATGTGCTCCAGGTTGCTTGGATCTTACACAAAATCTGTATGTTGTCCATTTTTTTTGTTGGTACCTGTCTTTCTTCTCTCCCCTTTTCCTACTATTGTTCTCTCTCATTTTCTCACTCATCTTCTACCCTCTTTTATTTACTCTTTTTGTTTACATGTGTATATGTGTTGCATGCATACATCATGTTCATAAGTGTGTTGGGTGCGTGTGTGTGCATGTGTGTAAGCATGTGAATGAATGCGGAGGTCTGGTGTTGATGCGTCTTCTTTTATGGCTCTCAACCTTACTTTTTGAGACACAGTATCTCATTACATCCAGAGATCACCGACTGAGCTAGGCAAGCTAGCCAGCAAACCCTGTTTCTGTCTTCCCAGAGCTGGGATTGCATGTTCCACCACAACCAGAATTTTACATGGATTCTGGGATCCAAATTCAGGTCCTTATGCTTACATGGCAAGCACTTCATCAATCGTGCCATCTCCCAGCCCTATATTTCCTTCTTGCTTTCTTTCTCTGAAACACTCCATTCCTACCTATTGTGCCTATAGAAAATTCTAGTTCACAGACATAGGACAAGGCAACAATTTCTCATCCATTCTAGATTAAAAACAAAACAAAACAAAACAAAAAAACAACTATTGGACTTTGAGTTAAGTCCATTTCAAAATGTGTGAGTCATTTCAGGAAATCATCCTATGATCCCATCAGATAAATTAGTAAAGCAGAAGAGGGCAGTCAGCAGAGCTACCCTTCAATTATTCAACAACTGTTTTGTGCAGCATGTGTCAGATACTCCCAGACAAGGCACCTCAGCATGGCATTCACTTCCCGCTGTGGTGGGCGTGCATCTCCCTACCAACAGACTTGTCTGCAGCTTACTCAACATCCCCACTGACTGAAGTTTCTGATTGCACTTATTATTCTGTGTCTGTTTGGGGAATAAAACTTGAAAGTTCTAAAAATAAGCAGATATGTATCACATCACTTGATGGGGAGGAATTCATTTCTTTACTTGATTTAGACCATTTTCAATTAACAGGGTAGAGGTGGGAGATAGCTTAGTGGTTAAAGACACTTGCTTACAATGAACAGGTTTCTGAGAAGTAAATATGCTGAGAGCTATTTACAAATCTTTTAAAATAATTTATTTATTTATTCATTCATTCATTTATTTATGAGAGATAGAGAGAGAAAGAGAGAGAATGGGCATGCCAGGACCTCTAGCCACTGCAAATGAAATCCAGATACATGTGCCACCATGTGTGCATCTGGCTTATGTGACTACTGGAGAATCAATCCTGAGTCCTTAGGCTTCGCAGGCAAGCATCTTAACCACTAAGCCTTCTCTCTAGCCCCTACAAATCTTTTGAAACAACTGGATCGGGAAGTATTCCCTCAATCATCAGAAGAGGGCAGAGGGACAGGGAAGTCATATCACTTACCCAGTCTGACACATGGCTGGTCATAGAAGAGTCAGGATTTGGATCTGGTGTGTTTGACTACAGAGATGAAATCTGAGGCCACTGTACCACTGCATTCCTCTAGCAGATCTCCGGCTGTGTGATGAATGCTGGTTGTGTTGGCCCAAGCCTCTGGAGCCCCCCCTCCCCAAATCTTCCAGAGTAGACATGGAGACAGCAACAGAGGGGTGCTGGTGCTTTCCCTAGTGGATGGTCCCTATTGCTGCCCTGAAGGGGACATGCAGGCTTGTCATATTCAGTTGTTGTGTGGCAGTTTCTGGGGAATTGAAACATTCCATCGTGAAGTAAACATCTCAACATCTTGGGAATCTCCTGAAACCTAGAAGACTCAAGGGGCCCCCTCCCTTCCCAAGGTTATTCAGGCAGTAAGAACTGCTAGGTTGAGGAGAGACTCTACAAGCCCTGCAAGCAATGCAGCGCACTTCAGGGATTCAGCTTTTGTGAGTTACCATCTATGCTAAGGTTGGTGACGTGGCTGTCTTTGAGTCATCCATGCTTCTGCAAGCGAGCCTTCATTCCTACTCTTTGAATAACCCCAAGGAACTCATTGGTTCACTAAGCCAGATTTCAGTGGAACTGTTGCTTTGTTCTGTTGCCTGTGCCCTAAGTGGGGTGAATAGATACTGTTAATGACTCCTCAGGAAAAGTTAACACAACCTATATGCGTGTGCCTTCTACACAGGAAGTTTCATTCTCACACTGTAGCCTCTTCTCAGAGTCCCTTTGGAGAGTTCACATGGTACTTTATGGAGGAAAAAGGAGAGAGAGAGAAAGAGAAAGAGAGGGAGGTTGATTTAGGTGCAATTTTGTTCTTCAACTATGTTGGTAAAGATAGCACTTTTCCTTCACAGGGATGACAAATCTTCACTCTCACAAAAGTGCACTTTGAGCTGACAAACTTACATAGTTTCATCATGCTGTGCACTTTCCTGCTAGGTCCCTGTTGCATAACACATGAGGAGGTGAAAATATTGTTTCAAGAGGTGTGATTACACTTATTTGAACCCTAGAAAAAAACACAACTATCACTAAAGGACCAATTACATGAGGTCAAATTGTTATTTTACTTATGCTTCCAGGAAGATGGAATGAAGCAATGCCATGGGAATTTAGGTCAGGGAGTTCATGTTCTTCTATTGAATTTAAAGGGCACAGGGGTGGGCAATCCTGGTTATTGAGATTTATTCATTGGTAGTATCTGAAGGTACACTCATGAATATAAATAAGAGTTGAGTGTATCATAATTTCATTAGATTATTAGAATACAATTGTCAATTATAGGCAGGTTTTTAGAGTCAGACTCGGTCTTTCTCTTTTAAATTCTCATTGTGTGTATGCCTTATATTTGGAACCATGTTACATGAGGACCTTTTTATGTAAGCATATAATACATGTTGAGCATATTTCCTCTATCCTCACCCAGTCTCTTTTTTCTCCCCTTTCCATTAGTCGCCTTTATTACCCTAGAAGAGTTTTGGTTTTCCTTTCATGTCATATATATATATATATATATATATATATATATATATATATATATTTATGGTTATAGTTATAGTTGTATATATAATATATGTGCATATATAGATTTAATGTTATAAAATTACAAATGAGAGAAAACATGATATTTGTCTTTCTGAGACTGACTTAATTTGATGATATTTGGTTGTGTCCATTTTCCTGCAAACAATCTAACTTCGTTTTCCTTTATGGTTGAAAAAGATTCCTTTGTGATATTTTTGTTTTTTTTTAAGATTTTTAATATATTTTTTTGAAAGAAGAGAGAGAGATAGAAGAGAGACAGACAGAGAGGACGGGCATGCCAGGGCCTCCAGCTGCTGCAAATGGACTCCTGATACATGAGCTACTTTGTGCATCTGGCTTTATGTGGGTACTGGGGAATTGAACTTGGGTCATTAGCTTTTTTACAAGCAAGCACCTTATCCACCGAGTTACCTTCTAGCCCCATTAAAAAAATGGTTTGTGTGTGTGTTTGTGTGTGTGTATGTGTGAGTGTGTGAGTGTGAATGTGTGTGTGTTTCTGTGTTTGTGAGGATGTGGGTATGTGTGGAGGTCAGAGGATAACTTTCCAGTCATTTGACGGAGGATTTTTCTCTCTGGGTCTTGCTCTGCTCCTGTTTTTGGTTGTACTCTCTTCAAGTTTCTGGGAAATTCTCCTTTTTCTAACCCCATGCTGCCACCAGTCTGCTGGGATTATAGAAACTTACTATGGTCTCTGGATTTTTTACCTCTGGCCTGGAGATGGAACTCAGGTACTCAGGCTTGAGCTGTAAGTGCTTTATCCACTGAATCATCTCAACAGGTGTAGATCACATTATCCATTCCTCTGCTCTTGGGCATCTAGGTTGATTCCATAGCTTAGGATAAGCATTGTAAATAGTGCTTCAATAAACACTGATATGCAGCTAGAGCAGTTAAAGTGCTTACCTGTAACGACTAAGGACCCAGGTTTGATTCCCTAGTACCCACATAAGCCAGATACACAAGGTGGCACATTGTCTGGAATTTGTTTGCAGTTGCTGAAGACACTGCTGCACCCATTCTCTCTCTCTCTCTCTCTCTCTTCTTCTCTCTCTCAAATAAATAAATAAATATGAAAAAATGACATGCAAGTACTTCTGAGATGTTCACTTGGAGTTGTTTGGTTAAATACTCAGGGGTGGTCTAGCTGAATCATATGGTTGGTCTATTTTCAGGTGTTTGAGGGACCTTCATGCTGGTTTCCATAGGGTTTGGATTTATTTACATTCCCGTTAGTAGGGTATGAGCAGTCACTACCTTCTCACCAACATTGTTGTTACTTGTTTTCTTGGTGATTACCATTCTCACTAAGTTGAGATGGAATCTTGATGTCGTTTTCATTTGCTTTTCTTTGATGGCTTCTAAGATAGCCCATCATTTTAAACTAATAGGCTAGTTTAGCAATTGGTAAAATGGAATTTTGTTTGCATATTTGTTTGTGCACCCAAATCAGTCTGCATGTAGAGCCATCAATTTATACAATTAAGGGGTTCATCAGACTTATATAGAACTTAATTTGATGCAAATCGTGAGCCAACTTGAAGACTGTTATCATGAAACACATGATGATAGCCATGTTAGTTTTTTTCCCCAAAATTACATTTAAGATTCTATACACAGCTTTGTAAGTAATTTCATCTTAATAAGTTAATCCTTAATTTCCATCACAGCTGGAACTGAGTACCATGCATGGTTTCTTTCTTCCTACTTCATTATTAATAGAGATTTTTGCCTTAAAAATAAACAATAACTAAAAGCAGAATTCTTTATTGTTTTATATTTTATTTTAACAAAACTTTCCCGTTGAAGTTCCAGGAGGCTTTATGGTCATAATTCTCTTATCTGTGCTGTTTGTAATTCCAGCTTTGTATTTTTTGTAGAGTTTGCCTTTTTTGTGCAATAAATCTCCTTTGGTTCGATCTTTAACATTAAATGATACAAGTCTATTAATGATTTGGCATATACTATAATTTGAGACGTAATATCTTCATTTTTCCACAAATCTTAATTTTCATATATGGTAATTCCCTCTTTAAGATCATCAGTCAACCAGAGGGGCACCTGTTGTTCCTGCTTCTTCCCTGGCACTGTTGGAGGCAGACAGCCTTCAGCTCTGTCCTTTCCAGAATTGCCCTGACCGTAAAGCACTGCCTTGTATAAGGCTGCCTTCACCTTTCTTAGAATGGCTTCATTCCAATGATTGCTTGGAATGGCCCGGGTTCTCCAGCAAAACAGAACAACATGCTAAATGACAAGTATGAAGATATTCACTATAGGTATTTGCTTCTGCAGATATGGAAGCTGGACTAGTCCTATAATGTGCTACTTACAGATCCAGATCCAGCAATGCCCATCAAGTAGCTCTAAGACCTGAGAACCTGAAATTCTGAGATCAGGAGAAGGTCAACATTCCAGTTCAAGCCATCAATCCAAATTATTTCAACCTTCCTCCATACTTTCACTTCATCTTGGCTCTCAGTGTACTGGAGGATGTCAGCTCACACTGGGGAAGACCATCTGTTTCACTCAGTTCACTAATTTAAATGACAGTGTCTTCTAGAAAATTCCCATAGTTAGGCTCATAATGTTTGGCTAGTTATCTGGGCAGTTCATAGTCCAATCAAATTGGCCAAGAAAATCAATCATACTGATTGATCTGGAGATTTAGTAGGATGGCTTCTGTGACTTTTATTCAAAACAATGCTCAACTTCTTTCCAGCCTCACAAGTCCCCATGGTGATGATTATTGTCACTGGAGCTTGACCAATTGGACTTCTTTGTCCAGTCCTGATACTGCCTAAGTCCTGCATAGTGTAAAAACCAAGGATGAATTTCATGCCTTTCAAACTTTTTCTGAAGGTCTACCTACATCTTTAGGATCCCAATTAGCAATGGTATTATCTCAATACTGCAGATTTCAGCTCTTAATAAGAAATGAAAGGCATTGCTTTACTCATTTTTATCAGGGACATGAAATTATTTTAATAACTTTTCTTCCATGACTGAATACAAAAAGATAATGGAAATGGTGTATTCATGAGCTATAAAGATGGGTGGGATATATCACTATCCATGCAGAGGATTTACTTTAAGTAGTCCTCTGGGAAAACCATCTGAAGGAGAGCAGGCAATACTTTCACAGGGATGCTTCTGTGGAAGGACCTCACGTGTAAGCCCAAGTGTGCCTGGCTGATGGTGCCATGTATTATACCTCTCACACTTGTAACTTGCTTCCTCCACAGGAATTCATTTTGAAAAAAAAACACATGCAGAATACAGATATCCACAGGAAAGGATACTTTTCCTCTGCTCTTATGATAGGGCTCTCAAACAAGTGACAATGCCTCATGTTTTTCAGATGGAACTTGGGGCATGATTGGCACAAAGTTCCCTTAGAGCCAACATTCCTGGTGTTAAATTAAAAAAAAAAAAAAAAAAAAAAAAAAAAAAGCAGAGCTCCTCGTATTCAGAATACTTTTTGAGTTTATAGGTATTTGTGATTTGCTTTTGTCACCCAACTATTTTCTTTCATCAATAGTTTTCATAAGCCAGGTTTTTAGTCAGATTATATCAGTTTTCTTGTGGTGTGGTATGTGTGGTATGTGTGGTATATGCACATGTCTATGATGATGTAGTGACCAAGGGCTTCTCCTGCGGTGCCTGGTGTGCTTGCCTGTGGTGGATGGAAGGGAACATCAGGTATCGATCACTTACCCATCTGTTTTACCTTGTGAAGGACAAAACTGACTGGTGATTTCCCCTATCTCCACTCCCCACAGAATTCGGATTACAGGGATGGGTGACCACACCCAACTCTTTATATGGGCTCTGGAGATTTAAACCCAGGCACTTCCCAGGCCCTCCTCAGTCTCTCATACTTGGGTTGGAAGTGCACACACCTGCTGAGCCATCTCTTCAGACTCCTGATTACGTACTTTGACAGCTGCTTCTCACGTACTTTTCCTCCTGAGTCCCCAGGGTGAGGGTCTTGATTTCCATCTCTGCTAAGGTTCTAGGAAGTCAGTCTGAGACCTCGGAAAGGGCCCTTCCTCTTCTAGTGTGTGGACTCTTCATAGTTCAGTGTTCACTGGCTGAGATGGGTGGTTGTCACAGGACATCGACTGCAGTCATATCAGTCACATTGCTTCTTCAAAGACTGAGTCTTTACTATAAGCAGGTCCTTATTGAAGGCCCTGGAGCATTTGGATTCTTCAGGGATCAGCAGTGAGAATAACTTTCATAATCTGGCTCCTGTCCACAACAGCTTCTGGTGATAGTGGCCAATGCCAGAGGTGCTCGCTTGACAGGTTACACCAAACTCCGCCAAATCATTATGGGTCCTAGGAGTCTCTAAATGCGTACCCACAGACTCTGGGACAGCTGGCAGCAGCACAGACTGGGGATGTGAAGGTGTAGCTAGCCCCAGGCCTAGCCCAGTATGGAGGCTGTCATGATACCCAGAAACAATTACATAAAAATACAGGGCTATTCCCACAACTTTTGTATCTTAATCTGTACCATTAACACTTTAATTTTTCACCATTCATTATTACTTTAGAGTCAAAACATATTTTAACCCAAATTCTAAGATGTATATAGATTTACTTTGAAAGAAGACTGGGATTCTTGGGATATGAATTATGGGGCCAGGAGAAAAAAAAGTGTAACTATTGCTAGTCTTTTATTTTGAAACTACTCTGATCAATTATGGCCATTTTATTTATTGACACGGGAAAGTGAGCTGATATCATTTCTCAGAACTTAGGCTCTTTGATGACACTCTAAAAAGAATGACGAAAGGTTCAATAGTTTGTTCTCTCTTGACAATACCGGGTATAATGTCTGAACATGGAATATCCTCCCTCTTTATGTGGACCATGGTGCTTGAAGGTTATTGAGATGAATATTAAGTATGGTGACACTGTGACACATTTGCATAGAACTCCTTTCTTGATTGGATCTTCACGACGTCTCCGAGCCTCCTCACAGAGATGAAAAACTTGTCCAAGGTCAAACAGGCTCCATCCTCAGCTCTGCTGACACTAAGTCTGTTTCCTTTCCCATGTCATCGCCACGTTGTCTCTATACTGGGAAATCAATATTAACAACCCTTTCATCTCCTAGGCCTGAGACAGCAGACTACTCATACATACCCTTGAGTCTCAGCTTCCTTAAGAGCTAAAGACGATGGCATGGCTTATAAATTTGTCCTTGTAGAATATGACAAGTTATAATGCCACCTCATAGACGAACGAACTGAAGCCTTGCTGGTTTTCTTATTCATAATATTCTGCTAAAAACGATTAGGTGAGGTAGAGCTTCATTTGACTTATCCCTCCTGGGACTTTCTTTTTACACCTTTTATTGACATATATTTTAGAACATAGATTTACATGCAGAAAGTTATTTCCCTTCTTGGTTGAGAGGTATTATATGCATTCATCCCACAAACATCTGTTGAAATTTGTATGTACCAGGCATGGTGTAGGCATTGGGGTCATAGTGGTGATTGAGAAGGGCAAGATTCTATGATCATGAGTTTTAATGAAAGAAGAGAGAAAAAAATATAAAACAAAAATGTTATTGTAGCTACAGTGTGAAATAAAGTAAAAAACAAGTGATCTCAGGAAATCCTGGGAGAACACAAATTTACAGAAAGGATTGGAAAGTTGTGAGTGTAGAATGACTGAGGTTTAAGCCAGTTCTATAATCTTCCAGAGTCCTAAGTATCTTAATGAGGTTCTTAATGCCCTACAGAAGTGCTGTATTTATGCAGCTGTCAGTCAGATTTACAAGGGACAACCTGCTGGGTTTTTTAAATGAGTCTTTAAATTAACTTTATCTTTTTCATCAGTGATTTACAGCCACTACACCATTAAGCTACGGGTATAGTCAATTATGGGTTGACAAGATGATAGAAAAAAGACCTGACTTCAATTTTTCTGGCTTTGAACCTAGTTCAGCCTCTGGTTAACTGTTGGTACCCCTGTACCCCTGTTTCTATTGCCTCATCAGAAATATGGTAATCACGCCAATGTTAGGATGCTTTTGGTAGGCACTGGTGATGGAATCAGAGTGGATGAGACTCAAAAGGAGTGATGATTAGTGTTATGCTTCCATAGATTAAATAATATTTAATTATTGTTAAGTAAAAAGAAAAAGAAAAAGAAAGAAAATATTTGGGCTGAGGAGTTGGTTTAAAAGTGCTTTCTTTCAAGCCTGCCAACCTGAGTTTGATTCCCCAGGATCCATGGAAAGCCTGACACAAAGTGGCACCTGTCTGTGATCCCAACATGTCTACCCCAGGGGGACAGAGGCCAGAGAATCTGGGAGCTCATGGGCCAGCTATACTGCCCCAAATCCAGTAGAAAACAACATCACCAAGGGAGTCTGTCTTCAAAAGAAGAGAACTGACAGCCTTCACATGCATGTGCCCACCCACATAGAAACACACACACACACACACACACACACACACACACACAAATGTAAAGGGAGAAAATTATACAGGCAGCAAAGAGAACTAGGCAGGAAATTCTACAGGACAATCAGTTATAAATTCCTCCATACACTGCTTCTTTGTCCTAAATGTTAAGCTTTGAAAATGTTTTTGTAACATGGGGCACCCCTGTTGAAAAGGCAAGCTCGTGGTCCTTGGATTATGCACAATCAGTAATCCTTCAGAGTGAGGCATGGAAACATGGGTACACTGCAGATTTTTTCAGGGAAAAGCAAGTTTGCTTCCTCCCAGGAGTTGAAACCAAGACAGTTTCTGATAAAAGTACAACAGAGGCTGAGTATTATGTAGCAAACATGTCTTTGATTAGGACTGAATGTTTGGCTAAATTTCACTAAATTATTATGAATTCTCACAGTATGCAATGATTGCTTTTTTTGTGTAAAGTCATGGACTCTTTACAGGGATGAATCATTTGTCAGTACTGGATTTTGATGCATCTCTTGAGTTATCTTTCACTGTTGCCTCATTTTATACTCTTGTCTGACTCTCATGTGCACATCTTGTCACTCCATTAGCTTACAAAGCTGCAGAGGACAGGCATCTCCTAATGCCTGTAGCTCCTGAAGTGTGGCCCACGCAAGTGCTTCTGAATGGATTCACTGCCTGTCTCTTTGAATGATGTGAAAATAGAAAGCATGAGTGAATTTCAAGGTTAAGGAAGGCATTCTAATCTTTTAATGCAAATCATTTGAGAAACAATCAGTCTATAACTTAAGAAAAAAATATCCATAAGGCACCTAACAGCAAAATGCCATGTTCAACGAATTCTCTCCAGAGGTATTTGTTCAGCTGAAATAAATTAAATGTGCAATGTCTCCAGGAAAACATAAATTGGTCGTGTTGATAAATATAAAGTAAGGAAAAGAAATTGAAAACAGTAATGTGGCTAGAGACTATGTTAAAATGCAGCCTACCTAACTCAGGTTCTTAGTGAAATCAATGAATTCAGACTAAACCATATGTTTGGATTGTCTTACCTCCAATAGTTATAATGAAAATTTTCTGGCTGACATTCCTTCTGGCTCTGGAGTCAGTGGCAGTCTCAAAATGATGCAGGATATAGTGTGTCTTTAATGCTTAAGTAGTGCTTAAGTAATCAGGACAATTTAATTAGAAGGGCAGTCATATTCTGAAACAGTTATTATTCCTTGGAGAGTTGCTAGAGCCTTGGTGTTACATTTCTGCAGTTACAATGTTTCCTCACCATTGTTGTTTTTTGATTGTGTGATTGTTTATATGTGTGCTTGTTGAGGTCAGGATTTGATGTCGGGTGTCTTTCTCCATTGCTCTCCACCTGATTTTTTAAGATGGGGACTCTTATTGAACCTAGAGCTTACTCATTCCTCTGTACTAGTTTACCAGCAGGTCCCAGAGATTCACCTGTCTCCACCTCCTCAATAGAGAGATGATAGATGTAATCCGACATACCCAGCATAATATATGGGTGCTGGGGATCTGAACTCTGGTCTTTATGCTTGCATAGCAAGCTCTTTACTCATTGAGCCACCCCCAACCCACCCCACTTGTTGATTTTTAAAGAAAGTGTAGTTTTTATCATTCCTACAAATTTTGTTCCAGATTTTTTTCTCTAAGCATGTGATACTCCTGAGTGTCACTCACTAGCTCCCTCTCCAGAGCTGGTAATTGTTCTGAGCTCCATCAGTCAAGTCTTCCCATTGTTGATTTAAAGAGCAATTACCATTGTATCTGCACCCTGAAGGAATTGAACTTGCATTTCCCTTTTCTCTCCTTAGCTCCAGAAACAGTTTTATCCAGTTTAATGTTCCATGGGCACTTGGAAGACAACCTGCTCAAATTGAAATCACTATTTTTCTCCTATAAATTTTCTCATCATCTTATATTTCCTACTTGCTTAATTGTGTCACCACAAAACTGGTTGCAACAGTCAAATCCTTGGAGGTATACTCAATGGCTTCCCATCCCTTCCCTACTTATATCCTGTCGATACAAAAACCTCATTGATTCTATTTCAGAAATTCCATCAGAGCTCTTTCAGCTCCTCCAGTATACCAGTGGCATTGCCTTAGTGATGGCTCCCCATCACCTATGCTGATAACTTCCTGAGCAAGCTCCTTCTGGTTTAGGATGGCCTCTGAATCAGCATTCCTCACCCGTGTTCTTCCATGAAATGCTATGCTTAGACATGAACCATTTTCCTAGGGCCATCATGGACTGACTGTTGCCCAAATTGTTAGTGCACCAGCTCTTTCCTGCCCTTTATTGAGACTATTTTCTGTCATTTTTTCATCTTTTCTAAAAGAAACATTTTATTTATTTGTTTGAGAGAGAGAAAAAGAGGCAGACAGCTAGAGAGAGAGAGAGAGAGAGAGAGAGAGAGAGAGAGAGAATGGACATGCCAGGGCCTCTAGCCACTACAAAGTCCAGATGCATGTGCCACCTTGTGCATCTGGCTTATGTGGGTCCTGGGAAATTGAAACTGGGTCCTTAGGCTTTGCAGGGAAGCACTTTAACTACTAATCCACCTTCTAGTCCTCATCCTTTTGTTTTTTTAATGAGGAACTTTGTATTGACATAGAATGTGTTGGTACCATCATTTACCCCCTTTTGACTACAATTAAATTATATTAATTTAAGGTAGATTTTCCAGAGCACCCCTTTATCAAACTTAGGCTTCCTTGAGTTTGCCTTAAGTCATAATTATATGCTTCTTAGTGTTTACATTAAGAAGCCCTAGTCACCCCCAACCTTGGTAAGCTCTATGAAGGCAGAGGCCAACTCCTGTTTATTCACAGTGCATCCTTAGCTCCCACATGGTACTAGGCAAATGCTGGACACTCAACCAATATTTATTGAGGGATATATTAGTCATTTTGACTAGTAATGATGTGTTAGTAGGCAAGGTAACTTTAGGCATCAGTAGGACTCAACCTGAGCGTGTATGAGCAATGCTTACCCCTGAAGAATATAAGTTAGTGTGGCAGACAGCTTCCAGGTTCACTGACATGAACTTCCAAATTAGACACAGTTATGGAGGAAGGGCTATTTATTGAACTTACAGATCCAGTGGAAGTTCCATAATGACAGAAGAAGCTGGCCTGCTTTCACAGATCCAAGCAGAGAGAGAGAGAGAGAGAGAGAGAGAGAGAGAGAGGCCACAGGCAAAAACAAACAAACAAACAAACAAACAAACAAACAAAACCCAAAGCCACACCATACAGCACACTTCAGGAACTCCCCACAGAACTCAGGCACTCTTGAATATCTTTAGATTTAAATTTCTAATATACCACCACACCTTAGGGCTTTTACCTTAAGATCTGCCCACAGACACTGCCTCCAGCCAGGTGGCTGGAAATCCAAAAAGTGTTAATAAACTCCTAATTCTATTGTGGTGCGGGGGTGGGGGGGCTCTATTCAAACTACCACAGTTAATAAGTGTTTTTCCATTACAGGGATAATTTTGAAAGTTCTCAAACTTACCCAAAAATAATAATAATAAGCCTTCAATTTTCAGTCATTGCTTAGTTATACATTACTGCTGTATACATTAGATCTGATCATGCAGTGTGGGGACCACTGAGTTATCTGACATGTCTTCTTTATATGGCTGCCTTAGTTTTCTTCCAAAAGCATAAAGCTTGTCTTGTAAGTTTATTTCTTCATTATGAGCTTTTAATGGGTTCACATTGTTTTCAGAATAATGTCTAAATTATGTTAAGTCTTAGTCCAGCCAGGCTGCTTTAATACATTGCCATAAGCTGAGTATCTTATTAACAAGAGAAAGTAATTTTTTATAGTTCTAGAGACATGAAATCTAAGATTGGGGACCAGCATGGATAGTTCTGGTGAAAGCTCACTTCTTGGTTCATAGACAGTGTCTTTTTATTGTGTCCTCAAGTGTTAGGTGGTGTAACGGAACCATTTTGGTTGGTTTTCTTTCTTTCTCTCTCTCTCTCTCTTTTTTCTTTCTTTCTTTCTTTCTTTCTTTCTTTCTTTCTTTCTTTCTTTCTTTCTTTCTTTCTTTTTCTTTCTTTCTATTTCTTTCTTTTTTTCCAAGGTAGAGTCTCACTGTAGCTCAGACTGACCTGGAATTCACTATGTACTCTCAGGGTGGCCTCGAACTCATGGCAATCCTCCTACCTCTGCCTCTCGAATGCTGGGATTAAAGGCAAGAGCCACCACTCCTGGCTAGTTGGTTTTCTTTCTATTCTCCCTTTTCCTTTTTTTCTTATGTCTTCCTTCCTTCCTTCCCATAGTTCCTTTGTTCCTCCTTTTGCTTCCTCTTCCCTCCCTTCCTCCCCACTCTCTCTTCCTAAAGATAGTAATCACACACATAAGGCTCAATTCTTGTGCCCTATCCTCTTCCAAAGACCTTGCCTCTTCATACCATCACCTTGTGGGTTGTCTCAGATTTGGGGAATTTCTTTTTTTTTTTTTTTTTTTTATTGACAACAAAACATACTTACATACCAAAGGTGCGTATTTTTCCCTCCCCTCCCCCCTTCCCCTTTAGAACTCCACTCTCCATCATATCCCCTCTCTCTCTCCATTAGTCTCTTTTTTTAATATGATGTCATCCTCTTTTACTTCTACTATGAGGGTCTTGCGGAGGTATTGCTAGGCACAGCAAGGTCATGGATATCAAGGCCAATTTCTGTCTGGGCAGTTGCATTGTAGGGAGTCGTACCCTTCCTTTGGCTCTTCCATTCTATCCGCCCCCTCTTCCGCAATGATCCCTGAGCCTTGGAGGGTGTGACAGAGATGTTTCAGTGCTGGGCACTTCTCCATCCCTTCTTCTCAGCACTATGTTGCCTCTTGGATCATCCCAGTGGTCATCGCCATCTGAAAAGAGAAGCTTCTCTAACCAGAAGTGAGAGTAGCATTAATATGTGAATATGAACATTAAGTGAAGTATTTTCCGGGCAGCTTGGTGGGAATAGTATATACATTTAGATAAGGGCATGCTTTATACCCCTAAAGTTTATGACCTTACCTACCATAGACTTTGCTTAGGTTTTTCAGTACCAGGCATGTATTCCCTCCCGTAGAGAGGGCCTTCAGTCCAATTATAGAGCAGTTGGTTACCCCACGAGTAGACATGCCACTATTGCACCTGTTCAGTCTTTGGGCCTGTCTGGCCAAATTTGAATATTCAGCGTCCACTGTTTTCACTGCTGATGACTTCTGTCTCCCATACTCTGCATGCAGTGCAGCTTTTTCCAGCTTTCAGTTGGCTGGTCTACAGGGAAAAGGTTTTCTGCTCAGCACCAGCTTGCTTTCTCAGTGACCTTGCCTCTCAGGCAAGAGATGTCTTCAGCAATAGGGTCTTACTATCTGTTTCTCAGGGGAAACCAAGGGCTTTGGCAAAAGCCTTTAATGTTTTGGAGGCTACCGGGACCTCCTTGGCCAACAACTCACTGGAAGGTATCCCATCCCAGGTACTGAAAATTTTCTAGTAACAGTCTACAGCTTCTAGATGTACCATTATTCAAAAAAGTAGTTTTACATAAGTCTTATTCACAATCTTTTGAAATTAGATTGACCCTCCCCTTGCCCTTCTTTTATGCATAAAAGAAGGGGAATTTCATCTATAGCATTTGACATGAGTGACACAGTCATTTTTATCCTGAACCCAATAATTCTTCCCATTTTCAGCCTTAACCAATTTACACCACAGGCAAATACCTTGAACTGTGTGTCCCACTGTTTCCCACATGTAAGTCTGTTTGCTTTTTAAAATCCAACCTGCTCAAGCACTTTTGTTATTTTTTCCTCTGTGCTACCATTGCATGACTTACTTTGGTAATTCTAAAATTTATTATATATTTTATTATAATACTGTAGAATATCTCTCAGATTCCATAGAACCTCCTGGATTATGCTATGCTTTTGAAGTGTCAGGCCCTGCATATGATGACATCTAATAACTCTTGGCTGACTGCAGCTATTGCCTGTTGTTTGAAAGTAAAAATCTCTTTGCAGTGCTACAAACGGCGATTTAATACTCAGCTGACTCAACAAAGCCTATTGAATCTATAAGGCAAACTGAAACGTGTTGCTAATACCATTTCCTCTCCTAGTGTTCGGCTCTGTTTTCTCTCTGTGCCGATGCAACTGGGAAAACCTCTTCCTTTTCTTCTGGTTCCAGCTCAGAGGCAGAGAGCTTTACTGAAATTTTCTTTTACTTCTCATTGCTTGAGGAGGAAAAGCTAAAAGAAGACTATTCCCTTCTTTCTTTCCTCCTTGCCTCCCTATCGCTCTTCTTCCTCCCCTGTCTTTGCCCCTTTCTACCTTTCTCTGCAATTTTTATCTTTAGGATGGAAGCATATGTCAAGGGAATATCTGCATCTTTAGGACTTGCTTATGACTCAAATAGCTCTGAAGACTCTTCATCGCAAAACATGTCACTATGTTTTGCATGAGAAACTTGATACAATACTATTAGCAATAAAACAAAATCAACCTTAAATAATATCTATTAGTAAATAAAAATACCAAAAAGACTTTGCTGTTTAGTATGGGTCTCAGCTATATGATATACTCAGACTTAAAAAAAAAATGTGCCTCTAGCCACTGCAAACAAACTCCAGATACATGTGCCACCGTGTGCATCTGGCTTACATGTGTAGTGGGGAACTGAACCTGGGTTCTTAGGCTTTGTAGGCAAGTGCCTTAAGTGCTAAACCATCTCTCCAGTCCCAGACTTTTTTTAAAATTAATTTTATCACTTGTATCACAGACAGTTCCACATTACTGGGGTGCACATCCAAACCAGACAGTTTATGGGAGGAAGGAATTTATTTCATCTTATAAATCTAGGGGAAGTTCCATCAATGGTGGATGGAGCTGGTTCCCTTTCACTGATTCAAGCAGAGAGAAACCACTACTAGCTAGCACAGACCAACACCAGCAGATAGCACAAATACCACCAGAGCTCAGACTGCTCTTTCCATACCTTTGGGCTGTAATCAGATCCTCTTCCAAACATACCTTTGGGTTGGACCCCAGGATCTGCTCCCGGTGACCCCTCCTCCAGCCAGGTGGCTGGACACCCAAGTTAAAAGCTTAATAAAACACCCGGGTCTATGGGGGGGGGCATACATTCACACTCAAACCACCACAAATTTTATTTTGAATTATGCTTAATAAATCAAAATGGTCTTTTTTTCCTTCTGCTCCCTGAATCTTATCACACATCTTACACATTTTGCTTTTGCTTATACATACCCATAAATGTAATGCTGAAATTTGAGGACAAAAAATCCCTGCAACTCATGCGTTTATATCGTTTATCTGATACATATATTATAAAGCAAATAAACATTATTTCTTTTAATGAAAATAAACTGTGATGTCTTTTAACAACTGAGAATGACAAATGCTTTGAGAAGTAATATCCTGTGTTAAATTATGTGCTTTTATAAAGTAGTTAACCTCTTTAAATTTTCACAAAATCAGTGCTCTTCTGAATCACTTTTTATATGTGTGTGTGTGTTTAACAGGTGGTGTTTGCATTGCTCAATCACAGAAAATTCCACGCGAACCAAGACCTGGAGAATTTGAAAAAATTATCAAACGCCTGCTTGAAACACCTAATGCTCGAGCAGTGATTATGTTTGCCAATGAGGATGACATCAGGTGCTAATTACTTTTCTACAATATGTAAGATCACATTTATGCCCCACATCCTTTTCAAACAGATTTCATGTACAGTGTAAAAAGCTTGGGAGATTTCATCAGAAATGCTACGTTCTTTTACAATTGCAGAGTGCCTTCTGCTCCAGACACAATAGCTTTCTACATTCCTGTGTCCACAGGTCTATAGAAAAAAACCTGGGACTGAGACGAGATAAGTAAGGATGATAGACATAGTGATGGGAACAAGGCCAAGGAGAAGGCTAATTAATATGTGCTAGAGACTCTTCCGTATTTCTTTAAGGAGATTGTAAGACTCAAGCATTTGGAATGATTAATTACTTGTTTAACAGTGATGTACTGAGCATATGTAACTTCAGAAAGCTGGTTATCTTAGTCTGCTTTCTGTTGCTATCACTGAATACCACAGACTGAGTAATTTATAAAGAGGCTTGTTCTGTGGGTTCTGGACATCCCAGAGCATGGTTCTGGCTTCATCTTGGCAGCTGGGAAATGGCCTTGCTGCTAGTCATGATATGGTGGAGGGTATCACATGACAAGCCAGAACAGCTTTTCTTATGAAGTCACACATGCAATCATGAGGGCCACATTCTCATGACTTAGTCAAACTTAATTACCACCCAAGGACCATACCTCTAAATTACTAACATATGACTTTGGGGATTAACTTTCCATGGTATATGAGATTTAGTGAACACATAGAAACCACATCAGTCATCATATGACATTCATATTTGTAGTGTTTCTTGATAAATGGTGCTATGTTTTATTTCTTTTTATTCCTACAGGAGGATATTGGAAGCAGCAAAAAAATTAAACCAAAGTGGGCACTTTCTATGGATTGGCTCAGATAGCTGGGGATCCAAAATAGCACCTGTCTATCAGCAGGAAGAGATTGCCGAAGGGGCTGTGACAATTCTGCCCAAACGGGCATCAATTGATGGTAAGGATGCGACAAGAATAATTTGTTTCATTCCACTGGATTCAATATTCTAAGGTAGGCTGGGGATGGAGCTTAGTGGTAGAGCATTTGCTTAGCAAGAAGAAAAGTTTCTGGGTTTGATCCCCAGTGCTGGAACAAAAATGAAAAGAAAAAACATTGAAAGGCAAAACTGGAGTATTAGAAATGAAATATACTCATTATTAATTATTCTGAGTGGAATATTTAGTTCTGATGGCAGCCTTGTCATTCCAATGGCTATACATCCCAGCATATTTCAAAGAGTGTGCATTAGATTTTCTCTTATGAAAGTGAGCCAATCATTAATCATTAAAATTACATATTTTAACAATTTACGCAATTATACTTCAATTTTGCACATTTTCATTGGCATGTATGAGGGTTATAGCATTTTGGAGGGAAAGTACTTGTTCCAAAAACACTGAATACAAGATAAAACTAAGTTAACCAAATGGTTAAATAAAGAAACAGGAAAGATTTGGCGTAACCTTAAAAGACATTCTTTCTCCGGGTATCTTTTCCACACGTCCTGACAATAGTTCAAATTCCCACCTTTAACATTATGCTTTGGAGTAGGGCATTATGATTAGGGGGCTCCCTTCAATAAAGGGGTTATCCTTAGAAAACTAATCCTTTAGCCTAAATAGCCATGACTCTATAAGATCTTCTTAGCACTGGTTGTTTTTATTGAATCAGCTAAAAATGGAACATAGAGGAGATAATGTTTGAATGGGGACTCAGAGGGAAGTCTAGAACGTTGATTCATGCTACGGAGAATGAAAGGAATGTGAAAAGTTTGAATTAGATGCTGCTGTGGGAGGTGCACAGCGGAGGGAGGGCTCCAAAGATGATATCAACAGCAGACTTTCCCATTCACTCATGTCTAGAACCAGTGATGAGGATGAGGCTGTCCATTGGTCCTCCTTGACTTTCTCCATAAGAGAATCCTTGAGGTGACTGATCTCCTTCTTCTTTTGTTTGTTATGTGTTTCTGTATCATGCAGTACACAACTATAACACCTATTCGCAAGTTCTAGTGGCATTTCATTATTTAGTTTTGATTTTGAAAGAATGCTTTAACCATGTTTTTCTTCTTTAAAACAGGGTTTGATCGATACTTTAGAAGCCGAACTCTTGCCAATAATCGGAGAAATGTGTGGTTTGCTGAATTTTGGGAGGAGAATTTTGGATGCAAGTTAGGATCACATGGAAAAAGGAACAGCCACATAAAGAAATGCACAGGTAGTCACTTAATGTGTTTTCTTTGGTGCATTTGTTTTGAGTAATGCCTAATAGAGGAAGTGGAGCTGTATGTGAATAACAGTGAGCATATCTTCTAATTCCATTTTTATTTTCTTAGCGGGGTTAACATGAATTGATCATTGACTAATCTGAAAGTTTGTTCATTTTATTCATATTGTTGACCAACAAGCATTCATTGAATATTTACTTGGGTGACATTTATGAAGTATCTACTTTAGGAAAGGCACTTTATTACGTTTCAGGGGATATAAACAAATGGACAAGATGAGGTATTGTTCTCTAGGAGTTCAAATGTAGTGAGTATAACTGACCAGAAGACAAATGATGTTCAATTACTTCAACGTATGCCTCCTATTCCGTTATGCTGTTGTTCTCCACCCAGTATAATAACTATCCTAGAGCAGCTGTGCTTTTTAATGCTTCTCCTTTATGCAGCTTGTGATTTGAAATAGTAATGTTATTGAGTGTCTCTTTTTGTTATTTTATTTTTTTAATGGTTGGATTTTTCTTTCTTAAAAATATTTACTTTTATTTATTTGAGGGAGAGAGAGAGAGAGAGGAATAGAGAGAGAAAATGGGTGTGCCAGGGTCTCTAGTCAACTGCAAATGCATGTGCCACCATGTGCGTCTGGCTTATGAAGATACTGTGGAATCAAAACTGGGTCCTTAGGCTTCACAGGCAAGCACCTTAACTGCTAAGCCATCTCTCCAGCGTGAGTGTCTGCTTTGTAATGTAAGAATGAAACCATTTTTATTTGTAGATAACTTGTCTGTATATAGAGAAATAACCATGAAATCTTCAGATTTACTTAGCATTAAGAATAAATTTATCAGTCACAGAACCAAGGTCAATATAAACATTCATTACTATAATTAGAAACAAACACTTTGAAAATGATATTTAATGAATATTGCTGATAGAGGGTTGAGATAAAAACAAACAAACAACAACAACAACAAAAACACCGGGCTGGAAGATGGCTTAGTGGTTAAGGCACTTTCCTGTGAAGCCTAAGAAATCATGTTTGAATTTCCAGGTCCCACATAAGGCAGCTGTATAGGGACACAAGCACACAATTTTTGCACATGTGCACAAGGGAATACAAGTATCTGGAGTTTATTCATAGTGGCTGAAGGCCCTGACACACCCATTCTCTCTGTCTCTCTCTCTCTGCCTCTTTCTTTCTTTCTCTCTCTCTTTCTAAAAATAAGAAAAAAAAACCCAGAAAACCTTTGGAATAATCCTAAGATATGAATATCCTCCACAGTGGCAACTACAAAACTGAAGCATGTGTTTCTCCCCTCACCCATGTTTTTTTTTTTTTTTTAGGAGAGGGAAAGGGAGAGGGAGAGGAGGACAGATAGAGATGGACGTGCCAGCAGCCTCTCAGCTGCTGAGAACAAATTCCAGATGCATGCGCCCCCTTGTGGTCAAGTGTGGCATTGCACCCTTGCATCACTGCATCTGGCTAAACGTGGGACCTGGAGATTAGAACTGCTGGAGATTGGAACCAGCGTTCTTAGGCTTAGGAGGCAGGCGCCTTAACCGCTAAGCCATTTCTCCAGCCCTCACCCATGTTTTGATATGTCCTTTTCCTTTCCATCTGCCTCCCTTGCTCTGGAAATAGCTGTTCAAATAGAGAGGTAATATGGTAAGCGCTAGAGCAGAAACATAATCTGAGGGAAGATGAAGGTGTGAAAATTGGTGTGACATTGCAAAGAAGTCTCACTCTAGGTTTCTTTACTAAGATTCATATTCATGTGAGTGTGGGGGGAAGACACTAAATAAGTAAACAGGAAAATGAATAGAAGCTGAGACAAGCTTAAGACATGAATACTGTTCTCGTAGCTAGCCTGAAACCAGTTCCAGGGAAATTGTGACAGACACTGTGGTCACTCAGATCTCATAAAAACAGAGATCCAAAGTCTACAGAGAAAGCAACACTAAATCAGATCCCTGTTTTGTCCACCAAGGCTCAGGGAGCATTTTGGATGAGAGGGTAGAAAGATTGTAAGAGCCTCAAGGTGGGTGGGAATAGGCTGAGACACCATGTTTTCCCCATCCCTGTAGATACTGACTGAGGCCTCTTGGTCCTCATAATGAATAGCAATAATTCCACTAAAGACCCTCAGCAGAATTGGAGTAGGGGAGAGGGGGTCTATGTGTGCGACTTTTTTTTTTGTTTTTCAAGGTAGGGTCTCACTCTAGCCCAGGCTGACCTAGAATAGTCTCAGGGTGGCCTCAAACTCATGGCAATCCTCCTACGTCTGCCTCTCAAGTGCTGGGATTAAAGGCTTGTGCCACCACGCCCGGCTTTATGTGTGCAACCTTTTAATAAATAAAAACATCAATAATTTTTTTAAAAGAAAAATTCAATGGAGAGAACGTGGAGGGCTCCAAGGGAACTGAGGGAGAGGATCACAGTTATTTTGTTTGATACGAAGATGAGTCACCTAGGAGGTGATTCTTGAGATGAGATCTTGTCATCGTGTAAAGTTGTTAGCCATGTAAAGCCATGATGGCAGCACATCCCGGAATCTAAGGACAGAATTGTTCAAAGTACAGAAAAATGAACAAACAATAAAAACTAGCTTGGGCTGGAGAGATGGCTTAGTGGTTTGATTCCCCAGTACCCATGTAAGCCAGATGCACAAGGTTGGTGCATGTGTCTGGAGTTTGTTTGCAGTGGCTGGAGGCCCTGCATGCCTGTTCTTTCTTTCTCTATCTGCCTCTCTCTCTCAAGTCAATAAATGAAATATTTAAAAAAAAACCAAGCTCTAGGAAGCTGGAGTGAGAGGGAATATTATGATCAAAAGAGATTCATATCATAGCAAGTGAAACCAAATAAATCAATTGGAAATGATTCTATGACACTGAGCAATTTAAAAGGAACAAAAAAGAAGGATGGTCTTGAAGTTCTCTTTAGAGGTTCTACAGTTTAGGAATTTGGCTCCCCCCCGCCCCCCACCTATAGTACAGATGGACAAGAGACTTTTATCAGAGAATTGATTGGTCTCAAGAAGATTCTTCTAGTGCTGTGAGGAGGGTTGAGGTTCTGGGGAGAAAGTCACCACAAAGAGCAGATGAAGGATGACAAACACAGGACACATGCTTCAGTGCGTACTTTTTATAGACGTTACTAGCACTTGGGCAGGAATGGTAAGAGATGGCGGCTTTGAGTGATAAACTTCTGTCAGGTATGTCTAGGTAAATGAGTGATGTAATTAGTTGACAGAGAAAACAGCAGAACAAATAGTAGACAGATGCATGGGAACCAACTTGAGTTTAGTTCTGGTACAGCCCCGTGGAATTTTCCAGCAGGTGGCAGCGAAAGGTCTGATGCCCTATGGAGAATTCACTAAAAATTCAAATTATGGAGTTATGGATAGACACTTGGAAGTTAGAGATGAAGACGCAGGAAGACTGAGATAGGAGATGGAGCAAGACTGAAGAACGAGTGTTGAAAACCAAACGAGAGGCCTTAGAAAAGGAAACCGGATGGTAAGCTTGAGTGAAGAAGGTGAACTGAAAGTCAGGGTTCTCTCAGTCTCCCGGGAGGAAACGTATCATTTGCTGTTGTGGGACTGCAGAGAGGTACGACTGAGGGATTAGAAGTGGGGGAGGCACACCCACAGCATACGACAGAAGAGACAAAGTTGAGGAAAAGATACTTTTTAGTTCCAAGAAGCTTGGCAAAGAAAGAGAAGAGGAACACTAGGGGAGCTTCAGATTGAAGTCAAGGTGAAGGGTTTCAAAGGCTAGGGCACATGAATGTGTTTTCAGATGAAAGAATGGAAACTTGCTAGAGATAAGAAGAAAGATTAAACATAGAGCAGGATCTTGAAGAAACTTTGGAGCAAGCAGGAAAGTGGGCAGTATTTATAACCTTTGGATAATAGGATGTAGTTGGGGAAAATGTTATGCCCAAACATATACATAACTAGACAAGACAAGTCCACAATTAAATAAAAAGTTTCAAAGTAGATGTTAAGGAAGTTCAGAAAATATATGACTAAGTTCAAGTAAATATTTCATAACAAGAGACGTGGGAAAGAAGATGGAGGAGAAGGTGGGTTCATAGGTGAAAGGCAGGGAGATGCAGAAATAACAAAGAGGTCCCGCTTGTTGGAGAGGAGGGTACATGCATATTAAGGAACCAATGGGCAACAAAGAGGGGCCAGTTTATGGGAAATTTATAAGGAGGGCACATTAATTACTTTTCTCATCTCCGAAACAAAATACTGGACAGAAGCAATCAAAGGGAAGATGTATTTTGGTTTAAGGTTTCAAAGATTTCAATCCATCCTTCTTGGCTCCATCCATTCTGGGCAGGGCGTGTGGAAGAAGAGGTTCTTTATCTCGTGATAGATGAATAGGAAGCAGAGAGTGAGGACGGGACTGTGGCCCAGATACAACCTTTAAAGGCCGTCCTGTAGTGATTTACTTCCTCCAATTAGGTTCCACATCCTAAATTTCCCAGAACCTTCTACAAGTGTTCATCAAAACATGAGTCAGTGAGGAACAGTGTAGATGGGAACTACAGCAGAGCTTACATGTGTTTTTTTATTTTTTAACTGAGATTTACTGTTATGTGCTTAATTTTCACATAATTGCTTGGCTCTATGCAAATTCAATTTCTAGCCTACCAGTTAATGAAACAGAGAAATCTCTATGTAACTCTGTGTGTGTGTGTGTGTGTGTGTGTGTGTGTGTGTGTAATTGATAGGAAACTAGACATCAACCTATAATATAGTTTTGTCTGGGCTGTTTGAAGAATAAACTATTTCTCTAAACTTTAATTTTCCAAGGAAATTAATTCTTTCTTTAGCCTTTCTGGCATACTTACTTATTTCAGGAATGAATACTGAACTGGTTTGTTGGAGAATCTGGATTTAGTGGCAGGTGTGCTTCAAATCCTTTGATTTATTTGGGTAATGGTATAAGTGTAATAATTTTTTCCAATTGCAAGTATTTCTAGTGTAGTGAAAATGATGTTATATGCTAGGGAAGATGTACCCAGAAATAAATGGGTCAGTAAACAGATTTCCATAAAAATTCTATTTGGGGAACACCAGAATGACTTGTTTCTGAATAGAAAACAAGTAAATAATGAATAATGAAATAATGTTATAACATATTTTAAACAGAAAACAGTAACCCTGAACGTTTACACATAGCAAGAGAAAACATTTGTGTCCAAGCTTACCACCATGCTCAATTTTTCTTCTCTGTTTTATTTATTTATGAGAGATGGGGGGCCAAACTAGGGCCTCCAGCCACTGCAAATGAACTCTAGATGTATGCATCTGGCTTACGTGGGTTCTGGGGAATTGAACCTGGGTTCTTTGGCTTTGTAGGCAAGTGCCTTAACCACTACACCATCTCTTCAGTCTTCTTTTCTGTTTTGGAGAGGGGAAGGGGAGATGATCTTTCACATTAGAGGTTAAATATACTTAAGAGGAAAATTGACAGTATTTGCATAAGTAGAGGTGAAAATTGTTTTAAAGATAGGTCTTTAAAATGTTCATGGTTAAGAGTTAAGGATGTAGCCCAGTCTGTAGATTGTCTACACAGCATGCACAAGGTTCTGGGCTTGATTCTTAGCACCAGATAACATTGGGCATCGTGTTGCTCACCTATAATCCCATCACTCAGGAAGTAGAGACAGGAAGATCAGAAGTTCAAGACCACAGCGAGGTTACCTGTGTGTTATGAGACCCCCTTTTTTTAAAACTGTGTTTAATTATTTTACAATGAGAAAATGTTAAGAAACTCTCTGAGAATGAGATATTTATAAAGCTCCTCTCTTCATTTACAGCATCATTTGTGGGTTATGTGTGTTGAGTAAAATTTTACATTAGGCTATGGTAATATGTGAATGTAGCAATTTGCTTTCAATGTGGGGAGATGCTGGCAGTATATTTACATGAATAAGTGTGTGCTTCCCAGCAGGGTTGGGCTTCTGTCTTATTAATTTTCAGGAGACAGAATATCTTCAAGCAGTGAGGAGCGTCCTCTTCCTATAACATTAACACAGTTCAGACAGTTCTGTGAGATGATTTCCCCCCTAGAGCCTCGGGAAAGCTTTCAGAGAGATGTGGTAGTGCTGCTAACTTTTGATATGCTGGCCAAACTCCAAGTGAGGTAATTCCTATCATCCACTTAGCTATTTATGTAGTTATTATTGCTTCTGAGAGCTGCTGAGTTCTGAAAGCTACCACTACTTAATCCTACTTAAAATTCCCTTTGTCTTTCTCAAGAGGAGAAAAAGGGCTCTTTTATACTTGTTATCAGCGGTGATGGGTATTATTTTGTCGATGTTTATCTGACCTTTCCCTCCCTCCTTCGTTCATTCTACTCTCGGAATTAATGCCTGTCCACTCTGGATGCTGGACACCCACAGACTCCCTCGAGGAGCGCGTCTTCATCATCTCTCTGTCTCTACACATTTTGCACATACCTGTTTCACCACTCTGGCCCTGTCTTGATGCCTTTTCCTTTGTCCTCTTTTTCACTTCCTTTTAACTCTTTCTGTCTTTTCTCATTCGTCCCTTATTAGACATTGTTTTCTTCAGCAAGATTGTGACTGGGAGTGGAGAGGTCTTCTTTAGGGGTGTTGCCTGTTTCTTCTAATGACTCTGCAACTCCTATTTTCTTTTCTTTTTCTTTCGTGAGGATCCAATAGTGAATATTGCAGGGACCTGAGTACATTTGGTTGACTTCTCATCTCAAAGGCACACTTTCTTTCACCACAATCTCTGTCTTTGCCTTCATTTCTCCACTAGGAACTATAAATACCTCTGCCTTTAGCAAAACAACACCCTTTCATCAGTGTGATAAGGCCAATTAGCTTTACTTCCTGCCTTCAAACCTCCTATCAATTCATTTATTCACTGGTAATTGATCCACTTGTTGATTAGTTGAATAGCCCACCATGGATGTGCCAGGAACTGTGCTACAGCTACAGAGATAATGAAGGAACTTCCTTTCCCTCAAGGAGCTCACATAGACACACACACTGTCCTGTTGCATCTGAAGTGTTTCTGTTGTCTGCTGGATTTCAGTCCTCAGCCAGGAGCTTGGAGCATTACAGCTTAGCTTGCATACAGCTGACACTCAGATTCTAAATGGCGGTGAGCATATGCTACATGAAATGGCCTATTGATTCTTATTTATGATGATAGAAAAAGTGGTAATGGAAAAAGCAATGCACAAATACGTTTCTTCCCACAAACAAGCAATCTTGTCAGTGAACCAAATAGGAGGCTCAATAATTAGTCTCCTGGAAAGGACTGTCAGTTTATTTTCTAGTGCCAATGCCAGAATAACTAGGTAAGTTTTCATGGATCCTCTCGGCAATCATTTATTTGTGGTGGAATTTTGTGAAACGAGGAACCCCTCCTCTTGACCATGCATGTGCACGCACGCTCGCGCGCGCGCGCGCACACACACACACACACACACACACACACACACACACACACACACCATTCACCCAGGACTCATGACACCCTGCAAATGAATTGGGCAGCTAGCATGAGGATCAGATTTTCACAATTTGATTTGGTGATTCTGAGTGAAAGGATACCAGGATGATAATCTTCTCTGAATTAAAATGTGTGCTGGCATCCACATTTGTCTATCCCTTTGCCTAGAATGAAATCCTCTCAGGGAGAATATATTTATATTAGCACTACAAGGTGGCCATTGGCCCATATGCTTCTATTCTTGGCAAATAAAATCTCAGGAATGACTTATTTATGCTATTTCTGAGATTCCGTATTGAATTCCAGTGGGTACATATGAGAAGATAAAGATGGCATTGATTTCAGACATACTGAATTTCAGAATTTGGAGCTAGACTGTAAAATCGGAATCACTCTCTAATCTTCTAGATGAAGAAACTGGAAACCATAACAGTGAATTATTAAAAAACACTCTCAGTGTTAGTCTCAGAGCCACATCTAAACTCCCAGACTCTTTTGAGTTTGCCCTTGATGTTTATAATCCTCAATTTATTTTGTTATTTACTTTTAAGAACTTTACCACATAGTTGAAAAATATTTCTTGTTTGTTCCTTAACAAACATCCTGTGTGTGCTTTGGTAACACTTCTCATCACTGTGACAGACTACCTGGCAGAAGCAACTTCAAGGAGAGGTTTGTTTTGGCTCAGTTTAAAGGTTACAGTCCTTCATGGCAAGGGGGTATGGAGGCTTAGGCAGCTCTGTCCATGGTGTCTGGAGCTTGCAATGGGGCTTGTTACATTTCAGAGGCAGAATGGAATTACAGAGAGAGGTCCTTTAGAAATGGTGCTGGGCTATGACCCTCCAGGCCTGGTTGCCCCCACCTACCAATCCACCTACTTTCCTCCAGCTAGGCCCCACAAGTTCCCAAAATAGTGCCATTGGCTGAGAACCAAGTGGTCAAACACCCATGGGGCATATTTCACATTTAAACCATAATCATGCATGACACAGTGTCTTGCAAGATTCTAAAATCAAAGGTATAAAATGAAACAAAAATTTCTCATTAGTTATTTCTAGTCCCACAGAAGATAGTCAATATCTTAATATCCTTCACATAGCTTTCCAATTATATATGTGTTTTTAAAATAGTGAGTTTTAAAAACAGCACAAACCTTTTTATACAGATTTCTGCTTCCTGGCATTTGTAAGAGTAGACCTAGAACTACACTAAGAAAAAAAAAATGAGAGAAAATATAAACTATAAGATCCTATAGTTTTAAGTCCAGTTACACTGAATTAAACTGATTCTCTTTGCTAAATTATAGATAGTCATTTATTCATTCCCTTAGAATAAAAATAAAATTAAGCAAAACCAACCAACCAAAAACCCAAACCACCTGTATTTTGGGAACCATTTGGGGAAGAACTATAATATGTGACAGCATATCTAGAAATTTAGTGTGCACACAGATTGCTTAAGGATATTGTTAAGGTACCGGTTTTGACCATTTTCCAAGTGACCTTGATGCCAATGAACTCTGTCCTATATTTTGAGTAAACAGGGGTATGATAATTGGCTTTTAGTGATACCAACAACACCTGAAGCTTAATTAGCAGAATAAATATTCAGCGTTGCTAAAGATTACTGATAAACTCAAGGTGTCTTACAGTGTCATCTAAGTAAAATTAAAAATTGAAAACTGCAATCAGAAGCCTATGGTTTACATACTATCTTTAGTACTTAGATAAATAAGTGTAAAGTCACCCAAATGTGTGTGTGTATGTGTATGTATGTGTGTGTGCGTGTGCATGTGCATACACACGTGCTTGTGTACATTTTTTCATAAAGAAATTTGAAGGTGGAGAGGTTCATTACTAAATTTAAATAAATGCACACAGATGCACCTATATTTTTAAAATCTCAAGATAGATTGAAAAATGTGTTGTGCTAACACAAAAAATGCTCTGCAATGCCTTAGAAACTTTCAAACATAAGTACATTGAGTAAAAGAGGGAAAGTGGTCTGTGGTAGTTTGAATGTATATCCCTCATAGACTCGGGTGTTTTACTAAAGCTTATCTCCTGCTGCCTGGCCGCAGGAGATGTCAGTGCAGCTGGGGAGTGGATGCTGTGGTCCAGCTCTAAGGTGTGTTGGAGGAGGGTCTGATTTCCAGGTCAAACGTATACAGAGCAGTTTGAGCTCTGAGCTCCTGCTGCTGCCGGTTTTGTGCTTGTTGCTTTAGGCGTTTGCTGGCTGGTGATAGTTTCCCTGTACTTGGAAGCAGCTTCTTCCACCACTGATGGAACTTCCCTCTGGTTCTCTAAGCTTGAAATAAATCTCTTCCTCCCCTAAACTGTGCCTGGTTTCGATAATCATCCCGGCAATGTGGAGCTGACTACAACATGGTACGTAGAGGTCAGCCAACTCAAACTTTTTATCTTGCCAAAAAAGAAATTAAGTTTCATGTGGCCTACGTGAACTATCTAAAGCCAAGTGTCCACCTGAAGGACTGAAATTTGACTTGATTGTTTCCCTATCTCACTCTGATGGCCTTTCCCAGTATAGTGCTCAGTTGCCTTGATCCATTCCATTATTGTTCCTGGTTTAGTGGTCAAAATGTTTACCAAAGTCCATCCAAGTTTAGGCATTCCCTCTTTACTAATGTCCTTGACTATTGAGTTGGTCATGTTGATAATCTTGGTTCGGAAACACCAATTCTGCTGTCAGTATGGTAGCAAATAAACTTGAATGTTATATATGTCTCGCATTTTTTCAGAAGATAACTTAAAACAGAAAATAGCCATTCCTCAGAATTCTATGAATGTAGCAGTGTTGGAATACCTTTGTGTCAATTCCACAGAACTCTGGGATCACTGTGGTTGAGGGACAGCTGTTCATACATATATTGTCTCTGTAATTTGCACAGAAGCACTCAGACAAGGGTGGGAGGACTTAAGCAAGTGAGTGTCAATTAAACATATTTGAGAATTATTTGAAAGACTTCAGTAAGACTTGGGCAAGTCAGGACAACAGAGAGAATTAGAAAAGTAAAATAAAAACAAAACCAAGAAATTATCTTTCCTTCAATAGTAAATTAGATATTAGTTTAGAGAATCAATGAATTCAAGCTAAACCAGGGATATAAAGAATATAGATGGATCAGTATCAGGACAACTTGATATCCGCCTCAAAAGAGATACAAAACATTAACTAGTAGGTACTAATTATTAAATTTACTGTGTGTGGGGGGTATGTATGGGGTGGTATATGATGTGTGGGTGGCTTATGCACCTGGAATTGCAAATTTGTATACCCCATGAACATACATGGTGGCAAGAATGTTGGGTACCCTCACCCGTTGTTCATCTACATATTTCCTTGAGACTAAATCTCTACCCCAACCTCGAAACACTGGCCCCAGTCAGTGATCCAGAGAGTATTTCTCTAGTTTCTGCCCTTCACAGGACTGGGGGTTACAGACGTGTAGCAAGCCTAGTTTTTACGTGAATGTTGGGTAATTGAACTCAGGTAGTCTTAAGCCCTCAGGCTTTCATCATGGCAAACACTTTAAGCTAGTGAGCCATCTTCCTAGCCTAAGATTTTTTTTTAATTTTAATATTTTAATTTTTTGTTTATGAGAATGAGAGAGTGAAAGAGACAGACAGACACACACAAACAGACACAGACACAGACACACACACACACACACACACACACACACACACACACACGCACACGGGGGCAGGGAGAACTGGCATGCCAGAGCTTTAGTCGCTGCAAGTGAACTCCAGACATGTGCACACATGTCACCTTGTGCATCTGGCTTATGTGGGTTCAGGGAGTCAAACCTAGGTCCTTAGGCTTCGCAGGAAAGCACCTTAACCAGTAAGCCATCTCTCCAGCCCAGAAATATTTTTAAAAGAAGTTATACCTTGACATTCCTTTAATCCCATGAGATTTAAAGGAATCCTAAAGTTGTTATGATTCTCATAAAAAAAAATTAACTCATACTTTTAGGAATATAGTGGAACAAAAGGACTCTCTGGCTGAACGAAGAATTGGAGAAAGTGTGTTCTGAGATAACCAGGCCTAACTGAGAAAACCTAATGGAAAATCTTGATGGTTTGGGGTTATTTGTGGCATTTGTTAAACTCTATGTTATTCTAAACTTTTCCACTCAAGAAAAGGAGGCGTTACGAAGATAACAAAAAGATGAAGCAGTTAGTCTGTAGGTTACTAGTAGGCAGGACTTACATCAGACTTAAAATGTGCTTAGGAGTCTAAATATTTTGAATTCATTGGATGGTAAAGATGTCCTGCTCTTCATTACAGTCCTGTAGATATGGTGCATGGTACTTAGCACGGAGTACATTTGATAAATATTTTAATTGTTGAAAGTGTATTTTTACCAAAAGAAGAAACAACACAAGTAGAAAAAAAAAAAGCCACCTGCCTAGTATGAGACTTGTCATTTCTTCTATACCCCCCAGGGCCCAGGAAGCATCACAGAGGAAGTGGTAGATTAGATAAATTCTACTCTCAAGGCTAGCATGAGAGCCTTCTCCGGGGATATGGCAGTGGATCCTGAGGAGATTCCAAACCCATCAAGGCAGAAAATTAGAGGCTACTGAGAGTTCAACACTGAATGAGACTTACCACACCCCCTCCAAGGCTCAGAGAACATTGTATAAGAGGAGGCAGAAATAATGTAAGAGCTACAGGCTGGGAAGGTGTACACTGAGGCATTATCTTTCTACCATCCCCAGTGACTGGTATATTCATGACCCACAGTGGTAACCAATAACCCCACTGAGGAGGGTCCTCAGTAGAATGAGGCAGAGGAGGGAAATATAAGAATATAATCCAATGGGAATATGTTGAATTTGCAATATGTTCATTTATTAAAGTTACCAATAATTTTTTTTAAAAAAAGAACCTCTGTAGGGCTAAGGCAATAGCTCAGTGGTTAAAAACACTTGCTGTGCAAACCTGAGAGGCAGAGTTTGGATCCTCAGATCCCAAGGAAAGCGGGATGCAGTAGCATAAGTCTGAAATCCCAAAGTGCTGATTACAATGGGAGGCAGACTCCTGAGAACCCAAATCTCACAGGCCAGCTAGTCTATTGTATGCAGTGGCAAATGACAAGAGACACCCTAAGTGGAAGACAGGCATGCTAAAGTTGTTCTCTTTCCTACAGTGTGTGCCATGATGTGCATTATGCCCATATATACACATACACAAAAAAAAAAAACTTTATCCTTTACTGTAATTTAGGATGAAAACAAACTCTTCTGGTAGTTTGTGTTAAACTCCTGACCACATTACTGATATATCTGGGAATATGGTTCTAGAAAAACACATCCAGGAATCAAATTTTAATTGAGATACTTAGTTTCATGATTGTAAATTCACTGGCTTTTCTATATTGCATTTAATTTTTTTATTATTTATTGAATTTTAAAATAAAAATGTCCTCTTAGACCTCCTCACCCCTGCCCTAGTTCTGCTGAGGGTCTTCTTCAGCAGGATTATTTATACCATTGTGGGGACCAAGAGATCTCAGTCCACCTCTGGGGGTTGTATATTGCATGTACTCTATTTGATGGGACTACACTTTACTCCCACGTTCCCTTTAACAAGGTAACAGAATATTGAAAAGACATCTTGTAATACATTCTGAAAAATATCAGTTTTCAACTTAGATATGATCCTTTGTTTGTTGTTGTCTTCCTAGTCTCCCTAAGAACACAGGCTTCATGTGGGCAGGGACTTTGCTTCATCCTCTGCTACATGCCTTCAATGGCCACTTTGGGCACAAGCAGGTTTCTTTAAAAAATATTCCTAAACTGGGTCCATAAGTTAAATTCATCGTTTATTTATCATCAGCTTTTTGTTGAGTACTGACATGCCAGTGAACAAAAATGGTCCTTGTTCTCCTTGAGTTTACAGGTTAATGGAACGATGAATAATTAAGCCAAGCTCTTACAGTGCAATGTGTTAAGCAAAGGGAATAGAAACAGACAGCAGGAGAAGAAACCATGGGAAGGGAGAAGAATGGTGTGACTTAAATCGAAACTAAAACACCGCTGTACCATTATTATTTTAGTTAGAGGGATGAATAAAGGCAATAGTTATGACAGAGGAGAGCCGGCTAAGGAACTGATTAAGTTCAGAGCAGATGGAAATGAATATGAAGAAAGTAAGAACAGGGAGGCTGGAGATAGAGCCCAGTGGTAGAGTATTTGCCTAGTATGCACAAGGCCTTGGGTTCAACCTCAACTCCCACCACCCCAATGAAAAGAGAACCTGAGGCATAGAGGGTCTTGCTGAAAAATATAATGACAGGGGATGAAAGATTTTATATGTTTCATGAGGGAGTTAAAATTTGTTTTGAAAGGCAATGAACAGGCACTAAAAGGTTTTTTGGCAGATTAGTGACATAATCAGATTTCCATTTTAGAAAGATTTTTCTGGCTGTAATGTGGAGAATATATTGGTGAGGAAAGATATTTCGTGAAGGGAGGTTTAGATGTTATAGTCCCTCCTTTAGAGATACTTCTTCCTTGGGTCTGCTGGCTGCACTGCACTGCAGATAGACAGAAGCAGATGAACATAAAGGGTGTGAATATATGTATGTGTGTGTATAAATGTGTGTGTGTGTGTGTGTATATATATATATATATATATATATATATATATATATATATATTCTGTATTGTGCATTTATATACTTAGTGTATTAGAGTTTTCTGGAAGAACAGAACCAATAGATATGTGTATATATGAATCTATTGATCTATCTATCTACCTATCTATCTATCATCTGTCTATATAAAAGGGGATTTACTGTGATGGAGTTGGGTAGTTCAACAATATCCATCTATGTTGGAGAGGCCAAGAACCTGTTAGCAGTCCATGAAGCTGATTGCCTCAGCAATTTCTGTCTGTTCTTCAGTCAACATTGGATTTCTCAAGAATTTGGATGCATGCAATGGCAGCAGCAACAGAGACACATTCACCTGCAAGAAGTGAAGGCAGGCAGGCAAGTAAATAACATTGCTTCTTTCCTCTGACGTCGTTATATCTGGCTTATGGCCAAATGGTGCTGCTCACTCTGAGGGAGGGTCTTCTTCCCTCAGTTAATTCTTCCAGGAAATGCCTTCAAATACCTGCCCAGAGGCATGGTGCTTAATTGATTCCAGATTTACTCACATTGACAGTCAAGAGTAACCCATCACAGTTATTTGAATGTTTAAGGGAAAGACCAATTCTGAGTGACACCTGGACTCGAGGATCTGGAAGAGCTTTCCTGGTATAATAATGTGTAATTGTGGAGGGAAGGGATAAAGGGGATAACGAATTCCATACTGAATTTAAGGTCCCTGTGAGATACACAGCTGCAGAGGTCTGGAAAGCAGTTGTTTGCTCTGTCTGTCTGAGGCAGGAGAAAGAACTCTGGCAGTAGGGAGAGTTGGTCATTAGTATTCTATAAATGGGGTTGGGTAAGATAGATCCACAAAGTATGTGGAAAGAAAATTGCAGAGGGCCTGAGAAAGAACCTGGAGGGACTCAGTCTTCAGGGAATATGTATGAAAGAGTCTCCCTTATGTAATTGCTATCAGTATCCACGGGTCATCCCCCTACAGCCATATCTCTGATGTCTAACTTAAAGGCCTTCACTACGTTTAGGTGTTTGGCCCAAACTCGACTATCAGGAAATTCTGAGGAATATTTAGAACTGAGATTCAAAAAGGGATCTTTTTTGGTACTCTTGTGTATGAGAGATACAGTGATATTTTTTTTAAGACTGTGCTAAGAATTGTGAGGTATTTGAGTTTCTAGAAAATTACCTTAGAATAATAAAATTGAATAGAGATGACAAGTGGAAAGAGTTCTAAGCATGGTCAAGACACTAGCCATGCCTTTCCTAGCAGGCACATGAGATAGGATGGGATTGTTCCGACTATGTTGCTTCAACCTTGGCTAATAATCGTGAGACCAGACTAATGCGTGGTGACGGTACTTGTCATGCTCTTGGGAAAAGTAAGGAGAAAATATACATAAAAGTTATTGCCTACTACATAGAAAATGCAGTATATACTGTGTCCTACTAATCTCACAGGATTTCCTTTCCTTCTAGTTTGGCACTGTCCAATAGAACTTTCTGTGATGAGTAAAATTTACTCTATCTGTGTTGTCTAGTAGCCACATGTGGCTATTGATGACTTGGAATATGAGGACTGACTTTTGTTTTATTTGCTTATAATTACCTTACATGTAAATTCAGAAAAAATTGTCTGTTGTGATTTGAATATAAAATGCCCCCCCCCCATAGGCCCATGTGTTTGAACACTTGTTTCTCAGATGGTGGTACTCTTTGGTTGAGATTGTGAAATCTTTGGGAGATGGAAGAAGTGAATTACTTGGATCAGGCCCTGGACTGTTATAGCTCAGTTCTACTTCCTGTTCACTCTCTGCTTCTTTTCTGACAATGTGACCAGCTCTATTCCTCTTCCTGCCACTGTGTCTTTCCAACCATGTAATTTCCCCTTAAAACTATAGTCAAAAGAAATCCTTTCCTTCCATAAGTTGTTTCTGGCCAATTATTTGTTCATAGCAATGAGAAAGCAACTGACACATCATCTATGGTGTGGTAGTTTGAATATATGGCCCCCAATATATTCAGTGTTTTGTTGGTTTATAGTTTGCATCTGCAGTTACCTTGCTGGAGGCAATGTCACTGGGGGCCAGTCTTAAGGTGTGGTGATGGTTTGAGATTCCATTGTAAAGATATGCAAAGTGTGCCCAGTGGGAGTTCCTGAAGTGTGCTGTGGCTTTTGGCTGTAGCTTTGCTCTGTGTGCTGTGTGGCTGGTTGGATTGTTTTCTCTCTCTTGACTGGTCCTGTGAGAGCAGGCTGCTTCTCCTGCCATTATGGAACTTCCTCTGGATCTGTAAGCTTCAATAAATAATATCCCTTCCTCCATAACTGTGCCTGGTCTGGAAGTTCATCTCAGCGAACCTGAAGCTGTCTGCTACATATGGCTAGTGGCTTTCTTAGCAGAAGTCTAGGCTCACAGACTGTTAGAACAATTTTGTTTCAGTGTACAATGAAGTTAAGTCTATTCATCTTTATTTTCTCTTTTTGATTTTTTGAGGCAAGGTCTCACTCTGGCCCTGACTGATGTAGAATTCACTCTGTAGTCTTAGGGTCTCCTCAAACTCACCTCCTACTTCTGCCTCCCAAGTGCTAGGATTAAAGGTGTGCACCACCATGCCAGGCAGTTCTGTTAATCTTGATTGGTTTGTCTCAGTCATAGTGGTACTGTAACTGCTGGCAGAAGCTTATTGCTTCATAGATTCCAGATCCTTTCAAGTTGACAGTCAATATCAAAATCCTAGATAATTACTCAATTGTTTAAAGAAAAGGTGAATTCTGGATTGTAGGGCACAATGCAGGCTTGGCCCTAGCCAGACTGCATGGCAAAAGAAACCAGGAAGTGGCTTCTGTGAACATGGCATCCCACACAGGCCTGGCATGACAACAGCTACAGTCCCATGCTTGCGAGGAAACTGCTACGAGATGACTGTCTGGAGATAGGCTGTCATTGGTCACAAAAAGGGGGACCACCCCATACAATGATTAGCCAGTCAAGCCCCTTAAAACTCCGTGTACTTCCTCAATAAATGAGTTTGCGGCAGCTCGCCCTCTGCTGCTTCCACCCCACTCCCGGAGTCTGTGTAGTGACTCCGCTCCTCTCACCCCCAACTCGGCAGAGACCCTGCCATTCCTCCTGGGCTGGCCCTAGGGGGGACCCCAACACTGGATGATACCTAGATTCGTGAATTGGTAAAAGAGTAGTTGGTAAAACAATTCTAGTCAAAGAAATAGATGGCCCAGCCTTCAAGGACCCTTTAGAAGGAGTTGTCTTCTGTCCCTATGCTCTCTAATTGGTGGCTAGAACCAGTAGAAAATAACAATACCGAGTTGTGCACAATAGGCAAGTATAAAGAAACTCAGTCACTGCTGATAGCTTTGAGTTAACCAGCTCTAAAATGACTTCCCATCTTCATTATATAAGATGATAATAAGTCTTCTCAATTCTATAGCCATTTTGCACTGCGTTTTCTATTGTTTGTAGCTGAAAACACCCTAACTAACACAGCATATTACAAATGAGAAGAAAATGACTTATTTTAAATGATGATCATGCCCTTTAGAAAGATACAAAAATAAAAAAACAAAATTATTTTTGTATGAAAAATCAAAATTCTAAAATAAGTTAGGTGAATTTTTATAATACAGACAAATTATTTTTTTAATTTATTTGCAAGCAGAGAGAGAGAGAGACAGAATAGAGGCAGACAGAGAGAGAATGGGCATGCAAGGGCCTCCAGCCACTGCAAACGAACTCCAGATGCATGTGCCCCTTGTGCATCTGGCTTACATGGGTCCTGGAGAATTGAACCAGGATCCTTTGGCTTCGCAGGCAAACACCTTAACTGCTAAGCCATTTCTCCAGCACTCACTATGGATTTTTTAAAACCTGATCTGCTTGTCAGTGAATACAAGGTGTGATTTATTAAAATTAAAATGATACACAGATTTTCAGAAATATTTTATTTATATATATTAAATATTTTATTGATTTATTTGCAAGGAGAGGTAGATAGAGAGAAGAGAGGCAGACAGTGAGAATGGGCATGCCATTGTCTGTACCACTGTAAATGAATACATGTACCAGATACATGTACCACTTTGTGCATCTAGCTTTACATGGGTACTGGGGAATCAAACTTGGGTTGTTAGGCTTTGCAGATAAACTCCTTAACTGCTGAGCCCTCACCCCAACCCCATCATTTAAGTATATTTCTATGTAAGTTGCAGAATTCCAAACTATACATATTAAAGAATATTCCTTAATTTTTCAAAAATAATTCTCCTTTGGGTTTCTTTGAACATTATGCCTTCCTGTCTACCAAAATACTTTACAGATACGATGTGCCATCATTCAGATAGTAACTCAGCTATATTCAGTTAGATAATTCATCTAAGTGTTTGTCTTTGTAGTTAAGTGAAACCCATTTTAAAGTGCTGACAAATTTATCAACCAGATCATGATACCTCTGAGGAACAAAGTATTCTATTTTATTTTCTGTGTTCAGTAAAGTTCTCAGCTTTGTGAGCTAGGCAGGTAACTTACCCTCCGAAACTTATTGCAAAGTCCTATCTCTTCCTACTGCTAGTTGTTAGTAGTGATGATGATGATGGTGATGGTGGCTGTTATCAGTGCTTACTAGTCATAAATACAGTGAGATTGATCTTTACTCCTTATGATTCAAAAGGCCATATTGATAAACCATTGAGTTTCAATATACAGCTTTCTCTGCTTTCAGAAATGGTACTTGACCCTTTATGCATCTCTCTACCACACCCAATGGAAGGATGACATAGGCTGTGGCTATTTGTTGGGGAGAAGATAGTGTTCTGACAAATGGGATGTGCCATTTCACTCATGTTTTTAAGGCATTGTCCTCTACTTAACCTTTCAGCTGTAGACTTATTTGCTTATATCACCATGGTCGCATGGTTAGAATTGCAGACTTTCATTCTGGAAAATAATATCTTTCATTAAGGACAATAATTCTGGTTTATATTCTTACTCAGCTTCCAGCTAATGAACACCAAAGTTGTCTCTGTCCTTGCTGTGAGAGGAGAGTAAGCTCTATTTGTATTTCCATCCAGATCTCTCTGAGAAAGAGAGCAGGTAGTGTTAGTTAAGCTGTGGGATGGGAGCAATATTCATTCTTTTTCCATGAGAATCCAGGACTCCAAATATGCTGATTCAGCAGACCACAGTGAGATTATCTAAAACCAAAGAAAGAATGGCTCAGGATTCCATCAGCATGTGAGATCATTTAAACTAAATTCAAATTCTAGCAGCCAACAGAGTCTGAGGACATTAGAGAGGGAAGGAAACTTAGAGGTCATTGTGCCAAATGTTTTGCTGAGCTTCACCTCCCAGGCTGATGGAAAATGAGGACAGGGAACAGACAGGAACATTTCAGTTTTACTGATTCAGTAGAACTCTTGAAGGCTCTTATTGGTGCAAAATGAGGCTTTCTAGTTGACTCTAAATAGGCTTATTAGCAGCACACAGAAGGATTTCCACTGTGATCTTTCCTTTGTCCCTCCTCAGAGGGAAGGCATAGGTCTGAAGCAGGCTGATAGCCATGGAACTGAAAAGTACCCACAGACAGAGGGCAGAGAGCGGGCTGGCTGCCAGCATAGGGTTGACACCCTGAGGAGTGTCATTTGTCTGGGCCACTTTTGTGAAACAGAGCCCTCTTTTGTGTATTTGTACCTGTGAAAGGGAGCAGCCGTGCAGCAGATCCCAAGCCCCAGAAAAAACAAATAATTCATATTGACTTAGGATGCCCACTTCCCCCCCTCTTTTTCTTCTAGTGTTCATTTACATTTCAATACATGGCTGACATCCTGGGAATTTTGGCATGATGTTCTCCATAGGGTTTTTATTAATTACTGTGAAAGTTTAATTTAGTAGAGTCCAAGATACTGTTTAGCATTTTCCTGCCCTCTATCCAGTGACAGAAAGTGTCACTATTGTTGATTCCTTTGTGGGTTTGGTCTGTATCCTCCCAAAGACAGACATGAAGCACGACTTTGGAGTTCTGTATGAACTGTATGACTTACACTCTCCCCTAAGGGACAAGGGTTTGATTAAATGTTTAAATGACCTTTTAGGAGAGATGATTATGAGGATTTGGCAAACAGTTTGTTCTTCCTATTCTTAATAACTACAGTGTGTATTTAGGATATGTGTAGACAGAATTGGAAGGAGTGTGAATAAGAGAATTACTGGAGATGTAGGTGTTGGCAATTTTGACATAAATAAGCAGAGAATAAGATTTGCCAACAAAAGGGCAAACATCACAGTCCATCACCAGCTCTCACTCTCAGATGCGCGTGCGTGCGTGTGCGTGCACGCGCGCGCGCGCACACACACACACACACACACACACACACACAGAGCCAGCTGCATTGAAAGTAACATCCTACGCACATAGGAGTTTCAATGTTTCTCAAAGAGTATACCCTGTGGCCCGGGTACTTTTCTACTTACTGTGTTCTGGGCTGTCTGGCTGCAACTTTAACATAGGAAATATAATTCAAGAGCATAGTTACTTTAAGGAAATTTCTTGGAAAATGCTGCATGCATTTATAAACTACACTCAGTACCATCTCATCATTCAATCAGTATTTATGGAATCTGACAAGTCAGCTACAGGTTTCACTTCTTATGTAACTTTGTCCAGTTGATTCTCTCTGACTTTAGTTCTTAGATTCTCTTTCCTGGTTTATTTGTGGAGGTATCCACACTCTCTTAGATTCTATAGTGATAACTTCCTCACTGAGGTATCCACATGGATCATGCTTTAGTCTATCTGACTCCTATCATCTACATCCTTTGAATGAGTCAATCTTGTCTGGATACATTTCTATATCAATGCTCCCCTGCCTTTCCAAAATGTAGCAGCCCTCCATTATTTTATCCCTTGACTACACAGTAATGTATTCATCCATTACCACTTACACTAAACATTAGACAAATAACTAAAATTCAACTTTACATCTCAATATTTTACTAAAAGAAAGCTTATTATACTCAAGTGATAGAATTTAGTAATTGATTTTATTGCTCCAAAATGTCTTAACATATACATTTCAGATAATGAAATTTTGATTTTGTAAGATAAATTAGCTATCATTTTCTCCAGAAAAAATACATATTCATTGACTTTGCATTTATATTATCATGCAATTAATCAGTAGGCATTAATGAATTTGTGTAGCCTGCTCAGAAATTAATGAAGCCTGCTTATCCAATGGATTTTTCTCATTAGCTCCTTCCCTATTCTCTTGTCTTCTTGGCATCACTGTTGACATCATAAAAGATGTTCTGAATCTCACTGGTGCAGCCTTTGCAAATATTTGGGTTATCATTACACCCACAGGGACTTATATTCCAGGGGATATCTCATCAAATCATTTTGAAACCTAAATACAAAGTACACAGGAAAAAATGAAAACTAGGTACATTTCACATTATAAAATATATAATCCAAATAGACCAAGAGGTATAATTGTATCTGGAATTTTCCTTTTCCGTTTTGTTCATTTGTGAGTTTATGTACTTAACTGGTTGATCTCCATATATGTTAATGGGTCTATTGCTATTGGTATGTAATTGTGGGGAAACTCAGACAACTTTGCAGCCCATGTTAGTATGCAGAACGCCTCTATCGTCAAGGTCTCTGAGTTATAATGCCTGCTTTGGCATTATTCTGGAATCTTATTTGCAAGAAGACTATTTAGGGCAAGCAAAACATCATTGTGCCTACAGAGACTTAGTTGAGTTTCCTGTGATTATAAGAAATGGGGTGAATATTCCAGTACTTTTATCACCTGAAGCTACTTATAAGATATCTCCATAGAAATGACTCTGCCAAAAGCCATGATGAGTGTGAAAACACAACCCCCTGCCCCTCCTTCTCTAAGAAGGAAGCAAACATTCCTTAGGATTCAGATAGGATTTTTAATTGTGAATACAGATAGGATTTCTTCATTTTATATCAAGAAAGCTATACTTGAAAATTTAAGAAGGTTACAGCTGCCTTTCCTTCCACCTTCTGAAATTCTGAAAACATTCATGATTTAGTAAATGTATTCAAAATTTGAAGTTAATTCATATTTGTTGTATGATATCATCTAAATCTAATTTCTCAATTATAGACATTTTAAGCTCATTCTCTCATTTTTGTTAAAGCTTCACCATCCAGTGATTTCCTACTGTGGGAAACAATAATCGATTTCCTGGTGTGAGAGACGAGGGCTCTTGTTCTGCTTCCTAAGCTGATGGATGATGACTTTGAAGTAGGGAGTTAGGTCTGGGTAGAGTACTTACCTGATTACTCAAAGGACACAGATATGGGGAACAGAAGGATGAGACTGGGAGATAATCGTGAATTCACTTTGTATACTTTATTTTTATTGTTATAGCTACTTATTGGTAAGAACTTCTATTTTTAGAAATGAGGACTTGTTTGTAGCTGGATGTGTATTTCTCACATATAGAAAGTTCTGACTTTATTTGGCTCTCCCCTGAGGATTCCTAAACTAAATAGCAGTTCCGGTAGGAATGCACTTTTCTCTGAACAAGCAATTCTGGAGCTACAGCCTTTACCATGGAGAAGATGCAGGCTGAGCTGTCTGGGTTGAACCAAGGAGGTATTTGATAAGGGGAGATTGTTGTGTCCAGTTCTGGATTCTTTTCCATGATGTACTTTTCTGCCATCAAAACCAGCTAAAAGCAGAGCCTGCTTTGGATATAGGAGTATGCATGCTATCAAGTCAGTAGCTACCCACAGGATATGACTTTGTGGTATCAAGAAGGACATATTAAACTTATAAATATTTTCTTCTCCTGATTGCTGATAAGCAAGACTTCAGGAATAAGACGGAGGTCCCAAAACTTATCTGGGGTTGGGTCAAATATCTCTGCTAAATGCTCATGAAACATTATGCTAATTTTAAGCTTTTATTATAGTTGCACTTTTATTTTTCAGATTTATTTATTTATTTATTTATTTATTTATTTATTTATTTATGAGAATGAGAGAGAGAGAGTGGCAGATAGAAAATGGGTACACTGGGGCCTTCAGCTGATGCAAATGAACTCCAGATACATGTGCCAGCTTGTGCATCTGGCTTACGTGAGTCCTGGGGAATCAAACCTGGGTCCTCTGGCTTTGTAGGCAAAAGAGCCTTAACCACTAAACCATCCCTCCAGTCCAATATTTTTCAGATTTTTTTGGTTGTTCTTTATCCCTTATTAAAGGATAAGCTCCATGAGGCCAAGAAGCATGGGATTGCTTAGCTATGTGTCTGCTGTGCCAACCTGTAGGAGGTACAGGATAAGCATAAGTTGAATGTCTAACTAGATCTAAAATACTAAAATACTTTTTTTGTGGTAGATGAAGATTCGTTAAGTTTTACTACAATAAAAGATAGTTCTCTACAATAGCACTTCATATATTTTTCTCCCATCTTATTTTGTCACTAGGTTGAGAAGCTGGGCCATGGCTTAATTAATATGTGCATAAACTCTTCGACAAATAATATGTTCCATTTTCTTTCATAAAGCCAAGATGAAGGTGAAAAAGACAAAATATTGAAAGTTTCTAAAGATACTGATGGTTGAAAAAGTGTCTGCATTGTTTATATTTTGTTTTGCCATGAAACTTCTATATGGACATGCCTGTCTTTCATGGATGTATGTGATTGAGCTGGCTGTTCATTTTTCCTTTAATTTACTTTATTTCACCCATTGATAAATGGTATCAAGTTCCTAGTTGTGGACAAGGTTCCCATGTCTCTATAGTTTAAGGAAATATTCTATAGCTTAGTCATTTTGTGTCATTGTTGTGTTTTGTTAATTTGTTTATAATTTACAGCCGCAGTAAATTCTTTGCCCCATATTGTTGGCCAGTGCCTACGAGGATGCTACTTTTACCGAAATACTGTGTAACTAAAAGGAAAAATAGTAGCTTATTTTAGTATTGTGTAGAGCCTTAACTAAGAAATAGACTATTATTTACTCTAGGTTTTTAAATATTAAATTATATTGCTTCTCATCTGATTTTTATTATTTCTTTAGATATACTTTCATGTAGGTTATGTTTTGGAAAATGTAGTTGAAAACATCTCTTACCATTCATCTCTCTGTTGATTATCTATCTATCACCAATCTGGTATCATCTGTCTATAATTATCACCTATTATCATTTATCTTCTTTCTAATCAGTCATCTTCATCTTCATCCCACTTTTTAGAAATATTTTATTTTTAGTTATTTACTTGAGAGAGAGAAAGAGGGAGAAGGAAAGAGAATGGGTGCACAAATGAACTCCACACGTATGTGATTCTGGCTTATGTGGTCCTGGAGAATTGAACCTGGGTCCTTTGGCTTTGCAGGCAAGCACCTTAACTGCTAAGCCATCTCTCTAGCCTTATCCCACTTTTTTGATGTACATCCAAAAAAAAAAAAAAAAAGGGTATGGAGTATACCAACGATATAATTGCGGTATGGTAGTTTGTTTTGATTGAAGGTTGGATTTGGGGTCTCTTCAGATTTTCCAGATCCTGGCTGAACCCTTCTTTAATCTGGTCTTAGGGAGTCATTTAGGACACATCTGGCTACTTTAGGAATGCCTGAAATGAAACCTCATGGGAATTTAGGTCTATAATTAACAAAATAGTATTTTTATCCTTTGCTACATAAAGATGTAGCTTTTGTTGTAGAGTTAGAAGAAATTTTAAATGTTAGCTATCCTATGTCCCTGTTTTACATACTGGAAACCTGAGAACAAGTAGAGTAACTTCTTTAAGAGCCTAAGAAAGGGATCAAGAGCAGAAGCCCCACATACCTCTCTGTCCTAGAGTAACTTGCTGTTAACTTGTCCTGCTATTCTGAATGATGTATGCATGCCATTCTATTTGTTTTTCAGGTATGAAAATAAAAGAAGACCCAATTTGTTTTACTTTCTTCTACTAATTGCATAGCTCAAGGGATGATTAACATTCTCTTATAAATTTTAAATGTCTATTCAGTCTCAATAAATTGGCTCCAGACAGATGAAGGGGACTTTGAATGATTTATCTAACCCAAACATCTAAATTAGTTGCTTTTTTTTTTTTATTAGTTTGTAAAGCCTCTTAAGTTTTGTTTTGGTGCTCTGGATGGAGGCCAATCAGAAATGACCCGGGAGTTCTGACTCAGTCTTGTGAGTCTCCCCTTGACCAAGGAGAATATTTGGGCATGAATTGTAGCTTTCTTTGTCCTGTGACTGACTCACATTAGAAATAGCTACCTGAGGCCAGTCTTTGGTTCTATTTTGATCTAATTATCTTATAGAAACTGCCTTTAGTACTTTCTTTGACCTTTGAAGACTGCTTTAGGGTACAAGGGAATTATAAATACTAGGAGGCTGATAGTGTTTTAGTAATGAGAATGCGATTTCATGTGCTTAGCAATAGATGCCTTTTCTCTGTGGGATGCCTGAATAGGACATTTTGATGTCCTCAAATTTGGACACAACAAACATCATCAGAGTCTTCTAGACATTTCCTTGGTTGAACTGTATAGGAGGATGTAATTGTTGCCAGTGCAAACCCTAGATATCTAAGAACAAAGCTGTGTGCATGCATGTATAAAGTTAAGTACGTAGTATGCATTTTACTTTCATAATAGGGATCAGTCTAGAATCTCATTTCTTGCCAATAAGCACAGCAGCAATTTTCATCAATGTTCTCTTCAGCCTTTAAGTTTCTTTTCTACTTGTCTCAAATTACTCAGAGGTTTTTTTTTATAGGTTATCCTTAGAATTCTCACTTATTGTCATTTAAAATATTCAAATATTAACATATTATAATATGAAGAAGTTCAAAAAGAACAAAATGCTCTCCTTACTTGCTTAGTGCTAAAAAAAGAAAACTAGATTGATAAAAAAATACATTCTTATGCTTTAAAAAAAATCAAAGAGTTTGACTTAGAGTCACAGAGCAAAATAAGCAAAAACCTGAAGCTATAAATTTCTGGGTCAATTCAAATACATAAAGCATTTAAAAAATGTCAGCTACGATGCTAGATCCAAACTGACAGGGAGAAAAAAATCTGTTTGTGTATACTTAAAGCCCCAAACCAAAAGCAAAATTAAAATTTGTGCTGACCTTTCTCCCTTGGGGCTGCAGATGTCACTGCTGTCCAGGGCACCGTCTGTTACTGAGCGAAGGAAGAGGAATGGCATCCAAGTCACCAGTGTAAATAAAATAGTCTGCCTGCCAAATCCTGAAGTCATCCTGCCATGTTTATTTTTAAGGCCAGGGAGTAGGGAGTAGGGGGTAGAGGTGAGGTACAAGGGTGACCACTAGCTTTCACTGCTTTGTATTTTTGATGATTCATTCTTTTATTATATTTTATGAGACTAGACATACACACATATGCACACACAAACATATATACGTATATGTATATATGTATATTTCATTTAGTATATGCACCAACAGTAACTGTCATTTGGTACTTATTGATATATACAATATAGTATACATTACATATATTATTCAGAACAATTCTACAAACAATATTATTCTTATGGGCAAGGAGAGGAACTGAGCACGTAGATTATTCAAGGTGACACAGAGAGAGAGACAGGTCTACAGTTGCTCTTTAACTCTAGATGTGGGCAACCAGCAAGTATCACCCTTCAAAGCCTAAATTGGGCTCGGAAATAAGCCACAGCTCCATCTAATCTCTACCACTCTTGTCTTCTCTGGGTCCTAGCAAGTTGACTCTTGCCAACTACATGGCCAGGACTATCTTCTTTGTTATCATCTCAGTTTGACTCCATAGAAAATTCTAGGAGGATATTGGAAGTAAGAAAGAGAATGAGATGGGGATATTTCTTTTCCATTCCTTGCTTTGATGGTGAGCGCTGGCCTTGGCAGTGCCTTCTCAAGCTTTTCTTCTCTGCAGCCTGTCCTTCTTCATGCTGCATTTACACTGGGCTCTTAAGGACACACTATTATTTCTTTTCAATCTTTTGGTCCCTAGGGATCTGATTATCTTCTCACCACTACTGGCATTTAGATGTCTCCTCACCTCATTTGCTCTTTCTTTATTTGAATTACCTGGGATGAATTTATTTTTGTGTTTTCCTTTTGCAAACCCTGATTGACAAAGATACGGATGATACCTCCGTGTGAAGGTATGTCAAAGATAATTTGCAAATCATGTTTGGAAGTTGTAAATTATAATGACTAGCATGTGGAAAGCTACTTATAAAAAAATCAAGCGAATATAGGATCTAGCAGAAGACTGTTTCGTACTCATAAAGAATGCCTTAGGAAAAACTAGGGTGGCTGGGGTACACTATAGTTTCTGAGTCTTTCGTATGCCATAAAAATTAGAAAATTATGATAGGTTTTTGAGCATGTGATAAAAGCTATCATTGAAGATGTTTTAGCATTCATTTGTAGGAAGAGCGAGAGTAAGAAGGAAAAAAGGTTGATAGTAGAAAGGAAATGTAGAAGTGAGACAGTTGGAAGGGACTGGAGAGAACTTCACATAGTGGCTGCAGGTGTGCAAAATAAGGCATGAAACCAACATTGCTTCTCCTTGAGCTTGCATTCTTGTCTGTGGGATGTTGTCTCTTTAAACTGGCATAAGCCCCTCACATTTGAGGGCCATATGCCTTGTGTAACCACATTAGATCAAATGGCAAAAGTTAAACTGGGGGCTGGAGAGATGGCTTAGCGGTTAAGCGCTTGCCTGTGAAGCCTAAGGACCCCGGTTTGAGGCTCGATTCTCCAGGACCCATGTAAGCCAGATGCACAAGGGGGCACACACATCTGGAGTTCGTTTGCAGTGGCTGGAGGCCCTGGCATGCCTGTTCTCTCTCTCTCTCTACCTTCCTATTTCTGTATCTCTCTCTCTCAAATAAATAAATAATAAAATATATTTTAAAAAAGTTAAATTGGGAATTAAGGCGAGATTTGCCTGCAGGGAACATCACTCTTATTTCCATCTCTTGGACTTTATGTGGAAGCTCTTAAAGTCCTAAGAGGCTAATTTCAGCTAAGTTTATTTATTTAGCAATATTTCACTTCCTTAATTTTGTGTTTCTAGATGATCATACTCAGTTTGAAATCCGTGGGCATTATAAATTTCAAGCAAATTGCATGTGCATTAAGACTATTGAACTTGGGAAGAGCAATCCTATAAAAGCCCCATCATAGCTGAAACATTTTCCTAATCGTGTATCCCTCCTGAATGTTGATTTGAAAATGTTCTCCTTTTGTGGAGGGTTAAATGAGTTAATAGGCTTTGAGTTGCATCCACGAATACGTTTATTTATTTTTTCATCCCAGGCACATTTATGTTTTACTCACAGGGCATTTCACTTACCATTCAGCCATTCACCCATGTGTTCATTCATAGTGAAAAGGTCACAGTCGTGGGTTTGAAACACATCTTTGCCATTTATTGGAGGAGTCATTTTGGGCAAACCATTTTACAGACTTCTTCTCCGATTAGATGGAAAACCTCTTTTTTCCCTTTGTTTAAAAATATTGTGAATTATGGGGCTGAAGAGATGGATCTGTAAGTAAGAGCACTTGCTGCTTAAGCATGAGGGCCTGAGACCACCTAAGTTCATTTGCCCAGCACCCATATAGAAAATTGGGATGGCCATGTACATCTGCAACACCCGTCCTGTGAGGTTATAGAATTATTGGGGCTTGATGATAGAAAAATGGCAGCTCTGTGTTGAGGGAGGGCCTCTGTCTCTAGGACATATGCAGAGAAGTGATAAAGAGGGAACCTGAAATTCCCATCTGGTCTGTGCACATGCATGTATATATACCACCTACACACATCACATCACACACCATGCCATGTATATTCTACACAAACACACACCAAAAATGTGCGTGATAACTGAGAACAGGCACGCAAAATAGAAAAGTTTGGTTCTTACCCCTGATTAGCTTATACATCAACAAAACCATGCAAGGCTCCAAGTTCAATAGAAAGCAAAGGTACGATAGTTACCGTTGCAGATGTGAAGAAATGTGTATTCACCCCAGACTGGCCATCAACCGCAGCCTAAAACATTTTTACTCGAAATCTAGCTTGATGAACCCATGTGAAGAACCGGTTACTTGCAGGAGCATGGGTGATTCAAGAGCAGCTGGATTCTGGGAAGCCCACCCCAACGTGGGGGATGACTTATGGAAGCTATAACCCTGAAGTTCCCTGTAGAATTTGTAGGCAATTTGGCCAGCTGGAGAGTCTTTTCCCAGAGTCTCCTTTCTCTGGAAATTATTACTGGTTGTATGACCTTGAGGAGGGGCCTTGTAAATCTTGTAGCTTTATCAGCTTCCAGGACCTTGTAAGCTGCATGGATTCTCCTCTTCCTTCAGGAGAGAATGTTTCACTTTGGAGGAAATGGCTGTACAATATGCCTTCCCTTTCTCCAGCTCTTACATTCTCTTTGCCTCTCTCTTCTCCCATTTTCCCTGAGGGTATGATATAGATGTGTCATATTTTCTTCCATCTGTGACTGAATATTGTGCCACTATGTCACAGTAACAGTCACTTGTTCCTTGGAGTTTGACAGTTATGAGTCTCTGCAGCACACTTCCAATTCAAGAAGAGAGAGAGAGAGAGATTTTCTCCATGACAAAGGCTGACAGCAGTGTTTATTTATGGGCATGAAAACATTTAGAGGCAATTTGAAAGGTACATCAAATGCATTTAACAAAACATTAGTGTTTGTTTCCCCATCTGGGCCCATGACCTTCCCAACTATATACCTGGCTTAGAGTACCAGGTATGATTTCCCTATGGAGTACACCTTAAATACAATCAGAAATCATTTGGTTGCACCCACAATAGTCATGCCACTATTGCAACAACAATCACATCTTGCCTGGTATGTTGGTAGTATAGCATGCACAGTCCACCACTAAGCAGGACTGTTGGCAACAATTCTCTCCCAGCAACATGCACAACAGGTTCAAGCACTTTGAGACATTACAAATACTAGCCAGCAGGCATGGCCCTTCCAGCTAAGTCCCAGAATGCTTTCTCCATATTATGCATTAACTTCAACAGCAGGGGCTTACCATCCTAGTTCTGGAATGAAATCTACAGCAGCGGCAGTGGTTTATGACTTGTGGAACCTCTAGGGTTTCTATGTCCAGCAGCTCATAAGGAAGTATTCCATCCTGGGGACTTCAACTCAATAACCTTATGGCTCCTGGAAGTGCCCTTCCCTACATATGCCAGCATCTTCCTTTCAACTCCTTAACTTGACTTTTTTTTTGCTATTCTCCCAAATGCCTTTCCATATCTTTCAGACTGTCAAAGGTTAGCATGACATGATGAAACTTGTTTATTTATTTTTTTTTTGAGAGAGACAGAGAGAGAGGGAGATGAAGACAGAGATGGGCACGCCAGCAGCCTCTTAGCTGCTGCAAATGAAATCCAGATGTGTGCGCCCCCTTGTGGTCAAGTGCTGCATTGCAACCTTGCGTCACTTTGCATCTGGCTAAACATGGGACCTGGAGATTGGAACTGCTGGAGATTGGAACCAGCATTCTTAGGCTTAGGAGGCAGGCACCTTAACCGCTAAGCCATCTCTCCAGCCCGAAACTTGTTTTTATAGGGGATAGGTAAGCTCTTTCAAGGTCCACCATCATCCATTTCCAGTATGTGCCAATGGGTCTTGAACAGCTAAGAAGATACGAGTAAAGGAATGTTAGCAAGGTCTATCCAAATAGCAGTGAGTGTTGTGCACAGTGGCAGGGATGGGAGACAGTGTCCTTTCTAAACCTCCCTAATCCATAGTCATTGTCCCTGAGCCATCTGGATGCCTCATCCTGGGATGCTGCTGTTGTCAGAGAGGCTGCACAGCTCTCTACTCCTACAGTCTCTATGGGGGAAGCTTCTTGGCCTGGCTACACTTGCCTTGGGATCTTGCTCCCTGGTTCTGACAGGCTCCAGGCTAGCTCTATAGCCATTGCCTTTCCATCTGCTACGTGGCTGTTTAAAGAGCCCCAAGATGGATAAACATTCTTTACTCCTAGTATACCTTTTTGTATGGGAGAAATATATACACATACACCCACCACTACAGGAAGGAGGCACACTGTCTCATACCACATGAGGACAATTAGCTATATTAAAATTGTTCCCATAGACACTCCGTCTTCAGACAGATCAGCCTTGGTTGCTTGTGTTGTTATTCATCTCAAAGGCCATGCAAACGCTGCTTTCCAACTCTTATTTGGTTCTGTTGAATGTTTGGGTGCCAATTGCATTGTTTGACTACCTAGGTAGATGTAAACAAATGCCAACCTAGGTATATGAAATGTCTTTTCACTCTATGTATAGTACCAATGGCAGACAAAAGAAATGATTCCATCCATGTCTAGCTTGATGAACCAATGGGTTACTTACAGGGACATTGGTGAGGAGTGACTTATGGGGGCATGCCAGGGTCCAGCCCTAGCATCAACAAGGGGTGAGACCACGAAGCTGGGATGAACGGGAGCGGCGAAAATGAAACGAAACTTAGGACATGTTGGTACAAGCTGACAGGTCGGGCTTCAGCAGCAAGCCATTTGACTCTCTCTCTCTCTTACTCTCTCTCACTCTCACTCTCTCACTCACTCACTTGCTCTCTCTCTCTCTCATTCACTCATTCATTCTCTCTCTCTTTTCTTCTTTTTCTTTTTCATTCTCTTTTTCTCCTTGTCTTCCATTCTCGCTCTCTCTGGCTTTTCTCTCGTTTGCTTGCTTGCTCTTGCTCGCTTGCTCTGCGTGTTCACTCTGCTTTTGCTCACTCGCTCTGCTTTTGCTCGCTTGCTCTGCTGCTTCTTGCCACAAAACCTCAGTCTTTTATTTTTCTCATACAAGGAAATAGGATTCAAAAGGAAAAAGGCAAAAACAAAACTGCGTCCAAATTTGACACACATGCATAATCTTTGAAATTACAAGTACATAATATTTCCAGGAAAGTTAGCCCAATCCCTTACAATCTTTATGAGCAAGCACTATTAACCATTAGCTGTGAAAAACATCTTCTTTAACATTACAAATACATAATGTTTCCAGGAAAGTTAACAATCTTTATAAGCAAGCACTGTTAACCATTAACTGTAAAAAACAACAACAACAACAACAACAACAACAAAAAAAAAAAAAACTTTGAAAAACACCTTGACCAATTCTTTTTGGAATAACGGGGCACTAGTTCCTTGTGGTTTCTTTTTCATTCTTTGTTAAATGTTGATCCTATTTTCAGTTGCAAGTTAGCAAAGATGAGAGACAGATTGGCTGCAACAGGTGCCTATTATTCAATTATAGTTAACTCAGAAAGTCTTTCTTTTCCTTTCTGCAAGCAATACTTTATAACTTAATCCTTACATCCAACTTGCATTTGCTAAGCATATGCCTGAATTAAATCTTTATGAGGTTGTATTTTCTCATCTTTTGGATAAACAGTCATAGGGTCTCAAATCCCTAACAGCTAAATATTAAAACCTAACTCATCAGCCCATTTTCCTCTGTAGTCTCTCCTGTCCCAGATCCTAAGTCTCACTCTCCCACTCTTAGGGTCACACTGATATTTAGGATCAAATCTATGCCCCTCATGAGTAGCCTGAGTGGGCTCTCACCATTTATTGTTGTTGTAATAAACCCCATTGTTTTCCATTCCATTTTTTTGTTTTGTTTGATCTGGGAACACATCTCCTATTGTCTGCATAATACTATTCCACAAAATCGCCTCATCAGAAGCTGGCAGTACATCTAACTCCCGGGGGGGGGGGAGGGGCATGGCTGGCCTACAGATCATTCACAGAAGAGAAAGAACAAGCCAAGATAAGGAGAGAAATAAGAAAGATCATGGCAACAAACATGAGCTGTACAGCTGAAAGAAGTAGATGTCCTTGCCATGCTAAATGAGCCAGAGGAGACCACGGGGTCAGATCCGTGTCAAGCGATGCACAGGGTCTTGACTCAGGCTTTTTGGAGCATGCCGTCCCCGGCAGGGGCAACTCTGCGTTACCTGAAAGCCCACCTCAGCATGCAGATGATTCATGCAGGCTGTATCTCCTCTCCTTAGCAATTATTGCTTATTGTAGCAGACAGCTTCAGGTTCGCTGAGATGAACTTCCAGACCAGGCACAGTTATGGAGGAAGGGATATTTATTGAAGCTTACAGATCCAGGGGAAGTTCTATAAAGGCAGGAGAAGCGGCCTGCTTTCACAGGGCCAAGCAGAGAGAGAAAAACCAACCAGGCGCACAGCACACAGAACAAAACTACTGCCAAAGAGTCACACAGCACACTTCAGGAACTCCTGCTAGGTACACTTTGCATATCTTTACAATGGAATCTCAAACCTTAAGAACCACCCAGTGACATTGCCTCTAGCAAGGTGATTGCAGATGCAAACTATAACTAATAAAACACTGAATATATTGGGGGGATATATATTCAAACTACCACACTTATATGTACTTGGGGAGGGGCCTTTTGAATCTTGTAACTTTCTGAACTTTCTTCCTCTGATAATGAACTTCTCTCCTCCCTCTAAGGGAGGAATGTTTCAACTCAGAGGAAATTGCTACACAACAAGGAGAAAACGCAGTAGTGTTTAAAGTATAGCTTTTTCTTCTGCAATTTAACTGATAAAAATTCCTTGAGTCTTAGCCGGGCGTGGTGGCGCACACCTTTAATCCCAGCACTCTGGAGGCAGAGGTAGGAGGATCACTGTGAGTTCGAGGCCACCCCGAGACTACATAGTGAATTCCAGGTCAGCCTGAGCTGGAGTGAGACCCTACCTCGAAAAACAAAACAAAACAAAAAAAAATTAATAAATTTCTTGAGTCTCAAATTTTACCAACAAGTATAATATATGTAGTAATATATCACTTTGCCTTCATAAGGGGGAAAAATGACTAAAGTAACACAATGTTTAAGAAAATAAGTGTTGTAGAGTTATTTTTTTCAAGCATTTGTCCAATGTGTTTAAATAGCTTTCATGAACAAGAAGTAAAAAAAGGAAATATTCAGATACAATTACAGATAAGGTCTGTGCATCTTATTAGTAGACTTAAAAATAATCATGCATATTCAGAGCTAAGTGGCTAATTAACATTTCCTGAATTTTGTTTAATGTAAGCCAGTTATCTTAATGGGGTTAGGGCCCAAACAGTATGATAAAGATCTAAACATGTGGCTGTTTCATCAAAATTGAAAACTTGCAAAGTTTCCTTTTCTCTCCCACAGATATAAACAATGAAACTTCATTATCGTGTTTTATTTTTAACAATAAAAAGGGCAAATAGTAAACAGTTTATTAAGCTTTACTTTGAGCCTTATATGATTGCTGATGAATTATAAGCCCTTAGGGGTTTAAAGGAAAAGCTGATGGATCTGAAGGCAGAGGACAGCCAAATATCCTATGTCTGTTACTAAATAGCCATGTGAACTTCAGGCAGCGTCTGAACCCCTTAGCCTTTGGGAAATGGACGTAACATTTCCTGTGGAGCTGTCTCAGAGCTGCTGCGGAAATAAATTGTAGCTGTCAACAAATCTTATGCACTGTATTATATTATTCTCACATAAAAGGAGTCTTTCTCCATTTGTTCTCCAATGGCATAGCGCATGGAATTATAGACATGTGGGGTGGGCATCGATATGGTGAGTAAAATATGGAAGCTGTGTATTGTCATGATGAGGGCCATAGACTTCAGAGTTAGGCCTTCCTAAAGTAACTTGAACCTCAAGACTGATTGTGACCCAAGCTGCCCCGTTTTCTTTCTGTTAGTTGAGGTGCTGAGTATGCGGAGAGAGGATTATTTGAAGGATGAAGGAGCAAGATGTGGTGAGTAGGAACAACATGGAGCATAGTCTTCAGTTTGAACATGTTTCTATTCCCAGAGCTATAGAATAAAACATTGCACATTAACTTTCAGCAAGTACTGCATAATCTCCAGGTAAGTGGAGTTCTTGCAGGCAAACTAGGTAGTTTCAATGCCAGGTGTGAAATCATAGAGGTTTACATAAAAATTTGAAGTGATTCTACAAATAACTACTCTGAGTCATGACATTTTTGGGCCACACTGAAAACACTAACTGCAAGAACACAAACAATGGTGAAGAGATAACCAAGCCCCTTGCTGAGTTTATCCTTCGAGCTCAGGATAGATTATCCTTAGGCCCTTATTTTTATGTGATGAAAGGCTGTATTTCCTTTCACAGCACAGACAGATATCAGATAAAGGGAGAAGAAGTGTCTCCATGGACACCTCAGAGTGGTAACCGACAGACAAAGGCATTTTGTAAAAAGATAGATTTTACTATCTTTCATGGTTAAATGACCATAGTAATTCTCGCAGTGTTATTATGAAAACCACTTGAGATACTTGGTAAAGATACAAAAAATCTTTTGCCTTCAGCCAAAGTGATCAATTGAAATCTTCCAGGGATTTGCTTGGTGATCTGTGTTTTTAATTAGCAGTGACATTAAAGTTTTGGCACTTTTTGGTAAATGTTGATAGGTGCCATTTATTCATTATTTCAGTAAATATAAATTGAGGTTTTTTTTTCACATTTCTGGCACTCAACTAGATGCTGGGACACAATGATGACTAAGGTGGTGTCTGGCCTCACGGAACTGATCTGGTTGAGGAAAATGTCATCACACAGTTAACAGTCTGGTTGATGTTGCAAAGGGAGCACAGAGGAGGAACATCCCAGCGTGGGGAAGAGCAAGGAGAGCTTTCCAGAGGTCAGGAAGAGTTTGAGTAAGGTGTGCAATAGTAAGTCAACTAAATAATATGAGAAAATAGGGGAAATAATAATATTCAGGAGAAGCATTACATTGGAAGGGAAGAGAAGTTATGTTGTGCCTGGAGATATGATTTAATTCAACACAATGGAAAATAGCTTTCCATGAGAAGTGTCTTCTCATGTACGTGATAAGAATGACAAAGTTAAAATTTTATTTATTCATAAGCTGATTGAAGTCATGAAAGGTTAATGTGGAGTTGGGGAAATTGTAGGTAGATAGGTAGACCTACTAAATCTTAATGTGATAATTGAGGTGTGAGGTTCTAGTGTCTGACCTAAGAATAGCAATAAAGGGAGAATGGAAATGAGATTTTTGAGTATTAGTTAGTGATTTATTATGCATGACATAATCAGATGATAGTTCCCTTGATTCTTTTATTAAGGTTGTCATAATGAGATGAATTGGATTATTACTGAAAAATTGATTTTGTAGATGGCTTTCATATTGTGTATTTTGGCTATGAGAAGGTACATATAATTGTTTGCTTATCTATAGCTATAGTCACTGCTTGAATTGGATTTCTGTTGCATAATTTTTCCAGTATCGTCCCATGACTTACGAGGACACCAGAGCAGAAGATGGTCTACAGATTTCATAGAAGCTTCTATGATTGTACCAAACTTTGATTTTAGGTACATGGGGAAGTATGTGTGGCTTACTGCCCACTTAAAGTCATGCTAAGTTTATCCTGTCTGTATTTCCCTCTCTGATCACTTGTCATTCTAATATTACCTTAAAACGACTTTACATCTCTTTTGGACCCATTACAAAGTTGAAATACTATATAGAATATGCAGATTTCCAAAAGGTAAAAGAGCTAAATGAATTAACTTTGAGATTGGTTGATACTTTCTCAAAAATTTAAGATATTTTGAGTTGTGGAAACTGGGCATTTCCATAAAGTTTAATAAAATCTGAGTACATGAGCTTCAATTACAAACATTTAGAATATAAAATATTATAGAATGCTTGACTACCTAGTGACTAACACACATATTCTATAAGTTGGAATAACATGCCTGCTCATAGAATTTGCAAAAAAAATTGTGGTTAATATATTTTAATGTGTTCATTCTATCGTAAAAAGCCCTACAAAATAGTTTGTGATAGTTAATATGGTCAACTTGACAAGATTTGATTCACCTAGGAGACAAACTTCTAAGCATGTCTATGAGGGATTTTCTAGACTGAGCTAATTGAGGTTGGCAGCATTCCATGGGTTGAGATCCTGGCTGCATACAAGAGAGAAAATGAGCTGAGCATTTGTATTCATTGCTGTGGTAGTTTGAATAGATGTCCCCCAATATATTCAGTGTTTTATTAGTTTGTTGTTTGCATCTGCAGCCACCTGGCTGGAGGCAATGTCACTGGGCAGATCTTAAGGTGTGGTGGTGGGATAGGATTTCAATTTAAAGATATGCAAAGTGTGCCTAGCTGGAGTTCCTGTACCGTGTGGCTTTTACTTGTGGCTTCTCTCTCTTCTTGGACCTGTGAAGGCAGGCCAGCTTCTTCTGCCATTATGGAACTTCCTCTGGATCTATAAGCTTCAATAAATATCCCTTCCTCCATAACTATGCCTGGTCTGGAAGTTCATCTCAGTGAACCTGAAGCTGTCTGTTATAATTGCTCTCTGCTTCCTGACTACTAATGTAATGTGGTCAGTGGTATCAACTTTCTACTATGATGAACCATATTCCCCCAAACTGTATGTGAAAATAAACCCTTTCCTCTTTAGTTACTTTTAAATTTATTTATTTATTTATTTGAGAGAGAGAGAGAGAGAGAGAGACAGAGGCAGATATAGCAAGAGAATGGGTGCACAAGGACCTGTAGTGACTGCAAATGAAGTCCAGATGCATGTGCCACCTTGTGCATCTGGCTTTATATGGATACTGGGTAATTGAATCTGGGTCCTTAGGCTTTGCAGGCAAGTGCTTTAACCACTCAGTCACATTTACAGTCCCCTTTAGTTGCTTTGATAGAGTTTCTTTTTTTTGTTACAGTGATTAGAAAATTTAACCCAGCAATTAAATACAGTTATTAATATAGTTGAAATGGTAAAAAATATTTCTGTGTTCATACAGTTTGCCTTCATAGGAAGGAAGTGGTTGCTCCAGGAGTACAGAGTAGCTGGGTACAGTTAGGTACAGAGAGAAAGAGGGAGAGAGAGGCAAAAGAGAGAGACTAGGGTTTTGACTTTTGCAGTACATGAATCTGGATGCATTGTTTCACCTACCAGAAATTAATTTTCCTCAATAGGAATGTAGGAGGCAGATAGCTCTTACTTTATAAGGTATATTGAGGATCAAATGAGATAATGCAAATCAAATACTCAGCATGGTGGTGACTCATAGCATATCCAGTGCAAAAAATATGTATATTACAAAAAAGAACATGATTCAAGATCTCTTGGCAGCTAAGCTACAAATTCATGATGATCTTGAAAAACTCACTATTTCTTTTATGGTCTGAGCTTTCTTATCAGTAGAATGAGGCAAGAGGATTAGATGAATTCTAAACTTGATAACTTTGCTGATGAGAATTGGGATTTGGTGATGCATGTGAGTCACTTCTGAATTTTTGTCATATAATTTGTCATTTAACAAGTTTTATTTTACCCCAAGTCATGCATTCCTTATCAGCTCAGAGGATACATTCCATCTGTCCAGGATTAGAGGTTTCAGAAGTGGTGAAATGCTGATTTTAGAACCATGGTGGGTATTCCAGGTGAAGAATTCCATCAGATAGTTAGAGATGGAACTCAGAAGAGAGGTGAGACCTTAAAAAATTAGTCTTTTGAATAATTTTTATTTAACTTTTCAGTTTTTGTAAGAAAACTATGTTACTCAGGCTGGCTGTCCTCCTGCCTGACCCTCCCAAGTGTTAGGAATGTAAGCATGCACCACCACGTCCAGATAAAAATCAAAAACCTTGAATAATTCACATGGTATTAAAAGAATTAAAGATTAGAACTTCCTCGGAAACAAACAAAAATACAAAGGCAAATTTCTCATCTCCATTTTGTCACAGCAGGGTAACCCATTTCAAAGTCAGTACTCAAGTAAGACTGCCTATGGCTAATTTCAAAATTTGTATAAAATACTGACTCTTCTAAAAATTTTTAAAACATTTTGACTTCCAGATATTTCTGTCATGGTAGCCAATTTTTGACATAGTTGTAATAAGCCAATTTTTTTTCAGACCATGAATTTTATATGTGTTGCCCATTGACCCTGTTGAGAACCTGAATATAGTATAGTGTTCAAGATAAAAGAAAGGTCTAGAAAAGGTGAGGCTAGTACTGGAAGATGTTGGGCTTCTTTACTTTAGGCAAATGCACTTCATTTGACTGGATAAAACTTCTCTGCTTATCTGTCATTACTTGTGTGTCAAGCCTTACAGAGGTTGAAAAGTACAGTGGATGGGCATCTGTCTGACTTTGGAGCTATTCTTTAAGTAGCTTAGGTAGCTTCGGAACTTTGGCAAAATTATTTCACTCTCTGCATTTTGGCTTCAGCAGATAGTGAATGAATAATAGCACCAACCTTATGTGTAGTTTTGTCCAGTTAGATAACATATAGGATACTGGCCCAAACCAGATATATAGTCTTCAAGGTCAACTATTTTCCATGTTGGTTATTGAGATAAGTTTTGCTCTTAACAATCCAAACAAAACAAAACAAAAAAAGTTCTCTATTTTAAAGGAAACTAATTTGCTCAGTGAATTTGGCCATATACAGAACAAAAAATATACAGGCAATGTGGTTGTTTTTGAATTAACCTGTCAATATCATCAGAATGCCAAATTGAGTACACTGTGCAGAAACAATTTGTGTTGAAAAGTGCTCTTCAATGAAATTTATCAAGAAATAGTGATGCATACCAGAGAGATAGAATATATTTGTAATTTCTTTTCTTTTCTTTTCTTTTCTTTTCTTTTCTTTTCTTTTCTTTTTTCTTTCATTTGAATTTAAACTGGAGTAGAGTCTAAATGTCTACCACAATACTGGGTACTTGGTAATTACTTGGTGATTCTTTTTATCACTATAAAGTGAATTTTAAGTTATTTATATTCTTGTTGCTTTATAACTGTGTGCATAAGAAAAAAAGGCATTTAACAAAAGTTATCTTAGTTTCCCTTCTCTGAAAGTATGACATAGGCCTGATAGATATAGATTTTCATTTTAAAAATTAAAGAGAGGATCAAATGAGTTTAGTTATTTTCTTCAGTGATGAAATGCTCCCTGGAGGTGTGTGGAGAGAAATGATAAATCTTTGATGCACCTGTGTAATATATGCAGTCCACTGCTGAGAATATCTTGTTTTTGAGGGCTTAGTGGCAGACAACCAACTGCAAGGAATCTGGGTAATCTAGTACAGCTCTGACCTTAAATGTTTTGTCCACTGAAAAGAATAATGCAGATATTCAAAACTGCAAGCCTGATTTTCCTCCCCTCCAACGATGAGGTTCATTTATTTTCTTTTTATATCTTTTATGACACTACACTAACTATATTAAAGACAAGTATTACTTTACCTTTAGATTATTTTGATCATAGAATGTTCAAAGCTAAAGGAATTGTTGCTTTTAGTCCTGGGAAATGGACTCCATGTGAAACAAGACAGATGTGAACTTTTGCATCAATGGGCTTTTTCTTGTAACCTCCTTGGTATTTCACAATGAAAAGAGGAAATGAGAAAGAGCAGGAATGACGATACTAGGGAAGGACAACCCTTAGAAGTGTTTGCTTATCCTCAACAGTAGACCACGAGTTAAGTTGCAGGAAGAAAGAGAGCTCCTTTCCATCCCTCCAGCCTGTACAGCACAAGACGAAAGACAGAAGTAGGTTCAATGCTAAGGCACAGGTCATGAACCCAGGACCTACAGACGAGTTTACTCTATGATAGTGCACGTGGGCTGGCAGTGTGGCAGTATTCTGCTTGTAAAGGGTCAACTGCATAGAGAATGATGAAACCAAGAACACAAAATATCAGTATCAGAGGGTCAGTCTTGCTTTAAACATAACACTGGCAGGGACACTGTTGTACTTCCTTCTCCCTCACATCCCCAGCCAGAGCTCACACAGTGAGTGATGCTTAAGGAAATAATTTTGTCTTTCAATTTCCAAAAGATAATTTGTTTATGAATTTTTGTGTGTGTGTTTTCATAGTAGGGTTTCGCTATAGCCCAGGATGACCTGGAATTCACTATGTAGTTTCAGGGTGGCCTTGAACTCATGGTGATCTTCCTACCTTTGTTTCCCAAATTCTGGGATTAAAGCCATGCACCACCACACTCCTCTGTTTAGGAAATTTTAATAAAAGTATATTCACTAAGTTTTCTATTTCACTATTTTTACTTTAAACATATTTGGACCCTGCAAAACATCTAGAAAGATCTTTCAGAAAAGCATTTGCTATTCATGACTACATACTTGTGAGTTTTGGAGTGCACACACAGATCAATGTGCATGATATGAAAATACCTTCTGAATATGACCAGTTTGGCACAGGCATGGAGAACAACTCCACTCATTGTGGCCTTGCACTTCATCTCCTTGGAAACCCACAGTCCTGTGTAACACTGGGATTGCTTCTAGAAGTGGCTTCACAATTCCATTTCAAAAACATTTTCAGGGCTGGAGAGTTGGCTTAGCAGTTAAGGCTCTTGTCTAAAAAGCCAGTGGACCCATATTCGATTCCCTAGCACCCACATAAAGCCAGGTGCACAACATGGCCCATACATCTGAAGTTCATTTGCAGTGACTAGAGGCCCTGGTATGCCCATTCTCTCTTTCTTTTCTTTTCTTTTCTTTTCTTTTCTTTTCTTTTCTTTTCTTTTCTTTCTTTTCTTTTTTTTTTTTTTTTTTGTTTTTTTGAGGTAGGGTCTCACTCTAACCCAGGCTGACCTGAAATTCACTCTGTAGTCTCAGGGTGGCCTTGAACTCATGGTGATCCTCCCACCTCTGCCACCCGAGTGCTGGGATCAAAGCCATGCGCCACCACGCCTGATTCCATTCTCTCTCTTTCTATCTGCCTCTCTCCCTCTTAAACAAACAAACAAATAAATAAATAAATTCAGAAGAAGTTTCTTTCCAATGACTATCTTCTTTCTTAATTCAAAGGACATTTATTTATAAAGTGTCAGATTTTCTAGCATGCTAGAACCTTTTTATACCTGTAAGACTTAGAGATGGTAAAATAAGTTATCTTTTAAAAAAGGTATGACATTTGAGAGCAATAGGTACATATTATCCATAAAGGGCAGTCAGTCTTCCTAAGGGTGGTAGATATTTACTGCTGGCCACATGTGGCACATGCTGATCCCTCCAACCAATGTATTTCATATTCCCTCACTTTTTGGTTTCCTATGTTGCATCTCTTTCATGAAGTATGTCACCCCAGGTTCAGAGTGTATGTGGCTCCATGGCCTGAGGCTGAGGTCCAATCTAGCTGGCCTTTTGGGCACTCGATGTCCTTGTTGGCATTTGGGTGGGCTCTGCCGTCCCTCATCTGCCAAACCTTCAGCGCAGTGCTTCTGTGAACCCTGGTCCTGGTAGCAGCAGCTTAGTGGAGGCCCATAGGCTTGCATGGGAGTCTAAGCTATACTGAGTTCCAGCTCACAGAGATCCAGACAGGACAAGAATCTAAGTTACCTTAGAGCCTGGACCCAGTCAGTCCTGAAATGACCACTCTGGTACCCCAATTTGGCTACCTGTCTGTGGCCTTCAGAGCCTGAGAGTGGAGGCCACACTCCACTTCTCATTCTACTCTGTCTGGCCCTTATTTGCATGTTTCATTTTCCTTCTGATTAACATTTTATGATGGATAAGTACCCTTAGGGTTTAATGATATGTTTTTCTGTGGTAAACTGTTACTAATGTTTGAGAAGCTTTAGAAATATTTTTAGATTTATTGTTTATTGTCCTGGGTGGAAAACTGCAGGTTGTTTTATACTTACTTTATTACTATTATTATTTTTTGCTTGTGTGTATATTTGCATGCAATGTTGTGTGTGTTTGTGGTGTATGCCCGTGTATGTGCATAGGTGCCCGATGCTTACCTGGGGTGGAAGTGCGAGCTTGTGGTGTCAGGGACCTTGCTCCATCTCTCTTCCATTGGCTCTTGCTTGGGCAGGAGTTTTCACTGGTACAATAACTTGCTGTTTTTTCTAAGCCTGGACATTTCCCTAGTCTCTGTTTCACTCTGCCAGACTGGGACTACAGGCATGCGTGTGGGTTCTGGAGATCCAGACTTCAGTAGTTTCAGCCCCACCCCTTTCAGGTCCTCCTACTTGTGCAAGAAGTACACTTTACTGCTGAGCCATGTCTGCAGCCCAGCATGCTTTTTTTTTTTTTTTTTGGAGAGAAACACAGAGAGAGAGAGACAGAAAGAGAGGGAGAGGAAGACAGATAGAGATGGGCACGCCAGCAGCTGCGAACCAAATCCAGATGCGTGCACCCCCTTGTGGTCAAGTCCGGCATTGCGCCCTTGCGTCACTTTGCATCTGGCTAAACGTGGGACCTGGAGATTGGAACCGCTGGAGATTGGAACCAGCGTTCTTAGGCTTAGAAGGCAGGTGCCTTAACCACTGAGCCATCTCTCCAGCCCCCAGCATGCTTTTTAAAGCAGGTGGGTACTAGCACCTTGTTCTTTTCAACACCTTGTCTCTGCACCAGCTCTTGTTTCAGCTTCTAGTTCTGTGTTCTCACTTCAGCCCTTTGCCTTTTCTATTTTTTTAATTTAATTTTAATTTAATTTAATTTTTTAAATTTTTATTTGTTTATTTATTTAAGAGTGAGAGAGAGAATGGGTGTACCAGGGCCTCCAGCCACTGCAAACAAATTCCAGATATACACTCCACCTTGTGCATCTGGCTTACATGGGTACTGGAAAATTGATCCTTGAACTGGGGTCCTTAGTCTTCATAGTCAAGCGCTTAACTGCTAAGCTGTCTCTCCAGCCCTATTTTTTTGTTGTTGTTGTAGGGTCTCACTGTAGCCCAGACTGACTTGGAATTTACTCTGTATTCTCAGGATGGCCTCGAACTTATGGTGATCCTCCTACCTCTGCCTCCCAAGTGCTGGGATTAAAGATGTGCTCCACCATGCCTGGCTCCCTTTGCCTTATCTCTTTTCCTTTCTCTCTTCTAAATTCAGTTAGCATTCTTATGATCCTTTGTTTCCACTGATCCTCTGCATAAAATCTGTTTCTCACTTGCCACTTAAATTCTCATTTTTTCTGATATTATAGTATCTAGAGAAATGGCAGTCAAGGATTGCTTTCTGGGATGTACAATATTATACAGAACTTCTATTCTTTCTCCTTTACCTAGGATTCATTACTTGAAAATATTGGCATTGATTTCTAGAAACTTATAAAAGTCTCCAGTCAATACATCTAAATTTCAAATAAACCTCCAATGGTTTTTGGTAAGAAAGTTCCCAATTTATTACTTTCCTTCATTTCTTGTAAATCACAACAGTGAATGTTTGGGAACAAGGTTACATCAGGACACCATGAGAAATAACCCTATGTAAACTAGTTTTCTATTTCCTTAGGGCCCATTATAGTAGTTAGTAGGGTTTGTTAGGGCCCTGAACTGTCCAGCTCCTGGCTTTTCAGTACTGTGTTCATATTTATATCACAATCACAGCTGTGATATATCCTTGTAGCTCTGATAACTGTAGCAAAAACATACACCTGGAAAAATGGAAGAGATCAATGTCTATGACCTAAGATTCTGTAATTTTACCCTTTATAGAGAGATCAAAGTATCAAGAAGGCTGATGTCTCATGTCCTCTACTTTTGCTGTGATAGCAATTATGTATACTACACCCCAAATCATGTCATTTTCTTGTCAGATCCTTAATGCTTATAGAAGACCTTTCCAGGTGGCAGCCACTTTAAAAATTACCACTGTGCTCATATCACATAAAATATTAAGTAAAAATGGATCAAAGCCTTAAATGTGAGCTATAAAAGTATAAAGACCTTAGGGAAAATATGTGGTAATCTTTGTGACCTTGCATTTTGCCATAGTCTCATAGCTATGGCACCAAAAGCATTAAAACAAAAGAAAAATAAGTAATTGGCCACCATCAAAAATAAAAACTTATCCTGCTTCAAAGGATACCATTTACAATGTGAAGAAAGCAACTTTGTGGGAATATGTACACACATGATTGCACACGTGCGCACACACACACACACACACACACACACACACACACACACACACACGCTTTCCTTCCTTTCTTTTAAATGATAACAGTGAATGTTTGAAGCAAGATTGTATCAGGACAACATAAGAAAACAGCCTAAGTAAATGAGTTTTTCTATTTATATACACATATACACTTATACACTTATATGGAATTTATAGCTAGACTACATAGAAAACTATTGCAATTGATAATTAGAGACAAATGAACAAACAAAATCTTAATAGACATGTCTCTGATGAAAATATATAGATGGCTAATAAAAGGCTGAGAAAGATGCCTAACACCATTAACCACCAAGGAAATGCACATCAGACCATGATTAGACACTACGTTATACCCACTAGGATGGGTACAACAAAAATAAAAAGGACATATAATAACAAGCATTGGAAAGGATATGGGAAAAATAGAACTCTCAGACTTTGCTGAAAGAATGTTAAGATGGTATAGCTACTTTGGAAAACCATTCCTGAAGCAATTAAATAAAGTTACCATATACCCCACTAGTAATTCTTTTCTGGAGACTATATATTCAGGGTGGCATTATTCATAGTAGCTAAAAGAAATTCAAATATGAATCCACTGATGAATGGGTAAATAAAATGTGTCACATCTGTACAATGGAATATCACTGGACAGTAAGAAAAATAATGGGAGATACTGCAACATGAATCTCAAAAGCATTATTCTAAGTTAAATAAGCCCATCACAAATGACCAAATGTGGAGAGTCCATTTTTATGGAATGTCAGAATCATCAAATCTCCATAGAGGGAAGGAGGCATAGTGGCTGCCTAAGGCTAAGATTGGAGATGGGCGGGGGACAAATGATTACAGAGTGATAGATAAGGCCCAGATCTTTTTATGGGCATTCCATGTTCCAGAGGGCTAGAGAGATTTCTCAGAGCACTTGCTGCACAAGCGTGAAGGCCAAAATTCAACCTCTGATCCCATGTAAAAAGCCAGGAGTGGCTGTACTTGTGTATAACACCAGACTTGAGGGAGGCAGACGCAGAAAGATTACTTGGGCTCAACGGTCAGCATGTTTAACTGCAAAATAGTGGACTCCAGGAATAGTGAAAGACTATCCCAGAGGAATCAAGCAGAAGAACCTCCACATGTGTGCATATACATGCACACATATGTTCACACATACTTGCATGCATGTATACACCCACATATGCGACGTACTTCACTGCACACAAAACATTTTCTAAAATTCATCGTGCTAATAGATGAACAACATCCTGACTATACAAAATAGCATTATGCTATATATTTTAAATGGGTGAATTTTATTTCAATAAATCAAAGTACACACAATTTTCACTGTGTTTAGAGAACTCTTTTTTGATGAGAGGAATACCAGCATAAGGGAAGGCCCCTGCATGGTCAGGGATCAAGAAGTACCTTTGGAAATATCTAGAAGGATATGAAGGATTACGATAACATAGAAGGCTCTTTGTTCCATGGCAAAGTCATATAAACCGTGGGCAAAACTCTAATAAAAATATACCTAGAAGCTTTTCTAGGTATATTTGAGCTTTCTCAGCTAAGAATCCAAGTTCCATAAACAAAGAAGAAACTCAGGAAAGAGAGCTCAGGGAATATCACAACTGGATAGAAGGAATCAATACTGCATGCTGAAGCCGAGCTTGGAATTGGCACTTCCCTCTCTGGACAAATCCTGGAGCCAGGAGTCTGCTTACTCCTAATTACAGTACAAGAAAAACAGTCTCCACAAGATTTTGGAAGCAGAAAGAAAATTCCCTATTTTGTTCAGGACTGTAAGTGAAAAATCAGATCTTTGCCACATATTGTATTATGGTCTGGAGTCACACTACTTATATATAGGAGTCCTAACCTGAGAAAATGTTGTAAATATTTTTCTGTGACTGATAAAAACTGTAAAGGTCCCAGCAGAAAAAACCTAACTATCCAGTAGGACCATTTTTCTTGTAGGCATGGCTTCATGTAAAACAACAACCATAAATAAGCAAATCAATAAATAAAGCAGCTTATAGTAAAAATTTAGATACAATGTCAGGAACTAAATCAGCCTGAGGTAGAAATAGTGCATGTAAACTGGGGGCAGGGGTGGTGTTTGCCTCTACAGAAAAATCCATAGCTCTCTCCACAATCAGGGAAAAGAATAGAGGTGCAGAGATTTCAGTACAGTAATTACATCAACACAGGAAGCAAGTTGAAAAGTATTAGTAATATGCAGGTATTTTCTGTAGCCTTCTTTCTGTATTTTTTACATGATTTTGTAACCCTCATAGCATCCTATGCACTGCTAAGATCAAATTGCAGGAGAGTAGCTGGGCATTAATATGGATTGAGAAAGCTATGTCTGAGCATGGTTGAAAACCAGTAGAATATCACCACTAGATATTTCTAATAACTATAGCATATAATGATGACCAAGAACAATGTTAATCTGTTCTCTGTATCAAACGGATTCTTCCTTTGTTACATGTCTTCTTGTTATATACTAATATTCTCAGGTCATGGTTGTGCTCTTATTTTCTGGAGAACAAAAGAATGCAAACATAAAAGTAAAAGAGCAAATATATGTATATTTGTACATATTTATATGTTCTATATATACATATGACACACACACATGCAGTATTTTTCCAACATTTCTAAATTCGATATGTGGTTTCACCAGCAAATGTGCTATGAAAGAGAGAGTAAAATATTTGGGTCCAGATGCTTATGATCTTCATAAATAAATTGGCTGCTGTTTTAGAGAGATAAAATCAGTGTCTACAACCTAGGCAAAATTTTAGCACATTTTAAATTAGATTGTATTTATAATTTTGTTATAAAACTATTTTTCCTTAATCATTTTAATTAGTAATCATTTCTCAGTAAATTCTTAAATTTAACAAATACATCCATACTATAAATATTTTAATAGAGATAATCACTTTTAAATAATATTCTTACCAAATTACATTTCTTCAGGAGGCACATGCTTTTACATGCACAGATAAATAATATATTTCACAGTAGTGCTTCCAGAAGAGTCTATTAATTGCTTTCATGGTCAATTTTTCCTTAAAGATATTATTCTAAGAACTAATGGAGAGGGTGCTAGTGTGGCTCAGATGATGTAAGCAAAGAGAGAAGTGACAGAAGCTGATGTCAGAGAATTACAAGGAATGTCCATTTGTAAATGAAATAATTAATGTCCCACATAAAATATATTTACAGTGAAGCATAAACTACAGGTTTACAATCTGGGCAGGGGTCTAGGCTTCATTGTGGATGTCTAACAAGTAAGTTATTGGACCTTATTTTTCTAGTCTAAAAAAGGGGGTTCATAGACATATACATATATACACTTTTCTTAAGCTTGTTTGATCATGAAATCTGAGAATTTAATTTTATGATCAATAAATATAAGGATTAAATCCAACTCCATGAAGGCTATATTCTACAATCCTGGTCACCCACTAGTATCTAATAAACATTAGTGTTTTCTGCATTCCTCCCATTTTACATGTCCTTTGTTTTTAATCTAGAACAGCAATGAACAAGTTCAAATTGCTTTGAGGAAGAAGAATGAGCCAATATTTCTCAGGGGAGAAAGTGAAATCTTATTCATGTAGTGAAATCCAAGAAGTATTGATGTAGGATCCCATCTTCAAAGTACAAAATGTATAAGCATTAGGGGGCCCATGAACCACCTAACTCGAAAGAAAATGTGTGTGTGTAGGTACTTACCAATGCCTTCTCAAAATATTAATAAACCTTGGCTCTTGAACATGGGTGGATTATCCTTTAAATATCAGTTTCTGATGGTCTTATCAACAGCATATTTGGGTAAAGAATGTGGCTTTAATTCTAATGTGTTAATTATACATATATAAAATTTCCTTATTCTTCTCCCCTTCCAAAGAGTTACGTAGACTAGAGACAGTATGGCATCTTGGTGAATTATGTTTCAGTTCCAGTTTGTGGACTGGAAGTCTGAGGTAGGGTGATGGGCTTTTGACAGGGAGTTGGCTTCCCTTTTACAAATTGGCCCAGGGCAAGCCAAGCCTTTTTCCCACTCATATTCAATATATTTTAATTGACAATACACTGTGTGCTATAATTTATTTGTTTTTATTTGAGAGAGACAGAGAGACAGAGACAGAGAGAGACAGAGACAGAGAGAGAGGGAGAGAGAGAGAGAGAGAGAGAAAGAGAGAGAGTGAGAATGGGCATGCCAGTGGCCTCTCAGCCATTGTGAATGAATTCCAGATGCGTTTGCTCCCTTGTGGGCAAGGGCCACATTGCGTGCTTGCATCACTTTTGAGTCTGGCTGGTTCTTAGCCTTGGCAGGCAGGTGCCTTAACCACTAAGCCATCTCTCCAGCCCTGTGTGCTATAATTTATACTAGGCATTGGAGCTGTGAAACAGAGAGAGCATTAGCAAAAAAAAATAAAGAAGGAAGATTCCAAATTACAAGGGTAGGGCTCTGGAAAGAGGGTGCAGGTGTGTTGGGGCTGGTGTTTATTATGCTTAGATGAAAAACAGTAAGTAACTCTAGAGGAGGCTTTTTCTAGCGTGGTGTTCCAGGAAAGCCTCTCTCTGAAGAATGAAGGGCGTTGGATTGAGCCTGCCATGAAAAGAACACAGATATGGGGACTGGAGAGATCGCTTAGCAGTTATTTGCCTGTGAAGCCTAAGGACCCAGGTTTGATTTCCCAGTATCCACATAACCCAGAGGCACAATGGGGTACATGCATCTGGAGTTCATTTGTCATGGCTAGAGACCCTGGCACACACATTCTCTCTCTATATATATCTGCCTCTTCCTCTGTCAAAATAAATAAATAAATAAAAGGTAGGAAAAAAAAAAAGAACAAAGATATGAGAAGGTTATTACATGACCAGAGGATAGAAAGAAGCATTTGTGACTTGAAGTTCCTGTGTGAGAGGGGTCAGGTAAAAGGTGAGGTTGGAGGGAGGGGCAGGGGACCGGATTATGAAAACACCTATAGGTCAGGATTAGATATTAAGGAGTTTTGTTTTATTCTGATTAGAGGGAGTAGCCTGACTTAACTGTTTAAATATGATCCCTAGTCATATTTCTCTCCTTCAAAAAGGCATTGTAAGAGGCAATAGTTACTGCTGGGAGACCCCAGTCTCCAAACCACTAATACCTTGTTCTATCAATTCCAAATATATGTTCCAGAATCATCCTCTTTTTGGCAGCCTCTTTTTGGTTGAAGGTTGGATTAATGAAGTTTTTGAACTTGCATAACTAGGTGAATGGAGGTATCATTTTCTTCAGTGGAAAAGACTAGGAATTTCAAGATTTGAGTGTGTGGAGAATGAACAATTCTGTTTTGAACATATTAAGTTATAAGTGCTTAGTAAGTATGCAGTAACAGAATAGCACATGGAAGTGAAAAGTGCAGAGGCAATGTAGGGCCTGGAGATGAAAATTAAGAAATCACAGTACCAAATGTGTATTATCCCTCAAACCAATATATCTGAGAAATAGAATAGAGAGGACCTGGGTAAATAGTACATGTTAGTTGATGAGTTTTGCTCTGAAGGAAAACACAGAAATTACTTTGCAGGGAGAGGGAATTATTGGTTTTGGCCTGGGAGGGTCTTTCCACACTACATCTTCTTTGTTAAGAAGTATGTTAGAAATAACCCAGTTTTCGTGAGTAAATTATGATGCTAAAAGAAGCTAGCTCACTGCTACAGTAAGAGTTGAACATCGAGGCATTTCCTCTATCACTAGGTTACATGTTCAGTGGCCTTTATTTGGGTAATTCAGTGGAAAAGGGTTGCTTCTAAATGCAGCTGCCACCTCTGCCTGGAGAATTACAGTCAATATGGCCATTTGGCTCAGAGGCTTTATAAAGCTAAGACAGACTTCTCTAGGTATTAATAAGAGGAAAGATACCATCCCACAAAGTTGTGCTAATGAACAGAATTAAAAATTTATTTTATTTTATTTTTAGAGAGAGAGAGAGAGAGAGAATTGGTGCATCAGGGCCTCAGCCACTTCAGTTGAATTCCAGATGCTTGCACCACCTAGTGGGCATGTGCAATCTTACACTTACCTCACCTTTGTGCATCTAGCTAACATGGGATCTGGAGAGTAAAACATGGGTCCTTAGGCTTTGCAGGCAAGCACCTTAACCACTAAGCCATCTCTCCAGCCCAACAAACACAACTTTCTCCTACTCCTTGCATTTCTCCCCTGTCCTTCTAGAACAGGCCTAGCTTCTCTTTGGTGAATAATTGGGTCAAATTTCAAGATCCTTTGGGTAAAGTCCTTCCTTCTCATGGAAGGTTTATTTTGCACTTGTCATAGAGTAAATGCACCAAGCAATTAAAAAGAACATCCTTCACATAAAAAAATCTAGCCACAGAGAACTTCCTCAAAAGACTAGAAGAAAAGCACATACATTCCTCAAATACCACTTGGCAAGTATGGAATTTGAACTGCTGAGAAGACGGCCTCCTACAGGCAGAACAAAACAATGCATGGATGATACATTTGTGTGATGGGGATTTTTCCAGAACAAGAATTAAACAGCACTATGGAGCTTGCTAACTTTTCCTTGACCTAATGGCTTCAAGATCTCATTATTTTCTGGCATGGTGATGTTGACTTATCAGTGCTCTACATGTGTTACCATGGCCAAACTCTAGTTTCAAATGAATTAGCTAAAATGTTTCCAGTTTCATTCACTGTATGGGACTAGCTATTATAGATTGTTCAGTGGTCTGATGGAATTCTCAAGTCAGTTGTCTAGTATAAGATATTGTAACAAAATTTATCCCTGAAGCACGCCCAGACAAAATTGAAGGGAAAACAAATAGATAAGAATGAAAGGCAGATAGATACAGCAGCATTTCCCCTGTAAGTTTTAATCACTCAAGTTTAACATCCATATTTCAGCTGCATCTACTCAGATACTTCAGAATAGATTGCTGTAAAAATTTAGCAATGCTATTTTTGTTGATTTTTTTTTTTAATTTACAGGCATTCCCTGCAGATATGCCAGTGACAGGAAATTTATAGAGTGCTTACTATAAAGGATGCATTGGCTGCAAATATTTTAAAATATGATATTTCTCAGAGTAATTACTTGAACCAGTCAGGACCATAGCTGTAGATTTCTACATATAAGCTTGGTCTTTCATTATTTTAGTTCAGGAAATAAAGAAAAGAGCTTAGAATTTACTTTTGAAAAAAAAGTATATTTTTAACAAAATTTTGGAACAAATGAAAAAGTCTGTAAAAGTCCATACCTTATAATGATTGCCAGTTTTTTTCTTGTAATGAAAAATAGTCCATCATCTTCTTCCTTAAGGTTTTAAATTTCTGAGGTAATCTTTAATTCCATTAATATATTAAGTATTTTTGACACTATGGGTGATACAATAATAGGAAAACGATTATCAACTCATAAGGGATATTCACTTACAAATTCAGTTTAATGCAAGACAGGTTCAGGAGCAGTCCAACTAGCTATAGAAGAGATGATTACTTTTGAGTTAACTAGGTAAGACTTGCAGAAAGATCTAGCACTTAAGAATGAAGCAAGGGTAGTATTTGCATATATGTATGAATAGAGGAGTATCCCAGAGAGAGTAACCAGTGGTTCCCCATATGTGGTCTCAGAACCAGTCGCCTCTTCATTGCCTGGGAATGTTCTAGAAATATGAACTCTTGCCCTCCACCCCATGAGATGGTTACAATAATGTCTGTTTTGGCAAGCTCTCCATGAGATCCTGATGTACAATAAAATTGTGGCTCATTAGATTAGCTTACTTGGTGAAAGTAAGAAGGCAAGAAAGATAAAGCTACGTCACACAGAGAGAGATAGTTTGAGTTTTCTAGATGCTGTGTAATAAGTCAGGGGGTTGAAAGAGGGAAAAAAACAAGTTAAGTTTTATCAAGGGGAAAAATTTTAAGTTACTCTCAATCTAGAGTAGGAATCTTTGGCTTTGCATTGGCAGAGGGTAACCATTGACAACTATTGACTAGGTGAATGACACCATTAAGCCTGATCTCAGGAAGGGTATGTCTGGCAGCAGATCTGAGATGCAAAGGAGATGACCAGTGGAGAGTCCAGTTAGGATGTTTCTGCAATTGTCCAGGTAGGTCGTGGCCATGGTGAGAAGAAGTGTGATGGTAGGAATAGAAAGAAAGACTTTGAGGCAAATAGGTCCCTGACCCTTTTCTCAGTGCAGAGTTGGGGGAGAGGGAGGAGCTAAAGAGAAATAATCAAGAAGAGGGAAGGATGTGAGCATCGTCAAGGCTTCGGCTTTAGGAATTCTCAGTTGCCCTTGCAGGGTATTGAGGAGGGTCGTCCTTGGTATAGTTAGCTGAGATGAGCCCCTAGAGCTGCCCTGTCTAGTCGGATCACAGTTGCCTACTAGACACTTCCACGTGGCTGGTTGGATGGAGAGGCACTAGAAGTATAAATTACATGTACAGTTTTGAAGACGGAGCACAAAAATGTAAAATATCTGAATAAATTTTACATTACTTCTTTAAATGCAAATACTGCAGATATGTTGGGTTATATAAAATGTATTAGTAAAATTGATTTTACCTGGCATCATTTTACTTTGTAAAATGTGGTCACAAAGTATTAAACATATTAGACGTTTGGGATACCATGTCAAGTGAGACAGCCTGTTTTTATGTATGTTCTAATCTAGCCCTGTGCTATGCTTGAAAGCATGGGACTGGATGACATCCTAAAGAAAGAGACTTTTAAAATGGGCAAAGGAGCTGAGAAGACAACCTTAGGGAACACTTGAATTAGAGGAGCAATATGGGAACATGAGAGGCATAGTTCATGGCTTCATCTCTCATATTTACAGCTCTGATTTCTTTTATTTATATAAATATTTGCTAAAAGAGTAAGAGCATGGAAAAATGATGAATGATGAATATGCTTAAATCAAGTGGATGCTTAATGCTGCTCAGCAAACATGTTTTCTTTCTCTAGACTTCATTTACCTTCTCTTAGACAGTTCCTTCTGTATCCTCAAACCCTCAAACCACCATTCTTTCCTCGTCTACCCCCACTTTCAACATCAGCTGACAATTGATCTTGGTACCCTTCATTGAAAACTATCAGAAGACAAGGAATTTCTTTCCAGTTCTGTCTCTACCCATGTCTTTTGTGTTTCATGATCTCATACCCATCTCTTGGCTTTGCTGCTGCCGAGCCAACTCTTCCATTAATATACTACACCTCAGCCCCATTCACATAAGGGTATGCTTAAGCTGTTCTTTCTCCTCGGCATCACGATTTCCCCGTCTTTCTGGATTGCTTCAATCAGTATATAAAATTGCCCTTTTCCCCATCTTAATAAAGCCTTCTCTCAAGCCCACTTCACTCTCCAGTGATTGTTCTCTCTCTTCTTCCTTTCATATCACACTATCTTGATAGGGTTGCCTGTACATGCTGCCTTCAATTTCTCCTCCTTATCCCCTCCTGAACCCACATCAATCACAATTTTCACCATTCAACTGACCTTTATCAAGGTCACTAATAACTTCCAAGTTTCCAAATCATTTACACTTGATGCAGTTGATCTTGTCTTCTGCCCTTGGCCTCCAGGATTGCGTATGTTCCTGGCTTACATTATGTGTCTTTGGCTGTTCTCAGTGTCTGGGGTGCCCCCCCCATTTTTAATCCTTAGTGCAATCTGTTACTTATGTGAATTAACTTACATTAGTGCTGTCCATGAAAATAAACCCAGAACACACCTATGTTGGACAAGTTGGTTTTAATGACTTCTGTTATAGAAAGAACATATTCTATAGATAACTGTGGGTGCTTAAAAGGGCACTAACCAGACAACTCTATGACTATGTCAGTACATATAATCTATATGGAAGTACAGACTAGTTCAAGGCTAAATCTGTAAAGAAACAACAGTGATGAATTCAACAGAAAATAGTTGGACTTTGACAGTATTTGCATATTGTGTGTGTTGAGACATGGATGTGGAATGGTCTCCTGGCTGTCTTGATCCATTGTGGTCAAAGTGGTTTTGTCTGTTGTCAGTGTTTGCTGAAGTTTTTTATGGCCAGAATGTGAACACCAGGCCTAACTATTGAGTGTTAGATCAGCTTGTAAGAAGAGGAAAGGTTTACTTCATCATAGGAGGCTGCCATGTGCATGTGAGGGGTGGCTTTTATTTTCTCTGATCCCATTCAGTCAATCTGATATGAGCACATCATTATGGTAACTATTCTCACATTCATATCCTGAGTCCTTAGGGTCACGAGCTGACATGACAGTTGGAAAGCTTTCCCTTGGAACGCTTTTCTGAGCATATAAATATATCAGTGATGTGCATGTGCATGTGTGCATGTTTGCAGTGTGCAAGTGTGTTTCTGTCATGTGTGGAAGCCAGAGTTTAATGTCAGGTGGTTCCACTTTTAAATTTTAATTAAATTAATTAATTAATTAATTTATTTATTTATTTATTTGGTTTTTCAAGGTAGGGTCTCACTCTGGTCCAGGCTGACCTGGAATTAGCTATGTAGTCTCTGGGTGGCCTCAAACTCATGGCAATCCTCCTACCTCTGCCTCCCAAGGGCTGGGATTAAAGGCGTGCGCCACCACGCCCGGCTACTATTTTATTTTTTGAGACAAGGACTCTCACTGAACCCAGAACTCATCAATTCAACTAGAATAGCTAGTCGGCAAGTCTTGGAGATCTTACTGTCTCAACCTCCCCAGTTCGGGGGTTCGTCATACATTGCCAAGCCTAGTTTTTATGTGGGTGCAGGGGATCTGAAGTCAGGTTCTCATGCTTGCATAGCAGACACTTTGCAATTGAACCATCACCCAAGCCCTGGATGGATTTTCGTACTGAACATGTCTGCAGAGAACTGGTAATCCTCTCCAAATCTGCTTCTCATAATAGACTGGCCCGTTTTTGTTGGGTAATTCCATTCTTTCCCCCTTTTATACTTCACAACTCTCCTTTCTTTGGCTTTCATATACTTTCTTTGTTTAACCACATATCTGATATTTGCCAAATCCTACTGGGTGAATTGACAGCATGAACTTAGTACATGATGACTTGTCATATCTCCTGGGCTATCGCTCTGTTCCAAGTCATCAGCATTCCCCCTCCCAGATTACGGAAAAGTTCCTATCAGTTCTGCCTGCTTCTGTCCTTTCTCTCCTTCAGTCAGGTCTCAGCTTCCCAACCACACTATTAGAATAGTGTTACTCTATTAGAAAGTATGATGACACTGCCCAGCTGCAAAAAAAAAGCCATGCAATTGCTTCTCATGGATGGCTTCCAACTCATAGTAAAACCTAACATCCATTCTGTGTTATATTTCATCTGATATAGTGACATCACCTGCTACCTCTACTCTTCCCCATGCTGCTTCGGCTACACCTGCAATGGCCTCCTTGCTATCCTTGGAACACCTCAAAAGTCAACCATTTAGTGTTCAGAGCCAATTTTCTACCCTCAGAGAATGCTGTCTCAGTCACTATCTCCATGTATTACCTCCTGCTTCCCCCAGTTTTCTACTCCAGTGTCAGGGCTCCTTCTGTCACCTTTGCTCCTAAATTAAAAGCACCTACACATGACATTACCTCTCTATATTATCACCTTGTATTTTTCTTTAGCATTTGTCACTATATAACATGCCACATGTTTTGCTCACTCATTTTAATTGATTGCTTCTATCTTCACCTCCATGGGGCGGGTTGGGGGGCAGGAGGGCAGGGTATCTGCTTGGCTTAATCACTGTGTAGAGTGCACCATGGACAAATGTTCATTAATACTGTGTTATCATCCCAGTCATAAATAAGTACTGGGGTAATTAGGGAGTGGAATGGCATGGCACCCTTGGAGAGCAAGCTGTTCCATGACTCCAGAATTCGTGGGGGCATATTAATATTAAGACATATGGTGGAGAATATATATACATCCTTTCTCCTGTCTGGCTTCATCCTCATTTGTGGCCAGAGAGTCAACCTTCAACACATGCTCAGACTGGTGGAATGTCTGTCTCCACCCAAGCCAGCCTCTCTTGCTAGAGAGTCACCTGCTCCTGCCATTCTGTATGCTTGCTTCTGGTACTGCATACCCTTGGCAGCAAGGCTCATTGTAATGATATGCCTTTGGGGGTGCTAGATATCAGTGAATGGCCTTTCTCCCTTTCAGATATCATCAAGTGAAAGTTTAAGCAGAGAACTGGCAGGGTGTAGTAATGACAAAGTAAACCACCAGCAATTTGTTCTGTCAGTCGCTTGAAGGGCCACAGTTGCCAGGGAAAACTGGCATTGAGTAAACATTAGTTGTATTTTTTTATTGCCAATCAAATTATCCTAGACCTGGCTAGCAAAAAGGATGAAAGTGAAAAGAAAGGTTAAATTGTTTTATGGAACTGAACTAGAAAAATCAGAACTCATGTTTGTACTAGATTGAGACATTTAAAAATTTTTCTTTTGTTCATTTATTTGAGACCGATGGACAGAGAAAGAGACAGAGAGGGCGGGGATGGGGGGGATGGGCGCACCAGGGCCTCCAGCCACTGCACACGAACTCCAGACGCATGCTCCACCTTGTGCATCTGGCTTACACGGGGAGTTGAGCCTCAAACCTCTGTCCTTAGGCTTCATAGGCAAATACTTAACCACTAAGCCATCTCTCCAGTCCCTATATTGAGATATTTAATAAACCTGAGTTCTTAAAGTGTATTGAATATGTTTTCCTCTTCCTTCCCTTCTTCCTTCCTTGTTTCGTTCCTCCCCCCTTCCTTCTTTCCTCCCTCCCTTCCTTCCTTCCTTCCTTCCTTCCTTCCTTCCTTCCTTCCTTCCTTCCTTCCTTCCTTCCTTCCTTCCCTCTTTCCCTGTCTCCCTCTCTTTTCTATTTTTTGGGCTTGGCTGGAACTCATTATGTCAGTATGTAGCCAAAGCTGGCCTTGAATGGGGACACACTAACTGCCACAGCCTCCACAGTGCTGAGATCAGGTGTGAGCCACTATGCCAAGCTTTCAAAGAATTTTCAAACACTGTATTTACAAATTCTAGAAACATGGGACTTAATCTCTAATACAGGCTAGCCTTCATCAGTAATCTTTGAATCAAGATATACATGTGCTATGCCATTATACTAGACGTGTTTCCATATATATATATACATATATATATATATATATATATATATATATATATATATATATATACACATATGCTTAAATCTTTGCATTTGGTGATGGTTTCTGTTGATTGTCAGACTTGATGGGACATAGAATCACCTGTAAGCAATCATCTGGATTAGCTCATCCTCTGAGTATGCCTGTGAGGGATTATCTTGATTAGGTTAATTGAGGAGTGAAGTCCCACTTTATCTGTGGACAGCACCATTCCCTGGGTGGGGTTATGGAGTCTGTAAAAAGCAGAGAGCCAGCTGAGTATTTGGATTCATCACTTCCCACTTTCTAACTGTGGATTGAATGTACCCAGTTGCCTCAAGGTCCTCCTGTCATGCCTTCTCTGCCCTGATGGACTACACCCATGGAACTGTAAGCTGAGATAAACCCCTTCCTTCCTCAAACTGCTTTTTGTCAGATATTTGATCACAGTAATGAGAAAAATGTAACAAATATACATTTATACAAACACTAGATAAAATTTGACTTGTTGAATATTTCTAAATGTCTAGCTGACTCCAACAATGATTGATCAATATGTTTCATTGAGTCTTGCTCAAATGACCCAATGTTGCTACAAACAATTTAGAAGTAAAATGACTGGCTTTGCTAGCACATGCGTTTTTTTTCAAAGTAAAGATGTTAGAAGAAAAATAATTTTCTGATAGATGTATGTATGTCCTAAAGCCCTGGTTTTTGAAAAAGGATGTACCACATGCAGTAATTCCAGCATGACTTGCCTCCTCTGTGTCAGCCATTTCATGTGAACAGTGATGTATGTGACTGGCCCTCAGGCTCAAAGAATCAGATCACAGGAGACAGTGCATGCTGGATTTGGTATTAGCTGTTCTTTTCATCATCGGTTTCTGGCATTTTATTTGATGGCTAATATGTAGTAACAGATGATGGAGCCAGTTTCTCTTATTCTTATTTTCTTTATTTTTATTTTATTTTATTTTATTTTATTTATTCTTATTTTCTTATTCTTGGTTCCCTTTACTATGTTAAGTTTCTGCTTGCTTGATTTGTACTTAAGAGACTCTCAGTCGTAGGAAGAAAACGTGAGAGGTGGTGACTGAGGATTGAAGAGAGTCTTTCTAGATACAGGATGTCTATAAATCAGGTAAGACCTTTCTGGACCTAGAGAAACTTAAAAGATAAATAACTCCCTTCATGCATGGCCTATCCCATGTAAGTAATCCTTGGTAGGAGATTATGTAAATAAATATTTCAAATTTGCCATCTTTATGCTTTGATGAGTAACAAGTAGATTATAGAAGATGAAGTGAAATGTGAGAAGGTAGGGGTGCCTTGAACCTGACAGTGGAGCAGGGCAGTAGATCTGCAAGTGACAATTCTGTTCTTTCCCATTCCCTTGTCTCATGCTTTCCATTTCTCTGTCATTTGCCCTTTCCTGTGTTCTTTCAATCATAAAACATATATTTTCTCACAATGAAAACAAATGGATGCTCATTGGTTTTGGTTGAATCAGGTACCTATGTTTAATACTGATTGAGGTTGCAGCAAGTTGGGTGAACAGCTGGCAGGGAGACTGCGCTATAAAGTGTGGATGACGTATAGACATTTGGGTTAGGAAGGGAGTGAATGCTTCTCAGAGAAGGGAACTGAGAAGACAATTTCAAATGCCCACTAATGTTTCTTTCTGGCTCAGTGAGATTTGGGGGTCAGAGAATGAGATGTTCACAAGTTTGGAAACTTCTCACAGTGACTCTGACCTTGTTCCCTTGATGGGAGGATATGTATACAAGTATAGTGTTCAGAGGTGAGCCCAGAATATATCTATCTCTCATGCTCTCTTCATTGCATCAATGGATCTTATCCATGTAGAGGTAAGGTCCAGGTTCCCCTCCTGGGTCTAGAGAGGTTTGTAACGCAAACAGACCAAGACTGTAGAGCTTTTGAGCTCGGTCATAAAAGGCAAGATGGCTTCCATCTGGCCTCAGTCCTGAGACCACATATAAAAAAATTAGGCCCTACAGACACTAGCATGTAGGACAGATCATGTAGCCCTAGCTGTCACAGGCTTCAGATATCTCTAATGCCTACATCAGAAAGCCCGCTCAGCTGATGCCTTGTCAATTAGGGCTCAGGTACCTCATTCCCTCATTCCTACCCAGGTTAGAGACTCAAACAAAAGTACATTTTTGGTTTTGCTTTTAGCCACTAAGTTTGGTTTTTTAAATAGTAACTAAGGGGCTGTGGAGATGGCTCAGCTGGGAAACGTGCTTGCTTGCAAACCTTCTGCCCTGAGTTTGACTCCCCAGCACCCACATAAAGCTAGACACAAAGTAGCACACACGTCCATGTGTCCCTGTTTCCATATTTCCAGTTGTGCCATTACAGGTCTGCAACATCATGTCCAACATTGACGTAGGCACTGGGAATCCAAACTCCTATCCTCATGTTTGTAGAACACACACTTTACCACTGCTATCTTGCAGCCCCCCATTTCTCTTCATTTTATAAGGGTAGGTTCCTTGTTCCACATAGACCTAAAAAATTAAAATTTTCCAGGTAGTTCAAGGAGACTAGATCTCTGTACACTAAAATTTAGGGGCATTGTGTCAAAACAAGAATACACTAATCAGTGTCTCAAAATGTTGTTTTACAAATTCTTAAATGCTAGGCACTCAGATTTAAGCAGTTTATGTCAATAGATGTCATTTGATGCGGAGAAGATACACAGAAGTCCCTATCTGAAAACTGCTACTAAAGTCTTTCATGGCTGTTGTTGGTCTCTATGGAAATACTTTAGGTATATTACAAACAACAGTGGGTGTTTATTGACTGTAAAATTAATTAAGATAGAATAATGATATTTCTGAGTTATTTAATAAATTTTAACTTTTAAAATATCACTTTCTGGGGTTGGAGATATGGCTTAGTGGTTAAGGCATTTGCCTGCAAAGCCAAAGGATCCTGGTTTGATTCTCCAGGACCCATGTAAGCCAGATGCACAACGGCACATATGCATCTGGGGTTTGTTTGCAGTGGCTGGAGGCCCTGGCATGCCCATTCTCTCTCTTTCTCTGTTTATGCCTCTTTCTCTCAAATAAATAAATAAAATATATTTTAAAAAATAAAATCAAATATCACTTCCTGATTAATAATATATGAGAAGACAGTGTTTTCAGAAAAAAAAAAAAAATTAACAGAAGGAAGTGGCTTTTCCTGGCTCTTTATCTGCTCTAGAATAAACAACCAGCAGGTGAAGTCACCTTTCCATAGGCACATGTAGCAGCTAAGTAGAAGGAAAACATCAGTGTTGTTCCCTCCCTGGCTCACAGAGATATTGACTTCTTTTTCAGTGACACTAAGTCTCATCTAAATGATTAAATCTTTAAAAAGAATGCCAGATACCCAGAAAATGGTAATTACAATGCCTAATCCACCTCCTCACATCTTCCTGCGAGACAATATTTACTCTGGGTTATGTGTTTGCCAGAACAATCACAGCCCAGCTTTAGCTGGTGGGTGTTCAGCTGTATCCCTGCCATGCATTTTTGCAAGATGTTATGAAGACCCAACTGGAACTCAGAATCTTTGTCAATGGTTAAAAATGTCTCACTAGAAATATGTTAGCATTTTCACTTGGATCTTAGTCTCATTTCTTTTTTTATTCCAAGCAATTTTAGCTCCCTTCCCTCTTCTTGCCTTTGCTAATGTACCTAATTTAACACACCATATGTGATCATGAGTTGTGTTGTTTCATAGACCTATTAAACCTCTAGAATAGATTTGTTTCTTCTTGAGGTACTAGCATGTGTCAGGCATCGAGCTAGTTACTGAAGTCCAATGTTAAGCAAAACAGGTGGCTAGTTTTCCAGACACCACGTGAACACATTTCCTATAAACCTGGTAGGGTTGTGTCAGGAGTTATGTTTTGTGGGCAGAATTCTGCTTTCAGGACTTATCTTCTTTTACAATGCATTTGTAACTCTCAGTATCATTTTTATCATTCTTGAATGACTACCCGAAAATACTTTTAAATGCTTTATTTCTTCCTTCCAACTCTCCGATCCATTTTCAAACTTTTATTGGTCCTATTGTTGCTCTAACAAATGACAACAAATATAGTGCCTTAGAACAAAGTATGTACTATCTTTACATTCTGGAAGTCAGAGACTTAGAATAGGTCTCATGAGACAAAAGTTAACAGCAGTCTATCGTCCTTTTGGGAGGTTCTAGTGGGTAATTTACTTTTATGCCTTTTTGTAGTTTTTAGAGCTTGCTTATATTCCTTAAATTATGGTCAGCTTTTATTTCAAAGCCAGTAATAATCAGATGAATCTTTTGTATCATGCTATTTATTTCTATCTGGCTCTTCCTCCCTCTTCCCTGTTGTAGAACCCTTGTGATTATGTCAGGTTTACCTAAATACTCAAGAATAATCTCCCTATTTTAAAATCAATTGATTAATAATCTTAATTCCAATATGGAAGCTTATATACTCACTGGTTTCAGGGGATAGAATATGGGCACCTTAGACTTTCCACCACAGATAAATAGTCTCTGTTTTTCTTTCTTTCTTTACCAATATTAAATGTGTATGATTTAGTATGTCTTGCGCCTCTTATTACATTGTTTTGGGAGGGAATGTTTCCCTTTATCCAGCACTATGGGATGTAGAAATCATCTGCTGGTATGTCAGATAAAAGGTTATAAAACACATGCTGGTTTTCAGTATCTTATAATCTCTTCAACAGCTTTTCTTTTTTTTTTTTAATTTAAGAGAGACAGAGAGAGAGAGAGAGAGAGAGAGAGAGAAGAGAGAAAGAAAGAGAATGGGCTCACCAGGGCCTCTCAACTGCTGTGAACAAACTCCAGGCGCATCTGCCCCCTTGTGGGCATGTGTGGCGTTGAGTGCTTGTGTCACTTTTGCGTCTGGCCAAACATGGGAACTGGAGATTTAAATGGGCATTCTTAGGCTTCTCAGGCAGGTGCTTTAATTGCTAAGCCATCTCTGCAGCCCTTTTCAACATCTTTTGATAACCTTCATCCTCCTTTCTTCTAGTACCCCTCTGCACTAGACTTGTCTGAGTTACTACCATGTGGGTGTGTTGCCAGGTGGACCACTGGCATTTGTCTTTTTCATTTAAAGCCTGTGTTGTCTTCAGACTATTCTCTTCTCTGTTCCATTTCAGTATCGATAGACCAATAACCATACTAATGTTTCCTCTTTTGTTCCCAATGTATCACTTTGTATTGCTTTTTTTCTGCCAATCTAGGCATTTGAGCTTCCTTTTTGTTACACATTAAGGAGCTCATATATGCATAATATATATTTATATTGCACACACATATATACAGATATACATACATAATCTAAAGATCACACTTTATTCCTTTATTCAAGATTCTTTGGCTTTACATATTCTGCTTTTTTCTATTCTGGGATTGACATTTCATTTAGCTAGTAAATGCAATGGAATGATGTTTGAGGATTTCTGGTGTAATGCGGAAGTCTTGACCCTTCAGTCCAGGTGTCTTGGAAATCTTTAGGAACCCTAGACTGATGTGTAAGACATCAGTGACCTGTGACCACTGCTTTGGAGGCCACTTGAGGCTTTGCAGTCATCTGTCCAGCTGTACCACAACTCTGTCCATTCTCTCCAAAATTCTAGAAACATGACCGAAGCTAGGGCGGGCTTTCTTAAGAAGCTCAGCCACAATCTCCCGATGACCACAAAGTAATATTAGGCAGTGTCATCTGGCACAGGATTTCTCAGTTAGACCTCTCCTGAAATGTTGAGCCACACAATTGAAATAAATGATCAAGTGGTGGTTGTTATAAGCCACAGAATTCAGGGGTCATTTCTTATGTAGAGATGACTGCAATATTATTCAGTAGCTTTCAGGGTCTAAAAGTGAGTCGTGCAGTACATGTTAAGTCTCATTCTATGACATTTTAAAGTTGTCATAATGCTAATGCATGCATTACTCTGGTAGAGAAAATAAAGGACTTCATTTTTAGGTGCTGCCAGAGCCTTTAATCTTCACACACACTGCTACTTACACAGAATGAAATATAGTTTCTTTATTAAATTTTCAGATCTTCTTCAGATAGAGTCCAGAGTAATCTAGCAAATATTGATTACAGAAACAGAAACTCTGATCTCATCTGTAACATAAAATTAGTATATACATTCCACTGTTAAAATGAAAATTTGATGGAAAAATTATCACCTTCCTTTCAGAAACTGGGCTGCCCTATGTTTCCTTTCACACATATTAGAAATTTGCACAGAGCTCATGTTTTGTCTTGTTATATATACATACTCATTAGCTAGTCTTGTTATGACTTAGAATCTGAAAGTTTTAACAACAAAAATTTCATGGCCAAAATGTATTTAATCAAAAAAGCTTAAATGAATCCATACTGATACAACCTAAGTGCATACTTTAGACACATGGTTATAAAAACAATTGAGTAAGAAAACATGTCTAAAATAGCACTCAATTTTCATCTAAGAAAAGATGAAAATAAGGTAGGTGTGGTTGTACATACCTGCTATCCCAGCATTCACAAGGCTGAGGCAGCAGGAATATGAATTTGAGTCAAATAAGGACTACACAGATAGACATCTCTCTTGGTCTCTTTCTCTTGCACACACACACACACACACACACACACACACACACACACACCTGCATAGATACTATAGAAATAACTCACAGAAGTAATACAGGATGAACGAAAACTTAGATGGTGATTTGCATAAACATGAAATATAGTATTTTAATTACTTAATCAGGTTTTACTACCATCAATGTAGATTCCAAATGGGATTGCTAAATATGGGTTAGTTGTTTGATGGAGTTTTATTTTTTATGATATTTGGTGGGATAAAAACCCCCCAAACTGGATTTAGAAAATGTCTGACCCAAACATTTTTCCATTTATTAGACTTAATGAAGTAGTTATTACCTCTGGAAAGCTCAATATTGAGTTGATTGTCTGATGGAGGAACCTGAAGGGGAAGTGTGTGCATTTGGCAAAGCAATGTCTCAGGGTCCTTGCAAACAGGCTCTGCAACGAGTGGCCTATGGGACCATCATCTTGTACATAACTCAGTCAAGCAGTCTCGAGCTTCCTCGTAGCTGATATCAAAATTGCTTCAGGCAAACCGGGGACCATCTTGAAGATACAGTTACCAGCGGTGGGCTAACATTTTGCTCTCACAGACTGACTTAAATGTTTTATGCAATGAATTGAGTCAGCTGGTTCCTTAGCCAGACTGAAATGGGCAAATATTATGTTTTCAGCCCAATTTTCTTTCTTGTTTTTTTTTTTTCATGGATCTCTTCTATCCAGGAATAGGTATCTACATTCACTATGATCCTCAAATCACTCTTTCTTCTCTGAAATTCTCAGTATCAGATTTTCTCAGTTAAAGAAAAACTTCCACCTAACTGAAAATGTGTTTATGTTTTCTATTCTTTAGATGTATTGCACCATCAAAAGCTATGTTAATATCTGAGTTTTTGAGATAGAGGTATCAGGTTCCATTATTTATATATTATTTATATACATACTTAGTCCTCTGCAGATTGAGCTTCACATTCTGACCTTTTTTTTTTTTTTTTTTTTTTTTGGTTTTTTAAGGTAAGGTCTCGCTCTAGCCCTGGCTGACCTGGAATTCACTATATAGTCTCAGGATGGCCTTGAATTCACTGTGATCCTCCTACCTCTGCCTCCCAAGTTCTGGGATTAAAGGCATTGCGTCACCACACCCGGCTTACATTCTGACTTTCTCACAAGCTCCAAAGGCAATGTATAGTTAGTATTCCATGGAACATGCTTTGTGCAGTAAGAAAAAAAAAAAAAAAGCCTAGAGCATGCTTAATTCCCTCTTCCCCTATACTTGTTTAATTGATTGAAAATAATACATACTTCATACTGATACAGTAGAAATAATTTAAATTTTTTTAAAATAAATTTTTCTTAGTTTACAAAGAAGTAGGTTTCATCATGATATCTTCAAACCACTTTTTCCCTTCTCTTTTCTTTTCTCCCTCTCCTCTGTTGCACATTCCCCTCGACTTAGTCTCTTTGCTGCTTTTATACTACAGGTCTCATTTTGTCCTTCCCCTTTCTCTCATTCCCCCTCTGTTGTCTCATGATCACCTGTGTAGAATCACAAGCCATATTGCACTTCCCCTTACTTACATAGACATAGGCCTTAAAAGTGAGGTAATTCAATACTAGAAAGATAAAAATTAAGAGGCTGGAGAGATGGCTCTATGGTTAAAGGCACTTTCTTGCAAATGCTGACTACCTGAAGTCAATTTCCCAGTACCCATGTAAATCTGGATACACAAAGTGGTGCATATGTCTGGAGTATGTTTGCAGTGGCAAGAAGCTCTGGCATGCCCATATTCATATCCTCTCTCTTTCTCTTCACTTGCAAATAAATATTTTTAAAAATTACATGTTTTCTCTTACATGCAGATTCTAACTTAATGTCTTTTGGTATATATGTATGTAAATAAATCATTTTTAATGTAGGAACTTAACTGGGGTATTTACTGAAGTCCTTCAGAGTCCGACTGCTCAGTTCCCTGCGCCTTTGACTTTCTGTGTGGGCAAACCATCCATTTGGATGGTCCACCAGTTGTTTTCTAGTATCTGCAAAGCACAGAGGATTTTGAGAGCAAATGGTAATGTTGCTAGGTCTGTAAGCCAGTTGCTACATAACATTAGCGCTGCATAACTATTTTCTTTTACAGTCTAATGTAGATGTTTTAAATAGTCCATGCAGGAGGAGGGAACAGGGGAAGAGTCTTGATTTTGTTTCACTTTGATTATTAATAATCGAAAGATCTAAAAGCTCATTGTGTATGTTAGGAGAGAATTGCTGATTTACTGTGCCCTTCAGTAAAATGAACTATGTAGAAGGCAGAAGTAGATTATAGTGACTTCAAACAGCAAAGTAGAGCATGGTGTTTACCTTCCCTTATCTTTAGGCTTCTTGGAGAACCTGAAATTGAAGCCCCTTTTCCCCCTTGGTAATGTGTACTAGCTGGGGAGGCCATGGGCTTCTTTTTTGGTTACTTATATTTCACTGTAATTCCAGGAACCTCTGCATATAAATGGAAAAAAGAAACCTACCTTGAGTTTTCAATGCTGGACAAGCAGAGCAGAGAAATAAAAGAAGCAAGGTGATATCACCAAGACTTGACTGTTTCACTGAACTTTTACTGCTTGTGATTGGCTGATTTTTTTTTAAGAAAAATGCTTTTGCTCTTTTTTCATCAATTGTTATTTTTCTAAAAGATTACTTGGTTATCATTCTACCAGTATTTTACATTAAAATGTAGAAATTCGTAAAAGTAGAGCAAGCTAAAAACACTCCAGCATTTCATTCATGACAGGTTCTTGGTGATGCTCTTTTTCAGATTAGTATGTTTAGGACTCAAGTAGTGTTTACAAGTGAGTGCCTATCAAGATGTTCACTTTTGAGGCAATGGTTATCTTTCATAATCCATTTGAAATATCCTTCACGGTCCCTTTAACTTTAAGAGGATATGTCTTCCTCCTCGGGTTTTTGAGGAAAGCACTACCAGTGTTTGATTTTCTGCAGTCCTGCTTGAAAGATGAAGATGTCAAGATGGATGACAGCTAATGAACTGAATGCTCAATAGTTCATCACCTTGCTTTTTCCTGAAACCGTCCCTTGTCCTTGCCCAGTAAATTGAAATCACTTGACTTTGTTACAATACCTGACAGGAGTCAAATCCCTAAAATACCAAGTCAGGAGTAAATTCTTTTAGCATCACAAATCTTCAGTCTGGACCCGTTAGGCCACAGGTTAAGGTGAGAGAAGATGAGATGATGGTCATGTTTCACTTGGCACTTGTTGGCTCTGTTCACTGAGACAGAATGGGCTCTGAACTCAGATCTTCTCCCTGTGCCATGGGTAAGGTACCAAAGTTGGGACTATACTTTAAAAAAATATTCAGATAATAAGCCCACCCAAGGTTTGCCATTAATGTCCTATTGTTATATAAAGTGTGTTTATAACTTTTATGTTAATTTAATTAGGTTATTTTTTAAGATTTTTAGTTTTATTTATTTATTTATTCATTTATTTATTTATTTATTCATTTATTTATTTATTTATTTATTAGAGACAGAGAACAAGAGAGAGAGAGAGAGAGTGAGAATGGGTGCACCAGGGCCTGTAGCCACTGCAAATGAACTCCAGATGCATGTGCCACCTTGTGCATCTGGCTTACGTGGGACCTAGAGAATCAATCCTGGGTCCTTAGGCTTTGCAGGCATGTGCCTTAACCACTACACCATCTCTCCAGCCCAGGTTATTTATTTATTTTTATTTTTTTGAGGTAGGTTCTCACTCTGGCCAAAGCTGAGTTAGAACTCACCTTGTATCCCATGCTGGTCTCAAACTCACAACAATCTTTCTAAGTGCTGTGATTAAAGGCATGTACTACCATATCTGGTTCAATTTAAATAGTTTTTAATGCCAAAGCATAGCTGAATTATAAAGGGACACGTACCCTGTATTATCTTGTAAATTGCTTAACTAGTATACATAAACAGAAAATTAAGTAATACCAACTGGTTTTCTTATGTGACATTAGTAGCATAGACTGTAGTTAAAGAAAAATGTTCTAAAATAAGAATTTTATCTACCTGATGTGGCATGATCTTTAGTTGTAAATTAATTAAGGGTCAGTATTTGTAAAATACAGTCTATAATATTCTGTAGATCATGAATTGTGGAAGATTGAACATGAAATAGTCCCCATAGCCTCGTGTGTTTGCGATGAAACCTTATAATCAGTTCCTAGCTAGGGACAAATTGGGAGGTGGTGCCTTGCCTGAGAAGGTGTCTTTTTGGTAGTAGGCTTTGAGGTGTTATAAGTATAGTTCCTCCTTGCCTGAGCTCTGTTTTTGCAGCTGATATGTGGCAAGATATGATACCCAGACTCTGCATTCCCCACTATGATGAAGTTTCCACTAGGGTCGATAAGCTGAAATAAACCCTTTACTTCCATCAGCTGCTTATGGTCAGTTGTTTTTTTCCCAAAATGAGAAGGTAACTGCAACAGAAACCTTATTAGTAATAACGGCCTTATGGAAGCATTTCTATAATGTCAAAACAATAAATGAACACCATAGGGGACAATTAAACATTTGGTTTATATTATTTTAGTTTGGTTTTATGAGATAGAGTTTTAGTAGGTAGCTCAGGCTGGCTTGGAATACTAGTCCTTCAGCTTCAGTCTTCTATGTGCTAGGATTATAGTCATATGTCACCATACCTTGTTTGGTTTGTATCTTTGAATAACAAATATAATAGTACCTTCACTCTGCAAAATGTCTCCATAAGTATAATCCCATGTATACAGAATTACTATGTTATTGCTCAGCATTATAGGGCAGTAGAATAGAAATGAGAGAAGATCGATAACTAGAAGATAATGATAAGTTCAAGAGCTGGAAATTTTAAAGGAAAAGCAGAGCCTTCTTTGACAAAGAATAGGTCACCTAATGGAAAATGTGGATTCCACAAGGAATAACATCAGAGAGTCTAGAGTTGAATGCAACCTAATGGGTTAGTAGGAGAATGCAAGAGGATGTGAGTCTGGGAGGAACTGGAAGTCTGGGATAAATGGATGAAGTTTAGGCACTTGGGGAACTGAAAGTGGCCAGGGAAGCCAGGGGAAATTTCATGACCCAGAGTAAAGCAGGTGTTGTGGTTTAAGTGGCTTGTGCCATGCTTCTGGCGGAGCTCTTGTGGAATTCTCGTTTTCTTATCATTATTTACGCAGTGTTTAAATACAATCATTTATCTTATGTGTAATGAGTTCATGGGCATTTGACCTGTTGGCTACTATAATCCAGGTCTCTTATTTTATTCTGGTCAAAAAATTAATATGAGGTTTTAGAAAATATTAATTTCAATAATGTGAAACTCAGCTTAGATTATTGATATAATTTCTTGATTCTGTTAACAAGTGGTTGCATAAAGCTTTATGTGAAAATGGAATGAACTGACCAGAAAAGGAATTTTTTCAAGATACCAAGATGATGCCCTTGACTGCTTCGGTAGCCTGTTTCCCTTGCCTGCACCCTCATTCATCAGTCTTAGCAGCCTACATTGAGATTTTGAACAAGTATTCAGCCCTTGAAGATAACCTAGACGTTTTAGAGGTGAACTTGGCTATGCACTTTAAAGCAGAGAAATGTATTCACTTTGAAGTTTGCTTTAATCCAGCCTATACGTCTATCCTTTGAATTAATACCCTAAAGTTTTACACTGACAATTAGGCTACATTAGATGGGATTTGCCACCTGAGGGTTTTTTTTTTTTTTTTTGTGCCAAATGGCATTTTGAGACTGGTACTTATAAATAGTCTGAGACCAAAATCTATCAATAAACTTTCATATATGGAAAACTTCATTTCCAAAGAACCTAAATGAACCATAAATATAGTAAATATTCCATGTATTTCAACAATAGTTAACAGTTTATCACTATACATTTTTTAAATGTTATGCTGGTGATAACAAGTTAGTAGATTCTTCAAACTTGGCTAACAGAGTTTTATCGTATTTCCTGAGGCCTATGATGACTCAGAAACATTTCGACAGATTCAATAATGTTTCAGTTGATGTTAAGGAGGACCTTAATTTTAAAAAAGTGTGGTCGATAGGATTTAGACTTATTGTGCTAAAATACAGCTTGTGTTAATCCAGCATTAAATAACTTAATACTATATAGCACTTTGATGGCATTCTTTTTTCTTTTTCTTGAAACAGTTGTATCTTATATTTGTATTCAAAAGATGGCTTAAACTGTGGTAAGGCAATATGATAAATTCAATATGATAAAAGTAATTAAAATTTCCTTTCTTTTGGTGCTACTCTTATGCTTATGAACAGTAATGATTTATAGTCATTATTATATGTATTGCAAAACTCAAAAGCTATTAAAGCTTATGATTTCAGTATTCAAAAATTTTGACATAGCAGTTAATTCTATTAAACCTATCCATTCAGGGTTTTTCTTATTGTTTTTGAGGTAGGGTCTTATTCTAGCCCAGATTGATCTGGAATTCATTATGTAGTCTCAGGGTGGCCTTGAACTCACAGTGATCCTCCTACTTCTGCCTGTCAAGTGTTGGAATTAAAGGCTGTACCACCACGCTCACCCATTCAGTTTTTTTTTTTTTTGAGAGAAAGAGAGGCAGAGAGAAACAGAGATAGAGAGAAAGAGGCATAGAGAGAGAGAGAATGGGAACACCAGGGCCATTTCAGCTTCTGTGAATGAACTCCAGATGCATGCACCCCCTTGTGGGCAAGTGCAGCATTGCATGCTTGTGTCACTTGTATCTGGCTAAATGTGGGATCTGGAGAATCAAACAGGCATTCTTAAGCTTGGTAGGCAGGTGCCTCAACTGCTAAGCCATCTCTCCAGACCCATTCAGGGTTTTTAATCTGACTATACTGCATTACCTATAGTATAACAGAATCATTGTTCCTATGACATTTTCCTGGTTATCAAAGTTTTGTTTGTTTGAACCATGCATGATTATGGCTTTCCCTTGTGTTTAGCACAGAAGACAAAATTAACCAATACGTTGAAAATTTTTATGTCTAATTAAATGGAGTCCTCTAGGTTTTTGTTTTGTCTCATTATGTTTTGGTTCCCCCATGAAGAGATTTTCTCTTGGGTTCGTATTGTAAGGGAGATTCATTTTTTGTTCAAGCTATACTATCATTATCCAGGTCTTCTTCAGTGGGCTTTAGCTATATCATCTATCTCTAATGAGAAGTCATGTTTCAGCTACTGTCCCTCCTAAGTTAATCTTAAAAATTCATTTTAAGTTTGGCTAAGAGGATACTTTATATATATATATATATTTTATTTGAGAGAGAGGGAGAATAGGCATGTGAAGGCCTCTTGCCACTGCAAACAAACTTGTGACTCATGCACCACCTTGTGCATCTGGCTTTACATGGGTACTGGGGAATTGAACCTGGGTCCCTAGGCTTTGCAGGCAAGTGCCTTAATTTGCTAAGCCATTTCTCCAGTCCCAGTTTTCTTTTTTCTCTTCTTCCTACTCAAATATAATTTTCTGAAGGTCACAGAAGTGGGATGGGGTGGGAGTTGGGCAGTGTGTGCACATACATTACTCAGATCTCACACAAGAGTGGGTTGTGATGGGGATTGGGTAGTGAGTATAAATACCTTACTCAGATCAAACACAAGTGGGAGTGACTGAGCAGTATGTGCATATACACTGTTCAGATCAAACAGGCGTGTGATGGGGTGGAGATAGGAGAGCTATGCACTCAGATCAAATGGAGATGACACACAGCTTTCCTCTTTAGACACCTTCTAGTTCTCAGCCTTAGCATCTGTTCTAGGTCCTCTAGGTACATCAAGGAGACATATGAGAAATCCCTTCTTCCAAAAGCTAATCTAGGTTTAGGATAGGTCTCTTCACAATCTGGACAATTAAGTTAGAATTCCTTGGAAGTTTTTTAAAAATATGTCCTGTTCACCTCCTAGAGTAAATCAGAATCACAAGTGTTTCAGGATTGATGAGCTATATTTAAAAAAAATGTTTTAATTTTAATTAATTAATTTATTTATGAGAGAGAGAGAGAGGAAGAGAGAGGAAGATGGAAAGAGAGAGAATGGATGTGCCAGGGCCTCAAGCTGCTGCAAACAAACTCCAGATACATACAGTACCTTGTGCATCTGGCTTACGTGGGTCCTGGGGAATCAAACCTGGGTCCTTTGGCTTTGCAGACAAATGCCTTAACTACTAAAATGTCTCTCCAGCCCAGATGAGCTGCATTTTTATTGTATCTTTCCACATGTGTTTCTTGTGTATACTGAAATTTGATGACTAGTATTATAGATTGAATACCTGAGTTCTCCAAGTTCATACATTGAAACCATAATCTCCACTGTGATTATCTTAGGAGGTGGGTCCTTTGTTAAGTGATCAAGAATAGTTTATGAGAGTGGACAATTCTATATGAAGAGAAGAGAATACTTGAGTGTTCTTTTTCCATTGTGTGATACAGTCATTCACACATTATGAAGACGGCCCTCACCAGAACCCAACCTTCCTGGCACTCTGAATTTAGACATCAAAGCTGCAGAAATATCTGAAATAAATTACTCATCTTTAAACTGTCTATCCTATGTCAACAGCCCAAATAAGACAACTAGTATCCTAAGGAAAACTCCATATCTTATTTTTGAGAACTTTTAATTTATTGACAATTTTATTGACAATTTTCATACTTGTATATAAGGTATTTTTAAAACAGGTTATACTTTTATTCCCTCTGCCCTGTTCCCATTTCCCTGGGGCCCTCCTCAGTGGTATTATGGGATTCACTGTGGGGGTCATGAAAGCCTCAGTCAGTCCTAATGGGATAGTGGGGGGACCGTGTCTCAGGGTATCCCCACCCATTCTATGGCTCTTACGGTCTTTCCAGCCCCGTTTTCTACAATGTTCCCTGAACCATAGCAGGACTGTTGGAAGTCTGATTTAGTGTTGAATTATTGGCAGCCTCTGGATTTCTGCATTGATAGGTTTTGCTAGAGCTCCATGTCTGCCACCATCACCCTGGAGCTGGTTGTCAGGCAAGCAGTAAGAGCAGTGTCCATGGTGCCACTGCCACTGCAGCTTCTCCTGGGCCCTGGCAGATGTAGAAGAGGTGGCAAGTCTCATGGTGGGCAGTCAGTTATCTAATTGTCTTATCCATGGAGCTTGACTCTCTTTCCATTTTCTCTACCATCTGTAAAATAAAGCATATTCTCCAACCAAGAATGAGGACAGCTTGGGTTAAAGGGGGTGTGCAATGTTATTTGAGAGATTTTGGGTGTGCAAGTATACTCTTCTTCTCCAGAGAGCAGTGAGTGCTGCTCTCTGAAGTATGGAAGCTCCATATCTTGACATGCAAGCTACTTCATCCTTCAGATTGAGAATAAACAACAAGGAATGGAAAGATAGATTATTTGGATATTCTTGACATATAATCTAAAATTTTCTACTGCAGCAACTATTGTCATCTGTCATATATATATATATACACACACACACACACACACATCCACATACATGTTTGGTTTTGCGAGGTAGGGTCTCACTCTGGTCCAGGCTGACCTGGAATTAACTATGTAGTCTCAGGGTGGCCTTGAATTTATGGCGAACCTCCTGCCTCTGCCTCCTGAGTGCTGGGATTAAAGGCGTGCACCACCATGACTGGCAATCTCAGATATTTTTGTATGCTTCTTTTAAATTTCTAGACTATTTACTTCCAACAGTTGTTGCATTTCATGCAAAAAAAAAAAAAAAAAAGTTTTCAAAACACAAGTCAGATGTTTAAAGTCCTAAGTGTCCTGTTCTGATTCCTAATCTGTCCTTGGCTAGCCAAGGGACTGATTGTGTAAGGCTCCTTATGTTTCTGCAGAGTTAACTGAATTTACTTTACCATTAAATTTGAGAACATCACGTGAGCTCCCAGTACACATTAAAATTGACAACATCCCTTTAGTCTTCAACATAAAATCATGCAATTATTATTGAGATTCTGCAAAATTCATGAACTGTCATTGAATTTTCTGAAATTGAAACAGCATGTTAAGAAGTGGCAGTAACTATGATTTATGGGGTGATGCATCTATTCGACATATGCTGTAGCTTTTAATCTTTGCTTATTACTATTATTTGGGGAATCACTGCCAAATGCTTGAACAGGGAACTAGTTGAAAAGTATTTTGTACAAACTGAAAGTTCAAAATTTGCATGACTCTTCCTAAATTTTCTTGGAAGAATATGAATAGTCACAGGATTCAAAAACTTTGAAATCTGACATTAATCTCTCACTGTTTCTTATAATAGAAATTTCATACTAAATATATTCTCAGTATTATAGCTATGCTTCATTGTATAGGCTTAAGTTAAAAATCAAGAATTTAGGTAACTAGATTTATGAATTATCAGTAAAGAAAGAAAAATAAAGAAAAGAAAAATAATTTGTTGTTCTCCAGCTCAATTTTGTAATGTTGGATTATCTGTTTCCTTTTGCTTTAACTAAAAGGAGATTGAGGTTATATTCTGACTATGCGAGTAGATTTCCATGGGGCTTAATTGACTCAAAAAATTACTATGAAATAGTAAGGTAACTGAAAGCTATTTGATACATATTCCTAGCTATATGAAATTGATAATTTATAACAAAACAGCCATTGCCTCCAATGTGTGCCATTTTCATGACAGAACATGGGGCTAAATGGATGTGATTTGTGATTCTGATACACTATGGTACTTTTTAGAAGATGACATGGTAATGTGTGCTGGCACTTGGATAAGAGAATGACAATGATATGAGCTCTAGTTATGACACTGCCAAAACCTTGATGCTTACTGGTTTTTAGTACATAGAAGGTACACAATATGTTTGGAATATATATTAATATTTTTCAAGAGGTGGGTTTTCACAATTGAATAAAAATAACAGCATATGTCAGCATATGTTCCACCACATTTGGGACGATCCAAGCTTTTAAGATGAAAGAGAAACCAAGTTATCTCAAATATATAACATTAAAGGAATTAGGAATTATTTTACCAGTAGGTATGCTTTTGTGTTTGCCAATTTCAAAATCAATCTTTCTTTCTCTCTCTCTCTCTCTTTCTTTGTTTCTTTGTTTCTTTGTTTCTTTGTTTCTTTCTCTCTTTCTTTTTCTTTCTTTCTTTCTTTCTTTCTTTCTTTCTTTCTTTCTTTCTTTCTTTCTTTCTTTCTTTCTCTTTCTTCTTCCTTCTTTTTATTATTACAGACATACTTAGTACAGATACATCATGGGTTGGTACCCTACTTTCCCTCATCCCTGCCCTCTTTTCACTGGAGTCTTTCCTCAGAGAGGTTGCTGGTAACCCTTGGGGTTGTGGATTATGCATTGTGAGAGCACCAGTCAGATATTGGGGGGAGGGGAAATTGGGTATGATGTACCAATGTAAGGGTCTTCCAATCTTTCTGGCCCCTCTCCTGAAAAATTCCCTGAGCCATTGTAGGTGTGTTTTAAATATACTTCAAGGATGAGCTCTTAGGAGCCTCTGTATCTCTGCTTTGGTATGTGTTGAGTATCCTCAGCATCTGTCTCTTTCACCTTGGCACTGATTGTCAGGCTCACCATGGAAGGAACACTCTTGCTCATCTCCTCACTTCCTCTGTGGTTTCAGCTGGGCCTTCAGTGAAGTGCTAAGGGTGGTTTACTTCCTTAGATCTTACTACCATCTGAAAAAGAAAAATAGATTTTCCAAGGGACAGTGAAATCAGCATAGGTTAAATGGAATAATCTTTTAGCTAACAATTAGTGGGAACTTGTCATTTGAAAGCATAATATTTGTTTCCATTGGATTCTGACCTGACTTCTAGTTCCAGATAAGGGTTCCTTTCCTCTAAGTAGATCTCTTCACCAATCAGAAAGCTATTGGTTACCCACCAAGTTTGTGTGCCACCATCACAATGGCATGTACATCTTGTTCTCTAAGAACTCCCTATTCAGTTCTCTGCCCCATTTTTGAATGGGTTATTGTATTTTTTTGTTTCATTTTTTTCTTTGTTGATTCTAGATATTAGGCCTCTGTCAGTGGTATAGCTGGTGAAAATTTCCTCCCATTCTGTGGGTAACCTATTGGCTCTGATTATGGTATGTTTCTTTGTGCAAAAGCTTTTTAACTTCATGAGATCCTGCTGGTTGAGGGATTGTTTAATTTCCTGAGCTACTGAGGTTTTGTTAAGGAAGTCTTTCCCCATTCCTATATCATGGAGAGTGCCTTCTATTTTTTTCTTTCAGTGGGAGAAGAGTTCCAGATATTGATAACTTTAATCTATTTGGATTTGATTTTTGTGATGAAATGAATGGGTCTACATTCATTTTTCTACATATGAATAACAAATTTGTCCCGTACCATTTGCTGAAGATTCTGTCTTTTCTCAAGTGTATGTTATTGGCACCTTTGTCAAAGATCAAGTAGCTGTAGTTACTTGACCTAAGGGCTAGGTCTTCAATTCTGTTCCACTGGTCTATATTTCTGTTTTTATGCCAGTACCATGCTGTTTTATTACTATGGCTTTGTAATATAGCTTTAGGTTGGGTATGGTGATACCTCCAGAGGTATTTCTTTTGCTGAGGATATGATTGGATTTACAAGACCTGCTGCTATTCCATATGAATTTTGAGATCATTTTTTCTATCTCTGTGAAGAACGATGCTGGAATTTTATTGGTATTTCAGTAAATATATATATTGCTTTTGGTGGAATTGACAATTTCATAGTATTTATTCTACCTATTCAGGAGTATGGGAGGTCTTTCCATCTACTCAAGTTTTCCTCAATTTCTTTCAAGTCTTTTTATGTTTTCATTATATATAAAAAATTGAAGCCGGGCATGGTGGCACACACCTTTAATCCCAGCACTCGGGAGGCAGAGGTAGGACGATTGCTGTGAGTTCAAGGCCACCCTGAGACTACATAGTTAATTCCAGGTCAGCCTGGGCCAGAGTGAGACCCTACCTCAAAAAAAAAAAATGGTCTCAGTTTTTCAATGAGGTTTGATAGAATATGGCTGAGAAGCTATCTGGTCCTGGACTTTTCTTTTTTGGGAGATTTTTTAAAATTACCTTTTCAATCTCTGTGGATGTGATAGGAATGTTTAGGAGATTAGTCTGCTCTGAGTTTAGTTTTGGCAGCTGGTTATATGGCTAGGAATTCATCCATTTCTTCCATATTATGTATCAATGGAAATAAACAAAATAATAAATGCCTCATTGGGTTTTGTACTGTTAAAGAAGCTCACATTTGGAGATTTGTTTAGTACACCATGATGCGATGACAGGCATGAAGAATTGGTTTCACAGTTGATCTCTCCAGAATCTTGTGGTTCAAACTTTTACTCAGAGGGAGAATGCCTTTTGTAACACTCTTGTGGGATAGAGGTTTTCACAATTCTATTCCTAACACTAATTTGTCCAAATTTACATGTGTGTCTGGTTTATGTGGGTTCTGGGGAACTGAACCTAGGTCCTTAGTCTTCAAAGGCAAGCAGCTTAACTACTAAGTCATGCCTCCAACCCCAACTTTATTATGTTATATATATATATATATATATATATATATATATATATATATATATATGTATGTATTTAGGAAAAAGGTAGTATAATGGGACTGCTAAGAAGTCATGAAGGCTAAAAGATTTCAAGAAGATTTCTCAGTTGGGCTGGAGAGTTGGCTTAGTGGTTAAGCACTTGCCTATGATGCCTAAGGACCCCAGTTTGAGGCTCAATTCCCCAATACCCACATGAGCCAGATGCACAAGGTGGTGCAGGCATCTGGAGGCCATGGTGCACCCATTCTATCTCCCTATCTCCCTCTCTCTGTGCCTCTTCTCTGTCTCTCTCAAATAAATTGACTAAAATAAACAAAAATTTACAAAAAATAATATTTTGTAGTTACCTAGAACTGAGAAAGATATTCCTATTGATATCTCAGACTAAGTTTCATGAGGAATCTCTTTGTAGTAGACAGATGTGACTAACAGTGATGACTGTGACTTCACAAGCAGAAAGCATGAATGACCCACACCAATAGTCTCCAAAATTCAGCTTTATCTGTAGCCAAGATGTCGCCCTTTCATGGAACTCATGACATCCCAGCTTGCACAGTTTATGGGCTATATTCTCCTTTCCTTGCTCAAGGCTCTTTTCCCCCCAGTCAGCAAGTAGAGAGGAGATGGACAGGAAGCTGCCACCCATTGTTGGACAATAATGACTTCCTAGGAAGTAGATCATCAAAATTTTAGGGCTGTGTGTTTTACTTGAGTGGTTATTCACCACTAATTCTGACGCCTTTGCATCCTCATATGCATTTAGGACATATATGTAAGAATAAGTATCATTGTGTTTGTGGCACAATGTTCAGTCACTGAAATAAACACAGCCACATCCCCTTTCTATTCATAGTCTCAGGCTGTCTGCCACTGGAGAGCATGAGTAAGTAAATGAGAAATGAGCACTGGCTGCCCAACTTAGTCAACAATAGCAATAACATTGACCACAATGTATTAGCATGAATACTATTTTCTTCAGTTTTATGTAAAATAGCATAAAGCATTTTCCGATGTCCTATTTTTATTCATTGGCAGTATTCATTCTAAATATAGCACAGTATTCTTTATGTGTAAATATAGATTTGACACATTCCCTTGTGTAGCCTCTACTACACACACACACACACACACACACACACACACACACACACGTCCTGTATAGAAACACTAGAACTCTTATCATTCACTGGTGATCAGGAATCTGGAACATGTAAATTGACCTTCAGTCTACTATAGGTTGTCATGACAATGACTTGACAGTTCAGTCACCACCTCGTGTACTCAGGTCATACGATGTGACATCAGAACTATTGAGGAGTTTCTGTGGATTGACTCTTTAATAGGTGGCACAGTAAGACCAGAATTTTCAGGAGACATGCAGGAAGGGCTATTAGACCAAAGAAACAAGGCTTTTCATTCCCAGCCACATGACAAGTTCAATGCAAAGACACTGAAGATGAACTCCTAGCTCGTAACTAACTAAATAAGGGCACGGGAAGGTTGCTGACTATAGGATTACTATACAAACGTGTAAGTCTGCTTGTGTCTAGCAGATGCCAGATTATTTACCAATTGTTTTTTTTTTCCACTATTTTGATCTCGTGTTTTAGATGAAGATAAAGAAGAGATGCTTACTGAATTTTCAGATAGGCAAAAAAAAAAAAAAAAAAAAAAAAACAGGCCTTCAATATGGAGGCTTATTCATCTGTGGAGTTCTTTGGGTTCCTATTTAAGTTGCTATGCAAGAGATTCCAATATCTAAATAGCTTCCTTTTGAGCACATGAAATCTAAGTTCTACTTACTATTCTATTGTCAGGAACATTTTGCTGGAAAACTAGAATGGCCACATGTCCTCTGTGAAAATAAAGCTTTCTAAGCACCTCCTGCTGATAGCTGGGCAGGAACTCCAACTTGAGAACACTCTTCCTCATATAAGCTAGCCCCCCAGAGGCTCACCACTCACCCCTTAGCCAAATTAGCCTTCTTTTTCTTCTGTTGGTGTTTTCTGTGTTCTCAGATTCTAGCCTTCTTCCACCTTCATGGACAAGGACCAGGTCCCGACCACAGTCAGAATACAAATAAGCACATTTTGACAAGCCACTACTTTAATTGTTGTGAAAATGATTTTATTTATAATTAAATACATATTTTTACATTAAAAAGAACACCTTGTTGGGAAATGCCATTTCTAAATGTACCTCTAAACTATCCCAGGCAGTAGCCACTGACTGCAAAAGGCTTTTGAGCCCTTGGAATGAGGCTGTTATTCGAAATGTACTCTACATATAACATCAGCATTGACTAAATGACTTAGATTGAAAAAGAATGTACAACATGTCATTAATTTTTATATTGATTGCATTTTGAAATGATAATATTTTAGACATATAGGCTCAGTATGATGTTGCTCAAGTCAGTTTTGTCTCTACTTACTTCTTTCAGAATGTGGACCCTGTTACATTGGTGGATAGCATATTTTCTAGGTGATGACCAGGAAATGAGGTGAAATGATAATACTATGAAATATATAATTATTTGAGGGGAAAGGTGTCAGTCATTCCACTACTATCTTTCTATTGCTTTACAAATTGTTGACACCTCAAAGCTTAGTGTATCTTCATGTAATAGCTAACTATATATTACAACCCCAGCTATATCTGATAAGAATAAAGTGTCAGACTGGAGAGATGACTTAGCAGTGAAGGCATTTGCCTGCAAAGCCAAAGGTCCCAGGTTCAATTCTCCAGAACCCATGTAAGCCAGATGCACAAAGGGCCACGTGTGTCTGGAGTTTGTTTGCAGTAGCTGAAAGCCTTGGCATGCCCATCCTCCCTCCCTCTCTCTCTCCCTCTCAAATAGATAAATAAAAAAAAATTTAAGTAACAAATTTAATAGTGATGTACTGTATCCTACATTTTATACTTATATATACAAGTTGAATATTACGAAAAACAAAGTGTGCTAAAAGTATTTATGTGGGAATTGTCTGTATATAGATGACAAATAATACCAGAAATCGTTGATTTTGTCCATGAAGAGTATGTAATTAGCTACAAACATTCTAAGATCTAAAAGTAGTATATCAAATATGGAGCTAGGGGAGAATTGAGGAAATCACTCAGAAAAGTTAGGGATTATTCAGAAAATTATAGCATTGTGCTACAGCTGAGTACATGTGTGAAAAACATGAGAGCACTTACCAGCATTGAGGCTGTGTGTGATCTAGGAGTAACTAGAGGGTCCATGATGTTCTTAACAAGAGCAGTTTTAATGTGCTGATGAGCATTGAAGCCAGTGAACAATGAATTAAAAACCAACAAGAAGAGATGAAGGAGAATCAGTAAGAACAGATAATTTTTAGAAAAAAGAATTGCCTGATATACTGACATAATGAATCTCTTGATATGATGCCCTAGGAAGGACACAATTTCACTTCTGTCACAGTCTGGCTAAAACTCATAGATTTGTCAAATTTCAGTCATTTAGAAAATATGTGACAATCCCTAACTGAAGGACATTCTACAAAGTAACTGATGAGTTCTTTTTTAAGGTGCTGAGATTATAAATAGGAAAAACAAAGGAACTGTTATAGAGTATAAGAAATTGCAGAAAAGTAGCTAATTGCAATGTAGGATTCTGGATTGGACCCTGAAGTGAAAATGAGGTTAGGGACGAATCTGGTGAAATTTTGAAATGTCTCTAGTCTTACAATTTTGCAGCAATCATTTCCTGGTTATGTGATGTCATAACTCTAGTGGAAAATGGTAAGGGGTATATGAGGGCTCTTCACTACTTTGAAACTGTTTCTAAGTCTAACATTAGTTCAGGAAAACAAAAGATGGAAAGTGGATGACAGCAATCTGAGGATGAGGAGAATTTAAGATTAGTAAAAGGTGTGAAAATGACTGGTAATATTTCTAAGAGGCCATTATACACTAGGAACCATGCAAAGTACTTGGTGAAAAATGTTAAATTCTTTGATCCTAAGAATAATAAGGAAATGTAAATGAGCTTAAACATAAGCATGTAAAAATAAGTGACAGATATGGTATTTTGAGACTGGTTTATACATGATTTATAAATCATATTTTCTTTTCAAGATGGGATACAATTATGCACATCTAAATGCTTAAAGGACACATGCTATATATGGGGGAAAAAAGGAAATACAAAGAAAGGAAAGAAAGTAGAGGCTTAAGCCAGGCATGGTGTTGCACACCTTTAATCTCAGCACTCAGGAGGCAGAGGTAGGAGGATTGCCATGAGTTGGAGACCAGCCTGAGACTACATAGTGAATTCTAGGTCAGTGTGGGCTAGAGTGAGATCCTTCCTCGGAAAACAAAACAAAGTAGAGGATTCAATCCAGCATATAGGTATAAATGGTGTTGGACCTGAGGCAGGATACAGCATACAGTATAAAAGTGAGGGAAGCTTTAGGAATAAGTGGAAAGTAAGCACATATGGAGGTTGAGAAAGGTCTTTTCAGATGGTCTTTAATTTTTTGTGAAGTAAGAGCTGAAACCACCAGCTGGTAGTCCAGTTAGAAGGTAGTATAGATGGAAACAGGAAAGAGTGGAAAAGATACAAGTATGCAATCTGGAGAAAAGGAGAAAGCTGGTAAAGAATGCAAAGAGGGTAGCCAGGCTGTGTGGAGATCAGGGCAGTTAGACCATATCTACCAACAGCTCCACCATCTTTGCCAAGGTATGGCTTCTGTGGTGTGTTCTGTAGTCCATGTGGGATGGGGGCCAGAAAAGAATTTTAAGAAATAGACATCAAGAAAGAAGTAGAATTAATAAACTCAAATGTAATAAAAATGAGTAGATGGCAGGAGACGGTTGATGGGGAATTAGAACCATCAATGTTGTTTCAACTTTTTTATCACATTATTTTTCATGCATTTATTGGGCATTTATCATTTTGTTATACTATCTATGGCTATATTTCTAAAAGGGAGCCTCTTTTTCTAATTTTGTAGAGAGTAAGTCATGTTCAAGGATATGGTATATTTTACAACAAATGTTTTTCAAATTTTTTCCCAATTTTGTGATTCATTTTTTAAAATTTCCTTTCTAGAGGATTTTATTTTAATCTGTAGATTCACTTATTCAAACTAGAATTTAACTACAAGAGTTATTAAACTTGAATATAATTTAAACTTTTGTTTAAATCACGTTAAGTAAAATTGAAATTCATTCTGCAGTCTTAATAACTAAATATATGGCTACCAGCTACTATATTACACAGTGCAGCTATGAAGTTTGAAATTATGGTTCAATATTACAATGGAAGGCACTATCAGTAAAATTTTTAAATTGAAAGTCAATGTTGCTTGCTTTATTTATTTTGTTGGTGAAATGTTGGAGAGTCTATTTCTATCCCAACATATCATGAATGATATTTTTAATTTTCTTCTAGTATTTCTATAGTCTTTTCTGCCAAAAGCTACATACATTATTAATGGGTCTGGAACACAGTTTATAATGGATAGGCTAAGGTTTTATACATTTTTTTGAAAATGTTTTGACTAATAAATTTAAATGTAGTTGGAATGAGATTTTAACATTTAACATTAAACATTTGTGCTTTATTTATTGGTTATTTACTGTATCTCATTGAATCTTTGGTTAAAATTAATTTGAATTTTATGGGGCTTTGAAGATTGCTGAATTTGTAAGTGTTTCCTTGCAAGTATGAGGACCCTAGTTTGATCCCCAATACCTAAATATAAATGACATGTCTGGTAGCTGGCATATACCTGTAATTCCATTGCTGGAAATAGGTGAATCCCTGGAGCTTGCTGTCCAGTCTGGCTTGATTGATAAGCTACAGGACAATTTGAAACCCTGTCTCAAAAAAAAAAAAAAAAAAAAAAACTGGTGCACAGTGTACCTGAGGAATGATAAGTTTGTTCTTTTGCTTCCATATACACATACATTCTTGTGAAAAAACACCTGTGTAACACATGTATGTGGCCCATATGCATGAATATGCACATGCATACCACATGCACACAAAAACATTAAATTCACTTTTATCAATTTATCAAGGAGATTAATATATAAATATTAAGTGCCCCATAAAATAGGGCATGCAGAAGATCCAATAAATTATTCCTAGTGTTGTGAGAGTATATTCATAGGAATCTGAAAATCTGACATCCTAATGGAGATTACATGACCTTGAATTTGGGAGGTTGTGAAGAGATTGAGGTTAACATGCTGTGTGTGTGTGTGTGTGTGTGTGTGTGTGTGTGTGTGTGTATGATTCTGTGTGTGAGAGGTTGAGAAAGAGAGGTGCCTGTGTGCACGCACATATGCATAAGTAGGCGGGACCCAGGAGGAGGAGAGAGGTAGAAATGATTAAGTATGGTAACATTTTCCTGTGAAGTATAGCTTGGCAGTCATCCAAACATTGTTTTCTGGGAAGATTGATCTTTTTTTTTTTTTTTTTTCAGTTAAGGATCAGGTGGGTAAATACAGACACAGGAAGTCTCTCTATGAGAACAGATGGCCACTCTAGTTACAGTTCAATTAATAGCTGAAAAGGACTTTTGATAAGGCAACAGCAGTGGCAGGGATTAGATTATAAGGGCTCTCAGAAGGTAGATCTGACCAGATTAGGTACTAGTTGAATTTTGAGGCAACCACTGAGTGACATGTGACAGTATACCTGTGGATGAGTTAAGTATGCTTCAAGGTCTGCCAAGAATGACCCAGACTGCTGACATAGTTAGGAAATATGCCATTACCTTACTGTTATCTTTACCTTGTCAGAGCTCTAAGCTCTAATAATCTCTAATTTATGAGTTTTCCTTGGATTTGAACATAGTTGAAATTTACCTTACAAGAAGTTCTTAGGAGTGGAGTAATGCTTAACCTATGTCATGACAATGCCAAGATTCACTATGATAAAAGTGATGTGGAAATATGATCACAGCTAAGTGAAAACTGAATCCTACAATAGAGTGTATAGATAAGATTCCATTATTGTTAACATATATAATGGGTTATGGAAATAGATTAATCAGATTCTTGGTTGTGATTTTCACTGGGTACAGTTGTAAGAGATTTAACTTCTCTATTTTTTGGAAATAATTTACAGGGCATATATTATCAGGGAAAGTAAAAAAAAATCAGACAAAAATGTGGTTATAGCTTTAAAACATTTAATATATTACAGAGTAGATTCCCTTTTATAGAACATACTGGAGGCAGACTGAATCAGCCAAGAAAATAGAATTATTATTTTTGAAAGATTTGACATTTGATATATTCCATTGCTACTAAGGGTCTACAAGTTAGTTTAATGACAATAAGGAAGAATAGATTGTCTTTGTGTTAGACAATTATGTCTTCTGGTTCTTCTTCCTGGAAAATTATTTAAAGAACAGTTGACATTATTCATTTTAAAAACATAATCAGCCCCAAGCCAATGTATAAAAAATTCAATTTAGATTTCATTGTTTTTAGGAATACATTCCACAAATGACTTTAAGTTATATTTCTTAAGACTTATTGAAAGCAAATATATTATCCAGAATCCAATATTATTGTTTGACAGATGAAAATGAGACATCTCTGTTAATACTATAATTGACTAATACATTTTCTAGTAAGATGCTAAAAATGTTAAACTTTTCTTAGACTATTTTTTCCCACTTACCATTCTTCTATTTTCTGCTTGGAAAAACATGTCTTAAGGACTTTAAATTGCATTTAGATGTTATTCCTACACATAGTTAAAGACAATGAAGCTTCGGATTCTTGTGTAATAACTCACCAGTAAATTACCTTCAAAGTGTTTTTTTTTCCATGGGGTATTTATTATATTTCGGGAATGTATAAAGGAAAAGAAAATGAACATCTAAGAACGAATCTAAAACATTCTCTCTTTATCCTTTAAAGAATAGTTATCTTCATAAAATTAAGCCATTTTCATTGAGGTGAGTTATTGACTCAACAAAACAGGAATGTTCAGACAACCTCCCCTTCATCCATTCCACTCAAATGCCTGTTTCTGAAAATCAATTGCTCAAGACTGATGATGGCAAAAGTGGTCAGGATGTGTTGAAAGGAAGATAAATGATGGGGCAGGACTTTTTGTAAATATGCAACCTCCAGGATATTTGTTAAATTTACTGGTAACTGCACATCAATAATCCCCAGAAAATAAACTGAACCTTACAAACAAACTAGACAAACAAAAACACCTCATCCCCGAAGTAAATTGTTTGTGAGGGAACTGCTGAATATTCTTAAAACCCGATTTTTATAGCATTGATTAAGTAAAGCCTCATGCACATTCCCCATGGTTTCATTTCACTGTAGTTATTTGTATTGTACTAAAATGTACTAAATTGTAAATAATAAACAGCCCATTCTAGATAGCTTAGAATTTAAAATAACAAAACTGTGTAACAAAAACTCACAATAGATAGGAAAAATATATATTAATAGGAACAAAAAATTCAATTCCAAATGCTTCTTGTCAAATATATATATATGTAATTCAATTAATAAATATTAATTTTTGTAAGCACCATTTTAAAGCAAAGTAAAATTGGAAAAAGAAGTTTTAAATGTGTGGAAAGTATTGAAGCATGTATAAATCAATGGCAAGAAATTGTGTGGATAATTTTAAGGAATTTTAAGAAGTGATGATGGCATTATGGCTATATTTTATAAGAGTTAGAGTTATTGTATGTATATTATATGCATTATATGTTATTGTATGTAGAAAGTGAAATATCACCAACTAAATGAAAATAGGATTTTGTATTGCCTTCAAATGAAATGAAATGGGAGAGAAAGAATTGGGAGATTGTGGATAAAAATGTCATCCCTGGGTTGGAGAGATGGTTTAACAGTTAAGGCACTTCCCTGGAAAGTCTATGAACCTAGTTTCAATTCCCCAGTACCCATTTAAGCCAGATGCACAAGGTGGCACATGTGTCCGGAGTTCTTTGCAGTGGACGGAGGCCCTGGTGTGCCCATTCTCTCTCTCTTACTCTATCTGCTTCTTTCTCTCTCTCTTTTTCAAATAGATTTAAAAATATTTAAAAATATGTCAATTCTAAGGTTTAACTGGTCCAACAGAATGATGACTACATTGATGTTTATCATATTCTCTTATTATTTCTGTACATGTTTAAAACATTAGCATTAAACATGGTGCCATTCATTTTTCAATGGTAGACAGAAGAGTGCAAAAACATTACACCAAAGGAAAAAGACACAGAAGACTCTGGGTATGGTCTGATTAGACATTGCTGGCACGAGGAAAAGAAAGGCAGGCTCATAAGTGGGGCATTTCATGTGATTGGTTTGGGGTGCATATTTGGCCTTTTCTGGTTGGTCTTGAGATGCAAGTAGGGACAAGGCAGGAAAGTTGGCTAATGCTTGCTGCAGAGGTTTGGGGTCAGAACTTTATTGTACATATTACCTGGCTATTGTGCTCTTGTGCTGTTGGGCCATTCTGTCAATTCTAAGAAGCAGGGCAATTCCTCAAGTACCACAGATCTAGACCATAACCCTTCAGAAGTTGTTCAGTTGTTACCACACTGCTTGAATCTAAAGACCTTGACCTTTGAGTCATATTGTTGTGACTGTTGTGTGATGAGAATGGCAACACAGCTTTCGAGACTCTACAGAGAGTGCAACAGTCCAGCATCAGTATCATGACAAACAAGGTGTTTACCAGAATGCCCAGTTCAAGTTACAAGAACAAATCTCAGAGCAAGAAGATCGTCTTAGTGAGCCAGGCAGCTTCCCCCAATGCAGAGCATAGCCTGTTTGCTTTGCACACTTCATTAATTCATACAGAGCAAGAAGAATTAGTGTTGGCTTAGATGTCACCATAGCTAGCCAGCAAGAAATCTAAAGCAATCGAATTGTCTCATGTTACTGCCAGTGACTTGAAACTGATGGATATTCCATTGATAATAACTTCCATTAGAATTAGTGGCTGATTCTTTACAGCTTTTCTATGTATATGATTTCTTCGTACTGGGATCACTGTTCTGGTCGTTCACATAAACAATGAGTCAGTAATTCTCTCAGGTGGACTGAATAATGAAAGGCTGTGGGTTTGAGTCAGAATCTCCAGCCTTGATGATTTGTAGAATTAGGGACTCTGTGTGCAGAAAGTTTTGGAATACTTTTCCTAACGTGCTATCTGAGGCCAAAAGGACCAGGCATCTTGGTCACAAAGGAAGCAATGGCTAACAGGAGCCCCTTGAATGTCATGGGAACAAAACCTTTCACGTTGTGCTCTGTCCCATTGACGTACATTAGCTATATTTTGTATTTGAGTCTCTGTCACTTGGAAAGGAGCAGGTCATTGACCCATTGTTCAGCGAATGTTATGTTGTTCACACTTAACATTACCTTGGGTCTGATATATAAGTGGTAATGATTTATTCTTTGTCTGAGCTAGAAGGAAAATTGAAAAGCCACAGACTGGATTGTTTAAGGTTTCTTTTTTCATGTAGATGTGAATGGAAATGCCATCAACTATAGTCTCGCTGGTGTTACTTGATGATACCAGCAGTTCTCAGAGGTCTTTAGCAAGGGATTTGGTGTGCTCTATGGTGACCTATTGAGCAATCTGTAGGGTGAAGGGCATGAGATACTGTTTGGGAGAATCTAGAAATGTCATAATAATGATGATGTCCTGATGCTCCACAGTATAAAAAGAAAAATTAATAACACATAGAAAAATAAAAATAATCATAAGCCAGAACACAAACAAACCTAATCCAACCATGAATTAGATAGTAGATAGCTTTCTATCCATTACCTTTGACAAAATCCCCTATCTGCAGTCATGACTTTTTATTTTAAATTTATTTATTTATTTGACAGAGAAAGAGAGAGAGAGAGAGAGAATGGTGTGCCAGGGCCTCCAGCCACTGCAAATGAACTCCAGATGTGTGCACCCCCTTGTGCATCTGGCTGACATGGGTCCTGGAATCAGACCTGGGTCCTTTGGCTTTGCAGGCAAATGCCTTAACCACTAAGCCATCCCTCCAGCCCATGTCTTTTTATTTTAAATAAAATTTTTGGACAGCTGTATATTTTATTTGTGTGTGTGTGTGTGTGTGTGTGTGTGTGTGCATGTGTGTGTGTGTATGTGTGTGTGTGTGTGTGTGTGTGTGTGTGTGTGTGTGTGTAGTCCAGACATTGATGTTGGTTGTCTTCCTCAGCCATCCTCTCACTTATTTAGAAGCAGGGTCTTTCACTGTGCCTCGAGCTACCAGATTCAGATAGGCTAAAGCAGGCCAGCAAGTCCTTAGGGATCCTGCTGTTTCCACTTTCCCACTGCTAGGATTACAAATACATGCTTTTATTGCATGGGTGTTAGGGATCTGATATCAGAGCCTCATATAGACACAGCGAACATTACCCACTGAGCCATCTTCCCCACTCCGTTTTTTGAAGCCTAGCTACTTGTAGAGTATCTCTGAGAATCCTCAGTTAGATCCCCTGTTGGATTGCCTTTCTGTAAATCATGAGTGATCATTGTACGTACGTATTTGTGGTGGTTTTTATGTAAGATGTTCCCATAGTCTCATGGGATTGTGATTAAGCCTCATACTTGATAGTCAGATAGTAGAGTCTTTGGGACGTGGAGCCTTCAAGGAGGTATGTGACTTGATGTGGGCCTTGGAATTTCATATACCATTCCCCCTTGCCAGTGTCAGATAGCTCATTCTTACTGCTTGCCCCCAGATAATGAGACAAGATGTGACAACCTGCTATCTGTTTTTACTATGCTTTCTGCTCAAAACAATAAGTGGAAATAAACCCTTTCCTCACAAAAATTGCTCCTGTTTGGGTATTTTGTTCAAGCAATGAAAAAGTAACTGATACAGTGTCCAAAGGAAATGAAACCAGTATATTGAAGAAATATCTAGGCCCATGTTTCTTAGTGCACTATTCACAATGTCTAAGAAATGTAATCAACCCAAATGGGTGAATAAAGAAAATGTGTTACATAGATACAATAGACTGATATTAAACCAGAAAAGAATAAATCTCTGTCAGCTGAAACAAATTACATGTGACTGGAGAGTCTTATTACATTAAGCAAAATAAGGTAGGCACAGATAGGCAAGGACTGCACAAAAACATTCATATGTGAAATCTAAAAAAATAATAATAATTGATGCCATAGAAGGTGAGAGTAGAATGGTTACAGGAGGCTGGGGGTGGGGGAATAGGAAGGAAGGTTAGACTAAAAACGTTTGATCAGCACTTTCCTGTGAAGCCTAAGGACCCATGTTTGACTCTCCAGGTCCCACATAAGGCAGACACAGAAGGTGATGAAAGCATGCAAGATCACATATGTGCACAAGATAGCACATGGAGGTTCATGGTCATGTGGGATACCACATTCACATATTTTTTTTTTCCAGGGTCATGCTATGATATCATCTCAGGTCAGTTTTCCCATGATCTGAAAATAGTCTCAAATGTCTATATAAATTTTCTCCACCAATGATAATATTGTGTTCACTTTGTCTGTAAACTTGAGTAGCTCCATCGAGAAACTTAATGACCATTTGAAATTAGTTTGTGCTTCAAACCTCCTCCCTGGGGGTGCCAGAATCTATCTGAAAGGTAAAAACAAATTTTCTTCCATTCTTGCTTTTTGGAAACTTTTCATTGGCATTTTGTGAAGACCTCGTTGAATCCTTCCATGATTTAACCCTCTTTCAGCCTACGAGGCTATTTTGGTAAAGGCTGCTTACTTAGCAGAATTATCTGCTGGAATATTTCCTGTAGCATTCCATGATCTCTTTTGGTAAGGTTAAGGTCTGAACCTTCATACTGGCCATCATCATCAGAGACATTGACTTTGCTTAACTTATTGTCCACTGTGATGCATGTTTCAGTGGAAGTGAGGAACACTTTTGTTTGCAAATTACTGTAAAGTTATGTACAGCTCTGAAAGCAATCTTCTCTGTATATACATTTAATCTTTGATCTTTGGCTAAAGCACAATATCTGATAAACATCACAATTTCACCCTCTGAACTGATATCTGAGTTGGAGCACTACGTTTGAAGAGAAAGCTTAAGTTAGTGATGACACATTTCCTTAATGACCTACAGTATCTTGTGTGAATTATGACTAATTGGCAAGACATTCTAGGCAAGGGTTTACAGTGGGATTCTCCACTAAATCTGAATGAGGTACACAAAATTCTCCAACTTAGGTAAAATAATTATAAAATGTCCCTTCTCCTAGGAGGAACAGAATCTAGGACACTGCTGTGACGAAGAGTAATGCGAGGAAAGAGTAAGAGTGTCTCATGAGGGGTTGGCTCCCTAAACATCTTGTTTGTTCTCAGTCAGTTGTAATTTTTGTATTGTGTGAAGAACCATGAAGTCAAGTGAGGAGCCGAGAACTCTTTCATAACCATTGACTGATTTTGCAGCGGTTGTTGCTGCCTTGATATTAGTAATTAAAACTTTACAACAGGACCTGGGCTAAGGCTATAGAGTAAGCTATGGGTTTTTGATGTTTCTCATAAAATTGAATTTGAACCTGGTATAGATCATGTGTGCCCAGGCATGTAAATGGGCCTTTTTAAATCAAGCATGTGTAGAGAAGGAAGCTTTAATGAACCTTATCGGGCCGGGTAGGAACACTTGCCTAGCATGCACACGGCTCTGGGTTTGATCCACAGGCCTAAAAATCAAAAAGAAAAACAAAATAATAAAAAGGTCTTCTGAGGGCCTCCACCTCAGAGGATAGCTTCCCTTACTGAAGCAGTAGTCATTTCATGACCAGGTAATTTCATTCCAAGAAAATGTCTGTACTCAGTGAAACCTAGCAACCCTCCAAGTTGTAATTTTCTTGGTGTGAAATGTTTGGACAGTGTTTAACAGGAGGTGTCTTCCCCTCTATCAGTTGCTTGTTCTCTAAATAATGAATACTATTTTGGCAAAGTTATAATTTATCTTTTAAAATCTTATGCCTATTCCTACTGAGGGTGGGGGAAAGTCAATGTAACTTTTCATTGCCCTTAAAAGCAAGTATATCTACATACCATAGTGGGGCTGAGTCAAAAGGGAAATTGATACCTATCAAGACTTATTTGAGAAAAATTAGAACAAGGTTTAGGAAACCCCTAAGGTACCCCTAGGTATGACTGTCCAGGTATCCTCCCCAGGTGAAAGTATAAAGGTGTTAACTTTACCAGTCTAGAAGCTACCAAAGCAGGTGGAACTGAGACCCACTCTAGTGCATTAGGTAGTTTCCTTTGGAATTGGAAGGATAGTATTCAGGTTAAGAACTATGTGGAAGTGAGGAGGACAATTTTGTCAATGGAACTAAGCCTTGGGAAAAAATTAATATACCCTGTTGTCTGATTTCTTTCCCGGCAGGATGGGAATGCTGCACAAACTAGTGCAGGATGTGGGAAGGGCTTTATGTGTAAAACTTTCATCATTGAGTTGAATTCTTCTTTGTTTTTGCCTCCAAGGATATTGGAGGGATTTGGACATGTTTGGTAGAATTGACCTGAGTTTTAATAAGGTTCTCTTCTAGTTACTTTCTGTACAAACAGAAATTGCAACCTATAAAACAGCAATGACAGTGTAATGATTAACCAAATAATAGTAACCTTCCATATGGCCACACTCTACTCTTCAGAAGCTATTGACTATGTTTTACTCTATGCAAATGAGGGTGTGGTGGTACATAACTTTAATCCCAGCACATAAGAGGCAGAGGTAGGAGGATCACTGTGAGTATGAAGCCAGCCTGGGTCTACAGAGTGAAACCAAAAAGAAATGAGGAATCAAATTGGCAGGTAGAGTTAGGTTAATAATCAGCTGACTAAGAGAGGAGAAGAATTATGGGAGATTATGCAGGTGCTCTCAGAATGAGCACAAGGGTTCTTAAATGTAGAAGCAAGTCAAGGTAAAGAGGTTTCAAGATCACTGCTCTTTTTCAAGGTAGAAGAAGAGGATGTGAGCTAAGGAATCAAAATGGAGTCCCAGCCTGGGCCAGAGTGAAAACCTACCTTGGAAAAGCCAAAAAAAAAAAAAAAAAAAAAAAAAAAAAAAAAAAAAAAAAAAGGCAAACACTGAAGATGGTGGTTTCTCTGTTTGAGTCTGTGGAACTTCTACTCCAATGTGATAGATGTCTATCAAATTCTAGATACTTAAACCATAAAATCTTAGACTCATTTGGTAATTTGTTCCAGTAGTCACTGAGAAATTAAAGTGTGAGTAAAGATACCAGAAAATATACAATGTAACTATGAAGAGAGGAGACATTTGGTACCTCAAGGAATAGCCCCTCTATTTTGCATTTAATATTGTAATTTCATTTGCCAAGGAAATCTCTTCCTACCAAATTTGCATGGTGCTACCTGAAAGCTGGAGAACTTTTCATTTAAGAGGCCAAGGGTTATACTTCATGACCTAGATAGAGAAAATCTGTGTACAATTTGAAAGTCCCACCATCTATTTGGTTTGTTTGTCCTTGAGAAGAGGTTGGGCAAAGAGGGTAGAGATTAATGGTGAGAGAGCAGATCCTGCCCTGCCTGGAGGTTGGCCACCTCTATTACAGTAATGCATCTTGAGTATTTAAAGAAGGATATTCAGTACTTTCTCCTTTATCATACTGTCTGGTACTGAGAGCTTTTTCTTGTACTTAGAGTTTATTTTGTAAGATGGGATAACACCCACCCCCCAGTGTCTCTTCTGTCACTATGTAATAAGTGTCCTTGTCAATAGGTGATTAGTCTGAAAGATACCTGTTTGAGTTTCAGAATTTGTTTAATTTGGTCCTTGACTTGTTTTGGTTCTAAAGTCCTTTCAAAATGTCCTAGAGGATGTTATTATTCAGTGCTACTTCCCAATTTTTATTTCTGCCTCAAAACTGACTCTTCAATTTCAAGTGTATCTTTGACAAAAATCCATGGGAGGGTTGGTGTTGTGTGAGCACCTTTTTTTTGTGTGTGTGTGAGCACTCCAAGATGTTGCCAAAAAGGATTTTCTAGTCCTTACAAGAAGAATGTACTATAGTTTCATGTTTTTCCTGTTTGCAAGATTAAATGATAACCTAATGAACTTCACTGAAAATATTTCAGATAAATGTCTTTATCCTGTATTTTAGACCTTCTAGAATGAACTCCAGATGCATGCGCCCCCTCGTACATCTGGCTTATGTGGGTCCTAGAGAATCAAACCAGGATCCTTTGGCTTTGCAGGCAAATGCCTTAACTGCTAAGCCATCTCTCCAGCCCCCTGAAAATAATTTTTAATTTAGCTGAGGTCTGAGGTTTAAATTCTAGAATTGGCTATATGCTTGACTTTGGGAAAATGGGTCCTTAAAGGCAATTACCATTTTTGAATGTTATTTCTAAAATGATTTACAAAAGATCTAGACAAGGGTAAGAGGACAGAGGAGATGAAAGAAGGTGGGAGAGATAACAATGACAGGGTTAGAGCAAAACTCTGATAATAAGGAGACATGTTATGATGAGGAAGGGGAAGATTTTCAAGAGAAATGAACTTTGCTTTTTGCTTAAGTTTGTCAAATTGTTTGTTAGCTTTGGTCAAAGGTGGGACAATTTTGAATGAAAATTTCACTTGAACATCTCTTAATGTCAACAGGAAAATTTTGCTTCTTGGGCTTAGGGATTATTCTCTTTTCTTCTAAGTTAAATTTCGAGTGGAAAACTTTATTCTATTCAAATATTACTCAGAGTGACCTTTGAAGACTCAAATCTTCTTTGATAACCTTGTGCTATCTATAATGTTCTGCTTAAGAATTTTGGTTGAAATGTCAGTGAATAGAAGAAGCAGGGCTTTCTTGGCTCTTATGACATGCAATGATGGTTGATCAACATAGATGATTGTATAGATACTTTTTTAAATTATTTATTTGAGAGAGAGATAGAAAGAGGCAGATAAGAGATAGAACAGGCCTACCAGGGCCTCTAGCTACTGCATACGAACCCCAGATGAATACACCACTTTATGAAATGGGTTTATGTGGGTACTGGGGAATTGAACCTGGGTCCTTGGGCTTCGCAGGCAAGTGCCTTAACCACTAAGCCATCTCAACAGCCATAGATACTTTTATCTTTAAAGCTCACAAACAATAAGGTACCTTTTTCATGTTAACCATGTACACTCTCTTGCATGCAGAAAAACAGAGAACATTTTCTCAGGTTCAAACACAAGCACACAATATAAAATATGAAATGGAAGCAAACAATTACCTGGTTTCCACAATGCCTTACACCAGTGCATGTATACATGAAAGCTGGCTTGGTGAGAATCAAGAACTCACCAGTCTGTTAAGGCAGCATGGACAGTAGGCTTACAGGATCCATGCCTGGGTTCAATCTTGTGATTGTGCTTTCTATGACTGATAACACTTATAGATTGTAAAACACAAACATGAGCTCAGAAGAAAGCCAACAGGATGACTAGTAATGATCAGCCAAGGCTGACATGCTAAGGGGATGGTATCAAAAGACTTACAAACCAACCTGAGAATAAACAGCTAGAGCAATCAATGGAGAAAGCAGAGTTCATTTGTTGTGCTGATTTATCACATTGACATGGATTTGAATAAATGATGGAAACTTGTAGGCAGCAACGGGAAATAGAGACCATATCTCAGGAACCTTTCCCCCAAACAAAAAGAGTACTCAAAGTAGAACTAGCAGAGAGATTTTTCTTCAGTTTGTTAGAGAAAAGAAGTTGGCCACAATCAGTTGCCTTTATCAGATATAAGCAGGTACAAGGGAATTAGATGATTGATAGATAGATAGATAGATAGATAGATAGATAGATAGATAGATAGATAGATTCATTTAGATATTCTCAGATTAGCCATTGTTGGCATGGGAAACCTAAATAAAGATAACCTCCTAGAGGTTAGACATCTGTAGCAGTTCCCTTCTCTTTGCTGGGACAAAACGCTCAACCAAAAGCAGCTAATGGAAGGAAAGGGTTTATTCCAGTTCAGTTTTGAGGGGAAATTTCATCATGGCAGGTGGAGTATGGCAGGGACAGATAGCTGGGTATCACATCTTCACACATCATCAGGGAGGAAGGAAAGAGTGAGATGAGTGTGGAAAGCAGGCTTGAGCTCCAACACTCCAAGGCTTTTCCCAGTGACACCTCCAGCAAGGCTTCATCACCCCTCACCGAAGGCTTCATCAGCTCAGGGATGTAAGTACGAGGTTAATGGCAGTCACATGAGGCTGTGGGGGTCATTTTATATTCAAAGCACCACACGTCTTTTGTGACTAGTTGACAAAACATCCTCAGCTTGCTCTGGTTCAGAGTTGGAAACAGAGCAGGGACAAATCAATGAGGAAGGTGACAGTCATAAATTTGGGTCAAGTTTCAAGAATGAGACCACAGTCTGGGCCAGACATCCCCAGCTCTGCCATTTACATGTTTATTAGGGATGGCAAAAGGTTCCTTGTAGGGTAATTTCTAAGAGAGTAGGTTAAATTTGGTCAAAAATTCTAGGATATTTACAGATTATGAATATGCTTTTGCATATGGTAGGTCTTAATGCCAAAGTATCTCTCTTGGTAAACACAGAAAGGAAATTTAGCTTCCACCGCAGAGGTACCATACTGCCACACTAAAGAAAGGGACATTCTTTCTAGTGAGGCTGCAAAGGTAGATTAGACTTATAAAACATAACAGCTCTTCCAACAGTGAAAATAAAAATGCAAGCATCTTGTTGAATGGGGTTTGAAGTGGAATTATAACTAGGTACCTTTTAAGCTGTAACTTTGACATATTAGCAGAGACAGAGAGAGGAGGAGGGAAGAGAGCAGTGTGCATGCTAGGTCTTTTACCTGGAATATTCCAAGGTCATTATGTTAATGGCATAATGCTTACTGCAACTAGCTGACTAATTCAGTGATTATGAGGGGAGACTAAACTCAGGAAAGAGATGGTGTGATGGAATAGAGTTAGAAGGGAGTTGGAGAAAAAAATGATTTGAGTATATCTTGGTTATATGTTTGGAAAGATGACTGAAAAGTTACCTTGCTAAATAAGAGATTTTCCTTAGAGCAGTAACAATGGTAGAGGAAAAAACATAGACATGAACAAAATATTTCTAATTAAACTTCCAGGCAACTGCAGAAAAGGCCAATGAGGTCTAGCACTGGTGAGAGGTATAAGGGCAAAAATGCAGACTGACTTAGAAAGTAAAGAGTGTATACTAAACTCAGTTTTAAAAGGAAAATTGAGTCCTTTTATTGTATCTTCTTGATCAGGAGAGGAAAGTGTGGTGAGCTGTTCTTTTTCAAATTACTTGTATTCATCCATTCATTTATGTAGAGGTGTGTATATGTGTGTTTATATGTATGTGTGTATGGGTGTGCTAGGGTTAGTTGCTACCAAACACGTCCCATTTTTGTGTTTGGCTTTACATGGATGTTGGGGAATTGATCCTGGACTTTGCAAGCAAGCACCTTTAACCACTGAGCAGTCTCTCCAGGATCACTTTTTTGTACCATTCCAACAAAGGGGAAGATGTCCAACTTTTTATTATGAATGATACTAGAGAACATCTGTGAGGTATTAGTACAGGGCATACATTGTGATGTCACTGGAAATTCGCTCATTTATTTCTAGGTGGCAGGATTATTGTCAACACTCTTACTGATAGGAACACCTAGATTTAACAAGATTAAATAATTTGTCCAAGTAAATGGTGAGCAATTTAAGTCCATATTTCTTTGGATATCAGGACCAGAGCTCTTGACCATTGTGGTCAACATCGACACTTAAAATAATGAAGGACATCAGATCACTTATTTGTGAAGCTCATGGAACGATGCTTGGATTTCACAATAACTTCAATATGCAGAACTTGGAGAAATGTGACAAAGCATAAAGAATAAAGACTGAAGTTGTAGAGAAAATATAAATTCTAGTTATAAAATCTACAAAAGGATCAGTTGATAATATATCAGTAAACAATGAAACTATAAAAGTACCTACAGATGTTTTGCCAACTTGATTTATATTGGAAAATGGAAATATATTCCTTATATTTGTATGATATTAATGTACATTTTTAGTAAAGATCTCTTGTTCCCCATTCAGTTCTGGAGGCTTCACAGTTCTTGTATCTACATAGACTTGAACTTGTCATGGATGGTGCACATCCATGGGACCACCCACACAACCTAGAGACTGGTTCTTGTGATGTTACTCAACAAGCCGATATTGCCATCTACTGGTAGTTTTCCTAGAGTTCAGGCACAAGGTTCCAGGGTCCTTGCTATTTAAGGGTGTGTGTTTCAGGGGTGGAATTGTACAGACAGATGACACTCCAAATATTTACAATGAACAGATGAGATAATTGTGAACCTCATAAACACTGAAAAAATTGCCAATCTGTTCAAAAAGGATTTCTATTTAATAGCAATTAATACTAGCTCTTTGACCTGCCTTTATGAAATTTTCCAAGGTAAATAAATCCTTCTGTGGCAGTTTAAGTGACTGACCCCCAATATATTCAGGATTTAATTACAGTTTGTAATTTAGATCTGCAGCCACTTGAGTGGAGGAGGTGTGACTGGGCAGATCTTAGGGTTCAACCCTAAGGTGTGGTGGATTTGAAAATCATGTCTAAAGATAATGCAAAGTGCCTGAGTTCCTGAAATGTGCTGTGTGGTGTGACTTTTGGGTTTGGGCTGTGGCATCTCTCTCAGTGCTTGGAACTGTGAAAACATGGCCCAGCTTCTTCTTCCATTATGGAACTTCCCCTGGATCTGTAAGCTTCAATGACTATCCCTTCCTCCATAACTGTGCCTAGTCTGGAAGTTCATCTCAGAGACCTGAAGCTGTCTACTACATTCTAAGAATGCCTGAAAGTTTGTGAGTGCTTACCACATTTATGCCCCACAGTCTGTCAGTTTGATTCACCTGACACTGTGACTCAGGGAAGGAGCATATTTCTTTGAAGCAAGCAGTCGTGCCCACCCTGCCCTTAGATTCCCTGAACATTTTGATTTTGTAATTTCCAAATGCTGAATGTTTTTATTTGGTAGTTTAAAATTTTAAGTCATGAGCTGGAGAGATGGCTTAGCGGTTAAGGCGCCTGCCTGCTAAGCCTAAGAACCCGGTTCCAATCTCCAGGTCCCACGTTTAGCCAGATGCAAAGTGACGCAAGGGTGCAATGCCATACTTGCCCACAAGGGGGCGCACACATCTGGATTTCGTTCACAGCAGCTGAGATGCAGCTGATAAGCCCATTCTCTATCTGTCTCCCTCTCCCTCTCTGTCTGTCTTTCTCTGTCTCTCTCCAAAAATAAATAAAATAATAAAAAATTATAAAAAATTTTGTCATGATTATATTGTAGTGTGCAGCACACCCTTTTGATGCTGTCACATATGTAGCTATCAAGGAGTGTAGGCATGGTTGGGAGAAGTGTTCTGAAGAAGTAGTCTCACTGTATAAGTGAAAGAGCAGGCCAGAAAAAAAAATCACAGGTGTGGGATTTGCTCAAAAGTTCTTATAGCTTATTTTACTTCATAGAATGTTTCCAGACTCAAGCATGATGTCACAAATGACAGGGTTTCCTTCCTGTTTATGGCTAAGCAGCATTGTGATATATATATATATATATATATATATATATATATATATATATATATATATATGGCACAGTTTCGCTATCCACTTGTTTTCTGATGCAAATTTGGGGTACTAGAAGGAGCAGGGCACAAAAATAGGCCATTACTTAGTATGAACTTTCAAATACATGGATGAGCAGAGGATAGAAAGTTATCTCCTAGAGGGTAGGTAATGGGGAGATAGATGATGGTCAGATGATGCAAAATTTCAGACAGGAGAAATAATTTCAAGAGATCAGTTGTACATCATGATTGTAGTTAATAGCAAGGTATTTTATGTTTGAAAATTTATTGACAATTGAACAGAATTTAAGCATTGCAAACTTAAAAAGTGTATGAAATTAAGAAAAATCAGCCTGTGCTGTGCAGGAGAGAGCTTTAGTCCACTATTTGGTGCGCCTCATTTCCTTGTCATTACATAAAAGAATTACTACTGAGGCACCAGAGCATGGCTGCACTGCACTTACGAATATTTAAAAGAGAAGAACAGGAGCAGACATCTACACAGGTAGCACAAAGTGAGCCGGAATCCTGACTGGTGTGCAGGTGAGAGGCTTTGAAAAGGAGCCCCACCTGCCCTAGAAAGCATACGGGAGGGAGTCTGGTCTCCTTCCTGGGTCTGTGCAAAGCAGCACATTGGGATGTGATGGAATTCATAGAACCTTTGGTTTTTAGGAAGCACAAAGTAATTTGCCATAGTGCAATACTTTTAGCAACATTAGTCGTCATTATCATCATTGCCATCCCCAAAAGAAAAAGAAAGAAAAGAAACAACTTAAAAGCCAGAGCTTATCTTGAGGATAAATATACCATTGAACTTGAAAAAAAAAAAAAAAAGGATGTCTATATTTTCTCATGTTGTAAAGTGGGATGGAATATTCCAATTTTATATCTTTTTAAAAAATTATTTTTTTCTAATAATATTTTTTAGATTTTTATTTTTATTTATTTATTAGAGACAAAGAGGGAAAGAGAGAGAGAGTGAGAATGGGCATGCCAGGGCCTCTAGTCACTGCAAATGAACTCCAGATGCATGCGCCCCCTTGTGCATCTGGCTTACATGGGACCTGGAGAATCGAAGCGGGGTCCTTAGATTTCACAGGCATGTGCCTTAACCACTAAGCCATCTCTCCAGCCCCAAATTATTATTTTTTTATTGACAACTTTTATACTTACATACAAAAAAAACCCACCTGATATTTCCCTCCCCTCCCCCATTCCACTTTAGAACTCCAATCTCCATCATAGCCCCTCCCTCTCTCCATTAGTCTCTCTTTTAATTTGATGTCATCGTCTTTTTCTTCTATTTTGAGGGTCTTGCGGAGGTATTGCTAGGCACTGCAAGGTCATGGATATCGAGGCCAATTTCTGTCTGGGCAGTTGCATTGTAAGAAGTCATACCCTTCCTTTGGCTCTTCCATTCTATCCGCCCCCTCTTCCGCAATGGTCCCTGAGCCTTGGCGGGTGTGACAGAGGTGTTTCAGTGCTGGGCACTCCTCCATCCCTTCTTCTCAGCGCTATGTTGCCTTTTGGGTCATCCCAGTGGTCATCACCATCTGAAAAGAGAAGCTTCTCTAACCAGAAGTGAGAGTAGTGTTAATATGTGAATATGACCATTAAGTGTAGTATTTTCAGGGCAGCTTGGTGGGAATAATATATGCATTTAGTCAGACAAGAGCAGGCTTTATACTCCTAAGGCCCACAACCTCAACTACCATAGACTTTTGCTTAGGTTTTTCAGTACCGGGTATGTATTCCCTCCCCCATAGAGAGGGCCTTCAGTCCAATTATGGAGCAGTTGGTTACCCCAAGAGTAGACATGCCACTATTGCACCCGTTCAGTCATTGGGCCTGTCTGGCCAAACTTGAATATTCAGCGTCCACTGTTTTCACTGCTGATGACTTCTGTCTCCCATATGCTGCATGCAGTGCAGCTTTTTCCAACTTTCAGTTGGCTGGTCTACAGGGAGAAGGTTTTCTGATCTGCACCAGCTTGCTTTCTCGGTGACCTTTTAAACAGGCATTACGCCATGGGTGGGGGCACTTGCAATGTGGAGGCAGGTGGATCTGGAGTTCAAGGTCACTCTCAGCTACATAGCCAGTGGGTTACTTGAGACCCTGTCTCAAAGAAAATAAGAAAGAAGACATTCAGGTGCATCAACTCCTTTCCCTGCCTTGTTTTCTTGGTTTAGTAAAAATGAGATGGAGGTGGTTTACCTCAAATTCATATTTTTCTACCTCGGGTTCTTAAGAGTTCCAAAGAACTGAAACTCAACCAAAAGGGATGAAGCCCAGCCAACAAGTTATGATTAGTAACATTTCAATATAGCAGCAAGCACCATCGTTGTGGAAGGCCTGGTGTAGTTCAAATAGTGCTTCATGTGTTCTGCATGCGCATTGCTGGTTACTAGTCGCTGAGCACTCCACTTGTGGAGTCCGTTTCCTGCCATGCAGAGAAGTGCTAGAGATGGAATTTCCTAAGTACAGTCATGCCCTGTTCATTTTACTTTGCACATGTGTGTATTTATATGTGCACGGGCATGTGTGCATGTGTGGTTGTAAGCGCATGGAGGACAGAGGTTGATGTTCGGTGTCTCCCTCTATCACACTCCACCTTATGTTGGTGAGACCAGTTCTCTCACTGATCCTAGAGCTCATGGATCTGGCTAGCAATCCCTGGGGATTCTCCTGTCTGCCTCCCCAGCACTGGGATTACAGGCATTTGCTACTATATCTGGCTCTTATTTGGATGCTGTGGATTCAAATTTGGGTCCTCATGTTTACCAGGCAAACACTTTACCAACTAAGCCATCTCCCCTGCCTTATGCATTGTTTAATGACAGGAACATTTTCTGAGAAATATGTCATAAGATGACTTTGTCACTGTGTAAACCTAAAATAGTGGATCTACTAACACAAACCTAGATAGTGAAAAATCATTCAATGTGGATCTTTTTAAATATTTTATTTATTTATGAGAGAGAGAGAGAGAGAGAGAGAGAGGGAAAGAGAGGGAGAATGGGCACACCAGGGCCTCTAGCCATTGCAAATAAACTCCAAATGCATGTTTCACCTTGTACATTTGGCTTATGTGGTTTCTGGGGAATCAAACCTGGATCCTTAGGCTTTGCAGGCAAGCACCTTAACCGCTGAGCCATCTCTCCAGTCCTCAATGTGGCTCTTGATGTAATCGAGAGACATGGTTAAACATGAGATGTAGGAGGCAGCGGGTCATGTAACATAGCACACTATTTCACAGGTAACATTTGAGAGAGAGAATACACTTTTGAAGAGCAGTACAGCTAAGAGTCAGCAGCACATTCAGTGTCAGCATCAAGTATTATATTCTGTTTATAATTGTATGCACTAAATTTCTGCCCGAGTTGCAGTTTCGTGGGTGATATAGTACACCAACATCTCCACAAACACGTGAGTCCTTTGTTCATGATGTTACCTGGCGCTACTTGTGCTAAAGACACATGTGCTAGCAATCATTTCAATTCCATTATAATTTAGAGGGACCACTGTCACATATTTGGTCAGTTGTCAACTGAAATGTCAATGTGTGGTATATGACTGGGCAAAGGGGTGCTTTTGATATTTAATCCATTCTATGGTTTTGTGCTAGCCTATGGATGAAAGAGGGTGTTTAAAGTTAGTTTCGCCCTCCTTCCTTGTTAGAATTGATCATATTTACATTTTCTCTATATTTTTTTCATTGCTGTGTGTGTGTGTGTGTGTGTGTGTGTGTGGTGTAGTATATGTATGGTATGTGCATGTATAGTGTGTGCAACCCCTATAGACACATGCAGAGCGCAGAGGAGAATGAGTGCCCTCTTCTATTGCTCTTCCACATGATTTGCTTGAGATGGACTCTCACTGAATCTAGAGCTGCTGGGGTTTTTTGGGGGGTCAGATTTTCTGACCAGTGAGCCCCCATGATTATTCTCTCTCTGCCCTTCCCCATAGAACTGAGGTTACAAGGTTCTTGGTCAGGCTTGGCTTTTTAATATTAATTTTTATTTTATTAATCATAATAGGTCATTTTCTTTTATCCCATTGACCCAGCTTTCATGACCCTGGAGGCCCTTCTCAGTGGGGTATGGGATTCACTGTGGGGTCATGAAGGCCTCAGTCAATCCCTGTGGGATAGCTGGAGACCGTGCCTCTGTCTATTCCGACATGTTTGCATAGGACGTGTTCTTACCTATCGTGCCCTCTCTCCTGACCCTTGTTCGCACCTTTTAAATAATGCAGTGTGTTCCTTTCTACTACATCCATCCTATTCACCTGCTTCAGATTAATGTTTGTAAATTCCTGTTTGGCATTTTCTGTTCTTTATTTGTCTCATCTGGTGTGTTTTTGAAAGTAGAGGTTTCCCAAGCTCAGCCTGTGCTTTTAGAACCAGGGAATTCAACTAAATGCCCAAGCAGGTTCTCTGCAGTGTGAGTGTGTATTAGAATCCTTCAAGAGCTTCTCAACATGTAAAATGTCATTCAGGAGGTCTGGTGGGTTGTGAGGGTCTACATTTCTGTGAGTTCCCAGGCAATGTTGGTACTGCTGGCCCATAGATTACACCTTAGGCTGCCAGGGGTGAGTCTCTCACTGAGCTGTTAGGACATACAGTTCTCCTGTATATCCCTTCGGGCCCTTGACAACTCTCCATGTGGCTCCTCTGAGGTTCTTATCTAATAGGTCTCAAGCAGTCACACTATACTCTGGAATGTTCTCCAGTAGTGCCATATAGACCTTCCCTCAGCACCTGTGTGCCTACACTGTCACTGCTATCTTTCTGATCCCCGGCAGACCTGATGAGACTCACTTCATAGGCAAGCGCTTTCCACCAGCCCCAGTCTGCGGAAGATCCCTCCTCTCTGCTACCCAATATAAATCTCTTCTTGGTAATGTGTGCAGGCAGCAGTCACTATAATGTCACCCTTCAAATAAGAGGAGGTCAGGGGAATGGTCTGGTTGAAGTAAACTCACTTGTGGCTCTGTGCATTTTCTACACAGGTGTTCCATTCAGCAGGAGCCAAGACTGGCCTGGATCATGGTCCTATTTCAAAGCGGCCTCTCTCTGACCATCCCTCTTCACATTTAGGATGCTGTCTCTGATACAGACCTATAGTTATCACTGACATGCACCCATCATTCAAAATCATCTTAAGTATGGGAGACATGTTAAGGTGGACATAATCATATCTCCCTCTTTCTCCACAGTAAATGAAAATGTTCAGTTTTACCCAGTTTTCTTTTTGTCTTTAAACTACCAGACTTACGTGAATATGTATCTTCTACATCAGAACTTTGTTTGATATCTTTGCTCTACTTGGTGAGATATAAATAATAAAATTTCCCCCTTAATCCTTAGTTACACACTTTGGATCTGTCTTTAGGGTCACTCTCATTGCTGATATGAAAGTGATGCCTGCTATGTAATGGAAGAAAATATTCTAAAATAATAACATCAATGAAATGCATGAGAAGGTTAAGATAATTAACTTGGTACCATTTAGATTTAGAAAACAGTTCTGAGACTTTCTTTAATGTAGAATTTAGGGTTTCATGATGCCATTGGGTTTTTTCTTATGCAGAAATTACTCTTGTACCATTTCTGGGGCTTAATATTTAGCCACAAAGATGATATCTTGAATCTTTTTTTCAGTGCTGTTGATGGTTAGATATACTTCTAATAATAGATTTGTATGATATTTGTGATCACCTTAATCATTTTTAAAGGGGATTTAAAACTGTATCTTTACAGGCTGGAGAGATGGCTCAGTGGTTAAGGAATTTGCCTGCAAAGCCTAAAGACCCAGGTTCGATTTCCCAGTACCCATGTAAATCCAGATGCACAAAATGATGTGTTTATCTGGAGTTCATTTGCAGTAGCTAGAATCTCTGGTGCAGCCATTATCTCTCTCTCCCTTTCCTTGGAAATAAATAATTAAATATTTTTTAAAAATCTGTATCTGTAGATAGTATCAGAGTTGAGCCAGGAAAAGAAGTTCAGTTCATGTTACTATTTAAAGGGAGAAGAAAGGATACAGCAAAATTTGAGTCTTTTTTTTTTACGACCTCAGTGCTAGTTATGGATTTTGGAATCATATTTTAAGTTCCAGGAGTTGCTTCCGACCAAGGATTTAAACTTTCAATGTTTTAGCCCTTTCCCCCTAAACTTTTTAAGGTCAAAAGTCATGAATAAATCCATGCTTTATAGACTGAAACGTGTTAGCTTTAGAGAGCTGTCAGTGAACTTCGAGTTGGAACAGTCTTTCAGTTCTGTTCCTTGCTGGTTATTGATAAATTTGTACACTGCTGGCCACAATCCTGATGAATATATTCATGGAGCACAGAGCATAGCTTGATATTTAGAAAAATCCAAAGTTTGATTTTTATAAGAATTTAAATAGAGTTGGAAATGCCATTTCTGATTAAATATTTTATAAAATAACAAAAATTAAGAATATGTGCTGTTTTACTTTTAATTCCAGATTAGGTATAAAAAAAGTAAATAATAGATGACAAAGCACACATGATGTTTTTAGGCCATTCATTTTAAGCCATCTTTACTAATGCTAATCACAACACAGATGAAGTATTTATAAAAATCAAGAGCCTTAGCTGATTAAATTCTAACCTTTATCCTGACAGGGAAGCTGAGAGAATTATAAACTGTGGATATCCCAAGAATTAATGAACTGCAAATCTGATAATAACTCAGGTTGTGGGTAGGAAATTTTAACATTTAATGACCATTTATATAGTCTAGAGTTCACTTTGAACTTTTTTCTTTCAGCAAACAAATTATAATTTTAAAATGTCCAATTAGGCTCTCCCACTCATGGGGAGAAAACAGAGATCTTGCGTTCCTGTAATTCAAATTCATCTGAGCATCTTGTTATTTAGTTTATTATATCAGGCAACTGAGATTTAATGGTTCTGAAGAGAGACACAACAGTGAGCTCAGAGTGAAATTGAAATTTGCAATCAGTGCTTAAAATTGAAGCAAAACACAATAGGTCCTCTACAATGTTTCTGGAATTGTTGATGTTGATTGGCTAATAATAAATATCTATGATAAAAAATTCTTATTGACTAGTACTATAACAAGAGAATTGTGTCCAGTGAAACCTAAATCTTGCATTCATAGAGAACAAGGGGATGCATACTTCAAAAGGGATAAATGGGGGACTAGAAAGATGGCTTAGTGGTTAAGGTGTTTGCCAGCAAAGACTAAGGATTCAGGTTTAATTCCCCAGTACCTATGTAAGCAAGAGGCACAAGGTGGTGCATGCGTCTGGAATTCTTTTGTAGTGGCTAGAGGCTCTGGTACACCCATTCTCTCTCTCTCTCAAATAAATTTGTTTTAAATTTTGTTTTATTTATTTATTTTATTTGACAGTGACAAGCAGACAGAGAAAGAGGCAGAGAGAGGGAATGGGCGCACCAGGGCCTCCAGCCACTGTAAATGAACACCAGATACATGTGCCACCTTATGCATCTGGTTTATGTGGGTCCTGGGGAATCAAGCCTCAAACCGGGGTCCTTAGGCTTCACAGACCGCTAAGCCATCTCTCCAGGCCCTCAAATAAATTTTAAGAAAGGATTTTTAAAAATAAAATGGGGCAAATGGGGGTACTATGAACCTCAAATAAGGTTTCATTATTTATAAATTTTAGTTTTCAAAAATTAGCATATATTGTTGTATAGAATAATGTATTTCTTTTGAATCCATAGGTATGTTATAAAACTTGGATCATATTAACACTATTATATATATATATATATATATATGTATATATATATATATATATGTATACACACATGGTATGCAAGGTTCTCTATTTTATACTACCTCTGTTTATTTTATAAATATACCCAGGAGTGCAATAGCCAGATCATATGGTAATTCTATTTGTAGTTTTTAGAAACCTACATATTGATTCCCATACTAGCTGGACTCATTTATATTCCAATAAACAGAATATAGGAGTTCCTCTTTTCTCCTCCTCTCCTGTATTTATTTATTTATTTTTTTTTTAATGATAGCCATTCTGGCAGGGATGAAGGGACATCTTAATATAGTTTTGATTTTTTTCCCAGATCACTAAATGTATTGATTTTTTTAATTGTCCATTTCTATTTCTTTTGGGGAACTATCTTTTCATTCAATTTGCCAAACTATTGATTGAATTACCTTTCCAGTTGGCATTTAATTTTTGTATATATTTGTATTCAGGATATCAAACCCTTGTTAGATGAATAACTGGTAAATATTTTCTCCCTTCCTGCAGTCTGCTTCTTCACTCTCATAATTGTTTCTTTTTTAATTGTTTATTTGATGAAATTTCATTTGTCATTTCTGCTATTATTTCCTGAACTAGTAGAGCACTATTCAGAAAGTTGTTGACTCTGCCTATATTTTGAAATGAATTTTATGTCTCATATCAATGTCTTTTTGGAATCATTTGGAATTTTCTTTTTGTACAGGAAAGAAAGAATTATAGTTTCAGTCTCCTACATGTGACATCCTGTTTTCCCATCACCATTTGTTAAAGAGGCTTCCTTTTAACTTACAGGAAGTTTGTTTGTAAATGCTAAATCAGTAGGTTCCTAGTATACAATATAATACAGCTGTTAACAAGAACTAATTTATAAGACACAATGATAGATGGTCATTGGGACAGCCACATTAAATATTACCAAATCCTTGCCACCTGTCAATTAATTATTGTCATTCACTCAGTTGAAGGTAAATTAAATCATCTACTTACCATTTATGTTTAACTGTTTGTTAAAGACCATGTCTAAAAGAAGTGGGTTAATGACCAGTAATTCCAGAGCCAAACTAATAGATATCAAGATCAAATTTAAAATTCGATTTTTATTTTGGGAATAGGACAGCTTTCAAAAATATTTGATTAAAATATGTTGGCATGACACTTGGAAAATATGAGTAGAAATAAATTTGGAGGAAAAAAGCTTAAAATGGGCATATGTCTTTCCATATTTATTTATTTGTGTTCTTTTTTCACTTACAATTCTGCATTACACAGTTTGCTCAAGTTTATTTTGACCCTAAAATTCTGTAATCTTACAATTCATCTTAAATTTAAGACGTTAATATCTCAATGTTGATTATGCCTATGAATTGAAATTCTATTTAAGAAAATATTATTTTATTGATAGGTTGATTTTTATTGTAAATTTTATTTGTTGTTTTTAAACGTGGAGGAACTCTACTCTTCCAGAAATTTATAGGTTACCTATCAGTCTTACTTTTTAATGTCAGTGGCTGCAACAACATACATCAAATAGCTTAGATATTCTCCCTTTTTGTTAATCTGTGGATGATTTTTTTGTATTGGAGTTTGTTCTGTATGTATCCCAGCCATTGGCAAATTAGATAATGCCTAATGACCTTCAACCTGAGGAGGAAATGCAATTTTATGCTCAGGTGACAATTGGATGGCATTGAGAGAGGTAACTGTCATTTCTGACTCTCCTGTTGGAAGTCTTAATGATCAAGAGAAAAGAGTTTGTGAACTTGTAAAACCAAGTTATACATTTTGAAGTAAATAGGTAGTTATGAAAGTGGCCTTTTGGAAGCCCTCATTTTATTTGGTATTTTGAAGATAATACAGCTCTACTGTACTGTGCAGGGTAATGATAAGCTACAATAATATATCATGTAGTTCAAAATAATTAGGAGAATGTGAATGTTCCTAACACATAAATATAAGTATATAAGGAAATGGAAACATTGGTTACTCCAATTGGATTGTTATATTACATATCTGTAAAGATATATATATAGATATAGATATAGATATAGATATAGATATAGATAGAGATAGAGATAGAGATATAGATACACACACACACACACACACACACACACAAATACTATGTGCTGATTAAAAAGGATATTCCACAAGCAAGACATAACTTTTATTGATGTTTTTCCTTTAGTGTGTACTTGATTTAAAAATTAGGTAAATTCCATGAAAAATTGGGGAAAACAAAAATACATGAAATTATCAAGGTACAATAGTTACTTCACTTTGCCTGCTTCTGAGCTGTCTTATCTCAAAACCACCTGCCCTATCAAAGTGAATATGTACACATGATGGATATATTCCAACCTCTTTATTGCCTAGATTTAGAGTTGTCTTCAGCCGAACTTCCCAGTCACATAAAGAGGGAAGCATTTGGGAAATCATATGCCTGGACCTATAGCTTGGGTTGTCAAAATTAGTAATAAAAATATAGCATGTCCAGTTGAATTTACATTTCTGATAAAGAACAAATAAATTTTAGTATATGTATATCAAATTATGATCTATATTTAATCCACCAACCTTGTCCATGCTCCAGAAGTTTTGATTTAATTGTCTTAGGGTGATTTCTGGCGATTGTTGTTTTCAAATATTACTTACATGAGTATAACATGCAGTGAAGATTTGGGGACCATTGGATAGAATAATAGTGTCTACCAGCTTTTCTCTGAACAGAAGTTGCTAGTGATATCTGTGCTGGTGCAACTTCTCAGTTCCCCTCCAATCTAGTATATTAGAACAGAACTGAGGAACTCTGGTAAGTAGGTATAATTTATAATGCTGGCTGGAGGTGGTTTGTGGGACACATTCAGACAAACACAGTTCTAGGGCAGATTAGCAGGCCCTGCTATCTCCCTCACTATCCTTTCAAATTAGCATTATTCTGCTTATATTATTATTAAAAAATATCAGAATCATAAGTCCCAGGAAATAGCACACTGGTTGAGAATGAAAACCATTTATTTTCATATCCTAGAATAAATGATATGGATTAGGAAGATGTTTGGGGAGAATATTAAAATTCTATATGGATTGCCTTCTGCTGCTTGGTCTCATTTCTTGCGTGACAAATGAAAGACATATATCTTCTGAATTGGGAAATGGGGTCTCTGAGATGACAGTATGTTAACTGTAAGGGCCCCACTTCTCTAAGGACGCTGTATCAGAAACGGGAGGAAGTGACCTTTGAGAATGCTAAGCCTGTGGAATTGACACAATTTGGGATTAGTTGTAAACTCATGCTGAGCAAAAATGTCTATGAGAAAGCACTCCCCGAGGTTAATAGGCTGCCTATCTTCAAGATTGGGTACCAGGAAAAATAATGCAGATAATTAACACTGCTAGTGCCGAGGGCTGTTTTCTTCATTTCTAATGTGGTTTCAGTAATAAGGAAAGCAAAGGCATTCTGTCTTAGTTTAGACTCTTGGTTTTGTGATTTCTGAGTTCAAAATCAATATCTTTTTTCCCCCTTAGACTTGAAGAAAACCCAGGGTCATAAATATTGTGCTTTATTTTCAAGGGTCATTGAAATTGATGGGAATCTATACAGCTGTCAATGATCCAAAGTGATTCCTTATGGCTGTGATTATGTCCTGTGATCTAGTACAACATTGTGGATTAGTCACAATGCCCATTTCATATTAGTAAGCATTTTCATGTGCTGCCAGTGACTCAAAGTACCTTGAGGTGTGGTCTTTGACACATTTACTCATTTGTTCCAATTTGGAAATAGTTTAGGCCATATTTTCTGAGTGTCTCTGCTTACAACTGTTTTAGCAAAACAGAACAATTGCTCTCTTCTCTTTATTACTAATATGTACTAGCTCGTCAATTGGATCCACTAGAAGGTGGCATTATGACTATAGACTAAACGGCTATGATATCATTATGATAAGATTTATGATCACTTTCAAGTCTTCCTTCAGTCTCTTTCTTGAGTCTAGTAGCCTTTCTCATTGTCACTCACTCAGGTTGACAGAGTTCTTTCCAGTCATTGTGAGCCACATGCAGTTTCTTATTTGATCATTTCAGGAGTGTTATGGGTGTGCAGGGAAGGGGCCATGGTCCATTCCATTTCTCCATCAAGGAAGTCTGCCTTGGAGCTCTAAGTGACAGTTTTCTAAGTCATGAGATTGTCCCTTGAATGTGGATAGTCTTGCCCATGGTGCCTTTCCTAACTTATCATAACTGTCTCTGATTAGAACAGATGAAGCCAGGCTAAATGAAATGTGGGGGATGGGTGTTACCAGGGAAACTATTAATTTCTTTTTTTCCCCCCCAAAAAAATATTGATCTGAAAAAAAGTAGGAAAAAAGGCACACTTTTAAAAAAATGTACGAGTAGAGGGCTGGAGAGATGGCTTAGCTTAGCGGTTAAGGCACTTGCCTGTGAATCTTAAGGACCTTGGTTTAATTCCCCATTACCTGTATAAGCCAGATGTGCAAGGTGGTACATGCATCTGGAGTTTGTTTGCAATAGCTAGAGCCCCTAATGTGCCCATTCTCTCCCTCTCTCTCTCTTAAACAGACAAACAAATAAAGCACATGTTAAAAAAAAAAAAAAGGAAACAAATAAGAGTTGAGCAAGCTGATAGAAAAACTGTCATAAAAAAATCCTTCATATGGTAACACAATCACGTTCAACACAGCTTCCAACTTCCTTGTGTTTCTGGGAGGGAAAAGGAGGTACAAAGGGATTAGCACAAACATGAGAGTGTTCTATAGTTTAAACTGTGTCTCAGGGACACATTCAAATTCTGTGGTGTAGCTCTTGGTGGGGGCAGTAAGAACAAAAGAATAAAGAAAATGCTTACATCTTTTAGAGTCCTAAGCAGTACAGAACAGCCCACTCTCATGTATGTGGTCCCTTGCTATGGTTCATCCCTTGATGGGTGGTAAAGGTGTCTTTCCCTTTCACTGAAACAGCTCAGAGAAAGTGACCCCACCTGATAACCTACTTGGGGAACAGTTTGCTTTTAATTGGAATGCTAACTTCCCTTTGTGGAACTCTCTGTGTTTTCAGGCTGGAACTGCTTGAATTGTAGGGGCTGTGGTAGGAAAGTCAGGGGAGATAAGTAGGATCAGATTAATTAACGGTCAACATGGTCAACGCTGAGAGTAATTTAAGTCACTGCACCTAGCTGTTTGTCATTTAGGGCAGTAGCCTTCCAGCTTAAGGGTGCAGCAGAATCACTCTGCTAAAAAAAATCTAGATTGCTGGGCCCCAGCCAAATGTTTCTAATTTAGTAGATCTGGCTTGAGACATGAGAATTTACTTCTGTTTCCTGTCACTTGGATGCCACTGATGCTGGGGCAGGAATGACACACTGTGAGGCCCTGGTTAAATATGACTGATGCCTGTTTCCGGGAGCAATGGACATTGGTTAGAAAAGAGCACAGTCATTCACTGCGAAGTTCTTGTACATTCCCTCGAGAAAACAGACACGGGGGAGATGGCTCAGTGGGTAAAAATACTTGCCACACAAGAGTGAGGACCTGAGTATGGGTCCCTATCCTCCTGGTGCCAGTATGTAATCCCAGTGCTAAGGAGGTAGAGGCAGCTGCATTCCCTAGGGCTTGCTGGCCAGTTAGTCTAGCCAATCCATCAGGTTCAGTCAGAGATCTGATCTCAAAATACAAGATGGAGAATGACTGAGGAAGACACCCAGTGTTGAACTCTGGCCTCCATTTGCACATATATATGCACATGCACTCACATACTGAAGAACACACATACACAATGCGTGTGCACACACACACACCCCACACACTTAATTGCTAAAACACAAGCCAAACCAAAACAACAACCAAACGAACAGAATCACATACAGCAGATAGTGAGAGCCCCCTCAGTTTTAGAGCACCCTGTAACACTTGTCTGGGTCTCCCAAATCACAGTTCCTAAGGAAGAGTTGGATGTCATGAACCCCCATAGAATGTGCTTGAACAGATACTGGGGTGAGAGCAGCATTGTGAAGGAACGATGTGTTTTGTTAAACCATACCTCTGACCATGCCTGGTAGCACAGGAGTCAAATGTTCTTGGAAGGCTGGGTTCAGAGGATCACAAGTTTAAGGCCAGCCTGGGCAGCTTCATGAGGCCTTATCTTCAAAAAGTAAAGAAGAGACTGGAGATAGGTACATAGCATGCACAAGACCCTATTTAAATCCTCAATCCTGAGAAATGACAATTCCACCTTTGTAAATTTCACTCATAAAGTTTCCTTTGGAAGGTTATTTCCAAAATCAGTAGCGCTATTGATTTTATTTTGCTGATTTTTAAGGTAGTTTACAAAGTAATGTGATTCATTGTGGCATTTTCACACATCTCTACTATAGTACTTTGTTCTCTGGATTTCTGAGGCAATTTCAGATCCTTGGCAAAATGAGGAGTTGGAGAGAATGCTCAGCTGTTCCCATTTAGCCTCTGTTTCCGTTTCTTCATCTTTACAAAAACCTGTTCCCATTCAGCTGCATGCCAATTTCAAGATAGTGATTGTTTGATTAAAATGGATGTTTATCTGTCATTGAGTTTTACTTTATTTTTGAGGAATTCACTTAACAACCATTTGTGTGGTTCGTCCACCAGAAGCTGTGCAACACATTATAATTTTGACAAAAATACTTGAAAACATCAATTAAGACTCTGGTTCTGAACAGAGTCCTGTGCGCTGATACAGTGTGTTAACATTGGTTTCTCCTTCAGAGATTCTAAGCAAAACTTCCCTCATTCTGTTTATAAATGTATGCAGAACTCCAGGGTGAGTCACCACCTGGAACTGGCAGCTACCCTGGTTCCCATAGGATTTCAACAAACCAACCTGGGAATGTTGCCTCATGTGGAACAATACAGACAGTGCTTTACATTCAAAGTATGAACACAGTGCTGAAGGTAGAGAGATAATAGTAACCCTGCAAGAAGGTCTGGGTGGTGAATGAAAGTCAGAAACTCAATGTAGGAAGAAAAAGGTGGTAAGAAAGGAAGAGATCTATATACTTAAACACAGCATCTCAACTTGTGTCTTTTGTTAAATGAATGTAGTCATGTATTATTCTTGAGAACTATGTGTGAGGCCCCCAAAGTCTCTCACTGTCTCTGCCTGGTGTCTTACTTGTGCCTAGTAGATGAATGAGTTATTCCATCTTGTTTGGATGGGGTAGCATTCTACATAAATAAGTTGAGTACTTTTGGAAGGGCATTTCTTCTAACAGATGTTTGAATTTCATTTAGCGCTCTAGCACCATTGTCTATTGAATGGCACCATAGTGATCTCAGGGTGAATGAGAACTTCACCTTTCCTTCCTACTCCCTGCAGCAAAGGCATCTGATGCATTCTGTTGTCTAGCATAAAGCAGCAGGCATTCTCTGATAGCCATGGCAAGTTATTCTAGGCTCAGCCCCATGTTGTTCTCACCCACTGTGCCTCTGGGCAGCGATGCCCGGATCCAAACTATATACACCGTTGTAGCGCTCTTCCTTACCCACCTTCACCTGTTTAGACTCTGGGCCATTCTTGCCATATGTTCCCTGGCACCATTAGTGTAGCCTGGCTCCAGAGGTGGTTTCTGATTTGGCAAATCCTCTTTACCTTCTGATTGCCTCGAAAACAGCTTACTCACCTCTAGACTTAGTTCTACCTGACAAAATAGCTTTTAAATAAACTGCTAAAAGCTTAGTATAATGACGACTACCGCAATCCAGATCATTACTAACATGAGATGAAATGTCCAGCAGTTAATTAAAAACACTGGTGTGAGTGGAAATATTATTTATTTTGTATTCATAAAAAAACTACATAAAGGCGAGTTTTTCCTAAAGGAGTAGAATATATTCACATCCATTGAATCAAAGAGAATTTCAAAATGTACTTATGCCATTCGCATGCATTTTTGTTTTTATGATGAGCTGTTTCTTAAATAGATTTTGGAATGAACGAAAAGTTCATGATTTGTTTCCATATTACAAACTGTTTAGTGATTCAGCTTTTTGGAAAAACCTAACAGAGAATTTTCATCTTCTTCCTTTTCTAGATATTGATCTCTGAGTCTACATGATATAACTTACACAGAAAACCTCCTCCAGACAGCCACTATATAGAAAAGTAAATGACTAGACTAGCAGAAGCAACTTAGTTTCTGATCCATTAAAATGCCATGATTTTAACAAGTCATAATATGAGACAATATTGAAATATTTTAGAGAGTGCATTTTTTAAGTATTTCTTCAAGCTTGTCACTTGTTGTTGGCAAATAGAAGCTATTCTCTCCTGATGCTTACTTGTAGTTATTTATATATTTAATCCTGTGTTATTTGTCATGCTCTGTGGGGTTTTAACATTTTTTAAAAAATAAATTGGCTTCTGAGGAGCATTAACCTGTACATCTGGATGTTGGTCCTGATGAGAGACACAGCCGCCTGAGAATTGCAACGTCCCTATCATCTGTCATGGCATCCAAGATAAAAAGCTGGAAGCTGCCATAAATTTATAACATGGAAGCTGACGAGGAGTTTCTTGCTGTTTTCTTTATGTGCTTCCTTGTTTGCAGGGCCATAATTATAAACTGATTACAGCTACAGAAAAATCCCTCCTTTGTTCTCCCCACTGAATAGTAATTACTCTGTTGTTGTGTTTCATTGTGAATTTTGTGTCACTTTCCTGTACATTATTAGACCATCTTAGATTTCAGTATGGCTTCTGGCAAGCAGGAAATATCAACCTAAGTGTAATATATGTGAAATGTTTATAGTCATTATCTCGGTGCCAGTTATAAATCATTGTGGACGACAAACACCAGTCTCCAGTGGAGACGAGACATCTTGTTTCCCTATCTGTAGCCGTGTGTGACATGTTTGTGCTTTGGTCTGTTCCTCTCCTCCTTGATAACGCATAGGCACTTGTGGAAAGGCTGATTAGAAGCTAAAATGTCACATGTTACAAGGTTTCAGATACGTTCTGGACACTATGAGAAGGCTGTTTCTATATGAAGAAAAGGTGTCTTTCTCTACAGCTGCATTGATCTCAACTGCAAAGCTAAAATATAAGGACAGTCTATTTTGCTTTTCTCAGCTGATTTGTTATTATTTTGTTGTTTTTAAATTGACCTAACTGACTCAATTGCTGTCTCAGGAATAATTTGAGAATTCATTTCCTAGAGTTTAGGCCTAATTAGTCTAAACTCTTTCTTAGTTTGCTACTAATTATGTGTTTCACAGTGCAATTATGATGAAGCCCTTTGTAAGGCAAAACAGGATTCGTTCTTCCCAGCCTTTCATGTAGCTGTATATTGCTTTATCCTTGAAATAGGTGGGGGAGGGAGTTCATTTTGCTCACATTCTAGGGCCTAAGAGATAGTTAAGTGTCTTTGATGTAAGGGAAGTATCAGAAAGATGTAGTATAACTAAGATAGATAATGTTTAAAAAAACCACAACTTTGGGGCTGGAAAGATGTCTCGGTGGATAAAGTACCTGCTGCTTAAACTGGAGTACCTGAGTCCATTCCCTAATCCCCCATGAAGAGCTGGAAGCTGTCACTGGCTTCTGTAATCCTGACGTGGATGTTGATCCGGACATTGAGGCAGATACAGGACTATTCCCTGGAAGTTTACGGAGAGTGCAGCAACAACCACAGCACAGCAAGAAACTGTCCCAAATGAGGAGAACTTACCTGAAAGTTAGTCACTGACGTCCACGTGCCGTGCTACATATTTGCCAACACATGCACACAGTGTCACACTCTCTCATACAGCGTCACACTCTCTCACCCAGCGTCACACTTTCTCGCATACTCTCACACTCTGTCACATAATCTCACATACTCTCTTTCACACTCTCTTTCACACCCTCTCTCACAAACTCACAACATGCATGAACACATATACACAAATAAATAATAAAATAAAGATGTTTAAATAATCACAAGTTTGAACAAGAAATACAGTGAAAGCAAAGCATATCTGAAAGGCATCTATCAAATGTCTGCATAATTTTCAGATGATTTGCTGGTTTATTGGATCTGACAAGGTTTTCTGAAGAAAACCAGCACCTATAGACAGAAATGTGTTCTTTCGTCTTAGGCTTGTGTGATACCTTTGATTTTCAGGTGGACTCTTTTGTTTACAAAATTAAATTGATCACATATCAAAAGTTTTAGAAATTTCTTTAAATTCCAGTTAAATATGCTAAAAATTGAAAATTCTAGTAGGATTTTCCTTGTTTGAGGAAATTGCATAATTGGGGCATTAGTGAAATTTAAATTAGTGAGTTACAAAAGTATAAATCACAGCAAATCAAGGCAAAAAGGTTATGAAATTAGGCACAGTGGCACTTGCCTCTATTCCCAGCACTCAGGAGACTGAGGCAGGAGGATCGTGATTCAGGTCAGATGGGCTGTGAGACCTTGTCTTAACAAGGTCTTAACAGAACTTAGAAGATTATGAAGAAGTTAAAAAGAAACAAAAACATGATGGGCATCAAATTCATCGGTAAACAAAGTAGAAAACCACTTAAAAACTTGCTCCAAAGGAAAACAAATCATTCTATATCTACAACACAAAAAGGGAAACTTGAGGGGCATTTACTCATAATTCCATTGAGAGGAAAAAAACTTGATAATAATTTTCAGGAATTTTACTTTTGAAGAAAGTGGCTCTTCATTACAGAGTAATATATAATTCATTGTTTTAATATTAAATACATTTGTGTACTTAATTTAAAATAGTGCCCAGTTTTACAAGGAACACTGTAGGATTTGATTGGAGTTATGATTACTTCCTCCTCTCCTTTTAAATATTTTATTTTTATTTATATTTATTAGAGAGAAAGAGGGAGAGAGAGAGAAAATGGGCACACCAGGGCCTCTAGCCACTGCAAACGAACTCCAGACACACACAACCCCACGTGCATCTGGCTTATGTCAATAATGGGGTATTGAACCTGGATCCCTAGGCTTCACAGGCAAACACCTTAACCGCTAAGCCATCTCTTCAGCCTGCTTCTCTCCTTTTAGTTTCTAGAAATCTAAGGAAAGGTTCATCTTTGGGTTAAAATACGTGTCCCTCTATGTTGGATATTTCTTTCCTGTATACACACAACTTGTTAATATCCTAGATGGCAGAAATGAAGAAGGGAGGTTCTCAAAACACACTCTGGCAGGTGACACCCTTAGTGTATCTATCACTGTCATGGCAGAGAGAGGCAGTCTGTTTGCTAATGTGAGCACTTGCTGGACAGAGATGAGGAAGAAGGATGGCTATACCAAGAGAAAGTTTTAGATCTGTCTAAGCAGGAGTTACTGGAGAACAGCTTATTTTCTTCATGATTTTTTAAGATATGTGCTACACATGGGGGTTGAAAGGAGCCAACATTGTGAAAAAAATAATATCTGAAAAACAGAAATAGATACTACAGCACTGGACATTTCTCTGTGAAGTTAATTGAGAGTGGAATACAATCCAAGAGTTCAGAAATCCTTGGTCAGTGTGGTCTGATATTCTGAAGAAGATCAGAACTTTCAGCTGGTTGCCAGAAAGTCCCACGTGCTAACAATGATCACTGTAGAGAACTTGAAGTCTGTTTGATTTACTAAAAAAAAAAGAAAAAAAAAAACTATTTTATTTTTATTTATTTGAGAGAGAAAGAGGAAGAGAGGAGAGAGAAAGAATAAGAGAACAAATGGGCACACCAGGTGTTGGGCCCCATGTTGGGCACCCATTGTTGGGCCCCATGTTGGGCACCCGTTGCCGGTGCTTTTCCTCCACCACCGGCAGATAGAGCGGAAGAGAGAGAGAGCTGGGCCAGCCGCTTCTCTCGAGGCTGAGCGGGAAGGCGGGTGTCGGCGACTCAAACCCCTCCCCCCCTAAAACACCGGGGAGAAAAACCACATTGAGCCACGGAAGTCTGTCTAAGGCGGAAATCTCTCCTTTATTGTCATGGGGAGGTATTTATATATTTTGAGGGAGGGTGGGAAAAAGGATGAGATAAAGGTGTAAGGGCCAATATTATTTCACCACGTCAGCAGCAGCTGGGCAGAGGCAGTTTCAGCTTAGGTGCTGAGTCACTCCAAGGACAGGTCGCGAAACTCTACTCAGGCTCTGGAAGCTCGACTAGGCCTCACCGGGAGCCAAGTTCAGGTAAACTCTGGCTGGGCTCACCACTAGGCTTCACACCGGGCAGGGCCCAACAACCAGGGCCTCCAGCCACTGCAAATGAACTCCACATGCATGCGCCACCTTGTGCATCTGGCTTACATGGGTCCTGGGGAGGAATTGAGCCTGGGTCCTTTGGTTTTGCAAGCAAGTACCTTAATCAGTAAGCCATCTCTCCAGCCTGTTTCATTTATTATTTTATTTGTGAGCAGAGTCTGAAAGTGTCAAGTAGAATAATTAGATCTCCTCAAGGATGTAACTTGCCATGGGATATAATTAGAATATGAAAGAGGTTGCCATGAATGGCCTGTAAGGCATGACATAAATGTACCTTTAAATTTTCATTATATGACAAGGACCCTTCACTACAGAGGTGCCTACAAGGAGGCACTAACATTTGCTGAGATGTTACTATGTTCATTGGGAATAAAATAAGTGAACATAAACTTGCCCTTGCCTTTGTGAACCATTAAAAATATGTAGGATATAGAGATATTTTGGGAATGATAAATGGAGTCCTTCTCAGGGCTTCTCAAAAAATATTTTATTTTATATTTATTTCCAAGTACAGAGAGGGGGGATGGGGAGAGAATGAATGGGAATTGGCACACCAGGGTTTCTGGCCACTGCAAGTGAACTCCAGATACATGTGCCACTTTGTGCATCTGGCTTTACTCGAACAGTGGAAAATTGAACACTGGTTGACAGGCTTTTCAGGCAAGTGCCTTAACTGCTGAGCCATCTCTCCAGCCCTTTCAGGGCTCTTATTTTCTTTCTTGTTGATTATTTATTTATGTGAAGGTAATGAGAATGTTCATCAATGCAGTGAGTTGTTGACACAGAGAAGGTGGTCAAGGAGAAAGGCATTTTAAAACTGAATGTAAAAAATCTTTAGTCTTAAATGCTTGTATCATGAAAATAGACACAGGAATATTAAAGAACCATAGTTTTCATTTAACTGGTCACTTACAATATTTTGAAGTAGGAAGTCAGTATCTATTCACAGGAAATATTAAAAATAAGACATTGAGGCTGGAGAGGTGGATTAGTGGTTAAGGCACTTGCCTGCAAAGCCAAAGGATCCCAGTTCGATTCTCCAGGACTCATGTAAGCCGGATGCACAAGGGGGCACATGCATCTGGAGTTCGTTTGCGTGGCTGGAGGGCCTGGTGTGCCCATTCTCTCTCTCTCTCTCTCTCTCACCCAAATAAATAAATGAAAATTAAGTTAAATTAAAAACAAGACATTGATTTATTTGTGCAACATAAAAGAAATCATGGGAAATTCTATGAAATATCTAATTTTTTGCTATTATTTCAGACAAGTTTAAAAACAGATATAATTAAAAGTCAAAATGTGGCGCTGAGTGTGTTACTAGTATGCTTGACTTTTGATACAAAAATATTATATCTATATATTATTTCCTATTAAGGCCAGATATAACTGATAGACTGAAAGACATTTGTTTAAACAAGTCAGAACTTCTCCAGATGTAAGATAGAGGAATCAGCTCACATTGGTGGGATTCTTGTTTATGGGGGTCTCAGTCCTGGACTCCTTCTGGCTTAATTCTCTGCTCTTTCTAAGATGTAGATCTAACTCCACCTAGTTCTAGCACACCAGAGTGTCTAAAGTGATCACATCAGACGTTCAGGTGGCAAGATGAAGGAAAGAATGAAAACTACTCAGTTAAAGGACATGTGCCTTCCTCATTTAAGAAAGGTTCCTAACAGTCACTACCCATTCACCTAAAACTAGCCACAGAGGAAAGTGAAACATGGAATCTTTATTCTGGTGAGATACAAACCTTGCTAGAACCGCTAGGTTCTAACACCACATAAGAAGTGGTGAATGGCATGGAAGCACAACTCAAGGTCTCTGTTCAAATAGCCTTGGTTGTGGCTGGGCAAGGAGTCAAATTGCTGCAGTCAGCCTGTGCATTGTGAGGAAGAAGTAGCTGCTTTCCTCAGAAGCCTGGTTCTGGCAGAAAGGGCGCTTTGCCAGAGTATCTCTAGTACCTGGGTCTCTGTGGTTCCTACAAGCACTTGATTAAAAGACCATCAAATACAAATGAAAAAACAAAATAACAACACACTTCACATGGAAGCTGAAAACAGTGGATGATTGACAGACAAAATACAAATGTTTACTGGTGTCCATGGACTAACTTAAATGAGATAGGTTCATCAGAGGACTTGGCATCATTTATGGTTTGTATATAAAAGGCCCTGCACAGGCTGATGTGTTGAACATTTCATCCCAGATGGTGACACTGCTTTGAGAGATGGTGGAGACTTTAGGAGCTGGAGGCTGTGGTCACTGATCATGGGCCTTCAAAGGTTATAGCTGGTCTCTAGCACCATACTCTCTCTGCTTCCCATTCGCTAAGAGGTGAAGAATTTACTACACCACATACTTCCATAGCCAGGGTAATTCTGCACAAGCACATGGGGCCAAACAACCATGGACACGGTCTTTGCAACCAAGAGCCAAAATAAATATCTCCTCCTTCAAGTTGTTCCTAAGGGTGTTTTGGTCAGGAGCATGCAAAAAATCTAAAACATCTGGTGGTAGGTTACATATTTATTTAAAACCATAATATTTCCTATGGGATTAATTGATCTTTATTATATTAACTACTAATGCAAAAAGCAAGAGCAGATTGAGTACCAGATACAGTTGTGGAGTCTTGGTGGTATGTCTGCTAAGTCTGTGTGCCAGTGACTGATTGCTGTGAACTAAATACATGAGTAGAAACAATTCAGGGAAGAAAAGGATTTACTTTGTCTCACAGTTCCACAGGCTAGTGTCCATCTTCCAGCATGGAAGGCAGGAGCAGGAACAGGAAGCAGAGAAATAGCAGGATGTGGAGCCAGGCTATAAAAATCTCATGGGCAGGCTGGAGAGATGGCTTAGTGGTTAAGGCGCCTGCTTGCCAAGCCTAAGAATGCCCATTTGATTCTCCATATCCCACTTTTAGCCAGATGCAAAAAGCAATGCAAAGGTGCAATGCGGCACTTGCCCACAAGGGGGCACATGCATCTGAAGTTCGTTCACAGCAGCTGAAAGGCACCCATTCTCTATCTCCTCTCTCTGTCTCTCTAAAACAAAACAAAACAAAACAAAACAAAACAAAACAAAACAAAACAAAACAAAACAAAACAAAACAAAACAAAACATAACATCTTCATGGGTTACCTCCTAGTGAGTCACTTCCTCCAGCAAGCTTCACCTCTGGTAGGTTTCAAAACCTTCCCAAACAGCACCACCAGCGGGGAACCACATGTTCAAACACAGGAGTCTATGTGGGACATTTGTAGTCAAATCACAGTGGTGTGTTTAATCTGCCTAGACCTCCGTTTCCTCCTGTAAAATGGACTAATAAGAGTTACTGCAAATTAGGCTATAACATTTGCCCCTTAATGTGGTGGCAACTGATTCCTTTCAGCTTCTGAGAAGAAAGCTATTTATGTACATATGTACGCTTGATTCATCACGTCTAAATGATTCCTGTATCATATCTTCTCGACTTTCTAGTCCAGCCCTTGGTGGCAGTAACATAATTTGGGTTATAAAAATAAATCACCGAGAAAAACAGATTTGTTAGAAATAAACTGCAGCTCAGGACACGATTTTCACATCAGTTCTAAAATTATCAAATTTCTATTTATAGTTTTTCACACACAATGTGTTTTGATATTCAAAGCCTGTGATGAACATTTAAAGATGAAAATATTTTCATCTTTATTGCTTTGGCATGCATTGAAAGTTTAAAGATGGAAATATTTTCCACTTTTTTCTTTCATTTGCATACAAGGGCACTCAGGAGAGATTCCCACGAGTCTTGTTCTACCTCGCAAGGTGAAACCAGGATTTGTTGCCAGAACAGATCCTGGGTGGTTAATTCATTCCTTCCTGGGCCAGAATTCCACTTTTATTTTGGAAGGTTTCCTAAGTCCTAATGGAGCCTATATAAACTGTGAGCTACCAATTAGTTTACCAGTAATGTTGAAGATCATTGTTTGATGTGAGTGAGGTTTTCACTCCCTTTCCATTGTAAGTTATATTCTTACTCAAGAACCACAATTTGGATCTGCGGTAACACTCTATGCTTTCTGTTAAGTGAATACCGATGTTTTATTGATTGTTTAGGAAGTGTCGAGATACAGCCACTGGCTCCTGATTTATGAGGGGTTTGAAATGAACTTTCATGTGAACCCTCACCTCATCTTGGGCCTGTTGTTTCCACACTGTCTAGTGTGAGTCTCTGATGATCTGTTTCTCCTGCAATGGAAATGATCTGGTTCTTTTAGAGAGAAACATCAACAAATAATAACCATTTGGGGGCATTTATTTGAACATAAAAATAGAAGGGACAGGTTGAGTTCATATGACTAAGGTTTTTCCAATTGTACTTTAATATATCTTAGAATAGTTTTCCTTGTGTGACATTCCATAGAATATGAAGTGAAAAAGTTAGGGGCTAATTGGGATTATTTTATTCCTATCCCTTCTTCAGCAAGAAACTCATCATAGGTTGGTTTAAAAACACCACCATTAGCCGGGTGTGGTGGCACACGCCTTTCATCCCAGCACTCGGGAGGCAGAGGTAGGAGGATCACCATGAGTTTGAGGCCACCCTGAGAATACAGAGTGAATTCCAGATCAGCCTGGGCCAGAGTGAGACCCTACCTTGAAAAACCTAAAAAAGAAAATCACTGCCATTAATCTAAGACATATTATGTCACCACTTTTGACCCAGAGAGAACTTCAAAGAATTAGATTCAGCTCCTGTTCTCTATGGAGTTTGAGATGATTCTAAAGAGATTATATATATATATATATATATATATATATATATAGATAGAGAGAGAGAGAGAGAGAGAGAAGTTGTAAATAAAAACTGTGAATCAAAGTTGAGCCACAGTTGTTGATGTCCAGCCTTCAGCCTCTGAGTTTACTTAGTCCTGCTGAGGACTTGGAGTGAGTATCCAATTGGCATCCCTGAAGGTATCCAGCAGCAGCAGCAGAGGCGGATTGAATTAATTAGAACACAACAAGAGAGGTCATCTTGTCTAGTCCCTGTCCCTATGAAGGATGGCACAGACTCTCCCAGACAGATTGCGACCTGCTTTAATCAGCCCCTGGCATTATATCTACACCTGTGCTGTGACCCCTAAAATTGGGAAGAAAAGTGAAAGACCCAGTCAGTCATCCAGGGGAGTGACCGCATGGTACAGAGTCAGCGGCGGCCTGTGTTTTTTCGTCTGGCAATCCAGTACGGCACACAGATGCTATAAAACTGTCATTTAAAGGGTATGCGTCTTACACTTAAGTTACTTTTTGACATTTTTTTTTTTTTTTTTAAGATTTAGGTTTCTGTTAGAAAATTCTGTGCTTTTTTTCACTTCCAACAATATGGTTTCTTGTTGTTGGTTTCCATGGATTCAATCCCCAGTAGATTGAGTCGATCTGTTCTCATAACTCATAGCTTCTTGTTACTCATTTCTTCCCAGAGCTCATTTTACCCCACCAGGCTTCTAGTTCCTCATGGGCAATCTCATTAGGTAACTCTGCTAAGTTTTACTTATTCCTCATGGAACTTAAATTACCAGTGGGAGAGAGAAATGTGGCCTCACGATTCAAAGAAAGTCATGAAGTTAAGTGACAGGGATCCATTCCTGGTTCCTTCTCTTTATGAGACTTCTCTTTATGAACTTGGAAAAGAATACCAGTCAGTGCTTCCATTTCAGTTTGTAAAATAAGAATTGAAATAGTTTCATGAGTTTCCAGCTGTTTTGGCCTGTGCTGTAGATGAATAATTTCTGAGGTATGGCAACACATATCTCGGTACACACATTTCATAACTGAAATGCATGTTGCGCAAAACATTGCCCACTGTTAGTGTTTGTAATTTCTGTTTTCTTTGTTTCAAAGATGTGTTGTTTATGATTGACTGCATTGATTTTAAAACAACATTCATAGTTCATGTCATAAAGTCAAAAAAGAAGAAAAGATGGCGTTTAAGATCATGGGAGCATGGGCGTTGATATTTTATTATAAGTTCTAAGGGCTCATATGTTCTATGGTAATTTTCCCCCATTTTTGCATCATCTTAAAATGACTGAGGCTGTAGCAAAGGAGGGAGATGGAATTTGCAAGAGTAGGAATGAGAGCAGTTTCACTTTCTTGTGATCCTGGTTGTTTTAAAGACTGTCATATTTACTGAGGTGATGCTGTGAGTAACAGGATGATTGATTTCAGCTATTGGGTCATAACTCAGTTTGGGAGACAAACCCTATGCTGTTTCCTTCCCTGGTTCCTATGTTGTAACATACATCCTAGAAAGTATGTCAACAACAAAATAAGCATAGCCCAGTGTTGAGCCTTGAACTTCAACATAAAGCAGTACAGATCAGGCAAGGTACAGTCTCATAATGCCAAGTGAGCAGCTTTTAGGAGGTGAAGGCTTATGAGTTATGGAGTTACCTAGTAGGATATTATAATTTTGGGCCTAGACATTTACCCATCTCATTGAGTTAGATCATCAAGAGCTATGCAGGTACAAAACCAGGAACACAGACACCAGTCTAAGTCTCACACTTTGCTTCAGCTCCAGGAGGATATCCGGTCAACTTTATCTTCTAAGAGCCTTAAGCACACCCACATTTCTTCATCTTTATCATTACTTTACTCTGTGCCACTGTATACTTCTGTCTGACCAATGATATCACCTTCCTGCATGTTCTTCTGGCCCAGGGCTCTTTCTAAACTGGCATTCTAGTTGTGCCACTGTTTTCTCATTCCCAGATAATCTTAGGAAGAAAATAAACTGAATTCGGGTAGCCAGCAGTTCCTCTATCTGATCCTCTATTTCTTAAAGGCTTCATCTGTGAGACCTCCCGCAACCCCAGGCTCACTGATCAGACTGGAAGTGACACCTTATGGAAGAGGGAAAAGGGGAAGGAGGGCGGGAGAAAGGGACAGAGACAGAGAGAATATGAATATAAGTAATGGTGTCTGCTTAGGTAGTAGTGCCTCTTGTTTTCAATTGGCTCTTCAGACTGTCTTATGTACATTAAGTCATCTAATTATGATAATAACCCTATGGCCCTATGGGAAGATAGCATTTCCATCTCCATTTTACATATGAGAAACGGAAACATAGCAGGTTAAGGGACTAACTCATAGCCCCATAACTACTAAATGATGGTCCCAAGATTTGTGAGCTGGTAGATGAGAGGCACGGTGGGCTTTCCTAACTAATAAACTAAGTGACTTTTCTATATTTTTTTTGAATAAGTCCATGCATCTATATGCTGGGTTTTACTTTCTGACTGCTTTTGTTTGCATGGTTAGAAATGTTGAACATGGGCTGGAGAGATGGCTTAGCGGTTAAGGCGCCTGCCTCCTAAGCCTAAGAACGCTGGTTCTTCAATCTCCAGGTCCCATGTTTAGCCAGATGCAAAGGGGTGCAATGCCACACTTGACCACAAGGGGGTGCACGCATCTGGATTTCGTTCGCAGCAGCTGAGAGGCTGCTGGCGTGCCCATCTCTATCTGTCTTCCTCTTACTCTCTCTGTCTCTCTCTGTGTCTCTCCCCCCCGCCAAAAAAAAAGAAATGTTGGACATTACAAAAGGTTAAGTGTTTTATGGCCCTGTGCATCAAATCATGACACACCACTAAGAAATGGGCCACGTGTGTGTCCTGTATCAGTTCAGTTAGTCCTCACAGGCACCGTGCAACAGAAATAGTAATTCCAATTTTATGAATGAAAGGAAAAAAAATGTTCTAGGCAAGATCTTAAATGTTGATCTATCTGAAACAGTAGCTCTTGGGTTTTGCACTTTTTTGTTTTGTGTGGAAGAAATAGGACTTAACTCTGGAATTTAAACAGGAGAAGAGAAAATATTGAGCCTTAAAAGTGAATTGAGGGTGGAGGGGATGGCTTAGTGATAAAGTGCTTGCTATGCAAGTTGAAGACCTAAGTTCAGAACCCCAGAGCCCATGTATAAATGCCCGGCATGGTAATGGAGATCTATAACCTAGCTTCTTGGAGGCAGAATCAGGAGGATCCTTAGGGTTTCCACATGCATGTACACACACATATGCATGCATACTTGAACACACAAATGTGCACTCACACACAAACACACACTCACATGCAAAACAAAAAGAAAGAAAAAAACTGCCAAGAATGACCAGTTGTTTTATTTCATAAAACTATGAAATACAAAATACCAAGGAATTAACCTAAACTCAAATATGTGTGTGACATATCTTTACAAGGGATTCAAAAAAATTTGAATCAACAGAAATTTTGTGCTGTCAAATGGGAACATAATACTTTAGCTATATTAGATATTCTGCAATTAATTTTTTAAAAAACTGATGCAATTTTAATAAAACCTTCAATTTTTAAAGTAGTAAGAATAGTCAAGGTTTTTTAAAGATGAGCATGATATGACCAATAAAATACCATCATTGTAGGACAATAATTATAAAAATATTATACTGACATATGAAGAGGTAAATGGTTTAGAGCAGAAACTCCAGATAAATATCTGAAAATATATAAGAATTTGATATGTATTAAAAGTGACTTCATATAAAACAATAGGGGAAATAGAGAAAGACATTCAGTATGCATTAATCTGTTGATGGACATTTTATTTACCTGAAAAGAAAAATGAAATTATGATATTTGTAGGGAAATGATAGAACTAGAAATGATTATAGTTAATGAGTTAACCCGTACTAAAAATGACAAACACTGCATACTCTCTTTTTTAATATTTGTTTTTATTTTTATTTATTTGAGAGAGAGAGAGAGAGAGAGAAGCAGTGATAGAGAGAGAGAATGGGCATACCAGGGCCTGCAGCTGCTGCAAACAAACTCCAGATACATGTGCCTCCTTGTGCATCTGGCTTACATGGGTTCTGGGGAAATCAAACATAGGTCCTTTGGCTTTGCAGGCAAGTGCCTTAACCACTAAGCCATTTCCCCAGCCCCCACTGCATATTCTTTCTCCTATGCAGATCCTACCTTCTACTGCTAAATGTGTATGTTTAGGTGGGAACAAATATGGGTAAATGCCAGACAACTAGAAAGGGACTCAGGAGTCTGGAGAAAAGATGCTTTAGGGAAGTGAGGTGGGAATGGCAGTAGAACAAGAGGTATTAAGGTGGAAGGGGGAATACTGGAAGCAAAAAGGTACAGTAGGGGAAAGGGAGGAGGGAGTTGTCAGGGTTGTGTCTGTGCAGGGATTCAATCAAACCAAAGTATGCATGAAAATGCCATAAGGAAACCTGTTACCTTAAAAGCTAATTTAAAAATATATATATATATTTTTAATGGGCTCTCAACAAAATAGCATTGGCAATACTGGTTTGCTATTTAGAAAACAAAATTGACACCCTACCATGCTGTAAATACCACATTGAGAGTTAGGGAAAGAATAAAATGGGGAAAGAAAGTGAATGTATTACATGATCAAATATTACCCAGGAATCTTAATTAAACATGAAAGACAATATTTAAAACCACACTTTCCTGCAATATAGGGAAATTGTCTCTGTAGGTGGAGTGAATGCAACATATTAAAAAGAGTATATCACTTTAATGCTTAAAAAGAAAGAAGCAAAGAGAGAAATTCTGTAAGGCACCAGACCAATATACCAATGGTGATTAGAATAGGAGATTGATAGAGATTCTTTTCTTTCTTCTTCATATACTGGGTTCCACATTTTACTGAAGGTGTATGCTATTATTGTAACTAGAAAAAAGGCCACATATATATATAATCTCCCTTTTTAAATTATAAAAACAGCACATAATCTGGGTGTGCCTTTAAATATATATTTATTTAAACTCAGGATCTACAACAATGATAATATACTGGGTATAATAATATACTGGGTAAGAGGAACATTATAAGTCCTGTCGGCTGAAAGGGGAATTATGAAGGAAAATTTGAATTAATCTATAGAGGGAGCAGTGCCTTTAATATACTTTAAATAGAGAAATTTTATTATTCATCAACAGTTTTATACAATATTTCCAATCAAAATCTGCCTCTTATGTTCATGATCTAAAATAGATAATTATGTAGAAAAATGCAAATGATTGGATTTAATCAAGCAGTCTTTTCTGTGTTTGGGGACTTGGGGATCTATCTTTGAAATAACTTGCTCTTCTGAATGTCTTTCTTTTAAACTGGTTGTTGTGCCGGAAGGTACGTTCTTAATCTTATTTGCCACTTACTTTAGGCTTTCTGGTGTCTTAGAAACCCCAGGGCATTGCATGGAAACTCTGACACCTGAAGGGGACACCTGGCACATGCCTGAAGCACTTTCCATTTCCTGCCAGACACAAAGGCAGGAGGTATTGGGGGATGTGGAGCTCTTCAGACCCTGATTTACAAGTGCCTCCTCATGTATCCGCAGGCAGCTAGGAGCCTTCAGCTCCAGCTACTACATTGAAATTACAGAAGAAGATAGAGAGCAGATGATTTTCAGCAAAGGACTCTTATCTTCTAATTTCCTTTGCCCTCGGTAAACAGATAAGGCAGAGGTTCAATTAGTTTATTAGTCTAATTCATCTGTCTGTAAGGCGCTTGACAAAGCTTGCTTCCACAAAGTAGAATCTTAGTTGATAATTTTCTTTGGGTTTGATGTTACTTACCTAGAGAAATCTCAAAGAGACATACATACATTCCCATACTTCCAATGATAAACTCTGGTTTTGCAAATACAAATCATAGATCATTAATTTTGAATTGTGTCACATGTGTCCAGTCATCGCTTGTGGATTCAGCTATTATGCCCAAATTTATCTCAAGTGCATGGCTGGAATTCACAAGCAGGATTTCTTTATGGTTCAGAAAAATGCTTAAAGTGTTATAGAAATTTATTTTACCAGTGTAGTATATTTCTGTGTTTAAGTGTTGTCATTTGTTTATATTTGCTAATAGTTATTGTTAGAAAAAGCAGGAAAGAAACAAGTAAGGGAAGACTTGGCTCAACAGCAGAGACAGGTTTTTTTGGGGAAAACCTGAGAAGGGCTCTGACCAGGTAGATCAGAAACAACTTCCCTTACAGACTAAGGGATACTTTTGTGGTGGTGGTGGTGGTGGTGGTGGTGTGTGGGGGTCATTGGAATTCCTGATTGCAGAGCAGTCCACCTTGCCTCATGGAAAGGGCCATTCCAGAGAAGTGATAATTGGGAGGGGAGGTTGGGTCACTCTTGGGAAATAGAGAGTTACAATGAAACGACAGTCAGAGTCCAAAGATTCTAACAGTTATTAGCACTTCTATAGAAGCTTATATACTTAGATCATCCTCATTACTCACTCTAATGCTTTCTCTAAAGATTAACACACACAGTGTGAACTTACAACTTAATTTAGGAAATGAGACAGCTATGTGTGTATTGGCTGTAAGTTAAATAGATATTCAGAAAAAAAGAACAAAAAAATGCTGCCCTGGTAAGCTATAAAACTGACCAGCTAGACAAGATATGTGAGAAATTGAGTTCCACTTCATGAGAGGGAAATTTATGCCTATTACTGAAAATCTAGTCAGAATCTTATAGTTGGAAGGGTCAGTGGCTCTAGGGGCAATCTACTACTATTTGACTAAATGGTTATGTTGTGCCCATAAGCATACTCTCTGAACATTTATGTTTATGTCCAGAGAGTATTGCTGCTCTCACCTTTGTTCAGAGAATCTTCTTTGTGTAGATGGTGGTTGACTACTGGGGAGAGTCAAAACTCATCAAAGTGCTGAGAATAAGTGACTTTTGGGAGCTCTGAACTAAATGAGATCTTTATATTCAGGGAACATTGCAGGAGAAGGAGTGGAAGGAATGTAAAAAAGAGGTAGAGGGTGGGAAGAAACGCTTTTAAAATCTCTTCCAGACATGAAATGCTAGTGCCATTATGACCTCACAGCAACTGTCATTACCAGTACAAGACCTGTATAATATTGGGTCCATCAACATTTCATCATAGATGATAGGAGAGCAAGCAAAGTGGAGAACAAGACATCAAAATAGAAGAGAGATTAGCTGGGAGGAAGAAGATATTCGGACTGGAGGGAGTAAGGCAAGAAGAACAAAAGATGGCAATATAAGGGTATTATGATCAAAATAGACTATGTAGGGCTGGAGAGATGGCTTAGCGGTTAAGGCGCCTGCCTCCTAAGCCCAAGAACGCCAGTTCCAATCTCCAGGTCCCACAGTGATGCAAGGGCACAATGCCGCACTTGCCCACGAGGGGGCACACACATCTGGATTTCGTTTGCAGCAGCTGAGAGGCTGCTGGCGGGCCCATCTCTATCTGTCTTCCTCTCCCTCTCTCTCTGTCTCTCTCTGTGTGTCTCTCTCCAAAAAAAAAAAAAAAAAAACTATGTAAATAAATGAAAATTATCAATCAAAATATTTATAAAAAAGAAAGAAATGAGTTGCCCCTCATCACAAAATGAGTTGGTTGCAATGTTAGATGTAGACCATGTTTTGATGTCTCGAACTGTTGGTTTTATTCTGCACAACACAGAAAAAAGGCACCTTATGCCAGCATCACTTAAAGTATTGCAAATAAATGGCCAGTCACATTACCGTTACATGATTACTCTAAATATCCAGCCGTTTTATTTGCCAATAATAACTCCATAAATTTATATGAAGTCTGTAATATGTTAGAAAATGTCATAAGCACTGCAGAACATGAAAAATCATTGTTGTTTCTCTGAGAGATGCCATGAACTGAGCTTTCTTAGTCACCCACTTTTCCTAATTGTGTTTAGGGCATTGAAGTACATTATAAACCCTAAGCTCTTGATTACCCCCAAGCTTTGGTTTGCTTCTTTATCAAGTGGTCAGTTTCTATGAATTAAGCATCTACAATATACTTTTCTTATTCCTTCACTTTCATTTCCACTGCCTATTCTCTGTTTCCAAAGTCTACATGGCCTGTCTCCCAACTTACATCTCTACCTTCCATCCCTGCAATCATTTCCACCCTGGCAATAGTTTCAAATACTGATGGTGACTTGGTACATTAAGTGAAAAATATTCAGTATTTAAGCCTAGCATTTAAGATGCCCCATGATCTAAGCTAAACCGTTAAGTTGAAAAAAATCATTACATATTAAAACCATATTGAGGTACCATGATGTTGGGAGCATCTAGACCAAAGTCAAGAGGGATACAGGTTGAATAGCTGAGTGAGTGAAGTCCAGAGTTAGAGATCTCATGGTGTGTGCAAGGACTTAAAAGTGGAGCAGAAATGGGGAAACCTATCATGGAGGTCCCAGCTGAAGGGCAACTTTCCTAGCTGAGAACCAGGAATGTGTCCAAGGCCAGACTCCATAGCCAGCTGCTCTCTTCTGCCAGCTTGTTTCTCTGCTTATGTTTTCAATGCTCTTGAGGTACACAGTCCTCATGAGTATCTTAGTGCTCAAAGACATCCCTATATAATTGAGAACACTCAGGTTTCCGCTCTGTGTTTCATTTATTCTGTCCTTGAACTCATGTCAGTACGTATTCAGTGCAAATGACCTCTGCCTGTTGGCTTGATAGCAATTGCTCTTTAGAAGATGGCAATGGTGTTCTTGCTGTGGTCCTCAGTGACTTAACAGTCACTGTGCTATGCATTTGCAACATAAATGTGAAGTGTTGGGGCAAACAGACATAAAACAGGGCATTCGTATGCTGGTTACACTCTAGTGAGGCCTCTAGAACTCTTGTGGAATTCAGAATGATTTTCATATGTGTTCCTCCCTGCATTTATTCATAGCAGGTTTACAAATTCTCTTCTTTTTTCTTGCCATTCTATCCACAGCAACTCCAAGGAAATGATTTAATTATTTAAAATACTTGCTGCACATACTTAAGAACACTTCAGGGAGAAATTTTAAAAAGATACCTTTTTTACTCTGTATATTTAGAGTCAAAGAGTCTAAGATCATTTCTAGCACAACTGACAACAATAATAAAAATGCATCAAACTGTATTTGCTTTGCTGAGAGGTAAGCAATTGAACCCCCAGCCTTCCCAGACACTCACTACATCTTTTTCCATTTTTTTGTCTTGAATTGACCACTGTTTACTTTGTCATCATTACATTAAGAGTGAAAATTTGCATGACTCATGAAAATGAAGGCAACCTGTGACATTTCCATTTAGAGAACTGAATTCCTGAAAAGAGGGAATCTCTTAGAATGTGAAGCTCTGTAAGAACTATCTGTCCATCAAAGCTCTGTAAGCACCACCTGTCTTTCAAAGCTCTGCCACCACCATCTGTCCATCGAAGCTCTGCAAGCACCATCTTTCCATCAAAGCCCTGTCACCATTATCTGTCCATTGAAGTCCTGCAAGCACCATCTGTTCATCAAAGCCCTGCCACCATCATCTGTCCATCGAAACTCTGCCAACACCATTTATCCATCGAAGGTCTGCCGCCACCATGTGTCCATCAAAGGTCTGCCAGCACCATGTGTCCATCGAAGCCCTGCCTCCACCATGTGTCCATTGAAGCCCTATCTCCACCACGTGTCCTTCAAAGCCCTGCCTCTACCATCTGTCCATCAAAGCTCTGCCTCCACCGTCTGTCCATCAAAGCCCTGCCTCCACTGTCTATCCATAGAAGCTCTGCCTCCACTGTCTGTCCATCAAAGTCCTGCCTTCACCATGTGTCCATCGAAGCCCTGCCTCCATCATGTGTCCATTGAAACTCTGCCTCCACCATCTGTCCATCAAAGCTCTGCCTCCACTATCTGTCTATCAAAGAATTTTCAATTCCTGATGGGCTCTTCTTACAAACTCAGATTGTATCATATACAAATTTGACTTAATTTTCCTTTTTTTCTAAGAGATAAAAAAGGCAAGATATCCTGTAGATTATGAATGACTTTAATTGAAGTCCATACAGTATTTTGTGGATCAACTAGAAACATGAAGTAAAGTCAAAGTTTGGATCATTAATGAAAGTGTCAAACAATCTTGCTGGATAATTTAAGAAGTTGACTTTATCTCCCAACCTGCCAGTGTTCAGTTACTTTGCAGCTCTATATTGTTATTTTTAAACTATGCAGTAAAACACATCACAACTTTACAGTGCTTTAAATGGATGGCTGACATAGATCCTTTGACAATATTTAGCACTTCATAGCAATATATTCATGGTAACTTACAAGCTAGAGCATAATGAAATTTTATAGCTAATTAAGTTCACGAGTCATCGTCAGCTTCCTAAGCTCCTGTTTTAGATGAAAGAAATGGATATAGGAAGGGAAGAACTCACTGTAACTGGTGTAAAATCTTAAGTGTTATCATGAGGTTATTATGTTAGCAAAGAGAAAACTACACTTTGTAAACAGTCTGCAAAGAAATAAGCTATTGCTTTTCAAAGTTAGAAATGCATTGCAACCTTTATGTTCGTGAACACATGCTTATGTTGATTAGTGGACAATTCTAATTCACACACATGGATACCCAGAGCTAAACAGCCTCTGAACATTTACTTTGCAATGTAGAAAGAGCCAGGTGATATAAATGCTTGTAATCCCAGAATATGTTGGAGTGGAGATGAGAGTATCAAGAGTACCAGCTGAGCTACATAGGGAGACCCTGTCTCAAAAAAATGTTGAAAATAAAAATTGTTTAAACTTAGATATTAATCTTCACTCAAAGCAATTGAATCATACTACTAGCCAAACAAATAAAAAGGTGGAATAGTGAAATTTCAAAGAATTCTTGTTGATACGATGAAGTGGTATTCAGGAGGGCACAAGAATATGTTACACGTGAAGCTGAATCATGTCTAACGAATTGTCGAAGAAGAGTGTGCCTCAGTTCCTGAATTTCAATTTGTTGGAGAGTTTAGAAGTGTATTCAATTTTTATTGAAAAGTTCAATACACAAATGTAATGTAACTTGATCATCATCACTTCCCATTATCTTCTTTTGTACCCCCTACCCTGTCCTATTCCACTGAACCCCCTCCTCTTTCTAACTAGTCCTTATATTTTGATCTTTGATTCTATTTGCCCTCTTCCACCTGTATCAAAATGTTGGTGGGCTCAATCTCGTACAAGCCTTGTGGCAGTAATACCAGCCTATGTGAGGTCATGAATGTGCCACACCAATCTCTTCATGTTTGGAGGATAGATGACACTGCTCCAAAATACTCCTGCCCACACTCGGGATCTTACATTATTTCTACCTCCTCTGTGTGATGTTCCCTGAATGTCTCATTTAGGCTGAATTATCCACAGCCTCTTATTCTCAGCATGTTGAAGAGGTTTGATACCTAAATTCTGGCCAATGGTGAGAGCAACACTAGTATTCTTTCTGTCACCTCCTCTGCAGTGTATCCCGAGCCCTGGAGAGTGTGGTAGAAATGTCTCATCCAGTGCCGACGACTCAACTGTTACTTCTGCTCAGCATCTTAAGGAATCTTGGGTCTTCCCAATAGTCACAGCAGTCTGTAACCTGAAGCTTCTTTGACCGATGAAGTGCTAGTCACCTGTAAAGATTTTTGTTTTTTGAGATAGAGTCTCATTCAAGCGAAGGCTGACAAGGAACTTTGTAGCCCAGGCTGGGCTCAAACTCAGGGCAAATCTTCTTGTATTCTGTCAAGTGCTAATAACAGACATGAGCGCCACCATGACCAATAATACAGATTATAAAATAGGGAATATCTTTATAAATTGACAGAGGAGACATTGTGGTGACACTAAAATAAATTATAATTATGTTCAGAATATTTTGGATAGTATTTTATTCTAATGTATTTTTTATTTTTATTTTTTTAATATTTTATGTTTTATTTATTTATTTGAAAGAGAGAGAGAGATACAGAAATAGGCAGGTAGAGAAAGAGAAATGGGCACAACAGGGCCTCCAACCACTGCAAACAAACTCCAAATGCGTGCACCCCCTTATGCATCTGGCTTACGTGGGTCCTGGAGAATTGAGCCTCATACTGGGGTCTTAGGCTTCACCGACAAGCATTTAACCACTAAGCCATCTCTCCAGCCCATATTTTATTTTTTTCATTTGAGATAGAGAATGAATGAATGAACAAATATGAGCACACCAGGACCTCCAGATTCTACAAACAAATTACAGATGCATGTACTTCCTTGTGCATTTGGCTTATGTGGGTACTGAGTCCTTAGATTTTGCAGGCAAGCACCTTAACCACTAAGCCATCTCTCCAACCCATAATTTATTTATTTTTGAGAGAGGTTCTTACTATGTAACCCAACCTGACCTTGAATCTATGATTTCCCTGTTTCAGTCTCCCAAGTACTGAGATTACATGTGTGAGTGTGTGTGTGTGTATGTATGTGTGTGTGTGTATATATATATATATGTATATAATCAATCACCTATGGCAACAAATGTGAAAGTATAAAATACATATGTTTAGCTTTCCATGGGTGGTGAAAAATTTTCAAATGCTTGAATGTTTTCATAATTAAGAATTCTTTTGAAACAGTGACAAAATCATGCACCTTTTACCCTGTAGTAATTGAAACATGGACATCTTTACTTTTCTTTGAAGTTTTCAAAAGAAGAAAATAGTAACCTGGGCTCAGAAAGACAGGTATCACATGTTTTCTCTCATATGCACATCTAACTTCCATTTTTTATAAGTGTATATATGTGGAAATTTGTAAAATGACCAAGGAACTTGTAAGAGAGCTTGGGGGTGGGGGGAGAGGAGGGAAGTGGCTATAAAGGAGGCGAGAGCATAGAGAACTCATGTAATATGAAAGTGGGAGGGGAAGAAATGTTTAAGTGGGGATGTGGCAGTGAGATGGGGCAAAAGAAGGATGAGGGTCAAAATAAACTACAGATGTATAAAAAAATAAGGAAATCTGCTACTTTATCAGCTAATTAAAAATTAAATTAAAACTTAAAAAGAATTTGTACAGAAGTATGCTGCTTGAATGGATAAAGCTTCTCATGGAAGCCATAAAGTTTTGAATGAAAATCCGCACACCAGGGGTGGAAAACTTCCCTAGTAGTTACTGACCAGCAAGGACCTTAATTCCTCACCACCAAACCATCCTGCTGTTTTCACAATTGTCGGTTGTCTTCCACAGAGGAGGCCTCACTTTCCCCCGAGGATTTATAGGCAGTTAACTAGTGCTGGGGGATCGTCTCATGAGGAGCCATCCCTCCTTGAGGATGGGGAGACTTTTAATGGGCTTTTCAGTAGGGTAGCCACTGGTAAATTGCCTATGGTCCCATAAGCAAGCCTAATTAAACTCATTGTGAATGGGAACAAGTAGAAAAGAGGAAGAGGTTCTATGGGTGTGGAAGAGGGTCAAGAGGGGATAGTGGTACATGAATACGATCTAAATATATTATATACATGCATGAAAATGTCATCAACTCATCATATATAATTTATATTGTCTAATCAAAACTTTTTAAAAAGAAAAAAACCAGATAAACAATATTATTTACAGAAGATGGTGTGCATGTTTGTGGGTGTGCCCACATGCATGTGTGTGCAATAGAGAGATTTACCAAGCAGCAATATGATGAGCCTAACCTGGAAGATGAGACATCCCTGTTTTAAAAAAATTCCTATTATGGTTTTTTGCCTCTTGGGCTTGAGATTTTCCTTTTGTGGCTCCCCTTCTCTGTCTCTGCCTTTTCTATTCCTTTCCTACCTTCTGTTTCCACATTCCAAGGGGAAAATATTTAATTCCTCACACTTTCTTATTTACAGATCACTCATGTCTTTCTGGCTTCTGCTTGAAATCGGCTCTAGGCTTCCCTGAGTATCTAAGAACATGATAGAATGTTTGAAATCTGTAGTGCAGGGAATTACACACTTATCCCTTTTTATCCTCAGGGTTTACCTCTGCAGATTGAACCGAGAATGAATCAAAATATTTTTTTAAAATCATCTGTATAGAACATGTCCAACATATTTTTCTTGTCTTTATTCCTTAAAAAAGTTATAACTTTCTGTAGTCTTTGCCTTGTATAAATTATCATAAGTACTCTAGAGATGTTTCAAAGAATGTGGATGTTATATGTCAATACAATCCCATTTATTTAAGGGAATTGAGTATCTCTGAATAATGACATCTACTGATGCTCTAGAGCCAGTCCCTCAGACATGATGAGGGGTAATATGTGTTTTTCAACTCTTCATCTGATGGGAACAGGGAGGAGCTAATTAGATTTTCTTCTAGTTGCAAATAGCATTAGTTATTCTGATAGTACAATACTGTAATATTGTCTAAAGTGTCAATCAATATAGATATTTTTTAAGATTAGGACACTGGGGAGCAATGGCTTCCAAAAGCTAGTACGCAGACCAGAGTGGATATATCACAGTATCCAGGCCAGTTTTTTTTTTTGTTGTTTGTTTGTTTGTTTGTTTTATGTAGGGTTTCACTCTGGCCCAGGCTGACCTGGAATTCACTATGGAGTCTCAGGCTGGCTTTGAACTCAAAGTGATCCTCCTACCTCTGCATCCTGAGTGCTGGGATTAAATGTGTGAGCCTCCATGTCTGGCTCTAGGGCAATTTTTTTTGTTTGTTTTGTTTTGTGTTTTCAAGGTAGGGTCTCACTCTGGCCCAGGCTGACCTGAAATTAACTATGCAGTCTCAGGGTGGCCTTTAACTCATGGCAATCCTCCTACCTCTGCCTCTTTAGTGCTGGGATTAAAGGCGTGCGCCACCACGCCCCACTTAGGGCAGTTTTTGAAATAACAGATTCTTCATATCTCCATGTGAAGAGCCTCTAGCAAATCTAGAGTGGCCTTGAGGAATCTGTACTTAAGATGAGTAGGCATGGGAATGGCTGCTTTGTGCTCAAAGCCATCATTTTCAACCATCAAATTCAGCGAAGCAAAGTCAGTATGACACAGGGTTAAGTATCTATGAACCAATCTTAAATGTACTTATTTTAGTTTTCTATCACTAACTTTCCTGCCATTTGCTGACGCCTCCTCTTTCCCCTTCCCCTTCTTCTTCTTCCTCCTCCTCCCCCTCCCCCTACTCCTTCTTCTTCCTGTTTTGTTTTCATTTACCATACCAGGCTTTCTTAGACTGTTTTGGTCTTAGTCTCATGTTGTGAGATAAACTCTCAATCCTGAACTAACTGGAAAAGTTGGTAAGCAGATGAAGAAATAACTAAAAATTGTAGTTTCTATAATTATTCCTCAGTATTTATTTATGAATTGTCTACTCTGTGGTTAAACTATGGGAGGAAAATTTTAGGCAGAGACAAAAGAGCTGTTTCATAGGTAGCATAATGGGCTCCGTGGTGTTTGTCTCTGTACTCAGAAGGCAAATGTTCATCACAGGGCTTGGAAGGGGACATTCTTCTATAACTCATGGATGGGTAGGGTTGGGGTTCATAATAGAACCTTGAAGATGCTGTTGGTGAAACTCATCTCATTTTTTCCCTTTATGCGCTCAAATCTGAAAAATTCCCAAAAGGAAGTTTTAAGAAATTATTACTTTAATTCTCTGCATTGATAACTTGATTTTACACACTGGGTATGACTTTGAAACAAACTAGTGGTATAATGTGTATTTGCAAAAGATGGGTGTGGCAATTGGGTGACAAGAAAGGCTTAACAAACTTTTTATTTCAAAGAGTTTATTTCCCAATGACTTCAACTGAGTCCTGTAAATTGATATATTGTTCGAAACTATATACCCCATATTTTTTTTTTTTTTAGTTTTGTTTTTCTGGGGTAGAGTCCACGCCAGCTCACAATGACCTGGATCTCACTATGTAGTCCCAGGTTGGCTTCAAACTCACAACGATCCTTCTACTTCTTTGTCTCAAGTGCTGGGATTAAAGGTGTATGCCACTATGCCTTCTTATAACACACATTTTAAATTTAAATTTTTATGTTCTAGCATATTTATGTTAGAACATAACAATTATTATAATGAGTAGATTCTGAGGTTGGGAGAAAAGAGATTTAGCTTTGGATAACAGACATTTGAGACCTAAGAAAAATAAAATCAGAAACACCATACCCAAGATGGAGGAGCAGCATTCAGCATTATGTGGAGCCCTGAACAGACTGACAGTACGATTGAGAGGAGAAAACAAATCCAGTAATTGGATGAATGAATTGCAAGAAACTGGTTTTATCAGTGTTAAGTGGCCAAATATAAAAGGACCATTTTAATTTTAAGTTCTCAATTTAGAAGAACTATGTGTTGGTGTCCATAAAAATAAATATTTACTGGAGTTAAGCAGCCTTTTTATAGGTAATTGAGATCATAAGAATGCTCAAAGTTCTTGCTTGGGGGATGATGTGGAAAGTACATGTTCCTTTGTCAGCCCCTCAGTGAGCCACTGATGTCCTTTTTGTGACTTTTTTTTCTTCCATGCCTTAAATTTTTGCCATTCACAATGTTCCCCTCCTCCAATCCCAGGAAGGAGAAAATATTGAGCATTTATCTGACAGTTTGGAATGCCTTCTGAATCTATCCTATGTGCTCCTTGTGACAACAATCTACACAAGTCCCAGTTTTCTCATCTTCAAAAAGAGAAGATTGGATTATAGCTGATGTCTAATTTATCTTGACCTCTTAAATTCTGCACCCCATTGAATATGTAAAAATTCAGTGATAAATGTCAACTTACAGGTTATCCCAAATGCTAGTACTCAGCCCTAAATATTCTTAAATATGGGTATAATTACTCTGACTGACATTCTTTTTGAGAGATCTACATTATTTTCATAGAAAATTAAACTAGAAAATTGAGTTCAAAGAGAAAAATGAATGACTCCTTTAAAGAAAACTAGAATCACTTAAGTAAATATAGTCATATAATGGTAACAAAATGACTTACACAGGCAGCACTTTTAAAACTAAGGAGCAGATATAAGGTGGGCAGAGACCTTACTTTGGACCACTAATTAAATGATTCTCCTGGAACTGAGGTGGATGAAAAAGGTGATGTTTTATATATTTTACTTAAAAGATGAAATCACTTCTAAAATGTTATATAATTACTAGAATCTACAATATAATGGGACCCAATAAGATGGAAATAAATACAATGACATTACATTTCTCTTATTTGTTTTACTTATTTTTATTGTTAATGAAATACTTTCTGCTCTATCCAAATTGAAAAAAAATATTCAATAACATCTGTAAAAACCCAATTCCATAAGGACATGTAAGGATAGGACTAAAGAAGTAGATGTAAAAATCAAATACTTGTGTTTCACTAAGAATGCCTACAAAGATAAAACTGCCACACTAATGCCATCTTTCCTTGAAATGTAACAACACCAATTGACCGTTTCTCCTCTTCTTTTTCAGGGCTGGAACGAATTGCACGGGATTCCTCTTATGAACAGGAGGGGAAGGTCCAATTTGTAATTGATGCAGTATATTCCATGGCTTACGCTCTACACAATATGCACAAAGAACTCTGTCCCGGATACATCGGTCTTTGCCCAAGAATGGGTACCATTGATGGGAAAGAGCTCCTGGGTTACATCCGAGCTGTAAATTTTAACGGTGAGTTACAACTTTTAGTTGTCACTTTAAATGCTTTAGAAGTGACACATTTTTTTTTTTTCCTTCTCAGCTGTAGAAGATATTTAGGGAAAGGAAAGGGTGCAGGATTAGTGACAGGTCTTTTAATCAGACGTGTGAATTTTTCTACCTGCTTTTTAGTTTCAAACATTTTTTTGTACTGCCATTAATCTGCTAGTGAAAGAAGCAAACATTAAAAATAAGCCTCTATCAATCAAAATATTCTACTTAAATATTACACTTTAGAAATGGTCTAGGGGACTCATTTGAAACCATTTATAGCAGAATAGATTCATTTAAAATGTTTTGTTCATGTCATTATTAGGGAAGAGATTATAGACATTTTATTTGGAAACTGATTTTAGGTTTTTAATCATATAATTTATGAGAAACCTGCATGGTTTGGAGTTGCTGTATATTTACATCCTAAGAGAGTTAAGTTTCTGTACCTATCTTCCTTCTGCTTTTCCTGATTTAGTCAAGTGGAAGCAAGGATCCAAATGAGATGCAATATAGATGGGATTTTCCTACTGTAAAAGCAAAACCATTGCTTTTGTGACTGTCACAAGAGATGGATACAAAATAAGCCGGGTTCAAGGTATTTGGTTGAGAATAGCTGAACCTCCTGTCTAAAGTGATGGAGTTATTGAATACAGCGGCTGTGTCTTCATGAAAGTTGTAATGGCTGCTGCCCATGACTCTGGCCATTATTTTCACATGAAATGATAGAATGCTCTGAGCTGTCTAATTCTTTCACCTTGGCTGTAATCCACACAATGGACATGCCTCAGAGCCACACACAGCACTGCACTGTCTGTTACAATGCACTCAGATGACCTCAGCTGCCAGCCTGTCTCAAAACAGCACAAGGTCATCTTCAATTTAGAATTCAAGTGGAAACTTCTTCTTTGGCTTTCTTTTTTCTTTCAGGAAACATAAGGAAGAATTTGGTTTGCATTCAATATATAATATCTTCCTCTCCAGCAGAATCATAGTATTCATTCTTTTGTCAATATAAACACTAAGGAGAGTTTGAAAATAATATTCACAGAGTTTTAACAATTGAGCAAAAGAGAATTGTTACAAGGTAAATGTGAGTTTGGGGAACACTGCATTTCTCCAATAGAGGCAGTTACGAATGCAGGAGAGTACATTTTCTCAGTTAATGAAGCTCCCTTTCTGAAAGGGAAATATTTAAAAGAAGCATTATGTGAAGGCAATTTAAATTTGAATTACTATTTACTTATTTATTTATGGTTTTTCGAGGCATGGTCTCACGGTAGCCCAGGATGACCTGGAAATTTATTTATTTATTTATTTATGGTTTTTCGAGGCAGGGTCTCACTGTAGCCCAGGCTGACCTGGAATTCACTGTGTAGTCTCAGGGTGGCCTTGAACTCATGGCAATCCTCCTACCTTTGCCTCTCAAGTGCTGGAATTAAAGGCGTGCACCACCACACTCAGCTCTATTTTCACTTTTAACCATAGATCAAAACCTAACCCTTCTAATGACTTCAATTATTACAATAAACTCCTTTTTAACATATTTGGAATATTAGAGGATGTCTTAATGTCTAATGGCTATTAAGACAATTTGCCTCTAGACTTCAGTGAGCCCTAAATTCTTTTGTCCATGTTTCTATAGTTGTATTCCCTTTTCCACATTTCAGTGTACTATTTCTGTACTTTTCTTTAGGATTATTCCTTCCAAAATCTGATTCTTTCAATGCATCATGAACAGAGTAGGAAACATTAACATTTCTTTAATTGAGTCAAGGGAAATTTACTGAGTGCAGATGATGTTCAGCATTATGATAGGTGCTAAAAATAAATATATTGACATAGTAGTTAGGGGATTTATAATTTATTGGGAACTTAGAGATTGATTAAATACAAGAAGTATAATGATATAAGGTAAATGAGTACTACAAAGGGAGAAGCACTATCATTAGAGCTTATGTAGGGAACTCCTCTAATCTAGAGACTCAAAAGAGATGAAATCTGAAGAGAATAAGTATCTTAGATAAAGATGAAGCAATAGGTGGGTCCAAATAGGCAAGACAAAATTTTAGGAAGTTCTAAGGGTTTGTACTGAGTTCGGAAATCAAGGGGAACCTGCTGAAGTATAATAGGGGTATGTCTGAGATAAGAGTAAGTATATTCCCTGTGAGAAACATGGCAAATACAAGAGTTTAGTGTAGGAAATTTGAAAGGTCTTTCTGAGATCCTTAGAGATCTATTTTGTGAAGGCTTGAATGTTTTCTTATCATTAATGAAATAGGGTGAGGACCTTGATCATATAAGCAAGTTATCTTGGGCAAATAATTCCTGATGTTTATTGTTTTTTAAATCTCATTGTGGGTTACCTATCAATGTCCATTCATGATTAATACCTTGCTTCTTCATGATTAAAAAGGCACATATGGCATATTCAGATAGAAGTACGACATCCAAACTATTAAATGAGGAAGTCACGGATATGGAAAACAAAATATATATGTATGCACTTTCTAGGCAATCAGAACATAAGGGGAATTGCAATGACACTCCTATGACTAGAACAAATATAAGTACTTTTTAAGAGAGGGCATATATTTGCAGAAATTATTTCTAAAAGAAAGGTATCACATGGGACTTTGGTAGTCAAATGAGCAATCTGTGTAACAAAATTTACAGCTAAAACTGAAGACTTCTCCTTGATCATTATGCATGCATATTCCCAATCATTGCTGAGAAATGTGATGCTTGTAATGCCAAAGTGTATTTCATTATAGGTGTTTTCCAGGGGCATGTGGATAATCTTCCTTGATGTAGATTTTCAACCCTTTTGCTCCCTGATGAAATAGAGGTGCATTATACACTCTGAAGAAGATATTAAAAAAGTCTCCCTGTGTTTTTACAACTATATCGTCAAAATAATCTGTCATGAGAATCTAACGTTTTCAATAACTGAAAATAAGAACTGCTGTGTTGAAAGAACTGGCAAAACCCAGTCCACTGTACTTCCCATAGCCCTATTTATTAGTCTTGGGGATTTCTTGCTGAGTCTCAGTGGCTGTATGGAGCTCATTTAGACCCACAGACAATTCTTTTGCAGGGATTTCACAAGCTCAGAGTAGATATTTAGAGTTTGTGTTCTGTGTTGGGAACCTAGTAAACTGTTTTCTGTTGCTCATGGGAGACTCACTGAGTGGGTTGTTTTGAGGGTGATCAGTGTTCTCACACAGTGGGACAGCCAGCCAAAGGCTGAAGCTATGAGGGAGCCAGTGGCCATAGAAAGTACATGTCAGCATCCCATTTTTATTCTGAAGAGCTCAGATGTGCTCGGTTAGACCAGAGCTGCCAGTACATGGCAACACAAATTATGTATTAGGAACATTTTAACAAAGCTATTGACAATTGTTTAAGAAATGAATTTTTCAGGACAATAGCCAGTGTTGTACAATATGGCCTCCCAAATTATTGTCTGGAATCAGTGACCTATAGAATATTCTCTCAGATAATTAAAAAAATGACCCCCCTTCAATTGGCCCATTGGATGGATTATTTAGTACTGTCCATTTAAGTAATATATTGTAGTTACCTTTTCATGGACTCTTTGAAATAGTAAAACTATGTCATTGGTTTGGCGAAACTGTCCTCTAGTTTATAAGATCAAATGGTGAAGGAGCCCAAACAACTGCATGCTGTATTCTGCTATCAGAGGAGCACACTTAAACTTCAGTTTTGTTGAGATGGTAACCAAGGATGAGACATGCCTACTCAAGTAACAGCTTGTTTTGCAAGATCATGCTTCTCCCAGTTTACTCTTTACTTGGCAATATCAAGGACATTCTAGAATTTTAAAATAAGCATATTAGTATTTCAGCTCAGAATAATTCTATTACAGATGGCTATTATAAATCAAATCTCTAATCCATGAAATTACTAAGCTACAAAGTAGTACTTGCCATCAAAGACACAAGCTACAATGATGGTTTTATTGATTTCATATAACTGATTTATTTTTTCATTGTGGAAAATATTTACTACTAAGCCATCTTCTGAATCTGTCTCATGAGCATCTTCTGAATCATGACAGGCCTGGAACCACTCATAGTTTCCTTGCAAGTTTGTACAACCTCTCCTTTCTGCTTGGGAAGCCAGCGGAGACAAAAACTTGCCTTTTCAGGTTACTTTGAACAAAATGATATTTGTATGAATTGTTAAGATTTATCAATTGAATGACATTATAAAAGGGAGTTCAGATTTCTAGGAACTTAAGCAACAAAGTCAATTTCTTACTCTAAGGTAATAAAATATTAAACTGTACACCTTGTATGTTATCAAAGCTTTTTTCTATTGTTAAGAGATCCATATTTATCATGAAAAAGTATTAGGTAGAATTTCCAAGATAGATTTTCACTCCTTTTAAGCATGTTTGATCTCATGTCAGGGTCAAGCCAATGACAATGGCATATTACACAGGGTTGTTCCATTACAGGTAACAGAAACCAACCTAAGCTTTCTTAATTAAAGAAATAGAAGAATTTATGAAAATGTGTCCACAAAGCTCATAGGAGAATATATAAATGCCTAAGAAGAAATCTGGCTCTAAGAAATGAAAACATATTCTGTGTCTCTCTGCATTTATCTATTTCTTACTGTATTGAGTTTTCTCTACTTTAGGCCCACTGTGCAACCTAAGTACATCCCTTCTTGTTAGAATTTATTGATTTTGTTTTATAACACCTGCTGAGTCTAACAATGTATACATTTTTAAGAGTCTCATATCCACTTTATGAGAAGCTTGAATCTTATTTGCCGACTTAGATTGGATGTCAAATATGTTCCAAATTATCAATGGACAAGTAATAAAAATTGGTTGGTATGGATACTCCTTGAGGATGAAGGGCCATTTAGGAAGTTTCTTCATGTGACTTATGAGGACAGATTAAGTGGACTGAGTGATATCTACATCTGTGATTTTAATTGTCAAATTAGACTATGTGTTTTTGTGAGACAGAGGGTAACACAGTTAAGAAGCTCATAAGATCTGTGTGAACCTAAAATGGGAATCAGTTCTGTCATTGTGTAATGCAGCCTGAGTACAGTGGTTGGATATCCTGACACCAAGAGATATGAAGCCATTTCTCTAAACAGAACGTGAAGTAGCAGTCTGAATGCTACAGCCCTCAAACTTCTAGGAGAAAATGGAAGCATTTGCCAGACACTGGTATAAAGATGGATATTTTCAGCATTTACTTTCCTTTAGAAATTGAACTGATTTCAAGAATTTAGTTTAACAGTTCCAAATAAACACAAAGCTCTTATTATGAAGAAAATTTGTTTGCATAAAATGCCCTTAGTTATCTAAAAATAAGTATTGCTTACTATTAAGAAATGTATTACAATCATTTTAATAAGTCAAACATTATTAACATTTCACAGTATTATATAAAAATATTTGGTCAAAATATAACCTTCATTTCTATAATAAATACCAAACAAACTAAAAAGGGAATAGAGTTTAACATGATAAAGTAAATTTCTCTCAGACTATAACTTCTTATATATTTATAGTTATTTGTAGCAAAGAGATGAATTAGACCTATTAATAATCTATAAATTTTAGTCAATACACTAAAATATGAAACAAGATAAATATTGGGAGAAAAATTATCCAGATGTATCATAATATTTCAAATGATCTGATCACAAGATGAAAATTTAAAAAATTAAAATATTTATTTTAGAAAGATAACCAAATAGTTAATATGAAAAAATTAAGAGTTTTCTACATAGTGATAAGTCATTTATTGATGTATCAACTTAAAGTAGAACTCTGTTTTCTTTGCAGAAAATATTTAAAATAATTATCATAAATTGAATGAAAAATATAAGAGACATATGAAGGAAACTCTGGGAGACATATAACAAACATATTTGGGAATATGTAGACATATTCTTTGTTGATGAGCACAATAGTCAGTTTTAGAAAACATGAATACTTTTTGAATATAGGTATTGAGCCTTAGTGAAATTCCAAAAAAATTTACAAAGCAGCATGTTTCTGGAACTTTAGGTGAATTATGTAACTAAATAACTAAAAGTTAATGATCAGAATAAATTAATATAAGTGATTAAAATTATTTTGAAGACAATTTGAAAAAAATATTAACAAATATGTAATATATAAGTAGAATATTATGCTACAATAATTATAGTGGTCAATTGAGTACATAACTAGTATCAGAATAGGTGTAGTATCAGAATATAACTAGTGTCAGATTAAGTGGAAACAGACAGAAATATCCAGAAACACAATTTACACATTTACATTTACATATAGGAACTTATCAGAAAAGTAGCTTTAGAACTCATAGAGAAAGGAAATTTTATCAATTGTACATCAATTTATGGTTAAATTAAGTTAGTTAATGGGTATAAAAATTTGACCACACAAGATGGAAACTGCTTCAGTGTTAGTGGAAAATCATATGCAAGAGAACATGTATGTATAAGAAAGTTTATCTGATTTATTATTTTATTTATTTATTTATTTGTTTGTTTATTTGACAGAGAGAAAGAGGGAGAGAGAGAGAGTGAGAAAGAGAGAATGGGTTCATCGGGGCCTCCAGTCACTGTAAACAAACTCCAGATGCGTGCGCCCCTTGTGCATCTGGCTAACGTGGGTCCTGGGGAATCAAAACTGGGTCCATTGGCTTTGCAGACAAATACCTTAACTGTTAAGCCATCCCTCTAGCCTGAAAGTTTATCTGATTTAAATGGATATGTTTAAAGCACTAAACAAACTGGAAATTAAAAAAGGCCTAATTTGTTTCATGAAAATATTCAAGTGTTAAACTTCAATAAAAATTATGAACATATTTGATAACCAGAAATTAAAATAGGGGCTGTACTGAAATTGTACCAAAAATTAGAATTTCAAATATTAAAAACTCATACATGATATAAAATATGGTATCTCCAAGAGATTTATTAGCAAAACTTACAAATGTTAGTAAATATTTGAAAATAATAGCCTCATGAACAGGTAAGAGCCAATTAACAAAAGAACTATTTTCTAAAAATGGCATTTACAAAAACTTAGTAGTCCTTAAAGAATAATTTTATTGTGTTTTCCAAATATGGTTTGTGTGATTTTTTTTTTAGACATAAAATTTGGATCAGTAAATGCCAGGGATTTTTCTTTAATAGATAAGGTTTGATTATATTGCCCAGGCTAGTCTAGAACTTGTATGTAGGCCAGCTTGCCTTGAACTGGTGATGCTTCTGCCTCAGCACCCTGAGTGGTTACTGGGATAACAGGCATTAATCATCATGCCTGACTCATCAGGGCATATTAAATCTTATTTTCATATTGCTTGGAAGAACTCAAAGAACATTATTTGGACCAATTTTATTTCCAGACATATATTGACAAAAGGAAGTGAAACTGTGTTTAATTAAAAACCTGTGTTTAATTAAAAAGCACCTCCATTTTGTTTTACGGAACCATATCAGTTAGTAACACCTTGATGAGAATTTGATCTTAGTATTCCTTGTTTGCTGCCTCTTTCCTGTGCTATCAATCCCTCACCTTCATTTTTTACATGTAAAGATGTACCTAAGTGATGGAATCTCTGATGTCTCTGCTTGTTCCAAATGTTCTACATATCCTTTGAAAGATAAAAATGCAGTTTTTTAATCATGGATGCTTATCAGTGTTCTTATTACTATTTTCCTGTAGTTAGCTCTATTCATTTTTACCCCTTATGAATTATTTCTGTTATCTACATTTTATCAGGATTCTTATAAGGTACCTAATAAAAGTGCTTTGGGCTAGGCATGGAAGAACACAAAGGATCATAAAACATGGCTCTGTGCATCCTCAAATTTCAAAAATAGCCAGAGGAGATATAGGTATATGTGACAAACAATAATGCAATTTGATTAGTGATATGGTATTGGCATGTGCGTATCTACATCTAGCCTAGTGGGGATTTAGGAAGCAACCTAAGTGAGGCTTAAAGATACAACAGACAGCCAGTGACATCGGATTCAATTACAAATAGGAATCTCAGGTAGATGAGATGTAGGTACAGTGCTCATGGCAGAGCACATTAATCATAGTTTGGAGACAGAGAAGAGCAAGTAAATATGAGGAATGTTGAGCATTCAGAGTGGAAGGATGCAAGAGAAAACTTTTGGGGGATGGCTGGAGATGAGACTGCTAAAGTAGCTTGAGATTTTTAAATCTCTTCCAAAAATGTGACACACAAGGCGAACGGGAACGGAAGCTGTGTGACTATGACAGCAGAGTACTAATAATCATGCTGCAGAAAAATAACTATGGCAAGACTGTAAAGACCGAAGGGCGTGAGGTTGAAGGCAGGGGAGGCTAAGCTAAGAGACAGACCTAACAGTCCTAGTGAGAGAGGAGCATCTGAAATCAGAAAATGAAAGGACATAAGGTGGAGATAGAACAACAGAGGGAGGGGATACAGATCCACTGGAAATGGTGCTCTGTCTATACCAGTATCGGACTTCCCTAAGGGAGCTTTCCTTATAATTTTGTGACTGTTCCATTGTTAGACGGTTTTCAGTATTTCAATCTATATACTATTGATCAAATAGATTCTACTTGCTGTTTCATTTCCTTCTATAAGAGACATAAAAGGTGAGTATATGGACAAATTGAAGTATAAAAATGACATTGCTTTAAGTTATGATGCATAATTTCCTTATTAAATTTCATTCATCTAGTAAACAGATAATTCAAAGTTAAAAATTTGAAGTGCTTATTGATCTTAAAAACTATTTCCTTTTTTGATAACTACCCCATTTGAAACAACATCGAGAAGTCATTACTATTAATTTGGAAGTATATTACATACTTTATTTTTGAAGCTCAAAAGTTAAGTAATTTCTGGAATATTTATAAATATAAGAAAATTAAAATTTAAAATATGGCGATCATATATATATATATATATATATATATATATATAAATATAACATGAATATGTGTTCTAAATAACATAAATATCTATAACATATAAATGTTTTATATATATGTTACAATATAAATATTAATGAGGGGGCTTATTTGAAATTTAAATATTTTTAAGCTTCTGATTAAAAAAACTTGAGTTTGTTATAAAGAATTAATCTTACATGTTAAGTCATCATAAAATTAAGCACTGCATTTGTACTGACTGTTTTATGCGTAAGCTGAGTAAACTGTAATGATTTAAAAAACCTGATTCTTGTAGAAGTCATGAAAAACAAACATTGTTAATTTATTATTCCTTCCCTAAAATAAGGATTTACATGTGAGCCAAGAGTGAACCAACTTGGAAGAAAAGACTGAGGCAAATCCTTGGAGTTATTCTAATTTTCTCTAGGTTTTGCTCTGTTTCACTCACTGTGTTGGGCTTATTTTAATGATTGCTTATCTTGTAATTCCTGTTCCTCTTCATTATGTACTGAAAACAGGGAAAATTCCAGAAATCCATGGTGATTCATGGGCTTAATCAGCAGAGTTGAGGACTTGTTTAAACAGGGATACTATCATGAGCCTTGAATGATGCCTGAGAAAGTAGATGGAGTAGAAGAGGGTCCGAGGAACATTTCTGAAACCATTTAGATTCGTAGATTTTCTTTGGTTGTTTTTACAGTGAACATTATCTAAGGCTTTGCCATCTGATTGTCTTCTAAATAATTATGTTTAAACCCTTAGGTGGTGTTGTGGTTGGCTTTGGTTAGAGGACCTCCTTTTTTTTTTTTTTTTTTTTTTTGCAGTGGAGATCAGTAAGTGCAGAGACTCATAACTGGTCAAAGCGCTGAGAATAAGTGACTAGTGAATGCTTAAACATAAATGGGTTGTATCCCACCCCTCCTCCCCAAGGTTCAGTCACAGGAACGTCACAGGAGAGGGGGTTGGAGGAATGTAAGAGCCAGAGGAAGGAGTGTGGTGAGGTCGAAGCATGATGTGTGTATAACATTGCCATGGTGCTCTGGATCTCACAGTATTTGTGATTACTGGTGCAAGACCTGCACAAGATTGAGTCTGTCAACATCATAATGCTACGGGGTGGGGCAGCGGACAAGGGCTGTGGCCTCCCTCTGGCAGATAAGGGTAGCTGGGTTGGGGAAAGTTTATAATAACGTCTATCCTTCGTATCTATGCTAATTGGTCAGTGGGGGAGTGAGAGATATTTTCTTCAGTGATTATTGTAGTTACCTTCTCCTTGCTGGAATAAAACATCCTGCCAAAAGCAGCTGATGGGAGGAAAGAATTTTATGTTGGTTTATAGTCTCCATGGGGAAGTTCCATGACGGCGGGGGAAATCATGGCACAAGCAGAGGCTGGATATCACCTCTGCCACAGCAGGCAGAAAGTAGCAGCAAGATAGTGAGTCAAGTTCTGGCAAAAGGAAGCTGGTTGTAATGCTTATAAGCCTGCTCTAACTTCTCTAACAACACACTCCTCCTCCTCTCCAATTGCTACCAGCTGGGGAGCAAGCATTCAGAACACATGACTTTATGGAGGACAGATCATGTGAACCACCATAGTGGTATAGCTACTGGGAAGGAGCCACTGGTAAGCAACTCCAATGGAACTCATTGGATCATCAAGAAACAACAAAGTAAAAGACATGCAAGCAGAAGGGGGGCTAGCTAAGAAGAAGGCACTGTGACAGTAAGAGTGAGAAGGGAACAAGAAAGGGTTATGAGAGGCGAATGTGCAAAAATGCATTGTGTATATGTAGGAAAATGTAATGAAGCCCATCAAAAACCAGAAAAAAAATACAAGAATATACTCAGAGTTGGAATATAGTTTTAGCACTTACTACTTTTTTAGTCAAATAATGAAATCTCCTTTAAATTATTGTTTCCTCATCTATAAGATACAGATACTAATATCCTATGAAATTGAAGCACAAAATAATACTTAGAATGTACTTAGACGAGATATGTTTTCAGTAAATGGAAAATATTCTATCAATAATGCTTTAATGAAGTCAGTTCTTGAGACATCCTAATGTGATTATGAGATGGGGGGTTTGAGGCTGAGGACCTGATAATATTCAGGAAGATGCAGACTTCAAATCACTGCCTATGAGGATCAGTTGTAGGAGTCCTAAGAAAACCCAGTGCTTTCTGCTATGGTACTGATTTATAGGTTCCCAGCAATGTTAGCCTTGTAGACATAGGAACAGAGATGTAAATATATTTTCACCATCTCCAAGCAAAGCCCAAGTGATCATTGTATGAGTCCAGAGCAGAAAAATGGGGCTCATTCTGCCATTATTTCCTATTTCCTTCAGAATTACATACCTCTTTTTGGAATGAAGGAAGGTATTTAATGGAATAGCTCTCATGTTATTAGGGGTAATTATTTTCTGGCGATATTTCACTTCAGAAAGAATCTATCTGAAAATTAAAATGGAACATTGATTATTTTTCTCTTTCAGGTTATTAACTCTTCTAATTACATTAAGCTTTAATCACAAAGTTGGTTTGAAAAAGAGGGAAATGAATAAGAATTTTTTAGAAATTCTGGTGGCTAATCATGGCACTGGGGTTTTGGCTTCTTACTCTTTTGGATGTGTGCAAAAATCATGGCTACAAAACAACTTTTTGGAACCATATAAACATGCTTTGCTGTAGCTAAGTAAAAATTAAAAAGTTTTAATTTCCCTCCTTTCATGCCTCCCTATTTCCCTTTCTCTCTCCTTCATTCCTTCCTGGAATTCACAAGCATTCTGGCTCATCACTCACACAGTACTGGCATCACAGGATTGTGATACCATGTTTGGGGCACAAGTGTTAACTATTTAAAAACTTAGTGAGTATTCATTCATGAAATTGCACTCTAGATTCATTACTAAATTTATGGATTTATGAATATATCACATACATGTAACAAACACATATAAGATGTTTACTGTGTGTCAGAATACCGCCATTTGTTTATTTCCTCCCTTCCCTCTATCAGTTTTTTCCTTGCTTCATTGTGCCTTGTATCTTATACTTCTTTTTTCTCCCCTGTTTGTACTGTCATCACTCTACTTGCTTTTATGATCATTTGGTAACCAAAAGGATGCCAATGCCTAAGAGCATTAGGTTTTTGGAAGATGGACATGTGCTCAAGCTTAGACTGTGAAACATTGGATAAGTGGGTTAAATTTTATGAGCCTCTATATTTTCATCTTTCAAATGGAATCATAAATATCCTTGGGTTATACGCTATGAGGTGTGTGTGTATGTGTGTGTGTGCTGCATATATAGTGTATGCCTGTGAGTGTGCCTGTTTATATGTGTGTGGGAATCTGTTTGTGTGCAGATGCATGTACACATATATGTGTGGGCATGTGGTAGCCGGAGAACAATCGAGTGTCATCCTCAGGAGTGCCATCCACCTCTTTTGAGACAGGGTCTTGCATTGGCTAATAAGGCTAGACTAGCTGGCCATTGAGTCGCAGAGACCATCCTCTCTGTCTCCCCAGCAGTAGCATTAGGGTATTGCATCACCACAGTGAACATTGTACTTAGGTTCTGAGAGTTGAACTCACGTCCTTGAGCTTGTCAGAAAGCAATTTACTGACTGAGCTATCTCCTTATGAGCACTTAACTGGTAGATTATTTTTGCTTAATGGCTGAGTCCAATGTCTTTACATTGTGAACAGTCAACAAATATTATTTTATCTTCTCCCAAAGAATTCTGCAAAGAATAAAACCTCTGAAAGTATTTACTGATTTTCAAATAGATACAAACATTCCTCAAATACATGCTCATTGTTAAAAATTTCCCCCTACATGCCTTCGATTTCAAAACATCTCCTGTAATTTGAGCTTCTGTGCTGTCTAAAATTTATTTGTCATTTCAGAGTTTATTAACCTAGGTTCCAGATTGTCTGGGCTTTTAGTTGCCCTTTTCTTTTCTTTTCTTTTCTTTTCTTTTCTTTTCTTTTTTCTTTTCTTTTCTTTTCTTTTCTTTTCTTTTCTTTTCTTTTCTTTTCTTTTCCTTGTAGTCACCTTCTGAACCTTTCACAAATAATTAGAAACTGAAGGCAAGATGTGGGAATAAGAGGGAATAAATCCCACATGAATCCATTTTGCCTGGAGTGAAATGACAAGATAAAGAGGTAGAGGATACTGCGTGTGGTGGTGCCCACGGAATGTGAACAAGACTGCAGTATACCTCCCAGAGTCAGACTCTTGGTGGAAGCTCACTCAATCAAGGGCACCAACAGCATGTGCAATGAACTTAACCAGAATTTAAGTGGTTACACCCAACCAAACAGAGAATCCTGTACCTATACACAGCCACAGAAGACAGAGGAGTGAGGCCCATGTAATAGTATTAGTTATCATAATACCTCCACATTAAAAAAATTTCTTTCTTTCTTTCTTTCTTTCTTTCTTTCTTTCTTTCTTTCTTTCTTTCTTTCTTTCTCTCTCTCTCCCTCTCTTTCTTTCTTTCTTTCTTTCTTTCTTTCTTTCTTTCTTTCTTTCTTTCTTTCTTTCTTTCTTTCTTTCTTTCTTTCTTTCTTTCTTTCTTTCTTTCTTTGAGAGAGGAGAGAGAAAGAGAATGGGCATGCCAGGGCCTCCTGCCATTACAAATGAACTCCAGACACATGCGCCATCTTATGCATCTGGCTTTACATGGGTATTGAGGAATCAAACGTGGGTCTTAGGCTTCACAGGCAAGTGCCTTAACCACTAAGCAATCTCTCTAGTCCAATACCTCCACATTTTAAAAAATATTTTTATTCAGAATTTTAATACATAAACATATGGCAATTGGATCATTAAGACTTTACATCCTGTCTGGTTACCTTCCTCCCCATTCCTTTCTCATCCTTATTCTAAGCCCTCTCCTCCAGTAGTCCTGTTTTGATGTCTCGTTCTTTTAGACTCCTTTATTCCTTTATGCTAAAATATTGATGGGTTCTTAATTATTCAAACAGAAAAGAAAATGCATACTTTGGCAGGTAAAAAGACTGTGGTACAAGTCTTGCAAGAAGTCACTAATTCCTAATTTACTCTTAATCCTACTGAAGAAAGCTCTAATATTCTCTGGGTCTTATGTTTTTCTTTGCTGACTGTGTAAGTTATATGGGTAACTCTATGATTTATATTAGCTCATGAATACTGCTGTGAAATTCTGTTCTGCGTAATATCAGCTCCTTCTTAAAGCACTTGTGACTTCTTTATTATATAAACCTTAAGCTTTTTGTTATTTCTATGTCATCTTCTCTACCCTCTCTTTGCTATATTCAAATGTTGAGAAAATGAAAAACTGTATAAACTGCCTTTTTCTTTATTTTTAAAATATTTTATTTATTTATTTGAGAGAGTGAAATAAAGAGGGAAGGAAAGAGAGAGAAAGAGAGAGAAAGAGAGAGAGAATAGGTGAACCTGAGCCTCTAGGCACTGCACATGAACTCCATACACATGTACCTCTTTTTGCTTATGGCTTTACATGGTACTGGGGAATCCTTAGGCTTTATAGGCAAGTGCCATAACCACTGAGAAATCTCTCAAGCTCCTTTTTCTTTGTTTTAAAGGAAGTATAATATACATATAGAAACATAAGTTAGCTGGAAGCACCTAAGCCAGATTCCAGAATATTCTAAGAGCTTCCAGAACAGTGACACAAACCCTTAAACCTCAAAATCCTTCTTGTTTCTTGCCAGTTACCAAACCACTCTCACTGGAGTTACTAACCTACTTTTTCTCTGGCTTCATTTCACTGCAATTTTTGGTAAAGAGGAAGTGAAGCACCTTACACTATTAATGTTAGATTCAAATATTTAAATTTACTTTGTTAGATATTCAATATTGAATTTTTAAAGCTCAATGAACTATTTTATAGAATAATAACATTTAATATCTATTAATAAGTTTTAAATATGTGAAGAATTAAATTTTTATTACCATACCTATAATTTCTTTGAAAGTGGTAAAGAAAATATCACCTCCCAAAACCTTTTCATCTTGAGCATGCTACCATCATTTAAAAAATAGTAGACTTTAATTTTTAGAGTTTTAGTTTTATAGCAAAATGGAGACAAAAGTATAAGAATATCGTTTACATTATGGTTCATTATGGGTATGCATTGTATGGGATTTCACAAATTTGTCATGACATGCATCCACCAGTATATCATATGGAAGAGTTCCAATGCTCTGCAGTCCTCTGTGCTCTTTGTATGTATAAGAAAGGCCTCTCCCCACCCCTGACAATCATAAATAATTTTCATTATCTCTATAATTTTGCTTTTCCTAGATATAGCAGGAATTATAAGATGACCTTTAAAAGATTTTTTTTTCATCTAGTAATATACATGTAGGCTTTTTTTTTTTACTGACAACTTCTATACTTACAGACAATAAGCCATGATATTTTCCTCCCCTCCCCCTATTCCCGTTCAGAACTCCACTCTCCATCATACCCTCTCCCTCTCTCCATTGGTCTCTCTTTAATTTTGATATCATCATCTTTTTCTCCTATTATGAGGGTCTTGTGAAAGTATTGCTAGGCAATGCGTGGTCATGGATATTGAGGCCAATTTCTGTCTGGACAGTTGCATTGTAAGGAGTCGTACCCTCCCTTTGGCTCTTACATTCTTTAATGCTGAGAAGAAGGGATTAAGGAGTGTCCAGCATTGAAACATCTCTATCACACCCTCCATGTAGGCTTTTTTCACATATTATTTTGTGACTAGGAAGTTAATATTGGTGTGGCATAGCATGCATAATATGTCATTGTACAGAAGCAGCACAATTTATAGTTCTCACACTGGAGGACATTTTGGCTGCTTCCAAGCTTGGTCAATTGGGAATGATGTGTCTATAGAGGTCCATAGAAAAAAATTTTTATGTGCCGACTTAAGTTTTCTGTAGATAAACAAGGAGCCCATTGCTGGGTCATGCACTAATAGTATGTTTAGTTTTGTGAGGAGTTGTGCTGTGGTCATTCCTACCACCAGGGATTTGTGGCTTTGCTGCTGTGCATCTTCACAGCATCTGATGCTGTCACTGTGTGGACTTCTTTCCATTCCAGCCAGTAGTTTTAATTTGCCCTGTTGACTTCATTTGAAGTGGTGGTTTAATTTGTAGGTCTAGCTTGCAATTTCTGAGCAGCATATGGTGGGCATCTTTTTTATATTGGTGAGATTTGTGTGAGTGTGTGAGTGTGTGCATATGTGTGTGTATTCATATGTGTGTACAGATATGCGCATCTCATGTGCATGCATGAAGAGGCCAGAGGAAGAAGTTGGATGTCCTCCTTTATAATTCTTCTGACATAGTTATTTGAGACAGGCTCTCACTCACGTGGAGCTCTCCATTTTTCAGTTAGACTGTGACCAGGTAGTCACAGGAATACTGCTGTGTCTGCTTCACTCAGTTCTGGGGTTAGGGTATGATGGCCATGCCTGACTGTCCTCTGGGTCTTAGGGACTGAACTCTGGTCCTCATGCTTGCACAAGAAGCACTCTTACCCAGGGAGCCATCACCCCAATTACTTAGTGAGGTTTTTACTAAGGTTTTTTGGTCTATTTTTTCTTTATCCTACCTTCTTGTTTACACATATGTGTGTGGTGTACATATGTGTGTGTATGTTCATATTCATGTGAGCATACATGTGGGGGATACACATGTGTATACATGGATGTCAGAATCTGACATTCAGTGTCTTTCTCAATCACAGTCCTCTTTAACTGTTGAGGCAGCGTCTCTTACTTGAGCCCATAACTTATCGATTCAGCTAGTCAGCTTGCCTTAGGGTTCCTGTCTCTGCTTTCCAAATGCTGGCATTACAGGCAACATCCATGATACCTGGCATTAATGTGGGTGCTTGGGATCTGAACTCCCATAATCATGCTTGCACTGCAAGTACTTTATCCACCTGTGTAGTGTGTAAACGTGTTATTTATGTTATTTAACTATTGTTGAGTTTCAAGGTAGGGTCTCACTCTAGCCCAGGCTGACCTGGAATTCACTATGTAGTCTCAGGGTGACCTCAAACTCACAGTTATCCTCCTATCTCTGTCTCCTAAGTGCTGGGATTAAAGGTGTGTGCCACCAAATACAGAACTTTTCAAATATTTTGAACAACTTTCCTTATCAAATTTTGTCAGTATTTTGTGCCAGTCATGGCTTGTGTTCTCATCCTCCTGATGTCTTTCACATAGTAGAAGTTTTTTGTTTCAGTGGAGTCTAGATTGTCATCTACCTCATTCAGAGATCTTGCCATTTAGGTCTACCATCCATTTACAGTTGAATTTTATGAAGAATTTCTTTTCTCCAGTTCTGCATGTGGATAATCAACTGTTCCTATACCATGTGTTGAACATATTAATTTTTACAAAGGTAGGTTTTATCTCAGCATTTTCACAGGTCAAAGTTGGGATTCTACAATGTTATTTTTTCCCATAGATCTGAGAAAATGATTCAGGAAACCATTTTCCATTAATTTCCCAAGAAAGATTGATCATACCCATAATCTAATGATGTGTGTGAGTGTTTATCATCATTATGAGATTCTTTTAATTGTTAGGTCTAAAGATAGAAAAATATAACATTACCTATACGGTGAAATAAACTAAAAACTAAGTTTGAGTGGAAAGGCTTTCCAGTGAAAATATTGCTATGTTACACATATCCTGGCCTGATGCTGGGCACTTGGTTAATATATAGAGACAGTGTAACTCCTGAAAAAATATTTAGTCTTCCAGGAAACAACATTTTCATGACTCTTTCAGTTTCAATCAGTAGCATGAAAATATATTCTTTTTAAAAATATTTTTAAGATATTTATTTATTTATTTATTTATTTATTTATTTATTTATTTGAGATAGAAAGAGGGTGTGAGAATGGGCACACCAGGGCCTCTAGCCACTGTAGTCGAACTCCAGACTCATGCGCCAACCATGGGCATCTGGCTTATGTGGGACCTGGATAATCAAACCAGGGTCCTTAGGCTTTGCAGGAACGCACCTTAACCGCTATGCCACCTCTCCATCCTGAAAAAATATTCTTGATTGCCTAAATCCATTAGTCTTTGTTGTGTGCACTGATGAGAAGGAAATTACACTGTTCCACCTAATTCTCTAGAATATTTCCAAACTACTACAGATATCAGTGTAAGGTTTACCAATATTTTTTTTCTACCCTCAGCATGTAATACTTTGATTTGCCCAAGAAGAAAAACACATTTGCTTTTCCCAATTTAGCTATTAATGACAACATGGCAGAGTTGACACAAGCTCTGGAGCCAAAAATTCTAGAGTGCTGAGGATACATTTGTAGAAACTGCAGTCTGTGTGTGAGCATGCATGACTCCCATTCCCACACATTCCCACATTTGTAAATACATGGAGTCTCATTTTCCTATTCCAGTATTTATCTTCTTTATTGGGTAGTGTTAAAAGAAGTTTCAAATTGATATTTCCAAGAATTTCTCCAGTTACTATTTAAATAAGAATTCATTGGCTATATTTTTCTAATCTTTAAAGGCAAACTACTATTAAAAAATAATACATACAACCAGTACAGTACTACTTATACATAGAAAATAGCTTGGGGAAAGGGAGAGAAATGGTATTCTTATTGCTGACATCTATAATTAACTAGTATATGTGGATAAACACCTTTTTCTCTTCCTCTTAAATGTGGTCTATCTACAAAAGTATGAGCTGCCAGATAAAGCTAAATGAGATTTTTCATTGTAATATGTACATAACGATCTCTTTTTACACCTTTACAAGTTGAATGCATCATCAATTTTGTACCATTGGAGCTTTCCAACAGAGCTTCAGATACAAAATTTAAATGGTACTGCTGTGAACAATGATATTGTAGTACGTAAATGAACTGATATCATTTCAGGTTAGATTTGTTTTTTATTTTAGCATCACTCGAAGCCATCTTTTAGGCTTTTGAACATGATAAAAATGTGCTTCATTGAGACTTAAGCAGAAAATAACCAGAGCATCAACTTTCTAGCAGCCTCTACACACAAAGTGTGTGTGGAAATAAAACCCATTTAACAAATTTGAGGGTGAATTCAGCCAAGTGATGTTAAGGCCTAGGACAGCTAAGTAGAAAGGGGAAATTCTACAAACAAGAGCTCTGAAGCTTGCAGTGAAATATGTGCAAGAGTGTATGCAAACACACACACACACACACACACACACACACACACACAACTTTACATACAAGTAGAGAAATAAAAACTAATAAAATTATATGCAGACAGAAAGAGTAAGTCCATTTCCTGACCAATGCAGAGATAAATTTTTGTCACTTCACAGAGATGTTAGTTTCATATCTTTAAACAGCAACTTGGATAAAAGATAGCATTTTCCATATTACTTGTGGCTGACAATTACAGAAAATGTTTTCAGAGCCACTGCGTACATTATATCACCTATTATTTATTTAATCTTAAGAATTGTACAACATCCAAACAGTTCATTTCTTCAAAGCGTCGTAATTTAGATGCGATGTGGTTGGGGATGAAGGAATTTTCCTGTTTAAAACGTGAGGGGTTTCCTGTCGGTGTCTGGATAGTTCATTATGCATGTCCCTACAGGAACTCTGTGTTTTAATTGTCACATGCCAGCGTAAGTGATCCAGTTTGATAACTTCAAGAATCATACTTACAGATCCACTATAAGCAATAACCCTCTGCATTTCTAGGATCCAATTATCCTATGCATATCTATAATTGTTATACAGATTAGGAGCAAGGAAGCTTTTTCTTGGTAGCCAGCTAGGGACTGGCTCAAAGAAACACAGATGCCACCTTGCCTGCCCTGGCAAGACTAGAACTCGTGAATGATCCAGTCTCATCCAAGATGTCAATAAACAACAAACTTATAATTCCTCCTTAGCAACAACAACTTCCTGTTTCTTTCCCACTTTTAAGGGCTTACCCCTTGTGGGTGATCCCTTACTTAATCAATGTTTCTCCTAGACCCACCAGTCAATAAGGTTACTCTGTGTACACCAGAGCCTGATGGCGAGGCTCATTGTAATTGGATGCCTGATTCATATACGTGAACCCAGAACACACATGTAATCTCTTCTCTTCTTCCCTTCTTCCCCAGAAGCTTGTGAGAGAAATTTTCCCCTGGCCTTTTCCTCTCCCTTTCCAGCAATGCTGGGAGTGGGGAGGAATTACTTTTCCCCACTTTTTTGCTTTTATTCTTGTTTCCACACTATTCTTAATAAATTCTCATAACTTACCCTTCTCTGCGTCTGCATCTTTCCATTTTTTGATAACTTGGACAAGGATTCAAGGTTGGGGTTTATAATCCTGAGGATTCTCCTGCATCTTTCTGGAGATCTAATTCCTCCTAGGACTCCAATCTTACATCAATTTGTTTGGAATTGGGAATAAACTGCTAAATGCTGTGTCATTATCCAGTGATACTTCTCTAAGACTTTAAACACTTCCTATTATGGATAAGTGAATATAATTACTTAATAACTGACTCAAAAGACTTTTCAATGTTTCTTTGCAAAGATAATATCAAAAACACACAGAAGTGATGGGTATAATTCACTTGAAACATAGGTTAGAAAGGATAAAATAAAATCATGAAGAATTTAGGGAAAACATAAAATTGCTTCAAATTGCATATTGTTATTCTTCCTGTCTACCTTTTTTTAAGTTATAAGCATTCTATTAGCATTTGAGGTGAAAAATGATCTTTTTATATGGGATTTATATTCAAACAGTATGATGCTAATAAAAATACTCTAAGCAGGGCTTTTGATTTTTTTAATTTGGTTTTGATGATACAATTGGAATTCATGTATATTGGATATTTTTGTCTCCAATTAAGTTAAGGAAGTGGGAAAAGACCTGGAACTTTCAGTTCTTTCTATATTCAGTGGTTCACATATCAAAAGCACCAAACTAGGACAATGCTCTGAATGTAAGCAATTAAAATTGACATTCTACATTTGCTCACCAAGCTATTTATTCAATATATTATTGATACATGTTTTCTATACACTAGTTAAGAATTTGACAAGTAAAACACAATTCCTGCCCTCAGGAGCAAGTTGTTAACAAGTGATCGAATAGAAGTCATTGGCCATTGAAATGATAAGTAGAGAAGATGGCGGGAAGAGAAAGGCAGGAGTGATTCCTCAGAGGATTTGGGGAAGGCCACGTTGGGTGGTGATATGTCAAGTAAGGCTGCACTTCTGAGGGTGATTAAGTGCCAAGGAAAGAGTGGTGCTCAAGTACCCTGATAGATTCTTCTGTCGTGGGAATTAGATTCCTTTTTACTGATATGTACCATTTTTCTGAAATTCTCAAATAAGGTTTCTAGTCTCCCAAGGTTAAGATGTCCACTCCTATGGTAAACACTTTGTGGGCACCAATAAATCTATGAATGAGGCTTAGTGTTCAGCCTCACTACCCGTTGCCGCTATTGGGAAGTACTCATTGGAAAAATAATACGCATTTTCTTTGAAGCTGCAAACATGAATGGGAGTGCTGAACAGAAATGTTTTGTCATGCAACCAAGTCCGTGGTTACAGGTGTTAGGAGGTATAGCCTAGCATACAGCATCAGATATTAGTAAGTCGCTTACACCTTAGTTTTCACAGCCATTTTAGTGGCTCCGGTGGGCTTCTAGCCCTTTCATTGAGCTCCTCCCTCCACCCAAGGAGAAAGCAATCAGTTTGGAGGGATCAGATGCAAGTTTGATGCCTGTGCTCTGGGTGGGGTCATCTTCTGAATCTATAGAAACAAGGCTCTTATTAGCTAATTCCCAGAAACAAGGGCAGTGGTATGTGCTGAGACATCCATGAAAGAAGGCTTGCTTTTTCATGCATGGCCCCTGACCGAGGACTGCTGTTTTGGCCCCAGAAGGTCTGGCACAGGTTGGTCTAGTTCTATTCAAAATTAGGCCCTGCTCATGTTCATTTTCCTGCCAAATGTAAGGACAAGGAGCCTTCCATATTCTCTAGCTTATGAATTTCTACCATGGAGTTTGAGGCCAAAGTCACAGCTAATTAAAGCATAACTGTGTCTTCCTTTGCCTCTTGGAATTAGGATGCTTCCTTGGAGACCTCCCTAAAAGTAGCATTGGCTAAGACCGGGCAGGATTTGTACATTGCTAGCTTTCCTATCCAAACAGTGAAAGTCCCTCAGAGAGGCTCAAAGGAATGCAAGCCCCTTAAAGATGCCCAAATTAAAGTTAGGCTGAGAGAAATTCATGTACAGAAATACAGACTGCAGGCGCACATGTGATGTAGAAGGTTATAATATGTGTAAGAACTATCCAATATCTCCATTGTAAAATAAATTATAAACTTAAGAATGCAACAAAAATAGCAAAAAGATGAAGAAGCTATACAAAACTGCAAATCAGGGGATAACTCTTCTGCTAACTGTGGATGTTGTAATAGTATGTAATTCCTGAATTGAAAAAAAAATACCTTATTGAGTCACACATCATTCTTCAGATATTTCCAGTGGAATATGTGAGGCAGACAAATTGCCAACATTTGCTGAGGCTTTGTGGCGTGCCAGGTAGATTTCTAAGCACTGCTCATGTGTTATCTCATTTAATCTTCAAAATAACCTCAGGATAAGTATAATTGTAAAATCACCCCTTTTCTACAGGTAAGGATGATGAGGCATATGAATGTCCTTCTGATTAAGTGGTGGAGTCAGGATTTGAGCCTCTGAAGAATTACTTAGTTCATAGTTGCATTCCTAATTACTGTGGTATTTATGGTAATTACTTGGGTAATTAAGGTATATCACCTCTAATGATAACACTATTGGAGAAATAGGGGAAACCTGGTAGTGAAAAAAAATATGTCTAAAAGAGAAAAAAAAAAGGGCTTTTTAACTTAGACAGAAAACTAGAATTAATGGAGTTAGATTACTTTTAGGTAGCTATGTAACTAATGGGAAACGAAGCAAATGGAATAGCAAAAACAAAAACAAAAAAACAAAAGTGCTGTTTGAGAATTGGAAGAGAAAGAATAAAACAAATATGTGGTCAAGTTCATTTCAATCATACATGAACCCCCACTCTGCATGAACACACACACACACACACACACACACACACACACACACACACACATGCACATACACCCCACAACATATATCCTTGGCTTTCTACAGACTGAGGGAGATACATTAACGTTCCTTCATCAGCTTTAATAAGCTAATATAGTAGAGATGACTGAAAGATAGCACTGACAAATACAGAGGCAGCTATCAAAAACATTTGTTCTGGGCGTGGTGGCACACGCCTTTAATCCCAGCACTTGGGAGGCAGAGGTAGGAGGATTGCCATGCATTCGAGGCCACCCTGAGACTACATAGTGAATTCCACGTCAGCCTGGGCTAGAGTGAGACTCTACCTCGAAAAAAAAAAAAAAAAAAGCACTTTAAAGTGTACATTCCGATGTTTTATAAAAACACGATAACCAAAATCACAGTCATAGTTTAGAAGGTTTTCATCACCTCACGTTCCTTTCAGTCTTTTTGCACCCAGTCTACTGACCTGGATTCTCATCCTGGGAAGCAGTAATTTGCTTTTGGTCATTAGATTTTTGCTTCTTAAGCTCATAGGAATAGAGTCATACATTTTGAAAATTTTTGCCTGATTTCTTCCAATTAGCACAAAGCATTTCAAACAAAAATATGTTATTATGTATCTCAGTTCATTGCTTTTTATTTCTGACATGAGTATATGAAATCTTATTTATCCGTTCACTATTAGATGGGCACTTGGGCTGCATTTTTGCATTATGAATGAATGGAACATTTATCAAATGTTCTATGAATGCTCAAATATAATTCATGTCAAGACATGCTTTTATTTTCCCAGTGTAAATACTTGGGCATAGAATTTGTTTATTATATGGAAAGAAGACCTGTTACTTTATAAGAAAATACCAGAATCTTTTCTAAAGCAGCTATATTATTATGCATACCAACCATAAACATCTGAATATCCCATTTTCTCTCTACTCCAGCACTTGACAGTATCCCACTTTAATTTTCAAACCTATAGGAGGTATATAGTGATTTTCCATCATAGCTATAACTCACATTTTTATTGTTGTTACTCATCTTGAATATTTTATTTCCCATTTCATAATCTTCTGTTGTCATGTCAAATATTTCACATTAAAAAACAAAATTGTATGTCTTGAAAATTTTTTTTATTTTAAAACAAGTCTATTATGTTATTATATATAACATGTATAACAAAACTTCCTCTCTTCATTTTTATAATTATATCATTAATTTTAAGGACCAATTTTCAACTTTTTCTTTCCTGAGTCCTTTTTTTTAGTTAACAAATTTGTGTATAACTCAAAAATGATAAATATTGTGTTTTCTTTTGGAATTTTTAGTGTTTTAGCCTTGTATTAAAGACTATGATCCATGGACAAGTCACATTAGAATATACAATAAGGTAAAGGATGAGGTTCATTTTGAAATATTCACCACTGTAGTGTGAGAAGATGGTTAATTTCTCACTGGATCGTCTTTATATATTTGCTGAGAATCAGTTGAAATCATGTGTGTGAGTTTATTTATGAACTCTGTGGATCTATATGTCTGTGTTTATTTTTATTATAGTATTCCACTGTGTGCTATATCTTTATATTAAGAATTTAAATTAATTATATATATATTTTTTCTTTTTTTAAATGGGGGGGGGGAGAGACACAGAGAGAGACAAAGAGGGAGAGGAAGACAGATAGAGATGGGCATGCCAGCAGCCTCTCAGCTGCTGCGAACAAAATCCAGATGTGTGCGCCCCTTTGTGGTCAAGTGCGGCATCTGCATCTGGCTAAACGTGGGACCTGGAGATTGGAACCAGCCATCTCTCCAGCCCTAATTTTATAATTTTATATAATTAAATTAATATAATTAAATCTACTAATATCATTTTTCTAAAATTTGTTTGCTATTTTATGTCTTTTCATCTGCATATCAATAATAGGATTTCTTTTCTCAATATATTTTTTTAATATTTTATTTTATTTATTTATTTATGAGAGAGATAGAGATACAGAGAGAGAATGGACATGCCACTGCAAATGAACTCCAGATGCATGTATCATCATGTGTATCTGGCTTACATGGGTTCTGAGGAGTTGAACCTAAGTCCTTAAGCTTTGCAGGCAACATCTTAACCACTAAGCCATTTCTCCAGGCCTCTTTTCTCAATTTCTAAGGGGAAAAAAAAACTATGATTCCCTCCTAGCCCCCACTCCCACAAAAACCACTTGGTCTAGTTCTAATGAGGATTCAACTGGGTCCATAGACCAATTTGATTGACATAATTATAGCAATATACATCCTAACATATGGAGCTGTTTTAAAATTTCTGTCTAGTCTGCTTGTAATTTTCTATGTAAAATTGTGCATTCAATTATTTTTCTTTTCTCCTACTTTTGATAGTTGTGAGTATACTTATTTCAAAACTTCTGCCTGTAATTACGTTTTGGTAATAGGACAACTTTGTATTTTCTCTTCAATCTATCTTCAGTCATTCTTTTTTTAAAATTATTCATTTAATGAGAGAGGGAGAAAGAGGTAGATATAGATGAGAGAGAGAGAGAGAGAGAGAGAGAGGGAGAAAGGGAATGTACATGGTACATGCTAAGGCTTCTAGCTTCTGCAAACGTACTCCATAAACATGCACCTTCCTGTGCATCTAGCTAACATGGGTACCAGAGAATTGAATCTGGGTCCTTAGGCTTAGCAAGCAAGCTCCTTAACTGCTAAGCCATCTCCCCAACCCCAATCATTCTTTTAATGGCTCATATTGTATCTGATTTTTATGGAGTCCTCAGATTTTTCTATTAAAACAATCATATCTACACATAAAGACAGATGTCTTTCTTTCCAATAAATATATTATTCCAGTTTTCTCTGTGCTTTCCAAAACAGACTTGTCCTTCAGTTAAATATTAAATAAAAATAGCAAATATCCTCATCTTTTTTAATGTAATGCCTTTCTGTATATATTGGTAGAACATGGGTAAATGTAGAAGATATGAATGATGTAAGGTACTTATAGAGTATGAAATAGAAGGCATTATAAAATATAATGATAAATGAGAACAGCTACATATTCTATATCTTTATAGATACAAATGCATATGTAGGATACATAAAATTTGACAAGCAAGCAGCAGAGAGAAGGATAATAGGAGATTGGGATAGTTTGTATTTCTTTAATTATATTCCAGTGATTTTATTACTTGAATATATCCAAATCAATGCGATAATTTTCTGAAAATATCACCTTATTACATATGTGGGTTTGAGTTGCTTATAGGTTAAAGAAACTAGAATTAATTGAATGCACACATATACCCACTATGCCACTGAATCATTTTTTTCACTATGAAGATGATATATAATATTTGAAATGAGAATACCACAGGATAAGAAAAATCTTTTGAAAATCCAGTGTAAAGAAGAAAGCCAATACTCAAGACTTAATGGGATTAGGTTGGCAAGCAGAGGTTGTACTGTGCAATGGAATGAAAAGGATGAAGACTCACTTATGACTTATCATCATGAAAGATAAAATATCTTCATATTTTATGCTTATTGTTCATATTAGGAAAAATATCTCCTGAACATAAAGAAGGAAATTATCTGGGCTGGAGACATGGCTTACAGGTTAAAGTGCTTGCTAGTAAAGCCAAAGGACCCAGGTTTGAGTCCCCAGTACCCATAGTAAGGCCAGATGCACAAGGTGGTGCATACATCTGGAGTTTGTTTGCAGGGCTAGAGGCCCTGGAGCACCCATTCTCTCTTTCTATCTGCTTCTTTCTTCTTTCTTTCTTTCTTTTCTTTCTTTCTTTCTTTCTTTCTTTCTTTCTTTCTTTCTTTCTTTCTCTCTTCTCTGTTCTTTATTTCTCTCTCTCAAATACATAAATAAATATTTAAAAAGAAGGAAATTATCATTAATTTCATATATACAATTGACTGGATACAAAAGAAAAATCATTCAGGTGAAGTTAGAGAGTAGGTGCGTTATTAACACTGGATGTCATAAATATCTTGCTTATAACCTGGAGTGATAAACAGTTATTGGATGCACAACATGTTGATCATTTTGCATGTGCAGATAAGTAACACAACCCAACAGAATAAAGAGTATATCATGCTAAAAGAATATGTATTCTTTCCACCAAATTATTGTGAATCCTAACATGTATGTTGTAAATCATCAGTTCTAAAAATATTGCTTTTATACTTAATAATTAACACACAGAAGCTTTTGTGTGTCTCTGTTATATCCTCTGATGATTTATGTAGAAATTTAAAATGAAATTAAGATTATAATATTTATTAATTCAGTAAAATTAAATCATGTTAAAATAAATAACATGGTAATAAAAATATTCCAAGAGAAGTATATCATTGTAAAAAGACAGGGATTGCACTTTTTTTCTTGAGGCAAGCTGAACAACAGACTGGTCTTTTTCTTGGTGAGAGATTGAGAGAGAGAGAATTGGTATGCCAGGGCCTTCAGCCACTGCAATCGAAGTCCAGATGCATGTGCCCCCTTGTGTGCATGTATGACCTTGTGTGCTTGCATTGCTGTGCATCTTGCTTATGTAGGACCTTGAGAGTTTTTAGGTTTCACAGGTAAGTGAAACTTAGTGTGAACTGCTAAACCATCTCTCCAGCCCAAGGATTGTATATTTTTTTAAATCCCTTTAATGTCCAGCTTCAACCTTAATTGTTATTTTCAAATTTCAATACTCTCATTCAGCATAATTTCTTTAAAGAAGGCAAAAATAGATAAAATGATCTTTAGATAAAATGATCATATTATCATGATTGTACTCTTACTTGGTATAATTTTAAAAGCTTACCAAAAGAGTCAATAAAGTGTATAGTGTAAAAAGTGGGTGATATTAATAGCACATGCATTGTAATCAATCTGTAATGCTGGTATATTTACATGTGTCTTCAAATATTTAAAATGAAAATGATGGAGGTTGTACTAGATCTGCATTAAAATGTAGTATCATATTGGAGACTACCTTTTTTTTTTTTTTTTTGGTTTTGCAAGGTAAGGTCTCTCTGGTCCAGGCTGACCTGGAATTAACTATGTAGTCTCAGGGTGGCCTCGAACTCTCGGCGATCCTCCTACCTCTGCCTCCGGAGTGTTGGGATTAAAGGCGTGTGCCACCACGCCCGGCTGAGACTACCTTTTTACACTTTCAATTAGTTGCATCCATTCACTGTAATATTGCTACATATGCCTATGCTATGTTATACAATAGTCTATAAAATATGAAAGCCTTTATGACTTACTTTTTACTTTTTAGTTCAACTGTCATCTGGTATACACCATGCACTGAATTAAAGGGAACATGCCATGCACCACGTAATTGAGAGGAATTTTCCCCCATCCCCAATGGCTGCACCATGGCTGTGAAAGCCTCAGTGCAGCAATATTATTTCAGCAAGTATGTGTTGAAAAGCTACTATGTGTAAAATAACATGCTAATTTCTCCATGAAGAAAAAATAAAACAAAGTCCTATTAGATAGACTCCCTACAGAAATTTGAAATCTGGAGGAAGTTCACCCCTATAAAAGGAAATTGTCAAAATCTATCAGTATGAATTTTAATGCCTAGAAGTACACAGGTATCCTCAGATGACTTTTCTTTGGGAGCCCAGTAGAAGGAATGGTACAACCTGACTGAGAAAGACAAAGCAACAGTGGCATTTGGTCCATCTGAGTGAGGTAGGTTTTCCTGGGTAGTGTGCTGTGTGGGTTACAGTCTGGGAAAGTAGAGAGTAAAAAAGCAAGATAATTGGCACAGATTATTAATATCAAGTTGGCAGCGGAGCACAGTAGGCTGTTAGGCTTGTGTGATAAGCAGTGGCATGTGTGGAAAGGATGGGATGAAAGGAATAAGGAGAGATGAATCATTGAAATACTTCCAAATCTGGGAAAACAGGAAACTGTTTAGGGCAGCTTAATCATTGTAAAACAAGACTTCAAGTGTTTTCCCTCCCTGCCTTTCTAATCTCCTTGGTGGTCGAAGTTTTCTGAGGGGGCATAGCTTTTTCTGTGTCTCCATCTGGATGTGAAGTAAGAAAGAATGGAGAAAATAAGGCTTAAAAATCTGTCCCTGGACCAGTTTGGTTTCAAATGCTTGATGTAATTACTGCAGCAATGCTAATGGTAAGGAGTGTGTTATCTCATTTATTCCCCACCACTCTCAGAATTGGCATTCTTGGAACCCTTGTTCCACTGGATGACAAATTTAATTACAGAGAAGTGGGAGACAAGATTGGGATTCAAACATACTTTTTTGAGAGAGAGAGACAGAGAGAGACAGAGAGAGACAGAGAGAGACAGAATATCTCCTACAACTTTCTACATGTGGCTGTTATTAGTTCCATTTTACAAGTATGGAAACTAAGGCTTAGGAAAATTATGCAGTTTCCTTGTATGCTAGGATTCTAGACTCTGATGTGTCCCTCAACCTTTGTTATTTTTCTGACATTATGCTGTTAGCTTGCATTGAATTGGACTTCCTAAGGACAATTCAGGTCTTTCACATTCAAGACTAAAGTCTGAGGAAAAAAAGATACAAAAACCTCTGTATTTTTCTGAGGTTAATAAATAGAGCAATTGATGATTATATATTATTAGCCCTTGCAGGCATACATATGCATTCATGAACTAAAAAAATATATATATTGTATGGTGTCTTCTCAACAAGAGGTCAAATGCTTGGCTTATAAGATTTTTCATTCCTTAGAGTTGCAAATACAGTTTGCACTTTTTGACATTGTTTACTCTTTTATTAAAAGGGAAATGTATCTAAATGCATACCATCATAATATAAATAATATAAATAAGCTACTTTTATACTGAATTTTGCCCACAGTCAGTATTGTGAAAAAACTTAGTTGATAAATAGCCAAATAATTTTAGGTGTTTTTCAGGTTACCATTCAAAACTAAAAGATATTTTGTCATCCCATCTCCTGCTGAACTTTGATCCATCAGTGTGCAGTGATAAGTCGGAACTTGGCACTGTTAGAAGTTGCAATTCTGTGGTAACTACAGTTTGAAAAATTTTTTTTTGATTAGTTAGTCAAAGCCCTTATTCAAGAAAATCATAAATGCTTGGCTTTAAGGCAGCTAATTTTCTAATTTTTTATTCAGTGCTCCATTTCCCTTCCCTGCCTCAGTGACCTTGTGTTTGTTTCACTAGGAAGGCCTGCACTCAATTTTCCCATTAGAGAATATGCCTTGATTCAATTGAAAGCTATAATTGTAAATTTTATTCCTTGTTTTATATTTCATTATTTACTTATTTATATTATTGTTAACAATATACTTTGTATGGATACATCATGTGTTAGTACCCTCTTTTCTCATCTCTGGCCCCATTACACTGGGGCCCATTCTCAGTGGGGTGGCAGGTATTCCCCATGGGATTGTGGGTTATGTGTTATGGGAGCAACAGTCAGTTTTTTGGGGGAAGCAATGCCTCTGGGCATGATTTGTCCACCTGTGGTCCTTACAATCTTTCTACCCCTCTCCTGCGAAATTCCCTGAGCTGTGTTGGGCGAGTTTTAAGTCTACTTCAGTGATGAGCTCTTAGGAGCCTCTGGATCTCTGCTTTGGTGGGTGTTGAGCATCCTCAGCATCTGTATTCTTCACTCTGGCACTGACTGTCAGGCTCACCATGGAAGCAGCACTCTTGCTTGCTCATCTCCCCAATTTCTCTGTTGTTTCAACTATGGTTTGGCTGAAGTGCGAAGGGTAGTTTGTCTCCTTGGGTCTCACTAACTTCTGAAAAAGAACATATTCTCCAACAGAGAGTGAAGTCAGCATAGTTTAAAAGGGATAAAGATTATTAATTTTGGTAGAATGTGATTTATGTAACCCCTCTTTTAGTCAAAGACTAGTGAGAACTTGACACTGGAGAACATAATATTTGTCTTTATAGGATTCTGACCTGGTTCCCAATTCCAGATATGGGTTCCTTTCCAATGAGTGGGTCTCTTAATAGATCAGAAAGCCATTAGTTACCCACCAAGGCTGTGTGCCACCATTGCACTGGTGTGTACTGCTTGTCAGGCTGGTTGCATCTGAGTAGTTTAGACCCCTGTTTGCTCACACTGTTGTTGGACACTTTCCCCTGGTACCTCATGTACCCCTTTCCAGAACTAGACAGGCTAAGTGTCTTGGGGTTTGCTCTCTTCAGGATTCCAGTGGGGTCTCTTGGTTTTACGTGTCAGCAGCATGTTTTTTCTTCAGCAATAAAGTCTTTCCTTTTACCTAAGGCAGGTGATCGAGTGCTTTGATAGAAGCATTCCATACTCTCTGATTATGTGAAACAGTTTGAGAAAAATTGGTTTCAGTTCTTCAATGAAGGTTTGATAGAATTAGGCTGAGAAGCTGCCCAGTCCTGGACTTTTCCTCTGGGCAAGGTTTTTTTTATTTCCTTTTCAATCTTTATGGATGTGATAGGTTTGTTTGGCAGATTAGTCTGCTCTGAGTTTAGTATGTGGCTAGGAATTCATCCATTTCTTCCAGATTACCTAAATTTGTGCAGTAGAGGTTTTGGATGTATATCCTGATGATTCTTCCAATTTCATTGATGTCTCTCATGACCTCTCCCTTTTCATTTCTGATTTTGTTAGTTTGAGACTTCTCTTTTTTTTACTTGATCAAATTGACCAGGGATTTATCATTCTTGTTTATTTTTTCAAAATAGCAGCTCTTCATTTCATCACTTTTCTTAATTTCCACTTCATTAATTTTTACTCTTATCTTGATTATTTCTTTCCTTCTAGAGCTCTTAAAGTTATATTCTTCTTACTTTTCCAACTTTTTTAGGTGGACAGTTTGGTTATTAATTTCGGATCTCTCTGCCTTTGTTATGAAGGCATTTAGTGCTATGAATTTTCCCCTTAGGACTGCCTTCATTGTGTCCCATAGGTTTTGGTATAGTGTATTCATTATGATTCAATTCTAGAAATTTTATAATTTCTTTTTTGATTTCTTCCACAACCCATTCATTGTTTATAAGTGTGTTGTTCATTCCCCCAGGAGCTGGTAGATTTCCTGATGTGTCTCTTTTTGTTAATTACAGGCTTTTAAAGCATTGGGATCTGATATGATGCAGGAAGTCACTTCACTTTTCCTGAATATATGGAGGCATGTTTTGTGGTCTAATATATTGTCTATTTTGGAGTAGGTCCATGGGCTGCTGAGAAGGATGTCTATTCTGTAAAACTGGGGTGGAGTTTTCTTTAGATGTTAGATTTAATTGATCTATAGTGTTGACCTCTATTATTTTCCTGTTGATTTTCTGTTTGGATGATCTGGTTATTGATGATGGTGGAGTATTAAAGTCCTCATCTATGATGGGTATTTATTTTTGTTTTGTTGTCAAGTAGGTTTTGTTTTATAAACTGTGATGCACCTGTGTTTGGTGTGTTTGGATTTATGATAGTGATATCCTCATGTTAGATCATTCTCTTGATGAGGACAATGTGGCCTTATTTGTCCTTTTGGATTAGTTTTGGTTTAAAGTCTATTTTACCAAATATTAATATAGGAACACCTGCTTGTTTCTTACTTCCATTTGCTTGGAATAGCATTTTCTATCTTTTCACCCTGAGGAGGTGTCTGTCTTTAGTGGTGAGGTGTGTTTCTTGAAAATAGCTGAGAAGAGGGTCAATTTTTCTGATCCACCCTTTTAACTTGTGTCTTTTGATGTGTGAATTAAAAAGATCATTGGTATTTGAGATTATAACTGTGAGGTTTGATTAAATCCCTGCCATCATTGGGTGCTTTGTGGAGTTTGGTGCTTTCTTATGCTTTGTACATTTTTTTGTTTTACTTATTAATTAAAGAGGTAGTTTATTTTCACTTAGTACTATTACTAAAACAAAACTTAAATGAGCAAAGTAGCAAATCTTAGAAGAGTGTACAGTATTCTGGCTAACATGATGGTCAATAGTTAATAGACTTACAGAAAAAAGATTGCTTTGGTCAAAATGATGAGAAGGTAATAATATAGTATGGATTTAAGTGGATAATTAGACTTGGGCCTATCTCCCAGAACTCTTGACTACCCCCACAATGTATCACCCACATTCCCCATTGATGAGGGTCCCTTTGGAAGAGGGAGTACAGGGAAGAGGATAATGGAGCCAACACTATGAATGTAAAATCTGAATAACATAAATAAATAATAAATTATTTTTAAAAAGGCATTAAGGCTTTAAAAAAAAAAAAGACAGAACAGTTAGCCAGATATTTTCTTTTGAAACTTGGGCTGCTAAAAATAGAGATGTGAACATATCTAACATAATTCATTTCAATGACTGTACAACATTCTCATGTTCTTTGGAGAGTTTCTTCTTTGGTCCTGTCTGTTTGATGTTCTGTGAGCTTCTCGTATGTGGATGGGCCTCTCTTTTCAGAGATTGGGAAATATTTCTTCAATGTTCTCTGGCCTGGATTTCCTCTCCTTCTGTAATACCCATGATCCAGATATGTGGTCATTTTAAGGTCTCCCACAGTTCCCTCATATTCTCTGCATGTGATTTTTTGAATTTAGCAAAGATTTTTGGCTTCTGATCAATTTCTTCTGTCTTGTTTTCCAGCTCAGAATTTCTGTCTTCTGCATGAGTCACTCCATTAGTAAGGGGTTCTAGAGAGGTTTTTAAAAGCTCTATTTGATTTTTGTTTTCTGATGTGTTATTTGCATCACAACTATCTCTTTTTTTAGTTACAATTTCAGTTTGAGGTCTGATTTTCTTTATGTTTCCTGGAATTCATTCTTGCATTGATCAGACTTCATTAAGCTTAATCAGCTGGTTATTGAGCTCCCCTACTTATTGACTTACCTTCAATTTATTTATGTCTCTTCTAAGGCTTCTTTGGGTTTCTTCAATTAAGTTAATCCTAGTGACAAAAGCTGAGTGCTCTAAGAGATGATTCTGCTCAATTTCATTTATGTGATTGTTGGGTTTTTGATGATTTGCTTCCAGTTCATCAATTACTTTGATCAGGGTTACCTAGCTTATTGTGTTTTCATTTTGGGATTCAATTTCTGTTGATTTCTCTATGATTTCATTGGAGGCTTCCATTGTGGGCCTAGTCATCCTTGATGGAGATCTCCCAGTTTTCTGAGTGTTATTGGCTTTTTTGTATAGTGCTCTACCCAACTTGGGGAAAAGTTTTATTTTATTGAGGTAGAAGCAAGTATTTGTAGGATCTTCAATGCATGTTCTGTTTTAAATGTGAACCAGATTGGTTTATGATGGGGTTATAAATGCAGATGTGCAGATTGGGGAGATTGCAAGTACTTCAAAGGTACCTGGGGAATTGGGAGGTGGGAGGTCTGCCTACTCATTCTATTGCATGCACTCTTCAGCACAAAGGGACCAGGAGTTGGGGACACAGGAACCAGGAAGCTGTGGAGCTAGGGATAAGAGGCCAGGTCTCACAGTGGCCCGTGAACCTTCTGGTTCCAGGGACTAGGGATTTGGGGATTCAGGAAGTGGTCAATCAGGAAACCTGAACAAAAGGCTACTTCCACAGCCCACAAACAGTGACCAGGCCACCCCAAGCCAGCAGCAGAGGTACCTGGACCAGAGAACTAGGAGATGGGGAACCAAACATGAGCTCTGGCATACTCACTTTGTGTGTACACCCTCCAGAGAAGGGGATCTGGGAGTTGGTGACCCAGAGGCCATTGAATCAGGAAGGCAGAGCAAGGGGCCTGCTTCTGAAGCAAGCTCACAGGGTCCAGGCAGCCCCAAGCTAGCAGCATGGGAACTGGGACCATGGAACTGGGAGGTGAAGAAGGAACTGGGAGCTCTGTCCTACTCACTCTGTGTATGCATACTCTAGAGCTGAGTTTGTATTTAATATATAGCAAGTGGCTAGGCTGGAGATTTACGTGTATTAGATATAGCATGATTGTAATCAGTTTAGGAGCATTCAACATACATGTACACACAGTGTGCATGTGCACCTGCTCATGTATGCATGTGTGAATGTGTGCACACACACACGGTATCACAAATTTGGAATCTTGACTTAAGAACTGAGGTGGCAATTAGGCATGGTTATCCAGCACTAGGGAAGATGAGGCAAGACATCATGAGTTCCACGCCAGTTGTGACTATATAGACAGATCCTTTATTATAACACATGATAACACACATACAATCCTCAAAAACACAAAATCAAAAGAGCTCAGGTAGCATGTTAGCCACTTTTCTTGTGGCTATGACCAAATAGCTGAGAAGAAGCAGCTTAATGAAGAAAGGGTTTATTTTGTCTTACAGTTCTATGCAAGATGGTCCATCATGCTTTGAAGGTTTGGTGGAAGGAGCAAGAAACTGCTGGTCATATTGCATCTACATTCAGGAATTAGAGAGTGAAGTAGAACTGGGGTATAAAACATCAAGGTTTTTGCCCAGTCATCTACTTCCTCCTTCAAGGGTCTATGTCTTAAAGGTTTTACAGCTTTCAAAAACAGCACCAACATCTGGAACCAAGTATTCACATGTATGAGACTATGGAGAATATTTCACATTTAATATTCAGCTCTGGTCCCCTTAGGCTTAATACAATCACATGATTTAAAGTGAATTAATTCTAAATTCAGTTTTCCCATAGTCTTTACTAGCCCCAATATACTTCCCAAGTTCAAAGTATCTTCTAAGACTCATGTGAGTCTCTGTAACTGCCAGATGCTAGATCATCAAAAAATAAGTTACATAGTTCCAGTAAACAATGACATAGAATAAATATTCGCATTCTAGAAGGTAAGAATGGGACATAGCAAGGAATGATCAAACCAAAGCAAGATGGAAACCCTGCATGGCAAACATCAAAGCTTCCAGCTCTATGTCCAGCAGTGTAATCTGCACTTCAAAAGGCTCTGGTTGTTCCCCTCTGGTTCTTCTGCCTGCAGCACACAGAGCCTCTCTCCACTCCATAGCAAATGTTCCATGGTTTTGAACTCTCTAACATCCTGGGGTTTTCATTTAGGATTCATCTCCATAGCCTTGCATGGTGGCTTTTCAGATCCTCCTTGCAGAGATTCCATCCCTGGCATACATTGCCTGGCCTCAGCTGTGATCCAAAACATGACCCCCTCACTCTTGCATCTTTCGTGCCTACAAAAACAGTATCACATGGAAGATGCTGTCTTTGCTTCTCCCTGGAGTTGTGGCCTGCTCTCCTTGAACTATAGTTGCATTAACCCCTATGTACCCTCCAGGTTGACTCTGGAGAAACGCTTTCCTAGGTGGTTATTTTTGATCAGAGAGCCTCTTCATTGGCATGAGAAGTTCAGACTCTCTCCTGTCAAATGGAATTTCAGTTTTCACAAGATGGAGCTTTCTGTGGTGGCTGTGGTATTTCCCTTTAGGTACTTTTTCCTGTTGTCTAATCACAGTGTCAAGTTTCTCTTTAATGTTGCTAATGAACTGCCTCTAGCTCAGTCCCTGATAAGGTGCTTGGTCCCCTCGGAAATGTCAAGAGCAGGTCTGAAAAGATGGCTCTGTGGTTAAACATGCTTGTTTAAAATGTCCTGAGCCAGGCCTCTACGATCCTCCTTTCTCTTGAAATTCTGATCTATCAAACTCCTATCAGAATGTTTCATTTAACTCTGCTTATGACATTCTACAGCTCTTCTAGCCCCAACTTTACTTTCACATTTCTCCCACAACATAGTACGAAGACCTAAAAATGATGTGGCCAGGTTTACCACAACAATGGCCCCACTCTTTGATATCAAATTTTCTGTATTAGTAATATTTCTCATTGCTGTGCCCAAATACCTGATAAGGAGCAAGTTAAGGAAGTATAGATTTATTTTGGTTTACAGTGCTAGAGAACACAGTTCATCATAGTAGAATAGGGAGATAGCTGTTCACATTGTATCCAGTGTTAGGAATCATAGAGTGAACAGGAAGTTGTGTCGGGTTATAAAACCTCAAGCCCACCCTCAGTGACCCACTTTCTCTAGTGGAGTTCCACCTCCTAAAGGTTCCACAACTTTCCTGAACTGTGCCACCTGCTGAGGACTAAGCATGTGACCCTATTGGAGGACAATTTTACAGTCAAACTGCAACAGGTAGTGATCATGTAGTGCCCAGTGGTCTTTTTTTTCTGTGATCTTCTTGGCTTAGGAAGTATAGGGCAAATGGTAGATAACCTGCTCACCAAAGCTAGATCTTCTGGTTTTATTCTTAGATACATAACATTGACCACTTATCCCTTCTATCCCTCAAATTTCCATCTATCTATGAATATTATTTACTATGTTATGGTCATAATATACAGTATGACTTGAGAAATATTGGAGTAGATATAATAGATAGTACTTAGATACCAAGCAATGAGTGAGGAAAATTCCATGAAACATTCGAAAGAAAGGTGACTACATGTGAATGGACCCAGGGCCATCCGATCACAGAGTCTAATTACAATCAACGTGTGCTATTTCAACATTATGGTAAAACAGCACTTGTTTTCATCTCATCAAATGGAAATCTGGATGGTTTAGATATGGACTGAGCAGAAGGTCATTAGTAAATCATTTATAACACCAGTACTTGATACACATATTAATTTTGTAATTTAATTGCCTCAGTGTCATTTGACCTAATTATAAATAAAACTAACAACATTAGTCACCCAGTAGAATACACTTGCACACAATTGCATATAAAGATTTTCCTAGAAGGGAATAGGTTTAAACAATGGTTTTGCAGAATTGTAGGACCTTGAAGTTATCCATCTTCATAGATTAAAACAAACAAACAAAAAACAAAAACTCACCAAGCATGGTGGTGCACATCTTTAATCCCAGCACTGGAGAGGCAGAGGTAGGAGGATCACCATGAGGGTGAGGCCACCTTGAGACTACAGAATGAATTCCAGGTCAGCCTGAGCTAGAGCGAGGTCCTACCTAGAAAAACCAAAAATAAATAAATAAATAAATAAATAAATAAATAAATAACAAACACTCTAAGTACTATGAGAAGACTATCTAAAATCTCACAACTTACTAGGAGACAGGTTGTTTTTCTTATTCTATTTGTATTATTCAAAACTATATTTTACTCAAAGTAATTCTAATAATTCAGACCATATGCTAGTCCAGTCCAGACTCTCTAGGAGATGCTGTGTTGGGAAACAGAACATGGGCTTTGGGAATTTTCAGACCTCAATAGACTGTCTCCTCCATTTACTGGATATGTAGCTGAGGTGAACCCTTTAGCTTTTCTCTTTTCCTATAAATATGGGTTAAAACTAACCCTAGTCATATATGCATAAAACACCCACATGTTGGTTGGTATATGTAAGATCAGCTTTCAAAGTTCTATGATGTGCTGCAAACCACATGTCTCAGTGAAGATGAATCCCTTAGCTATTGAGTAAGCATAATCAATTAATCAGATTTTCTCTGTTTCTTTATGTCTTTAAAACAAAAAAATCCCCTAAAGACACTCAACTGCTGGTGATTCTGGGAAACAGAGCTTTGGATAAATTGAAGTGTAGATTTTTCAAATTATGTACTGATTCAGATCCAAGACCTGACTAATTCTGCCATTAAGCCCCATTGTCAGAACTAGAGAAGAGATTTCTGATACTATGTAAGGCAATGTTGTAGTTTTTGCAAAAAAAAAAAAAAAAAAAATTCAGTGAAAATAAAACTTTAAATTGAAATGTAGTTTTACATGGGATATATATTGTGGTAGTTTGAATATATGGCTCCCAATATATTCAATGTTTTATTACTTTATAGTTTGCATCTGCAATCACCTTGCTAGAGGCAATGTCACTGGGGGCCGGTCTTAAGGTGTTAATGGTGTGGGTTTGAGATTCCATTGTAAAGATATGCAAATGTGCCTAGCAGGAGTTCCTGAAGTGTGCTGTGTGACCTTTTGGCTGTAGTTTTGCTCTGTGTGCTGTGGTGGCTGGTTGGCTTTTTCTCTCTCTGCTTGGTCTTGTGAGAGAAGGTCGCTTCTTCTGCCATTATGGAACTTCCCCTGGATCTGTAAGCTTCAATAAATAATATCCCTTCCTCCATAACTGTGCCTGGTCTGGAAGTTCATCTCAGCGAACCTGAAGCTGTCTGCTACATATATATATACAAGAAATTATTTTAAGTTTTAGTTTTTAGTATTATTTTTAGGGTTTTTATTGACACAGTATCTTGCTATATAGTTCGATGTAGCCCAGGCTATTCATGAACTTGTCATGTTTCCAAAGTCTCCTTAAAATTGGGCTTATAGGTATGTGCGTTGTGCTCAACTTAGAAATGTGATTTTAAAGCCTACAAAACTCCACTTAAATGTACATCTTTGAATATTTAACAACATGCACAAGTATAGGGGGACATAGTCCTTAAAATGTGAGACTCTAGTATAAAAATTTTATTAGTTGTAGCATTAGAATAAGCTGATATTGCTTTTATATATCACTAATTTCTAACTTTCCTACTCTCAATATTTTCAGAATAAGGTCAGTTTTTGAAATGAGAATATATTTTGAATAATTAGGTTAAAAAACCTTACATATGCCATGGAGGGTAGATGTGTGTATGTGTTGTGTGTGTTTGAATTCGCTACTTAAATTTATTTATTTTGATGCTGAAGATGGACCACAAGGCCTCATGCTAGGCAAATCTCTTATCATTGATACTACTAGATGCTCCCTGTTCCCCCAAAAGAAGATATTAATCAGGATTTTTCTGTCAATACTTGCCCATTGCTCAGTATTTTCTTGAAATCTTAAGTTCTATCATATGAAATAATGTGAGTCTTTAGAATAAGAGTGCACTGAAAACCACCTATGGCTACAGGAATCTTAAATCAGACTTTCATTATCTTTCAAATCAAGAATTGTTGAGTTTCAGTAAGAAATAATAGAATTTTCCTTCCAGATGTATGAAATTACTGTTGATAAGTGACTTGCCCAAGATCAGAGAGGGAGTGTTTTTTTGAGTCTCAGTTTCTGACTTGGGAACCATTTTTTTTTTGGGGGGGGGGTCAGTAAGCAACACAATTCCTTGCTTAGCAGTAAATGCTTAGAGCAATAAGAAAGATTTTTTTAATAATGCATAAGGTACTGACATTTTATTCCAAACTTTAAAAACTGGCCATTGATATTTTTGACAAAGCTAATTCAACTTGATAGGACTTCTAGCCCAGTGAGTAAAACATGGCCCCACTTTATTAATCAGAGGTGATGCCAACTTGTGGAACATTGTTCAGTGGAGTGTCTCCTCTCCTATGAGTAATAAGAACTCCTGTCTTGTGATGCATCTCTTTGAAGCATACGTTTGAGAGGTAAACAGCATGTTGATTGTATTAGGGGATGGTTTAGGCATTCTTGGCATTGCCACAATATTTTTGTATTTAAGAAGTATATAGTGTGGAAAGGTGCTTTAGAGTGAGTAATGTTATATGTGTAAATTATCGTCATCATTTTTAGATTATGTTAAACTAGACTTAAAACAAATATAAGGAGAAAGTAATAATTATACAAAGGATAGTGGAAGTATCATCAGTATCAAAAAGTAATGGTACGAGATTATACTAAAAATAGAGCAATGATTTAAATCTTGAGGGAAGAAATTATCTGAAATATTTTTCTGATCAAATGATTAATAGAATTTCATGGTTTTAAAAGAGATATAAGATATGATAAGGTAACATAGTCCTTATTTATTTACACTCACAGGATAAATTATGTTCTGGGAAAAAAGTTTATCTTCTATTCCATTAAAACTGTTTCCAAAACTTTTCATTTCTACCTTCAAAGGATGCTATAAATATGAATTATGAAATAATAGGTCTGCTAATAGCCATTATCAAACTTATCATTGATAAAAAGCATGGCTGTGTCCTTTTTCTCTTTGATGAACTTTTAGAATTGCTGTACTCACATTGGACATTACCTCAAGAAGCCTTCTAGAATCTGGTTTACTCTTCTCCTGACTTCCCGTAACATTTTCCTTCAGATCAGAGCTGCATATTGATATTTTGTTTATTTTTATTTATTCATTTGAGAGTGACAGATAGAGAGAGAATGGGTATACCAGCGCCTCCAGCCATTGCAAACTAACTCCAAATGAATGTGCCACCTTGTGCATCTGGCTTACGTGGGTCCTGGGGAATCGAGCCTCGAACTGGGGTCCTTAGGCTTCACAGGCAAGTGCTTAACCACTAAGTCATCTCTTCAGCCTTCTAACCACTTTCTTGTTCCTCATGGATGATCTTTCTAGAGCATCTGAGAAACTTTATCAACTTGGAGTTCATCAGTTTCTGTAGGTGATGGTAATGATGGCTCAATGGTCTCCCTCTTCAGCCATTATATACTTGTTAGAATGTACCAGTGTTCCTTCTGTTCTCCCTCATGCAAGTTTCTGCTTGTGAAACTTGACCATTCTCCTGGCTTCAATTTTGTCTTCTTCAACTGATGATTCTTGTGTATTGGAACTGGTACTTTTATTTACCCAGAAGTGTTCTGCCCTGATCCACTTTGATTTTGAATTCAACAAGTTCAAAATTAGATTCAACAAGTATACATTCATTTCTTCTCTTGAATTTTATATCATATTAAAGTCAAAATTAACTTTCTCGTCTCCCAAGACTGAACTCAGAAGCCATTTAGAATCCTACTCCTTCTTACAGCATGTCACTAAGACTGAATGAAATGCATTCCAAATCTGTTCTCTCCTAGACCAGTCCTATTTTAACTGAAGTCATTGGATTCTCATGCCTTGATTAAGGTATCAGTCCATTTTCCTGTCTCTAGTTGGTTCTCCTTGGGTCCTTCATACTGCAGCCACAGAGCTTGCTGTCAATGTATTTATATTATCATATTTTTCTTCTGCTTAAAGTCATGAAAATACTTCTATTCATGAAAATGCTTTCAGCATCATGGCTTAATTCCTTGGCTTAGTGCATCACAATTTTCCTGAAATATTCTTATTTTCCATCTTTCTACTGTATGTCCTCCTTTCTCTGCCTAAAGTAGACTTGCAATCCTATACATGGATAGTGCAATATCACACCTTTGTGATGAACTCATATTATTCCTTTTATTTTGGAGAATTCTCCCTCCTGTCTTTGACATACCACCTTTCTACCATCTTTTTCAAAATTAGGTTCAAAGGTTACTTCCAGCAAGCCTTCCCTGACACGAGCTCATCCTCATTAGTGCTATTCTGATATCCATGCTCACCTACTGAAATTAAATTGCTAATTTTCTTGTCTATGTCTACCCTAGACTGTAATTTTCTTGAGGGCATAAGTCATGACTTATTTGACTTTATATTCTCAGGGCTTCATGCAGGGCTCCACGAACTAGTGTTCAATAAACGTTTGCTGAAAGAATAAAAAAATCAATTAGTGAGCTTTTACACTGACTCTTTATGAACCTTCTCATTGTTTAGGAAGGGGATGGAAAAATTACATGCTATTGAGTTTTTAGCCTAGCATCTAATGCGATATCTTTTTTTTTTTTTTTAAGGTGGAAAACAAGAAAGTCTGTATTTTGTTGAAATGGTATCAAGTTGGGACATAATTATGAACCTCTAAGAAACATAGCATAATTAATGCAGTGCCAACAATATTGACTAAAAGATTTATCAATGTAACTGATCTTTTGATGCTTTGAAATATAAATTTATTTGGCATCTTAAAGAATTGCTACTTGGAGAAGTGATTGACAGCACTTTCCATTTCTATTAAGATACTCTGGCATCTTCTAGCCACAGAGGATACATAGTAGCAAAGGTTAGGAATAGTTAAAACGCTCTCCATTATATGTAATGAGAAGGACACAAAAACATCCAGATTGGAATTATAGACTCATAACATTGACACACATAATTACTGAATGACCTTGTCCAAATTACAGAACAGCCTGAATCTAGCAAGCATGAGAAATTGAAATACTTTGTCTTGGTTCAGTAGGTTATGTTTACAAATCCTTGGATATTTTTGATCCCTGGTTTGGAGGGTAATGTTTACATGTTGTTTAAGCCATTGAAACTAAGCTAGAATTTTGTCAGGTGCCTAGTTGCAAAGATGTTCATTTTCAATTAATGGGAAGAGACTTACAAGGCACATGTGTTGTAAGTTAAGTTTTGTTTCTGATTTAACTTCACACATTTTGTTGAAGGATTTCTGGTTCTGGGTCAAGAAGAGACTATAGAATTAGGGCTGTAACCTGTACTAAGTAGAGTGGTGCTTGATGTGGGAATGTGTTCAGTTTGTACTGAACCACCAGTCTTTCATACCCATAGCTTGCACCAGCTTCTGGAAGAACTTAACATTAACAATCTGTGCACTTCTGTTGAAGGTGTTGTATACAGATATTGGGATCTTCTGGTTCTTGGATCAAATTTAGTATTTGCAAGGCTTCATTGTCACCCAGGGAAAGGAAGATGGTTACTGCCCAGGTGTCCATGTTTCTGCTTACAGCTTTTTTAGTGTTCCACAGAACCCATTTCCAGCAGGTGCACAAATGGGACTCACATTGTCTCCATCTGCCTCTTTTATTCTGTGCCTCTTTTTGTTCTCATGATTAGGGCTTTTGAATTGTGGGTGCTATCTTAAAATAAATCTTTGTGTTTATGGGATTTTAGTGTACTGCAAGGACAGAATCTTTATGATATTAAGTAGCTTTTCATTCTGGAAAAATAAATAATTCATTAGAATCTTGATAATAACCTGGTGTCCTTTGTATGTGGCAAAGATGATGATCATTCAATTAGTTTCTCAACAAAAATTCTTAGGTGTGTAATTTCCACCTTTAAGATTCTTAACAGATGGTTATCAATATAACCTTTGTTATAAACCTGGTTTATCTAATGTCCCAAATGCTCACCAATAAAAGGGGTTTTGTATATTTTCATTTTTATCATTATGTATGGTAAAATTATTTAAAAAATATTTATTATTCATTTGCAAGCAGACAGAGGGAAGGAGTGAGAGTGAGGGAGGTAGTATGTGTGAGACAGGGCCTCTTGCACTGGGAACAAATTCCTGAGGCATACAACACTTTGTGCATCTGGCTTTACGTGCGTACTAAGTGTTTGAACTCAGACCATCAGGCCTAGCAAGCAAGTGCCTTTGAACCACTGAACCATCTCTCCAGTCCAAAATTACTATTCTTTAAATATCCATATTTCTAATTTATAATTAGCAAGAAAGTATGTATTAACAGGTCACTTGTATTTATTCTTTTTGCAAATAGATTCTTTATTACTTTCACTCTTTTTCTTTTGGAGTATTTTGATGGATTTTTATGAATTACTTGTAGACTAGGTGTATCAACCTGTTGTATCTTGAATATATTACCAAAATTTGTTTCTATAATTCATCCTTTCACATTTAATAATGCTTGCCCTGCATTAAGTTAAATTAGGAGGGCACATTCTGCCCTCCTATGCTCTCTATACTTTCTCTTGACATGTAATGCCTAAAAACATGTGTTACTACTCCCAAGAAAAGCTTAGATTCACCAAAAAAAGAGAAATTACCTTTCAATAAGGTTTTTATCTTCTTGTACCCTGGACTCTCCACAAAGTTATATGGACTATGAATGCTTCATGTTAGAGGTCAGATGATGCAAATTTATTGCAGTGCAATCACTTGAATCAAGGTGAACATGACATTTCAAATACAAGAATATGGTTTGATTTCAATGATGCATTTTGAGAGTTCTGTGTATCACCTGTGATTTTGTGGGTTAGCCTTTGGATGTTTTTTCCATCATAAGAGACAGGCCTATTCTAAGTTCACTCCAGGAGGTAGAACAGGCAGCCATCTGCCCTTCTTGCTGGGTAGATAGGAATACAGGTTGACATGCATGCAGTTTTCCAAAGATATTCTGATTCCCACCATTGCTGTTGCGTATTAGCTGGGTTCTGCTGAGAGGATGCTATGTTTCCTCTGATTCCATGAGTTAGCTGCAGCCTCAACCTTAGCCAACTGATAACCATGTGGTGCCAAAATCCTCCCTTTGCTCTTCTCCTGTTCCAGCTAGTGTGCAGTCCTGGAGAACTCATTGCTAACTATGTTTCTCTTTCCTGTGGCTGAAGATACTACCTTTTCCCCACCAGCTCTTCTAGGAAGGAAGATGTCAATAATTCATTTTGTTTAACACAGGCCTGATAAATTTCATTCTTCATAATGTACTGCTTGCATTTTGATCTTTGAACTATGAAGTTAGTTTCGACCTAGGCCAAAATTGTTATGCTTTTTATGATTTTTGAAATGTTTTCTTACAGCTTTATCAGAACTTAATTTTTATAAAAATATTTTATCTTCACTTTATATTGTAAGGTCTGAGATTGGTATCTCTATTTTTACTTTCTAAATTGTCAGTGTCTTATTTGCAGAAACACCAGTCAATTTTGTTTTAATGATTTGATTCCATTTTAACAATTAAATCATGACACTTTATGATTTAAAAAGTTCTATCCCACTAATTCTACTAATTTTGTAATAGTCCAGAGCTTTATATATATATATATTTTCTTTTTGGTTTTTTGAGGTAGGGTCTCACTCTAGCTCTGGCTGACCTGGAATTCAACATATGCTCTTAGGGTGGTCTTAAACTCATAAGAATCCTCCTTATACCTGCCTCCCAGGTGCTGGAATTAAAGGCATGTGCCACCACGCCAGACTATATTTTAAAGTTTTTTAAAAATATTTTATTTATTTATTTCCAAGGAGAAAGAGTATGAGAGAGAATTATTGGGCATGCCAGGGTCTCTAAAAATGAACTCTTGAAACATGAACCACTTTGTACATCTAACTTTTATGTGGGTACTGGGGAATCAAACCAGGTCATCAGGCCTTACAGGCAAGTGTCTTAACCACTGCACAATCTCAAGAGCCCTGTAGGATATACTTCAATATCTACCAGGGAAGTCAAAGCACTAGCATTGATTTAATTTTTTTTCATTTGGGGGGGTTGCTTTTGTAACTGCCAACCCAATAAATCATTGCTTTTTTAAAAGAAATTGGTTCATATTTGAGATCAACTTGGAGAGAATATTGTATACATACAGGTCAGCAATACAAATATTTTTCACTTACAATTTATTCAAAGTATTGAATTTGGTCAACTTATGTGTGACTCAGTAACACATTTTTATTATTAATATAGTTTTGACAAATACTCATTGAATTTTTTCATCTGAATTTTATATTTACTAAGGCTGTTTTAATGGGATATGTCCCAGAATAGAATATCAGGTGATTAGTTTTCATGTAACCTGTCATAAAAGTGAGGTTAATTTTGCTTCTTCCATATACTTGCATCTTATTTCCTTATCTTGTCTTATTACATTAATTAGGATATGTAGAAATATGTGAAATGCTGATTGTGTTACTTGGTATTATTGTTTTGTCCTAATATTAATTATAATTTGTTGTATAATATTTGGTGTTTAACACTGATAGTTTTTATAGAATTCCTATTTCAGAGTTTTTATAAAACTATGATCCTATAGAGATTTACTCCTTTGTTCTTTAGTCACAGTGATAACATATGTATGTGTATATATATATATATATATATATATATATATATATATATATATACATATATATATATTCCTTTAATATAATTATATATATGCATATATATACATATATATTTCCTTTAATATAATTTTCCTAATATTTAATCTTGCTTTGATCTGTGCATTAAAACTTCATATCTTTTAAAATATTCTATATTGACATCTACTTACCATTTTGTTTTACTGAAAAAATTTGCATTCATATCTAGAAATAAGATTTAGTTGTCCTAGTTTTTCCATTTTTACCTTTTTCTTAAATAATCAAATATGTTAATTAGGAAGAGACACTATTCATTTCCAAATATGATGACTACACCAAGAAAATCAACTTCATGTATAAAGTAAATGATTAACAAAGGAAAAGCAAGAAAAAGGTCTGTTTTGCTAACCAGTTAAATTACAGCTTCCAATCAGACACATTAGTCTGGAAAAATCAGTCAGTATGAAAATTCCTTTAGTAATTTTTATTATTTTTGTTTCAACTTGTCAGAAAGGAGAGTTCCCTGTTTAGACAAGCTAGTGTAGAAGAAGAAAACTCACTAAGACCTAAACATGGTGATATTTATCTGGAACATTGCTTTGACATAAAGTGGACGAGTCTTCATTGCTATTGTTTAATGATAATTTTTTATTTCTCATTAGCATTTTAATTTAGAAGACAGTGATTAAATGAGAAATTTTCTGCTACAAAGAAAACAATCATGAACCAAACATATGGTATTTTTATATTCATATATCTCATGATAGGTTACTTCATATTTGGTTAAACCTGCACATGAGTCCTTTGGATTATATGTACATGAGAGGATGGGTAAATTTTCCCAGTCTGTTTTATAGAGTTCTATATGCCCTATCTTCTTATTTTGATAAAACAAAATTTGTTTTTGGTTTCATGTTTTCAATGAGGATGACTAGAGAAGATGATTTTGCTAATATGTCTCTCATTAAATTAGGATAATAATATATTTTGCTGATAAATAACAAAGGGAAATTCATAAAAGATAAAAATGTAAAAAAATAGTTGAAAACTGCATGTTTTATTCATGATTTAGAGGGGTTTACTGAATGTATTTAGAGGACTATATTTACATACTTTCTTAGGTTTTTAAATGGATGTTCAGTTTTTACAGCAGATGTTCTTTTACAACTAGTCTTTTATCATCCTTAATAACCTACCTATAGTTTTCTGCTTTCATAGTTTAAATTACTTTAAATGAAATGATATTAGATACCTAATAAGGTGAAAGAAATATCATTTTCTTGGCTATTGACAAAATTTGGTTACTATCTGTACATAAGACCTCATTGCCAGCATATTCACAAGTTACAGTTTGGATGGTGCTTCCATTCAGAAACAGAGCCCTCCAGGGGTTCCCCACACGTTTTATGTCCCATGGAAGCTCTTCTCATCTTGATGGGGTTTCCATATCTACAGTAGGAAATGCACATTATCTGCTTTTTGGAGGAAGACTACTGCACGGCACCAAGAAAATCTCATTTAAAACAACAGCAACAACAAAACAAGTGGGAACTTCTCTTTGGAATACATAATCTTGGTCTCCATAGGATTCTACTCCGTTCCCCGTTCCAGCTATGGGTTACTTTCCACTGAGCAGATTTCTTAGCCAATCAGAAAGCCATTGGTTAACTGCTTAGGCTGGACGTCACCATTGCACAAGTGTGTATGTCTTCTCAGACTAGTTGCTTTCATATAGTAGTGTCCCCTGCTTGCTCACAATATTGTTGGCCATTTTACCCCAGCAGCTCATATACTGCTCTCTAGTACTATATGGTCTAACCATCTGGGGACTGGCTTCCTTCCAGATTCCAGCCAGATCTCTCCATGTCATGTGTCAGCAGCATGTGGTATCTTCAGCAATAGGGTCTTACCTTTTACCTCAGGAGGGTAATCAAATGCTTTGACAGTAGCCTGTCTTGTTTTGGGAACCATATAGGACTCTCCAATCAATAGCTGAATGTGGGTAGAACTGATTTCTGGTACTGAGACTTATAAGGCAGAGCCAAATGTCTGAGGGTTAGGCTTCATTCCATCCTCTGTAGCTCCCACCCCTCTTTGTTACCATACAATCTCTCTTTCTGTATACTATCTTTCTATATACTATCCAGGAGGAAGGTTTCTATGGTACCAATTCATTTTGGATTTGGTTTTGTGTGTATCTCCCTTACCCTTTCATTCTCAACTCCCCAAACCCTTCCATCCCTATTATCTGTCCCTCTAGTTGCCAGTTAGGTATGCTTGCACTTGAACTGTTCCAGGTTAGAAACCACAAATGAGGGAGAAAATGTGGCATTTATCTTCTGTGCTTGTGTGAGTTTGCTTACACTATTCCAAGTCTGTCCATTTTCCTACAAATTTCCTAAAAATCTTATTATATAATTCTTTTCTTATTGCTCTGTCTCTTCAGTGGTAACATCTTATCTTGCCTTTCTATACAACACATGTAGTTATCAGGAGAATGAAAATCAGAATTATTTGAGATTCCATGTCACTTGGTTCAGAATGGGAATGGCAATAATCAAAAAAAAAAAAATCATGGCTGAAGAGATGGCTTAGCAGTTCAGGCACTTGCCTGTGAAGCCTAAGGAGCCATATTTGACTCTCCAGATCCCACATAAGCCAGGCACACAAAGGCGAGGCAAGCATAAGGTTGCACATGCCCACTAGGAGGCACAAGCAACTGAAGTTCAATTACAATAGCTGAGGCCCTGGCACATCAATTCCCTCCCACCCCCCCTTCTCTCTCTAAAGTAAAATAAAACAAATTTTAAAAACTCAAGTGATAACAAGTTCTTTATATTTGGGAATGACTTAAATATCTTTCTATATACCTAATGTAATTTTATTCATGGTATTTCAGGTCCTTACTGTTCAATAACTTGAATTATAATAGAGTCACCACATTTAACCCCCTTATTATTCTTCATTTTTCCATTGTTTTTCTCTCATGGTAATGCCTTTTTAATTTTTATTCAATTCAAAAGGAACTGTTGAATATATACTACTTAGAAGACATTATTTTGGGAACCATGGTACAGTTATAAATAACAAAATTAAGGCTTGCTAAATGTTTGCTGTGCTCATGTAGTGTTTTACATACTTATTTCTATCAGTTCTTTTAGCCTACCCATTACCTTTAATGGAGTGTAGGTAGTATTGTAGGTTGACTTTATTGAGAGGCAAACCCTCTGAGATTAGCATGTGAGTATGTATCCATCACCTTTATCATTGCTAGACCAGAATAACTAACAGAAGCAACTTCAGGACAGAAGGATTTAGACTGGCACATGGTTTCATTAGAGATCAGTCCATCATGGTGGGGAAGAGTGGTAGTTTTCAGTTTGCATCTGCAGCCGCCTGACTGGAGACAGTGTTACTGCATGGATCTTAAGGTGTGGTGGTGGGTTTGCGATTTTAATCTAAAGGTATGTAAAGTGTGCCTAGCTGGAGTTCCTGAGGTGTGCTGTGCTGTATGGTTTTTGGCTTGTGGCTTTGCTCTCTGTGTTTGGTCTGGTGAAGGCAGGCCAACTTATTCTGCCATTATGGAACTTCCCCTGGATCTGTACGCTTCAGTAAATATCCCTCCCTCCAAATCTTTGCCTGGTCTGGAAGTTCATCTCAGTGAACCTAAAGCTGCCTGCTACAGGAAGGTATTGCAATGGCGGCTTGATCAGTAGTGGCTGTGGCTCCTCACGTCATGGTTCACCGAGAAGCTGAGTGCTAGGGCGGAAGTGGGGCTGGTCTGTAAACATCAAAATCCCACTGCCCAGTAACAGACTTCCAGCAGACAATTCTCCTGCCACAAAGATTCTATAATCTCCCCAAACAAGTGGGAACAAATATCCAAACACATGAGCCTATGGAGAATATGTTATGTTTAAAACAGAACAGATTGCAAGCAGTTTTGAGTGGGAAGCAATTTCAAGATGGACTAGTGAGAGATTGGAGAACTAAATGGTGAGAAAAAGGAAAAGAAAGCCTTTGCAAGGTGGTTGAACTGTGGGAAATGGGGCCTCAGTCCAGCTACAGACCTGTGGTTCAGAGCTGGCTTCAGGGTTCTACCCAAGGTGTTAGGGTCCTGAGAAATTGACCTTCACACTCTCACCAATCATAGTGTGGAGACAAGTCACTGGAGTTTAATGGCTTTGTCACTTGTTACTTGACCTACCCATAGTTCCAACATGCTCTCAGGACAGAGAAGCATTCTGGTTGAAGATTTCAGGTACTTTAAGCATGTAGTGTAGCCACTTGGGGGTACAAAGTTAGCGAGTACTGAACTGGGGAGTCATCAGTACTAGTGGTTGTTGTGAATGCCAGAGGAATAAAATGAAATGTTAGGTAAACAACTTGTTAGTTATATAGCTTATATAAAGTTGTACAGTTGTATAACTGTACCAGGCAGCCACTCTGCTCATGTGCTATGATTATAAGGTAGTAGGCTAAGGAAGAATAGACTGAGAAATACCCTCAGAAGGGGACATGTGGGGACAGAGGCATGAGTGAGGGAAGGCTCTGAGGCTAGGGATTAACTCAGAAAGAAACTTCCAGCTTGGAGAGCATGCCACATCTTTATTCTATAGGGTGGTATTCAAAGTAGAAGCTGTTAAGGTGAGACCAGGGAAAATGGTCATACATTTGGGGCCATGTCACATGAGACTTAACAGCCCCCTGTGACCATCCATTTCATACTCTTCCATTGATGCTGTTCCTTCTTTCTTGTGGAGTTTAGTTATCTGCTAAGTTCATCTTGTGCCTCTCATCTTGTTTTCAAAGATGTTTTCCTATGGCTTTTCAGAATTAAGTTCTTCCTTGTTTTAGAGTGTTTCCCAAGAGCACTATACTATTTATTTATTTATTCATTCATTCATTCATTCATATATTTATTTCGTGCATTTATCTAAAGGGGGAACCCTGTGCAGAGGCAGTGTACACATATTGCTTTCCACTGATAGTTTCTCGACTCCTTTGTTTTATCATAGACAGAAGACCACAGTGAAACACAACAGCACAAAGCCACAAACTAGGTTTGTAGTATTTTCCTTTGTCTGCAACCTGAGTCTTTAGCAATGGGGTCTTTTCCCCTGCTCCCCTCATCCCCAGTATGAGCTCAGAGTCTGGGTATTCTGTTTCTCTGGGAAGAGAAGGGAAATGAGTTCCCATGAATAGTAGCTAGCTGGGGCTGGGATGCTAGCAAGCATGCAGCCAGCTCTGTGAGAAAAGCCTCAGCTCATGGATATGTCCTCTGTCTTTGCTCCTGAGTGCAGAAGTCCCAGAAGGGTCTATGAAGAGATGCAGTCAAGGTAGAGCACTCGAGTGCTGGCTGGAGCCTGGCAGAGATAGATGACTTGTGCTGCCTCACAGAGCAGCGGCTGTGTAGTGTGCAGGTTCTCCACAGAAATGTTCTTCCTGGCATTTTTTAAAAGGATGTTCTCATCCACAGCCCCTGTCTTTTGTGTCTTCAGGACTTTGTGATGTTCCCCATGTGCTAGCATGCTGCAGCCTCCCATTCCTTTCTTTCCAAATGAGAACTTACCATGATGCTGGTACTCATAATGTGCTCTTAGATGTAAAGGTGCTCAGGTCCACATTTGATTATACATTAACACCGCAAAAAAACAACTCACTTCATGCATCACAGCTGGCCCCAGAGTACAGCTCCTCCATTTATGTTGTCAAAAATTCGACTTATCTTGGGCCTGGAGAGATGACTTAGTGGTTAAGCACTTGCCTATGAAGTCTAAGGATCCTGGCTTGAGGCACAATTCCCCAGGACCCACGTAAGCCAGATGCACAAGGGGGCGCCATGCATCTGGAGTTCATTTGCAGTGGCTGGAGGCCCTGGTGCACCCATTCTCTATCTGTCTGCCTCTTTCTCTCTTGGTTTGTCACTCTCAAATAAATTAATTTATTTAATTAAATTTTAAAAATGGAAACATTGCCGGGCGTGGTGGTACACACCTTTAATCCCAGCATTTGGGAGGCAGAGGTAGGAGGATCACCATGAGTTCAAGGCCACCCTGAGATTACATAGTGAATTCCAGGTCAGCCTGGGCTAGAGTGAGACCCTACCTTGAAAAACCTAAAAATGAAAAAACCAAAAAAATAAAAATAAAAGTAAATAAATTAAAAAAAAAAAACATTGACTATATTAAAAAAAAAATCGACCTACCTTAGAAGAAGCTAGGGCATAGATGTGGTATGGGAAGTCACAGAGACAGCATGGGGAGGGAGAAACTATAGTAGCTTTTCTTTCTTTTTTGCTACATTTCAGGTGAGCAGATGTTCTCTTGATTTGACATTCTGCCAGGTATGCTTTTAAATGCACTAAGTCATTTTCAAATTCTTTCTAGATCCTGGAACACAGTGGGTGTTTGCTTTAGATGATGTAGTTTTTTTAAAATATATTTTTCTTTAGTATTTACCACTGTGTTAGAGAATTGGAAAAGTCTGTATCAGAGAAATCTACCTCGGTGATGGCTCATTGGGAGTTTCAAATTCATTGTCCCAATTCAGTGGTACAATGGATCTAAAATATTTAATTCCAAACACTATATTTAAAATTTATACTGTTCCAAGGCAACAAAATCTGAATCAAATAGTTTTCTATATTTGTGCAGATGTCATATTCTAATTTATGATCATCAATGATTAGAAGCTGGTTAAACCATTTTCTTCTTTATATACTCATGTGGCAAATTCAGAACCATGGAAGTATACTGAATGTTCTAATATTGCTCTATGTAATATATTTTGATATTTCTAATACATAAAAATTTTAAATGAATTCCCACCTGCATAACTTTGCAATGGGACAGACCAACTGTATCAGTGACTTACTTATTGCTATGACCAAATACCTAATAAGAAGCAGCTTAAAAGAGCAGAAGACTCATTTTTGGCTTATAGTTCAAAGGCATACTTTCAATTATGGTGGAAAGGCTTGGCAGTAGGACCAGGTTGCTGGCTGGTCACATTGCATCCACACTCAGGAAGCAGAGGGTAAAAAGGAAGTAGGTCTAAGCTATAAGGTCTCAATGCCTTTGGGGAGATGACTCAGTGGATAAAGCCCTTCCCATGCAAGCATGAGTTCCAGAGTTGGGATTCCCAGAAACCATGTAAAGCCAGATGATGGAGTGCAAGTGTCTATAATCCCAGTTTACCTACAGCAGGGATGGAGGTAGAGACAAGAGAATCTACCAGAAGCATGTGGGCCAGGTTGTTTGGTAAATACAGCCATGAACAATTAGAGATTCTACCTCAAATAAAGTGGGAGATGACTGATATTCAAATTGTCTTCTGGACACCATATGCATGCTATGGCATGTGTACGCCTTCATACACACACATGAACACACACACCAAAAAATAACCTTACAGCTCGTCCCCAGTGACCCACTTCCTCCAGCATGGTTTCACCTCCTAAAGGTTTTACTTCCTTTCCAAGTAGTACTATAAGCTGTGAACCAAGTATGCAAACACTTGAGTCTATGGGGGACATTTTACATTCAAACCAAAGCACCAACCTACATGAAAACCTTACAGTTTTCTAGGAGGTAATGACAGATGATTTCCAGATCCTCTTTGTGTTCCGAATTATGATGGAACTAGGCTTAGTAGCAAGGCAAAGCCATTAACACCTGAATGGAGTTTCATGAAGATCAGAGAAATAGGACCAGTAGGACCTAGGCCTAAGCCCTTGTTCTTAGCTAGTAGGAAGGGTGACAGAAAAAAAAAGCTTTGTATTATTTATTTATTTATATTAATTTATTTGAGAGAGAGAGAGAGAAAGAGAGAGAGAGAGAGAGAAAACAGGCATGCCATGGCCTCTAGCCACTGTAAATGAACTCCACACACATGTGCCACCTTGTGCATTTGGCTTACTTGGGTACTGGGAAATCGAACCTGGATCCTTTGGCTTCACAGGCAAATGCCTTAACCACTAAGCCATTTCTCCATGCCTTCTATTCTTTTAAAAGGGCTTAACATATATTATGTTGCTTCTCAAAACATCCTATGAGAAAATATCATTTTTGCATTTAATAGATGAAGAAAACAAGGTGCAGAGAGTTACATTTAAATGTGCCATATGGACACTGGTTGAGTTTTCTCATCAGCGGATATTCTTAACTTGCAGATTTCATTCCTTTCTCTTTGGACCTTTTCCTGCAGTCAGCACCATACTGACTGGACCAGATTGGATTCTTCTCTCTTCCTCCCACTCCCAGCCTTCTATTAAGCAATATAGCAATGAAGGACCTTCAACTATTATAGATTAAGTCTTGGAAGGTACAGGAAAAACAGTGATGCTGTTTATAAAGTTTGAGGGGTCACCAACTGGACCCTGAACACTACAATTGTGGGCGTATATTTTATACCTCAAAATTTAAAGGAGAGGGCTTGGACCAAGATATTCATGCATCATATGTATGTATGTATATGATCATGAGGCTATAAGTTGAAGGTGGTACAGGAAGCAAATAACTTTCTGCCTCAATGATAATGAGATTACTCTTTGGGATGCCAACTTTGTCTGAAGGAGGAGAGCTGTGGGCTGACCACAACCTATTGTCGAGTTACCGCATGTAGACTATGTATTTTGATTTTTCCAGACATATCTACATTCATCGTGAGCAAATATCGACACTTGTTATTTCCTTCATAATTCTCTCTGATAGCTTGCTCCTCTTAGGAAAAAAAAAGAAAACACACAGACTGTAAGGCTGACATGAGGTCCTACCATTACTTAAACCATCCGTTTAAGTAAACTTGAGTAGCTTCCCAAAGCCTTTTTTTTTCATTTCTATTTTAAACTGGTTAGAATAAGTTTTGAAGATAATTATAGGAGACATGTATTAAAATCATCAAAATTCTCCAATATCTTTGTCAAATCGAAGTATACTCAATATAGGCAGTTTGTTCAGGCATGTATATTCAAATGTGGTTCAAGTAAAAATTTCAACTATAAAAGGGACAGTATAGGTGGATCACATTAAGGCATCAATCAGTTAGCCACACATGCCTTTCAATAACAAACTATTTTAATAAAAAGCTCTAAAATCTCAATGGAGTAACATTAGAAAGTGTAGTTTTCTTATGATTGTGCAATTATGCTGACTGAGGCTGAGGGAGGAAACTTTCTTCCACTCAGTGATTCAGTGACTCTGTTTACTTTTGTGTAGTGATTTTGCTATCCCCTATGACCTTGAGGTTTACCTCTGGAGTTTTGTGCATGGCTAGTCAAGAAGAGAGGAGAGAAGACATGGAAAAGACCATAGGAAGGACTTCAGATCCAGGCCTGGAAATTCATGCACATCTGTATTTCTATTTCAGTGACTGAAACCCAGTCAGGGCTGCATCTACCTGCAAAGTATGCTAGGAAAAGTAACTATCTGCCCAGGAGGGACAGAGGTACAATTATCTAGTCTTAGACATCTAATTACAGAGCCTTCTTACTAGTAGCTGAATTGAATTAAGTTCTGTAGCCCCAAGAGACTAGGTCTCTAGTGAATGATAATATTCCCAAGCAGAGAAAATATAATAACATACTGTGTTTTATCACCTCACATAGATTCCTGTATAAACATGTATACTCTTGAGGCAAAAGTGAACCTCTTAGCTAGGAGTATTATCTAACACATAGATCCTGCCTCTTCCGAGAGTGGCTGGATATAGATATCTATTAGTAGAACAAGAATTGGGTTACTTGATTATCAGATATGTTTAAAAATGTGATATCCATATGACACTGGCATTCTCACTCCACACTTAAACATGCCCAAAGTACTTCTATACAGGTTTGTTTTCAGAATAACTGTTCTTTTATTTACCCATGCTTGAGTCCAAACTGCACAGGATGTTATTATTAATGTGAACCCCGATTCCTTCATCTGATCTGTTGTTATTGTCTTGCCTAAGGTAAGATAAAGCTATTTTGGTTTACCTCTAAGCATTAATAACTTCATAGTCCTGAGATATTATCCTTATGCCATGGTATCCTAATTCTGCCTATAGGTCAAAGTTTACAGAAATTTTAGTTGAAACCAACAGTTAACAACAAAATAGAATCATCAATTGACATAATTTCTAAAAAATAATAGGTAGATTCACAAAGAATCAAAGGTTTCAAAAAAGGAGACACGACTTCAAGGAGGATGTTTCCTATAACTCTCCCTGCAACAGTCTTAACTGCCCTCACCAGTGTTAGATCTATTTTCATCTACATGAGAGGAAGAGGAAAGAAAGGTTATTAGTCTTTTAATATCTGTTTCTTCCTGAGAAGACAAGAGGGGTAAGTCTCTGTCATGCAGAGGCTACAAAATGGGAAGTCTGGAGTAGCTTACTCATTCACATATCATCCAAGTCTCTGCTTCCACAAAAAAACTGAAGACCAAACTCTTCATACACTTGTGGGAAAAGGAGCAAGTCTGGCCCCTACCCGTTCCAGAAATTTTAGGTAGCTGTTAGAGATGATTAGTCCTTATTTCCCTGAAACTAATTCCAAGTATTCCTGCACTTCTAAGTTAGATTCCCACCTTCACCTTCCAGCCCCCATCCTTTACCTGTTGTTTGTACTATAAGTCTATGTCAGAGAAAACTATCCACAAATAAAGTCTTACTTCTTGGTTTCTGATTAGTCAGTCTTTAAGACAATGTGGCCATGCCCCAGTGTTCCCTCCAGAGAGAATCGGTGTATTCCACCTGATACCTAGCATAAAACCTTCCCCACATCCTTCCTGAGGCTTCCTGTCTTCCAGAATAACTGACATCAGAGACACACTGTTAAGTCAGATGACTGCCATACTGGGGTCTCTGAGCAACTGTGTGGAATAAAAGCAATTTCGTGTCCTGAACCCTATCCACAAACTATCATGTGAGGAGAGGTCTTCATGTTCTTAAAGACAAAAGCAGTTTCTTTCAATATACGGGGAAAATAATATACAGAGCATTTTCAAGGCACTAACATTTTGTTAGCCTACTTATGATTTTAAAATATGAAGCGTTTCTACCTTTGAATCTTTTGTCTCCATATATTCTTTTTAATATTCTATACATTGTGTGTAGTCTTTTAAAATAGTTTTTATTTATTTGAGAGAGAGAGAGAGTGAGAATGGGCATGCCTGGGCCTCCAGCCACTGTAAACAAACTCCAGATACATGCACTGCCTTGCATGGGTACTGGAGAATAAAAATTGGTCCTTAGGCTTTGAAGGCAAGTGCCCCTTTTGTGTAATCTTAACTTTATGAAGTTAACAAAGTAAAGAGAATAATACTCATCTAGAAATTAGTAGATGTTGCTGTTGTTCACCGGATATTAGTCAGGAGGTGATGTCCATCCTCTGCTCTTGCCATCATTTTCCCCTGCTATCATGGAGCTTTGCTTTGAGTCTATAAGACAAAATAAACCCTTTTGTCCCACAAGATGCTCTTTGTTGGGTGTTTTCTGCCATCAATGCTAACCTGACTGCAACAGTAAATTTGGTATTGAGAAGTGGTGTCATTGCTGCTTGAAACATGACTCTGTGGCTTTGGCCTCTTGGAACTGATTTTCAAGAGGAATGTGGAAGGATTTGAAATCTTGACCTAAGAGACACCTTGCAGTGCTGTAAGTACAGCTTGATGGACTATTCTGGTCAAAGTTGAAAGACCTGAATGCAGTAAGAACTATGGACTGTGAGGTTTGGCTTGTGAGGGTGAGAAAGAGCTTTGCCTGGATTGGGCTAGAAGCAGTTTGTGTGAGAGGCTTGCTGTTCTGCCTGTGTCCTGATAACTTGTGTGGGGTTGCATTGTGTAGAAATGGACATGTGTGAGCAGAGGGATATGGCACAGAAAGATGAAATCTTTGGGCCAAACCTCTGCCTGTTCAACTGCAATTGAATGAGGAATTACAACCATTGAGATTGGACCAGCTGACCTTCATTAGGACAACCAAAAGAATGCAGAGTCTTTTGAAAGGACCTGAATGCTCAAGGAATGTCTTGTTCTTCAGTCTGCTTTGTTCCCCCCTGGTTAACAAATTGGCACCCCATCTGGTATTATGGAGTAAAAGAAATGCAGAATAGAGTGGGTCATTGAATTTGTACCACAGTCTTATGATTTGGAAATGGCCATGGACCGTGTGAAACAGGTTTACTGGATGGCTACATAGAGACCCAATGGAGCTGTGAGGATGGACAATAGGTTGTAGTGGAGATGCCAGGACCATGACATAGCTGCTAAGGAGAGCTTCTGGCCTGGGATAAAGTTTTCCAGGACTGTGAGTAGCCTAGTTGGAGGTGCAGAATTGGAACTCCAGAGACTTATTGCTGGTTAGAATTATCAGAGTTGGGGGCTTGTCACTGGCTAGAGTTATTGGACTTGGAGATACAGAGTTTGATGTTTGCCCTGTTTAAGTCTTGAATTGGTTGAATATTCTTTGCTATGCTCAATACCATCTTTTGCAGTGTGAATGTTTATTGTGTGCCATTATGGAATTTTTTGAGATTTCTTTTGGTATTATGACTCAGTTAAAAGACCTTGGAATATGAAGATGTTTGAACATCATTGAGATTGATAAAAATGAATAGGATTTTTAAAGTTGGAGTGAATGCATGACATTTTACACCATGGATGGTTATCAGTTTATGGGGCCAGGGATGGAATATGGTGGTTTGATGCAGGTGTCACCCATAAACTTATTCTGAATGCTAAGTCCCCAACTGATGGCAATGTGGGAATTAAAACCTCCTGTAGGCAATATATTATTAGGGGTGGGCTTATGGGTATTATAGCCAGCTTCCTCTGGGAGTTTTTTTGCACTGTCTCCTGTTGCTGTTGTCTACCTGATGTTCACCAGGAGGTGATGTCCACCCTCTGCTCATGTCATTGTTTTTCCCTGTCATCATGGAGCTTCCCCTCAAGTCTGTAAGCCAAAATAACCCTTCCCCCATGGTGTTCTTTGTCAGGTGTTTTCTGCCGTCAATGTGAACCTGACTGCAATATATGCACATTTTTGTATATATTTAGATATATGTGGGGAACCAGTGTGGCGGCCATTCCAAGATGGCGCCTTGGCTGACTGCCAAGTCTTATGACTAGGCGCCATTTCCTGCTTCTGCCCTTGTATAGTCATGTTCACACTGCAGATGTGCGCATGTACCTTGTTATGTTAGATCAGTCCACCAGCAGGTGGTTGTTTGTGCCCTATAGCTAACGCCTACGTGGCTACTGCTGATTGGATCAGGTGAGGCTATATCTAGGGTGGAGGGCTGGGAGTCGGGGGCTTCCTGTTGTAAAAGGTTCCTGAATAAACTGCTTCAAGAAGAGTTCCTGTGGTCGTTGCCTTATTCTGCTGGTTGGACTGGGCGACGACAAGTGGTGGCCCGTACGGGGACTCAGAACTTGAAGTGGTCAGGGCAGCTAGCTGGTAAGTTCCAGGTAAGTGGACAAAAAGGGTAAAGGCAAGTTCTCCAGTAGAGAGACGATAAGGTCCCATAGCAAAATGGGCAATACATCTTCCAGTAAGACTGTGGCGTCTGCATTAAAAGATCTTTTGAAAGCGGAAGGATTAGGGTTAAAAGGCACCACAATAAGGTTTCCTTAGAGGAAACGCAGTGAGAAGATTTCTTAAGAGGGAATGATAGTTGGCCAATTAATGTATATTTGTTCGTGTGTTTTATTAGTGTATAAAAGTTGGTTAACCTCATGTGGTGTATTTGTGTTGTAGTGTGTCTGGTCATATTACATAGGGCAAACGAGAATGAGCCTCTCCCCTTGGGGACCCTACCCATATGGGCCCTAATTCGTTCTTGTTTAAAGTCTCCAAAACCTAGGATTCAGAAGCAGTTAAAAGAAGGGGAAAAAATTTTGGAGGAAGTAAGAGAAGAGCGCTCGAGTAAAACATCTAAAAGAAAAAGTAAAAATTCATACTCAAAACAAAACAATGAGGAGGAGCCGGAGCTTTCAGGGAAAAAAAAGAAAAAAAAAAAAAAAAAAAAAAGTTTAGCCAATTGCATTTAACCCCTAATGCCCCACGCCCTCCGGCGTATAATCCTACTGAAGGTGTTCTTTGGAGCTGTCAGGCTGTTTGTGCTTGCGGTTCACGCCCACAATTTGAATGACTACCCAGAATCTTACCCTCGATGATTGGACTAATCTAGCAAGGGCATGCTTGTCTGGGGGACAATATCTGATGTGGAAAGTAGCCAACCAAGAGTTATGCGCTGACACTGCCTGGCAATGCAGCTGCCAATAATCCTCAATCTAGATATATTAACAGGTGACTCCAGTATGGACTGGATGTCAAGCCACAACACAATCAGTGTTTCTTGACAAAGGGCATTCCCTCACCTTTTCTCCAAACTTTCTTACTTATAAGAATGAGTCCTTTGGTAGATATAATTTCACTAAACAAAATCCCACCCAAGTGATCACTCCAGATCCTTTTGATATTTGGTTGGTATGCAACCCTATGGGCACATGCACAGATATATCTTCAATGTCTATGTTATCTGGAGGGTCGTGGAAAAACTGCTCTTACCAACAGAACTTTTCTGCCACGTTTGAAGAGAATGTGAAGGTAAATTGTAGTAAGACCATCCAGCAGTGTATCAACAGATTAGTGTAGCAGCCACTAAAGCATGGAGAACTCTTTCGGGTACTGGGGATTTACAAGGACAACTGTCTAAGGTTATTCAGGGCAATAATGAACCCTATGCAGATTTTGTTGATAGACTTATTCAAACTGCAGGGCGTATTTTTGGAGATGACCTCTCCACAGAGGGCTGAGGGTGAAGCTTGTCAGTTTTGGAGCATTGTAAAAACGTGGTCATTCAAGAGTAAGAACTGTTGGTGTTGCTACTGCCTAAGAGAGACTTTAGAATTACTGCAGCTATCATGGCTGCTCTTGCAGCTTCTGCTGCCACTGCTGCGGTAGCTGCTGTAGCTCTAGCTAAGGCCATCCCAGCGGCCCAAGCAATAAACAGCTTATCCGAGAGGACTGCTTTGGCCCTGATACCCAGACAGAAATCAACCAACAGTTTCATGCAGACATTCTGCTAGTAAACCAACGAGTTGATCTCTTACAAGAACAGATGGACATTGTTGTATCTCAATGGGACTTGGGACCACAAATTTGATAATCTTACTAGGACGTTAAGGGGTCAAATAATTGCTATTAATAGTACCTTTATAGAGGTTGCTTCTGTAATGTAAATTGTCTCTTTCTTTCAATCTGTGATTAATTAGGGAAAAAATTGGTTTGGTTTTCTTGCTTTAGGCGACTTGCTATGTGTTGTATCAGCCTGTTGTATCTGGTGCCTATGCAAAACATGCCAACGCCAAATTCAAGAACGCTTATTGCCATCAACATGGGTTCTTCTCCTCAAGTTTAATTAATTTGCTGGACCCTTAACGGATCCATGCAGCTCCTCTCCTTCGGGAACCGCACAAGGTGTCAGACCTGTGCGTCTCAGTTGTCACTGAGAATGGGTACCAAGCTGGGTGCGAGGCAAGCACTGCAAAGGAAAGTCATTTCAGACTGCTTCTGACTTCCTTGAGGAACATGTCTGATTAGCATGGAGGTTGGCATCCTTAATTTTGCCTCCCCTCTACAAAAGTTGTCAAAACTTTAGAGGAATCAGACCACTGTTCCCCCCAGTTGGTTAATGCCCTCTGTCTATTTAGACACTGCATCTGGGAGCTAATTGCTGTTTATAAACAAAAAGGGGGAACTGTGGGGAACCAGTGTGGCGGCCACTCCAAGATGGCGCCTTGGCTGACTGCCAAGTCTTATGACTAGGCGCCATTTCCTGCTTCTGCCCTTGTATAGTCACGTTCACACTGCAGATGTGCGCATGTACCTTGTTACATAAGATCAGTCCACCAGCAGGTGGTTGTTTGTGCCCTATAGCTAATGCCTACGTGGCTACTGCTGATTGGATCAGGCGAGGCTATATCTAGGGTGGAGGGCTGGGAGTCGGGGGCTTCCTGTTGTAAAAGGTTCCTGAATAAACTGCTTCAAGAAGAGTTCCTGTGGTCGTTGCCTTATTCTGCTGGCTGGACTGGGCGACGACAGATATATATATTTTTCTAAGCCACTTAAGATAAACCAATGGATACTTTATTCATTTTCAAGAACTGTATTCTTATTGTAACAAATTACCTCAAAAATATTGACTAACAAAGCATAGTTATCATATAGTTCCTAAGGTCAGAAGTCCAAAATGTGTTTCATTAGGTTAAAATCTAGGTGTGCTCAGGGCTGAATTATTTTCTGAAATACATAGGTAAAATATTAGTTTCTTTCCCTGTTATAGTCAGTTCCTTGTTTCTGGGATGAACATCCAACCGGACATAGTTTATGGGAAGAAGAGGTTTATTTCAGGCTTACAGATCAAGGGGAAGCTCCATCAGTGTGGAAGAAGCTGGCTCCCTTTCCCAGATCCAAGCAGAGAGAAACCACCAAACAGCCAGTACAACCATCAAGCATGACCCATCCATCAGACCTCAAACTGCTCTCTCCACACCTTTGGGCTAGAATTCAGATTTTCTCCCAAACCCACCTTAGGGCTGGACTCCAGGAACCGCCCCCAGTGACACCTCTTCCAGCATTGATCACTGGAGACCCAGGTTCCAAGTATAATTTTCATAAAACACCTGAGTCTCTGGAAGCATACATTGATACTATCATATTCAAGCTACCATATTGCCTTTCCTGGCTCTTCATAAGAACTTACATCTCTAATCTCAGATCATTCTTCCTCTACCTTTGAAATAAGCCATGTTACATTTACTTTACCATCAAGTCATCCAGAGCTCCTATTCTGTTCCTATCTTTTGTATAAGGATGTTGTGATGACATGGGGGCCTCCAAGACAATCCAAGGTAACAAGGTAATCTTTTTTTTTTTTTTTTTTTTTTTTTTTTTTTTTTTGAGAGACAGAAAGAGACAGAGAGGGGGGGAGAGGGAGAGGGAGAGGAAGACAGATAGAGATGGGTGCACCAGCAGTCTCTCAGCTACTGTGAACGAACTCCAGATGCATTCACCCCCTTGTGGTCAAGTGTGGCATTACGCCCTTGTGTCACTTTGCATCTGGCTAAACATGGGACCTGGAGACTGGAACTGCTGGAGATTGGAACCAGCATTCTTAGGCTTAGGAGGCAGGTGCCTTAACCTCTAAGCCATCTCTCCAGCCCAGGTAATCTTTTCTTTTAAGAGATCCTGGTTATACCTTAGTTCTATGTTCTCTTAATACTCTCCACAAGCACAACAAAAGCTGGGGATAGCTCTTGTCCTTGTGTCACAAAGCCTGTTTTTAGATGGCCACTTTTATAGCAATTAATGATGTGGTGATGCAGATGGACTGCAAATTGTTAGTACAAATACATGACGACTACCCCAAACAAAAAGTACACAGGAAGAGAGCAGATGGTGTCCTGGATGCATTCTGGGTGAGCTTGATTCCTTCAGTGAAGGATGAGTAGGCTTAGATGGGATCAAAATACAACCAATAGCAAAATGTTTGAAAATGTTTTTGAAGCCTTTGTAATCAACAGAGGCCTTTTAGATAACAGAGTGACATGAATAGTTTCTCTAGAGGCATCATCCATTTAGCACTATGAGGGACTGACTGGAGAGATATCATCCTGGCACTAGTATGAGCTATGTCTATGACAAACATCCACTGAATAATGATGACAGGTGGGGAGAGTAGAGAAACAACATGAAGATGTTTTCAGAATTATGGTGGTAATAGATTCTGTGCATGGCTAGATGGAAGGACAAACAACTAATTCTACAAAAACTTATTTTCTCCTAAGCAGTATTTAAAATTTGCACATATTGAAAATTTGTACACATACATCATCTATAGAAAGAAAATGCATTTTATTTTGGATATGATATATCAAGTAGCCTGCTTTCCAGATTCCACAGCTAGGAGGTCTGGTCCTAGCCCAATTATCTAGAAAGCAGACATCAAGAAAGACAAAATTAAAACAGTACTACAATCTCCACGGTGAGAGGAGCACAACACATATAAAAGAAAAGAAGTTCCCTTCCCAGTGCTTTTCCTTCAGGATTTGGGGAATGCAGTAAATGAATGTGGAGGAGGACTTTGGCAGTGCAGCTGACACACATGTCAGGAAGCACATCACAGACAGAACTTGGCTTCCAGTGACTGCTAGTGAGAGTGAGTCAAGTAGAGGGAGGTGACAAAAGAGAGTGGGAGGAAGATAAGCAAATTGAATATTCTGTAAAAATAAATTGACATTGTTGATTTTTGATGAACCTGGGGAACTATCATTAAAGTCAATTCCAAAGAGGAATTTAACAATACCTATTCTGGGTAATAGCAATGGCACCCAGAAAGGATTTAATCTTCCAAAGGTGTCTCAAAAGAACACATTTCTTTATATGCACACATTGTAGAACAATTGGTTAAAGAAATCCATTGCATTTCTTTGTAACCTCATCATGTTTCATGCCTACCAAGCTTAAAGGAGAAAGCAGTGTGTTCGCGATGTCTGTCTTCTCTATGGCAGGGCTGAGGCTGAATCGAAAAGATCTTTAATTGTGTAGATTCAGGATCAGAGCCCCAAATTGTGTGCCTTTGAGTCTGATCACCATTCAGGCTAAGCATCTAGGCTTGTGACTCTGTGAAGAATGGTGACAGATCAAAGGATGAAAAGAGAAATCAGTGCAGATGAAATTCGGTTCGCACATCTTGAAGACAGGTGTCTGTTCTATACCGCTGGGGTGTGAGGTCAAGCTGTTAGTGCTGATGAGATGGTGGCCCAGGAGAGCAGAAAACATTTTAAGTTGTGATGACAGTGAATGACCAACACACTGATCTTTAAACCCTGTGTTTGCTAGAGGGAAAAAGCAGAGGAAGGCAGAAACATAAATATTCTCAAGGCAGTTTCTTCAAAAACCAACACAAAGTCCTCAGTGTCCCCAAACTCTTGTTAGTGAATTAATACAAATTCAAACCCCATACAGTGAAACATATCTTTGTCTGTTTTCTTGTTTGTTACAAAAAGGCAGGATTTACAGTGGGATATATTTGGTCAAGGGAGCTTTTCTAAATTATAGTCAATTCAGTTTGGTATAAGAGATCATGATATAATTTTTCCGTATTTGTTGGCAACCACTAAGTTTTAATGTTCTATCAGAATAGCCCTTAAAATTAGAATTATGGAATCTTAGAATTTTAAAGAAAGTGGGAGGGGTAGTAGTAGAAGTCACTGATGATCCTTCCTATGTCATCCCTTTAAAATCAATAACAACATTTTTGGTTAAAAGTCAAAATTAGCTTTGTCAACATATATAACTCTCATAAATTGTTGTAAGAATTATTAGTCCTTTAATAACTACTTATTCATGTAAAGTATAACTTGTAAGGCTTTCATGAATTACATACATATAAAAAGGGTGAGAAATTAAGACAGACAGAAAGGAAAAAAAGGAGAGAGTAGAAAATATGAAAGGATATGTCACTTTTACTAGAAATATTATAAATTAATGATTCTGGTAGAACTTATGACTGTTGCTTTAAAACGATAACATGTGGGTATAAAAGGGAAAGAGAAAAGAGAGCTTGCTTTAGAAATCAGTATTACCATGTATTTTTTATTTATTTATTTATTTTAAGATTCAAGATTGCCTTTTATCCTAACAGCTGCTGCTTTAAAGAAAAAAAAAAAAATCCACCCACTCAAGTCTCTGTCTATTTGTAATTTTCAAGTTCCCTGGAGGCTTGGGGAATTGTGTGGCATTTTTCCAGAAGAAAAGATTGGCTAGCTAAGAACTATAGTGGATCATAGCCTGAGTAGAGCTCAGCTGTCACAGGGCTTTCCCATAGTGCACTCCACTTCCTCCTGTAATATATCTAGGTGGTTCCTGGGTCCCCTCATTGCCACTCTTCACACAGGGTAACTGTCATAGTCTATGAAAGTACATTCTCTCTCTCTCTCTTTTTTAAATTTTTATTTATTTATTTGAGAGAGGGGGGAGAGAAAGATAGGTAGATAGGGAGATTGAGAGAGAAAGAAAGAAGGAATAGGCATGCCAGGGCTTTCCACCCTGCAAACGAACTCCAAATGCATCACCATCCTGTGCATCTGGCGTATGTGGGTCCTGTGGAATCAAACCAAGGTCGTTTGGCCTTGCAGTCAAGTGCCTTAACTGCTAAACCATTTCTCCAGCCCCTATGATAGCATATTCTCATACAAATTGAACAAAGAATCGACAAAACCCTTTATAACTTCATTCATGGCTCTTTTTAAGACAATTCCTCTACCTTACTGCCCAAGTTATTCAGTAGAATAGATTATGATAGAGTGCCCATGGGTTTAAATATTCATACTAGTGAATGGTTTATTGAGTGAATGCATCATTTTGACTATTTAATACAGTTTGGAAAATGAAATTTCTGTGTGTATGTGTATAGCTACATATGTGTGTTCATGGATATATACGTCAGTGTATTTGTGGAAACAAGAGGACCACCTCTGGTTGTGTTTTTCTCACTTTTTTTTGAGATAGTCTCTCATTGGCTTTGAGCCTCTCAATTATGCTAGACTAGCTGTCTAGTAAGACACTGGATTCTGTATGGCTCTTCTCTGTCTTTCCAGAACTGGGATAATAAGTGAGCACAACTTTTTCTTGTGCACATTGAAGATTGATATCAGGTTTTCATGCTTGCAAAGCAAAGGCTATACCAGCTGAGCTGACACTCCAGCTCCTCTTTATGTTAACAAATTATTTTCAAAACACCTATCTATATAATAAGGATTAAATAAGTAAAATTGAGTAATATATTATTTGATCATTTATTGATTATTTCTTTTAAATTATGCAAAATTCTTTAATAATCTCTTACTTATGAATATATTATGTTACAGTAAATCTAACAATATATTATAACCATGGCCATGTTATAAATAAAAAAAAATAACCTAAGTTAAAATAACTTTCTTAAAAGCATCATACTTCTTAATAAGCTAATCTAGGAACTGAACTCACATATATTTGATTTCAAAATTCCTATATCACTTAGAATCACCTTCATGAGCAGTGTTTCTGGGAATCTATAAAATCCTAATAAAGTAAGAATTTAAGTGTGAATGGTTCTGTTGTAGATGAATAATGGTAGATGAATAATGGCTCAGACAATTCTGGTCAAGGAAGACAAAGAAGACACAGACTATGCATCTAACCCAACAAGCAGATGATGTTAAAGATGTAAAGCAACTAGGTAGCTTGAGGTTCATTTCCCACTCTGTCTCATACTCACTTGGCCAGGATGCCCTCATTAAGTAGTTCATGGAAATGGTATCTAGACAAATTCCACTTTCAAAGTGACTCATGCATTGAGGGAAAGCCGACCACTGCAAATTATTTTACCTTTGACTCACACCAAGTTATAGAGTATCTGAATCCAAACTCTCAAACCTCTGTGATTCAAGTATCTTCTGAGTCAGAATTTGACTCTGAAATAGATAGGTTAAAGCACACTTGATCTCTGAAAAATACATGTTTTTAAACTTTTCAATATGGATTCAGCTTGATCTTTCTTTTGGCAAACTGAGCAAATATAAAAAAGAAATTAAAGTTATAAAAGTTCCAACAGTCAAACTAAGGGACCCACCTATATATGTTCTTGTGAGGGAGTTATTTCCATAAATAAATAAATAATTTAAAGTTTTTAAAAATTATGATCTCAGACTTTTTCCATAAAATTATTTGAAGTGAAAATGATTGTATTCTAAGTTTTCCTTTGCTTTTTAGAAGTCAAGTAGCAATGGATAATTGGGAATCATATGTGGTTTTAAGTATCAGATTTCATAATATTTTTAGTGTAAATACAATTTTCACTAAGAGATATAAGTTCTGCAAATTTTAGATGGGTAATGCCTGTATCCTGACCTCCATTTTGTTCACATTTCCTTCTGGGGGAAACTTGTCTATTGCTGACTGCCCTAGCCAAGTGTGACTTTCTTAGGAAACAAAAGGAAGGTGATAGAGTGGTGATTTGAATGGAAAAGGACCTTTATTGCCTAATATATTTGAATACTTAATCTCTACTTTGTGGTACTGTGTAGGGAGGATATGAACCTCTGTGAAGTAGAGACTTGGAGGAGGAAGTGTGTCACGAGGGCCAGGCTATGAACTATTACAGCCTAGCCATGTTTGCTTGCAACTTCCTTCCTGCCCATGTGAAGATGTGACACCTGTCATCTACTGCTACTGCCATATTTTCCCCCTCATGATCAAACTTGTACTTGCAACTGTAAGGTGATAATAAACCCTTTCCTTTCTTAAGCTGCTTATGGTTATTTTGTCACAGTGATGAGAAAACCACTAATACATAGAGGTTGTGTATACTGAGTGTTATCATTTGCATCACTTTTTTTTTTTTTTTTGAGATAGATTCTCACAATATAGCACAAGTTAACTTTAACTTGTATTGATCCTCATACATCAGCCTCCTGAGTGCTGGGCTTACTCACATGTGACCCCATATCCAGTCATTCCCATCAATCTCATTTCTGGACAGCTCATGAATATGAGTTCCAGTTTTATATGCTCCTATGCCATTCATGCCCTGCCAGCTTGGACCTCTCTCTCAGTCAGGGCAATACTTCCCACTTCCATGGTTTTAGAATTATTTACCCCCAGGATCAGTACAAATGGTTATATTTTCTTTCTCTTCCCTGTCCAGAGTTGCACAAGAGCCACACATGCCCAATGACTATGTCATTACACATTCATGCCATGCCATGTACACTTTCACTTGCCTCTAGTCACAATTATTAACTTCTCAATTACATTTTTCCACCAAGGTTTCCACAGTATTTTCTTTTTCTCTGCATGTTTTCTTGTGCCTTCCAAGCAAGTGCTTTCAGTTTCAACTTTTTAAGGAAAATGTTTGGCTCTCTGCGGTAATATATAACACTCTTTTTTACTTTAAAAATAAATTATTATCCTGTTCTGTCTCCCCTTAACAGTCTTCAGTGATGGAAGGGGAACTCTCGTGCCTTGTTTATTTTTATTTTTTATTTTTGGAGAGAGACAGAGAGAGAGACAGACAGAGAGATAGGGAGAGAGAGACAGAGAATGGGCGTGCCAGCAGTCTCTCAGCTGCTGTGAACGAAATCCAGATGCATGCGCCCCCTTGTGGGCAAGTGTGGCATTGCGCCCTTGCATCACTTTGCATCTGGCTAAACATGGGACTTAGAGATTGGAACCGGGTTCTTAGGCTTAGCAGGCAGGCGCCTTAACCGTTAAGCCATCTCTCCAGCCCCTCATGCCTTGTTTATAAGAGGAATCTACTCATGTTCAAGATCCTCCCAACTCCATGTTCTCCTTCTTGTTTTCCTCTCTCTGTTCTTTTCCTCCATCTCTCACTCTTCTCTGAAAACAGTCTCAAGATTACTCTTCATGTATGATAACAGAACCATCATTACCTTCCTAGAGACAATGGAAGTTATTGGCCCTTGATGTTTCTGGGCCAGAGCATGAATGGACCAGACATTATTGGAAAGCATTGGATAAACGACAGTGTGGGACAGGGCAGTGGAGGTGAACACACCCTCCCAGTGGGGCATTTTGGAAAGAAAGATTGGGATATTGGACATGATATATCATTTAAATCATGCTTTATAAGAGTTCCTGCCTTTAAGACCCTGCATGACATACATAGGCAGATGCCATAGGGGAGCAGAGGCTATTACAGAAAAAATTGGCAGAAATTACCAGACTAACTGATCCCTTTCTCAATTTCAGTGCATTTCTGGAGAGAAATAACTTTGCTGTCAAATACACTTCTCTGGCTAACTGCTTCATAACTCTAGATAGTTATAGAAATTGTTGCTGCCAACATGATTTTTAAATTAGGCTTATTAGACTGCAAAGTCAGGATTCGAAAACCCTGGCTATATATAAGGAAGAGAAAAATCTGTTTTGGCAAAGAAAACAGGTTTCCCTTCTGGACAGCAAGAATGAATGTTTTCATTCATTTTATATATGTATATTCAAAAGCCTCTCCATCCACTTCAATCTGAATGAATAAATTCTTATGAAGCCTGACTTATATCAACTATTCTACTTGATGCAAATATGTTTATGACAAAGAGATATAAAATAGGTTTGGGTAGAAAGGATTTATGCATGTGAAGATATTAGAGAGGAGTTGGATTTTAAGAAGCCATAGAAGTATATGCTTAGTAAGTAACTTGTAGGAATGATCAAAAAAGAGAGAGTTAGTGCTGGCTGGAGATGTCTAGAAAAGAAGTAGGAAAGAGAGTCACTGGAGGGGATAAAAAAAATTGAGAGTACCTGGAGTATTTCCGCCTAGAATTATGCAAACTTAGCTGCAGGAACAGAGGCTTGGAATCCTTCTCACAATATTTGAATATTGGTGTTGAGGAGCTAAGAGCAGAGACAAATGTATGCATAAAAGCAAGGAATTATCCTTTCCATTAAATCACTTTCTGTGACAGCCTTTATTTGGTCTCTCACACACTGGTGAGGAGAAGTTCCTTTAGCACATTTCACCATAGAATTTTATGATGAAAAGTCTAATTTCTCAAGCCAGCCCTTTTGATTTCAAAGTCTGGTTACAACACAGAAAAGTGACTTTGAGAAACTGAGAGTTCTGTTCCTTAGGTACTTTCATGTGTAACATGAAGATTAGAAGGGTGATATTTGAAAGTGATTAGGAAAAGTTTTGTGGCTAGATACATAAAGGCTGAATGCAATGTTTGTCACAGAGTAAATACTCTATAAGTAGGAACCACCATTGCTAAATTTCTTGCTAGCTTCTGAACTGCCCAATTTCTGGAGTTGTGCATTTATTTCATTTATGATATTTGTCAATATAAAGATACATGCAAGGTGTACAATATGATGATTAGATGTGCATATTGTATCAGCCCATTTTCCATTGCTATAACAAAACTCCTGAGGATAAGTTATACTAAAAGGGATTTATGTAATTCACAGTTTTGGAGCTTAATGTTTAAAACAGTAGCCTGAGTTTCTTAGGCTAGACTATGTCACATGGAGTTAGATAATATCATGGTGTGTGTGCATGAGAGAGAGAGGGAGAGAGAGAACATGAAAATCACATGGTGAGACAAATAGAAAATAAGAGAGTATTACTTGTAAGGGATCAGTCTTGTTCTTGTATACAGATCTCTTGCAGCAGTGGAGTAGAGAACTACCTTAGTCTTTCAAAGAAGGATGCTCTAGTTGACCTTATCACCTCCACTAGACTCTGCATCTAAAAGGTTTCCGTTTATTATTGACACATGGATGACCAAGCTTCCAACCCAAACCCTTGGAAACAATGTCCCCAACCATAAGCATATATATATTTGTACACTGTGCCATGTTCAAATTAATTCACACATCTATAATTTATACACGCATGCTAGACAGCAGATGTCCAAAGGCTATCTGTCTTATAATTATGTTTGTCTATATTGACTCATACCTCTTCTTATCCCCCACTGCTTAGCCCCTGACAAATAGAGCTACACTATCTGTTCAAATTAGTTCAGCATTAAAAAATATGAACATATGAGAACATATAGTATTTGCCACTCTTTGTCTGGCTTAATGTTCTTAGTATATTCACTTCTAGGTTTATCTCTGTTTTCTTTCTCTCTGTCTCTCTCTGTGTCTGCCATGATGCACTTGTGGAGTGCAGAGTGTTCCCCTCTCTGTATCTTGCTCTGTTATTGTACTGAACTTATTATGTGCTTCCAGGACATTCTCCTCTATTTGCCTCTCATCTTGTCATCAGTGTTCTGGGATAATAAATACTTACTACAGCTTCTGGGATTATAGATGCTTACTACAGTTTTTGGCTTTTTAGGCAAGGTCTGTGGATTAAGCTCAGATACTTGGGTTTGAGCAGTAAGCACTGTATTCACCGAGCTATCTCCACAGCTCCTATTGATGTTTTAAATGACAATATATCTTTTGGAATGGTTGAATGCTATTCCACTTGGATCAATTCCATATCTTCTCTCTTATAAACAACGATATTTGAAGATACTGATTTCACTTTCTTTGGGTATATATGCCTAGTAGCTATATTGCTAGATCACACTGTACCATTTTCAGTACATTGGACTTACATCTTTTCCCATAATGGCTATTTCAATTTACATTCCCATCATCAGTATACAAGTGTGCCTCATTCTCCACACCCCTTCCAACACTTGTTTTCTCCTATCTGTTTCATAATAGCCACTCTGCATAGTGTGAGATGATGCGTTAGTGATTTTGATTTATGTTTGTCAGATGTGATGCTGAGTACTTTTCATGTATCTCCTGACCATTCTTATAATTTACTTTGGGAAATACCTATGCAGGCCATTTATATATTTTAGAGTGGTTTTTTTTCTTACAATTGAGGTATATATAGTATTTTGGTCATTGACATAGTTTATTAGATATATGCTTACATTTTTCCTCCACTATATGTGATATCTTTTCATTTGATTTCTTGTTCATACTGCTCTGTAGAGACTTGCTGGTATGATGGTAGTCTCCCGTATTCATTTCTGTTTTGTTTCTTGTGCTTTTATTACCCAAATGCCCCCCAAATTACTGCCAAGACCACTTTCAAAGAGCATTGGTTCCCATGTACCTCGAGAAATGCATGGCACTTTCTTTTCTTCTAGGATTTTTATAGTTTCAGGGAATACACTTGGATTTTGGGCCCATTTTTGCATTGACTTTTATATGTAGTATATGATATGAATCAAATTTTATTATTTTTATGTGGATATCCAGGTCTTCAACCATGACTGATTGAAGATACATGGCTTTTGCTATTCTGTATGCTTGGTGCCATTGCCAATTATTCCTATATGTAAGAGTGTATTTCAGAGATCTTTTCTGTTCCAGTGAGAACTTGCATATTAATGCTTTCAAATTCTCATATGTAGCATAAACCTAAAGTATTAGAAAACGTAATAAACTTTTGGATAAGGAAAGAAAGAAACTTAAATAAGCCATTGCCATTTCCCAGGTTTCTTCACTACATACACACATCCCTATGGCCAAGATGAAATTCAATTTAATGCACACCATGGATAGCATTCTAATGTCCATCTTATTTTCAGTTTTCTTACAACTTTGACTTCTCTTTGAAATTTTGAAAATCACTATAAGAATTTTAATGTTTTTTTTTGATCAAAAAGGCCAGAAGTCCTAATATCTAACCATAACTTTCACGTCTTGTGCAGGTGAAAGATAATGTACCTCTGCTTCTTTCGAGGCACTGTAGGTTCTTGAAAGAGGAGGCTTATGCTGACTGCAGTGTTTGGGAAGGATTTTTCTAGAAAATATCTAGAAATTGAGTTGTCCTGAAGAAAGAATGGGGCTGTCCAATAGGTGTGACCTGAAAGGACCAGGATTCGAATGACTGTTCTATACTCTCCTTGTAGTATATGGGGAAGTATTGGGACTGGAGCTCAACAGCATTGTGAGAGCCACTGGGAATAAAGAAGATGTAGATAAGGCTTTTAAAAATAAGACCAAGAACTATAGTCTTGGAGATTGTCACTAATTGTTCACTTTTCCCTTTGGTATGTCATTTGACTGAAGACACATCTGAAGAAAGCTGACCTGAGGTGATTGTCCATTCACACCCATTTGACTGGGCCAAGCATCTTTCTGTTTCCAAGAAGCTGTTTAGGGATGACTTTTCATCTGAACTACTAGACTTTGAGTAAAGCAGATTGCCCTCCCTAAAGTCCTTACCCATTCAGCTGAAGAACAAAAGCAATGAGCTTCCCCTCACTAACAGGAGATTCCTCCTTTCTAACTGCCTTTCAAAGTTGGATACTGGCCTTTTCCTACTTTTCAGACTTGAACTGAAGCATCTTCCTCATTCTTAAACCCACTGGCCTTTGCAAAGGAGGTATACTTTTGGCCTTCCTGTTGAGCTAGTAAACTCATCTCATAGGATGCAGAACTTCAGGGTTTATGAGAGCATGAGCCAAATTCTTACAATAAATATATTCATAGTTTGAAGAGTATGGGCTATTCAACCAGTGTGAAAGAGTTCCTCATTCTATTGGGCAATTTCTCTTAGGTTCACATTAGGTATTAAAACAAAAGAAACATTCATGCTACTTGGAAGCATCTACAATACACTAAGTATACTATCAGAGGCATTAAAATTAATATCACCCCTGAAATTATTTGTTCTCTCCTTTCTTAAAATTATGACATTTCATCTAAAATTCATTCCACTAATATATTTAATTACTTTGTATCTTCTTTACTTACATCAGCCTTCAACAAACTGGACAACCCATGAGATAATATTTTGAAAGTTACATAGAGTAAATGTGTAAAGAAAATTATCTCTTATTTTCTTAATTCACTGCTATTAATCAATAAATATGACAAGGTGCTTATTTTTTAATGTAAACAATTTATTTGAATATAGGCTATTTAGATACCTTGATCCTATTCAGTTTTTGGCAAAGAAAATGTTAAAAGCTTTGCATCTTTCAATGGAAATAATTTCTGATAGCACAATCATGACAAAATATTATTCACATGTACACACACCCATAAGCATGCCTATATTTGAGTATGTACAGATACACACAGATCCATGTTTCTTTTCTCTACAATGATTTCAGACACTTTGATGTATTCAGGTGGACACAGAGTTGTATATTAAGTGGTGGCTGATATAGCTGCTTTTCAGTCTCTGTGTAATTATATATACATATAGATAGATAGTAATTAACTACCACAATGTGTCATTATGCTGGAGAAAAAATGGATGTAGGGTAGGCTTAGCATTTTTATGCAGCAACAAGGAGACTGGCAAGGTGGCAAATGATGTCTGTAATATTAAAGTATTTATAAAATACACAAAATTGGCTCTCCAGGTAGTTATGGTTGAAAGCCGAGAACCTTGAAGGTTAGTGACTCAGGGCTACTAGTCTGGTTGGGAATTTGAAATAAATATGCAATAAGGGGATTGTATATATTCAGGCATTTGACTAAGTCAATTGCTGATAATAGAAGCAGACAGAAAGGTCAGGTCCTCCCTGAGACTCAGGAACTATTTAGGAATTTGTGCAAAAATAAAAATTCTATAGTTGAAAGAGATAGCAATTACTTTTGTGTAGCTATGACCAAAATGACTGGCAGAAAGAAATAGAAAGAGGACAGATTTATTATGGATCATAGTTTCAGAGAGTTCAGTCCTTGAGTGTTTGTGTCCATGCCAAACAGGACAGAGGACAGCCATTACAGCACAATAGACAGAAAACAAAACAAAACAAAAAAACAAAGTAAGTATATCCAGGCACTCAGATAACTTTCTCCTTTTTGTCCTTTTTTCCTCTCAGCCCCCAGCTCATAGAATGGTGCTACTGATATTCAGGTTGGGTCTTCCCAACTTCATTTAACCCTCCATGTGAAGAGCCTCAGAGACATAGCCAAAAGTGTGCCTTACCAATCTCCTAGGGGATTTTAATTCTTGTTAAGTTAATAATGAAGATTTACTATTAAAAGTCTACCCCATGTCAAGTTGACTCCTAAATATATCACTCTAAACCACTGCATTCTACTCTAGGTGCCCTAAAAACTCATACCATGTCATAAAGCAAAATACATTACCCATGGATACATTACCCTAAAGTCTTAAGTTTCAGCACTGTTTGAAATCTCAAGTTCAAAGTCTTCACCAACTCAAGGAAAACTCTTCACTGTACAATTAAAAGAAAGTTACATAATTACAATATATAATGGTGCAGAGTAAACATTTCCATTCCAAAAGAGAGAAATGAGAATACAAAGAGGGATGGGACACAGAAAAGACCAAAATCCATCAGAGAAAATGTTAATTCCCATAGCTCCTTCTCCAGCATCCAGGGCATATGGTGTCATGATGTCAACTCCATCAGGCTTGAGCATCCCTAGCTCTATGGCATTGATAGCTACATCCTACAGCATCTGTCTCTTGGACTAGGTTCATTCATTGCCCACAGCTTTCTTGGGATGGTATTTCATGTTCCTGGTGTCTACATTGCCATGGGGTTTCTGATGCAGCTTAGGATTCACCCTGACATCTTCATATATCACCCCTTCAGGGACTACTCATACATTTTCTAAGCTCTAGGAATTCCTTAAAAATCTTGATGGAGGGGGGCTGGAGGGATGGCTTAGTGGTTAAGGTGTGTGCTTGCAAAGCCAAAGGACCCACGTTAGCCAGATGCATGGGGGACACGTGTGTCTGGAGTTCATTCGCAGTGGCTGGAGGCCCTGATGCACCCCCAAAAGTTTAAAATTTTACAATATGGAGGTTGTGATGTGTGGGGTCTGAAAAATTCCAGAAATGTCCTCAAGGCATCCTTCTACTGTCCCAACACAAAGCACTTGGCTTCTTTAGAGTGGCATTAATCTCTACAACAGTACCTTTTTTATTATTAGTTATGTATGTACTCAGTGTGTAAACAACCATCCTTACCCTCATCCCTGCCCCCCCAAGGGACCCTCCTCTTTGGGGATGCCAGTTATCACAATGGGAATTTGAGGTCATGCATTATGGGTAGCCATCTTTTATGTGGAAAAGGCAATGTTTCTGTGCATAATGTCCCAACCTGTGGCTCTAACAATCTTTCCGCCCCCTCTTCCATGAATTTCCCTGAGCCATGTTGGGTTCGTTTTGGGTCTACTTCAGTGATGGGTTTTTGGGAGCCTCTGTGTCTCTAGATCTCTGATTTGGTAGGTGTTGAGTATCCTCTGTGTCTATCTCCTTCATCCTTGTGCTGATACCGGGTTCACCAAGAAAGCAGCACAACAGTACCTTTCTTATCCACAGTTTTCAACTCATTCCTTCCTTGGCTAGACTCTACAATTTGAAATCCTTCTATTCTACCTTTTTTTGTCCCAATTCTCACTCTAATTCTGGCTAAAAGAAGCCAGCAATAACTGTTCGGCTGCCAGAATGCTATGCTGCCTTGAAATTTTATCCATTAAATTTATTGAATGACTATTCAACTTTAACTTTGGCTCCCACAAAGTTTGGGGATATGTGAAAAAATGAAGAGAGATTCTTTGTCACAATATAACAATAATGTTCTGTAGTACAATTTACAATGGAGTCCTTGTTCTAATCTTAAACTTCCTGAGCACAATCTTACTGCTGCATTTCTCCTGACCATTCAGTCTTTCACTATACACACAAACTTCCCATTAAGCTCTGCCTACAGCATTGCAGAAGTCCATATCCATAACAGGGATTCTCCAGCTTACATCTCCAAGCATTTAAAGATTCTTCCTACTAACCCGTTCCAAAGATTTAAGGATTCCATGGTCAGGTTGAGTCATAGCAACCACTCCATTCTTCATAATACTTTCTGTGTTTCTTACTTATGTGTTCCTGGTATTTGACAGAAAAACCACAAGAGAGTATATTACTTTTATTGTTGCTATGAGAAAATACCTAACAGGAGCAATTCAATGGAAGAAACATTTCTTTTAGCTTACAGTCTATAAAGAGCTAAGTCCATTATGGTGGAAAGACATAATGGCAGGAATATGAAGCAGCTGGTTCCATTGTGAAGTTTTTGTTTTTATAATTTTTCCTTGATTAGTTGGCTTCCTTATTTAAAAAAAAATATTGACAACTTCCTTAATTGTAGAAAATATCCCATGGTACTTCCCCTCCCTCCCCCCACTTTCCCCTTTGAAATTCCACTCTCCGTCATATCCCCTCCCCCTCTAATCAGTCTCTCTTTTCAGTTTGATGTCATGATCTTTTCCTCCTATTATGATGGTCTTGTGTAGGTAGTTTCAGGCACTGTGAGGCATGGACATCCTGGCCATTTTGTATCTGGAGGAGCATGTTGTAAGGAGTCCTACCCTTCCTTTGGCTCTTACATTCTTTCCACCACCTCTTTCGCAATGGACCCTGAGCCTTGGAAGGTGTGGTAGAGATGTTTCAGTGCTCAGCGCTCCTCTGTCCCTTCTTCTCAGCACCGTGGTGCCTTCTGAGTCATTCCAAGGTCACCACCATCTGAAAAGAGAAGCTTCTCTAACCAAAAGTGAGACTAGCATTAATCTATGGGTATGGACATTAAGAGAAGGGCTTGCTGGTCAGTTTGATGAGCAGAGTATATACATTTAGCCAGACACCAGCATACATTACACCTCTAGGTCTCATGATTACCCCTGTTGTAAGTTTTCAATATTGGGGATGTATTCCCTCCCATGAAGCAGGCCTTCAGTCCAATTAGAGAGTAGTTGGTTTCCCCCATAACAGACATGCCACTACTGCACCTGTTGGCACATTTGGCCTGACTGGCCAAATTTAAAGCTTGCAGGGTCCACTGTTGAGTATCTTCACTGGTGTTTTCTCTCTCTCCCATTGAACTGCATGCAGCATAGCTTTTTCCAGCTTTTTGTCAGGTGGTCCACATGGAGGAGGCTTTCAGCTCAGCTCCAGCAGGATTTCTCAGTGACCTTGCAGCCCAAGTATGCAGAGTCTTCAGCAATAGGGTCTTACCATCTATTTCTGGTGGGAAACCAAGGACCTTAGCAATGGCCTGTAATGTTGTGGGGGTATATGTGACCTCCCTAGCCAACATCTCAATGGAAGGTATCCCATCCCTGGCACTGAAAATTTTTTAGTAACAATCTATGGCTTCTGAGTGTTCCATTGTCCAGGAAAGTTGGTTTCCATATGACTTATTTATATTCTCTTAGATTTTATTTAGCCCTCCCTCCACCTTTCCTTTACTCAATCCCTTCCCATGATCTCACTTGGGCTTCCTTGTTTTGCTTTTTATGTCTCAGTTAAACCTCTCTGTAACCCCTCAGCTAGGTTAGTCTGAATTCAGCCAAGCTTACTGTGAAGACTGACCATCACAGGGTACAAGGGTCTGTTTGGGCTCCTAATTCCAGGGGTTTTAATTTTAATTCAACACAATGACAGCAGGAGGGTGTGGCATAAGACAGTTGTTCCCCTTCCAGCAGATAGGAAACAGGGAAATGAGTGCTAGAGCTCATCTGGCTTTTCCTTTTCCTCTGTTAGTTCATCTGGGTCCACTGCCAGTAAGATGGTTCCTTCTTGAACTTAGTTCTTCTAAATCTGGAACTATTTGTTACAAAAAGAAAGATGAGGTCTGGAGAGATGGCTTAGTGGTTAAGGCGCCTGCCTCCTAAGCCCAAGAATGCTGGTTCCAATCTCCAGGTCCCACGTTTAGCCATATGCAAAGTGATGCAAGGGCACAATGCATCTGGGTACACAAATCTGGATTTCATTTGCAGTGGCTGAGAGGCTGCTGGCGCTCCAATCTCTATCTGTCTTCCTCTCCTATCTCTCTGTGTCTCTCTCCAAAATAAAAATAAATATAAAAAAAGAAAGATGAAAAACTTTGAATTTTAGCTTTTTGATCTTTAGAGGACAAGAATTCCTCCCCCCCAAAAAAAAATCAAGTAAAAGAGGCTGATGATCTAAAGTTTTCTCCTACTCTGTTACTCTTTCTTGAAACAGCCACATCATCCTATTTACTTAATGATACCATTTACTGTAATCTCTCCTTATCTCTTTGTTTTTATTTGTTTATTGTGAATATCCTACTACTAAACTATAGGCTTAGTAGGACAGGGAGCTATCCTTGCTTATGCATGACTTGTGACATGCAGTGCCAGCACAAATACATCACTTCATTGAGTTCAGTGAACGAATGCATAGATGGACCTTCCTGCAAGTTGTTTTGTCTCAAACCCACTGCAGGACATTCTGATAATATTGCATAGTTAAGAAGATCACATAACTCCTTTCCTGAACAGGGGTCCTGAAGAGAATAGGGGATAACTACATTGGTATACTATATTCAACTACATTGGTATACTAAGATTCCAGGCATCAAATGGCACTGTGCAATGCAAACGAGTCTCCTGAGGTTACCTTAGTGGGACCCAAGTGCCTCTCTAAGCCTATTCTTTTAACTTCTGTGATTTATTTTTATTTTTATTTTTTGTGGATGAGCAAAGGTTTCAGTTTCGGGAACTATGAGTTTCTTTTTTTATTTTTATTTTTCAACTTTTTGTGGGCTCTCTAGTTGAAAGAATTCTCACAAGATTTTATTATCAACTATTTGGGCTTGATTCTAGATTTTGTATCAATAAAAGTAAAGGCAGGGTAATATGCTAATGTTTTCAAACATTTTAAAAACATTGCACACAGTAGTTCCTGGGAGAGGTCACTAGAGACACAGATTAAAAAGATAGATTTTGAGGTAAGGGAATACCGGATAGATGGCTCAGTGGTTAAGCACCTGCCTGCAAAGTGTAAGGATAGAAGTTCAATTCCCTAGTGCCCATATAAGCCAATGCACTGGGTGGCACAGGCAGCTGGAGTTTGTTTACAGTGCCTAGAGGCCCTGGCATGCCCATTGTTTTTCTCTCTCATAAATAAACAAATGAAAGTAAAAAAACAATTAAAAGCAAAATGGCTGAAGAGATTGTTCAGTGATTAAGGTGCTTGCCTGCGTAGCCTAACAACCTGGGTTTGATTCCCCAGTACCCACATAAAGCCAAATGCACAAAGTGGAACATATATCTGGAGTTCATTTGCAGCAGCTAAAGGCCCTGGCATGTCCATTATCTCTCTTTCTCATTCTCTTTCTCTTCCCTAGCAAATAAAAGAATAATTAAAATATATTTTAAAATTATAAAAAAAGAAAAAATGAACAACTTCCCGGATATGTTGATTTCCTTAAGGAGGCTCAGAAACCCATTCCTTCTGCAAATGACCAGGTATACTAGTAGATGCTTAGATTTAGGAGTTATGAGACTCGAAGTCTCTGAGATCAGTATTCAGTACAAAAATACCTTTACTATGTGGAATTGTTACCATTGGCTAAGTTAAGAGCTGTAGAATGGTCAGGAATATGAATTTGTAGGCCACAGAGCACCCCCCTCCTTTATGCTTCATTGCATGTGACTGGAACACAAAAGTGTCTGCTGCTTATATTCTGGGGGCATAGGAAGTACAAGCTGTGACTAACTGATTGCAAAACCAGCTGACTCATTTCTATCTCTTCTCTTCTTTATTTATTTATATTTATTTTTCTTTTCTTTTCTTTCTTTCTTTTTTTTAGCTTTTTTTTTTTTTTTTTTTTTTTTTCGAAGTAGAGTCTCAGTCTAGCTCACTATGTAGTCTCAGGGTGGCCTCGAACTCTCAGCGATCCTCCTACCTCTGCCTCCCGTGTGTTGGGATTAAAGGCGTGTGCCACCACACCCGGCTCTCTTTTTATTTTTAATAGTTATGTATATAATATGTATATAGCCATGATGGTAACATTGTTAGCCTTCTCCCTGTCCTCCCCCCATGGAGATTGTGGGTCTTACATTGTAGGGGTAACCATCAGTTATGGGGGAGAGGCAATGTCTCTGTGCACAATGACCCAACTTATGGCTCTAACAATATTTCTGCCCTCTCTTCCACGAATTTCCCTGAGCCATGTTGGGTTCATTTTAGGTTTATTTCAGTGACGAGGTCTTGGAGGTCTCTGTGTCTGTGGATATCTGATTTGGTAGGAGTTGAGTGTTCTCTGTGTCTATCTCCTTTGTATCTTCTCCTCTCTTTTAAAAAATATTTTTATTATTTTTAAATGGGAGAGAGAGAGACAGAGACAGAGAGAGAGGAGACAGGAAAAATGAATGCACCAAAGCATCCTCTTTTAAGCCAGTGTTTACTACTATACTGAAGCTAGAGAAATGCAGCCAGCTCCGGGTTTGCATGTCCTTAGTGGGCTGCAGACATAGTTGGGCAACTGTGGCACTTTGGAGTCTGGATATGGTTGATTGATAGGCACCAAAGGGAGAAGGTCACTAGATATGTAAATGGCACCTTGGAGTCAGGAAACCTCTTCGAAATGCTTTAGGAGTGGAAAAGGGAAAAGATGTAGAAATACAAAAAACAGATACAATATATAATAGGAAAATGAAAGAGGAAGTAGAAGAAGGAGAAGTTGATGAATAGAAATGTAGGAATTGCCTTTTTATTTAGCAGTCTTATCAGAACCATAGGGAGTGTGTTTTGTTTCTCCGAGTCCAAGCTCCTTAGGCATCTAATGAAAACATCATGAATTTTCAAAGTGCTTTACATTCTATAGTTTTGAAAGCAAGGGGATTTTCTTATGCTGGGTATCAGTCCACCAGATACAAACTAGCATGGGAGCACTCTTATAAGCCTATGTTTATTGAATTCACTCCTCATAAAAGCAGTACAGTTACAATTGAGGGAAATAATGGAAAATGGCTTTGCCATGAATTTTGATAGCTTTATTCAATCTTTAAATCCATCCTCATTTTATCATTAGTCTATTCTTTTCGAGTCCTTTGATGCAATCCTGTTTTACAGATGAGCCCATTAATTCTCTGGGTGGTTAAGTGATGAGCTGGGCCTGGCAGTCAGGTGCAGGGTGAAGATTAGATAAAAGTCTCTCAGGTTCTGATGATTGCTAAACTTTCAAGAAGAGCAACTCTCCTTAGTACGCAACCTGTTATCTGAAACTATCTACTGACTTCTTCAATCTCATTCAAATGTAGGTATATCTACCTTTGCAGAGACAGTGTTACTGTAAAAGTTTCCAAATCAAGCTTTCTAGACCATATGCTTTCTCTTTAGATCTGAACATATTCAGGGGCATTTCTTGAGGAGGTAGAAATATATTAACCTATGCAGTGCATGCAGATATAATTAAAATTTCAGTGGGCTTTTATTAGACCTGTTGATATTCCAGGCATTAACACAGATTCTATTGGAATTACAATAGTGGTTACAATGGGGTTACAAAGGCATGCATTTTATAAGATCTGTCCATATTAATTTCTTGTTCCTTGCTTCATTCATTTATTCATGGCAGCTAATAATTATTGTTAACTGGACAAAAAAGAGTTTAATCTGGGAAGGTTCAGTGGCCACTCCACCCACTACAGGCACAGAGTTCTGAGTCATAGCCAGTGTGGGAAACAGCTGCACACTTTCCCTCCCAAACAATCCTCGGAGCAGAAAGGCAAAGCAATGTTAATGAATAGCAAATGAATTGATAACCTGGGATGTTCCCTAACATGACCGTGATTGAAAACAATTTTAATGCAAATTAAATATTTATAAACTATCTGATCCAATAAAAGACAAGCATCTTTTCCTTAACTTTCCTTTTGTTTGCTTTTAATACAATTTTATGATTTAGCAATATCCAGCTTTCCTTACATGGAAGAAAATAGAACGACTCTGTTTCTTTCACAACCCTCTCAATAAAACTAAGATCAAGCCACTACATACATTAAGAAAAAAAAAAAACAAAAACTCCCTTTCTACTTACTGTAGGAGAAAATCAACTCTAAAGATTAATTGTGAGGGTTTCACACCAGAGCATTGCCTGATTAAGGATGACCAAAGAAGAGGGAGTCTGGGAGACTCCTTTAATTTGACAGGATAGACACTTAGCATGTTTGAGAAGCCGTTTTCAGGGGCAGAGCTCCAGTCTATTCCATTAGTGTAGACCTCTGGAACTTGGCTCAAACAATAGCAGCACACAGAGGAATAACTTGCTTCTTGGAATAACAAACATTTACTATGTTGGGTTGCATTGTTTCTCACCTTTTTCAGTAGAGATTTTATTACTGAAATGAAAGAACTCTTTTACGGGAAAATGGCTCCAAGTTGCAGGCTTCATTGAACTTGGGGATCTGGCCATGGCAGCCTTGAGTATAATTTCTACCTGAAGGTTGCAGAAGAACGTATTTGAAGAGATGTGAGTGGCACTTAGACGCCACTTCTATTATTTTCCACAACCAGTGTTCTTAATGCTGCTTTGTTCTTCCCTTGTTAAAGCTTCACGTTGGAAAATGCTGATTGATGCTTAAAAGAAAGGGATTGTGGGAAGATCAGTACTGCATACTAATTCCTCTACTTGCAGTGATGGTGGGGGGAGGGGCATAAAGAAGTGAGTAAACTTTCAGCATTTCAGAAGAGAGAAAGGAATGGCCCACAGAGGGAGATGTGCTTATGTGGCATTCAGGCAATAAAGTCAGGTTCTCTCTCTCTCTCTCTTTTAATTTAAAGCAAATAATGTGATTTTGATACACACTCATACAAAGAAATATTTACTATAGTCAAGAAAATTGTGGTATTTCTTGTATGCCATAGTTAATTTTTATTAAATTCTAAGTGTACAATAAACTCTAGCACTCTTCACAATGCACAACTGTAGCTTAGGCAACTGTTACTATATCCATACATCTCTCCGTTCCCTTTTCCTCCCTTCTCCCATTTAACCACTGTTGAACTGTTTGTGAGTTCTGCAATTTTTAAAGGATTCTACATAGAAATAAAACTGAATAATACTTGTTTTTCTTTACTTTGCTTATTTCATTTGGCATGATATCATCAAGATTCATTCATTTCCTCATAAATGACGGAATCTTCTTTGTTGAGACTCAATAATATTTCTCTTTCTCTCTCTCTCTCTTACACACACACACACACACACACACACACACACACACACAGTTTCATTATCCATTCTTTCCCTATAGGACCTTTAGATTGTTTCCACATGTTGAATATTGGAATAATGTTGTAATTGAACAAGAAAGCAGATTCCTGTCCAAGATACTGACTTTAATTTTTTCTTCCCAGGTGGCCTTCATTCTAAAGGTCTTCAGCTATTTTTTATCTGTGCATTTTCTTCATCTTCCCTTTTACCTTGTCCTTGGGGAGTCAATCATTTTAGACTTCTTACTCCTTTGTCACAAACCCTATAAAACCTCAGGCAATAAACATGTCCATTTTCCTTTTCTTTTTTTTCCCCATTTTTTTCAAGGTAGGATCTCACTCTAACCCAAGCTGACCTGATACTCTCACTCTGTAGTCCCAGGCTGGCTTCAAACTCACAAAGATTCTCCTACCTCCATCTCCCAAGTGCTGGGATTAAAGATGTGCGCCACCACTCCGGGCTTCCATCATAGCATTTTAAAAGCATGGGTATTTGCAACTAGACCATTGCAGATGTGCTAGGATTATGAGTACTGATTTTCCTCTTGTTTCTAAATGTTTTGTTGTTATGATAGTGTGAGGTCCTATTGTTCACACACTTGTGATGGTTTATACTGATTGTCAACTTGACAGGCCCTAGAATCACCTGTGAGGGAATGTCTGTGAGAGATCATCTTGGTTAGGTTAATTGAGTAGGAAGGTCCACCTTAACTATGGGCAGCACCATGACACAGGCAAGATCCCAGGACTGTATAAAAAGGAGAGAGCTGGCTGAATAGCAACATTCAGCACTCTATGCTTCCTCACTGTGCTGAAAGTGACCAGCTACCTCAAGCTTCTGCCACTGCTATTGCCATTTTGGCTGTGGACATCCCCCTTTCCCCCAGAAGATTTACCAACACTGAGCTTTATGGGACAAGGGCAATGGATTTTGGAGTAGGTGGATTTATTTTGGGACTGCAATGGTTTGTCCAGGTCAGAAGAAAACATATAGAAGGGTTCAGATTGAATTATTTTAGAAAATTATTATACTCTGTTTGGCCATTAGTTGTCCTAGGAGTGGGATGGTTCATTCTTACAAAATCCATAGACTATCAGGAACATGTGACTGAGTATGGAGTTCACTGGAACTTGTTCTTTACCATTATAGTTGTGAAATTGGTGACATCACTGCTATTGATCGTTTTCCCCTTGGATAAGTCTTGGATCATGGCCATCAGCATTGCTGTGTTATACCAGCTAACCCTTGACTTTACTCCACTGAAGAGGTTAATTTTGTATGGCACTGATGGCAGTGCCACAAGGGTTGGTTTATTAAATGCCAACGGAGAAGGAATAATCTCAACGTTGGGGTATGTGGCAATACACATGGCTGGTGTACTAACAGGGTTATGTGTGCTGAAGAACAGAACACATATCCAAGACTGGATAAAAATAGCATCTGGTCTTCTACTAGTAGCTATCACCTTCTTCATAGCTCTTCATATAGTTCAAGTAAATGTACAGGTGGTATCTCGAAGAATGGCCAATTTAGCCTTTTGTATGTGGATAACTGCTTCTAGCCTGATGCTTCTTAGTTGTTTATTACTGAGTGATATAATTTTGAGTTTTGCCAAATTTCTAATTAAAGGGGATCTAGTACCATGTTCTTGGAAACTTAGCCAGTTGCCTGCTACAAATAAAAAGCATTCAGGATCTCTAGTCCTAGAAGCTGAGAAAAAGGAACCCTGTCTTTGTTTAATTACAGCTCTCAACAGTAACCTGCTACTTTTTTACTTGTTGTCAGATATAACAACTGGCCTCATCAACCTGACAGTGGATGCATTACACAGTAGTGCCTTGTGGGCCTTACTTATTCTTGGTCTTTATATGTTCATTAACTGTTTGGTTATATATGCACTTTGCAAGGTAAAATTATAAAATTTGGATCAGTGGTAGGATTTGAGCAACACTGAGTAGGGAATAAATAAATGTGAACAAACAAACAAACAAACAAACAAACAAACAAACAAACAAAAAGAACTGTAACCTGGAAGAGTAAGCTAAGACAAACCCTTCTTTCCTTAAACTGACCTTTTCAGGTATGTTGTCCCAGCAAGGAGGAAGTGAATAACACAACTTGGATATTTTGCTCATAGAATTTTGTTTTACTTTTGTTTTGATTCTTTTCACTAAAGTACTTTTGTTTTGATGCTGAATTTTTGTCATTATTAGTAGCATAGTTTTTGGCTCTTTTTTATAATTTATTTTTTATTAACATTATTCTGATTTTACATTCATAGTGTTGGCTCCATTATCCTCCTCCCTGTCCTCCCTCTTCCAAAGGGACCCTCATCAATGGGGAATGTGGGTCATGCATTGTGGGGGTAGTCAAGAGTTCTGGGGGGTAGGCCAAGTCTGTGTGCATAATGCCCCAACTTGTGGCTCTAACATTCTTTCCGCACCCTCTCCCGCAAATTTCCCTGAGCCACATTGGGGTCATTTTAGTTCTACTTCAGTGATGAGGGTTTGGGAGCCTCTGTGTCTCTGGATATCTGGCTTAGTTGGAGTTGGATGTTCTCTGTGTTTATCTCCTTCAGCCTTTTTCTGGTGTTGTGATCACCAAGAACACTGTACTCTTGCCCTTCCCCTGCATTACTGTATGGTTTCAGCTGGGGCCCTGGTGAGGTATGGTTGGCTGATCCTCCCTTCAGGTTTGTTGTCCATCTGAAAAAGATAAGCAAATTCTGCAATGGAGAAAGAAGTTTATACTAGATAGAAGGGATGGCCATAGATGTTTTGGAGGGAATTTTACTTGCGTAGGCTCTCTTCTAGCCTACATTTGATGGTATCTTGATCTTGGAGACTGAGCTCATTTTTTGTACATGGTTTTGACTTATTTCCAAGTTCCAGCACTGAGTTCCATTCCACTGAGTGGATCTATTAACCAAATCAAGAGCAGTTGGTTACCCACTGTGGCTGTGTGCCACTACTGCACTTGTTTGAGCATTACATCAGGTTTTTTCCTGCTGGGTATCTTATACTGCACGTGTTTGGACAGATGTTGGCCATTATCTCCCAGCTGCTCATGTATCACCCTCTGGCAGACTAGCTAACTGTCTGGGATTGACCCTCTTCCAGATTCTGGCCAGTTCTCTCCATGTTTGGTCTCACACACGTATGCTGTCTTCGACAATAGGGTCTTACCATTAACCTTTGGTGGGTCATCAAGAACTCTGACAGAAATCTGTCAGTGCTGGCACTGGGAGTTATAAGTCAGCACCTAGGAAGGTGAGGGAAGAAAAAGATAGATAATATAAAAGAGAAAGTGAGTATAGAGAGGAGAGGGAGAGAAAGAGAAAGAGAGAGAGAGAAGAGAAAGAGAAGCAGGAAAAGATTAAGGTTGGTCTTCATGATGTTCTCTTCAATTTCCTGTGGTTTGGATGTTCCCTCTGTGGGCCTGCTGAAGGATCAATGTTTTAGCCTGTTGTTCAGAATAAAGGCTTTTATAAAAGTATCATTATAGTATCAATATAGTATCATTTCCTTTTGGGTCCCTATTTGTATCCCCCCACTTTTGTCCTCCCTCCCACCCTCTCATTCCCTTCCACCCTTACCCTCCCTCCACCCCACTCTCCCTATTGTCTGGCCCTCAGAGTGCTTATTAGGTTTGGCTGCATCTCAGGTGGATTCAGGTTAGGAGTGACAGATAAACAACACCATGCAACGATTATCTTTTTGTGATTGGGTGAGCTCACTGAGGATGATCTGTTCCATGTTTGACCATTTTTTTTTCAAATTTCCTTATTTCATCTTTCCTTACTGCTACATAGAATTCCATAGTATAGATATACCACATCTTTGTTATCCCTTCATCTAGTGATGGACACCTGGGTTGAATCCAGCTCTTTGCTGTTATGAATTGAGCAGCTATGAACATGGTTTAGCAAATGTCTCTGATCTGAGGCTTGGAGCCTTTAGGGTAAATGCCCAGTAAGGGAATAACTGGATCCGTTGGTAGGTCTATGGTCATCCTTTTCAGGAGTCTCCATATAGCTTTCCATAATGGTTGAACCATTTTACATTCCCACCAGCAGTGTTCCTATTTCTCCACAGCCTTGCCAGCATTTGTTTTCATTATTATTTTTTTAATGTTAGCCATCCTTACTGGGGTAAGGTGGAATCTCATTGTTGTTTTAATTTGCATTTCCCTGATTATTAGGGATGTTGAACATTTTCTTAAATGTGTGTTTGCTATTTGTATTTCTTCCTCTGAGAACTCCCTGTGCAGTTCTCTACCCCATTTTGTGAGTGGGTTGTTTGATGATTTATTGTTTAGGCTTTGGAGTTCTTTGTAGATTCTAGAAATTAGGCCTCTGTCAGTTGTATAGCTAGTAAAAATTTTCTCCCATTCTGTGGGTAATCTGCTGGCATTGGTTATAGTATATTTGTCAGTGAAAAAGCTTTTCAGCTTCATGAGATCCCAATGGTTGAGTGATTGTTTTATTTCCTGGGCTGCTAGGGTTTTGTTCAGGAAGTCTTTTCCCACCCCTATGTCACAGAAGGTTCCTCCTATTTTTTCTTCTGGTAGTAGCTGAGTTTCTGGTTTTACATTAAGGTCTTTGATCCATCTGGACTTGATTTTTGTGCATGGAGAGATGTGTGGGTCGAGTTTCATTTTCCTACATATGGTTGTCCAGTTTGTCCACCATCATTTGTTGAAGATGCTGTCTTTTTTTTTTCTGTTCTGCATTGGTAGGGCCTTTGTCAAATATCAAGTAGCTGTAGTTACTTAACCCAAAGTCTGGGTCTTCAATTCTGTTCCATTGGTCCACATTCCTGTTTTTATGCCAGTACCATGTTGTTTTTATTACAATGGCTTTGTAGTATAGCTTTAGATCAGGTATGGTGATGCCTCCAGAGGTGTTTCTTTAGCTGAGGATATGCTTGGATATCCGAGGCCTTCTACCTTTCCATGTGAATTTTGAGATAGTTTTTTTTCTATCTCAATGAAGAAAGAAGTTGGGATTTTTATCTGCATTGTGTTGAATCTATATAGTGCTTTTGGTAAGATTGCCATTTTCACAATGTTAATTCTACCAATCCAGGAGCATGGGAGGTATTTCCATATTTGTAGGACCTCCTCAATTTCTTTCTTGAATGTTTTTATGTTTTCATTGTATAGATCTTTCACTTCCTTGGTTAATGTTATTCCAAGGTATTTTACTTTCTTTGTTGCTATTGAAAATGGGACAATGTCAGTTATTTATTTTCCTGTCTCTTTGTCTTTTGCATACAGAAAGGCTACTGATTTCTGAGCACTGACCTTATATCCTGCTACTTTGCTGAAGACACTAATCACCTTTAAGAGTTTTGAGATGGAGGTTCTCAGGTCACTTATGTATAGAATCATGCCATCTGCAAATATGGCTAACTTAACTTTTTCCTTTCCAATTTGTATCCCTTTGATTTCTTTCTCCTGTCTTACTGCTTGAGCTAATACTTCTAGCACTATGTTGAAGAGCAGAGGTGAGAGTCAACACCCCTGCCTTGTTCCTGATCTCAATGGGAATTCCCTCAGTCTCTCCCCATTAAGAATTACTTGGGCTTTAGGAGCTTTATATATAGCCTTTATTATGTTGAGATATGGGCCATCCATGCCTATTCTCTCCAATGTTTTGATCATGAAGTGATGTTGTATTTTGTCAAAGGCCTTTTCTGCATCTATCGAAATGATCATGTGGTTTTTGTGTTTAAGCTTGTTTATGTGGTGTATTACATTGACAGATTCCCATATGTTGAGCCACCCCTGCATTGCAGGGATGAAACCTACTTGATCACGGTGGATAAGGCTTTTGATGTACTGTTGAATTCAGTTTGCAAGGATTTTGTTCAGGATCTTTGCATCTATGTTCATCAGGGAAATGGACCTATAATTTTCCTATCTTGTGGCATCTCTGCCTGGTTTTGGTATTAGGGTGATACTAGCTTCATAGAAGGAGTTAGGGATCTCTCCCTGTTCTCCAATTGTGTGGCACAGTTTGAGAAGAATTGGTTTCAGTTCTTCCATGAAGGTTTGATAGAATTCAGCTGAGAAACCATCTGGTCCTGGACTCTTCTTTTTGGGGAGGTGTTTGATTACCTCTTCAATCTTGGAGGGTGTGATGTGTTTGTTTAGGAGATTAATCTGCTCTGGGCTTAGCTTTGGTAGGTGGTATGTGTCTAGGAATTCATCCATTTCCTCTATATTCTCCTGTTTTGTGGAGTAGAGGTTTTTGAAATAAGTCCTAATAATTCTTCCTATTTCACTCATGTCTGTTGTGATCTTTCCTTTTTAATTTCTAGTTTTGTTAATTTGAAGCTTTTCTTTTTTTTGCTTGATCAGATTGGCCAGGGGTGTATCAATCTTGTTAATTTTTTCAAAGAATCAGCTCTTTGTTTCATCAATTTTCTTAATTGTCCTCTGAGTTTCCAATTCATTAATTTCTGCTCTGATATTAATTATTTCTTTCCATCTGGAGCTTTTCGGGTTGGCTTCTTCTTGTTTTTCCAATGCCTTTAGGTGGATGGTTAGGTTATTGATTTGGGATCTCTCTGTTTTTGTTATGAGGGCATTTAGTGCTATGATTTTTCCCCTAAGGATTGCCTTCATTGTGTCCCATAGTTTTGGTATGATGTGTTCTCGTTGTCATTAAATTCTAGAAATTTTGCAATTTCATTCTTTTTTTTCATCCACAACCAATTTATTGTTTACAAGTGTTTTTTTCAGTTTCCAGGAGCTAGAGGGATTTCTGGTGTACTTTTTGTTGTTAATTTCTATCATTATAGAATTGTGGTCTGATATCATGCAGGAAATTACATCAATTTTCTTGAAAATATGGAGGCAGGCTTTGTGGCCCAATACATGATCTATTTTAGAGAAGGTTCCATGGGATGCTGAGAAGAATGTGTAATCTGTAGATTTTAGGTGGAATGTTCTTTATATGTCTGTTAGGTTTAGTTGCTGTATGGTGATGTTGAGCTCTCTTACTTCCCTGTTAATTTTCTGTTTGGATGATCTATCTATTGTTGATAGCGGAGTATTGAAGTCCCTGACTATGATGGTATTGGTGGTTATTTCTGTTTTGTTGCCAAGTAGTTTTTGCTTTATGAGTTGTGGTGCACCTGTGTTTGGTGTGTAAATATTGGTGATTGTGATATCCTCTTGTTTGATAAGTAAGAAGTAGCCTTCTTTGTCTTTTTTGGTTACTTTTAGTGTGAAGTCTATTTTATCCGATATAAGTATAGCTATACCTGCTTTTTTCTTATTTGTGTTTGCTTGGAATATCATTTTCCACCCTTTCACCCTGAGGAGGTATCTGTCTTTAGTGGTGAGGTGGGTTTTTTGTACTCCACTGAGTGCCTCCCTCTCCTCACCTGCTGTACCCTCATCCTGTCCTTGAATACCCCCACATGTACTTTTCATACTAACTCAGGCTAGTTGTGTTACCTTCAGTCCTATATCTCTCACTGTTGCTCCCAGTATCTGTTCTATTTACTATATCCAAAGCCAAAATACTGAGTCATGCCAGACATGCTTTCCCAAATTTTTAAAAATATATTTTATTTATTTTATTGTTTATTTGAGAGACAGAAAGAGGCAGAGAGAGAGAGAGAATGGGCATTGTAGGGCTTCCAGCCGCTGCAAACGAACTCCAGATGCATGCGCCCCCTTGTTCATCTGGCTAACGTGGGTCCTGGAGATTTGAACTGGGATCCTTTGGCTTTGTAGGCAAATGCCTTAACCCCTAAGCCATCCCTCCAGCCCGCTTTCTCAAATTTTTTATTTCCATTTATCTAACCATTTCACTTCTATAGTTTGCCTCCATCACTTCTCAACTATCTTTTTTTCTTCAGAAACATTTCTACTCGAGATCCTCATCAAGGCTTTCCTGAAAAATAAATGTCTTTTATGATTGTTTTTCTTGAGTGTGGGCCCTATCCTTCTGCAATCTATTTCTCACACAGTTGCAGCCAGAGAAATCTTTCTAAATTGCAAATCTGATCATCTCCCCTGAGTGTATATAAGTCCTTCAATCCCTCCTTATCGACTTTGAATAGATTCCATGGTCCTTGCCTACACACGATAATTTGATACTGGTAACTCCTTATTTTCATTTATTTCCACTGGCCAATTAAGACCTTTTTCTGAAATACTTAAAGTGCAGGTAATAAACTATTTTCACCCCCCATTCAGCCTCTAATCTTCTATTTATTCTATTTTTTAAAAACCTTAATTCATAGGTCATCTTATCTGAGAAATCTTCCAGACATTTACAGTTGGAGCTAGTACTTATGTGATATGCTACCATTCAGAACCTCCCTCTTATGCTTCTGACCCTGTTTCCTAGGCATCCAGCTCTCCACATAATGCATTGTATGGTAGCCAAGACTGATGTGTCTCCCTGTGACCCTGTGCATAGTGGAGTGCAGGGCACAAATCAGGTAATTCCCAAAAGACAGAAATCATTAATCTGGAAATCATTTTCTCTCATTTTATTCATAATAAAATAAGATGCACTTTAAAATATCACTATAGTATTTTGATGGATTATAATTTATCTATCTAGAAATAGTATTTCTTAGGTCAAGACATTTCTATCCTTCCTCTTACTATTTCTAGTCTATGGGGAAAGCTACCCTGAACAGAAGTCCCAGTAAGAACAGAGAACATGAAAAATCATGACATTTTTTTTCTTGTAAGGCAAATCAGAGCTATAGTGAAAGGTGAGATGAGTGTCAATCAGACCAGACCAGACCATACAAATTCTGGTTTTCTGTTCTTAACCTGGGATCTATAGAGATGAAGCATTAGCAAGGCAAGAAAGGTACTGTTGTCTAGAGAAAATGCCTCTGGCTTTCCAGGATACGTAGGCTAGACAAGCAACTTAGAGGGAGGGATAAACATATTTCAAGGATGTCACTGATCCAGATGAATATAATTTCATGGAAATACATGAAAGCATCATTAACTCTAACTAGTTTTGTTTAAGCCAAATACAGACAAGAAACAGAGATATAATATAAGACTGAGTATATTTTAACACTCAAGAGCTTTCTTCATCACAATTAAGGCATGCTAACAATTTCCATAGATATGACAGTTATGAGGCAATTAATGGAATACTTTGCAAATCAGTTGCAAGAAAGGAGTAAAAACTGAGTAAGTAATAGCTGAAGTAAAAAATGAAACTGCTATAAATATAGATAATAGCTTCCATTAAAAGTGTCTTCCAACAGTGGAAAGTTTAATCACAGTTGCACTCAAATCATTGGTTACACACTATTTCACAGTTATCCAGCTTGGGAAAAATCTATACACCGTTAAACATGAGAGGTTCCATGTCTTTTTTTAAATAATATCTGGACAGCAGTGGAAATTTTTGTTTGCTAACTTTATTAATAAGTTTCAGTTTCATGTAATTCTTTCAGTAATAGTTTAAAATTAACTACTATTTGTTACATTAGTAGATACCCATCTAGAAGTGTTTATAGGACTTTAGTGATTGTAGAAGTTACTTTTTCATTGCTGGGACAAAATACCTACCCAGAAGCTACTTATGGAAGGAAAGGGTTTATTTCTGGTTTATAGTTTTTTTATAACTTATTTTTTATTTATATTATTCTAATTTTACATTCATAATGGTGACTCCATTATCCTCCTCCCTGTCTTCCCTCTTCCAAAGGGACCCTCATCAATGGGGAATATAGGTCATGCATTGTGGGGGTAGTCAAGAGTTATGGGGGATAGGCCAAGTCTCTGTGCATAATGCCAACTTGTTTATAGTTTTGAGTAGCAGTGTCATCATGGAAGGGAAAACATGGCAGAGCAGACAGCCAGGCCATCACATCTTGTCATAGCAGCAGGGAAGAAGTCTATCAACTGGGTTTAGAGTAGGGCTACATCATCCCAAAGCCAACCTCTAGCAACATGCCTCCTCCAGCAAGGTTCCACCTTCCAAAGGCCTAACAACTTCCACAATTTCCACCTACAGACCAAGTACTGGTAACACACATGAGGTTATGGGCCATTTTACTTTCAAACCATCACAGTGACACCCAGTAGAAGGGGAAGAAAGGCTCTAGATTTATAGGAATTGAGAAACAGAGTTTACATGTGGCAGTGTACATAGATTTAGCCAAGGATATAACATGAGCAATGGTGTGATGAAAAACAGGTTGGTGAAGTATTTCATCAAATATATAAGAGACATTTAACATATTGGATATTTACAATGTTCATATGCATTTCCAAATACCTTTAACTTATCAATCTACAAGAGGCCTATTCCTACAATTCAGAAAGATAACTTTTCATGTTAATCCATTTTGCCTTAGAAATAAGCAATGAAACACATAGCTTGAGATGTCATTTACTACAGAAAACACTTTCAGAAGAAATATTTTGGGTTGCTAGGAGGCAGGGGCAAAGATCAGAGTGCTCTATATGGCTGGCTGACAAAACATAAAATAAATTATAAAACAAAGAATAAATCTAGAGAATAATTTGGCAGCTCTTCACTCATTGGCCCTTTATCTCAGAAATATTAATTATTTCTAAGAGTTATTCAAGAATTAATGTAAAGCTTGGAAGAGTATTATACACAGAAATTTTAAAAGATTTAAAAAAAATTATTCATAAAAATCAATAAAATGGAATATGGGCATTAGATTTATGTATATAGTAATATAGTAAATTAAAATATAAAATGCAAATACCTGATGTGATACGTAATATTTATGTTTCAAAACACTGAAGGAAGGATGTTAATTGGTGATCATGGTTATCTATGTCTGGCATTGTAGCAGATAGCTTCAGGTTCGCTGAGATGAACTTCCAGACCAGGCACAGTTATAGAGGAAGGGATATTATTTATTGAAGCTTACAGATCCAGGGGAAGTTCCATAATGGCAGAAGTAGCCTGCTCTCCACAGGACCAGGCAAGAGAGCAGAGAAAACCAACCAGCCACCACAGCACACAGAGCAAAAACTACAGCCAAAAGGTCACACAGCACACTTCAGGAACTCCTGCTAGGCACATTTGCATATCTTTACAATGGAATCTCAAACCATCACCACACCTTAAGACCGGGCCCCCAGTGACCTTGCCTCTAGCAAGGTGATTGCAGATCCAACCAAAATAAAACGTTGAATATATTGGGGGACATATATTCAAAGTACCACATTCTGCCCCTGGCCCCCAATATATTTAGCTCTTGGCCCCCAATAGATTTATAACTATCATACATTGTAAATTGTACTCAGTCCAATTTCAAAGGTTCTCACAGTCTTGATCAACTTAAGATAGTGAGTCCTATAAAATCAAACAAGTTAAATATTTTCAACATGTCAAGGCACAGAGTAAACATTTTTAACTGTATAAGAAATAGCAAGGAGAGACTAGAACAATGCAAACTCAACCACCATCAGCCGTCATCAAACTTCTGCAGTTCAAGTTCAGTATAACCAGAGACTAACAGTCTACTGGTTTTCCAATTCCTCCCCTCCAGCTGGGCAGAGTCACCAGGAAAAACTTTCATCCCATGCCAACACTGTACTCCATGGTAGCCCTTTTGCACAGTCCTGGTATATCCAAAACATCTTCAGGTCTCCATGCAAACCACGGTCCGTCTTCCAAAAGGCTCTTCCAGCCTATTCCTCAGGGACTTCATGCCCTGCCTTCATGCTGCATCTCAGCAGCGGCTCCTGGAACTGTGTGCAACTCATGACCACTCCATGCATTTTTCATGCTTCCAAAACTAATACCAGGAGTGCAGGACGCAGCCATATTCTTAATCCAGGAACAAAATAAATCATAGCCTTGAAAAGCAGGTTCCTTCTCCAGTCAACTCTTTCCAAGAATTTGCATTTTTAACAGTCTTTCCTCAGGCATCCTCTCCATTGTTTTAATGTAAATCAGTCGTCAGGCCACCTTCCTTCCACCTTCCTTAAGATTGCTAATGTGTTGACAATAACAGCTAAACCAGTCTCAATGCCTCTACTTTTAACTTGCTTGAGGTTTTTCCAACTTAAAATCTTAAAATCTCAGTCCGATATCTTCAGCCAAGCACATCAGTCCATTACAAATTTAACCTTGATCAAACACTCTGGGCCTGGATAGCGGAACGTAGCCATCCCTTATGCCAGTAGCCCAGTTCCAACAAAGTCCTCTGCCGTCTTTCCTTCCCCTTAGAAAGCTCATAAGCCAAGCCTCGAAGTTCAATACTATCTGCACTTAGCATTCTCAAACTCTCATCAGAATAGTCCATAAAACTTGGCTTACCACTCCAGAAGGCATCTTCAGTTGCAAGCACCAAGTCCATGCCCATTCCTCCAAAACAAAGGTTCCAAAAGATGAACATCCACACGGTCTGGTTCATCTCACCCCACACTCCTAGGTACCGCTTTACTGTTACAGACAGCTTCGTGTTCGCTGAGATGAACTTCCAGACCAGGCACAGTTATGGAGGAAGGGATATTATTTATTGAAGCTTACAGATCCAGGGGAAGTTCCATAATGACAGAAGCAGCCTGCTCTCCACAGGACCAGGCAAGAGAGCAGAGAAAACCAACCAGCCACCACAGCACACAGAGCAAAAACTACAGCCAAAAGGTCACACAGCACACTTCAGGAACTCCTGCTAGGCACATTTGCATATCTTTACAATGGAATCTCAAACCATCACCACACCTTAAGACCGGGGCCCCCAGTGACCTTGCCTCTAGCAAGGTGATTGCAGATGCAAACTATAACTAATAAAACGTTGAATATATTGGGGGACATATATTCAAACTACCACAGGCATCTTTGTTTTTAATTATTATTTTTTGCTTATATTTTGTTTGTTTGTTTTCAAGGTAGGGACTCACTGTAGCCCATGTTGACCTGCAATTCACTCAGACTGACCTCAAACTCATAGTGATTCTCCTACCTCCGCCTCCCAAGTGTTGTGATTAAAGGTATGTGCCACTGTGCCTGGCTCTTATATTTTCTCTATCTCTTTGATTTTTGAAAAGAAGGTGCATTAATTACTTCCATAATCAGGAAACAAGCATTGCTAATAAAAGGAATTTGGTTAGAAATGAATCTCAAGGAAATTATGTTAATTTATCAGTGCCTGTTATTCATTGACTGGTAGTAAGTTAGATTCTTTGTACCCACATTGAAAATTTGGTCTTCTGTCTTGTCATAAATTGCTCTAGTTAATATTATTCTAGTAAATGGCTAATGTGACCTTCAAAGAAGGGTAAAATCCCAGTTCATGTCCTTTGCATTTCAGGTAATTAGATATAATTTGCTTTTCTATCCAACTGTGCTGTTGAGAATTTGTGTGATGAAAGAGGCACAGAGAATGCCATACTTTGTGTATGAAGATACTTAAGTAAGCAACACATTAGATTATAAAAAAGAAATCACCTATAAAGCATAATCTCTTAATTTTCAGACTTTGCATTTCGTTTGTGCAATTGATACTTTGAAGGTGATACTTTTTACTCTTTCAGGGTTTAATCTTTTTTTGATTTTTTATTAGATATATATTATATATACAGCTATGATGGTACCATGATTAGCCTTCTCCCTGTCCTCTCCCCATGGGTAATGTGGGTCTTGCCTTATGGGGGTAACCATCAGTTATGAGGGAGAAGCAATGACTGTATATAATGACCCAACTCATGGCTCTAACAATCTTTCCACCCCCTCTTCTGTGAATTTCCCTGAGCCATGTTGGGTACACTTTAGGTCTATTTCAGTGATGAGGTTTTGTGAGTCTCTGGATATCTGTTTTGGTAGGGGTTGAGTGTTCTTTGTGTCTATCTCCTTTGCCCTTGTGCTGGTACCAGGTTCACTGATAAAATAGCACTCTTACTCATTTCCCCTCTATGGCTTCAGCTGGTGCCCTTTTGAGGTATGATGGGCTGATTCTCTCTTCAAGTTCTGCATCCATCTGAAAGAGAGAAGCAGATTCTCCAACAGAGAGTGAGCTCAGTGCAAGATACGTGGATAACCATTATTATTTTAGAGAAAATTTAATACATATAGGCCCTCTTGTATACCACTATTGGAGGGAGCTTGATATTGGAGAGCGGGCTCATTTTTGGATATGGTTTGACTTGTTTCCTGTTTCCAGGTATGGGTTCCATTCCACTGAGTGGATCCGTTAGCCAAATCTACAGCAGTTGGTAACCCACCATTGCTGTGTGCCACTGCTGCACTTGCGTGAGCATCATGTCAGGTTGTTTGCTGCTGAGTAGCTTAGACCATGAGTTACTTAAACAGATGTTGATTGTTTTCCCCCAGTCACTTATGTAGCGCCTACTGGCACTAGACAAGCTAACTGACTGGGGACTAACTCTTTTCCAGAGTTTTGCCAGATACACATTGGACAGAGGCCTAATTTCTAAAATCTACAAAGAACTCAAAAACCTAAACAATAAAAATTCAAACAACCTACTCATAAAATGGGGCAGAGAACTGCACAGGGAGTTCTCAGAGGAAGAAATACAAATGGCAAACAAATGGCAAACACACACTTAATCCTTAATCATCAGGGAAATGCAAATTAAAACATCTATGAGATTCCACCTTACCCCGTTAAGGATTGCAAACATTAAAAAAATCTAATGACAACAAATGCTGGTGAGGGTGTGGAGAAATAGGAACTCTCATTCACTGTTGGTGGGAATGTAAGCTGGTACAACCACTATGGAAAGCAATATGGAGACTCCTAAAAAGGATGACTACAGAGGTACCAACAGACCTAGTTATCCCCTTACTGGGCATTTGCCCTAAAAGCTCCAAGCCTCAGTTCAGAGATATTTGCTCAACCATGTTTATAGCTGTTCAATTTATAATAGCTAAGAGCAGGAATCAACCCAGATGTCCATCATTAGATGAATGTGTAACTAAGATGTGGTATATCTACATAATGGTATTCTACACAGCAGTAAGGAAAAATGACACAAAGCAATTTGAAGAAAAATGGTCAAACTTGGAACAGATCATTCTTAGTGAACTCATCCAATCATAGAAAGATAATTGTTGCATGGTCTCACTCATCTGTGCCTTATAATTTGTATTTTCCTGAGAAGCTGACACACCTAATAAACATCTTGAGGACTGGACAATAGGGATGGTCGGGTGGGAGGGCAGGGAAAGCATGGGGTGGGGAGGGACAAAAATCTGTATCCAAATGGACATAGTACCATAAAATCCTATATCCTGAAAGACATACTAAAAGGTCAAACCTGCATCAGGTGCTTGGAGAAAATACCTGAATCTCAGGGGCCTGGAGAAGGTATGATGAAAACTAACTTCAATCTTCTCCTGTTTCTCTCTATATCACTTCCTCTTCTCTCTTTCTCTTTCATATTACCTATACTTTTTCTTCCTTCTTATCCCTTGGCACTGACCTATAACTCCCAATACCAGCATGTGGTTAACATCCACAATGAACTGTTGACCAGTGAGACCTACAAAGTTTCCCAAAAGAAGACAGATTTCTGTCAGGGTACTTGATGACCAACCAAAGGTTATTGGTAAGACCCTACTGGTGAAGACACCATATGCTGTTTGGACGGATCATGGAAAGATCAGGCTTTAATCTTATACAGGAAACATCTGCTGAAGGTATAGCTAGGTTAGAGCCACCACTGTTGAAGCTAAAGTTAGTAAGAAATTTCCACAACAGAAAAGTGAGAACATTTTCCCCAGTGAGAACAGTGTAAAGGCCTATATTCTAGTTAGGAGACATGATGTTATATGTTGCCTTCATGACTCATTATCTTCTCAGCTTATTGCTTAGGGCCATCATATGTTTTCATTCTATGACACCATGAGAGCTCAATCTTCCCAAGATGGTACATTGTACAAACCTTCCTGTTAGAGAGGGGTGCCACATTCTGAAGACAGATCCATGGATACGCATCACCTAATGTTGACATCAAAGATGTGGAGCATCATCACAATCTGTGGGGGAGAAGACCTACAAGCCTTGGGGATCAATCCTAGCTATTTCCTCACTGTTCCTTCACCTCACTCTAAAGGTTGTGGTGAAAGGTAAATTTCTGAGACTCACTGCTGATTTTATAATTTTACTGACATATGCCAGGATTTCTTATTATTCTGAGAGGGTTGGCTGGTCCTCTCAATTCTATATCAGCTCAAGTGCTCATCATGGGGAAAGGCGGGTTTTGCCATGATTAGGCTGCCTTGTCTTTTCCAGTCCTGACTTTTGTTTCACATTGCTTTTCCTCAGAAATTTGGTCTTTCTCCCATATCACCCCATAATTATCTCTGAGAGATGTCAGTTAATGCCACCACCATGATTCTAACCTCATCATACTTGGCTTTAGCCACACTTAAAAATGTAAGGATCTGAGTGGGCTACAGAATCAAATTCCGAATAGAATTCCTGAAGTTCTCCATTCTGCGGAGTGCCATTAGGAGTTGGTTTCTCTTCTGCCTCGTTGCCAGTTCTGGTCTTGGTGAAGGACAACTCACAAAAAATTTAATCCTCCCAATCTTATTCTCTTGCTTTGTGCTCACTTTTCTCATTGTTTAGTTCTTTATCTTTATTTATTTGAGAGAGAGAAAGAAGCAGATAGAGAAAGAGGAAGAGAAAGAATGGCCACACCAGGGCCTGCAGCCACTTCAAAAGAACTCCAGAAGCATGTTCCACCTGGCTTCCATGGATTCTGGAGAATTGAACCTGGATCCTTTGGCTTTGTAGGCAAGTGCCTTAACCACTAAGCCATCTCTCCAGCCATTCTCATTTAGTCCTATCCCTGTTGGTGGCTTCACACAGCATCTCATTACTCTCAGATTGCTTTACCCATTTCTCATATTTGAAAATTTCTGACTAGCTCTACAAGCAGTAATGTAAATTCAGAAGCAAGTCCTAGCTCCAGCACAAGAAAGTCAGCCATGACATTTATCATTGGTTGATTGCTTGGTTTATCCAGTTTGAGTTTAGCATTAATATTTTCCTCTGCCCAGGAACCTTATAACCTGCTCTATGGATGGTTACCTTCCTTACAGTTCTAAGAAAGGAAAACATCCTCCTATTAGTCAGGGTTATGTAGAGGAACAAAAACAATGGAACGAATTGGTATTAAAAATGAGATATACAGGGCTGGAGAGATGGCTTAGCGGTTAAACGCTTGCCTATGAAGTCTAAGGACCCTGGTTCGAGGCTCGATTCTCCAGGTCCCACATAAGCCAGATGCACAAGGGGGTGCATGCATCTGGAGTTCGTTTGCAGTGGCTGGAGGCCCTGGCGCACCCATTCTCTCCCCTCTCTCTCTCTCTCTCTCTACCTGCCTATTTCTGTATCTCTCTCAAATAAATAAATAAAATAAAATATTTAAAAAATATATTTAAAAAAATGAGATATACAGGGTTAATATAGGGCACTATAACAATAGCTGTCTGCAAGCTTAAGAGTTAAGGAACATGGTTGCACCTCTTTCCCCGTGGCTGAGTGTCTCAGTAGTCCCAATCTGATGCTAAAGGCTTGGAGGATTTCTGGAGAGCCTCTGTTTTTTAGTCCATGTTGGAAGGGTGATAAAAATTGGTTCTGATGCCAGTGAAGAATAGCAGAACAGGGTAGATGCACATATGAGTGAAGAGTGGGGGCAGCAGGAAAACAAAAAGCACTCACCAGGAAGTAGCACAGGCAGACAGGCAGAAAAAGTATCTGTGTTCTCTCAAAGCTTCTTATGTAGATTCCACCACCAGAAGGCCTATCCACTCTGGAGGAAGGACTCATTTTAGAAGAAGGATTTCCTTCTTTAGTAAATCCTTTCTGAAGCAATCTCAGAGACCTGCCCAAGAAAGCTTAACTGTCCTAAGTCCACCCCTTGTCAACTTGACAAAAACCCTTTCTTCTATTATCAGGCTTGATTTCCACATAAAGACAATAACAAGGTCATAAATCTGCCTATATGATATAACTATCTCACATATACTGGAAATGCATATTTTCCCTAGACACATGGCAAGGTCCCTTGAGGAATGCTTCAATATTTAATAATTTAAATAAAAATTCAACAACACTTAGCCTACTGATATAATCTCAATCAATACTAATTACATAATAGAAAATAGAGGTAAGAACAGTGAGGCATCTTAATATTTGTGTACATATGCAAAAACATTCTTAGACAAAGTAGGACAGAAATGTGACAATTACAATTTCCCTTTCTATAACTGAACAGGTAACCTTAGCTGGTATTTGTAATGCCCTTCTTCTACTACCCATTCTGTATTTCCTCCACCTTCATCAAGCATCTCAGCAGGTCTTAGTTCTTTACCTGGAGGGATGACCCATATGTTCAGTCCTGAAGGGTCTGGGCCATTTATCACATTGTCTTGATTGAGGTTGTTGTAGTGTCCAATTGACCTTGATCACAGGGCATGGTATCAATGAGAGGAGCCCTAAAAGACCTCCAGACACACTCCTCCTTTCCTCTTTTGTGAATGAGCAGTCCAACTTCCCCCTGGTTGTCTGGATCACTCACCGCTGCTAACACTGTAACTCCTTTATTAGCCTGTAAAATCGAGGATAGCAGGAGTCCAAAATGGCCAAGGAGAAGTCCTAGCTTCCAGTTCAATGGAATGGTTTTTGTGCCTGTTTGCAAAAGCACTTTCCCCTCTGGAACCATGACCTCTAGACCAGCAGAATATAATGTTGTGGGAAAAGGAAGCAAAAATTTGGCCCGTGGATCATTTGGGGTGATGATAAGTGGTACCATTCCTTGATTCCTCCAGCAAGGCTCTATCTACCAAATTGCCACTAGCTAGGGACCAAGCATTCAGAACACTGAAATTTCCACAAAGAGTATTCAGTGCAAGAACTGTTACAGGCATATAGCATCCCCCCAGAATCCAGTTACATTAGCAACAATGTACTCACAATCATGCAGGGACTTCTGCTCATATGATTGGTAATTGGCATGCACATTCAATTAAAAACAGCTACTTGTTCATTATTACAGGTACACATGCAATGTACAGCTGTTGGTTGGATCAATTTGCTGAACACATGGACTTCTTTCAGATCCTCTGTTTCAATTCTTTCTAGAATCATTTTGTTAAAATCTGTGCTGTAGTGTTATCATTCAGTTGAGAAAGTGAGGCATCTAATTCTTAATTAATTTGAGCCATAACTAACTTGTCTTCTACTAGCCTTGTAGAAAATGTCCAGTGCTGGGCATCTTAAGCACATTTTCTTGCTGAGTCTTCACAATAACTTGTTATTGAACTTGGCATGATTCTTATTTCATATACAGGGACACAAAGGCTAAGAATAGTAGCTACCTGCTTCAGGCCACTGTTGGGCAACATGGTTCAGGATAAACTTGATAAAAACTCATGATAAAAACTGGCCTTATTTGGAAATCTGTGAAGCTAGAGTCAGTGCCAGAGATGGGAAAGTATAGAAACTTGCTACAAGCACAGTGGGTTTGTATTCCATCATAGGCCAGTGCCTTTAGTTGGTCTCATTCCATATAGAACAGAGGTGAGAGCAGCCTGTGAAGTCACTGCATGCCATGTGGATGACAGGCATAGTTTCAGCTGTTTTCTGCAGTGTTTTTAGGAAGCCATGTGCTCTGAACCTTGGGACCTTGAAACTCAGTGGGAGGACTCTACCCTTGCTATTGGGAGAATGGGACACTATAGCACTTTCCTTAGTACAGCAAGAGTTCCCCTCACCAACATATTTAGTGCCCATGAGATTGGTTGGAAGTATTCCCAGATACTTTAAAAGTTTTTAAAATGACACATAACTCTGTCTCTATCTCTGTAACTCCCCTTCCTCTGTGTGTGTGTGTGTGTGTGTGTGTGTGTGTGTATCAGAGATAGGGGAGGAGGTAAAGAAAGGACTACAGAATTTAAAACCACATTTCCCTGCTTCCAAAGCCAATTTGCTTCCGTTGCCTACAGTGCTTGCCAAGCTGTTGTTTTCACTCTGCAGCAACACCATACATCCGCTCAGTTCTACTCCACTCTGGGGAAAACACATTTTTGTTCTGTGCACTTCTTTTCTAAAACACCTGGGAATATTCAAGTGTAAAGTGCCTCTAAATCTGGAGATGACGATTACTTTTCCATATTTATATTTAAAGTTTTATTATCACTGAGGTCTCTGGGAAAATTCCTCTATCAGGGTGCTGCTCTGTCACTCAGCTGCATGAACGCTCAGGAAAGCAGACTCACAGGCTGTGTTTCTATTGAAACCCAGTTTCTTGATTTCCTGTAAATTATGAGAATATGCTTTCAATACTCACTTACTGCTCTGTGACATTGTTTCTTAGTTTCCGCCTCTACAAATAAGTACAAAAATAAAGAAAACCCAACAGTAAAAAAGAGCATGTGATTGAACATGTACTTCACTAATACAAAATAAATAAATAAATAAGTGATCCAAAATACCATTAGTATCTAGAAAATGCAATTTAAAACCACAAGAAGATAGAAATATCTACCTAGAAAAATGGCTACATTTGGGGTGGAGCGATAGCTCAGCAGTTAAGGTATTTACTGGTGAAGCCTAAGGACCCAGATTCGATTCCCCAGTACCCACGTAAGCCAAATGCACATGGTGGTACATGTATCTGGAGTTTCTCTGCAGTGGTTATAGGTCCTGTCATGCCCATTTTTTCTCTCTCTTTCTCTCTTTCTCAAATAAAATGAAATAACATAAGTAAAATAAAAAAAATGTAAAGAACAATGGCTAAATTTAAAGAAAACTGAGACTGTCTGGTTTTGTCAAGGATCTGAAGCTCCAAGGATTCCAATGCACTGCCAACAGGAGTGCAGTTGGCTCAAACACTTTAAATCAGTCAAGCACTTTCTACTGTGCTTGAAGACAGATGACAGCTGATCTGCCAATTCCACTCTCAGTTCTATACTTCATGAAAATATATTTTCATTTACAATGGGCATATGTAATATTACTCCTAGTAGTTGCACAACATTCCAAATGAGAAATAATACATACATTAATTAGTACTAGAACAGACACATAAATCATAGTATATTTACATAATAAAATATAATCACACATGAAACTAGATTACAGATAATTATAATGCTAAAGATGATTCTTACAAAACGTCAAAGGTAGTTAAGCAGGGGCTGGAGAGATGGCTTAGTGGTTAAGTTGTTTGCCTGCAAAGCCAATGGATCTTTATTCGATCTTCCAGGACCCATGTAAGCCAGATGCACAAGAGGGCACAGGCATCTGGAGTTTGTTTGCAATGGCAGGAGGCCCTGGCATCCCATTCTCTCTCTGTCTATCTGTCTCTCTGCCTCTTTCTCTCTCGCTCTCAAGTAAATAAATAAATAAAATATTTTTAAAAAGTAGTTAAGCAGATTAATTGATTCTGTAATATAAAAGTTCCAGTACAGTAAAGCAATGTCTAACTGATTTTATGTAAAATTAAAAATCAGGTCAAACTAAGTGAAAAGACTTAGGAATTCACAGTTGGGTGGTAATGACAGAAAAGTAAATAACATAAGCAATTGCCTTAAAAGTCATCATTGTCATCTTTAGACAGGTGGCATCTGTGATGGGAGACAGTACAGTACAGCACATTTGAACATGCTGGGCACCTTAGGGCATGCTGGCAGGGAGGCACAATCTGAAGGTGTCAGCAGTCTCTCATCTCTCAGGTGTTGTGGTTGCACAGTTGCTGGCTTCATAATAATTATTATGCTATATCATTTTCTTTGTAACTCATATGGTATGCCATTTGGTTTTTTTCATCTGTCTGTGTGCATGATATATGACAGATTTATTTAAAGGAAACTTCTAAAATGAACAGTCTGGGAAGATGGCTCAGAGAATATAGCACTTGATCCTTAAGCCAGAGTACCCAAATTTAATCCCCAGACCTCACATAAAAAGTCAGAAGCCATTGCCTTCTGTAATCTCACCACACTGGGATAAGAGCCACAGATAAAACAATTTCCCAGATCATGGAGAGTGCAGGAAAGAGCAATAGCAGAGGCAGAATCAAGAGAGAGAAACCATGCCTAAGACAAGGGGAAAAGGTGAGGGCTGACCAAAAGTTGCCCTGTGACCGTCACACGTGCACTATGGTATAAATGCACCTATGCACACGTGCGCACACCACACACAGAGTGTGTGTGTATGCGTGTGTGTGTGTGTGTGTGTGTGTGTGTGTGCAACCTACTAGATCTGTAGAGTTCTAGATAATCTGAAAAGTATGAAAAGGTTCAATGATTTCCTGGCTAGTGGGCTGCTATTTGCATATATTTGAATGGAAAGAATAGGTCGGATATTTGAACAGGTTTTCTTCAGAGATCAGTGTATAAATGTATCCAAGGGTGGCATAAAAGTGCCAATGTTTTTAGCTCCTAACAACCTTAACTAATAAAATAGGACTGACAAAGGGCTGGAGAGATGGCTCAGTGGTTAAGGCACTTGTCTTCAGAGTCTGAGGACTGGCGTTCAATTCCCCACTACCCGTGTAAATCCAGATGCACAAGGTGGCTCATGTGTCTGGAGTTCATTTGCAGTGGCTAGAGGCCCTGGCACGCCCATATTTTCTCTGATTCTGATTCTTTCTTTCTCATAAATAAATAAATAAATAAATAAATAAATAAATAAATAAATAAAACATACTTCATTTAAAAATATGACTGAGGGGGCTGGAGAGATGAGTTAGCAGTTAAGGTATTTGTCTACAAAGCCAAAGGACCCCAATTCAATTCCTAGGACCCATGTAAGCCAGATGCACAAGGGTCTGCATGAGTCAGGAGTTCTTTTACAGTGGCTAGAGGCCCTGGTGCACCCATTCTCTCTCTCTCTCTCCCTTTTTCTCTGTCTCTCAAATAAATAACATATATTTTTAAAAATGATTTACAAATATGGCTGAGGGCTGGAGAGATGGCTTGGCAATTAAGGTGCTTGCCTGTGAAACCTAAGGACTCGGATTCAATTCCCCAGGACCCATGTAAGCCAGATACACAAAGTGGCTCATGCATCTGGTGTTTGTTTGCAGTGGATACAGGCACTGGCATGTACATTCTCTTTACATCTCTCTCTCTCTATAATAAATAAATTAATAAAATATTTTAAAAAACTAAAAATATGACTGGCAAAATGCACAGAATACAAGGTATATGGACTTCCAATCTCCAGCAGGAGGAAACCCAGGCTTTACCATGATTTTCCTAACCCAGATACACCTGAGAACTGACAATGTTGTTGGTCAGGTTTAACCATGAGCATATACCTCTTGCCATTCATCAAATCTATAAAATTTATGTTTCAGACTGTTCTTTTTTTCTGCTAATGAATAGGTACTGGGTAAAATATGTATAAAATACTTTCTAGTTAATTTTTGCTTTTAACATGCCTAGGTCAGTAGGTGACACCTGTAGCTTGGTGGCATTGGGAGACCATCTGCCATGGATTTAGCCCTCCTGATGTGCACCAGTGACTGTGGCAGCGAGGAGATTGTGATAGGGGAGGATGGACAGCTCTTTGATGGAACCCAGAGCTGGCAAAGGAGACCGTGTGGCTACTATAGAGCAGCAGAGGCTGACTTTTCTTAATAAGGATCTCATTATGAGGCATGCTAAGATAATGAGGAGCTTGTGGGGAGGGACTAGAATTGTAGAGATTGTCTAGATATTTATTTTCTCTACTTTCTATTTCTAAATAATTACAAAATATTTGAGGTTAAGAGTCAGTTATTATTAAGCAGTGGGGTATGTGTGTGTGTTAAATTTTAGTTTTTTTTTTTTTTTTTTTTTGTTTGTTGTTGTTATCAGTCAGATAGTGCCAAAAAGTTGGAGGTAACAACTGTTTCTCAGAAAAAAAAAAATTAGTTATACTTGCACCCTCCTCAGCCAAGCACTCTTTAATAATGTTAATCAGCAGGGCAGAAAGGCAGTGATAAAATAGCCATAGTAGTGGCAAATAGGTTAGACACAAGATTTGTAAACCGACATCTCCCTTTTACTTTGAATTACCAAATAGATTGTATTGCATGACACTGAGGGGTGAGAGTCAACCATCAGAATAAAGTAACTGTAAAAATACCCACATGTTCAAATACTTATCAGTACACCAATTTCCTCAATTTGAATATTATCAATTATAGAACAAAGTTGATTTTGTAAATTAGTTGGGGCTTCAAAAGCATCACAGGTATAGAGAACAACTGAAAAACATATCCCATTTATTTGGAAACTTCAACCTGTGGTAATAAACACCTCTTGATCAAAGAAATATGGGATAATGTATGTGTATATATATATATATATATGACACTCTCTGTTGTGTAATGATGAGCTGATTGTCCAGGCAGTGCCAGAGGCAAGATAATAAACTCAGTGAACAGTCTTCTGCTGACAGTGTCATTGATGGCATGCAATAAATAATCACAAGCTGGGGACAAGCCATAGCAGATAATGTGTCACTCATGTCTTAAAAAAAAAAAAAAAAAAAAACAGTGCATTCCAGTTGTGAATCTCACTAGTCATGCATTTTGGGACAAGCTTTATATCCACTAAGTTCCATCTTGATTGCGACCCTTGGAGAGAATCAGATTATTGTTGCATTGCCCTGTTTTTATTCTAAGCCTCTCCTACTTCTCCTGTCCCCGGTTACTGTGATGATAATGTGAGCCTTTGTTCCTGCAGGTCCTTTTCCTCCATGTAGCTCTGCATTCTGTCTTTCTGCTCACCTACCGTTGATGCTCCAGTCGTATTTCTGAGTAGTTATTTTACTCTGTTGACATCAAGGCTTCCATTGGTCAGAGAACATGAGAACATTTCACTAAGAGATCTCCAAAGGGTCTTTCTCGCCCTAAAATCCTGTATTAATTTTCTTTTAATGGATTCTCACTTAAAACTTTGTATTCTAAGAAATTTCTAGCTTTTAATCAAGAATTGTTTGTTTGTGTATCCAAACATCACAGTATGTAGAATGCCCATTTAGGAAAGATTTGTTGTAGTATGTACATTTTATGTGATCATTTTAGTGGCATAAAAATGAAGGATTGAACTAATTAAAAATGAACTAGCAGACTATAAGCCCCCTGAGGGAAAGGATTAGGTTACTTATCTTTTTAAATTCAAGTTCGTGAAAGAATGCACACAACTATTACTGAGTTAAGATAGCTTAAGTGACTACCATGGTAGGTATGTAGGAAGGAGTGAAAGCATTTCTGGCACCAGCCTAAAGAATTTGAAGGAAAACGTGATAAAATGAATATATTCACGTGGTTGTTTTTTTTTTTTTTTTTTGTTTGTTTGTTTGTTTTTGTTTTTCGAGTTAGGGTCTCACTCTAGCCCAGGCTGACCATGCCCTGCTTAGGTGGGAGGTTTTGATGTTTTGTAGCTTTAATTTTTTTCTTTCTCTTATAATGTTTACTGATTTGCAAGTAGAGAAAGAGATAGAGAGGAAAAGACAGACAGAGAGAATGAGCATGGCAGGCCCTCATGCTGTTTCAAACAAACTCCAGACATATTACCTCTGTGTGCATCTTGTCTTCATGGGTACTGTGGAATTGAACTCAGATCCTTAGGCTTCACAAGCAAGTGCCTTAACTACTGAGCCATCTCTTCAGCCCTTCTTTTTCTCTCCTTTTTCTTTTTATTAATAACGTACTTTGGCCGGGTGTGGTGATGGCAGGTGTTGAGTATCCTCAGCGTCTGTCTCCTTCCCCCTGGTGCTGGTTGTCAGGCTCACTCACCACTAAAGCAGCACTCTTCCTCATCTCCCCAGTGTCTCCGTGGTTTAGCCTGGACCTTGACTGAAGGGAGAGGGGTGGTTTATCTCCTTGGGTCTCACTACCTTTTGAGAAAGAAAAACAGATTCTCCGACAGAGAGTGAAGTCAGCATAGGTTAAAATGGATAAGCATTATTAACGTAGGGAAATTTTGATTGATGTAGCCCTTCTTTTAGACAAAGACTAGTGGGAACTTGACATTGGAGAGCATAATCTTTGTCTCCATAGGATTCTGATATGGTTCCCAGTTCCAGATTTGGGTTCCTTTCCACTGAGCAGATCTCTTAGCCCATCAGAAAGTCATTGGTTACCCACCAAGGCTATGTGCCACCATTGCACTGGTGGGTACTTCTTGTCAGGCTGGTTGCTTCTGAGTAGCTTAGACCCCTGCTTGCTCACACTGTTGTTGGCCACTTTCCCCCAGTACCTCATGCAGCACTTTCTAGCACTAAACAGGCTACCTGTCTTGGCATTTGCTCTCTTCAGGATTCCAGTGGGGTCTCTTGATGTTCTGTGTCAGCAGCATGTGGTTTCTTCAGCAATAAGGTCTTACCTTTTACCTCAGGTAGGCAATCAAGTGCTTTGACAGAATCCTGTCTTTTTTGGGGGACCTCATAGGTTTTCCCCAATCAACAGCTTAATGTGGGTAGCATCTGTTTCTGGTACTGGAAGTTACAGGTCAGAGCCAAAATCATTTAAGGTTAGGCTTCATCCCACTCAGTCCAGGGCTCTTCTTTTCAGGTACTCCCCCTATGCTCCTATTGAGGGTTAGATCTTTTAGTCTACCTTCGAGAAGAAAAGTTTTTATCCTGCATCAGCTTGAGCTGCTGGCATATCTGATAGGCAATTTGTGGTCCAGACAATAGGGATGGAAGGATTTGGGGAGAAGGGGAGAAGGGAAGGGGTGGTTGGGGAAAAATAAACACAAAACTAAACCTAAAATAATGAACTGGTACCATAGCCTTTATTTTTATTATTATTATTTTTTATAGCCCAGGCTGCTAAAGCTGGCCTTGAGTTCCTGGTCTTCTTGCTTACACCACCCAGGTTCTAGGATTATAGGCCTGTATCACCATACCTACTGGAAGTTTTAATTTCTATAAATGATTTACAGAGCTACAGATGAACACATTTTCAAATTTAAAAAATAGTTTCAAAATTATTGGCTGTGATGGTCACTTTTTGTAATGTAAATCGGAAACATTGTAAAATCTCCGGTAAGTAGGGCAGGGGAGTTAGGTGATGGGCTTTGTCTCTCTGTAGGGGCATAGTCCTTGATTAGAGCCCCCACTCTCCAATGATAGTCAGTTGTGAAAAGTTCTCTCGTCCTGAAATTGAGGCACAGAGGACAACCACCTCCAGAATCCTAACTGGGGTCTTCAATGAAGAGAAAGCAGCACAGAGCACTTACCCGATCTAGATGCACCAGGTTCTGTAGGCAGCTGAGTGCCTTAGTGGAAGATAATTCATCATAAATTGTTTTGAATAGAATATTTATAATAAGTGCTTCCAAGTTATCAGACAGAGGAGAACTACTACTGCTTTAAAGGTATGGAAGTAGCTTAGATAAACGTGTCCATGTCCTCCTGCCTTTTCAAATCCATTTGTATTTTTTTTCCTCATTTTGCGCAAAGAAGCCTAGAACCAACATTTTCTTTCCAGCTTCACCCAAGTACTATATTTTATGATTATTTATAGATAAAACCTTGTAATATAAGCAAAACCGCTCCAGTTTCCGATGGTTTTTTGACATTATTATTTTTGTTTAATCCAGAATATATTTATATTTACTTATTAAATTTTACACAAGTAATGTATATTTCCTAAAAACACATAAAAAGCAGAGGGTAGTATTTTTGTTGTTGTTTAGATTTATATAAGTCATAACCTTAACCTTCATAAACAGTTTCTAATATTTAGGTTCCATCACTGTTTTTTTTTTTTTTTTTTTCCTGTAGTTGTTTTGGTCTTCCTCAGTTACTCCACCTTATTTTTGAGATAGACTCATCAATTTGGCTAGGCCAGTTATCCAAAAAGTCTCAGGGCTCCTCCTGTCTCCACTTTCTGGGTTAATCTTTCAATGCATGAATTCGGGGAGGACAAACATTCAGTCTATACTAAGCTCTGTAAGGCTCTTGCCTTCTTACTCTACTTCCTGACAACTGGAGGGTCAAATTCCTTGTCCATATTGATTCATGCATTTATCACATAACTGTGCATTTTAAATCTTTGCCTAGAAATATTATAATATTGATTCATTTACAATATATTTAATAACTTCTCCTCATCCTGGTTTATTCTTCAATAGATACAGACCCAATGCTAACGTCTAGATTACTTTCACATATTTATGTATTTGGCTAGATGTATTAAAGTCTTTTTTTGAAATAGTAGCTTATCTAAATAATATTTTTCTTCTGGTCTAGGACTCTTGGGTTGGTTATTTACTTGGTATTCTAATTACATATATTTTATATTTTTACATTTTTGAATTCTTGGATAACAGAAATCACATGTAATTATTTCTCCTACAGTGAGCACAGTTCATGATTTTGGAGGGTTTCCCAGAACCCTAAGTTTGACCCATTCTGCATTATAACTAATAGGAACCTGGCATTGCCAGTGTGAGCAGCATATAGATACGATTTAGTAAGCATTTCTTCAGATACAGATTTAAAGCAAGAGGACCTACTTCAGGAATACAACATGTCATCATATCTATGGGAGAAATAACATCAAATAATTCACAGAAAAGGTCATCACCCACATTTAAATATTATGACTAGGGAAGATCACATTGCCTTTTATATTCCTTAGTCCTCACATCTATGATAACTATAAATCTAGTTTGTTGTTACTTGGGGATTTGGAAATCTCTGGTAAGCAGGGCAGGAAGGTTGGAGCATGGCTTTTGTTGAACCTGTGGCAGAAGGAGGAGACAGAAATAAATGGGAAGAGGCCAGAGGGCTGCGAGCTAGAGTAAAAATGGGAAGAGACTGCATTGTAGTGCTTGGGTCAGGTATAAATGATGTTCAACTGGAGTGCCATTTAGCATGCACTGAATCCTTTAATAGAATTGAGGACAAAGATCTAGACTGATATATTCAAGTTCCCGATTCACAGAGAAGCATCAATGAAGATGGCTAACAGAATGCTACCCAACATTAGGGGAAATATTAATAATATGTTTTTATTTTTCCAGAACATCACATAAAACCAAAGACTCTGAGTATGAAGGTCCCTGAGAGATCTCATAGTCTGCTTATTCCCATATTATCTTCTTAAAACATTCATGTTAAAAAACATACTTCTAAAACTTAGAATTTAGAGCAGCATATTTAGATGGTATTGAGACTAAACTAACAACTCATACTTTGGCAGTTATTAAGACTCAATGTCTTATAATGATAAATTGGTAAGTAATGAGCTTGCTCTTAAAAAATATATAGAAACCTCTACCTTGTATGCTTCAGGTCTGTCAGGCACTGCTCACCTCATGATGAAAATAATGGCAGTTTAGTGACCTGTATGTTTTCATACAAACCCTGTATGCATATGTCCCTTTTCTGTATTAGAACCTATTTCTTGAGTAACATCATATGATTCATTTCAAATCCAAATATAAACTTTTAAAAGTATTTTATTTATTAATTGAGAGAGAGAGATGAGAGAGAGAGAGAAAGAGAGAGAGAGAAATGAGCATGCTTGGGCCTCTACCTACTGCAAACGGACTCCAAACACATGTGCCACCTTGTGCGTTGGGCTTTATGTGGATACTGGGGAATCAAACCTGGGTCCTTAGGCTTTGCAGGCAAGTGACTTAACCACTGACCCGTCTCTCTAGCCCCAAATATAAACTTGAAAAGTCCCCACTTTTCAAGATGTCTCTGTGGTTCCCTATATCCTGTTTAAAGCCTTTTGTCTAAATTGTACAAGTATGTTTGAGATGCACTCATTCTGTCCTGGGAGTGGGCTTTGCTGTATGTATGTATGTATGTATGTATGTATGTATGTATGTATGTATGTATATGTGTGTATGTATGTGTGTGTATGTATACATAACCTTTGTGTGTGCGTATGTGCATGTAAATGTGTGGGAATGTGAGTGTGGATGTGCATGTTTCATGACACAAATGTGGAGATCAAAGGACAACGATGGGTGTCAGTCTTTGCTTTCTACCTTGTTTAAGACAAAGTCTCTTTTCACCATTGTATATGTGTGGTATGGCATAGGTGATGAGTGAGCTTCTGCGGGCTCTTCTGTCCTTGCCCTCTATCTCTCCATGGAAGTGCTGGGGTGCATTACCACATCTGACTTTGGATGGATTCTAAACTCAGCTCATCATGCTTATATGGCAATAACATTATACACTCAGCCACCTTCCCAACTCCTACCCCAAGTCTATTGTTTTTTGACTGTAGATACATAAGCAATTCCTTCTTTCTATAAAGTTATAACAACTTGTCATGTCCACTTTTGCAGCACGACTTCTATTCCCTATGGTTTATCCAACAGTATGATATGTTATTCTCATAGCATGCAGATATATGTTGATAAAAAGGACCACATAGGGACTGGAGGTATGGATAAGTGGTTAAGGCATTTGCTTGTAAAGCCTGATGGCCCATGTCTGATTCCCCACTACCCATATAAAGGCAGATGCACAAAGTTGCCTATGCATCTGGATGTCATTTGCAACCCTGACTTGCCCATTATCTCTCTCCCATCTCTCTCTCCTTTCAAATAAATAAAACATTTTTTAAAAGTACCACATAATCCTTCCCCCAAATAAAGATAGGTTTAACATGGAATGGAAGCTTTTTAATAAATATACTAGAAAGGTGGGCATAAACCAGGATTGCCACAGATAACCAGGGTGTATTCTTTTCAGTAAGTGAAGCTGGCTGACATTCATTCACTGAAAAGAAAAGTGTCTTTTAGAATGTCCTCACCTGACTTGTTTCATTCCTCTATTTCAGAAGGTAACAAAGATTGGTGTCCCACTCATTATTCCCTCCACCAAGTTCATTAGCCATTCCATCCATGATGATCAAAAGATATCTTGTTTCATGACTTTTCTTGTATTTATGGAACTTTGAAAAGAAAGAGGAGAATATTTTCTGGCCATGTGTATTCTGTCAAGCCTTAGCTTGCTATGAATGTAGATTTCTTGCATTTTACAACGATTTTCCTCTTTACTGTTTGTCCTCCTATTATGTTCTCAAATCCTCAAGATGACAGAAGTCATCAGAAATTCCTACTGATCTCTTTAGATATGGTCTCCCACACTCCTTTCTTTGTTTTTGGAATTATTTGCAAATTAAAAAGGGAAATTTCTTTATGAATAGTCCAATAAATCTCCTCAGCTTCTTCCCATTTTAGAATCTTACCATGGTTTTATTTCCCTTTATAGTGAGAGTTTCTGAAGGATCCCATACTGGTTTCTGTGCATCTGTGCAGATTTATCATTTATCTCACTAGCTCTAATGAGGAGTGTCATGGCATAGACACCATTTCCTATGTTAGTGTCATTTCTTTCATTCACAGCTTCTGATGTTCAGAATTAATTTGAAAACGTAATTTTTTCTCCTTATTTCTTATTTTATTCCTCAGAATTTATGTTTTTTAAAGAGATTTTTTGATAGCTTAATTTTCCTTTAAGATTCACAATCCCTGGAGAAAGTAAAAATAAAGCCTCTAAAAGCCTATAAATGTAAATATAGAGCATTATGCAGAATTTGAAGATATTTATTTTGAAATAAGAATTGAGCAGAGCAGCAATGTGAACATGAAATTTTCCCAGTGAGTGACAACAACTTTCCAAGAATCTTTCATAACATATTCTTCATACACAGAATCCTGGAATCATTGAATATAAGCGAGAACAGGAATCAGGACACTGTGAAGACATGGCATCATTATTTTGGTACATACTCATTTGAAACAACCTGCCAAGCAGCTCCTTTATTTTCATTCTATTTCTGTGAGGGTATATACAAAACTCATCTTGGAAGCAGCAGTAGACCAGCATACTTCTAGTATTTTTACTTCATTTTCCTCCTACTCGATGGAAGGAAGGATGATTGGCCAATGCAAAGAGGCAATTTACAAATTGCATAACCAAAATACAGGTGACTATATACATATATATAATATATATACCTTCATAGGTGTTATTCTGGGCTCTATTTTATTGCAGTGGTCTACAAGTCTTTTTTTTTTTTTTTTTGGTTTTTAAAGGTAGGGTCTCACTCTGGCCCAGGCTGACTTGGAATTAACTATGTAGTCTCAGGGTGGCCTTGAACTCACTTGAAGTGCTCTTTATCCTCCTACCTCTGCCTCCCGAGTGCTGGGATTAAACAAGAATAATTATGGAAGGATAATTGCACCACCACGCCCAGCTTCAAGTCTATTTTTGTGCCAGCCCCATACTGTTTTGTCACTACAGCTCTGTAATACAGTTGGAATCAGGCATCGATTCCTCCACCATTGCTCCTTTTGTTTGAGATTCCTGTGACTATTTAGGATTTTTTTGTACTTGACTCCAGCCTGGCCTATGTAATGAATTTGGGGATAGCTTGGGCTACATAGCAAGACGTCTCAAGTAGAAGAGAAAGAAGCGGAAAGGAGGAGGAAGAGAAGGAGGAGGAGACAGAAGAGGAGGAGGAGAAACAGGACAAGAAGAAGAAAAGTCAAACCAAATTTTAAACCTTACTGTCATTATGTATGGACAGACTCCAAAGGAAGTGCTTCCATTTGAGTTATCCATTTTCAGACTGTGCAGATTGCTGTTGTCTTCTTCCTGTGGTAACTGATGAAGGGTCTGTTCTGGCTTGTGAACCACTCTTTGTGATCGTCCAAGGCCTGATGTTCTCTAGGCCGGGGTTTATGGCATTAGGAAGCTTATTATATCCTCTAATATGGTCTTTAAATGCTTTACAAGGATGCAGTTAAGCCAAGATTTTTGGTAATTGATGCTGAATTTATACTTGATATTGTATATTTATATTTTACTGGATAGAACCAAGGGAGTCGTTATTGTTAAGGAAAACTTCTGGCCGAAAAGTTCACCTTGGAATTTCCCTAAAAATAGCACTTGAAGTGCTCTTTAGAGAAATGACATTTCCTATACATTTTGTTAATTTTCTCTTGTAACTTTAACCAGGAATTTTGGCAGCCTGATTAGTCAAGGGTATTTTCTGAAACAAGAATAATTATGGAAGGATAATTGCACTAAAAGTAATTAACACATTATTCAGCCATACTGATTTTACATGACCAGCCAGGCAGATCTATTGACTTCAATAAAAAGTTTAGAAATCTATCCAAACACCTGTAAATATTCGGTATGTAATACAGGTGGCATTACAAGATTAGAGAGACATCCAAAATATACTGGTGGCACAAAATTTGGGGACTATCTATAATATAGCCTATTTTATTATATCAAAAGTTTTCTTTTCAAATATTTTTCCCAACACACATACATTAAAGTATTTCAAATTAGAAAATACGAGGACAGATTTTATTTCTTGTGTTTCATTGCCAGCTACAATGAAATGATTGAGAACAGATCTATGCTCAAGAGAATAGGATGCCATGGTTCTCAGGGTTGCCTTGAACTCACAGAAATCCTCCTATCTCTGCCTCCCGTGTGCTGGGATTAAAGGCACGTGCCATGATGCCTAGCCGGTTACACATTTTCTATGCACCTCTTTAATGCAGTTATCCTAGAATATGATTATAATGCTCTGTTATACCCATATCCTATGCTTTAGATATAAATCTGTCATGAGATATTGTGTAGTCACCTGTGGGTTGTTTAATAATTCCTTTTGTAATTAAACAGGATAAAATATCTTTTTTTTAATGTAGACAAACTCTTTGGTTTTTGTCAGTTTCACATTTTTATATGTATGAGATACATTAAAATAGTAATGTTGATTAACATACCTAATATATGTTTGCAATAGAGCATCAAAGCAAACATCATCTCCAATGTTCATGCATGGATAGTATCAGAGAAGAGCCCGAGCTGCCATTGAGATCTCTTCCCACAGGTAGGAGGATAGAGTTGCTTGTGCTAGATATCTCATCAAGATGATACAGGCTCTCTGAGTATAATGTTGAATGAATGCCTGAAGGGTAGGCTGGTGAGTGAATGTGCAGAGCTAAGGAGAAGTTGATTATTTCTATGATGGCATAGATTTTTATGAAAAACAGTTTTATGAAGGGGTAATAGTCTACCTAAAAATAAAATATTGGCTGTATTCACATTTTTTATTTTAAAGTTTATTTATTTATTTACTTACTTACTTATTTATTTATTTATGAATGATAGAGAAACAGGGAGACAGAGAGAGAATATGAATGGGTTGTGCCAGTGCCTTCAGCTACTGCAAACGAACTCCAGATGCATGTGCCATCTTGTGCATCTAGATTACATGGGTCCTGGGAAACCAAGCCTGGGTTCTTAGGTTTCACAGACAAGGGCCTCATTGCTAAGCCATTTCTACAGCCCTATACAACATTTTTCTCCTTTCCTTTCTGTGGCCACATTTCCTGACAAACATTTTTCCATTCATTCTCTATTCCTTGATTTAGTGATAATTAGCATTAGTTCCCTGTGGCTCTTCCTAGATTTTTTTTCACCAGAATGGTATGTTTTTCTTTTACATTTCCTACTGTTTTAATTTTCACTCCTGTTTTAAATTCTTCATTAACTTTAATTAAGCTTTCCTAAGGCTTAAATACCTGTAAAACTTTCTTAGAGTTAATCATTTCATTTGCTGGCTTAGCTCCCCTAGTTGTACCTTGCTTTAAGATTGTGAAAGCCAAAACTGTATCTGGAGTTGGTGTAGGTACAGAGGAGAGAAAATAAATTATGACATTGTTAGTGATGAATTTTCCAGTAAAATCTAATAATTTGGTGTTCTTTGTTTTTCAGGGTGATAAGCAGCTAATAATTTAATTGCTTTCATTCTAGATGATTAAAGTACCTATAGTTTTAGGTCCACGTAAATATTAGCACAAATTTATGTAGTCTGCAATGAAATGCACCTTAAATTGTTTTGTGTGTATTTTTGTTGCTTCCTTCAGCAAGTCTGATTTTTATTCTGTAGCCCATTGATTATCTCTTAACCATGCCATAATTTTCTTGATAAAGAACTTAAGAGGTTGATCTTAAAGATGAAGTAGCCTAATTCTATTTAGTTTACAGAGTAGTACCTGAGCATAATCCTGGGTTTGTGGTCCCTCCACACACTGTAACCAGGGGTATTCATTCTAACCACTGACCCAATAGATATGCTCATTTATCAAGAAAGATAACTATTCATCTTACCTCATCACAAGCCAAAATATAGAATGCTTAGGGCTCTAATTATTCCTAAAAATACTCATAGGCAGAGTTACTCTAATACCAATTTTTAGCATGCTCTCTTCAGTATAGGAAGGGCTCTAAGGTTCTTGTGTTCCAGCTCTATGAACTCTAGACACTTTGCCTTACTGACTTCTGAACAAAACAGTTGTTTCCCATGATGTGTTGTAGATCCTACTGAAAGTTGCTAAAGATTATATTTTACAATATGTGAGGTTGCCCTGTGTATTAATTATTTTCTCATTGCTGTGAACACATACTAGACAAGAAACTTCCTTCATTAAGGAAGGGAATAGTTAGGCTTACAGTTTCAGGTTACAGCCCATCATGGCAGGGATGGCCTGGCAGCATGAGCTTGAGTCATATTCAGCATACAGTGAGGAAGCAGAGAAAGATGACTGCTACTGCTCCCTTAACTTCCTCCTCTTTAATCTTGTCTAGGAGCCCATTTCATGGAATAGTGTTGTCATTGGTTAAGGTGGGTCTTACCTCCTCAATTAGGCTAATCAAGTAATCCTTCACAGGCAGGATCAAAGGCTGTTTTCTAGGTGATTCAAAGTACTTTCAAGTTGGCAATTAATATAAACTACCCCATTATTTCTCCTTCCTTCCCACAATGTATCTCTCCATGGTAGAACCTGTTACTTCTTTTGGAAAATAGAAAGACGTTTTGATTGTTCCTTGATTAGGAGGAAAATGGTTTCTGGAATAAAACTGTATTAAAATTAATACCCAGGGGCTGGAGAGATGGTATAGTGGTTAAGGTATTTGCCTGCAAAGCCAGAGGACCTTGGTTCAATTCCCTGACCCACGTAAGCCAGATGCACAAGGTGGTGAATGCATCTGGAGTTCTTTTGCAGTGGCTGGAGGCCCTGGCATGTCCATTCTCTTCCTCTCTCCCTGCCTCTTTCTCTCTTGCTCTCTCAAATAAATAAAAATAAACTAAAATAAACATTTTAAAATCAATACCCAGAATATCCATATACATTCTTGCTACAGATTAACTGCCTTGGTCTACAATTTTTATTGGAGCTTCATTGTTTTTGAGATTTCCACATATAACACAATCCTTTTTAATTGTGAGCCACAGAGGCATGAGAAATGAACCCCTTCCATATGGCAAGGTTTATACACTTCCAGAAACAGATTTTCTCATCAATAGAAGCAATGTAATTGCCCTATCATTTCTGCTGGAGTTAAATACTTTAATACAATTTGAGACAAAACTAGTTATATTGAGACAATTGAAGAGCTAGTTTTATCCTTATGGAGTCCTTAAGTATGAGGCCAGTGTCCCCATTACCAATCAATAAGAGAGAGTATGTCACATGGACAGTCCTTCTTCAAAGGTGCAGTGATTCATGAAGTCAGAAAGAAGTAGGTGCACAGGATTAACCTCTTGAGCCTTTGTCTGAGTCACCCATCTGGATACTTACATTTAAAATGTATATTTTTATGAATAGTTGAACATAGCAGAATTAAATAAGTGACCCCAAAATGACTTGTAATCCTGGATCTATGAACTCAAGGCTGTCTTTCCATTGACATTTCCTTAAATAATTTGCCTTCAGTGTAGAATCCAGACAAGAACCAAACATGGAAACACGATAGAGTGGTGAGCAATTGAGGGTGTTACTTTAGAAAATGGCATTTCAAACATTGGAGATTTTATATATATATATATATGGCAACTCAGCAAATGATATTATGTTAGGCATGAAGTATCTGAGCTAAATGAAGTAGGTGCCTTGCCTTCATAAAAATAAAAAAGAAAGATATGTAATAAGCAAACACATAAATAATAGGTACTTTCCAACTATGATAGGTATAATAGTATGGCCAGAGAAATTATGAAGACACTTGATTGACATTGCCAGAATCAAAAGTATACTATGAAAGTTGGAATGAGGGTACATTTTGGGCAGATGATGTCTGGCAGAGATAGCAGTATACAGAAAGGATCCAAAACAAAAAGGCTGACCCATATGAAGAAGACAAAATGGAATAGTATTCTGATGAACTAAATGGGAGGACAGGGGCATATAATGCAACTAGAAAATTGACAGGAATCCAAATTATTTATTGCTTAGAATAATAATAAATTTTTGAGTATTTTTTCAGTGTACAATGAGATGTCATTGTTAATTTTTTATTTTTATTTTTTTAATTAATTTATTTGCAAGCAGAGAGAGATAAATAGAGACAGACAGAGAATAAGTACACCAGGGCCACCAACTGATGCAAACAAATTCCAGATGCATGTACCAGTTTGTGTATATGGCTTTACATAAATACTGGGGAATTGACCTGGGGTCATTAGTTTTGCAGGAAAGTAACTTAACCACTGAGACATCTCTCCAGCCCCATCGTAGTGCAATTTTGACTGAGGTGATCACATGACCTTTCTATCTAGAAACTTATTTTGCTTTGAAAATATATCAGAAGACAACAAAGGGGGGGGGAAAGAATGAATAATTCTAGAAACATATGTTTTGATTCATTTTTGAAATAATGATTTTATTTAGAGTTATAATAACTGGTGATAAAAATAATAGACAAATTTAAGTTATATCAGGTGAGCAAAAATGAGCATTTGGGCCTCGAGAAATGGCTTAGCACTTAAGGCACTTGCCTGCAAAGCCAAAGACCCTGGGTTTGTTTCCCCAGGACCCAGGTAAGCCACATGCACAAGCTGGCACATGGATCTGGAATTCATTTGCAATGGCTGGAAGCCCTGGTGTACCCATTCTCTCTCCTGCTCTCCCTCACCCTCTTCTCTCTTTCTCTCTCTCTCTCTCAAATAAATAAAAATAAAGAAATGAGCATTTGGAAAATGTGCACTGAGAGTACATTCCATCAAGGCTCTATGCTCTTTATGTGAGCAATTGAGGGTGGTGAGCAAGACACCGAGATGCAAGTGGCACATATTGGCTAGGAGGGCAGCAGTGATTTAATTCCACATTATACTTGAAATGATTGTGAAATATATGAGTGCAAATGTCATGAGCAGAGGTGAATATGTACGTCTGAATTCTAAAGGGAAGAACAAGCTGAGTTATAAATTTCAGTGCTTTACCAGTTAGGAATTTTAACTGTGTAGATGATAAAACTAAAGTGTGGGAAATTCACACCAAAACATAAAATGTGTAGAATATCAGAAAGTACACAGATTTTCCAGGATGACTGGTAGGGAAGGAAAAAAGCCCAGTATAACTCCACAGAAGTCTTCCGGGACCCAGCCACAGTGCTGCAGTAAGTGTTGTCTGATAGCTGCATTCCGTGAAGGGAACAGCCATCTTTCTTCCTCTGGAGAGTGGTGATGCATGAAATACGTGATAAGGGAATCAATTAAAGAAGATCAGTCCCAGTAATATTTCCAGTTATAGAAACTAACACTCACAGAATCCTTGCTAAGTGCCAAGTACATCAACCCCTTTGTGTGGATTATCTCATTTAATCGCCTCACAGCCCTGTGGAGATAAATGATTACTGTCTTCATTTCATACACAAGGATGTTCAAACATTGATGGGTTGGGTCCCAAATATAGTTGGCCTTGGATTCAAAGTTACATAAGGTTTAAGAACTAAGTCTTTTAAAGATGTGAGTGGTATAGTATAGGTGAAAAAAGCAAGAGAATAAGCACTTAAATTATTTACACATTTTGTCCATATGGGCAAAATTAAAATTTGGAATTGTGTTAGCCACTTTCATATCCCTGGACAAATTATCTGAGATTATGACCATCAAAAGGAAAAAAAGTATGCTGGCCCCAGTGTATTGGAGCTGGAGACACCATGGTAGGAGCCTGTGATGGAGTAGTCAGCTTCCTTTGGGAGTAGAAAAGCAAGGAAAGCTAGGATCTGGGATCCCAAGATCCCCTTAAACTCCCCTCTCTAGACTCTACTTCTTAAAGGTTTCACTATCTTCCAATAGTTTTCAACACATAGGCTGTTGTGTGACAGTTAAATTCCAACCTAAAGCACAAAGGGAAGCTTCAGTTAATACTAAGGGAGAGAGGAAATTACAAAAGGCTAAGTAATAAGGGAAGATAAGTTTAGCAAGTGAAAACATGCTCTTCAGATGATTTCAAGACTCTGGTTGAGAAGAGAAGCCAAAAAGTAAGGTGGTAATTTAAGAAGGATCTACTAATCAAGGAAATTTTCTTTCCTCCTTCCTCCTCCCTCCCTTCTTCCATCTGGTCCCTCCCCCAGTTCTAAAATAAATTTATGTACATTTTCAGTACAAATATGAAAGCTTTCCAGTAGGTCTTCTTTTGAAGTTCTTTTATGTACCTCACTATTATCTATTGGCATGCATCCATACAGCCATCCTCCACCACTTTGAAGATTTAATTTTTTTTGAATGTTTTCAGGTGTGGACATTTAGTACTCAATGTAAACTTCATGGCTAAATAAATAGTGACTGCTATTATTTTTTAGAAGAGGAAGAAGAAAAAATAAGTAACTTATTATATCATTCATTTTTCATTTTTTGAAGATGATTAGCCAAAATGTCCTTTGATTTGCCACCAGAAAAAAAAAAAGTATGTATAAAATATCTCTGAACTGGCAAATATTTGTGAAGTCAGTGTGCATGTATATTTACTAAGGATTGGTATTGTTATCAGTTTAGGAAGCTTGTCATTAAGAACCAGCTGTTTCTCTTAAAAACTGAATATTAAACGGAAATAATTCACTGTGTTGCCAGTTGCTCTTTCCCCACTGTGGGAGTTAGAGAGCATTTGGAAATTTGCCATAACATGTAATACTTGCATCATAGATTCAGCCTCTCAGAATGGAGTGTGATAACTGTGTGTTCTAAGTATGAGCTTTCTGTAGAAAATTAACCAAAATTTTCATGAGGTTTTGATTGAATAGACTAATTTTTATAAAGAGGGAAATAGTCATTTGCAACATGACTTAGGGACTTGGGGAGATATCATTTCTGCCCATGGAAAACACTGCCATATGGCCATAATATCAGGCATTTTTAATCCTTGAAAATTAAAACTTAAAGTACAAAAACTAAGGGATGATGTGAGTTCTCACACTTTGTCTACTTTCCTTTCCAACAATTATGATGTGAAAGGGAACACTTAAGAGCAAATTACAAGGCTGCTGCTGGGATGAGAGATTTATATCATTACAACTTTAAATTCATCCATAAAACAACATTCTGCTATTAAAATTCAGACTTATCACCTGTCATTACTCCTCAAGGACAAATTTGGAATTATATAATATTGTCTAAGATGCCATCTAATGTAAGATTCACCATTGACTTAATGAATATATTTACAATTTGGGGTGTGTGCATGTTTGTGTTATGTATGAATGAGAAAGAGAGAGAGAGAGTGTGTGTGTGTGTGTACAAGTGCCACTGCATGCATGTGGAGGTCAGAGGACAACTTTGGAAGTCTGTCTTCACCTTCATCTTGTTTGGAGACAAGGTCTCTGATTAACACCAGGCTAGCTGGCCTGCAGCAATTCTCCTGTGTCTGACTCCCATTTCACTGTGGGTGCACTAGGACTGCAGAGTCACATTAGAACATGCGGCTTTCTATGGACGCTGGGAATCTGAACTTAAGTATTCATATTAGTGTGGACACCACTGTGTCCACGGAGCTACCTCCCCAGTTCCCAATAAGCAGATTTCTGATAAAGAGAAAACAGCACAGTAAATAAATAGTTTTTAACAAAGCACGTTTTATATACCTTTATTCAGATGACTTCACTTGACTTGATTCATCTGGAGTTCAATAGAAGTTGAGTCTAAACCTATCTCATATCTGCATTAACTCATTCTGTGCAGTGGCATGCTGCCTCCCAGAGCCTGCACCAAAGAGGCTGACCTCTTCTACTGCCTCGGGATTGACAGAATAATTTAGAAGCATGTCAAAGAACACCAAATTTTATTTGTATTTCCTATTTGGATGAATTTATAGTTTCATTTTTGCAATAATGGAAGTATATATTATTAGATATTAAATGATTTTTTCTGAATATGTGCTGGCGTCTTGACAGTGACTGAACTTGAGTCTAATGAAACTCTGTGTGTCTCAGGAACTTCTTTTAGCTTCTTGACAACACTATGGTTTATTCCAAGATATTGGGCAATTTCTGTTGTTTTCCCTTATCCTTTCACATATATTTGAGATGACTTTGTTATTTGTATAACAATACATATAAATATAAATTCAATATATATGTATAATCTTATACGTATATACGTATAATTTAAATTGCAACTGTATCTCTTCTTAGAAATGAGAAAGCATTTAATTTTGGACTTATATGATGATATTAATGTTCACTGATTCCTCTACAGTGATTCATTGTCTGAAATATAATAACGGTGATAGCTAGCATTTATTTAATGCTCCCTGTAAGCCAGAGGCAACCCTTTGCATTCTACTAATTTGTAACAGGTTCATCCTGACTCTTGTCACCAGCATTTTATAGATGAGCCACTGGAGATGAACTGCCTTCTACCAGGTAACATAGCTCCTATGTTGTAGAGCTAGTACAAACTTCTATTCCAACCACCATGTTCTTGACCACTAGCCATATAGTCTCTCACTGAAGATTTTCTGACTTGTTTTATATAGTAGCTCTTTACCTCAAAGTTGAATTTTATATGATTTCACTGACACATTGTTACAATTAGAAATAAAAATATAAAAATCAGGGCTGGAGAGATGGCTTAGTGGTTAAGGTGCTTGCCTCCTAAGCCTAAGAACGCCGGTTCCAATCTCCAGCGATTCCGATCTGTATGTCCCATGTTTAGCCAGATGCAAAGTGACACAAGGGTGCAATGCCACACTTGACCACAAGGGGCACACGCATATGGATTTCGTTTGCAGCCACTGAGAGGCTGCTGGCGCACCCATATCTATTTTTCCTCCTCCCCTCTCTCTGTCTGTCTCTCTCTCTGTGACTATCTCTCAAAAAATATAAAAATCAGATCATGTGTGGTGCTTCCCATGAAGGCAATGTCACTATAGTGATGCATAGATGAGCATCCGTTATCTTCAACACAAATCCAAGTTGTGCCTGTTTCCCCTGGCATGCATTCTACAAAGTGATTTAAAAGAGGTTAGTATGTGGGACATGTATTCCTAAGACTTAACAATATACAATAGCAATAACTAAAAGCTACCATTATTTTAGTCTTTCCTAGGTATCTGACAGTGTGACAGATGATGTGCCCCACCCAATATCCACTCATTGAGCCCAATTTAATGCAATCTAATTTGCCTTTGTGGTAGCAGTGTGCCTACCCCAATTCTAACTGCAGGTGGTCTGGAGATAGTTTAGATAATGAAGTATAAATGAAAGGCTGGAGGTTAAGGGTTTATTTCTTCAAGTAAACAGGAGCATTTTGCCACAAGAGAGGTGTTCGACTTCCTTGCACATGCCTGTAGTTCTCTTCCCTTTCTGTGTGTGTTCATGCAGTATATTATGCAATTTTCACATTCCCATGTCCCATCCTCTTCTAGTCTGGTTGCAGTAGCTTCCCATGCAATAATGAAAAGAGTTTTATGGACATATGACTTGAATGTTTTTCTTTCATGTTTTATTTTAACCACATTAATGAATCTCTCTAAAATTCAGTTTTCACATTATAAAATAGAAAAAATACCTGATTATCAAGCATATGAGGATTGAATATAGTAATTTATGACATGTGCACCTCAGAGGGTTCCTGGTGCAAAAATAATTGCTCCTCATAGAAGCTTTCCATATATTCAGCCAACAAGCTTTTGCTCCCCTAGAACTGCTATACACTGTGTTTATTCACATAACATAGGACTTTGTTCATCATTTTGAATAATAATATCTGTATCTTCCTTACCAAATTAAAGGAAACTTACTCATATTTAGTATTTGTTTATATAGGACTAAATATATGTTATTCTGTAGATAAAACCAACTTGAATTTATTTTCACAGATTTGCAGGGTTTTTTTTTTTCTTTGTTTTGAGTTCAGAGCAATAGACAGTTCAAAAGGTTTTATTGACTGGTCACAGATCATTGCACCAGGGACAAAGAGAGCAAGTAAATAGATCTGGGCTAGAGAAACTGAAAAGAAAATGAAACATTTTTCATTACTAACAGAGGACTTGAAGAATAAGATTTATGATGCACGCCTTTAACCCCAACACTTGAGAGGCAGAGGTAGGAGGATTGCCATGAGTTTGAGGCCACCCTGAGATTTCATAGTGAATTCCAGGTCAGGCCTGAGCTAGAGTGAAACCCTACCTCAATGTTTGTATATATATATGTTAATGGTGATGAGGTCCTCTTTTGAAAGTGGCAAAAAGTAGAGAAAATCAAACTGTTGCTATGACTATATCTATCTATATCTATATCTATCTATCTACCTATCTATCTATATGATTTGTTATGTGATTCTATGTTTTTTGACGTTTCCATATTTATGTATTGCATTTGGATCGTATATACCCATCACCCTTTATTATCTCCCTGAGTCTCACTGTCTTCCTTCTTATCTCCTTTACAAGTGGCTATGCTTTGTAAGATTATCACTTCTCCCCAGCCACCTTGGACAATCATGAACTGATTGGGTAGGGAAGTGGTTCTACTAAGCCCCTCCACTATTTATAAAAGAATGGAGAGTGGATGCATCATGTCCAGGTCTTATAGAGGGAGGTCAGTCATCATTCTGATATGGTATTGTAAGGTGAATTTACACACACTTTCTTTTAAGATTACTAATAATATATTAGAATGCATTGATCCATGTTAAATAATGAAAAGCATTTTGGCTTGAAGTAATTATACTTTTTGATATAATTACCCACCAGTATCATCTTTTAGTTATTTTAAAGTTGCTAGGTTGTTTTACTCTTGTTCTCCGTTGCTATTACAGTATATCAAATACAAATTCAAAGTCCTGAGACTTGAATTCCAAGAGTGGGAGGGTTTATCTGGCAAAGGCCTTGTCCTGGCATAATATGTTGAGGCAAAGCGAAAAAGGGCAAACATCAGAGGGGCATGTGGAAGAGGCCAAACAGAGGCGATCCATATTTGTAGGATATACATATTCTCATACTAACTCACTCACTACTTTAAGAATTAATCCAGTACCTGAAGAAGTACAGTAATCTGTCTTAGTGACCTTATTTCTGTTTAAAAGACCTACCTCTCAACCAAACCAACACAATGACAGTCAAATGTCCTTATGAGATTCAGGCAAGAAATATGTAAAATGTAGATCAGCCAGGGCAATGGCCACTTGCCTGTGTACAATTGAAACAGAGAATGGGACTAGGAGAAGAGAGAGCAGAAAGAAAGGGGGAAGGTCTACAGGAGGGTGGTCAGAATAGGTGAAATTTCAAGAAGATGGCAGTGATGTAAAGACAGACTTTGGTGAAAAATCAAACTAGAGAATGTTAACCCTGCCTTTTTCTAGACCCCAAACTCTAGAAAAAGATGTGTGTATATACCTTTGTGTGTGTGTGTATGATGTATCTAAGTGCCATTATCTGTTTATCATCATATGTCTATCTATCATGTAATCATCTATCATCTGTCTAATCTGGAGAATAAGGACAGTGAGAAGAGAGGGAGGGAATAAGCATAAACACACTTTAATACATAAATGAATATATACACATTCATAGCTATTAGAATAGCATTGATTTTCTCTTAAGCATCAATCCAGCTCATTCATGTTGAAAAAAACAAGCATGCGTAGGTTTTCTACTTTAAAATAATACATTTTAAAATTTCATTTGTGTGTGTGTGTGTGTATGTGTGTGTACGCTGGAAAGATCTCTTTCTGCTGAAAACAAACTCCAGACACGTGTGCCACTACATGCCTGGCTTTACATTTTTGCTAAAGAATTGAACCTGGGCTGTTAAACTTAGCAAGCAAGTGCCTTTAACTGCTGAGCCATCGCCTTAAATCCTAAAATCATATTTTATCCTTATTTATTCTCAATCTCACAACATACTCTTCTCCCATCCACGGTAGAAGGCATGCATGCACATCACCATAAACCTTGACCAACACTTCCTACCACCCTGTGACATAGAACTTCATCTACTAATTGCCCATCAAGCTCCCACACATTACAACCAGTTGTACTACTGTTTTATAAAACTTCTATAAAGCGTCTTCTTCTTCTTTTTGTGTAAAATGTGCTTTTTTGATGAGTTGAGCTCTATTGGAAAGATTTCCTACCCCACATTCTTCACTTGCTATGTTATGGCTTGTGTGCTCTGGTTATGTGTTAATAGTTTTCTGACATCTGAAATAACAGCCCTATTTGAGCCACATGGAGTGCTTTTATCTCAAAGGGATCCAGCCTTAAATACAGATGGGCCTGTCGGCATGGACTAGATGACATTTTTATAACCTGTAATGTTCTCCAGCAAGATGTGGTTAATGATCCTTTGCATCATCGAGCCAGCGAGCGCAGAGTTCCTGGTGGAAGGTCTCATTCACACCGTGGTTTCAGAGACCACTGAACACGAGTTATTACTGTGGGAATCAGCTAGTGACAATCCTAGATGTTGCTACATTATTCATTTTATCAGGATTGGTATTATTCCAATATTATTTGTACCCATGTCATACTGTTTCAGATTAGCTCACTTTGACCTTTTACTTTGGAACAACATACTTTCATGATCAGAGGGAAAGGGATATTTCCCCTAACTGTGCCTCCACTGCTTGGCTCTAACTTCAAAATGAGTTGATCTTGGCTTCCAGAAGTTTTATGGATCCCCCTCTACTAATGTGATGAAACCAGCTATTTATAAAACTATCATGAAGTATACAAAGAAGCTTAGAAATAAGTCCATGAAATACTTGAGTTGTACCCTCCTCTCCTTTATACTCACAGCTCTTTCCTTCAGACACAAATTTAGTAAATGGTTGTTGATCATGTCCCCTACGATGGGAGGATATTCACTTCATACTATCCATGGTGGAGAACATTGATGACATCCTTGGTAGACCCACTTCCAGGCAAAACGCGTCGGTGCCAAGAACTGAAGCGAGCAAAGCCGTCAAGTTACTTTCAAATGGCGGAAAGGGGAAAAACACAGGCACATTTGAAGTGCTTGACCAATTTTGGTTGGGTCGATGGTGTTCCTTTGGAACATCCCGTGCACCTTGAGTAAGCCATGTGTCTAGAATAGATTTTACAGTGAGCTTCAATCGCCTGAAAAACAGCAGTGAGGCCAGTGTAGAGCGTAAATCTGGGTATGAAGGAGTTTGGGGGGTGCATGCCAAACACAACTTACCCTTATCTCATTGGCACTAGAAGACATTAAGACTTCTCAGTAACAGGATTCAGTTTGGCATCAGACTCGTCACAAAATAGTCACTGCAGGGCCATGGAGACAAATTACAAAATGTGTGTATTAGTTAAGAATATAGAGCATATAGCCATGAAATAAAAGAAAACAATATGGGAAAATGGTCAGCGTTTAAAGGCTGGTGAATAAGCTGCTATGAATAACCAGAGAAATCGGTGCTCTGTGATTGTATCTATACCGGGGTGCTGTGGCTTTCAATTGTCGTGTCAAAACCCATAAACATAGCGAGGAAGCAACCCAACTAGGTCAGGAAGAAGGAAAATGCTATTTAGGTACTCTGGTCATCTGTATTTGATATTTGCTCTTTGGCTTCCTGGCACTATGCTGCCTTGTCATTCTCTAGTACCTTCTAGCTGTCCTGTGATGCAGTCAACAAGGGACTCTCTTCCAATACACTGGGCTAATATTCCAAAGAACCACTTTGTCCTTATGCCTCACATGATCAGAATTTTGCATGATAGTAACAGATAGGATTGTCTGTGCTAGTATACCAGTGTGTTAACGGGATTAGAACAATCCTGTCTCATTTTACACTGAATCATTTGCTTAATTCAAAGAGTTATGTGAATAAGGAGGATCACTACTTTGTGCCAGATAAGTAGGAAGATAACTGGAGACTTCTGTGTTATGCAAGATACATACATTCTGTCAATACATGGATCTGACTCTTTCTATGGACATAACACCAGACAGGAAAGAAGTGTTTACATTATTCAATGATATTTAAGCAAAGTAGGGCTAAAGAGCCAAATATAAACACGTGTGCACACACCATTAAAGGTTAGTGTGAAAATGTAAACAAAGTATTTTCTTAAAAATGTTATTGACAGGGCTGTAGAAATGGCTTAGCAGTTAAGGCACTTGCATGCAAAGCCAAAGGACCCAGGTTTGATTCCCCAGGGCCCATGTAACCCAGATGCACAAGGTGACACATACATCTGGAGTTCATTTGCAGTGGCTAGAGACCCTGGCATGCCCATTCTCTCTATCTGCCTCTCTTTGTCTCTCAAATAAATACAAATTTTTAAAAAAATGTCATTGACATACTCATTCACAAAAAGTATTGTGTCTAGTGCTTACATTTTAATGAAGATTTTCCTATCTTCCCAAGGTAGATGTGCATCATCAAACTACAAGGCTGTAATTATTTATTGAGTCTTTCTGTAGCACAGGAATTGTCTTCCCTCCTGCTGCCATGCAGACACCTTAGGGGCAGATGGTAATGACCACTTGAAAGAGCATAGACTGCTATAAACAGATTAAGCAGAGACGTGACACAGATTATGAGAGACTTCCAGGGACTTCGATGCTGCTAGAACATAATTACCCAAATTACATTTGGCCCAAACAACAGGCTAATGCTTCCTTTCTTGCCACATGTTTCAGGGAGACATTGCTGTTCTACATTCAAATTTTATGTTCAAGGAGAAACCAATACTTTAAAGCAAAAACAACCACTGGAAATCACTTTTATTTTGGCCATTTGGTTGTCTTGTATTTGGAGGGGTCTAAATCCTTATTTATTTGTTTTTTAGATTCAATTTAATTATTTGTTATTTTATTGTTTTTAAATAAATAGAACAAAAGTTGCCATTTTCATCACATTTAAAGGTCAGTTGACATTAGGTATATTTTACACAGTGCAGCCATCACCGCCATGCATTGCCAAAGTAATGAGTCCTTCATTATTTTTATGATTTCCTCATCAGCTTTGTTCATATATTTTAAGTAAGTAACATAGTTTTAGTTTTCTTCTTTAAAAAATTACTTCTACTCAGGAGGCAGAGGTAGGAGGAGGATTGCTGTGAGTTTGGGGCCAGCGTGGGAATAGAGTGAGCCCCAGGTTAACCTGGGCTAGAGTGAAAAAATTGTGTGTGGGGAGGAGAGAGAGAGAGCAAGCCCACTAAGGCCTCTTGCCACTGCAAATGAATACCAAATGCTTGTGTCACTTTTTGAGTCTGTTGTACATGGGTGGCTTGGGAATTGAACCTGGGCCAGCACTGCCTTTAAACAGTGAGACATCTTTCCAGCCCCAAGTTTTCTTATCATTTTTTATTGGCTATCATAGACTTCTTCCTCCACCATTACCAATTTTATAATTATTTTCAAAGTAGGTTTTCAATATAGAATGTGTTTTTCTCTAGAATAAAAACCATGCATTCCACTGAAATGGAGCTGAAATGTCAGTTTGATAACACAGGATAATGGTGGATAATGGTTGGCCTCTACAGGCCCATGTTACTACTGCTTTTCCTGCGAGCCTGCCTGGTTTGTAGTTGTGCTAACTCCTAGTGACCAACGTAGAGTCGACACTCTCAGGCTCTACAGAGGCTTCTGGGGAGCTCTTATTCGACAATTAATACTCTCTGTCACTCCCTGGAGAAAGAAAATCATTATTTCCAGTTTTCATTCTTCCAAATTGTTTTAAAATTCATTTATTCATTAAACTGATAAATAGTTATCCATTATATATGTATGTATATGCCACAAAATTGCATGGGAGAGAAAAGCATGCTTACCTATGTGATTGTGTACCAGGGTAATGAGTAGATGGAACTCAAATTAAGCATTTTCTTGTTTGATGCATAAAGCATACTGAAATGTCACCAGTGTGTGTGGTAGTTTGAACATATGATGCCATACACTCAGGTGTTTTACTAAAATTCAGCTTGCAATGTGAGCCCCTAACAGGCAGATTCCTACTACAAGGGGCCATGTCATGGGGGGCAGATCCTGGAGTCCAGCCCTAAGGTGTTTTGGGGGCTGAACTTCAGTCCAGCTCTACTAAGTGTGAAAAGAGCAATTTGGGCTCTGGCAGGTAGTGCTTGTTGATGGTGCTAACTATCTCCATGCTTGGCTCTATGAAAGGGAGCCAGCTTCTTCTGTCATTTCTGGTGTTCCCTGGACTCTCTAAGCTGGAAATATATACCTTCCTCCTATGTACTCTATCTGGCCTGGTTTTTGTCCCAGCAGTGAGTATCTGACGGCACCATTGTATTTTTTTTTTTAATCACGGACACTCTAATACAATGCATTTTCAAATACACACAGTTTTCTAACCATTCCAGGTAGTATAAACATTTTATAAAACTTGTTCATGAATCCTTCAGGGACCTTGTTGAATTTAGATTAACTATCAGCGATGTGCAAGTGATGTACCAATGTGGAGTTGAAAACCTTTCTTAGTGAAACAAAGTTGGACTGCACATATTGTGGTCTGCAAACCAGCAAGCTTGCCACCATCTGGGAGCTTATTAGAAATGCACACACTGGGCTGGAGAGATGGCTTAGTGATTAAGGCACTTGCCTCCAAAACCTAAAGACCCAGGTTCAATTCTCCAGAGTCCACGTCAGATACATATGGTGCCAATGTATCTGGAGGCCATTGCTTGCCTATTTTCTCTCTCCTTCTAATAAATAAATAAATAAATTAAAAATTATTTAAGAAAAAAATGAATACTCTGAGACATGACTCTAGTCTCATTGAGTTAGAACCTATCGTTTAAAAATATCCTGCATAGTTGATGTGCATATCAAGTGGTACACATAAATGGAAGACAAACAAAAACAAAGTGTCTGTGTGTGTTTCCTGGAATAATTTGTCATTTTTCATATTATATAAATATCATTAATGCCTCGTTGACACTGATATTTGGATATAAAAGTAGTAAAAGAAAACTTCATCAGAATGTAATGTGTATGTGCCCTTTGGCCCAGCAAATCAAGCTCAAGAAATATTTAAAACAACAGTATTGTGCAAAGAGCAAAGTATGAAATTTTATGACAATATTGTTATGTTGTCCTGTGACTGTCAATGACATAACTCTCTCTGCTGTGGGAATGATACCATGAATTATGGTGCATACATAAAGGAAATAATGTACAGCCAATAAGTTTGCATTTGTGACATTTATGCATTCACATGTAGAAGCTTACATGTAGTTATATTATTCACTGACAAAATGATGACTCAACACTGAGTGGCTTTATATCACTAAAAACTATTTAGCTATCAACAGTGAGAAGGAATGTACATCAAATGGCAACAATGGTCATTCAATAGTGAAAAGGTAGAAGACAACATTTCTTTACTATTATTCTTCTTTCTTGCATACCTCTGCATTTACTTGTCTTTTTAATAAATATGAATATCTCTATTAGGAATATTTTAAGTTAAAATAAAATCATCAGCACAGTGCTCTCAGTATAAGAAACTCAGCCCCTCCCTTATGTTTGATGACATCCTACCTCCTCAAATTTTCAGTGATGGACAATCAAATAAGTTAGGTTTTTAACAGCAACAGACAGTCAAAACCATTCTAACTGAATGCAGTCCTTTGGATATGTCCTGTGGGTGCACAATAGACTACACCAGGAATCAAGACAGACTGAACACTGTTTTTGTTCTCTTCTCTAATGATATAGTTTGATTATGCTTGCTGCAAAGTAACATTGCAGCCTATCTTTTAGAAATGTTATGATTGTCTCATTAACATCACGACGCTTCAAGTGGTGAGGAATTTTAGATATTAAATTTAAATACCTTCAAAAGTGAATAGAAATAGCCTCCAAAGTTACATATTTCTGAAATGCATACAGCTATAAGAAAGTCTATTAAATCTGGTTCTGATTATTGTGCATATGTTACTTATCTAATTTTTTATCTTATAGTTGAACTTTGTTAGTATTAGACTTTAATTAGGGTATAGGACAAATAAATCAATATAGACTATGTAACATAGATTTCATCTGACAGAAAACATAAAAATAATTTCAGTGTCTTATCTTGGTTTCCTTCAGACTAAAGGTCTTGGCACAATCTTGCTTTCCAGTATCTATTATATACACTACTTTTCTAAGGTATTGTCAGGATTTAAAAATCACAAAATATATTTTACCTAAGTTTTGAGTTTTGATAGTGTTTTTATTATAAAAAATGTTTCTATCAACTTCAGAAGGCTTTTAAATCCGAAAGCATAAAACATTTATAAATTTCAAAGAATGAAAAATAGCCTCCAATAAGTGTTCCTAAGAATATTTTTTTTTGTCCTTTTCAGACCTTTGTTCTAGAATAAGTAAGCTATCACCTTGTGGATGCATACACAAACGTGTGTGCACATGCACACATTGATTGCCTTCTCCACTAATTTGTTATATAAATTTCCTAAACAATAAAATTTTCTACTTTCATTAGTAAATTTATGATATGTAAATGGTGGTGTCCATTTTGGAAATATAATCTTATTTCAACAAGCCAGTAAAGGTGTTATTTCATAAACTTTCTATTGCAGCAAATGAGGGACTAATGGTTGGGCCAAGTCATGTAAGTCTAGTACTGAGACATGCACACTGAGCCAAAATGGCAGCCAGATCTCTCTCTTAATGTATGCAGGGTAACAAACAGTTTGCCACAACAGCTATGTGTTTGTAAATTGTGCTTTCCCTACTGATGCTGATTCTAGAATTCTTGGGCAGAAGTACACAAAAAGTGTAAGATACAAAAGGAAATTAAAAAATAAAACATTCCTAAGACTATCTGTTGCAAAATCTATTTCTGCCCATGGCACACACCTTTAATTCCAGCACTCAGGAGACTGAGGTAGGAGGATCAGTGTGAATTCGAGGCCAGCCTGAGACTGCATAATGAATTCCAGGTCAGCCTAGACTAGAGTGAGATCCTACCTAAAAAAATGTATTTCTATTTCTGAAATATTATATTCCATATTATACCAAAATTTAAGTCTTGTTCCTGAAACAATTACACTACATCTCCATTGAACTTGGGATTCAATAGAAGGAATTAAAACTCGAAATAAAGGGTCCTGTGGATTTTATACTTGTGAGTATTGTGTAAATGGCCATGTGGGTTATATTCTTGCAATTATTGTGTTTTCTTAAATAAGTTTGTAATCAAAAGATCAATTTTCCAATTAGCCAAATTTGTAGGGAAATACTGATATTAATCATTATATGAATACATATAGCATATAGCTGTAGGATATTTATTCTTTTCAAATGGGAATTTGCATTGACAAAACTAAATGTTGACTTAGTTAAAATTTTTATTATCCAGCCTTGATCAAATCAATGGTCAACAAAACATTTATATTTTTCTGACTTAATTAATGCTGATGTTTCTGAGCTTCCCCTTTAGATTGTTGTCTGCTCATGACCATCATGGGCACACATCAACATTCCACTATTCAAAGTCCACATTAACATCACTGCATTGAGGAAAAACATTATTAATATCTAACTTATATGATTTCTTTTATTTCTTTAAAGATATTTTGTCTCTGGGGCTCAAAGCTGGTTACCAAATGCATTCTAATCACATACTGTTCTACTGTACTACACCCTAGCTCTTATGAGTCTTATTTTACAGGACATACATACATTTTTTTTGCATACTAACAATGTCTAGGAAATAAAAAGAACTCAATAGGGTTGGAGAGATGGCTTAGTGGTTTTAAGGATTTTGCCTGCAAAGCCTAAGGACCCAGGTTCAATTCCCTAGTACCCACTTTAAGCCAGATGCACAAGGTAGCACATAGGTTTAGAGTTTGTTTGCAGAGGCTAGAGGCCATGGTATGCCCATTCTCTCTCTCTCTTAAATAAATAAATATATATTTTAATATATTTACATATATATTTTTTAATTAATTTATTTATTTGAGAAATAGAGAGATATAGGCAGGGAGAGAAAGAGAGAATGGATGCACCAGGACCTCCAGCCACTGTAAATGAACTCTAGATGCATATGCCTCCTTGTGCCTCTGACTTACATGGGTACTGGGGACTCGAACCTGGGTTCTTTGGCTTTCCAGGCAAGTACCTTAACGACTAAGCCATCTCTCCAGCCTAATAACAAATATTTTTAAAAGGACTCAATGATGCTTTGGTAGTGTTGATGATGTAAATAATAGAGATGACAACATGTAGCTCTGTGAAAGGGCTGGAAGTCAAGCGGGGGAGATGGCTGACCTGGGACTGACTGGTTAAAGACATCTTGGAGGCATGTTCTAGGTTGGAATGCAATTGACTACATCAACTTTCAATAGCAAATAGGAAATACCAATAAATGCTTAAGGCAATATTGAGAGTAAATAGTCTTGAGCTAATTTTGAAATGCAGTGAGAGCCAGAAAAATGGGAAACAAAGATTCACAGCCTGGGGAGTCAGGAAGCCCATTCAGATGATGAATGAGAAAGGGAAATAGCCAGAGCCTAGAGAAATTTCAAAGATGGAGTCAGATATTCCTCAGAGATGACTTATTTTCTGTCATATTGTGGACTTGGAGGTGGAAATGCAGGCAGCAATTAAAGCTCTGGACAGCATTTGATGGCTCTGGGAAGAGCTTCACATTGTTGCAGATGCATTTACAGCCTTTCATCTTTGTATCATTGCACATGCCTTCATCAGTGAACTTACCACTCTCAATTCTTTAGTTTTTGGACTCTATGTATTTTTATAGAACAGAGTGTTAAAATGGCAACAGGTTATTTCCTCTAGTAATCATGAATGATGTATTCCTTTCTCTTTTTTATATGAAACCAATACGTTCATTTTCTATTTTTTTATTCTTATTTTTTTTTTGTTTTTTTTTTCTTTTCATTTTTCAGTTTTTCAAGGTAGGGTCTCACTGTAGCCCAGGCTGACCTGGAATCTGCTATGTAATCTCAGGGTGGCCTCGAACTCATGGCGATTCTCCTATCTTTGCCACCCGAATGCTGGGATTAAAGGCGTGCGCCACCACACCCGGCAATACATTTATTTTTAATTGAAAGTAAATTTTATACAGCTTTTCATTGTTAAGCTGTCAAAACTAATATACTTACTAAAAACTTTTATAAACACAGACTTCAAATCTAAAACTCTGTCTTCACATAAAATAACCTTTCTTGCACTTGTGAAAAACATACTGAAAATCTGAGATTTATTTTTTCTCTTTAAATTGGCATGTAAGATAAACTGAACTACTTTTCTGATGTGGATAATTTATGCAATCCACATACTGAAATAAATCAATACTGTTTTGGACATATATTATTATTGATTAATGCTTTTCCTAAAGACTAATATATTTTTATCTATTTAAAAGTTTTCAAAACTAGGATTAACTTAGACAAGTATATCAGTAGACTGTAAACTTGACCATTTAATATAGTACATGGATTTTGTTTATTCAGCTCAAAAATATTTTGCCATCCATGGGTTCCAAATAATTTATATTTGCTGATACATAACATGAGCATATCCTGGCAAGGTCTCCAGGAACATTGGTGATACTGTCAAGTCTACACACATGTATATAAACATGATTTGTATGACAAAAAGTGAGTTTTAGGCTTTTAAATTTTTTACTTGGATTTTCATTTTTGGCATTTTCATACATGTATACAATGGACTTTAATCTTATTTCCCTCAATTCTGTTCACTTAATGGCCTTCCCAATAACATGCTCCTTTTTTAAAAAAAAAAAATTATTTTCAAGGTGAGCAAGAAAGAGAGAGAGAGAGGGAGAGAAGAGAGAGAGAATGAGAATATATGGGCACACCAGGAGCTATAGCTGGTGCAAACAAACTCCAGATGCATGCACCACTTTCTGCATCTGGCTTTACATGGGTACTGAGGAATTGAACCCAAGTTGTTAGGCTTTGCAGACAACTGCTCTAACCACTAAACAATATCACCAGCCCTAACATGCTTCTTTTGCCCTATAATCCTTATCTTACTTCCATGCCTCTGGTTTAACATTTTTTTTTTTTTTTGACAAACTGTGTTAAATTAGGGTTGCTTACATGATTATGGGCAGAAATTATTCACTGTAGAATGGAAAATTTACCAGTGGCTACATCACTGATGAGTATGAATCCCACTTTTCCAGCAACTATTGACTGCCATTTGAAACTCTGGGAGGTATGGGGTCTCAGGAGCCCTTCCCCCATCAATTACAAAATACTCTTCTTAAACCAGGCATGGTGGCACAGGTCTTTAATCCCAGCACTGGGGAGGCAGAGGTAGGAGGATCACTGAGAGTTCAAGGCCACCCTGAGACTACATAGTGAATTCCAGGTCAGCTGGTCTACAGTGAGACCCTACCTCAAAAAAAAAAAAAATAAATAAAATAAACAAACAAACAAAAATACTATGCTTGCCTGGAAAGTCTTTTAACTTCAGATTTGAATTTCTGGTAGGATCAGGCACTGAGTACCTAGGCTGTTTCCTGTAGGGCTGATAGCTCATGGCTATGCTTAGGGTAGGGACTTTGAAGTTATTTGAGAGAGAAAGAGAGATACAGAGAGAGTATGGGCAAACCAGGGCCTTAAGCCACTGCAAAAGAACTCCAGATGCATGTGTCACCTTATACATGTGCTTTAAGTAGATACTGGGGAATAGAACTTGGGTGGGTCCATAGGCTTCGCAGGCAAGGGCTTTAACTGCTAAACCATCACTCCATCCCCTGAAGTTAATTTTAAAAAGCAAAATCCAAAACCAGACAGGAAATATCCCCTAGAACTAACAAATGTGTCTACATGAGTTAAAAAGTTTCAGCACAACAAAAGAAATCGCCAGCAAAGTTAACAGAGAGCATACAAAATGGAAGCAAATGTTTGCCAGCTATACTGAAGGTATAATAACCAGAATTTACAAAGTACTGCAAAAATTAAATACCAAAACAATACATAAATAAAACCTTGACAATCACTAAATGGACAAATGAAATAAACAGATAGTTCACAAAAGAAGAAACACAGGTGGCCAGTGAGTATTTTTAAAAGTGTTCAACATTGCTAGCCATCAGAGAAATGAAAATTAGACCCTTCATAGATAGCATCTTACCCCAGTCAGACGAGCTATAATCAGGAAAACTGTCAGCAACTGCTGAAGAAGGTGCATGGGAAGAGGCACTCTTGTTCACTGCTGTTGACAGGGCAAACTAGTATAGCCACTATGGAAATTATCATGGAACTATATCAAAAAAACATTAGAAGTGATACTCCCATATAACCCAGCTATACCAGTCCTGGGGATATACCCCAAGGGTTGCACATTCTGCTATGGACAGACTTGCATATTCATGTTTATTGTTGCTCTATTGATAATAACTAAGAACTAGAATCATCCTAGATGTCCTTTGATGGATGAATGGAAATGTGAATGAAAATGTATAAAGTGGAGTTCTATTCTGCAGTGTTGAAAAATGAAGTTATGTTGTTTGCTAGAATACAGATGGACCTTGAGGGATTATTTTTTGTAATAATGACTCAAACTCAGAAAGACCAAAACCACATGATCTCTCTGATATGCTGATCCCAGCTTATAATATCTAGTGTGTGTGTGTGTGTGTGTGTGTGTGTGTGTGTGTGTGTGTGTGTGAATATGGGTAAATCTATATAGATAGAATGGTAAATAAGATTGAGTATAAAGAGATGAGCAGGAAGAAAGGTGAGGGCATGGTGAGAGCACATACTTTTTTCCTGTGTCTATTAAACAAAAGTGAGGACAATAAAGGGGAGGAGTATGGGGATGAGAAGAGGAGGGGACATGAATCAACTAAAACAAATTGCATTTGGAAATGTCAGAGTGAATAATATCTTAATCTCTGTGTGCTAAACAAAAATATCAAATAAAATAAAGAGAACATTCTTTTTTCAAATTTTTATTTATTTATTTGCAAATGGGGGTTGGGGAGAAGAGAGACAGGCACAGAAAGAGAATGGACACACCAGGGCCTCTAGGCACTGCAAATGAACTCCAGACGCATGTGCCCATTATGCATTCAGCTTATGTGGGTCCTGGGGAATTGAACCTGGGTTCTTTGGCTTCACAGGCAAGTGCCTTAAATGCTAAACCATCTTTCCAGCCCAAGAGAGCATTCGTTAAGATTTCCTCTGAAAGCAAGCTTGGCCAAATACTTTAGGTTTTAAAATATATTATTAGCTGTTAATTAGTGTTTTATAAGTATAATTATAAATCTTTCTGATTAAAGCATTAATTAAAATTAGTTCTTATTTGTTTTAAATCTTTGATTATAATAATTTTATTTGGTGTTGTTTTAATTTTTAAATCTTTTTGATGCTTCTACAAATTTTTTGTTGTATGCCACAGTGATCATCAAACAATATAAATTAAGATACATTTTTGAGGGGAAACAGTCCCAGGCTGGTCTTGAACTCACTGTATAGATGAGGATGACCATTAATCTTCCTCCCCAATGCTGGGATTAGATGTGTGTGACACCATGCCAGATTTATATGGTTCTGGGTATTGAACCCAGGGCACTGTGCATGTTCAACAAGTACTCTATTACTATGCTACATCCTTGGCCCTAATAGTTCTAATTAATTCTATCTATCAAAATTTTAGTTTTCTCATGAATTAATGACTGAAAATTATTAAACTATATTGCAAATATTTCATATACATTTGAAGATAAAATGTATTATTCATTAGTTATTGATTTCATTTGAATGGGTATGCTAGGGATAGAGAGTTTGCTTAATGGTTAAGGGGCTTGTCAGTAAAGCCCAAGGACCTAGGTTCAAGTCACTTGTACCCACATAAGCCCAATGCACAGGGTGGTGCATGCATCTGGAGTCTGTTTGCAGTGGCTAGATGCTCTGGCACTCCATTCTCTCTTACCTTCTATCTGCCTCTCTCTCTCTTCTCAACTAAATAAATAAATAGTAAATAAATATGTGTGTATAAATAAAACATTTTAAAACTTGGTAAGCTAAAGTCAGATTATATATATATATATTTTTTTTTTTTTTTTTTTGAGAGAGAGACAGAGGGAGAGGAAGACAGATAGAGATGGGTGCACCAGCAGCCTCTCAGCTGCTGCTAACAAAATCCAGATGTGTGCGCCCCCTTCTGGTCAAGTGCAGCATTGCGCCTTTGTGTCACTTTGCATCTGGCTAAACGTGGGACCTGGAGATTGGAACCTCTGGAGATTGGAATCTGCGTTCTTAGGCTTAGGAAGCAGGTACCTTAACTGCTAAGCCATCGCTCCAGCCTGTCAGATTATATTTTTAGTCATTAACTTATGACAATATTTTCTCATATATACTGCTGCTTTCTTTAATTCTGCTCCAAATTATTGTGTGTGTTGTGTAGAGTTTCAAATCACCATAGTAACATAGACAATTTATATTTATCCCAGCAGCCTAATATGCATTGACAGTTCATGTAATTACAGAAAATCAGGTCTATTATAAATAAATGATTTATATCCTTTTAAAATTCTACCCATAAATTATTGTCAGAGAGAAGTAGAACTCTACTAATTTGATGTTTTATTCATTTCTTTTGATACTTTGCCACCTATTCCTATAAGATGGCCCACATATGACCATATCATAGTATTTCTGTAAACATTAACAAAATATTAATTCTAAAACACACTGAAACTCTGTATCTTAATGATATTTCCAACAATGAATTATTACAAAAGCATGCCTAACTCAAGATAAAAGAACAATTTGAATGTTTGTAAAGATGAAATAATGAATCTGATACACAGATGTAAATTTCAGCTTCCTTTTACTCATTAAAAAATATTTTATGTCCAGGAGAAAGGTTTCTATAGAACAGATTCATTTTGGATTTAGTTTTGTGTTTATCTCCCCTCTCCCTCCCATTCCCCTTACCCAAAAACCTTCTATCCATGTTATCTGACCCTTGAGTTGCGTGTCAGGCATGCCCCCAACTAAAGATGCTTCAGGTTAAGAAGCACAAATGAGGGAGAACATACAGCGTTTGTCTTGCTGTGCTTGAGTTTGTTTAGTATGATCTCTTCCAAGTCCAGCCATTTTCATATACATTTCGTTATACCATGTTTCCTTACTGCTGAGTAGATTTCCATTATGATTATGTACCACATCTTCATTATCCAGTCATCAAACAACGCACATCTGCGATGATTACTGGTTTTAGCTATTGTGAATTGAGCAGGTTTCAACATGTTTGAGCAAATATCTGTGCAGTGAAGAGTGGAGTAGGGTAGATGCCTAATACAGGAACAACTGGGTCAGTTGGTTGCTCTATTTTCGTCTTTTTTTCAGGAATCTCCATATTGATTTCCATAGTGGATGTAAAAATTTATTGTTTGATATTTAATGGTTGCATTCCTGACTGGAGTAAAGTGGAATCTCATAGTTGTTCTAATCTGCATTTCCCTGATGGTTAAGGATGTTGAACATTTTATTAAGTACATATAAGCCGTTTATATTTCTTCCATTGAGAATTCTCTATTCAGTTTTCTGCCCCATTTTCGAATGGATTGTTTGCTCTTCAATTGTTTAGTTTTTTGAGTTCTTTGTAGATTCTAGATTATTAGGCCTCTGTCAGTGGTATAGATGGTGAAGATTTTCTCCCATTCTTTGGGTAGTCTGTTGACTCTATTTATGGTATGTGTATTTGTACAAAATCTTTTCTAGCCTCATGAGATCCTACTGGTTAGGTAACACTTTAATTTTCTGAGCTACTGGTGTATTATTCAGGAAGTCTTTACCCACTCCTATATCATGGAGAGTTCCTCCCATTTGTATTTCCAGTATTTGAAGAGTTTCAGGTCTTATGCTGAGGTCTTTAATCCATTTGTGCTTGGTTTTTGTGCTTTGTGAGAGGAGTGTGTATAGTTTAATTTTTTCTACATATGATTATCTAATTTGACCAGCAGCCTTTGTTAAAGATGCTGTCCTTTCTGCAGTGCACATTGTTGCCTCCTCTGTCAAAGATCAAGTAGCTATAATTTCTTGAACTAAGGGATGGGTCTTCAATTCTGTTCCATTGGTCTACATGTATATTTTTATGCCAGTTCCATGCTGTTTTTGTTACTATGGATTTGTACTATAGATTTAAATTGGTCATGATGATACCCCCAGAGGCATTTGTTTTGCTGGGGATTTTTTTTTTTTGTTTTGTTTTATTTCTGAGGCCTGCTGCCATTCCATATAAATTTTGAGATCATTTATTCTGTTTCTGTGAAGAATGATGTTGGGACTTTTAATGGTATTGTGTTAAATCTGTATGGTAGTATTACAGTCAGGTTCTCATTTCTGGCAGAAATTTCCCAACCAAAAGCAGCTTGTGGGAAAAAGGGTTTATTTGGCTTAAAGACTCAAGGGGAAGCTTCATGATGGCAGGGAAAAACGATGACATGACCAGAGGATGGACATCACCTCCTCGCCAACATCAGGTTGACAACAGCAACAGCAGGAGAGTGTGCCAAACACTGGCAAGAGGAAATGTCTGTAATACTCAAAAGTCCACCCCCAACAATTCACTGCCTCCAGAGGCTTTAATTCCCAAATCTCCATCAGTTGAGAACCTGCATTCAGAACACCTAAGTTTATAGGGGACACCTGAAACCAACCATCACATTCTGCCCCTGGCTGCCATCAACTGATAACCATTCATAATGTAAAATGCAATGCATTCAGTCCATCTGTAAAAATCCCCACCACTTTTATCAATCCTAATGATGTTCAAACATTCCCATAGTCCAAGATCTTTTGACTAAGCCATAATTCCAAAAAGACAAAAAAAAAAAAAAAACATATAATGTCACAGAATAAATGTTCATATTGCAAAATATGTCATTGGGCATGACAAAGAAACCAATTCAACCAATACAAGATTTAAACAGGGCAAACATAAAACTCTGTAGCTCCAAGTTCAACAACTGTAGCCAGTGACAAGTCTCCAAGTCAGGTAATTCTAACCAGCAACAAGTCTCTGGAGGTCCAATTCTGCCCCTCCAGCTATGCTACTACTATTCTTGGAAAACTTTATCAGGAGTCGTCTCGTGGTCCCAGCATCTCTGCTGGATCTCCACTGAAAACCACGGTTCATCCTCATGGCTCCATCAGGTCTCCATGTAGGCATCCAGCAAACCTGCTTCACTGCCCATGGCTGTTTCCAAAACACAAGACCATGTTGCAAATTCAATGACCCTCTCGTTCCTGCATTTCTTATACTCCATAATACCAGGTGAGGTCTCAATTTGTTTAAACAGGGGGCAATAAAGCGGACTTTGAAGGACAGGACACCTTTAGCATTCAGGTCCCTTCAAAAGACTGCATTCTTTTTATTGTCCCAATGCAGGTCAGATGGCCCAATGGTTGTAATCTCTCATACAATTGCAGCTGAATAGGCAACAGTTTTGGGCCAAAGATTCCATTTTTTTCCATGCCATATCTCTTTGCTTACACCAGTCCATTTCTACATAATGCAACCCTGCACACGTTCTCAGGACATAGGTATAACAGAAAGCCTCTCATACAAACTGCATCTAGCCCAGTCCAGTCAAAGTTCTTTCTCACTCACAAAAGCCAAACCTCACAGGACATTATTCTTATTGCATTCATGTCTTTCAACTCTGTCCAGAATATTCCATCAAACTGTAATTATAGCACTGCAAGGCATCTCTGAGCCCAAGGTTTCAAATCCTTCCACATTCCTCAGCTCTGAAAGGCTAAAGCCGTACAGTCAGGTTTCTAGCAGCAATCCCACTCCTCTGGTACCAACTAAATTTGTAGTCAGGTTCTCATTGCTTGCAGAAAACACATGACCAAGAGTAGCTTGTGGGGGAAAAAAGGTTTATTTTGGCTTAAAGACTTGAGAGGAAGCTCCATGATGGCAGGGGAAAATGATGGCATGAGCAGAGAGTGGACATCACCTCCTGGCCAACATCTGGTAGACAACAGCAACAGGAGAGTATGACAAACACTGGCAAGGGGAAACTGGCTATAATATACATAAGTGCACCCCCACAATAATACTGCCTCCAGGAAACTTTAATTCCCAAATTGCCATCAGCTGGGAACCTGCATTCAGAACACCTAAGTTTATGGGGGACACCTGAATCAAACCACCACAGGTAGGATTGCCATTTTCCCAATATTAGTTCTACTTATCCAGGATCATGGAAGGTCCTTCCATCTTCTCATGTCCTTCTCAGGGAGTAAATGAATATAACAAGGCTCAGGAAGTAAACAAGTGACAAGTGTCAGGATGTTCCAGAAATTTAAAATACTCACAAGACCACCTTCTCTACGGTTGTATGAGCAATGACAACTGAAGCATAGATAAACAGTCTCTCTAACCAGAAGGGAGTTCCAGGGATGCAGCTTTAATGTTTTTTGAGCAGACTGAGGTAACCTTGACAGGGATACTGCTGCTTGGAGTCATATATGCTTTGTATGTAGCTGCTCATCCATGGTGCTGTTAATAAGTCAAATATGCTCACTGGGTCACTCAGACATGGGTGGGATTTCTTCTTTGGTCTGTCCTTGGTGCCTTATTTGGGTGAACAGACATTTGTTTATATCTTCCCAGGGAAAGTCACACAACAAACTGATAGGTACTCAAAAATGCTTATATCAAAGAAATACTAAATGTGATATATAAGATGCATTCTTTTAAAGTAAAAGAAAAAGCAACACTATTAAACAGTGTTCACTATTCCTATTTCATGTCAGAATTTTATGGTAGTCCTAAAGAGTACAATAATGATCTTTGTATCCAGCATCAAGGAACAAAAGGACAGAAAGAAATGATTGGATGTATACAAATTATGAAGGGAGAAATAAAAGTATAAATATTTGCACATATTATGATTATTCACATAAAAGTGAAAATCAAGAAATGATTTATGGTCTAGTAGAAGAGTCTTGTGAGGGATTTTCAAACTTGCCAATATTGACATTTAAGTGGAGGTCATTTATTGTTGTAGAGATGTCTTGTAGGGTGTTAAGTAGCATTCCTGGCCTCTTTCATTATTCGTCAGCAGAATCAGTTCATTGGTTGGAATGATCAAAAATATCTCCAGGTATTAACAGATGTCCCCTGGCGAAGAAAATTACTTTTAGTTAAGAACTGCTGTGCTATATATGTCAATCATGCAGAAACAGTCAGATGCATCTTATATGTTCACAACAAAGGAGTAGTCAATGTTCTATAAAGTAAACTCACAATGGGACCAGATAATACTGACCTTGGTGATTTACATATATTACAATATTATCTACAAAACAAATAAAAAGCTGTAGAAAGAAAAATTTAAAACTGGAGCTGGAGATGTATCCCAGCAATAGAGTGCTAGTACCTAACTAGGGAAAAAAGAGAAAGAACAGAAATTAAAATATAAAACTAGACCTATGAAATAAGTACTAAATAATTGAAATGAAACAAATCTTCCTGAGTTGAAAAATTATAAAAGTATTATTCCCTCCTCAATAACCTGTGGAGTCTATAAATTTTCCATTAATAACTCAAGTAGGGTTGCTGATGTAACTTAAGATGGTTCAAAGTTTTATATAAAAAAGCATAAAGCAAAGAGAAGGCAGGATAGGTTTTCAAATGAATTGGGGATTTGCCATGAAAGAATGTCTTATTATGAATCTAAGTAATTTGTATCCATATGATATTGGATATAGTTAGGGAAAAGGCATAATGGAGCAGAAAAGCCAGAGAGAAAAGCTCATTTCTCTACATCCAAGTCATTAGGAAAGAGGGAAATATTCAATAAAGCATGTTGAAAATTACTTAAAAAGTGAAATTGGGAAGCTGGGGAGGTGGTTCACATTGTATAGTGTTTGCTATACAATATGAGGATCTGGATTTGGATGTCCAGAACCCATGTAGAAATCATGCAGTAGCACATATTGGTAATTTTAGACCTCCTATTGCAAAATGGGATGTCAACACAAAGGAATCTGTCAAAGCTCCTGGCCAGCTAGCTTACTCTATGCTGTACAGAGCTATAAGAACCTAGCTTCAAACAAGGTAGAAGGCAGACCAATAACGAAGTGCTTCTCTGACCTCTTCAATGTTACACACACACACACACACACACACACACACACACACACACAATGTTTTCCAGAGCAAAATTTATCCCTACCTATACTTATAAAATTCATATATCACATGCAAAATTTCAAAAGGCCTCTCAATAAAAATAAAAATTTATAGCTTTTAGACATGAAAAAAGGTATTGTAAAATTAATACATTTGAATATTGTATATTTAAAATGCAAGAACACCCTTCTTTTTTATAAGCAATATAGTAGAATGTTTTATCAAATACCCCCTCCTAGTATGGTACCTCTTTCTCTCTTCCTCTCCCTCTTTCCCTCCCTCTATCCTTCTTCTCTATCTCACTTTAACACACAACATATTCACACATATTCACATAGGCATTTATATACATACACACATACACACACATATGGAGAGTTATTAGATATATAATTAGCAATAAAGCTCATATATATAATTTTTATGTGGAAGATATTAAATTCAACAAAAAGAAATAATAAATATGGGGCTGAAATGATGGCTTGGCAGTTAAGATGCTTGCCTGCAAAGCCTAAGGAACCAGGTTCAGTTTTACCAGTACCCACGTAAGCCAGATGCACAAGGTGGCACATGTGTCTGTAGTTCAGTTTCAGTGGCTGGAGTCCCTGGCACACCCATTCTTTCGATCTCCTTCCCCTCTCTCTTCTTCTTTCTCTCTTTTTTAAATAAATAAGTAAGTAAATAAATAAAATATTATTTAAAAAATAAATAATAAAGAGCTTAAATTGCAAATGATTAATAGAGCAGATCTGAAATGCAATGAATATATGTTAAGTCCATGGAGTTGTAAGATACTTTGCAATGTTCCCAAATTTTTCTTAAGATGTATTACTTAATATTGCTTAATTATTACATATTCTTCTTTCCATTCCATTCCTTTTACCAAATATTTGATATTCTAATAGTCACTTTGGTCACTTTTCTTACAAGAGATTTCATTTAAGCCTCCTAATTTATCTGCTTCCCTGAAATGTATATCAGTAAGTAAGGAATCTTTTCTTATTTTAAAAGTTCAATAAGCTTATTTGAGTACTATAAATGCAATTATAGGTTGTATTTCTATTTCTGAAATGAGGCCATTCATTAACAATGATGACACTTGGCCATAAAGTGCCTTTAAATCCAAGGATCATAATGACCTTTCCACAGGAGAAAGTATTATTGTCAGCTCAGTTTCTTAATGGAAAACTCGAGGAGGGTTGGCTCAGAGATTGGGAGTTGCCATTCAATTACATTTCTAGCCAATCTACTTTGTGCACAGCAAAAGAGAAAAAGAAACTAGTTCAAGCTAAAATAGGCACACGTTTTTAGTACCTTTATTTTAGCCTTTATGAAAACATCATTAGGTGAGTACCCTGGCACTCACTTAGGTAAATGACTGTGGGTGTTTATACAGTCCAATCCAGTTCTGGAGTGATTTGCACAGTCTGCCTTCCACCTTCTGTGTGTCCACACCACGATTTTACTGTAAACTCTTAGGATGACTCTGGCACAAGTCACTGATCCATGCCAATGTCTTTGATTCTCAGTTATAAAATTCCATACTGTTCCTGAGGCATATAATGTAGCATGAAGTGAAGGATTCATTTCCAGGTTTACATGATTTAAACTTATTCAGTTAATATTTAATCATTGAGAACTCACCTTACTAGACACTCAGGATTGTCTGGTAGTATGGTAGTAGACTTGCAGCCAGAAATGACTCAAGCAGAATAAATGCTTACTTTTTACTCACATAAAGGGACTGGAAGAATGATGGTAGTTTAGACCTTCTGCAGAGACACTGTAATATGGACTGACACATGTTCTGCCATCTTTTACATAAAGATCCCAAATTTGCCCAGAATATCATTTCCTTCTAGCTGGTCTGAAAGAGAACAGAATATGGAAGTCCACTTAGGAATCTTTTTAAAAATATGTTACTTAATTATTTCTCTATTTATTTGACAGAGGAAGAGAGAGAGGGTGCGCCAGGGTCTCCAGCCACTGCAAACAAATTCCAGTGTGTGCACTCCCTTGTGCATTTGGCAAATGTGGGTCCTGGGGAATTGAACCTGGGTCCTTTGGCTTTTCAGGAGAACACCTTAACTGCTAAGCCATCCCTCCAGATCCCTGATCTTTCTAATTAGTACCCAGAAGACTTCATATATGATAAGCTAAAACAAATCATTTGGTCATTCCTAAACACAATGCATAAAAACAGAACCTAACTGTGTGCTCAGATAGGTAGCTGTTATATTTTAGATACATATAGGAGTCAGAAACAAACTGCATTATTCAATATTGTGATATGACAGAACAAACTGTGATTTTTGCATTAATGTATGAATTATAAGCAGCTTGTCTGAAGATCCAATGGAAGAATACTAGAAGAAGAGAGAATAAAAACAAACTCCCTGAGATAGAGTAAGCTACATGCTCCTGGAAACAGAAAGATCAGGATGGGTAGAGAATAGAAAAGGAGTTAAGATTAAACCTACAAAGATACAACCATAACCAAAAGTGAATATAAAGAAATGAGCTGGAAGAGGGGGACGGCAAAAGGATACCTGTGATATATGTGGGAGCAAAATGGGGTGAGAGATGAAGACGAGGAAGAGAGAATAGCCATCAACAAAAAAACAAATTGTATTTGAAGATACCAGAATAAATGATGCCTAAATATCTGTATGCCAACCAAAAAAAAAAAAAAAAAAAGAGAGAGAGATTGAAATAAGATGCCTTAGAGACCATCTGCATTTTATTCTAGGTGATATGATATACAACTGAATGATGTTAAGGAGAGGAGTGATATGACTGCATATGTGACACATACAATCACCTTGGTTGCGATGGAGAGTTTGCAGTGGGATTGTGGTGGTCTGGACCAGGTGAATGTAAAAGACAGAGAAGATGGACAAATTATTGGTAGTTTGGAGATAGAACCTGTCAATGCATAGATATGGACAACTGTTCACTTGTTTGGTTTTACCCCTGGAGCAGCATAGGTGTTCGTGTTTTCTCTCTGAACTCTTGGAAGGCTTGGGTAAATCCATATACTTTTAGGGGAGAAACTAATTAAAATGAGTTCAGTCTAATATAAGTAGAAACCAGAGAAAAGACTAGATCAGAAGTTGACCTTCTCCCCTAGTAGTGGAGAGTGTGAGAGGAAGGAGCAGTAGCTTTTTAAAAATGATGTACCTTTTAGACTTTTACTAATAGAGAGACTGCTTGTCATAGGTAGCTATTGATAAAATACTTATAAAATTGTGATATGCTGTAAGTGTAAAGTTTAGGTAGGATTGCATATACTTAGGGGAATAGGAGTAACATATCTCATTAATATTTTATAATAGTTATAATTCTTCAAATTCATATATTGATTTATATAAAATATATTAATAAACTAATTTCATATTTTTCTTTGACTTTTGAATATTTTGGAGAAAATGATTTAGAGAAAAACTGAGCAAATATTACAAACATTTTCTTTTTTAATATTTTTTTATTTTATTTATTGGAGAGAGAGAGAGAGAGAGAGAGAGAGAGAGAGAATGGGCATGTCAGGGCCTCCAGCCACTGCAAACAAACTCCAGATGCATGCGCCACCATGTGCATCTGGCTTATGTGGGTCCTAGGGAATTGAACTGAGGTCCTTTGTCTTTTCAGGCAAGCACCTTAACTGCTAAGCCATCTCTCCAGCCCTTATAGACATTTTCAATATGATACTCTCCTATACAGGAGAAAATTGTTAATACCTTGGATGAGCATCATACATTTGAAAAAGAATGAAGTCTAAGTTCAACTGGTTTCACTCTTCCTATATTACTGTCAGATGGGGTAGGGTATTAGCTTAGTTTTGAACTTGATTGAGTAGATTGAAAATAGCCAGCAGATTACTCAGAGGAGAAAGACTACATGAAAAACATGTTTAGCAATGTGTAAAATGCATTGTGTCTGGATGCTATTATTGTAATCTTATATTTGAGGCAATTATGAAAGAAGGAAATGGAGGTACGGATGACAAAAATTCACATTCATAGCTTGACATATAGATTTGAAGTACATCAGCACATGGAAAGTTTTAAATGAGGAAAAAATGGTTAAAGATAAGTAGAGAGATAACTAAGCACAGTTTTACTGTGAAGAGTGTCAAAATGAAGCCATAGCTGGCTAAGACTGAATGTTAGAGTAAGGGGATTTATTTGTATGCTCTCACAAAGAGGATAGCTATTAGAATTGATAAGTAAATGTGAGGGATTCATCTGCAGGGAGTCTGGATTTGGTAATGTAAAATAAAGATAACTATGTCCCTGAAAGCATGTGGAGGGTGACAGCAGATGGGCAGATGGGGCCCTGGTACCATGGGAGAAGCATGACATTGGCTAGATCAGGGAGTTGATTTCAACAGGAGAAAAGTTAGGGTGGGTGTGGATGCATGTAGGATTTGTGGTGGATGATGGGCAAGTTCTGGCTTGTTGCTTTTTTTTGTCAGTGAGAAAGTATGAAAAAGGATGGAAATGCAGAGGAAGGAATGTGTGCATGTGTGAGGAGTGAGAATAAGATAAGGCACAGCCATGCTTTATGCAGAAGAGAGGGGACCAATTGGGAAAGTCTGACGGGATTGAAGAAAAACAGCATATTTGATATGTGAGGCTGTAAATTTGAAGTATCAGTGGTGTCCCAATTAAGTAAAGCAAAAGAGGGACCAGGTGTGTAATATTTAGGAGACCAACAAACAGCCTCATGCTCTAGGCACCTTGCTTGCTTTAGCCTAGTTCTGGCCTTCCAGATGGCAATGTTTTATGTTTGATTTAATCTTATCTAATGCTTGAGTGCTGGCAATGATGTACAGTTGAGTTTAATCACAATTGTGATTGGTAGAGAAACAAAATTGCTCAGAAAGAGGTATAATATATATATAACATATTTATAAGGAAGATCATGGAATTTATATCGGAATAGGAAGGAAGACAAATTATCATGAATTAACAAATGTGGCTAAAATTGAAATATTTAGAGGAACTTAGAATTATTTTCAGTGGAGGATGAAAGACAATGTCCAGAGATTAAAAGTTTGGAAATTATAGTTGCTGAATAGGACATTTTTGGCACATGTATACATGTGGGCTGTGCGTATGCATGCTCATGTGCATGTACATGCAGGTGTTTGAGTATTTATGTGTACATGTGTATAGGGGCCAGAGGTCTATGCCAGTTGCTTTCTTCCAACACACTCTACCTTATTTTTGAAACAAGGTCTTTCATTTTACCCAGAGTTCACCAACATGAGTATACCAGCAGTGGCTGGGTAAGATCCTTCAGCCTCTGCCTTCCCAGTGCTGCATTTACATGCCTGTGCCATCATGCATGGATTTTATGTGAGTACTGGGAATCCAGACTCAGGTCCTCATGCTTGTGCACCAAATACTTTATCAACTAAACTATCTTCCCATCCCCTAGCTAGGAAAGGTAAAATTTGATGGAGTGACCCTATAGCAAATGATGAGATACAAGGAAAAAAATTAAAAAAGGAAGTGTTGAGTTAAGCAGATGAATGCAAAATAGCAGAAACGATAGCAAGAACACTGGTGGTCAGTAATATGATGGATCCCATGCAAAAGTCTTCAACAAATGAGGCTGAGTAGTGATAGATGCGGCCTACTGTGTCTTATTCCTACATAATTAAAATATGATTTTAATTCAAATAAATGGCTTTGTTTCCTGGTTTTAACAGATATCTAATAAAGTAAATTAAACAATGGGGAGGTGAGCATGGCTGAGGATGCTGCATGTTGCTCTTTTCTATGACACGTTAGTCAATGACTTAAATCTTATATAGTCTTTCTTCTTGTCAAGGTGCTAAAATTACTAAATCGACTGCTTTCATGCTCATTCTCCCATTTGCCTAATATAGGGGTGATAATCAGACTAATGGATCATTTTTTTTTTGACTGAAAAGGGTGATAGAAAGTAATATAGTTGGAAAAGGACAAGCTGGGTGCCTTATACCTAGCAGTAGATTCATAGGTTTCATACAGAAAGTGAATGAACTATTCTTGCATTGTCTTTGCACTGTGGAAAAAATAAAATGTGAACCAAAGGAGTGGGCAGTGGACTGGATGCTCACGGTGATAGTTTCATTCGTTGCAGCCTGCCGCTTGTCCGTCACATTCTATGTGCTTTACCAGCTGCATCCCATGCCATCCTTGGAAAGCCTGGGGCAATTGTGATTATTAATCTTGGCCCAGATGTGAGAAGAGAGAAGGAGGGTCACTTGCTCAGATAACTTAGGTAATTTGAAGAGGCAGAAATCAAAACTTCAGTTCTGAATCCCAAGCCCACAGTTTTTTTTTTTTTTTTTTTTTTTTTTTTTTTGCCACCTATATACTCAAAGGAACCAACCATTTGAAATGAAATCTTCATTGAATGTAAAGTTTCCCCTATAAAACCACATTGGGAGCTGTTGCCTGTCAGGCAATGCAATATATTTTTCTACACATTTCTTATTGAACAGGAATTGCTCAGTTGGGTACCTGACTTATCAAAGTGCAGAGCCTCACTGTTGAAAACTATCTCACAACTCCATGTGTTTGTTCCCCTTTCTTCACAGACCCACAAGGATAAAAAAAAGTATTTTGTGAAAATGTCATACATTTCAAAATATCTGAAATACATGGAGTACATGATGGAAAGAAATAAGATAAGAGAAGATAATGGAGTATACTTTATGGCATAAAGATAAATATCTTAGTAGTACCTTTTCACAGATATTTGTTACATTTCTTAGTGATGTTGTTATCAAGCCAAAATTGCCAATTGAATTTTTCTGGGCAAAATGTTACTTAATTTTATTTTACAGAGTGACCAGATTCAGCAGAAAAGATGATTGTTTTTTAGACAGAGGGCAAACCTATACAAAATAATGAACAAGTAATGAGTCTTCTGTGGATACTCAAGGATGCTCTTTGTAACTTGTCCCAGTATACAGGCCAGTGCTTTGAGTTGAATCAGCATTCAATGGTTCTTTATGTGAAATTCAACTGTAATACCCAGCCATGACCAGAAAACAGATTAGGACAATGTAACACTTATCAGTATTGAAAACTGTCTCGGATACCACTAATTAACTCAAAGGCCACCCACTTTTACACTTGTCCAGTGTAAAAGAGAAGGGGTGGGGCTGGAGAGATGGCTTAGCGGTTAAGGCACCTGCCTCCTAAGCCTAAGGACGCTGGTTCCAATCTCCAGCAGTTCCAATCTCCAGGTCCCACGTTTAGCCAGATGCAAAGTGACGCAAGGGTGCAATGCCGCACTTGACCAGAAGGGGGCACACACATCTGGATTTCGTTCACAGCAGCTGAGAGACTGCTGGCACTATGTCTTCCCTCTCTCTCTGTCTCTCTCCCCCCAAAAAATAAATAAAATAAATAAATAAAAGAGAAGCGGTGATAGAAACGAGGTTCAAGATGGTGGGAAGAGAATGAGCAGAGATTTGCTCGAGCATATTGGGGAATGCCTCTTTCTTGTTGGTGTATAATTTGTGCATTGCTTATTTAATACTGAGCACTAACTGTGTTAAAGTATTTACAAGATAGCAGATGCATTCTGCATTTTCCAAGGAGTCTGTAGTTTTCTGTGTGAGGCAGAGGGTCATCTCTGTGTTTAGCACATAGTAGACTTTCTGTAAATATGTTTAATACTGTGAGAGTTGGTAAAAAAAAAAAAGTGCAGAGTAAAAAGAGAATGGCTTCATAGAGGAGATTAGGACAAGAAGAGGTACTCCAGTGTTTACACTAGCTTCAAGGGATCAAGCTTCTGCAAATCCATGGTCATTAAACCACAGATTAAGTATATGTGGGTTAGGAAACAGCCAAAGGGAATTTAGAGGAAATTGCATAGCAAAGCAAGTATGACATATCAAATTGTGGTGAATTCAGAGAAATGGATTTTAAAGACATATGACATTCTGTTGGGAAAGCAGGAAGAGTAATAAGAGAAATATCATGTAATCAGAGTTCATATCTTTCATATACATCATAGGTCTTAAACACAGTATTATCATAAAATAAAAAAGACAGTAGTTAGTACTTAAATGAAACTCACTATGTGTTTACATATGTGATTCATGTAGTGTCTGTGTACCCCATTGGGGGAGTAATTACTATTAGCTTACTTTGAAGGGTGAGATTAGTGAAATACAGTGAAATTGAAGAACTTGTCCAATATAATAACACCTACTACTTGATGGCCCTCAGGGCTTTGAGCCTAGCAAACTGATTCTAGCATCCTCGCTCCTGACCACTTTCATATATTGTTCCTTAATGAGTGGTCAAATCGGTGTAACTTGCTTGATATTAAAAATGGTATTGGAAGTTTCTGAGTTGGAAGCTATGACATCTTGTGATAAAGCAGCTCACATTCACTTGATTCCCAAAATACTGTCTTGAACTGGAGAAATCAGGTGTTCAAACAGATGGCACATGTGGCTATGGAAAATGCAGAGTGTTTTTATCAGAGTATGTTACTAAGTGACATCCTGTCTCTTGATGGAACTGCTGTTGCTGGAGAAAAGCAGTCATTTGTTCAAGGAGAACACACTGGGAATTTTAGGTAGAGAAAATTAAATATCGCTTAGAAGAGAAGGTGACATTATTTATTTTCAAAATTATATATGAATGTCAGGAATTGGTGATATAATTGTGAGGTATATAGCATGTATATTTTCTAAAGCCAAAAATCTCCTTATCCCTTGAATACCAATAACTATTTGTTTGGGCATCATTTAATGAAATTTCAACATTTTTTTCTATTATTATGCATTGGTATTTACTAAAAATAAATGAGGAGTGAATAATAATATTTAATTATCCTTTGCATTGTTCTAAGCATGGTTGATTCAATTCTCATGACAACTTTATGAGAAAAAAAGAATGGCATTACTTCCACCTTATAGACATTCTGAAAAAGAGGTTAACCTACCTGAGATCAGTGGGACTAGGAAAGGTTTTGGTCAGGGATGGCAAAGGGGTTTCTGCTCGAGTGCCTAAGGAGTAATAAGGGACTGGATGATTAGAATAATTGGCTGTTTTCTTCCTGACTTCCTTATTCTTTTATTGATTTATTAAGCCATTTCCTACATATATTAATGAAAATTAATGAATGATAATTTACTCACCTACTGTTCTTTTAGGACTTCAAAGTATATTCATGTTTATTATTAAGCTGCTATTGCATATGAAGAATGATGGCAAAATGAGCAGGGAACTGGGTTAATGTAAGCACTCAGCTTCTTTCCCCTCATACAGTGCTCTTCCAGCCTATGCCACTTCTTGTGGGCTCGGCACTTCTTAATAGCATCAGATATCTGTACTTTCTTCATAGATGTTATTTCCTATTCAGAAGTTAGGAAAAGTCATGAGAACAGGATAATGAATATCTCTCAAATACTATAAAAATATAGTGATTGCTAAGATGTGATTTTGATTATAATTATATATAAATTACTATCCTTTGTTAGGTATACATGTTATTTAATCTTTAAACATTAGAAATTTTACACTTGTTAGGAGTTAAGTTAATGATACTGAAAAATTAAGAAAATCATTGTAATGTGGAATATATAAAGTTGACATACTTAACTATTAGTCATATATAATTTGGGAGGATACAATATGGAAAAGGGATGGAAAGAAGAGGAAAGTTTCTATTACCAAAGAGAAATTAAATCTAATATACTGTGAGAATAAATTCAGGGAAGAAAGCCTGCAGAGAGAAGATAGGCACCAAGTGAAGGGATTGGTGTCAGATGAATTTGTCAAGATGGGAAGTATAATCTGTGAAGATGAAGGGAGGTGTAAAGGCCATTAGAGGGGGGAAAACGTCTGTGTAGATTGTGTGGCTAGATGGAATGAGAAAACATTGGGGGGCACATCCCTTTTCACTCTTACACCTGTGATTATATATAAGTTAATAAGAGGGAAAGTAAAAGTGAGCAGAAGTTATTGAGAGAAAAGATGAAAGTTTCCAAAAGAAATGGAGTTTAGAAGAGACTACATTTCTTGCATCCTGCTGCTCTGCCACCATTACACTCGTCACAGCGAATCAAGGGACTTTGATCATTTGAGCAGAGCTGGGCTTTCCCATTCCTCACTGTGTCACCTATTAGAGAGTTCCAATAGCAGCCCACATTGATCTAGTCGCAGGCAGACTTGGCTGAAGCAGGGAGACTGATTCAACTGCTTCAGAATGGAGCTGAAGTTGTGCAGTTGTGCTAGGGTGATCTTCCAATTGTGAGTTGATGTTTGTAGTTCATATTGTAGGATAGGAGTTATACGTCAATAGATTTACATTTTCTCTAATAACTAGCATTCTATGTAGCCAGTTTTGAAGATTCAGCCTATCAACTTTTATTTATTTAGCTCCTATATACGTTGCTTAATTTGGAATCTCATCATTTACTTTCTAATGTGCATAATGACCTACATTTTTATTCCTATACACACATCTGGGCTTTATTTTCATGTGAAATATACTATCAAGTATATGACCTTGTATGAGTTCTAATCTTGTATCACTTACCATACACAATCTATTTTATCTACCTTTTTTATCTTTATCTACTTTCTTTCCATAGATAGAAAGATGAAGGACTGCCTTACTAAAACTTTATAACACTGTTTCCTAAATCTTTGCAGGCAGTGCTGGCACACCAGTCACTTTTAATGAAAATGGAGATGCTCCTGGACGCTATGATATCTTCCAGTATCAAATCACTAACAAAAGTACAGAATACAAAATCATCGGGCACTGGACCAATCAGCTTCATCTAAAAGCAAGTATCAGTAGAGCTATGCATAGATGTATCTAGCTCTTGAGGAGGAATGCTTTGTATTAAGTATAGAATCATCTGTTGCAAAATCTATAATGTCTCTAAGAATTTAGTGAAATCTCATCTTCTTGTCGCTGGAAATTTACTTAAAGAAATTTTCTTCTTTTCTGAAAGACACGTTCGAATGTGTGGGTTTGGCTGAATGTGCAGTGAATTTGAAGTTGTGTTAAAACGTCAGTGTGTGTCAACGTTGCTACCTCATAGGGTGAGGCCTTCTGGCTGTACGTAATTGATGGAAGAGGATCATGCTCTGTATTCTATATGAGTGCTTTCATCAGCACCAGTCCAAGTCAGCCTAACTGATGGTGATGTTCAGAGTTTTTGACAGCTCTTTGGCTTCCTGTTGTGTCCCTGTTACCTAAAGATCTAAACATTCCTGTGTATACTTTCATGACTATGGTTAGTGATACTAGGTGTGACTTTTTTGTAAGTTGGTAAGCTTGTACAAGGTTTTCTTTAAAAGAGTGAAGAGTTTAATGCACACAAATTTCCCTGCTATAAAGCAGTTTTGTGTGTTTTGTTTGCTGTTTTCATTTTGGTTGTATCCATTAATATTAAGAGGTTTGCCTAAGTAATACTTGTATTGAATTATAAAATATTTAATGTTAAATGATTTAATCGTGTTCATTGGCATAAATATATCTTGGTAGCCTTTTTTTCCTCCAAATACTAGAAGATGCTGTTGTTGAATATAGTTTCTTACACTAATTGCATAATCAGTTAGAGGAAAGTTCAGCTGAAGAATATATGTTCCTAATGATTTAACACCTCATATGTTTATAATGTGTAATAAAATAATCAAAACTGAAGCAACTTTTCTAAAAATTTTTTAAAAATCAAGAAAAAGGAATCATGATTTTTGTACTAGTGACTATGTGAGGGCAGCTTAGAAAGTTCAGCCTGAAGTGTGGTTTCTGCACCAGGGGACATTGAGAAGTCAGCTTCTTGTTGCTTGCCAAGGTAATGCACCTCCATAGGGCTCCATCCCTTCCCACAGTGGTCTGCCAGGAACTGAGTGAGGCTGGCCCAGTGAGAAAGGGGAAATGAAGGAGTTCCATCAAGTGTGGCTTGCAGCCTCTAAAGGTTCTGTTAGGGCAAGATCCGTTGGAGACTTTGGAAAGAACTGACTCATACTCACACTCACCAGCCATAAAGAGCTCTGAAATAGGAAGCCATTCTGAACTTGATAGATAAGGGAACTCCAGAAAATTCCAGGAGCCAGAGCACAGGGCTGGAGATGGTGGGAGGGAAGTGATGTAAGGTGGGAGTGAGGTTTGAAGAAGTCCTGTTTTCTACCTAGCCAAGACACCACATTTTAATTGATCCTGTTACATCAGTGAACAATGGCTTCCTTGGGTATAGTGTATACCCTGTAGACTCAGCTAAGAGTTGGGAGTTCACTTATTGCTGTCTTCTCTACAGAAACATGGGAACTTAGTGCCCAACCACCCAAACATTAGCAACACTTCCTCCAAGGGCTGTTTGGAGGCTTCTAAGATGTCCCATTCCTGATTCTTCCACTTTCTGGTGTTCCAACATGTAATAAATTCACTCTTTCTTCTAAATAAAAACATGACCTCTGCTTCTCAATGTTACCATAATCCTGGGGTGGAGGAGCATGTAGAAATTTCTTTCTTTCTTTTTTTTTTTTTGTCTTTGAACTCATGCAAAACCATTGTTAGTTATCCAATACATTATTAGCTGTATATGTCCATATATGTCATCTGATGTGATATGGCTTTGTAGTATATGCAATCTGTGCTTTCATGAAAGAACTAATTTATTGCAAAGCTTGAGTATAGTTTGTTTCTTTGAAGGAACTTCCTAATTATTATCACCTCTCTGAATTCATCAGTACAGAACAGACAGCTTTGTTCCTAACTACTGCAATGTGTAAGACCAAGTCCTGACAAGTACTACATGTAGATGCTTTGTAAACCCTGTCCATTGTTTTGAGACACAAATTGATTTATTGACACATAGTTTTGAAAATGCCATGGGTTACCAATAATCTGGAAATCAATAACTTTTTTAAAAACATCCCTTAAGGCAGGTTTATGTGAAATAAAATTGTTCAACATGGCAAAGAAAACTTAATCAGTTAAAATAGTGAAGATTTAGCTGGGTGTGGTGGTGTACACCCTGAATCCTAGCCCTCAGGAGGCAGTAAGAGGATCACTGTGAGTTTGAGGGCACCCTAATGCTAGATAGTGAATTCCAGGTTAACCTGGGCTAGAAGGGGAGACCCTACTTTGAAAAACAAACAAAAAAAAATAATGAAGATTTTTTTTTAATCTAACTTTTGTCAATGCCAAAATTCCCATTCTATTATTTTAATTAATGACTCACTTAGAAAAATTACATGCTGGGGAAATACATGTAGTAAATACAGTACCAATATCCCTAAAATGTACCAAGATCCTTAAAATAATCACACAAGTGTGTGCACACACATCTATGTATGCATAACCTGTTCATTGTGAAACCACATTGAATCTCAAGCTGTTTTCTTTTGTTCATTTAACTGTGCATGAAAGTTTTATCACTGTTATCATTCTTAAAATATATCAAAACAGTTTGTAAGAATTATTTCTCATGCATGTTGGTGATCATTTATAAATATATACTAGTGCTATTATATACTATATACTATATAGTATAACAACTATGTACTAGTGTTATACTGAAATGGTGAAACAGTGGATGAGGCTGTGGGGTCAAGATAAAAATCAAGGACTGAGGCCTGGAGAGATAGCTTAGTGGTTAAGCGCTTGCCTCTGAAGCCTGAGGACCCCGGTTCAAGGCTCAATTCCCCAGGACCCACATAAACCAGATGCACAAGGTGGCACATGCATCTGGAGTTTGTTTGCAGTGGCTGGAGGCCCAGGTGCACCCCTTTGCCGGTTTCCCTCCCCTGGCAGGTAGAGCTGAAGAGAGAGCCAGACCAGCGGCTCCTCTTGAGGCTGAGCAGGATGATGGGTGTCGGTGGCCCAGATCTCTCCCCCCCCGAACACTGGAAAGAAAAACACACTGAGCCGGGAGTCTTGTCAAGGCAGGAACTCGTTTTATTGTAATGAGAAGGTGTATATATTAGTTTTGAGAAAGAGGGTGGGTCTCAGGATGGGAAAAAGGTGTAAGGGCCAATATTATTTCACCACATCAGCAGTAGCTGGGCGGAGGCAGTTTTGGCTTAGGCCTTGCTGAGTCACTCTCAAGCAGAAGTGCCAAAGACAGGTCGCTAAACTCTAGTCAGGCTCAGAAAGTTCCACTAGGCCTCACACCTGGGCCTCTTAGGGCCCAACATCTCCCACTTTTGTAAGAATGGCGTAGATAATGGCTCCTGTCTTAGGTTGTCCCCCTCTGGGGATTTTACCCGTCACTGGGTATCATGCCTCTAGCCCGTTGAAAATCCACTCCATGACCTGTCTTAGGTTGTCTCAGCCTGTCTGAGATCTTACCCATCATTGGTTCAATGGAGGGCGGGGGAGGGACGCTAGGTGGACAGCCAGTCAGAGGAAGAGCCCGGCTCCTGAGTTGCGAGCCTGTGGTATTTTGACCTGATGAAGTTTAATTGCCTCTAGCTGTTGGTGAATGAATTGTGTAATCTTATTAATTACACAGGGCCCGACAGTGAGGATAAGAAGAAAGAGAAGGAGGGGTCCAAGGGGAGGGAGAAGGTAGGGTAAAAAGCCATGTAAGCCCGTCCACAGCGGGTTGTCTTGGAAGTCCCGTCTCCTCTTTTTCAAATCTTTCTGGAGCTTTTCTGGCTTCATTTGGGTTTAGCAGCATCCACACCTCCAATCTTTCCTGGGGAAGAAACAAAGGCACAGTTCTCAGGGGTGGAACACTCCCTGGAGAGTTGATTGTTATTGTCCCCTTGTTGGGGTAAATATTTTAGGCCTCTTGCTGGTACCCAAATGGGTCTTTTTTCCTCTTGAGGGAAGACACATCCAAACCCTCTCCATGCTGTGAAGAGGGGATCTGGTCCTCTCCAGGCCCCAGTCAATGGGTCCCTCCATTTGACCCAGATGGAACTGTAAGTAACAGCTGAGGTCCAATGTTTTTGAAAAGGGGACAACTGTCTATCTTCTTTAGAAAAATTTAAAATATTTAGGGTTAATAATGCCTTTTTTTAGTTGGTCATGTGGGGGTAGGGATTCCCCCTTTTGTTTTTGTAATTGAGATTTGAGAGTTTGATTATATCTTTTTATTATGGCCTGGCCCCATGGGTTAATAAGTGGAAGCGGGTAGCTTCTGAGACTGTATTACACTGAGGCAGAGAAGCTAGTTTGTAAATTTTGATGGCCTTTGAGATGTTGAAGCTTACAGATCTAGGGGAAGTTCCATAATGGCAGAAGAAGTTGGCCTGCCTTAGGGCCAAGCAAAAGAGAAAAAAAAAAAAAAATCAGCCACACAGCACACAGAAGCAAAAATTACAGCCAAAAACTCCAGCACACTTTAGGAACTCCTATTGGGCACACTTTGCATATCTTTACAATGGAACCTTAAACCCACCATTAACACCTGAAGATCAGCCCCCAGTGACATTAAGTAGGAAGCGGGCTTAGTCCCATGCTCTACCGACTGAGCTAGTCGGGCTTGAATTATTAAGGGGGATAAATGGAACTTTTGTTGTAAATGTTTAGCTTGTTCTAAGGGTGGCAAGGAGGAGACAGCAATAAATTTGTCTACCTGTGAATCCCCATTAGCAATAAAGTCAGGCAGACTAGTGTGTGAGTGAATGTGCTCAGTAAGTCTGGAGGTGGATGGCCCATTGTATGTAAAAGGACCTGTTCCTGGGCTGCCTTACAGATAAAAGCCAGAGCAGATAGGGGGGTGGGGTAGCAGGGCCTGGATGTTGCCTCCATCCCTACATTAATGGGAAGGCAGCAAAGGGTGGGGCAGTGGTGTGTAGGACATAGCCATATTCTTAATCTAGGGACGAAATAAATCATAGCCTTGAAAAGCAGGTTTCTTTTTTAGTAAACTGTTTTCAAGAGTTTGTATTTCTAACAGTCTTTCCTCAGGCATCCTCTCCATTGTTTTAATGTAACGCAGTCAGGCCACCTTCCTTCCACCTTCCTTAAGATTGCTAATGTGTTGACAATAGCAACTCCATTAACCTATAATCAGTCTTATTGTCTCTATAATTTTAACTTGTTTGAGGTTTTTCAACTTAAAATCTTAAAATCTCAGTCCATTATCTTTAGTTAAGCACATCAGTCTACTATAAATTTAACCTTGATCAAACTTTTTGGGCCTGGATAGCAAAATGTAGCCATCTCTTATGCCAGTAACCCAGTTCCAATAAAGTCCTCTGCATTTTTTCCTTCTAAGGCTAAAGAGGGGGAGGGGTGGTTGTGAGCACTATTGCCACAGGCGGTGGTTACAGGCTGAAAAGACAGTGGGCCAGTGGTGGTTTGGGGGTTTTGGTGGCAGCCTTGGGAGGAACGAGATTTTAAAAGCCAGTTTTAGTTTTTTTCTTACAGCTTTTGTTAAGGGCAAAAATGAACTTCTCCACGGAGAAGCCTTTAAGGCTGGCAATTAAGGCAAGGAGGATTGAACTAATCCATGGGGCTAAAACAAAAGTTTTGTCCCAAAAGCCATGGAGGTTTTTTTGTTTTACTTTTAAACCACATTGTAGGAGGAGCATTTGTAAAATCAGGGCATCAGCAATACACATGAGTACAACATAAGCATAAAGGCCCAAAAATAACTAAACATGTTGTAGAATTAAGTTCAGATTTAGATCTGTGACAGCCAGACGAGCCTGTGTCCTTAGGGGACGGCTCAATGATACCAAACACAGTACAGATGGGAGCAGATCTCCCCAACAGGTTTGTTCTGCCTTCTGAGACGGAGCCCCCACTCAAATGAGGGGGCAAAACGCTTACTGTCTCCTCCAGGTCTGCCCATGTGGTGAGTCTCCTCCAGGTTGTCCACATAGTATGTCCACCAGAAACGTATGACCCATTCAGAAATACAGGCGCCACAGATGTGGCTTGCCGGCAACCCGGAAGTGAAAAGAAAGAGAAAGGAAACAAAAAGGTGTTGAAGCAACACAGGTTACAGAAGCAAAGGTTAGAACGTTAGATATGAAGACTACCTCATAATTTATGAGGGTACACCCATCCGCAGTCCGATTGGCCCGTCAGCGTACTTCCGTGTTCTTCCATAGGCAGGAAAGAGAGTTCCTCACACAGGGCACCAGTCTGCCAGTTTCCCTCCCTCAGCAGGTAGAGCTGAAGAGAGAGCCGGACCAGCGGCTCCTCTTGAGGCTGAGCGGGATGATGGGTGTCGGCGGCCCAGATCCTGCCCCCCGAACAACGGAAAGAAAAACACACTGAGCCGGGAGTCTTGTCGAGGCAGGAACTCGTTTTATAGTAATGAGAAGGTGTGTATATATTAGTTTTGAGAAAGAGGGTGGGTCTCAGGATGGGAAAAAGGTGTAAGGGCCAATATTATTTCACCATTTCAGCAGTAGCTGGGCAGAGGCAATTTCAGCTTAGGCCTTGCTGAGTCACTCTTAAGCGGAAGTAGGCCAAAGACAGGTCGCTAAACTCTAGTCAGGCTCAGAAAGTTCCACTAGGCCTCACACCTGGGCCTCTTAGGGCCCAACACCCCTTCTCTATCTATCTGTCTCTTTCTCTGTCTGTCTGTTGCTCTCAAATAAATAAATAAACAAACAAAATTTTTTTAAATCAAGGACTGGATTTTGGAAATTATCAGCAAAAACCAATAGATTCTGTGGGAACTGGAACAGCCACATAATTGAAGGCAGAGTAGGGTACTTTGGAAGCTATGAATCTGTTGAAGTTCTGCTTCAATTTTGGACAAGGTGCAAAAATACTTTACCTTAGTTTCATCATATCATGGTAGCAAACATCTTGATGACTGTTGTAAGAGTGATATGAAATAACATAAGACATAACTTGGTATGTTGCTCAGTGTACACAAGGTTCATAAATGTAGCCTAATATCACTCTGGTATATTATGATTTTACATGGTCAGCTGGTGGTCTGATAATGAGTGGACAAGTGGAGAATGGATAGGAGAAGACAGTCTTGGAATTTAAAATGCTAACATTTTGTCTCCACAGATCCTTGTTGCTACTTGCCTTTGCTATTTTGAAAACACACACACACACACACACACACACACACACACACACACACAAAGCCTCTTCACTTCAGATGTAAACTTTTCATGAGATAAATCCATTATATCTTCCCTATAGTAGTAAGTGGATGGATATTGTTACTGAGGCAGTTATCGTTATCTTCTAAGTGGTTTTCAGGCTTTATTTTTAAGTCATGTAATGCTTTCTTTTTAAAACAAATTGAATTTTTTTACTTAATGGAAATATCTAAATACATATCTGATGTAAATATTGAGTATAAAGTTATATTTTAACACCTACTTACAATGTGGGATGTTGACAGGCTAATGAACAAATCTATTGCCTCACATTATAATTATTGTGTGTGTGTGTTTGAAAACATTTAAAATCTACTCCTTTAACAATTTTGAATTCTAATGCATAGAATCTTATTTTATTGTCATCATTTTGGTATCAAAGGGCATATAATTTCAGATAGACAGGAGAATAAGCAGCTTTTTAAATTTAAATATTTTTGATTTATTTATTTGCAGAGAGATACGGGCTGGGGCGCAGAGAGAGGGGGGGAGAGAATGGGCATGCCAGGGCCTTTAGCCATTGCAAACAAATTCCAGAGGCATGTGCCACCATGTGCTTCTTGCTTATGTGGGTTCTGGGGAAGTAAACATGGGTCCTTAGGCTTCACAGGCAAGTGCTTTAACCACTAAGCAATCTCTCCAGCCATGGGAAGCTATTTTTGAACAGTTTTGATAATTTCATTCTGTACTGCTATGATAGATTAGGGGTTGAAGCAAGAGTACAGACACAGGAATCCTCATGAAGATGCCCACAGTTTTGCAGTGACAGCCTAAGGAGAGGGACCTCTCTTCCCACCATGGCTGGAGTCATTATAAAGGCAAAGAAGGCCACTAAAGGGAGGATTTATTCTCCAGACCCACCATTTCTTCTTATTCTATTAAACCAGATTTACGATTGGTTTCACACACTCAATGGTAAGCATTCATCAGCTATTTATTGGACCAAATTCTTCTTGTTTTCAAAGAGCCATTTTTTTTTTTTTTGGCTGAATTCAACCATAGGATAATTTTGCATACAGACAATAGATGGTTAAGCATATGTGAGTGCAGCAAATTTCCCTGACTATAACTTAATGAAGCAAATGAATTTTTAAAACAAGCAGAGCATTCCTCATTTTTCCCTGGAAATTGCCTGAGTTATATTACCTCCTCAAAAAGCATCCTTCTGACTGTTCCAAATATTGTTTTAGTTTTTAATGTAATGAGCATATGCTTTTAATTTAGCACTTATGATCAGCTAGTATAATTTACTTATTCATATTTGGGCTTCCTATCCATTAATCTTGGTTCACACATGAAAAGTATCTGAGGTCTCTATTTTGATACAGATGAATGTCTCAAGAGACAGGCAGTCCTTATTAGTGGTTACAAAACATAATGTGGCATAGAGGCTCTGAGTAAACAGAAGAGACTGACCTGCAAGACTAAGAGCCATATGCTTCCTTGAGTCCACAGGGAGAAGGTTTATTGAGGTTACTGGATGGGCCAAAAATAACTCAGCTCTCACTATTTTATGCTTCCAACAATAGCCACTTTTTCTGAATTACTGCAGGAATGGGATATGGGCATTTGCTGGTTTGGTTGTTCTGTTTGCTTCTCGTTTTATTTAGAAAATAAATTCAAGGAAAATAAAAATATCAAAGAATAGTGATATCTCAGTTCTGGCTCAACCATAATTATTAGTGACACCAAATACATTGGAAAGGTGTTGTGGAGGAAAGGGCTTCATTGAACCTGACTTAATTTTATCAGTGATTCCATCCATGTAGGAGTAGCTACTAATAAAGTCTTGAACTCTAATAGATAGATTTTCAGCTGTTAGGAGGGGTAATAGCTAGTATATATGAATATTAAATATATTATAACATCACAGTCAAGAATTAAAGCCCTAACTCAGAAATATGATTGAATTTTAACCTTCCTTTTGTGAATTGTTTTTATTTTTTTTTTTGAACAATTTTTTTAAATTCATTATTATTATTATTATTATTATTATTATTATTATTTTGTCAGTCAATGAAGTTACTCTGCTACAGGACATCATATACCAAGACCTCCTACAATACTGAGCACATAATCTATACTGTTACAGGACATCATGTACCAAGACATCATACAATACTGAGCACATAATCTACACTGTTGTAGGACATCATGTACCAAGACATCCACACGAACCTCTTCCTCACAAGCTGCTCAGTTGGTCTCTGCCATCCTCCTTCCATGTTTCTTGAGTTTGCGAGGAGGCCGGTGGGAGTGGAGAATCCCCTCACCTGGCTTTAAAATCCCATGGCTCAGGTGGAGCCTGGTGGCTGCAGCCACATGGAACTCGCTGCTGCTGCTGGAGCCACATCTGCCTGCTTCTGTGGGCTCGAGATGCTTTGCATCTCTCCTACTTCTTTGCTGCAGTTGAGAATTTACTATACACCTCACTTTTTAGTAGAAGAGAGTATTTTGCTGTTTTTTTTTTTTTTTTTCTTCTTCCCTAGCCTGTTTTGGCGTGGTTCCTATACCACCATATTAACCGGACCTCAGTGTATATTTTTGAAGAGTAGCCCAATCACCACTGTCTCTTTGCCTTTGAATTTGGGGATGAATTTGTCCCCGCGTAGGATCTTGGCTTCGTTGAGGGGCGGGAACGGGCACATCACTTTGATGCTGCATTTGGCTGGATCCGCCATCTCGGCTTGGCGGGGAGGGGACACAGGCATCTGATGAGGTCACCATCTTTGGTCACATAGTTCTTTATCTTTCATAATCCCCAATTCTTTGAGTTCTTGAGATAATAAAGAAAATTGTATTACAAAGATCCTAGAATACAACCTAATACATACAAATAATTATTTCAATATATTTATAATAAATTTATTTTAATTTGGCCAGTAAACTCAGCCTTCCACTGAGGACTTATATGTGTCTCAACATAAAATTAAATATAAACAGTATATAAAGACTATTATTTTGGCTTCAACTAATATATTCTGGATAGGGAATACATATAAAAAGAAGTTGATACACCATAGTATCCTATACCTAGTCATTAAGATGAAAGGACATTTTTACAGAAATTAAAATCTGGGCTCCATGATTGAAATATTTTGGAACAAACAGAAACTTGTAAAAACTTTCTAGTGGTATTTATCCCAATTCAAAGACAAACCCATAACATACATTTTTATTGCTATCCATTCAGAATCTCACAAACCCATGGTATCCATAGAGTTCCTTGTCCATGTGATAACCTGGGCCAACAGGGGCTTCTGAAGAGTCCAAAGCTCTAAAAGGCCCTTATCTGACATTCCCTCTTAAACTCTTGCATCTCCCATCCTCAAAAACCATGAGCTGAATAAACCTCAACTCTTTCCGTGCGCACACGCGCACGCGCACACACACACACACACACACACACGTATTGCCCAAGTCTCTCCATTAGCTGCAAGAGTTTATTTTGTGGATACAAATCAGTATTTTTTAACCAAAGTCATTAGTTTCATTAGTTTAATGCAATCATGGCTGTGATGTAATGAAGGTTATAAATAGGAGCAATGGTGAGCTCAATGGAGTTGGGACGATGTTAAGGGAAACATGTTTTCTTTATTTACTATTACATTTTCCTTTTTTCCTCTGCTTCTCTGTTTGCAGAGTAGCTTGCATCTGCAACTGCTTTCCCACATTTTTTATCTACATTAAAGTTCACCATTATAGAATAATTATTTAAATCACTCCTCCTAAAGTAGCTCAATTCCCAGCAACCCTTCTCTAGCCTCTCTTAAAATGCCACTAAAATGGTTTCCTTTGTTTTCTACCCTGAAATCCCATTCGGCTTCTTTTCTGTGTAACAAGATAATTAGACTTAAAAACTGTGTTTTATTTATCAGATGTTAATTTACTATTTTCAAAATGTCATTTGATGTCATTACTTATGTCTGTCTCTGAGCTAATAGAACATTTGATAAAATCATATTTTTGACATGGTGACTGAGCTATTTGATGATTGAATTTTAAAACCACTTTTTGCCAGGCCCAAACTAGGTGTTTGATAAGCATTTATTGAGTATTCATGAATAATGCCCTGATTTTTCCTAGTTGTGGCTGATTGTATGCAATGATCCATAATGATTGACCAAGAAGTGCTCTGTGTGCTGATTATTTATTCAATGGCTACATCCTTCCAGGCAGCAAGATAATCCATTGAGGAGTTTATGGATCAATAAAATATTCTTCCAAATATCAAAGGATTGTGATCTATTAAAAACAACCATTAGCCTTGTGTGGTGGTACATATTAGGCCTTTTATACCAGCATTCAAGAGGCAGAGTTAGGAGGATCACTGTGAGTTCGAGGCTACAACCTGAGCTTCAGAGTGCATTCCAGCTTGGGCTACAAGTAAGACACCTTGAAAAAAAATAAGTAAATAAAACACAACCATATATTCAAGTAAATACAGTAAAAACATAGTTATATGGGTGCAAATTAAACAAAAAACTCAGGAAATTTGGAGAATCCAATGGATACCTCCAATTGGAGTGTTGCATAAAGTATTGTGACATATTTATAATTCAAACTATATCTTCATTTTTTTTAGCCTATAAATTGTTGTCAGATCATATAGGGAACAGACAGTTACTTTCTCATTGCTACATTGCTGGGACAAAATACCTAGGTCAAGTTCACATGGGAAGTAAGAATTTATTTCAGCTTATGATTTCAAAGAGAAGTCTATCTTGGCAAAGAAACGATGGTAAGAACAGATCTTCCTATCAGCTGGGAGGAGGTTTAGAAAGAACACGCTGAGCTGGGCTCTAACACCTTAAGTCCCATCCCTACTGACATGCTTAATGTAGCAAAGTTTTATCTCGTAAAGGTTCCACAACCTTCCAAACAGTGCCATCTGGGGATTAATTATTTAAACCCTTTGGTATATGAGGACCCTTTTACATTCAAACCACCACAACACCCACCTACCTACCTACTCAGTCATCTACCCATCATTCATTCATTCGTTAGTTTTGCACTAAAATACCTACAATGCATTCTGCTAAGTTCTATAATGGGTGAGACATATCTCACATTCATTCTGTAATATCTGGGTCAGTAGTACTTTGCAGGAAAATAAAGCAAAATGCATCCTCTTCATGATCCCCTTCCGTGACTCATCCTTGTGCCTTTGTTCTTGTTGACATCAGACATGCATTCTCATTAACTGGGCAGGATCAGTGTTCACAAGGAAACTGCTGCCATCTAGGAATAGAGGCTGTTTTACTTTAACGGGCTCTTACCTTTCCAGTGAAGCCAGATAAAAGAGGTTCTAGCATTTGCATATCATGATAGTGGCAGTCTGTTATTCAAGAGCCCTCTACCTTCTACCCTCAGAATACCAAAATAAGCTGTTCTATTTGGTTTTATGTCTTTAGCAATAGTCACAGTGTGATCTTCTGGATCCAAAGTGGCCATGACATTCATGACCTCCCAGTGGCCATCATTACCTCCATGATTAGTCCCATCAACATGTGGTCATGGATGGTGGAGACGGGAATAATAAAAAAAGATGTTGGGCTGGAAAGATGGCTTAGCGGTTAAGGCGCCTGCCTGCTAAGCCTAAGAACCAGGTTCTAATCTCCAGGTCCCACGTTTAGCCAGATGCAAAGTGACACAAGGGCGCAATGTCACACTTGACCACAAGGGTGTGCACACATCTGGATTTCGTTCACAGCAGCTGAGAGACTGCTGGCACGCCCATCTCTATCTGTCTCTCTCTCCCTCTCTGTCTTTCTCTGTGTCTCTCTCCAAAAATAAATAAAATGATAAAAAAATTTTAAAAGACATAAACAGAGAAGAGGATTGAGTTGTAAAGAAAAAAAAAAAAGTTCAGTAGAAGGGGGAATGGGAGGAGGAATAAAGGAGAATAATGAAAATGGGTTATGATCAAAACATATTACATACATGTATGTAACTTTTAATAGAAAGCTTTATAAAATATAAAAATGAACAGTGTGGGGGCCACCAAATGTTCTTTAAATAAGTTACACAAAAATTAAAGTTTTGCTATTTTTCACAGGACCATACATTCGAGGCTGACCCTTAGATGTCAATCCTACAGTCAAGGTATAACGTAGGAGCACTCTGCAGTAAGGGTAGAGTGTTAGATGCCATCATTAAAAAGCCAGTCAAGGACAAACTCCAGAATAGAGACTCTAGTTACATCTGTGAAATCAAGTCAGATAAAACCCAAGAGCAAGTCCAAAGTCACTTGTAATAGCAAGCAGAGTACAAGTGTGGCACCCAGGGGAAATCCTGAAGGAGTCATTTTTACTATTGTCATTAGATTCTGTAGGGTCTTAGAGTTCAGGAGTAGCCTTTTATGCTGCCCTTTGAAGATCAGTGTACATTGTATGGACAGTGCTATCCTACCTATGGAAGTACTTCATGATGCAAATTGAGAGTGCAGTGGTATAATGACATTCCCAGATAGATTGGTAAATAGAGCTTGACAAAGTGAGTGATCCTGACAAAGAAAGATGACTTGAGACTAAATGTTGTAGTCTCCAATATTGTGAGAATGTTTTTAGATAGGGTTTTGAGATATGAAGTTTTTTTTTTTTTCTTCAAGAGATAGGCCCAGTTTTGAACTTCAGGATAATATTTTTGGCAGCAAAATTTATACTGGCTAGAGAAAAAAAATCACTTCATGAATAGATAAAAGCCTTAATTAAAATTAATTTTGCTCCTATTTTATGTAATTGCCTGATTGATTTATTTTGCCTTACCTCTTCATTTACTTGTTCTAGAATTTTCTCATAAAAATTGTGAAGATGCCTGCGAGAGAACATTTATCTTAGTAGGGTGAACAAATGTGCCAACAAGTGAGGAAATTAATAAGAACTAAAAGAAAGTGAATTTAATAAGTAGTTGGCTTTGATTTTTCCATCAGTAATTATGACCAACAGTCACCCAAGCAGTTCCATAGAGTAAGTGAAATAATGATGTTTTAAGCGCATATATACCTACACTCTGGGATATCTCCTGTGGAGACCTTCATATCTATTCACCCCAGATGAGGCATCAATAATATAGATCCCCCCCAAAAAAAAATCCACCCAAGTCTTGAGGAAGCAAGGAGTTTACCAGGGCTACCTCAGGACCATGCGTAACTCAAAGACAGCTGTATCAAGGAAAAGTTAAGCCCAGCATGGGTCATGACTCAAAAAAGCTCCATCTATCTATACAACTCTATGCACAACTGACAGGCAGCTCCCAAGAGTGGACTCTTCCTCAGTATTTTTTTTTTTATTGCTTATATAACCTTGGTAAGGTGTCTTGTGGATCTTGTCACTTCCTGAACTTACGTTTCCTTAGCTACTTGCATCATATATGCCTCCCTCCTCTACCCAGAATAGAATGTCTCAATCATATAAAGTTGGCTTCAATCTGATCATGAGTTGAGAAGCTAAAGTCAGTTATCTGGATCCATTCATAAATTATAGGGTCAAATTGGCAAAAGCAAATCAAAGGATATAACTTAAAAGCAGACCTAGAAAATTAGAAAATGTCTCTTTATATCAGTACCAAGGAGAATAAAGGAAATGCTTATTCTAGAATTTTATGAGAATAATAAAGTAATAAAAATAAGAAGAAATGTTTTTTAATCCTAATTTTAACCTTGGGAGGAGTAAAGTGAGTTCAATTTTAACATGGTGAGTAGAATAAGCAAGGTTAAAATAAGGTCATAAACATAAAACACTACTCCGGACTAGAAATATGGGTAAAATCATTTTCTTGTGGTAGAGTTACTAAAATATATGTGATCTCTGTATCCTATGGTACTTTTAAAAGCTCAAAGGACTCATCAGTGTTATATGAAATCCACAATGTACAGAGAATTACAAGTAGGAACTGAAAAGTGTGATATACGAAGAGAGTATGTAGTTCCCCAGCTGCAGATAAAGGTCAGTGCTGGAAAGAGCATGAAATCAAAAGGAATGAAGTTATTATGTCTGCTGACTGAGTCAGATGTTTTAAGTGACAGTTCTCTCTGGAAGTTCTCTGTGTTGAGGGAAGGGAAATGGAGCCAGAGCATGGACTCCTCCACAGCTCCTTATCCTGTCATTTGGAGGTTACGCATCCCTATCTCAACAGAAATTGCAGAAAAATGTAACTCTTTCTTATATTCTAAAAATGTATTCTACATGAAAGAATTAAAGACAACTCTTAAAAGTGTTATAGGTGGGCTGGAGAGATGGCTTAGCGGTTAAGGCGCCTGCCTCCTAAGCCTATGAGCGCTGGTTCCAATCTCCAGGTCCCACGGTTAGCCAGATGCAAAGTGATGCAAGGGCGCAATGCTGCACTTGACCACAAGGGGGCGTACACATCTGGATTTCGTTCACAGCAGCTGAGAGACTGCTGGCCTACCCATTCTCTATCTGTCTCCCTCTCCCTCTCTCTCTGTCTGTCTCTCTCTCTGTCTCTCTCTAAAAATAAAAAAAAAAAAAAAAACTTAAAGAAAAGTGTTATAGGCATTACTCATTTCAGTTTTAAGATAGAATACCCCTTTTAACAGTCTCCAGTGATGTCTGGAATGGTGCAGAAGGCATAACTAGGAGTTACAAGTCTAACAATTAATATGTAAATTTCGGAATTTTTTTAGCCCCTCGTTTTCCCAGTTTATAAAATTAGAAATCTGCTATAGTTAACCATGAATAGTTCTTCCAAATCTGTAATTTTCTGATAAGATATTTCAGATATTGAGAGTTAGACTTAAACACATATTTTAATGTGTTTATTTATTTAGAGTCAAAAGTAAGGTTAAGACCTCAATTGTTTCTCATACAGAAGTGGGGCAGTCTAAAGATCACAATGTAAAAGTATATTTTAAACTTGGGGAATTTAAAGAAACATGACTAGATGGAGTCTGCAAGACTAAATCTGAAAGAGATGAGGACAATAATAGATTGAGGATAATAAATATTTTGCTAACTTTTGGCTTAGTAATAATGTAAAAATTGTCAAAATGATTTGTTGTTGTTTTTGCTATCCTAGTAAGATGATTTTTACAAAATGCTTTACAAATAGGGCTTTGCTATAGGGAAACTAGGTTTAAGAGATGGACTTATTTTGAACATGGTTAAGTAAAAATGTCTAATGTGATTTGTGAAATGTCAATTTATGTGTAAAGCAAGTCTCCATGAAGATAAAAGGAGACAACTCCATGCTTCTAAGGAGTTAGGGTATGTCATGGCTTAGAGGAGAGCAGGCCACAGATGTGCAATAAAGGCAGGCTTGCCTTATTTTTGTTCCTATAAAAAGAAAAGAGAAAATGATTTCAGAATCCCCACTGTGCCATCTAAAATTTGGCTGCATTCAGCTTGTAACCTTGAGACAATCAGTCCACAGGCATTTATTACTATTTTACCTTGCACGTGGTAAACCCTATTATATTTGGAAGTGAATGTATCCGAACTCAGACACAGAAATTGCATCTCCATCCTGCCTCCTCACAGCCAGGAGCTTATCCATTTCCTGGGACTCTTGAGAGCCCAGTGTGCACTTTACAGATTGCCACGTATTTGTATGTTAAACTTTTCTCTTGAGAGGAAGTCTTGCATCTGCTACTGGCTGGATAAGCAACTACTGTGCATTGAATGAAAAACAGAACACTTCCATTTCCTTGAAGATATTGTTGAGTAATAATTGGGCTTGGGAAGTTAATATAGTTCTACTATACTTATGGCATTACTACTTACTAGACAGAATTTGGTTCTTTTTGTAATTTATAATAAATCTGAATATAAGGAGATAGTTTTTTTTTGAGTTTTTTTTTTTAACCAGTAAAAATTGTTAGTAACCTGAGGCTGAAATAAATTTTAAGATAATAACGGGTTTTGTCAGCATTTTCTCAAAACTTTTGCTCAGGACATTGGTTTTGCAGGCTTTAAATAGCAACTATACATGTTACATGGTGACTTTCTGGTCAAATAATCAAAGGGGATTTTAGGTCTACTGGTTTTTTGTTCTGGACATTTTATAGCCTTTAATATGATCATTCACATCATGATTGATGGAGAAGTGGGAATGAGACATGCTGTTTAGTTGTGTTAGCTTCATTTTTACATTTATTAATTTTCTCCTGCTTTAGGTACTTGCAGACAGGCTCCTTTATTCAGCTGGGCATGGAGGCCAATGTGTATATCACTAGCCCTTGGGAGAGCCCAAGGCAGAAGGCTCACATGGTTCCTTCTCCGTGTGGCCTATCTAGTATGTTCCAGGTCAGCCTGGATTACAAAGTGAAACCTTGTGTCATTAAAAAAAAAGAAAAAAAGAGGAAGAAGAAAACATCATTTTTACAAGATGAAATTGTATTAGCAATAGGCAGCTTATTTAGGACCACTCAGTTGTTAGAAGCATACATAATATTTAAGATATTTTTTTAGATGGAATCACATAAATGTGACTCTAAAGTGTGTGCGTTTAGAAATATTAGAGTTGTAATCAAGCAGAAGTTAGGAATTGGAGGCAGAAAACAAGAAGAAAATAGAACCTATAATGGCTCTTCAGTAAATGAGAATACGAAAGGCAGAAAGTTTAGGAAACGGGGGACAGGTTCAAAGAACTTGTGTATAAAGAGTGATTCTGGAATATTCTGGATAAGGAGCAGAAAGGCAGGGCATGCTGGACGTATTGTATTACACCAAAGATAACAGAAGGCATTGAAGGAAAATTCTTAGCTCTATATCAGAAGAAAATTTTAAAATAGATCCTAGCTTTGAATATGGATTCAAACCTATAGTTGGTACCAGTCATTATAAACAAAAGTCCTGATCATAACTGCATGTTAGAAAGGTTAACTCTGTCAGGCTATAAACCATGTTCTTTAAAGATAACGATTTACTAGTAATGTTTGAATATGGGGATGGTCAATGAATAGGCAGACCTTTAATTTACAGATTATTTACTAAAAAAATAAATATTTATCCTAACCACAATCTTTTCTTTATGGAGACCAAACCCCAGGGCCACACCCATGTAAAGTAAGTGCTCTAACACTGAACTATACACTCTGGTCTCTGTAGTATTTTCTTGAACTTAATGCTACTATTTGATATCATTTATATATAAAAATAAGATTTTTATTGACTTTCTATAATAATGACGACTAACAAAATGTCATATAAATATCTCATGGTTTAGTAAGTTTTTATTGTTTACTTAAAGCCTGCAATTCTGTGTAGTAAATAAATTTTAGAGACGTCTGAATTGAGCTTTTGTTCAGCTGCCAAATGATGAGTACTTTTGGTATACATCAGCAGACAAGCAAATGCTCTGAAAACTTTCCTCATCTATGACTATACCCCGTAATACAGGGGTATTTTAAAGAAAATTTTCTTAAACATCAGAAGAGTTGGATAGCCAAACATGGATCATTGCCTGTCACCCCAGAATTCAGGAAGCTAAGGTAGGCAATCCATGATTTTGAGGCCTGCCTATGGCTACACAGAGAGTTCTGGGTCATCCTAGGCTAAAATGAGACACTTTCTTAAAAAATTGTACATGATATTTAATTATAATCTATTATTCATGAGGGTCACAATCGTTTTCAATAGAAATTATCAGCTACATGGCTCAAGGAATTTTGCAGAAGAGGGTACAGAAAGATTGTAAGAGCCACAGGATAAGACATCATGCCAACAGGTGTTCCACCCCCCAAAATAACTAACTGCTGCTCCCACAATGCATAACCCACAACCCCGCGGAGAATACCTGCAACCCCACTGAAGAGCGTCCCCAACGGAATGGGAGCAGGGATGATGGAAAAGAGGGTACCTTCACATGATGTAGCCATACAAAATATGTTAATAATAATGAAAAATAGAAATTATCAGCTACATAAAATTTGCAAAACACCACATCACAAATTCAATTTTCCCCTTTCTTTTGGGGAAGAAGTTTGACATATTTTGAAGCACATCATAAGTGTATTCAGAATTAGGTTTATATTTTCTCAGACAGAACAAAATTTTAATAAGTTCACTATATCATTGTTTAAGTGAAATGAGAAAATATCTTTCCTTAGCAGCCTCAGATAAGATTTTGCCCATGGTAATGTCTGGTACTGTCCTGAGCACAGAGAACAAGTTCCTAGTCAATATCAGTTGAAATTGAAGAATTCTCTTATAGGTTTACAACTTGACTCTTTATTCTTTGCTTCAAATGTGTAAAGGTATAATAGAAACTAGAAAAATGTGTTTTATTTCTTTGTTTGCTAATTATCCTATGGCTAATATGTAGTGTAGAATACTTCTAAAATTAGAGAACTAAATTAAAGACCCAAGATAAAAATGGTAATTTTTCCATGGATGTGCCTTTTGCAACCTGCTAATAGATCATACATAAAGCATGTGTATATAGCTGCTTTTTGTTCCAGGAGCCCTCTCCATTCATGAGAACACCTCCCAAGCTTGGCAGCCATCTGCTGCTGCTCCCTAGTGGCTACCTACAAACTTCCCAGACTCTTAAATGCTGATAGCAAGGAGAGAATGGAGCAGCTGTTCTGGAGCTCCGTGCCTGCCTCTTCCCTCCTCACCACCTGGCGATACAGTTCCAGCTCCTGGGGAGAGCAGACACAGTAAGCCAAGTTGTATCCTCCACACCACTAGCCCTTTCTCATCAGAACCACTGATCTCTCTCCTGTGATTCTTTTTTTTTTTTTTTTAATTTATTAGAGACAGGGAGAGAGAGTGAGAGAATGGGTGCACCAGGGCCTATAGCCACTGCAAACGAACTCCAGACGCATGCTTCATCATGTGCATCTGGCTTATGTGGAACCTGGAGAATCCAACGTGGGTCTTTAGGCTTCACAGGCATGCGCCTTAACCACTAAGCAGTCTCTCCAGCCCTCCTCTCCTTGCTTTTATGGCCATCTTTACTTCAGTATGCTAAGTGGAAACATGAGCAGGAAAGTGAGAGGTTGTCTCCAAAGAGTAAATGTTGCTCACCTAATTATATTCTGCTTCCCATCTCATTATATTATTTCTTTAACTCTTAATTCTTAACAATCTGTATATCAGCAATATAAGCAATACATCTTTTACATTAATTTCCAACCAATCCCTTTAGATGAGTATTGTTGTTCATGGAAAACAAGAAAAACATGGGTATAAAACTACTGAAAGACTTTTCATTGTGTCTCTTTGCTGCTCTGAGCAGCAGGATGCATGATGAGAGGATCAGTAATGATTGAGTGCATACCCTGACTTATACTGAAAGGATCCGAGAAAGAAGGAATACATCTAGAAGAGATGGAGGAGGATAGCAAAAAGAGCATTAGTTGGGTTAGGTGGGAGATTCTGAGTTACGAAAGAAAAGAAGACTTTTCTGGGAAGAATGAAGAGGATACATGTTATTGTAGTCAGGTTTGCATTGCTGGCAGAAATCACCCAACCAAGAGCAGCTTTCGGGGAAAAAAGGTTTATTTTGGCTTATAGACCCGAGGGGAAGCTCCATGATGGCATGGGGGAAATGATGGCATGAGCAGAGGGTGGGCATCACCTCCTGGCCAACATCAAGTGGACAATAGCAACAGGAGAATGTACCAAAAACTGGCAAGGGGACCTGGCTATAACACCCACAACCCTGCCCCCAACAATACACTGCCTCCAGGAGGTGTTAATTCCCAAATCTCCATCAGTTGGGAACCTAGCATTCAGAACATCTAAGTTTATGGGGGACACCTGAATCAAACCACTGCACATGTATAGAGTGAGGGGAAAATGATACAGTGAATACTTGAGAACAGTTATGAGAACTGCCATCCAAGGCAACATGCATTGCATTGTGTCCTGTGGTTTCACAGAGATTCGTCTTTGGCCATTGCTGTGAAACATCCATGCATATTTAAATTGATTTGACAATATGCTTTGGATATTTTGACTTGATACTGCAGTTTCATGAGGTAGGTGAGTTTCCTGTTTTGTAATGGGATATAAAATGTCCTATTTGTGTCTTTTTGTAGTGGATCATAATTTAGGACATAGAGTAGAAGCCCCAGCATCTGTAATTTAGCAGTGTCAGAAATTTCAAGATGACTAAGTTGTTAATTGTTGTTACTGGACTACTGTACCAAATGTATAGGAAATCTTTGCTACTACCCCGAGATTAGAATAATGTTTGGGGGTGATAATCTACTATTTCAATCATTCCTTAATTTAGTATTAAATTAATACACTAGATTGATACTGTCTAGGCAGTTCCTTTAGGTAACTAAAGTTCAGTAATTATAGATTTATCTCCCTCAAATGAACTATATTAAAAATGGAGGAAGGAAGTGTTGGATACATGCTTGGATTGGTCATGACTTAAATTTGTACTCTTAAGAGACATAGAAATAACCACTTCTACCAGAAATTTAAGGATTTGGTTAAAAAGGACAGAGAATACATAGAAAGTTAGATTTAGGCTGAGAGAATTTGAGCTTTGATAATAAAAGCAGACCTCCATCTGTGTATTCAGAATAGAGGGAATATATCACCTGATCTTAGGAAGTTGGATTCTTCTTTGAAAATTTAAGGAATTCCACATCTTGGTTATCCATTCATCAAGTGATGGGCACCTGGGTTGATTCCGGTTTTTAGCTTTTATGAATTGAGCAGCTGTAAACATATTTGAGCATATATCTCTGAACTGAGATGTGGAGCTTTTAGGATAAATGCCCAGTAAAGGAATAACAGGGTCTGTTGGTAAGTCTCTATTCATTCTTTTCAGGAGTCTCCATATTGCTTTCCATAATGTTTGTGTACCAGTTTGCATTCCCACCAATAGTGAATAAGTGTTCCTATTTCTCCACATCCTTCCAACATTTGTTTTCATTTGATTTTTAATGTTTGCTATCTTTACTGGGGTAAGGTGGAATCTCATAGTTGTTTTAATTTGCATTTCCCTAATGGCTAGGGATGTTGAACATTTTCTTAAGAGTGTGTGAACCATTCTTTGGAGTGGGTTGTTTGATTATTTTATTGTTTAGTTTTTTGAGTTCTTTGTAAATTATAGATATTATGCTTCTGTCAGTGGTATAGCTGACAAAGATTTTCTCCCATTCACTGGGTAATCTATTGGCTCTGCTTATGGTATGTTTGTCTGTGCAAAAGATTTTTAGCTTCATGAGATCCCATGAGTACCCATTACTAAAGTAGACTTAAAATGCTCCCAACTTGGCTCAGGGAATTTTGTGGAAGAGGGGTCGGAAAAATTATTGGAGCCACAAGTTGGGACATTTTTGCACAGAGACATACATCTCCCCCCCCCATAATGCATGACCCAAAAACCCCATAGTGTTTACCTGCATCCCAAATGAGGAAGGCCTCTTCAGAAAAGGGGCATGGAGGATGGAAAGGATGATACCAACATATGTTGTTTACATACTAAATATGTCCATATCTCATAAAAAATTAAAAATAATAAAAAAACAAAATTTAAGGAATATTAAAAATATCAAAATATAGGAAGACAGAAAATGGGGGAAAGGGACAACTCAATTCTGGACCTGGAATTACTGTCTAGAGTCTGTTTTTTTTTTTTTAACTAAGTAGAAACAATGTTTGGACACTTTACGTGTTGGTACCATCATTTCCCTCTTCCCTGCCCCCATTCTGACTATGGCCCTCCTAAGTAGGATTGCGGGTATTCACATGAAGTTGTGGGTCATGAGTTGTAAGAGCAGCAGTCAGTCACTGTCGCGGACATGTGGGGCAATGCCTCTGCATATTCCCTTCCACCCTGTGGCTCTTAAGGTCTTTCCAAGTTGAGCCCTTTCCATCCTCTGTGCGGACGTCCCTCCCCCCTTTATTGGTGTTTATATCTTATAGAATGTTAGCCAGAATGAGTGTTCCTATGGAACTGATTCATGTTTTTAATATTAACTATTTGGGAGATGAATGGATGGAGGTCTGAGGTTGGTAGGGCTATATATTGAACCATAACAGAAGAGTATATGTCTGGTAGTCCTAAAATTCTAATTGGAAATTAAGTTATTATTTAAAAAAATACAAAATATGGAATGAAATTCTTAATGGTACCTTGAGAAATAATGGTGAGAAAAGTGTTGTCCATGAATGTGAACACCATGGACTTACAATGTCAAAGATATGCTGTATATAAAGAAATATAATTTGTTGAATCCCACATTGACATCCAGTTATTATGTTGAGTTGATTGATATCCCCCCATGGATTTGAAGAGAGGATTCATGGGTTTAGTGGCAGATTAGATTTCACGCCCTAAGGAATCTGTTGTCTACCCTTTAGCAGCACAAAATTAACTAGGGGAAAAGAACCAGCACTTAATTTAAAGGATCAACATTCAGTGTTATGACAGAGTTTAGGGTTTTGTAGGGCTGACAGAAGACTGTGAGTCATGCCATGCTGTCCTGGTCGAATTGAGTTAGTATTCATCAGGGATCCTCTTGATCAGAGTGTTGATTGCACAACTAAGAGCCACATCAATCAATAGTCAGACAAGGGATAGAGTCTGGGCCAGTTAGCAAAATAGTCCAAAAACTCCTCTCTCCTATTTCTTTTTCTTTTTTTTTTTTTTTAAAAAAGGAATAGTAAACTGTACTTTGTAAGAAGGAGGAGGAGGACAAACAGAGTGAGGGAGAAAGAGAAGTGAGAACTCTGGTAGTTTTAGTAGATTTCAGATCAGAAACAATTCAATGTTTTACTTGTATTGTTTTTAAAAAAAAAAGGAAAGTGAAAACAGGTTAAAATGCACTCAAAGATTCAGATAGTTAAGTTTTCCCACCCATACTCATGCAGGCAACCCTGATTTAAGTCAATAGTCTCTCTCTCTCTCTCTCTCTCTCTCTCTCAAACACACACACATACACACACACAGAAAACAGGAAGAGGATCAGATGGAAAGAAAAAGGATTTTAGTGGGAGTGGGAGGAGGATAAGAGGTGGTGATAAGATTAAAATGTATTATATACGTGTATAAAATTGTCAAAAAGAAGTAAAATAGGATTAATGGGTTACAAAAAGAAAAACAGATAGTGGTCAGAGAGCCTGCCCTCCCTTTGCAAAGGTGTTTATAACGTTATATTGGTGGGCTGTCTTCTGGCTCAGGTGAATGAGAGGAACAGCTGGTTGGTTAGGGCTGGGGGAGTCTCAGGAAGAGGTTAGCCCCGATTCCAAGTTCTGGGGCTGAACTTGATCAACCACCATGTTTAAATCCTATGAAAGAGTTCCCTCCCAGGAGGGGTCCTTGTTGTTTGTGGAAAAACAGGAACTAGGCAAGAGAGAAGTCAGATAATCTTTGATTTCTAGCAAGTACACACTTTCTTACTTCCAGGGGTCCAGTCACCCTAACTGTACCTCCTCTCATTTCCTCTAGGATGGGTTATTCAAGGGAAGTTTTGTCATGGTAACTCTGATAAATGGGAATGTAGGGGGAAATGGAACGAACACTCCTGAAAATTGTAACAGTTTTATAATTTAGTGGCAGTGGAAGTAGGGTAATGGAAGGTATTTTGAAAGAGCTATTCATCCTTTCAATAGATGGATAATAGGAAGAGTGTTAAAGTAAATTATTCACTGTTACCCCTTATGAAAACTTCATTAAAAACTTCTAGTCTTTGTGTGTGGACGAGCTGCTACTTAGAAGTACAGAAGATATTTTGAATTTCTTTTCTTCTTCTTCTACTTTTTTTTGTTGTTGTTTTTTGGTTTTTCTAGGTAGGGTCTTATTCTAGCTCATGCTGACTTGGAATTCACTATGTAGTCTCAGGGTGGCCTCGAACTCACAGTGATCCTCCTATTTCTACCTCCCGAGTGCTGGGATTAAATTTCTAATTGCTAGTTTATTTTATAGTCCTGCCATAAAGTTGGTTTCTGCTGCTGGAGAGTCTTAATGCTTAGAGCCCTAAAATCATAATGTAAGAAATATCCTACCTGACAGATGTCTAGGGCTCATATCACACTTCATGCTCCCTGACATCCGGTTCTTTCATCCAATGCTATACTATATTGTCTCCCACTGGGGAATATAGGTGAAGTGAAACCATACATCAAATCATTGAAGGTAAAAAAGTATGAATATATGATTACAGAGCGCATGTGATATAGTACTGATGGAAAGAAGTGAGAAGGAAGTTGTGAGGGGAAAGAAAAAGGAAACAGAAACCAAGAGAAAACATCAAGCTAGCTTTAGGAATCAAGGAGACTGGAAAAATATGATGCAGTCCAGAGCCAGGGAGGGGTTAGTAGGAAAATCAAAATGTTCAAGATGGGAAACCCAAGTGAATAAGCAGTAACCTCCCACTTTAGATGAATGGAAAGAGAATATTTGATACTGTGGGTATAGGATGTCTCTCAAAATCTGATGGCTCACTATAAGCAATTTTAAGGACTAGATATTTAAAAGGATGGCTTATCAGATGGGTATTGTTTAAATCTGAAATTCTGGGAGATTTCAAGTAGATTTAGCATTCTGTAATTTGCCTTCCTGTGTTTGGCTTGGAATATTAGCACCTTGGGACTAATGATAGTGTTTTTCTATCTATGTGGACAAGACTGCATTTTTTAGATAACTTACATTGTTAGATGGGTAAGGGAGAAGTTACAGTGTGGCCCACACTACAGGGAGAAACTTCCTGACCTCTTCTAATGTCACAGCCAAAGAGAGTGAGAGAGTGTCTGCAGAAAGCATCCTTCTCCAGTGTTCTCCCTATGGTTGCAATTCTACTGACAGCATGCCCACACACCCTGCAAAGTGCTAGTCTGTCAGCATGACTGGCAGCTCTGATCTGAATACAAAGCATCCCTACCTTCTTATGATAGAATAAAATTAAAAATAAAATTCAGTTTCAGCATTTTTTGTTTCTTCTTTGAGGAATTTCAGTATATCTTGGGAGAACAAAAATTCAGTTCCACTGAGCTTGTCATGCTTATTAAATACTCAGGTTGAAAAGCACCATACTGCAGACAATGGTTCCTTGGCACAATGTTCAACTCCATTGTATGAGACAAATTAGAGAATCACTGGTTTATTGCTAGATTATGTAAAACACAAAATAAAACTAGATTAAGAAACTATCTAATCGTTACATGGCCTACTGTTTTGAGAAAAGGAACAAAATAGTCCTTATTGGATAATTGTCAAACTTTTGAGTATCTCTTTAGAACAATTAAACCTGAGGGTATAAATTTGTTAAATAATAATTTAATAAGAGTGACAATGGAATTTTGAAGAACCAAGAGACTATAATATGGGCCTAGACAGTTGCTGTTTCGTGATTCATTTTCAAAGACATTTTATTTCTTTGCTTTATTTTTTTTTCAGGGATTACATGTCTTGATTTGTTCTTTCTTCTCAATTTCCCTTGCAATACTATAAACCTAGATAGTGATTTTACATTTGCTTAGTATGCTTCTTCCTAGCCAGGTCTCAAATCCCTTCATAATGATTTCCAAGTCATTAAAGTGCTATAAACAATTCTCACAGTGCCGAAGCCCCCAAATAGGATCTAGCAGTGTCCTTTGTTTCAGTTTAATTATAGTGTTATAAAAACCTTATGGAAGAACATTTCCATTTATTTTTTAACCTGATTGACATTTTTAACTTCGTTGTAGTTATTTATAACTAAAATGGGGACAGCATTGTGCATGTTTATATTTCTTATCAGGCTTGTGTATGAATTTAGAAAAAATCATTTATCCTAGTCAGTATTTTAAATATATCCCAAGATTTGCAATAGTATAAAGTTAAGATATTGGTCCATGATAGTAATGATTGAAAGGAGGGGGGAGGCAGAGAGGGAGGAGAGAGACAGAGAGAGAAAGAAAGACATAGACACAGAGGGAGACCATTTGCTTTTTATACTAGTGTTGATATCCCATTCTGGGCATTTGCCCACGGAAGTTGATATTCTACCATATAGACACTGGCATATCTATGTTCATTAAGAAACAAAATCAGGGCTGGAGAGATGGCTTAGCGGTTAAGGCACCTGCCTCCTAAGCCTAAGAACGCTGGTTCCAATCTCCAGCAGTTCCAATCTCCAGGTCCCACGTTTAGCCAGATGCAAAGTGATGCAAGGACGCAAGGACGCACTTGCCCACAAGGGGGCGCACACATCTGGATTTCATTCACAGCAGCCGAGAGACTGCTGGCGCACCCATTCTCTATCTGTCTCCCTCTGCCCTCTCTCTCTCTGTCTCTCTCTTTCTGTGTCTCTCTCTAAAAAAATAATAATAATAAATTAAAAATATATTTAAAAAATATTTAAAAAGAAACAAAATCAATCTAAATGTCCATAGATTGATATGTATATAAGGAAAATATGGAACATATACAAAATGAAATTTTATTCTTATGTATAGGAAAATGCGATTATGAAATTTGAAGGATAATGACTGAAAAAGATAAAAATACATGCTCTTTTTCATATGCAGATTCTGATTTTTAACATCTGTACATAAGTAAACAGTGGGTGTGAGAGTGAGTATAGATGTATGTATCAAGATAGGAGGCAACAAGAGAGGCAAATGAGGTGACAATAGGATGGGAAGGACAATAGAATTAATGGGGCACAAGGGAAACAAAACACAAAATTTGGTTGAAATACAGCACAATAAAATCTAATTCTTTATATGTTAGTGAAAAATAAGAACAAAACAATCACCCAACAACAAACAAAACCCATAACTGAACACCTCCAAAATAAATGAAATTATACTTTGATTTGAGAAAAAAATATTTAGAAATATCTTCTTTTGGAAGTAAGTTTTCTTTCTGGTAACATAAATGTAAATATGAGTATATTTATTTGATGCATTACAAATGTTATCAAGTGAAACAGTGATTTCTGTTGGAAACTTGTTAGTCAGGAGAAGATAGACACAGTGCTGGAGTTTTCTCTTTTGAGGAGGAAGCCATTGAGTTCTGTTCATTCCAAATTTGAGAGCTTCAAGCTGATAGTAGTAGCTAGATTTCTCATTATTATGCACAGTTTGTGTTAAATTTTTACTTACTTGTGATAGGGCATTTTTTCTTGTTTTCACATCCTCTAGAAAACTTGTGTACATATTCAAGTTTTCTGATAGTTGGGGATAGAAAATATAAACCAGGGCAGATGTGGGATAGACATCTATTATTCCAGCACTTGTAATGCTGAGGCGCAAAGAAAGTGAATTCAATGTTGCACTGGCTGAATAGTGAGATCAAGTCTCTGAACTGACTAAGTCAGGATTGAGGTACCTGCAGTTATATGGGGTTATCTCTGGAACCTGTATTCTGTTCCATTGATCAATGTGTCTCTTTTGTACTTGTACAATGGTACTTTGTTATTATGGTTCTATACTATAACTTGAAATTGGCTATGGTGATTCCTCCCACACAATTCTTGTTGCTCAGGATTGCTTTGGCTATCTTGTGTCACAATATTTTCATAATATTAATTCTTCTGTTCTGTGTGCAGGGGAGGTCTTTCCAACTTACAGTATCTTCTTTAATGTTTGTTCTTCAGCATCCTGAAGTTTTCATTGTAGGCATCTTTCACTTCCTTTATTAGGTTTATTCCAGGCTAATTTTTGAGGATATTGTGAATGGGATTGTTTTCCTGATTTCTCTCTCAATAGGTTTGATACTGGCATATAGAAAATCACTTTGCTGTAGCTGTTCAGCAGGTTTAGAGTTTTCTGATGGAGTCTTTAGGGTCTTTTACTTATAGCATCATAAATGCATATATATTCTATCTATATATTCTTTTAATAATTTAAAGTTTTTGATATTTAGATCTCATTTATTTAAAGTAAAATTTTAGGCTGTCATACGTGAATTTCAATTCCTAATTCATATTATTACAGTATATCTCACTAAATAGATCAATGCTAATTTTCAGTGGTTTGTATCGTATAAAATATTAGTAATTACTTATAATTGGAAACCTTACTGCTAATTCTACTTTCATTTAAAAATCAGAGCTCGCCGGGCATGGTGGCACATGCCTTTAATCCCAGCACTTGGGAAGCAAAGGTAGGAAATTGCCATGAGTTCGAGGCCACCCTGAGACTACATAGCTAATTCCAGGTCAGCCTGGACCAGAGTGAGACCCTACCTCAAAAAACAAAAAAAAAAAAAAAAAAAAATCAGAACTCATAACTAATATAGACAAAAATGTAGTTTGGGAACATTTTATTTTATTTTTTTATATCTTAAATACAGGTTTAGGAGTGCCACCTAGGCTGCAAGTGTGGCTGACATGTGAGTGGTTTAGCCTTCGCTCTGACAATGCAGCTTTCCATTTTTGGGTTAGAGCTTGAGTGAAATGTCATTCTTGCTTTGGTTTTCTCAGATCATGAAATGATCATGTATGTTGACAGAATTACAGATGTTGCTATTCAAGGCTGGCAAGTGATTGAAGAGAATGTCAAAGAGAGAATACGGTATCTCTAGTTGCAAAAGGAGACATGCATTTTCAGAGGCAGTAAACTCACAAGTGTTACTCTGAGCCTACAGAGCAGAAAAATAAGATTGAAAAATTTAGTTCCAATTTTAAATGATGCTTTTATGGGTACCATGTGGACTCTTGGAAGTTCCAATTTGCATTCAAATATTTCTATACAGTTGGAACAACTCATGAAATCAACTGTGATTTTTTTTTGAAATTAGAAAACATTTCCACCAGTGTGTATTGTTTACCTGTTTCAACAGGATGTTAGATACAACTGTGCGAGTATAAAACGGTGTGATCCACTCAGGAATTACCCACCATGGCAGTATCTGAGATAGGGTTTAGACCTTGTTAAAGTTGACGATATCCTGTTGTTCTTCAGCTGTTGAGGAGTTTATCAGCAACTGAAGCTTCCTTCAAGATTAGGGCTGGACTAGTTCTGATTGCTAGCTACCTGGAAGCCTTGTGTACGTGACTCCTGCCATGATCTGCTCCAACAAAATGAATGCGAGGACACCTTGCATCAGTTGCCATCACTTCCCTGATTCTTCATGCTATCACTCCATTTGGCTTACTTACTGAATTTTTAACCCTATTCCTGGTCTTTGAGTATGTCCTTCATACTTTATCTCAGTTATTTTATACACACAACATCTCGAGTTCAATAATACTTATGTGAAAAATGTTATTTGCAAATCGACATAGAAAGGCTCAAAAAGTTGGACTTATTAAGCTATTTGACCAGTTTTTCATTTGATTTATTATCTGTAAAGAACAAGTTGCTGCAGCACTAGGCATGCAAAGATATGGCAGCGAATGAATCAAAAATTCTTATTGTGAAAACTTAAAACTTCCTAAAGAACAACTTATTATATTGGTATTTGCTGATTTTATATTTTAGTCTTCAATTCTCAATGAGTTTTATAATACAGAGGATTGTATATCCACAAAGAGGGTTTTAAAGAAGTTTCTAGGGGTTGCCTTTTGTTGTTTTAATACATCTGTAAGAAAAAAAAGTCCTCTATAAGCTTGAAGATGGGTCTTTCAAGAAAGAAGCAGAGTCATCAATGAAAGCCTTGTACCAGAATGAGAGAAGGGCAGTTAAATTGGGGCATGTTGAAGGATGAGTTCATGGCGGCAACATATTTGGGTCTGTCCTTGTGGAATGTAACTGTTCTACTTTCCACGACTGTCTATGTTGCAGTTCTGGGTTTGGACATTACCATGTCTCATACTCATACAGCTGTCTCGTCTCTGCTTTAGAATATCAAATCTCTCTCTCTTTTTTTTTTTCTTTTTTTTTTTTTTTTTTTTTGACAAAAGGAGAGTAATCACTAGCAAGGACATAGCTGAAGCACAGTGCCTTTTTCAGGGTCTTTTGGGGCCAGGTATCCATGTGAAAACCACAGAAGATAGGGACTGTTTCTCTATGGATCACCCCCAAAATAAGACTCTCTCTGGTGTTTGATATTGCTTTTTTGTTTATGTTGTCCTATCAGTTCAGCAAAAAAAAAATGGATTTAAATATTATATTAAATATTTTTAAGTCCCAGTTATGGTGTTTGTAATGATTAAGGGTTCCTCAGAAAAAGAGGAATGGCTTCTAACTAGTGCTTGTAAAAGTGTGTATGCACACGCCACCCTCCCCCCACTGAAGAAAAGCGTCCTGCATCGCAGCTCTACGTGCTTGTCATTCCTGGACTTGGCTCTGAGGCTTTATGCCAAAGTTGTCAATCAGAAAATCACAAAACAAAAATGGTTTTTGAACTATCTCACTATGAGAATTGAAATTACTCAAACCTGCATCTGTTCTCTCATTCAATTGGCAATAAACAAAGGGATACAATTTTCCAACTGCTTATGTCTGACCCCAAAATTATCATTGGGGAAGAAAGAGTAAGAAATAGGCAAAGGAGGGATTTTGGCATTTATTTATTTATTTATTTATTTATTTATTTATTTATTTAACACAGAGAAAGGAGGGTAATGAGAGAGAGTGAGAATGGGCATGCCAGGGCCTCTAGCCACTGCAAGCTAACTCCAGATGCATGTGCCACCACGTGCATCTGGCTTACATGGGACTTGGAGAATCGAACCGGGGTCCTTAGGCTTTGCAGGCATGTGCCTTAACTGCTAAGCCATCTCTCCAGCCCAGTTTTGGCATTTTTGAGAAGCTTCTATGCTTACTTTGCAACTCTGTCTTTGGTGCTCTGTAGATGTAGCCAAGTTTATTCTATCTTGGTATTCTGTGAGAGGAGTTATCCTTACTGTGTCCTGTTAAAACAAATCTTGGTGCTTTTGTGAGCATTATCAAGTTTTTAGCAGGGAAAATCCAAATGTAATATTTCATGTAGAATTAATTGTGAGAGAGTTCATATTCTACACTTATTCCTGGCTCTTAAGGATGGCTTTGTAGATACACTCTTAGCCAGAGGCACTCACTGGAAGCTTCTTTCTCTTTTTTGACACTCTGCTTCTTCACATTGTGCTGGGAAAACTGGCTGCAACTCAACGTGACCCTGTGTCATGGGATCAGGCTATCATTTGTGCCTTACTCTCCGAGAGTCACAAGAATTTTATTTCGACAATTTTATTGAAAAGATAGATTCATCTGTTTTTGTTTGCTTGGGGTTTCTATTCTAAACCATCTCATTTGTGTTCCTTGTAGTTTTGTGTTTAAGTGTTTCTCTCAGTTTTGAGTTCATAATTTATTCTAGCCACTTATCTCTTCATTTTGAGTTGTAGACAACACATTAATCATTTCCACGGTGTTCTTCTAAACATAAGAAGGATCTGTGCTCACCAATTGTAGTTCAAATGCCAGTTTATTCATGTCTTTTCACATCTATTATTTGTCCAGGAGAAAATAAGAGCCTCTTTCAGGATGATAAAGTAATCATGTGATAGTCTTAATGCATTCTAAAGTTGTATAATTTAGTGCCCTAGAAAATAACATATATATAAATAAAGAGGAAGCCAAAAAAAAAAAAAAAAAGTCAAAGAAACCAAGATGTTTTTAAAAATATTTACACAAGCCAGGCGTGGTGGTGCACACCTTTAATCCCAGCACTCAGGAGGCAGAGGTAGGAGGATCACCTTGAGTTCAAGGCCACCCTGAGACTACATAGTTAATTCCAGGTCAGCCTGGGGCCAGAGTGAGACCCTACCTCAAAAAAACGAAAAAAAAAAAAATTACACAGTAAATTTAGTTAATCATGCTTTCTCTCCTGATTCCTCCTTAAAAGTGGAAAAGCATTTCTATGTTTTGTTAAACTGTGTGCAATCCCTTTCATTGATCTTATTCTCTTACCCCTCTTTTGCCTATGGAGACAATTTAAAATTTTCTGTAGAAAGCCAGGTATGGTAGCACACACCTGTCATCTCAGCACTCTGGAGGCATAAGTAGGAGAATCACTATGTGTTCTAGGCCACCTTGGGAATACAAAGTGATTTGTAGGTCATTCCAGGCTAGAGTGAGGCCCTAACCCAACTCCAAAAAAATGTATAGAACAACATATTACACTGGTATTAGCTACTTTCATATTTAATTCAATTCCTGATAAGTTTGCTAACACAGAGGGTTGTATAACCTCAAACTATGATTTCCCGAAGTTTATCAGGGTTTCCTCTTGTGGTTAACCATTCCTAAACCAGATGTTTTGATTTTCATCTATACATTTTAACTAACACATATGCCCTCATATTTTTACTGATTATAGATATGTCACTTCACAGTTTTTAAAACTGAGAACAAAAACAAAGTAAGAAAGCTCATTTTAAATCTCAACTCTTTTTGTACAATTGGGATATTTATAAAAAAATGTCAAATTATTATATATGCATATGTACAAGATAGATAGGCTTTGAAACAAAACAGAAACACAACAAACACATATCAATGCAGCATCTGATAGCACCCACCTACATCATCCTATGGCTCAGGACACTTAAGGAGGCTCTTGAGTGTTACGCCAGCCTGAGCTAAAAAAGAACTTATCTCAAAAAAAAAAAAAAACAAACAAAAACAAAACAAAAAGAAGAAAAACAGTATTTCATGTCCCATAGGTTTGGTGAATAATGAACCTAACTGGCAATCCCAAACTCACCAAAGTTCATCTTGACTTCACATCTATTGTTTTAGGATGATTAATTGCTAGCCACATTCATAGTCACATGTGTACACCTTTCATAAACATTATCGCCTAACAAATCTTTGGAGACAGATAGAAAAATGAGTTTGTGTACTTAAATACAATGGAGTCATATTTCACATGTGATCCAGGCAGCTGGGTTAATCTACAATAGTTTAATATGTTAGGTTACTAGACTGGACTGGTTGTGTTAGAGTTCATGTCATGCTTTGGAGATAGAGACATAATCAAGGCAAAGCAGAGTATATTCCATTGAGATTCATACATATAACAAAAATCACTCTCAGAACACCCATGTTAAAAAAATGGCTCAGATAACTTAAGGTAACCCTGATAATGTTCTAATACTGTATTTGCAACTGTTTCCTTATATGCAAAATATTTACAAAGATTTATTGTTCTATTTATTGCAATAAAATGAAAAGAATACAGTGCCTAGAAAGTGTCATTCATATAATAATGAAACTCCAATAATGATGGATGCTTCAGAGCTATATCTTTCCTGTAACAAATTTTGTACAGACAAATAGAATATTGGGAATTTTCAAATAGTTCGGGTTTTTATTGTAGTTACCTAAAATTATAAATAGAAAACATAATCTTTAATCTATTTAAATAAAAATTAAATGATATATTGAATTAATTTTGGAGCTAGGTATGATGGCTCACACTTGAAATCCAAGTACTTGGTGGAGGCAGAGGGATTGCAAACTCGGAGCCAGCCTGGGCTATATAGATAGATCCTGTTTTAAACAATAAACAACCTAATGTGTTTTAAATATATTTTATTTATTTGAGAAAGAGAACGAGGCAAAGAGAGGGAGAGAAGGGGAGAGAATGGGCATGCCAGGGCCTCCAGCCACTGCAATTGAAATCCAGATGTATGCACCCCCTTGTGCATCTGGCTTACATGGGTCATGGAGAGTCAAACCGGTATCCTTTGGCTTTGCATGCAAACACCTTAACCACCAAGCCATCTCTCCAGCCTCCAATCTTATTTTTGGAAGAAGAAGAGGCACATTTTGTGGAGAATTAGAATGTAAGTCAGGAAGAGATGGTTGATGGTGACTGTTACCAGTGTTATTAATTAGGCCTATTGTGCCTTCTTTAGTCAAGACCTTTTATATAGGTTCATTCGTTCACTTTCAAGAAACTATTTTGAAACAAAGTTCTATTGCTCTATTTTCATAAATAGGGAAATGGAAGCTCAGAGAAATACCATTATCAGTTTACATATCAGAGATATAAATATGAACCCCATTCCAAAACCTAATACAAATTTAAAGATATTTTCAAAATGCTCATGTCAAAATGGCTTTTAAAGTTATGAAGGGTGATTTTGTTGTTGAAAACTAAAAAAGTTATAATGATATAAAAAGGCAGATACATTTTCTACATTGAAAGATAAACCAATGACATATATAACCATGTTAAATATACACAATTAGCTAAAATGCTTTTTGAGTTACACTTGACACATGTTAAGTACTTGGGAGTCTTGTCATTATGCTTTTTTTATATGTCTTAGAGTGAGGTTAACTGGAGACACAAGCCTGGAAATCATGTGTAATGAAGTGAGAGTGTGGAGAAGGGTTTCCTGGAGTGTTAGCTTTTATTATGTAATTCTCAAAAATGCACAGAGTGAAAGTGCATATTTACCTTATTACAATTTGCTATTATGTCCTAGTACCTATGAAATTGAAAATTAGATTAGATTATCTTGAGGCTTATACATTAAAAAATATTATTAGCACCTGTTTTGTGGAATGCTAGGTTACATAATGTGATATCGATTTACAAAGTATTAAGCATATTTAAGGAACTTATTAGGGACCATCCTTGAGTTAAAAGCAATAAAAAACTAATAGGATAGTTAATTATTACATCAGAGAATAATACAATTATTGCAGATATGATAAAAATAGAATTATATGAGGTGAGAGGGGAAATGGGCCACTTTTGGTCTAAGTGCAAAGGGACAGATGAATGGGGGAAGCAATTAAAATCATTCTAGAAGAAACAGTTGTGTTTTGATAATTAATTATGAGCTAATGATTATTAAGGATAGCATTCTGGGAAGAGACGACATCAGAATTGTCATGGAAAGAAGGCAGAGACATCTGTAGGAATAGATGGATACAAAAAAATTAAGTGAGCCCTGAAATTTCTGTAAAGGGATTTTGTACAAGGTTCAAAAGATTCATTGAGACAGAATGCTTGAAGCTGTGAAGACATGTTGGCATTTTTTTAATGTAATCAGAGAGGTTACTGTAACTTTCCATCAGAGAGATAAACAAATGCAAATATACTTCCAATATTTTGCTTGTTGTCTTGAGACAGGTTCTTCTTATGTAGCCCAAGCCAACAAACAAGGTGGCCTGCAGTGCACGCTGATGTCAAACTTATGGTCCTCCTCCCCCTGCATCCCACAGTGGTAGAAAGTCAGGTGTGTCTCCTTTCTATTGGATAGAATACATCCTAATTTAATGCATAAGATGGAGGAGAAGAGAAAAGGTGGAAGTTATAATTCTTTTATTGGCACTTAGGAATGGCAATATAAGTGAATTCAGACAAAACTATGGATAGGTAATGGGGAAAAGTATAATGTGTTGGCTGATAAAGTATAAGGCTGTTTGAAAGAAATTATAAAAGGAAAATGCTAAAAGTCAGGGAGAAAAATCCATTTTTGTCATGATAAAGTTTATATCTTCCACTTCACCTCTGTCTCACGGTATTCAGTCAACGGCCAATGGGAGTGTTCTTGTTTGTGAATAATTGGGTCCAGATTTCAGAAAAACTAGATGCTTCAAGAGTTTGGGACCTGTGATAGAAAAAGACAGTTCAGAGAACATGAAGGATAGAATCATTTACCAAAGTTTGATCAGTAAGAAAACCTGAGTACTAACACTCAAGATGAAACGAGAGAAAGCAGGGATAGTGTTCAGATGTCAAAGAAGGGGCTGATAGAGAAAAAAGAAAATCTTTGGATTGCAATGGTTATGCATTTATCATGAATATTCATGAAGAGTTGATTGCTAATGCTGGTTTATATGTAATTGACAATACAGAGGAAATAAACATTGTTTGTATGGGATGGTCTGAGAAAGAAACAGAAGAGAAAAACCGCAAAAGTAAACAGTTATATCACAGAAAATATATTTTAGATCTTAAAGAACAGGATATGTTTAAGAAACAATACAGCAACATTATATAATATTACTATTTTATATGAAATAATTTATATATTTTCCATATATATATATATATATTAATGTTATGGATTTAAATTTTTTATTTTGTTTTCTATCTGTAATTTTATTGATTATTCTGTAGAAACCATTCTTAGATTGGCTTGTTATTCACTATTATTCTGTCTTCTAAGCTTTTTATTATTATTAACTTGTTCCACTTTTTTTCTTGCTTTCTGTATCATTTTTTGCACTTTCTAGAGTTTAATACTAAGTTCACTTAATTTTCATTATTTCTGTTTTTATTAAAAATATTTAAGACTTTAAAATCTTATTTTAAATCCATATTCATTAATCCCAGCACTCAGGAGGCAGAGGTAGGAGGATTGCTGTGAGTTCAAGGCCACCCTGAGACTACATAGTTAATTCCAGGTCAGCCTGGACTAGAATGAAACTCTACCTCGAAAAACCAAAAAAAAAAAAAAAAAAAAAAAAAAAAAAACAATCCATATTCATCTGTACTACATAAGTTTTATGTCTAATAGCCTCCTTATGTTTTATTTCTAATTGGTCCAACTTATAGTTTTGTCTAGGCTTGTTAAGGAAAGTTATGAATAGCTGAATGGTTGTATTTTATTTTTATGACATTTATATATTTTTAGTTATACTAAAACTTATCATTAGGAAATGTGGCCCAAACCATGCTTACTTTAAGCATATTCATTTCTTGTGTATGTGTGTGTGTGTATTTGTGTGTGTATATGTACATGCGGAGGGCGGATGACAACCTCAGGTGTCATTCCTCATGCACTATTTACCTTTTTATTTGAGACAAGATCTCATTGGTCTTGAATTCAACATGTAGGCTAGACTGGCTGGCCAGAGAGCCCCAGGGTCCGTGTCTGCCTCCCCAGCACTGGGATAACAAGCATGCATCACCACATCTGGCTTTATATACTCAGGTTCTGGAGATCAAGCTCAGGTCGTCATGTTTGCAGGGCAAGTACTTTACCACTATGCTAAGAATTTCTTTATAACCCATTGTTTGAATAAATTTTTACCGAGCTTTGTCAATTTATCATTTTTTTCTGACAGGCCTGTGTGTGTGTGTTTGTTTTTTCTTACCCTAAGAGCACATTCAAGTTAAATTTTCATTGAGACCTGGGGATTTGCATTGTCATTATTAAAGTTTTATTCTCAGGTTCATATTTATATATGCTTTTACACTATTTCGCATAGTTGAATCCAGTGTTCTAAGTAGGTCTTCTCTCTTCATTGTAGGCTTCTCCTATGCTTCAGTGCTCATAGCTGTCCTTAGTGCACTGACTTTCTGTCTGCTTGAATACCCAACAGACTGCATTAGTTACCCAGACATTCTTTCCAATAAAACCCCTTGCTCATGTTTTGTTTTCTGAGTAGTTTCATATTACACAGAGATTTCCTCTAGTCCTTAAATGTGAAAATAACTTCATAGGTTCTCAAATATATGATCACAAGATTTTTTTTAATATTGAGGTAAACATGTTTAAATTGAACATGTTTATTTTTCTATAAGATTTTTTTTTGTTTTGATTTTTTGGTCAAGCTCCAATTATATTGGGAGTTGCTTTAATTTGTAACTCTAATCAAAAAGGTCACTCCAATTGATTTTTTATGAATGTTCAATCTATGCATATAAATATTTCTCTAATAATTTTTTCTTTATGAATACTTTATATCCCTTGTTATTTTTCCATATCAGTTACCTACTTCTGTTTATCTCTAGAAAAGTAATTATCCATATTTTCCTCATTAGCCCCTGTTCTTTTTTGACATATTTCTTATTGTCTTATCTTATACTCACCTTATTTTTATTCTTATGCTTAAAACTAAGTTGGCAAGGGCTGGAAAGATGGCTTAGTGGTTAAGGTGCCTGCCTGCTAAGCCTAAGAACCCCGGTTCCAATCTTCAGGTCCCACGTTTAGCCAGATGCAAAAGTAACACAAGGGCACAAGGCCAAACTTGCCCACAAGGGGGCGCATGCATCTGGATTTCGTTCACAGCAGCTGAGAGGCTGCTGGCGTGCCCATCTCTATCTGTCTCCCTCTCCCTGTGACTCTCTCTCTCTCTCTGTGTCTCTCTCCAAAAACAAAACAAACAAACAAACAACAACAACAAAAAAACTAAGTTGGCAATATCTAGGGTGGAAGTCATTTTACTATAGAAATGAAGAGTGACTACACAGTGCCCTGGGTTTAATGCTTCAAATATTCTATTTTGCAGCATACTTTGGAGGTTTGTTATATAGCTAAAGACTCTTTTAAGATTTTTCTATTTACAAACAGTATTTTGAGTTAGTATCAAGATATATGCCAACATTTGTATATCTTTATAAATCTGTGGGGGGTCTCAGTAGGAGTTTTACATAAAGAATTTCATATGTTCTTTAAAACTATTTTTTATTTATTGGCACGTGTTTCTGTGTGTGGGAGTGGGGAATGCTAGGGTCTCATGCCACTGCAAGTTTGTAGCTGGCTTTATATGGATGCTAGGGAGTTGAACCCAGTCCAGCAGGCTTTGAAAACAAGTGTTTTTAACTGTTGAGCCATCCCCCGCAGGCCTTTTGTGCTTTTATTTTGGTTATTCCCTTCATCTTTTGCATTTGATATTCTCTGATCCAAAATTTCTCTCTCTTTTATTTTTTTTATTATATTTATTAGTTAAGGACATACTTAGTGTGGATACATCATGTGCTGGCACCATCCTTTCCCTTGTTCCTGCCCCATTCTGGTCTTAGTCCTCCTCAGTGGGGTTGCAGGTATTTCCTATGGGGTTGTGGGTCATGCATTGTGGGAGCAGCAGTCAGTTGTTGGGGCTCCCTGTTCTGCATACTTCCCTGAGCCATGTTGGGTGTGTTTTAAGTCTACCTCAGTGGTGAGCATTTAGGAGCCTCTGCATCTCTGCACTGGTAGGTGTTGCGTCTCCTCAGCAACTGTCTCCTACACCCTGGCATTGATGGCTAGGCTCACCATGGAAGCAGCACTCTTGTTCATCTCCTCAATTCCTCTGTGGTTTCAGCTGTGACTTGGCTGAAGTTTGAGGGTAGTTTTTCTCCTCGCGTCTTGCTATCTCTGAAAAAGAAAAAAAAAAAAAAAAAAAAACACAGATATTCCAACACAGAGTGAAGTCAGCACAGGTTAAATGGGATAAGCATTAGCAAGTTAGGGAGAATTTGATGGATGTAGCCCCTCTTTTAGCTCAAGACTAGTGGGAACTTGACATTGGAGAGCATAATCATTGTCTCCCTAAGATTCTGCCCTGATTCCCACTTCCAAATATGGGGTCCTGTCCACTAAGTGCTTATTTTTACCGCTTGGGCCTCTGGAACTCATTCCTTATCCTTCTTTTTTAATTCCTGATTTATTTCTTTGTCTTTATTTGCTTTACTTTCTAGGTGACTACTTCAAATTTACCTTTGGATTCTCCTGAAAAGATCCTTTTGTAAAGTTATAATTAATAATGTTATCCAAACTATAATTAATTACAGATAATAATGATAATCAATGCAACTATAAATATATTACTGGTCATAACCTTATAATTTAAAATATAAATTATATTTTTCTCTGAATGTTCTTTTTATAGAAACTTTTTCAGAGAACATACAACTCCTACTAAGCCAGATATTCAGAGACACAGAGGCTCCCAAACCTCATCACTGAAGTAGAACTAAAATGATCCCAATGTTGCTCAGGGAAATTCACGGAAGAGGGAGCAGAAAGAATGTTAGAGCCCCAAGTTGGGGCATTATGCATAGAGATTTGGCCTATCCCCCATAACTCTTAACTACCCTACAATGCATGACCCACATTCCCCATCGATGAGGGTCCCTGTGGAAGAGGGAGGACAGGGAGGAGGATAATGGAGTCACCCTTGTGAATGTAAAATTAGAATAATATAAATTGAAAAATAAATTATTAAAAAAAACTGAAAAGCAGAAAAAAAATCTCTAAATGGATATAAATTTTTAGATTTATTTTCTCCAAAATTCACTTTTCCTTTGCTTAACATCTATTTTGATCAGAAAAATTCTTTAAACATCTGATGATCCTTAGACTTCCACTAATGTTTAGGGATAAATAAAAGCTGATTTTAAACTATACCCATGGATGTGTTTGTTTTCAAAAAATTTCACTGGAAATCACCTGTTGATGAAATTTAGAGGGTTTCTTTTAGGTTACTGCATCTAAACATCCCCAGATTTAGATTTTTTTAAAATTATTTTTATTGACAACTTCTATAATTACATTAAAAAACCACCTGATATTTCCCTCTCCTCCCCCCATTACACTTTAGAACTCCAATCTCCATCATATCCCCTCCATCTCTCCATTAGTCTCTCTTTTAATCTGATGTCATCATCTTTTTCTTCTATTTTGAGGGTCTTGAGGAGGTATTGCTAGGCACTGCAAGGTCATGGATATGATTTCTTACAATGCAACTGCTCAGACAGATTTAGATTTTCAGATCTCCTGCTGTGAGCATATTAAGGCTATGAGTATTCTGTGACTTAGAGAAGAGGGTGAGAAAACTACAGAGTCAACATTCACATGTCCACTTGGTATAAGGCAGCATTCCAATTCCAACTGTACCAGCTATCTCACATCCAAAAAACCTTCGACTTACTTTTAGTAAGAGTTCAATTTAGGATTATTTTGATTAGAATGTGCTTCATTCACAGAGGGGTGGCAGTGGAAGTCTGTGAGTGCTCCTCATGATCAGGAAGTAAGAAAAACTTGAATGGACCAAGGCTTCACAGATGCCAAAGACCTAGAGAAATCCCACCAGGCCTCATCTCACCCATCACTTTCCAAAAGTACCTTGCTGGAAACTAACTTTTTACCACATGGCTTTTGGGGGACACTTACAGTCCTGTGTGAAGGAACCCTCTTTAAGTATAGTTTAAGTATATAGTAAGGTGTATTGAGTCTTCTTTTTGTATCTTTCTTTTTTTCTCTAGTTTATTTTGGTTATCATTTTGTTTTCAAGGTAGGGTCTTGCTCTATCTCAGGTTGACCTGACACTTCTCTGTAGTCCCAGGCTGGCCTCAAACTCACAATGATTCTACTATCTCTGCCTTCTGAGTACATCTTTTTTTTGTCTTACCCTTTCTTTATTAATAGCTAAACTTTAAGTTAAAAAATAACCATTATGGTTACTTTTCTTTTAAAAAATATTTAGTAATTTATTTGTTATTTAATAGAGATGAGAGGGAGAGAGAGAGAGAGAATGGACAAAAAGGGCCCCTGTCACTGCAAACAAACTCCAGATGCATGTGCCACTTTGTGCATTGCAATTTTATGTGGGTTCTGGAGAATGAGACCCAGGTTGTCAGGCTTTGCAAGCAAGTGCCTTTAACATCTCTCCAGCCTTTACTTTTCAATAATAGAAAAACATGTTAAACCACTATGAGAAGTAAAATAGTCATTTTCATAGTAAACACTCATATTTATTCACCCTACATTTAAAAAGTTGAAGAAAATATTTGAAACTCTAATTCTGGTCATTTAGAATGTAATAGTGAATGCAGTAATGCAATCATACCTCAGTTTCTTGTGATTAAAAATAATCTCTCGATGGATTTCAAATTAGAGTAATCATAAACTTTGAATTGAAGTTCAATATTGTTCTGTCAAAGAACACATGTTCCTTGACTGCTTGCTTTTGCACTGTGTTGGGAGAAAAGCTCTGTCAGGGTTGTTTTGCTTTATTCCAGTTAGAAAGGATATCACTCGCTTGACTTCCTGCACTCATTCCAAACTACAGATACCAACACTTACCAACCAGATACTGTCACTGCCAAGCTCAGGATCAAGGGCTACCTTCCTCTGCATAAAACCAAACTTAAATATGCAGCAGCCATGTTCTAACTACTAGAAAACTGCATTGGAGACTAAAGTGTGTCAAGATAAAAGCCAAACAGCAAATCTGGATAAAATGAGAACAGACTGACTTTGGACTTGTTACTGCTTGCAATTTTGTTTGTTTCTGAGAGAATGTATGTGGAGTGATAGGTATGGTGTGGGATATTTCCTCATAGTGCTGCCTCTCAGTCCTAGATGAAGGGGTAGGCATGGTTTCTCCCAGTCTTTTTTGATCTGGAATTCACTACGTATTCTCAGGGTAGCCTCAAACTCACGGCGATCTGCCTACCTTGCCTTCCAAATGCTGGGATTAAAGGCGTGCGCCACCATGCCTGGCTGTTTGTTTGTTTGTTTTTTAATTAATTAATTTATTTGAGAGTGACAGACAGAGAAAGAGGCAGATAGATAGAGAGAATGGGGGCGCCCGGGCCTCCAGCCATTGCAAACGAACTCCAGATGCATGTGCCGCCTTTGTGTATCTGGCTTAAATGGCTCCTGGGGAATGAATCAAGCCTTGAACCAGGGTTGTTAGGCTTCACAGGCAAGCACTTAACTGCTAAGCCATCTCTCCAGGCCTTCTCCCAGTGTTTTACATTTTTGAATCACAAAACACTTCCAAAGGTTGCAATTTTTTAGAACCTTCCAACATCCTTGTAATGTACTTGTTTGTAATTTAACTCCTTAAAATTTGTTGCTCAGAAGCTAAGGAAGAAACCATCTATAAACCGAAAAGATTTGGTAAATAGTAATTTAATACTAACATTTGCCTACTGCCCAAAGCCTGTGTACTCAAAACACAAAGTAAAGAGCAGTTTATAAATTATAGTTACAGACATCTTCAACACATATTCTCTTTATTCATCAATTTATACATTTGTCAAGCATAGCATTCCTAATGAACCCTATGTTCCAGCTAATATAGATGTAGTGTAAAAGTAAAGGGTCTTGATTCTCAGATTAATGCAGTCTTATTTGAAAATATACCCAACAATAAATAACTGCGGTATGAAGTTGCAATACAAGAATGAACTTGGGGCTGTGGATGCACCAGAAAGAAGCATACCTACCTGTGTGGAGCAGGTAGGTGGGTTTCCAAATCCTCCCCTCATAAAATGGGAGTCTTTGAGCATCACAGACCAGTTCCTCATTTCTGAAATGGTCTATTTGGCATCTTGGACTTTGTACTGGAATCTTCCTTAGCTTCCATCTGGACCTACATTTTCTCCCTTTTTCACAGCTCTTCTTGAGTCTATTTGTTAAATTCGACTGTGTCCAGGACTGCTGTGTGCTATCTTTGCTTTGTAATTTCTACCATTTCTGTGGGCGAGAATCTCTTCATACATATTTATGGCCTCTGTTGCCTTGCATATGACGATGCCTTTGAACTTTTTCCTGTCCAGTAATTCTGACTCATAAACTCATGGACCAGTCATGATTACTTTTCCAAAGCAGATATTCTTTTCTTCCACCCTTTCCAGTGATGCACACCACAGCTTGTTCTTTAGCTCTGTCTTCATTCTTTCAAGTATCTGTTGATTTCTTTTATGTTTTATTCACCACAATAGGATATAGAATGCAATGATACAACATTGGGACCTGTTCATTACGTTCCTGAGACACATTTAAATTAATGATTTCCAATGATGGTTTATTATTGCTGTTTAAGAATGATGGAGTAGGGCTGGAGAGATGGTTTAGTGGTTAAGGCATGTGCCTACAAAGCCAAAGGATCCAGGTTCGATTCCCCAGGACCCACATAAGCCAGATGCACAAGGTAGTGCATGCGCCTGGAGTTCATTTGCAGTGATTGGAGGCCCTGGCATACCCATTGTCTCTGTCTGTCTGTCTGTCTCTCTCTCTTTCAAATAAATAAGTAAAAAAACTTTAAAAATATTTTTTAAAAAAGAATCATGGAATAGGACCAACTTGGTGTCCCTCCCCTCACCTCCTGAGCTGAAATGTCTTGCAAGCAGGAATAGGTATTTGAACAAACTCTTGAAATGATTCCTACACTATACTACATAATTTTAAATAATTGCTTAAAAATTAAAACCACCCAAATAATTGCATAATTACATAAAATTAAAATACCATGGAAGGGCTGGAGAGATGGATTAGCAGTTAAGATGCTTGGCTACAAAGCCTAAGAACTCATGTTTGAATCTCCAGGTCCCATGTAGCCAGATATACAGTGACATAAGTGTGCAATGTCATGCTTGTGAAGGGGGGGTGCAAGTGTCTTGAGTTTGTTTGCAGTGGCTAAGGCCCTGGTGTGCCCATTCTTTCTCTCTCTTTCTCAAAATAAATTTAAAAAAATAGCATGGAAGAATGTTACATGATCTAAGATAGTTTGACCAATGATTTCTATCCATTTCCTGGGAGTTTAGCAAGAATAAGATTACACGTGATCATGTAGGTAAATGACTGATGAAACATAAGAAGTAGAAGGTGACATAGTATGCATGAAAAGTCTGCATTCTAAATGCCAGATTCGGTTCCTTCCTTGCCTTGGCTCTCCCCATGCTTCTGTTGTCTCATATATGTTGCCTATAAGGCAGTCAGTAGTCTCCTTTATCATCGTGTTAATGTAAAGTGCTGCCTTTGCTCTAATAGCTATTCAAAGTAGTTTATTCGAAGGCAAATATGAGTAGCCATGGCTTGGTGATGTGAGCTCAGGTTTCCATGAATAATGTATGGAAGTGGGTCTATGAACATTTTAGTCACAAAACAGGAGTCGATGATGTCAGTGAACTCACAAATATATTGGTAGAGATGTCAGGTAGGCAGAGTATAGCAAAGTGAGTACACCCCTCACATTATCTGATGATGTCCTTAACTTTTGCATTAGTGAAAACTAATGATCTGCTAAGTTAATACTTCCATAGGTTTTACCATATAGTCAAATGTTTGTTAGGACACATGCAGAAATTGATGATAAATGGCTTCTAAGGGGACTAGAGATTGTGCAAGATAACGTTGGCTCTCGGTCTCTAAACCTCCAATTCTGTACTGTCATAAAAGTTCTAATCAGTCAATAAGCCTGCAGAACACTCCCAGTACTGTGTTTTTTGGAAAATTCAGTTTATAACTCACCATTCACAAACTTGTTTTGCCTGGTGGCATTATGGCAAGATTGCTCAAATTCTTACTCTAGCTTTAATATTACCCTCTCTGATCTGTTACCACTTTGGTATTACCAAATAAAACTTTTAAATTTTATTTAAATAAAATTAAAAAAAATAAAACTAATAATACCATGTCTTAAGTATACTTAAATTTCTTTTTTTTTTTTCTTTTTAAATTGACAACTATTGTTTGGGAGTAGAGTCTGAAAATGTTTTGTTATAAAACTTTTCACAACAAAACCCCTGGTTATATCTTCTTCCTGTGTTAGTATACACTATATTCTGTCTCTGTGTGTGTGTGTGTGTGTGTGTGTGTGTGTCTGTCTGTCTCTCTCTCTCTAGCATATGTGCTATGGTGTATGAGGTAATGTGTGTGTAGCATATGCACATGTGTTATATGTAGAGATGCATGCATCCTATACACATGCATGTGGAGGACAGGTGTCCTCTTTTTTCTCACCTACCTGTTTCCTTAAGATGGAGTCTCTCAACCAACTGGAAACCCCAGAAATTCTCAAATATCTGCTTGACCTCTCCCATCCTCTCCATAGGATAGATAAGACTGGAGTTACAATTGTGTGTGTGTGTGTGTGCATGTGCGTGTGCGCGTGCGTGCCTAGCTGTTATCTGGATGCTAGGAATACAACTCAGGTGATCTCTGGCCCTCTAAGACCCTCATACCCTCATGTTGTACGAGAAGCACTCTTACCTGCTGTGTCATCTCCCCAGCCCTTATACACACCACACTCTAATCATGCAGATTGCTTACAGAGAGTAGTCTATATGCATGCTCATGGGAATCATCCTACCTCAAATGTATTTCTCTGACTTCTATACCTCCTTCGTGTCTTCCAAGACTGCCCTCACCTCTAAGACACCTTTGTTTTCTGGTTTTTCTTTTAAAGGCAGTTTTTATTATTTATTTATTTGAGAGAGCGAGGGAGACAGAGAGATAAAGAATGGGTGCACCAGGGCCTCCAGCCACTGCAAATGAACTCCAGATGCATGTACCCCCTTGTGCATCTGGCTTACTTGGGTCCTGGAGAACTGAACTTTGGGCTTTGCAGGCAAACACCTTAACTGTTAAGCCATCTCCCCAGCCCCCGAGACAGTTTTCTTTTCCCCACTCCTATGCCGGTGCAGAAGGTACCCGTGTTCCCTCATAGACTTTGCCTAGCTCTTTCATAACATGGATGCTTTCATCACCATCACGGGTTTTATCACTATCACACTGGTTGTGACTCTATGAGAGAAGAAATGATCTCATTCTTCTCTTTATGTACAACCCTACTCATGCTCACTAGCTGATGAGTAAGCTACCTTATGTATTCACCCCATAATAAGAAAGCTGTTACCATATTGTTGAGAGTCTGAGTTAGTTTTCTAGTGCTGCCATAATGGAATGCCACATTCCATATCACTTCAAAAATGGAAATTTATTTTCTCACCATTCAAGAATCAGAAAATGTTTACAATGAGGTTGTCAGTACAATTGTTTTCTGAAGCCTTTTCCCTTGACTGGTAGATGGTGGTTTTCTGCCCAATATACATCCTAATTTCCTCTTCTTTTAAAGACAGGTAGTCTATTGGATAGTTGTCTGCTCTATTGATATCATTTTTACTTAATGACCACTTCACAGACCCTGTCTCCAACTGAGTAAAATTTTAAGGCACTGAAGTACAGTTTTGACATATGAATGAGGAAACACAATTTAGCCCATGGTGGTTCTTTTAGCACTGTTAAGGAAGAAAGTGGTTACAGTACAACGATCCCCCTTTTCTTATGTACCCTGGTGCCTGAGAACTTAGTTTCTACCATTTTTTGGTTATGGCTCTTGAAGAAACAATTGTTTGAATCATCTTCCAAACTCGCCAGCATTAATTTAGTGTTCATTGATGAAGCCTAGCTAATCTATTTGTCTTTTTATTGTTATTGCTTTTAGTATAATAGCTAAGAAATTACTCTTTAACCCAACATCACAACAAACTCATCCAACGTTTCATTCTTTTTCATTTATGCTTTGTTTTGTCTTAGCTTTTACATGAAATCTTTGATTCATTTTGGACTATGTTTTACATACGGGATGAAATTCAGGTCTCATTTCTTTTGCATATGGCTATACCCAATTGTTTCAGCATCATATGTTGAAACAATTACTCATTATCTATTGAATTTTGCTTTGATTTCCTTATAAAAATGCAATTGATCACACATGTATAAGTTTATGTCTGAATTCTGAATTCTATTCCATTAATTTGTTAATGTATAGTCCAGCATTTTGTATCATGAGCATTATACTTCTGATAATAAGGTTTAAAATCAATGCTAGTACTCTAACATTGTTCACTTTCAGGTTGTTTTGCATTTTCTGGGTTATTTAACATGAATTTTTGGATCAGCATGTCAATCTCTGCAAAGGAGTCACCTGGAATATGATAAGGGTTCTTTAGAATCTATAGATAATTTGAAGTATTCCTTTTTTAGTATGGATGTGGGATTTTGTTTCATTTGTGTAGAATTCATTTTATTTGCCTCAGTAATGTTTATAGCTTTTAATGAATGAAACGTGTTTCTTTTGCTAAGCTTATTTCTAAGTATTTTATTTTTGTTGCTATGAAAAATAAAATTATTTCTCTTAATTTCAGTTTTAACTGTACTTAAATAGAAAAAGGTCTTTTCTTTTCCAAGTTTTCTAAGTTTACAACATTATCTAAAAACTAGTGTTTCAGTCAGGAAAGCATTGTATTTATATTAGACAAACATCAAAACAACCACTCTAGCTAGTAAAATACTGTCACCTTTGTGGTCACTTTAAAGTTAAGCTGAAGGTAGGCTTGGGAAGATGAGTAAGTGGTTAAATGTGTTTGTTGGTAATGCCTGCTGGCCAGGGTTCAGTCCAAAGAGGCACTGGATAGTAGTTCCACCTCACATACACATGTGGATAAATAAATGTGTGAATAAATATAAAAATGCTAAGCATGGCCATGACCAAAAGGAAATCCATGATTATTTTCTTTAATATCCATATTTTTATCATCCTTTGTATATTCATGCAATTGAATCTTGCATTTTCAAAATATCTGTGCAACCTTTTTCATTAATAGGTGAATCATGGAATATGTAAAATTTAGTAACACATTTTGACATGTTAAGTACTCATGCAGATTGAATATACTTTGTTTTGTTTTTGTTTTTGATTTGTTTTTCCAAGGTAGGGTCTCACTATAGCCCAGGCTGACCTGGAACTCATTCTACATCCCCAGGTGGGCCTCAGATTCACTGTGATCTTCCAACCTCAACCTCCTTTGTGCTGGGATTAAAGGTGGGCACCAGGATACTTGGCTTTGAGCTTAATTCCTCAGCTGATTAATATAATGAAAGATTATACATACAAATGTTTCTAGTGACACTAGGATTTTTTTAACTCTTAATACTAAAATTCCATGTACTCAATAGGCGTTAAAAAGTGTACTCAAAGCTAAGTGTAATGTGAAAGTAGTCACCTAAGGGACTAATGATATTGTGTTTATTTAAATAGAGCAAGATAAGAATAGTTTATAATGATATACCTAAATATCACTTTTCTGTATTGTGTTTAAAATGTTACTACTTGTATGATAATCATACTAGTAAAGATACCCCTTAATATCTTTAAAATGTTGTCTGTTATACTGAGTGAAAGTTTTGTAGTGAGTGCTGAAATTTATTATTTATTATGGGGCTTTTACTGTTTATCAAGAGTTTTAATGCTATAAGGAATTATGTGGAGCTAGGCATGGTGGCGCGGGCCTTTAATCCCAGCACTCAGGAGGCAGTGAGTTCGAGGCCACCCTGAGACTACATAGTGAATTCCAGGGCAGCCTGAGCTAGAGTGAGACCCTACTTCAAAAAACCAAAAAAAAAAAAAAAAAAAAATTATGTGTTCTTCAAAGAGTTTATAAAATTTGCTCTAGGCTGACTCTTCTGGAAAGATATGAGTTAATAAACGTACATACACTTACTCCAAAAAAATATTTATCCGAAGTTGGCATTTCTATTGTTTTTTTTGCATGTTTGTTTGCCACAGGGTCATGATGTCTCCCAAGCTCTCCTGGAACTTAGTATGTGAACAAGGTCAGCCTAAAATTGGAACTTCTAAGTACTGGGATTACAGGCCTTGGCCACCATCTCCCAGCTCAGGAGCATTTTCTTTTATAATTTCTGGTGTAGTTTTACCCAGTATCAACAGGATTTGACAACATACACCAGCTGATGGCCTACAGTCTCTGAAATGGGTTGAATTGGATCTCCATTGAATCAATTACTGTTAGAGAATATCGTTAATAGAAACAGGCTATCATTTTGCCCCTGGAAAGTCTGTTTATGTAATTGTCATCAGTTTACTAGATTATATATTTTAGACAGACACATCCTAATGTTATAGTAATAATAATAATGACTAGTTTAAAAATATTTGGATAGTCTTCCTTTTATGAAGATGGTACATTTGTTAGTGGAATGCAGAAGGCTTGTGTGACCCTTTCTTACATATGATAAAAAAATTGTAAAAATTAGACAGCTTTATTCACTTTTAAGTGTTAAGTCATCATTTAATAATTATTTCAAATAAGTTATCAGTGTCAAATATTGTCCCATTTATAAGATCTTCATTCAATCATAACTTAATTTTTCTGTTGACTGTGATTGGTTTCCAAACATTAGCTGTGATGTCAATCCATAACACAGTTAGACTTAATAGTTTCTTGATGAAGATAGACCCATACATATTTAGCATGTTTACAAAAATATATTCTATATTAAAATGTGTCATGTATTTAACCAATAAGGAAAACTCACATCTCTTAAAAACTGGTATATTATGGAATTTTCTCTTTTTTTTTTTTTTTTTTTGTTAACTTGCTTGCTTGTTTCAGACAGAAACAATAGATAGAGTCTAACTCTATCCAAGGGGGTCCTAGAACTCACTATGTAGACAGGTTGACTTTAAATTCATTATAATCTATCCTCCTTCTCCAAATTCCCAAGGCCTGGGATTACAGGTGTGAGCTATTAGGCCCAACTATATCTGTAACTTTGAAATTTATTTTTCACTTATTAAAAACATTTTTTTCTATTGATTTAATAGACAGAAAATTTGTCCAGAAAATTTTCATTTTTTATTTTCTTTTTATATTTTAAAAATTCAGCCGGGCATGGTAGTGCATGCCTTTAATCCTAGCACTCAGGAGGCAGAGGTAGGAGGATCGCCATGAGTTCAAGGCCACCCTGAGACTACATAGTGAATTCCAGATCAGCCTGGGTTAGAGTGAAACCCTACCTTGAAAAAAGGGAAAAACAAAAAAGCTAAAAATTCATTTATTTAATTATTAGAGAGGCATGGAGAGAGAGAGAGAGAGAGAGAGAGAGAGAGAGAGAGAGAGAGAGAAGGAGAGTGAATGGGCACACCAGAGCATCTAGCCATTGTAAACAAACTTCAGACATATGTGCCACCTTGTGTATCTGGCTTACATGGGTACTGGGGAATGGATACTGGATCCTTAGTCTTTGCAGGCAAGTGACTAAACTGCTAAGCCATCTCTCCAGCCTGAAAATTTTCACTTTTAGTTATAATGACAGATACTTGCCCTGTATAATGAGAACTACCCACTTTGGGTATATTACTTTACCAACATATCTTATTTCCTTTTGGAAAGTAAAGTATACTGAGAATCAAAATACCAGCCATGATGACTAGGTATAATTTTTTTTCTGTCAATCATAAAGTGTCTGAGATTTTTTTGCTGAGCTTTTGTTTAATTTCTTTATGGACTATAATATCTTAAATTTTCAGATATTTGATTTGAGTATTACAACAATTAGCAGTGAAATATAACCTTCAAAATATATTTTATCATCTTATGAGTCCATTATGGTATAAAATCAATATTGCAGCCACTTAGTGGAATGTTTCAAGTTTTAAATATTTTAGAAAAGCCACGATGTGATTTAACATTTTTTTCGCTTATAAAAATATTCCCAGTAAATAAAATAACCTTTTAAAATCATTAAAACTTAATAGAAAATTAGTAGAGTTATGATATATTAGTAATTTTGTGGTGAACAGACAGGATGGTTCTAATATTCTTGTGACCTTATGACACACAGAGTAGCATCTCATTTCTCAAGGGAGGATGTATAAAATTAGAGACTCAGGGCTGCAGAGATGGCTTAGTGGTTGGGGTGCTTGCCTGTGAAGCCTAAGAACTCACGTTCCACTCTCCAGATCCCTGGTAAGCCAGACTTACAAAAGTGAGGCAAGTACAAGGTTGCGCATGTCCACCAGGTGGCACAGATGTCTGGAGTTCGATAGCAGTAGCTGAGTCCCTACTGTGCCAATTCTCTCTCTGTGTCTATTGCTCTCTCAAAAATAAATTAAAAAATTAAAACCCCATAAGTTACTCCACCTTGGGTAGATTAGGCAGTTCTGAACTTCAAACTACGATTCTCTGCTCTCAGTTCTTCAGGGAATATTCAAGTAAGGAAAATACTCTTAAGTAATTGTTTATAAAAACAACTTCAGTCACCTGGTTGTCAAAAAGAAACAACCTTAAAAATAAGGGGATAGTGTTGAGATTATACACTTGGTGTTTTGAGGTATATGGCAGCTGTCATTGAATGTGATTTCTCAATAGCTTGTTACTCTCCTGTTGGAATGATGGTGGCCACAGAATACAAAAGCTTCATTGGAGTGCATTAGTTTTGATTTTCTTTTCTTTGCTGAGTAAAACTGACTCAAGAATTTAGCAGTTTAAAGCAATCACCATCTATTATCTCTCATATTTTCTGTGTGTGGTAATTCAGGAGCATAACTGGGTTATTGAAGCTCAGGGATTCTCAAGAATGAAATGGAAGGACTAACATCAAGCCATTACTTTCCAGGTGGCTTCCATTCACGGAAAGCTGGAGACCACTTGCCAAGTCTCAGGACTTCCTGAGAACATTTAGGACACTGTGGTGCTTCCCTGGGAATGATGACTCAGGAAAAAGCAAAGTTGACACTAGTGAGCAATGGCTTTTATAGCCCAGCCTCAGTAGTCATGCAACATCATTTCTAGTACAAAGTAATGTTTAATAGATCAAATCTATTCAGAGAAGGCGGGAACCATGTGTGTGTATATATTGCAGTGGGGAGGACATTGGGGACCATCTTTGAAGAAGTCTTTGAAGAAGACTACCACAGATCAAAATAATTTTTCTTGAGTATTGCTAACATAAAAACAACCCTTCAGGGCTGGAGAGATGGCTTAGCAATTAAGGTGCCTGCCTGCTAAGCCTAAGAACTCTGGTTCCAATCTCCAGCAGTTCCAATATCCAGGGCCCACGTTTAGCCAGATGCAAAGTGACGCAAGGGTGCAATGCCGCACTTGCCCACAAGAGGGAGCACACATCTGGATTTCGTTCACAGCAGCTGAGAGACTGCTGGCGTGCCCATCTCTGTCTGTCTCCCTCTCCCTCTCTGTGTGTCTCTCTCTCTGTGTCTCTCTCCAAAAATAAATAAAATAATTTTAAAAATGTAAAAAAAACCTATTTAAAAACATCCCTTCATTTCTCTTTCCTGTGCTTCTGAGAAACCTCCTATTCCCAAATCCCAGGATTTTCAACTTGGCCCTTCACTCCTGTACTCTGGTCTCTATGTGGTGCCTTTTCTGTCTTTACTCTCTTGTCCATTCAGCAAATTTTTAGTGAGAGCCAACTGAATGCTAGTCACCATTCCAGACAATTAACAAATCCCTCCCTTCCTTCACAGACCTTCCTTTCATAGCTGCTTTGCAGAATAAGTGGTCTCTTGTCATCTATAAATTCCAGTTCCATACTATGGGCATGCTACTAAACTTGTTATATATTAATGATATGAAGAAATTCATGGTCAGAGATCACTGACATCAATCTCTTAAGTAGTATAGTTTTTATTTTATTTTATTTTTTATTTCAGCACAGATAATCTATAATTTAGAAGGTCTACCTTTAAGGTTGTAAGCAAGTGCTCATCATATATGGAGACTCCTGCATTGGTAGTCATTTTATGCTTTAAACAACCTACATGGTTGCATGTGTTCAAGAGACAACATTACCATTACCTTTATTGTCCCATGTTGACTTTTGCACATTGTGTAAATATAGCTGGAAAGAAAAAAAAAAGTGTATTTCAAGCCCTAACAGGAGTTAAACATGTAACTGTTATTATCCCATGAGCACATGAAGACTCAGTGATTAAAGTAACTCCTTGTCATTTCCTTTCAAAATGGAAAGTGCCATCTGAATTTCCCCACATACAGTAGATCATCTTTCATACATATTTCTGTTTGAATCCAGTTTCAAAGACTCTAGCATGCATACTTATGATTAGCTCTAATATGTCTTTCTATGAATTTTTTTTTAATTTTGGTTTTGTCTTGTCTTGTTTATGGTTTTTTAATGTTTTTAATTAAAAGTGTTCAGACCAATGTCTCTTTCTCTAAGTGCCACATTGGTCAGCAATGAAGAGGTCAATGAAAACTAAAGACATCATCCAGCTGATGATCTGAATGATTTATGGGACCCAATCACTGAACGCTTTCATAAAGTCAATATCAGGGAAAAGAAACTGGGCTGTTATTATGGTAAACTGTATTTGTACTTGTCAGCGTGCGGTGATGGATTATGAACTTGTGGCTAGGATCAGGAAATTATAAGTTGGGGGAGGGAAAAAATGGAAGGCTCATTAATTTTTTTTTTTTTTTTCTACCCACAGGTGGAAGCCATGCAGTGGGCTCACAGAGAACACACGCAGCCGTCGTCTGTCTGCAGCCTGCCCTGTAAGCCCGGAGAGAGGAAGAAAACCGTGAAGGGAGTCCCCTGCTGCTGGCACTGCGAGCGCTGCGAGGGTTACAACTACCAGGTGGATGAGCTGTCCTGCGAACTATGCCCTTTGGATCAGAGGCCCAACGTGAACCGCACAGGCTGCCAGCGGATCCCCATCATCAAACTGGAGTGGCACTCTCCCTGGGCCGTGGTGCCTGTGTTCATTGCCATCTTGGGGATCATCGCCACCACCTTTGTGATCGTGACCTTTGTCCGCTACAATGACACACCGATCGTGAGGGCTTCTGGGCGGGAACTAAGCTATGTGCTTCTGACAGGGATCTTCCTCTGCTACTCCATCACCTTTCTGATGATCGCCGCGCCTGACACCGCCGTCTGCTCCTTCCGACGGATCTTCCTAGGACTTGGCCTGTGTTTCAGCTATGCAGCCCTTTTGACCAAAACAAATCGTATCCACCGAATATTTGAGCAGGGGAAAAAATCGGTCACCGCACCCAAGTTCATTAGCCCAGCCTCTCAGCTGGTCATCACCTTCAGCCTCATCTCCATACAGCTCCTGGGAGTGTTCGTGTGGTTCGTTGTGGATCCGCCCCACACCATCATTGACTATGGAGAACAGAGGACACTAGATCCTGAGAACGCTAGGGGCGTGCTCAAGTGTGACATTTCTGATCTCTCGCTCATCTGCTCACTTGGGTACAGTATCCTCTTGATGGTCACTTGTACTGTTTACGCCATTAAAACGAGGGGCGTTCCAGAGACGTTCAACGAAGCCAAACCAATTGGATTTACCATGTACACCACCTGCATCATTTGGTTAGCTTTCATTCCCATCTTCTTTGGTACAGCTCAGTCAGCAGAAAAGGTAAGTAGCGGGAGATACATTTGGCAACCCATTTCCTGGATTTAATGTCTTCTTTAAGGATGTTGTTCCTATAGTGGCTCATCCATATTCTCTCAAGATACTTCAGTCTCTGCTATTCTTACTTAGAAGCAGAAGCACACACACACACACTAATATATATATATGTGTCATATTGCTTAGAGTATGCAATATGCAAAAAACATCTACAAAAACACAAACACTTGGCAAGATTGTAATCTGACAGAGTTCACATCTCTTTCTGGGTCTCTCTTCCCAGCTCTTTTATCTATGAATGTCATTGTTCTTTTCCAAACGTTAATTAAAAGAAGGAAAGAGAAAGGGCAGATGTGATCACAGAAGCAAGCTGTCCCACAGAGATACCATTGCATAATAAATGACATCTTTCCTGTTCGACTAGAACTCTGGGGGGAAAAAAGCCATTTCTTGATGGTGATGATGGTTTCAGTCCTGAAAGCAGAGTATGTAATAAAACAACTAAAACAAAGAGATGATAAAATGGTTTAGTACAAGCTGAACAATGTTACTGCCTCTTCCCAGCTCTTATTTCTATTCTTTTTTTTTTTTTCCCCATTTTGAATGACAATGTTGGAGGATAATGAAAACAAAAAAAAAAAAAAAGGATAAAATTGTTTCTACTTTTAGGTCAGGATTTTCTGAATTTATTTCCCTTGTCACTAATCTCACAAGCATATTTGTTCCAAATAAAGCACTAATAAGGAATGTCTTCTTATGGAATATGGGACTTGTTGAACTAGATGCATGTAGTTCTATGCATGCAGAAGCTGGAAATCAAGATAATCTTGATTTTCCAGGTTTGGGTGGTGAGATAGAGCTAACCAACTTGTAGAGGAGAGACAGGTGCTGTCTTTTTTTGTAGTGGTAGCCCTTCATCGCTAATATGTTTGTGAGAAAGATCTCTCAAAGTGAGGACTTAAACATTGGCCCATCCTTTATCATCAAAATTTGTGAAGACATCAAATATCTTGTTGGAAGTTATACTCTTGTGGCCATAACATTCCAGGTGAGGTTCTTCATGCCTTAAACTTCCAGCAGTCAGAAAACAAAGTTGTTCACAAGCCAGCTGAGAGAGAGAGAGAGAGAGAGAGAGAGAGAGAGAGAGAGAGCTCATTAGGATGGTCAGTCACCCTTACTGAATGACTGTGGCCTTCAACCTATGTTTACACAAAATAAAATGTTCTGCAGCACTTGTCAATGAATAGAAGGAACTCGCCATGTACTCCTTTTGCACTCTCCTGGCTGCATGATCTGGTGAGGTACATGAACATTTAATGGGAGCCAATCTTTGCTAGAATCCTGATAATAAAACACAACAAATTTTGGTATGGGAGGATAGATATTTATTAGTATCAAAGTTATAAATCTGACTTGTAAATTAATGTATGTAAGCTGATAAACAACTTCTTTGGTAATATGATTTATTGAGCTGGTCAGAGGAAAATAATACTTTTTCAAAGGTTAAAAATGTTTTTATAGGGCTGGAGAGATGGCTTAGTGGTTAAGCCCTTGCCTGTGAAGCCAAAGACCATAGTTCGAGGCTCAATTCTCCAGGACCCACATAAGCCAAATGCACAAGGTGGCGCATGTATCTGGAGTTCTTTTGTAGTGGCTGGAGGCCCTGGTGTGGCCATTCCCTCCTCTCTCTCTCTCTCTCTCTCTCTCTTTCTCTCTGCCTCTTTCTCTTTGCTCTCAAATAAATAAAATAAATAAATTAAAAATTAAAAAAAATGTTTATATATTATGTGAATTATTAACATAAACTAAAGCAGCTCATATATTTGTGTTTGAACCTTTTGGTTTTTTTTTTAATATCTCTCTCTCTCTCTATGTGTGTGTGTGTGTGTGTGTGTGTGTGTGTTGGCACCAGGACTTCTTGAAGATAAACAACAGACCCTTTCATCACTTATTTGGGAATTGAATTCCAGGCTGGAATGCTTTGCAAGCAAGCCCCTTTAATTGACTTACCTTATAAGAGAGGGCCATATTGACTAGTTTAGTGTGGTTTCTGGTGGACAGTAAATGTTTGAACCGCAAAGCAGCTCCTGAGTTGACATTTAATATTTTTTTCTTTGTTTTCTGTTATATTTTTAAAGTGTTTTTTTATATAATAGCTTATAAGAGGAAGTTAAATACAAATGTGAGTAAGATGTGATGATTGTTTTTTTCTCAGTTTTTAGAGAAGAAAATGAAAAACTTATACCTCTTCATACTCATAATCACCAAAGTTTTTCAAGCATGAATCAGCCACATTTTAAGGTGATTAAGAATCATGCTCAAAGTGACACATATGCATCTGGAGTTTGTAGTACCTGGAGGCTCTGGCACGTCCATTCTCTCTGTCTATATCCTCTCTATCTCTCTCTACTTGCAAATAAAATTTTAAAAAATAAATTAAGAAAAAAAATCATGTGTGTATGTGCGCGCGCGCGCGCGCACGTGTGTGTGTGTGTGTGTGTGTGTATGTGTTTTGCTGGTAATTGAGCCTAGGCCTTCACATGCTAGGAAAGAACTCTACCACTGAGCTATATTCTCTGTCCTAAAATTATTTTTCTCTCAGAACAATAATATTATGAAGTTGAAACTGAGGACAGTGATGGAGGTAAGAATCCTGGAATGAAATAGACATGCTTATGTGCTACAGAATTAAGTTGTCTTGTGGTGTTGAGCCTATGATAGCTGTATATTCATTTGGATAACTGGCCCTTATTTTTATTTTTATGAGTGGAAATATCCATGCCTTTAGAGGTAACGATTGAATGTAACTTGTAAATTTCTTTCTTAGCATTGTGAAATCAATGTAAATCTTAGAAACAAATTGTAAAACAAATGATAAAGAGGCTAACTGGAATGTATGCTGTATTTACAATATGATTAAATGTTGAACAGTCTGAAGAGCCCAGGAAGAAGCAATAACTTGGAATTTTCAGGACATTGTAGAGTTGTATGGTTTAGTTTTGGAATTGTTAAATCAGACTAGCTCTACATCAAGAGCTATTGGATCATAAATAGCTAAATTTTTTTTGCCACAGAGGCACTTTATATAACATATAATTACATGTTAATCTAAAACTTACCTTAAAATGTACTACCTACTATTGTCTCTCAATGCATCTTTTGTTATTCAAGATAAACAAAATGCTTGAGAGTGTTTACTTTTTAACATTGCTAATCTGATTCAAATGCATATGAAAATGAATAAATCATTTATATCTCTAAAAGAAGTCCTTAAATAAATAAATTTATTGACTTTGGAGAAGGGTTGGTCACTCCTCAGTTTTCACTTAAAATTCTCAGCCAATTTGCCCCATGTTATCAACTTGAAGCATTTATAACAGCAAGGCAACACACATCCATTAATTCAGCAGAGCTTTAGTGAGCCTTGTGTCTGGCATTGTGCTAATTATTGAACCCTTGTCAGTCTGCTCCTCTGAGCTTTCTTGTGTGGCTGTGGCTGTGTTTGGCTCTCAGCCCATGCCTTCCTGACATCTGCCACCAGTAGCAAGGTGCCAGGCTCAAGGGCAGGGAATATGGTGATGGGTCAGATGTAAAGTGAGAAAGCAAAGAATGATACCTCCTAAAAACATATTTTAGTGTCACAGAATTTATGCCATGGAAGATAGCAGAAAGAACAAAATTTCTTCCAGTTTGCACATGATCAGGCCTTCTCAGACTAATGTACATAGAACACTAATTTTCTCTGAAATAGCAAGAGACAAGAGGAAAAAGTTCAATAATCTACAAAGAAGTCTTGGGAAACATTTCAAATGTCAAATGAAGTTATAAGTTGTACAAAGAACACCTGTAGCAGTATCAGAGACTAATAGCTGTGTGAAGTGGGTCTTCATTCAATAATAAAGTACTATTTCTTTTCTCCCCCTTTTCTTTAGATTTTAAGATTAGGATGACTAGTTTTTATTAGGTTGAAATGATATTACTTATGCATACTAGTAAATTCTACCAAATCCTGGTATAAATGCACTTTTTCTTTCCCTATAAAGAAATAGTGTAAAGGATAAGCTTATTGAGGTATGGCCACAGGCAAAAAAAACTAACAACTGCACTGAAAAAAGCAAAGAAATAAAATAATTAACTTAATAGTCAAGAAAAGAGTCCTTAGTGGTAGTTATGGGCTGGTAGGATGGCAGAGAATGTCTTAAACACATAGTTTATCCTTCCTAATATTCCTAATATAGATAGTCAGACCAGGATTACAACACTGATAAGCTCCAAGGAGCACCATGCTTCAACCAGAACACTGGATGGGAAAAATAATAAGGCTCAAAAATAGACAAAAAAAAAAAAAACACCAAAAACAAAAAGTCAAAACAACAAAACCAAAACATGTAGAACTAACATTTCCTCTTGTGCACTGAGGACACATAGTGCATTATCTATCTTGTAATTCAAGCCAGAAAGGTAGGGTCATCCTAATCTCACCTTCTACTAACTATTCCATTATTTTCTTTCTCTCCTTTACATGTCATCCCATATAAATTGTGGACCCCATCCCTTGTCTATCTGTTGTCTATCTGAATGAATGCATCTCTATACTGAAATCTTCCTATGGAATATCCTCAATAAGGACCTGTTAAATAACTAATGTGATGCATTGCACAATAATGATACATTTTACAACATTATAACATAAATGCTTACTTAATGATTTTTTAGATTATTATATAACAGGTATCACTTTGGAACATATTTTAAGAATATTTTTATTTATTTATTTGTAAGCAGAGAGAGAGAGAGAGAGAGAGGGAGAGAATAGTTAGGTATACCAGGGCCTCTTGCCACTGTAAACAAACTCCAGATGCATGCCCTACTTTGTGCATGTGGCTTTACAGGGGTCCTGGGGAATCAAACCCAGGTTGTCAGGCTTTGTAAACATGTGCTATTAAGTGCTAAGCCATCACTCCACTACTCATGCACATTTTATGATGAACTTTTTTCTTAAAGAATTACATTCAAGTGATGGGCCATATGTTCTTGAAAAACAATTGTGTCACTATCCTTTATTGTGACACTGTGCTACTAAGTATTGTGTGAATGTATATATATATATGCATGATGTATGTATGATCTGAGTGTGTGCATGATGTATGTATGATCTGAGTGTGTGCATATGATGTATGTATGATTTGTGTGTATTTGCATGCATGTGCATGATTTATGTATGATCTGTGTGTGTACTACATGTGTATGTTCACTGTGCATGTGATGTATGTGTTATCTATGTGTATGTGCATGTGTATGCACACAATGTATGTATGATCTGTGTGTGCACAAGTGTGTGCACATGATGTATGTATTACCTGTGTGTGTGCATAATGTATGTATGATTATGTGTGCATATGTGTGTGCATGCATGATGTAGGTATGATCTGAATGTATGATCTGTGTGTATTTGTACATGTGTGTGTGCACAATGTATGTATGGCCTGTGTGTGTGGGTGACATGCACATATGAGCTGTATATATTTGTGTGTGTGTGCATGATGTATGATCTGTTTGTCTGTGTTTGTGTGTGCAAATATGGGCACACATGCCATGGTATGCATGTGGAGGTCAGAGGATAACCTTGTATCAGACCTTTCATTTCACCTTGTTTTTCAGCAGGAGCTTTCTTGTTTGCATTGCATTCACCAGGTTAGCTGACTCACAAGTTTCTGCACTCTCTTATCTCTGCCTTTCATTTTGGTCTTGGTGCAAGGGGATCACACACACTGGCACTATGCATTCAGCTTCAATGTGGATTCTTCGGATTTGAACTCAGGTCATCTGGCTTGTGCAAGAGGTCCTCTACCCATGGAGCCATCTCAACACGTGGCTACTAAATATTTATGAAGAAAATTTAAAATAATTATGATAGTTTTCATTCATCCTATATAAAATTCACAAAGCAAAGAAAAATGGATGCAGTGTCTGATCATTCTGTGCTTGTGCTTTTCTATATGTTTAGATTCTGTGTAGAGGAGGAGGGGGAGCGCAAGGGTGCAGCGGTGCAGGGTACAGGTTGCAGAGGGTAGGAAGGAAGTGCATGAGCTCCAAGGGATCATGACTTGGGTTGAATTCCTAGACCTGCTCAACTAGCTGAGAAGACAAACAACAGGCTGTACTTCTGCAGGTATGATCATGTTCTTCCTGCTACTTCAGATTCAATTTTAGAAACATGGAAAGCCATCACCTACTGTCTCTCCATATCCCTATTCTAAAACCAGAGGAAACTTGAATTCATATATCCCAAGAAAGCATAGGAAATAGTTGATGGTTTTAGAACCTATTTTTGTCTCATTAAGGTATTTTTTCCTACTACTATATACCTCATTCTAGTTTTGCACAGTTACCCTAATCCATAAATCATGAAAAGTGTTTAGCACTAAATAAGTCATGAATAAATTGAGTATAATTGTTAGACTTTTATTCGTGAGGAAAATGTGTTTATTTTCTTTGGCACACCATTTTATCCTTAGGATATTCCACAACCAGCTCTGAAATAAGACCTTAAAATATTCGCTTAATGACTTGTATAGTAAAATGAATTGAGTTCAAGAATTTTATTTTATTTATCTAGACAGTTGTGTCAATTTCTCTGCGCATTGAGAACCTGTCTGTGCAGCCCTATAACCACAAACGTTTTCTTAAATATTAAATATGGTGATATGCTTGTGTGTGCAGAAACAAGATCATAGCAGTGAACAAGTGTTGTGGAGGAGACATGCATCTGTAGGATTTAGGAGGAAAGAGATGCTCTCCAGGCAATGTATAACTGGCTTCAAATATTTCACAGGAAAAAAAAAATGTATAGGGAAGCAATGTCTTCAGAAAGCTGTTGCCAAAATCTTTATGTTGCAATTGGAATTATGAGGAGCTTTAAGAATAATTGTGAGAGGTAGCTCTGTGGCTTGTAGTAAAATTCTTGCTGTAGAAAATATAATGGTTAAAGGACACAGGTGACACGTAAATAGGAGTGAGGAGCGCTTTGCGGGGGAGGTGAAATCGGGAGAAGGGAGGTTAGGGAGAGATGTGGAATGAAAATCATTTGCAAACAAATTGTATTTGAAAATGCCAGAATGAATGCTGCCTAAATCTTTGTATGCCAACTAAAAGATAAAAAGAAAGAAGGGTAAAAAAGATAACCCAGAGGCATCGAGAGCAATCTGAAGATCCGAGGTCCTTTCCTGTCTTCTCCGCTTCCTTGACAATGGTGCAATGGAGTGGGGTGGGGGAGGCAAGATTTGTATCTATCTTTGTGCATGTTGTCCATTATTTTGTCATATTGTCTGTTGAACTGAATATCATTTGCTTTCCTGGTCACCTTACACTAAGTTGAAGTGGATCTCTGATGATTCCAGTGAAATTGTTACAGAACTCTTCCAAGAATTGTGTTAAGTAGATTTGCAATGAGTTTAATTACACCAAGATGCTTCAGTCTACTCTGGAAGGAGAAAAACCAATGGGGGGAAAAAAACCTTAAAAGAAATTATTTATATGATCTCACTTTTGCAGTCATGTAAAATGATAACTTTGTTACTCTTTGGAGGAGAAAGGGAGTAAGAGGGGCTGGAGAGATGGCTTCATGGTTAAAGCACTTGCCTGAAAAACCAAAGGACCCAAGTCAATTCCCCAGGACCCATGTAAGCCAGATACACACAGCACATGCATCTGGAGTGCGTTTGCAGTGGCTCTCATAAATAAATAATTAAAAAAAAAAAAAAAGGGAGTAAGGATTCTGAGCCTGCTTGGAGCTTTTCTTGGGGATTGCCCCTATGCCCTACTTTACAAAACATGTCCTACCTTCACTGTTAGGGCAATTCTTTTAGAGATACTCACCTCATTGGACAGAACAAAATTGTCCTGTTTGGGGAATCCGGGAAAAGAATAGATCTAGGATTATTAATATGAGCCGTTGGTTGCTAGCAAGATTCTTGTATTTTTTTTTTTCTCTTTTTAAAACATTTAATTTGGGCTGTGGATATTGCTTAACTTTTAAGGTGCTTACCTGCAAAGCCTAAGACCACATGTTTAGCTCTCCAGATCCCACATAAACTAGACACAAAGGTGAGGCAAGCACAAGGTTGCACATGACCAGTAAGTGGTGAAAGAGTCTGGAGTCGGATAGCAGTGGCTGTGGCCCTGATGTGCCATTTCTCTCTCTCTCTCTCTCACTTTCTCTCTAAAATAAAATTTAAAAAAAATCATTGAATTTACAAAAGGTATTAATGTTCTATGTCTAAATTATAATAACTTAACCAGTTACACAATTATATATTCTGCCTGGAAGCATGGTAATATAGTTAATATAACCTTATTAAAATGACTTCACTTTCTTTATATAACCAAACTGGTAAACAATATCAGCTTTGATTGATATTAAAATATGAATTTTTCAGAATATATGTGTGTGTGTGTGCATGCACACACACAACATACACACCACGGTGTTACAGTTACTTTCTCATTGCAGGAACAAAACACACAACCAGAAGCAGCATATGAAAGAACAGGGTTTATTTGAGCTTGTAATCTCTAGGGGAAGTGTCATCATGATGGAGAAAGCATGGTGGAGCAGAGTCTTGGCATCACATCTTGTCATAGCAGGTGCAAGGTAGCAGCAAGAATGAGCAAGTTGAAAACACACAGTAGGGCTGGACACATAAACCTTAAGGCCTGTGTGTAGGGGAATACCTCCTCTATCCAAAGTCTCCCCTAGCTGGGGGATTGGATATGGGGCTTAATCACAAACACATGGGGGCTATGGGGCACATTTCACATTCACCACCACACATGGCTTTATTTCAAGATGTTTATAACTATGTCATATAGATAGACTGAAACTTTTCTATATAGATAGGGCCTTAATACATGCAGACTGTTGATAGTTTTGAATGTGGTGATTTATTTACTGCAACTTCAACTCATATTTTCCATGACCTAGTAGATGCTCACAATGTATGGAAGCATATAGGGTGCCAGAAAGAGCAGATGGCAACCAAATAGTTCCTTTCAGCTAAAACCATACATACAATTTTATGTCGAGAAATTAAAGTCATATATTGAAATGTTGTATCACATATGGGTTAATAGCATCTACCTTGAAATATGGAAAATATTTAAGTGAGCATTAAAATAATTCCTAGACTACATAAAATGAATGCAAAGCATAAGTATTTTAATATTAAAATGAATATAAAAATATTAACTATAAAAAGCTTTTGCCTCAAAATAAGAACTGAATATATATATATATATCCCTATTCAAAGAATAAAGGAAGGAAGGAAGAAAGGAAGGAAGGAAGGAAGGAAGGAAGGAAAAGGAAGGAAGGAAGGAAAAGAAGGAAAGATTCAAATATACACACACCTGAGAAAAAGATTATATTTTTAGAATTAACATTAGATAAAAACAGTATGAAAAAGTCAGTTGTCTCTGACTATGAATTAAAAAAATAGTGAGGAAGCAGCACACTTTCTAAAAGGTACAAACAGTTCTTCTTGTGCAACCTGGCTCCCAACTAGAGGGCATTACAGACGTGAGTCATCATCTCGTGTTTTTGTTATATGTTCCATTATTCTACCTGATGAATCTGAAGTATTTAATATTTAGAAGCCATCCCACAGTAATTACATATAATAATGGTCTTGCATTGTTAGAGGGACTTTATATACAAAACATAGGAATATGAATTGATTTACTTGAATGCATGTAAATATCATTAACCCTGTATTTTAAAAATAGGATGACTTAAAAATAAGCAAGTCTGTAAAGAGGATGCAAGAGATGGAGTGTGCCAGCACATCACATCACCCAAATTCTAATGTGAGGGACCAAGAGGTATAATCTAAAATTCATAACTCAAGACACATAATTGCATCATCCTACCAACTTCAAAAATGAAACAAATCAGGAAACCATCCAAAGTTTTCATTTCTATAGAATGACATCAAAGTAATATAGATCATCATGGAAAGTGTTATCTAATGAATACTTGCATTTTATTTATGATACAAATTTTATTTATGATACAAATATAAATAACTGCATATAGAAGAGTCTAAACAAAGGCCTTAATAAATCTTATCTAAAACCACAGGAAAGCAAATTGCCAAGTTAGAGCCTTTCAAGCGTAATATTAAATTCATAAGAGAATCTTTTAGATACAGCAATGGCTGAATGACTTTGAATTCTCAAAATTACTCAGAATATTTTGCCATTACAAAGAGCTTATGAATCTTCTCCTTTGTGGTGTATGTGTGGTGGTGTGTGCATGTATGTGTGTGGCACATGCATCTGCATGTGCATACGCAGGTGGAGACAGAGGATGACACCGGGTGTCCTCCTCTGTTACTCTTGTATCTTGTTTCTCTGAGACAGAGTTTCTCCCTGCTAATAAGTGAGCCAAGTGATTCTCCTCTCTCCACCTGCCCCTCAGCATGTGGACTGCAGGCATGTACCACTATACCAGTCTTTTTATGTGGGTGCTGCAATCAGCTTAGGGCCTTGTGCTTATACAGCAAGTGTTCTTCCCAACACAGCCATCTACCCAGCTCTTGTTTTCCTCCTCTTTTTAAAAATATTTTATTTATTTATTTATTTATTTATTTATTTATTTATTTATTTATTTAATAGAGAGAGAGAAAGAGGTAGATGGGCCCACACCAGGGCCTCCAGCCACTGCAAGTGAAGTCTAGATGCATATACCACCTTGTGTATCTGGCTTATGTGGGTACTGGGGAATCCAGCCTAGGTCCTTAGGCTTCGCAGGCAAATACTTTAACCACTAAGCCATCTCTACAGCCCCTTCCTCCTCTTTTAAGATACATGTAATTGATAAATTAATGCCTTTAAAAGTCCAAACATTACTTAGTTTATACCTAGTGATTAGATTTCAACACAAAAATATTTGACTGGGCTGATCAGATGGCACAGTCAATAAAGCTCTTTTGCACAATCACGAAGAACCAAATTAGAACCCTCAGAACCCCCCATGTAAAGCAGATCATATTAGTATGCTTCTGTAATCCTGGTCCTCCCTTGGTAAGCTTGGAGGCAGGGGCAGAATCTACAGAAACCTGAGAGACTTCTAACCTGGCTTAGGCAGCACAGAACAGTAAAGCGTATAATGCGTGATTATCCATAAAATCATTGCCAGCCAGATAATTAGAAGCCATTGTGTGGAGGGATGTCTTCCAAGTTTATATTTCACTTACAAAGATTTGAATATATTCAAATACTTCAGAGCGTGGATAGATTCTCAATAGAGAAAAGGGTTGTAAGATGCCTCTGCCTTTGGAGAATTGGTTGAACTATAGTACATTAGGACAAGAAAGAAGAAAAACAAGATTATTGACAAGATAAAGACAAGAACTATTTGGACTTAGTTCAAATTGAATTGGGAACAGTAGACAAAACCAGAAGATGAAGTGCTTACAGTGTATGGTCTGTAATTGCACTTGTGATATCAAAACTTCTGTGGCAGGTGCAGTACCAATTGTACTTCAGAAGGAGCCATTGTTTTCTCTTGGTCTGAGCTAAAAGAGAGAAAGCAATTCTTTATTGGAGGAGATAGAACCCAGGGCCCCAGTTATGCTAAGCAAATGCCCTACACTGACCTGCACACCAAACTCATTAATTAATATTTTTGTTGCTGCTGTACTTAGGAACCAGTTCTTTCTAATTACTGCTTCAAGCAATGAGGAGATAAGCATATTTGGGGTCACAGTTTTGAAATTGGATCTAAAATCAATTTACACGGGTGCACAGAAAATTCCTGGTAGAGTATGATTTTGAACAAACAGTCCACTAAAAAATAATGAAATACATTTTGATAATTAACATACCAGTCAAATTATTTCTAAATGACAACCACATTTAAATATATAATTATCATACTATTAATTAACTAGAATATTAAATAAGCTTGGGCAAAATTTAAAGTAATTTCATTTCCTCTACTTACCATTACTAAATTTACTAATTTTTCTCTTTATAACTGCTCTCTCTTTCTTTGTAATTTGGGTACCTAGAATATAAAATTATTTTCTTCCTTTTTCTTTAAAATTACTTATTAAAAAAATCATAGCCTGGTGTGGTGGTGCATGCCTTTGGGAGGCAGAGGTAGAAGGATCACCATGAGTTCAAGGCCACCCTGAGACTACATAGTGAATTCCAGGTCAGCCTGGCCTAGAATGAGACTCTACATCCAGAAACAAAACAACAAAACAAAAATCATGTAAGTGAGTCCTTAAGATAAAGTTAAAGATTTACATTTTGGCAGGGTCTGAACTCTATCAACATCAGGAGTAGTTTTTTTTTTTTTTTTTTTTTAATTATTTTATTTATTTTTAGAGAGAGACACAAAGAGAGACAGAGAGAGAGGAGAGGGAGACAGAGATGGGCTTGCCAGCAGTCTCTCAGCTGCTGTGAACGAACTGCAGATGTGTGTGCCCCCTTGTGGGCAAGTGCGGCATTGCACCCTTGCATCACTTTGCATCTGGCTAAACGTGGAACCTGGAGATTGGAACTGCTGGAGATTGCAACCAGCGTTCTTAGGCTTAACAGACAGGCGCCTTAACCACTAAGCCATCTCTCCAGCACCCGGAGTAGTTTTGAATCAATAAAAGATAATCAGGCCTATTTGTAGATTTGAGGGATGTCTTTTATTTTTGTGTTAAAGATAGATTCGATTCTAATCATTTTGAGAAAAAGTATTTTGAAAAATTACAGAATTACCATGTTCATGTTGAAATTTTTGAAATTGACTTATTTGCTCAGTTAAGTATATTTTTGAAAAAAAATCAAGAAATGTACTACTTTATAAAGGCTTTCTATTGGTACATATCCTATAGAATTTATGTATTTATAACCTTTATGAATATATGCAAAATATTATCATAATATACACATATATAGTACATATATAATAAAATATATATTGTAATCATACATAATGCATACATATGTAATTATATAAAATGTATAAAATTATATATGTGTGTGCATGCATGCCTGCATGCATGAGTCTGTGTGTAATTTCTGTAGAAGACTTGGTATTCCCAGGCAAGCTTTTAATTCTACCTATTTCTCCTGCCTGCTGATTTTTCTCTAAAACTCTCATCAACTGGAATTCAATTGTGAATAATGGTGGTAGACTGTAAGCATGTTATAAAATGCTGTAAGCGTTTACATCAGCCAGCATGTTATCCTTGTAGCCCTTTTCCAAGAAAACTTGCCCCATCCTAAAATACCCAATCAAAGCACACTTTATTAAACACTTGGTTATATTAAATTATATTGAATCAAACTACCCAGTTAATACTTACTGTTCAGCACTGACAACAGTGAAGAATGATATAAGTACAATTGGGATGCAAAAATTATAGGAAGTGGCAAGAAAAACAGAAATGAGCAGAGGTAGATAAACCATAGGATTACAAAATACATGCCAACAATTCAGGCACTTAAATCTCTATTTTTCTACCTTGCTTATTTGTTATGGGCTTTTATACACAATTCATGTAAACATTTGACCGATGCCTATACTTTATACTTGGGAATCCATACTGCTTTGAGTCTCCTTGTTCTGTTATCTCATTTTCCTTCTGCTAAAGTTGCCACTGATGTTGGGCTTTCTTCCAGATGCCATTTCCTTGAAATGCCCATCATCCACATAGCGTCTGCTAGGAGGGCTGCCTACGCTTGCCTAAGTGCTCTCTGAAGTTCTGCCCTTTCCCATGTTCAAAGATGGGTCTGAAACATCCAAAACTGAAATCTGAAAGAAACTCAGAGCCTAAATTATCAAATTGAACAGTCTACAAAATAAAACGTATCATATTTGGAATAGTCACTACTTACCACATTCTCCTGATATGCGAAAAACACATCATAAATTCTTAGCATTGAAAATGGTTCCCTTACTTCTCTAAAAGCTTCAAGGAGATTCTAAGTCTCAGAAGTGAATGTTTGAGGTAAATTAAATGAAGAATTCTGGCATTGGTGTCCTAGAGTTTACCTTATGCTGTCTACAAGACATAAGCCGTTTATCATGACTTTTCATTTCTCCTTTCTGCTCAATCTCTATCATTGTTCTTAATGTGTGGAAATATTACTTCAGTTTTTCAGATTCAAAGTTGGGAATTGGTTTTGACTTCCTGCTTTTCACCCCTGTTTCACTTCTGTCAATGAATTATATAACTATATTTCAATTTCTATGTTTGCAAGTTTTACCACACACATCTTTTATTTCTCCACCTCCAAGGTAAAATCCATAATTCCTATCCAGGTAATGCTGGGGTAGATGAGGGAATCTGATAGATTGGACATTTGACAGTGCTTTCCAAATTTCTATCATGAAGTTATTCTACAACACTTCTATTTCTTCACCTCTTTTATAGTTCTACTCAGTCAACTAGTTCTTATTTAAATCCTTCTCTTAAATCAATACTGGCAGTGTTGTTTGAGACCTATTAGCCAAGACTAATGTTTCCATATTTTATCTTCCTATCATCACCAATTCATGAATTCTTTTCTTATAAATATCCCAAATTGTAAGCATATTTAGGCCATTATTTTACATTTTTATCTATGTGTGGTGTGTTGATGCACCCATGGTTGTAATCCTGTTCAGTAACTCTTCAAAAAGAATCATTTTAATTCTTTGTACTTTTCCCAACTCACTCTTTATCATTTCTAGTGCCTGCCAATATTCTTTGCAAATAGTTTCAGGTAAAAATATGTTGCCTTTTTTTAACAAAAAAAATGGATGAAAAGGAAAGTGTTCACCATTTCTGTGTTAGTGGATTTGAAAATGTGAATTAAAGACAAAAGTAGAGAAAATATTGAAGCTGAGGCCAGAAATGGAAGTTCGGGTCTCATTAACATTGCCCTTGCTGTGATCATGTCTCATCTTCAATGAAAAGTAGTCTTGGGCTGGAGGGATGGCATAGAGGTTAAGGCATCTGCCTGCAAAGCCAAAGGACAAAGGTTCAATTCCCCAGGACCCACATTAGCAAGATGCACAAGGGGGCACACACATCTGGAATTTGTTTTCAGTGTCTGGAGGCCTTGGCACACCCATTCTCTTTCTTTCCCTCTTTCTGTCTATCAATAAGTAAATAAAAATATTTTTTAAAAAAAGAAAAAAGAAAAGTAGTCTCAACTCTGTAGAAAAGGACATCTTCTAGTGTCCAATTCAAAAATGCTCTTATTGTGGAGAAATTTTATAGTTAGTTAAGAAATGGACAACCCCTAACACACTCACGTCCAATCTTTAAGCAAATGTTCAAGATGATTGCTACGTACTTGCAGTGAGGGATGAAAATGGACCCATAAAGCATTTTAGAAGATTAATGTACATGAGGCAATCATTGGTTTCATAAACCTTTGTCAAATTCATTCTCATCAACATAGCATGATACACACAGAGGATCCAGCACCTGAATTACTTTTCTTTTCTTTTCTTTTTTTTTGTTGTTTAGTTTTTATTTCTTTATTAGCAACAAACAGAGAAAGAGGCAGAGTGAAAGTGAGAGAGAGAGAGAGAGAGAGAATGGGAGCACCAGGACCTCCAGCCACTGCAAATTCCAGATGCATGTGCCACTTTGTGCATCTGGCTTATGTGGGCATTGGGGAATAGAACCAGGGTCATTAGGCTTCACAGGCAAGCATTTTCCTGCTGAGCCATCCCTCCAGCCCCCTGAATTACTTTTCTAAAGAGCCCTATGGGCACCTACTCACATTATGTGTTTCTTTCAGTCTTTTGATATATTTTAGGCAGAAAAAAATAGAAAAAAAAAAAACATTCAGTGTATTTATTTCTAAATTTCTTTGCTCTCTAACTGAAATAAAAAAAAAAAAGAAGAAGGGCCTGGATGATGCTAAGCAGTTAAGGCGCTTGACTGCAAAGCTAAAGGACCCAGGTTCGATTCCCCAGGACCCATGTTAGCCAGATGCACAAGGGGGCACATACATCTGGAGTTCATTTGCAGTGGCTGAAAGCCCTGGCATACCCGTTCATTCTCTCTCTCTCACCTTCTTTCTCTGTCAAATTCAAATCACTGTTTCTAGTCTAGAAACATTAGAGCAAGTGGCAGTGAAATTTCAATATGACCCCAGAATAATTAATATATCAGGAAATCTCTTGTTAGGGATTGAATTTTTTTTTTAAGTGAGCCCAACAGACTGGCCTTTTTTATGCTGAGAGAGAGAGAGAGAGAGAGAGAATTGGCATGCCAGGGCCACCAGCCACTGTAATCATACTCCAGATGCGTGCGTCCCCTTGTGTACATGTGTGACCTTGTGCACTTGCGTCACTTCGTCCATTTGGCTTACATGGGAAATGGAGAGTCAGACATGAGTCCTTAGGCTTCACAGGCAAGTGCTTTAACCACTAAGCCATCTCCCCAGCCTAGAGATTGATTTTTAATTCACCTCACATTAGTAAGTTCCTTGTCCCCTTCTACCACATTTTATTTTATTTTATTTATTTATTTTTTTCCTTCTACCACATTTTACTTAAACTTCCAGTTAGTGCAGTATCATAAATTCTCTCCCACATGACTACAGAAGGGAAAGAGAAATTTTGTCCACTGAGAAGTCCTCTCTCGACAAATTGGGAAGTGTTGATACCAAGAACCAGCTAAGGTCCCTTGGATACTTTTGATTTTTCTTTCATTTGGTTTTTATTTCCTTCTTTCTAATATAACAAAACCAGTACTTCCTTGGAGAAAACCAAGGCTTTAAATTCCTTTGGAGGGAATAAGAAAGCTTTATTTTCTTTAAAAATAAACTGTTATGATAGCTTCAGGCTTATTTTAAATACAATAGCCAAGAACAAGAGTCTTTGTCCTTTGATTGAGAACATTATTAGGCAAATATGAATATTTAATTATTTCCCTTAGACCTAAAAGTAATTAGTTTTGCCAGAATGTCAGTCCACAAACTTTTGTCTTTTATACAAATGTTCTATGTAGATATATAAGTGAAAGTGATATGCGACTTCTCATTTATTTTTTTAAATAAAAGCCATATTTCCTACATGGACTATTTTAGGGTCAATTTTAAGTGGTCACAATGTGTCATAGTTTCTAATTCCATAGCATGTTAAGTATCTCCCTGAGCAAGGAACCTGTATTCACTTTAGTTACATGAAGGTGGCATGGGAGAGTGGCATGCTTGTGTTTGAATACTTCATACAAATCCTGCTCTGGCTGTGCACTGTGTGATGCCACCCATGTTGCTTCTGTGAGCCTCAGCTCTCGTTTGTAAAATTGGGATACAAACAGTGTTTAGCTTACATAATTGATCTGGGTATTGGGCAAGATTCTTCTAACCCCACTGTTGGTGATAGTGGGTGATGTGAGCTTGAGACCCTTCATTCTGCATGCCCAAATTACATTACCCCCTTTTGGCATTCTCTACCCTCTGCTTTCTATCCTTTTGTGCTAATGGATTTGTATACTTAGTTTAAGCTTCTCTCTTGTGAAAATGGTATCATAGTTTTCTTCTGCTATATAACTAGCCTATAGTAATCACTAGACACTTAACATTTTCATGTTGTTTAATGAAGTTGAGCCTAGTTATTCAATATCAAATAATACATGACTGTATACTGAAAGTTTTGTGTGACTATAATACCATTTCATAAAAAATGGCATAACTGTTTTTCTATAAGATTTTTCTTTCCCAACTCTATCATGGTAATACTTTCTATCAGGGAATCATTTTTAGCTATGTTAGTTTTCAAAAGAATTGTCTCACTTGTAATATTTGATTTAAAATGATAAGTAATTTAATTTCTGGATGAAAACAGATATACTGGTTTAATGTCTGCTGATACAAAAACACATTTACACATAGTGAAATTCATTTTGAGATAATTTTGGTACATGCCTTAAAGCGTGTGTGTCATATCATTTTTCAGTTTAATCCAATAATGTTATGAATTCCTAAAGCCAGGCTTATTTTTCAAGTCAATTCATACACTGTCTTTTGTAGAATGTAACAGTAATTTAAAGCTATTCCACATCATCAGGTGCTCTACTAAAGAGATCTTCCTTACCATCCCACTATTAGGTTCACAATTTGTCTCAGAAAGGCATGGATGTATGCTTAGTTAACGGTATCATGTTACGTTCTATTAACAAAATATTTATTTTGTTATTTATTATTTATTTATTATGAAGGATACTGTCCTACATGAGACCATCTCACTATCAGTGGCATGTATGTTTGATCTCAGTTTACCATAAAAAAGGTCTTAGCAGCTGATCCCATGTGTTCTAGCTCACATCATACTTAAGCTCCATTTTAAGGAAAAGCCTGGTTGATGACTAAATAATTTAATTATTTAATTTGGAATAGTTTATTTCCATAACCACTGCTATTATTGAATTGTAGTGCTGTATCCATTATAACAAAAGAGCTATATGACTAGCTTTGAAAGAAAAATTTCACCATAGCATCATCCAGCTTCAGTGATCTCAAGTATTAAAGCAAGTTGGGCATTGTTAGAACAATTATTATCATTGTAATAATAGAATATTCTATTTCTGGATGTAGTGCTGAAAAAAATGTGTCCATTACATTTCACATCTCAACTCAGTAAGTGCTAAATCAGTATTTCCAAACTTGCATGTTTAAAAGTGATTCTAGTTTAGAGTTGACAGATTTATTAAATAAAAATACAGATGTTCAATTAAATTCTAATTTCAGATAAACAACAGATAATTATTTCAAGTCTGTTCTAAATACTTATGACATCTAAAAATACTTTTGTTTTATCTGAAATTAAACCTTAAATCAATGCCTTATGTTTTATCAAGAAAACCTGTTATAGGTTGATGAAATGAATGTAAATAACAAACAAATTAATTTAAAATGCTCAAAATGTCTCTTATGAGAATTTATAAAGTATTTTGTATAGGTTGAAAGCACTTAATATTAGTTGGACAAATATAAGTTTAAATCACCAGAAAAAAAATACATGAACTAGAACAAAGTCTCATGACTGTCATAAACTCAATCGTTAGTAGCTATAATAAAGCAGAAGAAAGGGCTATTAATGATGTGGACATTCCAACCACCTCCATCGGTGAATATATTATGGCACATGGCAAAGGGAGAATAAAGTAGCAGATACAATCTAGGTTGCTCATCACCTGGTGTGATAATGAGAGTTACATTACATCTACATTTGGGCATTTGGGAGAGACACAGAGAGAGGGAGAGGAAAGAGGAAGACAGATAGAGATGGGCACGCCAGCAGCTTTTCAGCTGCTGCAAATGAAATCCAGATGTGTGTGCCCCCTTGTGGTCAAGTGCGGTATTGTGCCCTTGCATCACTTTGCATCTGGCTAAGCATGGGACCTGGATGTTGGAACCACTGGAGATTGGAAACAGCATTCTTAGGCTTAGAAGGCAGGTGCCTTAACCACTAAGCCATCTCTCCAGCCCTACATCTTCATTTTTGATCCTAGCTAGCTTCATTTTCTAGGCCCAAGGTCTTGAGGGAGACTATGGGAAGATTTGTGGAATAGATACTTACTATCCTGAGCCTGGACTCAAAGCTACATCCTTTACTTGTCTATGGTCAATTAAAAGTTCTCTAAGAAAGTCATAGATGTGAGCACATGTGTATGTAGGTGCATGTGTGTTGAGGCCAGAGGACAACCTTGGGTGTCAATCTACAGACGCGACATACAGTTTTTGAGACAGTGTCTCTCATTGGGTTGGAGCACCTCTAATTGGCCTAGACTGACTGGCCAGTGAGCCCCAGGTATCCTCTTTTCTCTACCGACTCAACTAGATTAGAAACATACCATGCCCATTTTTCCCCATGGCTTTTGACACTTTACAGATTAAGTTGTCTCCATAGTCCCAAGACTTTTGAGTTTTGAAGCCAGAATTTAAGTTTGCTTATGAAAGCCTAAATCTCCAAAGTCTAAATTGTTTCCACAGTATTACAGTGATTCACTTGAAGCATTCACTACAGCTTTATAGAGCTGGGCTAATATAAAATGATGCAGCCCTGAAGCACCTCCTTACATCTGAGGTGACATCAAATAACTTGTTGATAACCCGATCACAAGTCATGGAGAAACAAGCACGGATGGGTCACATCTTTGTCATCTGCAGCTCTTGCTGGGGCTGTTTAAGTCACTAGATGCTAAGCATCTCCAAGGACTAGGAGGCTGTTTTCCTCATGTCTGTGCTTCCTGCACCCAACACAGTGCTTGACCTGTTGGTATGCAGCAAAGATTTTTGAAGGGGAGGAAAAAAATCAGTGCATGAACCAAGAAAATTTTCTCCACATTGCTTTTTTTTTTTCTGAGTCTAAGAAATGAAATTACATTCTTGAGAATTCTGAAAAAGAAAAGAACAAACCAGCTTCATGTGGGCATTTAAAAAATTATTTTAAAAATATTTTATTTCATTATTTATTTATTAGAGATAGACAAAGGGAGAGAAACAGAGAATGGGCATGCCAGGGCCTCTAGCTGCTGTAAACGAACTCCAAACACATGTACCACCATGTGTATTTGGTTTATGCGGGACCTGGAGAATCAAACCTGGGTCCTTAGGCTTTGCAGACAAGTGGTTTAACCGCTAAGCCATCTTTGCAGCCCATGTGGGCATTTTTATTTATTTTCTAGGAGAGAAATGGGGCCCATCAGGGCCTCTTGCTGTTGCAAATAAACTTAGATGGCAATTAACCAATTAACAGAGGATTCGATAATGAAAATGTGGAATACATATGTGCAATAAAATTTTACTTATAACAAGAATAATATTAGAAAAATCACAAGTACACATAGGATCTGAAAGCAAGCTAACTTAGGTTCAGAAAGATAAAAAGCATTAACTTTTAACATTTCTATGCATGTGAATAGAAGTGTGAGAGTAGGTGTAAGCTATGAAACTCAATCGGAAAACATGACAGGGGAGACAGAGATCGTGAGAAAGGATGGGGTTGGCAAGAGGACTGGTAACATGAAAGCACAAGGAAGTGTATTGTGAGGTGAGTACATGGAGGGAGGGGCTGGGAAAAAAGAGGGGAGAAGGGGAACAAAACAGTTATAAAATGTCATCGTGAAACCCGATGCTTTCTGTGCTAATAAACTTTTGAAATTTGGGGAAATGACAATTCCATTGTCTGAAACTTGATTTCCGAGGCTTTTGTAAGTTTTGAAACTGAAACTTAAACTGAAGTTTAGGTATAACACACAAAACCAAGAAACTGGTAATTATAGGAAAACTATAAACTTTTAATAATTGATATCTTGAATGAAGCTTTCATATTGACTATTTCATTTATGTATTTTGAAATTGTGGCATAGCAAGTGTGTCTTAAATTCACATTAATGAAGGACAATGTTTCACAAAATTCAGAGACCAAATACAATATCTGGATGGATGGATGTTAGTAACATCCTGTGTAGCTTTTGTTTTTCTGGTGTGGTGAGGTACCTCAGCATGAAGAATTGACAGTAAATGTTACATTTCATAGATGTTTTTTTTTTTCAGCACTACCCCTTCAGTCATGTTCAAATGCAAGTTTGAGTGTTGGCATATATGTTTTCTGTCTCTTTCTGTTTCCTAAGGAATGCTGTGGCAGCATAGAAATGGTCAGTCTCGTATACCATTTCATCTGTCAATCATGGTGTCTGCAAAGATTGAATCACAAGCCTGGACCTCTCAGAGAACCTCTCAGAGAACCATAACCTTGCATTGGAGCAGTTACCTGATGGCCAATTTCCACTTAGTAATGGGTCTGATATATCTGAGCAATAATGGCTAATCCACTCAAGACTGAATTCTTGTATATTGAGGACCAGGATTGAGAGTATGGCCAGGTGGCATATAACACCTTTGTCCATCAAATTCTATATTGTTGCCTGTAAATATGAGGTCTCAGCAAACCCATCTATTGGATGCATATGAAGGAAATGGGTGTGTACTTCACAAAGAATGAGATACAGATGAGTCAAAGGGAATCTAGCCATCAATTGCATTTACCAGTTGACTAGCTTGGTTTTTCTAAAAAGAAATCTTATTTTTAAATAATACCTAACACTAACTATGCATATTGTTGATATTATGCATATCATGTGATATTCCAATACGTCTATGCATTTTGTAATCAGACTAACCACATTTATCTTTTAATCACTCATTTGTCATCTCTTCATGATGTAAATGTTTGAAATCTTATTCTCATAGTTTTTTTATGAGAACACAAAGTTTATAGTCACATAGCGAGATGCTGCAATAATAATCCAGAACCTCTTGATCCTTGTAAGTGCAATTTAAAGTCCATTTATCAATCTTTGCCCATCCCTACCTGCTCGTCACGATCCTTTAAAAGCTATTGATGATCTTCATTTCCCTTCTCATTGTCTATGAAATCAACTTTCACATTGCACATGTAAGGGAAATCATAAGGAATTTGGTTTTGTGGTTGTTTTGGTTTGGTTTCTGGTGACCATCCATTTAATCATATTCTCTAATTTATTCTGGAGAGAAAAGTGGCTTGGTGACTGAAATGTCCCATTATCTTCCTTTATATTTTGGAAGACAAAACACAGTTGGGCTTATCTCTTTGTATTTCTCATCCTCCAATCCAACTAGTCCATACAAACAAAACACTATCCTGAACTTTTACATGTTCATGAAGTTAGCTAGCTATCCAAACCTCTATTTTTAGAAATGTACTTTCCTATACTGGCTAAGTTCTGTCCTTTTACAGGATCATATTTTTGTTTTAACTCAGTCTTTTTCCTACATGATAAACTTTCTCCTTCATGTAGTAACTGATAGTGATTTTTGACAATGATTTAATTTTACATTTAATTCTTTCTTGGAATTTTAATTCTCTTATATTTTAAGATTCATAGCTGAGGTCAAGAGAGCTCATTATAGTAGCATTTCACTTTACGTTTAGAATTTTGCCAAATCGTTTAGAAAATTATTTCCAGATATGTGTGTGTGTGTGTGTGTGTGTGTGTATGTACTGGTTTAGTTTTCTGAACTTATATTATTAGTGTATACTTCATTAAATTTTCATAGGATTTGACCTATTACCATAAAACACAGCAACTAGTTAAGCACATCTGGTTCATCTTATTTTATAAACTATTTATTTATTTATTATTGGTTGGGCACATCAGGACCTCCAGCCACTACAAACAAACTCCAGACACATGTGCCATAATGTGCATCTGGCTTATGTGGGTTGTGGGGAATTGAACCCGGGATCTTAGGTTTCACAGGCAAGCACCTTAACCACTAAGCATATTCTGGTTCATATTCTTGATGGATTCTGTGGTGAACTTATGACACTTTCCCTCAATAGCATAAAAGACAGAAACCATGGTAACATTCTCTTCATCATATACCTGGAAGGAAGAATTATTCAAAAATACAGGAAGTGTATTGGCTTTTTTGCCCAGGATGATTTCATTCTAAAGTTCTCCAGGATATGTATTGCTGACATAAAATAACTAAAAAATAACTTTCAATTATATCAAAGGTCATCATATTTACTCCACATTAGGCTTCAGCAGCCACTGGAAACTGGCAAATGTGTAAAGCAAGGGGTGGTAGATGACCATGCCAAAGCCAACTTGAATAGACAGTTCATACCTAAAGTACTTATTGCATTTTTAATGAGATTCTATAAGGTGACATGAGTCTCCTGCATATATTGACAGCATGGGACACCTGATACTGAACAACTTCATCTGCACACGTCCACATACAGTGTTTGTATGTTTCCATGGGGAATGAATTATATTTCCACAGCATATTGATAGGAATAAATGTTAAGGATCTCTGCATATGGTTTTGTCCCTATATCTCCATCAATACTTTGACCAGGGCTATGTAAAAACCAGGTTTGTAGGATATGATACTAATGTTCTCAAGGCCACAGGTTTATTGTCAAGTAGACACTAATACAAATCCTCACGATATATCTTTTAGGTTTATCTAAAGAGGGAGTTTAATTTTGACCAAAATATTTAACAAGTATGTGGATTTGTGACAAGGGGGACTGTCAAAAAAAGTGATTTTATCTGTCCAGGGCAAATTTGGTATATATTTGCATTTATAGATGATGTCACCTGTCCCTCTCAGAATAGATTGAGGTGTGTGTGTGTGTGTGTGTGTGTGTGTGTGTGTGTGTGTGTGTGTGTTTTAAAAGTTCCTATTCTGGTACTACCTGAGTGACTAGAAAAAGAATATTCCACCACCTTTCTAAGATTTTTGGAGTTGTGAAGTCCTACATTCATCTGCATTGTCATCACAACCTCCTGACATGTAGGTCTTTTTCTGTCCTATTATCTAGATGCTTCTACATAAAGATCTAGCTGCTGTGGTGACTTTTCCAGTAAGATTGTTCTGATTCGCTTTCTATTTTTCCAATTTACTAGCTCTGAGATTTTTATGGGGGCTTAAACCAATAGAATCTCACTTTTTAAAACCCAAGTATTAGGGATAATGATTATACCAAAGGGATATTAGAACATTGAATCAGATTTTTGCAAGTGCCTGAGAACTCTTAAGCCTGCAATGGGTGATAATAATCATTTTGAATGTTGCTTTGCTGTCTTGTGGTTTCTGCACTACGTTCATCTTCATAATGCACACTATTTGTAATTGATTTCATACCTTAATGTGGGCTTTTATTCATCTTCTCCCATGTTTAACTTAAATTAAGTATCAGTGCATCATCTATTCCCTGAACAAATGTATACTTTCTGTTTCTCATGAAATAATGTACTTAGTCTTCTCAAGGGTCTGTCTTTCTAGTAGCATAAGCCACAATACAGAAATCAAAATCCCATTATGTGATGTTATCTATGCAGCCAAATATTCTCGTCCATGAGTTAATATCTACTCCAACATTTGAGCATTAATTAAAGAAACGCTGATTAAAAATGTTTATCCCAAAATGTTCATTTTCTCACCCTGGTCATCAGAGTCTTGAAATTCCCAGATAAATTCTATAGTTATCATTTGTCCATTTGCTCCTGGAATAAGTAGGAATCAGTTGGCACTACGTCCTAGTATATTTATGGGGAGAACCGATACATAGCTCTATTTGCTCAACTCTATGTAGGAACACTTCATTGATGTCCTCCTTTTGTTATGATGCTACTTTCAAACACAATTACTGTCTGATAACAGTGGGATATAACTTCATATATTTCAGGTAATTCTTGTGTGGAAAATTTTCTTTAAACCATTTTTATATTTGTCATGTATTCTTCAAAACATATGTTAGATATATCACTTCAGGGGAAATATATTTTTCTCAATCAAGTTCCCTCTCAGCTCTCAGAAGTGGATGAACTTGATAATAATGAGTCTAAATTGTTCTGAAGGGTTGTTAATAACACGTTTTTGTACCTGTTGAAATGAGCTCCTATCTATGCATCATTGAAACATAGCATTAATTACAAAAAAGTTATGATCATTTGTAATTTTTATGCATTGAATATTTGTCTCCTCCCAAACTGACATGGAAAAGTGCTTATTGATTTAATGCTATATGTAGCTAGAACATAATGAAGGATGCACATGTTATGAAGGCTCTGTCCTGGACTTCTGTATGCATAGGCTATACAGGAGTACATTCCTTTTTTTAACCTTTTGTCATAAGGATGCAGGGCATTGACACTTGATCTTGGTTTATTCAGCTTCTAGAACTGTGAAAAATAAAACGTGTTCTTTATGAATGACATTGTTTGTGTTATTGTGGTCTAAGAAGTTCTAAAGATTTTTAAAAACTATATAACTTGGCTCAGAAGCTGAAATTTAGGGACTGATTTTCTTCCTCAATCATAATGAATGAGTGTGGTAGTTTGAATAGATGGCATCCAATATATTCAGTGTTTTATTAGTTTGTAGTTTGCATCTGCAGCATCTCAATGGAGGCAGTGTCACTGGGCAGATCTTAAAGTGTGATGGTGGGTTTGAGATTTCAATCTGAAGATAGCCAAAGTGTGCCTAGCTGGAGTTCCTGAAGTGTGCTGTGCTGAGTGGCTTTTGGCTTTCTCTCTCTCTCTCTCTCTCTCTCTCTCTCTCTCTCTCCTGGTCCTGTAAGAGCAGGCCAGCTTCTTCTGCCATTACGGAACTTCCCCTGGATCTGTAAACTTCAATAAATCCCTTTCTCCATAACTGTACCTGGTCTAGAAGTTCATCTCAGTGAACCTGAAGTGGTCTGCTACAATGAGAATGCCAATAAACTCTCATATGATGCCCCTTTATAACTTCCCTACCAGTACAAGTATTTTTTGATGTCACTATGTATAGAAAAATGGCAACATAAAGAGCTTCTGAATGAAGATGTAGGTTGGGAAGAAGAAATGTGGACTAAGATGAGGAAGAATCAAAACCCCAGAGAAATTCTTTGGATTGAGAGAAGTGAGGTTCTGGTAGAATCAAGAGAAATTGTAGAAAGCTTGGGAGGAGTCATACAGGAAGGTAGTGTTGAAGATGAAATGGTAGGTAGGGTTTATATTGGAAATGTGTTGCAGTTATCAATAAAGAACCCAACAAAAAACAGCTTATGGTGTCACATGCATCTGGAGTTTGTGTGCAGTGGCCAGAGGACCTGGCATGACCATTCTCTCTCTCTCTCTCTCCTTCTATATATCTGCTTCTTTCAATCTCTCAAATAAATAAATAAAAATACTTTAAAAAAAAAGCAGCTCCTGGGAGGAAAGTAATTACATTAGCTTATATTCTCAAGGGGAAGTTTTATGATGGTAGGGAGAGCATGGAATGAGCAGAAGCTGGACACCACCTCTGCCACAGCTTTAGGAAAACATCAGCAAGAGAGTGAGCCGAGTTCTGGCAAGGAGAAGGTGGCTGTAACATCTGTAAGCCTTCCCCAGGAAACACACCTCATTCAGCAAGAATCCACCTCCAAACTTGCCATCATCCCAGGACCATGCGTTCAGAACACAAGAGTTTATGGGAAACAGATATTAAAACCAATACAGAATTCTTATTGAAAATAAAGGACAAATTCCAAGCTGAAGGAAATGCTTATAGGAACAGATGCTTCATTCAGGTCTTGGGCTGGATTTTTTAACCTTGCTTTAAGAGAAGGTAGTACTTTTATTACAGCCAGAAGTGAAGACCAGTGAAAACCATGGAAATTCAAGACAAAAAAAAAAAAAAAAAGTAATCTAGAAATTTAGAAAGAAAAAAAAAAAGATATTGATTTAGCAGCATTTACTGAGTATTGATTTTTGTATTCATCTAATTTTCCAAAATTAAGGTATGATTTCTTAAAGGTTATAGTTACACTAAAACATCTTTGATTGTTGAGGGAGGAAATGGTTTATCCATAGTAAATATCAACTGAAAAATAACCATCAAGCATTACCTTAGCAGTGTTCTAAATGGATTGATCTAATTTATTTTCACCAGAAGATATGTGCTCTTTTTATTCTATTATATAGATGAATTGATTGATTGTGGAGAGGGTAAGTGACTTGAATGAGATCATAGACATAGGAGATTGACAGACCTTGGATTTGAAGCTACCTCCTTGGGATTCATATTTATTTCCTTAATCATGGACAGTTGCACTATGTGGAGGAAGAAGATGGAATGTTTAGGAAACTTCCGTGAGAATCACTTGTCATTAGATTAGCTCACTCTCCTTATGCCTCTGTGGCATCTTATGTATGTCATGCCCATTGTGGGTGTTTGAGTGTTACATAACCCCCAGAGCCTCATGTGTTTGTGATTAGGATTCCTACTGAGGTCCCAGCTGGTGGAGTTTGGGGGCAGTGGAGCCTTGCCAGAGGAAGTGTAATACTGGGCCTGACTTTATGGTGATTAGTCCAACCCACTGAATGTTCAGAGCTACCTTGTTCTTGCTCTCTCTTCTCTTCACTTGGCCTCGCTCACCTCTCCTCTCCTCTCCTCCTCTCTTTTTCATACATATGTGAAGTTATGAGCAGACTGCCAATCTTTTATCAGCCATGTTGAAGCTTCCTCTCAAAATTAATAAGCTTGAAATAAATCCTATTTTTCTATATGCTGCTTCTGACCTGTTCTATTGTCCTACCAATGAGAAAATATCTGTTAAACCAATGAAAGTTTCTGTGTGTGTGTGTGTGTGTGTGTGTGTGTGTAGTTCAATACATATGTTTTTTAGGACTAGGTTGTGATTTCTTTGAAAGAAGGAGTTGTCTTTTTAAATGTATCCTCTTGTCTAGAAGAGGCCATGTGGAAACACATTCAAGGACAATTTCTTGGCTGGCTGTGGTGGCACATGCTATAATTTGCAGGACTAGAGGGAATGAAGCAGTAAGTTCCAAGCCAGCCTGGGCTATATAGTGGAATCCTGTCTCAGGAAACAAAACAGGGTTGAAGAGAAGTTTCAGTGGTTAAGATGCTTACTAGCAAATCCTCACGACATAAATTCGGTTCCTCAGTATCCACATAAAGCCAGATGCACAAAGTGGTGAATGCATCTGGAGTCTGATTGCAGTGGTTAGAGGCCCTGGTAGACTCATTCTCTCTCTCTCTTTCCCCCCCCCACTCCGGTCTTTTTCCATGTCTCTTTTTTCCTCTCTCTTTTCTCTCTTTCTCTCACTGATTGCAAATAAATAAAATATTTTTAAAAGTAAAAAAGAAACAAATTAACACAAATTTCTTGAATAAATTACTCAATGAGATTTGAACAATGATTATGATCTTACAGAAAGAGAATTTGCTAAGAAAGAGGATTCCTTAAGAGATTTTTCAGAGAAGGTAGTAGATTTGGCACCCAGATTGCCAAAAGAGTCCTTGAACTCAGGTTGGGACAATCTAAATGTCTAATGATAGATAAGTGAATTAAGAAAGTGTGGTATAAATGCACTATGGAATATTATTTGTCCTAACAAAAATAAGGCTATTGGGCTGGAGAAATGGCTTAGTGGTTAATGCATTTCCCTGCAAAGCCAAAGGAGCTTGGTTCAATTCCCCAGGACCCATGTAAGCCAGGTGCACAAGGTGGTGCATGCATCTGGAATTCATTTGCAGTGGCTGGAGGCACTGTCATGCCCATCTTCTTTCTCTTTCTCTCTTTCTCTCTCTGCCTTGTTCTCTCTCTCTCTCAAATAAATAAATAAAAATAATTTTAAAAAATAAGGCTATCATGCCTTTTGTGTCAGTGTCTATGAAATTAGGAGATAAACCAAATAAACTAAATACAGAGAGACAAATTCTGGGCTAGAGAGATGACTTAGCAAGTAAGGCACTTGACTGCAAAGCCAAAGGATCCAGGTTCAATTCCCCAGGACTCATGTAAGCCAGATGTACAAGGTGACACACGTATTTGGAGTTCATTTGCAGTGGCTGTATACCCTGGCATGCCCATTTTCTCTCTCCCATTCTCTCTTCCTATCTGTCTCTCAAATAAATAAATAATTGTTTAAAAAAAGAAAGACAAATCCTATATGATTCACTTACATGTGGAATTTAAAATAATCAAATTTGCAGAAAGCAAGTATAGAATGCTTATTATCAAGGACTAGGAGGAGGAAGAACAGAGGAACCTAGTCAAAATTATGAAGTTTCATTCGTAGATGACATTTATACACATACTAATATGATAGATAAATGTACTGTGCTTGAAATACTAATTGTTCCCAATACAAAAGGGAAGGAGAAAATAATAAGTGCATGAGAGGACAGATGTATGAATTAGTCAATTATAGCAATCATCTCACAATGCATATTTAAAGACATCATGCTACACAATTTAAAATATAATTTTGGGGCTGGAGAGATGGCTTAGTGGTTAAAGCGCCTGCCTGCTAAGCCTAAGAACCGGGTTCCAGTCTCCAGGTGCCACGTTTAGCCAGATGCAGTGACGCAAGGGCTCAATGCAGCACTTACCCACAAGGGGGCGCACACATCTGGATTTCGTTCACAGCAGCTGAGAGACTGCTGGCGTGCCCATCTCTATCTGTCTCCCTCTCCCTGTCTCTCTGTCTCTCTCTGTGACTCTCTTCAAAAATAAATAAAAATTAAAAATATTTAAAATATAATTTTTATTTTAAATTAGGCATCAATATGATATTTTTTAAAGTGGATTAAACCTAAAATATAAACTGGGGCAGAGGGCATATAGGCTGAGTCTAAGCTTCTCTTTAATTTACTTGTTAGACTTTTTTTTTTTAACCATCAGCTATGTACAGATGAAAAGTTGTAGAGTGATGTATTTACTCCTTCTTTTACTCCGTAGTCTGGGGAACTCAGTGTGCTTCTCCTAGACTTTGAGAGGTTCTCATATCAACTGTTCTGAACTGGACTCTCCTGGAAGAGGACCATCTTGAGATTTCATGTTGCAAAGTTAGAAAAGCCATCATTCCACACATTCTATAAATGTGAGGGCTAATTGCCTATTCAAATATTCAATATCCAAAAGGTATTAAATTGGGGCCACTCTAATCAGTGTTCATGTTAATTAGAGGTTAGATCAATTAGTAAGCCTACACAATTAATAAGTAAGACACCAGTGGAAACTTGGCCAGTGATAGGAGGGAAACAGAATGGTTGTAGGTTTTATAAGTGTGTGAGTCTGCCTTTGCAACAAATCAATTTTAGTCCTGGTAAAGGTTTGTACATCCATCAACCTGCAACCTAATTGGTGACAAGCATTGCTTCTCCTGTTCATTACTCCACTTTGGACACTTCAAGCTGAAAAATGACTCCAGCTGCACAATGGAAGACCTTCATTTTTCCTTCTTGGCATGAAAAGCCTCTATAATTTGGTCCCAGTCTCAGGTATCACTACTTACTGAATTTTTAATTTGATATTTTGTTATATAATTAATAACAAGAAACTTGACTATTTGGAAATTAGTGGATGAGAAAGTCCTTTCCAGAATGCTTATATAAAATTTATGGCACACAATAATTTTTCCCTATGTAAATATTAGTTAAATATTTTACTGGTGAAATGAAATCAGGGACAAGCAATTGACAGCATAGAATAGATTTTTATTATTAACAATGTGTGACTTCAGTAAAATAAATTTTCATGTTTATTTCATGTTTATTCAAACATTAAAGACTAAAACAATCACTGGCAAAATCACCATCCCAGTCATATTATACAAATACCATCATTACAAGTGTAGTGAACAGGAAAAATTAGTGAGCTGGGGAACATCTATATTATAATGGAAATAAAGTTTGAATATATACTGTGGAATTAATGTGAAAATGAAGACTGTTAAAATACCTTAATTTAAAATTGAGCAGACCTGTATCTTGTTGCAATACTAGATGTATATCTGGTCAATAATATTGAAACATTTACTAATTATGAACTAGATGATTTCCTAAAAAGTAGAATTTCCATAAATCACATTTACATTTCCTAAATGGTACTATGAAGTTTTAGGAGTATTTTTGTTTTGTTTTGAAAACTAAACTTCATGAGCAAAATCAAATAGCAGCAGGAAAATGTTAGGAAAGTTAGAAAATAAGTTATGTTGAGTTGACAAATTAACCCACAAATCTCAGTGGCTCATAGGAATAGAAGTTTCTTTTTTCTTCATAAATAACTTAGAGTGGGTTAGTTTCCTCCAGGGGATCACTTAGCAAAGAGATATTGGTTTCACCAGAAAGATGAAAATGGCAAGAGGATGGGGCATTGGTTCTTAAATATCCTAGCCCTATAGTGATGGATTCTTCTTCTGCTCACATCTCATTGGTCTTACTTGGTCACGTGTTTCCCATTCTACATGAGTGTGAGGAAAGGTAGCCTTAACACACACTAGTAATTGATGAGTAGCCTCTTTCTACCATCATGGTTAATGTTCAACAATTTCTTTTTTTCCATGTTTTGTGTTTTAAAAATTAGCATATACCAATATGTATAATGTAATGACATATTTCATACACATAGAAGATGTGCTTTGATCATATTAATCTTGTGTAATCTTATTAAATCTTCAACATCCCTAATAAGTCTCCTTTTAATTTTATGTCTGTTAATTGTTGTGTCTCCTAGATCCCAGCTATGAAAAAAAACATGTATAAAGTGCCTTTGCAATTCTAATTTCTACTGTACAACTGTACTATGATGAATATCCATTTACAGAAATTATATAATAATTCCATCATTATAGGTGAATAAAACATTATTGTCTATACAACAATTTCTTACTGCATATATTTTAAATAGTAGTTTATCAACACATTACTCCATATTTGTTGCTAAAAATGCCTTCTACTTAAAAGCTTTATGTCACACTGTTGTAACTGTTTCCTTTTCAGATATTCTTTGATGTCTAGTACCATGCCCATGTCAATATTTCATATTCCCAAAGTGGCTCTCATAAATCATATGTAATTTGGGCAACACACTTTGTTTTCCTAAAATTTCCTTTATGAAGAGAGACACTGATCTGGTGGCTGCTCAGTCCTTGCCAGAGTCACTCATGTTCATCTTTTCTCAGTGCACTCTCACCTGCCTTCCCCACTTGCCCTTCTCAGCTGTTTCCCTGCCTTATTGAGCAGAATTCTCCTCCCAGCTGCCAATGTGCTTCTTCATGAAGGTTAGGAGCCTCACATCATGTCTTCCCAGCGTAGTCCCTCTGTCAGAAGGAGTATTTAAATAGGTTTCCCTTCCTAGGAATCGCTCTGATGCATGGGCACTGTTCCCTAACTCCATCTTAGTTTCTGTGAGAATGATGTGCTGATGTAAAGTTTGAGATCAAACACCTGTTACCTCAGGACAAAGATGGCAGATGGCCAAATGGGCCTTTTCTGAAAGGACTAGAAACACCTGGGATGTAAAGCGATGGCCCCTTCCCAGGGGAACAGATAGGCCTCAACCATCTATATCCTCTGCTTTGTTATTAGCCTTTGTACTTATTCCTCAAATTCTCTCTCCTTATGAGATAGCCCAAATTACCTGCTATAAACTACACATCCAGGCAATGGAATGTTTATGACTTTAATTTTTAAACTGTATTAACTAAGCAATAAGGAGGAGATAAGAGCATTTTCAAGTCATTTACCAGAATAACTCATAAGGAATAAAAATCTAAAGATCTATTTTGTCTGTAAAATTATGTTGACAAATTAGGAATCTGCAGAGTTTTATTGAAATGATTTCAGCATGTGAACCAGTGTTTTATTTCCATGGTTATTCTATCAAACTTTCTCTTCCAGTCACATACAAATATTCCTATTTTTCTCTTAAAAATTAGAATAGCTTTGTAAATGCTAATTTAGACAACATTTGTGTACTAAAAGGGACTGCAGTTCAGTCTATACCTCACACTTTAATTATGCAATTTTGAAAATTTCTTATTCTTCTGTCCTGTAAATAGGGTCTGGAGGAAGTTTTCTAATTTATATTTGGTTTGATAGTTAAGCCTACCCTGCTATGCCACTACTTAGCTTGTCATCATACACACTGCTTTTCACTGCTGTAGGTTTCAGGACAGGTAGTCTGTTATTGTCTATTTTCTGTAAGTCACCATAGATCTGTTGCATATTTTTTCATTCTTGGAATAAGGATTCTTAGCCACTGTGGTGCAAATATGTACAGGCAAAGCCATGTACTCTTATAAAAGTATGTTCTCCATTAAGACTAAAAGTTTATAACTAATTCTAAGAGGTCATATGTAACTGAAATTGATCCAGCCTTGCTGACAGTCTTGTTCTAAAAAGCAAATCAAATCTAGCCATCAACTCCTGTAACCACTTCAGAAGCACTCATATCAGCCAGGCATTGATCCCTCCCATAACACACTTCCTGCTGCTGCACCCAGTCCTCCTGGCTGATTAAAATCCATACTGCCCACAGGTGGCCTGCCTAGGCCTGATGTCAGTCTTCCAGGCCCCATCAACACTCTCCCATATGAGGCATCCTGTACTGATGTCATTTTCTCAGACACCAACTGTCTGCCTGCTGGAACCTGCTGTCTGATGAAGGATTTGAGTCTCCAAAATGAGTTTCCTGTATCCCTAGAACCTGTTCAACTTATCTGACCTGGTCTAAAGTTTCCAAGCCCCATGATGACAATCCCATGCTCTCTTATTCAGTCTGTCTTTTACATGTTTGTTTCTAATATTGTCTTTCTCATTTTTATTGATCTGTCAGCATTTCCCTTTTGTTTGAATGCATGTCCTTCATAGACTCAGATGTTTTATTAAAGCTTGTTACCTGGGTCTCAAGGAGCCTGGCTAGAAGAGGTGCCACTGGGGGGTGGATCTTCTCATCCAGCCCTAAGGTGTGTTTTAAGGTGGATCTGATTTCAAGCCCAAAGGTGTACAGATCAGTGTGAGCTCTGGGGTCCTGCTTGCTGCCAGATTTTGTGCTCGATGCTTTTGGTTTATATGGACTGTTTTACTGTTTCTCTGTGCTTGGATGTATGTATGGAAGCAGGTTCTTTGGCCATCAATGGAACTCCCCCCACCCCCAGCACCAGGATCTGTAAGCCTAACCTTATAAAATCCTTCCTCCTCTAAACTGTGCCTGGTTTGGATGTCCATCCCAGCAACGTGGAAATTGACTACCACATTTTCTTTTCTTCCTTGTTTCCTTTCTTCCTTCTCTCCATTTTCCCCTTCCTTCTTCCCTCCTTCCCCCTTCCTTTTCATTAACAGAAAATCTGTGATTACTTCTCAGGCTTCATATTCTTAGCCAGTTTCAGTGTACCTTTGGGAGTCTAGAATTTTTTTCAGCTGTGATTTTATGGGAATTCAGATATACAGTGAATTTTTTTTTGTACCACCACATTATGTAGAAAACAGCCAATTATTATTGTGTTTTAAAGACAATATGTGTCTAAGATTTCTTCTGGCTCCCAAATTGGGTGATATTGCTTTGAACTTAAAATGTTTTTACTATAATTGAATTCTAATAATGATTACTCCCAAGGATATGGTTTGGCAGAAAGTCAGGAGTTGCTTTTATGTTTATTAAAGTATCTTATTTAGTTAGTTGTGAGCAGAGAGATGGGGAAAGAGAAAGATGGAGAAGGAAAGAGTAAGGGAAAGAGAGAGAGATAATATGAATGGATGTACCAGGGCCTCTCCCCATTGCAAATAAACTCTAGCCCAGATGCATGTTCCACTTTTGTGTGTGTAGCTTTATGCAGTTTATGGGTAATTGAACCTTGGCCAGTAGACTGCAAGCAAGCTCCTTTGATTACTGAGCTGTCTTTCCCGGCCCTACAGTGAATACTTTTGTTTCCTTTATCTACTGTTTCAGAGTCTTAGCATTCTAGAAATGCGACATATTACTCTGAAGTTAATTCATGGGCAGTCTTTGTCTTACTGGACTCCATTATGAATCCATGTTCTTTCAACTATTCTGTGAATTTTTAAAAATAATTGTACTCTTTTTTTAAAACAATATACTTTATAAATAAACTTTGATGGTTATGAGGATTGATCTCAGCTTCAGTCATGCTAGACATACACTCTACCCACTTTGTTTTTAATAATGGAAAAAAATTGCTTTTATTTTTGCCACTCCCTCTCTACAGTTAAAAATAAACAATCCGGGCTGGAGAGATGGCTTAGTGGTTAAGGTGCCTGCCCGCTAAGCCTAAGAACGTCAGTTCCAATCTCCAGGTCCCACTTTTAGCCAGATGCAAAGTGACACAAGGGCACAGTGCCGCTCTTTCCCACAAGGGGGTCGCACATATCTGGGGTTCATTTGCAGTGGCTGAAAGGCTGCTGGCATGCCCATTCTTTATCTGTCTTCCTCTTCCTCTCTCTCTGTCTCTCTCTGTGCCTCTCTCTCAACAAAATAAAAATAAATAAATAACAATAAACAATCCACGAATAACTTTTAGGAACCAGTTCATAAACTTGTGCTACAAGTAAGTACAAATTCTTACTATTATTTTAAAAAAGTATATTATTGCTATTTGGATATAAACACAATAAAAGGCATTATCAAAGGAATTATAAAAAGCACATAAGTAAAGAGATTTATTTTAAGGGTTTAGAAAAATTAAATATTATGGTTTGCAGAACAAATGGTAACAAAGAGCATGGCAGAAGACAAATAGCTTGATGGTCTACAAAGTACACAAGCATTTATACAATGCTGATTTGACCAAATGCAATTAAAATTAAGTTGAATTTCTTTTGTGTTAATATAATACCTCATAATTTACATTCATAATGCATTAAAAACTGTAAAAGGAGGGCTTCCTCAGATTGCTATCAGATACTGATCCTCTGCTAGATAATAATTGGTCATGCTTATTCGCACGCACTTGCTCCAGGCCGAGCACTGCTTCATTCCTTATTAACTAGATTGCTGAGAATTATAACTGAGTATGCTTTATGCATTACCTCTCCATATACTGTTGTTTCTAGGCACATTACTTTTACTTCTGTCCTTCCCTGTGAGCACCAGACCTGTATTTCCAGTTGCCACTGATCATGATGGCTCAGGTGTCTAGAAGGTGGTTCAAAGAGGCAAATCAAGAACAGGATTCAAACGTTGTCTTTCACTGTTTAATCCCTGATTCCTGTTTCTTCCATCCTCAATGCATTTTGTCACCAAAATCTCCAAGTTCCAAAATTCCCCACAAATCTCCTAGATCTGCCCCTTACTTCTTCATTATTCTACTTCCAGGAAGTTAAGTGCTATTTCCTACCTTATTTTATTGTTATTTTTTAATTTTTTAATTATTTGGCAATACTATCTATCTCTTAGCTATTGATGTTTTTGGCCCTTGAAAATCAGTCCTTGAGTGCTGCCAGTATTGTTCACCTTTGTTTTCTGTGATAGCTATTTTCTCTATTCTTTTTGTCTGGAAAGCCTGGGACTTAAAAGACCCTTGGTTCTATTTTTTTTCTTCTTATTCACATAAAATTTTATTTTCTTCCCTGCTAATTTACATGTGTTTCCCACTTGAGGAAAGCCATATTCAGTGCAAGGGCTATGTTAGATTCTTCTTGATAACCTTAGCATTTAATATTAGATTTCGGTCAATAGAGGATTTTAAAAATTTTTTCCTAAATAAATACAAGTATGTTTGATAATTTATAATTTAGCTTAATAAAACATTTTAGTTTACCTAAAAACTGGGGTATAATATATTAATTGTTGTTTAATGCACAGAAGGGAGAGAAAAATATGTAGTGTCAGTTACCGTTTTAATTTAAAATAGTCTATTAGCCTTGAATTGACATCAACAAATATCAGGTGCTTGTTATTGGATACTAACAGGAAATACTCTTCCTTTGTTCCTTCGCAAGACCCTCATAATATAAGAAAAAGATGATGACATCAAATTAAAAGAGAGACTAATGGAGAGAGGGAGGGGTTATGATGGAGATTGGAGTTCTAAAGGGGAATGGGGGGAGGAGAGGGAAATATCATGATTTTTTGAATGTAAGTATAGAAGTTGTCAATAAAAAATAAAAATAAAAATAATAACAATAAAAATAACTATTGTCCTTATGGATTCTCATATAATAAATATGAAGGTTCAAATGCTGTGAGTGAGCTATAGTTTCACTTGAATGTATAAGAATATGTAAACACACATATGTGTGTGATCAATTATTCTAAGATTAATACATATCTCTGCAGCAGTCTGCTTTAAAATATTAAAAATGAACAAATTTTTCAATAAACTGGGAGTTATAAATAGAAAAACATTTAAAAAATAAAAATGAACAAATAAAAAACAGGTAGCTTAAGACCTAAGATTTATTTAATTTTTTATTAAGAACATACTGTGTATGGATATATCATGTTTTGGTACCATCTTTTCCCTCCTCTCTGCTCCCATTCTGCTGGGGGCTCTCCTCAGTGGGGTTGCTGGTATTCCCAATGAGGTTGTGGGTTATGCATTGTGGGAGCAGCAGTCAGTAATTGTGGTTCTCACAATCTTTCCTTCCCCTCTGCCATAAAATTCCCTGAGCCTTTGTGGGTGTGTTTTAAGTCTTCTTCAGTCATGAGCTCTTAGGAGCTTCTCTGGATTTCTGCCTTGGTATGTGTTGAGAATCCTCAGGGTCTGTCTCCTTCACCCTGGTGCTGATTGTCAGGTTCACCATGGAAGTAGCTCTGTTGCTCCTCTCCCCAATTCCTCTGTGGTTTTGCCTGTGCCTTGACTGAGATACAATTGTTTCCTTGGGTCTCATTACCTTCTGAAAAAAAAAAAAAAAAAAAAAAAAGATTCTCAAACAGAGAATGAAGTCAGCATAGGTTAAATTGGATAAGCATTATTAATTTAGGGAGATTTTCATGGATGTACTCCCTCTTTTAGTCAAAGACTAGTGGGAGCTTGTCATTGGAGAGCATAATCTTTGTTTGTCTCCATAGGATTCAGACCTGGTTCCCAGTTCCAGATATGGCTTCCTTTCCATTGAGTGGATCTCTCAGCCAACCAGAAAGCCATTGGTTACCCACGAAGGCTGTGTGCCACCATTGCACTGGTGTTTACTTCTTGACAGGCTGATTGCTCAAAGATTTCTTATATAGAGAGGCCCAACCAGTTATTAAAGCAGACAACTTCAGGGCTATGTTCTGTTGCATTTAAAGTAACACTAGTCAGGCATGGTGGCTCATGCCTACAGTCCAAACTTTAAGGAAGCTTAGGTAGGGGGTATGCCAGGAATATGAGGCCAGGCTGGGCTACAGAGTGAGTGTGGGTCACGCTAGACTTGAGTAAATCCCTGCCTCAAAAGCAAACAAACAGTAAGTAAATAAATACAGTAAAAATAAGAAGCTGTTAAATTTTGGATAAATTTGGGTTGTGATTATAAATACAGGAAGTCTTTTTAATATGCATACTCTGCTCAGTCTGAGTTCCTATAAGGAAAATAGAAACAATACAGTAAACATCAGAGAGCATTTTAAAAGAGTGGTGGTGGAAAAGAAGTCAGAGCAATAAAGAATAAGTTAATGCTGTAATAGATTTGAGAATGAAATCTACTTGCTAGGGCAGTAGAAGGAAAACACTGGGGTTGTGAGAATCTTGCACCCAGGCACAGCAGCCCTATAGATTTATGATTGGGATGCCATATGGGAGGGGAAGGAACACTGAGCTAAAGAAACATTTTAGAGATAGGACTGAGTTTAGAAGTACCAGTAGCTGTTGGCACCTCCGAAGCTTGGAGAAGGACCTCCTGGACCCCATCTTCAGCCCTGTGCAAAAGAGTGCGGGCAACTGTGCTGGTTCTTATTAGGATGTATGCGAGACGCCCCTGGCAGTTTTGACCAAAACCAAATGCTGCTGTTGATGTTGGGATACAGGTCATTGCTGAGTGGCCTGCAAAAGAAGTTCTTCTTTCTTCTTACTGTCCACTACTCTCCAGTACCATCCATACACAAGCACACATTAGAAAACCAGGTAACAAGGGAAAAAAAAGTTATAAATAGAATTTTATAAAGAGGAACTCATAGAAGTAGACAGTAGGGGAAGCATGGATTTAGGGGTACAAAGTTTCCATTAGACAATAGTTTCTGGGTATTTGCTTACACAGCAAGGTGACTGCAGTTCATAATACTATGTTGTATATTTAAACTACCTAAAAGTAGATTTTGTATATTTTCCTAAAGAAATAGTAAATATTGGAGGTGGTGGTATGTAATTAACATGACCATCCCACAATGTATAAATAAATGAAAAATTATATCTCATAACCTTATACAAATTGTTACTTATCAAGAAAAAAAATAAAATTGGGGGAAGAAAGCTGATAATAATTGTGGAACACATCTTTAGTGCAGTTCTTGGGAGCCTGAGGCAGGAGGATAATGAGTGCCATCTTACCTGGGCTGCACAGAGAGTCTAAAGAAAGAGGAGCAGTAGGAGGAAAGTGAGACTAGCAGGAGTCCTGTCCTACCATCAGAAACTGCAGTGGAGGGATCAGAATTTGGGGAGAAATAACTTCATGATCTGAAAAGATAAGCATCTGAATTCTGAATAAGTCCTTCATGATGTTTTCCCAAAACCTAGAGGTTTATGTTTATTTTCATAGGGACTTAAAAAAATGCATGTCTAGTAACAAAATAAATATGCATTTATATTCCTGTCATGATACTGCAATTTATGCCAACAATAAAAGCAGAAAAGATTCAGTATAGGTCAATACCTTTGATTTCTTCTAATTAACAAGTTGCTTTCATCAGTTAATGTAAGATAAATACATAATTTATCACCTACAATCAAATTTCACATAATAAAAGGCCTAATTTGACACCATGGCTACATTATGTCCATTAGTGCCCGTCCTTTACAGGTAGTGCCAATAAAGCTTGTGCACGTTGGTAGAGAACAGGGCAGAAGTAAGGTGGAACAAGTGAAGTAAATGATGCTATAAAATATTTAGCATCATTTGCCAGCTCATTAATCAGACAAAAACCAGCAGAGACAGCCAGCAGTGCCATTCCCCCCACTTTTCTGGAGACACATCGTCTCCTGTGTGGGTGAGTGTTTTCTGCAGAGCACTTTTCAGTTGCCCTGTGGCATGTGCCAGAAAGCAACTTCCCATGCAGTGGTCTATTAATATGGAGTCCTGGAAACCAGTCAGTCTTTCTGCAAGCTTAATCTCCTGAACCTCCCACCAGTGCTTAGGGCCAAAGGGCTAATGGTCCTGCTACGTCCTGTGGTAGAATCTGAGAATCTGTATGACTTCACAGCCTATCTCCTCTCATGAAATGCTACAAAGCTTGCCTAAATCTTCTATTCTATCTTATTTAGGAGACATTTCAGGACCAAGAGATTTTATTGCATTAGCCTTAATTCCTGTTTCACATCTAGAAATCTGTTCCTTTTGAAGTTTGTTCTTTGCTTTGAACTCTGCATTCTTGTCAAGAAGTATGGGATCCCACCTCTGTTGGACTGACAAATGTTCTGCAGTGCTTTTTCTTTCATATGTAATAAACTGAATTCCCTTTTTTCCCTCCCTTTTTGCAATAAAACTTCTAACACAATACCCTTTAATTGTATGCTATTCAAGACTCACATAGGTATATATGTGCATACAGCTTTAGCCCAAAATTGTGAAGGAAAACTTTCAGTTTCACATCTACCAATTGCAAAATTAAATTCTTTTTATTCTTTCAGAGAAGATCGAAAACACTGCATCAGAAAAATAAATAAAAAATAAATAAATAAATAAATAAATAAATAAATAAAGTTTTAAAATAAAATGCCCTGGATAGGCAATTCCAACTTGAATTATGTAATGTAATGTTATCTTTTTTTTTTTTTTTTTTTTTTTTTGTTTTTTTGAGGTAGGGTTTCACTCTGGTCCAGGCTGACTTGGAATTAACTAGGTAGTCTCAGCGATCCTCCTACCTCTACCTCCCGAGTGCTGGGATTAAAGGCGTGCGCCACCACGCCCGGCTTATGTAATGTTATCTTTCATACACACTGAGAGTGAAAGAAACAGATAGAGGTAAATGATAGGTAGGTAGATAGATAGTCATTTGGTAAATATAGACTCTTAAACGTTGGTTAGAAATGAGTAAATTCAAGCAGATGCGGTTTAAAAAAACCTCAGCAGATGTCAGTGTGCTAATTAAAGGAAACTTGATTTAGGAAACAAATACATCCAGGTTTGAAGAGTAACTTTTTTAAAATTTTAATTTAAGTAACTCATTTAAATTTACTATATATGTCTTCATTTTTTAAATTAAGGTTCTCTCTCTCTCTGTGTGTGTGTGTGTGTGGTGTATGCACATGTGTGTGAATGTGTGCATCTTCCTGTGCAGATCTCTGTGATATGGTAATTTGTGTGTCTGAGAGCATCTGGTCTTTTCTTGGCTCTTGGTTGGGCAGTAACTCAGGAGTTATGGCACTGGATATTCACAGCCACCCAAAACTTCCACTGACTCAGTGGCCTCCAGATTCTTGTCATGTGAATTGCAAGAAATTAAATTCACAACCATAGAAGGTAAAGTTTAGAAAGATAGAGCTTAAGAGAAGGAAAGAAGGCAGAGCTCCTGCATAGCATGAGGGGGGTTCTCAGAAATAAAAAATGACTTTTAGTGGCAATACTGTGTGAAAGCATGATGAAACACTGCTATATTAAATTGCAGAATCCTAATTTTTTCTGCAACTATCCTAGGGTTATGACAAAATGTTTAGAGATAAAAATGACTTCTCCAAAGCCAGAGAGACAGTGAATTATAGTCACATGGTATAAGTGGCACAGACCTCTGACAAATTTGCTTTTAAAATGGGAGGTGGAAATTTATATAGTATAGACAACCATTGCAAGAACATTGTCCCGCTAAACCTGTTTTAGAAATGTCATTGGAATCTGGATGGACACCATGTTTTGCCATGGTTTCATAGCAGTTAAATCATTGACACTTTTGGATCAAAACACCTGAGAACTCTTCTAAATTATAAATGGAGCTGCCGAGACTTTTTGTCATGGAAGAAAGGAGGGGTGAGACTGACTTCTACCTGTGCAATGAATGGAGGAAATATCACTGTTCAGAAGTCATTTGGCTGATCAATAAAATCTGTAGATTCATGGCCAGGTGTGATGGCACACACCTTTAATCCCAGCATTCAGGAGGCAGAGGTATGAGGATCACTGTGAGTTCACGGTCACGCTGAGACTACATATACATAGTGAATTCCAGGTCAGCCTTTGCTAGAGCAAGACCCTACCTTGAAAATCCAACCCCCTCCCCCCAAAAAATCCCTATTCAAAATGAAATAGAAGAGACCGGCCTCTATGTCTTCCTGCTCCTACAGTCAATGACTTTGGCTATTGGTATGAGGAGAGTTCAGCGTGATCACCCAGTGGTAACACCACTGTGTGTTCTCAGCCCCTCTAATGATTGAAATTTGTTTTGAAGTACACAGTTTTAGAAGCTTTCTTTCTTTCTTTTTAATTTTCTTTATTTATTTGAGAAAGAAAGAAAGAGAGTGATAGAGAGAAAGAAAGAATGGGTGCACCAGGACCTCCAGCCTCTGCAGACAAACTCCAGACACATGCACCACCTTGTGCATCTGGCTTATGTAGGTCCTGGGGAATGGAATCTGGGTCCATTGGCTTTGCAGGTAAGTGCCCAAAAGCCTCATTTTGTCCTACGTTGGCATTGTCAGAATCTCACTTCTCCCAGGCCCTACCCCAGGCCTACTACATAGTTTGCAAATGTTTTTATTATTCATATCTCTTGAAATACAAACTTATATACAGGTTATACATTTAGTTTTTTTGAAGTTAATATTTTGTTATTAGAAAAGCCTATTAGCTCACACAAAATTATGTGTGTTGTGTAGTTGGCAGTCATCTACTTTAACCAAATATATATTTCCCTGTTAAATGTCCTTCAAAGGGAACACATTTTGTAAACTCAAAGATTACATTTTGTGATTTTATAATCTACATGGGCAGGGTATCAACATGTTTTCTAGAAAAGTGCAGTTGGAAAAATCTGAACAATTTATCACTGGTAGCAGCATTCAATTGTACAATAATCTTATTTCTCAAATTATATGTGTATTTATTTTCTTCTTTCTCTCTTTGATTTTTTTTTTGATGAAATGTACAACAGACTCTTTTGAAATTCAAAGAACACAAGACAGGATTGTGCCTTTTAGCTGACTTCCACCAGCTTTTCCTTTAGGGGCTCTTCCAAACACTTGTAAGAACTTAACTACTTCCCCATGACATGAGCTTATGTTTTGCTGATTTTATTTTTAGAAAGAGTTAAGAAAAATGTGGGTTATGAACATAAAACCTTGAGATTTAGTATTGCAATATAGGGTAGAGCTATTAACAGTATAAAATTCGTAGAGTCAAGGGTTTGACATTGACAGTGAAGCTGTATGTGGCTCTTAGACATTCTCTGAGATTTCTTTTGAAATGATGCACTAGTTTATATATTTGTAAATAGTATGTCCATCTATCTGAAGTTATGAGATTGCTTAGAAAAATCATGATATTATTTATGTCAAAGACTTATTAGTGTATGAGAAAAGAAAATAAAAACCTCTTTGAATCTGAGAACTGCACATTGCCCTCACCTTCCCCAGTGGCCTTCATCATGGCTCTTGAAACTCAGTGTGAGAAAGAGCAAGTTGCCAAGCTGAGTCTCCTCCTGCCAGCCGCGCCATGTGGAGCTACTCCTGGAGACAGCAGTGTCAGAGAGGAATGTGCCTCTTTCAGCTGAATGACTTGGAAAGGAGAGTCTGGAAGGGGCTCAGCTGCACATTCTTAGTGTCTGCCTCACCTTACTGAGCAGATGAATCACTCGCCCTTGCAGAGGGAACACACAGGAGGTGTCTGGGCAGGAGATAGATTAGAGAATCTCCCTATAGAACTGGTCAGCAGAAACTCTAAGGTAGCCATTTTATTACAACTTAGAAAATGAGGAAGCATCCCCTTAGAGGCTGAGGACTTGGTCAAGGTCACAGAGCTAGTAAGGGAAGGAGCCGAGCTTTCGATGTTCTGTTCAGTGAGGCTGTCTTAGTGCAAGAAGCACAGCTGTGCTCTGGGGTAAATGCACATCTGCTCCTTTCTTCTGACAGAGGGGCTCAGACCTAACTTGTGTGGAAATCTGTTCTTCAGGGAAAGATGCTAATTGCTCTCTTAGCACATTTCTATTTATCTTTTGTGACGCGTGTCTCTTCTTTGTCTTGGAGGAATTTCACTCACTTTCTTTGAGCCAGATTCACCATTGTCTAAAGGTACCTGTCCTCTACTGTGTTTCAGTCATTGCTCAAAGGGTTGGAGACACCCTGTGCTCAGCTTCCTGCCATCTGGGCATGCTCCCTGTCTCTCCAGCTGGGAGTCATACAGGGGGCTCTTGTAATAGAGCCCCTGTTTTGTTAAAGTTAGATGCTTTTTAGCCTCTATTTTCTACCTTAAATATATTAATATGAATTAAGACAATTAACCTAAAAAGAAGAGGAAATTTCATGATAAAGCCATTTTATTAGTTGGAAATATTTTATGCTGTCTCCTTTCTAATAAAAACAAACTTTAGTAAAGAATGAACAAAAAGATCTCAACAATTATTTTTAGTGGAACTGATAAACAGATCATCCCAGGGCTCCTTTGTTTCCATCCCACACACGTAAGTGCCCATTAAATGTTTACCATTTATTCTAAGAAGAATAATTTTATGGACTTGGAGAAAATTTCCAGGCAGTATTCAAAGAGGTAGATTATATGCTTTAAAAAGTATTATTTATTTGGGATGGAGAGATGGCTTAGCAGTTAAGATGCCTTGCCTTTGAAGCCTAAGAATACCTATTCAATTCTCCAGGTCCCACATCTAGCCAGATGCACAAGTGATGCAAGTGAGCAATGTTGCGTACATGCACAAGGGGGAACATGGTTCTGGAGTTTGTTCACAGCAACTGAGAGGCCGCTGGAACACCCATTTTCTCTCTCTCTCTCTCTCTCAAATTAAAAAAAAAAAAGTATTATTTATTTATTTACTTGGAAGCAAAGAGAGATAGAAGAGAGACAGAGAAAATGGGCATACCAGGGCCTCCAGCCACTTTAAATGGACTGTAGATACTGTACTGACAGAAGACTACCTGAATAAAAATTAAAAAGGAGAGTCTTTATTAAGTCAGCCAGTGTCTGTCCCCTCACAGCAAGAAGGAGAGCTGCCCCATCCTACTTTTACAGCGAGTTTTTAAAGGCAAAAACCACATTCCTTTATAATGATCTGAAAAACCCCCAACCACCCCCTCCAAACACATTGTCTTTAGCAAGAGCAAGCAAGCAAGCAAACATGATTTCAAAGCAGAATTTTTGCAGTTAGCACCTGGAATGAAGCAGATGCCAAATATCAGGACATCTTGACCTCAGGGTGAAAGCAAACACCAGATGCCTTACTAGGACCCATCCTCATTCTTGTAATTAATGCTCTGTGCTAATCTTTAATCTCTTATGGCTCCTTGAGAATGTCAAGATGGCTGAGTGGCCTAAGATGGCTTCCCTTAGGCCTATTCACCAGAGGTTGTTTCAATACATGCACCACTTTGTGTGTCTGGCTTTACATGGGTACTGGGGAATCGGACTCAGGTTGTTAGGCTTTGTAGGCAAGCATCTTAACCTCTAAGCCATCTATTCAGCCCCATAAGCATGTGTTTTATTATGATTTCTGCTATGTTGCATTTTATATTTTATATCGTCTTTGCCAATAATGATTTTTGACTAACATAATTAGCTAATTTTGAATTTATGTGTAAGCAAATAACCTTAGATGAATAAAATTAACTAGATTTCATTTATAAAAGCAAATTTCAAACATAGAAATGTAACAGTTCAAAATATGGTTTCCAACTATTTATAAAATTATAATGGTTATTTACTAAATATTAGGACACATTTGATGTGTTCTTATCTATAACATTGACCATGTGACTGCAGCCTTCTGCAACTCAGAAGTCCATGCCATTTGTATTTCAAGTCTCTTTAGTGACCCAACTTATTGATTATATACATCAGGATTGCACTATTATAAGATAGTTATTGGACATGAAAAAGTTCTTCAAAATGATAATTATGTAACTATTGGATTCTTATGTTTTGTAAAACACCATAATTAATGATGCACAAAGAAAGAAAAAAATAGCTTGCTAATTTTTTTCTGAAATTAACTTCTCATTATAGATATTGATGAAATCTGATAAACAGATGAGGCATGTTTATTGTAGGCACAAAAAATAATTAAAATATTCTGAATTATATCAAAGGCTATTTGGAAATAATGGGATTTTTTTTCAATAGCCACACATATTTGTTGTATGTTGTTAAATTATTTTCAACTATTTTAAATTTTTCAACACCCTTTCAATTTTTAACCTTATTTTATGCATAAGAAGCCTGTGGCTAAGCAGCTACATTATGTCAGTATGACAGAAGTCACAGGAGTAAGAAGAAAAATTTATATTCTACGCCACTAATTCTTCATTATTCTCATAAACCCCCAGTACTACTACCAATAGGAAAAGTGAAAGTGAAGTTCTATACGTTTATATTTTCAAACTTATAAAATGCAAGCAAATTACATTTGTAAGCAATCCTTAAAGTTCCTTGAAGAAGCACATAAAGCTTTTTTATGAAAATATACATGACAAACAACTTCCATTTCATTTTAAACAACTGTAAAATGTAGATCATAGAACACTATTTTTAGGACTTCTTTAGTTTCTCAACATTTATAATGGTGTTGGATTAAACTTCATTATAATAAAAGAGGAAGATGGGCTGCATTGAAATTGTCTAGAAGCTGTAGAAGTGAAATAGCACATACTGGTAAGAAACTAACTCTTACTTGTTCAGCAATGCTTATTTTTAAAACTTCATGAAAGTAGAGGAGTTTCCCTAATCTCCATTTATCCTATACATTGTGAAATCTGAGTTTGGATGTTTCTTACACAATTAGCTATCTTAAAATTTCTTTTATATCATGATAATTATGTCAACAATTAGAACCTAGACTTGAAATAATCGTTGAAAAGATTATCACAACATAAAAAAAGAATAGTTAAACTTGGAGATAAGTACTTCAAAAGTTCCTTATATGTGACTGCTATGATTATATGGGTTTGGACATATAATCAAACTCTCCAAGTTACTCTTTCTTTAGTCTTAAAGTGGAAAACTGCCAGGAATATTGCAGAATTAGAGATCATCTATTTGAATAAAGTATATGATATATCATGCAGGTTCATTAAAATGCTTAATGGTTATAGAGATTGCTTAATGGTTAAGGCACTTGCCTATGAAGCCTAAGGACCCAATTTCTATTCCCCAGTACCTTTGTAAGTCACATGCACAAGGTGGCACATGCGTCTGGAGTTTATTTGCAATGGCTGGAGGCCCTGGGGTGCCCATTCTCTATCTACCTTTCTCTCTCTCTCTCTCTCTAACAAATAAGTAAAATATTTTTTTAATGTGATGACTGAGTTAGACTTTTTCTGAAAACAGAAATCTGAGAAAAAGGAGTGAGTGAAAATCATGAACTTGGGAGAAGTACCAGAAGCAGACTTGTGGGAGGAGCACTGGAGTCTGAGAAGGAAGTAGAGCTATATCACAGTAATCTGTATTCCATGGATATTCGTCTTTTACACACCTCTTTTCAAGTTGAGACTACCTTCCCTATTTATCCATCTAAATAACAAGAGACTAGAGCATTTGCCCATAGCATAGCTGACACTCTGTAAGGATTTCTTTCTTATAATTTGATTGCTTAAAATATTTTATTTATTTACTTTGAGTGACAGAGGAGAAGATAGAGAGAAAATTGGCATACCAGAGCCTCTAGCCACTCCAAATGAACTCCAGATGCATGTCCCACCTTGTGCATCTGGCTTACATAGGTACTGGGGAATCGAAACTGGCTCCTTAGGCTTCACAGGCAAACACCACAACCACTAAGCAATCTCTCCAGCCCTATAATTGTAATTTAAGAAAGAAGTCATATGCCTATGTATACACTCTTTAGGGTCAGGATCTGAGGTTTGACTACCAAAACTTTATAAGGTTGGTCTTTCTACTTTAGAGACTTCATTATGTTTTGTAAGATGGAATATTCATTTAGCACAACATTGCTGCCACATTCAAGAGAATCTTAGCAATCTTGGCTCACATGAAGACACTGGGCACAGTATGGAATTTGGACATGAGGTAAAAGGAATGAGGACACAGCTTATTGGTAAACATAGTATTTGTGTCTCCGTAGAAGCAGAAGCATAGGTAACTTATGCAAGGGGATGTTTATAGTTGTGGGAACAGAAAAGACCACCTGCCTTCTGTAAGCCTGGCAACCAGGATAATTAATGTACCAAGACTCTCCCGGAAGCGAACCTCCAAATTTTGGGGCAAAAGCCTGAGAATTAAAACAAGAGTGATTCCTTGCTATAAGTTTCAGAGTATGATGTCGCCAATGTGAGAGGGCAAGAGAAATAGATGTCTTGGACAAGAAAGGAAGGAAGGAACGGAGGGAGTGAGGGAGGGAGGAGCAAATTTGATTTTTATCCTATTCTGGACCTCTAAGGATTGTTTAATATCTAATGCATCAATGAGGGTGGATTTCCTTTAATCAGTCTAGTAATTCAAATGATTATCGGTTCTAGAAATGCCTTTATAGATACACTCAAAAATGATGCCAACCATCTATTTAGGCAGCCATGAGCCCAGTCAGGTTATCATATGCATTCACCCACAATTGACGATGTTCAGAGAATGAGGAGAGCAGTGGATGAAGACAAAACTGTAAAAGGAGAAAGAGGCATCTTTTGATTTTTATTAGATTTTTCTTTTTGGTGATCTATATAAAACTTAGCATGTGTGTCTCTTTTGTCTTCTTCTTTAGGCATGATAGAGTCAAACTAATATTGGACCACATGGCCTCAGTGACTTATGTGAATTCCAAATAAAATATACACAAATGGAACTTCACCAATATGTATTAAATGCAGTGTTAGGTACCTCAAGAAACTTGGACTTAATTTTCAAAGATCTTATAACCATGTATCTTAAGTTCTAATTGCTGTGATGCCATCTAGTTATTATGAAAAAGATGTTGGTTTGCAGTGTGTTTAAATCTCAGCGTGTTTAAGTCTCACACCCAATATTCCATGTATTGACTATTTTTTCCAATATATTAAAAACAAACTTGTAAGATTCCTCATTTAAGTATCACAAAGGGTGAGCCTTTTACTGTTGCACATAAAAAACAGTAACACTGCCGTGAAGATCTTTTGATTCTCTAAGTCTACACTATATAGACACTTAAATGTTTATTATTAATCTTGTGGTCTAGTTTTCTTTCCACTTACTCCTTATTAGATGCAGTATCATAATTTGTCTATAAATTATACATAGCATATAAAATGATATTTTAGATAAATTTAAGTATTGTTTGAAATGTATTAGCTAACATAAAAGACATTACAAAATAGCTTATTAAAATGCTTTCTATACATTTATGTCCATAATATCACATGCATATTTGTGACCTTCTCAAAAAGTTTTAAGGTATAAAATTCAATATATTATCAATATCATCATTATAATAGGTGCATCTCTGGGCAAAATATTCCAGTAAAAGCAGAACTATAAGACAGTCCTCACCTATGGAAGTTAAAATCTACTTAGGTACATAATTCTAATTTCCAAAGAATAATCATAAATACTATATAATTGAGTGTCTAATGTAATAAAATAGAAAACTCCCCAGTGGCATGAATTGGTGATAATCCAGCCTGAATGTTGACATATGGAATGATCTATAAATTGTGAAAACTTGGAATGACCTGAAATTAGGATATGACAAAAAAAGGTATTTTTTGAAAGTTAGAAAATTTGTTTAAATCAAATCCATCAGTAAAATAGAGCCAGATTATGGATGGATGTTAATTACAGGCTTGAGGCTTTCACAGCATTTCTCACTGAGGCTTTCTGGGGTTACACAAATATGTTTTAGGGGATTGTAAAGTAAATTTTGTGTTCCTTCCAATATAAACATAACATCTTTCTTTTTTACAAAGGTGACACTTACACTATTAGTACAAGATTATGGGTTGGAAAAAACACTGGTATCTTAACATGAATCAAGACAACAGGACCTAAATTATCATTAGTTATTGTATTCTCTCTAACCGTGCAATGTGTGCGTGTGTGTGTGTATGTGTGACACACAGTCTCACTCTGTATCCCAGTGTGGCTTGACCTCACTTTATAATCCAAGCTGGCTTCAGACTTAGCAGTTCTCTAAGGTATCCTGAGTGGTGTTACAGACATGAGACACCGCACCTGCCAACAGCTCTTTATGCAACCCAGGTTCAGGTTCATGTTCAGGTTCAAGTGAATGCTATTACTAAAACAGTGAGAATTCTTACTTTTCTTAAGTCTTTTTTTCCCAGGTTCTACTTGATAAAAAAAGCCCTTCATAGTTTACTAAAATATTTTTTTTCCATCTTGCATAGGGCTGAGATTTAAGCCGATTAAGATTTTATTTCATGGAATGACACTTTTACTTAAAGAAATAACTGGCATTATGAATTATGGTTATTCAAACATAGATATATGGCAGACATGACCTTGAAAATGAATAAGTTTGTCACACTGAGGAAAATAAGTGACAGTATCTGATGAAATTTTAACCATTTGGCAAAATACAGTTTTTTTTTTTTTTCAGAATGTACATGTATACATGTACATGTATACATGAGTTTCTGAGCTTGAAAGTTGCTATATTAGCAAATGTAATGTTTTGTGTTGTTTAATAAAATTTGTCAATATGAAACCAAAAAAGAATATTTAATATTTATTATGAAATACTAAATGGATATTTACTAGATGATAAATAGAGGATGTTATAAAATGATTGTGATTGCACAATACAAAAATGAAGCATCTGCTAAGTACAATATGGACCAATGGATATTGATCTGAATAGAATATGGAAAGGTCACATAGTTTGTTTTTGATTCTGCATCACATCTAACCTTTAAGAATGACTATAGTGAAATAATAAAGTTGTATGACATGTAATTATCAGAAAAGCTTATTAAAATACTTCACTGTTTTTCAATCATATTATTTATGTGAAGCTCAACTCTCATTATATGCTGAAACCAATATAACTAATATAACTTGTGCATTGAATCTAGTAGAACATGAAAGGATCCAATTATCTTTTAGTACGTGAGGAATGAAAAATATTTGTAAAATGCAAACCATGACCCCAATTTAATAATTCTTTGTTTTGAAACTTTGTAGTAATATTTGATCATATGTACTTTTTGAACACATAACTAGTTTGCCATTATTATTTTTAAATGCATTTATAAATAAACGTTTTTAAATTTCTCAGTTTTAATTTCAAATATAGTAAATATCAAGAGACATAGCCTACATAAACAAAAGTCCTCATATATGCTTTTCTTTGTTAAGGTGAAGGGTTTTGAGGCCTAAGATGGTAATAATTGCTACTTTGGCACCAGCAAAGGTTTTTGAGTCCTGAGTGTTCTCTCCACTGTACTCAGTCTCTATTATTATAATTCACTCTTTAATTGTGGTAACAGAGAGCTATGGTATATATTCTTCTTCAAATCCCCTCAAGGACCAAATACTTTAACATTCTTTAGTGTTTCATATAAAGGCCCCTTGGTAATGCCTTAGCTTTGGTTCCTAGACACCACTCATTGTTTCACATATTACAACTGTCCCTGGGGAACAGCAATGCACTCTACTCTCCTCACACTTCGCTTGTCCTACTTCTCTTGCCTGGAAAAACTCATTTGCTAGGTTAATATGACTTCAAGTTAAAAGCACAAGCACTGTGACCAAAATCAACAATCAACCCAGCTGACTTTTTCATTCCTTATGACGTGGCTATCACATAGCAATGAAAATATTGACAAAACCATCCAAAAACACAGCCATGTAAACAGAATCTTACTCTGTTTTCCAGAAAGCAAGTCAATTACTTACTATTTTTAAAAGCAAATATGTTTTGCTACCATGAACTTTAATAACTCAATCACATTGTTGAAAATCAGATTTCCTGAGAAATTTGAGCAAAATGTTTTAAGGAAACAAGAATAGGATGGTTTTGAAGTAAGAGTTTAACATTCCTTTTTAACAAATCATTATGCTGTTATTAATGTCATAAGTAAATTAAATTCAATTTCTTATTTAATTTAAATATGATCTGTAACAGCTATACTTAAGAATGAGGGTACGTTGTTATAAATATGCTCATTGCGCAAATGACAGATGTGTTTCAACAAAAGAACCATATTTGACTTCAGGAATGATAAACTTCTACATACTGACACAAGTGAAATGCATGCTCACAGCTTTAAGGACTTGTCTGATTGCTTGTGTCCCTAGATGTTATTCCATCCCAGCTATTTCCTTAGCCATAATGGAAGTCTATTAGCATACTGCGTGGGTTCAGTTTGCACAGCTGTCCTTGCCAAGGGCTTCCCTGCAGTTGCTCCATCATTGGGGTAACCAGCTGTTACATATTTAAAACCTCCATCATTTTCTATGACAGAGTAACTTAATTATGCCCTGCTTTAGAGATGTTAAATAAAATTATCCTCAAAACAAGTGCACTTCATTTAATATTTTTCTCCATCAAGTACTTGAACTGTGACATTTACGTCATGAGCACTCAGTAACTAAATGCTTTATAAATTGAGGCTTTCTCATAGGGTAATTATTATTGAAACAGGGTGCTAGCCTGAAGTACCTATAATAAAAATTGTAATAGCTGATTCTTAAGTCTTGCATAGAAGGTTTTAGGAAAAATGAAAATTTGATAAAACAGTTTGAAGGTTGTAGTTTTTAACTCTCTGGGCAAGTCAAATACTATTTTTCAAGTTTGTAATCTATTAACAATGGCCTTAGTAAGCCCCTGAGTATATGTGTTTGCTAGAGCAGAACTAGCATTGTAAAGAAGGAAAGGAGAGAGGAAATTGAAGGAAGGAAGGAAGGAAGGAAGGAAGGAAGGAAGGAAGGAAGGAAGGAAGGAAGGAAGGAAGGAAGGAAGGAAGGAAGGAAGGAAGGAAGGAAGGAAGGAAGGGAGGGAAGGAGGGAAGGAAGAAGTAAGGGAAAGAACACAGTACATAGTGTGTGATAAGACTAAGTTTTGGTCCACAAAGTATTGATTTTAGTTATATACATTCTGGATCAAATATAAATGTTTTTTCTTACAATGGATCCTGCTGTCTTTCAGACACAAAGTGGCCTTGGTATCTATATCCTCACCATGTCTGAAACTACCTACACAAGACCCACATAATATGAGGGAAAAAAGTCATGACATAAAAATAGAAAAGAGCCTAATTAGAAAGAAGAAGGGATTCAGTGGGTGGGGGATTTGGCAGGGGGAAAGATAGAGGTGAGAGGGTATTATGATTATGGTATATTGTCTATATTTATGTAAATTGTCAATAAAACATTAAAAAAAGAAAAGTTTGCAAACCAAAGTTAAATATAAAACCACCTAAAATCTTTTATGGAAATTTAAACTGTTAAGCATACTTGACTAGTATCTGTCCCTGGTCTTGATCCCAAGTCCGCTTTTTTTTTCACTATATTTATAGTGGTAAATGTTCATAATATAAAATTTATAATCAGTCATTTAAGTGTGCAGTTCCATGATAATATGAATATATTAGGCATGTAGTCAGCACCACCAGACTCCAGAGCTCCTCTTCCCTTATAACTGAAACCCTCACCATTAAACAAACCTCCTCACTTCAGTTCTCCCAGACCCTGGAGCACTAGTCTACTTGATCTCAATGATTTGACTTCTATTTCACTTGCATAAGTGAAATCATGCCATATATATATACATATATAAACACTATATATATATATATCATATATATATTTATATGTATATATTTCAAGCACAGTACAGATACCTATTTTGGTATCCATATACACATATATAATATGCATATATATTCATATATAAGTATGAATTTAAGAGCCTATGATCTTCCACTGATATCTGCATCATTAGTTAAACATTTCTGGGCTCACTCTACCATTTCCTCTTTTGCAAACTGTGCCTTCTTTCTTAGCTAGCAATCTAATTTTCTCTGTCAACAATACATTTACTTTAGTAAATCATAGACTATATAACATCTATAATATGATAAAGCTACTTTGTATAAACATCATCCTTTTAATACTATCTTGAGTTCTTATATTGCAGCCTCAGATCAATGGATTAACCCTTTCTCTTCAAGACTACAAAGTAAAAGGCTCTAGTAGTGCTAGAAGTTTCTCTGGCTTATCTTAGTTCTGTCTGTATACATTTTGAGGCTGTACAGTTACATAGGGAATATATGCATATTGAAAATCATTTTTTCAGATGACTTTTATGTTTTCTGAAATAGAATGGTTAGAAGCTTTGTTATTACGATAAGAGAATTTTCAGAAGAATTAAAGATTTTAATTTAAACACCTCCTTATGATTAATGTGGCTACCTAATGAGATAGAGCTATGATAACTTCTATTATTGAAGGCCATTTTACAAATATAATTAAATTTTAGTCACAAATCTATTATTTTATTTGGATATGTAGAAAATAAACATCCCAAGTTGCTTTACTAAGTCAACTTAAATTTATTGTGATGATTAAATGTACCAGATGTTACTGAGAGGTTAATAGAAATAAAGGTTGAGAGCTATTCCAATTTGGTAGTAAGGAGCATAACTTGATTGGATACATTCTCATAGAGGAGTGGGAAAAGAATCAAATTGGAGTAGATTTAGGAAAGGATTGGAGGAAAGCAAGTATATTCAGCATACATATATAAAATCTCCTTGAATTTTATTATTAAAACTGTGAAGACTGTATTTTTAATGCACTCAAATTATAGTCATGCAAAGCTTTTCAGAAGATAGAATGATATAACTTGTTTGTAGTGTACTCAAATAAACCTGAGAATGTCATGAGAGGTAAACATAAAGAGTGCTGTCCTTGATAGATGAAGGGTATTATGCACATGTGATGGGTTGGTCTAATATCCTAACAGAGCACAGATGAAATGATCATTACAGAAACCAGTGGGTTGCTGTAGAAGGTTGAGAGTCTTTAAGTGTATCTTTGGTTTTCTTAGTGAAATAAGAAGCAGCTATCAGAGAAAAGTAAGGAGAAGAGTGGGCACTGTGGCTTTATGGAAGGAAATGTGAATTGCTGACGTTCTTGAAGAGAAGGAGGATAAATTTTGTAACACAGAGATCCTCTTTGTGCTTACCCTTAACCGTTGAAAATTATGTTAGAACAAAGCTGAGATTGAGCTTTCTGGTAGGCATTGTCACAGAAGAAGTAGAGTTGGGATTCTGTTTTTCTGGACATAGACAGAAACACAAGAGAGAACAAGAAAGCACACTGAGTGTTTGCAAAGCATGGCTTTTCATAATAGATGACACAAAGCTAAGACAGATAGGGAGGACAGTAAGAACTGGAGAAGGTATGTACACTGGTTTATCTTGAGGGCATTGTCAGGATGAAACAGCACTACAAGGAATAGGTTTGAAAGAGAGAGGGGTTTTCTGAGGTTAGTATGCTTAAAGTTGAGACATTCACAGGTGTTCAGTTGTTAAGAAAAAGGAAAGAGAGTTGGAGAGATGTCCCAGCAGTTAAAGGTGCTAACTTACAAAGCTCGCTGCTCTCAGTTAGATTCCCCAGTACTCATGTAATACACAAAGTGGTGCATTCGCCTGCAGTTTGTGTGTACTGGCAGTACCCCCCCTCCCTGCATAGACATATTCTCCCTCTCTCTTTTTCTCTCTTTCTCTGTCAGCCTTTCTCTCTCTTAAATGAATAAATAAATAAATAAATAAATAAATAAATAAATAAATAAATTTAAGAGAATAAAAAATAAATGATAAGTACAAATGAGAAATAAAAATATCAAGAGGCCCTGGAATTAGATTTCTCATCAATGTAGACATTGTTATTGTCCTTTTGTTGTTATTTAGTATTTTACTTCTTGGATTATAGACAAGTGACAAAGGCATATACTGAAATTTTATGGTCAATACTTGATATCCGAAGCATCTTACAGCAATTTCTGGTTTCTGTGTTTTATGAGGCAATTTTATATGAATTATCTGATTTAATTTCTATAGTTATCTAGTCAGACAATTAGAGATGGTAAAATCTTTATAGATCAAAAAATTGAAGCCTGATTGTATGAAAGCATTTGCCAAAATACCTATGACTAGGATATAATAAATTTTCCCCCATATTCTTCATGGTTATAGTTTGAGTTCAGAAAGTGGTTTCTTAGTATAATAACCAAATATAATAACTTTTGTATATTTTCATAAAATCTTTGTCTTAGAATGATCTTTTGTGCAATAGAAATTTTATCACAAGAAAAATGTATTTTTGAAAATTCTTACATACATTTTAGATTGGTTCCACAGTGTACTCTGTTTTTTTGTTTCTGTCCTAAGCACTTAACATTATTTTAAGCATGAAATGCTTTTTTAAAAGTATACATAGTAATAATAACATGCCTTAAGTATTGTAAGGCAGTTCATTATAAGAATGTACACTTTGTTTGGAAGATATACTTCTGAACATAGATGTAAAAGTATAAAAACTACACAAGATCAAATTTATGTAACTTCATCATGATGAAAGGACTAGTAGGTGATAGTAGCTTGCTTAGTTTTCTTCATTGGTGGTTAAGAGGTGTGTGTGTGTGTGTGTGTGTGTGTGTGTGTGTGTGTGTGTGTGTCTTAAAAGGTGATCTTATTTATATTCTTATATTGCTTGTTTTTTTATAATTTTGTTTTGTTTCTTGGGGTAAGGTCTCACTTTAGCCCAGGTTGACCTGGAATTCACTATGTAGTCTCAGGGTATCCTCAAACTCATGATGATCCTCCTACCTCTGTCTACCAAGTTCTAGAATTAAAGGCATGAGCCAACCCTCCTGGCTTAAATTTCTTGTTTTTAATAACAAATATAAGCACACACACACACACACACACACACACACACACACACACACACACACACACACACACGTGTGCCTATTAGTAAAAGAAAGTGTCTTGTATAGGTTCTACTGCATTTTTATATTCATGTTGGCAACTTGGTAAAATTTACACCAATTCTTCTGCTATTAATATGGAATGGAGTAAACATCAAAAATGATTCTGACATGTATAAATATATCTAGAGTTAATACTGTTTTGAAAGTATTTCCTTCCAACATCGGTCTTATAGATACATATTTGTATTAGAATAGATACAGTTCTGGCTTATGCATGTTATTCTTAAAGTTATGCTGTTTCTATTGTCACTAATTTTTTTTCATATATACAAATTATGGGACATAAATTTATTTATTTATTTATTCTGTTTTTGTCAGTGTCTTTGCCTTTTTTAAAAATATTTTTTAAATTTTATTTATTTATTTGAGACAGAGAGAGAAGAGAGAGAGACAGAAGACAGAAAGAGAGAGTGAGAATGACCATGCCAAGGCTTCTAGCCACTGTAAATGAACTCCAGACACTTCTACCACCATGTGCATCTGGCTTATGTGGAACCTGGAGAATCAAACCTGGGTCCTTAGGCTACGTAGACATGTGCCTTAACCACTAAGCAATCTATCCAGCCTTCATTTTTTTTATTTTTATAAATTATTCCTTAATAACATCTTTTGAATATATAGTTGTTTACATATTGAATGTTTCATGTATTTCAAGTATAAAAGTGCCTAATGAGTAGATTGTCAACTGAAAATCCCTAAATTATCAGGTTAACACTTTCCATTTCCTCCCATATTTAATTATTTTGTCATTAAGACTCTTTGTAAGAAATACTAATATTCCCTAATCTATTATCAATTTTATAATCTCACCACTAAACGAGGTAATAGTCAAATCCTTTTTCAAGATTTGTAAAACTTCAGTTGCTTTTCTTTTACAAAAATTTTTTTTTAATTTTTTTAATTTTTATTTATTTATTTGCAAGTAGAGAGAGATAGAAGAGAGGCAGACAGAGAAAGAATGGACACACCAGGGCCTACAAACTAACTCCAGATTCACGTACCCCTTGTGCATCTGGCTTATGTGGATCTTGAAGAATCAAACTGGGATCCTTTGGCTTCGCAGGCAAACACCTTAACCTCTAAGCTGTCTCTCCAGCCCCAAAAATGTTTTACTAGGGGTTTGGAGATGGTTGAGTAGATAAAGTAGATCAAGCCATGGTACCAAAATTTAATCCTAGGACCCCACATAAAAGTGAGAAAAAGTCACAGGCTTCTATTATCCAAGGATAGTGATGGCAAGATGGCAGGTGGAGACAAGAGAATTTCCTTGAAGTATATGGTGAGCATAACAAAGAATAACAAAAGGCTTGAAACTCAGAAATAGAGACACCCTATATCAAATGATAAGAAAGGATGAACCAACCCCAAAGTTCTGCTCTACCCTCCACACAAGCAACATGACACAGGTGTGCATGCACACAAGCATACACATACTAAAAAAAAAAAAAAAAACAAAGTGTTTATGAGACATTTATTTTTTAAAATTGTACTTGGCATGTATAACATGGTATTTCATAGTTTATATACTTTGTAGGAAGGCTAATTGTATAGACTTAGCATACTTTCCTTCACATGTTATTGTCACTACTACTACTACTACTGTGGTGATATTTTAGCCTCCTTATATGAATGAAGTCATAGAGTATTTTTCTTTTGTGCCTGGCTGATTTTACTTAACATAATGTTCTCCAGGTTCATCCATGCTGCTGAAGGTATCAAGATTCCTGCTGTGCTGTTATACTTAAATATTTGTCAGAAACTATGAAGTCTTTGCAAACTACCATTAGTTAAAAGTTATTTTATTTCTTCAGGGTACAAAATACCATTATCCATTATTAATTTCAATGACAAGATTATATTACAGATGTCTTGAATGTTCTCCTTTTATCTAACTTGAATTTTGTACCATTTGATCAAACTCTCTCTCTCATCTACCAACCTCATCTGCCCAAATCCTTTGTAATCTCCATCACACTCTGCTTTTCTAAGATCAGTCATTTGAGAATATTTATATGGGGATCTTACTTTGTTTGTTTCTCTTATTTCTCTTAATATATGTACTCTGGTTATCCATGTCATTGAAAAAGTGCAGGTTTTTCTTTTTTTATAGCTAAATGGATTACTTCATTCATGTTTTCTTTACCTTTTTATCCACTGATGCCTACTTAGGTTGATTTCTTATCTTGTCTGTGGGGAATATTGAAACAGCCAACATTAGAGTCCTAGAACTTTTGATATGGTCAAAGGAACTATACATAATGTGGTACAAGGTTAGCTACACTGGAAGTTGCACTCTAACCCTTTCAGACCTTGTATCATTCAGCACAAGTGACCTAACATTTGTGTGCAGGATTTTTCCTTAGAAAAGTGGGGACAAACAGACTTCCTTCTTCAAAAGGTTGGTGGTGTTTTATATACAAAGTGGAAATGCATGTTAAGTGCAGAACCTGTTACATAATGCACTCTGATAAAAATAGTTTATTGTTATCCTGTATCTTTAGGAGTTCTCCCTCTGGCATGCTCTGTTTTAAGTATTATTAAAGTATACAAAGTATACAAACCAGGAAATTCTTTTTCTCTATCAAAAAGGGAAGAGAAAGGTTAGGCTTTTCTGGATTTCTAACTACACTATGGTTTGAGCCAGATAAACTGATTTTTCCCTGCAGTGGCTCAGTTGGCTCATTGTGTCTGGAGCAGCTGACTTGCCCCTGGTAAACATTTAGTGAAAGAAGAAAGTTTCTAAATCTTCTATTCCACAAGAAGCTAAAAGCAGAAATACTTAAAGGAAAATATTGATACTGAATAATATTAACATCCAACATTTATGTGTTATATCAGTTCTTGTGAAAATACTAATTTTTTTCAGAACTTGCAGCTACTTTTGTGAGTTTATCATATCACTAATAGTACTTCCTATTTTACATTTGAAGACCAAGGCTCACAGGAGTCCTTATTGTCCTGGAGTTTCTATATCCAGAAGAGGTAATTAGGCCTTTAATTTTGGTTTTCTGATTTTCCCAGTAGAATGGCTTTCCAAGTATACTAAATAGAGACCAGGATATACTAAGCAGGCTGTACTGATGTGTATTGCTGTAATAGGTCACTCCCAAATCAGGGACTTACAAAAACAACAATGCATTATTTCTCACCTGCATCCCATGTCAGGTAAGTGCAGTTCTACTGCTGAGGAACAGCTCCCGTGTGTAAAACTCTTGAGAGAAGCATACAGCAAAGTGCCAACTATTCAATGACACTAAGAGATGATGCTCTTGGTGGTATAAGTTACCCTTGCTGGCAACTCATTTTCTATAACATCTCACATTATGAACCCTGTGGTAGATGAGGAAAAGAAAATACCCATGAACTGGCCTTAAAATCAAATGACACAATTAAAATCATGTTATAGAGAAGCAGGTTCTTTATATAATAAGACAATAGCATGGTGTAACTCATGAAATGATAATACACAAATGAAATTCTTTACTGTTGAAACAAAGAGGAAATATTAACATTTAAATAATAAATGAAAAAGTTTAAACTCAGAAAAAGTTTACTGTGTAAGACATTGGCCAAGGATGATTTTTTTTTTTTTTTTTTTTTCCTTAGCTATTCAGAGATCAGGGTTAGCTGTTTCCAGTGACAAAGAAGGTAGCTCAAGACATTCTTGGATGTGAACTGTCTGAGGGAAAGAGGTCAAATAAAAATAAATAAAGAAAAATAAAAAGACTACATCCAGTGTAAGTGCAAAGCTGCTGATTGTGTAGTTTTTGACCATTTATCTGACAACCCAGCTTCCTTTTGAAAGTGCTGGGTTATATAGACTTCCTTTTCCTTATCAGGTCCCACAGCCTATGTAAATGTGTGAAATGGTTCTTTCTTGAAAACTTAATGGAAATATACCTTGGTGCTTTCTGCACTGAAGCCCAAGGTCACTGAACCTAAGAATGAATTTAATAACTTAGGGTTGTATGTGATGGATGGGACACTTTGTTAGAACAGGTAATGATGTGAGCAAGGTCAATCATTACCATCCATCTGAGAATGTTGGAGCTTCATTTTTCTGATATAGCCATAGAACTCATCCCTCATTCTGCTCAATCATCCCCATTAGTCAGAGGGCCTGGCTAACCACCTGTCTGCTACATGTAGAAAACCAATAAAAGATACATTGAATAGACACATGTCCCACCTACATAAGAGCCTAGGATCTGGGATGTGTTTAGGGAATTGATTGACAAACTCCCCTCCATGTGGTGATACAGGAATCTCTTTTTGAGTTTTTGTAGTTGTTGTTGTTGATGATGATGATGATGATGATGATGATGAGACTAATCCTAGAATCTTATGCTTGCTAGGCAAGCATTCTTCCACTGAAATAAATCCCCAATAAAACCCAGGAACTTCTTTTGCTCTTATTCAAAAGCTTTAGCATTCTTCAATACCTGCCTATCATATATATTATATATACATGTATTTATAGAGAGAATCAGCAATAAAAAGGGAAAATTGATAAATTTCATGTATTTGTGTTGTCTTATAGTAAATGCTATGAACCACCTTTATGATACTAAATTATATTGATTAAAAGCAGTAAAATATGGCCATACTATCTGTAGTCAGAGTATCCTAGACTGACTAGGCACAACTCTGAATCAGTTCCACACAATGGAAGGAGAAGCACATATTGTGTGGGACTTTGGCTTTTTATGCCATAGTCCTCCTCTTCATTACCAATGTCAATCTGTTCTTGTCATTTTTCTCCTTTGTATACTGCTGTACACACACACACACACACACACACACATTTGTGTGTGTTTCTTAATAAAATAATAACTGTAGGAATGTTATTTGCATAACATTAAAAGAAGAGACAATGATATCTCCTCAGGTTTCACTTTGCTGCCCTTATACTATAAACCTCAATATCTATATTTCAAACTACTTTGAACTCAACCTACTGTATTTCCCAATGGAAAAATTTATCTATGTCCTTTTTTATCCCTCATTTCAAGAACACAGTTTTATCAGTGGCATCTAGACAGTCCTCAAACCTAAAACAGTATTTGTCTTTTAATATTCTGTGTGTGAAAATGAGATGTTATTTAATACATGTGGCATTACAAATGTGATAATTGCTTATATGCCATTTGCAAAAGTCTAGTAAACTAATCAGCTAAGTGAAATACAGGAAGTTTGCTCTGAAAACTTAGTAATTATCGTTGTGATGTTGTGAGTTAGTATAAAATCCTAGAAATTGAAAGTTACTTTGATTAGAAAATATTTAATTAGAATGTTGCCTTTATAGTGAATAAACAACACTATGGTAAAGTACTATGATGATGGCTGGTTATGTTTGCTTGTTATTTAGGAAAATAAAGATCCCACTATTCAATGCTTGTATTTTCATAGTTGGAAAAGTCTCCCCTTTACCAAGGTGAAATGTGGTCAAACTTTTCCCCAATTTTCAAATACAAGGAACAAGTCATAATTAGTTTTATTAAAAAATAACTGACATGAATTTGAATCTAACTGAATTCCTGCACTCTCTCTGCTGAGCCATTTCCATAGAACACATAATGAGAAACAAGACATGCCTTGTGTATTCTGTATATTCACTTGTCATTCCTGGGCAACCATGCTCACATCACTAAGTCTATAGACGTATCAGTTTATTTTAAGTGAAAAATGAAGCAAATTGAGGAAATAAAAGGTCAGCTGCCTACAGATCTCACAAACAGGGATACAAGATTAGCTCACATCATTCGGGATTGACAGTGAGTGTAGACCAGAGACAGGCTTTCAAATTGAAAAAGACAAATAATGGCAGATAGAGAGACAAGGGTGAGAGAGGAGATTACTTAGTATTGTGAGAGTCTAATGGGTGGGATATTTGAAGATAAAGATGACTTTAATGATCCAACAGCAACAAAAGGTAATAACAGGGGCCCAACCGCCACACTTTCTGTTATGGTTACATTGCCATTGCACAGGTATAATGACCCAGCCAGAAGCAACTTATGTGAGGTTAGGTTAAGGGTCTATTTCAGGCTTACATCATTGGTGGGAAGTTTCAACATGGTGGCAAAAACATGACTGTCACATGTTGTCACAGAAGCAGGGGAAAAGAGCTATCTGAGCAAGCTGGCCCTGAATATCCAGGGGCGTAAATAATATCAAGATCTGTCCTCAATGACATACTCCTCCAGCAAGGGTACACCTCCAAAATTGCCAACAGCTGAGGACCAAGTATTCAAAACCTATGACTGTGGGGACTTTGTTATTCAAATTACTACATTCCACTACAAGTCAAGCCCATACAGTGATTATCAATGTCCCCACTGACGAGGGTCCTCGGTGGAATGGGGGTGGAGAAGAGGGGACAAAAGAGGATAATCTCATGGCAATAGGACGAATGTGCACTATATTCATATATTGTATTAAAATTCCTAATAAAACTTATTTTTTTAAATACCATTACTTGAAAGACTGGAGAGGAATCAGACTGGAGAGGAATCACTGCTTAGGGGAAGAGTAAGGTTTCCATAAAGACCACAGATGGAGAGAGAGAGAGAGAGAATGAGAATCGGTAAGAACAGAGGAGATTGTTATGAAATAGAAGTTACAAAACATTCTTAAACAGATGTACATGTGCGCAAAGAGTTTAGATCTAGATGATTATCATGAAAATCCAATGTTCATGGCTCAGCAGACTATCAAGTGTCACTTGGGAGTTCATCAAGGACAGATTACTAATCTGAGTGGCTCCTTGAAACATAACAACATAGGGCCCCAGGAAGGGAAGACAGGCTGACTAGCCATGAATCTACCACTCAAGACCTAAACATGGTTCCACACAAGCTACATAAGGATGAGAAGAATATCCTGCAAGTGAAATATAGATGAACCCAATAGTGTGCTCTGAAAAGGAGAAGCTCAGATGACATTTGGCCTCACGCTGCTGGATGTAAATGTTTGGGACTTGTCACCAATTCATACATAGCTCCAGAATATTTACATATTCTGAGGCTCTAAATAATAGGTCAAAAGTTTTGCAATATGAAAGTCAGGATAATATGAATGTCATGGAGTGGTCCTGACAGCTGCCTAGAACTCTTTTGGGAGAAGACTTGGGCTAAGTTTTATTTTATTTTTAATTGAAAATTACTCAGAATGCTCCTCTCTTTCCCTCATTTGTATTTAGCATCTTTAACTGCGTAATCATGGCATTCTTGAAGCCCTGCTACACGTACTCTCCCCTGCTAAAGCTGAGGGCTTTCAGCCTTAGGGGGGATTTGTGAAGACTGAACCCTTTCCTAGTACAGAATGTAGAGCCTACTGTACAAGAAAAGGACTTTTAGATGGATCTGGAAGCATGGGCCTTCCAAAAAAAGCAGTCTGCGCCTTTCAGTGGTAGTGAGGAACTCTACAACTTTTGATCCATTTGAAATAATTGTGACTTTTCTTGAAACAAGCTGACATTACCATTAATGATTAGGTCTCCAACATACGATTCTTAGGGTCAGTTTTTGTGTTAATTACTCATGTTGTAGCACTGTGGCCTGCTTTGTGCCCTTCACTGTGGCCAGGTGTGTTAACCAGGGAGGTCATCCTACATTTAGATGAAATTTTCATTCTTGGGAATGCTTTAGCCATAAATGGTATCCAGGAAGAATTTAGTATGAACTAGACATAAAAAGTTATACAAAGTATGAAAGAGTACAGATGTGAGGTTTTGCTTATCTATAATACTGGGTACTTCCATATTCATCTTCATTGTAGAGAGGCACCAGTCTGTGAAACAAGGTCTAGAATGTCTCAGAAATTGCAATTTGGTAAGTACAAGGATCAAAGCAAGAGCAAGAAAAGGTACAGATATTGTATGGCAAGAGAGTTGTGAATCTGAGTGACAAGACACCACCCATCAGAGTCTAGAACCACCACAATGTTCTGAGTCTTTGAAGCTGAATTAGAAGTGGATAGCTGTTTCCTGCCTTTTCTGACTGAATTGCATTTGTATCCTCCCCAATCACCTCACCTTAGGGTTAATCATACTTATTGGTAAATAGTCAGGCTCCCCAGATATGGTTCAGGGAGAAGGGGTCAGTGGAGACTCTGCAATGCCACAGTAATTAGTGTTTTCTGCTCTCGGGAGAAGAACACTCTTCAGGTTAGCTTCCTGACAAATAGTAGCAAGGAAGTGGAGATTGTTAGATGCCAGGAAAGGTGCTGCTGTGGTGCTATTTCTTAAACACTGGATTTCTGATTCAACGAGGGATACTGCACATTTGAAACTTGTGTACCTTCCCCAGCAGAAGAACAAGAAGTGGAACCAGCACTGGGGCTAGAGTTGGATCCTTTCCTGGGTTTATTCATGACCTAGTGAAAAGAACACCAGTATCTCATCAGTGCTGGGTTGCAGACCAATGATTGCCACTTCCTTTTGGACCTTTCCTCATCATTCTTCATCTATTTCAGTTTTTCTCCCTATCACTGATTATGAGCGATCATACTTTTTGTTCTAGGTGGGCATATTTAGTGGTATGAAGTTATGTCTCATTCTCTCTTGCAGTTTCAAAACCTACTTCATGTCTACACATTTGTATGTTGATTAGCCATATCCCTGATCAATATCAGCGAAGTACGTGGCTTTGATATGTATACAGATTTTATTGTATATCTTATCCATTTTGTTATAGTCAGGTTCACATTGCTGGCAAAAATCACCTGACCAAGAGCAGCTTGTGGGGGAAATAAAGGTGTATTTTGGCTTACAGACTTGAGGGGAAGTTCCATCATGGCAAGGGAAAACAATGGAATGAGCAAAGGGTGGACATCACCTCCTGGTAAATGTCAGGTAGACAACAGCAACAGGAGAGTATGCAAAACACTGGCAAGGGGAAATTGGCTATAATACCCATAAGCCCGCCCCCAACAATACACTGCCTTTAGGAGGCGTTAATTCCCAGATATCTATCAGCCAGGAACCTAGCATTCAGAGTAGCTAAGTTTCTGGGGGACACCTAAATCAAACCACCACATTCCACACCTAGCCCCCATAAACTGATAACCATACATGATGTAAAATGCAATACATTCAGTCCAACTTTAACAGTCCCATAATTTTTATCAATGACAATGATGTTCAAACATTCTCATAGTCTGAGATATTATATCTGAGCCATAATACTGAAAAAATCCCCCCAAAAAACCCATAATGGCACAGAATAAACACTCACACTGCAAAAGATTGCATTGGGCATAGCAAAGAAATATTCAACCAATACAAGATTTAAAACAACCAGGGCAAAAATCAACCGTTGTGGCTTCTAGTCCAACAACTCTAGCCAGTGACAAATCTCCAAGTCTGATAATTGTAACCAGCAACAAGTCTATGGAGTTCCAATTCCACCCCTCCAGCTAGGCTACACACAGTCCTGGAAAACTTCATCTGGGTCTGGCAGCTCTCCTTAGCATCTATCTTGTGGTCCTGGCATCTCCACTGGGTCTCCACTGCAACCCACAGTCCATCCTCATGGCTCCATTAGGTCTCCATGCAGGCATCCAGAAAATCTGCTTCACGCTGCCCATGGTGGTTTCCAAAACATAAGATTGTGTTGCAAATTCAATGACTCTCTCCTTCCTGCATTTCTTATACTCCATAATACCAGGGAGGGCACAAATTTGGTAATCCGGTGGGGAGGGGGAGAGAGGAATAAAACAGACTTTGAAGAACAGGACACTCCTTGAACATTTAGGCATCTTCAAAAAGAGTCTGAATTATTTCTTGTTGCCACAATGCAGGTCAATTGACCCACTCTCAAAGGTTACAATCTCTCATATAATTGCAGCTGAACAGGCAACATTTTAGCCCAAAGATTCCATTTATGTTCCATATCCCTCTGCTCACATCAGTCCATTTCTATGCAAAGCAACCCTGCACAAATTCTCAGGACATGGGCACAACAGCAAGACTCTCACACAAATTGCTTCTAGTCCAATACAGACAAAGTTCTTTCTCACCCACACAAGGCAAACTTCACTGTCCATAATACTTACTGCATTCAGGTCTTTCAATTCTGACCAGAAAAGTCCATCAAGTTGTACTTATAACACTGCAGGGAAACTTTTAGGCCAAGATTTCAAATCCTTTCACATGTCTTGAAAATTAGCTCCAAAACGCCAAAGCCACTCAGTCATGTTTCTAGCAGCAATCCCACTCCTCAGGACCAACTATACTGTTGTAGTCAGGTTGCATTGCTGGCAGAAATCACCTGACCAAGAGCAGCTTGATGGAAAAGGGGGGTTTATTTTGGCTTACAGACTTTAGGGTAAGCTCCATGTTTGTAGGGGAAAATGATAGCATGAGCAGAGGGTGGACACCACCTCTTGGCCAATATCATGTGGACAACAGGAAAAAGAGTATTTTGAACACTGGCAATGGTAAACTGGCCATAATACATATGAGCCTGCCACCAACAGTACACTGCCTTCATGAGGCATTAATTTTCTAATCTCCATCACTTGGGAACCTTCCATTCAGAACACCTAAATTTATTGGGGGGGCACCTGAATCAAACCACCACACATTTCTTCTTTGAAAGTCAGATGTGTGCTTCTGTTTTTATTTGTTTTTCTCATTATTAATTTTGACTCACATCATGATTAATTTGGGGGCTTTGCTTAAGATTTTCTTTAAATGCTTTAAATTTTCCTTTAAGCATAAGTTAGCTTTCATAGAAAGGTTTCACATGCACTGTTAGCCATAATGCTTGTGTCTAAATAGTTTGTAATTCCTACTTTCATACAAACTGCTTATAGAGATATTTATTTGCTAAACTTAGGAGGTGTGTTTGTTTATTAATTATAGTTCTAAATATTCTGCCATATAGCTGAAAGTATATTTATATATTCTCTATTGTGGAATTTCTTTTTTTAGATTTTATTATTGTTTATTTATCTATTAGAGACACACAGAAAGAGAGAGAGAGAGAGAGAGAGAGAGAGAGAATGGGTGAACCAGGGCCTCTAGCCACTGCAAATGAACTCCAGATGCATGTGCCATCTGGCTTACGTGGAACCTGAAGAATCAAACCTTGGTCCTTAGGCTGTACAAGCATACGCCTTAACCAATAAGCTGTCTCTCCAGCCCAAGTCCATGATTTTTTAAGTTTCTTCATTTATTTGCACATGTATGGATGGATGTTCCAATGCCTCTTACCACTCTGAAGGGACACCAGACAGTTGAAGCAAGTTTTAAAATATTTATTTATTTATTTATTTATTTATTTATTTATTTATTTATTTATTTGCAAGAAGAGAGAGAGTGATCATGGTCATGCCAGGGCCTCTAGCCACTGCAAACAAACTCCAGATGTATGTGCTACCTTGCATCTGGGTTTACGTGAGTACTAGGGAATTGAACCCGAGTTTTTAAGCTTTGCAGGCAAAATGCCTTAACTGCTAAGCCACTCTCCAGTCCTTGAATCAAATTTTGTATTTGGCTTACATGGGTGGCTTGGGAATTGAACCATTTAGGAAAATTTGCACAGAGAAAGGATATTTCAGGAAAGACCTAAAGGAAGGAAAGGAACAAGCCATCAAGTATAAAGCTGAAGGCAGAATGGTGATTGGTTTGCATTAGCATCTGCTGGGAATCAGTATGTTTAGAAGAGGAAGCATAAAGCAAACTTTAAAGCCCGGTTTGTTCACGGGATCTTGCTGGTCATTGTGAAAGACCTAACAATGGGAGTTCTTTGCGGAGTTCTGAGAGTAAGAGGGGAGTAATCTGATTTGTGGGACTTACCTTATTCAATTTATTTTACAGAATTATTCTAGCTTCTGTTGTAGGATCCATCAGCTGACAAAACAGAAGAGAGCAAAGGCAGAAGGAGGGAGTTCCGTCAGACCGTAATGATCCAGTGAGAAATGGTAGTGGCTGTGAACAATGTAATTCCAGTGGAAGTAGCTGAATATGTAATATGATGATTCAATGCAATGTACAGAGTTTGGTCATAGAGATGGTTGGGAAGGTGGTAAAGAGGAGTGAAAATTAATCTCAAAGTTTCTGATTCTAGGAACTGGACAGATAGAATTAGCAGGGTGGGTGAGATCACTGGAAGTACAGTTTTAGGAGATAAAGTAGGGAATCAGAGCATTGTGAAGTTTTCAGATGCTGCCAGACATCCATAGGAGCCACCCAGATGGCACTTGAATTTCTCAAGAATAGTCTGGAATCTGTCACAATATAAGTGATTCTTTAAAAGGATCAGTGACTTAACTTATGAAATGTAGTGAAAATTAAATTGTGAGATTCTCTATTCAAAAAAATATTTAAAAATTCAAAAGCCAGCATCAGGACCCACAGAGAAAAGGACCCTATAGCTAATTACTTGCCTAAGAAGCCAGGTGTGGAGAGATGAATGGACTGAGTAGATGATGGAATCTCGGTATTTCAGTGGAAAGAGAGTGAAATATGGGAAAGATGTCCCAGAATTGATAGAGAAACAGAAACCAGGAAGAAATTTGAACTGAGCCAAAAAAGAAAGAGTAATATGGTGTTTGATACGGTCATCCTGATGGCTTTTCAGTGAGAGTTTCAGCAGGTATAGAGAAGGCGAGAGCTGTCTTTGAATCAATGCTCATCTTCAAACTTTGCATATGATCTCCTCACCCGTCTTCAATACCAGACATAGTATGACTCCTATAATTCCTATCACCCCTGATGGTAGGGACTTAGTTTCTCTTGAATAAGAATAGGCAGCTCTTTTGATTGCTATTTGTTTATTTCATTACAGTTATATTATTTATGATGTTCAGTTCATTAAATATTCAAGGTTGAAATTAAAATACTCAGTTCATCTGTAGTTCAATGCTCTGTAACAAATACTAGAAAAATATAAGATTTTTAGATTTGAGGATGTGATTTTTGTGTGGAGGCTTTTGCTGTATAAAACTCACAATGTTTTTTTTTTTTCTTTCAGAGGCTGTTTTAAAAGAGTGCATAATTAAGATGTACATTTTGGTGTAATTTGAAAGTAGAATGTCTAATGGATGCCTTGGTACATGAAGCATAGTACTATTTAATTCTCAAGCTTGTGTTTATTACATCTTCCACTGAGTTAGCTTGCTGAAAGGATAGACTACAGTAATATATTTAATGATGAAGCTATTATTCCAGAATCTTCCTCATGCCTAATATTCAGCAAGATTAAACTCACTGTGGGTTTCACAAATTGTTGTGGATAATGAAAGACAATTATCATTTGTATTTTGGTAATTGAGTGTGTTTTAAAATGTAAAAGGTCTACACTATTTCGGATTGGGATGTATACATCTTAGCAAGATTAAATGATTAGGGCACATTAAAAAGTCCAGCAAATAAATGTGGATGCTTATATCATCTCATGGTTGTTTGATGACTAGATTTTGTTTCTTTTTTAGGCTGACATCACTTACCAGAGTTTGACCAACAAATTTGCTTCTTAATTCAAGTGGCTTTGGAAAACATATGTGTGATTTGAACTTGAAAACATTCTTTCCATTCAGACCCTCCATTTCTCATTGTACATTTTTAGAATAGAGTTTTGCAACAATGCTGGTTTGAAAAAACATGTGGGCATTCCAGTAAGATTAAGCTGCACATGAGGGGTTTAGGACGACTTATAATAATAGGTTACTGAAAAGTAGACGGCAAAGCTCGTGCAGATTAATGGGCTTTAAAGGCACATAACGAAACTCTATTGGGATCTTCTTAATTGTAGTAAATCTTTAGTACTCTCCAGTTTAATGTAGGATTTTACATATTGGCAGGCACCATGAGAGATCATGGCATATTGTCTTCTATCACTTTGCTGAGGGGTGTGTTTGAGTCAGGTCTCTATTGAGGAAGATCTAAAGAGCCTAGCTTAATCTGGTCTTACACCTCCTTACTTTGCTTCTTCTTCAAAATGTCATCAGCTTTGCTTGGTGCCAGTACTAATAATGCCTATGTTACTGAATGGGAAACTATGTGAAGCATATTTTGTACAATTGGTATAAATCAAAGAATTCTTGAAGGTCTTCATATATCTAAATTTAAGGAACAATTTCCTCATAACTATCATGTCTCAAATCTTACATTGTTCCTGGGGGCAGGGGTATATAAGAATAAAACAATAGTCTAATGGCTCTAAATAATTCTATACTTGAAAAACCACATTTAATATCAATGAATACAAAGTTCAAATAAGAGAATATGATTACATAGCTACACATTGCACATCAGGAGGTATTACATTATATTCATTCTAATGCTTGGATACTTAGGAGTAAAGTGAAATATTATAATTGAAGTAATATTTATCACGTAGGACTTGCTGATGGGGGTGATATTTGAAACAAACCAATTTTGCATTACATTGTTAAAAAGTATTCTTAGATTTACTACAAAATCTTTTATAAGATAGCTGTTGTGGTAAATTAATTCACCAGCACATGCAGCAATCTACGTAGTGTGACATCACAGATAATCGTGGTCTTTTACTAGTGCTGACATTCTCCTTATGGTTCTGAAAGTTCTCAATCTTGAGGCTTTGTCACTGTTACAAACAGCTACTTCTCCTAGGATAAAAACAACATTAATATAAATTCAAGAATTTATGTTAATAACAAATACTTTTTGATTTTTCTTTTAAGTATGTTATTTATTTATTTGAGACACAGCAAGGTGGGGTGGTGGATGAGCACACCATGACCTCCAGCCACTGCACATGAACTCCAGACTCATGTGCCACCTAGTGCATCTGGCTTATGTGGTTACTGGGGAATCAAACCTGGGCCCCAGGTTTCTCATGCCAAGTGCCTTAACCATGAAGTCATCTCTCCAGGCCTTTTATTAAAAAAATTCATTTTCATGCAGAGAGAGACAGACAGAAAGACAATGAGCATGCCAGGGCTTCTAGCTGCTAAAAACAAACTCCACATGCATGTGCTACCTTGTGCATCTGGCTTTACATTGCTACTGGGGAATCAAACATGGGTGATTAGGTTTTGCAAGCAAGCACCTTAACTGATGATCCATTTCTTCAACCAATTTTTTTCTGTTAAAAATAAGTTTGGCAGGCTGGAGAGATGGCTTAGCGGTTAAGGCTCCTGCCTCCTAAGCCTAAGAATGCCGGTTCCAATCTCCAGGTCCCCCACGTTTAGCCAGATGCAAAGTGACACAAGGGCGCAATGCCACACTTGAGCACAAGGGGGCAAACACATCTGGATTTCATTCACAGCAGCTGAGAGGCTGCTGGCGCGCCCATCTCTATCTATCTTCCTCTCCCTCTCTCTCTGTGTGTCTCTCTCCGAATACAAAAAAAAGTTTGGCTAGGATTTTCCAATACCCCCATACAGCCATGTGCGCAAAATGGCGCATGCATCTGGAGTGCAGTTGCAGTACTTGGAGGCCCTGTAGTGTCCATTCTCCCTCTCTCTATCTGTCTCTCACACATAAATAAATAAACAATAAAATTTCAAAAAAAATGTAAGTTTGGCTAGGGAATAGGACCAGATGAAATATGACTAGTGTGGGTTGTAGATGTAGAGGCGTACCTCTTTCACAGTATCCAAGGGTTTGGAGGTCATTCTCTTTTTGAGTTCAAAATATGATCCATGGAATCACAACACAAGTTTTTGTTTTAAAAACTAAAATATTGTCATGTTTTCTTCCATATTATAAAATAAAAACTCAAAGCCATGATTTCATTTTTTTTCAACTTTTTACCATCTAGTTTATAAAAAATGAAATAATTTTGAGACCTCTGTTATCCAAGTAGCACAGTATCTTATTTCATTGTATTATGATAGATACAGAATGAACACTGGGGGGCAAATTTTCATACTACGGGTACCAGGACCTTACTGCTAGAATGCATATCTGCATTTTTAAAATATTTTATTTTTATTAATTTATGTGACAGAGAAAGAGGGAGAGAGAGAGAGAGAACAGGCATGCCAGGGCCTCCAGCCACTGCAAACAAACTCCAGACATGTGTGCCCCCTTGTGCATCTGGCTAACGTGGGTCCTGGGGAATCAAACCGGGGTCCTTTGGATTTGCAGGCAGACACCTTAACCGCTAAGCCATTCCTGCAGCACATATCTGCATTTTTGGAAGGAGGAGTTCTTAAACATTCCAGTGGTGCTTCTGCACTTATTTTGAAGGACTTCATCACTGAGGAACCTCAGTGATGTTCTTCAGATCGACTGCTAAAACAATCCAGCACTTGGAGCATGCTTGTGATTTTTGCCATGTTTTGTGGTTAGAACTCAGTAATGATGTGAAGAGCACCAGCATTATGCAAGCAACAGTGTGTAACAGTAATTTTCCAGAAAGCTTTAGTGCCTCTTTTGTCTGTACTGTGTGTAATTCATCTTCTGGCTTAAAAAGTGCTAAAAGAATAACATTTAGGCCATGAGTACATCCTGAAGGAGGTGTGTGGTATGCAGTGTTGGTCTCTTGACAAATCGATTTTCACCTTTTCCTTGTACAGTTTATTTATCATCTAACAAAGAAAATATGCTCCAACTCACTTGGTGGTTTTTTATTGTTGGTGTTGTTTTCTACTTGTTTTAAGGAATCAAAGTTAAAAACACAAACTTGCTCATCTTCTTTTATAGGCTGAGATATAGGGAGGCTTTATTATAGCAAAGGGCAATTTCAATAAGTACTTCCTATTGCACTTGTAGAGGAGAAGCTGGAGTCATTTTAGAAAATGTTATGTTATTGCTTTATCTCCTACTAGTCACATTTAACAGCCATGATTCTTTTTTCTTTTTTCTTTTTTTGTTTTTTCCTCCCCTCAGATGTACATCCAGACAACAACACTTACTGTCTCCATGAGTTTAAGTGCTTCCGTGTCTCTGGGGATGCTCTATATGCCCAAGGTTTATATTATAATTTTTCATCCAGAGCAGAACGTTCAAAAACGCAAAAGAAGCTTCAAGGCTGTGGTGACAGCTGCCACCATGCAAAGCAAACTGATCCAAAAAGGAAATGACAGACCAAATGGCGAGGTGAAAAGCGAACTCTGTGAGAGTCTTGAAACCAACAGTAAGTCATCTGTAGACTTTCAGATGGTCAAGAGCGGGAGCACTTCCTGATAGATGTACGTTGAACATTCTTCTACTAGTCTTGGGGACTATCTACCCGTTTCTAGGGGCATGGCGGTGCACACACACCCCCACTCTGAGACTGTCCCAACAGTCAGAAGCATTTGGTAAGAGCTAGATGCTTGCAAGATGAGAAGTTCTTCTCCATTGCACAAACTGCCAAGGTCATCTCTTTGACAAAGCCTGACACGCTGCTCTTTCTTTTGAGGTAGTACAAAACCTGACATTTGGAATTCTCTTCCATTTATAAAATTCTCTCTTGAAACTGAGAATCTATTCTATATTGTTTTAAGTTTTTATTATTTATTTGAGAGAGAGAGTGAGAAGGGGGCAGAGAGAGAGAGAGAAAATGGGCATGCCAGGGTCTATAACCGCTGCAAACGAACTCCAGATGCTTGCAGCACCTTGTGCATCTGGCTTACATGGGTCTTGGGGAATCAAACCTGGGTCCATTGGCTATGTAGGCAAACACCTTAATTGCTAGGCCATCTTTCTACCCTATTCTACATTTTTTGTGATTTCAGTATTGCTGCTATTTGTAATAATTTAGTAATATTTATGGAGTATGAGTAGAAATCCTGCACAAATAAATGCCATGTTGTTAGATCTTTATGGAGATGAAAAATGAGTTAATATATTAAGTTGGGTCATTATAAACACTTTTCCAGCACATTCTCATCTTGCTTTGACTTTATTTCCTGTCATTTTCCTTTTGGATACTTAAAAATAGCCCGTGCTCTTTGAAAATTTCATGCCCTTGAAGACCGAATTTTTCCTCAACCACCACTCCTTTATCTTTCTTTGACAATCTTTTTCTTCTCTTACAATTGACCCCAGACTCATTGCATGATAGCAGTACATCATCACCCAGGCTATCCACACCCATAAAATTTAACAGACCATTGAATGTGATCTTGCTCAATCTAGAAACATAGTAAACAGATTGAAGACTTATATTGCAACATACCAGAAAGGGGAAATTAGTAAAATTTTCAAACTTTGTATCACTTGGTTCTATAGACACATCAAAGTAAATGAATCAAAGCTAATGTCCTTAAATTAGAATGGAAGTGTAACATAGGTATATATCATAATGAATGGTAATTACAGTCATTGGTGTTGCACATCTGAAATCTTAGCATTTGGCAGGCTGAGGCAGCAAGGTTGTAAATTTATAGACAGCATGGGCTACATAGAATGATCCTCTCAGAAAAACAAAAAGTGCCAACAAGAATATTTTCTTTGTCTCACAATCCTTCAGCAGACTGCATTCCTTGATTTCTGTGTTTTGATGTAAGTATAGCAGACGTCTAAGGATTGGTTTAATTACTATGACACTCTACAGTGTTCACTAGACTGACAAATTGTCCCAAGTATTAGGATTTCCAGGTGAGCAATGTCCACTGAAATTCCTGAGGCATAGAACTAACTTCAGATAAGTATGCATTGCTTAATTAAACTTATTAGCTTCAATTGCTATCAGACTATACAGAATTACTGGCTCCATTGGCTATAGGAAGATTATCTCCAAATCAGTATATCAAATTTAGCCACTTTTACAAACACTCCCATCATAGTCACCATCCTGTCAACATGCAGCCTTGTGACAGTGCAAAAAAAGGCACACTAGGATGGATTTTGGCAACTTATAGTCTTCATCATTCCTTGCTATAGAGAAACAGCTTACAGATAATGGGAGTATTCTGGTTCTTAGCAAAAATGTAAACTGCCCGGGCATGGTGGCACATGCCTTTATTCCCAGCACTTGGGAGGCAGAAGTAGAAGGATCACTGAGAGCTGGTGGTTGACCTGGGCTAGAGTGAGACCCTACCTCAAAAACAAAACAAAACAAAACAAAAATTGTATAATGACTACTGTTATGGTTATCAGAGTTGAATCTTGTGACCTGAGGGCAGAAATTTCTGCCTGTTTTCCTTCTTGGAAACATCAGTTTAGGAAGTTCACGCCCATGACAATAGCAGTATGGCACTGTTGGCAATGATGCACTGGCACTTTTGAAGTTCTACCTGTTTTTTAGTAACAAACCATAAAATGTATTATTCTTTGCTTTAATGATAAAACATTCCACCTTACAGAGGGATAAATTTCAGTTGTCTCAGACCCTCTATTGTAGAACCAAAATGTTCTTTAAGATATTTTCAGTATTACTAAAAACTAATCTTGTTCTATTGAAAGAAGCCATTTTCATTTCTTGTTTCCCTTGTTATTTCCAGTTGATGTTGAAATAAAAATGTGAACTGGAAATAGCACAAGTGTGTTTCTCTATTTTTATAAAATAAGACTGAGAGATTCCAAACATGAAACCTGTTTAGAGGATGACTTGAAAATATTCTGGAAGAATTTAAGATTCACTTTTGGAGGAGAAGTATTATGGGAAACTTTTTCCCTTGGGTAGACATGAACACACATCTATTCACCTCAGCTAGGGCTCAGATGACAGACCAAAATCAGTTTTGGTGAACCAATGATTTTATTGAGGTTACTTACAGAGCAGGGTGAGGGATTACTTATAGGAGCAATGGATGACTAAAAGGCAGCTGCACAACCGAAAAGACCCCCTAGCATAGGTGAAGACTCAGAACCTGCGTCCCTGGAGAATATGCACAGCCTGCAGGCAGCTTGTCTGGCTGGAGAGTCTCTTCCTATGGAGCTATTTTCCTTTTATATAGCCTTAAGGGCAGGTCTGGCAACCTCTTCCCAGACTTGTGTTGACTTCCTGAGTATTCTGAGCTTCCTTCCTCCCTCAGGAGGGAAGGTTTCAATTACTAATTAACACTGGTGAAAGTCTGCCCTTTATCTGTAACTCTGACTCAAAAATGAGGAGGAAGTTGATGGAGGAAAACAATAAACTTGGTCTCCACATGCATATGCACACAAATGCATGCACACTTGCACATGAGCATACACACAAATGCACACACCACACATAAGTATTCCTATAATAAATACTTTCATATTTTCTTCTGAAAATGACATGCATTTCTTTTTTTAAAAACATTTATTTTTTATTTTTTATTTTTTTAGAGAGAGACACAGAGAGAGAGACAGAGAGAGGAAGATAGAATGGGTGTGCCAGCAGTCTCTCATCTGCTGAGAACGAAATCCAGATGTGTGTGTCCCCTTGTGGGCAAGTGCGACATTGCGCCCTTGTGTCACTTTGCATCTGGCTAAACGGGGGACCTGGAGACTGGAACCGCTGGAGATTGGAACCAGCGTTCTTAGGCTTAGGAGGCAGGCATCTTAACCGCTAAGCCATCTCTCCAGCCCTATGACATGCATTTCTTTAGAAGTAAAATGGAATATTGGAAAAGCCTTTACCAATCAATTATGTGTAACAATCATGCCACCTCTCCAAATTTAAGGCTTCTCTTAACAAAATAAAGTCTATTTCCTATAAATCCAGGAGTGTTTAGTCTACCGGAACCCTGCAAGTTGCTACATTCTCATGTTTTTGGCTGCCAGCGTTTTGGTAAATCAGCATTACTACAGTGAGATAATAATGACATATAAAAAAGAGTTGTGTAAACTATAGAGCAGTCACTGTAAAATATAAAGATACCATTATACCCTAAATGTAGTTTGGACTGTGGCTAATATAAGATTATCCTGGAATGTAAAATGGTTTAAAGAAACTATTGTTTTAGGAGTTTCCTTTACTTTAATATGTGAAAGATCAGGATCATTTGGGGTATTCCTCCATTTTTGAGATTTTTTTTCTCATTCTGACTTAACAGCAATGTATTTATTATGCATGCAATGCATTTCCTTCATGGTTAGAAGCTCTACAAATCCTTATGTCCAGAAAGCTTATCTTAAATATGGATTGTTCATGCCAGATGTTATGGTCACATGTTTAAGATTTCAGAACTCCATGGAATAAATATAACTAGGGTAAAGTAGAAAGCAAGCCAGTTTTCTGAACTTTCAAAATACTCCATTTCCTATGTCACTAGTTCTCAGCATTGGATGAGAGGGGAAATAGTAACAAACTTGGTACATTCAAGTTTTTCCGACATTGCCTAATTAATCATTGTACTACGTGGAGTTCCTTATGCTATGTGCATGAATAAGTCATGAAAGCAGCTGCCACGGAAGGTGGATTTTCTTTTTAAGCTAATGAACACAGTAGTGGCACACCAAGGACATTCATCATCGGGGGCTTTCACATGAGCATATCCATCGTCACCACCCAAATAACCCCGTGGATGTCTTTGACTCACTTTCTTCCACAATCCTTTTGTAATAATGATTCATGTACTTATCTGCCTACCATTCACAGTTGTCCCTCTTCATTTGTTTGCAGATTAGCCAAACTATTTGCAGAACTTTGTATGTCTTCATTGCCATGAATGGAAAAGTTAGCATTATTCTCCTATGAGTCATAGTCTCACCAGGAGACTCAATTGACTTTTATCTGTCTTCCTAGAGATAACTTTGAATACTTCAAAAGATGTACAAATATTATACATCATTTATAAATTCTCAAAATGTGATCTTAAGTCAGTCTGATCCAAATTATATTTTATACATTATCTCTAGGAAATCATACTACTTAAGGCCTTGTCTGCTTAAATTGTGATTCCCCTCCCCCCTTTTTTCATCTGTAAATACTTCCTGCTTTTTGATACTGTTGTCAGTATTGAAAAGGGCAGGAGGTTGAGTACCCTTTACCTAGTTACACTTCTAACTCATGATAATTTTTCTTCACCTTGTATACAAAGACTTCAAGAAAAATCCATCAGAAACTAACCAAACATAAAGAAATTATTTTCTTAGAAGAAATTTCCAGGCATATAAAATTATAAAAGCTTAAAAGTGAAAATTGAAAGAAAATAATTGTGTTTCATGTAGCACAGCACAAGTCCAGCAGATAGCTTACCTTTTCAAAAATGGGATACAAAATCCAACTCCACATTACTTTTCTCAAACTATTCACTGCCAGACATATTCAACTTCTAACCTCAAACCTAATTCTGTGAGCACTTAATCAGTGTTGAACTGAAACTCAGGCATCTGCTTCATTCTCATTCATGTTGTAGAAATAGAACATAATTTAAAACCAGGTTAAAGTCTAATTACTGGCGCTGGGAAGATGAACCAGTGGCTAAAGGAACTTGCTTGCAAAGCATGCAGGTTCAAGAAAACTCTGTTTGTTTGTTTTTTTTAGCAGGTAAGGTACTTGCCTACAAAGCCAAAGGACCCAGTTTTGATTCCCTAGTACACACATAAGCCAGATGCACAAGGTGACACATGCTTCTGGAATTCATTTGCAGTGGCTGAATGCCCTGGAGTGCCCATTCTCTGTCTCTTTCTCTTAAATGAATAAAATGAAATTAAAATAAAATTTAAAAAAAAAGAAAAAAAGTTAAGCACGTGTGACATTTACGTTTGACATGTACTTCATAAAATTGAATGAAATTCAGATTAGCAATGCCATTTATAATTAGCCCTTCCTTAAGATATCTATGCTAATTTCAGTGACTATACTGTATGATTTTGTTTACCGTAAAACAGGATAGTCCATCAGCAGGGCTGCACAGCACACTACAGTGAAATAAATCTGGTTATTAGTTATGTCAGAAGAGAAACTATGATTTCTAGTCTTGTTCAGTGTCTAAGAATTCAATTATTTTCTAAATATGTTTTCATCCTGGATTGGATTTATGTACTGAAATACATTTTGAGGATTTTTAAATATGATTGTTTATTCCACTATTTCACTAAAAACCAAATCAAATGTTTACCCAATTTGCATCACATCTTTCAAATAGGCAGAGGAATTATTTATATTTAGATTTATATTCTCTGGAAGTTTCAAATGACTGTAAATTTGACAGACTATTTTGTTATTTATGTCTATCTCTCTAATAATTTTAAAATAGTGTTACTCTGCAGCCAGTTGGTAACAGAACAACTAAATATTCCTTTCATCCTGTGAGTTGTTACTTTCTCAACATCTTCATGTGTATCCTTTGTGCAAAACTAAACCACAAATATGTATTGACCATGTTCATATGTTTTGTAAACGTGGTATGTATTTGACATTTTATCATGTTCACATTTAGAATCTAAAATGAGTATTTTTAAATGGAAGTCATTAATTGTCAAGGCACAACTCACACAATTATTTTGTTATCAGATCAGAATAAAAACGAGACTAAAAATATCTTTGGCTTAGTTTGGTTGGTGAGCGTGTGGTTTTGTTTTTGTTTTTGTTTTGTATCTTGTAGGAAATCTGTATCTACTGCTCTTTTGTTTTATATATATATAAATTTGGATATACCAAACACTTTTAATTAGTATTTCACCTAGATCTACTAATGATTATCATTTTTATACATTTAGTTTTCTACTAAATATTGTTCTAGTAAACAGTGGACTAGTGGCTTCTGCAGATTAAAATGGCCACTGCATTTCTGTTTCACTACTAATTTATCTAATTTATCTCAACAGCTTCCTCTACCAAGACAACATATATCAGCTACAGCAATCATTCAATATGAACAGGGAAATGATACCATCAGAAGAAGTGTGGTATGTGCTCTAAATAATGAACAAGAGACTGCAAAAACTCACTCCTGGAGATCTCCATAGACTACAACCAATCAGATCAATAGTCAGTCTTGTAAGGAACAAAATTTAGCCATGAACCAAAAGTATCAATACTGGGGAGCAAAGAAACCCATTTTAAAAAATACAACCAATGAGCGTCAAGCTAAAGTATTGCTTACCTATGATCAGTTTAAAAAAAAAAAACTCAAAAGGAAAACTAATGTTAGCTTGTGAAAAAAAAAATGCTGTTGAAATAAACCATGTCTGATGTTATTCTTGTAAGTATTTTTCTGTGATTGTGAGAACTCCCGTTCCTGTCCCACATTGTTCAACTTGTATAAGACTATGAGTCTGTTTCTTGTAATGGCTGACTGGATTGAAGCCTTGGGTTGTGCTAAAAAAATAAATGCAATGATTGACGCATGCAATTTTTTTATACAAATAATTTATTTCTATTAATAAAGGAATGTTTTGCAAATGTTGAGAGTTGTTTCGTTCCAGTTTTAAAGTGAGAGAATCTCTTCTTGCCAGTTGGCATTTCCGTTGTTTCTAGTTCCTTTCAGTCTTCCACAGAAAGGTCATTGCCTTCAGGAACGTGCTTTGTGGATGGACCTGTGGTTGAAGAAGTCTGTTGTTATTTTATGAGAAGGCATCGTTGTGTACGATTTCGTGAATACTTCCAGATTCCTCTGATAGGTTTGCATAGTAACTGTAATGGCTTGAAGTAGATTGCTTCTTCACGTAACATCTGACAACTCAAGAGCTGAACTTTTACTTTGGAGAAAATAATGAATACTACCATGTAAAAAATATCGAGGTGCTAGTGAATGTCTCCAGCACCTTTCTAATTCAAAACTTTTGTGTAATGAAATATTTCTTTGGTATGTGGTACTAACCTTTTTTTTTTTTTACCTGTGACTACTACACCCAGGTGAAATCAGTAACACAATGGGCCTCACACAGGGCAGGCTTCAAAGCCCAGAATTAGCATATTTATTCTCTTGGGCATCACTAAGGAAACCACAGTTCAGAAAACATGTCAATACTTTTTTATTTTCCAAATGAAAACATCCAATGGTTCATAGAACAATATTGTTAAACTGAGAGAACAAGAAGCCTGTGTCATGCTAATAAACCATGCCAGGATGGATAAAAGGAGTCTGTGACCAGCTTTCAAATCTATTACCATCTTGGTCAGGGCTAATCTATTGTGTTCAATCCCAGGCATCCATCAAATCAGTGGGTCTCTACAGTCATTTTGTTGGTAAATGTTCTCTCTGCTGAGTGAGCCTGGATGACTCTTTGCTCTTCTCACAGATGTTAAAAGCTCTCAGCTCTGTAGCTTCAACTTAGACATCAAGTGGCTTCATTTTACTGGAGAAGGTTGACAAAGCACAGTGCAGGCTCTTTCCACATGGAGGAAACATTTCCTAGATACCTAGGGAAACAGATTTCAACAGATAGAAGAAAATGTATCTTGACTAACCTTTCGTCCGGCTTCTCCAAATAGTATTTTTTCTTTGTTGATGATGTTAAATGATCTGAATTATTGATTACACAATACCGATATCTGGATTCTACCTCCACTTCTAGGAGTGCCTTTCTAGATAAAACTGAGGTTAAGCAAAATAAATGCATATTTAGTTAATCATATTGTACCATGTAGTTCAACATTAAAGGTACCAAGAAGTAATTTTAATTTTTAAATTGACAGTTTTCTTTGTAATAGAGAGTATTATAAAAATTTTTTTACTAGATTTTAAATATATATCCATATGCTTAGTTGAGAAAAAAATGATTAAATTTTCTAAGCCTTGAATTTCATTCAGAGAGAAAAAAATCCTCGAGTATATTTTCATGTATCAATTGACTAATCAGGATGAGTGGATATGACAGGGTACTTCTGAAGTAGAGCCTGGTCTCAGACCAATGGAAGGTTTTATTATTATTATGTTTCAATTTTAATTTTAGGAAGAAAATATCAAGCATGATTCATAGCATTGCAAAATCATCCTTATTATAAATTTACCAATGGGTTGTATTTCCCAAAATTTTAATAAATAATTAATTCCTATCTGATGTGATACAATATAGTATTTAACACATAATAGTTCTCATAGATTCATGTATGCCAATCATCCTTTATAGCATTATCCCAATGAAAAACCATTCCAGTGATGAAACAAATTATGACCCTTCCCAGATAGTGGGAGAAAAATTCCTTTAACTTTTTACAGTAGGAGCTGGGGAATTATGCCCTCCAGTGTGGTTATTTTCTCAAGGATTTTGCTGAGGGCTCAAAGGTAGCCAGCCATAGGCTGGGACAATGGTGGCATCTGCGAGGAGGATTTAGCTTGTGGTAGTGGTTCATAAGACCTGTGCTTCAGAATGAACTGCCTGTGTCCTATAGATAAGCAAATGCAAACTTGCAGGAAAAAAATACAGTATTATAGTCTTTAGAATTGACCTTGTGTTTTATTCTGGACAAGAAATGTCACTTCTAATCTCAGCATGCCAGAGGGAATGCTAAAAATGTAGCTAGAGGTAATATTTGGCAAATGTCATTAGTAGATATATTAATGTGACCTTGGGCAGAATCTGACCTCAGTGGGTTTTTTTAATAGCTTATGATAGGTAATACTTAACAAATTTTAAATTAATGACAGTTGGTCTTCTGCAAGCTAATTCTACTTTTTGAGTAAGAATAAACATTGTGATTTAAATAAGAACTGTAAAAATATCTTAAATTTTAGTGTTTGTGAGAAATTTTTGTCAAGAATTAGTACCTCTGAGCTGGGGAAATGGCTTAGTGGTTAAGTCACTTGCCTGTGAAGCCTAAGGATCCCAGTTTGATTCCCCAGGATTCATGTAAGCCAGATGCACAAGACAGTGCATGCATGCATCTGGAGTTCTTTTGCAGTGGCTACGGGCCCTGGCATGCCCATTCTCCCTTTCTCTCTATCTGACTCGTCCTCTCTCTCTCTCTCTCTCTATCTCAAATAAATAAATAAAATAATTTTAAAGTGCTAGAGAGATGGCTTAGTAGTTAAGGCATTTACCTGCAAAGCCAAATGATCCCAGTCTGATTCTCCAGGACCCATGTAAACCAGATGCACAAGGGGCGCATGCATCTGGAATTTGTTTGCAGTGAGTGGAGGCCATAGTGAGCCCATTCTCTCTCTCTCTCTCTCTCTCTCTCTCTCTCTCAAATAAATAATTTAAATATATTTTAATATATTTGGAGAGAGAGAGAGATTGGTTTTTCAAGGTACAGTCTCACTCTAACCCAGGCTGACCTGGAATTCACTCTGTATTCTCAGGGTGGCCTCAAACTCACAGTGATCCTCCTACCTCTGCCTCCCAACTGCTGCGCTTAAAGGTGTGCACCACCACACCCGGTTTAAAATATATATTTTTAAAAAGGAATTAGTATCTCAGATTAACAAGATTTTACTAGCTTTATTTTTCCTTTAAATTACCACATGATGGAACTTCTAACTAGGAACAGAAGTTTTTGTCATTTATAATTTAACCTCCCTTTAATTCAAAATTTACATTATTTACCAATACTTTTTGGTAATTTATACATAATATTAACAATTTTCTAATCTACATTACCCAACATTGATAATTTACTTAGCAAGTGGGAAAAATATCATTTTTAAATTCTAGTATGTACTTATCAATTTCCTTTTCATTTACCAAATTATATTTAATATCAGTATTTTTCATGCAATTTCTAGAATGAAGTGGTCAAAGGGAACAATGAGGTTGCATGAAAGGATGACTGAGAAATAATACTGAAGTTATGTAATACCCTAATCATGTATAATAATCATCAGAAGTGCTTCTTTTGCTTTTTGTCGTTCTATTGAATGAATATAAGAGTAGGTAAGAAAAATTTGAGCACAGTTAGTCAAAAGGATTTTATTAAGAAAACATTATATCTATGAATGCTCAGAAATTTGATTATTGATACTTAGAAAGTGTAATATGACTGGAATGAGAAAAGAATACGTGATTTGATTTTAAAAATATGTTCTGTGTTCTACTATAGTCTCTCTTTCTTTAACAAAACAAAGCATAATCTAATCGTGCTGTCACTAACTTCTATAACTCATTATCTTTTATCTCATATAATCCCCCACAGGGCTTTCAGAAAAAAAATTCTTGGTTAAACTCAGTCTATTATCAATATAAAGTCCTATATCACATTTGGGCTTTCATTTCTGCTTTCCAAGTGATAAGGATGGAGAAAAATAAAATTTACATACTAAATGTTCACCTACTATTTTGTTTACCTACTATTAAGTAGTTCAGGGAAAGCTGACTTTGCCAAGTCTCTTGATAGAAAGTTATACATTGCCAAGCATATGTGATGGCCTATGAAAAGCCAAGAATTCACCTTGTAATGGCATAGCTGGGAGGAGCGGGGGATGTGATTGCAGAAATAAGAAAAGCAAATGATCAGTGTTGTACCTGGTTGTGAGGTAAGCATGAGTAATTACTTTAGAGTGGATTAAAACCCATTATATCAATAAGCTAGAATGTTGGATTGCTTTGAGAGTCAGTGAGAAGTACAAGAGCGTTGAAGTATAATACTGAAAAAGTTAGATAAGAACTCTTGGAACAAAGGTAAAATGAAGACGTCAAAGACTTTATTCTTCATATCCTAGTGTGATGATTTGAATCAGATGCCCTCCATAAACTCATGTGATTTCAGTATTTTGTCCCCAGACGGTGACAATTTGGGAGGTGGAACATTGCTGGAGGAAGTGTGGTGTTGGGGCAGCTTTAGAGGTGTTATAGCCAGCTCACCTTGTTAGAGCCTGGCTTACTTTCTTGCTGTTCTTATGCTCCACCTGCTGTTGCAGAGGGGAGATCCAGCCTCTGTTCATGTTTTCCTTTCTTCTGCCTTCATGAAACTTTCCCCTTCAGACTGTAAGCCAAAATCAATCCCTTCTTCCTATCAGCTACTTTTGGTCAGGTGTTCTGTGCCACTGATGTGAAAGTAACTACAATACCTGGTGAGACAACTAGCAAGGAATAAAATGTGTGCAATATCACTGATGTTATTCTAATGGACAGATATTACTTGAATTTCTACTTAATAAAATTCTACCAGTTACCCCAGTCCCTACGCTCACAGAGTAGCTTTGCTGATAGAAATTCAAATGCAGCCGGGTGTGGTGGCGCACTCCTTTAATCCCAGCATTCGGGAAGCAGAGGTAGGAGGATCGCCATGAGTTCGAGGCCACCCTGAGATTAAATGGTGAATTCCAGGTCAGCCTGAGCTGGAGTGAGACCCTACCTTGAAAAATGACCCCCCCCCAAAAAAAAAACAAAGAAAAGAAAAAAGAAATTCAAATGCAACTATATATTGAAGGTGCATCCAGTCTTATGTTTTGCCTGTTTCAGTATTTTGTTAATTTCTCTGGTAAGAGTGACACTTCACTGCCTTGGCAGTACATGAATGATCTCAAACATCTGAAGTCATAGTCATACAAATTAACTTAGTAACAGAAGTACCCTGACATACAAACAAACTCCAGATGCATAGGCCACCTTGTGCATGTGGCTTATGGGAGTACAGGAGAATTAAAACCATGTCCTTGGGCTTTTCAGGGAAATGCCTTTACCACGAGCAATCTCTCCAGCCCCTAATTTAAAATTTTTTTTTTACTTAGCTTACGAAGTAGTATGTTTCCTTATGTCATTTTCATACATGCTTAATTTTGTTTAACCTTTCCCTCCACCCCTTCCTCTTCTCCATTTCCGTTCCCTGATCTCTGCTCATACCGTTTCATCCCCAGGTTCCCCCCTTCCATTTCTATAACACAACTGCTCTATTATCCTCTCCACCTCTCCTCCTTAAACATCTTTTCCCCCTCTGATGTCCTGTTCTAGTTTTGTGGACTGTGTGTCCACCATGCCCACATAAATAGACATAAAAATTAGAAGCTAGTGTCTAGTGCCAGAAGGTGCTACATGAATGACTGGGAGAAAATGACCAACATCTGTCCAAGCAACTCATGGTCTAAGCTATTCAGCAGTAAAACCGGACGTGATGCTCACACAAGTGCAATAGCAGCACACAGCCATGGTGGGTTACCAACTGCTCCTGATTAGCATGGATCTGCTCAGTGGAATGGAACTCATAGCTGGAACTGGGAAACAATTCAGAACCATAACCAAAAAATGAGCCCGTGCTCAATATTAAACTCCCAGAAATCGTGGGCTACAAGCAGGCCTGCACCTATCAAATTCTTTCTAAAATAATAGTGGCTATCCCATTTATCTGGTGCTTACTTCTCTCTCTTTTGGAGAATTTGCTTCTCTTTTTCAGATGGATGCTGAACCTGAGGAGAAGATCAGCCTATTGCACCTCACCAGGGCCCCAGCTGAAACCACAGAGTAATGGGGGAAATGAGCAAGAGTGTTGCTTTCTTAGTTAACCTGATATCAACACAAGGGTGAAGGAGATTGACACAGAGAACACTCAACTTCTACTAAACCAGATATCCAGAGACCAGAGGCTCCCAAGACCTCATCACTGAAGTAGACCTAAAATGAACCCAACATGGCTCAGGGAAATTCACGGAAGAGGGGCAGAAAGTTGGGTCACTATGCACAGAGACATTACCTTCTTCCCCGTAACTGATGGCTACCCCCACAATGCACTACCCACATTCCCCAATGAGGAGGGTCCCTTTGGAGGGGGGGGATGTGGGAGCTATTGATGGCACCAACATGAATGTAATCACATCATGTGCATAACTAATAAAAAAATAGAAGCTAGGACCCACAGATGAGAAGATTTGAAGTTTCTTTCTGAGCCCAATTTGATTCACTTAATATAATATTTTCTAGTTGACCTAATAGAGTCAGTATTAAATAAAATGATATGGAGAATAGCTGTGAATAAATGTATAATTACTTTCAGGTAAAAATTTATATCTGTGGGTTCCCCAAATAATTGTTCCCTAGACATTATTTCTGGTGGGTATTTCTCTTCCTTGTATGTATATTTCTTTAAAGGTTCAAATTAGATCTTCAAAGAGTGTCGCTGAAGATAACAAACATTATATACTTTACTCCATGTACTTGAGTCTCTTCTAGTTATCTTTGGCTATTAACCTTGAACCTTCCAAGCAAATCCTATGCTACACACTTTCTACTGACATCACATAGGCAGAAGAAGCAGTAATGAAGAATGTTTTCTCAGTAAGGGGTAGAGAAGGGAAACAGGTAAAGTGAGGAAAAATCTCCATCTCTCCTCACTTCAGATTGGTGCTTTAGCTCTAGATAGTAAGGTATTGACTCTAGAAGCTCCCTTCTTCAGTGGAACTTTTTTTTAAATAAATGGAATACCAGTAGCTCTGAGGCTCAGTGGTCCCTTAGAGATTGCTTACTCAGCTCTCAGAAGGAAGTCGAAGCAGCTCTAACGTCCAAGATTATGAAGTAGATGAAACATACTTCACTTTTTGTTGTACTGGTGTCCGGTTTCCTTTGCCTCTTATGGATGCCACTCAAACAACCAATGCCCTCAGTGTACATCCCAGGTTCTCAGAGCTACCTTCGCCTACTTATATCCTCTGACTTGAGGACTTTACTCAGCTCCAATAGCCTGACTCCAAATGGCTGTCTTGTGCCAAATATTCCTTAGGCCAACAAACATGGCTATACGAGGAAGCACATCAGAGGCTCTGAGGGAAGGAGCCTACATCTAGATTTTATGTGATATATTCTGTAATTGAAACAGTTAACTTATTCCTTTTTTTTTTTTTTTTTCAGGGATAATCTAGCAGACATTGGCTAGGTCCCAAGAATGTAATGATACTCCAAACAATCTCTCCCATCATACTATTTATATTTCTGCAGAAAAGACCAAATTTATAAATATATATATGTAGTTTAGACAGTTATACATACTGAGAAAAGCGATAAATCAGGGAAAATGTTTAGGAAATAGTTTACGAAGTAACATTGTGAAGTAAAAGGAAGAGTTGACAGCTAACGTGGCCAAGGAAGTTAGTGTTTGGGTAAATATGAGAAAATGAGTGATTGATATTTATCTATACACACTGTCTTGGGGGAGAGAATTTCTGGGAAGAGAAAAACAGGGAAATCCCTTGAGGCAGGAATTTATCTAGAGGCAGAGAATGTGAAAATGTTTTCTAGTAGATGATAAGATTTTATAGAACCTAATGCTCCAATGACAAGTCCTTAACTTTTCTCTTTACAACTAGAGGAACATTAGGAATTTTTTGAGCTAAATAACAACATGAGCCTTAATTTTTCTGATTCTTTCTGATTTCTGTGATAAAATTAGGTTAGCTTTAGGGAGGTGATAATAGAAGTACAGATTTCCACCAGAAGACTTAGATGACCTGGGTTAGAACTGATCATTATGTGGGCTGGGAAAAGCAGTGGGGCTGAGGTAGCATGGTTAGACTGTACCTTTTGACTGGTGAGCCTACTTTTTAGTAGATTAGAATGCACTGAGAGAAGCTTTTGAGCTGAGTAAGTGAAAGGCTTGCATTATTTATGAAGATGGAGTTGACCATGAGCAGAATGAACACAAGGCAGTAGAATTAATACCACAGCATGAATGTCCTCTGCTTCTTCCCACTTTGGATCCATTTGCATCTTTACAGATACAAGAATAAATTAGCTTGAGTAACTCCAGAGATCCAGGGATAAATTTCAGGACAAGAAGTACTAATTGGACAAGCATCTGTTCTCTCTAAGCTATTTTTAGCAGATACTTGGGTCATATCTCTGTCAGCAAGCTTTTCTTCTCTGACCCTCCCACCTCCACTAGTCCAGGCTAAATCCTGAGCTGATGTTTCTTTCTTGTGTGCTTTCTACTTACAATTCTTATTTTGCTCCCAAGTCCTATCTCAGTTCATTGTGGTTATATTTAAATCTGTTTTGTTGTTATTGTTATTGTTATTTGGTATCATTATTTTCCCTGAAGTGCCTGAGAGTTTTGGGGTCTAGTTTAATCCCTTTCTATTTCCTTAATGTCTTGGTGCTCCTTGGAACCTACCCTGGGGAATTTATTCTTGACTTCAGTCCCTTAATTCTAATCAAGATATCCTCTTCATCCTCTCATAAAAGGTCAGGTGCTTTTTAATGTGTGTATCTGCCTGATACAGAATGAATAAAGGGAATATTACTTGATGTCACAAATATTAAGAGGCCATAGCAATATGCTACTTTAGTTTTGATGTAGTCTTCTTGTGTACAACTTCCTATCTTTCCAGGGCTTGCCTGTATTTTATCCATTATTTTACCAACTTAATCATTCACTTTTTTCGTTCTTACAGTAGGTGAAATGTGAAAATACTATGTATTAATTTATTTCATTTAATAAGAATGTAAAGATCTTTGTGGAAAGGATGACAAGGCAGCTAATAATAGAATTTACATTGATTCTATCATCAGTAAGTATAACAATGGAGATTATTGGCCACTTGGATGTACAAAGCCTTACCAAGGGTTATGAGGGAGTATTTCTTCCTATCACCTTGTGAGGGAAATAGAACAAAGGTGCTTCAAGTTCAGAGAGGATAAAGGCTCAGAGCTGCAGCAGCAGACAGACTATACCAACAATGTCCAGGGTAGGGTAAAGTTAAGGGGCAGAGTAGGGACATCCACATTCAACAAGAACCTTTAGAAATTTCTGTGAAAGAAGGTTCTGGAATTTATCATTTCTTTACTGATATCAATGTGTCATGCAAAAGCAATCTGTTTATTGTAGAATTATACAGCCTTAGCCTTGGGGGAATTTTTAGTTTGAGGGATAAATTGTGAATAAACTCAATTTAATGCCAAAAAATTTGTGTTTGAGAGATTTCTTTTTTTGTTTTGCTTTTTGTTTTGTTTTGTTTTTTGAGGTAGGGTCTCACTCTAGCTCAGGCTGACCTGGAATTCACTATGTAGTCTCGGGGTGGCCTCACCAATCCTCCTACCTCTGCCTCCCCGAGTGCTGGGATTAAAGGCATGTACTACCACGGCAGCTGAGAGATTTCATTTTTATTGTTTTTCTCCTAATGTGCTTATCACATGACAAGATGACAAATGTCTTTTACCTCATCATTCATGATTTGTTATATGGCATTTAAAATTTTTTAAGCAGAATGAAAGAAACTGAAAAACATTATAGTACAATTTAAGGGACTTACAAATTAGTGTGAAGTTTACCTAGTTACATACTTTGCTATATTTGAAATAACTTTACTCAGAAGTTCATTCAACTTGTTTATAAATGCACTTTTGTTATCCTCCAAGGATGGCAAGCTATGATTGTTTCTTTCATGCACAAGTAGTTTCTGAGCTAACTAGTGCATGAACTTCTGAAGATGCAAAACATTATTATTATAATGTCTTCCACACAGAAAGATTGGGACCAACGATTAGCAAAACTCAGTGTCAAGTTATCCACTAGGAAGTGGGCCAAGAATAGAATGTTACAATTCTCAAGGAGGGGTTAACACCCATCTCGTAGTACGTGTGGTCATCCTCATCATCCATCCTTGGGCACTGTTAGTATCTAGTGATTATTTACTGCATGCGCAGCCTCACTGGTGTTCGGAGCAGAAGTGATCTGCATTCCTGAGCTCCATTACAATGGAGTCCATTGGCAGAAGGAGAAAAAAAAAGGTGGGATTAAGGATTGGTGGTGATTTTGCTACATTTTTCTGGCAGGTACAAATTGTCTGGGTCAGAGGAAAGAAGGAAGGTGTTTGGGATACTCAGCTGATACCTTAAGTGCTGCAAAGCTGGGTTCAGCAAAGAATTCAGCCCAAAGATTTTCCAGATATTTTAAAGTTGGGAAAGCCAGGTACTATCCCATCACACACACACACACACACACACACACACACACACACACACACACTAGCATGGATGGCATTTTAAAGTTTTTGTTTATTTGTATGTATATGTGGGTTATGGATGTCCCAGGGCATCTTATTGTATATGAAGACCAGACACTTGTGCCAGTTTTTGCATCTAGCTTATTATGTGGGTAGTTTGGGAATTGATCCTGGGCTGGCAGGCTTGTCAAGTGAGCACCTGTAACAGCTTAGCCATCTTCAAAGCCTCAACAATGATTTTTAAAATGCAAAATCCAAACTCCAGCCAGGTGTGGTGGGGCAGGCCTTTAATCCCAGCACTCAAGAGACAGAGGTAGGAGGATCACCGTGAGTTTGAGGCCACCCTGAGACTACATAGTGATTTACAAGTCAGCCTTAGCTGGAGTGAGACCCTACCTCAAAAAAACAAACAAAAAAAAAAAAAAAAAAAAGAAAGAAAAGAAAAATCCAAACTCCATTTGTAACTACACATAAAATGACGTTTTCAAATTTGAAATTGTTATGTCCATTCCCATATGCCTCTGGGATCTAAATTCAATATCTAAAGGGACCTTGGAGTTGTGGGGCAGTGGGTCAGGGAAAAAGTCCATCATGATGTTATGGGTTAGGTCAGTAAATCAAAAGACTGAGGGTTTATGTGTTGGGCCTAAGTGCTATGAAGAATCTGTGATAGTTTATTGTAGCAAATCTCACTTTTCAGAAAGTACATAAATGCCAATCTGCACAGTAGAAATTTTTAGCCAACAGTGACTGTTTTCATTTGAGGAGATTTATTTATTTATTTATTTATTTATTTATTTATTTATTTATTTTTTACTAGTAACTAATAATAATTTGACTGCTTCCATTTGTTTAATTTTTAAGTGTATTTACTGTAAAGTAAAATACTCTATAAGTTTCATTGTGTCTACAAAACATAAAAATGGCATATTAAATACGAATAATAAAGGAATAATGTTATCTCAGTATATTTCTTTTTGCTGTTATCTGTAGAAACTTGCAAGTATGTTAAAATATATTTTTACATCTGAATTTTAATTTATATAAATTATATTTAATTTATATTTTAATTTTTACCAGCATTATATAATAAAGCTGCCATCTTTCAACATGATAGGTTGTGAAGGTAACATTAAAATCCTGGATGAAATGACTCACACTGAATTAAGCTAAGTCAATATTTTAAATTTCTTTGAACTTGCAGTTATGACAAGTTTCAGCCACACTATGACATTGAAATACTTCATGGGGGTACTTTGTTTAATGATTATGCCCAAGTGACTTGCATTAACACATGCTAATTAAAAAAATCTTTTCATCAGCAGACAAAGTCCACTTATGATTACAAAGATTAAAGATATTTCTTCTCAATGGAAATTTTGGCAGCAACTATTCAGGATGTATTCTCCAATTGTGTGATTTAAATAGCAGAATTAGCAGAATATTAATGCTATAATTATGGTATGATTCCTTCACCTAGTAAACTGCTGGCATCTTTGAAGCCTAAAAATATATGCAAAGAAGTAATATATATATATATATATATATATATATATATATATATATATATATCAATAAGTGATGATAGTTATCTAAAATAAAGAACACATTGGACTGTTGAGTCTCAGGTTTCTAATTATATATAGACAGATAATAGATGATGGGTAGATAGATAGATAGATGATAGAGTCTACCATGCTCACTATCACAGAAGGAACCCCCAAAATAGGATATTTAAATAATTTGTAAATCTATATGTCTAAAATTAGTTCGAAATAAAAGGTTTTGAAAACAATCGTTTGCTTTGAGGATGAAAGAGGAGACCATCATTTCAGATGACACATAAAACAGCAACCCATTAAGATGGCTTCCATCCAGTGTTTCTCCCAGTGGGATCTAGAACTATCTGCATCAGGATCAAATAAGGCTGTGTGGTCTCAGAGCGCAGACTGCAACTTCCTGTGGAAATGGACCATGCAAAATTAGAACTGCTTGATGCAGGACTTGAGAATCTAAATTTTATAGTGTTTAAAAACATATTATTTATTTATTTGCAAGCAGAGAGAGAGAATAAAGAGAAGGAGGAAGAGGAGAACAAGAGGAAAAGGAGGAAAAGGGAAGGGAAAGGGGAAAGGGGAAGGAGAGAAACAGACAGAGAGACAGAACGGGCATGCCATGGCCTCCAGCCACTGTAAACGAATCCCAGATGCATGTACCACTTTGTGCTTCTGGCTCCTTTATGTGGGTATTAGGGAATCAAATTCTGGTTGTTAGGCTTTGCAAGCAAGTTTCTTAAGTGCTAAGCCATCTCTCCAACCCTCAATAATCTACATTTTAAAATTATTGTCTGTGCCATCTTTCCTCAATCAGCTTGACAGCCATTGTGTGCATCGGTGAGTTGGTGGAATTTCCCCCTAAAAATGTGGCCCATACTGCTAGTGAGTACCTGTGCCACTGTGTTTCCACACTCAGTACCCATGATACTTAGCAGCCTAAGCCTCACATTTTACTCTTCTACAGCCCAGTCCTCTTAGTTCCCTGGCCACCATTATATTTTCTTAATCTGGGAAGATTTTAGCTATTTAAAATTATAGTAAAGAATTTTCAGTGCCCAAGACCATGTATAGTTAGTTCCATGTATATGATATGAAGAACTTTTCTTAGCTTTCCCCTTAATTTCTCAGTGAAAAGTCCACTACATGGCAGGAATTTATCCCTCTCTGTGTAATAAATTCTAAAGTCAATATTCTCACTTCTCAGCATAGTAAACTTGAAATTAATTTCCTATGGCCCATCAGTAGTTGCACACGGACCTCCACATGAAGAGTAGGGATCATCCTACCACCAATGTTTCGTTCATGTACACCAAAAACACTAAAATTCAACGGACGCCACTAATCATGTCATGGATTCCATAGGTTTCAATGTAGCATTCAAACTCAGCTAATAATGATAATATATAGTCTACTTAATGAAAAATACATATTATTTGAGAACTCTTGAAATGTTGGCCTGTATGCATACTTAAATTTAATGTCCCTTTCTCCTTGGTCAGTATTATTTCTTCATGTTACAAAACTCGTTTTATATTTCTTTTAAAAATAGTCATTTTATTTTTGCACAAATAAATACATACCATAATTGGTGTGTGTGTGTGTGTGTGTGTGTGTGTGTGTGTGTGCATTTTCAGCACCTTGCCTCTCTCTATATACCATGGAGTAAAGTCTATTGAAACAGTAAAGGCTAACAACTGAAATGTCAAACCTCAGTAAGCCATCATTTCATTGAGCTCCACAATACAGAATAACATATTCTTTGAATGCAATGAAATACACTCAGGTGTAAACTGAGTATGGTGTCCAGGCAAGAGGCAAGGAAGAGTCTGTCCTAACTATTTTATATTTAATTGTATTTGAAAAGAGACAGAAGGAAACCAGAACATAATCATATGAATGTGAGTTGAAATAATTTACTGTCTGGAATTTTGAAGGATAAAAATATACAAATTAAGTTTGAAGAGAAGACTTTAGTGGAGCACAAAGGTAGGATAGCTGACTCCAGATACAGGGCTGTCTTCAGAAGAAGCAATGATTAGGGCCGACTCTAAGGCAGATGTAACCCAGCTCCTGGTGAATGAAGCAAGGTTCAAAAGGAAGCTGATGATCTGTGATTGGGAGTGTTATGTAGAAACTTTGTTTACACCCTACAATGTGACTAGATGACCTCTGAGTATTTCCCACAAATTATTGCTAAGTACACACAACTTCCCTATTCACCCTTTCAAGGGATACAAGAACAGAGCAGTGAAGACACCATCTGTGATCTCAACTGTACTAGTCATTAGAAGGAAAGCTAAGAAGTGCTAGGGGGTTGAGGTAGGGATATATTTGTCCTGGGAAGACAAGGTTTTGTGCATACCACTTGAAATTCATCATATGGTTATTAACATGACCCGAAGATTTTAGATCTGTAATTTGAAACTAACCTAGAGCTATAATCATCTTGGATCAAAGACAAATATCCCACGCAAGTCATGGCACAGACTGCAATGGGCAAACGTGAGTGGTGGTACAGTGTTTCACAGAATTTAGAGAACAATTAGAGGAGAGTTTTTGCTTACAATCTCTAATCACCTGCCTGACTGAAGTAGGTGTTTCAGGCATAAATGTGTATAATCTACACTTAGCTATAAAAGAAAGACAATATCATGAATATTCAAAGAGAAATAGACATGAATTTATTTTAATAAACTGTCTTATTGGTTTGTATCTTAAATAGTTTTCTCATAATCCACCTAATAAAAATGTTAGATTTCTAGGAAAGATAGTTTTTGTTGGCATGTGTGTTTACTTGTGTTTGTGTGTAGTATGTGTGGTATGATATGTGTGTCTAGTACACATGTGCCCTGTAGGCATGTCTGTGTAGGCTAAAGGAGAACTTTGGGTGTTTTTTTCTATCACATCCACTTTGTTGCTTGGATGCCAAATCTCTCACTGAACTTGGAGCTCATGTTTCTATTCAGACTGGCTCGCCAGTGAGTTGAGTGTTCCTGCTATCTCTTCCATCCTAGGACTGGGGTTAAAGGGGTGTGTGCTCACACCCTTCTTTCTATGTGGGATTTGGGGATGGGTCTTTGGCCCTCTGAGGTCCTCATGTTTACATGGCATGCACTCTTACCCATTGAACTATCTTCTAAGACTCTGAAATAAACCTTTGAAATGATGGTTTGGCTTTGGTTACATGTATTTTCAATCAACTGTTTAATGATCATGGTTGTCATTACTGTGCAAAACTTCATGACATACTTTTTTCCCACTGTCATGTGGATTTTAGTAGTTAACCCATGGAAAACCAGAAGGAGGGAGTTAATGGATGAACTACCTCAATCCCACTCTCCTTTTGCTATGAAGTTGTCTTCCTACTGGCTAAACCCAAAGGAATATCTATTTAAAAAAATATTTTATTTTTTTATTTATTACAGGGAAAGGGAGGGGGGAGAGAATGGGCACACCAGGTCCTCTAGCCACTGCAAATGAACTCCAGATGCATGTGCCACCACGTACATCTGGTTTACATGGGACCTGGAGAATTGAACCTAGGTGCTTAGGCTTTGCAGACATGCACCTTAACCACTAAGCCATCTCTCCAGACCCCAAAGGAACATCCTAATAGTTTCTATTGACCATCAAGGTGCAGTGCAAGTATGCAAGGCTGGGACAAACAAAGCCCAGAAACGCATCTGCATTATGTGCAAGGCTCTCTTCTATGAACTTGGGCTATAGCAATAACTTTTCCAAAGGCTGCTAGAGCTCTTGCCTAGCTTATGTGTCGTGCTCTATGTTTAACCCCTAGCACCTGGATGGAGGGGTTATAAAAGAAGGAATGGAGGAGAGAGAGGAAGAGGGAAAGAGATTTTGCCTTTCATAAACTCAAACAAGTTAATGGGTAGCTTCAAAGTGGTAATTGAACAAATGAGCATGATGTGAGAAGACAGCTTGGGAAGAAAGCTCTGGAGCAGATAGGAGGAAGCTAACATAAAGGTGCTGCTGCTTCTATAGATTCACAGCATTTATATACAAACATGGGGGCTAAGATGATGGAAAGGAATACAGATAAACAGAGGAGGAGAAAGTTTCTTTGTGTGTGTGTGTGTGTGTGTGTGTGTGTGTGTGTGTGTGTGCGAGCAAGAGCTTATTCAGATTGAAGTGCCCTGTACACACAAGCAAGAAGAAAGACTGTCATCAGATGTCTTTATCCATTTCTCACCTATGTATTGTTTCCTTAAGGCTGAATCTCCCCCCCCCTTTCTCATTCAACCCTGAACTGCAGGGTTTTTTTTTTGTTGTTGTTGTTTGTTGTTTTGTTTTATTTATGAGCTCCACTAATTGATTCACTGGACTCGAGTTACAGGTGTGTGTGGCTATGCCCAAGTGTTTACCTGCGAGCTGAGGACTTGAACTCAGTTCTTCTTGGGCCCTTTCAGGCTTTCCTCTTCTGTGGCAAGTGTTCTTAACCCCTGAGTTATCTCCCCAGCCCTCTGTTTCTAAGTCCTATCGATGTTTTCATTACACTCCAAACCTAGGAGAAGTTTCTGAATAAAACTGATTATGCTGATGAAAAATATAGATTAAACTATATTAAAATCTCTATTTAAGTCTCATAGTTCAACCCATGAAGAAAAAGCCAATAAAAATAAGGTGAGGCAGAAAAATGCTTTGTTGCTTCATGGATCACATATAAGTTGTGATAAATTTGCCACATAGAAAGTTCTACTGCCTTTGAGCTTTGGAAAGGACAAGACATATTTCACACAGCAGGGTTTGTGTTGTTATTCTCATCTCTAGATGTCAGGTCCATGACCTGAAAAACACAGGCTATGGATTCTTTGAGGCCACTGAACAATCATTTTAGCCTTTGGGCCTTGACTGCTTTATCTGTAAAATGGAAGTAATAAGACTTTTTTCTATCTCCTGCAGAAGACCTCAATTTTGATAACTAATAAGAAACTAATAATAAAATGTCTTGAGCTCCCTGGAGGACAGCTACTAGCTAGATAAAGTGGGTTATTACAACAGCCTTTCTTGAGCTATGGGTACTTACAGCAACCAAAAACAAAATATATCATATCCTGTTGAAACTGCCCTTGGATAGGAAATATGTGATTATCCAAGGTTGAATTTGATTGCAGAGTGTCTGTGAACATCTGGGCTTTTATCAACAATGTCTTTGAGGTGGAAGATATGTTTGCAGAACTGTTTGCCGAAGTGGATTATTCTTATAGAAGAGATAAGCATAATGCATGCTTCCTGTTTGGGAAATTTTAGCATGTGGGATGGTCAAAAAGTGATAAAATTCCCTTTCCTTTGCAGTGTCAGCCACATACGATGTCCCTTCCAAGGGAGAGGGAGGAAGATTTTTTCATTCTACAGGAATAACTATTACCAGATGGGAAAACAGCAAATATGGTTTCAAACAACTGCATTTTAAACCCAACTATGCAGTGTGTGTGATATTAAAAAAGCTCTCATTTATGAAATGAGACCCATTGAACCAAACTGTAGTCAGGAGTGAGGCTCAGGCTGGTGCATGCAAATATAAGCTCTATTGGAGCAGATGAGGCTCCTAGCACAGTTCTGTTTATGACATACTCAGATGGCCTTATGTTTTTTGTTTTTCCTCCATAAGATCGTAACACCTATACCTCAGCCCCAGGTTCTCTGTGCCCAAAAGCAAGCAAACAACAACAACAATACCAAAAAACCCACAAAAGTTTGGTTGTAAATACCTAACTGGGACATAGTAACTACCCACCAGCTCATGTTGTGCTTTTCCTATAGGAAGAGAAAAAAACAATGATGCATGGGGTACAGTTCTGTTCACTTATCTGGTAAATGTATTATTATCTGTTAAACGTGAAACAGAAGGCACTGGCTAGCTAGTTTCTGTTTGAGCCATTATCCCTGACCTTGAAATTCAAGTCAGGAAATGAAAAGTCATAAGAATACACAAAAGAAATTGCAAGAGAGTGTACAAAATGAAATATTCCACTTATTTATTTATTTTGGAGAGAGACACAGAGAGAGACAGAGAGAGAGAGAGGGAGAGGAAGACAGATAGAGATGGGTGTGCCAGCAGCCTCTAGGCCACTGCAAATGAAATCCAGATGTGTGCGCCCCCTTGTGGGCAAGTGTGGCATTGCATCCTTGCATCACTGCATCTGGCTAAACATGGGACCTGGAGATTGGAACCAGCATTCTTAGGCTTAGGAGGCAGGTGCCTGAACCGCTAAGCCATCTCTCCAGCCCCAACTTATTTATTTAATAATATTTATTTAATATTATTCTAAGAAAGTCATTTGTTCAGCGGATTCCAATGGTTTGGGTCTTGTCCTCTGCCACCACTATGGTTACATTCAGCATTCTCTGGAAACATACAGAAACACACACACACAAACTGGTAAAGGAAGCAAAGGAACCTGTCACCAGGAGATAGAGTATGGAAATTCATTTAGTCTAATTTAATTTATTTATTTATTTTGAGAGAGAGAAAGAGGGAGATAGAGATGGGGGGGGAGAGAATGGGTGCGCCAGGGCCTCCAAACCATGGCATATGAATTCCAGATGCATGCACCCCCTTGTGCTTACATGGGTCCTGGAGAGTCAAACCCAGATCCTTTAGCTTTGCAGGCAAACACCTTAAGAGCTAAGCCATCCCTCCAGCTCGATATCGATTAATGAATTTATTTATGTATTTAAAACAGTGGCCATGAGAACTTCCTACTTTCTTTCAAATATATTACATGTTTTTGGTTTTCAAATCTTCATAAGGGAAGAGAACCAAAGTCAGAGGGAAAGTAGTGAGAAAAAGAAAAAGGGAAATTATTTGCATCCATGTCCCTATAGACCTTTGCCTGCTCTTGGAATTTCTAAATCAGGTTCTACCTGCTAGATGTTAGACTAGCAAGGAAAACACTGAAGATAAAGGAAAGTCTCTGACACCCAAAGACAGACCATCCCTTTGAAGGCCATAACATTAAAAAAGGAAGAAAAGAGCCCAGCATGGTGGTGCATTCCTTCCATATTTGGGGAGGTCTTAGAAATCAGGATGAGGAAGTGGCAAAAAATTAGTATTAATGAGAATAATAAGCCACCTACTAAGTCAATGGCATTTGATGTCTAGATTCCAATTCATTTTTCTGAACTCAGGCTTATGGACTTCCAAGTTAAAGGTCAATTGGATGGTAATTGTACCCTACATCCTAGGTCAGCAGGTGTTTCAGAGACAAAGATGTATCATCAGTATCTTCATGGCCAACTGCTTTTCTATGATGCATCGTTCTAGCCCATGATTCCTAAGAGAACCACTGATTGTCATTTTCCTCCAACCGTACTTTCTATGCTACTCTTTACATTGTTCCCTGTTTGTTGCCATCTAGACCCATTTCTAGATAATTTATATTTATATTAAATATATATATTATGTATGTATGTATGTATATATATATATTTCTTATTTGCCCAGGCTTATAGTATTCATGACACTGCTTCTTTATTTTACCAATCCCTGTACCAGTTTGCTTTGTTGAGCAGCAGCTCTTTGCCATGTAAGTATGGAAGGTCAGTATGTTTTCTCTAAGTTCCTTTCTAGGATCAGAGAGATGGGACCATAATGTGCCAAAAGGACCACAGTGCCAGCAGCACTCTTCCCCATGCTCTCAACTTTTAGGCAAGAGAATTATGTATCATGTACAGTAATTGCATTTCTCACTAATTAGTTTTCAAGTATAGAGATGGGGATTTCTAAATTTCTGCTACCTCCCATTTTGTTCCTGTGGCACAGAGAAAGTTAGTGGTTTATTTTCTCCAGCTCACTGATGATCATGGGAAAAAGAACGGGGCCAATTTTATGTATAAAGTCACAGAAGAGAGTATAGCTAAGTGCTCACTTGTTTGATTTGCTTGATTTTGTGATCCCCTTTGCTGATATTGTTCAAAGATTTCTGTGAGCATTACTCTTCCAGGCCCATTTACATGGTTCTCTCCCAGCACAGAATGGCTACAAAAAAATTACAGCTGCTGTATCTGTGAGTTTACTTTCAGTATGTTATATCTAAAAGGATGGAAGGACAGTTTTCCTATTTTATATTTTTGAGAAATAAAAAAATCTATATTATTCAGGTGACTATAAAATTATCTAAATGTGTCCTTGGTCACACACAACCATTTCATTAACTGATAGTCATAGCTTTTAAAATATTTTAATTTTATTTATTTTCAGGGAAAGAGAGAGAGAGAGAGAGAGAGAGAGAGAGAGAGAGAGAGAGAGAATGGGTGTACCAGGGCCTCCAGCCACTGCAAATGAACTCCAGATGTATGCACCATTTTGTGCATCTATGTTTATATTAGTACCAGGAAATCAAACCTGGTTTGTTAGGCTTTGAAGGCAAGCACCTTAACCCCTGAGCAATATCTCCAGACTGATAATCATATATTTTAAATAACAAATTCATTCTATGGAAGATTTATGTTATTTGTCATTCACATAGAGTCTAATATAACTAAACAGCAAAAAAGAATAAAAAAGATAAAACTGAGATGCTTCAATCTATTTATTACAGTTTTTAAATCAAATATACAAAGTACAGCAATGATGATTTATACATGTTAGAATCTCTGTACATAAAATTAAATAAAAACAGACACTAACATTGCAAGACTCCACATTATACTGATTGCCAACTAGGGTAATAAAATATGGTAGAAAATACAATTAATAGAATATTTTATAGTTATAATGTAATCTTGGCATAGCAAAAGAAATAACATTGATGACAACAACAACAAAAATCACAAGCTACTTCTATGTAATAGTTGATGTCTTTCCATGGACATATTTTATTACAAAATGACTAGAAGACTGTTTTATTTGTAAGTGACAGCTAAATCAGACTTCCTGGAGTGGGAAGCACTTCCCAGAGTGGGCCTGTGATTCTATAGCCTATATACAGCACAACTAGTCATATAAAATTAATTAGTATGATGACACTATTAAGTTTCAAATAAATTGAGCATTTATTCTATACTGTTTTGATGCTTCATCACTTGAGAGATAGCATAAAACAAACTACATAAATTAAAGATCAAATAATAACACATTTCACATGAAAGAAAACCTGAATTAATATTGTTCTTATTTGGTAAATATCTCCAATTTGGCTACTTGAGAGCAAAGGGGAAAGTCCCAGCCCTGCCTCATATATAACTGATGCACCTCCCTAAGCTCTAGTAACTAGATTGAATCCTGTGGTCTCAAAGTATTATGTCTGTCTTCTGCTGCTTAATGTACAGTTTTAATTTCCTCACAATCTCCATGCCACACATGACTTTAATCCAAAGGAATGAAGGGATTAGAGTTCATTTCTTACTGAATTGATTTGCTCTTGCTTTAAAACCCAAGAGAACAAACTCCCCTGCACAGTCTCAATTTGCTTTCTGCCAACGAAATGACGAAAAACCTCTTGGATGATTCCTTTCATACATGATCTGAAAAATCCATTCATATAGTTTTATACCTAAAGAAAATGACACACAAAACATCTTGTGATTCTTTCATTTCCAATTGTCTTGCTTATAACCTAGACACTGTTGCAAGAAAAAAGAAGCCTTTCAGAAGGCTTGTTGGTGAGACCTCCTAAGCATGCATCTCCTGGGAAAACGCAATGACAGATGATCAGTGGAACTTGTCATATTTCTCATAAGGCTGAGTTTCTTCAACATTCATAAGAAGATGTCTTATTCTACTCTGGCTGCTATAATAATAACAAAAAAATCAGCCGGGCATGGTGGCACATGCCTTTAATCCCAGCACGCAGGAGGTAAAGGTAGGAGGATTGCCATGAGTTCAAAGCCACTCTGAGACTACATAGTTAATTCCAGGTCAGCCTGGGCCAGAGTGAGACCCTACCTCAAAAAAAAAAAAAAAAAAAAACCAAAACCAAAATAAAAATCATAAGCTGAGGTTTTACCCAACATACATACATATGTCACAGTTTTGGAGATAGGAGACTCCATGGTCAAGTTGCTGGCTCCTTGAGGTTCTAGTATAAGCTTTCTCTTCAAATATATTCACATAACTCTGGGAGAAAGACACAAATTGCTCTTTTTTTTTTTTTTTTTTTTTTCCCATATAGAGGCACCAACTCTAATGTGAGTGTTCCACCCTCGTGATCTAAATTACTTATCTTCTAAGCTCTCATCTTCAAATGCCATCATATTGGGAGTTTGAATGTCAACATATCAATTATGGGGACAACACAATTATGATCATAGAATAGGTAAAGCTTCTGAAGTACTTAATAGCAGAGAGTCTTCAAAAACAAAAACTGGAGAAATGGAGAGATGGCTTAGAGGTTAAGGCGCCTGCCTCCCAAGCCTAAGAATGCCGGATCCAATCTCCAGGTCCCACAGTTAGCCAGGTGCAAAATGACTCAAGGGTGCAATCCCGCACTTGACCACAAGGAGCGCACACATCTGGATTTCGTTTGCAGCAGCTGAGAGGATGCTGGTCCGCCCATCTCTGTCTCCCTCTTCCTCTCTCTCTGTTTCCAAGAAAAAGAAAATTGGAGAGCAAACCATATCCCCATAATCAATTTCCAAGTAGTTCAATGGACTCCTGGAGAGTTTAAGGTTATTTTTTATTTTGCTGCATGTTATAAGCAATTAAAAGCCGATATAGATCCCCAAGAACAATTAATATTAAAGATTAGAAAAGTGATATATCCTTGTATATTCTGGAAGTCAAATCATTGTTTTCTTTTTGAGGAAAATGAAACAGCAAGTAGAGGAAATAAACTCACTTAGGTAAAAATAAACAATGTGAAAATTATGAATTAATTTGTTTGTATCCGTATGTCACTTGACTCTCAGGCTTGGAATACAATGGCTCCAACTAACTAGGTCTGAGTTTGTTTTACTTTGATTGCTGGTCTCTATACCAGCTGGTCAGTATAATCAATCAATACAAAATGCATTCAATATATATTTTTACATCCAAGTAGAAACTTCAAAATTTAAATATCATTGCCCGTGATTTTATTACCTTTAATATAACATTCTTAATTCAAGGACATCTTGTTTATACAACTGAAAAACTTTAGGACTCTTAACCTGACAACTACATCATTGAAAACTTTATTTTAAATTTTGAAAGTATGAACTTGGCTTAAACTCAATATTAGTACCTTTGCTCCACCCCACATGATGAAGAATTTGTTTCACTAAGTACTTTTCAATGCACTTATCTATTTTGCAGCAGCTCTGATCCAAGACCTTGTCAAGGTTTTTGTTAAACTGGATCAGCAAAGCAAGACATGAGGAAGAAACAACAACTTCTCTTTGAGGATGAGCAAATATCCTATTGAAATTCAGCTACAGCTTCTGAAAATGCTCACAGGATGCTTGGAAATTGCATTTCTAAATGTTATGGGCTCAAATCTTTCAACCATGTAATGAATATATATTTTTCCCCTGTTTATTTATTATTGGTGGAAATTGAGTGATGGACTTTTCCACAGAGGCTCCTGTCCATGTTGATTTTTATTTTTATTTTTTGTTGCTCCAGTCTGCATTGTTATTTGCCAATGCCAAACAAGTTACTTTTGGGCTGATGATCAGAGGTAATCATTCTTTCAAAGAATTTTCTTCTGCCATCATCATCTCTGATAAGATGAAGAACTGGTATGACAGAATGATTGGTTTTATCTACATTTTTTTGTGTATTTTTCTTTGAATAGCTGTCCCAGAGAACAAAAATTTCAAGATAAAATAACAAAACAGTGATTATTTCAAATGGTGGGGTATGATGGAGGATTATAAATTATTGCCCCAAAGTACCAAATGTTTGAAAGCAGTAGCAGAAACTATATCCTGGAGACAGTTTAGAATGACTGCTTCTCTGAATCTCTGAATCTGAATCTCTCCTTTATTTAGGAAAATGAACTCATTCTTTTTTTTTTTTTTTTTTTTTTTTTGAGAGACAGAAAGAGAGAGAGGGAGAGGAAGACAGATAGAGATGGGTGCGCCAGCAGCCTCTCAGCTGCTGCAAACGAAATCCAGATGTGTGCACCCCCTTGTGGTCAAGTGCAGCATTGCACCCTTGCATCACTTTGCATCTGGCTAAACGTGGGACCTGGAGATTGGAACCATTGGAAATTGGAACCAGCGTTCTTAGGCTTAGGAGGCAGGTGCCTTAAATGCTAAGCCATCTCTCCAGCCCGAACTCATTCTTAAAGATGGCAGAATGCCAATGAAGAAAAAGAAAAAAATTGCCACAAAATATCAAGCTCAAAACATATTCAACTAAAATTGACTATTTATTTCTCTCACACAAGCTGCATTTGCTCATAGAACTTTTCAAAGAGATACTTTGTTTTCAAATGGAGGAAAGGTTTACTAAATCCCATTTAACTTCAGCTTTTCATTTGACGCATATCCAAATGCAATTGTATACAGCTAATAAACCTGACATAATGTGTGTTTCAAAACTCCTAACAGCAGGTTCATAACAATATTATGTATATGATTTTACAAGAGAAATTATGTGGAAGGTGAAAACGAAGTTGAGGTTGGTCTATTTAAAAAGGATGATCTGTGTTGTAGTGAGCTCCACGCTGTTGGGATGAACTTCCAAACCAGACACAGTTTATGGGAGGACAGAATTTATTTGGAGCTTACAGATCCAGGGAAAGTTTCATTGCTGGCAGAAGAAGCTGGTTTCTTTTTACAGATCTAAGCAGGCAGACGCAACCACACAGCCAGCGCCACAAGCAAGAGCAAAGCCTGCATCCAAGCAGCAAGGAGCCCAGGCAGAGCTCAAGCACTCTGCATACCTTTAGGCTGGAAATCAGGTCCACCCCAAACACACCTTTGGACTGGACCCCAGGATGAGCCCTCAGTGATAACTCTTACAGCCAGGCAGGTGGGAATCCAAGTTTCAAGCTTTAATAAAACTCCTGAGTCTATTGGGGGACACAAATGCAAACTACCACAATATCTTAGAAATGACAACTGCTTCTTGAATGTGTGGCTCAACAGAGCAGTGACGTTAGGAAACCCTTTGGTAAAAGATGGCCATGTGGACTCAACTATTCGGGACTAAATTTGTCTTCACCACAACAGAATAACAATATCTTCAAATTTAGATGAAAACATTGTTGCTCCGAATCCCGTTTATGGTTAACGGGTGGCAGTGGATGACCTGACCATATTCCTATGTGGGTTTCAAGGGTAAGAAAAGAGGGCTCCTGGAAGGTGAAAAGTGATACTGTCTCCATAATTGGCACAATCTGACTTACTGATGTCAATCATATGAATCAACTTTCCCCCTGCAAGGAGAAAGTGTTTGTGGAAATTAGGGTGGTGGGTTTACAAATAAGTTGACTCCACTGATACCCTATCATTTGTTCCCGCTACTAAAATAAAACTTGTTAGGTAGATTAGCGGTGCTAACACTAACTAATATTTATTCTGTGTGAAAACCAAAAGCCAAGCCCGGTGTGGTGGCCCAGGTTTGAATTTATAGATTTCAGGGAAACTGAGTCAGGAAGATCTCAACTGTGAGGCCATCTTGAGCAACTAAGTGACACAGTGTCTCAAAATAAATGTTTAAAAAAGTGTTTTATTCAGCCACACAGAGGATTGGAACTGTTGATTGCAGGAAAATAAAATAGAGATCACTATGTTAATCAAATAAACCAGATTGTGAAGGAAAAATATGCTATTTTTCAATGATATGTGAAGTCTCTACTAAAGAAACACATGAAGAAAGAAAGGGGGTTATTTGAGAAGAGGGAAGGGATCCGCAGGAGAAAGGAGGAGAGATAAAAGGGCAGAATGAGGGGAAATATGGTCAGAACACCTGATATACTTACATGAAAATCTCATGGTTAAATCAAACCCATTATTTGTACAAAGAAATACACTAATAAAAAATAAAAATGAAAAAGGGCTGTGGATAGAGCTCAGTATTAGGGCCCTTAGAGTTTGGGACATTCCCTCCTGGGTTCAAACCCTAGTGCTACAAAGCAAACACCTGACAGGAGGTTAGGTTCCTATCATCTCTTAACCTGTGGAAACAGCCATCTTGTTGGCCCCCGAGGGAAAAAAAAATCAGACATTCGTAAATTAGTGAATGAAATTAGTTTGAATTCAATAATTTCAGTTTTGCTTTGCTAGTGAAAGGGAAAATCTTACATTGCTTCTGAGGACAGTGGTAAGTGATAAAATTCTTTAAGCCATCAGGGCAGAAATGGCTGTAATCGAAATTAACTGTGAATGAACGATGTAAAGTATTTGGACTTTGCACTGGGTAACGTATCAGCAAGAGCGAAACATAGATGTTATAGCAAAGCAGTTCTGAAATGGATCAGCAGACACAGACACATCTGCTTTATGATGCGGTAGATAAGAGAAGGAAAGTTTCTCCTCTGATTAACATCTTAAAGTGCACCTGACTTTCACAGTATGCTTGGAGGAGCAGTGAGAAGGAGAGGGAAAGGGAAGAAGGAAAAATGCTATGAGATCAAATAGAATGAAGGACAAACCAAAAGCTGGAATGCCTGTGAATGTATTTTTGGTGAGGGGAACACATTGGTGTCTAACCCTGGGCCTTACGCATGTAAGGCAAGCACTGTACCACTGAACTTCATCTCCAGACTGTCAGTAGTTCTACTCAATTTAAAAATATGGAAACACTATAGTAAGACCTCAAGAGTATCCCCCTCCCTATTTCAAACATGTGTAGCTCAAGTGCAAGGATAAAGAGAGATGTCTAGGAAATTACCTCAATTACTTTGATAAGTCACTAAAACTTTTCACAAAAGGTCACAATGATTTAAATATTAGAGCTACAGTGATGATAAAATGAATTTTTAATCCTTATTAAAAATAAGGGCTGGGGGCTGGAGAGATGGCTTAGCGGTTAAGGCGCCTGCCTGCTAAGCCTAAGAACATCAGTTCCAGTCTCCAGGTCCCACGTTTAGCCAGATGCAGCGACACAATGGTGCAATGCAGCACTTGCCCACAAGGGGGCGTACACATCTGGAGTTCGTTCACAGCGGCTGAGAGGCTGCTGGTGCGCCCATTCTCTATCCTATCCCTCTCTCTGTGTGTCTCTCTCCAAAATAAAAAAGGGGGGGGGGCTGGGAGTCTAGCTCAGTGGTAGGGTGATCATGATCTAGCACACTTGAGTGAATCTGAGTTAACAACCAGAACTGAAAAACACAAAGCACAAGACACAGTGATCATCTGTCACTGTTAAAAGGAAGAGCAAGATGGTACTATGCAAATCCAGGTTGATTATGAGTTGCATATTCTGTTACTCAAATCATTTTGCAAAAAAAGATTCATTCTATCTAAAAATAAAGCATGTGGCATTCTGTAAAAATAAATCACATGAATGGAATCATATGTTGCTAATATTGCCCTTCTGAGGGCTTCTCCTCTTAATTTTTCTATAGGTAAATATTGTCCTTAAATTTCTGAAGAAAAGTTGCAGGTTTATTTACTGTCCTTCAGCAGGAGATAAGTGAATGCATGGAATATAGCAAGTGGCATGTCCTATCCTCTTTAAAAACATGTTGAAAGAAGCAAAGAATTATTGTAGAGCCAAAGGCTAAGAAATGAAAGTTAGTGTTGCTACCTGTGTTTCTCAAAACCCACAATTACCTTTTTAAAAGCTTTCTTCTTTAACTCAATTAAAATTTAGCATTGAAATGCATTTGACAATTTAATATTAGGTGTATTTATGGCATATTACATAGGGTGATATTATTCAATGCAGAAAGGCCAAATCAAGCTAATTTGCATATGCATTACCTAATTTGCTTATCTTTTTTCCATTTGAATACTTGAAATCTACCCCCTTTGGAATTTTCAGGTACACTCTGTATAAGCCTTCTTCAGTAAGCAGGATAATTCTACTAAATCCAGTCAGTATTGGAGTTGTGCCCTACCTCTCTGGACAGTCTCTGAGAAGAAGGAAAGCAAAATCTAAAACCAGAATTAGTGATAATGTGCGAGTTTAAATTTCAATATTTTAGGTGCAAGGGAAACAAGCCACATTAAATATTTTTAATATTAAGGACTAAGAAAGTTAAATACCAAGAAAGAGAACAATCCAATCAATTACTAGACACTTCACAAAAGATGAAGTTTAAGTAGCAAATAAACATAGGGAAAAATACTCAATCTCACTAGCCATCAGATAACTGCAAATTTAAACTAAATGGAGATTCCATCTCACCCCAGTCGGAAAGGAAACAGAAACACCAAATGCTGGCCAGGATGTGGGAAAAAGGAAAATGTTATGCACTGCTGGCTGGAGCGTAAACTAGTCCAGCCACAAGGGAAATCAGTATGGAGGTTTTTCAAGAAATTAAAAATACATCTACCTTCCTCATGAACCACTACTGGGTATTTACCCAAAGGAATCCAAGTTAAAATTTCACAGATAGACTTGCACACCAATGTTATTGTAGCACTGTTCATAATAGCTAAATTATGGAACCAGTTTAGTTATCCAACCAGAAAGGGATAGACAAAGAAAATTTGGTACACATGTGTGGCAGAACATTTTCAGACATAAAGAAGTTATGTCATTTGCAGGAAAATAGAAGCAATTAGAAATAATCATTGAGTGAATTAAGTAAGTCTCAGAAAGACAAACATCGTATATTTTGTCTCATTTTCTCTCATTCGCTACATTTTATACATAACATCATTTTTTTTTTTTTTTGAGAGAGAGAGACACACACAGAGAGACAGAGAGGGAGAGGAAGACAGAAATGGGAGCACCAGCAGCCTCTCAGCTGCGGCAAACGAAATGCAGATGTGTGCGCCCCCTTGTGGTCAAGTGCAGCATTGCGCCCTTGTGTCACTTTGCATCTGGCTAAATGTGGGACCTGGAGATTGGAACTGCTGTAGACTGGAACCAGAGTTCTTAGGCTTAGGAGGCAGGTGCCTTAACCGCTAAGCCATCTCTCCGGCCCACATCATGTATTTTTATATAACATGAAAGTAAAAGTGAAACTGTCTGTGGAACAAGAGAGACTAGTGGAAGGGAGAGATGAAAGAGAGGTATTTAGGCTGGAGAGATGGCTTAGTGTTTAATGTGCTTGCCTGCAAAGCCAAAGGACCCAGGTTCAACACCCCAGTACCCATGTAAGCCAGATGCATCATAAGGGGGTGCACACATCTGGAGTTCGTTAGCAGTGGCTGGAGGCCCTTACATGGCCATTCTCTCTCTCTCTCTCTCTTTCTCTCTCAAATAAATAAAGAAAAAGAAAAAGAAAAAAAAAAGAAAGAGTGGTATTCAGAATCTAAGTTGATCTTATAATGATACTTACATGATAATTTTCTTATGTAACAAAGTGACATGTGTAATGGATATACACAGTGCAAAATTTGTTTTTAATGAATAATAAGTCATTTTAGAAGGAATAAATTAGGCAAAATTCTTGGACATGTGGTTATGCAGTTAACCTGTATTTAAGTATAGGTTCCTTAGAACAAAGATAATCTTCTGTTTTATTCACTGATAAATCCTAGGCCATTAGAACAACAAATACATCGTAGGTACATAAGTATTAAATACTTATTTAATGACTAAGTGAATGAATGTATTTAAGGAATGTTAGGAAACATGATATGGCTAAAATATTCAAATTTATTAAATAATGTATATGGAATACATCCTCTAACAATTGTATATGGTATTTGTGGCGGTTTGATTCAGGCGTCCTCCATAAACTATGTGTTTTGAATGGTGAGGTCTCCAGCTGGTGGCAATTTGGGAACTGGAGCCTCCTCGAGGTGATGTATTGTTGGGAGTGGGCTTATGGATATTAAAGCCAGCTTCCCTTGCCAGCATTTGGCACAGTCTCCTGCTGTGTCCATCTGATGTTGGCCAGGAAGTGATGTCCACCCTCTGTTCAGGCCATCATTTTCCCCTGCCATTGTGGAGCTTCCCTTCACATCTGTAAGCCAAAATAAACCCTTTCTTCCCACAAGCTGCTTTTGGTCAGGTCTTTTCTGCCAGCAATGTGAAGCTAACTGCAACAGAATTTAATAACCATTCTTCTTGATGCTTGTAAAAAATAAAGGCAAAGAGAAATGAAGTATTGCTAACATTAGAACTTGGTCCATTTGACTTAAAAACCCATCTTCTTAAGTACTTCTTATCTCACAAGCAGTTTTTATGTTGCTTCTCTATGCCTAATACCCTTCAAGCAGAGAAATACAAGCCATGGTTGATTGCCAAACATCACCTTTTATATGTGTCAAAGCTCACTGATAAGTGTGTGAAAATGCATATTCTATTAATGCTTAGATTAAATACCTGATGCTGGGAGTATGCAAGCTTTTTTGACATAGTCACATATGCCAGCATTGAATATGATATAATTATTATGTTCATTTATTTTTCTCAATTTTATACAGGTTAAAAATTATTTAAAACCTTAAATATTATATTTGAATACTAAAAAGAGGTATAATCATCTTTCCAAGATACCCTTAAGAATTCTATGTATTGATCTACTTCCATACCTATTTGTCAGTCACATAAGAATGTAGTTCACATTATAAAAACTTAACAGTTTTAGCAGAAAAACACAGTAACAAGAATGACAGTTTCTCTCCCGGTGGGTCAGACAACTTGATTCATCTGTTGATGACATTCATTCCCTGTTCCAGCCAAGCTCCCATTCCAGTTGCAACTTGATGCCAAGTCAACTGGATGCCTACCAGTCTGATCCTCCCCTGGAACTAGAAAGGGCACATTTTCTAATGATGTTTAGCTCCTCATATGAGTAGAAAATGTCAGGGATCCTTTGGGCACTATCTAAAACTTCAAGTGATACCCATCTGCCACTATTAACAATGAGATTGGCTCTCCCTGCTCTCTCAAATGCCCCAATGAATTTGGCCAAAGGTTTCTGGGTGTAAGCAAGGCTTTTCCCTGACATTCAATCCTACTCTACTTTCCAAGTTTATCACTCATTTCTCTCCCATAGCATTCAATGTTTGGGAAAAGGGAATATGCATTTTAGTTTGAGTTCTGATGTCATGAATCTGTGAATCAGTACTTAATATATCTCCTAACATTTACCAGGGTGGAGTCAGAAATAAATCATGAAACTGAAAAGAATCCAACCAAAGGTGCTTTATCAAACTCAGTGCTAGACTATTGCAGTTACTATCTAATTATGAAGGAGAGGTAAAGTGCTGGCATTAAATATTATCAAGTAAGTACTGAGGCAGACAGACAGAACTTGGAGATCGTTAGCCCCCAGAGATATTACCTCTGCCACTTCTCTGCCAGATCGGGATGGGAAGGAAAATTTTCTCACCTGCTGAGTCATGGGTTTGGCTTTGTTTTTAACTTCAACTGTTCTGATGAAGATTTCTAATTGTCCATAAATATGCATCATTCTTTTCTTACATAGTAATATTTGAGCTGAATGTATATAATGAATACCCCAGGCTGGACAGATGGCTTAGCAGTTAAACGCTTGCCTGTGGAGCCTAAGGACCCCTGTTCGAGGCTCGATTCTCCAGGACCCACGTCAGCCAGATGCACAAGGGGGTGCATGCATCTGGAGTTCGTTTGCAGTGGCTGGAGGCCCTGGCGCACCCATTCTCTCTCTCTCAATTCCTGCCTATTTCTGTATCTCCCTCTCTCTCAAATAAATAAATAAACAAAATAAAATATATAATGAATACCCCATTTGTTGGAATTAAGCATGTTCAAGAGATGTGTAAACTTTCATGTTCAATGTTCATTATATCCCTATTTACTATCTAGCCAAGAGATGACGATAGCTGAAGTGTGCATCAGTCAATGAATGTATCAAGAAAATGTGGCACATGTAAAATGGAAAATTGTTCAGTCATAAAGAGAATTTAATCCTGTTGTTTGGAAAACTTGGATAGAGTTGGGTGTCATTGTGTTAAGTGAAAAAACCAGGCACAGAAAGTCAAGTACATCCATCATCTCCTGGTGGTATTTACAAATTTGATCTCACAGAAGTTGAAAGTGGAATGATTGTTACCAGAGCCTGGAGAGAGGAGTTGGGAAGGATAAAGGCCAAGGTTTATTATTAAGAACTAAGCTACTGTCCAAAGGAAGGAATAAGAAATTCTGGTACTCATACACAGGAAGGTGACTATCGTCAACAATCTTCTGTATATTTCAAAAAGCTAGAATAAGGTCTTTCAGTTACTAAATCAGATTTACTAGAAGTAAACATTTATAAAAATGTTATAGAGATCACAGAAAAATATTACTATGTTTGTGTAAGTAATTGTATTTAGGTACTATTGAGCTATCCATTGCAACATACTATCTTAATTTAAAATATATTTTTATTGCCAGGCATGTTGGCACATGCCTTTAATCCCAGCACTCTGGAAGCAGAGGTAGGAGGATCACTGTGAGTTCAAGGCCACCCTGAGAATACAGAGTGAATTCCAGGTTAGCCTGGGCTAGAGACCCTACCTTGGGGAAAAAAAATGATAATTTTTTATTAAATTATTCTAGACTCTCTTTTCCCCACCCCAATTCTGCTGAGGGTCTTTTTCGGTGGGATGTTGGTATTGGTATTCATTGTGGGGACCAAGAGGCCTTATTCAGTCTGGGGGCACGTTTGATACAGTGAATCTCTTACAATCTTTCTGCCCCCTCCCCTCCAGCTTGGTGGACAAGATAGGGATCTGATTTAGTATTGTTTTCTGTAGCTTCTCAACTCTGCTTTAATGAAGTTTGAGTGAACACAGTGTCTGTGGCAACCTCCCTGGAACTGGTTTTCAGATTAGCCATGATAGCAGTAGCCACCTCTTCCTCTGTAGTGGCTTGTGGACCTGGGCAGATGAGGTGGAGGTGACTCATGTCATGGTAGGCAGTAGACTCTCTATTGTTTTTTTAAATTTTTATTTATTTATCTGCAGCAGAGATAGATAGAGAGATAGAAGAGAGAAAGACAGAGAGAGAATGAGCACACCAGGGGCTTCTAGCCACTGCAAATGAACTACAGATGCATGTGCCCCTTGTGCATCTGCCTTACGTGGGTCCTGGGGAATGGAACCTGGGTCCTTTGGCTTCACAGGCCAGTGCCTTAACCACTAAGCCATTTCTCCAGCCCAGGCTCTCTATTCTTGATGTATTTATGTATCCTGGTTCTCCCCAGTATTTTCTACCATTTTAAGATAGAACAGATTCTCCAACCAAAGGTGAAAGCAGTTTGAAATTAAAGGGAATGTGGTAGTTTGAATAGATGGTCCCCAGTATATTCAAGATTTTATTAAAGTTTGTAATTCAGTTTGCAGCCACCTGGCTGGAAGAGGTGTCACTGTGGGTAGATCCTTATGGTTCAGCCCTAAGGTGTGGAGATGGATTTGGATTTACAGTCTAAAGATATGCAAAGTGCCTGAGCTTTGCCTGGTGTTCCTGAAGTGTGCTTGTTTGTGGTACAGACATTTCTGGGAAACATGTGAATAATTCGGCCACTGAGAAACCTAATATATTAGTTTTTACAATGTTATGCATATATTTAACAAGTGACCAAGCTCCTAGAATCCTGGACATTTATCCTTGAAAAATAAAAGCCTGTGTTTATATTGAATTCTACAGGTGAATATTTATAGCATACATAATTGCTATAACTCCAAATTAAAAAATAACTCAGAAGTCTATGGTAGATGAGGTCATGAGCCTTAGGGGTATAAGCCTGCTCTTATCTGTCTAAATGTATATATTATTCCCACCAAGCTGCCCTGAAAGCACTACACTTAATGTTCATATTCACATATTAACACTACTCTTACTTCTGGTTAGAGAAGCTTCTCTTTTCAGATGGCGATGACCACTGGGATGACCCAAAAGGCAACATAGTGCTGAGAAGGGATGGAGGAGTGCCCAGCACTGAAACACCTCTGTCACACCCTCCAAGGCTCAGGGACCATTGCGGAAGAGGGGGCATATAGAATGGAAGAGCCAAAGGAAGGGTATGACCTCTTACAATGCAACCGCCCAGACAGAAATTGGCCTCGATATCCATGACCTTGCTGTGCCTAGCAATACCTTCGCAAGACCCTCAAAATAGAAGAAAAAGATGATGACATCAAATTAAAAGAGAGACTAATGGAGAGAGGGAGGGGATATGATGGAGACCGGAGTTCTAAAGTGGAATGGGGGGAGGGGAGGGAAATATCAGATGGCTTTTTTTGTATGTAAGTATAAAAGTTGTCAATAAAAAATAATAATTAAAAAAATGACTCAGGTGTCCTTCTTTAGCTCTGTGGGAGAGACAATCAGATGTGAATATTGGTGGGTGCTTCCAGTCCCTGGCAAGTTGCCTCCAGCAACATCTTCTTACCAGCACACTCACCATTGTCTCGTTCATGTAAATGTCCCTGGTTTGTGATGGTGAACATTTAATAGCAAGCTGATTTCTATCTCTTTACTTACTTTACATTTCACGCTTTAGTTAGAATTAGAAACAACTCCAAATTACAAATCTTACATTATCTTAAATATCTTTTTTTTTTAAATTTTTTAAATTTATTTTTGGAGAGAGAGACACAGAGAGAGACAGACAGAGAGAGAGGGAGAGGGAGACAGATAGAGATGGGCACGCCAGCAGTCTCTCAGCTGCTGCAAAGGATATCCAGATGCGTGTGCCCCCTTGTGGTCAAGTGCAGCATTGTGCCCTTGCGTCACTTTGCATCTGGCTAAATGTGGGACCTGGAGATTGGAACCGGGTTCTTAGGCTTAGCCGGCAGGTGCTTTAACCTCTAAGCCATCTCTCCAGCCCTTAAATATCTTTTATCTAAATGTAACATCATCTAAAAGTACTGAACAATATTCACCATCTCTAGCTAAATTCTGGATGTATTTCAAAGTAGAGCAATTTACATGAGAAATCTAATGACCATAGGTGTGAGCCATGCGAGTTGGAGGATTAATGGATGTCAGATAGCACATGGAAGTTAATTATCCCAATAATTATGTTGTGAACTCATTCCTAGCCTTAACAGAAAATAGCTACCTACTAGTCCCACCTGTCTAGGTGTTTTCAGGCTGTTTTAGTTATGACCAAATAGCAAAGGACCAGAATACTTTCTAGAGCAATCAAATATAAATGCTTTGGCTTGCCCCAATAACTAGTTAGTGCATCTAATGATGGAGGGTCAATTTCTTTCTGGTATAAAATTTCAAAATTTAGGCCAGTAATATTCCCTAAATAAATGATGACCTTTATCTAGAAGATGAAGTCATGTCATTTTCATGTTTATTTTCTGACTGCAGAAAATAAGCCCAACAGTGCCATTACTTTCATTCATTAAACTTGTGGTGTGTGAATAAATGTGCACATGAAGAAAATGAATGGTGGAGGCAAAAGCTTGCTTCCTGTCACCAAGGAAACAATATAATCTCAGCCTGTCTTTTATAGAGTAATAAACTCTTTGTCATGGCACAAGGCTTGGACAGAGTTGGGTAATGACTTTCTTGTAAAATTTGCATTGAAGAAGATGAAAAGATTATCCATAAGGAAAATATTATAAATCCATCATAAATTTACAATGTATTACTATAAAAGTTTGAGCTGGGCTGTGTTTTTTTGGAGTTATTATTTATCTGTCTTAATTTAATTTATTTACTTATTTATTCAATTTTATTTTTGGCATATATTTGGTATACATAGTACTGTGTTTTATACAGACATGTTTTACCACAAACAAGTTTAAGAGAGGGAATCAACTAAAACACACAACTAGATATTTAGAAAGCACTGATTTGTATTTAGTAAATGATTAAATTCCTTAGCTCTAGAATTTTAAATTATCCTTTATATAATTGTTCCTGTTTTCCAATCTGATTCACTAGAAATGTATGATAATTGTGGCATAGAAAACAAGTGTTCTATAAACGCTGTCCCTTTATCTTTTCACTTGCCTATTCAGGTCTCAGAAACCGTGGATACTTCATTCAGAGGTTTTGAAGGTCTGATCATGAAAGACTGTGCTAATCATAACACAAGACAATGATAAGAAAAGATATACAATCTTGTCAGGGTTCTCTAGAGGAACAGAACTGATAGAATGAATATATTGTAATGGGGATTCATTAGATTGGCTTACATGATAAGGGTTGGATCGTCATCCAACAGTGCCCGTCTGCAGACTAGAGAGTGAGAGAACCAGGAAGCTGCTCAATCCTTTAGGCTGGATTCCTCATCAGGACCCAGAAATCTGGAGGATTTATGGACAGCCATTGGTCTTCAGGCAATATTGGAAGGCCAGACAAGCTGGGTTCCAATGTTAGTAAAGGCTGGCAGGAAAAGGGATGTGTTCATGAGCAAGGAGCAAGGGCATTGAGGCAAAAAAAGGGCCACCTTTTACTGGAACCTCTTTATATATAGGCTGCCATTGGATGAAATGCCTAGTCTGAGAGAAGTTCTCCCCATCAATCCTGCCTGGAAATGCTTTCCCAGTCCCATGGAAGAGGCTTGTCTCTTACTTGATTCCCAACACAATCAAGTTGAAGATAGAAACCAACTATCACAATCTTTATTAAACTGTGAAGCTAGGCATGGTAGTCCTGCCTGGATTCCTAGTACTAGTGAGGCAGTAGGCTCTGCTATGGGTTTGAGAATAGCCTGGTCTAAAAAGTATGTTCCAGGCAGGACTACATAGTGAGGCACTGTCTTATGTAAACTGTGAATTTTAACATTGTGAAGCATGGGTAATATTTCTACAAATAAGACAATATATTGCTTCTTTTCCAGAAGTATTCAAAGTTTTAGAACAATTGCAATTTTGTTTTTGTTTTTGTTTTTGTTTTTCGAAGTAGGGTCTCACTTGAGCCCAGGCTGACCTGGAATTCACTCTGTGTTCTCAGGGTAGCCATGAACTCAAGGCAATATTCCTACCTCTGCCTCCTGAGTGCTGGTATAAAAGGTTGGTGCCATCACGCCTGGCTAATGAATTGCATTTTTTTTTTTTTTGTCTTCTAAAGAAGCTAAAGATAACTTCTATTTTTCTTTCTTTTTTTGACTTTTTAAAAAAAATTAAATTTATTTGCAAGCAGAGAGAGAGAGAGAAGAGAGACAGACAGAGAGAGAATGGGCATGCTAGGGCCTCTAGCTATTGCAAACGAACTCCAGATGCATGTGCCCCTTGTGCATCTGGCTTACATGGGTCCTAGGGAATCAAACCTGAGTCCTTTGGCTTCGCAAGCAAATGCTTTAACCACTAAGCCATCTCTCCAGCACAATTTTTATTTTTCTACTTTTCTATTTTGATGAAACAAAGATTAAATAAACAACCACTATCTTATAAGTGTAGTACTTGTGATATTTTTAATTTTTTTCTACTAAGTTTCTTTGAACAGTTTCTATGTTGGTTTAAAGATGAGGCTTAGCTAGATAACAGGTGAGTTGGTTAACAGTTCTCTATCACAGCAGCATTCAACTTAAGCCAATGAGAGCAATCTTCTTTGAATTCAAAAAGGATATTGAAAACATCCATACAAGGCTGGAGAGATGGCTTAGCGGTTAAGGCGCCTGCCTCCTAAGCCTAAGAACGCTGGTTCCAATCTCCAGCGGTTCCAATCTCCAGGTCCCACGTTTAGCCAGATGCAAAGTGATGCAATGCCGCACTTGACCACAAGGGGGCGCACACATCTGATTTTGTTCGCAGTGGCTGAGAGGATGCTGGCGCACCCATCTCTATCTGTCTTCCTCTCCCTCTCTCTCTGTCTCTGTCTGTGTCTCTCCCCACCCCCAAAAAAATCCATACACTTGCCAGACATGATGGCACACACCTTCAATATTCCAGCATTGGGGAGGCAGAGCTAGGAGGATTGCCATGAGTTCAAGTTCACCCTGACTACATCGTGAATTCCAGATCAGTCTGGGATAGAGCAAAACCCTACTTCATCAACAAACCAAGAAACAAACAAACAAAAATCCCAACAATAACAAATGGCAAAATATCCATTAAACTCAAACATCAAATTCCATGTACAGATTGGTTTAAAATATTTTCTACTGACCTTTTTTTGCTTAACTTTTCAGTTTTAAGTTCTGGGAACTTGAGTTCACACAAAACAGCTCTATCTGCTGCACCTACTTCCAGCAAAGGCTGAATGGACTGATAAAACTCCTGAGATCACAGAGAGATGGAATGTTGCAAGTCAGAGCCAAATTACCTTTAGCCCCTTAATAGCCATTTGTTGCCCCAACTCTGTGTCTGAACTAACATCCTGGTGACTATCAGTTGATCAGGTGTAATCCTTTTTGAAATGCAAGAACAGATCCCCAGCTCCCACTAACCCAAGGGCTAAACATGTCCTCAGATAGCATCTGAGGCCAATGGTGGAAATTTCCCAGCTTTGCTGTAGCCTGCCTACGTGATGGTCAGCCAGTGTATTCGAAAAGTGCCTTGATTTATGACTTTCTTTTATTCTGTATCTATAAAACCTTCATGTAATTGTTATCACATTGGAACATGGAATTTGAGGTAACCTAAATCTGTGTTCCCTGGGCCAAGTATTAGAGCAAAACAATCCAAGGTTTCTTTGTTTTTAATTGAAGAATCATTGAGATGGTTTACTTTTAGGAAGAAAGACAACGAAAGAAAACAAAACAATAGAAGACAGTGTCTTCTAGGTAATTCAGACAGCTTTGAGGAGTAAAGATCTGAACTTCAAATGGAAAATCTGAGACATGAGTTCACTCCCACATGGTTGGTAATCTGGCTTTTCCAAATGAGAGTAGGCAGATCAGGAGAAACCCTCCTCCCAGCACGACCCGGGAAAGTGCATTGCTGGGAGTATGTATTGTTTTTCTTCTTCTTAATTTACTTTTCTTCACATTCCTTTATCTTTCTCCTATCCCCAAGATTTTGGTAGTTTTCTTTTTGGTAAAATCAGAGGATTTGGGCTTGAGAGATGGCTTTGTGGTGTTGTCCCAAATGACACAGCTCTCACCTCAAAGGGGATTAAAAAATAGTTTATTTTGGAGCCAAATATGAGTGACTATGGCCTGGGAACACAGATTTAGGTTACCCCAAATTCCATGTTTTAGCAGATTTTATAGTTACAGAACAGAAAAAAGTCATACATCAAGGCACTTTTCAAATACATTGCTGGCTATCAGGTAGGCAGGTTCCAGCAAAGCTGGGAAATCTCCACCATTGGTCTCAGATGCTATCTGAGGACATGTTTAGCCCTTGGGTTGGTGGAAGCTGAAGTTTGTTCTTGCATTTCAAAAAGGATTACACCTGATCAACTGATAGTCACTAGGATATTAGTTCAGACACAGAGGTGGGCAACAAATGGCTATTAAGGGGCTAAAGGTATCAGTCCATTCAGCCTTACTGGAAGTAGGTGCAGCAGACAGAACTGTTTTCTGGAAACTTTAATTCACAGCAGTTAAGATGCTTGCCTGAGGAGCCCAAGGGCCCACATAAAGCCAGATACACATGCTGACACATGCAATTGGTGTTTGCTTGCAGTGGCTAGAGGCCTTGGCACACCCATTCATTCATTCTCTCTCCCTCCCCGTTCCCCTCCCGCCTGAGTGTTTCTCTCTCAAGTAAAGAAAGAAGGAAAAATCTGAGAAGTTCTTGGGGCAATTAAGAAAAATGTTTATGTTGTCCTATATGATGAAACAGCATGGGGAGAGATGCATTACTGGACCTAGAACTGATAATAGACAGAGAACTATGAAAAGAGGAAAAAGTGATGGTCTGGCTTCCCAAAACACACCTGCATTTACTGAGGTTTCTCAAAAATAGGAAGGGGTAATTCTGGATTTTTATGAATAATGATGGCAGAAAATTTGGAAATGAAATGAATGATCCCTAAAGGCTGGATAGAGAGACCTAAAGATGGGTTAGGCAAGAATATCTGCTTAAATAGGTGAATAGTTTAAATTTAATTTAATTCTTAACAGGAAAAGACCATTGCTTAAAGAATTGGTGTATAAGGGCGATGCTTAAAAAACATGTCATTATTAAGCTATTTTTTTGAAAAATAATCATTTAGTTATTGTATGCTGATTTATGCAAAACTACATTTTAAACACAAACAACATTCCTTGTGAAACAGTTACATGGGGCACAGTAAGTAAGCATTCTATGATTAATTGATTCAAAGATTTAGTTTGAAAAGGATGAAAGTAACGTATGCCCCATAGGGCTTAGGGCTTTGGAACATCAAGGCAATGCTGATACACACAAAGCTGAGTGATTAATCAAGGCAATGAATCAGATTAATGCAGCCAGGCAACCTGAAGACTATGGAGGAAGTGTTTTCATTTTCCTCCACAGCGAGTACTTCTGCCTATAATTGTTCTTAATTAATAAAATAATTGTATTAGCTGTTCCATTCTGCTTTTTTTTTTTTAAATTTCTTGACTTACTTATTTAAGGATTTCATCTCTGAATAGTTCCTATCATATACCCTACCTTTGTTGGTGGCCCTCTAAAAATTGTCCATGTGGTGCATTTTTCCCCCATAAAATAGGCGCTATTTCAATTACTTGATTTTTTTCCCTTCATCTTATTAGTATAAATAAGTTTGATGATAACCACACATAGACTGTGACCTTGATTTTCCTGTTTAAATCTCATTTTATCTTCTTATAAAATTTTCATTTCCTTTGACTATATATTTATCTTAATTAGCCTGCAGTTCCTTCAGCATATCTCTATCAATGTTTGTTGGGACTATGATAAGTGGTGGACACGATTGCTAGTTTAAGCAATTCTGAGTCAGATGACTGCACCTATGGAAACCTTTTTGTTTGTTTTTCCTACTCCTTGAATGCCCTAAAGAGGACAGAAGAAGTTTCTACAATGAGGATTATGCCTTCCTAGTAGGTGCAAGTTGCTCCTAGTTGGTTTGAGCGGCCATGGAAGATGTCTTTGTTGTATTTGGTGTTGTAAAGACCCTAGAGCCAGTACTTGTCAACTATTAAGTAAACCCCTTGTATTGACAGGGGAACATTCTGATTTTCTGAAACACTTTGCTTATTATACGTAGTTAGGAGTTACATTGTAGCACTTACCTTCTTGCTTCTGAAGGGGGCTTGAGTTAGGGTGAATGGACCCCTCAAGATAAAAAGGGCAAGAAAGATTTTGTTATCTCTTGCCTAGAACAGTTTTTCCACAGTCAGGACCCCTCGGGGGAGGGAGGGCTTTCACAGGATTTAAACATTGTGGTTGGTCAAGTTCACACCCTAGAACTTGGTGCCAGAATTTATCCCTTCCTGAGACAGCCCCTAGCTCTAACCATCCAGCTGACCCTCTGGTTTACCAGGGCCCAAAGACAGTCCACCACCCTAAGGTTACAAATACCTTTGCAAGGGAGGGCAGGCTCTCTTGCTCCCTGATCACTTGGGAACTTCCTGCTGTGGGTGAGTTTTTCCCTAGGCTGAGCCTGGGCTCAGCTGGTAGGGGCTCAGCCTAGGCCTTAGCAGGCCCAGTCTGGAGGCCCCCTAGCCCTTATTCTCCGAATGGGTTCTTTATTTCCTCCAGCTCCCCACGTGGCAGGAGCTCCTTGAACTTTCTTTTCTCTTTTCTTTCCATGCCTTTTCCCCCCAGATCCCTATCTGGTCACATGGACTCTTAAGCTACATGTGGCCCACATGGGCTTTTGGGCTCCACATGGTGTACTTCTCCCCACTTTCTCTCCCTTTATCTTCTAGCCATTCCCTTTCCACACTCCTTTGTAAAATCTGAATAAAATGTGACATTTTAAAAATCATTCTCTTGAATCTGGAATTGCCAATTCTTTGGTTAGTTTGCAGATATGAACTCAGGACTTGAGGTTTAGGGAAGCACCCCAGAACCCCAATTTCCCTGTTACATTTCTGAGAAAAAACACTTGATTAGAAGAAGCTTATAGAAGAAAGGGTTTATTTTGGCTTAAACTTTCAAGGGTAATAGGAGAGTAAACATGGCAGAGCAGGCAGCTGGGGCTTCACATCTTGTCATCACAACTGGGAACACATAGTGTGAGTGAGCTAGCTCTGAATACCCACTGGGCTGAACTAATAAATACCTTAAAGTCTACCCTCAGTGATCTACCTCCTCCAGCAAGGTTCCACCTCCCAAAGCTGTGGATTAAGTAGGAGGCTTAATCACAAACACTGGAGTCTGTGTGGGAACATTTTTATAATTTTATTCAACATATAGACTTAGGATAATTTTGTCTTGTGGAAATTTAAGAAAAAAAAAAATTAAAAAGGAGAGTTGCTATTCTAAGAGAAATAACCCAGCACATCATAGCCTTTGCTTTGCCCAATTCTCTTGTCATGAAAATAATAAAAGTAATATTAAGGAAATGTAGAAAGTTGGGGCTGGAGAGATGGCTCTGTGGTGAAAGGCACTTACTTGCAAAGCCTGATGGCCTGGTTTCAACTCCCCAGTACACAGCAAAGCCAGATCCACAAAGTGGCTAATGCATCTGGAGTTTGTTTGCAGTGTGTGCAGTGTGGCAGGAGGCCCTGGTGTGCCCATTCTCTCTTTCTCCCTCTCCTTGAAAATAAATAAAATACTGTTTTAATAAAATAAAATGTAGAAAACTATTTCCTTTGATATTGTTAGAAATCTCATGTGAGATAAATTTCATATCAAATGGTAAGAAGATGTAGTTTATATATGGGAATCATTGCAGATGGTGTGACATAAGTATGTTTAGATACACACATTTGCAATATTTAAACTTTATAATTTTTGGCTCCAGATCCTAATTTTTAATATTTTATTTATTTACTTGAGAGAGAGAGAGAGAAATAGGCAGAGAGAGAGAGAGAGAGAGAGAGAGAGAGAGAGAATGGGTGCACAGGCCACCTAGCCACTACAAATGAATTCCAGATAAATGTACCACCTTGCGCATCTACCTTTAAATGGGTACTTAGGTCTTGAACCAGGATCCTTAAGCTTTGCAGGCAAGCACCTTAAGCACTGAACAATGTCTCCAGCCCTCTAGATCCTATTTTATTTTCTCTGTAACCTATGTGATTTGTTGACCATCTCTACTTTTGTACTTTATAAGATTCTTGAAGAAATGCTATTTGCTTTATTGCTATAAATTGTGTCTGTGACTTTCATAAATCTTTCCTTTCTTACAAAATGAAAGTCTCGTTCGATATATCCAGCTTACTGCCATTGTTAGTTAAAAGATAAGTGCAAATAAGAGGAGAACACAGAAGAAAAAAAATAGGCTTAGGAGAAACATTCTTTAAATGGCCAACTAAGGCATCATCAGATTTTAATGCTGCATAGGATATTACAAAGAATTTTAACCAATATTTTTATTTTACAAATGTAAAAACTGAAACTCAGGCATTTTAAAGAACTTTCCCTGAGCTATTGGATCAAAGTACAGATAGCTGTGAGGTGTTTCAGCTGTGGCTTGGTTTTACAAGGCTTAAATTAGGACAGCCAATACAGAACTCAATGTACCATATACTTGAACTTCTGGTCCGAAGCTGATGAGGACTGCATTGTATTAAGGTTCCAAACAGGAAGTAAAGCCAAAACACTGCTTCCTGCAGTGACATAATTGTTAAGCATACATGTCCAAACCTATTTCCTTTGTTTGCATGAAAATGCAACCAGTAAACATGAGAAAGGTAGAACCCCTCCTCTAGTGTTAGAAATCATAGTCACCAGAGACCTACTGAAGAGACCCATCATCTAGAAAGTTTTGAATGATTCTTCCCGGGACTGTCCTTCCATGAGCCTACCATTTTTACACTTATGGTAGATATTAAGTGCAAGAGAACATACATTTAAAGTGGAAAAAAAAAGCAGTGGCACAAACTGCTTTAAGAAGAGGGTCATATCCTTACTTTTTCCTGGCCTTGTTACTCTCACAAATCCACAAAACCTACTTAAGGCTTTTTAATGTATGCATTTGTTATTTTCCTTTTGTTATGTACTCTTCCCTGCAGAAAGCAAAATGTGTTTACATGTACATGAAAACTGACACCAGAGCCTGTAACTAAATACAAATGAACCTTTGAAAGGATGAGGAAAAAGCTAAATATGTGAGGATCATTTAGCCTCCAAGCGTTTATTCTGTTCTCCTGTGTAGATGTCCTCTCCTCCTCAGGATATCATCTACCATAATTGTTTTTTCAATAGCTCTAGTGATTTTAACAACCTCGCCTTGTAGTTCTTTGTTTTGTTTTTCCCTTTTGCTTAAATCTTTTATGACAAGATAATCTCTGACATTTGCTGTTTCCATGTAAGTTTCATTGATGCCCTTGTTCTCTTTCTGAGAAGAGGGAAATTGAAACTCTTTATACGGTCAAGGATAGTAATGAGGGCAAACCTCTCATGATTTTTTTTTTTTTTTCTAACTTTCTGGGTTGAAGCTTCAGTATGAGAAAATAAAGGAACAGTGTTAATTTTGTCCAGAGGACATTGTTCTTTGTTCTCAGTGAGCGTCAATAGACTAGAGAGAGTGGCTAGCATCCTGATGTGCCCTGGATAGGAATGCTTAACATATTCTTGTATAAACTTTAGGTGTAAAAGCATACTGGACACATAATAGCAAGCAATAACTTAACTCCAAATCTATCTAGGATAAAAATGAACACAAATAGAATATCTTTTTTGACTTTTAAATCAGATAATTGGATATCATCTATCATTGAATATCACCAGAACTTAAACTGGAATTTGTTAAGTTTTGGGTGAAGATGTTTGAGTTCATGGGTTATCTGAAGCATCTGCAATTTATAAACATGATGACTGGCTATTTTTATCCAGTTACAACAAGGTAGTATTTAGTAAGGATGATATGAAAATGTATCAGAATAGGAACTACACATTCATGAACCCATCTCAATGAACACCTCTTCATGACATGTTCTACAGATAAGACCAACTTATAATAAATATAAAAATATTTTACTATGCTATATTATAAGAGCATATCACTTTTTAGACTTAAAATTTTCAGGAGGTTCTAAACCTTTAAATCTAAAATTTCATTCAGCATATGCTTAGTGTTCTGTGCAAGTGTCTCCCTTGGCCCCTGGAGATTGAGCTAGAAAACCAGAGCTGAGCATCAGTCTGGAGTTGTTAGGGTCTGAGAATCACTGAAAAAAGACCCCAGAGTCAAATAGTATGTGAAAACAAGGAGCGTTTATTCTGCAGAATCAACCAGCATGCGGGGGTCAACCATCCATACAAAATGGCAACCCCAGGAGGAGCTCGCAGGCTCCTTTTATGCATAGCTAAGGGAATTTTGGCTGTCTTTCAGTCTTTAAACATGATTGGTTAATTTGAACATTAACTGTACTCATGTTTCTTTGATTGGTCTTAAGATTTTGAGGACTAGGTCTAAGGGAATTCTAGGCGGGTGAGGTAATCTCCTAACGTGATTGGCTAAAAACAAGGAGCAGTTATATTTGTTCACTTTGATTGGCTGGGGTGAAAGGGACAAGTCTGGTGACTTTACAGGAACTGACTCAACCTTTTTCTGGTCAGGGCAGTCATTGATTAATGGCCCTTTGTTTCAGGTTTCCCAGGAATCTTGCCTGTCCCTTTAGGAAATTGAAATTTAGGCCTAGCTAGAGTGGTGTCTTATTGAAGCCTGTCATGGCATCAGTTTTGTCCTTTCAGAGTGAGAACTCAGGGCCAGGCACCAGATATGGGATGAGACTCAGTGCAGGAGAGGAGGAAGAAACAAAACTGCCTTGCATTTCTCACCCCAGACAGAAATAATATTTTTCACTTTTTTAAAATGGTTAAAATGCAAATAAAACACACATGCAGAAAAAAAATATACAAAATTGTCTTGTAATTAGTTTTTGTCAAGAAAATTATCTATTCCTAGGGACCCTATAAATGGCATTCCTCTTCTCTCTAAGGTAACTACTCTCTTCACTTCCATAGTAATTATTTTTAAAATTTATTTATAATTGTGTTACTTAACAATTATAAAAACTAGAGCAAAGCATTGAAAATAGCATTCATTCAGTAGCCTCAAGCTATTAATAATGCATTTTAAATGGACATACCTAATCTCAGTCATGCCCATATTTAGTTTTTAGTTAGTGTTTTTCATGAATTATTGATCTGTCTCTCATGTCACTGTGATGGTTAATTTTCACTGTCAACTTGACTAGACTTGGAATAATCTAGTAGATCCTACTTTGTGTCTGTGTGGATGTTTCCAGAAGGCTGAACTGAGGATGGAAGACCTACCCTGAATGTGGGTGCTATCATCCCATGGGCTGGGGTCTTGGTTGGTCGAATCCAGCTGAACACTCAATCCCCCCCTTTTATTCTGTTTCCTGATTGTCTCAGATATAAATAAGCCACCCACTTCCATGCCTTCCCCACCATGTTGGACTATATTCCTTTAAACTGTGAACCGAAATAAATCTTTTCTTCTTCAAGTTGCTTTTTCTGCTAGACTTTCGGTCCCAGCTATAAGGAAAGCAACTATCCTTATAGTGTTTTCTTTCATTTTATATTTCTCCTGCAGTTTATCCACAGAGAAACAAGACCATTTGACTTGTAGTTTCAGTTATCCTTCTGTCCCCTGTTCCCAAATAGAGGCTAAGCAGAGATTTGATTAGACTCCATCTCGGCCCCTCTGGCCACTGCCAGCCAGCTGTATTGTGTTCATTCATTAGGAGGAACCTGGCTCTTCTTTACATCCTGTGAGCAACTATGAATGCTAGGACAAGGTCCAGTAATTTGGTGGGAGTATGGTGATTGCTACCATTCATTTTCAATCTATTGGCTGCAATAATTTTTTGAATGAAAAGCACTCCCTAATAGTATGTTGATACACATTACTATCGATGATGCCAGATATGTTTTATTTTTTACTTTTATTTCCTACTCTTATCAAATTTGTCCCAGAACACTTTCTGAAAGTAACCTTTTCTTTCTTTTTTTTTTTTTTTTTTGCAGCATTAAGAACTCACATGTATAAATGTTTGATGGATTTCAGCCAATTGCTTCCATTAACCTTCTTGGAATCTAAATTGTCCAGTACTTGGCGCCAATGAGACCCACGCTCTTGTGTGTGGCCCCTTCTGTAGAAAATGGAGACTGACACATGAGCCTGTCAGCTCCAGTAGGCTGGCCCAGACTTCATCACAGTGGTTTCAGAGTTCCAACGCTCAATAAGAGAGGGCAAGCCTTAATGGACAGATGATCATGAATGATGCGTAGCAGTCCATCTGCTTTTGTCACAATAGCCAAACAAGTCACATAGCCAAAGCAAGGCTCAGTGCTGAAGACTACCTCAGAATGACATATGGTGACATTTGTCAGATATTCCACATGTCAATTTTCTTTCTCTATCACTTCCCTAAAACATTTTTGTCTTTTCTTTAAAATCTAGTAAATTTGGTAGATTATGTTTAGATGTTGGTCATTCTGGATCAATGTTTATGCAAAAATATGTAGTTTTTTAATCCAGCTTTTAAAATTTGGGGAAAGTTTCATTATAATTTTAGATTATTTTTTCCTTTTCATTAGATTTTATTTTTGGAAGGCATTGTTATTATCCAAATGTTCTATTTTTTTCTTATTTTTTAAAGTCTATCTTCAATGTATGCTGTTTTCTCTTAAATAATTTTATATTCAATTATTGCTTTAAGATGTTGTTGCTTTAGTTTTACTTCTTAAAATTTGCTTGTCCACTAAAGTAGTTTCCATTTCTGAATAATTGCCCAATTTAGTACTAAAATTTTATTAATTTAACTCTTACTTTTCTAATTTTAATTTATGTTCTTTTACATTTTATATTGTTTCTTAATATAACAGATAGCTTCAGGCTTGCTGTGATGAACTTCCAGGCCAGGCACAGTTATGGAGAAAGGGATTTATTGAAGCTTACAGATCCAGGGGAAGTTACATAATGGCAGAAGAAGCTGGCCTGCTTTTCACAAGACCAAACATAAGCCAAAAACCACACAGCACAGCACACCTCAGGAACTCCAGCTAGGCACACTTTGCATATCTTTAGACTGAAATCTTAAACCCACCAACACACCTTAAGATCAGCCCAGTGACATTGCCTCCAGCCAGGTGGATGCAGATGCAAACTATAAATTAATAAAACACTGAATATATTGGGGACCATCTATTCAAAGTTCCACACCTAATGTCTTATCTCATTTTGAAAATCATTAGGTTATTATCTCAATTTGTGGGTAGGTTCTTTATTTTCTTCATTCTTATAGTAAATTTGTATATTATTTGACTTTGTGTTCTTCATTTTCTGCACAATTTTATTTATTTATTTTCTGCACAACTGTAAATAAAATGTAGTTTCTAATCCTTGAGCTTTTATGCAACATTCTTTTCTCCTCTTTTACCTGAATATTTTTCTTTCTTCCTTTCTATTATCTTCCTTTGGCTGAATTTTAGTCATACTTGGAAAATCTTCCTTGCAGGTTTCAACCCTGCAAAGAGAGAGAGCTTGGGTTTGTCATCCTTAAAGGCTTGCAACAAGACCTGGACTGAGCCATATTTCACCATTTTCAGGAAGCTACTGGGTCTGTGTGGGGCCTTCTGGTTGAACCTGTTATTCTTAGTTTGCTGGGGTGTGTCTTGCTATTCATGCTTGGTAGCCATTACGGACTTCATAGAACCCTCAGAGACTTCTCCTTCTTCCCAAATAGATGTCAACCCCATGCACATCTTGGTCTTGTGGCTATTGGTGATTTTTTTTTTTTTTTGTTTGTTTCATTTGCATTTTGGAGATGTAGTGGGTGTTATGTCGCCAGTTGGATGTTAATGTTGTACACTGGTTTGAGGCTTTTACTATCTCATTAATATGTTTCTATAACAGGATTTGGAATAATTCACAAACTACATAGCCCTGCTATTAATCTCTTTCCTGATTCACTCACTTTCTTAATTGTTCTTTTATTTTTACAACTTTTCTCATTTCCTCTAAAAGTCACTCAAAACATCTGTTTTTCCCTCAAAAGTTAATTCTTCAACTTAGCATCACAAATTGAATCTTTGAGGTCACAGTCTATTATCTTGAATATTTTTCAAATAATCATGAATTTATTAATTACAGATACATTAATTATAGATATTTTCTTCCCACTAACCTGAGACATTATGTATTATGTCCAGTAACAATATCTGTTTAATGTCTTCAGTGTAGATGCCTGTTATAGTTGAATGTGACATGTTCCTCACAGGCTCATGTGTCTGAATCCTTGGTGCTTAGCTTGTGGAGTTATTTTGAGATGTAAAACTTTGGCGACTCTGGTCTAGCTAGCAGAAGAGAGTCACTGGAGGCAGACCTGGAAGATAATGTTTGCTTTTGTTTCTGTCTGAGCTTTCTGCTTCAAGATCCACCAAGATGTGAGTAAGCCACACATCCCCACTCGCATGGGCCAAATCTTCAGCTTGTATGCCATCCTCATCTCCATGAATTGATATTCCTTGATATCGTGAACCAAAAGAAATCCTTCCTCCAGGTGTTGCTTATGTCAAGAAATCTGTCAAAATGTCAAGAAAAGTAATCAATACCATGCTTCTTCAGCATTTGCAAGTATGATAAAAAGAGAAAAAAAAAATCAGTCTGCATTGCAGCACCTCAGGAAATCCTGACTACTGTATTACACAAATGGAGAACATGGCAAATGGGGCACAGTTTTATGAAACCTAACTCCACAGTGGTTTTTTTTTTTTTTTTTTAACGGATTACACCCAGGGAAGAGAAAACCTCCTCTCCCAATGCAGCACTTCACAATATTCTCTCAGCTACAGCCCCATTCCAGTACCCCACGGGAGGAAAAAAAAATTGCAAGGTATGAAGAGGATGTTCTTTTTTAACATTTTCATTGACAACTTTCATACATGTACATATTGCATTTTGCTCCTAATCTCCTATTGCCTTTTCTGCCTCTCTGCCCTCCTTCCACTGAACTCCTTCCCCCTTTATCTGTGCCAGGATATGAACTGATTTTTTCATAGGGGACTTTATTCTTTTACCCTTTCAGAGAGGTATTTTGGATTGACTGAAATATGCCGTTATTTCCTGCTCCTCTTTAGGACCACTAATTATTATTTGTAATCAACAGTCAGCTTTAGACATGCTGTCTGTGGCCATGGACTAAAGAGAACTCAGTTGCTCATACTCAGGCTCACTCTCATCAGCACCAGCTTTTAATCAAACGAACGTATGACATATGAGCAATCTTTAAACATAATTAGTATGTTTTCTTTAACGTGAAAAATAAATTGGCAATATAAGGCTTATTCCTTTAAAAGTAAGTGACATGACATTTCTTTACATGGATCAGAAGAAAGTGGTCAATGCTGAATTCAAATTAAGTTTTGCAGGCCTCATGTTTATAGATATATTTTTAATTACAAAAGTTGCCAGGAACCAGTCTTTGACCTAAAACCTGCCAGGTTACATTGATTACTATGTAATTTTCTTCACTTCACACAAAACGACAAATTTGGACTATAATATAATCTCATAATTATGTGATCTGGAGTGCCTCATAAAAATAGAATATGGCTTATTTGGCAAGCAGATGAAAAACTATTCAGGATTACTCCTACCTGGGAAGAAGACCTAAAATTGACCAAGTTGCTACACACACACACACACACACACACACACACACACAAATAGATAGATAGATAGATGATAGAGAAGCATAGGGATATATATGGAGAGAGTAGCATGTGTGTCTGTGTGTGTGTGTGTGTGTGTGTGTATCAAGTGAATTTTATATCAAAGGAACTGATAGAAACAAGAAACAATGGCTCACAGACTACAAAAAAAAAAATGGTGATAGTTTTGTAAGAACCAAACACTAGGCAGCATCATCATATCCTTCTGGACTTCATTTGAAAGATACATTGATTAACCATCTTTAACTCAGAATTTATCTCAGTGTGATTATGGCCCAAAGGATTTTTCTTTGTAGCATTAAATATATGCATATGTATGTTTGGAAGAAAAAATTATAAATGTGTAGCCACATTGCCATAATAAAAAAAAAAAAACTGGCACTTTCCTTAATGTCACTGTTATTTTGGCCATCCAAGACAATAGCTATTATGTGCTCAATGATTTATGTCTCAGTAGCAACAAAGATACTGGATTTTACCCAGAATGGGTGGAACTGTGGATTATGAAAATGCTGCTAAAGCTCATTTTTCCTGACAGCAAGAAGGGCTCATGTCTCATTACAAAGTCAAAGTACATTGGCAAGAAAACAGTGCAAAAAGGTGTGGGGACATTGGTAAACATTTACTAAAATGGGTAATTTTAGTACACTTTATATGCTATCAGTAATATGCACCCTTCTTATGTATATAGAATTTTCTGTAAACCTAAATTGACCAAATTCTATTGTATGCTTTGTTCTTCTGAAATAGCCAAGATATTTGAATAGATTCATTCAAGTCACAGTAATAGCTACTTTTCTCTCCTTAGTTAAAAAAAAAAAAAAGTTAAATATCTTGAATTGTATACTGTGGAAAAAATTCCTCTTTAGGATTATGACAAGATTCTAGTACTTTTAGCTTTATATCTATTTTATTTAATAAATTTTGCAATGAAGACAGTCATATAAAGATATTTCCCACAGAAAAATTGCCTTAAATATGAAACATTCAAGATTCTTGGATGTTTATTTATCTTGCTGTTAATATGCTGTTATTATACATGTAATCTTGTAGTATGATAAGAAAGAAATATAATTTCAAGCAAACTAGTAAATTAATTTTTTTATAAATTATATCTAAAATAGGTTATTTGGAATCCTCAAAGTTGCAAACTCCTCCTCCAGGACTCTTGGAACATGCTTTACCAAATACCTTCAGTCTCTCCTACTTTCTTCCCCTATGACATCACTGCCTTCTGTGATGTCATCAAAGACATGGCTTCTTTCCATGTCACCTTTGATGTCAATTCACACCAGTAAGAACCTTCCTTGGTTCATACATTGCTACAAATATCTTTAGTACTATGTCTGTGACAAACATAATTCTAGGTGTGAGTGATGAAGTGTGGATCCATTTAAGAAATTGTCTGGCATCAAGTTACTTTAAGTTGAGCAGATGCAAAAAAAGTAATCCACAATAGAATTCAGATATTGACAAATGCTCTGGAGGAAATGAAAGCTGAGTAAGGGGAGAGTGAGAGGAGAGAGATGGCATGCTAGAAATTAAAGAAGTAGTTCATTTGGTAAGGTACTTGCCTATGAGGCACAGAGCTCTGGAGTGGATGTGGTGGTGCACACCTGTAATCTAACACTCAAGATGGAAGCAGGAGATTCAGAAGTTCAGCATAATCCTTTTCTGAGTAGGAGTTTTGGGTCCAGAGACCATGAAATGAAGGAAGGAAAAAGAAAGAAAGAAAGAAAGAAAGAAAGAAAGAAAGAAAGAAAGAAAGAAAGAAAGAAAGAAAGAAAAGGAAGGAAAGCACAGAGGAAGTGAGAGAGGGTATAATAAAAGGAGAGAAAAGAGAAGAAAAAAGAAAAGAAAAGAAAAAAAAAAAGAAAAGAAAAGAAAAGAAAAAAAAAAGAAAGAAAAGATATTAGTGGTATTCTAGCAAGACAGCAAAGATCATTTTGCTCTTCTGATGGGGGTTTGGAAAACCGAATGCTGACAGAAAGCTGTACAGTAAAGATTATATTCATGAGGTTTTAGATGGGAACAAAGACTATATTAAAATATGGACTATAGTAGACAGCTTCAGGTCACTAGGATGAACTTCCAAATCAGGCACAGTTATGGAGGAAGGGATTTTTGTTTGAAGCTTACAGATCCAGAGGAAGTTCCATAATGGTAGAAGAAGCTGCCCTATTTTCACAGGTGCAAGCAGAGCGAGAAACCAACACCATCATCAGCACAGCAAGCCCACTTCAGGAACTCCAGGCAGAGCTCAAGCACTCTGCATAACTTTAGACTGGAATTCTGCCTCCACACCTCAGGGCTGGACCCTAATATACACACAATAATGACACTTCTTCCAGCTTGGTGGCTGCAGATCTAAGTGACAAACTAAGTCCTGAATACATTGGGGGCCATCCATTCAAACTATCACATTAACAAAAGATGATTCCTATTTCATTCTGGGAAAAAAAAATAATTACATTCTGCCTATGTCTTAAAAATTTGAGTGATGCTTAATTCAAAACTAATTGACTTATTTTTTTTTATTTTTTTATTTTTATTTTTTTGGTTTTGCAAAATAGGGTATCACTCTGGTTCAGGCTGACCTGGAATTAACTATGTAGTCTCAGGGTGGCCTCGAACTCTTGGCAATCCTCCTACCTCTGCCTCCCGAATGCTGGGATTAAAGGCGTGCGCCACCACGCCCGGCTCTAATTGACTAATTTGACAGAGAATATTTGAAAATGCAAAGCAGTTGGCTTGAGGCATAGTTATTGTTCTCTGCTTTTAGACATGCTCACAATAAGATTTGGGAGAGGAAATAAAGGAAAAACTTGTGTAATATTCTTAAACGAGAAAAGGGGTTGCAGACCAAACAAGTAATAAGAATGTGCCTTTAGTTATTAAAGAGATTAATGCCATTAAAAAGAAACTGCACACTGGGACACTAGGATGACTGAATACTTTAAGGGTATTTCTGAAAATGTCAAGACTAGCCATCAGATTTTTTAAGACTTTATTTGAAAAGAATGCCATTGATTGGCCCAGTTGCAAAGGGATGTCAAGAGGATTGTTATGCCTGATTTAGCTAACCAGACATTCAGAGACCACTGCAGCTGTGGTCTAAGGAGGTTCTAGTATTTAACCAAAATGTGGCATTTTCCTTATAGGCATACAGCATGCAAGAGTCATGGGATCATGTAGGTTTTCATTAAAACATTTGAAGAAAGCTTGTTAAACCAGAGAATGTGTAGCAGGGTTGGAATCTTTGAAGGGGGCTCCCAAGAGTTTGATGAGTAAAACTGTGAAGTCTAACATGTCATGGAAACCCCAGGATACTGGACGTACCAGCAACATGGAAACATTGAGTGGACATAGATCAAGAATGAGTCTGCATGTGCTATGGGGAGCAGGGCCAAAGAGGCTAGGCTCTTCAAATCTGTCAATCTCACGTTATTCGATCATGTACTCCAGATACTGGACATACAGCTACAGGATATAATGTTTGTACTTCTGGGTTCAACATTCCTTTCCAACTCTCCTTTTCTACTTTATAATGCTCTGAGTATGTAACTTTCTTTTTATTTCCTTAGGTCTCACTGTTAAGAGCTTATCTGGGGTCTCAGAAAAGACTTTAAACTTTGGAATACTGAGTAAATTGGGAACTTTAAATATTGGGATTCTTAATGTTGGATTAACTAAATTTTGCCTTACACAATGACTTGGAGCCATTGGGGGTATGTATCTGGGAATGTCTTCCATAGGATCCTATTTTAATGATTGTTCCCCAGATGATGGTACTACGTGGAAGGCTATTGATCCTATACTAGGTGAGGACTAGCTGGGAGAGTACAGCATGAGAGGTGAAATTTTGAAGGTAAGAGTTCAGCTCATGGTTCCAGTCCCGTTCTCTGCTTCTTAATCTAGCATGATGTGAACCTCTGCACCTGCTCCCACTGCCTTGGACCAAGCCACTGCACTTTCAATTGCTTGCCTCCCTCTGAAACCATGAGCCAAATCAAATGTTTCTGCCCTTAAGTTATTTCTATCAAGTATTTTGGTCATAGTAATGCAAAAGCAACTGATGTCACAAAGAATGTATGTTTTGTTTCTTGTGGTACCAAAACATGGAACCAGAAGACAACTTCTATGCTGGAATGAGAATGAAACAGGGTTAAGTTGGAGCACCATAAAACTTGCTGCTGTAGCTGCTATTCTGCAATTCATTCATATATATATATATATATATATATATATATATATATATATATATGTATAATTTTTATTTTGGAGAGAGACACAGAAAGACAGAAGGATAGGCAGAGGAAGACACATAGAGATGGGTGTGCCAGCAGCCTCTCAGCTGCTGTGAACGAAATCCAGATGTGTGCGCCCCCTTGTGGGCAAGTGTGGCATTGCGCCCTTGCGTCACTGCATCTGGCTAAACATGGGACCTGGAGATTGGAACTGACGTTCTTAGGCTTAGGGGGCAGGCACTTTAACTGCTAAGCCATCTCTCCAAACCTGCAATTCATTCTTGAATAATGTATCTTTGGTTGCTTTAAACTTTTATTTATTTATTTATTTTTATTTGAGAGAGAGAGAGAGAGAGAGAGAGAGAGGGAGAGGGAGAGGGAGGGGAGAGGGAGAGGGAGGAGAGGGAGGGGAGAGGGAGGGGAGGGAGAGGAGAGGGAGAGGGAGAGGGAGAGGGAGAGAATTGGCGTGCCAGGGCCTCAGCCACTGAAATTGAGCTCCAGATGCTTGCACCACCTAGTGGTTATGTGTGACCTTATGGTTGTCTCACCTTTGTGCATCTGGAGAGTTGAACCTGGGTCCCTAGGCTTCACAGGCAAGTGCTTTAACTGCTAAGCCATCTCTCTAGCCCTCTTTAAACTTTTACTTTTCAAAGATCTGAAAAGTGCTTTCTGTCAGCAATTTTCAATGTTTACATTAATTTTATGAAGAGACAGCACCTGGTTTTTCTTCCGGTCCCATTTATTAATGTCACCCATAATTGTTTTTGATTGAAAATCTTGTATTCTTCTTTGTTACATTAGGTCCTTTCCTCAATGCTGAAAAAAAGTATCTGACAAGAAAATTGTTGTGGGATGAGAAGTTTATTTCAGCTTACAGTGTAAGGGAAGGCATGGTGGTAAGAGCAGGAAGCAGCTGTTTCCCTTTCCTATGCAGTCAGGAAGAAGAAAGCAGTGAACGCTGGTCATCCCTTACCTTTCTCCTTTTCCTTCGGTTTGGAATTCTTGTCCATAGGATGATGCTGCCCACAGTCTTGCGACCTCAATTAACCTAATATAGAGACTTCCTCATTGTTAACAATCAACATTAACCATCACATCTGCTATGTATGTGGGGTTTCAATAATTGAGTTTATGTGTAAACATAAACCAAATACTAAGAGCACTTAGCTTCACTTCACATAACCTCTGATAATATTATCAGAATAAAACACTCAAAATAGGGCTGGAGAGATGGCTTAGCGGTTAACGCACCTGCTTGCTAAGCTGAAGAACCGGGTTCCAATCTCCAGGTCCCACGTTTAGCCAGATGAAAAGTGTCACAAGGGCGCAATGCCACACTTGGCCACAAGGGGGTGCACGCATCTGGATTTTGTTCACAGCAGCTGAGACACTGCTGGCACACCCATCTCTATCTGTCTCCCTCTCCCTCTTTCTCTCTCTGTCTCTCTCTGTGTCTCTCTCCAAAAATAAAATAAATAAAAAACACTCAAAATCATGCTTACACCATGTTTGAAGTGTTATAAAGAAACTTGAATATAAAAATTTGTAACTTATACCACAAAAGAAATGTTAAGTTTTATTAAATCACATGCTTTTCAGTCGTAACATTGAAATATAAATTAAATTGCTTTCACATTTGATGTACATATTTTTTCTAGCCTCTATTCCCAGTCTGTGTTATTGAGTCCCACATATCTTACTGTACCTAAGATGATTTGAGAGAAGATCATAATGACCTTATATGAAAGGCTCATAGGGCCAATTTGCACACCCCTGTAGAAGTAGCGAGTAGCATTTAACTTCAGTCATGATCACAAAATTGAAGTGACCTAAAAGATTACAGAGAAAAAATATAAATTGAAGATTAACATTATAAACATAAAAGGCATATCTGATATCTCTGATCCTGGACTGTGCCACGGTAAAATAGTTGAATGATCACAAAGCAGTCAGATTGCCATGTTCTTCTAAACATGCACATGTATTAGTGATATTCATAACAAGGATTTGTGTTAATAGTTGTTGAAATGTTTGTCACCTTAACTATTTTACCTTTGTATGCAAACTATCATAAGAAGCCATTAGAAAAAACAAGATATATTTTCTAAAATGCATCTAAAGAAGACGAAAAATGTCAATAATAATTTTAGTGAACCTTTTTAGACCTTAGTGCTTATTATACTACTTGATAAAATGTCACTGAACTTAAATGCAATGAAAACAAACCACAAATACACACCCACCCACCGCCCCCCCCACACATATATACACATATATATTTAAAGTAAAATGGAGAGATTTTTTTGAAAAAATATTTAAGTTTCTACAGAAAAATGCTGAAATAATAGATGAAAAATATAATATGACCATACATTAAAATCCATCATGAACAAATACTGCAATATTGAAGCCAATATTGCCAGCCAAAGAAAACAGTGCTAAAGGTTTAAAAAAGCAACTAATACATGTACTGAATTAGTGGAGGTTTTCTATATAATAAATTACATTTACTAAAAAAAAAAAAAAAATCCCTAGAAATTTTATAGATAAGGAATTACTGAAATTAGCTTTACATGAACCATTCAAAAGACTTTAGGTACAGGTTTCTTAAAAAAATATATTTTTATTTATTTATTTGTAAGCAGAGAGATAGAAGAGAGACAGGCAGAGAGAACAAGTGTGCCAGGTCCTTCAACCTCTACAGACTCCAGATGCATATACCACTTTGTGCTTTTGGCTTTATGTGGGTACTGGGGACTCAAACTCAGGTCATTAGGTTTTGCAGGAAGTGCCTTAACTACTGAGCTACGTGTCCGGCCACATCGATGCAACTTTGACAGTAGTGATTATTTTAACTTAAAAACAAAATTGTGGGCTGTAGAGATGGCTTAGTGGTTAAGGCGCCTGCCTCCTAAGCCTAAGAACGCTGGTTCCAATCTCTAGGTCCCACATTTAGCCAGATGCAAAGTGACGCAAGGGCGCAATGCCGCACTTGACCAAAAGGGGGTGCATGCATCTGGATTTCATTCTCAGCAGCAGCTGAGAGGCTGCTGGCCCGCCCATCTCTATCTGTCTTCCTCATTGTAAGGCTGGCCAGATGGCACACACCTTTAAACCCAGCACAACAAATCCCTGCAAACAAACAAACAAACAAACAAACAAACAAACAAACAAACAAACAAAGATCCTATAAGGAAACATATAGATATGATGGCAATTTATTTTTAAATAAAAATTTAATTTAATTTTTAAATAAAAGTAGCAATGGAGAAAATGACTGAGAAAATAGCATCAAATATGGTCTTCACATACTGTATCATATGGCAAGATGATAAAACAAGAAAAATAAAGCCAGCCATTCCCAAAATGATAGACTTTGTCTCTAGAGTTATAAATCAGTATTTAAACATCTTCTGAGGAGTAGATTTGAGACCTTATGGAGCCTCTGTATTACTAAAAAATGTGCTAGCTAATTTGCAATGAAATACTTGAATAGAACTTAAATAAGAACTACATAGTTCATATTTTAGAAAATAAATCTAATGAAAAGTTCTATAATATCATTATAGGGGAAAATCTGACCCTTCAAGTATACTAGCATTTTAATAATGATTGAGAAAGTACCTAAGTTTTAGAAAGAATCTTGTTCTATGGAGTGAATATTTTTAACAGGGCTTCTTGGAATATTTCAAGTATGTAATTTTGGTTGGTGAAATAAACATAAAAAAGTGTATGTTACTTAAAGAAATACTCATAGTTTCAAAATGGAAGAACTTTCTAATACATTTAACAATATTTTCTTATGAAAATAACAAAAGTTCTCATTTCATTTTCAATGAAAACTTTTTTTATTTTCAATCTTATTAAATTATAAGACATAGCATCTTTTGATTAGTTAAAAATGAATAATTGGTGTGGTAGTTTGAATATAAAATGTTTGAACATTTGATCCCCTCCTGGTTGAGGAAACTTTCGGAGGTGGAGCCCTGTAGGATGAAGTATGTCACTAGAGTTGGGCCTTGAGGTTTCTTAGTTCAGCCCAGCTTGCTTGTACGTGCCTCATTTTCTCTCTCCCTCTTTCTTTCTCCCACTCCTCTCTTTTCTCTCCTCTTTCTTATCCTTCTCTTTCTACTCCTTCTCTTCTGCCTTCTTTCTCTCTCTCTATGTCCTTCTCTCTCATTCTGCTACCCCGTGTGATATGATACAGGCTTTCCTTGCACAATGGACTCTGTCCTCTGGAACTGGCAGTTGAACTAAACACTTTTCCTTCCATAAGTTGCTTCTGCTTGTATATTTTGTCCAAGCAATGAAAAAGTAACTGATAAAATTGTCTTTAGAAAAAAAAAGTGGGGCTGGTGAGATTGCTCAGTGGTTAAGACACTTGCCTACAAAGCCTAATGAGCTGGGTTTGATTCCCCAGTACCCATGTAAAGCCAGATGCACAAAGTGGCTCATGCATCTGGAGTTCATTTGCTGCAGATGGAGGTCCTGGTGCACTCTTCTATGCTTGTATATAAATAAGTAAATAAATAATATTTTTTAAATGGCATTTGGCCATGTGTGGTGGCACACCCCTTTAGTTCCAGCTGAGGTAGGAGGAACATCCTGAGTTAGATGCCAGCTTTTCTCTTCTCACGTGCACTGACAGGTGCATTCATGAACCCACAGTGATTACAGATATCCCTATCTAGGAGAGCCCTAAGTGGAGAGCTAGCAGTGAGAGAGGACAAAAGAAGATAACCAGATGGGTATATGATCAATTTGACGTTTGATCATATGTTAAAGTTCCCAATATTTATTTTTAAAAAACTAGCATGTTTTTTTTGTACCCTGGTGTCTACCAACAAAAATATCTTTTATATCCTTGATTCTCAAAATTTAGTTACACATACTTTCGTTTTCTCTTTTTAAAATTGTATTCAATATGTATTCAAATTATTTCCATTTTAAGCTATACAGAACTTGTCCTTCTGAAATTGAAGATGAGTTATAATCTTTTGGAAATAAAGACACGATAGGAATGAGTTCTGTGCGTAATGATTATGACTTTGATGTGTTACAGTAGAATCATTGAGTTTGGTAATTTCTTTTCATCATGAACCTTTATTTTCATTTAAAGAATCACTTGCAAAATTATGCTACAAATATAGTTTGGTGTCAGAATGGAGAAGTCAGTTTGCATATTCACCAGCTTCAGCAAATGCTACCAGGAATAATTTACAAAACTGTATTGAAAAAATGATTAAGATGGTAGAAGCAGAAGCACCAATAGGGTTTGGGAGCAAAGTAGCTTGTGTTGTTGGCAGTATAGTCTGGGTCTTAAACCCTCCTGGAGAGGTAAATATGCACCTAATCTGAATCCAACAATAAGGCAATTCCATTCCAGATGCTCAATTTCCAAGAAATCTATTCATCAAAAATAGTGTCTACTGCTTCATCAAGATGCTGGCTGACCATCTGCCTTTCCTTATTTTTCTCCTAACTTTCTGTAGAATTTTAGCAGACTTCCCTTGAGCCTGCATAATCTCACCTTAAAGCTTCACTAAACAAAGATGCATGGATGTAATTAGGTATTCCTATTCATCTTTACCTTTTCTGCTCGATTTATATATGCATCCTCACTCAGACTCATTCCATACCTACAAAAGCCATGGTTGTCCTGAGCACCAACCAGCACCTCTTTCTGGTTCCCCTCCACACCTCTATGGGAATATTTGTCATATCTCTTTCTGGTAAACTTTGGCTGAATACTCTTCTTTGTCTACCCTACTACTGTCCTTATTTGCTGTTTCAAGTAACAAGAGAAAGTACTCAAGAGTTTGGAGACGTAAATGACTATTAGGTTCTGGAGAACTTAATCCAGAGATGGGAAAGGCTCCAACACTCTCAAAACCTGCAATGGTGGTGGTGGTGGTAGTGGGGACGGTAGTAATTCTAGTACAAGCACCAACAGTATTTAGTAGAAATGTTGCTTGTAATGGCAGTATTAAAAAAATAATAATAATAGTTGCTATTTGAAGGTAATTCGAAACACCTTACATTCAACCTTCACAGAAATCCTATGAAACTGGCAAAATTACTTTCATCATCTTGGTAAGGAAACTAAAGCTGAGAATTTTAAACAACTGGCTTTCTTACTCTTATCAAAAAGTATTGGTGTCTGTCCATTATTTGAAAAATACTTGAGTGATATAGATTAAAGAGCAGAAATGGTGACTTGACTCCATGCCTTTAACCACAAAACTCTCTTTAGTGGTTTATCAAAGGAAGAACATTCCAGTAAATAAAAAATAAGCAAATAAAAAGACTCAAGATTCTCTAGGTCCTCTTCACCTGAGACTATATTGAAACTAAAGAATACTAAAGCATTCTCAAAATAAGTTTCTGTAATAAGTGGTTAGCTATATTTTAAAAATGAATTTTGAGTATCATCTCATTTACATATTAAAGTCTAACAGAAGAAAGCAAGCAGACAACCACTCGGAGAAGTGAGAACTGACAGATGTCATCCAGACAACCTTTCCTACTTTACATTAGGACTCACCATGATATTCATAAGACATGTTGCTCATTCTCATGGGAACCCAGGCACACATTTATTTTGGAGTCATTCACTCCAATTGCCAAGTATTTAAGTCCAGATGGAATAACTAGTTAAGCCATGTTAATAGCATTATGCGCATACCAGTAAATAATGGACATCAGTACTGGGTGTCTTCAGAGGTATTTCAAACTTTGAGCAGCAGATTATAATTCACTCACTGGTATATTTCATCATCTTGACCAAAAAGCCATTAGCAGACATCTACACAGCTGAGATACAAGCATAGTTCCGATATTATTTACCTCTAAGATAAGAACATTGTTACACAATCAGGATGATTCTGCAAGTCTTTGATGATCAGTTTTGAATATTAATTGAGTTTATTCTCTTGTAATTTTTGTAGTTAATATCTTTTTTTTACTACTAATATTATTGTTATTATTATACTTCTCAGGGGAAACTAGTGTTTTAATGTGAAGATGTTTTTTAACTTTTCCTTGTCATTCTATAAATTTATATTTTAATATTGTGAATATGTTTATTTTTCAGATAGAATCCCCATCTGTGGACTGAATGAAGTAGAAGTCAAAGTTCACATTTTCCATATGGCTAACTGGTTATAGCATTTTTATTGAAATATTAAAATATTTTTACAATCCTTTAAATTGATGAGGCCTTTGTGGTGACAATTAGTCAATAGCGGACTATTTCTAGATTTTTTTTTCTGCAGTATTACCATATGATCTTGACTTTGTCCAGTAGGTCTTAAGATGAATTTGAAGGCTTTTCTCTTTAAGGGTTTGTTTTGTCTAATATCTATACTTCCTTATAAACTTAAATATCAGCTTTTCATTTCTCCCCTGTCAAACATAAGCTATTGGGATTACAATGAAAATGTAGAATAATTTTAAGAAATGAATATCTTCTTAACAATATTGAATGTCCCCATCAATAAATTGGATTATCATCTTTGCAAGTTTTTTGTTTATTTTAAATACTTTCCAACAGAGTATTTGAAGTACAGAACATGTGGGTTTCTCACTAAAGTTCTTTATGATAATTTTAGTTTTGATGGTGTCATGAATAAAATACTTATGTTTTCATTTTAAAATAATTTATTGATACTTTATGCATACACAATAAGCATATAACCAAAGAATAGTGGATGATAACTAGAGGCTGAGGGAATGAAGCAATGGGGAATCACTGAACAACTGGTGTGAAATTTCATTGTTGCAGATTACATTAATTCTAGAGGTCAAATATATAACATTGAACTTATAGAAAATAATACTAAGTGAAGCAGTTTAAGTGGTGTGGAGCTTCATTTCCAGAGCTGATATCTCCTTGGGGAGGGGCCATGTGAATCTTTTAAATTTCAAGAACTTCCTGAGAACTTGTGAGTTATTTATTTCTTGACTTTTACAAGTTTTCTTTACTTGCCAAGTTTTAACAAACATTCCTTTAGAGTGAAATGTTTCCATTTAGATGAAATTGCTACAAGTGTTCATTTTCCTTATTTCTCTGTTTAAAAGAGGAAACATGCAATTGACTTTTTTATACTGACTTTATGCTTTGCACACTAATTAAACTACATGTACTTTCTAATAGCTTATTGGGAGCATGTTAGGATTTTCTAAATGCACAACCTTATTATTTAGAACGGTGATATCCTAGAGGGAAGCTTTCACTGTTTTTGGCTAAAATGAGAGGGTAGGAGGCAGTGAATCCTGTGGAGATCCAAGATCCTTCAGTATGACAAAAGAAAGACAACTTCCTAGCACAAGATATGTCATCTCTATCATCGCCTCCAGGTCCAAGTAGACATCACAGAGGAAGTGATAGATTGAACACCAGTGCTCCTCTCAATGCAAGACTGAAACCTTCCTCAGGGAGATGGCAGTTGACACTGAGGAGACTCAAAATCTGTCAAAGCAGAAAATCAGAGGCTTCAGAGAGCTCAACACTAAGGGCAGAATTATAATGATAAAAAATTCAAAGCCAGATACTTTGCTAAACATGATAGTTGTGAAGACTCTTCATTATAAAAGAGTCGTGAGAGACAGAGAACGGAGGTTGAAACCTGGCAAATGCTTTGGTTACTAACCCTAACCTCAGTAGAGTGAAAATATGTTTCAACTCATGAAATAATTTTTTTAAAAATATTTTATTTATTTATTTGCGTGAGAGAGAGAGAGAGAGATACAGAAATAGGCAGGTAGAGAGAGAGAGAGAGAATGGGCGTGCCATGGCCTCCAGCCACTGCAAACGAACTCCAGATGCGTGTGCCCCCTGATGCATCTGGCTTACGTGGGTTCTGGAGAATCAAGCCTCGAACCGGGGTCCTTAGGCTTCACAGGCAAGCATTTAACCACTAAGCCATCTCTCAGCCCCCTGAAATAATCTTTAGAGACAATAGTCACCTTGTACCCAGAATAAAATTTTAATGGGAATATAGAAGCATGAAGAAAAAAACAATTATATCAGAGAACAATGAGAAGAAAATTGTGGGAAATAGACATTTAGAAAACTAATTGAAAATATGATGAGTAAATATTTTAGTCTTGCTTATTAGTAATATCAATGGTTATGATTATAATTCATGTTTTCCTGTAGTGTGATTTAAATGTTAAAGTATATGCAGCTAGGGACTACAACACTTCCATCCTTTAAATTTTTGTTTAACATCTATAAATACTAGTGAGGTTTAAAAATGATTGATACATAGATCTTGTCGGTGAAGCGTACTTGTGAAACTTCTCTCCTACCAGTGTTCCCAGAATATTAAGGGATTTAAAATGATGAGTAGCTTAAGATTTCAGGGTAACATCGTGTTAAGCCTGGATTTCCCTCATATAATTTTTGGTTTTCTAGGGTGACATGATGTTTGGCTGTCATGCCATTGTCTCCCCTCATGGACCAAGGAGGGCCCTGGACCCATGAGGAGCATTCAATCGAGTCCAGAAATTGTGTGTGAACAGAGCCTACACTTCCTAAACACCAATCCAAGGTCAAGGAAGATAAATGGAAGGGAAATTCCAAAGCAAAAAAAGACTAGTCCGAGCCCCTTGCCTCTCCCAAGAGAGCTTTTCTGTCAATAAAAACCTTATTTCAGCCTGGAGAGATGGCTTAGGGGTTAAGGCGCCTGCCTCCTAAGCCTAAGAACACTGGTTCCAATCTCCAGGTCCCACGTTTAGCCAGATGCAAAGTGACGCAAGGGCGCAATGCCACACTTGACCACAAGGGGGCGCACACATCTGGATTTCGTTCGCAGCAGCTGAAACAGTGCTGGAGCACCCATCTCTGTCCCCCCCCCGTCTCTCTCTCTCTCTCTCTGTGTCTCTCTCTCTCTCTGTGTCTCTCTCCAAAAAAAATAATAAAAAATAAAAAGTTAAAAAAAGAACCTTATTTGTACTTTGCTATATCTCTTGGCTTCTTTTCTATAAATTCCTTACTAGATAAAAAAGAATGTACCTGTTATCTAATATTATTATTGGTCATGATATTAGGGTGGATCTAACCTTAATTATCTCCATTATTTACACTGACAGAAGCCACCCCATATGTGAATCATAGCAAATGTTTTAGGTATAGGCAGGTGATCTAGTTGGAGTAAAACTGTATCTTCTTTAGACATTATCTGGATATTTGGCTAATGCAACTTTTTTTCTGAAGCAGCCGTTGAATGTTTCTCTTTGGATGGTATGTTACCATGCTACCAAAAATAGAACTAGCTTAGTTTAATTGGAATCCTGAAGATGCACATGTACATGTGTGTTTTCATGGAGGACTGGTAGCAAAGTAAAGCTAGAAAAAAAAAGATGTAGGCTAAAAACTTGTATAATTGTGGTTTTTACTCACAGTTTTTGTCTGTCATTTTCAATATATGCATGATTTTTTTGTGAGGCACAAATATTTTTATGATAAATGTTACATTATATACTCCTGAAATTGGAGGTAAAAGAGACCTAAATTTTGAATTAAACATAGCCTTAAAAATATATGTAATGTAATCTCAGGGTAATCAAAATGAAAAATATAATTTAATTGAACATCATCAAGGTTAATTGGAATCTTAATGGTCTAGGATTCCATTCTTCATGTCAAACTTAATCAATTTTTTTAAAAAGGTATTTCTGTTATTTTAGTTGGTTTAAAGTCTCCCCAAAGCATGCCTTCCACTTGACATCTTTTCATTGTGAACAGGAATAAAGTGATGCACTTGACACAGCTAGATGAAACATGTCACCATTGTATCTGACAGTTAAGAAATTTAAACTGACAAGAGATTCTTATAAGAGTTATAGAAATATTGGACTTTGAACTAAAAGTGTAGCCCATAGATATTGGTGTGGCCCTGGGCATAATGAAAGAAGATTTTTCTCCTTTTCTTTATGTTTAACTACGAAATTGTGATTTTTTTCCTCTTAGAGAGCGCCTGGTATTCAAACTACTAAAAACAGATGCAATGAACTGAAAATGTGTATGACAGTAGGTGATAGTTTGAATGGATGTCCCTCAATAGATTCACGAGTTTTATTCAAGCTTATAACATGGTGTTACTGTGGGTGGATCCTAAAGTCCAGCTCTAAGGTGTGGGGGCAGATCTGGAATTCACAACTAAAGATATGCAGAGTGCTTGAGTGCTTCATGGGGTTCCCGGAGTGTGCTTCCTTGTGTGCTGGTGGTGGTTGCATTTTCTCTCCGAGTGGATCTGTGTAAAGAGGGCCATCTTCTTCTGCATTATGGAACTTCCCCTGGCTTTGTAAGCTTCAAATAGATACCCTTCCTTCCATAACCTGTGCCTAGTTTGGATGTTCATCCTAGTAAAGTGAAGCAGACTGCAACATAGTATATCCCATTATGTTAGTACCACTCTCTAGAATTAATAATGAATTGGGGATGGGTTCATTTGATAAAATGTTTGCTTAGTATGCACAAAGCCCTAGACTTGACCTCCACCTTCATAAATGAAGCTGAGTATGAGGTGCAAACTTGTAATCCCTGCACTCTGAAAGTTTAAAGAGGAGGATATGAAGTTCAAGGTAATTCTCAGCAAGTTTGTATCAGTCACCTTTTCAATGCTGGGATAAGATACCCAAAAGCAGTGACATAGGGAAGGGATGGGTTTATTTTGGCTTATAGTTTCAAGGTGGGAAAATCACAGCAGGAGCAGACAGATAAATCACATCATTGAAGGGGAACTAGAGAGCACAAGAATGGAAAGTAATGCCTGGTGATTAAAACTTCAAGGTCTTCACTACAGTCATACATTTCTTCCATCTAGGATCTACTGTGTAAACGTTCCTCAACGTTCACAAACATTGCCACAAACTGAATATTAGATATTCAAACACATGAGTATATGAAGGACATTTTATATTCAAACCACCGGAGTTTGTGAACATACTGGAATACAAACAAAAAATACTAATAAATAAACTAGAATTGCATACCCCTTTTCCCTGAAGAATAAATAATGAAAACAGATATAAAGCTATTGAATACACTATTTAATCTTTATTTTCTATATTTAAATATGAAGTTGATTCTTCTCCTTTTCTTAATGAGAATGAAACTTCCATCTCCCTACCTATGTTAGTTAGCTTTCTATCATTATGAAAAATACCTGAGATAACTTAAAAGAGGGACATTCTTTTTTTTAAATTTTTTGCATAGTTTCCGAGTTCTCACATATAATTATTAGTTTTATTGATTTGGTCTATAGTGACTTATAATGCCATGACAAGGAGTCCATGGTACATCAAAATATCTACTTCTAGGCAGAAAGTTAGGAAGGAGGGTTAGAAAAAGAGACTGACACAGAGGCCAGTAGGGTCCCAATGACAGAGAGTAGGAAAAAGAAATGAGCTAGGTACTTACAGAAGGTCTCAGAGAGTCAGCTGTCCAGCTCTGTGGATTTGGCTACAATTCAATGACTCTTTGAAAATTAGCAGTTTTCTCTTTTGTCCTAGTCTTGGGGATGTAGTGATTTAAGTAAATGTTAGGGTTAAAGTGGTAAGTTGAAAACTCTGGGGAAGAAGAACAAGAGGACAGCTGGATATGAAGAAGGTGAGATGACTAGAACAAAAAAGGAAGGACAAGGCTCAGAAAAAACAGGAAAGCCAATCTCAGCAGACCTCCACAGACCCTCCTGAAAGTGTCTCCTTCATTTTGTCCTTGATTAGGCTTTTCCTCTCCCTTGCAAAGCTTGAAGGTGTGTTCGACTCCTCATCAGCCAAATCAATGAGACAAAGAGGAATGTGACTAGTTTAATAACTGGGAGTAAGACACATTGACACCTTTGGGGTGTTGGTGCTAATCAGAAATTCACTTCTCCATATCTCACTTCAGTCATTTTAGAGATCAACTTATTTCTCTAGCCAAAAAGTCTCATAAACTCCAAGACAAAGAAACTCAGTGGCAGCCCACTTTCCAGTACCTTTTTTTTCCTTTGTAGAGTGTTTTATCCTAAGCACCTATCATTTTTCAATGAGAAACCTGTCTGTGTTTCCTCTGATATGTAATCTCACCTCTGCTCTCTGCTTTTTCTATACAACAGTGTTTGCTTCCTCTCTGAAATAAGCTTTCTCTCTAAACTGACTTCCTTTCTGTAATGTTTCCCATTTAAAACTCATACATCTTGTCTGTGAGATTCATTCTTCAAATTTCCTGAGAAAGAGAATCTGGACCTCTGACTCAGTAGAGCTTTAGTGACTCTTGTTAAGTCTTATTAAGTTTAGTTTTCAAGTTAAGTCCACCTAAGAGGTGAGATAAGACTTCATTCAACACTCTCAAAGAGACCAGTTACTACATCATCCCCTTAAGAATCCAACGACCTACTTAAACTCACTAGGCTGCATACCACACTTGTTCTAAAACGGCTCAGTAATGCACTGATCTAGTAATCTAGCCTTTAGCACATGGCCTGTAGTAGACAGACATTCAACACTCAAATAATACGTTCACCTGAGTTAGTCAGATGACTAAGTAGCTAAGAAGTTGAAAGTTTAGTTAGGAAAGCCAGTTATTTCATTTCAAAGGACCTACATAGAACATGTCATATAACAAAAACACTTCATATAACAAGTACAGGGCCACTCTTCTCAAGCATGACAGAAACACATATGAACATGGAGTATGTACATGACCATGCAGCAAAACTAAAAATAACCACCCTCTGCACAGAGCAGGAAAAAAGTGGAAACAGTGTTTTGTGCAGTCTGTGGCCATTATTCTCTGTGAAATTTAATAGAGAAAAAAATAAATTTAGAAATTTATGACAGCAAGATCACATGTCATGACAGCTGAGGATATCCTGGGATATTCCTTTTTAATCATCATGCATCATTCATCAAATTAACAAAAAAGATTTAAAAATGTGATTCTTTAACAGGTGCAGATAAATATTGGATAAATTTCATCATCCATTAATGATGTAAATGTTTGGTCATATATAAAGACAATATAAAGACAAAGAATTCTTCTACTCACCAACCTATATTGAACAGCAAAATTCAGTTTACTATTGAATTTTTTCTCAGTCAAGGCCCTGTCATCTTTACTGCAAATATATGATAGAAATAGGAAAATAAATAGTATTTTTACCTATTCACAACAGTGACCACTCTTGTATTGTTCTCAGAATCATGAACCTGTTTCCCAGTATTGGCTGATGAAAGTTGATTCATCAATTCATCTTGTGATATGATGTTAGTCACATACTGTTTCACTGGGTCTCACATCATGTAAAATATAAAAATGTATTAATTTGTCTGGAGAAATGTCTTAGTGATTGAAGGTGCTTGCTTCCAAAGCCTGATGGCCCTGGTCAATTTTCCAGTACTCATGTAAAGCTAGATGCACAGTGGTGCATATGTTTGGCATTAATTTGCAGTGGCTGGAGGTCTGGCAGACACACACACACACACACACACACACACAGAGAGAGAGAGAGAGAGAGAGAGAGAGAGAGAGAGAGAGATACAGAAATAGGCAGGTAGAGAGAGAGAGAGAGAGAGAGAGAGAGAGTGAGAGCGAGAGAATAGGTGTGCCAGGGCCTCCAGCCACTGCAGACGAACTCCAGATGCATGCACCCCCTTGTGAATCTGGCTTACGTGGGTCCTGGAGAATCGAGCCTTGAACCAGGGTCCTTAGGCTTCATAGGCAAGCGTTTAACCGCTAAGCCATCTCTCCAGCCCAAGAAGTAAAATATTTTTAATACAATAATTGTTTAGCAAAGCAATATAAGGTAATTTCCAAGGTTGCTTTTGGCTGGAGGGAACTAACACAAAGTCATCTATAGTATACTTTTTTTTTCATGAATAAAACAACTTGTAGGTTTCAAAGTGCTTTCATAGATAATCCATACATATTTGGAGTGTAACTAGTAGAAAGCTAGAATCATCTCCAACAAAGCTAATTTTTCATCTTTTAAACATATACGCACTATTTTTTCATAGATCTGATTGAAGTAGTAATTCGGCATATGTTAACTGTCATTTAATATATTCTCCTAGCAACTCTGACCTATCGGACTGACAAAAAAAAAACATGGCTATTTCTGTTCTAATATTGAATGAAAACTTCAACTATTTGCCTTCCAAAATATCTTTCTTCTTGCTGGGGCAAGACAATGTTCAGACAAGATCGGGCAGTCTGTTCGATATGAATCAGCCTTGGAACGAATTCTTTTTTTACTCAGAAGACCTCCAAGATGGAACTCCAAAGGTCAGGATTTTGTCCACACTCAGCAGGTTCAGAGTAGAATGAGAGCGACCACCAAATATTTTGAAACCATTGTTATAAAACTTAAAAAAACAAAAAAACAAAAAAACCTCCAGTCCATTTTTTCTTTAAAACTAGTTTTTGTCTACCAGTTTATAAAGTCAAATCTCTTCATATAAAAATGAATGTGACCTATATTTTAATTTTACTTCAGCCCTGAATGTAGACAGAAGTAGATAAATTATTAATGTGGGAACAAAATACACACTCAAGTTTCACACTCATGAGGTTTATGAAATTAGGTTTCCTCCATGACTCGAGTTCCATCCCATTGCTTATCCTCCAAAGGATTTAAACCCATGTCACAGCTTTTTGTCATCCCTTAGGAGCCCAGCAGCTGATTTACTTGCTTCATTTACCTGCTTATCTTTGTCTCCATTTATCATTATTTTTAACTGTTGTCAGCATTCAATGTGGTCTGCCACATCAGCCCACTTACATAGCAAATGCATATCCTTTTGGATCTCACTTGCAATTTCCACACTTCCTAGTCCTTTCAGGTCTGCTTTGTCAGCACCATTTGATGTTTTGCCATTAGGGACAGGGCTTCCTGTTGTTTGCGATTGTGTTTAGAGAACAGTGAGATGAAAACAAGTGTGTGCAATTGCATATAGAGCTTGGCTTACATAGATGAAAAAAAGACTTATTTACAATGCCACTGGTCCAGATCAATATGACTGTGCTGTGCCGTTACAGGTTGTACAAAGTACTTTGTATCTTTCATCTCACTTGGGGAGACCAACACAAGGAGAACATACGTGCACCCCTTTAGATGTCTCTCAGATAGCTCCACGACAACACTGCACTTTAGGGTTGACTTTTAGTTTATGATTGCTCTCCTTTATTTCTGAAATTGACAATTAAGAATATGTATGTCTATAAGTTTCTTTGTGACTATCCAAACATACCATTATTTAGAATTTCAGATTTTTAGACTACTTCTTGGTACCATATTTAGCTTTTTAAGATTTCTAAGTTAACTTTTTAAAAAATTACTTTGAGCATTGAAATAAAATTGTCTTATTTCCTTCATCGATCATAATTATATGGATTCGTACAGACATACTTTAATTGTACCATATTATTGATCAAATCCTCTTATTGCAAGAAGCTTGAGAAGGAAATGAATGGCTCCACTGCATTTTGCTCAAACAAAGCATGACTCACTATCTGCTTCCAGGTGCATTATTTGCAAAAGTAAACTTAGGTTCTTCTCACAACAAATAAATAAATAATAAAGTGGCTACATGATGGGTATAATATATGTTTTAAACATTTGTTTTCTTCTAATGAAAACTAAAGAAGAAGTATCTACCTTTGTTTTTTTTCCCTTTTCATGCTGGAGAAAATAGGAATGAGTATTGAGTTAAAAAACATCAAAAGGCCGGGCATGGTGGCACACACCTTTAATCCCAGCACTGGGGAGGCAGAGGTTGGAGGATAGCTGTGAGTTTGAGGCTGTCCTGAAACTACAGAGTGAATTTCAGGTCAGCCTGAGCTAGAGAGAGACCCAACCTCAAAAACCAAAAAAAAAAAAAAAAAAAAAAAAAAATCAAAAACCCAGGCATGGTGGTGCATGCCTTCAATCTCAGCACTTGGGAGGTAGAGGTAGGAAGATCGCCATGAGTTCAAGGCCACTCTGAGAATACATAGTGAGGTCCTGGTCAGCCTGGTCTAGAGAGAGAGACACTACCTCAAAAAAAAAAAAAAAAAAAATCAAAGAAATAAGTTTATATTATAAAAACCTCTGGCTTAGAGATTCCCATGGAATTGGGTGGATAATCTGAAAAAGATATATATGTTCTAAAATTTATACAACTGCCATTCTAGGATTTCTTGAACTTGATGTGAATAAAAGGTCCCTTACTACATGTGTGTTAAAATTCTTGGGATGGAAAGATTATTCTGAATAATCCACCTGGCCCTAGATGCAATCACATGTATTCTAAATCAGAGAGAGAGTGGAGGGGTGGGTGGAGGGATGAGGATGAGGTATGAGGCAGAGTAGGGAAGGGGGGTTGGAGAAAGCACAAAAGAAACAAAGGAAGAGAATGAGGGCGGAGGAGAACTATGAACATGCCCTAGAATGAGATGTGTTTGATGTGTATACAACCCAGTAAATACGAGAACAGACCAGAACCAGGAAAAAGCATAGAATAGATATTATCCTGGTCCCTGACTGTGTAACCTTTTCTGGAGAGAGGTGAACTCACATCTATTCTTGTTTTTTTTTTTTTTTTTTTTTTTTTTTTTGACAACTTCTATACTTACAGACAATAAACCATGATATTTCCCTCCCCTCCCCATTCCCTTCAGAACTCCACTCTCCATCATATCCCCTCCCTATCTCCACTAGTCTCTCTTTTAATTTGATGTCATCATCTTTTTCTCCTATTATGAGGATCTTGCAAATGTCTTGCTAGGCACTGTGAAGTCATGTATATCAAGGCCAATTTCTATCTGGACAGATGCATTGTAAGGAGTTGTATCCTTCCTTTGGCTCTTACATTCTTTCTGCCTCCTCTTCCACAATGGACCTTGAGCCTTGGACGGTATGCCAGAGCTGTTTCAGTGCTGGACACTCCTCCATCCCTTCTTCTCAGCACTTTGTTGCCTTTTGGGTCATCCCAGTGGTCATCGCCATCTGAAAAGAGAAGCTTCTTTAACCAGAAGTGAGAGTAGCATTAATATGTGAATATGAACATTAAGTGTAGTGCTTTCAGGGCAATTTGGTGGGAATAATATGTACATTTATCCAGACAAAGAACAGGCTTTATACCCCTAAGGCTCATGACCTCCTCTGACATAGACTTTTTTTTTTTTTTTTTTTTTTTTTTTTTCGAGGTAGGGTCTCACTCTAGCCCAGGCTGACCTGGAATTCACTCTGTATTCTCAGGGTAGCCTCGAACTCATGGCAATCCTCCTATCTCTGCCTCCCGAGTGCTGGGATTAAAGGCATGAGCCACCACACCCGGCTGACATAGACTTTTGATTAGTTTTTTCAGTACTAGGCATGTATTCCCTCCCATAGAGCAGACCTCTGTCCAAGTAGGGAGCAGTTGGTTTCCCCAAGAGCAGACATGCCACTATTGCACCTGTTCAGTCACTGGGCCTGTCTGGCCAAACTTGAGGTTTCCAATGTCCACTCTTTTCACCACTGATGACTTCTGTCTCCCATATGGCTGCATGCAGCGCAGCTTTTTCCAGCTTTCAGTTGGCTGGTCTACAGGGAGAAGGTTTTCTGCTCAGCACCAGCTTGCTTTCTCAGTGACCTTGCCACATAGGCAAGATGTCTTCAGCAATAGGGTCTTACTGTCTGTTTCTCAAGGGAAACCAAGGGCCTTGGCAATAGCCTTTAATATTTTGGAGGCTACAGGGACCTCCCTGGCCAACAACTCACTGGAAAATATCGCACCCCAGGCACTGAAAATTTTCTAGTAACAGTCTACAGCTTCTAGATGTGCCATTATTCAAAAAAGCAGGTTTAAAATAAGTCTTATTCAGAATATCTTGAATTTTGATTGACCCTCTCCCACCCTTCTTTTACACATTCTCTTCCTTTGGCCTCACTTAGGCCATTCCCCTCCCTATAATCTGTTCTTCTACTTACATATATACAATACCATCTCCTTAATTCCTTCCTTCTCCTCCCTCCCTTATAGCCTTTTTCCAGCTTACTGGCTTCTGCTACTGATTTTTGGTTCCAGCTCACAAACAAGTCTATACATTTGTAGCTACGATCTACATATGAGAGAGAACATGGCTTTCTGGGTCTGGGTTACTTCACTTAGTTTAATCCTTTCTAGATCCATCCATTTCCCTGCAAATTTCATAATTTCATTTTTCTTTACTGCTGAATAGAACTCCATTGTGAAAATGTACCACATCTTTATTATCCATTCATCTGTGGAGGGACATCTAGGCTGGTTCCATTTCCTAGTTATTGTGAATAGAGCAGAAATAAACATGGTTGTGCAACTATCTCTAAGGAAGTGAGAAGAGTCCTTCGGATATATGCCTCACATCTATTCTTTCCCGGCAGTGCATACAATGACAGACAAAAGGAATGACTGCATCCATGTCTAGCTTAACAAACCAATGACCTTATATAGGTTCCATAAAGGAGCACAGTCGATGTGGGGGTACTCACCGTAGTATGGGTAACTAAAAGGCAGCAGCACCACTGAACAGCACAGCCCAGGATGCTCCATGACTCGAGAAAGCTGCATCTTTGGAGCTCCCTCCATAACTTACCATCAGCTTGATGGGGTAGTGTTTCCTCTTCCTAGCTAGCAGTGGTTACTGCTGATAGAACTTGCAGTCAGGTGCTTGGGAATCTTGCAAATTTCAGGAGCTTCCTGAGCCAATCTGTTTACCTACTTCCTGATTTATGAGCTTCTCTCCTCCCTCTGGGAATAAATGTTCCAGTTCAGAGGAAATACCTCCACAAAAGACCTCCAGGGGGTTGCTGCTATGAGGGTATCTGGGTTTCTCCCCTCCAGTGTCCAGTGATATTCACTTCAGTCTCTTGTCCTAAATCTGAGAGGATAAATTTCTGTTGTTTCAAATGATCCAGTTTCTGATTTTCATTATGAAGTCTGAGAGAATAAAATTCTGTTGTTTCAAACTACCAAGTCTATGATCCTTGTGATAGCAGTGACTTGTGAATGTAATCTGTTGTGGACATATGATATACTTCAAAGCCAGTCCTTGCCCTTAGCCTGGGATAGGGACAACCTCCTCCACACCCAAGAGTCCACCTACCATATCACATTTTTAGTATTTCTAGAAAGAGAAAATGTTCTGTGAAGATATTTCCTTAAGCCCAATCCATTGAAATTGCTTTCAACAAACTGAAAACATTTCTAGTTTTAAGTGTTTATCTTGACTTTGTTGAATTTGACAAGATTTATCTCTTCCTCCATCATAAAATATTTTCCTTGACTTCACACACTACTCCAAAAGATTTTCTTCTATCTCTAGCAAATATCTGGCCATTTTGAGGAACTTTTTTCCTTTCTACTCAATGTGTAATGTCATTTATTATGTGTTTTTTCCTGCTTTAGAGTTTCCCTTGTAGTTTCTTTCTATACGCATGGAAACAATCTGAATCAAGTTAGGTATATTTATCTAGAGCCATGTCAAAATTGTTGTGCTACATTAAAAGGAAGCAGTCATTAGTTTTTCTTTTCATTTCATTATTTCTCATTTTTCATTATGGGAAAATGGTTTCCATTTTACTGAAGACATGCAATGTCTCTATGAGGTTATGCTTATAGTAAGAAAAAATAAAACCTTTCTTAAGAAAATAAACATTAGGCTAGCAGGGCCGTTAATTTAGGTGAATAATGATTTGTTACCATTTATGCAACATTGCATTGATAAAGGGTAGTAAGCAGTGGTTAAGGAAGGACTCCCGAGAGTCAGAAATCTTTTTTCTGTGTCCTTGGCTACAATTCAGCCACTCCGTGGTAATAGCTTTGTCTTTTGTGCTGGCCTTGGTAATGTCGTGGTTAAAGTGAACATTACGGCTAAATGGTAAAGTCAGGACCACCAGAGAAGAAGAACAAGAGGGCTGGCATCTCAGTAAGAGATAACCGGACTAACCAGAGCTCTCAGGAAAACAAACAAGCAATCACACAAACAACAAAGAAAACAGAGCTGGTCTTAGCAGGATCCAACTGTGTGAAGCCCACCTTGTTTCACATCCTTGATTCTGTTCAGTCCCTTGCAAAGCTTGAAGGTGTGCACATCATTTCCCCCTTACCCACTCACTAAGACTGAAAGGAATGTGACTTGGACCCTGATTGGAAAATAGATACATGGACGCCACGTGGGGCTGATAATGTGAACCAAAATCACATTTCTCCATAGCTCAGTCCAGTAATTTTAAAGATCAATTTATTTCTCCAGCCAAACACCCTTATAAACACCAAGACAAACCAACTTGTTTTGGGGTCCCCTTATATACAATCTCCTCATATCTGCTTTTTCTATTCAATAAAGTTTACTTCCTCTCTGAAACAAGGTTTTCGTCTAAACGAGCTTTCTCTCTATAATAAAATTTCTCCTTTTGAACTCATTCTTCCTTATCTGTGAGCTTCCTTCTTAATTTTCTTCAGGACAACACACCTGGTGCCTTTGACTCATCAGAGATTTTGCTGACAGTAGAGTCTGGCACCCTAGTTTCTGAGTTAATTCCACCTAAGAGCTTAGATAAGGCTCAATGGCTTTCAGAGACCTATTGTAGTATATTAAATTGATTTCTGAAATGCTTACAGTAGTAGAATATATACTTTATCCATATATGTTTACCCTCATTCACAAATGAAAAAAATAAGAAATTGAAATATTGGCAATACTTGATATAGTTAAATATCTTTTATGAGTTATAAAAATTGTGCTTTGTAGTGAAATTATTTTCCTCAATACTATCAGAAAACAGTTTGTATAAAAAGTTACAGGAATGAGATTGACTTCAGATAAATAGAAAACACACACCTTTAACTGCTAAGCCATCTCTACAGTGCCAAACAGCCCCCAAGTCCTAGGCTTTGGCAGCCAAAGCCCAAGTAGCCAGACGCTTGAAATTTCCTCTCTTTGTACTCTGGTGAATCAGTGCTGGGGAGTTGACTTCAGGAGCTTTTTTAGAAATATGTGGGCCCTGATTGGTGCAGGCAAATGAGGCATATAAATATGATATCATGGGTACTATCAGAAGATTCAGTGCACCCTCAGAAAGCCAGAAGTTCTTAGCAAGCACTCTATCTTCCTGGTGCCATGTACACTGCCAAGTACCTGAGGCCAGTTTTCAAAATTTTGACGTAGCATGGATCTGCGATGGGAGTTCTCTGCTTGCTCCAGTAATTACTGGGATGGAACCATTGCTCTCAGGCTGTTGCAGCAGACAGCTATGGAGATTAACACTCAGGTCCAGACATCCATAGACTTTGTGGTTTGAGGTTGTCCCCACTCTGGAGTTACCTGCTTCACTCACAGCTAGCAGATGGGGACCCCCTTTCCAATATATAAATTAATACATATTGATTTAGTCTTAAAAATTAACCATGTATTCTGCCTTGGAGATAATCTTATTTTAGTAGAATAGCTGCTTTAAACATGTTTGACAATTTTAATGTTATTTACTCTTAAGTGTATGTCAAAGAAGAAATAGTTATAACAAATATTTTATTCTTATGTGTACATTTATAGAATCTTATAAAGAAAGGAAAAGTATTTGAAAGTTGATAATTTAAACTGAGCACATAGTTTTCCTCCAATGTGAAGAATATATTAAATTTTCCATTATCCATAAATCAGAGAAGCAGTTCAGATACTTTATTACTCTTTGGGAATCTAAAACTTTGCCCAGTGAAACTCTCACCTGACTAAAAGTTGAAGGCTTCAGAGAGAAAACTGCTGAAATGGCTTAGAATCAGTGGGATGTTAGAACTGTGGAGGATGCAGTTCCATTTCCACTGTTGAACCACTGTTGAACAGAAGTCGCTAGCACTAGTTGAATGTGAGAAAAGAATTATGCTAAGAATTAAAACATTTGTTTAGTAAAGAGAAGCATTACTAAATCTAATGAGAAGAGAGAGAGCATACTGAGAGAATGTTAGAAGTAGTTTCAAGAAGATTATTGACATATTTGGACATCTGAAAAATAGGTAAGAAAACAGAAGAGAGATGGGAGAAAAAGAGTATTTTTTTTTTTTTTGGAGTGCTGGGTATAAACTCAGGATCTTGTTCCTGCCAGCCAAGTATATATGGGACCCAGATGTACTTTAAAAAAAGGTACAGTTATTGAATAGATTATATCAGAAATTCTCCAGAGGGAGGGAAATGAATCAACTAATTCATATGATTTGACAAACAACATTTGATAAAATTTCATGTGATAAACCATGTTGGATACTGATAATGTCTTTAACATGCTTAAAATAAGACACTCAGCCAGGCGTGGTAGCGCACGCCTTTAATCCCAGCACTCGGGAGGCAGAAGTAGGAGGATCACCATGAGTTCAAGGCCACCCTGAGACTACATAGTGAATTCCAGGTCAGCCTGGACCAGAGTGAAACCCTACCTTGAAAAAAAAAAAAAAAAAAAAAAAAAAAAGACACTCAATTTATGAGCAATAGCTATTATATATATTTATGTATTTAAATTATATTTAAAATAATTGTTTTGGGCAACATTGTTCATGATATTGACTTTTGACTTTTTAGGCATGTCTGAGCACATCTTCTTTGCTGATATATTTTTTCCAGAAAAATGGAATTCACTGTGTCCTCCAAAGTAAAGATGTATATCAATATCAAATACAGATATCTCCAATATTACAGTCAATTTATGGTAATTAATGATCTGAACAGGAGTGGAGTTCATTCCAACTCCCATTTTGCTACAGAATGAGACAGCCAATCTATTTAAAACTCTATGAAGATTGAGTGGTTTTAGTTGAGAGAACTGATCAGGAAACTACTTCAACATGGAAAATGAAGAACTCATTAGCTTAATTTTCTGGCAACAGGTCTTCTGGGACTTTTTAACCAACACTAAGTTGTCATGGTGATGGCAAAAGTTAATAGAGGATTGGATGAAAAATTTGACCTCACTTTTGTAAGCAGATTAAAAAAAGGTCATTCTTCCACACAATTGAATCCACAGACTTTTTTTGGAGTCTGCAAGAACAGGAAAAAAATTAATAATATAAGTTTAAAATAGAAGCCTTTGTTCAGCCTTTATGAACACATGATTTGTCTTTCAGTGATCTTTCATAATTGGGTCTTTTGTTTATTTGGGCAATTTCCTTTGTTCCTTTTGGTGAGGATTGTGTTTGTCTCTGAAGAAAATCATTTTGCTCTCTCCCATGTGTTAACAAAACCTGAAACAACTGCTGCTTCTTTTACTCTCTCTCTCTCTCTCTCTCTCCCTCTCTCTCTCTCAGTGTATTTGTGTGTGTGTGTGTTGTGTGTATTTCTGTGTACAGACATGTAGGCCCCATGCATAATGGTGTAGAGGCCAGATGAGAAGGTCACATACTATCTGTTGTTCATGCACATTTCCCTAAAATCATCTCTCACTGAATCTAGAGTTCCTATTGTGGGCAGACTGGTTAACCATCAAGCCTTAGCAATCCTCCAGTCTTTGTTCTCCAAAAAGCACTGGTATTAGAGGAATGTGTGGCCAATGCCAACTCTTTTTATTTTTATTTTTATTTATTTTTATTATTATTATTTTTTTTTTGGTTTTTCGAGGTTGGGTCTCACTCTAGTTCAGGCTGACCTGGAATTCACTATGTAGTCTCAGGGTGGCCTCGAACTCACGGCAATCCTCCTACCTCTGCCTCCTGAGTGCTGGGATTAAAGGCGTGAGCCACCAAGCCCGGCTTCTTTTTTTTTTTGATGTGGGTGCTGGGGATGCTAACTCAGGGCAATTCAGTGCCTCTCATGCCCTCATGCTTCATTGACAAGCCCTCTTTTAACTTTTTATTTATTTTTTATTCTTATTTATTTGAGAGCGAGAAAGAGAGCACAAGAGAAAAAATAAATGGGCATGCCAGGGTCTCCAGCTGCTGCATATGAACCCCAGACACCATGTGTATCTGGATTATGTGGGTCTTGGAGAATCGACCCTGGGTCCTTTGGCTTTGCAGGCAAGCACCTTAATCTCTAAGCCATCTCTCCAGCCTTCTTTCATTTTTTAAATCCTAATTTTTGTCTGCGTTTTGCATGCACGCAACATAACACATGATTGATTATTTTGCTTTCTTCTTTTTCTGTCTTATAGGAAAAATATGGCACTATATCATAGAACAGACTCAAATTTGAATTATGTGAGACTGAGCATTATTGTTTGCTCAATTGGAATCTACTGTATTCGATTTATTAGCTTTCAGAATAATATGGAGAAGTGAGTGATTGAGATGTACTTTTATTGAGATACATACAGTCTGTGTGTGGACGTGAGTGACAGATGTGGCTTGTATAATTCACTGGGAATGCTTCAAAGACAGTGATTTTCCTTACAAGATGACTGAAGTAAAGGAGATCAAGAGGACTAAAGTGAAATCTCAAGGGATTTTCCCTAGAAGATAGATATTAGTGTTTATCTAAGGAAAATCAGAAAGATGTATCCTAATATCTGCAATCTCTCCGTCCCACTGTTCTGGTTAAGCTGAAGGTCACTGTATAACGTTAGTGTGTGCAAAATATGTATTTTTTTTCATGGGTATTTGTGATCTTTGACCGATACCACCAACACAATTGAAGAGATTTAGTGAAAGTAAAATACCACTACCTTTATTTAATCCCTGGATTACTGTGTTTTGAAATGCTGGGTATGTAATTTGGCCAGGAAGTGGGTATGCCTGTATATGTTTACATGAAAAGATGTGCTTATGCCCAGGTCTAAAGGAAGCCTTCAGGTCTAATTAATTTCAAAGACTCCAGGAGTGGTCAATCTCTTACAAGCTCTCAGAAATTGTCAAGACCCCTCCTCCTGCTCTAGAGTCCTCATAGGTTGTAATAATTCTTATAAGAGTGATTGCTACCTGGTTCCTCTGTACAAGGCCTCAAAAATTTCAACCAGGTGTTCCCACTCTACAGAAGTCACTTTTATCTGCCTCTAAGAGGTCTTGGCAGGCCCCAGTGATGCCCTTTTTCTACTGGGCTCATCAGTGCCTGTTGTAATCTTCAATAATATTCTCCATATTTAGAGTGAATTTGTCTTTTTTTTTATTTGCCACTGAAAAATCAGAATAGCATTTTACTCATCAGTGTTAGTACAACCAACAAAATGACTAACAAAATGGACCATAAAAATAGTCTATTCAAGCCTCACAAATCTTATATTCACTCAAGGTTAAATTCATGACACCTTGAAATTCTCCTGAATTTACATTCTGTTATTTTAAACTATTCTTGTATATGTATTTATATGACCTATATTTCATTACCATATCATTGTTCACATACTATTATTTTAGAAGTGTTTTCTTAGTACTTCATTGACATAAATCCACAAATTATACAACAAAGTTGCTTTAAAACTTGTTCAACTATGAAATATGGGATCATTATCATTAATGGAACCTATTAAATTTTCATCTCCCCAACTGAAAGGAGGCCATTAAACTTTAACAATCAATCTATGGCTTTGAAACTATATATATATATATATATAGTTTTTTTAAGTCTTCTGGTAAATAAAAACAAGAACAAACTGTTGGTTTTGCACATTACTGATTATTTTTATGGTCCTAGAATCTTAATATTGCAAAGATGTATGTAATTTTAGAGAACAGAAAACTGTAGAAGATAAAAATTAGTTGTATTATTTTCCAAAAAATAACAAATAGAAAAAAAAACTAAAAAGAAAGAAGAAAGGTAAACTAGATAATAGATTCTATGAAATTTGTATGTGCTATTGATATTTTACAATGTGATATATGTACATATGATAACCAGCTCGTCACACACACTAATTCATGAATGTAGCACATATTTGAAAAAATACTTATATTGAGTTCTTTAAAGGACTCAACACTAAATCACACTGCCAACAAGCCTGACATGGCTGAGGGAACTTTGTGGAAGAGAGGGTGGAAGGATTGTAAGAGCCACAGAGTTAGTAGATATACCCTGAGGTACGGTTCCCTGCTAGCCATAGGGACTGACTGAGGCTTTCATGACCCCACAGTGACTGTTATGACCCCACTGAGGAGGGCCCCCAGAGTAACGGGAATTGGGGTGAGGGGACAAGAGTGTATAACCTGTTATAACATATATGCATTCATATATATTATATATATTCATATATATATATATATATATACACTTTAAAAATACTTTGATTTTTTATTTGTGAGTAAACAAAGAGAGAAAAAAAGAGAGAGAGAATGGGTATGACACTAGGGCCTCTTTTGCTTGAAACCAGCTCAGATGCATGTACCACTTTGCACATCTGGGTTTATCTGGATATTGGGGAATTGAACCTGGGCTGGCAAGCACCTTTAAACACTGAGCAACATCTTCAGCACAGTGTTCCACATATTGACGCACAGGCATTTGTAATTATTTTAAATAATTCATTTATTTATTTGAAAGAGAAAGAGAGAGGAAGGGGCAGAGAGAAAGAGTGGGTGTGCCAGGGCCTCCAGACAGTGCAAATGAACTCCAGACGCATGAGCCCCTTGTGTATCTGGCTTACGTGGGTCCTGGGGAATCAAACCAGGGTCCTCAGGCTTTGTAGACAAATGCCTTAACTGCTAAGCCATTTCCCCAGCCCCAGGCATTTGTAATTTTAGTGACTGCATTTCATTGTATGGCTATTGTATTAGTAATCATGTTAGTAATTTAATACCTTCTTCACTTGGTGCTATTCAGTTTGATTCTATTTCAAATAAATTGGAATATGTACATTAATGTTCAAGTGATATTATTTCTGTGAAGCTCTCTATAAACAAGGCTTCCTTGATAAGTAAGTTTGCTCATATTTTATTTTTTTATTAGTTATACATATAGTTTGTATACAGCCATGATGGTACCCTCGTTAGCCTTCTCCCTGCCCCCCCATGGTAATGTGAGTCTTGCATGGTGGGGGTAGCCATCAGTTATGCAGGAGAGGCAATGTCTCTGTGCATAATGACCCAACTTATGGCTCTAACAATCTTTCTGCCCCCTCTTCTGCAAATTTCTCTCAGCCATGTTGGGTTCATTTTAGGTCTATTATCAGTGACGAGGTTTTGAGAGTCTCTGTGTCTCTGGATATCTGATTTGGTAGGGGTTGAGTGTTCTTTGTGTCTATCTCCTTCACCCTTGTGCTGATACCAGGTTCACTGAGAAAGCAGCACTCTTTCTCATTTCCACAAAAACTCAATGGCTTTAGCTGGTGCCCTGGTGAGGTACAATGGGCCGATTCTCTCCTCAGGTTCTGCGACCATGTGCCTTTTAATTTTATTTTTCCTTATTTATTTGAGAGAGAGAAAGAGAAAGTGGAAGCAAGAAGGGAGAGAGAGAAGAAAAGAGAGAAAAATAGGGTCATCAGGCACTGCAAACAAACTCCAGATAACTGTGCTGCCTTGTGTGTTTGGCAAGTGTCTTAACCACTAAGCCATCTGTCCAGCCCATATTTTAGTTTTTGGTATATATTCTAAAACATATCTTCCAAAAGGGATCTAATAATATACTTCACAGAGCAACATTTTTGTATCCATTCCTCATACTTTTAACATGCTATTTTTTGCCTACTAAGATGGCTTCAAATTAAATGACACATTTTGTCTTTCCAACATGTAGTTATTACATAAATTAAGATTGTTTAAAACCTCACTTTGGTATTAACTCTTTGCTATTTAGGATATATGTACCTTATCTAAATATCTCAATTCAGACGTTGAATTTTTATTCAATATACTTGCCTCAAGCCTGTTGTTTAAAATTATAATTGGAAACTTACGTTCACAAACCCAGATGGCTTAAACATTCATAGATGACTCCCAACAATGACATCAAGTGTCAAGTTTTAAATTTAATTAACGTTCAACAAAATTTGAAATTCGGCCACTCTTTCGTATTTCACGAGCTTAGTAGCTATGAGTGTCTAGTGACCACAGCACTGCCTGGTGAGATATGGAGGTCCTTGGCATGTTCCAGTCCCTTTGTAATCTGTGGAACCCAGCAGCTTCTGCAGGCCGCTGGTTTTGGCAGCTGTCTGCCTAGAAAGCCATTTCTTCTAATATCCTCATGGATTGCTAGTGTCACCCGATATCTTTTCTTACATGTCCCTTATAGCAGTAGGAGCCTCCCTGGTCATTGCTGCCCCCTTTTCATTTCTTATCCTTATCTCACCTTGCTTCTCAAAACACTGACTTCTCGTTTTTTCCCCACACTAGACAATAAACATTCTGATGGCAGGGCTGTATGCTCACTGCTTAATTCTCAGGGCTTTACAGACAGTGGATGCCTCACATATTTGCTTAACATGTAATGTCATTTATTGTCCTAAGTATTAATGGACCCTGTGTGTATGTGCATACCTACCTATGTTTCTTCTTTTCATTTTTTATTTACTTTTCATTATAATTATTCATCTATGGCAGGCTGGAGAGATTGTTCAGCAGTTAAGGCACTTGCCTGCAAAGCCTAAAGACCTGAGTTTGATTCCCCAATACCCATGTAAAGCCACATGCACAAGGTGACACATGTGTCTGGACTTGTCTACAGTGACTAGAGGCCCTGGAGTGCCCATTCTGTCTCTCCCTCTGCCTGTCTCTTTATCACTCTTGCTCTCTCTCTCAAATAAATAAATAAATAAATAAATAAATAAATAAATAAATAATAATAAATAAATAAAACTATTCACCTATGAACCAATTTACCCTATTCCAATTCTTATCTTGTACCTCATTATTTCTTTAACACATTTTAACTTTCCCTGAAGGTTCAGTGGGTGAGAGATAATCTTTGTTAAACATAAACTCATCCTATACTTAGATATCCACATAAATATGCATAGGGATTAAAAGCTATTGTCAAAAACTATTTAGCATTAGGATTAATCAACAGTATGGTCTGCAAATAGTTTTTACCAAATTATACTTTATTTAAACAACAAATTATACCTTATTCCTTCTGATACTTATTTCCAAAATAGAGCTTCTCTATGATTTTGTAAATGATAGTAATTACAATCTCATGCATATATGTTGTCTATAAATATTTGCATAATGAATAGGTGCCTATAAAGAGATCATAAATTCAGAAAATCATATCCACAGTATTAAAATAGGAATAAGAAAATCAATGAGTGTATCAATCAAAAAACATGGGTCACATTACCAAATATTTATTATAAACACTAGTTATTAACATGAGACAAATTTTAATTGTTATAAAGTACCCCAAATCAAGGAAGGAACAATCATTTACAGATAGCTCTCTTGTTTTTTCTCCTACAATTTTTCTGATTTTTTTTTGCAGATACATAATGCAGAAACTAATGCAAATGAAGTTTTACTGAATTAAGCTTATTTTACAACTATTTATCATCCTATATAAACTTACATATTCCAATTCTTGTTGTGAAGTTGCAAAATTAGAGCCCTCAGCAGTAACTTTCGCATTGCTCCTTTGCCTACTAGCACCTGCAGTGAATCTCCCAAGTTCTCAACAGGGTAATGCTTTCCTATGGCTACCACTGCCTTTGTTATTTCAGGATGGGTTTTTCTAATGCTTTCTAATTAAATCTCTATTTGAAGACTCTCAAGGGAATCAGGTTGTAAAGCTGCTCATTTGTAGTGAAATTGAGCATACGGAATGCGTAATGCTGGACTTTCTGTCCCTGGAATAGCTCACTATTTGAATTCAAGACAGCTAAACCTAATTTTAACATAGCTCATGGATAACCAGATTAAATAGAAACCTAGAGTTGCATAGGGAACTGGTAGCTGACTTTATGGTCCTTAGCATTACTCAGTTGGTTTTTTATGCACCCTTACCTCTCTATATAGGAAGCTTCTGGTGTTTCTTCAAGACCTCAGGATATGTCCCCCCTTTTTTTTTTCCTGGGAAACAATTTTCACAGGCAGTTGATTGCTTCTTATTCCAGGATACCACAGTCTTTTCATTATAGGTAAATGGAAATAACATTTTACACATGAGTAATAAAACCCTTATTTATTTTTAAAAGCTACAGACCTAGGAATCCTTATGTCGTTAAATCTCTTAACTCAGTTTTCTCTTTCTTCAATTAATAAATAAATAAATAAATAAATAAATAAATAAATAAATAGATGAAATAATGGTTTCTTAAAGATCATTATGCACTAATTCCTACTCGTTGCCCTTGGATAGATTTTGTAACCCCTTGCACTTTAAGAACATGTATAAAATGTGGATTATAGATTCATACATATTTTAAAAGTTTCTGAGGATTAACAGAAAATATACAAAGAGTAGGAGGTAACCATTCAGAAGCATAATCACTACGCTGTAGTTATTTATCTGCATTTTCTCATTTGGACCTTGAAAAATTCTAAGGTTAGTATTTTTCCCCTTGATTTTAGATAAAGAAAATGAGGTTTCAAAAAGATAAACAGGGGCTGGAGAGATGGTTTAAACACTAGTTATTAACCTGCCAAATTTTAAGCCTAAAAGAAAATCAAGGTTCCAATCATTTACAGGTCCCATGTTTTTTTCTCCAGATTTTTTTTGCAGATACATAATGTAGAAACTAATGCAAATGAAGCACAATGCCACACTTGACCACAATTTATCATCCTATGCACACATCTGGATTTTGTTTACAGCAGCTGAGAGACTGCTGACGAGCCCATCTCTATCTGTCTTCCTCTCCCTCTTCCTGTCTCTGTCCAAAATAATAATAATAATAATAATAATAATAATAATAATAATAAAATTTAAAAAAGATAAATAGGTGTGTGTAGAGTTTGCTCAGAAGTTAGATTCCCAATTTTCTGACCCCCAAACCTGTTGGTTTCCAGTACTTATTGGGCAATGTTTTTATTTAATGAACATAGATTATTTTTTCCACAATTTAAATACCTTTGTATCAATGTATATGTAAATCTTTATATATGTCACCCCCCTAAATCTGTTAAATAACTGAGGGGATCTAGAGGACATTACACGTTCCCTGCATAATAATGATGCCAAGACATTTACATTGCAGGAAGATTGAATTTTGATCAATTTTTTTCTTAAATATAGTCTCAAAGTGAAATATTCTAAGATGGATATTCATCTTCAAGCCTTTCTTTGGTTTATAGTACTGAAGAATTATAAATTAAGCAACCTATTGCTTACAAAGTTTAAATTTGGTTTACACATACTTTTCTGTATTTATTTTCAAGCAGAGCAAAATAGAGAGAAGGGAGACAGAGAGAATGGGTGTGCCAGGGTCTGCAGCAGATCCAAATGAACTGTAATGCATGCACCATTTTGTAAGAAACATAAGAATGCGCTTAAGTAAGAAAAAGTTGAGTGGAATTTAGGTTAAGAAACTGATAAGGAAGTTAAAATTATTCTAAGAAAAAAAAAAGAGAGGTTTTTTTTTTTTTCTTTCTGAATTAAATCAGGGTGATTGCCTCTCAGCTTTGAATTTATTCTAGAATAGCACATTTTATCCTCACTTCATCAACTTTGATTTGAATATTTACACAAAACATAAAATTTGAACTCCTGGGTTAATGTTAATATGAGAGTCAACAGGTCACGCTCCCTAAGCTGTGGAATAGCCCCACTGTCATGCTGCCTTGTTCACAGACTCATTCCACAGATACCTGATGCTTGCTAGAGGCCAGCAGCTGCCCCTAGATTCCTTGATACAAAAGAGACCAACACAAAAGGTAGAGTCTAACTTCAGGTAAGGGAAAATAAGCATGAAATGTAAATAAACACATTGGTACATGATGCCACTTAGATCTATCCAAAATATAAAACTGCCAAATCAATGCTTGGAAAAAGAAACTGTAGATGAGATTCTGAATTTTCTCCTAGGTTCATCTGTGTACTTGTAAAACCTGGTTTTAGCAAAGAACTCTGATAATTTAGGATAGAAAAGAAAAAAACAAAAACCTTTAGGTCCATTCCCTATATATCTAGTTATCCTTTGATTCTGGGCAAGTTCATTATCCTTCTAGTGTAACTTATTTGATATCTAATTGTTTTAAGCAAGAATTCTGTTAGTGCTTTGTATCGAGTATCTCTCTTGGGCTGGAGAGATGGCTTAGTGGTTAAGATGCTTGTGGGGGAAGCCTAAGGACCCATGTTTGACTCTCCAGGTCCCACGTAAGCCAAACACATGAGTGACACAAGTGTGTAAGATCTCACATGTGCATCAGATAGCACACACATCTGGAGTTTGATTGCAGTGGTGGAGGTCCTGGAGTGCCAATTCCCTTTCTCTTTCTCTCTCTCTCATGAGGAAAAAAAAAAAAAAAAAAATAAAAATAAAAATAAAAACATTAAAAGACAAAAGAATCCCTCTATCCTTCTTATCCATGGCATTTTCTCCCAGTAATTTTCAATCTGCTGACTGACTTTACATTGCCCTGTAGTTATATATTGCTGCTTGCCCATATTATTTTCAGAGTTGAATCCAATCTCTCTTTCCTAGTGTAAGAACCTGAGGTGAGGCTCCTAACTGGGCATTAACAAGTATCCTTGCATCAACTTTTTTTAGTTACACTTCTTTCTTTTTTAGAATTTTTTCTCTTTCCTTTCCTTTCCTTTCCTTTCCTTTCCTTTCCTTTCCTTTTCTCTTTTCTTTTCTTTCCTCTTTTCTTTTCTTTTCTTTTCTTTTCTTTCTTTTTCTTTCTTTCTTTCTTTCTTTCTTTCTTTCTTTCTTTCTTTCTTTCTTTCTTTCTTTTTCTTTTTGTGGTGCTGGAACTCAAACCCAGTACCTTGTGCATGCCAAGCCCATTCTCTCCCATTGAGCTCCATTCCCAGTTCTTCTTTAGAACTAATGCTAGGCTCCAATTGCTAAGCATTTTTATCATATATATATATATATATATATATATATATATATATATATATTTTTTTTTTTTTTTTTTTTTTTTTTTTTGGTTTTTTGAGGTAGGGTCTCATTCTGGCCCAGGCTGACCTGGAATTAACTATGAAGTGGCCTCGAACTCATGGCGATCCTCCTACCTCCGCCTCCCGAGTGCTGGGATTAAAGGCGTGCGCCACCACACCCGGCTTATCTTATATTTTTTGTTGTCACAATTTAAAAAAAATAATTTTGGTAGATAATTTTGTTTTTCAAGATTTGTAGATTAAACAGTCATCCTAAATTTTTTAAAACATTTTTAATATTTTATTTATTTATTTATTTATTTATTTATTTATTTATTTGAGAGAGAGAGAGAGAGAATGGGCACATCTGGGCCTCCAGCCACTGCAAACAAACTCCAGATGCATGCACCCCTTATGCATCTGGCTTACGTGGGTCCTGGAGAATTGACCTTTGGCTTTGCAGGCAAATGCCTTAACCACTAAGCCGTCTCTCCAGGCCCTAGTCACCCTAAATTTACATTGCTCGTTGCTGATAAAACTAGAATAAAAAATGTAAATTTCAGATTATTCAGTTCAGATCTCATCTAATATTTATAACAATTAGTTAAATTGTATTTCATGTGAAATTCACTGTTATACTTTTATAAAGCCCCACATTTAGTATGCTATATAATTTTACTTATAGGCTAGAATTCAAATTTACTTACATATTTTGCTTTTACTTGTGATTATCTTCCAGCATAATCACATGTCTAAGGTCCTGCTCAAAATTTCCTCTTTTAATATTATTATAGTCAAGGAGCAAAATGTAATTTAAATAATAGTGATGTTTTCAATGACAAGAAATTATGTCTATATATGCATATATATTCACAAATGAAACATGTTATTTCGTTACCCAGCACACTTATTTCTATTAAAGATCTTTAATCAAATTACATATTAAATATTACCAAGCTAACAGAATTTGATGTTTGAAAAATCTTCAAAAAATTTTGTTTGACGGCTGGAGAGATGGCTTAGTGGTGAAGCACTTGCCTGCAAAGCCAGAGGACCTAGGTTTGAATCCCAGGACTCACATAAGCCAGATGGACAAGGTGGCACCTGCGTCTAGAGTTTGTTTGCAGTGGCTGGATGGCCTAGCATGTCCATATTCTCTCTCTCTCTCAGTCTCTCTCTTTCTCTCTACCTCCCTCTCCCTCTCATAAATAAATAAATAATTTTAAAACCCTTTTGTTTGAACTTCAAGATGGAAACAAACAAGCATCCACCATCACCTAGATCTTCAGCATAACCAAAGGCCAATAAATTCAGGGAAATTTGCTAAAATCCTGATTAAGGTCTTTGTACAATTTGAATCGGTGGTCTGCCTACTTTTAGTTCATTAATGAAGAATGTTAAATTATTTTTCTATTAAATGGGAAATGTTTTCATGCTGGCTTTATTTACTGTTATGTGAGGTCATCTCAATTCTGACCAAACATCTTTTCCCAGTTGGTGGGGACTGCATCTCCCAGAGATACGCCAGTAAGGTCTAGTAGAGCTTCAGGAGATGGAGAAGCCAAGTACCAGAACTGGGGTGGGACCGGCAGTAAATCCAAGGAAATGACTTAATCAGTGGAAAGAAAAGGAAGCAAGACCATAGTGATTTCTGTGTCCTCTCAGTTGGCAAATATTAAGTATGATTAAAATCCCATGGGACTGGGGAGATGGCTCTGTGGGAAAAGCACTTGTAGCTCCACTCTCAGCTCAAGCTACAGTTCCTGAGTGAGATCTTCTACTCTCAATTTTGGTTAGAGAAGCTTCCCTTTTCAGATGGCAGTGGCTACTGAGGTGACTCAAAAATCACCATAATGCTGAGCAGAAGTAACTGACAGTGGAGTGTTCAGTATTGAGATATCCCTATCACACCCTCCAAGGCTCAGGGTCCATTGCGAAAGAGGTGGCAGAAAGAATGTAAGAGCCAAAGGAACGGTACTACTGCTTATAATGCAATCTTCCAGACACAAAATGCCTTGATATTCATGACTCACAGTGCTTGGCACTACCTACACAAGACTTTCATAATAAGAGGAAAAGATGATGACATCAAAATAGAAGAGTGATTAATTGGCAGAGGGAAGGCATTTGACGGAGGGTGGATTTGAGAGGGAGAAGATAGGGGTGGGAATTTTCATGGTTTATTGTCTATACTTATGGAGGTTGTTAATAAAAAGTTTCTAAAAAGTCATAGTGATGACATGGGAGAGAAATAGAGACTGTACCACAGCAACGAACAGGACAGTGAGGATTCAGAGCAAGAAATTGCCTCTGAGGAGGTAGACAGGCAAGGACTCACTCAAAAAGTGCCTTCTGATCCCCACACATATGTCATGGCATGGACGTACCTACAAACACACACACACACACACACACACACACACACACACACACACACGAATGATAAAAATAAAATTAAAAGTTAATACATCTCGCTTGGCTGTTTATCCCTCTTGAAACTCCAGGAAACCTTCGAATCCTCTCTAACCCCTCTTGCCCTTCACATGGCAGGAGCTATGTGTACTTTCTTTTCTTTCCTCTCTAAATCTCTTTTGATGTTTCTTCCAGGCCCACCACATGGGTTCTCAGACCATATTGGGTATCCGTTTCCCTTCCCTTAGTTTTATACTTCCCTAAATAAAGATAAAATTTTCATAATTAAAAAAAATTAATAAATCAAAGAAAACAAGACAGGAACCAAGCAGATAATGTATGATGTTTTGGAGAAAAATTACATACTGAAAGGAAAAACATTTCTAAGAATAGTTATTAAATAAATAACTGGGGCCTAAAGTCATGGCTCAGGGGATAAAGCATTAACAACTCAAGCATAGGGACCAAATTTTGGATCCCCAGCACTCCCTTTTATGCCAGGCCAGAGTAGCAGCTGGCCTATAATCTTAATGCTCAGATAGCAGGAACAGTATATGCCCTGGGCAAGCTGGCTAGCCCGACTCTTGAAAGTGGTGAGCTCCAGATTTAGCAAGGGACCCTGCTCCAGTGAATGAAGTGGAAGAGCAACTGAAGAAGATACCCTAACATCAGCCTCTGACCATCACATGCATGCATCCATATGTGCAAGTGTGCTTGTAAATATATACACCTCCATACACCCATGCACACCACACATATATACACGCAACAAACAAATATTTCAATTTGGAAGCCATTTAAAACTGGTTTATAATTAATGAAGAGGAGGTATCTATGAATCTAGAACATAAATCCATAAAAATAGAACTACTTAGATAAAATATCATGGGAGAATCATTTTAAAAAATACTCATGGGCTGGAGAGATGGCTTAGTGGCTAAGTTGCCTGCCTGCTAAGCCTAAGAACGCTGGTTCCAATGTCCAGCGGTTCCAGTCTCCAGGTCCCAAGTTTAGCCAGATGCAGTGAGGCAAAGGCGCAATGCCGCACTTGCCCACAAGGGGGCGCACACATCTGGGTTTCGTTCACAACAGCTGAGAGACTGCTGGCACCCCCATCTCTGTCTCTTTCTCCCTCTCTGTCTATCTCTCTCTGTCTCTCTCTCCAAAAATAAATAAAAAATAATTTTAAAAATTTAAAAAAATACTCATGATAAGACATAAATTTGAAAAGAGTGAGGCAATAAGAAAATGGTGAAAAACAAAACAAAACCCCAAGAAGAATTGAAAGTCTAATGGTGGAATGAAATCTTAACTGGAGGCTAACTTAAAACAACAGAAGTGTTACAAGAAAGAAGCTCATGGGGCTGAGATGGTTCAGTGCTTAAAGACACTTGCTTGAAAAAATCTGCTGGCCTGTCTATTCCCTAATACTAATGTAAAGCCAGCACGCACAAGGTGGTGCATGATTCTGGAGTTAATTTGTAGTGGCAAGAGGCCCTGTTGTATTCTCTCTTTCTCCCCACACACAAACACATAAAAGCAGTAAGACAGGAGAAAGAAATAAAAGGGATACACCTTGGAAAGGAAGAAATCAAATTACCCTATTTACAGATGACATGATGCTATACATAAGTGACCTGAAAGTCTCCTTCTCAAGGTAATTAATTCTTCCAACAATATGGAAGTATACAAAATGAACACACAAAAATCAGTAGCCTTTCTATATGCAAAGCTGATCCACTAGACAGGTTAAAACATTATGTGAGGAGTTTGTTCTTCAGTCACTTTATTTGCTATGTTGATTCCATACATTTTGGCTCTGTGGGGAGTTTGTTAGTTTTTTAACCTAACCCTGATCACATTCACCCGTCTATAGGAGACTGGGTCAGTGGTTGCTGCTTGCTTCAGACATCAGACAGTGGAAGATTGGTGGCTGACAGTTCAATTCCCCCTTAGTAGGTACATGGAGAAGGAAACAGGCAGAAGGAAGGGCAGAAGCTAAAAGACAAATAAAGAACATATAATAAGAAGAATGCATGCAACAGGAGACACGGTAGCAGTAGTGAGGAGGTAAAGAAAAGTTACTGAGGAATCCAGAGTCAGGATCAGACTCAGACTATAGCTGAGGGCATACCCCTAAAGAGAGCCTGTGCTATAGGATGGACGCAGCCAACATCCAACAATGCAACAAGAGGCAGGAGGCTGAAGAATAAATTCCAGGGACACTAATTCCATGTTCCTCTAGTGTCTAGTAGTTCATGTCTTAGATGGATGACCGCCTTAAACTGGTTGGCTAGAAAATCATTGTTATAATTCATGTAAGTCAAATCAGCCTCCTCAAACCAGCACAGGGAAAATTAAAAGCAAACCCAAATGCTCCTATAGCCCAACAGAAGCAAGGTAGAAAAGTCTAAAACCTGGCATTTAAATATTTAAGAAGAGAAAGTACATTGCCTCTATGTATCTGAAATCAGTTTCATGTGACCCTTAAAAATATCTATTAAAGGAATTCTTAACTTGAGGGTTAATGCATAGGTTTCAGGCAGTTCTGAAACTACATGAGGTCAGGTAAAATTTTGCTAGTGTTTTGAAGAGAGGAAGACTTGTTTTCTATGTAGAGGTCCACACCTTTTATTGAATTCTTAACGATACTTAAAATCAAAAAGGTTCGAAGCTGTGGTTCAGTATAAGTTCAAGATGAAACGACTATGTGAATTTTATATTCCACAGAATTGCTTTCATATATGACAGAAATAGAGGACAATCTTGAACATAAAGTATTTCAGAAATATGTAACTTCAGTGACCTTGGAAAAACTTACCTCAGACATTGAAAAATATGAACAAACCAAGATTAAAGATACACAATTTGGAAAAATAGGAGCTAAAAAGGCAGATAAATGATTTTGAAATAGATTAAACATAGGGTTAAATTATTGTAATCATTATGATTATTAAATAAGATAATTAAAAACACAATTGAATATAATATGATCACAATATTTTATGAAAAATGATCAATCTAATATATCAAACACTAAGTTTGGGTTGTAGGAGGTATACAAGTGGGGAGGAAAGTAAGAGTTAAAAATAGGAGTTCTGGGCTGGAGAGATGGCTTAGCTGTTAAGGCATTTGCCAGCAAAGCCAAAGGATCCTGGTTTGACTCTCCAGCATGCATGTAAGCCAGATAACACAAGGGGATACAAACATCTGGAGTTCGTTTACAGAGGCTAGAGGCCCTGGCATGCCCATTCTCTCTCTCTCTTATATGCCTCATTCTCTCTCTCAAATAAATTAAAAAAAGGAGTTCTAATCTTTGAGTCTTGTATAGAGAATAGGGAAAAGATGACTTATTAATTTATATTTATATTACATAATGTTTTTGAGTTACAGGTGATCACTGACAATTTAAAAATGTATGAATTCAATCTACCATGAGGAAAAATAAGAGCATGTAGTAACAGAAACTAAACAAAGAAATAGTAAAATATATAAATAAATAAAAGTATGTGAGATAATTAGTAAGAAACTCATGTTATGGAAATATTTACATAAATACAATATAATTTCAAATTCAAAAGGTTCAACTATCTAATGTAAAGCCAGCACGCACAAGGTGGTGCATGATTCTGGAGTTAATTTGTAGTGGCAAGAGGCCCTGTTGTATTCTCTCTTTCTCCCCACACACAAACACATAAAAGCAGTAAGACAGGAGAAAGAAATAAAAGGGATACACCTTGGAAAGGAAGAAATCAAATTACCCTATTTACAGATGACATGATGCTATACATAAGTGAACTGAAAGTCTCCTTCTCAAGGTAATTAATTCTTCCAACAATATGGCAGTATACAAAATGAACACACAAAAATCAGTAGCCTTTCTATATGCAAAGCTGATCCACTAGAGAGGTTAAAACATTATGTGAGGAGTTTGTGCTTCAGTCACTTTATTTGCTATGTTGATTCCATACATTTTGGCTCTGTGGGGAGTTTGTTAGCATTTTAACCTAATCCTGATCACATTCACCCGTCTATAGGAGACTGGGTCAGTGGTTGCTGCTTGCTTCAGACATCAGACAGTGGAAGATTGGTGGCTGACAGTTCAATTCCCCCTTAGTAGGTACATGGAGAAGGAAACAGGCAGAAGGAAGGGCAGAAGCTAAAAGACAAATAAAGAACATATAATAAGAAGAATGCATGCAACAGGAGACACGGTAGCAGTAGTGAGGAGGTAAAGAAAAGTTACTGAGGAATCCAGAGTCAGGATCAGACTCAGACTATAGCTGAGGGCATACCCCTAAGGAGAGCCTATGCTATAGGATGGAAGCAGCCAACATCCAACAATGCAACAAGAGGCAGGAGGCTGAAGAATAAATTCCAGGGACACTAATTCCATGTTCCTCTAGTGTCTAGTAGTTCATGTCTTAGATGGATGACCGCCTTAAACTGGTTGGCTAGAAAATCATTGTTATAATTCATGTAAGTCAAATCAGCCTCCTCAAACCAGCACAGGGAAAATTAAAAGCAAACCCAAATGCTCCTATAGCCCAACAGAAGCAAGGTAGAAAAGTCTAAAACCTGGCATTTAAATATTTAAGAAGAGAAAGTACATTGCCTCTATGGATCTGAAATCAGTTTCATGTGACCCTTAAAAATATCTATTAAAGGAATTCTTAACTTGAGGGTTAATGCATAGGTTTCAGGCAGTTCTGAAACTACATGAGGTCAGGTAAAATTTTGCTAGTGTTTTGAAGAGAGAAAGACTTGTTTTCTATTACGAGGTACACACCTTTTATTGAATTCTTAACGATACTTAAAATCAAAAAGGTTCGAAGCTGTGGTTCAGTATAAGTTCAAGATGAAACGACTATGTGAATTTTATATTCCACAGAATTGCTTTCATATATGACAGAAATATAGGACAATCTTGAACATAAAGTATTTCAGAAATATGTAACTTCAGTGACCTTGGAAAAACTTACCTCAGACATTGAAAAATATGAACAAACCAAGATTAAAGATACACAATTTGGAAAAATAGGAGCTAAAAGGCAGATAAATGATTTTGAAATAGATTAAACATAGGGTTAAATTATTGTAATCATTATGATTATTAAATAAGATAATTAAAAACACAATTGAATATAATATGATCACAATATTTTATGAAAAATGATCAATCTAATATATCAAACACTAAGTTTGGGTTGTAGGAGGTATACAAGTGGGGAGGAAAGTAAGAGTTAAAAATAGGAGTTCTGGGCTGGAGAGATGGCTTAGCTGTTAAGGCATTTGCCAGCAAAGCCAAAGGATCCTGGTTTGACTCTCCAGCATGCATGTAAGCCAGATAACACAAGGGGATACAAACATCTGGAGTTCGTTTACAGAGGCTAGAGGCCCTGGCATGCCCATTCTCTCTCTCTCTTTATGCCTCATTCTCTCTCTCAAATAAATTAAAAAAAACAGGAGTTCTAATCTTTGAGTCTTGTATAGAGAATAGGGAAAAGATGACTTATTAATTTATATTTATATTACATAATGTTTTTGAGTTACAGGTGATCACTGACAATTTAAAAATGTATGAATTCAATCTACCATGAGGAAAAATAAGAGCATGTAGTAACAGAAACTAAACAAAGAAATAGTAAAATATATAAATAAATAAAAGTATGTGAGATAATTAGTAAGAAACTCATGTTATGGAAATATTTACATAAATACAATATAATTTCAAATTCAAAAGGTTCAACTATACTTCATAGGAAACAAATCTAGAACATTCACAGATTAGAAATTAAAGGATATGGGATGGAGAGATGGCTTAGCGGGTTAAGGCACTTGTCTGCTAAGCCTAAGAACCCGGTTCCAATCTCCAGGTCCCACGTTTAGCCAGATGCAAAGTGACGCAAGGGCGCAATGCTGCACTTGACCACAAGGGGGCGCACGCATCTGGATTTCGTTCACAGCATCTGAGAGACTGCTGGAGCGCCCATCTCTATCTGTCTCCCCCTCTCTCTCTGTCTCTCTCCAAAAATAAATAAAATAATTAAAAAATTTTTAAAAAGAAATTAAAGGAGACACACAAGTTTCTCAGAAATCTATATAAAAAAAGCCTATATAATGGTCATAATGCATGACCAAATTGAAAGCAAACAAATTGCATCTAAAACGTCAGAAATTGTTTCATCATGCTTAAAAATCTAATTCATGAATAAATTTTCTTATGTTTAAAATAAAATTTTCTCAAATTTTGCCCAATAAAAATGAAAGAAATACACAAAATATAACATGGAGAGAAAAATTTGCCTCCCTTTGCCTTTGATAGATTTTAAACAAAATTAATAAGGATATAGAAAGGTAAATATTTTTTAAAGCCAAAAGAAATATAAAAGTTTTATGCCAATCTAAAAAATTTCCTGAGTTAAATTGGCATATTAAAAAGATTGGAGATATAGCTTCTGTAACACATGGTGAAAATATTTATTTCAAAACGTTACATATAATTATTCAAATAATAAGATTTCTGTGAAAGGGAAGGAGAAAAGTCTTAATTTGATTATCAATTTTATCTATAACAATAATGATAATGATAATTTAAAGTGAAAGTAAAATGTGTTACATAGTATGCATTTTAAATATATTCTTCATTTATAGACAATAGTATGCATTATTAAAATGTTGTAATAGTCATATGGATTTTATCAGTTACTTTCTCACTGACAAAATCTCTGGCCAGAGCAGCTTAAGGAAGGGAAGTGTTTAATTTCAGCTTACACTTCCAGGAGGAAGTCCAATGTGGTGGTAAAAGCGTGGCAGAAGCTGAAAACCTGTGTCACGTGGTCAAATCAGGTGGAAAGAAACTATGTATATATGTATGTATATGCAGAGAAATAGGACAAGGAGGGGACTTTATCACCTCTAGGCCCACCCTCAGTGACAGTTTCTCCAATAAGGCTGCATCTCTTAAAGATTCCATAAACTAATAGTGGCATGTCTGTTAAGGGAAACCAATCGTTCCCTAATTGGACTGGAGGCTCACTCCTTAGGAGGGAATACATGCCTGATACTGGAAAACCTATGACAGGGAAAGTCATGAGCCCTAGGGGTGTAACACCTGATGGTGTCTGGCTAAATGCATATAATTATGCTCACCAAACTGCTTGGTAAGCACTTCTCTTAATGTTCGTACCCATACATTAATGCTACTCTCATTTCTGTTTATAGAAGCTTCTATTTCCAGATGGTGGTGACCTCTGTGATGACTCAAAAGGCACCATAGTGCTAAGAAGAAGTGACAGTGTAGTGCTCAGCACTAAAACACCTCTATCACACCTTTCAAGGCTCAGGGTCTATTGAAAAAGAGGTGGCAGAAAGAATGTAAGAGCCAAAGGAAGGGCAGGATTCCTTACAATGCACTCTTCCAGATGCAAAATGGCCTGGATATTCATGACCTCACAGTGCCTGACACTACCTAAACAACACCATCATACTAGGGGGAAAGATGATGACATCAAAATAGAGACTGATGGACAGGGGGAGGGCATATGATGGAGAGTAGAGTTGTGAAGGGAAAGTGTGGGGGGATTAGCATGGTTATTGCCTATAAATATGGAAGTTGACAAAACCAAAAATTAAATAAAAAATAAATAACAAAATAGCAATAAATCAAAGCTACTAAAAAAAAAAAAGTCTCAGCCCAGCTTGGTGGCACATGCCTTTAATCCCAGCACTCGGGAGGCAGAGGTAGGAGGATCACCATGAGTTCAAGACCACCCTGAGAATACAGAGTGAATTCCAGGTCAGCCTGAGCTAGTGTGAGACCCTACCTCAAAAAACAAAACAAACAAACAAACAAACAAACAAAAAAACAAAGAAAAAAGTCTACATAAACTTCCTGAACAGCACCACCATGTGGGGATTCAAACACATTCAAAACACCATATGAATCCAATGCTGTAATCAATAGGCTATTAAAAAATAACCCAAATGATTCTTTAATAATACAAACAGTTTTCTAGAATTAATATTAATAACAGTTGGTAGATGATAAAAATGTAATTAGATATCTTTAAAAATACTTAAATAAACTTACTTAATTTTCTACTCAACTTTATGCCATTTTCTGAATGAGTAAACTGTTTTTAACTTCTCTTATAGTTAGACAAAGTATTGTTGACATTGGCTGATGAAATTCAAGCAGAAGTAATATGTTGCAAATTCTTTCTCCTCTTTTCCTCCTAGTACTGCCTCCCTTAGTAACTGTTTTGTGAGTTTTCTAGCACTGAATGGATGATCAATATTTATTTTGGTCAGAATTTGATTCCATGTATTTATTACTAAAATTAGAATATAAGATAAAACTTTATATAATATGTTTATGCCTTTAAACATGTAAGTACACTAAAAATAATAATAAGATAATATAATAAATAAAACTACAAACTTTGAAAATAAGACATTGTGAACAGTTTTCAAAAATCTCCCATTGTGTACTTTACAGATTTCCCTGTGATCTCCCATCCATGCCTACTCCAATCTAGAAGGAAAATGACTATATTGATTTGGCTTGCAATATTTCCATGTTCTTACATTCACTGAAAAGATTTATTGTATTTTTAATCTACAGTTTTAAATTTCAAAAATAGAACATCATGCTGTGTATAATTTGTTGGTTGCTTAATCCACAATTATCAGTTCTTTTGAGATTAATCCATGCTGGTAATATTAGCTTATTCATTTTTATGGTGATATAGAAATGCTTAATGGCTGATGTAATTCACTCATTTATCTGTTTTCTTTCTGATGGTCACTTACATTACTTCTGTTATTTTCATATAAAAATCAATACTGTCACAATCACTCTTGTGTGTACTTTTTTTGGGGGGGTGGGCAAATGACAGTGTGATTAGAACAGAGCCACTGATGGAGACATCACATCATAGTATGCCTGTGTATACTCAGCAGTTTTTGTCAACTGGCATTGCCAAGTTAACCAGTCACTAATTCCATGTAACCATAGCAATGCCAACTTAGAAAATTCACCAGGTTATTAAGATAGAAACAGAGGGCTGGAGAGATGGCTCAGTGATTAAGACTTTTGCCTAAAAACCTTAAGGACCCAACTTAGACTCTCGCAGTACCCAACGTAAAGCCAGATGCCCAAAGTGGCACATGTATCTTGGGTTGTTTGCAGCAGCTGGAGGCACTGGCGTTCTCTGTTGGTCTTTCTTCTCTCTATTCCTCTCTGCTTGCAAACACACTTTTTTTTTTTTTTGTTTTACTTTTTTAAGGTAGGTTCCTACTCTAGCCCAGGCTGACCTGGTATTCACTATGTAGTGATTATCCTACTTCTGCCTCCCAAGTGTTGGGATTACAGATGTGTGTCACCATGCCTGGATAACAAAATAAAAAATATTTTAAAAAGGATTGAAATAGGATTTTACTCTTTTTTTTTGTTTGTTTGTTTACATCTTTGTTTTCACTAACAGTATGGCTAAGCTTTTCCTGTGCTTCTAAGCCAATTAGAATTTCACATCTGTGAATAACCCTTAACATCTTTGCCTGATTAGCTATACAATTATTTGTTACTGTCTTAATGATTTGTTGGATGAGACTGCATTCTTTTAAAAATTTCTCCAGCCAATTTTAAGTAATTTAGTCCTGTCAGAAGAACTTTTATTTACACATCAGTGGTATATATCAAATATGGATATTTGGGTCTTTGAGTGACAGCTCTAAGTACGATGTTTATCTACTTCCGCCTCTGCATTCTCTCATTCCTGGAGGGTCTACCAGCACAAAGCCTGCCAAGGATAATGCTAAGAGAATGAGCAATCTCCCTGTCCTTTTTATTTCTCTCTTGTGGGTGATTGAAATGGTAGCTTCTAGCCAGGCTTTTGTTGAATTGCTGACATAAAAAACACAGAGACCTTAGCCTCAGATAAGGTCAGTGAGACACCCCCTCCCCTCTGTCTGTGCCTTGTGCTGGTGGGCCAGCCTCAGCCGCTGGTCCTGGCTCCTTCACCATGGGCCTCCTGCTCATGTTCCCTGGGGGAGGATGCCTCACCCACCCGTGCTGTTCATCCACTACCGTGATTCACAGTCCTGGTCCATGAAATCCCTCTTCTTTTACTCCCATTTTATGTGTCACAAGGAAGTTTTGGTTTAACAGTTAGACATTTAGGTCTTGTGCAAATTACACGATTCAAAATTCAAAAGGCCCAGAAAGAAAATTAGAAAAAACGTCCTTCTCTTGCTCCAGAATTCTTTGTTTTCAAATCACAATGCACACTATTCTTCTGTAATTCTGGTCATAGTATGGGTGTGTGATCAAAATACTATTCTCTCTCTCTCTCTCTCTCTCTCTTTTTGGAGAGACAGAGACAGAGAGAGAGGGAGAGGAAGATAGAGATGGGCTGGTCAGCAGTCTCTCAGCTGCTGTGAACGAAATCCAGATGTGTGCGCCCCCTTGTGGGCAAGTGCGGCATTGCGCCCTTGCGTCACTTTGCATCTGGCTAAACGTGGGACCTGGAGATTGGAACCGCTGGAGAATGGAACAGGAGCCTTAACCGCTAAACCATCTCTCCAGCCCTATTCTCATTTTTAAAGGACTCCAATCATTATATTCACATTGATATGACTTCTGGAAAATAATACTCCCAAAGAACTAGAGGCCTCAAACCTGTGAACATGGTAAACTATGTGGATGAAGGGGCTATACCCGTGCGACGAACAGTCATAACACATGGACACTTAACCCTGATCAGAGAAAGACGTGGTTAGAGGAGGCAGATCAGAAAACATCTTGGTGTTGCTGGCTTTGAAGATAAAAGAAGATAAAGAAGGGATGTGGGCGTCCTCCTCTAGAAACAGGAAAAGACAGGGACAAAGAGTCCCTCCTTGCTCTCCAGAAGGGAATGCAACCCTAGCCATCACCTGTGAAACCCTTACCACTCATTTGACCTACAGAATTTTAAGTTCATAAATTTGTGGTGTTTGAACCTATAAGTTTGTGCTTACTTATGACAGTAACAACACAGAATTATTTTTCATGTTAACATGATACATGTATTATTTGCAATTCCTTAATAAAATAATTTCATTTCAGTGTATAAAGGACTCACCCAAACTTTTTCTTCATAGTTTTTTTTTTTTTTTTTTTTTTTGATTTTTCGAAGTAAGGTCTCACTCTGGTCAAGGCATAGTTACTTTTAAAGGTATATCATGTTTTCTTTTTACAATTTAAACCATAATCACACTTTTTAAAAAAAAAAATTTTATTTATTTATTTATTTATTTATTTATTTATTTGCAAGCAGAGAGACTTAGACAGGAGAAACAGACAGAGAGAGACGGAGAACTATGGAGACCGTTTTCTTGCAACCACTTTTAGCAGGTGCTCCAGGTGTTTGCCCTGACCAGGACGGTAGGTATTGCCACTCTTGTGGCCGGATGGTGCATGGTTGAAACCATCCTTAGATGAGCCATCCTCAAGCCCCCATCTTTCTTATCATGTATCTCCTAGGAACTAAGCCATATAGGTCCTCCTCGTGTCTTGCCAGTCTACTGAACTCAACTCTTCTTGGGATTCTTCCATAAAAAGGAGAGAGAAAGGGTGAGAGAGAGAGAGAGAGAGAGAAAGGAGGAGAAAGAAGAGGAGGAGAAGCAGAAGGAGAAAGGAGAGGAGAAAGAGTAAAAAAACAAGAAAACACTCTTCCTTTACTTTCTTCTTTTTCTTAATTTGTCTTCAGTGTGTGTGTGTGTGTGTGTGTGTAATGTGGTGTGGTTTGTGTGGTGTATATAGGTTTATGTGCCCATGAGGTTTCTGATACCTTTGTTTCAGAATGTCTGGTGTCCCATTTCATCTCTCTTCTGCCCATCCTGACTTAACTGGAGCCTCTGGCTGATCTAGAGCTTCCCCTCCACCAGCATAAGGCTCCCCACAGTCCTGAAGTTATAGATTTGTGTGGCCACATCCAACTCTATTCATTTATTTAATTATTTATTTGCTTATTTATTTAACAGAGAGAGAAAGAGAGAGAGAGAGAATGGGTGTGCCAGGGACTCCACCTGATGTAAACAAACTTCAGATGCATGCACCCCTTGTGAATCTGGCTAACATGGGTACTGGGGAATCAAACCTTGGGTCCTTTGGCTTTGCAGGCAAATTCCTTAACCATTAAGCCATCTCTCCAGCCCCCACATCCAACTCTTTCTGTGGGCCAGGACATGTAACAAGAGCAGTCTCTCAGGCCTCCTCAGGCACCCCTGCTTTCATAAGTAGTGCTCTTAATGTCGGAACCATTTCTCCATTCTTTTGTTCAATTCTTACAGCACAAAACTTTAGTCACCAAGGCTGAATAATAGGAAATCATTCATCCTGGCTGGGAGTATTATTTTGTTACTTCATGATATGTTTCCATATCTAAATAATGGACAGAGAAGCTTTTACTAAAAGTGATAATACTTTTAAAAAAAATCAGCAATCTGGGGCTGGAGAGATGGCTCAGCAGTTAAGGTGTTTGCTTGCAAAGCCTAATGGCCCTGTTTTGATTCCCCAGTACCCACATAAGCCAGACGCACACAGTGGTGCATGTATTAAAGTTTGTTTGTGGTGGCTAGGAGCCCTGGCACGTTCATTCTCTCTTTTCTTTTTTTTTTTATTCTCTCTTCCTTGTAAAACAATCAATAATAATCTTTTGAAAATCAGTAATTCAAAAAGATTGCCATACTCAATTTTAAATTTATGTTCACTTTCCCAAATTAGCTCTCTCTAAAAAATCAGGCTAATTAATCAACCATGCCTCCTAGAGGCTAGTACATGTACAGATAAATTGGGAAAGGTGTGCTTAAGAAATGAACAAGCATGTCCATTTCATGGGTGTGAACGTTTCATCTGGGAGAAACTATCAGGCCTAGCCTTGTGCTGTTTGCTTATGTATTTGCATGAGCGGTACATCTGTGGAAATTTCAAACCCACGGTTCTCTGTGAAGACTGGCCCTGTCTCCATTACTCAAGGCATTAGCAGGCAATCTAGATCATGTGACTACAGTCATCCTAGGCCACTTGAATTGACATCAGGGCTCCAGAAGGAAATGCCATGAAGTCAAAAACAACAGATTAGGCTACCAGGAAGTGTGTCACTTTGGTATTAGCATAATATTGAGCTTTTGCTTAAAAGCAAGGGATGGGGCCAGGCGTGGTGGTGCACGCCTTTAATGGCAGCACTTGGGAGGAAGAGGTAGGAGGATCACCATGAGCTCGAGGCCACCTGAGACTACATAGTGAATTCCAGGTCACCCTGAGCTAGAATGAGACCCTACCTCAGAAAACCAAAAAACAAAAAACAACAACAAAAAAATAAAACCAAAAACAAAAACAAAAAACAAAACAAAACAAAACAAAAAAACCCAAGGGATGCAGTTCCCACTTGCACGATACCTTCCTATTCTCCAAGTCAAGCAATGTTCATATCAAGGGTAAGAAGCTGAGGCTAAGACCTTTTAACAATTTAATTTAATCAAATCATTCTTATCTTCTGTTAGCCACTGCACATAATTTACTTTTCTATAATTAGCTCCATGTTTTCAACAAACTATATAGAGATTTAGGTTTTTCTACTTCCATATGAGGCTCCTATGACGTGGCAAACTTGTGTAAATTTATTTGCCATCTTATTCTATCTGTCTGTCATAAATTTAATGATCATACCCAGCCCCACATCCTAGCAGGTAAAGGTAACTTTTTTGCCTCTCCTACACTAGGTTTGTTGACATTCCAGAGCTTTATTCAGAGACATGGTGCAATGTCTCTAAAAATTCCTTTAAATCTATAGGATATCTCTTTGAAAATTGATCATCTTCAAAGACCCATTGACCTCTTTCTTGAACAAGTAAATATAACTTTGTTTCATCCCTGTGATCCTACTCTCTTCTCATGGTAAATGATTCCTTAATTTAAACTTAGGAATTAAACAATGATAAGAAAATTTCAACCCTGCCCACAGGTCCTGAGCCTCCTACATAAAGCTGCACACCCTACAGGGCTACCTTGAGCACTTTTTTTACTTGAATTTTCCAAGCAAAGGCATGAAAGGGAAGAAACTTAGCTTCTCTCCTTAGCTGTGATTTTTTAGGTGTAAAGGAAGTTATTTCAATCTCTATTTGTCCTGGCCATAAATAAATCTGTGATATTATCTCAGCTATACATTTTGAAAACTTTTCATGTGATTCCATACACAATCTTGGTTAAATCCCCCTATCAACTACTAATTACCACTAATCAACATTCCTCACTTCATTCATTCGTTTTCCCACTTATAAGTTTCCTATATAAATGATGCAAGTCCCTTAACTTCTATGACCCTCATAACTCAAAGAAAGTATTTCCTCTTTCCCCAAATGTTTGTGAAGATTAACTGTCATAAAGTAACTGCATTGCACAGTCTGGGCACCCAATATGTGTAATCATTATGATAAAGCCAAGCATTGTCACCCTGTTTCCAGGTAGCAGATGAAAAATGTTCCGATTCATTATGATGGCAGAGAGGAAAAAGCATCTTCTAGAGAAAGGGAGAGCTGGTTCTGCTTTGAAATATTTTGTACTGGAAAAGCTCATTTGGTCAAAAGATGGTCTTAGAATGAAAGCAAATAAAATATAGGCTAAGTTCATGGAAAGAGCTATCACAGGGCCCAATGACATTCAATTTAATTCTTTTCCTAAGCTTATAAATAAGTACTGAAGTTACCTTTCTCCATTTAAAGTGCTTTCAGCCAAGACAAACAGCTCAAATCCTTTTATTTTCCCTTAGTAGCCCTTAAATGAACACCTTAGTTGTTTCTGGCATCTCTAATCCAACTTGGAGTCCTCCATACATTCTATGGCCGCTATTTATTTTCCCCACAGTCTAATAGTTCCTGTCTAAAAGATGAATTCAGAAGCTCCTTCCAGATTCCTCACCCATGACTGCTCCTGTAGAATTTACTTCAAAACCCATTATGGCACAAGCAGTAGGCCCCAGGCCCTTCATTTATGAAAAGAATATGAGACTAGAAATAAAATTTGCCTCAATATTATACAACTAAAAGATGAAACAACAATTATAGAACACATACTGAGTCATGCATTACATATTTTGGGCTGCCAGCCTGAAGGCTCCACTTTGTATCTCACAAAAAGTGCTGTATGTCTTCAGAGGAAATTCAGACTAAGAGTCACTGAGTGTCCCCAGCCATGGAAATCTAGGTTATTAATCCTATGAATGCATCTCAGATTATAAAACAACTAGTCAGCAGTGTGCCCTTCATAGATGAACAGTGTAGCCTACTAAGAGGGATTCTTGCAATAGCTGGGTGCATCAAGTGTCCCATTCCTTCTTTTTTTTTCTTAGAAAAATTCATTGAGGGCCTGAATGGATGGCTTAGTAGTGAAGGAGCTTTCCTGCAAAGCCAAAGGACCCAAGTTCAATTCCTCAAGACCCACTTAAGCCAGATACACAAGGTGGCGCATGAGTCTGAAGTTCGTTTGTAGTGGCTGGAGGCCCTGGCGTGCCCATTTTCTCTCTCTCTCTCTGTCTCTGCCTCTTTCTCTCTGTCAAATAAATAAAAACAGATAAATAAATTTAAAAAATAAAAAGAAAAATTCATTGAATTTATTTGAGAGAAAGAGCGATAGAGGGAGAGACAGAGAGAGAGAGAGAGAGTACTAGGGCCTTCAGCCACTGCAAACACACTCCAAATGCATGCACCACTTTGTGCATCTGGCTTATGTGGTCCCTGAGGAATTGAACCTGGGTCCTTTGGCTTTGCAGGCAAGTGCCTTAACTGCTAAGCCATTTTTTCAGTCCCACCATTCCTTCTTAGAATCTCATGGTGCCTTCAGAACAGTACTGTATCAATTAATAAGCAATGAATTCAGTACACATAGAGATAGAGAGAGATGAATACAATTGATAAAGACTATAAATATGCTAGGCAAGAAATGCCAATGACATGGGTTCAATTCCTGAGTAACCACATGAAGCCAGATGCACAAAGTGGCACATGTATCTGGAGTTCCTTTGTAGCAGCTGGTAGCCCTGGTGTGACCATACTCATTCTGTCTGTCTGTCTCTCTCTGTTTGCAAAATAAATAAATAAAATATGTTTTAAAAATCTAGATAGGATAATGGCATGTGTGATTAATAGGAAGCCGTGGCTCAATGAAGCTGCTTTGTTGTACTGTGAAGCTATGGTTCACAGTACATGTACGGGGGAAAACAGAACCGAATGCCAATTTTAGTTAAAGACCTTGATCATTTCTCACTAATGAAAAATTTAATATAGGCTATATAATAGCTCTAATTTTGTCTCTGTATATCTACCGATATATATTATATATAGTCATTTTTAATTTTTTATCATATTCCAGTGTGAGTTCAGATATTACAGATTACACATTGACTTTAAAATTTCCCCATGCCCTCAAAATAAATTCCCTAAGTTTTGGCTATATTTAAAAAATAGAATGAACTCCTGTTTATAATATTTTACATTTTAAAAACTCCCATTCTTACCACAAGTATCTCAAATATGTTATCTATTGAATGCAAAATTTAAATCTCTTAAAATTTTCTTAGCATTTAAAGTTAAAAGCAATATGACATAAGTTCATACTGACTTTACTCACTTTTTTATTTTATACTATAAGCCATGAATTTTTTGAGATACAGAGAAATTCAAAAATTGATAAAATGAAAACATAAAACCTCTTATCTGATGAAGCAAATACTCTACTTTGGACACAGATACAAAGGTAATAAGATCTAAAGATAAACTAAAAGGAAGGAAGAAGACATGGACTTTTCTGGTATGGAATTAAGAGCTTTCAATTGTAAGAGAATTCTCAAAGATGGCTGAAAACTGTGATGTTTCACTAACATATAGCTAGAAAAATAAATAGAAGGGACCGTCTTGGCAGAGTCTAGGGAGGTTAGAACAAAGACCCTCAGAAAGGGGTGTTTTTAGCATGCTCTGGGGATGGCAAACAGGCAGTATGGGGACGCTCAGTCCTAGGACAGTCATGGGAGAATGTAGGAGACAATTTCAGGAGGTGTGAGCGTCACAGTGTGGACTGTGATCCAATGGAGATGCATACAGCTTATGTTCCAAATGGCCTATGGCTTTTCCACTGAGACTGGGAGTGTTGGGAGGCACCTAATCGGAAGGCTACTCATTCCTTTAGATCCAGTGTCTTTTAGTAACATTCCTGACAGTGCTAAAACAGAGCCAAGAAAACCATCCCCAGTTCTTCTTCCTTGAAAACATCTCCTTCGATACTTCTGCTTCTCAGTTTATAAAGGCTAGGCATTATCCATTTACTTCCTGTCTCAGAAAAAGAGGGTAGATCACCTCATGACTTTCTGTTAACAAACTCTCATATGTCAGGATCAGAGCTCTTGCTTTTTTAATGATTTTGATCATTTTCTGTCCAAGTTACATCAATATTCTATGTGAAAAGTATATTTTCAGCTATCAGAGTTCTAGAAGCAGGTGTGGGTATGAAAGACACTTCCAGAAACCAGACAGAAGAGCTGAGCACTCCTGATCCATTCTAGAGCTTTACCCTGTATTCCTGACACCCCTGACCATGGGACATGAGGCGGCTCTTCATTAACTCTTCTAGAGAATAAACCATAAACCGATAATATGGCATTGTCTGGAAACAGGGTGGGAGGGGCAGCCACCTGTATACAGCATTGCATGGGTCAGTTTTCACAGGGTTGAACTTCTTGTCGCCATCACTGATGAGACTTCAGATTCTAAGACTATGCTACTGAGCCAACCATTATAACTCAATCCTCTTTCCTTTTTGCCTAAGTGCATTAGTTTCTATTATTTTCCTTCCTAAAGTTTAAACGTTTCCAAAATCACTTCACTCTCTCATAAATGAAGTTTCTGTGAGGAAAAGGTAAAAGGGTGTGTCCATTGTAATAGTTAATTTTTAAATATCAACTTTGCCAGGTTATAGTGCCAAGGAATTTAGTCAAATATTATTCTGGATGTTTTATGAAGGTGTTTTGTTGGATGAGATGAATATTTAAATCAGTGAACTTGGACAAAATACTACTTTCCATACTGTGGATAGGCATAATTCAATATGTTTAATATGTCTAATAGGCCAAGATGGAATTTCACCAGCAGAAATTCTTCTGCTTCTGGCTGCGTTTTTTCCCTGTCCCTCTCTGACTGATCTTCTCTGCAGGTTATGGATTTACCAAAGCTTCTTAATTTTGTCAACTGCTTCAAATCTCTACCCCCTCACTCCCTTCCTCAACTTGTGAGAGTTACAACCCAATAAATCCATTGTAAGCAGAAAAGACAGTAAGTCAAAAATGCATGTCAAGCACCTAAGCTACTAAAATCACAGTTTAGACACAGTCTGCTAATGAAAAACCATTATTTCCCCTTGTGAACACTTGGCTGGCAGGGAACAGCTAGCTTCTATTGACCAGCAACATAATAGAGTGGTTTACCACATATCCTCAACCTGGGAAAAGATTCAAAGCATGGACATTGGACAACATATGCTTATGGTCTTTGCACCATTATAAAATTGAAAAATCCCAAATTGAGCAATGATTAAGTTGAGAACTATGTGAATGTATAATCCTGATTATGTGGTCCCTTTAGAAAACTCTGACTAATACACCAACTCATCCTTTTAACTATATATGAGAGAATATCCTCCTTTTATCCATTTTCTCCCTTTATAGATATTTCTGTACTTTCAACTTGTCAACACTCATTTCTGATACTTTTCATATAATGTGAACTCAGGAAGACTCCAAACAGCTGAAGTAGAGGCTGAGTCATTACAATTAGACAATTAAGAAAGCAATTTAACCATCCTAATTGTTCCTTAATAAGACATATTCCTCACTGTTTTGCCAGATATGAAAATGGCATTTCATATTGTATGCTAATGAGCACTTTACAGTCTAGTACTTTAAAATTCTCCACCCACTAGAAATATAGAAACAGTTCATATCTACTAACTTAATCAACTATTTCTTTATTGAAAGGACCAAGTCTACAAGTTCATTAAATAAATTCTGTATTTTAAGCATTTTTATTTCCAAATGAATAACCATAATATCTTATGAAGAACTAGTAATGGCTACTAATAATATTTGCTTTTATTTTCTGGTAAATCAGACATGCTTTATTGTCTTTTCTTTAAAATACATAAACCAAAGTAGAAAAGCTACATTAAGGTTACCAGATTTCTTTTTAAAAATTAATTAATTTATTGATTTGACAGAGAAAGAAGGAGAGAGAGAGAGAAAAAAAAAAAGAGAGAAACAGGCGTATCAGGGTCTCCAGCCATAACAAACGAATTCCAGATGCATGTGTCCCCTTGTGCACCTGGTTAACGTGGGTCCTGGGGAATCAAACCCAGGTCCTCAGGCTTTGCAGGCAAATGCCTTAACCGCTAAGCCATCCCTCCAGCCAAACAGATTTCTTTAATGTATAATACCACCATCACATCCATATGTACAGACAGTCAGTACATTATCATGAGTCAAGCCATTGAAAACCTCCTGGAATAGGTGAAAAAACACAGTGTGTTGTAAGGAAGTCTGATAAGATCAATACTAGAGAAAATTGTAGCATGTTGTCCATTCAGAGTGAACCAAGAAATAAAATGCTATGTTAGAGAAGGTGTGGTGGTTTGATTCGGGTGTACCCCATAAACTTGCATGTTCTGAATGCTAGGTACCCAGCTGATGGCAATTTGGGAATTGGAGCCTCCTAGAGATGATACATATTGGGGGACAGACTTATGAGTGTTATAGCCAGCTTTCCCCTGTCAGTGTTTGGCACATTTTCCCACTGATGCCATCCACCTGATGTTGGTGATGAGGTGATGTCCACCCTCTACTCATGCCATCATTTTTTCCTGCTGTCATGGAGCTTCCCTTCAAGTCTGTAAACCAAAATAAACCCTGTCCTCCCACAAGCTGCTCTTGGTTGAGTGTTTTCTGCCAGTGACGCAACACTGATTGCAATATAAGGGAAATATAAACTCTGGAATGATGAATGGCTTTCCAGGCTAGGAATCTGGAGGGTGCACCCTACATATCATGTATTAAAACTCAGAGTGATTAATTTTAACACTATGCTGCCCATCAGAAGAATTATAGTTGTTCTATTGGACTTTGAAGCAAAGAGCTCATGAAAATTAAGAATTTGGGAGAAATGGAAAATTGACTAACAAAGAACAAATATTTTAAAAACTTCCACATTCAACAGAACTGGACTCTAGTAGCAGATCCTGTTGGCTATCTGCCCATGTGTGCTTCCCTATACACTGAAAGGGTGCCACCAAGAGTTGTTCACTGGTGGAATTTCCTTCATGTCTGAAGCCCACTTTGCCAATGAATACAGCAGGCCAAAAAGCCTGGGGCATTTCTCCTCCAGGGTTCATCCTTTAACTATTGCTCTGAGGACTGGGGTTTAATTAGACACTCCTGTTCCCTTGTACAGGTACCATGATATCCTTGCAGACCATTTTCTACCCTGGCTCTGAGAGTTCCTCCAGGTAGTGTCAGTTCCAGTACCCCAGAGTCAGATGCTAAGCAATGGCTCCCAGCACTGAAAATGGTAAACAGGCATGCTGAAGTCCCACAAATTAAAAAAAAAAAATGCTCACCCATGCTGCGCTGTGTTGGGATACATGTATAAGTAGATAGAAGGAAATGCATTGATTATGTAATGTCTCTAGTGTTTTATAGGTCTAAGACTGAATATTAAGCTGGTTGTTTTAATTGTCCCCGGGACATGGAAGGAAAAGCAAATGAATCACATGTCAGTCTGCTGCCAACCTGAGGCAACCGTGTGGAAGCCAGAAACGCTGTGGGTAGCATTTAAAATGACCCTTATCTTTCTAAGCAGAGGGAACAGTGGCATTAAAAAAATTGGGCTTCATGTAGGATTTTGAGATTAGTGAACTTGGAAACTAGTTAGGTTTCTGTGCTAAGATCAATGCTATGAGACACTGGGGATCATTTGCTAGATGTGATCTGATGCAGGCAGTACTGTTAAGCTTAGGTGTCCAGGATCTGCAGTGTACTCCCTGACAGAAGCATTTCCATAATATCTTGTGTCTTAAAAACCAAAACTGTGGGAAAGGAAAATTGCTGACAATGAAAGTGTTACTTCTTCTGCTTCCATGCCTCATTTGCAGGTGTGTGTCTTCAGGTTTATATAGACACAGAATCTCTTCACCATTGGCATCATCTTAGCCAAACTTCTGGTGCTGCTGTAACAGAATACCACTTGTGGAGACTGAATAATTTAGATGGACAAGAGATTTATTGGTCTCCCAATGCTATAGGTTGGGAAGTATAGGAGTGTAGCAATGGCACCTGGCAAGGGCTTTTATGCAATGTCACAACATGGCAGAGGTGAGAACAGAGAGAACCTGGATGTGTTCATCTTTCTATATTCTGATTTCAACTGCATAAAAAACAAATATATATATATATATGTGTGTGTGTGTGTGTGTGTGTGTGTGTATGGTAGACCATGCTGTGTGTTGATGCATGTATACATAGAGTAATATACAAATCATAATCCTATCTATCTCCCAAACATTTATCATTTCTTTTTTAAGAAAAAAGTTTATTCCAACTTATAGTTTTTTTTAATATTTTAATTTTTTATTAAACCTTATAATTTTATTTAAAAACCTAAATTAATATTTATAATCATAATTTAAATATAGTTGTTTTCTCAAGTAATTTTCATAACAGCTGCAAGTTCACTAAGACAGTTAAGAAAAAAATAACACTTTCCAAACAGTAATAGTATTATCCAATGATCATAAGTGTGTAGCCTTGAAATGCATAGCAAAATGTTTATTGCATTTGTAAAACTGGGAGTAGATCTTGATCTTTCTTCCTTTTCATCTTGCTCTCTCCCTCTGTCCCTACCTTTTTTATAATGTATTTTTATTTATATTATTCTAATTTTACATTCCCATTGGTGACTCCATCATCCTCCTCCCTGTCCTCCCCCCTCTGAAGGGACCCTCATCAATGGTGAATGTGGGTCATGCATTGTGGGGGTAGTCAAGAGTTATGGGGGATAGGCCAAGTCTCTGTGCACAATGTCCCAACTTGTGGCTCTAACACTTCTTTTGGCGAAAACATTTAAAATTCATTTTCTTGTAGCTTTTAAAAAAGTACACTGTACATTATCATTATCTGCCCTACTGTGCAATAGCAGAAGAGATTTTTTTTTTTCATATACTTACTACCCATCGACCAGTCTTTCACAGTCTCCTGTTTCTGGAATCAAATCCTAGGTTAACTCAACTACTATGATAATGTCACATGAGGATAGAGTTGTCATGACCTACTTACCTATCAGAAGTCCAGCCTCTTAGTGGTATTTCAGTAGTTTTAAAAAGTATTTTTATTTATTTATTTCAGAGAGAGACATGGAGAAAAAAGCAGGCAGAAAGAGACTGAGCACGGACACATCAGGGCCTCCTGATACTGCAAACATACACCAGATGCATGTGCCACTCTGTGCATTTGGCTTTATATGGGGACTGGAAATTGAACCCTGGCCATCAGGCTTTCAGGCTTTACAAGCAAGTGTCTTTTACCTCTGTGCCATTTCTCCAGCCTATTTTCTTTCTTTCAAAACAATATTTATTTGAGAGTGAGGGACAGACGGAGAGAGAGAGGAGAATGGACATGCCAAAGCCTCCAGTCACTGCAAACGAACTCCAGATGCATGTGCCAACTTGTGCATATGACTTACATGGGTCCTGGAGAATCGAACAGAGGTCTTTTGGCTTTGCAAGCAAGTGCCTTACCACTAAGCCTTCCCTCCAGCCTTCTTTCTTTCTTTCCTTCCTCCCTTCCTTCCTTCTTTCCTTCCTTCCCTCCCTCCCTCCTTCCCGCTTTCTCTTTTTCTTTCTTTCTTTCTTTCTTTCTTTCTTTCTTTCTTTCTTTCTTTCTTTCTTTCTTTCTTTCTTTCTTTCTTTCTTTCTTTCTTTCTTTCTTTCTTTCTTTCTTTCTTCTTTCTTCCTTCTTTCTTTCTTTTTTTGAGGTAGGATCTCACTCTAGCCCAAGCTGACCTGGAACTCACTCTTTATTCCCAGGCTGGTGACATATTCATAGCAATCCCCACACTTGGCTTCCGAGTGCTAGGCTTGCTTCACTACACCTTGCTCTGTTTCAAAGCTTTTCAAATTATCTTCCTTCTATAGTAATCATTATTAAGTTGTCTTTATTTTCCATCAATTCTCATGAAAAATCTTGGTGATTTCCTGTTGCAGTAATTAGCTAGTTTTGTTTACTACCATCTATGAAAACAAGACACCTCACAGCGAATCAGTCCCTGAGTTCTATCCTCCATGTGGACTCTATTCAGTAGCAGCAAGTCTGTCTCCTAATAAAAATTAGTCTGTTCTACTGTCAGTGATTCCTTCCTGCTGGCATAATGATATGAATTGGGTTTTTGCTTTAGGATCGATTTGCTTTGCATATCTCCCATTTTGTGCTATAATTTTGAGTTTATAGAGGTTAATTTTCTTTGATTTCATTTATGTTTGTGATTTTTTTAAGTACCTTTCTGTCAATCCTAAGTACACACTGTAGTTTAATATTGTTGGAGATTTTTGTGCAAGAGAAAGACCTGGCTTGAGTTAATTCTGGAGGGTAGTTAGAAAGCAATTTGTGAAGGAATCTACAGTTTCTGAAGTGAGCAACAGGATGTCCTTGAAAGATTGTTAGGCACTAGAGTGATGGGTCTAGAAAGCTAATTAAAACGTCTTGGAAGATTGGGACTGGAATGAAATGGTCCAAAGGACATCCATGATCCAGCTGAAGACTTTGGAACAGCATGGGCAAATGGATTAAAGAGGATAGGGCAGGTTTGAGAAATATAATTCCAGGAAGAGATGTTCAACTTTGGTAACTAATTGGATACAGGGGCTGAGTGTAGAGAGTCCTAATTAAATTAGGTTTGCTCATATCTCTCCGTTTCTTATCTGAGACTTGTCTCTCAACCTCATCTTTTTGTTTCTGCTTCCTGCCACTCATTAAGCAGTTAAAGAGTCAGAGAAGGACTAAGACATCAAAGAAAAATCAGCTTATAAAACAGGACATGGAAGAATGTAAAAAGTAAATAAATATTGAGGTAATAAGGCTCAATCAATAGCGTTCTCCACAAAGAGTGCCAAAGTCTTCCAAATGGTTGTGTTGGTACCTTAATATTGGTGACAGTCCCATATGTATATTCAAGCTTATAAAACAGTGTATTATCAATTATGCTTCAATACTGCATTTAAAAAGTGCCTAAGCCACATATTATCTAAGGCTCTGACTGAAAATGATTTTCATATTTTTTTGAACACATACTCCATATCTCAGATGTAAAAGCTCCAGAGATTTTTGGAAAGGATATTTGCATTTTTTATTTATTATTATAAAACTTATTGTATTAAAATTTTGTATTTCTTTGAGATAAACACAGGCAGAGAGAGAGAGGGAAAAGAAGAAAGGAGAGAGAGAAAAAGAGAGAGACAGAGACAGGGCATACCAGGGCCTTCTGCTGCTGCAAACAAATTCCAGACTCATGTACTACCTTTGTACATTTGGCTTTATATGGGTACTAGAAAATTGAATATTGGCTGATGGGCATTGCAAGCAAGTACCTTTAATCCAAGCACTATCTTCCCCAGCCCTGAAATAGAGAGTTTTTGAAGATAATTTCTAAAATATGTTATAACCTCATTCCAGCATCACTTCTCTTAAGGATGTATGGTGTGTATTGAGTTTGATTCTGTTGAGTTGCACCCATCCTGAAAGTGGTAGACCCAATGGACACAATATTCTTACTAATATAAATAAATAATATATATAACATATTTCTGCATTTGTATATGTGTTTATATTATATATGAGATATATTATGTATTGTATACATTTCTTGTATATGATAATGAAAAATGTTTATAGCTTAAATTTATACTTAAATTTGGTTTATATTTGATACTATTGCACAGAAAAAGGGAGACAGTTGGAGTTTCATGTGTTTTTTAAGCTAAGTTCATTAAAATGATCAGAATGAATGAAATCCATCCTAGTAACTTTGTGACAACATAATGGGCAGCAGCAGCTGCTGCAGTGGGGTGAGTATGGAGGATTCCTTAGGTAGAGGTAGAGGGTAGGAATATCTATCTCTCATGTCACATTAGCAGACTCTCAGATTAGTGCCTTGACTTCTCTTCACAGAGGCATATGTTTAATAGAGCTTCCTAGGGACCCAAATAGAGCTCACTTCAGCATTTGCCTAATCTAAATGGAGGCCCTGGGTTTGATTCCAAGTACCAACACTAGAAAAAAATTGTTGTAGTTGTTTTCTCTTATTATTAGTTCTCTCCTCTACCCTCCCCTATCAGACTTTCTCTTGCACCATGCTCTGAGTCTCATGAGGACTAATGATACATGTAGAGTTGGCCCTCTGCTCTTGTGTGGTCTGTATATCAGGGTTCCAAGTCTATCAAGTCAACCAAAACCACACAAAAACATATGGTGAAGAACAAGAGTCAATCCTGAATACGGACATTGTTTTTAATTGAGAACTTTATTGCATGAACATTGCACATATTGGTCATATCCCCATCATTGTGTTCATTCTCCCCCAGACCCTTTTGCACTGAGGGCCCCCTCCTCACTGGAGTTACCTGTATTCACTCTGGGGTCATGAATGTACCAATCAGTCTCTGTGAAGTGAGGGCAATGCCTCATAATATACCTTCCCACCCTGTGACTCTTACATTCTTACTGGCCCTACTTCTACATTGTTCCATGAGCTCTTGTGGGTGCATTATAATCCTCCTTTTGTGTTGAGTTCTCAGCAGCCTCTGTTTTACCGACTTGAGGTGTTTTGAGTCTCTCCATTGTCTCCTGCCATCTCCTTGGAGGTGGTTCTCAGGCTAACAGTGAGAGCAGCACTGATATTTAATCCACCACATCCTCTGTAATGTTTCCTGGGCCCTGGCGGATGATAGAGATGACTCATTTTGTACTAGGCAGTAGGTGTTCATCTCTTGCTATTCTGCTGGGTTTTGGTTCTCCCTGGTATCTGCTGCCATTTGTAAAGTACAGATATTCTGATCAAGAGTGACAGCAGCATAGATCAAATGGGAAAAATAGAGACATTTAGAGGACTTTCTATAGACATGGCCTCACCTTTTAGCCAAAGAACAATGGAAGCTTTCCTCTGGGGTTTATGACCTTCCAAGCCATAGCTTGGTTTTCAGTGCCACGTCTCAGTTCCCTCCCACTGTGTGACCCTCACAGAGCCAATCAGAGACCAGTTGATTACCCCATAGCCTGTGTGCACTATTGCACCAGTGTGTACATTTTGCCTGGTTAGTTGATTTTGTAACTTGTAGGACCTATTACGTGTTCAGCTACTGGTGACCAAAGACTGTCAGCAGTTCACATAGCACTTTCCAGCACTATGAGAGAGAGCCAGCCATCAGGAAGCCGGCTTTCATCTAAGTTCCAGCATGGTCTTTCAATGTCCTTTGACCACAGCCTGTGCTGTCGTTAGCAGCAGGTTCTTACCATTTAGATCTTTAGAGTAACTAAGTACGTTGTCAATAGCCTGCATTGTTTTGGGGACTACATGGGCCTGCCTGACAGGTCACTGTGGAAGGTCACCCACTCTAGCACTGGGATTTACCAACAAAAGCTGGTGCTCTATCTCTGAATATTTGTTTGCTATTTTGAATAGAGAATCCCTTAAGCAGGATTCTCTATTCAGACATTTTCCTTTATGAAAGAGAGAGAGAGAAAGAGAGAAAAGGGGAGAATTCGTGTGTCAGGGCCTCTGGCCACTGCAATTTACCTCCAGATGCATGCACCACCTTGTACACATGTATGACCTTGTGCATGTGTGACCTTGTGCATCTGGCTTAAGTGGAAACTGGAGAGTTGAACATGGCTTTGTAGGCAAGTGCTTTTACTACTAAGCCATGTCTCTGCATAATTTTTATTCCTATATAATATCTCTAGCTAATTCCTTGGATTTAACTGTCCTTTACATGCTGGGGATTACTCAATTCTATCTCTGTTCATTTTCTCTCTCTTTCTCTCTCATACTTTTTTCCTCTCCATTTTTTTACACATTTTATTCTTCTTCCTACAATTGCTGCTTTAAAACTTATCTTGTATTAGGTGCCATGAGACACAAGGGATTTAATTTGAATAAAAAAGGGAGAGCTGACAAGAGACAACAGGGATGAAAAATTGCACGTATGCCAAGTAAATTAGTAGCAGCATCCCTAATGGGTTCATTATAGCTACTCTATTAGTCATACACACACACAAAAGATTTTCTTATAGACAAAGAATTTGTTGGAAATGTGGAATATATCTCACAGAATCTACAGGCTGGCCAGATCAAAGAAAGATCCAGGCAAGGCAGAGTCAACACAACACAGATGCTATCAATATCCCTGGGTTCTATACTCCTTTCAGTGGCCCTGGGCTCTAATCTTAGCTATACACGGAATCACTGGCTCTTCCCTTTGCTGCACCCTCTAACTCAGAGGTGGCTCTCTACCAGGTGAGGCTCAGACCACCTAGCAGGGGAACATCTTACCTGTTTTAAATGTCTGTGTAGGAACTGGAGTCACTGCATGTCTTTCTCAAATACATGTATGAATGAGATTATCCCTAAATCATATATTCATTAGATGCAATTCCAGAAATGGGATGCTTTAGAGTACAGTGGGGATAGAAGTAGTCCTCAGATCCCTCGGTTCTCATGCATAGCTCTGTGCTGAATTATTGTATAAGTTCATGTAGATTATTCACCCTCTATGGACTGCACACCACTCAATTTTCAACAAAGTGTGATTGTTTCCACATGCTTTCTCACCTATCCCAGTGTTAAGATATTCTAGGAAGCTAAAGAAATATATCAAGGAAGCAATTCATACCCAAGTTTGTAGCACCTAATAAGTTATGACCCTTCTTGCAAGTCCATAGGGGGTAACATGGGAATATCTTCACTAGGCATCACAAAGATAGAATACAAATGAGAAGTTGTAAAGGTTACTATCCTCGCTGGTCAAATGAACTGAAGCGACACTCAGAGAGGCAAGGTGCCAATACCGTGGTGATGTTTATGCTGCTGAAAAGAAGTATGATGGGAGCCAGATTTCCCTCTGAGCAAACAGTTCAGCAGAAACATGAAAAATATCACAGTGTAAAAGGCAAGATATGTCAACTCAAAATCAGTTAGAGGTAACAGGATAAGAACAATTAAGCCTTGTGTTCTGCAGAAATGCTTACAGAGCTGAGAAATTCTGTAAAGAGCAGCATTGACTACAAATGATATAAGCTGATTTTCTATAGCGTTATTCCTGGCCATAGAGTAATACACCAAGAAGAATGAAAATTGAAATGCAAATGTGTTTTTAATAGTAAATGCTGCAAAAATAGAGCAAGATAATAAGCTAAAATTAATTTGGGGTATTTGGTGATCTAATAAATATAGTAGAAAAGTATTCGTTTGAACCTGAAAGGTAGACAATGATGATAATTTAAAATTCTATCTGTTCATATTACCTGAGGAAATAATCACTCATTTTGTTCGAGAGACAAGTGAAGTAAATTCAAATTGCAAGTTTGGATTTATTTAAGATCTTACAGATATTTCACAGCATAATGGATGCTGAGAAAATCCAGAGGGAATTATTTTTCTCCTGACACCAATTACTTGGGGTAGAGCGTTCAGTTTAGGACTACATGAAGGTTGAGAGAACAAAGTCGTTAATGACACACCAAGAGATCATCTTTCAGAGAAGCACTCCTACAACCTCAGTTCTCTCAAAAGAGAATTATTTCATTTATAGCTTGACAAGACTACTTTATATACACGTCTATGAACAGAGTTTTTTTTTTTTTTAATTCAGAGAGATAGGATTTAAGGTAGTGTATATGTTTGTGATCTCTCCTCACTTTTTTTTTCATGATTTAGGAACAGCAAGTGTATGGCATATGCATTATTAACTAGTATATTGTACAATACCAAATTCAAATATCAAAAGAGAAGTAGATTCTCTTTTCTTAGAAAATAGTATTTTATGGGGCTGGAGAGATGGCTTAGCGTTTAAGGTGCCTGCCTGCTAAGCCTAAGAATGCTGGTTCCAATCTCCAGGTCCCACGTTTAGCCAGATGCAAAGTGACACAAGGGTGCAATGCTGAACTTGCCCAAAAGGGGGCGCACACATCTGGAGTTTGCTCACAGTGGCTGAGAGGGTGCTGGCATGCCCATTCTGTCTCTCTCTGCCTATCCCTCTTTCTCTGTCTCTCTCTCAAAAAAAAGAAAGAAAGAAAGAAACAAAGAAACAAAGAAAGAAAGGAAGGAAGGAAGGAAGGAAGGAAGGAAGAAAAAGAAAATAGTATTTTATGAATGGACTAAGGCCATGGCAACTTGAGGAAATATGTTGTCATTCAAGGAAATAGAGCAAAAACATAGATCTAAATGGTTTTATGCCTTCTTTCCAGGAAATATAACAAAAAGCAGATATGTCCCTCTGTAATGATCCTATACTGTAAAAGAGTAACATGTGTCTAAAAGCAATAGGAAGTACATGAAGGCAAATTCTTAGAAGAGAGGTGCCTTGAAGCTGATGTGGGAGAGGAGCTCACCATAGTGGAGGCTGTCAATGTGGCTGCCTGAGAGGAGCTTGCTCTTGATGAAATTAAGTAGCTAATTCGAGGTAGAAGCAATTCTTAACATTCTCATTCCTTCTAGCTCCCAGCTATATATTTTGTCAGAATTAGGTATATTATTGTATTAACACATACTGCAGTGACATAGACTGAGGAGTTTTGTAAATATTGTGAAATAAATGAAAAGATGAAAAAATAATTGTGGAATCAGAAAATAATGTGCTATGGAGGGCATACTGCTGAACTTAGAAATTTGTTTCCTTTCTGGATGATATTGAGCATGGTATGCAATCTCTCATTGGGTTTGCTTGTGTATTTAAGGCAAGATTCCCATGAAAATTAAGTGGTATGATGCATATCAGTTTCAGAACAGAAAAATTATCAGCTGTTTCTAGAATTTACAGTATTTATAATGTTTTCATGCTCATATTTCAGTAATTTTATAATTAGTAATCTATATGATCTGACTGTCTATAACTAAAGAGTTGAATGTGAGTATATTAAGACGTGAGAACTATGGAAAATAATCTGGAGGAACTTCATACTCTCTAACAATTGAGATTTGGGAGGGGATTGTTACTGCTGCATGGACTTACCTATGCTGACTAATTCAACATAAGTGAATATATGCAGCAGAAACCATGTACTATACTGTAAAGTCATAGTAAAAAAAAAAAAAGTGACTTCTAACTGGTAAACTTACCATATCTTTGATGAAAACAAACAAGAAGGATGAAATGGCAAAAGCAGTGTGGTCTAGAATAGCTAGAATAATGACTAGCTTTTATTAAGGCTGTGGTGGATATAAAAAGAGGCACGAGAGAGAGAGAGAGAGAGAGAGAGAGAGAGGGAGAGAGAGAGAGAGATATGTTGGTGATGCCATCTTGATTCATGAATTTTTAGGATCAGAGCCATTTTCTAACCTTTTATAAAGCCAAGGCTTTTTAAACTTTTTCCATTCAAGATCCTTTTTCTTTTGAGAAAGTATTATGCAGTGCTTGATCTTTAAATAGATAAAATTGGTCTACAAATCAAACATTTACTGATAATCAATTATTAAGAGATTTATTTTAAAAGAATTATTTGGCATACATATACTTTTACTATTTATTAAAGATGAAAGCAAATTTGCAATTGAATAAAAATATTACATGGTCACCAATGTTATGGCACAGCCATTGAGTTTATACTTTTATCTCTTACTAATAAGATTAAAAAAGGAGGGCTGGAGAGATGGCTTAGCAGTTAAGGCGCCTGCCTCCTAAGCCTAAGAACGCTGGTTCCAATCTCCAGTGGTTCCAATCTCCAGGTCCCACGTTTAGCCAGATGCAAAGTGACACAAGGGCGCAATGCCACACTTGACCACAAGGGGGCACATGCATCTGGATTTCGTTTGTAGCAGCTGAGACTGCTGGCGCGCCCATCTCTATCTGTCTTCCTCTCCCTCTCTCTCTCTCTCTGTGTGTCTCTCTCTCTCAAAAAAAGGAAAAACTCAAAATTTTAGAAAAAATAAAATAATTACTTTCACAATTTGATTAAATATATATGTAAAGTAAAGTAATTGTATTTCTCTAATGTTTTCCAAAAATTAGAGTTCTGTGGGTAAAGCCATAGGTGGGTCACAGACCCATTAGAGAATCTGATTAAAAATGTTTACCTTACCTGAGGCAAAATGAAGGTTTCCATATCAACATACTTTTAAGGGTTCCTTCACACTTATTTACAAAGTAGTATACTTGAGCTTCTCCATCAAACCCTGATTTGTACTATGCAGAAAGTTTTAGAAAATTATCTCCCAATAATTTTAAGCTGTTGTAACAATATGAACATCAAGGAGAATATAATACACCATGGATACTTACATTAATGTAGCTATTATGGATGGACAATAGTCAATAAACATCAAATTGAAAAATGCTCTGTGACCTAGCAATTCTCTCATAAGAATAACCCCTATAGATATACTGGGAAAATAATTCTATGATGTATGTACAAGGATATTCAGTATAGCTTCTTCATTTGTAATGGAAAAGTGCCTGGAACCCATTGACAAGGAATTTGAAATTAAATTTTAGTGCATTTATATAATGCCCTTCAACTGTTAAAGGGAATGAAGTTGATTGATGTTTATTTACTGATCTGGTGTGATGTCCCATTTATTTAAATCAAGAAATAACTGTGTTTGTTAAAGAGTGGTTTGATGATTTTTGACAAAGTGGTGTGTCTATGTCTATTCTATACAGATGTACAGGGCATTATTTAACATAGCTGCCTTTGGTGAGCCATATATCCATACATAACACATAGGAGAACTCACTAGATTTTTTATTATTACTTTACCCATCATTGCTCCATAGTCAACATATTTTTATTTCCTTTGAGAATACAAGGCACATGGATGAAAGTCATTACATTAACTTTTAATCTTATTTCATTAATAAACATGGATTGTTTGTGACAATCTTGGGAAATGAATACAATAATATGCAAAAAGTTAAGATTCAAGAAAAAACTGCATAAATGCCAAAATATGATATTAAATTTGAAACAGCTCTGCCAAATGCAATAATCTCACCTGAGGCAGTGTGTGTGTGTGTGTGTGTGTGTGTGTGTGTGTGTGTGTGTGTACTGCCCAGTATGAAAACATGTGAATCTCATAGTTCATACAGTAAGAACTCAGAGAGGCATAGGCTTTGTGCCAAAAGTCTGTATAAACTCCTTAAAAGCATATTGCAAATTTCTTTATCACAATTTTGATTGATTGGCAGCTGAAAGCATTTACATCTTATTTATCGAGAATCACACAAGTAAACAGTAAATATAATTAATAGACCATGAGGTACCCCTCTTGTCTAGATATGTAACACCATCCCTTATGTGACTTCAACTGCTTCAACAGTAACCAGCTATATTTGGCAGTGTTGGCAGCTTTAATAAGATAGCTGTTAGTGATGCTGAGAAGGTATGCTCATTTTCAGCTGAGGCTGACAACATTTGATACATAGGCCATGTTGACAATAGTACCAGCTGGATCAAATCTGTCAAAAAAATAAAATAAAAGCCAACTAGTCAGTATGTTTCTCCACAGTTTTCAAGGGTGACAGGCATTTTTTTGAAATGCTCAAATTGTATCTAATTATGTTTTTAGTACACATTAAAAGAAATACTATTCAAAATATCTTAAAACTCAATACTATTTCTATGAAAATTACTATATTTTAATTATATCTGAATTCATACCTACATAATACTTGTAAAAAATTGGTTAAATTATTGTGAAATCCACAGTGTTTTTCTATTTCATCTGATAAAAATCTGCTTGAAAATATATTTGTTTTTATAGGCTCAGTGTCAAATTTTGATGAACTTGTAACTGAACTTGTAAATGAAGAGTACACGTTTTCCAAAAATGATTTAAATTTTTCTCAGTAAATGAAATGTTTTAGGCAGCATCAAGGAGGCTAATTTGGGAAGGGGCAAGGGGTTAAGGCTTGGACCTTTAGCACGAGGCCTCCAGGTGCAATTATGAACACAGGTAAAGTGCTGGATGCTGAGTGAGATCCAAATACAAGGTTAGGTGCTGGGTGAAACCCAGAAAAAAAATCTTTCATAACATGGTCTCTTTTCTGTAAAATTTCTCCCCATTGCCTCATTTGCTGAACGGATTTGAATATAAAACTGGTTATGAGGGGAAGGCAGAAAGAAGAGCACTTCTTACATGGGAGCGATTTGCTGGATTGCTTTCCCATGGCTGAGCCGACAGCTTTCCATATTTCATCAGTTGCCCAGGAAGTTTGAGAGGAAATTTGTGACCATTAAGCCACTGCTTGAAACTAACTTCCTTCAGGAATCATGGGAGTGTTACCTCTCCCCGTTGAAATTCTAAAGCCTCTCATGAGTATTGATTTCTTTTTTTTAAAGAATTTTATTGTTGATTATTTATTTATTTGAGAGTGACAAACAGAGAGAGAAAGAGGCAGATAGATAGAGAATGGGCATGCCAGGGACTTCCGCCACTGCAAAGGAACTCCAGATGCATGCTCCAACTTGTGCATCTGGCTTATGTGGGTCCTGGGGAAGTGAACCTCAAACCGGGGTCCTTAGAGGCTTCACAGGCACACACTTAAGCACTGAGCCATCTCTCCAGGCCATAAGACTTCTACAGTTTCTCTGAGAACCGGGCAAAGGAACAAGCAAAGAACTGTGATGTTGATTAGTACGTCAGAGAAATACTGAGTGCCTGAGAAGTTATCACATATTTAAGAAAAGAATTTTCTTCCTGAGTTGTGATCAAAGGGGACTGAAACTTTAAAAGTCAATATATTTCACAGTCTCAAATGTTGTAGAGCGGCTATGAGGTTCCTTTCCTAGAAAGGAGAAGCAGCTCCTCAGGAGGGACCTGGATGAGCTGATCTGAAAACCTCAGGTTTCCACAGTGAAAGCAAAGATGCGCAGGTGACTACACCAATAGCTAACTCCTTCCCACACCTGGAAATGGCTATTAATAGGCATCACCTTGATGTTGCTAATACATAATGTTAAAATAGGAATAGAAATTACTGGGTTTGGTCTGTCTTTTTTAGATGCCAGCAGGGGATATAAGAGGAAAGCATTTTATAACATACAAATTTTTGTGCCTATCCAGTGGAGGGTAAAATTGACATGATTCAAGGATTAATTAAGCCATCCCTTAAGTTCATTTTTAGCTGTTAATTATAGAAAAATCAACTTAATCATAACCAACTACTCTAAGACACAGAATTATGGCATGGTAAATCACTCCTCTCACTTAACATCCAGATACAACCTAGCAACTGTCAACATGCATTTGAATGATGAATTATGCTCTAAGCAAAGGATTGTATTTATCCTAAGCCAACCAAAGTACTCTAAACATATCTTGAAAAATACTCAAATTTCTCAATTCCATTTGCTTAGCTAGCCAAAGTTTTGGATGGAGCCAGGTTATCAAGAAGACTATGGAGGGCTGGAGGGATGGCTTAGTGGTTAAGGCATTTGCCTGCAAAGCCAAAGGACTCAGGTTCAATTCCCCAGGACCCATGTTAGCCAGATTTTGCACAGGGGGTGCACATGTCTGGAGTTCGTTTGCAGTGGCTGGAGGCCCTAGCATGCTCATTCTCTCTCTCCCTCTCTCTCTCTCTCTCTCTCTGTCTCTCTCTCTGTCAAATAAATAAAAATAAATATTAAAAAAAGAACACTATGGAAATTATTCCAGATTTTGTGAGGGTATGATATAAATTAGAGGTAAGACGTTTATATAGCCTCATTAGGAAATAAAAGCTTACCTTAGGCTAAAGGATGAGAAGCTCAGCAGTTCAGGAAAGCAGTGAACAACAGATATGATAAAGATTCCAGAAGGTAACACAAAGTAAGCTTAACCATAACCCTATCAATAATGACAATTGGGATGAAGAGATGGCTCAGTGGTTAAGGTGCTTGCCTATGAAGCCTAAGGACCCAGGTTTGATTCCCCAGTACCCACGTAAGCCAAATGCATATGGTGACACATGCACCTGGAGTTCATTTGCAGTGGCTAGCGGCCCTGGTGCATCCATTCTTTCTCTCTCTCTCTCAAATAAATAAATAAAAATAAAAAAATACAAAAAATAATATAAAAATAATAAAAAAATTTATACATACTTAAAGCTATATATTTGCGATTATATATGTATATGTATGTATGTATATATTTTCCTCACTTATACTGAGTATACTCATAAGAGATAAATCTATATATGCATAAATATATATAGCCTTATATATGCATGTATATGAATATGTATATTTATACATATACACATGCGTGTATATATATATATATATATATATATATATATATATAGTCACTACATCACTTTGTTATTTCATCAACTATGTTAATATTTACTCCCTTCAATTAATGGCACCGAGTTGTATTGAAGTTAGAAAAATTGTCTAGTATCACTTGAATTTAAAAATAGCAGTCCCTAGGCTTTTCACGACTGCCTTGTCCTCAGCTGTCTACTTAGTAAAAGGTACTTTTCAGAAGCAAGGCTAAAAGCCTAAAACCAGAAGCTGGACTAAAGGAACCTGCAGTAGGGTCTACTGCACGGGTAACTCTCCAGAACCATAAAGTTCGAGGGTGACCAGCATTATTTGGGGAATCTTTCAAAAATAATTATTTGGAGATGATTTTATTTACAAATTTCTGGACTAGCATCATGCTTATTATAAATGTCAGGTTTTAAAGGACACAGTCAAGTCCCATTGAGTCTGCATTATAATGGATTTTTTTTCTTTTTGGTGTGTCTGTGTATGTGTGCACATGAGTGTTTTGTTTGTGAGTGCAGGCAGGCATGTAGAAGTCAGTGGAGCACCTGGGCTGTCAATCCTGGCATTCTACCATGTTTGAGGTAGGATCTCATGTGTTTCACTGCTGCATTCACCCAGGCTAGCTAGCTCATGGGCTTCCAGTCTCTGCCTCCCTTCTTGCCATAACCACAGTGGGAATACCAGTGCTCTTGCTACTGTGTGTGGCTTTACATGGATTCCGGGGATCCAAACTCAGGCATTCATACTTGGATGAAAAGTACTTTATCCACTGAGCCACTTCCCCTGCCCTAGATCTGCTTAGCTTGAATAAAATCACAGTTCACATACAAATGAAAGTTTGAGCTGCATTGTCCACACGTCAACTGAAAGAGTGCTATGTTTACAGCTTTATTTCTATCTCAACAAGATGACATACATGGACTGCAAATTTCTTATATAGAATTTATGCTTAATAGAAAAGTAATTACACTGCTATGAAGATGAGAAACCAAAATTGGCAACAAGGTAGCCTTCAGTTCTAATGGCGTGTGGGATTAACTGACAATCCACGAGGTTCCATTCAGTGTTCAGGAAGCTTCTCAGCGGCAGCAGCTTGCACACCACATTTCAAGGGAGTTTAGAGCTCTGTGACGTACTCGGCCTAAACCGTCCTAAGTGTGAAATAACTTGTTCATTTGTGAATTTCAGGTAGAAATGTGGAAAAAAGATCTTTCCCCAGTAACAAATGCATGATGGAAGTTGGTGAGACATGAAAGTTAGTAAAAATGTGTCACAGTGTTTTTCATATCATTCAGAGAGTTTTCATTGCTATTCATCAAAACACCCCTTACTGGAAAGCTGGATATCTCACCAAGCCTCTCCTGCTGGATGAACGGTATCTTAAGGCCACTAAAGTACCCAGCTTCTAATCCTAAAATCATCCAACATACTTTGAAATTTTAGCTCTCATACTTGAGTAAGTTTCCCAACACGTAAGAAGATATGTTGAACAGATGGTTCATCATGCCAGTCATTGTTATAAATTATTTAAATGGATTGCTGCTGCAAGTCTCTTCAGGCAAATGCAGGTGGTATTAATCTCTATGTAACTGATCTAAAGATCCAGAAACTTCCAAAGGAGATACTAGAACTTGGGTGAGGTTGAGTTTATGTTCAGCATTCTAAAGAGGAGAGTCTAAGATAATTGAACATGTTTGAACAGTAACAGCAGAGGATTGCGAATTGTGGACTATTGTATGTCTTTACAGTCTTGCAGAGAGAAGTTGTCCTATGTGTGTTCATGGTAAAACTGACCTATAGCTTCCACTCTGCTATTGGCAACAGTGAGGTGGGGGGTGAGGGCTCTTGTGTTGTTCTATTCCTAGAAAATAATACTATTTTTCTAGTGTATAGGGCATGAATTTAACCTGCCACTGTAGCAGGACAAGAGAATCCTCTGGGAGGAAGCTGTGGGGAGTGGGAGGATCAGACAGAGAATCTAAAGAGAGTAGGCTGCAGGGGGCTGCGCTCAGATAGTGAAGTACATCCATTTGGAAAGGACAGACTTTCCTCCAAACTGGGGAGAAAGTCTCATCCACTGGAAATAGCAGCCTCATGTCAGTGGGTGGATCAAACTCTAGGACCTCCTATCTGTCATTCACTGCCATAGAACCCCAGATCTCTGCAGCTCCAGTAATCTACTTGACATTACCTAACTGGAGAAATTAAACTCAACCAACCAATGAACCAATCTACAAACAACATACAAACCTCCCACAGGTCATCCAATCAATATGGGGGCTGTTGAACTGAATAGCAGTTCTCCAAAGAAGAAATACATATAACCAATAAATGTGTCTATCCTCCAGGGAAAGACAAATTAAAACTGAAATTCTTTCAATTAGCTCATCAGGAAGCGAAGTGGCCTCCCAACACTTCCCCTATACATAGCGGAATATTGACTGGTCCCCTTATGTGCAGGTCTTACACAGGTAGCAACAGCGGCTGTGAGTGCATGAATGCAATGGCCATGCCATATCTAGATGACAGAGTTCCTTAGCACCTCTCCTCAGCTTCCAACTCTTTCTTTCCATCTCATCTTTTGAGATGTGCCTTGAATCCTGAGGGAGTGGCGATGTATATTTTGTGTGTAGGGCTCAGTCACATATTTTTTAATTTTTTAAAATAATTTTAATAAGTTTTTAAGATTTTAATTTTATTTACTTATTTATTAGAGACAGAGAGAGGGAGAGAAAGAGAGAGAGAGAAAGAGTGAGAATGGGAGCACCAGGGCCTCTAGCCGCCACAAACGAACTCCAGATGCATGCACCACCATGAGCATCTAGCTAACATGGGACTTGGAGAATTGAACTTAGGTCCTTAGGCTTCAAAGGCATGTGCCTTAACCACAAAGCCATGTCTCCAGCTCTCAGTCACATATTTTTAGCACTTGAAAAGTTATGATTTTTACTCCTATCATAATGCAGGTATCACCAAGAAACCAATAACAACAAATGCTGGTTAGAATGTAAGGGGAGAGGAATCCTTACACTTTGCTGGACGGAGTGGGAACTGGTGCAGCTAGGATGGATATCCATACAGAGGTTTCTTGATTAAACATTAAACATAGATTTACCATATGAGCCAGCTACATCACAATTGGTGTACTCCAAAAGGAATGAACTTGTCATAGAGATTCATGCACGTCCATGTATATTGCTGCTATGTTCACGATACCTAGGAAATGGAATGAGCCTACATGTCCATCAACAAAGGAATAGATAAAGAAAGCGTAACACACATATACATTTTCAGGAAAATGGATGGAACTAGAAATAATAATGTTAAATGATTTATATATAGATGTGGATGAGAGTATTTATATGTCATGAAACTAAACTAAAACTAAAAGGGCAGCAAGAGAGCTTAATGGAGGGAGTAAGAGAGGAGGTCATTGAATACACGTGGCTTGAAAACAGAATGAGGAACTGTTAGCTGTAAGGAAGGAGACCAGTAGCAGTGTTATAGGCGACAAGGGTGAGGACAGTGGGGGAAGGGTGAATTAATCGAAGTAAAATCGTACATAGGTATGAAAGTATCATATTGAAGCTCATTGATTTGTGTGCTAACTTAGAATTTTATAAAGGAACAAGAGAAAATTAAATCCCCAAAACAATTTCAATGTTTTAAAATCAAAATATCATCAAATTCTCTATGTTCTGCTCCCCTCACCTTCTTTCTTAATTTATTCTTGATAAAAAAACATATTTTGGGCTGGAAAGATGCCTTAGTGGTTAAGGAGTTTGCCTGAAAAACCTAAGGACCCTGGTTCGATTCTCCAGTCCCACATAAGCCAGATGCACATGGTGGCGCATGAATCTGGAGTTCATTTGCAGTGGCTAGAGGCTCTGGTATACCCATTCTCACTCTCACCCCCTACCCAGCAGAGATACTGCATCCCCTCCTGGGCTGGCCCTAGGAGGGACCCCAACATCTATACCATAATTTAAGCACACAATTTCTTATGTTTCTTTAAATTTTATGTCATTCATTTTTGTAAGAGACTGTTTTATGAAAATGTACAGATTAATCACATGCAATGTCATCTGTTGATAGATATATGCCTTGTGAAATTTTTAAATCACATCAAACATATCTATCTCCTCAAATATTTATTATTTCTTTACAATGAAAACTGTCAAAACTTCCCTTCTAACTTTTTTGAAATGTTTATTACATTATTGCTATTGATAGTTCTTCTTGTTTTTGTTTGGTCATGATGTGGAAATAATACATTAGTATATGTGAAAGCCATGCATAGACAATGTATTTAAATATATTACCCCTTTATATCAGTATAAAACTTAGTGTCCTAATTTTCAGTAAAGTCGATCCTGTCTATAAGACTATTAAAAACAATAGGTGAAATTATAAGAGCTCTTAACAGAAGAATAAGAATTACAATGATTCAGAGAGTTTTAACTCAGAATTCTTAGCTTTGCTTTAAAGAGTAACAGAAACATCCAAGTCTGATTTGGAAATCAAGTTCTTCTGAGTGTTGAACCAAGGAGGTGATAAATAATGAATTATCCCTACCTACCACCTGCACAATAATCGTTTCATTGATCTCTTCTTTTTCTTCTTCCTGAGCAAATGAGAAAAATTCTGTGAGCTAATATATTCTTTACACATATTTGAAAGGCTGCATTAGCTTTTTAAAAAAGATGACCTTAATTACTCTGATCCCAAACAACCCTAAATGTTGCCTGAAATGTTGGTTACGCCTTAAATAGAGAAGAGAATGCCTTATGGAAATGACCTAGTGGTATAAACTTTGTCTAGTGTTGTGATTTTATTAGCATATGGTCAGCTAGCTTTATGGAGTTTGCCCTGACTTTCACCCCATATTAAGCAGGTTATACAAGCATAAAGTGATGCAGTGATGTGAAGAAAGAAAGTTACTTTAATGTAACTATAGATCAGTTACTTCATTAACTCCATTTGGAAAACTCATACTCACTGTCACTTACGTTGAGGGTATTAATTATTAAATCTACAATGAATTAATAGTGGTGATATTTCATATTTAAATTTACTTTTATGATCTTTATGTGTTACAAATATCACTTTGGCTAAAAGTCTATTTCCCCAAGAAAGATTCCTCTATTTGGCAAGAAAAAAATATTGTGCCTTGTCCATTTTGTTTATAGACATTTTCATCATTATTTCCTTTCTAGAAATGGTGGCCAAACTCTGAACATACTTCCCTGTAGGCATTATGTAACTTGTTTTCATGAATGTCACCTTTCCAAAGAACTGAAAGAAACTGGCCATTTGTTCATACTGAGAGTGGAGGGTTGAGTGAATTAATCTACTTTATGGGGGATATCAGTGTATGTCAACATAGCAGTCTCAAGCTCAGTACCCCAAAGGCCAGAAGCCAGTTGTTTAGGGCTCTGTGGAATGCAGGAAAGCAGATAGAAACAAGATAGTACTTTGCTCAGTAGAAACTTGGTTCTAAAATACTATAGATTATTCAAAGCGGAATTAATGATTACAAAAAGAGTTCAAAGACTTTTTCACGTCTCACTTCTGCACCGGTACAGATACCATAGTGACAAACTAAGTGAACATATTTATCATAGTGTGAGAGAGTGAGAAATAGTGAATAGATGACATTTTGTACACTGGGTAATATAGCTGTAGACAAGAAACATCAAAAAAATGGAAAGGAAGGGTCCAAAATGGTAAATCTATGGTTGTTATGTTTTGAAAATGGTTAATATAGAAACCATAGCTATTAATAAAATAATATTTTTTGTCCAGAATTTGAGAACATCCAAAAGTTTTTCTTAGCCTAAATATGTTTTTATTTATTTGTTTACAAGCAGAGAGAGAAAGAGAGAGAGAGAGAGGGAGAGAGAGAGAGAGAGAGAGAGAGAGAGAGAGAGAGTGTGCACACCAGGGCCTCCAGCCGCTGCAAATGAACTCCAGATCATATACCACTTTACTTGGGTACAGGGGAATCAAACCAGGTCGTTATGCTTTGCAGGTAAGTGCCTTAACCACAGCCATCTCTCCAGCCCTGAAAAATACTTTCTTAAAATAAAAAAATAAGGTAATTGGAAAATTGAGAGTCTGGGCCAAGGACCAAAACCTAAGAATGTTGCATGTCTACACAATAGAATGCTCCATTTTTAGGTGCCCTCCATTCATGAAGTAAATATTTATTATCATATATGAACCTGCAGGCTAAACTGGATACTCTGGAGTTGAGATTTTGTCCATTGAATGTTAAATCCATTCCACATAAGTCCACCTCGGCTGTTCACAGAGCATGTTCTGAGCCTCTCTGGTGATTGATACCTTCACTGAATTACTTTTTTTATGTGCTCCAGAATTTGCATTCTTGACCCTCCTGACAACAGAATAGACACTGACATAATTGACATTATCTCTTTGGCCAAGGATTGGAAATGGTCACAGATTTGCATCTTGTGAGATGTAGGTTTTTAAGAAATATTTTTATTTATTAATTTATTTGATAGAGAGAGGGAGAGAGAGAGAGAGACAGAGAGAGGGAGAATGGGAGCGCCAGGGCCTCCAGCCACTGCAAACAAACTCCAGACATGTGTGCCCCCTTGTGCATCTGGCTAACATGGGTCCTGGGGAATCGAACCTGGGTACTTTGGCTTTGCAGGCAAACTCCTTCACTGCTAAACCATCCCTCCAGCACAAATGTGTTCTTTTTCAAAAGGGAAGTGTCAGCCAATGAAAGGTGTCATAAAGAACTCACATGTGTCTATTTGCTCTCTGCATGTATGTCTGTATCATTGGCAGATGGCACAAGCTAATGATGTTAATCCTGCCAAATGTCTGAAAAGCTCTATGTCAATGAATACTTGATCTCAGAATGGGTACCCTATATTGCATCAAATGGTTGATCTGGCAGTGTCTTGGCTTCATCAAAATATCAAATCTGAAAATTTGGAGTACTTTTACACTACTTACCTACACCTCTTTCTTTAATTTTGTTTCCATGTATCATGAATTCTACCTCTTAAAATACTTCTATAATGCCTCTATGACCCTCTGAACATACTATTGAACACATTTCATACTCAGCATTTATTATATGATCAACTATGTTTTTCATTAGATTCTTTTATCTGTCTTTATTATCCGTGTTCAACAATTGTCAATTTCTGTGTAAGAGAGAGACAGCATGGGAGAAAGAAATGGAAGCAGCAGAGAGGTAATTCTGGCGGTTCTTTGTTACCTTTCTATCATGTGTTATGTTGTGCTACATGTAGTAGTTGAGGAAAATATTTAACTGTAGGTGAATGGATGCATACAGAGTTACACTGTGATGAAAGGCATATATTCCAGTTTATTATTTTAGAGTTTATAACTGTAATGAATTTTTTTTTTTTTTGGAGAGACAGAGAGAGAGGGAGAGGAAGACAGATAGAGATGGGTGTGCCAGCAACCTCTCAGCTGCTGCAAATGAATCCAGATGCGTGCGCCCCCTTGTGGTCAAGTGCGGCATTGCACACTTGTGTCACTTTGCATCTGGTTAAACGTGGTACCTGGAAATTAGAACCACTGGAGATTGGAACCAGCATTCTTAGGCTTAGGAGGCAGCCGCCTTAACCACTAAGCCATCTCTCCAGCCCATGTAATGACTTTTAAAACATTTTATTGATGACTTTCATTCCTGTTCACAATGTACTTGGTCAATTATACCCTCCCACCACCATTTTTTGTTCCCTATCCTCTTCCAAAAATACTTTCTTTCCAAATAGTTCTTCTTCTATTTCTTATGTCATCATTTTTTCCCTCATATTATGCAGGTCTAAATGTAGGTAGTGTCAGCCACTGTGAGGTTATGATGTAACAATGACTTAATGTCTGGAAGACAGTATGCAAAAAACTTCACTTTTTTTGCCTCTTCCATTCTTTCTGCCACCTCTTCTGTACTGGTCACTGAGCCTTGGTGGGTGTGATAGAGATGTCTCCCTTAGTGCTGAACACTTCATCATCACTTTTCTCAAAACTTTGATGAGTTTTGCATCTTCCTATCTAAACAAATCATTTCAAATATTATTTTGTTCACAACACGGCCTTAAATATGAGTCCTCCTTGATGTGTAATTTACAAAATATTTTATGTATGGCTTCACCTTACATGTTTTTTAAAAAATATTTTATTTATTTATTTGAGACAGAGAGAGAGAGAGAAAGAGAGAGAGACAGAAATAGGCAGGTAGAGAGAGAGAATGGGCATGCCAGGGCCTACAGCCACTGCAAACAAACTCCAGATGCGTGTGCCACCTTGTGCATCTGGCTTACGTGGGTCCTGGAGAATTGAGCCTCGAACCGGGGTCCTTAGGCTTCACAGGCAAGCGCTTAACTGCTTAACTGCATCTCTCCAGCCTTACATTTTTTTTTTTTACATGCATGTTTCATTAGTTAAAGTTTGCCAGTGGAATGTAACTGATGAAATTTTAAACAGGGGGTTTGTTAAATTGGCTTACAAAGGGGAACTGAATCGTCCAACAATGGTCATCTGCAGACTGGACAGGTTAAGAACTGGGTACCTACTCAATCCCTTGATCTAGAGATGCCTTAGCAACCCCAAAATGGCCCTGAAGACCTAAAGAGTTCCTGGAGACACCCTGGTATTCAGTTCACTCTGGAAGGCTGACACAACTAGGTGCTGATGTCAGAGAAGACTGGCGGCAGCAAGGCACATGCACTCACCAGTAAGGGACAGAGGGAGGCAGGCAAGTAGCACCACTTTTCTCTCACACCTCTGGCCTCCTGTTGGCAGATGCTGCCCAGTCTGGAGGAGGATCTTTAGTTAATTCTTTCAGAAAGTGTCTTTAACAGACTAACCAGTGGTATGTTTCCTAATTGATTCCAGATCCAATCAAGATGATAAACAAGATTGACTGTCAACCCTAGTATAGAGCTCATCTCAACTTTTAATTTTTCCTTCCCTGAAGATGCCATTTAATTTATGATAGTCACACCTTTTAAATATGTTATTATTTTTTTAAAGGTAATATACCTATAGTGCCATGCTTTAGACAATAAGTTCATCACAGAAGTAGAGTATACACTTTCCTTCATTGCAGGGTTATTATGTCAGAGTGCATTCTTATGAGGTCAATTTTACTGGTTATTTTAGTTAAATACAAATATTTGAATTTTTACATCTTACTCCAACAGTACTGCTGACATGTATGGACATATTTTCAAACTACAGATTAATAATCTGGCTGTAAAAGATACATGTGATTTTGGCGATTTTAGCATTTATTGTGTTTAATAAAATTAGACCACATAGATAATTGCCCATAATTTCAATTTCCTTGATTGTGTTCTAGGTGACAATAATTTAAATTACATAAGTCAGTGATGGTGAGAATAGAATTAACCCTTATTGTATCTGAATGAGTTACTGTCCTCTTATGTGGGTGTATAAAATGGCTGCCTAAGTTTTTGCAGGAAGAAAGTAACAAGATTAAAGCAGAAAGTTAGGATCTAAAGTTAGCACTTTCCTGCATTATAGTAAAGAATCCGAAGACAAAACTGTCCATGCACTTTATACTTAAATGTACAGGCTGAGAGGAAAGTATTGATTTTTAAGTGAAATTTACTCCTGAGAACCTGATAAATATGATTCACTAATGGGTTGTATAAATGCTTTCATCTCTTCCTGCAGGAAAAGGATTATTATACTAATCTCCTTCTTAATTTACCTTAGGGAGTCAGCATTCTATTATTTATTCAGTTCACGTACCACAATGGTGTAATACTATAAAAAGCAAAATGAAGTATTCTGTGTAGAAAGTACGCAATTAATGTGCTGTCACTTCTGTTCTACTGAGTGAAGGAATGTTTTTCCTAAGTTAAAAAAAAAAAAAGAATTGTTTGGCTTTTCAAATCTATTCATCTTCTGAAATGTAGTTGTAGTATCCACAAGTTTTCTTTGCTTCTATAGTTTCTTGCAGAACTTTCAAGACTGTTCTACATCTCTATCCTCAGTAAGGGAAATCATTACATAAAACCACTTAGGAATAGGGTTATTGGAAGCTAGAGTCTCTCTCTCAGGTACACTTGCCATCTGTAATTTTGTTTAGTTCTGTGGAATTTATGCATCACCATTGTTTATCTTGACATAGTGAACTTTATTTATTTATTTATTTTTAATAAAAAAAAAATTGGTTTTTCCAAGTAGGGTCTCACTGTAGCCTAGGCTGACCTGGAATTCACTATGTAGTCTCAGGGTGGCCTCAAACTCACAGTAATCCTCCTACCTCTGCCTCCCAAGTACTGGGATTAAAGGTGTGCACCACCATGCCCAACAATGTAGTGAGCTTTTATTGCTGATGTTTCAAAATGGTGTAAACTCAACAGCAGTCTATTCACACACACTGCTGGACAAGGAGAATGGGTGGTCTACATGACCTCATGAGGCACATCTGTGTCTACTCTGAGTTCCTCTGAATCCATCAGTTGTTATCTCGGGAGAAAGGACTGGATTGAGTGAGCACGAAAAAAGTGTGAAGAAGGAAAGAGGATCAAGTTTTTAGCATGCCAGGTATGCTAACTCCAAAGCAGTAGCTGTAGGCATTTTTGACTTACTTATCCAACACACAACATAAGTCCTCTTGACTTTTTTAATAAGATGAATTTATCAAATATTTTACTTGGCTATTTTATAGCACATGTTTTAATCAAACCAAATTTAGTTGAAAAGGCAAAAAAACAAAGCTTTTGTGTTTATAATTATGGAACAAAAACTAAGATTCTAGGTTGATGCCATTGTGGTACACTTTACAATCCCATTAGATCAGAGGTAACCTTATGTGTTTTTAGTTAGGATAGGTTAAAAATACACCAACTTCCTAGCACTATAAACAGCTTCCATTTATTTCTTTCCTCTGTTGAATGCCATGTACCCAGGGAACAACAGCTCATGACAGCCGCCATTTTAAACATACAGTAGCACTCTACTAAGAAGGTCACATACCAACCACCAAATGTGTGACCTGAAAATGCATCATGTTACCTCGACTAAAGCACCTTGGTTTAATTTAACCAAAGATTCTAAGAAAGACCTATTATGTGTTAAGATGGTTTAAGAAGTGAAAATACTTGTGAACAAAAATAATGACTGACTTATTCTAATATCAATGGTTATTTTTATCATGCACATATGTATTGATATATTTACTCCCTCTCCAAGTGCAATACATAGATTGTGAAACTTACAAAATTTTCATATTTAAATTAATTGTATTATGTTTAGTTGTTTTTCTTACAATATGTTTTAGTACTTGGCTATTTTTATACTTATGACTCAAAATGTTATAGGCAGATCAGATTAGTTTATTTTCATTGAAATATGACACAATTAAATTTGCTCAGTTTTCCCCTTTTGAAATTATCATAAAAATCAATAAGAATTCTATATCCAGGTTTAAAATTTGTACAAGATTTTGTTCTGAATATATATCTTGTAATAGTATTATTGCATACTGAATTGCACTATCACTAACATATTCTGTAATGAAAAATAAGATCAAATTATGCTTTAATTTACTTAGAAATGATTTTTTTCACATTTTATGAATAGGGATTTAATTTTAAAAGGTAGCTGGTTATGGTGATGCATGCCTTTAATACCAACACTCAGGAGGCAGATGTAGAAGGATCACCATGAGTTTGAGGCCACTCTGAGACTACAGAGTGAAATCAGGTCAGCCTGGACTAGAGTGAAACCCTACCTTGAAAAAAGAAAAACAATAAAAATGAAAAATAAAGGCCAGGCGTGGTGGTGCACATCTTTAATCCTAGCACTTGGGAGGCAGAGGTAGGAGGATTGCCATGAGTTCAAGACCACCCTGAGACTACATAGTGAATTCCAGGGCCAGAGTGAAACCCTACCTTGAAAAAGTAAAATAAATAAATAAATAAATAAATAAACAAATGTTTAATTGTTTAATGTCAATTGTCTAATGAATTTAAATAGTAGTGCATTCTTTTGCATTAATGCAATATCATTTCTAAATATATTTTACCTATAATTCTCTTCTTGAGACCTCCACTTTATCAGTTATATCCTGTGCTTTTGTTTCTTTCATGACTTTGCAAAGAACATATGACAAATTTTCATGTGTGCGTTTTTGTGTGTACACACACATGTTTATGCATGTTCCATTGTGTGAGTGCACATGTGTGTGCAACATATGCCCACATAATATGTAGAGGTCAAGTGTCTTTCTCAGTTGCTTCATCTTATTCTTTGAGGTCACTTGCTGAAACTAGAGCTCACATTTGGTTAGAATAGCTAGCCAGTGAGGTAAACATGAGCCTGTCTGTGCCTCCCAAGCACTAAAATTATAGCCATGCCTAGCAACAGTTTATAATGTGAGTACAAGAAATCCAAACTGAGGTCCTTGTGTTTGCGTGGTAAGCATTTTACCAACTGAGCCTTACCATCAGCCCCATACTAATTATTAATTTTTTAGATTTTATTTATTTATTTATTTACTTATTTGAGACAGAGAGAGGGAGGGAGAGAGAACGGGAGAGAGAGAATGGGAGTGCCAGAGCCTCTAGCCACTGCATAAGAACTCCAGGTGCATGCACCACATGTGCATCTAGCTTACATGGGACCTGGAGATTCGAACCGGCGTCCTTAGGCTTCACAGGCATGTTCCTTAACTGCTAAGCCATCTTTCTAGTCCCTAATTTTTAATATTTACTTATATCACTTGTTTTATTTCCCTTACCCAGTATCACTTTAGTGGTTATTACTTCTGTGTTATGATCATTAAAAATATTGGACATGGGCTGGAGAAATGACTTACCAGTTAAGGCACTTGCCTTCAGAGCCAAAAGACCCAGGCTCAATTCCTCAGGAGTCAAGTAAGCCAGATGTACAAGTTCATTTGCAGCAGGCGGAGGCCATGGCACACCCATTTTCTCTCTATCTGCCTCTTTCTATCTCTCCTCTCTCCCTCTAAAATAAATAAATAAACAAACAATAAAATATTTTTAAAACTTTAAAAAATATTGGAAATGACTTGTTAAATTCCGTAAAACAGTCCATGAGAATTTTACTTGTAATTTCACTGAGTTTATGTATTCATTTGTATGAACCATTTTTAATTGCTTTTTTTTACAGACATTTTTTTTTTTATTAAGGGCATACTCAATATGGATAAGTCATATGTTTTTACCATCTTTTCCCTACTCCCTGTCCCCATGCCGCAGTGGAGCCGTCCTCACTAGGGATGCTATTATTCCCCATGGGGCTGGGTGATGCCTTGTGAGAGTAGCAGTTGGTTTTTGAGTGTGAGGCAATGCCTCCGGGTATGATGTCCAAATCTGTGGCTCTTACAATCTTGTTGCCCCCTCTTTCACAAAATTCCCTGAGGGGTAGTGGGTGTGTTTCAAGTCTATTTCAGTGATGAGCCCTTAGGAGCCTCTGGATCTCTGCTTTGGGAGGTGTCGAGTATCCTCAGCGTCTGTCTCCTTCACCCTGGCATTGATTATCAGGCTCACGATGAAGCATCACTCTTGCTCATCTCCCCAATTCCTCTGTGGTTTCAGCTGAGTCTTGGCTAAAGTGCAAGGAGTTGTTTCATTCCGTGGGTCTCACTACCTTCTGAAAAAACAAAACAGATTCTCCAACAGAGAGTGAAGTCAGCATACGTTAAATAGGATAAGCGTTAGTGATTTAGGGAGAATTTGATGGATATAGCCACTTTTTTAGACAAAGACTAGTGACAGCTTGTCATTGGAGAGTGTAACCTTTGTCTCCATAGGGTTCTGACCTGCTTCCCAGTTCCAGATATGTGTTCCTTTCCACTGAGTGATCCCTTAGCCAACCAGAAAGCTATTGGTTATCCACCAATGGGGGCTGTTTACCCCATTGCACTTGTGTGTACATCTTGTCAGAGTGGTTGGTTCTGGGTAGCTTAGACCCCTGGTTGTTCCTGCCACTATTGGCCACTTTCCCCTATAACTCATATAGTGCTTTCTGGGGGTCTGGCTCTCTTTCTGATTCCAGCGAGGTCTGTCAGTGTTCTGTGCTGGCAGCATATGGTGTCTTCAACAATAAGCTCTTCCCTTTTACTTCAGGTAGTTCATCAAGTGCTTTGACAGAAGCCTGTCTTATCTTGGGGGCCTTGCAGGTCTCTCTGGTCAACTGTTCAATGTCAATAGCAACTGATTTCTAGTGCTGGGAGTTATAGGCCAGAGACAAAATAATAATAACAATAATAATAATAACAAGGTTAGGCTTCATCTGACCCTCTCCAGGGCCCTTCTTGTCAGGTGCACCCCCTGATGCTTGTTGAGAGTTAAATATTTTAGTCTGTCTTCAAGGATAAATGTTTCTATGGTACCAGTTCATTTGGGGTTTAGTTTTGTGTTTAATTCCCCTCTCCCAACCTGCCCTTCCCCTCCCCCAAACACTTTCATCCATATTGTCTGGGCCTTGAGTTGCCTATTAGTATGTCAGCAACTAACCCTGACCCAGGCTAGGAACTGCAGATGAGTGAGAATATGTGGCATTTGTCTTTCTGTGATTGTGTGTTTTCGCTAAGTATGACCTGTTCCAAGTCCATCCATTTTCCTACAAATTTCCTTATATTGTTTTTTCTTACTGCAGTAGAATTCCATTGTGTAAATGTACCACACTGCATTTTCCACTTGTCCAATGATAGACACCTGTGTTGACTCCAGTTTTTAGCTATTATGAATTGAGCAGTTATAAACTTAATGAAACAAATACCTCTGTAGTTGAAGCATTTTAGGGTAAAAGACCAATGAGGGGAAAACTGGGTCTATTGGTAGTTCTATATTCCTCCTTTCCAGGAATCTCCATATTGATTTCCATAAGGGTTGTACAGTGAACGAGTGTGTTCCTCTTTCCCCACATAGTTACCAACATTTGTGGTTGTTTGATTTTTTAATGACTACCATCCTTACTGGAGTAAGGTGGAATTACATAGTTGTTTTAACTTACATTTCCCTGATGGTTAGGGATGTTGAACACCTTAAGTGTGTATTAACCACTTGTATTTCTTTTTCTGAGACCTCCCTATTCAGTTCTCCACACCATATTTTGAGTGGGTTGTTTGATTTTTTTATAGTTTAGTTTTTTGAGTTCTTTGTAGATTCTAGATATTAGGCCTCTGTCAGTAATGTAACTGGCAAAAATTTTCTCCCATTCTGTGGGTAACCTGCTTGCTCTGATTATAATATGGTTGTCTTTACAAAAACTTTTTAGCTTCATGCAATCCCATTGTTTGAGTGATTGTTTAATTCCTGGGGTTTACTGGGGTTTTGTTCAGAGGTCTTTCCCCACTCCTATATTGTGGAAAGCCCTACTATTTTTTCTTCTATTAGTTGAAGAGTTTCAGGTCTTATATTGAGGTTGTTATTCCATTTAGAATTGATCATGTGAATGGTGAGATGAGTGGGTTTAGTTTCAATTTTCTGCATGTGTTTATCCTATCTGCCCAGCTCCATTTGTTGAAGATGCTATCTTTTCTCCAGTTTACATTATTGGCACCTTTGTTGAAGATCAAATAGCTGTAGCTACCTGGCCTAAGGGCCAGGTCTTCAATTCTGTTCCATTCTTCAATATTTCTGTTTTTATGCCTGTACCATGCTGTTTTTGTTACTATGGTTTTGTAGTGTAGCTTTAGATTGGGTATGATGATATGCCAGAGGTGTTATTTTTACTGAGGATATGAAGGGATATCCAGGCATGCTGCCATTCCATCTGAATTTTTAGATCATCTTTTCTATCTTGGTGTAGAGTGATGCTGCAATTTTTATTGGTATTGTGTTAAATCTGTATATTTATTTTGGAAGAATTGCCATTCCCACAATATTAATTCTGCCTATCCAGGAGCATGCGAGGTGTTTTCATCTTCTCAAGTCCTTCTCAATTTCTTTCTTGAGTGTTTTTATGTTTTCATTATATAGGTCTTTCACATCCTTGGTTAGTTTTATTCCAAGGTATTTAATGTTTTTTTTTTGTGTGTGTGTGTGTGTGTATGTGTGTGGCTATTGAAAATGGGACAGTTTTGCTGATTTCTATCTCTGTATATTTGTCCTTTGCATAAAAAAAGGCTGCTGATTTTTGTGCAGTGATTTTGTATCCTGCCATTTTACTGAAGAAATTAATTGCCTTTGGAAATTTTGAGATGGAGACTTTGGGGTCACATCTATAGGATCACATCATCTGCAAATAGGGTTAATTTGACTTCTTCCTTTCCAATTTGTATATCTTTTTTTGTATGTTTGTCTTATTGCTTGGGCTGATACTTCTAGTTCTATGTTGAAGAGCATTGGTGAGAGTGGGCACCCCTGTCTTGTTCCTGATCTCAGTGGGATGTTCTTGAGTCTTTCATCATTAAGTATTATTTGGGCTTTAGGCACTTTTTATGTAGTGTTTATTGTGTTGAGATATTAAACCTTCCATGCCTCTTCTCTCCAACTTTTTGATCATGAAGTCATGTTGTATTTTTTCAAAGGCCTTCTCTGCATCTGTTGAAAGGATCATGTACTTCTTGTGATTAAATTTGTTTATGTGGTGTATTATGTTGACTGATTTCTGTATGTTGAACCATCCCTACATCCCTGGGATGAAGCCTACTTGATTAAAGTGGATAATGCTTTTGATATGTTGTTGAATTCAGTTTGTGAGGATTTTGTTCAAGATCTTTTCATCTAAGTTCATCAGCGATATATGCCTATAGTTTTCTTGTGTTTCTGTCTGGTTTTGGTATTATGGTGATGGAAGCTTCATAAAAGGAGTTCAGGAGCATTCCCTGTTCTCCAATTATGTGAATAAGTTTGGAAAAAATTGGTTCCAGTTCTTCAATGAAGGTTTGATAGAATTTGGCTGAGATGCTAGCTAGTCCTGGACTATTCTTTTTAGGAGGTTTTTGATTGCCTTTTCAATCTCAATGGATGTGATAGGTTTGATTAGAAGATTAATGTGCTATGACTTTAGTTTTGGTAACAGGTATGTGTTTAAGAATTCCTCCTTTTCTTCCAGCTTATCTAATTTTGTGGAATAGAGGTATTGTAACTATGTCTGGATGATTCTTCCAATTTCATTGATATGTATAGTGACTTCTCCCTTTTCATTTCTGACTGTGTTAATTTGAGACGTCTCTTTTTTTGCTTGATCAAATTGGCCAGAGGTTTATCAGTCTTGTTCATTTTTTCAAAGAACCAGCTCTTCACTTCATTATTTTTCATAATTGTTTTCTTAGTTTACAACTCATTAACTTCTTCTCTGATCTTGATTATTTCTTTCCATCTGGAGCTCTTCAGGTTGGATTATTTTTGTTTTTCCAACACTTTAGGTGGATGGTTAGTTATTAATTTGAGATCACTCTGTCTTTGTTATGAAGGTGTTTAGTGCTATGAATTTTCCCTTAGGACTGCCTTCATTGTTTTCCATAAGTTTTGGTAAGTTGTGTTCTAATCATCATCCAATTCTTGAAATTTTAAAATTTCACTTTGATTTCCTCAACTCTCCATTCATTGTTTAAAAGTGTGTTGTTCAGTCTCCAGGAGATGGTGGAATTCCTGATGTGTCCGATGTTGTTAATTTCTACCATTAAAGCATTGTGATATGATATTATACAGCAAGTTACATCAAGTTTTCTGAATTTATGGCCTAATATGTGATCTATTTTGTAGGAGGTTCCATAGGCTACTGAGAAGAATGTGTATTATATATAATTGTAATGCAATGTTCTGTAGATGTCCGTTAGGTTTAGTTGATCTATGGTGTGTTGAGCTCCATTATTTCTCTGTTCATTTTCTGTTTGGATGATCTGTCTATTAAAGATAGTGGAGTATTGAAGTCCCTAACTATGATGGTGTCAGTGTCTATGTCTGTTTTTTTTTTTTTTTCAAGTAGGTTTTGTTTTATAAACTGTGGTACACCTGTGTTTGGTGCATATGGATTTATGATTGTCATGTTCTGTTGGATCATTCCCTTGATGAGTAAGAAATGGTCTTCTTTGTCCTTTTTTTATTACTTTTGGTTTGATGTCTATTGTATCAGATATTAATATAGCAACACCTGTTTTTTTTTCTTATTTCCATCATTTTCCATCCTTTCACTCTAAGAGGTCTTTGTCTTTAGTGGTGAGGTAGGTTTCTTGAAGATAGCAGATTGACTTGTCCATTTTTCTGTTTCACCTTGTTAACTTGTATCTTTTGATGGGTGAGTTAAGATCATTAGTATTTAAGGTTATAACTGTGAAGTTTTATTTAATTCCTGCATGGTGGTGTGATTTATGGGGTTTGGTGTTTTCGTGGGCTATGTATTTTTTGAGCTTGCTCTAGTTTTGATTATTATGATCTTCTTCTAGGCTCTTGAGATTGGTTGTTTGAATCTTCTGTGTGGAGAATTCCCTGAATATTCTCTGTAGGTTTGTTTTTGTGTTCATATAATTATAGAGCTAGCTGACTTTTATCATGGAAAGTTTTCCTTTCACTATCTATTATGAGAGATACTTTCACTGGGTACAGTAGTTTGGGTCAGAAGCCATAGTTTTTTTAGACTTTCAAGTGCTACATTACAGGCCCTACTGGATTTCAGGGTTTTCATTGAGATATATTAGTAAAGTCTTATGGAATTGCCTTTGTATGTAATATATTGTTTATCACTTGGTGCTTTTAACAAACATTCTCTCTTTCTCTCATTTTTGTATTTAACGTTTTAATGGTGATATGCCTTGGAGAGTTTCTTCTTTGGCCCTGTCTGTTTGGAGTTCCATTAGCTTCCTGTATCTTGATCAGACTCCCTTTTGAGAAGGGTGGAAAAGTTTTCTTTGATAATTTTGTTGAGTAAGTTCTCAAAGCCTTTGTTCTTATGTCTTCCCCTTCTGGTATATCCATGATCTGAATGTTAGGACATTTTAGGGTATCCCACAATTCTCTCATGTTTTATTCTCAAGATTTTTTAATTAATCATCATTTTTGGACTGCTGACTGTCTTTTCTTTTAGCTCTGAGGTTCTGCCCATCACATGATTAACTCTGTTTACAAGGGTTTCTAGAGTGGTTTTCACCAGTTCAATTTGGTTTGTATCTTCTGTTGCTTTTTTCTGTATAGAATTCATCCCTTTGTCAAGTTCCAATTTCAGGTCATGTTTTGATTTCCTTAATACTTCTTGGAATTCATTCTTGCATTTACTTTATGTCTTCTTTAAGCTTAACTAACTGGTTATTGGTATCTTCTAATTTTGGGGGTTCACATTCAGTTCATTTATCTCTCTTTTAAGGTCTCTCTGGTTTTCTTCTATTAGGATAAGCCTAGTTTAGACAGTTGTGTGGATTTCATTTATTCAATTGGTGCATTTTTTTGTTGTTGATTTGCTGTCAGTTCTGCAATTTTCTTGGTCAGGGTCACATATGGTGTGTTTTCATTTTGGGGTTCTATTCCTGTTGCCTTCTCTGTGTTTTCATTGGTTTAATACTGATTTTTATTTAATCAGCACTACTAGTTATAGCTTCAACATATTTAAAACATTTTAGGGCTGGAGAAATGGCTTAGTGGTTAAGTCATTTGCCTATGAAGCCAAAAGACACAGGTTTGATTCCCCTGGACCCACGTAAGCCAGATGCACAAGGGGGTACATGCGTCTGGAGCTGGTTTGCAGTGGCTGGAGGCCCTGATGTGTCCATTCTCCCTCTGTGTCTCTTCTCTCCCTCTCTCTCTGCTTGCAAATAAATAAATTAATGAAAAAATTAGCAACATCTTTTAATTTTACTTAAAATTTCCCATAAGCAATATGAATATATTTTGTTATTCTTAAATACTTTATAGTTGCTGTAGTTGATACTACTACTTTTAGGATTGGATGACATTGTCTAACTATGTGTTACTAATACATAATAATAGTTTTGACTTCGATATAAACATTTTGGATCTTAAGAGATAATGGTATTTCTTCTCTAACTTCCCAATGTGTTAAACAGTTCTTGACTTTTTCAAGGCATACCACCCTGTTTAAAACCACCTGTATCATAGCAGATAGAAACAATGAGAATGGTTCCTTGTAACACTGTAAAAAATTCAGTTCAGATGTCTAATGGTGAGATGTGATATTGTTTTTCATTGTTCATAAATACTTTGCATCCACTTGAGAAAAGTCGTGTTTCAAATGTTTTCAAGTTTTGTTTTGTTTTCATTTTCTTTCAGATTGGTTGTAAGTTATGCACTTCTTAAAAACCCAAACTAACATAGGCAAATTCCCTTCCTTCCTCAATATTTCATATCAAATAAGGTTTTAATTTAGTGAAGGCAAATATTTAATGTTTGGTTTCTTTGTAATCTACCCCTTTTTCAGATTATTATCATTTGAGACTCTAGCCTTATGTAAGAATTTCACCTACTTCCCAATATTAATAATCCTAATAATTCTCTCTTGCCACTCAATGAATTACAAAACCAAAGTTTCTTTGATACTGAGTGTAGTGGTTAATTCTGCTATCAAAATGTTTGGAGTAAGAAACCCAAAGCATGAGTGAGGTGTACTTTTTAACATATCTGCTTGGACTTTTCCATGGAGGATTAACTGAGAAAGAAGACCTTCCTTGAATGAGTGGTGCCACCTCGTGGGCTGGAATTCTAAATTCTGAGCACTAGAATTACCCTTTCCCTGCTTCCTTTTCTACTGATGCACAAAAAAAGAAGCTTTTCTACACTCCTGCCTCCACAAAACTGATTGCTACCATGTATTCTCCACCATGAGGGTATCCCTTCAAACTGTAAGCCAACATAAACCTCTTTTAAGTTTCTTTATGACAAGTGCTTGGTCACAGGGAAAAGAATAGTAGCCAATACATTGAAATATGATTACTATTACTGTTTATCATCTTTAATTCCTTCTTCTTGTTCATTTTTCTCACCGCAGGATATTCATTACTATTTTTCTGAAATCTCATAACCTTTGAAGGTGAATGGTATATTGCATTCATTTTTTTTTTATATTCTGTAATGGGATTTTGAGATGATATTATTGTAGTCATTTAATTTTGTAAAGTAGTCTTGACATCCACAGATGAGACAGATAATAGTAGCAGGTAATTTGATTCATGACTGTATAAAGGAGATCAGGAAAGGAGAGAGCCCCTTGTCTTTTCCATGCAGTACCCATTCATCCATTTACTAAGTAAAGATCCACTGAAGTTTGGTCTCTGAATAACAGTTCTCATAAGCATTCCATGTGGGGATTAAATGTGAGCTGGTATGTGATAAATAAGTGGGAGTTAATTAGAAAATTAGATAGAGACATAAATAAAAAAACAAGTTGTAGGCCAAGAAAATGGATTTATTTTGAATTTTGGAAATTTTTATGTTAATAACCTTATAATTACTTGTTTAGCTTTAAAGATCATATTTTTTATTATTTGAAGATGTTGTTATTTATTTCACTTCAAAGGCCCAAACCACCCATGCTTATCTTGTAAGAACAGGCATTATAAACTATTGAAATGTGGAGCCTTTTATTTGGGATCTGCTTCTTCGGAGATTTAGTCTCATTGATTTTTTTTTTTGTTGTTGTTGTTAATTATCTTTCTTTGCTTCGGTTTACAATTGACAATCTTTATCAGTTTACTTTTGAAAGTACCAAAGTGTCACACATTCTCATATCAAGAAACTGCCCTTCAATTCTCTGACTGTATTTATTTTGTATTAATTTGCATATTTTAACATATGTCTGTGCTTATGTTGTTCTTCTATACCTATTCCCAGCCATTGTCAACCACGTATATGATTTTAGACTGATATTTCAGAGGTGGCCTTGATATGATTGTTCCTGGAATGAGAGAGGCTTCCATTCAGCATTGCTGTAGGCTGCACAGTTACAAAGACATTTTAATCAGAATTTAATGTTTCACCAGAATCAATACCTTGAGCTCTATCTATGACCAAGACATGTAAGGATGAATAATAAAAATTAAGTGTTTAGGAAATCAAGAGGATATTGAAGGTAGGTTAGGACTGAGACAAAATGCAATGACATTGCTTGGCACAAAGATGACAGTAATCATCTCCTGAGGCACAGAGTTAGAACCCAGGGGGCTTTGTACTGATGTGGAAAAAGAAAAGAAAACTTTCATATCTCCATAATGTATGAATATAATCTTGAATTGTTTAGGCTACAACTTATTCACTCATAACACAATACACAACTAATGAGGCCAAAGTCACAAGTCTGTTCCTCTGACGACACACATCTTTCCATTCTGTTTATGATTTCTGACTACAAACTGAAATGGCTTTTAGGACACTGGAGACACCTTCTAATATAGGAAAAATAACTTGAGAAGATGTTCTTCACTTAATCTTTTAATTATATACCCACAACCAAGTGGGCTACATAGATTAGTTCACTTAATATTAGATAGCCAATCTTTTGTATAATATAAAGTTATGTGCAAAACTTTAGATAAATAAATAAAATTCAAATTATTTTTAAGTTGTGTGTGTATGTAGATGATGTGTAATTTGGTATGCAATTATGGAAAAGTTATGAATTTATAAAGCCAAATTGTATTATGCAAAAACATGGGATACCTCTCCATTGACTTGCATTTTCTATGTACTGCATGCTAATTTTTTAAAAATCCTTAATCTCTGTTAAATAATTCCTGTAGTTTTCTCTATGCAAATATTTAGGTTTTAATACTTAAAATGAAAGTACATTTTCTGTCACCTCTAAATTGCTTCACAAACTCTTGAATACTATTGGTATGTTTTTTAGTCCAAACAAACTTTGAGCAATCTTTAAATGATGATTATACAACCTCACTTTTTATACAAATAAGTCCCTGACAAAGCTTGAAGCCTTCACAGACACTGGCAACTTTCATAGCCATGAAAACCTGGAGAGTTGCAAGTAATCCCTACTTTGGATGGGTAGCTTATTGCACAATGAAGAGCAGATAAATTATGATTTAAAAAGAAAACATGGCTGGAGAGATGGTTTAGTGGTTAAGGTGCTCGCCTGTGAAGCCTAAGGACCCAGGTTTGATTCCCTACTACCCATGTAAGCCATATGCACAAGGTGGCTCATGCATCTGGAATTTGTTTGCAGTGGCTATAGGCCCTGGCCTGCTCATTCTTTCTGTATAATCTGCCTCTCTCTCTCTTTTCTCTCTCTCTCTCAAATAAATAAAGTAAAATTTAAATTAAAAAAAAAAGAAATAAAAAGAAGCCAGGCATGGTGGTGCACACCTTTAATCCACCACTGGGAAGACAGAGGTAGGAAGATCACTGTGAGCTCAAGGCTGCCCTCAGACTATGTGGAGAATTCCAGGTTAGCCTGGACTAGAGGAAGACCCTACCTCAAACAAAACAAAACTAAACAAAATGACAAACAAACAAACAAACAAACAAACAAAAAAAAAAACAACAAGGAAAGAAATAAAGAAAAAGAAATAGGCCTCAGTACAAATCATATACATGGTTGACAATGGCTGGGAGTAGGTATAGAATGAGAACAACATAAACACAGACATATGTTAAAATATGCAAATTAATACAAAATCTTTTGTTAGCCATTAACCAATTTCTTGTATCAAATTTAGAGTGTTGGGTTACAAGCCAGATGCATTTTGCAGAAGAAAAGAATGAAGAAATGAGAGAATTCCTAGAATATGTGGAGCTGTCTGGAATAGAGAAGTCAGTAGAGCATCCAAGAAGTAACCTTAGATGAAGGGCAGTTCATTAAATCCAGAGAAAGGGAGCCATGGTCAGGGTCAAGCTGGAGGCAGGAGAATCCTGACAGTAGCTTGCTTGAGAGTGATGCCCATCCCTCATAAATGGGGGTTGGTATGCAGAAATAACAAAGTTTATTGTGTAAGATCTGGAAAACTTTTCCTCTAGTTCAAGGTTTCACAAAGCATGTTGTTCATGATACACGCTGAATCATAAGTTATTAAAGTGAAACTCAGCATGCAGCTGTGCATGTTTAGAACTTACTATTGCCATGCCTAGAAGAGCTTGGAGCGCTTTAACTAGTCATGCCCTGGAGACATGAACGCTAAGTAGTTTGTTGTAGTATGTTATATTTTGATTGTTCTTGGATCTTATGAGATTATTATACATACTGGGCACATTTTGGGTCCATTTTTCTTGGAACTAATGAGTTATGGAGAGTTGAACATTTTTCCCTTTGGGAAATATTTGGACATGTGCTTTTAATGCATCTCAGTAAGTGTTTTGAATTTTCTTTTTCTTAAACAAACCAGTAAAAGTCATAAAATGAAATGGCTCATATGAGAGTAAAGGGAACCTGTATACTATAATTCTTGCATCCTACCTGTATAGCCCTACAGAATCATAGAGTTCCTTGTGATCTAATCAGTTCAGAATAATCAATAAATGCAAAGCTGAGGAATTTATTAACACTCGCCTCTTCATGGCTTTATAAAATATGTAAACTTGAAATTGTTTTTGGATGAAAGAATTTCCTATTATAGTTAATGATGTAAATAAATGTGTAAGATATGCAAATAACTATATATTGTTGTAGAAAATAATGTGGTAAGTCTTCAAAAAAAGTAGAACTATGATAGGACCTAGCAGTCATATTTCTGAGTATTTTCCAAAATAATTGGAATCAGAATCTCAGAGATATTTAATCACTCTGTGGTCTTTTTGACTTGATTCACAATAGACAAAATTCTGACATAACTTAAATAACCCTTGATGCATGACTGGAGAAAATTTTGTATACACAAATGGACTATAATTTAATTTGAAAAGAAAGAGAATTTTACAACATGTTGCACCATGAATGAACCTTGAAAACAAAATGAGTCAAAAATGACAATGCTGTATGTCTATTAATATGGGACGTATAGGACAGTCAAATTCATACATAGAAGCAGATTGCAGAACGGAGATACCTATATTCTGTTGAATGAGTAAGTACTAGACATCTGTTTTGCCTACCATTAGCAAAGCAATGTAGTATCATACACTAGAAAATGTTGTGGAGTCGACCTAAAATTCACAATATGAAATATGAAAAAGAGAAAAAGAATGCTTTCTTCTTGAGATTTCTTCATAATGTAACTGAAAGTTGTGTAAAGTAATGCTTCTTGGGGTTCTCAAGAGAATTAGGAAGGTGGTCAGAGACATGATGTTTGACAGCAGATGTGTTCATATCATGAATTAAACCCTTCAAAAGGAGCAGAGATCTCTTTAGGGAGATGAATGTAAGAAGTGTGTATGCCAGGTACAGGGACAGAGGGAGAGATGCGTGTGTCTCATACAGCAAAGCTGAAAGAAGGGAGGCCTTAAGCATAGTTTTTATTATTATTATTATTATTATTTTTTTATTTTTTGGTTTTTCGAGGTAGGGTCTCACTCTGGTCCAGGCTGACCTGGAATTAACTATGTAGTCTCAGGGTGGCCTTGAACTCTAGGCGATCCTCCTACCTCTGCCTCCCGAGTGCTGGGATTAAAGGCGTGCGCCACCACGCCCGGCAAGCATAGTTTTTAACAACACACAGAGGATAACTCTTTGGGAAGTGAAGCATATCTAAGAAGTAATTTTCAGAAGTTTTCTTATCAGTCAGTTACATGATCAGTTACAAGTTTTCTTATCAGTTACTGACATTTTACACCATTCTCAAATGGCCTAGGATCCTGGGGAATTAAGAAAACCAAATCAACCCTTGTTTAGGTGGTACAGAACTGTAACATCTTATGCGAAAGGGCTTGGATAGTGTCTTTATTTTGTTCACAGTCCTTAAGTTATAGACTCTGTGTTTGCTCAGAGATTCTCTTTTCCTGATCAGCATTTTCTCAGTGGTATCTATCAACTCTGAAATAGTCCAGATACACATTAATCCTCAGAGAAGTAAGGAAACTTCCATTATCCAATGACTTGAGAAAATTATGTGACCAAAATTGTACATATATATATATATATATATATATATATATATATATATATATATATATAAAAAAAAGATAGAAAAGGCTTGGCATGGTGGTGCAAGTCTTTAATCCCAGCACTCATCAGACAGAGATAGGAGTATTGCTGTGAGTTCAAGGGCAGACTGAGATTACATGGTGAATTCCAGGACAGCCTAGTCTAGTTAGAGACCCTACCTAGAAAGACAAAAACAAAATCTAACACAAAATGATACAAAAAACATGAATACAAAGGTGTGAGGTAGGCAGTGGTTCCTGGAAATGAGCCCAGGTTTCATTTCTGCAAAACAAGCACTCCTTCAAGTAATTTATATTTTCAGCCCTCAAACATTCAGATACAAATTACATGTCATATTTTATTTAAATTTCATGTTTATTGTCCACTTATCTGGAATGTATAATCTTCACTGAGAATGTTTACTATCAAGTAAAAATGTTAATTCTTTTTTAAAAATCTTTGTAACACAGATACAGAGAATTTCCCGTGTGAAGAGAAGTTCAACTATAAATCAGGAGGTAGTTAGGAGGATCAGCCAATGATATCCAAATGCTCATCTGCTGCTTATAACTGAAACCACCATTAGTTTTATTTTTTCTGATACTACATGATTTATGTAGACATTATGGGGGTATACATTCTCTGTCTTCTGAGAGATGACTGCTTATTTCTGTGTGTTGTTCACCTGGATGGATTGCCTGAAATGGAATTATTAACTCCTTGTACATATTTTTTCTATAAATACAACATGAAATTTTGTAGTTATGTAACCATGTACTTCACAGTTTTTCAACAACTAACTAATATTAGAAACTTGGTTTTGTTTTTATATTAGGAATATATTCCATTATACTTGAAGTCCCCAAAAATGTTGCAAAGAATTTTTCAAAATTGCACTCCAGTCAGTTTTGTTCTCAGAGTCTAGAGTGTTTTATGGATATTAGCTCTACAGATGCACATATAGATATACTTTACACTTTCTTACTTGTATGCATGTACTCACAAATTGAACATGTGTGTATCTAAACACAAGCACACTGACTATTCCATTCCTCACTTGTTCAACAAATCTACCTGAATTATTTGTTACTGGTAGGTGGATGGGAAGACAGTAGGAACCACCTGTCCATTTAGATATCCAGGCAACTGAGAAGGTGGGTCAGGTATTTGTTAGATGATGTGAGCCTGGGATTTTCAGTAAGGTGAGTATTGTTAACTCAAATAATTCCCATTCTGTATGAAGACTGAAGAGGAAAGAATAGCTTCATCGACCATTTTTACCAAGAAATTTGCTGTCGAAAGTCTTGGAATTCAATTCTCTGCCCACCAACTCAGAATTGTCTGGTATCCAGCAACCCTTGCTAGCGTCTGTTTCTATCATGAGCATAGTGGAGCTGTGGAATATGTACCCTACTTCTGTCTCCTTCCACTTCCATTTTCCTTCTTTCATTGGTTTTTATTTAGAGAAATATGGGTTGAAAGGAGAAAAACATGACTGAAGTCATGAGACCTCAGCCTTGAATTGTTGTTATATATTAAGTGTATAAGTGCCTGCTTTGCTTCTTTTCTCAGACCAATGATCCTGGGATGACTCAAAAGGCCTCAGAGTGCTGAGAAGTGACAGAGTGCTCATCACTGAAACATCTGCATCATACCTTCCAAGGCTCAGAGCCCATTGTGGAAGAAGTGGCAGAAAGGATGTAAGAGGGAGCGGAAAGATTGTTAGAGTCATAAGTTGGGGCATTATGCACAGAGACTGGGGCCTACCCCCCAGAACTCTTGACTAACCTCACAATGCATGACCCACATTCCCCATTGATGAGGGTCCCTTTGAAAGAGGGAGGACAGGGAGGAGGACAATGGAACCAATACTATGAATATAAAATCAGAATAATATAAATAAAAATATATATTAAAAAAATAATGGAAGAGCCAAAGAAAAGGTTAGGACTGCTTACACTGCACTCTTCCAGACCAAAAAAAAAAAAAAAAAAAAAAAAAAAAATCACCTGGATATCCATGAACTGGCACAACCTACATAAGACCCTCATAATAGGAGGAAAAGATAATGATATTAGAATTAAAGAAAGCCTAATTGAGAGAGGGAGGGGATATGATGGAGAGAGAATTTGTGAAGGGGAAAGTGGTGGAGGGGTCTATTGTCCACAATAATGGAAGTTGTCAATAAAAATTTAAATAAATAAAAAGTAAAAAAGTGCCTGCTTTGACACAAATATAAAAATCCAGGTGTGGTGGTGTACACCTTTGATCCCAACACTCAGGAGGCAGAGGTAGGAGGATCACCATGAGTTTGAGGCCACCTGGAGACTACATAGTAAATTCCAGGTCAGCCTGAACTAGAGTGAAATCCTACCTCGAAAAAAACAAACAAACAAAAATCTATTTATGTTTTTGAAAAACCCATATTCAAGACAATGCAGCACTTAGAGATTCTTCTTTCAATGAACTTTCCATCCCCATGGCAAACAGAAGGCAAACGATAATATGAAATACTGCAAAGAGAAGTGCTTGCTTCATCAAATATCTGAGCATGAATTCTTATTGGTCTTCCTACTCTCTCTGATATGTTGACAAATTCCTGAGCCTTTATAGTTATTGAATTGTTTTCATCTGAATTAAGGAGATAATGAGTCCAGAATATAAAACCGGGAGGAGTAGAGTCTGAATACACAATAGCCTTTCAATTATCATTTGTTCCTTTCCATTAATCAGACATGAGAGAATGATCTTGAATGTTTACATTCTTTAAACTGACAAATGAATGATAATGTTTATTGGACATTTACTATGTTGCAGTCACTGAGCTAAGAGCTTCCATATATTAATCCATTTAATTCTTAAAACAACTTTATGAATTAGAAACTATAGTGATATCCACTTTACAATCAAGGAAAATGAGGCATGTGAAGTTGTAGTAATTTCTCTGTGGACATCCATGTCCTGTTTCTTCAACTTGTTTCTGCTTCAATCCACTGGACTGTGTTTTTTTTTTTTTTTTTTTTTTTTTTTTTTTTTTTTTTTTTTACCAAAGCATGAAATCTAAACATTTCTTTCAGATAAACATTATGTTACATTTTCAAGCTACATTTTCAAGCAAATTGAGAAGTAGTAAAGCAAGCTATTATCATCCTATTTATTTTTGAACGAACTGTTATGATTTTTATTTTTTCTTTGAGGAATCTATACAAATATATCATATATCATATTTTGATTATTTAGACCCCAAATTACCCCATCTTATCCCTCTTCCACCTTCAATGAACCCATAATTCTTCTCACCACTTACCAGTGGTAGAAACACCATTGTACAAAATAAGGACTCCTCCAATCATTAACTACCTTTGTTCCTCAGGGACAGGTGCGGTCTCCAGATCACACTCACATTATTGATGCTACACAGGTGAAAGTCAATGCAAGAGATAAATGGGCAATTGATTTTACAGATGATAGCACTAAGAGTTGGTTGATATTTGGATTTCTACAGGACATCTTTCTTTTCCAGTTTCCTACAAAACAGACAACATGGACTTCTCTGAAAAGAGGCATATTTGGTTATTGAAGTCAATTTCAATATCTCCAAATTATTCTGACATTGATAAATAACCAAATTTTATATAGAAAGGTATTATACACATACCTTTCTCATTCAGATTTAAATTTGCTTATATTTGCCCTTAGTACAGCAAGTCAAACTACCTTTTAAATATCTATATTTGTTTCTGCACATTAGTACTGCTTAAAACTTCAGTCAACTAAATTTATTAATACAAAGGACAATAGTTAAATCTGAGATTCATAGCTGGAAGAATTTCTGAGAAAAAGCGACTACTGTGTGTTTTGCCTGAAACGGGACATCTAAACTACTCTCCCTAAGGCTCAGGGAACCTATAGCAGAGGGGATAGGAAGAATGTAAGAAGAGGAGGGTGGGAAGGAGGGCTATGAAATGCTGTCTGTTGAATAAGCTATGGTTGCTATATTCATTAACTCACAGCTGCTGTGGTTTCCTGGGTAAGAATGAGCCCAATACTTTACCACTGCTGAGACCTCAGGTCTCCCAGAATAGCTAACAGGAGCTAATGGTTGCTGGGAGAGGGGAATCAGATTCACAAGTGGTGTAGCCACCCTGTAAGTTACCCATTCTACAGTTCCACAGTAAACAACCTTCCACCCATGTTCAAGCAAGCAATTAGTATTAAATTAAATGGCTTTTAAAGAAAACATGAATGTAAATGGGGACAGATGGGAAAGATGAAGTGTGGTCATGGGACTGGGGGGTTGGAAAGGAGAGGGTAATTGGGGGGAAATAAAATCAAGATTTGTTATATACCCATGTTTGAAAATGTTAAATATGGAAAAATATAAATAAGTGAAAAAGACAAATTATTGTACCTTTTAAAATGAATAAGTAGTTTTCCTTTTAAAATATTTTTAGATATTTATTTTTGAGCACAGAGAGAGAAAAACGAGAATGGACTCCCCAGGACCTCTTGCTTCTACAAACACATTCCCAATGCATGAACCACTTTGTGTACCATCTGGCTTTACGTGGGAATTGGAGAATCAAAATCAGGACAGCAGGCTCTGCAAGAAATTGTCTCTAACTAATGAGCCATATCCCCATCCTAGAACATATTTCTTAGTAATAAGAAATTAAATACATTGTAAAAAATACCTAAACACAGATAGTAGCTATTCAGATTTGCTCAGTCTTTATTAGTGGAGGACAGATAATTATTTACTCTGAATAGTTTCATCATAAGCCTCTCTGAAGTTGCATAAGTGTTATGTACATACAAACTTCATTGTTTTGGCTAGAGGCTAGGTGGAGGGACTGTGAAACTCTTTAAGCTCCAAAAGATCTAGGGATTCTCTCACTTTCTTCATCCATTGGCCTAAAGAAATTTCTCTCTGACCTAAGACCTGTGACTTTGATGACTGATTATTCCTCTGTCCAGCAAGCTGCCGCACAGAGGACTCTGAGTCCCTTATCACTTCACATGCTAGCTCTCCTTTATTTCTGTCTCCATCATTATCCTCTGGCCCTTCAATCATCACTTGCACTTTCACACTCAAAGCTCTTCCTGAAGGGCACCAACATGTCACACAGAGAAGACACATGGGATTTGGGAAGAAATGGAGAATCCTCCATTCTATTTGTATTCACTCTAATCCTGCCGATAGGAAGACATTGACACATATTACTTTCTGTCTGGTAAACTACAGGGAAAGGAGCAGTTTGCCATTGGAATTCTTCCAGGAAAAGTAGTGATTTAAGCACTTGAAAAAGTACTTTGTGTGAGACGGGGGGAATTGGGGTGATTATGTAATTTACAAAATGGTTCTTAATATATTCTACCTACAAACAATTTTTAACACTGTTGGCTGACTTTTTTTTCTAAACCACAGCATGTATATTTCCATACAATTTGTGCTTTTAGGCTATTGTCAGGCAAATGCTCAGCAACACTTGTTTATGGTGAATATTAAATGCTTGGAGGACTAAAATATTTTCAAGTGATGTATCTACTATGCATATTGAATATTGAAAAGAATCAGAGTCTAGGCTGTGTTTCCCATTGTCTGTCTTTCTCTGCAGTGATGGCACTATTCTGTATTGTTTGTTGATCTCCTCAAGAATCTAGATGCCATTTTCATACCACATCTGAATGATTCTTGTCGGCATGTGAAATCCTGTGTCCCAATAGATTACACTGGTGACAGATCTCCACTGTAAAACGTGTCAGGGGTGATACAACTCAGAGATTTTGTATTGCAGACTTCTTTCTTTTTACCCTTTTCATATCAACTATGAAAATTCTGGCTGTTAGGAAAACAGACTCCAAGCCTACATTAGCCTGTATAGCTTTACCAATGAGTGCTTATGAGCCAAGGCATATCTATGGTGAAAATGAAGAAAGGGGGTAGGGAGGGTGGGAGAGAGGGAGGAAAGGAGAGAGATAAAGAGAAAGAAAGAAGGAAAAAGAAAGAAAGAAGGAGAGAGAGATATATTGAGAGAAATTAAAAGACATCAACTGACCCACAGTACCAGGATGCTGAATTAACCACTGGAAAATGCTGCTGTAGTCAGGTTCGCATTGCTGGCAGAAATAACCCAACCAAGAGCAGCTTGTGGGAAAAAAAAAAAAAAGTTTATTTTGGCTTACAGACTAGAGGGGAAGCTCCACAATGGCAGGGAAAATGATGGCATGAGCAGAGGGTGGACATCACCCCCGGCCATCATCAAGTGGACAATAGCAACAGGAGAGTGAACCAAACACTGGCAAGGGGAAAGTGGCTATAATACCCATAAGCCCATCCCCAACAACACACTGCCTCCAGGATGCATTAATTCCCAAATTTCCATCAGCTGGGGACCTAGCATTCAGAACACCTAAGGTTTGGGGGACACCTGAATCAAACCACCACAGGAAGTGTCCCATGGAAGATACTGAACCTAAATAAAATTTCACAACAGCCTGACATGGATGCAAACTACCCTTAGGAAAAACATTTTCTTCCAGAAAATTGACTCCTTTCAGCAGAAGTCAGTCAGCTGAGAAGAGTGACACTGATGATCCACAAGGCAGAGTTTAGCCAGGTATGTCTTTTGTTCTCAGATGAGATCAGGTATGTTCATGGTGGTATGGTCATAGACGGTCTTTTGTTCTCAAAGAAGGACTTGGCTATCATCACAGAACAGCCTGAGCTAATTGCTGATGCTCAGTACATAATCTATAATTAAGTCCTCTCGAGTAGATTTCTGGTTTTCTGAAGACTCCTTTTCTTTGTATTCCAATGTTGAAAATTGTTTTATTTTTCACATATTGCTATTCATCCTCTGCATTAAAGGCTACTAAAATACCCCCACTTTCATTATCCCTCAAGTTCGTGTATACCTTTAGGGAAACCTTGAGGCAATCAGGCATAGAACATAGTTTATCCAGAGCAGGAGGGATGGCTCAGCAGTTCAGGCATTTGCCTATGGAGCCTGATGACCCAGGTTTGATTCTCCAGTACCCACGAAACCAGGTGCACAGAGTGGTGCATGCATCTGGAGTTTGTTTACAGTGCCTGACACCATGGTGTGCCCATTCTCTCTGTTTCTGTTCTCCCTGTCTCTCTCTGATTGCAAATAAATAAATATGTAATATTTTTTTTTTTTAAAAAGAAAATAGTTTAGCCACCTGGATGGGACATTGCTTCACTCTGGTAATCAAACCCTTTTCCTAAACAGTATCACTGACTACCTGTTAGGAACCTTCCCCCTCCCTGTGCAGGAGCTGCATGTGCACACTGCTCTGCACACTGAGCTAGTTTTCTCCTACCCTCCGTGACTATTCTTCATGGTCAGTACCCATTCAAATGTATTCCTTGTTAGATCCCTGGGATTGGAATAGCAGAGGGCCGTCCCGTCTGGATTCATTTTGAGTGTATGTGCAGTGAGGTAAACTGTGTGAACATTTAAGGGAAAACCCCTATTTATCATCTTATACCTATATATAACTGGGTGTACATGTTATTAAAATCTAATTCATCATGGGAAGGAACATGTGCTACACATAACACATTGTGTCACTCAAGCTTTTCAATTAAACCAGGGGACCACCCAAACTTCGACCCTAGAAACAGATTCATCCTCTAAACCTCATATAAAAACAAGCCCCAGACCTCTTCCCAAATACACCTGAGTACTCTCCACTTGAGTGATCTGCTGTCTCTTTACTACTGGTTTGCTTTTAATAAAGTGTGTTTCTCTGTTTCACTACTTGTGTGTTCCGTCTTTCAACTCTTTGAGTAAGATGATGTGAGCCTGGAAGTGCCTGCAGACCACCGGTAGTAATATTACTGCCAGCTAGACAGTAACAGCCTCAGGTGTATACAAGTATACTTATTGAGAACTTATTGAGAACTTATGGAACAGTGTGTCACTTGTCCAATTTTATCTACAGAAATTGTAAGCATAGACACTTTTTGGCTGTTTGATAATAGATGTAATTAGGACCAAGAACCAGAAATTTGAAGTCAAATCTTCTTAGAGGTCATGTATTCTATGCTGTTTTGTTTGTAGTTTGCTATTTAGCAAATAGTGTGTTGACCAGAATTTGTCATCTCTTTTTCTTACCCATCTTTGACTTCTCCCTTTTATTAGTTTCACATAAAATTTATGTTATTTAGAGGGTTGTCTTCAGATACAGTAAAAGTTCCAGTGGCACCTCCATGATACCAGGAAATAAAGTTGAAAGTTCTAAGTCCAAAACCTCAAAACAGGAAAAAGAATAAGCACTGTAGTTTAGTAACAAAGTCTCTGACTCTAGAATCTCACTCAAAAACAGACACACAAAAAGAATCATATGCATCCATGTAATTTTATTGCTTCAAAATTAATCTGGTAGTTCAAAATTTGAAGCTTCTAAATATAAAAACAGCAACAAAATTTTTGTAGATTTTACATTTAATTTTTTTAAAAAAATATTTTATTCATGTGCATGTTCTGGTGTGTGTGTGTGTGTTTTGTGTGTGTGGTGTGTGTGCATATGTGTGTGTGTGTGTGTGTGTGTGTGTGTGTACATGCTACAGAACATGTATGGAGGTTATAAGACAACTTTTGGGTAGGTCTTTACCTTCCTACCTCATTTTGAGGCAGGTTTTCTCTCTCTGGATTGCTGCTGCTCTGTTGCCAGGTTTAAGAAATTTCTCCAGCCTCTACCTTCCAACTGGAAATCAGAAATCTGGAACTACAGAAGCCCACCATGGTTTAAGACCTCTTACATGGTATCTGGGGATCAAACTTGGGTATTTCAGCTTGAGTGTCAAGTGCTTTATCTACTGTACCACTTCTCTAGCCCTTATATTTAAAATTTAAGGAATATTCCTGCTATATTTTAAAAGTTTATTTTTGTTTATCTATCTTCATTTATTAACTCATTTATTAAAACATTTATTAAAACTAAAACAATAGCAATGTTTTAATGTGTGCCTTTAGCTAAGGGAATGAGTGAGGGTACTTTTTCTCAGATGCTTCAATGATATTAGGACATATTTTGCAGTTACCATTTCAAATTCATAGTTTCAAATTTGTTTTAAATTTTGAGATGTGAAAATTTTAGAAAGTTATAAGGTCAATAATGCATTTCAGTGGATTCCCAAAACATTAATATTTCATAATATTGGCATATCATAATGTGTTAATATTTCATAGTATATTTCTGTCTCCATACTTCTATTAAGTATCCTTAACTTTTCCTAAAATGTTTGAGAGCAAGTTGCAGACATGGTTCCCTAAATACTTCACTGAATTCTTATACATTCATGCATTCTTTTAATTATCTGCAAAGTAATTAATCATATATATATATATATATATATATATATATATATATGATAGTGAATTTACATGCCTATCACAGAGGTAGGTTCACCTGGTTCCTCTGAATCTTTTGATGAGGATGCGATGATGGGGAAAGAGCTGCACACATGCAAAGTTAAGAGACCTCAGGAGACTTAACAAATTGCAAGTACTCCATAAATTTCACTTGAATTAATATTATCATCACTATTGAGGTTTTGCATGGATTTTTAAGTGATACTAAAAACCTTCATTTTTTTATACTGGCACTGCTAAAATAGTTGAAGGTGATAAACAATCATAATTATGTAAATAAGAACATTAAATGTCAAAATGATATTGAATTGACCTTGATGGTATTACTTAAAATAAATCTACAAAAGAATTGATAGATTTTTGTATTTGTTTTTGTTTGTAGTTTCCTTATGTCAACAGAAATTTTATTGTTGTTTTGTCACAGCCTAAATTCAAGTGAAAGCACAGATTCTGAGTCTGTGATCCGAGTACAACTGTGGGATTCTTTCAGATTTTGTGAATACGTTTCAGCTGCTTTGTGATAGGAAGCCAATTATGTGCGCTACATCATACAGAGGAAGCAATTACACTCATTTTCTTGGGCACTGAGAAATTTGATAAGGTTGACACTTGGCACATTGAGCTGTGATAACAGCTAATTTTTTAAGAGGCATAAAATATAGGCCAGTTGAATTGAAGTCATTTGTTTTCAAATTGTTGGAAATTGTGTTACCTTAGATGCTTTCAGATGACAAAAGGGAGTGAAAAATTAATTTAGAAATCTATTCTAAATGCAGAATGAGTACTAGGCTCATTCAATTACAGCAAAATACTTCATTCCAAAAGCAAAATAATTCCTGGGACCTTGTGATGAGCTTCCGTTCAGACTGGACTTCTGAGAACTATGAAGAAGGCAAATCTTATTGGACCTAATGTTTTACCAAACTATTTTCTGTTTTAAAACGCTGTTCCTCTTTTTGCATGTCACATAGTATTTCCTCTCCAACTCTTCTCCAAGATACTGTGTCAGGGCACATATTCATTCTCAAGATAGACAACTCACCATTCTAAATGGATGAGGTATTTCCACTCATTATTTGCTGAACATCTCTACTCAGGCAAACAATATGCAGCACACTGTACTACCATATTCTGTTGGTTTCGAGAAGCCATGTACTTGGCTTCACTTGAACAAGGACTTGAAGTGAATATAGTTGTGTCTCCAGTAGGGGTTACAATTCAGCCAAAGAGAGTGGCATGGTAAAAGAAGAGATGCGAATACTGAGCTGCGCTGTGGAGGTCTAAGGAATTCATGAATTCTTCAGGACGACATGGTAGTAATACTTCTTGAATTTTTTTGAATCAATCTGGTTTATAGCTGCAGTCTTCAGGAGTATAGTTAGAATTGTACTCTCTTGTTCCCACAAGTGTCTGAAATTAGACAATGTGATCAGTTTGATCATAGGAACAATTATGAGCAAGATGATGATGCAGCTAGGCAGGGACTGTGCTGTGGCTGTGTCCAGGGTTTATACAAGGCAGTATGATTTTACTTGAATGACACAGCAAGCTTCTTTTCCATTTAAAATACAACAAAAACTGCATTAAGTTTCATAGCAAAGTGTGACACATTACTAAAATAGGAGTGGCATTTCTTCTCAGTACTACTTTCTGACAATATAAATTTGTCTCATCTTAATCCATATGAATAACTTGTTCATTACAAACCCTGGCTGTTCTATAGTTATATTATTTCTTCATTGATAAAGGAAATAAACCCTTAAACTGGGCTACAGGTTTTATGATTTTAAGCATTCAGGTAATCTTTTGTGGAAATGTTATCCAATACACAGATTTATTATATGTTATTTTCAAGTATTTTCTGCCTAGGCTGATGTTAGCAAATTGTTAAAGAGCATAAATAACTGATTTAAGCATGCATAGCATTAGTTACACAATTCTCCTTAACAAAAAGCAGCTATTGAAAATAAAAGGAAATGTTAAAATCAATCTTCAGTGTTTTCTTTGTTCCTCAAAATGAATTTCCACAGGTAACCTGTCACGTAAACCCACTGGTCCATTGGCACTAGGCCTTCTCTGTCATATCCTTAGAGGCCCATTCTTTCCTGGATTTCATTAAGGCTCTGAGATGACAAATGACTTCTTTCAAGTGACTCTAGAGGCTTCCATACAAGCTGTGTAAAATGAATAGGATAAATACCAGGTATCACTGACCATTTTAAAGAAACACCTCTGTGGTGTCTTACCAAGCACACATCACAGTCAGCTAAATAGTGACTACCAACTGATGCCACGAATTTCCCTGCTTCAGCGAGAGCAAATCACACCCATGTGGACAAATAAAGATAAGTGTCATAATTTAAAGTCATGGACCTATTTACATGCAGAATGACTCAAATGAAGTTCACAGATGAAAATTGTGGGATTAATGCATACTTTGGTGTATTAGGTATTGTGTATGAAACAACTTCATTCATTGTCTCAGGCAAAAGCCTTAATGCTCAACAATATATATATATAGTTTTTCTTCATATAATATGTTTTGCCTTTTGTGATAAGATAAAGAAGAATATTAGTATGAAAGAACTGTTGTCTGAACCTTGAAGAGAAATGATGACCCTATTGCTGAAGACATCTCTTGCCTGGGAGGCAAGGTCACCGAGAAAGCAAGCTGGTGCTGAGCAGAAAACCTTCTCCCTGTAGACCAGCCAACTGAAAGCTGGAAAAAGCTGCACTGCATGCAGTGTATGGGAGACAGAAGTCAGCAGCAGTGAAAACAGTGGATGCTGAGTATTCAAATTTCGCCAGACAGGCCCAAGGACTGAACGGGTGCAATAGTGGCATGTCTACTTTTGGGGTAACCTGGCAATACCTTCGCAAAAACGTCAAAATAGAAGAAAAAGATAATGACATCAAATTAAAAGAGAGACTAATGGAGAGAAGGAGGGGATATGAAGGAGACTTGAGTTCTAAAGTGGAATGGGGGGAGGGAAGGGAAATATCACGTGGGGTTTTTTTTTGTATGTAAGTATAAAAGTCAATAAAAAACAATAATTAAAAAAATAAATAAAGTAACTCAGGAGGCTCAAAGACTAACAGTTTCTAATCTACAGAACAAAGGCAACAGATAAAATGTTAATGTTCTTTACATGCTAAGAATAAATCATCAAGAAAAAAAAAAGAATAGCTAAATGTATTGGAGTGTAAGTGTAAGTTGGAGATCTCAGTTTCTGTCCAGAATATTAGAAGTGAGTTAAGTGATACCATAAAATAATTTGCGTAGTTGTCAAATTTATTAGTCCAATTGCTTTGTTGATTTCTTTTTGTTTCTGCTGCTGACTTATATCTACACTTGTGTAGCTTAGGTGGAATAGGTTCCATAAAGTAATAACAAAGGGCTACAAAGAAAAGGATTGAACACAAAATATAGGAACAATGCAAATAAGTGACAGAATAGCATCAAAACTGATAGACTCGTGACCAGAATTCCTTGCCCTCACAAATGAACATGCATTATGCACTCTAAAATGTTCACTGGAAGTGAAGATGATGTTCTTTCCTGAATTGATTGCAGCTATCTATGAAATTATTAGAGATATTAAAGAAGTTGAAAATAAAAATCAAACATATTTAATAAGCTATATGATTTAGGATGTGGAAGAATTAATAAAAAAAGTATCTGAATATTACCCCAATAGGGAAAATACAACAAAGCAGACTGAAAGAAGAAAAGTGAAATGATTACAAGTACCCACAATATAATAAATAATGAGCATAATTTCAAAACTGAAAAAAACTATTTTTTTATAAACTTGCAGAAAGAAGAATAGAAAATTTTTACTCAAATGTTGCTTCAGGCTGAAAGAATTGAGTGCTGGGCTGAAGATATGGATCAGCTATTAAAGGCACTTGCTTGGAAAGCTGGATAGCTCAGGTTCGATTCCCCAGTAGTCACAGAAAGCCATGCGCCAAGTGGCACATGTCTGGAGTTTGTGTACAGTGGGAGGAGGCATGGGAACACCCATACTTATTTTCTTTTTGTCTGTCTCTCTCTCAAATAAATTTAAAAAATAATAAAAATGTCTAGAATTTGTGTACAGTTGCAGGAGGCACTGGAACACTCATACTTATTTTCTGTTTGCCTCTCTCTCAAATAAATAAAAAAAATAATAAAAATTGAGCTCATCTATATAATGCAAAGAGTGTGAATTAAAGCAATTTCCATATAGTAATATAAAACAGGATTTCTAAAAAATGTATTTCCTAAACCCAGTGATTTTTATCTCTGAAAATAAATTCTAAAACAACATTCCCATTGTTAAAATTACTACTATATCATTAATTAAAGATATGAAATTTCTGTTAATTGTGGTGTCTGAGAAAATGCACACAGAATTTCTCCCAATGGGAAATATTGTTATCGTAATCCTCATTGCTTCTGAAGGTGATATAGGAAATCTCTAAATAATGTTCAACATTAGAAAATAACAGTAAGCCATAATATATGAAGAACAAATGATTGTAAATGGGAGAAAAATTAGCAAATATTTGAAGTTGTTTTATATTGGCCATATATATATATATATATATATATATATATATATATATATATATATTTCTACTATTTTGTATCTTTTTAACCTTTCATTTTTATTCAGTTGCCATGTATTGAGCTTGGTAATATGAAAAAACATGTTGGTTAAAATAGAAACCATAGTCATGGCAATGACTTTAAAATACATTCAGGTCAATGAGTCAAAGAAATAGCGAGTGCTGTTGTAAGGAATAGGTAACACAATCAATAGATGTCTGTGTGAACCCATAGCCTTTTGGAAAGGAAGAAAATATGTAGAAGGAAGAAGAGTTCATACTACTCTTATCATTACCACTTAACTTTTCCTCTCTGGGCGTTCCTGCCACTCTCTTCCTGGACCACATCTCTCAGTGTCTGTGAGTCACAGTTTGCATGAGAGTTTGGGCTGTTCATTACATGATTTGAATGATTCCAGTAAATAAAACTTCCTACATTTGTGAATCTTCTTGCAAATTTCAATTTCTGTAATTTCAGTTAACTTTTACAATGAGTTTGGAGACTATGAGTCACTAATAGATGCTTCGTTTAGTATTCCAGGATAATTTTTATTCTATTTTGACATTTTTCAGAATCTAATTCAGAAACTTTATGGCTTCATTGAATTTCAAAGTTATGAAGAACAATTTGTACTTTTTTTTTTTAATTTTTTGAGATAGGGTCTTACTCTAATTCAGACTGCAGGCTGACCTGGAATTCACTATATAGTCTCAGGGTGGCCTTGAACTCTCGGCAAAACTCCTACCTCTGCCTCCTAAGTGCTGGGATTAAAGGGGTGCACCACCATGCCTGGCTCAACTTGTACTTTTTGTACTATTGAAAGCATGTGGACAGGTGAGTAGAGCTAAGGATGATACACTATATTATTAAAATTGCAAATGATGGATGTGTGTTTTCACCCAAAAAAATGTCTGTGATGTAATATATTTTTAATAAGCTATAGTTAACCATCCAACATTATATGTATATTTCAAAAAAAAAATTATGTTATCCATAATGAAGTTTTATTTAATATTTTTAAACAAAATTTAAAATATAATACAATAGGTGTTAAACCAATCCACATATTCTGTTGTCCTAAGTGGTAATGTCTTTAACAAGGAAAAATAATGAAATGTTAATCATTTATTTAAAAGTGGTCAGAGGTAACAAATACATTGCTGTAAGGGAGGAAACAATAATGTTTTATGAGTATTGTATTGTTGAATAGTACTATTTGTTTTAAAAATATCCCAAGTTATATGGGCTGGAGAGATGGCTTAGCGGTTAAGGCATTTGCCTGCGAAGCCCAAGGATCCTGGTTTGATCCTCTAGGTCCCATGTAAGCCACATGTACATGGGGTCGCACGTGTCTGGAGTTTGTTTGCAGTGGCTAGAGGCCCTGGTATGCCCATTCTCCCTCTCCCTCCCTTCCCCCCCTCTGTCTCCAATAAATAAATAAATAAATAAAAATAAGAAATATATCCCCAAGTTATAGTCAATTTCTCCTAGTACTGTACCATTATAGAATATCATTGAATAATAACTAGTTTCTCTTGACCTGATTCTATATTCACAAAAACTGGTTCAAACTAATTTTTAGTTTTATGTTGAACTATCCTTCAGAAAGAACCATCAACAGGTGGAATTTCTATGATTAGTAGTGCCTTGAATGTGCCATATTATCAAATAATGAAACTAGAATCCGTCTCTTATTAGCTTTCCTGCAGTGTTAGTTCCTGGTGGTGTCTTCAAATATGTACAAACTGCTATTACCAAGTGCAGTGTAGCAGATAAGAGGGGAGGCCTTGAGTCTAGTATTCTGTGTTGGTAGTTTATTCACTAAGTTTGTGACACTGAGAAAATTGAGATAGGTTTCTTATCCAGAACAGAGGAATCATAACATACTTCAAGGACTGTTGTGAAAACAAATGAAATGTTATTATATATCAAATTGTTAGAAATCAAGTACATGACAAGTAGTCAAAAATATCTAGCACTTTTGCTTTTATTAATGCTCCTATCACCATGTACATGCACTTATCTCCTTACTGTCCTTTACCCAAGTAAGACTGTTAGTATTACCAAAATATAAAGACATGGCATTTCGGGTTGAATAAGATCTTTATTTTGTAATAGTGTTATAAGAGCTACATGAGTAACAGATACCTCTATAATTGAATTTGAGATCTGATCTATAGGAGGAAATACATGCAACATACTGAAAATAATGTCAAAAGCCCATGGCTAGGGAGAATATAGGGCCTACAAAAAGACCTACTATTGTTGTATTGCTAAATGGAAGTGTTGTTACACGGCCTCCCAAATTTTCACCTTCAATTCACAGATCAGTTCTGCTGTCAGCCCTAGTCAGAAAAAGAAAAAAAGTCAGAAAAGCTTTTTTTTTTTTTTTTTTTTGACAGTGGGAGATAATTAATGCAAAGAATGTAAAAAGAGTGTAAAATATAGGTGACATACACATCAGCCCCTCAGAGCCCATGGAACAGCTTGGAAGACAGGATGGAAAGAACAGCAAGAATAAAAGAGCTGCATAATGGAATTGTGGAACTCTCGCCTGGACACAACAAGGCCATTGACTGCACTCATGAGACCATAGCAACTATGGTTAGCTTCACAAGAACTGGACATGATGGGCCAGTCAACATTCTGTTACTGAAACAATGAAGTGGGGAGAGGCTTATAAGGCCAATGCTGTCACTGAGAAGCTAAAAACATTCAGTGCTTGCTATGAAAGGGGGAATCATTTTCTGTGAGATAGCCACTGGTAATGGTGGGAAGAAAAAACATACAATGGGAGTGGGGGATAAGGAGGGAAATGTGTGGTGCATACCACAACATAATATATATTTATGAAAATATCAAAATGCAAATGAAGTGAAAATATAAATATTTTTATTAAAAAACAATATATTGATATTTTGCTGCTTTGTCAGTTAAGTTGTTATCTAGGCCCTGTTTTGAATCAATTTTAGTATAGACACATTCTTATCACATAGCATTTACTTGATTGGTAAGAAATATTTTGGGTTCCAAAACCTAAGCTTTCTTCTTTGGAATCCTCCATATATTATTTTTTCTACTTATTAGAGCTTTAATTAAAGTAAAGCAAGCAAGTATAATCTCAATTCACCCTCATCTGAAGTCACTTCCATGAGATATGGCAAGACTAAGTATTTGTAACACAAATTCCTAAAATATGCTTTAATTCTCAGCAATTAAGAAAAAATTCAATATTTCTTTCTTTTTTTTTTTTTTTTTTTCGAGATAGGGTCTCACTCTAGCCCAGGCTGACCTGGAATTCATTCTCTAGTCACAGGGTGGCCTCAAACTCATAGTGATCTTCCTACATCTGCCTCCCAAGTGTTGGGATTAAAGGTATGTACCACCATGCTTGGCTTAATATTCCAATTAAAAAAAATTTTTATTATTTTATTTATTTTTTTGGAGAGAGACACAAAGAGAGACAGACAGAGAGGGAGAGGGAGACAGATAGAGATGGGCACGTCAGCAGTCTGTCAGCTGCTGTGAACGAAATCCAGATGTGTGCACCCCCTTGTGGGCAAGTGAGGCATTGCGCCCTTGCGTCACTGCATCTGGCTAAACGTGGGACCTGGAGATTGGAACCGGGTTCTTAGGCTTAGCAGGCAGGCACCTTAACCGCTAAGCCATGTCTCCAGCCCAATATTCCAATTTTAATTAAGAATTCACTTTCTCAATAAATACCAAAAACTGTATTTAAATGCTTTGTAAAATTAAGTCATTTATTTCGATAAGTCAAAGATTTAAGTAAAAATGTGTTTCTATATCAGTTTTTGGTCAGCTAGTTTTCACATATTTCTGCTGTAACACTCTTGAAGAAACTTGCATGGCGCCATCTCTTGCAACGTGCGCAAAGCAGTGTCACTGAGATTTGTCATCGTCACGCTCCCAGGAGACCCCTTCATTCCACATGGCTGCCTCGTCAGAAAGTTACTTCTTCTCACATTTCCTGATAATTGCATGGAAATATCACCTACTTGTAGTGTCAGGTTGTGAAGAAGAAAAGTAATTGCATGGTGATAAAATGGACTAGAATTAGAGTTTGCAATATTAGCCTGGAGCGTTCTAAGTTGCTTCATGAATAATGAAATAGTTAATAAGCAAAACTTGGGAGATAGCATTTTTAAATACTTAATGAATTAAGAATTTTTATACATAGAATTCACTTTCTTTATCAAGTAGGCACTTTGTATGATACATCAAGTGTTGGTACCATCATTGCTCTCCTCCCTGGCCCCACTCCACTCAGGGTCCTTCTTAGTGGCATTTCTGGGATTCATCATGGAGTTGTGAGAGCAGCAGTCAGTCATTGTGCTGGTTGGGAATGCCTTTGGATTCTCTCCCACCCTATGGTTCTTATATTCTTTTCTTCCCCCTCTTGCACAAAATTCCCTGAGCCTTGGTGGGTGTTTTTGAAGCCTGCTTTAGTGTTGAGTGTTCAGCAGCTTCTGGATTTCTGCTTTGGTGCATTTTGAGCATTCTCAGTGTTTGTCTCCATCACCAACTTTTATCACCTATTCATTCACTCCTTCAAAAAAAAAATATATTTGTTTTAATTCCAAGTACAGAGATCAGTAGTTGCCAGGTTAAAGGAAAATGTCAAAAACTAAATGAGAGTAAAATGTCATGAATGGCCTGGCCTTGGGAGTGCCAATTGGTTTACATTTGGGGACAATGAGAAGAGGAGCAATTAACCATTAGAAAGCCAAGGAATGGGGCTGGAGAGATGGCTTAGCCATTAAGGTGTTTGCCTGCAAAGCCAAAGGATCCCGGTTTGATTCTCTAGGACCTACGTTAGCCAGATGCACAAGAGGAAGCCTGCATCTGGAGTTTGTTTGCAGTGGCTGGAGGCCCTGGGGTGCCCATTTCTCTCTCTCTCTTTCTCTGCCTCTTTCTCTCTCTCAAATAAATAAATAAATAAAATATATTTTAAAAATATTTAAAAAAAGAATGCCAAGGAATGACTTGTCTAGTCCAGTTGGTGCTATACTAAATTATGTCAACAAAAACCTTTAAGTTATTCACATACATTTTAAATTGATTAATTAGATGGAGTTCACTCTGTATTCTCATTTTAGTGACTGGAATTAAAGGTGTGCGCCACCACACCCGGCTTTATATTTTAAATTGATTAATTAGATGTCTATATTTTAGTGACTGTCAAAAGTCACTAAAAGCTTCTTTTATCAAAGAACCAATGGCACATGACTTGCTATGAGACTGAAAATGAGAATTTACTCACCCAATTGTGTCAGCATGCATTCCTGTTTTCAGTTAAGATTTTCTTTTCTTTTCTTTTTTCTTTTCTTTTCTTTTTTTTAATATATTTTAGGGCTGGAGAGATGACTTAGTGATTATTGCACTTGTTTGTGAAGCCTGAGCCAGGTATGATTCCCCAGGACCCACATAAGCCAGTTGCACAAGGTGGCTCATGCATATGGAGTGGCTAGAGGCCCCTGTGTACCCATTCTTTCTCTATGAATCTGCTACTCTCTCTCTCTTTTTTTTTTTTTTTTTTTGGAGTGGGGGAGAGAGACACAGATTGAGACAGAGAGAGAGGGAGAGGAAGACAGATAGAGATTGGTGCTCCAGCAGCCTCTCAGCTGCAGCTAACAAAATCCAGATGCATGCGCCCCCTTGTGGTCAAGTGTGGCATTGCGCCCCTTTGCATCTGGCTAAACGTGGGACCTGGAGATTGGAACTGCTGGAGATTGGAACCAGCGCTCTTAGGCTTGGGAGGCAGGCGCCTTAATGGCTAAGCCATCTTTCCAGCCCCTGCTCCTCTCTCTTAAATATCTAAATAAATAAATAAAATCTTTAAAATATTCTTTAAATCATTTTATTTATTTGCAAAGAGAGAGAGAGAGAGAGAGACAAAGATAGGGAAAGACAGGTTGAGAATGGGCACACCAGGTCCTCTCATTGCTGTGAGTGAGCTCCAGATGCAGGTGCCACTTTGTGCATCTGGTTTTATGTGGCCACTAGAGAATTGAATCTAGGCCTCCAAGCTTTGGGGGCAAGTACTTTTAACCACTGATCCATCTCTTCAGCCCAGATTTTAAGATTTTCTATTCCCCTGTTATGTGTCTAGCACAAGGCAGTAATGGTAGATCAAAAACAGAAAAAAACAAAAACAAAAACAAACAAACAAAAAAAAAACACCTGACAGGAAGGCTTTTGGTCTTCTGCATCCACCTAGACCTCCACTCCCCTGGTGTCCTTGCCTATATTCCACATTATTTTGTTCCATTTTCCCTAAATGTGAGTGTACTGCAAAGTTTAAACCAACCAAAAGATCTAAACGTATGTAGAGCAGATTCTTTATTTAATTTTCAGTTAGGCTTGTTGCTACTATTTGCTGTCTATTATTATTTTTTTTTGTATAATTTAAGCTTCCTTTCCTGGATGCTAGAATATTATCTTCACTGCTGGAGTTAATATAACTAAAAACAACTGACAATTGTCTGACATGGTTTACTTAATATGGGGAATCATATCTGCAATTATGTGTATGCATAACTGACAAAAGTATTTTGATTGGATGATTAAAGCACTGTACAATGCTGATTTTATTTACGATTTGTAACTATTTTGGCTCACATAGGCCCCTGTTAAATGGTCACTTAGTGGGGTGGAATCTCAGTTGCTAAAAGATTTTATAAATCCATGAAATGCTTTTGACCACTAGCAATGATGAAAAATTCTCCAAAGAGCTGCCAACACAAAATTTGTGAAAGATTGTGTCCACTCCTTCACAGAAACAATCATCAGTGCTAACAATGCATATTTTTATTGCTTTGCTTTATTTTTCATGAACTTATAAGCACAATGGGCCAGACTTTTGTTTAAACCTTGGCATTGTGGTTGATCTTCCCCTTAGTATCTGTTTCATCTGTAAATGTGATTAATTTTCCATTAGGTGTTTTAAAAGAAATAATACAGCCATACATGATGGAGACTTATCCCCTTCTAGCTTTAGATTATGATTCTGGAAGCTGCTTCAATATATCTGAATTAATTATATATATATGTGTGTGTGTGTGTGTGTGTGTGTGTGTGTGTGTGTATTATAGTATATATGTACTATACAATAATTGCCTTGGTGCCAAACATGATTATATTTGTAGACGGGGATTGGGGAAGAAATTAAATTTAGATGAATTCATAAGAGTGGAGGCCTAACATATGAACAATGCTCTTTTAAAAAGAAGAAAAGTAAGATCTCTCTTTGGCATGTGAAGGTATAAGCAGGAAGAGAGCCTTCATCGAGGTTCTAGCCTTGCAGGCATCCCAAGCTTGGACATCGAGCTACCAGAACCATGAGCAATATATGTTTATTCTTTTACCGTTTAAGCCCTCTCTGATGTGTGGAAATTTGGTATAGCATCCCAAATAAGTCAAGATATATTAGTAAGACTTGTGTATCTGACAATTCTAGTAGGTTGTTGGTACTATCTCCTGAATTCTTCAAATCAGTTGTATTCTTCAGCTCCAATATTTCTGTGTCATTGTTTTGTATGGTTTTGACATTTTTTTTTACTCCATTTCTCATTTTGTTCGTCCATTGCTTTCTAGTTTTACTTAGTTGTCTTTCCATGTTCTGTATTAGTCCTGAATTTCTCTAGGTTTCATTAAGACTCATTTAGAATTTTCTGACAATCTGTACATATTGGCTTTTGGGAGTTAGCTATTAGCATGATGTCATCACGTTTGCACAACTCTTCATGCTCTATGATCCTAGTTGGTTTCCCTGCACATGAGGAGAAAAAACACTTATACCCATGGTTTTAAAAAGGAAAGTATTCCCATAGGCTCCCAATTTGAAGAGTTTGCCTCTGAAATTGTGACTGAGCAAAGATCACAAGGTAGCTGCTTTGTCTTCTATGGACACACTTTTGAATGGTCCTGTTCCCTGACCCTTGGTCACGTGGAAATACTGTCTGTTCTCTGGATAGATGGGAATTCCTTAAGGACTTTAGTCCATGGGACTGACACTAGGACAAGTGGCCACATTATGATGTGCAGGTAGCAGTCTTGCTGCTAGCTGCCACCATGGAGTGGGTAAGGGGGACTTTATCAAAGTCTTTGGATTATTTGTTCTCCATCAGAACCAAGGTCTATAGTCCCCATCCAAGGATGAATAAAGTCATGCCCATGGTAGGTTCCTTGAGGGCTCTAGATCATGGGTGAGCAGGGCCTGGAATTGGGTGCCAGAGTGTCTTTAGGATGTTTAGTTAGATGGAGATCAGTTGGACTGCATCTGAGGTATTACTCGTGAGTGGACATAACTTCTTCCTGCCACCAGGACTTCTTACATACTGTGGCTGAGGGGCTGGATCCACTTCATGGGCTGCCTCAGGATCCATTCCCAGAACTAAGGTTGATGGGCCTGTCACTCAAGGCATGGGTGGCTATGACTTTCTGGTTCTTTAGCATATAGTGGTGATGCAGGCTACACAAGTAGTCAGAATCACCGTTGGTCAGTCTGTCACCAGCATTAAGGTCAGCCTTCTTGGATAAAAACTACTCAGTGTTCGGTTCCATCATGATTTTACAAGTTTTACACTCTCCTGTCTGGATCTATGGGTGGTTGTCAAGTTCTTGTTTCTGTGAAAGTGAATAAGCAAGGCTCTGCCATCTTGCTGCTGTCACATTTATGCTCCTTTTGCCTTTGTTTCTCTTCTTCCTTTCCTTCCTCTCCATCTTTCTTTGACTATAGGAAGATGTTTGTTTTATGTTTTACTCTATGTTCTTTTGGACAATTTCACTTTGCCCTTTGTGGCTTACATGACACTAAATATTTCTTTATCGAGAGTATGCATCAATTCTTCATATTAGGTAATGACATAATTCATATACTTTGATTCTCTTCTTCCTCCCATTCCTCCTCTTCCTGACACTAAACTATTATGAGCTAACATTTTCCTTTTTACAGTCTGCTAGTGGTTTTATTTAGAGTTAAGTATATCTGTATTTTTTGATAGTCAATTCATCAATCCTAAGTATTGCCTTTGTTTCTCTCTTGTTACTCCATCCTTCCTATGTTTTTAGGGTTTAAATTATGAAACTTATATAATTATATACTATATCTTTATAGTATGAGAAAAATCATCTTATCTTCAATCATATTTTGCTAGACTCATTGCTTTCTTGGGCACAAGTTTTCTTTCATCTTTGCTTTGTTTGTCCTCTTGAAGGCTTTTTCAAGAAGGACATATGGTCACTGTATTTCATTGTATCTTGAAGGAACAAAAATATTGCCTGTTGCCATTTTTTTTTTTATTGTTGGAACTGAAAGCTTTCAGGATTACTTTTTTTCTTTGAGAAATTTGTAATGACTTATTTTTTCCATTTTTCCTATAATACCTCATTTATAATACCTCATTTATGGAAATAATTTTAATCTTTGAAGCACTGTCTTTATTAATTTGGATCTTGATTGTATTTCTTAATTCCAGCTCTGCTGTGGGCAGATTACATCTTTAATTTTCAGATACACTTTCAGGACTTTTTAACTAAGTGACTTTTGAATATTTTTCTCTTTCATTTGCTTGGTTTTCTTCTGTGGGAATGCTTGGCCAAGTTATCTATCTGCCATTTATTGTTGCAAATTATTCTTGTAAATCTAATCTTTTAAATGTTTGGATTCTTTTCTATTCTGTTTTTCAAATTCATTTTTTGTTCACATGACTTAAGACAATGGAAAAGATTCCATTTCTGTTGCTCTTTATATATACTCTTTACTAATATGATGTTATCTTCACTTTTCCCAATTTCTTGAATTCTAGTAGAATATTATTTCTTGTACTTGTCTAATTACTTTTTCTTTGATCCCTTGCTGGTTTCTGCTCTAATGTTCTATGTGAGCACTCTTTTTGAGGCAGAAACATCAAAAAATATCAGGCCATAATGGGAACAAGCTAACATATATTTGACATACTAAGATCATTTTAAATATTTGGAATTTAATATTATTTTAAAGAGAGACCAGGAATTGAATCTAGGACATATCATAGGCTTAGCTAGTGATCAACCACTGAGCAACATTCCAAGCCTTCATTTTAAATAATTTCTCAAATAGAAAATTTACCTATGCATATGTATTGAAAATAGGCCTTTCTTATAATACAACAGTAAGTAGGATTATGCTGTGTTATTAATTTTTTGTTCCAAGCCCAACAGCCTGACTGTTTTTATGGGAGAGAGAGAAAGAAATAATTGGTATACCAGGGCCTTCAGCCACTGCAAAGGAACTCCAAACATGTGCAACACCTTGTGTAGATAGCGTTTACATCACACTATGTCTGGACCTGGACCTGCAGAGTCTGACATGAGTTCTTAGGCTTCTCAGGCAAGTGCCTTAACCTCTAAGCCATCTCTCCAGTACTGCATTATTTTATTAACAGAAAATTTTACAAAGGACAAATTTCTTCTTTCATAATGTAGAAAAACACTCTATATGAACAGTTATATTTATTAATGTATCTAGATTCTATTCATGTTTTATGTAGTGACTTTTTGTGGGCTCTTTAATAATTATTTCCTTTCTTACCTTGCTTGTATTTATTTCATTATAAAGAATTAATAGTAATTGACAAAAACATTATGTTTTGGGCTAGAAGGATTGCTTAGTGGTTAAGGCGCATGCCTGAGAAGCCTAACAACCCTGGTTCGATTCTCCAGGAACCATGTAAGCCAGATGCACATGGTGGCGCATGCAACTGGAGTTCGTTTGCAGTGACTAGAAGCCCTGGCCCGCCCATTCTCACTTTCTCTGTGTCTCTAATAAATAAATAAAGATAAAATATTTTTAAAAGATATTATTTTTTAATATCTGCAAAAAATATACACTTATACAAATTTAAGACAGTTCTTAAGTGCCTACAACAGGCTACTTTATCCTGACATTTTAACATATGTGATCTTGGGTATTTGGAATGAAGTGTTTGCCAAAATGAAAATTGTGATGACAGCAGACAAGTCCATGTCTTTGCCTCTATGGCTGTATTAATCTGGTCCACTTGACTTGAATTATGAGACATAAAAAAATAAGTTTCTCACTAATTCTGCAATGCTGCTTCAAGTACAACTGTACATTAAAATGGATTCACTGTCTTGCAAAATACTACTTGGTAAACATCTAATTTATGACAGTCTAAGCAGTGTGGCTGATTTCTAAAGTAGAAATTAAATCTACAACTGGTCACAGAAAACAGTAGGGTACGAGAAATGTTTGTGGAGATAACACAATAGAAAAAAAAATGGCAAGAAAAAGGTTAGAAAAAAATACTTGAATGATATTTTTCTAATAAGAACTTTCTAGGGTTTTAAAAAGGTTTTCAAAGGGCACAGTGTGCAAATATGTAACACATCACCAGGCAGTTTCTATCCTAGCCCTGTCATAATCATCCCATTCAAAAATTTATACTAGGATTTCTGGGTAAGACGGCTGCATAGTAGTCATGCCAAAGCAACATAGGGAGGGAAATAAACAGAAAAAGAGAAAAATATACTCTTCTACCAAAGAGTGAAGGTGTATAAGGAATTATTAACAACAGCAGAGAAGCAGGAAAGACCCAGAGCTTCTAGCAAGCAAGAAACCTGCAAGAATCCCACATAGGTGTCAGTGGCCCCAATCCATGTGCTCACCTGGTCCAGTGCAGAGCTGCAGGAGAAGCCAGGTGAACAAATTTTCCATTCACACCAGCCTCCTCGCAAAGTTAAGGAATGAGAAGGGAAAGATAGCAGAGACCAGCTGAGCAGCTGTTGAAGAAGAACACAAACAGTACCAGCTGAGCAGCTCTGGTACAACTCTAGGCATCTGGTAAACCCGCCATCCAACAACCATCAGTGTGACGAACTACCAGAGAACTCATCTGACCTCACCTCACTACATGGTATCTAGCACAGCTTACCAGTACACCAGATCCAGTGACCCAAGCAGCTTAACAGAGTCAACAGCATAACACAGAGAGATTGAGGTGGACATTCAGCAAAGGTGAGATTGGAAGCCAACCCCAAAGGTAACAGGGCCTACTTACATAAAGCCAGGTACATAGGCCTGACCTGGAAGGTCTAATCTCACCTTCCATATCAGGGCAGGTTATGTGTTAGATTTCATTGATATATTCTTGTTTGGCATTACCATTCTCAAATACACTGTACTTTGGGGTTGACTATTTTTGCCTTTGACATTTCTTCATTTATAAGACCTTTGTCTTTTTCTTCTGTCTTTATTGGGGACAGGGTCATACTCAGCCCCAGGCTGATCTGGAGCCCATTTTAGACCAGAAATCTTAGCCTCACAGTTGACAGGATTAAGGATGTGGGGCAATTTACAACCTTAGGGACTTTGGCTTTATTCAATTATCTGTTTGTTTTAGTCCTCACTCTTGCATAAATAATCTGTGCTAGTTTTGATGAATGTGTATATTGCTCAGTTGAATTTTAGAATTTTCCAGTAATTTGCTCAATCCAGCCTACTAGAATACTTTCATACCAGGCAAACTCAACACCTAGGGTCACTTCTGCTGTTACTCTATTAGTAATATAAGAGCCCCACCTAGCACCTTAAACTCTTACCCTGAAGATATATAGAGCCAGATTTACATGTCTAAGAGAACTGCAGATAATTAGAAAACCCAAGCATCAAATTAACTCAAGATACAAAAATCTCTACATTATAATACAAGGAACATAAAAATCAAGACAATACAATTCCACCAAAATTAATAAATCATTCAAAAATGACCTCCACTGAGACTGATTTTGATAAAATGCCTGACATATTTCCAAAAAAAAAGTTTATATCTATGTTCAAAGAAATCAAAGAAGAAAACAAGTTCCTGAAGGAATCCCAAGAGAACACAGGAAACCAACTTAATGAAATAAAAAGTCAATACAGGACATGAGTAACAAAATAGAAATAATGAAAAAAAAATCAGAAATACCAAAAATGCATTACAGACTAAGTAAAATATAAAATTCTGTAGACAGTCTCACTAGTAGAATGGATCATGGAGAGGACAGATCTAAACTAGAAGACCAGGTGGCAGATATAATACAGCCCAACAAAGAAATACAAACTAATAGGAAGGCATGGATGGGAATGTCAAGACTATGAAGATGTCAAACATAAGAATTCAGGGTATAGTAAAAGGACATGAAATTCAGTCCAAAGGCATAGTAGATATGTTCAACAAAATCGTAGAAGAAAATTTCCCCCAAATAGTGAAAGTGATGCCAATACAGATACATGAAGCCTTTAGAATAACAAGCAGACAAAATAAGGAAAGACCCTCTCACTGCTTTATCGTAACTATACTACAAAACACAAAACCAATGAGAGTATAATGAAAACAGTTAGAGAGAAAAATCAAGTCACATATAAAGCAAGCCCATCAGGACACCAGCAGCTTACTCAACACAAACTTTAAAATCCAGAAAGGCTTGTAATGATGTTTTCCAAGTTCTGAAAGATAACTACTATCAACCAAGATTACTTTATCCAGTATCAAAATTGATACAGAAATAAGGTTATTCCACAATAAAGACTGTCTAAAGGAACATATGATGACTAAGCCATCTCTATAGAAAATACTGAAGCATCTTGGGAAGGTGTTGCACATCTTTAATCCTAGCACTCAGGAGGCAGAGGTAGTAGCATCATCATGTTTTCAAGGCCACTGTGAGACTATACAGTGAATTCTGGGTCAGGTTGCGGTAGAGGGAGACCCTACCTTGAAAAAAAACAAGAAAAGAAAGAAAATACTTACTTGAAGCTTGAAGGGATCCTTCATCCTGAAGAGGAAGAAAAGAACTCACATAAAGAAACAGGAAAAAGACACCCATAATAGTTAATACAAGAGAGTAAATGAAAATCAGGAAGAACTACAAAACAAGAAGAATGGCAGAAATAAATGCCTACCTTTCAATAATAACTTTTATTCTCAATGGCATCAATGCCCCAATGAGAATACACAGGATTGCAAAGTGGATTAAAAAACAGGATCTTTCTGTTTATTGCCTCCAAGAAACTCACCTTTACATAAAAGATAAATTCTATCTTAGAGTGAAAGGATTTTCAAGAAAATGGGCCTAGAAAACAAGCTGGTGTTGCTGTCCTAGTATCTCACAAGGTAGACTTCAAACCAACATTAGTTAGGAAATATAAAGAAGTTTACTTTGTATTGATTAAAAGAGCACTCCAACATGAGGACTTTACAATTATAAACATATTTGCATCTTACATGGGGGCTCCCAGTTTTATCAAACACTGTTAGAATTAAGGTCACAGATAATACCACACACAATTGCAGTAGAAGAATTTAATACTCCACTGTCATCAACTGACAGGACATCCAGGAAAAAATAGAGAAGCATCTGGATTAAATGAGTTTATACAAGAAATGGACCTAACAGTTATCTACAGAAGGTTCTGTCCAAATTCTGCAGAATACACATCCTTTACACATGGAACATTCTCTGAAATAGACCATATATCAGGACACAAAGCAACTTTAACAAAAACAAGAAAATTGAAATAATTCCTTGCAGTCTGTCTTATCATAATGGGTTAAACTACAAATCAACAGCAAGAAAAGCTATAGAGCATACACAAAATCATGGAAACTAAACAGTACACTACTAAATGATGAATGGGTCAATGAAAAAACTCAAGAAGGAAATAAAAAAAATCATAGAATCAAATGATAAAGAGTATACAACATACCAAAATCTTTGGGACACAATGAAGTCAGTCCTAAGAGGGAAATTTGTAGTTTGAATCACCTATATTAAGAAATTAGAAGTAAACAACTTAATGCTTCACTTTAATGCCTTGGAGAAAGAAGAACAAGGCAAATAAAAAGTCAGAAGATGGGAAGAAATAATAAAGATTAGGGCATAACTTAATGAAATAAACAACGACAACAACAAAAAAGAATCAGTGAAACAAAAAGTTGGTTCTTTGAAAAAAACAAGATCGATAAACCCTTAGCAAATCTTACCAAAAGAGAAAAAAGACACATAGCAATAAAATTAGAGATGAAAAAGGAACCATTACAACATTACAACAGATACCAATATAATTCAGAAAATCATGAGGGAGGAGAGGGGAGGACTTAAGGGGATGTCATTTTATATATTTAAATAGATGAACAGATTATTCAGGGTGGAATGGCCTAAGAGAGCTCAGGGGAAGAGATTGAGTAAAGGAAAGATGGGTGGATGGTTTATCAAAATTTAAGAGGGTATTAATAAGCCATATGCCAACCTACTTTTATGGACAATGATGCATCCAGAAGCCATAGATGGTTACTAGAAAAAATTCAGTGCCATCAATGGAATGCCTTTCAGTGAGTTGTTGGCCTGGGAGATTCCTGATGCATCCAAAACACCAGGAACAGATGATAATAGTCTATTGCTGAAGACTCCACATGCTTGTGCTGCAAGGTCACTGAGAAATCAAGGTAGAACTGAGCTGAAAACCTCCTCCCTATAAACCAGCTGACAGAAAGCTAGACAAAGCTGTACTGCATGTAACTCTATAGGATAGAGAAGTCATCAGTGGAGATAAACAATAGTGGACACTGGAAGCCTTAAGTTTTATCAGCCAGGCCAAATGAGACAAAGGGTGCAATAGTGCCATTTCTGTTTTGGGGAAAGCCAACTGCTCACTAATTGGACTGGAGGCCTGCTCCATGGGAGGGAATACATGCCTGGTACTGAAAACCTATGATGGCTGAGGTCATGAGCCTTAGGGATGTAACTCCTGCCAGTGTCTGGATAAATGTATATATTATGCTCACCAAACTGTCCAGTAAGCACTTCTCTTAATGTTCTTACTCATATATTAATTCTACTCTCACTTTTGGGTTAGAGAGGCTTCTATTTTCAGATGGCAGTGACTTCTGGGATGACTCAAAAGGCACCATAGTGCTGAAAAGAAGTGACAGAGGAGTGTTAGCACTGAAACATCTCTATCACACTTTCTAAGACTCAGGATCCATTTGGAAGATGTGGCAGATATAATGTAACAGCTAAAGGAAGTGTAGGACTGCCTGCAATGCAGACTTCCAGACACAAAATGGCCTGGATATCCATGACCTTGCAATCCATGGTACTACCTACACCAGACCCTTATAGTAGGAGGAAAAGATGAAGACACCAAAATTAAAAAAAAAAAAAAAAAAAGACTAATTGAGAGGTGGAGGGGATATGATGGAGAGTGGATTTATGAAGGGGGGAGAGTGGGGAAAGGGAGGGGATTATTGTGGTTTATTGTCTATAATTATGGAAATTGTCAATAAAAAGTTTAAAAATTATATTATTTTCTACAAAGGGGAATAAAAAATTGAGGATAATTCATTTTGCTTAATTAATTTTTGCAAGCAAGGACAGTGAGAGAGAGAGAGAGAATGGGCACACAAGAGGCCTCTAGCTGCTGTAAACAAACTCCAGAAACATGTGCCAGTTTGTGTCATTAGAGCCTTAACTGCTGGTCCATCTCTCCAACACAAATTGATGATGATTTTATGCTTCTTGCTAAGGCTTCCTGTGGGCAATTGATTTCTTCCTAGACAAGCCATTCAATCTGAGATTGCCTTAACAGGTGTTCAGTAGAGGTAGAACACATCCTTCTCCTCAGATTATAAGATTACAAGGGACTATGACATCTGGGGTGATGTCCTTGCTCTAACTTCCTCATCTTAAGCATCAGAAATATACCAAATTCTGAGAATAAGTGAGGACTGATGATACACAGAGAGAAAATGGAAATATGCCAATGGAATTCTTTACTTATGGAGTCACCAGAGGTGAAGAATATAGAATATGTATGTATCATTATCACAATAGACCACTCACAGAAAACAGCAACAGTTTCAGAAGGTATTTATGGTAACAAATTTGGTACCTGGGCAAATTTACTTTTAGGGTTAGAAGGAGAACAAGCTTGTAGAGAAAGAACAAAATATCCTATATGGATATTCAAAAATTATGAAAAGTACAACAAATGACATTAAAGAGAAGATGCATGTTTAAGACTGATGAGCTATTAATACTGTCAAATACAGGACAATGATATGCCTTTGAAGGTAACTAGTTTATTTGGCCCAAGGTGGTGAAAGGCTAGAGTATTACATTTTACCTTTCATTTGTCAAGGATATGCATTAAGATCTACAGAAATCTGCACTAGAACTTCAAATTTACAAACATACCCTTGGAGGTTATGGCATATGCAACCCAGCATATGTTTTGTTTCTGCTTTGAAAGTTCAATTTTTGAGGCTATTTTTGAAGCATATTTTTAACAACCAATGTCCAGTTGACCTATCATATATTGCTTCATAGAGATTATAAATCATGGTTTTTAAAGTATATTTTATATATTTTGTTTTTATTTATTAGAGAGAGAGAGAGAGAGAAAGAGAATGGCATGACAGGGCCTTTAGCCACTGCAAATGAGCTCCAGATGAATGTGCCACCTTGTGCATCTGTCTTATATGAGTCCTGGGGAATTGAACTTGGGTCTTTTTGCTTTGCAGGCAAGCACCTTAACTGCTAAGCAATCTCTCCAGCCCTGAGTGATACTTCTTAATTTGATCATGTTATTACTTCCTTTGGTCACAATTCTTTGCCTGTATTGTAATACAGTAAAGAGAATACTTAAAAACTATTTTTAGTATGAATATATCTAAATGTCAATAATAGGTATAATATAATCAACATGTTCAGTCATTCCCAGGTTAGGTTTTTATAGTTGGACAGTGATTGTAGAAGTGTAGAACAGCCACCTCATACTTAATATATGTTAACTTGAGCCATCCTTCGGGCTTTTGAAATGAATCCAGTGTAGATAAATGTGGGGTTTCTACATGGGATTTCTTCTAACATGCAAAAGAAACTGTAAACGAATCATACTCTTGCTATAATTTAAAAATATTTTTATTTATTATTTATTTATTTGAGAGAGATAGAGAGAGAGAGAAAGAGAGAGAGAAAGAGAAAGAAATAGAAAGGGAATAGGGATGTTCCAGGACCTCCAACCACTGTAAATGAACTCCAAATGCATGTGCCATTTTGAGTATCTGGCTTTACATGGGTACTGGGGAGTTGAACTTTGATCCTTAGACTTTGAAGGTGAGTGACATAACCACTGAGCAATCTCTCCAATCCATTCTTGCTATATTTGAAGGAGGTTTTCATTCCTTTAACTACAATGTTTTATTCATTCACTTTTAAAAAAACTTTTAAAATTTTTTTTATTATTTTTTTTGGAGAGAGACACAGAGAGAGAGGGGGGGGGAGACAGAGATGGGCATGCCAGCAGTGTCTCAGCTGCTGCGAATGAAATCCAGATGTGTCCTCCCCCTTGTGGTCAAGTGCAGCATTGCGCCCTTGTGTCACTTTGCATCTGGCTAAACGCGGGACCTGGAGATTGGAACCGCTGGAGATTGGAACTGGTGTTCTTAGGCTTAGGAGGCAGGCACCTTAACTGCTAAGCCATCTCTCCAGCCCTCATTCACTTTTTTTGAATGAACAATATTCAAGTCCTTATTGGATGAAACACATTGCAATACATCTACCTATCCATCAACTATTTATCTAATCTATCTATCTATCTATCTATCTATCTATCTATCTATCTATCTATCTATGTATCTATCTATCTAATCTGTCGATCTATCATCCATATATCATCTATCAATCTATTGATCATCTATCTATAATCTATTTATCTTCTATCTGTCATCTATCTTACATTATCTTTTGGTGCTAGAGATCAAACCTAGAACTTCACACATAACAGTCCTAAACCCTATCACTGAAATTCATCCTTCACCCCGATGTCTTTATTTTTATAGCTTTTAAAGGAAAGTTTCTGTTTAGAAATGGCTTCCTTCTATTAACAAGAGAGTAAGATTCATTATCAGGAAGTATTATGGGATATGTTAGAGCAGTATTTCAGCTGCTCACTTGGCATTGGTCCATTGTAGCCTGCTACTCAGAGAGCACTAAAGCATAGGAGATTAGATTCAAATAATCTTTGGTTATATAGTTAGCTTTGAATGTCTAAATTGGCTAACTGAGAAAATTAATTTTTTAATCTATTGTTAAGCCTCTTTCCTTATAAAATAAGCTTACCAACCATGTCTATCTAAATAAGGTTGTTATGAAAATTAACTGGGTAATGAATGTAAACCCTTTAGCGAAAAATGCCATGAATATATACAAAATAGCTGAGCATAATATTTGGCACTGTCATGTTAAACTGAATAGAAAATTTCTACAAGAATAAAGACAAATGAGCACACAGAGATTTATGTGTGGGTAAACTAAGGCAATTGTCTATTAATCCCAAGAAGGAGTACTAGAGTCGATGGGTTGGGGTGACAGCGTGGGTGGTGATATCGTGTAAGGCCACTGCATCTCTAAAATATTTATACCACTTACTAAGCACTCCCAGATGATACTCTCTCAATAAGTTTTAGTTGGCAGATAGCCCAGTAGCTTTATATAGAGTTTGGCTTATATGGTTGATAACCTTTTATTGTTGTTCTATGAATAACAGTTGCTCTGTTGATTTAGGGTTCCACCATGGAAGGAAATTCTTTCCATAATGGCATATACAGCCTAAGGAGTCAGGTTTAGAATTTTTTTTGTTTCAAGGTTGGAAACAATAGCTTGCATGATTCTTTAATCAATGTCTTAGGTGATTAAATTTCTCATAGTTTCTATTCCCAACCATCGATTCATAAAATACTATTCTCTATCATTCTGTTTTCAGATAATAACAGTGCATCTTTAAAAGCAGAAGATAAAGAACAATCTTTTCTTTCTATCTGATTGCAAAAAATTTAACAAATAAAATTATTGATAATTTATATGAAATTATTGGTGATATAATTCAATCATATTAAACTCTTCTCCTAATAGAAAATTCACAGCTTTTTGGGTTTCCTGTGAAGCTAGGAGGAAGGCAAGCTGTTTTTTACCCACTTCAAGAATAGCATGTTTTTATTAAGTAGAAACTTTGCATGGATACATCATATGTTGGTGTCATCATTTCCCTCCTTCCTGTCCCCACTCCACTGAGGACCCTCCTTAGTGGGATTGCTGGTATTCACCACATAGTTGCAGGTTATGAGTTGTGAGAGCAGCAGTCTGTCGTTGTGGGAGGGCTATGTCTGCATATTCCTTCCCACCCTGTGGCTCTTCCATTCTTTCTGCCCCTCTTCCACAAAATTCCATGATCCTTGGCACATGTGCTTTAATTCTACTTTACTGTTGAGTTCTCAGCAACTTCTGGGCTTTTGCTTTGGTGGCATCTTGAGTACCTTCAGTGTCTGTTTGCATCACCCTGGCCCAGGTAATCAGGCTCAACATGGAAGCAGCATACAGGCTCATCTCGCCAGTTCCTCTGTGGTTTCACCTGGGCCCCGGCTGCTGTGCGAGGGGTGTTTGTCTCCTCTTAGGAAGTCAGCTATCCTTGTATTATTGGTAGATTATGGTTGACCTTGGTTCTTGCTGCCTTCTGAAAAACAAAAAATAGATTCTTCAAAGGAGAGTGAGACAAGGATAGACTAAAGGGGATAAGCATTGTTAATTTAGAGAGATTTTGATGTATATAGCTTCACTTTTTGACAGAAAGGAGTGCAAGCTTCTCACTGGAGTCCATTATTTTGGTGTCCATAGGATTCTGACTTGGTTCCTAGTTCCAGTTATGGGTTCCACTCCACTAAACAGTCCTCATAGCCAATCTGCAGATATTGGTTGTTTATAGATTTTCAAGGTAGGAGGTCTCATGCTAACCCAGCTGACCTAGAATTCACTATGTAGTCTGTGGGAAGGCTCAAATACATGGCGATCCTCCTACCTCTGCCTCTTTAGTGCTCAGATTAATGGTGTGCACCACCATGTACAGCTAGGATAGCACTTTGTAAAATATTCTTATTTATTTATTTGCAAGCAGAGAGAGATAGGAGAGAGAGAGAGAGAGGGAGAGAGTTACAGACAGATTCGGAGTGTCACGACCGCCAGCTCCAGCAAAAGCACTTCAGATGCATGTCCACTTTGTACATCTGGCTGTATGTGGGTACTGGGCATTTGAACCTGGGTTGTTAGGTTTTGTAAGTAGGTGATTAACCACTAAGCCGTCCCTCCAATAGGCTAGCTTTTTAACTGCATTGATCTTATCCAGAAAATGTAGTCACAGTGAGTAATGTGACATAGCTTCTGCATGTTAATGCTATAAATAAATGATTTTTCCTTGGAGAGTTCTGATCCCCATAGCATAGTGTGACTCTTCTAAGTCACACATGAGTGAAGAGGTGAGGCCGATATGGCAAGTCCTTAGCTGACCTTTGCCTCCAAGCTGACATTTTTAAATTTCTGCAGTCCATGGGAAGAGATATTAAATATTGGGAAAAAATTGGTTGCAAAACCAAGTATGGAGTCATGTCTCATTCATCTTCATTAAAAATCAATATATGCATATGCATTTAATGTGCTGCTTTGAATCAAACACTGTCTGTGTAGTGCAGAAAATGGACCAGAAAACTATCTCATACAGTAGAATTTGGAGAGCTTGTTGAGGGATATAGAAAACAGGTTCTGTTCTATGGTCTTGCAATGTTATAAATGCAAGCATTGCATTGAAGACATGTAAGCAGGGATAAATGCTACATTACATTGCTCTGTGATTACTGAACAACATACATACAGGCTGAAGAGATGGATCTATAAACATCTCTAGAAAGATTCTGGATCCATTGGGCAACTGTAAAATGTGCTCCTTCTGTTCGACGCATGAACTATGTGGCATAGTCTCCATCCTTCTACTTCCTCTTTGCTTTTCTCTGTGCTGGTGCTCTGATGAGTCCTGAGACAGTGCCGCTAAGTGCTGATGATACTTGTTCCACTGCACTGTGGGCATCCTTACTCTTGCCTCTGCCAAAGATCTCCCCTCCTAAGAGCAATTCAGTGAGATCCTGCCATGTATTTCATCAATATATTAAAAGATAGATGGCTAGAAAGTTACTTCAGTAATGATCTCTTAGACATCCTCATATTTCACACAAATAGTTCTCATTCTTTTCATAATCCATAGTTTATTTTCATCCATATTTTAAAATGTGCATATTTCTGATATTCTGTGTGAGAATCCAATATACATGCACACAATGTACCATAATCAAGCCAGAAGAGATAGTATCACATCTTCATTACACTTTAAAGAAATGTCATGGGGTTCAATGTGGCATTCTAATACATAAATAAGATGTGTATTGATCAAATAAGAGTAACTAATCTATTCATTAACTGAATTCATGAATGGTATATAGATTGAACTTTGCTGGTAATGACAGTGGGGGAGGGTTTGCATGTGCTACTTCTCCCAGCACATTCAAATGACAGATATTGATTTTGCTCATGTGAGCTTGAGACCTTGTTCCTGAACAGCCATTTAGAGTTGATTAAAAGTATTCAGAAAATATTTCAGTTATCAAATCTTAATCAATCTTTCTTAAGAAATGTATGAAAGCCCAAAATGAAGTTAATTACTTAAATAAAAGAGATCTTAATATGTTCTTAATGAAACTGAACAGCTGTCTAGTACAGCTATCCTTATAAAGTGATGCTCTGAAAATATTTATAAAAATAAGTTTTACTGGGCTGAGGAAATAGCTTTGTGATTAAGGCATTTGCCTGTGAAGCCTAAGGACCCCAGTTCAATTCCCCAGGACCCACGTAAGCCAGATGCATAAGAGGGAGCACAGATCTGGAGTTCGTTTGCAGTGGCTGGAGGCCCTGGTGCGCTTATTCTCTCTTTTTCTCTATATAATTCTCTCTCTCTCTCTCAAATAAATAAATAATAAAATATTTTTTAAAAGTTTTATTGATGCTTTAATTTCAACAAATCTTAAGAACAATTATATTTGTATAAGATGTTATTGCATATTAATTTGGTGTGTATTAAGGGCTTTTTAAAATCTGCTATATGTTTCTGATGATTAAGTAATTTTTAGAGTAACTGTAAAGCACAGTTGTATTTGATGGTTAATTTATGAATATAAGTCTCTTATAATTCTTCTACTATATTTTACAGAAATACACCTAACTAGTCAAGCATAGCGGCACATACCTTTAATCCCAGCACTCAGGAGGCAGAGGTAGGAGGATCACCATGAGTTCAAGGCCACCCTGAGACTACAGTGTCAATTCCAGGTTAGCCTGGACTAGAGTAAAACCCTACCTCCAAACCCCCACCACAAAAAAAATATATATACCAAATTATATGCATGGAGTTGTTTAAAAGAAAATAAGAAACTTTACTTTAGTATAAAATTTCCCCTAAATGAGATGGAAACAATATTTTATAGAAATATTTTGGTCTAGAGAAAATTAAATATTTTTTATAATTACATACATATTTTTTGAATTAGATTATTTTTTGAATAGATTATTATTTTGTCAGAAATGATTACACTCCATGTTTTGGCTAATGTTTGTGTATTAAATAGACAATCCAATTCTCAGATTTAGGCATTCATGAATGAAAATGATTTTAAAAATGGTGTCACTGCACATATACATTTTATCCATTCAACAATATGACTTAATGAATATTTACATAGCATTCACTAACTTAGAGAATCTAATGTTAATTAGAAATATGAAATAGGTAAGATCAGAAAAATAAGCCTAGGATTCTTTATTATTAACAGTAAGCTTGGATTTTCAATCCATAGATTAAAAGTTCTTAATTTTGTTCATATCACATCTCTATCTAAGAATACTGATTGCTTAAGTCAACAAGCATTAATTTAGCTTTTATACTAGGTCAGGTGCTTTTCTTTATTCCTGTAATAAAGCATCAGTTATAAATTCTCAGACCTAATGGAACTTTAACTTCAGTCAAGGGAGAACTGACAATAAATGCCCAAGCAAAATTGGATGTAATATATTAGGCCTTGATAAGTGCTATGAAGAAAGCAGAAATAGTCCGAGTGATAAGAAACATAAGAGAGGGTTAATATTGCACAAGGTGCTTAAAGAAGGAACTTTTGCATAGGTGATATTCAAGCAGAAATCTGCCAAAAGGAAGGGAGAAAACCAGCCAAATATATAGCAGGACCTAACAAGTAGAGGTCAGCAACTACAAATGGCTGGAAACAGTAAGTATTGTTTAGTGAAGACAAGAAAGGTTTGTAGTCTCATCACCGAGCTGGAATGAATGAATCAGAGGAAAAATTGTATACACTCTATCAAAAGAATAGACCTCAAAGGTTCGCATCACTATATTTCAAGCAGAGATCAAGGCTAGGTTTTCTACACTAGTGGGTGCTTCATTTGCAGTCCTAGTCAAGGTGAGAAGGCAAGAAAACAAAGCAAAACACTTCAAATCATTCTATGAGAAACATTTGGAAATCATTATAAAGATGTCCAGTTTAATTATGAAACATCCCCCATAAGCTCATGTGTCTGAGGACTTGAACATAGAAAGTGGCACGATTCTGGAATACTGTGGAGCCTTTAGGAAGATGAGCCTTGCTGGAGGGAGTTAATCACAGGGATTAGGTCCTGAGGTTTGATAACCTAATTCCATTTCCTGTCCACCTTCAGCTTCCTGACTGCCGCTGCACAGGGATCACATGTCATGATGCCTTGGCCGCCGTGGTGGACTACTATATCCTCTGACTATGAGCCAAAGTAAGCCTTTCCTTCTGTAACTTGCCGCACTCTAAATAGTTCATCACAGCAATGACAGTAGTCACCAATGCACCCAGTTGTCTTAATAGTAGGTCTTGAGAAAACTTTATTGTTTCACTAATTAGTATATTGTATAATTTAGTCATGTTTTCATAGATAAGGCACTTGTCATTGCTATATTATAAGTCCACTTTTAAAGATTTGTATCAACACTTTAGGACCTGTGTGTATGGGAAATTGAATGAAAATACATTTTTATTTATATATTCTTTTCCCAGAGGATGAAGACACACACACACACACAAAATTGTGTCTGCACAGAAATGAACACAAGTCCTTGGAATACAAACTTAGTTTTTTTCAATCTGCAAAGATCCATATTTTTCCACACTTTAAATCCATAGTAGATAATTTCTTCACAACATCAAAACTCTTATCCTACTGTTCGCATACCTACCTTGAAAGAGAAACTAGTTCAGATAATATTTTGCCTTGAGCTTTTTCCTAAAATCTCAGTATTACAATATTAGGGATATCTTGCATCTTCATATTAAATAATTGTTTTAAGGAAATTTATGTGCCTTGGAGATCACAGTGCCTTGTAAATTTTGCATCAGAAGAAAGTTGAAAAGTGATAATCACTAAATTCCACAATTGTATACATGTAGAATTTTAATGTCACTAGATCAATAACTTAGTATGTTCTTTTCTACTTCTTAGTGACTAATGCTTTCACTAGATAGTGTTTTAAAATACTGAAAAACACAATTGGTTTTCATTCTACAGGAATTTGGTTAAGCCAAAGTTCTCACTCTATGACAGTTTTTTTTTCTATCTTGCACAGGAATCCCAAGCATTTCCATGTAGTTAACACCATCTGTTGCAACTACCAGAATGCTGTGAGCTGTTTCTTTCTCGGTCTTTATTTACAATCCAAAATGAACATTTGTAATTGTGTTAAATGTATAAACAGTAACATAAAATGCTATGCAGAGCATGTAGACGGGAAATTTGCTGTTTTCCTTTTTTAGGCACAACCTCAGTATTGTGTGTTTGGAAGCCCACAGAACTCCGTTGTTCTAACCCTTTGTGATCGAGACATAGGTAGTAAAGCACACCTTACAACCCTGCACTGTTAGGTCTGTTGGTTCAACAAGGACATGCTAGAGTTTGTTTGGTGAAGGTTTAATGCCAAAGGTATTTACTTAAATGCTACTGTATAGAAATTCTATTATCTACAAAATTTATGTTTATTTAATTTATGGCTAAACAGAAAGCCAATTAGTCACTATAAATTCATTCCTGATAAAAGAATAAGGAGACACAAGTGTGAAGTAGAAGTCCCCAGAGTCTCAATCCATGTATTTGTGAGGCATTATCTGGAGCTCACCAATGAGCATGCCCCAAACAGCTTTGAGCCTGACATTTGCATAGGCACGTGTTTGCTTTTATAGCAGCATTTATCACTCCATGTATACAGAGAACATGTGTTGTGTCTATGGTTTGTCCCACTGATGTGGGATTGAAACTTCCATGTCATCATCTGTCAAGTCTCAGGTTCTTTATCTATGTGAGCAAAGAATTGAGAAGGAAGACACGTGGGAAGGATAAGTTAGAAAATTTATTTTAGGGAGAGTTAGGATTAATAGGGAAAGTGCAAGCCAAAAGAAATTTCTCTCCTCACATAGGGAAGGAGAGAAGAGGCTAAGAGGGTCACAGAAGCTAAAGGAAACTTTCACAGGTCAATGCTCGCTTGCTCAATCAGCAGAGTGAGACTTACATGGGAATTTAAAGCCTATTTATATGACCCAGACATCCAATTAAAATGAGCCTTGTCACCAGACTCAGATGTATAATGGAGAAATCTGGTTTGTGGGCCCAAGAGGAACACTTATTTAAAAAGGGCCCACCCACAGAGCCATGCACATGCAACTGAGGAAGAAAGAGGAAGCTGTTACTGAGGGTTTTGGCAGGTTGTTGCTTACAGCCATTCTGAATAAGACCAAGTCAGACACCTGTTCTAGACTTGCCAGGGCAGGCAAGGTGGCATCCATGTTTCCATGGGGCAATCTCTAACTAAGACCCTACCAAGAGAAAACTTGCCTTTCTTCCAATGTATCACCATGTTTCCCTCACAGTCACCAGGATTTATGTTCTGCCTTTGGATACCTTGTAATGTTTTCCTTCTTTCAGTATTTTTTTTTTTTTTTTTTTTTTTTTTGTAGAGAGACAGAGAGAGAGAGGGGAGAGGGAGACAGATAGAGATGGGTGCACCAGCAGCCTCTCAGCAGCTGCAAATGAAATCCAGATGTGTGCACTCCCTTGTGCTCAAGTGCAGCATTGCTCCCTTGCATCACTTTGCATCTGGCTAACCATGAGACCTGGAGATTGGAACCATTGGAGATTGGAACCAGCGTTCTTAGGCTTAGGAGGCAGGCGCCTTAACTATTTTTTTAAATCTGTCTCTCCTCCATCTTTGCAGCAGAGGAAAGGAGCTGGGAGTACAGTTTAGTTACAAACATTGTCTGCATAGTTTTTTCTGACAACTAGCTCTATTACCTTCAGCAAGTGATTTTACTTATTGTTCCATTCAGTTTCCTCATAGGATAGTGTGTTGGACTAGACCATTGTGTAGTTTAACTTTTCTAAAATATAAACTAAATTTTAAATTGAGGAGATGGCTCAGTGAATAAAATGGTGTCTGAGTAAATTTGAGGACCTGAGTTAGGTTCCTCAGAACACCCATATGACTAGATGTGGTAGTGTGAGTGCCTGTAATCCTAGCACTCCCATGGTGAGATTTAGGTAGAGACAGGAGAATACCCAAAAGCTGTAAGACAGATAGACTGGTGAACACAGTGGTGGACAATGATGGACCTTGTGTTCAAACAAGATGGAGAGTATGTCATGCAGCAAACAGGATAATTGCTCTAAGTTGCATGAGATGAAAAAAATAAGAGTCTTTCTTCTATAGATGTATCATCTACAGCATGCTGAAACATAATATCAACACAATTGACCTCAGTTTTCTCAAAAGTAGCTTTGATTTTCAGTTTAGTATAATTTAGAATAAAATGCACATCAGTTATTGATCACCTGGTAACTGTTGAATTTAGCTATGTAAACTGAATTTTATATTAGTAGTATACTCTTTTTCTTCTACTCATGCCTTGACATATCTCCTCAGAACACATGGCTGAGAGTTACCTAGTAAATATTTTTCTTCCTTCTAAAATCAGTTGTGCTATGACCAATAGTCTTTATGGGTTAAAATAATGTCACCTTTCTCTATAATGGAATGATATGTTTTATTTTCTCATTTGTCAAGTATGAGAGTTGGTTTAAATGATAGTGAAGATTTTTTCTAAGTTAGTATATTTTTCTAAATCCTTAATAAAGTTGACCAAATTTAAATATACACTAATTAAAGAAGGGGTATACAATTTAAATGTGTAGGGAGGCCAGAGGTCGACATACACTGTCTTTCTCTGTCCCCCTCCACCTTACTTTCTTGAGACATCGAACCAGAGTTTACTGAGTCTGTTAGACTAGCTATCCCAGAAGTCCTAGGGGTGTTTCTATTTCAACCTCTCCAGTGCTAGGGTTATAGCCATACCCTGCTATCCCTGAAAAATTTATGCCTGTGCTATTCATGTGAACTCTGGTCCTTGTGCTTGTGCAACAAACATTTGCTCACTGAACCATCTCCTTGGCTCCCACCCTTTCTAAACACCAAAACAACCCAGTCTCACATTTAATTAGTTTCTATACTCTGAACTTCCCATTGATTCTTGCTCCTGACAGATTATTTGTTTTAAAGTAGCCTTTCTCTAAAATTTCCAAGGGGACCTCTTTACCACCAATGTGGTTGATTGCAAAAACAATCACAGTTCTTGTATTCTTTATGACAAAGCTTCTTATAACAATTCTCATTAAGAGATTAGTATGTATTTGCTAACCTCTTTATTCTGAGCAAGCCTTGTATGTTCAGAGGATGCAATAGATGGGTCTGAGCCTCGTTTTCAAGATGTTTTCCTTCTCTCCCTCCTTCTACTCTGTCATCTCCATATAATCAAACCTAGATTAGGCTGGTGGGTAATGAGATACATGTGAGCCTGCTAACTTCATTTTCCCAGTTAACATCCCCAAAAATATATGTGAGGAGGCCAGCTTTGCTCATCAAGGACCCAATCTACCTGCCAGTGACAGATCCAAGAGTACATGAGTGCAAAACCAGTTTGTCCTGGTTCAGCCAAGTAGAACTATTTAGATGACCCATTCATAAATAGCAGATGGCAACTATGGTAAGCATAGCATTTTAATGTGAAATGTACCCTATGACTTCATGTGTTTGTGCTTAAGCCTTATACTTAATCCCGCACTATTGGCAGTTTGGGGGTGTGGCACTCTGCTAGAAGAGGTGTGTGTCTTGAGGTTGGGCCTTGAGGAATTGTAAACCGAGCCCCCTTGTTGTCAGATCACTTGGACTGCCTTCTTCCCTGATGTCTGGTTGGTGTTAGGCTTTCTCTGTCATGATGAAGCTCTCACATGAGACTGTAAGCTGAAATAATCGTTTCCCCTAATAGGTGCTTCTGGTCGGGTGTTTTTGGTTTTGGTTTTTTTCTTAGCAATGAGAGGGTAACTGCTATAGTAAGACAATAAGCCTGCTTATAATTTATCATGCATCAGAAAGTACAGTCCACTTCCTTGCTTTTTTTCAAACCATAAAGTACTTCTACTTGGACTTACATAAAAATATTTTGCTGATCTTTCTATACCTATCCTCATAGTCTCTATTATTTCCGGCACCCTTTTATGTTATATATACATATTCTTGAAAGTGGCCAAGATGTGCCAAGAACTATATATGAACATATAATTTTAAAGGGGGCCAGTTATAAATCCTTCCTTTCTTCTTTCTGAAACTGACGCAGCCTGAGGGGGAAAAATCTATGATCAAGGCTTCTTTCTGGTTCATTTTTCCCACTTTCTTTACAAATGATCCCAATTGAAAAGGTTGGTGTGGTAGCTCTCTTTGTAATGAGTTATTACCGTTCTCCTCAAGGTACTTTTAGGCAAGGTAGTTTTGGAAGAAAAAAAAAAAGTTTGACAACCACAATATCAATGCCAAGTGCATTTCCTTGTATGCAAGTTCTAACAGGTTTTTCAAAAGTTTAAAATATTATAGCAGCTTTTCATTACTCACATGACAAAATGCAAAATTCTTGGCATGATGCTTAAGACCCAATAAAACCTATATCATTTAGTTTCTTGGTTTTATTTCCTGTAAAAAAAACTTTGCTAGGATACATCACAGGATTTTTACTCCCAGAGGAATCTTACTGCTCTACCTGTTTTACTCCTGTCATTGTCTTGAAGCCCACCCCACCCCACTCCCCACCACCGTCACACATCTATTACCCACAGCCTACTCCTCCTTTTCTGTCTTAGCCACTTCCTCATATGGTGACCTTCACTGTCTTTTCAGAAACCATCACTGTTATTTTAGTCTTTATTTTCCTCATTTTATTTTTGTTTTTGTGTTCATATCTTCAGATTGTGATCTCCTGAGAAAATAATTTATTCATTTCAATATTTCCTTAGCAGTTCCTCAAAGGCACTTTAAGGAACCTTATTGAATTGATAGTGAGTAAACACACGATAAGGACTTTATTTTGTGAGAAGAAGGGAAAAAGGGCTACAAAGTTAAGTGAGGGGAAGGAAAGACTTTGGGGAATCTGTGCTTGGAAATTGGCTTTTGTGGAAAAGTAAACTTTCTTGTATTTTCATGACAGGAGATAGTTTTAGAACTTGGTCTGTTAGAACCATTGAAGGTAGGTTCTTCCTGAATCTAGTCTGCTTCCTCCCACCTCCAAGCCTGTGAGATAGGACTCTTTCTTTCTTATTGGATATCTCCTTAAGGGATGACTTTGTTATACAAAATATATATATATAATACATACATATATACACAGTCCTGGTTCATAAAACTGTCAAAAGCTTTATATATTTAAGGGGTATTTACCTCATTTTTTGTTTAATTTTTATCTTTGAGTTTCTGTACAGGGTGTATGGGGGACGTGCACATGTGATATAGCCCACATGCAGTGTCTGTTATCACTCCTCACTTTCCACGCTGTTTGAGACAAAGTCTCTTATTCACCACTGTGCCTGCATATACCAGCCTTGCTACCTAACTTCCAGGGATTCTCCTGTATCTACCTATTAACTTGCCATGGGAATGCTTGAATTATAGACATGTGCTATTGCCTCTGGCTTCATGTAGATATTGAGGATCCAAACTCAGGCCATTTCATTTGTGTTGCAAGTGCTTTATCCACTGTGCCCCTTTTCACTATTGTTTTAAAGTAAGAATACAAATTAATAGGTTTCATGATCACATTTTTATACACATATGTCATTATGAATTGCTTTCATTGATCCCCCTTCTCAAGCACTCTCCCCGTTCCCCTTTCCTCTCTTGCTGGTCCATTTCCTTCCCCCAGATATTCCCTTCTCTACAAAATGCTCTAAGGAGACAGGTCAGGAACTTAGAGGCAGGAAGAAATCTGCCTATATTTTTGTCATGCTGGGGTAAATCTTAAAGCCATTTTTTCAGTAACAAAATGAATTTGAATCATGATGTCAAAACAAACTGGCTAACAATGTTTTAGAGCTAGGTTTATACTTCGAACCATTTCTTAGACTTTTAAGAGACAGACTGTCAAAACTCATCTGTTCCAGTCTTCCAATGTGGGGATTCCTTCCTGCTTAACCTTGAGTGTAACCATTCCCCAAATCCCTTACTGGTTCTGCTGACACTTAGTGTCATTATATTCCATCAAATGTTATCCTAACTTTAAACTATCTCAGCATTGTGTCCTCACTTGCATACAAATGTTTCTGTCTAGAAACCTTTAGACATACTATTCTGTGGAAACTTATTGAAAAAAGGATAAAGAAATTTAGACTTTTATTACTATTATTTTATTATTATATTTCTAGTTACTAATTTTCTTAATTTAGAGGAAAATATGCAGAAATGATTGTGTTAGAGGATAGTCTGATGACATACATTATTTAGTTATGTGAAGCAATCTTGGCAAAACAAAACACATGCCACCAAAAACAGAAATTCAGTGTCAGGTGTGGCACACACTTTGAATCCCAGCACTCAGGAGGCAGAGTTTCGGAGGACCACTGTGAGTTCGTGACCACCCTGAGACTGCATAGTGATTTTCAGGTCAACCTGGGTTAGAGTGAGACCTTACTTTGAAAAAACAAAAAAAAAAGTGGAAATTAGCTACACAGTTAGTACCAGGGTGGCCTGTGTTACAGAGTGACACCCTGTCTCTAAACACAAAACAAATAAGTCTTCTTAACACGGTTTAAACAAAATGAGTAATTCTTTGTTCTCCCCTAGGTTGTGAATAATGTATGAAGCCTGGACAATTATCATGAAAATGTCATCAAACTTGCCAGAGATGCTATGCCGTCACATTTGCCAATAAAGAGCCATGCTGTAGGTACACTTTTTCCAGTAGATCCTCTTGTATATATAAGCCGTCAAGCAAAGGTACATAGGAAAATGTATCAGACTATCAAAACATTTTGCTGTTTGACCTGCTTGAAACTTCTGTTTTAAATAAAGATAAATGTTCCTTCCTAAAAAAGCATTGTTCTCCTTCCCTCTGTGTCTTTTTGAAAGTAATGACTGTAAAAATTATGGTGTCAGCTCTTCCTTTTCAATCTGATCTATAAATTATGGAGAATATATGCATGCAAGCTCATGCCTCTGCCTTCCTGGGTTTCCCTTGACAATTATTGGCAACATGTTGGACCCAGAGCTATGTATTTTGATATGGAAGGGTGGAGTTTTTGTGTAATAAGTATGGCAAAAGTTATAGAGAGGCAATTATATTTTATAATTTACTAAATCCTCTAAGGTTAAGATACATTGTGGTTTCTTCATTTGCACACCAGGTGTGTTCATAATTTGTGTAATTACTTGTAGCAAGGTATGGTGGCACAGGCCTTTAATCTCAGGAATTAGAAGGTTGATTGAAGCAGGCAGATGAAGAGCTGAGACCAGTGTGGATTACATAGAAAGCTCCACTCCAGGATGACCCATAGTGAGAATCAGTCTCAGACAATTATAATAGCAAAAGCAAAAGAAAAGAAATTATTACAATAAATCCTTTATGAACATATGCTCACCTTAAAAGAATTATATAAATACTGACAACTGTGAATTAAATTTTGTATTTTGCACTCTTTGGAACAATTAGATGTTTAACGGCTCTCCAACATTCATTAATTTCCTTACATTTTTCTTAGTCTTTCTCTCATCCGTTGGCATGCATACGCACATGATTGTATACACATGGCAACTGAAATTCAATTCTAGGTCATCAGAACTGAAAACAAGAAAACTCCCTGTCTTTGTGTTACTGGAACCGAGCAAACATTATTTAGCTGCTTGCGTCAGGAAATACCTGCTTCCAGAAGATAAGAGAATGAACCAACTATACGATTACTTATCAGTATCACCAGCAACCTGATCAAGACTTGCTTCAAGACCCTTGGATCTTTTTGTCCAGCAATCCAATGCAGTGATGCCTGAAATGCTAACGTAGTTTAACTCAGTTCTAGTTTTGCAAATCTTCTGGAAAACCACTTGGTCCAGGACCTCAAACCTTAAGATATCTCACCAGAATAGCCAATCTTCCCACTACCCGTCTTCTGTCATATTTGCATTCTTCCCTCAATGTGTTGTTTCAAGTAGAATTAACTTTAATCAACAAGCTTTTCGGGTAGGCTTTTGTGGTGAGAACATAGACAGCTATGTGTCCTTATGGCAATTTGGCTTTTCTTTTTTAAGTAGATACCAATGATGTATGGAATGATGTAGGTTAGGAGTAAAATAGCTTTTTTTCTGGTAGGTTATGACCGGCCCACAGAAACGGTGATGTTGCCTTGCCTGCCCTGACAGGACTAGCTCCTTCTCTGCTCCAGGCTCATTCACAATGGCTTCAAACATCAACTCCAGTGACCACTTCCTGCTTCTTCCTCAACTTTTTCCAGGCTTGTCCACCTGTGTGTGGGCCCTTCTTGAGTCAGTCTCTTGAGACCACCAACCAATCTGGTCTCTTCCATACACACCTGAGTTTGATGATGAGGCTCATCCTGATTGGATGTTTGATACATACAAGTGGACTTAAGCCATTCATATGAGCCCTCTTGAACCCTTTGGTAAGCTCTTAACTCTTTCCCTATGTGAAGTGGATCTTCTTTGTCTTCCGCCCCCACTCCCCATTTCCCTATGTGAGCTGGACAATTTCTTTTTGCCTAAGTCTTTTCCAGCTGTGCTCTGGGCACATTTCTGTTTGCATTTCATATGTGTGAATTCCTTTCCCAGATGGTTCTTCCCTAGAGAGTCTCTCCGTCAGTCCTCCCCAGGGGCCAGGGGCCATGGAATTTCTTTTGTCTTTGGCGGTCTTGCTTTGCTTTCCCTCCTAACGTTCCCTGAAATAAATCTTATAGTTCATAATTTACTCTTCTCTGAGTTCACATTTTCAATTCTTTGATAACCTTGGCAAGGACCCAAAGCTGGCATTCACTAACTTGGGATCTCCTGAATCTTTATAGAGATCCAACCCCTCCCAGGACTCCAAAAATCTAAAACACATCAACCTGATTTGAAGTCTACTTTGAGCCACCAGACACTATTGAGGTCCAGACTCCAGTTATTCTGGCTGTCTAGTCCCACACTTCCCTTTATTTGGTTACTGAACCATATGCTATCCTAAACATTTCCCAGAAATGCTCCATGCTGTGAAGTGTGCCTGGACACATCTGGAAATTCAAGCTGATTTGTCATGTATTTAGTGCCATTGGATGGCCATTTCTACTAATCATTGAGCTTTGCAACTTTTCCATTCCCACATCATTATTACACAGTTATAGAGTGTACTCATATCCATGGAGTTAGTATAAACATTGTTTTAAAACCATTTGAATCAACGACATCATACTTGCTGTATACAAGCTGAAACCATGGAACTTCATAGAGCCTGTTTCTTCAATGAGAAGAGTAAAACATGTAAAATGTATCAAATTATATCCTCCATGAAATTGTAACTGACAATATAAAGTACCAGAGATCTAGAACTTAGTAATATGTCAGTGGACTAGATTTGCTTTCAATAACACTAAGCGACTTTCATAATCTTTTCAGAACCTTGTTAAGTTACTGAAAACCATGTTTTGTGGCAAGTATAACAGGATTAGTGAATCTATATATCAACCGTCATGTACAAGTAACAATTATTCAAATATCTCTATCTTCTGGGATGCTGCCACATTTGCAGCTGGCTCTTACTGTTGACCCCTGGTCATTGCTGTGGTCATTAGTATCAGAGTAGGAGCCCAAGTAAGGGATGTGGCCAGAGATAAAACTCCATTGTCTATGTGGCTTCTTGCTACCAGCTCTTCAGTGCAGTTGACAGAGAACTTTACATGTATCCTCTTCTCATTCAGGGAAGAGATAGACAAGACATGGGCTATAAATTGTTAATTTTATGGACTGTGTACTAGGGAATCGAATGGCTTCAAAGAAGTAGCTATGTCAAAATGTGTTATAACTAACATTAGTTTCTGCCACTTGTGGCCATAATTTTCAGTGTTAAATCTTTATCATATATACTAATATAATATTACCTACATATGTGAACATGTACATATATAATTGCTATTTATATAATTGATATATATATTTAATACACATATACTGAAACACATACATTTTGAATATGTCAACAGCGTATGTCATATATGCTAGGAACATGAATTTCTCCATCTATAAGTGACTAAGGAGGATTTTCAGTAAATAAGTTTTCATTCAGCCATGAATATCACACAAAACACCTTGGGAGGTCTGCATGGCTGGAGGCATTATTCAGAGAGCGTTCCCTGTTCCCTCTGGGCACACATTGTTAGCAATCAGAGGCAGTTAACAAGCTCTCCACTGTGTTCTCCCCAGGTTGTAACTCTAGAAACTTAGAATCCTGCTTTAAGAAACTCTTGATTAGAATTCCTCACAGCAGTTGGCTTGCAGGGCAGGAAGGGCAAACCCAGCTGTGACCCAGCTATATATAAGAAAAAGGTGGGTGATTAAGAGAGAAAATTCACTCCTTTCTTTGAAGCTAATCTCATAGAAACACAATGATTTACCAGTATACATTTAAATGACTTCCATGTCACTTTTATTTATTTTTTTAAAAATAAGATGTATGGTCACAATAATCAAGTACAATCAAATATTGCAAATATATATAAGCAGTGTTTTAAAATTATAAGATTATTTCAGTAATTAATCAGTGAGAAATGTATCTGAATTATGTCGTGCTGAGTGTCTCTTGGGTCCTAAAGATCAGGACTTCATTCAAGGCCATGGCAACCTGAATGTAGATGATTCTGAACTTCCAGGATCAATTGGGAGGGAAGCCATGCTCTGGATGCCCTCACCTGCCTTCTGTTTTCTGAGAAAACTGAGAGATCTTTGAACAATGTAATACTCCAGGGAAGAAATCTAAACCAGGTGTTCTGAGATAAAGCATGCAATTCAATTAAAAGAGCCTGTCAGACAATAAGTAAACAAGGCACAGTCAAATCTGGGAGAGGATTTATATCTAGTCTGTGTAAATGAACTTCCACAGAAAACAATAAAAAGTAAAATTGTCTATTAATATAGATTCATATAAATATGTTCAAAAGGGAAAATGTAAAAAGCCAATAAGCACATTGCAAAGGTATCCATCATACTTGTTATGGAAAACAAATTTAAAATACAGTAACATGGCTTAAATTAAAGTCAGTTAAGATATACTGACAAATAATTTGGAGCAGCTAACAGCCATAGAGAGCCTAGAATATAAACTGGTGTACCATTTCCAAAAAGTGGTACTTATAAAGGAAACATTCTTCACCAGTTACCCTTACATAGCTACCAGATTATATTTCTATGTACTTATATGAGAGACATAGTAATGTATGCCCTCAGAACTTTGGTACAATAGTGTTTCTGTCAGCCTTCACTAGCCAAGAACATAAATTAGAATGTAACATGACCTTGTAGTATATCCATGCAATTAAGACACAGCATTGGGAAGCAATGAATTCTGGTGAATGTCAATAACGCTGTTTTGGAAGAAAAAGAATAGAATGCATAATGTGTATATTAGTAAATATATATTAATAAATATACCAACATGATTGAGTCTCAAATATATTATACTATAGGAGATGTGATAGTGGTTGCTTGTAGGAAGTGAGAAAGGGAGCTGGAACTAAAATAGGGTGCTGGGTTGCCTTAGCCCTGAGTTCCTGTCTGCTAATTAATCAAATAAATGGCAATCCACACTAAAGAAAATGATTTTTTTGTTGTTGTTGTTTTTTCGAGGTAGGGTCTCACTCTGGTCCAGGCTGACCTGGAATTAGCTATGTAGTCTCAGGGTGGCCTCGAACTCATGGCACTCCTCCTACTTCTGCCTCCCGAGTGCTGGGATTAAAGGCGTGCACCACCACACCCATCAAGAAAATATTTTTAAATTACCTAATTTTGTTCAAATATCATAGGGATGTGAGGGAGGGAAAGGGCTGAGGAAGGGAAGGAAAAAGTGGGGAGAGGGGAAATATAACATGTGGTCCCATGGAGCCCATATAAATATACATGGACCTTAGGTTAAAAAAAAATGTGAAAAGAGGGATTTAAAAAAAAAAAAAAAAAGTGTGGTTCAGGCTGGAGAGATGGCTTTAGAGGTTAAGGCATTTGCCTATGAAGCCAAAGGACCTCAGTTCAATTCCCCAGGACCCACCTAAGCCAGATGCATAAGGTGGTGCATGCTTCTGGAGTTCATTTGCAGTGGCTACAGGCCCTGACAAGCCCACTCTCTTTCTCTCTGTCTGTCTGCCTCTCTCTCTCTCAAATCAGATTACACTGTAAAAACAGTAATACAAATTGTCCCTTCCCACCCTGGCAGACCAGGGTGGAAGAAAGGGGTACTCTTACTGGATGCTCAAGGGCCCAAATAAGGTAAGATTTTTTTGTGTATGTGTGTCTGTGCTCAGAACAAAATGGGCACAACTGCACCAGGTATTCCTGCCAATCAGTCTGGGCTGAGGAGGAATCCACCTACACCTGGGAAGGATGCATGCTCGAACGATGTGATTGGGTGAAATGAGGAAACATTGAATCCCACCTGAAGCAGGCTTTGGTAGCTTAGACAGTGAGGGCCATCAGGGACAGGGAGGCAAAGGTGTGACATTGCAGGTGGGCCAGTCCCTGTCTGACTGCCTGAAACAAAAGCTATCTGTCTAACCTGGTCCTCCACAGAAGGAGTAAATTTCCCAGGAAGGGTCCTGATAGAAATTTCCAGTGATATAAACAATCTTATTTATGTATTGAATAAGTATGTGAACTATTAAAATCTATATTACAGCTTGTTGTAGTTTGAATAGATGGCTCCCAATATATTCAGTGTTTTACTAGTTTGTAGTTTGCATCTGCAGCCACCTGCCTGGAGGCCATGTCACTGGGCGGATCTTAAAGGTGGTGGGTTTAGGATTTCAATCTAAACATATGCAAAATATGCCTAGCAGGAGTTCCTGAGGTGTGCTGTGCTGTGTGGCTTTTGGCTTTCTCTCTCTCTTGCCTGGTCCTGTAAGAGCAGGCCAGATTCTTCTGCCATTATGGAACTTCCCCTGGATCTGTAAGCTTCAATAAATATCCCTTCCTCTATAACTTTGCCTGGTCTGGAAGTGCATCTCAGCGAACCTGAAGCTGTCTACTACACAGACACATGATTGGGAAGTCTTTGAGGCAATGTGACTGCTTGGGTATCATGCCTTCACCACCATGATGGGCTATACCTGGAACTCTAAGCCAAACTAAACCCCTATTCCCATATGAATGGCAACAAGAGAAGTAAAGAATATATATGTATGTTCTCAGTAGAAAAAAAATATTTTTGTAATTTGACCATTTTGTAGGCTAATAATGTATAGCAATTGGCTCTTTTCTCATGCTGAGCAAGAGACCTACAAGGTAATTGATACGTCACAGTGTACTGAGTTTACAATCTACAGTGTTTTATAGGCAAGGTAGACTAAGTTAATGTTTAACTTTCATTATTTTCAAATTACATTTATCAGAACATAATTCCAGCAAAACTAAGTACATTTTATATATCTAGACATATATTCTATCCTTGCTGAGAAAGGATTCTGTGAATTCTATATACTTAACTCCCAAATCTTTTTTTTTTTTTTTTTTTTTTTGGTCTATAAATCTTTCACTTCTTTGGTTAAACTCATACTCAGTATTTTATTTGATGGTAGGTATTAGAAATAGTATTATTTTTTCAGATAATGTTATAGCAATGCTATTGTTTTAGTACACTGACTTTGTACCATAAAGCACCTTTGGTTGTTTAAAGTGTGGACTTTTGTGGACTGTAGAGTTTTTTAATATATATAGTTTAATGTATATATATATAGTTCTGTTACCATCAAAGAGCAATGATTTCACTTCTTTTGTTCCTCTCTGGGTCTGTTTATTTTCTCTTGCCTTATTGTTCTTGGAAGTTTGGCCAACACTATGCTGAATACAACTGGTAGGAATGGATATCATTGTCTTGTTCCAAATATTATAGGAAAGGATTTCACTTCTCTGGCTTGAAATATGATGTAAGCTAAGCTTTAAGCTTATCTCATTTATTGGACTGAAATCATTTCTTTTATAATAACTTGAGAGGATAAAGGGTATTGAGTTTATCAAATATTTTGTCTCTATCTGGTGACATAGTCGTATATCTTTGTCCCCCATTCTACTGATATGGTACATCATCTCTATTCAGTTGTGTACATTGACCCAATGTGGTGGTTTGATTCAGGTGTCCCTATAAACTTAGGTGTTCTGAATGCTAGGTTCCCAGATGATGGAGATTTGGGGATTCATACCTCCTGGAGGCAGTGCATTTCTAGGGGCAGGCTTATGGGTATTTGAGCCAGTTTCCCCTTGCCAGTGTTTGGCACACTCTCCTGTTGCTGTTGTCCACTTGATTTTGGCCAGAAGATGACATCTACCCTCTGCTCTTGCCATCATTTTCCCTGCCAGCATGGAGCTTCCCCTCAAATCTGTAAGCCAAAATAAACCCTTTTTGGATGGCCTTGTCTGGTTTCAGTATCAGGGTAAGGCTGATCATGAAGGATTAACTGGAAAAACACTCCAGTTTGGTATTTTTGAAGGTTTTGAGGTAGTTTGGAGTTGGAACATCTTTAAGGGTTTTGTAAAATTGTCCAGTAAACATATCAGGTTCTGAGTTTTTTCTTTGATAGTTGGTTTGTAATTTTTGCTTCTTTGTACAGATCAACTTTGTAAATGTTACATTAACACAAAGTACATGACATGTATACAGGTATGACCCTGGATTGCATAAGGAGTGATAACAAGGAAAAGTCTGTACACAATCCTTATGGGTGTAAGTATTCAATAGAACTGTTCAGTCCCCAGTAAGCTGAGTCATCTGATTCAGGACTTTCCAATTCACTCTGACTGTATAGTAAAGATTATTGTATGGAAGCTGGGCGTGGTGGCGCACGCCTTTAATCCCAGCACTTGGGAGGAGGCAGAGGTAGGAGGATCATCATGAGTTCGAGGCCACCCCGAGATTACATAGTGAATTCCAGGTCAATCTGGACTAGAATGAAACCGTACCTCGACAACACCCCCCCTAAAAAAAAAACCCAGAATATTGTATGGCACATATCAAAATGGCTAAAATAGGGCTGGAGAGATGGCTTAGTGGTTAGAGTACTTGACTGTGAAGCCCAAGGACCCAGTTTTGACTCCCCAGTACCCACGTAAGACAGATTCACAAGGTGGCACAAGCATCTGGAGTTTATTTGCAGTGGCTGGAGGCCCTGGCATGCCCATTCTCTCTCTTTCTCTCTCTCTCTGAAATAAGTAAATAAATAAATAAAAATGGCCAAAATAATGAGTTTTCTATACAAAAAAGATTATAAGGAGATGAATATATTAATTACTTAATTACCTCACACTGTATTCATAAACAGAATATTACTCTGTGCTCAGCATAAATATATACAACTATCATTTCTCAATTTAAAACAAATAGTATTTTCTATTAAAGTTTTGCACTTGAAGGGTGATTCTAGGGGAAATGGTAGGTGAATGAGTTTGGAAGAACTTCAGAAAGTATGCTAGTATTCATAAAAGACTGACAAAATTGTTTCTAGGAGCTGGAGAGAAAGCTTAGCTATTAAGGCACTTGCCTTTGAAGCCTATGGACCCAGGTTTGACTCTCCAGTACACACATAAACGAGATGCACAAAGTGGTGAATGTGTCTGTAGTTGGTTTGCAATAGCTAGAGGCCCTGGCATGCCCCTTCTCTCTCTCTGCCTTTCTCTGCCTCTTTCTCTCTCTCTCAAATAAGTAAATAAATAAATAAATAAATTGCTTGAAGTTACACAGGAGTTAAAGTGTAGAAAATTCACACTGACAAAATAAATATGAATATATGTAAATGTAAGTTTGTACATATACATATACATATAAGTATATAAGCATTTTCTTAAGTATATTCAGGCGAATTTTTTTTGACATTTCAATGTGGGGTCTTACTCTAGCCCAGCCTGACCTGGAATTCATTTTTAGTCTTAGGCTAGCCTCAAAGTCCCAGTGGTCTCCTTTCTCAGCCTCTTGAGTGCTGAGATAAAAAAATGTGATCCACCATGCCTGTCAACTCAGATGTAATTTTTGTGTGTGGCATGGTGTGTGTTTGTGTGTTATGGTATGTGTATCATATGCACACATGTTAACAGATGCACATGCACCACACCTGCCTATGTGGAAGCCAAAGGACAGTATTGGGCATTCTCCTTTCATCTGTATTCTGTGTGTTTCCTTAAAGCAGAATCACAACTGTTTGTCCAGAGAGCCCCAGCCAGTCTCTGCTCTCTGTTGCACACAAGACTGGGGTCTCAGGCATGTGTAGCCTCATATAGCTGTTTAAATGAGTGCAGAGAATCAAACTGAGGCATTCTCAGGCCCTTGAAGGTCCTGATGCTTACATAGAAAGTGTTCTTTCCCACTGATCCATCTTCAAAATACCACAGGTATATATTGTATTTAATTATAAATGGACATATTTAACATCCCTTACATATAGATATGTTATGACTTTACATAGAACATATATTCTGCAATAACAAATTCACTTATTAGTTCGACTATTGTAGACCCTTTGAGGTTCTTAAATGCAACCATGTTCTTTACAAGTAAGGGCCATTAAAGCCTTCCTTTCCTGTCAGTTTCCATTTTATTTCATGTTCTTGACTTATTGTAAAAGGCTATTACAGTAAAGAGAAGTACAGTGGTAATAGCCATTTTGGCCTTGTTTTAGAAAGAGGCCCTAAGTAATGGGGAGGAGCTTTCTTTCCATTTCAAGTTCATTGTTGGAGTGTAGAAATGATGAATTCTGTTACTTTCCTTTGAATAGAGTTCTACTGATATTTACACTGTAAATTTTATATGGCTTTAAGTTAGTCTGAGTAGTTTTAAAATATTTTTATTCATTTATTTCCAAGGAAAGAAAGAGAGGGGGCAAGGGGTGTTCCAGGGCCTCTTGCCACTGCAAATGAACTCCAGATGCATGCACAACTCTGTATCTGGCTTTACATGGGTACTGGGGAATTGAACCCTGGCCTCTAGGCTTTGCAAGCAAGTACCTAAGCAGCTGAGCCATCTCTCCAGCCCAGGACATTGGAGTTTTCATTTTATAGATAGAAGTCTTAACTGATATGACACATAATATCAACAAGTTGAAATGAATAATGTGGATTTTAGTAGAGTACCAAGTGTGAATTATTAAAGAATATAAAATAGGAACTTAACCAAGGTACCAAACCTCAGAGAAATCATGTTGCTTGGCTTGCACTTGCTCTGTGAATGTGTGTCCACATGCACACATGTGTGTTTGTGTGCCTTTGAGGAAGTGGTTGTGTGGGAGAAAAAAACAAGAAAACATTACTAGAAAGTCATATAAATTTACCTTGGCAATATAATTCAATTTTTAATGCATGCACACATAAAAATATATGCATTTATCTATGAATTATGCTATATAAATGTATGTGTTGTGTGTGTTTATATATATTTATAATATATATTTAAAATATATATGATTATCATTTTATAATAATTTGAATGCTTATCTATACAATTTCCTATAGCATATCCTACTTAGCTTATGACAATATCAATGAAACTTGTTATGGAATGCATATTTGATTTCAGCCATGTTTTCATACTCATAAATATTAGAGGCATTGGCACAATTTAAGGTCCAAAACACATCGGTGTTTGCAAGGGCTTCAGTGAAGCTGAATGACACTTTGAAAATAAAAGATTAAGCATTTCTGTTTGTGTTCCTGGCTCTGGTTATGGTACAGGGCCACCCCTAGGACCACCTTATACACTTTCATAAATAAATAACCAAACAAGCTCTGGAAGGTATTTGAGGCAGTTGTCAATCTGTGGACAATTGCAATAGATGTAGAACAGGATCAAGAAGGGGTGAGTGCCCAGGATGATAAAATCTGGGACCAGGAGGGCTAAAGGGCCCTGCCTTGGCTATCAAACCTGGCAGCCTAGGAGGAGGAGCTTATCTTTCTAGTTTTCCAGCTACTTGACGTTAATTTTGATAATAGCATTTAAGATGTGTTTCCTAAAAGCAGGATTGTAGTTTTACTAATTCATTTTGAATAACTAATGGCTAGCTATTCTATTATTGTAATAAAGACAAGAGCCAGGTGTGGTGGCACACGCCTTTAATCCCAGCATTTGGGAGGCAGAGGTAGGAGATTGCCATCAGTTTGAGGCCAACCTGAGATTACATAATGAATTCCAGGTCAGCCTGAGCTACAGTGAGACCCTACCTCAAAACAGTTGTAAAATTAAAAAATAAATAAATAAAGACAATCTGGACTAAGGAGATGGCTCATTATGTAATATTGCTTGATGCTCAAGCAGGAGTAACTGAGTTCATATTCTATCAACCATGTAAAAATCTGCATATCGATACACATGCCTGTAACCCCAGCACAAAAAGGGAGAGAGTCAGGAAGATCTCTGGGATGTACTGGTCAGCCAGGCTAACTGAAAAGCAGAGTGAGCTCCACTTTGAGTAAGAGAACTTGTCTCTATTTGATAAGGTGGAAGAGCAATAGAAGAGGCCTCTCAACATTTTCTGGAGGCCTCTGCACACATGCAGACACCACACCCACACACAACACACACACCAAAAATATATAAACACAAACTAATGATGTGGTCCATTAAGAGAAGGAATTATACTGTACACAAGAGAGGCTGCACATAGATGATTGTTTTGAGGTGGGAACAAATGTGACTGGTACCTAAATTAGGCCAGCTTCTTTGGGGCTTCATTTTTAAAAAAATGTATTTTGTGAAGAATTAAAAATTTAATTAGGGGCTGAAGAGATGGCTTAGCGGTTAAGGTGTTTGCCTGCAAAGCCAAAGGATCCAGGTTTGACTCTCCAGGACCCCTGTAAAACAGATGCACAAGATGGTGCATGCATCTGGAGTTCGTTTGCAGTGGCTGGAGGCCCTAGCATGCCCATTCTCTCTCTGTATCTCTCTCTCCCTCCCCTCTTTCTCTCAAAAAAATAAAAAAATAAAAAATGAAAAAAAAAAAACAGTGACAAAAGAATAGTAGTAATTTTCTAATGTGTTTTTACAAATAAAGATAACATCCATTTTGTTAGTTGCACATTTTGTTCTTAATGTAGCTTTTTATTAATTAATTAATTAATTAAAATGATGCATTATTATATGCTTTATGTGAATTATGTTTATCAAAACCTTATTGTCACTTTATACAAAAATGTTAAATCACTGATTTCAACTCCAGTCCAATAATGTTCTTTGTGTGAAATCACTCCAGCAGACAAGCACAAAGCCAGGACCATGTTAGGAATTCATTTCTGTGCAATCCACCATGGACAACAGATGACCAGAGACCAGATGAACCTGACTTTAGAACCAGATCTCGGGCAGCAGACTAAAGTTGGAAGAAAAGCAAAAGATCTCACTGTGGAGGTTGAGAACACAGGAAGCTGTGTCGTGCAGAGTCAGTGTTTAGCGGCCAATCTGGATAACATTTCAAAGTCAGGAGAAGTTTCTGGGTGATAACTGATTTTTTTTTTCCACCAGGATTTCTCTACCTATGTGAAGTTGGGACTCAAAAGTGGATAGAAAGCGAATTCAAGAGCTGCCAATCACAGAGATGAAAATGGCAGAAGGTAGATTTGAATATTGTAGTCAAATAGACTATGATAGATGACAAGTAGTTAAGTTTTGGGTATAAGACATGAGTGTTTTACTATTCACAAAATTAGGTGTCTTGTGAAATAAAGACATTTTAACATATGAGGTCCTGGTAAAAATATGGTAAGTGAATAAAAATCTAGAAGTCAAGAACATTCACGTTCATGCTTTAGGCAAAATTCCCTCCTTTGTTTAAGGAAGGCACTTAGTTTAAATGTGTAAGCATTTTCAGAAATGACACCTTCCAGATCTGTAGGGTGATGTTAAGCAGACACATTCCCTTTTTCATTCTCCATCACATTTATTCAAAATGATACAGTGGTAGTATGCTGAAGCCAATGACAATAATGCAGCATGGTGACTTATGGGTGAAGAGATAAAGAAAATTTAGTAGTTCCCTAGGGCCATCTTAAGGGAGAAAAGATTACATTTGCACATTGATTCAAGTTAAGTAACGACAGAATGTTGTCATAAATAACGAAGACATTCTCAAGTCAGTTTCCTCATAGCTACATGTCCTTTACACACATTTGTGGCTATTACTCTGAAGGAACAAATGAAGCATGCGGAAGATAGTTGAGTGAGTAATTCAGGGCTAGGCTTCCAGGGTAGAGATGGCTTTGAATTGATGAGGTGCATAGAGCTTCTTTCGATTTTATGAAGCGCAACGGATAAACTTTCATTCATCTGATGACAAAACAAGACACAGACATGTATTTAGAAACTCTCACTGCATAAAGTATGTGATCAGCGCTTTTCAATGGAGCGCGTCATTTCAAAATTACAATCACAGCTGCTGCAATGATGCAGGGGTTCCCTAAGAGTTCTTTTTTCAGGTATATAGCACGTTATGGCATTTTGTGTAATGGGTTTTCACTGGGTTTTTCATCTCTAAAATTTAGGTTACTCATCTATATCCCATTATGCCCCTGAAGATGGAGATTTATATCTCAGAGCAATGTGTACATTTCGTGGCAACAGACTGGTTAGTGACAGTAGCTGAGAGCACACTTTTATGGAAGTGGTAACACAAAAGTGGATTGCAAAGCAATTCTCAATCATATGCAAAAAAGCAATCTCAGGAAGCTTGAAAACAGGACAGAACTACAAATTCTGTCATTATGTATAAAAATAACAAGTCTGAATAAACATCACAGCTATACTTCACAGTTTCAACTTTAAAATGTCTTAACTTTTTTTTTTTTATCCATTTTCATTGCCATAAATTGTAAGTGAAAAGTCAAAATGTGGCACATCCCAGTGAAAGACACAAATAAAAAAAATGTTTCTTTTGCATATATTACTATAAATAAATATCAAATATTATTATAAAAGTGACCCACTTAAATCTCAATTTGAACTGTGTGGTTTTGGGGAAATCATACAAAATATGTAATACAAATTCTCATTTTCTTAAGTTCACATGGATTTTCTTAGCCAGTACGTAATAGAAAGGAAATAGTTATGCACAAAAACCCAAGCTAGAAAGCGTTAGAAGTTTCTGGCGGTGGAGACTAGGCCTGGATTGTGTCTACTGTGATTGAATTTGTCAGGAGAGAGAACCTGGAAGTGTCTCCCACTGTGAAAGGCAAAGTTCTACAGACCTCACCCACTGCCTCCTGAGAGTTCAGCAAGCCACAGCATTAGTGGAGGCCATAGTAGGAAGAGATGGGATTCAGCTCTGAAGTAATAATGAATGGCGGGAGTTATTGAACACTGTGAAGTGGCAGGCATTGTTTTTAATATCTTACATATACAATTTAACATTTGCATTGGCCCTATGAGCTGAGTTCTATTTTCATATATATTGTAGTGTGGTTTAAAAAAATAAAAACCAGTATGTTGAATTCTTTATAGCCTTTGTATTTATTTCTGTTTCGATGAGATTTGAGTAACCACAGTGTCTGTTGCCCTGGGACTGGCTTTCAGGCTACTGGTGAGAGCTATACTCCTGTAGTCTGCAGCTCAGGCTCGGGGGACACTGCAGAAGGAGAGGCTGAAAGATCATGAGAGCCACAGGGTGGTAGGATTACTCTGAGGCATGACCCTCCTAGAGACTGATTTAAGCCTCTAAGACCCCACAGTGAACACCAGTATCCCACTGAGGATGGCCACCACTGAATGGGGAAGAGGGAAGAGAGTATATGAGTATAGAAACTTTTATACAAAATACATAAAATGTAATTTTAAATTATGTAATATAAAATTCACAATCTTTGGGCTAGAAAGATAGCTTAGTGGTTAAGGTGCTTGCCTGAGAAGCCTATAGAACCAGGTTTGATTCCCCAGTACCCACATCAGCCAGATGCACAAGGGGGCACATGTGTCTGGAGTTTGTTTTCAGTGGCTGGATGCCCTGGTATGCCCATTCTCTCTCTCTCTATTTCTCTTTCTCTGCCTCTTTCTCTCTCCCTCTGAAATAAATAAAATAAAATAAATTAAGCATGTATAAAAAAATCACAATCTTTATATTTTCTAAGACTACAGTTCAGGAGTGTTATCCATATTCTGTGATGGATTTTCATAATGTTTTGATATTTAAAACTGATATTTTCTTGCATTCCTGTGTGTGTGTGTGTGTGTGTGTGTGTGTGTGTGTACTATAGGACAACCTCCAGTATCCAGTGTCCACAATTTTTTAAGACAATGTCTGTCATTGTCCAAGAACTTGCTAACTAGGTTAGACTGGTTGACAAGTGGGTCTTAGTGTTCCTCCTGTTTATGCCTCCCAGCACTGGGATTGCAAGCAGGACACCATGCCTGGCACACAAAAGTGGAAAGTGTACACCTATTATACACCTCTCCATTTCTCTATCTCTTGGGATCCTAGCTATCCCCATGTATTTTTTGTAGCTGTGAATTAAAAATTTTCTGTAAATGGAGTCATATCCTCCTCGTCTTTCTATGACTGATTTATTTCACTTAGCAAGATATCCTCAAGGTTCATACAAGCTGTAGCCTAAGGAAGAAGTTATTTCCTTTACAAGTTAAATAACATTATATTTTGCATTTTATTTATTTGTTTATCCACTGATGGATGCTTGTGTTCCTTCAATTGCACAGCTAGTGAGAATCATGGCTTGTATGAGATAATTTTGCAAATACATTTGGATTCTGATTTCAATTTTTCTAGAAATACATCTTTTTTAATTAATAATTCTCTGTTCATATTATTCTAATTTTATATTCATAATGGTGACTCCATTATCCTCCTCCCTGTCCTCTCTCTTCCAAAGGGACCCTTTAGGTAATATGGGTCATGCATTGTGGGGGTAGTCAAGAGTTATGGGGGATAGGCCAAGTCTCTGTGCATAATGCCCCAACTTGTGGCTCTAACATTCTTTCTGCCCCCTCTTCCGTGAATTTCCCTGAGCCATATTGGGGTCATTTTAGTTCTACTTCAGTGATGAGGTTTTGGGAGCCTCTGTGTCTCTGGATATCTGGCTTAGAAAAAGTTGGATGTTCTCTGTGTTTATCTCCTTCAGCCTTTTTCTGGTGTAGTGAACCCCAAGAACACTGTACTCTTGCCTTTCCCTGCATTATTCTATGGTTTCAGCTGGGGCCCTGGTGAGGTGTGGTTAGCTGATCCTCCCTTCAGGTTCGTTGTCCATCTGAAAAAGATAACCAAATTCTCCAATGGAGAGAGAAGTTAGTACTAGATAGATGGGATGGCCATAGATATTTTGGAGGGAATTTTATATGTGTAGGCCCTCTTTTAGCCCACATTTGGTGGTATCTTGATCTTGGAGACTGAACTCATTTTTTGTACATGGTATTGACTTATTTCCCAGTTCCAGCAATGAGTTCCATTCCACTGAGTGGATCTATTAGCCAAATAAAGGGCAGTTGGATACCCATCATGGCTGTGTGCCACTACTGCACTGGTTTGAGTATTATGTCAGGTTGTTTCCTGCTGGGTAGCTTAGACTGTGAGTTGTTTGGACAGATGTCAGCCATTTCCCCCAGTCTCTCCTGTAGTACCTTCTGGCACTAGACTAGCTAACTGTCTGGGGACTGACCCTCTTCCAGATTCTGATCAGGTCTCTCCATGTTTGGTCTCACAGGTGTATGCTTTTTTCTACAGCAGGGTCTTACCATTAACATTTGGTGGGTCATCAAGAACTCTGACAGAAATCTGTCTTTTTTGGGAGACCTTGTAGGTGTCTTGGATCAACAGCTCATTGTGAAAGTATTTATATATAAATATTTATTTATTTTATAGATATTAAGTATTTATATATAAAGATGTATTTCCATTGTGAAAGTTAACCCCATGCTGGAAATGCATCTTTATATATAAATACTTAATATCTATAAAATAAATAAATATTTATATATAAATACATATTTATATTTTTGTAAATATTTGTATTTATTTATTTGTAAGCAGAGAAACAGAGAGAGAGAGACTGACTAAATGTGCCAGGGCCTCCAGGTTTTGCTAACGAACTCCAGATGCATGGATTACTTTGTGCACCTGACTTTACCCTTGGGCACTAGGGAATCAAACCCTGGTTGTTAGGCTTTACAGACAAGTGCCTTAACTGCTGAGCATCTCTCCAGTCTTTATATTTATATGTTAGAAGAGTCACCATGCTTTTTCCACGGTGGCCATCCCATTCTACATTCCTGCTAACCGAACACTGGGTTTCAATTTCTCTGCATTGTCATCTACACCTAGTATTTTGTAGTTTTGTTTATTTGATGGTAGCCATTCTTATAGATATGAGATGCTATTCTACAGTGGTTTGGACTTACTTTCCCTGAATATTATTATTATTATTATTATTATTATTATTATTATTATTTTGTTTTTTGAGGCAGGGTCTTGCTCTAGCCCAGGTTGACCTAGAATTCACTCTGTAGTCTCAGGGCAGCCTTGACCTTAATCTCACAGTGGCCTCGACCTCACAGAACCCCTCCTGTCTCTGCTTCCCAAGTGCTGTGATTAAGGGCATGAGCCACCCATGCCCAGCCTCCTGAGTATGATTTTTTACCTGCAGAGTTCAGATGGAACAAGTAAGCTTCAGAGAAACTGTAATCCACATAAAACAACCCCAATCAGAGAAAAGCTTAAATACCTAGCTCAGCCTCCTGTACTCACTTTTCTGATCCCTGCTTTGTGGATAGCAATTGTGGGCATATTGGGAGAGTGAAGACTTCTGAGTATAGGCAATCAGAACAGAGCAGCTAGTTGATGCACACTCTCCAACAGTGGGCAGTAAGAGTTCCTTTTGTTCTGAAAGCTGATTATGTGCAACTAATGTGTTGTCAGAGAACTCAGGAGTCACTGTGTGTGAACTAAGAGAATAAGGGCCAATAAAGGCAAACGGACATTAGATCAGAAGAGAACATTTTCAGAGTCACGCTTGGATAGATTTTTCTCTGCTTCATAATTTGGTACCTGGTAATGCTGTCAGTGTATAAATGTGTTGGATCACATCATATCACAGTATATATTATCTTGCTGTATATAAAAGAGTTGCTTGCGGGAACTACTTAATGTTACATTTATTTAATAACTTGAATTTATTCACTTTTTTCACCCCATAGGCTGTCTTTGATTAGTCCCAGATTGTAAAACATACCCGACTATTGTACTTGAAGAAGGTGACTGTCACTTAAAACCTTCTGACATGATTATAATGTCTTTAGAAAGAAGTTCAGTGAGTGACACATTCCACACAATAGCTGCGAGACAATGAGCCTCTATGATATGCTAAGTTGCCTGTTCTGTTTTTCCCATGCAGTGATCTCATTTCTTCCACATACGAACTACTTACTAAAGGAATTAATAGTACCCTAAATAAGGATTGTGCGATTTAATGGTACATGAAAACACGGTCTGCAAATTCTACTTATGGAAGATACAAAATACGAGTCAGTCCATCTGGGAGCAATATCCCAATGTGCTAGACAGTTGACTCAAACACTCATGGGTTCGTATGTCCACTCAACCATTCACAATAGTTTAGTAAATGTCTTTTAGGTCACAAGCATCCACAGCTAAGTCACAATCTCTGCTTTCAAAGAAAATCAAATCAAGTTTACATGCATCATATAAGATGAACATAGCTTAACATATCATAATGGGCCAAAGTGGCCATGGTAGCCCAATGTGCCCTTAGGAGGAAGTAAAAAATGGAATGTAAAGATGATAATCTTGAATACCTCAGAGCATTATGGAAATGATGACTACAAGCCCCTTAGAAATTTTAGGGAAGGGCATATTTTATGAGTTGAAAACCACAGGCTATTTTTAAAATATTTTATTTATTTATTTGAGAGAGAAAGAGGGAAAGAGAAAGAGAGAATAGGCATGTGAGGGTATCCAGGCACTGAAAATGACTTCCATACTTATGTACACCTCGTGTATCTGGCTTACATGGGTACTGGGGAGTCAAACCTGGGTCTTCAGGCTTCACAGGCAAGTGCCTTAACAGCTAAGCCATCTCTCCAGCCTACACACTTCTTGTTAAAAAAAAAAAAAAAAAATCTGAGTTTCATATTTGACACATAGAGGGGCTCAAAAAGACAGTCTTTGGAACAATGAGGAGGAGGAGGATGACAAAGTTGATGTTGATTTCTGCTGCATAGCACACGTAATGCCCATCTTCATGTCGTTGATTACCAGCTCCTTTGGGAGCATCTTGGCAGAATTACTGAGGTCAATCATTAACTCCCTCTTTCTGTGACACAATGCCATTTTCACCTGGTTCTCAATTTTTTTTCAATACATTTGATCTGAGACAATACTCAGTCAGGGTCTCCTCACTATGGACTTCTAACAACAAAGCATTGTAGATTTCTAGAAGCACTGCTAAAATTACTTCAGAATTTGTCATAATTGCTCTTTTGTAAGTATTCAAAGATAGCTAATAATATCAGCTCCCATTGTACAAATTCAATGAAATACTGCTATGAAAATCCTCAAGGGAGAGCTCTAAAAGGCAGGAGGTTTACATGAGATGTATTTTACCTAAAGGTAGTGTGCACTGGTCCTGGATGGCCTCTTAGTACACTGGAGCATTTTCTCTTTGGAACTTTGCTGCTGAAAAATTTATATTTTTCAGTTATTGTTTTTAATTGTCTTAAATAGTGATCCCTTTGCAGCCCTGGGAAGGAGTGATTGAAAACAAAAATCACATAATACTCTCCAAAAAATTATTTTTAATACTTTAAGAAGGTTTAATATTTTATAAAACTAGTTTCATTCTCTAAAGATGTTCTTTTTAATTGATTAACTTAAATAAGCACTCAAAGTTTTAGTTTTTCATACTTTTAGTTATTATTTGTACATGTGCAGAGGTGTGTGTGGGGGATGGTGCACACATGGGCATGCCAGGGTCTCATACAGCTGCAAACAGTTCCAGATGCATGAGCCATTTTGTGAATCTGGCTTTACATAGGTACTAGGGAATCAAACCCTGATCGGGCAGGCTTTGCAAGCAAGTGCCTTTAGCAGCTCAGCCATCTGCTCAGCACTCAAAGTTTTAGGTTTAATTGTGGCAGTTTTAACACAATTTGCCTTTATCAATTCCACTCTTTGGAATATATATATATATATATATATATATATATAGAGAGAGAGAGAGAGAGAGAGAGAGAGAGAACAGCTCATTGTGCCATGTTAACCGCATCCTGGTACTGGGAGTTCCAGGCCAGCATCAAGGGAAAAGAAGGAAGAAAAAGAAGGTAATGTAAAAGAGAAAGAAGAAAGAGAGTTATAAAAAAAAAAAAAACAGGAGAAAATTAAGGTTAGGCTTCATCTTACCCTCTCCAGAGCTCTTTGATTCAGGTGTTTCCTCTAAGGTCTTGATGAGGGTTCAACCTTTTATTTTTTTAATCTATTTTATTTATTTAGGAGAGAGAAAGAGGTGCAAAGAGAGAATGGGTGCACCAAGGCTTCCAGCCACTGCAAACAAACTCCAGACGCATGCACCCCCTTGTGCATCTGGCTTACGTGGGTCCTGGAGAATCAAACTGTATTCTTTGGCTTTGTAGGCAAACGCCTTAACTGCTAAGTCATCTCTTCAGCCCTGGGGTTCAACCATTTAGTCTGTCTTCCAGGATAGAGGATTTTATGTTACCATTTCCATTTGGGTCCAGTTTTGTATCCTCCCTTCCCTTACCCTCCCCTCCCTCTCCCGCCCCATTCTCCCTATTGTCTAGTCCTTGAGTACATCTTCTATTTGTCTGCATGCATGTGTACATGTATGTGTGTGTGTGCATGTGTGTGTGTTTTGTTTGATGTGTGGTGTATGCATGTGTGTTGTGTGTATGCAGTGATGTATGTGACCATGTGCTAGCCTATGCAGGCTGGAGGAGAATGTGAGCTGTCCTTCTCTTATTCTTTCCTTCAGATGAGGTCTCTGCCCTGGTTCTGAGCTGCTGTCTGTCAATGAGCACCAGTAATTATCCTGTCTGTGCACCCTTTGGACCATGGTTACAGAAGTGTATATCCATGACCAGGTTTATTTATTTTATTTGTATATCTTTAATCTTTATTTACTTGAGAGAGAGAAAGGTAGATGGAGAGAGAATAGGTGAGCAGTACCTCTGGCCACTGCAAATGAACTCCCGCTGCATGTGCCACCTTGCACATCTGGCTTTACAGGGGTATTAAAAAAGTGAACTTGGGTCCTTTGGCAAGTGCCTTAACCACTAAGCAATCTCTCCAGCCCTCATTTTTTTTTTTTTTTTTCAAGACAGGCTCTCATTGTAGCTTAGGCTGCCTGTAATTTAGTGTGTAGTCCCAGGGTAACCTTGAGTTGTCTCACAGTGATCCTCCTACCTCTGCTTCACAATTAGAATGCTGAGATTAAAGGCATGTGACATGACATCCATGCCTAGCTTTTGACCTGAGTTCTGATGAGTTTAACTTGGTGGTTTTCCGCCCTAAAGACCTTCATGAGTAAGCAGTGAGTTTTCTGAACTGCAGAGCTGTCTCTCCAATCCCCTGTTCTGCCTCTTCAATGTTACATGTTTGCATTACTTTGTTTTTTCCCTGAATATACCTTATCTTCAAGGCAAGGGACTGAACAAGGGAATGAGTATGTATCTATAGTTTCTCATACTTTCCCACTAGCAGCACCAGGGTATGACTGCAGATTCAATATCATCCAGCTGGTAAGACCAGCTCACTCTGTGAATGGTTTTCTTGGCATCTTGTTAGTTCTGGTCTTTGGAGCCTCTTGGAAAAGTGCTAAAAGGCACTCCTGCGCTGCAGGGGGTAGGAAGAGTGATTTTTGGGGTGATGTCACTACCTAACTACACACTACAGCCTTGTTCTCATAATTACCCAAAAAACAGGATGCTCAAATATCAGGAGTCTCAGCTGCAGTCTTGGATTGCTGTTAAATACTGTTTGTCCAATCAAGTCATGTGACCAGCACAACTTGAAAATACTGCACTGGGCATAGCTTTGGGTTTTGAGGAAGGTATGATTTTGTATTTGTGATCAAAAGTATGATTTTCATTCTATGTTGTGTACTTGTTTAGTAGTTTTAATATCATAACTATTTTTAGCCTTGTGCGTTACTACTAATGGTTAAAAATTCAAAAACTTTTGAGTAAAATTAAACCCTTTTTTATTTTTTTATTTTTTAATTTAATTTATTTATGTTGTGAGAGATTCTCTCACACACATGCATATATATATATATATATATATATATATATATATATATATATGTATATGGAGAGAGAGAGAGAGAGAGAGAATGGGCATGCCAGAGTCTCTAGCCCCTGAAAACGAACTCAAGATGCATGTGCTACCTTGTACATCTGGCTTACGTGGGTGCTGGGGAATCAAATCTGAGTCCTTAGGCTTTATAGGCAAATGCCTTAACTGCTGAGCCATCTGTACAGCCCCTAAGCCCCCTTTTAATTTGTCTTAATTTGTGTAATATTTTATGACAAAGATGTTTATTTTAACAAAATAACATAGTACTGAGTGATGGTAACTATTGCTCTTAAATTTCAATGTAAGATAGACAGAGGAACATTGTTCATTTAACTGAAAAGTTTAGATTCACCAAATGAAATAACTAATTATAAATGCAATTCTCTGTGTAATCCATAGCAAAAGGTTAAAATTAATTTTCATGGCACTTTATTATTTCTTTGACCAATAGCTCCATATATATTTATTTCTGGCAAATGCTCTCTTGGCAGCTCCCTGGAGTTTGTAAAATGAGAACCATTGTGTTCCCTTTGGTATTCAGATAACATTTTAAGCAACTGTATGTCTTATTCACTTAATTAAGTCCCTGGGTAAATTGATAAAAGAAGGGAAGTTTTACCTGAGTCTAAGTTACTTAATGCTGTCAGCTAACTCCAGCCTTCAAGTGCATAAGAGGTTACATTTAATCTAATACTATGGTCTTTTGCCTCCCATTCCCAAATCTAGCACTTTGGCTACTAGAGGAGTCTCTCAGGTATTACTGAGCATGCTCACACAGTGTTTTGAACAAGGTCACATTTTAGAGAAACCTTTTGGGGATCAAGTTGAATCAGTCTTGTCTTTCTCTCCAGGCTCGCCGTTGTTGAGCTGCTGTTCCTTGTATCTAGGCATTAACTTCTTCAAAATTGTCTCTCTGCTGAAGCATTTTCCTGATTTCCCACTTCTTTCAATTCTGTGGTTAGAGCCTCCTCCTGCTCCCAGGTGGCCTTCAGGGTGTACAAGTAATCTCACGCTAGCTGATTGGCTTTAAAGAGAATTCTGGATCTTAAGACATTGGTGATTCAAAATGTCATATACAGATGAACCCTGCTTCATTAGTTTCGGAGTTCTTTTTAAAACTATGATAAATTTCATTTATATTGATAAAAAACATAGCTGTCCATGTAAATATATACTTTATATAAAAAGGGTTATAAGCACAATGAAGTGTGATATTGAATAATAATTACTGACATTTTGAGTTTGTTGTAATTTTTATTAAAATGTCTGGAGCCTGTCCCAATAAACCTTAATATTCTAAAACCTAACACATGATAATAGCTCTGCGGATCAGAGCAATTTGAATAGTGAGAAGCGATATTGTCTGGGAACATTCAAGCATACAACACTGTCATTGAAGTTTAAAAGGTTCAAAATTTAAACAGTTGGGCTGGAGAAACAAAGGGAGCAAAAGAGGGTAATGAGGAGAAGAAAGGTAAAATATTGCATGTTTCTTTTATGCGAAATTTAGACTCTTTCTCCCTCTCTCTATGTGTGTATATATTCATTACATATACATATATTCGATGTGCTCCCTTGTGGTTTTAGCACCATCTTGCAATCCCATCTTCAGTACTGAAAAAACAAACAAACAAACAAACAAATAAACAACAGTTTTGTGTTGCTGGGACTGGAACCCAGGGTCTAGGGTATGGCATGCACTTTCTTCACCACTGAGCCACAACTCTAGCTATCCTATTTATTTATTTGTTGGTGTGTGTGCATGAATTATGTGTGTAACCTGTGTGTGTGTGTGGGGGGGGTAATGCACATCTAGGTGACCAGAGTGGAAAGTCCAGTGTTCTGTAAACATCACTCTTCCATGATCTTGTTTTGAGCTGGAGTCTCCTTTTACTGATTCCAGAGTTTACAGTGCTGCAAAGATTCCCCAGGTCTTTGCTCCCCTGAAGGATGGGATTAGAGGCACACTTGTCCACGTGAAGCTGTTTTACATGATATCTGACAGTCTCAGGCTCTTTTTGTTTTTTTGAGATACGATCTCACTTTAGCCAGGGCTAATGTGGAACTCTCTGTGTAGTCCCAGGCTAGCCACCATCTTAAATTTTTTTTTATTTATTTGCAAGCAAAAAGAGATTTAAGAGAGACAGAGAATGGGCACACCAGGGCCTCCAGCAGCTGCAAACAAACTCCAGATGCATGTGTTTACATGGGTACTGGGACATTGAATCCCAGGCTGGCAGGCTTTGCAAGCAAGCACCTTAACCACTGAGCCACCTCCCTAGCCCTCACCATCCCTTCATTTTATTTATTATATCTATATATCTATATTTATTCATATATATTTTTTCTTATTTTATTTATTTATTTGAGAGAGTGAGAGATAAAGTTGGAGAGAGAGAGAGACAGAGAGAAAGAAAGAATGGGTGCACCAGAGTCTCCAGCCACTGCAAACAAACTCCAGACAAGTGTGCCCCCTTGTGCATCTGGTTTACATGGGTCCTGGGAATCTAACTGAGGTCCTTTGGATTTGCAGGCAAATGCCTTAACCACTAAGCCATCTCTTCAGCCCTCATATATAAATATAGAATGAAAGCAAAAGGAATTTTTAAGGAAATGAAGGAAGGCAGTAAGATTGGGACACAGAGGGGAAGGTGATTGGAGCCTAATATGAGCAAAATACAGTAGCATGTATGTATAAAAATGTCATAATAATTCAAAAAATAAACAGTTCTTATAATGTGATCACATTGAATACACACAAATAAACACAAAAATTTATGTACTGATGATCACATCCAGATCCTTATGAAAGCTGTGTGTGTGCTTTGCCACCATTTCACAACTTTACTGCTGCGCACATCCTAAAGACATATTTAAACATACAAAGGAGAAGCTGGATCTGGAGCTCGATGGCACAGCATCTTCCTACTCTGTGAAGTCCCAAATTCTATCCCAGACATGAAGAAAATTGAACAACAGCATTATAAAACGAGTGTTTTACTCCATAACTCCCTCCTATGCTCACAAAACTCCTAGAGTAACCTGTGTCTAGCAAGACTTTTGAGTACTGGCTAGATATTAGAAATCTAGATCAATCTAGGATACAAATTTAGACTGCAGCCTCTATAACCTGCACATTGCTGGATGTTTTCTGTAGGCAGATGGTTTTCTGGCTCAAAAGAAGACTAAGAAACACATGGATCATCTTCTGCTTCATTGGACGTGTGGAAAAAGCCAATCCAAATCACAAGGGGAGTTAACCTCACTTTCATTAGAAGGAAGACCTATTAACAAAAATTCAAGAAATAAATTCTGGTGTGGATGGAGAGAAATGTAAATGCATACACATGGTTTGTGAGAATGTAATTTGGTAGTGTCGTCTGGTGAGAAAATACAGCAAGAAGATTTCTCAAAATTTCAAAAAGAACACCTTTATGATTCAGCATTCTGACAGCTGGGAATATATACAAAGGAGAGGAAAACTTTATCCAAAATATACCTGCATTTCCTTTGACATTAGTGTTCACAACAGCTGACATATGCAACCAATCCATGTCATTTGGAGGATTACTGAATAAGGAAAATGTGGCATAGATATGCAATGGAATACGATGCAGCCATAAAACTATGATTACCTGTCATTTGCAACAACATTGATAGAACTGGACAATATTAGGGTGAGTAAAGTAAGACAAACACAAAAAGGCAATTACCATATATTGTTACATGATTATCAAAACCAACAAGGCAATCTTAATGAAGTTTAGAATGGAAAAGAGAAAATTAGAGACAGGAAAGACTAAGGAGAAACAGAAATTAAGTGAGATCTTTAAAACAGGCTGGCATTCTATAGGGAGGAAGGACTCAGGATGTAAGAAAGGTAGGTGTTTATAATCAAAGCATGACATACACATGAACTGCATTAATTTATACAATTAATGTGCATCAAAATGTGGTAAGTAAAATCAGACAGTCACAAAAGGTAAGTATTCATAGTGCTGTGTATGTGAGGGTTCTAAAACATTCAAACTCCTAAAAACTGTTTAATGATAGTCAATGGATGGGGGTGCGTAATATGTTCTAAATGCTGTACAATGTTGTGACTATATTTAACAATGTTGTACTGCACTTTTAAAATTTTGTTAAAAAGCTAAACGTTTAGTTATGCTTATTAGGCAATGTTGGTAAATACAGAAATGCTTGAAAAAGAAAAGAAAAATGTGGCAGGAGAGATTACTCAGTTTCTGAAGTGCTTGCTTGCAAAGCCTGATGACCTGAGTTCAATTTCTTAGCACCCACGTAAAGTCAGAAGCATAATGTGGCATGTGTGTTTGAGTTTGCAGTGGCAGAAGACACTGGTACACCCATATTCTCTCTGTGTCTTCCTCTCTCTCTATGTGTCAAATAAATAAGATTTTTTTCTAAAAGGAAAGAAAAACACTATGACCTTATCCTATAAATAATGTTCTGCAAACATTTTGGTGTAATTATTCCCTATTTTTGTTTCTAACCATATAAAACTATATATTTATATAAAATGTTTTATTTGATATCCTAGTTTTTCATCTGAATGAAATGGTCTTGAGTTTCTTTCCCTTTGTATATTCTTCCATTCCTTTTATATATTTTAATTACCAAACACAATTTTTTTGCAATAGCATATCATCATGTGAAATGACTTGAGCAATGACATTTATAATTTAATGATTTTTAAAATTTACTTTTGTGTATTAGTATTTTGTAATTTTTATAAAACTCTAAAAGCTATACAACACAAACGCTGTATGACATTTTGGACAGCTGTTTATGCTCAACATGTAATTCAAATGGTACATGCTCTTGTTATGCTTTCACACCCCCTCAAAGACTGTGGAAGTCACCAAGTTAGACACTACTATGCCTGATATACTGAGGGGCCATTTGCAAGCCATATATTCTTTATTAAGCCCCACAAGGGTAACTGAAGGTCTTATGTAATGTTCAAGTGCTGAACTCCTACATGCTGTTACACAATACACCTATTCCTATCACAGTGTATAAAATGGAAGCTATTTCTTCACCTCATTTTGCTCTGAAACTCATAAATTTTTCTCTTAGGATCAGTACAGATATAAGAAGAATATGTATTCAATATGCAGAAAGGCTCAATCTAACAGTAGGATGTCTTTCTGCTCACTAAAAAGATAACATTTACCCTTTGTGAAAAACTGGGGCTTTTGGCCAAATGTTCTGTGTATTCTTTGTGGTTGTAACAGAGGAAATGCTGCAGAACCTACATCCAGTTCTCACTGACATCCAGCACGGGTTGCTTAAGAGGTCCTCACAGCAGTCTGGACAGGGACAGACAGGGCTGACCTGATTTGTGCTATGTTGTCAGAGCCTAGGCTTCCATCAGGAAAAGGCAAGGAAGGAGGCTGGGCACATACAAAAGTTTCTACGTTCTTGACAAGTATCTCTTTGAAGAGAGTTGATCCTTCAGTAAGTACAAATGAATAATGTTCTCATTTTACACCAACAAATTAGGACTGCGGTCTTGTGGATCTGAGGAGATGGCTCAGTGCTTGCCCCTCAAGACTGAATGCTGGAGTTCGATCCGCACACACTACTTAAAAGGCAGACTTGTGAAATCCCACCATACAGATTATGAGATGAGAGAAAGAGACAGTTGAATTTTCTGGAAGTTTGCTGTAAACACAGCAAAGAACAATAGCAGAGTGAGATCCAGAGAGATAAACATTGCCTCAGTTGGAGAGTAAAAGGGAGAAATGATTCAAAAGTTGTCTTCTGTCCTCTACATATATGCAAGGACTCACACTTGTGCACATGCATGCGCGCGCGCGCGCACACACACACACACACACCCATAACCAAATAAATGAAAGTAAAGACGTGGTCTTGTCATCGCAACATGATGTACTGTATCTTTTGTTGAAAGTTCTGCACAGCTATAAATTCACTGACAGAGCACAAACTTAGCCATGTGTAGTGTAGACTTTCCTCCAAATTAGCCGTTCCCTCATATTTTAGGAGGCAGAGCCAATTACCGTGGGAGAGAAGGCGTCCATGGAGCTGCCTGCAAGTTGTGCGGGGGCTTCAGGGATGCTACCGTCATGAACTATTACTCTTACTGAAGTGGTCTTTTTGTGCTCCTGCAAATAACCCCAACAAACCCACTAATTCATCAGTATAGCTTCTGGTGTATTCCTTTCCCAGGTCTCCTGCCATTGACCTACCTGGAATGAACAGACCTTTGTGCTTTTATCCTCCCCCGCCCCCAAAGTCATGCAACATCACTGTCATCATATCCTTTGATCTTCTTGCTCTTTTCTGTATAAAATTCTTTTAACTTGAAGACTGTGCTATTATGGCTTGAGTCCTCTTTTAGGAAATAATTTAAATATTGAGAGACTGAGGAAAGGGCATTTTAGGTACAGCATGCTAATGATATGTGAGCCCCCCCCACATTTTATATAAGAAGATTTTTTTATGTCTATAAAAATAAAGTACACATTTAAAATTCTTACTTGTGCTAAAAATTAGATCACTAAGCCAATTTACTGAGGATTTTTTTTCTCTACCAGGACCTGTGCAGCATGACGTGCAGTATTTACAATTCAAGGGACACTGTGGGCAGAATGAAGGTGACAAGTACTGAAGATTACTGTTGTTTTCCAATCACTCTTAATCACATAGTCTCATCATCATAAGAGAAAAAAATGGAGAAAAAGCGCTCTGTCATTATATGTTTGTTTCTGTTGAAAATGACCTTGGAAGGTTGTCATCTTATTCATAAGGGGAAGAAAGAGCTTCTCTGTTTTCAAGTGAATTGTGCTATGTAGAGTTTCATCTTTGCTTTATCTGCCTCTGGTTCACCTAAGCACTACAGTGCTGTTTCAAATGAACCCTGATGTAGAGTTTCCTAGGAAGAAAATACATTTTCTAAATCAAAGAAGGGATTATAAAATTCCTTTACAATTTCATGACAATTAGAGACACAGATCTGTCAGCTTCAAGAAAGATGACTGTTGTGCTCATGCCCCATGAGGCAGCTCTGTAAGATGTTGGCATGATATTGATCTACAAAGACATTAGATTCACACATCTCTTGCCTATATCCTCCCACCCTGGTATTCATTCAAGGTTTCAGATGAAAACTAACAAAATGTTTAGTATCTTAAGAGAGAATTAGGAGCCCAATGGATAACATATTATATTAATTTATTATATTTGCTTCTCATATGTCTTAAGACAAAATTTCTCAGTGCTAAATTTCACATATAGACACATTTCCAGAAAAAAAAAAAAAAAAAAAACTCCTTGGACCATGATAAATTAATAGATAGTTTGCTTAATTCACGTGAAAAGGACAAGCAATTCCAGATGTTGATAAAAGCAGTAACCGTCAGAACTTCTCCAATGATTTTTGGATAAATGGTTATTTATCGTACTCTTATTCCTAAGCATACATTTGCTTGAAACTCATGAACATGTCTTATTTTTTATGAGATAGACTTGACTTACAAGTCTATATTCACAAAAACTGCACAAAGGTAGGCAGATAATACAGAACCATCTGCACATTTGATGGTTGGACAGTGCTTACAAAAGAGTTACTTTTTGGCATTTCAGAAATAGTTTCAATATCTTTGTATTTGGGGACAATTTTTGAAATGGAAATAAATTTTTAATAGAAAATTATTGTACTGAAGTAAAATCAATGCCACACAATCTGAATCACAGGTGGAATCTGAAGGCGTTGAATTCATAGCAATAGGGGCTACAGAAGTGGGCAGCAGAGGCTGGGGATGAGAGGGAGCAATTGAGGATTTGTTGATGAAATTTAAAACGAATAATAAGAGCTCTGCTAGAGAACAGTTTCTAATGTGTTCTTGAGGGTGGATGCACAGTACCATCACCACCAAAATGATAACCATGTGAGTGGGATACAGTTTATGTTAGCTGGATTAGGTCTTCTAAGTCTTTTTGTACATCCACCCATCAGTCATGCTGGATACTCTAAAACATACAATGAAAGCTTATAATTTTTGTTTGTAGACATGTTTAAAATACAAAAGATGTCAAATTGTAAAATGGGAATACTGAAGCTTATAGTACTGTCACCGGGGGGTGGGGAATAGAGAATTGCAGTGGATAGGAGTAGGTGATGAATAAAAATTAGAAGTCAGAAGGCAGAAATCCAGGAAAGTGTCATTCTATTAATAGCTGGATACAGTAAATTAAGTCTTTAATCCCAGAACTAAGGAGGCTGAGATAGAAGGATCACAGGGAATTAATTCTAGGACCCAGTCTGGTCTACAGGTGAGTTCCAGGTCAACCTGGGTTAGAGTGAGACACTGCTTCAAATACAAAACAAAACAGGAAACAATAAACAAACAAACAAAAACTCAAGCAAGAACAAAAAAGAACTCCCTCCCCAAAAGCAATATTCTAAACAATTTTATTTTTAATTGAATTAACATAAAACCTTCCTGTATGGCATTTTATATATGTGTTGTTAGTTTATTCACACTATTAGCAATTTGAGAAGCATACTTAAATTGTGAATGTTAATTTAATTTAATTTTTTACACATTTCTTAATAGACAAAACTTTTTTCTTTAAAAATGCTTTTTATTTTGTTTTGTACTATTTCTTACATGTAATGTTTTTTTGATCATGCTCCCCACATTACTATCTCTTGTCCTCCTCCCACTCCTACTAAACCTTTCTTCTTCTAACACTTCCTACTTTTATTTATTTATTTTTGGTAACTCATTTGTTTAAACAGAGTCATTTGCATGAGTATGGGTGGGAGATAGCTAGCCCACTAGAGAACATGACCCCTTCCCCCAGTAACCATTAACTACCAATAGCTCTTCTGAGAGGAGTGGGATCTCTATTACTGATGATAATTTTGAAATAGCAGTGAGAAATATGTCAGTAGTTTCATGCAGCCCTAGAAGAGAGTAGATGAACCAGCACAACTTTGGCTATAGCTTAAGCATTCTGATTTCCAAGTTGTTGTTCATCTCACTGGTGAACATGAATGGACATGTTAATATGAAAGTGTGTGTGTGTGTGTGTGTGTGTGTGTGTGTGTGTGTGTATTGTAGAGATGTCATACAGCAGCCTGGAGAGCATATTTCAAGTGTTACTAGACTGGAAATACTGATTTATTCAGCCTTCTAGTGAGAAGAATATGTATCACTCCTTGTTATGACTTCTGGGATCCCTGTGGTTTCTTCATATTTTACCCACCTTTATTTCATGTAGATAGCTTTTATAGTAACATTTTTCTGCATTCATGTTACAGAGTTCATGAACTTTAAGCTCCTGGGCTTTTAGATCATGGTTCATTGATTCTTATATACAGAGATGACATAAATTTGGTAAGTCTTAAATGAGCAATGCTGTAGATATTTTAGATATGTATATGATTCCTTGGAAGATATATAACATGGACTGGAGAGATAGCTTAGCTGTTAAGGTGCTTGCCTGCAAAGCCAATGGATCCAGGTTCAATTCCACAGGACCTACATAAGCCAGATGCACAAGGTGGCACATGTGTCTAGAGTTCATTTGCAGGGGCTGGAGGCCCTGGCATGCCTATTTTCTATCTTTGTCTCTCTCTCTCTCTCATTCTCTCTGTATTTCTACCTCTTTCTATCAAATAAATAAATAAATAAAAGAAATAAAAACATATAACATATAACATAAGGGTAGTTTAATAACTGTCATTATCTATAACCTTACATGACAACATAAATCATGTGGCTGTCTTGGTACCACATATGATATTCTTCCTCATGATGTCCTATGGTTGTGTTTTGACAACAAAACATTATTGTTTAATATGTACCTTCTTTTTATTGATTATAAGAACATAATGAAGTCTGGAGAAATTTCTCAGTTATTAAGGGCCTTGCTTTCAAGTACTGACTGCCTGGGTTTAATTCCTCTGTACTTAAATAAAGCCAAATGGACAAGGTGGTGCATGCATCTGGAGTTTGGATGCAGTGGTGGGAGGCCTTGGCATGCCTATTTTTCTCTCTACTTATAAATAAATAATGAATAAAACATTTTTACTATACAATGATTTATTAATTGTTAAATTACATATATTCACATTCAATGTTTTCATGGACAAAATTAGAGTCAATTTTTCAGACATTTTACATAAATAAAATGCACCATTGAGAACACATACACTCATGTTCTAACAGGAATTATAATTATCCAGGTTTCCATTTTAAATATAGAGATTAATGGGACTAATATACTTTTCTTTTTTTCAGTGAACTCAAAAGCTAGCAAACAGTTGAATTAAGATACATCTAAAATATATGAGCATTGTTTAATTTTAATATCAATGCTTCTTGTCATATAAGAATGACTCCACTTCTGTATATCCATGCATGTAATGAAGAATCATGATCATGGTTATGCTATTTACAATTAATCTCTCTATTAAAAGGCACAACATGGAAAGCAAAGAGGAAAGGTTGCTCTTTGATGTACACATTGTTCACACGTTGGTGGGAATAGATACCAGACTGTGTCATTAGGAGTGTCCATTGTTATCCAATAAAGCATTCTTTCATTTTCACAGACAATTTGACTATAGCAGAATGTGTCTGCACCACTCACTCCTACATTCAACAAGCAATGTCTGCACCTACAAGTATTCTCTCTTCCTTCTGTGACAAACCTTGTTGCAAATCTGACACCTTATGTTTCATAGGTGGGGTTAAAATTGGTGGCTATAATCATGGAAATACATATCATAGAAGGAGAAATAATTGCCACTATCCAAAGCAAGCACTTCTGGACAGGTTATTTTCTACTTTCTCAACTTTGATTCTCAAATTAGTCATTGTAAAATACATCCTGGAAATTGATTTAATATCTGAGTTCAATGACATGAATATATTAAGATGCTTACCCTCTTAAAAAAGGCAAGTGGAGCCGGGCGTGGTGGCGCATGCCTTTAATCCCAGCACTTGGGAGGCAGAGGTAGGACGATCTCTGAGAGTTCGAGGCCACCCTGAGACTACATAGTGAATTCCAGGTCAGCCTGAGCCAGAGTGAGACCCTACCTCGAAAAACCAAAAAAAAAAAAAATAATAAAAAAAAAAAAAGGCAAGTGGAACTGTTCAAATTGATAATTCCAAAGTTGGATCCTCAAAAACATTTTTTTATTAGTTATGTAGATAGTGTGTATAAAGTCATGCTGATACCATCTTTAGCCTCCTCCTTGTCCTCCCCCCTCCGAAGGGACTCTCTTCGTTAGGGAATGTGGGTCATGCATTGTAGGGGTAGCCAACAGTTATGGGGAAGAGGCAATGTCTCTGTGCACAATGATCCAACTTGTGGCTCTAACAATCTTTCCAACATCTCTTCTGTGAATTTCCCTGAGCCATGTTGGGATCGTTTTAAGTCTACTTCAGTGATGAGGTCTAGGGAGCCTCTGTGTCTCTGGATATCAGGTTTGGTAGGAGTTGAGTGTTCTCTGGGTCTATCTCCTTCATCCTTGTGTTGGTGCCAGGTTTGCTAAGAAAGCAGCACTTTTGCTCATTTCCCCCATTACTCTATGGTGTCATCTGGGGCCCTGGTGATGTGTGATGGGCTGATTCTCTCCTCAGGTTCTGTGTCCATCTGAAAAAGAGAAACAATTATCCAATGGAGACAGAGGTCAGCACCAGATAAACAGGATAACCATTATTATTTTAGAGAGAATTTGATAGGTGTAGGCCCTTGTGTAGCCCATGATTGGTGGGAGCTTGATATTGGAGAGCAGGCTCATTTTTGGATATGGTTCTGACTTCTTTCCCAGTTCCAGATATGGCTTTCATTACACTGAATGGACCTGTTAGCCAAATCAAGAGCAGTTGGTTACCCACTATGGCTGTGTGCCACTATTGCCCTTGAGTGAGCATCATGTCAGGTTGTTTGCTGCTGAGCAGCTTAGGTCATACATTGCTTGGACAGTTGTTGGTCACTTATGCCCAGTTGCTCATGTAGCACCTTCTGGCACTAGACTAACTGTCTGGGGACTGACTCTCTTCCAGATTCCATCCAGGTCACTCCATGTTCTGTACCAATAGCATATGGTGTCTTTGGCAAAGTAGCAGGATACAAAATAAATGCACAAAAATCAGTAGCCTTTCTATATGCAAAAGAAACAGATACAGAGAAATTAATAAGAAATGTTGTCCCACTTTCAATAGCAACAACAACAACAACAACAAAACCTTGGAATAACATTAACCAAGGATGTGAGAGACCTTTACAATGAAAACATAAAAACACTCAAGAAAGAAATTGTGGAGGACTTGAGAAAATGGAAAAAAAAAAAAAAAAAAACCTGGATAGGCATAAATAATATTGTGAAAATGGCAATTTTACCAAAAGCAATATACAGATTTCATGCAATACCAATAAAAATCCCAACACTTTTCTTCACAGAGATAGAAAAAAAAATGATCTCAAAATTCATATGGAAAAGCAGAAGACCTCTGATATCCAAGCATATCCTCAGCAAAAGAAACACCTCTGGAGTCATCACCATACCTGATCTAAAGCTATATTACAAAGCCATAGTAATAAAGACAACATATTACTGGCATAAAAATAGGATTATAGGCCAATGGAACAGAATCAAGGACCCAGACTTTGGGTCAAGTAATTACAGCTACTTGATATTTGACAAAGGCCCTAACAATGTAGACTGGAAAACAGAAAGCATCTTCAACAAAGGTGCTGACAAATTGGATAACCATATGCAGGAAAATGAAACTTGATCCACACATTTTGCCATGCTCAAAAATCAAATCCAAATGAATCAAAGACCTCAATATAGGACCAGAAACTCTGTTACTACTGGAAAAAAACTAGGAGGAACTTTCATGATATAGGAGTGGAAAAAGACTTCCCGAACAATACCCCAGTAGCTCAGGAAATCGAACAATCACTCAACCATTGGGATCTCATGAACCTGAAAAGTTTTTTCACAGACAAACATACAATAAGCAAGGCCAATAGATTACCAACAGAATGGGAGAAAATTTTTGCCAGCTATACAACTGACAGAGGCCTAATTTTGAGAATTTACAAGGAACACAAAAACCTAAACAATAAAAAGCAAAACAACCCACTCACAAAATAGGGCAGAGAAATGTATAGGCAGTTCTCAGAGGAAGAAATACAAATGGCAAACGCACACTTAAGAACATGTTCAACATCCCTAATTATCAGGGAAATTCACATTAAAACAACTATGAGATTCTACCTTACCCCAGTAAGGATGACCATAAATAAAAAAAAATCTAATGAAAACAAATTTTGGCAAGGTTGTGGAGAAATAGGAACCCTCATTCACTGTTGGGGGGTATGTAAGATGGTACAACCACTATGGAAAGCAATATGGAGACTCCTAAAAGGTTGACTATAGAGTTACCAACAGACCCAGTTATTCCCTTACTGGGCATTTACCCTAAAAGCTCCAAGCCTCAGTTCAGAGATATTTGTTCAACCATGTTTATAGCTGCTCAATTCATAATAGCTAAGAGCTGGAATCAGCCCAGATGTCCATCATTAGACGAATGGATAACTAAGATGTAGTATATCTACACAATGGAATTCTACATAGTAGTAAGGAAAAATGACACAATGAAATCTGAAGAAAAATGGTCGAACCTCAGTGAACTCACCCAATCACAGAAAGATAATTGTCGCATGGTCTAACTCATCTGTGGCTCCTAACCTGACTCTGCCTGAGATGCTGACATACCTAATAAACATCTCGAGGACCGGACAATAGGGAGAGTGGGGTGGGAGGGAAGGGTAAGAGTAGGGGACACAAAACAGTACCCAAATGGAACTGGTATCATAAAATCCTATATCCTGAAAGACAGAATAAAGGGTTGAACTTTTGTCAAGTCCATAGAGGGAACATCTGATTCACAGGGCCCTGGAGAGGGTATGATGAAGACTAACTTTAAGCTTCTTCTATTTCTCTCTCTATATATACCTCTTCTCTCACTTCTCTCTCGTTTTCTTTTATATTACCTATCTTTTTCTTCTTTCTTTTCCCTTGGTACTGGCCTGCAACTCCCAGTACCAACATGTGGTTAACATCCACAATGAGCTGTTGATCAAAGAGACATACAAGGTTTCCCAAAAGAAGACAGATTTCTGTCAGAGTACTTGATTACCCATCAAAATAAAACATTATTAATTGACCTATGGGAGTAGATTTATCACACTAGCATTAGTACATTGATGGCGCATGAGAAGTTTTATAAATACAAATTATATTTTTATAATCTTTAACAATAATTTAATTTATTAAATAACTTATTGTTGGAATATAAGATATACATGTTGTACTATGTGGGAATGGAGAGATGGCTCAGGAATGAAAGGTGCTTACTTGAAAAGCCAGATGCAGACAAAGTGGTGCATGTATCTAGAGTTTGTCTCTAGACCCAATATTTTCACCCCTCCCTCTCTCCCTCCTTTCCTATCTTTCTTCCTTCCTTCCTTCCCTTCCTTCCTTCCTTCCTTCCTTCCTTCCTTCCTTCCTTCCTTCCTTCCTTCCTTCCTCTCTTTCTCTTTCTTTCTTCTTTCCTTTCTTTCTTTCTCTTCTAGTTTCTTTCTTTTTCTCTCCTTGTTTCTCATGCAAATAAAAAAAGTATTGTAATAAGTTGTACTATGAATTAAAGAATATATATTCTTTACCTTTTAGAACATTTGTAGTAATGTATAACTTCTGGTATTTTGTTGGTCTCCAAAATATTATATTGTCAATAGCTATTATTAGTATAACACAATATACATTGTTATCAAAATGTATGGCTTCAAGCTATAAAATAAAGGTAGAATGTATTAACTTTTTCCCAAAGCTGTACAATACCAAGGAAAGGAAAGAAATATGTTAACCAATTAGAAAAATCAAAGAATGACTTATGTCATGTGCTGTAATCAGCTTCTGATTGCTGTGATGAACATCCAAACCAGGCACAGTTTGGAGGAGGAAGGGATTTATTTCAAGCTTACAGATCTAGGGAGAAGTTCCATCAGTGGTAGAAAAAGCTGCTTCTATACAGCCAAGCACAGCGAAACAACAGCCAGAAAAAAATCTCAAAGCAGCAAGCACAAAATCAGCACCAAAACCTGCAGCAAAACAGCAGGGACCCAGGCAAAGACAGACTGTTCTGCATATCTTTTGGCTAGAAATCAGACCTGTCCCCAATCTCACCTTAGGGTTGAACCCCAGGATCTGCCTGCAGTGACACCTCTTTCAGGCAGGTGGCTAGAGACCTAAGTTACAAGTTTTTATAAAACACCTGAGTCTATGGGGACATATATTCAAACTACCACATCTCCTAAATAGCAATGTTTACTAATCCACTGACTCTTTGGAGTGCACAATAGTAGGAAACAGTAGATCTTATTAAAGAAAACACATTGATGATTATTTTCAACAAAGTCTTACAAAGATTCATTTTTTTCTGCATAATAGCAACTATTTTATTGCAGGCACATAAATATGATGTTTTCATGAACTATATATCTGACCTTGAAAATAAGGTTGGGATTCAAAGTTATTATATTTCAATTTCCTGAAATAATAGCATGAAAATAAACAGCCTTGTGTTACTGCCTGCTTGTTAACTTTGATAGGGCATCATGAAAACAAATGCTGTTGTGCATCAGTAGAGCTTAACTGGATCTTCATGGACCTGCAAAGAATCACTCAGAAGTCAAAATGAGAAAAGTACTCTAAGTCCATGATGAAATTTAATTCAGTTTGCTTCAGAATTTTATTTGTTTTTCATATGAGGAACTGTGTGTGTGTGTGTGTGTGTGTGTGTGTGTGTTTTTAAGAATAAAAGCTAATGGAACAATAGAGAAAAGAGAGTAGGGAAGGAGAGATCTTGGATTCAGCTGCAACTGTGTTAAGGATTATAGCAGTTATTCTATGATTATGCCAACATGTATGCATACTACATGGATCTTGTTTTCTACTTTTTGGCATATGTCTATGATGTGTATTTGTGTGTTCATGTTCACATGTGTGAGTGCAGGTGTACATGTGCCATGCTGTGCATGTTGAGGACAGAGGACTACCTCAGGTGTTGGTCTTCATGTTCCACCTTGATTGAAGTGTTTTAATTCAGCCCTGCATTCATAAGGCTAGTGGCTTGTGATCTTTCAGGCAGTTCTCCTGTCTCTGCCTTCTTCCTCGCCCTGTGATTGTCAGTTACAGCAGTAGTAGCACATGAAACTTTACGTGGGTTCTGAGACCTGAACTCAGGGACTCACATGGGCACAATCAATGCTCTGTCTACTGAGCCAACTCTGTGGCTCTACTATGAGAATTTTAAATGTATATTACTCCCCAGTATAAATACGTTTGACCATGAAATGTCCTTTAGTCCTGGGTATATGTACTATCCAGTTGGAAGGCAATATAGTATATCAGGCTTTGGTGAAATTGAAATAATCCACACAAAGAATATGAGATGATCCTACTAATACAATTCTACAACATGTCCATAAAACTTATAAAACACTCCGCTGTATAGAAATTATGTGTATTTGTGATACTAGATTTTCCTCATAAACATATTAAATATGAAAACTGATATGAGTATACTGGTTTCTCCAATTAAGCTAGGAAAAAAAGAGAATTACAGAGTTTAATTCCATGCTATTAGTGTACTAAATTAATTATGAAAAATAAAATTTATCATAATGTATATCTTATTTTAAAGAATAATAGATTTATTATATTTGAAAGTGAGTGTTTTCACTTATATAATGTTTCATATATATATTGATATTGAATTTGGAACAATTTATTTTTGCAGGAGAATTTTTTTAAGTAATTAATAGATATTTTGAATTTTATATAGTATCACTCATATCACTACATCATTCATTACAACCTTTGTAAATAGAAGATATTTTGGGCTGATACTAATGTTTGTTTTACACAGAATTATTGAAATACAATATCTAAACTTAACATTGATCAAACACAAACTCTTAATTGGGTGATATTTCAAAGGTATACTATTGTGTAATCATCACCAAAATCAAGTAATATAATGTGTCCCAAAGTCCCTCCCAGGCAACCCATCTTGGCAAACACGATCTGACATGTCACTGAAGCTCTGCCTTTTCTTGAATTACATGTGTAAAACACCCAGAGTTGCATTTCATTCTGCTCTGGATGCCGTTGAAACTTGTGCCTATCAGTAATTTGTGTTTTTTATAGATAAGTAGCTTTGTATTGTTTAGGTATATTATGACTTCTATGCAAAAATCAGTTAATTGCTTAAATATGTTGCAATGTTTATGCAAATGAATCAGTACAGTTAACTAGGCTTATTTTTTTATAGCTTTTGACTTTTTTGTTTGTTTGTTTTAGAGAGAGAGAAAGGGAGAGAGAGAGAGAATTGGCCTGTCAGGACCTCAACCACTGAAATTGAACTCCAGACACTTGTGCCACCTAGTGGTCATATGCAACCTTGCCTCACCTTTGTGCATCTGGCTTATGTAGGATCTGGAGAGTCAAACATGGGTCCTTAGGCTTTGCAGGCAAGCACCTTAACTGCTAAACCATCTCTCCAGCCCACTTTTGACTTTTTGAGCAATATTTCTTTGAACATTCATCAGCATGTATTTTTTTAAAGCCTGGGATAGAAATTCGTGGGAATATAGTAAATGACTGTTTAGGGTTATCATTATTTTGAAGAAAGTAGTTTTTCAAAGTGACTACTCTTCTATCTGTCATTGGCAAGAGTTTCAGTCCTACCATTCCCTTCTCCATCATTTTTTGTCAATCTTTTTTAATTTGATTTTTTGTCACTTTTGTACATATAGTTAATGCATTTTGATCTTATCCCCCCATTTACCTTCTCTTATCCCACTTCCCTTTCCACTAAAACATTTCTTCTTCCCAATTCATCCCCATCTTATATGTTTTTCCCACTGAATTAAATTCAAATTGCTTACAAGTTCATTGATAGGAGGTTGTATACTGGAGAATGAGCAATGTAGTAGTGGCTACACAATCTCCCATTAACTATTAGTTGCCATTAGGGGTGCTGGGGGGGTATAGGCTTCAGTATTTTAACATTAGTCATCAGTAGATATATTTTAAGAATTACATCTGTCTCGTATTTTTATTTCCCTGATAATTAATAATATTGAGCATGTTTATATGTTTTCCTTTACTATATATTCTATAGTGAAGTATCTCCTAAAAGCTAACATTTGGGCCACAGAGATGGCTTAGCAATTAAGGTGGTTGCCTACAAAGCTTAAGGATCCAGGCTTGATTCACTAGTATCCGTGTAAGCTAGATGCACATGGCTTACAGCAGATGCCTGAGTCTAGAGTTCATTTTCAGTGACTAGAGGACTTGACATACCCATTCTCTCTCTCTCTCTCTCTCTCTCTGTGTAATAAATAAATTAAAATTAAACATAATTTTAAATTAACACTTTATCTGTGTTTTGTATATATATTATTGAGTTGTAAGGTTTATTCATGTAGTTTGGATAGAAACCATTTACTGGATGTAATTCATTTACTGAATGTTTCATTTATGATTATTTTCAGGCTGTAATTTGTTATATTTTTCATTGTAATCATGTACTTTACAGAATATAAATTTTAAGTTTTGCTGAAGTTTAATATACTTTTAATAGTCTATTTATGAAATATTGATGCATTCAAAACCCATTAGATTTTTCCCCCAATTATTTCTTTTATAATTTATATTTTGTGTCCTGTTATTATTAAGTCATCAGTCCATTTGGAATTTCCACTTTAAAAAATTTTATTTATTTATTTATTTGCAAGCAGAAAGAGAAAGAGAGAAGAGAGACAGAAAGATAAACAGACAAAATGAGTGTGACAGGGCCTGTAGACACTGCAAACAAACTCCAGAAGCATGGACCATCTTTTCCATATGGCTCTATGTGGGTCCTGGGGAATCAAACCTGAGTCCTTAGGCTTTGCAGGCAAGCACCTTAACTGCTGAACCATCTCTCCAGCTCTATCTTACTACTTTCTCTTATTCAAATGGTGCATTAGGTACCCATTCTTACTGGTGGTGTAACATTAGTTTATATATTCTTTATTATTTCTGGGTCACAATCTATCATTGTGAGGGTTTTGCTTGTTTGTTTTGCTTTGTTCTGGAGAGTGAACCTAGGGTATCGCCCAAGCTAAACAAATGTTCTGCTTCAGAGATACAGGCCAAGCCCTGATGTTTGCCTATATGTTTATGGATTACGTATTTGACATGATATGCTAGGGATAGAAGTTGTAGGTCACATAGCAAATTTTACTTCATAAGAGACTGCAGAATTTTTTTTCCTCTTTTTTGGTCTTTGAGGTAAGATTTCACTGTAGCCCAGGCTGACCTGGAATTCACTATGTAGTCTCAGGGTGGCCTCAAACTCATGGCAATCCTCCTACCTCTGCTTCCTTAGTGCTGGGATTAAAGGTGTGTGCCACCATACCTGGCTCAGAATTTTTTTTTTGAATATTTATTCACTGTATATCCCATGAAAGATAGAGGGACATTCCTGTTGCTGACTTCGCCAGAACTTGTTACTGTCACTTCAATTCTCTTAAAGCCTTCTGTCCTTCTATATATGCAATGGAATACCTCTGTGGTTTTAATTAATTATAATATAATTTTAATGATCATCCCCAAAATGAATGTACATGGCCGATAGTTCAAAAATCTTCCATTAAAGTTCTTCATTTTTTGTTTTGGAATATTTACCTTATTGCTTTGTGGAATAATCTACCAAATTATATGATCACTTTTTATTTCTCAGTTGCTTTAATGCTTTGGATATGTCACAGCAGTGATTACAATTCTAAAGGAGAGAAAACTCAGAGTACCAGAGTAGAAGAGTTCCTAATAAATAATGTTTATAGCTGTGTTTTGGAAATTTTCAAATAAGTTGTGAATAATCTTTTAATTTTCACAAATGTGAATGTAATATGTTCACATAGAATACTTTCCTTGAAAATGAAGAACAAATATACAAAATTAACATAATAAGCATTATTAAATGAATACCCATAACATTTTATACTATTATGTACATTAAAAATTAGCCAGGCATGGTGGCACACACTTTTAATCCCAACACTCAGGAGGAAGAGTTAGGAGGATCACAGTGAGTTTGAGGCCAGTCTGAGACTACATAGTGAATTCCAGGTCAGCCTGGGCTACAGTGAGACCCTACCTCAAAAAAAAAAAAAAAAAAAAAAAAAAAAAAAAAAATTTTATTTACGTTAAAAAACTAAGTTCTCCTGTTTATGACAGAATTATTAAAACTTGTGATTACATAAAAGGCAAGTATATCCTCAGAGACACTTTAATGAAAACATAGCTCATTATAAGTCCTCCAGATAGAATATAAGAATCAAATTTTTAAAAATTACTTTATGAAGAATTTTGCCATGTTCCATGGGGAAAAGTTTTATAGCATATGCAGGACAAGTGCTGTCAGCATGTATTGAATTTTTTTGTCTTGTCTTTGTTTTGTAAAGAATGTGCATCAGTAATGTAAATCTAACCTCAATTACTATGCTCAAGCAATACACTGAATGCAAATTATATTCCTGTTGACTATGAAGTGTTTATATATGGAACAAAGTACAAAAGCACCAGAAGAAAACAATGGGAAAAGTAGAATATCAGAATTTGCTCTTAAATGCTTAATGTATTAAGATGATAATATGGTATGAAAATTAATATGTGAACAAAATTAACAAAATTCATTAAAAATTTAGTATCCATTTTTTTCAAAAATTTATTTATTTATTTATTTACTCATTTATTTATTTGAGAGAGAGAGAGAAAGTAGGAGAATGGGCATCTGTGGTAGTTTGAATATATGTCCCCCAATATATTCAGTGTTTTATTAGTTATAGTTTACATCTGCAATCACCTTGCTAGAGGCAATGTCACTGGGGGCTGGTCTTAAGGTGTGGGTTTGAGATTCCATTGTAAAGATATGCAAATGTGCCTAGCAGGAGTTCCTGAAGTGTGCTGTGTGACCTTTTGGTTGTTGTTTTGCTCTGTGTGCTGTGGTGGCTGGTTGGCTTTTGCTCTCTCTGCTTGGCCCTGTGAAGAGCAGGCAGCTTCTTCTCCCGTTATGGAACTTCCCCTGGATCTGTAAACTTCAATAAATAATATCCCTTCCTCTGTAACTGTGCCTGGTCTAGAAGTTCATCTCAGCAAACCTAAAGCTGTCTGCTACAGCATCCCAAGGCATTCAGCCACTGAAAACCGAACTCCAGACGCATGCACCACCTTGTGTATGGTGAGGAGTCAAACCTAGATCCTTAGGCTTTGCAGGCAAATGCCTTAACTCTTAAGCCATTTCTTCAGCCCCTTTTCCCCCAAATATTTTGTTTTTATTTATAATATCACTTTTGATAATTAAATCTGCCTAAGTGAATAAAAGCAATGTGCTATCCTTCCCTATTTGTAGTTTTGTTCACATATCAACTTTGAAAAAATTAATATCTGGCTTCATAAAGTAATTAGAGCTGTGAAATCATGTGTGTTAAATTTGTTTCTAATTGTACTAAAATATGCACAGTTTGCTTGCATGGAATGACATCTTGAGTAAACTCAATCTCCCCTGTCACTATTGGGGCACTACTAGTTGAGGGTCTACAGTGGCATCACTGGAAGTTATGTGAAAATCTAAGTGACAGAAGATTTTTAGAGTGTAATTATCCACTTTGCTATTTTAGAGAGGATGTATTGTCTCTGTTTTTGAAGTAAAAGAGAAAAATGGAAAATTTCAATTTTCCCCACACTCTTGAATGACTTTGGCAAACCTTGAATAAACATTTAATCAACCAGTTAGGGTACTGATGACTGATGACATACCAAATAAATGACTCCACTCCATGTCCAGATTAGTAAACCAGTACTTGATTAGGGTTGCATACAGGTGTATGGGTCAGCACTATTTACAGGAGCTTGGGTAGCTTATGGAAAAGCCTCCCTTGCATGGGTGAGGAAACATGAAATCTGCTATGTGACACCCAGCTAGGTTTGCTAACCAGAGACTCTCCTCTCCCTAGAAGTTTCTACTACTTTCATAACTTTGAGGAGGGCCTTAACCAATATTCTGCTTCAGCAGCTTCCTACATCTTGTAAGAGTTGTTGTTTTCTGAGTCTTAAAGCTTTTATTTTATGCTTATATTTTGAGCTATAGTGTAATTGGAATTATCTTTTATTTAGATAACCTTTGGCATACTCATGGAATCATTATTGTCATTCTTAAAGTATTTCTATACTATACATATTATATAGGTGATGATGAGTATTTTAATTAGTTTTATTTAGTATATATATTTTTCTTTTTACTATTTTATTTATTTATTTGGGAGACAGAGAGAGAGAAGAAGAGACAGAGGGGAGAGAAAGAATGGGTGTGTCAGGACCTCTAACCACTGCAAATGAACACCAGATGTTTGCACTATCTTGTGCATCTGGCTTTATTTGGGTCCTGGGGAATTGAACCTGGGTCCTTTGGCTTCGCAGGCAAGTGCATTAACCACCAACCCATCTCTCTAGCCCATAGTGTATTTTTGTTTTAAATAAAGCTCCTTTTTTTTTTTAATGGGAACATCAAACTTTGTGAAATCTTGGGTAATCATTTTTCCCAAATTGCCACATAAAAACTAGAATGGTCAAGGGGAAGAAAGATCATGAAAGCATGTCTGGAAAGACTTGGGTTTGATGCCTTAATAAATATTGAATGTAACATAGTAGCTTTCACATTTGACTTAGCACCACACTTCTAGTGCCATAGCTCCATTTGACCCTATGCAAATGCTTTGAATAGCTCTGTTGGCTAGAACTTATCACTATGGAGACTTCAAACCATAGTGCTATAAAACTAGTAATGTAGCCATATTCAACCCCAAGCCCAATAATATGGATATATTTTGAAATCATTTAAATGCAGATGAGGACAAGCTAAAGACAGGTTTTCTGATTGCTTTTAATACTTTGCATAGTTCTTAAAATATATGTATGGATGAATGTGTATAAATAACTTGCATATTAGTGTGTTTTAAGGTTGCTTAGATGTGAAATAGGTGTTTTCTTTGGGATATGATTTCTCAGTTATTTTTAAAATGTTATATGATTCATCAGGTAATGTGATGGATTTCTGTTTTCACTATTGTGCTTATAAATATATAGCTTTTGACATATTTTTCACTAATTCTCAGGTGCCACCTGTATGATCTTTAGGATATTTTAGAAGTGAGACATGTTTCTTTTATAACTTTATGCATTGATCAATTAGTTGCCTCATATTCTCACAGAACATTTAAAACTGATGCAATTATTATACTAGGTGAACAATACTTCTTTCCTAACATATATTCATATGCATATACATTAACAAATAATTGTATAAAATATATTTATTGGACAATAGTTTTACATTTTGACTTGTATTAACTTATTCTATGAAGGTATAAATTGAAATGTGCTTATATACATATACATATATATTTAGTATATGAATATAAATATAAATACTCCACATCATTAAATAAGTAAATAAATGTATTTAGTACCTTGAGAACACAGCACCTGCATTATTTATTATTTAATTTGTTTGTACCTAAGATAAAATCAGTAGATTTTTATTAAAATATGAAATTTCAGGTGGGAATTGGTTTTTTTAGGATGTCTTTCACACATTTTATATTTGATAACTGCCCTGTGTGTTTGAAAAGGTTAAGATTTCATCCATTCTGGGGGGCTTTCAGCTTTTACCTTAACTCGCTGCCCATTAGTATCACTAAACGGACAGGAAGTGTCCTTCACAGACTACTTGGTTGTCCTCCTGTGCCTGCATCTGTTGACCCAGAGAATCTGTGTTTTTACAAAATGTTCTAGAGAAGTTTATTATTTCATATTTTTCAGTAGTTAGAATTGATACTACAAGTCTGGGAACATGTTGACATTATATTATTCTTTTCACTCAGTCATCTGAGCCACAACCATGCCTTCAATTGCTTTTTATATTTAACTAAAAGTCTCAACAGACAACATTTCCTTTCTCTCCACAGTTAAGCTTCTACCTCTCTACTCTGCACATACATTTTTAAACTCCTTAATCTTAGTATTTCCCAAACTCATCATCTTCTTTTGAAGCCCAATCTGTTCCTGCCCTCTGTCCCTCTTAAGAATAAGGCTTATTGGGAAGGAAAACAAAAACAAAAATGAAACTATGAATGAGAAGCCAGAAAGGAGACAGCTCCTGTCAAGGAATTTCTATAGCACAAGATTGTTTCAAAAAAAAGTCCCTTGAAAAGAAAAACACATGTACCTTTCCCACCAAATGACAAACACCGCCAAACATATTAATTTTGACCTTGTATCGTAGTTCTGCCACCTTGAAAGCCCAGCTTCCATTTTGAGCCAAGTGTCAAACAATCAGGACATCTTTCATCTGCATGGAGGGGATTATTGGAGGGAATCAAAATAACCCCAGCTACTGCTCATCTTCCTCTACATGGCTTCTAAAGTTTCTGTCCTTGTCCACTGTCTTCATAAAATTGCCCATTTCTTCCCTGTTCTATATGGTTAACTAATCTGCTTCCATCCATCCTCATTTGGGAAACAGGGACTTTGCTTCTTCTCTATTTACTTTAGTTCTGGACCCTGGAAGTCACATTCTGAACGAGACCAACTTCATTCATCCAAGGACTTCCTGATGATAGACATTGGATTGATGGGTATTTCCAGTCAAAACCTTGAAAATAGTACCAGTTTTCTTGCCCTTTAATTAGTGCCCTCCTTCTCTTCCCACTAGAAAATCCTTTTTCCAAGTAAATTTACTACTTTGTACTACTTTGTACATTTGCAGCTCCAATCATATGTGCACGCTTTCCAAAAAGGTTGGCTGCATATTCACTGCATTCATGGATAGATGGCAGAATGCATCATTTCTACAACAAAAAATTACAATAAATCTTTTCTTCCAAGGCCTTGAACTTTGGACTACAGTATAAATCAACATTGATCAAAAATAATTGAAATCAGCCGGGCGTGGTGGCACACACCTTTAATCCCAGCACTCAGGAGGCAGAGGTAGGAGGATCCTCATGAGTTCAAGGCCACCCTGAGACTACATAGTGAATTCCCCGTGAATATGCAGCCACACACATGGCCTTACATATTGGAGGTAAGAAGAGTATTAAGCAAAACTTTTTCAAATAGCTTTCTCCACAAATGGTAATTCTAAAGATTACCATAGGAACTGAACACCATTTATTAAAATTTTTTACCCTTGAATTTCAAGGAAATATTCAAAAAAGTAATAGATTGATGAATTAGATGTGCCCACTAATTAAGATTGTCTATGTATTCAATGACATAAAATATATTTGAAATACTTTGTGCTTGTGTTGAAGAAATGAAATTTATTGCTGGATATATGAAAGTTCATTTTCTTTTCTGCTTCCTCCTATACATTAGTAAATGTGTATATGAGTGCATGTGAATTTAATACTTGAAGAATTTCATCCTCTTCCTGGATAATTATATGCATAAAAGAAAGAATATGCGGAGAATTGCCAGGAAAATAAGTATGAAAATTTCTATGGTCCTTTTAGACACTTCAAAATTTTAGAACTGCATCACTATTCTAACTATGAATAGAAAGTGAATTTTATCAAAGGATGGAAATGTAGTTTATATTTCCTATTTGATTTGCTGAGTTATGGAAAAAGAGTGATCACACTTAAATTATTTTTATTGTACTCAACATTTTGCTATTTTTATGTTTAAACTCCATAATATTGTAAATTCTCTCTTCCTTGGAAAATAGTCATGTCTATTTACCTTGCCAAAGGTAAATACACCCTAAATCAAATTAACAGTAAATAGACAAAACAGTATTTAAATGAATAAGCTTTCCATGCTATAAGATGAGGCTTCCTTTTATAGTTGCAATTCAATTGTATATTGTACATCAATTGAATGTGTCCTTCAATTCCAGGATTAAAAATCATTTTTATGCTTGTACTTATTCTTCATGGCCAGGTCACATTGAAGATGGCAACTATGTTCTATGGTATTATGTTATCATTATTGCTAAACTATAACTTTCAGAGAGTCCAGATTAATGCCTAGAATTAAATTAGGTTTGTATAACACCCATAATATGGGACCATTGTAAAACTGATAACTTCTAAAATAAGATTTGGATAACAGAAGTCATCACATTGTTATTGTTGAAATGCTAAATATTTATAGTAAATTTATTATTTATTTAAAAAGTTTGTTTTCTGTTATCTACCGACTTTCATCCTAGTACATTGTCAGTGACTGATAATCTTAGATATTAATTTGCAATTGTCAAAAGAGTTACAATAAGTGCAAGCTGTTTGTTATTTTGTCATTATTTAATAATTGTTTATCTAATATAGAAAATTAATATTACTGAAAGAAGTATTTAAAAATAAAATTAAATAGTTGGGTATTGTGCTACATGCCTTTAATTGCAGCACTTGGGAGGCAGAGGTAGGTGAATTCCCATGAGTTCAAGGCCATCCTGAGACTACACAATGAATTCTAGGTCAGCCTGAGCTAGAGCAAGATGCTACCCTGACAATCCAAAAATGAATAAATAAATTAAATTAAATTAACCCTCCATCCCAACTCTCACAAGAACTGATCTAATAAGTTTATAGTGTGCATATGCATCTATATATGTAAACAGATATTTCTTATATTTATAAAGTATTTTTAGAGGCATTAGGTTTTAAAGTTTATGCAATTCTCACATAGTGCTTCTAGTTTATTTTATATGTAATTGTAAAATTGGTACCCTTATATAACACAATAGCCTAGATCAAAAGGCTATTGTTCTAACTTTTCACGATATTCATATTCAATTTTTTATTATTTTATTTTTGAGAGAGAGAAAGAGGTAGAGACAGAATGGGAATGACAGGGCCCCCTTGTGGAAAATGTGATACATTGCATGCTTGCTTCGCTGTGCCTCTGGCTATGTGGGACTTGGAGATTTGAATATGTGTTCTTAGGTTTCACAGGCAAGCATTTTAACTCCTAAGCCATCTCACGAGCTCCACATTCAATTTGTAATGCTATCGGAACAAATAGATGTAAACAAATTATTCACTTAAAACATGTAAGCACTGTATGCTATAATGCATTATGAATTTCCAAAGTGCATATAATATAGCATTTTTCAACTTATTTTCTCAGGGAATCCTGTTTATTACTCTAAGAGGGCCTTGTCTATCTGTTTTTCTTTTATAGTCTGGAAAGTGGTGGTTCAGGATTCTGGCCCAATTTTCAAAGAAAATCTACTGAGTGAATTCTTTAAGTGTATTTTAATATTATTGAATTTTTCAAATACTTTGAAATACATTTTCTTTATTAAACTGACTTTTTTGTTGTTGTTGTAACTAGAGATTCATATTTCGTATATAATTGTATTGACATTGTAGACACCAAAATTAACGGAGGATGATCTCTTGTAGTTTTTTGCAAACTTAATATGTACATGTTAATTGAATCAATAAATTGACAATGAAATTTATGATTTTGAAGATGGTAGTCCTAGTGTTAGATATGAGCGGGAGGACAACAAGCAGGAGCACTTATCATATATGGAGTTCACAACTACTGCAACAGAAATGTTATATACAGTGTTAAACCTTCTACACTCCTACTCTTGGGTATCTTATGATGTAAAAAGCAAGCAGTAGTACAGCTGAGTAAATGGTAAAAGAGTCTGTGAACAGTATGCTAACATTTGGTGCATATCTTGGCTAAGTACCAAATCAGTGGGTATTTATACCTCCTAGTATATTATTATTTGTTGAATTAATACATGGATAAAACAGCATATATATATACACACACACACATAAATTTGCATGAACAGGCAAAACTGTTAAATAAATGATTAGTGGACACTAAGTTTTTGTGAAGGGTAAAGAGTTCAAGTGTATTCATAGTTGGAGAATAAATTGGTACATAGTAGCATGGTGATAAATAATGATGGTATGTTATGGAAACTGAAAAGCTAGATGAAATATTTTTCAGTGTCTTCACCACAGAGGAATAATAAATGTTTAAATATGACAGTTTGGATTTTGAGAGCTTTCTAAAGATGCATATTATGGGTTGCAGGGTGATGTTATTGCAATGTGATACAATTTGAGTAGAACTTTTTAAGACACTGGTAATATGCTCTATGGAAAAGTTGTGGGACTAATGCCTCCATTTCAATTTATTTGCTTCCTGGAAAGGTGAGCAGCCCTATGCTCCCACTCTTATGTGCTGCTTTACCATAGGTTCAAAGGAACAAGACTAACAGATCATTGGCTACTTGTACCTCCCAAATTGTGAGCCTAAACAAGCCTTTTATCTTTATGACTTAATTATCTAATACATTTGTTGGCATGATCACAAATTAATACAACATGTGAATATTTTTATGTTTCAATTAAAATTCATTTAATTAAAAATAAATTATTTGATCAAAAATTTCACAAGATTCATTAATAAAGATGAATTCAAATTTTAAAAATATTTAAATGATGATATTGCTCTACTTTTGACTAATAGCTCAAAATAATTGTTATACAAACAACAAAAGTATAAGAAATATCTGTGACGTATTACTTATAATATAATGAACATGTCTAAAAGCCCTATTTATCTAAGGAATCTAAAAAGTATGTGGCATTTTCCACTGCATTATTTTCTTACTTGCTATCTATGTTCTTCTTTCAAAAATATAGTCCCAAACTGTGTAGTTAGCATTCTTTGATTAATAGACACATAACAGGTGTGTCATTAAATAGTATATTGTTTACTTATTTATTTTAGTAGTATATAAAACTTGTTCTATATTTTATAAAGAGCATTTTGTTACCACATTTATTTGCTGAACACTAATTAGTACACTTCTCTCATGCTTTGGGATATAGTTATAACATTCATTAAATTTTATTCATATCATTCCTTTGTGGTGATGTCATAAATTTTATTATGTGATAGAAGGTTTGAATCATAGTGTCAAATCTGGAAAATTTACTGATCACTAACGTTATATGCTGTTTGTTTTTAAATGTATATTTGGGCATTTTTTAGTTTGTTTCTTTCCTTCACATATCTCTAAATCTCTTCCATGTTTTTCATATTTTGGATTTTCCAGGTTGCAATCTGATTATTTTCTTCAGCTTTGATTTACAGTTAGCTATTTCATTACTTGTCTCTATATTAAAGACATGGTTACTTTTAAACATTGTTAGCCATTTAAGATTATCATATTTTATTATGCCATAGGAATCATTTCATATTTCCATCCCTCCACTATTGAAGAGGCTTGTAGTATATTCTATTATTTGATTTGCTGTGTGGCCAACACACACACACACACACACACACATTTTTCCCACTTATTTCATGACATTTATGATCTAATATTTACTAGTAGCTAGCACCCTGAAATGGAAGCTGCTTTGCACATACATTTCCTGTTTGATGTTGGGTCTGGCCATATATCTCAGTGGTAGAGTCCCTATTTAGCAAATGCAAGGGCCTGGTTTATAGTTCTAGTACTATAAAAACTATGACAATATATGTAGTTTCTTTTAGCTTCTAGAAGGGTTGTTTTATGTGTAATGACTTGCCTCAGTAATTTTGTATAGACCTAAAGAAATTCTGAGATCAATGAAATCCAAATCCCAAGAAAAGATTTATTTACAGGTTCTATGAATATGTGGTAGTTGTATAAATGGCTATCCTTGGATTGGGAAGGGAAATGAAATATAATATTTTTTTCATTATACTCCTGAGAGATTGGGAAACAAAGATGTCACATCTGATAATCATATATTATATACAGTGAATGACTTTAAGCCTGGGATTTCCTTTTATAAATATTCCCTTTTGTAACAGCAAAGAAAAGCATACTACTAACATGCCAGGATATCATTATGGTGTTGGGGTATCATTATTGGTGGGAAAACTATGACTTTTTGATCCATGTGTGCCATAATGTGAGTCGTATGCATTGCATGCATGAGTCACATGTGGGCTTTCCATGCAGAAATTAAATTAATTAATTAAATTTAAAAATTAAATAAAAAATTAAATAACTTTTGCCAAATTGGTATTATTTCATCAAAATTTCTTTCAATCAAAATATTTTAAAAATAATGTATTACTTGCCTGACATTAATATTCTGTCACTATATCATCCTCATAATTGAAGATCACACTTGCAAATAAATTATGAGCATTTTATCTGAATAAGTTAGGAGCTAGGAATCAGAGGTAATAAAATAAATATTTATGATTGAAATATATAAGATCTACTTTATCAATTTCTATGGGAATTGAGATGATAAGTAATTTACCATTTTTATCATCACTCCCTTATTTAGTGTTAATTTAATAATGTAAATTAAGTCCAGTTTCCCTAAAATGTTGTATAGATTTAAAAAAGTTATGCTTTTTAAGTTAGAAGTGTTTATTTATTTATATGTAAACTGCATGCTTTTTGGAGATAGAGTCCCTAATGAGGTCCAGCTTGCCTCAGACTTGCTACATAGTCAACAATGAACTTCTGATTTTCCAGCACCAGCTTCCTAAGTACTGGGATTACAGGTGTGCAGCACCACGTCTAACTGAAGTGTTTACTTTCAATGGACTTCTGTATGTTTTCTATGAGAATTTTTTCAATGTTTTGTTAGAGTACGCCATTATTTTTAATAAGTTATATGTAGAATAATCATTCTGGGAATTAAACATTTTATTTTCTTTGAGATTTTAGGGAAATATAAAAAATATTTTGAATCAAATGTATTCTACTCGTTCACAAAATATTATGTTATATTAATAAACTAATATATGGTCCAGTCATCCCAAAATTCATGGATACCATTTTTTGAGAATAATTACTTTATCATATGCTATGTTTTTAAATTTTAGTCAATATTCAAAGAATGCACTAGAACATTTTTCTCTTAGTATTAATGGAAAAACTCAGAAAAAGATAATTTCATATTTAGATGACTGCAAAAATATGCATAGGTAGATAAAATTAGCATAATGGAAAAATATCATTGCTAGTCATTCCATTTGTTCAACATCTCAGCACAACCCTAGAAGTCAAAAATATGTGTTTTTTTCTCTTTTTCCTTGTAATGCATAGAAACTATCATAAATGTGCATACTATAATAATTTACAGTAAAATAACCATAAGTTGTGAATAGTTACTGTATGCTATACTTAATGTAGTACTTATCTCATAGGCACTGGTTTGCAAGTTAGCTGTTTTACTGATGAAGAGACACCTCAGTTTATTCACTGTCTAATTGCTATGATTCATTTCTTTCATCTCAGTACTAACTGTATGGTACATAGTGTACTGTTGATTTTCCACATGCATGCAATTGTTAAATATTGCTTCCATTTTCCCTTGTTTCTGCTGCCACTAGTACCACATATTCAGAATGAGGAAACATTAAGATGACTGTAACGTGCACTGGAAGAGCATGAGGTCAACACAGAGCAAAGAAAAAGAAATGGTGGTATCTAGTGTCAGACAACTATAATTAAAATCCTAGCTTCATAATTTATGTTTTTTATTTCTGTAATTTTGGCAAATTGTCAAGTCCTGTGGCCCTGAAATTTCTCATCAATGAAATGAGAGATTTCATTAGAAGGTTGGATAAAGAGAAAATGAGTTAATTCAGGTCAAATACTTAGAGAAATGTCTGATGAATAAAATTGAATTTTAGTTGTCATGACCTACAGATCATAACTTTCCTTCTTAGTGTATATCTTAATCTTTCTCCTTCCCTCACTTCCCTCCTCTTTGCCTTCCTTTTTCATATTTATATCATGTATATTTCATAACATATAAAGATAATTTATGTATAGATGTATAAAGACTGCTAACAAAACTAGTATATTCTTGGGCTGGAGAGAATACTTAGTGGTTAAAGCACTTGCCTACAAAGCCAAAGGACCCAGGTTTGATTCCCCAGGACCCATGTAAACCAGATGCACAAGGTGACATATATGTCTGGAGTTCATTTCCAGCAGCTAGAGACCCTGGCATGCCCATTTTCTCCCTCTCTCTCTTTCTCTTTCTCTCTCTCTCTCCTCTCTCTCAAATAAATAAAATAAAAATAAAAATATTTTAAGAACAGTATATTCTCTCTCAAAATACCCTTACCAATAAATTATTTAAATATAATCTTTTATGAATAAATTATAATTTCAGATTAACATAATCTATTCAACAATTCTCTCTCCACTTCTAAACTGTGGCATTTCCCTTAAATTAAATTATACTAAACAAGCCTGGATTAAAAAGCTGGGCATGGCAGAATATTCCTATAATTGCAACTACTAGGGAGTCTGAGGTAAAAGAATTCATTGAGCTCATAACATTCCTTCTCAGTATTCCTCTGAATCTTTCTCCTTCCCTCACTTCTCTTTACTGTTCCTTTTCATTTCTATATCTAAAGATATCTTATGTATAAATTATAAAACCTACTTATAAAGATAGTATATTCTCAGGCTGGAAAGATGGTTTAGCAGCTATGTCACTTTCTTGCAAAGCCAAAGGACCCAAGTATGATTCCCCAGGACCCTCGTAAACCAGATACACAACCATAGAACATATATCTGGAGTTTGTTTGCAGCAGCTGGGGGCCCTAGAGTGCCATTCTCTCTCTCTCTCTCTCTCTCTCTCTCTCTCTCTCTTTCTCGCTCTTTCTCCCTCTCTCTCTCTCTCTCCCTCTGGTTCAAGACTAGCCTGAACAACATACTGAGACTTGTCTCAAAATTACAAAAATAGGCTGTATTAAGCCATAGGCTTCTGACTTGATTCTCAGTACCAGGCATGAATTTCCTCCCACTGAGCAGACCTCATATCCAATCAGAGAGCAGTTGATCTCCCTATAACTTATGTGCTACTATCGCACCCATAGGACATGTTGCCAGGCTGGTTGATTTTGTGCTTGAAAGATCTACTGCTTATTCACGCTGCTGGTGACTTTTAACCCCAGCTGCTGGTATAACTTTCCAGCACTGTGACATCTAGGCACCAGGGATCTGGCTTCTGCCTCAGTCCCAGTTTAATTTCACAATCTCTTGTAACCTCAGCTCGAGGTGTCTTCAGCAATAGAATCAGATATGGTGGGTCATTGAGTGCTTTGGCAATAGCCTAAATTCTTTTTGGGGTCTCATGGACTTCCCTAAACTCACTGGGAGGGAGGAGTTTGATCAAATTCTTGTACTGGGATTTTCCAGCTTTCAGTTGGCTGGTCTAAAAAAAAAAAAAAAAAAAAACCAAGGGCCTCTAGTTTTGGGTAAAACTCACTGGAAGGTATTCCATCCCAGGTTTCTCCTTCACCCTAATGTGATACTTCTGCTCAAACTGTACATCCCTCTCTCTTTTAATTAGCTAATGAAGTAGGTTTCTGTAGTACTAATTCATGTCTTCTATAGTCTTGTTTATCCCTTATCCTCTTCCTTCCCAGTCACCTCCTATATCGTTCCTCCACTTGACTGGTTAATATCACCTCCTCTAATCCCTCCGTGCTTCTCCTTTCTCAATATCTATAATTATTTTGTTTTTCATTTCTAAAAATTATTTCTGATTAAAGTGATTTTTTAGTTGAGAATATTTTTGTGCTAACAGTCTATTTTTTAAAATATTTATTGTTATTGATTTAGTTGTATTAAATTATAATTATATGGATTTTGCAGAGGCTTCTCACTTATGAAAGGGTAACATATTCTGGTTGCTCATTTTATATGTATTATGTTTTTATTAATATTTTTGGTATTTCTCATCAGAAAATTCTGACACTGCAAATACTTGTGCATGTACCATTTTCTTTAGACAATATTACATTCTCTCTACTCTTATTGTTTTATTAGTGATTGACTTTTCCAGAAAAAAAATTGTAGAAATTGGACTTAATAACAATATTGTTTATAGTTTCACTCTTTTAACAGAAATACACTCTGAAAACCACTGGTGTTTTGTTATTCTTCCATGGTTACATTGAGATAAATGCTGACGAAGTACCTGATATTCTTAGTTAATTAAGAGCTATTATTAGAAATTATTTTTGATATCTGTCAACCACTTTGGTATCTCAATATAATTCATTTTTCCTCTGTGCTGTTGAGGTGGAGTAAATAATGGATTTCTTATCTGAGAAAACTTGAAATCTTAAAGTGTATTCTACTTCATAATTATTTAATTAATGTAGTGCTATGTTAGAAGTCTACAGCAGCCTGGAAAGATGGCTCAATGGTCAAGTGTTCTTTCTGATAAAGAATAAGAGCCTAAGGGGGCCTGAGACCATGGACTTTGAATCTCCAGAACCCGAATAAACAGCTGTGGATGGTCACATACATTTGTAGTCATATTCCTATAGGGAGCAGAGATCAGAGAATTGCTGGGGCTTGTGAATGTTAATCTCTGGAATCATTAAGAGACTCTATCACAAGTAAAAACAGGCAGATGAGTGATGGAGGGACACCTGATGTTCTCTTCCAGCCAGTACAGGTAAGCACATGGGGCAACATATCTGATATATATCACATATACCACACACATATCATTTGTACACACACATACACAGACCCCACACCACACATACTATGCACATGCAAAAAAATAATCTATAGTATTGGAAACGTTATTAAACATTTTTCTTCAAAAATATAAAACATTACATGTAAGTGTCAGTTAGTAATATTATGCATCCCATATTTTGATAGTTTTATTCAAAATAAAATGCATATTTGATTGCTTTTAAATAGAACTTGCAGAAGTTCAAAGAAGAGCTGAGAAACTTGGACAAAATTCTACAAAAGTTGAGGAGTTCACAGCTGGAGAGATGGCTTGTCAGTTAAGGAGCCTGCCTGATAAGCCTAAGAATGCCTGTTGGATTCTCCAGGTCCCATGTTTAACCAGACATGAAGTGACACAAGGGCGAAATGCTGAACATGCCCACAAGGGGGCACAAGCATCTGGAATTTGTTCACAGCAGCTGAGAAGCCCATGGTGCACCCTTCTCTTCCTCTCTCTCTCTCTCTCTGCCTCTTCCTTTATCTTTCTATCTGTCTCAAATTTTTTGAGGAGTTCTACTATTGCACAATGAAATAATGAATACTTATAAACTTTGACCAGGGAGATATAGATAGGATTCTGAATTGCAATGTACTGATAGATAATGAGAAAAGGATATGAATAGTTACAGAATTGTCTTTTATATGTTCTGTGAATAATGATTGGAGTTTTTCAAGGAGAAAAGTGATGTATATGACAGAACACATTGGAATGGATGGGGAAGGGTCTGTAGTAGATTGCTGATCTAGCATATGAGAAACTCTTGCTTGAGGACTAGCAGCAGAAGAAAAAGATGGCTATCATATTGAGGGGGATGTTCAAGAAGTACTGGGGAGTGTACCTTTTATTCAGGAAGTAGGGGTTGACCCAGGGATTATTGGGCAAAGTGATATTTAGGAATAATTATGGTTAAGTTCTGTTTTCAATTTCACCGGTTTAGGATTCAAGTGAGAGACATGCCTCTTGGGCAGGTCTATGAGAGTGTTTCCTGGAAGGGTTAACTGAGAGAGGAAGACTTTCCCCAGAGTGGAAGGCCTTTCCAGGGCTGGTCTACATATGGAGAAGCTCCAAGAGGAAAAACAGCCTTTGCCTGGCTGCTCATACTACTTGCTGGCACGTCCATTTACCCTGTTGCTGCCATCATTGGTAGAAACCGTATGCCAGCTTCGTCACCCTTCCAGCATGAACTGAAAACCATAGCTTCCTAGGACTCCTTCAGGCCTCAGTGGTAGAGTGGGACCACTGAGATATCCAGGTTCTTGGACTGAACATCTACCAGGTTCCCAGACTTTCCCGCATGTAGACAGCTCTTGTTGGACTGCCCACCCAGTATCCTGTAAATCCCCTATTATAATACAGGTTATTTCTATCAGTTCTGTTCATTAAGAGAACTTTGACTAATACAAGAATAATTTTCATGTGTATGTACATGGGACAATTTAAAGCAATATTCTCTAGAACAAGGGGAAGTGTGAAGAAAACAATAATGTACCCATGATGCTCTATAGATACATGGCTTTCCACCCTTGCTGTACACAGACTTAAGAAATGATCCATGCACACCCAGAAGCCATAGACTATTACTAGAAACATTTTCCTAATAAGACAATGACAGTTTGTGTATTTGGGACAGTGGTTTCCTAATTTTACCCTCGAGTCCTTTCAAATTCTTGGGTGATGTCAATCGTCCTGTCAGTTTATCTACATAAACAGATATTCCTAACAGAAACTTTTAATTTTTAATCAGTCTGTGTGATGCCACAAAAATCATTTAACAATTTTCTTCAAAGAACATGTTAGTTACATCTGTATTTTTCAATAGCAATTCACATGATGTTACACTAAGAATTTGGAACTTGTGCTCACAATTTAGTGATGGAAATTTTATTCACTTTATTTATTTATTTGAGGGAGAGATAAGGAGCCAGACAGAGAAAGCAAGAGAGAGATTAGGTGCTTCAGGGCATCTAGATACTGCAAATAAACTCCAGACACGTGTGCCACTTTATGCATCTGGCTTTAGGTGTATACTGGGGAAATGTAGCTGGGTCCTTTGGTTTTGCTGTAAAGTGCCTTATTTGCTAAACAATCTCTCCAGCGTTTTTTTGCTTTTCTTGAAAATTAATAATGGAGAATTTTTGATAAGCTATTTTATGCTAAATATCCGTATAGGAGGAAATCAAACATGATTATAGTCAATATGACTTGAATACTTCCATCACGTGGGTTCTCATCATGTTAGCATGATGGAAAACTATGGACTACTGTATGGCAGTACTTTTGTCAAAAACATATTTTTTTAACTTTTCCAACAGAAAGAGTTCTTTTATTTTGTGGATAATACTCACAAAATTAAATATTTCTATACAGAGCTTAGGATTTGGCAACCATAGGTCAGAATCTGCTTCCAACATCTCCAAAAATATCAGAAAACATCTGATATATTTAGAGAAATAATAGAAGCCACATTCTTAGTGCTTGCGGCATGAAAGCCAGTGACACCAAAAGAAGTCTAGATGGAAACAAACTTCACCTAAATAGAAAGCCAGTGAGGGAAAGGGCTACCAGATATCCAAACAGACTTAAATGTAAATCAAAGAATTAATGCATAACTACTATTCATTTAATTGCTTCTTTGTTTTTTAATTGTTCTCAGTGTTTTCTTTGATGCCCAGTCATTGAATCTCTCATGGACTATCAAGATAATTATGAAACATGTTCTCAGCTACTGATTTTTTGTTTTGTTTTTGGAGGTAGGGTTTCACTCTATCCCAGGCTGACCTGAAATTCACTATGTAGTCTCAGGGTAGCCTTGAACTCACAGCAATCCTCCTACCTTTAATCCCAGTAGGCTGGGATTAAATGTGTGTGCTACCACACCTGGCTATTGTTAATTTTTATTGAATCTATTCTTCCTATGAGTAAATCAGTGAGTGTTTGTTTACTTTCCTAGTTAGGGTGATTTGTGACATTTTGGTACACTTATTTATACATTTGTTGTGGATATTGTCATTTTAAGATATATAGTTTTAGAAACTATTGTACAAGTATTCATTAAGTTAAACACATGTTACATTATGTTTAAACATTTAAATTGTATCCATATATGTAATTAGTTCATCCAAGAAAGACTAAAATATCATATTAAATACTGCAATATCTGTATGAGTGAGAACAAAAATTTTTAATTTCTATAAAATATTTTAGGATTATTTTCCTGATATGTGATATTGCTGTACTTTCTCATCTCCTAAATACAAAGAACAGAAGAATATTTGCTTTTCCCTTGTAATTTATTAAAATACATCATGGAAAACTGACAGAGTCTAGCTATTGTGAAATTTCTGAATTATTAAATGCTTTTGGTAAATATATATTCCCTAATATTTATGTTGCCATGTTATATGTAATTATAATCTATTTTTTCTAACTCTGGCTAATATGTGGTTATACTTATTTATAACCTAAACAGGTGAAACATCTACTTCAGCAAAAATATGTAAGAATGATTTTATTACTTCTCAAACTTACTTAACTGAGCCCTAGAATACTATAACAATCATAGTACCATAGGTATTCTAAAATAATAAGCCTGATAGTAGTGTACTGATAAGTGAAAATGTGCATTGTTGATATTGTTCTAGTAATGCCTTCAAGCTAAATCTTAACAAGAGATCAAGTCATTCTTATCAGTTACCAAATGGATGGATTAATACTATGGTGAGCTGTGAGGTGAGTAAGAGGGTGATAAATAAAACTTATAGAGTTCAGGTAGTGTTGGTGACTTTAGCAAAGGGTTTTGCCATAAACTAGATGATAGAAAGGAGATGGGATGCTTTTGTGATTGGGTGTCTTATCTAGAAGAGGAAATTGGAAAGTTTGGTTAATATCATGGTCAGTAAGCACTGATATCTTCATCCACCCATGATCTCTTAGATTGAATTCATATTTGCCATTGAAAAATTATGAATAAGGTTCTGCAGACATCTGTTTGCTACACTAACTTCATTGTTTTTGTTTTCGATTTTTGAGGAAAGCTCAACAGACTTCTCCCCCCCCCTTTTTGTTTATTTTTTATTTATTTACTTGAGCATCAGACAGACAGAGAGAAAGAAGCAGATATATGGAGAGTGAATAGGCACAACAGGGCCTCCAGCCACTGTAAATGAACTCCAGATTCATGTGCCCCCTTGTGCATCTGGCTTACGTGGGTCCTGGGGAATCAAGACTTGAACAGGGGTCCTTACGCTTCACAGGCAAGTGCATAACTGCTAATCCATCTCTCCAGGCCCTGCTCCCCCTGTTATATGAGAGGGAAAGAGAGAGAGAGAGAGAGAGAGGGTGGGGGGAGAGAATTGCCAAGCTAGGGCCTCCAGCCACTGTAATCAAACTCCAGAGGCATGTGCCACCTTGTGCACATGTGCTACCTTGTGTACTTGGGTCACCTGTGCATCTGGCTTATGTGAGACCTTGAGGGTTGAATATGGGTCCTCAGGCTTCACCGGCAAGCTCCTTAACTGCTAAGCTATCTCTCCAGCCCTAGCTTCATTGCTTTTTGCTATTATTTTAGTTTTTTTTTTTTTTGTGGTTTTTCATACTGTGTCCTGCAATGGTTGACTTTATTTACATTTATATCAATAATGTGGAAGGGTTCCCTTTTCTTCACATCTTTGGCAACATTTGATACCTTTGTTTTTTGATAAAGGAATGATAATGCTTCCTTTAATTATGCCATAGGGTATACATATAGCCAAATACCATGTTGTAGCCTATAAATAGGTACAACAAGTAAAGACATTTAAAAAACAAAGTAGTAATTATACAAATTTAAATCAAAGTAGACCTTTTATGGTATGAACAATGTAAAATGCAGATTTGTGTGTTCATGAATGATTTCCAAGTTGTTTGTCAACTTTTATAGTAACAGAATCACTCTTTCTGATATTATTGTTTTGGTAAATTGCTTATACTACTCAAGAAATGTTCAGTCAGCTTGTGAATGTCATGCCAATTTCTAGGATTTAGAATTTACTTTTATCTCTCATTACCATTATAGGGTTTAAACTGTATCAAACACTGGTATATTTTGATGGTGTGTGTGTGTATGTGTGAGTGTGTGTGTGTGTACCATGGACTTTATTTTAATACTTAAGTTTTGGAATTTTATACAGATTTATAATTTTCTTTTCTCTTTCTTGTGACAACAAATATTTGAGATTCTGGGTTCAGTAAGGTAATCTGAATTTTAGATTTAAGTGCTTATGTATATGGACACATACATTAAGTAAATGGGGTAATTTACACTGCTGGTACTTAAATCTCATGACTTTCTTAATAGCTATTATTTGTCAATCACATCTAATTTTATAAAAAATACATACATATCTATATAAACATATTCCTCATATGTTAAAGACATATTGTGAAGGCTGGAAAGATCTCTCAGTGGTCAAGGGTGCTTGATTGCAAATACTGTGGCCTGGGTTCTATTACCAAGCCAGCCTCATAAGCCAGTCACAAAAGATTGGCAGTGGCAAGAGGACCTGGCATGACCTACCTTTCTTCCTTCCTTCCTTCCTTCCTTCCTTCCTTCCTTCCTTCCTTCCTTCCTTCCTTCCTTTCTTTATTTTTAAATTTTTTTAAAATTAATTTTATGCACTTGAGGGGGGTGCAGACAGAGATAATGGGCACATCAGGGCCCTCAGGCACTGAAGACAAATTCCAGATGCATGCACTACCTTGTGCATCTGGCTTACATGGATCCTGGGGTGTCAAACCTGGGTCCTTTGGCTTTGCAGGAAAGCAATTTAACTGCTAAGCCATCCCTCCACCCCACTTTCTTTCTTTTTTTTTTTCCTCTCTCTCTCCTTCTTTCTCTCAATCCAAATACATAAATTAAAATATTTTTAAAAGAGATATGCTATATAATATATATGTTGAGATCAAAAAGAAATATTTCCCCTCCTTTTAAGTATTATAAAAGATAGTGAGCTGGGAATGGAGGCACATGCCTTTAATCCCAGCTCTCTTGGAGGTAGAGGTAGGAGGATCACTGTGAGTTCAAGGCCACCCTGAGACTACATAGTGAATTCCAGGTCAGCCTGGGCTAGAGTGAGACCCTACCTCGAAAAACCAAAAAGAAAAAAAAAAAGAAGATAGTGATCTTAATGTGACTTATATAAGGAGCATTTTATAATCCTTTCTTAATTTATACATAAAAATAAAATTTCTTATATAGCTTGTACATCAAGATATTTTTATTTTTCAAAATGAGTTGATTTAAATTTGCAGGATTAATGTAGCTATGATGACATGTTAGATAGCAAATTATTAGATTTGAAAAGTCTGGAAATATTCTGACAATGGAATTGTTTAGAAATTTCTATAATCAAATAATAAAAATGTTTTTAGATTTCTGACATTCAGGATATTAAAAATATTACAGATACGTTTTCTATCTAAGTTGGTGCTTTCAGTCACTGAAGCACAAAATAGATTTTCTTTTATTATTGTTATGCAGAAATGAGACCACATACACTATAAGACATTGGATAGAGGACAGTTTTCAACTTCATAACTTAGTTTGGGATTTTGTTTCAAATGTTCTATTTAAAATTCTCCACCAATAGCTGGTCTGAAGAATGCCTTTCTATCGGTAATCCATTGTAATTGTACTAGTGAAAGGGTTTGAGTGCTGTAGAAGGAATAAGCTCAAGTAGAAAAAAGTAAAGAGTATAGAAAAAATGTTTCACAAGAATGAGTTTTGAAAATCGAGTAATTTTAATCTTATAACCATTCTCTGTTTAGTGCATGGCAGGTGTTCTGTATGCATGCATATACATCTTGACCAGTAGGCAAAAGATACTTACTATTCTTTGCAATAGAACAGTGTACTTCAAAAGTTTCATTGCTAAATCTAGAAGACAAATGAGGAGATAACTACAAATGTAACCTCTTACATACTAAATTACATATGTGGAGACTTGTCCTCCACTGGGAAAGGAGTTAGAAGTACTGAGAAGCAGGTGGTTGTATTTTGCTTGGTAGGTGTCAGTTTGACCTTTGTAACATTTCTCTTTTTTTTTAAAGAAAAAAAAAATGTTTATTTTTATTTATTTATTTGTGAGTGACAGAGAGAGAGACAGGGACAGAGAGAGAAAGAGAGATAGATAATGGGTGCACCAGGGCCTCCAGCCACTGCAAATGAACTCCAGATGCATGCTCCCCCTTGTGCATCTGGTTTACCTGGGTCCTGGGGAATCGAGCCTCGAACTGGGATCTTCAGGCCTCACAGGCAAGCATTTAACTGCTAAGCCATCTCTCAAGCCCCCTTTGTAATATTCCTTTCTCTTCTCTCTTAGCTTTTGTGTCTCTGAACAAGTGGTGATTTGCCTTAGCCTGCTAAATTGGCCTTGTTTGATTTTTTTATTTTTATTTTTTTAAAAGATTTTAGTTTTATTTATTTATTTATTTATTTATTTATTTATTTATTTTATTAGAGACAGAGAGAGGGAGAGATAGAGAGAGAGAGAGAGAGAGAGAGAGAGAGAGAAGAATGGGCAAGCCAGGGCCTCCAGCCACTGCAAACAAACTCCAGACACATGCACCACCTTGTGCATCTGGCTTACATGGGACCTGGAGAATTGAACCTGGGTCCTTAGGCTTTGCAGGCATGCACCTTAACCGCTAAGCCATCTCTCCAGTCCCTTGATTTTCATTAATATTCTTTTCCTATTGATTTTTCTTTTCCAATTAGTTTCTTTTTATCTACATGTCATGATACATATATCATCAACTCATACATTTTATGCAAATAAAACAATAAGTGATATAAGTTATTTGTTTTTAATTATTTTTATTTTTATTATGTACATTTGGTTAATGAGATCTATGAGCACAACTATTTCATTTTTTATATAAAAATATAACCATGGTCTTGAACTTCTTCATTACACATTTACTTAGTTGATCAGAAGAAAACAACACTAGTGCATCCCTTATGTATGATTCCTTAATACTACCCAGAAAAAAAAACAATCATAGAAAGGATTAGAAACAGCAATTACAGTCAACAGCTGTTTATGTGTGTCATTTGAATTAGGCTGGTTCCATCCTTATCATTTCATCTCACACACTTCTTCAATTGGAAGGAAATGTTATCATTAAAATAAATGTGGATGTGGAACATGAAAGACTTGAGAGTCTTCTTTGTGTTTTGAATGTGTTTTTGTCAGAACTTGTGGACTGCTTATGAATAAGTTAAAAGGCTAAGGTCTCCCAGAGAGTTTTGACAAAAAGGCTACTAGACTTCCTGTTTTCTCTTCAAAAGCCCCACAGTGGGCCAGTCTGTGACACCATAGGGAGCCATGATAGCTGTGGGAACATAAAAAAAAAAAAAAAAAATCAAGTGATCTTTCTAAATAGCCTTTGAGATTGTAGTCCCAACTACCTCCAGACATTTACTTGAAACAGTTGCTATTTCTTCAGTTTTGAGAACAAAAGTGCATATGTGATAATATATTTACAATCCACATTGTACTTCCTTATTCATCTTTTACAGAAACTCTGCCCCAAGAGTCGTTCCCTGTCTCCTAGCATTGAATTATGATGGCTTTGCACTTATGTAAGTTAACTTAGGAACAGTCTTTGGGAGGAAGAGGAAAGGAGAAAGAGAGAAAAGAAGACAGAGTAAGGGATCACCATCATAAGATCCAGAAACATTAATTTAGATTCAAACATATATTGCCTCATATTTATTTTTTTAAATATATTTTTAAAAATTATTTTATTTATTTTTGGAAAGAGACACAGAGAGAGACAGAGAGAGAGAAGGAGACAGAGAACAGGCACGCCAGCACTCTCAGCTGCTGCGAACGAAATCCAGATGCGTGTGCCCCCTTGTGGACAGGTGCGGCATTGCACCCTTGCATCACTTTGCATCTGCCTAACGTGGGACCTGGAGATTAGAACCAGCCGGGTTCTTAGGCTTAGCAGGCAGGCACCTTAACCACTAAGCCACCTCTCCAGCCCCTCATATTTATTTTGTGGAAATGGCTTGGTTGCATGAATGAGAATCTACAATAGTAAGAGAAAATATGTTCTGCTCCTTATAGGTATAGGTATAGGTTAGAGAATGGTCGTTCTATGATAACACCTGGGAATATTACATATACTTTTATTTGAATGCAAATTTGCAGATAGAATCAAATGTTTCAAAAGTTCAACTTTTCACATAACTTGAAATTTACACTTTGGCTCATTTTCATTTTCAAAGCATCCTTAATCATCCTTAACATGTTATGTTAGAATAAGAGACTATTCAGCTATGCTTATTACTTTATTATTGCATATTTAGATAGAGATGAAGTTCATTTCTAAGCAATCTTTAAACAATAATTTTCCTTACAGTTGTGTGAGATCTTTGATTGTCTGGTAGTTTTCAATCTCTAGTGCTTCATTGGTGCTTGATGTCTTCTAAAATCCAAAAACTTTGTTAATATAACTTGTGCTGTAAAAGCTAGTACTGTTGGAGTATTTTACATTTGCAAAAAGTTTTCAAGGGTTTGGAGAGATGGCTTCCCAGTTAAAGTGCTTGTCTTCAAAGCCTAAAGACCTGGGTTTGATGCCCCAGTACCCATGTAAACCAGATGCACAAAGTGCCCATTCATCTGGAGTTCATTTGCAGTGGGTAGAGGCCGTGGTGTGCCACCGTTCTCTCTTTAACACACACACACTCTCTCTCTCTCTCTCTCTGTTTGTACCTCTCTGCTTGTAAATAGGTAAAATAAAAAGAGTTCTCTTTAAAATATTATTAATAAAATATTTATAATTCATTTATTTATTTGAAAGACAAGGGGCAGATAAAGAGAGAATGAGCATAACAGGGCCTCCAGCCATAGCAAATGAACTCCAGATGCATGTGCCACCCTGTGATTCTGGCTTTATGTGGGTACTGGGGAATTGATCTTTAACCACTAAGCCATCTCTCCATCCCAAATATTCTGGGGTAAACGTCACACTAATCTTCACTAAAAATTTTTAGTTGCACTTAATTTCATCTCATTTATGATATTATATAAGTGAGATATAGTTAAAGAAAATCTGTAATATTTAGGGAAATAAATAGGAAGCATTGTTTTTGTTTCTAATATTTTTTCTATACTTACTTTTACACATTTGTCCTCATATAGTTTTTGTTTTGGCTTTTGATTTGTTATTATCTAAAATGTTAAGTCTAAAATAGGTCTTTAATAAGAAGAATGCCTTAAGTGTTCATCATGTTAATGATTTCAATGAATTAACACTTATGAACTATAAGAAAATATATTATTTGTTAGGCCGGGCTTGGTGGCACACGCCTTTAATCCCCGCACTTGGGAGGCAGAGGTAGGAGGATCACGATGAGTTCGAGGCCACCCTGAGACTATATAGATAATTCCAGGTCAACCTGGACTAGAGTACCAGAGTGAGACCCTACCTCAAAAAACCAAAAAAAAAAAAAAAGAAAAAAAAATATTTGTGAATATATCTTCCTTAAAATGCAGAAAATAATGTTAAAGATAATTCCTAACTTCAAAGAAACAATCTTTCTCACAAATCAATCAAAAAGAAAATAAGTGGTCACAACAGTGTGGAAAAGCACTGTAAAAATATGCTGTGGCACTGTAGAGATTCTCCATTGCTTAGCCCATAATTATACTCCTAGGAAACAATCTCAAGAAAATGATCATAAAAGTAAAATAGAGGCAAACGTATTCATCTCATAAAATTAGTAACTAGTGAAGATGCTGAATTACAAGAAATGGTAAGATGATATGCGGCCTATAACTTTAGTTCAGCATTGTGTATTGGTTTAAAATACTTACAAAAGAGCCGGGCATAGTGGCGCATGCCTTTAATCCCAGCACTCAGGAGGCAGAGGTAGGAGCATTGCCATGAGTTCAAGTCCACCCTGAGGCTTCATAGTGAATTCCAGGTCAGCCTGAGCTAGAGTGAGACCCTACCTCGAAAAACAAAAAAAACAAAAAAACAAAAACAAAATCAAAACAAAACAAAAAAACAATACTTACCAAAAATAGACTCTCTCTCTTTCTCTCTCTCTCTCTCTCTCTCTCTCTCTCTCTCCATATATATATATATGGACCTTTTCATTGGTCTCCTCCTGTTGTTTGTTTATACTCATGTTTTTTTAAATATATATATATTTTTTATTTATATTATTCTGATATTACATTCATAGTATTGGTTCCATTGTCCTCCTCCCTGTCCTCCCACTTTCAAAGGGACCCTCATCAATGGGGTATGTGGGTCGTGCATTGTGAGGTTAGTCAAGAGTTCTGGGGGGTAGGCCCCAGTCTCTGCTTAATGCACCAACTTATGACTTTCTAACAATCTTTCCACCCCCTCTTCCGCGAGTTTCCCTGAGCCACATTGGGGTCATTTTAGTTCTGTTTCAGTGATAAGGTTTTGGGAGCCTCTGTGTCTCTGGATATCTGGCTTAGTTGGAGTTGGATGTTCTCTGTGTTTATCTCCTTCAGCCTTTTTCTGGTGTTGTGATCGCCATGAACGCTGAACTCTTGCCCTTCCCCTGCATTGTTCTATGGTTTCAGCTGGGGCCCTGGTGAGGTGTGGTTAGCTGATCCTCCCTTCAGTTTTGTTGTCCACCTGAAAAAAGATAAGCAAATTCTCCAATGGAGAGAGAAGTTAGTACTAAATAGAAGGGATGACCATCTATGTTTTGGAAGGAATTTTATATGCGTTGGCTCTCTTCTAGCCCACATTTGGTGGTATCTTGATCTTGGAGACTGAGCTCATTTTTTGTACCTAGTTTTGACTTATTTCCCAGTTCCAGCAATGAGTTCCATTCCACTGAGTGGATCTGTTAGCCAAATCAAGAGCAGTTGGTTACCCACCATGGCTGTTTGCCACTACTGCACTTGTATGAGCATTACGTCAAGTTGTTTCCTGCTGGGTATCTTAGACTGCAAGTTATTTGGACCAATGTCGGACATTTTCCCCCAGTTGCTCGTGTAGCACCCTCTGGTACTAGACTAGGTAACTGTCTGGGGACTGACCTTCTTCCAGATTCTGGCCAGGTCTCTCTGTGTTTGGTCTCACACACGTATGCTATCTTCGACAGTAGGGTCTTACCATTAACCTTTGGTGGGTCACCAAGAACTCTGACAGAAGTCTGTCTTTTTTATTTGGAGGGGGGGTAACCTTGTAGGTGTCTCGGATCAAGAGCTCATAGTGGAGTTTAACCCTGTGCTGGCACTGGGAATTTTAAGTCTGCACCTAGAAAGGTGAGGGAAGAAAAAGATAGATAATATTATAGAGGAAGTGAGTACAGAGAGGAGAGGTAGGAAGAGAGAGTGAGAGGGAGAGAGAGAGAGAAGCAGGACAAGATTAGGGTTAGCCTTCATGATGCTCTCTCCAGATTCCTGTGGTTTGGGTGTTCCCTTTGCGGGCCTGCTGAAGGATCAATGTTTTAGCCAGAGCAAAGGGTCTTATAGTATCTTTTCCTTTTGGGTCCCAATTGTATCCCCGCCCCTTGTCCTTACCCCCACCCTCTCATTCCCTCCCACCCTTACCTTCCCCCCATCCCATCCTCCCTCTTGTCTGGACCTCAGAGTGTTTGTTAGGTTTGGCTGCATGTCACATAGATTCAGGTTAGGAGCAACAGATAAATGAGACCATGTGACGATTATCTTTTTGTTCTTGGGTGAGCTCACTGAGGATGATCTGTTCCATGTTTGACCATTTTTTTTTCAAATTTCCTTATTTCATCTTTCCTTACTGCTACATAGAATTCCATAGTGTATATATACCACATCTTTGTTATCCATTCATCTAGTGATGGACACCTGGGTTGATTCCAGCTTTATGCTATTATGAATTGAGCAGCTATAAACATGGTTGAGCAAATGTCTCTGGTCTGAGATTTGAAGCCTTTAGGGTAAATGCCCAATAAGGGAATAACTGGATCCATTGGTAGGTCTATGGTCATCCTTTTCTGGAGTCTCCATATAGCTGTCCATAATGGTTGAACCATTTTACATTCCCACCAGCAGTGAAAACTTGTTCCTATTTCTCCACAACGTTGCCAGCATTTCTTTTCTTTTCTTTTCTTTTTTCTTTTCTTTTCTTTTCTTTTCTTTTCTTTTTTTTTTTTTAAAGTTAGTCATCCTCACTGGGGTAAGGTGGAATCTCATTGTTGTTTTAATTTGCATTTCCCTGATGATTAGGGATGTTGAACATTTTCTTAAATGTGCATTTGCTATTTGTATTTCTTCCTCTGAGAACTGCCTGTGCAGTTCTCTGCCCCGCTTTGTGAGTGGGTTGTTTGGTGGTTTATTGTATAGGTTTGGAGTTCTTTGTAGATTCTAGAAATCAGGCCTTTGTCAGTTGTATACCTGGTATTCAGGTCTTTAAACTCTGACCAGAATAGTCCATCAAGTTGTATATACCGTACTGTCAGGCATATCTTAGGACAAGGTTTCTTCTTGAAAATCAGCTCCAAAAGGCCAAAACCACACAGTCAGGTGTCTAGCAGCAAATGACACCACTCCTCTGTACCAACATGACTGTTGTAGTCAGGTTCACATTGCTGGAAGAAATCACCCAACCAAGGGCAGCTTATAGGAAAAATAGGTTCATTTTGTCTTACAGTCTCAAGAGGGAAGCTCTATGATGGCAAGGGAAAATGATGGCATGAACAGAGGGTGCACATCACCCCCTGTCCAACATCAGGTGGACAATAGGAACAGGAGAGTGCGCCAAACAATGGCAAGGGAATACTGGCTATAATACCCATAAGCTTGCCCCCCAAAATACTGCCTCTAGGAGGCACTAATTCCTACATTTCCATCAGCTGGGAACCTAGCATTTAGAACACCTAAGTTTATTGGAGACACCTGAATCAAACCATCACATGTGGTATGTATTTTAATTTCATGTAATGAAACATAATTCATATATATAATAAATTAAATAACAATACTTCTCAAAGTGTGCATTCTGTAACTTTCCAGTACACCGGGATGTAACTTTGAATATGACCCTTGGTTTGACATTGATGGAAGGATGAAAATCTAATGTACCACAGATTGGTCAGTATATTTGTTTTCTCTTCACTGGAGGATTTACACTTTTTGGTGCTTGCAAATGTATATCATAAGGACTACATAATATCATTTAATTTCCCATTAAAAATCTTGGTTTTTCCATTAGAAATTGAACAATCCAATGTAATAACACCATACTTTGGCTTTTTGTGTATATGATGACCAAATAGTGTAGAATATAAGATTTCTGAGAGAATGACATGTATGTGTGTGATTTGAATGTGTTAATATTCTTAATAACAGGCTTTCATATCATCAGAATAGTTACAGCACACTGAGTTGAAAGAGATTCCACATGCCCAGTCACATTTCATGTTTTTCACATTGTAATTAGATAAATAAAATTCCCTTCTTCCTTTGCCAAGAAAAGTAGAGGTATCAATTATGTGAAATGTAATTTAATTTCTTTTGTGTGTCTTGCCAGTATAAAAGAAGAGATGTAGATGAGGGAAAAACAGCCATAATCAAGGAATCATAAATAATTATGCTCAGAAGTCTAGTCTGAGTAGTTTGTCCAGACTTTTGTTGGGCATCCAATTACATGACTTACAAAAGTGGTGATTAGATGAATGAATAAATGATCTTTTCAGAAGCTAGGAGAAATACAGTTTGCTATTTGATCACTGCTCAGTGAAGGCCTAGAAACCAAAGGGAGGCAAAGCAGTGACTCAGGGCCTGTGTCTGGAATGAAAAGCAGGCAGAAAAGAGCACCCAGGAGGACAAATAAAGGGTCAGAGACCATCTGCTTTCTTTCCCTTATTTTATTACAGAGTGTGACGAAGGAAAAAAATGATTGGTGATGAATAACCTTTCCTTTGGGAGTATAGAGGCAATGAGCTCCTCTGTGAACTGTCTAGTCTTCATTGAACACAGATTTGTAAAGAGGAGAACAGTGGGATAACATGGCTCTAATTATCAGAGTTTTGCTATTTTGAATAAGAACTTTGGGATAACACTGGAGTCCTTCCCTCTTCTCTTTCCTCTTTCTGTCTTTCTGTATGTTTGCTTTTTTTCTCTCATTCTTATTCTCTCCATGTATATGCACAGACATACATACACATGTACTAAAAAATACACACTCAAGTACATCATTATATATATATATACATCTAGTACTGTACACTATTAGCTAATGAACCTAAGGGTTTGGAAAAAAAATATCATACACTTAAATGCTTAAAATACCAGAATACTTTTTAATGTCTATTACCCATGGTGCTTATTATGAATTTTATAAAATTGACTATCTTGTAAAATTATCTCCAGAAAAAATCAAGAACAAAGACAAAAGCCACAAAGTTTACCATCCATTGAAATACCTACATTTACTATTTTTTCTCTTCTGAAAAAAAATATGTTTTAGTTACCATGCACCCGTTCACTGAATTTCCTCATTTTGTAGACAAGGCTATGTTTGATTTACAGAATCAAAACAGTACTAGAGCAAGAGAATCTACCCATATAGGCCACAATAAATAGTAAACAGGAAGCAATTCATTTCATGGATTTGCAATATACCTATATATAGCATATTCTTAGTAAAATGTGTATATACACATTCTTTCTTGGCTTGGACCTGACCTTGTGACCTTGTGACCTTGTGGACCAGAGAACAAAGTGTTGGGATAGGGGAGGCAGGCAGAAATGTAAAGATGCAGATCCCATGGCAGCCCTGGAGACTAGGCAGGATTCTCACAGTACATTGACATCACTGAACTGATGCCTGTTCCTCCAGCTGTACCCTTATCTCACCTCACCTCACCTCAAATCACCTCATCTCACCTCACTTTCCCATATCTTTGTGGTGTTTTCCATCATTTATCAGATCTTAAAGGTCTCTTCTTTGTAAACCAATGCTGGAGTGGCCCGGTTCACTTTGCCCCTCTGATGGCTCTGCCTTCTTAAATATTGAGTTACTCTTTCTTAGTTCTACTCAAGTTGTGTTCTCACTAACTGTAGGTATTGTGCTGATGTTGCAGTTGTGACTAGGTGAGGTTAATGAGCATCTCTTCAAATTTCTAATCAGCTTCTGTATCCCCAACGTTGCTCCAAGCTCAAGACAGTTTCCAACTGTCTGGCAAGTATGGAGAACTACTGCTTAGATTTCAAGATTTCATGTACAAAGTGACTTCTGAATTTAGAATTATTATTGCCGCTCTGAGCTCAGAGGATTTGTGCATTATGACTTACTCTTAGCTCAAATCCAGTGAGCTGTAAGGCTAGTTTTATTTATTCAATTTGTTACTGTTGTTGCTCATGTCCAAGGGATCTCTGTGCTTGCCTTCAGTAGTCTCTGATCCCTATTGTTGCCTGTCTAGCGTAGTCTTCTATTTCTGGGTCTCTGGGTCATTGCTAAAGGGCCACTTGTCTTCTATCCGCTCCATTAATTAGTCAAACGTTAAAAACTTAGTAGATTAACATTTCATATTAACATTCCAATTGCATACACAACCCCCTTTTATTAATTTTCAGAAATTTCTAGGTCCTCATGTATACTAAGCACACACTCTACCACTGGGTTCAATTCTAGATATCCAAGTGTTTCTATATGATAAATAAGGATAATAATGGAAACCTCCTAATATAGTTATAATGAAAAATGCAGACAATATAAGTCAAGCACTGAAAATCTTTATGACTAAATTACTTAATGCATGAAATTATACAGATTGACACATAAATATCAGATATTTATTTATTTGTTTTTAAAAGATTTTATTTATTTATTTATTAGAGACAGAGAAAGGGAGGAGAGAAAAGAGTGAGAATGGGCGTGCCAGGACCTCTAGCCACTGCAAATGAACTCCAGATGCATACGCCACCATGTGCATCTGTCTTACATGGAACCTGGAGAATCAAACTGGGTCCTTAGGCGTCTCAGGCATGTGCCCTAACCACTAAGCAATCTCTCCAGCCCTGTTTATTTATTTTTATTTTTAAATTATTTTTGGAGAGAGACACAGAGAGAGACAGACAGAGAGAGAGGGAAAGGAAGACAGATAGAGATGGGTGCGCCAGCAGCCTCTCAGCTGCTGTGAAAGAAATCTAGATGTGTGCGCCCCCTTGTGGGCAAGTGTGGCATCACACCCTTGCATCACTTTGCATCTGGCTAAAAGTGGGACCTGGAAATTGGAACTGTTGCATGTTGGAACCAGCGTTCTTAGGTTTAGGAGGCAGGCGCCTTAACTGCTAAGCCATCTCTCCAGCCCTATTTATTTGTGTTTTAAGTACATATTTGTGGAATGTATACCATCATCTGACAGGAATCAACAACCTTGTCACTTATGTGAAACTGTTTCCTGAGCTGACCCTTGCTTCTTTTGTACTTCCTGTGTGGAAACTGCATCAGGACTGTGATAAATACTTAGGATATATCCACTGAATAGAAGAAGAGGACAGCAAGGAGCTTTCAGCTCAGAATTGTATCTAATATTTTGTGTTGTTGTTGTTGACACAGAACGCTATTAAAGTTCACCTAGGTTTTTCTGAAACTTTACATTAAGTGTTGAGTAATCTGAAAGGCTGCTTTGTTTTTAACAGGCTTTGGCTAATTATCAAAAGCAAAGCTAAATCTGAAGAACAAGGAGGTGTAGAAAATATTTGATACTAATATGATAACCATGATAAAGATGTCGATTTTTCTATGATACTGGGAGTGGAACTTAGAGCCTCGTGTATGCTAAGTAAGCATTAGACCAATGACCTATTTTTTTCTTGATTTTGGAGGCCTTAAAAAAGACTTACACTGTGTTATATATATTCTCTCCTTCTTTGAATTAAATCTGGCTTATTTAATGAGTACTTCTTAGAAATGCCTAGAGAATTTGTTTAAAGATGTGGGTGTAATGGCTCGTGTTTTTAATGTAATTTATGTCCATGAAATCTAGGACTGTCTGGGCTATAAGATGAGTTTCAGGTCAGTTTTATTTTTTTTTTAAAGAATAAGTACTTACAAATTATTTTAAGAATCTGAATGAGCATCCTCTATGCCAGACATATCTGTTAGGTTTCTCCTTTTCCCATTACCTAGCTGGTTGGAGGAAATTTCATGTCTTGAAAATGTTAGAGATTTTCCAATTACAGTGAGCCATGCAGGTTAAAATGCTCTACCTGTTCAGTGACTAATATAACTTTATTTGGGCCATAAAGAAGCAATCTTGTTTCCTTCCATCTACTTATATGCTAAACATTTCACAAGTTATTTGAACTTAAATTTTCATAAAAGATGCAAGATTTTCAAAGTGAATTCTGTTTTAATTCTAACAACTTAAATGTTGTAGCTTTTCAAGAGTGCTAACTGTGAATATTGTTTACTAACATGATTTTTTTTTTTACCATTGACAGATTTAGTTTAGTAGGATATTACAAAAAAAAGTTAGAGAAATTTAAGTATTTTAAGTGAGTTATAAATTAGCTGGTATCTTGTAGCAAATTAAAAATTAATTTTCAATTTAACTGAAGTAGAATAGTTTAGTAGTACAAAGAATCCAAAACAAATATTGAGCTACATTTCTGACTTTTTTTTTTGTTATGGTTAGGAGGATGTCCTTGAGTGTCATTGAAGCAACAATTCAGGAACAGTCCTGAGTGGGTAAGTCTGAACACCACAATGCATAACTTGTGTGATTGCTTTGAAACATGCCCCATGCACCTTCAGAGTCTATAAGAGAGAGCTACCAACAGCAGTGGCTTTATGACCAACTTAAATGAATAAGACAGATTTGTCTTAGGTCACCAATACCTGTTTTCAACTATCCTTCTTATGTTTACACGTAAGAAATACCATCTATAGAAGCATCTTTAGAGAAAAAAATAGGACCTCCCTAGCCTGCTGAATACCAGTCTCATTAGCATCAACAGCTCACTCTATAAGAGATTTATTTTGCTCTGTCCAAGCAATCTGGGAGTCTAACAAGAGGGATTCTTGGTAGCAAAAATGGTTCTTTTTTTAAAAAAATGTTTATTTTTTATTTTATTTATTTGAGAGCAACAGACAGAGAGAGAAAGAGGCTGATAGAGAATAGGCACAGCAGGGCCTCCAGCCACTGCAAACGAACTCCAGATGCAGGTGCCACCTTGTGCATTTGGCTTACATGGGTCCTCAGGAATCGAGCCTCAAACCAGGGTCCTTAGGCTTCATGGGCAAGTGCTTAACCCCTAAGCCATCTCTCCAGGCCCAAAATGGTTCATTTTTGAGATTCATTCAATGCTGTTCTGTCTCAATCAATCCACTTATTATGAGGTCTGCTTATCATGTTTTATATTTGCTTATCTTCTTACTTTATGGTAAATGTCACTATATATACAAATATTTCAGTTTAACAAATAAAACCATTCTATAACATTTTGTGGACTGTGATTTTTACTTTCACGCTTAATAAATAGCTCACACACATTTTTAATCTCTAACATATTGCACATTTTAAAACATGCAATATTCTGATAATATAAAATGCAACATTTTTGAGCTTCAGCAATAATGAAACTGAAAAGTGCCATCATTTTTTTCTGGGATTGAAGTTTACTCTGTATAGGGACCTTTAAGCTGGAAAAGCATCAAGTTGACACGACCATGGCAGCTCTACCATGAACCATGGATGTCAGCACATGGGAAATTCATGCTTCTTGGCTGTGGTTTGATGTCTAATACAGATTTTTTTGATGTTCTTAGTAAATATGAATTGGAACAGAAGTATGATCAGAGCCCAGTCAGGAGAAGAAATGATAACTTGGAATTGTGAATGAAGACTTTTAGTGTGGCTTTCAGGATTTTAGAATGATCAGACTCTGAGTGATCAAAAGTTATTCAGGTGCCTCCAAGACTAAGGCGATTCATCTCTGAAAGATCAGAGACAAGCAGGTAAGTGTATAAAGTTATGAAACTGTTAGAGACACTTCATGAAAGTAGGATAGTATTTAAGAAAAGAATGGGACACATGAAATTACAAAATAAAAATGGATTGATGAGATCCAGCCTTCATTCCTCACATGCCAATTAGCTCCCAGGCAGGACAATGCCTCAAGATAGGCAAAGTCGTACATTAAAGACATCCTTGAATCAGCAAATTTCATCTAAATGTTGTCTGCTGACCTGACCATATTTCTAGCACCTAGACCTTAAGTCCGTCATTGAAGAGAGATGAGGAAGCCATGTCACAATGACCATTATGGAGGCAGTGTGAATAGAAAACTGAGCTTGGTGAAGAAGGTTTGGAGTAAGGACCATGGGCTACAGAAATGTTGAAGTGACAGATGCTCATTCTACAAGTATCTAGGAGGACTGAATGTGCAGCAGAGGTTGCTGACCACACTGAACATGTCTAGACCTTTTTCCCGTCTAGTAAAGTACTGATCCCTGAAGATATCTAAGCCCCATGGCTTGAAAAGAGGTTTATATTGTATATAAGAAAATTCAGCAGTGAAATTAGGAGACATAGGTATGAAAACTCCTTTTGAGTCTCCAGGGAAAGGCAAGACAAGTATATTACCAGAAACATAAGATGGAAGTATGATAGAAAGAATAAGCATTCATAAAACAGACATAACTTTTCTTTCAAAACCTATGAATATGTAAGATTATTTTCTAAAAGAGGTTTTGATAATGTTTGTGACTAAAAATCATGAGAACATGATTGCTCATTAGATATGCCCAGTATAATCATAGTGTGTCTTAGAAGTAGAAAATGGGATCAGGGGCTGGAGAGATAGGTTAGCAGCTAAGGTATTTGCCTGCAAAGCCAAAGGATCCCAGTTTGATTCTCCAGGTCCCACGTAAGCCAGATGCACAAGGGGGTGCATGCATCTGGAGTTCATTTGCAGTGGCTAGAGGCCCTGGTGTGCGCTCTCTCTCTCTCTCTCTCTCTCTTCTCTCTGTCAAATAAATACAAAATATTAAAAAAAGAAATATGCAGTGTTTTTAAAAAAAGAAAAAGAAAATGGGATCCGGAGTGGTGGTACACACCTTTAATCCCAGTGCTGGGGGAGCTGAGGTAGAAGGATCACTCTGAGTTTAAGACCAGCCTGGGTTACATAATCAATTCTACTTTAGATAGGACTAGAGTGAGAACTTGCCTCAAAAAGAAAAAAAAAAAAAAAATAGAAAAGGGGTCCAGTAAAGAAGTGAGAAGGAGAGAATGTTAGAATGTTAAAAATTCTCAATGGTTATGGCTGCCTCTGAGGATTTAAGATAATTATGAGCCAAGGAGCAAGAAAACTTTTACGATTTGGGTAAAGCAAGGTAAAGAGTTCTACCCAGAGGATCACAGTCTCCCAGTGTGTTTATTTGTGACACTTGTATCAGATTATTTATTTATTTATTTATTATTTTATTTATTTTTATTTTTGGAGAGAGATACAGAGAGAGACAGAGAGGGAGACAGATAGAGATGGGCGCGCCAGCAGTCTCTCAGCTGCTGTGAACGAAATCCAGATGTGTACGCCCCCTTGTGGGCAAGTGCGGCATTGCGCCCTTGTGTCACTGCATCTGGCTAAACGTGGGACCTGGAGATTGGAATGGGGTTCTTAGGCTTAGCAGGCTGGTGCCTTAACCGCTAAGCCATCTCTCCAGCCCAACACTTGTATCAGATTTTTTGACAAAACAAATTTAATATAGTAAATCTACAATATTTTAAGCCACTAAGTATGTCAGAATTTATCATAATAATATAACAAAAAATACTAAACAAGTCAAGAGTCATTGGGTTCTACATTCAGCCTCCAAGAAAATCAAATACTTAACACTGATACTGATGATTTTGTGGGAGGCTATGTCTCTCAGGGCAAGGGAATGTCTTGAATTTGTTATGGAGCTGAGGATAGCCTTGAACTTATCATTTTCCTGCCTCTACCTACCAAGTGCTGAGATTTACTGGGCTACCAACACACAAAGCATGACTTAGACACTTTGTGGCAGAATTCCTGATCTGGTTTACATGTGGCATTAAGTATGTGATGTGAACACCATTGTACCATGATCACATTATATGCTTGGAAATATTTATGTGAAAAATAGGCATATATATATATATATATTCATATATTCATATATGAGGTTTCACTGTACTTAGATAAAGAAGATAAAACATTATTGGAAAGGACATTTAAATAAGTGGATTTAACACAGGAGAATGACATAGGAAAATATTTAGAATGAAATTCAAAATCGAATGGGAAAGGTAATTCTGTCTTAATTCTGCTTTGTGAATTGCTGATGGAAAGTACTTTATTTTCTTCTACCCTAAAATAAGATCATTTCAAAGCACAAGACAGGATATGAATCCTCAGAAAGGTTAATTTTTTTTTGAGATTTAGAGCCATAGAAGATCAACAGAGGGCCAGCCCATTTACTAAGAACACCCTTCACAACCACAGAAGAGATTGTAATTTACCCAAAAAATTCTACTTAAATGTAAGCAATTTAGTAAGTAATATAATTATAAAATGAAACAAAAATTTGGATAAAACAATAAAATTAAAGCTTAAATTTATAAAACCACAAACGTATTCTTATAAATATTGCTACACAACTTGGGAAACAAGCTTAATCTCCATGTGAAAGAACGATGTAATGCAAAGACTTGAATAATCTTTTATACTTCAGTTAAAACACATGCTTCTGCTCCTGTTCTTATCCCAAGAAGTTGAAATAATTCCAGAAGTTTGGTTCGCATGCATGTTTGTCCTCCTGTTGTTACCCTAAGAAGTTGAAATATATCCAGATAATTTTCAGATCAAAATACAGTCAATAGAAGCCCTGTGCTTGGAAAACTTTCAGAACAGCAGGAGGAAAAGCTGAGCTCTGATTTTCGTCCTTTGGGAAATACATGCATTTCATTCTATGCAACTTTCAGTGACGCAGAAAATACAATATGAAATAAAAGGCCACATCTGCTTATTTTTGCAGATTTGATGCCAAACTAACAGTGGTGGATGTGAAGGAGGGAAAAGCATGGAATTCTAGAATATTCTGTTTATTTTGAATTGTAAGATTGTGTAATATTGTATAGCCAAAGTGAGTGTTGTTAATTATGGCTGTACATGCCTACTTGAACTGCTTCATGACTCAGCAGTACTTTTATTGTCTAAAAGGGTTACAGGTGGGCATCACAGATCTATCATTTAATATTCTGACAAGACTCAGTTCTGTGAAAGTCATTGGAATAAACATGATTGCTGGTCATGTCTTGAAATTAGTGGGTCTTCATGACTCCATCTGTCACTTTGGATCTTTACAGTTTACACATTGCTGGGGTTATACATTGCATCTTTGCCTTTTCTGACTCCTCTCCTCATGTCTGACCACTACTGACAAGCTTTTACTGGTGACAGCAGGAGGGCCCTGAGTACGTATTTATGAGTATTAAGAAAAGATAGTGGGCTGGGGAGATGGCTCACCAGTTAAGAAACTCACCTTGCAAAAGCCTGAGGACCCTGGTTCAATTCCCCAGTACCATGTAAAGCCAGATGCACAAGGTGGCACGTGAGTCTGGAGTTTGTTTGCAGTGGCTGGAGGCCCAGGTGTGCCCATTCTCTCCCTCTCTCTCTGTCTCTGTTTCTTTATCTTTCTCTCTCTTAAATAAACAATTTCTTAACAGAGGAAAAGATGTTGTGAATGATTTGTCAAATGAGTATCTTATACTCGACACTGTGAAGACACTGGATCATCAATGGCCATCCAACTGTACAATGCTCCACTTGACATTTCACTGTGAGACATCTGTGTTCCAAGGGTTTATGCCCAGTACTAATTAACTTTGTTTTCTTTTTAAGTGTAATTTTTCAACAAAAATGATTCTTTCTCAACTTATGGAATAGTCCACTTAAATCATCTAAATTGGTTGCTGAGGAGAAGCCTTGACCTTCTTCCCCATTAGACATAGTCTGGTGTTCAACATTTCTTTAAGAAATCCTTTGCTCACATCTGAGCAATTGACGGAATAATTGCCCTAATGGGATGTTAGCCTTACTCTCAGTCTTAATTGGAGCATTGCTGCACTGTGAAGATACTCTAGTGAGAACTTAAGAATTTTCCTTTAACTTCCAAAGCCAGAGACCACTCTGTTTTCTTCTCTAAAACTATCCTCATTAGAAGTTAGTGAATGTTAAAAATAAAATTTGTAGGACAAGGATATATGTGTTAAATGTAAACTTTACATTAATAGCCATTGTGGATAGATATGGTACCAATACTTGTCATTATTGCATTGGAGGTGGAGGCAGGAGAATCAGGAGTTCAAGGTCATTGTCAGATACATGGCTAGTTCCTGGTCAGCTAGGGTACATAAGACCCTTTCTCTCTCAAAAAACAAACAAACAAAAAAACATAAAATGTGAAGCCCGAGGATCCAGGTTCAATTCTCCAGTAACTAGTACAAGGTGGCACACACATCTGGAATTCACTTGAAGAGGCTGGAGGCCCTGGCACACCCATTCTGTCCCCGCTCTCTCTATTTGCCTCTTGCCCCCTCAAATAAATGAATAAAATATGGAGTCCAGACGTGGCTTAGCAGTTAAGGCACTTGTCTGCAAAGCCAAAAGAGCCAGGTTCAATTCCCCAGGACCCATGTAAGCCTGCTTCACAAGGTAATACATGCCCCATGCCTTTGCAATGGCTGTAGGCCATGGCATGCCCATTCTCTCCCTCCCCCCCTCTCCTTGTCCTTCTTTCTCTCTCTCAAATATATAAAAATAAAGTGGTTTTTTTTTTTTAATTCAGAAAAGTTTTGATTCAAGGTTGTTTATGAAGCTTTGCCAGAATTGCTATTGCTTTTCTCCCGCCCCCCCTTCCTCACTCCATGTGTGGTAGTTTTAATGTATAGTCCCATAGACTGAGTTGCTTTATTAAAATTAAATTTGTATCTTGCATCTCTAACCATCTAGCTAGAGGAAGTGTCACTGTGGGAAGATCCAGCTCTAAGGTGTCACTGGAGGCAAATCTGAATTCCAGCCCAAAGGTGTAGACAGAGTTTGAGCTATAGTTCCAGCTTGCTGCTTTTGGTGTTTGCAGGCTGGTGGTGGTTTCTTTCTCTGTTTGGATTTATGAATGGGAGCCAGCTTCTGCTATTAATAGAACTTTCCCTGGATCTGTAAGCTTTAAATAAATCCCTTCCTTCCATAAACTGTGTCTGGTTTTATGCTCATCCCAGCATTATGTAGCTGACTACAATACCACCACATATCTCTCTCTCTCTCTCTCTCCCCATATATACACACATACATATATATATGTGCTATGTAAATATGTATATACATTTATATACACATATATGTATATATGTACTATATACATATATGTGTATGAATATATGGTGCATGTATATACATGCATCATATATATCATAGTGCTCCTATCTTGTATCATCTTGTATTATGTCAAACAATTAGCATAAATAGCTAGACCAAGGTCAAATATCATTACTATAGATATATAAAAATATATCTGCTATTTTTTAAAGGAATAAATTTAACTATGTTACTAAAATTTTAGTTTAGTTTAGTTGCTCATATTTAAAAGTTTGAATTATAAACCTGGAAAAAATATTCTCAGCAATTTATTTTCTGATGAAAGAGTGACCAGTGATCTTGAGAGCTTGCATTTAATAAATAGAGACTCAGGTTCACAGTTTTGCTAGATTAAGTACAGAGAAAGATTTTGTGAGGGATGTGACCTCTTCTTTCCCCTTATACATGTTTTATTCAACCCCTTCTGTTTAAAAATGTCCAAGGATATAATTATTGATATTGTTGTTACCTGTGATTTTTTTTATTGTCATGAAACTTTCTTCAAGTAAAATTATAAGTTTCTTTTATTCAATATGAAAAGATATTAAAAATACCAAGTTGGACATTTTTCAAAAGAAAATTCATAATCTAAATTGCATTAAAATTGATATTAAGTAAAATTTAAAATTATTCATTATTTTAGTAATTGGGTAAACATGAAATATTTGGATAAAGATAGAATCATAACTATGATGTATTTTTAAGGTGCTCTATTATATAAATAATTTAAATTGATGTATGTGAGTTGGAGTACATTGTATTCTTTCTAAACTGATCTTTTATAAATTCTTTTACCATTGAAACTATTTTCATATTTAATTAACATTAATAATCATTTCTTAGAAATTAAAATTTTGTAAATTACTGACTTTTCATATTAAATGCAGATTCAAACTGAATTACCTAGTTTATTTTAAACATATAAATAATTTAGTAGATTTTTCATTATTCAAAACCTTATTGTTTTACTCTTAAATATCAATATACATTTGCATTTGTATTTGTATTGATATAAATATGTATTTTGTGCATACACATGTATATTTCTATTTTCATATTTTATTTAAAAACAAAAAGAGCATTTTGCTTTCTAATTATTAGTTTATATGTAGTATAGCTAGTATCTACCCTGCATGTTAGTATAGAATTTGCCTATAGTTGGTAAGATACTTTCACATAATTTCTGTGATAAAATACTTTATCCTGTGACAACACGTTTGATATTGCCATTTTTACCTACATTACCCTGATGCTATGATGGTTTCTTGCAGTGGATCTTCTCTCTTGAGTGAGCATTTGTCCTTTTCCCTTTTCTTGGGGATGTCATAATCATATTCATGTTCTCCCCCTTTCCTGTGAGGCCTGTCTGTCTTAGGTGAGGGGAGCCATTCTCATGGCAGATGTGGTGTGACTGGGCAATAGTCATCTTGCTAACTGATGGAGTTTAAGACTTACTCTTTGAATACACAATATTTTGGCATTTACTAAATTAAAAGAAGTAGGAAGGTGGTCTTGACCCTCTAATCACCCTTTACTAAGATGTAGGCCATAACAACTAGAAAAATAATCTCTGACACTACTCTCTCTGACATCCTGAGATCTAATTTTAAAGACGTTTTCCCTATATGTGGAGAAAATGGACATCCACGTATCTGAAGACCAGCCACACGAAGAAGAATCTGTCCAAGCAGGACACTGGAAGCCCTGACAATCCACACCAGTTTATTGTCATCAGATCACACCCTCATTTTCAAATCATACTTCTTCCCAACTTCCCACTTAGTATATATACATATATATATATATATATATATATATATAACAGTTTTAAACTGTTCCTTTGGTTCTCCATTTATTTATAAAGTTCCTATGTCACCTAAAATGTATATTGAACGAATGTGTAAGATTTTCTTATATTAATCTGTTCTAAGTCATGGACCTGAAATGATGAGGAATGTCAGGGAACAGGGTTTTTTTTTTGTTGTTGTTGTTTGTTTCCTCTAATTTGATATAAATTGTCTAACAAATGACACCTTGGGAACATTGAGACATGAGGAATATTCCAAGAGTTCTTTGACAATCTTTTGGAATACTTTTGAAAGTATCTGTCTTGCACATTCAAATTCTATACTCATCTATTATTGATCATAGACTCATAATTGCTAAGGGGCCACATGGAGGAGGTAGAGACAAGAGGGACCTAAAGCTGAAGTCATGATGCATTAATGGGAATATTGCATAAATGTGAGGAAGCACATTGGCTGATGTTTGTGCAAATTTGGATGGTATATTCTAGAACTAACAGATGGAAACTGTGACAATTAGCCTGAATGTATGAGATGCAGAATTAAGGAAACTTGAGAAGAGGGAATTCAGTTTATATTTAATTACACACACTTATCACTTGGAGCATACAATTATGTTATAAATGTGAATGTGCATATTCTCTTTTGTGACAATTTTGAGCCAAATATAAAATTTTAAAAGACTCTGTTTTAACACACTTTTATAATGGACTTAAAATTTTAGAATGTTTTTTTTTACGATTCATGCATAGTTTGTAATGAAGAAGACTTGTCAGCAGAAGGGATGGTTAAGTGATGAAGAAGGCAAAAGCCACCATGAATTCTCCAATGGGAATGCTGTTAGAGTTGTGTGATTTTTCAACAAGAAATAGCCAATGGGAACGCTGTCCATGTTGTGTGATTTTCAACAAAAAAATTCTCCAGCCGGGCATGGTGGTGCACTCCTTTAATCCCAGCACTTGGGAGGCAGAGGTAGGAGGATCGCTGAGAGTTAGAGGCCACCCTGAGACTACATAGTTAATTCCAGGTCAGCCTGGACCAGAGTGAGACCCTAGAGACCCTACCTTGCAAAACCAAAAAAAAAAAAAAAAAAAAAAAAAAAAATTCTCCAATGGGAACACTGTCAGTGTTGTGTGATTTTCAACAAGAAATAGCCAATGGGAATGCTGTCCGTGTTGTGTGATTTTCAATAGGAAATCTCCAATGGGAATGCTGTCCATGTTGTGTGTTTTCAACAAGAAATCTCCAGCTGTAATGCTGTCAGTATTGTGTGATTTTCTGAAAGAAAACTCCAATGGGAATTCTGTCCATGTTGTGTGTTTTCAACAAGAAATCTCCAATGGGATTGCTGTCAATGTGGTGGGATTTTCAACAAGACATTGTTATGGGGTCCAGTGTTGCACAAGTAAGACCATCAACTCATGGAATGTGAGGCAAAGTTTTATTTGGTAAAAATAAAAGAAAAGAAAACGAAAACAAGAAAGAAACCAATGATCCAGTACTGCACCCCCGAGGTCAGGATCTCAGGATGCAGCCTTGGACTGCCAGAAATGTCAGCTTTTATTGGAGCAAACCACAAGTTGCTCATTGAAAAAACAGGATGGAAGTTAAACCACCAAGTTACATTACGTTACTTTTAAACAAGGGGGATCATTACAAAAAAAAGTCACAAGGTATTCATTACGTAGGTCACATAAGCAGAACTGAGGCAAGAAACATTTTATGCTATGTAATCACAAAGGTATTTAGAAACAGAGAGATACAGGAAGGTCATGGTCTATTGCACAGAGGGGTTATCCCATTTCTGAGATAACAGAAAACACCTGCATTTCGCAATAAGGCCTGTGGCAAAGATTCCTGGAACTTCTCCCTTGTCTGTCAGGTAGATCAACTTGGGTGATGACTTCCATTACATGTGCCTAAAGGCAAGGGCTGCACAGGAGGATGTTTAACCAGTTCTATTATGTCCCTTTACATTCCATTTTCCAAAATCTCCAAAGGGAATGCTCTCAATGTTGTGTGATTTTCAGAAACATCAACAAACCCAGAAAGTAATTTTGACATTTTATGTGTTACGTATTTTACAAGACTAAAATTTTTTCTTACAAAATGTGACAATTTAGTAGGATGCAGAGATTAAATTATTTGCTTATATTCTTAAAAATAAAATGTCATCATTTATATAATCTCTCAAAAGCTACCCAAAGCTAATATTCAGATTGCATATATGACTGAATTTTTTTATGACAAGTGTTCTCAAAAATCCATTATTTTTAATCTAACCATCAGTATATTCCTTTGAACTTCAGTCTGAGACACAAAGTCAATTCTTTCTCCTCACTTTTGAATTACAGTCGCTGTTTCTATAGCTATACTCCCAACACAAAGAAAAGGCCAATTATGTTTACTGACTGCTAACCTCAAAAATTAACATTTTAGTTATAATCACTTCTACACTTTGCTATTTTTCATATATAAGCTATGTTAAAAGAGGTACATTTTAGAAGTTATAATTTGACAATGTTTTCTCTTATCATGGTATAAAAAAAGAATCTTATAAATGTTGCCAACTTAATGCATTTGAAATTTACTAGATACATTTTAGAATGATTGCTTCAAAGTGTTGCATTGTAAGCATGGCAGACCAGTGTTCTTTCAGTTGTCACCATTTTAAGATCTTTCTATACCTAGTTCATTGCTAATTGAATACCACTTCTAACAGAAATTTGCTGATCTCTTTGTGGCAAACAACTCTGTGCTCACCAACTCTTCTTCTATGTCAAGAATGACTCTATACTCACATTGTCGTTTCTATTATATTTGAATTACACGTTTATTAAAAGTATAAAAACAGAACAATTTGAGCTAGGATTTTTTTTTTTTTTTTTTTTTTTTTTTATGAGAGGAAGGAAGCTATTTCAAGCTTACAGATCCAGGGGAAGTTTCATCAATGGCATGAAAAGCTGGCTCCCTTTAACATATCCTGCAGAGAAGTGTCAGCAGTTAGACACTTGTTTGAGCAAGGATTTTTAAAAAAACACATTACTTTGGTAATCCCTAACAAAGTTAAAGAATGATATTGAATTTCAAGAGGTATATTTAATCTAAATATTATGCAGTTGTGCTGGTTAATCTTCTGAAGGAGTAAGCCTAAATGTATAATTTTATATATAATATTAACTCATTTCTCTCAGGTATGTATTGCAGTGACGGCAATCTGACAAACAAATAATGCATCCATGCATTAAAACCTATGTGATACACATTAATAGATAAAATATATGCTCTTTCATATATCATTTAAAATAAAGTTATATTAATTTAAATTTTGAAAAAAAAAGTCCAAGTTCTCAAGCCCCATTTTGTACCCTTTTAACAGAAATTTCCAGAATAGGAGGCTTAATATGTTCAAAGTTCCTCAATGATTCTGAAGTGAAATCATGTTTAGACAGCATGCATTTACCTGCTTACCTGTCAATTTCTTTTTTTTTAAACCTCATAAAATTTTATTCTCTCCTAGATTTTAGAGAAACCTTGATGAGATGCTAACTCAAGACCTTGTGGGAAGAGGCAATGAAGACACCAGTAGAGCTTAAATGGGTTTTCCTGAGATCATGGGTGGGCTTCCTAGTGAGCTTTTGGTGCTCTATTGTGTCCTACAACCTTTATTTTTTTTTAATTTTTATTAGGTATGGACATATTTGTATGAAAACAACACATGTTGGTACCATCCTTCCCCTCCTCCCTGCCCCTTTTCTGAAGAGGGTTCCTCCTTGGGGATGCAGATCAACCCAATGGGGATTGTGGGTCATGCATTATGGGGCAGGGGGTGGAAGGGAATGTCTCTGTACAAAATGTCCCAACTTGTGGCTCTAACAATCTTTCCTCTCCCTCTTCTGCAAAATTCCCTGAGCCATCCCGGGAGCATTTTAAGTCTGCTTCAGTGATGAGCACACAGGAGCCTCTGGATTTCTGATTTGGTAGGTGGTGAGTGTCCTCAGTGTCAATCTCCTTCACCCTTGTGCTGATAATCAGATTCACTGAGAATGCAGCTCTCTAGCTCATTTCCCCATTTCCTCTGTGGTTTCAACTGGGGCCAGGGTGGAGTCCACGGGGTCGTTTATCTCCTTTGGTCCAGCTCCCATGCTAGACCACCATTCCTGTCCACACACAGAATTCAGGCCTGGGAGGTGGGAGTAGGCCTTACCTGTCTATTTATTGACCTGTGGGAAAGCCCTTCCTTACTCAGTTTAAAGAATTCAAATTAACCCTCCTCAAAACTCATCAAATAAATTAGTTATCCACAATTTCACTAAAAACTCATAAGCAAAATCTCATTTAAAAATTAATGAATAATGTTTCTATATTTTTTCAATCTAAAATTGAAAAGGCATTCCATTTTAATTTATTGCATACAAATTGGGCTAAAGTTTTGAGATCCTGCCTGTAATAAAACGGGTAATATGTTCAAAATCATATAAAATATGAAATTATGGATAATGATAGATTTTACCTATAATTTTATCAGACTCAAATTTCAAGATAGGAAATCTAAGTTCAGATACCTCTTCTTTACTGGTATCCTTCATTCCCTTCTTGCTTGTCACCCTAATTAGTCCTTCCTGTCTCAATGTTAGTATTGATCAGTACTGCCCTGTCATGTCCTATCTTCCAGAGTTCAGCTCTCCTTCTCTTTTTTTCTTGTTTCATCCACAAGTCCAAATGGCTCCTTCCTGTGACACTTGGGGAGATTTCAAATAATTAGTTAGCCTGTTTTTAGAGCTTTCTTTCCCCTCCAGGTGACAAAATGGAGAGCAGAAGCATTTTTCTGTGGATGTGTGTGAGCAGGAGCCTAGTGTTGCAGTCAGGTTCGCGTTGCTGGCAGAAATCACCGGACTAAAAGCAGCTTGTAGGAAAAAAAAAAGAGGTTTATTTTGGCTTACAGGCTTGAGGGGGAAGCTCCATGATGGCAGGGAAAACGATGGCATGAGCAGAGGGTGGACATCACCCTCTGGTCAACATAAGGTGAACAACAGCAACCGGAGAGTGTGCCAAACTCTGGCAAGGGGAAGCTGGCTATAATACCCATAAGCCCGCCCCCAACAATACTCTGCCTCCAGGAGATGTTAATTCCCAAATTGCCATCAGCTGGGAACCTAGCATTCAGAACACCCAAGTTTATGGGGGACACCTGAATCAAACCACCACACCTAGATAACCAAGACAGCAACTCCTTTACTGCTGTAGCTGTGGGGACTCAAGCAGAACACTACAGGATAAGCAGGCAACAGGCAAAGTGGTCACAGACGATACAGAGGTTTACAAATTGTGCTTCAATCTTACTCTGGCCTTGCATTTCAAAATGTGGAGTCCTAAAGTGCAAATGCGTCCCCAGAAGAATACAAGGACTTTCCAATGGCTTGGGAAATCAGGGTGAAAAATTTGGTGATGGTGGCATGACTGGCAAACCTCAGACAGTCATTGAGGAATAGGGACCAGAAATGAATGACGCTATTCCTATATATATATGATGGTATGTTTTGAATTGTTGAAATTTCATTACTACCATAACTACCTCAATGGAATCTGCAAGAAGGTATTAAGCTCTAAGGGCATTGCCCTCATGGATGTATGAATGCTGTTATCTTGGAAGCAGGTACTTATCACAGGAGTTCTGACCCATGCATTATATGCCTTCTGCCATAGTGGGAAGCAGGAAAAAGTCCCTTCCAGATGCAACTCCTTGATTCTGGATTACCCAGTCTGTAGAACCATGAGCCAAATAAACCATTGTTTATAATTTATCCATTATGTGGTATTCTCTTATGGCATCAGAAAACACAGACTAAGATGTAACAAGAGAAATGCAGTGTGAGTGCATGCTCACAGGAGACATCCCCATGCTGTGTGTTGTTACTTGTGTCAGTCACAGGAGACCCTGAAATGCAGTGAATAACTTTAAATTGCAATTGGCAAACATTCGTTCTTCTTACCATTTGCATTTTTTTAGTTTATATTACAAAATGCATCCAGAAACCAACAAATTAATCCTACGTTCCACCTGTCACCTAATCACAACCTAAACACAACCACACAAAGTACCTTGATTTACTGACAAGTTTTTAACTTTTTTGGAAACATTCTACTCACCAGCTTGGTTTTCATTACTCTCTTAGCAGAATGCTTAAAATAACGTGGGTTTTCATGAATTTGTTTTTAATTTGTGGTCATTAAAATAACATTAATATGAGATGAAATTGTGTGCTTCTCAATTAGTGTTCCTCATGACATCAATATGCTTTTATATGAGAATGAGCAAGTGAGTGAGTAAATGAATTAATTAAAGAGTGCTGGCTGTGAGGGATCCTCCTGAGGCTTCTCTTACTCTTTAGAATTTTCATTTAAACAAGTCCAGTGTTGGAGAGAATAATTGTTCAGTAATCATCAATTTTTCATTACAACATTTAAAAACGAAAATTAAAAGTAACTAAGAGAATTTAACAAGAACTATTTCTTTTACTTCTCAAGAAGTGATAAAATAATGGTGACAAAAGTTGAGGACTGGTGATGTTTTAGGAATGCCATACATTGTATCAATTATACCCTCTTCATAGGATATAGTCATTTTAAAAGAATGTCAGATGGGCAATGACATTCTTTCAGTTACACATAGATTGCTCAGCAAAAAGAAACTTGTTTCATCCACCCACATTCACACCACTGACCTTTCTTGCTTTGCAAACCTGATCCTGCTGATGAATATGGTAGCAGATTTCATGAAATGTTTAATCCATTCCAGATGTAAGAATACATAATTCATTGTCATTAGGACCTTATGATATACCCACAATCAATATTTACCCCATGATAAAGAGTAGTAAATTGTACTTTAAATATCAAAAGATTAGGAATCATATCAAAACTACATAGCATAGACAGGACTCAGAAGTTTACTCTTTATCAGCATATTACACAGCCATTGATATCTAATCTCTCACCAATGGTCATTTCTTGGTCCTAGATTATATATACAAGTAGAAATAAACTGAGATTCCATTGAAAGGAATCATAATCAATATTCATTTACCACCAGGTATTATTCATTCTGAATTATCATGAGTATTTATGACAGAGAGTTTCCCTTCTAAAATGTATTCATAGAACTTATCTAACTTTGTGTCACAAGAAACTATCATAGTATCTTATGTAGAGTGGATACTTTATAGCTGTTTAGGTTATGTTACTCCTTTATTAGCATTTTCAATCATTTGATTCCTAAAAATATTTTCATGAGTTTTATGCTGGGCTAAGGTTGGCAAAGACTTAGTACACTCAAGAAGAGAAAAACATCAGCCTAGGGCTGGAGAGATGACTTAGAGGTTAAGGCGCCTGCCTGCTAAGCCTAAGAACACTGGTTCCAATCTGCAGGTCCCACGTTTAGCCAGATGAAGTGAGGCAAGGGTGAAATGCTGCACGGAGTTCATTCACAGCAGCTGAGAGGCTGCTGGCATGCCCATTTACTATCTGTCTCCTTCCTCTCTCTGTGTCTCTCTCTGTACAGTCTAAATTTTAAAGGCTAGAGAACAGGTATTTTATTATTGTCTATTTTATCCCTGGTTCAATGTAATCTACATCAACTGGAGAGGAGAAAAGATGTTCCCCCAAAAAACATCACCTAACTAATCTTAACTTCCCATATTTCTCAAGAATCACCTAACTTCATTCGGTTTGTACAGTTTTTTGGAACATCTGTAGCTAGAAGGGCAAGTGTCCCCTTGACGACCATTTTCTTGGAAAGTTTAAAGATTATTGTGAGTTTACAGATAATTACCAGTTCTTTTCTTGGTCAAATACACTCTCTGAAGCTACATTTTAAGAGCCAATCCACAGTAATAGAAAATTTGTCTCATCATAACCAGTGTAGTGAATTCTAGAAGTTCTTTTGCTCATATATTTTAGATATGGGCTGCACTAATCTAATTCTAAGTTTTCTTTAAAAGCTGGCTCTATACTGAGTTGTGCCTGTTTATGGACTCAGAGCTCATCTATAACTATCTTCTGGGATTATGAGATCATGTAATGGCTCTATTCAGTATTTACTCAATGATACTCATGTCTCAAGGAAAAGGTCACAGAAGCAAGTCACTAACTGGATTAAAAGAGCATAGTAAAATGCATAGAATAGAACTGTAAAAATTGCAAAAGTTTGTGAAAATACTGAAAGATTCTCATTCTGCTTATGGTTGAATGGTATCATAAATCCCTTCTCCCCTTTCTCTTATGCTAATTATCCTGGAGAAGTTCCTGAAATTCAATAGCCCCAGTACTGCTCAGTGATTCCTCCCTGTGTCTAGTATCTGAGGCTGTTTTATCATCTCCCAAATTGAACTATAATTTTACATTGAAGAACACAGTGATGTCTGAGATCTTGGAGATACTGACCACATCCAGTACCTGAGGAATGTGATCTAATCTTTATGAGTTAGAAACTAATGTACCTTTTACTCTCCCAGGATCTTGGGTGAATAACTTAAATTCTGATTGCTATTCATTTCCTCCTTTAGAAGTCAGAAATGTGTCTGCATTAATTAGATCATGAAATGCAAAAAAAAATGTCTGCATTAATTAGATCGTGAAATAAAAGTTTGTGCCTGTGTGTCCATCCAGTTAACATAATCATTTAGAAGGTCACTATTCATTAGTTGTGAGATGCACCAGAAGAGTTATGTCTAGGTCTCCTTTGGTCTTCGTGGCTTTTATTTTTTGTTTTATAATTTTATTTCTTTTTTAAGTTAAGAGTAATACAAGGCTAAATTAAAGTCAGACAAAATCCAATACTGGCAGGTTCATGTTCTAAGGTTAAAGTTCTCAGGCATTTAAACTTAAACTGAACTAACTCAGAATCTATTCAGTGCAAGAGAATAGCCTGGGGGATTTGAATAGCTTCTGAAGCTTGGCCCTGCCCAGCCCTAGAGGTCCTGGTTTAAAGGCCTCACATACAGCCCAGACAGTGGCAAATTTAGAGATCCCTTGAGAGGATTTTGATATGCAGGCAAGGGTGAGGTGCTATCCTTTAATTCTGTGCAAAAAGTTCTGGTTTCAAGGAGATTAGAGTAAGGAGTAAAGATTCTGCAAAATGTTGTCTCTCAGGATTAAGGAAGTAACAAATTCCACCACTTATTTTCTTGCAAAGAGTCACTGGGAAGCAAGTGTGAATTATATCTTCAGTAGCTTACCTATCTTTGGTTTTCTCCCAATACCTAGTACCAGCATTCCAGTTTCATCATGCATAGTACATAGCACCTCTATATAGGATGCCTGGTTACTTAGAAGTTTCAGGGTGACAGATTACTTTTCCAGTGTGAAGTAGTTTAATAAGAAGTAATCACATGTGCACAGATGGGAAATCATGGTAATCTAGTCAATCAGACACATTCAATATATTATGTACATCAAGTATAAAAATGGACACACAATGGCTATCAGCAGTGATGTTTCCAGGTATAAAAGGATCTATGCATGACTGCACTCTTGCTAAGAGAACAGACAGTGTTTACCACTCACAAACTTAGTTAAAAATCCCTTTGCTTTTCTTTTTCAAGTTAGTGTCTTGCTCGAGCTCAGGTTGACCAGGAATTAACTATGTGGCGTTAGACTGGCCTCAAACCTTTGCCTCCCAAATGCTGGAATTAAAGGCATGTGCCACCACACCCAGCTCAAACCTCTTTAGAAAAACATTCGGATTGCCAGCTTTTAAGATCTGTAAGTATTTATTTATATATATGTGCATATGTATCCAAAAGTGTGTAAAACATATAAAGATAGAATGGTAACCAAGAGAAAGTATAAAGAGCTTGTGGTAGTTTGAATAGATGCCCCCTAATAGACTCAGGAATTTATTAAAGCTCCCTAGATTGCCAGCTTCCTAGATTGCCAGGGTCACTGGTCAGATGCTGGGGTTCAGCCCTATGGTGTGGTGGTGGATTTTGGAATTCCAGTCTAACAATATGCAAAGTGTGTGAGTTCTGCCTGGAGTTCCTAAAGTGCTCTGTGATTTGTTTTTGGGTTTTTTGTCTTGTGGCTTCTCTCCTTCTGCTTGGACCAGTTTTTTTTCTGCCATTATGGAACTTCTCCTCCATCATCAATAAATATATCTTCCTCCATAACTGTGTCTGGTTTGGAAGTTCATCTCAGAGACCTGAAGCTGTCTACTACAGAAATTGGTACCAAGGAGTAGGATAGGGTGCTCAGATAAATCTGACCATGTGAATTTTGGTTTTCTTGGAACTTCTGCACTAAGGCAATGGGAAACTTTTTGACCCATCCTGGTAACCTGTGTCTTTTGATGGGTGAGTTAAATCCATTAATATTTAAGGTTGTTACTGTTAGATTTGAATTAATACCTGCCATGATGAGGTGTTTTCTGGGGTTTGGTGCTTTCTTTTGTTTTGTACTATTTTGAGCCTGGTTTATTTGGTTATTGTGATCTTCTTCTTGGTTCTTGAGATTGGTTATTTGACTGTTCTGTGTGGAGTATTCACTCAAGTATTGTCTGTAGGTTTGGCTTTGTGTTCATATAATCATAGGGTATCCATGGAAAGGAGTTCATTAAAGCTACTTAGATTTCCAGCTACCTGGCTGAAGGAGGTGTCACTGTATTCATCCTAGGGTTCAGCACTAAGGTGTGACAATGGATTTAGAACTCCAATCCAAACATATGAAAAGTGCCCGAGTTCAGCCTGGAGTTCCTGAATTGTGCCTTGTGATATGGCTTTTGGGATTTTTGCCTTGTAGCTTCTACCCTCTGCTTGGACCTGTGAAAGTAGGCCAGCTTTTTCTGCCATTTTGGAACTTCCCCTCTATTATCAATAAATATCCCTTCCTCCATAGTTACTCCCGGTTTGGAAGTTTATCTGAAGCCATGTAATATAGAGGAGAGTAAGTAGAAAGAGGGATGAAGAATGGATAAAAGGACAGAAGTGAAGTGTGAAGAGAAGGGAGGAGGCCATTGTGAGGAAGAAAAGATGAAGTAAATGAAGAGGAAAGAAAATTAAATGAAACAAATTTCTTTTGATGAAGATATTAGAATGAATAATACTTCTATGGCAACTTAAAAAAATTAGGTAATTTTAATAAATTTCAAGAAGCAAAAGCTGAACTTAAGAATTACCTCTCTGAAACACAATGTTCTTAAAACAATCAGCAATCAACAAACAAAGAAACAAACAAACCCACTGTCAATCCTCCCAGATGCAACATTCTAACATCCCATTTGGTTATCACATTAAGTTATTTGCCATTGTCTTTAAGGTGGTCTTTGCTTTAGGAGTTTTGAAGCCATTTCTTTTTTCATGACTTTGGTGAAATTAAAGTTTTTTTTTTTTCCTAATTTTTTTACATTAAAAAAATATTTTAGGAAATTCCAGGAAAGATGGTGGCATAGGAGTCACCCTTATCCAGCCTAGGGAGGGATTTAAACAAAACCACAGCAAAATACATTCTTTGTCATAAAAGGTTTTTATGAGGTACAGTGGAGAAGCAGGAGAGACTAAGATCTATAAGAAAGAATGAAACTGGCCAGAATCCCACCAACACGCTTGCAGACCCACAAAGTTCTCATAGTTGTTCAAAATCACAGTTTACTTACTAAGCAAAAAATATAACAGCATACACTGTTTAACTGTAAACTTAAAAAAATTAAAAATTAAGTAAAATGGATATAATTTAATATCATAGTAAAAGTATGGTAAATACACAAACAACAGCTCTTTATCATCATTTTAAATTATTATAAATAATACATAATTTCATGTGCCATATTTTTGCACAACTGGAAGTAGAGATGTGTTGATACCAGTCCCAACATAAAGCATGTGAGTGGTAATGCATTACCACAGTAGTGATGGCTACAATGTTACTAAGTGATAGGAATTTTTTAGCTCTATTATACTGTTAAGATGCACTATAATATATTTGATTTGTTAATGACTGGTACATTATGTATAATGTATACTAGAATTTATTTTTACATTTTCATCTCAAGTATTATGGTACATGAGGAAAACAATTATTATTTATTAATATGAATTATATGGCAATTTCACCATGAGGAGTCTTCTCCCCATCTGCTATAATATTTTTCCTTAAGAATTTCTTCTGTGTATATAAAATAGTTTAACTTGAAATCTAAATATCTTATCAATATTAATTTATGTGTATTAAAGACAAGATATGGCTATGGTTTGATAATTAGATGTTCTAAAGATAATCATTGATACCATTTATAACATAATTTGAGCACTTTCTTTTTTATCATAGACATAAAACTAATTACAATTTAGTACACTTTCTTATTTTATTTGATTCTAGCTTTTTCTTATTATCTTTTTAATAACTATTAGATGCTGGAGCTGGAGAAATGGCCCACCTCTTTTGTTTTAACCCACTGAGTTACGTTAGGGTTGCTTTCATGATCATTAGTTGAAGGTTATTTACTGTGGAATTGGCAACTTGCCAGTGGCCATATCACTGATGAACCTGACTCTTCTCTCCCAGTAACCCTTAGCTGTCATGAACTACTCTGAAATGCCTGGTGTCTCATACATCTGCCCCTCAACAACCATGAATATTGGCAGGCTCAGGGATACCAGCCACTGTCCATAAGTGTAAGACCCATGCTGTCTCTAGATGACAGAGTTTCACAGGCTGCTTACCCATCCTCCTGCCCTTACATTATTTCTGCTTTTTCTTCTATAATATTTTCTGAACCTTGAATGAGGTGTCTTAGCTGTCTTGTTTGAATTTGAGTACATAGCAGTCACTTATTCTCTGTAGTTTTTATTTATTTATTTATTTATTTATTTATTTATTTATTTATTTATTTATTTATTTTTTGGAGAGAGACACAGAGAGACAGAGAAAGGGGAGAGGAAGACAAAGATGGGCATGCCAGCAGCCTCTCAACTGCTGTGAACGAAATCCAGATGCGTGCACCCCCTTGTGGTCAAGTGTGGCATTGCGCCCTTGCATCACTTTGCATTTGGCTAAATGTGGGACCTGGAGATTGGAACTGCTGGAGTTTGGAACCAGCGTTCTTAGGCTTAGGAGGCAGGCGCCTTAACGGCTAAACCATCTCTCCAGCCCTTCTCTGTAGTTTTGCAAGTGCATATCTGCATCATACATGCCCATTGTAGTAACAAAGTCTGTTATCGACACTTGAAGCAGTACTAATCTACTGGAAAAATATAGTCACTTAGAAAGAAGTTTAACATTCTGTCCATTTAGCATTACCAACTTCCTTTCTCATGCCTGTGTCCCAAGCTGTTGGCTTTTATAATGTCAGCTGCCTGAATGTTTAAATATATGGCACATAATGATTGATAGATACAGGTGGAATAGATTTGGTACTTTCCAAGAGCAAATGCAGTCCTTGGAGAGAACAGGAATGTGAAATGCATAGCTTACCTTACTAGAGGGTTTTTGAGTATAGAATACTTGTTTGAATGCTGGTGCTCATGGAGCAGTTGGCTTATTCCTTTCTTGGTAATCATAATGGACAGCAAGTGTAGCTTGGGTTTGTCTTGTTGTCTTAAATTAGATACTGAGTCTTTGTAGAGTCACAACTGCCAAGTAAGGTAAACAATAATACCTTATACACAACTTGTCTTGAGGACGTTTCACACTCTCACACAATCATTTAATTCTGTCAAGGACAGCCCAGAGTTAGAAAAGTAAACTCAGGAAAGTTCTACCTACAAGATGGAAATAACTAGCAATGTATCAAATTGTACTCATTGATCAACAAGACGACAATTCATGACTTTATCAAATATATCTTTCATTTGCTCTGGATAAAAAATATGAAATTATTGCTCTGCTTCCTTTATAAGAGACAAAAGATATTTTGTATTAGCATTTTTCCCCACATAGGTCAAGTTACAAATTTAATGTCCTTAGAGTTTCATTACATACTTTCATTATGAGATTAACAAGTTCTGAAATTGTCTTATAGTTTAATAAAATTTACAAGTGGTACTCTGGTGGCCTAGAGGAGATACAACATGCCACCAAATGACAATTTATTACACTACCTAGACTTTAGGTCTAGTTGATAGATTATGATTATAATGTTCATTTTCCTAATTTATGTTGAAACCCCATTTGATTAATCATGTATACTTTATTTAGCTGTTGTGTATATTATTAGCATCATACTTTTTTCTTAAATATATTTCAAAATATCCTTATTAACAGATGTTTTAATTCTTTTTCAGGGAATGTTATTTACTTAGCTCTGCTGAATCTAGAACAACAATTTCATTCACATATTTCAGAAAAATATACTGTACATAACTTTTATTATAACATTTATTTGAAGGCTTGTGTATCAGTAAACTATAATAATAAAATTAAACACTGATGCACCAGAAATTTGTCTAACACAAGTCTTTTCCATGTTAAGCTGGTGGAGAAAAATTCACATTTTGTGTGTAGTCAAACAGAAGAAATGTGTAAACAAAATTTCTTCAAACCCTAGACTTAGCACTGAAGAAAAAACTTGAGCTTCTTTTGATGACATCTAAATAATTAAAATAACTTTATGTCACTTAACTCTAAAAGTTTTCAATTTAATCATTTCTTTTTAAAATATTTGTTTTCATTTTCTTTTTTTAATAGCTATTTATACAGTGTGTATACAGCCGTGGTGATACCATTGTTAGCCTTATCTCTGTCCTCCCCCATTGGGATTGTGGGTCTTGTCTGATGAGGGTAGCCATCAGTTATGGGAAAAGCAATGTCTCTGTGCACAATGACCCAATTTATGGCTTTAACAATCTTTCTGCCCCCTGTTCTGTAAATTTCCCTGAGCCATGTTGGGTTCATTTTAGATCTATTTCAGTTACAAGGTCTTGGGAGTCTCTGTGTCTCTGGATATCTGATTTGGTAGGAGTTGAGTGTTCTTTGTGTCTATCTCCTTCTCCCTTGTGCTGGTACCAGGTTCACTGAGAAAGCAGCACTCTTGCTCATTTTCCCTATAACTCTGAGGCTTCAGTTGGTGCCCTGGTGAGGTGTGATGGGCTGATTCTCTCAGGTTCTGCATGCATCTGAAAAAGAGAAGCAAATTCTCCAACAGACAGTGAGGTCAGTGCAAGTACATAGATAACCATTATTATTTTAGATGGAATTTAATAGGTGTAGGCCCTCTTGTATCCCACTATTGGTGGGAGCTTGATATTGGAGAGTGGGCTCATTTTTGGATATGGTTCTGACTTGTTTCCCTGTTCCAGGTATAGGTTCTGTTCCACTGAGCAGATTCGTTAGCCAAATCATGAGCAGTTGGCAACACACCATGACTGTGTGCCACTACTGCACTTGTGTGAGTATCACGTCAGGTTGATTACTGCTGAATAGCTTAGACCACAAGTTTCTTAGACAGATGTTGGTCATTTTCCTCCACTTGCTCCTGTAACACCTGCTAGCACTAGAAAAGCTAACTGTCTGGGGATTGACTCTCTTCCAGATTCCAGCCAGGTCACTCCATGTTCCATCCCAACAGCATATGGTGTCTTCAGCAGAAGGTCTTATATTAACCTTTGGTGGGTCATCAAGTACTCTGACAGAAATCTGTCACCTTTTGGAAAACCTTGTAGGTCTCACTGATCAACAGCTTATTGTGGATGTTAACCACTTGCTGGTACTGGCAGTTACAGGTCAGTACCAAGGAAAAGAAGGAAGAAAAATATAGGTAATATGAAAGAGAAAGAGAGAAGAGGAAGAAGAGGGAGTGTATGAGAGAGAAACAGGAGAAGATTGAGGTTAGTCTTCATCCTACTCTCTCCAGGCTCCTGTGATTCAGGTGATCTCTCTAAGTACCTGATGAAGGTTCAGCCTTTTAGTATGTTTTTCAGAATACAGAATTTTATGGTACTGTTTCCATTTGGGTCCCGGCCCCCCCCCCACACACCGTTATCCTCCCCTCCTGCCCCACCATCCCTATTGTTATTTTTTTAAAAAAATATTATTTATTTATTTATTTAAGAGAGAGAGAGAGAGAAACAGGAAGATAGATAGATGATGGAGAGATGGATAGATAGATGATAGAATAAGAAAGGGTATTACAGTGCCTCTAGTCACTGCAAAGGAACTCCTTGCATAACCTTATGCATCTGTCTTTACATGTGAACTGGGAAGTCGAATCGAGGTCATTAGGCTTAACCACTGAGACAGTTCTCTAGCCCCTCTTTTTAATTATAGAAAACGAAAGTTTGCCTTTAAAAATGCTTTAGCTTGGAGAGATGGCTTAGCAGTTAAAGTACTTGCCTACAAAGCCAAAGGATCCAGGTTCAATTCCTCAGGGACCACATAAAACACATGCACAAGGTGGACCCTGCATTTGGAGTTCATTTGCAGTGGCTGGAAGCTCTAGTGAGCCCAGTCTCTGTATCTGCCTTTTTTTCTCTCCCTCTCCCTCTCAATTGAATAAATTAAAAAATAAATATTGAAAAATGTTTTAATAACAGATTCCCTTTTAGGTAGGTAGTCTCTTTAAAATGTATTGAATACCTCTCATTTGAATATATCTTTTCATATTCTGGTGTTTGGGTTTTGTTCAATGACTAAATATTAAATTGCTACTCCAACTGACTTCCTCAAATTCCTTTTTGGTTAAAAATTTAAATAATATTTTATTTTCATGATTTTATTGAGAACATTTCAAACTTTTAATTATTTATTTCAAGCAGAGAGAAAGGAGAGAGGGAGGAGAGAGAGGGGGAAGAGAGAGACAGAATGGGCACACCAGGGCCTCTAGCCATTGCAAATGCACTCTGAGTAGATGTGCCACTCTGTGCATATGGCTTTATGTGGGTACTGGGGAATTTAACCCATGTCGTTAGGCTCCACAGGCAAGCTCCTTTACTGGTGAGCCATCTCTCCAGCCCTATTGACAATTTTAATCCATGAACATACTGTAATTTCATCACATTGACCTTCTATTATACTCTTTTGTTCCTTCGCTATTCCATTGAGCACCCTCCTCTTTCCAAATAACCCTTCTTTTGTTTTGATGTCTAATTCTCTTTGTCCTCCTTTGTTTCCTATGTCTAAATGTTGATGGGCTTAATATTGTGCCAGTGTTCTGGGGATAAAACTTCTACTGTGAGAACATGAGGAGACAGTCCAGTGACTAGCACCAGAAGAGATGCCCCTATCATATCTTCCAGGACTCAGAAAACAAGGCAGAAAGAAAATAAGTTCTGCATTCACTACTAGTCAGAGAACTTCACTATTGAGAAGCTAAAACAATATTTTAAGGAAAGTTGCTATCTTTCTGTCTCTTCTTTTATTTGAAATATGTTTTAAATAAAAGTGGACTTTTAGGGCTGGCAAGATGGCTTAGCAGTTAACAAGCTTTTCTGCTAAACCTCAGGACCCAAGTTCAATTCCCCAGTACCCATGTAAGCTAGATGCACAAAGGGTGCAAGCATCTGGAGTTTGTGTGCAGTGGCTAGAGGCCCTGGCATGCCCATTCTCTCTCTATCTGCCTCTCTCTCTGTGTCAAATGAATAAAATAAAATATTTAAAAAGTGGACTTTTAAAAGTGCACTAAATAAACCTAGTAAATAAAATATAGAAGACATTAAACAGAATAAAAAATATTAGAAATGGCTAAAGGGGTAAGTAAGAAATAATTACACGTTGATATGCACAGAGCAGGCACTGGGCCTGATCCTGCATGGTACATTTGCTAACCTCAGGACACTATAAATCTTAAACTTTCTTTTTTTAAGAGGTAATTTTATTGAATATTATAGTACATCAACATACAATATTTGGGTCATATTTCCCTCTTATTACTCTTGTTGTCTCCTCTCCTACTCTATTCCATTGAACACTCTCCTTTTCCCTCTAAGTACTCCTTCTTCTTTGTGATGTCTCATTCCTTTTGTCCTCCGTTTCTTCTGTGTCAAATATTGATGGGTTCCATACTGTACAGGCCTCTAGGGTGAGGTCATGAATTCCCCAATTAGTTCAAGAACAGAGTACAGTGGCCTAGCATACTCTTTCCCACCTGTGGCTCTTACATTCTTTTCCATCCCTCTTTTACACTTTTGCTTGAGCTTTGGAGGCCATGAAAGACATGTCTCATTTAACACTGAGTTCTCAACAGCCTATTTTTTTTTTTTTTTTTTCCAGTGCTTTGAAGAGTTATGGTTTCCTTAGTATCTGCCACTATCTCCATAGAGAAGTGTCTCTGGCTAGCAGTGAGAGAAGCTTCCATCTTTATGTTCTTTCTAAGGTTTATCTTCTAAATAGCATTACAACTTTAGTCTGTTTTTTTCATCTTTAGCATCATTGTGACATGATTATTTTTCCCTTCATATCTTCCCTTCCATATCACAGAGGTACACATGAAACCTAGGGGATGATGTATTCTTTATATAGTATTGATGACTCATGTGATATTGAGTTTGGATTTTTTCCTGAGTCATTAGTTAGGTCTGAGTTATGATACCTAGAGAAAAAAAATCATGAAAACATCAGTGATAACAAAGGGGGTGGTTCCTGATTATTGAGACAGACACAGAACTTGTTCAACTCTTCCTCATTTTACCATAGTATTTCTTACTTGTGAAACTTCAAACTCTTACACATAGGTGTCTTCTTTTGTTTAATCAATTTTAAATTTGCCATTGAGAAATTTTTTAATAATAATAAAAAACACAGGTCTTTCTTCATTCCAATAGCATGGATTCAACATTATTCCTGATAGGTATGTAGTATCTCACAGGGGGTTAAATTTGTTACACTCTAAAATCCAAATTCACTTAAAGAAAGTGCTATGTCTAAAGTTCTTTCTGGCAAGCCCCATACTACTTCCTCTTCCCTAGCAGGACTCCACGCACTGGAGACAAGGTGCCAACTCAATCTTATAAAATTGCCTGGGTCTATGGGGCCATACATTCAAACCACCACAGGGTTTTACCATCTAGTGCTTTGTTTCTTATCTTGGAAATTATATGACTAAACACCTATTTAGGAAACTGTAAATGATCATGGTTTGGAGGATAAGCAGGACTTCATATTCTGGAATTGCTATTCTATCCTTTTATTCTGACAGTTTATTTTGTTTCTTGCTAGTTTTTCAATCTTATTGAGATATTTCTACTTAATACATGAATACTTAGAACAATTTTCCTTCTGTTATTACAATCTTCTTAAAGGTTTGGGAAAAAAAAAAAAACTAAGTCCTATATTTGTTAAAAAGGAGAAGCAAAGCAAGAAAAGTAATGGTTTTATCACAGCACATTCTAGAGGCTAAAATAATTTTCAAAACTTACAAATATTTATCTGTAATACTATTTCTTGCTACTTTATCACTTTTAATTATCTAAATGTTCTTAATAAGTAAAAATTACAAAATTGATTTTTAATCTAAGATTTGGCAAGGATCATTTTGAATTATTTTTTCTTGATTTGTTTTGAATTAAGCAAGACAAAATAATTAATCACTGTCAGTTCTATCCAATCAAAACAGCTTACAAATGTATATTTACAAAAGGGTAAAAAAATAGTATTTAGACAAATAGTCCATTAGTAATAGAAAAAGATTTCATGTTCTAAAGAAAAACTTAAATATTTTTGCCTTAGTGATTTCAAATTTTGTAGAACATGTTAAGTGACTGCAGCCCATACTCACCTTTCACATGTTTTATCTAGGGAGATCTTGAAAGCTCCAGACACATAGTGAGGACTCATGACCAGCCAGAGCCTAACCTACTAGGTTCTCTACACACACATGGACATACATGCATATACACCTGTACAAGCATGTGCTCCCACATTCACACCAATCTACATATGCATATACATATATGCATACTATGTACACACAAATAATATTAATAATAATAATAAGTACAATAAAAAGAGAAATAAAACTATTCCTGTTAACCTTATAAAATTCAGTGTATGTATATTATTTAGGATGTACTTCATATATAAAAAGTAGTTATTATATCAGTGGGTCACAAAGAACAAAATAAAAATACTTGCAACTAGTAAGGGGATTATTTGAGAAGAAGAAGAGGCTTAACAAGATTGGGAGTAGATAGGGTAAGAGAGGCTATTGGAGATGAATGTAATCAAAATGCATTATTTACCTGTATGAAAGTGTCAACAACTAAGTCAGTTGTAACTGACATTTGCAGAAAAGGGAAGGAGTTGAAGAATATTATATTAAGTGAAGTAACCCAAGCTCAAAATGACAAACACAGCATGCTGTCTCTCATATGTAGATCCTAGACTTGAATTTATATTTATAGGTGGGAATACTACTGTATAGATGCAAGGAACCTCAAAAGGATCCCATAAAAGGGGAATAAAAGGCTTTTAGAAGCTGAGCATGGTAGAACACAAGTTTAGTCCCAGCTCACCGGAGGCTGAGGTAGGAGAATCGCCATGATATCAAGGCTAGCCTGGAGCTACAGAGTGAGTTCCAGGCTGAATGAGACCCTGCCTCAAAAAAGAAAAAAAAAAAAAAAAAAAAAAAAAAGAGGCTGGCAGGAAAGGTAATACATACATAATATTGATATGAATATAAAATGAGGGAATATTAAACTTAGAAGAATATAAATCATGGAAACCAAGGAAATGAGGGAGGTGAGGAGGCTTGGTGGAAAGCCAACCAAAACTAAGTATGTATTAAAATGTCATTTAAATATTTTGCATATTTAAGAAATTTTTAACCCAAAACATGTTTTCTAAAATTTAAGAGACCACTGCATTGCCATAAGTTTCAGAGTGAGTGAAATGTAAAATAAAACATATTTTGCAAGAAATGTATATTCTGAAATGCAAAAGAGAAGCCATAATCACTATTTTTATAGAGTAGCATCATTAATGTGTGCCCCCGATACGTATGTGTATGTATATATACATGTATAGTTCCCAATTTGCAGATGGAGATATTGTGAAAATATTTAAAAATAATCCCATTGTTTGTAAGAGAATATTTTTCTGTGTATTCAGTACTAAATTTTGTCAGTCCTTTCTGATAAATGGTTATTCACCAAAGTTGTTTCTTTCTATAAATGTTGTCATCTGATTCAATTTTATCAACTTATCCAACTTTTCAAACCCGTTTTATTCTCCTGTCAGATCTTTAGTCATTTTGGATCTTGAGTAAAGTAGAATGTCAAAATATCAAATCATCCCTTCCATCCTTTTTTATTTCTATTCTCTGGTGTCTCTAGTCAAGGAAGGGATTGGTTTGCACTAGGTGAGCTTTGCTTGCTTTCAAAATGAGAGTCTCGGTACAGATAATATGCTCATTTTCCCCCTTGAAATAGCATTTGAAACACTAGGCACCACAGTGGAAAAGAAAATGACAGCCGTGTATTACATGGGATTGGTTCATTTAGAAGCTAGAACTCATTCACCTAAATCATGGTCTCCACCAGACAGTTCTGCTGGCACTGCTTAGCTACCAGCCCACTGTCTGCACTGTAAACTGTTCTTGCACTGAAGCCATGTGATATTAATGAAGGTAAAAGGTCCACTTTAATAAAAAATAAAATAAAAACAATTACTTATTTACTTGAGAAGGGGGAGGAGGTGCACCAGGGCCTCTTGTGGCTGCAAAAAAGCTCCAGATGCATGGTCCACTTTGTGCATCTGGCTTTAAATGGGTACTGGTGAATTGAACCCAGGCTGTCAGGCTTTGCTAGCAAGCATCTTTAAGAAGCCTCCTCACCCAGGACCCACTTTAGATTAAGAACAGTGGCCGAAGTAGTACTCGGGAAATATGTTACCTTCTTAATCTGTACTCTGCATTCTTTCTTCATAATTGTGTCAAGTCAGATGACAATCAGACTTCATATAATCCTGGAACCACATGGTGGAATTCTAGTGTGTATATGCTCTATAGATTATAAATACACATTTCTGTACCATTTAGCCTTAAAATAATCTCCAACCTGTATTGTCTATATGGGGGTATTATAAATACTTCACACATACAAAAGAAATAAAACAATTAAACAGAAAGAATAAATGATTTATGAATATTTATACTGTTTACCAAATGGCATGAAAAACTCAAATTGAAATTTTACATTCTATTCTTGTTTACCTAGTATAACTGCTATTCTCCACGTCCCTTTTTAAATACACTACCTTTAAATGCAAATTTCAATATTCATATAAAATGATGTTAATACTTCTTTTTTATGTCATTAATACTTAAATTTGATTCTTCTATAATTTATTTTTAAGACAGTGTACTTCAAACTGAGAACACTAATCTATTTTGCTCTATTCCCTGAATCTTGACTTCAACAAACTAAGCAGCATGAACTAATGATAAATAAATATTATTTTTCATAAATGTCTTAAATGAGAAAGATGGTAAGTTAGTGCATTAGTCAATAAGTATAAGAAATGTTTTATTAGAGAAATTTGAAACAAAATGACAATGGAATATACTTCCACCTGTTAGGAAATCAGTATGTTGGAGAAATATCTATATTTACCTGTTCATCGCCACATTTTTCACAATGGGCTAAGATTCAGAAAAATCTCTGTACTCTCTGTACTTATTTCACATATTGTTTTTCATATTCTTTTATACTTGATTATATACAGATATTCTTGATATTTATACTCAATATTAATTGATTGACAAATATTTATCATATACAGATACTCTTTTTTTGCTTTTAAAAGATTTTATTTTTTATTTGTTTATTATAGTCAGAGAGAGAGAGAGTGAGAATGGGTTTGCCAGGGCCTCCAGCCATTGCAAACGAACTCCAGACGCATGCACCATGCACACATGTCCATCTGGCTTACATGGGACCTGGAGAATAGAACCTAGATCCTTGGGCTTCTCAGGCATGTGCCTTAACACCAGAAAAAGGCTGAATGAGAACATCCAACTCCTAATGAGCCAGATATCTAGAGACACAGAGGCTCCCAAAACCTTATCACTGAAGTAGAACTAAAATGACCCCAATGTGGCTTAGGGAAATTTGCAGAAGAGGGGGCAGAAAGAATGTTAGAGCCACAAGTTGGGGCATTATGCATAGAGATTTAGTCTAGTCCCATATACAGATACTCTTGATGGTTATACTCAATATTAATTGATTGACAATTTGCTTTAAGTACCGTGTTTAACTTTCTTTGCCTTTCACTTCCATTTCTGCATTGAATTGAAATATCAGCTGTAGGCCTGGAGAGATGAGAGTTGGTGTAGCAGTTAAGGTGACTGTGTAAGAAGCCAAAGGATCCAGGTTTGATTCCCCAGTACCAACGTAAACCAGATGCACAAGGTGGTGCATGCATCTAGAGTTTGTTTGTAGTGGCTAGAGGCCCTGGGATGTCCATTCTTTCTCTCTTTCTCTCTCTCTCTCTTTCTCATTCTTCTCTCAAATAAATAAATAAAAATGAAATGGAAAACAATAGCATTTGTATGTGTGTATACATAGGTGTAAAAGATACTCTATGGGGTATAGGGTCATAATTTGATACATGTATAAAAAGTGGATTGCACCTATCAAGATAATTAACCCTGTCTATTGGTTAAATATTATCCTTTATTTGTGCAGGCAAAGCAAACATTTCTGCTCTAGTGATTTTAAATTGTACCATTAATTATTGTAGACCAAAGTTAATAGATAAAAGTAAAATGCACAACTGTATTATTCTCTCATTATCTCTTATCTTTGTTATTTTTTATTTCTTACTAAATTGTTGCTTCTATTTTTAAATTTGCCAAATATTATATATATTTACTCTATGTAGTATTATAATATACACTGTGTAGTACTATTATATGTACTTACTCATCTGAGACATACCTAGGTCCATGAAATAATATATTTGCTACTCCTTCCAAGGTCATTGTACAACATGATTTCAATTTAAAATTATAACTAAAACTTCTGCAATTGTTTATTCTCCCTCTGAAGGAGTTCAGAAAAGTATAATTGGTATAGAGTTATCCTGAAATGGACAAAAGTACCTTGTAGAATTGACAAAGGGAAAAGAAAATGAACGGATATTAGGAAAATTCAGCATGCCAGAGGTACTCTGATGGAGCAATTAGTCTATTCTAACAATGCATACTAGCCTACAGACTTGTCCATCCCCAAACTGACTTCTGGTTTGACATCTTTCATCCTATGACATAGATATGTGCTTCTGCTTTATTTCTGTCCCCATGTGACCTAGTTTTTCTCTTTTAGTGGTTAATATTGACTGTCAACTTGAGAGGACATTGATTCACTTAAGGAGATAAACCTGGATATGTCTGTGAGAGAGTTTCACAATTAGGTTAATTAAGGTGGGAAGACACAGTCTGACTATGGACAGTACCATGACAGGGATTTGGGTACCAGAGTGAATAAAAAGGAGGAAATGAGCTGCACAACAGAATTCACTGTTCTCTGGTTCCTGATACAGATCAGATGTGACCTGCTGCTTTATATGCTTGTTGCCATGTCTTCCATCCTGTGATAGACTGACTATATAAAAGTATATAAAATAAATTGATTCTTGTCAGATATTTTTTCACAGTAACAAGTAATTAATATACACTCAGACCTGCATTCTTGAATCCAAATGACATAAAGCTGGTCACTGTTCACCTGCTTTGGATTTGCCTATATTGAGACTTACTGTATTTCTACTGCCTGACAGGACCAAGATAGATAACTATTCACTCTTTCTTTCTCTCTCCTCTCTTTTCTATTTTTCTCCTGTTTCTCTGTCTCTCATGTTTCTACAGTACTATATATACTATTATGTTAATTCTTCATAGCTCTTTCCTATGTTCCATCTTTGCGGCTGTGTGTTCATATCATTTTCCTTCTCACTTATTTCATATACTTCACTAACCTTAAGAATGCTTTTGAGTAGAGAACTAAAATGTCACTTGTATAGTACCTGTGTGTTAAAATTTTCTGATATTTATTGTGTTCTACCTCTGTAGTCTTATATCTAACATCATAAAATTTCTATTTATATCTTTAATCTATATATGTAAACTTGTATTTTATCTCTTTAGCCCTGCTCTGTTCTGTAGCTCCCCACTTATATCTTATTTTCTATTTAATATCCTCAATGAGTTTCATGAGTGTTCTAGAATCTCACTCATATTTTCTCTTCTTCCTCAAACTTACCTCACTCAACTTTTCCCATTGAAGTTAATGGTTTCATTATCATCTACACAAAGTATTCCTCCATTTCAGCTAATGGACCCACTACCATCTAAATAAGTAATTTAAACCATACACTCTTGATTCTGCTCATTTCTTATACATCCCCATGTAGTTCATCATCAAGTACTATTAGTTTTAACCCCGAGTATATATTATGAATATCAGCTAATTTTCATTCTGCTCATTGTCATTAGTTTAATGACAGCTAGTATGACTTCATGGTTGATGCAGGAAAGAGCACAGCTATTCATCTTTAACTGTGACCATTACCTATGGAGGAGTACACATTCTGGCCCCACTGAAGTCTGGCTTGGCCACACAGGTATGTGAGCCAAGAACATGTGATATTATATCACTTGCATAGACTTTCTAGGGGAGGTCTTCAGAGATGATTGTGCTTCATCCTGCCCCTGCCCCAGCTAGTAACATTACTATGGCGCATGGATTCTCCACGAGCTTTGATTTCAACCTCAGGGTGGTGACAACATACCAAAGAGCCTTTAGCCAATGCATGGGTGAAGCAATGTGTGAGTGAAAAATAAACCTTTGCTGTTCATCGTCACTGAGATGTGAGCGATACTTCTTACTACAAGACAAGCCGGGCTTTTGGTGATGCATGTAGCAGAATCAAGAAAATAAGGCTGTGATTGACATTCCTGTTTTCCTATGCCTCCCAGAGAGCATCCCTGCACAGAGTGCTTTAGAAGAATACTAATCTTTAATCCCTTTGCCCCAGTGACCTAGTGGTGCATGCAGACTAGTTATGACCCTATATGCAGTAGAGTATCTTTTACATCTAGGTATGCACACATACAAACGACCAGCATACCCTGCAGAACTGGACCCCTTTTACCTCTCAGATCTCTCCTTCTCCTGTATATCTGCTGTGCTCATCTTCTTCCTTAGGGAGTGTTACATTTGTCACTGAAGCGACGGCCTGTGACTGTTTTTTGTTCTTATCTGTTTTATTTACTTCTATTAGATATCCACATAGCTGATGTTTCCTCATTCTTCACATGTTAACCAATTCTCTAAAGTTACCTCCTTACTTTCCATGACTATCTCACTCATTGAATTCCACATTTCTTTTCTCTTCCATTATGTTTATCAAATAGTAGTTAAAACTTTGTCTATTATTCCAAAGATAACATGAAATATGGGAGACACGATGAAACCTTGACTAGTACTGCATGTTTTCTAACAAAGGGAGCATGTGGCCAGGCCTTTTAATATTGGTATTTCTAAGCATGTGATAATACAGTGAACAGCATATAGTAGGAGAAAGATACAGTGCCGTTGCACTGAGTTCTTTTCCCAAAGATCCTTTCACTTGCTCCTATTTGTAACCAGCATAAAGATAAAAGCATATAAAAAAGTTAATAGTAAAATTACATAGTTCTTTCTTTTGTTGATAAAAACAAAATTGTCTTTTTCCTTCCCTTAACAAAAAAAAATCCAAAATACTTTCACCTTATAATTCAACTGCTCATATTGTTATTTTAAAAGACATTTTTATGCATGCACCACTTTGTTCATTTGGCTTTTTGTGGGCACTAGAGAATTAAAACCAATCCAGATTATAAGGCTTTGTGGGCAAGCACCTTAATCACAGAACAATCTCTCTGTTCCTCATGTTATGCTTTTTTAGTAGAAGAGACTCTTTTTTATATGTTGTTTCAAAATTACTTTTGCCAAATTAACACAGGCAAATGGAAAAAAAAAACTTATAATTGAAAAAAAGCATGCCCACATAGCAACTTTTTATTCTTAGTTATTTTATTCTTATTATTGCATTTTTAGTTATAAGGCATTTTTATATCTCATTATTTTATTCATTTTTTCTCTCTTTGTTGTATCAACTATGCAATCCTACTTTTAAAAAATATCAATTTGTAATTACAGAATTATATTTTATAGTGTGTCCAAAGTATTGAAAAGAGAAAAAAGATAAATTTAGATATTCTTTCCATAATTACATACAGCTATTCAGTCTAGCATGCTGATAAATTAATCTGAAAGTGTTAGTAATAAAAGTTTTTCTTCTACTCACTCAAATATTTATACATTTTAGCAAAATGAGTTTTCGGCTTTCATATTATTTCAAAATTTAGGTATTTTATGTTTCTGAAAATTACACATAACCAGGGAAAATAGTTACTACATAAGCTTCAAATATAACAAATGTAATTATAAACCAAGAATAATGGGTGCATTTCATGGACAATTATAAAGAGTTGAAGACTGATGATAAATGAAAAAAATATGTATCTAAGCATAAAAATCATTTTTTCTAAAAAAAGAAAATTAGAGTAATTCAATTTGAACTGTTTCTCAATTAAATTTTACAAAACAAAGCTGGGTGTGGTGGCACACACCTTTGATCCCAGCACTCGGGAGGCAGAGGTGAGGGATCGCCATGAGATCAAGGCCATCCTGAGACTACAGACTACAAGTCAGCCTGGGCTAAAACGAGACCCTACCTTGAAAAAAAAAATACAAAACAAAATAATCCAGTAGATTTAATCATTAAATGCATCATATAATTAGAATTAAATGATACTTTCAGTAAATTTAAATAGGGTGCTTAATTTTCAAAAGCATTCAATACTTTAAATTTTCACTCATGTATAGCTATATGTTTTATCTTGAGAAAAGCAAAGTGGAATGCTGATAAATTGCATATCCTTGTCAAGCTTTCCTCCAACAAATGCACCTGTTCTCTTTTCACTCTTATATGTTCTTGACACTTACTTGAGCTTCTTACGCTGTGCAGCACTGCACCTGCTGGCTGGTCCAGAGCCCACAGCACAGTGTACTCAGATGCTTTCATCCAGTAGTCTCATATTTTTACTTATGTCCTACAGTGAGTTGTTAAGGGCAGTCTTCACACATCCAATTCATTCTGTTCCATCTTCCAAACTGAAGCACAAACTTCTTGAGACCACTAAGTAGCCACTCAAAACTCATCCATCTTCCTCTCAAATAGATGCTGAGATGATGCGCATGTGTTAATACAGAGTATTTTATGTTATATCCCTGTTCTGTCTGCTGTATTTCATTTAATGAAAGGCTTCATATTTGGAATCATTCATTAATTATTTCAATATCACTTACGTAAAAGATACCATGTATTTCTTATTCATAAACAACTGAGAATTTATTTTAGCATAGGTTATTTGCACAGTTCTTATTAGAAAACTTCCTGTTGTATGAAGAGTTCTTATTAGAAATTTCTTTTCCTGTTGTATGAGGAAAGCTTCCTCTAATATACTTTGTCTAAAATAGAAAAAAATATATATCTTAAATGAATGCTGACATTGCCAACATTTACTCTTAAACTTCATGTTAGTTATGTCATCTCCTTTCTGCTTTCTAAACTTTATTATTTACTACCAACTTAGACATTCTGAAACACAAGTAGCTGATATTGCATCTTATACTAACTGCAATGTGTATGCAGTTCTTCACATAGAGCTGTGCAGTAATAAAAACTAATGAAGGCCTAAGCTAGAGAGACCCTACCTCCAGAAACAAAAAAACAAAAATACAAAAAAAAAATCTAATGAAGGACACTTGTTATTACCTTTTATATTCAAGGCTATATGGCTCACTAATAAAAAGATTAAGGTACAGAAAAGTCCATTGTAATAATATATATAATAAAATATCATTTACAATTCAAAATAAGTTAAAATTTAATAATTATTCATTATTGTCTTCCTTTCAAGTTTTCTATCATTACCTAATGTTCTTAACCTGGATATCTTGAGATTTTAAGAAAATAACTTCTCATTCATTTGATTTTTTTTTTTTTTTTTTTTTTTTTTTTTTTTTTTTGGTTTTTCAAGGTAGGGTCTCACTCTGGCTCACGCTGACCTGGAATTCACTATTTAGTCTCAGGGTGGCCTAGAACTCTCGGCGATCCTCCTACCTCTGCCTCCTGAGTGCTGGGATTAAAGGCGTGTGCCACCACACCCGGCTTTTCTCATTCATTTGAAAGTCTGAGAAAGGGATTCCATTTTTAAGTTGTTATATGTTCTAGTCTCATAAGTGAATCTAATCGTCTGTGTTAATGGCATTCAGCAGAGAATATGTTTTTATTCTTATTTATTTATTTGAGAAACAGAGAGAGAAAGAGAGAGCATGAAAGAGAATGGGCATGCCAGGACCTTCTGCTGCAGCTGCTACAAACTCCAGATGCATGCACCACCTTGTGCATCTGGTTTACATGGATCCTGGGGAATCAAAACTGTGTCCTTTGCTTTATAGACAAGCACTTTAACTGCTAAACCATCAATCCAGCCTCATATTTTTATTTCTATCACTGTGAATTCAGTGAAGTAGAGGAGAACTATTGCCTAATGATTATTGAGTATGCTACAACTGTATTAATCAGAACTTAGTATTATTTTATCTCTCAAAGGAAAAGTCAATTAATTTCAGCACAAATAGAATCTTCTAAATCTGTTCTAATTAAATAATCCTAAAGTTATTTATTTTCATCAGTGTTAAATATCTTTTCTTCTTGAGCTGTCAACTAGATTATCATGACTTAAATGTGATAGATATGTTCATATGTTGCATATGAAAAGCATTTGGAAAAAAATCAGAAAATTAAAGGTATCTAACTTGACTTTCTGCAATTCTGCTTCTTATTAGCAATCTTTTAGAAAGAAAGAACTTTTAATTATTTTGAGTAACAATATTCATTGTGAAGGTAAACTGAATGCTTGTCAATAATTGAGACTGGTTTATAATTCTTGCTTAACAATTTTAATTTCTCTACACACAAGTAGTAGTGAAATTCTGCACAAACAGTACATGGACATTTTTGCTTAATTTTCATTGATCCAGTGATGGTTATACTTATGAATGTTAGATGTAGTTCTTCAAGTTATTCATCTTTATTTGGTTTTAATCACTGGAGTTGATGACTAAAGCATTTGTTTTTACAAAGAAAAAATCAAAGTAATTGAATTTAGGACCTAGTTAAGTCCTCCCTTTTTAAGAAATTCATTTTTATTTTTATTTAATTACTTGAGAGAGAAAGAGAGAGAGAGAGAGAGAGGGAGAGAGAGATGGAGAGAATGGACATGCCAGGACCTCTAGCCACTACAAACAAACCCCAGATGCATGGGCCACCTTGTACATCTGGCTTTATGTGGGTACTGAGGAATTGAACCTGGGTCCTTAGGCTTTGCAGGCAAGCATCATAAATGCTGAGCCAGCTCTCCAACACCCCCTCCCTTTTATTAAATGGACTTTAATTCCATGTGAGAACACAGGGAAATGCAAACAGGTATATAAAAGCTCATTGTAGCAACAAAAACAATTCAGAAAAACTAAACCTTTAATTTTGTTTTGGGCTAGTGAATACAGACATAAGGTTGTATCAGAGATCTAGGAATTAGCATCCTTGCAGGAAATACTTTTCTAGGAATAAAGATGGCTCATTCCAGTGGTCATTGCACCAGAAGACAAACTTTTCTTTCAGACAAACCAATCATCTTCCAGTTCTGGTAATGGTACACAGCTAAATCTACCTACATATCCAGATTTCCTAGTTTTTGTTTTCTCTATAGATGGCCATAATGTTATAAACATCTCTCCCTAGTTTTGGTTAGCAGTTTAAAGAAATACACCTTTTCATATATATTATGTATTTTAATATCAGCATTGATGTATTTTGAACCCAGAATCAGGTATATATGGTCATGAAGTTGGGTAACTGTTTCTGTTTACTGATGTGCATGTTTTATATGATCTAATAGCCACTTTGTTCAGTGTATTCAGTGGAGTGTGTATCAAAAGCATGACAAATTTATTAAAATTAGAATTGTGCATAATGTAGCCCGCAAATCAATAGTCACAACAGTCACTGGTGAAATATATTAATAACCCCTTTCATGGGATGATGGGACATTTTATGTTAAGTTCAACTGCCACCTTATAAAATATAAATTGTTATATTTGTGATCTGAAAATGGAGGATGCAGTACAAGCAGCTCACTAAAATTGTAAGAAGAGTCAATTATTAGCAGGGTGGTGACATATGACCACTTTATTGGAGGGACACAGCTGGACACTAATACTAATTAACTGCAATAATTAATGGGTTAATGGAAGTTTATTGTGACACAGAAAATGAAAGTGGACAGTCTAAGCAGTTCTAGGTTCAGCAGAACCTGAACAGCTTACAATAATTTCCTGCAAAGATTTCATCAGGTACATGGGGGCATGTACTCATTCTCTTTCTCTCTCTCTCTCTCCTCTCTCTCTCTCTCTCTTTCTCTCTCTATCTGTCTCTGTCTTTAGTAAAACTTGAAACTTGAGAAATAATTCATCATGGATTCAGACTGGTGGAAAGAAACAGTAGCCACAGGGAGATAAGTTAGAAACCTACTTAGGGACTGAGTACCTTATCTGTATGCTGAGAATAAAGGTAACCAGCAGAGTAAAGGGAGATAAAAGGTCACATACTTAGGGGACAAGTAGAAAGACTGGCATCTGAGAGGAGGGAACAGAATAAAATCTTTTATCTCCGAGAGGAACTGAACGCATCAGTGCAGGTTTGGAAATGGCAGCAGCATTAGGGTGGTCATACCCCTAAGCCCAAAGGGCTCATTAGTCTGATACTTTTTCCTAACCTCTAAATATATTATTCAGTGATGGATAACAAGCAATACCAGGATATTTCATAAGATTACAGAAAGTGAGCTTATTAACCCTCTATGAATTGCAGTAAAGTGAAAAATCTCAACCAGGAGGTGCAATAGGCATTAAGAAACTCTGTCTGGAAAACTAGCCCCTAGCTTAAGAAGAACTTCTGCCTAGAATAAATTAAATCTCACTTCACAACACATTAAAAGGTTCATGGAAGTAAAAATGAATCTGTTTCTAGAGATACCTATCATTTACTTTTGGCCTCACATGTAAATGTCCAAGGTCCAATAACGTATTACATGCAATATATGAAGGCAAGAATAAAACATTCTATTAAGTGGCACAGACACAAAAAATTAAAGCATTTTCCTTACACAAGGGACATATCCATTCTCTCTCTCTTTCTCTGCCTCAGTCTCTTTACCCACCCCCCTCCCTGCCATCTACTGCGTGTAGTGGCACACACCTTTAATCCTATCACTCAGGAGGCAGAGGTAGAAGGACCACGGTGAGTTTGAGAACTGCTTGAAACTACACAGGAAGTTCTAGATCAGCCTGGGCTAGACTGAGACCCTACCTAGAACACCAAGCAAAAGACTGAGCACAAAGAAACAATGAATTTGGAACATGAAAATGCAAATAAATAGAATGTAAATAAACTTTTAAAAAGTAAAATAGGGCTGGAGAGATGGCTTAGCGGTTAAGGCGCCTGCCTGCTAACCCTAAGAATTCTGGTTCCAATCTCCAGCGGTTCCAATCTCCAGGTCCCACGTTTAGCCAGATGCCAAGTGACGCAAGGGCACAATGCCGCACTTGCCAACAAGGGGGTGCACACATCTGGATTTCGTTCATATCAGCTAAGAGACTGCTGGCATGCCCATCCCTATCTGTCTTCCTCTCTGTCTGTCTCTCTCTCTCTCTCTCTCTGTGTCTCTCTCCAAAAATAAATAAAATAATAAAAAAATTTTAAAAAGTAAAAGAACAATGAACAAAAATATGAACTTACTCAGACTTGGGGGAAGAAAATGTTTACTATATGACTTCTTGATATCATAGCCAAGAAAAAAAAAAAGAAAAGAAAAAGAGAGAGAGGACAAAGCAAAATAAATACTTGTTGATGTCAAACCCACTCCCCCACATCCAGTTCTCCTTCAGTAATTCGGCCCAATTCAGAGCTCTCTCCCTCAGTAAATTGTCATCTTTGTTCCCTCTCTTATATCCCCCCAGTAGTTTTTTTTCCATTTTTGGACAAATCAGAATTGCTATAGTTTCATGGGGCTAACACCCCCACCCATTTCAATATATTTTTTTACACAAGAATTTTTTTAATATTGGTCCTAAGTGTTTTGAGATACATAGAGAACATAAAAGTATTCTTTTATGATCAGTAAGAATACCACACACAAACAATTAAAGGTATATTTTTATTTAAATACCTAAGAGCAAAACCTAATTGTCCTAAATGCACACAGAAGAAATATACATTTTTGGAGAGGTAGAAATGTCAAAAATACAATTGACTTTCTGTCATAGTCCATGAAAACAAAAGGCATTGGAGTAACCCAACAAAGTTTAAATCCCAACATTCTCAAGTCATTTATTCACTGACACTATGATTCCAAGGAGGTTGAAAGTTTTTTTAAAATATATATTTTTTATTTATATTATTCTGATTTTACATTCATAGTATTGGTTTTTGTCCTCCTCCCCGTTCAAATCAAAACCCTAGACATTTAATAGGCCCCAGTCTCTGTGCAATACACTCACTTAAAATCTTTCCGTTTTTTTTATTGGGGTCATTTTAGTTCTGCAAGGTTTTGGGAATATCTAATTGGAGTTGGATGTTCTCTGTGTTTATCTCCTTCACTGGTGTTGTGATCGCAAATAAACAATCACACAAAAGAAATTCAACAAATTAGATCATTTTTTTGCTCTCTTTTAGCCCATTTTGGTGGCCTTAGATCTTGGAGACTGATCTATTTGTTCCAGTGAGTTCTGGAAAACATAATTGACTGTATGAATGGATAACAAAGAAAAATAAAATGATAGGTTTTTGAAAAAAATGGTCAAACATGGAACAGATAAATAAAGATTCGTGGGTCTATCTGTTGTTTTAAAGGCAACATTTTTATTCAAACAAAACCATAGACATTTAATTTCCCATACACTCATTAAAAGTTTTTTTTATGCACAAGAAATATAATTCTGCATAGTAGCTCAAATAAACAATCACACAAGAGAAATTCAACAAATGATCATTTTTAAACTCATTTTACTTATTTATCTATTTGGTCTAAAACATAATTGACTGTAAAAAATAAAAATAAAATGATAGATTTAGCATAGGTAAATAAAGATTCATGGTTACATTGTTTTAAGAAATAACACTAAATGTGAAATACTCCAATGAAAAGTTGAAATTTTTTTTATCACTTCAAGATATATATCTGGTGTAAGAATCTTAAAAGGCACAGCAAGACTGAAAAAAAAGTTCAGATAATCCATGCAAATACCAACAAAATAATGCTGAAATGGTTATATTAATTTAGAATATTCCTTATCAGGAAGGTTATCAAATATAGAGAAGGAAAGTATATAATGTAATCTCTAAAAACATAGAACCAAAGCAATCTTGAGTGTTTTTTTTTTTCAACAAGATACTCAAAACGTATGATAAAATGATTTACAATTTAATGGAGCCCAGTTAAGCTTCTACATATGATTTTATTTCTTTTTAAATATTTATTTATTTGCAATCAGAGAGAAAGAGAGAGAAGAGTGTCAGGGAGGAGGGAGAAAATCTATGCCTCAGCCCCTCTTGTCACTACAAACAACCTCCAGGTGAATATGCCATTTTGTGTGTCTGGCTCTATATGGGTAATGGGGAATCAAATTCTGGTTAGTTGGCTTTGCAGGCAAGTACCTTAACTGTGGAGTAACCTCTGCAGCCTTGGAACTTCTACATTTTATAATTTAAAGACCATCTTAATAAATGACAGAATAAGTAAATATTCAAATTTGAAATATACAGCTAACCTGAAGGCCATTGTCATTAATTTTCATGTACTTTACAATTGTTAAAACAGACCTTCATACAAAAAAAAGAGAATATATGGTATTCACACATACCTATGGAAAACTACCCAAGGTAGAACACATTTTGGGCCACTTTAATAAAGTTAAAATAGTAGAAATATTCATAGTCTCAATTGAAAGAATTAACATAATGGCAAAAACAGCAAATGACAGAAAGAGAGCACATATTCTTAAAATAACCACAAATTTCTATACAGAAAATAAATTAAAATGGATTTTTTAAAGGGAATTTATATATAATCTTAGCTGAATGAAAATTAACCAACGATAGAACAGAGTTCTTACATGTAAGGATATTAAGGATACCTACTATTGCAGTCAGGTTTGCATTGCTAGAAGAAAACACCCTGACCAAAAGCAGATTGTGGGGAAAAAAGTTTTATTTTGGCTTACAGAAGCAAGGGAAAGCTCCATGATGGCAGGGGAATACAATGGCATGAGCAGAGGGTGGACACCACCTCCTCGCCAACATCAGGTGGACAACAGCAACAGGAGAGTGTGCCAAACACTGGCAAGGGGAAACTGGCTATAATATCTACAGCCCGCCCCCAACAATACACTGCCTTCAGGGGATGTTAATTCTCAAATCAACATCAGCTAGAAACCTACCATTCAGAACTCCTAAGTTTATGGGGGACACCTGAATCAAACAACCACAACTACCCAAAATAAATTTATATCAGTAAGTTAAATTTATTGATAACCAAGGGCTCTTTTTAACAATTTAAGCATAACCTTAAGGATTTAGACTATAAAAGAAAAATTTCAACTAAATCAAGCAGAAAGATGGACATAATAAACATAACATAGAAATCAATGAATTGACATAGCAAAATAATTAACATAGAATATCTACCAACAGAGAAACTGGCTTCAGGGTGGAGAGATGGCTCAATGCTTAAAGGTACTTATTTGCAAAGCCTGATCACCTAGGTTTGATTGCCCGGTATCCCACATAAAGCCAGATAAGCAAAGTAGCATGTGTATCTGGAGTTCATTTGTAGGTGCCAGGAGGCCCTGGTGTGCCCTTTCTCTGTGACTACTTCTTTCTGCCTGTCTCCCTCAAATAAATAAAATAAATACAAATAAAAGTGTGCTTTATGAAATCAATCTTCAACTAAGTGGTTCCAAAAAGGAGAAGAAGGTAGATAACAATAGCTCAGAGTTCTGAAAGAGAGGAGATCATTTCAGATACCACACATGTGAAAGGAAAGAGAAGACAGCGCTGTAGCATATGACTCAATCATTTGACAGGTTCGATTCAATACAGCAAATATTTAAAGGAGAAAGAAGGAACAGGATGACCTCAGGAAGAAATAGAAAATCAAGATATTCTTTTATTGATGACTACACTGATCAAATCTGAAGGCATAAATGGTTTACCAGAAAAAAAATTCTCGGTTTCAAAGGAGAAATAATATAATCTCTACAGTCTTTCTCTGATAAATCAGAGGAATATTTCCAAAATCTATTTGTAAGGTTTTCACTTCATTTAAACAAAACATTTCAAGAAGAGAAATGTATAAATTATTATTCTCTATGAATTATGACAGAAGTGCTGACCATGTTAGCATACTGAATACACTTCTACATCCATCATGTCTACCGAAATAAAGTTGCTCTCAGACTACCTGGGGCAGGGTTCAGAGAGTCCATAGTGTGTTAGTGTTTTCTTTAAAGGTAGTACATTTTCTTCCTAAATACGACCAATTTTCACTGATATAAGAAAATTATTAGTTTTTAATGGATAAACATCATGGTTTTAAAATTGAATTAAACTCCCTCATTTTTCATTCTAATCTGTCAAATGACAACTATTAAAATTCAACAACATAGGCAAGAGAGCTGGCTTAGCAGTTAAAGGGCTTGATTGTAAAGTCAAAGAACTCAGGTTCAATTCCCCAGGACCCACATGCACAAGATGGTGCATGCATCTGGAATTTGTTTGCAGTGACTGGAGACCCTGGCTTGCCCATTCTCTCGCTCTCTTTCTCTCTCTGTCTCTGCCCCCTTTCTAGCTCAAAAAGAAATAAATAAAAATAAAAATTTAAGAACATTTAAAAAAAAGGACTGGAGATATGTCTTGTGGTGGTTTGCTTCAATTGTCCCCCATAAACTCAAGTGTTCTGAATGCTAGGTTCTTAGCTATTGGTGATTTGGGAATTAACACCTCCTGAAGGCAGTGTATTATTGGGGGTAGGTTTATGCCAGTTTCCCCCTGCCAGTGTTTGGCATACTCTCCTGTTGCTATTGTACACCTGATGTTGGCCAGGAGGTGATGCCTACCCTGTGCTCATGCTGTCATAGTCCTCTGCCATCATGGAGCTTCCTCTTGAGTCTGTAAGCTAAAATATACCTTTCCACCCTCCCCCCCAAGTTTCTCTTGATATGTGATTTCTGCTAGCAATGCGAACTTGACTACAACAATTAAATTTGAAGTGAGAGTGGCAACATTGCTGCTAGAAACCTTACTGCATGGCTCTTGGCCTTTTGGAACTGCTTTGCAAGAAGAATGTGGAAGGATTTGAATCCTTGGCCTAAGAAATGCCTTGCAGTGCTGTAAGTACAACTTCATTAGATGATTCTGGTCAAAGCTGTAAGACCTGACTGCAGTAAGAACTACAGACTGTAAGGATTGGCTTGTGAAGGTAAGACAGGGCTTTGCCTGGACTGCGCTAGAAATAATTTGTGTGAGAGGCTTGCTCTTATGCCTTTGTCCTCAGAACTTCTGCATGATTGCTTTGCGTAGAAATGGACTGGTGTAAGCAAAGGGTTATGTCACAAAAATAAAATATTTAGACTGAAACTGCTGCCTGTTCAGCTGAAATTATATGAGAGATTACAACCTTTGAGACTGGAGCAACAGGAAGGATGTAGACTCTTTTGAAGGGGCCTGAATGCTCAAGGAGTGTCCTGTTCTTCAAAGTCTGCTTTATCCACCCCCTGAATTAACAAATTGCCACCCTACCTGTTATTATGGAGTATAAGAAATAGAGGAAAGAGAGGGTCAATGAATTTGCAACACGCTCTTGTGTTTTGGAAATGGCCATGGGCAGTGTGAAGCAGGTTTGCTGGATGCCCGCATGGAGATCAGATGGAGCCATGAGGATAGACCTTGGGTTTCAGTAGAGACCCAGTGGAAATGCCAGGGCAAAGAGATGGCTGCTAAGGAGAGCCGTCAGCCCAATGAAATTTTCTAGGACTGTGAGCAGCCTAGCGGGAGGGGTGGAATTAAAACTATAGAGACTTGTTGCTCATTAGAATTATCAGAATTGGTGATTTGTCATTCACTAGTGTGGTTGGACTTGGAGCTACAGCATTTGATGTTTACCCTGTTTAAATCTCGTATTGTTTGAATATTTCTTTGCTATGACCAATGCCATGTTTTGCAGTGTGAATGTTTATTCTGTGCCATTATGGGTTTCGTGAATTTTTTGGTATAATGACTCTGTTAAAAGTCCTTGGATTATGGGGATGTTTGAACATTGATAAAACTATGGGGACTTTTAAAGTTGGACTGAATGCATTGTATTTTACATCCCACATGGTTATCAGTTTATGGGGGGGGCAAGGGTAGAATGTGGTGCTTTAATTTAATACCCATAAACTTAGGTATTCTGAAATACTTTTTTTTTTTTTTTTTTTTTTTTTTTTGAGGTAGGGTTTCACTCTGGTCCAGGCTGACCTGGAATTAACTATGTAGTCTCAGGGTGGCCTCAAACTCTCAGAGATCCTCCTACCTCTGCCTCCCGAGTGCTGGGATTAAAGTTCCCAAACTGATGCTAGGTTCCCAACTGATGGTGAATTAGAAATTAACACCTCCTGGGGCAGTGTATTGTTGGTGGCAGGCTTAAGGGTATTATATCCAGTTTCTCCTTGCCAGTGCTTGTCACATTCTCTTGTTGCTGTGTCCACCTGATGTTGAACAGAAAGTGATGTCCACCCTCTGCTTGTGCCATCATTTTCCCCTGCCAATATGGAGCTTCCCCTTGTGTCTGTAAGCCAAAATAAACCTTTTTTTCCCCACAAGTTGCTCTTGGTTAGGTGATTTCTGCCTGCAATGCAACCTGACTGCCACATGGCTTAATGGTTAAAGCATTTGCCTGTGAAGCAGAAGGACCCAAATTCAGTTCCCTAATACACACATAAAGCCAGATGCACAAGAAACGTGGTGCACACATCTGGAGTTCGTTTACAGTGGTCGATGGCCCAGGTGTGCCCATTCTCCTCTCTCTCTCTCTCTCATTGGCCTCTCTCTCTCAAATAAATTTAAAAAAAAAGAGAAAAACAATATATTCTTTCACTTTCATAATGTATGTTACTAGTTAAATTTTAAAATAACCATTTTCAAGCTCGCCCATTAAGAATACTGGCAACTCCACTGAAGAGGGCACCCAGTGGAATGGGGGCAGGGAGGATGGAAAAGATGATACCCACACATGATGTATCTGTACAAAGTATGTTCTTAATAAAAAAGAAAGAATGACCTGCTGAAAACTAGTTCTGTAAGATTTAAAGAGGTGGCTTGTAAACAAAATGGTGGTGTAATTTTTCTTCCTCTAAAATTTTGATTAAAAGAAAATGAAGTGCCTCACATGTTACAAATGATAGCACTGAGCATTCCTCACAGTTATTTCATAAGGCAGTCATTTGTATCTATCATAGTATTTCTTTTTGGTAAATGGGAAAAGTACAATTTAAGACTAGTTTGGAAAGTAAAAAGATATACTAAGAGTTTTCCTGGAAAGTTCTGGCATCGTGAAAATACCAAAAAAGTAAGAAGTTATTATTGACTTCCAGCATTTTCTGATATTATGTCTGGTATCTTCAAACTGGCTGTTAAAAATGACTATTAAGTCCAGCCCATCTGAGCTGTGGGTGAAGAAATAAATTTCAGTCAAAGTATCTGAAGACTGGGAAAAGGAATTTATGTTATCTCTAAAAGGGAAGCTATATTATTACAAAATGCACCCCACAAAGGAAATTTCAAAATTTTTACAATCATGTTTGAAGACAAAATATTTGTATTCAAGAAATTATTAAATGTAATAAAGCCTAATTTTTCATTAGAAACTCAAAATCTCTACCATAATTGGAGGATTGAATGTTGAATTGTATTCCATTAATAAAACAAATTGGTTCATTTCTTTTGCTTTTCCAACAGCGGCTGGTGTTTGCAGTACATGGGGCGGGAGCTGAGATGGATGTGTTTCTATGCATCATCTCTCCTGTCCGTCTGTCCTGTTGTGCAGACTTGAGGGAAACTCCATTCGTTCTGAGGAAGACAGAGCTTCCTGTGAGCCATTAATTGTTCTTAACAGCCAAAATTTTTTAATTACTTTATTTTTATCAAACTTATTTTCAATCCAATTCATTTTCTGTTGGAAATTGAGTATCAGGAGGATCATATAAAGCTCTCTGTCTGTTTTTACTGGTTATTTCAATGAAATTCACTGAAATATAATGTACATATAAAAAATATCTACCCTATGAGTTCATGAGCTTTGATAAATTTATATGTTTGTGCATTCATTAGCACAATAAATTATACTTTTTTATTTATTAATGAGAGAGAGAAAGAAGCCAAGGCCTCTTTCCACTGCAAACGAACTCCAGACACATGCATTACATTATGTGGCTTTAACATGGGGACTGGGGAATTGACCCTGGCCTGCAGGCTTTGTAATAAAGCACCTTTAACTGCTGAACTATCTCCCCACATCCCAAATTATACTTTAAATTACACTAATTGATCTTCCATTTCAAGATGTCAAAACAAAAATAAGCACTTATCCAGTATACCTTCAGAATTGTACATTAATTGACACAATAGGAAGCATCAAAACTGCAGAAAATAGGATCAGATGATCATACACGGTGGCAACAGATTACCCTTAACTTGTATACATTCTTTTCATATACCCCAGGTTAACATTCTTGAAATCATTTTTTTAATCATTAACATTGCATACTCTAGCCATCGAAACATTTCTGTCAATACTAGTTTATTGAATAAAACATGATAGAAGTCTCTCTTGTTAGGGTTTCTCAAGTAGAAACAGAAAACTTGCAGATTTCCAATAAAGTGGGAAATGATGTGGTTCAATTGTAAGAAATTCTAAAGCAGTGTTCAGTGAAAATTCCTTTTAAAAAAAAAAAAAAAAACACGTAGAGCAGTCCTCAGCCTCCTGGCTGACTTGTCCCATCTCTTGATGCACAGGCTGACCCTTACTCAAAATTGACACAGCTGCTCTTCCCAGAGTTGTACTGGGAAATCAGGTCTATTTTCATGTGCACTGTTGGTATCAGGGTTAATGACAGAGGGCCATGACAGACAGTTTCATGGGCCTGAGGCTTTGTTTAATCTCCAGAGAAACTGGCGGTGTCCTAAGCAAAGGGGAAGAGAGCTTCAGAATGCCAGGAGAGACTGACGCTATCAAAAACAAAAGAGGGAGAAGCCCAAGAAGCCCAAAATATCTAAATATGGGGAGAAAGATTTTTTTCTTTCAGTTTATTTAAAATTTTTGTTTATTTTTTTTTTTTTTCAGAGCAACAGACAGACAGAAAGAGAAAGAGGCAGAGAGAGAGAGAGAGAGAGAGAGAGAGAGAGAGAGAGAGAATGGGTGCACCAGGGCCTCCAGCCAATGCAAATGAACTGCAGATGCATGTGCCACCTTGTGCATATGGCTTATGTGGGTACTGGGGAATTGAGCCTCAAACTGGGGTCCTTAGGCTTCACAGGCAAGCGCTTAACCACTAAGCCATCTCTCCAGCTCGAGAAAAGAGGTTTTAAGGGCTTTCAGAAAGGGCAGGAGAGAGAACTTATGCTATATATAAAGAGAATGTCCCTCAGAGATTCTCCCTCAGAGAAGTGGTGTTTGAATTGCCACATCCCTACCCAGGCCTACAAATAACGGCTGAGGGGAGGTCTCAATCCTCACCCAAGCCCTGGAGCAGCAAGGCTTAGTCAATTTCCTTCATTGTAGATAAGGATTGTTTCATCTGTTTAACTTTGACTTATTTTTTTTGTTTCCTTGCACTCTATATGACATCCAGTGTCATGTTAACTAGGAATGGTGAGTGTTCCTTCTGTTTTGCTCATGATCTTAAAGGAGAGTGCACTGTTTCTCACTATTAAGATGCTAGTGCACAGCAGAGGTGTGGTTCAATAGGGAGGTACTTGTCTAGCATGGGAAAAGCCCTGACTTCCATGCACAGTGTGCACATGTATGTGTGTGTGTGTGCACGTGCATAGATGTACAGAGTACATAGATGTGCAATTATTTATAGAATTTCTTCCTCAGGTTGAAGAGGTCCTTGCTCATTCCTAGTCCAATGAGAGATTTTGTGTGAATAGAATATCGGTTGTTGTTCAATACTTAAAAATGAACTGCCTTATGCTTCCTTCCAAGATGACAAGATCCTTTACTCCCTCAGTGATAATAATGATTTTTTTAACTGTTTCTCTTTTATGAATGTTATGACAGGTTCAAAGTAATGGACCATAAGTAAAAAGAAACAAGCAAACAACAGAAATCCTACATACAGATGATGATGAGACGTCAAACAGGTTCACAGGAAATGAAAAAGGCTTTCTATTATGGACATCTAAATATACTCCCTTCTGAAGCACCTCAACTGCCATGCTCTAATACCATCTTCCACTTGGAAAAGTTAGGGCAGTCATTGCCTCATCTTCCCAACACCAGTTACAAATTTTTCTCAGTCCAGGGTGGCATGAAGAAGAATAGGGCAAGACTTGTTTTTTATTTTTTTTTTTTAAGTCAGTCATCCAGGGACAGAGGCCCTGGAACAGGGATGTCACCTTGCCTGGCCTGGCAGGATTAGAACTGGCACCTAATCCAGTCTCATCCAAGATATAGATGCCAATGAATTTTCAGCATCAGCTTCCTGCTTCTTCCTCAGCTTAGCACACCTGTGATCTGGCCTTTCCTGAGTCAGCCTCTTGAGCTCATCAGCCAATCAGGTTTCTCCTTTATACACGTGACGTCTTATGGTGAGGATCATGGTAACTTGATGTCCAACCCATATAAAGGAGCCTAACTGTGTGTGAAAACACGGCCCTCTTTTCATTCTCCTGACCCTGACTCTTCTGGTCCTTGCTTTGGTAAGCTCTTCCCTAGCCTGGCTCACAGGGAAATATTTCTTTATTGTCTGGGTCCTTTCTTACCTTGTATTTGGGTGCTTTCTGCCTTTGTTACATGTATGATCTCTTTTTAAGCTCTGAGTCCTTTACTATCACTTAATACTCTTTGATCTCTTTTGTGAGGGGATCTTGCTGCTTGAGATCTCTGGCTCTCTCTCTCTCTCTCTCTCTCTCTCTCTCTGTGTGTGTGTGTCTTCTTCAGAATTTCACTATACTTTTCTCTGTATGAAGGAGATTTTTCTCCTTCTCTCTTTGTAGCTTGGACCTTTCAGCTAGCTTTCCCTCTGGATCCCAATGTTCCCCAAAATAATCCTTATAATTCATAATTTTCCACTATCCAAGTCTGTTTTTTTTTTCAATTCTTTGCTACCACAAATAAGGATGTAGGAGCTCCTTCATCTTAATAGAATTCATTTTTCCCCTGGACCTGAAACCATACATCAGTATGATTGTTTTTCTTTATAATATATTGTTATGAGAAATCATATTGACTGTTTTTTTAATTAGTCTCTAATACATATAACTCATCACACTTGGTCATAGAGCTCAATGCTTTATATACAATGTGGAATTTGACTTGCCAAGATTTTGTTTTGGAATTTACATGTATTCATGCTGTGGTTGCAATGAACTCCCCAGAGTTGATGCATTAGACTCTTATACCTAGATTCAATGTTTTGCAAGGCAAAACTTGAAAGGAGGTTGGGACACAAGATTCTGTTCCTTGTGACTAGATTAATGACGTCACCAAGGGAACTGATTGGCTGTAGCAGAATTGGGCTCTTGGTTAAAAAGGTAAGTATAGCCCTTCCCTCTTTTATTCTCAACCCCTTCCCCAGCTCTACCCATCACTCTGTCTTCCAGTCTTTCATCATGGAGAGATGCAGCATAACTACCCTTGCCTGCGTGTTAACTTTTGGCTTCCCAGCCTCCTGTCCTGTAAGCCAAACAATGTCCTGTTCAGTATAAATTATCTACACCATGGTAATATATTAGAGGATCACAGAATGCTGAAACATTTTAAGATATATTGATCTCTGCATTTTTGCTATAAAACTTTCAACTGGTGTATATGTTTGTTAGGGTAATGTTCTATTTTCTGACAGCTTTTGTAATTTTCAGAAAATAATACCTTAGAATTGTGAAATTGTTATTATTTTCTTTCATTTTTTTAACAGATTTCATCCATTTGGTTATCTTTTTGTGGTGCTTTGATTTGTTTGGGGCTTCAAAATCTACTAATTATTGATTGAATTTATTTAATAGAGGTTCATCTATTAGGATCGCTATATGTTTTGTGTGTATTTATTCTTGTCTTTTTGGAAATTGGTCCAAAGTCACAAGTGATAAAAATGCTGATAGGACATGACATTTTCATCTTTTAATACCATAATATATTTAGTCATAAGCTATTTTTCAATTCTGTTATTATATTTTATGTGGGGAGATATTTATTAATTGTATTAATTTTTCACAGAACCCACTTGTTTTCTGTTACTGGCTTTATTACATTCTTGTTTGAATATCATTAATTTATTGTCTAGTATTCATTACTCATGTTTTCCTAGATGTAGGATTAATTTAGTATTTTTCTAGTTATATAGACAAGAACATTAGTTACTGAACACATATTTTCTTTTGAAATATATGCATGTGATCTTATGCATTTTCATTTAAGCACTTTTCCTGCATCCATAATTATATAGTCATAATAATATCAGCATTTTAAAAACTATATTTAATTAATTTAAACACATAAAATGTAAGGACAGGTCATAATTATGAGTGGTTAATTATTTTCTGGAAAATAAAATAGCATAATTCTAAATGTGTGTGCATTAAAACAGGATTTAAATACATAATATTAAAACTAATAAACCAATAAGAACCAACTATATTGTTATTCTTTGAATCTTTAGCATTTTCTCATTAGTAGCTGATGTATTCAGGAGGCAGAAGTCCATACACATAAGTCATAATCTAATTGACACAAACATTCACACTATCAGTCAAAACATATACGGTTAATCTAATAACTGACATCTCTTTTCAGGTGGACAATGAACCATCAGCTAACAACAAAAAACACAGTAAGGGCACATTCTTCTTAAAAAAGAACTAAGATGACCCCAATTTTTTTGGGGCATTATGCACAGAGACTGGGGCTCTCTTGAGCAAACTCACAATGCATGATAAACATTCCCCATTGATGAGGGCCCCTTTGAAAGTGGGAGGAAGGGGAGGAGGACAATGGAACCAATACTATGAATGTAAAATCAGAATAATATAAATAAAAAATATATATTGATAAAAAAATGAGAATTTTTTTTTTTCAAGAAAGACTATATTATACACTTGTTGAGGTCAGCTTTGAGTTGCTGCACAAAGAACTCAACCAAAAGCAGCTTGTGAGAGGAAAGGGTTCATTTTGGCTTATAGACTTGTGGGGAAGCTCCATGACGGCAGGGAAGAATGACAGCATGAGCAAAGAATGGGCATCCTCTTTTGGCCAACATCAGGTGGACAACTACAGCAGGAGAGAGTGCCAAACACTGTCAAGGAGAAGTTGACTATAACGCAATAACACACATAAGCCTGCCACTAACACCCTTGCCCCTGCCAGGAAACTTCCATCTCCCAAACTGCCATCAGCTGGGGACGTAAGCATTCAGAACACATAAGTTTATAGAGGAAACTTGAATCAAACCACCACAACACCATAGGATAAACCCTCACTTTAACTGAATAAAACATATACATAACACCTTGTGATTAATTAATACAAAAAGTTAGAAAATATCCCAACATATGAAATAGTTGAATAACAAATTTCTAATTTTAAAAATTATAAATGTAAAAATTTGGAAAAATTTTAAAGATACTTCTTAAAAGAGTTTATCTAATTGGAAATGAAATTACAATGCCATTGTGGTATCCTTGTTTACTTCCTTCTTGATTTTACATTTTATGAAACACTGCTTTGCAGAAAGCCTATGTCTTGCAGCTCTTTAAGTTGTTATGATATCAGAGGATTGTGTTTGTGGATGTTGGGTAGATAAGCTGTCTTTAGTGTATTACTGAGTCTGTTTGTAGGCCTAAGTCCGAGGTCTGCCATGACAGTTACCTACCCATGGGTGGTACCCCAGCAGACTTCCACTGCACCCTTACTCTCTTACCTCACGGAGCAGCTCCCAGCTGAGTTCTTTGAAGTCTTGCCCTTACCTTGAAGCTAGGCACTCCAAGCAGAGCCATGCTGTCTTCCAGGAGTCTCATGAGTGAGAATTGTGGCACGTTCATGGAAGAAAAGCCCAGAAAATTGTGAGAATTTCCACTAACCATTCAGAACCTTGAAATCCCTGTCTTAAATTAATCTACTTTTGATTTCTACAAATTCACTAAAATATTATTGAGGGGCATCCAACTTTTTGGCACTATGACATGAGAATTTTATTCATGCCTATGCTGAGACACATACAGACCACAGGACATAGGTTGGACATGCCTGATAGTATTTATATCAGCTAATTCTTAGTTTTATCACTGTGATGAAGTGTCCTAGAGATTTTTAGATATATATGTTATTTTAAAGATGAATTGAATGATTTCAGAGCTTAACTTGAAGTCAGTTACTTAATTATAAAGAAACATTTTTTTTTAACTTTTATCGGGGACTTGATTATATGAGCATACTGTAAAATGTTCTTTTTTCCATCAAGTTATACTCTTTTGTCCCTTCTCTTCCCAAACTCCACTCCCATTACACTGGAGTCCTTCAGTGGGAGTATGGGTAATCACTGTGGGTTTATGAATTTACCATGTGGATCAGTTTGGGAAGACAGTGCCCCATAGAATGGCCCCTTTCCACCCTTGCTCTTAACATTCTTTTTGCCTCTTGTCTGCAATATCCCCCAAGCCTTGGAGGTCATGATAGAAATCTCCTTACAGAATGCTTATGATATAGTAAAGAATATCAAACATACACACACACACATATATTATATGTGTATATATGTAGTATATATGTAGTATATATGTATATATGTATATGTATATGTGTATATATATGTATATGTGTATATATATGTATATATATATGTATATATATATATATATATATATATATATGTAGTATAATAACATCACGGTTATACACACACATATATGTGTGTGTATGTAAATATATACTTAACTGACTTTATAGTGTAAAATCATGAATAATGAAAGATTTTTCTTTCATATACACTATTATACCTGTCTACAGTTCACTTTAATATCTTTATATACTCATGTGTACTGTTTCAAACTATAGATTACTAGGGAAATATATTTTTGATTTTTACCCATACAGTAATTGACTTGGTGAGGTGGTTTGAATGTGGAATGCCCCCATAGTCTGATGTGCTTTGCATACTTATTCCCCAGTTGGTGGTAATTTGAGAGGGTCATGAGGTTTTGGGAGGTGGAGCCTTGCTGGATGATGAAGTGTGCCACTGGATGAGGTTGATTAGTCCAAGGCACTGGAAGATCATGGTGATTCACTTGGACTACTTCTTGCCATGCCACTCTCCCAACAATGACAAAGCTTCCACTTGAAACTGTAAGCTGAAAGGGACCTTTTCCACCCATGAGCTGCTTTTGGCCAGATGTTTTATCTGAACAACAAGGAGGGAAATTCTTGCACGTGGTATATTTCATCAAGCATATTGACACATATTTTGAATTCTGACTTCAAAAACACAGTATACACAGAACTATTTGTTCTTGACTAGATTTACACGGCAACATCTTTGCCTACATTGTAACACATTGCTTTGCTGCAGAATTTCAGAATGATATTTCTTCAAGTTATATGCTCATATTGACTTTAGTACATGTAATCACTGTCCATTTCACTTCTTATAGACAGAAAATACATATTACAGCAAATGAGTTCATTTTTTCTATGCACTTTTGCTTTGATCATTCAGAGAGCAATCCTATCTGTAATTTAGTAAAGCATAGGGAAATGGCATGTTATTGTGCTTTTATTTTCTGTTTTACCATATTATTTTGAGAATATGCAGAATATTGAAATGTACAGAGTGCTTGGAAGAAATTGCTTTCACATTTTTCTTTCCTTTTATGATTACCATCATTAGACAGCCCCATTGTATGCTAGAATTAATCAGTCCATTAATGTTTAGTATATTCAGAAATACTTAGCCTTCAGAATCTTATTTGGTTATCTTCATTCTTACCTTTGCAAAATGAATGCTTTAGAACAGAGAAAATTGAGAATTGACAGTGACTCTAATAAGTGAATACTAAATTAAATTGAGCCATATATTTGTCTGAAAATGGGTGAATGTAGCATTCAATACAGAAATCCTCTGACCAGTTATCATAAGAACTTTCACGAGAAAAATGTGGATACTATATCATTTCATGAGAAAATAGAGATTATTGATTTAGAAATTGCTTCATTAAGTTTTTTTAGATATTAGACATAATATGATAATACAAACTGAAGGAAAATCACCATTAAACATGATGGTATAAGAGGAAATGTTAAGATTTATCAATTGGAAAATGATTCAGCTGAACTGAAAAGGCAGTAAAGTAAGTTCCTATTTTGGCATACTCTCTGGAAACAGGAAAATGAATTATAGATTTTTTGCTTCGTGAAGGAATAGTCAGAGAAATGTTGTTTAAAAATTATGTATGCATAAATATCCCATCTATTGAGAAACCTAAAAATGTGCATGATACTCTTACATCAGCAATGCAAATTGAAATTAAATATGTTTTGTAATTAAGTGGTTTTAACATGGCATTGTATAAAACATTAAAATATTTACTAACATTACTACTTTAATCAACTACATATGAAATTTTTATGAAATCATGTGGACAGTAGTTTTTGTATTATTGTTTGCAATGTGTCAGTAAGTTGTCAGGTTCTGGTATAGCAAACAACTCCTTACCAATGAACTTTTTTTACTAACTGTTAACTGGAGACAATTAATTGTATTAGATCTTATGTGTTATACATGGCATTTTTTTCTGAAAGTGTAAAACTGTCTACAAATAAACTTACAAACATGTGAATGTACATTATAAATATATAAGATTTATTTATATATTATGTAGATATTTCATGCAATTTATAATAGTTCAGATATGTGGACACACATATATGTATGTATATCCTTGAAAAACAAACCAAATCACAACATTCTGTTAACAATCAATTAGTTCTATTGTTTTGGGGCTATGACAAGTTAGAACAATCGTGGAAGTAAACGTATGTTGACCAAGCACCGTGGCTTATCTTAAGACCCACTGAAGCAAAGCAAAAGAGGAGAGAGAGATATTCTTTGGGAGTCATTTTTCTTTTTAGGAGAGGGAACGTAGTAGATTAAGATCCAAGTAAAAGCAAGCATTGTTTAGAGACAGTGACTGTAGGATTCAAGAATTAGTCCTGGGTAAAATGAGATAGAATACTCACTTTTGTAATGGTTTTAATTGAGCATTTTTGCCATATACCCAACATTATTACAAGAAAACTACTAAGAGAAAAAAATGACATAATTAATTTAATCTGTTATATAATCTGTCAAAGTAAAAGTAAAAGGGTATTGATCTGACTAGCATTTATTTCTCAATCTCCTCATCTACTACCCACTTCATGATATGCCTATCTCTTGACTTTTTACAAATAAAATTCATAGTCTTGTTATTAGCCAAATAATGTTGTGTTTGTGTTAGGACAGTGCAATTGAGGCCAGTGTACTCTACTATAATGCTTTGTGTGAAGTATGCTCTCATTTTAGAGTTATGTCCTGTTAATAGTTTTTTTTTTTTTGTTTTGTTTCTGTTTCTCAATGTTGCCTATGGAGTATCTTCAATGATAGATGAAATATAATTGGTAACATCTAAATGTAAAAAGTCAACTATTTCATTTGCCAGCATCATAAATATGTTCTTACAGTAGTTAGTTTTATGTGGTAATTTGACTATATCACCATACTAAGTGATTTAATAAAACACTACATTTATGGGTTGCTATGTTGTTAATTTGTAGGCATGAATAAAGAATACTGTCTTCTTAATGTCAGAAGAGAGTCTGTATGGATTTAATTTCTAATAAATATCTTTTGTGGGTTTTTTCACTTAAATTTAGTATATTGCCCTTAGTTGTGCAGATAAAACTAATTGAGACAGTTAAGGCCCTGAATGTAAAAACTGACAGGCATACAGGTAATATTTTTCTATAGTTATAAAAATAGTAATTCTTATTATATAATAAAGTATTATATTTGAAGCTCTGATGTTAGAACATACTTCATACAAAGCATAATATTAAAAACTTGGCCAGACATGAGTTCTAAGATCTTCCTAGTAATTTGACTGAAGTACTTGCCTATTCTCTCTGAACTTGGAATCTTTACCAGGTAAGTAAAGATTGTATATGATATGTAGCCTGGGGATGGTGTACATGCCTTTAACCCCAGAACTTGGGAGGCACAGGTAGAATGTCTCAGTGAGTTTGAGGCCAGCCTGAGTCTACATAGTGAATTCCAGATCAGCCTAGGTTAGAGCAAGACCCTAATTTGACAAACAAAGATAAATAAAGATTATATATCTAGAATAATACATTCAACTCATAATATTCACTCTTGATCATAAATGTGATATGCTACAGGAAAACACTTTTTTAAGTACATTGACGATTAGCAGAATATTACTTTTGTTTTTTGTAATTCATCTTCTTATTTTTTAACCACTACTTAACCATTATCCTTTCTACTCTGTCTTTTCTAAATTGATGATTTTTCATAAGTGTGAAATTATATTTCTTTTTTAAATATTTTATTTTTTTATTTATTTAAGATAAAGAGAGAGGTAGGTAGAGAGAAGGAGAGAGACAAAGAAAGAGACACCCAGAGAAAGAAAGAGAAATGGGCACACCAGGGATTCCAGCCATTGCAAACGAACTCCAGACATATGCTCTACCTTGTATGACTGGTTTATGTGGGCATTAGGGAATCAAATTTGGGTACTTAGGCTTCACAGGCAAGCACCTTAATGGCTAAGTCATCTCTCCAGCCCAGTGCTTCTTAAACACAGATTCATCCATTGTACCACTATTATCCAGATTCTTAAAGAACATAAACTGTTTGGTTTGTAAGAAGTGAGCCATAACTAAGTAAATTTAGATGAAAAAAGGCATGAAGTCATAGTTTAAACAAGCTGAAGTCTGATAACTAGAGACAAAAGACTGGCAAAAAATGGTTGAGGAGCCAAGGGATAGAGAATTAGAAAAAAAATGTATTTTTTGTAGAGCAGAAATGTTCAATGGGAATGAATAGTAACTCTTATTTTTTTTATAAATTTTATTTTTTATTATTTATTTTTGGAGAGAGACACAGAGAGAGAGAGACAGACAGACAGAGAGGAAGAGGGAGACAGATAGAGATGGGTGCGCCAGCAGTCTCTCAGCTGCTGTGAATGAAATCCAGATGCATGCGCCCCCTTGTGGGCAAGTGAGGCATTGCACCTTTGCATCAATTTGCATCTGGCTAAACGTGGGACCTGGAGATTGGAACCACTGGAGATTGGAACCAGCGTTCTTAGGCTTAGCAGGCAGGTGCCTTAACAGCTAAGCCATCTCTCCAGCCCAATAGTAACTCTTATTACTCAGTGCATTCTCTCTTCCCCTAAATAATTTATTTAGTAAAATATAGGCATATCTGTTTGTCTTACAGAGTCCAACTTATTTTAGATGAATGCAATTACTATTGGATTATGCTATATACTGGTGTCAGATGGTAATAGCTGCTTTTGGAGAAGAGCATCAGTAGGAACTTTGATTCTGGAACAGAGGGAACGATAGAAACCACTAAAAAGTGAACTGACATACTATACAGAAATGAGCCTGAAGGAAATATTACACATGTCAAGTATGGGAGGAAAAGCTGATGTCAGATGAAATGGTTTGTTGGAAGGCTCTCCAACGAACTGAGCTGCTTGCAGGCTGGACAGTGGACTCCACAGATACACCTTCCATGAGTCCTCACCTATACTGGGGTGGAATTTCTAGTGAAGCAGCTGTCTTTGAGTCATCTATTACTCCTGTAAACAATCCCTCACTCTGCTCTGTAAGGAATCCCTCACTTTGCTCTGTAAGCATCTGCAGTAAACACATTTGTTCACCAAACTGACTTTCATGTCATTGTACATTGGTCTGTCGTCTGTGCCCTGGCAGGGGTGAATAGAAAAATGTATGTGTCTCCCCAGTGAAAAAGGCTTCTTGGAACAACATAGTTATCCACAGTATCAAAATGTAGGCAAAGCACATGTTATTTCTTTATAAATATCAAAGTCAAATAAGCCATGACTCTGCTTGGTGAAAAAGAAAAAACCTGCAGGAAATTTTTCAAATTAAACATTTACATGTTATAGCAGGTTAAGATTTATCTACATCCTTCCACCTCTCCTTATCTCTTTGGTTCTTTACCCACAGAGTGGATTAGATCAGGAATCACCAGATGAATTAAATAGCACATGTGATAAAGTGAACGCCATAGTTATTATATCTGAAATGAAAGGAACTTCTTTCCCTGAAGGGTCTTAGGATTGTCGGCGTGAGACTGCTTTTTTGTGCCAGTTACTCTATCTGAAACTCTCTCCTTCCCAGAAGAATCTTGATCCATTTGAATCACGCTTCCAGATACAAGGTTGCTAAAATATCCAAATAGTGTGTGTGAGGGGATATTTTCAAATTTCACCAATTAAGTTGCATCTATACTAATAATAAAATAACCAAAATGAATGAATTGAATTTGTAATTAAGCTGTTCAGCTCCACATCAGATTCTGCACAGCTCTGATCTGATCATTCTTGGGTTGCATCTTATTGTCATCTGACTAGTTGAAATTCCAGTGCTTTGGGGGTGTTGGTAGACTACAGGAGAAGCTGACATTCTTTATTTAGATTAGAATAGCAGGCATTTTTAAGGCTTATTACAGAAGATAGTTCTTAAAAACATATTTCATTAATACCTTAAAGGACTGAAATAATTAATACTATGGAGGATATCAATTTTATTTTTTCCTTAGAATTCATGTATTTCACAAAATCCAAATCTTGTCACATAACTCATTCCCCATGCAAATTTTATCCTTTTGTCTATTTCACACAATTAAAATCGCTCCAATTCATTATGAAATGGTCAATAAAATGAGCTTCTGAATCCAACTATTCTATTTTTTTTCTCTTAGTTTGATTTTTGTCACTCTGTATCATGTAAATTAATTGTGATATTTTACATTTGGCTAGGATTTAGTTTATATGGAAAATACTTCAATTAAAAAGTGTTGTAATCTTAGAAGAAACCATGGCCAAGGAGATGGAGGAAGAACCTCTGAAATCCTTCTCTCTATATCAGCCATGAGCACACTCCCCAAAATTGTGAAAATCTGCCATTGTAGAAGTATCAAAATTAATCAAAACTTATAATCATCCAAGGAGAGTTATGCAGGATTAAGTTCAGTAATGAGTAACATAAACTGTGGCATTTTAACTTATCCTGTTCCAGTCCTTACTTTTTCAGCTTTCTGCTAGCATGGAAAACAAAAGCCTTGGTAGTAAATAAACAGTGGAAAGCCGAAACCTAGTAGATCCAGAAAGAGCAATATCCATGAGGAAAGTAAATAATGAATTATAATAACATGACCAAAAGGATCTGTGATAGCTATATTAATATCCAAGTTTATTAATAATATTGACTTCATGACAAAAGGTGTTACTGGAGACAAACTACACAATCTTACAAGAAAAACAGTCAATTTTCCACAAAATGTGATAATTAGAAACATTTGTACCCCTAAATAGAAGCAACTGATTATTCCTATGGATAACATTTAAGTCCACAGAGGTCTCACTTTCTGTCACTGTGACCATTAAAAGTCAAGATTTAGGCAATATTGTAAATCTTTCATTGTCTAGTCACCAGAATATATGACATGTACAAGAAATCAACAACTACTGTTTTACAGGACTATGATGTGCCAGATAGTTTGTCATTTAGCATAATCCCTCTCTGGTACACAGGTGTTGTCAATGATGATAGTGAGATTCACTGTAATTTAAATTTTTTATGATTGTTTATGAACACACAAACATGATTTTTGCTGAGCTATATTGCTTGAAAATTATATTATGAAATTAGAACATGAAATAATTTATAGATCAGGACTTGAAGCAAAAATAGATTGAGCCTAAGTGAGTTCTGATATGAGGTACAGAATAGAGAAGAATATCAACACAATTTTAATTTGTGGCACCATTCAGAGCTTTATTCTATTTTACTTAGTCCTTTTTTTAGCTTAAGGAATAATTGCTTTGCCTTTTTCCAGATATTTTTATTATTAAGAGCATATTTTTTATGAATACATCATGTGTTGATACCATCTTTTCCCTCCTCCCTGTCTCCATTCCTCAGGGGGCCCTCCTCAGTGGAGTTGATGATATTCCCCATGGGGGTGTGGGTTATGTGCTGTGGAAGCAGCAGTCAGTTATGGGGGAGAAGCAATGTTCCTGGGTATGAAATCCCAACCTGTGGCTCTTACAATCTTTCTGCCCCCTCTTCTGCTGAATTCCCTGAGCAGTGGTGGGTGGGTTTTAGGTCTACTTCAATGATGAGTTCTTAGGAGCCTCTGGATTTCTGCTTTGGTATATGTTGAGTATCCTTAGTGTCTGTCTCCTTCACCCTGGCACTGCTGGCCAAGCTCCCCATGGAAGCATCACTCTTGCTTGTCTCCCCACTTCCTGTGTGGTTTTCATTGGGCCTTGACTGAGGGGTGATTTATCTACTTGGATCTCAGTACCTTATGAAAAAGAAATACAGATTATCCAACAGAGAATAAAGGTTAAAATGGATAAGTATTTATTAATTTAGGGAGAGTTTGATGGATGTAGCCCCTCTTTTAGTTAAAGACAATTTGAGCTTGACATTGAGGAGCATAATCTTTGTCTGCATATGATTCAGCTCTCATTCCTAGCTCCTGATATGGATTCAAATCAGAAAGCCATTGGTGATCCACCAAGGTTGTGTGCCACCATTGCACTTCTTATCAGATTGGTTGCTTCTGAGTAGCTTAGACCCCTGGTTGCTCACACCTTGTTGGCCACCAGTAGTTTATGTTTCACTTTCTAGCACTAAACAGGCTGTGTGGGGACACACACCTCACCACTAAAGACAAACACCTCCTCAAGGTGAAAGGATGGAAAATGATATTCCAAGCAAATGGGAATAAGAAACAAGCAGGTTTTTCTATTTAATATCTAATAAAATATACTTCAAACCAAAAGTAATCAAAAAGGACAAAGAAGGGCATTTCTTACTCATCAAGACAATGATCCCAAAAGAGTACCTCACATCATAAATGTATACGTACCAAATACAGGTGCACCACAGCTTATAAAAAAGAGAAAGAAATCATGGTAAATGTCCTATTTTTTCAATAGCAACAAAAAAACTTAAATATCTTGGAATAACACCAACCAAGGATGTTAAAGACCTCCATAATGAAAATATAGAAATCCTCATGAAAGAAAATGAGTAGAATCTGAGAAAATGGAAAAACTTCCTATCTCCTGGATAAGTAGATTTAATATTTTGAAAATTCTACCCAAAGAAATATACAGATTTAATGCAATACCAATAAAAATTTCAGCATCATTCTTCACAGAGATATAAAATGTGATCTCAAAATTCATATGAAATTGCAGCAGGCTTTGTATAACCAAACATATCCTCAGCAAAAGAAACACCTCTGGACATATCAATACATCTGATCTAAACCTATATTACTAGGCCATAGTAACAAAAACAGCACAGTACTGGTATAAAAATGGAAATGTACACCAATGGAACAGAATTGAAGACCTGGACTTTAGTTTAAATAACTACAGTTACTTGACCTTTGACAAAGGTGCCAATAATGTTGACTGGAGAAAAGACAGCATCTTCAACAAATGATGCTAGACAAGTTGAATTACAGCATGTAGAAAAATGAAACTAAACCCATTCATCTCAGCACACAAAAATCAAGTCCAAATGGGTTAAAGACCTCCATATAGGACCCGAAACACTTCTACTGTAATAAAAAGTAGGAGGAGCTCTCCACAATATAGGAGTGGGGAAAGACTTCCTGAATGAAACCCAGTAGCCCAGAAAATTAAACAATCACTCAATCCATGTAATCTCATGAAGCTGGAGTATTTGCACAGACAAACTTACCATAATCAGAGCCAATAGAATACCTACAGAAGGGGAGAAAATTTTCACCAGCTATACCACTGACAGAGGCCTAATATCTAGATTCTACAAGGAACTCAAAAAACTAAACAATAAAAAAGCAGCACTAAGAAAAATTAGTACAATTACATTTGTAGAAAAATGATGAGACTTGGAGCAGATCATATTCAGTGAACTCACACATCAACAGAGAGACAATCGCCACATGGTCTCACCCATCTGCGGCTCCTAACCTGCATCAGCTCAAGGTGCTGACATACCTGATAAGCAACTTGAGGCCCATCAAGAGGGATGGAAGGGTTTGGTGGTAGGGGTAGGGAGGGGTGGGAAAAAAAAAAAAAAAACTAAACACAAAGTAAACTGGTACCACAGAAACTTTTACCCTTGAAGATAGACTAAAAGATTGAACCCTCATCAGGATTATGAGCACCTGAACAGAAGGTTCCTGGAGAGACTGGAATGAAGTTTAACCTTAAAAAATATTGTCTCTGCCCTGTAACTCCCAAAGCCAGAAAGCTGTTGCTGCCCACAGTGAGTTGTTGGTTGGAGAGCCCTACAAGGTCCCCAAAACAAGACAGGCTTCTGTCAAAGCACTTGATTACCAGGCTGAGGTTAAAGGTAAGAACCTATTGCTGAAGACACTGTATACTACCAGCACAGAACATGAAGACACCAGGATGGAATCCAGAAGACAGCAAGATCCCAGACAGTTAAGTCTATCTAGTGCTGGAAACACTATATGAGTTGCTGGGGGAAAGTAGCCAACAATTCCTACCAACCAGGCTTCTAAGCTACTCAGAAGGAAACACCCTGACAAGATTTACATACAAGCTCAATAGTGGCACACAGCCTTGGTGAGTAACCAGTAGCTTTCTGATTGGCTAAATGATCTGTTCAATGGAAAGGAACCCACATCTGGAACTGCCAACCAGGTCAAATACCTATGGATTTTGGTCTTCAAAGTCATGCTCCTACTAGTCTTTGGATAAAAATGGGGCTACATCCATCAAATTCTCCTTAAATTAATAACACTTGTACCATTTAACCTTTGCTGACCTCACGCTCCATTGGAGAATTTGTTTTTCTTTTTCAGATGGTAGCGAGACCCAAGGAGATAACTCCCCCTCACACTTCAGCCAAGCCCCAGATGAAATCACAGAGGTACTGGGAGATGAGCAAGAAGGAAGGTTCCATGGTGAGCCTACAATCACTGCCAGGGTGAAGGAGACAGATTACTCAACACCTACCAAAGTAGAGATCCAGGGGATCCTAAGAGCTCAACACTGAGAGAATTATGTGGAAGAGGGTACAGAAAGATTGTAAGAGCCACAGGTTGGGTCATCATTCCCAGGGCATTGCCTGCCCCCAACAACTGACTGCTGCTCCCACAATGCATAACCCACAACCATGGTCAATCCCTGACACCCTACTGAGGAGGGACACCAGCAGAATTGGGGCAGGGATGAGGGAAAAGATGGTACCAACATATGATGTTTCCATACTGTTTGTCCATAATTGAAAAGAAAAAAGTCAGAAATATTGATTCTCAAGTTTCCAAAGCTTTAGTCTTCACCTATTTTACTTTATAATTTAATTTTCTGATGTATTATTTTATTTCTTGCATTGGTTAAACATCTGATGAGAAGTAGTTTAAGGAAGGAAAGGATTTCTTCTGTCATCCAAACCTTTTTCCCCCAGGCAGTTTTTGTAGGTACTCCAGAAGACACTGATAAGTGAACATAGAATCTCACGTCTCACACAAACTTGTCACTTTGAGTCACTGGTGCTCAACTTTCCTTCCCTCTCTCCCCACCCCTTTCTGAAAACCCCAAAACTCTGTGACTTCCCTTTACTCCAGCTCTCCAGGCTTCCCTCTCTTTCTGAGAGAATCCTTCCAGTGTTTCCTGGTGGTCTGAAACTTGCTGACCTCCCCAGGCACCATAACCATCGGAAAGGAAACTATCTGTCTAAGTCCTCTATTGCAAACCTTGAACCTGACAAATTACACAGTAAGTCTGTGGAAATAGACTGGAAAGCTAGTGCTGTAGATAATCTCAGATGCCATCCCATGTGGGCTTCATATTTAAATACATCAAGTGAGGGATTTTTAAAGCCTGAGAACCATGTGGTTATACTTATGTTTAAAAAATATGTATAGTAATGGGCTTCAGGAGAGTAATTCTGAGTGCAGTGTTCTAGTCAGAGACACAGCCCTTCATTCATCCATTCACCTTCAGAGGCACAGCACGTTTCTATCACTTTGTAAGTATAGATCAAGTTTTAATAAAAACAGTAATAACAGAGACCCATTGTAGCATTTCATACAAGAGACAAAATGTGTAAACTACTCACTTGTCTTTAAAGGGATGGATATATTTTTACAATGTGGTACAAAGTATTTATCCATGTACATCATGGAATCCTATCATTGGGGCCACCTGTCACAAATGATAGACATTAATGATGGAATTAGGTATCGTTATTTCAGGTGAGGTAAACCAGGCAGAGAAAGCAAGCACTGTATAATCTTACTCACAGGCAAAATATAAAACATTTCACCTCATAGAAATTAAAGTAGAAGGATAGTTATCAGAAGGTGGTGAGGATTGGTGGGAGAGAAGAGCTGAAGAAGTTTGGTCAATGTGTACTGTTGTAGTTAGATAGGTATAAGAATTTCCAGTGTTGTTGTTGGTGCATGAGTATGTAAGACAATAATATACTGTATGTTTCAAAAATTAGAAATAAATATATGTAACAATATTTTCTGAATAGTAATGGTAAATACTTGGGGAGGTATACATGCTTAAACTGATTATTACAGACTAGGTATGTGTTAAAATATCCCATTATCCAATTAATATTTACCATTTTTAGTTTTTGTAATATATCACTTTAGAGGTAACTTTATAAAATAGGATAAATATTTTAAAAAGCATCTTTCACTATGTGTTCATCCCTCTTTGTCCTTTCCTTTCTTGGGAATTAAAGAGTGTCAGAGAAGATAGTTAACAGAGAAAAAATAAATAATAATCTGATGGAATAATGCAGTTGCTTTGTGAATGTGTGAAAAGTATGTTTGGTGTAGTGGTTTGAATGTAAATGGTCCTATAGCCTCACTTTTTTTTTTTTTTTTTTTCAAGGTAGTGTCTTGCTCTAGCCCAGGCTAACCTGGAAATCACTATGTGTGGGGAGCATACCCTTGATCTAAGACTGATCCTCCTCTACTTGCTTCCGGAGGGACACAAGTGGAGCAGTAAGGGAGGAAGGGGACACGTGCCTAGCTAGACATATTAGATGAATCAACCTAGGCAATCAATGGGGTGACAGATGTCACAGCCAGATTGCCCTCACATCTGACTCAGGTATTTTTATTTAAGCTTCCTGCTTAGACTGGGCTTACAGATGCATGTGACCACTCTCCAATTTGCATGTTGGTTCTAAGGAGTCAAACTCAGGCAGTCTAAGACTCCTCTTAACTGCAGAACTATCTCCACAGCTGGAATGCAGCTTTTTTGACAAGAAATTATGTTGATTTGGAGAAAGTCTCAAATAGTTGTATTGGAAAGACAGGCATGTTGGGAAATATTTTGAAGGTGGAGTTTTTAGCTCATGGAGACTGGTTGTACATAAGCCAGGTGCAATAAATTACAAATGGCTTGATTTCATTGACATGAGTTCTACAGAATAAGAATGTATCTACTGACAGAAAATACATTAGTCATTTCCAGAAGCTGGAGGCAAGGAAAAGTAGAATCTTACTGCTAATGGGCATGAGAATTGTTGGTGTCATTAAATGTTTTATACTTAGTAGTGATGAAAGCTCAACTCAGTAATTATAGTAAAGAGCACATAGTGGTATATTTTTTAAGACATATCTTTAGAATGTGAATTATATCTCAATGAAGCTATTATATAAAGAATCTTGTTTGGATGCAACTTTTAAATATAATGTAAGCATTGTATATGGGTTCTGATTTTTCAGTAATGTCACCAAATACATTTTAGAGAAAATGGCTAAAGTTCCAATTCTGTTTCAGAAAAAGTTGTTCTTTTCAAAGAGAGCCCTTAAAGAATAGTAAAACATTTTTACTATCTCCTCTTATAGGCACTTTATTTGCTTTAAGAAAGATATAAATACATAATTTCTCAAAGATAGGTTTGAAATTGGATAGTGTTGAAATCTGCACTATTGATTTTTATTACTGTGCAAATATCTTCTATTTGCTATATGTCAAGATATTTTCTATGATGTAATGCTTACCCAGAGCTTAGTCTTTGAAATTGTTATCTATTCATAAACAAGTCTTTTACTAGAGGATTTATCCAAACTGTTCTCATTTTTGAGTTTTGTTTTTCCTTTCCCAAATAAGAGACAGAATTGGAAATTTTTATTTGTCTCAAGCTGTTTCCAAAGGAAGTGCTATTTGCTTACATGCTTCAGTAACTTTGAATAAAAACAATGAGAAATTTAAAATACTAGGAGGAAGCTCAGCAAGAAATAAGAATAAAAGGCTATCCATTATGAGGATATTGTCAAAGAAGCCAGTGGGATATAATTATCACTGATATTACTGTGGTAGGCGGCTTTGCTAGAAAGCAATGACATAGGATAGTGGGGAAGTCAATGAGACCACAGGGTCTCAAATCATTAGAAAAGTAACATATCACATGCACTATTTATTCATTATGTGTGTTTTTCTCTTGAACTGGGAAGAAATTTTAATCAGGCTATTTCACAGATGTCATTTTTGTTTTTAAGCAGTATTTAAAACCTTAATTTCTATTAAGAAGAGGTTAAAATTCCCTTAAAGTATATATGATATCTTCATTACTTTCAATGCTCTGTGATATATTTGTGTTTATGGAAAAAATAGAGGTTTATTTTTCCATTATTAAAACAACTGAAATTTAAAATCCTTAAGAAATTGTCAAAACAATGGTAATAAAAGTAGAATTATTCTTTTTTGAAAAAATAAGTAACTAGGGATATAAAGACAGAATATTTATTTTAAAGACAGGTTCATGTATTAATAATCACTATAAACATTATACAGGATAGAACTATATAACATATGTAAAATGATTAAAGGCCTATGTAAAACAGAAAATACAAAAAAAAATACAGGTAACACATAAGTGATTTCTTGGGCCATTGGTTGAATGATCCAAGATAAAGGTATTGCAGACCTCTTAGGAAATGTAGATCTAATGTCTGTAGTAATGGTTTATGATTTTAAAAAATGTTAAAAACTTATCAAGTTGTATTTTTTAAATTTGCAGTCTAATTATGTCAACAATAGCTTATTAGTGTGATTATCTTCTTTGCTAAATACAAAGACATTTTATATATTATGTATGTATATGTATTACACTCACATAGACAGCAACTACCAAGAAAATATATCAAATTTTGTTGTTTGGAGATTGCTTAGTCAGTAAAGTGCTTGCCTCAAAAGCATGAGGATCTAAGTTTGATCCCCAGAACACACATAAATATCTAGTAATGCTGACTTGTGTCCATAATCTCAGAGTTGGGGATGCAAAGACTGGAGAATTCGTAGAGCTCACTGATTATCCAGTCTAGCCTAATTGATGAGTTTCAGACCAATAAGAGATCTTTCTTTAAAAATGAGTGGAAGACTTACCCACAGATGCCATCTGAGCTTATCCTCTAGTTTCAACACACACACACACACACACACATACACACACACACACACAAATCTGAACACACATGTGTGCCCACAAAATTTGAAAAATATACACTCAGCATATACATGAAATATAAAAATGGAACACTCAGAATCCATAGATTGTTACTAGAAAATTTTCAGTGCCAGGGATAGGATACTTTCCAGTGAGTTGTTGACCAGGAGGTCACAGATACCCCCAAAACATTAATAGCCATTGCCAAGGCCCTTGGTTTCCCACCAGGAATAGATGGTAAGACCCTACTGCTGAAGACTCCACATACTTGGGTGGCAAGGTCACTGAGAAATCCTGCTGGGGCTGAGCTGAAAGCCTCCTCCATGTGGACCAACTGACAGAAAGTTGGAAAAAGCTATGCTGCATGCAGGTCAATGGGAGAAAAAAAACACCAGTGAAGGTACTCAACAGTGAACAATGCAAGCTTTAAATTTGGCCAGCCAGGCCAAATGAGCCGATGGGTGCCATAGTGGCATGTCTGTTATGGGGGAAACCAACCACTCTCTAATTGGATTGGAGGCCCACTCCATGGGATGGAACACATCCCTGATACTGAAAACATACGAGAGGGGTAGTCATGAGTCCTAAGGGTGTAATGTCTGCTGGTTTCTTGCTTCGTGTATATACTATTCTCACTAAACTACCCAGTAAGCACTTCTCTTAATGTGCACACCATATATTAATGCTACTCTCACTTTTGATTAGAGAAGTGTAGCAGACAGCTTCAGGTTCGCTGAGATGAACTTCCAGACCAGGCACAGTTATGGAGGAAGGGATATTATTTATTGAAGCTTACAGATCCAGGGCAAGTTCCATAATGGCAGAAGAAGTGGCCTGCTCTCCACAGGACCAGTCAAGAGAGCAAAGACCCAGCCACCACAGCACACAGAGCAAAAACTACAGCCAAAAGGTCACACAGCACACTTCAGGAACTCCTGCTAGGCACATTTGCATATCTTTACAATGGAATCTCAAACCCACACCTTAAGACCAGCCCCCAGTGACATTGCCCCTAGCAAGGTGATTGCGGATGCAAGTTATACATAGTAAAACACTGAATATATTGGGGGACATATATTCAAACTACTACATTCCACCCCTGGCCCCCAATATATTTAGCTCCTGGCCCCCAATAGATTTACAACTATCACACATTGTAAATTGTACTCAGTCCAATTTCAAAGGTTCTCACAGTCTTGATCAACTTAAGATAGTGAGTCCTATAAAATCAAACAAATTAAATACTTTCAACATGTAAAGGCACAGAGTAAACATTTTAACTGGTATAAGACATAGCAAGGAGAGACTAGAATAATGCAAACTCAACCACCATCAGCAGTCATCAAACTTCTGCAGTTCAAGTTCAATATAACCAGAGACTGACAATCTCCAGGTTTTCCAATTCCGCCCCTCCAGCTGGGCAGAGTCGCCAGGGAAAACTTTCATCCCATGCCAACACTGCACTCTATGGTAGCCCTTTTGCACAGTCCTGGTATATCCAAAACATCTTCAGGTCTCCATGCAAACCACGGTCCATCTTCCAAAGGCTCTTCCATCATATTCCTGAGGGTCTTCATGCCCTGCCTCATGCCGCATCTCAGCAGCAGCTCCTGGAACCATGTGCAACTCATGACCACTCCATGCATTTTTCATGCTTCCAAAACTAATACCAAGTGTGCAGGACACAGCCATATTCTTAATCCAGGGACAAAATAAACTATAGCCTTGAAAAGCAGGTTCCTTCTCCAGTCAGCTCTTTCCAAGAATTTGCATTTTTAACAGTCTTTCCTCAGGCATCCTCTCCATTGTTTTAATGTAAATCAAGTCAGGCCACCTTCCTTCCACCTTCCTTAAGATTGCTAATGCGTTGACAATAGCAGCTAAACCAGTCTCAATGCCTCTACTTTTAACTTGCTTCAGGTTTTCCAACTTAAAATCTTAAAATCTCAGTCCGATATCTTTAGCCAAGCACATCAGTCCATTACAAATATAACCTTGATCAAACTTTCTGGGCCTGGATAGCAGAATGTGGCCATCCCTTATGTCAGTAGCCCAGTTCCAACAAAGTCCTCTGCAGTCTTTCCTTCCCCTTAGAAAGCTCATAAGCCAAGCCTTGAAGTTCAATACAGTCTGCACTTAGCATTCTCAAACTCTCATCAGAATAGTCCATAAAACTTGGCTTACCACTCCAGAAGGCACCTTCAGTTGCAAGCACCAAGTCCATGCCCATTCCTCCAAAACAAAGGTTCCAAAAGACGAATATCCACACGGTCAGGTTCATCTCACCCCACACTCCTCTGTACCACTTTACTGTAGCAGACAGCTTCAGGTTCGCTGAGATGAACTTCCAGACCAGGCACAGTTATGAAGGAAGGAATATTATTTATTGAAGCTTACAGATCCAGGGGAAGTTCCATAAAGGCAGGAAAATCAGCCTGCTTTCACAGGGCCAAGCAGAGAAAGAGAAAGCCAACCAGCCACCACAGCACACAGAGCAAAACTACAGCCAAAAGGTCACACAGCACACTTCAGGAACTCCTGCTAGGCACATTTGCATATCTTTACAATGGAATCTCAAACCATCACCACACCTTAAAACCGGCCCCCAGTGACATTGCCTCTAGCAAGGTAATTGCAGATGCAAACTATAAACTAATAAAATACTGAATATGTTGGGGGACATATATTCAAACTACCACAAGAAGCTTCTCCTTTCAGATGGTGGCAACCTTGGGATGATTCAGAAGGCACCATGGTGCTGAGAAGAAGTGACAGAGGAGTTCTCAGCACTGAAACATCTCAAACCTACCTTCTAAGGCTCAGGGTACATTGCAGAAGAGGCGGCGGAAAGAATGTAAGAGCCAAAGGAAGAGTAGGACTCCTTACAACATGCTCCTCCAGATACAAAATGGCCTGCATATCCATAACCTCACAGTGCCTGTTACTACCTACATAAGACCATCATAATAGGAGGAAAAGATCATGATATCAAACTGAAAAGAGAGACTGATTGAGAGGGGGAGGGGATATGATGGAGAGTGAAGTTTCAAAGGGCAAAGTGGGGGGAGGGAGGGAAATAACATGGGATATTGTTTACAATTAAAGAAGTTGTCAATAAAAATAATAATAAAAATAAAATAAAATAAAAAAGAAATATAAAAATAAAGAAGAGAAAATACATAAAAATAATAATGACCAATTATGAATCAGAATCAAAAGGTGAAGATTACTATAGTATAGTAAAATAAAATCAACCACCAGCCCTGTGTTATCTAAAGAGAGTGACATGCCTTAAACACCTAGATTGATAATGGTTGAAAGGAACGAGTTCAGGAATAAATACCATACAAACAGTTCCAGGTTAGTCATTGAAAAACATTCCCATGACTGTACATGCAAGTGCAACCAGCATCGCCACAGACACAGCTGTTTTCTAAGTAGAGCTGATTAAAGAATAGGTGATAGAACTAAATATTTTCTTGTAGATGATTTACTATTTGCTAGTGAAGCTAGCTGGGTACAGCAAGTTCACTGAATGATTGCTTTGGAGATTCTAGAAAAAAGAAAGATATTGAGAAGGAGATGAGCAATGAAAAAATGATATTGATTGACCAATGTGTTCATTTTCTAGTATCCATCAAGAAAGGCCATACAACTACTTACACTTTACTCTTCACTGAATAAGGTCTCACATTGCATTTTTTTTTTTTTTTTGGAAAAACAAATGACTAAAACATAGATAAGTACAGTGATGGTAAAAATTGGAGAACAATTTGGGAGGCAGACAGTTACTTTGTAATCTTTTTAGATATTTTGGAAAGAAAACAGTAAACCAAAGAAATAATCTAAAATGTTTTCTGAAACACAATGTGAGCCAGGCTTTCCATAAACTTGGAAAATGAGAGATTTAATAAATTGAGTGTGCCTCCTTTTTATACCTGCTTTTTTCAATGTGAATGTAAATATTTCAGTCAGTCCTTCCATTTATCCTTGGTCATCAATATCCATTGAAATACTGTTTACTGATAAGAACTCTTCTGGGAAATGGAACTTTTCAGATTTCAGAAACCTCATGCAGCACACAATTTAGTCATATATCATCAGAGTTCACCTGTAAAGAGTTGGGAGGTTTGGGGTCTCAGGGATATCTTCCACATCTATATTGTGATAAATATAGGCTCAATCATGAACAGGAAACAACATGTGATATGCATCCATGAGTGTAGTGGATTTGAAAATAGAATTCCACACCCCCTCTTGTCATTCTCCTGTATTACTGTCTTTCAGCCTCCTCTTCCCTGAATATTCCTGATCCATATACAGTGGGTTTAGAAGTCAAGTTTAGGGCTGAAGACAAATTAGTCAGCTGTTACTGGTAACTTTGTCAACTGTTGTTCTCTGTAATCATAGAGTAGTGAATAGAGGAAAGTGATCATTGCTGAGAAAGAGGAAGACATGTCTTTCCTCAGTAAAAACTCATGGCCAATGATTGTGAAAGTGATCTTAATTTAAATCAGCTGGCCAGAAAATAAAAATAGAAAAATAAAAAGCATAGATGTGGAATGAGGCTCTAATAAGAAGAAGGGCTTAAGTGGGATGGGGATGGTGAAATAAACGATAAAATTTGGATATTAAAATACATTGTATGTATGCCTGAAATTATCAAAAATGCAAAAACCTAATAAAAACAGGCATTAGAGAGGCCCAAATTTCTTCCATATTTTATTCTTCAGGACTTTAGTTTCACTCATTTTTCTAATTGCATACACATAAAAATTACAACTATTTATAGCTTTTAATGAATTTAAACTGTATTAATAATTACTTTTCTGTCTACTGTGGAAATATTAGTTCTCTTAAGAATTTATTTAATTGGTTCACAACCAACTTTTAGTTTATTTAATTTTCACTTTAAGGTACATCCTTTTCCATTTAAAAATATAGTAAGTAGGGCTGGAGAGATGGCTTAGCAGTTAAGACTCCTGCTTCCTAAGCCAAAGAACACTGGTTCCAATCTCCAGCGGTTCCAATCTCCAGGTCCCACGTTTAGCCAGATGCAGTGACGCAAGGGTGCAATGCCGCATTTGACCACAAGAGGGCACACACATCTGGATTTCATTCACAGCATCTGAGAGGCTGCTGGAGTGCCCATGTCTATCTGTCCTCCTCTCCCTCTCTCTCTGTGTCTCTCAAATATATATATATATAGTAAGTAGCTTAAGGTACTATCTCCTTTGTCGCACAAAGATTCATCAGTAAAAATATTTTTCCATTCCATTTAGTTGCTTGTTTGTTACTATATCTGAATTTTAAAGAAATGCTTATATGGTAGCAAATATAAGTATATACAATTTTTCCACATATATAACAGAACCAATAATAATCAGGCAAGCATACAACACAAGTGAGACCAAAGAAAGCTGAAGGCAGGTAAAGTACATTTCCTCTAATGACTTTGAACTTTGTTGTTTAGTTAGGTACCAAGCCCAATCCAGAGATATTCTAAAATCCCAACTTGCACACTGTGTGAAACATGGCCTTTGATGAGAGTGAAAACAATCTTTGCTGAGATTTGGTTATGGAGGCACAATTTTGCAGTGATTGTCATTCAGAATATTTAATTATTTTAATAATTTTTTTAGAGAATGATCTTGGCTACATATGGCTATGACCAAATACCTGACAAGAAGCAACTTAATTGAGGAAGGGTATGCTTGCTGTTTAAGGGCATACATTTCTTCATGGAAGGAAAGGCATGTTTCAGTGTGGCTCCATGGTAGCAATAATATGCATCTGGGACTCCTCAGCTCTTCAAATCCTGGTGGAACTGGAAGCAGTCAGCAGAAAGGAGGTAGGGTCAGACTATAAAACCTAAAGACATGTCCCCAGTTACCCATTTCTTCTAGTAAGGCCCCACCTCCTAAAGTACTTTCCAAATAATTCCACCAACTGGGAAAGAGTGCTTAAACACATGAGATGTGGGTACCAGTTCATATTCCAACTGCAATTATTGTTGTGTATTAATATAATCTTTCCTTGAGAAATCCTAAAAATACAAAATATATAAACTATAATGTATTTCCCAGGTATGGCAGGGCAAGCCTTAACCCCAGTGTTCTGGAGGCTGGGGGAGAGTGATTGCCATGAAGTTGAGATCAGTCTGGGCTTCATAGTGAGCTCCTGATCAGCCTAGGCTTGAGTGAGTCCCTACCTCAATATAAATGCAACGTTTATAAAATTATAAATTTCTTTAATGGAACATCACTCTAGAAAACCCTCATACATAAATGACATGTTTTCTTTTCTTCTGTATCTACAAATTTATAAAAATACCTATCTTATTTGATAAAATTATATTATAGCTAGGCATGTTTACTGATATCTATTAAGGTCTACACTGTATTTTGAACCCTTCCTTATCTGCAAATATTTCTCTACTGTATTCAGGATTGAATGATATGTTTCCAGAGAGGAATATTTGAAAACAGTTCCATTCCTACCACTTCTATTACCTGTGATGATTAATCTTAGTCATTAGTTTGATTAATCAGAGAAGAGAATCAGAAATTAGTAATAAATACCCATGGGTTAATTGGCAGAGGAGACCATCTGCATAAGTTATAAGGAATGAGCAAATGGAGAAAGCCAGAACAAGGATTATCTTTGTCTCTGCTTCCTACTACCATGATGTAAGACAGTGTACTCTCCCACCCCAAATCCCTACTCTACTGCAGCCTTTCTATTCATACCTGCTTTATCTGTCTAATCTTAGCAGCAACATCTTTAAATAAACATATGAGGCTGGAGAGATGGCTCTGTTGATAAAGGCACTTGTTCCAAAATCTGCTGTTCCCAATTCAATTTCTCAGTACCTACATAAAGCCAGAAGCACAAAGTAGCACATGTACCTGGAGTTCTTTTGTAGTGGCTAGAGATCCTGATCTCAATTAAATCTCTCTGTCTCTCTGTCTCTCTCTCTGTCTCTCTCTCTTTCTCTGCCTGCAAAAAATTTTTAAAAATGTATTTAAATAAATATGAAACATCAACATATAGCAAACCTTTTATGTATAATTCACAGTGAGGCATGGGGACTTCAATTAAAGATGGCATCTGCCTAATCATGCCTCACCTCCTGGGAAAGGAAAGGCAAGAACTGTAGGTTACTTGGGTTATTTGAGAGGTTTGTAGATTCTAGTTGATTGAGGATCAAAGTAGGGAATGTGCTGACTCCCACACTCCTGGGTAGCCCACCATTCCCCCAATCCCCTCAAGCAGCCTTCCCAGCCAAAATCCCAGCCACAGGTTCCTCCTGCACTAACCACAGGCTAAGTGTACCCAGCCTAGCATTCCCAACACCCTAGACTTTCCTGCCATGGAGGAACTCCACAGGCAAACACCATCCCATTCACTGCCACACCGCCAGCCCCCTGCACAGACCCAGGCCAGCAGGCTGGCATTCCCCCCAATCTAGGCTTTCCCACCACTGCAGAGCTCCACATGAGAATGCTGTCCCACTTGCTGCAGTCTCCAATACCCCCGAGCATGGAATCAGGCCACCAGGCTAGCATTCCCCACTCCCTAGCTTTCCCTGCCACTGCAGAACAATACACGCAAATGCTGTTCCACTGGCTGCCGCCCCACCACTCACTCCTCATGCATGGATCAGGCCAGTGAGCTAAGGTTTACCCATCCCTAGGCTTTCCTGCCACTGCGGAGCTCCACATGAGAATGTCGTCCTACTTACCACTACCCACTAGGGAGCACCACACATGATCCCCCCAAAGTCCCAGTTATTGAAGCCCTGTCCCTTCCCTCTCCTGCCCAACAGACTATTCTTCACACCTCCCTTCTCTTTCCTTCCACCCCATCAGGACCAGCCACCCATTCCCTCCTTCCCTCCCCCTCCCCCCGTGCATCAACTGACCCACAGCAGTCCCATATCCCTGCCCTGCCTTGTGACAGATGCAGAAATACCATCCACCCCCTGCTACCAGGTCCCAACAGATTCCCTGTCCCATCCTCTCATCCCTCAGCATTGCAGAACCACCACATATTCCCATCCTCACCTCCTCCAAAGCCCAGCTGCAACACCAGGTTGCTTTGTCCCATACCAGGTACCCCATTCCCTCAGGCCACCTGACCATGCAGTCCCATACCCTGAACCACCAAACAACAAGCCCCTTCATCAGGCCCTTGGGCCTTCACCAGAACTTCAGAGACTCCTTACCTCTGACCAGGCAGGCCCCATTGCCATCAGAAGCCTAATCAAAGCAAACATAAAAAGGAATAATCACTGAAGACACTTCAAAGGTAAACTACAGCTTCCTCCTAAATTAAATAAGATCCCTGTACTGTGATTGGCAGACCACAGTGCAAAAGGAATAAAATGAAAAATCAAATGCAAGTAAATCCAACAAGATTGCCCAGTCCCACAATGTATGTCTCTAATCAAAACATAGAACAATAGGATTAGAACCCTAAAATGAAGATACAAACTATGCAAGGGAGAACTTATTCAATAAAATTGTTGAAGAAAACTTTCCCACTCTCTCAAAAGAAAGTCCCATCAAGTTATAAGAAGCTAACAGAACTCCAAACAGACCGGACCAAAGGAGAAATTTGCCAAGACATATCATCATTAAGACTTTCAACATCAATAATAAAGAGAAAGTCCTAAAAGCAGCTAGGGAGAACCTTTACATATAAAGGTAACCCCATCAGAATAACTTCAGACTTCTCAAAGGAAACCCTGAAAGCCAGAAAAGCCTGGAATGGAACACTGCCAAGTCTAAGAACTTATGGCTTCCAACCCAAAATATCTACCCAGCAAAAGTATCCCTCATAATAGATGGTGAAAGAAAAAGTTTCCATAATAAAACTCAGCTCTACAACTATAGGAACACAAAGTCGAACCTACAGCGAGTACTTCAGGGAATTCTCCACACAGAAGAATGAAATAACCAACCTCCAGTGCCTATAAGAAGCAGATCACAAGAACCAAACTCAGAGAAGGCACAAAAAACTACAAAGTCTAAGAAAACACCAAACCACAAAAACCATTACAACAATATGACAGGGATTAAATCAACCTCACAGATATAACCCTAAATATTAATATTAATTCACCCATCAAGTGATATAAGTTAATAGGATGGATCAGAAAATTAGACCCCTCAATCTGCTGTCTTTAAGAAACCCACCTCATCACTAAAGACAGACACCTTCTGTAGCAGACAGCTTCAGGTTCCCTGAGATGAACTTCCAGACCAGGCACAGTTATGGAGGAAGGGATATTATTTATTGAAGCTTACAGATCCAGGGGAAGTTCCATAATGGCAAGAGAAGCGGCCTGCTCTCCACAGGACCAAGCAGAGAGAGAGAAAGCCAACCAGCCACCACAGCACACAGAGTAAAACTACAGCCAAAAGGTCACACAGCACACTTCAGGAACTCCTGCTAGGCACATTTGCATATCTTTACAATGGAATCTCAAACCATCACCACACCTTAAGACCGGGCCCCAGTGACCTTGCCTCTAGCAATGTGATTGCAGATGCAAACTATAAGTAATAAAACATTGAATATATTGGGGACATATATTCAAACTACCACATTCCGCCCTGGCCCCCAATATATTTAGCTCCTGGCCCCAATAGATTTATAACTATCACACATTGTAAATTGTACTCAGTCCAATTTCAAAGGTTCTCACAGTCTTGATCAACTTAAGATAGTGAGTCCTGTAAAATCAAACAAGTTAAATACTTTCAACATGTAAAGGCACAGAGTAAACATTTTAACTGGTATAAGGCATAGCAAAGAGAGACTAGAATAATGCAAACTCAACCACCATCAGCAGTCATCAAACTTCTGCAGTTCAAGTTCAATATAACCAGAGACTGCCAGTCTCCAGTTTTTCCAATTCCGCCCCTCCAGCTGGGCAGAGTCTCCAGGGAAAACTTTCATCCCATGCCAACACTGCACTCCATGGTAGCCCTTTTGCACAGTCCTGGTATATCCAAAACATCTTCAAGTCTCCATGCAAACCACGGTCCATCTTCCAAAGGCTCTTCCAGCCTATTCCTGAGGGTCTTCATGCCCTGCCTCATGCCGCATCTCAACAGTGGCTCCTGGAACCGTGTGCAACTCATGACCACTCCATGCATTTTTCATATTTCCAAAACTAATACCAGGTGTGCAGGACACATCCATATTCTAAATCCAGGGACAAAATAAACCATAGCCTTGAAAAGCAGGTTCCTTCTCCAGTCAGCTCATTCCAAGAATTTGCATTTTTAACAGTCTTTCCTCAGGCATCCTCTCCATTGTTTTAATGTAAATCAAGTCAGGCCACCTTCCTTCCACCTTCCTTAAGATTGCTAATGCGTTGACAATAGAAGCTCCAGTAACCTAAAACCGTCTCAGTGCCTCTGCTTTTAACTTGCTTGAGGTTTTTCAACTTAAAATCTTAAAATCTCAGTCCGATATCTTTAGCCAAGCATATCAGTCCATTACAAATTTAACCTTGATCAAACTTTCTGGGCCTGGATAACAGAACGTAGCCATCCCTTATGCCAGTAGCCCAGTTCCAACAAAGTCCTCTGCAGTCTTTCCTTCCCCTTAGAAAGCTCATAAGCCAAGCCTCGAAGTTCAATACAGTCTGCACTTAGCATTCTCAAACTCTCATCAGAATCGTCCATAAAACTTGGCTTACCACTCCAGAAGGCACCTTCAGTTGCAAGCACCAAGTCCATGCCCATTTCTCCAAAACAAAAGTTCCAAAAGATGAATATCCACACGGTCAGGTTCATCTCACCCCACACTCCTCGGTACCACTTTACTGTAGCAGACAGCTTCAGGTTCCCTGAGATGAACTTCCAGACCAGGCACAGTTATGGAGGAAGGGATATTATTTATTGAAGCTTACAGATCCAGGGGAAGTTCCATAATGGCAAGAGAAGCGGCCTGCTCTCCACAGGACCAAGCAGAGAGAGAGAAAGCCAACCAGCCACCACAGCACACAGAGTAAAACTACAGCCAAAAGGTCACACAGCACACTTCAGGAACTCCTGCTAGGCACATTTGCATATCTTTACAATGGAATCTCAAACCATCACCACACCTTAAGACCGGGCCCCCAGTGACCTTGCCTCTAGCAATGTGATTGCAGATGCAAACTATAAGTAATAAAACGCTGAATATATTGGGGGACATATATTCAAACTACCACACCTTCTCAGGGTGAAAGGGTGAAAAATGATATTTCAAGCAAATGGAAATAGAGTTCAAACCAAAAGTAATCCAAAAAGACAAAGAAGGCCTCTTTTTACTTATCAAGGGAATGATCCAACAAAGAGGATATCATAAGCATCAATATTTATGCACCAAACACAGGTGCACCACAATTCATAAAACAGAACATACTTGACAACAAAACAGAAATAGCCACCAACACCATCATGGTTGGGGACTTCAATACTCTACTATCAGCAATAGATACATCATCCAAACAGAAAATTAACAGGGAAGTAAGAGAGCTCAACAAAACCATGGATCAATTAGACCTAATGGACATCTACAGAACATTCTACCCCAAATCCACAGATTGCACATTCTTCTCAGCAGCCCATGGAACCTTCTCGAAAATAGATCATGTACTAGGTCATAAAACCTGCCACCATATATTTAGGAAGATCCACATAATTTTGTGCATGTTACCAGATCACAATGTTTTATCGCTAGAAATTAACAACAAAAGGTTTACCAGGAATCCAACTAGCTCCTGGAAACGAAATAATACATTTTAAGCAATAAATGGGTAGTGGATGAAATAAAAAATGAAATAGCAAAATTTATAGAAAAGAATGACAATAAGAACACAATGTACCAAAACTTATGGGACACAATGTAGGTGGTCCTCAGGGGAAAAGTCAACGTATTAAATGCCTTCATAACAAAGACAGAGAGATCCCAAATCAATAACCTAACCATCCACCTAAAGGCATTGCTAAAATAGGAAGAATCCAACCCAAAAAGCTCCAGACAGAAAGAAATGATTAAGACCAGAGCAGAAATTAATGAACTGGAAACTAAGAAAACAATTATGAAAATTGTTGAAACAAAGAGCTGGTTCTTAGGGAAAAAAAGGAGAGAGAGAGAGATTGATAAACCCTGGCCAATTTGATAAGGAAAAACAAAAAAGAGATGCTTCAAATTAACAAAATTAGAAATGAAAAAGGAGAGATTACAACAGACATAAATGAAATTAGGAGAATCATCAGGACTTATCCCAAAAACCTCTTCTCTAGAAAACTGGATAATATGGAAGAAACGGATGAATTCCTGGACACATACCACCTACCAAAGCTAAACTCAGAGCAAGTCCTAAACCAACCTATCACACCAATTGAGATTAAAAAGGTAATCAAAACCTCCCCAAGAAGAAGAGTCCAGGACCAGATGGATTCTCAGCTGAATTCTATCAAACCTTCATGGAATAACTAAAATCAATTTTTCTCAAACTGCGCCATATAATTGGAGAACAGGGAAAGTTCTCCAACTTCTTCTATGAAGCTAGTACCACCTTAATACTAAAACCAAGCAGAGATGCCATGAGAAAAGAAAACTATAGGCCTATTTCCCTGATGAACTTAGATGCAAAAATCCTGAACAAAATCTCTGCAAACCAAATTCAACAACACATTAAAAGCATTAGCCACCTTGATCAAGTAGGTTTCATCCCAGGAACACAGGGGTTATTGAACATACTGAAATCTGTCAATACACCACATAAATAAACTTAACCACCAAAACCACATGATTATTTCGATAGATGCAGAAAATTCCTTTGGCAAAATACAACATCGCTTTATGATCAAAATATTGGAAAGAATAGGCATGGATGGTCTATATCTCAACATAATAATGACTATATATAAAGCTCCTAAAGTCCAAATAATACTCAATGGGAGGAGTCTGAAGGATTCCCATTGAGATCAGAAACAAGACAGGGTTGTTCACTCTCACCTCTGCTCTTCAACATTGTACTGGAAGTCCTAACTCAAGCAATAAGATAGGAGAAAGAAATAATAGGGATCCAAACTGGCAAGGTAGAAGTTAAGTTAGCCTATTCACAGATGACATGATCCTATACATACATGACCCAAGAATCTCCATCTCAAGGTGATTAACTCAGCAAAGTAGCAGGATATAAAATCATTGCACAGAACTCAGTAGCCTTTCTATGTACAAGACACAAAGATACAGAGAAAGAAATAACCAATACTCTTCCATTTTCAATAGCAACCAAAAATAAAATAAAATACCTCAGAATAACATTAACCAAGGTTGCAAAAGACTTATACAATTAAAACACAAAAACACTCAAAAAAGAAATTGAGGAAGACTTGAGAAAAAGGAAAGACCTCCCATGCTCCCGGATAGGCAGAATTAACATTGTGAAAATGGCAATCTTACCAAAAGCAATACACAGATTTAATGAAATACCAATAAAAATCCCAACATTTTTCTTCACAGAGATAGAAAAAGTGATCCCAAAATTCATATGGAATGGCAGAAGGCCTTGGATATCCAAGCACATCCTTAGGAATGGAACAGAACCAAGGACCCGGACTTTGGGTTAAGGACCTACAGCTACTTAATATTTGAAAAAGGCCCTAACAATGTAGATTGCGAAAAAAAAAAAAAAAAAAAAAAAAAAAAAAACAGTATCTTCAACAAATCATGTTGGGCAAACTGGATAACCATATGCACAAAAATAAAACTTGACCCACACATCACACCACGCACAAAAATCAAGTCGAGCTGGGTGTGGTGGTGCACACCTTTAATCCCAGCACTCAGGAGGCAGAGGTAGGAGGATCACCCTAAGTTCGAGGCCACCCTGAGATTACATAGTGAATTCCAGGTCAGCCTGGTCTAGAATGAGACCCTACCTCAAAAAAGAAACCAAGTCTAAATTGATCAAAGACTTCAATATAAGACAGGAAACTCTGCTATTACTGGAAGAAAAAAAAAATAGGAGGAAATTTCCATGGTATACAAGTTGGAAAAGACTTCCTAAACAAAACCCCAGTAGCTCAGGAAATTAAACAATCACTCAATCATTGGGCTATCATGAAGGTGAAAAGCTTTTTCACAGAGAAACATACAATAAGCAGAGCCAATAGATTATCCACAGAATGGAGAAGGTTTTTGCCAGCTATACAACTGGCAGAGGCTTAATTTCTAAAATCTACAAAGAACACCTAAACCTAAATGATAAAAAGTCAAACAACCCACTCATAATATGGGACAGAGAACTGCACAGGGAGTTCTCAGAGGAAGAAATACAAATGGCAAACACACACTTAACAAAATGTTCAACATCCCTAACCATCAGGGAAATGCAAATTAAAACAACTGTGAGATCCCACCTTACCCCAGTAAGCATAGCTAACATTAAAAAATCTAATGAAAACAAATGCTGGCAAGGTTTTGAAGAAACAGGAACCTTCATTCACTGTTGTTGGGAATGTACAAATACAACCACTATGGGAAGCAATAGGAAGACTCCAAAAAGGTGGACTATAGAGTTAGCAACAGACCCACTTATTCTCTTACTGGGCATTTACCCTAAGAGCTTTATGCATCAGTTCAGAGACATTTGTTTAACCATGTTTATAGCTGCTCAATTCATAATAGCTAAGAGCTGGAATCAACTCAGATGGCCATCATTAGATGAATGGATAACTAAGACGTGGTATATCTACATGTTGGAATTCTACACAGCAGTAAGGAAAAATGACACAATGAAATTTGAAGAAAAATGGTTGAACTTGTAACAGATCATTCTCAACGAACTCAACCAATCACAGAGAGATAATCGTCATATGGTCTCACTCATCTGTGGCTCCTAACCTGAATATGTCTGAGATGCTGACATACCTAATAAGCATCTCCATGATCAGACAATAGGGAGGGTGGGCAGGAGGGGAGGGTAAAGGTGGGGTCGGAGGGATATAAAACAAGATGCAAATGAAAATGGTACCATCAAATCCTACATCCTGAAAAGCAGACTAAAAAATTGAACCTTCATCACATCCTTCAAGGGAACACATGAATCACGGTGCCCTGGAGAGTGGAGTGTATGGTGAAGCCTAACCTTAATCTTTACCTATTTTTCTCTTTCTTTCCCTCTTCCCTCTCTCTCTCTTTCTCCTTTATGTTACCTATATTTTTCTTCCTTCTGTTCCTTTGGTGCTAGCCTATAATTCCCAGCACCAGCATGTGGTTAACATCCACAATGAGCTGTTGATCAGAAAGACCTACAAGGTTTCCCAAAAGAAGACAGATTTCTTTCAGAGTACTTGATAACCCACCAAAGATTAATGATAAGATCCTAATTCCTAAGACACCATATGCTATTGGTACATAACATGGAGTGACCTGTTTGGAATCTGGAAGAGAGTCAATCCCAAGACAGTTAGCTTGGCTAGTGCCAGAAGGTGCTACATGAGTGACTGGGGGAAAATGACCAGTGTGCAAGCAATTCATGGTCTAAGCTACTCAGCAGCAAACAACCTGACATGATGCTCACACAAGTGCAATAGTGGCACACAGCCATGGTAGGTAGCCAATTGCTCTTGATTTGGCTAACAGATCCCCTCAGTGGAATGGAACCCATACCTGGCACTGGGAAACAAGTCGGAACCATATCCAAGAAACGAGCCTGCTGTCCAATATCAAGCTGCCATCAGTCGTGAGCTATAATTGGGTATAGCCTTATTAAATTCTATCTAAAATAATAATGGTTATCCCATTTATCTGGTGCTGACTTCACTCTCTGTTGGAGAATTTGCTTCTCTTTTTCAGATGGATGCAGAACCTGAGGAGATGATCAGTCCATTGCACCTCACCAGGGACCTAGCTGAAACCATAGAGTAATGGGAGAAATAGGGAAGAGTGCAGCTTTCTTGGTGAACCTGGTACCAGCACAAGGGTGAAGCAGATAGACAGAGAACATTCAACTCCTACCAAACCAGATATTCAGAGACATAGAGGCTCCCAAGACCTCATCACTGAAGTAGAACTAAAACAAACCCAACATGGCTCAGGGAAATTTGCAGAAGAGGGACAGAAAGATTATGAGAGCCACAAGTTGGGATACTATGCACAGGGACATTGCCTCTTCCCTATAACTTATTGATACCCCCACTATGAACCATCCACAATCCACATGGGGATAACTGACATCCCCAAAGAGGAGGGTCCCTTTGGAGGGGGGAAAATGGGGAGGGGGCTAGGAATGGTACCAACATGGATGTACACACTATGTACATAACTAATAAAAAATTCACAGTAATCATTAAAACAGTGAAAATCATAGATAAGGCTTAGAAATTCTAGATTTCTGAACACATTTCACCTGAGGACATATAAGTGGACCTCTCCATAGTTAGTGTCCAAATCATTCCAAACACAAACACTGTTTCTTATCTGTGTGAAATCACTAACTGTACAGTGTGGTTGAAATGTTTTATTTTGAAAAATTTTGTACCAGTACTTCAAAACAGATATTTCTGCTGGCAGTTTCACTAAATTTCCAATCAACTTAAAGTTTTCATCTATTCTGATAGCTAATTGATTAACTGAATAGTTTCTCACATTCTGCTTTCCCTGTGTTGATGGACTATGTGAGTATAAGTGTAATAGGAAAGAGAATGCCAAGCCTGTAGTTAATTGTGGTCATCTGCTTCCTAATTTCCACTAGAGACCTACAGTTCAAACATTCTTCATAGTTTAATATGCTGAAAACATTCATTTATTGGTCCTTCCTCCAATAGACATCATGTCCCATAGAGTATATGGCTTAACTATGAAGGGGCAAAGTCAAAAAGAAGGAACTGAGAAGAAGGGATTCCAGCATGTGTTCTCCTTACACTCCTCTTGATAGGATTAACATGGTTGGGGCTTCATCATTATCCCTAAGGCCATAGTTTCTTTCAAGAACCATTTTGCCTCAACTTTATTACTTTCTGCTTCATTGTAGCCTTGTTTCCTTTAGGGTTTTTACTAAGAGTTACTGTCTTATTAGATATTAGTACTTCTAGTGTATCTTTGAAATATTTTGCATTAATCCCAACCTTCTATTCAAAGTCTTCCCTCAATGAATTCTCCTCAACAATTTAAGTTGGGCTATATACTTTTTTCTTCTCAGACACTAAATTATTATACAATACTTTAAGTTAAATGAAAATATACATGAAATATATCTCTTCTATACTTAGTTTTGCATTTAAATTTCTTTTCAGAAAAAAAGATAATTGTATATGATACCCATAAAATTACATTTATAATAAGTTTAAAATTGGTCAAGTTTAAATAAGTGTAATTCAAGCAATATAACCTCCAAGGAAGAAATTCAGCTCAGGCTGACCTTATAGAGACTTAAGCACACATGAAAAACATAAAGGCACAGAAGCAGTGACATTGACTTGCTTCTAAAATAGGCATTGTGTTCTCACTTTCTTAAGCTCATAAGACAGCGATCTGAAAAGACCTCAAAGTGACTTGACAGAATGTTGGAAATAGCATATAAAAGACTTTGGTTGACATCTTGTCATGTTAGCGTTATCTCTGCACAGTCAGATGTTCCTACTGTCCTCTACTTGAAGTAAGAAGATTAAGGTGCAGCATGACAGATGGTTTTAGAAAGTACATTCCATTCCATCTGGTCCAAGTGGAAAAATGAAAGTCACCCATAACTGCTACACTGAATATCATAGTGAGAGGATTATCAAAAGTGTGCTTAGGACTCCACTAGGAATCTTGTACCATCTAGAGTGTCCCAGGACCACAGTTGCACACTAATTATGAAAATGTAAACAGTGTAACCTTTGACTGTGACCAGAATTTAAAATAGGAAAACACAATAACCTCAGAAAACTTGAGACTCATAGTATGACTATATACTTGGCTCAAATTTCAGTAGTGTCTCTGCTCTATTCCAAATGTGAAAACTTGTTAGTGAAAGTACCTATTTACTATGTTGTGTAAATGATACAAAAAAAAAAAATCCTTGTTTATCTTACTATTTGCATTTACCAATATAAATAAAAACCTTTAATCAAAGATACACAATCATCACTGGATGCTTACTTTCCTAGGAAATCAAGTTGAGAGTGTTACTACAATTCACACAACTTTTCCAGTGCATGGAATTTTCACAAATATAGAATAAAACTAAAATCTTGGTTTTCAAGTTTTTAGAAAAGTTTATGTGTATTCAGTTATGTAGCAGATGAAAAGAAATTTGATAAAGATATTAGTGTTTATATAATTTTACATTAAAGAGAGTGAGATCTTAATAACAGACAAGTATTTTTCTTTTATGACAAAGAATTATCAGGTGAGATTAGAGATCATATGAAATTTGCATTCAATATAGATATGACTATTATAAAAGGAAGAATTTTTTTCTCTTTCAGAATAGTTCTATATAGGTGTTCAAATTTTTATATAATTATGAAATAGAAAAGCTATGAGCTTACAATTAATAACAGGTTTATAGTAATGCTATGATATGTATAATAATGAACACAAAATGATAAATAGTATTTATATAATAAACTTGAACTTCTTTGGTACATTCACCTATAATGCAAGGGTAATATATGTATGAATAAATCTTTGTGACACAAAACATTTCTAATTTTAAGTGATGATTTAATAAAATTAAATAATGCATATGTTTTATTATTACTGAACAATTCCTCTGTATGTTTTTCCTAGTAGGAAAAACAATAATCATATGATTCTTAAATTATATCCTACTTCAGATTTTTGTTTTGTTGAATACATAGGGTTCTGAAAGATGAGTGTGTGTGTGTGTGTTTTAAGATTGATTTTTGGGTTGTCTTAAAATATCACTACCTGCAATATTCAGTTATTATTACATCATTTGAGATAAAAATATTATTTTAAATTACTTTTGTTTCATTCAACTTATGGAAAGTACTGTTTATGTACAATGTAGAATTTTAGTTACATAGAAGATTAGAGATACAATATCATGGAAAATCAAATATCATTAAAGGAGATATATTTCCTTTCTTTTATTGTTTGCCTTCCTTCAAATCTGTGTCTATTTCTATATTATTTTATCAAAGGGTTTCATATGGTATATAAAGGAATTTAAAAATATTATTCATAATTTTGAAGTTTTATATTCTACTGGAAGTTTTATGTTACTTTGTTATGACCAGTATTCACATATTAAGCAATATAGAACTTTACATTTATGATGTATACTAAATTAACATTCACAAAGTAATAAAAAGTAAAAGGTACATCATGACTAATTGGAGCTTATCCAAGGTACTGATGTGTAGTTAGTTCATCATTTGAAAAGAAATAACTTGTAAACCAACATTTCAACAAAGATGAGAAGATACATAATCATGTTATTGATATAATTACAATGGACAAAATTTAACAATATTTAGGTTAGAAAATCTTGCACAATAATGTGGCATCTTTATTAATAAATAAATTATTTATTTATATAAATATAATAAAAACAATTATTTATATGAATAAATAAATAAGTGGCATTTTATACAGCCTAATATTATACTTAATTGTGAATGAATGAAAAAGTTTCTACAAAGAATTCAGATCATGACTCCTTTTCAATATGGCACTAGATGAAAGTCATTGTACATGCAACAAAGTTAGAAAATGAAAGGCATAAGGACCGGAAATAAGAGTATTCCTGTCTCTGTTTACTCACTCTGTCTACAGACAAAATAATATTTCAAGCAGTGAATTGTAAGGATTTTGAGAATGATTTTCTTCATATAATTAAAAGTCTAAAATGTTTATATAAATTTTAAGATACTTTTTATTGATAATATCCATAAATATAAACAGCATACCATGATCATAATTCCATGCCACCACCCTCTGTTTTCCCCCTCTCAGATACACTTCCCACTCAATCTCTTCTGTTTTACTTAAAAAAAAATTATTATGAATCTTACTGTATAACCCTATCATGGCCTGGTTATAATTCCACCAGGTTACATTCTTATATCCTCTCTGCCCTGCATCTAATCCACTGACGGTTCTCTTCAGTAGTTTTATTGTTGTTCTCTATAGGGTCATGGATGCATCATTCAGTAAAGAAAAAAATTATCATTTAAATTACCAGTAACTGAATGATTGATTTTTTCAAAGAATGTTTAATTTTAAGTACTAACACAAGCAGTGTAACATTAACCTTAATGGTTCTTCCCAGAAAAACAAAATTTCACAATATACAATAATATAATATATAATATAAAAAAATAATATGTAATAATATATGAGCTTATGGGGTAGGAGTAAGCGGAAGGAAAGATATCTTCACATATTCATCATAACTAAGATGAATTTGTAAATTGCCTCCTCAAATAAGTGGGCTTCAGTTATACAATTCATAAGTTATTCAGCCACAGCCTTTTCCCCTTATTATTCAGGTAAGTTCCCAGAGACAGTAAGATTTTAAATTTGGCATTTTCAATTCTTTGACATACATTTTGTATGGAATGAATTAAAAGTGATAATTTAACCAATTTTCTCTTTGTCTTTTTTTTTTTTTAAGGATGTCTCTGCACTTCTTTAAGTAAGTATCGCAAATTATGGACTTCACAAGTACTTCAGACAGTAAAATCATTCCTTTACTGTGTTTATAATCTATGCAGTCTGACATAGTAATACATAATAAGATAATTTTATATTTTCAAGTTCTTGTGATATTTAAGATTAAATATAAATGTTCTCAACTCAAGGATTTTTTATCACATTTCCAAATATAAATATACAATTTGTTTTTTCTATGTTGCAGAAAAGCACTCTGTATTGTCCATTCAGTACTTATCAAATTCTTATGCAGTGCAAACTGTGTATTTCTTACCTAAACAGTCTTAAATGCATTTAATTTTTCACATAAAATTTGGCATTTCTAATTTACAAAAGGGACAAGTTATATAAATTATCTTTGAATTGAATATAATTCTTTGCTTCTCTTTCTTAAACTATTATCTTGATATGGGAAAGAGAATAGGAAATAGCAAGGATTTCAAGAGGCTAAGAACAGAGCTATCCATGATTTGTCAAGGGTGCATTAAAACCAATGAATGACAAAATATTCTTTCCTGTAGAAGCTTGTAAAATACTAACATGAAATACATACCCTGTGCTTTTAAAACTGTGTACTACTCACCTGAATGAAGACAATGAATAATAATTCCAAGGATACTGAAATTGGCATTTTTATTGGTCTCTTACAAAAATAATAGGCGACAATGGGATTCCTGGCATTGGTGCTCTGCTTTCTACTACACCACTTGCATATTTGGAGGAAATTAATAATTTTCAATTTTTTAGAGCTTAGTGTTATAAACCTGTCAAAAATGTTAGATTTAAAATATGAAAGATATCTGGGCATGATAGCACATGTCTTTAGTCCCAGCACTTCACAGGCTGAGGAAGAAGGGATTGCTGTGAGTTCAAGGCCAGCCTGAGGCTACAGAGTAAGTTCCAGGGCACCCAGGTCTAGAGTGAGATCCTGCTTTGAAAACAAGCAACAAACAAATAAAAAAATACTGTAAAGTATGAAAACTTACAATATTTTTTATAATTTTGAAATAGTTTTGTTCTAGAATTTTAATATATGGAAAATACAATATGACCATAAAAATATTACAAAATCCCTATATAGTTAGAGGATGAGAATGATTTTAGAAATCATTTTCTTTATGTAGAGAGGATAGCTCTTAGGCATGCTGATTCTTCATTTCATTCATACACACACACACACACACACACACACACACACACACTCATATGTAATCTCCATCCAGAAGAGAGACAACTTTATCATATGATAGACCAATTTTTTTCCTTTTTTTGTATATTTTTATTAGAGAGAGAGAGATTGAGAGAGAGAAAGACTTGGTGTGATAGGTTCTCAAGCCACTGCAATCAAACTCCAGACACCTGTGCCATCTTGTGTGCATGTGCGATGTTACGCGCTCCCATCACCTTGTGTGTCTGCTTTACATGGGATCTGGAGAGTCAGGCGTGGATCCTTAGGCTTGCAGGGAAGTGCCTTAACTGCTAAGCCATCTCTCCAGCTACGATGGATACTTTCTATTCTATAATCACTATAACATTGCAATATGTTACTTTTTAAATTTTTTGTTCATTCATTCTTTTTTACTCACTGCAATAAAATGTCTTAAAATGTCAAAAATCAGCAGGCTACAGAAATTGGTGAGCATATTGTTACTAATTCAGAAATATAATGTTACTGATGATGATTCAGCTTTGCTAAAAAACAAACATAAACAAATACATATTTATCTAGTGCAAGTGAAGGGGAAATTAAAGTACTCTGAAGTGACAATATCTGGCAACAAGTAAACTGAGAGGTTTTATGAGTATATGCCAATGTCATGATATTTCACATGAACTGACTCAGTTAAACCTTAAGAAAAGTCATCCTCGCAATGACTGATAAAACACTTGAAGGTCTGCTCAGAGGGCTTCAGGGAATGTGTGCTGGGAATCCCTTAGACAGAGAATGATGATTTCTGAAGTAGATAACTTGGTAATTCATCGACTTCAAGGACAACGGTGTTTGAAGACTTATCAATAACCGTCAGAGTTATGACATCTGAACAACGAAGCTGGGTATTATTCCTACTATACATGAAAAGCAGAGTTCTTCTATTGATACTTGTTTTTGTTGGATTTTTTTTTTAGGGTGTGGGAACAAAAGTGCCATGAGATTTCATATTTCTGGAACATGACTGTCAATGGTGCATGTCATCTGGAAGGGTTTATTTAGATTTAAATTTTGTTTATATTTGCAACAGCCAAGAACAATCTGACCACTCCAATGCAGCCCACAAGTGACATTTATTACAGCAGCTGTGAATCACGCACACATTTTTTTTCCTCTTTAGGCATATCGTTGAATATGCATTTTACGATAATATGCCCACATTACTATAGAAAGGGTTATCATAATTGAACAAGCACTGTTTTCTCTAATCAAGAGAACTATACTTTTTAAATTTTAATTTTGTCTCTCTTTTGGGGGGGGCTGGGGAGTTATTTAACAAAAAGCAAAAGCAGCTTTCAATTTTCTCTTAAAATTCCATTCCTTCTGTGTTAATGCATGGACAACCATTGATTAAACTATTAAATTATTTGCATATGACTTGAAAATCATTTATAGTTTTTATATAATTTTATGTATAGAATTTAAAATAAATATGTCTCATGAATAATTGCTATGCTTTTATTATACTTGTGTTTACATGTGTACAATATAAGAGCAAATAAAATGTCAAAGGCTGCAGATGTCTGCAGTGTGAAAAAATGATTTGTTTCAGGGTGTGTTTCTCCCCTCAGTTAGTGTTCACATTTAAGACAATATTTAGTTATTAACATATTTTTTAACTTCTACCAAAGCATTTTTGGTCACAAGTTTTTGATTAATTTTACTAAAGGTTCAATCTAGATGTATAGTAACATAGTATAACTAATATAAATAATAATTATGTAATTAATATTAATACATTGCCATAATATAAGCACTATACAATGCATTCAGAACAACATATCTGTTATAATCAAATGCTTCTTATAAGGTCACTAAAATCAAGGAAACAGAAGTGTTCTATATCAAAGTTAATAAGAAATATTATAATATGAGATACTATTTACCAAATAGCATAAAACCAAAAGGTAACCAATCTCCCAAAACCAGGAAAAAAAAAAAAAAGAGGGCTGGAGAGATGGCTTAGCAGTTAAGGTGCCTGCCTGCTAAGCCTAAGAACGTTGGTTCCACTCTCCAGCGGTTCCAATCTCCAGCGGTTCCAATCTCCAGGTCCCACGTTTAGCCAGATGCAGTGACGCAAGGGTGCAATGCCGCACTTGCCCACAAGGGGGCGCACACATCTGGATTTCGTTCACAGCAGCTGAGAGACTGTTGGCGTGCCCATCTCTGTCTCCCTCTCCCTCTCTGTCTATCTCTTTCTGTGTCTCTCCAAAAATAAATAAAATAAAAATTAAAAAATTTAAAAAACCCAAAAGATAACCTGAAAATCAAGACAATATATTAGTGTGATTATATTGAGTCAGTAGTATTCTCACATGACTACTGGGAGTATAAAGTTAACACATATCCTGTCTGGCAGTGTTCATTGAAGTTAAACATGCAGCTACTTTGTGAAAAAGCACTATAAATGTGTATTACCTCAAAGTAAATGTTAAATATATTAAAAAATAAGCCTTATTAATCGTGCATCTATGAAAGAGCCCATACGGGAAGCAACCTAAATGTCAATGAATAGTGAAATGGATTAATGCAATATAATTAAGTTTGCTGACAAAGATAAGAAAAGCTTAGTTCTACATGCAACACAGGGCTGAGCATTAGTGATACACTATTAAGCAAAGTAGAGGAGTTCTGTATGATTCAAAAGCCAACAAGATTGACCTGTCAGCATATCCTAATGAGTCAGAATTGTGGTTACATTGGGGAGGAATAATGAAAACGAAAGGGATAGAAAAGACTGTTTGAGTAGCTAGGAATCAGTTTTTAATTTATTTCTGATTATATAAAGACATTTAACTTTATGAAATAGACTGAGTTTATTGCTATATATACCACTTATCTTTCTACATACATACTTATTTCAAAATCTTCAGCTGTTTTTAATCTATCTTTGTTTTCAAAACTTGACATTGATAGTGCTCTATTAGATAAGTGATCCCATTTGCTCTACATGAAAAACTCAAAGTTAGGAGAGTCCTATCTTTGGTTCTACTGATGAAATCCGATAAATAACACAACAAATAATCTAGGACATAGAATATCGAATGTTTCTCTGTGTGTGATGTCCACTTAGTACTCTTGATGAACTCTTCTAGTCTGGGTCTTAAATTTGTTTGCGTTGCTGGTTTTACTCATCTTTGTATAATTCTCTCTCAGGTGGTTTGTTCTGCCCTGAATCTTCACTTCTGTTTCTCAAATGCTTTTGTAGTAAAAATCAGTCCTATCTGCATAAGTTTTCAGTACAAAAGTAAATAATTTATTATTTGTGTTTTCTTTCTGCCTGTATGCTCTTTCTAATCTGTCAAGGACTATGCCTCAGAATTTCTGTATCCTAAGTCTCTTACCTGTGTTTGTCACTTTTCTGCATAAAGTGTTGACAAGTGGTAGGTAGGTTAGGCTTGCCCTGTGTGGTTAAGTATAGTAATTCAATTCCTCCTAGTAAAACAGAAATACTTCCTATCTGAGGTAGAGATAAGAACACATCCATTCTGCTCCTCATATAGCTCCACAAATTCATTCACTTTGTTTCAACATTGTCACTTATTTTGACACATAACTTCCAGTCAATATTTTCTTAGCATTGGCATGGATTTAGAATGAAGGATGATGAATTAAAGATTTGTTGGACTCACATCCAGATATGGTAGTGCACGCCTTTACTTCCTGTACTTGGGATGCAGTGGTGGGAGGACTGCAGTGAGTCTGAGGCCAGCCTGAGACTACATAGTGAATTCCAGGTCAGCTAGGGCAGAGACTCTACTGCAAAGAACCAAAAATAAAATAAAATAAAATAAATGCTCATGATATTTGGGAATTCTCAAATTAAAAAAAAATAATTGAAATGCACAATTAAACATGCAGAATGCAGATGCATGGCAGATTATCACTTTCCCTGATGAGGATCAGTAAATGATCAGCATTTATCCATAAAATATCTTTACTCTGGTTCTAGTTCAGAGAATTACTTACATATATAATCTGATACTTTATCCTTATGCTCTGGCTCTGAACCTTATTTGTGTCATTTTAAAACCCCATTACAGGTTTTAATATTTTAAAAATACAGCCATTATAATTCTATTTCCATCATTTTTTAATTAATATCATCTTTCACTCAGAGATGTAAGTGCTGGATAATCCCAACAAAATGCTCTTCCGTTACCTTCATGTTAGACCCATTATTTTCAAGTCAATAGGACCTCAAGTGTGCTAGAGGCTTTATTAAAAGTGATTTGGGGATTTTTTTTATTCAGAGAAAAAAATCCTTAAATGGCCTTCAAAGAGTAGCCTAAGCACAACACAGGGTGTGGATTATTTTATATTGTGTTTAGTTTGTTTGCATATAGTAGAAGGGCAAAATGGCTAAGAATACAAATGTATGCACCATGAAAAAGATAATATGGGGCTGGAGAGATGGCTTAGTGGTTCAGGCGCATGCCAGTGAAACCTAAGGACCCCAGTTAGATTCTCCAGGTCCCAGGTAAGCCAGATACACATGGTGGTGCACACATCTGGAGTTCGTTTGCAGTGGCTAGGGGCCCTGGCTTGCTCATTCTCTCTCTCTCCCCCTCTCTCTCCCTTTCTCTGTCTCAAATAAATAAATAAATAAAATCTTAAAAATATATTAAAAAGGATAATGTGATTCCTAGTATGCTCTACTGTTGACATTAGCATCAAAGTGGTTATCTTTCTCACGCATTGGGTGATATTATCTTAAAGAACAATGCATTTGCCTTGTTTCTTTATATTCATGCCTACTTATGTTACACAGAAGCACAATAGTCCTTCCATGCTGACTGTCTAAATTGTAAATTATCAATCTTTTTAATTTTGGTAAAAATCTAGCATGATAAAACATGGCTTGTAGATACATTCTTTTTTTTTTTTTTTTCTTTTTCCCCATGAGTGCCATGTATATGTATGTGGGTACATGTGTTTATTGTGTCATTATACTCTTACAATGGGCAACATATAAAAATAGAAGATCTACGTTGTAGAAACATATTGAAATAATATATGGCATTGTAGAATAGAACGATGTTTAGAAGTAACTTGATCTGATCTGTTCATTTCCCAATAATGTTTTTCAGCATTTAACCATGGTGAAAAAATAATGAGTTCCCTAAGCAGCTGCAGATCACCTTGAACAGAAATATGTTCCAGCTGTTTCAGAAAAAAAAAAAGAAAGAAATACAATACTATTCATGCCTTAGAAACAAAAGTGAAGCCATCCTGAATTAATATATAATGAAGGAAATGGTAATTATTTGATCCAAAGGTTCTCTGAATCTCACAGTTCTAATGTCTTTTAGTACTGCTTCATGCTGAGGACAGCACATAGAGAAAAGAATGTGAAATGAAGTCACATTGAGGGCTCTGAGGTTTTACCAGTTACTATGTCTTTTAAGAATGATTGAACCCACAGCTTTGTTTTCCAGCTGCACTAGCCAGCTTAGATCAGTTGCTTTTGAGTATACCATGTTTATCAATAACTGAAGAAATGGTCCCTGCTCTACAAATGAACTTGGGAAAGAACAATGGAATAACTATTTGCTGAATGCTTTATGTGAAGAAAACAATATTTCAATTCTGTTAGTCAAAATAGTCCCTTTTCTAAAGATTATATTAACTTCTCTTATAGAATCCAAAGAGCTGATTTAGTCACTTCTCTGTTTGAATTTATTATTATCTTTGTCAGTAAATAAGTGTGCGTGTGTGTGTGTGTGTGTGTGTGTGTGTGTGTGTGTGTGTGTACATATGCATATTTAGGTAAGAGCCAACCCAAGTATAAGTGCTCACTTTACTCCTTTATTTTTATTTATTTGTTTAAGAGAAAGAGGCGGGTGGCAGAGAGAATGGGCAAGCAATTCTTATTGATCCATTCTGTGAACACCAGCCTGGCTGGTCAATGCATTTCTGGGATCCTCCCTGTCTCTCTCTCTCCCATCTCATAGAGACCAGGGTTTAATAATACTCACCACTGTGCCTGCCTTTACATGGGTTTTGGGGGTCCAAAGTCAGATTCTCACACTTGTACAGCAAGCACTTTATCAACTGAGTAGTCTCCCCAGTCCTAAGTTTGGATGTTTGAATTTACTGCAATGTGAATCATAAAGCAAGCACTCCTGTTTGACAGAACTAGATGACACAGTCAATGTCTCTGGGCATATTGTACAGGCTCTTGAAATACTGTATCTTAGTGACATAAAATTATTCTAATTTTAATAGGAAAACTACTTTTTTCTTGAATTACTTCCCAAAACACCAGTCCTTAGTAAAAATTTGGTATGTATATGCAATCCATATAATTTATTGTTACTTCAGTTTATCTCTATACAGTTTAAATGGTAGTTCAACAATTTCTTCATAGCCTTGAAACATTTAAAATTGAAATTGAAAATAGATCTGTATATTGTGGCTATTATTAAATTTTTATTTATTATTACCAAACAAAATTTTAATACAAGACATCAAATTTAATATTACACAAATATTACTCAGCTAATGGAAAACTTTCAGTGTCCCAAGTTCCAACACACTTTCAAAACAAGCTGATATTTCACTTGGACTATCATATCAGAATCCTCATCAATTTGATTAACTGTACCAACTTTCTTAAAAATAATAGAATTCTACTATAAACATTGAATCATCATATTATGTTATCAAATAAGACATCATTCTTCCCATGTGCATATTTTATTTTCCTTGTATGTTATGTGTACGTGTGAATATGTATATACTTACATATGGACACACACAAACGCATGTGCACCAACATATATGTGTACCCACTCACATGGGAATATACACACCCACACTCATGAATACCACATACAGATGTACACACTCAGTATCTGTATTTTAGAATAAAAATATTTGTTAAAAATACACACAGCAGTATAAACCTCACTTCTGAAAATGGGAAAAGCTAACATTAATGTAAAAACTTACTATGTAGAGATAAACATTCCATGTACTACACAAGTGATAACTTACAAAAGTACAACACTGGTATTTCCAGCCTATACTCATTGCAGGAAATAAGTCATTTTACATTGTAATAGCTGATATTCTCTGTGAATTATCTTCAAAATAACCATAAACAGCCCTAATTCATAGATGAGTTATTCTCGGGTTTGCATGCATGTATCTATGCACACCTGGTCAAATATCTTAAAATCTTTGCATTTCAGTTCAACAAATATTAAAATTAACTAATCTTAAATTCAATGCACATTTAAACCTAAGTTTACCTAGCTCTATTGTTTACATGGGACTCAGAATTAATCTGTATGCCAGGAGTACCTGTAGCTGCTAGAACAGACCATTTCAAATTAACACATGAGCACCTATAAAACCTTGATGCTCAGACAGGCTGAGCCATGTTACTGGATAGTCACTGCGCATTCTTATCATCAGGTAGCATTTTGTTCTCCCTCCCACTAAGGAAAACTGAGTAAATAAAACATATGAAGCAAGTCAAATATTCTAAGAATAGAAAGTTGTATCTTTAATGAGATTCATAAGTCAATCTAGAATACCAGGCACACTTAGAAGACACATGGAATACTTCTTTATGTTTAAGAATTTATCTTTTAATAATTAAGGATAATTGAGACTATTTCTGGTTCAAGCCAGTAACAAGTAATAAATAGAATTTAGGCTAAAATAAAGGATTCAGTTTATTTACAGAATATCTTTCCTAACTTTATATACATATTTACCATGAACAACTACAAAACTCTTATGAGCAATCTAAAATTAATAAATAGTTAAATGGAATCATTCACATTCACTTTCATTTAAGCTACTAAAGAGATTTTTAAGATATATATATGTTGGGAAAATCTCACTAAATCTACCTTATAGTCTATCTAAAATTGGAAAATTCAAAAATGTTGATTATAACTTTCTTACAAATGTATTTCTTGAGTACAAAAATATCTTTCAATAAACATTTCAATTTAGGATTGTAATCTTGAGAATATTTATAAAGTTAATTTTAAAAGTTTAATAACTTCTTCCTATAAAATGCCACTAGTAGAAGATGCAAAAATATTCAAAGTTAGTAATTTATGAATAGCTTCATATCTTAGAATAGTTTTAGAGTGATATTTAGTTCATTTCATTTTATAGTATTTTCTTTTTTAAATAATTTAAATAGAGAAAGTTTATTAAGAAAAAGATACTCTTGAGAATGGGAGTGGATAAATGAGCTAAAGGGAAAAGGCAGGTATTAAAAATCTTATCTTTAAATAAAAATTTGGAGACAAGCCCAACAGACTGGACTTTTTTCTCTGTGTGTGAGAGAGTGAGAGTGATAAAGAGAGAGACAGAGAGAGAGAGAGAAATAGAGAGGGAGAGAAGTGGTGCACCAGGGCCTCCAGCCACTTCAATTGAATGCCCCCTTGTGAGCATGTGTGACCTTGCACTCTGGCATTACTGTACATGTAGCTTATGTGGGACCTGGAGAGTTGAACATGAGACTTTAGTCTTCACAGGCAAACATCTTAACAGTTAAGCCATCTCTCCTGCCTTATTCTTATTTTTTGAGACAGGGTCTCACACTGTAGCCCAGGCTGGCCTCAGTGTTAATAGCACTCTTCTTGCCTCAGACTCTAGTACTGATACCTGGCATTATTCTTTCTTCTTTTTTATTTCTTTGCTCTTTTCTGTGCACCACACATGTGTAAAGTATGTGTGGTGTATTATGTGTGGTGTATGCACATGTTTATGCATATGTGTTCATGCTGTGCACATGTGTGCAGATGTTGAAGAAGAACTCTGAGTTCCCTTTTCTATTTTCTGTGAACATAGTTTCTTAAGACAAAATCTATCTCTCAACCCTGAGAATCCAGGTCTCCTCATTTTACTCATTCTATTCATGTCATCACTCTTAGTTTGTGTCAGTTAGACATTTTAAACATCAACCCAAGATACTGTCATTGTAACAAAAAAATAAATAAATAAAACCTTCCTCTTAAAGCCATAAAAGAGTCTGAACAATAGAAATATTCAATAATCACCACTCCTCATTTGTGGATACCAGTTAATTAGACTTAATTTTACAATATTTTTTCATTGTTTCTTTTTAAGTAAAATAAAATATTTGAACTTGCGATGAAGTATGAAATCTCCAGGTTCATGTCATCGGACCTCCTTCCTCTGTTGTTCTGGGTAAAGGGCAACATGATAGCCCTCCACCATCAGAGATAACTACTGCCTTTGTGTAACTGGGCTTCATGTTTGAGTTGATGATGTTGTCTCCATCTGGCAAATTTTGGGTTTACTCCCAGTATGCCCTTCTTATTTTGGATCTTTATATGAAAGGGGATTTATCTGTATATGAGCATTTAATTTATTTGAAATCACCACTGAGTTTATAGTTTTATTTTTTCCTGCTACCAACACCAGCAACAATGCGCCCAACATTTCAATTGACTTTACCTTTGTTTCTTTAACCTAATGACTTAAGTCATATTTTCAACAAGTCATACTGAGGTTTCTAAAAATGTTGTATTTTGTCTATTTCCAGCATGAGATACAAACAAAGAAAACACTAAGTGAGAATAAATGAAACCATCCTACAAATCTAGTTTGTAATTCCCTTTTCTGGCCTAAACAATACATTTTAAATAAAAGTATACAGTCTCACAAAGGCTGAAGCCTGATCATAGGAACACTTAACTCTTCCCACATACTACCACTGTATTACTGAAAGCCCATTTTCAGAATCATTTTCTCTTAGTACATTAAGCCTAACTTTCAACAAAAATATTCAAAGAATAAATACAGCTAGGAGGGATGAATAATCAGAAAATGAATCAAGTATAGGCTATTGGAATAAAGTGGATGTATTTCAAGAACTCATAGGTTATGTGATCACAGAGAAAATATCCAATCTGATTAAAAATTGTCTAAAGAAAAACTTACACAGAGACCTCAACAGAAGAGTTATATAAATGTTAAGTAAGTAATTGAAAATATGTTCCCTCACATATTACTACAGAAATGCATATTAAAACAATAATGAGGTGCCTGTACACACCTATAGGCATGACTAAAATTCAGAATACAGACAATAAAATTGACTGGTGGAGATGCAAAACAATAAGAAATCACATATATTGCTAGTGGAAATGCAAAATGGTACAATAGTAGACCAGTCTGAAATTTTCTTATACAAGTTAACATGGTATTCCTGTCTGTGACAGCCATTGTGGTCCTTGGCATTTACCAAAACATGCTAGAAACATATTTCACACACAAAATGAAAAAAAGATTAATACTATAGGTCTATAAAACCTTTACAGTCAGATAAAAAATATTATCCTTTACAAATAGAAGTGATCCCTGAATTCAAAAAAAGCATAGGATATTCCATGCATGTTATTAAATAAAAGAAGCAAATCAGAAAAGGCTATATGTTTTTAACCATATATATATATGTGTGTGTGTATATATATATATATATATATATATATATATATATATATATATATGGTATAGATATGTACATATCCACAAATGCTTGCAAGTACATACATGCATATAGACATATATGTGTCCATGTATGTATACTAAATGAGTCCAATTTCAGATCATTCTGAAAGAGGAGAAACTATAAAGACAGGAAGAGTACTAGTGGTTTCCTGGGAGTAAGTGAAGAGAAGGATGATCAAGCAGAGCATAGAGCATGTTTTGATCACCAATCTCATGGATATGATGTAATAATGATGCCTCCATTACATTATGTTTGATGCAGTTCATAGGATACACTTCATGCAGAAAAGGTAAAGATGAATGTGAACAATGGGATTTGGGGGATAATGCTGTGGCAACATAGGCTCATCACCATTGACAGATGCCATACTCTGGTGCAGGGTCTAGATAATAAGAGGCTGTGTAGGTGTTTTAGTGAGGTGCAATATTAAACAAGAGTAACTGATACCACTTGTGAGTCATCTATTTTGCTATTCCATTTTCTCAACTGTACAAAATAATATAGAATAAATGTTTATAAATGGTTTAAGTTATGTGAAGTTGTTCTTCAAATGTAATTGCAGATTGCTTAAAATTTTTGTCATTATGTACATAAATAGTTATGAATATTGACATATTTGAATAGTGAATGCCAATGTTGTTTAGCATCTGTGGCAAGATACCTTATTCTGAAGTCTATGTTTTCTGGTAAGAAAAGATGTACCTCATAATGAATGGCATATAATGTCATGCAAATTTAATATATATTAGTATATATATATATATATATATATATATATATATATATATATCCCTTTCCCATTCCTTTTATATAATGTATGTTAGATATTTATGGTCTGTTTCATGTACATAATGTATACAGCACCCCCCTACCACCGATGGAGTCTGAAACACTGCATTCAACCAAAGAGGAATTTCTGTGTTCAGTCACCAAGGGACTCAAAGTATTCCAACACACAAAGTTTCTTTAATGAACACATATGGAATTTTTATTGTCCTTATCTTAATTTTGTGTGTGTGTGTTTTTTTTGAGGTTGCATTTCATTCTAGCCTAGGATGACCTGGAATTCATTATGTAGTCTCAGGGTGGCTTTGAATTCTCACAGCAACCCTCCTATCTCTACTTCCTGAGTGCTGGGATTTAAGGTGTGCACCACACCGGCTTTATCTTATAAGTCATACAGTCAAGACTATTTACATGACATTTGCCTAGTATTACAACTTAATTTGCAATGTAACTGTGTTATAAATAGTCCAAAGATTTCAAGTGTATGAGAAGGTGTGCATAGGTCACATACAAATACTATGCTATTTTATATCAGAGACCTGAGAATCCAGAGATTTGGGGGATGAACAGGGGTGAAAACCTGGAGCCAACCACTTTTGGTTAAAGATGATTGACTATAAATAGTTTATGCCTTTTCTTCCCAGTATGACATTCTTGGCAATACTGTGACATATCAAAATGTGCAATATGTACTTGTTTTATGATTTTCGATATGCTTGATATCACATCTTTATCTTGAAATGTATTGACTTATTTTCTATGTGTTTTTCATACTGTCATATTTTACCTTATTATTGATTTTTCAAATATTTTAGATGACATCTTAAAAAAGAATATTAACTATGTTTGTATACTGTATATATTTTTATTGATTATCAGTCTGTCTTCTGCTATTTTATAACAGCTCACACAGAGTTTAAGAGTCTTTCAAATATTTCTCTTTCTTTCAGTTTTTGCTTCTCCAAATAGTTTTTAAAATATTTATTTATTTATTTGAGAGAGAGAAAGAGAGAGAGGGAGAGGCCGATAGACAAGCACATCAGGCCTCCAGTCACTGCAAGGAATGAACTCCAGATGCATGCACCACCTTGTGCATCTGGCTTTATGTGAGTACTAGGGAATTGAACCAGGGTCCTTAGACTTTGCAGGCAAATCAATTGCTGGGCCATTTCTCCAGCCTTCCAAATATTTTTATACTTATAGTGGACTTTATATTTATTTACTCAACTATAATTCTTAAAATTTAATGTTTACAATTTTAGGAAAGTATTTATTGGTAGATATGTATTGTTTTTGAAGTCCTTTTTTTCTTTGTGTGAATTTAGATTTTCATTGTGTGCTCTGTATACTTATTGTTCAACACAAGGGCTTTCTGTTAGAAATACTTAAATTCTGTTAACATTTGTAATCATGGTAAATCCTTTCAGTTTCTGTATACATGAAAGTCTTCTTTGAGCTTTTGTCTCTGAAGATAGTTTCTATGAGTATAAATTCTATGCTGATATTGATTTTATAGGAAGACTATTTCAAAATTCCTTCAAAATATTTTAGTCTCCTTTAAATAAGTTTATTGCAGTATGTCATGAAATTTAACTAAATTCCTATAATTAAAATTAAGTGAAAAATATTTCAGATAAGTGGCTTTAAAGTTTTGATGTAATTTGGAAATGCTTTGTGTAGTAGCTTCCCAAATGTTTAACTCTTCATGATCTTATCATCTAATCATGTGATTGCATCATGTGTCATTTCTGAGTCAGTCTTTACTACTTAATTTCCTTTTCATTATATGTCAGTATTTCTTACTGATAGGAGACAGAAATTGGCTATGCAGATGGATAACAAAACCACAAAAGTGAATTTTTTTTTTTCATTCCTTGACTACAAGCAGAACATGTCACTAAATTTGCAAAAGCCTGGATGTTTTATCTTACAGGAAAGATTTCAAGATTAAGATCACACCCTTTCTAGATGACAGAAACTCTGATACTTAACTAAGATTACTGGAAAAGCTGTAAAATCTGGGTTTTGTCTGTAGTAAACTGTTGACCGGCTCTTCCTTAAGGAGCCACTCTCCATAAAAGAAAACAAAAGAAAAAAAAAAAAAAAGCTCTGAGTCTCTAACCAGGCTTCTCAAATTCCTGCTTGCTTCTCTGGGCAATAGCTCTTCCTTGTTTATTTCCCTTATGTTCAAGGCTTTAGCCCCCCCCCCCTTTTTTTGTCCTTCTTCCTAAAATTTTAAGCTATGGTAAAATCTTTCTGAACATTATCCTTTGATCTGTGGATTTCATTCTTGAAATTCATAGGACAAGGATCTGGGAACACCTCCAATTATTGGTGCATTGGCAGACAAGGAACTCAAAAATTCCTATGTCGCTACTTCCTTCATTGTTTTTTTTTTTGTTTGTTTGTTTTTTGTTTTGTTGTTTTTTTTATCTCTCTCTCTTTCTAAATAACGTAATTTCAAAATCTTGAGTTGTAGATATTTTTTGCATTTTTTATATAATGTTGAACTTTGGTCTGAGGTAGACTGAAATAGGTTGGAAATCGTCTAATCCTTTCTAGTGGTGGATTTATTTTTTTCTTGCTAGCACCAATTTTTTCACCCTTCTGAGCCAGTGTTGAGTATTCTTTGATGGGGATGTCAGAGTTCTGTGACTATAACAGACCATTTCAGCCCTTGCTAAATGTGAAGCACTTCTTTGGCTGCTTCTTTTCTAGGCAATCCCCATCCAGCTTACAGTTCACAGAAGTCTGTGTTTACAATTCGTTGGGGGATCCTGAAGAAGTCTTGACTGTTAACTTTGTTCACCTGTCACTATCTGTGTCTTCTTCCCTGTGAATCCCAGGCTTCTGGTCTGAATGTGGCTTTCTTTCCTCTGTGCTTTGAATGGAGACATTAGGCAACAGGTTGTGTTCAGGTTGGGTTCATTCTCTATGTTTGATATTGTCAAGGGACTCTGCTTCACTCTGTCCAGTTGTCAGAAAATATGGCAAGTGGTCTGAGGTTCCTTACCTTCAGGGCTTATTTGCCCTCCATTCCTGCCCTTCCCTTTGTCCTTATTTTTTAAATATATTTTAATTTTTTATTTATTTATTTGCGAAAGGGAAAGAGGCAGAGTGAGAGAGCAAGAGACAGAAGAGAGAGTGAGAATGGGTACTCCAGGACTTCCAGCCACTGCAATCTCCAGATGGATGCACCATCCTGTAATATGGCTTATGTGGGTCTTGGGGAATCAAACCACAGTCCTTTGGCTTTGCAAGCAAGTGCCTTAACCACTAATCCATCTCTCCAGCCACCACTCCCTTTGTACTTTTTGTTCTACCTACCAAATTCTCCTCTGTTGCCAGAAACTCTCTAAAATCCTTCCCAAGCAAAATCCGTCCCAAGCAAAAGTCCTCACAAGACTCACCTCCTTTTGACCCAGCAGATGAATGCCCTCCATACCATTCCTTCAAGCCCCCTTCTGCTCCTCCTGCTCCTCTACATCAACTTCCTGAAACTCCCCCTTCTTCACCCCCTCAATGCCCACTCAACTCCCCTCCTGCACCTACTTCTCCTGATCCCTCCTCTGCCCCCCAGTCCCCTCCTCCCAGCCCCCTGAAACACCCAAACAGGATTATCCCTCTAAAACCATACACTCCCCTCCCCCTTCTCTCTCTCCTCTCCACCCCACATTCGGTCACAGGGAAAAACAACAGGAGACTTTGAGATGTTTTCTGTACATGAGTTAGCGGGGACAGACGGACCCACTCCTGTTCATGTCCCTTTCACTGTCAAGCCTCCAGATAGGAACATTAATTTTTCTCTTGCTTGTCCTTCTCAGCTTTTATTGTGCAACCAGAGTAGGAAAATAGATACGGACATATGAAGTAGAATACCACACTATGTTGATGATAACTTCCTTTACTAGAAACCTAGTTGCAATTTTTAATAATGCTATTTTTTCCTCAATCTAATATGCTTTATTATTGGAAAAATAAAAGTATTAGTTTTACTAAGATATTCTGCTTGTTTGAAAAGTAGAAATGGTAAAAGCTCTTTCCTGGGGCTCTACTTAATGAATACTTTGGAGCTATGTGTACTATTATAGAATATTATAGCATATTACTGTCCTTAACAATCTATAATATTCTATAGTTGCAAAAATATAAGCTGAGGATAGGTCAGCACATGTTTTATCCACATTGTATTATGTTCAAGTAATTATGATCATAAAATAGTCTCCATTTGAATATTCTTAGAAGCAATAAATTTCATGAGAACTAAGATTATAGATATATAAATATATATTAATATCATGAAATAGCAAATAAATGAAAGAGCCTGGCTTATTTTTCATAAGTATACTGTAGCATGTCATGCTTCAGGAATTGCCAAACACAGCCTTGCAGCAGCTGCTATGTTTCAGACAGACTGCAATGTGAGGAATCAAAGCTATTTAAGCACACTGGAAGATGTGGTTTACCTTCTTCAAAAAGAAAGACAGTCACATATGTCTATATCCCTATGACCTAAATGTTTCATCTCTTCTGAGTTACCCCATCGTATTCAGATGACTGAATTCAGAAATATATCTGAAAGCACATATTCTCATTTATTGTTATTCTATTATGATAATTGTTATCATTTGGGACCTCATTCATCAAGTCATAACGTTGAAAGAAAATGTGCCTAAAGTATGTCATAAGTGATAAATAGATCTCATTTGTATTAGAGTCATTTCTATATGACTCACATTGTCCTAATGATAGAATTGTGGTACTCCTACTTTCTTGTAAATTGGATAGAGATATGAACATTTTCTTCACACTGTGTGGTATTACTTTGTATGTTCTACTGTCAAATATGCTAAACTGTCATGCCCAACATCAGCTAACATCATGCCATTCAGCATTGCACATTAATGCCACCTGACAAAAGGCTATCTACCCAAAACTTTACTCATTACGTAATCCATTGTGATTGTGAAATTACCTGTAGACATTATTAAAAGTTTCCCATATGAGATGTAAGTAATGTGGGTATTGTTTGATAGACACAGATTGAGTAGACATTGTAATTCATCAGATGTTCAGTGATCCCAGACAAATTCATTTTGGAAGACTTTTATGAGAGTTTGGTAAAGTTTTTTTTTTTTTTTTTTTTTTTTTTTTTTTTTTTTTTTAGGAGACAAAGAATTTTCATGTGGACACATTTTTTAAAAAGTGTCTTCTCTTTTGAGAAAAGATAACTTTTGAGAATTGCAAAAGTTAACATATTTGAAATGGTAAAAATTATTCTGTATAAACATTATATATTTGCAGTCAAGATAAATGATGAGTAGTATTTTTAACAGAAATTTTTGTGTTAATGCATACCTAATTATCATAAATACTAACACCAAATAAGAATCAGACACCTTATGCTATTGGGACAGAACATGGAGAGACCTCGCTGGAATCTGGAAGAGAGTCAGTCCCCAGACAGTTAGCTTGTCTAGTGCCAGAAGGTGCTACATGAGTGACTGGGGGAAAATGACCAACATCTGTCTAAGCAACTAGTGATCTAAGCTACTTAGTAGCAATCAACCTGACTTGATGTTCACAGAAGTGCAATAGTGGCATACAACCTTGATGGATTACCAACTGCTCTTGATTTGGCTAACGGATCTGCTCAGTGGAATAGAACCCATACCTGGAATGGGGAAACAAGTCAGAACCATATTCAAAACTGAGCCTGCTCTCCAATATCAAGGTTCCACTAATAGTGGGATACAAGAGGGCCTATACCTATTAAATTCTCTCTAAAATAATAATGGTTATCCATGTATCTTGCACTGACATCACTGTCCATTGGAGAATCTGTTTCTCTTTTTCAGATGGATGAAGAACCTGAGGGGAGAATCAGCCCATCACACCTCACCAGGGTACCAGCTGAAGCCATAGAGTTACTAGTGAAATGAGCAGGAGTGCTGCTTTCTCAGAGAACCTGGTAACAGCACGAGGGTGAAGGAGATAGACACAAGAACACTCAACTCCTATCAAATCAGATATCCAGAGACTCCCAAGACCTCGTCACTGAAATAGACCTAAAATGAACCCAACATGGTTCAGGGAAATTGGTGGAAGAGGAGGCGGAAAGATTGTTATAGCCATAAGTTGGGTCATTATGCACAAACACATTGCCTCTCCCCCATAACTGATGGCTACCCCCATAAGGTAAGACCCACATTACCCATGGGTGGAGGACAGGAAGAAGGCTAACAATGGGACCATCATGGCTCTCTATACATACTACATACATAATTAATAAAAAAGAATTAGAGCAACATTTGTTTATTTTAAGTAAAATAATCTGATTTTATCACTCCTCTAATATTTTAAATCTACAACTATGGAATTACATTCTTCCAAAAGTTGTAATGAGAAGTTAATAACCTCCAAGTGAATAACACAAACATGGATAGATCATGATGTCATTCACAGAGATGGAGATTTTAGGGCAAGGCACAGATTGAAATTTAAAGAGGAAATAAAAATAAAGCTCATGCAAGGATGCTGTGAGAACTGTGGACATCTAAGTAGAAATATTCAAGATGCAATTAGATACAAAACTCATACAGAATGTAGATAATCCTTCCATTTACTGTCATGAATCTCTGAGGAAGAAAAAAAGAAATAAATTTGATTGGTTGTAAATATCCAAATACAAGAGGATAGAAAAGGAAGAATTATTTTAGCTTCATGGATCATGGAAAATCTACCCAAGAATTAAAAAAAAAAAAAGAGTTGATCTATGAATTAGGAATCACTTTGTATAATGGGAGTGGAAGGGAAAATTATTGGAACAAATTGCACAAATGCCTAACATAGGGTGTCATGAAAAAGAAGCAAAAGCTGCATTCTTCTCTGATCTACAAAGACATCACCATTGATATCTTAATCCTTTGTAAAGAACAAGTTCTTCCAGGGTACCACAGAACTGAAGTTTACAGATGTAATCCTGGAAATACTAATGGAATCTATTCAAAAGAATATTTCTATGTTAAAAGTTTATAACTATTTCTACAACTTACTACTCATGATTTTAAAATATAAAATTTTAGCCTACATTGTTTGTGCTAATGTTGATAATTATTTACTTTAAACATATTAATTTTAAAATATTTTTTATTTATTTATTCTTTATTTATTTTGATAGAGATAGAGGAAAAGAAGCCAAAAGAGAAAGAGAAAATAGGTGGGCCAGGACCTTTAACATCTGACTTACATGGGTACTGATGAATTGAACCTGTGTCCTTAAGCTTCTCAGTCAAGTGCCTTAACCTTAATCTCTCCAGTCCCTTAAGTAAATTATGGTTTGTTTGTTTGTTTTTTTTTTTTTATTTGTTTATTTAAGAGAAGAGAGAGAGAGGGAGAAAGAGAGTGGAGGCAAATAGAGAATGGGCACCCCAGTTCCTCCAGCCACTGCAAATGAACTCCAGATGCATGTGACACCTTGTGCATCTGGCTTACATGGGTACTGGGGAATTGAACCTGGATCTAGGCTTCTCAGGCAAGTTAACCACTAATCCATCTCTCCAGCCAAAACACATTAATTTTAAATTAGCACATCATGGACATAAGTTGTTGTTCTTGGTGTTTGAGCAAAGGCTGTAGCTCTTCCCTAAACGTATGCCACCATTTATTTACACAGTCTTTAATTCATTCAATCTTTTACTATCTACCTTACTTAAACTAAAGCATGCTGTGTGATGCCAAGTGAGATTCCATGCTTTCCCTTTTGCAAAGGACATATAAAATTTCTGTCAAATGAAATGATAGTGGCCACTCTCCTGGCCTTCTTCTTTCTGCCATCAGTAAGTATGGACAGTATCAGATGCATCTGTACAGCGCCACTTACTTCTCATAATCATAGCAGCATCCTATACACATAGTATATAACATCAAAATGCCTAAGGACTCCTTAGGGGCTATGGAATAGCTCAAAGTTTGTAGAATCCTTCAAAACCAGGACATTGATCTCAATTTGAAGTTGCAACTGCTATGATATTATGGCATCATATGGTTATGATGACAAAAAATATTATTCAGCAATACCTGCTGAGCATATTTTTTTGTCATTTAAGAGTGATCACTAGTATTTGATGTTCAGATGGAGTTCTATTTCTTAATATCTCATTCTTTGCCTTAATCTTGGTGTGGCTAGAGCTAGTATTAGCTAATATTACTTAGCTAGTAAATAATTTGTTATACATTTTACAGAGATTTACATATAGCATAAATACATACAAAACCAAAGGGAACTTATAAAACAATATTTCAAAACGAGAATATGTTCCATTAGTTCAGTAGGCTATTAAAATTTTTCATGACTCTAAGAACAGTAGTAGTTGTATATAACTACTTATTTCAATGGTTTTATATGCACCTGTCTTCTTCTTCTAGCAACCTTGGAAAAATGGAACCCCATAAATAAGTACATGGAATCAGAGATAGATTAGCCCCTTGTTCATAACCACAGAGCTTATATCAAGATCAAGATTCACACACTTTTTTTGCTTTTAGTATTGTTTATTCAAATATCTAGTAAAGATAATATATTTTGTACATCTAACAAATACTTAAATTTTGCCATAGTTGTTCTTCAACCATTTAATTTTTAAACTTATTATATCATTTCTGCAACACACAATATCAATATAGTTTTGTGGAGCTTTACATAATTATATGAAACTATGTTTTACAGAACATTTTATGTTTATCTATTTCAATATTATATTTAAATATTTAACATCAAACATTTTATAATTAAAAGTAATAAACATATGTAGCACTTTCCAGCACTAGACAGGCTAACTGTCTGGGGACTGGCTTTCTTCTGAATTCCAGCCAGGTCTCTCTGTGCTCTGTGTCAGCAGCATATGGTGTCTTTAGCAATAGGTTCTTAGCATTTGCCTCAGGCAGGTATTCAAGTGCTTTGACAGAAAGCTGTCTTGATTTGGGGTTAAGGTACTTGACTGCAAAGCCAAAGGACTCAGGTTCAACTCCCCGGGAGCCACATAAGCCAGATGCACAAGGGGGTGCATGCACCTGGAGTTCATTTGCAGTGGCTGGAGACCCTGGCATGCCCATTCTCTCTCTCTCTCTCTACCTGCCTATCTTTGTATCTCTGTATCTCTCTCTCTCAAATTAATAAATAAATAAAAATAAAATATTAAAAAAGAAGTTTGGATTTCAGATGAAGTCATATTAATTATTTTGTCCCTATCTTGTGGTTATTTCAACATTTCAGACTCAGTAGAGGAAATGGATACTAACTGAAATACTCTTTGTATTGTTTTCCTGATGGGTGGAATTAGTGTCTTGATGACTAGAATTGGCAAGTAAAAGTCTCCAACTTCCATCAGAATTCTAGTTTAGAAAAAAAGATGATGCTGCTTCAGCAGGGCAACTGTAGCTGTCAAAGCCAATATGGAGGAATAGGGACCCCTGTCACATTCCCATTTATGTCACCTGCTTGGTTTGTGCAAAAGCCCATTGTACTTGGTAAGTTAACAGCCCATTTTCATAAACTTAATGAGGTGGTGATGACAACCTCAGCTGCTCTACTGGAAACAGTATTTTACTGGGGGAAATCCTTATGACTCTGACACCTGGTATGCAGCTATAGTTTTGCCAAATGCTGCTGGTTACCATTCTACAAGTTAGGAATATTTTGTAATTGTGTAGCATGAAATAGTATAACTTCATTGTTTCTTTTCCTTTTATTTCCTCATATAATATTAATGGGAGAGTTTTTGATCATCTTAATATTCCATGTAACACCTTTCTGTTCTACTAGATTTAGGATATCCTGTTAGTTTGCCATAGTAAGCAGTAAGTAGCAAAAATCCTATCTATTTGGCTTATAGCTATAATTTTAAGAGTATATAAAATAGGTCCTAAAAAGTTTCAAAACCTACCATCTGGGTGAAATTGCAGGTATGGAGTGGATGAGAGCAGGCAGAAATATTCCCATTGAAATAATAGAAATTTTTCACTTTACACTTTCCATAAAATAAAAAAGAAGACTTCATGAGAACTCATGCATTTTTGAATCAACACATTTTGCAATTTGATCATTCCTCTTCATTTATACTTTAGAGAAACCCTATGGTTCTGTTATATGGATGTGTGAAGCACACATGTCTATGGCAGGTACAGTGGTACAACCTACATTGCCCCTTAGAGCATATGATGATAGAAATTCAAAATATTGGCCTAAAGGGTAAAGTTATAAGTACATTTAGAAAATCTGAAAGAAGAGATACTATGTCGACTTCTCCACTTATTTATATTCTTCCTCACTCACAAGCTGCACACTTAGCTCACAGATAGTTTACTAGAAAAAGAAAAACAACATCAAAGGTCGTATGTACCCTATTATAGTATGCTGACACTGGTCAAAGTCAATAACTTTGTCTCTACCACCCTACTCAACATCGATCTTACATTTACATGTCAAAGGCAAATTTTCCCAGTTGGCACAATTTTAGTGATATATCTGACTGGCTGTGTAGTGAAAAATGATGGTTGAGTATCAGTCCTATGGCTTGGTGTCCTGGGAGACACTTGTAAGTACAAAAAAAAAAAAAAAAAAAAAAAAAGATACTGGTGACAGAGAATTATGGAGAGAGACCATGAACTTGATAGTTATCAAAATAGAGTATGAAGATATTCTCATCATATATAAATGCCCATGAGACTGGACTCAACACCGAGGAGGCTCTCAAGAGTCAGTTGGATAAGATTAGCACCTCTCTCCCAGACACCCTGGGGTTTCTTAACTAAGCTGATACACAAAATGGAAAGAACAGCAGCAAAAGAATCAGATGTTGTATTTGCTGTGAGAAAATCAACTTAAGATACAGGATGCTGATTTTGGATTGCAGTTTGTGGGTACATCACAGTGGCAGGAACATGAGGCAGTTGTCCACGTTGTTTCTATCATCAAGAACCAGAGGAAGAAGAATACAGTTGTGATTTCTCCTCTTTATAGACTCCAGAATCCAACCCTTGGGATGAGCTCCCACATTTATCATGTCTTCCCCACTTAGTTATCTCAATCTCTAAACAGCCTGACAGATATGCTCAGGGGATTGTCTCCTACATGATCCTCTAGATCCTATCAAGTTGAGTCATTCTTAGCCATCACAGACCTCAAACTGAACAAAATGAAATTCCTTCCACAAAAAGTCCTATGATTATTTTCTTTTCTGTGTCTCTAACCTGCCAATAGTTGAAGCTAATGGTGAGGCCCTTACATATGGAATCTCCCTGAGAAGACCAGCTAGCTCCCCATGGGGGGTCATTGCAGCTGCTGGTTCACCATTCAGGAATACCGTGGTGTTAGCAGAACACACCTATATAACAGGTATGGATTTGTACTCCCTTGCTTATTGTTATACATATACTGTCTCTTAAAATACTGCTTACAAGCAGAGGATGAAAGGTTTCAATAAAAAAATAATTCTGGGCTGGAGAGATGGCTTAGCGGTTAAGGTGCCTGCCTTCTAAGTCTAAGAATGCTGGTTCCAATCTCCTGTGGTTCCAATCTCCAGGTCCCACTTTTAGCCAGATGAAAAGTGACACAAGGGCACAATGCCGCACTTGACCACAAGGGGCGCACACATCTGGATTTCATTTGCAGCAGCTGAGAGGCTGCTGGCGCACCCATCTCTATCTGTCTTCCTCTCTCTCTCTCTCAAAAAAATATAATAAATAAATAAATAAAATAATTCCTATTGTGATCAATGCTACAGATTTCATATTTGAATACATTTTTCCATCCTTAGAGATGACATAACTTGAAAATAAAATATGTGTCTTCTGTGACTGAGATACACACACTAATGAAAGACCAAGTGGGTGCAGAAGAGGCCACCTATTTGTCCCTCAGAAACACTTGCCACTTTTCTCTCTCCAGCTCTGGGTCTTGGAAAACTGATCTGTAAGCAGTATTGAACTCCACATCCCTAATCGTCTGATATCAGATCATGTCTGTTGGGCCCTGCCCGGTGTGAAGCCGAGTGGTTAGCCCAGCCAGTCTTGGCCTACTCCCGGTGAGGCCTAGTCGAGCTTCCAGAGCCTGAGTAGAGTTTGGTGACCTGTCCTTGAAGTGACTCAGCACCTAAGCTGAAACTGCCTCCACCCAGCTGCTGCTGACGTGGTGAAATACTATTGGCCCTTATACCTTTCTCTCATCCCCTCTTCCCGCCCCCTTCCTCAAAATGTATAAATACCTCCCCATGACAATAAACGGAGAGATTTTCCCGCCTTAGACGGTCTCCGCGACTCAATGTGGTTTCTCTCCCCGGTGTTTTAAGGGGGGGAGGGGTTTGAGTCGCCGACACCTGCCTTCTCGCTCAGCCTCAAGAGAAGTGGCTGGCCCGGTTCTCTCTCTCTTCTGCTCTACCTGCCGGTGGTGGAGGGAAAAAACCCCGGCACATGTCCAGTCCATATGAAACCCAGAAAGAAATGCAAGAGAAGGAAAATCATTACAGAGCAAAAGCAAGGGATGTACTCTCATTGCTATCATTTGGCTGGCTCCATTTGATTTTTAAGTAGTTTATTAACTATTTTATGTTTGCAACATTGCTTATTGCACTCAGGGCCTTGGGCATGCTAGAAAAATGTTCTGCCATGGAACCACATCCCTAGACCTTAATTTTTGATTTTGAGTCATATTCTAAGTTGTCCAAGTTGGCCTTGAACTCACTGTGTACCCCCAGACAGGCTTTGAACCTGTAATCCTACTGTTTTAGCCTCCAGAATCTATTGATACTACTACTAGCAGCTGTGCCTTTTTGATAATGATCCCAGCTTCTCTTTGTGTGAAGTTGTCCCTATTCATGTAATTCTGCTGGCTTGGGTAACTGTTTCCTGCCTCCTTCCCTTGGGCCACAGAGTTTTTCAGCATCACTGTGTCTTCTGGCTTCTGGGATCAATGCCTCTCCTTGCCATTATAGCTCAGGTGTCATCATATGCCTCTTTCCAGTGTCCTACTTGTCACTTTGTGAGTTGTGGTGAAGTTTGTGCTTCACTTGTTGACAATCATACCTTTTTAAAAATCATTACAGAATTTTTGTTCATTTGAGCCAGGAACCTATTGTTTATGGTAGTCTTGATTCTTACTAGTAGACAAAGGCCGAAACGGAAAAAAAAAAGGCGGGGGGGGGGAGAGATGGCACCTTGGAGCCCATCCTGCTACTTGTGAAGACACTGTAACTCAGGAAATTATTGAGGGATAACTCTTCATTTTATGAGGAGAGAATCAATAGAAAGCAGAATCAATTAATATGCCTGATGGATATAGACAGACAAAATAATGGAAAAAACTCAGCAGCTTTAAGAGAAAATGCAGAGAAAATAAGCACAAAATACTCAAAGGACTTCTGGGTGAAATTCAAGGCAAGATGACATGTCGGAGAAAATACAGGGATTGCCTGAATATTAAGAAGGTATGAGTCATACGAATTAAGTTGTGCATTAAAAGTAGGTTTTAGGGCTGGGTTGATGGCTCAGTGGTTAAGGAGGTTGCCTTCAAAACCTAACAACACAAGTTTGGTACCCCAGAACTCATGTAACACCACATGTGCAAAGGAGTACACTCATCTCAAGTTCATTTCCATTGGCTAGAGGCCCTGGGATGCCCATTTTCTTTCTCTGTCTCTCTCTGCCTCTGCCTCTTTCTCTGTTTGCAAGTAAATAAAAATAGTCAACAAAAAAGTTAGGTATAAACTCAGTGTGTGTATGTGGCTGGGATAGGCAAGTTAGTAACTCATCAAGTCCAGGTACAACCTGGATTCTAATTTTAAGGCAAGTGCCACTTATTTGAAATGGTCGCTAGTACAGAGACTAAGATTGACACCTTTGTAGAGGGTTTTCAACAGGTAAGAATTTTAGCAAATAGTTACTATAAAATATATACTATAAGGTTATATAATAGTTCTGTATCACATATTCTGTCAACATAAAATTTAGGAGTGCCAGATCCAAGACTTAAATAAAATAAAAGAAAAAAAAAAAGATATGGAATCCTTTAAATTGAACAAGCAATGCACAATTTTATAGTAAGAAAAGGGAGATAAATAACTTGGACAGTAGGTGAAATTAATGCTTTTATTTTCAGCTGATTCTTCCAGAACTTTGTTAGTAAACAGCAGAAAGACAGGGTTTAGCAGTTCCTGTTCCTTTGCTGGGAAAGGGAAGAAGAAAAGAGGAGGGAAGGGGTCATAAGGACAAAACAGGGAAGAAAGGGTAGACAGCCAAACACATACAAGAAACATTTCCTCCTCACACTCACATCCGCACTTATCCCAAAAAAGACATTCTACAGTGTATGTTATAAACATTAACCCTCCCTTGGTCTGCAGAGATAGACTTCATTTATACTTTACGAAATCTCACTTATCTTGTGAAGGACACAATTCCTTTGGAGTGTGGTATGTAACCATGGAAAACCATTCTTTGAATAGGAGGGCTCTCCATCTAAAGAGGCAAGGATTAAAACCACAAGAGGCCACATTTGAGGATACTTCCTCAATGAAAATACTTGAGGTTCAAATCACACGTGAAAATTAGGATAATTTTCAAAGTCTTATATGCTAGTAGATATTGCCACAACCAATGTCTATCAGACACCAAAAAGTCTTAAATGGGCACACTAGAAAACTGTGGTCAGGAGGTATAAGTGGATTTTGAACCAACCCCAAACTTTATCCTCAAGACCCTAAAACATCTTTCTAATTTACTTCTTGTGATTTTTTCCCACTTAAATTTTATATGCACCCACCAAGATCTATAAATTTCTCAATGTTTGTCTGTTTGAATTGAAATACTCCTTTTTTTTTTTTTTTTTTTTTGGCCATTTCAAAGTTCTGCTCCCTTTAATATTTGTCCTCTCTACTCTTTTCTTTCTAAAAAACACTTTACCTTATAAGATATATATGAAGAATCACATATATTTTGTAAGTATAAAAAACTATTATAGACTGTCAGCACTGACTTAAGTTGTTTTTATTTTTCTTTTATACTTATTCCTCTTCCTATAGCAACATGATTTAAAAAAATATTTTTATGTATATTATTCTAGTTTTACATTCATAATGGTGACTCCATTATCCTCCTCCCTGTCCTCCCTTTTCCATAGGGACCCTCATCAATGGGGAATGTGGTTCACGCATTGTGGGGGTAGTAGAGAGCTATGGGGGATAGGCCAAGTCTCTGTGCATAATGCGCCCACTTAGCAATGTTCCAGGACTACAGATTTGTTTGGGATACGAGGAATTAAAGATGTCCTTGTGTCACAGAGTTCCACAGCAGAAGGCAGATGACCCAGCATTCCAGCATGAAAGGAACCTGGCCTTTTGTCTTCAGGGTTTTATTTTTCTTGTCTAAGACATGACCCTGATTTTATACTAAACGTCATTAATAGGCTGGGCAAATGGCTCAATGGATATAGCCTGAGACAGGGTTAATTCGCTGAAGCCTGAGAAGGGTTCTGGCCAGGCAGGTCAGGAGCAACTTGCCTTACAAACTTTGGCAGTGAGGTCATTAGAATTCTTTTTATTGCAGGGTATTCTGCCTTGCCTCAGGAGCCTGGGCTACTTCAGAGAAATGATAATTAGACAGGTGATTTGGGTCATTTGAAGGAAATGACAATTCATTTGCAATTGAGATAAGTGGCCTAGGCCCTATCTGGGAATCAGAAACTTACACATTTTAAGATGACAAGTAAATTTCAGAAAGACAAAAAAGGATACATTCTAATTCTAAAACCACAAGCATGAGGACCTCGGTGTAAGGTTCTTTTTGGGACCACAAACCACTCTGGGGCAAAGATGGAAGCTTTTATTCAGGAAAAGCACAAGCTGCCAGGTCTGGCTCACTAGAGAGGAGCAAAGCCCACCTGAGTTCCTCAGGGAGTGGGCTTTATAGGGTCAGTTGGGGGAGGTGAGGAAAGGAAAAGATGAACAAGAAAGGTTCCTTTAGGGGAGATCTAAGATAGCCAGGGTGTGCCATCAGAATGACCAGGTGATTTACAAAATAAGAGGGCAGGAAACCATGACCTGGGGGCACTGCAGGCAAGGAGGGGATAATGGCTGGGCAGTCTCTTGAGGAATATGGGTAATCCACTTCCTTATGTCTCTGGTGACTCCATCTTGGGAGCCCATCTTGACCTTACAGTGGGTTAGCACTCTAGCAACCACAATCAGGCCAGCATATGCCTGTAATCCCAGCACAGGGCAAGGTGACTAACTAGACTGGCTACATCAGCAAGCTCTGTGCTCGCTGGGAGAAATTGCTACCATAAATGAGGTAGAGGGCAGTTGAAAAAGGTACCCTACATCAATCTATGTCCTCCACCTGTTCACCCATGTGCCCATTCAGATCAAAATACACAGAGACAGACACCATGCAGCCAAACACACACACACACACACACACACACACACACACACACACGCACACATTTAAATTCAACAAATCATTATAGTTCCTCTCTTTGAAAGATTCAAACAGCATTCTCCTGGTCTCACTGCACACTCTCCCCCTCTCTCCTTGTCTCTTTCTATCGACCTGCCTGTCATCTACTTATCACCCATTTTTCATTCTGTGTTCATCAGCAGGCTCTCTTGGCGTTCACAGACAAGGAGAGTTTTGTTTGCAGACCTGGATGCACTGATGGGAAACTTGTGAAGTCGCCATGACTACTCCAGTCACAGAAGAGCGGAACAATGCAATTGGTAGCGCCGGCTGAGCCCTGGGTGAGCAGTAGGAGAGCGATGATTGTAAATTTAAAACAGAAAAGTGCCATTTTTGAGATGTGGGTACATTCTAGTTGAACATAACTGGAACTTTAGAAAGACATTTTTGGTTTAAATTCATAGTACTTGAACTCTTCATGTCGACTTTCCTCTCCACAGGCTAAGCCAGCATGGCCACTTTGAAAGATTTGCTCCTCTGTGACCTGAAGAGCATAGGCATTTCAAACAATGGGCTCAGAGGCAAAGCACACAGTGCATAAGAAAATGATGAAAACATCCTGAAAGCATTTCCCCTACAGGGGCTTTGGCGAATTAGTGTACTCTATGCACAGGATTCCAGAAACAGACAGATCTGAACACAGAGAAACAAAGCAAAACTAAAACAACTCCTACTGTCAAGAGATTAAACTGCCACTTGGGATTTTGTTTGTTTGTTTGTTTGCTTTCTTTCCAGTTTGCTTTACTGTTCCCTCCTTTAATTGCATCAACATTGAAGATTCAATGTAAACCAGTTGATTAGATATAATTCTGGCATATGTTTAGGGAAAAAAATGTGAAGCAATACTTCCAGGGACATTGTGATTCATTCTCTCTCTCTCTCCCATCTATCTTTGCTTTTTCTCTTTTATTTACTATTATTTAATTCATTTACAATGTATTGCTTATGACGTCCTGGATGTGAAGTCCAGTGGGTAGTCCTACTATTTTCTTTTCCCTATCTGTGTAACTGGATGGACAATGCTATGCTTCTCTTCAGTGCTGTGGCAGCTTTGACTAGGTCTGCCTATTTCCTTTCTGATTTGTTCCTGTTCATTTTGTTTTTTTTGGAGGGATGATCTTCTGCACGCTCCAATTTTTTAGCATGCAATGTGTGTGGTGCATGTGGTCTACACACATGTCTGTGCCTGTGTGATGCTCTGTGACCTCACTAGAGCCCACGCTTACAGTGCTCGAGGGGAATTTCAGGTGTCCCTCTTAATTACTCTTTTGACCATTCTTTGTTTGGACTAGGGTCTCTTACTTATCTTGGATCTTGCCTTCTTATTGTTGTTGTTTTGTTTTTATAAGCCCTAGTGATTCTCTGGTCTCTGCTCCCCTATGGGGATGGATGTGTGCATCCATGACCAACGGTCTCTGTGGGTCCTGAGGTTTAAAGGAGCAGTCTCTCAGGTCTCCTCAGGCTCTCATGCTTACATAGGAACTCCTCTTAACCACTGAGCTATCTCTCCAGTCCTCATATATATACTTTTGACCTATGACACATTAAAAAATCCATTTATCAAAACAATACAGTAGACTAATTAGATCAGTAAAGAAACATAAAAAGCAATTTAACTATGATTCCCTTTCTTCAAATATTTATACATCTAGTATAATTATAACAGAGATTATTGCAAATTGCAAGTTAACCACTTCTTACAGAAAAAAAAAAAAAAAAAATAATCATCCCCAGATCTCGATGCCTGTGTGGCTCATGGCTGACCTCTGGCCACATGTGTGTGTAAAGACAAAACCATCCCGCTGCCAATTCCACATCAGCATGTGGACCTGTGAAACTGGCTCACATGGCATATACACACTGTTATTCTTGGTGTCTGTGTGTATGTACACAGAGTTGACCCTGCCCACTGAGGACTTTATGTACTGAGAGCTAACCCCACCCACTGACTGCTGTATGTACACACAGCTGACCCATGCACACTGAGGGCTGTATGTACAAAGAGTTAACCCTGCCCACTGACTGCTGAATGGACACAGAGCTGACCCTGCCCACTGACTGCTGAATGGACACAGAGCTGACCCTGCCCACTGATTGCTGTATATATACGCAGCTGACCCTGACCACTGTTGCCTCACAAGAACCTGCAACCAACTTTATAGGTGAACACATGCCTACTATAGTTCCAGCTCTCAACATCACCAAAACTTTTCCCTTGAAACTAGACCCAAAAATGTTACTGAGGACCTCAGTGGCCCTCGTGATTACCATAGTAGACCTGAGCGCTCTGTCACCAAGACTGTGCATTTTCCAACATTCCAGATACCATGCCTCTCAACTGATGACTGACTCCTCATGCGACCCCAGGCTAGGTGTCACTGTGCATTCTTTCATTTGTCACTCCATGACACCACATTCTTTAGCATCCTTGAATTCTGTTCATCAGTATTCTGTCAGAAGAAGGTCTCTCCTTAGCGTAGCCAGTCCATCAAGATGAAAATGTCCACACATTATTAAAACATATGACATCATCAAAGAAGCGTAATACATATCTTATAATAAAACCCAAAGAATTGGATATGGACAAGCTGGCTGAGAGAGAATTACAAATAATAATGTGAAGAAAGCCCAGTGAGCTATGAAGGAACATAATTGAGGAAAATATAAGAACAAAATGAATATATCATGTGATGGAGAAGACAAAAAACTAAGACCCAGAAGAAGTTTGAACTGGAGAACATGACATAAGTAGAAAAATCTGTAAGGAACATAAACAGCTCAATCGAATAGAAGCACCATGGAAAGATAGATGAAGTGAAATTATCCAATCAATGAAGAAAAGTAAAACATAAAAAGAAGTAAAATCCTTCGAATGTATGACTCACTATCAAGACAGTTACTGTTTGCAATATGGAATTGTAAGAAATCGTACAAAGTTTTCAAAGAAGGATCTTCAAATATATAATACAAGTCATTGCCCAAATCTAAGGAGAGCTATGAAGAAGCACAAATATGAAGCTCAAAGATTTCCAATCTGGTTCCACCCAAAATGTCCTAGGAAGTCCTAACACTCACAACAGTCCCTAGTTGAGAATTGCCATCCTTTATTCCTAAGTAAAAGTCAAAGGGAATGAAAATATCATCCTGTACATTAATATCACTATGTGAAGTAATATACCTGAAAAATAGCATAGCTTCAAAAAATACAGAAATACTTTCCTACATGCATTGAGAAGAACACTTTCAAAAACACAGTAGACAACAAATTATACTGCAGGTGGAATATAAATTTCTATAGCGATTATATAAGAGTATTTAGGGTTCAAAAATATTCAAAACATAAATATTCTGAGATCTAGTGAATGCACATTGGGCTACAAATGAAAAATATAATAAAATATTTGGCCCAATGCCAACTTAGGGAATGTGTGAAATTAAACTTAAAATTTAGAGTGTTCACAGGAAAGAGAGAAAGAAAAAGAGGGAGGGAGGGAGGGAAGTAGGTAGGAAGGAAGAGAAACAGAGAGACAGAGAGTGAACTGCAGAACAGAGACAATGTTAAAGGTGGGATTATAAGCCAAAGGATCTGAGAGATTAAATTCATGACCCCAGAACTAGAAAGAAGTGTTACAAAGAAAGAAGCATCTTGATCTGAGGTATCATTTGAGAGATATAGAGTTGATACACTGTGCAGGAGTGAAGGAAACATCATTTAAAAAACATGAGTATGGGCTGGAGAAATGGCTTAGCGGTTAAGGTGCTTGCCTGCAAAGCCTAAGGACCCATGTTCTAGGCTTCAGATCACACATTAGCCAGGTGCACAAAGGTGAGGCAAGTGCAAGGTCACACATGCCCACTAGGTAGTACAAACATCTGGAGTTTGATTTCAGTGGCTGAGGCCCTGGTGTTCCAATTCTCTCTCTCTCTCTCTCTCTCTCTCTCTCTCTCTCTCTCTGTCATTCTACCTAAAAATAAAATAAAAAATAAAGCATGGTTTTAGCTTGAGCAATGGTTAGATGCCTCTTTGTTTTACTATAGTGGGGAGCTTGATGTAGAAGCACTATTTCTTTTAGACATGTTAAGACGAATGCATATTTTCTATGTGGTCTCAGATTCCAAGTCCATATTCTTAGTATAATCCAAAAGCATACTGAGGGCAGCGTGTCTTAAATCTGGACTCACTAATCTAATGAGGACATAAAAAGTCATTTAAGTTTATAGATGCTTATGCATATGTGTATGTGTTCTCAGATTTGAGCTATGTAACATCACTAAGCCTAAATCTAAGATTGTGAAAGAGTTCCGTGGGCGTACTTGGCAGTAACTATGTGTGAAGACTTCCTGTTCCCTCCTGCCCAAGATAGAGTGTTTTATTTTTTGTTTGTTTGTTTTTGTTTGAGTGGCCAGTTGAGTAGCCTCTCCTGAAGAAAGATCAGGAGGCATCTGGCTAACAAAAATCTCCCTGCTTTAGATGGTGAAATCTGTAGAGTACATTTAGATCAGAAAGTGGGGACTTTTTAGTAACAAAGACATTTTGAAATTGGTAGTTTCAGATTAAACTATTCCTATAGACTTAGGAAACCACCAGCAGGTCATAGTTACATGTTCTTAAAGTTTGAGACTCTTGTGAGCTACATAGAGTTGAGACTTGTCTTTATACACTTAACCACTTTATGTGTTTCACTAGTGAAATCTAATCCAGTCATATTTAATAAATATTATCGGGGCACTCAAGTATTCTAAATAGTGTACGAAAACTTATAACTGTCTCAAAAAAAGGTATCAGCATTACAGTGACATAACTGAGGTAGGTGCCATGAAGAAAAACATTTAGTGAGGTCTCTCTTTTCAAGGGTCAAGGCAGGGTGTGTCCTTGCATGCCCATTTGGTAATTGCTAGCTTTTGCTACTGCATTTTTGTGAAGGTCCCTCATTTTGCTTAAATAATAGCCGTTCCCAAAAACAAAATGACTTGGTTTTGCTGAACTGAAGCAACTTGTTCCTTTGGATTCTTGCTCCTTCTTCCTGATAGCTCTAGCAGTTTACATTTTTGTGTTACTCTCTTCGTCTTTTCTCTAAAGTCTTAAGAATATCCCTAGGGTCCTATTAATGGCTGACTTTTATCAAAACGTTATCAAGCATATGTCAGACACCTGACACTTCTTAAACTACTACTCATATCATGGCCTGACCACAGGCTGAAAAAAGAAAATTCTTTACTCTCAATCCCCCTCCTTCCTCTCTCTACCATACACCGAGCCTGTAACAAGGCAACAGGCTCTAGTTTTGCACTAGGTACCCCTCCACATTTCTATCTACCAGATAAAGTCTGCACAATTGTAGAATTGCTCTCTCTTTCCCTTTTCTTATTACTCTGAACCGTGCAACAAGGAACACCTCAACTTTAGGGAAGCCTGGTGGATGCCAATAGCAAGAGCCTGGGCAGGAAGAAAAGATCACGTCGGAAGCAGGAATCCAGAGTGGGTGTGTCCAAGTTAAGACTTTGATAACTCATCCTCTCATGAGAACTCACTTTAAGAAGCCAGAATTCCTTGCTGAGGACAGAATCACCAATGAGTTAAAGACTTATGAGTCCACCTCCTAAAAGTGGCATGTCAACTCTCATCATCACCCTAGGCATCGATCCTCCATCACATTGAACTGTGAGAGGCCAACTACACCCAAACAATTGCACAGAACTCTACAATGAAGACTAGCTAAGAAATGGAAAGGTCATATACTGGTAGATTAATAGAAAATGAAAATGTGTCATACATACACACTGGGATAATTTTCAGTCTCTAAAAATGGAATTCTGCTATTGTAACTACATACAGGACATTATGCTAATGGAATTAACAGCTGGGCATTGAAAGGAAAATATTGGCCTGGAGAGATGGCTTAGTGGTTAAGGTACTTGCCTGAGAAGCCAAAGGTCCCAGGTTTGTTTCCCCAGAAACCACAAAAGCTAAATGCACATGTTGGCACATGTGTCTGGAGTTCATTTGCAGTGGCTAGAGCCCCTGGTGTTGCCATTCACTCCCCACATTCTCTTTCTTATAAATAATGATAATATATAGAAGAAAGTCAAATATTGAAAAATCTCACTTGTTTATAGAATCTAAAAAGTCAAACTCATGTAAGCAGAATATATATAAAGTACTGGTTATTGCAGGATGGGGATAAGATAAAATGGGAAGGATTAGTCAAAAAGTACACAAGTTCACTAAAGGGTAACTAAGTTTTTTAATCCTAATATACAGCATGGTAAGTTGAGTTAAATATGTGAGGTGATGGATGTATCTATCAGCTTAATGGTGGTAATAACTTTATAATACATAACTATATCAAAGCATCCACATTATATCTTCATGGCTTTTGTTTGTTAATCAAAATTTTAAAAATATGGAGAAAACAAAATGAATGCCCAAATTCAATGGAGTCTCAGTACATGTAACAGTGTACACATTCTTACATATGTCTAATATCACCTTAATGTTCTGTCTCTTCGTGCACTTATGGGCTATATTAATTCTCTAAATACATGTTACGTAAATAAAACAAAATTTTGTCAGTGTGAGAGTGAGGCATTTTTCTTGATGAGAAGATGGGGTGTTTTGAAGGGGAAGACACCAAGAACTGCCAATGGAATATCATTTTGTCCTGCTTAAGTGACTGGTTAAAAAGATGTGATAGATTCATGCCCAATGCCTGACCCATTAATACCCATAGTTTAGAAGAAGCACTCTGGCTCAGACTGTAACTTATGAAACATAGTGTGGCAGCACTTAGTTACAGGGATACGTGCCATCTTTATTCAAAAATTTAAGTAGACCCTTGTTGAAGTATTTTCAATAAAGTTAGGCCAAGACATAAGTTTCCTATGTCTCAAGACTCCTTATGCCTAGGGGATATTTCTACATACAACATTCTTTCCAGTGATGTGTTCACACAACCTCTGTGGTCATGGCCATGTAGACTTTCCTGACAATATTGATCATCCTCCACACAATTGCAGTGGGCATATTTTTTCCATGGCAAGTACATTTTCTAAGATTTAAGAAAGTATCCTGGGCTGGAGAGATTGTTTATCAGTTAAGGTGCTTGCCTGTGAATCCTAATGACCCAGGTTTGACTCTCTAGTACCCACGTAAGCCAGATTCACATGGTAGTACAGGCATCTGGAGTTTATTTGCTGTGCCTAAAGGTCCTGGTGCATTATTTTTTCTCTCTCTCTTTCTATATATATATTCCTATCTCTTTTGCTGAAATACATATATCAATGACACACAAAAGTGAAAAATCATTTTTTAAAAAAGGAAGTATCCACTGTAATGTACATTTTGAATAACAATCATTGGCTGTGTTATTTCCCACATTTATAGAATACTAAATCTACATTGCAATGTATCAAATTATGGAGAAAATATTTGTGCCATTTATCATAGCTTATTAATATTCAAAAGAGCAAAATTTCAAAAATACATATTCTAAAAGAAGTTTGAGCACTATTTTTATCTCATGAACTATAGAAAGGATCCCTGAAAGTATAGTCTTACTATTTTTATACAAATAGAAAATGTTAATATGTTTTGTATACCCTACTGTCGAAGACAGCACACACGTGTGAGACAAAACATGGAGTGACCTGGCCGGAATCTGGAAGAGTATCAGCCCCAGACAGTTAGCTAGTCTAATGTCAGGGTGCTACATGAGCAACTGGGGGAAAATGGCCAACATCTGTTCAAACACTTGCAGTCTAAGATACCCAGCAGGAAACAACCTGACATAATGCTCAAATAAGTGCAGTGGTGGCACATAGCCAAGGTGGGTTACCAACTGCTCTTGTATTGGCTAATAGATCCATTCAGTGGAATGGAACTCATTGCTGGCACTGGGATATAAGTCAAAACCACATACAAAAATGAGCACAGTCTCCAAGATCAAGACACGACCAAATGTGGGTGAGAAGAGAGCCTACGCATATAAAATTCCCTCTAAAATATCTACGGCCATCCCATCTATCTGGTACTAAATTCTCTCTGTGTTGGAGAATTTGCTTATCTTTTTCAGATGGACAATGAATCCGAAGGGAAGATCATCCAATCACACCTCACCAGGGCCCCAGCTGAAACCATAGAGTAATGCAGGGGAAGGGCAAGAGTACAGCATTCTTGGTGATCACGACACCAGAAAAAGGCTGAAGGAGATAAACACAGAGAACATTCAACCCCTGCTAAGCCAGAGATCCAGAGACACAGAGGCTCCCAAAACCTCATCACTGAAGTAGAACTAAAATGACCCCAAAGTGGCTCAGGGAAATTCACAGAAGAGGGGGCGGAAAGAATGTTAGAGCCACAAGTTGGGAGACTTGGCCTATCCCCCATAACTCTTGACTACCCCCAGACTGCATGACCCACATTCCCCATTGATGAGGGTCCCTTTGGAAGAGGGAGGACAGGGAGGAGGATAATGGAGTCACCATTATGAATGTAAAATTAGAATAATATAAATAAAAAACTAAATTAAAACCAAAACTAAACAAAAACAAGGGGGCTGGGGCTGGAGGAATAGCTCCGTGGTTCATTTGCCTGCAAAGCCAAAGGACCCAGGTTTGGTTCCCCAGGACCCACGGTAGCCAGATGCACAAGGGGGTGCATGCGTCTGGAGTTCATTTGCAGTGGCTGGAGGCCCTGTCACACCCAATCTCTCTCTCTCTTTCTCTCTCTCTCTCTCTCTCTCTCTCCCTCTTTCTCTGTCAAATAAATAAATAAATAAATAATGTTATTCTGTCTATACATGGGAATCCCTACACTACATTATTGATTATGAAGTACTATTTTTATAGAAAACACATGATTTAACAGTCCCAATGACATGATAGAATATAAATAGGAATATAACTTCCTTTATCTGAACAACATTTGCTTTTTCATGAAATGTTTGAGATATAATGCTCTTACTTCTTAAGAAGGGCTCAATGAAAGACATTTTGAATCCAACATTTGTCATTAACTTGTCAGCAATTACTACCAGTTTTGTATTCCATAGTTTTAAACATAAGCAATCATTGAACATTGGCTAGTAATATTATCAATACAGATTCTTATAATGCAGCTTTAAGGACATTGAACCCGGCATAAAATACGGTACAGCAATCTAGCAGAAGCTTTTCTTTGAAGCAATTATATTTAAATTATAGTTTGTCCTTCTGCCTGATTGCCTCAGTTGATTTGTGCATGGTCCTAATCAAGCTATGTTTGTAGTACACACAATCTCAGCCAGTGCCGCTTAAATTCCTATTCCATTGGTTACAGACCATAACTTCAAACTTATGGAGCATGCAAATGTGTTTCATTACCTGTGCAAAATAGAAGTCACTAGTTGAACACAAATTCAATCCCCTCCCCTCCCCTAAATTCATGATCTATATATGTGCTGGGATATTAATGGCATGCTTAAATGTTCACAGATGAAAACATTTTATCTATTTGTACCTACTAAACACAGAAACATATTATTTGACCCCCAATTCACTTAGTTAAATTATAAACATAGGTTAGAAATGAAGTTTTAAATACTTACTGCACTAAGCTAAATTTCCATGAGTACCTATTCAGGTAAAATAACAGCAAATAAATATTTGCTTCTTAAAATGATCTTATATCAAAAGTGACGGTTAGGGCCAATGGCTGTCTTTGTTAGTTCTTCTATATACTTTATAATGCCTTCAAAGTTCAAGACACAATTACGCAGGCATTCAAGTCCAAGAGGCAATTTTAAAAACATAATAAATATTCATTTAACAGAGAAACTGAGTACTTTAACTGAAACCTAGCAATCTTAAAGTGGTTTTTCAACATTGTTACTTTATGTGGAACACATATACCACAGCAAATATTTACAGAACTACATGGACAGTGCATTACACTTAGTTTTTACAATACACCTGTGGGTAAAATGCTATAAATTTCATTTTCATTTACTACTATTTAAGTGCCATGTTCAGTTTAAATCATGCCTAAGCCTTGTTATATACATCTTTCTCTAATATATATTGAGTCATAATACATGCAAAGAAATCTTTAATAAACTCATTCTGATATAATAGTCAAGGACAATTTTGAGTTGATTACTAATCCTAGATTTTATTTTATATATATTTTATTTATATTTATTTTATGTGTGTTTGTGTGTGTGTGTGTGTTCTGTTTTTAGTTTCATGTCAGCAAAGCAGCTTGTTTTACAGACCTCTCTTTACTTTAAGAGATACTTTGTATTCATTATTATTATTATTTATAAATAAATAATATTTAATTTTTTGTTTGTTATATGAGGGGGCACATCAGGGCCATTTGCCATTGAAAATGCAACTCCAGGAACTTGCACCACTTTTGGAGTCTGGATTTATGAGGGTGCATGGGGAATTGAACCCAGGTTGGCAATCTTTGTGAGAAACTGCCTAAAACATGGAGGTCCTTAAAATATCAGTTGAAAAGAAGCTATTATAGAAATACAGTTCAGACCAATCAAGTCTTTTCTTTTCTTTTTTTCTTTTCTTTTCTGTCTTTTTCTTTGTTTTTGAAATAAGCATTGACATTGGAATTGTGGTCCAGGCAGGCCTCAAATTCATGACAGTCCTCTTTTTGCCATCTAAATGTGCTCTGAGTACAGGTATGCCTGCTCTTTAGAGTTAATTATATACATTTTTTTAAATGAAGTCATCCCCAGCCCATCCTTCTTTAATCTCTTATCTTGCCAGATATTGTTTCAGACACTCATCATTGGCTGGTATAATAGTCATGGAAATTGATTTTTAAATACATTGCCAACAGTCTCCCTCCAATACAATACAAGGACTATAAAGAAAGAGCAAGATATTGTGCATACAGTGAGTCCCAGCTCTTTCTGCTTGGTTCTCTCTGTCATTCTGTACACATCATTGCTACCAGATGGCCAGTCTTGGTTCTGTGAAGATGGGAACTTCCATCTCTTTGGACAGGAGAAGACAAGCAAATGTCAGCATTACTTCTGCAGTGGAAGTGGTCAGAACATGGAAACTGTCAGCAGACAACCCAGAAGAAACCCTGTCAGTTAATTCACACCCTGAAAATTGCCTACACTGCCACTATAGATGTTCCAGTGAGTTATCATATACATTTCCCTTAAGTTCAGTACTTCATGTTGTACAGAGTACCCAGTGATCTCTGTGCTTCATCTGGCAATAGTCCCAACAATGTCTCTATTTTGCAAAATTCAAATTTCATTTTATTTTAATTTTTGGCATAAAACTCCTATAAGCATGACAAGCATTTATCATTTATTCTGAGTTAATAGTGTTTAGTTAACATAGTTACATAGATTGCATGAATTTGGCACAAAAGATTTTACATACAGATGTGACAAAAAACAATGAAAATCAGGGCATGCACTGGGTCTCAAGGAGAGCTTCCCTACCTTGTCATTTCAGGGTCAAGAGCCAATCAAGCCACTTATGGCAGCTCATGCCCATAATCTCAGCACTTGGAAGACTGATGTAGGACAATCATACCTTCATGCCCAGTTCAGGCCACATGGTGTAGACCCAGTGTCAATAAATAAATAAATACAAACAAATAAAAAGAATGAAATAAATCCCAGGGTTTCAGGAGCAATCTTCATTGTCTACTTGAATGGACATAGAATTATCATGGAAACACACCTCACACTGTGTTTATCAGGGTGTATCCGGAGGGAGCACCCACCTGGATGTGGGTGGCACCATTCCATAGGCTGTGCAATGACTCACTAAAAGGGAGAAAGCATGAGGAGCACCAGTACTCATCTCTGTGCACTTCTTAACCTCAGACACAAGGGGACTCACTGCCTCTCCCTCCTGCCCCATGCCCTCGCCTCCATGACAAACTCCTTCAAGTTGCTTCTTGTCAGTTATTTGGTCATAGCAGCCAGGAAAGTGAGCGCTTCACATTTATATGTAACTGTTGGCCAAAGGAAGAGAAAGCCATGCATCAGCCTTCTTTCTAATGTACTAAACTTTTTTTTTAAAAATGAACATATTGCATATTGGTCATATTCCCATTGAATTATATTTTTATATTCTTTCTCATCTAGCCCCATTCATTGAGGGCCTTCCTTGGTGAGGGTTATCAGTAATCATTATGGAGTCATAAATGCATTAGTCAGTTTTTGTGTGTAGGGGGCAGGCTAATGCCTCAGGATATTCCCTCCTTCCCTTTGGCTCTTATTGTCTTTCTGCCCCCTGTTCTACAACATTCCTTGATCCTAGAAGTGTGTGTTTTAAGTCTCTTTTAGTGTGGAGCTCCTAGCAGCCTCTGATTTTGTACTTTGATGGATTTTCGTTTTCCTCAATGTCTACTACCATCTCCCTGGAAGTGGCTCTCAGGCTAGCAGTGAGAGCAGCGCTCATGTTTATTCAGCCTCGTTCACTTTTTGTGTAGCATCTTAAGGTAGAAAACAATGTCAAACTTGTTATTTCATGTTTCTTTCATTTGGAATATCCAGCTGAGCGTGCCTGACTGAACCTTGAATAGCAGTTCATGTTCTATTTGTGATACATCCTGAACCTTCCATCTGTTTGCTAATCTGGTCTCGTAGTGTACCTCTCATTTTCTGAATGTGGCACTCTGTACATTCTAGACAAAGTAAGCCACATCTTATGCAACCTTTTATCCCATTGTCTTTAAAACTGCAATATACAACATTTATGGTGGTGAAACTGACCCTAGTCTTGATGTGGTGATATGATAATCTTGACTTTCAACTTGACAAGATTTACAATTACGTAGGAGCCAAATTTCAGATCTTGTCTGTAAGAGAGTTTCAAGATTAGGTTAACTGAGGTATAAAAATCCACCCTAACTGTGGGCACCATCATTCCATGGGCTGTGTGACCCCAAATAAATAAAAAGGAGAAAACAAACTGAGAAGGAGCCTTCATTTGTCTGGACTTCCTGACTGAAAACTGAATATGACCAGCTCTTTCATGCTTGTGCTGCCATATCTTCCCCACCTCAAACAGTGAGCTAGGAGTACTCTTCTTTTTATATGTTTTTTCTTGTCAGGGATTTTGTCACAGCAATAAGGAAAGTAACTAATCCAGGTGAGAAGCTGCAGGTGTAGAAAAGACATTTCTCTAATCGCATTTATCCACCACAGGCTCAGGCTGAACATATAACTGATTTTCTTTAGACTGGCACATGTTATGTTTTCTGTCTATTCTAACTTCACAGGATTTGCTGGTGGTGTTCTTAACACTGCAGAAACGGATACTTGCCAGCAAGGAGAACTTCTGCTTGGGCTTCCTCTGAAACTATTTCATCTTAAACTGGTTTGTCTCTAACACAATCACATTTTAAAAACTAAATGATCTCTGCAGACCGCTGATACTCAAAAGTGGAGGGGGTTTCATTGGCCAAGTGACTCCTGTTCTTTTTCATGGAGACCCTGTACAATTGGCCAAATACACTCTTCTCTTTGGCAGAAAGAAAGACAAGATCCTCATGCCTAGTTACTGCAGGCCAAACAAATGTCAAAAATGTGTCCACCCCTGTAGTCATTAGCATTTGAGAGAGCTGCCTCCAAGCCCACGTAGAACTCACATGGTGTCGTAGGCTCAGACTAGAGGATTATATGTTTAAATTTAGTAAGCTTTTCTACCCTCATTATGTAATGTTAGAGATGTCTTTCCAGTCCAGTTTAAAGACACACCATGTTCAGTATACATTTGATATTTACTGATAGAATACATAGCATTTGTATAGCAAGTATGTATTAAACTTTCAACAAAAGTTAAAAATGATAGTTGTTAGCCAGGCATGGTGGCGCACACCTTTAATCCCAGCATTCAGGAGCAGAGGTGGGGGATCGCCATGAGTTCGAGGCCACCCTGAGACTACATAGTGGATTCCAGGTCAGGCTGGGCTAGAGTGAAGACCCTACCTCAAAAAAAAAAAAAAAATAGTTGTTTTCTTCTCTTCTAATTTATCAGAGTGTCTTCCAATGTTGGTAAAATAGAGAAACATTTATTTAGCTGCTCAAGCCAAAATTCTTATTCTGTCTGTCTTCTTGGCTTTGGCTCCTCTGTCAAGTGGATTGGTTCTAATTCCAACGTAGATCACTAAAATAAGTATACTTCTTTCTGTCTTTTTTTCTTGTCTTTCTTTTCCTTCCTTTGCCTCTCACTCTTTCTTTTTCTGCCTTTTACTTTTCTTCATTTTTTCTCTTTATTTCTTTTCTTTCCCCCTCTGTCTTTTTCTTTTTTTTTTTCTTTTCTTAATACCCATACCTTTTACCATCTTTCTATCAAATTATTGCTCAGCATTTGACTTGGACTTCCCAACTTTGATAACATCTGTCATTCCTAATGACAATCAATTTGTATGTGTATGTGTGTTTGTGTTAGTTTGAATCTATGTTCCCCCAATAGACTCTGGTGTTACTAAAATTTAGTTTGTAGCTTCTACCCCTAGGAAGAAGACTCCTGCTATAGGGAGGTTGTATCACTGGTGGTGGATCTGAATTGAAGTCTAAGATATGAAGAGTGCTTGAGTTCTGCCTTGGGAGGAGGGGGTTCCTGCAATTGGTTTGGTGCTTGCTTCTTCTGTAATTATGGAACTTACCCTGGATCTATAAGCCTGAAATAAATTCCTTCCTTTCATAAACTGTGTCTGGTTTAGAGGTTCATCCAGCAATGTGAAGATGACTACAACAGAAATTGGCACTGGATAATGGGTTGTTACTGTGCAATGAATCTGGCCATGTGGATTCTGGTCTTTTGGAACTTTTGTTCTGGAGGAATGGACATGGACTTTGTTCTTGCAACTGAAGATGCCTTCCAGAGTTGTAAGGCAGGTTTTGTGGGTTAATCTGGTGAGAATTTGCATATGCTAAGAGCAGAGAGAGTTGTATTTGTAGGCTTAGTTTATGAACTTTCTAAGGAGAAAAGACTGCAGATAACTTTGTTATAACTGAACTACTAACATAAGGGCTGAGTATGTTCTGCTGCCCATGCTCAGAGAGTTTTATCAAAGGTTAAATATTTAATGGACTGTTGTGGTTGGGTAAAGTTATGGAACTGAAAGATATAAGATTTAAAATTGGAAAAAAAATCAAACAAGTTTAAAATTTAATGGCACAAAGTCTAGTTACATTAGCAATCTTACAGAAAATTACCCAACAACTTTAAATTGAAACAACGGAATGGATGCCTGAGAAAAGACTGAATGGTAGAAATGCAAATTCTTTTGAAAGGAGGTGATTACGAGGAAAGAATTTTCTCTTCAAGGTCATGATTTATTTTGTCCCAGAATTAAGAATATGGCTGTGTTCTGCACACCTGGTATTGATTTTGGAAGCATGAAAAATGCATGTAGTGGGTCATGAAATGCACACAGTTTCATTAGCTGCTGCAGAGATTAAGCATGGGCATGATGCATGACGTGATGACCTCAATAACCAGTGAAACCACTGATATGATGGAGCATGGTTTTGATGGAGACCCACAGATATTTTGGATATACCAGGACTCTGCAAAGGCTATCATGGAGTTCTGTTGTCTTGGAATAAAATACTTCCCTGACTACTCAGCCCAGATAGGGGGAGGAATTACAAAATCCAGAGACTCATTATTGGTCATTGGTTATGGATATCGGATTTAAACTGCATATGTTTGCCTAATGGTCCTTGAATTCACATTGGTCCAGTCTCTCCTTGTTATGCTTTATAGAGATGGAAATGTTTACTCTGTGACATTTTATGTTGGAAGTATGTAAGTTACTTGATTTTATAGGATTCATAGTTAAGAGGCAGTCTTAACCCTTATATGGGACTTGGGATGTTGGAATAATCTTATAGTTGGTAAACACTATGGGGGCCCTGGAAGTTGGACTATAAACATTTGTAATTTGAGATGGCTATGAGTCTGTGAAGGGCCAGGGCTAGAATGTTGTTTCCCGATAGACTTGACTATTATTAAAATTGTGCTTGCAGCTTTTGCTCTTAGAAGGCAAACTCCTGCTATAAGGGAGGGTGTGTTACTGGGGGCAGATCTGAATTCCAGCCTAAGGTATGCAGAGTGCTTGAGCTCTGCCTGGGGTTCCCTGTGTTGAATTGGTGCTTGTTGTTCATAGTACTGGTGATAGTTTCTCTCTGAGTGTAGATCTGTGAAAGAGGGTCAGCTTTTTCTGCCAAGATGGAACTTCCCCTGGATCTATAAGCCTAAATTAAATCCTTTCCTTTCATAAACTGAATCTGGTTTATATGTTCATTCCAGCAATGTGAAGGTGACTATGGTAGTGTGTGTGTGTGTGTGTGTGTGTGTGTGTGTGTGTGTGTTTTGTCTGTGTGTGTAAACACATAACTTTATGAAAAACTTCTTTTTAACAATTTTAGGGTTTGGCTACATTGATCCATCGTCCCTCATAGCCATAGGCATGTTTTCAAGGTTTCCAATGTGCCAAGTCTTCCTGTGTTTTTCTAGCCCTGAGAATAGCTATGAGATGCTAAATTCCATCCATTGTACTTATGTGGTTGTTTTTCTCATTGTCAAACCATAAAGAAATGAAAACTGTTTCCTGTAATGCATATCCATATAAAACAATATACCTTAACAGATTAGCATGATTCCCTCCCCTGCAATTAAGGGAAACCATATATGTTCTGGGAAGTATAAAATGTTCCTATATATTTAATACTAAATCTTAGAATAATCATAGTAGAGTTAATATTGTTAATAAAATTATAATAGGTAGGATGGAGGTATTTGAATATACCTCCAGTAATAGTCTTTATCCATATAAAGATGTATAAAATCCTGTACAGTTTTGAAAAGAATATTAATTTTAAATGTTTTATTTGTTTGAGAGAGAGGGAGAGAGTGAGAGAATCGGCACACCATGCATCACTTTGTGTATTTGACTTTATGTGAGTAGTGGGGAATCAAACTTGGGTCTGTCTAGACCATTGAAAATCATATTGAATGCATTATCTCTTTAGATTTGCATCATTTTCCAAGTGTAATGCAAAGAAAAGGATACTGAGAGATGAGGATGTTAGAAAATACTCATGGTGGTAGACATAAATTTAGTCCTTGAATACTACTTTGTACTTTTTCTAACCTAGGACATTCATGGCCAATACAATCTCAGTCATGAAATGATATAATATATTTTTCTCATTCACTTTTTTTACTAACAATGTTATTTACTTCATCAGGATATAAGAAACACTTTCCGTAGATCATGGTTTCACAAAGAGAAATCAGTCTGTGTTAATATTCAGGGTCTGACATCATTGAGCTCTCTTGTGCTAACTAAACAGTTTCATAAATTCCAAGAGAGGTGTAGCTTAGGAAATTTAGAGTGGTTCCTCTTTTCTTGACCTGGATGTCACACAGCCTCCCCGACACAATGCTGTCTGATGAGCATATGTACATCTACAAGGCCTTGACAACTTGCTTACACCACAGCTCCAACAATGCCTACATCCTCTGGTTATTCTCACTGCTGTGGTGCTGTAGGAAAAGAGTGACAAAAATTAAGCAAGAGAGAAAGTTTTTGGTTGCCTTTCTTTATTACAGGAATAATTAGAATTTAAGCATCTGGGTCCTGTGTGTTGGCAACAATTTTTCTCTTTCATTTTCTCTCTCCTACATGAATTAGCCATGTCTTGAATTCAGTTATCTTTAAGTTATTAATCTCTATGGACCAATCCTTCATTTCTTATTTGGACTTTATATATATATATATATATATATATATATATATATATATATATATATGGCATAGTAATGCACTCTTTACTTTCTTTGTATTAAAACATGAGTTGAGCTTTAAATTATTTTTCTTACTGTTTTGGATGGAAGAAAATATGAAAATTTATATTCAGATTCAAGTCCAGAAATGCAGTGGTCAATTCTTGGAATTTATTTTGGAAAAGTTTCCACATGTAAATTCAAAAGTGTTGAGGGGAACTGAAGGATTAGGTAGAAATGTAGTGGACAAAACTACCGACAGGTGACAGTTTAATTTTAAAAGCAAATACACTTTATGAAGCATCCTTTTACAAAGTTTGAGCTAATAATTGACCAGTACAAATGTATTTGATTTGATTATACTCTGGAATTAAATGTGAAAATACATATTAAATTAATTTCAGGACTTCCCACAGTTAATGCATTTAGGCTAAACTTCCACGGTAAACAATTAAAACTGAATTTTCATTATCCAAAGGTGTAACCTAACATGTCATTTTATGTTTGCATTTCTCTCCAACTTTAGGTGTGTCAATTTACTGCTGTTTTCCTACTTGTATTGAAATATGCAAATCAGTAACATGTATAAAAAGTCTCTTTGAAATAGAATAAAAAAACAATATTTCTGAGAGAAGATTTTGATTGAAAATATTCTTTGCTTATTTACCCAAGTATATTCTTAGAATTTTTTTTTCCCTCAAACCCATTTGGCACTGCCACTTTGAAGGATGATATTATAGGAGAAGCACTTTCCTATTGGCAAGCCAACACCCTTCCTCTTCACTAAGTACTCTACTTTTCATTTCTTGCTAAGGCAATGGTATTGAAATCTCCAGGGTAGTGTTTAGGCTGCTTTCAACTGTTCAATCAGTTTGGAAGCCTTAAATTCCTATCTATAAAGCAAAGTTGATGAGGCTTTTGAGCTGTAACAGAATAGGGTTTTTATGTTTTACTGTATAATGAATATATTAATATGTTTTGCAGGCAGGCTAGTTTTATCTAATTGTAAAAGCATAGAAATTGTATAAATTTTACATAAAATAATACCCAGCATTTATGTTTCTATATTTCACTTTATATAATGATGGAAACAAGTTGAGACATTTCCAAAGGCCAGAGTATGGCAGCCCAATTCTGAGGCACACACTGATTTTTCCTATATTCAATGTGCCCTAATGACCTATGCAACAGGGACATTAGTGGCCATGCTGAGGTCATTTTCTTCCCAATGACTCTACATCAAACTTGGATACATCCTACAACCACACTGCAACCATACTCTTTTCCTCAGACACTAATCCTGCTCTGATCCTCCTCTAGCAAGAATCTAAGACTGCCTATCCAGGCAAGCTCCTGACCTGGCTCACATGCCTCAAGAGTTCTTGAAAGGCAGACTTGAAGCAATGGATACTACATTTTCTACAAGCTCTGTGAGTCAAATATCATTTATGTTAATTAGGTTTTTGCTTTGACTAATTCACAAACAAAAATTCAGGCAATCAATAAAAATGAACAATTAAGTTAGGTACACAGTTATTGTTGAAAACTGTTGGTTTGTAGATTGTCCTTTTTATTAAAACAAACTTTACATTATGTGTATATGTGTGCTAAGTTTTGGTAGGGCAGACAATCAGAAAATGTTACCTTTTTTTAAATAAATTCTGTGGAAATTCCAAATGGCTGCTTCCCTTTTAACCATAAAAAGACTCAGTGTTAATCAGTGAATCAGTGTCAATAAAGTTAATTAATTAAATGCATGCCATTAAAATTTTTTGAAATACACAGAAAAACCTATACCAAATGTAAAAATCAGTTATTATTTTTTTTTTTTTTTCAGGATTGAAAAGATCTGGATGCTGGGTGAAGCAGGTTCTGTCATTTAATGTTATGTAAGGAAAAATTCTTTTATTGAATATTATTAAAATAATGACTAATTAAAATACAGGCCATGCATTGTCTTAAACTTCTGTCAGTTTAAATATGTGATTGTGATCTGAAAAATTAAAGGGAGTAATTTGAGGCACACAGTCTTCAAAAAGATAAGAGATGGAATTTTATAACCCAAATTAGGTATGATTTTTAAAAAATTTTTCACTGTAAACTACTCTCACAGTCAATAGAAATATTAAATGATAAATAAACCTTAAAAAGTCTAAATACAAAGGAATTTTAGCATGCAATGTCCAAACTGCTGATTCTACCCATCTCTAGAGCCACACGATCATAAAGTGTCATAAAGTTCAAAGAAAATTCTCCTGCCTCTGATTGTATCAAGGTAATTAAACTTTATTTTGTTCTGGGGATTGAGATCAAAGCCTGTCACCACATATTAGCCATGGGTTTTTTTTCTGAGCTACCCCTCCAGCCTCCAAAAGAATTTTTAATGAACAATAATAATATTTTTCCTTAGGACTTTAAGTAGGGGAATTAATCAAAATCACAGGTGTCTAAGGTCAATGGGAGGATTAACCTGAAGCCTCAGATCTTAGCAACCCCTGCAACATGAAAAGTCAAGCAATGAGTAGTGTCATGATAGCACAGGACTACTACAGAGCTGTGTATCACATTCAACTAGCACTTAAGGTTGTACTCACTACTTACGTCTACATATGTGTTACTCCAGTATTCAAAAATAAAATATGTTTATCATAAACTTTGTTAAGCACAACATATCTGGAAAAATCCAGAATTCTAAAACAAAGTTACCTAATAAAAACGCACATAGTATCAATATATTGATGTAACAGCACAAAACCTTTAATATGCATATTGACATTGTCCAGCAATAAGGGCTGTATGGTGTAATTCTGCCAAGTACATCATCATAAACTAGGAATTTATCTATTCAATGAGAGTGGATGGTGTTGCTAAGTTTCATGAATTTATGCTAAATACATTATCATGAGCAGGATAATTATATGCAGGAGGAATTAAGATACTATTGTTACCTATATTTATTTGAAAGATTTTTCCACATAATGCTCTAAACTCACTTTAGGTTGGACCCTGATTATTTATAGGGGTGCTTTATCTGAATTTCATTTTGAGTTTAGTTTTTCACGTGATGGATTTCAATTCATAATGGTATAATAAACTGGTAACACATATCCACATGTTGATAAGTTAGAATCATTTTATCATACTTAAATAAACTAGCTATTCTCACAATACTCAGGCAATCCTCCACTCTTTACCTTGGAGACAACAATATATAAATAATAAATATAAGAATTTATATATATCTTTTATCTGAGAAAGCAGTATAACAAAGCACTTCCTATGTCAACTGACTGCCAGAAGCGAAGGGTTTGCTCTAAAAAAAAAAAAAAGAAAGAAAGCAAACCACATAAGGAAGGAGCTTTCTGAAAACAATTCTTCCAGAAAGTTTTCCTCTCTTTACTGACTTGGACAGACTTCACTAGGGCTGCATCGCCTTTAGGGACATTTTCTGAAATTTGCTGTAGAAACTCTGCCATTGTAAAAATAAGATCACATCACACAAGCCTCGCCTTGAATTGTGGCTGACCACCAACTGATGAAACTTTCCCTTCTATGATTGCTTCAGGGACCCCAGAACTGATTTCCTCACTTTCAACGGATTATACAAACAATTACTGGAGAAACAAGTCTAGCTACTTAAGGAGCTTCTGCTCCCTCCGAGCATGGGTTCTTATGATTCTTGCTCGGGGAGAAGACATGCTCAACAACTTAAATGGGGTTCAACTTGTGACATCATAGACATGGATATAGTTGGAGGTATGTGGTTTCTTATTATCTGCATGGAAATAATTGAGGAATTTCCCTTTTCTTTCAGAATTACTGTTTTATCTTGCCTTTGACTTTGGGAGATTTACAACTTAAGATCAGATATTCCTAGGCAATACTTCTGCAATCCTTGCAGTTTTGTAGCAGTTGTACTTCATCTAGTGTTTAATTAAGCCGCATTTTATTTTATTTCATTGCAAGGGGAGAGAGAGAGAGAGAGAAAGAGTGAGAGAGAGAATGGGTGTGCCAGGGCCCTAGCCACTGCAAATGAATTCCAGAAATTTGTGTATCTGGCTTTAGGTATTGGAGAATTAAACCCGGGTTGTTAGGCATTGCAGACAAGTGCCTTAACTGTTATGCAATCTCTCTAGCCCCTGAAGACAAATTTTAAATATGTGTGAGAAACAAAGTGGATAGTAAATTTTATCTTATGATAAAATATGTATACCAAAATAACATATCACTGATCTTTAAGTATAAATAAAAGGCAAGATATATTAAAAATGCAGAATACACCAATATGAAAGCCATGTGGAAAATTTAGGTATAAAGTTTTATTTCATCTTTCCTAATTGATTTGCATAATCTCTTCAAATATTCACTTAATTTCCTGTCCTGTCATTTCTTCTCCTTTTTCTTTCTTCCTTTTTTCTATCCTCTTGACAACCCTTTGTTCCCTTCATCTTGTCTCCCTACATTGACTTATTAGCCAAAGTCCTAGGCTTGTAATGGTTTGATTTTGCTACATACATCATGTACTATCCTAGATTATAAAAAAGTGACCTCAAAGTAGAAGAAAAAAGGGCTAGTTAAAAAGAAGGCATTCAGTAGAAAGATGTGAGAAGGGGCACAAAATAAAGTAGGACCCAAATACATTATTTATAAATATGAAAATTGTGAGCAAAAACATTTACAATAGTAGTTGGAATAAACTTATTATGCACTTAAAAATCCATTGACTGTTTCCCTGACCAATGTCTGTGTCCAGCGTGGTGTTTCTGAGTGTGTTTTCATGAGTATGTTGAAATAATTTCACAAGGGATTCCTGTAGAAGAGAGAGCAGGAAGATTTTAAGTGCCATTGCATGGGTAGAAACATCCTGGGGTAAATACCCTCAACTAGAGATTAACTGGGACCCTAACTATTCCACAGTGTATACCAATAACCACACAGAGGTGGGATCATAGGGACCAGGGGAGATGGGATATAAGACTATAACCCATGTAGAACATAAAAATGCATAATAATAAAAATTTCATATGGAAGGGACTATTTATCAACAATGTATATATGTTTCAATATTTACTTCATCAAAAAACCATACCCATTATCCATTTTTAAAAAAATGACCACTTGCTACTATGTTCTTTTGATTTCATTAAATTCATTTTTTAATTATATATTAACATTAAGCTAAATATGCTTCAAAAGAAAAAAGGTATATGTATGGTAGCCATTTTCTTTTATTCCATTTTTAAAAGAATTTTTTATTTATTTATCTGCATATAAAGAGAGCGGGAGAGGAGGGGCAGAGGGAAAGAAAATAGGTATACTAGGGCCTCTTGCTGCAAACAAACTCCAGTTATATGTGCCACTTTATGCAACTGATGGTACTGGGGAATTGAATGCAACTGATGGTACTCGTGAATTGAACCTGGGCCAGGAGGCTTTGCAAGCAAGTGCTCTTAACTGCTGAACCATCTCCCAGCCCATCCTTCATTCTCTTTTGAAACTCAGACTTTATCTTGTGATAGGGTTCTGAAAATTAGAACTTCTGGAGTTGGAGAGATAGCAACCTGCATTCAGATACCTAGACCTCATGTAAAAGATGAAAAGTATGGTGAGCTCCCATATTCTCAATGTACTTACAATGAGAAGTGATGCAAAGGAGAATTTCCTGAAAGCTTGTGAATGGAGCTGTGTGGTCCCTGGCAGCCCAGGGGCCATTGTGCATCAGTCTCCCAGAGGCATCCAGGCAACTGCAGAGCAGTTTCTTGAGTGGCTGTGAGGGTGATGGGAAGAAACACCTGGGAGATTGTGTCAGAGGACAGCTCATGTATTTGTTGGGGGAATGGGCTTATAAGTGTTCATGTACTGGCGGGAAGAGGTATGGGGTATGAGTCACAGGGGGATAAGCTGTGTGAGGGCTGCTGGCTGATACCTCATTAACATATAGGGAACTTCTGGGTGAGCACTAAAAGGTCACATGGCCACTGGAAACCAAAACCTAAGTATTATCAGGACGTTCAGGTGCCCCAGGTGAAGGGAGGGAGCAGCCCTACTCCTGCCTGTTTCAAGGTGAGATTATCGGGGTCTATGCCTGTTTCAACCTCCTGCAGCCTGGAGCCCTTATCTGTGACTGACAGCTCAGGCCTACTTTAGCCTCCAGTGGCCTAGGGTCTATGACTGTGCCCGACAGAGGTGCAACAAAGATCCCACAGAAATAAGGTGGAAAGTGAGGACTGAAATTGTCCTCTGACCTCCACATAAGCACTATGGCATGCATATGCTTGCACATATACATGAACATGCACTTTCATGCACACACAAACACACTCACACACACATACACAATAAATACATTAAAAAGTTAGAAGCACCTTGAATCTATAGATTATAGTTGATTTTAAAAGGCAGAATGTGTCCCAATGACAATTAAACTAAATATCAAGAATGTTAAAAACTGAATGTTAATTGAAGATAGTCCTGAGTTAAATATTTTATCTATTTATTTATGAGAGAGAGAGAGAGAGATACAGAGAGAGAGGGAGAGAGAATTGGATCTGCAAACAAACTCCAAATGCATGTGCCACCTTGTGCATTAGGCTTATGTGGGTACTGGGGATTTGAACCTGAGTCCTTAGGATTCACAGGCAAACATATGTGAAGATAGTTTAAAGGCATCTCTCCAGACCTGAGTTAAATATTTTAACAGTGTTAATATTTCAAAAATGTTTTAAGTGTGTTGCCAGGGTTTTTTCCCTCCACCACCGGCAGGTAGAGCGGAAGAGAGAGAGAACCGGGCCAGCCGCTTCTCTCGAGGCTGAGCGAGAAGGTGGGTGTCGGCGACTCAAACCCCTCCCCCCCAAAACACCAGGGAGAAAAACCACATTGAGCCGGGAGAAAATTCTAAGGCGGAACTCACTCCTTTATTGTCATGGGGAGGTATTTATATATTTTGAGGAAGGGGGCGGGAAGAGAGGATGAGAGAAAGGTATAAGGGCCAATATTATTTCACCACGTCAGCAGCAGCTGGGCGGAGGCAGTAAGGGCCAATAGTATTTCACCACATCAGCAGTAGCTGGGCGGAGGCAGTTTCAGCCTAGGTGCTGAGTCACTCCAAGGACAGGTCGCGAAACTCTACTCAGGCTCTGGAAGCTCAACCAGGCCTCACCGGGAGCCAAGTACAGGTAAACTCTGGCTGGGCCCAGAACCACTAGGCCTCACACCGGGCAGGGCCCAACAGTGTGTGATTTCTTTTACATGGGATTCTAAATTCTATGGGAAAAAAGCAAATAAACAAACAAAAAGAACCATGGAATTATTTATTACCTGAAAGTAGCACTGTAAGAAAAAAGACAATTATGTAAACAATTCTTGAGGACAATCTATAGAAGGCCAATAGGGATGGAACACCTTTAAATTCCAGCACTTGAGAGGTTGTATCAGAAGAATCAAGAGTTTAGGCCTAATTTGGGTTGCTACCTGACAACCTTTCTCAAAAGCCAAGAAATGAAAAATAAAAATACAAATGTTATATCTAAGTTTTAGTATTACTAAAGTAATTTATTAATAATATGCTTTACCACAAATATTGGAAGCTATGAGAAAATCAAACCATAAAAAAACTCTGTGTATCTAGTAAATTTGATTTCATATAAGATATAAACTATAAGAAACATAAAATGAAAAAAAGGTAAATTTTACTTCCTAAAGGAACAATGTAAAATGTATGCCTAAAATACAAGGATTTCAATAATTTAAACAGTATAATGAGCTAATTTCCTTTAGAAATATTAAAACTAAGTACATATTAAGTCATAAAGATAAAACACCAAATTAGAAGAGTTGATTTCATGCAGTTCTTATTTTGTTCAACAGCTTAGAAATTAAACTGTTTTAACATCATTTCTTCAAAAACCACTAAAGTATTAAGTAAAATGGTAGAATGATCCTGTTTCAGAAAATTCACAGGGCACAAACATAAAAGAAACAAATTAATATGAATTATATAACCAAAATAATTACAAAGAACCTGGAAATGGAGCTGGGTGGTCTGTGGGACTTAAAAGTACAAATGTGTTTGCCTTCTTCCAAAAGAGTGAGTTGTGTGACTCTGACTTTTTCAAACGATACTGAAGAAGTGAATCTGCTCATTTGGCATTTTCTGAGTCAGTTCTTTGGAATATGCTCTTTGGGGGATGTCAGCATCCATGAAAATGACTTACTATCTAAGACTATAATGGTGTAAAAGTCCTCAACAGTGGAAGGCTTTGCAGAATAAAACACCACAGAGACACTAAGGGAGCAAGCATCTGAATTCAATGGCTAAGTGGGTATTATACGTCAGTCCCAGCTGAACCCTTCTCAGTTTAATGAAGAACAGTAGCACAGCTCTAACTATATGATAATGCTAAGTTTCTAAGTAAGTGCAGGCCATAGTGAGGCTCAGAGCAAAATCTTTAAATTTACATATTAGGAAATGGGAAATATTCAAAAAGAAAACATTTAAAAAAATAAAATAATGCAGAACCAGACACTGTTTTATATAATAAGATTTAATAGGTAAAATTGAAAAAGTAATTCCTTTTTCTTTTCTTTTTTTTTTTTTTTTTTTTTTTTTTTTGAGAAAGAGAGAGACAGAGGGAGAGGAAGACAGATAGAGATGGGCATGCCAGCAGCCTCTCAGCTGCTGCAAACAAAAGCCAGATGTGTCCGCCCCCTTGTGGTCAAGTGCGGCATTGCACCCTTGCATCACTGCATCTGGCTAAACGTGGGACCTGGAGATTAGAACCGCTGGAGATTGGAACCAGCGTTCTTAGGCTTAGGAGGCAGGCGCCTTAACTGCTAAACCATCTCTCCAGCCCAGTAATTCCTTTTTTTTTTTTTTTTTATAGTTTGTTTGTTTAATTTTTTAGAGATAGGGTCTTGCTGATGTCCAGGCTGACCTGGAATTCACTGTGTAGCCTCAGGGTGGCAACCAACTCAGAGTGATCCTCTTACTGCTGCCTCCTGCTGAGATTAAAGGCCTGTGCCACAATGCCTGGTTGGAAAGTAATTCCTTTAAAATGTTAATAAGGTTGACTAACTTGCCAAGTCTGTGGAATAAGTGGAAAGATAATACTGCATCAGACATAGTTCATCTTTACTTGGAAAAATATCTAAATCTAAAGTGAGTCTCTTTAACAATTTTTTATAAAAAGTATTTTTATATGTGTGTGTTTGAGTGTGTGCATGTGTGTGCACATGCACACAAGGTTCTCTTGCTACTGCAAAGGAACACACATCCTGCTTTAAGTGGGTGGTTAGGGAATTGAACTCAGGCCAGCAGGCTTTGCAAACAGCACCTTTAACCTCAGAGGATCTCTCTAGCTCCATTGCTATCAAGTTTTCATAAGAGAAATTTGCTTCAATATCTAGTGCATAAAATTTACATTGTTAAATGTAAACTTAAGTTAAAATATATATTTTTAAATAGTCAGCATCCAAATAAGAATTAAAACTGTATTTTTCATCAGGTAACAAACCATTAAGTATGAATATATTTTTTTAATTCTTAGATTTACACACTCACTCATATACATAGGTAAAATATACTAAAGGAAAATTACGGTAGTCTATAACAATAACTGAACATAGAAAGAATTAACATAAGTGTCAACTGAAAATCTTATCGGCCTGGAGAGATGGCTCAGCAATTAAAGCGCTTGCCTGGAAAGCCTAATGACAGTGGTTTGATTTCCTAGTATCCAGTGCAAAATGAGATGCACAAAATGGCACATGTATCTCGAGTTCTTTCACAGCAGCAGGAAGCCCTGTTATGTCCATTCTCGTTCTCTCTCTCTCTTCCAGACATGGTGGTGAATGACTTTAATCCCAGCACTCAGGATGCTAAAGTAAGAGGATCATTGTTGAAGGCTAGTCTGAGACTACCTAGTGAATTCCAGGTCCACCTGAAGAAGAGTGAGACCCTACCCCCAAAACTTCACCACCATTATTCACAATTGCTTTCTAAGATCTAGTTTCATAAGGAATTAAAAACTGAATTAATACATGGTATGAAAAAACATAAGTAAACAATCATTTGCAAGAGTTATGATTGCCTCCATAAAAGATAGCATAAAATGAAACAAAACAAAAACATAGCAATGTGATTGAATTTAAATTCCACATTTAACAGGTCTTATATATAAAACCAATGTTCAGTATTTGAGATAATACACATTCTAATTTAAATAAAAATTAATATTTATACTACATATTACATTATAATACAACAAATATGCTAGTGTACAAAAATAAAATGGTAATATTTCATATTATGAGTATATTGATATATCTGTTACTTTCTCATTGTTCTGAAAAAATACTCGATTAGAAGCAGCTCATAGAAGGAAAGAGTTAGTTTCAGTTTACAGATTCAAAAGGAAAAGGAAATTAATATGGAAGTGGATGTATGGCAGGAACAGAGAGCTGGCATCACGCACATCAGCAGAGAGAAAGCAGAGAGTCACAGAACAGGAAGTGGGGCAGTGTTACTAAACATGAAGGTCTGCCTCCAAGTGACATTCTTCCTCCAGCAAGATTCCATCTACTAAAGGTTCTGTAACTTTCCTGAAGAGTGCCACCAACTGGAGAGTAAGTGTTCAAACACAGATCCATGGAACACATTTTACATATAATCCACTACAATTGACTTTCCTAATTACTTTCAAATTAATTTGAAAATACAACAAAATGCCCTCTAAACTTTAGAGATGGGAAAGGGAATCAAGAGGCTCACCTCTACCTAAGGATCAATTGGCAGTTACAGTATGTTTTCTTCTGTGGCCTAGCTACTGCTAAGATGCCAATGCTCTGGCAAATAATATTCCACTTAAGTTCATATAAGAAACCATAATTAATTTGCATTCTTGAGATGGCTTAGCATTTAAGGAACTTGCCTGAAAAACCAAAGGACCCAGGTTCAATTCTCCAAGACCCAGATGCACAAAAGGGCACATGTTTCTGGAATTCATTTGCAGCAGCTGAAGGCTCTGGCATTTCCATTCTCTCCTTTTCTCTCTTCCCTTTCCTCTCTCTTTCTCAAATAAATAAATAAAAATAGTTAAAAAAAAAAAAAAAAAAAAAATCCCCTAATTAAACTTACTGGGAGGAAAGCATGAAAGTAAAGGGTATGTAGCAGAATGCTTCAGGGTCATGGAGATGAACTTCCAAACCAGGCACAGGTATGGAGGAGGGGATATTTGTTGAACCTTACAGATCTAGGAGAAGTCCCATAATGGCAGAAAAAGCTGGCCTGCTTTCAGAGGTCCAAGCAGTGAGAGAAGCCATAAGCCCCAAAGCCAAAAGCCACACAACACACTTCAGGAACTACAGGTGGAGCCAGACACTTTGCATATCTTTACATTGGAATTTCAAGTCCACCACCACCACCTTAGGGCTGGACCCTAAGATCCACCTTCTCTAGCCAGTTAGCTGCAGATCTAAATTACAAACTGTAGTAAAACACTGAATACATTGGGGACCATCTATTCAAACTACCACAGGGTACTAGTAGGGAAGCATAAGGCAAATGGAGGAAAGAGAAGACAGTGGGATTAATATGATCAATCATATGTATATATCACATACATATATGTAATTTTCAAATAAATTTCAAAAGATAAAATATGGGGCAGGTGTAAGGGCTCAGTTCAAAGTACCTGCCATACTAGTGTGAGAGCCTGAGTTGAGATTTTCAGTCCTGACCTGGTGGCATATGCTTGTGAAGCACAGCAATTGAGAATCAGTGACTGAGGGATTTGAGGGCCAGATGACTAACTAGTCTCACTGAATAAGCAAGCTCTGAGTTCAAGTGAGACAACCTGTCTCAATCAGTAAGAGTGTGATCTGGAAAAAAAAACAATCAACAATCAGCATCAACACATGGCATTTAAATGCATACTGTCTTAGCTTCACATTTCTGAGATGAACTTACAAACCAGGCACAGTTTATGGGAGGAAAAGGATTTATTGAAGCTTACAGATGCAAGGGAAATTCCATAATGGTGGAAGAAGCTAGCTTCCTTTACAAAGATGAACACAGAGAGAAAAGCAAGCACCACCCACCACAACAAGCACACTTCAGGTACTCCAGGCAAAGACCAAGCACTCTGCATACCTTAGGATAGAATTCGTATCTGCCCTCAATATCACCTTAGGGCTTGACCTTAGGAACTTCCCACAGTGACACCTTCTCCAATCAGGCAGCTGGAGATCTAAATTACAAGATTTAATAAACTCTATTATATTGGGGGACATCTATTCAAACTACTGCATTCTACACAAGGCCCCCAAAAGACTTATAACCTTCTCACATTGGAAATTGTATTCAGTGCAACTTCAAAGGTCCCCATAGTCTGTCTTTACCAACTAAAGGTATTTTCAAAGTCCCAAGCCTCATCTGAGATTTAAGAATGTCACTTAACTTTGAGTTCTGTAAAATCAAGAAGAGTTATAAACTTCTAACATATCATGGCACAGAGTAGACATTTCCAACTGTTTTAAGGCACAGCAAGGAGATATTAGACCAATGCAAACTCAACAATCATTAAGCAAACATCAAACATCTGCAGTTCAAGTTTTATATCCATAATCAGGGACCAGTGAAGAGTCTCTGGATTTTACAATTCTTCCCCTCCATCTGGGCTGAGTAGCCAGAGCAAACTTCCATCCAGAGCAAACAATACTCCATGGTAGCCCTTACACAGTCCCAGTATATCCAAAACATCTTCAGTGCTCCATGAAAACCTTGGTCCATTTTCCCATAGCTTCACCAGGCTCTTTATAAGGCTCATCATGCCCTGCCTAACTTGTTGCATCTCAACAGCAGCTCCTGGAACCATCTATATTTCATGAACCACTCCATATATTTTTCATGCTTCCAAAACAAATACCAGGTGTGTAGGACACAACCATATTCTTAATTCAGGGAGGAAATAAGTTATGACCTTGAACAGCAGGTTCCTTCCTGTTGGCCAACTCCTTTCAAAAGTTGGCATTTATACCATTCTGTTGTTCTTCTGAAATTCTTTCCATTTTATCAATGTAAAGTATTTGGGCCATATTTGTTCCAAATGCTAGTGTATTTGGCAATAGGAGCTTAAGCAACCAGTCTCAGTGCTGGTAATTTTAAACTTGTTTGAATTTCTCCAATTTTAATATATATGATCAGTTCTATATCTTTAGCCAAGCACATCCGTCTATTACACATTTAACCTTGATCAAACTCTCTGAGCATGGAAAACAGAATGCAGACATCCCTTATACCAGTAACACAGTTTTAACAAAGTTCTCTGCAGTCTTTTCTTTCCCTTTGAAAGTTGATAAGCAAAGCCTCTAATTATAATTTCCTCTGGACTTAGCATTTTCAAACTCTCACCAGAATAGCCCATAAAGCTTCGCTTACCATTCTTGAAGATGTCTTCAGTTGAAAGTACCAAGTCCATGCCAATTCCTCTAAAACAAAAATTCCAAAAGACCCAAATCAATTTGGTCAGATTCATCACACAACAGCCCACTCTCTGGTACCAATTTCAGTCATTGTCAGCTTCAAGTTGCTGGGATGAACTTCTACACCAGGCAGAGTTTATAGGAGAAATGGGATTTATTGAAGCTTATAGATCCAAGAGAAGTTCCATAATGGTTGAAGAAGCTATCCTTCCTTACACAGATCCATTCAGAGAAAAAAGTAACCACCACCCCCCCACACACAAGCAAGCACACTTCAGGAATCCCAGGCAGAGATCAAGCACTATGCATACATCAGGCTGGAATTCAGATCCACCCCCAGTAACACCTGAGGGCTGCATCCTAGGTTCCGCCTTCAGTGACACCTCCTCCAGCCAGTTGGCTGGAGATCTATATAAGCTTTAATAATCTCCTGAATCTATTGGGGGACATCCATTCAAATTACCATACATGCATACCCATGGGAATGTGCATCATCAGACACACATGCACCCACACAGATGCAAACAGACACACATGATCATACATCACACATAGGCATACAAATAGGTAAAAAATATATACAAGCAAAATAACGTACGATAATATTCAAGACATTTTCCAAATTAATATGCCAATCTAATTTATAATCATTTAGAAGTGTGGAAGAAAGAGAAGTAATAGTATCAGACTTCTTTAGTATGGCAAGGAAGATGTGAAAGAAGAGTTAAACCATTCAGTGGGTTCTCATATTGTGAAAAACAACTTTATGAAATCTTTTGAAGCCTGGTGTCAATTTCTACCCATCATCTTTCATCAAATCCCACAGAGTGTTTTCCATCTCTAGTCCTGAAAATAATGTCCCTGTCTGACCTCACCCATCTCACCATATCAAGACTGCTACTTAAAAAGGCATTATTAACAAAGGTCAGAGCCCAAATGATAGATGAAAGTAATGTTTTAGTATAAAGCTCCCAGCTACATCAAAAAACATCTTTGGTTTCAAAATGGATTCATCAAAAATTTCTACTTTACCGAGAAGTATTACATTATTTCTGTCTTAAAGGAAGGAAGTTTTTAACTGCAGTCTCATGGCAATGTGCTCCTTGATCAAAGCAGGGGAAAGGTATATACCACTGAGCTTCATCCCCAGTACAAGAACTTTGAATCCAGTTTTGACATTGAATCTTCCTAGCACTAGAAACACCTCCCCACACACACTTACACACACACTTGCAAGATACAAGTAGATATGATACAAAACCCAAGTTTTACTATTAAAGTTCGTTTGAGAATTTCAGATTTAAGTATGTTCAGAAGACTACCTCAGACAAGATATATCAGAAATTTATTGTATTAATTCCATTTTCTAATTAAAAATCATTTATTCATTTTCATTTGAGAGGAAGAGAGAGATGAAGAGAGAAAGAAAGAGAGAGAGAATAAGAAGGGATACTCTGGGGCTGGAGACATGGCTTAGCCATTAAGGCATTTGTCTGTGAAGCCAAAGGATTCAGATTTGATTCCCCAGGACCCATGTAAGCCAGATGCACAAGGGGCACATGCATCTGGAATTTGTTTGTAGTGGCTACAGGCCCTGGCATGCCCCTTCTCTCTTTGTCTCTCTTCTGACTCTTTCTCTCTGCTGCAAATAAATAAATAAAATTAAAAGAAAAAGAAAAGGAGCTGGGCATGGTGGTGCACGCCTTTAATCCTAGCACTCAAGAGGCAGAGATAAGAGGATTGCTGTTATTTAGAGGCCACCCTGAGACTACAGAGTGAATTCCAAGTCACCCTGGGCTAGAGTGGGGGCACCTAGGGTTTCCTGCCATTGCAAAAGTTGAGATGCATGCTCCACTTTGTGCATCTGGCTTTACATGTGTCCTGGGGAATCAAACCCAGGCCATCAGGTTTTACATGCAAGCCACTACACCATCTCCCCAGACCTCCGTTTCACTCATTTTTCTACAAGACAAGATATGGGGAAAGCTAATGTGGTGACAAGCACATTTATAGAAGTGCCAGTAACTTATGGGTGCATGTATAGTCAGACGAGTAAAAGAGAATAAAAAGAAATAAAGAAACAAAGAATGACGGTGGGATTTATGAGACAACATTATCAGAGCAAATGTTTAGGATTTTATCTTATACAACATGAAAACAAGTTAACCAATTGAGTAAAAACTTATAAGACCCAAAACTATGAGACTCATAAAACTTGGAAGATAACAGAGAAAAGCCCCTGTTTCATAAGTGTTGAAAATGGTTTCTAAATTATATTGCCAAAAACATGATCACAAAAAGCAAAGATAGATGAGCAGCATTAGATCACAGAACAGCTTTTGCACAGCAATAGGAGCCATGAACAAACAAGAGGCCGCCTTCAGAATGAGAACAAGCCATTGTGCATGACTCAGCTGAAAACAGTCACTGTATAACTGCCGATGGAAATCACATATGCTGAATGTTTGTGATGTCACTGTAGGGGTTAGGAAATACAGTATCATGGCTCCATATCAAAGGCTTCAGTTAATTCCACTTGTGTTGCCGTCACAGAGACAGTGAGCAAGAAATCGCTGTCACGACAAACGAGATAATATCAAATCATTAGGATCTCAAAAAGAGGTTTGATTTGATCAAACTGCAGTTACATCATCAAGAGGAATTATAATGCTCAACTCAGAGTTCTTAAGGAAAATGCTAGTCATATCATGTTTCTTTAAAAAATATATATCTAGAATTTGTCCTATTATTTGTTCCTATTTCTTCCAAATTGACAAAAATGTAGAGTTATTTTGAGTAATTTAATCCACAACACAAATAATAATTAAAACAATTTTCTCTGAAAACAAAAATGTCTTTATATGAAGAGTTTTTTTTTTTTTTTTGCTTCAGAAATAGGAATGTTTCCATTTTTCAAAATCAGATTACTTAGCTGTAAATATGTGATAACAAGGTTACAAATACAGCTTTGGAAGTAAATTAAAATTAATTTAGTTTCCAAGTTTGTTCTTTAAAAAAAAAAAAAAAAAAAACTCATGAGCTAATTTAACATAAAGTAAGAAAGACAAAAAAATTGAAATAGTATTAAATTATCACAACTTCATTAAAAGACTCAAGAATTGGGCTTAGTGGTTAAGCCACTTGCCTGTAAAGCCAAAGAAACCAGGTATGATTCCCCAGGACCCATGTAAGCCACATGTACAAGGTGGCATATATATGTGGAGTTTGTTTGCAATGGTTACATGCACTGGTATGTCCTCTCTCACAAATAAATAAATAGATGAAAAATGATAAGAAATGAAGTTCTAGAAAGGTATCAGGAAAACAATGTGAACTTAATAAAATTAGATTTCTTCATGACTCATAAAATAGTTTCTGAAATAATCACTTTATTAATTATTTTGAGAAAATACCTGATTTTAAAAACAGTAGAATAAAAAGGAAGGGTTTATTTTAGCTTTATAGTCCTAGTGAGTAAATCAATCATGGTGGGGAAAGCATGGTGGCAGGAGGGGGAGACTGTTGGGCATTGCTAAAAATGGGCTGGGACTGTGAGGAAGCTGGCCTGAGCTGATGGACATGGCTGGGGACCTTGGGCTGTGGGGGTTGCAGCTGGCCTTATCATTGGGAACCCACTCTGGTAATGGAGACTGGGCCCTCCCTGCCCTCAGGCAAGGTTGTAATGGGCCCTGTCATCACCCAGAGTGGGCACAACTGGCAAGGCCCTCCCCCTTTGATCCCAAAAGCATTTGACCATTCCATAGTCAGGCTTTGCCTGCCCCCCACAGTTCCTGACCTTGTGGCTAACTGCCCAAGAGACCCTTATGTGGCTGAAGTCATGTAGCTTTTCCTGCCACTATATCCCTTACACTTCTGCCTTTCAACCAATTAGATGGAAACCCATAAACTATGTATCCAATCGCCTGTATGTGCCTTCTCAACCTTTCTCAAGTGTTTATAAAGCCACTCCCCTATTGAATAAATGAGAGCATGCTATCCATCAGACTGCCGGGTGGTTCCTTGCCTGTTGCACTCACCCGATGCCCTAGGACCCTACCCCCCCCCCAACTACTCCTGTGTCTGGGAAGTCACTGGGCAACAACCCTTGGGAACAGTGAGGACCTACAGCTGGCACCCGAACAGCGACCCTCTGGATACATGGTTAATAGGTGAGTGCCCCCTTGAGGGACATCCTCCCCTTGGGATTAACAGCCCCCTGTGCCTGCCTCCACATCGAGGGCTGGCAAGTTTCAGTTTCTCCTTCCTGCATCAGAAGAAGGCAGCTTCTCTTTCCATTAGAGAGAGGCAGGTTTCCCCTTTCTCCATCAGAGAGAGGCAGGTCTCTCTTACCTCCATCAGAGGGAAGCTATTTTCTCCTTTTCCCTCTTTACTTTCAGTTTGGACCATCACGTGGGATTGAAGCAATGTGAAAGGGCAATGACCTCATTTGTCTGGGGCTACACTACAGTATTGACTGAAGACCCCTAACTCACTGTTCCAACCCTGACAACCTGCTTGGGCTTTGGCAACAACCTTCTATCTATTTTTCTTCACGATCAACAAACCGGTAATGCATCAACAAGTAAAAGCCTGTAGGGCAGTCACTGGTGTCTTAAACTTGTGGACAGGCTTGTGTGTGGACCTTTGGGGAATCCCCTGAGGTGCCATAGCACCCCGGGAAAGTTGCCCTCTGGTCTTGGCATTTATGGTCTTTCTCTATCATGGGAAATGCTACCTCCTGTCAAAAGGAATCCCAAATCATCTGATTGAGGACATTTCTTAAAATAGGGCCATAACACTCTCTCGGAAAGAGGCCAATTCATTTTGGCAAGAAGTCCTTCAAATAGCCCCTTGGATGTTGTGGTAGTTTGAAGAGATGGCCCCCAATATATTCAGTGTTTTGTTAGTTTATAGTTTGCATCTGCAGCCACCTTGTTGGAGGCAATGTCATTGGGCAGATCTTAAGGTGTGGTGGTGGGTTTAGGATTTCAATCTAAAGATATACAAAGTGTGACTAGCTGGAGTTCCTGAAGTGTGATGTGCTGTGTGACTTTTGGCTTTTCTCTCTGGGTTTGGTCCTGTGAAAGCAGGCCAGTTTCTTCTGCCATCATGGAATTTACCCTGGATCTGTAAGGTTCAATAAATATCCCTTCCTCCATAGCTGTGCCTGGTCTGGAAGTTCATCTCAATGAACCTGAAGCTGTCTGCTACAGATGGTTTCTAGGGACCTCCATAACCTAGACACATGAACCCATATAGCATATCTAGCCAGAAGACGGGAAATCCAAGACGGGAACACCCCTCCTTCTCCTTTATTCCATTATTGCAGCCATTAGACAATGTATCAGTCCCTCAAAAAGTGCTTCTGCACCCAAGTCAGACAATGACTCTGATGAGGACAATGCTGAGGACTGCCCAATGGTGGATGGCAGCTCCTTAGAGAAAGGAAAAGATCTCAGCTCCTTAGAAAGAGGAAAAGATCTCAGCTCCTGAGAAAAAGTAAAAGAACCCATCTCCTTAGAAAATCCAAAAGAAGAAATTGAAAGATGGGTCACCCCAGACAGCACAACCACCCCCCTCTATCTGCCCCTACCACCATATCCATCCCCTGATCCTAGCTGTCCCCCTGAACATGACCTACTGGAACAGAAAAACCCTAACATGATGAATCCCCCTAATCAGAGCTTTCCAAAAGGGACCCAAACCCAGCAGCTCTGTGAAACTAGAGGTAACAGGGCTATTTACAATCAAGAAGTTGCAGCCTTTCCTGTTAATCTCCAACCAACTCAAGCTTGGCCCTTAGGCTGGTATCCATACCAGTCCTATAAACTTAAGGAACCCAGGATAGCAGTCAGGAAGGGTGGGATCCACTCACCTTGGACTAAATTCCTACTCCAGAGCCTACAGGGCTTTCTTAACACCCTCAAAGACAGGCGAGATATCTGTTGCTTGTCACTGCCTGCTGCCTTATTTCTCCAATGGGAGGCTCTCTACAGAGACGGATGCCTCCAACAGATAAAAATAAACCAAAATCAACAAAATTTCCCCTGGGGACTTGATGAAATGTTTGGACAAGGTGATTTCTTCACCTGGATTAAACAAGCTGGATGATCCACAGGGTTCTATGACCAGGTCCACCTTTGTGCTCTCCATGCTTGGGATAGACTGACCCCACCCTCCAATTTCCAAGATAATACCTCCCTTCTGTTTCTTCTCCAAAAACCAGAAGAAAGGCTTTCTGATTTCACTTTAAAAACAAGGACCAATTTAGAAAGAAAAATCCCCAACCCTACTGCCAGGGACCTCCTGCTCAAAAGCATTGTATGAGAGGGAATGACATCTGAGTGCAAGGCCGCCTGTCAAGGGCTCGAAGATAAGCATTATGATAATGGGTAGTTGCCATACAGGATATTGGGACTACCTTATACAAGGCTGCCTCTTTAGCCCAGGCCTTTGCAGCAGCCCTAAAAACTAAAGGAAAAAGTTTCAATAGCAGGTAGGATGGACATTGGAAAGGGGAATGTCCCAGATGCTCCCCCCCACACTGAATACCAGAGGCCCCCTACTGAAAACAGTCTGTCCTAGATGCTGCTGTGGGAAGAAAGGCTCCTCCTGACACCCTGCTGCTGGGTTCATGACCCAGGCTCAGGGGGCCATGGGCTTAGGAACTAGCGGCCTGACACCTTCCAGTCACATCACACAGCACAGGGGACAAGGAGATGATAAATTAAAAAAAAAAATTCTCCTACTCTTAAAGAGTTGTAAAATGGCAAGATCAGAAAGCTGCCTTGTAGCCTGAGGAAAGTCCAAAACCCTCCCTGGAATTTAGAAAAGAAAAAATAAGCTCTTTCTTAGCTTCCTTGGCTTGCAGAGCATGGGGACTGCAAGCACATGAAATCTCAAGATCCTGGCCCCAATAGCATATTGGGTGAATGCTAAATTGCTGTGAATAGATGGGGACTCCTTATAAATATTTGCAACTGTTTTAAGTTTACTTTGTCTCTCTATGCTGCTCTGGGACTACTAACAAAATGTCTCAAGATTTATATTTAAACTTAAACATGCTCGATACTAAATTTGTATTAAAAGTCTTATGGTAAGGACAATGAAAGGCTTTGCTGGTAGTAATGAGATGAATGGACTAAGAAAGATAAACAGGAGAGGAAACTTTAAATGTTGGTAACTGATGAAAAAGGTTGTTATAGAGTGGTTACATAGATTGTAAGGAAAAAGTATGTAAATGAAGATATGAGTAAAGTATGTGCATAAAGGTATGAGTAAGCTTAAACAGAAGGTTAAAGACAAAGCACTGAATCAGGTTACAGACTTCTTGAGATATAACAAAATGATTACTAACCTAGGGCTTACATCAGACTACAAAGCATGGTCCTGGCTGATAACAGGTTACTGTGGTATTCAGGTTATAAACTTAAAACTTTAACTTGTTGATGTTAATCTGGTCATGATAATGGTTATGAAAGACTGAATTGAGAGTACCCAACCAAGTTAGTTAAGTTCCTCTATTTGTCAATATTTTAACTATATATTAAGGTTAAAATTGGCTCATTAGTATTTGATTCTCTCACATGGTTAATGTATCTTATATACAAAAACTCCCAGCATCTTCCTATTTCCTTCCATTGGCACACAACAGTAACTGCCCCCTATATTCTGGTGTGATGGTGAAATCCTTTAGATGGAATATGGAAGGGACCAGACCCCCTCCTAACTATGGGGAGAGGAACTGCTTCTATTTTCACAGGACCAGCCCAGGCCTACCTGGGTCCCAGCTCGAAATGTCCAATTCAATTCCACTGACCAAGGACATGGCTCATCTGATACTGAAACGGAAGCTTCCCAGGCTCCCCAGGAGGAAAACGTGCTGACCTGGGGCCAAATTGAGGCCCTGTGTCAACAAGGAATAATGCTGGTATGAAATTCACAACAGCCTTTATTGCCAGAGACTCTGTTTATATCCTTACTTGCTATCCTGACCTTAAAAGTATCACAGGCTCAACAAGCATATTGTGCTTATGTACCTGATCCCCCTCTAGCTAGGGGGAAGAACCCCTACCTAAGATATTTTCCAATGCTTCCTTACCACTGCCAGTTATGACCTAGAATTCTTGCAAGAAGTGATTAAACCAGTTAACTGGACCTCTCTTGCAGCAGAGCCGCCTATCTGCTTTTCAAGTGATAGGTATCATGAGGGATTTATATAATGTATACAAACCACCCATTAATTATGGAAGGTAAATACAAAATAAATATAACTTACGATTACAGTTGCATCACCAGGAAGCAAACAATCAGAGATACAGCCATTTTGAGCCCCCAGGGGCGGCCTCAGCCAGAATTATGGAAAGTAGCAGTTACCCTAAAAGAGAATCATTTTAAGTTTTGGACATGTCTGCCCCTCCTTTACCTTTTTGTACTTGCGCCTGGGTGGGTCAATAACCAAAATGTAATTTACTGTCTTAGTTGTACCAGGTGTATTATCACCAATTATATCAATTCTAAGGGAGGCACAGCTGCAGACTACTCCTCCAATGTAGTCTTTATTGTCATGCGGCCTCCTTACTTAATCATGCCAGTCAAAATGACTGAGCCCTGGTACTCCAGCTTCAGAGCTCAAGGGTTCCAGCAGCTCAACAGATTGATGACATGAAAAAGAAGATTGATAGAATGGCTAATTGTGAGGATCATTGCTATAATCACCATCATTGCCTCTTCCATCATGGCAGCAATATCCCTAGCACAATCAATGAAGACAGTTGATCATATTAATGGACTGACTAAAAATGTATCTTGAACCTTTTCATCACAGCCAGATATAGATAAAATGGTGTTAGTCCGGTTAGATGCTCTAGAGGATGCTGTTATGTATTTAGGAAGATGGGTTGCCAATCTGGCATCTCAAATGCAGTTGGTCTGTCATGCTAATTATCAATTCATATGTGTTACTCCTCTACCATACAATGGGACTGCTACTGAATGGTGGAGGGTTGAAAATCATATTCAGGGTATTCAGAATCATAAGCTCAGCATAGATTTACAAAGTTTACAAAAAGAAATATCTGTTATTTCACATAGTCACTTATCTTTTGGTGATCCTGCTAAGGCAGCTAAGGGATTTTTTGATGCCTTACAGAACACATTACAAAATTATCTCCCAGACACTTTCTTTCTCAGCTTTTCATTTGGCTACTGTTGGTGTTAGGCACCCTGCTACTACTCTTGTGCATAATTCCCTGTATGTGTTAATTAGGGCTCAAACAATATAGACAAATCTAGACTAACTGGGTCCTTATACATCATCTGGCTCTAACTGGACCTGCAGTAAGCCACAAAAACTTACCCAAGATGACACTGTGCCATTTTAAAAACAAAGGGGGAGTTGCTGGGCATTGCTAAAAACAGGCTTGGACTGTGTAGAAGCTGACCTGAGCTGTTGGACATGGCCAGGGACCTTGGGCTTTGGAGGTTACAGCTGGCCTTATCATGGAAACCCATTCTGGTGACAGAGACTGGCCCTCCCTGCCCTCAGGCAAGGTTGTAGTGTGCCCTGTCATCGCCCAGAGTGGGCAGAACTGGCAAGGCCCTCCCCCTTTGATCCCAAAAGCATTTGACCATTCCATAGTTAGGCTTTGCCTGCCCACCCCCCACAGTTCCTGACCTTGTGGCTAGCTGCCCAAGAGACCCTTATGTAGCTGAAGTGATGTAGCTTTTCCCACCACTTCTGTTATTGCCCTTCCAGCTCCTCCCTCACAACTCTGAAGTCACAAAGCTTTCCGGCCACTATCTTCCTTACACTTCTGCCTTTCAAGCAATTAAATAGCATCCCATGAACTATGTATCCAATCACCGTATAGTCTGTATGTGCCTTCTCAACCTTTCTCAAGTGTTTATAAAACCACTCCCCTGTTGAGTAATTGAGAGTGTGCTATCCATCAGACTGCCTCCCGGGTGGTTCCTTGCCCATTGCACTCACCCACTGCTCCAGGACCCTACATCCCCCCAACTCCTCCTAAGCCCAGGACATTGGTGGCCAACAACCAGGGGGAACAGCGAGGACCCACAGGAGACCAGCTGATCACACTGAGTCTACTGTCAGGAGGAAGAGAGCAAAGAGTCATGCAAGCTATGAAACCTCCAGGCCTGCCCACAACGACCTCCTTCCTCCAGAGCGACTCCATACCCTAAGGTTTCCCACACCTTCCCAAATAGCATCACCAATTAGGAAACAATTGTTAAACTACAAGAACCTATAGATGACATTTCACACTTAAACCTTAGCAATACCCATTGCTAGTGCACAATCCAATATTTTAAAGAAAATTTACTAGTGCAATCATCCCTATATATGAATGCAGAACATTCAATGATTATTTAGAAAGTCTGCCTGTGCTCACTAATCAATTTTGATCTTTATAGTATATTTTCTAGAAATATTTTACAAATGGAGCAAGACAATAATAACTAGCTTTTTTTTTTTTTTTTTTTTTCACTTAGTAGAAAGATTTTGTTCACAGTGTTAAGTTGGCATGTAAATTCCCTGCAGATTTTTTTTTTTTTCGAGGTAGGTTCTCACTCTGGCCTAGGCTGACAGTGATCTCCCTACATCTACCTCCGAGTGTTGCGATTAAAGGTGTGCACCACCTCTTCCTGCTCCCTGTAGATTTTTATCCTTCCTTCTTTTCAAAGATTGTGCTAGCTATTTCAAAATGCCTCATTCTCTTCTCTGGATCAGCTTTCCAGTAAGTCACTGATGCAGGGAGAACTTTCTACCCTCTCTATGTCTCTTCCTGTCTCATGTATTGAATTTCCCTATTGAATTTCTGCCTGGATCTCTAGTTTGTTGATCATTGTAAGGACAACAGAAAATTCAAGCTAGAAGTTTTGTCAGTCGTCTGTTAATTTCCTATTAATTTTGCTGTTTACTGAAAAAGCAATGCTAATGATCGTGCCTTGTTTGCCTCTTGTCAAATCATGTTTTGCCCCTTTGGCAGTAAATTTTCTGTTTGTAAGGGACTGTGCACTCTAGCCCAACTCACCTATGTTGGAAACTGACCATTGATGAGAACAACTCCAAGTGAAAACTCCATCAAGTTCCAAGGTTCTTCCTTCAATTTCACCTAGTTATTTGTCATGAGTAAGGTTTATGTTTAATCAATGTAAATGCTCATGAATTAGTAGTTATTGACTATTTTGTCCAGTTTTCCAACAGACTTTGAAAGATGGGAGCCCTGAAAATTTTATTATACCATTCATAGAACTGGTACCTTGTCTTGAAAAAAATATTTATAGTATCTGGGACCAATTGTAGCAAGTGTTAGAGAAACTAAGTCCTAGACTTCATGAAAGACAGGCATTTTTAATCACAAGTGGTTAAGTGCTCCATGTTGCTGGCTGTCTAGCACTAGGAAAAGTAATACCATATCTTTGTGGAGTGGAGATTAATCCTTTGTGGGCTTGGGTAGTAGATCTCCCGTTCCTGAGCAAGATATAAAGACCGAGGACATCAGTGCTTGCAGTAACTTTATGATGTTTACAGCGTCCTAACAAAGGCAGAGACCTGACAATGACTGACATTGAATTTCTTCCTGTATGAGAGTTTTGGTGATAAATTTAAATGAACAGTATAAGTATATAATTTTTATATCACAGCATGGAATTAAAAGTCTATAGCCATTACAAATTGAGGTCCCTAAATATGCAAGAGATATATTCTTGAAATAAATCTGGTTTATATATTTAAAGTGATACTTCACTGGAACAATTAGTTTATGACTTAGGAACACAATAGTTACACATTGAAGGTTTTATAAAATGAACTGATATTTGCTTAGTACACAGAAAAAAAAATGGTACATCTAGGCTTGAAGATAATGAAAAAGGGGATACAACACACACCTTTCTGGTTTGTAGGCCTTGCAGAAAATTCTGACTCTCACAGCTAAGAAGTTGCATTTTGATATGTCATGTTTGTGCCTTTCAATTAAACTGATAGATAAGCATGAAAGATAAAAGGTCAAACATTTGGTTTCAAGTCCACTCACTAACAATATTGAAGTACTGCTTACTTTCCATGATAAAAATAAAAATCCGGTCGCAATTCAAAACGGAAGACTTTCTACAGTATAAAATTATATTAAAATATCATGTTACCCATTTATTTATCACCACACAACTATTAGGCTGTGACCAGTGAATACACCTAGCAGATGCACTGGGATTGTGCTTTGCATTTAATTGGGCATGACAGTAGGGCTCTGGAGATAAAAATCACTTCTACATATTTCCATAAACAGATATATCTTGTCCTGAATTTTAATAATCCAGGGCCCAGAACTTGTGCCTCACCAATAGCATGTTGAAAAAAGTTTATATATACACATAGAAATGTACAGGCTTCTGTATTAATTTATCCCCTAAATGAAGGAATGAGCAATATGTGATAACAATTTAGCCCATATTGTGAGAAAACTGATGATACACAGCCAGTAGATTAAGTGAAAATATTTTAATAGCTATTATTCATAGAAACCTTGATTGCTTTATAACATTTGTTATAATACACATTAGAAATACATGTTTATTCACTCTGCCTCCCCAACATGTGACATGTGACAAGTAATTAGCTTGAGCTTGGAACTTCATAGCTGTTTCCACTAAAACACAGGGTTTTTTTTTTTCTTCAAAATAAGAGATAACACTTCTCTTTTCTTTCTTTTTGCTGTCTCCATGGATTTTGATTTCCATATTTTGTGCTTTAAATGTTTAACAAATAATGAATGTTCACTACACATGCTTCTGCATTGCCTAGTTGTGATACCCTATAATATATCCACTTCTTCCTGTGACTGCTCAATTTCAAAAGAACTGTAATTATATAAAATTTAAAAACCACCCTTCCAACCTTAACATCAATGTTTCAAATGCCCAGTAATAGTTATGACGAAGACATAGCACGCTCCTATTTGCAGAAGTCTCGATTGGGCTGCACTTCTGTAAAGCTTTGATGAAAGTTAGTATGATTCTTGCAATTAAGAATGAAGAGTCCAAAAAAAAAAAAAAAAAAAAGTAAAAGCAGGCTCTCATTTAGCTGAACATTATCATTGTGGCACACACCTTTAATTACAGCACTTGACAGCCTGAGGTAGGAAGATCACAGTGTAAGCTTGAGGCCAGCTTGGGATACAGAGTGAGTGATAAGTCAGCCTGAACTAGGGTGAGACCTTGTCACAAAAACAAACAAATGTCATGAAGAATATTTATCGTTAAAGTTATAAATATTATACTCACCCTTGTGGTCAAACTTGCCATAAGAATGGCCAGCCTGTACTAGAGTGAGATCCTACTTAGAAAAAAGAAAAGAAAAGAAAAGGTTAGAGAGATGAAAAAGCATCCTTCAGAACTTACTTGTCTTTTATTGTTAAACATATATAATCCTTTTTTTATATTTAGTTATCATTTATATTAATACTTATGAAGTTATTATTGTTCCAATATTCACGTTAACAGATGATGAAAATATGAGCAGTATGACCCTTCCCTCCATTGTCTATATTCTGGCGGGATAAACCAGACAGTAACCAGACGGTTACATCTGAAGACAAAGTAGCATCTAATTAGAGTTAAGGGATGAGAACTGCTAATGCATCCTGAGAGAGGTGGTGAAGTTTTCCTTCAGGGTTTGAAGTTACTTGATATTTTAAAATATGAGAAGAAATCAATTCACGCAGGTGTAGTTGTGTATATCAAACACTGACGAAAGGCAGATAGGCAGCATACTAGAAATGCCTGTGTGGCAGTTTGCAGTCACAGAAACTATAAACAGCTATTCCTGGAGGTAAGCAGTATGGCTGGCTGCTAGAAACAAATGTAGAAAAACACTGAGAAGGGCTGAAGGGATGGCTTAGCGGTTAAGGCATTTGCCTGCGAGACCAAAGGTCCTAGATTCAATTCCCCAGGACCCACATTAGCCAGATGCACAAGGGGGCACACACACCTGGAGTTCGTTTACAGTGGCTGGAGGCCCTGGCGAGCCCATTCTCTCTCTGTCCCTCTCCCTTTGTCAAGTAAATAAAAATTTAAAAATATAAAAAAGAAAAGACTGAGTAAAGGGAGAAAAGGAAGCTCATTGATTTTTACCCTACAAATGATGAGACTTTATAAGATAGTCAAAGGAAAAGAATACATGATTAGTTATGCAAAATCATTTCATATGGAAGTGATGGATATGGTATGGGGACATTAAGCACATTCCATTATCATCCTGAGATGCTTTCTGTCCTTATGTTTTCAGGTTACCAAAGGTGGATTTTTTTTTTTTTTTACATTTTTTTTAAAGTTTTACTTATTTGAGAGTCAGAGAGAGAGAGAGAGAGAGAGGGAGAGAGAGAGAGATAGGGCCTGCCAGGGTCTCCAGCCACTGCAAACAAACTCCAGACACATGCACCATCTTGTGCAGCTGGCTTACATGGGTCCTGGGGAATAGAACCAGGGTCCTTTGGCTTTGCAGGCAAACACCTTAACCCCTAAGCCATCTCTCCAGCCCAGCGGTGTGGATTTTTTTTCACTTAACTATTCACTGTCCTGGTGTTCCTTCAAACTATTTCTCACCTCTCTTTCCTTTTGTTCTCCTTGTCATTCTTTCATGCTAGCCCTTGTTACCATGATAACGTAATATGAAAGACATTTGAGTGGTTACTCCCAAACAGAAGCAAAACCTTACCACAAAAAAAGATGTTTCTCGGTTTCAGGAAGGGATACAAAACTGAAATTTGGCCCAGTACAAGCAGTTTTCACTCTAGGCAAATCTGACGCTGGAAACAAGCACCCTATGCCACTGCTCTCAGGATTCTCTTTCAGTGTTTATGCCAATAATTGCAATCTTTCATATAATTTAGCCCACTTCGAAAAAGATGTAGAAAAATTATTTTGCCTAAAACTATGTATATGATGACAAGCCATGATGATTGCTGAGAAAAACACAGAAAAATTTCTCCTCTACTATTGATTAATGAAGAGTATAACGTACCTCCACAAATATGTGCTGAGCCAAACTGCAACCATTTGGAGGAAGAAGCCTCCACTCTTTGTGTTAAGATTTCAGCTTCCTGAGTTCCTGTGAAATTTACCAAGCCTTCCCAAAAAGCCTACTTTGATCTTAGATAAGAACAAGGTGTAACCTAAAGATATGTATCTTAACAAACAGGATTGATGTAACTCCGCCCTGCCTGTAATCTCAAACACAGACATTCTTGTAAACATCCACTGAGAGACCTGTCACTCAAGAGACCCCATTAGCCCCTCATAAATCCCATGTTGCCAAAACCTTCCCTGGCAGCCATAAAATCCCATTTGCCTTCTTCCTGCCTCCCCTATATATACCTCTGTATGAATAATAATAATAAAGCCTTGACTGGTGTGGAAGCAAGGCTTTCTTCTTTGTGTCTGCTTGTCCCTCATCCAGGTTAACAGCCTCCCCTCGAGCCCCTGTTGAACCCCCCTCGCCGGCCGGGGGCAAGTGGCGCCCAGACGTGGGGCTTGAGGTACGAGGACTGACTTGGACGTCGCAAGGAAGGACGGCCGTCTCTTCAGCATTGGATCGCCACCTCGTTGGTGAGTGAAGATCCACAGTGGGTCACTGCAGGAAAGCCCGCCTGTAATAATACAGACCTGGGTAAGGTAAGAATAGCGACGAATGTCTCGGGACAAGCCATATATGTTCATAGTTTATGAACCTCAAGGCACAAAGAAAATCAGGTGATCCTTTGGGGACATCCTCCCCTTAGGATTTACAGGCCCAGGGTGGGCTGCCTCCCAATGAAGAAATTGTCTCTTTATTGACGGACTTAGGTGAAGTTTCATATGGTTGTCTCGCCATTAAAAACTAGGCAGAGTTTGTTTCCCCAGTTAGCTTAAAAACAAACTCCCTTTCTCCATCAGAGAAAGACTAATAACTACAAGCCCAGGAGGGGCTGCCCCAGTGAGAAGGTAATATTTGCCACTGACGGGTCAGGCGAGAGATAATGTAAAGAAAAAACAAACTGTCCCTTTCTCCATCAGAGAAACGTAATTAAATTAACAAGCCAAGGAGGCTAGCCTCCCCACTGAGGAATTAGGAGAGGTGTAATGTAAAGAAAAACAGACTTTTTCCATCTCAAAGAAAAAGACAGATCTCCCTCTCAGACACTGTTTTCTTATTTCATTCTTTGTTTTCGGTTTAAAGCCTTCGTGGAATTGAATCAAGGCGACAGGGCAACTGAAGTCTCTAGGCCAGGGCTACTCTCTGGCATTGACTGAAGGCCCCGAGCTCATTGTTCAAATCTCGACTGCCCGAAAAACTGGCAATAAACCTTCTATCTATTCCTCTTTACATTTTAAAACCGGTCACGCATCGGCCAGTAAAAGCCTTTAGGGCAGCTGCTCTCTTAAACTTGTGGTCAGGCTTGCGTTTGGGACCACCGGGAAATCCCCGGGCTATTTATGGCCCAGGAATATTGCCCTTTGGTCTTAACGTTTCTAAACTTTCTCTATCGTGAGGAACACTAGCCTTCATCAAAATGTGGCTGTTAGCTCGAGCTGTGACAAGCTGGCAGATCTGGCAGAGCCGCTCAAAAACCACAGGCAACAACAAAGACAAAAGCTCACACCTGGGGGCAGGCTCAGGCCTCCTGCAGGCTTTTCTTTTCAGCAAACTGCAATTGTTTATTCTAGGGCTTAAAGTGCTTAAGATGCAGGGAACCCAAGTTAAATTTCTTGTTCTCTTAAAAAAATAAAAAAAAAAAAAAGTCTCAAATAGATAAGGGGCTCTTTCTTAGCTTCACTGGCTTGCAGAGTTTAGGAACTTCTAACAACAACAACAACAACAAAAAAAAAAAAAACAGTCTCAAATAGATATGGACTTCTTTACAAAAAAATTTTGTCTCTCTATACTTTTCTGGGACTACTAACAAAATTTCAAAATATGGATAAATGCCAAACTATTATAAGTAGATATAGACTTCTTATAAGTATTTACAACTGTTTTAAGCTCACTTTTGCCTCTCTATACTTTTCTGGGACTACTAACAAAATTTCAAAATATGGGTAAATGCCAAATTATTATAAATAGATATAGACTTCTTAAAAGTATTTACAACTGTTTTAAAAATCACTTTGTCTCTCTATGCTTTTCTGGGACTACTAACTAAATTTCAAAATATTAAATGCAAGATGGACTTCTTAAATCTTTGTCTCTCTATACTACTAACAAAATTTCAAAATATGGGTAAATGCCAAATTATTATAAGTAGATATAGACTTCTTAAAAGACAAAAAACAACTGTTTTAAAATAGATATAGACTTCACTTTTTAAGCCTTTGTCTCTCTATGCTTTTCTGGGACTACTAACAAAATTTCAAAATATGGGTAGATACTTCTTATAAGTATTACAACTGTTTTAAGCTTTTTTGCCTCTCTATGCTTTTCTGGGACTACTAACAAAATTTCAAAATATGGGTAAATGCCAAATTATTATAAATAGATATAGACTTCTTATAAGTATTTACAACTGTTTTAAGTTCACTTTGTCTCTCTATGCTTTTCTGGGACTACTAACAAAATTTCAAAATATGGATAAATGCCAAATTATTATAAGTAGATATGGACTTCTTAAAAGTATTTACAACTGTTTTAAGTTCACTTTGTCTCTCTATACTTTTCTGGGACTACTAACAAAATTTCAAAATATGGATAAATGCCAAACTATTATAAGTAGATATAGACTTCTTATAAGTATTACAACTGTTTTAAGTTCACTTTTGCCTCTCTATGCTTTTTCTGGGACTACTAACAAACAAACAAACAAAAAAAAAAACAGTTTCAAGAATTATATTTAAATTTAAATATGTGCTTAATACTAAATTTGTTTAAAAAAATTTTTTTTAATAATGTTCAAATCTACTTTCATAATTTAAATGTATATCAAAAGTCAAGTCTGATCTACTCTTTAAAGATATTTCATAAGGCCTTTTTTTTATAGCCTAATTGTAAAAACAATAAAAGTTTTCATTGGTAATAATAAGATAAACTGATTAAAAATAAACTGAAGAAAAAAAAAAACTTTAAATGTTGGTAACTAATGAAAAAGATTATTACAAAGTGGTTACATAATTTGTAAAATAAAAATATGTAACTGTAGATATTAAGTAAACTTAAACAAAAAGTTAAAGACAAAACACTTAACTAGATTACAGATCTTTTTAGATACAATAAAGTGATTATTAACCTAGGGCTTACATCAAACTAATAAAAGCATGGCTCTAGCTGATAGCAGGTTACTATGGTATTCAATTTGTAAACTTAAAACTTTAGCTTGTTGATATTAATCTGGTCATGATGATGGTTTAAAAAAAAAGACTAAATTTAGAGTACCCAATAAAGTTAATTAAGTTCCTATTTGTCAACATTTTAACTATATCTTAAGGTTAAAATTGGTTCATTAATATTTCTCTCACATAGTTAATATAGCTAATATACAAAAATTCCTAACATCTCCCTCCATTGGCACACCAGTAACTACCCAAGATCTTTAATGTAACCTGTGATAATTGTTTCCTATCCAACTGTGTTTTCAAAACATCCAACCCTGGGGTCCCCAGCACTCAGACCGGTCTGGTAAGTATCTGAGCGCTCTCTGTCTCTCTCTCTTTCTTCTTTTTAAAGCTTTTCTTGGGCCCTCTGTTTCTGTCATATTCGTGTGTCTATGTTATTGGGCCCTCTATGTTTCTGTCATATTCGTGTGTCTATGTTATTGGGCCCTATATGTTTCTGTCATATTTGTGTGTCTGTATGTTGTTTCCCTATGGACAGACGCTTCTCCCTTGACTTAATAACATGGGACAGTTCCCTTCCCCTCTTTAGGACAAAAATCAAGGACATCGCTCAGAAAAATGGAGTATCTATTTCTGTTCCTCAATGGCTATCAGAGGACACCCTTTCATTCAAATATTAAAAAGAATGTTTTCTGTCCTAGGAACAGACATCCAGACCAGATCCCATACATCGTGACCTGAAAAAATTTAATTAACCCCCCCACCCTTTTTTCACTCCTTTCTTCACAGGTGTTGGCAGCCACAGCTAAAGAGACATTAAGCCCACCACTGAAGCCTCCCCAATTCTTGTGTGGGGGGAGGAATGGGAACTGGGAATTACATCTCAGGTCAATAAATAAGGGTCAATTAATGAGTTACATCTCAGGTCAATAAATGGTTTACAAAATTTGTCTGTTATAAAACCAGAGGCCCCCATGGCTGAGTATCTCTAAAAGGTCCTACAGGTATAAAACTCCCCAAATGCTATGTTATTGGACTAATTAAAATTTTTCTCAAACTTTTTCTTCACAGATAGATATTGATTAAAAGCTGTCAGTCAGGATAGATGCTCTAAAAAAATGCTGTTATGTATTAAAAAGGCAGGTTGTCAATCTGGTGGTTCAAAAGCAATTGTTCTGTCATGAGCATTACTCCTTTATCCTACAATGGGACTGCTACTATATGGTAAAAGGTTAAAAATCATATTTGGGGTATTTAAAATCTTAATAATCTTAACATAAATTTACAAGGTTTACAAAAGAAAATATCTGTTATTTCATATAGTCATTTGTCTTTTGGTGATCCTGTTAAGGCTGCAAAAAGATTTTTTGATGCCTTAAGTATCTCCCAAGCAGTTTCTTTCTCAGATTCTCATTCAGCTTAAGCAGGGGAAATTTACTGCTGGGCAAACATAGATTACAGAGTTAGAGGTCAACACATTCCTTAGCTAGTTAGGCCTGGGTTTAATAAATGTCTGATTCTATAATGACAGTACTGTCATCTGGCTATTAAATGATGTCTTCTAAGTAAAAAAAAAAAAACTTAACTTGGTTTACAACAGTAATTAAGAGAAATAATAAACTCAAAAATTTCCAGGAGGCTTATTTCAGCAATGCAATTGCAACTTGTTTCAACATACAGAGGTGGCTGTGCCTGAGTCAGGCAAGCAAACAGTGTTGCAGAGATTAAATGTAACAGGTTAATTGATTTCTTTTTTGGTTCTTCAGTATATACCAAAATAAATATAATTTATGATTACAGTTGGGTCCCCAAGAAAATAAATAATCAGAGATACAGCCCATCTTGGGTCCCAAAGGTGGCCTCAAACAAAATTATAAAAAGTACTCTAAAAGAAAATTATTTTAAGTTTTGTACGTGTCTGCCCCTCCCTTATCCTTTTGTACTTGGGCCCAGGTGGGTCAATCACCTAATGAAATTTACTCTTAGTTGTACCTGGTATATTATCACCAATTGTATTAATTCTAAAAAGGACACAGCTACAGATTACTCCTCCAATGTAGTCTTTATTGTCATGTGTTCTCCTGACTTAATTATGCCAATCAGAAGGACTGAGTCCTGGTACTCCAGCTTCCAGAGCTCAAGTGTTCCAGCAGCTCAACAGGTCCACTATCACAGACTGGAGCTGGCAAGCTGAGGAATCGCGACTGAGGACCTGCCTCCAGCTGAGACCTTCCCCTAACAATGAATGTAAACCCTATAGCTGTTATAGCCACTGTAAGCCCTGTAAATTTGTTTACTTTTTAAAACCTATAGTTTCTGTAAAACCTAATGTCTGTAAAACTTATAGTTTCTGTAAACCCTATAGCCACTGTAAGCCCTGTAAATTTTGTTTACCTTTTTAAAACCTATAGTTTCTGTAATACCTAATGTCTGTAAAACTTATAGTTTCTGTAAACCCTATAGCCACTGTAAGCCCTGTAAGCCTTTACCTTTTTACCTTTTAAAAAAACCTATAGTTTCTGTGTAAACCTAATGTCTGTAAAACTTATAGTTTCTGTAAACCCTATAGCCACTGTAAACCCTGTAGATTTGTTTACCTTTTATAATCATTCTAGGCATGTTGGCCAAGGTTTAATACTCCAAGCCTCCGGGAACCGCATAAGCATTCAGACTTATGCACCCCCTAGGGGGATGGGTACCAATGTGGGTGTGGAAAAAACACAAGGGAAGGTCTTACTGACCACATCTGAATTCCCTGAGAGAAAACCTGACTTGCATGGAGGTTGGTACCATACATAATAATTATATAGGCCCTGCCTCCTCCCCCAAAAGGTACCAAGGGCCAAATCTGTGGGCGATAAAAATGACCCACGGGAGGAGCCAGGTCACTTCTCCCCCACTTGGTTAAAGCCCACCGCTTGACTGCGGGCCTCCCCCTGTCTTGTATAAAAGAAGGGAGGAGATGTTGGAGACCACTGAGCCAAACTGCAACCATTTGGAGGAAGAAGCCTCCACTCTTTGTGTTAAGATTTCAGCTTCCTGAGTTCCTGTGAAATTTACCAAGCCTTCCCAAAAAGCCTACTTTGATCTGTAGATAAGAACAAGGTGTAACCTAAAGATATGTATCTTAACAAACAGGATTGATGTAACTCCGCCCTGCCTGTGATCTCAAACACAGACATTCTTGTAAACATCCGTGAGGCCTGTCACTCAAGAGACCCCCTGCCCCTCTCTCAAAACCTCTGGTAGCCATAAAATCCATTTGGCAGCCATAAATCCCATTTGCCTTCTTCCTGCCTCCCCTATATATACCTCTGTATGAATAATAATAATAAAGCCTTGACTGGTGTGGAAGCAAGGCTTTCTTCTTTGTGTCTGCTTGTCCCTCATCCAGGTTAACAGCCTCCCCTCGAGCCCCTGTTGAACCCCGCCGGCCGGGGCAAGTGGCGCCCAGACGTGGGGCTTGAGGTACGAGGACTGACTTGGACGTCGCAAGGAAGGACGGCCGTCTCTTCAGCATTGGATCGCCACCTCGTTGGTGAGTGAAGATCCACAGTGGGTCACTGCAGGAAAGCCCGCCTGTAATACAGACCTGGGTAAGGTAAGAATAGCGACGAATGTCTCGGGACAAGCCATATATGTTCATAGTTTATGAACCTCAAGGCACAAAGAAAATCGGGTGATCCTTTGGGGACATCCTCCCTTAGGATTTACAGGCCCAGGGTGGGCTGCCTCCCCAATGAAGAAATTGTCTCTTTATTGACGGACTTAGGTGAAGTTTCATATGGTTGTCTCGCCATTAAAAAACTAGGCAGAGTTTGTTTCCCCAGTTAGGGAAAAAAGACAAACTTTCCCTTTCTCCATCAGAGAAAGACTAAAAACTACAAGCCCAGGAGGGCTGCCCCCCAGTGAGAAGGTAATTTTGCCACTGACGGGTCAGGCGAGAGATAATGTAAAGAAAAAATAAACTGTCCCTTTCTCCATCAGAGAAAGGTAAATTAACTAAGCCAGCGGAGGCTAGCCTCCCACTGAGGAATTAGGAGAGGTGTAATGTAAAGAAAAACAGACTTTTTCCATCTCAAAGAAAAAGACAGATCTCCCTCTCAGACACTGTTTTCTTATTTCATTCTTTGTTTTCGGTTTAAGCCATGGACTTGAATCAAGGCGACAGGGCAACTGAAGTCTCTCGGCCAGGGCTACTCTCTGGCATTGACTGAAGGCCCCGAGCTCATTGTTCAAATCTCGACTGCCCGATCGGGTGTTGGCAATAAACCTTCTATCTATTCCTCTTTACATTTTACAAACCGGTCACGCATCGGCCAGTAAAAGCCTTTAGGGCGACTGCCGGACTCTTAAACTTGCGGTCAGGCTTGCGTTTGGGACCACCGGGAAATCCCCCGGGCTATTTATGGCCCAGGAATATTGCCCTTTGGTCTTAACGTTTCTAAACTTTCTCTATCGTGAGGAACACTAGCCTTCATCAAAATGTGGCTGTTAGCTCGAGCTGTGACAAGCTGGCAGATCTGGCAGAGCTGCTCAAAAACCACAGGCAACAACAAAGACAAAAGCTCACACCTGGGGGCAAGGCTCAGGCCTCCTGCAGGCTTTTCTTTTCAGCAAACCGCAATTGTTTATTCTAGGGCTTAAAGTGCTTAAGATGCAGGGAACCCAAGTTAAATTTCTTGTTCTCTTAAAAAAAAAAAAAAAAAAAAAAAAAAAAAAAAAGGGCTCTTTCTTAGCTTCACTGGCTTGCAAAGTTTAGGAACTTCTAACAACAACAACAACAAAAAAAAACAGTCTCAAATAGATATGGACTTCTTTACAACTGTTTTAAGCTTATTTTGTCTGTCTATGCTTTTCTGGGACTACTAACAAAATTTCAAAATATGGGTAAATGCCAAATTATTATAAGTAGATATAGACTTCTTATAAGTATTACAACTGTTTTAAGCTCACTTTTGCCTCTCTAACTACTAACAAAATTTCAAAATATGGATAAATGCCAAATTATTATAAATAGATATAGACTTCTTATAAGTATTTACAACTGTTTTAAGTTCACTTTGTCTCTCTATGCTTTTCTGGGACTACTAACAAAATTTCAAAATATGGATAAATGCCAAATTATTATAAGTAGATATGGACTTCTTAAAAGTATTTACAACTGTTTTAAGTTCACTTTTTCTCTCTATACTTTTCTGGGACTACTAACAAAATTTCAAAATATGGGTAAATGCCAAATTTTTATAAGTAGATATAGACTTCTTATAAGTATTACAAATGTTTTAAGCTCACTTTTGCCTCTCTATGCTTTTCTGGTACTACTAACAAAATTTCAAAATATGGGTAAATGCCAAATTATTATAAATAGATATAGACTTCTTATAAGTATTTACAACTGTTTTAAGTTCACTTTGTCTCTCTATGCTTTTCTGGGACTACTAACAAAATTTCAAAATATGGATAAATGCCAAATTATTATAAGTAGATATGGACTTCTTAAAAGTATTTACAACTGTTTTAAGTTCACTTTTGTCTCTCTATGCTTTTCTGGGACTACTAACAAAATTTCAAAATATGGATAAATGCCAAATTATTATAAGTAGATATAGACTTCTTATAAGTATTTACAACTGTTTTAAGCTCACTTTTGCCTCTCTATGCTTTTCTGGGACTACTAACAAAATTTCAAAATATGGATAAATGCCAAATTATTATAAGTAGATATAGACTTCTTATAAGTATTTACAACTGTTTTAAGTTCACTTTTGTCTCTCTATGCTTTTCTGGGACTACTAACAAACAAACAAAAAAAAAAAACAGTTTCAAAAATTATATTTAAATTTAAATATGTGCTTAATACTAAATTTGTCAAAAATTTTTTTTATAATGTTCAAATCTACTTTCATAATTTAAATGTGTGTCAAAAGTCAAGTCTGATCTACTCTTTAAAGATATTTCAAAGGCCTTTTTTTATATAGCCTAATTGTAAAAACAATAAAAGTTTTCATTGGTAATAATAAAATAAACCTGATTAAAAATAAACTGAAAAAAAAAAAAAAAAAAAAACTTAAATGTTGGTAACTAATGAAAAGATTATTACAAAGTGGTTACATAATTTGTAAAATAAAAATATGTAACTGTAGATATTAAGTAAACTTAAACAAAAAGTTAAAGACAAAACACTTAACTAGATTACAGATCTTTTTAGATACAATAAAGTGATTATTAACCTAGGGCTTACATCAAACTAATAAAAGCATGGCTCTAGCTGATAGCAGGTTACTATGGTATTCAATTTGTAAACTTAAAACTTTAGCTTGTTGATATTAATCTGGTCATGATGATGGTTTAAAAAAAAAGACTAAATTTAGAGTACCCAATAAAGTTAATTAAGTTCCTATTTGTCAACATTTTAACTATATCTTAAGGTTAAAATTGGTTCATTAATATTTCTCTCACATAGTTAATATAGCTAATATACAAAAAATTCCTAACATCTCCCTCCATTGGCACACCAGTAACTACCCAAGATCTTTAATGTAACCTGTGATAATTGTTTCCTATCCAACTGTGTTTTCAAAACATCCAACCCTGGGGGTCCCCAGCACTCAGACCGGTCTGGTAAGTATCTGAGCGCTCTCTCTCTCTCTCTTTCTCTTTTTTAAAGCTTTTCTTGGGCCCTCTGTTTCTGTCATATTCGTGTGTCTATGTTATTGGGCCCTCTATGTTTCTGTCATATTCGTGTGTCTGTGTTATTGGGCCCTATGTGTTTCTGTCATATTTGTGTGTCTGTATGTTGTTTCCCTATGGACAGACGCTTCTCCCTTGACTTAATAACATGGGACAGTTCCCTTCCCCCTCTTTAGGACAAAAATCAAGGACATTGCTCAGAAAAATGGAGTATCTATTTCTGTTCCTCAATGGCTATCAGAGGACACCCTTTCATTCAAATATTAAAAAAAATGTTTTCTGTCCTAGGAACAGACATCCAGACCAGATCCCATACATCGTGACCTGAAAAAATTTAATTAACCCCCACCCTTTTTTTTCACTCCTTTCTTCACAGGTGTTGGCAGCCACAGCTAAAGAGACATTAAGCCCACCCCTGAAGCCTCAGTCCCAATTCTTGTGTGGGGGAGGGAATGGAAACTGGGAATTACATCTCAGGTCAATAAATAAGTTACATCTCAGGTCAATTAATGAGTTACATCTCAGGTCAATAAATGGTTTACAAAATTTGTCTGTTATAAAAACCAGAGGCCCCCATGGCTGAGTATCTCTAAAAGGTCCTACAGGTATAAAACTCCCCAAAAGCTATGTTATTGGACTGATTAAAATTTTTCTCAAACTTTTTCTTCACAGATAGATATTGATTAAAAGCTGTCAGTCAGGATAGATGCTCTAAAAAATGCTGTTATGTATTAAAAAGACAGGTTGTCAATCTGGTGGTTCAAAAGCAATTGTTCTGTCATGAGCATTACTCCTTTATCCTACAATGGGACTGCTACTATATGGTAAAAGGTTAAAAATCATATTTAAAAATATTTAAAAATCATAAAATCTTAATAATCTTAACATAAATTTACAAGGTTTACAAAAGAAAATATCTGTTATTTCATATAGTCATTTGTCTTTTGGTGATCCTGTTAAGGCTGCAAAAAGATTTTTTTGATGCCTTAAGTATCTCCCAAGCAGTTTCTTTCTCAGATTCTCATTCAGCTTAAGCAGGGGGAATTTACTGCTGGGCAAACATAGATTACAGAGTTAGAGGTCAACACATTCCTTAGCTAGTTAGGCCTGGGTTTAATAAATGTCTGATTCTATAATGACAGTACTGTCATCTGGCTATTAAATGATGTCTTCTAAGTAAAAAAAAAAAAACTTTAACTTGGTTTACAACAGTAATTTAGAGAAATAATAAACTCAAAAATTTCCAGGAGGCTTATTTCAGCAATGCAATTGCAACTTGTTTCAACATACAGAGGTGGCTATGCCTGAGTCAGGCAAGCAAACGGTGTTGCAGAGATTAAATGTAACAGGTTAATTGATTTCTTTTTTTGGTTCTTCAGTATATACCAAAATAAATATAATTTATGATTACAGTTGAGTCCCCAAGAAAGTAAATAATCAGAGATACAGCCCATCTTGGGTCCCAAAGGTGGCCTCAAACAAAATTATAAAAAGTACTCTAAAAGAAAATTATTTTAAGTTTTGTACGTGTCTGCCCCTCCCTTATCCTTTTGTACTTGGGCCCAGGTGGGTCAATCACCTAATGAAATTTACTCTTAGTTGTACCTGGTATATTATCACCAATTGTATTAATTCTAAAAAGGACACAGCTACAGATTACTCCTCCAATGTAGTCTTTATTGTCATGTGTTCTCCTGACTTAATTATGCCAATCAGAATGACTGAGTCCTGGTACTCCAGCTTCCAGAGCTCAAGTGTTCCAGCAGCTCAACAGGTCCACTATCACAGACTGGAGCTGGCAAGCTGAGGAATCGCGACTGAGGACCTGCCTCCCGCTGAGACCTTCCCCTAACAATGAATGTAAACCCTGTTATAGCCACCCTGTAAATTTGTTTACCTGTAAAAACCCTGTAAAACTTTGTTTACCTAATGTCTGTAAAACATATAGTCTCTGTAAACCCTATAGTTTCTGTAATACTAAAACCCTGTAAAACTTTGTTTACTTTTTAAAACCTATAGTTTCTGTAAAACCCTGTAAATCTGTAAAAAACCTATAATTTCTGTAAAACCTAATGTCTGTAAAACTTATATAGTTTCTGTAAACCCTATAGCCACTGTAAACCCTGTAGATTTGTTTACCTTTTATAATCATTCTAGGCATGTTGGCCAAGGTTTAATACTCAAGCCTCTGGGAACCGCATAAGCATTCAGACTTATGCACCCCTAGGGGGATGGGTACCAATGTGGGTGTGGAAAAAAAAAACAAGGGAAGGTCTTACTGACCACATCTGAATTCCCTGAGAGAAAACCTGACTTGCATGGAGGTTGGTACCATACATAATAATTATATAGGCCCTGCCTCCCCTCCCCAAAAGGTACCAAGGGCCAAATCTGTGGGCGATAAAAATGACCCACGGGAGGAGCCAGGTCACTTCTCCCCCACTTGGTTAAAGCCCACCGCTTGACTGCGGGCCTCCCCCTGTCTTGTATAAAAGAAGGGAGGAGATGTTGGAGACCGCTGAGCCAAACTGCAACCATTTGGAGGAAGAAGCCTCCACTCTTTGTGTTAAGATTTCAGCTTCCTGAGTTCCTGTGAAATTTACCAAGCCTTCCCAAAAAGCCTACTTTGATCTGTAGATAAGAACAAGGTGTAACCTAAAGATATGTATCTTAACAAACAGGATTGATGTAACTCCGCCCTGCCTGTGATCTCAAACACAGACATTCTTGTAAACATCCGTGAGGCCTGTCACTCAAGAGACCCCCTGCCCCTCTCTCAAAACCTCTGGTAGCCATAAAATCCATTTGGCAGCCATAAATCCCATTTGCCTTCTTCCTGCCTCCCCTATATACCCCTGTATGAATAATAATAATAAAGCCTCTTTTCCTTCTTCCTGCCTCCCTATATATACCTCTGTCTGTATGAATAATAATAAAATAAAGCCTTGACTGGTGTGGAAGCAAGGCTTTCTCTTATCATTTTATTGACTGGAATGATATAATTAGTTGAACTATGTAAATATAGCTACTGAGAAGTCTACAAATGTACAATTAGATGAGGCTTGCTTTTTCAATCTTACAATTTTTCTGATGCATTTAGTCAGTCCTTTTTCATGTGATAGCATGAAGATAATTTAATAAATTTCACAGGCTTGACACAGTGGAATGCTAATGCATAATGTAGTAAACCTGAAGCAATAGTTGATTAACCAAATTAGGCACAAAATTATTGCCTCATCCTATGCACAAACTCTAATAGAATCAGGAATGTAGGCTTTTACATACCTCCTGGCAGTTATATGATATTACACAATTGTTACATAATATTTAAATGAATAAGCATCTGGTCTTTCTACCAAAAGTTAGTATGTAAGTAACTCTATGCATCAGAACCAGAAGTTGGGGAAGTGCTATGCAGATCATTTTTCATATGATGTTTTTAATGTCACAATAATTATTTCCAGAAAATAAATGTAAAAGTAATTGTTTTCTTAATAATGTGATTATGTGAAAGTATGCCACATACTTAGACATGAAAAATTCCCAATTATAAATAAATGTGTTCTCCTGAGAGTTTTATTTTTCATTCTTCTATCATGCTATTTCTTGAGCATCTGACAAAAGTACTGATAAAGAGAAGTTACATGTGGGAGAAGAGTTTTAAAATAAGGACACATTTTGACTTATTTCAAGGTAGTTTTTCAATATTTATACTAATTCACTTTAAAAATTTTTACTTTTTATTTTTAAAAACTTTTTATTATTTATTCATTTATTTGAGAGTGACAGAGAGTGAAAGAGGCAGATAATAGAGAGAGAGAGAATGAGCGCACCAGGGCCCTCAGCCACTGCAAACAAACTCCAGATGCATGCACCCCCTTTTGCATCTGGCTTACATGTGTCCTGGGGAATCAAGCCTTGAACGGGGGTCCTTAGGCTTCACAGGCAAGTGTTAACTGCTAAGCCATCTCTTCAGGCCCACTAATGCACTTTTTGTCAATATGGTTGTTTTCTTTGCTATAAATTTTCAATAAGATTTGATCAAAGATAATTATACTTCTAACATCAATATTTAATGAGATGCCAATATATGTTGCAATGAAAAAATGGAATGTGCAATGATTGTTAACATGTAATTATAGGGGAATATATGAATAAAATCAAGGGTTTTCTATACATCTAGACAATATTGGTCAATTTTATCAGTAAGACACATATTTTAGCCTTATTAGCTTTGAGTAAACATAATACTCCAACAATCATAAATTTCTATAAGTCCAAACAGCTCCCCCCATTCATTAAAAAATGTCAGTACTCTACAACAGGGCAAATTAAAATTAACAAAGAATGGAAAATGACAAATACATTGGACAATGACTAGTGGTGCCAATTTTACAAGAGTTATCAAAAATACACTAAAACTCAGAAATGACAAATCAAATCAAATAGTTCTCAACAAACATAAGTATGTGCATTAGAATTTTATAAAGTCCTGCAAAATGCCAACCAAATATCAAAACTAATCTGATGATGCTTATGTGGATTTGGCGATGTGGGCAACTGTTGTTTGGGAAAGATTTCTGCCTTATCCTTCACTGTTTTGAATCACTTACTGCTTTCATAGTTCTGAACCAGAGATATAATGAGTATTTTAAATCCAAAATATACCAAAAATGTCTGACTTTAGAACAGTTTTTTCACATTTCTAATACAAAACACTGAAAAAAAAAACATTATCAAATGACGTAAATCTCTAATGGTATTTCACAGGTTGATTGCATCTATTTGTAGATCGAAATAGATGCTTCTGTGTCCAGCAATTCAGATTAGTTTGAAATTACTAGGTTGAACATAAAAAGTATTTATAAACATTTTTTAGTTTAATATTTTTAATTTATGTTGTATATCCATGTATGTCCATACAAAGTGATTAGCTGATATTTACATTGAGTAAAATAACCTTTTCTTTCATTTTCTATGATGAAGTTTGCATTTTCAGATTTATTTAACTTATTTGAAAACTCCATCATAATTAACTCAATCAAACAATTAAATTGGTATTCTGGAATTCTTCTTTTTACAAAGGGACCTGGCAAAATAGCCATTCATTTATAGTAATGATGCTTTATTTTTTAAGGCTAATTTATTATTAGTTTTTATTTCAAATTAGCATAGATCATGAAAAACAAAACTTTAGTTTAAAATGCTAATGAGCTTTGAATTTGATTATATAATCACTACCATTACCTGGGAATAATTACATAAGTCATACTAGCATTCTCTTTGTCTGGCTTTGCTTGATATTCTTTCTCTCTCTCTCACACACACACACACACACACACACACACACACACACACCACAGAGGCAGAACTACTTATGTATGCAGCAGAATACCATCACATTGAATTGAGGAACTAGTCATTTGGGACCAATTTTCTGCCTTCCTCTACAGCTGTAGGAGCCACTTTGGAACATAATATATTCTTTTGAAGTCAATGATCCCTGAGGGTTCAAAGCAAGATAAGAATTTGGCTCTTGATAGAGTGGAAGCATTGTGTGAAATAGAGTCTTTAATTCTAAGCTTCACTGAGCACACACTTTTACTGACACACATACATACAGGATGAACAGAAAATAGTAGTAAATCCCAAGAGAATTCTTTAAATGATTAGGGCTCAAAATATTGATTTGACATTCATGAAACACAATAGAAGCTGATGTTCCCTTTGGACTGGGGTTGAAGCAATGGATGTGTTTATTTATTCATCCTTGTCTAAAAATGAACAGTAGTAAGAGGGGAATAAAAATGATTAGAAGTCTGAAAAAATCCAAAAATAGGATCAAACTTAGAATGGAAAATGCAAGCAGTTTTTCTGAAATTTATTTTCAAAGATTTTTAACATTGAACACACTTCCAAATATGAATAAAATGTCTTAAGAGTTGTTTTGGGGTACATTTGAAAAGTTTATGTAATTTTTATTGGAGTATAGTTATATAGTTTCAATTCAAACTGAAAAAATTCCTGTGTGTGTGTATGTGTGTGTGCATGTGTGTTCAACTTTACCTATAGAAAGTTATGGTTACCTCAATTGAAGATAAAAAAAAGAAAAGATTTATTTGTCTATAAATAATGTATATATTTAACCAACAATATTTATTAACTCATAACAGCTGATGTGATTAATTATATTGGTACTTATTTACCTACTTTTGTTCACAATTTGATTCATATGGGAAGTTTCCCCTAAAACAATTTAGCATACAATAACCCTGGTTGCAGATGACAGCAGACAGCAGAATTCATAGTTGAAGTTATTATTTGACATTACTAACTAGTATTTTGGATCCTGATGGCATGCTAATAAAGAAAGGTTCTAGAATTTTCATTCAAAGTGCTTTATAATTAAGGTATACTTGATATTCAAACTAACTGTTAGAAACAAAGCTTGTAAGACAGGAACTGTTGAGCATAAATCTGAGTTCAAGATGAATTTTTTTTGTCAGTTAATCTTGTTTTGGAAAGAGACAAAAGAGAAAGACTGTTCAAGGAAAGACATTCACAGCAATTACAGATACTGAAAGGGTAAAGTCCAATTTGATACCATATATATGGATCCACAGCTTTTGTTTTAAGGTTAATTGTGAGACTTTGAGGACAGCTTGGGTGGAAAAAGCAAAAGATGTGCTTGCAGGGCTGGCTATACTGAACCATCCAAACATTTGGATTGTGGTTGAGTTTTGTGACAATCATTGAAAATTTTGATTGTATTTCAGGTGAATCTTCTGATATCTCCATTGCAGTTAGTGTTTAAGCTATTGCCTTGGAAAAATCAATTTCTGATTCTATTTTTTTTAACTTCCAAAAAGTACAATATTTATTAAACATGTCTTCAGTTGTTTTGTTACATAGTATGCAACAAATTACAATATTCTGCAGCCACAAATTATATGCAGAGTATGATGAAAATATTAATCAGATAGTGTACTTTTTCTATTTATAACTCTACAAGGAAGAACTAGCAAATCAAATCTTACATATAACATCTCACTAAACTTGTACATGGAACTGACAGACACTGGTTGTGCTGTCTGATACACAATGGCTGAACTGCACCTTCAGAAGACTAAACTCAACATGTAAACATGCCAATATAAACATCAAAACAAAATATATCCTCACCAACCACGGGAAGCAGTCTGGTATGAGGAAAGCAACAAGGATTACACACATTATTTTATAAACCAACACACAAAGGTTTAAAACAGTCCTGAAAATGAAGTTAGCTGTCTTGAGTCAAAGGAATTAAAAAAAGCCAGTATTGACCATTGGCAATCTCTGACCTTTATGGAGACGGTAAGTGTGCTGCTACATACAGTACAATAAAGGCAATTTTGTTTTTCACTTGGGTTTGTACTGCAAATTCATTGCTCTGAGAAAAGGGTGGAGGCAAATCTTAGCAGCAGCCTCACCTGACTGCTTGACTGGAGTACTCTGAGTTTTAAAACACTGGACTTCTCTGCACCACCAGCTGTCGCTCCAGGGCCCATTCGCTTTTTTTTTTTTTTTTTTTTTTTAATTTTTAAATCTCAGCTGCCACTGATTTCTTAGCACTGGTTTCCAAAAATGGAATTCCAAGAGAATCAGCAACTTCCTTTGCTGTTGTGTAGTCTATGACTTTCTTTGTGGTCAGATCGCATTTGTTCCCTAACAACAACGTGTTGACGTTTTCACTGGCATAAAGATCCATTTCCGCAGCCGCTGTTCTACATTATTGAAGGACTCCTGATCTGTCACATCATACACCACTCAGATGTGCCCTCCCGCCCGCACACCTGGTGGGTTCGGATCCCTGACAACACACAATCCTCTGCCACCATTGCCAGCGCCGCCGCCTCTACTCCGATTTCTGATTAATGTTGGGGATAGGTTAGATAGGTTATAAACTTAGATTGGCCAACTTTTTACTAGGCTATGTATAATGATACAATTTTCCCCTGTTCCAATTGCTATAAAAATTTTCCCGGGGTAGAGAGATGGTTTACTGGTTAAGGCACTTGACTGTGAAGTCTAAGAACTAAGGATCGCTTCCTCAGTATCCAAGTAATCCTGATGAACAAGGTTGTGCAGGCATCTGGAATTCATTTGTAGTGGCCAGAGGCCCTGGCACGCCCATTCTCTCTCTTCTATTGCCTCTCTCTCTCTTTTTCTCTCTCTCTCCAATAAATAAATATTTTTAATTCCCTATCATAGAAGTTTGCTCAATTGACTTCAATTTTATTTTGTCCATATTGACTTTATAAAACGTTCCATGAACCTTCAAGAATATTTCAATAACCTATGACTTTCTCTATATAGACTTCTAACACAAGCCAGAAGCAAAGCCATTTGGGAATTCTTTAATGTCTGACTAAAGTTTAGTGCAAAGTCATCCCTTAAACATGTTAGGATGAAAGTTTTAGAAGATAGGGCATTAACAATGAGGTGCATCTGAAGATAGTGTCCCAGCAAAATTGTTGAATTTCAAAACAAGTAGGAGAACATTGACCACAGAGGAAAACTGAATGTGTGAAAATAGACACAGAGCCACATTACTCTGCCATTATATTTTATTTAAGAAAAAAAGTGATGAAATAGTAAAAAGTAGGAAGGAGCAGTGCACACATCTAACCAAGGTCAGTTGAGTCAGCCTCCATTCACCAAAGGACTTCCTTTATCACCAAAGGAGTTAGGAGAAAGATTTGTACTGTGACTCAATAGCTGGATAGTTTAATAAAAGCAAAACAGTCAGAAAACTGAATGATGATATCAAGGGACTCAAGGAGACACACATCCCCTCAAATTGAATCCATTTACAGATAGTTCCTAGACCATTCAAAGGTGTAAATCTTATTCTTACAATCTAAAATCTTTGTGCCACATGTCTTGAGAGACAGCCTAATGTGATCTTAAATGAGCTCATGCCCTTGCCTCCCCACTGATCCTGTCCTTTCTAATCTCAGCAGATCTTTTGCATCACAGAAATGCCAAGCTAACAGCTATCATTAAATGCACAAGGCAAGTTTCTTGGTAACTCCTGAACATCTGCATATTGTTAGGCATCTCTTCCCTCAAGCTCTCTTCTGTTTTTGAACAGTTCCTTTGCTTTGCTTTTCCCAACCAGCTAGAAAGATCATTGATCCTTCCAGTCCATGGCCAAACTATGTTCTATCTTCACATTATCATGTGTTTAATGCATTCCATCCCACTTTAAAGAATGGGTAGTCTTCCTCTGTCTCCTTGAATGCAAGTCATTGGTACATATGTAAACCCTAGTACTGAGTGTTAATTAATGTAGTTTCTTTTGTTTTATTTTATTTTCCAAGGCAGGGTCTCACTCCAGCCCAGGCTGACCTGGAATTCACTATATTGTCTTAAGGTGGCCTTGAACTCTGAGCGATCCTCCTACCACTGCCTGAGTGCTGGCATTAAAGGTGTGTGCCACCATGCCCAGCTTAATGTAGTTTCTTTTTTGGGGGGTGGGGGAGGTTCGAGGTAGGGTCTCACTATGGCCCAGGCTGACCTGGAATTAACTATATAGCCTCAGGGTGGCCTTGAACTCACAGCAGTCCTCCTACTCTGCCTCCCACCTGCTGGAATTAAAGGCATGTGCCACCACACCCGGCTTAATGTAGTTTCTTAATGTGGAAACAAATACTTGTCTGCAAAATGCTATACCAAATGTTCCCAGACATTTTCCAGAAAGTTAAATTTTAGGATGACTATTACTATCACTATAAATATGCAATTGTTCCATAATAATATCATAAAAATATTTTTTTAAACACAGTGTGCTTAAAAAAACACCACAATGGTGGTTTGATTCCGGTGTCTCCCAGAAATTTAGGTTTTCTGAATGCTAGGTCCTCAGCAGGTGGAGATTTGGGAATTAAAGCTTCCTGGAGGCAGTGTATTGTTGGGGGCAGGCTCATGGGTGTTACAGCTAGCTTTCTCCTGCCAGTGTTTGGCATATTCTCCTGTTGCTATTGTCTACCTGATGTTGGCCAGAAGGTGATGCCCACCCTCTGCTCCTGCCATCATTTTCTCCCTGCATCATGGAGCTTCCCCTCAAGTCTGTAAGCCAAAATAATCCCTTTTTCCCCACAAGCCGCTCTTGGTTGGGTGATTTCTGCCAGCAATGTGAACCTGACTGTAACAGTATAGTGGGTACCTAGAAGGGGGATGATTGCTGCTAGAAACCTGACTGCATGACTTTTGGCCTTTCAGTGCTGATTTTCAAGAGGAACATGGAAGGATTTGAAACCTTGGCCTAAGAGATGTCTTGCCATGCTGTACGTACAGCTTCATGGACTATTATGGTCAGAGTTGAAAGACCTGAATGCATTAAGAACTATGGACTGTGTGTTTTGACTCATGAGGGTGAGAAAAAATATTTGCATACACTGGGCTAGAAGTACAGTTTTTGTGAGAAGCTTGCTGTTATGCCCATGTCCTGAGAACTTGTGCAGTGTGGCATTGCATAGAAATGATGTGAGCAGAGAGAAATGGCACAGAAAAAAATGAAATCTTTGGACCCAAACTGCCGCCAATTCAGTTGCAATTGTCTGAGAGATTACAACCACTGAGATTTGGGCCAGTTGACCTGCATTGTGACAACAGGAAGAATGCAGACTCTTTGGAGGAGGCCCAAACACTGAAGGAGTGTCCAATTCTTCAGTTAGCTTTACTCATCCCAGATTAGGAAGCAGGCCCACCACATGGTATTATGGAGTATAACAAATGAAGGAAAGAGAAGGTAATTGAATTTGCAACACAGTCTTGTATTTTGGAAATGCCATGGGCATTGTGAAGCAGGCTTGTTGGATTACCTATATGGAGACCCAGTGGAGCCATGAGGATGAACCGTGAGTTGCAGAGGAGACCCAATGGCTATGCCAAGTCTGTGTGATGGCTGCCAAGAAGAGGTGCCAACCATGGATGAAGTTTTCCAGGACTCTGAATAGCCTAGCTGGAGAGGTGGAATTGGAACTCCAGAGACTTCTCACTGGTTAGAATTGACTTGGATATATAAGTTTGATGTTTGCCCTGGTTGTTTTATATCTTCTATTGGTTAACTATTTCTTTGCCATGCCTAATGCCATCTTTTGCAGTGTGGATTTTTATTCTCTGCCATTATGGATTTTTTTAATTTTTTTATTTCTTTATTTTTTGGGGGTATTATGGCTCACTTAAAAGACCTTGAACTATGGGGATGTTTAAACATCATTGGAATTGATGAAAACTATAGGAACTTTTAATGTTGGAATGATTTGATAAATACATTATAAATGATAGACAGACATTAGATAGATATAGATAAATATAAATATATCTAGATAGATAGATAGATAATTGATGGATTGCTCATGAAGACTTGGCTATAGGCTTCTGCAGGTTCTGAAGCTATAAATAGTGAACAAAACCAAATCCCATTTATTATGGTGACAAAACTCTATTAATGTCCAGGAATTAGTTGTATATTTTCATCTAGCAGATGATTTCTAATCCTTTCCAATATGACAGGGTGGGCCCAGAATCATGAATCTTCTAAGTTAGATATTGTGGTGTGTAGCAGATAGCTTCAGGTTCACTGAGAAGAACTTCCAGACCAAGCACAGTTATGGAGGAAGGGATATTATTTATTGAACCTTACAGATCCAGGGGAAGTTCCATAATGGCAACAGAAGCGGCCTGCTCTCCACAGGGCCAAGCAGAGAGAAAAAAAAAAAAAGCCAGCCACCACAGCACACAGAGCAAAACTACAGCCAAAAGGTCACACAGCACACTTCAGGAACTCCTGCTAGGCACATTTGCATATCTTTACAATGGAATCTCAAACCCACACCTTAAGACCAGCCCCCAGTGACATTGCCTCTAGCAAGGTGATTGCAGATGCAAATTATAACTAATAAAACACTGAATATATTGGGGGACATATATTCAAACTACCACATTCCGCCCCTGGCCCCCAATATATTTAGCTCCTGGCCCCCAATAGATTTATAACTATCACACATTGTAAATTGTACTCAGTCCAATTTCAAAGGTTCTCACAGTCTTGATCAACTTAAGATAGTGAGTCCTGTAAAATCAAACAAGTTAAATACTTTCAACATGTAAAGGCACAGAGTAAACATTTTTAACTGGTATAAGGCATATCAAGGAGAAACTAAAACAATGCAAACTCAACCACCATCAGCAGTCATCAAACTTCTGCAGTTCAAGTTCAATATAACCAGAGACTAACAGTCTCCAGTCTGCCCCTCCAGCTGGGCAGAGTCGCCAGGGAAAACTTTCATCCCATGCCAACACTGCACTCCAAGGTAGCCCTTTTGCACAGTCCTGGTATATCCAAAACATCTTCAGGTCTACATGCAAACCACGGTCCATCTTCCAAAAGGCTCTTCCAGCCTATTCCTCAGGGACTTCATGCCCTGCTTCATGCCACATCTCAGCAGTGGCTCCTGGAACCATGTGCAATTCATGACCATTCTATGCATTTTTCATATTTCCAAAACTAATACCAGGTGTGCAGGACACAGCCATATTCTTAATCCAGGGACAAAATAAATCATAGCCTTGAAAAGCAGGTTCCTTCTCCAGTCAGCTCTTTCCAAGAATTTGCATTTTTAACAGTCTTTCCTCAGGCATCCTCTCCATTGTTTTAATGTAAATCAAGTCAGGCCACCTTCCTTCCACCTTCCTTAAGATTGCTAATGCGTTGACAATAGCAGCTCCAATAACCTAAAACCAGTCTCAGTGCCTCTGCTTTTAACTTGCTTGAGGTTTTCCAATTTAAAATCTTAAAATCTCAGTCCGTTATCTTCAGCCAAGCATATCAGTCCATTACAAATTTAACCTTGATCAAACTTTCTGGGCCTGGATAGCAGAACGTAGCCAGCCATCCCTTATGCCAGTAGCCCAGTTCCAACAAAGTCCTCTGCAGTCTTTCCTTCCCCTTAGAAACCTCATAAGCCAAGCCTCAAAGTTCAACACTATCTGCACTTAGCATTCTCAAACTCTCATCAGAATAGTCCATAAAACTTGGCTTACCACTCCAGAAGACATCTTCAGTTGCAAGCACCAAGTCCATGCCCATTCCTCCAAAACAAAGGTTCCAAAAGACGAATATCCACATGGTCAGGTTCATCTCACCCCACACTCCTCAGTACCACTTTACTGTTGCAGACAGCTTCAGGTTCACTGAGATGAACTTCCAGACCGGGCACAGTTATGGAGGAAGAGATATTATTTATTGAACCTTACAGATCCAGGGGAAGTTCCATAATGGCAACAGAAGCGGCCTGCTCTCCACAGGGCCAAGCAGAGAGAAAAATAACCAGCCAGCCACCATAGCACACAGAGCAAAACTACAGCCAAAAGGTCACACAGCACACTTCAGGAACTCCTGCTAGGCACATTTGCATATCTTTACAATGGAATCTCAAACCCACACCTTAAGACCAGCCCCCAGTGACATTGCCTCTAGCAAGGTGATTGCAGATGCAAACTATAAAATAATAAAACACTGAATATATTGGGGGACATATATTCAAACTACCACATGGTGGTTTGTTTCAGGTGTCCCCTATAAACTTGGGTGTTCTGAATGCTAGGTCCCCAGATGATGGCAACTTGGAAATTAAGCCTTTGTGGAAGCAGTGTATGTTTGGGGGAAGGCTTATGGGTGTTAAAACCAGCTTCTTATAACTGCCAGAATTTGGGGAACATTCTCCTGTTACTGTTGTCCATCTGATGCTGGCCATGAGGTGATGTCCACCCTCTTCTCACACTGTCATGTCCCCTGCCATCGTAAAGCATCCCCTCAGGTCTGTAAGCCACAATAATCCTTTTTTTTTTTCTCCTCACAAGCTGTTCTTGGTTGGGTGTTTTCTGCCAGTGATGCAAATCTGACTGAAACAGCCACTATTTGGCTTATGTTTTTATTTTAACTTTTATCTTTTGTTGTGTGAGTTAATTTTTAATATCTGAGTTGTTCCATTCCATGGATTAACACACACGCACACACACACACACACACACACACACAGAGAGAGAGAGAGAGAGAGAGAGAGAGAGAGAGAGAAAGAGAGAGAGAGGACTTCAGGGTATGAACCAAATATATAGATCCTTAACAATGTAAAATAAGCAACACATTTAAATACCAAATGCAAATTTTCCTCTTTCAAATTTCCACCAATAAAAATGAAAAAAAAAGAAGTATTTGCTTAGTTCCTGATAGATTGACAAAAATATGTCACATTTGCCATACAGAGAAGAAAATAGTGACTGAAAACTCAGACTGATCTGATTCCTTTATTTTTCCTCTGAAGTAACACCATATAGTAAGCACTAAAGATAGGATTCTTTGGGCTTAGAAAATTCTGAGTAAACACAGAGCTGTGGTTGACATTTCACCTCCAGCAGCTGCCCTTGTTCCCTGTTTCTTTTGTGTGTTGCACAGCAGGGGATTCCAACAGAAAAATAAACTGTGTTTGTTGATACAGGTAGTAAAAGCCTTCTTCTTCTTTTTTTTTTTTTTTTCTTTTGGGGTTTGAGTAGAAGAAAGAAGGTAGAAAAAGTGAACAAATACACAGACATTTTTAAATATAGTAATTATTTAAATTGTTAAGCATAGAGTAGATGCAGAGAAAAAAATAAATTTTGGTGTTTCTGTCCATAAGTACAAATTAAAAAATGTATATTATAATCTTGAAAAAAATACAATCATGGATATATCCACCAAAAATACTTTTAGGGCTGGATAGATGGCTTAGTGGCTAAGGTGATTGCCTACAAAATCAAAGGACCCAGGTTCAATTCCCCAGGATCCACGTAAGCCAGATACACAAGGTGGCACATGATTCTGGAGTTCATTTCCAGTGGTTGGAGTCCTGGAGTACCTGTTCTATCTACATATATATTTACTGCTTTCTCTCTCAAATAAAAATATTCAAAAATGATTTTTAAAAAGAGAACCTTTTATAAAGTGGTAATGTTAATCACAGTGACCAACAATGTGAATCCATGATGCACCATAAAATTTTCTATCTGTCATAACATAAATGATTACTTATTACTTTTACTTCAAATAACCTTTCTTTTTCTTCATAGTAAAAATTGCTTGAGAGAAGGCATACGATGAATCTATGATATCTATTTCTCTTTTTGGTGCGTGTGTATAACAAATGGCCATGCATGGATGTAAGGATGTTTGTTTGTGTGTTTGAAAAAGGGTGTCTAAGTCATAAAGCACTCTTGAGGAGGCCATAGTACAATTTCAGGTATCAGTCTGATCCTTCCATCTTGTTTGAGACAGGCTCTTTCATTTTTTATCATTGCATTATCTGTGAGCTTCATGTTTCTTCTGGATTATTCTGTGTCCCCTCTTATGGTAGGCACAGTGGGATTACAAAGGCTTGCAACTACGATCCTGGCTTCTGGTAGGTTCTGAGGATCCAAACTCAGGTATTCATGGTTGTGTGGTCAGTGCTTTATACACTGAGTTAACTCTCCAGCCCATATTGACTTTTTATTGCAGTGTTTTCCCCAGCTAACTATTCCTAACATATGATATGTGATTGACAATTCTTCATGACATGTTATAATTTCTAGCTATATTCTTTACTTATTCAGAGAATTTTGTATAAATATTGGGTTACAATAGCAAAAACTATACAATGAAACTTCCCATCAATGAACAAGCCAGAAAAAAAAAAAAAATCTAAAACATGCCTTAGTCTGAATGTGAAGGAAAACATTGTGTTGTTGACATTGTTGTTTTTGTAAGTACAGCAGCATCACTATGCCAATCTTGGGCCTGAAGATGGCTATCATACTCAGATATGACTCATGGGCATCATCCAGTTGTGACAGTGGCAAACGACAAACATTCTGATCTAAATCATTAAAGCCATATGGCACCATTCAAAGGGAATATATGAAATCCTTATCTGGTAGTAGCTTCTTCATCTCAAATATCACTGTTAAAAGTTTGGATCAAGGGCTGGAGAGATGGGTTAGCCATTAAGGCGCCTGACGGCTAAGCCTCACAACCCGGTTCCAATCTCCAGGTCCCACGTTTAGCCAGATGCAGTGATGCAAGGGCGCAATGCTGCACTTGCCCACAAGGGGGCTCACACATCTGGATTTCGTTCAAAGCAGCTGAGAGACTGCTGGCGCGCCCATCTCTATCTGTCTTCCTCTCCCTCTCTCTCTGTCTCTCTCTGTGTCTCTCTCCAAAAACAAAAAAAAAAAAAAAAAAAAAAATAAATTTTAAAAGTTTGGATCAAAATTCATTTAACACCATTAATAATTTTGATTTAATTTCTAACTGCTTTTCTGGAGGCAATCTAAAATATGATAGGTAATGGAATGAAATAGGCAATGTCAAAGGGTCAATTTGTCTGAACACCTCCTATGATAATCATATCCACAACTGTGGCTATCAGACTTAAAGATATCAGCCAAAGTTTATCATTTCAAACATTTTAGTGCAGAGATAGTAAAAATTAAAATCACACTTCACTCTAAGGAGAAGTAATTCAGAACATTTTTCTTTAAATTGTTCAAATTTTAACAAAATACACTTCTTATGAATTTTTTTAAATAATACTGAAATCACGACAAACATACATTATATACATATATTTATTTTTAAAATTTTCAAGATAATAAAATAGAAAAATAACTAATCAAAATGATTGCCCTGATATTGGACACACCTGGTCAGCTGTAATCTTTGGTCCTTTATGTTCATGGTCTCCATCAATGAAGCTTTAAGGTGGAGATTTCTGTTTCTGTTATTGTTTTAACATCTAACACTGATGTAAAAATTCTTTTATCTGAATGAAAAGGGGAGAACCCATAGGTGGCTGCTTTCCTCCATTAACTGCCCTATTTGTTTCAGAATCTTCCTAACTGAACTTTTGCTTTGCATCTCCTTTAACCCATGAGCTCCCTACTCTACTAGAAATCAAAACATTATGTTCCTCAAGTTTGTTTCCAGCTAAGCTGTTTTATTGGTAAATATTACCTGTTTATCTAACTTTGACAAGTAACAATAGGGCCTTCAAAACAAATTATCCAAATCCCTAATCATCTGTCTGCAGGATTACCCATCCTCTGTTCTATTTTCTGTCCTGTGAGTCATATTTTCTAATATCAGACACCGATCTTTAGCTATATAAAACTGCCAAATGAATCCAATATTCCCCATATTTCCCAAGTTTCTGAACATTTTTATTTTGCATGTGTGTAGAATGTGAGGCACGGTTGTGTGTGTGTGTGTGTGTGTGTGTGTGTGTGTGTGCTGTATGCTTGTGAGTATGTTGATGTGGTGCCCCAAGAACAAACCTTCAGAGGCCAGCGGAAAGCGTAAGGTGTCTCAATTACTCACTCATTTTTTGTTTTTACTTGACAAGCAGTTTCTTACTGATTCCAGATATATTTTTTTTCTTTTCTTCTTTTTCTTCTAATTCTCCTTCTGCCCCTCTACTTCTTCTTCCCCCTCCTCTTCATTCTTCCTCTTCTTCTTCTTTTTTTTTTTTTTTTTTTTGTGAGTCCCTATAATTCTGAGTCTATGAATTCTTTAGTCTCTTCTCCCCACAGGACTGGGGTTGCAGACATGCATGGTCATGCACAGCTATTTAGATGGGTGCTGCGGTAAATCCAGCTAGAGTAGCCTCAAGCCTCCTTAAATTCCCTCAAGCTTCCTCAGGCCTTCATTATTTCTGAGACAGTACAGTTGTCCACTGAGCCATCACCACTCAAGCCCTACACATTTCTAAACACTTTGAATAAATTGCCGAGGATACTTTTGGATGCCACCAACATTTCAGCCAAATTTATTTCCAATGCTGTCTTTTTTACTAAGGAACTCCTCAGAGCTAGGCTGACAGTTTGGTGAAAAGAAACAAACAAAAAATGAAGCTTTAATGAATTTTACAGTAGCTTGGAATGCTTTCATCAATATACATTCATATTTAATTTTAATTTTAGAAGAATGTATTTGTCTTTTTCTACATTAAGATTTTTTTATCAAGCAACTATTTTTTCATATTTTCTGATATATTGCAAGGTGCTTAGGGGATTAATAAAAATTAATTAATACCTTTCTGAAATTTTATCATAATATGTTGACAAGTATGATTGGTAAAGTCAAGGTCTAATTTCATCTCCTACATATCTCAAGTTACAAGTTACAGCTATTTCACAAGTTAAATCAGTCTTACAGATGCTTTAAAGAGAGGGTAGAAAACTCAAAATGACAAAAATACTTTAGTAAGCATTCTTGAATTTCTGTTGTGTATGTTATATTCTGTTTTAATCTTATTGTAAGTGATTTCATATTGTAAATAGAACATGTATGAGCCTTTTGTTTTTAGTTTACTTATTGTCCTGAAAATTGAAAAGTAATGCTACATTTTTGTTCTTAGTCCAATAATAAACTACCTTATAACTTTTAAGATTGTAACTTTTCATTCTTATATAATGTTGAGCTATTAATATATGCATGGATATTAAATTGTTCCAAAGTGTATTATAGTTAATTAGCATGTACATTTACAAGTAGCACTTTAGGAATTTAGTTTTACGGAAAACAATAAGGTATACATTTAAGGTATAATAAATAGCCAAAGTAAATTGGCTCTTATTAGTAAACTAACTGAGTCTAGATCATTGGGTATAGGTGGAACCAAAAAATAAGTAAATAAATAAATAAAAACTGAATTTGAAGGCAAAAAAACAAAATAAACATGTTACCTACAAACTCTGAAACAAAATAATTGCAACATTGACAAACACCAATAAATATGATGCAGAATCATTGTTTATATACAACATCATTGTACTCTGGTTAACTCAGTTGGGATCAAAATGAAAACAAAACCTATCTCACATTGAAGTACTAGCTCAGTTGTAGAGTACTTATCTAATTTATGCAAGGCCCTATTGCTCTAGGCACAGTCACCTGCATGCATACACACACACACACACACACACACACACACACACACATCAAACAAACAAAAACTTCTGTGTTCTATTAACTGATTTAACATAAGCAAAATGACAGAAGAAATTGCACAAGGGTAGTGGGATCAGGTGTAATTGACAAAGGCAAGAAAACATAAATTGAGAAAGACAATTATTTAAAGATACTTAAAATAGAAGCAAGAAAAGTATTAGGGAATAATATAAGTATAGTTTGGACTATATATAAGTGTAGAAGACTCAACAGTAATGAACTACAGCTGGGAATTCAGCTCAGCGAGTGAAGCAATGTCTAGAGTATGCAAGGCCCTGGATTCAAGCCTCTGCACTGCAATCCTCCAACAAAAGATAAAATGAAATAAAATAATTAAAAAAAAAACCTAACAGAACTGAGCCTATACACCCCTAACATCACTGTTTTAAAATATATGCTGAGACTAATATTAATGAAATACAAGGAAATTTGAAAGAAAAAAATCTATGACTTTATTGGACTGCATAAAATGGGTCCTTTTCAAAAGCATCTGGAATAAGCAAAAACTAAGAAAGGACAGTGAAATAGAGTAGCTGTATGATCATTATCCCATTGTTAATTACTCCTGGGCGCAGAGCTAAAGTGCATTTTGCAACTCTTTCCATAGGTCAGCATGACTAGGTAACCGAGTTCTGGATGTGTCACAAAAGGCTGGTCCTTTTGTTCTATTCCCATGGAAATCACAAAGAGGCAAGGGCCAGCACTCAGTGTTGGCAGCCTGGAGGAGTGCCTGAGTGCAAGGGCTTACAAATCAGGAGAGATAGAATTAGAGGCTTATGGCTTCAAGCTTTGGAAGAGAAATTTACAGCTTGAGGTGCTCAGGTCAGGGAAAGCTCGGGGCTTTCAAAGTCACTGGTGCTGCACCCATAGCTAATGTGGCCGACCCTGACTTTAGGTTGATGGGACCTTTCACCCTTGGCAGCTCTCTGGAACACTTCCAGTTACTGGGAATCATTGACTTGGCTCTGCAAAGCCTCTTCTTTAGAGTCTTAGCTTTCTATTTCCTCTGGCCTGCTTGGGGCATGACTTATGCCTTTAAGATTGTAGCCCTTTGGGGGCTGGAGAGATGGCTCAGTGGCCAAAGGCAGTTGCTTACAAAGTCTGATGGCTCAGTTCGATTCCCCAATAGCCCATAAAGCCAGATGCACAAAGTGGTGCATGTGTCTGAAGTTCATTTGCAGTAGCAGGAGGCTCTGGGGCGAGCATACTCATTTTCGCTCTCTCTTCCTCTCCCTCTATCTGACTTTTGTCTCTCTCTCTCTTTAAAGGCAAATAAATAAAAATATATTTTTTAAAGATTACAGCCTTTTTTCTTACATTATTTCATTCTTACACACTGTTTCTGCTTGTGTGTGGACATATTTTCCATACATCCACTAGCTGCTGAGTGAAACAAAAGCTTAGAGTTCCAGGAGGCCCAGGCACTTAGAACCTCAGGAATCAGTTTTCCTAATATCCTACTAGTTTCTTCTGCTGCTGTCTGATCCCAGGAGGCCAGAAGATGGGTGCAGTGTTCTTGTACAGAGCTTCTAGTTATACCAATCACAGCCTCACATATGCTCTAGTGTAGAGGTTTGCATAGGCTCAGCCCTTTTCCTGTCAATCATAAGCCCTTTGCTGAATGACTAGGGGAAATGCCCCCACCCACCTCTTCTCTCACTTCATTGAGGATTGCTCTTATGAGATCCAGAAGAGATAGCAGTGGATGGAGAGTTCTGGAATGGTTGAGGACAAAGGTGTCTGGTGACCAACCAGGCGTATTATGACTGGAAAAAGAAAAAAAAAAAAAAAGGAAATGTTTTCTCAAGCTAAGTTGTGTATATATGTTGAAGAATGTTCCAAGCTGCTGCCTTACCATGAAGGCTGTCCGTCCTCCTTTCAAAGAAGGGTTTACTTGATGTATAACTACCTAGTCATGAAAGGCAGACACAAGAGAAGTGTGTGACAGCTGTCAATGAAGTGATCAAGTGGGTTACTCCTAGCAGTTTAGCCTAAAGAAAAAAAAAATTAAAAAGGGTGCTTACAATTAAGATCTGTCATCAAATAATCCTTCTCAACAGTGTTAAGAGTACTCAATCCCCAGCTAAATACCCTGAGAGTTCTAACACTGGAATCCACCTCAGATGTTGCTGTGTGGGCAAAAGGGAGATTGCCTAATTCCTTTCCTGACTCAAAGACGCCAAGGCACTTCTCCATATACTGTCTTCTCCCATCTTCTGAAGGAATTTAGACAGAATATACCAGATAGTTCTGAGGGTTTTAGGTATCACCACTAATTGCAATTTAATACTACTCACAGTGAAAACCTTTCATCTACACTTCAATTTCATAACTATACAGTTGAAAAGGGTAATTTGCATATCCAAGTTACTCCATAATATCCTTTAACATTTCTCACAGCTGAAAGTAATTTTAAAAAACACCAATATTACCTTACCAGCAAAAGTAACTCATTTTTTTCCAGAATAATTTATTTATTTTGAGGCAAAACGTATCTATTTAAAAATCTTATCTCCATATTCAATAAACTCATTATTTTTTGCATCTACTCTGTATGGAATCATTGCACTGAAAGTCTAGTTGGTAAATCAATCCTTTGTTTGGGAATAAATTTAAAAGTACTCTTCAATTTTTGTTCTCATTTTTGCAAACATTTTATGACATTATATATGAAAATTAGTATTTCTTGCCCATTATCTCATGTTGGAAGATAATGCGGTATCATTTATTGAATTAACTTCTTTTTCTATTGTCAGAAAAATATTATTCTGTTGTGTTTTTTCTTAAACTCATTGAGAATACTGGGGTTTTGTGATTATGTGCTTAAAAATACAACAGCATGTTGTTCATAATTTTAATAGTTTACATAACTGAAATAATGTCTTTTCATTTAAAAATGTTTTGTTTTCCATATATGAATCTAATTGCAGTTACATTATGCTATCCAATGCTTAGTTTTTCTTGAAAATTTAATTCTAATTTTAGAAGATTAAATTAAATTCATTAATCCATTTTGAGCTTTGAGAAAAAAAAAAAGTTCACTAGTTATCTACTAGCAATGTCTCTTGAATTGCACCAAATTTAATCTTTAAAGACTTGTTAGCTTTTCTTATTTGGCTTCGCTGTAAGAAAATGTAATTGTTCTTCATTGTAAACCTTGTAAGGCACCTTCTTCTGGCTTCTATTTTTATGGGACTCTTCTGTTGTTATCAGCAGATTTCACATGTCCACCTGAGTTTGTGTAAGAAGCGTGGATTTACTTAAATATGAAAGTTTGTCCATACTTCACAGTGAATAATTTATAGAGTTGTTGATAGGTATAGCCTCACTTTCGGCCAAAGACTAGTGGGAGCTTCTCTTTGGAGAACATAATCTTGGCCTCCATATGACTCTGTGTTGGTTCCCAATTTTAGCTATGGACTGCTTTCCACAGTGTATCTCTTAGATAATCTTAGAATCATTGGTTACCCACCTAGGTTATGTGCTACTATTGCATAGGTGTGTACATCCTGTCATGATGGGTTCTTTCTTATAGCAGTATCCCCTACTTGCTCAGAATCTTGTTGACCATTTTCCCCCTGGCAGCTTATGTAGCACTTCTCACTACTGCATGGGCAGACCATCGGGGAATTGGCTTCCTTCCAGATTCAACCAGAGATGACATTTTACTAAACCTTGGTACTCTGTAACTTCAGGCTCCCATCCTTCAATGCTCTAACACATGTTTCCCCAGTGCCTACCTCATTGATAAGCTATAAAGTAAAATAAAGCGAAATATGAATGAACCAATGTGTCTTAGAGAGTAAAGGGGCTGTGTCCTGAACAGGAAGGAGAATTTAGTTTTAGTGGCACACTTAGTGCCACATAAAAGTTTCCATGGTAGGTATCATGGTATGCGTAGTGGCCAGATATATCTAGAAGGAGTCAGCTTGGTGTTTCTATATGAGTTCTCAAATCTTGGAAGATGAAACTTCTAGAAGGTCTATGCCATATACAAGGACAATAATAACACATATATCATTTTAAACAATATTTATTTTGGTCAATATAGAATAATTAAATACTATTGTATATATATCAGAAATATATAAAATTATAATGAATCCTAAAAAGTGGGAATATACTCAGAAAAAAAAAAAAAACTACTGGAAAGCATAGATTGATGAACATAGGTTGTGTATTGAATCTCCTTTCTTTCATTAATAAAATCATATAATCACATTAATAATCAATCAGTTGAGAACCAAAACATGGGAATTTATATATGGTGCAAGATTTTATTTACTTTTATGCTTGCCAAATAAGCTATAATATTGTAAGATATATTTTAAAAACCAGGACTAGACTTCCTTTCAGGATGATGTCTGCCTAACCTCGCTTCACCTCATGGGGTAGGAAAGGCAAGATCCTTAAGATTCAAGGGGATTTTTTTAGGGGGTTGCGGATTCTAGTAGGCTGCCAGTGGGAGGGTGTAGAGAAGCAAAATAGGGAATCCACCGATTCCCACACTCTCAGGTATCCCACCAGTTCCTCAATCCCCTCAAGCAGCCGTACTAGCAGCAGTCCCAGCCTGAGTTCCCTCCTGCACTAATTGTAGGCCAAGTGGACCCAAGATAACAGGATAGGACCTACGCCCCAGGCTTTCCTGCCATAGCTCAGAGTTCCATGGGTACAATTGTGGTTCCACTAACTGGTCCCTCCCTAGACTTTCTGAGCTCCTTGTGCAATCACAATCCTAGTTTCCATTCCTGGAATAGCCTTTCTGAGTGCAGTGCCAGCGATCCTCATCCCATTTGCCACTGCCCCCTACCACCCCTGAACAGGGACCCAGGCCAGCAGGCCAGTGTCCCCACCCTAGACTCTCTGAGACCTGTGCATGCGATCAATGTCACACTCACCATTGACACCTCTCACCCCCAAACATGGACTGAGGACAGCAGGCCAGTGTTCTTGCCCTAGCCTTTCTGAGCCCTGTGCATGCTATTGCTGTTACACTTACTGCTGGCCCCTCCCACCCCTGAATAAGGACACAGGCTAGCAGCCAGTGTAACTGCCCCAGCCTTTCTGAACTCTTTGGGTGATTGCCCTCACAGTCACCACCTCCTCCCAATTCTAGGCCAGCAGGCTAACATCAAACACCCTAGGCTTTCTGAACCATTGTGATGAGCTGACCACAGTGAAAAAGGAAAAACATGAAAAATCAGATGCAAGTAAATACAGCTAGATTGCCCAGTCCCACAATGCATGTATCTAATCAAAACATAGAAGAGACAATAGTCTCAGAATACCCAAATGAAGAGACAACCTATGCAACCTTGGCCAAGCAAATAGCAGAACTTTCAGAAACTCAACAACAAGCCAATAATTGTATAATTGAGCAGTGTCCTCACCAGATTAGACCTAATAGAAAATAACCAAGAAGGGTTCCAATGATACTTAACTGATCTGAAGAGAGTGAGAAAAAAAAAAAAAAAAGGAGGACCTCAATAACCAACTGGCTAAGCTCAATGAAGACATAAAAAAATGCAAAGATAATTTCCAAGAAAATCATTAAGAAAATCAGAAAATTACATGAAAGGGGAACTCCACAGAGCAATGGAAACTATACATATAAAAGCAGTAGAAAATATGAACCAAATAGAACAAGCCCAAAACTCTGTAGAAGTTCTCAAGAATAGAGTCAACCAAGTGGAGGACAGAAACTCAGAATTGGAAGACAAAACAGAAGAAACAGTTTTTGAGTCCAAAAGTTTCAATAAGTTCAAAAATTTGTGTAAACAGAATATGAGGGAAATGTGGGATACACTTAAGCATCTCAACATTTGGATCATGGGAATATCACAAGGGGAAGAAATTCAGACCAAAGACATGGAAAATTTATTCAACAAAATAAAAATAGAAATGGAAGAAAACTTTCCATTTCTCTCAAAAGAAAGTCCCATCAAGTTATAAGAAGTGACCAGAACTCCAAACAGACTGTACCAAAGGAAAAATTCTCCAAGACATATTATTATTAAGACTCTAAACATCAATCCCAAAGATAAAGTCCTAAAAGCAGTTAGGGAGAAACAACACATTACATATAAAGGAAACCACATCAGAATTACTTCAGACTTCTCAATGGAAGCCCTAACAGCCAGAAGGGCCTGGAATGGAACACTGCAAAATCTAAGAACCTATGGCTTCCAATCCAAACTACTTTACCCAGAAAAAGCATCCATCATAATAGATGGTGAAAGAAAAACTTTCCATGATAAAACTCAGCTTTACAACTATATGAACACAAAGCTGAAACTATAGAAAGTACTTCAGAGAATTCTCCACATAGAAGAATCAAATAACCAACCCCAAGTGCCTGTGAGAAGCATATCACAATAACCAAATTCAGAGAAGGCATAAAAACTACAAAGACCAAGAAAACACCAAACCACATAAACTGCCACAATGTGGCAGGTATTAAATCAATCCTTACAGTTATTATTCTAAATATTAATGTCATTAATTCACCCACCAAGAGACAAGAGCTAACAGGATGGATAAGAAAATTATATACTTCAATCTGCTGTCTTCAAGAAACCCACCTCACCACTAAAGACAGACACCTCCTCAAGGTGAAAGGGTGGAAAATGATTTTGCAAGCAAATGGATATTATAAAGAAGCAGGCAAAGCTATAGATATATCAGATTTCTGTCAGGGTACTTGATGACCCCCCAAATTTTAATGATAAGACCCTACTGCTAAAGACAGCATATTCAGTTGGGACAGAACAGGGAGTGACCTGGCTAGAATCTGAAAAAAGAGTCAATCCCCAGACAGTTAGCTTGTCTAGTACCAGGAGATTTAACATGAGTAACTGTGGGAAAATGAGCAACATCTGTCTAACCAACTTGAGCTCTAAGCTACTTAGCAGCAATCAACCTGATGTGATGCTCACACAGTGCAATAGTGGTACACAGCCATGGTGGGTTACCAACTACTCTTGATTTGGCAAAAGGATCTGCTCAGTGGAACAGAACCCATACCTGGAATGGGGAAACAAGTCAGAACTACATCTAAAAATGAACCCACTTTCCAATATCAAGTTCCCACCAATAGTGGGATACAAGAGGGCCTACACCTATTAGATTCTCTCTAAAATAATAATGGTTATTCATGTATCTTGCACTGACCTCACTCTCTGTTGGAGAATTTGCTCCTCTTTTTCAGATGAATGCAGAACCCAAGGAGAGAATCAGCCCGTTGCACCTCACCAGGGCACCAGATGAAGTCATGGAGTTATTGGGGAAATGAGCAAGTGTGTTGCTTTCTTGGTGAACCTGATAACAGCACAAAGGTGAAGGAGATAAACACAGAGAACACTCAACTCCTACCAAATAATATATGTAGAGACACAGAGACTCCCAAGACCTCATCACTGAAATCGACCTAAAGTGAATCCAACATGGCTCAGGGAAATTTGTGGAAGAGGGGACAGAAAGATTGTTAGAGCCATAAGTTGGGTCATTATGACAGAGACATTGTGTCTCCTTCATAACATATTTCTAACCCCATAATGCAAGATCCACAATCCCCATGGGAGGAGGACAGGGAGAAGGCTGACAATGGTACCATCATGGCTGTATACACACTATCTGCATAATTAATAAAAAATAATAAATAAATAAATTGGTGTACACATATTATCATTCTGCTATTTTTTTTTTTTTTTTTTTTTTCATTTTTTGGTTTTTCAACATAGGGTCTCACTCTAGCCCAGGCTGACCTGGAATTCACTATGTAATCTCAGGGTGGCCTTGAACTCATGGCGATCCTCCTACCTTTGCCTCCCAAATGCTGGGATTAAAGGCATGTACCACCATGCCCGGCTCATTCTGCTATTTTTGTTAGTATGGAGCTAAATGAAGAACAATATAGGGATATAAGGTAATGAGTCAGAGAGTGGAAAGCAGTCAGTAATTCTTATTATTGATTAAATATGTTAATATTTAACATGATTTTGTAACACTTTATATTTTGTATTGATATATATATATATATATATGTGATGTTAGAAAGAGCAAAAGAGAGACAGAGAGAGAGAGAGAATTGGTATGCCAGGGCCTCAGCCTTTGAAATTGAACACCAGGTGCTTGTGCCACCTAGTAGGCATGTGTGACCTCACCTTTGTGTGTCTGGCTTACGTCAGATCTGAAGAGTAACACATGGGTCCTTGGGATTCACAGGAAAGTTCCTTAACCACTAAGGTATCTCCCCAGCCCTATATTGTTATTAAATCTCTAAAAGATAACAAAGTTTGTAATACACTTCTTGGACATGGAAGCCTACCATCATAATGAAATTATTTCCTAGCTGAATTAAATAAAATCTATTTTGTATGAAAAACAAACAGGACTATATGAAATTAAGGATGATAACATTCCTAAGAAAAATAATACATTCAAAGCACCGCACAAATATTTCATAAAATTATATAACTACTTATGGTGATGCAGTTAAAATACATGTTAACAGTAAGCACCATGGTATACTTATTTGTATATGCTTTGTGTTTTCTCTGGATTGTAAAAATATGCAATTAGCTATTGTAATTACAATGTTCATTTAAGATGGTATCACTGAGATAATGATATTTTAAATCTACATGAAAAATAATTGTCAAAACTTTGTTAGATATATTCCTATAATAAAGTTATACTATAATACACAGGTAGGAGCCTCTGCCTCTGTGCATAAATGTACCTAGAAAAGCAATTAATATTTCTTAAATTAAAGAATGTGACTTTTTTATCAAACCCTATGTGAATCTCCAAGGATAGTTATCATGCTACCATACCCTTTAATTGCATGCAAAATTACAAAGTAAAAAAAAAATTAATATATGGAAAACGAGTTATCCTCTTGTAAATTAAATATGTTTAAAATATAATTGTTCACAATAAAATATTCAAGTTTTCTCATACCCTAAACATAATGAATATGCAAGTAAAATTAAAAAGGGAACTTCTATATAGTTAAAGATAATGTGGCTAGTTGATGTCACATATCATGTCTCATGCAGACATGATAACTTTAAAAACTAAATCTATAAAAAATAATTCTCTCAGCAGCTCTGAGGTCAGACAAAGTTCAGATTTTGAAATAATTGTTAAGTAGATAAAACAAATTCACCATCCTGAAGTGCTACCAAATGTTCTCTCCCCATTGCAAGACATGAAGGATAGGCTAATAAAACATGAAGGAAGGCTAATAAAAATGTGGACATAAAAGTGATTGATTAGTTAGGATCTTTCTTTTTTTATTAAAATTTAATAATGGATACATTCCCTTGACATTAAAACATCTCAAATATGTTTTACGAATTTATGTGACTCTCTTAAATTTATTTGTACAAACATATAGCTAGATAGTAATTATTTGAATCCTCCTACTATTCTAAATGTCTTCCACTTCCTATTACCAAAAGGTATTATTTCAGAGCTGGTAGTTTTAAAGTTAAGATAAGGTATGACATTAAAGTTCGTTTTTATTACCTACTTTTCACCGTTTTCCTAACTGTAGAACTGGAATCAGCATCCTACTGATTCAAATGCTGTATCCTGGTGGCCTCTACTGTGTGGTTCAATGTGAATATTTGCTTTAAAATGGCTAAGTCTGGAGTTTTTCATCCATTGATTTTTCTAAATCTGAAACATTTTTGAAACTCCTAATGGCAAAGCAGCTGACTCATCACACTCCTGTAACAACTGAGCTCTCATCTCAGCCAAAGTTTTGATCCACTGTCTGCCCCATCATTCATTTGCTTGGAAAATTATTTTTCACATATATTTTAAATTTGTTTTTTTTTATCCAATTTTATACTAATGAGATAAGGCTTCTTTTTATATAGTGTGATTTTTTAAAAATATATTTTATTTATTTATTTGAGAGAGAGAAAGAGGCACAGAGACAGAGGGAGAATAGGCACACCAGGGCCTCCAGCCACTGTAACCAAACTCCAGATGTATGGGCCCCCTTATGCATCTGGTTTACGTGGGGCCTGTAGAGTCGAACCGGGATCCTTTGGCTCTGTAGGCAAATGCCTTAACCGCTAAGCCATCTCTCCAGCCCTATAGTGTGATTTTTTTTTTATCAATATATATTTTTTATTTATATTATTCTGATTTTACATTCATAGTATTGGTTCCATTGTCCTCCTTCCCTTCCTCCCACTTTCAAAGGGGCCCTCATCAATGGGGAATGTTTATCATGCATTGTGAGTTTGCTCAAGAGTTCTGGTGGATAGGCCCCAGTCTCTGTGCATAATGCCCCAACTTGTGACTCTAACAATCTTTCCGCCCCCTCTTCCGCGAGTTTCCCTGAGCCACATTGGGGTCATTTTAGTTCTGCTTCCTTGATGAGGTTTTGGGAGCCTCTGTGTCTCTGGATATCTGGCTAATGACTGGAGTTGGATGTTCTCTGTATTTATCTCCTTCAGCCTTTTTCTGGTGTTGTGATCGCCTTGAGCGCTGTATTCTTGCCCTTCCCCTGCGTTGTTCTATGGTTTCAGCTGGTGAGGTGTGGTTAGCTGATCCTCCCTTCAGGTTCATTGTCCACCTGAAAAGAGATAAGCAAATTCTCCAACAGAGAGAGAAGTTAGTACTAGATAGAAGGGATAACCATATATGTTTTGGAGGGAACTTTATATTCATTGGCTCTCTTCTAGCCTACTTTTGGTGGCCACTAGATCTTGGAGACTGAGCTCATTTTTTGTACATGGCTTTGACTTATTTCCCAGTTCCAGCAATGAGTTCCACTCCACTGAGTGGATCTATTAGCCAAATCAAGAACAGTTGGTTACCCCCCATGGCTGTTTGCCACTACTGCACTTGTATGAGCATTACGTCAGATGGTTTCCTGCTGGGTATCTTAGACTGCAAGTTGTTTGGACCAATGTCAGACATTTTCCCCCAGTTGCTCATGTAGCACCCTCTGGTACTAGACTCGCTAACTGTCTGGGGACTGACCTTCTTCCAGATTCTGGCCAGGTCTCTCTGTGTTTGGTCTTACACACGTATGCTGTCTTCGACAGTAGGGTCTTACCATTAACCTTTGGTGGGTCACCAAGTACTCTGACAGAAGTCTGTCTTTTTTGGGAAACCTTGTAGGTGTTTCAGATCAACAGCTCATTGTGGAAGTTAACCCCTTGCTGGCACTGGGAGTTATAAGTCTGTACCTAGGAAGGTGAGGGAGGAAAAAGATATATAATGTAAAAGAGAAAGTGAGTATAGAGAGGAGAGAGAGAGAGAGAGAGAGAGAGGGAGAGAGAAGAGAAAGAGAAGCAGGACCAGATTAAAGTTGGCCTTCATCATGTTTTCTCCAGGTTCCTGTGGTTCGAGTATTCCCTCCGTAGGCCTGCTGAAGGATCACTGTTTTAGCCTGTTGTCCAGAGTAAAGGGTTTTGTATTATTTTTCCCTTTTGGGTCCCAATTTGTATCCCCCTTGTCCTCCCTCCCACCCTCTGATTCCCTCCCACCATTACCCTCCCTCCATCCCACCCTCCTTCGTGTCTCGTCCTCAGAGTGTTTATTAGGTTTGGCCACATGTCACGTGGAATCCGGTTAGGGGCGACAGATAAATGAGACCATGCGACAATTATCTTTATAGTGTGATTTTTAATTAGATTTTATCAACATTAATTCTGTTTGAAATGTCCAAACTAGTGAGGCTTACAGTCACTGTGACATTTCTGTTTTAGCATAAACCTCTGTCCCATCAGCATCATATCTCCTCTTACCTCTATTAAACCACCTTTGTCCATCATGTAGATCATTATCCCAAGCATCTGCACTTCCAAGCCTCCTCCATACTTGAAGGAACTCTGATCACAATCTAACTGCATGAATGGCTAGCATGTGACTAGGACACTAGTTGAAGGTCTCTGATTCCTACTGTGTGTTTTGAATGCTTGGGTCCCAGCTGGTGGCCATTTGGGAAGTGGTCCTTTGCTGAAGGAGATATGGTACTAAGGCTTGGGCTTTGGGGTTGTATAGCACAGCTTCCCCATTACCAGAACTAATTTCATTCCCTTGCTACTATTATGAAGCTTTCCCTTGAGATAGCTGCTTTTGGTTTGGTGCTTTGTCCTAGAAATGATAAGGCATCTGTCACACTTAAACCAACTCATATTGACCAGGAAATGGTTAAAGTTTGAAAATGAAATCAAGAGTGAAAGCTGAGTATCCTATCTTGGAATGATAATTTCATGACTCTATTTAATCTTCTTCCTCAGAACCTTCTCCACTACTGATATTTTCTCTCACACTTAACTTCTTGATACTACTTTCCTGACTTACTGATTTTAGTGGTTGCTATTTTGTCGTTGCTCTTTTTTTTTTTTTTTTTTTTTTTTTTTTTAATAATCCCTGGTGATTCCAGGGTCTCTGTCCTCTATAGGACCAGAGTTAGAGGTGTGCATGGCAATGCCCACGTATCTATGCGAGTCCTGGAGATCAGACTCGAGTGGTCTTTCTGGCATTTTCAGATGTTTATATGGGAAGTGTTCTTACTACTGAACCATCGCTTTAGCCCTTACTTAATTTGTGTTAAGATTGTTAAATGTTTCCACTAACATCTGATAACTGAATTCCACGTTTAAATTGGTCCAGTAAATATTCAGGAAAATATGATAACTGAACCCCAAAATTTCTGTGAATGTTTCAGCAGAAAGGAGATTAGAAGTCTGAGAAGCAAGTCCTTCCCTTTGTACCATCCTTCCTCTTGCTGACTTCTCAGTGAATATCCCTGCCTCATGTGATCCACAATCCTCCTACTTCTGCCTCCCAAGTGCTGGGATTAAAGGCATGTGCCACCACACCCAGATCTCAACAGATTATTTTTAGCACAATTCTATTAGCATTTTACACTGCTACTATTCAAAGGGGGATTCACACTGCATATTAGCTTGGCAAAGTGACTGGTATTAAAATTAAGGAATAAAGTCCCATTCGAAGCAAAACCTCCTTTATGTGACTTCTTTAGGTAAGTTCCTGAATGCTATTATTTGACATGAACATGATGGTAAAGAAGGAACTTTTTGGATGAGATTCATAATATACCTTGGGTATTTGTTTGCATAATTTTTGACTTGATTTGCAAAGGTGAATAATTGACAAAACTGATGGAAAAGACTACATTTCTTTCATAGCTCAAACTAAGAACTACTGCTGTATAGCATATGTTAAAAATGATATATATATATTATTTTAAAACTATTTTTTTTCTCCCAGTTCAATTTCCAGAAGTTAGTCAGGAACATATTTTATGTTGGTTCATTCTGTCTTCCACAAGTGACCATTCACTTTTGTCTAATTAAAGGCTTTTATGTATTGGTGTCTACACATGCCCATGTCAAAAATATTCTCTTGGGCCTAGAGGTATGGCTTAGTTGGAAAATTGTTTGTCTCATAAACATAAGGGCCTTAGTTTACTCACCACTGCCTACCCGCATGATAATGCTGGGCCTGGTGGCACATAACAGTAATCTTAGCCCTGGGGAGGTGGAGATAGGAGGATCACTGGAGCTTGCAAGTCAGTCAGTCTAGCCTAATTAGTGAGTTCATATGTAGAATGGGGAAGAAAATGCATCATTCAAAGAATTTTTGGTGGCGGCTGTAGATATGGCTTATTAGTTAAGATGCTTGCTGGCAAAACCAATGGACCCAGGTTCAGTGCCCCAATACTCAAGTAAAGCCAGATGCATATGTGGCACATGAGTCTAGAGTTCATTTGCGGAGGCTAGAGGCCATGGCATACCCATTGCCTCTCCCTCTCTCTCTCTTTACCTCTCTGTCAAGTAAATAAAATAATTTTGGTGAAAATTAAATTGTCACCTTCTCCAATAATATGGCATATGCTAAGTGAACCGTGGTCCTAGTAAATTAATGAAACTTGATTATTCTGTCTATGGAGAACAAAATGTTCCTCCCTCACCAATGGTTTTCTTCATACCCAAGGCCCTTAAAACTGAAGAAAAATTTTAAAAAATATACATATTTATATAACTTTTACATGATAGGCAATTATTTGGTACTGGACACGAAAAGAAACTGGGTACATTTTGTACTTTTATTCCTAAGTTTAATGAAGTAAGGACAGTCAGAGAGTGATTGAATGCATAGAGGGTTACCATCTAAAAGTTGTCAACTAGGAGAACTCGTGATTCTTATTCAGACTTGTGTGTGTGTTCCCTGTGTCCTCATTACTTTCAACCAATATGGAGGAGACCCATCCCAATGATGGTCTCCTAACTTCCTTTGGAGAACAGTTATAGACTTCCTTATGGCTTAGTTCAAGGGAGAATGGCAAGAGATGGTCAGAGAGACCTCCTTTTGTCTATGGCTTGTTAAATGCTACTGTACTGTACTTTATGTAGTGCGATCCAATCCTTTTATCAATTATAACTCTCCTCTTTTCCTTTCCTTTGTTTTACTTTCCTTTTTGTTTCATTTTTCTTTCCCATCCTTGGTCTCTTTCCTTTCAGTTATAGACTTCTTTCTTTTCAAGGGAGAATGGCAAGAGATTCAGAGAGACCTCCTTTTTGTCTTTTGTTAAATGCTACTGTACTGTACTTTCTTTTTATCAATTATAACTCTCCTCTTTTCCTTTCCTTTGTTTTACTTTCCTTTTTGTTTCATTTTTTTCTTTCCCTTTCCTTTCTCCTCTTTTTCTTCCTTTCTTTTCTCATTGCTTCCTTTCTTCTTTCCTTCCTTCCTTCTTCATCTCTTTCCTTCCTTCATTCTCCTTCCTTCCTTCATTCTCCTTCCTTCCTTCCTTCCTTCCTTCCTTCCTTCCTTCCTTCCTTCCTTCCTTCCTTTTTTTTCTTCCTTCCTTCCTTTCTCTCTCTCTTTCTTCCATCCTTCCTTCCTCCCTCTCTCTCTTCTTTCTTTCTTTCTTTCTTTCTTTCTTTCTTTCTTTCTTTCTTTCTTTCTTTCTTTCTTTCCCTCTCTTTTTTCTGTTGTTATTTGAGGGAATGAATTACTTCATATTCCTGTTTTACATGTTACTAGCTATATTTGCATTAGCAGACCTTGAACTTGTAATGATATTAATGAAGGATCATTTTAGGATTGAATTCATAATATATCTCATATTTATTTCTCTTTACATAATTTGTGACTTGATTTGCAAAGGTGAATAATTGGCTAAACTGATGGAAAAGACCACATATCTTTCATAGCTCAAATGAAGAACTGGTTCCACCTATCTTTTATAAATCCTCAATTGCATGTCAATATCTTAACCCTCATTGTATTTTCATACCTTACAATAAGTATATATTTACTGTAAATAATTATCAAGGATCTAAAGCTATTGACAGTTTGGTAATACATTTTCATAATTATAAAAAGCTGTTGTATGCCAATAAATGCCTGTAAATGAAATGCAATCTGGTTGAGGGGACAGGGACAAAAGAATCATGAGGGTTCTGAAGGGCAGCCAGTCTGACTGAAACACTGCAGCTCCGGTTTCAGTGAGAGACTTTGTCTCAAGGAAACAAGTCAAAGAAGCAACAGAGGGGGATAGCTAACTTTCTTCTTGGGCCTTTTAATGCTTGTATTCTGGGTGCACACATTTAAACAAAAATGTGCAACCACTGTATATACACTGCACCACACATACTACAATTTTTGTATCATATTATTTTATTTTTTCAAAGCTAGAATAAGAAGTTTTTTAAATATGAGTTTGCAATGATTTAAATTCTTACAGAGTTCTTTTGTTTTTCTTCCTGGCTTCCTGTAGACTCATCTGTTTATTTTCTGGTAGAGGCCTTGAGAGAGTGCAATAGACTGTTTCGTCTTGGAAGGGTCGCACACTCAATTTTTAAGAGGCTGCCTGCTCATTTCTTGTTAGAATAGCAGGGACCTTCTCAGACTATTACAATACCACCAGCAGGGACAGCATAGCATGATATGTTTTGTTCTGCTCTTAGAAATTTGATTTTTCTCCCATTTTATATATTGCTTTATACATTTTACATGCCACTTTTAAATCTCCATTAAATAGTACCATGCAGAACTAAAAAGTTACAGTACAATTTGTGCTTTCGGTACACATCTCACAGAATTGAGCAATTTTCAGTACTCATCTTTGAATTCCAAATTAAGGAATCTTGTTTGTCAGAGATATTTCATTAGTGATTATTGTTTCAAGGCAATATAAACTGTTACACAGTTTGGGCATACATTAAGTATTATGCATTAATAAAAAAAGAAGTAACTTTTCAGAAGCAGTAAAATTAACTTTAGTGGAAGCATTGTATGAAACAATAACTCTAAAAAGTAATTTAATGTACATAAGATTGTATTGTGAGGAAAATTCAAGATGATCCTTAATGTTTACATCAAGGTAATAAACTTCTGAAGAAATAAGCAACCGAAAGTGTAATCAGAGAGGAAGGAATGAAACAACTCCCCAGAATTGCTCTGAATGAATTTGTCTCTTTCAAGCCACATTTCCCCAATCATAGAAATATCTATTATGGTCCACTCATAAATAGGCTGGTAATAAAGTGGAAGACACTATAGAAAAAAAATAAAAGAAAGAAAGACAGTTACTATGTCATTATCATGCTCATCTAGTCTAATTTTCTTTCTGGGCTATTAATTTATATTGGCAGTGTGGGGGTGCAGTGGGAGACAGTTTTACTTATACAGAAAAATTGAAAGAGAGCTAAAGGAAGTGACAGGGTGAATCATATTGGTATTTGTGAAAGAAATCCTGAAGGAGAGGAAATGTACAACATAAAGACCTCAATAAAAGCTGATTTATAAAATAGAGGGACAGCCATGTGGAGTGAAGTGGAGTGCATATGTTTTAAAATAATTCAATAGTTATAGATTAAGCACGAAAGTAGTTGAAAAACCAACAAACTTATGAAATTCAGAATTTGGGGCCCATGATGGAAATTACTCAAGTAAACATAGGTAGAAGAGATGGGGATACTTCTCTATTAGTCCATGTAAGATTGAAAGTCCATTTCTAGAGAGGAAAAACCAGGTCAATATAGATAATGAGCTATGAGGAAATGTTCAGGAAAATAATCAAAATGTGAGATTTACAGTTTTCTTGAGAGCAAATGAGACTGTATTATCAATACGTACTGTTAAAAATTGAAGAATTATCTAGGGTTCAAATTGTTAAGTGTTCAAGATGTTGTGGTAGAAGGAAAGGTGCCCTCAGAATTTAAAGGAACATGGAGACTTAGTAAGGCTACAAAAGTAAAACAGAAAAAACGGTGTCTGAAATTGGTGAAATTTTAAAGCATTGCAGAACAGATGGGAAATACAAGTTAGTCTTCATGGTCTGGAAAGCAGATATTTAAACTGAGGGGCACAAATGAAACTTCATTAGAGAGAATCCCAGGGCCATGGAAACATCAACAGTTGCCTTATTAAAAAATGCATGTTTTTAAAATTAAGAACATACTTTTTCCAAACACATCATGTGTTGGTACTGTCTTTCCCTTCCCCCCATTTTGCTGAGTGCCTCCTCAGTGGCACTGCTGGTATTCCCCATGGAGTTGTGTGTTATGTGTTGTGCTTTTGACACCAAAATCTAACCAGAAAATTTAAATGAAAAAAACTGTAGACCAATATATTTTATGTAAAAGGATGAAAATTTATTTCAAAATATAGACAATAGAGGCTGGAGAAATGGCTCATGGGTTAAGGTGCTTCCTTGTAAACCTGATGGCCTGGGTTTGATTCCCCATTATCCACATAAAGCCAGATGTACAAAGTGAAACATGCATCTGGACTTTGTTTGCAGTGGATACACCCATTCTCTCCTCTTGCTGATAAATAAATAAAAATATAAAATAAAATAAAAATATAGACAATTATATACATATGCATTTTGATATAAGTCAATTTAAAATGAAAGACAATATAATTTCTTCAAAACAATAGAAAACAATTTATCTTCACTGCAAATACATAAAAATAACTACTTTTGACAAAAATTTCTTAGCAAATTTTATTTACGCACACACACACACACATACACACACACACACATACATATACATTTTTGGTTTTCAAGGTAAGGTCTTGCTCTAGCCTGGGCTGACTGGAATTTGCTATGCAATCCCAGGGTAGGCTCAAACTCATGGCAATTCTCCTATCAATGTCTCCCAAGTGCTGGTATTAAAAACATGTGCCATCATGCTCTGTAATAAACATCCACAATAGCAAATACTACAGGATTCATAGTTAAAGTTTAAATATTAAGATATTTTCCTTGAAGAAGAACAAAGCAATCCTACACATTAACATTTCATTGAAATAAATTTGAAAAAGAAACAGAAATAGACATAGAAAGCAAAAAACTCAACAAAATCCCTGCTACTGTGGTGATGAGATGTGTGTGCCACCTTGAGTGCATGTGCAACCTTGCCACTCCCCACTCATTTAGGAGCAGAATGGGAGAGATCCTATAGTCTTGCCCTAGGAAAAATCATGCCAAACTCAGTGCCTGATCCCTTAAGTCTAAACCCAGTTACCAGGCACCTCTTGTGCCTACTGAATGACTAGTGTGCAGAGTTCATGCACAAGCTGCCTCTGGATGGTAAGCTGCCCATGCTAAACATTGGTCCTTAGGCTCTGTAGGCACAACCCTTAACCACTGAGCCCAAATTAAACAGAATTTACACAACAAATTTTATATTTTCTCAGCATCAATTAAAAAGTAGGGAATACATTTCTTTGAAATAAAAGCTTACTATCAAAATCTCATATATTTCAAAGAAAGTGATAAATGGAAAGGAATTGTAATCTCTATGGAGGACATTCCACAGCATGATTGAGAAAAATTCAAGATCTAGATAGCTCTTGTAAATGAACTGAATTCAGTTGTGTGAAGGCATTAAATCTTTTCAGAATAACCTATTAATTAATATAAGCTAAGTCACAATTATAGATTTTTTTAAGAAACATGAATATCTTCAATTTATATAGTCCAGTAGAATGAACCAAAATGTGGCAGGAAGATACTGAGTAAAAAGTAATTAGGATGATGATATATTTGTATCAGTTATTAATATTTCTTATGAATATTTAATTATTAAAGTAACATTGTAATATCACAAGGCCATAGACACGGAGCTGTAATCAGAATGGTAAGGTCACAGATAAAGTCACAAGTATATACATTTCTGACAAGTCTGGTTACACCAAGCTGTGGATAGACAGTCATCTCAATAAATGAAATTGTGGCTGGAGAGATGGCTTAGGTGTCCAGGCACTTTCCTGAAAGCCAAAGGCCCAGGTTCAATTCCCCAGGACCCATGTAAAACATATGCACAAGGTGATACATGCATCTGGAATTTGTTTGCAGTGGCTTTCAGCAAAAGTATTTTGAAAAGTAGAATCTAGCAGTGGGAAGATAGTTCAGTAAGTAAAGTGCTTGCCTCACAAGTTGAGGAACTTTGTTCCATATGTAGTATACATATTAAAAATGACAGCTGTGGTAACATGTGCCTGTAATCTCAGTGCTGAAGAGTTAGGAAGAGCCTAATCCAATGTGGGCCACTGAGAGACTCTCAAGAAGAGGTGCAGAGCATGCCTGAAGAATGACACGAGAGCATCTTTTGGTCTCCACACAGGTATGTACACACGGGCAGGCTCAACTGTACACACATGTGCCCACACACATTTAGACACACAGACACATACAAAAAATAAAAATAAGTGGACCCCTGAGTATCTGGAAAATGGCCTCATTTAAATTTAAGATAGGGGCTCAGTGGGTAAAGGCACTTACTTACAAAGCCTGAAAGCCCAGGTTCAATTCTTTAGAACCACATAAAACCATACATATAAGGGGCCCATGTGCCTGGAGTTAGTTTGCTAAGGCAGGAGGTTCTGGCATGCTCATACCCACTATCATTTTCTCTCTCACACTCTCTATCTCTCAGATAAATATTTCCAAATAAATAAATAAATACGGTCAAGACAGCTATCCAAAACTATCATTAACAATGTTTTAAAAAGTCACAAATTGGGGAAGACACCAGCAGTAATATAACTGACCAGAATATACAGAAATTTCTAAGAAGACATCTTTACAAATGGGAAAAAGACACTCTGGAACCAGATTTTTCCCAGAAGAACTAGATCAAGCTGGACATGGAGGTGCATTTCCTTCATCCCAGAATGGCTGAAGTAGGAGGAATGTCATGTGTTCAAGGATAGCCTGGTGTTACAGAGTGAATCCCAGGTTATCCTAGGCTAGAGAGAGACCCTACCTTGAAAAAAAATTATATATATATATATATATATATATATATATATATATATATATATTTTTTTTTTTTTCAATAAGTGGTGGGGGTTAACGCAAACAGAAGTGCCTTGTAGAAGTTGGAGAGAGCTGAACCATGGGCTCTGGCTGGTAAATCTCAGGGCCAGAATTGGTTATCTTACACAGTGCACTATTGGTAAGGAAGACACATTAGGTCCCCAAAGCAATGCAGGCCATTGTCAAAGCACTTGGTAACCTACCAGAGCTAAAAGGTATGACTATATAGTTGAAGACACCACCGCCTGTAGCCATAGGACACCAAGACTGTCTGGAACTGATAAGGATACTAGTTCCTTCAGGGCTAGACCTCATAGTGCTGGAAAGTGCTATGGGAGCTGCTAGGGCAATAAAACTAACGAAAAGCTTGAATAATCAGAAGATCCTTAAAGCCAGGAAATCAACCAGCTGGGCAAGAAGAACCAGTGCAATAGTGGCACACAGTGTATGTGGGTAACCAACTGCTCTTAGATTGCACATGAAACCTACTCTGTGGGAGACAATTCATCCCTGGTACTGGGGACAAAGTCAGGATCCCATGGGTAGGAAACTTATAGACTCCAGAGAGAACCTCCCCTCATCTTGGGCTAAAAAGAGAGAGTATAAACATCACATAACTGTGCTTATCCCCTGTAATCCAAACTGTTCTCACTCTTGGTTGGGGAATCTGTTTTATTTTATATATGGTAGAAACTACTGGGGTGACCCAGAATCCATCAATATGAAAAGAAAAGACAGCTGGCAGTATATTATGAAACAAGACACCTTTATCATAACTACTGTGGCCCAGAGGACATTGTAGAGTAAGCAGAAACAGGAGTATTGCACTCTTGGCTAGTCTGACAACCAGCTCTAGGGAAATGGCAACAGACACTTGGGTCACTCAAAACTCATCAAAGGAAAAATCCAGAGACAACAGATAACTCAACATGCCTGCCAAAGCTAGCTCAGGGAACATTGCAGAAGAGGAGTTGGAAAGATTTTAAGAGCCACAGTGTGGGTATGATTAGCCTGAGGCTTATCACACACACCAAGGACTTTAGGACCCCACACTGACTATCAACAACTCCACTGACTTCCTGGGCAAGGGAGGGAGGAGTTGGGGTAAAGCAGCAGGGTCCTGGAGCAGCGAGTGAGAGTGATGACGAAGATGACAGGCAATGAACACCCGGGAGACCATCTGATGGACAGCACTCTTTTATTCAAAAGGGGAGTGGGTTTATAAACACTTGGGGAAGGTTGAGATGGCACATACAGACTATATGGTGATCGGATGCATAGATTATGGGCTGTTATCTAGGTGGCAGAAGAACTAGTAACTTCAAAGCTGTGGGGGGAGGAGTTGTGAGAGAAGATAAGGGGAATGGTGGAAGGCTGTGACTTCAAAGACTGTGGGGATGACTTCAGCCACATAAGGGTCTCTTGGGGAGTTTGCCGCAAAGTCAGGAACTGTGGGGGGGGGCGTCTGACTTATGGAATGGTCAGAGCCTTTTGGGGTCCAGGGGGAGGGCCTCACCAGTTCTGCCCACTCTGGGTGATGACAGGGCACACTACAACCTACAACATAGGGAAGGCCAGTCACCTTTGCCAGGGACTCCTGATGATAGGGCCAGCTGCAACCCCACATCCCAGAGTCCTTGGCCATGTCCAACAGTTCAAGTCAGCCTCCTCACAGTCCCAGCCCATTTTTAGTAATGCCCAACATATATATATATATATATATATATATATATATATATATATATATACACACACACACATATACACACACACACACACACATATATATACACACACACACATATGTATGTGTATATATTATATAATATATTTATATATTATATATAAAACATATATTTATATATACATATTATACATATATAAATATAATATATAAATGTGTGTGTGTGTGTATGTATGTATGTATGTATGTATGTATGTATGTATGTATGTATATGTGTGAAACCATATCATGTATCTATGATTTTGGAGAAAGACTGGAAAATCTTTGGAATTCTCTTGACCATGAGAAAAATAGGGATGATGTTTGGTTAAAGGTTAGTGCTTGCTTTAAGGTAAGAAGGATCAGAAATTCTCCATGCCCATCATGTTTTTTCATTGTAAAGTTTTCACTTTCAATACATCTGAATTTTTCTTCTTGTAATTGCAAGGTTGATGAATAGCATTTTGCCAAGTAAATCATTACCCCTTTTAATATCTGCTGTGCAACCCATGGACTGATTCTAGTGGTTGGCATGTTGTCAGAGCCCATATCCTAATTCTTACATTGCATTTTTTTCCTCCTGCATTTTCATGGTTCCCTACTTAATACAGTGGAATCTTACTCTTTTCACTCAGTCCTTGTAGAACAGTCATTCCCTCTGCATTTTTGCTTTGATTTTCATTGTTTTAGCTTAACATACATGTACTTTCTGCCTCCATTTTATATACTTTGATAAGATCTTGAGCCAATCATAAGTGTAATTACATCTAGGTACACTATAAAGTTAAAACATACAAAATAAAGCACTCATTCATTTATTTCATATTATTTTAGGGTGCTATATATTTTGTGAGTGACCTGCATTCTTTTTTTTTTCAGTTCCCTTAAAGAAAGGAAGAGTGGAAGAGCAAGACTTTGAAGATGGAGATTTTGTTTATCCTTTTAAAAGGCAATATTGGACTGAAGTGATGGTTCAGTGGTCAAAGGCACATGCTTACAAATTCTGTCAGCCTGAGTTTGATTCCCCAGTATCCATGTAAAGCAAGATGCAAAAATTAATACATGCATCTAGAGTTTATCTGGCACACTAATTCTCATTCTCTCTCTCTCGCTTTTTCTATCACTCTGTGTGTGTGTGTGTGTGTGTGTGTGTGTGTGTGTGTGTGTGTGTGTATGTTGTGCTGTCTCTCTTAGCTTGTGCATGGCTAAATAAATAAATAGATAGGTAAATACATTTTTTAAAGATACCCATGTAAAAGATATACATTTTATTTATTTATTTATTTATTTATTTTTATTTTTATTTATTTTTTTTTGGTTTTTTGAGATAGGGTCTCACTCTGGTCCAGGCTGACCTGGAATTAGCTATGTAGTCTCAGGGTGGCCTCAAACTCATGGTGATCCTCCTACCTCTGCCTCCTGAGGGCTGGGATTAAAGGCGTGCGCCACCACGCCCGGCTAAGATATACATTTTAAAAGATGCACACATAACAACAACAGCAACAGTGGGCTGGGGGAGATATTTCAGTCAGTAAAGTACTTGCCTTCCAATCATGTGGACTTTAGATTGATGCTCAGTACAAAGATATCTGCAATCATTGTGTGTACACCTGTATATACTCACATTGGGTATACAAAGGCAGGGGAATGGGTGGAGCCATCTCTGAACACATGTATGCCCATATGCACGTACATATAAACTTGCATATATACAGCACACACATATGTACAGATGCCAAAACAAACACAAAAGTCCAGAACATTTTTCTTGCTCTTGTCACCTGCAATATAATACAATTCTGACCTTTTTAGTGTTTCCCAAGAAATATTTCCTCTGCAAATTAAAAAAAAAAAATTTTGATACTGTCCTGGTTTCACTTAACAAAGCTGAATTTTCTCACCTATAGAAAGTCTCATTAGTTGTCTACCAAGTTTTTATTCCTTTACTCATGTGGGAATAATGGCATTTCTCTTCAGCTTACTTCCAACAATGCTAACTCTGTCCCTTTCTTTGAGGTTATTTTCTGATTATTAACCTATAGAAAACCACTGCCATCTATTCTTGGTTCCTGCACAGATATAACCCAATATAAGTTGGCCCAAATAGACTTAAGGCTAAACATTCTTTTATGATATTTCTCTCATTTCTAACACAGCTATCAGTGAACATCCACAATGAATCAGGAGTCACTACTGGCTGTATATTACAGAAGCTTCATGTTTCAGCACTGGCTGAATTTAAACAAAACAAAAAACACTTAAGGCTGACTGAAGCAACAGAATCACAGAAAAAGTCATCAGAGCCCTAATGAGCCAGATTATATCAACTTTCCTTTCTGACTTATTGTTCTGTCGGACAAATTTCCTTATCATTTAATTGGTTCGAGTTCCTTGTCTACAGACATTTTCAAGTCTATTCAAATGGCCTCAATAAGTCAACAGAATGATTAAATTCATTTCTTCTTCTACTTCTCAGATGTTGTTCTTGACCAGGTATATGTTGTTCTTTTAGGTTCATATGCATTGTGGAACATTAATAAAGTTTTCTATGTAGGATTACTTTTTAAAAGTCAAATTTATCTTGGACTTCACTCAGCAAAAAAGCATATCACATTAAATTTACATAACACACAATGGATATCATCATCTAAGCCATTTATAAAAAGAGCTTTGCTGATTCTTCTCTCTCTTCCCTCATTCCTGTTTGTTTGTCTGATTCCATCTCCTGGCTTAGGTACTGACACTCTCTGACTGCTACATGTCTATGGTTCATATTACTTAAGATTTATCTTTTTGTGAGTAGTGTTCTAAAATTTAATGTTTTATACTTATTCAAAAGTTCACCTTTGACATTGTCAGTCTCCAACTAAATCTGCATTGCATTGCTCTACAAAACTAAGATTTCACAATTAGAGCTCAAGTTATTTATAATTTCTCTTTATCACCATAAATCTATATAACACAAAATTTTAGGATACACAGCAGATAAGATGAGAAGGTTTATGCTGAGGCATTGTTTACCCCCCCCCATAGAGACAGACTGATGCATTCATGACCCCTCCAGTGATTACCAGTGACCCCCACAATGATTATCAATAACCCCATTGAGGAGGGCTCACAGTGGTATGGGTGCAGGAAAGAGGGACATAAGTGTATAACCTGATGAGAGTATGACCAATCTGCAATATGTTCATGCAATAAAGTTCTCAATTTAAGAAGTTAAAAAAGCATTAAAAAATGCAGACAGATCTAGTAGTGGTTATCTTTTTCCATCCATCTGATCAAATGTCCCAACAATTCTTTCTTTTGTTCAGGATACATCTCTTGAGAAAAAAAAAAAAAAAAAAAAAACTCTGGGATCCAAAATTGCTAGCTGAAAATATGTAAGTATGTAAGTTGCTGAATCAACACTCACCAGACAGAACAGGAAAATTCTATTAGGACTCTTGGTATACTGCCACAAACCTAATTCCTATGAGGTGACTACTTTGTTCTATCCAGTTACAATCCTCTCTTGTCTCTTGTTCTTGGTGCCTTACAGGCCAGGGAGATGCAAGATTTGCTAAATACTAGAAGGATATATTTGTTCTTAATTTGAGTAACCTATGTGAAAAACTTTTAGGTATCTTTTTGGAAGAAAACTGAAAAAAAAATAAGGATTTTTTAAAACTAATTTTATTAAATTAAGGCCTTTGGATGAGTTCATAAAATACATTTTGAACTTTAATAATGCAGAGCAGGAAGTCATAGGCTTCTAGGGACTATAGTCGAGATGTTGAGTTGTTTAGTCGTTTGTTCCCATGTAATAAAAACAGGCATATAGGAAATACTATGGACAAATGGCAAGTAAATAGATGAGGAACATTATTTTACCCTACCTTTCATGTGGAAAAAAGAATACAGTTCTTTTCATTTCTGTCCTAGTCACTAAGTACCTTAACTAAGTTTGCTATTGCAAAAACAAACAACAACAATAAAAATAATAAAGTAATTCAGATTCATTTGAAACCAGTGGGCATATGGAATTAAAATATTCAGTAGAATAACTGTCATAATCCTTTATACCAAGTAATTAGAGTATTAATGCATCATTGCAACCCTTCAAGTTTGCTCAAATGTAAATTGATAACGTAATAAGTGATAGTGTAAGCACTTGACAATAGATGAACACAAATATCTGTGGCTTAGCAGATTCTTACTGAACTTCACATAATATGATAAGTATTTTAATGATTAATATAATTTGATTCTCAATAATTTCTTTTAATAGTTGCATTTTAAAGATAAGAAAACTGCACTCAGATAATTTAAGGATACACCCCCAATCATGGAGTAATCAATTAATTGTGGGACCTGACAAGATGACTAAGTGGATAAAGCACTTGCCATAAAAGAATGAAGATGTATTTGGGTCCTCTGAACCTAGGTAAATGCTGTGTGGACATGGTGACCACTTATAATCCCAGTACATGAGAGGCAGAGGCAGATAATCCCTGAAGTAAACTGGCCACCAAGAGTAGCTGAACTAGTGTTTTCTGAGCTCAAGTGAGAGACTCTAAGTAAAATAATGAAAAGAATGATCAAGGAAGTTACCAGGTGTCAATCTCCAGCTTACACACACACACACACACACACACACACACACACACCCCACATGTATTCTATTTGCACACACACACAAACTGCCACACGCACACTAAACAAGCATGAAATACACATGCACCAAGTGAAATTAAAATCTGGATCATCAAACAAAATTTAAAAATTCTGTCTTTTAAATACAATGCTATGGTATTTTCTAATACATATGACTTAAGCCTTCATAATATTGCTCCTAAAAACTAACATGTTTAGTTACTTTAGATTAAAGAATGAGGAATATTAATAATGCATGTTCTGAATAATTGCTTAAAGTGCTTTAATGAATCCATTATAACGATTTTGTTTATTAAGTGTTTAATGTTGTTTGTAAAGCAACAAAATTAACACGTTGTAAAGTGTAACAGTTTTTTTTTTAAATTTTCAATCAAGTATAATATCCTACTCAATTCATGGGTGATATACAACTTAATGTACATTTTGTAACTGTCCATATTAACAACATGAACAATACTCTCTCTTGTCATTTGCCTTTTCTTATGAAATCTATTATCAGGATGTGAGCACATGGTGGTAGCATAATCATAAAGCTCATTTATGTAAGATGAAATGCTAAAAGAAATGAACACTTCCCTTAAAATCATTTTCCAAACTTATATTTTAGTAGTAATACATCTCTGCATCTTAGCACCGTATTATAAATCATATCCATCATCTGGAACAGTGATAGTCAATTATTGTTTGTAGAATTTACGAGTCACATGAATATGCATTCCTAAAAAAATCAGGGCTCTATATTGTGATAAAATTCTATACTCATGTATACTTTAATGAGCATATTTGTAGATAGTAGCATTTCAAGTAAAGATCAGAAACTGTAGATACTTCATAGGAAAGCTCAAAGAAGAAGCCCTCAAACGTAGCTCTGTCCATGGTGCTGGAATGTAAGGCTGCTTTCATCTACAGTACTGTTTTGTATGAAACAGTTTGGGGCAAATTTTGTCTGTGCATTGTGTATTTGAAAATTAAGTACACACAGCTTCTTTTTTCTACATTGTTCTCCACTTATGGCTCCTGTGACAATATGAACTTAACCATATATTCCAATACTAACATAAGATCCATAATGAATATGGAAGTTAATTCTAAAACAGTTTTATGCCAAACAATGCCTATCTTGGGATGTAAATAAATCAATTGAAAGCAAATGCACATATAACCTGTGTAGTAAAATTAATATACACTGCTTATTTAAAAGCATTACAATTAAGAAGAAAATATGAAGTAGATTTCTAAAAGTGTGCTCATCTGAGATTTGAAACTCAGTCTCTAGTTTCATTATGCAGTATGTTTCACCTCTCTATATGGTCAACACAATACATTCACATTAAAAAGTCTGAGGTTAGGGCTGGAGAGATGGCTTAATGGTTAAAGCGCCTGCCTCCTAAACCTAAGAACACCGGTTCCAATCTCCAGGTCCACGTTTAGCCAGATGCAAAGTGACACAAGGGCACAATGCCTCACTTGACCACAAGGGGGCACACACATCTGGATTTTGTTCACAGCAGCAAAGAGGCTGCTGGTCTCTATCTGTCTTCCTCTCCCTCTCTCTCTGTCTCTGTGTCTTTCTCAAAAAAAAAAAAAAAAAGTTTTAGGTTAAACTACTTTTGATTTTTTTTTTTTTTTTTTTTGAGGTAGGGTCTCACTCTGGCCCAGGCTGACCTGGAATTAACTATGTAGTCTCAGGGTGGCCTTGAACTCACGGAGATTCTCCTACCAGTGCCTCCCGAGTGCTGGGATTAAAGGCATGCGCCACCATGCCCAGTCTTAAACTACTTTTATAATAAGCCTGTTAAACTGAATAAATGAGGATTTGAGATTTGTAACCACTGTTTTCCCTTTCCTTCCTTTTATATTGGAAGTTCAGTTACTCTTTCTTTTGGGTTAGGAGGGAAAGACTTCAAGTTCCACTTTGTCTTTAACTCAATTGATTTGTTTGTCACACAAAAGAAAACTCAATCATATTTTTACTGAAGGAATTATGGACATTCTACCATTTTTTTTATTTCAGAGAGACTTATGTGTCTGTAATCTATTGTTAACATTTTATTAAAATCAGTCAAGCAGGCCCCAGAAGATAATGCAGTGAAATGGAATTAAGCTCATGGTTTCAGGCAGAGGAAGCAGAAAGGCCACATTAACATACTGCCCGTTTTCTTGCTTACTTACCCATTAAGAGAGCTAAAGGTGCAAAAGTAGTATATACAAATTATCCATTACAGGAAAAAGTGCCGGAAATAACAGTAGAAAACATCTATATTTACTACAATTAAAATTTATGGGTCACATGATTAATGATAAAAGTATGAATCATTTATGCTAATGTATTCAGAACAGTTTTTATTTAATAGTGAATTAATAGATCAGAAGAATTGTCCTATAATATATCAAAGTGCAAATTTATTTCATACTTGATTTGTGTATGTTTTACATTTAGTTTCAGTCAACTCAAATTATAACAGTGGCCTTTAGTAAATTGGGATTGGGTAAATAATATAAATACATTACAAGGTAAAATAAGAAATATTAGTTGTAAAGATAGAATGAAATCATTTAGCTCTTTTTCAGGAAAATGTACAGTATCACTTTAACAGAATAGTAAGTAATTGAATTATATAGATCTATAATAAACATACCTAACAAAATTTCCTCATTATACTAATTGTAGGAATTGTAAGTAAGATAGTTCTGAAACAGTAAATGTACCAAGAACAGAGGAAATCCTGATCAATAAAGCAACAATGGTGAGTAGATTTCAGTGATGTGTTTGAAGCTGGTGAAGAAGCTGTAAGTTTCAAAAGGAAGCTGGCTGTGTGGAATCAATGTCATATCATCTGGGACATGAAACCTTGGAAAACACTAGCCAATAATTGTAATGGGATGGAAATAACCTCTAATGATGTTACTGTTTGTGGTACAGAATTCTGGAAAAAAACTGCTGGCTATTCAGACTACACAGAAAAGTTAGGTTCTCAGGATCTGTGTAGGTAGGAGAGATCATCTTGCTATTAGGGTTAAGAGGTAAATGTGAGTGACTTAATGAATATTCACCTTCTTGGCTAAGACCTATGAACTCCACTTTGCTCTGGAAGTCACATGTAAAATGCCTATATTGCAAATGGTAGAGTTGATAATTGACACATCTGGAACTTAGCTCCATATTCCTGACCTAGCTATTTACTGTGAGCAAGAAATAAATATTCATTATATTACTGAGATGCTTGACTAAAACAGAGGGAGATTAAGGAGTCAAGAGATTATATTATACACAAATTATATATACACATATTATCTGTGTAATATACATATATATGTGTGTGTGCATAATTACTGAACTTAGTTACTCTTGTTCTTTTGAGAGAGTCAGAGTCAGAGATATAGATAACGGGCATGCCAGCAGCCTCTTAGCCACTGTGAATGAACTCCAGATGTGTGCCCCTTGTGGGCAAGTGCAACACTTTGCTTCCAGCTAAACGTGGGACCTGGAGAATCAAAGGGGCATTCTTAGGCTTAGCAGGTAGGTGCCTTAACCACTAAGCCATCTCTCCAGCCCTTAGTTATTCTTTTGTGCGGTTGTGAGTAGATACCTGACAAGAAGCAACGTAAGGGAACAGGGGGTTTACCTTGCCCCAAACTAAGAATATAGTCCACCCTGGCAAGGAAGTCATGGCAGCAGAGGAATGAAAGTGCTTGCTTACTTGTGGGAAGACTGGGAAGCAAAGAAAATAGAAATACAGGCGCTCAGTTGGCTTTCCCATTTCCTCATTTTATTCATTACAAGACCCCAGTGAATAGTAAAGTGCCCTTTCTAGCAGGGCAGCCTTTACCCCTTAGTTAAGCCAGCTGACCATTGAGTGAAACTTCTGAAACTAGGAGTCAAAATAATGCATCTTTCTTTTAAGTTGTTTCCTAGGGGATTTTCCTGTGTAAATGCAAAGCTAATGAAAACAGTTTCATAGGTGGTGGTTGGGAGCAAAATGCATATCTGTATTGAAAATGTTAAAAGACCAATGTATTATACATAATAGCTGTTACAATGATTTTACAAGAATATGTAATAAGTGAACAGAGAGTTAAAACTTTAAATGAAGAGATGGACTTTGGCTTGTGACCTCTGAATGAGGAGCATCAGAAATTATTTGACATTCTGAACAAAGAACACCTAGAAGTAGGACAAAATCAAGTGGAAAGGCAGTGCTAACAATGTGCACAAAGAAAGAAAAAAAAGTTGTGTATTAGGGTCAAGGTGAAAGATAAGGAGTACAGTTTACATTGGTATGTGAGATATAGATGGTTGTTACAGGATATGATCAATATTAGAGCATGAAATATTGTCTCAATAAATATCTCATAAGCACTATGGAGTGTTAGAACAAATATTCTGATTTTTTAAAACCTTAACTAATATTTGGTATTAACACAATTGGTGTGAAATATGTTAACAGTGAAGGAAAGAAATCAGGTTTGATTTTGAATACAAGGACAAGTAGCAATTTATGATTACAAAGTAAGTTGAAGTGAGGAAGTCATACAGAAAACTAGTAGGAGAAAGCATCAAGGGCAGGCTTAGTCCTTGATAAATTGACCTGACTGGGTTCTTGCTAATGGCAAACTAGGGTAACGAAATGATGAAGGATGAGAGATTTGATCTGACGTATAGGGAAATTTGATATTAAAAGGAAACATATTTTCTAATTTGACAATACAATTCTTAAAAAATAAAACAGACTTCATAAAGATAGACTCAGAATCCCCCTAGGCCATCTACTTTTTTTTTTTTTTTTAGTTTTGGGTGTTTGAGGTAGGGTTTCACTCTGTTTCAGGCTGACCTGGAATTTGCTATGTAGTCTCAGGGTGGCCTCGAACTCACGGCGATCCTACCTCTGCCTCCCAAGTGGTGGGATTAAAGGAGTGAGCCACCACTCCCGGCTAGGCCATCTACTTTTAAATTTCTGGTAGATGATTGTGGGGCTTAGATGCTCAGACTGAACACTGAAGCTGTGTCTTTGATGTATATTTTTTGTCACTGCTCCATTCCTTTTAATCTCTCTGAATCCAGACCACCATAAGTTAAATGGTTTGCTCCACCATATCCTTTCTTCACACAAGCTTAAACAAATGAGGCCACCTGACCATGGACTGAAACTTCTGAAGTCATGAGCCAAAATAAACCTTTTTCCCATTCAGTTGTTTTTCTTAGAACTTTTGTCACAATGACTAACAGAAAATTCATACAAAGAATGGGGAGTAGCTTCACTGAATTCACTTATCCAGAAGTCTTTGAGTATGTTTGTAAAAGGAGCTTGAAAAATACAGATCCTTTTTGCTGTTATAGATTTCCAGAATGCAAGAAACAATGCATAATGGTCAATTATGTCAGGTCAGAGGAACAGAGTATTATTAGAAATGAAGAAAATACATTATAGGCAGATGCAACTTGAGACAGAAATGAAGGCTCTGCTAAAGATTGTACATTCATAGTCCCTTCTGACAAAGAGCTTGTCTACAGTTGAGATCTGTGTGAAGCTTAATTTATAGTAGATACATGTGACTATTTGGTAGAGGAAATCTCAAGACAGCACAGCCCCTGGATAGTGGAATGAATATTATTGGATGCTTTTCTTTAGATATAATGGAAATATTGACCCAAAGGAAAAGCTGAAAAAATTGGAAATTTGGATGCTTGGGCAGAAAGAAAAAAAGAACATGCAAAATTTGGGACAAGGAAGATGTGGTTACAGGAAAAATTAATGAATTAAAGGTAAGCCAAGTACATTGAAAGATGATATAAGGAAGATACCTTAAGGGCATATCAGAAATAGGACAGGCCCAGCTCGTATAGTCTCAAGAATGTAACAGTGTAAACGTATTTGAAAATCTTTGCTTTGAGAAGAGAGCTTTTGGGTACCATCTCAAAGTTTTGCCTAATAAGTTTTTTTTTTTTTTCTTAGCATATATTTTATACATGCCTGAGTTGTACAGGTACCCAGAAGACTTGGCATCCATTATCCAAATGGGCCTGATGACTTCTCCACTTGGCAGGAGACCTTGGCATAGCCCATATTTTTCAAGTTCTGGAGGCATGCAGACTGCAAGAGTTATGGGAAACCCAGAGGTTTCCATTCAGATTTAATGGCAGGCCTGGGAGAGCAGGCAGCATGTAGCCAAGGATATATTCCCTATGGGCTATCCCTGAGAGGGCAATGTAAGAAACTATGAGAGTGAATTCAAAGATTCGGTGGATAGTTTCTCTTCATTTTTAGACAAATTTTAATACATTAGTATAATGCAATGTGGAAGTTGAAATTCTGGATTGAAGAAATTCATTCTTTTTACCAAATAAACGATTCACTCTTAAAATTGATATGAGGAATTCTGATTTTGAAGGGAGAGTTGATGCAAAATGTCACTAAGAGCAGGAAAATATTTACTGATGTTTGTGTTCAATTTTCATAGCTCTGAAAGTAATGAAAGTTATTTTTTCCATTGTTTTGGCAACAGTGACACATACATGATTGTATGAATAGAAAAAGAAAAATCAGTGGAAATACACGACCCACAGTCCCCATAGGGATGACCGGCATCCCCAATGCGGAGGGTTCATATGGGGAGGGGCAAGGATGAGGGAAAGGGTGGTACCAACATGTGCTGTAATATACTGAGTGTGTCCATAAGTAATAAAAAAGTCAGATACTAGGGAATGAGAAGTGGCAGGGATATGAAATAATTCCTAATAGAAGTGATGAGCCACTTGCAAAGACAATTCAAGGGAGTTATCCTGTGGGTTTCCAATAGAAAGTCTAATTAGGCAGGATTGCTAAAGCACTTTGAAGCTCATGTGTTTCTATTTCCTGCCATGGATTACCAAGCATATGCATGATTTATCCTTTACCTTGCTTGTTTTATTCCCATCACTTTCTCCTGTGCTCCCTTTCGTTTAGAGATAGGAATATTTACAATGCTGCATTGTTTGTTGGGATTATAAGACTTGTTTTCCAATTTATTTCTTTGGAGGTAGGTTTTCATTAGAGCTCAGCTGACCTCTAACTCATGGTAATTATCCTACTTCAAAGTGTAGTTTTGACCGGGGCTCACAGTTAAGAATTTGTCTTGAGTCTCAGAAGAGACTTTGGAGCAATCCTTAGCTGTTCATACCCCAGGGTATTTTAGAGATGTTCTAAACACATTTTGTATTATAAAATACAGACAGAGACAAGGCATTAGGAGGAGAAAATATTGTGCTTAGGATAAATGTCTTCCAAGGGCCACACTTGATTGTTAGCTGTTGTTCTTATGGAGAGGTGATGGAAAATTTTGGAACTGGTGTTTAGCTAGAGGAAGTAGATAACTTGGAGGGATGTCTTTGAAGGAAAGGAATGTATAATTGTTTATATATTGCCTTCCTTGATTATTTTCTTGCGCTTCAAAGATTCACAGGACTTAAACATTGACTGGCTTCTTTTTATTCTGTGGTTTTCTGTTTGATTTGTTTGATAATAGATACTATGTGTCCACATTTAATGATATTAAAAGAAGATAGCATTAAGACAACTTCTGATACAAGAAAAAATGAATAATGTAAAGAAATAAGTAAATAGATAGATATTGAGCCAATAACAATGTTTAGAACCCATCTTGCTCTGAACATTTCTGAGTGAGGGTAGAATAATGATGAAGTTGACATTCTTCATGTAAATTGCAAGCCAACATTGGAAAAATAATGATTAAATAAGCAAAGTGCTCAAGAGCAGATAAAATCAATACAAAATCAAAACAAATGGGGAAAATAGTCTGAATTATTTTCAAGGCAATTAGTAGTGATAATTTGCATTACATGAGTTTTTACAAAAAGCAAAAGAAACAGATAAAAGCCAGCAGCTGTATATGATGAAGAGGTAGATTAAATTCACATATAAAGAAAACCCTTCCTATGAATAATGTGTTTTTTAAATTTGTGTTTTGCTTTTCTTATTTAATCTGGAGCCATTCACTGAAAATATTCCATCTCTGAGGATACTAGAAATGTATTTTGGATATCATGTTAAAATTCAGGTGAATGTATTTTTTTAGATCACTGCTTACAAGTTCATAGACCCCTATTTAAATTACCACATGGAAAGAATAAAACGACTGAATTAGAAAATGAACGTAAATCAGGGCTAAGTCCTTCTGAACATGTGCTAACATCTTCCTGCTCAGCTCAGCTTTCACTAGCTACCATGAGTACCCCAAGTGTTCTGAATAATGAAGGACAAAAGAGTGCCCCAATTATATTTCCATCAAGTTTCACAGGCAACTCCACAATAGATGTAACTCTATTCATAAACCCCATGTTGTTGCAGGCTGCTGGGTGTTCCTACATTTTCTTCTCAGGATCTTTTGTCTCCCCTCTGCATGAACTACTAAGGTGAGTTGATAGTTTTTAGGAAGTCTGATAATATGAAAATACTTGTTTCTCTTTCAACATAAAAAAATAATCTGTCCATGATATCAATTTAGCATGGGAAATTTATTATTTTGGAAGACCTTGAAATGCTCAGGCACAAAAGACCCTAATATAATATCTGCACTTTATTAAACTATCCCTTGGAAACATTTTAAATCATTTTATATTTATTAAATTGAACTTCTAATTATACACATACATGTGTAACTTACTTTAATGTTGTCAATGGCATTAATACACGTTATTACTATTTCTAACTCACTTCTATGTAATGGAGACAGGATATGTTAGAGGACTAACTTGTCAATTTTCAATTCCCAAAGATTTGATAACATTTGATATTTGAACTAGCTTCTTTTTCTGGATATACTATAACAGGGGTTATTAAGGTATGATGACTAAGGTATCATTCAAGAATAATCTGGAAACCTAAACATGGGTGTGTCTGGCTTATTTGTGATTAGTCATATTAGACACATTGGTGGTAGGTCTCTCAATCTGTGATCTAAGACCATCCCCAGCTGATTCTAATCTGGAAAAATGATCTTGATTTTTACAAGTAAATGATGACTCCTGTCCATCTGTCTTCTCCCTTTTCTCCTGCAGATCTCCTCTTCTTCACGTGTATTTTTTCCCAACAATCCAGTATTTCAACAGTGAGTATTCTTTAGACCTTTTTCTTTCTCATCATCCTTTTAATTTTCCTTTTGCTCTTGATTATCCATGTCTGTAGTAATAATCATTACTTCTAATAAGAGGATTTCTAGGTTTAAATTTTCATTTCCATGTACTTGTGTGCTCCACATCCAAAACCAAATGAAGCACATCCGACTTTCAATATTTCTATTCCACCTTTAAATGAAACTAAGTCCCATAAACTCTTCAAACAAATTATATTTGTAACATACCTGTCTCCATTTATAAATCAGTGTTGCTTTTCAGTTTACAAAAATAAGACTCAAAGTTTCATTAGCTGGTTCTTGTTAGTTGCATGTAATATTCCCCCGTATGCTCATCTGTAGGAATACCCTAGTTGGTGACATTGTGATAATGTTTTAGAAAGTTATGGAACCATTAGGAGGTGTATCCTTGCTCAAGGAAGCCAAAGGTTTTGTAACCTGTTCCTGCTTCTTGTCATCTCTCTACTTCCTGACTGGAAATGCAATGAGAGCACCCTGTCATCCTCCTGCTACCATGCATTACACCCTGCCTCCTGCCCTCTGTGGACTGTGTCCATTAGGAACTGGGAACCAAAATAAACCCTTACTTCTCTAAGAGCTCTTTTCGGGTAATTCATCATAGCAACAAAAAAGTTAACTAATGAATTCCTCCTTTGACATCACGCATCTTGGAGATGTTTGATCATCATGAACTCTCTTCTGAATTATTATAATATTAACAACTTAATAGTATAACTTTAATTTCTATATCTTATCATCTGGCCATATTTGAGATTAATTTGTCTTCAGTTAATATAAAACACTTATTCTGATTTTCTGTTACTCTAACTCCTTTCAATGTGACACTTAAGAATCTGCAGATACATGTGTTCTTATATTTTCTCCACATATATCTTGCACTATGTTGAAAAATCAGAATGACATTCCTGTCTTACTCATCAAAGCAACATGACAACATAAAAGCTTCCTCATCCATTGCTAGTATATTTCTGCCTATCCATTCCACATGGTTCTATACATTTCTTAAAATTCATTGAGATTCTGTCATCACAGAACTTTCCATGATTTAAATGCTGTCTCAAATTCACAATACCATCCTCAAAATTTTGCACTACATTTATATAGTCAATAATATAACCATTCCTACACATAGTTGACTTTTCTCATTGTATGCTGACTCAGCAGAAAGATAATATCAAGCATATAGTATGCATGGTATTGAGGCCCAAGGTTAGTGTTTGAGTTAGCTTTGTTTTCACCGGGATCTGCTTCTCTTTTCCACTACAAAATCCAGGTAACAGTTGATCTGTAAGAGTTCAATATTAGATGCAATTCATGATCATATTGGACATAGAATTCATCAAGATGTCATATGTGATTACAGATATAGAAATTCTCTCCAAGAAATTAAAATTTCCTACAGACAGTTTCCAGTTTTTAATTTAGCATAGAATCTCATGTAACCCAGGTTGGCCTTGAACTCCTGATCTTCCTGTATCCACCAATCATGTGTAAGTTCACAGACATGCAGCACTGTTATTGTCTGACAGTCTTTCTTTAAATTCTTGAGTCTGTTTCTGTTTAAGAATGTATTGAAGTTTACTTTTATTCTCAAATATTGTCCATCCTTCATACCTACTTAAGGATAGAGTAACCAATTACCCTAAACTACTTAAACAGAAGCTATTTTTCTTTTCTGAATTTGTAAAACCTTTTCTGGCAAATGGAGATAATCTCCAAGAGGAATTGCCTACTGAAGCATTGTCTTTTAATCTTATCTTTAAATAAGTGTTCTAAATTAAACCTATTTTTTTACCTAGCAGAATGGAAAAATATATTTAAAATATAACAACTCTATTATTAAAGCTTCAGTCTTCATAATGAAGAATTTAAGATGCATCTATCTTTAAAAATATGGATATAATTCCAAGAACAGTTGATGTATTTATTTCATATATGCTATTGATGTTCACAAAATTGTAAGATTTTAAATTTTATACAATAAAGCAAAAAGACTAAGAAGCAATTTTTGGTCGTTTCTATTTTCAATTACTAATTGGTCATTAATGGAAATTATGTCATTGTTTTTAGATGTTTCCTAAGATAAAAGTGTTTAAGTAGTTTGAAAAATAGCCACTAACATTGTAATTCATGTTTGTCTATTTTTATTTGTATATATAAGTTTGATGCCTTGGAAAAATGATGACAACTATAAAATATATCAACATATTTAAAGTGCAACTGTTTAATGTTTTATATATTACAGTGTAATGGAATTCACTTTGAATAGTAATAATAGAACTGTTACATGTTAGAATCTCGGTATAATGGTGACTTAAAGAAGGGTGATATGTGTACATTTGTCATGTTATAAAGTATCTTTAATCCAGACTAAACTATTCTGACTTTTATAATATTGAGTTAACATTTAAACTATGCCAGTAAATATAAGTCCACTGTTCTTCCATGAACATTTTTCAGAACATTCTTTATCAATAAAAGGAGGATGAAGGGTATTATTTGAAAGAAGTCAGATTTCATCCAGATTCCAAAAGTTATAGTCTTTTCCTATTGATGAATCACTGTAGTCAATTCCAAATAAACTAGAACTAGATTAATTTCATTTAGTTTTTGATATTAGTTTTTAATATATTTATTTCATTTATTTATTTCTGTGGGCGGGGAGAGAAAGAGAGAGAGAGAAGAATTGGTGCTTGAGGGCCTTTATCCACTACAAATGAACTCCAGATGCATGTGCCATACGCCTCTGGCTTATGTGGGTACTGGAGAATTGAACCTGGAAACTTAGGCTTTGCGGGCAAGTGCCTTAACTGCTAAGCCATCCCTCTAGCCCTGAAAAGAATTCTTCAATGACTTTTTTTCTGAATTAAAAATGAAAATTTGGGCTGGAGAAATGGCTTATAGTTAAGGCTCTTGTCTGTGAAGCCTAAGGACTCATGTTTGATCTCTTTCCAGATGCCACATAAGCCAGATGCACAAAGGTGATGCAAGTTCAAGGTCATACATGTGCACTAGGTGGCACAAACATCTAGAGTTTGACTTCAGTGGCTGAAGTCGCATGCCCATTCAGTGGCATGCCCATTCTCTCTCTCTCAAAAAAAAAAAATGTGAAAAATTGACAAGAATTATTTAAACTATATGAAAGAAAAAGTATAAAAAAATAAATAGAAAGTTGAACTTTATTAGAGAGAGTAGATAGGCAAATGAAAGATATTTATATAGATAGAGATAAAGAAGATAAATACAGATATATATATTTAAATTCAAAATTCTAAAATAACTTGTGAAGTACAATGAAATTCATATGTAATATATAAAATCTATTGAGAGAAATTTTATAGTAGTTATAAGATTAGCTATAGTATTATAAAGAAAATCTATGAACAGCTTCACAAGAAATATGTTCATAATACATGAAAATCCCAACCAACGTATAATGGGAGAAAAATATAAGTTATTAGATAAAATTATGGATAACTAACCTGGAATATGGAACTCAAGTTTGCATTATGTAAAAATAATAAGTATCTTTATCCTGTCTTTGTAAGTCTCTACAAAAGTTTTTACAAATAACATCCAGTTACACTCAATTTATTTTAATTATGATGCTATATAAATATGCTTTACAACTCAAAGGAAGCATTAATTTTATAAGAAAGAGAATTTGTCAAAGTTTAATAGGTATAAGCATATATAAAGTTAAAGCTAATTGAAAACATTACTGTTACCATTAATATAATAAATATAAAAATATTTGAAGAAATATTTTATTCATTTATTTGCAAGCAGAGAGAAATGGAGAGAGGCAGTCAGAGAGAATGGCACATCAGGGCCTCCAGCTACTGCAAAAAAAACTCCAGAAACATGTGCCATTTTGTGCATCTGTTTTTTATGTTGGTACTAGGGAATTGAACCTGTGTCATTAGGCTTTTGCAGGTAAGCAACTTAGCCACTGAGAAATCTCCCCAGTCCTCATATAATAAATATTTTATTGGTTATTAGAGTAACACATCAGAAAATATAGTTGAATGAGGAAAACCAGCACTGTTTCTTGAATTATGAGACAAAAATTCATGTCTTATTGTCTATTTGATGGAGTTGCTTAACCTATATTCAAAAATTATAAATAAAAATTGATAATAACCAAACCCACATTGTGAGATTACCTTACTTTTATATACATGTTATAACTCTTTTAAATCTAGATTTTGTTTTATCAATAAACTACATTTTCATATATATATATTGGAGTTAGACATGCCTACTTATAAAGATTGGACTAAAGTTATCATGATTCACATTGGAATCCAGAAAATTCCATTAAGAGTTCTGTGGATGTGGTTGACTTGCCAAGAAAAGAAAAAGAAATAAAGTAATAACATAGAACTTTGAAATAAGATTTGGATTTATGAAAGGTACTAACTCTGAGAAGGTCACAAAAATCGTCTTGGTTCAGTAAAAGACTAAAGCACAAATGGAAAAAGTTACAGCATCTGCCTCATGGTAAAAGACAATTCAATACCTTGTATGCTTGAACTTTGTTTTAAACATTCTATGACCCCAAATATTTAACCTAGTTCTCTGCTATTTTTCTATTTATATCAGTTGTGTTGGTATGAATAAGAATATTTGAGAGTGCTATGTCATTCATAATAGTTTTACTTTTTTGCATTGTGCCATTGTTAGGGCCATCGACTTTTAAGTTATAGCCTACCACACATCTGTAAATAGGGTGGTATATATTCATTTTTCAGAATAATTAGTTCTTTGGAAAATCACATATTTTTCATAAACAACACCCAAGTATAAAATGAATCAATATCAGTATTATATCAGATTATATCAATGAGAGTTAGAATGTCCATACATAATACCCTGTTCATTAGCACGTGGTTCCATGGTGTAATGGTGAGCATTCTGGAACCTGAATCCACAATACCCTGTACATGAAATGACAGTTATAAGACACCCAGAAATATTATATATTTGTTATTTTTTATCACTTCATAGGAAATTGATGATTTTCTCTCTCCACCTATAATCAAGCAGAAATAACATTTTTAAAACTTATTATAGATTACCTCCAACTTACAATATTTTGTAAAATTGATTTCACATTTTTGTTTGAGGCTTATGAAATTTGGTGATTGATTTTTGCTTGTTTTGATTCTCATACATCTGTTAAACAATGCCCTTTGCTAATAGAAAAGTAGAACCAGATATCTACTTTGATACTGAGAGTGGAGATAATGCATTTCAAATCAAAAAACAATATGTCTGGGCTGGAGAGATGGCTTAGCAGTTAAGGTGCCTGTCTCCAAGCCTAAGAACACTGTTTCCAATCTCCAGGTCCCAAGTTTGGCCAGATGCAAAGTGACGCAAGGGCTCAATGCCTCACTTGACCTCAAGGGGACGATCGCATCTGGATTTCGTTCACAGCAGCTGAGAGGCTGCTGGCGCGCCCATCTCTACTGTATTCCTCTCCCTCTCTCTCTGTCTCTTTCTGTTTCTCTCTTCCAAAAAAAAATACAATACGTCTATACTCATTTGTCTGCGAGAGTCAACATATCCTCAACTCCGAGGCATCAAACATGATTGCAGTGGTCTGGGACAGAGTATCCATCAGGACTAGAACAGTATGGTAAGGTTTTATGTTCTGTTCAATAAGGTAGATAATTAAAGGGAGACAAAAATCAAAGCCCTACAAATGTCTACAAAATTAAGATTCTATAATACCATAGGTTTATGACAAGGTATCTTCAGTGTTTCAAGTCTTGAATTTCATGATTTCAAATGTTAATTGTGTATCTTATCAAAACTTTGTGTGTATATGTATGCATGTGTTTCTGTGCACGAACATGCAAAGGCAGAGAATGACCTCCAATGTCAGTGCTTGCCTTACACCTTGTTTGATGCAGGGTCTTTTGTTATTCACCACTGTGCTTGCCAGACTAGCTGGCCTGTGAGAGCTTCTGGGCAATCTTGTCTATGCCGCCCTTCTCACCCCAGGCTGCCTGGAATGACAAACATCTGCTAGAGTCCAGACTTATTAGGGTTGTGGGGATCTGTACTGAGATTCACATAGTTGTGTGGCAATGCTTTATCTACTAAGACACCTTCTTAGCCCATGCTTGACATCTAAAAATAGTTTTAATTGTAATTTTTATTTATTTATTTATTTATTTATTTATTTATTTATTTTTTTGGTTTTTCGAGGTAAGGTATCACTCTGGCTCAGGCTGACCTGCAATTCACTATGTAGTCTCAGGGTGGCCTCGAACTCTTGGCGATCCTCCTACCTCTGCCTCCCAAGTGCTGGGTTTAAAGTCGTGTGCCACCATGCCTGGCCATTAAGTTGTAATTTTTTTTTTTAATATTTATTTTTTGAGAGAGAAAGAGGCAGAGAAAAAGAGACAGAGAGAGAGAGAGAGAGAGAGAAAGAGAGAGAGGGAGAGAGAGAGAGAATGGGTGTGTCAGGGCCTTCAGCCAGTGCAAATGAACTCCAGATGTGTGTGCCCCTTTGTGCTCACATATATCGTGTGCTTGTATCACTATGAGTCTGGCTTACATGGGACCTGGAGACTCAAACACTCTTTCCACCTTCTCTTCTGTGAATTTCCCTGAGCCATGTTGGGTTCATTTTTGTTCTACTTCAGTGATAAGGTCCTGTGAGTCTATGTGTCTCTGGATATCTGGTTTAGTAGGATTTGAATATTCTCTGTGTCTATCTCCTTCAGCCTTGGCTGGTGTCAGGTTCACCTAGAAAGGTGCACTCTTGCTCATTTCCCGAGTTACAGTTATGGTTTCAGCTGGGACCCTGCTGAGGTGCGATTAGCTGATCCTCCCCTCAGGTTTGGCATCCATCTGTAAAAGAGGAGCAAATTCTTCAACAGAGAGAGAAGTTAGCACCAGATAGGTGGATGCCCAATATTATTTTAGAGAGAATTTTATATACATAGGCCTTCTTATAGCACACAATTGGCAGGAGCTTGATATTGGAGAATGGGATCAGTTTTTGGATATGATTTTGACTTGTTTCTCAGTTCCAGCTATGAGTTCCATTCCAATGAGCAGATCTGCCAAATCAAGAGCAGTTGGTTACCCACCATGGCTGTGTGCTACTACTGCACTTGTTTCAGCATCACATCAGGTAAATACCTTACTGGGCATTTACCCTAAAAGCTCCAAGCCTCATATCAGAGAGATTTGCTAAATCATGTTTATAGCTACTCAATTCATAATAGCTAAAATCTGGAATCAGCACAGATGCCCACCATTAGATGACTGGATAACTAAAATGTGGTATATCTACACTATGGAATTCTACACAGCAGTAAGGAAAAATGACACAATGAAATCTGAAGAAAAATGGTCGAACTTGGAACAGATCATTCTCAGTGAGCTTACCCAATCACAAAAAGATAATTGTCACATGGTCTCACTTATCTGTGGCTCCTAACCTGAATATGCCCAAGATGCTGTCATACCTAATAAGCACTTTGAGGACCAGACAATAGGGAGGGTGGGATTGGAGGGGAGGGCAAGGGTAGGAGGGAGGGGTAATGGTGGGGGGCACACAAATAGCAACCTAAAAGGAAATGGTACCATAAAATTCTATGTCCTGAATGACCAGCTAAAAGATTGATCCTTCAGCAGGCCCATAGAGGGAACAGCTGAACCACAGGGCCCTGGAGAAGACATCATGAAGATTAACCTTAATCTTTTCCTGTTTCTCTTTCTCGCTCTCTCCCTCTTTTTTCTCTGCTCTCTTTCTCTTTTATATTATATATCTTTTTCTTCCTTCATCTTCCTTGGCACTGACTTGTAACTCCCAGTACCAGCGTGTGGTTAACTTTCACAATGAGCTGTTGATCAGAGAGACCTACGAGTGTTCCCAAAAGAAGTCAGATTTCTGTCAGAGTTCTTGATGACCCACCAAAGGTTAATGGTAACATCCTACTGCCAAAGACACCATATACTGTTGGGATGGAACATGGAGTGACCTGGTTGGAATCTGGAAGAGAGTCAGTCCCCAAGCAGTTAGCTTGTCTAGTACCAGAGGGTGCTACACAAGCAACTGGGGGGAAATGACCTACATCTGTCCAAACAACTCATAGTCTAAGCTACTCAGCAGTAAACAACTTGACAAGATGCTCAAACAAATGCAATAGTGGCACACAGCCATGGTGGGTAACCAACTGCTCTTCATTTGGTTAACAGATCCACTCAGTGGAATGTAATTCATAGCTGGAACTGGGAAACAACTCAAAACCGTGTTCAAAAAATGAGCCCATTCTCCAAGATCAAGATCCCACCAATCATGGGCTATAAGAAAGCCTACTCATATAAAATTCTCTCTAAAATAATAATTGCCCTCCCTTATATCTGGTGCTGACTCCTCTCTCCATTGGAGAATTTCTCTTTTTCAGAGGGATGCTGAACCTGAGGGGAGGATCAGCCTATCGCAACTTACCAGGGCCCCAGCTGAAACCAAAAGGTTTTTAATAAGGGGAAAATATCTGAGCCCAAGGAAATAGAACAAGTCTGGATTAAATACCGATATAATATTTGGAAGTGAAAGTTATAAATCAGAACAAAGGAAATGCTCATATTCCTCTACAAATTGCCTTTAAGTCCACCAAATAACTTTATTTTAAAAGTAATAATCTGAGTAAATATTGTGCATACTTGACTTTGGAAATTTTTCAGAAGGATTTTAAATACTTTCCCAATGAGTGGCATGAGTTGGATGGAAAAAATGAATCACAGATTGACATAACGAGTAGTTTGACAACCAGCATGGAACTGATATATGAATCATAAATAGATTATAAGTGTGATGAAAAGATAGATAAGGGATATTCTTCTGCTTCAGATTGCTCCTTATAGCTCATTCCCAGGTTAGATGCCATTCTATCATTTCATCATGTTTGATTTTGAAGATAGTGAAGGGATGGTATGTAGCATTGAGGAACTAGGAGAATTCAGTTTGAGTAGTTTTCAAAAAGGAGGATAGAGTTTGTTGTTATGGTACTGGAGAGTGATAGAATTAAAACTGCATTGTGATGAATAGATTGGAAGAGAATCTAAATTGTTACAGATAGAGGGGCACAGATTTCTTCTAGTGGTTCAGGTAACAGATGGTATTGTGTTATTTCATAGTGATATTTGTAGAGGTAGAAGAAATATATTACCAGGATTTGAACTATGGAAATCCAATACTAATATCAGTGTGACAGAAGGCAGAACTGTTTAATAAACTGAACAATGGTATTCATCAATTTTTTCATTACTGTGACCACATACTTGACAGAAAAATCTTCACAGAAAGGAGGATTTATTTTGGCTTGTGGTTTCAAAGATTTAGTTATGCAGGACATGGCTGTATTGATTCTGGGATCGTGGTGAGGCAAAACATAACAGCAGCAGCAGACATGTGTGAAAGAGGAAACAGAGAGTGAGGGAAGGGCTAGGGATCAGGTATATCCTTCTAAGTCATGCCTCAGTGACCCCCACTGTACCACTGAGGCCCCACATTCTAAAGTGTCCAGAGCCTCTTGAAAGACTGCCATTGGCTAGACATTGGGCGTTCAATCCATGAGATGGTTGGTGGAGGATATTTAGAATTCAAACCATAGAACTGCTTTGATATTGTAAGAAGAGTGAACATGGAGAAAAGAAGTGTGGATTTTGAATTCTACTTGGTAATTTTGCCTGTGTACAATATGTTTGAGAATTAAAAAGTAGTTGATTGTTAGAACAATACTCTAAATTGGATTCCAGATAATCCCTCAAAGAGAATCATAAAATTTTGCAGTCTTCTCCTACTTTATAAAAGGGTTGTTCTATGTGACAAAGTGTAAATGGTAAAAGTTAATTGTAAGAGTAGAATTTATAGAATACTACATCTATTTTTCATCTAACAGTCTATCATCTGTCTACGTTTCTATAATCTATTTATATTTCTACTAAAAATTAGGATTACATCATGAAAATGGAAATTTATAGTAAGTCACCATCCAGTCAGGGATTGAGGCTTGCCATATGAGTTAAATTGGAAATGTAGCCTTCCCCAGAAACAGACCCTGCCCCATGAAGCTATCTTATTTGATTGCAATCTCACTTGACTTTTAAAAATCCAATTTAGCAGATTCTTGATTCAAGACCCAACTTGTCATATTTGAAATGGTTAGACATCATCTTCTACATCATAAAATACAACTAATGTGTGGATATTAATAGACTTTTGCCACCATAATGAATGGGATTTAATTTTGTTAACTATTTATAACTTCAGAACCTGGAGAAGCCTATAGCCAATTATTCATGAGGAATCCACCAATTATCTATCTATCTATCTATCTATCTATCTATCTATCTATCTATCATATATCTATCATCTATCTAATCTATCATCTATGTATCTATCAATCATCATCATCATTATTATTATTATCTATCATCCATCACCAATCTGTCTATTATCTATCATCTATCTATTGAATGTATCTATTTTTCTCCCTATATATAATCTGTCTATATCTATCATCTATATGCCTGTCTTTCTATGAAAAACTTTATCATTATATGCTTATCAGTATCTTAGAATACAAAATAAGAAAAAATTCTATAGACAACGGCTAAATATATTTATATATTTGATAGCCAGGTGGAAAAGACAGCTCTAAAAAACAAAATAAGTATTATAAATTAGGAGATCATTGCGGCATAGGAGTAAGGGTAAAACATATTTTAAGAATGGGTGGGCACATGCCTTTAATCCTAGCATTCGGGAGGCAGAGGTAGGAGGATCATCATGAGTTCAAGGCCACCCTGAGATTACATAGTGAATTCCAGGTCAGCCTGGTCTACAGTGAAACCCTACCTCGAAAAACCAAAAGAAAGAAAGAAAGAAAGAAAGAAAGAAAGAAAGAAAGAAAGAAAGAAAGAAAGGAGGGAGGGAGGGAGGGAGGGAGGGAAGGAAGAAAGAAAGAAAGAGGGAGGGAGGGAGGGAGGGGGAAGGAAGGAAGAAAGAAAAAGTAAAAAGACTGTTAAGTGTTAATCACATACTTCCTAAAATAAGATTTAAAGTCTGTCTGTTGAATTGAAAAGATGGGGCTTTTGGTGATTTTAGAATCATCTCTTCTTAATCTTGTACACAGACTGCAATAGATAGAGAATATTTCATAATATGTTAGATTTCATGTACTGACAGTAATTTACACTAAAACTAGGTAAGTATTTCAATGTATAAGAAGGTAAAGAAAATTAATAGATATTAGAAATCTGGTAATATGATTTACTGAGATGAAATCATACTAAGTATGAGTATGTTTTTGAAGGCAAGTGAAATTGAAAAGAATTTTAGATATTTAATTTGAAATGTCTCTACATATTCCAGCATAAACAAAATTTGATTGTTGATTTTGGGGACTCAGAACAAAGTTTAAAGTGGGAATACAAATTTAAGCATTGGCAGGAAATCGTCATTCAAATTGTGAACCTGAAGAAATTATGAACCCTAGAAAGTAAGTTCAGTACAAAGACGCAATAAATGATTTCTATTATATCAGTTCTGGGTCACTATGAAGTTTGGAGCAGTAGGAAGTATCAAAAGAGAATTAAAGGTGTTGATAAATGCATACAGTCAAACATTATATAGAATTTTCACATACCACTACTGTGATTAGCAATTTCTTTGGCTTAAACAAAGGTAAACACTGTGGTAATGTTATTCATTCTTATGACTTCTTCACTGATGGAAAACACTGCTGATTTCATATCATCATAGTATTCTTCAGCATTATGACATACTATTCATGCTGATTTCTAATTCAAAGTAGTTAATAAATAAACACATTGATGTATGTTTTTATTTTTAAAAACCACACATATTAGCATTCAGGAGGGTTATATATGTATATGTTTGCTAATTTTATTATAACTTGTTCAATGTTTTGGAGAGAGACACAGAGAGAGACAGAGAAAGAAGGAGAGGAAGACAGATAGAGATGGGCACTCCTGCAGCCTCTCAGCTGCTGCGAACGAAATCCAGATACTTGCGCCCCTTTGTGGGCAAGTGCGGCATTGCGCCTTTGCGTCACTTTGCATCTGGCTAAATGTGGGGCCTGGAGATTGGAACCGGGTTCTTAGGCTTAGCAGGCAGGTGCCTTAACCGCTAAGCCATCTCTCCAGCTCATAGCATTGTTTTTAAAAAGATGTTATATAATCAATCTATATTCTATATTTCCTATATTGTAAAAAATGTTATATAATCAATCTTTACAATATAGGAAATAGTTTATAACTAGAAACTATAAATGCATATTTTTCTTATTGATTCAACATCAAATATACAGTGCAAGGTTATGATATTTTAAACATATCTAAAAAACAAAATATTCCACCTTTTAATTTAAATTAATAGTGATATAATTTATGGCACTTGAACAAAACAGTTTAGTCCATGGAGCTAAAATGAAGAAGCATAATTTTGCATAGTTACATTCCTTCATGAATATCCTACATTTAGGGCTGGAGAGATGGCTTAGTTGTTAAAAACAATTGTATGCAAAACCTACTAGCCAGAGTCACCCACAAAAGGCCAGAGGGGCATTCATTTGCAGCTCCAAGAGATCATGATGTGCATGTGCCACGCACTAAATAATTAAATACTTAAATATATACCAAATATATCTTAATATATAATTCCCAATTAGTCTAATGGCAATGCAACTATAAACCAATTTCCTGTAACTAAAGGCAGGTGGCTTCAGACTTTTGTTCCAATTAATATTTACCTGAGAAACTTAAAAAAATACTGTTTAATGTCCATGCATTGCCCAAATGTATGCTTTAATTCCAGATCAAAATATAGTGTTAAAAATAATTCCAGCCAGGTGTGGTGGCGCATGCCTTTAATACCAGCATTCAGGAGGCAGAGGTAGGAGAATCACAGTGAGTTTGAGGCCACCCTGAGATTACATAGTGAATTCCAGGTCAGCCTGGCCTAGAGTGAGACCCTACCTTGAAAAACCGAAAAATGAAAAAACTGAGAAAAATAAAAATAATTCCAGTTATTTTCAACTGCAACCACATTTGATCTGTAGTAAGAAAGGGAGAGAAAGCTATTCAATTAATTGAGAGATAAGTTAATTCATATGGAGTCAGAATCAATCAATTGGTTATTTAGGGTCTACCTCCATAAACAAATAGGAAATGATTCTTATATAAATATGGCTGACCTATAAACCATGAGAAGATCACCGAATTATACATGTGGTGGTTGGAATCAGTTGTCTCCCATAGACTCATGTGTTTTGAATGCTTAGTCCCCAGCTGATAGCAATTTGGGAGGTCGCGTCTTATTGGATGTGTGCTGTTGGGGGTGGGCTTGGGGGGGGCTATAGCCAGCTCTCTTGGCCAGAGTTTGGCTCACTCACTTGCTGCTGTTTTCCACCTGCTGTGGCAGAGGTGATGTCTACCTCCTGCTCTTGCCATGCTTTCTTCTGACACCATGAAGCTTTCGTTTGAGACTGAAAGTCAACACAAATGCTTTCATCCTCAGCTGCTTTTGGTGCGTGTTTGACCCCAGCATTGAGAAGGTAACTACAATACAGTAATAGTGCTGGGACTATTACGTGTACTCACGTATGCCTGCTTACCTAGTACAACTGATGCAGCCTATAACGTTTCCTGATTGTTGTAGAATAAAACAATTTTGTTTTTCTTCTAAAAGACTGGGTCTGGTCAAATGACAGCTTTGCATGTCCTTTTATCTACATCAGTTTTTCTTCTTCTCAATGGCATACTCATTTTCCCTTTAGGTCGTATGATATATTTCATCCGTGCTATCATTGTCCTCCTGACTACTGACAGTTCACTTGGAAAGTTCAACCAAATCTATAGACCACTACCTCTTTTTTAATTTGCATGAAGCATTATTGTTATGCACAGGAAATCAACTATTTTACATATGTCTCATGCCCTAAAACTCCTTTTTCACAGAAGACCAAATTTACTAAGTAAAAGAAGAACAGCTTTGCACATAGAATTACAGACTTATAACTGTCTTCAGTTTTCATCTTTTCTGTAGCTCAGGGTAAGCTGTGTACTTCCAAGCTGCCAATCATAGGTTTCTGCCATCTGATCATTGTTCCCCAGTGTGCAGGGTTCAGCAACAACGTAGATTTTATGTGCACCTGTCTGCTGTTCACTTGTTTCCTCTGCTTGTATGCATAGGCACCAACATTAAGTAGTTATCAGTGAATCCAAGTCCTCTCTGCACACTAAAAGCAACTGGTAACATTATAAAAATTACGGATGCCTGAACATGAGTTCCTGAGATTACAGTTAAATTGTTCTGGGATAAAGCTCAGACAAAGAGTTATTTATTTATTTTTCTTTTGTAACTCAGTTGATTATAATAGACAGCCAAGGTTTTAAATAACTAAGCTACTTGTTAGTAACACAGTTTGCCGCTTTATCAAAAACTCAGGCATTGAGTTCATTACAAGTTCAAGTACCAGGATTAAAATATAATTACCTAGGGTAAAGTCATTATATATGTATGTATATATACATAGTATTACTATACAAATAACAGAAACTGGAATGAATAATAATATCTTTTCATTTGAAAAGTCCTGTTATCAAGCTGCTTGTATATCCATTTTATGAATTTATTGCCTAAGGGGTGCAGATGTTAGACTGCTATTTAGAAGAGACACCCTGTTGTGAAAAACACATTACAGAACAATTAATAACCAGGGGAGCTTCTTCTTTATGCCCTAGTAGTTATCAGTTGAAAAAACTGAACTGATTTTATAGAGGTTAACCAACCTTTTCAATTTAGTATCATATAAACTAAATGAATACATGTACTTATAAACAACTTCTATTCTAGTACCATAAATAGTGAGACATGTTCCAGAAATAACTATTTAAAAGGCTCAAGGAGAAATAATTTTTATTCTAGTTTGTATTCACACAATTCCTTCAGGTCCTTTTTTGGGTACTTTTTGTTCCAGATAATCATTTTCCTTTTTTTAATTGTATTTATTGCTGGGCATGGTGGTGCACACTTTTAATCCCAGCACTTGGGAGGCAGAGGTAGGAGGATTGCCATGAGTTTGAGTCCACCCTGAGACTGCAGAGTGAATTCCAGGTCAGCCTGGGCTTGAGTGAGACCCTACCTTGTAAAACCAAAAAAAAAAAAAAAAAAAAAAAAAAAAAAATTTATTTATTTATTTGAGAGAGAGAGAGAGAGAGAGAGAGAGAGAGAGAGAGAGAGAGAGAAGATGTACACACCAGGGCTTCCAGCCATTGCAAACTAACATCAGACACATTGTGCATCTTGTGCCATTGTGCCACCTTGCACATCTGGCTTACATGGGTCCTGGGGAATTGAACCTGGGTTGTTAGGCATTTCAGGCAAGTGCCTTAACACTAAATTATCTCTCCAGCCCCCAAATAATCCTTTTCTAAGGAGATATTTTGTTGTTATATGTTGACATCTAATTCCTGTTACTTATATTCACTGTTGCATTAGTATGGCAAAATACCTAAAGGAAACAAAGGAAGAAAAGCTTACTTCAGCACATTTTAGAGGTTTCAGAGCATGTGTGTTCACTTGTTGCTATGCACTTGGGAAGAGCATCATAGCAGCAGGACCTTGCAGTAGGGAGCTGCTCCATTTATTGCCACCAGGAAGCAGACAGTGGGACAAGAACATCTGGCTACACATAGGTACTGGGGAAATTAACCCAGCCAACTTGAAAACAAGTACCTTTAAGCATTGAGCCATCTCACCAGCCCTTAAGTGAGTTATAACAGATCCAGAAATCCCTTAAATCATGAGCATGTATATCCATTCTCCACCCACAGAAAGTTCCCCAGCACTTTTGTGCAGTCAGTTCTTCTCTATGATGCTATATGACACCAGTCATCATATACTAATGTTCACTGTGACTTCATGCATTTGTAACAATTTTAATTTTTAATTTTACATATTTTATTTGTTGGAAAAAGAGAGAAAGAAAGAGGCAGATACAGAGAGTAAATGGGCACTAGGGCCTCTTGCCACTGCAAACTCCAGATGCATGTACCGCCTTGTACATCTGGCTTTATGAGGGTACTAGGGAATCGAACCTGGGTCCTTTGACTTTGCTAGTAAGCATTTCAACTATGAAGCCATCTCTCTAGCACCCACTTAAAAAATATTTTATTTGTACACATTTTTGTTGGGATTTTTCTGCCTTGCCATAAAAATGTTGAAATGAATTCATGTTGTATGTTTGAGCTTAATGTATAGCATTGAGATGGTGTGATATTGTACACATGTATTGCTTATTTTCTTACTGGTCACTATTCCACTGGCTGAATATAAACCAGGACTTGAGTATCTGCTCTTCTACCTCTAAGCATATCCCTTGTTTCTGGGGTTATCATAAAGAAGGTCTCTGCATTTTTGTAACAAGTCTGTTTAACAATTTGAAACTGTTTTGTGTGAATATGTATAACTACTATATGTGCTTTTCATTTGTAAGAAATTGCTAAGCAATTCTCTAAAATGATTAAGGAATTTTTACTACTTATGCCAGTGATGGCTAAATGAGAGGATCCTGACCCTTCCCAGCATTTTGTTTTGTCACTTCTTAAGATATTTTCCATATTATTTATTTAGTTGAAAGAGAAAGAAAGAGGCAGGAGAATGGGCAAGCCATGGCCTCTAGTCACTGCAAATGAACTCCAGACACATGCACTATCTTGTGCAACTGGCTTCATGTGGGTACTGGGGAACTGAACCTGGATCCATTGGCTTCGCTGGAAAGTGTCTTAATGGCGAAGTCATGTCTCCAGCCATCTTTCTTTTTGGTTCAACAATTACCATTGCTGTGAATTACATTCTTGTGTATTTCCTCATGAATTATATTTATTTTGAATATTTACATAATGATTTTGAACATCTTTCATGTGCTTAAAGGCTTTTTGAATATATTACTTTATAAATTGCATGTAAAGCATTTTACTCTTTTATGTTAAGTTATTAAACATTTTATCATTAATTGTCATGAATTTTATTATATACTTGGATAGAAAGTTTTTGTGTGGAATATACATCTGATACATGACCTCCAATATCTAGCTATTCTATGTATTAATATTTATTTTGCTGAGATAATATTTTAAAAGTTATTGATAATTTAATTGATTTCTTGTGTTTATGTTGCTGTTTCCTTTCCAAAAACATTTCTTTATAGAACTATATTATTTTGAGTATTTAGATTTTGAGTAGATATAAATAAATTAAATTAATTTGTTTTTATATAGATACTCAATTATCTCATCATGTATTTAAAAGTGTTTTCATTTTATATTAACTTTTTGTATGATACAAAAAGTTTATGGAATATATTGGGAATCCATTTCTGAGTATATTATTTTATTCTACTTATTTAAATTCATGCAACCATATACCATTCTCTTCTTTTTGTGGCTTTATAATAATTCATGAAATTAAGTAATTGTGTCTCTCTCTATATATAGTGGTAGTTTGATTCAGTTGTCCCCCATAAACTTAGATGTTCTGAATGCTAGGTCCCAGCTGATGGCAATTTGGAAATTAAAGCCTCCTGGAGGCAGTGTATTTTGGGGAGTAGGCTTATGGGTATTATACCCAGCTTCTTCTTGCCAGTGTTTGGCACACTCTTCTGTTGCAGTTGTCCATCTGATGTTGGCCAGGAGGTGATGTCCACTCTCTGCTCATGCCGTCATTTTCCTCTGCCATCATGGGGCTCCCCCTCGAGTCTGTAAGCCAAAATAAACCCTTTTTTCCCACAAGCTTCTCTGGGTGGAGTGTTTTCTGCCAGCAATGCAAACCTGACTGGAATATATCTGTGATATTCACAATATACTAGTCTCTCTTATTCCCATACCGCATCCTCTAAACTCCTCCTATATCCTCATGAAGCCCAATAAATTATAAAATAACTCTGTCTACATTAAAATGAGTTCCTGAGGATTTTGTACGGAATCTTGCTGATATCTGAAAGTTAATTTAGGAAGAATAATCAATATAACAATATCCAATATTTCCCTTTATGAACAAGATGTGGCTGACATTTATAAGAAGTAAATGAAAAATAGCTCAGGAAATAAGTTTTTTTTTTTTTAATTTTTAAGTTTCAGAAAGTTCCTGAAATTTACAAGACTAACAAGGTCTCTCCCCAAAGTTATATAGTCAGAAACAACCACTAGGTAGAGGAGAGTTATAGCCAGCCAAGATGCCTGTAAATTATGCAGAAAGCTCCATGGACATAGCTTTCATGAGTCATAGTCCATGATGGGGCTGACTTAAGAAACCTTTCATGGGGTTGGAATATTTTAATTCAGTTGAAAATGCTATACAACACTATAACATACACAGGAGCAGTAATCATTAGATATAGATCCAGAGACAGCAAGCACTCCATTCATAACTTCTTAATTACAGACATTAGGATATAAATTATATGTAATATTTTTACTACTTTAGTTATGTTAAAACTGTATTTGAGTGATTTTCATTACAATTATATAGACATTAAATAAATTTCTGTATATAGCTTATTGCATTAATTACCATCTTGTTGTCAGGACAAAATACCTGACAAAAATCAGTTCAAGAGAGGAAGGGTTTGTTTCAATTTATAGTTCCACAGGCTATAGCCCATCATGGTGCTAAACATTCATTCACATGTGAAATTCAGTAATTTTACTTCAGTTAAATTTTTCTTTCTTTCCTTTTCTCTTCTCTTCTCTTCTCTTCTCTTCTCTTCTCTTCTGCTCTGCTCTGCTCTGCTCTGCTCTTCTGCTCTGCTCTGCTCTGCTCTGCTCTGCTCTGCCCTGCCCTGCCCTGCCCTGCCCTGCCCTGCCGTTTCCTTTTTTCTTTTCTTTTCTTTCCTTTCCTTTCCTTTTCTCTTTTCTTTTCTTTTCTTTTTATTTTTGGAGAGAGTCAGAGAAAGAGAGAGAGAGACCAATAGAGAATGGTTGTGCCAGCAGCCTCTCAGCCACTGTGAACGAACTCCAGATGCTTGCACCCTCTTGTGGGGAAGTGTGACATTGCACCCTTGCCTCACTTTGTGTCTGGCTAAACATGGGACCTGGAGAATCAAACCAAAGTTCTTAGGCTTACAAAGCAGGCACCTAAGCCATCTTCCCAGCCAGAAAAAAATTTTTTTTTTTTTTTTTTTTTGTTTTTCGAGGTAGGGTCTCACTCTGGCCCAGGCTGACCTGGAATTAACTATGTAGTCTCAGGGTGGCCTTGAACTCACTGCGATCCTCCTACCTCTGCCTCCCGAGTGCTGGGATTAAAGGCGTGCGCCACCACGCCTGGCCAGAAAATTATTTTTAATCAGTTATGGTACAAGTCTACTAAAGATAAACCTTTTTAACTGTCTGACAATGATTTTCATAGATTATTTTACTAAATAGAGTGGTACAATTTGAGAATTCCATTTTCACATTCAAGAAGTTACAAGTCTCTTACTATCATCTGTTATTTTGGTGAAGGTAAATGTTTATATTTTTTCACTTTTTAAAGCGTACTTTCCCGCACTATGTGATATATCTGTGTATGTGTTTGCATATGTTATATCTACTTATTTGCCTTACTTTAGAGCATTCAGTAAGCCTTTAAGATCTCTGAATAGATACATTTCATAAATTCTGTAACTGTTTCACTACTGTTTCTTTTTAATATTTGCTTACCATGATTGTTTTGCCCTCTCTTTTTGGAATACACTGTGTATACGTTTGATGGCTTGGACTCTGTGACAAACTTTGGACTGTACACCTGCTTCCTTTTCCATGTTTCTGTTTTTATTTTTGTTACTATGCTTTCTCTTCAGAGATAATTTTCATTGCCATATACATTCTTAGTTTAAATTTTCTCAAGGAATTATTTTATCTTGAATTATTTTATCTTGATTTAATCTTGATATGTTTCAAATATATATATTTGTTTATTTATGTAGTTCTATTCCTCTACTCTATCATGATCTCTTTTTCCATTAATTATTTCCCCTAAACTCATTTTTAATCATTGTTCATTTAAATTTGGTGTTATAATCCCAGCACTTAGGCTATCTCTGGATCTGCTTCTAATGATCATTGCTGCTCTTGAGTATGGTATATTATTGTACAGTATTTTCATCTGGCATTAAAATATTCTAATTGAAGTATTCTAACCTGAAGATAGATTTCTTCAGTTCACCCCATCATGGACTATGACTCATTAAATCTGTGTCCATGGAGCTTTCTGCATAATTTACAGGCATCTTGGCTGGTTATAACTATCCACTACCTAGTGGTTGTTTCTGATTATATAACTTTGGGGAGTGCCCTTGTTAATCTGGTAAGATTCGGGAACTTTCTCAGACTTGTGAATTCCTTATTTCTTGAACCTTGCAAGTTTCATTTACTTCTTGATTCATAAAGAGTCAAACTGTCAAAAATTAATATTTCCCTGGTGACAATGTTATTGAACATTTTTGATGGACTTTCTAAATTTTTGTCCTCTTCCATTTTCAATTGTGTTATTTTTACTGTTAGGTTTTTTGAGTGCCTTATTAATCCTTTGTCCTTAGAATATTTAGCAAATATTTTCTACCATGCTGTAGTCTGTGTATTTACTCTGTTATTTATGTAGCTATGTAGAACTTCTAAGTTTTTGTTAGTGTTTTTTGTTCATTTAATTTTGCTTTTATTAACTGTTTTTTGGAGTCATATGCCAAAGATCACTGGTTATTCCAATATATAATTTATTATATAATTTTTATCCCATTTCAAAATTCTAAATACTATTTTGATTCATTTTGAGTTTTTTTGGTAAAGGGTGAGATAAAGAAATCAAATTTCAATTATGTGTATCAATATAGAGTTGTCTTAGCACCATTGTGGAAGAGGCTGTCCTCTGGGTGAAATGGGCATCCTAAACAATTAGAGAATAAGTGTTGGTGAGAATATCTGAAAAAAGCAAGCTTTCTTAGGCTGATGGAAATGTACATTAACACAGACATTTTGGACAATAGTATAGAGTTTTTGGAAAAGCCTAAAAGTAGATTGACCTATAGCCTAGCTTTCACACTTTTGGTTACATATCAAATGAAATTAAAGGGATATATCAAAGTTACATGTATATTATTGTAGAATTATTCACAATAGCTAAACTATGATATCAACCTAAGGACTCATCTTTCTATGAATGCAGAAAATATATAATATGTGTTTTTATGTACACAAAATAGAATATGATTCAGCCATAAAGAAACATAGAGTGTTTACATTTGCAGCAAAAATGATAGAACCACATAACACTGAAAATAAGCAAGTTACAGGAAAAATAGATTAAAATTGCTTGCCTCTAGTATTTAAAAGCACAAAAAGGGTAACGTGAATGTAAAATACTGATGACAAGACTGAGATGGGTGACAGTGGTATGGATAAAAGTAGACTGAATTTGACTAATACACATAGTATGCAAGTGTTGGTCTTTCATTGACCTACATTAATATCAAATAATTCATGCAACTTAGAAATAAAGTGTAATTTAAAAGAAAATTAAGAAATAGACAAAGGGAGGCTGGAGAGATTGCTTAGCAGTTAAGGCACTTGCCTTCAAAGCCAAAAGACTCAGGTTAAATTCCCAAGGTTCCATGTAAGCCAGATGCACAAGATGGCACAAGCAACTGATGTTCATTTACAATAGCTGGAGGCCCTAATATGCTCATTCTCTCTCTTTCTCTCTCTCTCTGACTCTTTCAAATAAATAAAAAATAATTTAAAAATTTAAAAAGATACCAACAAATGGAAGCTAATTGGCATGTGACAAAATCATGACACAAACATCATCTAAATACTTTAATGGTGGGGTTTGGGTTAGAACTTTCCCTTAACCTAAACTTCGATTTGAGCTTTGATAAGATTCTCAAGTTTTGCTTGTGTTAAGAATGAGCTCTAGGTTTTCTAAATTGTGAATATCTTATTCCTGATTTCCTACCTTTCTTCTTGAATGTGTGGTTGTATTTTTCTTGGCACTCTTTTCTCACTGCCTGCTTTCAGATCCCCTAGAAAAATTTATAGCTCTGCTCCATGGTCCAGCTTTCTCTGTCCCTGCCCTTGTCTACTTTGGAGGAATGACAAAATTGTCTAGAAGAATGGTTTCTCACCATTCCATTCAAACTTTTTGGTTATTGTTGTTGTTTGTTTGTTGTTGTTGTTGTTGTTTTGAGGTAGGGTTTCACTCTAGTCCAGGCAGACCAGGAATTTGCTAAGTAATCTCAGGGTGGCCTCAAACTCATGGTGATCCTCCTACCTCTGCCTCCCAAGGACCGGGATTAAAGGCACGCACCACGACACCCAGCTTCAAGCTTTTTTGTTTGTAGAGCTTCTCTCAGTATTTCTTTGTTTTCTGTTTTGGGGATTTTATTTCATGAAAAATTGTGAGGAAACTATTGTTTTATGGAACCTTGCAGTCTTTAAAAAATATTCATTATTTTTTTAAACTTGATTAATTATATGAGTTGTGAGTTAAAACAACATAACAGATGAAGTAAATTTGTTTTATGGATTTCAGAGTAACAGAATATGTGTACCATTTGTTGGACCAAATATATTACAAAGATTAACATGGCCCTATAACATATTTAAAATCTGTTGCTTAAGAATGATCCACTCATGGGGCTGGAAAGATGGCTTAGTGGTTAAGGCACTTACCTGTGAAGCCTAAAGATCCAGGTTCAATACCCCAGTATCCACATAAGATAGATTTACAAGGTGGGGCATGCATATGGAGTTCGTTTGCAGTGGTTAGAGGCCCTGGTGTACCCATTCTCTCTGTCTTTCTCTTTCTCTCACTCTCAAATAAGTAAATAGATAAAATATGTAAAAAAGAAAGAGGTGATCATTATGCACTGATTAGAAGAAAATATAGAAAAATGAATGCCTTACAATATTTTAATAAAGATCATATTCAACAAGCCCATTCTTTATTTGAGGATAAGGAAAATGAAGTATTTTCTAAATTCTGATGCTTGATTATCTCTCATTAATGGTCTTTAATATGTTTTGTCATTATAACTTAAAATACAAGCTATTCAGAACAGGAACTGATTCTTTTGTGTAGTTATGAACCAGCACCATCACTTAAATAATTCTGCAGTGCTTAACATCAATATGCAGCTAATCAACAGGCAATTGACAAGAAAGCTTAAAATTCCCACATTTATACAAAAAAATGTAATTATTTAGACAGCTCCCTACATATTAAGTTATCTTGAATTCTTCCATTTGGAAAATAGTGTTTCAGACATTCATGTAAAGCAGCATGCAAAAACCAAGATTAACAGTGTGCTGAACTTTATTTGAACGATAGCATAGTGGATATAAACTTTACTCTAGATACATGTAAATTGTGTAATAATAAGATTTTACTGATAAAATAAGTCACCAAACTCTGACTGATATAATATTGACAATTTCAATAAATGGGCACTAGAGTATTTAATGTTTTCAGTAGTACAACTGAGTATCTCTCTGAAGAATTGGAATAAAAGCAAAACATCCTGATTTTCTTGATTTAACCCATGATTTTTCGACAGTATTTATTTCTAACTCCTTTGAATTGTATATAAAGAGCAAGATCAGACTAGATAAACTCTGATCTTCTGAAAGAAGCTGCAGCAATGCAAATTCTGACTAAGATAAGGGAACCATATCCACACTACTTTTAAGTTTAACATGATCCACTGTTATCAAAATCATATATCAGTCATTAAAGTTGACTGTCTAATAGATAACGCCTATGAAATTAAGATCAGGGTGTAATTAAGTCTAAAGCTGAATTAAAGAACAGAATCCAATTATCTTAGCTGGTACCCAACTACATTTTTATTCACATTGTCTGTAAATATAAACTGATTCTGATTTTTCTAGAATAGCTACTAAAAAGCCATTTAGTTATAGTTTTCATGATGAAATATTTTGTCACATAACATAAAGTGGCCAGCGGAAAGGCTCATATATAGTTTCACAGCATGAGACCAGTATATCTTGAAGTCTCTCAGTAACAAGTAAGCTCTCCCCTATGTCTTCAAGTAGAATAGTTTCATTTGCAGAATGAATTGGCTCAAATTACAGAAATAATCAGTTGGAATAGTGGAGGCTAAGCTGACTGAATATTGAAATATGAACAGTTAATTCTTGTGTGTCATATATGAATGTAATTTTACTTCTTTGCTTTTTAAAATAAAGTTTAAGAATCTGCTCATAATAATTAATTTATATTTTAGTGACAGATATTAATCAAATAATGTCAACACATTATATGTTTCTATCTATGACATCCAAATAAATATACTGAACATACAATTGTGGTCACCTCAGTAACCATCCAAATCCTGAACTACATCTACATTATGTTAAAGTATTTTGCTTTTATATAATCCCTTTATTTAATACAAAATATTGCTGGAAGCTAATAAATTAAAATATAAATAATTAGAAGATCATTCGTGGTGGTTTAATATTTTGTTCACACAAACAAAAAAAATGAAATATTTTAGGAATAATGTGAAATTCGAAGAAAAGCAGTTTAGGAACAGGAGTATTAGGAAAGCACTGTCATGAGGATGAGGCAGTTGGGATCAGAGAGGGCTAAGCTGGTGTATGACTGGAACTTGCAGAGAACCGGGGAATGTGGACATGTGTTATGATGAAACTCAACTAACTTAGGACCTGGGGACACTTCTTTGTCACATATCCTAAAATCAACATTATCTGTTGAAAGTGATTTTTTGAGGGCAGTCTCTCTCAAATAAGGTCCCATAAGAACCTAACAATCAACTTATAAGTTCCTGACTCAATATACTGAATGAATGAATGAATGAATGAATGAACAGGATATCTACCTACATAAAATAAAAGTTAACATAGGCTGGCAAGATGCCTTAGTGGTTATGAATTTAATATATAATGATGCAAAGAACTCAATATGAGAAGATAATTAATGAATCTAATATTTCTCAATAATGAGTTAGTGAACAGATGGATATGTTGGAAAATTATTATGTGACAGAAAGACAACATCAAAAAAGTGACATTAAATATGTGTGAAGGGATAGTCATATGGGCCATAAACCAAGAAGTTCCAAAGCTTGTATAAAGGAATGAGGCAACAAACAGAGAAATTGCTACTTAGAAAGAGGAAGGTCTTCAGTGGTATGGGGGCAGAAAAGAGGGTAAAAAGAAGATAATGGGACTGAAATTAAATGAAATTAAAGTCTATTCATATATTATTAAAGTTCTCAACACTGAAAAGAAAATCACTGAACAGAAGCTGGGCACCTTTCAAGGGAGAAGAACCGTGTGTGAAAGACATATTGTGAGGCACTGTCCTCCCCATAGGAAACAACTTGTACATTCACGAGGGAAAAAAGAAGATAATCTGATGAGACTATGTCAAATTTACAGTATGTTAGTGTATTAAAGTTTCCAATAAAATTATAAAAAAATATAAAAAAGAGAAAATGTCTGGCCACATACAAAGGCAAGCAAATCTCTTTGATCAGATATCACATCAACAATTCTAAAAGCAAGGAAAGCATAAAGTGATATATTGCCAGCCCTGAAAATAAATAACTTCCAGCTAAGATTCTTATACCTAGTAAATTTCCTCTTAAAAATCGATGGAGGGCTGGAGAGATAGCTTAGTGGTTAAGGCGCCTGCCTCCTAAGCCTAAAGAATGCTGGTTCCAATCTCCAGCAGTTCCAATCTCCATGTCCCACGTTTAGCCAGATGCAGTGACGCAAGGGCACAATGCCACACTTGACCACAAGGGGGCGAACATATTTGGATTTCATTTGCAGCAGCTGAGATGCTGCTAGCGTGCCCATCTCTATCTGTCTTCCTCTCCCCCACTTTCTGCCTCTCTCTGTGTCTCTCTTCAAAAAAAAAAAAAAAAGATGGAAAAAATAGGTCATTTCAAAGCAATCACAAATAAAGGCAATGTATGTCTACCAAGCCAGTATTGCAGAAAACAGTTAAAGGAAGACTATGCACAGAGAATGAAGTAAAAACAAGGTTCTACCTATAAGAGCACAGCAAATAATTAATTGCGTGCAAGAAATAAATGGATAAAGTACAACCAGAAAGGAACCCACCATCTTCAACAAACCAAAACCATCTATACTAATAGAGGAAGAAGAAAGGAGCTAGCTAGTTATAGACTAATCAGAGAACTCAACAAAATCATGTCAAATAGTAAAATATTCTCAAGATAACATTAAATGCAAATGGTCCCAAATTCATTATTTAAATAATGCACACTGACCAGACTATAAAATGCTTTTCTATAAGTGGTTGCTTATAAGAAACCCATTTCATTAGTAAAGACATAAATAACTGAGAATTTTGACAAAAACACCAAAAATATTGAGAACCAAAGGATACAAATTAACTTGCGACATAATATAAATTGAAAGCAATTCTATCTGATAATGTAAATTTAAAAGCTGGAAATAAGAATAAAGAAGGTTCTATATATTAATAAATGAAACAACTAACCAAGGAGATAGAAATATTGGAAATATTTATGTGCTGAATGTGCACAACAGAATGATACATTTTTGTATGTGTGTATACTTTATGTGTATGTGAGTGTGTGCGGGTGTGTGAGTGCAAATGTATGTGCAACATGACATGCATACAGAACTTAGAAGATAATTTATGGCCCTGGTTCTTGTTTTCCACCTTATTGGAAAGAGGACTACTTTGTTCACTGTGGTGTCCTCCAGGCTATCCAGACCACTAGCTTCAGATATTCTGTCATCTCCATATCCCATCTTGTAATAGGAGAGCTGGGATTCAGGGAATTCTCTACTGTATACATCTTTATCCACCCTCCACTGCCCCTATAATAGTTTTTTATATTTTATTTTTATTTATTTGACAGAGAATGAAGGAAAAAGAGAGAGAGAGAAAGAGAGACAGAGAGAGAGAATGGGCTGGCCAGGGCCTCCAGCAACTGCAAACAAACTCCAGATACGTGCGCCCCCTTGTGTATCTGGCCAACATGGGTCCTGGGGAATTGAACCTGGGTCCTTTGGCTTTGCAGGCAAATGCCTTAACCACTAAGCCATCACTCCAGCCCCCTATAATCAATTTTCATCTGGTTTATTTATGTATTTAAGGATTTAATAACCATAGTATTAATCAAAAAAATAAAACCTTTCGTAGGATTGACTTGTGTCCACACCCTTCCCTACTATTCTACTGACTTTCTCTTTGCTCCAGCCAGACTTCTTTTTGAATGAACAACAGGTCATTGAGTACCTCAAGGAATAGATTTAAAACATTTAGAATCAAATGACTATGAAAGCACACCATATGAGAATGTCTAAGATATGGCATGGTAGTTCTGAGAGGAAGGTTTGTGCTGTATGTTCTCACATTGTAAAATAAGAAACATCTCGGGCTGGAGAGATAGCTTGACAGTTGGGGTGCTTGCTTGCAAAGCTTAAGATCCTTGTTCTATTCTCCAGGTCCCACATAAGCCAGATTCACAAAGTGGTGCATGCATCTGGAGTTCATTTGCTTTGCAGTGGCTGGAGGCCTTGGAGCACCCATTCTCTACCCCCTCTCTCTCTGTCTCTAATAAAGAAATAAATAAAAATAAATGTTTAAAAGATAAACATCTCTAGTAAATAGGCTGATGATTTAATAAAGATTATATTAGAAACATATCAAATAAATTAAATTAGGAATTGAGCCAGGAGTGGGGGCACACATTCCACCATTCAGGTGGCATGTCAGGAGGATCGCTGTGAGTTCAAAACCAGCCTGAGATTCCATAGTGAATTGCAGGTCAGTCTGAGCTAGAGCAAGACCTACCTTGAAAAAACAAATAAATAAACAATAAAGAGTTGGTTCTTTGAAAAGGTATACAAGAATGATAATCTCTAGCCAAATTAGTAAAAAAGAGAGTGTTTCAAATTTTAAAAATCAGAAATGAAAAAGATGATAGAACAGACTCAAGTGAAAACTAAAGAACATTGATCAATAAGGAATATTTTGAAAATTTATATTCCAATATTGTAGAAAATCTACAAAAATGGATAAGTTACTAAACCAATGTTTCTTACTAAAATTAAATCAAGCAAATATAAATAGTTTAAGCAGAACTATATCAAACAAATGAATTGAAACAGTATTTAAAATTGAAATAAAGCCTGTGATTGGACAGATCCAATGCTGAATACTACCAAAATTATAATGACGGCCGAACACAAATATTTCTTCTTTTTTTTTGGCTTTTTCATTTTTTGGTTTTTCAAGGTAGGGTCTCACTCTAGCCCAGGCTGACCTGGAATTCTCTATGTAATCTCAGGGTGGCCTCAAACTCACGGGGCTCCTCCTACCTTTGCCTCCCGAATGCTGGGATTAAAGGCATGAGCCACCACGCCTGGCTATGAACACAAATATTTCTAAAAATATTCTACAAATAGCAAAGGACAAAATAGTACCAAACTCATTGTATGTAGTAAGTATTATGATGACATCAACAAACAAAAAAATGCACAAAGGATGATGATAAAAAATAACAAAGTATAGACCAATTTCCATATAAACAAAGATGCAAAATTTCTCAAAAAATTGAAAACTGAATTAAAAAGCACATTAAAAAGATTATGCATTAGAAAAAAGTGGGTTTTATCCTAGGAATTCAAGATTCATTCAACACTTATAAATTAGTAATTCCAATACAACATGACACAAAGTTAATAAGAAAAGACATACTCATCTCTATAGACAATAATGGGGCATTTGAGAAAGTTTCACATTCTGCCTTGATAAAGTCCTGAATAAACTAGAAATTGAATGAGCATATGTCAACATAATAGAGGCTATATATGATAAAACTACACTTGGCATTATACTAAAATCAGAGAAAAACTAATAACATTGCATTTATTATCTGTAATAAAAGAGGGTGTCTATTCTCTTTTCTATTTTTCACCATAGAATACAAATCTTAGCTAAACAATAAAAGAAGAGAAGAAATAAAAGGGATATAAATAAGGGAAATAATGATTCTATAGTTGAAATACTGCCAATTATTCCCCATAAAACTCTTAAATCTGATATTACTTTCACAAAAAAAGAAAAAAAAAAGGAAAAACATCAATTTAAAATAATGTCAAAAAATTATGTCCAGGAATGGTGGTGAACACCTTTCATTCCAGCACACAGGAGACAGAGGTAGAAGGATCACTATAAGTTGAGGCCAGCCTGAGACTACCTAGTGAATGTCAGGTCAACCTGGGCTAGAGTGAAACCCTACCTCCAAAAACCAAAACAAAATTATTTTTCTAAGAGGAGGTGAAAGAAATGAAAACTTTAAGGGGTTCTACTTAGTTTAAAAAAAAAAAAAAAAAAACAAAATGAAGAGGACACCAGAAGAGCCAAGAATAATGGTGGTTCATGCCTGAAATCCCAGCATTTGGAAGGACAGGCAGGAGATCTGGAGTTCAAGGTCATTCTTAGTACACAGAGAGTTCTCGACTTGCCTGTGATACATGAGACACTCTATCAAAATTTGTAATAGAAGACACTAAAAGATGAAAAGACTTCCATGACCACAGCTTGGGTAGCTCACAGCCATGAGGAGCTGGGTCAGAAGTATTATATCTTTCCAGAACACGAGAAAGATTGCACATTTCTCAATGGGAGAGACTCCCCTCTGACTGACAGCATATACAGGAGCTCTTTTGTCCCATAATACCTAGATATGGGAGAGGTGGGGGAGGAAGGGATTTTTATTATTAACTAGTCCATGTGATACCTGCCTCATCAAATTTCTTTGTATGTCCATCTCAATGAATTTCCACTACCATGAACTTAATTAGGTATTAGACATATTTCTCATTGCTCTCTCTTGCAGTTGTTGTGTTCTTATTCTTCCTGTGATTACCACCAATAAACTTTTCACATATTTCTATAACATGATTACTGTGCCTCAGAACACCAAATTATGTAATGATTCAAATATCACATTTCTTTAACTATGAGAAGTTTTTGTACTGGAATGACCCCATTCTTTTTAATGTGCACACCATGTGATGCCTCAATTGTACTTTGACAACATAGAGCAAAAGCTACCCTCATGTCAGTGTTATCATGTCAGAGATTAAAGGACTGACGTACTCAGAAGAAGGAGCATGCAATCCATGATGTGCACATGTTCCTTTGTTCCAAGATTTTAACCATTTTGGGTGATGATTCTGTTTTAGTATATTGGTTATGCCTACTAATGAGTATATGCACATGAATCTGTTACTAAATTCATAGAATTGGAATGATTATGCACACACTAAGTCTGTGTTCAGCTTTAATCAGTACCCAATCTGTCACTTGAAGTGCCTTTCCTGTAATGTACACTAGTTACTTCCATGGAAGAATATGATAAATCTTTATAAAAACCTTTTCCCATATTTCCCAGAAAACACAAGAGGGTCTTTTTTGTTGTTGTTTGTTTTTTGTTTTTTTGAGGTAGGCTCTCACTCTAGCCCAGGCTGACCTGGAATTCACTATGTAGTCTGAGGGTGGCATCAATCTCCTGGCAATCTTCCTACCTCTGCCTCCCTTCTGTTCTGGGATTAAAGGCGTGCACCACCACACCTGGCTTATTCAAGGTTTTTTAATCTCCTTTCAAATAATAATTCAATAATAGAAAAGAAATCAAGCTGCAGTGACAAAGACACATTAAAGAAGTATTCAGAAAGTGCATTTCCACTTTCTGTTCCTCCATGGAGAATGATTTGATGTGTTCTATTAAATACAGGTTAACATAAGAAGAAACTGAAATACTTCCTTTATGTGCTGATCAGATCAAAAGAGAGCTCAGAAACCAGCTCAGATGCATCAATATTTCTATATGTAACATGGAGTCAAATTGGAGACTGGTACCCTTCTGTCTGCCTTGAAAATATATTAGTTATCTCTTTAGAAATTCATGCATTGTATGAGGTAAGGCTGCAACCTGTGGTATTTATATAATGCACATAACAATAGTTAATAATACACAGAGAGTTACCCATTGAAAACCATCAAATATGGTTCTAATTACTGTGTAATTCCAGTGCACTATAATCAAATGCAATTATTCTAAAACATTTCACAATGTGAAATGATGTTCTTAGTAAAAATGTTGGGTAATTGTATCAACATATTTAAATGCTTGCAGGTTAATCCTCTCACTCCACTGGCAGATCTCTTCAGGTTTCAGTGCTCTGCCACAAAGTATGTACACTTGCAGAAGCAAGGCAAAGCAAGAGAACATTAAATCGGAATTATATTAAAAGTTTTTGGTACAGTTCATGGGACTAAAATCAGCATTTATGGCATCCTATAGCATTTTGAATTTTTCTAGAAAGGTTCTAGCATAAGATTAAAATTTTAAAATAAAACATTAATCATGTAAAAGCACTACAACATTAAAATTCTATGTGAGATAATTTAAACATGGTATAGCTTCAAAATAACATTTTCTGCTTAGCAAAATAAAAATAATCACTGAGACATCTCAGTACACCAAAGGGGTGTTGGAAACCAGGCTCATTCACCAGCTAAAGAACCTGGCATAATTGTAGTGTTTTCATGCCTCTGCTTTCCCTGAAGTACAAGTAGCACACAGAAGGCTACTCCATATGTTGTGACTGAGGGACACAGGGGCAAAGTAAATTTTACTTGATGATTGTACAATATAAAGTGGACTTTTCCTCCATAGCCTATCACCGTCTAAAATCAGCAAGCCCATGGGTAAAGAACCAATCTTCTGATTTCTGGTATGTTTACATCCATAACTGACTGACTAAGTGTTCAGGAACTTGCATAATCAAATTTAGGAGTTTAGCCGCTTCATGTTGACAATGTGTAGAAGGTTCCTTATGATGGGCATTAGGATCAGACTTGCTTTCTAATTCCTTATGGTGGTTAAACATCACACAACACATGCTGGAAATATCAGTGCAGGTTTTTTTTTTTTTTTTTTTTTTAAGAAAGAGACACACAGAGAGAGAGAGAGAGAGAGAGGAGAACAGATAGAGATGGGCGAGACAGCAGCCTCTCAGCTGCTGCGAATGAAATCCAGATGTGTGTGCCCCTTGTGGTAAAGCAGGGCATTGCACCCTTGCGTCACTTTGCATCTGGCTAAACGTGGGACCTGGAGATTGGAACCGCTGGAGATTGGAACAAGCGTTTCTTTGGCTTAGCAGGCAGGCGCCTTAACCACTAAGGACATCTCTCCAGCCCAAGTGCAGCATTTTTAACTGTGAACAGCATGGTATGGACGTAGTACAGAGGAGTTGCCTGGTTGAGGCTCCTAAACACCACTGTGACTCAGTGATCTGAGAAGAGATACTTTCCTCAAAGATAATATATCCACATCACAGAGTTGTGCCATAGATGAGTCTCAATAAAACACCAGGAGGTCTGATAATCTCCAGGTATTTTAGCCATTGAGATTAAATTGCAATTTCCTAATTAGGTTGTAATTCAAATATTAATTTTCCCAAGGAGGGATAGCCAAACTGTCTTTGCAATTCACACAATCCTAATTAAACTCAGTGGGTCACAAGAAAACCACTAGTAGAACAAAAGAGGTTCAGCAGATGTGCTCACAGGAGAGCAGTATCCTGTACAGAAGGTGTTACATTACAGACACAGCACCACTTAATCAATAAATTGGTGTTAGTAAAAAAAGTTCTATACCACAACACTTGTATACATAACACACACGTTATCATCCATAGTATTAGAACAGCACATAATAATAGGACTTTTTACAATAAAGTTTGTAATCTGATTTAATTTGTATCAAAATATTTACCCCAGTTAAGGAATAGTGGCACATGCATTTAATCCCAGAACTTGGAAGGCAGAGGTAGGAAGATCACCATGAGTTTAAGGCCACCCTGAGAATACATAGTAAATTCCAGGTCAGCCTGGGCTAGAGTGAGACTCTACCTCAAAAAACCAAAACAAAAATCAAAAAACAAAACAACAGTTTAGCCCATCTGTAAAGATACACAGTTTTTCCTTGTCACATTAGTTTCATGTGAACTAAAATTACCTGATAAGAAGTAATTGTTTGCATTGATAAACATATAATTTCATATCATTAATAAAATATATTGAACACAAAACTTATGCCAAGGATTTTTAAAGACATAAGAAAACATTATTCTTCAATGTTTTGTACATCCTACTATATGTATATAATTATGATATAGTACATCAATAAATGCAAAAATATGAACAGAGATCTGAGGAATTTCAGATTGGACAGGTGTATATTTAACATATGGCTATCATAGTTCCAGGAAGATGATAAGTAAGATGGATATTGAAGGGTGAAGAGAATCTTGACAAGAAGAGAAAAAAAAGTGACATTTAAGGTTGAAAAACATCTTATAGATGTAAAAGTAAGCATCATCATTTCATGATAGTCATTTATAAGAGGTCAGAATCTCAAATTTACTGGCATTACACATATAGATTAATAGGAATGAGATGTGTAGAACTAAATTACACAGTGATTTGTCTACATGTCATAATTGAAAGCTAAGAATTTATCTCCTAAGTAACAGGAATCCATTTTATGTAGGAAAATAAAACTGTAAGATAAATATTTTCAAAATAACAAGATATGTAAGCCATAGGAAGAAATATCAGTGAAACAGGTGAGGAACAGGCTTTCTCTCTAGAGCCTGTTTGTTCTTTCTCTCTCTCTCTGTTTCTCTATCTCTCTCTTTCTGTCTCTATTTCACTTTCTCTCTTCTTATTTTATCCAACAATTTTTTTCATACTTTCTATACTTCTTGTGAATATTTTGGATATTGGACAGGCATAACATGACCATTGGTATTGTCAAAAAAAAAAAAAAAAACTTTTTCTGTCTTTTTTTTATCAAACAAATTTTTCCATTCTTTCTATATTTCTAGTGAATATTTTGGACATTAGCAAGACATAACTATGCCCATTGGTGATTGTTAAAAATAAAAAAAAAATTGAACTACCTTCTAGCTTAGTCTCAGAGACAATACCTGTATCATCTGTAAAACATTTATGTTATGTGACCTCACACAAATTACTAAACTGCTCAGAATTTTATGAAATTTGTATAAGGAAAGTACTTTTACTTACAATACAAACTTGATTATCAAGGCATGTAATAGTTTAGCATATGTCTGACACATATATAAAGAATACTAGAAAATTTTATTTAATGAAAACTGAGACAACAACAAACTTGCTAGAAAGAGTTATTCCAAGTACTAGATGTGATAACTATCTTGGGACTGGCTTTCTTTCAGATTCAAGCCAGGACTCGCCATTATTCTATATATCTATATATATATATATATATATATATATATGCATGGTGTCTTCAGCAATAGGGTCTTACCTTTTAGCTCAGGGGGTAATCAAGTGCCTCGACAGAAACCTGTCTTGATTTGGGGACCTGTCAGTCTCTCCAATATTTTGGACTTAGTTTTGTGTTTGGTTTTCTCCACCCTCCTCTTCCCTCCACCCAAACCTTTCTGTCACTATTTTCTGGGCCTTTAGTTGCCTGTCAGGTCCATCAGCAACTCTAGCTGGTCCATGTTAGGAATCGAAAATGAGTGAGACCATGCAATGTTTGTCTTTCTGAGATTGTGTGAGTTTGCTGAGTATGATCTGTCCCAATTCTGTCCATTTTTTTCCACAAATTTCACTGTATCATTTGTTCTTACTGTTGAGTAAAATTCCATTGTGTAAATGTGCCACAACTTCATTATGCATTCATCCAATGATGTGCATCTGGGTTGATTCCAGTTCTTTGCTATAATGAATTGAGCAGCTATAAATATGTTTGAGCAAATATCTCTGGAGTGATGCATGAGGCAGTCAGGATAAATGTTCTTTAAGGGAATAGCTGGGTCTGTTGGTAGTCTATGTTCATCCTTTTCAAGAATCTCCATATTGGTTTCCACAGTGGTGTTGGGGGAAATGGCCAACAACAGTCTGAGCAACCAGAGATCTAAGCTACTCAGAAGCAAACACCCTGACAAGATGTATACAGCACTGCAATAGTGGCACACAGCCTTGGTGGGTAACCAGTCGCTTTCAGATTGGCTAAGAGATCCTCTCAGTATAAAGGAACCCATATATGGAATTGGGAACCAGATCAGAATCCTATGGAGACAAAGATTTGCTCTCCAGTGTCAAGCTCTCATTAGTTTTTGGCTAAAAGAAGGGTTACATATATCCAATTATCCCTAAATTAATAATGTTTATCCCATTTATACTATGCTGAATTCACTGTCTGTTGGAGAATCTGTTCTTATTTTTCTGAAGGTCATGAGACCTGAGTAGATAAAATACCCCTCGCACTTCAGCCAACCAGTAGTCTAGTGTCTTTTAAGTGTATACAATAACTCAAATATCATCAACAGCCTAAGGAAGACGATTTGATTTGATTGAATCACATGATAATTTGTAATTATAAAATTGATTATATATTAATGAGTGCTCTCAAAATTTGCATGGATGTATTGTTATAAGTGTTAAATTATTAAAACATTTTTTTCATGATGAAAAAAGTGTTATTCCCAGGAACAGATCACTTTTGCTTGTATATGTGTGTGTACTATGCTTTTACATGTCTGTATGTTTATGTGTATGCATCTGGGGGTGCCATAGCTCATCAGGTACTGTCATTAGTTCCACATGGCTAGGATGAACATCCAACAGTACAGAGTGTAGGGGAGGAAAGGATTTATTTCAAGTTTATAGATACAGGTGAAGTTCCGTCAATGGCAGAAGAATGTGACTTCATATATCCAAACAGAGAAGCATAAAACACCAATACCAGCCTATGGTACCACAAGTAATCAAGGATGGGAACAACTGAAACCTCTCTGCATAATTGTGGTATAGAATTCAATTCTGCCCTCAGTGACACCTCTTCTATCCAGGCCACTGGAGTTCCAAGTTACAAATTTAATTTTAACATCTGTGTTAAGGGGTACATACAGTCAAATGACCACAGGTACCGTCCTCAATTTTTCTCCATCTGAATATGTTTGAGACAGGATCACTCACGAACTCAAAACTCAACTGTTTCACTGGAACAGCTAGATATCATGCCCCAGGGACCCTTTAGTATTTATTACTTAAGGGCTGAAATTACAGGTGACTACAACATTAGGCTTTTTCTGTGGGTGCAGGGATACAAACTCAAGTCTTCAGGCTTGTGAGGCAAGCACCTTACAAACTGATTTGTGTACATGGTTCCAAGAAAGAACGCTGTTTGCAAACTTTCACTTTTCTTGATTTTTACATTTCTGTTTTTTTTTTTTTTTTTTTTTTGGCTCTTCCAACTCTAAGATTTTGTAGTCAGTTGTTCTGGTCACTATCTTCAATTTAGCAGCAACACTAAATTATTCCAATTCCCTTTAGAACTCTTATCAATCACATACTTATCAATTCATGCTTTTCTGTTCTAGAAATTACTGAGTTGTCTCAGTCTACTAAGATGAATAGAGTGATTTGCTTTAGCTTGCTGAAAACCAACAGTCAAATGAATAGAAAAATTAAATTTTATTTAATAAATGTTAGGTGTTCTCTGACTTTCTAAAGAATATTGTACTCCACAAAACACTGAAAGGTATGCCTGGGATGATATAATTTCAGCTTCAAATAAATCCTAGGTCACCTGTTCACCTTTAATAAGTGCACTGTCTAAAAATAAGGTATAAAGGTAATTTTCTCTCTATATATAGCCATTGATTATTTCTTTAAAGTACAAAGAAAGAGAAAGAATTACTTAATTACACAGAGCATAATTAGAACATTGAGCATCATTTTCCTAGAAAAAAAATAATATATATATATATATATTTGGTATTAAACATATCTAAATTTTTTTTTTTTTTTTTTTTTTTTTTTTTTCGAGGTAGGGTCTCACTCTGGCCCAGGCTGACCTGGAATTAACTATGTAGTCTCAGGGTGGCCTCGAACTCTCGGCAATCCTCCTACCTCTGCCTCCCGAGTGCTGGGATTAAAGGCGTGCGCCACCATGCCCGGCCATATCTAAATTTTATTATTCCTTTCATAACTGCTCTCTACTTTTGCACTATTGAGATTGATATTTTTCTAATTTAACTGTTATATTACTACCTAGAACAATGCCTTCAAAAGAGTAAATGTTTTAATTATTTTAAAATTAATGTTCATTAATTTGGACATTTAATATACACTGCAAGCCATTTGCCTATACAATAAATGTGTAAGATTTGTATTTCTTAGTAACTAATAGAGTACCAGTCTGTAAAAAAAGTTTGATTAGAAAGGATTAACATGGGCTACAGAGATGACTTAGCAGTTATGGCACTTGTCAGCAAAGCCAAAAGACCTAGGTACAATTCCCCAGTACTCATGTAAAGCCAGTGCAAGGTAGCCCATACATCTGGGGTTCATTTTACAATGCCCAGAGGCCCTGGAGTGCCCCTTATCTTTCTCTCTGTAATAAGTAAATATAATATTTTTAAAAAGAAATGATTAACATCTAATTTATAAAAAGAATACAAATATAACATATGGCAAAATCATACCTACAGAAAAATCAATATGGGTAAAGTTATTCACAAAGTGAAGATTATAATAACACAGTAAGGGAAATAAATGGCATTTGAAGCACATGTTTGTTCATGCATCCTACATATTGGTTATTTGAACCATTTCTTTTCCAGGGTATTGCATGATAACAGCACATGGCTCAATGGTGATTATCAAAACTGAAGTAAATAGGAGTATGATATATTAAAACATCTCTATCAACCCTAGAAAATGATTCTGTGAGGTGCTACCTAATGCAATATGGAAAAAAAAAAGCATCATTAGCATACACAAAAAGGTATCTTGTCGGGGCAAAAATCTAGAGAGAAGAATGTTGTTTATTTTCTATATTGCAAATTTATTATGCATAGGCAAAATCAGATTCTATTAGGTTATGAATATATGTAGTTCCATTGATGAAACAATTTTCTCTAAGCATATATGAGATTTCATTATTTCCACTGTTCTTTCACCTTGTGAAAAACACATATTAACATTGTCAAAAGCCAACTTCTTACTCATGTGTTTAGTTCTGTCAGTTATAGTAAATCTGGCATAAGTTTACTGGTTATATAATGAAAGTTGAGTTCTTAATCTCATTGAATGTTAGGTTTTGAGATGATAAAAATGACAGGCAGATTTATTCATACTATGAAGTAAAATATTTGTAAAATGATATGCCTCATATATTAATAACTGATTTTGAATTTAAACTTTATTTTAAAGATCATTTGCTTATATTTACAATATTCTTTCTTACTAAAAGTTTTTTTTTTTCTTAAAATCATGTCATTTCTAGAGACCTTTCCCAAATATTCATAAACTACAAATATTATTAAAGACAATTAATCTCACTAACATGCCCTTCAAAAACTTATAAAATAAGTGGATGTTAAAATATATTATATTAGAAAATTATCTGATTGGTTAAATACTTTTCTGATAATCTTCAAAATAAAAATATATCTTTTTTACTTCTTAAAAAACAAAATAGTGTTAATTATATTCAAAGCTTTTTCTTTAGACACAGAAGAGAAACAATCATTCAGTGTTTCTTTGTGGCTAAACCATAAACCCTGTTTCTGTATATTATTCAACTTAGATTTATTTTTTTCAGTCAATACTACTTACATTCTTTCTATTCCTTGAATTAAATGTTTCCTTGTACTCTGATGCCCATTATGTAAATTGCACATACTTTACTTGGAAAGAGGAAATACTAAATAATTATCTTTTCACATTTTAATTGGTTTGAGGTAAAGGAAGTAACTTTGCTCCTGAGGGGTGAATGAATAGATATATCTATGATGATATAGATAGGAAGTTGTATAAAGGATCTAAGTTCTATCAGAAAAAAAATTGATTTTGGATCATATTTTTGTATCTAATGATGTTTCAAACTTTCTGGGTTACAGTGACAAAACTGTCTGATACAAACTTACCCCAAGGTCAGCCATTTGTATAACTTAAAATGTACCTCAACATAGAGGTAAAATTAAAGTAACATTATTTTAACAATTCATTTATTTAGGCTAATATGTAAAAAGTTTTATAATTTAGACATAAAATAAACATAAAAATTTTAAAATGTATTTTTACTTTGTAGTACTTAAATGAAGTATGTTTTATATTTAGAATGTATCTCAATTCATGTAAGTTATACTTAAAACACTGGAAAACCATAATATGCCTAATGGCTACCATAGTGGAAGCATGGCTTTTTAAAGAAAGAGAAGCTACTTAAATAAATATGCATTAATATAGACAACCTGTCAGCTACTTATGAAATTTGATGAAAGAACATGGCAAAACCTATCCTAACTCTAATTCTGCTGAGTAAATGGCTTTAGATGTAAGTCCATCTCTGATTTTCTTGAATTCCATTTCTTCACTTCTGTAAAGTAAAATTGCTACGCTTCATGCCTTTCTCCTCTCAATTTGTCTTTTACTTTTTCAAATTATCTTCCAACTTTCTTTCATCCTAAATAACTAAGCAAAAGAGGAGATGGATTTGGGGAATTGGATTTTTTTGTGTTTCTGATTTTGTCTCACAACTAGGATGAATTATTCTTGAAGTATATACTTGCCCTTCCATAACTGCTCTGAGGCATTCGTGTTCATGGTATTGTTTGACAGACTTTTATAGGCACCCCTATTTAGAACTCTCTCAATCAATAATTTTCCCAGAAGTTTTCCAGATCCAAACATTCAAACAAGAGAAATGAGTGTGCAGTGCTACTTACTCTGATGTATTTTCATTCAACTTTAATTTTTTTTATAGTCCAAAATGCTAGATTACTCTCAGTGCTCTCGTCATGATTCCTCCCAAGACATATTGGTGTGCAACAATTTCTGTCATTTATCTGTGTCCTATCACAAAGCTTAAGTCACTTTGCTATTATGTCCTGCATTGTCATAAATCAACAAGGACTTTTCCCCATGGTGCCTGAGCGGAAATTTCCCACACTGAGTTTATTCCAGGGGCATCACTCAGAGCTGTACAGAATGGCGGTGTTTGTGGTCTTTCAATTCCTTTTCCACTTTCCCTTACATTGAATTTGTTTTAACAAGCTGTGTCGAATGTAGCGGTAGATTGAACAATGGTTTTCAAAGGAAACTAACTTTCAATAGCATTGAGAAAAGGCAAAACCTCAGACTTTTTTTTTTTTTTTTTTTTTTTTTGGAGAGAGACACAGAGAGAAAGGGAGAGGAAGACAGACAGAGATGGTGTGCCAGCAGCCTCTCAGCTGCTGCGAATGGCAAACGAAATCCAGATGTGTTCTCCCCCTTGTGGTCAAGTGTGGCATTGTGCCCTTGTGTCACTTTGCATCTGGCTAAACGTGGGACCTGGAGATTGGAACCAGTATTCTCAGGCTTAGGAGGCAGGCACCTTAACCACTAAGCCATCTCTCCAGCCCAAAACCTCAGACTTTTTAACATGCGCTATAGGTCAAAGACTGATGCTCATCACTTCAGAGGAAAGGTGGGAGATGTTTAATGTGAACTCCACCAAATGTCTACCATTGCAGTCCTCAAAATATAGTATATAGAACACTAAAACAGCATGCATTTTGAAATATTAACGCTTTAAGAAATAAATTTACATAGGCATGGCATTTAAAGATTACTGATTTGGGCTAATGTCATCTGATTTTGTTCAGTCTTTTCTAAAATATCAGTTTTTGTACCTAGATATTTGAATATCACCATTTTAATGTGAATAAATATATTTTACGTAACAGAACTGTGAGTTTCAAAGGAATAAGCTTCCAAAATTTTTTATATTTTTATTTTTGCATATTTTTGCCCATGAACTTAAAAATGTTCTCTAACTATTCAACTAAGAACATATTTCTAAGAATATACTGAAATGCACCCTATTCTTAAAATAGACAGCATTTAAAACATTACTCTATTTTAAATTTAATATTTCTGGCTTTTTGTTCCTCAACTTATTACTGTCTCTTCAATCATTCCTGAATGATTTATATAATTTAGTAACCCTAAAAAATATAATTTTTTTTTCTAAAATATTTTGATTTGAATATCACTTTAAATATATTTTACAACTGTGAGTTTCAAAGGAATAAGCTTCCAAAATTTTTTATATTTTTATTTTTGCATATTTTTGCCCATGAACTTAAAAATGTTCTCTAACTATTCAACTAAGAGTTACATATTTCTAAGAAATATACTGAAATGCACCCTACAAAGTCTTAAAATAGACAGCATTAAGTATTTAAACATTACTCTATATTTAAATTTAATATTTCTGGCTTTTTGTTCCTCAACTTATTACTGTCTCTTCATATCATTCCTGAATGAACCAAGTGTATATAATTTAGTAACCCTAACTTGGAAAAAGACAACCAGATGACATTTCCAACTTGGTATTTAAAAATATAGCATGTGACACACAGTAATTCTGAGCAGAAGGAAAGCCTGTTTTTAATAGTGTTATGAATTCATCTATTCCAGTCTTATCTGATATTGTTTTTTTTTTACAATATTTAAGGATTTTTATTTTTTATTTTTAGAGAGAGACAGAGAGAGAGAGAGAGACACAGAGAGAGGGAGAGGGAGACAGATAGAGAATGGGCACGCTAGCAGTCTCTCAGCTGCTGTGAACGAAATCCAGATGTGTGCGCCCCCTTGTGGGCAAGTGTGGCATTGCACCCTTGTGTCACTTTGTATCTGGCTAAACGTGAGACCTGGAGATTGGAACCACTGAAGATTGGAACCAGCGTTCTTAGGCTTAGGAGGCAGGTGCCTTAACTGCTAAGCCGTCTCTCCAGCCCTGTTTTTTATAATTTTAACAATCTATTTCATTATTGTATAGCAACAATTGGAAGGACTAGTGTATTTTAGAATTCTGAATGAAAAGCATATTTCTTTGCATAAAAATAGAAAACAATACCCCCAAGAGATTGAATTATAAGCACAGAAGGTAGCTATAGTTTATCAGCTGTTTTAAGCCACAGTGCAAGAAAGGATCCCCAAAAGAAAAGCAAGTATACGTTTGGGACAGGGTTGTTGTGATGTGACAGTGACTGGGGAGTGGAGTAGGGCATATGGAACAGAGATAAAGAGGGATGGAATTTTACTTTAATGAATTCAATAAATTTATTTATATAAACCAAAGAGCTTTCAATGTCACTGTGTGACTAATGCTGAACAAGACTTGTTTGTATCCACAAATGACTTTGGTCAAATTCTTCAAGGCCATTCTGTTATGTAACGTTTACTACTTGATTTGTGTGTGTGTGTGAGGGGCATTTTCCTATAAGAAAATAAATTGTACTAAAATTGCCTTCATAGGAGTCAAGTATACTTTGTTTTCTATAAACTTATGGGGTAGCTTATCTTTAACTAGAAAATTAGAAGCATTTTTTTTTCCTAGGATGAAAAGTACATGAAATACAATCAAATCTTCCCTCTGTTTCTGATTGACATTTTTTATGATTACAATATACTTTCTTAAATAAGAACACCACATTTAATGCTCCCAATACATCAGTAAGACCAATCACAAATTTAATTTAGTGCTAGGATATGTGAGGAATTGGTAGAAGATCAGTAAATATCCAAAGGTGAACATCATTTTCATGGACCTTCAGGAGAGGACAAGAGTTTGTTTTCTTGTAAAACATAAGGGACAATGCTTTTATATAAATGAAAAATATTGAATTCACTATTTCAGAAAGTTTGAAGTATATCTTACACTAAGTTCAAGGAATCTTTGAAAAAGTTATTTATAAAATTTGTTTGAAAAATAAATAGAAATATTTGATTTGCCTCACATACAGTTTGTTATTTTATTTTTTGAATGTGTGTGTGTATGTATATTTGCATGACATTATGTCTTGCCAACACCATTGGGCTTTACATCTGTGCTGGGGCATTGAACCTAGGCTGGCCATCTTTGTAAGAAAGCATCTTTTAACTGCTGACCTTTTGCACCAGCCCTCTCACACAGGGTTTATTGACATTAAAGATCACCCAAAATTAGGCATATTGTTAGAGGAAATTTGTTCATTATAGAGAAGGACAACATTTTCTGGTGAAGACCAATTTCCACTTGTTTATTCACGAGAGTTTATATGATAATTTTTATGATAATAAAATGGCCCCTTTTGTCATGTAATGTGGTTGATGTGGTCATTTGGAATAATAGTGTAATTGCATCAAAATTTAATTTTTGATGAAAGGAACCTATGCACTTTTGTAAGGCACTGAAGAACTTGAGGAGTCTCTGAGCACTAGGTGTTTATAATGAACTCTCAGTCTAGCATGACCAAAGGAAGTGAAAGAATGTAACTGCCAATCTCACCGCTGAGAGGTGACACTGTGGATATGTAAAGCATGCCCACTGACAGCCTGGACCATGGACCACTGGCATAGGAATTACTTGGATGCCTCTCAGGCCTACTAAACTTAGCAGATAAGTGACACATTGGAAAAAATGGTGTTGCACTAACAATAATATTATTAAGACCCTTTTTAATTGCATTTTAGTCTTTGACAGAATCTCATTGATCACATACCAATGACAGAAAGAAAACACAGGGAACATAATAAGAACACAAATCCAAACTAAATAGAAAAATTAAAAAAAAAAAAAAGAGATAAAAGTAAGGTGACCAAACAGAAAATAGACCAAATTTGACATGGGGGTAGTGGGGTGTTTTATGTCTGTTTCAGCTTCACTGAATTCTTGGAATAAACCCATAGAGGCCATATATTCATAATTCTGGGAGATGAATTGTATAAGACCAATTTAGCTCCATGTATAGGAAAGCACTGAGCTAGATTTCAGATTAAATTTATCCATGGACTGTCATAAATCTTGAAAATAAATTGGTAGAACATGTTTATGCATGTAAATTAATAGTTCCTATAAAAATAGCTACTATACAGAATTCTAGCATGTTAAACTGAGACCTAGAAAGAAAATGTAATGACAATGGCATGGAATATGGGATCTGTCATTTCTGTTCTACCTTTGTGTCAAGGTCATAATCATATATGTAGGAGTGATAGAAATATTTAATAGCTTGTCATTATATGAAAATATAGTGCTAGAATTTGAAGTCAATTATTAAATATAGACAAAAGTAATTTATTAAAGGAAAATATATTGTGACAAAAATGAAAGGTCAGCACTGAGAAACTATGAAGATAACTTGGGACAAATAAAGCCACAATATACAACAGAAGGGCTGGAGAGATGGCGTAGTGGTTAAGGAGTTTGACTGCAAAGCCAAAGGACTCTGGTTCGATTCTTTAGGACCCACGTAAGCCAGATGCACAAGGGGGCACATGCATTTGCAGTTTGTTTGCACTGGCTGGAGGCCCTGGTGTGCCCATTCTCTCTCTCCCTCTTTCTCTTTCAAATGAATGAATGAAAGAATAAATAAACAATATTCTCCATGTGAATTAAATTAATAAAAAATTTATAGAATCTTATACAATGGAAAAGCACAAAGGATAGGCTAATTAAATGTCTCCATAATTCAAGCATGTGAGGATCACTACAAACATAGTGAATACTAACCAAAAGATATTTATATAAGAAATATTACTATTAAGAATAGAAATTCATACAGTATATTAATGAGGGTAATATTATTTTATAATAAAAACAGGAAAGCTTTGAAAAGATGGTAGAGCATATGCTGGGCATTACCTCTACCCCAGAAGGTAGAAAATAGCAGTAGGAGGATGAGATGGACTAGTACTGGCCAACTGAGACTAATAAACCTCTAGGTTCATCTCAGTGACACACCTCCTTCAGCAAGGCTCCACCTCCCAACGTTCTACCAGCTGGGGGCCATGTATTCAAAACATAGTTTATGTTTTTCAAAGCTGAGTTTAAAAACTCTGAGACTCTATGTTGTATGACGCTAACAGCTAAAGTTTATAGTTCATAATGCAAAAGTTATAAACAGAATTATAACAGATTTTAAGAAAACAATCTCATCCTGAATCTAAGTGTGATCTAATAATAAAACTCTCTAATAATTGAATAGAAAAACAAATTTAAGGGGCTGGAGAGATGGTTCAACACTTAAGGCACTTGCCTGCAAAGCCTAACAACCAAGTTTCAAGTCCTTAGTACCCATGTAAAGCCTGATGTACAGTGGTGCATGCATCTGGAGTTCATTTGCAATAGGTGGAGGCCCTCATGTGCCCATTCTCTCTGTCTGTCTGTCTGTCTCTCTCTCTCTCTCTCTCACTCGTGTGTATGTGTGTGTGTGTGTGTGTCTCAATCTCTTCTCTCTCTCTCTGGTTTTAAGTAAATAAATAAAATTATTTTTAAAATAAAAACAAATTTTAAAAATATTAAAGTATAGATGATTCAAGAATACAGTTGACACACTTTATCTACATTTGAAACAATGCCTATGGATGACTACTAGGGACTAAACAACAATCAATTACACATAGATCTTTGTCAAAAATAAAGTAAAGAAATAAATAAATGGCATGCTTAATGCAGAAAATGTTTATAAATTCCAAATAATAATGTGATAATAGTATTTTATGGATTATAACAGTATTAAATCAAATAAAATAAATACATTGATTTAAACATTTTAAAACTAAAGAAAGCTTATTGAGGTGGTGTGAATCAGATATAGCCCTCATAAACTGTGCTTTGAATGCTTGGCCCCCAGCTGGTGGAAATTAAATACAGTCTCCCATTACAAATCTTAGAAATAAGTAGAAAAATATAAGCAATAAATTGTTAGAAATTCTTTGCTAACAGAATATGGGACAAATAATTGATCTATAAAATTTATTTTAAAACCAAAAATTAAATAATTTAAATATTTTCAAAAATCTGAACAAATGTTTCAGTAGAGACTGTATACAATGGCAAATAAACAAATCATTACCAAATAGGAAAATACATATCAAACCTACAGTGATATACCATTGTGCATTTGTAGGAATTATTTTTTTAAAAAATTGATAACATTGTGGATTGTGGTGTGAAAAAATGGCTTATATGTCATTAATGAAAATATAAAATAGCACAGCCTTTATTGGACACAGTTTCTTAAATAATTGTATACCAAACATCTCATGTAATTGTAATCCTCATTTCTTGGGCCCAGACAAAAGTATTCTGGTAAATGCATTAGTAATAGTTCCAAATTGAAAACTGTCCTGATTTCTATTTTTATACATGAAAATAACTAGTATTTAATAATCTTAAATACTAGTATTCCATGGTACTGAAAATTACTGGTAATAATAAGAAATGTGGTGTTAAAGTAGGCAATGCCTTACATGAAGGATCAATGAATTTTACCAAGTGAAATAAAACTAGTCCTACTGGTACACATTAATTATTGTAATTATGTATTATTTTCTTTAATTTCAATATTTATTGATGTATCATTCACATACCCATAACATAAACAATTTTCAGAAAGAGATGGAAACTTAGTATATTCATAACTTTTGTATAATTACTATCACTTATAATTCTGTAATGTTTTCATTGTATTCCAAAGACACATCATACCCACAGTTTCTAAGTTTTTGCAAGAACACAACTTGGGTATATCCTTGTGTTTGGTGTTCTACGTAACTTTGGGCCCTTCTCCCTACCTTAAAGGATGTGAGGTATGGCTGAGAGTACCAGTCCATATCACAATAAACTCAGAAGAATACTCACAAAGCTCATTATAAAGGATATCATATTTGAAATCACAGAAAATGCAAGCATCATAAGAAAATAATAAGTTACATAAAAATAATAATTGGAATGATCATGTATTATCCAATTTAATATGGGCAAAAGGTATGGAACAATACTACTCTGTGCTTAATATAAAGTACAAAAATGTGAACTCAAAATTCAGCACAAATATTATTCAAGAATGAAGTTGAAGTAAACACTGTGAGAAAGTCACATAATAACAGTGGCCTGAAAGGATTAAAGAGAAAAAATTCCCAGCTTGCCAATTACCAAAAATAATGTCTTTCCCCAACAGCCAGAGTGGAAAACTTCATATTTCATGGGACATTGACTACAGCACTCAGAGGCCCTTGTCTCAGATGTGAGGGCAAATAAGTCACAGACAAAATAATGTACTAGTGCTATCTAAAAGCTTAAATGGTAGACATGAAAGTAGAAGCTATTTCCAAGTAAATTAACAGCATTTTACCAAAAAATTCCAGAATATTTGGAGCATAAAGGCCTCTCTAGAAACCACAGGAAAACCTGTTTGGCATAACATTAAGTTTAACACTAGTAGGCATGTACAGAAACAGGTAACATAACTCATTATTTTAATTAAATAAAACTTAAAATTGACCTAGATACAATGCAGATTATAGAAATTGGATATTAAAACAACTTTTACATTATATTTTATTCATTATAAATGGTAGTGAATATATGTTTATTTTAGCATAATAAAATTAAATATAAATTTTAACATTTATTCATAATAGGATAAATGAAGTAACATATTTAGAAATAAGTTAGACATATCAATGCAATGTCAATACACAAAAATCTACAGAACATTGATGATACAAATTAACTCTAAAATGAAATATATCTTGTATATTATTTGACAAAATTCATAACCTTAATGGCCAGCATTCTTTACACAGTGAAAATACAAATTAAATTAAGACAAACATATATGATTTTTAATATTTTATTTTGTTCATGAGATTAAGAAAAAAGAGAGAGAGAGCCAGCTCATGCCATGACCTACTACTACTGCAAATGAATTCTCAAAGCATGCACCATTTTGTACATCTGGCTTTAAGTGGATGCTAGGAAATCAAACCCAGGCCAGCAGGCTTTTCACATAAATGCCTTTAGCCACTGAGACACCACCCCAGTCCCTAAAATACATATTTTAAAATATTTATTTTATTTTATTTCTTTATTTGAAAGGGAGAAAGAGAGAGAAAAAATGTCACACCAGGGTCTCTAGTCACTGCAAACCAATTCCAGATGCATGTGCCACCTGGTGCATCTGGATTTACATGAGTATTGGAGAATCAAACCTGGGTCCTTTGGCTTTGCAGAGAAGCATCTTAAGAGCAAAGCCATATCTCCAATCCCCCCAAAATTTATTTTTATTTTAACTTTTTAATTTGAGAGAGAGAGAGAAACAGATAGAGAATGAGCGCACCAGCAGCCTATCAGCCGCTGTCCGCTGTGAAGGAACTCCAGACACATGTGCCCCCTTGTGCACATGTGCGACATTGCATGCTTGCGTCACTTTTGCATCTGGCTAAACGTGGGACCTGGAGAATTGAACGGGCATTCTTACGCATCGCAGGCAGGCACCTTAACCATGAAGCCATCTCTCCAGCACAAAAGATATTTTTAGTGAAGATTAGAGTTGACAGTTTATACTAGCATTGTCAAGGCACAGTTTAAATATGTGATCATCAGACAGCATATATATGGAACACAGTACCCTTCAAAAACGCATCTGCATATATATTTTGAATTAAGTCTTCAGTCAGGTCTAGACAATTCAGTGAAAACAAAAATACTACAAAAATACGTTTAAACACCTTGCTATTGCTTTTGAAAGAAAAGGGAACACTTATAAAATTGAAATGAATCAACTTTAAAACCTAAATGATGAAACTTCCAAAAGAAAATCTTTGTTATGTTGGGTAGGGAAAATATTCCTAGATAATAGAAAATGCATGTCATAATTGAAAATAACAAAGTGAAATATATTAAAATAAAGCAATCCATTGTTAGCAGATACTATTACAGTAAGAAAACATAATTCATGAACGAGAAAAACATGTTTAATTGAATGTGTGTAAAAATGTGCCCAGAAATTTATAAAAATCTTATACATGAATTAAAATAGAGCAAACAACCTATTAAGTCAAATATTTGAACAGTCAAAACCAAGTGTTTAAATAAACACCTGAAAGCTGATTATAACATTTGTCATGGGAAAATTCCTAAGTCAATTCATATTATGAAAGCCAAGTTTTAGAGTGGATTTTTGCTGTGAGAATTATATACATTGCTGGATACAATGTAAAAGCATATAAATAAAGATAAAAATTGAAACAATTACTTTGGAAAAGTATTTGGAAGCCTCAAAATATTAACTAAATACTTGTTATAATTCCTATTCATTTTATTTCTGCATATCTATTGGATCTAAATGAAAAAGTTTAATTTTGCTATTTTCACATGAGTGAGCTTGTGCATGTTTGAATGCATACATGTGGGATTTTGTGAACATGAATGCATGTGTGTAGGCCAGGGGACAGCCCCAGGTGAATGCTGTCCATCTTTTATGAGAGAGTCTCTCATTGGCTCAGAAGGTACTAAGTATGCTAAACTGGCTTTCTAACATGCTCACAGGGATCCACCTGTCTCCACCTCTCTAGCACTTGCATTAAAAGCACACACTTTAACAAGCTTTTTTTATTTTTTTTTTTTTATAAGGTTTCTGGAGATCAAACTCAGGAACTCATGATTGCAATGCAAGTACTCTACTTGCAAAGCCATCTCCTCATACACTAAATGGAAGCCTTTTTGACACAAAAGACTTGTTTGTGCAGAAAATTGTTGTAAATTAAGTACTTAGCATCTCTTTCACCAGTTAGTTAAAAATGCAATGAGTGCTATATATACTTTTGAAGTGCCTCTTTGAAAAATATATTTGCAAAGGGTGGCAACCAGTTGGAAATTCATCCAAATTATTAAGTGACCCCAACAATGTTAGAACTGAAACATTTTTTTTTTATTAAGAACATACTTTGGGTCTGGAAAGATGGCTTAGTGATTAAGGCCTATGGCTGCAAAGCCTAAGGATCCAGGTTCGATTCTCCAGGTCCCATGTATGCCAGCTGCACATGGTGGATGCTTGCATCCATGCATCTGGAGTTCATGTGCAGTGGCTGGAAGCCCTGGCACACCCATTTTCTCTCTCTTTCTCAATCTCTGTCTTTAATAAATAAATAAAAATAAATCTTTAACAAAAGAAAAAAAGAAAAAAAAAAAAAAAAGAAGAACAAACTTTGTAGGGACTGGTTAAGTGCTTGCCTGTGAAGCCTAAGGACCCTGGTTTAAGGCTCGAGTCCCCAGTATCCACGTAAGTCAGATGCACAAGGTGATGCCTGCATTGGGAGTTCTTTTGCAGTTGCTGGAGGCCCTGGTGCCCCCATTCTCTCTCTTTCTCTTTATCTGCCTCTTTCTCTCTCTCTCTCTCTCTCAAATAAATAAGAAATTTTAAAAATTTAAAAAAAGAACATACTTTGTATGGATACATCATGTGTTGGCACCATCTTTTCCCTCCTTTGTTCATGCTATTAAAGAAGATGGAAAAAGAGTGTCCAGCATATTTGTGACACTTGTGTAGTTTAATATTTTCAGAAGCATTAAACTCTGTATAGTCAATGAAAGACAAAAATCCTGTTCCAGAATGGAGACTAAAGAGATATGTAATTGTGAAGCTGAGGATCACCAAGTAAGGGGTATTATTGATGCAGTTAATGAGATCAAATGGGCCTACATGTGAGATCACAGTAATCTAGGCCAATGAAACATTATTGTTAAATTGTACCTACTGTAATTATGTAATCTTTCCTCTTTTATATGAAATACACAAAACACTTGGGACTGAAGTCATTCACGCATATTCTTTTTTCTCTATTTCTATAATTTTTTGTAGGTTTATACTTGCTTAAAGCATAACAAATATATATGAGATTTTAAATGAAAACAATATGTAATGTTTTAAAATTGATCTTTTTAGAAAAGTATGAATATTAAGTATTCTCCAAACAAAGAAATGAAAAGTATATGAGGTGATGGGGGTATTAATTAGTTGTATTTGATTATTCCAAAATATAAATAAAGCATTATATTATACCCACAAATGCATATGAATATTAACTGTGAATTTAAAATATACTAAAAATAGCAATTAGGTGGAACCACAAGATATCAAAACAAGATAACAAATGTTCAGCAGCTTCTGTTTCTTGCTGTGGGCTCCTCTAGTATGCAAGATTTGCTAAAGGAAAGCCTAGGGCTACTAGCAAGAAAAGCAATGATATCTGTGGTTAAAGTACAATGTGAAATGGTAAGCACATTAAGGGAATTAAAATAAGATCACCTTGAGCATTTGAATTTCTCTGAGGTACTTCTGCGTGCATATTCAAGCTCATAATTTAAAAACTACAACATCACATGGAACCTGATTCCACTAAACATCCACGTTTAAAATTTTTCATTGAATTAAGTATCAATTATTCTCATTCTGTCTTATAAAATGAACAAAACTTTATATTGTGAGCAGTTACACTAGAGGAGCTGCAGGCTGTTTATTTAGTAGGCTATGATACCTCGTCGTGGGTGACTGACATGGCCACTAGGAAGATACTTGTTAATATAAAATGGTAAGTGAAAACATGGTTGTTTGTTTGTTTGTTTGTTTGTTTGTTTGTTTTTGGTTTTTCGAGGTAGGGTCTCACTCTGGTTCAGGCTGACCTGGAATTAACTATGTAGTCTCAGGGTGACCTCAAACTCTCCGTGATCCTCCTACCTCTGCCTCCCGAGTACTGGGATTAAAGGCGTGGGCCACCACGCCTGGCGAAAACATGGTTCTTAAAAACAAGCAGTTATTCCAAAGATGCTGTTTGCAAGTTTGTAACAATGCCCTGTTGGGTGAGGATAAAAATTGTACTAAATGGAAAAAATACACATTGTAGTAAATGTCACTGGGCATGAATTGAATTTACATAAGCACACAGTAAACCAATTCCACTAGAGGGACTTTAAACATGTTTACAGTTAGCTTAAGGTACACTATATGACTTGGTAAGACAACATAGGTATACTTTTGTTCTCTTTTGGTGAATGCCACTTAAAATAATTAAAACGTGGGGCTGGAGAGATGGCTTAGTGATTAAGTGCTTGTCTGTGAAGCCTAAGGACCCCGTTTCAAGGCTCGATTTTCCTAGTACCCACATAAGCACATGGTGGTGCACGTGTCTGACATTCGTTTGCAGTAGCTAGAGGTCCTGACATGCCCATTCTCTCTCCCTCTCTCTCTCCCTTTCTCTTTCCCTAATAAATAAATTAAATAAAAAATGGAAAAAAATTCTTCAGTTAAACAATGTTCTCAATTGACAGCTCACTCAGTAATGGAGTAATTGCTAAGATATTAGAAATGCAAGATTAGTGTAAGTTTGTGTAGTTATCTATGTTCAAATATAGATTTTTTTTTAGTTCATTTGATTTTCAGGTTATTATAGTTTATAAGTTGTTAAATAGTTCTCATTTTTAAAATAAATATTGTATTCGGGGCTGGAGAGATGGCTTAGCAGTTAAGGCATTTGCCTGCAAAGTCAAAGGATCCCAGTTCAACTCTCCAGGACCCTCATAAGCCAGATTCACAAGGGGGCACATGCATCTGTAGTTCGTTTGCAATGGCTGGAGGCCCTGGTACAACCATTCTCTCTCTCTCTCTCAAATAAATAAATAAATATAATATAAAATATGTTTTTTAAAAAATATTTTATTTAAGGCAGGGCATGGTGGAGCACTACTATAATTACAGCACTCAGGAGACAGAGGTAGGAGGATCACCGTGAGTTCAAGGCCACTCTGAGACTACATAGTTAATTCCAGGTCAGCCTGGACTACAGTGAGACTCTACCTCACAAAACCAATTCTCTATATATTTACTTGAGAGAGAGAAAGAGACTGATAGAGAAAGAGATAGAATGGGCACACCAGGGCCTCTAGCCACTGCAAACAAACTCCAAATGCATGTGTCATCTTGTACATCTGGCTTACAGGGGTCTTGGGGAATCAAACCAGGGTCTTCAGGCTTCACTGGCAAGTGCCTTAATGACTAAGCCATCTCTTCAGCCCCAGTTAGTTCTATTTTGTTTTCCCTAGAAACTTTAAAAACTCATTATTTTACTGGAACGCAATTGAGGAAACTGTACAGATATGAATCTTGAGTAGATACAAGATGGTATCTCATCAAGAAAGTCAATATTGATCCAGTGAACATAACCATGTTTGTTTAGCCTCTACACACCAATTCATGAGTACACTTAGACATGTTATTCAGTCATATATGCAGACTCATATGGCATCATTATTGTCATTACAAGCATATGTTCAGGGGTGGAGATATTCTGAGTGGATAAAATACTTCCTGTTAAAGCACAAGGGTCTGAGTTCTAATTTCTACTTCTTGTGTAAAATCTACATGAGAAGAATTTGCCTTTAATTCCATTCCTGACGTGGCAGAGATAGGAGGAGCTTTGGGGTTGGCTGGCTTACTAGTCTAGCTATCTCAGTGAGCTAGTGAGCTCCAGGTTCAATATGAAACCTTGTCTCAAAAAATCAGGTAATGGTGCTGGAGACATGGCTTAGTGGTTAAGGTGTTTGCCTGCAAAGGCAAAGGACCCAGGTTCGACTCCCCAGGGCCCACTTAAGCCAGATGCACAAGGTGGCATATGCATCTAGAGTTCATTTGCAGTGGCTGGAGGCCTTGGCATGCCCATTCTCTCTCTCTCTCTCTCTCTTTCTCTCTCTACCTGCCTATTTCTGTATCTCTGTCTCTCAAATAAAAATAAAATATTTTTTAAATAAGGTAGTGGGAACAATTGAGGAAGAGACCATATACCAACCTCTGGATTCCACATGTATGTGTGTACAAACACACACACACACACACACACACACACACACACAGAGATCTGTGCAAGTCCAAGTCCATGCCACACAAGCACATGTAAAAAAACAATATTTTCAGAGGCTGGAGAGATTGCTTACTGGTTAAAGTGTTTGCCTGCAAAGCCTGAGGACCAAATTTGATTCCCCATTACCCTCTTAAGCCAGATGCACATGTGAGGCATGCATCTAGAGTTCATTTGCAGTGGCTAGAGGCCCTGGAATGCCCATTCTCATTCTCTCTCTCAATCTCTCCCTCTGTCTCTCTAATAAATAAATAAAACATATTTTTAAAAAAGAATATTTTCAGCCCAAGTATTCTTTTTATGGGAAGTTTGTGCCTTCTTTTCCTTGCTCTCTAAACCACGACAATCTCTAACTTTGAGATTTCAAAGATGTTATATTATTTTAGTCATATAGTTATATGCTGTTTTTTGAAATTGTCGCTTAAAGACTTTGAAGGAATTAAATTAAATCTATAGATTAACTTAGAAGTGGCAGTTTACTATGTTATGTCTTTCATTTCATTAAACTGGCATTTGACTCTAAGTGTTCTTCAATTTATTTCAACAGAATTTAGTTTTCTTCAACACACAGAACCTACCTGTGGTTTTCCCAACTTACAACCAAATAATGAATCTTGTTCAACCAGTTGCAAATGATACTTTGAATGCTTATAGTGTTCAGAGATTTGTTATTGAATATGGAGATGGCATTGATTTTGGTTGTGTTCAAATTACATTGAGATCGTACTTACTGTAAGAATTCTTTTATTAAATCAAAATTCACAGCTTATTGATTGGGTTTAAGAGTAGAAAGAAGTTTACAGAAAAAAATAATCATATTTGATGAAGGCAAAATACTCTTAGCTATGACAAAAAAGCATGATCTGTAAGTGGAAATAAAAAATGATATAAATTTCTATGTTCTGATTTGCTAACAGTTACATAACTATGCATATAATGAAAATCTGGATGTCTAAGAATTATTTTGAGAATTACTTAGTGTTAATTATGCAGCCCATCATAAGAACACTTTTATGTCTTCCAGTGTTTATTCCTTTTATTCTCTTTAGAGTGTGTGTGTGTGTGTGTGTGTGTTTGTGCTATGTAGAATTTTTAGTAGAATAATTTTTAGTAGAATAACCCAATACTCTCTTGGTAAGAACAGATACAATTTAACATTGTCCTCAACCAAAGAGCTACAAGTATTTGTTTCTTTCTTTTTCATTTTCAACATTTTTACACTTAATTTTTCATTTTTTATTAATTATGTATACAGTGTGTATCCAGCCTTGATGGTACCATCGTCAGCCTTCTCCCTGTCCTTCCCCCATTGGGATTGTGTGTCTTGCATTGTGGGGGTAGCCATCAGTTATGGGGGAGAAGCAATGTCTCTGTGCATAATGACCCAACTTATGGCTCTAATAATCTTTCCGCCCCCTCTTCAGTGAATTTCCCTGAGCCATGTTGGGTTCATTTTAGGTCTATTTCAGTGATGAGGTCTTGGGACCCTCTGTGTCTCTGGATATTTAATTTGGTAGGAGTTGAGTATTCTCTGTGTCTACCACGTATTTGTTTCTTTACAAGTTCTTTCTCTATAATGAAAACGTATTTTCTACAAATATTATCCTCAATATTATACTAGTTCCATTCTAAATATTTAGATGTTACATTTCAAGTTCATCTTAGTAGTATACTTACCATTATTTTAAAAATAACACAAGAACCAACATAAAACAGCATATCAGGTAAAATAATTCCTTCCTCTAAAACAATGTGGGCCAGTCTTGACAACTTTCCCTGAAACAATAATTCTTATGTGACTAAGCATAGAATTCTATTTAAGTGTAAGGAGTAGTATAAGGGCTCATATAAAATAGTATAAATATTTTCCATTATTTTTAGCATCTCCATCTCTTTATTAAATTTCATGTTTATTTATAGATTTGATTTTTTTATTATCTTGGAATTCATTTTTGCATTTGATCATGCCCCCCATTGAATTTATTCTATTGTCCATTGAGTTTGCTTTTGTCTTTGATGATTTTGAACTGTTTTATTCAGCTATCTATTGAGTTCTATTTGTGTTATTTATCTTCTGTTTCATTCAGTTGTTTACTTAGTATGTTCACTGTTTTCTTACTATGCTTATTGTATTTGCATTTTGGAATTGTAGGTCTGGAGTGTCCTATAAATAGTTATCATTAGGGTCTTCTATTATGGGCCTAGGCATTCCTGGTGGGGATATTGTTATTGGTGTGTCCATGACCTCACAGGGAATACTGAACACACCACTGAGGTGGACCCTCAGTGCATTGGGGTGGGGGAGAGGGAGCATAAACATATAACCCAATGGGCATATGACCAACATGCAATATGTTGATACAATACATTTCTCATAAAAATAGTATTGAAGCTAAAGAGATGGCACTGCAGTTAAAAGGAGCTTTTAATGGACTGGAGAGATGGCTTAGCAGTTAAGGCGCATCCCTGCGAAGCCTAAGGACCCCAGTTCAATTCTCCAGGTCCCATGTAAGCCAGATGCACATGGTGGCACATGCATCTGGAGTTCGTCTGCAGTGGCTAGAGGCCCTGGTGCACCTATTCTCACTCCATCTCTCCCTCTCTCTGACTGTAATAAATAAAAATAAAATCTTTAAAAAAGAAGCTTTTCTTTCTTTAGCTTTTTATTGACTACTTCCATAAGTATAAGCATAAACTATGATAATTCTCTCCCACGACCCCCACTTCTCCTCCCAAATCTTTCCTCCACTGAAACCCTTCTTCTTTTCAATTAGTCTGTCTTCTATTTTGATGTCATCATTTTTTCCTTCTATTATGTTAAGAGCCAAAGACACAGGAAGACTGAGGAAAGACACTTGCTTGCAAAAATCTAATGACCTGGGTTCAATTCCCCAGTAACCACATAAAGCAAGTTGCACAAAGTGGTACACATGTGTGTAATTTGTTTACAGAGGAAAGGGGCATTAGTATGGTCATAGTCTCTCTTTCTTTCTCTGTCCCTCATAAATAAAAATATTTTAACAGTTCTTGAAGCTAGAGTGGCTTTCTTCCATGATATGTACCTTAGAATCAGCTGATGCATATATATTGAGTCACAGCCTCACATGTGAACAAATTTTGTCAAATTAGTGCTTATCAACAGACTTGATAAACTTCCATTCTGAAAGGTTAACGTACATTTAGCAATTTAGTGCAACTGTCCATCATCTTCAAGGTGTGTGTATATCCTTGTCTCAGCAGACAGAGACAAAGGAAAATGGCTATTGGTCTCTTTAGAAAGGCTGAGAGCCTCTGTAAGACCTGGATAGAGAATCACAGTTGAACACAGGCATGCTAATATGTTTATTTGTGTGCAGTCTGGTTTTAGAAGTGAGCTTCTAAGAAATATGCAGCCAATGAGACATATATGAGGTCTTCTCAGAATTTTTTTTTTTTTTTTTTTTTTTTTGGTTTTGCAAGGTAGGGTCTCACTCTGGTCCAGGCTGACCTGGAATTAACTATGTAGTCTCAGGGTGGCCTCAAACTCTCGGCGATCCTCCTACCTCTGCCTTCCGAGTGCTGGGATTAAAGGCGTTCGCCACCACGCCTGGCTTCTCAGGAATTTTTGCATCCAATCTTCTCCTCATCAAGAAGGAGGATCTTCCAGCTTGAATTGTCTATTAATTCTTGAAGACATGACACAGAATAATTAATTATGAGAGATTCCATTTAGATACCATGATAGTCACAAGGTAAAACTTTTCCTAGCTCTTTAGATTTTTACCAAACTTGAAGTCTGTTTTTATTTATTTATTTATTTTGATAGAGAACAAGGGAAAGAGAGAGAGAATGGGCAGACCAGGACTTCCAGCCACTGCAAATGAACTCCAGATGCATGCTCCCTCTTGTGCATCTGGCTTATGTGGGTCCTAGGGAGTCAAACCTGGATTCTTTGGCTTTGCAGGCAAACAACTTAATTGCTAAGCCATCCCTCCAACCTGCAGTATGCTTTTAGATTTTATGTTGAATAAAATGATGAAACATTGTACTTTCAAATTATATTATATAATGCATCTGGTATATAAATTCATATATCTAAAATTTTATTTTTTTTTTTTTATTTTAATAATTTTATAATATACCAGAATCTCATATATTTTAAGGCAAGGAGAAATTTTATGTTACAATTCATATTGTTCAGCTGCATATGTTAAGTGTAAGAAGCAATCAACCCAACAGACTCAAAAGATGTGACTATCTCTCACCATACTTTGAACTTTCTGGAAAAACAAAAAGTATGTACAAGAATCTTAAGAAGGGAGATTTTTACAGAAAATGAGAGTGCATGTAATTCTCCATATTAGAACCATTTTTATGACAATACATAGATTCAATTAACTTGAAAATATTGTCATATACCTATTAGTGCCAGACCCTTGAATAGCTACAAATTTTGAAGAGTGGCACTATTAAAAAAGAAATATTTTCCTTCTTTTTGTCATGTCCTACTATATTCAGAGTAAATACTAAATTCATATTATTGTCTTTAAGACCAACACTATTGTATGGCTGCCACCCCTGTTATATTCTCTATCATTTATCATGTTATTGCCACACTAACCATTTTCCTACTTGAGGAATAAGCCAAGAGTAGTGCTATTTCTAGAAAATGCTACTTATTTCTCCTGGCCCAAATGCTTTTCCCCATTAGAACACCTTGCCTAACTCCCTCAAGTGTTAGAACTTCACTTTTTCTGTGAAATTTTCTATATTTATCCTATTTCTAAGTGTATCTTACTGTTTGGTTTATTTCTTTAGATGAGCTAAGATGTATGATTTATATTTATCTTTTTTATTGAATTAATTTTCAAATTATACTTGAATTTCATGAAAGAAGAAAATTTTGCCTGTTGCATTCAGTGTGGTAATTTTAGGGTCTAAATTGTGCTTGTCACATACTAGAGTTCAACATTCATTTATTAAATATCAATTAAGTGAACATAGGCTCTAATCCTTAAGACTGTGATACATGATGCCAGATCCTTGGGTTCAAATCCTTGTTCTTTGTATATGAGCAATGAAAGGGAATTTTAACATTTCTGTGGGTTCATTCATTTCTCTATAAAATTTTAATATTGTTACATTCAGGTTCTCACTGCTGGTAGAAATCACCTAACCAAAAGCAACTTGTGGGGGGAAAAAAGAGGTTTATTTTGGCTTACAGGCTTGAGGGGAAGCTCCATGATGGCAGGGGAAAACTATGGCATGAACAGAGGGTGGATATCACCCCCTGGCCAACAAGGGGAACAACAAGGGGAAACTGGCTATAATGGCCATGAGTCCATTCCCAATACACACTGCCTCCAGGAGGAAAAAATTCCCAAATCTCCATCAGCTGGAAACCTAGTATTCAGAACACCTAAGCTTATGGGGGCATCTGAACCAATCACCACATTCTGTCCCTGGCCCCCATAAACTGATAAACATATGTGGTATAAAATTGAATGCATTCATCCACCTTTAAAAGTCTCCACAGTTTTTATCAGTTCCAATGATGTTCATATATCCCCATAGTCCAAGATCTTTTAATTGAGCCATAATAACAAAAAAATCCCCCCAACCCCCATAATGGCACCAAATAAATATTCACACTGCAAATGATGGCACTGGGCATAGCAAAGTATACTCAGTCAATACAAGATTTAAAACAACCAAGGCAGACATCAAACTCTGTAGCTTCAAATCCAATAGCTCTAGTCCATGACAAATCTCCAAGATAATTCTAACCAGCAACAAGTCTCTGGAGTTCCAATTCTGCCCATCCAGCTGGGCTACTCACAGTCCTGGAAAACTTCATTCAGGGCCAGCAACTCTTCCTAGCAGCCATCTCATGATCCTGTCATCTACACTGAGTCTCCATTGCAACCCAACGTCCATCCTCATGTCTCCATGCAGGCATCCAGGAAACTTGCTTCTCACTGCCAGTGGCCATTTCCAAAACAAAAGACTGCATTGCAAACTCAATGACCCTCTCTTTCATGCATTTCTTATACTCCATAATACTAGGTATGGTGCCAGTTATTTACTCCAGGGGGTAATAAAACAGACTTTGAAGAACAAGACACTCCTTGAGCACCCAGCCCCCTTTAAGAGATTCTTCCTGTTGCCCCAGTGCAGGTCAGCTGGCCCAATCTCAAAGATTGTAATCTCTCAGTTACAGCTGAATGGCCAATAGTTCTGTCCCAAAGATTTTATCTTTCTGTGACATATCCCTCTGCTCACAGCAGTCCATTTCTACTCAATGCAATCCTGCAGAAATTCTCAGTAGATGGGTATAACAGCAAGCCTCTCACATAAACTGCTTCTAGCCCAGTCCAGGCAAAGATCTTTCTCATACTCATAAGCCAAACTTCACAGTCCATAATTCTTACTGCATTCAAGTCTTTCAACTCTAACCAGAATAGTCTATCAAGCTGTATTTACAGCACTGCAAGGCATCTCTTAGGCAAAGATATCAAATCCTTCCACATTCCTCTTGAAAATTTAGTTTTATACCCCATGTTTGTGTATTGTTCAGGGAATAAAAAAGCTTGAAGGGCTGGAGAGATGGCTTAGCAGTTAAGGCACCTGCCGGCTAAGCCTAAGAACCCGGTTCAGATCTCCAGGTCCCACATTTACCCAGATGCAAAGTGATGCAAGGGTGCAATTCTGTACTTGTCCACAAGGGGGCACACATCTGGACGTTGTTCATAGCAACTGAGAGATTGCTGGAGCGCCCATCTCTATCTGTCTCCCTCTCCCTCTCTGTCCATTTCTCTCTGTATCTCTCTCCAAAAATAAATAAAATAATAATAAAAAAAAAAAAAAAAAAAAAAAAACTATGAAAAGCCAGGCATGATGGCACGTTTCTTTAATTCCAGTGCTTGGGAGGCAGAGGTAGGAGGATCGTCATGAATTTGATTCCATCCTGAGACTACATAGTGAATTCCAGGTCAGCCTGGACTAGAATGAGACCCTACCTCAAACAAAACAAAACAAAACAAAACAAAACAAAACAAAAGCTATGAAAAATATTTGCTTCTGAGTGCCCCCTCATACATTTGAACATCTGTCTATCTATCTCCTGTTTGTTTTCTCTTATTAGGGGCAATTTTCTTTTAATTCTACTCATTAGTTTCTACTAAGAATTGACTAACTACATATTTTTCACACTTTCCACATCCTCTAGTCAGGTTGATTTATGCCTTCTTGACTGCCTCAAAGGTACAAATGCAATGTTTGAGAGTTCTGTTCCTTGGGGCTTTCTTTCTCATCTATCCAGGTGGTCTGCTTCTCATTTCCTCTACAGCTGTGTGGTAGTTCTTCTATTAAGAACACAGAAGGCCAATAGTTATCAAATCTGGCAGCACACTCAAGGAATTTTTAAAGGTCTCTGATTCCCTTAGAGCTTCCCCTCAAGTAGTCCATGATATTTCACTTCAATCAGTATGGAAATTCTTGTAGTAAATTCCCATCGTGACTGAAAATGATTTGTTATATTTCAGTAATCTCCAAAGGAATGGAAGGATAATGCTTTATAAATGTTTGAGAAGGATTTGCTTCTTATTATAAGAATAGATAGGTAGATGTGTGTGTGAGAGAGAAAGAGAGAGAAAAATATGGAAACAGAAAAAATTTAAGGCAGACCATCTGGGGACTGGTTCCCTTCCAGATTTTAGAGGGGTCTCTGGGTGGCCTTTGACTTCAGCACGTGGTGTCTTCAGCAATAGGGTCTCACCTTTTACCTCAGGTAGTCAAGTGCTTTGTCAGAAGGCTTCTTGTTTGGGGGACCTGGTTGGTCTCTCTGATCAACAGGTCAATGTGGGTAGCAACCAATTTCTGCTCCTGGGGGTTACAGGCTAGAGCCAAACTTTTTAAAGGTAGGCTTCATTGCACCCATTCCAGGGCCCTTCTTACCAGATAATTCCCCTATAGTCCTGTTGAGGATTATATATTTTAGTCTACTTTTGGATTTCATTTCATGGACTCCACTCTGGAAGCTGGGGACAACTGGGAAAATTCCCTCCCAGCTGCCTTGGCTGACTGGTTTGCTTAGGCAGCTGTTTCTCACATTTGGGGGATTGAAGGGCACCAAGGGCAGCTCCAGGGCCTGCTGTAGATTCTGTCCTTTCTTAACAGAATCTTGGCTAATAATATCTATATTATTCTGGAAGATTTTTGGTGCCTCTTCATTTTATTTACATGTAATGTTTTTAGCATAAGAAGATACAGATGATTGTCACTGTGGCATTTTTTCCCATAGGTTGTTTTCCTTTCCTCTCTTTCCTTTTTACCATCTTGTAACCTTCCCCCCACCAAAAGGCTCTCCTTCATTTTCATGTCACAAGTGACTTTTTGCCCTTCCTCTGTTCTCCATACTCCTTCACCTTTTTCTGTTCAACTTATGCAGCCACTGTGGAAATCAGTGTAGTTTTCTCAAAGAGCTGAAAGTTGAAGAACCATGTGGCCCTGCTATTCCACTCCTTTGTATATACTCAAAGGACTCTATCCTATAGTACAGAGATGATTGCACATCTCAATTCATTGCATCTTTATTCATAACGACAAGGAACTGGAACCAGCCTACATGTCCATCAACTGATAATGGATACTGAAAAGTGTGGTATGGGTACACAATGGAATTTTATTCAATTCTAAAATGAAAATGAAATTGAAAAATTTGCAGGAAAATGGAAGGAAGTGGAAAGGATGATACTGCCTGAGGTAACACAGCTTGAGAAAGACAAATATCATTTGTTATCCCCTAACTTAGAATAATTATGTGTGTGTAGCTGAGGAAAAGTGATAAAGGGTATGGTCTGTTAGAGCTCTGAAGTACAGTTTTAAAATTTGATAACATAATGATTTCTTACTCCAAAACATAAAGGCATGTGGTTGCGTTATATTAATTGTAATGTGCAAAAATTAGTATATGAAAGTGAAAATGGCAAATCCATAAAATTTTCTAAATCATGTCCATTTTTGGAACTGTGAATTTTTTTTTAAATTCAACAGATATATATTTTTGAGGATTTGATTAGCCATTACTAAGTATTTTTAAATATATCAAAAATGTGTGTTAGTTTTTAAACATTTGTTGGCTAGAAATTTGTCTTGTGTCTGTATTCATCCTGTGTTAAGCTGCCCCCTTTGTGGCAGGTGTGGTGGTACACATCGTTAATCCTAGTATTTGGAATGCTGAGGAAGTAGGTTTAGGAGATTGAAACCAACATGTACTATGCAATGATTTCCAAACCAGCCCAAACTACACAGTGAAAACCTGTCATAGAAATGTAAAAGAAAAGTCAATCTTGTGGCTGGAGAGATGGTTCAAAGGATAAAGCACTTGCCTACAAAGCCTAATGATTCAGGTTCAATTCCCCTCTACCCACCTAAAGCTGGACGCACAAGATGGCACAAGCATCTGGAGTACATTTTCAGTGGCTAGAGGCCCTGATGTGCCCATTCTCTCTCTCTCTCTCCCTCTCTCTCTCTCTCCCTGTGTGTGTTTCTGCTTGCAAATAAATAAAAATATTTTTTAAAAGTAAAACTTTATTATAGGTTTTATCACACTCGTCAATATGATCTAATTCTAGGATCCATATCCTTCCTGCTTGATTTATGTGTGCTTTCTCCTTTTTGCTGAAGTAGTTTCATAAGTATAGTTATCAGAATACTTATTAGGAGATAAGGTCTTGGTTTCTTAAAATTAACTTTATAGTAATGCATAATTATTGGCTTCTTGGGATAGAAAATTCATATTTCAACATCATTTTATCTCAGAACTTAGAATGCTATTAATGTTTTTATAGTCTGTTCCTCTGAGAGTAGAGTGGTTATCTTTTTCTAGATTATATCATCCTATTTTGGCTTAAATTGATTAAATTATCCATAATGTGTGTTATTATAAAGTTGCAATTAGATATCTAAAAACTTTGTTTCTCTTCAGCTTTGTTCCCTGTTGTATTATCATTTATTTGGATATTTTATTGAAGTTGCAGTTGGCTAGAACACTAACTGAGTTCCTACTCAGGACTGATTGATGGGTTTTTGTCCACCCAGTTATTCTTATGGAATTGTAGTGAAAATATGAGGTTAGACCTTTCTCAAGAAGATATTTAAATATACACAAATTAAAGACAAATGTCTAATCCCTAGGAACTTAAAAAAACAGGATCACATCCCAGACATATTTCTGCTTAGATAAGTTATTTTTATGTCTCAGTTAAAATTATTACTAAAAATCTTATTTTGATTATCTTTGTTCATTGTACCATCTAATCTCTTCAAAATTACAAAATAGTTTATGTTTTTCCTTGTCAAAGCCAGTCTTCATGTAATTACCCAAGTTTAAATTTGAATTGAATAATCCTCAAAAATGTTTTCAAAATATGGTGAGTCCTGTGTTCCCCATTGTGATAATGTCTATAGTAATTAAATGTTTATGTGAATTAAAATATTAAAATAGCTTTCCTCTGTTTGTTCTATTTTAATTTGAAAGTTTAAGTTTGAAATCTTACTTAAATACTCGTATTCAATATATTACTATTTCTATTTATGCAAAATATGTTCTATGTAGGAATGTTGTAAGCACATATCAGAAAGAAGTGGCTTAAGTATACAGAGGGTTTCAAAATTATCAAATAGAAGAATCTTGTTGAAAAGAAGGAGTTTGGTGAAGGGATATGGGCAAGTGGGGACAAAATAAGATATGATAAAAGTCAATAAAAATATAGATATGTATTGCCTCATGTTGTGATAGCTATAAATTCAAAATTAAATTGACTACAGTTCTATGTTCTTTCTGAAATTTGTAGGAAAATATTTCCTATCTTTTTTTTTACTTTCTAGATATGCCAGTGTTTCTTGACATCCTTTAACTTTTACATGCATACTTCAAGGATCTGTCCTCACATGTCACATGGCCATGTTTTCTCCATCCATCTTGGAGTCTGTTATGTCTCTTCTCCTCTTAAAGGAATTCTGGGATTGTGGCATTAAGAGCCCACTCTCGTATACTCTTTCTGTAATTAATTACAGCTCTAGCTGCTCAATTTTCAAATAAAAGTACATTCTTCTGCAATGTGTAAGTCTTAAGAGATGGAACTTCAACATGGGTTTCGGGAGATTATAATGCAACCTATAATGCAAGGAAAGGTAAAACAAAATTAAATAGATGATGATCAATAGAATAGAATATATCATCCAATTCCATAAGGCCAAAATAACTCAGTGACAGCACTCCTTCATCTCGTGATTATTTAGCTAGTCAATCTAAATTTAAATTTATTTGACAGTTGAATTGTTAAAATTTCATTCAATTTAGGAAAATATATTGAACAAATTACTGCTATTTTAATAATAAAATAAAACAATGATTTCCTTGGAGAATTGGACTTTAGTACATTTCTAATATTGTGCACTAAAACCAGTGACTGGACTTTCTTTTACATGTGTGGTGTGTGAACATGTATGTTGTATGTTCATGTGAGTGTGGGAACACTTGTGTACACATACATATGTATGTATGTGCATGTGGAAGCAAGAGGTAGTCAGTCAGCTGGTCTCTTTCTCAGTCTTTTGCCACCTTTTCTTTTTTTTTCAAAGTAGGGTCTCACTCTGGCTCAGGCTGACCTGGAATTCACTATGTAGTCTCATGGTGGCCTCGAACTCTCAGTGACTCTCCTCCCTCTGCCTCCCCAGTGCTGGGATGAAAGGAGTGCGCCACCAAGCAGGGATCACCACCTTATTTTTTAAATTTTTACTTTTTTTTTTTTTTTTTTTTTTTTTTTTTAGAGAGAGACAGAGAAAGAGAGTGAGAGAGACAGAGAAAGAGAGTGAGAGAAACAGAATTGGCACACCAGGGCCTCCACCACTGAAATCAAACTCCAGATGTGCGACCTTACCTTTGTGCTTCTGGCTTACTTGGGATCTAGATAGTGGAACATAGGTCCTTAGGCTTCACAGGCAAGTGCTTTAACCACTAAGCCATCTCTCAAGCCCCCACCTTATTTTTTGAAACAGGGTCTCTTACTGTTCCTGACACTCAAATTTAGTTAGAACACCTGAATCTCCTATCTCCACCTCCTAAACCCTGGGATTACAGGTGCATGTTGCCATGTCTAGTTTTACATAGAGCTTGGGGATCTTAAATCAGGTCCTCATGCTTGCACAGCAAGCTCTTTATGGATTGAGTGATCTCCTCAGCCCAAGCTCAATGGTTTTCATCTACATGTCAAGCATATATTCTGTTCAGAATTTCTCTGTCTTTACCCTATTCATCTGAGACTAGCCAGAAAAATCTATAATGAAAAACAAGATACTGTTTGTTCTTTTCCTGAGTTCTTCTTCTTTTGTACATTTTTCCTCTTCTGGTTTTTGTACTGTAAGAAAGATTACATTAAAAGGAAGTGATATGGTGCGGGGTGCGAGGCCTGGGGCGGCCTCGGTGGCGCAGGACCGTGGAGCTTGGGATGCCACCCTGGCACCACCTGTGGATCTGAGGCCCACTTTAATTTTGATCGCTGATACTACTGATAACTGAGCCAAACTGGTGATGCTACCCAAGTTTCTGCAACCCATAAGTGAACGATTACATGATTGTGAGTCATGCCTTTAGTGAAGAGGCACATTGAACACCGGCCCTTGTGATGCGGAGCTCTGCCTCAAGGGATCCCCAGTGAGCTGAGTGTGTTACCAAACAGTACTCTGGCTGCCGTCATACGCCTGCTGAGCAGTCTGACGTCACTACAGGATATCAACATGAAAAAAAGCTTTCAAAAGTCCCATCATCCAAAACCAGCAAGTGGTTTCAAAGAACAGCATTCCCAATCGTGTTGCTGTCAAAACCAGAGTGACAAACCTCCACCGCTGAGTATTCTGACACTGTACAGAGGTGAAAGGTTAGAAAAACCAGAACAGGCACCAGGAGTGGAATATGATGTCATATGACAAAGAGCTTAGACCCTAGAACAGGCAGTCTCAGAGTGTGCACCACTGAGCATCTTCCGAGGCCATCTTCGTCCTCAGATACTAGGTCTCATACATACATCAGATGTCACAGATTACTCTTAACCAGCAACCATTCTCTGCACCCACAACCCCTTCCTACACAGCTGGTGATGTGCCACTCCACGGAGCCACAAACCAAGCTCAGATGATGGCATCTGCCTCAGTGACAGGCCTCAACCCCCTCAGCCCCCCGCCCCTCCTCCTCCCCGGGCCCAAGAAGGGTCCCAGGCCTCTGTGTCAGTGGCTCCAGCAGACTAAGGCAGGCTCCTGGCACAGATGATTGATTGAATAGTACAACCCTTCGGGACCTCCACTGCCACCCCCTCCCCATATCATCCCCTCTGCACAAACTGCCTTTGTCATCCCTCTCCAGATCCCCACACAGCCCCAGTGCCCCACCTCCACTGGCTCCATATACTCCTTCCCTCCTCACCAGCCCTCCACTGGGCTACTGGCCGTGGCACCACCACCTCCAGGCCCCCCACCTCCCCCACCAGGCCCTCCTGGCCCCAGCTCTTCTCTTTCATCCTCCCCAATGCATGGAGCCCCCGTGGCCGAAGCAAAGCATCCGGAACCTACATAACCACCCATAAGTGACTCAAGAAGTGACCTCCTTGCTGCCATCCCGGATGGGAATCCAGCTGAGGAAGGTACAAGAGCAGTGGGAGCAGGAGGCCAAACAGAAGCCTGTGGGGAACGACCACGTGGCCACCGTCTTGTCCAGGCGCACAGCCATGGAGTACAGCGACTCGGATGATGATTCTGAGTTTGATGAGATCGACTGGTCTGACTGAGTGGCACAGACCAGGTGGCAGGTGGACAGCCAGGACACTGTGGGGAAGAGTGTCGGGGTTCGTATGGTCTCTGCACCCACATAGTGATATTCTAATCCTGTCACTTAGCACCTTTTGTATTAACAGTGTGGCTTTGCTTCTGCACATCCAAACGCCTGGGTTTTCTCCTTATTCACTGTGTAATACTTAAGAGTCACTAAACAGCACATTGTGCTCACACGAGATAATTCACTGTAACTAGTGCATTGTCATTCAGACAGCATCTTGCTTCCCTCTTGGCAGGGAGAGTCCTTACTCCTAGGGATGCTATGGTTCTGTGCACTCGCGCTGTGTCTGTGAAACTACCTGGTGTTGGGTCTTGACAAGACTCAGGGCCATATGTCAGAGTGATGTCTTCCAACCACTAAGCAGCACAGCTTTACTACGTGCTGGTCTCATTCTTTGTAAAATGTGTCTCAGAAGAATTTGGTTCTAGAGAAAAAGCGCTAACAAATCAGGAGAAAAAGGCATTTCCTCATTTGGTTTCTTGGCTTGGTAGCCTCCGATTAAACCTGTGTTCTGTTGAATAATGCCATTACCTTTACACTGTCCAGGCAGGGGTACCTGTGGGCCCTCCTTCACCTTGAATTGGAGGGGGGAAGCAGCTCAGTAGTGATGTGAGTGAGAACAAAGTCCTCCCCTTCTGAGACCATCAGGGACGCACACACAGTCCTGACTGCCAGCGCAGCACAGTACATCCGGGCACACAGTGTTTGCTGGCAGGAGATGCCTCGTTAAGGATGCCTGCTCACTGCATTACCTGGGAGCATGTCCTGTGTGAGGCTGCTGGAGATCTCGGCTCCTCGGTTCGTAACAGAGAATATAAATCGGCCCTCATTCCACTTGCTCTGATTCTAAGAGCTTAGGTTTAGGTGAAGGATGCTGTCAACTGTTCACTTTCCAAGGTGCTGTGGGGCAAGAGAAGCTGCAGTCATCTCCTCTCATGTTGTTAGCACATTAAAGTTTAAAACGTACCTCACAAGATGACCCTGATTCACCCCATTGCCATGATACCCCGATTTCCTCTCAGTGCACCCACATGGCGGCCCCGAACCCCAGCTCAGGTAGGCACCAGGGATTCCAGGAAGACAGTGTCTTGAGTTTGTGATTTGGGATGGACAGCTGCTTATTTAGAATAATCCTGACCTCCCCAGGCTTGGATTTAGGATACAACCTGACAGATGTGCTAGGACACTTTACCTCCTGAAGAGTCCTTCTTTAGGTGTTTTTCAAAATGACTGCAGATCCCAGTCTCTCCCTTTAGATGAAGGAAGACTCTGGAGCTAGGGCTTTTGTGTGAGTGTGTAGAGAATGTCTGGTGGACAGTAATGGGATGCTTGTTCATGAGTTCTGAGGTCATCAGCCTGCTGCCCAAATCACCCCCTGCGTGAGTGGACTCGTGAACTTGTGCAGTTGTCCTGTATCACCCACCAGTACTAGGTTTTAGTTACATAGATCTTGACATCAAAAACCCAGCATCTGCAGCCTCTTCCCAAGGGCCTGCTTTAGCCTGGAGCTGGGTGGTCTCCACTGCCCGCCTGCCTGGCTCATGGTTCAAGTGCTCACCCTGGAGCTTGGACCACTGTGATTTTCTGCAGATCAGTAGTTATTAATGAGTTTTATATTTTTTAATTTCTGTTTTTTGTCCAACTTGGAGATCTATGGTGTTGCCATTGTTGTAAAGATTTGAAAAGTGTCTCTCTTTCTTACTTTACCCTTATAATAGTCTGCCTTCCTTGTTACTTTGGTGTCTGGTGTGCACCATATAAAAATCAGCCTTTGTTTTGTGGGACCCTGTGCCCTTAGGATGGAGGAAATACATTCAACCCATCAGCCATGTCAGGATTTCTTTACACAACATCGTATCACAATACAATTAGCGACACCTTATTCATAAATATTCATGAGCCTATTAATTGTTAGTTGTCTTTCTGTAGTTTAATTAACAAATTATTTTTAGTTTGGTTTCATGACTACTGAGAAAGCTTTTGCCTGTAGCTTCTAAAGAATGGAACATGACTAAAATCCAATTTAGATTATTTTTATAGTGTCTTTCCAACAAATTTGATTTTAGTCTAAAATTTAAATCCAGATCTCTTCTACTATGGTATTGCACAGAAAGTACAAAGCATAGAGTCTGACTTTTTATTTTCAAAAACTCTTTAACAAAACAAATAGAGAACATCATTGAATAGCATATCTAATTTCTATCTGCTTTACATTACAGTTAAAAATTTTATTCCCAGCTTTATTGCTCCATATGTATTTTTGCTGATTATCTGACAAGGTTTTCTCATAGTAATAGACTCAGGCACATGAATGGATGGATGGAGGGGCCAATGGATGGGCAGATGCCTAAATATGTACATCACTGTAATACTACATAATGTGGCTAAGAAGGCAAGTGATTCTGCATGGTTAACACCAAACAATGGTACTTATTTGATACTTATATTTTCACTTACTAAGGATTCTATTAGAAATTTATGTTTTTATTTTAGTATGTTTTTAGCACATCAAAAAAAATCTTTGAGTATAGAGTGACTAGGCTGTGAAAGTTTTTGTAATCTTTGCAACTGAAAAACATGATACATTTTAATCCATTAAAGACTAATGGGGATGTGTCAGAGAATCAAATACTTTTTGTTTTATGAAGCAGAGTAGCTGTTATCTTGCAGTATTATCAATTCAGTTGCGAAATGAATTTAATGTGAATTAAAAATCCTGTCAAACATTTTTATCTGTTTATATATCATACTATCAATTACAAGTAACATATAAATAAAATTATACTTTAACCCTAAAATAAAAAGGAGGTGAGATCTCTTACTATTGTTCCTCAGCTATTTCCACTTCTAAATCCTCACTGTTTTCTTTATTATTGGAGTATCTCTACCTCATTGGGAGGTTCTTTATGGAACAGATATTCGAAAGGGGTTCTAGGTTGTTCCTAGAATTTTTCTTACTTGTATCTGCAATCATAAAGTGCTTTGAACTTTTTTTATTGTTTTCTGGACAAGATTCAGAGTAGATTCCTAAATCCAAAGAATTAGTATAATTTGAGAATCTTCTATCTCCTTCATCCTACTTTTGTGGCAATGTAAGTGGAGTAAGCTATTTTACAGATTCCATCTTCTCAGAGTTTGAGCAACTCTACACTCTTTGTATGTCCACTCACATTCAAGGTGTGGGGGTTACTCCCATGAATCATATCACCTGCCTATTATACAGCAATGCTGGGGACACATATACCAGTCTGGAAAATTCTCTTCAATCTATTTCCCATTCATTCTCTTTCATCAACCTCCTATCTTCATCAACAAATGCTTCATATTGCTAATTTCGGGAGTGCTATTGAGTTGTTTCTGAGACCTTTTCAAATGTAGGTAACACAGGTACTTTTTTTTTTTTTTTTTTTTGCACTTCAGGAAATGTAATGTCTATTTGGTTTTAAGTTGATCAACCTCAGCCAAAAACCTGAGTGAAATGTCAATGTTCTATTCAACACCCAGATGTGGAGATTCCACCAGAACTAGATTGTTCTGTTAAGAATCAGTTGACATTTCATTTTGTGTAGATGTCCAATGAGCTGAGGGTCCATTGCAACCAGTGCCATGTTGCATGGCATGCTGTTTTTTTGTTGTTGTTGTTGTTTGTTTGTTTGTTTTGTTTTGTTTTGTTTTTTGTCTTCAGAATTTTACTTAAAGTTATTAACATTTGTAGCTTTATGTGAAATAAATAATTAGAGAAATGATCCAGGTTCATTGCATGTAACTGGGAAGAGAAGCCACACTATGAAACTGAAGGAGCCAGCTAAGGAGAACAGGGTTTGGAGGAGGTAAGAAATAGTTCTGGGAGCAAATTTAATGATGCAAAGATATAATCTCACAAAATTTCTTCCTTGCCCATTCAAGCCCTATTTAAACAAAGCTATATAATTATTTAACAAATAATGCAGACTATATAAAAATAAAGTATTAAATGACAATTGAATTAGAATTAGTATTATTTATAGCACTTGTTGTACAGACTGTTAAAACACTAGTAAAGGCTATGGGTAAACAACAAAGCATTACCATATGCAGAGATTCAAATAATATATACCCATCCAAAATAGCTTGTAGCTGGCTAATGGAAAATACATATATATGGACTCAGTGTTTAATAAATGCATGAATTTGTATCAAATTTGGGGTGCTCTTGCAAAAATCAATACATTTAGTATGTTAGAAGGAAAACCAAAACTGAAAAGGAAATTTAGTTGCAATTAAAGAGGAAATAAGGGATGATGGTTGATAGACAAACTCATAAATTAAAGCCTTAGTGGCCATGTCAAAAATCAGGTTTTCTGTAAACTTTAAGCATTGTTACTGTTCTGTGGGTTCAGCTGCCACTGAAGAAAATTTAGCTTTTATCTGTGAGTTTATCTTACTTGTCTATTCTATTGTTTGCACCCATGCTATTGGCTCTAAGACGGAGAATGACAAATACTATAGATAAACAAGGAATTTAAAAATAGATGTTGCAGTCTGTCAAAAATTATCTACTCTAGAGTTGTTGGGACAATACAGGGTGGTTTGTAGAGTGTACTGTTAGGAATCAAAGTTCACACATCTGTAGCCTAATAGATCAGGATTCTACCTTTTACTCTCATTACATGGTGGAAAACTACCCCAAACTGTAGAGAGTATATTTGATACAACGAAGAGAAGCATGTCAAATGTTTACTTTGGTGTATATTTAAGATGGAATAAAATGAGATATGGCAAAGCTTATTACAAACATGTGCCAATCACATTTCAGGAAGCAATGGGGCACACAAATGATGTGAGTACTAAATAGCTTTCTTGTGTAGGCGAGGCTGTCTACATTTGTAGAAGTGTGTGGATTGCAGCATATTGCAGAAAGTGCTATTGGTCTTAAGTGATGCATGACATACCACAGCTTCAATCAGAAGTGATATTATGTAGGTTTAATAGAAGAGGAATACTGCAAATAAAAGGTTTTGGCTCAAGGAATACATATAATAAGCAAAGGTTATTAATACATCAGGCAAATGGAACCCTGAAATGGAAGATGGGGCATATGATTTGGGATTCTTAGAGTCAGCATGAAGTTGAGAAAATCACTCTTTTAGCTATTGGGTGCAACTCTGAATGCTGGTCATTCTGCTGAAGATGATGTCCATAATTATCCATCAAAGCTCAAGAATGAGAGAGGTTTTTAGTTAACTCTAACAAAGATGTGTGGAAGGAAGGTGGAGTCAGTTACATGATGACATTTGTCTCTAACACATGGTATTGGAATTGAAAGAAAGATACATCAAGTCGAGCTGGGTTTCATGAAGAACAGGAGAGATGCACATTTTCGTTCATAGTAAGACAAATATGTAAGATCCTTGGATAGGACATAAAGGATCAATTTTGTTAGTATTTATGCATTATTAATATAAAACAATGGTTGTAAATAATTAGGTACTATATTTGCCAGTCTGTTAATATTAATATAAAATGTCAGTGTCCAATTTCTAGAATGCACTAAAATGAAGGAAAATTAATGCTAAGTGTATTAATTTATTTGGTGTTAGGGTATAGTTTTTAAAATCAAAGTGTAGCATATTCCATAATACTTCCATGGAGATTTAAGGTAAAATGTGCAAAGCAAAGCCAATAAGAGGGGAAGAGTTTGCCCAAATAGCTGTAGAAAATTGACATAGATGTACAAATATGCAGCCTGTTATAGGCATGCAACATTAGCTAAGCTAATATCAGAGCAAATGTAGAAGAATATAAACATATATGATCTTGCCAAATTTACAAATGATATTTTTTAAGAAAACCAAAGGGATATCTAGACAATAGTGGCAGATTCAATATTTATATTAGCAATGTGCTAACTACTTAACAAATTATTACAGAGCACAACTTGGGAAGAGGATTGACTGTCTTAAGAAGGTGTGGCTCACCCTATATTTTACCACTAAGGAAATATTATCAAAACATTAAAGGAATAGTGATTCAATGTACTCATAAAATCTTAGTACATATGGGTATATCTAGATTTTATGCCAAAAAATAAAACATATGGAAAGTAGCATTTGAAAAGTAATAAAATTTTATATGCAGTCTAATAAAGTGTTTCTTTTTCACTGCTTTTGGAAGTTGTATCAGTTTGGCCTGTTTAATTTGTTACTCTTTCTAACCTTCAGTTACTTAAACATGACCTACATAAAACCAGAGACCTTACCTGGAATTTTCAAAATTGTATGATCAATGCAAAGAATATTGGATAGCAGGTAGTAGTTTTTCAATAAATATTTGTAGACAAGTTTTGAACTCTTAGATTTTTTTGGTTGTTTTTATTATTATTAGTTATGTATACAGTGTGTAAACAGCCATGGTGGTATCATCATTAGCCTTCTCACTGTCCTCCCCCCTTGGAGATTGTGGGTCTTGCATTGTGGGGGTAGCTATCAGCTACTGGGGAGAGGCAATGTCTCTGTGCACAATGACCCAACTTATGGCTCTAGCAATCTTTCCATACCCTCTTCCATGAATTTCCCTGAGCCATGTTGGTTTCATTTTAGATCTATTTCAGTGATGAGGTCTTGGGAGTCTCTGTGTCTCTGGATATCTTATTTGGTAGGAGTTGAGTGTTCTTTGTGTCTATCTCCTGCACCCTTGTGCTGATACCAGGTTCACTGAGAAAGCAGCACTCTTGCTCATTTCCCCAATAACTCTATGGCTTCAGATAATGCCCTGGTGAGGTGTGATGGGCTGATTCTCTCCTCAGGTTCTGCATCCATCTAAAAAAAGAAGCAAATTCTCCAATGGAGGGTAAGTTCAGAGCAAGATACATAGATAACCATTATTATTTTAGAGAGAATTTAATAGGTGTAGGCCCTCTTGTATCCCACTATTGGTGGGACCTTGATATTGGAGAGTTGGCTTGTTTTGGATATGGTTCTGACTTGTTTTCCTGTTACAGGTATGGGTTCCATTCCACTGAGATCTGTTAGCCACATTAAGAGTAGTTGGTAACCCATCATGGCTGTGTGCCACTCAACCCAAACTGCTCTACCCAGCAAAAGTATCCCTCATAATAGATAGTGAAACAAAAACTTTCCACAATAAAACTCAGCTTTACAGCTATATGAACACAAAGTCAAAAATCTACAAAGAGTACTTTAGGGAACTCTCCACACAGAAGAATCAAATAACCAACATCAAGTGACCGCGAGAAGCATATCACAATAAACAAACTTTGAGAGGGCACAAAAACTACAAAGACCAAGAAAACACTAAACCACATCAACCACCACAATATGGTAGGTATTAAGTCACAGTTATTACCCTAAATATTAATGGCCTTAATTCACCCATCAAGAGACATAAGCTAACAGGGTAGATCATATTTTTTTAACGGAAATAAAGATTTTTTTAGTAGAAATAATGTTGGTCATGTTTATCCTGGTAGTGACTTGGTCATAATAGAAAATCAAAATGCTATGTCTTATTTCTACCATTTTTCTGGACACATGCAATTATAAATGAAAGCTGGCTCTGTTATGTATTTGAATATATTATCCTATTGAAATCATGAGCAAATATGTACTAAAGAATTTATCTTATTACTTAGAATTTGAGTTTGAAATTATATCACACATATAAATACACATTGGCAAAGCATTGATTTTTATTATTTAGTCAATTTGATTTATAATAGAAATACATATTTTGTCAACAATATAAGTTAATGGGTTTAAATGTTGAATTTACTCTATGAAATATGTAACAAGAAATATAGATTTTTTTTAAGTGTACCTTATGCCACTTCAACATTTTACCCAGAACCCAAACAGTTTTTCCAATAACTACAATCATTATGAACTATGTTATTGCTCAATGATTTTTGAAATAATTTGAAATCTAAGACATATTTGTACTTGGGTTTCTGTAGAGATGTGATGATAGATAGTTGGGAAGCCATGCATTAGAGCTTCCTGTATGCTAATTCGAATATTTTCTGCATTATTTTCTCCACTGAAGTAAAAATACATGACATCATCACATTTCATAATATGACATTGTATTACACCTGTGTGAAACATCTCTTACTGTACATCTGTACTACATAAGGAGATAAGTTTTTAAGTTCTTTTTTCCCAGTTTAGCCATTACAACCTATCATATTTAAGACAAAATAATATAAATGATAGTAACCTGGATTTTTATTGAGGTCTTTGATATTCAGAGTCTTGTTTTCCACACCTTGACAGTGATGGGTTTTCATTTTGCATGGGCTTATTTGATCACACTGAGTGAAATGAGATTTGTTTTTACATTTCACATTCACAGCTAATATATTCCTATAACACAGCTGGGAACAGTTGCAGTCATAAACTCAAATGATTATTTAGTTTCTGAAATGAAGGAAAACTAATAGAACTGATAAACCACAGTTTTTAAATCAAAAGTTGGAATTTGTGGAAAAAAATTGGTTTGCTTTAGTCTAGCCTAATCATTTTCATCTTGCTCAATAAAATTAGTCCACTTAAGTGTAATTCAATTACTATGTTTAAAGACAGGTAGCATCTGTGGAAGGTGTAACAGCATTTGTTGAAATACATTTGATGGTGTGTGAAATAGTTTGTGTTTTTGTTTCTCACAACATATGTAGGAAATTAAATAATTTTCCATTTGGCAGATGAACCAAAAAGCTTAATCAAAAGAGTGTAAAGAAAAATAATATGATTCAGAGGATGCCTTAGGTTTTTATTATTATTCCTAAAATGAGTTCAAGTTGATTTGCTGTGATGTTTGTCTGTGTCTGAAAGTATAATTTATTCACTTAGAATGAAGATGCTGGCTTTCAAGTTTGAATCTTCAGGTAAACCCACATCATAAGTATAAAATATACCAGAACAATTATAAATATCAAACTTTCAGGGGCTGAAGGGGTTGCTGAGTGGTTAATGCACTTGCCTGTGAAGCCTAAGGACCAATATTTGATTACCTAGTACCCACATAAGGCATCTGGAGTATGTTTGCAGTTTCTAGAGGCCCTGGCACACACATTTTCACTCACTGTTCTTTCTCTCTCCTTCTCTCTCTCACTCAAACAAATTATAAATAAATAAGTAAAGTATTAAAAATACTTTCAGAGGTGATTAATGTGGTATGGTGCACATAATGATAATATGTTCACAAGTGCTTTCTTCCCCACAAATGCAGCAATCTGAGGAGCTTAAGTATGCCGAGGTACTGATATGTCAGACATACCTCAATAATGTTTTTTTTTTAAATGTATAATTAAATCAGCATTCATAAGGATATATCCATGTTATTTCATATCAATTCAAAATTTAAAATCTATAATTATTCATGATATAGTTCATAGGAAATAGACATTTAAAGAAACTGCCTCCAAGTCTGTAATCATCATTATTTGAAAATTTTAAGTAAACATCTACATGTAAAACAAGTTCTTCAAGGTGAGCATACAAGGGGAAAACAAAATCAAACATTTGTATTTCAGGACTTTTCTTGATTTGTACATATGATCAGTTTAGAATCAATTAGTTATTTTAACATATTTTAATTATCTACAATTACAGGTTTAGCATAGTTAATTTGTGTAAGTCATACCATTTCTTTCTAGTCTTCATAACCATTAATTTGCTAATGCCTGGATTAGTACTTGAAGTTATAACTACCTCTTAGTTTTAGATACAATGTGTTTCATCTGCATATATTGTCAGGTTATTCAAAATTGATGGTTGCAGTAAATTATAAAATTATACAAATTTTTATTCTAGTGATGGTGGGAATTTCCTTCTCTGAGTAAAGAGGTGATAGATTTTTGGACATGGTGGCATGTGATGAAATCCCAACATTTGGAAGGCTGAGGCAGGGAACTGTAAGATCTTGGGCAGCCTGTACTACCTAGCACATTTAGAGCCAGCCTGGCCTAAACTCTCTCTCAAACAACAACATACACAGAAAAGAGACTATAGAATGTATCACATGCACACACAGGAAAAACAAACAAGCAAACAAAATTTAGCCTTTAAAGTTAAAGCAAATGTCACCTTTGAAAGGACCAAACAAAATTCTTCCTAAATAAAAATGGCATCTCATTTAATGAAGCCTTGTTTTCTCTGAGATCTAGCTGCCTGGAGAAATACCATGACTTCTAAGTGCAATCTGGCCCAGGGATGCTCAACTTCTATAATCCAGGTAAAGAAAAAACAGGACAATCAGATGCTGGAACTTAATAGCAGAACCCTTGTTTGATTAACATTTAAAACTTCCTAACACCTACTTTCAGCCTTGGACAAGCCCTGTCCTTTTTTCCCATCCAGCTTCCACATAAACCCATTGCCTTAACAAGAAGACCCAGCCTTTTCTTAGTGTCTTGGTCTCTTTGTCTGTGGAGAGTGTACAAAACTTTTGCTGACAACATACTGGTGGAAATCTTTGTGTCTTATAATTCTGGCTTCAGTTTGCACCTAACAAATTTTGTTTTAATATTTACTTAGGTAATATAAAATTTAATGGTATTTAAAAATGCAAGCAATACTAACAAGAAATGTTGTCTAGTAAAAATGAGGAGTTGGGTGGACCAACAGAAATCACTTAATGAAGATTGGGATGGCTTAGTAGGTAAACCGCTTGTTAAGGAGCAGATTGGATCTCCCAGAAGCAATGCAAAAACCAGGCATTGCTGTGCTGGGGAAATGGAGATGAAAATGGAATCCATAGAGCCAGCTGGTGATGTAGACTAGCCACACTGATGAGCTCTGGGTTCAGGTGAGACACTGTGTCTCAATAAATAAAGAGGAGAAGTATTAAGGAAGATACCTTGTGGTGGTTTGAATCAGATGTCCCATAAACTCATGTTTGCTTTCCATTTCGTGGCAATTTGGAGGTAGAGCCTTGCTAGAGGAGGTATGGTGTTGGAAATTGGCCTTTGGGTTTTATGCTCCAGCTTCCTTCTTGCCAGAGTTCAACTTGCTGTCCTGCTAGCTCCCTCCTACTGTGGCATAGGTTGATGTTCATTCTTTGCTCTGCCATCTTTTCCTGCTGTTGTAATCAGCTCCATGATGCTGGGATGAACACCCAAACCAAGCACAGTTTATGGGAGGAAGATATTTATTTCAAGCTTTCAGATCTGGGAGAAGTTGCACCTATGGTGGAAGAAGCTGGCTCCCTTTTGCAGATCCAAGCAAAGAGGAAAATCAAACAGCCAGCAAACACCAAAAGCAGCAAACTGGAACATGCAGCCATCAGGGACCCCAGTGCTCAAACCTTTCTACAGATCTTTGGGCTGCAAATCAGATCTGCCCCCAATGATACCTCCTCCAGAAGGTGACTGGAAATCCAGGTTACAAGCCTTAATATATAATACCTGACATACATTCAATCTATCATACCTCCCATCATGAAGCTTTCTCTGGAGACTGTGAGCGAGATAAAACCTTTGCTTGCCTCGGCTGCTTTTGGTTGGGTGTTTTGTCTTAACAAAGCAAAGATACCTACAACATATGTGATGTCAATCTCTGGTCTCCATACTTGGACATACATGTGCCACACTCATGCAGCCCTACAAATGAACACACATACACACATGTTGCATGTATTCCACATGACACAAAACAAAAAAGAGAAAGAAAACACTTAATAGGGATTTTTGTTCTTACAATAACAAACACCTGACAACAGAAAGTGTCAGCTGAATTTTTCATTTGTTATTTTGCTTTCAAATTCTATAACCCAATCTGGTTCTTTAAAATAAGCACCTTTTATTATCTATGTGGTGCAGACTTCAAAATATGAATCTAAAAACCAATCCATTCCTGTCACCTATGATCTGTACTAAGGTGAAAAGAATATATTGAAGTATCAGTTGGTATCTCTTGTGAAGCCATGCACAGGCACTGTTGCTCGCACACATAAGCAGAGGTATGCTTTTACAAATTATGTTATTAAAGATGTAGCTGCTAGGCATAAACTAGGAAGCCTGGCTTTTCTCTGTAATATATCTTTTAGTAAATGTTAAAAGCAAAAAGTTAAAGTTTATACAGAGGAGAAAAAAACACTAACCTATAATCAGAACATATATTGATGAAACAGTAGCAGCAATCAAATCATAAATTTAGATCATCATGGTTTAAAATCCTGATATAATTTTGCTAACTCAGATCACTTTTTCTTAATGTTGATTTCCATGTACAGAAAAGGAACAGGATTGAGGATGCTAGAAGCAAGATACAAAGAAAACTGTAGTAAATAGAATATGGGAATATGAAATGATAATGAACTCATATTTCTGAAATGGTGTATTTGTACCCTGTCTTAAGAATTGGAAGAGACACACATGTCTCAGGGTTATACTCTCAGGCAAGATCCTCGGGGACAGTGGAAGTGAAAAGTTTTGTCCACCAGTGTTAGTCAAAAGAACCCCAAGAACTGTGTGAACTGTGGGAAGATAAGAGAGCTTCTCTTTGCATCCCAGTGTCTGGGCAGTACTTCACTAATCTGTCCTTATCTCAAGCACATATTGCCACTGCATCTTCTAATAATGGTTTGCCATTGTCCAAGTGGTCTTACAAACCTCCCTTACACAATTGATGAACAGCAAAGCTTTTGGTGTAATTGAAGAAAAATTGTACCAAATCGACTAAATGCAGCTTTAAATCTACAGTAAAAAAAAAAAAAAAAAAAAAAAAAAAAAAAAAAAAAAAAAATCACTATAACCAGTGGCTGTGAGTGACAATGTAGAAAACAACAGAAAAACATTAAGGGCAAACACAATTAAAAACAGTCCCCATTGATGAGGGTCCCTATGGAAGGGAAAGGACAGGGAGGAGGATACAAAACTATGAATGTAAAACTAGAATAATATACATAAAAATAAATAAAATAAAATCTCCCAATATCATAAAACTGCAATGTAAAATGCTTTTTGCAATTATACAAAAATGGACAAAAAAGAAAGTATAAAGACTTTTAAATGAAAAGAATACACAAACCAAAAAATTGGTCAATGCTGAAATCTGATTAAATATTCTGAATGTATATATCACATGACAAATTCTGGGGCTCAGTTTCCTTTCTCTTCCTTGGGTTTTTATTTTTTAACAAGCATACAATGGTATTAAAAGCAATCATAGGATAGTCTATTCATAAAGCTATCGCAAAGATTTAGCAAAAATATACAGAGTTAAGGGAATACAAGGTCCCTCACTCACTGCTTCTAGCTGGCATTGAAATTTGGCTAAGGCTAGAACAAAGTAAGTAGACCACAGGGCATTTTTGCCTATATCCAAATGGCAGCTAACCCGACAGATTTGAAAGTCAGAAAGGCAGGTTCATGTTGACCAAATGGCTTTCTCTCAGAACAGCTCTGGATCACCTTCAGCCTGCAGCTGGAAGGTGAGCTGGATTCCTTCCAACCAGCCTGGCAGGATCATCAGAGAGCAGCTCTTTGCTTAGGCTATAAGCATGGCTACCTCCCTCGATTTCATTTCATGCCAGTGTCCAGAGGTGGGAAGAGAAATCTAATCTAGTCTAGTGTGTTAGAGATGAGAATTTACCACTACCTCTCCTCTGACTCCATAAATCTGGAAAAATTTCTGTAGATATTGCTCCAGGTGAAGTAGCAGTATCCTTAGATGAAGTTACCATTTATATTGCCCTGGTAATAGATTTTCTTAAGAGCAGTTTTCCAAAAGCACAAGATAAAATTCAAATAAGAACCAAGGTTTGCCACTAGCAGATGACAAGAATCACCTTGCTGGTTGATGATGTCAGTATTACCCTCATACATTAAAACAAACATAGTGACCCTGTGTGGGGGTCTTCCACATTGTAGGATCACTCACTGTTGACAGAATTCAGTCCAGAAAAGGTAAAAAAGAAATCATTTATGAACATTGTCTCTAACTACTAAAATCAAAATCAATAGTATTGATCTTGCATTAGTCTTGATTTTAATGTTCATATTTACTTATGCTTATTAAATTTGCCCCTGCTCTCAAGACAACTAAACTATCATTGCCTTTTTGGATTTTACCTTACCATAAGTGATATTTTGTATGTACACAAATTTAAGTCCTATAATATGTGTTCTAATTTGGAATTCTTTTTCTCCTCCATTAGTCTATTTTTAAACTTTTGATATCTAAAAATATTTTAATATTTTGTTTACATCCCCACATATTTTCTCCTAATCATTTTAAATGTTATAAGGTGAAAAGATGAAATTTACATTTAGAAAATATTTATGTAATATTTCAAGCATTTCTTACTAATCAAAGTCATTTTTATAATTTCAATATATGAATCATTTTATATTGTATATCCTCCACATTTGTTGTTTGCTTTACTTCATGACCCAGCAGATTTTCATTATGTGTGATATGAGCTGAGATCCACTAGAGTGGATAAGCATTAGATATTCTAAATGGACCTGTTCCATTATACCAAACAGGAAGAACTAACATCGCAGCTGTGCCAAAATAACTGTCCTTGGACTTCTTATGGAAAGGAATAAATAAAGCAAGTCTGATGATTACAACTACTTTTCATAGTTATAAAGTGAACAAGCTCCTGGACCCCTTTACTCCCATGAAGCAGATCTGTAGGAAGCTTCAAAGATTCACAATCATGATCTAATTAATCTCTAATGTTATTATTTTTTCCTCAGATAGAGAGAGAAGCACACTTGTTAACCTTGTTTCTACAGAAAGAAACTGCCACATTGACTGAATGACACATGACATTGTATAAACCAGCAGAAAAGTCTGCCCCTGTTCTCTGGATGAGGCTCATTTGTCTAGTCTCGTATTTGGCTATAGTCATTGGCAGCTGCAATTTAGCTTATCATTCAACTACTTAGATTTTGAGGGTTAATATCATGAGTGCACCAAATAGGCACTATTCATGGCCTTGAGCTTAGTGGGAGAACACAGCACAAATGACCCCAAGAAGCAGGAGGTAACGTAAAATAATTACAAAATGCTGGGATGTAAGCCATCTCTCAGTATGAACATAAATAAAATTCTTAGCATTGTCAAGAACCCAAGTGTGATGATTGTAAGATAACTATCAAGATAAATGCGGATGTAGCTTCAGAGTGAAAGGACATCAAGTTGTCTCATATATAATCTTTCCTCGAAGTTATTCCCATTAATGACATTTCACCTACTGGGTACTTAATTGTATAAAACCCTCCTGGAATGAATTCTGATAGCAGAATGGGGGTGGAGGGTTAACAAAAACCCAACATTATAAAATGATGGATGTGAGGAAAATAAGGAAAGAATGCCGCCTTAAGTCCATTCTGAATCTCTGTAAACACTTGCCAGCTGGCTCCTAGCAAGAAAGCAGCACCAGCTGTAGGATTTTTACAATTAAATCCCTGAAACTGTTGTTGTCTCAGAAGTATAAGACAATGAGCTAATGTAAAAAATGGGATGTTTATCTTAGAAATCTTCCTTTTGTATCAGCTGTTTGCTTTCACTGATTATATCTCAGCATAATATTTTATGGTAATAGTCATTTTACTTTAAAATTATTAGAGTTGCTTTGATGTTTCAATTTATTGTCTAGATATTCAGGCTAGAAGTTTTCATAGATTCAGCCTAAGTGATTGCCAGAGAAACCTTATTACTTACAGAGTCTCAGGGGTTAATAGGTGTACTCACTAAATCATCTTTCAGAGAATATACAAGAAATTTGAAATTAAACAGTGCACACTAGACTGACACCCATTCAAAAGGAGGGGGTAGCCATTACTTCACTTAAATTCTGGTGACTTCTAAAGGGTAGTAGACCAAATAATGCTAAGTGAGGGAGTAGACTAGAGTTAAAATTGGTTAGAATTTTGGATAATTCCTTATGCACCTTGCATTTTCTGTCATTCAAATGTGGAATGTGTGTGTACTTGTATACATTCATGTGTGAAAGCCAGAGGTCAACATCAGAGGTCCATTTCAATCACTCTCCATGGCATTTATTGAGACAGCTTTTATCACTGAAACTATAACTCATGGATTCAGCTATCATGACCTATTCCCAACTTTCAATAACTGGAGTTATAGATGTATACCACCATACTTGGTATTTATACAGGTTCTAGGGATCTGAACTCAGGCAGGCCCTCATGGATACATGGCAAGTACTTTAATAATTGAGCATCACTCAAACCCTAGTACTTGTATAGGGATAATTCTCAATACTAGCAACACTCCATCCTTTGTCTATTATCAGTGTAGAAGAAAATTAAAAATTGAAGGAAAAATTGCACCAATTAAATATGGTGTCCCATGCAAGCATATAGTTTGGACAATGGTTTTTGTATTGATATTATCTTCAAGGCAACCATTCTATTTTAATCGGGAATGAAAAGAAGCAAGATGTGGTCACAGGCAGCAGATGTTCTAAACTCACTTTTAAGACTTCATCTCTTATATCCATTAAGTGAGGACCTGCCTCTTTGGCAAATATTGGTATAAGTCATCACACAAAACATAAATCTTCTCTCCATTCTTTTTTGGCCTAACACATTTCTAATGGGATGAAAATCTTAATACGTTTGAATGTCCTATGACCAGGAAATTTAGTCAATGTCTTTAGGACCCATCTAGCCTCCTCCTGAGTGGATAGAAAGGTAAGGAGGCTCTATTTAAATACTCAATCACCAATAGAGGAATTTCTCCAAGATATTTGTGAGGAGCTCACTGGTGCCATAATAATGGTATAGGTGTGTACATGAGTCAATTTTAGTGTATTGCGTTATTGAAGACAGTAGCAGGAGAACAATGATGACATCACAACACGGCTGTTAGACCATCTCTTCAAAGTGTATGATGTTTTTTCTGCTCATATCTACTTTTTAGGGGAAGTTATACAACCAAGAAATACAGCACTGAGATAAGGGGCATAGTCCATGCATGCACAGATTATCAAATGTTTGGAGGAGAAATTATACCCAGATCACCTTCCCAAACATGTCACCTATGGAATTGAGAGGGGGACACTTTTGAACATGATTGGGCCACTACAAGGAAAACTATCACATAGATAGTTAGTCCTGAAATATCCATTTCCAATGGAAAATATCTAGCTTCAAAAGTAATGAGTTTGTATTTTAGTGACCCACTTAGGGTATTTATTTATAATGGATTCACAGTGCATCCAATCATGTCAAAAGGTCCACAGTTGTGTCCATTAACTGAAATATAAAACTTAAAATTTTTGTCCATCTTATTTATTTTCTTTTCAATTATACAGATGTGGCAAATAAAACAATTGTTATACTCCCTTGTCCTTAGGGAAGATTTAGTTATAGCTGCTGAAAGGAAAGGACACACAGACAAAAAAAATCTGGCCTTTTCTTACTAAAGCATAAGTAATCAACCGTGTTTTCCTAGGTATTGAAAGGAAAGAGAGTGACTTTAAGGAGAGTATGAGTGGTACAAAAGGAGAGAAAGAGAAAGGAGTTAGTGAGAGGGATAGAGACCAAAGGAAAGAGAAACAGGGAGAAAGACTCAGTGAGAGAGACCTAAGGAGATGTGGGGAACTGAATAGAAAGGGACAACAAGGCTTGAGGCTGGTGCACTGCGTCGTGAAAAGGAAGTGGAGAGCACAGAGAAGGTTGTGCCTTGTACAAATGTGTCTAGTGTAGGTCTTATCTTTAATGCACCATTCAGATTTCATTGGGGCTTTGTAAGCAAGATTTCAAGGGAGCAGTAGGATTCTTGTCACTGTAATAGGAGTGGATAGCCACGGTGGTCTAAAAATTAAACATCATGTCCCAGTTTGTAGTACCAAGCAACATGTACGCTTTCCTAATAGTCAAACATATGGGGAGTTTTAGTCGTCCAAATTGACTTCAAGGAAATGAAGGAACTCTCCTTTTTTTAGGTTCTTAAGTTTAGATTTGGTGATTGGTATCTGTATTTAAGAGAGAGAATTTGATTTTCCTCACCACCAAATGTATGATCATCAAGATTTGGATGATTTCTTGTCAATTTCTCATGTCTACTTTAGCTAATACATTTAAATAGAGAGATGAGGGCCATATGTTACTTACAAATTATTATGTGGGACTTTGTGAAAGATCACACATTTTCATGGCCATAAGTGAGGAATAGGCATTTTTTTATAGGTGCCAGATCTTATGATCTTAGAGCTGTTGTATGCTTATATAAACTCTTTATTATTTTTTTTCAGGCATATCTTCTTCCAGACTCATCTCATCCCATCCATGTCTTACTGCGGTAATCTGAATGGATGTTCCCTATAGATACAGGAGTTTATTTATTTATTTATTTATTTGGTAGGGTTTCACTCAGGTCCAGGCTGGCCCATGTAGTCTCAGGTGGCCTCGCTGCAATCCTGCTACCTCTGCCTCCCAAGTGCTAGAATTAAAACCATGAGACACCATGCCCACCTAGATACAAAAGAGTTTTATTCAAGTTTATAATTTAGAGCACCAGTAGCCTGGCTGGAAAGGGTGTGGGGGTGGATTTGGCATTCCAATCTTTGCAAAGTACTGGAGCTTTGTCTGGAGTTCCTGAAGTTTGTCTGGAGTTCCTAAAATTTGCTTACTTGTGCTATTGGTGGTTGCTGTTTATATACAAATAAATTATAGCATTTGAACATATATAATACAATTGCATTATAGATTTGACACTAATGGCTGGAATACAAATATAGCATTTAAATAAATAATTTAAACTTATGACCTTGTCATCTTCATTTTTTAAAAGATTTCCTCTTACAGATGAATACAGAAATCTCAGGTGAAATGTCGGTATGATGAATTAGAATTGTTTCTTTATGTACCTTTCTATATAGCAAATTTCCCAGTATAGCATTGGGAAAGGATTGAAGAAATATTGATAAATTATTAATGGACTACCATGTGATTTATAATCATGGAATAATCTCTGCCCTTCTTAGAGACCTCCATAGCAAATACATATGAATCCCATCTGCCCAGTTTTCTCTCTCCTATTCCTCTTCTCCTATATCCTCTTCACTTTACTTCCCCATCCTCCGTGTCTTCCTGTTCTTCTATGTCTCATACATGCACACCATACCATAACGACCTGCATGGTCACATATATGCAATATGCTGAGCCTTCTCTCAGTTCTGTTGTCACTTTGACCCAAGGTACAGTAGATTCCCCATCAGTGCACAGTATTTGCAATAAGCTACTTTGAAATTATAGATCATAAACCTATAAAAAGCATTTGAAATGGTATTAAATATATCTTAGACATATTTAATTCATTTTGAGATTCTACATATACAAGAAAACTAAATCTATAGATAGAATTCATTCTGAAAAATGTTAAGTCATTGCATAGGTTTTATTGTAATAGCTACTTATTACTAATAAAAACAGTATCTTATGGGCTTAATAGACACAAAAATGTGGAATCATAAAAGGGCCGATTAGCTTTGTGAGTTTAAAGTGCTGTGTTGTCAAATTACAGCCAATTGCAGATTATGCACAGCTTTGAACCAGTGTTTGTTTTTTACAGGCTATTCTGATGATGGTAAACCTACAGTTCTCAAAGACAGAAGACATTGCCCTGACATCCAGATTTCCAGTATTTCACTAGCAAATCAGGTCATTATGTATCATATAGACATTGCTTCCCATCAAGTACAATCACTGACAAATATTTCAAATCTTTTAAAAATACCTTATGTTTAACCTTGCTAGAATTTTATTATTATTTCTTTTTAATTTATTCATTTACAAGCAGAGAGAGAGAGAGAGAGGGAGAGAGAGAGAGAGAGAGAGAGAGAGAGAGAGAGAGAGAGAGAGAGAGAGAGAGAGAGAGAGAGGCAGACAGAGAGAGAATGGGCATGCCAGGGTCTCCAGCCACTGCAAATGAACTCCAGATTCATGTGCCCCTTGTACATCTGGCTTACGTGGGTCCTGAAGAATTGAACCGAGATCCTTTGGCTTTGTAGGCAAACGCCTTAACTGCTAAGCCATTTCTCCAGACCCCCCTGCAAGGATTTTGTACTATGGAATATAATCTAATTTTGATGTATGGTACATTCGTTGCAGTGTTTTAATTAACACTAGCAGGATTCTGGCAATTATACCTAAGAGTGCTCAGTGAGTTAAGCTGGATTTTACACAAATATCCTGGATCTATAATAAATGCAAGCAAAGCACTTGAATGTAAAGGAAGCAAGTCATGTGCATGTATATTGTGTCTTATGATAATGAAAAATACAAACTTTACTAAATGAATAAACATGACCATATTCATTAAAATAAATAGGCTGAAGATATGGTGTGTATGCTGGGTATTTCTTTTATGCAATGCACTCAAGTCCTCAAAAGGTGAAACTATGCTGATTAATATTTCATTCTGTCCAAAGAACCACATGATAAATGTGTCATAATTTCAGTATCTTGTTCATTATTAAGCAATAGTGAAGAAATGTTCTCTCTTATGTGTGAATCTTATTTTTATAGTTGTTTGTCTAACTTGGAATATACTAAAGACCAGGAAGTTAAAAAAGGGCTGGGGTCAGGTGGGGGGTGGCTTCTATGGAGGATAGCAGAACACAAGTGGAATGTAAGTAGTAGAATATTGGGGTTGGAAAGAGTAAAGCGAAATGAAGACAGGAAAAGGAGAGAGTGGAGAGGGTTCATCAAATATTTCATATGGAAACCTACTACTTTGTAACCTAATTACAATTCACTGGGGCTGGAGAGATTGCTTGGTGGTTGAGGTGCTTGCCTATGAAGCCTAAGGAGCCAGGTTCAATTCCCTAGTACTCATATAAGCCAGATGCACAAGGTGTAGTATGCATCTAGAGTTCATTTGCAGTGGCTGGAGGCCCCAGTGCACCCATTCTCTCTATCTGCCTCTTTCTCTCTATCAAATTAATAAATAAAATATTTTAAAAATTCAATGAAAAAAATAAGAGTATGAATAGAGGTACCTTGCATGGAGGAATAATGTTGCTCCCTCAAGCCACATGTTATTGAACAGAAATACTAGTGCCAGGAGTAGGATACCTCCCCATGAGTTGTTGATCAAGCAAACCTCAATGCCCCCAAAACAATACAAACACAAGGTGTGGTGGGACACACCTTTAATCCAAGCACTCTCAGAAAGCAGAGGATCATGGTGAGTTTGAGGCTAGCCTGGGACTACATAGTGAATTCCAGGTCAACCTGAGCTTGAGACCCTACCTCAAAAAAATAAATAGAAAGAAACAATAAAAGTTATTGTTGTTGCACTTGATTGTCCATCAGAACTGAATAATAAGACTCTATTGCTGCAGAAACCACATCCTTTCGTGTGGAAATGAACTGGCATCCTACACCCAGATGGCTAACTTTCATAGGAATATAGAGTATATACATGTATGAAATTGTTGGAAACATGAAAATGAGAAAAAGAATATTTACCCACTCTCATCTGTTCTCTCATCTTCTTGGAATCTCCTCAGAGCCATACTTTGCCTTGGGATTTAATCAGTTTTCACAAGGATAATCAATGCTTCCGATGGGGAGAAACCATTCAATGTAAGTAGTCAAGGACCATCAATGACTAAGTGTATCCTCACGCCCTCCTGAAATCCTGTCAACTATTGACCTCTAATAGTAGTACCATGTGGTCAGGAAATATACTGTATGCACAAGCCTGATTGGTGGGGATTGCAGAGTCCACTTAGAAGGAAAGCCTAATTTAAGAGCTCATCTAATGGTCTTGTGCAATAGCAGTACCCAAGCAAACTGGTCCAAACAAAGTCCAGCAAAGCAGACAGGGCAGTCCTTTAGAGAACTGAAGAGGGAGTTCAAGCTAAAACGAAGTTTAATAAAATCAAATCTCCAAGTCAAAAATAAAATTCCGAGACAGCAAGAACTGAGTAGCACATAGCATACAAAGGATTGTTGTGTAATTATTAGCAAATTTTTTAAAGAAACACTGCAGATCAAGAGTAATATGTTAAAAGTGTTGAAGAAAATATAAAATCTGCCAACACTGGCAAGTTTACTGATGAAACTGTCTTTCATAAATGGAAAAGAACAAGTTTTTTCAGGTAAATAATATTTAGTTCATCACTCGTACACCTGCTATAAAGGAATCAAAGAAGAGAATTCTTCAAGTTAAACAAAAAGCCACTACTTAATCGTATGAGAATTATAAAAGCAACAACAACAACAACAACTAAACTGAATAGTAATACAGGTCTATGTTCAGAATAGGCTTGTAATGGTGGTATGAAAAAGAATCTTATCCTTTGGATTAAAGTAAAAGCAGAATAGGAGAAATCTTATATGAATGGTTAGGGGAGGCATATCACAAATGATGTAAATACTAATATGAAAACAAAACGTTTGGGGTAGATAAAAACATTTAGGCTTCTGCGTACAAAGTTAAGGCATTTTTACCAGGTATTGCAACTTTTATGTATACAATAGTCCATGTGAGGCTCGTAGTGACAACAAAGCAAAAATGTGTAATAGACGGACTAAACAAAAGCAAGAAATATTCAAGGTATCTTATTGCAGATACATGTAGGAAGACAAGTGGGGTTATAACTCATGAAAAGTATAAAACAACCAAAAATAATTAACAAAATATCACTAGTAAGTCCTTAGTTATGTTTAATTAATCTGAATATGTATGCAGGGAATAAATTATCCAGAAAGGTCAAAAAGTGAATGAATGGGTTAAAATAAGTAAATTAATTAATAACCTAAAATATTGTTGACCTAAAGGAGACCTAACTTAAAGACAGACATAGACAACAAGTAAGAATATTTTATGATAACAGAGTAGAGGGAACTATGCTTATATCAGACAATGCACTTTAAGTTTGTTTTAAATTGTTAACTGTGAATCCTTAATATTTATGTGCTTATTAACCACATAGACTCCTTACTAAACTCACAACACTGTAATAACATTTATGAGATAATCATTCTAATAAGATATAGTTACATAAACAATGAACAAAATATTTATGAGAAATATGTAAAATACTTTGCAGTGATCTTAAACTCATTTTCTTATTTTATTTTTCTTTTTTTTAGGTAAAAATTTAATATGTCATATTTATTAAAATACTACTATAAACAATTTATTTGAGGTATGATTTGAGTGTGTATATTAAAGGATACATAATAGAAATCTTTCTCTTATGAATCCTGCAAACCAGAATTTTAGATGAGAAAATGCAATTGATTAAAATTGACCTTCACTTAATACTACAAAACTTACCTTTTTTTTGAGTTAAGAAATAAAGGAGGGTAGTAGGAGGGAACTATATAATTTCCAAAATAAAATGTTTTAATAAAATATTAAATAAGTATTAAATAATATTTAAATATTAAAAATATACTAATAAAACAAGTCACATATATAAAAATGAAGTAAAATTCTTTAACTATGGAAGTATTACCTTATTGTGGACAAAAGTAATGTTTTTTTTTAAATTTTATTTTACTTACTTATTTTCAAGGCAAAAAAGTTCACAAAAAGAGAGGATGGGCACTCGCCACTGTAAAGGAACTCCAGACACATGTGCCACTTTGTGTATCTGGCTTTCCATGGGTACTAGGGAATTCCAAACATGCATTTGAACTGCTAAGCCATCTCTCTGGCCCCAAAAGTAAGTTATAAATAATAAATGCTATAAATATGTCTACTATTACAACAAAAAATATAATAGATACAGTTGGACCATCACATGGAGGTATTTAGAATTTTTAAAGAAATAGATGAACATTTTTGCATTCTGTATTAATAATATCCTTAAAACCACAATTGTTATGCTAGTTTAGTCTTGATATATTTTACTCAGAGATGATGACTTACTCAATCCCACTCTTGTACAAAGAGGACAGTCCTGTTCGGGGACATGGAAACATGGAATGTGTCATATTTGCCTATAGAAAAGCATTGGTAGAGAGTTAATGGGAGAAGACACAGTGTTTACATTGCTATTCAATGGGGAACACAGAGTAAATTCTTGGTGGAAGTGATAGTTTTTCTACAACTTTTTTATTTTAATTTCTTGAGGAAAGGTCTAGCTCTAGCCCAGACTGACCTGCAATTCACTATGTAATCTCAAGATGACCTTGAGTTTGTAGCAATCCTCCTACCTCTGATGGGTTAGAGGTATGTGCCACCATGCCCGCTTTTTGTCTTTTTTGGAGAGAGACAGAGAGAGACAGAAAGAGAGGGAGAGGAAGACAGATAGAGATGGACGTGCCAGCAGCCTCTCAGCTGCTGCAAATGAAATCCAAATGTGTATGCCCCCTTGTGGCCAAGTGCAGCATTGTGCCCTTGTGTCACTGCATTTGGCTAAATGTGGGACCTGGAGATTGGAACTGCTGGAGATTGGAACCGGGGTTCTTAGGCTTAGGAGGCAGACGCCTTAACTGCTAAGCCACCTCTCCAGCCCTCACCTGTTTTTATATAACTTTTTATTAACAAAACCATTTCTATTTTAATACAGTAATACAAGGAATTAATTTAAATCATTAAACTAAAATGTAATATAAACTTCACCCTCTTTTCAGTTTCTCTTATTTCTAGTATAATGTTTCTATCCCAGCCTCAATTACTTCAAAATGTGTCAAATTGTAACTATACTCTAGTAATCCTTGTTATTTTCTATGTTATTTGGATATCTAAGGTCACATACAAACTGTACACCTGTAGTTTAAAATATAAGCATAAATTAAATGATCAATTACACAATAAATTAGTAAAATTACATTTAGATTCAACTTGACAGAATCAACCTTATTTAAAAATCAATTGCATGTATACTTCAGCTTGTTGCCATAGAAAAAAAAATTCAGAATTGCTGACAATTTAATTTCACTTAGAATAGTGAAAAGTTAACAATTCTCTTCCCCTGTTCTCTTCTGGTTTGGTGACAAAAGAACCTTCTCTACACTCTTCAGCAGCTGTCATGGGGCACTGTAGTACAAATCTCCAAATCTCATTTAAAGAAGCTACTGTTAGCTAGGTATGGTGAGGCAAGCCTGCAATCCCAGCCCTAGGGTTGGTGAGGTCAAAAGTTTATGAGCCAGGCAAAAGGCAGATTGGGTGTTCTATAAAGGGATAATGCATCAAACTAAGAAAGAAGTAAATACATAACATTAAGTGCAAAATAGTCTAAGTAAAGCTGGTCTCCACAGGGTAGCAATATTTCCTTAGGAAATCCCAGTATGTGTGCAGCAATATTACATAGGCTGGGGGCTCTAAAAGGAATGAAAATGGTCAAAGGTGCCGCTGCCATGAGAAACAAACTGCCTCACTATAGTGTCCTCACCAAGGGGCCCTGGAATCCCTGGAACCAGGAGCCAAAATAAATCTGTGCTGCTGGGTGTGGTGCCCACAACTGAAATCCCAGCATGTGGGAAACTGAAGCAGAAAAATCCATGGCCAGCCTGGGCTACATAGTGAGTCCTATAGTCCAGTCTGAACTATATATAGAGAGTTCCAGGACAGTCTGAGCTGTGTAGTGAGACTCTGCCTGAAACAAACAAACAAACAAACAAATCAACAAACATAATAAAATAAAATAATAAAATTAAAAAGAACTGGGGAAATGGTTTAGCAGTTAGAGTGCTTGCCAACCATGCCTAAGGACCCAGGTTTGATTCCACAGAACCCAACTAAGCCAGATATACATGGTGGTACATGTGTGGGGAGTTCATTTGCTGGGGCTAGAGGTGCTAGTGTGCCCATTCTCTTTCTTTCTCTCTCTCTCTCTCTCTCTCTCTCTCTCTCTCTAAATAAATAAATAACTTAAAAATAAATAAACAAACAAACACAATCCACTTTTCCTCCTTTAGGTTGTTAATGTTTCACTTTGATGGATATGACACAGTGAAATTACAATGTTCTCCACTAATCCAGTCTATGCAAACTTCCCTCTGCTTTCCACAGTCACATCCATGACTTATGCATAAGCTGTACAAGACAGCCAGAGGAGATCCCATTTGATTCACACACAACCCATGGTGTCTTAGCTACCATCTGTGCCACATGAGAACTGGAGAACATGGCCTTCTCCTAGCTTTAGAGTTTGTTCTTCGTAGTTATGGATCCTGAGTATTGTTTGCTAAATGAAATATCATAGGAAACATTACTGGCCCTCTTTAGTCATAGTGATGTTTGAAAGAAAAAGAGATTTCAGCATGAAAAAAATTTGGTTTTATAATCAAAGTCTATCACTTAGCAATAAGTGATTTTAGTCTATACAAAAGTAAGGATTCTGAGTTACCAAATACTTATCATCAATATAAAACACAAAAAACAAAGGCATTTTAAGAATTAAATGAAATAATACACACAGCATGTCTGCAGACAGCCACTTCATGAGGATTGGAAATCTTTCTCCCACACATTGGGATTAATTAGTGCTGGTTAACTTTTGCTCTTTCATCTTCCATGGTACACAAAAATGCAAAGCAAATAGGATTTCTGTGCCTCATTTTTTTTTTCCATAAGCGTATGATTTAACTTTGTTGCCAAGGGCACTTTCTTTGTGACAATGTGAATTACTGACCACACAGAAAAGATTCTAAACAGTACTGCAGGCCAAATTCTGCCATCTGATATGCATTGGAGCTTAGCTCTGAAAAGCAAAATAAGTTAAACTTTCTGCAGACTGACAGCAACATTTGTAGGTGATTTATGATCTTCCAATAGCTTATCATCCGCAAAGTGTTTCCTTTCAGCTATTTTTTCACAGAAAATTTGGGAGTTGTTTGAAATGAACTTTACACTAGGCTTGGTTATAAACACTATTTAATAACTCCACTTAGAATAGTGAAAAGTTAACAATTCTCTTCCCTGTTCTCTTCTGGTTTGGTGACAAAGAACCTTCTCTACACTCTTCAGCAGCTGTCATGGGGCACTGTAGTACAAATCTCCAAATCTCATTTAAAGAAGCTACTGTTAGCTAGGTATGGTGAGAGCAAGCCTGCAATCCCAGCCCTAGGGTTGGTGAGGTCAAAAGTTTATGAGCCAGGCAAAAGGCAGATTGGGTGTTCTATAAAGGGATAATGCATCAAACTAAGAAAGAAGTAAATACATAACATTAAGTGCAAAATAGTCTAAGTAAAGCTGGTCTCCCAGATTTGCATCACTGCCAGAAGTGGTATGTGTGCAGTAATATTACATAGGCTGGGGGCTCTAAAAGGAATGAAAATGGTCAAAGGTGCCGCTGCCATGAGAAACAAACTGCCTCACTATAGTGTCCTCACCAAGGGCCCTGGAATCCCTGGAACCAGGAGCCAAAATAAATCTGTGCTGCTGGGTGTGGTGCCCCTGGCTTTAGAAATCCCAGCATGTGGGAAACTGAAGCAGAAAAATCCATGGCCAGCCTGGGCTACATAGTGAGTCCTATAGTCCAGTCTGAACTATATATAGAGAGTTCCAGGACAGTCTGAGCTGTGTAGTGAGACTCTGCCTGAAACAAACAAACAAACAAACAAATCAACAAACATAATAAAATAAAATAATAAAATTAAAAAGAACTGGGGAAATGGTTTAGCAGTTAGAGTGCTTGCCAACCATGCCTAAGGACCCAGGTTTGATTCCACAGAACCCAACTAAGCCAGATATACATGGTGGTACATGTGTGGGGAGTTCATTTGCTAGGGCTAGAGGTGCTAGTGTGCTCATTCTCTCTTTCTTTCTCTCTCTCTCTCTAAATAAATAAATAACTTAAAAATAAATAAACAAACAAACACAATCCACTTTTCCTCCTTTAGGTTGTTAATGTTTCACTTTGATGGATATGACACAGTGAAATTACAATGTTCTCCACTAATCCAGTCTATGCAAACTTCCCTCTGCTTTCCACAGTCACATCCATGACTTATGCATAAGCTGTACAAGACAGCCAGAGGAGATCCCATTTGATTCACACAACCCATGGTGTCTTAGCTACCATCTGTGCCATGAGAACTGGAGAACATGGCCTTCTCCTAGCTTTAGAGTTTGTTCTTCGTAGTTATGGATCCTGAGTATTGTTTGCTAAATGAAATATCATAGGAAACATTACTGACCCTCTTTAGTCATAGTGATGTTTGAAAGAAAAAGAGATTTCAGCATGAAAAAATTTGGTTTTATAATCAAAGTCTATCACTTAGCAATAAGTGATTTTAGTCTATACAAAAAGTAAGGATTCTGAGTTACCAAATACTTATCATCAATATAAAACACAAAAACAAAGGCATTTTAAGAATTAAATGAAATAATACACACAGCATGTCTGCAGACAGCCACTTCATGAGGATTGGAAATCTTTCTCCCACCCAGCCCTCACCTGTTTTTATATAACTTTTTATTAACAAAACCATTTCTATTTTAATACAGTAATACAAGGAATTAATTTAAATCATTAAACTAAAATGTAATATAAACTTCACCCTCTTTTCAGTTTCTCTTATTTCTAGTATAATGTTTCTATCCCAGCCTCAATTACTTCAAAATGTGTCAAATTGTAACTATACTCTAGTAATCCTTGTTATTTTCTATGTTATTTGGATATCTAAGGTCACATACAAACTGTACACCTGTAGTTTAAAATATAAGCATAAATTAAATGATCAATTACACAATAAATTAGTAAAATTACATTTAGATTCAACTTGACAGAATCAACCTTATTTAAAAATCAATTGCATGTATACTTCAGCTTGTTGCCATAGAAAAAAAAATTCAGAATTGCTGACAATTTAATTTCACTTAGAATAGTGAAAAGTTAACAATTCTCTTCCCCTGTTCTCTTCTGGTTTGGTGACAAAAGAACCTTCTCTACACTCTTCAGCAACTGTCATGGGGCACTGTAGTACAAATCTCCAAATCTCATTTAAAGAAGCTACTGTTAGCTAGGTATGGTGAGGCAAGCCTGCAATCCCAGCCCTAGGGTTGGTGAGGTCAAAAGTTTATGAGCCAGGCAAAAGGCAGATTGGGTGTTCTATAAAGGGATAATGCATCAAACTAAGAAAGAAGTAAATACATAACATTAAGTGCAAAATAGTCTAAGTAAAGCTGGTCTCCACAGGGTAGCAATATTTCCTTAGGAAATCCCAGTATGTGTGCAGCAATATTACATAGGCTGGGGGCTCTAAAAGGAATGAAAATGGTCAAAGGTGCCGCTGCCATGAGAAACAAACTGCCTCACTATAGTGTCCTCACCAAGGGGCCCTGGAATCCCTGGAACCAGGAGCCAAAATAAATCTGTGCTGCTGGGTGTGGTGCCCACAACTGAAATCCCAGCATGTGGGAAACTGAAGCAGAAAATCCATGGCCAGCCTGGGCTACATAGTGAGTCCTATAGTCCAGTCTGAACTATATATAGAGAGTTCCAGGACAGTCTGAGCTGTGTAGTGAGACTCTGCCTGAAACAAACAAACAAACAAACAAATCAACAAACATAATAAAATAAAATAATAAAATTAAAAAGAACTGGGGAAATGGTTTAGCAGTTAGAGTGCTTGCCAACCATGCCTAAGGACCCAGGTTTGATTCCACAGAACCCAACTAAGCCAGATATACATGGTGGTACATGTGTGGGGAGTTCATTTGCTGGGGCTAGAGGTGCTAGTGTGCCCATTCTCTCTTTCTTTCTCTCTCTCTCTCTAAATAAATAAATAACTTAAAAATAAATAAACAAACAAACACAATCCACTTTTCCTCCTTTAGGTTGTTAATGTTTCACTTTGATGGATATGACACAGTGAAATTACAATGTTCTCCACTAATCCAGTCTATGCAAACTTCCTCTGCTTTCCACAGTCACATCCATGACTTATGCATAAGCTGTACAAGACAGCCAGAGGAGATCCCATTTGATTCACACACAACCCATGGTGTCTTAGCTACCATCTGTGCCACATGAGAACTGGAGAACATGGCCTTCTCCTAGCTTTAGAGTTTGTTCTTCGTAGTTATGGATCCTGAGTATTGTTTGCTAAATGAAATATCATAGGAAACATTACTGGCCCTCTTTAGTCATAGTGATGTTTGAAAGAAAAAGAGATTTCAGCATGAAAAAATTTGGTTTTATAATCAAAGTCTATCACTTAGCAATAAGTGATTTTAGTCTATACAAAAGTAAGGATTCTGAGTTACCAAATACTTATCATCAATATAAAACACAAAAACAAAGGCATTTTAAGAATTAAATGAAATAATACACACAGCATGTCTGCAGACAGCCACTTCATGAGGATTGGAAATCTTTCTCCCACACATTGGGATTAATTAGTGCTGGTTAACTTTTGCTCTTTCATCTTCCATGGTACACAAAAATGCAAAGCAAATAGGATTTCTGTGCCTCATTTTTTTTTTCCATAAGCGTATGATTTAACTTTGTTGCCAAGGGCACTTTCTTTGTGACAATGTGAATTACTGACCACACAGAAAAGATTCTAAACAGTACTGCAGGCCAAATTCTGCCATCTGATATGCATTGGAGCTTAGCTCTGAAAAGCAAAATAAGTTAAACTTTCTGCAGACTGACAGCAACATTTGTAGGTGATTTATGATCTTCCAATAGCTTATCATCCGCAAAGTGTTTCCTTTCAGCTATTTTTTCACAGAAAATTTGGGAGTTGTTTGAAATGAACTTTACACTAGGCTTGGTTATAAACACTATTTAATAACTCTATTTTGTTGTTGTTGTTGTTTTAATTTTTATTTTTGGAGAGAGACACAGAGACAGACAGAGAGAGAGGGAGAGGAAGACAGATAGAGAATGGGCGTGCCAGCAGTCTCTCAGTTGCTGTGAACAAAATCCAGATGTGTGTGCCCCCTTGTGGGCAAGTGTGGCATTACGCCCTTGTGTCACTTTGCATCTGGCTAAACATGGGACCTGGAGATTGGAACCAGGTTCTTAGGCTTAGCAGGCAGGCGCCTTAACCACTAAGCCATCTCTCCAGCCCATGTTGTTGTTGTTTTTCAAAGGCAGAGTCTCACTCTAGTCCAGGCTGACCTGGAACTCACTTTGTAATCCCAAGCTAGCCTTGAACTCACAGTGATCCTCTTACCTCTGCCTCCTGAGTGCTGGGATAAAAAGTGTGTGCCACCATGCCCAGCTCAATAACTCTATTTTTTTTTGGGGGGGGGTTGCAAGGTAGGGTCTCACTCTGGTCTAGGCTACCTGGAATTAACTATGTAGTCTCAGGGTGGCCTCAAACTCTAGGCAATCCTCCTACCTCTGCCTCCCGAGTGCTGGGATTAAAGGTGTACACCACCACACCCGGCTTAATAACTCTATTTTTGTGTGAATTCATGTAACATAATCTTAGAGACTGGAGTAGTTAAAAATAGGTGGCCTTTTACAATCATGTGTATTTGAATTGGGAAAACTTGCATGTGCACTCAGAACACACACTTGAATTGTTCACCTCTCATTAACCTCTTCATGTGAAATAAACAACTGCAACATTTTTTCCCTCTGACTTCTGAATCATTTAATGCCACATATACTCTGCTTCACACTTTTGCATGGGTTATTTGGTCTGAGACAAAAGTACTCCTAGTATGTTCTCTTCATCATACAGCCTAATTGAGGTTAATTTTCTTCAGACTTCATTCTTCCTTTATTCTCTGACCTGTTATTCTATAATCACCGAGTACAAACTTGATCCTCAATAGAATTCCATAGTCACCTTTCACCAGTCCTCCATCAAGATAGACCAGGGATATACTGAACCACCACACAGCCAGACTCTCTGGGCCTCAGTGGCACCTGTCAGGTTCCTTTGTCCTTCATATTTTCCTTCTATCTACTCCCACCAGAATATTTCTCATGTTGAACTGAGCATTTCTAAAAAGTATATGAAACTAACAGTATGGAAAAATCTCAAACACACTCAAGAAAACCACAGATAAGTAGGTGTTGCAATGAAACTATCAAACATTATCCTTAATAAATACTCAGTATCTCTCAGTGTTGTCTCATTTAAGTTCTGACAACTCAGTAGCTCCATGACTAGCACTTCTTCAAATGAATTTTCTATACATTAAAATCCAGATAAAAGTAATAAATTTGAGTGTTCTACTGAGCCATGGGTTAGATATGGTTCACAATGCTTCACTATGCATTTTATGAATAGCTGTAACAGATGAACTTATGAATTCCAGCCATTATCATTCATAAGATGACAATTTTAATGATCCTGACTTGATTAGAACATATTATATGCATGTATTGAAATATTGCACAATATCTCATAAATATATGTAATTATTATACATTAATAAAAATAAATGAAATTTAAAATGAAAATAAAAGGGTAACTTGCCTGATTTGATGTTCAAACCTGCATATGTACAGGTTATGACACTTACATTAGTTACTCTCCCTATTGCTCTGATGACAACCCACAATGGAACTTAATGGAGGAAGGGCTTATCCAAAATTATAGTTCAACATGATACAGTCCATTATGGCAAGGAAGGAATGGTGACAAAGTATGAAGCAGCTGATCACTTAGCATCTGGGTCAGGAAGCATTGAGATGATTGCTTGTGCTTGGATTATTTTCTCCTTTGTTTAAAATATTTTACTTTTAATTATTTGGGGGGTAGATAGAGTGAGAATGGGTGCACCAGGGCCTCCAGCCGTTGCAAACAAACTCCCAATGCATATGCCACCTTGTTCATCTGGCTAACATGGGTCCTGGGGAATTGAACCTAGATCCTTTGGCATTGCAGGCAAGCACCTTAACTGATAAGGCGTCTCTCTAGCCATATTTTCTCCTTTTTATTAATTCTGGAACCTCAACTCAAGAAATGGTGCCACTCACAATCAGAGTGAGTGTTCTCAACTCAATTAACCTAATTTAGAAACTTCCTCAGACATGTCCAGATGTTTGTCTCCTAAGAGATTCTAAATATAATCAAATTGAAAATAAAAATCACCACCATAATGCCTAATTACATAAGTTTGTACAATTAAAACAATTGATAAGGATTGAAGAGATGGCTCAGCAGTTATAGACACTTGCTTACAAAATCTTCCAGTCTAGATTTTATTCCCTCAATACCCACATAAAGCCAGATATACAAAGTGACACATTCATTTGGAGTTCATTTTCAGCCTTGGTACACTCATTCTCCCTCTCTCCATGAAAAAATAATACATTTTTGAGATGGTAAATGCTTACTACATTAATTTGATTATTAAACAATATGTACAAGGATCCATACATATTATTGTACTTTGAAGACTTGTACAGTTATTGTGTCAATTAAATTTTTAAGCACTAAAGAAGTTGTATCATATATAGCAATTACATGTAAAATTATCATAAATCACAATTTTAAATGATGAATCATATAATGCTATGTATTATACATAACTGATGATTATACATTTAACATAAATATATTTTAAGTACAATATATAAATATATACATATATGAGGTAAGCATCATATATTATATATATACATATATATATATGTATATATATATATTCATTCTTTTTATTTCCAATAAAATGCTTTCTAAGATTTGCAACACTGTTGTCTAGTCTCTGTGGTATATAGCTTTACTAAATATTAAATATTAAATACATATTGCATGCAATAGCCTCCCTTTAACACATTACAATAACCGGATCATACCACTGTTATCATTATAAACCTCTAAAAAGCTTCACAATTCCCTAAGATTAGAATTCATACATCATATTGTGGCACATGGAATAATTATTTTAATCTGGAAACTACGGCATTCCTTGGACTGTGATTGGAGGTAACTTCTTTACTTGGTCAACATAGAAGATGGTTCAGCTGTCATTTAGTGTTATGCTTAGCATTTATGACATTCTCTCTGCTTTTACATGATACTCCCTATGATCTTCTAAACCTCTTTCTTGGAGATTATTTTGTCACATTAATGCTCATTCAGGATTAAAAATTAAGTATTCTTTAATCCGTAAAGCAACTGTGCCTGGTTTTCTGGAAAGTCATATTAAAGGCCAATCTGCCAAAATGCCTGGCATCAGCCACAACGCTACAAGAACCTTTAAACTATGGGGCCTAGTGGGAGGTCATATATCATTGATGGGTGCCATTGCAAAAATTGGGAACCAGGTATTTACTCTGTCTACTTTTTGCTTCTTATCTGCAATGAATGGCTCTGCTTCTGAAGCACTCCTGCCTTGATGGACAGCTCCCACCCCAAAGCAATGACCAACCGGTTATAGACTGAAACTCTAAAATTATGAGCCATGAAATACCATTTCTCTTTATAAGCTCAGTCATGTGTTGTTGCAGTGTTGGGAGATGGCTAACACAGCTGCCTCATGTATGCTGCCTGTAGACTGCATGTGGAAGGCTGTGTAAAAGAAGATACTGCATTCAGTCAAACATCTTCCCACTAATAAAAGAGAACACTACACATTATAGATATTGTTGCATTTTAAGTGCAAGTAGAAATCTATCAATTCTTCATGTAAATTTATAGTGTCATTGGCCCTCCACAGGTTAGTCAAAATTTAGTCAAAATGCATTAAAATTACTACGGATAAATATATGACTTTCATAGCACAGTATCCTATCTCTCAAACTTTGAATGCAAAGAACTTTTTTTCTTTTTGCTGTCCTTCAATAGGACATTTCTCCTGAATATGCATGCATTTCAACATCTGTGCAGTTTTGTTTTGAATGTTTGACAGAAACATTAGTCAACAGGTCCCGGCGCTGTCACAGCAACCCACGTGTGATGCTTCACCAAGCTGCACACACTCTGCAAAAGATGTTGCACCTGAGCAGGGAAAACCTCTACCGGGAACTCCTGCCTTAAACCTTGAAGCATACAGAGGACACTCACACTTTTCAATATAGGGTCTCCTATTTTCTTGCAAAATTGGTCTCTGCTGACTGACACCTTTTTATATCTCTCCTAGAGTGACATCCATATGATTGATTCTGTTTACTTATTTCCCAGCAGGCTTTTAAATGATGTCTTATCTTTGATGTCTCACTTATCTCCCATGCTTGTCAGTTATCTATTCCACATTAATTTTTTCTTTATTTAATAGTGACCTGTTTTTGAGGATTTCTGTGTGCTTGGTATAACATATGTTTTAGCATTTGGAAAGACTAAGCTATATAGAGAAGATAGAGTTATTGAAATTATACAAAGGCAGTTGAAAACTACTTCTAGGAAACATACCTCATAGCTGGGCATTAAGGATATTTCTTCTTATAAGGCACACCATATAGCATGCTGTTGAAAATACTATTTGTAGATCATTGAAAAAAACCTTATTCTCCAATTTTTCAAAGGTGTTGTCTCTTAGAGAGCTTATATGTCTCCACTGGTGACGCCTTACATAGCCTAAACCATAAAACAAACAAAAACATTCTCAAGATCACTTTCTTATGCCCTCACATTCATCAAACCCTACAGAATCCACTGTATTTACTCATTTAGACAATGCTTATTAATCCCATTACACATTCCGTGGACTTTGATACATGATGAGATGGAAGGATAAGCCAAATCTGCAGCATCCCAGGCACCATGGACATAATGGGCTCGTTTGTGAGCCAGCCTTCTTTATTAGAAGTTCCAAAATAATTTATCTGGAAATTGACACACTAGATGTCTCAGTTATTAAGAATTCCACAAAAGGGTAATAGAGGAGAAGTAAACATTAAGAATTGAAGTTTATAGGTAAAGGAGATCTAGTGCAGAATTGGAAAGGAGTAGAAAACATGAAAGAGAATTTAAATAATAGTGAGAGAATGAAAAAGACTGAAGAACTAAAACTAGATAACTAGATAAGAGAAAGAAGTTCTTCAGGCACAGACAGCTGGAAGGTGAACCTCCCAGGAAATTTACAGACAATGCCATATAGACCAGTTTGTTTGGGTTGTTCTACTTTGCAAAGTAGAAGTCTAGTAGGAGTACTAAAGATATTTTAAAAATGTAAATATAGAAGATGGGATCAAAACAAATACATCCATAATCACAAAATATAAACATGTCAACAATTTCAGTGATGTTACAGTTATTACAATACCATCTTCAGTGGTCCTGGTGCAAAAAATGAAATTCAGATTAAGACTCACTCACATAGGGCTGAAGAGATGGCTTAGTGGTTAAGGCATAAGGCCTGCAAAGCCAAAGGACCCCGGTTCGATTCTCCAGGTCCCACATGCCAGATGCACATGGTGGTGCATGCGTCTGAAGTTTGTTTACAGTGGCTGGAGGCCCTGTTATGCCCATTCTCACTCTCTGTCTCTCTCCCTCACTCTGTCTCCAAAAAGTAAATAAATAAGTAAATAAAATCTTAAAAAAAGAAACACTCAAATATATGTGTGATATATGTATACATATACATATATCATATTGTACTCATAATGTGTGATTATTTTTTCAATTAAGTCTTTTTTAAATATAGGATTTGAACAGATGAAAGACAAGGTTGCATTGTTTCAGGATTTTAATGGTATCTATAAATACTCAGTAGTTGAAGGTAAATGCAAGGCCAGAAATATTAACAGGAGGTAGAAGAATGGCAGGATGAGCAGAGATTGGAAACTATTTCAACAAGTGAGTCTGAATAAGTGTAGTGGGGACTGATTGTCAGCCCTAAAAAGACATACTGAAGAATCTGACTTCTGATATAAAAGTTATACAAAGCCGATGATCTATTTTATGAGGATGGAAAATAAGAAATTGATGTTGTCAGATTTAGGAACAGAGAAATTGATGTGATCTAGTGTTTAGGATGCCACTCTGCCGTGTGAAGAAGTGTGTCAAGGTGCTATAGTGGAAAGATTTCAGTTGCTTCTGAGAAATGGTGATTGGTCTCATGAACAAATCCACTCAAAGACAGTGTTGAATTTTACTTATTCATACCCAAATTGTACAACTAGGGATAGCATGGAAAAGGACAGTGTTTAATGGAATGTCTAAAAGATTCCTTGAAGAAGGTTGATGGTTCCACCTCCCTTACGTCATTAGGTATATACTTTGACCATCCAAAGTAAGTTCATCTGTGTAGTGGCTCCTATATCCAGTGCCCAGGCTGGAGCTTTGGGGGAAATAGCACAAAATGTGTTATAGAGACTTTATAGTGAGGAGACTTGTCTAAAATAGGGGAGAAATTCTCTAATATTGCATAGAGTTTCCAATGTTGTTGTACAAAGTGAAATAAAGAAAATGACCATGGACATTAACAATGATTATCTAGATGCAATGACTATAATATATTCTCCCTGCACACTGACAATTACTTCTATTTGCTCAAAGGTTTTCTGGTGCAATTAATTAATGCCCTTAGGTTGAAGCCCAGTTGACACTCTTTAATTATGAGGAGGCACTCCTTATCTTACAACTACATTACTTAAATATTGTGAGGGACTAAATCTTACTAGTGTGGCAAGTAGAGGCTTATTACTATGTTAAAAAATATTTTGCAAGAGCAAAAATTAAACTGGAATTTTAAGAACATATTTCTATAAAATCTTGAGGTTAATATCTAAGGAGCAGTAAGTACGTGAGGGAGTTTCCAAGACTTCTTGACAAGACTTGGTCTCTACTGTCATACACTGATAGAGAGTGGAATAAATATTTGAAGAATTACTTTTATGAATGGACTTGGGGTTGTGCCAACACTTTGATTGTATCCTTTTCATTGGAAAGTAGAACTCCTCAGAGCTGTTTCCTATTATGCAAAGTGGGCATAGTAACACCTAATTTAAATGTTATGTCCTAAGAAAACTTTGATCATTATGGTGGCAAGAGTTGATTGGAAATTCTCAAGGACATATACAAACATTATGTGACATCTTCTTTAATTTGCCTCTTAATGTCTCACATCCCACAACATTAATTGACTTCCCTTTACATCTAATTCTACTTACCTTCCCCCATTAAGTCCACATGTATTAGGACCCTAGTTGTTTGGAGTACAAAAGCAGGATAGTGTGAAGTGAACTCTCCCTAGGGCAAACTTTCCCTTCTCACCACCAAGAATTCCTTTCTCCCTGTGATAGGCAAGAAGCAAAACAAAGCCATGTGATTTCTTAACTCATGAATGTTGAAATTTCTGTTATATGTTTTCATTACAGCCAGCAATTTTTGGCCATTGATGCCAACATTTTAGAGCTCAATTCTCTAAGGGACCAGGTGAAGCTTTGCAAACTGTGATGTGCATATGTTATGCATGAAGTTAAAGTAGATTGATACCAACCTGTTATCTATGCACTCAAAGTGAATGGTTTACTTCTTTTTAAATATCCTAATGGACTACTCAGTGCATGCATACCTTTTTTTTTTTTTTTATTCTTAGCAGGGTTTTGGCTATATTGAGGGAAGAAAAGGGAACCTGAATTCTATCATTGCCACATCTTATTAGATTGTTCATCATGTAAGTCTACATGTAGATTTGACTGTGGATAACATCTCACTTAACTCTGATGGGAACTGTGGTGGTTTGATTCAGGTGTCCCCCATAAACTTAGGTGTCCTGATTGCTAGATTCCCAGGGGATAAAGATTTGGGAATTAACACCTCCTGGATGCAGTGTATTGTTTGGGGTGGGCTTGTGGGTGTTATAGCCAATTTCCCCAAGTCAGTGTTTGGCACACTCTCCTATTGCTATTGTCCACCTTATGTTGGCCAGGGGGTGATATCCACCCATCATTTTTCCCTGCCATCATGGAACTTCCCCCTGAGTCTGTGAGCCAAGATAAACCTTTTTTCCCCAAAAGCTGCTCTTGTCGTGTGATTTCTGCCAGCAATGTGAACCCGACTGTAACAGGGACTAAAACTAAGAAAGCTCAAATCGATTAACTCACCCCTGTGTTTCTTTGACCAGCCCTCCTTTCTATAGAAATGCAGAATTTCTAGATTTATAATTCTCTTTTCTTTTCTCTGGTTACTGGAGCAAGATGGAACAAGTAGCTAATAAAATTAAACATGCATTAGATGTAAAGTAACAATCATTCTACTGTCTATAATGATATGCCTCCTTAATGTCGGGTATTGTATTCTTTCCATCTGTCCTGGAATCTTCTAGGACTCTGGGCTTTGCTTGATCTGTCCCATGCATGCCATTACACCTGTGGCAGTTTGAATGAAAAGACCCACCCCCTATTGGTTGCTGTGTTTTGAATATTTAGTCCCAGGTTGGTGGTAGTTTGGAGTAGTAGTGGAGCCTTTGGAAGTTGGAACCTTACTAGAGGACATGTGTGGCTGGAGGTGGACACTGGGCTTCATTAGTCCAGCTCTTGCATGTGCGTCTCACAACTCCTCCCACTGATGGAGTTAAAAGAGTTGAGAATGGCTACTGATTTCTGTGCATTGATTTTATACCCTGCTACTTTGCTGAAGGCGCTAATCACCTTTAAGAGTTTTGAGATGGAGGTTCTCAGGTCACTTATATATAGAATCATGTCATCCAGAGACACAGAGGCTCCCAAAACCTCATCACTGAAGCAGAACTAAAATGACCCCAAAGTGGCTCAGGGAAATTCGCAGAAGAGGAGGCGGAAAGATTGTTAGAGTCACAAGTTGGGGCATTATGCACAGAGACTGGGGCCTACCCACCAGAACACTTGACTACCCCCACAATGCGTGACCCACATTCCGCATTGATAAGGGTCCCTTTGGAAGAGGGAGGACAGGGAGGAGGACAATGGAACCAATTCTATGAATGTAAAATCAGAATAATATAAAAAAATAAATAAATAATTTAAAAAAAACAGTTGAGAATGAGTAAAAATGGGAAACACAACCCAGCAAGTAAAGAAGAGAGGTGAGAAAAGAGCAGTGTCTGTATACAATGGCACAGTTTATAACAGAACACAATAACCATTTACAGTGCAGGTATCCTTAGGAACGTCACACTAAAATCAATATGCCAGCTGTGAAATACAGCTCTGCTGGAGGCTTTTTTTAAAAAAGGAAAACATCTTAACAACAACTACAAAATAGAAAGCATATGAGTGAATTTACCAACCCCTGGGACTGAATGTTTGTGAGGAACAGAACACAGTGAGAAAATCAGTGTCTGCTCCATCTGTGGTGGACTGGATACAAGAGGAAACAAGGCAGAGTTGGGTTAGTGGCAGGTGCGTGTCTTCCAGGACAGGCTGTGTTTATCTGTAAGCATGCTTGTGATCCGACTCACCAGATTTCTGTCCACCTGACCCTACTCCTAACACAAACTCTCTTCAAAGGTAAGTAGGAAATGACTCTAGATTGTAATGCAATACCTAATACTGGAGTGACCAGGCATTCATACTGGCTTGCTTCAATTAGGGTATATTGTGTTTCTCAATGTCTAAGGCTGACCACATGATTGTAGGTCTTCAGTTTAAATTATGTGAGAGACAGCACTGCCTCTGAGTATGCTAGTAAACTTATCTTTTAATAAATTTCATTTGATTTTGTGAAGTAAATATCATTATTCTTTTTTGTATAATTTAAGAAATAAACAAAGGAGTAAAATGAGTCTTCTTTCTCTGAGAAGTCTTGATCCTGAAGCCATTGATAAAAAATGTGGGTGGGTGCTGAAGAGGTGGCTTAGTGGTTGAGGTGCTTGCCTGAGACGCCTAAGGACTCATGTTCTACTCCCCAGGTAACATTTTAGCCAGATGCACAAAGGTGAGGCAAGAGCAAGACTGCATATGCCCACTAGTTGGCACAAGCATCTGGGATTCGATTGCAGTAGCTGAGGCCCTGGCACACAATTATCTATCCCCTCCCCTAAAAATAAATAAATAAATAATTAAAAAATGTTGGGGGAAGGACTTGACTACAGTGAGTGAGATGGAAAAGTAGGGTGGGAATTGGGGAAAATTATTAAAAATACTTTTTAACTGTGAGCATAATATGACAATAAAGGCTTATTCTATAAGAGGCATGAAGTACAAAAGAAATTGTTATTGTCTTGAATCTTACAGAAAAACACAGGCATCAGATGAAACAATATGTTTTTTTACACATATAGTACTAAAAAATGACTTTAAAAGTGAATACTATGGGCATCCACATAATAATGCCTGATGACAATTTTCCATGTGTATTTAGTGTACCATGCATGTATTCATGTGAGTGCATGTGTATATGAAGGTGCTTTCTCTGTTGATTGACATTGCGTGACTACTCAATTGCTCATCACCTTGTTTTTGTGAGATAAGTCTCTTATGAAAGCAACAGCTAATGGATTGGCTCAATTAGCTAGCCAGTAAACCCAGGGACCCCTGTTTTCAGGTTATTGATATTGTAGATTACAGGAGTGTGCCACTACATCAGACCTTTACATTGGTTCTGGATATCTGAACTCAGGTATTCACATTTGCATGTCAAGTACATTATGGACTGTGCCAACCCCCAAGAACTATCTGTTGATACTTTTGTGAATGGATATTCATGTCTGGATTTCATTTATATAGCTTATTAGTTTTATTCTTAAATATAAAATAGGCTCAAAGATACCATTTTGTCTTACCTGTAGGTGGGGAATGACATGGCAGAAATCCAAGTGCTTAAATAGGAATGGAATGAAGGTTATCAACTGTCAGCAACAAGGCACAGATTCTTTTTTGCCACCCATGGCTATCTATTGTTTTTGCTCATAGCTCTTCATGCATTTTCTTCTACTCTATCCCTGCTTAAAACCTTCATCATCCTCGCCCATCCCTTTGCCTCCTCCTTGGCCCTTTCCAGGGCTATGTCTTGCTCACTTGAGCATGTGTACTTCCCCATTTTAAAACAACTCCTTTTTGATTCTATGCAATCTCTACCTCACAAACATTAGAGTTTTATTTTGCTTCAAGGGACATTTATTGCCATCACTAGAGATGGTCTTCAAATTCTTGACCTGTGTACGGTACCCAGTTACAGTTAGGTTTTTGTTTTTGTTTTGTTTTGTTTTGTTTTTCTTGCTGACCTTGATAAATAGCAAAACTAAAACAAGAACAAAAAGCAGCACAACCAAAATAAGATCCCAGATTTTGGAATCTCATTTGATTCATATAGACTTTGGTTTGTAGCAGAATTCATCAATCTCTAACTTTTAAATCTGGTAACTTCATCAATTTATTTTGCATACCCAAAGCTTCAGGACTCTTATAGATTAAAGTTATTCTTACATAAAGGAAAGATGTCCTAGTCTGACTGCACTAGGGCAGGGTGGCAGACAGTGCCTTTTGTGTTTTGCACACATTACAATTTGCTCTTGTCTAGCTAATGAAGTTCTATCTTCTGAGGAAGAATTCCAGCCCACATGAATTTACAAGAACACAAGAATGAGAACGTTTTACAGCATATTATCTTATTTCTCAATTCACCTTAAGGATTTGGTTTAGATTATTTATTATACCATACATATATGGATTCATGTGTGTTTGTGTGTATGTATGATAGAAGATGAGAGAGAAAGAGAGAGAGAGAGAGAGAGAGAGAGGGAGAAAAAGAAGAAGGAGGAGGAGGAGGAGGATGAGAGAGGAGGAGGAGAAAGACAGAGAGACAGCACACAAGACAATTAAGGCTTTTAATATTCAGTCCAGACTGCTGTCACCTTGCAGTGAGGCTAATGATTATACAAGTTTCTGAGTCTAAGAAATTTATAAGTTGATTATATAACTTTCTTTCTTTAAAGCTGTAATTTTCCCACACCAATATTCATTGCAAGGTTGTACATGAGTCTGGAGTTCATTTGCAGTGGCTGGAGGCCCTAGTGCACCCATTCTTTCTCTCTCCCTCTCTCTCATAGGCCTTTCTCTCACTCACTCATAAATCAATCAATCAATAAATAAACATTACCTAATGATTAAAAAGTGAAAAGTAAGCCTTTGGTTATATAACACATGAGTTGCTTTTGTTTTTTCTGTGGAGGGAAGTGTCCTGATTCAGATTAGTAGTGGAGGGGTGTTCCCTTCCAAAGAGAGATCAGTGTTCACCAAATATGCCCTGTCTACCCTCCATCCTCCTTTTTGTTTAGTTTCAGACTCTGGCTCACATTTCTGCTTTATCAAAGGCTTCACACATTACCTTCCTGAATTACTGCCCTTCAAATTATGTGGATTTGTCCCTGTTTAACTTCTCCCTGTCCTTGGGCTGTCTTCCTGGCACTCAGTTTCAGCGTGTTCTTCTAGGCAGGAGTCTTGTCACATTCTGTTATTGCTTTGCTTATCTTTAATTTTTTTTTTGGGGGGGGTGATTCCCTTGTGAGAAGGGCTTTACTATGCTATTATGCTGAGTGTATCCATGTTCATAAGAAAATAGCCTTTCTGGTCCTAGCATCTAATTACATAAAGTATACTTATTTTCTGTATAGTAGTAAGCAGAATGGATAATTAAAATACAGGATGGCATCCACAATGAGGTAGGATTTGTGTTTGGAATGATATTCACTGTTAAATTGGAGAGCAATGAGTTAATTTAAACATCAACATGCTAACTTATGTAATGAAATATATGATTACATCCTTTCATAAAGTACAATATTGGATGGTAGGCCTGCTATCAGGGTGATCCATGCCAATCTAGATACTCCAGAGCAGTGTGAACCCTCAGCTTCTTCACTTATGAAATAAAGATAAATAAAAGTCATCATTCAGGTGTGGTGGTTCATGAGGGCATCCAAGCCCTCAGGAGACTAAGGTTGGAGGATTGCCACAAGTTCAAGGGCAGCCTGGCCTATAGAAGACCACATCTTAAAAAATGAAATTTAAGCTGGAGAGATGTCTGAGCAGTTAAGGCGCCTGCCTGCTAAGCCTAACAATGTCAATTCCAATCTCTAGGCCCCACGTTTAGCCAGATGCAAAGTGACATGAAGGGTGCAATGCCACACTTGAACACAAGGGGGCACACACATCTGGATTTCATTCACAGCAGCTGAGAGACTGCTGGCGTACCCATCTCTATCTGTCTTCCTCTTCCTCTCTGACCACTCTATGTATCTCTCCAAAAATAAATAAATAAATAAATAAAAATTTTAAAAAATGAAATTTAAGTCATTAAAAAGTTTTCCATGTAACATTTTTGACTTAAATTAATATTTAAATAGACTGTTAAATTACTTCAAAACATATAACATTTGTCCACTTTACAGTACTGATGCCTAAAACATGAAGTGATGTCATTAAAAATATTAAATTCAGAGTCCTTGCCAGTTTATTTGATTAATGTTGATTAATTAAAATTATAGAAAATATAATTAAGTGCATTGCCAATAACTATAAATCACAAGATTTAAATTTAGATTAAAATTAGATACAAATTATATTAGTTGAATTTTTGCAGCTATGTGTTCATGTTTTGGGTTTTTTTTTCTCTTATGGATTCAGAGGGATGGCCACAATATTTTTCTGCAGCTTCTAACAAGAAGGGCATTTATTGGCCCAATTCTTGATTATTACTGTCTTTAGAGTTGCTTTGAGTAACATACTAGGGCAGGAGCCATTTAAAAAGGATCTGTGGTTTCCATCACCAATCTCTAAGTCAGTCTCACCTCTTCTGAAGGTGCAGTTGAGAGGCCATGTGAGAACCGAGTGCATCCCAGGTAACTCAGTATTGGTTGCCAGAACCATGAGGGAGTTTTAGTCCCAATGTAGCCTTAATCTAAATAGGAATTTGAAGACATGCTTGTGAAGGAAGCAGGAATCTTTCCAGACTAGCCATGAAGTCATATAAGATAACATTGTTGCAAACCCCTAAAGGACTAGGTAGATTTTACACCTGCTGTTTATAGGGAATCACCCATGAATTTAGAAACAAATATCTTTTCTCATGAAAGAATGTAAACAAACCTGATTATAAAATAAAGTTTTATGGAATTTTTTTCTATAAAGTTGCCGAAGTATCTTATGTCTGGGGTTAGGGAAGCCTAGTCAATGGAAATAGGATGATTGTAACATTTAAAAAGATTAATACTGGATTCTGAAATTAAGGTAAAACATAACTTCATATCTAAAGATATTTGTTTCTATGAGCTCTTGTTTTATACAGGAGTCATTGCATTTTTTCATAACATCATCAAAACTCTAATCATTATGGGCCTCAACATGTCAATGACAACATGGACATTCACAACCTTTAAAAATCATAAGATACTTGTTAGATGTAGTACAACTGCATCTTGTATCTGTGGCAAAAATGTAAGAAAGAAGGAAGGGCTTATCTTGTCTTATAGTTCAAGAGAAGGTGTAGAACATCATAGTGGGCAAGGTGGTGGCAGGAGTATGAAGCAGCTAGTCACATTCGGTCCATGGTTATGAAGCAGAGAACCCAAAACACAGGTGCTCAGCTAGCTTCCTCCTTTGTATGCAGGCCGGGACCTTAGTCCACGGAATGATGCTTCTCACATTTAGGGTTGGTGCTCCCATCTCAACTAACCTGATCTAGAAAGTACCTCACAGACATACCCAGGAGAGTTGTTTCCATGGTGATTCTAAATTCTGCCAAGATGACAATTATGATTAACCATCACAAGTCCACCTCTTTTTTTTTAATTTTTTTATTTTTTATTTATTTTTGGAGAGAGACAGAGAGAGATAGAGAGGGAGAGGGAGACAGAAATGGGCGCACCAGCAGTCTCTCAGCTGCTGTGAACGAAATCCAGATGTGCGCGCCCCCTTGTGGGCAAGTGCAGCATTGTGCCCTTGCCTCACTTTTGCATCTGGCTAAACGTGGGACCTGGAGATTGGAACCGCTGGACATTGGAACCAGCATTCTTAGGCTTAGCAGGCAGGCACCTTAGCCGCTAAGCCATCTCTCCAGCCCAAGTCCACCTCTTATCAACTTGACACTCATACATATCACTTTTATGAAACATCCTTTTACTCCTTCTCCCTATAGGCTCAAGACAATCACTATGCTTTCTGTCCAACTTCAAAGATACCCATAGTCTTTAACAGTTCCAAGTCTCTTCAAAAGTGTAAGTGTGGAGGGTCTTCAGAGACTAAGGTAATGTCTTAAAATGTGAGCTTCTATATCATCAGAAATAGGTTACCTCCCTGTAATATACAATGGCATGGGGTAAACATTCCAAAAAGAGGGACTGGAGGTAGTGCAAGGAAAGACAAAACTATAACTAGGTGTACAGCCAGCAGACCAAACTCCAAATCTTACAGCTCTATGTGTGGCATCTGGAACTCCAGAATATTCTGGTATAAGACAAGGTCCTTAGCTACTACTTCCTTTGAAGTGGCTTTAGTTAATAATTTCTACATATAGTTTTTAAATTTTTAGTAGGTATGACCAAAACTGTATTTTAAAACTACTGTTAAAACATTTTAGCAAAATTTCAGTTACGTTCTTATCTTAAAAATTTTTGAGCACTATTATTTGAAAAGATGAATTGAGTAATATTCATTTATTTGGAGATATGGTTTCATAAATTTAGACAAGGGCTGACAGGTCTATTATCTGTCACTATCATCAGGACACAAATTTTTCTCATATCCTAGCCAGCACTGCCACCACTGTGGGTCTAGCAAACATTGTCTATTTTCTGTATTTTATAGAAGAGACAATAAATTTTAACTACAGAGCTTTTATCCTATAGAGATGATTAGTCTTTGAAAGGATGAAACAATATTTTTCACAAGCTTTGAGTTGCCTTTGTAGGAGACAGTTTCCTTTGTAGCTCCATCAGGTTGTGATTTTCTTTCAGGTTGGGGTTATAAAAACAATAATTGTTGAGAATCATTTTTTAAGATAAATGATTCACCTAACACTGCAACATATCTTTAGGGGCTGAAACAAACCTTTACAAGCTAAGGGCAATGCTGGCAAATGAGCTATAGATACTCAACACATAGGCCATCTGCTCCTTTACTAAGAGCTTACCTTTCCTCATTTTGAACAACAGAGGAGGAGAAAGTAAAGGAAGTAGGGAGAAACAAAAGAAAGTGCATTTATGTGAAACATTAATTGGAATGTAAACAATGATCTAATTGTTGATAAGAAAGCTATGTATGTATATATAGATTCATTAAGATTATATTCTGATGGAAAAAGGATACCTGGTAAATATTAGGGCAAACAACTCATATATAATTACATATTACATTCTTCAAAACTTTGGTCATTATATCTTTAGATATGATTTCTAATAAAAATATAAATAATGTATTTTTTTTATTGTAAGAAAGATAAAGTAAAACCAAATGAAGTTAGACTACAAATATGTCCTGGAGCTTCTTAGAAGTTAATGTCATTAGCATTAGCTGTATTATCCCATGGCCATCACATAAAAACTAGGAATCAAGCCAGGTGTGGTGGTTCACGCCTTTAATCCCAGCACTTGAGAGGCAGAGGCAGGAGGATCACTGCAAGTTCGAGGCCACCCTAAGAATACACAGTGAATTCCAGGTCAGCCTGGACTAGAGTGAGACCCTACCTGGAAAAAAAAAAAAAAAAAAAACTAGGAATCATGCAGCAATTTGTTGTAGTAAGAACAGGAAGGATATCTCTTGAAAATTCACAAAAAAAGGATACTGTGTAACATAATAGAATGTCCTTATACTAAAAAAAAATTACATATTGTGTTGTATGCTATAAGGTAAGTTTCAAATCTCGGAAAATATTGAAAAACAAGTGCGTAAGGATGTGAATTTATATAAGGGAGGAATTGAAGGGTATCACTGATAGGGAAGCAAGGGAGTGAGGGGCAAGCAACGAGAACTATCGAGTAATCAAGAAGTCCAGTGTGTGTAGTAGACCAGGCCTGTCATAGCAGCACTGGAGATGCAGAGGCAGACGAACTGTAACCGTGATCCCAGCCTGGGCTGAAGAACAGCATCCTGCCTCAAATAATAATAATAATAATAATAATAATAATTAATTAAAATTAAAAAAAAAACAATTCCACTCAATAGCTCTGGAAGACTGCATTATGAAGTCCTCAGTAATGGTAATCTAGAAAAAGACATGGCTAGTGTTTATAAATGCTATATTGTCTTTGCTTTATGTGGTCTTCAGATTAAAGAATATCTACTGATCTCTTTCATGTTTCATGATATCTGTTTTTCCTCATATCTGTTAAATTGTTCAATAATTCAGCAAATTTTCAAATGAACTCTTATGGTTTTCCAATGTAAAATTTCCATGTTGTAAATTTATATCTTCCCACTGAGATTTCTTAGTTGTTCCATTACTTTGAATATATTTTAGCTAATTATTCTAATAGAACAGCACTCCATACTTTATGAACATAAATATCAACTACTTTGATATTGTCATCTCTCTCAAGCCTTTATCAGGCTCACACAAAATCAGTTTCTATAACTTTTTCCCCATAGTATAAATAATTAATTTTATATTATTCATTTTATTTCATTTACTCATTTCCACCCAATAACTCTTTGGACAGATGTGATAAGAATCCTCAAGCCTAGTGTGTCTGGCAGAGAGCTTCTTTAAACTGCTGCGACCTTCCCATCTGCCATGGCTATTATGTTCACCAGGTTCCCTGTATGCATCTTTCTAGGCAAGAGGTGAGCAGATCAGAGAGCTTAATTTTACCCTCCTCTGACCCAGGAGAGGACTTGCCATATTTATCAGGGCACAATAGCTTGAACTTTCTTCTAACCCATGTCACATAGAGATTCTGTCCAGTATTACTATGAAGAGATTCTGAGTAGAAAAATAATATCAGGTTATCACAGTTGTAAAGCAAACTTTATATAGTTTCTGTTTTTCCCAGGTTCTTGGTTTGTCTGCAAATGATAATTCCTAAAAAGTGACCAGAATATAACAATGAGATTCACCAGTGAAGAGAAACGGTTGTTTGACAGCATCTGTGTCCCTCTAAAGTTATCCAGACAGAACACTTTCTACCATGATTTTTTTTTTTTTTTTGTTCTTCTTTGTTTATTGTCTGAGTAAACACCAAAATCCAAACAAAATAATAAAACACTTTCAGCAAATATTTATTCCTATGTTGATGTTTTTGGATGAAGCCATCTATTGTATAGCATTTTAATTATATGATGTACAACTATATTATTGTGCTATTTCAGTTAATTATCAATCCTAATCAGAGGGATGTCTGTTGGCCTGGCTGAGCATATGTATCTCTGAAAGCTATCTTAATGGCCTCTGATTTTTATTCCTTGCTCACTTGGCTTATTCTAAAAGCTTTTAGTTTCTTCATTATTTTTGAGGTTAAAACATTCTTTTCATCACACTAACCTCTCATCTTGTCTTATTAATTCACAGTGTTTTTCCTTGTGCTTTCAAGATGTAAATTTATTGTTCTATAAATTACTTCTATTGGCAAAGTTTACTCAAGTCAAATAATTGTTCCTATCTTCTTATGTTATGAAAAGTATTTAAGGAAATTAAATATTATCTGAGGCTAAGACAGGGGAAATATAATTGTGAGTCACAGCAATCTGGAAGGTGAATGCGTCTCCAAGTATCCAGAGGCACACTGAACAGGAGCTGCAATTTCCTTCCATGATACAAAGGAAGCTAAGCAAATGTGAGTGTTCACGTTAATGTGCATCAACAAGGTAAGAAAAAAAGACCTTTGAAAAAAGACACTGCTGTCAAATCCTTCTATATATTAAAGCTTATAAGAATAAGAAGATTTTAAGCCGGGCATGGTGGTACATGCCTTTAATCCCAGCACTTGGGAGGCAGAGGTAGGAGGATTGCCATGAGTTCGAGGCCACCCTGAGACTACAGAATGAATTCCAGGTCAGCCTGAGCTAGAGAGAGACCCTACATAGAAAAACCAAAAAAAAAAAAAAAAAAAAGAAAAAAAAAAAGAAGAAGAAGAAGACTTAAAAAAAATTAATTAGAAGACATACTGAGAAACTAATTTGATTTGCAAATGCTAGGGGAAAATGAAAAGTAAAGAAGTTAGGCATATAAATCACAATATCTTTAAAATAACTACAAAATAATGAAAAATGAGATTTTATAATGGAAATAAGACTTGAAATGTGAATGTATGTGGGAATGTAAAGGAGAAAAGATTCCATTAAAACATAACTAAGATAAAAATGATAAAGAAGAAACTATATGAGTGTTTCTCAATGGGATGCTACATAATTTTTTTCAGAACTCCTTTAGCCATTATTATCTTTAGAAGCTTCTAAAGCCACCATTTTATAGCTTTTTAAAAACTGTTTTTCAAGTTACCAGATCTAGTGTCATGCTATCTATTAGATCAAGTTCTATGAATACATTATTCGAACTCAAGGAACATATACGCCTAATGTGTCTGAGCACCAATTCTGTCTGATGGCAAGATAGTTTACAACAATGGCTGGCAAACTTTCTGTAAAACAGAAACTAGAACATGTGCTAGAAGCAAATTGGGCAATGTTTATTTCATTCAGAGCTGATCCTTTATCCCCTCACTCCTTCAGTGCTTTGATAAAGCTTGATTAAACTGTATTTTGTACATTTAAACATTATTAGCATGCAAAATTGATTTTAAAAGGGTGTGCATTGTCTTCCATTATTTTCTATAATTGATTATTCATGTTGTCTGACTTAGTTGGACCTTTGTTGTCTGACCATCACTTTTCACTCTCCTTGGACTACTGTTTTTAATCATCCACTCTAACTGGCCAGGATCATGGTCTGCTGCTTTCTCTCTCTACGACATCTGTGTTCATGTGGAGGCTGCAGAGATTAACACTGACTCTTCACCTCTAGGGCTCAAGGTTCTTTGATTATTAATTGGCATTACTGAGCTGACTTAAGTCATGATCTTTTGAGCCTCAGCCTCAGCTTACTGAGAAAAGCCAACAGGTGTCACCTAAGTGATTCTGAAGATTTCCTCACCCATTGCTGTCTTGACCAAGTGTTCAGTGCCAATCCACGTCACTTGCCATCCTGCCACTTCAAACACTTGCAATTTCCGCTGGAGGTAATTTAATTCAACCTCCATTCTTCAGCGACAGACACTGAGTGGATGAGTGTAGCAGAAGTACTCTTCTCCTCAGAACATAATTCAATGAAAAAACAGTATGAAAAACATATGAACAAACATGCAAACTTTCCATTTTAAACTGCTATTTCCAATGTCTTCTGGATTTGCATACAGCTGTAGATCATAGGTTATCATTCCACTTGCCCAACAGGTTATTTGACCATTTCCATGCAAACCTGTTGAAAGCTTTTATTAATGCATTTATAGAACACTAGCTAGCAGTGGCATCTTGATAAATTAAAATCGACATTAGCTAATTTTCCCTTGTAAGAGCTGTAACTTCCAGTAACTCAAGGATATTGATCATTAGCACAATGGTCCGTGTCACAAAGATCTTCATTTATTGCATCCTCATATTCATTAGTGGCATTAATAAACATTTTTATTCATTCCTGTGAGAAAACAAGATGGTGTGGTATGTGTGTACATAAAATCAATGTTTGTGGAAAGTAAAATAATATTTTTCACCAACTCTAATGGTTATATGATAGTGTATATGCTATATCAGACCTCATCCAAGTAGATCACAAAGTGTGCTGAATATTTAAAGACTCACTTTACAGCCCCCCCCCAAAAAACAAGGGCTTCTTTCTTACTACTACCTAAAAATATAAATAAAATCACTTTTTCAAATATTAATTGATTTGTAAAACATGTGTGAAATTTTAAATAATTATTCACGATCCAATGTGAAGAAGCCTGTATTAATGTGATGTTTTTCCATTAAAAAATGACTTTTGTGGGTGGATAGTGTCTCAGTGGTTAAAGCACTTGCCTGCAAAGCCAAATGACTCAGATTCAATTTGCCAGTACCCACATAAGCCAGATGCACAAAGTGGCACATGTATCTAGAGTTTGTTTGCAGTGGCTAGAGGCCCTGGTATGCCCATTATCTTCCTTCCATTCTGTATCATATATCTAACTATTATCTATTTATCTATGTATTTATATATGTATGTATGTATGTATGTATCTATGTATCTATCTATCTATCTATCTATCTATCTATCTATCATCATCCACACACACATATGTGTGTGTGTGTTTATATCTGCTTGAAAATAAATAGAAAAAATTAAAAAAAGAAAATGACATTTCATCATGGGTAATCCTAGAATGTTAAACCATTTCACAGCACATGTCCCAGAAATCTGTTGAGACTCTCTTTTGTAGACATCTTCATTTTTCACTCAATTGTAGACATGTTTATTTTTACCTGTCCTCCATCGAGAATATGTATGGAAATTCAGTTTATGGTTCATCACACCTTGAAATTGCCTAAATGGCACAACTGACCTGACAGAATTCAAAACAGAGAAATCAGACTCAGAAATATATATATATATAGTACATAAAACAATGTGCCAAATGCCAGACTACAAAATCCCTTATAGCCTTCAAATGTATCTTAATAAAATGGCAGATATATATTTCATTTGACAGATTTGGCTAAGAAATATAATCCATTATCCATATATCCATGTATTATGCAAAATATACATTACCTATTATATTAATGTAGTATAGTATAAATAATATTTATGCCAGGGCTTCATTTTCTTGACATATTGAATAAGTAATGACTTCAATTCTTATTCATATTGTTCATTCTTAGAGAGGAAAATATTTTATAATAGATAGGTCTTTATATTAACATATTTGGGGCTGGAGAGATGGCTTAGCGGTTAAGGTGCCTGCCTCCTAAGCCTAAGAACGCTGGTTCCAATCTCCAGTGGTTCCAATTTCCAGGTCCCACGTTTAGACAAATGCAAAGTGAGTCAAGGGCGCAATGCCGCACTTGACCACAAGGGGGCGTATGCATCTGTTCTCTGTTTTCCTCTCCCTCTATCTCTGTCTCTCTCTGTGTCTCTCTCCAAAAAAAAAAACATGTTTGTAAGCATTTTTATGAACAAAATAAAATGGTTGAGGAATTATTGAAAATTTCCCATATTCCCTAAAGTAAATATTCCAAAACAATTTCTTTACGTGTGCCCAATCCTCATAAACTTCATAAATTGCAGATCATCTCAATTAGTCTTGTAATTTTTTTCTGCATTGTAGAAATTTTTAATGTTTCTTTGTTCATTTATTTCCTACTTTTCTTAAAATAAACTGTGATGTTTTCAAAGTTTTAAATTTCTAGATTGTCTTCATAATATCCCCCCAAAAATCTCTACTCCAACTCACATTTGCAGTATCTCTAACTATGTTAAATAATGTAAATTGTGATGAGTCAGCACATGATTACTATATTTCCATGCTTTTACTGCTAATTTTATACATTGAATTATAGTTCATTAAAAACACAATAGTGAGAAAGCATGAAAAGTATCCCCTAAAAGTTATGTTCTTTTCCTTGGACTTACTAATATTCTATTGTAAATTATAGAAATAAGAAATTTGGGGTGGAAGATGGATTAGCAGCTAAGGTGCTTGCCTGCAAAGCCAAAGGATCCAGGTTTGATTCCCCAGCCAGATGCACAAGGTGGCATATACATCTGGGGTTCATTTCTAGTGACTGGAGGCCCTGGCATACCCATTCTCTCCCTCTCTCTCTCTCTCTCTCTCTCTCTCTCTCTCTCCTCTCTTTCTCAAACAAATAAACAAAAATGAAATATTTTATAAATAAGAAATTTACTCCATTAACTTCTCTCTAAATTAATAATCATTATCCATTTAACCTGTGCTGACTTCTCTCTCTGTTGCAGAATCGCTTCTCCATTTTAGATGGGAGCGGGACCTAAGGAGGTAAAGGACTCATGACACATGGCACTTCAGCCCAGAGGAAAACACAGAGGAACTGGGAAAATGAGCAAGCATTCTGTTTTCTTGTTGAACCTGATCTCAACACAAAGGTATAGGAGATACACACTAAAGACACTCAACACCTACCAAACCAAAGATCCAGAGGCTCCTAAGAGCCCATTACTGAAGTAGACTTAAAGTGCATCCAACATGGCTCAGGGAATTTTGTGGAAGCGGGAGCAGAAAGATTGTTAGAGCCACAAGCTGGGACATTATGCACAGAGACATTGCCTCTCCCCCACAACTGACTGCTGCCCCCACATTACAGGAACCACAATCCCCATGGGATGTCCTGCATCCCCAAGGAAGAGGGCCCCTTTGGTAAATGGGCAGGGGGGAGGGAAAGGATGGTCCCAACATATGCTGTTTACACACTAAGTATGTCCATAATTAATTTAAAAAAGAAAAAGAAAGAAAAGAAAAAATAAGAAATTTGCAGATATGGTTAAATTAAGGATCATAAAACTAGAACAACAACCTAGATTATCTGCATGGTCCAGTGAAATATCGGAAGGGTATTTTCAGAAGGCATGCATTGTGGTAAGAATCAAAGGACAAGATGTGAAGTTGAAAGCAGAAGTTAGAGAACGATGATGTAATGGCATAGGTTTGAAGGGGAAGGAAGGGCTAAGAGCAGAAGAAGGAGGTGTCTAGGAATGAGGAAAGCAAGGAAACAGGCTCTTCTGAGAACTTCCAGAAAGGACACGGTTGAGGATGCATCTTAGACGCGTGGCATTCATGAATTTAAGATAATGATTATTTTTGTTGTTTTAAGTCATGTGCATGAGGGAATGTGTCAGGGCAATGATAGGAAACTAACACATATTCAAACACGGAACCCATTCCTGAAGATAAACAACAGGAATCATTCATTTGATGTGCTAAATTGATACCCACCAAGCTGGAAGCACTGAAATTCTGCCTACTTCTGGCGGGGGCGGGGGGGGAGATTTCTGGAAATAAATTTTGGATTAGTAATGTGTGTGTGTGTCCCTCACCTGATCCTACAAAAGACAGAATGGAACAGACCAGTAGAGGGGGGAAATCTTTTGCTCTTTTGTACTGAATCATCAACATTTATTTCCTTGGGCCACAGACATCTGGCCTCAAGTTCTTGGTGCTCATTTATGTACTGAATCAATCTAATGATATTCATTGGTTTCCAGCTTGCAGCTATAGCTATCACAATTATCTCTTTATGAAATCTCTTCACGTCCATAATCATCTGAGAAAATTCTCAGTTAAAATCTCTCTCTCTCTCTCTCTTTCTCTCTCTATCTCTCTATCTCACTCATGTTGTCTCAGAAATACACACATCACTTAATGATGGGGAAATATGGTCTGAAGGATGTGTCTTTGGTCATTTAGTCTCTGAGTAAATAATCATGAATTGCACTATCCAACCCTAGCTGAAATCAGTCAATAACCTGACTTGGTTTCTTGACACAATCAATAGATTCAGTATACAAGAGTGGTATGAGGCTATTAGAGATGTAACAGGGAAAACTACTTTATAGTAAGATTTTCCGAGTAGAAATACACTCTAAAATAATGATAAAAGTATAGATAATACATAGATAAGTTGGCAGTAGACACTTTTGTCATCATAATTAAGATTATAAATGTGCATAGTAATATGTACTACACTGTTACATATCTTGTAGCACAATGGATTTGGTTATGGCAGCTTCACCATAACCCTTATGAGTAATACATTGTTCTGCATGATCTGTGATAATACTAGGTAATAGGAACTTTTCATCTCCATTATTATACCACCATCATACATGTGAAAATATATTCTTTTGCTGGCCAAAATATTGTTAGGTAATAATGCAGGTATGTGTGTATGTATGTGGGGGTTGGGTACATGTATAAAATTTCCTATCACTTCCAGAGAACACTAAGAAAATTACCCTGTCTCCTCCCTTTTCCTAGTGTAGTCACATGCATCTATTTATAATTTATATAAATCTTCTTGCTTCTCTTAATATCCAATCATTAATGTCTCTAAGTTCATATTTTTCACTGTATGACTCTGACTCTATACGTATATGTCAAAAGCATTCTGCTGGTTACTTACAAGACAAAGACAAAAAATGAATTGAAAAAAGACACATATACAGTTTGTGTTCCATAACTTTGATGAAAATGACACGTGTAACATTTATTTAGAAAGAATAATCAATTTTCACATTTTTTTACTTAGATGGGTTCTATAGAAACAGCTGTTCAATTGCTGATTAATGCACTATGAACTTTAAAAAGAATAAAATTCTAGATCAAGGAAGTGCAAAGAATGCTCAGCGGTTGAAGGAGCTTGCTAGCAAAGCCTGCTGACCTGGAGTTCAAACGACTAGTACACACATAAAGCCAGATGCACCAAGTGGCTCATATACCTGGATTTTGTTTGTAGTGTCAAGAGGCCCTGATATGCCCCCATACTTTATGTCTCTCTCCCTCTCACTGTCTCCCTCTCACTCTTGCTCTCCTCACAAATGAATAAATAAAAAAATTTAAAAATCAAGATATAAAAGGACATATTTGTATAGTATATAGTATTATGGATTATTATTGATAATAGTAAAGGTATTTAAAACCCAAAGAAATTCTGCAAGCTAATGCTCATTCATATATTTTAACTCTGCTTAATTACCAAGGTCTGAATGTCCTTGAAATTTTAAATATGTTTGTACAGTAGTTACTCTTTTTCTGAAAGACTGAATATATCTAACTCTTAACCAACATTGAAATCTGTTCATTTACAGTTTGGATTTTAAAGTAATGGATTCAAGTGCATTTAACATGTCTTAGCATTAACTGTCTATTTAACTATCTGTTTGATTTCTAATGACAAAGCTTGTTTTTAATGTAGCAATGTAATCATGTTCATCATTGTCAGCAAATGACCTTTAACAAAATATGGTAAAAAGGGAACTGACAAAGCCGAAGGGGAAGGGGAGGAGGAAGTAAAGTAATTACTTATACATTCTGCTTCCTAAGCAAAAATAACTAAAAAAGTAAATATTTCCACATGAGACAAGTTTTCTCCAAATCATAGTAGGTGGCCATTACTTTATAAATGATTCATGACATGATGTAATTTCTGATCCTGAGTTTATGTTGATATAGAGGTATTTGAACAGAAGTACACAGAACTGCACAGCAAGGCAGCAATCCTCTCCCCTGCTTTGTCTGTTGCAAGTCTCAATTCCTCTTTGCCTGATCCTCCTCCATGTTATGTACTATGGCTGCCAAACAAATGCATTTCCATTGGGAATTTGTCATCTGTTTTTGTTAATGTTTTGCCTGTTATTTTTCCTGGGTTGGCAGCCATGTAAGACATTCACTTCTAGTTATTTTTATGATAACTGAAAAAAAAATTGGAAGCTGTCAGTTCTCATCAATCACTCTATTATCACAAACCTCCTTAGACACTGGCCTCATCAAATTCATTCCTCAACATTTATACAGGATTATATTTTCATAAAAAAGCAGTAAGAGATGTATTAGTTATTTAATCTGTTTTAAAAGCCCCACACAATGATAACTGAGACATTTGGCGTACCTTGGAGTGCCATATGGCAGTTTAGTTGTTTTTGTTATCTTATGATGTTAGTCAATATTTATTATGTATACTGTCTTCTAGGCACTGGTGACTGAAATGGTTAGAATGAGAAAAATAAATCCTTCCTTTGAAAAGATAATTGGGGAGGACTGGGAAGATGGCTCAGCAGAAAAAGGAGCTTGCTTGCTAAGGCTGACAGCCTGAGTTCAATTTCCTAGTACCTATATAACTCCTGACAAAGTGGCGCATACATCTGGAATTCATTTGCAGCCATGGAAGACTCTGCTATTCTCTCTCTCTCTCCCTCCCTCTCTGTCAAATAAATTGATTAATTAAAAATATAGAATTAAAATATTATTAGCACTCTCATGGAGAGAAGTAGAAGGTATACCTGAAATGAAGTAAAAACACAGGCACGATTTCTTAGGAAAAATGTCATGCTTCATCCCAGGCAGTGGAAAGGAAAGATGACTAAAGCTCAGGTAACAGACAGAGAAAAGTACAACCGTAGAATTCTCCTGAGTCCTCCAGTAAGACAGATAACAGGATAGAATGTTGTTAAATTCTGTCTTAACCTTTAAAATGAAAATTCAAACCAGTACCCCAATTCATTGGCTAGTGGAACCTTCTTTTCATAAACACTTAAAGGTTTGGTTTGTAGATACAATATTCATGCTGTCATATGTCATGCTGTGTTATAATTCTGTGATCACATAGGGTATTACATTGCCAGACTGTCAAGATTAGGTGGCATCTATAGATCCCACTTAAAGGTCATTTTTTCTACATCTTTTTTTGTGTGAATTTTTTGTTCCCCCATGTAATTGTGGGACATATTCCCCTACTTTCTGAATTTTGTTTTAGCCATGTGTCATGCTGTGGCTAATGGCATATTATCAGATAGCAAGTTTGTCTGTAGTATGGGAAAGTCCATCGTCATGTGAGCTGATATACTCAGGAGAGACCCTGTACGTAGCTGCTGCTCACAGGACACAGGATGAGGACCGATGGAACCTTCATAGAGAACTCCTGAACACCAGCCTTAGTGTCTCACCTTCCAGCCAGCTGTGTCTTTCTGATCTCTGATCTTCCACACTCATGAGCCAAGTGAACTAATGTGAGAGAAAGATTGCAGTTTTCATTGTGGAATTATCACTACAATCACTCATTGACACATTTCCTTGGCTTCATTTCTCTTTATTATTTGAGGAGTCATAATTGTAGTACCAAGCTTGTATTTTGTAAATATTTGCTAAATGAATGTATGATTTAAGAAAATATTACTTGAAAATGTGAAGCAACATTGGTTGGGTCCACTATTAGGAGGGGAAAATCAAATTATTACATGGCAATGATATTGGAACATTATTTAAAATTATATTTTATATATTTTGGCTAATTTTGATATAATTGATATTGATATTTATTTTAAAATGCTAAGAAGCATGGATAATCAGTGTGCACTGTTCATATCAAATTTTATGTGAAAATTTGTGTTTCTTTTGCAATGCTATTCATTTGATTTGTAGTTCTTTTTCATTGACTTTGTAAAATAATTGCTATGGTACTTGCAGCACATATGGTAACAAGTAGAAACCATGCATCTAGAAATATATATTTCAGGAATTGTATATAGGTTTTTAATGACATTTTTTTGTTTCAACTAGAAAACACTAATATGACTTTATACTTCCTTTTTTTTTTTTTTTTTTTTTTTTCAAGGTAGGGTCTCACTCTGGCCCAGCATGACCTGGAATTAACTATGTAGTCTCAGGGTGGCCTTGAACTCACGTTGATCCTCCTACCTCTGCCTCCCGAGTGCTGGGATTAAAGGCGTGCGCCACCATGCCCGGCTGACTTTGCACTTCTTATATATATGTAAAAACATGTGGAAGGCAGCACAAAAAGATGGAGTAGCTATAACTGAAAACTAGAGGAAATATATCTGGGCTTCATTTTGGCAGTTTTTCTTTTTCTTTTTCATTTATGAGACTCAGAAATATCCAGCATGATAATAGAGAAACATGTGATGCAGAGAAAAGCCAGCGTGAGGAAAGAAAACCCACCACAGTCAGAGCATCACAGACTCGTCAGATCCTGCAAGTCCCGATCTATCACAACGAAACCTAAAGTTTGAGAATGGAGAGCTAGAGAAAGAAATCTGACTCCAAGGTAAGGTTTGATGATGAATTTACAAAGATAAGTTTTTTCAGAGTTTGAGAGAACAATTATACTTGTGTCCTGATGCTGGTGGAGTAGAATGTCTGGGGAGAGTAATTTATTGAAAATAGAAATTATATTAGCTCACTGTTCTAGAGGTTAGTATTTCCAAAGAAATGACACCAATTTCTGGAAAGCACTCTTCTGCTGCACCATCTTTTGGCAGGCATCAGAAGGGCTTGTGAGGGCCCCTGAGACTGTATGAACAGGCTGCATTCATTTTTCTAATATACTCACTCTTGCGGTAACAAGTACATTCCTATGACAATATCAATCCATTCATGAGGGTAGAGATGATCAATATAGATAAGTGAATTAAATGATTACCGATTTTTAAAGTGGTTCCATTCTTACCTAGGCATTTATTTTTAAATTTTATGTGTTTGTGTGTGTGTGTGTGTGTGTGTGTGTGGGTGTAGTGCCAGGGTCTTGCCACTACAAGTGAATGCCTGTCTAGCATTATTGAGTTTCTGGGAATTGAAGCGGAGCTACTAGTCTTTGCAATCCATCGCCTTTAACCAATGAGCCATTTCCCCAACCCCAAATATTTACTTTTTAAATTTACTTATAACGCACAGTCTGTTGGAAAAGACTTATTTATAATTTGCTTTGAAATATCAATGCAAACAGTTCCTCTATATTTGCTATCACAATAGAAAAACAAAACTCACATTTTCCTTTATGGATGACAAAGACAGTGTGATGGTTCAGTTTGTTGTCAACTTGCTCTGTTTGGGAATCCACAGACATTCCTCTAAAGGGTCTCTGAGGTTGCTTCCTGGAAGGATTAACTGAAGGAGGAAGACCTTTCCCAAGGGTGAGTGGCCTCTGTCAGAGGGGAGCTTTATCTAAGGAAGGGCTGGGGTAGAAGAGTCCCTTCCTCCCACCAGGTTGTAGTACTGCTTGCTATTTTACAGCCTGGACTGAAGAGCAGCATCTCTCCAGGATGCCTCCAGGCCTTCAGTGCCAGATTGGGACTACTGAGGCATCCACCCTCGTGGACTGAACAGCTACCCAATTCCTTGACTCTAGAGCCTACAAACTGCTATTGTTGGACAGCTGTAAGCTAATAAATTTCCCTTTAATACAATTCATTTTATCAGTTTCTTTCTTCTAGGGAACCCTGACTAATACAGACAGTAATAGAGTAAATTACATTATTAATAGTCATTTATCATCAAAAGTCTTACTACTTATCAACACATTGTCATTTTAATTAATTTATATACTACATATGATACTTCTTTAAATATTTCAAGTCATTTACCAGCATTCTTATCAATTTACTTATGAATGTGTGGAGACCATTATTAAAAGGGAAAGAGATATATTTTAATTTTTAATTGAATCTAGGGTTTTCATTAAACTCTTGTCATTCTTATTTTATATTTTTATAGTAGTTTATATATTCTGCAGGTGGTTGTCTGTCCATTAAGAAATATCTCAGCATCTCTCAGGGCCATACTAGGTGTCATTTAGCAGCACGTTGTCTCAGGATTTCTTGTTATAATCAGGTGATTATCAGATCCCCTTGACAATAAGATCCTAGTCTCTGTTTATTCTTTCCTAGTAAAATAATTTATTTAGGATTCCATGAAAAATTAAATTTCAAAAAAATTAGGAATGAGTTTGACCAAAGTTGTTCAACATCTGGACTAAATCCAATAAAACGACAATGGAAGAAACAGAAGGATGTGCAATTCTATCAGGTACATGGGTTGGGAGAACTAATGCGCTTAAAAGGTGCATATTCCTAAGACAATATTTGGATTCTATGAACTATTATCAAAGTTGCCATGTTATGTATAGAAAGAAGCTCATGGACATCAAACCATAGCTGAAATCAGTTTATATTAAAGTCTAGATAGAACAACATCAACTAATAAAAAAAAATCATCTTAGATTTCAGGTTCTTAAAAATATTGCTTTAATGTTACTTTACTCAGAATATATTAAGAACAGACTTTTCCATCAAACAAGAGTGAGCCTCTATGGCTGAAGAGATGGCTTAGCGGTGTAGGTACTTGCCTGCAAAGCCAAAGGACCCAGGTTCGATTCCTCAGGCCCATATAAAGTAGGTGCACAAGGTGGCACACACATCTGGAGTTCATTTGCAGAGGCTGAAGGCCCTGTCACATCCATTCTCTCACTCTCTTTATCTGCCTTTTTCTCTCTCTCACTCAGGTAAATAAATTTAAAAAAAATTAACAAAAGAATGAGCATCTTGACAGCCATCCTTACATGTCCTAAAGCCTTACCTCACATAAGCTCAGCTTCCACCACCTTAGTCTGATTTTATCAATTGTTCATTTTATTTGATACTCAGTGCAAGTAACTAACTTGCAACACATATGAATTATACATTAACTTTAGACATGAAAAAATCCATGCAATTGAGATCAATATGAAATATTCTTACTCTATATTTTATTCTTTTGTGTCTAAATAGCAGTGTATAAATAACATAGATTTCCAAAAGTTAATATTCTTAATTAGCCCTACTGAATAGTTAAGCTATAGCTAAATGTCTTCAGTTGTTTTTTATTATAACCTGCCATATTATGAAAGTCAAAATGCCTGAGTACACTTTATAAAAGTTGAAGCCACTAACCAGAAACAAAATTTCACTTTCTCATATCATTGAAGAGGCCTGTGATTTTCTGATTCTAGAAGTATAATCACTTTGACTTCATTTTCATGAACTTTGTGCATCACATGCCTCATTAGAAATCAGTTGTTACTTAATTACTGTAACAATACTTTAAGGTATCACTGTTGTCAGGTATATTTGAAGTAAATATATTAAAGCTTCCCCTGAGCAATACAGCATGGGATAGGAGGCAAGCTGACATTTGAACCTTCGCACTCTGTCTTTTTTAGGCTGGCATACTTCTCATTCTTCCAGCCCTCGGATGTGTCTTTATTTACTTACCATACAATGAGCTCAGCATTTCATATCCACCTTCTTACTGCTAACCTATCAGGAATGAATATATTCTATAGAGTAAAGCCCATACAGTGATTGTGCAATATATTTACGATTTTCACTGAAGCTAGTTGCTGTTCAGTTAAAATACAATTTTAGGTGTTAGGGCATGGCTCAGTTGCTAAACCACTTACAAGCAAGTGGAAGACCAGAGATCAGACCCCAGAGACCCCCCGCTCTTATGTAAATGTGCCAGGTGGCTATGGATGCCCACCTGTAATCCCATCATCTGGGAAGTGGGAAAAGGGCATCTCTGGGGCAAAGTGGCTACCTGGATTACTAGTGTCCGTGAGCTCTTATTGGAGGTGGAGAAACTGCCTCCAAAAATCAAAACAAAACAAAACAAAACAAAACAAAAAAAAAAAAAGAGAGAGAGAGAGAGAGCAATTGAGAAAGACACCTGGCATCAACCACTGACCTCCACAGAGCACAGGAAGCCATGTACTCATGTGCCCATACACACATGCACACACATACATACAGCCACACTATACATACATACATGTGTTTAAAAAGAAAACAAATCCCATTTAATTAATCATGCATGCAATAAAACTGTGATAAGCTGAATTTGGGGGTGAAAATCAGTTACCATGCAGAATTATCACTTCCTGCAGCCACTTGTAATATAGTGGTGACATATAACATTGTTTTACTCTCTCATGGTGCTCAAAGCTTCCACAGAAAATGCCTTCAGAATAAAACAAAGAATTTTAATGTGGAAGGAGTAATATGAGAATACAGTGAATTTTTGAAAAAAAAAATTCATAGTTTTGTATCTCTGTTCTTGGGAGAGGTATCATTAATCATTATGTGTTATTTTATCCAAAAAGATCAAAGAACCTCACAGGGGAAAAAAAAAAGTACTATGCCAAGGGACACAAACATCACCACATTTCTGTGAAACATAAGAGAAAAATCTTAGAAGCAGTCAAATGGGAAACTTTCATAACCTACATGGGAACAAAGAAAGTAATTAATGACATCTCGCCTAAAGCTTAGACAAGCCAGAAAACAATGAAATCCCATCATACACTTAAAAAGTTCATTTTTTTTCTGCTCTCCAAAAGTCCCTTAGAAATATACATTTGATGCTACATTTCCCTTGTAGTTATTTAGCCCAAAATAAGAGATTTCGTTGATATGTATCTATTGAACAAATAAATGAGTGGCTTTGTATGAATTAAACTCATGTCCTTTCTCTTTGACACCGTCTTCTCACTAAGTGAGAGAGTCAGCCCACTAAAATAGTTATGACTTTTCTACAAGTTGCTTTATTCTGTTATTAGAGTTTAGAATCAAAGATACAAATCTGAAATGGAATTAATTGTATAGGAAAGGGCTTTGAAATACACCTGGTTTGACATATCTGGAAAGTAGTAAAATATTCTTTTCATTTATTGTTTCCAGTTTTTACATTTTCATCTATGTGAATAATGTATTTTGATTTTATCTGCCATCCCAAGTTACTCTCTTATCCTTTTCTCTTTCCCATTAACACGCACATTTTTTTTCTTCCCTATTAATCCCCATCTGACTTTCATGCCTCTTATAACTCATTGAATTAAATGAGAGGTACCTCCTGGAAGAGGGGGAAGAAGGAATCCAAGATCAGGAGAATGGCGAGGAAGGCTATGAAGTGCCTTCTTCTGGATATGACCTGGCTGTTACACCCATGAACTCACAGCAGCTGTTGTTTCCTGCACAGACTGAGCCGGTGGACGTCTACCTGAGACTCTACGCCTCCCAGACCAGATCATGGCAGATCATGTTTGCAGGAAGAGGGGAACATATTTTGTCAGTGGTTTTGCTACCAGTAAATTGCTAATTCCATGGTAAAATATTTTTCACCATTTCTATTTATATTTCCTGTTCTGAACCCAATGATAATATGTTATATATTATGCTTGTTTTAATCCAAGGAAACTAAAACTACAGGTGGCAAAACTTGGCAAAGAGATTAATAGAAAACATTGTAAGATTAGATGTAGTCATCATAAGACTTTGGCTGGTGTAGACTAGTCTAAAGGAATAACATTTAAAATAATTCTGTTCCCTCAAGATAAGTACTGTCTGTAATTTCTGCCTGTTTTTCTCCAAACTTCTTCAAAACATACTTCAGTTTGTCAGTCTGCAATAATCTGTCTCTAAGACATAATATTATTCAGAGTTGATCCCATTCCAAGAACATGTTTCTAAAGCAATGAATTCCTTTTAATTTTCTGAGGTAACTCATTATCCATATAAAACCAAGTACATTATTTAATATTCAATGCAATGATACACTGATCACAATAAGAATTTTTGGTGTTTCTTTGGTTGGGGGTTGTACCCAGGACCTTGCATAATCAAGGCAAGCACTCTACTACTGAGCTACATTCCCAGCCTATAATAAAAGTTTGTAGATAATAGGATTACATAACAGATAATGTAAAATCGAAATCAAATGCTAATCTCTTTGACTTCATGTCTCTGATTATCATCATTATGCGGCAGTTTCCTCTAACAAAACTAACTCAGAAGATTCCATACTCATTGGAGCAATAGAAATAAATCAAAGATGTAATTGCCAAGGACTGGAAGTAGCTTGAGACTTGCATACTTAAATCATTTTTCCCTCAATCTTGGCTAGCTCTCCCAAGTAAAATTGGCACTGTTACCTCAACGAGTATAGAAAATTTGTTTTCTAAACTAGTAATGTTGAAAGTATATGAGGTTGAATGTGTGAGTTATACAAGAGACAAAAATGTTAGACATTTTTATACTTCCAAGTTTCCTCTGGAATAGGTTGGATCCAGTTTTTACAGTAAGTCGATTAACCAGCAAATCCGATTCCCAGATAAATGAATGTGATGAGATTATAACCTTTCTCAAAGAGAGACTGAAGTTCAATACTTGTCTTTCTTCTATAAGAAAAGCAAGCATTTCTCTTCCATACTTGAACATATTAAGATGGATTGCCTAGGGTGATTTTAAAATACACATAGTGCTTCCTAAAAACTATTTTCATTGGTTCTTTCTTGTATTGTTTTGAGGTAAATAACTAGTTCTAATTTTATTGGCACATATTCAGTAGTATGCAGAGTTCCTTTTGTGAGCTCATTCAGAGGATATAGGCTGGAACATCACGTTCAACTGAACAATATTATCTCTGCTTCACAGATGGCAGAGCTGAGACAGAAAAGCAAGATGACATGTCTAATACCACAGGATGCGTCACCAGCGAAATCAGGATTAGAACTCACTGTCTGTGATTTCCAGGCCTGAATGTTGGCAGAATCCCTCTTGTATTTCACAAGAAGTATATGTTAGCCTTTTAAACTACAAAGCAAACCGAAACATTTTCATAACATTGGTGTAAAAAATAAGATTAAAACCTTCAATTTGGAAATAAACTGAGCTAGGTGTGGTGGTACATGCCTTGAATCCCAGCACTTGGGGTGCAGAGGAAGGAGGACTGCTATGAGTTTGAAGTCAGCCTGGAACTACAGAGTGAGTTCTAGATAAGCCTGGGCTATATATATATATTTAAAAATTGATACATAGGTTTGTATGAAAATTAAATTGATTCAAATGCAGCATGGTTATGTGCCTTCCTCTGTTTGAAAGGGAAGTGGGCTATAAGGACAGGTGTGCTTGTATTATATACTCACTTGGCTATGTAATTAAAGCAGATTAGTGTCCATATCTACTTAGTTGGAACCATCATTCCAATGGTCATTGTTTATTTTTATTTATTATATTTATTTATTTTATTTATTTATTTTATTTATTTATTTATTTATTTATTCATTTATTTGAGACGGAGAGAGGGGGAGAGAGAGAGAGTGAGAATGAGAATGGACATGCCAGGGCTTCTAGCCATTGAAAACAAACTCCAGATGTATTCGCCACCATGTGCATCTAGCTTACATGGGACCTGGAGAATCGAACTGGGGTCTTTAGGCTTCACAGGCATGTGCCTTAACCACTAAGCCATATCTCCAGCCTGGTCATTGTTTTTGATCTAAATATAATCATGGCATGTGGTCCCTCCCAATATGTGAATGTTAGGGAAAAAAAAAAAACAGTAGAAATGTAAAGAGTTTATAGTCTTCTAAAAACAAAATTCTGTTTATTTCTTCCACGTTAATATCCAAATATATTTTCTAAAATAATTGTAATGCTGAATTTTGTTTATATAATATTTCCTGGTCAGAGCTTGTTACAAGAATAAACACCTAAGAATTCTTCTAAAATGCAATGGTACCAAGGGGATGAGATTGGGATCCTTATGATGCTAGGAACCTTTTTGTAGGGTCAATGTTATAAGAAATATTTTTATGTTAGAAATGCCACCTAATGCATCATCAATGGAACATGGAGTTTTCTAGAAGTTGTATAACATTTGATGGCATTATTACTCTGATTAAATAATGTAATGAATGTTGATGAATTTTCATTTAAAATATTCCTAAGTTTTAATCACTAATATGGAAAATACTACAGATAACTACAATGAAACTATGTCAACTAAACTTGTTTAAAATATCTCATAATTAGTATAATTTAAAAAAAATAGTGTAAAGCAGGGTATGGCGGAGAACACCTTTAAACCCAGCACTTGGGAGGCAGAGGTAGGAGGATCGCCATGAGTCTGAGGCCATCCTGAAACTACATAGTGAAGTCCAAGTCAGCCTGGGCTAGAGTGAGACCCTACTTTAGAAAAAAAATAGTGTAACGACCAAAGTGTCTAAAGAGCACTGATCTAAAAACAAGCATGCTTTTTCTGGTTTGGAATTTTGATTTAACACTTTTATTTCAATTACTAGTTGAATCTCCATCTATTATAACACTATTGTGGTAGTTTGAATGTAAAATTCCCCCAATAGACTTATGTGTTTGGATATTTAATTCCCTGTTGGTTGTGCTATTAGGAAAGACTGTGGAACCTTTAGAAGGCAGAACCTTGCTGGAGGAAGTGTGTCACAAGAGTGAGTGTTGAGGTGCTATAGCCAGGCACCACATACATTTCTGCTCTATCTAATTTCCACCTGCTGATGAAATGATAATACAGCCAATCCTTATTCTTATCATGTGTGGTAGTTTGAATGGATGGCTCCCCAGTATATTTAGGATTTTATTAAAATTTGTAATTATTAAAACCTGCAATTGTAACCTCCAGCCGCTTATCTGGAGGAGGTGTCACTGGGCAGATCCTAGGTTCCAACCCTAAGCAGTGGAGGGAGATTTGGAATTCCAGTCCAAAAGTATGCAAAGTACCTAAGCTTAGCCTGGAATTCCTAAATGTTCTTGTTTGCTTTTTGCTGGTGCTACTTGTGGCTTCACTCTCTCTGTTTGGATCTGTGAAAGTGAGCCAGTTTCATTATGGAACTTCCCCTGAATCTGTAAGTTTCAATAAATATCCCTTCCTCCATAGCTGTGCCTGGTTTGGAAGTTCATCTTAGCAACCTGAGGCTGACTATTATAGAATTGGTACTATGGGCTGAGATGAATCTGACCATATGGATTTTGATCTTTTGTAACTTTTGTTTTGGAGGAATAGGCATGGACTTGCTACCTGCAACTGAAATTACTGTCTGGAGCAGTAAGCCAAGTATTATGGACTATTCAGATGAGAGTTTGAAAATGTTAAGTGAAGAGAGAACTGAACTTTGAGGTTTGGTTTATGAATTTTCTAAGGAGAAGGAAAGACTTCAGAAAACCTTGTTGGAACTGGGCTACTGGCAAAAGGTATGGCTGCATTCTGCTGCCTAGGTCCAGAGAGTTTGATTAAGGTTAAATTTGTAATGGACTGATGTGCTTGGCTAAAGATATGGAACTGATAGTTTTAAGATTTTAAGTTCAAAAAACTAAGCAAGTTTAAAATTACTGGCAAAGAGACTTGTCTGAAGCTGCTATTGTCAAATACATTGGCATTTGGAAGGAAGATGGCCCAACTGCTTTACATTAAAATAATGGAAAAGATGCCTGAAGAAAGATTATGATAGGACATTCAAACTCTTTTGGAAAAGAGTTGACTGGAAGAGGACCCTGCTCTTCAAGGTTATGATTTATTTGTTTTATTTCATCCCTGAATTAAGAATATAGCTGTGTTCTGCACACCTGGTATTGATTTTGGAAGCATGAAAAATGTGTGGAGTAGTCCTGAAATTCACATGGTTTCAGGAGCCGCTGCTGAGATGTGGCATATAGCAGGGCATGATGACCCTTATGAATAAGCTGGAAGAGCCTTTGGAAGATGGATTTGGTTTGCATGGAGATCCAAAGATGTTTTGGATATACCAAGACTGTACAAGTGATACCATGGAGTGCGCTGTTGGCCTGGTATGGAAGTTTTCCCTGGCTACCTGCCCATCTGTAGGTGTGGTATTGGAAAATTCGGAGACTGTAAATCACTGGTTATATCAGACTTGAACTGCAGAACTTTGATGTTTGCTTGATGGTTATTGAGTTTGCATTCTTCCAGTCTCTCCTTGCTATGCCTAATGCAATTGAAAATATTTACTCTGGCATTATATGTTGAAAGTATATAAGTTGTTTTGATTTTCCAGGACCTGCAGCTAAGAGACAATATTAAATCCTCAGATAAGACTTAGGACCTTGGAACTATCTTAAGTTGGTAAAGACTGTGGGGACCTTTGAATTTGTCAATATACAATGTGAAGTGGTTATGAATCTATTGGGGACTAGGAGTGGAATGTGGTATGGCTTTCAATATATTCAGGATTTTATTAAATTTGTAATTTAAATCTGCAGCCACCTGGCTGCAGGAGGTGTCACTAGGTGGCCCTAAGGGGTAGAGGTAGATTTGGAATTCCAGTCGAAAGATATGCAAAGTGCCTGAACTTTGCCTGGAATTATTCCTAAGTGTGATTGCTTGTTTTTGGTGGTTCCTTAAGGCTTTCCTCCATCTCTGCTTGGTCCTGTGAAAGAGGGCCAACATTTTCTGCAATTATGGAACTTCCCCTCTATCTTCAGTAAATCCCTTCCTCCATTACTGTGCCTGATTTGGAAGTTCATCTCAGTGACCTGAAGCTGTCTGCAACATCATGCTTTCCTTGACATGATAGACTTCTTCTCTATACTGTAAGCCCAAAATAAACCCTTTCCAGGCTTAAGTTATTCCTGGTTGGGTATTATGTTCCAGCAACAAAAAGTAATGAATAGATCCCCAAATCCCCTTAAGCTACTCTACTTTTTCTAGGGAAAGACATTTTCTGCCTTATAACATTTGCAGAGTTTACATTTGTATCACACATTTGTTGTTCATCTCTTAGCACCTCTTATTACCATATCAATTCTCCAGGGCTGGGGCCTTTGTATATTTTAATAATTAATGTAGCAAAGTACTTAGGTCAGTATTTGTCACATAGCATTTATATATTCATACATATTTGTATATAATTTTATGTGTATGAATGGATACTTGAAGGAAACAGCAATATAGGAAATTGTTCTTTTTTAGGACTTAATATTTTATACATGTTCCAGATAATTTATTGCTGTGTTCAACAACTGAAAACCTATGAAAATATACTAGTTATTATTCCAGCTTATAAAGAAGTACAAAAATAGACTCTGACTTACTTAGTCATTGCATTTTCTAATAAATAACAAATAAAATTTCTGTCCAATGGATCAAGCACTGAGCTTGACAAATGGAGATTTTTCTCTTTACCTAATAAGTATACAATTAGTAAGATCAAAGTGAACTTAGAAAGTAGTAATGCAGAACACTCTTAGAAATTTCAAATGATCACGGAAACAAGTTCTTGCTTTAACTTGAAAAAAAAAAAAAAAACTCTCCCTGATTGTATTTTGCTTGTTATTATATATAGTGTATGTTATAAGTAGCAGTGTGAAATAAATATTTACATATAAAAGCACATATCTATGATATATAAAATCATATATCTATGATTCTATATCCATAGATGTATTGAACTTGGGGTATTTTCAACAAAGAAAACCACATCATCCACAAACAGAGGTCCTGATATTATTCCTTCTCCATCTTTATATATTTCATTCCTCTTTCTTGTCAAGTTCAGTAGAGGTAACATTAAATGGCATCTTTGCTTATAGTTATTTACTGAAAATCATTAGTTTTCCTGCTAATAAACTATATAGTGGTAAGTTTTTGCAGATGTTCATTATTAAGTTGAAGAAGTTTGTTCTTCTCCAAGTTTGCCAAGAATTATATTTTTATCCAGTGATTTTTTCAAGATTTTGATATTTTCCAGTTTATTTTTTCATTTAATAATTTAATATTATATTAACTGATTGTCAAACAATCAAAAAAATTCCCACTTTTCCATATGTAAATTATATACATCTCTGTGTTTGGTGTTATGTCCCTATTGACTTTGAAAAATTATTTTTTCTTCATTAATAAATGATTGGGTGATACTAAACTGTTGTGGTTTTAGTTAAGATTGCTTGTAAATGAAAATGCCTTTTCTGTGTTTATCCATTCAAAAGTCACATGCTATCTAGAATTTTTGTGCTTCTCCATGTGCCTGTCATGTATAAAAATGACATTTTTGTTCTGATTTTATGTCATTCTATCATGTAGATTTTCTGATAAATGTTAATAAATAATAGTTATAGGATATGTTATCTGAACTATTATGGTTGAATAAGTATTATCAATAACTATAAACATTATAAATAAGTACATATTGAGTATTTATTTTCTTCTGACTTATGGTTATGTGATTGGGAGTTCAGGATAGATGGAAGAATTAAGAGAAAAATGCAATCAGTGTGCACAGGTTCTTTTAGAAAAGGGAAACAAAATTCTAACAAAAGATGTGCAAGAAAAAATAAGATGTGTAAGATTGCTCTGGAGGAAAGCTTTGAGTGCTATTAATGTAATTAGAGAAAAATGTTTCCTTTGTGCATCTTTCTGTGATTTACCTGGATAAAGTAAATTGCAGGAAAATCCGAGGGAACCCCATGCTAAATGCGAAACAAATTTGTGTTTTCCTCTTTCAGGCACTAGGGGGCAGTACCAATCTTGGGTAGCATGAGGGGTTGACCTGGTATTTTTTGCTTTTGTAGGATAAACAAAAACATTGGCCAAAACAGTTGTATGGCTAAAATTTTTAGGAGGATTCTATATTTTCATGAAGAAATGAAACATTTATTCAACAAAGCCTAGGCAGAAGGGTAGATTTTTCTACTTACCCCGTCTGTAAGGATGCAGTATCCTCCAGCACTCCACATGTAGGAAATGCTTCTGTGTAGTCCAAATGTGCTTAGGAGGAGAGCTGGAAAGCCCAGTCCACAGGGGTTATCATTTTCACAAAGAATCATCAATATCTCATGCTGAACAAGTTCCCATTGCTTCACATTTCCCTTGTCACTTCAATGCCTGCACGTGCTCATAATCAAATTCCCCTTGCATCTCCACCCAAAATACATGTGTGAGGAATTATGAAGGTATGCATGACATACCAAGAAAACTGGACTGAAATGGAATATCAAAGTTAAGATATTGCCCATATATAGGTGAGAATCCATTTAGGATTGTGAGTTATTCATATCTAAATAATTCTTAGGAAATTATACATCAAACAGATGTTGAAAAGAAATGCCCCTGAAGTATATAACACTGAAGTACTGTAGGGAGAAATGAACTATGATTAAACTAGAAGGCAATGAATTAGAGATAAATAGAACATTTGTCAAAATATTATATTAACTTGTTTTAAAAGAAAGTGATGCATACAAGTTGTTCTCTTTAAAAAAAATAAATAAATAAAGCTACCAGGGCTGGGAAGATATCTCAGTGGCTAAGGTGCTTGCCTGCAAACCTTAACAACATGGGTTTGAGTCACCAGAAACCAGAGAAATCTGGATGCACAAAGTGGCACATGTATCTGGAGTTTTTTGCAGTGGCATTATACCCCGGCATGCCCATTCTCTCTCTCTCTCTCTCTTTCTCTCTCTCTCCTCTCTCTCCATGCATATAAATAAAGAAAAATACTTTTAAAAATAAAATAAAAAATAAAGTTAAAAAGTTCCAAACAATTCATCCATCAAACATTGGTTAGTACTCCCCACACACTACCCACAGTAAAGATTCAGGGTTGCTTATGGAAAATATCCACTTTATTCTCTTGCTTTCATGATATGCTCTGCAATATTTGTTTTACCATTTTATCTCATTTGTTGAGCTCTGTGATTATTTACTTCTGAAATTACTTCAAACATATGAACACAAAAAATGATTGATTTGAAACATGGAATTTGGCAAATGATTACACATAATGTGCTCTAATTACTTGCAGTGCAGCTTTTATCCCATGAATTTTTCATAAGGATAAAAAGTGCACAGTAAGTAATTAATTGATGAAGGCTTTCTATTTAAGCAGTGAATATATTTATAACTTACAGATTAAAACAATTGTTCTGCTTGACTGAAATTATAATAAATATTCAAATGTTGTATAAATACATCATTAAAGCCATTAGGTCTTTTAAGTAAATTATGTTAATTGATTATAAAAGCTATAATTATTTTTTTTTACCTTGGCTGTGAAATTCCTACTGAGACTGGAAATTTTCTACCTATATTCACATATGATAAATTAGCTTCAAAATGTATAGATTTATAATAATAATGTCGGATAATAAGCAACATGTGAACTGAAAACAAGATTATTTTGCCCAGAATTCTTTTTGTTTAATTTCATTCATTAAAAGGACTTCAAACACATTTCATCTATTGTCAATAAAATTCTTATAATTTATTTATATATGCTGTACTAAATAGGGAGGATTTGAAGGAAAATGAAAAGTATCAGGAAGAACAAGGAAGAAGCTGAAGAGGAGGAGAAAAGGAAAACAATGTAGCAACCAATAAGAGATTTAATTTTTTTTTAAATTTTTTATTTATATTTGGAGAGAGAGACAGAGAGAGATAGAGAGGGAGAGGGAGAGGGAGACAGAGACAGAGATGGGCACACCAGCAGTCTCTCAGCTGCTGTGAACGAAATCCAGATGCGTGTGCCCCCTTGTGGTCAAGTGTGGCATTGCGCCCTTGCCTCACTTTGCCTCTGGCTAAACGTGGGACTTGGAGATTGGAACAGCTGGACATTGGGACCAGCGTTCTTAGGCTTAGCAGGCAGGCGCCTTAGCTGCTAAACCATCTCTCCAGCCCCAACAAGAGATTTTGACTCACAAATTTATCATAACAAGTATAACTATAATATTATTATTTAAATGTAAATATTAAATTTATTGTTTTTTTTTCCTTTAGATGAGTTTGTGACCTCTAGGAATCATTTATTTTATTTTTATTTTATATATTTTATTTTATTTAACCTGAAAATTCAGTGTTTCAAGTCCACTTGCCTTTTGATTTATAAGAAACATTTGCTTAACATCAGAGAAACATTAAGCTACAATTCATTTGATCAAATAAATATGGAGCTATTTGTCCCACAAAGTTGTATGTGTTTCCTCAAAAATATTGTAACCAACTGTCACTAACTGAGTGACATAGCAACAGAAATATATTTTCTTACAGTTCTGGATATAGATTTGGAAATTAAAGTGTTTGGATGGCCTTGCTGTCTGTGAAAAGTGATCACTGATTTAAAGCAAGTTCAGGAAGACAATTCCAATGGGCCTGGAGATCTACGTATAATTCTATGGTTTCATCTCCCACTGTGTGCCAGGAAACTCTGTAGGACTGGCCTCTGGACCCAGGCAGCTTCCTCCTCTATGTCGCTCTGACCTCCACTGAATCCACAGTTATGACCAAGGAATCAGTCATTTTTCCCAATGCAGTTAGTGGATGTTTATAAGTGGAAAAGTACAGTTGACCCTTTTCAACTACAGGATTCTAGAATAATAACAGACCACCTTTACTGTGTCCTCTATTCATCCCTTTCAATCCAAGCTAGAAGGATTCTTTTTCAGGTATATGGGTGCTTCATGTGCATGCAGGAATGTAGGCTCATGTGTGCATACACATGAGTGTGTGTGTGTGTGTGTGTGTGTGTGTGCATGCATGTGCAGGGGTGCACAACTATGGAGATATCTGGTTGTTTTGTCGATTGCTCTTCACCTCATTCTTTGAGACTGGGTCTCTCACTGAACCCAAGGCTCACTAATTCATCTAGACTAGCTGTCCCCTGAGCTCCAGAAATGGTCCGTCTCCACCTCCCCAGTGCTGGGATTTCAGACATATCCTCATGTCCTCAGCATTTTATGTGGATCTGAATTCCTTATGCTTGAGCAGCAAGCACATAACCACAGAGCCATTTGCCCAGCCCATAAACTGGAAATATTTCTGCTGATACCACATCCTTAAAAACTTCATTGGTCTTCAGTGGGATCCAGGAAATTGTGAACTATCATTCCTGGATAAATGCCTCACAGTCTATTTCCTACTTTTCTACATCTATCAATGTTGCTGACTCAGTTTATGCAATAATAATAAATAATAATAATAATCACTTTAGCACAAGAATTTTCAACCACATCTTCTCCTTGTTTCCAGAGAATACTACATTATTGAATCATCATGCACTTTCTTTTTGCTTATCAGCTTCCTCCTTTATTTATCTATTTTTCTTTTATGATTATATCCACCTAAGAGTTGCCTGATCATACTTTCTGTTGTTTTGGAAACTTAATTAAAGTTCATTGCTTCAAAGTTTGATTTTATACAAACTCAGAACACAGGTGAGCTAGGAGTTTGTTATTTTATAACAGAGGTAAACTTTCCCCAGTGTTACATACTATATGTTCAACCCCTTGTTGAATTTTTGAGTGTTTATATTTTCACCCCCATTCAGATCATAATGATATATGCATTTTGTAAGTGTTAAGAATCCCAGAGCTGTCTTCTCCTCCTCTGGTTCTCTGGTTCTCTTCTCTCTCTCCCTCTGTCCTCTTACCTGGCTAAGTTCAGGCTTGGTATGAGATTCTGCAACCACCTTCTGTTATGATACTTGAGTGCAGCTGGGAATGCACCTCCCTCCCACCAGCTCCCTCTTCAGGCACATCACCAAAGGCCTTTCCCTTACAGAGCAATCTCTCTCCTCCTCTTCCCATCTTAAAAGACCTCTCTCTCTCTCTCTTTCTTTTTTTACCCAAGAATATTGAAGATTTTGTCTTTTAATCTCTCCTCTATGGCTTCCAAATAGACCCATTTTCCCCTGTTAAAATAAAAGTCTTGGGCCCAAAGAAACACCTTTTCCCTGGTTCTGCTCCATCCCAACCCAGAACCTGACAGTAAGACATTTACAGCATTCTGTGTCATGGTATACACATCTAATTCACAACAGAATTGCCTCCTTTGACATCCTCCATTAGTCAATTTCTCATTTCCAGAATAGTATACCTGACAGAAATCAGTTTAAGAGAAAATGGGTTAATTTCAGCTTACAGTTTGAGGTTACAGTCTATCATGGCAGGGTAGGAATGGTGGCTGGAACTTGAGGTCACTGGAAATATTCTGGCCATAGTGGGAAAGCAGAGAACAGTGAATGCTAATGCTAACGTCAGCTCTCTCCTTGTTATACAGTTCAAGACTGCAGCCTGTGAAATGTTGCTGCCCACCTTTATGGTGATCTTCCTACCTCAATTGACAAGTTGACAATACAAACCACTGAACTTTCACACATATTTGAGTTTCTGGCAACAATTTTTGAGCCAATTTAAATTAAAAATTAGTGATTCTCAAAAATATGCTTGATGTTTAATACTAATAATGAATAAGATCCAGAAAGAAGCCGGGCTTGGTGGCGCATGCCTTTAATCCCAGCACCCAGGAGGCAGAGGTAGGAGGATCGCCATGAGTTCAAGACCATCCTGAGACTACATAGTGAATATTTCTTGAGAACGTATTTGTATGTATGTATGTATGTATGTATGTATGTATGTATGTATGTATATATATATATATATATTTTGACGCAGAGTCTTTCTCTAGCCAAGACTGGCCAAAAAATCCTTCTATAGCCCCAGGCTACGCTTATACTCTGGATTTCATTAATATTTGTCCGTTTAAATGGCCTATTAGGACAGGTGGCTGAGCTTAGTGTGCTAGTTCTGCCAGAGGCCAGGTTTCATTGGGCCTTACTATCTCTGGTTAGAGAAGATAGCCTTCTATTACATTATTTACCCAAAAGTCAATACACCATATTTTGATTTACAACACTAAAGAGATTCATATTGTTACAAATGAAGAGTATTTTTTAATTATTTTTTTATTGACAACTTATGTGACTTGGCAATATTAGTTGGCTCTAGGTCTATAATATGTTAAAAAAAAACTAAAATATGAAAGTAGGTCTATACCCAGAAGTACATTTGATAAATATTTGTGATTGGATTGAAAGTTAAAATAATAGTTCTTAAGCATAATTCATAGTAACATAAAAATGAAGTGTATTTGTAATGATAACAGTCATTTACTAAAGTTGCTAACTATTAAATTAAATGCTCTACTGGCAATCGTAAAAAAAAAAAAATCTTGATAACCAGATGCAATCATTCATTATATTTCAACCAACTCAGTTTGCTTCTTTAAGTAGATCTAGTTTTGATATTTTCCCAAGTCAGAATATACCACCACATTTATCACTTCAATAGCAATAGGAGCCTTAATTGATTCACATTTTCCCTCTATGGAATTGTGCATTTAAAAGAAATTGGTTTGTGATACTTACTACCCAATGTATACATGAATCAAAACAATTACAGCACATCTTATAAATAGATACACATATTAAATATCAAGAAAAATTAAGTGAAATTGGGATTACCACATTCATTAGTGTGCTTGGGCTGCTGTGACTATGATACCACAGAGTGCATCTTAAAAAGGATATTCATTTTCTGTTCCATACTTTATGGGAGAGACCTCTCTTCCTTGCTTGCAGATGGCTAGACTCGCTTTTTCAGATTATGACTCTGAACTGATTATTTCTTTTAAACTTAATTATCGCCTTATTGGGTTTGTCCTTAAGTTCAGGCCCATTAAGGGAGTTTCCATACATGATTAGGAAAGCATAATTCAATCCATAACAATATGAATTAGCATTAAAAAGAGAGTGAATTTGCTCTCTCTGTGTTAATAGCACTTTTGTTTTAGTTGAGATAATAAAGCTCTTTACATTGGCTGCAAAATTAGTCTCTTGCTGGCACTCTATATTAACCACAGATTTTTCCCCCAGCAAGTAGATTCATTTCTTCTAAAGCCTGACTGTTAGTCTATGGACTATTAAGCATACCTCCCTCTGTTATAGATATTATGCAAAAAAACTCATAGTAAGTGAAATTATATTCTATCTCTAAGACATATCAGTCTTAAAAAATGATCTCAGAAAGCCGGGTGTTGTGGCACATGCCTTTAGTCCCAGCACTCAGGAGGCAGAGGTAGGAAGATCACCATGAGTTTGAGGGCACCCTGAGATTACATAGTTAATTCCAGGTCAGCCTGGACCAGAGTGAGACCCTACCTCGAAAGACCAAAAAAATTTTTAAAAAGATCTGAGAAATGTAAGTATATTTTCAACATACAAAACAATTCAAACACATTCACTTTTCTTGTTTTTCTAAAGCTCATAATTTTAACTTTTTCAAATATATTTGCTCAAATAAAACAATGAATTATGTTTGATATGTTGAAATAGTTCACACCAAGAGAAATAGCAGTAAACATGCATGGTTTGGAATTCTCTGTCACAATTTCCGTGTTTCTTTCTGCTATTAGACATAATCTTTGGCTGTGAAGATTTAACTATGCACATGACAGTGAATGGCTTCAGTGGGGCTTTTGTTTTCCAGAGGAGAATATAGGCCTGAGGCATCCATCACCTCTAAGGTACTATCAGATTTAAATGTAGACTACTAGAAGGAAGACATTAGGTGGTCCAATAGGGTTATAAATGGGTCTGAAACAGCAGGAGGAGCAAAGAGCTGTTGGAAATGCCTGGAGGCTCACTGAGAGTTTTAAATGGTTTCATTTACAGATGAATTTCCAGAAACAAAAGCTACCATCAATGTATTAAAATGATCACATTTTTCTGTTTTTCTTCAACATTTTTATCTGCACCAGAGAAGCAATAATAAATACTTCTTAGCGTCATGGAGTTTATGAGAAAATCTGTTTGAAATTGATTTTAGAGCATCTAAGCATGTTTTTCTGGCATTAAATTTGCAAATATCATCCTGCAAGATAAACTATTGCGGATTCATATATATTCTCTTCTTAATGCTAGATTGTTTACCATAATGTCCTCTAAAATGTATCTATTATGTCTAATTTAAATTCTGCAACTTTCCTCCCTGCATAAATATCAGGGTGTGGAGAGAACAGTGAATAACAGCCTTTACAAATTCTTTTTCCTTGAAATGTTGTTATAATTTATGTGTCTGTATGTGTGTGTGTGTGTGTGTGTGTGTAATAGATAATCGATAAAAAATAATCTGAGAGTGTTATATTTCACAAAGAATATCATAGATACACACACACACATATATAATTTGCATGCTTAAGATGAGAAGTCTATTGGAGTCACTTAATGAGAGATTGTTTTGATTAATGTATATAAGAAGATTGTGAGCAATTCTCCATATGTATTGCAATCAAAAAATAAGAAGTAGTTCTGGTATCATGGCTTAATGACTTGATCCCTTATACCACATAAAAGATAAGATAGATAATGTTATTTTCTTTTTATTCCTGTGTCCATACTGAAGTGGCTTGAATTTAAAATGTCCCCCATAGCCTAATGTGATAGAGATTTTGGTCTCCAGTTCTTTGGGAAGATTGTGGAGTCTTTAAGAAGTAGATACTTGCTGGAGAAAGTGTGTCACAGAAGAATGAACGTTGAGGATTATAGACCAACCCCACTTAATGTTCTTTCTTACTGTCATTTCACCATGCTAGTGTGATGATGTGATACCAGCTTTTCACAACCATATTAGACTTTATCCTCTGAAACTACAGGCCATATTAAACCCATTTCTTCTCATAAACTGTTTCTGAATGTTTATTTTGTTCCAGCAATAAGAAAGTAACTTACCCTTTGTAAGAGACCTAGAACTATCTGGCCATCCAAATTTGTCCTCCCTCCCATCCCCTATTCTTTAACTAGGTTGGGATTCTGGAGTAACCTGCATTGTGTTAATTCAGGATAACTCCCAACCTCTCCCTCAATACAGCACCCAAGGCCCTTCCCTCGAGCTTTATGTTTCCTTCTTTCCATAAATTTCTCTCTCTAGCTCTCCCTTGCTTTCTCTCTTTTGGCTTTGCTGCTCCAGATATGTACATCCCTCTTTTCTCTCTCCCCTTTTTCTCCTTCTTTCTCTCTACTTCTCCTCTCTCATCTCACTGATCTCATGTTTAGGGTTTGTGATCTCAGTGTCCCAGAGCAGGTTTAATTTCTGATCAGGGAGCTATCTTTTAGATTTAGGGTCAGGACAGGGACACTGAGACAAACACAGTTTTTTGAGTTTAAGACTTTATTGTAATGGAAGGAAAATTACCTTACTGTCATAGAGAAAAAGGAGAGAGAAAGAAAGAGGGAGAGAGAGAAAGATATAGAAAGAGGACAGAGACAGAATGAGGGTGATTTTATATCAGATATTTTTGGAAAGAATATTTCTTGGCAAACATCAGAAAAATTTGTATTTAGGATGGAGATATGGCTTAGCAGTTAAGGCATTTGTCTGCAATATCTAAGAACCCAGGTTTGAGTCTCCATGTCCCATATAAGCCAGATGGCACATGGTGGCACATGCATCTGGAGTTTGTTTACAGTGGCTAGAGGCCCTGGTGTACCCATTCACTCTCCCTATCACTCTCTATCTCTAATAAATAAATAAAAAAAATCTTTAAAGAAATAAGAAAAATTACATTGCATGTATTCATCCAGTTATTTTTCATCATTTATTTATTTATAAGAACTACTTAGTATCTCCATATGCCAGGCAATACTGTAGGTTCTGATCATATAGCATGAAATATAGCAATTCTGCCTTTGTGTATCATATACTATGGATAAAAGAGAAATAATGTATACATGACTTCAATTAGGAGAAACATGGTTAAAAAAATCATGAAAATACAAATTCAAGTAGAGTAATAGATATACAATAATACTGAAAAAAATATATCAACATAATATAATTATCAAATCAGTACACCACATATCCATAGATATACACATTAAGAGAGGCAGAAAAAATAGGGACATTAAAAAAAAAAAAAAACAGAAGACTATTAACAAAAACAAGGAAGAAATTCTTTAAAAAATAAATAGTATCATAATCAGGAACTTCCAGTCAAGATGGTATCCCTGTTAACATGGCTCACCTGGTGTGGAAGGAAAGGCAAGCCCTTAGGGTTCTTTAGGGCACATTAGGGTCTGGGAGGGCACTAAGTACCAAATCAGGGAATCCTCTGATTCCCATGCTCTCAGGGAACCACCAGGCCCCCACCCTCTGCACCCATTGGTAGCAACCCCCACTGAGTCCCTGCACTGCCCAGCCCCCACTTCCTCATAGGCGGTGAGCCCTGCACAGTGGGTCCCGGTGCCACCCTGCCTCCCCACCCTCTGCATAATCATGGAGCCTGCCCACGGGGTCCCATACTGCCCTGCCTCCCCACCCTGGGAGGAAGTACCATCCACAGTCCATCCCCATCCCCACACCGCCCCAACCTCCACCCTCCACACAGGCTTCCCACACCACCATGCCAGTGGGTAGCCCTGCCCTCCAGACCCTCCCCTGTGCCATCATGCCCCCTGCCCATGATGTCCCCACACCACCCTGCCCCACACGCTCTGTGCTGAAGACACTTCAAGGTAAACTACAGCTTCCTGCTATAGTCAACAAGATTCTTTCACTGTGATGGGCAGACTATAGAGCAAAAGAAATAACACGAAATGCAAGTAAATCCAACAAGACTGCCCCGTCCCACAATGTATATCTCTAACTAAAACATAGAAGAGATATTAGGAACAAAACCCCAAAATGAAGACATAAGCAATGCAACCCTAGCAAGGAAAATAGCAGAACTTGCAGAAAATTAGCAAAGGGCCAATAATTGTATGAATGCTATTCTCACAATATTAGACCTAATAGAAAAGAGCCAGGAAGGGCTCCAATAACAGTTAAATGACCTGAAGGAGAGCAAAAAATGAAGGGACATCAATAACCAGCTGGCTAAGCACAATAATGACATAAATAAATGCAAGGGTGAATTCCAAGAAGCACTAAAAAAAATTAGAAAATGATATGAAAACAGAATTTGACAGAGGGATGGAAACTATACATTAAAAAGCAGTAGAAAATAAAAACCAAATTGAACAAACCCAAAACTCCATAAAAGCTCTCAAGAATAGAGTCAGTCATGTGGAAGATAGAAACTCAGAACTGGAAAACAGAAGAAATAGAATGTGAATCCAAAAGTTTCAACAAGTTCAAAAATTTTTGTGAACAGAACATGTTGAAAATGTGGGATAGCCTTAAACATTTCAACATTAGGATCATGGGGATACCAGAAAGGGAAGAGATTCAGACCAAAGGAATCAAGAACTTATTCAAGAAAATTATTGAAGAGAACTTTCCCAATCTCTCAAAAGAAAGTCCCATCAAGGTACAAGAAGCTAACAGAAGTCCATACAGACTGGACCAAAGGAGAAATTCTCCAAGACATATTATCATTAAAACACTAATTTTGATAACAAGGAGAAAGTCCTACAAGCATCTAGGGAGAAACAACACATTACATATAAAGGCAACCCCATAAGAATTACCTCAGACTTCTCAATGGAAACACTCAAAGCCAGAAGAGCCTGGAATGGTATACTGCAAAGTCTAAGAACTTATGGCTTCCAACCCAAACTACTCTACCCAGCAAAAATATCCCTTGTAATAGATGATGAAAGAAAAACTTTCCATGATAAAACTCAGCTGTACAACTTTATGAACACAAAGCCAAATCTACAGAGAGTACTTCAGGGAATTCTCCACACAGAAGAATCAAATAACCAACCTCAAGAACCTACAAGAAGCAGACAACAATAACCAAACTCAGAGAAGGCACTTAAAACAAAACAACCTTTGAAAGTCCAAAAAAACACCAAACCACCACAACATGGCAGGGATTAAATCAAACCTCACAGTTCTCACTGTTAACATTAATGGCCTTAATTCCCCCATCAAGAGACATAAACTGAGAAGATTGATCAGATAATTAGACCCCTCAATCTGCTGTCTTCAAGAAACCCACCTCACCACTAAAGATAGACACCTTCTCAAGGTGAAAGGATGGAAAATGATATTCCAAGCAAACAAAAATAAGAAACAAGCAGGTGTCACTATACTAATATCAGATAAAATAGACTTCAAGCCAAAAGTAATCAAAAAAGACAAAGAAGGCCACGTCTTGCTTATCAAGGGAACAATCCAACAAGAGGGTGTCACAATCATTAATTGTTACCCACCAAACACAGGTGCACCACAATAAATAAAACAAAAACTAGTTGACAACAAAACAGAAATAACCACCAGCACCATCATAGTTGGGGACTTCAATACTTCACTACCAGCAATAGATAGATCATCCAAACAGAAAACTAATAGGGAAGTAAGAGAGCTCAACATCACCATAGAGCAACTAGACCTAACAGACATCTACAGAACATTCTACCCCAAATCTACAGATTGCACATTCTTCTCAGTAGCCCATGGAACTGTCTCTAAAATAGATCATATATTGGGCCACAAAGCCTGCCTCCATATTTTCAGGAAAATAGATATAAATTCCTGCATGATTTCAGACCACAATGCTGTAATGCTAGAACTTAACAACAAAAAGTACACCAGGAATTCCTCCAGCTCCTGGAAACTGAACAACAGACTTTTAAACAATAAATGGGTTGTGGATGAAATAAAAAATGAAATTGTAAAATTTCTACAATTGAATGACAATGAGAACACATCATACCAAAATTTGTGGGACACAATGAAGACAGTCCTTAGGGAAAAAATCATAGTGGTAAATGCCTTCATAACAAAGAAAGAGCAATCCCAAATCAATAACCTAACCATCCACCTAAAAGCATTGGAAAAACAGGAAGAAGCCTACCCAAAAAGCTCCAGATGGAAAGAAATAATTAAGATCAGAGCAGAAATTAGTGAATTGGATACTAAGAAGACAATTAAGAAAATTGATGAAACAAAGAGCTGCTTTTTTTGAAAAAATTAACAAGGTTGATAAACCCCTCCAAATTTCTGTGTAATTTCCAATGACTGCATAGTATGCACATTTCTCATTAGTACATGGAGCATTCTATACAAAACTATATTTTGACATACAAACAATTTTTTATGTAGACTAACCAAGAGCTAATATATTTAAATGAATATGTGAAATTTATAAAATAGCTGAAATCAGGTATCTTCCCTTACTATTATGAAATAAAAATAGATATCAACAAAAATATTAGCCAATATATGAATGCATAGAAACTAAAAACCATGCTATTAAATGAACAATGCATCACTGAAGAAATAAAAAATAAAAGTAAGTTATTAAAACATGTAAAAATGGAAATACAAAATTATAAAAGTATGTATATTAGAAATACATTTATAGTAATAAAAAGTTAAATCAAAAGAATTAAAATATTTTTAACAAAATTACAAAACCATGAATCTCAGGATATTAAGAATACCAAAAATAAAGTACCCAAATACATTAGAACAGAGATAAATGAAATAGACAAAAAATAGAAAAGATCAGGTTAGAGAGATGACTTAGTGGTTAAAGAGTTTGCCTGCAAAGCCAAAATATCCCAGTTCTATTCTCCAGGACCCACATAAGCCAGATGCACAAGAGGGCACATGCATCTGGAGTTCATTTGCAGTGGCTGGGGACCTTGGCACACCCATTTCCTTCCTCCCCCCTCTCTCTCAAATAAATAAATAAAAATATTTTAAAAATACAAGAGATCAGTGAAAACATAAAAACAAAATAACATTTTTTTTCAATAGAACAACCAATAATAAATAGAAGTCTAAAATCAATTGGCAATGAGAAAAAGACATTGAATCTATTACTACAGAAATGTAAAGTTCCTTAAGGGTTATTATGACAATATGCAAGCAAATCAGAACACAGGAAATAATAGTAAATTACATACAGACACACACACACACACACACACAAACACACACACACACACACAGTTGAACACACACCCTGAAGATGCAGAAAATTTGAACACAGTATAATGATTAAGCTGGATTAGTCAATAGATGTCTTCCAAAAATGGAAAGGCATGATCAGGTATCTTCAGTGCTTAATTGATCAAACTTTTTTTGTAACATTTTATTTATTTTAGAAAGAGTGAAAGAAAAAGAGAGAGAGAAAGAGAGAGAACTGGTGTTCCAGGGCCTCAGCTACTGTAATCGAATTCCAGACACTTGCACCACCTAATGGGCATGTGCAACCTTTCACTTGCCTCACCTTTGTGCATCTGGCTTACATGGGATCTGGAGAGTCAAACATGGGTTATTAGCATCAACACATATTCTTCACAAACTATTTTCTAAAATATCAACAAGCAAATAACTTTCCCAAACTAATTCATTCTAGAAGGCCAGAATCACTTTAAAACCAAAATCATAAGCAATGATTAAATAGTATTGACTAATATCTCTGATAAATGTACCTTCCTTTTTGTTTTTCTAAAAGCTAATATCAGATCAAATATAATAGCTAAAAATGTATATACTATGATTAAGTGACATTTAGATTAAAGTGTAAACAGCTTAACATTATACAAATAAATAAATGGAAGTATATCATCTCTATAGAAGGAAGGGCAAGGTCACATGCTGAATTCAGTAGATGAAGAATAACAACTCAGTAATTTTCACCATCACTTTATAATTAAAGAAAAGTACCTGTGCACAAATTAGGTCTAGAAGGAATGACCTCACCTGGGCTCTAATTAGGTGTAGAAGGAATGCACCTCACCATCATGTATGCTACTTATGATCACCCTATAGCTCAAATCATCTTTAACATCTAAAAAGCTGAAATTTACATGTGTGGTGGCACATGCCTTTAATCCCAGCACTAGGGAGGCAGAGGTAGGAGGATCCCCATGAGTTCAAGGCCATCCTGAGAATACAGAGTGAATTCCAGGTCAGCCTGGGGAGAGTGAAACCCTACCTCAAAAAACCAAAGATTAATAAATAAATAAATAAATAACTGAAATTAATTACTGTATGACTTAGAAAAAGAGAAAGATATGCACTTTACAGTGTCTTTTATTCAATAAAATACTGTAGTCTTGGCTAGACCAATTAGACCAAAAGAAAAGGTAGTAACTATGCATATAGGAGAAGAGGAAGTTAAAATATCAAAGTTGATAATTGCCTGTGACTCAACCTATATAAATATTTAAAGAGTACATAAGAACTAGTAGAACTGACAAATTCTGCAAAGTTTTATCATACAAAATCAACATGCAATAGTCAGTAATATTTTCATAACCAGTAATGAACTTGCTGAGAAAGAAATCATGAATACAATCTCATTCACAATAACTATAAAAAATTCCTAGGGACAAGTTTAACTTAGGAAATAAAGGGTTCTGTAATGAAAGTTACAAAACTCAGATGAAAGAAATTGAAGTTGATGCATAAGGAAATGGATTCAGAAATTGGAAGGATTGGTACTGAAATTTCTACATTGTGAAAAGACACTTAAACATCCAAAAGAACTCGAGTAAACAGGTCAGTGTGTTCTTCATAGAAGAAGAAAATGAACTGTAAAATTTATATGGATGTGAAACTTACCCCAAGAAGCAGTAGTCTCCAATCTTAAGGAAATGAAGACTTAAAAGTGCTAAAATCACTGATTACATCATTGCATAATTGCACATGTCTGGCTAAATATCACAGTGCATCTCATAAATCTATACAATTATTACATTGATTTAAACAATATCTATAGCTTCTTACAGAGAAAACCTATTGCAAAAGAGGAAGGGGAAGTGATTGTTTACTATTACAAAAAACTTAAACCAGATTGTGATATGTAGTAAAGACCATATGTGAGGTGAGCCCAAGTACAGACATTCTACCCTTTTATATACAAATGCAGGTACAGCCCATTGTAGTCATTTCTCTCAAGGTAAACAAGTTCTTAAATGAGAGGACTTCAGAGTGCTGTCACAAGTAGTTTATTTTAATTTATTTTTACTTGTGTTTTTGTGGTTTTGGTGTATGACACATGCACATGTGTGTACATACACAGGTGTCTGCACATCACACCTGTGGCTTAAGGGGAGAAAATAAGTTTTGGGGACAGCCTTCCCCTTCCACTTCCTGTGAGGCAGAATCTCTAGTCCTCTTCTGATGCACCGCTGTGCTGGGCTCCCCCCTTCACGGGAATCTTTCTGTCTCTACCTCCCATTTTTGTGTGTCCTGGATTGTATGGGGTGGGGCCTGGGGATATGAACTCAGTTATTCAGGCATACAACGTGCTTCATCTACTGAGCCATCTTCACAACCCTTTAATTTACTGTACATTCCTCTGTTATTTGAGGTGGTCTTCTGTGTTTGCTACTTGTGATTATTTAGGGGGAAATACCCTTCTCATATTTTGATAAACAAAGATAGATTTGAAATGTGGAGGGAATAGCTTGCCTATGTTTCATTCGTACCTTAATTAGAAGCTGGAGACAAGGGCTTCATCTTCATGGGTGATTATATTTCAATAATGTGTTTCTAAGGTACTTAAGAGACAGCATTGCTGGTGTTATAGCAGACAATGGGTAATATGTTTATTAAAGGTTTATTTGCATATCAAAGAGAAAGAAGTAATATTTTAAGTTTTCTAATTTAATGCTGAAATGAAATGTAAGAACTCATTTTTACCTATTCTTAACAAGAAACTATAGGCCTTTTATTTTAAATTTGTTTACACTTATAACTTCTTGTGTTACTATAAAATGCATACTAGAATTATACTTTTATAATTAGCTCCATTGCTAGTTCTACCATTGTGTTGGTGAATTCCTGGAATCTAAATATCCAATAGGACCAGTGACATTTAACAGCAGGCTTTTGATAAATCCCTTTTGCTTTGCACAAGCAAGAGTTCTATTACCTATTCCCTTCCACAGAAGACTTTTAAGTCTCAGAAAAAGAATCTCACAAAAGTGATTTTATCTGTGTTATCTATATTGTAACAATGTGTGGAAATTGAGAAAAGTGATATTGCCTTTTCTGACATTGAATCACTTTTCATCTTTCTTTCCATGGAGAGAGAAGTAAGACAAGCAAGGGGGTAGATTACTGTGACAACACTGAAAGGGAGAGAGGTTAAAAGGAAGGACACATAATACTCTCAACTGTTCTCTATGAAGCTTCCAGCTATTACTGAAACTTATAACAATTAGTTGTCAATTACCATCTACAAATGGATATAGCTGGATATTATGCTTCTGTCTAACCAGTTAAAATGATTTCCAAGCCTTGTAATCATTTAGAAAATTAAACTCTTCTGTCATTTATTGAATGATCCATTCACTAAATGTCTGTTTCAAGGCCAAAATTGCAGCTCTCCCCTCAAAAGGAATAAGAAATAGTTTATTCTAAGGCCAAACATGACTGACCATGCTCCAGAACACAGAGTTTTGATGTCCAAAATTCTATGTTCAAATGTGGTAGTAATCTCTTGACGTTTTTATAGTAATACACAAAGTAATAAATCAAATCATTTAAAATACAATGGTGGGTGCATTTTTTAGGTGGGTGACAAAGTAGGAAGATGTTTGTTAAGGTCTTGTTTGATATCTGATTACATTCTTAGCTTTTGTGTTGGAGAAAGCTAAGGGATATGTTCACACATTCAAAAGAACTTATCAAATAGCTACAAGGACTTTAGGCCATACCTATATGTGGAAAATAAATGACTTTTTAAGGGTACTGGGATAACCCAAGATAATTTGCATCTAGACGTACAACATTCCAATTCCTCACCATCATGACACTCTGGTAAGTCTATCAGCCTTCAGAGTGCATGTCTTTCCAGGAACTTTAGTTCACAGTACTTGTGGAGCAGTGTGTATGGTCCAAGGAAAAGACAAATAATTATAATAACATAATTATCATAAGATAAATGTTTAAAAATAGCCAGTTTTCTAATGCTATTAGTCATGTGAATGGAAAGCCTTTTCCACATAGTTTCACTCTTACTCTGTTTTGCAGACTCTGAAGTCTGAGATGTTCTTGAATTTTCAGCTCACCCGTTAACCACTTCCCAGTCTGCATGTTTTTACCCCTCCCTTATTAATTCCTCCCTCTCCTGCCTGGCAGCCACACCATCTCACTCTCATTCCAGTAAATCTGTTGTGGTTTCCCAGATTGTGTGCTTTATCTTTGCTCCCCACCCCACTTGGAGAGCTCATTTTCCTTCTGTTAGATTTCTCATCACATGTCAGATCTTATAGCACCAGGGTTGCAGACAACAACTTCTCCTTCACTGCTGGAACTGTTTCCGTCCTATTCACCTGCCTTATGCTTCCTCCTAGTACCAAAACACTTCATATGGATGAGGGCAAATAATTATTTAGCCAATATAGATAATATTCCTGAAGAACTTGTTACAAACTGGACATTGTGATCTTATAGAGATAAAGGACACAGACTTTACCATCAAAGACCTACAATTCTTTTTTTTAAATTTTTTTTTAAATTTTTTGGAGAGAGACATAGAGAGACAGATAGAGAGGGAGAGGGAGACAGATAGAGAATGGGCAAGCCAGCAGTCTCTCAGCTGCTGTGAACAAAATCCAGATGCATGCGCCCCCTTCTATACCTCCAATGCCATAAGATTTCTTCAGGAGATTTGAGACTAAAATCTTCTTTTCACCCTTCTCACATGACTTCACATTTTTGTTTTTTAGGCTGTTATATGCACACTTATAACATTTTCACCTTTCAGCCATACATTCTAGCTTGAGCCTGCTCTGTTTACAAGTTTCTACTATAAGAATTGTAGGTCTTGGGCTGGAGAGATGGTTTAGTGGTTAAGGCGCCTGCCTGCTAAGCCTAAGAACTGGGTTCCAATCTCCAGGTCCACGTTTAGCCAGATGCAAAGTGACATAAGGGCGCAATGCTGCACTTGACCACAAGGGGGCACATGCATCTGGATTTTGTTCACAGCAGCTGAGAGACTGCTGGCGCGCCCATTCTCTATCTGTCTCCCTCTCCCTCTCTGTCTGTCTCTCTCCAAAAATTTTTAAAAAATTTAAAAAAAAAGAATTGTAGGTCTTTGATGGTAAAGTCTGTGTCCTTTATCTCTATAAGATCACAATGTCCAGTTTGTAACAAGTTCTCGGGAATATTATCTATACTGGCTAAATAATTATTTGCCAAGTACTAAGTTTATTAAATTATCATATAGTAAACATTTTAATTTTAGCAATGGTGAAATATTTTATAATAATCACATTATAAAGAATATATATAGTGGCTGGAGAGATGCTCAGTGGTTAAAGGCACTCCCCTGCAAAATTTGACAGCCTAGGTTTGGTTACCACGGACCCAATTAGAGCCAGATGCACAAAGTGTCACATGCCTCTGTCGTTCATCTGGAGCAGCAGGAGACCCTGGCATGTCCATACTCTTTCTCTCTCAAGTGAATAAAATATTATTTAAAAGAATAAATATAGGTTAATAGATTTTTCTACTCTTTCAGGAAAGTACTAGGACTTATAGAGTGGTATTTACTGTCCTCAGTCAAAGGTGAATTAGTGTTTTCAAACCTGTTCCTAGAGCTATTTGAAAACATCAACTTATTTTCATGTGTATTGAGTGTGCACACACATTATCATGGGTATGTGTAGGTGTGCATATATGCATGGAGTGTGCTTGTGGCTGTGGGTACATGTGTGTCTCTGCACATGTCTGGAGGTCTGATAACCATCTCCAGTGTTTGTCCTCTCCTTTCACCCTGCTTGAGACAGGGTCTCCCTTGCTTTTTTCCCCACTGTGTGTGTACACCACTCTCACTGGCCATGACTTTCCACATTATCATGTGTCCGCCTCCCATTGTCATAGGCATATTAAGTTTATAGTCAGGAGTACCACTTTGTGTCAGACTTTGATTTGGAAAGAGATACTCAGAATCTAAAAGCTTGCAGGCAAGTTCCTTTAAGCAATCAATTTTAAAAGCAAAAGAAACTTTGCCAAATTGCATCACTATATATATCATATAAAAATATTTATAAATGACATTTTCAACACAAAAATGTGTTATATCACATGTCATCTGGTCTCAGAATTATATATATAAAGAACTGAAAGCTATTTTCTGAGAAATAGTAGAGGATGAATTAGGGCATGGGCTCATTATTGAGATATTAATTATATTGGGATATTATTTTCTGTTCAGATGTTGTATATGATAGCAATGTTAAAATCCTTCAAATTATACATATGAATACATAGAGATGGAATTCTTGATGTCTGTGTCTTTATGATAGTAATTATGTGAATATAATGAATTTTCGTACCTTATTCAAGAATTTTAAAAATTGCACTGCTTACTAGAAACAGTTTTAAATCTAACCGAAAAGATATGGTTTGTCACTAAATATAGTGTCCATTTCTACTACTGGGTATATCCTCAAAGGCAGTGAGATCAATATGTCAAAGGGAAATCCATACTTTCATGTTCATTACATCATTATCATCACTGTCAAGATATGGAATCAATGAAAGTGTTCATCCAAGGATGATGGGATACAGAAAGTATGATATTGCGTACAACATAACACTGTTCATTCTTGACAGAGAAACAAATACTGTCATGATGACATGGGCAAGCCTGGAGAACCTCATGTCTTAAGGTAAGTGAAATAAGCCAGGAAAATGTTATGTGTTCCCATTACATTTGAAGTCTAAAGCAGTTGGCTTCATTGACACAAAAGGCAGTACAGTTAAATATGAAGAGGGAGAGGAATTTTCAAAGGATAAAAACAATTTAGTTAAGAGAAGTGAATTCTGGAAGTCTGTCATGCAGCATGGTAAGTACCATGAATGAAAACACACAAATGCCAAGAGAGCACGTCTCACACATTCTCACCTCAAAGACAAGCAAGCTTGTGAGGGGATAGAGAATTAATTAACTCAAAGAAATTACTCTATGATTCAGACATATGTCAAAATATCATATCATATATATATCTGTTAGTTAAAACCAAGGTAGTTTCTTTGATAATTTCATCAATTTGTACAGGATCACATCCTCTTCTATATACAGTAGTAACAGGGCAGGGTGTGTGTGTGTGTGTATGTGTGTGTGTGATGTCACGATTCTATTTCTATTTCTGATTTCCCTCTAGTCCTGATCCTATGGTACCATGGGACCACTGATAATTGATCTAGGACAAATAGTCATTATTTTTTTTAAATTAATATTTTTTGTTTTTCTTTATTTATTTGAGAGAGAAATAAGCAGAAACAGAGAGAGAGAATAGGCATGCCAGGGCCTCCAGCCTAATGAACTCCAGATATGTACACCCCCTTTTGTGTCTGGCTTATGTGGGTACTCGGGAGTTGAACCTAGGCCCTTTGGCTTTGCAAGCAAGTGCCTTAACCACTAAGCCATCTCTCCTCCCCCTAGTCATTCTTTTTGACATCAATAGAAAGTGTGTTATCTGAAACTCAACAGTATGTGAAGCAAGTACAAACCAAGTACTTGTATTACACAATTATATATAGACATTCATCTTTAGTATCTCTGGGGAGGTTGATAAACCAAATTTATATATCAATTCAGATACTGGGCTACAAAAACTCTCAGCTTCTCTTGGAATCTAATTTTACTCCAAAATAAGATTGTTTGACTCCCAGAATCAAAAGAAATTATTTATCTACAAGATCCATAAGAATAAGAGAGGCCTGAGAGAAACTCTACTATTTAAGCTTTCTTTAGAGATGAAATTGAGTGTTCAGCATGTCCCAATTCCATACCACATTCTACTTGACACATCTCATGAAAATCACAGTATATCAGAGTGAATGCCATAAACAGGCATAAAGCTAGATCAACAGAAAGCAAAAAGACATTCAATAACAGACACAAATTTAGAAAGAGTTTATATTCTAGTGTCCTTTATTATTACTTAAAATTCCAGGAAAAATATTATGTTGGCAGCAGCTTTAGCAATTTATGTATAATTCAGCCACATAGAGGAATCTGAATTCATCATTCATTATAAAATTTGGGAAACATTTACACATAAGAATACACAGAGGCTAATAATATTTTTATTAAAAGTTACTATCAAAAGAAAAAAAAATATTTGAACATGACACTGTAATACAGGGTAACAGCTGTGGCTCTGAAATAAGACTGTGATGATGACATGACATGAGCAAAGTAATCTGAGGAAGATTGCAGGGTGGCAAGATGAGAGCAAGTCTCACACTGAGCATAGCCTTCTTTGCTTTCCCATAAACCCTTATTAGAGGAGTTTTTTGAACTCATAAAAGTCAGGCCAAGAAAGCCATCCTTCTGCCTCTCCCATTAGGCATGAAGTGTTGGTTATTCTTTGTTTGATTCAACACTGCAAATTTTACAAGTGATAAGTTGATTTTCACCTCTCCCCACAAAATGTTAAAATTTAAATTGTCTGCTAAATTGATAGAGAAATCCTATGTATTTGTCATATGTAACACTGTATTTCTTTTTTCTTTCTTCTTTCTTTCTTCTTTCTCCTTTCTTTCTTTCTTTCTTTCTTTCTTTCTTTCTTTCTTTTTTTTTTTTTTTTTTGAGGTAGGGTCTCACTCTAGCCCAGGCTGACCTGGAATTCACTATGTAGTCTCTGGGTGGCCTCAAACTCACAGTGATCCTCCTAACTCTGCTGAGTGCTGGGATTAAAGGTGTGCACCACCACGGCTGGTTTAACATTGTATTTCTAAATAAGAAATAATATAAAGGAGTGCTATGGAATGCTGTCTTCTGGGAAGGAAGTCATAAATTCACCTTTACACAAGATTGAGCCTGTCAGCTTTCTATCATGGATGATCAAGGGGCTCAGGAGACCCATCCTTCCACAAGGAACTACTGTCAATTAATTGTTTGGAGAGGACAGCCATGTCCTTCTGTGACATAACCACTAGGGATGATGCGGTAAATAACACCCCACCCAAGCTCATGCAAGCAACCCTTATTAAACTCAGTAGGTATACAACACACACACACACACACACACACACACACACACACACACACACAGAGATGAAAATAGGAGAGGGACTAGTTAGGAAGAAAAAAGAGTTTCATTAAGAGTAGAAGAAGGATTCAAAGGGGCAACGAGGGTGAATATGATCAAATGCATTAAATGCATGTATGAAATTGTATAGTAACTGTATTAGTCAGAGTTCTCTAGAGGAATGGAACCAATAGAATGAATTATATTAAAAGGGAATTTATTGGATTAGCTTACGTCAGTCCAACAACAGCAGGTTGCAGGCCTGAGAGTCATGCAACTCGGCAGCTGCCTAGTCCATGAGGCTGGATGCCTCAGCAGTCCCAATCCTGCACGGAAGGCCTGAGGCGTCCTGGAGACTCTGCTCTTCAGTCCACACTGGTCTTCAGTCCATACTGGTCTTCAGTCCACACAGGGAAGCAGCAAACAGCAAGTAGCAATGGCAGCCATGTGGGAGAAGGGGATACTTTCCTTCCCAGAGCTTCTTTAAATAAAGCCCCCCCTGCCTCTAGAGGGTCCTTCCCTGGGGGAAGGATTCCTCCTTTAGTTAATCCTTCCTGGAAGCAACCTCAGAGATCCACTTATGAGGAATGTGTGTGGATTCCTAAATAGACCAAATTGACAAAAATTTAATCATCACAAGTCCACCCCTTGTCAACTTGGCACCAAACCATATCTCCATATATCACACTTAATTTCCAAATGAAGACAGTAACAAAGTCATAATTCCATCTAACATGATATAACTATCCCTCATACAACCAGAAAAGCAGTCTTCCCCCAACACAAAGCAAGTTCCTTGAGGAATGCTTAGTCTCTAATATAATAAGTCAAATATAAATTCAATAGTGATTAACAAACAAAACGATCTTAATCAGTATTAATTCCCTAATAGAGAAATACAGGAAGAACAAAAGCATCATAATATTGGTGTAGATGTGTACAAACACTCTTAAAAAGGTAAGACAGAAACACTCATGGCAACTACAGCCCACTGGTCCTGTGGCCTTAGCTGGTATTTGTAACTGCCTTCTTCTACTACCCATTCTATATTTCCTCCACCTTCAGCAAGCACCTCAGCAGGTCTTGGTTCTTTAGCTGGAGGGGTGACCCATGTCTTCATTCCTGAATGATCTGGGCCAATTATCACACTGCCTTGACTGGTTATTGCAGTTGTCCATTGACTTTGATAACAGGGCATGATAATACCAAGAGATGCCCTAGAGAATCTCTGGCACTCCAGACATACTTTGATAACAGGGCATGATAATACCAAGAGATGCCCTAGAGAATCTCTGGCACTCGAGCCACACTCTTCCTTACCTCCATTATGGAGGATCAGTCCAATTTCCCCATGGTAGTTTGGATCAATCACCCCTGCTAACACTGTAACTCCTTTCTCAGCCTGTGCACTCAAGGGCATCAGGATCCCAAAGTGGCCAGGTGCAAGTCTTAGCTTCCATTTCAATGGAATGTTCTTTGTGCCTCTTGGCAAAGCATTCCCCCCTCTGGAACCAAGACCTCTAGGCCAGCAGAGGGTAAGGTTGTGGGAACAGGATGCAAAAATTTGGCTAATGGAGCACTTGAAGTGATTCCTGGACCCGTGAATCTGGGCTGTAGGAGAAAGAGCACCATATATAGGATGCTGATTTGGAGCATATACAGCCTGCTGAAGGACACTTCCCCAGCCCTCCAAGCTATTGCCACCTAGTTGGCCAGTAGCTATTTATTTAAAAGGCCATTCCACTGCTCTCTCAAGACAGCTCCTTCAGGATGGTGAGGCATATGGTAAGACCAGTGAACTACATGATCATGAGCCAACTGCTGTACTTCGTTGGCTGTGAAGTGAGTTTCTTGGTCAGAAGCTATGCTGTGTGGAATACCATGATGATGGATAAGGCATTCTGTAAGTCCATGGATGGTAGTTTTGGCAGAAGCATTATATGCAGGAAAAACAATTGCATATCGAGAATAAGTGTATTCCAGTAAAGACAAAATGCTGCTCTTTTCATGATGGAAGTGGTCCAATATAATCAACTTGCTATCAAGTTGCTCGCCACTCACCCCAAGGAATGCTACCATATTGGGGCTCAGAGTTGGTCTATGCTGTTGGCAGATTTGGCAGTCAGCAGCAGCCATAGCCAGGTCAGTCTTAGTGGAAGTCCATGTTGTTGGGCCCATGCATAACCTGCATCCCTGCCACCATGACCACTTTGTTCATGGGCCCATTGGTCAATGACAAGGGTGGCTGAGGAAAGAGGTTGACTACTATCCACAGAATGGTTCAGCTTAACTACTTGATTATTAAAGTCACCCTCTGATGAAGTCATCTTCTGATGAGCATTAACATGGGACACAAGTATCTTTATATCCTTTGCCCATTCAGAAATTTGTATCCCCATACACCTTCCCCAAATGTCCTTCTCCCCAATTTTCCCACTGTGCTCCTTCCAAGTCCTGGACCATCTGGCCAAAGCATTGTCCACAGCCCATGAATCAGTGTATAACCACACATCTGGCCATTTTTCCTTCCAAGAAAAATGCACAACCATGTGCACTGCCCATAGTTCTGCCCATTGTGAAGACTTCCCTTCACCACAGTCCTTCAGAGCTGTCCCAGAAAGGGGCTGTAATGCTGCAGCTGTCCACTCTGGGAGGTGCCTGCATAGCGTGCTGAACCATCTGTAAACCATGCCCTGGTCTTCTCTCTTCAGTCAATTGATCATAGGGTACACCCCATGATGCCATAGGTGCATGCTTGGGGACAGAAGGAATTTTTTTTTTTTTTTTAATCTGGGACAGAAGGAATTTTTACAGGAGTAGCAACCATAGACATTTGGGCAACTTCCTCATGTAACTTACTTGTACCTTTAAGGCCTGCTCAAGCCTTATCACGAATATACCTCTTCCACTTGATGATGGATTGCTGCCTTACATGTCCAACTTTATGGCCTGGTGGGTTAGATAACACCCAGCTCATAATGGGCAGCTCAGGTCACATAATAACTTGATGGCCCATTGTAAAGTATTCAGTGTCTACTAAGGCCCAATAGCAGGCCAAGAGCTGTCTCTCAAAGGGAGAATAATTGTCTTCAGATGATGGCAGGGCCTTGCTCCAGAATCCCAAGGGCCTCTACTGTGATTCACCTATGGGGGCCTGCCAAAGGCTTCAAACAGCATCCCTATTTTCCACCAACATCTCAAGTACCATTGGATCTGCTGGATCATATGGCCCAGGTGACAGAGCAGCCTGCACAGCAGCTTGGACCTATTGAAGACCCTTCTTCTCTTGTTCTGGGCCCCACTGAAAACTAGTAGTTTTCTGAGTCACTTGGTACATGGGATGGAGTCACACACCCAAGTGTGGAATGTGCTGTCTCCAAAATCCAAATAGGCCCACTAGATGTTGTGCTTCTTTCTTAGTGGTAGGAGGGGCCAAGTGCAACAACTTATCCTTCACCTTAGAAGGAAGATCACTGCATGCCCCACACCACTGAACTAGAATTTTCAGCGAGGTGGAAGGTCCTAGAATTTTGGATGGATTTATTTCCCATCCCCTGATGTGCATATGCTGTACCAGAAACTCCAGGGTGGCTGCCACCTCCTTCTCATTTGATGCAATATGCATAATGTTATTCATATAATGGACCAATGTGACACCTCGTGGAAGGGACAGGCAGTGAAGATCCCTGTGAACTAAGCTATGACACAGGGCTGGTGAGTTAATATAACCTTGAGGTAACACAGTAAACGTGTACTGCTGACCTTGCCAGCTGAAGGCAAATTGTTTCTGCTGGTTCTTATGGACAGGTATGGAGAAGAAGGCATTCACAAGATCAATAGCTGCACACCAGGTACCAGGAGATGTGTTAATCTGCTCAAGTAAAGAAACCACATCTGGTACAGCAGCTCCAATTGCAGTCACCATGGGATTAAGTTTCTGATAATCCACTGTCATTCTCCAGGATCCATCTGTCTTCTGAACAGGCCAAATAGGAAAGTTAAAGGGAGATGTAGTGGGAACCACCATTCCTGCATCCTTCAAGTCCTTTATGGTGGCATTAATTTCTGCAATTCCTCCAGGGATGTGATACTGTTTCTGGTTCACTATTTGCCCCAGTGGAGGGAGCTCCAATGGCTTCCATTTGGCCTTTGCAACCATAATAGCCCTCACGCCACAAGTCAGGAAACCAATATAGGGTTTTGCCAACTCCTAATTATATCTATCCCAATTATGAATTCTGGGACTGGGAAATAACCATAGCGTGAGTTCAGGGACCCACTGTCAGTTGCAAGTTAGCCAAATCTTACAATGAGAGTTTGGGTTTGGTTTTCTTCAATTTGAGCCCTGTTCTGGCTAGAGGGGAGACTCTTCTCTAGGGCACCCTTAGAAACCTTCAAATCATGTATGTGGGTCTTAAGCTTGGAAGTTTCCTTTCTGAGCTTCTGCTTTTCTCTCAGTATTTTATTCAAAAGTAACCATCCAGGTAGGGTTTGCTGAGTTCCACATTCCATGCTGGCTCAGGGAGTTGGCTAGTGTGGGGGAGTCAAGACCACTGGCCATGGGGCACAGACAAGGGTGCCTTTAGGCAGCTTTAGGTGTACAGGGTCTGTCAGCAGGGGGAGTGAGGCAGCCTGCCAGCCAGCCCACGAAAGTGGCAAGGCAGGAAAGTGTGTGCAGGCAGCAGGGGAGGCTGTGGAAGGGCAGGAGACAGGGTTGCACAAGTGGGCCATAGGCTCAGCTGGTGGAGACTTGGGAGTGTGAAAGGAGAGAAATAAGTGTGGTGGGGTACAGGGCAACATGAGTGGGCCATGGGCTCAGACTGCAGAGTCTGCAGGAGGGCAGAGGGAGACAGGAGATCATGGGTTGGGTGGATGCAGGGGGGCAGGAGCCTGCAGATAGGGAATTGTGCCTGTGCAGGCCACTGACAGACACAGTGTTGGAGGAACCTGTGAGTAACTCAGTAGGACACAAAGGAGCATGTGGGCTCAGTTGGAGGTGGCGGTTGGAGGAACATAGGACAGTGAAGTCTGTAGATAGTGTAGTAGAAAGCGGTTGAGGTGATCTGAGGGTTTACTGGGCTACCTGAGAGCATGGGAATCAACAGATTCCAAACTCTGCCCCTCTGTGCCTGCCCACTGGAGGTCTGCTGAGACCTACTTGACCTAGAGCCCCAGAAATCTTGCCAGATATTACCCTGGGAGCTGGCATGTGGTTAGGGGGATGCCATCTTGACCAGAAGTCCCTTGATACTTTTTGAAAAGACATAATATATGTGTTTATTTATGTTTATGATATGAAATTTTACAAGAGGTTGACTAGTAGAGATGCTCAATGGTTAAAGTTGTTTCTTGTAAAGCATAATATCCTGGGTTCAATTCTACAATGCCCACATAAAGCCAGATGCACATGGTGCATGCATCTGGAATCAAATTGCAGCAGCAGAAGGCCCTGCCACATCCATTCTCTCTCTTTCTCTCTCTGTCTTTCTGTCTTTGCAAATAAATAAAATATGAAAAAATTAAAGACCCAAATTACCAATTAATATATGCATAGAATATCATGTTACTCATTTTCTGTATACAAGAAATGAATGCAATATATTTTTGGATCAGATTTCATGTGTCTACAGACATCATGTGTATTTTGTAGACAGTCAGTAACCTAAGACTGTCTATTCACATATGTTATGTGTCCACACTCTTCCATGCAAGGTTATTGGAACACTGGTGAGCTAAACGTGGCCAACCTTACTTAATAGATTTATAACCTTTATTGGTGGGATATGTCCTAATGTCTATGTAAAATAGTCCTTACCTTTCAAAGACCACAAGTATAAGAATGTCAACCAAATGGATATATACAATCAAGTTTGATCTCAAGAATATTATCAGGATTATGATACTTCCCTTTAACACTTTAATGCACAAAATTTCTCTTAATTTATTTGTTCATATAAAATAAGAATATTTGACACATTAGAAAAATAATGTTAATTTTTTACCTATTTTCCATCACCACTCCTGAGGAAATCCTTGAAATTATAACCTTAAAACTATTGTATTTTATGGAATGCAAGTGTTGGAAAAATTATAATCCAATCCTGTGTTATCAAATCAGTCAATTTGCCTTGAGAATTTTAAAAATTGTCTTGAGGTTTTGTTTGTTTGCTCAAATTTTTTCTGGAAAGCAAGAGTGTACGACAAATATGTTTTAGGTTAAAATGAATACAGGGGAAAAAGATATTTGGTCAGCTTGACTTAAAGTCATTTACTGTTATAGAGAAAAATAAAACCTAGCTTTTCAAAAAAATGCCTTGGGGCAAAAAAAAAATCCCAATAATTGAAAAGGGGAGGTAGTACATTCAGTTTAATCAGTACTGAAAGAAAGAAAAGGAAGTTATGAATTGGGCTTTTAACGCACAAAGAAAGTAATTTTAGTAGCGAAGGTATCTTGAAAGACAGAGGAAAATGATCTATGTGGAGGGCTAAGAGAGGACAAATACAGGAGTTATTTAAGCAGTAGCTTGTGAAAACAAGGCGAATTGTGATGTGTGGACCTGTAAACCAGATTCAGTAATAGAGAAACTGCCACAACATTCATCATGGGACTTAGAATACGACAGAAAGGGAAGCCCTTTGATTAAAGATAATTCCTTTTCTATCTCTCAGTCTCATCTAGTTTCCAACTGTTTGTAAATCTCATCTGAACACAAAATTCTCCTCCGTTGACTTTTCACTCTGCTCTGCTCCGACTTTGCTTTAAAAAAAAAAAATGTTTTAGCCGGGTGTGGTGGCGCACGCCTTTAATCCCAGCACTCAGGAGGCAGAGGTAGGAGGATTGCTGTGAGTTCAAGGCCACCCTGAGACTACATAGTGAATTCCAGGTCAGCCTGAGCCAGAGTGAGACCCTACCTAAAAAAAAAAAAAAAAAAAATGTTTTAAGCTTACTTTCACGGCCAAAGCAACATTAATTTTATAAGGTATTTGGGGAATATTTTTATATAAAATGTTATTATTAGGAGTAATCACTAAGATTCCACCCAAGGTAATTCAAACTTAATAAATATCAATAAGCCCTCAAATGTGAAGACTAAACTATGATATTCTACTTGGGATGTGAAGATCTGAGAAGATTGTTCCTAGCCTTACAATAACATCAAAAATTTTGACAACGACAAGATAAATGACTCCTTTTGAATTCATCAGATAGTTGAAATCACAGGGAAACCCTCTACCTAGAAATGTAGATATAGATTCATAGAAACATGGAGCAAGAGCCTTGTTGATGTTATACAGAGTCAACAAGCCAGAAATGACAAGGAGAAGGACATAGCTGAGTGCAGGGGAGAGGGTCCACAGCCCTTGCAAATAGTTTGCACTTCGTGTGTTCTTGTGACAGCTCAATCATAAGCAAACACTCTCTTTAGTGTTCATTTCTTTGTAATCTGAAGTTGTTCACTGAGAATATATTCCTCATTCTCAGGAGGAAACTATTTCCTTTCTGTTACCCAATCCATAATGTGTTTTCTCCAGTACCCTGAGAGTAGGAAGTAAAAATTGTTCTTTCCATAAAGATGAAGAGTTTTCTTCTTGCAGGGTGAGGTGGCGCACACCTTTAATCCCAGCACTCGGGAGGCAGAGGTAGGAGGATCACCATGAGATCAAGGCCACCCTGAGCCTACATAGTGAATTCCAGGTCAGCCTGGGCCAGAGTGAAACCCTGCCTTGAAACACCCCCGCCACACCCCCCCCCAAAGAGTTTTCTTCTGTCCTGAAAGTAGAGAAAAGGGTTGAGAAAGAGTTTCATGTCTGTTCTGTGTAGGTGGTTACCTAGCCAGGCAGGTAAAAGCACCTGAGACTGTGGGGGCATATATTCAAACGACCACAGGGAGGAACCTTGAAAAGCTGGCAATTTAAAAATGTGTGGTTTACCAATATTTAAAATTTAGGAAGGGGAGAGAACACTTAGGATAGAGTGACAGTGTTTGCTTAAGGCCATGGTGTCACAAAAACAGAGAATGCTCTCCTCCATCTGCCTCCAGAAGACTAACACGTGACTTTGGTGGAAGATGCTAGGAGAGCTGAAAGAGAGTGAGGGCAGAGCAGGAAAGGGACTCCTAGGCAGACATGAAAATCCTCTGAAACTAGTCCACACCAAACAAAGAATTCTTAAAATCCTTTAAGACTTTAGGACATCATTAGTAACTTAGAAATAACAAACCCAAGAATGGTTCAACTTACCAGCTGCCCCCCAAATTTCTAAGCTTTGGTAAAGCTGTTGATGTAAAATATGCAGCTCTCACTTCAAAGGGGATAAGAGCCAAATATGAGTGACCATGGCCCAGGCAATACTGATTTAGGTTCGGGCAACAGATTCCATGTTCCAATGTGTTAACAATTCCATGAAGGTTTTATAGTTACAGAACAAAAGAAAATCATAAATCAAGGCACTTTTCATATGCATTGGCTGACCATCAGGTAGGTGGGTTATAGCAAAGCCCAGAAAGCCACACCATCTGATGACATTCTTAGCTTTTTGATTGGTGGACGGAGGGGGTTCTGTTCTGACATTCCAAAAAGGATCACGTCTAATCGATTGATAGTCATCAGGATGTTAGATCAGACATAGAAGTGGGCAATAAATGGCCATGGGGGGGGAACTAAAGGTAGCACAAGGTAATTTGGCTTTGACTTGCAAGCAACATTACAACTCTCTGTGATCACAGGAGTTTTTTTTCAGACCATTCAGCCATCTGGGCCAGATGCAGCCCTTTCTGGGAACTTCAGTTCACAAAGTACACTCATTATAAAAGTACCATCTTTCTAAGCAGAGTTCAGTGTATTCAGTTCATCCGTAATGTAGAACCATAACTACCATGCATTTCCAAAACACATTGTCTTATGAAATGGACACTTTGTACCCTTAATTGTACCTCTCCATTTTCACTTATCACTGAAGGAGAAACACAAGATAGTTTTCATTATTATTATTATTTTCCAGGCAGTTAGAGATAGAAGCCCAAAAAGGAAACAATGAAATGCCATTCTGTCCATCCTGGCTAAACTGGATCTTTGGGTCTGATCCTGTCTTATTCAAGATGGCCGCCAGCAGGCACTTCATGTTCCCTCCTGGGTCAGCCACAACTGGGTCTTTACACACCTGAGTCTGATGATGGGCTTACCTTAATTGGATGTATAGAGGAGGTGATCCACATAGCCCAGTCTTCTCTTTTTTCAATATGTAGCCCTCTTTTTTTTGTCCCAGTGACCTGGTCTGAGAACACATGTAAGTCTGTTTCCTTCCCAGAATGGAGCAGCAGCCTGGCTAGGAAGGGGAAATTTCTTATCTTGACCAGTGTGGTAATTTGAATTTATGCTCCCCAATAGACTCAAATGTTTTATTAAAGCTAGCCTCTAGCTGCTTGGCTAGAGGAGGTGAAATTAAGGGCGGATCCACATGTCCATCCCTAAGATGTTACTGAAGACAGATCTGATTTCCAGGCCAAAAGTATCCACAGCAGTTTGTTCTCTAGTACGTCCCTGCTGTGTACTGCCTGTGTGTGCTGGCTTATGGTGCTGGCTGCTGGTGGTTTCTCTCCGCTTGGATGTGTGAAAGGGGAACAGCATATTCTACCATTATGTAATTTCCCCTGGATCTGTAAACTTCAATTCCTTCCTTCCTTAACTGTGCCGGGCAATGCAAAAGTGATGAGGACAACCTGGGTATTTTTCTGCTTGTCTTCTATGTGTGTCATGCCTTGGGTTTACTCTCCTGCTAGTTTTCTTTGATATCTTTGATAAGCCTTAACTATTTCTTTTCTTTTTTTGTTTTCATTTTTTTGAGGTAGGGTCTCTCTAGGCCGGGTTGACTTGGATCTCACTCTGTAGTCCCAGGCTGGCCTTGAGCTCACATGATCCTCCTATCTCTGCCTCCCAAGCACTCACTGGGAATAAAGGTGTGCACCTCCACGCCTGGCCCCTCATTATTTTTCACTCACTCTTTCTTTCTTTCTTTCTTTCTTTCTTTCTTTCTTTCTTTCTTTCTTTCTTTCTTTTTTTTTTTTTTTTTTTTTTTTTTTTTGAGGTAGGGTATCACTCTAGATCAAGATGACCCCTGGAATTCACTATGTAGTCTCTGGGTGGCCTCAAACTCGTGGCAATCCTTCTACCTCTGCTTCCTGAGTGCTGGGATTAAAGGCGTGCACCACCACTGTAGTCTCTCTCTCTCTCTGTGTGTGTGTGTGTGTGTGTGTGTGTGTGTGTGTGTGTGTGTGTAGCTGATTCAACCTCTTTCTAGATGTAAATTTTCCCTAAATAAACCTCACAATTCATTATTTCTCCATGAATAAATTCAATAATTCATACTTTATGCTTATTTAGTTTTTTATTATCATTTTTCTCTTCTCCAAATAGGATAAGGACACAAAAATCGGGGCTCACAAGTCTGGGATATCCTCCTAAACTCCCAAATCCTGCATCGTTACTAACAACCAGTATTATATTCTTTATATTCAACTAAGTTAAGTGCTTCATATACATAGAATGATGTTTCATTTGTCTTTCTATGACTGGCTCATATAATACTACCCTAGTATAATGTCCTTAAAGGGGGCCTTGAGGTTGAAACACTTCAGGAGATAAGCTTTCTGGGTAGGTATATTAGGAAAAGAGCCCTGGTAATATAGGAGGGCTAAAGGAGGGGATCACTTCTCCCTTTCTTGCCTGGAGGAATTTTTCATTCTGCAAGACCTTGGTGAGTAGGCCTGAGGAACTTTCTGAGACCTGTGCATTACTGGTTACACCATAAGCCAATCAGCACCTTTCAACTTCACTCATGCTGACAAATCACACATTTGGGACTGGCACACTTTCACCTTTCAATAAAAGTACAGTTCCCACAGAAGCCGTGGGTTTTTCCAGCTTTGTAAACCCCCTCCTCTGAGGAGTCTGCTTTCTTTCCCCCTCCTACTCTAAAATAAACTTTATTATTTTAAAATGCTTTCCTTCCTCATGATTGTTTAATTGGCAGAGAATACAGACCTGAATTCCCCTATAGGGCATCAATGTTGCATATGATTGACTTTCCTTTGGAAGGCTGAAGAATATTCCAGTGAAAACACATATGCCAAATTTTGTTTGTCCATTCATAGAAACTTGGATAGTTTCCACATTTTATCTCTTGAGAATAAAGATGCTGATTATACAGTTGCAGGAATGCATTATTGGGATCCAGCTTTTAATTATTTTTAGTATGTAGTCAAAAGTAGAATTAACTTATGTGGAAACTCTGTTTCAATTTTTAAAAATTTTTATTTATTTATTTGCAAGGATACATAGATAGATAGAATGAGCACACCAGGGCCTCTAGCCACTGCAAGGGAACTTGAGATGCATGTGCCACTCTGTATATGTGGCTTTACATGTGTACTGGGGAATTGAACCAGGGTCTTTAGTCTTTTCAGGCAAGAGCCTTAACCTCTGAGTCATCTCTCCAGCCCTATTTTATAATTTTTTGGGTTTTTTGTTTTTGTTTTTGTTTTTCAAGGTAGGGTCTCACGCTGGCCCAGGCTGACCTGGAATTAACTCTGTAGTCTCAGGGTGGTGGCGAACTCACAGCGATCCTCCTACCTCTGCCTCTCAAGTGTTGGGATTAAAGGCATGTGCTCTGTTTTAGAATTTTTGATGAATAAACATACTTTTTACGGAGGGGATATGATGGAGATTGGTGTTCTAAAGTGGAATGGGGGAGGGGAGGGGAGGGGAGGGGAGGGAAATATCATATGTTTTTTGTATCTAAGTATAGAAGGTGTCAATAAAAAATTAATAATTAAAAACAAACAAACAAAAAAAAACAACCTTTTGAAGGTTGGAGAGATAGCTCAGTGGTTAAGCCCTTCCTATGGGTCATCCCTAATTGTCCAATTCTTTTTGATTTATTTTTAAATTTTTGTTATTTTGGGTTTTTGTTTGTTTGTTTGGTTGGTTGGTTGGTTGGTTGGCTTTCTGAGGAAGGGTCTCACTCTAGCCCAGGCTGACCTGGAATTCACTATGTAGTCTCAGGGTAGCCTCAAACTCACGGTGATCCTCCTACCTCTGCCTCCCGAGTGCTGGGATTAGAGGCGTGCACCACCACGCCCTGCTTTGTTTGTTTTTGAGGCAGAGTCTCACTTCAGCCCAGGCCAACCTGTAACTCATTCTGTAGTCCCAGGCTGTCCTCAACCTCACAGCCATCCTCCTACCTCTCCTCCCAAGTGTTGAGATTAAAGGCATGCGCCACTAACAAAAAAAAATACTATTTACTGGATGACAGTTCCATTTTACACTCCCATATGAATAGATTATGGCACTTAATTGGTGAAAAAGTCTCAGTATTTGTTTATTAATTGTAATGAAAGGAAAAATGGATGGAGACAGTTATTAGAACTTTTTATCATCCACATAATTTTTTAAAATAAAATTTAAAATATTCTTGTATAGAAATGTTTTCTTTTGGCAAGATGTTATGGACATTTCTGGGAGTCAATAGACCAGCAGCTGAGTGAGGTGAAGGGAATGAAATTTATTTACCCCAGAAGACTGATGTCAGTTCTCCCCATTATGGCTTCAGCCCCAAACTCAAGTTTGTTAGGCATTTTATAGTATAAGCGAGCATGGGTTACAGTAGTACATGACAGTTGGGTGAGCTGGGTCCAAAAGAGTTACAAAAATTTAACAAAATTTTTGTCAAACAAAAATTATGATGGGGTGTAAGTGGTAATTAAACTTAAATCTGCAGTAAATTACAAAAGGGGGAGGTGGTGAGGGCAATAAAAAGCCAGGGGCGGGGTAACCTCTCTAGTCACCCTCCTCATTCTTTTCTTATCTCTTTTTGGGAGATTTCCATTGTTCAAATTTTTTGGCATATTTCTACCACTACTACATTAAAGGAACAAAAATGCCCTGGCATTCTGTGTTTAAATACTGAAAACAAAATGCAAAGCAAAAACTTTTGAAAGCAACTGGAGAAAATAAAAATGAAACAATCCATAGACAGGAACAAAGACAAGCATTTAGGATTTCTGAACAGAAACTATATGAGCCTGTACATGTCCAGTGGATTATTTTAATGTTAAAATATTAAAATGCACATAAACAAAGAAAAACCCAACACAATTAAGTGTTGCTTCCAGCACTCTCATGTTCAATAGTGGATGATAGTATTCTGTGCTGGTGAAAACTGAATAATCTTTCTATTCTAGTAGAAACATTTCACTAGTGAGAACCAAGTGTCCTGAGAAAGAGCTCCAAGACTATGGACTCAGACTCTGAAAAACAAGGAGAGGAATCAAAACCCAATATATGCAGTCACTCTATGTTTTGGTGATTTGGTTTCATAGATTTAAATTCATTCTCTGTAAGGAGTCATGTCCCAGAATAGGAAGCTCAAACAATCTTCAAGGAAAAATCATATCCACCTTTTTAAATGCATGTCCTAAAGGTAAAAGGGTGGTGGTATTACCCATTATTTATTTTAATTTTAATTTTATTATTGACAACTTTCATAACTGTAGACAATATCCCATGGTAATTAACTCCCCCCTTTCCCCTTTGAAACTCCACTATCCATCATATACCCTCCCCTCTCAATCTGTTTCTCTTTTATTTTGATGTCATCATCTTTTCCTACTATTATTATGGTCTTGTGTAGGTGGTGTCAAGCACTGTGAGGTCTTGGATATCCAGGCCATTTTGTGTCTGAAGGAGCATGTTGTAAGGATTCCTATCCTTCCTTTGGCTCTTACATTCTTTCTGCCACCTCTTCTGCAATGCACCTTGAACCTTGGAAGCTGTGTTAGAGATGTTTTAGTGCCTTCTGAGTCATCCCAAGGTCACCACCATCTGAAAAGAGAAGCTTCTCTAACCAAAAGTGAGAATAGCATTAACACATGGGTATGAACATAAAGAGAAGTGCTTACTGGGCAGTTTTGTGAGCATAGTATAGCCAGACACCAACAGACATTACATCCCTAGGGCTCATGACTACCCCTGTTGTAGGTTTTCAGTATCAGGGATGTATTCCCTCCCATAGAGCGGGCCTCCAGGCAAATTAAAGAGTGGTTGGTTCCCCCCATAACAGACATGCCACTATTGCACCTATTGGCTCATTTGGCCTGGCTGGCCTAATTTAAGGCTTGCAGTGTTCACTGTTGAGTATCTTCACTGGTGATTTCTCTCCCCCATTGAACTTCATGCAGCATAACCTTTTCCAGCTTTTTGTCAGCTTGTCCACATGGAAGAGCTTTCACTTCACCTCCCACAGAATTTCTCGGTGACCTTGCAGCCCAGGTATGTGGAGTCTTCAGCAATAGGGTCTTACCATATATTCCTGGTGGGAAGCCAAGAGCCTCATCAATAGCCTGTAATGTTTTGGGGTTATCAGTGGCCTCCCTGGCCAACAACTCACTGGGAGGTATTCTATCCCTGGAACTGAAAATTTTCTAGTAACAATCTATGGCTTCTGAGTGTTCCATTGTCCAGAAAAGTAGGTTTACACATGACTTATTTATATCCTCTTAGAATTTGGTTAGCCCTCCCTCCCCCTTTCCTTTACTCAATCTCTTCCCCTGACCACACTTTGGCTTTTTCACCCCCATTAATCTTTCTTCTACTTACATATATACAATGCCATCCTATTAAGTACCCCCTACCTCCCTCTAGAGTCTCTTTATATCCTCTTTCTAGCTTACTGGCTTCTGCTACTGAATTTTATTCCTACTCACATAGAAGTCCAATAATTTGTAGCTAGGATCCACATATGAAAGAGCCCATTCTTAACTTAATTTCTTCTTTTTAAAAAATTTTTCTTTCTTTATTTTATTTTTGTTTTTTTTGCTTTCCTAACACAATCAGTCACAAGGAGCTTTATTTTGACCTCACGAATAGCCAAAACTGAACCATCTCTTTCACCAGGAACAGAAACATGGTAGCTCTTGTGGTTTAAATTTTGTGCAGGCAACTCCAGTTGTATTCCTATATCTGTACTGGTGATCATGCCTACACTATTTTGATTTATATCACACTATTCAAGATTAGCTTTACCTTTAAAAATTATCCCTTGAAGTTAATTTTTTTTCTCCTTATCCCAAACATTTAAATTAAAAAAAAAAATTAACTGCTGGAATCAGCATTGCAAGAAAGAAGGAGATGGACCCTAGCTTCCAAGGCCTAATCAGTAAACTGTTTTTGTTTTCTCAAAACCCAGAATATCTAGTAGCCTTTGAATACCATCCAAGTATGATTCAAGGGCTTGCTAATAATGGTTTTTTAAAAGTAGAATAATCTTTAACCATTAGTAAAATAATGTGTTTTTCTAAAGAACTACAAGGACTGGCCCAGAGTTCAAAGGCTGATTATCAATGATAAAAGATTTTCTGCCTAAACACATAGGACAACATTCCAAGATTTCAGTGATGGTAGTTGTTTCCAAGCCTGGATCAGTATCCATTGTCTCCCTTCACTCCTCTCCTCTCCTCTCCTCTGTATAAAGTTCTTTTCTTAGTCTCAAATTCTTGAGATGTTTCCAAGAATACATTCTGGCCATATTCTCAATTTTAATAAAACCCAGTTCCTTTCTATGTTTTGGCATTTGAGCAAAGAGCAAAACCATGCAGGGATCACTATGTCTCCTCCAGAAGAAGGAGGTTGAATTTTTGTCACACTAAGGCAGTTTCCAGGTAACATCCCTCCCCCTACACCAAAAGTCAAAGCCAGGAATGTTTTTGAGCCTAGAAGGGGAGGATTTAGGTCATTCTACTTTGCTAGGTCAGACATATCAGAAGGGTTTGGCCTTTTCTTATTACTTCTCTAGAGAAGTTCTTTCCTAAGAGAAAATCACCCCCTCCAGAGAAGGCCCTTTCTGGATGATTAAGATTTCTAGTAAGATTATCCTTTCCCAGCAAACCTGACCCCAGACATGTGACATTAGGAGTGAAGGTACCAGTTCAGAGTCCCATCAAGTAGACTGCCTAAAAACACCTCTGTGTCTTTGGTGGATGTTTTATTTTCTGGACACCTCCCTGTCCCCCCTTCTTGGGAGAGCTCTGAATTCTTTCCTTCTCTTAACCTCTCCTTCTCTTAAAACTCTTCCTTTTAAAACTCTAAGCTATAATAAAATCTTTCTAAACCTAATGCTTTGGCCTGTGGCTTTCATTCTTTGAAATTCATGAGAAAAAGAGTCCTGAAAGCTACTGACTCTGAGAGCTTTGTGTAACCATAGATCTTCTGGGGTCCTAGATCTGAGTTATTGCTCACCCTAGAGCTGATATAAGTCTTGTAAGTTTGCAAAGACATCCCAAATTCAGTGCCAATTGGGCCAGCACAGACAATTTCTAGGAGCTAAATAATATAAGGCATCTTAAGAAACATGAAAGGGGGCTGGATAAAATGCCACAACAAGTAGGGCTTGACTATTTGTGGACAAAATTATATCGGGTAACTTTACCCTACATAGAGTGCTTGCTATTGTAGTCACATCCATGCTGCTGAGGTGAATTTCCAAACCAGATACAGTTTATGAGAGGAAGGTGTTTATTTGAAGCTTACAGATATAGAGGGGAAGTTCCATTGATAGAAGAAGAAGCTGGTCCCTTTCATAGATTCAAGCAGAGAGAAAAACCAGTCAGCAAGCAGCTAGACCCCCAAAGCTCACTCTGTATATCTTAGATTGGAAATCAGATCTACTCTTAGTCATACCTTAGAGCTGAACCCCAGATTCCACCCCCAGTGACACCTCTTGCAGCCAAGAAGCTGAAAATCAAAGTTTTATTTTTCTTTTTAAATAAGACCACCTGAGTCTATTGGGAGACATTCAAACTGCCACAATTGCCTACCTGCTAACAGAAAGGAAAATGAAAGCAATTTAAACAATGTCCATGGGAAGAATTCAAACACATAGAATGTGGTGGCAAACATTGCAGATGCAGTGCACAATCAGTGACAGTCAAGCAGGAGCTGTCAGTAACCATCAAGGAAAATCCACACACAAAACAAGACACTTTAACCTGAAAATAGAATTGATCTACTCTAGAAGAATTTAATCAAATACAATAATGTCTTGTAAATGTGGATTGAAATAAGCATCCTTGAGTTTATGCTGTAATAGATAAGTGAAAAGGTTTAACCGAACTAGCATTGAAAGACAACTATATTAGCTAGTAAATGATACAGTTAGCAATTTTTGGATATTTTTCTCACACAGGTTTATAAAGAATAAATAAATAACAAGATATTCATATATTCTTACATAATTTCACAGATTGCTTTTCCCAAAAACCATGCTAGTTTGCCTTGGGAAAAAAGGGCAATTATGACCTCCACTGATCTAAATAAATATTGCCATTTTTTAATTTTATTTTTTAATTGAAAACTTAATTGTATGAACATATTGCATATAGTTGCATTTGCCATCTCATTGCTAGGACAGACAACTGATCAGAAACAGCTTATGGGAGGAAAAGGTGTAGTTTAGGCTTGCATTTTCCCAGGGAAGCTTCATCATAGAGTCAGAATCTGGCTCACTTCATCATGCATCCAACACAAAGACAAAGAATAGCCGGATCTCAAGCTGGCCCTGAACACACAGGGCTTGACTCCACTCCAGAGTCCACACCTGGTGCACACTTCCTCCAGCAGGCTTCCACCTCCCAAATACTCTAGTAATAATAAAGTAGGAAACTTCATCATAAACGCATGATGCTATGGTGATTTTCATTCAAACAACTACACAATTTGGTTTTGTTTCCACCGTGTTGTACCCTTATGTTCCCTCTTCCCCATACCCCTTTTCATTAGGGCCTTCCTCAGTGGTTTATCCATAATCTCTGTGGGATCATGAATGCACTCATCTCTGGAGTGGGCCAGGGCAATGCCTGAACGTTCACCTTCCACTCTGTGACTTCTCTTGTACAACGTTTTCTCGTTCTTGGAGGGTGGGATGGAAGTCTCCTTTAGTGATGAGCTCTCAGCAGCCTCTAATTCTTTGCTTTTATTCGTTTTGGGTGTCCTAATTTTCTATGCTATTCTCTGCAGGAGGTTCTCAGGCTCACAGTGATGGAAACGTTCATACTTAACCTTCCTCCTCCTCTCTCGTGTTTCCTGTGCCTTAGAAAATGTGACAGAGATGACTCATCTCTTTCTGGGCAGTCAGAGTTCTTTCCTAGTTGTAATTATCAGTCTTGGGTCTGCCACAGGTATTCACAAGTATTTACACTTCTTGACCAGGTGACTGAGTCATTTGATTTAAAACCTGGTCGAGTGCAATCAATAGCCTAAATTTCATATTAAGTCTCATAGATTTACATGACCAGTAGTTCCTGGTACTGGAGAACTGTGCCTAAAGTTGGATCTCCTCTTTGTCTCTCCTCTTCTCAGCATGAACTTGTTCTGCATAGCTCATGAGTACTTGAGGATGTTTACCCGGCAGAAGGCCTCAGCAATCATGGTGTTGCGTTCGTATTCTCACTTCACAACATTGTTCTTTGCTACTTCTTTTTATGATTGTCCCTACATGGTCAGGTTTCAGTTTTTCACTTTTATTAAGATGTGCCAGATTTAAGGTATGACCATTTAAGTGGTTTTCAAATAAAATGCTGATATTGACATAACCCATACACCCCATACCACTGTAACCTTGGACAGCTCTTACTGTCACTGTACACTCTATCTCCAAGCATGGACACACTCAAAACAGGAATCTCTATTGTGCTCAAGAGGATAATTTTGGGGAAGATCTGCTTTGATGAATGTTCTGGACTCCTATAGTCTCCACTAACATGAAAAATGGGTGTTTCTACTTATACAACATGCAAAAGTAGAGAGGAACAAAGAACCTTCTCTGATAACACTCATTCTTTATTGGCAGAGAACAGATGTTGTGTGTGTGTGTGGTCTTGTGGGTATGCACATGTGCATATGTGCTTATGCATATGTGTGTGTGCATATGGAGGCTAGAATAAATCCTTTGTAGTCGTTCTTTAGATGAAGTACGTCTATGTCAGACAAGAGTCTCTCCCTGGTCTAGAGCTTGCCAACTAGGCTAGACGGGCTGCCCAGTGAGCCCCAGGTATCTGCACGCCTCTGCATCCTTTGTGCTGGGTTTCCAGGCATGGGCCACCACTCTGGACTATTTTAATATAGATTCTGAGTTCAAACTAAGGTCCTCATGATTGGACAGTAAGCACTTTACTAAACTATCTTCTAGCCCAAGAAGTTTGTCTTGGAATACAGAAAATCTCTGAATTTGAAAAGTCAGTGCAATTAACTACTTTATTTCACTACAAGTGTTTTCGTTTTGCTTGATTTTTTTACAATTCTGGAATGTATGTGAAACTTCTAGAAAATAGAACAGCATCGTGATTGGCAATATATACTGCCATGCTCTAAGTCTATACGTCATACCTGCTGCTAACTGGATGGCCATTATTTAGAATAATTCCAAGACTAGAGGATGAAAGTATTATGAATCAATCTCCCTCACCGCCCCCCCTCTCTCTCTCTTTTTTTTTTTTTTTTTGGCTTTTCAAGGTAGGGTCTCGCTCTAGCCCAGGCTGACCTAGAATTTACTATGTAGTCTCAGGGTGGTCTCGAACTCACAGTGATCCTCCTACCTCTGCCTCCCAAGTGCTGGGATTAAAGGTGTGCACCACCACGCCCAGCCTCTCTCAATTTTTTTTAGGAAAGAAGAGGAGCAGATGTTGAGGGATGAAAATAAGTCATGAAGATTCTATTTCTAACCAACGTTCTCCTAGGGCTGAAGAGATAGTTCGACATTTTGCTAACAGAGTTCATTTTCCCAATATTCATAGAAAGCCAGATGCACCAAGTGGTATATGTATCCAGAGTTTGTTTGCAGTAGTAGCATGCTCTCGCCTGCTAAATCTCTCTCTCTCTCTCTCTCATAAATAAAATATATATGTAATTAAATATTAAAATAAAACACTTAGGAAGCAGAGGTAGAAGGGTCACCATGAGTTCGAGGCCATCCTGAGACTACATAGTGATTTCCAGGACAGCCTGAGCTACAGTGAGACCTTATCTCGAAATCAACAAACAAAAATAAAATAAAAATAAAAAACAAGAGCCGGGCGTGGCACCACATGCCTTTAATCCCAGCACTGGGCAGGCAAAGGAAGGAGGATCACTGTGAGTTCAAGGCCACCCTGAGCATACAGAGTGAATTCCAGGTCGGCCTGGACTAGAGTGAGACCCTACTTCAAAAAACAAAAATAAATAAATAAATAAATAAATAAATAAATAAATAAATAAAATTTAAAAAAAAACAAACAAATTTTCTACCAAACTCCTTTCTACTTCCTGTTGCCAATGTACATAAAAAAAGTGTAAAAGGAGGAATGGAGGAAGGAAAGAAAGGGAGGAATGGAATATAGGACGAAGGAGGCAGAAGTAAAAGAGGAGGAAGCTTGTCTGTTGTCTGTTTTCTTGCCTCTCTCCCTGCTTTCCTCTATTACGCCCATGCTCCTGTCCCTCCTACAATATGTATGCTCTGCCAAATATTCATTAAGTACATGACATGGAAATAATCTTTGAATAACAGTATTTGAATATTATTGATGACATGTCTATGTGGTATCATTTGCTGGAACTTACATTGAAAGCCCATAACAAATCGCTCCCATCCTTTTCTCTGCAAAATTGATACACTTGATGTTCCAATCAAATGTCATAAAGTCTTACAAGGTGAACCATCGAATAAGAAATCCACGTAAAGATGTAGCAGCATGCAATTTTGATTTCATTAAAATCTTGATAGACTAAGAATGATGCCTGGATTTCAACAGTCGATAATAGGTGACAAGTGTTCCAGAGTGAACTCTGGCAATCTGATAGATGCTCTTCTGCAGTAATTATTATCTGTGTGACTTTCTGATTGTTTGGAAAAAGGACTAGTAGAACATGATCCTCTACATAAAACAGACAACTCTCTTCAGATCTAGAAGTTTCATAATTTGGAGATAAGACCTCACAATTTCGTCTTCACTTAATCACAGAAACCTCTTTCCATATGTGATGGTTATCCTCAATTGTTAATTGGATGAGATCCAGAAACACCTTGAAGACACATCTCTGGCTTTGTCTGTAAAGGAGTTTCTAGATTAATAATGGTAGTAAGATGACCCATCCTCATAAAGGGTGACACCATTCTATGGGATGGGGTCCTGGATTAATCTAAAAACAACTGTCATTGAGCAAGAATATTCATAGCTTTCTCTGCTTCCTGACTGTGCATGCAATGTGACCAGCTACCTCCTGCTCCCGTCACCACACCTTTTCACTATGATGGACTGTAACCCACCCAGCTATAAGCAAAATAAGCTCTTCCTTCCTTAATAGCAGGTTGCTGTCAGGCATTTGGTAACTGCAAATCAATGCACCCCTTTACAGAATCTAGTTGTTAGGACAATCTAGCTCTACAAATTGCACATCTATGGATTAAATCCCCAATTTCTCACTTTTCCATCAAAGCACCAAAGTGACTGCTGTCATGTGTCATTCACAAGGAAATGCATAGAACATGGTTTAAAATAATTTTATAATTCATATATAAGTTTTAGAAAAAATATCAACAATAAATATCAGCATGTATGTGTGTGTGTGTGTGTGTGTGTGTGTGTGTTTTAGAAAAAATTATCAGCAATAAATAAGGTGACTACACCCAAAGAAGAATATGGGGGAGAAATAGCCACAATTATTATTCAACAAGCTATATGTTTCTGTATGTACTGACAAGCGATTGTGAGGGGACCGTATCATGCCTGTAGAACGGTGTGAAGTCTGCCAAACAGTTGTGTGTGGAAGTGATCTGGACTTCCTTATCTAGCATTTTATAGATGGCTCATGAATCTCTGACTCACATTCTCTCCATCTCTCCATGTTTAAAGAAACTTTTGAATATATACAATAGAATGTGTTTCTTTAAAATTCAGTTTCCTATTCAACGTGTATATGCACAAAGAGATTTTGATATTTTTTTTGTTTTGTTTCTTTTAATGCTTGTTGACTGCCATTACCTATTTTCATCAGCACTATGGGCATTCTCTTAAAAGTTGCTGTTTTATTCAGTTCCCAGTCTTCTTAATCATGTCTTAACTCTTTCTCAATAGTCAGGTGTATTAGTTATTTTGTCATTGTTGTGATAAAATTATCTGACAAGAAGCAGGTTAAGGAAGGAAGGAGTATATTTTGGGTTGCAGTTATTTTGCATGCAGTCCACCATGGCTGGGATGTTGTGGCAGAAGGAGCAGGTCACATTGCGTCCACTGTCTGGAAAAGAGAGCAAACAGAAAAACTGAGCCAGAAAATAAACCTCCCCTTGTCACTTCCTCCAGAAAGACTCCATCTCTTAGAGGTTCCACAGCTTTCCCAAGCAAAGCCAGCAGCTGGTGATGAAGTCCTGAAACACATGAGCCCATGGGAAACAGTTTATATTCTAATCACAACATCATGTTGTTTTCTCTTGCTCCTTTTGTCTGATTCATTAATTTATGTCTTCTAATATTGTGGGTTACAGAACTACTATAACATTCTAATTGTTCTTCTGTTTCTTTGTCTAAAATCAAATGTGCCTTATTTTTCAGTTATGCTGAAGTATTTAAAGTTTTTCAGGGCCAGTAAGATGGCTCAGAGGTTAAGGTACTTGCCTGCAAAGCCTAATGACCTTGGTTCAATTCCCCAGTACCCACATATGCCAGATGCACAAAGTGGAGTTCAATTGCAGTGGGTAGAGGCCCTTGAGAACCCATAGTCTCTCTCTCATTCTCTGTCTATATCTGTCTGATTGCAAGTAAATAAATAAAATATTTTTAAAATTTGTCAACACTCTCATATTCTGATATACCTTCATGACTTTCTTCTATCTAGAATAATCTTGCTTTTTCACCTAATTGACTTGAGCAGCAGAGAAAAACCTGCATCATGATATCATCTTCTGAGTGGAAATGCATTTTTGGAGCTCTTTGCAAACTCTGTAAGTCAAACTTGTTAAAAATGTCTCTTTAATTGCCAGTTGCTCTATTATAAGCAGAATAAAATGTGGCTAAGATGTAATCCTTTATTGCAAGGAAGTTTTAACTACTTAGAAAAAAAGTTAAGACCTCTGGGCCATACTTTATATAAAGACACAGTATATTTCAGTGCAGGTGTTTCTCTGTACCAATTTTTTTTTTTTTTTTTTTTTTTTTTTTTTTTTGGTTTTTCGAGGTAGGGTCTCACTCTGGCCCAGGCTGACCTGGAATTAACTATGTAGTCTCAGGGTGGCCTTGAACTCACGGCGATCCTCCTACCTCTGCCTCCCGAGTGCTGGGATTAAAGGCATGCGCCACCACGCCCGGCTTTCTCTGTACCAATTTTTATAAAACCTAACTTTTAATCCCAGAAGTAAAGCTTTCTTTCAAAATGTCTGTGTCAGTATCCTCTCAAGTGACCGGCAGTCTTTGCTCTTACATCTTTCTAATGCATTGCCAATACTTCTTGCTGATGGGTGTTCTGGAGGTACAGGCTGAATGTGGTGACTGCCCAGCTGAAAAGCTTCTAGTGGTGTCACACTGTAGATGGGAGAAAGTTCCAACGTGGTGACATCACCCTCATGACTTAGTACACTCTCACTATAAACTGTCTTTCATGGTTTGTCTACTCAAGATCCCACACTGGCTCCAGCAACAGCAACTGTATCACCCTGAACCTACCATGACTGCTGACACTTCTTGCCCCACATGTTTTTCACTTTTTAAAATACTATTTCCACCTGCAGAATCGACACTAAATGAAACTATATTTTCCCCTCTAGTATTTCTTGATTTATTTCCTTTTTAAAAATATATTTTATTTATTTATTAATTTGAGAGAAAGAGGGAGAGAGAAAGAGAGAAGGAGAGAAGGACAGAGAATGGGTGTGCCAGGGCACCCAGCCACTGCAAACAAACTCCAGATGAATGCGCCCCTTCGTGCAACTGCTTACGTGGGTCATGGAGAATTGAACCAGGATCCTTTGACTTTGTAGGCAAACACCTTAACTGCTAAGCCATCTCTCCAGCCCCTGATTTATTTCTTTATGATAATATTGACAATTATTCTGTAATCAGTAGAACCAGTTCAACAATACTGTTGTATTTTACTTTTAGAACAATCATGTATGTTTTAGGCTGAAAATTCTTCAACTGGGCAGACTATGTTTATTCTTGTTGTTATTGTTGTTGTTTGTTTTTTGCTTCTGTTTCTGTTTTTGTTTTTCCAAGGTAGGGTCTCACTGTAGCCTAGGCTGACTTGGAATTCAGTATGTAATCTCAGGATGGCCTTGAACTCATTGTGGTCCTCCTACCTCTGTCTCCTGGAGTGCTGGGATTAAAGGCATGCACCACCACGCCTGGCTCTTTTTTTTTTTTTTTTTTTTTTTTGGAGAGAGACAGACATAGAGAAAGACAGAGAGAAAGAGGGAGAGGAAGACAGATAGAGATGGGCGCGCCAGCAGCCTCTCAGCTGCTGTGAAAGAAATCCAGATGTGTGCGCCCCCTTGTGGTCAAGTGTGGCATTGTGCCCTTGTGTCACTTTGCATCTGGCTAAACGTGGGACTTGGAGATTGGAACCGCTGGAGATTGGAACCAGTGATTTTAGGTTTAGGAGGCAGGCGCCTTAACCGCTAAGCCATCTCTCCAGCCTGGCTCTTTGTTTTTTTAAAAAAAGATTAGCATAGACTATGTTCTGAAGAGTTAATAAAGGGTCAATTCATAGTGTTAAAATGAATGGATAAAAACATGTGAATGAACATGCATAGACATCTACTTCCGTTCTTGTTTATTACATCTGTTTATTAATTTTTTGGAGGGGAAGGCAGAGTGTCCTCTCTATAGCACACAGTGGATTCAAACTTGTGACAATTCATGTGCCTCACCTTCTCCAGTGCTGAAAGTGCAGTTGTGAGCTATGATGCCTAGCTGTTTTATTTACTTTGATTGTGAAAATGTGTTTTAAGTCTTATGATATGTCCACTAATATGAACTATGTGTACAAGTAAGTTTTTAAATATATTTATTTATTTATTTATTTATTTATTTATTTATTTATTTGAGAAAGAAGCGGAGACAGAGAGAGAGAGAATGGGTGCACCAGGGCCTCCAGCCACTTCAAATGAACACCAGATGCATGTGCCACCTTGTGCATGTGGCTTATGTGGGTCCTGGAGAGTCGAACCAGGATCCTTTGGCTTTGCAGGCAAATGCTTTAATGGTTAAGCCATCTTTCCAGCCCAGGTAAGTTTGTATATGCATATTTAATGATACAAACTACCTAGATACTTGGCACCAGGAAATGGGTATTTTTAAAAATATTTTTAATTTTTAAAAATTTATTTCTTAGAGAGAGAATGACAGATAGAGAAAATGGGTGCACCAGGGCCTGTAGTCACTGCAAATGAGCTCCAGGTGCATGTGCCATTTTGTGCATCTGGCTTATGTAGGTCCTGGGTCCTTTGGTTTTGCAGGCAAGCACCTTAACTGCTAATTGTCTCTCCAGCCCAACAAATGGGTGTTTTAAGGAAATATTACCTGCCACACTGCCGTGTGAATCTTTCATTGTATAAACCCTTGCATAGTGGAATGCATAAAGGCACTGATGCAGGAAAGACAAAAATCCAATGCCAGTTCCAATAAGGATGGAAGACTCTTTTACAGTTCAGCACAGTTCGATGTAATCAATCTAGCAAAAAAGCCATTGAGTGGTCCTGTCCATTGACTCTGGTCTGCTGAGTGCTCTGGACTCATATCCGATATTGGCAGGCTATACTCACTGCCAAAGAAAAGAAAATGTTGCTGTCTGGCCATTGTCTTCATGGGTCCATTGTTGAAACACTCTCAAAATTCCTAAAGAATTCTGCAAAACATGTTTCAAAGCAACCCCTTATCTCCTGTTGTTTGTAGCTTCCTCTAAGTGTGATGCTTTTACACAGGTTTTGGTGTGAGGCCCAGTTTCTCATGCTTAACCTCCCCCCCCCCACCAATCCATCCATGTGCATTTTTGTAAACGTTTTTCTTCACTGCATCCCAAATGTTCACATTGTTGGTATGCCCACCTTGCACCTTGCTTTTTGTAGATGCCAATCAATTAGCCCATGATTTGTGACTCTAGAGTCTGTGTTATTAAGAACAGGATATGCCCATATACTGCTCAAAATTCTTCCCACTGGGAGAATTTTTTCCTTACCATTGTCTTTAGGGGTGACTCTGAGTTGCAGTGTGATAAGGTAAAAGTTCACTTGCCCTGTGAAGGCAAATATATGGGCTGTAGAGGAGCATGGCTCCCAGTGTGTAGATGACATCATTTACACTTATTCATGTCACTTATTTCACTATACCTCTTAATGACCCAATTCAAATTTACTGAATATATTTCTAATTTAAACAAATTAAGCTGCAAGCATGTGATATCATTGCTCAAGATCCGTTCCATACTCAAAAAGATGATCCCTACTTAGTCAAAATCTGTTTCTACCAAGCTTGCAGTCCATAAATATTTGGTTTTCTGTGAATGCACACTCCCTGGAAACAGATGGATTGATCCTATATTACATGCCATCTCTTTTTAGAGCTTGGATAGTTTAAATTATTGAATTGGAAAGCTCATAGCTAAATATCAAGACAGTTTGCTTTTGAGCAATTAGTTCTAAGTGGGACTATGATCCTTAAAGGTAGCATTACTAGGAATAAAATGTCAATTTGTCAATTATTTTAATTTATAATGAGATACATTTAAACTTTTAAGAGTGAACTCTATATAGTTGCCTTCTATAGCAGTTACTCTGGAGATTTGTGAATGTGTTGACACCAAAACTGTTAACCAAATGATGACTGAAAGGCCTAGATTTGAGATAATGTGTGGGACTGAGTTTAGGCACAACAGAAGGCAAAATGTGAATTTCAATCAATTTGTAGACATCATAAATCTTTATATACTAGTAAGGTTTTGCATCAGTAACTCTAATATCTATCATTATTTACTCCACTAGAACTGTTAAGTCTATACACGGCTAACATGTGAGGTGTAATGAAATTATAAATAAGTATTTTTAAGCAATGTTTCACAAAGAAATCACAGGCATAAAATGCTGTGTAATAAATGTTGTTCATCAATTTAAAAACAACTTAATATCTACAAATTCTAAAGTTTGTAGAATAAATTATGCTACATTCATCTCCACATTAGCAATGACTTTAGACAATTTTAATCCAATGAGTAATTAAAACAATTATGTGAATTATTAGAAAACAAAATGAATTATAATACATATCTATTAAACATGTCTGTGTTTAATTGTCTTGAGTTCTGAGTGCTTTACATATTCTTTTTCTTTGCATTTATGTCTTTTGCATTTCTATTTTGTTATGCATTAAAACATATATTGAAGTTATAATTTAGAAAAAAATCTTAATCATCAGATGTGTTCTATGTTACACATTTTGCATTTTGTAAATTCATAATACAGCTCAGCTTATTTCAGAACCTATAAAGGATAATCTTTTTTCTTATAATTCATATGATGCATTTAACAGATATTGATATTTTGTGAGGAATAAGAGGGTCACAAATTTTGAGTCATAAGACAAATTTACTGCAAATACTTTAAACTTCAACAATCAACCCTGACACACTATTTTGTTAGATTTTTAAAAGACTGTTTGGGAGTAAAAATATATACTATTTTTGGATTTTTTTCCAAGATGCAAATTACAGGTGACCTGACCCATAGTCACAATTTATTCCTGTTTTCAAGAACAATTGATGTAAGGAACCATTTTCAGCTTAAGTTTTTCCTCTTCAGAGACGAGAAAATGGGGAATCAGTTTATCTAAGTCTGAGTCTCTAATAACTACTGCTAAATTATTTATAGTGTCACTATTTATGCCCACTAAATGAAACATTTGTAGTCATAAAAGGAAGTAAATGCTTCATAACTTCAGTGGCTAAAAATTCAAATTGCTTATTTGTTTATCAACTATGAAAATGTGAATAAAATAAATTTTAATTCCTTTTGATATTGTGCTTAACCTACCATTCTATCCTGAAAAGAACAAAAGAATGGGGAGATTGACAGTGAGTGCACACTCCTCACTGGCCAAATGCCAGCAGCTGAGTACCTATGCTGACATTACTCTCACTCTTCTGGCCTGCATGTATGTAATACCTTGAATCTATCTCCTTTATGCTAGACAAAAGAAGTGTTGATACTTGTTTCATATAATTGTTCTTCCTTTTTTTTTTTTTTTTTTTTGGAGAGAGACACAGAGAGAGACAGAGAGGAAGAGGAAGACAGGAGAGATAGGCACACCAGCAGCCTCTCAGCTGCTGTGAACAAAATCCAGATGTGTGCGCCCCCTTGTGGTCAAGTGCAGCATTGCGCCCTTGTGTCACTTTGCATCTGGCTAAACGTGGGACCTGGAGATTGGAACCAGGTTCTTAGGCTTAGCAGGCAGGCGCCTTAACCACTAAACCATCTCTCCAGCCCTGTTCTTCCTTTTTGAATCCTGTAGATTCCCTTTGTTGCCTTTGAATTTTGTCCTTTTATTTTATATGCTAATTGCAAAGGTGATTATTAATTTTTCTATTATTGTTTAATAACAACAACATCATTTTCAAACTCATTTTGTGGGAAATACTTTTTCCCTCATGTACAATGTTACTGAGAAACAATATAATAAAAATTAACATTTTTTCTCTGTGATGAACTCTACTTACTAATACTTTTCTCACAATATTCTCACCTTCATATGAATTCTTTGAAGTTTGTGAAAGTGAGGACTGTGACAATCTCAAAGTCATCAAGGAGAATATTTTGCAAATATCCAATAAAATAATTGCTCTGAGTTGACCAAGGATTTTTTACTTAAGTAAAGATTTTCTAAATTTAGACATAATTTTAAACACACAAAAAACTATTATTCTGTCCATCAAGCTAGAACTGAGCATCATACTACACAAACTCTAAAGATGCAGAAATGCTGCAGTCTTATTAGATATGGATTAAATATAATAAAGATTCTTATAGCCCATAGTTTGATCAGCCGTGGTGGCATGTTCAGATGGGTGCTCTGTGTGTGTTTTGGTCATGTTATATAGTATGCTGTTTGATGATTAGTGCTACACTCTTAAGTACTCAACTGGTATTTTCTTTCTATCAATTTTTTTTTAATCTTAAGGTGACCCAAGTGATTTATGCCTAGATCTGTAATACAAAATTCCTATATATCCTAGTAGGCTATACCAAAGGTAATAAAAGTTGCAAGTCATCTATCTAAAACTAGCTGGATAATGGAAGCTCATTTTAGGGAACAGAATAGATACAATATTGATTCTGGTAAAAGACAATGTATGCTCAACTCAGGGTCTGGTAATAGAGTGAATGGAATTAGCGAGGCTGGCTGTCACTACAAATGACCTCAATCTGCTCTTGAGCTAAGTTGGTTCCTATGTGTGTAAAACTTTTAACTTGGAGGAACTTAAAATATATGGTCCTGCCATGTAAAGCAGAATGAATGTAAAAGAGGATTTCAGTATTTAGTCAGAATGTAGGCATCTGAAGTAGCTCCTCAATTAAAAATAGCTCAGGTTACTGTTCTGTGCCACATATCATACCTAGGAAACTTTCCTCCCCATTAATTTGCTAATGAGAACTCACAGTGCTTTTCTTTTTGCTTCTTAGCTGAATTTTGTTTTATTGTCATTTAGATAGCCACTGTTGAATAATGAATGAGGCAGAAATAATTCCTGAGTTTGTAGAATTTATGTTCTAGTCACAGATACCAAAAACTGGTCTATGTTTACAATCTAATGTTATATAAAGTAAATAAATTGATAAATAAAAGATGAAAACAAAAGGGAAACAAGTTTAAAAGTGTCAAAGGAAAAGTAAACAGTGTAGTATAAAGTTTTAGGGCAGTAGGAAACTTTTATAAGAGGGTTGTGAAGGAAGCCCAAGTGAACATAGATATATCTGAGAATAGAATGTAGTCATAGTTTCATGACTATCTGACTATGAGTTTTCTAACTGGAGAAATACCTCAGCATAAAAGTGTGAGAATGTGGCTTTTGGGTACAGAGAGTGCTTGACTAGCATGTGTGACATCCTGTGTTCAGTCTCTAGCAGACAAAATATAAATGCAAAGGCAAAATTTTGGGAAAAAAAAAGTGGGCAGAATCTTAGAGAAACACTGTGACTTCTGGGACATAAAACATTTGAGTGATTCAGAGATCTAGTATTACTAAGCACCATAGAAATTCCGACATGATTAGAGATTTAATCATATTTGGAAAGGGGTGGATTTCATTCCGAACAAAGGTAATTGTTTTTAAAGGAGTGGTTCTGCTATGACATGTTCCAGGTCCTGGTTACTTAACTTTGTTATGTCTTTAGTGCCATTAGAGGTGACTCTTTGAGGAATGAAAACTGAGTGAGTCATCACGAGTACATGGTTCCAGGAGCCTCTGATGCGATGAGGCATGGGAAAGAGTAAGCTGAAATAAACCCTCCCTTCTATAAACTGTGTCTGGTTTGGAAATTCATCCCAGCAACGTGGAGCTGAGTACAACAGATGGGGAGAGGTTGATCAATGGGGACTCACTTGTAGTTAAAAGACAATATGAGTTCTGGTGTGCTGACACACAGTGACGGCCTGCTGCATATCTCAAAAGCTAGAGGGTATTTTGAATGTTTTGCTCTAAAGAAATGATGACTGTTTAATGAAATACATCTTTTTAAACCGATTCAAGCATTATGAAGCACATGTGGCAAAATATACCTGGCATTACTTAATTTAATATATTTATGTATCCAACAAAATAAGTGTAGTTAATAAACATTAAAAGCTTCCAAGAGGGGAAAATAAATACCTACACGGGTAGCCCATAAAGACTTTTCTCAGAGTTATGGAAGGATCAAAGTCTAGGACCATGGTATTGGTAGATTTCATGTCTATTTTGGGCCCATTCCCCATGAGACATTCTGCTTAGAACAGCCATGGCAGATTTAGTCAAGAAGTTTGCTTAAACATCACTGAGAAGGATATTCATTAACCCCTAAAGCTACAACCTCTGAGTAGCATCACTGTGAGGGTTGGCATTTTCATATAAGGATTATACACATTATACACATTCAGACCATAATTGTCATTTCTTATAATGAGGAGCAATTATTGAATTGAAATTCTGGTCAGTTTCATTTTTTTCTAGTTCTGGGGATCAAACTCAGGAAAGGCAGTTGATACTGATTAACATTTCCAACCTGTTAAATTCAATTTTTAAATCAAGTTGAATATGTGATATAGGAAAAAACCTATTAGGCATTATTTACATGTCAAATGTAGACAGAGAATGCAGCAATATAAGGAAGCAGTTTGGAATTCCTTTTTTAATGTTTTTGTTCTTTTATTATTATTATTAATTACTATTAACAAGATATTTCATATGGATACATCATGTGTTGTGTTGGAACCCTCTTTTCCTTCCCCCTACCCCAATTCTGCTGCGGACCCTCCTCAGTGAGGCTGCAGGTCTTCTCTATAAGATGATGGGTTATGCACTGTGGGAGAAGCAGCCAGTTAACTTGGGGGAGAGGGAATGCCTCTAGGCATGATATCTAAGCTCTTACCGTCATGCTGCTCCCTCTTACACAAAATTCCCTGAGCTGAGGTGGGTGTGTTTTAAGTCGATTCAGTGATGAGCTCTTAGGAGCTTTTCTGGATCTTTCCCTTGGTAAGTGTTGAGTATCCTCAGGGTCTGTCTCCTTCACCCTGGTGCTTATTGTCAGGTTTAGCATTGAAGCAGCACTCTTGCTCATCTCCCCAATTCCTCTGTGGTTTCAGCTATAGCTTGACTGAAGTGCGACGAGTAGTTTATCTCCTTGCGTCTTACTACCTTCTGAAAATGAAGAAGAGATTCTCAAATGGAGATTGAAGTCAGTATAGTTTAAATAGGATAACGATTATTAATTTAAGGCAAATTGAATTATATAACCCTTCTTTTAGCCAAATACTAGTGAAAGCATGACACTGGAGAGCATAAACTTTGTCTCCATAGAATTCTGATCTGTTTCCTAATTCTAGATATTGATTCCTTTATACTGAGTGGATCTCTTAGCCAATCAAAATGCTATTCGTTACCCACTGAGACTGTGTGCCACTGTTTCACTGCCATGCACATCCCATCAGGGTGTTTGCTCCTGAGTAGCTTGGACCTCTGGTTGCTCACACCATTGTTGGCCACTTGCCCCCAGTAGCTCATATGGTGTTTGCCAGCACTAGATGGGCTAACTGGGGAATTCTTATCAGAAAAATTTTGCTGTCTGTAAAGATCTTTTGTTCATCACTCTCCTTTGCTTCTCTTACTGTGATAAATTTGAGTCTTCCATACTTTCAGCTGAAGTTAAAAAACATTGAGAATAAATATAATAGATTTTCTTGAAACCACTCATAGAAATTCTACATATTGTATATTTGACCTTTTTGGGAATGTAATTATGACATGTCTATCATGATAATATTCAGTCAATTTTCACATAAAGTACAAAATGTAGGACATCAATCTCAACTTCTTTCTGAATTTATGGATAATAATTCATATTTTCATATATATTAAAAAATTAAGGAATTCTAATGAAGCTGTAATAAGAATTATAGTCATACTTATAAGATGACTTATAAAAATATAAAAACTATAATTTGTCTAACATCTACTGAGAAAAGTTCTAATCTATAGAATAATGCTTTGATAGTTATTTAGAAATGTATCATCATTATTATTTTTGTTTGTTTGTTTTCTTGAAGTAGGGTCCCACTCTAGCCCAGGCTGACCTGGAATTCATTCACTATGTAGTCTCAAGAGTGGCCTTGAACTTATGGTGATCCTTCTACCTCTGCCTCCCAAGTGCTGGGATTAAAGGCATGTGCCACCATGCCCTGCTTAGAAATTTATTTTTAAAGTGGTATTTTTAAATAATTTATTATTAATATTATTATTTATGTATTTATTTTTGGAGAGAGAGACAGAGAGAGATAGACAGAGAGGAAGAGGGAGACAGAGATGGGCGTGCCAGCAGTCTCTCAGCTGCTGTGAACGAAATCCAGATGTGTGCGCCCCCTTGTGGGCAAGTGCGGCATTGCGCCCTTGTGTCACTTTGCATCTGGCTAAAAGTGGCACCTGGAGATTGGAACCGCTGGACATTGGAACCAGCGTTCTTAGGCTTAGCAGGCAGGAGCCTTAGCCACTAAGCCATCTCTCCAGCCCTTAAGTGATATTTTTAAGTTATGTGTAATGTTATTAATTCAAAATTTAGTGAAACCATACCATCAAGAGATTTATTATAAATTAGTTTATAATTAAAATGACTAGGGCCCCAGAGTATAAAATAGTAATTTTATTTCTAAAGCAAAAGAAAAAAGATAATACATAATTATTCCCAGGCCTATATCCATTTCCCCATGTCTCCTTTCAAATAACAATCTTTCCCTGACTAGCTGATATTGTACTAACCTAACTTAGTGAGCACAATATTGCAGAACATTTCAATGGTAGGGATGTAGCAGCCAGGAAACTAATTCAGATTCATTCACCTTTTCTGTCCCCTTTTGTCATGGATTGCATCACTCCCCTCAGCATTTTTTTTAACATTTAAAAATATTTTTTTATTTATTTGTATGTGCAGAGAGAGAGAAAGAGAGAGAGAGAGAGAGAGAGAGAGCACTACGGCTTCTAGCTGTTGAAAATGAACTCCAAATGCATGTACTGCTTTGTGCATTTGGCTTTATGTAGGTACCAGGGAATGGAATCTGGGTCATTAGGCTTTTTAGGAAAGTGCTGAATTATCTCTCCAGATTCCCTCAGTCTTGTCTTAGTGACACTTCTTCAGATATGGAAACTCAAAACTCTACTTAGTTAGCAAAAGCTCTCATGCACTTCTCCCCTCTTGATGTAAGTTAAATGTGATTGGATTAAGAGCTTTAGCAAGATGGTCATGTATTGGCCATTCTAATTTCAATTTTACTGCATTATTAATAGTCTTTTGTATTTGACATAAAGCTCTTCATTCTCTTTCACCTTTTGCTTCCACTTGAAGCATTAAGTATTTGAAGCACTCATATATCAAAGTGTCATGTTATGGAAGGGGGAGATTAAGAATACCTATTAAAAATTAGTTAAAAATTTCCAAATATACACACAAAAATAATTATTATATGAACATATAAATATTTTTATTTTTTTATTAGAGACAGAGAGAGGGAGAGAAAGAGGAAGAGAGAGAAAATGGGTGGGCCAGGGCCTCTAGCCACTGGAAACCAACTCCAGATGCATGTGCCACCTTGTGCATGTGGTTTATGTGGGAACTGGAGAATAGAACCAGGGTCCTTGAGCTTTGCAGGCAAGTGCCTTATCTGCTAAGCCATCTCTCCAGCCCATTTAAAATATTTTATGTAGATCTTCAGTTAATGTGTTAAAGATTCAGATACTTTTAAATGTTTGACATTGTAACACATTGTCATTCCTCTTCCTAAAAAATTCAGGCTGAAAAACTGTGCCTTTGAGATACTCCACCAAAAATGGCAAAAAAGATTATACAAGTAATGTTTTAGGTAGGTATATGATTTTGTGTTGACTCGTAGAGCTATTCTGGATCAGGTGAACCATGGGTTAGATATGCCTGGATATGTTCTTCAAGTTGATTCCAGGGATTAAGAAAGGTTTCTTAAGGTAACCCAAACTAAACTGGTTACTAAATTAAATAATTTATCCATGAATTTTTTTAATAAACATTGTAAGAATAAATTGCTAAAGGAGGTGTTAAGATGTGATAAATAGCAAAAGCTATTCACTTGAAAAGAATAAAATAAAATAAGGTGACTGTGACTTTTTGTGTTCACTTATATTATCTATTGTCAGACATCTGAAGGCATTTTGTGAATAACTATGTCTACTTCCTGACCTGATTTCACATCAGTATTGCAATAGAAATACACTGTTCACTTAGAACAAACAAACATTCAGAAACAAACAAAAAAAAAAATGTTTAAGGATAATTAAACTTTGACTTTATGTTCCCTGAACAAGTAATAGTCATTGGGGTGAAACATTACAGAAATTATTATAAGGCTTCTCTCCAGCCCTTATTTTGACTAATGTCATCTGTCACTTTATTTTTCCATGGCTCAGGGTTTAAAGCTAATGTTTAGCCATACTTATTTCACTATTGAATGACGGTTGAATTTTTATCTTTTTGCATACTTTTAAAAATTTTTTCCAGCACAGATTCATTTAAACTTTTCACATGAAATTAGCACTAAGTGAAAAGTCAGAAGCCACGACCATCACTGCCATTGGGCCACCACTGTGTGCTTTTGCCTTTCACATGCTGAATGGCAATCACACTGCTCTCCTGAGCCCTAGCATGTGGTAAGGCTTTGACTCCGTTTTTCCACATGGGCATCATTGTTTTTCCAATGCCTTATGTGATAAAAGCTTGGGGACAAGGGCCCAGTCATTAACTGAATGCAAGGTTTAGTACTGAGAAACCTAATGAATAAGGGTGAGCACACAAAAAGAAGAAAGAAGTATCATGTAGACATTGAGGAATTACATAAATCTCAGAGGAAACAAAACTCTTCTGTGGAAATCAGTAGCCAAAAAATATGAAGAAAATAAAAACCATTTTTTTTCAGTCTCATTTGCAACCTGAGATGAAAACAACAGCCCAACAAGTTTGAACACCACCCAAGGATTTCTGTTTTATCATCCTTAAATGTTTTAATTAAAAGCTATATATAACTATATTTATCTATCCCCCCCCCAGGGAATTATTGACTCAATCCCATAATGCTTTTCTACCATTCCTGCATTACTATCCGTGGTCTAATTATCCCATGTGATCCCATCCTTGGCTGGTTATCTGTAGATTGTTCAAAGTATTTCCCTTTAGATAAACCCAGTACCCAACCTTCCAACTTTACAAATGTCTTCCAACAAACCCCTCTGTCCTCTTCAAATCCTCAAACCGCAATGGCTTCAATGTAAAATGTTCCCCACAGGCTCATGTATTTGGAGAGTTTTTCTCTGGCTGCTGGCATTGGTTTGGGAGGTGTTGAGCCTTCAGGAGGTGGAGAATCATTAAAGGAAGTGTATCACTGGGGACAGGACTTAAGATTTCCTAACCTGGCTCATTGCACACCTGGTCTCTGCTTCTGGTTCCACTGAGTGAGATGTGAGCAAAGAGCAGCCATGGGCTTTTACCACCATGAGGGACTGTGCCCCTTTAAACTATGAGACACAAGGTGCCATTCCTTCCTGAAGCTGTTTCTTCTCTGCTGTTTGTTCAGTAACAAGAAAAGTAACTGAGATAGAAGGAAACACTATATCCTCAGAAATATTTACATTTTATTTTCACTTTGTGTACTTGTCTTAAGGAAAACCTGTTTGCACAATGATTCTCTTACTCCCTTGCGGTCTGCTCAAATGTAGGACCCATTTGCTATTTCTCCATGGTCTCAGATTCCAGCAAAGTTTTTATGTGTTAGACACCACTATTGCTCCTACATTATTATCTTAAGGTTTTCTTTTTGTTCATTATTACCTTAAGGAATTTTTTTTTGTATGCATGTGTATGTGAATGCATGTGTGCATGCTGCAACACACATATAAAAGACATCTGAAAATGGTGAAAAAACAACCTTGGCTGTAAGTCCTCACCTCTTTTGTTTTTGAAACAAGGTCTCTTGATGTTTAGACCTGTATTCCCCAGGATAACTGGCCTATGAATGCCTAAGGAATTCTCTAGTCTCTGCCTCCCATCCTACTCATAGCCATGCTAGAATTACAGACATGTGGCACCATGCCTGGATTTTTACATGCGTTCTCAGGATCTGAACTCTCATACCCATGCTTGTATGCAAACTCTTTATCCACTGATCCATCTGTTTAGTCTGAGGTTTTTATTTTGCACCTGTAAGGAAAGTTGAAGAGAAAGAGCAAATTTGAACTGTGACAGGAGGAAACCATTTATTGCAAACACGATGAACAGTGAGTGACAAAGACTTCTGTACTGGCTAGAGGCTCTCTGCATCGCACCAGTGCTGCAGTGAAGCTTATAAATGTACAGATCAAAGAAGCAGGTGTGGGTGGGAATCTAGGAGCTGTGGAGGGTGTTTTCTGAGAAGTGATTTGGGGAGTATGCTTTTTGAGGTTGTAACGCCCCAGAAAATTCAATGTGGTTATAGGTTGTTTGTGGGTCAAGATATAGGTTGATTACTTCTCTGTGATTTATGGATGGCCTAAGTCAATGTTTGTTCATGGGTCATAAATTTAAGGAGACCCTGCTTTTTTTTTGGGGGGGTGCTGGAAGAGAGTCCTTCATATTCAGACTCTGAAGGGATATAAGATATTGGACCAAAAGTGAAAGGGACAAAGATTGTGAGGGGGTGACTTCCTGCTTAGATAGGTCATAGCTTTCTGGGAAGAGAGATAGGTGAGGTCTGATGAAGAGACGGGGCCAAAGACTTTGAGGGGCTGCTATAGGCTGGCCATAAAGAATTCTGTCACTCTTTGTGGTGTGAAAGCATGAATTCCTCCCTGAAGAAAATCTGAGAGACATCTGAACAAAACAGGGACTGAAGGAAACAATTGGCAGGATAATGACGACAGGTCCTTCAAAGGAAGCCAATCATGGGCTTCTGGAAACCCAGGTGTCCTTCCATTGGGATTGTTTATTGAAACCATATTTGTTTGTTATATTTTCTAAAGGTTGTCTAGCATTCTCTCTGACTATGCCTGATTGGTTGGTGTAGAAACATTCTTCATTGAGAAAAACACAACTCCCCCCGCCCCTTTGTTTCTGCTGTCATGAGAGCAAGTCCTCTCTGTGCTGTAGTGCACTTTTCACTAGGGAGTTACAATGCTAGACTCATTGGCTCGGAGGGAGGTCCTTCTTGACTTTGTATGTTAGTTGAGTACGTTAGATTTGGTGGGGGCCTATAGCTGTGGCCCCTGAGGCCGTGGCTCCGACAAGAGCCATTCCCAGTAGTAATGGAAGTAAAATGGGGTTTCTTTTGTTCCCGAGTGTGGGTGTCAGATTTTGCTCCACTTCATGCCCCAGAAGAATGACTGGATCTGTGGCTAGGAAAATTGTATCACATTGGCCTCCTGGGATAACAGGCGTATATCCCATCAGGACAGACAAAATATGTGTCCTGTGGGGCCATGGAAGTAATGAGTATGTTTCCAATTGGGATGGGGGTGTTAGGTGACGCATTGTGTGTCACCAACGACTGGAACAGGGACACCATCTAGACAAGTGCTGTGCTTTGTGTAGGGATTTGTCCTGCCCTAAGACAGATCCAGCAGTCACTTACTAATTCTGGATCAGCCTGTTTGAGGAGTTCATGGTTAGTGTTAACTAAAGCTGTCATTTCTATTAATGGGGGTCAGGATATTAAGGATGTTGATAAGCATTAGGGCTTTGCAGGCAAATGTCTTAACCACTAAGCCATCCATCCAGCCCAGGAATGTGTGTGTGTATGTGTGTGTGTTTTGTCCGTTTGATGACCTTTACAGTGGTGGATAGCAGCTTGAGTGGAGAGTAGTCCTGTGTCCAAAAGTTCCTGAATGTAGAAGGAATTAATGATGGGAGAGCCCTTTTGGGTGAGAACACCCCTTTTTCTCTAAATCAGGATATTATATTATATTATAAGAATATTTTGAGTCGGAGTAGATGTTGACACGGTGAGTGGCAGCTTGGGTAAAAGACCTGGTCAGGGCTATGAGTTCAGCCTATGGGGAGGTGGTATGGGGTGGTAGGGATTTGGCTTCTATTACATGGGGGTTATGTGAATAAACAGGGTCTCCCTGGAGGATAGCATACCCAGCAGTGAAGGGTTCTTGTTTGAGGGCACTGCCATCAATGAGCCAGTCATCAGGGTAATCAGGTAAGGGGGTGTTGTGGTGGGTTGACTCAGATGTCCCCTCTAAACTTAGGTGTTCTGAATGCTAGGTTCCCAGCTGATGGAGACTTGAGAATTAATGCCTCCTGGAGGCAGTGTACTCATGGGAGCAGGCTTATGGGTATGATAGCCAGTGTCCCCCTACCAGTGTTTGGCATGCTCTCTTCTTGCTATTGTCCATCCGATGTTGCTCAGGAGGTGATGTAACACCCTCTGCTCATACCATTGTTTCCCCCTGCCATCATGGAGCTTCCCTAGAGGTTTTAAGCCAAAATAAACCCTTTTTCCCACAAGCTGCTTTTGGTCAGAAGATTTTCTGCCAGCAATGTGAACCTGACTGCAACAGGTGTCCTGGCTATGTGAGAGTGGATTTAGGTAGAGGTTGAGGACTTCTGTGCATGAGTGTGAGAAATTATTATATGGAGGGGAGTGAATGAGGACCTGGGTTGGGGGCATCATGGAGCAAGCGGGAAGGTTGTAGAGTATAAATGGGACTTTTCAAAGGTAAAGCAGGGATTGAGACAGTAGGCATGGAGGGTTTGGAATCAGGATGGTAGGAGAGAAAGAAAAGCCCAACAACTGAGTTGGTCCTTGAGTGAGTGTGTGGTGAGGGTGTGTAGAGCAATATGAAGTGAGATCTTATTGGCCTTAGGGACAAGGAGGGCTATAGGTGCAAGGGTTTGGAGGCACAGGGGCCAGCCCCAAGTTACCATATCTAATTGCTTGGACACGTATGAGAGGGGAAGATTAATGTCACCTCCTTTTTGGCAGAGGATAGCTAAGGCTTGTCCCTTATTAGCGTGCAGAGAGAGGGAAAAAAGTTTGTGAATGTCAGGCAGGGAGAGGGTGGAGGTGGTAGACCGGGATCATTTAAGGAGATTGATGGGGGCTTGTAAGGAGTGTGGGGTTAGGAAAGGCTCATCTAGGTTTCCTTTGGTGGCCTTGTATAGGGAAAGAGCAATAAGGGAAATGTTTGGAATCTAGATACAGAAGAAATCGAAGAGGGCCAGTAGGGCAAATGACCCTTGTTTAGTGTGAGGTGGATGGTAGTACAGGAGGTCTTGAATTCTTGGAGGAAGGATAGCTTTGCCCTCCTTTGAGATGGAGAGGCCAAGGTAAAGAGTAGAGGTTTTCCAGATTTGAGCTTTGTCTTGAGAGGCTTGGTAGACCCATACAGCTAAAGAATTCAGCAGGACAGTTGCATGTTTTATGTTAGGTTCAGCAGTGGGGCTGCAGAGGAGGAGACTGTCTACATACTGGAGAATGAAGCTGTTTTTTATGGCTAGGGAGACCAGGTCTTTTTGTAAGCCTTGTCCAAAATAGTGGGGACTATCCCCCAAACCTTGGGATAGAACCATTCATGTGAGCTGCTGGGCTTGGAGGGTGTAAGGGGTCCTCCCCTGAGAAGGCAGAAAGTGGTCTGGATTGAGGTTGTATTGGGATGCTGAGAAGGTGTCTTTTAGATCAAAGACAAAAGAATGTTGAGGTAGAAGGTATGGAGGAGAGTAGTGTATAGGGGTTAGATACAACTGGGATGTGGGGAATAAGAGCTTGATTCATTTGATAATCAGTAATTTGGAGGTCCTGAACTAGATGGGATGTGCATTAGGTTTTATGATTCCCCGGATGGGAGTGTTGTGAGGTGAGGAGGTAGGGATGAGGAGTGTGGTAGAAAGGAGGTATTGGATAATAACTTTTCAATTGTGCTGGGTGGCTGGAGATAAAGGGTATTGGTCCTGGGATACAGAGAAAGTGGGGTCTTTGAGAAAGATAAGAACTGGAGAGTGGCCGGGGGCTACAGCAGGATTAGAGATGTCCCATACTAAGGGGTTTGCAATAAGTAGAAGGGAGGAGGTGGAGGATTGGGTTGGGGAGAGTCAGAGTCCAGGTGTAAGAAGAAAATAGAGGTGGCCTTTAAAGGGGGTGCATGGAGAGATGCTTTGAGTTTAAAAGGTTAGAGAGAAGATTCCTTCCTAAAAGGGAAATGGGACATTGGGGCATTATAATAAAAGAATGTGTGAGAGTTAGATCACCAAATTGGCCAAGGAGAGGGTGATACAGGAGGGATTTTAGGGTGTTCTAGAGACCCCTGTGATGGTGATGTTGGTGGGTAAAATAGGTTGTTGGCAGGAGGTAAGTAGATAATAAGAGGCCCCAGAATTCTACAGAAGAGAAACGCTTGCCAACCACTATGTTTTTAATTTTAATTTAATTTTTTTATTAGAGACAGAAAGAGAGAGAGAGAGATAAGAATGGGCATTCCTGGGTCTCTAGCCACTGCAAACAAACTCCAGATGCATGTGCCACTTTGTGCCTCTGGCTTACATAGGACCTGGAGAATCGAACCTGGATCCTTAGGCTTCACAGGCAAGTGCCTTAAGCCATCTCTCCAGCCCTGCCAGTCACTATTCCTTGAACCCTGACTTCCTTTGAGCTAGGCTCAAGTCTGGATTGGGGCCAGGGACTCGCGCCCGTCAATTGGAACAAGGTATGTGAGGAGACCTGGTGATGAGTGGCAGGCAAGACACCAGAGCGATTTGTGGGGCAGTCCATCTTCCAGTGTCCCCATTGCCCACACCTCCGGCAAGCCTTGGAGCAGGGAGTCCAGGGTTAGTGCATTCTTTTGCCCAACGGCCTGACTGGTTATACCTGAAACACTGACCTAGGGGCTGAACCCACTTCAGGTGGATGGATGGTGAGGGCAAGGATTTTGGCTGGTGCTGCTGGAGGGTTGTTGCCAAAAACTGAAAATCAGCCTTACATGTTTTAAAAATATATTTTATTTATGAGAAAGAGAGAGAGAGAGAGAGGGGTAGATAGAGAGAAAGAGAGAATGGGTGTTCCAGGGCCTCCAGCCACGGCAAAATAACTCCAGACCATGCACCCCCTTGAGCATCTGATTTATGTGGGTCCTGGGAAATTGAACCAGTGTCCTTTGGCTTTGCAGGCAAGTGCTTTAACCAGGAACCACTAAGCCATTTTGGTTCGTTTTTTATTTTTATTTTTATTTTTTTATTTTTGAGGTAGGGTTTCACTCTAGCCCAGGCAGACACGGAATTCACTCTGTATTCTCAGGGTGGCCTCAAACCCACGGCAATTTTCCTACCTCTGCCTCCCTAGTGCTGGGATTAAAGGTATGCTCCACCATACCCAGCTCTGGTGATCTTTTTGATTGTCCGTACTTTATAGGTCATTTTCTTTCTTTTTGTCCTTTCTTGCCTCTTCTTCGCTATCATTAAAAACTTTGAAGGCAAGGTCTAAGATCTCTTCTTGGAAGGTCATGGGGCCCTCTTCTAGTCTCTGTAGTTTTCATCTGATATCTGAGGCTGATTGACCTAGGAAAGGAACATGGAGGAGGGAGTGCCTTCCCTAGAATTAACATTCACATTTGCATATTTTGTAATGACCTCAGATAGATGGTTAAGAAAAAGAGCTGGGTTTTCATTAGGTCCTTCAGTTATTTCCTTGGCCCTGTTGAAATTAAATCTGCCCTGTAGTTGTTGGTGCATCCTCTCAGCTAAACAAATTACCATATGCTGGAGGTGCCTAAGGTCATTTAAATCTCTTTGGTAGTCCAGATGAGGGACTGTATCAGGGACTGCTATTCATCCCCAAGGAGGGGGGTGATTGGGAATTTTGTCCCTTAAGTCTGTCATTCCAGACAAATACATTCTTGTTCATCAGGAGTGAGAGTAGAGTTAAGGATGTGATAGATATCACTCTGAGTTAGAGAATAAATTAGTTAATCATGTGAATTGTTTTTCTGAAAAGAACCTAATTTATGTTCAGTGAGGTCCATTTCATTTCATGTAAATGGAGCGTGAACCCGAGTTGGTCTGTCCCGCCAGCCACCCCATGCAAAGGAAACATTGCAATCTCAGGTGTGAAGTTTTTACCAGATTCATTGTGAGGAGGGGATGTAAGGAGTGGAGACAGTGAGGTGAGTGAAGGCGAGGGAGGCAAACGAGGGTAGAACATTGACATGAGGTGAGCTGGTGAGGTGGGGGTCAAGGATCTGGGAGACAACGAAGGGGCAGTTGAGGTAGAATGGGGAGGACCAGGGAGGGAAGACGCTGCAGACAGAGTCAGTGGGTGGGGAAGGTGAGGATGAGGAAGAAAGAGAGCTATGGGCATTGTGAGTGTTGTATGGGGGAGGGGATTCATCAGCTGGATCAAAGCAGGAGGTTTGGGTGTTTTGGGGGGGAGGTCTCAGAGGTGCAGGTCTGACAGAGCAAGATTTAGGAAGATGAGCAGAGAGGAGCAAAGGGAGGTATTGGAGCAGAGAAAAAGAAGCCTTGAAGGTACGGCACCTCAGATCACTCCCCGCTCCTTCGGAGATAATTGTCGAAATCAGTGAGCGTATTGAAATTGAAAGTGCCAAATCTTGGCTAGCAGCTGCTCTTGTCTACGTTCATACTGAGGCCAAATCTGAGGGGAGAGACTAAAGTTTAAGGACAGAGTATTTATTAATCTGAACTCTTTCAGATTATCCCCGAGGCAAGCCAAAACCGTGTTCATTGGAACTGACAATTTGGAACCCATTTTGAACTAAGGGTGAACTTGAGAAGAGGTGACCCATCCCACCATCTGGGTTGTCTCTGAGGCTTAGAGTGGGCAGTGAAAATGAGAGAGATCCCAAAGATGAGGAGGGGATATCCCTTACATTCATAATTTTGGGGGTGCCTGTGGATTAGCAAAGCAGTTAGTCTCCCAGAGCCTCCTTTGAGATTGCACAACCACACAGAGTAGGGCACGAGACTTTTGGAGTCTGAAGTTCTGGGTGGGGTGGGTGCCTCCACCATGTACTGAATGAGTTTTACTTTGTCCTGAATGAAGGCTTAGAGGCTTGGAGGTGGTGGGTGAGATAATGTTGAATGGCAGGTAGCCTTTACTCTGGAGTTTGAGGATCCTGGGGAGGGGCAGAGCCCAGGGAGATGGAAAGTGAAAATGAAGGGAAAGAGCTAGAGCTCAGGATGGTTTACAGGAAAATACCAATACAATCCCCTGGCCCATAAGTGTGATGGAGGCGTGTGCACCTCCCATGTGGGCAGAGACCTTACAGGTCACAACAGTAGGCTTTTTTTTTTTTTTTTTTTTTTTTTTTTTTTTTGCAAGGTAGGGTCTCACTCTGGTCCAGGCTGACCTGGAATTAGCTATGTAGTCTCAGGGTAGCCTCGAACTCTCCGCGATCCTCCTACCTCTGCCTCCCGAGTGCTGGGATTAAAGGCGTGCACCACCACGCCCGGCACAACAGTAGGCTTTTTAACACTTTAGTGGGTGAAGTGAGTGCCCTTGCTCTAGAAGGAGTTAGCCGCTGGCAGCAAGGAGGGGGCTTCAGGCCCGAAAACCCCCGGGGGAACGGGCCTACATCAGGGCACCAATAAATGTAAGGAAAGCTGAAGAGAAAGGCAGTGGATTTGAACTAAACAGAAGGAAACAGTTTATTGCAAACGCCATAAATGGTGAGGGACAGAGACCTCTGTACTGGCTTGAGGCTCTCTGGGTCTTAGCAGAGCTGAAGCGAAGCTCACAAATATACAGATCAAAGGAGCAGGTGTGGGTGGGAGTCTAGGGGCCATTGAGAGAATGTTCCCAGAAGTGATTTGGGGAGTGTGGTTTCTGAGGTTGTAATGCTCCAGAAGTTTCAATGTGGTGAGGGGTAGTTTGTGGGTCAGGATATGGATTGATTGTTTCTCTGTGATTTATGGGTGGCTGAAGTCAATGTTTGTTTATAGGTCATAAATTCAAGGAGATCCTGTTTCTTTTTTTGGGGGGTGGGTGGAGGAGAGTCCTTCAGTACCTTCTTTCTCCCTAGGAAGAAAAGAATCACTATCATCAATTCATATAGCATCTCCTTTATCACCACTTTATTCTCTGTCTTGACACACCTACTAGTTTCTCATTGGGTTGCATTTATTTTCCTCAGCATCTCTAAACTCTGACATGTTGCACTTCCACTTTATGATTGCCATCTTATTCCCTTCAATTCCTCCCTCTGATATTCCCAGGCTAGCACGGCCCATACTCTGTGAAGACTGCGAACTATTTCTCGGTAGCTACAACCTGGGCTCTTTTCTTCTCTTCCCAGTTGTATTGTTAGTTCATAAAAATGCCAAGCCTGCAGGTGTACCAATGTTTATTGCCAAAAAACCAAGTGTTTTTGGAGAAAATCAAATGACCATACTGACTGGTTTGCTACAGAGTCACAAGCACCAATTTCAATTAGATGCTGAATGCTGGCAATCACACTGTCCTGCACATGAATTAATTTTCCATTTCTGTTATTGCAGTTTCCCACCTAGTCTTATGCAATGTCTGCTGTACAACTCAGTTTTGGTTTTCTTTTAAGAAATAAAAGTTGTGACAGGGAAGTGGTTTTCACCTTTCTACCACTTAATCTGAAGCTAAATGGGCTGCCTACCTTTTTCTCTGTGCGCATAGAACTATGCAGATCCTAAGAGGGATGTGACTCCTTTCACAGGCAGGATCTCACTCTCTCTCTCTCTCTCTCTCTCTCTCTCTCTCTCTCTCTCTCTCTCTCAAATCTTTTCCAATGATTCTCCCTGTTGTTTCTGCATCTGGAATTTACTTCCATTGTAGAAATCTTGAGTAATAAGCAATCAATAGCATCCAAATTAAAAATAAATAAACTAAAACCACCCTCTTTATTACTAGTTACAATCCAATTTGAACAGGTTGTCTCCAGCTGCTAACATTGGTTTGGAAGGCTGTAGAGCCATCAAGAGGTGGAGGATCACTAGAGGAAGTGGATCACTGGGGAAAGGAAGTGGATCACTGCAGATAGGACTTCAGGTGTCATAGCCCGGCACATTGCACCTGTGATCTCTGCTTCCCATTTCTCAAATTCTTGTAAAGTGGTGCTCACTGTTGCTGTCTTTTGTTTGTTATCATCCACTCTCTTTCTCCTTTTCCTTCCCCCTTCCTTCCTTCCTTCCTTCCTTCCTTCCTTCCTTCCTTCCATCCTTATTTCCTTCATTTCTTTTTTTTCCAGAGGTAGGGTCTCACTCTAGCCTAGGCTGACCTGGAACTCACTCTGTATTCTGGACTGCCCTCAAACTCAGTGATACTCCTACTTCTGCCTGCCAAATGCTAGAAATAAAGGTATGTGCCAACAAACCTGGCTCATGTTTTTATTTCTAAAAAACACGGGAATTCATTTTAAAAAGAATTGAAGTAACATTAACGCTGCTTCATTTTGAGTTTTGAATTCATTTGAATTTTGAGTTTTCATTTCATCAGCGTTGCCAGCAGCGTTTTACACTACTGACCACACACACACACACACACACACACACACACACACACAGTGTAGATGCTACACGATGGTATGTTATTTACATGACTTTTTTTTTCCAGTAACTCTGACAAATTTTGAGCCTTCCGTATTCAGTTTTTCTGCTGTCCCTTCATTCAATGTTGAACATCCTGCAAGTTCTTGTTAACTCTTTGTTCTGAGTGATCTCCTTAATTTTTCTGTCGATTCACTTCAATACTTTATGCATTATCTATTTGGTTTGTCCATATAGAGAAATTGTGTCATTAGAATTTTAAAACTTTGATAAAAGCTAAAACTCCAGTAGCTCATGGAATAAATCATCATAAGTTATTTATGAGTCCACCCAAGGTCAGATCAATTAAAATAAGTTGTTATGCCATTTTTTTCCTTTAAACAATTTGATTAAAAATAAGAGAGTAATTTGATTATTTATTCTCTTATGTAGATGAGCTCAAGGGCATTCAAGGGGCCATGGCCACAGACTTCCGTTACTGCTTTAATTGTCCTAATGTCAGTGTTAAGACTTCTTTGCTCCATTTCAATCAGTGTCCTTTTATTCTTGCTTTGTTGAAACCATGACACTAACAAGGTCTATGCATTGAATCTTATATAGTTTTTAATTTCTTTATAAATGATAGCATCTCCCTCATTTTCCCCCTAGCTCACATCTTGAGTAAATTGGTCTTAAACCTGTTAAAAACTGTAGCTTCTTCTTATTTTTCTGCTTCATCTCCACAGAGCCAACATGTCCTTAACCTCAAGGCTTCCTATGAACTTAATTAGACCTAGAAATAGGATGAGAAACATTTTCAAAATGTATATATGACTATTTCAGAGTGAGTGCCATTTATTTTTATATTGTGTATATTTGACTTCAAGGGATACATCACATATATAATTTTGATCAGAAGTTTTCAGGCCTGATACGTCCATGTATTATGTTATTCAACTATCCACTTCAATTCAAGGTTTTAGCAGCTATTGAAAAATATTTCTCATCATTCATTACAAGTGTTTATACTCCTCCAAGTGTAAAAACATGCTAGTGGCTAATTTCTTTTTTATACCTAGAGCCTCTTCAATTATGTCCAACCATGCACAAACCATATCATCTGAAAGGTATAAAATATGAATATAAGTTCACTTTGTCAACAATAATTGATCAAAATGTAAATTCTTCAAAATTGTTTTCTAAAAATCATGGAAATAATGAAGGATTTTTGGAAGGTGAACATTTTCTAAGTGTATTTTTTTCCAAATAAATTCTGTTATTATGCATATAAGGCATGGAATATTTCTTAGGTTGGTATAATTTTTTGAAAATATCTATTTGTTTATTTACTTGAGAAAAAGAGAGGGACAGAGAGAGAGAGAGAGAGTCAGAGAGAGAGAGAGAGAGAGATCGATAGAGAATGGGCATTCCAGGGCCTCTAGCCAATGTAAGTGAACTCCAGATGCACGCACCACCTTGTGCATCTGGCTTTATGTGGTTACTGGGCAATAAAACCTGGGTTCTTTGGCATTGCTAGCAAGTGCCTTAACAACTAAGCCATTTCTCCAGCCACAGGTTCTTATAATTTTGACTGTAATTATGACCTTTATTTTAATATGTGAAAATATCATTACTTATAAATAATATATATGATTGTGCATGTATGCACCAGCACACACACGTTTATATATATGGAAGGTGAAATTACACTTATATCCTTTTCATTATTATGTGCAAGGTAAGATAATTGTTACTTTTACTTTTACAGCATTTAAGGTAACTCCCACTTCAAGCTCAGTATTGTTAATTACTGGGTTTTTCATTGCTTTTTGCTCCCTTTTCAATCTTCTGAAAATTTAAAAATAAATCTTGTGCAGCTGGAGAGATGGCTCCGAAGTTAAGACACTTACCCTACAAAGCATAATGACTACAGTTCAATTCCCCAGTATACATGTAAAGCCAGATACACAAAATGGCATATGCATCTGGATCTCATCTCTCGGTCTCTCTTGTCTTTGTCTCTCTGCTTCCAAATAAATAAATAAAATATTAAAGCATTAAAAAAAAAAGCTTGGCGTGGTGGTGCACACCTTTATTCCTAGCACCAGAGAGGGAGAGGTAGGAGGATCACCATGAGTTCAAGTCCACCCTGAGACTGCATAGAGAATTTCAGGTTAGCCTAAGCTAGAGTAAAACTCTACCTCAAAGAAACCAGATAAATAAATAAAACTTGCCAGGTATGGTGGCACAAGTGTTTAACCCTGCACTTGGGAGGCAGAGGTAGAAGGATTGCTGTGAGTTCAAAGCCACACTGAGACTACATAGTGAATTCCAGGTCAGTCTGGACTACAGTGAGACATTACCTCAACAAACCAAAATAAATAAATAAAATAAATTAAAATAAAACTTGTATACCTTTTACATTTACCTATAATAAAACCTACCTTACAGTTTTTCTCAGATTACATTTGATTTAAAAAAAGTCAGTAAACCTACCAGACCAGTAGAATTCTTTTAGTAATTGCATTTCTTTCACCCTTGAGTAACTGCAGTCATGTACCACACAAGAGTGATTTGATCAAAGGCAAAGTCTGCATCTGATGACAATCCACAAAATCATATCATCCTGTAGCTTCCCTGCTGTCCTAGTTTCTCTAAGCATGCTCTGCAATGTTCACATGATGACAAAATCACCTAACAGTGTGTTTCTCAGATACAGCCCATTAAGAGACACCAATTATCAATGCACGACTGTCTGCCTCACTCAAGGATGGAAAAGGAGGAAGCAGATTAAATTTGTCACAGAAACACTATTGCAATTAAGTTTCATATGATCCTCTGGTACTTAATTGTGTGTCAATAACATAGCTTCTATCTAGTTTCCTGAGATAGATAAGCCCCCTTTGTTTGCAATTCAACCTTTTGTGCACAGCATCCAAAATAGAGGCTTATCAACTTTTAAATATTGCTGCATTAGGGGTAAATACTTTAAATTATTTATATACATAGTATGATTTACTAGAAAAACAAGGTCATCATCATTATCTGTAGAGCTTTCTGACAAGATTGTTACCATGTTCATGAAATCAGATATAATATATAAATGTCACTTTCACATTAGTTCTATTGACTAACATTATTAAAATTATTTAAAAGAAGACAATAATTTGTTTTCTTGTATATTACTTAAAGTTTAACTTTGAAGTCATTTGTGTTACTGCATTTCTTTTGGTGAATATGACTTAATTTTCTTTTAGTTTTGCTAAATCATCTTTTTGACTATCAATGATAAGGAAATACATATTTCCAAATAAAATACTTGTTTTAGCCGGGTGTGGTGGCGCACGCCTTTAATCCCAGCACTTGGGTGGCAGAGAGAGGTAGGAGGATTGCCATGAGTTTGAGGCCACCCTGAGATTACATAGTTAATTCCAGGTCAGCCTGGACCAGAGTGAAACCCTACCTCGAAAAACCAAAATAAATAAATAAATAAATAAATAAATATAAAATACTTGTTTTATGTGATTCTGATATTACATATCTAGTACATAAAATTATTATGTACCAAGTTAGAAAACTATATTATAAAATAGTTATTTTTATCTATGTGTTTATATATATGACCAAATGTTAACAAATTACTTCTGAACACCAAAAGTGCTGTGTCTGCTGATTAGTTAATGTGTTTCTATTGTTTTCAGTGCCTCATTAGCATCCCTGACCAGCAACTCACTGTGGGGGTAGGGATGACACATCTTTGGGGCTGGCATTTACTAGTAACAATTTAAGGATTCAAGGTAAAGCTTTTTCCACCTCAGCTGGGTACTTCCAACCAAACTCTCTCTCCCTACCTCCCCTCTCTCTTTTTAAAGAAAGTTAAATCTTTTACTGAGCTAACAAAGGGGTAGGTTTCTTTAGTACTTAATCATACCTTGCTCTCCCCTCCCTCCCTCTCGTTCCCCTGTCTCTTCCTAGACCTCACTATATTCAATCATTCCACTTGCCTGTCCACTTCATCCCTCCCAACATTTCCTCTCTTCCAAACCTCATTCTAGCTTCCTCACCAGTACTGCTGATTGTCAGTTTTTTTTTTTAATCAAAATAGGATGATTTTTTAAAAATATTACCAGTTGTAGTTTTTGTGATAATGTCATGATATTTGTCTAAAGATATATGTACATATTTGACTTTATAAGCAGCAACTTAATAGTAATCTTACATAAGAACCAAATTAGAGATTGTTTTTCATTCTCTTTTTAAGTGACAACAACCCACTTACTACTGAATTCACCTGGTGAAGTTTAAATTATGAATAGTTTCTGTTTTTCAAAATATTACCCCACAAAAGCCAAATATTTTCCCTTTTCATTGTTAATATCGTATCATTATTTTCTCATGACAAAATTTGTAATACAATCATTCAAAAATAATTGATGGGGATAGAAGTCTGTGTAAAATCTGTTTTGATGTGATGTGAAAATATACAGATAAGTAGTTTATATATCAACAGTGTGCACTGGCCTTGTTATGGCCTTTGATTTACTTAATCACCTAAGGGAGGTAGAAGCTCATCATTCGGTGTTGTTTGTTTAGCCTTGTTTTATTATAGTTAGACTGTTTCACAAGAGTTCTCCCTTTTAAATAAATTTTAAGTGCATAACATTGTATACCACAAAACATATTTGTCTTTTATAACTAACACTGTACCCAGTGAATGGCAGCCCTATATGCTAAGCCTCCAGCCTCTGGCACCACCATCCCATGCTGTTCCACATTTTTAGATGCAGCCCCTATCAACAGGGCTGGGCAGCATTTGTTCTTTTGTGACTGGCTGACTTCACCTAACTTTATGCTCTAGAGGTAATAGTATTTCACTACAAGTGGGTACTGCGTTTATTCAGTTAGGAACTTCTTTATCTGTTTTTTCAAGGTAGGGTCTTACTCTAGCCCAGGATGATCTGGAACTCATTACATAGTCTCAGGGTGGCCTCAAACTCAAGGCAATCCACCTACCTCTGCCTCCAGACTGCTGGGATTAAAGGTGTGCACCACCATGCCTAGCAGGAACCTTTTCTTTCAGAGATCTCTTTAACCTTGAGTCTACTTCAGGTTTCTTATCCTTGATAATTTTAGCATATAGGGTGCATTATTCTTTGCTGGTTGGAGGGGAAGGAGTTGGTCCTGTTCAGTGTATGGTTTTCAGCAACATGCCTAGCCCCTGTCCACAAGATTGAACAAGCACTCCTAATGTCATCCATGATTTCCATAAACATAATCAGACATTGCTGGGTATTCCAGGAGGGCTAAGTATTCTCCCTACAGACCAGAGGTTCGACCTACTATTTAGTATGCCTTGATTTTTCTAAGTCACTGCATTCTTTGAGTTTTGAGTTTTTGGATGAATATGATTTTACCTTTTATGCAATTTTGTTGGATTGTTCAAAGTTCAGGACTTGAATGTAAACATTTTCCTTTGTATTTTTTCTAATTATTTTATATTAATTAATTAATTTATTTATTAATTAATTAATTTATTTTTTGGAGAGAGACAGAGAGAGACAGAGAGATAAGGAGGAGAGGAAACAAAGATGGGCGCACCAGCAGCCTCTCAGCTGCTGCGAACGAAATCCAGATGTGCGCGCCCCCTTGTTGTCAAGTGCGGCATTGTGCCCTTGTGTCACTTTGCATATGGCTAAACGTGGGACCTGGAGATTGGAACCCTGGAGACTGGAACCAGTGTTCTTAGGCTTAAGAGGCAGGTGCCTTAACCGCTAAGCCATTTCTCCAGCCCTCTAATTATTTTTAATAAATATTATTCTGACTCTGAATTCTGTTCTCTGATAGATGTTTTCTTTAATCTCAAAGATTAACTAATTCTAGATGAAGAAATATGGGATATAGTTGAAGACTAGACTGTTCTTTTCTAGAAATTTCCTCTCTATATAAAAGGATAAAAATCTTAAACACACTGAGTTGATTCTTTTAATGAATGATAGCTAACTCACAGCTAGGCTCTGATATTGATACATAAACATGTATAAACTATGAATATATTTATTCAACAAAGAAACTTTGGATTCTTCTTACTTTTATTTGATATTCAAGGACATTCATTGTGTTGCAAACAAAAATCTCTCATCTAATAATTTTACTTTGCAAAATCAGCAATAAATTCAAATATTTGTAATGCCAAAAATTTTTAATACAGAAAATGATAGTATTAAATGTACACATTGTGTGAATTCAAATCCTATTTTTCTGTAACATAAATGCTATGATGCAATTTCAGGTTAAATCATGTATAAAATGATATCTTTATATCTTACTCATTTAGAAAGTGACTATAATAATTAAAGTAAATCACAAATAATTGAGTCATGATGGCATGTTAATGTCCTCATCTTATCCCTCTAATTATTTGGTATATAAAATGAAATCTGCAAATCACTAAGATGTACATGGAAGCTTAACTTTTGTTTCATGATTTATTTTCACAGAGTGTCACCAAAAGAGGTGTCAGAACTTACACTGTACTCACATATTAACATTTAACACTTTCCTCAAGAAATCAAAGGAAAAATTACAATCCAAGTCTCTTAGCAAAATTCTTTAAAAATGAAACAAAAACATATTCCTTGAAAATGAGCAGAATCTTCTAGTATCTGTGTTATATATATACTACACCTATAAAATCTTCAAGTAATGGAATTTTGTTTAATTTTTACCATTTTATATATGGGGTTTACATTTTATTTGAGAGTAAATGTTGATTGAATATTAAACCAATTGTATATTCTTTGGACTTTGTGGTGGTTTGATTCAGGTGTCCCCATAAACTTAGGTGTTCTGAATGCTAGATTCCCAGATGATGGAGATTTGGGAATTAATGCCTCCTGAAGGCAGTGTATTGTTGGGGGCAGTTTTATGGGTGTTATAGCCAGTTTCCCCTTGCCAGTGTTTGGCGCACTCTCCAGTTACTGTTGTCCACCTGATGTTGGCGAGGAGGTGATGTCCACCCTCTGCTCATACCATTGTTTTCCCCTGCCATCATGGAGCTTCCCCTTGAGTTTATAAGCCAAAATAAACCTTTTTTTCCCCCAAGCTGCTCTTGGTCAAGTGACTTCTGCCAGCAATGCAAACCTGACTGCAACAGACTTCATGTGGTTTTAATAAATGTATTATTTTAATATTTTTGTATGATGTCTTTAAAATGAGAATGCTCTAGTATTCCCTTACAACACTTTCTATATATTCCATGAAAAGTCTGGCTTACATATTTCTTTGTTTATTAATGTGACAAAGAGTGTGATTTAGGAAGATTTTGGCTTATATCTATTACAAAAACAAGGTCTGGTGTCTGTGAAAGACAGAAGCCAAACAACCTATGGACAGTTGTCTAATATTTAAAAAATTGACAAATAGCTTCCCATAAAATTTTAAAGATAATAAATGATTGAAACAAGACTAAGGAAAAGAATCATTTATGTTTTAAAAACTATCTTTGAAATATTTTGGTCTATAATGAGACATATTTCTTTCAATCAACATTAGTATATTTTGTAACCCAAAAGTGTAATAATATCCAAGATTAAAAAAAAAAAAAAAAAACTGGGTCTGGAGAGATGGCTTAGCGGTTAAGGCACTTGCCGACAGAGCCAAAGTACCTCGATTCTTGAAGTGGGCTGATACTTAAATGATTTTTGTCTTTGAAGGGGGATGAAGAGCAGAGCTATAATTTATGCAATAATGGTTGAAAAGTTTCCAATACAATGGAAAACATTACTTTATATCCACTAGAAAATTAAAAAAATACAAAGAAAATGAACTTAAGGAAATATACTAAGCCTCATAAGTTTTTTCAAGGTAGGGTCTCACTCTAGTACAGGCTGACCTGGAATTCACTATGTAGTCTCAGTCTGGCCTCAAACTCAGGGTGATCCTCCTACCTCTGCCTCCCGAGTGCTGTGATTAAAGGCGTGTGCTACCACACCCAGCAAGCCTCATAATTATTGCTCAAAACTAATGATGAAGATAAAATCTTAATAGCAACACCTTGGGAAAAGGCATTTTTTTGAAGGATAATTGCTGGTTCTTCTAAGCAAATGCTATAAATAGGAAGATAATTGTACAGCATACTGAATGTAGATACAGAAAAATCCGTAAACTGGAGATTTAAGAAATGCCAAAAATTAAGACAAGGTGCTTTTTAATGTAGTTTTAAGGATTTTGGTAAAGTTCTTCTTCTTTTTTTTGAGTCTATGTCCATCAACAATAGTGGCCTTTAGGTTTCTTTTCTTGGAATATCTTTGATTTTGAAATCAAGGCAATGCTGCTCTTGTGAAATGAATTTGAACATGATCCCTGTTTTTCAATTTTTCTTGGATGAGTTTGAAGAGTGGTATTATTTCTTCTTTGAAATTTTGGTTGAATTATCTATCCAGCGAAGCCATCTGGCCCTGGACTTTTCTCTGTTGTGAAGTGTTTGATCACTGATAAATTTTCTTCCTTGTAGTAGGTTCCAGCAGACATTTCATTTCTTCATGACTGATGCTTGATAAGATAAATGAACCCAAGTTTTCTTTCTTTTCTTTTTTCTTGTTTTTTCTATATTAATTCATTTTGTTATGCTGATTATTTAATTACTTTCTTATAAAGCTTTTGGATGTCTTTAGCATTAGCTGTAATGCATTCTATTTCATTTTCATTTTATTTTTGTTTCCCTTTTATATCTCAGTTAATCTACATAAGGGCTTATGAATGTAGGTTATTACTGGATAAACTTACTCATGACTTCATTGAGTTATTCATCATTTTCTATTTTCTATTTCATTTATTTCTGCTGTAATATGTTTGCTCTGCTGTTTTTGTTTTTCTGTTGGTTTTTGGTTTGGTCTGATCTTTTATATGGGTCACTTAGAGCTACTGTACATAGAATTTGTTGGTCTAAACACTTTAATTCATAACAAGTTATAAATTAAATTGGTGTGTAATTTTCCTAGGATAATCATTGTAAAGTGAATGCCTTTAAATAACAGAACATGTTAATATCATGGAAGTCAAGATTAGAATTAAGGTGTCTGCTGGAATCTATTTTCTTCTGAAAACTGTAAATGACTATTCATTGACACATCCTGACCTGAATGTCACATGTCAATCATTTGTATTCGCTGATTTTAGGTATGCCTTAGTAAATGGTTTTCCAGAGAAGGAAAGACAACATGCTTTTAACTTAAGCAATTAGTGTGCAAATTGACTCATGTAATTATTGAGAAATGAAAGTTTCACTATGTACACTCTGTCAAGAAAGAGGCAGGAGGACTGGTGATATAATTCAGTCTATGTCCAAAGGCCTGATAGGTTTTGGGATGATCACAAAGAGTCCAAAGGCCCATGATCTTGGGCTCTGATGGATGAGGTAAGGAAAGAATGGATGTTTCAGCAGTCAGCCAGCTAGTGAGGGTTGGACTTTCCCTTTGTCTTTTTGATATTCTTGGAAGCTGAGTCGATTGTGTGATGCTTCTGCACAATGATAGTTAAAACATATTTTCATCATCAAACCCACTGATTCAAATATTCATCTCTTATATCAAAACCCTCACTGACCTGCCCAGGAACAACACTTTGCCAGCTATTTGAGCATCCCTCAGCCTCAACAAGTTAATGCAAAAATTAACCACCAGGATACTGTCACTAATTTCTGCTTCTGCAGAATTTACCAGTCACATTATATTAGTATCTAGTATGACCTTATTTTAATTTGATTACCTGGATAAAACACCATTTTCAAACAATTAAAAACAGATGCAGGAGTTATATTAAGTGGTAATTTTTGCTTCCATTAAATATCATACCTTCTTTTATATTGACAACATACAGGGATTAAAAATATTGATAAGGGGCCTGGAGAGATGGCTTAGCGCTTAAGCGCTTGCCTGTGAAGCCTAAGGACCCTGGTTCAAGGCTCAATTCCACAGGACCTATGTAAGCCAGATGCACAAGGTGGCACATGCATCTGGAGTTTGTTTGCAGTGGCTGGAGGCCCCGGTGTGCCCATTCTCTCTCTATCTGCCTCTTTCTCTCTCTGTCTGTCACTTTCAAATAAAAAATAAATAATTTAAAAAAATATTGATAAGGGCTGGAGAGATTTCTTAGTGGTTAAGGTGCTTGCCTGCAAAGCCAAAGGATCCAGGTTCCATTCCCTAGTACCCACATAAATCCAGATACACAAGGTGGCACATGCATCTGGAGTTTGTTTGCAGTGGCTAGAGACCCTGGTAGGTCCCTTCTCTCTATTTGCCCCCCCCTCTCTCTCAAATAATAAATAAATAAAAGATTAAAAAATTGATAGATTAAGAATGTTTTGAAACTAGTCATGATATCATTTACCAAGACTGTTCTCAGGTTTGATGTGCTAATGACTCAAAAAAGAATCTATCCATAATTGCATTTAACATTTGAAAATATAAATACTAAAAGTCAAAAGAGGGAAATAATATATTGAACAAAAGCTAAGAGAAAGCATATTCAAGTGTCAGGGTTCTCCTCTGTGGTAGTTTGAATGGATATCCCCCAAAAGATACAGAAGTTTTATTCAAGCTTGAAACTTACATCACCAGTAGCCTGGCTGGAGGAGTTGTCACTGTGGGCAGATCCTAGGGTTCAGCCCCAAGGCATGTTTAGAGGTGAATCTGTTTCCAGAAAACAACAACAACAACAAGAAGAAGAACAACAAAAACCAGACTGTTTGAGCTCTGCCATTCTGTGCTTGCTTTCGGTGCTGGTGGAGTTTGCATCAGCTAGAGGCCCTAGCATGCCCATTCTCTCTCTCTCTCTCTCTCTCAAATAATTAAGAAAAATACAATATTTTTAAAAAGATGATGAATGGATAAATAAATCATGGTCTAATCATATTGTGGAATAATTACTTAAACAATAAAGAGATTTTTTTTTTATGTGCACAATCAAATAAGGATACTTTAAAGATAATATCCTCAGAAAATGTGTCTACACACTTTCCATGAGTCTCTAATAACCTCTAAAACAATTAAAATAAAAATGAAAGCAATTCCAGAAAAGTTTATGAACAGTGAAGGCCAGTAAGGGAAAGTGGTTAACACACTTAAAAACAGAAATATCTGAAGAAAAACAAACAAACAACAACAACAAAAACTAAGTCAAGAAATAGACCAAAATACTGCTCAAGAAAACTCACTGGAATATAGAAAGAAAACAATGGTAATTACAAGGATAGAGCATAATCAAAACCTGAACAGTTAAAATACTGAGCTTTTTGAAAAGTTATGCTTCCCTGTAGGCAAAAAGAACCAAAACAATTGTTTCATGACAGTAGGAAATGAATAACATATTTAATGTACTTGAAGAAAGAATATGAACCTAGTATTTTATATTCTGTAAAGTGACTTTTAATTACAAAAAGAATGAATATCAATATGTAAGACCTAAGGACATGCTGTTTCTATGTTCTAACAGATGGCATGATTCAGGGAACCAACATGTTCACTATGATGGCATTGAATGGATTAACATATAAATGTAAGAGTAAACAATGGCACAAAGATAAATTGTATGGTTTAAGAGGGCTTATAGGCATACAATATAAATATAAAATGAGTGATAAACACTCTGAATGACATATGAATAAGCTTACTTTATTCCTGTCACATTGTATGCATGTATTACATTATATAGTACTTCATAAATAAATTCAGCCACTATTTGTCAGTTAATTAAAAAAATACTAAAAGTTATTAATGTTGGAGACCAATGGAAAATTTATTTTGATTGTAGTAACATCTGAATTTGTATTTGGATTCTGTTGTATCTAAGGTGTGGTTTTTTGATAGATGCTGAGGAAACTCGAACTGTTTCAGATCAGAAAATTAGACTGCTGAGAGCTCAACACTAAAGAAGATGTAAGGTACTCTCAAAGGCTCAGGGAACATTGTGGAAGAAGGGATAGAAAGGTTGTAAAAGCCTGTGGAAATTTGATTGCATGCACCCTATGGACTCAGGTGTTTTGTTAAAGCTTGTAACGTGGGTCACTAGCTGCCAGGATAGAGTAGATGTCATTGTGGCAGATCCTGGGGTCCAGCACAAAGGAATGTTTGGGGGCAGAGCCAAACTCCATCTCTAAATATACAGAGAGAGGCTTGAGCTCTGGATGTTCCTGCTTGATGCAGAATTGTGCCTGTTGGTTTTTGGTGCTTGCTGGCTGTTTGGTTGTTTCTCTCTGCTTGGAAGTATGGAAGCAGCTTGTTCCAGATCTAGATCTGTAAGCTTGAAATAAATATCTTCCTCCCATAAACACTGCCTGGTTTGTATGTTCATCCCAGTAATATGAAACTGTCCATTACAGAGCCACAGGGTGAGAAGGGGAATCTGGCTAGGATGGAGGGAACATTAGTATAAACCAATGGGACTATGAAATAAAATTCACAGTTAATTTCTAAAAAATTAGAAATTAGGGTTTGGGAGATAGTTCAATCAGTAAAGTACATGCTCCTTCAGCATGAGGACCTGGGTTGGATCCTTAGTACATTCATAAAAGGTAAGGCATAGTGACACTTGTATAATCCCCACACTTGGAGACACAGAGATAAGATTATTTGTAGATAAGACTATTTGCCTAGCTAGTGATTTCTGGATCAAAGACTATATCTTGAAGAAGGTAGATGGCATTCCTAAGGATGATACTCAAAGTTTTCCTCCATCTTCCACACAAACACCAACATGTGAACACACGCCTGCACACATATGGCCATCTACACATAACACTGCAGCATAGTAACAGTCAAAGATAGTTCCAATGCTGACATATCATGTATACCTGAGTAGCAGAATTTTCAGTGTGAAAAAAAGATAACAGCAGGCTAATGTAGGTGGTATAATAATATTAAAACTAGTTACTCTTAGGGGAAAACTTGGAGTAAATTTATTACTTTGGAAACTGTGAAATAAAGAAAAGTAACTGAAAATCTATCTTCTGTTTCCTGTAAGAATACACACACACACACACACACACACACACACGTGTGTGTGTGTGTGTGTATGTGTGACTGACAACATGTGGGAAATAATTCTGTATAGAACTAAGACCAAATAAAATAAAATCAGATATTGGAATGCTACCCTTGAGGTATTAAATGGCTTTTGCCCTCTTAAACTGTTATCAGATGTGATTACCAGGAGACCCACAAAAGATTAGGTCTATTAACTCTCTGTTTATCCATGGGAAAGAGGCTCGTTAGGACCCACCCTGAGGATATGTAAATAACCATGAGAGAGAGAAAGAGAGAGAAAGAAAAAAAAATGGGAGAGATTATCTTCAGAGAAGTAGCCACCCATAATTTGCCACTTCTCCTTTACCCATGTTCCTGTATGTAACCCCACTTAAACTCCTATATGACACACACGTTTAATCCCAGCACTCAGGAGGCAGAAGTAGGAGGATCGGCATGAGTTAAAGGCCACTCTAAGACAACGTAGTGAGTTCCATGTCAACCTGTGCTAGAGTGAGATCCTACCTCAAAAAACCAAAATAAACAAAACTAAAAACTCCTAGGTTCACCAAGCTACACTTGTGTGGAATAGTTTCCTTGTTCCTGTGGTTGGTGCCCTATCTGAGGTTGTTATCTCTTCAGAAAACTTTCACATAACACATGGTAACTGAACATGGGTCACGGAAAAACCAAAGAGGAGTTTGGGAGAAACATTTACATTTTCCTGCAGTGAACAATAAGAGATGTAACTGAAGCTAGACCGTGAAAGTGGCACACCCTCTGTGCAGTGCCATCCATCCCCGTGAAGTATGGAATGGCATGCCTTCTTGATGCAGTAGTGTTGCATTATCCTAGCTGTGGGTGAAAAGACTTGGAATTAAGTTTACCATGTCTCAAGATGGCCTGTCCATGGGGGAAATTCAAGGGTAGTCATCTTCCTTTATCTTGAAAGGAGTGGCACACCTCTGTGAAGAATGTGGTCTACCACATGAGTATGTGGCTGCCCCACCAACACAGGTGATAAGCTATAGAATATATTACAATCCCTGAACATAGAAGCTATGAGACAGGCTAGGAAGCAGGCTGTGTATGGGTCACGTGGCCCTCGCTCTGTACAATGAGGTATATAACTGAAGCTCACATATTTTCCCAGAAAGAATGTTCCCATGTAGGGGAGGAATTACAACAGGAAAGACATGAGGATACTATTCCCTGTACTAGCCTCTGAATTGTCAGGGGAAGCAGCAGAACAGCGAGTCACCATAATATTCATAATCCTATCCTTAGGAACACACCTCCTCCAGCTGGTTCTAGCTCCCTAAGTGCCACCAAGTAAGGACCAAGCAGACAGAGCTCATGAGTTCTAGAGGGACGTATGATTCAAACCACCACAAAGTAGAACAAAGAAGGATGAGATGGAGGTGTTGGCTTGCCATTTCTTATAGCTAGCAGGACATAAGGGAAAGAAAGTACAAATAAGATCTTTGCTAAACAACCTCTCTAAGCATTCCCAAGCTTAGAATGGAAGAATAGAAGAGTGAGGAGGAAGAGAGTGAGGTAAAAGTTATAAAAAGACATCCATCAGGTGTGACCTGTAACATGGAGGAAGGGAAAATACATTGTTCTACATTCAGATAGGGACCTTAATAATGGCCTGGTATAGATAATGCTAATATTCAGTCTTTGAACAGTTGAAATTAGGAAAGATTTTTGCTTTATATGTATTTTAAAAGTTTTATTAACTTATTTGAAAGCAGACATATACATTATATATTATATGTATATGTATATGTGTATATATACATATTATACATCTTGCAAATAAGTTCATATATATATATAATATGTAGTGAGAGAGAGAATGAGTATGGGTGTGATGGCTGTGCCAGGGCCTCTAGCCACTGCAAACAAAGTCCAGATGCATACACCACATTGTCCATCTGGCTTTACCTCACTACTGGGAAATCAAATCCAAATTATAGGCTTTGCAGGCAAGTGCCTTAACACTGAGCCATCACTCTAGCCCAGGAAAGACTTTTAAACAAGAAGTTATTGAGCCTCTCACAGTGTAGCTCTTGATTCTGTGGGAACCAAAGGTGGATGGGATCCATCCGAGTGCTGGGGAAGCAGAGGAAGTGAGCGCTAAAATTACCCATCCTTTCTGAAGACAAATGTGACATAATCTGAGGTAATATGAGGGAAATCCGTCCTTGATGGACTGGATCATAAGTGCCATTAGGGACACTACGTAGTCACTAAGTTTCCTGTGAATATCAACAACAGGAATACAATAGAAAATGGACAGGCATTACAGAAGAAAGAGAGTTTATGAAAGTGTTTCATGCCCAAATTCACCCGGCCGGATAGTCTGTGTTCACAGGATAGTTAAGAAAGAGATTGATTCTGATGACACCTCAGGCAGGTGTGGGGCCTTAGTGACTTTTCTGAGTCCCATGGTGATTATCACCTTATGTGGATCTGTGCATCTGGCTTTACATGCTTACTGGGATACCACCTTATGTGGTATCAGAGGCTTTTGCAGATATGAATGACCAAGGCTAGAACATAAATCAGGTTCAGAAATGTGCTAAAGCACCGGTAAAATAGCCAGTGATGAGTTCTGTCCAGGTTACTCAAAAACAAGTATGGCAAGATTTGTATACAGTCTGTGTTCCTAAAAAAAATCAACTGACATCATGCCAAATTCAGTGCTTGTGAGAATTTGGAAGGCTTTAAAGTCGACATACAAGTTTAATGAAGGTATAAATGACGGAGAAGTGTAGATGAAAAAGACTAAGCTTGTTCCAGGAGTGGAGAGTTATCCCCCAAGAGTAAGCTGGGTACACTTCTCTCCTACAAAAGAGTATACTGGTGGTAGAAATTATTTACCTATCCCTAAGCTCTCATAGCAGCTAGCTTCAGCCAATGAAGAGGCAGCAGTAAGCTTTAGCTTGGACCCAGGGACTGTCAGATTCAGGGAGCCTGTGTACATATAGGTGAGAATATGGCCATGTTCCCCCTTGGCCATAGCCAGTCAAGGCAATGAATGCCATTCCTAGCCACACCCAGCCTGTTGGTAGTGGGGAGATAGGTGGCAGCTCTGTGAGAGCATTCCAGGATGAGAAGAATGGGGAGGTGGGACTGCTCATAAAGTATGTGCATTGCAGAGGGCTAAGTAAGATCGTTTCTCCCCTCCACACCACTGATCTTTTGAGGGGGTCATTGATACAAATGATGTAACCTTCTCAGGCTGTATGGAGCTCAGTAAATTTCCTCTGCAGTATCCCTTTATCTGCTCTCTCCTGAGATCAGCTTGCTTGGAATGACGTGTGGGGAGCCTTCGGTGAGTCTGTCCACCCTTTGAACAAAGGTTTCAGTTCATAGATGATATAATGCTAACTTCTGAGTGTTTTGAAGATTTAGAAAAAGGATCTGAATGTCATGCAAGTGCAGATAAATGAGGGAGGGTGGGAAATCACTTCACACAATGTGCAAAGTCCAGGTACCCGTATAAAATTCTTGGAAACTTTGTGGGTGTGCAAGAAAAACAGAGTACATGAGGAAAATTATTCAACAGTCTGTGTCTACGTTATGACAACTGTTAAAGAGTTTGCACAAATCTACTCTGTGTGCATGGGTAAAAAGCCACCCTTAGAAGCCCTTAGATACTAGATGATATACAAATTACCAGTGACGTGCCACCTCATTATGAAGCCCCTGAAATAACACAGATAATTGCAAGTATTGTTGAGCATCCACCACAATACCCTATTGCTTGAAGATGTTTTGGCTGTCAGGACATGGATCTAGCTGGTGCTGAGTAGGAAGTATCTTCCCTGTTAACTAGCTTTCATCATGCCATAAGTTGTTAAGCAGGCTGCTGGGGGAGAATGGCCAACAATATTTCTCAGCTGTGGATTCTGAATGCCACAGTACCAACTTTCCAGGTCACATGTGCCCTGTGGTCCAACAGAACCTGTCACTGGTACAGCCAACTGCTTTGTAGTTATGCTTAAGGCCCACTCCACATTAGGGAATTCATGTTTGGTACTGTAAACCCTGTCAGAACCCTGTGGTTGGGGACGTCATAAGCCCTGGTGAGGAAGTTGATGCTCTTGTTTTGCTAAATGGACATGATGTAGCCATTGAATCACGTTCTAAATAATTAAGTTTGTGCCCATAAATTTATCTTAATGTCAGCTTTGGCTAGAGAAACTTCTTTCTCCAACAGTTAACAATTGTTTTAGTGATTGATAATTAGTCAAAATGCTGAGAAGAAGTGACTATTGAATGGTCAGCTCTAACTGGTATAACTGGGGCGGGAGAGATGGCCCAGTGGTTAAGGTGCTTGCCCATAAAGCCTAAAGACAAGAGTTTGATTCACTAATAATTATGTAAAACCAGATGCACAAAGTAGTTTGAACATCTGGAGTTCACTTGCAGTGGTTGGAGGCCCTGGTATCTCTCTCTGCTTGCAAATAAATAAATAAAAATAATTGGTACAATTCTATTACCTGTCCCAACGCTCAGGGAACATTGCAGAAGAAGGTGCAGAAAGAATGGAAAGAATGTAAGAGCCTGAAGAATGAGTGGTTTTGAGGAATTTTGTTCTTTCAGAATGACATAACTGTTGCCCTATTGACCTACCAGCAGCTCATGAAATTGGGAGTGGTTCATTGCTGAGAGAAAGAGAGAGAGAGAGAGAGGGAAAGAGAGAGAGAGAGAGAGAGAGAGTGAAAGAGAGAGAGATTTTATTTATTGGGATAGCTTTTTATAAATTGTCTATGTTCTTGTGAATAATCTTTCTCCTTTGCTCCCATAAATAACTGCAATTAAATTCATCGGTTTACCAAAATACACTTGAATGATTTTTTTCTTTGTTTCTGTTGTTGGTATCTTATCTGAGGGAGTTATGTTTGTTGATGTCTTCTCAAAAAATGTTCACATAACAATCAGCATTTTAGGATATTTAGTGAATGAATAAATTGTCATATTACGCATAATCGATTTCTAATACAGTCACAAAAGAAAAAAAAATAGCCATTGCTTGTGTTCTTATAATGGTGTTTCTTCTAATGGAGTCAAATGTCATCATATCTTTCAATATAGCTGACAAAGTTTAGGGCATGCGGAGGACATAGGGACCAAATAGGCATGTAAAATACACAATTATGGGAAACTATTCAAGGCAAATGTCATTTAAATGACATTTAAATGATAAATTGTAGCAAAAAAAAATCGTTGGGTATAGAGAATATACAGATTAAGACATGCAAAATAAAATTCTCAAAAGATTAACTTTAAGAAAACTAATGTGAATTTTACAACTGAGTAGTGAAACATCAATGAAATATAAAGAATGCAAGTACAGGGCTGGAGAGATGGCTTAGCAGTTAAGGCACTTGCTTGCAAAGCTTGAAGTCCCAGGTTCAATTCCTCAGTGTCCACATAAAGCCAGAAGCACAAGATGGCACATGCATCTGTTTGCAGTGGCAAGAGGCCCTGGTGTGCCCACTAAGCCATCTCTCCAGCCCTAAAAAAAAAACTTAAAAAAAAACTTAAAAAAAAAAAAAAAAAAAAAGAATGCAAGTACAAATTTACACAGGTGTTAGTACAGGGAGACTAAGGATGCAGAAGTTGGGTCAAAACAAATTTAGAGCGTTTGTACTACCAGACAAGGTTTTGCTCTGTTCTGCTCTATTTTATTTTTCCTACCTGAGAGGTGATTATAAAATTTCTTGCTTTGTACTTTTAAATTAAGTTTGACATTATTTGATAATGAAAACAGGCCTAAAATGTAACTTGCCAATACAAGAGTCTTAATATAGTCTCTGTGTTTATTTCAAACTTTAAAACATTGATAAAGAAAAATAGCATAGTGTCAAAGTAACTATAAAAAATGATGTATTAAAATAGGATTAAGGACCACACTTGCCTACCTTTGAAGTAATCCTGAGTGTTATAATTAGTGTCAATCTAGATTTTTAACTCATCTAAAGTGGCATATTAGAAATGTGCATTTTATATCAATAACACGTTTTAGAAATACAGATTTCTAAACCTTGAGAAAATTGTTAAGAAAGTCTGACTTCCCATTATTGTTAATATAAAGTAGTAAGAAGCAAGCCTTTAACTTAATTAACTGTTTACATTCTAGATACAATATTGCTAGTTAGGGAATTTTGACCCTCGAAACAGTGAATCTGCCTGTTGCCTTACTTTTGTGCCTTGGCATGGTGACCAGATCTGATATTGATCATTCTGTCCCATGGCCACTGACTCATGGTTGGAACTTGGCATAGATTTCAGAGAACTAGCCTGAGGGTAAAAATTAAACCTCAAAACCAGGAAAGGCAGCCCTATGTTATGTTCTTTCAGTTGCTCAAGTATCAAGGGAATAGGAATGAAGTTTACCATGCTTTACAAAGACAACCATCTATTAAGCTTTCTAAAAGTAAGGAGGATTAGTTAATTCTGAGCAATTGGTTTTAATGTTACTCCATTACTGATTTGGATTTTTAAGGTAGGGTCTCACTCTAGCCCAGGCTGACCTGGAATTAATTATGTAGTTTCAAGGTGGCCTTCAACTCACGGCTATCCTCCTACCTCTGCCTCCCGAGGGCTGGGATTAAAGGAGTGTGCCACCACGCCCAGCTATAAGCATGTATATTTAATATATACAATGGGATATTTTGACCCATGTATAATGGGTGAAATAATTTCCACAATCAAAGAACTTAGCCTAGCCCCTCAACTCAGAGAATAGTTAAGTTATATATTGCAAATTTGATGTATGCTTCTGAGTGTCTTGTAGCATGGTGACTATAGTGAATGATGTGACTCCTTGAGAATTAAGTCATTTCCTCCATTTGGGAGATTTCTTTGAGCAATGAATCCCAGGGTGTTGGCTGCACCCTCCATCTCCCTGTGTTCCATTTAAGAGAACTCTATAAAACACAACTGTTTTTGTAAATTTTCCATATTTGAATGTTGAAAAGTTAAATTACAATTTTGTACAGCTTGTGTCTTATTATTTTGAATTTCAGAGTGAACTACATTAAGGCTGATATTTTAAAATTTTCTGCCTGTCCCTCTTGACAATGATGAACAATGAAAAATGATAAAACTTCATGTTCATCAGTGACATTGAACCTCCTCAGATTTTGAGTTTCAGAGACATGTTTTGATTTAAAAATGAACCTGAACATGTCAAATGAGAGAAAATGGGAATATATACACATGCCAAAATGTCATTTTCATAAAATATCTATTTGAAAGATATTCTACTTAAGCAGAAGATTAAACAAGGCTATGAAGAAATAACTTGGCACACTTCAAAAGCACCCAAGGGCTTTTCTTTGTGTCTATTTATTCTGTTCAGCCTGTATTAGAAAAGCTAGGTGCCTATAAAAACCTGAAGTAGATAATTAAGTGCATTGCCTCCTATATTACAATGTTTACCATATATTTCCATGTGTAAGTCAAAAACATGCTGATTGAGCCGGGTGTGGTGGCGCACGCCTTTAATCCCAGCACTCGGGAGGCAGAGGTAGGAGGATCGCCGAGAGTTCGAGGCCATCCTGAGACTACATAGTTAATTCTAGGTCAGCCTGGACTAGAGTGAGACCCTACCTCGAAAAACAAAACAAAACAAAACAAAAAAAAAAAACATGCTGATTGCAGGTGGAATATCCATCAAAGAATGTTCAAATACACTGTGTCAATTCATAGATGAACTGATAAGCGTCACAGGATAAAAACATAAAATCTCAGCCGGACGTGGTGGAACACACCTTTAATCCCAGCACTGGGGAGGCAGAGGTAGGAGGATTGCTGTGAGTTTGAGGCCAACCTGAAACTACATAGTTAGTTCCAGGACAGACTGGGCCAAAGTGAGACCCTTCCTTGAAAAAAAAAAAAAAAACTATTTCTAGTTAATTATAACACAACAATTAATGTATGACTTCATGTTACTCTTATTTAGAGATACAAATGTTGTTGAAACCACAAAATCACATGATTGTAAGATTTAGCAAAAAATTAGAGGATAATTTTTAACTTTTTTTTCATAATTTTCAATTACTTTTTTTCAAACATATGGCAAGTTTTAGAAGAATTTAAATCAGTGAATTATCGCAATTCTCTTCAAATCAGCTACTCTTCTCCTGCACTGTCAGTCATTTAGATCACGTCATCCTCTTGCCACATGTATTGGTTGTAAAATGCTACATAGTTATATTTTTTCATCTGTGTTCTTGCTTTTTTATTCATAGATTTTATTTATTTATTTAAGAGAGAGAGGAAGAGGCAGGGGGTGGGCAGGAGAGAATGGTCACTCCAGGGCCTCGAGCCACTGCAAACGAACTCCAGATGCAGGTACCCCCTTGTGCATCTGGTTTATGTGGGTCCTGGAGAATCGAATCAGGATCCTTTGGCTTTGAGGGCAAACACTTTAACCACTAAGCCATGTCTCCAGCCCATGTGTTCTTGTTTATTTCCATAGAGAACATAAATTTTAATCCTAGAAATTCAGTATTATTTTTTACCACAGCTGAGAACTACAAAACAATCTAATAACAATTGGCAAGCTAAAACAACTGTATTAGTTTCCTATGGCTTCTCACACAAACCACAAGTTTAGTGGCCAAAAGAAATGACAGTTTGGGCTGGAGAGATGGCTTAGTGGTTAAGGTGTTTGCCTGCAAAGCCAAAGGATCCCTGTTCAATTCTCCAGGACTCACGTAAACAGATGCCCATGGGAGCACATGCATCTGGAATTCACTTGTACGGGCTGGTGGCCCTGGCGTGCCCATTTTCTCTCTCTCTTTGCTTCTTTCCTTTGTCAAATAAATAAGTAAATAAAATATATTAAAAAATAAATGACAGTTTATTCTCTTATATCTCAGGAGACCAGAAATCCAAAATAACTCTTTTGGGGCTGAAATTAGACAGTATTTGGGATGCATTTTATGCATTTCCACTTGATTCTCCAGGGCTTGCTGGCTGTAAACATTCCTGAGCTTATAGCCATATAACTTGTCTTCAAGGCCAAAAACTTTTATTCTCTCTATGCTTTATCTTCACAATGTTTTCTCCTTTGTGTGCATATTTCAAATATCTCTCTCCCCTTCTCTCATAAGCATATTTGAGTGTGCCAGGTTATCTGAGTAATTCACAATCTTATCTCAATATCCTGTGTTAAATCACCTATTGGGCTGGAGAGATGGCTTATCGGTTAAGGTGCCTGACTGCTAAGCTTAAGAACCCGGTTCCAATTTCCAGGTCCCACGTTTAGCCAGATGCAAAGTGACGTAAGGGTGCAATGCCACACTTGCCCACAAGGGGGCGCACACATCTGGATTTCCTGAGAGACTGCTGGCGTGCCCATTCTCTATCTGTCTCCCTCTCCCTCTGACTGTCTCTCTCCAAAAAAAAAATTAAATTAAATTAAAAATCACCTATTAAGAGCCCCTGGGAGCTGGGTATGGCAGTGCACACTAGTAATCTCAGCATTTGTGTGGCTGTGACAAGAGGACTATTATGATGTTTCAGTCAACCTGGGCTACATAGTGAGTATTAGATCACCCAGGGAAGAATAAGACTCTGTCTGAAAAAACTTGTCTACTCTGGCCTCCTCACTTGTGCACACAAGGTACAAGTTCACACATGCATATAGTATACATACCACCTCTGAATGCATGCACATATATAAATATGTATTACCTGGAACATACATGTGTGTGTGTGTGTGTGTGTGTGTGTGTGTGTGTGTGTGTGTGTATGATCTGAAAAAATTCCTATTTGTTATAGTGAAGCTAACTATTGTTAAATTCCTTCTAGGACATTATTTTTTAAATGTTAGCATTCTGAGGCTTACACATTATTATTTATTACTTCACATAAATTCCCTGAGCAGTCTGAAGGAAGCATTTGATGTTGCATTTGGTTCCCCGCCAAAGCCATTCAGCAAAATTCTCTTCCAATATCCTCCTCAGATATGTAAGCAAAGCAAAGTAAATGTCTTTTAAGCTCATCATCAACAAAAGTGTGTTCATCCAATGCATTAGCCTTGATAATAAAAGCTGAGTAAGTTAAGAGGGAAGGCATAGAGCCCTGCTGTGGCCCTGAGAAACTTCTTTCATGAGTCCATTCATAATCTCTTTACTATGGAGCATCCAATTAACTGTAAGGAAATCTTTAGAGATGCTTCACTTTAAAGTTGTTTCTTTCCCCTAAAATAAATGACATTTAGAAATAGCTTCCCGATAGCAATCATAACTGGCTCTTACCATTTATTACAAAAGGCTTGACTATGGTTAAAAGGTTTAATTTTTATGTCTCAATGGCCACAAAGTCAAAAACATGGATTTATCTTCAATGACGGAGAGAGCTATAAATTCTATTACGGGTGACAACACTTTTGCTTCAAGTATCTTTGGCTGATGTAACTTTATTATTTGCCTAGTACAGCCTTCCAGGCAGTTTCCATTTTACAGTCATCACGAGTTAAAATCACAATCCCAAAGAGCAGCCACTCTAGAAGGGTGCATAATTTAAAGCTAAAAGAGAAACACGTGGATTCTACGACCCTCCTGCTTGTGTGTCTTAGCTGCTTAATCTTCTGCCAGCACCAGCCAATCAATAAGTCTGGCCTGTCAGGGTCAGATTGACAAGGTGCTGGCTGTGGCAATTTTTATGTTGCTCTCACTATTATCCTCACATTCTGTTTTGACATTTCCCCGGTGGGGAAGGAAACTGTCAGCATCAAAATGCAACTGAAGTCAATAGTTTGCATGGGAACATTTTGTAAATGAGCTAACACTAATTAGAGCTCTTGCCTAGCATATTGGGTGCACGAATGGCATGCTATCCGTTCTTCCCCTGTGAAGCTCAGACTTTTACCCAGGATTTACAGGAATTGGTTTTACATATCAGGGGATCATAGGAGTTGTATTATCTTGATTATTATTATTATTATTTTTTTTTTTTTTTTTTTTTTTTTTTTTTTCAAGGTAGGGTCTCACTCTGGTCCAGGCTGACCTGGAATTCACTATGTAGTCTCAGGGTGGCCTCGAACTCACGGTGATCCTCCTACCTTGGCCTCCTGAGTGCTGGGATTAAATGTGTGCGCCACCATGCCTGGCTTGATTATGTTTTATAAGAGGGAGATGATGTAACCTACATAATGAAGGAAATTATAAATTCATTCAAATTCATTTAGAAAAGAACTAGTGTCGAGGGTAAAGACAGTTCCCTTTCATATGGGATACTGTCAGCAGAGGGAATCCCTGAATGGACATCTCCTGATGTATAAATAGTTAGAAATTTTTTAGGAATGTGTTATTGTTACTGGAAGTATCCCAAATATGCACACAGTTTCCCAGTTTGAGGGCATCATTGCTTGTCATGCACGTGAATGCATCCACATAAGAGGAAAGATCCTTCAGTGCAAGAGAACCAAACCAAGAATACGGAAGAGTTGTGTTCAGGATTATGTTGCTTTTAAGAGAGTGCGATCAAGAATGCCTTGGGTGTTAGGAGGTATCAAAACTGGCACCGTAACTCGCAAACAAATATATCATAATAAGGATCATTAAATAAAGAGCTGTGTGCAGAATGAAGGGATATTTTAAATGTGATTGTCTTATATGACACTTATTGGAGCAGTTTGTTTGTTTGTTTTGAGGGAGGGTCTCACTCTAGCTCAGGCTGACCTGGAAATCACTACGTAGTCTCAGGGTGGCCTTGAACTCATGGCGATCCTCCTGCCTCCAAAACTAAAGATAATTAGTTTTGTTTGATTTTATCCATTGTTTCCTTATGTCAGACTGATACGTTGTTTGAGGATATGACTTGTAGAATGCTATCCCAAAGAAGGTATCTACTGGATTGGTTCATGTTGCCATTAGTTTTGTGTATTCCGCTAGCCCTCCTTTCCTCTGCACCCTCATCCTGTCCCTCCCTCCCTCCCTCCCTCCCTCCTTTCTTTCTTTCTTTCTTTCTTTCTTTCTTTCTTTCTTTCTCTTTCTTTCTTTCTTTCTTTCTTCCTTTTGATCATCATGGACTTGTCCTTCCTCACTTCCCTCACTATTTTCTCATTTTCCTATTTTATTATAATGCTATATCCATATTGTAGGTATTTATTACAGCTTACAATTTATGCTTGGCCAGGTTAGGAACTGCATATGAGAGAGTTATGTGGTGTTTGTCTTTCTGAGCCTGTGTGATCTCACTCAGCATGATTTTTTTTCCAAGTTCCTCCATTTTCCTACAAATTTGGTTGTTGCATTTTTCTTACTGCTGAGTAGAATTCCATTGTTCATATGTATGACATCTTCATTGACCATTCCTTTGTTGATGGGCATATGGTCTGCTTCCAGTTCCTGGCTACTGTGAATAGAGCAGCCATAAAAATGGTTGAGCAAGTGTCTTTATGACATATAGTAGAGCTTTTAAGGTATATGCCCCAAACAAGTATAGCTGGACCTAATAGTAGTTCTATTTTCAGCCTTTTGAAGAGTCTCCATACTGATTTCCATAGCTGCTGGACAAGTTTGCACTTCCACCAGTGTATGAGGTTTCCTCTTTCCCCAAACCCCTGCCAGCATGTGTTTTCATTTGATTGCTTTGATGCTTGCCATTCTGACTGGAGTGAGATGGAATCTCATAGTTGTCTGAATTTGCATTTCACTGATGATGAGACGTTGAACATCTCTTTTGGTGTTTAATGGACATTTGTATCTTTTCTTCTCAAAACTGTCTGTTCAATTTTCTGCACCATTTTTTTTTTTTTTTAGTGGAGTGCTTGATTTTTTTTATTGACTAAGCTCTTTTTGACCTAAGTAGCTGAATTTCGTTTTAACTGAAAATTGTTTCCAACCTTTTAATATATTGCATGTTAAGCACATTTAAAGTTGAAGGCATGTATTTCACTCAGCCAGCCATCGTTCACTTCATTTTCCCTGACATTTGGTGTAATGACATTTATAAATTTATTAAAAGTGAACAACTTCTGAAATTTGGTTCAATATTTGGTCAAGTATGGTGTTAAAAGAAGGTTACGAACATGCGTGCAAACATATGAATTATGGGGAAATATTGAGAAGATAATATGTTCATAAAGTTCTAAATTGAAAGCTTAAGTTAAAAGTTCAACACACCAATCTGTTCACATACATTTGTTCTTTATTATTTCCTTAGAAAATTCAAAATGCTAAATAAGTTTTTATCAAAATGAAATTTTTAATTTTGGCAGATATAAATGTCTCTGGTCATATAATTTTACAAAATTCACTTGAATATTTATCTGATATTTCCAAAATTCTCACCATTTAAAAACCTCTCAAAATTTTGGCTTCAATTTTCTTTTAAATTTCTGTTTTATCATGTTGGCTATTGCTCACCATGGACTGGGACTGTGAGGAAGATGGCCTGGGCTTTTGGACATGACCGGGGACCTTGGGCTGTGGGGGTTGCAGCTTGTGGAACCCACTCTGGTGACGGATCTGACCCTCCCTTTTCGCAAGGTTGTATTGTGCCCCATCTTCACTCAGAGGTCGTGGAACTGGCGGGCCCTCCCCCATCCCAAAGCACCTGAGCATTCCATAGTCTAAGGTTCCCCCCACCCCAGTTCCTGACCTTGTGGCCAGCTGCCCAAGAGACCCTTATATGGCAGTAAATAGTCTCTCTGCAGCTGCAGACATCCAATATGTGGCTGAAGTTGTGTAGTTTTCCCACTACTTCTGTTATCTCCCTTGCAACTTCTACCTTCCAACACCAGCCAATAAGATAGCAACCCATAAACCTATGTATCTAATCACCTTATGATCTGTATGTGCCTTCTCAACCTTTCTCAAGTGTTTTAAACCCACTCCCCTTTAAATAAATGAGAGTGCTGCCCATCAGCTGCCTCCCGGGTGGTTCATTGCCTGCCACACTCACCCACTCCAGGACCCTGCTCCCTTCAGCTCCTCCTGTGCCCAGGACATCAGTGGCCAATAACCCCCAGGAATAGTGAAGACCCACATTATCACAATCTGCATGTGTTAACTCAGCAGATAGAATTATATTTCATGATTGAATTACTCAATAAGTATTAGAAGATGTGAAAATGCACAAATATTAAGCATGCAACCCAATTAAATTTTGTATTTATATAACATGTATTTATATACCACCCACAACATAGACTTTGTCTGATTCTAAGTAAAATTTCCTTAAAACCAGTTTTATTCCATTTCCAACTGTATTCTCTTGACAAGGACTCAGTTTATAGCACCATAAATTAGTTTTTTTTTTCTATTTTTATGTTTATATAAATAGAACTAAGCAGTATGCATGTCTTTGTGTCTGGGTTCTTTCAGTCAAAATAAAGCTTCTATAACCCATTTATGTTGTATAAATTTGAACAGATGTTTCTTTATTATTCTTCTGAAGCATTTAAACATATGATTTTTACAACTTGCTATTTACTGTTGGTTGCTTGGCTCATGCTAGTCTTAGTTGCTGTCTATAAAGTAACTATACAAATGTAAAAAAAAAAGAATTATGTATTTCATTAAGTAAAAACTTAGTCATTTCTCTGGAATCAGTGAGATCTCCCCACAATACCAGGAGCTCTTATATTACCTGGTGCATATAATTAGTCATTAATTCCACTGTGTAGATTAACTCTCCCAACTTCAAAGTGTAGACACTATGTCGAGATTGCTAATGTGCTGTGTTTTTGGCATTAAGTGAATGTTTAAATCTCCCTTCACCATGGGCTCTTCATCCACAACATGGATTTGATGCCTGTTTTAGTATGTATTTCATTGTATTGCTGAGACAAATAAGTTAACACATGTAAGCGATTAGAAACAGTGTCTGACACTGATGAAGTATCTCATATTGTCAGCTAGTATTACTTCCAACTGTAATGTAAATCTGATACCTCTCCTAAAATTCATTCACGTTAAATTGCAAGTTTTATCTTTCTCTATGCCATTTTCTGTCTCTGTACAAATTCTCCCTTTCTTTAGAAATTCTCTGTAATTTTATTTTCCACTTATTTATTGAATGTCTAATTTAATATTTGACATCTATCTAATGTTCTACTGGAAGGAGGTGATTAAAAAGAGATTTTCTTTACAAAGGGGTTAACTATCTGGATGTGTGATGGTTTAATTCAGGTGTCCCCCATAATGTGTTCTGAATGCTAGGTCTCCAGCTGGTGTCAGTTTTGGACCTGTAGTTACAGGTGATGTATTATTGGAGGCAGGCTTATGGGTGTTATAGCTAGCTTGCCCTAGCCAGTGTTGTCAAACTCTCCTGCTGTGGTCCACAAAATGTTGGTCAAGAGGTGATGTCCAGCCTTTGTTAAGTCCACATTTTCCACTGTCATCATGGAAATTTACTTTGAACCTGTAAACCAAAATAAACATTTTCCTCCCCAAGCTGCTTTTGGTCGGGTGTTCTCTGCCAGCAACATGGAGCTAACTATAATGGGATGGATATAGAATATAAAATGCTCAACTGATGGACTTTTGTGGTATCAATTGATGAAGGCACATCATGAGAGTATACAATGTTGAAATATTTATAAAGTCACAATGGAAATGTAAAAAAATATGTAGAAAAATCTATATTAATATATTTTAGAAAAGTGCCTACTACCTATAGTTATAAAATCTATATTTTATACATTTGACATATAATATTTGTAATATCTCACTGCCTTAGTTTATTTTCTCATTGCTACATCAAAATACTCAAAAAAAAAAAAAAAAAGCAACTTAAACAGGGAATAATTTATTCTGGCTCACAGTGTGTGGGTACAGTCCATCTTGATGGAGAACACATGGCAATGGGAGAATAAGGCAGTCACATAGCCTCTCTAGTAATGAAGCAAAAAGTGACAAATGACTGTGCTCAGCTCACTCTCTCCTTTCTGTACAGCTCAGGATCTCCAGCCCATGGAATAGTGCTGAACATTCAAGATGGTCTTTCCACTTGAGATGAGGTAATCTAGAAACCCCATGAAAGACAAACTCATAAGTTTATTTTCAGTGTGATTCTAAATCTCAACAGTTGAAAAGATTAATCATCACTCCCATAGAATGTTTTTCAATGTCAAAAATGTGTGCATCATAACCACCTTCATAACATTGTAAGCATCAAAAATTTTGTAAGTAGTTGATCTGATGTTGGACTATTTAAAAGCCTCTGATTTTTAATTTTCATTTCCCTGTTCAGAGGACTTTTGGACCATAACTTGTAAAATGGAGCAATTATTGCAATGATTTTATGTGTGTGTGTGTGTGTGTGTGTGTGTAATTTCTGCCTAAGTATTCTGTTTTAGTTATCACATAAGTTTCCTTAAATTCAATTATAGCACATAACATTTGTTGTACTTAAATATTTCCTTGCTTTTGTGATTGTGACATGTAGTGCTTGCTTTTCATCACATTGAGGGAAAACTCAATACACCACACAACTTCTCACCATGATAAAATTTCAAGTTATGTGCTACAGAGATAGCTTAGTGATTAGGTGCTTGCTTGCAAAGCCTGAGCACCCATGTCCAACTCCCCAGGTCTTAAGTAACCCAGATGCACAGGTGATGCTACTGTGCAAGGTTGCACATGCACACAAGGTGACACACATGTCTCGAGTTTGATTACAGTTGCTAGAGGCCTTGGTGTGCCAATTTTCTCTCTCTCTTTCTCTCTATCTCACTCTTGCTTTTGCTTTCTTGCATAAAAGAAAGGCCAGTATGTTGGGATTGCCTGAAAAATATAAATGAATAAGTAATTTCAAGTCATAATCATGTAAAACCATAACCTGAAAAAGAAAGCCTGAGGTTAAGGGTGGATTCTCATGGACATTAATACAATGCTTGATAAAAGCATAGGGCCCAAATTATGAAGTATCTCTCTATATTCACTCTCTCTCTTTCCTTTTCTCTTATCCCCTCTCTCTGCATACCTACAACCTCTCTGAGACCTGTAAATAATGTATTTCTTTGCTTCATAGTTAGTTTTGTTTTACATCTCATTATTTTGCTTGATTGACACACCATAACCAAACCCAATATTTACCCTGGCCGGGGTTTTCTTAGAAAGTTGTCTATATTGGTTTATGGCCTGTTTTAAGACAGAACTCAATACTGTATCAGAAAGAATAGATCATAGGAATCACCACCGAGGAGTCATCTATGTGTTTATTATAGTGCACATGAAACCTGGGCAGTCCACTTTTTGATCTTAGCCAGACTCAGAGGATTATGGATAGAAGCCTTCATGCAACTGTACTGAATTGATGGCATCTGCTGAAAACTATCCTGCTGAGGATATTCTGGTTATAATGATTCAAGTTTCCTTGACAGAACTTACATCCCTACAGGCAGCTTTCCCAGGTGGTGTCAGGAGTCAAAGTAGAAATGTACAACCTCTGGTTCTAGTTTTGTTTTGGCCATAGTTAATGTTCTTTCATCATCCTAACCAAGAGTCACTGTCTTGTTTCCCAAAATTAGTTTTTGTGAAGTCTCTATCAGTTCCTCAAAGAAAATGGTATTCTTTTTGACATATGCAAAGTGCCCATAATAGGTCATACATTAATCAAATTTAGAATGAGGAACTTGTAAGAAAAGGCAATTATTTTACTATTTGAATATTAATTACTACTAGCATACTTTCCAGTCATATGTGTATGAGTGTATTGACAGGATACACTGATTTAATCTGAATAAATTCATCAAAGAATTTAGGTTTCATACATTTTGTCAGTAATCACTAAAGTTCTTTCCACAGAAGCCATAGAAGCACATGTCTAAGACCAGTGAAAAGACATTTCCTCTTCCCCATAACTGATGGCAACCCCCACAATGCACGACATACATTCCCCAAAGAGGTGAGTCCCTTTGGAGGTGGGAGGACAGGGAGGAGGCTAAGGATGGTACCAGCATGACTGTATACACACTGTTACATAACTAATTTTAAAAAATCAAAAAAATCCACATTGGAAAGAAATATTTGGAAATAGGCATTTTCACTGACGAATGTGCCTCCTTATGTATAATAAAGCTTGGTAACTAACCGAAGCTTTTGTGAAAAGCAAACAGATTTCTGTCATGTAAGTTGGAAAATGTTTCCTGTGAAGGAACAGATAGTAAATACCTTTAACCTTGAGGGTAATAGTACCTTTCATGCAACCACTTCACACTGTCAGTGAGAAAGCAACCATGATAGTAGGAAAAGCAATGGATGAATCTATGTTCTGACAAAACTTTATTTACAGAAGCAGGAGTCTGAATTTGGCCCTTAGGGTTTATAGTTTGCCAGCTTCTCAATATAAATGGATTAGGCCTCATGCCAAAAACACCAGCTGAATTTCAGCATTACTCATAGGTTTGGCTAGCAACTTTTATGAAATAAAAAGATGTGCCTGGAGTGATGGTGCATGAGAATGCAATTCAACCCCTATTTCTCAATTTCCATAGGCAAAAATAGCTGCTTATGTTAAATTGGCATTTCACTAATGAGGGAAATTAATTTTATATTTAAATAATTACTTATATTTCCTTTTCTATTATCGTTTTACAATAATGTTTGCTTATTGAATGATTATTTTATTTTATTTTATTTTATTTTAAGGCAAGCCTAACAGACTGGCCTTTTTTTATTATTTTATTTATTTTTGGAGAGAGACACAGAGAGAAACAGACAGAGAGGGAGAGGGAGACAGATAGAGATGGGCACGCTAGCAGTCTCTCAGCTGCTGTGAACGAAATCCAGATGCATGCCCCCCTTGTGGCCAAGTGTGGCATTACGCCCTTGAGTCACTTTGCATCTGGCTAAACGTGGGACCTGGAGATTGAAACGGTGTTATTGGGCTTAGCAGGCAGGCGCCTTAACCACTAAGCAATCTCTCCAGCCCCAGACTGGCCTTTTTTTTTTTTTTTTTTGAGAGAGAACTAGAGCAAGAAAACAAGAATTGTCATGCCAGAGCCTCCGGCCATGGCAATTGAACTCCAGATGCACGTGCCACCTTGTGTGTATGTGTGATTTTGCACATGTGTCACCTTGTAGGTCTGGTTTTGAAGATACACTCATGTCCTATATAAATAACAATAAATTTAAATTATCATTTCAATGTCCTGATATTAAAAAATAATGCAATTATTGGACAATATCTTTGTGTTTCAAAACTGCTTTGGCTGAGCTTAACATCCTTGCAAAGCACTTGAACTAGTTATTAGAACAAGCTTTGTCATACTGGTGGCATGAGGAGACATGATGTCAGCTCAGTTTCCACATTTAAGCTTCTATGATTGGCATGATCTGTGCATATGTGTTCAACTCCCAACAGCAGTTTTTGTTTTGTCACTTATATTTAGTTCATTTTATGTGGTATCTATCCCTGCTTTCAACATACTTGGCCAAATTAACCTCAAAAATATGAGTATTATCAACATGAATATTCAGATATTTTTAAATCATAATAATTTAAAAGTATTTGACCAAGAATACTTATAAAGCATATGGTTGATTTTCTATCTGTGTTTATGAAAAATATTTATGGTGATTTTCTCTCATTTATCTTTTTTAATTTTTAAAAATATTTTATTATTTATTTATTTATTTGAGAGAGAGAGAGATACAGAAATAGGCAAGTAGAGAGAGAGAGAGAGAGAGAGAGAGAGAGAGAGATGGGTGCACCAGGGCCTCCAGCCACTGCAAAAGAACTCCAGATTCATGTACCCCCTTGTGCATCTGGCTTACGTGGGTCCTGGAGAATCGAGCTTCAAACCGGGGTCCTTAGGCTTCACAGGCAAGGGTTTAACTGCTAAGCCATCTCTCCAGCCCTCATTTATATTTTTTTTTCTACTTGGGTCATTTGTTCCTATTCATATTCCTGTCTGTACCACTTCTTCTTTGTCTCTATTTATATGGAATATTCTATTTTCTGATTTTTTTAAATTTATTTTTTTTCATGTTTTGCTCACTTATATTTTACTTCCTACTACTACTATATTTTCTTTGTAATGAGGCATTTTTATGTTTTCTGAGAGAGAGAGAGAGAGAGAGAGAGAGAGAGAGAGAGAGACAGAGAGACAGAGAGACAGAGAATTTGTGGGCCAGGGCCTCAGACACTTAAATTGAATTCCAGATGTTTTCTCCACCTGGTGGGTATGTGTGACCTTGGGCTTGCCTCACTGTGTGTCTGGCTTACTCTTGTATTTTTTGTCTGTCTACACATAAAAATATGAGGGAAATATTTTTTCTCTGTTATTTGATATTTTTATTTCTTTTATTGTTTTTAAAAAATTGTTTTTATGAAGCCAGGCGTGGTGGCGCACACCTTTAATCCCAGCACTCGGGAGGCAGAGGTAGGAGGATCGCCGAGAGTTTGAGGCCACCCTGAGACTACATAGTTAATTCCAGGTCAGCCTGGACCAGAGTGAGACCCTACCTCGAAAAACCAAAAAAAAAAAAAAAAAAAATCATTTTTATGGTCTGGTGGGGTGGTTTAATGGTTAAAAGCACTTGATTGCAAAGCCTGACAGTCCTCGTTACTTGCTTAAGTTCCCACATAAAGCCAGATGCACAAAATGGCGCAGACATCTGGAGTTTGTTTTCAGTGGCAAGAGGACCTGGTTCACACATACTTTCTCTCTTCTGGAAAATAAAGAGATAAATATTATTTATGAAATGGTATTTATGACCATGTGAGTGTGTGCATGTGTGTGTGTGTGTGTGTGTGTGTGTGTGTATTGATACATCAAGGCCTCTTGCTGCTGCTGCAAAAATGACCATCCAACTTTAAGCGGGTGGTTAGCAAACTGAACCTAGGCCAGCAGGGTTTGCAAGCAAGCACCTTTAACTGCTTAACCACATTCCCAAGCACCTCTATATCTTTTAATCTTAAAGTGATTACATAATATGATCCTGGTGTGCTTTAAATCCTATAATCATGTTGCTATAAAACATACTTAGAGGGTAGAGGAACTTAAGGGAGGAAAGGTTTGTTTGGGCTCATGGTATTAGAGATTCACTCCAGGCAACCTGGCTCTGATGCTTGTGGCCATGGAGGGGCAGAGAATCATGGGAGAGAGCCTGTGGTGAAACAGAACTGCTCATTTCCTGCCAGGGGGAGCATGCAGAAAAGAGAGGAGGAGACCAATCAGAAATTATGTGCATCCATGGCCGCACATACCTGGTGACCTGTTTCTTCCAGGTAGGTTGCACTTCTTAATAACTTATTGAACTATGATCTCAATTATAAGTTTAAGGGCTTACTGATCCAGTCATCTTTCAGTAGTAATACCAACTGAGGGCCAAGCCTAGCACAAGGGGCTTGGAGCTATTTCAGATTCAAATTATAAACACTTGGTGTAGTTAATAATTACTATGACTGGTGAATCATCTTAGATGACATAATTGCTGTTACACAGACACATGTACATTATATATATTCAGTCCTGAATAAGAAGGGTGAGATTATCACTGATTTTTTTTTTTTTTCATGGTAAGGTTTCACTCTACTCTTGGCTGACCTAGAATTCACTATGCAGTCTCAGAGTGTCCTTGAACTCATGACAATCTACCTACCTCTGTTCCACCATGCCAGCTTGAGGTGAATTTTTTTAAAGTGGTTATTGTTGTAGTTGTTCTTTATTTCTGTCCACCTAAGGAGAAAAAACCACTGGAGAGTTTTGAATGAAGTGTCTTTGTTCCTTACTCCCTGCTTCCTGGAATGTGGACTTCTGTACCATTCCTTATTTGATGCTGCTTCCTCTGCCGCTAGCAATAAATTGCCTGGTGAGTTTCTCCGAAAATCTCATGTTCTTCCTTTCTAGCAATGAAAACAGGGCATTAAGGTTTTTATCCAATAATGAAACCACTCACCACCAAGAATGCTCACATGTATTTTGTTTGTTTTACTTTTTCTCTGACACAATGTGAGGGTCATTTGTGTTTATCCTACCATTACTTGTTTTAAATACATTTAAAGTGAGAGGCTAAACTGCACCTACATCACATATTTAATATGTTGATATCTTCATCCCCAGTAGCTGAGGCTGCATTTGGACTTAAGGCCTTTGCCAACGTTACTAGGTAAAGTAAGAGCATTAAGGTAGAGCCTAACCAATCTAGATTGTGTTCTTATGAAAGGATCATATTTATTCAAAGAAAATACCAAGTGAGGACACTGTAAGAGGGAGACTATATGCAAGTTCAGGAAAGAGGACTCAGAGGAAACAAGTCATGCTGATACTTTGATCTCACATTGCTCCTGAGGAAATAGATTTCTTTTAAATTATCTACATAATGCAAAACTAATAAATATAGCTATATTTCCAATTAAATAAATTTAAAAAATGATGTATAATGTCTGAAACTCAAGGTATATTTAAACTATTGACAATAAATTAATGACAATAATCTTTTATTCAACACAGATTAAAACATAATGTCATTTCTCGAAAAGGGATAGTAGTATGATTGTTTTTCACTGTCCTAAGAGCAAGGCTCCAAAATGAGTATCAGGGAGCTGGAAAGATGCCTCAATGGTTAAAGGTCTTCGACTGCAGAAGGAATATCAGGGAAGACTGAACCCAGAGCCTCCTGCCTGTCAGGAAGCATGAAGAATAACAACTGTGATGGGACATGTGAATCAGTGTCCTCAGAAAATACAGTTTAGGTCTGTGCAATCTTATGATTGATTCCTGTGAGAGAAGAGGAAAGACACATCACATCCTTTTTTTCTTCCTGTTCATTGTGAACAACATCTATGATGTCATCAACACTGGGACTGTTTGGATAAAGGTTTGCTCTGCAGTGTCAGCCAGTGATCAGGAAACACCACATCATGATGGAAGTTCTGGGAGTGCAGGGAAGTCAAAAAACAAAGAAGCATTAAATGCAAAAGGTTGGTGGTTCCAGTAACCCCACATGTATTCATTTAACAGTCAGAGGATCAGAGCTTGGAAGGGGCAGACATGTCCTGTAGAAAACCTCATAGAATTTTTTTTTTTTTTGGCTAGTTTCTAAATGAGAAAGAAAAAGCAGAGGTTCTGAAAGATAGAGGCAATGCTTAAATCCTCATATTTCGGGCTGGGGAGATGGTTCAGTGGTTAAAGGCATTTGCTGGCAAAGCCTGCAGGAGGATCCTGAGGTCCAGCCCAAAGGTGTATTTGAGGGTGAATCTGAATTCCAGCCCAAAGGTATGCAGAAGAGTTTGATATCTTGGGGGTCCTACTTGCTGCAGGTTCTTGCTTGTTGTTTTTTGGTGTTTTCTAGTTGGTGACACTTTCTCTTTCTGCTTGGATTTATGAATGGGAGCCAGATTCTGCTACCATTGATGGAACTTCCCTTCTATCTGTACATTGAAATTAATCCTGTTCTTTTCGTTTTTGGTTGGATATTGTTCACAGCATCATGGAACTATCTACTATGTGTTTTAAACTTTTTTTTTTATTGACAGCTACCATACATATAGATAGTATGATATCATCATAATTCTCTCTTTACATGATGCTCTCTTTTACACTCCTGAATCCCCTTTAGCACTGAATTCTTTCTTTTTTTCCAACCAGTGTCCTTTATGTTTTGATGTCATCATTTTTCCCTCCAGATATCCAGGTCTTGTATAGATAGCATCAGCCGCTATGAAGTAATGAACATCCAAACCACTTTTTATCTGGAAGACAGTATTATAAACACACCTCCCCTTCTTTTGGCTCACACATTCTTTCCACCACCTCTTTCACAACCTGAGGTTGGAGCATCAAAAATTCAAATATAATCTGTCTTAAGAACATCTCTTTCTCAAGCTTGAAAACAATGAAGAGAAATGTGTTTTTTCCTGATATTAATAGCATAGATGTTTTTGTAGAGAATTTTCATTTAAAGAAATTATGCAGAATCATTCATATGCCAAGAAAATTTCACATTATACACAACAATAATATTCAATAGTATAGGGAACAGCTGGTACATTTGTTAAAAAGTTAACAAATATGTTCTTGTGAGGCTTATTGGTATTTTTACATCAATAATCAGATCATCTCTCATCTCTTTAAATTGTTGATTTTATAGTTCTGTTTACTAATGGGTATAGTAGCCTGTGGTCTTGTCTTGTCAGAAGATCTCAGGAGTAAAACAATCATCTAAGATCTGCTGTTAGATTTGGGCATCTTCCTAAAATGATTTAACAGAGACTTCCATAAAGAAATAAAAGTATCACTATCTGATTTACTTGGCTACCTAAAACGACAAGATTTAGAGATGCACCTTATGAATGCATCTAAATAGAAGAAACTATGAAAAAAATAGGATATTATAAATGCATGCACAAGTAGGCTTCCATTCTATTAAGTTATTTCCATACCCACACATGAGGAATTGTGGAATTAAGAATCCACTCCACTGATTAATCCAAGGCAGAAAATATATTTTAGCCCGCATTGGAAAAAAAATCCATCTTAAAATGCCATTGGAATTTCCAAAGAGAGGAAATAATACACAGAAGAACATGACGGTCAATATACTGGTGTTGTATATTATAGCTTCTCTAGTCAGTAACTGAATAAGTATATACTACACAAGAATATTCTGGCAAAGACATGGTAAGAATAAAGTTTCTTTTGTGTTACATTCAAGTAAAAAATGCCCTGTGGCCTACTTTTCCAATATTTTCTGATATCATATTATATTGGTCTGGTTTTATACATCACATTATGTTGCAGATTTAAATTTTTTTCTTTTCTTTCTTGAGATGTAATTAATATATAACAAAATTCACAGAGCTTATATATTCAGTTTCATGAGCTTTGTGAATTATATAAACTTATTGTCATAAACTCCTCTAAGAAAAGGATATGTAAATTTTCAGGAAACATTCATGATTTTCTTTTATTTAGCAAGCCCATTTCCTCTGTACTCAAGTACAAATGTGTTCTGAATTCTTTCACTATAAATTTGCTTTGTTTTTCCTTGGAATTCACCTAAATCAAATTTAAAACTCTGCCTTTTATGTCCTACATTTGCCATAGCAGGTATACACATATATGCATAGTGCATCATACATCAGTTATCTATTCCTCCTATATAGCTTAATAATAGCAGTTGTGTTTGCCTTACCGTGATGGAAACCTCAAAACTATAATGCAGAATAATCCCTGCCTTCCATTAAGTCTTTTGGTCACAGTAATGAGTAATATAAATAAAAAAATTAATTAAATAAATACCAGAACATTGATAGCAAGTACTGGCATCTTAGCTGTGATAAATCCAAAAAGTTAATTCCTAGAACTTTGAGGGAGAGGAACCCTACAATCTTATAATCAGAGTTTTTTTTTTTTTTTTTTTTTTTTTGTGTGTGTGTGTGTGTGTGTGTCAGAGTTTGGAAATTCTAGAATGCCTTGACAAGCACAGTGAAGGCCCAGCTGAGAAGGTTTCAAATGAGAACAAGGATTCTGTCAGGATCTGGGCTATAGGACATTCTCGTGATATTATGTCAAAGAATCCAACTGCCTTATACTTGTATCCTGCAAACTTAAGCGAGGTTGAGTTTAAAAGTAATGGTCTAATGTGTTTGGTGGAGGAAACTTCAAGGCAGCAAAGCCTTCACACTGTAGCCTGGTTACTTCTCACCACTCTTATTCCGACCTAAGTTGCAAGAGCAAAAAGATTGAGCAAAGTGAAACTTGGGATCCATTTGTGAGCCAAGTTAATGTTCTGGGTAAGGAGTCTATGGCTAAGTAAGCATCTGTAATTGTTAAAAAGATTAGCGGGCTCCTTTCACTGCATCATCTGAGGACCCACCATGGCAGCTGGGACAAGCGTGTGAGTCACTGCACACACATTCCCTGAAGCAACTCTTTTTCCCTTCCCCTTTCAGGTTCTTGTGATTCCCCCTCTGGCTAGGGCTCATGCTATTTAGGTTCACAGATCCCTTGTGCTCTCACCTTTGGTCAGAGAAGTTTCTTTCAGCAGAAGGCAATAGATAATGGGAAGATTCAAAACTCAGCAAGTGTTGAGAATAAATGGCTGCTGACTGCTGAGTGCCAAATGAGACATCTGTATCAAGCCACCCACAGTTCATGGAACATGGTGGAAGAGGGGGTGCAAAGAATATAAGAGCCAGAGGGTGGGAAGGTGTATCCTGGGATAATATCATACAGACATGGACTGACTGTTGTAGTTCCTGACCTTATAATGGCTCTCAGCTGCCTTATCTCCATAAGACACACAGTAATGAGCCCATCAGTGTTTTCACATGGATGAGGGAGGGTCAAAAAGTCATCAAGATTGAAGAGAAATTACTTGGAAAGAAGATGCTCAGTGGGATGGACATGCAGAAGAAGTGACAAAAGAAGGTACTGCAGAGCTGGAGAGATGGTTTAGTGGTTAAACTCTTGCCTGTGAAGCCTAAGGACCCCGGTTCAAGGCTCGATTCCCCAGTACCCATGTTAGACAGATGCACAAGGTGGAACATGTATCTGGAGTTCGTTTGCAGTGGCTAGAGGCCTTGGTGTACCCATTCTCTCTCTCTCTCTCTCTCTCTCTCTCTGCCTCTTTCTGTCTATCTGTTGCTCTCAAATAAATATTTTTTTTGGAGAGAGACACAGAGAGAGATAGAGGGAGAGAGACAGATAGAGATGGGTGCACCAGCAGCCTCTCAGCTGCTGAGAATGAATTCCAGATGTGTGAGCCCCCTTGTGGTCAAGGGGCATTGTGCCCCTTTGCATCTGGCTAAATGTGGGACCAGGAGATCGGAAGGGCTGGAGATTGGAAGGGGCATTCTTAGGCTTAGGAGGCAGGCGCCTTAACTGCAAGCCATCTCTCCAGCCAGAAAAAAAAAAAAAAAAAAAAAAAAAAAAAACTTTTTTAAAAAGAAGGTACTGGAAGGAGATTTTGACCAATTTATAGTATGCTCATGTATAAAAATTCTCAAGAAAAAGTTTTACCAAATAGCAAGGCATGGTGGTACATGCCTTTAATCCCAGCACTTGGGAGGCATAGGTAGGAGGATCACTGCGAGTTTGAAGTCAGCCTGAGATTACATAGTGAATTCCAGGTTAGCCTGAGATAAAATAAAAAAACACTACCTCAAAAAAAAAAAAAATTACAAAAGAGACTAAAGAGAAATCTCACTCTTCACTCTCTTCATCAGCTCATTACAAAGATTCCCTCAGAGTCATATCCCACCCCTTGAGAACTTTCTCTTGGAAGAATGCAAATGCTTTAGCAAGGAGAAAGCTTGAACAGAACGTGTGGCAGAAAGTATTATCTGGTTAAAAAAGAACTGCCTAGGAAAGTGTTTCCCACCCATTCAACAACCAAAATACACAGACACTGTAACAACCTCAGTCCAAGCAGATGTGGCTCTGTTTGGGTGGGGGGCAGCAGAAACTGGCAGCATCATCCACATGGTAAGGGTTTTGGAGGCAAGAAAGATGAAAGATTGAGGATGTTATGGAGTAATACCATGGAACTAGACAAAGTATGGCAAGGAAGCTCTGAGAGGCCACTGAATAAAGCTATGCAGGTGAACTGTAAAATGCAATGGAGAGCCAGGGTGTCAAAGATGCCAGAATCACAGGGTGTCTGACAAGAAAAGCACGAGGCACAGAATGGAACTCATCAGTGAGAATGGTTTTAAGTGCTGCCAGGAGAGTCGGGATGACCCCAGCATTTTAGGTCTCAGATGAGTATCTCAGGAGTATCCCTGATTTCAGACATGGAGCTACCAAATTTGGAGGTTGCCCTGCTGGGTTTTGGTCTTGCTTTTCTATGTCCCTGTTGTAGTCAGGTTCACACCTGGCCAAGAGCAGCTTGTAGAAAAAAAAAAAAAACTCCATGATGGCAGGGGAAAATGATGTTCATCACCTCCTGATGAACATCAGGTGGACAACAGCAAGAGTACAGTGTACCAAACACTGACAAGGAGAAACTGACTCCCAAAATAATAATACAGTGTCTTCAGGAGGCATCAATTCAAAAATCTCTATCAGCTGGGAATCTCACATTCAGAACACCTAAGTTTATGGGGGAAACCTAATCAAACCACCACAGTCACCATTCTTCCATTTTGGAATGAAAATGTTTATTTTGTGCCATTTTATGTTGAAGCTATGTAATTTGCTTTTTTATTTATTTATTTATTTATGTTAATTACTTTTTTATTTACAACTTCCTTAATTGTAGACAATCTCCAATGGTACTTCCCTACCCCCCTCACACTTTCCCCTTTGAAACTCCACTGTCCATCATATACCCCCCTCCTCTCAATCAGTCTCTCTTTTCATTTTGATGTCATCATCTTTTTCTCCTATTATGATGGTCTTGTGTAGGTAGTGTCAGGCACTGTGAGGTCATGGATATCCAAGCCATTTTGTGTCTGGAGGAGCACGTTGTAAGGAGTCCTACTCTTCCTTTGGCTCTTACATTCTTTCCAACCCTTCTTCCACAATGGACCCTGAGCCTTGGAAGATGTATTAGAGATGTTTCAGTGCTGAGCACTCCTCTGTCCCTTCTTCTCAGCACCATGGTGCCTTCTGAGTCATCCCAAGGTAGCCACCATATGAAAAGAGAAGCTTTTTTAACTAAAATTGAGAGGAGCATTAATATATTGGTGTGGACATTAATAAGAGAAGTGCTTACTGGGCAGTTTTGTGAGCATAGTATAGCCAGACACCAACAGACACCACACCCCTAGGGCTCATGACTGCCCCTGTTTTAGGTTTTCACTATCAGGGGTGTATTCCCTCCCATAGAGTGGGCCTCCAGTCCAATTGGAGAGTGGTTGGTTTCCCTCATAACAGACATGCTGCTATTGCACCTGTTGGCTCATTTGGCCTGGCTGGCAAAATTTAAAGCTTGCAGTGTTCACTGTTGAGTGTCTTCACTGGTGTTTTCTCTCTCCCATTGAACTGCATGCAGCATAGCTTTTTCCGACTTTCTGTCAGCTGGGCCACATGGAGGAGGCTTTCACTTCACCTCCCACAGGATTTCTCAGTGACCTTGCAGCCTATTAGGGAGTCTTCAGCAATAGGGTCTTACCATCTATTCCTGGTAAGAAACCAAGGGCATTGGCAATAGTTGTAATGTTTTGGAGCTATCTGTGACCTTCCTGGCCAACAACTCACTGGAAGGTATCCCATCCCTGGCACTGAAAATTTTCTAGTAACAATCTATGGCTTCTGAGTGTTCCATTGTCCAGAAAAGTAGGTTTCCATATGAATTATTTATATCCTCTTAGATTTTGATTAGCCCTCTCTCCACCTTTTCTTTACTGAATCCCTTCCCCTGACCTCACTTAGGCCTTTTCACCCCTGCTAATCAGTTCTTCTACTTACATATATACCATACCACCATCCTATTAAGTCCCCCCTCCTTTTCTGTTCCCTACATTCCCTTTATATCTCCTTTCTAGTTTACTGGCTTCTGTTGAAGCTGTGTAATTTGCTTTTTGATTTTATAAGGGATCATCGTGAGGAGACTGCTTTGAGTCTCAGAAGACACATTGGATTTTTGAACAGTGTTTGGACTGACAAAAATTGTGTGGATTTTTCAAGTTGTGCTGAATGCTTTTTACCTCATTAGATACTCACTGGGGCTAGGAGATAGTGGCAGAATGTGATAGTGTGAATGTATAATGTTCCCACAGGCTAATATTTTTGAAAAATGATCCCTAGCCTGTGGCACTGCTTGGAAATGTTATGGAACTGTTGGAAGTGGAGTCTTGCTGGGGGAAGTTGGTCCCAAGGGCAGGACTTGAGTGGACCTGGCCTCACTCCCTGTTCACTTTCTGTTTCTGTCCTAGAGGCAATTGACGAGCTGGTCTCTTGCTCCTAATGCTATGACTTGTCTGGCATGACGGAGTCTATCCCCTTAAAACTGTGAGCCAGAATCAACTTTATCCTTTAATTTACTTTCTGTTAGGTATTTGGTTGTAGCAATGCTATAAGTTTTATAATTTAAATTGCAGGTTTTTTTTTCCAGAATGAATAAAATTGATATTTGAACACATATTACAACATAATGACATATTTAAATATAAAGGCACATTTACTGAAAAATAAAGCATGAATAAATAGAGGGCTTACAAATAGCTAAGCTAGACATCTGGTATGTTAGTATAAGTGTCAGGTGAAAAGATCTGAGGGATTACTAATGAAGGACATGATGGAATGATAAAATTGTTCATAATGAAGACCTTAATGGGTAGAGGCATGGAATAAGGTTGAGCAAGAGTTCCTCAGTTACAAAAAGATGGGGTTAATAATTTTGGGTGTGCCATTTCATAGTTAAGTGTACTACACATAACAACAATGAGCTAAAAGAAATAAGTTTTAATCATCAAAAAAAAAAAAAAAAACAATAAAGATTACAGGAGATACATATGTTGAACCTTACTTAATCCATAGGGCTGGAAAGATGGCTTAGAGGTATAAACACTTGCCTGTGAAGCCTAAGGACCCCGGTTTGAGGCTCAACTCCCCAGTACCCATGTAAGCCACATGCACATGCTGGAGCATATATCTGGAGTTTATTTGCAGTGGCTGGAGGTCCTGGTGCACCCATTCTCCTTCTCTCTCTTTCTCTTTCACTCTCTAATAAATAAATAAATTTTTAAAAAGAATCACATAATGTGTACATAGAGTAAAGCATCACATAATACTCTATAAATATGTAAAATGGTTGTTTTCACATCATTTATAATAAATTTAAGTAGAAATAAAATGCTGATAATAAAATTAAAGTATATGCAATTTATTATGTTTTAAAAAAGTTAATGTACTTTTTAAATTCTTAGGCAAAATAAAGACAGAAACTAAAAATTTGCATTATTAGTCTCAAAGAAAAAATATCATTCCAGATCCTACATACAATAAAAGTGCAATATTATGAGATCTGTTTGACTGCAATGTGACAGGCTGATGAAAGAGACCCTTTTGTTGAAAAACACAACTTGTCAAATATGATACAGATATGAGAGAAAATCTTCACAGTTATACCCATATTCAGCCAGTTTAATTCACTACCAAATCATTTCTGACAAAAGCTTTATTTTTCCATAGTTAGTTCTGTCAAATATTTATTAGTGAAGCAATCCCAGTCCCACACAAAGTCCTTTGTCATCTGGAGTAGAGAAAGCACTGCCATCTTCTAGCATGTGGCTTCCAAACATGACCACCAAAGGCCTTATGGAGAAGAAAAGTCCAATTCAACATCCCTTCTAAATGTGGGCATTTATAGAGTTACAAAAAACAGTGGATTGCAAAATAATTGCACCTGTCTCACATTTGCAAACCACTCATTGCAATTTTCCACATACTGTAATATGACAAGGTAAGAGGGAATATACACATATTTTAAGAAGTTTGGAAACAGCATATAACAAAATTAAAATCTATATACATATCAGAAAAAAACTAATCTGATTAGAACAGTCAAAATTTGTCATTCTTAAAAAGACCTCCACGACAGCCGGGCATGGTGGCGCACGCCTTTAATCCCAGCACTTGGGAGGCAGAGGTAGGAGGATCGCCGAGAGTTCAAGGCCACCCTGAGACTACATAGTTAATTCCAGGTCAGCCTGGACCAGAGTGAGACCCTACCTCGAAAACCCAAAAAAAAAAAAAAAAAATAAAAAATAAAGACCTCCACGAAATACCTATTTATAGGTAAAAGTACACTCTTCCATTAAGAGGAGAGGAAAACAGGATGGCCCTGCTTCCAACTAAAAAGGGTTAGCAGGTGAAATACACTTGCTTACTCTGGGAAAACTTCCTATTGGAAAGGAAATTACATTGAGCTACACAAAATAACATAGTTGCTAGTTAGCAAACCAATAGGTGCATACATAAGTCTTTTAGACTTAAGAAGGGAGATTTCCAGGATACAGTGTATAAAAACAAAATTCAATCACAACTTTCCTGTAGTAACATGAACATTAAATATTTGATTTGGTAAGTTTGCTGAGAATGATTTGTTCCAACTTTGACCATTTTTCTTCAAATATTTGAAAACTTTTTTAAAGATCATAGAAGTTTCATTCAAAATGAGAGAAAAATGACCTTACAAAAAGAAATATAACATGTCCACATTGAAAACTGAAATATTTCAGACAAAATAAAAAATAAAATTGAAAAATTTATTAGATAATCTAGTTTCCCTAAAATAAAATATACATTACACCCATTAACACAGTATTTGATATTATCTAATTATGACTTCATTATTTTATAAGGATTTCAGACAACTTTTGCAATATGAAAAGCAGTTCTGGTATAATATATACCTAAACTATCAAACGGTTAATCGCATTTGTATTTGAACTTCCCCTTCTCTGTTTTGTGAATAGAGATTAAATTTAATAAATATTATCTTTCTTAATGCATAATCACTTTGTATGGAAGAACATGACAGTACACTTAAAAAGGGTAAAAGTGCTACGGCTATAGCAATATGGAATTCAAAGTGCATTTTCAGAATTGAAGAAAACAATCTAATGAATTTTTATCTGAACCTGAATTTGTTATTATACAACATAAAATTTTTGTCTTAAATACTTTTTATCAAAGTCTGCAGCTATTTCATAGTTTTAATATTGAAAGGTACAAACAGTGCATGTGTGCATGAGTGTGTGTGTGTGTGTGTGTGTGTGCACACTCATATTAATATTGGGAATCATGTAAAGAAAAATTAAGGCATTTTAGTCTCTTGGTTTTAGATAATTAGTTTTCTATGTGAGAGGAAGGTTGAAAATGTTCCCTAATCAATTTTGATGTTTATTATTATTATTATCAAGATGTTTCGTGTGGATACATCATGTGTTGGTTCCCACTTTTCCCTCATCTCTTCCCCCATTCCGTTGAGGAGACTCCTCAGTGTGGTTGCAGGTATTCTCCATGGGATTGGAGTTGATGCATTGTGGGGGCAGCAGTCAGTTTTTTTGGGGGGGAGAGGGGAATGCCTCTGGCATGATGTCTCAACCTGTGACTCTTAGAATCTTTTTGTTCCCTCTTCTGCAAAATCCCCTGAGCCATGGTGGGTGAGTTTTATGTCTACTTCAGTGATGAGCTCTTAGGGGCCTCTAGATGTCTACCTTGGTAGGTGTTGAGTGTCGACAGGGTCTGTCTCCTTCACCCTGGTGCTGATTATCTAGAATAGTATGGAAGCAGCACTCTTGCTGCTCCCTGATCAACAGCTCAATGTGGGTAGCAACCAATCTTTGGTACTGGGAGGTATAGGTCAGAGACAGAAAAAGAAATTCTTTAAGCTTATGCTTCAACCTACCCTCACCAAAGCCCTACATTTCAGGAGCTTCCCCTTCCTCCTTTTGAGGGTTTTTCTTTTAGGGTATCTCCAAGGATTAAGGTTTCTATGGCACAAGTTCATTTTGGCTTTAATTTTGTTTGTTTTTCTCCCCTCTCCTCCCCCTCCCTTACTCCCAAACCCTTCCTTCCCTATTGTCTAGGCATTTAATTGCCTATCAGGTATAACAGCTACTTGAGCAGGTCCAGGTTAGGAACCACAGGTAAGTGACACCATATAGCATTTGTCTCTCTGTGGTTGTATGAGTTCGCAGACTATGATCTGTTCCAAGTCTGTCCATTTTTCTACAAATTTCACTGTATAATTTTTTTTCTTACTGCTGAGTAGAGTAGAATTCCATTGTGTAAATGTACCACAACTTCATTATCCATTCATCCAATGGAGGGCATCTGGGTTGATTCCAGTTCTTAGCTGTAATGAATTGAGCAGCTATAAACATGTCTGAATTAATGCATGGAGCATTTAGTATAAATGCCCAGTGAAAAATAACAGGGTCTGTTGGGAGATCTATGTCCATCTTTTTCAGGAATGTCCAGATTGATTTCTATATGGTTGTACAAGTTTACATTCCCTCCAACAGTGGATGAGGGTTCCTCTTTCCCCACATCCTCAACAACGTTTGTTTTTGTTAGATTTTTTTAATGGTTTCCATCCTTACTGGAGTAAGGTGGAATCTCATGGTTGTTTTCATTTGCATTTCCCTAATGGTTAGGGATGTTGAATAGCTTTTTAAGTGTGTGTTAGCACTTTGTAAGTCTTTCTCTGAGAACTCCCTGTTCAGTTCTCTGCCCCACTTTTGGAATGGGTTGTTTTATGCTTTATTGTTTAGTTTTTTGAGTTCTTTCTAGATTCTAGATATTAGGTTTTGGTCAGTGGTATAGCCAGCAAAGATTTTCTCCCACTCAGTGGGTCATCTATGGGATCTGCTTATGGTGTGTTTGTCTGTGAAAAAGCTTTTTTAGGTTCATGAGATCCCATTGGTTGAGTGATTGGTTAATTTCCCAGGATACTGGGGTTTTGTTCAAGAAATCTTTCCCCACTTCTATATCAGGAACAGTGCCTCCTATTTTTTTCTTCCAGGAGGAGAATGGGTTTCAGGTCGTATATTAAGCTCTTTAATCCATTTGGACTTGGTTTTTGTGGATGGAGAGATCAGTGGGTCTGGATCAGTACACTGGTTTATGGTGGAGTTATAACCACAGATGTGCTGATTGTGGAGATTACAGGTACCTCAAAGATACCTGGGGAACTGGGAGCATGGCCTACTCACTCTACTTGCATGTACTCTTCAGCACATGGGAATCATGGGTTGGGGAACCAGGTGCTAGGAAGCTGGAGAGGCAGAGGCAAAAGGCCAGCTCATACAGTGGCCCATGCACCCTCTGACTCAGGAGAATAGGGATGTCAGTACTCAGGAGCCAGTCAGCATATCAGAGCAAAAGGCCTGTTTCCACAGCTCCACCCAGGGACCAGGCATCCCCAAGCCAGGTGTGTAGGGGGACCTACAGGGCCCATGAAACTGGGAGGAGCCAGGGAACAGGGATTTGTCTTACTCATTCTTCCATATGCCTCCTCTGGCATGCACCCTCAGGCACAGGGTATCTGGGAGTTGAGGAACCAGGAGCTCTTTGATCAGGAAGGTGGAGCAAAGGGCTTGATTCCACAGCAAACTTGCTGGGTCTAAGCAGCCCCAAGCCAGCCATGGGGGACCTACAAGGACCAAGAAACTGGGAGGAGCCCTAGAGAACAGGGTTCTGGCCTACTCACTTCACACCTGTCACTCACACCCTCCAGACCCTAATCAATTTTTATGCTGACCATTAATTCCAATATTTCAGGTAAAAGCTGTTTCTAAGGAACAAATTAAGTTCTACATCATGAATTTTATTAAATCTCCATTATACTTTGCCTTACTTAGATCTGAAATGTCAATTTCAATGCCTTTCTGACCTTCGAGAGAAGATAAGTTCAGTTTTACAATGCCTTGGGATTGTGATTTCTCTCTTGTATCATTATATTTGTCTCAAGCTATGAGATTTGGATAGGGATTGGACAACAGTCATGTTTTTTTTTTTCTTAATCCATTATATCAAGAGTCACATAATGGGCTTTTCTGAATATGTGAGTATACATACATATATATATATATATATATATATATATATATATATATATATATATATACACATACTCTTTTTAAAGTGTACTTTAGGTCATTTGGATTTTCTATAGAAATTTCTTTCCATTTCAATAATAAAAACACTATACTTTTGCACTTGTTTGAGCATCACTTCAGGTTGTTTACTGCTGAGTAACTTAGACTACGAGTTGTTTGGACAGATGTCAGTCATTTTACCCAGTCCCTCATGTAGCACCCTCTGGCACTAGTCAAGGGTAACCAACTGCTCTTGATTTGGCTAACAGATCTACTCAGTGGAATGGAACTCATAACCCAAACTTGGAAACAAGCCAAAACCATGTCCAAAAAATGAGCCCAATCTACAATATCAAGCTCCTACCAATTGTGGGCTATAAGAGGGCCTACACATACAAAATTCTCTCTAAAATAACAATGACCATCCCATCTATCTGGTGCTGACTTCTCTCTCCATTGGAGAATTTGCTTCTCTTTTTCAGATGGATGCTGAACCTGCAGGGAGGATCAGCCTATCACACTTCACCAGGGTCCCAGCTGACACCATAGAGTAACAGAGGAAATGGGTAAGAGTGCAGCTTTCTTGATGGACCTGACACCAGCACAAGGCTGAAGGAGATAGACACAGAGAAGATTCAACTCCTACTAAACCAGATATCCAGAGACACAGAGGCTCCTAAGACCTCATCACTGAAATAGAACTAAAATGAACCCAACATGGTTCAGGTAAATTCACAGAAGAGGGGGCAGAAAGAGTGTTAGAGCCACAAGCTGGGTCATTATGCACAGAGACATTGCCTCTTCCCTATAACTGTTGGCTACTCCCATAATGCATGACCCACATTCTCCAATGAGGAGGGTCCCTTTAGAGGGGGAAGGGCATGAAGGAGGCTACAACAGGCACCAACATGAATGTAAAATAAAAATTAAAAAAAAAGAATGCCATATTTAAGGTTTAAATTACCCTGAATATATCAAATCTTTGGAGATTTATCATGTAGATCATATCAAATACTTTGTTAATGGACAGAATGTACATTTTACTTTAGAAAAAAAACTAGATTATCTAATAATTTTTTGTTTGGGGGGAACAATTTCAGTTTACAATGTAGACATGTTATATTTATTTTTGTAAGATTATTTGTCTCTCATTTTGAATGAAACTTTTATGATTTTTGAAAAAAAGTTTTCAAATATTTAATGTTCATGTTACTATAGGAAAGTTGTGATGGAATTTTGTTTTATACACAGTGTCTTGGCAATCCCAATTATGGACATTAATTTCTTCCACTCCACTATTGTACTAGATTTAAAAAATTGAAAACAGTAGAGGCTGGAAAATGATGCCTTGAAAATATATTGATCTCTATTGTAATAAGTTAAATGACATGAAGTCTAACTTGAGGCCAATCAAGATATGATTACATTAACCATAGAAAATGAAAATATAGAGTATAACATTTATGAAAGCCCATGTCTGGGGTATTGTTTTTGCCACATGTGCTAGCTATTCAACAGTAAGAAATGGAAAGGCATTTATTTTAACATTTTTATTGATTCTAAATTATATATTCCTTTTAATTTTTAGATATTGGGGCTGTACAGCATATATAATCATACCTTCTGTTGAAACTAAGATAGGAAAGGAATATAAAGGGAAATGAAGGTTTTTGTGTCTTTTTGTTCTAGGTCATTTATTTGCTCATGCATGAAGAAAATTTTAATAATATTACCTGAATAAAATGCTGTCTGTAACAGTTCAATAGATTCAAAATCACAAGATATAATTCAATTATAAGTAAATCACTGTCATTCTAATTTCCAGTCTTCCTAATTGACTTCTAAAGGTAGGTTGGTAGAATTCTTACAAATGTTCACAGACTTTGTCCTAATGGATTCAGGACTGTGAATAGACAAAAACAAATAAAGAGTCTGACTGGAACTCTAAAGCAGATTAACCCTCACTACAGACATAGTGAGCTCTATTCATTGCAAATTCCAATGGCTTCATTTTTTTTTTTTTTTTTTTTTGAGAAAGAGCCAGAGAGAGAGGAGGGAGAGGAAGACAGATAGAAAATGGGCATGCTAGCAGCCTCTCAGCTGCTGTGAATGGACTCCAGATGCGTGGCCCCCCTTGTGGGCAAGTGTGGCATTGTGCCCTTCTGTCGCTTTGCATCTGGCTAAACGTGGAACCTGGAGATTGGAACTGATGTTCTTGGGCTTAACAGGCAGGCGCCTTAACCACTAATCCATCTCTCCAGCCCCAATGATGTCATTTTTACCAAAACAATGTATACTCATGGAGAGTGAAATGAACCAAACATATTAATTCTGTTAGAATTCAAAAGAATAACTGACACTCTGTTATGTGCACTGTTCTACTTTTCTTTGAGACAATATTTTTCTGCAACCTGTTGCTGAAATAAAACTTAAGGTGTCATCACTTCCCTTGAGCTGGTTGTCAGTCTAGCAGTGAAGGCAGCACTCATGCTTGAATCAGTACTTCTTCCTCTGTGAGGTGTTAAGGGCCCTGACAGATGTCCTACAGGTGGCTCATCTTGTGCTAGGCAGTTGGCTATCTTTCCTTGTCATATCAATGGATCTGGGTTCTCCTTGATTTTTGCTACCATCTCTGTAAAACAAACAAACAAACAAACAAACAAACAAACAAAAACTCCAAGAAAGAGTGAGAGTAGCATGGTTTAAAGGGGACATGCATAATTATTTATGAGGCATTTTGATTAGTATAGCCACTCATCTTGTCCAAAAACCATAGGAGCTCCTCTCTGGATTTATTTATGCATTAAAGTTCATAATAAAATAAAAACTGTAATAGCTGAAAAGTTATGGTATACAAAAATAAAAATCCTTATTTTCATTTGCTAAATAAATACCTCCTCTGAAATTTTAAATGTTTTTACAAGGTTTGTAAACTCAGTTTAATTTAGGCTTAAGAAAAATCCTGTATCTATATGTATATGTATATGTATTTCTGCCATCACTGTAAATGTTTTGTTGAAACAAGCTTTGAGGTTTAGAGAAGAAAAAAAGGTGATAAATTATTCTGAATAAGAGAAACCATTGTGGGTAAGTCACAGTGCATCTTGGTGGCCTTATATTACTAAGTGTGTAGAACAGACAAGATTTGAGGCATTTGCTCCTTCCTCCTTTGCTTTTTTCTTCTAAGAGCTGTGACTGACAGTCTCTGGCCTGTGGGGATTGCTCCTACCTTATGCTTTGCAATATCTGTCAGGGTACCTTGATCCTGTTCTCTGGCTTGACAGGAGTTCTGCCTCAGGTTAGAATGGTAGGAACCCAGCCCATTTCTGCCTGTCATCTTCTCTGACAGGAAGACACCAGAGTTGTCTTCATCAATACCTTCAAGGTCACCTTCTAGGTCAGTTTCTAGGCACACCAGCATGGGAGTTTTCCTTTCCATTGAACAAAGGCAAGAGCACATGACACATGCAGAACTGAAGCACCTGTGCTCTCAGTAAACCAACACTCTGGTTGGTTTACTTGGGCATGCTGCCCTCTACTTACTTCAGCTTGGATTAATATGTGACTAGTATGCATATTAGCAACTGTCTTGATGCAATAGTACTTAGAATCAGTCTATACACCATGGACATAAATGAATAAAATAACTCTTCCAAATTCATCAGGAAGGTAATTCACTATACAATAACAAAAAACTGATAAATGCAGCTTATGTCTGTGAACTGCATTCTGCTTTACTAAATGACAATAACCCAAAATAAATAATTGTCAATGTCTATAATAATTCTGGGTCTGACTTAGAGTTTTAGCAGTGGAATTTATTAATTATTTTCTGAAATTATAGTTTAAAATGGAATGGTTTCTTCCCCATCATAAGCTATTTTCCAAAAAATCATTTATTAAATCATCACTTATTGAACGTATAACATCTTTGAGAACATGAGAAAGCTATTTGGGACTATCATATAAAAAAGTAATTACATTGATCCCAAGTGTTGCAGTCAGCTTTGAGTTGTTTGACAAACACCCATCCAAAAGCACCTTGTAGGAGAAAAGGCATTTATTTCAGTTTTACAAATTCCAGGGGAACAACATCCATGGTGGAAGAAACTGGTTTCCTTCCATAAATACAAGCAGCCAACAAATACCAACATTTAGTACAGCTAGAGCTCAAAACTGCTCTTTAGACACCTTAGGGCTATACTCAAAATTTGCCTCTAAACACACTTTTGGACTGGACTACAAGATTCATCCTCAGTGACACACACCCTGAAGCAGGGATCTGCCAGCTAGAGGGGCTCAAGTAGGCAGTTTAACTAAAAATGCCTGTCTACGAGACCATTCATTCAAACTTCTGCACCAAGGAAATCATTGTATAAAATATAATATTGAATGCTATGATATAAAATAACTTGGCTCTATAATTCATGTTTTAAGTGTATAATGTATAATTAGTATTTATTACTCAGCTAAGAACCAATTAAACTACAAACTTAGCATATCTAGAGAATCACAACATGGTAAAATTGTAAAAAAGGAATCCAGTGAATCTACAAACCATACGTGTAGCAGGTAGCATTTTTTTGCAGCAATGTGATATCAATCAATTGATCAATCAAGGAAACTCTGTCATTTGGAAGAAAGTAGTTTTTCCCAAATTGCCTTATCAGCAAAGTACTTAAAGTTTTCCCAAGAGCTATAGGAATTGTTTCCAAAAGTACACACTTGTGCCAGAAGCCAGGGGAAGAAAGAAATGAGCTCTGGCAGTTTTCTCCATTAAGCTAGCAAATGAATGCAGAAGTGTCAGAATTAAGTGATAAATACCTAAGGGAAGATTTTCAATTCAGTTCTTCAAAGAGAGAAAATAGCTTGAAGAGGGAAGTCAACTGCCTAAAAACCAGTCCAACTTTTTTCCCCCTGAAATTCAAAGGAGCTATAAAATAAAAGCACAGCACACCAAGCTTTGGTAAGAAGTTCTTATTTATAGGTCCTCACCTGCTTCATTAGCATACTCACTCTATAATTTTCTTACTTTAAGAATAATTTTCAAGGAAAATGTTTCTGAGAAATTTATCTTTTGATTAAGTTACAGTAATGAATATGTAAACTCAGAAGGACCCATAAGTTGACTTAGGTTTGGGTGTCTAAGTCAGACATAATGTACAAATCTCTAGCATAGCTAGGAATGGTAGCACATCTTGGAATCACTTCCCTGGGGAAGTTGAGGCAGGGGAAAAAGTGAATTTAAAATCATTCTTGGATCATAATGAGATCCTACCTCAAAACTTTTGATAAATAAATATGAAAACCTATATGCAAAGAATTACCCTTATTGGCTCTGTCAAAATGTCATTTAGTTTAATATCTTTCCTAACCATCATCATGGCTGTAAAAATAAAAAAAATTATACTTAGAATAAACATGTGAAGTTGATCATAATTTTGATTTTAAAAAGAACAGAAATGAGGCAATGCTGGAGTAAAACACAACTTAATCTATAAAAATTTATTTTATTGAAATAGTGCCAAATATTATTTTGTTTTCCATAAGTGACAAACAAGAAGGAATGTCAATGTGAATTGCTTTCATTTGACTACAAATGCATTGCCTTTAATTGATATTAATACAGAAAATTAGAACAAAATTCTAAGAACAGTGTTTTCAATGTGTTTTGAACCTGGAGTCCAGAGAGCAGAATTTGCATTTATTTACTCACCAAAGTGCATGGTGCAGAGATATCTTATTTCAAGTTTGTGAACCACTCATTATTCAATATCTCAAACATTTTGTGGCTATTTCTGAGAGATATTTGCTTCCAGTTTTTGCGAGATCAGATGTTTGCAATATATTTTGGTCATAAATTATATCTTCAATTATTCAAGGCAATGAGCTACTCTCAAATTTGATTAATAAGTTTTGTATCTTGTATCCAATTACCTTGTATGTTTGCATATTGCCACACAGTTTTCCTTAGAATAAGTTTCAGCAAATACATGTTATTTGTTCAGTTTATGTGCTTATTTATCTGGATGCACAGAAAGCTATAATTCTTTACAACTTTGTGTTTGGGTAAATCTAAGTGATTGGTTTCTCTGAGCAACCTGGAAGAAAGGGACTATATGTTCCTTTCCAGTGAACATGTCACTGATAGCATCTTCTCTGTGCCATGTTATACAGGGAAGCCTCAGGCAGATGAAGCCAAGCCAAAAGTTCGATGAAGCTGCTGTTGGAGCGAGGCTGAGACCTACTGTGAATGTTGCAAGGGACTGAAGGACCTTCCTGTATGAAGACCAAAAAAGTGTGCCACTAAAAAGCCATTTATGATAAACAATAATATATCAACAATTTTATAATAATGATATATTTTGATCATTCTGTTCAGATACCTTATAAACAAATAATGATGAGTTTGTGTATGTATGTATGTGGTTTATGATCTTTCTCAACACCTCCAGGTTATTTAATGAGTGACATTAACTGGATCTCATGCATAACATTTTCTACAATAATCTGGAAGCACGCATATATGCATTCTAAGAGAAGTAAATACTTTTATAGCAGACCAGGAATAAAGTTTTAGCTTTTTAAAAAATATAGTTATATTTTCCTCATCTATAAGTAAAATTTAGTAAAAAGGGTAATAAGAGATGTTAAAATGATATACTTCTAGCTCAGTTCATGCTTTTAATCACAGCACTCATGAGGTAGGGATTGGAAGACTGTTGTGAGTTCAAGGCTAGCCTGGGACTATAGAGTGAGTTCTAAGGCAGCTTGTGCTACAGTGAGACACTACCTTGACACCCCACACCTCCCAAAAATGACACAGTCTTATCATTTTATGTTCAACATCTTTGAAAATGAACTCTGGAATTGGCATTTGCAAAAGTAAACATACTAGACTTATGCTTAAAAAGGCCAAGTATTTTATTTCCATCAAATTTTCGTATTTATGTAACAGAAATCTTCCCTATATAAGAGTGGTGGATGTAAATAGACTTCAAGCCTTCAGCATTAACCTGCCACTTCCTGAAAATGCTTTCCTTTCCCTCCATCAACATCTGCTCCCCCATGCAATGATTAAAGATTTGATATTTCTACTCCATGTGTTATTTCTGGAATGTTTTAATTAACTAGATAACAATCATAATATGCAGCCCAATGGGATTGTGCAGACTGAAAAATCTGATATAATTTTTCAACATTCAATGAATTGATAAAGAATATTTTTAAGGTTTATAGGTATTAACATATATGTATATTTGAGATAGGATCTTATTATGTAGTCAAGGTTGACCTCAAACTTGCAGTCCTTTTGCTCCAGCCTCCAGAATTCTTGGATTACAGGTCTATATCACCACAACTGGGTCTGTATTTCCTTCTTAAAGTCACCTGAACCACAATAATAGGAACTGTCTTTAACATAACAACCATTAATATTACTGTAATTATTATTATCATCATAATCACCTACATGATCATCACATGATTACGGTTACTCATTTCTTTTGAAAACTGGTGCTGCACAGTCCTAACATAGTTACTCAGAACAAAAGACAAAATGACATTTCCAGTGTTCTAATGCCAACACTTCATTTCTTGTCATCCTACTAATTTTTTGTAACATTTTTATAAGAGAGAGAAAGAAATAGAGAGAAAAGAAGGAGATTATTGGTGAGCCAGAACTTCCAGCCACTGAAATCAAACTCCAGACACGTGCACTATCTTGTGTGCCTGTGCCACCGTGTGCTCTTGTATCACCTTGTGTGCCTGGCTTATATGGACACTGGAGAGTCAAACATGGGTCCTTGGGCTTCTCAGGTAAGTGCCTAATCACGAAACCATCTCTCCAGGCCTAAAATTTTAGTTTATATGCTAATTCACATGTTATTATGTTATTATCAAAAAGATGCACAAGTAGCATGGAAAGCTAAATGGCAAATGGGAATGAACTATTTGTATTACATAGGACAAGAAAAATAATCTTTATCTCAAACATGTAAAAGCTAGGGAAAATTGCATAATTTAATAAGTTAAATATCAATACCATAGTGAGCAAAAAAACAATATTCCATGGAAGATTGAGCCAAACTTATAAAGGAATAATATCAAATATATTAAGATTGGATAAGTATAAATTATAATCACAGTGAAAAGTCTTTTATTTCTGTCAACTACTAAATAAATGAGAAAGTTTAAAAATATGTAAATGAAAACAGTTTGCAGTAAACTAAAGATGAGCAATAGCAGAATCCAGTAAGCAATGGATCTACCTCTGACAAGCCCTGACCACATGGTATGGACTGGTCTTCATAGATGGTCTTAAAGAGCAGTCAGTCCTGGAATGAGCTGGTAAGGGTAGGACTTTGGCAGGCTCAGGATAGCACATGGAAAAGAAGGTGAAAAGGGAGTGCATCACACAGAAGGCAAGACTAGAATATGAAGGTGTTCTACTTAATAAAAGAATATTTGGAGTCAGAAAGATTGTTTTGAATATATTTTATTTATCTAGTTTTTTGAGAGACAGAAAGAGAGAGAGAGGAGGGAGGGAGAGAGAGAGAGAGAGAAAGAGAGAGAGAGCGTGTACACACCAGGGCTTCCAGGCACTGCAAATGAACTCCAGATGCATGTGCCCCCTTGTGCATCTGGCTTACATGGGTCCTAGAGAATCGAACCAAGATCCTTTGGCTTTGTAGGCAAATGCCTTAACTGCTAAGCCATCTCTCCTGCCCTGAAAGATTGTTGTGGCTTCTAAATTTCTTTTCTCCACTGTGTTTCTGAAGGCAAGGCATTTATCCAGAGATGACCCTCACTCTCACTTTACTCATGATTACTGAGGAGTTTGTGTTTGCCTCTACCATCTCCTTGACTCCAAGGTAAAAGTCAATTTTATTCAAGAGCTCTGACTGGCATTACGTTGCTTCTCCATCCTTCAGCCGGCCAAGAGAATCCCTCCCTCTCTCCCTCCCTCCTCCCTCCCTCCCTTCCTTCCTTCCTTCCTTCCTTCCTTTCTTCCTTCCTCTTTGCTCCTGATGCAATTGGTATGAGTGATTTTCCTAAAACTGAGCTACTTTTCCCTGTGTTAAGTTTTTTTTTCATTTTGAGATTTTCATACATTCACATAATGAGTTTTAGTCTTATTCTCCCCATTCATCCTCTCATATCCCCCTTCCCTCCCATTAACACCCTTCTTTTTATTCATAAAGCCTCATCTTACTGTGATGGCTTTTCCTTTTGATGGGCTAAATGAAGGTTGCTAGAATAATCATGGGGTGAAGGTTATTTATTGTGGAAAGGGTAATTTACCAGTGGCAACCCCACTAATGAATTTGAATCTCTTCTCCTAGCAACCATTTGGGTGGTCTGAGTTCTCATGAATCCTACCCCCATTAATGGTAAAATACTGACAGCCTCAATAGCATGAGGGAAACCACAGCCGCTCTGAGTTCATTAGTGTAATGACCATTTCGAACCATGCAGATAGCTTTTCATAGCTGTACTCCCCAGTCTCCAGCTCTTGTATTCTTTCTACCCCTTTTCAGCAAGGTTTCCTGGGCCTTGGAGGGGTGGGTTGGATGTCCTGTTTGAGGTTCAGCACACAGTAGTCATTTAACCTCAGCCATTTTGCCAGATATGCATCTCTTCATTAACTTCTAACCATTATAGTGTAGAAATTTCTGTGACTGTAGCTTCAAGTAGTATTAGGGGTTGGAAATGAATATAGATATTTAGAGGGCAGTTACCATGCTGGCAGCCCAGAATAGACAGAGCACTTAGGTTCTCCTCTAAGGCCTAGCATCTGGGTTTTGGAAAGATATACCTTACCAGGCAGGAGTTCCCTTCTATAAAGCAGGGCTCAAATCCAATCAGAAAGGAGTTGCTTATGCCCATAATAGTCATGCCCCTATTGAACCAGTCATCATCTCTTACCTGGCAAGTGAATAAGTTAATTACAGAAGATGTAGTGTCCACATTTTGGTAGGACTGTGAAGGCCTTTCTCCAAGGCAGCGTGTATAGCACCTTCTGGTGTAAAGAAAGCTAAGCCAGCAGGGGGTAGCTTTGTTCAAGCACTTTTTTTAAAAAAAAAAAAAAAACCTAAATTTTATTTATTTATTTGAAAAGAGAGTGAGAGAGAGAGAGAGAGAGAGAGAGAGAGTGAATGAGAGGGTGAGAGGGCCTCTAGACCTTTCAAACAAAGCCCAGCTGCATGTGCCACCATGTGCATATGGCTTACATGGCTACTGGAGACTCAAACTTGGCTCCTCAGGCTTTGCCGACAAGCGCCTTAATGGCTAAGCCATTTCTGCAGCTCCCAAACACTTCTTTCTTTAAAAGAATATATTTTAACTGGCTTACCAAGTAGTAGGTTTCCATATAACATATATAACTTGAGCTTCAGTCGATTCTCCCACCTCCCCCTTCCCTATATTATCACCCCCATCCCATCACCTATTCTTTTCCCTCTCACTATTCCCTCCCTTTGCTTTCTTGTCCTATATGTTCTACTGTCCCACAGAAATTAAATTAAATCTAGAAATTAAAAATTCTATGATCTGCCTATGAGAGAGATCATGATGTGGCATTTGTGTTTCTGAAATTCTATTACCTCACTCAATATAATTTTTCTAGTTCTATTTGCCTGCAAATTTCATAATATCATTTTTTCCTTATAGCTGAATAGGACTTCATTGTGTTTACATATCACATCTTCATTGGACATTCATCAATTGATGGGCATCTAGGTTAATTCCATTTTCTAGTTATTGTGAACAGAGCAGCAATAAGCATCCCTAAAGTAGAGCATAGAGCTATCATAAAATTTGCCTAGAACTGCCAGTACTGGGTCAAATGTTAATTCTATCTTTAGCTTTTTGAGAAACCTCCACACTGATTTCCATACTGTCTATACACATTTAAACTCCCACCAAAAGTGAGCAAGTGTCCCTCTTTAGTCACACCTTCACCAGTATTTTTTTTATGATAACCATTTTTACTGGAGTGAGAAGAAATCTCAAAATAGAGTTAATTTCCATTTTGTCAATGCCTAAGGAAGATGAACACTTTAAAAAATATTTATTAATCATTTTCATTTCTTTTTTAATTTTATTTGTTTGCTCATATTTCTTCCACATTAGCCTTAGAGGTCACACCCTCAATTCATTTAGCAACATATATCATTCCCTTTGTGGAATTCTCTAGAAATTTAAGAGTGCAGAACACTAGCTTATTTTTAAGCAAATACACTCATTATTATCCTGCATGTGGATAAATCTAGATAAGATCACAGAAGCACCTAATACTGATTGAACTAATAGTATCTTCGAGAGAAAATGACCTCTGTACTGAAATTTTATTCATTCTCATTTTTATCACTAAGGACAATGCCCCCATTCATAATGAATTTTATAAAATACAGGGTGAAAAATAAATATCCTTAAACAACTTTACCTAAATAAGATTTTACTAAAATCAACATTATTGTATTAATTTGATACATATAAGTGCGGGCTATGACTGGCTAGAGTTTTTGGTCCATAAGCTTTGAAAATGTTGCCTATTTTCGCATGCTTTCTTGTGGAGGGATGGTTCTAAACTTTCTGCAACTCTAAACTAATTTGCATAACTTAAGCTGTATTCTTTTGTATACACCTAATTTTGACACATCTTTTGGTATTTCATAAAACATAAAAAAGTTGCTTATTCTAGTACTGATTTGAATTTGTTTCCACATTGACTATTTTTTCTGACTTGTTGATTCGTTCAGAGAATAAATTATTCCACACACCTCCCACTGATGTGTCAGCTCTTCACAAGGGTGCAATACATCATGATGAAGAGATGCTAATGAATAACTTCACAGCATAGATGGATGAGCCACTACCCCTTGCCTAAGAGTCAGCTAAGTTCCCCAATCTGAGCTGTTGTTAGTCATAAAAATACTTACATAATGATTAAGTTTGACGAGGTAATTCTTTCCCAATTTAGGATCTCCCCAACCAACATGCCAAACTTAAAACTCAAACTCATCCATTTATTTCATGGTGATCATGAATGTATTCAAAATTGTTATATTATTGAGCTGATTCTAACTCACATCTGATGAAGCCATCAGCTCATGACAAATGATGTCATTTCTTATTTATGTGCTTGTCAGGGTAATGCTGTACCTTCTGCCTGGGAAGCACATTGTATAGTGGTAATGAACCCACATTATATTCTACTCTGCTTGGCACATTCAAGTTGAAAAGAAGAGAAGAAAGTACACAAAAATTAATAGAGAATGAAGCAGAAAGCAATCACTGAATTGGTTTCAGGCTAGAAGATAAGTAACACAAGAACATATATAGCTGCAGTGCAAAATTTGTTGAAATAAGACTTCTACAGAAAATTCCTCTCTTTCCTTTATTACACATTAAAAAAAAAACTTTAAACAATTTTTTATTTATTTGAGAGAGAGAGAGAGAGAGAGAAAAAGAGAAAGAGAGATACAGAAATAGGCAGGTAGAGAAAGAGAGACAATGGACTTGTCAGGGCCTCCAGCCACTGCAGACAAACACCAGATGCATGCACCCCCTTGTGCATCTAGCTTATGTGGGTCCTGGGGAGTCAAACCTGGATCCTTTGGCTTTGCAGGCAAACACTTTAAATGCTAAGCCATCTCTTCAGCCACCTAAAAATCTTTTAAATTTTATTTTATATATTTATTTGAGAAAGAGAGAAGGGGGACAGAGAGAGAGAGAGAGTGGGCTCACCAGGGCCTTCAGTTGCTGAAAACAAACTCCAGATACATGTACCACCTTGTGAATGGCTTACATCAGTCCTGAAGAATCGAACCTGGGTTCTTTGGCTTTGCAGGCAACTTCCTTGACTGCTAAGTAATCTCCAGCCCCATTTATTAAAATATTTTGTCATGATCAGTTTTTTATTTATTCAACAGTTGGATTTTCAGATTTTTTCAGATTCTCTTTAAGATACCTGGAGGCAATATATATAGAATATAATATAAAGACTGTACCTCTACCCTATCTTCTGGGGAGGTAGCCCTATTCTTAATTATTGTTTCTTTTTCAAAGAATGTAGCTGAATATGTGGTCAAAACATGAAACTTTTATTGGCTAAGACCTAGTTGGTTTATTTTGGGTCCTAAGAGCAGTTATTTTTTTTCTCAGAAGATAACAAACTGGAAGAACATTAAGAAATGTCATTTGTAGTGACCATATCCTAAATCAATGCATCCTATTCATGCTAAAACCCTAAAGCATCCTATTCATAGTAACTAAAACCCAATGACAGGCAAAGCAATGATGAATTTGAAGTATTAAATTGTTATGTGTCATCGAAGCAGTTGCAGTGGGCTTTATGTGCATGTTCTGTTATCCCTGCTGTGTAATTTCCAAAACAAAACAGGAAACATGAGACTGGTTGTGGTAGTTTGAATATATGTCCCCCAATATATTCAGTGTTTTACTAGTTATAGTTTTAAATTGTTATGTTGCTAGAGGCAAGGTCACTGGGGCCAGTCTTAAGGTGTGGTGATGGGTTTGAGATTCCATTGTAAAGATATGCAAATGTGTCTAGCAGGAGTTTATTAGTTTTGCTCTGTGTGGTGGCTGGGTGGTTTCTCTCCCTGCTTGGCCCTATGGAGAGCAGGCCGTTTCTCTTGCCAAAACAAAACAGGAAACATGTAGCCTGGTTCTGTGTCATTTCTCAGTTTGTAGCTACACTAAAGTGGTACCGAGGAGTGTGGGGTGAGATGAACCAGATCCTGTGGATGTATCCAACCTGTTTTTGGAGGAATGGGCATGGACTTGGTCAAAAGAAATGGTAAGCAAGTTTTATGGAATTCTGATAATTTGACTAAGTGCAGACAGTATTGAAGATTGCTTTAAGGGGAAGGAAAGATGGCAGAGGATTTGTTGGAACTGGGCTACTTAAGGGAATCCATCAGGCCCAGAAAGTTTGATCAGGTTAAATTTGTAATGGACTGATGTGCCTTTCAGTTGCAAAACCTGAAGCAAGCTAAAAGTAGAGGCACTGAGACTGGTTAAGCTGCTAAATGGAAGGAAGGTGGCCTGACTTGATTTACAAAACAATGGAGAGGATGCCTGAGGAAAGACAAAAATTTGTGGAAGGAAGGTGGCCTGACTTGATTTACATTAAAACAATGGAGAGGATTTTTGGTGCAAACTTTTGTTTTGACTGGAGAAGGAACCTCCCTTCAAGGCTATGATTTATTTTGTCCCTGGATTAAGAATATGGCTGTGTCCTGCACACCTGGTATTAGTTTTGGACATTGCATGGAGTGGTCATTGCATTCCAGGAGCCTGCTGAGATGCGGCATGAGGAAGGGCATGAAGACCTTCAGGAATCGGCTGGAAGAGCCTTTGGAAGATGGACCGTGGGTTGCATGGAACAAGATGTTTTGGATGACTGTGCAAAAGGGCCCATGGAGTGCAGTGTTGGCATGTTATGAAAGTTTTCCCTCTTGTCTGCCCAGCTTTTGGAGACTCTCTGGTTATATAATTAAAAGTTTGATGATGGCTGATGGTGATTGAGTTTGCATTGTTTTAGTCTCTCCTTGCTATTCCTTATACAGTTAAAATGTTTACACATGTTGAATTATCTTGTTTGATTGTACAGGACTCACTATCTTAAGTTGATCAAGACTGTGAGAACTTTGAAATTGGACTGAGTAAATTTACAATGTATAGTTATAAATCTAGATTAAATATATTGGGGGCATGTGGTATTTGAATATATGTCCCCAATATATTCAGTGTTTTACTTTTATAGTTTGTATCTTCAATCACCTTGAGTCACTTCTTAAGGTGTGGTGATGGGTTTGAGATTCCATTGTAAAGATAAGAAATGTGTCAAGGAGTTCCTGAAGTCTGCTGTGTGACCTTTTGGCTGTAGTTAGATAGGCAAGATGGAACTTCCCCTGGAAAAAATAAATAATATCCCTTCCTCCATAACTGTGCCTGGTCTGGAAGTTCATCTCAGCGAACCTGAAGCTGTCTGCAACACTGGTTCTGTGTCATTTGTTTGTAGCTCTTTACCATGTATCCCAGTGTCCACATAATGTCTGAGAATTTGTTGCTTAGGGGCTCAAAATGCTCTTTTTAAGGAATCCATCTCAAAATAACTCATTTGTTCAAGATTTTTTGGTGCAATTTTATCTATTCCCTACCTGTGAGACATGTGCTTGCATCTCCCCAGGGAAAACCTTTCACCCAACAAGAATGACCAGCCTGTACACTCTTGTATTTTGTCTAATTAAAATATATTAATATGTATTAGAAAACTCTCTAGCATAATTTGATTTATCTTCTTTATGATCTTATGAGTCTTTGGGGGTACTTATGCACTAAGAGGTCAATGAAACTAGATAGGCAAGATGCTTTGAAAAACAAGCTAGAAGCCAGCAATGGTGGCATATGCCCATAATCTGAGTTTGTGTTAGTCAAAATAAGGATGATCTCAATTGCAAGACCAATGTGGGCTATATAGTGAGACCCTCTCTCACAATAATAATTTAAAATATATTAATATGTATTAGAAAACTCTTAGCAATTTGATTTGCCTCCCACACCTTTTCGTAAACATCTCTAAGTGTTCTACATTGATTTTTTTTTTCTCATTACTATGACAAAAATACCTGACAAAAGCAACTTAAGAAATGAAGTACTTACTTTGGTTCCCAGGTTGAGCGTATAGTCTACCACGGTGGAGAACGCTTGACAAGCGAGAATGTGAAGCAGATGTTTTAGTCACATTTCATATCTGTCAGGATGCAGAAAATGTCTTTTGATGCTCAGCTCATTTTCTATTTGTTTATACAGTTTGAGCCTCCATCCTATGGAATACTGAAGCTCAATTCATTGTGTGTCTTCCCTCCTCATTGAAAACTCTCATGATACATTCTCACAGACATGTCCATGGATGTGGGTCCATAATGAGTCTAAATGCAGTGAAGTTGACTATGGAAATTAACCATCACAAGCACATAATCACAACAAACACATGAAGTACTAATCTTCAAAGTGAAATATTGTCCTTTATATTTTAGATTTCCATATGTGACATGTTCAATTATGATAATCATATTTAATTAAAAATGTATGCTAGAAATGATGACTAGCTTTCTTCCTGAAGTTCATAATTTATAGATGAGAGTTTCTTTCTAAAAATGTACATAGCTTCATTTCTTTCTCATTTGCTTATTATGCATTTTTTTTTCCTCTGTAACAATTTTCACTTTTAAAATAGCCTTATATGTTGTTTTAAAAATCAATACAAAGGCAACCTACAGCAAAAGAACTTAATCCAAGTGTGGTGGTGCATGCCTATAAGCCTATCTTTGGGGAGGTGCAGGTAAGGGAATTCAGACTTCAGAATCATTCTCAGCTTCTGAAAACAAACATCAGATACATGTGCCATTTTGCACACCTGGCTTTAGATAGGTACTGGGGATTTGAACTAGAGCCAACAGGTTTTGCAAGCAAGTGCCTTTAACCATTGATCTGCTTCTCCAATTCTGTGCTTTAATTTAATTTCATAGACTTACATCTCATTTTTCCTAAAATTCTTAATTTCAAACAAATTTTTATACTACATATTCTTCAACACTATCAGTGAAATTGAGTAAATTTGTTTTAAAAGAAGGAAAGTTAAGCATAAGAAATATAGAAAACAGGGCTAGGGATATTGCTCAGTGGATAAGGACATTTGCTTGCAAAGCCTGCCTGCCCAGGTTCAATTCTCCAGAACCCCTGTAATAGCCAGGAACACAAGTGCCCCATGAGTCATCATTTGCAGTGACAACTGGACCTGGTAAGTTTTATAATTCTTTGATTTTATTTTTCTAGATTTCAAAGTATGTTGATTATCCAATATTTGTAACATATTGCATTTTTCTATTTTTTTCTATTTCTATAACATTATTATATTAATATACTAATATTCTCTACTTACAGGTGACATTTGCTATCTTTATTCTCAAAATTAACAGAAAGACTTCCTCATACCTGGTTATTTATTTCTTTAAATATATCATGAACTATAAGCTCTATCCATACTCAGATATGTAATGCTTTGTAATTAGTAACATATTTTTTCTTCACAGTTTTTTTTAAATTTCTCAAAATAATCATTATGAAAAATATGACTCTTATATTTTGCAACTCTTTGTTTTTGTGAATTATAAATATAATTTTTAAATGTTTTATGCCTACTATCAAAGTGGCCAAATAGCCTTTTCACAATAGAATTTATTGATATCGATATAAGGTCCATGAATTCTTTTTTTCAAGCCAAGGATGAAACATTTAAATAGGAGATAAGGTTGAATTGTGACAAACAGAGGCCCGGGCAATAATATTTTGCACATAATTTAAAGAAACATTATGACAAATGACCCAAATATATTTAACCTCAGTAATTATATCTAACTTGTTAGTAAAGTTTATACCTTACATGGTATAAATGAATTTCTAAATTAATTTTGGTGAAAGTTTAAGGAGGTGATCTTAATAGGTGTTACAGAACAATGCTCAATTTTGAAATTGGGAGAGGAGCAGTTTTTCAATCTCTCTTACTCTCTCTCCATCTCTCCTACTTCTTGTTTCTCTTTCAACACTTTTATGTAGAAAATTTACCATGAAAGTACTGATAAATATTTACTCTACTTTTTTAAAAATATTTTTATTTATTTGAGATAAAGGCAGACATAGGTTTTGGTATCTTATATTTTCATTATCATTTGGTTCTGGGATTTTTTTAATGTATAATTTTATTATTGATAACTTCTACACTTACAGACAATAAACCATGATAATTCTCTCCCCTACTTTCCCCTTCACAACTCCATTCTCCATCATATCCCCTTCCTCTCTCTGTTAGTCTTTTTTATTTTGATGTCATCACTTTTTTCTCCTATTATGAGGGTTTTGTGAAGGTATTGCTAGTCACTGCAAGGTCGTGGATATTAAGGTCAATTTCTGTCTGGACAGTTGCAATGTAAAAAGTGGTACTCTTGGCCTTTTTTTCTTGAATTGGCATCTTACAGGGTTCTGTTATATATAATATATATATATATATTTTATATATAAATATATATTGCAATATTTTCTGTTAATATAGTTTTTTTGAAAGGTAGGGTCTCAATCTTAGTTCAAATATAATTTTTAACCTGGATTTCACTCTGTAGTCTCATGGTGGCCTCAAACTAATTTAAAGAAACATTATGACAAATGACCCAAATATATTTATCCTCAGTAACCTATGCCTCCTGAGTGCTGGGATTAATGCTCAATTTGTGTGCTACCATGCCAATCTCTCTTACTCTGGCTCTTACATTCTTTCTGCCACCTCTTCCATGTAGAAAATGACCCTGAGCCTTGGAAGGTGTGATAGAGATGTTTCAGTGCTGGGATTTTTTACTCCTCTGTCACTTCTTCTCAGCACAATGGTGCTGTTAGTCTTTTTTTTTTTGATGTCATCACTTTTTCCAGTGGTCACTGCCATCTGAAAAGAGAAAAAGTGGTACTCTTCCTTTGGCATTCTCTAAACAAAAGGGAGAGTAGCATTAATATATGAATATGAACATTAAGTGTAGTGCTTGCTGGGCAGTTTCTTACATTCTTTCTGCCACCTCATAATATGTGCATTTAACTGGACAGACAAGAGGAGGCTTTATACCAGTGGTCACTAAAGCTCATGACTTCCATTAAGTGTAGTGCTTGCTGGGCAGTTTGGTGAGCATAATATGTGCATTTAACCAGACAAGAGCAGGCTTTATACTCCTAAAGCTCATGACTTCCCCCGCCATGGATTTTTGATTAGGTTTTTCAGTACCATGTGTGTATTCCCTCCCATAGAGCAGGCCTCAAGTCCAATTAGAGAGCAGTTTGTTTCCCCTAGAACAGACATGCCAAAATTGCACCCATTCAGTCATTGGCCTGGCTGGCCAAACATGAGGTTTCCAGTGTCCATTGTTTTCACTGCTGATGACTTCTATATACCACAGGGCTGCATGCAGTGCAGCTTTTTCCAGCTTTCAGTTGGCTGGTCTACAGGGAGGAGGTTTTCAGCTCTGCCCCATCTTGATTTCTCAGTGACCTTGTCACCCAGGCATGTGAAGTCTTCAGCAACATGGTTTTACCATCTGTTTCTCATGGGAAACCAAGGGCCTTGGCAATAGCCTGTAATGTTTGGAGGCAACAGGGACCTCCCTGGCCAGCAACTCACTGGAAGGTATCCTATCCCTGGCACTGAAAAATTTCTAATAAAAATCTACAGCTTCTGGATGTGCCACTATCCAAAAAGAATGGGTTTTCATGTCTTATTGAGAATCTCTTGAAGTTTGATTGACCCTCCCCCGCCTTTCTTTTACTCAATCTCTTCTCCTGGCCTCATTTAGGCCATTCCACTCCCTATAATTTGTTCTTCTACACACACATACACACATATATCATACCCTTAATTCCTTCCCTCTACTTCCTCTCTTATAGCCTTTTTCTAGATTACTGGCCTCTGCTACTGATTTTTGGTTCCAGCTTACACATAGGCCTGCACATATGTAGCTAGGATTCACATATGAACATGTGACATTTGGCTTTCTGGGCCTGGGTTACCTCACTTAGTATAATCCTTTCCAGATCCATTCATTTCCCTGGAATTTCATAATTTCATTTTAAACTATGAGTGGTGGTTAATGCCAGTAACCCTTTGAATGTTAACTTTAGTACAAATGAATTATCTGACCAGACATTACCTCCAAAGCTGAAGTGCCTATACAAATGGAATATGTCAAGAAGATCTTATCAAAACATCAATAATAGCTGCTAGTTGCCTTGAGGTACATAATGACTGTTTTAATAGTAACTATGTAATGCAAATCTAACTTCCAAGGTGGATTGATTATAAACCTGTTATACATAAAATAAAACAGTCATAAACAGTACTAGTGAGTAGAGATGAAGACAATAATATCAATTTTAAATTGGGAAAATAAGTTTTCATGATATATATGAATAGTAGCTAAGTATGGTATATTAAAAGCATTCCTTTCATTCCAGATGACAACACTTAATTATCTAGAGAGGTGTCCCAGTAGGTAAGGTGTTTGCTGCATAAACATGAATGTATGAGATTGGATCCTTAGAATTCACATATATTTCCTGACAACTTGATAGGTGCTTGTCATCTCACTACTACGGATACAGAGAGAGTGAATCCTGGGTGCTCAATGGCTAGTTAGTGTAACCCAATTGGTCAGTTTAGAAATAGAAATATTTTCTCAAAGGATGAAAGTAGAGAGATGAAAGACCCCACTGTCTACCTCTATCCTGCACACACATATACATGTCTACATAGGCACAGGTACTTGTGACCACACACACAAAAACATGCATGCATACCACACAGAAACATTCAAATATATATATAATATAATATAATATAATATAATATAATATAATATAATATAATAACATTACTCTTGAGTGAATACTTTAGGTGTTGACATGACTGGAATAAGGGATTGTTAGGTGGAAGAGCATTATTTCTGGATTCATTTCTGACGTGCTTTCAGGGGAAATACCTACAAGTGCCTGTGGACTGAGGGATCAATCACCACCCAATTTGCCAGGGTACCAATGGATCCAAAACGGTCTCCTCACTCTCTCCTGGCACTCAGGCACACCTCTCCCCACCACCCCCTTCCAAGATTCAAAGCTCCAGATCCTCCATACAGTAGTCTATGGCACTTGCACCCCAGCCTACCAAGTTGTTAGCATTTCAGCCTCAGTCTAAAGATTATGACATTTCTTCTGAATCTTCTATCCAGCCTTTGCCTCTACTATGACTATATTTGCCTTCAAGACTTTCTGTTTGTCTTTCATATTCAACAATGTAAATATTGTTATTGCCCAACATATAGTATAAATAATAGTACAGCCAAACAATAATTTTAACTTTAAAATAACTGATCCAGGAGCTCTGTGGAAACATGGACAAAACTGAAAATAATGTATGAAATTTCAGATAAGAAATAGAAAGTATAATAAAACATAGAAATTTTAAAAAGAAGATATAAATAAAAATACAAAAACAGAAATGAACAATGTGTTCGACTTCATTGCCAGTGGGTGAGATAATTATCTATCAACTCAAATACATATGATAGAAAATTTACATAATAAAGTGTTGGAAAAGGCAATTTTAAAAAATCAGATAATTGAGCTGCAAAGATGGCTTAGTGATTAAAAGTGCTTGCTTGCAAAACCTTTCATCCAAGGTTCAGTCCTAAACCATTCATGTCAATCATCACTAAAAGTCACTCAAGGGTCTTGTGTTCATTTACTGTGGCAAGAAGCTTTGGCATGCCTACACATGCCTGTGTGCGCTTACACACAAACAATCATGTGTGTGTACGTGCATACAGAAGTAAGTAGATGCACCAATTCCCTCTCTCTCACTCACTCGCTCTCTCTAACAAAAAAGAAGTAAAAACTTTAAAAAAATCAAGAATTCAAAATATGTTATGACAAAAATAAATTATTCCAACATATACATCATTGCATTTCTAGCAGGAGAAGAGGAACATGGAATAGAAGCAATACACATGCTTTGGTATTACATCCATGCATGCAAAATTCTCACAGTGAATTTTCTCTTTCCTTACTCAATTTATTAAACTTGAAGTGACTATCTCACATTACATTTGTCAATATTCAATCACACATTTTTTTATACTTTTGCTTATTTGTTCATTTTGGGGGCATTTTCTTTTCTTGATTAATAAGGCTTGATTTTTCCTTATAGCTAAACTTTTTTGTAATATAATAAATTGGTTGAAATCTTTTTAACATTGAGTGACCAAAGTCTTGCTTTATATCTTTAGCTATAGATCTGGATATTTCCCTTCCAGGGCTGACCACAATCATTAGAAACCTGACTGCCATCCAGTATCATTTTCAATAGTGCTGAATTATTGCATAAGAAATGTGGGTTAAAGCAGTTATTTTTGATAGGGAACTGTAATTATCTGTGGATTGTCTGTTTGAAAGCATGAGATAGATTTTCTCAGCTTTTTCTATTACAGAACATAAGACCCAGTACTGATCACATTACTCAAGGGAAAATATTTTTCCATTGAAGCCAAAATATGATTAAAACCACCTGCATGCACAAATATGATGGTTTTCCTGTCTGATTCCAAAACATTACACCAGATAAAAATTTTCTGAATAACAATTCTCACACAGTCAAATCTAAAGTTATTTTTTTTTACTTGTTTAAACCTTATATCAGAAGCTACATTGGTATCAATTAAGCATACATTCAATACTTTCATTAATGTGACATCCTAAATTATTGCTAAAGAATGAAAAATACACCCTTATGAATATAAAGTTTTATACAAAGATAGTAAAAGAACCTCAAAATATCACATTTTATATATCTAAAACCATTGCAAACTTATTTACCCTTCAAAATCTTAAGATCTTTAAAATCTCAGAACTTTTACTTTAATTTGGAAATATACTTTCAAAGATTTAAGAATGCAGTTTTTTTATAATTTTACAGAAGGATTAAAGAATTAATTTTAATATTAGTGCAGTTCTATAATGCCAGCACTGATTTTAAGGGCATTGATATCATGTATTTCCAGAATTATCCTGTTTACAGATACCCTTTTTTTTTTTTTTTTTTCAAGGTAGGGTTTAACACTGGTCCAGCCTGACCTGGAATTAACTATGTAGTCTCAGGGTGGCCTCGAACTCATGGCGATCCTCCTACCTCTGCCTTCAAAGTGCTGGGATTAAAGGCATGCACCACCATGCCTGGGTCCCTTCTTTTTAATTTTTATTTTTAAATTTATATTTAATTTATTTGAGATAGAGAGACAGAGATAATGGACAGGCCATGTCCTCCAGTCACTGCAAATAAACTCCAAACATATGTGCCACCTTGTGCAGCTGGCTTACATGGGTCCTGGGAATCGAACTTGGGTCCTTTGGCTTTGCAGGCAAGTGCCTTGACCTCTAAGCCATCACCCCAGCCCTCTAATTCTTCTTAACTTAAAACAAGCAAATAGCCTCCAAGCCTGAGAGTTTCATTCAGGATTCAGGTTGTCATGACTTCAAGCTTCTAATACAAGTGCCCAAGTTTCCATAATTTCTGTTAACCAGTAGCTCATTACAGTTCATTTCTTTTTTATGATCACAGTGAAACTAGACTAAACTCTTAATGCCATGGGCACATTGTCAAACTGTCACTTGTGTCCATTTCCTGATGAAAAATAATGAAGCTATGATAAGGACGAGATGTTCTCTGCCCAACAGAGGAAAGTGACCAAACAGAGACTGGAGAATTTAGTGTTGAAGCAATTATGACCAAAAGGAATGCTTGTTCTCTTCAAAACCAGTAGTGTATTAGCTCTTGATAGAAAACACATAATGTATAGGAAAATGACCTTTGTAGATTAACTATATTAATAAAAACATATTTTGGAAGTGGAAATCACAATTTTTAGGAGAAAATGTTTTATAGAGCATTAGACTTTATAAAAATAAGTTTTCTGAAGTACCATTCAATGTATTTGGTCATTTTAAGAGACTCTGAAAAGTAGAGAGTTGTTAAAGGATGCCCTCCATCTGCAAGGATTTCTTTTCTTTAGACTTAGGTGGTGTGGTCCAATAAATGGCAAGCTCATGGTCACAATAGCTTCAGAGTAATGGAGTTGTCTGAAATATCTAGAAAAATATAAGGGACAGCTAGAGAGATGGCTGAGCAGTTAAGGTACTTACCTACAAAACCAAAGGACTCCTTAGGACCCACATAAGCCAGATGCACAAGGGGGAGCATGCATCTGGAGTTCTTTGCAGTGGCTGGAGGCTCTGGCGTGCCCATTCTCTCTCTCTCTCTCTACCTGCCTATTTCTGTATCTCTCTCTTTCAAATAAATCAATAAAAATAAAAATATAAAAAAATACAAGGGACAACAAGCATTCCAATGTAAAATTAAATGGCAAATATGACAAATATGACAGTTGAGCTTTGAGATCACTGGTCTTGTAGAATGTCTGTAGCCAAGAAATGTAGTGGTATTGGTATGGAATAGGTCTGTAAAGGTGTTTAGTTGAGAGGAAGTTCCTCTTCTGAATGACTTTGTGTAGAAGAGCGTCACAGTGGGAGGATACATGAGTCACTACTCACCTGCATCAATGCTGCATTGCTACTGCTGTATAGGAAATTGGAGCTAGTTTCCATGGCCGTTAAGAAATATAACTTTTTTAAAGCTTTAATGTTAGAAAGGAAAGTAGCATCATATGATATATATATAATCATATGATATATATATAATTATGGCCAACTGCAGATTTCTTATAATAGAAAGTGTTCTTTAACAATGAAACATTCTGCAGTCATGCATAAGCTTTTATTCTTTCTAAAATTACTTATCAACACATAGCCAATGCTAAAATTTGACATTTTATGGTCCATTGTAGAATTCTTTCCTTTGTGAAACATAATTCTATAGATCACCCACAATTCAACAAAAAGTGAATATCAAGTTATACACCAGGCTATAATTCACATGCTGAAGAAAACATTTACTACAATTGAAGCATACTCTAGATGTTATTCTAAAGCCAAATTAACAATTGCTACCACACATGTGAATATGCGATGTTGACCATTAGTCCAAGGTAAAACCATTTCATGAAGAGAAAAGTAGAACTTTTTTGTAAGGTAAGGAATGAATATCCTAAAGATAAAAAATAAATGGAAGATCAACATACAGGTAATTTTTCTCAAAATAATGTTCTTCATGGGTTCACTTCTTGAATATCTTCCTGAGTGTACATATCAGTACAAGAGACTTAAAAGAACCTTCTACTCCAAAGACATAGTATATAACTCAAGTGTCAACACTACGTTTGATATTTGATATTATCTTTTCTAATGATTGAGTTATGTTCTGGTATATGTTTATATGCCTCATGCATTGGTGATTTAGTTAATTCATGCTATTTAACAAACATCTACATTTAAGTTATTATTTCTCTGGTTTGCTTATTTTTTTTTTCTTTATACACTACTCACCATTTTTAAAGCTCTGTCTAAAGCTACTTAGCTTTCACTCTGCAAATTAAAGAGATGATATGGGGCTAAAATTCATTACCAGTGTTCATATTTTAAAAGTGAATTTAGAGAAATAGATCAATCATTTGGTGAAAAATGTTATGGAGGATGACCTAACCATTCTGTTGGTATTTTAATATTTTCAATTATTAAATATTCATTGTAAATCCCTAATGTTGAAATTTTAGTCAGATTATTATCTTGTATTTACTGATAAATAGAACATTTTCTGATTTTTCATAGTAATACCTGTGTTATATTCTGATATGTATTGTCTTTGCATAATCACCTTAATTTAACTTTGTAGTTGTTTTTTTTTTTGTTTGTTTTTTTTTATTTTATTTTATTTTATTTTATTTTATTTTTTTTGGTTTTGCAAGGTAGGGTCTCACTCTGGTCCAGGCTGGAATTAACTATGTAGTCTCAGGGTGGCCTCGAACTCTCAGCGATCCTCCTACCTCTGCCTCCCAAGTGCTGGGATTAAAGGCTTGCGCCACCACACCCGGCGACTCTTTGTAGTTGTTTACACAAAATTTTAATATATCAGAAAGACAAAGCAGCCTGTTTCCTTAACCTTCAAAAATATTTATCTTTTTCAGGATGCTAAATCATAATTCTTTATGCTGTGTACTTGTGACATTTAGGACCAAATAATTATTTGTTATGGAAGTTGACTAATGCATTATGGAATTTTTTTCAGTGAATATCTGAATGTGATGGTTCACACTGATTTTCAACCTCACAAGATATATAGTCACCTGGGAGACAAATTGCTGTACATATCTGTGAGGGAATTTGTAGATTGCATTAACTGAGGTTGGACGACCCACCTGAACTGTGGGTGGCAAGATTAATGGACTGGGGTCCTGAGCTGTATTAATGGGGGAAAAAAATCAAGACAAACCCCAGCATTCATGACTCTGCTTTTCTGACTGCAGATGGAATGGTACCAACTTCTTTATGGTCCTCTCAACATGCATTCCCCACAATGGTGGATTGTACCAGAGAATGAGAAGCCAAAATAAATTTTTATTCCTTTATGCTGCTTCTTATCAGTTCTTTTGTCAAGGCAAAGAAGGAAGTAACTAATACACGGACTCTTACCCTGGAGCTGCCAGTAGGTTCCATATACAACATAGTTGTTGCAGTCAAAACAGTCCTCACACAAAACACACTAGAACCTGGTAGATAACCTGCCCCAAGCTGAAACCACCTTGGTAAATGACAACATTTGGAGAAATAACTAAGTGTGGGCTCATATGGTAAAACTGAGTACAGTTTGCTGAATATTCAATGGCTAACAAGATGGGGATTCTACTTAGCAATGGAAAACATCCAGATAACACAATTTCTATTGTGTTTCCTGGTAAATAATGTAAAGGCTTAACATAACATGGCCTGGGTATGGGCAGATGTCTATTACACAACTGTGTTGCCTGTATTTTGTGACCTTTATGGTGTAGCAACATTAATTTGTAAGAGTGTTTATGTTTTCATATTTTAATTGTTTTAAATTATATCCCATAAACAAATATAATTGGTAATATCATTTCTTATTAAGATTTAGAAATAAGTGACTTGCAGATACAATAATAGCAGGGAACAAATTAATTGTCCCAAACTTGATTTTAGGACGTAGAAAATAATATAAACCTGTCAGTTTTAAGTGATAAGTAAAACATCAATAACTATAGTTTTATGAGAGCTTACATGGAATAGGCATGGTTAAAAATATTTGCATGTAGAAAACACCCCAAAACTGAAATAGTTATAGTTTCTTGTGGTCCTAGGGGATGACTAGTCTCATCTGAGTGCTACTTCTGATTCACTTAGTCTTAGTTCTGACTGTAACCATGTGGATGGTCAATTTGCTTCATGAAAGATTACTCCCACATGCTTGATCTTTTCTGTTATTTGTTGATCAGATGCTCAGCTGAGTTTATGGACCAGAACTCTTTCACTCTACTTCATAAGGTCTTTACTTGTGGTATGGAATTCTGATTATATGGAAATAACATTCTAAGAAGCCACCCAAGCTTGTGAAAGTAAGAAGTGAATATATCTTGAAGTTCAAGTTCAAAAATCACTAGTGAAGCTTTCCTTCTATTTTATAGGTCATGACAATTCCAGTAAAGTACAAATTTAAGAAGAAAGAAATTTGATCATTTAATTTAAGAAAAAAACAAAATATTTGTAGCCATTTTTAATAAAATGACATTAAGTGAATTGAGAGGACAGATATTATTAATACATGAGAAACTTGAAACACAAAGATACTGAAAAAGTTATAGCAGCAAAGACTTCAAAGAGACATGCATTTAAATAGAGTTATGTGGACATAGAGATCAACAAATCACACTGTATTATGCTCAACAGAAAGAACGCAAATTATTTATTGATGAGCAAAAATAATGTTTTCTAGTACACTGACCTTATTTTTCTGTTTAATTTGGATTCTACTCAATAAAATTCCAATAGTTGAGAGTTTCTTAGTGATTATAATATCCATTAATATTTTTATTATTATAGCAAAAATATTTATATGACCATTTGAGAACTAGTATTTTTTTAAATATTAAAGTTCCATTACATGTTTTTTTTTTTATTTTTGGTATTATGGATCAATTAAAAGACTTTAGACTATGGGGATGTTTGAACATCATTAGGATTTATAAAAACTATAGGGACATTTAAAGTTGTACTGAATACATTGTATTATATATCATGTATGGATATCAGTTTATGGGGACCAGAGGCAGAATGTGGTGGTTTAATTCAGGTGTATCCATAAAATTAGGTGTTCTGAATGCTAGGTTTCTAGCTAATGGAGATTTGGGACTTAATGCCTCCTGAAGGTAGTATATTGTTTGGAGTGGGCTTATGGGTATTATAGCCAGTTTCCCCATGCCAGTGTTTGGCATACTCTCCCATTGCTGTGGTCCATCTGTTGTTGGCCAGGAGGTTGATTTCTACCCTCTGCTCATGCCATCACTTTCTCTTGCCATGATGGAGCTTCTCCTCAAGTCTGTAAGCCAAAATAAATCCCTTTTTCCCATAAGCTGCTCTTGGTTGGGTGATTTCTGCCTAAGCAGATTTATTAAAACATCCCATGACAGTTCACTGTTTATTTTCTTCTTGCTAGCAGTATTATGTAATTGCCAGAAGAGGAGAAAATGGTCCTTATTTTACTCATTTAATAATAATTATTTATTGGACTGCTAAATAAAAGAAATGAATAAAATTTCACCATTCTCTTTTATCTCAATTATCTTGCTATTGGCAGCTGTCAAAATATATTTAACATAATACACCCAAAGAACTTATGAGTTGTGCTTTTTTTGCCACTTAAACAACATAATAAACATAGATATGTGGAATACATCAATTTGAAATTTTCATAATGACACCCAATGTTTTGTATGCTAACTAAAAAATTGTTAATTAATGAAAAACAAGGCAAAAAGAATTCTTGAATCTATTTATACATTCCATTTAGAAAGCTCAATTTCACTCCAATCAAATCAATTTGGATTATTTTTTTTTACTGGATGTATGGTATTATCATGTTAAAAATGGGGAGGCGACAATGTAATATGCTTGTAATCTACATTCAAAATTGTGTTGGGTTTTTGTTGTTTTTGTTGTTGTTGTTGTTGTTGTTAAACCTTCTAAAATTGTTCTGCTAGATTTGTATGACTTTATCTTAAGAAAAGAATGGAAGACAATACTTTGAAGTTAATTTTTAAGAATGTTATATCCCTGCAGTAGTTTGGATGTATGGCCCCATAGACTCAAGCTTGAAACTTGAGTCTCCAGTGGGTAGATCCATTCTTGAGAAGCATCATGTTACTGGGGGAAGATCTCAGAGTTCAGCTTGTAACTAGGTGCTAGGAATTCAGGAAGGTCCTTAGACCCCAAGCCCTGGGCTCATGTCTACTTTTAACCAAAAAATTGAATGAAATAAAACTGAGAAGGATAATTATTATATTTATTTAGGGAAGTACAGAGTCAAGGGAAAGACACTCCTGTACATTGAGAGCCCATGTGGAGGGCCTGGAAAAACTGTGGAAAAGACAGAAAAGAAAGTTCAAAGAGCTCCTTCCTTGAGGAGAGCAGGAGAAGGTAAGGAGCCCATGTGGGCAGTAAAGCCTGGGGGCTCTCCCCTCTGCACAGCCTAGGCAGATCAAGCAGAGGAGACACTCACCAGAAGCTGAAGGTTCACCAGTGGTCAGGCAGCCCAGAGCACTTGACCTCCCCTCACAAACATTTTTATAACCTTATGGTTGTGGGCCCTACCTTCTAGATCACATGAGCCAGAAGAACAGTTGATGGATTTGAGCTAGAGGCTGTCTCAGAAAGAGGCCACCCCAGGTGCCAAGTTCTGAGATCTAAGCTCGACCAACCACAATGTCAGTATTCTAGAACAAGACCTCCCTCTCAGGGAGGGGCTCAGGTATGGAAATTAAGCAAGAAATTAAGAATTCAAATCAGCCTTTGATCTTAACAAGTGCAGACCTTCAATCTTTTTTTTTATTTTCAGGGGCCCAGTCACCTTAACTGAAAAATGCTACCTGACTCCCTCTCAAGTCCTAATAAGATGTGTTTGTTTGTGGATGTTTAGACCAGCTCTAGGGTGTGTGGAGAGTAGTTGGTGTTCTGGTGGTTTTGTAGTGTTGGTTGTTTTGTGGTGGTTGCTGTTTGTTGTCAGCTTGCTGCTATTATCTATGGAAATGAGCTAGCTTCTTTCACCACTGACGGTATACTCCTGGAATGTGAAACCTGAAATAAGCCCTTACCTCCAACTAGCTGTTTCTGGTTGGATATTTGTCCCAGCAATGTGAAGGTGACTGCAACAGTAATTTGGTAACAACTGTGTGGGCATTGCTGCACTGAATCTGACCATATGGATTTTGGTCTTTTGCAATTTGTGGTTGGAGGAATGTGGCAGGACTTGGTACTTGGGATTGAAGAGGCCTCACAGTGTGGTAAGCAAAAGTTTTAGGAGCTATTATGGTGAGAGTTTGAAACTGCTAAATGAAGAGAGAATTGTGCTGGGTTATGAATTTTCAAAGAGTAAGGGAAGCCAACAAAGAACTTTATTGGAATTGGGCTACTTTCATAAAAGCTCGCTGAATTCTTTTACCCATGCCCAAAGAGTTTAGTCAAGGTTGAATTTGAAAATAATGGACAGGTAGGCTTGGCAGAAGATATAGATGAGAAATATATAAAAGATGCCCAGTTTATCACAGAAAAAAAAAAAAAAAAAAAAAAAAAAAAAGGCCAGGTTAAAGTTACAGACAGAGACTGATTTTAGGTTGTTGAAGGTACAATTGTTAAACAGATTACCACCATTAAGGATGAGCCAACTGTTTTGCATTGGGTCAATGGAAAAGATACCTGAGTGTAAAATCCACTCAGGAAAGGCTCAATACATTGGAATGAAGACTTCTTTACAAGGGGGTGAGTTAAAGTAAGAATTCTAAAGGTGTATCCTGCTTCTCTTCAAGGTTAGGATTTAATTTCCAACCCCATTAGCAAATTTGGTTATGCCACATACCCGGTGATGGTTTTGGAAGCAGGAAACCTGTAGGGAAGTGGGTAATAAAGTTCACATGGTTCCAGAAACCACATGAGAGGCAGTGTAAAACAGGGTGAGGTCCCTGTGTAGAAACCGAGTGAGACCATTACATGAAGTTCCAGAAACCACTGCTGGAATATGGCATGGAAAACAAGGTTGAAATAATCCCTGTATTGGAGGACAAATAAGGCCATTGTATGGAGCTGTGAATATGGACTGTGTTTTACATTGTAGACCCAAAGATGCTTTCGAAATAACAGGATTGTACTATGGCTATTATGGAGAGCTGGTGGCTCCTGACAGAATGAGACCAACCCATATGGAGGAACAGTGTTAGAAATTCAAGAGACAGTCAGCAGTAGTTGTGGATGTCAGACTTGAACTGCAGATGTTTGATGTTTACCTGATGGTTATGGATTTGTATTAATCCAGTACATCCTTGTTATGCCTTATTTCAATGGAAATATTTACTTGTTGCTGTTAGAAGTTGGAAGTATATAATTTGTTTTGATTTTATAGGACTCACAGTTAAGAGACAGTCTCAAATCTCAGATGAGACTTGGGAGTTTAGAACAATGTTTGAAGTTGTACTAAATACAATTTGTATTCTGAGATATTCATGAGCCTATGGGGGCCAAGGGTGGAATATGGCAGTTTGAGTGTATGGTCCCATAAACTCAGGCTTGAAATGTGAGTCTCTAGTGGGTGGAACCCTACTAGAGAAATGGCCTGTTATTGGGGGTTAGTCTTGGATATAAGTGTGTGTTTTGGGGTGGATGTGAGTCTAGCCCTCTGATATGTGGAGAGTAGTTGGAGCTTTGGTGATTGTGTGGTGCTGTTTGATGGTGTCTTCTGCCATGACCTATGGAAATGAGCCAACTTCTGCCATTGAAGGAGTTTCCTGTGGTAATTGTAATCCTGAAATAAACCCTTCCCTCAAATAAGTTGCCTCTGGTTGGTGTTTGTTCCAGTAACAGAAATGCGACTATAACAATCCTCGATGCTGACTATTCAAACCTATATCAAGGGGCTGGAGAGATGGCTTAATGGTTAACTGCTTGCCTGTGAAGCCTAAGGACCCCAGTTCAAGGCTCAATTCCCCAGTACCCATGTAAGGCAGATGCACAAGGTGGTGCATGCATTTGAAGTTCATTTGCAGTGGCTTGAGGCCCTGGCGCACCCAATCTCTCTACCTATCTGCTTCTTTCTCTCTGTCTGTAACTCTCAAATAAATAAATAAATATGATTTAAAAAAAAAAACTACATCAATTCAGCTTAAATTTCTAAGATAAAAATTTGTAAACCTATGCTTTTGAGTGAGCATGAGTGCTGAAACTTTCCTTATCCTTTTTTTTTCTCTCTGTCACCCCCTCTGTCATTTTCTTTTTTTTTCACCACTTTTCTTTTCTTTGAAACAAAACAACAAAATTATAAGCACTCTAGGCTCAAAATAGTAAGAATTCTATGTAACATCAAGTAGATTGTGAAATGGTAATACATCTCTAGTCAAAAGAAGTCAGCATCTCTGATTTTGTCTTGTTGAAAATGATGCAGGCATTTGAGGGACTTAGTGAGAAAACTGCTTGAAGGAAAATAGCTGTACAGAAGGTGTAATTCATATTTATGTATAGTATACACTATAAATATGCACATGGAGTATGAATATATGTACTCTAATATACATTTAAATTCAGAAACATTTTCTGTATGACCAAAATCAATATAATAGTATTAAAGTTATATCCAATTTTATTTCAGAATTTATCATCAAAATGTATATATGTGGTGGTTCTTATTATCTTCAAAATGAGAAATAATTTAACTTGTATTTGAAATGTCAAATAATTTTCAATATTTAATAGTTTGATTGCCTAAGTGCATGTTATATGTCAATTGTCATTTCCCTCTATTGTAAGAAAGTGCTTTAGATTTCCTATACTTTAGTTTTACAATTGGTAGAATAGAGAAATTAAAGGTAATTATTTCATAGAGTTACCATCAGACTCAATGTGACCTCCCCATCTTAGAATAGTTTCTAACAAGCACACTGGTGATTGTTCAATAAGCATTAATGATTATTATTATATTAGCTCTGGATAAATTTCCTGCTGTTAACTTTTACAGATTCCTCACTAATGCAGATAATTTTTATTCAATCTTATAATTATTCTAACATTATTATTGTAGTGTAACCTAGCATATAACACAAATGTTTTAGTATCTTAAGGCAGATAGCAAAGTTCCAAACTTGATCTCTAAGGTAATAATCCTTTCATTACAACTCTGCAGACAGAAGTTCAAGATCAAGGTATTATCAAGGATAGTTCACATAGACAGCTGCCTACTCCTCCCTGTGCCTTTAAATTGTCCTCCTTGTGTGTCTGTAGATATCATGACCTAATCCACTCCTTCTGCTTATTATGGCAATTCTAGGGGCTGACCTCATGACTTTGATTATGCTAAGCAAATTGTTTATTGCCGAGCAGTATCTACCCCTCTTTTCTTATAAGGATGTATTAGATTAGTTACTATAAAAAAAAATCTGGTGCTGGAGAGATGGCTTAGTGATTAAGGAGCTTGCCTACAATGCCTAAAGACCCAGGTTTGATTCCTCAGTGCAAATGTAAAGCCAGATGCACAGAGGTATAGGCATCTGGAGTTAACTTGCAGGGCTGGAGGCCCTGGTCCACTCATTCTCTCACTCTGCCTCTCTTCTCTCTCTGCTTTCAAATAAATAAAAAAAAATAGTAAAAAAATCCTTCAGTCACATTCTGAAGAACCAAGACAAGACAAAACCATGAGAATATATATATATATATATATATATATATATATATATATATATAGACATTTTATTTAGTTATTTATTTGATAGTGAAAGAGAGAGAAATAGGCACATAGAAAGACAGAGAGAATAAGTGGTACCAGGGCCTCTGGTCACTGTAAACTCCAGAAGCATGTGTCATCTTGTGCTTCTGGCTGTATGTGGGTACTGGGGAATCGAATGCAGGTCCTTAGGCTTTGCAGGCAAAGGTCTTAACAGTTTAGCTATCTCCTCAGATCTTAATAATTTATTTTTTATTTTTTATTTTTTGGTTTTTCAAGGTAGGGTCTCACTCTGGCCCAGGCTGACCTGGAATTAACTATGCAATCTCAGGGTGGCCTTGAACTCATGGCGATCCTCCTACCTCTGCCTCCCGAGTGCTGGGATTAAAGGCGTGTGCCACCATGCCCGGCTTAATACATTTTTGTAAAGTTCTAATCTTTACAAATTCAAATAAATATTAATACTTATTGGCCTCCATTTGTTTATGCTTATTTTTTAAGGAATAAGCAAAACTGTGAATTCTATTATAGCCACTTCACAATGGGACAGATTCAGAGAAATATATTGTTAGGGGACAACTTTATTTATGAGAACATCATAGAAAGGACCTACACAAATCTCAATGAGATATATATATTATATATCAAGAGAGGTAATAAACACAATGTCACATAGGTTATTGTTTCACAGTGAATGAAGTTAATGTCTTCATATAAGTACAAGGCATAAATGCTAAAATGATTAGAATATAATATAGTAAATACATGAGCCAGTGACAGTCATTTGCCATCTTTGTAATTTTTTAAATGTTTTTACTATTTTTGAGGCAGTGTCTCATTCTACCCAAGGCCGACCTAAAACTCATTCATTTCAGCTCAATTGTAATTGTATGTAAGGACAAACATATTCTATTTCTTGTTGAATAAAACGTAGTGTTGCCACATGACTGTGTTTTCCTAAAGGATGTATTCACTTTTACTTCAGCATAAAAGAAGAGAAAGGGAAAAATCAAAATGTTTTCAGCAATAAACTATGTGAGAGTAAGAGAAATATCAGAACTCATGCCTAAAAGCTTCTACTTCTCCCAAGAAACAACAAAATTTGAGTCATTATTCATTGGGAAAAAATGAATATAATACTGCCTTTGTGAATAATTCCATCCAGCAAGAAATTATCCCATCTTTCTGTTGTTTGTTTTTTTTAGATACTGGTCAGGTTGAGCATGCCATGTTGTCAGGCTGCTATGAAAGTAGTGATTCTGCTTCTTTAATTAACTTTTTTGGTGCTGGGATTACAGGCATGGACCATGTGCTCAGATTTGGTTATCCTTTTTAAGTATCACACCAATCTTAGAAAAAAAGAAATATTCATGTTCCAACAAATTATTGAAAATGAAAATATTTAGAATTAATCATTTTCTGACAATCTTAGCTTTCATTATCATTTAAAGATTAAGGTATTTTAAGAATATCCTAGCTATTTTCTCCTGAAGGAAACACATTATGCCCCAAAAAATGACGTTCTTAAAAATCTTTTTCCAGCTTTTTTTCTGTAAATTTAAATTCTGTCTTATGTTGTATAGTTGAGTTGCATTTTCAAAAATATTCAAAGCAATTAGTCTATAGCCTCCAAATTTTATGAATATATGATCCATTAGAACTCTTATTCCCTGCAAGACTCTTATAGAATTAGAATATAGACAGAGAACAAATATTCTTATCTATATTTTGCAGGTAGGTCCAAGGAGATATTGAAAGTTGAAAAAGAAACCTTAAGTAACAGAAGGAATATCTTAAATCTGCTATGCCTTTAGAATTTAAACTTTTTTTTTTTTTTTTGCCCCTTCTCCTCCCTTATGGCAGCCAAACTTCCTTTTCTTTGCCTGATTTCTTCCAGGTGCACAGGGCTATGGACAGTACCAAAGAAACTTAAACCCTCAGTTTTAGTTCCAGGAGGAACTCAGAATGTGCCATGGATTGTGTTGGAATATTATCAGCTCAAAGCTTGAGCTATAGCTATCTCCACATACCCTATGCCACCAGAGTCTGCTGAGTCAATTTGTATTCAAAATAAAATTGTATAGTTTTTCAGAGTCCTTTGGTATTTTTATAAGTATGTTAATATGATATTAGCAAAGTATTGATAGGAGTGGTGTTCTATCACTGTAATTTGAGGAGATTATGGAAGTACAAATACCTCTACTATATTGAGGTCAACTTTAAATTTCAAAAATGGTTTGGAATGCTTGCATCTCCTTGATGACATTTTTCCCTGACTCTAGACCAAAGCAGCAGGGAAAATATTTGAAGAGATGATTTATTATGTCACATCTTACAATGTCATTCCACTGTGATGTGGATATTAATGATGCACTAACTTTTCTTTCACTGCAGTAAATAATAGCTTGGTGAAGTGACACTACTGAGAAACTATTAGAACAATTGAAGAACTAAGCAATGAAGTGTAACTATCCATTACTAATAATTAGTGTTGACCTGACATGGCCTTTAAGATGGGTGCCCACACAGCTTACTTAGTTTCTATTAAACATGTCCCATTCCATTCAGTAACTACAATAGCACCCTTTCCATAGGAACAGAACTAATCACAATTTCCTTCAGTAATAGGAGCCCAAGGATGGCAAATCTAATAAATAGAAATAGAAATATTGATACAATGACACATTCATTTTTGTCTTTAACCCTGTGGGTTCCCGTTGCCCTTCAAAAGTAGCTGACAAATGCATTATTTTCTTTTCTATTTCCAAGGTGGATGTCTATTTATATTCAGCCAAACTTGATGCTATTTTTTGCTTTGGCACTTACCTTTTACTAAATAAGTTTGGGCAAATCAAGAACTGTAAAAGCTAACTTTGCAAATATAGAGTCAGTAATAAAAACAAAGATATAAATAATGCATACCCTGTACTCCCTCATGTTCTGTTCACAAGAACTTGAGGGAATGCCATCACAGAAACAAAATCTCCACATGGTTTCACTCATCTGTGGTTCCTAACCTGGATCAGCTCATGTTGTTGACACACCTGATAGGCCACTCAGGTCCAGATGATAGGGATGGGAGATATTGTGAGAGGGGAAAATAGCGAGGGGGTCACAAAACTAAACCCCAAATGAACTGGTACTATAGAAATCTTTATCTCTGAAGACCGACTAAAGGATTTAAGCCTCAACAGGAGTATGGTGGGTACATCTGAAAAGAAGGGCCCTAGAGAGGGTGGGATGAAGCCTAACATTATTATTATTATTATTATTATTATTATTATTATTTATCTCTGGCCTGTAACTCCCACTTCCAGAATGCAGTTACTGCCCACAATGAGCTGTTGATCAGAGAGACCAAAACAAGACAGGCTTCTATCAGAGCACTTTATTACCCATCTGAGGTAAAAGGTAAGATACTATTGCTGAAGATACCACATGCTGCTAGCACAGAACATGGAGTGACCTGGCTTGAATCTGGAAGGGAACCAGTCCGAAGATAGTTAGCCCATCTAGTGCTGGAAAGCTGTACATGAGCTACTGGGGGAAAGTGGCAAGAACCATCTGAGCAACTAGGAGTCTAAGCTATTCAGTAACAAACACTGTAGCAAGAGGCACAGAGAAGTCCAACAGTATCACACAGCTTTGGTGGGTAACCGATAGCTTTGTGATTGGCTAAAAGATCTTCCCATCAGAAAGGAACCCACATCTGGAAGTGGGAACCAGATCAAAATGCTATGGAGACAAAGAACATGATCTCCAATGTCAAGCTCCCACTAGTCTTTTGCTAAAAGAGGACCTCCATCCATCAAATTCTCCCTAAATTATCAAGGCTTATCCTAGTTAACCTGTGCTGACTTCACTCTCCACTGGAGGTTCTGTTTTTTCTTTTTCAGAAGGCAGTGAGACCAGAGGAGATATACTGCCCCTCACACTTCAGTCAAGCCCCAGCTGAAACCACAGAGGAAAAGGGGAGATGAGCATGAATGCAGCTCCCATGGTGAGCCTGACAATCAGCATCAGGGTGAAGGAGACAGATGCTAATGATACTCAACACCCACCAAAGAAAAGATCCAGAGGCTCCCAAGGGCTCATCACTGAAGTAGCCTTAAAACACTCCCAACATGGCTCAGGCAATTCTGCAGAAGAAGGGACAGAAAGATTGTAAGATTTACAGGTTGGGACATCATGCCCGGAGACATTGCCTTCCCCCAACAGCTGACTGCTGCTCCCACAGTGCATAACCCACAGCCCAATAGAGAATACTTGCATCCTTACTGAGGAGGGCCCCCAGTGGAAGGAGGGCAGGGAGGAGGGCAAGTATGGTACCAACTCATGATATATCCATACTACGTATGTCCATAATTAATTACATAAAATTGTGTACATTCTAAGATTCAAATTGAATATGACAAATGGCCAAAGTATTGCTAGGAAGCAAAAATTAGAAAACCAGAGTTAACTAATCATTGGAAATCTTTCAAAATTTTCTTTTCCAATTAAAGGTTTTAAATATTAACTGAAACATTGAAGGTTAAAATATTAACCATTAGCATTGAAGGACGCATGACTATCAATCTAACTTCTATCTATCCACTGTCCTGTGTTGTTGAGTTTATCTAAACTGTTTCTTCACATTGTTGTGTTGAATGATAGATATGTATCTACACCTGATGGTTTCCTGATAAACGGACACAAGTTCCAAATCCTTTATTTTACTCACAACCCTTTCATAGGCCTATGATATGTGGTTACCTCTAATTCAAATGGAGTTATTAACAAATATCTAAGTTTTCACTAACGTAGAAATGTATATGTCTGAAGAAGGAAGCTTCAAAGGAACAGGGGATTAAACTCAATCTAACCCTTCTCTAAGGAACAGACAACAAATCTCACTGATGAGAGCATACAGGAATGTAGCAGACAGCTTCAGGTTCACTGAGATGAACTTCCAGACCAGGCACAGTTATGGAGGAAGGGATATTATTTATTGAAACTTACAGATCCAGGGGAAGTTCCATAATGGCAGAAGAAGTGACCTGCTCTCCACAGGGCCAAGCAGAGAGAGAAAAGCCAACCAGCCACCACAGCACACAAAGCAAAACTACAGCCAAAAGGTCACACAGCACACTTCAGGAACTCCTGCTAGGCACATTTGCATATCTTTACAATGGAATCTCAAACCATCACCACACCTTAAGACCGGCCCCCAGTGACCTTGCCTCTAGCAAGGTGATTGCAGATGCAAACTATAAATAAAACATTGAATATATTGGGGGACATATATTCAAACTACCACAAGGAAGATTCATACTTGATCTCTGAAAAGAGGAAAACCCTTCCTTAAGTGGAAGGGGAGAAAAGACAGAGCTGAGGCTAGACCATTGGAGGGAGGTGGAGAAATTTTGAGGAGACACTATTCTGCAGATCTGGAGATACAAGATCTGTGTAAGATTTAAAATAAGTTTGAGGGAGCTACGAAAATGGCTCTGTGGTTAAAGATGCTTACTTGACAAAACTGCCATGTTGGGTTTGATTCCTCAGTATTTACATAAAGCCAAATGCAGGAGACATGCATGCATATTCATCTGGAGTTTGATTGCAGTTGCAAGAGGGCTGAACATGCCCATTCTCTCTCTCTTTCCCTCTCTCTCCCCCTCCCTAATCTCCTTGCAAATGAGGGGAAAAAAAAAGAAAAGAAGAAGAGAGAAAGAAAGAAAGAAAGAAAGAAAAAGAAAGAAAGAAAGAAAGAAAGAAGGAAAGAAGAAAAGATGTATAAATAAGAGAAAGTATCCATCTTACAAGCCACAAAGCTCTAAGTACTGGCTTAAAACAACCACACTCTACAAAGGGCACAAGCCTTACACAGAGGCTTTTTTATTTTTTATTTTTTTTTATTTTTGGAGAGAGACACACACAGAGACAGACAGAGAGGGAGAGGAAGACAGATAGAAGAATGGGAGTGCCAGCAGCCTCTCAGCTGCTGTGAACGAAATCCAGATACATCCGCCCTCTTGTGGTCAAGTGCAGCATTGTGCCCTTGCGTCACTTGCATCTGGCTAAACGTGGAACCTGGAGACTGGAACCAGGTTCTTAGGCTTAGCAGGCAGGCGCCTTAACCGCTAAGCCATCTCTCCTGCCCCACAGAAGCTTTTATAAGGTATAGGAGCAAAGGGGATGCTTAAAGAGGAAGAAGCATATCTCTCAAACTCTTCCAGAACTCATAAAAATCTAAAGCAAAGAGACAAATACAAGACAGGCTGTGATTAACCTCTGACCAAATTGAGTCAAGCATCCTCAGAAAAACTCAACAGAATCAGAAACATGTCTTGATATTACATAAATAATATTTACCTCATTCTACCTTCCAACACAACCAAGGGATATGAGAAGAAATAAAAGGAAAGAGAGTGGGAAATAACAAAGTATTACCAAACAACCTATCAGTTAAAACACACTAATCAACTAGACACCAATGTGAGCTATATGCTCAAACTATCAGACAGTTAAACTTATAAAGACTAATATGATAAAATACTTTATTACAAGAGGCATATGGGATACATTAGCATATAGATGACTGAAGGAAAATATAAACACAGTAAAACATTGCGAAATTTTAATGGCAGAATAAATGGCAAAGATAATTCAGAATGTCTGAGACTATTCAATGATGGCCTTAGCACGTGGAAGAATGAGAGAATAATGACCAGTCTATATGAAGTGCCCACACTGGGAAAAAAATGTAAAGTGAAAAAAAAAATACCCAGAACACCCTGTAGTGGAAGGACTGTATCAAATGTTTTATAAATTTGGTATTATTTTATATCATTATGTAAAATCACACTATTTATTTTATATTACATATCATTATGTAATTATGTACACATATATAAATTATATATTAATATAATGTGATGCAATCTCAGCAGGTAAAGACAATGGAGACAGACTAAAATCTTTTTTTTTTAATTATTATTTTTTTTTTGGAGAGAGACACACAGAGAGACAGAGAGAGAGAGAGAGAGAGAGAAGACAGAGATGGGAGCGCCAGCATTGTGTCATCTGCTGTGAACGAAATCTAGATATGTGCGCCCCCTTGTGGTCAAGTGCGGCATTGCCCCCTTGTGTCACTGCATCTGGCTAAACGTGGGACCTGGAGATTGGAACCGCTGGAGAATGGAACCGGCGTTCTTAGGCTTAGGAGGCAGGTGCCTTAACCCCTAAGCCATCTCTCCAGCCCGACTAAAATCTTTTTGAAGAGATGATATAAACAATTTTCAGGAAACTTAGCACAACAGATTGAAGATGTTCAAAGAACCTTAACCCTAATAAAACAGAAACAAAAGTAACAAACATCCATATATGTGTATGTGATACATGACACAGAGCTAGAAAAAAACACATAGAAACACATTGAAATAAACACATAGAAAAGGGAATATTGATTATATTAAGAAAAATAAAGATGAAGCCGGGTGTGGTGGTGCACGCCTTTAATCCCAGCACTTGGGAGGCAGAGGTAGGAGTGAATTCAAGGCCACTCTGAGACTGAATATAGACCCGTAGTGAATTCCCGGTCAGCCTGAGCTAGAGTGAGACCCTACCTGGAACCCCCCCTCCAAAAAAAAAAAAAAAAAAAAAAGAAAAAGAAAGATGAGAATTATACTGCATAGATCTACCTGTCAAACAAAACTTCCATTTATAACACTGACACACATATATCAAATTATGTTCACCATATAAATATGTACAAATATTATATCAACTACATGGAATTTTTAACATGAAAATAGATGGACATGAAGGATTATCTTTAAAATGCTTGAAGAAAAAGATCCTCAACTCAGAATTCTAAGTCCAGTAAATATATCTTGTAGAAAGATAAAGATGTGGATATTTGAATTTCAGACAGAAAAAATATAATAATGGGCAGTTTGGGATCTCCCAGATGAATGAGTGAGTGAATAAATGAGTCACGATAACTCTCAGCAAGTAGCTAAAATTATGTAAAAGGCAATTTGGAAAGAACTGATGACCTTAACATATGTTTGACAGCTAAGATAAATTAATAGCAATGCGTGCAGTTTTGTAGACTATCTAAAACTAGTAAACAATTTGTGTGGTTTGAAGTTTGAATTTTATGCATGACACACAAAATGATATATTCATGCATAACATTAAGGTTTTTTCTGATAAATTATATATATGTGCTATAAACTCTTGAAAACCATTGATTTTTTGAACTTTATTTTTATTTTACAAATATTCATGCATATTTATGGATAGAGTGCATATCTAATCTCTGTATGCATATGGCATATTATATCAAAGCTCTTACACTTACTGTATCACAAACAAAACAGGGCAGCAAGAGACTCTACTGCTATTCCTCACAAGCATCTTAGTCCATTATGTCCAAATAGAAAGGGTCAGAGGAGTGAAAGGTTTGATGTAGCTGACAATAGGATAAGATTAGTGACCTAGTAATATCTTTGGCTAACTACCACTGTGGCTTATGCTCAGTTACTTTTCTATTTCCTGCCTAAATATGCACATTAAACACTAGGAGTAATTTGAGAAGTAAATAGAAGAAGAGAATAATTGTAACTCAATATTGGCTATAAGCCTATAAATGATGGAGAGCTTCCATAACTTCTATGTTCAAATACTACCTTCTTGAAATACAGAGGGTTTATTTTTAAAGAACCTTTTCTTTACACTTCTATTCAGGATACTCAAATAAAACTAATAAAAAACAGGCATACATTTAAAGTGCTACTTGAATAAGGTAAATATTTATGGTCTTCCAGATTACAAAATACAGTACTACATTTTGCTAGGGTCAGTCAGCTTTTAAGAAAGAGTAGAAGCAACATCTGAGCTGAAGTGACCCAAGGGTGTGCATTTCTCATGATCACCAGCATAAAATACCTCATCTAGATAGCACAGTGACATTGGGGAATGCATATTGAAAGTGGAGGTGAACATGGAAATCCAAAGTGGTTGTAGAAAGCAGAATTCATTACTCTATGAACATGTAATTAAATTTTTAATGTTAAACCATTTTTTTCATGTGATTCCATGAAGTTGCAAATATGGGTGGTATATTGGGAATGTAATATAAATGATGAAATAAATCTGCCAAAGATATTTGAAAACACCTTTATGCATCACTAAGGCTTCCAGCTATGAATGCTTTCATAAAGTCATGCTAGCTCAGCATTGCAATATTAAGCATATGCATGAAGCCTCAGTCAGGAATAATTAGGGAGGAAGGAATGAATGTCACAGTCATCAGAAACATAGTCTCGCACATCTTGCCCAACAGATTATCCTGTTCCAAGATGCTGGCTTAACATTGAATGGGCATGTGGACCCAGTATCACCAGTGAGAGGACAAAGTCAGCAATACAGGACTTAAGATTTCTGAGGAATTACTCTGCCTGCAGTATAAGGCTGAATAACTACTTTAGAAGAGATAAGTGTGGGTATAATTCTAGATTGTTTGTCTCACCGTCTTGCTATATTGATTTTAATGCTTGGTCATTCAGCATTTGGCTAAACTTTGTATTTGGTAGAACTCTCAAACTCTCATATCAGACATGGGCTACTTTCAATCTATGTGCACACACATCTAATTTTGTTTTCAGTATCTTTTCCAACTTCCGATTGCTTTTGTAATTGGCTGAAGTACATGTGAACAAGCTGAATATATATGTCCTATCTGCCATGCCCTCCCAGAATGCTCCTTTGCTTCATCTTCCAACATCTTTCCCATTCTGTCCTTCCTTACTTTCCCTGCCAAACTGATATTATTATATCTGTTGTTTAATGCATCATGCTTTGGAAGTGTTTGAAGTGTGTCTTCTGGCTGGAGTACCACTAACATCCGCAGATATCTACTTGGTTTCCATCAGATTTCTCTTTCTAAATGAGGTGGGTTCTGACTTCATGTTTGGAACAGACTGTTTTTTTTTTTTTTTTTTTTTTTTTGTTGTTGTTTGTTTTTGTTTTGGAGAGAGAGAGAAAGACAGAGGGAGAGGGAGAGGAAGACAGAGATGGGAGCGCCAGCAGCCTCTCAGCTGCTGCGAACAAAATCCAGATGAGTGTGCCCCCTTGTGGTCACGTGTGGCATTGCGCCCCTGCATCCCTTTGCATCTGGCTAAAAGTGGGACCTGGAGATTGGAACCAGCGTTCTTAGGCTTAGGAGGCAGGGGCCTTAACCACTAAGCCATCTCTCCAGCCCTTTTTTTTTTTTTTTTTGAGGTAGGGTCTCATTCTGGTCCAGGCTGACTTGGAATTTACTATGTAGTCTTGGGGTGGCCTTGAACTCTTGGCGATCCTCCTACTTCTGCCTCCCAAATGCTGGGATTAAAGATGTGCTGAAACAGACTCTTAACCTAAGATTTTTCATTCCTATCCTGGCTATCCAATTTAAATGGCACTTATTACTTACTAATATAGCAATATATATATTATATATGTATCATTAAATATATATATATATATATATATATATATCGGGTAGGAATCTTTATCAGTTGTGTGTCCCATATAAACTAGTCTGTTTTTAATCTTATACAAAATGTGAACTAACACTAAAATGAGACAGTGTAGTATCATCGTACATGAAATATTAGACCACTTACAGTACACTTGAAAAGAGCTTAATTCTCTACAAGCACTTAAAAACAAATTTATATGTTTGGGCTGAAGAGATGGCTTAGTGGTTAAGGTGGCTTCCTGTAAAGCCTAAGAATGCCTGTTCAAATCTCCAGGTCCCACATTTAGCCAGATGCAAAAGTGAGGCAAGTGCACAATGCTGCACATGCATACAATTGGGCACACACGTCTGCAGTTCGTTCACAGCAGCTGAGAAGCCCTGGTGCACCCATTCTCTCTCTGCCTCTTCCTCTCTGTTTCTCTCTCTCTCTTTCTCTCTCTCTCTCTTTCTCTCTCAAATTAAAAAATATTTGTTTATTGACCATTTAATGCATATAAATGTATTCTGATTCCATTCACCCTTATTACCATTTAATCCCACAGAAGATCCTTCTGAGCCCCTTTCTCTAGCTCCCCTTTGATTTTATATACTTTTTGTCTAACCTTTGAATTAGTTATGGTGCTTACATGGGTATGTGTAGAAGGATACTTACAGGAACATGGGCAAAAATACTAGAGGCCACACCACCAAAGTAAATGACTTCTCCTCCTCAGCGCTCTCTAACTTCATGGACAGGTGTAGCCTTAGGGTCTCCTTTCCCGTCCATGAGGCAATGTTGTCAGGCCATCTGTGTGGAGAACTTGTGTAGATAACCACAGCTGCTATAAATTCATGAGTGCAAGGCCATGTCACAGCCAGAAGTCAGAGTTCCACGACACTCATCTTTGTCCTCCAGCTCTCACATTCTGCTCGCTCTTCCACGATGTTCCATGAACCTTGGAGGGGGTGATGTGCATGTTGCATTTAGGATTGATCACTCATCAATCACTTATTCTCAGAACTTTTATCCACTAAGAGTCTCTGGATTAGCCACCACCCACTATAAAAAGAAGCTTCTCTGACAAATGTTAACATCACTGATCTATGACTATAAAAAAGTATTTGAAAAACAGTTTAAGATCATGTCCATTTAGCAAAAAAAAAATAGCATATTCCCCCTAGAACCTATGACTTTCTCATCCATGATCTTTTCACTAGATTTACCATACTATCCCTGTGTTTCCTCTTGTGGAGCACACCTCAAATCCAGTCAGAAAGCAGTTTGCTAGCCCTTGTAGTTATATCACTATTACACCAGTGAGTACATCTTTGCCTGGCGAATCAGCCAAGTATCATACAGAGACTGCAGCTAGGTAAGACTGTTGATGACCTTCATTCTCCAGCAGCTGGCACAGCACTTTCTGATGCTATGAACCTCTAGTCTGCAGGGAATTAGAGTCCATCTAAGTTCTAGCTTTATTTCTCTATTTGCTACAATAGAAGATTGAGGTGTTTTCAGCAATGGGAACTTAATAGATAGTTTCATGGATCATCAGGCAAGGTAGTAATAGCTTCTATTGTTTTAGAAGTTTCTCTTGTATCCCTGACCAACAACTCATAGGAAGATATCTCAGAATTGAATAAACACTTCTAAACTGCACAGTTCCTATGCAAATGCCCATTATAGATTTTATGTAAACATATTAATAATTAAAAATATTTTTAAGAGACAAAAGGTGGGAAAACATGATAATTGGCCATGGCTTTCCCACAAGGATAGATATGTTTAAAATATTAAATTTTGGGGCTGGAGATGACTCAGTGATTAACAGTATATGCTTGCTAAGGCTCATGGCCTGAAATTGATTACTCTGGTACCTATGTAAAGCCAGATGCATAAGGTGGCTCAAGCATCTGGAGTTGTGTTTGCAGAAGTAAGAGGTCCTGGAAGCTTGCTCTCTCTCTCTCTCTCTCTTTCTCTCTCTCTCTCTCTCTCCTTGCAAATAAATAATAAAATATATTGAGTTATTTTCTAAGTTAGTCTTATCTTGAACTTCTTTTGAAATTATAAAGTTGTATGAACCCAGCTCTCTACTTGTACATTGGGGGAGCAAAACCAAAAAACAAAATAATCATTCTATTTTTTTTTAACATTAGAGTTAAATGATGGGAAAAAACACTGCTCTAGTGATAATAGGAATGGTACATTGATTTATGTTAATGATAGCACTAATGTGAAGTATGTTTTTACTGATATTAAAAATGACAGATAGGATTTCCTTATCTCCTCCATGCATATCTATCATCATAACTGCTTAAAGGAACATTTTATTCTATTTGACAACATGTGGTCCTTTGAGGAACCATCCACTCTTAATTTTTTAGGAGTTCCTCTCTCAATGACTTATTTATTTTGTGCCAAAATGACTTAATAATATAGCCTTTATATCTTTGTTATCACAGATGATTTTTGTGTTCCTTACAGCAGAGGAATTGTGTATGGACAGGTACTGGCTTTTTTTCTGGTCCTTTCTGGATCACCAGGATCAGCCTGCATGGACTCTAGATTAGCTATCACCTGAAGATACATCATACCCCCAGAGAAGAACATCTACAGAGGGGCAACAAGAATATCAGAAGAACTTGAACAAATTGCTTATGCCTGAAGTGGAAGGAGAGAAAGATGAGAAGTGAGAGGAAACCCATCCATTCTGGTTTTCTTAAGAAAGAATTGATGAATCAGTAGAAGTGGTAGGATTGGCTAGTTTAGTTTTTATTTCTTTTTATTATGAATAAACTTTGTATGGATACATCATGTGTTGGTAACATCATTTCCCTCCTTTCTGGTCCCATTTCACTAAGGGCCTACCTTATGGGGTTGTAGGTTATGAGTTGTGAAAGCAGCAATCAATCATTGGGGAGAGGGGCAATGCCTCTGGGTATGCCATCCCAACATGTGGATCTTACTGTCTTTCCACTCTCTCTTTTGAAAAATTCTCTGAGCGGTGGTGGGTGTGTTTTAAGACTACTTCAGTGGAAAGCTCTCAGGAGCTTCTTAATATTTGCTTTGATATATGGTGAATATCCTCAGTGTCTGTATCCTTCACCCTGGCACTGATCTCTTCTCCCCAATTTCTCTGTGATTTCACCTGAGTCTTGGCTGAAGTGTGAGGGGTGGTTTATCTCCTCAGATCTCACTACCTTCCGAAAAATATAAACAGATTCTCCAATGGAGAATGAAGTCAAAATATGTTAAATGGGATAAGAATTATTAATTTAGGGAAATTTTGATGGATTTATCCCCTCTTTTGGCCAAAGACTAGGTGGAGCTTTTGGTTGGAGACCATAATCTTGGTCTTAATAGGATTATGGCCTGCTTCCTAGTTCCAGCTATGGGTTCCTTTCCACAGAGCCAATCAGAAAGCCTTTGGTCACCCACCAAAGCTGTGTGCCACCATTGCACTGGTGTGAACATCTTGTCAGCCTGCTTTTTCTGACTATCTTTGACCCCTGCTTGCTCACACCATTGTTGGATACTTTCCCCTAGCTCATGTAGCATTTTACAGCACTAAATGAGCTAACCATCTGGGAACTGGCTGCCTTCCAGATTCCAGCAGGGTCTCTCTGTGTGCTGTGTCAGCAGCATATGGTGTCTTCAACAATAGGGTCTTACCTTTTACATCAGGTCAGTATCCAAGTGCTTTGACAGAAGCCTGTCTCGTTCTGGGGACCTCATAGGTCTTTCCAATCAACAGTTCAATGTGGGTAGTCACAGCCCAAAGCCAAAAAAAAAAAAAAATGTTTAAGGTTAGGCTTCTACCCACCCTTTCCAGGGCCCTTCTTTCTTGATGATTCACCACCCCATACTTCTGTTGAGGGTTAAATGTTTAGTCTGCCTTCATGGAGAAATGATTCTATGGTACCAGTTTTATTTGGGGCTTAGTTTTTGTGATGAGTTTCCCCCATCCTCCTCTTCCTATCACCCCTATCCCTTTTATCCCTAGCTTTAGTTATTTCATTTGGCTCTGGATCATGAGGACATGACCTGGTCGTTTCGTACTTATTCTGGGGATGGAACATTTAAAGAAATAAGGGAAAAGAGATCAATCAACTTTTTTTTTTTTTTTTTTTTTTTTTTGCCCCTGGGTGATGATATTTAGTAAGCTTTCATAGGCCAGGAGATGCTCTGGATGTTAAGGGACTAGTGGTGCAGGTGTGACATTTGTGATTTAACCCTCTGTCTACTATAATAAGATGAACTCATTCAATTGTTCCGAGAACAGCTTTACCAGTTTGAAACCCCTGGAATCTATCACCTGAACTAAGGATATGATGTGGCTCCTTGTTCTCAGGTTTATTCCCAGTACCATTTAACTGTTGGACTGGATTTCTAAGCCAGCCTCTGCCTTTGAGAAAGATGGAGAACTTACATTGGTCATTTCTGTTCACAGCCACGTGCTTCTGTTCAGTAGTCTCTGAACCAGCCACAGCCTGAGCAGAACTGAGTTCTGGCCCCTGCAACTGAATAACTGAAAGTTATTGTTTAAGTTTGTTATACTTGGTGCTTAAGTCTATCTTCTAAAGAGTCTTTTACATGAGGTGTTTATATCAAAGTATTATCTTCTCCACTTGTAGACAGCAGCAATTAGAAAAATCACTTGAGGGCTGGAGAGATGGTTCAGTGGTTAAGGGCACTTGCTTGAAAAGCCTGATGGCCCAGGATCCATTCTCCCAGTACCAAGTAAACCATGTGCATAAAGTGACACGTGTTTAGAGTTCATTTGCAGTGGCAAGAGGACCTGGCGTGCCCCTTCTCTCTCATTCATTCATTCTCTCTGTCTCTTTCTATCCCTCCCTCCCCTTAAAAATAAGTAAATAAGGGGTTGGGGATGAGCGCTTGCCTAGCAAGTGCAAGGCCCTGGGTTCGGTCCTCAGCACCGAAGGAAAAAAAAAATCACAAAAATAAGTAAATAAATTTTAAAGAAAGGAAATCACTGGCATTTGCTGGTCATCCAGCTCTGAGTTCAGTGAGAGACTATCTGAAAGAACAGAGAAGAATGCCTGACCTTCTCCTCTAAACTCTTCACATGAAGCATGGAACATCACACATTTGCAAACAATCTTTCATATACATACATACATGGTACATGTACTATGCACACACTCTCAACATAAAAATATATACATATAAAATTTTACAAAAACATATAAGAGAAACAATAAAGGAAGAAAGGAAGAAAGGAAGAGGGGATGAAAGAAAGGAAAGAAAGAAAGGACAGAGAGAGGGAAGAAAGGATGGAAGGTAGGAAGAAAGGAAAAAGAATGAAATAAAAATAGATACATGTGACTTAATAATGCAAGTAAGGAAATGTAAAAAGTGAAATGCAAGTTGATGCTCAAATGGATCAAGAAGTAAATAGTATACCTTGTTTCATAACAAAGGTGAAAATAAATGGCATTAAAGAAAGTAGAAATTTAAAAAGTAATGGAAAACTTACAATTTTACATAATATTTAACAAAATGAATGCCCTAAAAATCATTGATTACCACTAGACATAACCTGTTTTAAAATTAATACATTTATTGATAAAATCTAGTTGTATTGTTTGTAGTAATTAGTACTTAAAAGGCAAATAAAGAAAGTTAATGGAAAACATTAAGCTTTTGAAAGAGCCTAGTCAGATTTGTACATTATGTTTCCACAAGTGTAATATCTCAACATGAGAACAAATCAATGACTAACATTCATGCATGTTGCAACTGGTCATAACTCCAGGCCCTTGTACTTGCTACTGAGGTTGGAAAGTAAAAATAATAATAATAATAATAATAATAATAATAATAATCCTGTAAGATTCTTTTAAAATCAGTCAAAAGAGTATCATAAGAATAGAGTGTAGCTAACAAACCAGAGTGTAAAGAGAAGGTTGTAGTTGTGGTAGTTTTGAATGTAAATTCTCCATGGTCTCAGTTTTTTTTTTAATTTAATGAATTTATTTATTTATTTATTTATTTATTTATTTATTTATTTATTTATTTATGAGAGAGATAGAAAGACACAGAGAAAGTGAGTATGGGCTTCCTGCCACTGATGATGACTTCCGGACATATAAGCCACTTAGTACATATGGTTTTATGTGGGTATTGGGAAATCGAATTCTAGACCTTAGGCTTTGTAAAAAAAAGACATAACCACTGAGAAATCTCTCCAGTTCTGGAAATTGACTATTCTTCCTACCTGAGTTACTGGCAGGCAGACCCTTGCTGGAGGAGGTGTGTCACTGGGGATGGATTTTGAGTCCCACCCTAAGGTATGTGTGTTCTGAGCCAGCTTGAACTCTGGCTGTTCTCTTTGCTCCCTGCTTGTGAATGTCTGATGAAGTAAGTTAGCTTCTTCCCCCATGATGAAGTGGCCCCTGGAATCTGTCAGCTTGAAAGACACTCTTCCTGCCTATGAACTGCTTCTGGCCAGGCATTTCCCAGCAATGTGAAGGTAGCTACAAGAAACATCCACTCACAGGGCTTCTTAATTAACGTTTCCCAACAGAGTAACTGTGAAATTTGTTGTATCATTTTATATATATGAAAGTTCTTATAAATTCTAATTTCAAATTACTTACTATTTACAACCTATGGAAATTGCCATCATGTAATAACTCTTTTCTAAATATAATGCAGATTATAGAAGTTCTTTGCAATTGATTTTATAGTATAAAAATATATAATGTTAACCATCTTTAAATATTTCTATTAACTGATCTCTAATTGGACATCAGACCTGCTCAGAAGAAGGGAAATCACATCTCATGCTGAGAACAGGTCAGAAGTCTATGGCTTGAAAATCCACAGAGCCTAGAGGGAAATCCCCAATGTTCTTGGGCTCAAAGGAGAGCATATGCTCACCAAAGTCTTCTAAATGTCTATACTTATGAATATACTAGATAAGGAACTGCAACTATTTTAAAATTTGATAATGTAGATAGAAAGTTGTTCAAAATAAATGCTTATTATTTTCTCTATTAAATGTGTGGTTATTGTAATAACTGAACAAATGGAGCAATAGGTTAAGAAAACGGTTTATAATGAAAGCTGGAGGAATTAAACATACTGACGGAACACTTGTGATTTTTTTTCTTGACAAAAAATTATCATGGAATCTTCCTTTAACAGAATTACAGTAAAAGAAAATGTTAGACAAATGGGTTACCTTGTAGAAATAATGACCAAATATGTCACAAGGATGGTAATTTCTGAAGTCACTATTTGATTCCATAATGACTAAGTAGGAAAACTTTTACATATCAAAACATAAGACTGCAAGAAGAAAGACTAATTATTAACTAAATTGTAGAATACTGTAATTTTAGTTTGTAGAACAACCTGCATGTCAATTTGTGTTTGCTTGAGGTATTAAATTTAAATAACCATTGTTGTTCATGTGACTGTCTTCAGAATATATCCAACATCTCAAATGAATTGAAATGCTAAAACATGACTGAATTTATAGGTAGTCCTTACTTCTTCGTATCCATGTTCAATGTTGAAAGTGACAAATTAAATATTACAATTTGCATTGCCTCCATGGTAAAGTCTGAGAGGGGGGTATTAAGAGGCCTTCCAGTACTGGTGTAGAAAACCATGACTGTTCACCATCTTCTTGTTTTGAAATAAAGCCACAGTACTTAAATACCAAGAAATGATCAAGTCCCACTTAAAACTGAAACATGCCCCTTTAGTTCTTATCCAAGGAATGCTAATAACAATTCCAGCTATAAATACTATCAACTCTTTTAAGTCATAGTTACCAATACATTTCCAATATGCTTACTTTCTTTTTGAAAATTTACTTTTTTTTGCATGTGGGCAATGGGCACATGAGATCCAAGGTCATTTGTCACTGCAAAGGAATTCCTGTCCAGCTTTAGGTGGGCAGCTAGAGATCTGAACCCAAGCTGGCAAGCTTTGCTAGCAAGCACTTTTAATAGCTGATTGGCCTCTCCAACTCCTTCTTTGTTTATTTAATTTTATAATAAGGATGTGTAACTGATATGCCATAATGTGCCTGGAATCAGTTTACAGAGGCTAGAGGTCCTGGAATACCCATTCTCTCTCTCTCTCTCTTTCTCTCTCTCTCTCTCTCTCTTTCTCTCTCTCTCTCTCTTTTTCACTCTCTCTCTCTCTCTCTGCCTTTACCACATAATAAATAAATAAATAAATAAATAAATAAATAAATAAATAAATATTATATGTTCATATTTAATGCATACAAGATGAGTTAGGAGATAAATACTTAGCCCCACAATCATAACTAAAACCATAAATATATCCATCATCTTGAGAATTATCATTCTGCCATTTTTGTTATTTATTTATTTGTTTATTTTTGGTAAGAGCAGTTAATATATGTTCTACAATCTTAGCTAATTTAGTACACATTAGAATTTTGTTAACTCTTGGCACTGTACTGTATGTACTGTATGTACTATATATCCAGTACTGAGCTATCCTTTAATACTGAGACTGTCAGAAATTGTTCTCTAAAGGAACAAAACTGCTAGAATGAATTATATTAAAAAGAGAATTTTTTGGATTAGCTTACAGTAGTCCAATAGCAGTTGCAGGCCCAAAAATCAAGGAGCCGGGTAGCTGCTCAGTCCATGTGGCCAGATACCTTAGCAGTCCCAACCCAGCACTGAAAACCTGGAGGCGACCTGAGGAGTCTCTAGTCTTCAATCCACGCTGGAAGGCAGCAAGCAGGTCTGGCAGCCAAGTGGAAGGAAGGAGCTCTTTTCACCCAGAGCTTCCTTAAATAAAGTCCCCCTCTGAGAGGTTCTGCAGGTCTGGGGAAGGGCTCACTCTGGGGGAAGGACTTTGTCCTTCAGTTAATCCTTCCTGGAAGCAACCTTGAAGACCCACCAAAAAGGGATTTCTTTTTTTGTTTGTTTGTTTTTTTGAGGTAGGGTCTCACTCTAGCTCAGGCTGACCTGGAATTCACTATGTAGTCTCAGGGTGGCTTGAACTCATGGCGATCCTCCTACCTCTGTCTCTGAGTGCTGGGATTAAAGGTGTGCACCACCACGCCCTGCTGATTTAACTTTTTTTTTGGGGGGAGGGGGTTTCATTTTTCGGGTTTTTCAAGGTAGGATCTCACTCTAGCCCAGGCTGACCTAGAATTCACTATGTAATCTCAAGGTGGCCTTGAACTCATGGCGATCCTCCTACCTTTGCCTCCTGAATGCTGGGATTAAAGGCGTGTGCCACCACGCCCAGCTTGATTTAACTTTTAACTAAGCATAAACCATTTGGTTATAAAAGTTGTTATTATGTAGTAATGCCATTTATTTCATTTATTTAACATGAAGCTGTCAATATTGGCTACAGGCTTTATCTGCATGAGGGTAATATTATATTGAACTACCAAAAATATATTTTTTGCATTCATAAAATTGTGAACATTTCTTTGATAGACTATTTGGTAACTTTATCCACAAGAAAACATACTGTCTTTTTTTTTATGTTAGTCATTTTCCTCTCCTACTATTTCAACTCTTCTTTGTATGTGTCATCTTTCTATTTCCTATTTATTATGTCCTTTTTTCCTCCTTCCTTTATACTGCTTGGGAAGCTCTTTGTATTAGCTCTCCCTTTTCTTATTGCTACTTAGGCATACACTGGACACAGAATTCTGGTGAGAGTTTAATGCAGAGAAGAAAGGGTAGGGACCTCTAAGTAGTTATTTTCCCTACATATTCCCCTTAGATGGTCTTGTTGGCGTGCTGCTACTAGAATTGTCCTTAGGATGGCTGTTTCAAGATGGTCAGGAAGCTCACTCTTGAGGCTTCTCTGGTGGTCCACAGTAGGCATTATCTGTGGGCTATGCAAGCAGCCCAGAGAACTGTTGTAACCAGCAATGAACTACATTGCTTTTACCTTCATTAAGGCCAATACCAGGGCTTTTATATATGCTCTCCAGTCTTCACTGACTCTCATTTGACAATCCTCATGACTCCAAATTTCTGTGAATAGCATTTTACATTAACCTTTGTTTAAATAGTTATGTAATTTCAGTCTCTTTTTTGGAACCTGATTGCTATGCCCATGTTTACATATACTAAGAAAACTTATAATTACTATTATTTTGTTTTTGTTTTTTGGAGGTAGAGTTTCACTCTAGTCTGGGCTGACCTGGAATTCACTATGTAGCCTCAGGGTGGCCTCGAACTCATGGCGATCCTCTTACCTCTGCCTCCCGAGTGCTGGGATTAAAGGCGTGCACCACCACGCCCAGCTTAGAAAACTTATTATTACCAGTTTGTCAGAACTTAGTATGTTATCACATGCTGGGCTTTATTAAGCCATTTGAAGCCATAAATCTAAAGCAAGACTTTAGATTTAAATATCTAATATTTAAATAGTAATTTAAATATTCATTGACTTAAAGTTCCAGAAAAAAATAAATTACAAACAGAAACTTTTTTATATTTTAATTTTATTTATTAGAGAGAGAGAGAGGCTAGAGAGTGAGAGAGAGGCTAGAGTGTGAGAGAGAGAGAGAAAAAAATGGGCCCACCAGGTGCCGCAGCTGTTGCAAACTAACTCCAGATGTATGCTCCACCTTGTGCATCTGGCTTACATGGGTCTTTGGAAATCCAACCTTTGTCCTTTAGCTTTGCAAGCAAGCGCCTTAACCACTAAACCATCTTTCCAGCCCACAAAAGCAACATTTTAAAATAATATTCCATTTTTATTAATTTATCTATTTGACAGAGAAAGAGGGAGAAAGAGAGAGAGAGAGAGAGAGAAGCCTCCAGCCACTGCAACAAACTCCAGGCACCTGTGCCCCCTTGTGCATCTGGCTAAAATGGGCCCTGGGGAACCAAACGTTGTCCTTTGGCTTTGCAGGCAAACCCCTTAACCATTAAGCCATCCCTCCAGTCCTCACAAAAGAAACTTTTGAGCAAAGAACATTTTAATACTGACTTCTTTACTTGGGCTTAAATACATTGTAATATAAAATGCAGACTGAATTTGTCATGATTCTTCATTTTTAAAAAAATAATCACATTTTAAATTTCTCTTTCTAAGAATTACTCATTTATATTAATGAGTGTGTGTGTGTGTGTGTGTGTGTGTGTGTGTGTGTTGTTCATGGGCACACTGCAGCCTTTTGCTGCTGCAAAGGAACATCAGACACTTTGCCACTTTTCATACACCTTTTACTTTACTTAATAATAGACCCAAAGTACAAGGGAAAAAAATTAATCTGGAGGGTGCTGAGATCTACGACAGCAATGAATTTTCTGTCCAAGAAGAAGGACAAAGGTATCCTTGCCAATTTTGCTGCTACATCAAAGCAACAAATGCCATGGTAGCAGTGCTTGACAAACTGTTATTTAGAAGGAAAAATATATATGATGAAACCAAAGGTAAAGAATGATGAAGCTGAGAAAATCCTGTTTCTAATATGGACAAGTAAAAGTTCATTAGCATAGTATAACTCCCTAGCTGACTTTTACATATAGCATGCATTTCTTCAAAAACTATATGCATCATGTAAGTATTAACTGTTACTTTATATTGTATTTATTTAAACAAATTAAATTTATTTTTAACTTAGTTTCAAAATCAGATTACTACATATTCAATGTACAATTCAGCATTTTATAAAACTGATTTTTTTCTTGTCTCTAGGACACATTTTATTAAATACATAGTTCAACAGCATTTATTTTTAACACATTTTTAATATATATATTTTTATTTTGGAGAGAGACACAGAGAGATAGGGAGAGGAAGACAGATAGAGATGGGCACGCCAGCAATCTCTCAGCCACTACAAACGAAATCCAGATGTGTGCACCCCCTTGTGGGCAAGTGCGGCATTGCACCCTTGCTTCACTTTGCATCTGGCTAAACGTGGGACCTGGAGATTGGAACCAGTGTTCTTAGGCTTTAGGAGGCAGGCGCCTTAACCGCTAAGCCATCTCTCCAGCCCAACTGCATTTATTTTTAATGAGAAATGTCATCATTTTGCAAGAAGTATTCACATTCTTTGAAGGTAAATATTTAACTTGAAGGACTAATTTGAGTATCTTAATTCTATACCAAGATGACATATTTAGGAGATGTTATAAACCCTGTAGCACATGACAATGTATACACATTGGAAAAAAATCAGCTAGATATGAAATCAGATTTCCTTAGTATCACTGATGCCTGAGCAACCGTTACTTGCCAAGCTTCCATTACACTTGTTATTTCAGTTGTCCTAATCAGTTTCATTCAGCAGCTGAATAACTGGGAACTTAATAGGACAAATATAAACAGAAGCTTACCTATCTGATAAAAAATAAGAATAAATGACTACGTTGCATCAATTACAATTAATTCCAGATTTGTAACATAACATAATAAGTAATGGACAAGAATACTTTTTCATTTAGCTACATTTCTTCCTTTTATAAAAGAGCCCACAAAAGCATTTATAATGTTTTCAGTTTAACGCAATGTAATAGGGGTGCACTTGACATCAATTTCCTTTTCTTTTCAGTAGGTGTCTTTTCAATAGCACAGAACAGATGCACACAGAAAAGAGATTGAATATCACTTACTCTTAGAAGAAAAAGCATGAACATATTTTTGAGAGACATTATTGCCAAGATGATATAGTGTTAGAAGTGATGCTATGTGTTTGGTCCTTCTCTCACTGGAAAGAAAACAAAAGTTTTAATCTAATTTGACCATGAATATGTTACTGGACATATCAATTCATCTTTCCATTCCTTAATTGAGAAAATTATAGGACAGAAAATGAATGCACTCTACAGGATTCATTAGAATCTTATCTTTTGCTCCATTTAAGGAATGTTTTTGGTCCTGTGGTGGCAAAATCCAATTTTGGAGCAGCTGGAAGAATAACACTGAAAGTAGAAAACAGACACCTAAAATGGCTACCCCTGAGGTTAAAATAGTCTTTAAACACTGGCCTCAACCAACGCCATTGCAAAGGCTGCAGAATGTATGTCCCAGAGCAAACTTGAAAACAGTGGGACAAACAGCTGCCAACCTAATGCCTGATTATTGCGCCAATAAAGGCTGATAGACAAAAGTATAACATGAAAACCAGTGAAAAGACAACCAAATGTAGTCAGGCAGTGCCATGCCATGTACATGCCTCTGCAGTGAGGGAGAGGAAGAGCACGGCCTGTCCTCCAGGACACCCTCCCCGCAAGCGCGCAGCACTGCTGAGATGCTCAGAGCACCATGAAAACAAGGCAGTAAATGACATGAATGCAGATGTGGGACAACATGCTGCTTCGGAGCTTTTACACTACATTAAGTAGAAGCGTTAGGTTTCAAACCAAAATTATGAGACTGCAAAGAAGCAGGAAGTTGTGACTCATGAGAAAATCAAAACAGACAGCAGAAATTTCCTTTGAGTGGACTTAAATGTCAAGATTAGCACACAGACTCTCTACACTGGCTGTTGCAAATATATCTGAAAGACAAAGGAAATTGTACTTTTAAAATAAAATATGATTATTATGATTTTTCAATTAGGAAATGCTGGTATTGAAATGAAAGTTATAGAAAGAAAACTGTCATGAATCCTGGAGTTGGAAGGAACAACCACCAAATGGAAAACTTCACTTGAAGGTCTCTGCAGTATTTGAGCTTCAATAGGAACAGTGACTTTGAAACAGATCCATGGTTGAGGAGTTTAATCAGCCAGCCAAACCCTTGCTGTGCAAGCATGAGGACCTGAGTTCTAATCCCCAACATCCATAAAAATGCCAGGTGGGCTGGGTTGTTCACTTCTAATCCCAATGCTTGGGAGGAAGAAAGCATGGATCACCAGTGCAAGCTATCTAGTTAGACTAGTGGAATCACAGAGGTCTGGGGTCAAAAAAGAGACCTTGACTCAATAAAAGTAATCAGGATAACAGTCAAGAAAGACACCCAACTTCAACCTCTTGACTCCATGTGCCCACACACATGTACATTATATATATATATATACTCTGCACACATGTATCTAAAAATGAGAAAAATATAAACAGAAATTATTTACTCTAAAGAATCGAAAAAATTAACAATATAAACAGATACTCAGAGAAATGTGGCAAGTATATTAAGTTAATGGATATATACATAATGAAAATAACAGAAGAAAAAAGGAGCAGAACAATATTTTAAATGTATTATCTGAAACTGTTCAACTTAAGGAAACTATTTCTATACATACTCCAGAAGTACAATCTAGAAAGAGAGTAGCAAAGAGAACTACCTCCAGTTACATTATAGTCAAAATGAAGAAAGACAAAGAGAAAAGCATTGATAGGGCTAGAGAAATGGCTTAGCAGTTAAGGCATTTGCCTGCAAAGCCTAAGGATCTCAGTTCAATTCCCAAGGATCCATGTAAGCCAGATGCACAAGATGGCACATTCATCTAGAATTCATTTGTAGTGGCTAGAGGCTCTGGCACACCCATTTTCTCTTTCTCTCTGCTTCTTCCTCTCTCTCTCTCTCATAAATAAATAACATATTTTTTGAAGGAAGCATTGATAACAATAAGGAAAGAAAAAACCATCCTCACCTCTTCATTTTCAAGTAAATTCCAATAAAATTAATATTTGACTTTTGTTCAGCTATAATGGATTCTGGTAGTCAGGTGGAGACATATCCCAAGTGCTGAACAAAACAAACAAACAAACAAACAAACAAACAAACAAACAAAAAAAGGCCACTACAAAAGTAACCACTTTTCAACAATTAAGGCTAAATGACGGAATTAGAGGTAAACATGAGTCATGTTATCATTCCAAGTACCTGGGCACACTTACATTATAATTCTTAAGGGAATTTCTTTAGGCAAAAAGAAAATCACAATATAAAATACTATAAACACACCCATACAAGCATACTAAAACATAATTATTTGAGATTCCTAGAACTGCTTTAACAAGTGCCACAGGCCTACCTTAAATCAATATAAATAAATATACAAACTTGGGAAGCTAGAAATCTAAAATAAACCTTAATGACCTCAAATAAAGATATCAGCAGGCATGGGCTCAGGTGGTTCCTAAAGTAGAAAACTTAGGTATTTCCTATTTGTTATCAACTGCCCCCATTTCAAGGTGGCATCTTGTACACTTCCTCTTAATGAGGAAACTTAAAAATTCATTGATACATATTTATTACATTTTTACTCAGTTACTTTCACTAGTCAATTCTTATGATGTCTTCACTAAATGTTATTCTTGATCGCCAAGCAGGGAAAATAACGATGATACTACAAGAAATCTGTGTTCAAGAGGTTTACAAATTGTGCCATAAAATGAACATTAGAATTATTACTGGAGACACTGTTGTAGGAAGATTGTGAGTTAGAGACCAGTCCTGGATACATAGTGAATTTCGGATTAAGCTTGGCTACATATTAACACTCATAAATAAATAACATATTTTTTGAAGGAAGCATTGATAACAATAAGGAAAGAAAAACCATCCTCACCTCTTCATTTTCAAGTAAATTCCAATAAAATTAATATTTGACTTTTGTTCAGCTATAATGGATTCTGGTAGTCAGGTGGAGACATATCCCAAGTGCTGAACAACTAAACAAACAAACAAACAAACAAACAAACAAACAAAAAGGCCACTACAAAAGTAACCACTTTTCAACAATTAAGGCTAAATGACGGAATTAGAGGTAAACATGAGTCATGTTATCATTCCAAGTACCTGGGCACACTTACATTATAATTCTTAAGGGAATTTCTTTAGGCAAAAAGAAAGTCACAATATAAAATACTATAAACACACCTATACAAGCATACTAAAACATAATTATTTGAGATTACTAGAACTGCTTTAACAAGTGCCACAGGCCTACCTTAAATCAATGTAAATAAATATACAAACTTGGGAAGCTAGAAATCTAAAATGAATCTTAATGACCTCAAATAAAGATATCAGCAGGCATGGGCTCATGTGGTTCCTAAAGTAGAAAACTTAGGTATTTCCTATTTCTTAACAACTGCACCCATTTCAAGGTGTCATCTTGTACACTTCCTCTTAATGAGGAAACTTAAAAATTCATTGATACTCATTTATTTCACTATTTTTATGATGTCTTCACTAAATGTTATTCTTTTTTTTTTTTTTTTTTTTTTTTTTTTTTTTTTTTGGTAGGGTCTCACTGTAGCTCAGGCTGACCTGGAATTCACTAGTCAATGGCCTCGAACTCTTATGATGTCTTCACTAAATGTTATTCTGGGATTAAAGGCGCCAAGCAAATGGAAAAATAACGATGATACTACAAGAAATCTGTGTTCAAGAGGTTTACAAATTGTGCCATAAAATGAACATTAGAATTATTACTGGAGACACTGTTGTAGGAAGATTGTGAGTTAGAGACCAGTCCTGGATACATAGTGAATTTCGGATTAAGCTTGACTACATATTAACACATTTTCCAGGGCCTGAAGAGATGGCTTAGCAGTTAAGGCACTTGCCTGCCAAGCCAAAGGACCCAGGTTCGATTCCCTAGGATCCAAGTAAGTCAGATGCACAAGGGATCTGGAGTTTGTTTGCAGTGGTTACAGGCCCTGGTATGCCCATTCTTTCTCTGTCTGTCTCTCTACTTTCTATCTCTATCTGTGTGCTTGCAAATAAACAAATAAAATTTAAAATAATCCAAGATAAAGATAAATAGAAAGAAATAAAGAAAAAAATGAAAGAAGGAAAGAAGAAAGCCTTAAAAAAAGATAGAAATAAAGGAGAAGGCAAGCAAGCCAGGAAGAGAAAGAAAGAAAAAAAGAAGAAAGAAAGAAAGAAAGAAAGAAAGAAAGAAAGAAAGAAAGAAAGAGAAGAGAAGAAAGAAAGAAAGAAAGAAAGAAAGAAGGAAGGAAGGAAGGAAGGAAGGAAAGAAGGAAGGAAGGAAGGAAGGAAAGAAGCAAAGAAAACAAACAAAGAGGAAGAGAAGACCAACAAAGAAAAGTAAGGAAGGAAGAAAAGAAAGAAGGAGGAAAGAAAAAGAAAAGCAAAAAGAACTTAAGAAAACTAAATTCTTTGTACAACTGTTCCTATCTATTGCATGCAAGCAATTAGAAAAAAAAATGCCTGAACTGGGCCATGTATTTATTTATTATAAAGGCTCATATGTCTTTAATTCCAACACTGGGGAGAGTAAATTAACCATAAATTCAAGCCCTTTCTGTGCTTATATAGTGAGTGCCAGTTCAGCCTGGGATAGATAATACTGTACTTCAAAAAAAAAAAAAAAAAAAAAAGAAACTGTCAAGTCTGAAGTGTCAATCATAGGTTTTACCTGGAAACTAAACGTTTTAGAATTTTAGCAAACATAACATAGCAGTGAAGGAAATGGATATTTAAGGTCATGGACAGGTATTGGGACATACACTTGTACCAGCACTTGGAGGGCTAAGATAAGAAGAGAAGGATTCCTTTGCTCCCATGCTTTTCCTTGTCCTCTTGTTATTCTGTTCACATTGTTTGATTTATTCATGCTTCCACATTGTTGATTGTAGAATAATAAGATGCAAGAGGCTAAAAACATCCTGTTTTATTTGGTACCGTGTGCCCAACCTTAAGCAAGATACGTGTATCATAGAATATTCACAATTAGTATTTAATTGATTTGTCTTAAAATGACTTTAGCTAACCAAATTGTAACATTTTTTATTAGGAATATACTTTCTATGGACACATCATGTGTTGGTACCATCATTTCCCTCCTCCTTGACCCTAATCTCTGAGGGCCCACTTCAGCGGGGTTGCTGTTATTCCCCATGGGGTGTGGATTATGCAGCTGTGAGAGCCACAGTCAGTCACTGGAGGGAGTGGGTGTCTCTGGGTATGACCTCCCAACCATTGGCTCTTGCAGTCTTTCCACCCCCTCTAAGAAGAATGAAGCATTTTATATGACAATAGGACATTTATAAAAAGATGAAAAATGATTTCACTATTAAAAAGTGGTTCAAAGTTAGTGGAGCCTGTTAGGGACATAATCTCAGTTTCCATTCAAAACGCCACAGAGCAGTTAGACTTACTTGTTCCCATGTTGATGATATTTTCTATTACCTAAAGGATAATTAGATATGAATTTTTTGAGTCTTGATGATATCCAAGTTAAGGTTAATGCAGCTCGATATTGTATGTCTCAACAAAGATTGCAAATAAATAAAACATCACAAATCTACCCAATGAAAAGTTTTTATTAAAAACTTGATAAAGACATCAATAGCAAGTCAATAAAGCAGAACAGAATAGTACTCAACGCATAGACATGTATTGAATATACACATGAATGGATAGGAGTGATTTCTCTTTTACATGGAATCTTAGTTTGATGGTATTCAGTGGGTTCTTATTTGCAGTTTCTCTAACAGACTTTACTACACAATGGGATTTCTATTAATTCTTTGATTTTTTTTAAGACCAAAGATTAGACATTTAAAAATTGAGTTGCCTTTATTCCTTAAAAATGCATGAGATTTATGTATATTCTCTCAATTTAAATATCAGCAAGTTAAATCCTATTGATTACCTATTTATTGACTGAATAATCCCTCCATTTGGAGAAAAATCAAGAACTATAATTACAAGAACAGAGACAACACAATAGAACCAATTCTGAAAATGCATCATTTTGGAGAAGATGATGCAAAGTTAAGTCATATTCCTGAAAAAAATGCAAACTCTTGTCAGTGCATGGCTTGAATGAGCTGACCACATGCCAGTTCCTTTATTCTTATGAATAACTATTCTTTTGTGCCAGTGGATAAGACATTCTCCACCCTGTAGCTTGCTTATCTATACCATTAACAAGCTACTCAATTCTCACTTATTTTTTATCAGCACAGCAGCCATGCAAAAAGAGACCAAAGTCAATCTCTATTTAACCTTGCTAGCTGTTAATGCAAACCCTTACTTGACAAGCAACCTAAACATAGTTATCTTTTCTTTTCAGAAACTAGAAAATCCCCATATATAACAGCTTGTAGCGTTCAGAATAGAAATATATAAAAATGCATATTTATAGCAAAGTAAGATGTCGTTCAATTATAACAAATGCAATATCTACTACCTAAAAGATGGGATATCAACAGAAGTGCATGACTCAAGTGAATACAACCTAGGAATCTGAGTATATCAACACACATAAAAATGTATTATTATCAAAAGGACAAAGTGGGGCTGGAGATATGGCTTAGTGGGTAAGGCACTTGCCTGTGAAGACCAAGGACCCATGTTCAACTCTCCAGGTCCCACGTATGCCAGTTGCACAAGGTAATTCATGTTCAAGGTCGCACATGTACACTAGGTACCACATGCATCTGGAGTTTGCTTTCAGTGGCTGGAGCCCAGGAGCATCATTCTCTCTCTCTCTCTCTCTCTCTCTCTCTCTCTCTCTCACTCTCTCTTTCATTGTCTTGCATTGAAAAAAAAAGAAAAAAGGCCAGTGTGTTGGGCTTGCCTCAAAAAAAAAATACAAACAGAAAAAAATGGACAGCTCTTAAATTAAATTTTATATGATACTATCAAATTAAAATACCTACTTCTAACTTCACTTCTTTATATGAATCCCTAACTATAATTTTATGTAAGAATTATAAGAGCAACAATTAACAGTAATAACTCACAGTTCTACTTTTTATATCAACATGCATAAATCTCACTTTTAATTGACACATTAAATTTTAAGTATTAAAGAAATTGGTGATTTTTTTCATATTTGAACAATGGGCAGAGTAAGATTCAAAAAGATTTTGAAATAGCATGTTATGCTATAGTAACCAAGCTTTATTCACATTTAGAGAATCGTACCCAGTAGTAGAGGATGAGTAATAAAACTCCTTATCTAAGAACAAAGGTTTAATTTAAAATTGCATCCACTCAATTGCCTTTATGATTAGGCTTTGTACCCAGGTCATACGGAGGCATGTGGCACATGTGCTGAATGGTCTTCACTCTCAATAACTCAAATCCTGACTTCAGACATTCCTCATAAAATTGACCACATATTGCAAAATCTTATTATAAAGGAAGTATTAGCTAAGTGCATTTTCCCCAAATTAATTTAAAATGTTCACAGATTTGTTGAGATTCAATTATTCATTTGTATTTGTTAGTAATATATCAAAAATATTCCAGTCAATATTCTTGTCCTCATCAAAGTTACAATTAAAGGACCTTTTAAGAATAGGATATATATATATATATATATATATATATATATATATATATATCTTGTATATCTTCACGAGGTTAATGAAATTCAGGTTAATGATAAAGAAATGATATAATGTGAAAACTGAACTTACTGTTCTTCATTATCTTTCAATGATTTAAAAAAATTTTAGCTTTGAAATAAATTGTTGAGCCTTTAATAAACTACCAGGAGGTGAGATTCAGTGTGGTAGATGGGTCCCTTTAAAAGGAATTAATAGTTAGAATATTCTAACAAGTTAAGGAGCATTGATTTTTCCCAATATAAACTTTGCAGATTACAATTTCTCTTAAAATTGAATCATATTTGCAAAAGTCATTTTGCTTTGTCAAACTTGAGGGAAATCTAAAAATAGCTATTTTCTGCATCATTATATGTGAGCATATATGTACTTTGTGTGGAGAAACTAAAGGAGGAGCAAGAGGGGAGAAATCATATTATTCATTTCATTTGTTTTTTAGTTGCCATAAAGTGGCTTCTCCATCTATGCTAGCACTCATAAATAATCAATACTAAATAAATTTCATTTATTATGCATACTATAATTGGAAATACAATTACACAGCATGCATCATACCTAGAATCCACTCATTTCTGATAACATAAGATCACTGACTATGGGATTCTGATTCTTCATGAATGTAATGGGCATGTGTTTCAAAGCTACTGAGCTTGCTGGCATGAGTTCTAATTGCATTCCTCCCCATATTCCCCACCCTCCTCCTTTAATATTCTTGCTGAAGATTGTCTCTAGTGGAAGGTCACCTAAGCACTAGTTTTTGCCCATATTAATCATAGTCAGCTTACTCTCACTATCTTCTGATTCATTATTTATCTGTTTTATGTTTCTCAGAAGCATGTCTGTCACTGGGTTAATGGAATGGTTAAAACACTGCATCTCATTCCTAACACTCTAGTATGCAAACTCTAGGAAGGCAGCAGTTTTAGCTATCATTACAATTAGGCATATTACAGTACAATATTTCACTAAATGGCAGAATTGTATCTATGTTATGGGACTAAGAGACGTATTTTGAACTCATAATCAAAGAGCTATTATAACCTCAGATGTCTGACAACAATCTGAGTTTCTGCCTTAGCACTTTTAGGTCATTTATTCCTTACACCAGCGAGTCCCTTTCCTTCTTTACTACCTTACTTCAGTTTTAGCTTCTTTTGGGCCTTGTGCTTTCAGGATTCATCCACAGCCCTGAGCAAGTGCTTTGTGTCATGGTTTTGTTCTGATGCTATCCTTTTCTACATCAGTGAACCCAATTCAAACTCAATTGTTGCTACAGACCATTTGGTGCTTGTTTCCCTGACATTTCAGCTATACAGTAAACGGTTTTCCTAATATTTCCTATTGTATCTCTTTTGTGTTTGTACACAGACAAGAGTTGAGAGGATACATGGTTCATTAGAAATCCTAGGAATGCAGCAATTTGAATTCACCTTACCATGTGATCATGTGTCTGTTTCATAAGAGAATATTGTTTTCTATAATTTTCATTCAATGATAACACACTTTCATTTGTAAAGAGCCAATCTTGACACCTCCAAATGCATTTTTTAGCATTCAAATATATTGTGTCAAAGTCAAACTGAGTAAAAGTCAATAAATTCATCGATCCTTCCAATTATTTTCTCTCCCATTACATTCTAATCAATAAACCCACTCTCCATGTTAACTTGGAAACCTTTACTAGAGACAGCATGCAATTTTGGGATATTTTCATGAGCTCCCTACTACTAACTCCAAATCTTACATATTTCCAACGTGTTTCTGAGATAATTATTCTCTCATAAGAAAGTAAAAACTCACTATGCTAGATTATTACTTAATAATATTAAATTTTATACATCATTTAACAACTTTTAAATAAGAATCACTCTGATTATCAGAGATTTATTCTATTATTTTAAAAGGTATGCTTCTAATATTTTGCTTCAAAGTATTTTCAGTGTTCCATAAATGTAAAAATAATATTATTTTTGAACTATATGAAAAAAGGAATGCTCATATTGTCAATGAAATTGTGGAGTAAAAAGACATATAGACCAACAAGTTATAGTACTAACAAGTAATTCAGTTGCCCACAGGACAAATTGAGATTAATTTTGAGTTGCTCAGTAGGCCAAGTAGAGTGAGAAGGCCCAACATTAATTTACAAGCCAAAATAGATAAGTAGACCAGAATGGGGCTCATATTGTTATAGGAAGAAAAGAGTAAAATGAGCATCATGCGAAGAGGGGAGGGGAATATAATAAGATTATTTATACTTCCTGCAGAGGGCAATACATGTCCAGTCTAGTTGGAGTAGGTGGTTTCTATTATGATGTTCTTAATGGCACTTTTAAAGAGACAGATGCATCTACCACTGTCTAGATTTTCACTGATTTGTGCATTATAACATTTATAGTATTCATTAAAAAATAAGCATTTGTGACCAATATTTTGAGTTCTAGGATGTATGGCTTTAATAATAATAAAAAAAATTTCTGTGTGAACAACCAGATAGCAGTATCCAGTACTACAGAACGAATTCCAGGTCAGCCTGGGCTCGAGTGAGACCCTACCTCAAAAAAAAAAAAAAAAAAAAAAAAAAAAAAAAGAAAAAGATTGGTTTAAGTCTTAAATAATATTGGTTTATAATAATTCATTGATTTCTTGTATTTTGATGCCTTGTATTATTATTTATTTATAAGTTCCTTATAATGTAGGTATAATAATTCACCATCATTGGTTTCCTTATTTTGATGCCTTGTATTACTTGTATTATTATTTATAGAATTTCCTTATTACATGAATGTCTGGGCTTCAGAGTGTTTATTTGGTTTGGCCACCTGCCACATGTTTTCAGGAGAATATATTTAGGAATCTTTTTTGTGCTTGGGTGAGCTCGCTGAGGATGATCTGGGTTTGACCATTTTTTCAAATTTCCTTATCATATTCAGTGAAATTATTATCAGATATCCAAAGAAAATTATTTTAATTATAGGATTTTAGCAAAAATAATACATGATTGTTAAAGAGTGAATGAATGTGAAAAATATAGTGCTTTCAAATGACAAATTGACAATTCTATTTCATGAGAATTATGGCTTCAAAAAAAAGTGGAATAACAGTTGATTTTATCCTAAAGAAAGTTCTCCAGGGAGAACCTCCACTGCTCTTTAACTAAGAAGAGTGGAAATACTCATTGATAAGTTTCTTTAATAACTAGATTCATTCCCTTTAATTTAAAGTGTTCTCATTTTGGTTGTAAAATCTGTATGATCGCACATATAGTGGAGATTACTAAAGAGAACAAGGATAAATCAAGAATAGAAGACTGACTGTCTACCATGGGTCATCTCCACCTCATCTGTCTGGGCCTACATGTCACTACAGAGGAAATGGTGACAAGAATACTGCTCTTGAGGCAAAACCAGGAACAAAAAAATAGCCTGAAAACCAGTTCAAAATGTGGAAATGAGAGCCAACGATATAAATTTCCCCAAAAACATAGATGGTCATCCCTTCTACCTAGTACTAACTTTTCTCTCCGAGGAGAATTGTTATCTTTTTCAGGTGGACATCGAACCTGAAGGGAGGATCAGCCCACTGAAACCATACATTTGTATGGCGATCACGTCAAAGATAAACTCCTAAGCTGTTTTTCAGTTGTTTCCCTGAAGCCCCAGGAGCTTTCACAACATTTGTAAGGACCTAAATTCCTAAATATATATATCTCTTTTTTCTTTTTCTTTCTTTCTTTTTTTTAAAAAAGAAGAGTGGAAATACTCTGATCTAATAACTAGATTCTGAGGTAATAATAGAATTACTTTAAGTAGAAAAAAAAAAAAAAAAAAAAAAGACATCCAGAGGCTACAGAGAAAGCAACACAAAATCAGACCCCTCATTTGACCAAGGTTCAGGAGGAAATATTGTAAGAGCTTCAGGGTGAGTGGAAATCATATGAGGCACTGTATCCACCCCACCAGAGATTGTGGCCTTTTGGTCCCACAATGGAGTGGGGGTTACAGTCTAAGAGTACAACCTTTTTATAACAAAAAATTTTAAGAAAAGTTCTAAATATGTAGACTGAAATTTTAGTAGTGATACAAGTAATAGAGGAAATAAGTGAAAAGCAATATTAGTGAACTTCACAGAAATAGAAAAAATATAAAAATTTGTATGGTACAACAAAGGACTCAAAATAGGTAACTACTTAATTATACACACATGAAGGGAATAGAATAGATAACTATGTGGTAAATGAATATTTTCTGCCTGATATTCACAAAGTCACCAGGAACACATATTGGAAAAAGAACTAGCTCTCCAATTGTTGGTCTTTGGACAAGTGGATATCCGATATACAGATGCAGAAGAACAAAATGATATTCCTGTCTCTCACACTACATAAAAATCAGCACACACAAAGTAATATCATTTAGCTGAAGGAATATACAAAAAAATTCTTATGATATGGTTGGAATTGGATGGCATCATTCTAAGTGAGGTAAGCAAGACATAGAAAGACATCTATGTCGAAAAAAATGTTAATTATGTAGAACAAGAAAATATAATGATCAGTAGACTCTTAAAGGTAAGGAAACAAGGGGACAGATCAAGGCTAAATAATACATACAAAAAATAACTACTTTGAGCCGGGCATGGTGGTGCATGTCTTTAATCCCAGCACTTGGGAGGCAGAGGTAGGAGGATTGCTGTGAGTTCAAGGCCACCCTGAGACTACATAGTTAATTCCAGGTCAGCCTGGGCCAGAGTGAGACCCTACCTCGAAAAACCAAAAAACAAAACAAAACAAAACAAAACAAAATAACTACTTGAATTAGTTCAATTTTTACATAACACAGAATAAATATATTCTAAAATTTTAGCATTTTTAAATAATGAGGAAAGAAGGAAGATATTAAAGTGGAATAATACATGAAAATGATAAATGTTCAAAGAGGAAATTACTATTTACTCTTTTTTATTAATTAATAATTATGTGTATGTAATGAATTACCACATATTTTGTACTGTTAAATGTATGCCAATATATCTCAATTAAAATCAAAATTAGAAAAAGCATACTCTGCCAAAAAAAAATCTTGACTTTTGTGTTAAGAAGCACTATTATAGCTACTGATTCTTCATAATAGAGTGGTACAGAAGTTTTTTTTTTTTTTTTAATTTTGTGTTTATACCATTACAATATCAGAAATGTGTATGTAGAATTTGCATTGCTATTACCTAATTAGTATTTATCGTTATTATTACTTTGGCTCATTAAAAGTTGTTTAGACTACATAAAGTGATTAATAATAAACATATTTAACTTGTCCCTTTTATTATATAGAAGTCAATAGCAGGAATTCATGTACGAGAAGGCTACATTTTTTTATGTCAATGTACTAAGGAACATAGGATGGTGATTATTTAATCTGAACCCATAAATAAGATATTACTCTCTATATTTTGGAAAGCTTTCATCGAATTTAATGGGCATAGTCGTGCTACAGGTGTTAAACTTTTGAATTCCACAAAATACATGAAAAGATCAGCAATTGATTTGATTATTTTTTCTTTATCTTCCCCATGGGTTTTACTCTTGCCATTCAAGGAATTTATTCTTGTATTATTGAGTGCTTGCAATAAGCAATATCAAGCCCAACAAATTTGGATTGATCTTGTCCTGAATGGTTAAGAGAAAAACAAAGCAGATTGTGGATTTCACTTAAGAACATCTAGTGCTCAGAAGACAAAATTGAAAATAACCACACAACATGTAGTTTGGAGTTTCAAAACTAAAATGAATTACAAGAATTTGTGCTGTCTAAGAATTTCAACTTAAGGGGTGGAAATGTTAGGAATAAAGAAATGAAATGCCCAGTGATAAATACATACCTCAGTTTGATGGCTGTCCAAGAAAGATCTTCAGGAAGAAAATCCAGAAAGTAGTTCTAAAATACTAGTACCAGATGATGTGATAGATGGGGGAAAGTGTCTGGATTTGACATGTCTATGTGAGGTGTGGAGTAAAGTAATCTATGTTGTTAGTAAGAGGGGAATGGAAAATAATAACACAAAAAAAGAGTGTAGACAGCACATGGCAAATGTCTTGAGGTGGAAACAAATGTGACATAAAGAATATGAAGAAGTTTTCTACTTGGGTAGTTGTAAGAATTGTTATATAACTAAAGGATATTTGGTCTAAATCAGTAAAGGTTTGAGAGGAGGTAGTCAGTAAAACTTTGAATTATTGTTTGTTTCCTTGCTTCTGGAATATGGTGTGTCCTTGTATGAAAGCATCTTTTACAAATATCCCTAATTATCCCAACTTTGGAAAGGAATCGGTTCTGAGATTGATGGATTTACCTAAATGAATAGAAACATCATTAATAAAGCTCGTGGCTGAGGTAGGTATGGGAGTTACCTTCAAAGCACACATTTCCATTAAGGAACCAAGGAAAGCCTATGAAAATAAACTTTGTACTGTTTATTTATAAGTCAATGCAATATAAAATATGGGTTTTGATATTATGTAAAATGTTTTCCTTGCAGCTAAAATTGCCTTGATAATAAGTTTCAAACTTCTCTATTAGCAGTATTGGTTTTGTATTTGCATAATCAGAAGGTTTAGAATGAAATTTGAAACTATATAACTTTAATCATATAAGGTCAGTGTTAGTTTTGAACTAGAATTATAGTAATATGCACATATTTAATGAAAAAATGGAAATATATGTTTGTAGTTCATTATAACATACTCAGGCTATGATCTCACTGAAAGGAAAATCAAATAAGTTTCATTTCAAAGCCTATGTTTTTTTTAAATATTCCTGCTCAATCTTATTATTTAGTCTTGAATTTTTTGTTCTAAAGGCATTTTCTCTTTCTCTGATTCATTAGTATATTGAAAAGAAGATATTTTTCAAAATATATTGAAAAAATATTTAAAAGACTTTCATAAGTTCAAATATTTTCATGAAAATCGTTTAAAAACATTTAAAGACACCAGGTTAATTGCCCAGGACCCATGTAAGCCAGATGCACAAGGGGGCACATACATCTGGAGTTCTTTTTCAGTGGATGGAGGACCCTGGCACACCCATTCTCTCTTTCTCTCTGCCTCTTCCTCTCTCTCTCTTTTTCAAATAAATAAAAATAAATAAAATATTAAAAAATAAAGATAATAAGAATTATTCCATGGAATTATTAATTAAATTAATAGCACTTGGTACAAAGTATATAATTAATGTCAACTATATTATCTTATAGTTATTTTCATGTGTTATATAGATGTTGTCTTTTGAGTTTACAAAATTGGTCATATTAGTTTTCCATATTAATATCCATTATTCTATTTTATATTATGATCTAAGTTTTAAATAATTCAAAAAACCCTAGTCTTCTACCCATTAATTTTCCTGCTGCCTTTGTATAGGCTCTGATTCCCTGCAGGAATAAAAGTAGCCTCTTAACTCGATCTTTCAATTATCTAAATTTGATATTGTGTTTTTTAGACTCATATCTTTTCCCTAGAAGGATACTGAGACACCATATCATTTCAATTCTATTCTATGACCTTAGATTGACTCTGCACAATTTGAAGAAGTAAATATAAAAAGAAGCAATAGATATAATTTAACTGCTCCATGCATAAAATTGTTTGATATCTTTTCACAGAGAAAAATGTTGGTTTGTTTTTTAGGAAATAGAAATCTATCATTATGAAATTCTGACATTGATGTCTTTACTCAAAAACATCATTAAATGTATTTGTGAAAGGAAAGTGATAAAATAATCAGTATATAAGATATCAATATCAGAACATTTCTTACTCATGATTATTTTATGTGCTGGGATATCTTTCTTCAATGAACAAACTTCTCTTTATAAATCAAGCTGCAATTTTAATATCACTTATACCACAGACTTTTTTGACTGTGTATCCATTACCTTTTCATTGCAGATACAAAAATTTCAGACCAGAATCGGCTTATGGAAGGAAAGGATTTATTGCACCTTACAGTTTCAGGGAGAAATTTCCATCAAGTGAACCTGAAAGGATGAGGCAACCAGCATCACATCTTCATGTCAGCAAAGAAGAAGTCCACTAAGTGAACTGACAAGCCAGGCTGGACTATTAAATGTTAAGACCTGTCCCCATGACCCATTCCTCCAGCAAGGCTACACACCTAAGTCCTCAACAACCTTCCCAAACTGTGCCACCAACTAAGAATTAAGTATTAAAACACATGAGTCTATGGGGGATGTTTTACATTCAAACCATCAGCCATGCATTCAACTATGCCCAAATTTTTGCATTTGCCACAAATATCAATTTATTATTATTACACCAAGTGGTACTATATATCAATAATTAAATTCTTCATGAAGTAAGGGTAATGGCTTAAAATTTTGGGTGGTTTTTTTTGTTGTTGTTGTTGTTTAACATAATATTTGACAAAGGGTATATGTTGGACCAGAGTTGTTACTGATAACAACTAAGGTGATGTAGAAATAAAGAAAGAGAGAATAAGACCTCAACAACAGTGTTTTCTTTATCAGAAAGTGGGCCAACAGTGAAGGACAGCAGACCCTTCCTCTGTTTGAAGCTGCCATGCTCACATGCATTATTTAAAGTATAAAAATGCAGCTGAGTATTTAAAGGGACAGAAGCTGGTTGGGGCAATCAGAGCATAGAATGGGAAAGTTGAAAAATAAAGTGGAAACAGGGCCATTTCTTTGCTGACTTGTTTTCCCAGATAGCTATGACTCTGAAGTCTAGCCTAACTACTGTATTAGTGAGGGTTCTGTAGAGGAACAGAAGTGATAGAATGAATTGTATTAAAAGGGAATTTGTTGGATAAACTTACAGCAATCCAACAATAGCAGATTGCAGATCGGAGAGTCAAGGACCCGGTAGCAGCTCAATCCACAAGGCTGGATGCCTCAGCACTTCCAATCCTGCACTGAAGGCCTAGAGGAGTCCTGGAGAGATGCTTCTCTTCAGTCCGTGCTGGTCTTCCTTCCACACTAAAAAGCAGCAAGCAGCAAACAGCAAGCAGTGAACAGCAAGCAGCAATGGCAGCCAGCTGGGAGGAGAGGATACTTTCCTTCCCAGAGCTTAATTAGATAAAGCCCCTCCTCTCCCCCCAGATGGGCCTCCCACTCTGGGGGAAGGCCTCATCCTGGGGGAAGGATTCTTCCTTTAGTTAATCCTTCCTAGAAGCAACCTCAGAGACCCAGTTATGAGGAATGTCTGTGGATTCCTAAACAGATCAAGTTGACACAAACTTAACCATCACAAGTCCACCCCAATCAAGGGGCTCAGGATCTGTAAATGGGTTTTCTTCAATTTAAACCCTGTTCTGGCTGGAGAGGAGACTTAAAAACCTTCAGATCATGTATGTGGGTCTTAAGCATGGAAAATTCCTTTCTGAGCTTCTGTTTTTCTCTCAATATTTTTTTATACTTACATACAAAAACCACATGATATTTCCCTCTCCTCCCCCCATTCCCCTTTAGAACTCCAATCTTCATCGTATCCCCTCCCTCTCCATTAGTCTCTCTTTTAATTTGATGTCATCATCTTTTTTTCTATTATGAGGGTCTTGTGAAGGTATTGCCAGGCACTGCAAGGTGGATATCAAGGCCAATTTCTGTCTGGATAGTTGCATTGTAAGGAGTCATACTCTTCCCTTGGCTCTTCCATTCTATCTGCCCCCTCTTCTGCAATGGGACCTGAGCCTTGGAGGTTGTGACAGAGATGTTTCCATGCTGGGAACTCCTCCATCCCTTCTTCTCACCACTATGTTGCCTTTTGGGAAGCTTCTCTCAATATTTTATCCAGAGATGCTATAAGTAACCATTCAGCATCACCATTAATCTTACTTTTGCACAAATTTTCAAAAGTTCTAGGTACAGAGTTACTGAATTCCTTGCTCTTTACAAGATATGACTCAGGATCACCAAATATATCTATCTCATGAAGTTCTTTAAAGAGTTCACACCATGGATTATTAGTGCTCTCCTTATTACCAGTAAAAGCACTCTCCTTGTTACCAGTAGGGCCTTTAGTGGCACTGAGGTTGGAGAACCAACTCCAGAGAGCACAAAGCCCACTAGGGAAATCCATCTTTGCAATTCTGTTTCTCTAGAACCACTTCTGGTACCACAATCTGCATTAGTCAGGGTTCTCTAGAGGAACAGAACCAATTGAATGGATTATATTAAAAGGGAATCATTGGATTAGCTTACACAGTCCAGCAACAGCAGGTTGCAGGCCTAAGAGTCAAGGAACCTGGTAGCTGCTCAGTCCACGAGGCTGGATGCCTCAGTAGTTCCAATCTGACACTAAAGGCCTGGAGGTGTCCTGGAGAGACACTGCTCTTCAGTCCATGCTGCTCTTCAGTCCACACTTCTCTTCAGTCCCCACTGCTCTTCAGTCCACACTGGAAAGAGCAAGCAGTGAACAGCAAGCAGCAATGGCAGCTAGGTGGGAGGAGGGGATACTTTTCTTCCCAGAGCTTCTTTAGATAATGTCTCCCCTCTGAGGGGCACTACCCATTCTGGGGGAAGGGCTCACCCTGGGGAAAAGGTTATTCCATTAGAGAATTCTTCAAAGAAGCAATCTCAGAGACCCACTTATGAGAAATGTCTGTGGATTACTAAACAGATAAAGTTGACACAAACTTAACCAACACAACTAGTTCTTAGTTATAGGCCTGTTTGTGGTCTGGGACAATGGTTCCTGTGCAGCAGTTGACCTTCCAGGCTGTGGTTTGGAAAGTAATTTGCAACACAGAGGAATTTCCTCTGTATTAAAGCCTATTCCAGGGCTAGTGTGTACCCATAACTTCTGTGACTCATTAACTCTTTCAATGCTCACTGGGACCCCAAGACTCATTAATCCTTTCCATATATGCTTTATAAAATAAAAAAAAAGTTTTGATAAATCTGGTAACTATGGGTATGATCCTTATCCACAGTGGATGGTCCAGGGAAGACAATTATAAGTACTGATAGATAATTCATATTTATAAAGAAACTTTATACAAATTCTAGATCAGAAGCCAAAACTAATAACAAGTGTCTGTGCTCTCCCTTAAGATTCTTGGGAGATAGAAATCCCATATATATGTATAGGGGATATATATATATATATATATGTATATTTCTTGTGAGTGGATCCTGATCATCACAGACATTTCCTTACAACCCAGAATCAGTGATCTTGTTCCTCTATTACACATTTATTCTCATGCAGTTGAGGGGAGAAAAAAAAAAAACAACTCTAAATCTAGCTGAAATTGAACTAATTTTTTTTTGAAATGTCTACTTTTAGCTTTAATATAACAAACAAATCTTCTCTTTCTTTTTTTTAATTAAAATATTTTATTTATTTATTTATGAGTGGGGTAAGAAAGAGAGAATGGACATGCCAGGGCCTCTAGCCACTGCAAACAAACTCCAGATGCATGCACCACCATGTGTTTCTGGTGTACATGGATCCTGGAGAAACAAACCTGGATCCTTAGGCTTCACAGGCAAGCATTTTAACTGCTAAGCCATCTCTCCAGACCAAGTCTCTTCTTTCTTTATTTTCAAGTTTTCAGAAATGTTTTGTTTGATTCTCTCTTGTCATCTCACTGCTTAACACTGATACTTAAGGATAGACCTGAAGTGCTGTCTTGGTTTCCAAGTTTCAAAAATCTTATGTTGGGACTGGAAAGATGCATTAGCAGTTAATGTGCTTCCCTGCATAGCTTAAAAACCCAGTTTTGATTCCCCAATGCCTTCTTACAGCCAGATGCCCAAAGTAGCACATGCATCTGGAGTTTGTTTACAGTGGCTGGAGGCCCTGGTGTACCCACTCTCTCTTTCTGTCTGTCCCTCTTCTCTCTCTCTCTCTCTCTCTCTCCCTCCCTTTCTCTTTGCAAATAAATAAAATAATTGGGCTGGAGAGATGGCTTAGCGGTTAAGGAGCTTGCCTGCAGAGCCAAAGGACCCAGGTTTGATTTTCCAGGACCGACACAAGCCAGATGCACAAGGGGGCGCTGGACTTTGTATGCAGTGGCTGGGCCCTGGTGCCCATTCTCCCCCCCCCCTTTCTATCCCTGCCTACTTCTCTGTCTCTCTAATAAGTAAATAAAAATAAAATTAAATTAAATTAAAAGAAATTTGAGTTGCACCTTATAGTGAAATATGTGTGTGTGTATGTACGTTTACAAGCTGTGTGTAGGCATGAATATATTTTGCTATTGATTGTGAATTCCATGTCACTAAATTAATAATATTTATTGAATAATATGGCCTTACAACTAAACAACAACATCATGTATTGGTCATTTGATAGAAATATGGTATCCAGAGGAAAGAAACCCTGCAGTTTATCTAGGAACAATGGCTCCATGCTTGCCAATTCAGTATTTACAATGACTTCATAGAATAAACCAACTGTGTATAATAACCACTGACAGCACTTGGGTAGGATAGTCCCAGATTTACAGTAAAAGATGCAAGCTAAAGAAGTAATAAACATAAAGATAGGGCACTGTGCTCAGGTAAGTGCTTCTGCTTGTAACAGATTTAAGATAATGAGACTCTTCAGAGTCACACACTATAGACACAGGATTGTCTAAGAAGCATGCAGGGGAAGAATCTGATTTGTGGAAACTCAGAGGAATGTTACATGCTTTGCAATGTTATAGTGAATGGAACCTAGTACCTCATTTCTTTTGAAACAAAGGCAGCCACGGTATCAAAGAGATGAACACAAACAGGCATCACCTACTGATGTGTAGTCCTTATGAAAGAGGAAAATATTATGACCATCTTCAGAAAACTTCTGGACAGAAACGGCAGGGTATGTAGTGAGAATGAAGCTTGATGATGCCTGGGAGAGCCCAAGCAAAGGTCTTTGATCATTTCAACCTGTACTTATCTCAGAATTTGCTTCTTATGTTTCCTCTGTTGACAATCAATCATGTTTGCCAGCTTTTTCACTTGTTTTGTAATCTTTGATCATATACCTGATTTAATAAAAAAAAAAAAAACTATACTGAACTGAATTACGTTTGCCTCTGAAAAGCTTCCCACCCTTTTTCTGCCAAAATCATGACTAGTCATTTTCTTTACAGTTCTATCTTCACTGCCGTCATTACCGGCTTCAAAGATTTGAGGGTCTCATGAATATTTCCCTTTAAGAAAGCATAAATTCTGATCACTAGTGAGATTGCAGAAGTTCCCTGTCCTTTCCAGAGACTCCTATAGCCTGACAAATCTCTCCAGGTTTCTAGAATATAGGGAACACCCATTGCTCTCTAGCTATGCACTCACAGACATTTCTATCAGCTGCTTCATCCATCCACAACTCTCTGTGACATATAGTATGTGTATGTTGTAGGGTATCTTTGTTCCTTTGCCCTGCCTTTAGTCTTCAGTATTTCCATGGTGCCTAAGAGGAAGAGATTACATTCAGCTCTCTGGTTTGTCTTTACCAGGAAGACTATAGAAAGGAAATGAATCCACAATGCATCTGATGCATTTCTTTCATTTCTTTTACTCGCCCTTTAGTGAGGGAAAGGACAGCTTGCACTTGGATGCACCATCCTTTGCCTCATAGCATATGTGGCTGAGAACTTCTTTACAACAAACTTTATGTTTAAAGTATATAACAATCTAGACCTAAGGAATCATAAAACAGGTGAAGGAATGAATCATAAAGTGGGTGAGGGTGTGTCCTATCAGAAGAGCACCTCTGATGTCCCACTTGGTATGGAAACACAGGGAGGAACTTCTGTCAGTTAGTATTAAGCAGGCTTTCTTTTTACCCTTCCCTTATCTGGCCCCATGACAGAACCTTTTGTCAGATTCCATTAGGAATGGGGGCTCTAAAGGGCTGTAACAGTTTTGTCACTTTCTGGAGTTTGTACATTAAAAAAATACCTGTGGCCTCAATGGTTTGATTTTTTAAATAATATTTTATAGTTTTAGGGATTTTGTAATTACTAGGATAGCACAGACTATTCTTGTGTCTATTTTCCAACATGAAAAATATTTGTTTATTTTATACTTCAAAATATTGACTATCGGGTTCACTCATTTTGTAAAATTTATCAAACTCTGACAGATGGTCAAAGCATCTTCCCTTCTTCATATCTTTCCTGAGGACCTGCACTAATGGTTGTTTTTCCTGGTGACTTATTTTCCCACTGTTACAGATTTAGTTTCCAGTTTCCTGAACTGCAGGCTGGATTGCTAACTTGAAACTGGAATCATGACAGATGTAGCCTCCAGGGTTTCTCTCAGCTCATTAATGAGGAATATGTTCATCACACATAAGACCAATGTCTGATCCTGGAACATTAGCTGAGGGTCAGGACCAGTTATGGAAGCATGCAACTGACTCTGCTTTTTGTACCCAACAAAAAATACTGCCTATAAGGGAATGCACAGACAGACTGGCGATCACATTGACACTGTCTCCCTCCTCTACTGGAAAGGTGACCTCTGGCTGTGAACAGTATAAATTATATAAAATAAAAAATAAAATAAAATTTCAGGACGCAGCATATTCATTTACCATCATATTGCTGTCCCATTACCTGTAATTCTTCAATAAAGAAACTGACACCTCCCAAGTCTCTTTCTGTCAAATATATGTTTATACTAGGCGATCTTAATTTCTAAATTTCTACTAGTGAGAAGTAATTCATGGGATGGAGAAATGGCTTAGCAATTAAGGTGCTTGTCTGCAAGCCAAAGGACCTAGGTTCAATTCTCCAGGATCCACATAAGCCAGATGCACAAGGGCGTGCATGTGTCTGGAGTTCATTTGTAGTGGTTGGAGGTCCTGGCATGCCCTTTAATCTTTCTTCCTTTCTCTCTTTCACTGCCTCTCTCTCTCTCTCTCTCTCTCTTAAATAAATAATAATATTTTTAAAAGAGAAATTTGATTCATGCCTCACCTATTCCTATTTGTTCTTTTCCTAGATGATAATTTGGTTTTAGCAGCACTTAGCCATGTAATGCAATACAGACTAATGGGATTCACAGGCTCTGACAAAACCAAGAATATGTAATTTAGCATAACACAAATTAGTTCAATTTCCATGAGCATTTCTGCAAGTATGACACTACGGGAAGATTTCTGGCCAAATCTTTTCACTATGTCAGGAATCTAATGTGTTGGATATTTTTGATAACGGGAAGGCTAGAATTTCCTTCCCAACTTCTTGGTTTTCTGACATTCCAGGAATATGTGTATCTTACACTGAGTACTGACTTCCCAGTGAAGTGGAAATAACTTTTTGTTTTGTTTTGTTTTTGAGGTAGTGTCTCACTTTAGCCCAGGATGTCCTGAATTCACTATGTAGTCACAGGGTGGCCTCAGACTTTCAGTGATCCTGCTACCTCTGCCTCCCAAATGCTGGGATTAAAGGAGTGCACTTGCCTTGGTTTTCAATTTCATAAAATGCACTGCAGAACACTACAGTACAATGACTGCTTTACTACAGGTTCATGCTCTAGAATTCTCTCCACAATAGCACCCACACTGGAGACCTTAATGGTCCTTCATTTATAGCCATGGAAGTGTGTGTAATATGTCCAAGTGAAACTTCAGTCAACGGACACATCCTCAGAATCAAAGTGTTGATTGAGCAGGAGATTATATTCTGGGCTGTTGAATTCACTCTAACATTCTTTGATTCTAAAATGCCCTGCCAATAAAGGTTCATTACAAGGCCAGGGAGACATCAATAAGATTCGTTATGCTGACTTGCAAAGGAAGACAGATGTCCTTAACTAGATGTTCCCAGCAGATACAGATTGGAGCAAGAAAGCTTTTGTTATGATAGGTAGGTATTTAGGGATTGGCTCGCAGAATCATGGATGCTACCTTGCCTGCTCTGGCAAGACTGAAAACAGTGTAAGATTCAGTCTCATTGAAGATGGCAGTAAGTATCAACTCCAGTCAGCTTCCGGCTGCTTCTTTTTGTGGGATTGGGCCCTGTGGATAGGCCCTTCTTGAATCTGTATTCCTTCTGTTCCTACCAACCAATCAGCCCCCTTCTTGTGCACCTGACTCTGATGGTGTGGCTCATTGTAAGTAGATATCCGATTCTTATAAATAGGCCTTAACCATGTGAGTAAGCCACTTTATTGTAAACTCTTCTCTTTCTGATCTCTTTTGGCCCTGTGACCCTATTCTGCTCTCATGGCCTCTATGTAACGGGATCTTCTTGGTCTCCCCTCTCTCTTCCCAGACTGGCAGGAAAGTGGGAGGATTTCTTTTTGCCTGGGCATTTTCTGGTTTTGATTTGGGATTTCCTGTTTGTTTCCCATATCCCACACCCTTCTCCAGAGGCTTGTGTCCCAGAGAGAGACCTTTCCTTGTGTGAGGGAAATTTTCTCAATCTCTCAGGCAGGCTGGGAAGAGGGAAATTTTCTTTTGGCTTGGACATTCCTGGTTTATTTTCCTTCTTAACTATTCCTAAAATAAACTCATAGTGCATTATTTACCCATTCGCTGAATTTGTGTTTTCAATTATTTGATAACTTGGATAAGGACTTGAGGTTACAGTTCATGGGCGTGGTGGTCTCTTTATAGAGATCCAAGCCCTCCCAGGACTCGAACCTGCATCACAATCATATGCACACATTTGTGCTTGGCACTTGGCTTTTTCTAGTTATTTCCCCCAAATAATTGTCTCTTTAACACCCATAATGACTGCTCCACGTTTCCGTAATCAGAATCTACATGGATTTCTTCTGCATCCCATCTTACTGGCCATACCTATTCTAAGAATTCTGAAAAGTTGTACTGTTCAAGGTTAGCAATTAAAGACATGGGACAAGAAGGAAGCACCCTTTGTTCGCATCATGTGTGTAATACCTAGCTCTAGTCAAATGTGCCCTACCTCCATTAGCATAAGAAATAAGTAGAGTGCAAGCAATCAACTAATCACCTCTTTTTCTGTATGCAGTGTGATCTACATTGCTCCTTAAGGTCCAATGAGAACTTTGTGAGGCATATATCATTTAAAAATTACATCTTGTTCCTGGAGAAATGGCTTAACCATGCAGGTGCTTGCTGTGAAGCCTAAGGATCTGGGTTCGAGCTCCTAGTACTTACATAAGCCAATTGCACAAGGAGGCACATGGGTCTGGAGTTCGTCTGAAGTGGCTGGAGGCCCTGGCATACCCATTCTCTCTCTCTCTCTCTGCCTCTCTCTCTTCTTTCTCTCCCACTTTCTGAAATAAATAAAATAAAATAAAAATTGAATCTCACATGCATTCAACTAGAAACCTCATTGGCATACACTAACAAATACTCACAAATACTCAGTAGTGTTTAGTGTCCATAGTCTTTTCCACACTAAATGCTTTACACTAGATGAAGGTCATCAAGTATTCTCACAATGTACTCAGAATGAATTATTTTACACAAATGTCCCTTTTTTATTTATTTAGTCACTACAGCCATATACTATGCATTAAGACTTAAAGTAAACCCCCTACTATACATTGGTCATACATTGTTTCACATAAGAATAAATTATGTAATTATTTTGTCTTTCCCACTAGAAGAAAAACGTTTAGGAGACATAGTCATCTTTTATATATAATTTATTTTTAATGGTTAGTAGTATTGAAGAGGGAAAGGAAGGAAATAAGGCAAGATAAAAGAAAGAGGAAGAGAAGAAAGCAGAAAATAAGACTTATTGTGTTAGAGAAGATGTAGCAAGTATTTTCAATAATCTCATAAACTTTCATCCTGAGTATTTAGATTTAAGAAGAAAACTATTAATGCTGACAACACAGCCCAGAAAATAATTGAACATCTGCTACTAAAGTAAAAACTTTCCACTTGTAAAACTAAATGTCATTGCAGAAAGAAAGCAATAGAGCTTAGGAGTTAGGGCAATGGAGAAATCTTTAAAAAAAGAATCAATAAGACTAAAAAATGCTATAGTCTGTCAGATTCATATCATCCACTAAGAGATAAGTGAACCAAACCTGACTCCCAATTCCTTCATATCATCAGGCTGTTAACATTTAATAATTTAAACCTATACACAAACACAGTGTTTTAACCTACTGCTATTATAGCTAAAATTTAAGTAGATGAGAGGATTTTTATGGGCTTGTTATGAATTTAACACTCAATTGTGTAATTATTTAACTTATTTCTTAAACATATGGGTATCAGTTAAAATAAGCTTTTAAAACAGCATGTACAACAACCATTTCCATGTCCAGAATGGTTTTATTTGACCACAGAAACAGTTGTTTAACCCTTCGTAAATATAAGTGGTTAATAGCTATCCCTGTCAATCAAAGCTTTATTCTTTGTTATAAATGACACATTTTATAACATTCCTCCTAGCTTTCTACACTGATCATTTTGTCCATATTAAAATGTAACTTCCTTCACCCAATCCCAATAATAGTGAATAAGAATCTCCTGGCCCAAGAACAGGGAATCATAAAAAATGAGAAATTTGTATTTGGTTCCCTGGCACTTTACTTCAAAATCACATACAGAATCACTCTTCAGATCTTTATATTGCCAATGTTGTCACTGTTCAAAAAGCTGCTTCCTTAGATTCCACTTTGATGTGTTTTTTAACATCACCATTAATGTACCCTCCTTCTTTTCCCCAAGGTTTCACATTATGTTCAAGTTCTACAATGTTCCACTTCAGCAGTTCAGTGAGCTCCATTTTCAAGATAGTAACCAGCAACATCTTATGAGTCATATTGACAACATGTGAGAATTTAGTTCTTCAATTCCAGTCAAGCATTCCAAACACAACAAAAAGACAAATCTGAAACTTATGTGCTAATATCTCTAAAAGATTAATACCAAGCTGATTAATACTCAGGAAAATACATATATAGGTAACTTCAGAAGGAGTTTAGGTCTGATTCATAGACCATCCAAAAGCAATTCTTCAGTCCATGTACAGTACTCCACTCCTCCATAGTGGAGTCAGAACATGCAGAAAGAAGGAGGAGGAGGAAGAGGAGAAGGAGGAGGAGGAGAAGAAAGAAAGAAAGAAAGAAAGAAAGAAAGAAAGAAAGAAAGAAAGAAAGAAAGAAAGAAAGAAAGAGAGAGAGAGAGAGAGAGAAAGAAAGAAAGAAAGAAAGAAAGAAAGAAAGAAAGAAAGAAAGAAAGAAAGAAAGAGAGAACAAGGAGAAGAAAAACAGTATTTCACTTTCACTTTGTTACAATATAGTGGGCCTTGAATTTTCCCTGTATAAAAAGTTATTCCTAAAATTTATGCTCTAACAGCATCCATATAAGAGCAAAATTAGAAGAGAAGGAAAATAGATACTTGTATAGCATTTTATAATTATTACATGCCAATACCATGAGAATTGCCAATGAATCACCGTCAGATGTGCTCTTCTCACTTGAGATGTTATAAAATGCAGAGAATTTGAAAACATGTGACATTCTTAGACTTTTTTTTTCAATAAAAACCTAGAGCTTAGTGTCAACAACTTTAAAGATGACAAGCAATTAAAGTCCTTAAGAAAAATTTACTTAAAATAAGTATTATTGTTGCATTAAAGGAAAAAAAATCACTCAAAGCTTTTTCAACTGAAAATTCAAGAGAAGACTTCAAAATACTTGAGAGGAATATCCAAAGCAAGTGTGGTTTTAATTAGGAAGCTGTAAGAAACTTAATGCATAACTAAAATGCCTTTCAGAAATGGGAACAGTATTTCTAATAGTTGTGGACTATATCATATATGGGATGCTGGAAGTTCAGTGAGTGTAGGGTGCTGAGAATTAAGGGACTGAACAGAGAGTCAGAAGACATACTGTTCAGGTGAAATAACCTTGGGGACACAGAAACACACACACACACATGTTCTTGCACTTTACGTGGCAAGAAGTGGAGTTAGCACTCTGACACTAGAGTGAGGAGGTGACAAATTAAGAAGATATATTGTATCTAATGACTGTGTAAGCTGTTTCTTCAGTATTATTGTGTATGAGCATAGTGCTACATGGATAATAATGTGAAAGAGTGTCACACTGACTTTTAAATTAGAACTGTAGTTTCTTTAACACAAGTAGAGCATAGAGGATGGGAAAATGAATAAACATATTTCATGCAGTTTGATGCAGATAGTTAAAACTCCAAGTACTCTTGGAATGTATTTGACAAAATGATTGCCCTTCTACTATACCTCGCCAGTAACACAGTGGTCATATGTTCATTTCATAACCCCAGAAATTCAACCATATGATGGGCAGATACCCTCATGCACAGTGATTTAGAGGCTTTCTAATGCCCCCATCATTTAATGTCATCTTCCTCTACATTTTTTAAGTTCATCAGTCTCAGCCAACTCATGGGGAAATGCCTTTTAAAAGGTCAGTTTCATGGGCTAGGCTATGAAGGTGAGACTTCAGCTTCATTTTTTCCAAAATTATGTGAACACACACAAAATTCACCAGTATACTTTGGCTCTGTAAAAGTAGGAAAGGAAGACAATTTAGTAGAGATATATCCAGTTAATCCTACAGGGAGAGGTAGATTAAAAGTTTCCTTTTATTATGCATCTTTATGGAATAATTAATATGATAAATCCACTCAAAATTAGAAATTTTAGAAAAAAACAGAAATATTAGAAATCACAGTTATCAAAGATAAGTTATTTCTTATGCACATATAATTTAGTTCAAATATGAATTTCCCCACTCTTTATAACTAAACCAATGATTTTGGTTTTGTCTTGAATATTTCAGTTAGAAATGCTTATACTTCACATAGAATTTCATCTGTAAATTAATCATAGTGTCTTAATTACTTACTAGAGTACTACATTGGATAGTAGAATTAAGAAAAAAAAAATCTTACCAATTTCTTAGTTGGGATAATTGTATTGTGTGTGTGTGCATGTAGGTGGGTATACCTGTGTACATGCATATTTGCGTGTGTGTGAGTGTACATGTGTAGGTGTATGTGTGTGTGTGTGTGTGTGTGTGTGTGTGTGTATATATATGCCAATGCTGGGTGCCTGGTACCTTCTTTATCTGCTCTCCAACTCACTTACTGAGGCACAGTCTCTCTCTTTAATCTAAAGCTTGTTGATTGGACTGGTCTACCAAGTTAGCTTTCCCTTGAGAGTACCTGGCACTGCTTCCTGAGTGCTGGGATCATAGACAGAGTGACATGCCCCACACAGAATCTCCTTGGGTGATGGGCATCCAAGTTCTGATCATCATGATTGTGCAGACAAACACTTTACCCACTGAGTCACCGCCCCTCCCCACCCCTGCCAGATTCTAGAATAGTTACTTGTAACATAGGATTATGTGTCAAGGATGTGATGTGGTTAAAAACCACATTATTATTTTTTTAATATTTTATATATTTATTTGTTTGAAGGAGAGAGAGAAAATGAGAGTGGGGACACCAGGACATCCTGCCCTAAACAGGAAATAGAGACACATGTGCCACTTTGTGCATCTGGCTTTAGGAAGGGACTGAAAAATGGAACCCCAGGATGGCAGGCTTTGCAAGCAAGCACCTTTAAGCACTGAGCCATATCTCCAGCTCTAAAGATGACATTATCATGAAAATTTACAATATTTTTATTTCATAGAAGGCTATACTAATTTCAGTTTTCCAGAAGAGGTCAGAGTTTTACATGGCTAAATATTTAGTATGCTAGAAATGATAGCAACAATTGGTTACTATGACACAATTCAGAAGATACTTTGGGGTAATGTTTGATAAAATGGAGTGATCAGATTTTATTTTACTACATCAAGCACATAAAAAAGGAATAGAGTATAGGGCTGGAGAGATGGATTAGCGGTTAAGGCGCCTGCCTCCTAAGCCTAAGAACGCTGGTTCCAATCTCCAGCGGTTCCAATCTCCAGGTCCCACGTTTAGCCAGATGCAAAAAAAGTGACGCAAGGGCGCAATGCTGCACTTGGCCACAAGGGGGCGCACACATCTGGATTTCGTTCATAGCAGCTGAGACTGCTGGTGCTCCCATCTCTATTTCCCTCTCCCTCTCTGTCTTTCTCTCTCTGTGTCTCTCTCCAAAAATAAATAAAATAATAATAAAAAAAGGAATAGAGTATAATAAAAGGCTTTATTATAGTTACTTAAATATGGACAGCTAAGTTGCTATTTGTTGAAAGGACATTAGCAAAAACATATATAAAACCCCATGAATTTTGGGAACGTATTTTTGCTCTTATAGATAATTTAACATTGCTCTGAATGTCATGCTTTGTTCCTTTTTTTGATTTATCACAGCAGAAGTGTTTTTATCATGATCAACAGTACCCTGTGTACCACTGAATAAGGAATAGTTACTCAGGCTTAGGGACTTGGCGAACACTTCACCACAAGCCTCATTCTGACCCCTTACAAAGTGTAGAACTATAACAGCATGTAACTAGATTTACTTGTGCCTAAAATCAAGTGCCGGAAGATCATAAGGGTAAAGCAAGTCTACCTTACTTCATGGAATTCTGTCTTATTGTCATGGAATTACCAAATGAAATTATTGGCTGTAAAATGTCATTATTTTTCCTCCATGACATTTAAGGTGATCTCCTAGGTAAGTTCCCACAAGAATTCTAGACTGAAGTCCTGGTGTTCATTAGGAAACTCGGCCCCTGGTGAATAGCTGTACCATATTCAATCCACTGAAGACCTTTCTATCATCCTGACTTAGCCAAGGGTTAACCAAATTCCAATCTTTGCTTATCTCACAACATATAAAGGCTGTTTCCTTTTTACATTTTTATATATCTGATGAATTTTATCTAAACTACAGAAGCAGAGCAATAGATGCTATTGTTTGCTATATAAAGAAGAGCAAGAGATAATCAATTTCTTCCCATTTTTAGTTTGCTTAACCACTTGTCCACCTATTGCTTCTCCCAAAATTACCAGTTAAGGCATCTTGTTACAACCCAACCTGCATTACAATGTATACTCAATTTTGAATGTATTAAAAAAGAAACCTCATCATAAGAGAACTGAAACATCTATATTTAAAACAAAAACATTTTCTAGTTAAACTAGAAAATTTACAAATACAGAAATAAAGAAGTTCCTTCTGCATTAGCTTCCTAGTGTAGCCTATAGTTAACTATGTGCATATTTATTCATTTATTTTCACAATCTGCTCATTTGTTTCAAAAGCCGACAGTCCATTTTCAGTGTTCACTGTAAGCTCAATTTGCTTTTACTTCCTTACTATGTTTTCTTGGCATCTGTTTTAATGGAAATATAGCTGGTCATTAACACAGCTTTCATGCAATGTAACTGTTGTTTTTCATGCAAAATAGACGTTTGTAAAATATTTACAGATGGGAAATTATGCCCCATGGATTTTTTTCTTTATTATAAAATTATCCTGTTCTGGTCATTTTATATCTACTTCTTTCTAAGAGGAGAACACAGGGAAAATAAAAATTTCAGTTATGATAGCAATCTTCAGGGCACTTGTTCTCTCAAAGTTAAAAGTGATGGGTTATATTTGAAAGGCATCAGTATGGAAAAATTCACTGAAATAAATTACTTCTGATTCTTCTCCTTCTTACTACCCTCTCAATTTTATAAAGATAGCCTCTTAAGGCTACACGTGAGGCTCCTGATAAAACTTGCCAATGTCAGAATCATGATGGACTTATCAGCTAATATCCAGTAGAGAAGGACTTGTCAGCTAATAATTTGAGTTTTCATTTTTTGAAAAAAATATATAGAATTTCTTTCCAAAGCTGGCCTTGAAGTTATTTGAACTGGGTATATATGCATCCCAGATTGACCAGGAGCTTTCCTGCTCTCTATCTCAGACACCAAAGTGCTGAGATTAAAGGTGTACTAGGAAACAATGTCTATTATCCTCACATCCATCACTTTTTAAAAACTATTTGTTTATTTATGAGAGATAGAGAGAAAGAGAGAGAGGAAGAGGCAGAGAGAAGGAGAGAGTGGGCATGCCAGGGCTTCCAGCTACTGCAAATGAACTCCAGATGCATGCACCCCCTTGTGCATCTGACATACATGAGTCTTGGGGAACCGAACTGAGGTCCTTTGACTTTGCAGGCAAATGTCTTAACTTCTAAGCCATTTCCCCAGACCATATGAAGCAACTTTTAAGAGGACGACTCTGGCTGGATGTCCTTTCTATGCCACTCCACATTTACTCTCTATTGTCCCCCATTCAACTCTCTATGGGAGGGAATACATGCCTAGTACTGAAAAAATCCAATCAAAAGTCTATGGCAGGGGAGATCATTATGAGCCTTAGGGGTATAAAGCCTGCTCTTGTCTGGCTAAATGTATATATTATTTCCACCAAACTGCTCTGAAAGCACAACACTTAATGTTCATATTCACATATTAATGCTACTCTCACTTTTGGTTAGATAAGCTTCTCTTTTCAGATGGTGATGACCACTGGGATGACCTAAAAGGCAACATAGTGCTGAGAAGAAGGGATAGAGGAGTGTCCAGCACTGAAACATCTTTATCACACCCTCCAAGGACCAGGGTCCATTGCAGAAGGGGACGGAAAGAATGTAAGAGCCAAAGGAAGGGTAAGACTCCTTATAATGCAACTGTCCAGACCTTCACAAGACCCTCATAATAGGAGAAAAAGATGATGACATCAAATTTAAAAAGAGACTAATGGAGAGAGGGAGGGGATATGATAGAGATTGGAGTTCTGAAGGGGAATGGAGGTAGGGGAGGGAAACATCATAGTATTGTCTGTAAGTATAGAAGTTGTCAATACAAAATTAAAAAAAAATAAGAGTTAACTAGATTCTATATTGAATCAACTGGAATTTGAATTGAGAAATAAGATATATAAATTATAATTATATAACTTATCTAAAGGCTTTGAAACATTTTTCAAGGAAGATTATGCAGCCCCAAGGCATGCTCTGATTTCTTCGTTCTTATTCTCAGCCTTTATAAATCTCTCTCTCTCTCTCTCTCTCTCTCTCTCTCTCGCTCTCTTTGGTTTTTTAAGGTAGGGTCTCACTCTAGCTTAGGCTGACCTGGAATTACAATGTACTCTCAGGGTGGCCTCAGAACTCATAGCGATCCTCCTACCTCTGCCTCCTACCTCTGCCTCTGGGATTAAAGCTGTGTGACACCATGCCCAGCTATCTCATATCTTTTAATGACTGTTCAATCAAATATGGTTATCTTTTTATAAAATCATACTTACCCTTCCTTTTTACTAGCTAGACCAATGCTTCCTGAAACTAAATTAATTGGAACTAAACCATATTATGTTGATCCTAACAAACTCATTCACCTGTGTTATGTGTGTGTGCTTAGAGTCAGATTCTGTTTTTACCACTAATAATGACCTGATGCTATATTTTTAAATGAACTTCTCTCTGGTATCACAGTTAGACTAAGGAGTATAAGTATTGATTGTTATCTACTTTTAGGAAAGAAAATATTTCAAAAATAGGAGAAATATTAATTAGGGATCATCTTTATTGGTTACATTCTCTGACTCTCAGTCCTATAGCCTGAAGACTCTACATAAGATCTAGATCCATAGCTAGAAAAATTATAAGCTCACTTTCAAAGAAGCAAGTACTTGCTAGACAATAGAAGCAAAATAAAACTAAAAGTTATAGCAGCTTTAAAGATTTCATATCATGTGATATCAATTAATACAAGTTTTATTGCAACTATAAGTATTATATTGATTTAAACTTGCATTTTTTAAAGAAAAGTTTCATCTATGCTAATTTAAAACATTTCTGATTGGCAAGGAAAGTTTGGGTACAAAGTATTTTGGTTCAATGGAAGTGCATACATAAAACTAATATGAACAATAGTTGACATTAAATAGGATATTGTGAGATCAGATCTAATTCAGGAAAAAGGTCCGCTTATTATATTTGTGCAATGAATTTATAGGACTAAATTTTCTTATCTGTCCTATAAACTCAATTTAATTACTTCATTGCCACATCAGTAGAACTAGTACACACTGTAAATTGCTGTCATACTAGCTTATAAATATTAAGACAAGTTGTTGTAAGATTTGAGTGTTTGCAAACATGAATATGGAGATAATAGATTTCTCACAATGCACAGAGTGAATTAAGAATGTAAAATGTGCAGGGTGTAGGGAGGCAGAGGTAGGAGGATTGCTGTGAGTTCAAGGCCACCCTGAGACTATATAGTATATTCCAGGTCCCCTGAGCTAGTGAGACCCTACCTTGAAAAACAAAACAAAATTTAAAAAAAGAGGAGAACGAATGTAAAATGTTTCTTTTCAATATTTTATTTATTTATTGACAAAAATAGAGAGATACAATGGGCATGCCAGGGCCTCTAGCCACTGCAAATGAATTTCAGACACATGTGCTTCCTTGTGTATTTGGCTTTAGCTGGGTACTGGGGAGCAAACCTGGGTCCTTTGGCTTTGCAGACATGTCCCTTAACCACTAAGCCATCTCCCTAACCCTGTAAAATGTTTAAAATGTTTAAAATAAGAGTAACAAGATTGGAGAGATGGATTAGCAGTTAAGGTGCTTTTCTGCAAAGCCAAAGGATCCATATTTGATTTCCCAGGACCCACATAAACTAGATGTACAAGGGGGTGCATTCATCTGGAGTTTGTTTGCAGTGGCTGGAGGCCACTACCCTCTCTTTCCCTGCCTATTTCTCTCTCTCAAAGAAATACATAAAAATAAAATATTAGCCAGGCATGGTGGCGCACACCTTTAATCCCAACACTTGGGAGGCAGAGGTAGGAGGATTGCTATGAGTTCAAGGACACCCTGAGACTGCATAGCTAATTCCAGGTCAGCCTGGACCAGAGTGAGACCCTACCTTGAAAAACCAAAAAAATAAAAATAAAATAAAATATAAAAATATAAGAATTACAAAGCTATGAAACTTTAGTTAAACTCCTCATGGTCATTTTAACACATGAATCTATCAAAAGTCACTTATTGGTCACTTATTTTTTCTTAGAACTTTCTGTAAGCACAGAAAGTGGGCTGTGTTCTCAGAAACAGTTTACTTGGACAATTTTGATGGTACCCCTGCTCAGCTGTCTTCTAAAGCTCCATTTATCTCTTGAGTCTGGACAATAGCCTATTGATCATTTATTCACAGTGCACAGTCATAAACAATGTTAACACTTGTTCCCACCATACTCCTTGGCTGATAGTGCTGGAAGCATGTGCAAGATCCTGTAGCTGGGTTTCCCCCATGTCATTAATAAGATTTCTCCATTTGCATCAGCTTTTGTCCAGTAGCAGATTCTCCATCTCACAGATGCAACCAGCTCTAGGAGTCACAAGTCTGCTGGGTTCATAGGTGCAGTGTTTACGACTTCATCTCCCTGTAGTCTCCTTCAAAAAGTAGGACATGCTACTCACATTTTTGTTATCACTTGTAGCAACATGCACTTAGGAACTACAGTCTTTCTTCTTTCTTCTTTGACATTTTTCATGAATGCCTGACTCATAAACCTGTGCACATGTAATGCTATTTCTCAACATTCTTTTTGCATAGAATTGTCAGGATCTGTACAAATACTGGGCCTGAGGAAAATTAAGGAATGCTCCCTCTACCATGACAGTTACAGATGTGGCCTGGCTAAATAACAAATGAAAAAGTATGTGGAATGGAGGTGGGTATTAAGACTTGAATGCTGTGAATTTCATATATTGCCTTTTGCATTTAATTTACTGTTGAAGATAATTGAATATACTTAGAAATTCTACTTATCAAATATATTGGTCACTTCATATTTCCATATATGACATTGTTAGCTTCATTTTTTTCTCTGGGGTTTATAAAATTTAAATACTTTGACCTTCAAGGTCAAACAAGAGAAACCAAAAAAGCACAATGTTGGAAATGGCTTTATTGCTCATAAATAAATATACAAGTTAAAGGTTTATTCTTATCTTTTTATTTGTGCCTTTTTATACCTACAGTCATTCTAAAGCCTATATGAACACACACACATATATAAACACACACACAAGAACACACATACACATAAACACACAATCTGGGGGAATTGTATTAGTGCACTTAGTTATGCAACGGTGAGTAATTCCAATTAGAAATTTGTGCAAAAAATTATAGTTATTTCATAGTTTGAATTTTGACATAATGTATTTATATGTTTGAATATGTAATTTTTAGAAGTATTTATAAAATACATTTATATAAAGTATTAATTAAATTCAGAAGTGGGAAAATTAAAGATATAAGTGTATTAAATAACAATACATTTTTGAATCAAAGTTTGATATATATTCTTAGTATTTGGTAAAAGTACTTCCTTTAACAGAATACTTCATGATAAATAATCTTTACCTTTTCTCTCCAAACATCCTCTCTCCAGAGTTCCTATTCACCCTATTATATTAGCATTTCACCAATCTCCACTGCATGTGTCCATGTCACACTAGGTGAGATACCATCTTTCCTATCCATCAAGACTCTGAACTACCTTTAAAAATTTCAACAACATTACATATATCCATCTTTTCCTTGTACGTGCCTCCATTTTAATTGTGCCTTATTATTTCAAATCTATCATGTGTATCTAGACTCTGATACCTCTACACTCTATATGAGTATATGGACATATGCTACTAACACCACACTTAATACAAGGCCTTGAATTCAACAGGAAAAAAATATACCAAAACTTGGTTTATCTGATTTATTCTACTTACATTTTCTTCCTCTCTCACTTTCTTTCTACAAATTTAGTCTGTTTGTCATTGCTAGACTTTCTTCATTGTGTTTTCATGATATCATTACTTTCTTAAGCAATTTTCAATAGCTTCCCACTGTTTATGGGAGCAAATCGAGATTTTCCTGCCAAATCTTTCAGTGTTGACAAAAATAAGTATGTAACCTGCCAGTTGAAACTTATTTCTCACTGCTTTAAAGCATAGACGGCTTGCACCACGCCAAAGTAGGCATGTCTCTGCCAGGCTCCATTCTTCCCTTTTGCAAGTGTTTCATTTGTTATGTGAATGTTAGGCTCAGTTTTCCAAATATTTTATAGCATACTTGCTTCAGATATTTTTCCCTTTTGGGGATCACACTTCATTTGTTTTACTTTTTAGCATTTATTCCCCAGAATTTCAGTTGCATCAATGGTGAGCATAAGGCTAAGTATTCCAAATCCTGTGGAGCCTTTGGCTTGAAACTTCCCTGAAGGCAGACTAGGTGAACCCTTTAATTTCAAAGGTGATAAATGTGAGATAATTAGCTGACTTTCACAAAGCCACAGAGCCTGTGGCTAAATGAGGAAGAACATTCAAGTTTAGTTTTACTCCTAGCAGAACATGCCTTTGTTTTATTTTTTTTATTTTTATTTATTTAGTTGAGACAGAGAGAGAATGGGAGTGGCAGGGCTTCTAGCCACTGCAAACAAACTGTAGACACATGTGCCACCTTGCACATCTGGCTTTATGGCTGGAGAATTGAACCCATGTCCTGAGGCCTTGCAGGCAAGTACCTTAATTACTGAGCCATCTCTCCGCCCAGAACATGCTTTTTTAATCATTTAATTCTGGATTGGTATTTAGCAATTCTCAGTAGCTAAGAATGAGTATTCTAACAATAAAATAGCATTTTTAAATTGGTTCCAAAGCATCCTGGCTTGAAAAAATTAATGGAAAATCTAACTCTTATTTACAAATAGTCACTAGTTTTAAAGAAAAATAGAAATTTAGATATTTCCCCCCAAGTAAGATAATGGACATAAAGAATCAAATTCCATTACCAAAAAGAAAGTTCTGAAGACAATGAGTTAAGGACAAAGAAAATTCTAGCATGGTAGTATGTGTCCATTATCACAGAACTTGGGAAACTGAGAGAGGAGGAATGTGAGTTTGAGGCCAAACAACTACATAATTAGACTTTGAGTCAAAGACCCTAACCAAACAAACCAAACCAAGCCAAACAAGAGAACAAAGAAGTGACAACTTGAAAACTTGGGGGGAGAATGAGAACCCTGGGGTTGAAATGCCAACTACTGTGTGTTATAACAACTCTCCTTTCTGAAACCATTCCAGAAAAATATTGAAGAAAATAATCTTAGAACACTACAATTTGAAAATGCAATGTAAGTGTTGATATACTACGTCAAATGTATCACGAGGCAAATCAGTGACAGTCATAGCCCAAACTACAGCAAACTTTTCAATTGCTTTTTTGTCTTTCTTGTTCAAATCAAATTAAAATGGCATAATTCATTAAAATTAAATGTGTTAGATGTCAATACAATGTAGTAACTATAACATATAGAGATATATGTTTCAATGATTAAGGAAAATTTCTCACTGGCCTTTAAAAATAGGTACTAAAACAATACTTTCTGAATAATATAGAACTGGGAAAATTTTTAAATAAAAGCTTTGATTTTGGCACAGTGTTTGCAGACATTCGTAACCAATCATCAGAAGATGCTTGAGATGATGAGCACAATTTAGAAACATTTGAAATACTCAATTATGGATGGAAATCTTTATCACAGTTAATTACAGTATAGTTTTTGCTTAATAGGTACAAAATAAAAAGCACTCATTGATTCTGAATTTTTGCTTGATTGGTAATCACTAAAGGTTTTTATCTGGTGTTTTTTGTTGTTTATTTTTCTGTTTCTTTTTTTGTTTTGTTTAGGCATCATTGAGACTGAGCAAGAACTTACTTCGTGGCATGACTCACACACACTTCTTCACCGAGGTATGGAGAGGGAACTAGTTAGAAAGCTTTATTATTAGGTAGGTAATTAGGGAAAGGCTCACAAGCAAATTACACCACGCAGCTGCTCTACCACAAGACAACTGGAATTCAGTGTCTGCTCCCCTCTCATCCAATCGGTTTGCTTTCAATCTCTCTCTCTCTCTATCCCTTTCTCTCTCTTTCCTTACCCAGGTGTGTGTGTGTGTGTGTGTGTGTGTGTGTGTGTGTGTGTGTGTGTGTGTGTACCCCTTCTCTGACCCCGGCCGATAAGCTCTCCTGTTATATTTGTGGTACAGTAATTACCTCTTCCAGATACAGCCCCCTGACTCCAAATAAATGCTTACCAGGACCACACTCTGATCCTTTTTCAGCTTCTTGGCTATTCATCTCTCAGTGCCTGAGATTCAGGGTTCCCAACAACACTAAGACCATGTCCTTCCCACTCAGAATGGGAAAGGATATTATTTTTTAACTATTTTTATGACCTTACAATTTTTTACAGAAAATATTTATTTATTTTAGAGAGAGAAAGAGAGGCAGATAGAGAGATAACAGGTGTGCCAGGGTCTCTGACCACTGTAAAAGAAAGTCAGATGCATGTGTCTCCTTGTGCATCTGGCTTATGTGGGTACTGGAGAATTGAACCTGGGTACTTAGGCTTTGAAGGCAAGCACCTTAAGTGCTAAGCCATCTCTCTAGACCCTGCCTTTTAATTTTTTAAAACACAAGAGTTTTTTCTTTTAAAAAAAAAAAAACATTTTCACATATGTCCTTGAAAAAATGGAATAGTCTATAAACTATCCTTCCCAGTCTGTTTATTCAAATTATTTCTACAAAACAGACATGTACTCAGGGTTTGGAGTTTACTCCCTAAATACTGTTACAATATCAGGAATCTGGCATTTGTCTTAATCAATCCAACATTTACTAATCCCTGACAAATTAACACCATAGAATGTTCTGTTTTATGAAATAATCATATTTCAAATCAGTTGTTTATATAGAAAAATTAAACCCATAAATCGGAATTTTAAAGTTACAGTATTTTAGTCACTGTGAAAATTCAGTCTATTAGTTTTTACTGCCACTTTAACAAGTTTCCCACAAATTTGGTACTTTAACTTAAAATTGTTTTCCTACAATTCTGTAGAGCAGACGTTCCAAATGGGCCTTACTCGGGTATATAAACATGTCTGAAAAACTAAGAGCTTTGGGAGAGTTTCAGGAGAATGATTTCATTATTTTTCTAGGTTCTACAGAGTCTGGCAGCTCTGGATTGTGGCCTCACCCATCCTTCCCCTACAGCTGACCATAACTCTAACCCTAACTGCCATTTATAAAGCCAGAAGCATAGCATCTCCTAATTGGACTCACTTTTCTCCCTTCCACTCCCATCTATGAAATAACTTCCATTATTTGAGATGACCGAAATTATTCAGGATGAAGTTAATTAGTGAGCAACCTTAATTCCACCTGATACCTTAATTCCTCTGTGTCATGTATTCTGACATATTCATAGAGTGTAGGGATGAATAGATGGGCATTTGGGGGCTCCTACCACCATTTATCAAGGAAATTTAAATTGTTCTGTTTTCCAATCTCTAAATCTTCCACTTCAAAGCATTCATAGTTCATTTTTAGACCACGTCTCACAACAAACACCAATGCCGAGAGGCTCGTGAGCCAATCTTTGTTTAATAAAATTGATGCTTTGTGCTGCTGCTGCTAAAGTTTCTCCAATAGTTTTCCTGTTTGAGGGAGGGAGTATATTGTGTCCCTAATCCTAGATTTTTATGTATTGCTCAGCTCCTGAAGAAGACTGGCTAGTATCAAATCCCATGACACGTGAATTCCCACTAGGGAGACATGAGACATTCTTCCTATATGTCTATCATGCTGTGGGTATACAATCTACACTGTTACCATCAGAATGTCATTTCTTCAACTCTTTTCTTTTTTTAATCTACTTTCCATGGTACTGAAATTTAACAACCAGTGAGCCCAACAATAACCCTAAACCTTATAGGCAAAGGTAGCTTTCAAAATAATGGAGTATCGGTATTGACATAATAAAACACCACTATATTGTAGGCAGTTTTTATGATATTTTTGTCATCCTATATTTCATATTTGACATTTACAACTTATAACTAGAAGAACAAATTTAAGTTTCAGCCCACATTGAATTTATATAGCTCAATTATGCCTAAATTCTTACATTACTCTCTAAGCACAACTGAAAAAATAATTTTCACAATCATTTACAAAACCTAGAAGGAATACCATATAATAAATAGTTGATATGCTAATATCCTGAATGTCCCAAAATGACTATTTGTGAATGCTTAAGGTTAAAAATATATTTGAACACAGATTTGCCTAAGGGAATATTCATTCTGAGACTGAAAAATATTTGCTTGAGGTTTTCTGAGGATTGTTGGTACATTTCTATAGTACAATGTCAATTATTTAATATGACTTAAATTTTGGAGTTCTGCATAGTAGGTGCAGATGAATGAAATGGAGCACACTATGTTCATAACAAAGATGCTGTAACTTCCTGTACATTATGGACATTGGAAGCTATGGACACCAGACTCTGAGACATGCCATTGATTTCCATGTATCGCTTCATAACTTGGTTTCCCTATCTTTGCTTATGAGAATAATGTGGCCTTTCTTAGCGTCACTGAGTTTTGACTAATGCATATTTAGCTTATGCACATATACTTTATTTGAATCAATTAATGGTAACAATTTATGAAATGAAAAACTATAGCCTCTCTCTCTCTCTCTCTCTCTCTCTCTCATAAATAAATAAATTAATATTTTAAAAGAAGTATGATCTTTGGGAGATAATTGTTATAAAATAACATCATAGAACGTGGAGTTCCCATGATTGAATCCCAGTGGCTTTATGCATAAAAAGGGAAGATCAAATGAGCATGCATGCACATATTTATGCACACTCCATACCTCTTGACTGTGATACCATACATGACCTCTGAACTCTTCAGCAAGAAGGCTATTGCCAGGTATAGTCGTTCAACCTTGTTCCTCCAGAACTGTGAATTAAACACAGCTATTTTCTTTATAATTTAGCTTGCTTCAGTTATTGTTATGATAATCAATAATATATATTATTTAATGCAAAGTGATTACAATGACTAATGCACATATTTTAAGATAAATTTGGCTCAGTTTTCTTGAAGGTATTTATAATTATACACCAGATTTCAATGGAACTGACTTAGCCTTAGATGTATTATAAAGAACATACGATTATGGCTTTGACTCTAACTGCTGGTATCAGTACTTGCGATTATCATGACTTGATCATGAGTTTTTGCCAATCCTTGAGTATGATAGAAATCAAATTTCAAAGGCAAAATGGCTAAAAGTATATTGTATTTCGTTATCTGCTATAAAAGCATTTGATAAAATGCCAAGAAGTTATTTATTCTACCTAAAACTGTGTTACAGCTTCCATATTAACTTGTTCAAGTAACATTTTTATCTTTCAGTGAAAAGTTTAGGCAGCTACACTCTGTATTTTGCCCTGCTTGCTCCTAGCAAAATCTTGCTTTAATACCATCCCTTGTTGTGAAGAAAGAATTACCAATCAAAATGAAGCAGGGAACTGATATTGTAACTTGAAAAAAAATCACAAAGCCTGTTATAAGAATATTATGGCTTGCATTGACTGATAATTATTTGTACTCTATTACAAAGCAGCACATATTCTGTCTCAAATTAAGACCACTCATTAAATTCCATCTTGACCCTATAGTTTCTGAACATGTAATCTCAGAACCAGGTTACTCAGATTGAATATTTCAAAACTGACTTTCAAAGGGGCCCATCTGTGAATGATTAGGTGGTCAAAGCAATGTAGATTAATTTTAGAATCTATATTATTTTTAAAAATATTTTTATTTATTTGAGAGAGAGAGAGAAAAATAAGAGACAGCTAGAGAAAGAATAGCACACAAGGGCCTCTAGCCATTGCAAACAAACTCCAAATGCAAGTTCCACCTTGTGCATCTGGCTTATGTGGATACTAGGAAATTGAATTAACCTGGGTTCTTAGGCTTCACAGGCAAGTACCTTAACCATAACCACTTAGCCATCTCTCCAAACTTCTAGCAGTATTTTCTAAGCTCTCATACCCTGACAATTGTTCAGTAAAATATAACCAAGAGATGAGCACGAAGAAGTGGAGGGAAGGAAAAAAGGATACATGTGACATGCAAATAAAAGAAGGAAAATATAGTAGGGAGATCTGAGAGGTGATAGGGGTTAGACTCAACAAAAATAATTTTGAAATAAACAAAAAATTTAGAAGTAACAAAGCTAGAAGGAAATCATTCTGGTGTCTTTTTTCTATCATTAGCAGATAGAAACATAACTCCTTCACATACAAGTATAAAGGAGGCCTGGGTGAGGTAACCTTCTATGGAATGCCTGAAGTTTGCAGCTATACGTTTGCAACAAACAAGAAGGGATGTGACATTCATAAAACCTGGAGCAGAATAACTCTATGGGCAGGTTCAAGTTTAAATAACAGTCTCTCAGAGACACTCCATAAGAAATAAAGAGAGAACTAAACAGGATTTCAATTATTTTGTCGTATTTTCTTGATAAACAAAAGATAGTCTAGTACCCTGGTTGACTGTTTAGAAACTGGAATTATACCTCTTTGAATGTCAATAAAAATATTTTCTGAAAGGAGTAATAATGCAGGAAAGTTTAAGGAGATTCCCTCTCCCATCCTTCTGAAGGGATTCCCCCATTCCAGACAGAACCCATCTCCATAGTGGCACAGTGGCACAAAAGGGTGATTTAGTATCATTGGAGATTTCTAAGAGAGGGCTTTAGTTAAGATGAAGGGGGCTTCTCAAAGCATGGTGAATTCCAATCTAATGTTCACCTTCAAAAATGAAGATTTTTTTTTTTTTTTTTTTTTATGAAACATAGAAAACAATCTTGGCTCTCCCAGGGGATAAGATTCAGTTAGGGGTTATATCAAACAACAAAGACACATTTCTTTCATTTGTTGTTTTAGTTATAAGACTACAAAAAGACAAGTCAGCTATTAGAATCATAAGAGTATTGAAGGGAAGTTTTAGAGGTATGAGCAGCAGTGGAGTCAGGCTTAGTCTGGAACACTCTGTTTTGTGAATTCCTGAATGATTCATGCTCACCTTGCAACAACCTTGAATATCTTTCCTCTTTCTGAAATTGTGCTTGCTGTCTTTATTCCTTGGGGTTCTCTAACAAATACACACACACACACACACACACACACACACAAACACACATAATGTACAGATACACATATATATTTTACAACTAGATAACACTGAGGCAAAATCAATTTGTCTAAAATTGATCGAAGACAACTTTGATAAACTATAAATACATAAGAAAAACAATTTATCTAAAGTTGTTAGAGATTTCAATTATTTCAGCTCAATTTCCCCATTCATAAAAGATAGTCCAGTTTGCTGATGGAGACTTTTCTAAGTGTTTTAGAATCTGAGTATCCCTTCTTTGAATGCCAGTGATCTGGGAAGGAAAGTACCTTCGGAAGGGAGAAATAAAGCAGGAATGATGGAGCACTAAATCTTGAGTTTAGGTGTTGCCATGGCAACACCAATAGCTTGCTTCTGAGTGTTCTTCAGAAAGAAATCCTGAGGGCATCAGAAAGAGTGGAGGATAAAAACTGCATGGGAGAGGAAAGTGGCAGGGAAAGTCAATGCCTGGCTTCACAGATGGAGTATAAGAAGGAAGTTACTATAGTTTTTTTTTTTAAATTATATTTTATTAAGTAGAGACTTTGTATGGATGCATCACATGTTGACACCTTCATATCCCTACTACCTACACCCATTCTACTGAGAGCCCTGATCAGTGGGATTGCTGGAATTCACCATGGGCTGTGGGCTATGAGTTGTAAGAGCAGAAGTCAGTCATTGTGGGGTGAAGGAGGGGCAATGCTCTGGATATACCTTCCCTCCCTGTGGCTCTTACACAATCTTATAATCTTTCCTCCTGCTCTTTTGCAAAATCTCCTGAGATGCGGTGGGTGTGTTTTCAGTCTACTTTAGTGTTGAGCTCTTAGCAGCTTTGGCACATTTTGGGTATCCTCAGTGTCTGTCTCCATCACCCTAGCGCAGGTTGTCAGGCTCACCATGGAAACAGCACTCTTGCTCACCTTGCCAATTATTCTGCAGTTTCACCTGGACCCTGGCTGACAGGCAGTCAGCTATCTTTTCTTGTCTTTTTAATAGATTGTGGTTGTTCTTGGTTCTTGCTGTCTTCTGAAAAAGAAAATCCCATTTGCCAATGGAGAGTGAGGTCAGCATAAGTTAAAGAGTATAAGCTTTGTTAATTTAGGGAGATTTCATGGGTGCCGCCTCTCTTTTGGCTAAAGACTAGTGGTAGCTTCTTGTTCAAGTCCATAACTTTGTCTCCATAAGATTCTGACTTGGTTTCTACTTCCAGTTATAGGGTCCTTTCCACTGAGTGTATCTCAGCCAATTAGAAAGCCATTAGTTACACACCAACACTGGTTACCACTATTTCACAAGTGTGTACATCTTGGTAGGCTGGTTGTTTTTGTATAGCAGTGCCCCCTGCTTGCTCACAACATTGTTGGCCATTTCTCCCCTGTAGAGAGCTGCGAGGTGCCGCGCCTTAAAGATGGCGCTGGCTTCCGCCTTCCGCCTTCCCGATGGCGAGTGCTTTCCTGGATAAACAAGTCCTTATTTGGCTTGGGCCGTGATCTAGGCTTGCTTCCGCATATGTGGACCTATCTGCATTCACCACGTGGCTTACCAGGGTTGGCTGTTCAAAGGCTTCTTAAGCTTTGGGCAGGCTTGTCCCGGGGTCAGTCAGTGGGTGGGTGGATGAGTGAGTGAGTGAGTGAGTGAGTCTGTGGGTCAGTGAGTGTCAGTGAGTGAGGCAGGCAGTGAGTCTGTGAGTGAGTCAGTGAGTGAGTGAGTCAGTGAGTGAGTGAGTCAGTGAGTGAGTGAGTGAGTCAGTCAGTCAGGCAGTCAGGCAGTCAGTCAGTCAGTCAGTCAGAAGATTGTTGTCAGAAGATTGTTCAAGGTTCCTGAATAAACTGCTGCAAGAAGAGTTCCTGTGAGTGTTGCGTCTTCCTTGCTGGTCGAGGCGGACGCGACAAATGGTGGCCCGTACGGGGAACTCAGAACTTGCAGGGCAGCTAGCTGGTAAGTTCCAGATAAGTGGACAAAAAGGGTAAAGGCAAGTTCTCCGGTAGAGAGACGATAAGGTCCCATAGCAAAATGGGCAATACATCTTCCAGTATTAGGGTTAAAAGGCGCCACAATAAGGTTTCCTTAGAGGAAACGCAGTGAGAAGATTTCTTAAGAATGATAGCCGGCCAATTAATGTATATTTGTTCGTGTGTCTTATTAGTGTATAAAAGTTGGTTAACCTCATGTGGTGTATTTGTGTTGTAGTGTGTCTAGTCATATTACATAGGGCAAACGAGAATGATTCAGAAGCAGTTAAAAAAAAAAAATTTAGAGGAAGTGAGAGAAGAGCGCTGAGTAAAACATCTAAAAGAAAAAGTAAGGTTCCTGAATAAACTGTTGAAAGAAGAGTCTGAAGAGGGACTCAGAACTTTCTGCAGTCAGGGCAGTAGTAAAATCCTGAATAAACTGTTGAAAGAAGAGTCCGAAGAGGGACTCAGAACTTTCTGCAGTCAGGGCAGTAGTAAGGTTCCTGAATAAACTGTTGAAAGAAGAGTCCGAAGAGGGACTCAGAACTTTCTGCAGTCAGGGCAGTGCACTGGTAAGTTCCCAGGTAAGGTGGGAATCCGCGACAAAAGGCTCTTCTCGGTAGAAAAAGAGGGAGCAGGAAAGTTCCCAGGTAAGGTGGGAATCTCACAAAAGAATTTTGCTCTTCTCAGAAAAAGAGGGAGCAGGAAAGTTCCCAGGTAAGGTGGGAATCCTGACAAAAGCGGGGATTTTGCTCTTCTCGGTAGAAAAAGAGGGAGCAGGAAAGTTCCCAGGTAAGGTGGGAATCCGCGACAAAAGCGGGAATTTTGCTCCTCTCGGTAGAAAAAGAGGGAGCAGGAAGGGTTCATGTGTAGCGAACCGAAAAGTAAAAGTTTTAAAAGAATTTTTGCAAGTGTAGCCATGGGCGCTTCACTCACACTCCAATTTTTTTTTTGGCTCTGAATGAGCTGCTTGTTCAAAAAACTTAAAGATAAAGGGGAGTACCCTGGAGAGGTTCCTGGAGGAATGTGATGCCATAGCCCCTTGGTTTGCGGCTCTGGACAATCCCTTCATGGGAAAATTTGGGAAGATCTTGATTTTACAGCAGACCAAGGCACGCTTTAAGGGCGGGTAAGATCGATCTGGAGGTTAGTGAGGAACTGCCTCGAGGAAGAAAGGTCGGAAAAGGCAAACAATGAAAAGGGGAAGGAAAGACTGCAGAGGACTTTGTTGGAACTGGGCTACTGGCATAAGGGATGGCTACGTTCTGCTATCCAGGCCCAGAAAGTTTGATCAAGGTTAAATTTGTAATGGACTGATGTGCTTGGCTAAAGATATCGGACTGAGATTTTAAGATTTTAAGTTGGAAAATCTCAAGCAAGGTAAAAGCAGAGGCACTGAGGTTTTAGGTTACTGAAGCTGCTATTGTCAACGCATTAGCAATCTTAAGGAAGGTGGAAGGAAGGTGGCCTGACTTGATTTACATTAAAACAATGGAGAGGATGCCTGAGGAAAGACTGTAAAAAATGCAAATTGATGACTGCTGATGGTGGTTGAGTTTTTGCATTGTTTTAGTTTCTCCTTGCTAATGTTGTTAAAAGACCTTGGATTATACTAGGGCTGCAAATTTATCCAGATTTTTGTCTAGTTTTCTATTACAGAATTGGTCGCTTGAATTTGAAGATACCTTAAGAGAACTGAGACTGGCTGTAGTTTATGTGAATTCTACCCGCATGGACCTCTCTTTTGCATCTGGATTGTCATCTTGGCTGATCTCCGCTATGAATCATCTGAAGGAATGGGCGGGTTTGGGTGCTCTTTAGCAGGCCTTCTGTTACTGGTCTCTCTGGTTTGCTTGTGGTGTCTATGTAAGATTAGAGTAACACAAAAACGGAATGCAGTCATGATCGTCCAGGCCTTCTCGGCTATTGAGGCAGGTCAATCTCCCCAGGCATGGTTAGCCACCATAAAAATGTAAACACCAGGCACAGGCTGCGAGGCAAAGCACTGCAGGGAGAGTTAGCTGTGAAAGACTCTCTGAAGGGCAAGTCTGATTGCATGTGGGTTGGCATCCATGGTCCCACCTCCAGGGAAAAGATGCAAGACGGTTCTATGCCTATTTTAAGAGTTACTGGAGATCAGACCTCTACCCTTGCCTGTTGCTTTGCGTGTTTTAAACAAAAAAGGGGGAACTGTAGAGAGCTGCGAGGTGCCGCGCCTTAAAGATGGCGCTGGCTTCCGCCTTCCGCCTTCCCGATGGCGAGTGCTTTCCTGGATAAACAAGTCCTTATTTGGCTTGGGCCGTGATCTAGGCTTGCTTCCGCATATGTGGACCTATCTGCATTCACCACGTGGCTTACCAGGGTTGGCTGTTCAAAGGCTTCTTAAGCTTTGGGCAGGCTTGTCCCGGGGTCAGTCAGTGGGTGGGTGGATGAGTGAGTGAGTGAGTGAGTGAGTCTGTGGGTCAGTGAGTGTCAGTGAGTGAGGCAGGCAGTGAGTCTGTGAGTGAGTCAGTGAGTGAGTGAGTCAGTGAGTGAGTGAGTGAGTCAGTCAGTCAGGCAGTCAGGCAGTCAGTCAGTCAGTCAGTCAGAAGATTGTTGTCAGAAGATTGTTCAAGGTTCCTGAATAAACTGCTGCAAGAAGAGTCCGAGCGTTGCGTCTTCCTTGCTGGTCGAGGCGGACGCGACACTCCCCAGCAGCTCATGTAGCACTTTCCAGCACTATAGGGGCTAACCATCTGGGAAATATCTTCTTTCCAGATTCCCATAGGACCTCTCCATGCTCTGTGCAAGCAGCATGTGCTTAGTTTAAAAGGACTAAGAGGTTCCAGTTCTTGGTATTGGTTAAGCATTGATAGAACAAAACAAAATGTTTTCTTTTATTTACTAGGCACAATGCAAATACCACAGTACAGGGCTGGAGAAATGACTTAGTGGTTAAGGTGCTTGCCTGCAAAGCCAAATAACTAAGGTTTGATTCCCCCAGATCCATATAAGCTAGATGCACAAGGTGGTGCATGTGTCTGGAGTTCATTTGCTGTGGCTGGAGGCCCTGGTGCACCCATTCATTTTCTTTTTCTCTCTATGTGGTAGTTTGAATATATGGCCCCCAATATATTCAATGTTTTATTACTTTATTGTTTGCATCTGCAATCACCTTGCTAGAGGCAATGTCACTGGGGGCCCATGTGGTGGTAGGTTTGAGATTCCATTGTAAAGATATGCAAAGTGTGCCCAGTTCCTGTAGTGTGCTGTGACTTTTGGGCTGTAGTTTTGCTCTGTGTGCTGTGTGGCTGGTTGGTTTTTCTCTCTCTTGCTTGGATCTGTAAAGGAAGGCCAGCTTCTTCTGCCATTATGGAACTTCCCCTGGATCTGTAAGCTTCAATAAATAATATCCCTTCCTCCATAACTGGCTGGTCTGGAAGTTCATCTCAACGAACCTGAAGCTGTCTGCTATACTCTATGTCTTTTCTTCTCTCTCTCTCTCTCTCTCCCTCTCTCTGTGTGTGTGTCTCTCTGTCTCTCTTTCTAAAATAAATAAAAATAGAATGTTTTTTTTAAATAATACAATACAGAAATGTTTTAAAACAGTGTTTTGTTTCAATGCAGTGATAACTGAACCAAGAAATACTGTATTTACCTAGTCTCTGTAAAACTATCAATGTGCTGGGCAATGCTAGTCTTGGTTTACAAGCAGCTTTCTCTGAAGTTGTTTACTGTGTGTTTCCTAGTAATTGTTTTCCCTACTGTCATTGATTTACCATTGGTTTAAACTGATTTATTAGCCTATCTATTCACAAATTTACATACCAATATCTCATATATAGTACCCAATGGAGATTTAATAGTTAACAATACAGCCATAGTATTATAGTATTATTTTACAAAGTTGCTCCTGAAGCCTCATTTGTAATTTAGAATTAAGTTTAAAAAAACATGCTAAAAATGACAAGATGAATAAGGAAAATAATCAACACTCAGGGACTAAGGCTATTATATTATTTTTATTAAATTGAAACTTTGTATGGATAAATCATGTGTTGGTACCATTATGCCCCTCCTCCCTGCGCCCACTCCACTGAGGGACCTCTTTTGTGGGACTGCTGGTATTCAACATGGAGTTTTGAGTTATGAGTTGTGAGAGCAGCAGTCAGTCATTGAGGGGGAGGGCAATGCCTGTGGATATTTGTTCCCATCCTGTGTCTCTGATGTTCTTTCTGTCTCATCTTCTGCAAAATTCCTTGAGCTTTGGTGGGTGTACTTTAAGTCCAATTTAGTGTTGAACTCTCAGCAGTTTCTGGAGTTCAACTCTGGTGCATTTTGGGTATCCTCAGTGTCTGTCTCCATCACCCTGGCCCAGGTTGTCAGGCTCACCATGGAAGCAACACTCTTGCTCAATACCTTTGTGTTTTCACCCGTTCCCTAGCTTCTGTGCTTAAGGTGGTTCACCTGCTGACAGGGAGTCAGCTAGCCTTGTCCTTTTGATAGATTTTGGTTGTCCTCAGTCCTTTCTGCTTTCTGAAAAAGAAAAACAGATTCTCCAATGCAGAATGTGATCAATACAGATAAAAGGGTATAAGTATTATTAATTTAGGGAGATTTTGATGAGTGTAGCCTCACTTTTGCCTGAAGACTAGTGGGAGCTTCTCATTGGAGTCCATAATCTAAGTCTCCATAGGATTCTAATTTGGGTTCCCAGTTCTAGCTATGGGTTTCTTTCCACTGAGTGGATCTCTTAGCCAATGAAAAAGCTAATGGTTACTTACCTAAGACGGGTGCCACTATTGTCCAGGTATATACATCTTGTCAGCATCATTGTTTGGCATATAGCAAGGTCCCCTGCTTGCTCACAGAGTTGTTGGCCATTTTTGCCCAGCATTTTATGTTGAGGCTTTCAGCACTATAGGAACTAAGCATCTGGGAGCTAACTTCATTCCAGATTCAGCCAGATCTCTTGATATTCTGTGTTAGCAGCATGTGTTGTCTTCGGCAATATGGTTGTACCTTTATAAATTTCATCCTCCCCTTCTTTGGGTGATTATTACACTTTACCCTCTGAAATAGGGTATTTTCAGTATGTTGAAACTGTGTATAGATACATCAAGTGTTGGTACCATTATTCCCCTCCTCCCTCTCCCCTCTCCATTGAGGGCCCCCTTAGTTGGATTGCTGGTCTTCATGGAGTTGTGGGTTATGAGTTATAAGAGCAGTAGAAAGTCATTGTGAGGGGGAAAATGTTTCTGGGTATTCCCTCCCACCCTGTGGCTCTTAACATTCTTTCTACTCCCCCTTGCACAAATTTCCTTGAGCTTTGGTGGTATGCTTTAAGTATACTTTGTGTTAAGCTCTCGGCAGTTTCTGGATTTCTACTTTGGTGCATTTTTAGTATCCTCAGTGTCTGTCTTTATTATAGCTCAGGTTGTCTGGCTTGCCATGGAAGTATCCTTGGGTACTGTTTTCACCTATTGCCTTTCCCTGCATTTCTTGTTTATTCTAATCTTGAAATCTCTTCCAACTTGCTCAGCCATTGGTAATGGTTCTCTTCTTAAAATTCTTAACACCTTGCTAATCTGTAAATACCAGATGCTATGTCAAGGAGTGGGATAATAAATTTGAAGAGTTTATCATGGAAACTATTACATGAAAATAATTAGTAAATGACATATGAAACATTATACCTTAGCTGCCTAGAAAATATTTTATTTGTGACATGAAGTATTATGTTAATGTTACTGTTGATGTAAATGTTCATGTTTGGAGAATATGTGTGTGTGTGTATATATATATATATGATTTAACACTTGATTTTCTGAATTTAGAGCAATAGGTATGAATGTTATTACAATAATTTAGGATAAATAGAAGATATGCTAAACTTAGCATAAATAAAAAAATATCTATTAGAAAGCAATTGATATCAACTGAATATTTATACTTCTCCAAATGGTTATGCTAAAATCCAGACTGCCCATGAAATGGCATTTTACACAAGATCTTCCATAGGCTATTAAGTCATGAGGGAGAAGCCTTCCGTCTTATAACAGAGACCCTGGGTCAGGGAGAGGGGAGGTTCTCTCCCACTCAAGCCATGGTTACAACAGAAAGGCAGATATATAAATATATATGCTAGAAAGTGTAGCCTGAGCAGATATAAAATTTAGCAGCACCTTGATCTTAGACCCTTCAGAATCTAGAATTGTAAAAGTAATCTCTATTGTTTACAACTCACCACCTAGTTTATGATTATTTTTTTAATAGGAGGCTGTTGGTTTGTGATGGCTGTCTGTCTTTGGTAACTACACAGTAATCATAAGAAAACACTTAGTGTTAGATCTATATGGCTTCTTGAGATACCCACATTCTCTAAGCTTCAGAAAAGACTTTTCCATATCTTCTCTGCTACTCATCAAGGAATAAAGGAAGTGAGCAGGACCTAATCAGCCAAACTATCCAATTTCCTGGACTTTAACATTCCAGAGTTCTTATTGTTTTTCATGCAATTGAGAAATTAAAAGTCTATAGTTTCCTTTATCTCTTCTTATTTCTATAACTTAAATATATAGTGGAAGAAATTCTTTAAGGAATGCTATAATAACAGCAAAATGTGGCTATAAAGATCAGAGAGGTTGGAAACAATATTTGTTTTAAAATATTTTTCATTTTACATAGATTTATCTTGTGTAGAAATAAGTGGTACTCTGAGAAAACAAAATAGATCATGGGATTTTAGAAAAAAGAAGTAGGCAAACTCTACTGTGTTCTGTGGCCTGATTCTCAGGGATGCAGATAAGGTATTGAATCCCGGTTGTTTAGAACAGTCAGGTGACTTTGCGTGTGTCAATTCTGCTCTGTTAGAAAGAGGAAGACCCAGCAAGGGAAATAGGATCACAAATCATAGGGAGTGTACTCACCTGGACATTGATTACTTGGCTGCTTATCAGGGTTGGCACAATGACAACCTGGTGCTTATTCTATATTTATATGACAGATGTTTTTAATTGAGCTAATATTTACACAACAGTTCTGTTGCCTTTTATAAATCAGCTAGGCACTGATGTCAGGGCAGTGGGTAAAGAAAGGATTAATATAAAATACCATTTTCAACATTCTCAGACAAGCAACAAATGCGTTTTTTTTTTTTTCTCATAACGAGTTAAATCTCTACTGGAATTTTTATTCATTTAGCTACTGTCTTTGTGACAATAAATATATCTAAATTATGTATTTTTATATTAATTAAGTACTCTAAATCTATTTTCAACTGTGTTTTGGCTAATTACAGTGCTGAGCTGAGGCCCTACTGTGTCCTTTAATAGAACTGCAAATGTGTATTTATAAAGTTTTTTTATTTTCATTTTAGAGAGAGAGAGAGAGAAGAATATTGGCACACTAGGGCCTCAGTCTCCCCCAAATACTTTCTTCTCATAGGACATGTAATTTTGCATAGTTATGATGGCAAATCCATGATTACATGTCATGTAACTAGACTCCTTTATCACAGTAAACCTCAGAGTTCCTTTTCAAAGATTTTCTCTCTATAAGTTTGAACAATGAGCTTGAAATATGAAGGTTTATGAGTAAATATTTGAGCAAGAGAATTGTTTTGGGTGCTTTCTGTTTTTTATTTGCTCTTTAAAAATTTCCTTCATCTATATAGTATTTTATCGTGCAGCCCTATCCTCACCCTCTCTTAACACTCTGCTACCAGCACTGAACACCTTCTTATTCCCAACACTTATCAGTGGTGTATACACCATTGAAAAGAATTACTCCAACTCCTCTAGAAATGATTAATTACCATTAGCAGCTGGAGAAGAGATGGAGCCTTATGAGGCCCAACCCTATCCATTATAGAATTTTGTTAGCCCTACTTTACAGAGGCCTTGGGCAGATAACCACGAATGCTGACTTTATGAGTGAAATCGTCACGTCAGACCAGATGAGAGTTCTACACACTCTTGCTCTTAAAAGCCCTCCTGCTCTTATGTTCTTTCTGTTCCTTCTGTGATACATAGAGAATTTTTTTTAATATTTTATTTACTTATTTATTTATTTGACAGGGAGAGAGAATGTGTGCAATAGAGCCTCTAGCCACCTCCAGTGAACGCCAGATGCATGCGCCTCCATGAGCATCTGGCTTCTATGGGTTCTGGGGAGTTGAACCTGGGTCCTCAGCTTTGTAGGTAAGCACCTTAATCACTAAGCCATCTCTCCAGCCCCATAGAGAAGTTGTATTTAGCTCTAAAGGGAAACCATGAAATTATTAAATTTGCAGGAAAATGGATAGGAAGGGAGTAATTAAGATTCAAAAAGATAATACCTCATCTTGTTTCTCATACAAATCCTAGATTCAAATTTTCATATGTGGGTGTTTACGGAGGAGTAGCTATAGAGACGAGGGGATGAGAAAAAGGCCAAGGGAGAAGAGGGAAGCCATCAGAGAAGATAATGCTTAATAGTAAGCCTCAACTTGTAGGAAAGTAGTTGGTTTGGGAGTTCTGGGGATAGAAAGGGTTAAACAGAGATAAGAGCATGAGGATGGGGAAGAGGAGGTAGGTAGGGTGAGTTAATAGAAATACAGAAGATATTAAAAAAAAAAAAACCTATGGTTGGTGACTATTTGGGAGACTGAAACTCATCAAAGTGCTGAAAAGTGACAGTTAAGTGTACAGCACTAAATGAAATATCTTTAGTCATACCCTCCAAGGTTCAGGGAACCTTTCAGAAAAAGTGGTAGACAGAATATAAGAACCTTAGGATAGGGAAGTATGGTTTGGGATGGTGTTTGGGGAACAAAATGTAGTGTTTGTATTTATGACCTTATAGCAGCTCTCATTACCTGCACAATATTGGGCTTTTCAAAATGTTGTCATGATGGATGATGGCAAAAATAAAACAAAATCCATCAAAAATAAGTGGGTCTAGCTGGGTGTGGTGATGCACGCCTTTAATCCCAGCACTTGGGAGGCAGAGGTGGGAGGATTGCCGTGAGTTCGAGACCACCCTGAGACTACATAGTTAATTCCAGGTCAGCCTGGACCAGAGTGAAACCCTACCTTGAAAAACCAAAAAAAAAAAAAAAAAAAAAGTGGGTCTAGCTGAGAAGAAGAAATGGTTCAGAGGAAGCAGTGTGTAGAAGGAGACAAAAGGACGTTATGGAAGGGGCCTCTGATCAAATTGCATTGTGGACATGTAAGAAATAGGTCAAGAAATAGTTTTTAAAATAGCCAAAAGGCTATGACATTTACTGCCTTATAAGTTAAAATATATTCAAAGAATATAAAATATAGGAACATGAACAGAGATACCTTGTGTGGGTGAATAATGTTTCTTCCTAAAGCCATAGATAATTTATTACATGAAAAAAACAGTGACAGATTTGGGATAGTTCATGAGTTTTTGGTCAAGGAAGCCCCAGAGGTTCATACAAATGTAAGGCATTGCCAATACTCTTGGTTTTTCCACCATAACTAAATGGTAAGAAACTATTTTTAATTACTTATCATTTATATATTTATTTATAAGAGAGAGAAAAAGGCAGATGAGAGAGTGAGCAAAAATGATGAATGGGGCTCCAGGGCCTCCAACCCTTGCAAAGGAACTCCAGATGCATGTTCCACCTTGTGCATCATGCTTACGTGGGCACTCACGAATCAAACCTGGGTCCTTAGACTTTGCAGGCAAACACATTAACTGATAAGCCACCTCTCCATCCCCAAGACACTATTTTTGAAGACAGCACATACTTAGGTGCTGAGTTGGAACTGAGTTGGAAACCTCTTCCCTGATGATTAGCTTTCATAGTGTAAGAAGGTGTTTTACAGGCTGCTAGAAAAAAAACTCATTTAAGGTCTTACCTAGGGATAGACCTTGGATACAAAAATACAGACTCGTCAGGCAGTATATTCACACTGCTGTAGTAGTGGCATGCCTCTTATACGAGTAACTGGATGCTCTCGGATTAGATTTAAGGCCCACTCCAGTCCTATTCCATAAGAGGGAATTCATGCCTACTACCAAAATCCTAGTGAAAATCCCTGGGGATTATACTACTATTGTTTGACTAAATGAATGTGATGTTAAAATGTCTTCTAAATCTTTCTGCTTATACCCACAGATTAGTGTGTTACTCATAGACTTGGTCAGAAAAGTCCAAAAAAGCTGCTTTTTTTTTTTTTTTCTTTTCTTTTTATCTTCTTCTTTCTTCCTTTTTCTTTTGTAAATAAGTGGCAGTTAAGTCAGAGACTCTTATCTGGCCAAAACACTGGAAGTTAGTGATAGTTGAGAAACTTTATAGCCATCCCTAGTGTTATAAAAGGGGTGATTGAGAAAATATCTCAATTTATATTCCTCCTTTTGGATGTTTATAATAATAAAGACTGTCACATCTTCACTTTACATTGGCATGATTTTGACTGGAAAGAAATCTATATTACAGGAAGTTATTTCTCCTCCTCATTTCATGATCCAGGTGCCAGTAATGATCCAAAGCTAGGGAAACAATGAACCACACAGTGACAGCTCTTCAGGACAAGTCTGGATATCTGGGTGCTGGAAAGATGTTAAATACAGCAGCAGCTGGAGGAGAAGCCACAGCCACAGAACCCAGATGCCTTCATAAATCCCCATCGCAAGATATTAAGAGGAAATCCAGTCACAGATATGAAACCCAGAGATTCCCTCACACATCCCCATTGTCAAGATACAAAGAGGAAATCCAGTCACAGCCATGCATGGAACCCAGGGATACTCTCATACATTCCCATTGCCAAAGATATGAAAAGTAACTCCCTGCTTTTGCAACACAGAAACTGAGAAGCTGTATTGACCACACACACACACACACACACACACACACACACACACACACACACACACCAGATCTCCTTTACCTAGTCCTGTGGTGGTTTGATTCAGGTGTCCCCCATAAACTTAGGGATCCTAATTTCTAGGTTCCCAATTGATGGAGATTTGGGAATTAATGCCTCTTGGAGCAATGTATTGTTGGGGGCGGGCTTATAGGTGTTTTAGCCAGTTTCCCCTTGCCAGTGTTAGGCACACTTTCCTGTTCCTGTTGTCCACCTGATGTTGGCCAGGAGGTGATGTCCACCCTCTGTTCATGTCATCATTTTCCCTGCCATCATGGAGCTTCTCCTCTAGTCTGTAAGCCAAAATAAACCTTTTTTCTCACAAGTTGCTCTTGGTCGGGTGATTTCTGCCAGCAATGCCAACAGGACTGCAACAAGTCCCTCCATTATTTCTTCTTTCATTGTTCACTTAATGTAAACCTATTACTAACCTTGATACTTGAGAAGCTGAAGGAAGTGGTTTTATTTTACAAGCTACATGTATGGCTTAGTTTATTCAAAGTCCAGGTGCTGAGTTTTTGCTGTTATTTTGAGAATATCATTCAAGCAGAACATACTACCATGCAGACATTTTAGTGAAGAAAATAGTTTGGCTTGTGATTTAGAAGGCTTTCATTATGAGAAAAAGGGTCCCAAAATTTATGTTTGCTTATTAATGGCTTGGCATTCATACCATAGTTTCTCATAAGAAATGAGTGTTTTCCTAAGCAATACTATAAGGTTAACTCAACTGAACATATATAATAGTGATTCAGCCATTGTTAAGATGTTTGAGATACATTTAATAATATATTACCATATTCTTTTGGTGACATTATTACAGTTGTGATTATTGTCAATTTTTATAACAAAATCCTTAATGTACAAAAGTTATTTAAGATGTGTAGTTGTATTTGTAAAACTGATGAAAAAATGTTATGTATTCAGTCACAATTTCCAGAAGTTCAACCTGGTGATATATGGATCGAGTTGAAATAGTAAGAGGGAAAATTATAGATCTTTTGTCAGCTCAGCTTATAAGATATTAGCAAGGATTTTAGCAGACCTTTATTTAAAGTGCACACTTTTGTGCCCAGGTAAAATATAGAAGTCAAGGTGAGAAATACTGAAAAACCAATTGCCCACATTTAGGCTTCCTCCTTCACAAGTGGAGGCATCTCATTTTCCACTTGATTTCACTTTTCTAGAGTTGACTGTTGCATCTTGTCCCATCCTCTTCAGAGGAGCAAATGACCATGAATGCAGAAATGAGTGAGGGTACAGACTGACTACTTTTATCATTCGTTTTTATGTATTTTTATGAGAGGAGGGAGGGAGAGAGAGAGAATTGGCATGCCAGGGCCTCCAGCCACCACAGTCAAACTCCAAATGTGTGGGCCATCTTCCATGCATGTGCAACCTTGTGCGCTTTCATCACCTCATGCATCTTACATGAGATCTTCAGAGTAGAATATATGGTCCTTAGGCTTTGCAGGCAAACTCTTTAACCACTAAGTCATCTCTCCACCCTGCATTCCTTTTATTAATATACATAAATGTCAGACAGAGGCAGAGCCCCAGGCCTAAGCTATCAGACACAACTAGGGCCCTATCCACATTGTGCTCTACAATGAATTAAGTTGGGTATAATATAGAAGATGGTCATCTTCTATCCAAATTCCACTTGCACCACCTCCATACAAATTCAAACACTGCCTTATTCCTTCCTGCATATAAGATTTGGCCACAGACTACCTGACTTAAAAAAAAAAAAAAAAAAAAAGTCTAGATCTAGACTCCCCCTGATTCTGAAACTTTCGTGTAAGAAAAGTAATCCATGGGTGAGATTTGGGAGTGAGGAACACGATCATTAGGGAGTATAAGGGATGAAATATCTGGGAAAGAAGAGCCGAAGTGAGAGCTCTCCTGAGGGCAACAAAGCTATGAACGTTGGGACTTACTTGCACCTTTCCCATCTGGCCTTGCTACTGCCTCCACTCTCCCCTCCTTCCTCTGAGGACACCCACAGCCCTCTATGCAGACAAAATCTTGGGCTCCTGCAACCAAATGCACTAAATATACATCCCTCACAGTAAACACCTGAGGGAAGTCCTGTGGCAAATACTCTCAATAAGTATTGGAGCTTATAAAAATCATTCTCGTTAAAAGCTTTCTTAATATAAAGTAAGATCATGCATCATTTTAGTCTGCTGTAAAGAATTTAGGGTTCTAAATCTTGTCAGAACATATTGGTTTTGACATGACTTCAAGTATTATTGATTAAGATTAAGCTTTCTCCTCGAGTCCCCAGAAGGTAGAGTCCTGCTGGGGAAGGTGTGTCACTGAGGTTGGAATCTTGAGTCTAGTCCTGTGTGTTCAGAGTCAGTTTGTCCCTGCGGGGTTGGGTGTTCTCTTTCTGGTGTGGATGTGTGATGAAGTGATCCAGCTTCGTCTACTGTGATGAAGCTTCCCCTGGAAGTTGTAAGCCTGAAACAAACCTTTTCCTCCCATAAGTAACTTCTGGTTGGGAGTTTGTCTCAGCAACAAGAAGGGAAATACAACAAAGCCCGTGTTTGGTCAACATATTAACTAATAATACCAAATATAATAAAGCTTTCTTTGGTAGACTATGAAATTTTTATTTTTCCCAAGTTTCATTTCTTGTATTACTAAGGTATAAACAATATTCTCCTCAAATCTGCTTTTTCTTTATTTGTCCCTGTCTCAACTAACTAAACTCTTTTTCTCAGAGTGTGGCAAGGATGTTAAGAATAAATATAAAAGACTAAGAAGTATTAAATGTTAATGATACCTTTGAAAAGTTCAAAGAATTTCCCAAATGTTATTTCATTAACACTCAGTATCCATGAGTGATGGTAGGAAATAAGTGTTATTAGCCTTAATTTACGGAGGCAAAAACCAAAGCACAGTCTGGTTAATAGGGGTTTCTAAGGTCAATGCTCACAGCTATTCTCATAAGCAAAGAGATTCAGGGGCCAGGTGATCCCCTTAAAATGAATCCAACCTCAATCTGGTTTTCCAATACATTATGCTTGTTTAAATCAAGAGAACATTTTTCATGTGCTAGACATAAAAAAATTAAAAATATGTAACCATTTATTTGTTTATGTTGCCGAACTAGTTTTGAAATATCCAGTTGATTGTTAGCCTTGTTTCTCATCAGACTATAGCACAAATATGGTTATTAAAATTGATGTATATCATATATATATATATATATATATATATATATACATATATGTGTATGTATAGCTAGTTTGTACAAAAATTTTTAGTGAATAAAGTCATTAAATAAGTATGTATGTGTGCATGGGATGGGCAGCTGAGTGCAACCATTAAAAAGCAGTTTCAGGTCCTGGACAGATGGCTTAGCAGTTAAGTGTTTGCCTGTGAAGCCTAAGGACCCTGGTTCAAGGCTTGATTCCCCAGGACCCACATAATCCAAGATGCACAAAGTGGCACATGCGTCTGGAGTTCGTTTGCAGTGGCTGGAGGTCCTGGCATGCCCATTCTGTCTCTATCTATCTGCCTCTTTCTCTCTCTGTCACTCTCAAATAAATAAATAAATAAACAAAAAGCAATTTCACACAAATATTCACATATATCATACATATTAACTCCATATCACTTTGCAGCAGAGACTTTTAGTTTGATGTGATCATTAATTTTGCTTCTGTTTTTCATTAATGAAATCACATACCCACATTAAAGTATGGTTATTCTATAAAAGGAAAGAGAGAAAAATTAATTAAGCAAATTAAACAAATATACCTCAGTCTAATGAGTTTATTTGCCTTAACTATTAAGATATATATGAAGTGAAAAAAGTTATTATCAGTATATAATTTCCTCTATTATTTCTGAGCTGTTCTCTTTATTCCCCACCCCCCACCCCAAATAAATAAAGTAGTTTAGCTGGGCATGGTGGCGCATGCCTTTAATCCCAGCACTCTGGAGGCAGAGGTAGGAGTATCACTGTGAGTTCAAGGCCACCTTGAGACTACATAGTGAATTCCAGGTCAGCCTGAACTAGAGAGAGACCCTACCTTGGAAAACATATATGTGTGTGTGTGTGTGTGTGTGTGTGTGTGTGAATGTTCATGTGTATTTGTGTGCACATAAGAACTTTGTCCATGGAAGCCAAAAACAGCCTGGCCTCAAGTCCCATTCCTCAGGGACTGGAATATTGTCCACCTTTTCTCTTCATATTCTTTGTGTTTAGAGACAGAGACTTTCTTTGACAAGGAGTTTACTGATTAGGCTAGACTGGCTGGGCAGTGACTCCCTGGGATCTGTCTGACTCCACTCCCCATTACTGGGATTATAAATAAGTGCCACCACACCCAGAAATTTCATGTGTTTGCTAGTAGTCAAACTGAGTTTTTCATGCTTGAAAGCCAAGAATTTTACCAACTGTGATAAATTTTACCCCAAATGAAATTTTTGAGGATTTACTTGCTTATAACTTAAGGAGATTGAACACTTCTTCGTAGCTACATTAGAATCAATTAATGCCAATAAGTAGCAAAAGGACATTTTTTTTTTCTCTCTGAAGAAAATGTGTCTCCAAATTACAGCAATCTCATTCTGTGAGCTCTAGCATGCCTTCTTGGAGAATCATGTTTCAGATGACAGAGAGGCTTTATTAAACTATTTGGTTAGATTTGGTTAAAGGCTCATTCTAAATCTATGGTTATCTGCTTTTATTCAGTAAAACTAAAGGAAAGAAACAGAGAGCTTATGATATTTTACTTTATAATGTAAGTTAACAAATATATGATGATAGTAGTTTATCTCCTTGAATTTTGTTGATATTATATGTTTTGATACCATACTAATTAAAATTTAATGTTTCTTTATAGTCTTCAGAAGATGAATAAAGTAGATCAATGAATTATTTAATACTATTTAATATTTCTACAAATTGCATTTCTTGATTAGTTCTATAAAGTTTATACCCTTTTACCTCTCTTTCACTTACACTATGTGACTCCAAATATTACAATGTCTACATAATAAATTGAAATGTTTGAAATTGTTAAGATTTTCTACAGCCATACCTCCTCAAACATGCCCAATCTCATTTGAAATTATTAATGTTGCTAATATTATCATTTGGACATTTCAGGTGGTTCTGTGCAATTTATTAACTATAGTTTTTATTGATTGATGTATTTCATATTAATGTTATGCAGTATTTTCAGATGTACACACTCTTTTACTAATTAGATAATATTCCAGGCACTGCATTTTGTCAAAGATTGAATGACACACCATCTTCATGATGATACCTTCTTCTTAGGCTTAGCAGATAACAATATAAGTACTTTTCACTTGGAAAATAGTTATTTTTCTATAGTTGTTACATTGTATTGACTAGAATAGCAAAACCTGTTTGAAAATTTTATCTGACATAATGTTTTCTATCCAAACACGCACACACACACACACACACACACACACACACACACACACACACACACACACACACACACACACACACACTGTTTAAAAGGAGATAATGATTTTAATAAAGGAGCTGTACTGAAATAATTGCAATATAAATACATGAAAGTATGAACATATTAAGAAATCAAATGATAAAAAAATTGTGTAATTTTAATCACATTTCAGCATGTCACATTTGAGCATTCTAATTTTAAAAATATACATATACATTTGACATGCATTTCATTTAGCTGTGAAAAATTTTGGATTTGGATACCTCAAAAAACTAGTATGGTATTCACAAACAGTGATCAAACAGCTTGCATTGGCAGCAAAGAATGGAAAGATACATTTGAGCTATAAAAACAGGGGGCAGCAATACAAAGTTCATAGAACAGAAAAGCAAAACGTAGCACAATTTGAAGGCATGGGGAGTGAAAGTGGTGATAGGTCATGTCTGAAAGAAAATGGAGTCATGAAGACCAATGGGCTGAAGATGCAGAAAGGGCTGACCGCTCTGGAGACAAATAGGTGTAGCTGTGAAGGAGGAGGTCATGGGAAAGTGCACGGATGGATGGTAATGCCTGAACAAGTAGCAGGTTGATTGCCAAAGTAGTTCATAGCACTATAGATAAAAATCAAAAGTGTATTAAATCATTTAATAGTGTGCTATGAATTATAGAAGACCCATTACTGTGGTATATTGTTAGGAAAAACTCCATGTTCCAGAGAAGATATTCACAGCCTTCCTCTGGGATTTCTTTATCAATTTAAACTTTTCTCATGTGAACAAGATCAAATAGTAAGTCTCTCAGAGCAGTGACAAATCTTGTATTCCTCAGAATGGTGCTATGTAATTAAACCCCTCAGAGACATATTGATTCATTGCTGTATCTGCTCAATGTAAAAATCAAACTGTGAGTTGCAAATTTAAATGACAGACTTTGACCCAAAATTTTAAACAAATGGACTTGAAGAATTACAACTAAATGTTGAATGAAAAGAAACAAGGCTTTACCTAAAGTAAAACATATGGATTAGGAATTATAATTGTAAGGTTTTGAAATAATCATTCACATATGAGCATGTTGAAAACTAACACATGGTAATTAAATTTATGCACAAGAAATAGAAACCAATTAGTTATACATTGATTATGCATTAGTATCATTAGAAAATGGTGATTTGGTTGAAATAACACCTGACAATAGACTTAAGGTTTTGAATTTAAATTTAAGCTTCATTATTTTAAAAAAGGAATACATTTTATTTACTTGAAACTAAGGAAAGAAAGTAAATTTTGATAAAAGTCTTCTTTGTTATTGACATAGTAGAAAATGAATGGGACTTTTTAAATGTGGGAATCAGTTTTGTGCTGATGCATATAGACAGTATTAATTGAGACTGAACTAAGGGGACACTGGAACACTTGCCATTTTATTTTTATAAATTAATCAGTAAGTCAGCAGAGTATTGGCATGAATTTTCTAAGCATGTGCTGGACAATGAAGGAGATACCAAGGAAGAAACACACATTTTATCTAATCAAAACTTTGCTTTGTGGCCACTGTGGACTTTTTTGATTGTTAGATTTTACCACACAGAGAAGATTTCAAACTATATTAAATTAGGCAGGTAGATTTTTCTGCTAAACAAATCAAAAAATTCAGAATGCATTTCATAATCAGAATATAAATTTTATACTGTATTCAAAATAATTAAATAAAACCTGTCAAGTTATAGGAATGGAATGGGACCCTGTTAATTATATTTCTGATAAAATTTTGAAATGGCCATTTAGACTTTTAGAAAATATTTTTAATTGTTATATGCTTATTATTTGATGCACACAATCGCATAAACATTTTAAGAAGATTTTTAAAGAAATTTATCAGTGGGAGTTTTGTAATCCCAGCTAACCTTATCTACAGTTCTTTTATCATTGTGTTTTTATTTTATTTTATTTTTTATTTTAGAGAACATGAGGAGAGAGAGAGAGAGAGAGAGAGAGGTGAGATAGTCAATATCAGGGCCTCAGGCACTTCTTTTTAATAAAGTTTATTTATAAAAAATCCACTTCAATACCAAATAAAATCCATTATAAATATATTTTATAACATATTACTATTTTTGTTGAAAATGCCTAATTTTATTAAATAGTAAAATATAAATCATACTTAACTATTGTGTGATATTTTTTAGTAGAAACTACAATTATTCAAGCTGGCTTTACATAATATTTTTGAAAGAATATATTATGCTATGATATTCATATAATATTGAATTTCAACATTTAAAAGATATTGTTTTGGGGGCTGGAAAGATGGCTTAGTGGTTAAGTGCTTGTCTGTGAGGACTAAGGACCTTGGTTCGAGGCTCACTTCCCCAGTACCCACATAAGCTAGATGCACAAGATGGCACATGCATCTGGAGTTCATTTGTTGGAGGCCCTGGTATACCCATTCTCTCTCTCTCTCTCTCTCTCTCTCCTCTCTTTCTCCCTCTTTTTCTCTTTGTTGCTCTCAAATAATAAATATATAAAAATAAACAAAAAAATTTAAAGGTATTGTTTTTGTTAAAAGACCAAGTGTTTCTTCAATTTTGCTATAAATGTATTCGAAGTATGGAGATTTAATTCTCCTTACTGTGTTTTTCATCATCCTTCTAGCTCTTTCTCTTTTCTACCACCATTAATTCATTTAAAAGGAAAGGTCATGAAAATGGCATTGTTTTAAAAATATGGTTCTCTAGCTTACTCTTTGTCTTGATAAAATCCTTCTTTTCCCTCAAAATTTAAGGTAATTCTTGTTTTTCATCTCCATCATATCAAAAATAAAATAACAATTAATCAATGGTGTTGACATCAGTAAACAGGAGTAAAATCATGGCTTAAGTGAGCTTTTCTAGTCACTCCATTAGTGAATATTCGATAGCCTTTTTCGTAGACATTATCATAACCACAAGTATAATGAATCACAAGAGAATAAGAATTCTACATAAGATTAATAATGTTGAGGGATTGCTTTTCATTAGGAAGTACAGCACAAGTTCAACTAGAAGTGTTTCTTATTCACAACCACTACAAATACATGGCCTTTGCTCTCAAGTGGGAAAGGTTGCTGCTTCTCAGTGTGTGCTTGTGTGTGTGGGTTTAGGTACACTATGAGCTCTTCATTTTCACTTAGAGACTGTTGTTAAGAGTTAATTTTACCACATCTCCACTGTAAAAAGTAAGACTTCATTTTCATTTATATGATGGTATTTCTGCAATTCTTAATATTTAAAATGTGAGCTACTTGTTAGAAATATGTAAAGAGATTTATAATAACTGATAAAATGTAAAAGACTGTGTAGGTTAGCACTAATATAGAAATAACTTGCTAGTAATTACAATCTAGCTATTTTGATATTAAAGAAACCACTACCAGGCTGTAGCTAATGATTTGTGCAAAGCATATTTTAAAGTTAAAACTCAGTTTAATGCCTTATAAAAGGAAACAAAAATATCCCCATATTTTACCCCATTTGAATAGGTGTGTATGTAAACAAATAAACAAGCAAATTAAGCAAACAAATTGTCAATCAGTATGCCTCCTTAATAGAAGCCAGTAGAACTTTGCAAAGAAGTTAGCTGCAGCATTACTCTATACAGAGCCAACATCCAACCTCAGAATAATGACTAGTGAGCATCCATGCCAAAAGTGGCTTTGCTAGCTACACACCACTGACAATTAGAAAAAATATATATACCTAAGAATTTAGAAAAAATACATATAGCCCTGAAACCAGATAAGAATTCCTCTTACTATCAAGAAGCATTACTGCTTCGTAACCTGATGAGGGTTCAATCTCCTATTGAAAATAGAAGCTCAGTAAAAAATGAAATTCGGCCTAATATAAACTCTGAGCAGCATAGTCAAGAAGACAGTTATGTGCTTTAGTGGCAACAAGAAGGGCTTCCAGCTACCCAGGCTTTCACAAAGTACAGGCCTAGAGTTGTGGTATTGTTGCCTTATGACAAATTTCATTAGTATGCTAAGAATTCTTCCGTCAGCCATTTTACATAGACACTTAATTTAGATTTGTCTTTAAAAAAAAAAAAAAAAAAAAAAATCCTTAAGTGACAGCAGGACAGCTGCATACTTACCTTGGAAATGACATTCGACATCTTCCTGTAAGCCGCAACTGCTGCAGCTGTCTGATAATTTTCACTCTTTTAAGGAAATGATTTGTAAGAGCTCGACAAGTGAACAGCTTTGAGCCAGGACTGACTTTAACAGGATTTTGGAAAGACCAGGCACAGCAACAAAGAGGAATTTGTATCAGTGCCGAAAACTGGTCACACATGGTGAGTTCTGCTGCACTGATTGGACTTCTTCATGGTGATATTAATATGTCTTTTTCCAATCAAGAAATAAAATGAGTTACATTTTAAAATACAGATTTTTACAGACAAAGTAAGAGCTTTGGCCTGCCTGTGTGGATATTCAAAACTGGCACACGTGGTTTGGGACATTTCATTACTTTCCAGTATTATGTTTTTTTTTCTCTCATTCTAATCTGAATTACCCTGGAGACACTGGAATATTCACTTATTTATCCTTGCCTACATGTGGTTTCATTTGTACAGACAGTTATTTTAAAGGAAATGCACCAGTGCTCTGGGGAATATATTGCTGAGGAGATAAATAATATCAGAGAAATGAAATAGTTCAAGAATTTCCCGTCAGAAATGAAAACTTCATTATTTTCTCTTTTCTGGTACAAAAGATCCAGTAAGTCCTAAGATTCTATGTTGACTCATATGCATGGTCATTATATAAGCTTCTGCTTCTTATAGTTCAAAGGAAAACAGGGAGATGGTCATTTGAGCTCCCTTGGAAGCATTCTCTGTATGAGGGACTGTGGGGAACCATTGGGCACTAGGTAACCAAAAGTGCCTCCATCTTGAGTAATGACTCCATTTTGTGATAAGTTGTCTGTTCTGGAAAGTCACAAGGTCTGCAGTTGTTTGTTAACCCATGCACAGAGAAAGAACAATGTAACCCACAGAGAATGAGGAAGTCATTATCTTGTGGTTTTGAGGCTGGGGCCTTATCCTGTGGAACATCTTGTGACTTTGGGGCTGGGACCTTATCCTGTTGAAACAGAACTGTAGCAATACCTAAACTGCTGACAAACTTCCCTGTTCTGCTATATAAAAGGCACCCTGAGAAAAATAAAATTTACAGCTTGATCAGACTCCTGTCTTGCTGTCAGTTCCTTGTATCTCTTGTCCCTTTCATTTCAGGTTCTCTAGGGTCCTTGCTCCCGTTGAAGCCCCGCTGGCCGGGGCAAGGGACAATGAGTTAGAAGAAACCTCTGGTAAGTTAAAATAGCAATGGTTTTTGTTTGTTGACAACATATAGCAGAGATAAAAATCAAAGGTTACCAATACAAAATAAATATATTCTGAAGTAAGCAGTGAAAAAAAAATAATAAAAGCAACAATCAAACACAAGAAAGGATGTCTGGAGCTTTTTAGGGCCTCAAGGACCAAGGCTGGAAAAGACCAACCAACAGATTTGGAACAGTACCATTTGGGACCCAAGTCTTGTGCCCCTTGGTGGCAGTAGCTGCTTCTATTGGTCTTTAGCCAGAACCGTTTCTCTGTTGCTGAATCGCCTGGCATCATCCAGCATATTGCAAGGACTAGCAACTAAACATCCCTGGGGATGTGTTCAAACCTTATGTTTTAACATTCTTACTTACATTCAAATGTGCTTCCGGTAACTGCCTTTGAATTCAAAGTAGTTTAAACTGCTGCTTAAACAGCAGACAGAGAAAGCAGCCTCGGTGAGCTCCCGGCGTGCACAGGGAGAGCACTGGGCGCTGTAAGAGAAGCATCTGGCAGCCAAAACCAAGTGGGCAGTCTTGCTCAGTTCCCTGCTTCACTCTTCCCAGTTAAATCATCAGTCATTTTTGAGCAATGACACACAACTCTTAGGGAAGATTCAGGAATGGATTACGAGATGCCAGGAACAAGAATAAAGTTCTTCCTCCCATCCTTTTCCCTCTCTGGACATGAGCTTAGAGATGCCTTACTAGGTAAAGGCAGTCAACAATGTTTAAGGAAAATAAGGTTTTCACGCACATGAAGTTATCCCTCCTCCAACCACAGAACTTTATTGTCCCTGCTCCAAGCACGATGGCAGCTTAGCTATTATCCCTAAACTTTAAGACCCAGAAATCAGTTCTAGTCAAATATGCCCTGTACGCTAATTCTTACATCATATATATGTATATATACAGCCATGTTTTCTGAGAAAACTGTGTTTGTTATGTCATGAATCAAACTATTCATCTATTCATAGAAAATTACTCTCAAAAGTTAAATGTTAATATTAAAGTATGCTAAATGTGATCAGTATCTATTCCCCTACATTATAACATTCCAGTTGGTATTAAAATCTATGAAGCAGATACTTGATCATTTAAATACAACTACCAAAGAACAAAGAAGGTAAAATCCAAAATTTTCTTTGCTTTTTAAAATTATGCTGTCTTAGCCTCACCTCTCTCCAAATTCATTTTGCTGCATGAATATTCTTAAAATATCTTAACCCTCTAAGAGCACAGGCTGTGATTCAGTACAACTGGTGCAGCCAACTGGAGAAATTGAATTGCTTTTTGAATAAAGTACCCCTAGGCAAAGGACATGGATTTGGATTGGCTTCAAACACCAAACTTTCCACTCTGTAATATTCTATCTGGTATTTTATATTATTCTTTAAATGGGATTTTAGGGACTTATCATGTGTTCAGTAAAATGATCCAAGCATCAGAGAAGTTGAAGATCTAACATGATATTATTGATGAGTTAGTTGACTGTAAGGATACAGCTTGATTTGATATCCAGTGCCTTTGTATTATCTTCATTGAGTTAGAACTAAAAATGAGGGCTGGAGATATGGCTTAGCAGTGAAAGCAAAAGCCAAAGAACCCAGCTTTGATTCCCCAGGACACACATAAGCCAGATGCACAGGGTGGCAGTTGTGTTTGGAGTTGATTACAGGCGCTGGAGGTCCTGGAACACCCATTCTTTCCCTCTCTCTCTCTTCTCTCTCTCTCACACACACTCTCACACACACACACACACACACAAAATAATTAAAAATTAAATGATAAAAAAATTAACAATAAATACTAGCATGCAAGCTTACTAAAGGGAAGATAGGGACACAAATGCACAGACTTGGCACTTGAAGAATGGAGGGCAGAGTGAGCAGACCATGTATTGTTTCCTACCAAACCTTCCAACTGGATAAATGAACATATTTTAAGAGGTGTGCAATTTTTTTTTTCCAGTGAGTAAAGTGAGCTTTTCTTTTCCTTTCTTTTCTTTTTTAAAAGCAGATAGAGGGGGAGAGAGAGAGAGAGAGAAAGAGAGAGAATGGGCACACATGGGCCTCCAGCTGCTACAAACAAACTCCAGATGTATGTGTCATATTGTGTATCTGGCTTACATGGGTCCTGGGGAATCAAACCTGGGTCCCTTGGCTTTGCAAGCAAGCGCCTTAACTGCTAAGACATCTCTCCAACCTGAGATTTTCTTCTTCTATCTATATGATGATGGAAATAGTTGTCTTCAATTATGACAGAAGAGCCAGATACTAAGAAGGAAAATGCATTTATTATATTATTATTCCACATGATTAAAAGATGTAACTTAAGGATAATGCAAAGTGCTTTGTCATGACAAAGTTTACTGCTTAAAATAAGCATAAAGTTGCTATGAAAGGCAGACATCTTCTGGGCTAGAGAGATGATTCAGTGGATAAAGCACTCACTGTTCCAGCCTGAGTACATGAATGACATCCCCAGACCTCAAAGAGAAACCTGGCCGTGGTGGCCTTCTGTACTCTCAGCATGTTGACAGAGAGATGGCAAGTAGACAGAGGAGAATTTCCAGTACATTCAGTGAGCAGTGCATTCAACAGAGAACAACGCCAAAGAGAAACTGTACATCAAAATTATGTAAAGAGGGGCTGGAGAGATGGCTTAGCAGTTAAGGCACCTGCCTGCTAAGCCTAAGAACCAGATTCCAATCTCCAGGTCCCACCCACATTTAGCCTGATGCAAAGTGACACAAGGGCGCAATGCCTCACTTGCACACAAGGGGGCGCACACATCTGGATTTCGTTCACAGCAGCTGAGAGACTGCTGGTGTGCCCATTCTCTATCTGTCTCCCTCTCCCTCTCTCTCTGTCTGTCTCTCTCTGTGTCTCTCTCTCCAAAATTAAAAAAAAATAATAATAAAATTATGTAAAGAGGCCAGGACCAGCCCAAAAGTTATCCTCTGTCCTCCACACTTGTGTGCACTGTGGCACAGAAGCACCAACCCCCTCCCACGATTGTGTGCAAACACATGTACACACACATACATGCCAAAAAAATTTTTAAAGGATGCATGTACTTACGTGGAATCTTTAGATATGGAAACAGGTGGGTCTATAGTGATTCTAGCCCATGGCTCAGCTCCACATACATTTAGCTTGTGCAGTTTCAAGTCAATTCACATGACCTCTGTATTAGTCAGGGTTGTCTAGAGGAACAGAACTAGTAGAATGAATTATATTAAAAGGAAATTTATTGGATTAGTTTAAAGCAGTCAAGCAATACCTGCTTGCAGGCTTAGAGTCAAGGGAACAAGTAGCTACTCAGTCTATGAGGCTAGATGCCTCAGCAGTCCCAATCTAGCACTGAAAGCCTGGAGGCTTCCTGAATAGCCACTGATCTTTAGTCCACGCTGGTGGTCACTCCACACTGGTCTTCAGTCCATGATGGAAGACAGCAAACAGCCCTGTAGCCAGGTGGGATGAAGGAATTGTTTTTTTCCAGAGCTTCCTTAGATAAAGCCCCTTTCAGAGAGGGGCCGCTCACTCTGGGGTCAGGGCTCACCCTGGGAACAGGACTTCTTCTAGTTAATCCTTCCTGGAAGCAACCTCAGAGACCCACTCAAGAGGAATTTCTGTGGATTCCTAAACAGATCAAGTTGACAACAAACTTAACCATCACAACCTTGGACCCCAAAAGCAGTTCTACAATAAACTGATAAGTTAAATAAACACAATGAGAATCCGTTGTACAATTATTCTCTTGGAATCATCAACAAATTGTCTTGAGTTTCCAATAGGAAATGCCAAGGAAGATGAAGCAGGTCCCAACAAATATCATCTGACATTCACTATATATGCACAACCTAAGCACATATCCCAGAAACAAAGCCATAGGCTCATTGTGGGCCACAATTAATTATTAAAAGGGGCTATACAAAAAATCAGATACACAATTTTAGGTTATATTGCTCAATCAAGTCTCCATTTGCTTAAGTGCATTAATTCAGTTTCTCTTCTATTGCATTTTAGAGCTGCTGTGACATTTACTGATAGGATATTCAATGACATTTGGCCAGGATACATATTAGAATATGTTTATCACAGAAAATCTAGAAAACACACAAATCACTGAAATAAGCAATAAGAAACCAATACAATAGACAACTATATGTTTAACATATAATAGGCTTGAGTAATTTGGTTAGATGAAATAAAAGAAAAATCTTTGAAAAAAATAATTAGTATAAATCTAAAGAGCACATGTCAACATATAAATAAATAAATAATTGCTTATATAAATATAATTTCTGAAAGTATAAATATAGGTTTAATAATAGCTAATTTTGAGCAGAAGTAGGAATTGAGATGAGAGATTATATGATAATTTTATAACAAGTTTTACCTTATAATTATTTTTAAATATATAAAAATTACCCTTAAATAAATACAAGTCATTTATATTTTTGTAATCTTACTTTAAATGAATAGTGAGTTAATGCAAAATATTTCACAATGTTTACAGAGATGAAAATACACTGAAGTATGCTATGCAATAGATTTAATCTCATTCCTTTCATTAAGGGAAGGAACACAGTTTTTTTTTGTTTCTTCCTTGATGATAGAATGGAATAAAATCTGTCTAAATTAAGGTAATATGTAGTAATCAACACTGTCTGATGAGATATGTTAATTGAAAAATTCTTCAAACTGCTCTAAGAATTTCTGCTAGTGTTATTTGAAAACAACAGCCTTCTACAAAATCTCCACAGAATTGCAGATGGAGTCAAAATTTGATCAGTGGTATGATCAACTTCACACAGAAAACTGACCTTAAAAAATAAGAATCACGTTATTTTTGCTAAATGTCAAAGACTTTTCATCTTAATATTATCTTCTGGTTTATGAATTTCTTAAGCTTTTGTATAAATTGCAGGTTCCCCCAACCTTGAACATACAGTACATTTTCAATTTCTTTCAAAGAAAGCACTGGCATGCCCTCAAAGATCCTGTGTAGTCAGATAGGAGGATTACAACTTCACTGGCAACTCTCACATCTTAAATATTGTTACATCTGTAGTTAATGAATAATGTAGATGACAGCTTCAAATGTTTCTATATAACACTTGAGTTTTTATCACTCCTCTATTTATAAGTATGTAAACCAGCTTGTGATTTTTGTGTTTTTGCAAGTAAAAGTGCTAGGTAATTGAAACATGGCTATAAAACATACCACAGTAACATATTGATGATATCTTTAATTTGTAAATTACAATTTACCTAAAATTTTTTGATAAGGTTCAGATTTTCTTTAACACTTAAAATTGACCTTGAATGTAATAATCATATTAATGCAATACTAAATAGTAATTATGTATTCTCATGCATAAAATATAATTAATATTTTCAGATAGATAGTATGTCTTTCAAGGGCAAGAACATAATTGTATCACCTTAATGATGACTCACATATATAATAAAAACATTATATTTAGGCTGATAGCCCAAAAAAATAGAGAAAAAAGTCTACATTGCCAACAAAATAACATTTATGTTTTGTATGGCATTATCTTTACATATATCCTTTACCACATAGTAATTTGAACTCTTTCACATAATCTACTGTGCTGAAGCACATGTAACATTCATCATAATCCACTACTGTTGTTAATAAAAGAAAAAAAAAAACTCAGTGTAGGTGACTAAGATTGCAAATAGATTCTTCCAAACATTTTGAGATCTGTTTCCTTTAAGTTTAGGCTACAAAGGTCCAAGAGTGATGTTTCAAATACAATTTTGTTACTCTGATGGCATGGTTCTGATACTAGCTATGTTATTCTCAAGGACAAACATTGAAGAAATGTCAGATGAAAAGGTGATCATATTTCTTTATTTAAAAGTATCTTATTTAATTACTTGAAAGAGGGTGGGGACAAACAGTGAGAGTAAGTATGGACACACAAGTGCCTCTTGTCACTTCAAACAAATGCCAGACACATGCAGCATGCATCACTTTGTGCATCTGGCTTTACATAGAAACTAGAAAATTAAATCTGGGTGGTCAAGCTTTGCAAACGAGCCCCCTAACTGCTGAGTCATCTCTCCAGCCTAGCAACTATTTTTACAAAGGAGCTTTTAAAGCAATGCAAATATCATAGGGACGATAAGAAAGCATATTGGACAAATAATCAAATGGATATTATTTGTTTATATTTCTGTTAACAACTAAAGTTTGTATTGCTTTTATATTAAAAAAAAAAAACACTATTGGACTCTTCCGGACATTTTCTTTCTGTTGCCTTGGCTATGGGTGATCTTTTATGTCTCCAGAAGAATTGTTGCATATTGTTTTTGTCCTAATTCTGAGGAAAATGTCATTGGAATTTTGATGAGAATTATATTGAATCTGTAGACTATATGTGGTAATGGAGTCATTTTCACAATATTAATTCTGCCAGTCTAGGAGCATTGAATATCTCTCTATTATCAAGTATAGTGTGGAATTCTTTTCCCATTGTCTCAAAGATTTTATTGTAATAGTTCTAAAATCTTACTACAGAGCTATAGTGGCAAAGAGAATATGGAACTAGCACAAGATAGATATATAGACCAATGGAATAAAATAGAGGACTGAAAAATAAATTCACAGAGCTATGGCCACCTAGTTTTTAATAAAGTTTCAAAAAACATATATGGGAAGACAATCCTAGTCCAGAAATGGTGCTGAAAATAATTGGATATACACATGCAGAAGAACAGAATTTGTTCCATATTCTCACCCAGCACCAATATCTACTCATAATAGATCAGAGACCTAAAAGTGCTAGAATTGATAGGAAAAAAATATAAGGAATGAACTTACAGGACAAGGTAAGAACTTTATGAACAGGATTCCAATAGCATAGTGAATAATACCAAGAATCATCAAATAGGACTTCTTGAAGCAAAAGGTTTTCGCACAGCAAAAGAAACTATCAGCATAGTTATCAGAAAGCTTAAAAAAATGGGAGAAAGTCTTTGCAAATTATATTTTAGCCAAAATATATAAATAACTACAAAAATTATCTTCCACATAGCTGACTCTATTCTTGAGAGCTTCTAAGGAGTTTTCATTTCCAATCCTCTGTCGCGTTCCTTTTTCACCTCATTTTCTGATATTTTTAATGTGTCTTGGAATTCCTCTTTGCATTTATTTATGTCATTATTGAGCTTAGCCAGCTGGTTACTGAGGCCCTCTCTTTTTTCGCACCTCTTCAGGTCATTTAACTGTTTTTGGAGCCTTTCCTGGCCCTTTTCTATTAGGTCTAATCTTGTGAGGACATCATTCATACATTTATTGGCCCTTTGTTGACTTTCTGCAAGTTCTGCTATTTTCTTGGCCCGGGTTGCATTGCTTATGTCTTCATTTTGGGACTCTGATCCTAAGACCTCTACTATGTTTTGGTTAGAGTCGTGCATTGTGGGACTGGGCAGTCTTATTGGATTTACTTGCATTTGATTATTCATGTTATTTCTTTTGAGCTGTGGTCTGTCCATCACTGTAGAGGAGTCTTGTTAACTGAAGCTGTCCTTTTCCTTGAAGTATCTTCAGCATGGAGGGCGAAGGGGGGCAGGGCAGGGCCTGGAGGGTGGGCTGGGCTGCCCGCAGAGCCAGGGGCTGGGAGCAGGGTGAAGTGTTTTCCAGGAGAGCATGGCTACCTGTTGAGGCAGAGGGCAGTGGAGCAGGGAGGAGTGTTTTCTTGATGGGCATTTCTCCCTGCTGAGGCAGAGGGTGGGGAAGCAGTGTGAAGTGTTTTCTGGGTGGACATGGTTACCTGCCAAAGTGGATGGTGGGGGGTGGGGGTGGTGGACAGGTTCCCTGTGGGTAGGACAGCAGGGGTGGGGAGGGGATGTGGTTGCTTTGTCATCAGTGACCAGGTGAATGGGGTTCCCAACCAGGTGGAGGGTGAGGGAAGAGGCTGTGCAGATACCTTGTGGGGGGGCTACCTGCTGGGGATGGGGTGGGGGTTGGAGCTGTGGGGGATGCAGTGGGGAGTGCTACCCATGGGATTGGGAGTTGTGAGGACTGGAGTTCCCCTAGTGCGTGGGAATTGGAGTTTTTATTCCTCAGTGAACCTCCCAGATCCCCTTGTGCCCCAAAGACTGCTAAAGGTCCCTAAAGGACTGGTCTTTTCTGCTGAGTCTGGTGAGGTGTACTTATACGGACACCATCTTCTCAGCCTTCCACTACAAAAACTATAAACAAACAAAATCAAAGCTGCCAACCAATAAATGGACTAATGAAAAGAACAAGACAAATCTCAAAAGAAGAAACAAAAATAGCCAACTTTTTAATCTAAAGTTCAACATCCTTAACCATCAGGGAAATGTAAATTATGACTACTTTGTATTTCACCCCAATCATAATAGCTGTCATCATGTAAACAAATGCTGGTGGATGTGACAAATAGGGAATCTTTATTCACTATTATGTGTAGTGTAAACAGTTGTACAACTATGTGAATCATGTGGAGCATTCTCAAAACTACACATATGATTCAGCTATACAATCACTGGGCATATACCCATATATATCCTATGACAAAGATACACCCTCCATTTTCACTGATGCTCTATTCACAATAGCTAGGATATGGAATCAATCTACATGCCCATTTACCAACTCATGTATAATGAAAATAATGGGATCTTATACAGGTATAAGGAAAATAAAATTATTAAATTATGCAATTCACAGGAAAAGGGATAGAACTGGAAAATATTATACTAAATAAGTAAAACAGGTTTCAAAAGACAAATGTCAAGTTGTAGTAGGCGGCTTCACATGCCGGGATGGACCTCCAAACCAACACAGTTTATGGGAAGAACGGGATTTGTTGAAGCTTCCAGATTCAGGAGAAGTTCCATAATGGTGAAAGAGGCTGTCTTCTTCACAGGTCCATGCAGAGAGTAATACTACCAGTAGCACCATAAACAATCACAGCAGGAACCCCAGGCTGAACGCAAGCACTCTGCCTCCCATAGACTGGAATTCCAGATCCACTGCAGCACCTTAGGGCCAGACCCTAGGATCCACTCACTGTGACACCAAGGTCCAAGCTTGAATAAAATTCTTGAATCTATTGAGGGGCATCCATTCAAACTACCACACACATATTCTCTTGATCCTCATAATTTTTTTGTGTATATGTAAGTAAAGAATGTGAGAGTGGGTATAGACCAGGAAACACTTAGTGGTTAAAGTGCTTGCCTGAGAAGACTAAGGACCCATGTTCAACTCTCCAGATCCCATGTTAGCCAGACGCACAAAGGTGAGGCAAGCACAAGCTTACACATGTCCACTAGGTGGCATAAGTGACTGGAGTTTGATTGCAGTGGCTGAGGCCCTGGCCAATTCTCTCTCTCTCTCTAGAATAAAATTTTAAAAAGAGACTATGAGAGGGATGTAAAAAATGGGGTAGGGAAAAAAGTACACATGTGCCACGGAGGAACAAAGGTGGGGATGTGTACAAAGTGGGGAAGAGGGAGAAGTAAAACAAGGATAAATTGTTTTTAAAAATGTTCCATACTGAAACAGACCCTTTTGTAGAGTAATAAAAACAATGAGAATTATTAGATGCTTAAAATGTTGATACTTTTAATTTTTTTGAAAGTCTATGTTTTTGGAAATGAATGTTTACAGAGTAAAATATGCATTGGTTGAATTATTTATATTTATTGCTATTTCATAACTTCTTCTATTATTCCCATAGTCACTATGAACAGATAAGAGAACCATCTGCCTATAACAAATACACTCAGATTTCCCTGTGCAGATGAGATTTCCTGGAATAAAAAAGATCTAAAAGGATAACAAAATTTAATTAAAAAATAATGTTGACATCCCTTCAAAATTTCTATTATGCCTGTTTTCATTTATTTTTATAGTTGGAGTATTTTCTTTTACAGACAGTATAGTGATAATAAATTATATTTTAACATGATAAACATATTTTAAAAACATTATTTCTATTTGTACTTCAATGTGAGCTATAAGAATTATCCAATGGCTGACAACCCCACTGTCATAATAATCTTTAAAGGTTGTATCTCAATTGTTTCCTAAATTTTATAACAATGTTTACGAGGTCTCTCTCTCTCTCCTCTCTCTACATCTTTTTCTCTCACTATTTATGTCCTAGAATGACTTTGAATTGAGATCTTCCCCCTTCTGCCTCCAGAGTAGTGGTCTTATAGATGTGAACCATCCCATCTGGCTCAAAATAATATTCATTCCTCCCTCTTCTCTCTGTCTTTTTCTCTATCTCTTGTCTCATATTCTTTTTCCATTCCGAGAGCTAAATACAGTCCTTATGAATACTAGACAAATATACTACCAAGATAGATTCCAAGCCCAAATTTTAAACAATATATTTTGTATGAATATAAAATTTTGTTTTGGAAAAAACATTATATTGTACTAAATGAATGTTTATTTTTTAATCTTCATGAAAATTCAAATTAAAATAAATTATATATGGTTACCTATTGCAGAACTTGTTTTTGAAAAAATAAGATGTTAAACAGCAGAATGTTTTGAATAAAGCAAGTAAAAATGAAAAGTCTTGCATACCTGTAACACTTGTTCTTATGAATGAGATAAAACCTATATACCCAACAAAAATGCCTATCTGTGACCAATAATCACATTTGCTCTATATTCATAGAGTAATATTCAAATTTTCCAGAGGAAATTATTTAAATATTTATAAGCCATAGGTAAAATAAATGAATAAGTAAAGAAGTAGAAATTACAACTATAAACAAAAATTTTATTAATATAAGAAATATGTTATTGAGCAAAATGACCCAGATATAAAACGGTGAGAATGAGCTATTCCATCTATATTAAGTTTGAAAACAATCTGATTATAGGCACAGGACTATAATCCCAACCACTGAGAATTCTGAGGCAGAAAGAAAACCAAGTTAAAGGATAAGCAGGGCAACGTTGACTATATAAACACTGAATTCTTAGAAGAAGTGAGTCAAATAATGGACATTAGTGTTTGGATGTGATTAAAGGTGAGTACAAGGCAAAGATATTTGGTACAAAGATTCAGTGAGAATTAATTGTTGAACTACATCCAACACAGCATGGACTTTATTTCAAAATGATATATATTTCAAATTTACTAAGCCCATAATTCAAATGTTATCACAATGAAAAATGATGTGTGATAGAACCATTTTTTTGTTTTATTAATCATCCAATTGACATGATCTTTTTGGTACCTTTGATCGGGTAGCACAACCTAAGAACACATTATGTTTTTGAAGCCAGGACTCAATAAAGCCAGGTATTGGGCCAAGTCCATGCACGAGCCCCATATTAAGAAAACCCAGAAAATGGGCAAAATGCTAAAATACTATTTATTTCTCAGTAATTTTTATAGCTCTTGAAATAACAATTCTGTTGATAAGCCACCCCCATCTTTCTGATATAAAAGTTATATAAAATTTGCAAGTTACTTTTTCTCATTCTCTACTTCAATCTTCTCTTAATTTTCAAAGCTCAATCCTGAGAATTTTTTTTCAATTTTATTTTGGAGTTTAATAAATGAACATACTATAAACTAGTTGAATTCCTACTGGTTTTCCCTCTTATGTCTCCTCTCCCCAGGAAGTATTGCAGAGGAAGAGGCTGATTAAATATGAATGCTCCCCTCTTGGCTAGCCAGAGATCAATATTTTTAGTTGACCTAAAATTCAGTCATACTTACTGTGCATTGTACATTAGTTCAACACATGTACCTAATACAAATTTGTATAATAAGGGAAATTAAACTTTCAATTTTTATTAGGAGTGATTATTTCTGAATTGGGATGAGTTAGATTTCTCTAGTATTTTGAAATCAAAATAGTTCTATTTCTATGTTTTTAGTCAATATTTTCCCATGCAATTTTCCTCTGCAAGTTTTTCAGGTTTGCTGACCCAATTTTCTAAGACTTGTTTTGCTTTTTCTTTTAAAGGGCAGATGCACTCTTGAATTCAGTTAATCTTATAAAGATCAAAGAGAATATATGCAAATATATATTTGCATTATTCTAATTATGAATGAAACATAAAGAGCCTGAGGATACAAATAAGGGGAAGTTATGGCAAATAAATAGAAAATATCTAGCATTAAGTGCCAACAAAATATAATTTGCATTAATTGTACATCTCTTGCTCAGAGGACAGGAAATGTCATGGTTGTGGTCTCGTCTAAAGGGGACACTAGGCTTTAAAAACACATAGAGCAATTGACACTGGAGAACATTTAGTTTTTAATCTTTGTACCTAATTATACTTGCATGGGTTTCAAACTATTATTTAATTATGTTCAGTTAGTAATGTCTCATAAGAACTAATTGAGGCTAGGCATGGCAGAATTGACATTTCTTTTGATTTTATTACTATTATCATTGCTAGAGATGGTACTTTTCTATGCTAGGACATTGCTCTGCATATCCATTAAGGGACAATAATTTAAATAGCCAGTGATGTGGGAAAAGAACAAGTCTCATTTTAAGCCAATGGATGGCTATAGTTAATTATTAAATCGAAGCTCTTTACTTGTGGAGTTCTAATATACTAACTATAACTTCAATGATAAGACTAAATATTCAAAGAAATATCTAGCTCAAAATTATATTTATAATAACCAATCCCTGTATTTGTACATTTTTCATCATGACATTTCATGCATCATAAGAATGAGTGCAGTATACGCTTGCCTAATTGACTCCATTTTTGCAAAGAAATAATGGTAGCAGTAGAAATTGCTATGGCAGACAATGCTATTCTGAGTATCTTGTATGAGTTATGTTCTTTCACTATTAGTACTACTAAGACTTTCAGTCTTAATTTGAAATAAGAAATTTGTAGCTCAGAGAATTTACATAGCTTGTTCCTTAACATTCAATTAATAAGTTCACCATATTGATTTATAACCTTTTATTCATTTTTTCCAAAGTATTTGAGGCAAGTCAGTATATCCTTGATTTCTAGAAGCAGATTACTATATATATAAAGTGAAATTTGCTGAAAATTAATGCTGATATTAAGTTTCAGATCTAGTATATAAACTGAACATGAATATCAGGTTTTCAACAAGTTCAAAGTAAACATCAATAAACTGGTGGTTAGAGGTCCAAAACCTAAATTGTTTATGTACAACATCAGGATAATCATATGTTGATACATTACACATGTGCTATCAGTCACCCTTTTGTATGTCAATTATTACATAGCTGAAAATGTTCAATTTGACTTTGAAAATACATTTTCTCGTTAGCTAGTAATGTGAATGAAAAAAAAATTGTGAAATACAGAAACCCTTTTTTAGCAATCTGTAGAGAAGACATACTATTACACAAAACTTATATTCTTAGTTGAATGTTATATTACACATGAGCTAAATCTTCAATTAACTTAGCTATTTTTATAGCATGGGGTCTTTCACTGTGATGACACCAAACCGACAAAGTTGCATGAGGGTCTCATTTAAACAATTAAAGATTTCCTATTTCTTATGTACTCTGTCTGCCACTCCGGAGATTCCACTTAACTGACAATATCAAAACTGTATCTATAAACATAAATTTAATAAATTCTGAAAGAGAAATCATCAAAATATATGGATTATATTTGTAGGATTAAGTTGTGAGGGAACTAAAGACACTAAGTGGACTGTATTTAGTGGTGGAGAAAAGGGACAAACTGGAATAACAAGGAGACCCACAAGGCTCAATAGTAGACATGAAAAGGAGGTCTTACCTCCCCACCCCAATGTGTGACCCATTCTTGTTCAGCAGTTCCAGTTAGTATGATATCTCTCCAACTTCTTTCTACTTTTAATAACCTTTGAGATGGGAGCTAAAGCTGACTTCAAATGTACTAATAACAGAGAAAATACAGAGCATTCTTTATTCTTTGAATCAAGTGTGGCACAATTTTCATAGATTTCTTCTGATCTTGTAGGATGTGGTCTTAATTGCATGACCATAGATATCATCAAGAAATGCCCTGAAATGTAGCCTCAGGTAAGTGTGAGATGCCCACTTCAGCACCACACACTATACGATGTCTTGGTTTTTCAGAAATAGGAAAACTACCCACAATGTTCTATCCTAGAATTTACATAGCACAAGATATAGGCATGTTATTTAGTATATTAAAAGGGCAAATGATCAGAAATGAGAGGTATGTGTTATGTTAAAGTAGATTGTAGTTTTAAATAAGCTGCCATATATCTCATGGAAGAGAGATTTAAGCAAAATCTACAAATGCATCAGAGGTCTGGGGGCAAATATGAGAGGAAAGCTGATAGGAAAGTTCCGAGGTAGGACAAACCCCATTGTGATTCAGGACCAGCAATTATATCTGCTCTTTAGAGCTGAATGTACAAAGCAAAGAAAGGTCAAATGTGATGTCAGAGCAAGAACAGAGAGCAAGTCCTATAGTCCTTGTGAGGTTGTTATAGGGACTTAGATTTTACTCTGAATGGCTTGGAAAGTCATTTGGAATTCTTTCTTTACCGAAAGCTATTGGTGCAAGGAAAGTTGAGGATGAGTTGTTGGGACAATCAAAGTTTTATATTAGGCCAAACTAAGATGTATGAATGTGACAAAAAAGCATTGTCTTTGTTACCAAGGAACTAATAGAAGTAAGCCATTTGATAGAAGTACCATACAAATAAAATGAGATATTAGCTTACTCCATTTAAAATAGCTGCAATCAATACTGCCATGGCTAAGCTGAGAAACCTGCCCACGTGTTATACTAATCATAGCGTGGAGGTCTAGACTATCCAGCCTTATCTTACATCCTTACATCCTTTCATGCTCAATCTTTTTCACTGAACTTGGAACTACCATTTTTGTTCAGAGTAGCTGACTAGTGAACCCCAAGTTACTTCCGTCTCTACCTTACACAGGACTGGGGTTGAAGGCATGAGGAGTAGGATACAGGCATGTGAAGCCATTTCTGTTTTTGTTTCTTTTTATTAAAAAAACATGTGGGTGCTAAGGAACCAAACTTAGGTTCTCTCAGAACCATTTTCCTCCTTAGTTTGAGGAAACTAAAAAATGCAGTCATTTGTCTTTTCTTCTGTAAGGAATGACAGAATTACCTCAGACCACTACCAACCAACATTCCATTGATGCTGGAAATCTCTGTGATTGTCCATTGATTTAGCCCTCACCTTCTAGAGCAGAAGTCTCATGGGTCATTAACACCCTATATAAATTTACCACTTCTTAGTTCCCTAATCCAATTAACATGTCAATGAAAATTGTCAGATGTAGACTGCCATGTCCAAAGAATAGTTTTTTTCAGACTATAGTATAACAACAGTTAAGAGTTTATACAAGGCTGGTTTATACTGTCGATTGCTAGTCATCTAAACTTCTACAAGATATATATGGAAAATATTTTCATAACCTCAGTGACTTGAATGCCATGCATCTCAGTTTCAATTTTTCACATTAATCAAAAGGGAATTCATTGTTTCAACTGGAACTACTCTTGGAGTGAGTTTTCAGTGGCCCCTTGCTATGTTTCAGAATCTATCTGCTTTTTGTACATATCAGACTGATGAATTAAGTTGAAATACTCTAGAGTCTGTCTCCTTGTTCTATTTCAGTATCTAAGTGTGGCAATGAACCCAGGGTTTTCATCTAAAAGACTCACAACCCATACCTAAGAGGAAGTCATACATCATGACCCTACTTCAGACTTCCAGATAGCATTTTTAGCTCAAATTCTTTATCAAACAGTACATTCAAGTTTGACTAACCCTTAATCACAGTGAGGATCTACATGAGTACACTGTAGGCCTCTTTCTGGAAAGACTGGGAAAGCCAAAGCTATATTAACCCTCTCATGGTGTTGCAAGGTGCTTCTCTGGATTTTCTCCAGTCAGAGTTCTATCCTGAAGTCTAGTCTGTTCTCAACAGATAACAAGACTGAGGGTGTTTCTTTCATCAGCTTCTGCCCTTCATCATTTCTTCCATATTATTTCTGATTGCATAGATTGAGGTACATGTGTGTTCATTAGTAACTTCCTGCAGCCTTTGGTTCCATCGCTCAGGAACTCCTTGGTCTGGCTTTCTTACACTGCTGTGCCATGGTGCCTCATTTAAATCTTCCTTTTTGCATTTAACTACCATGCCCTGAGCCCCAGAATTGAAGGGTTTTATTTTATTCATTGTAATGGAAAACTTAGGGAACAAAGCCTTATCCTTTAACAGAAGCTGTTTTCATGATAGTTAGCCTACAGTGGGCACTTATATCTTCTGCTATAGCTTGGATGTGGCTTCAGCACATCTCCAAAGCCTTGTGTGTTCAGTCCTCAGTGAGGTGGTAGGATAGATGGTATGAACTTTGATGAGGTGGGGCCTAGTAGAAAGTAAACCAGTAATTAAAAGTGTTTCCTTTGGAATTGTTATAAATGAGAAAACCTGGTTACATCCCTCTCTCTGGATTCCTGTCTCATCTTTTGATCTGTCACATTTACACCTTTTACCACTGTGATGCTATAGCCTAAACACATCGTTCTTGACATTCACCATTCAAAATTGTGAGGTAAACAAAACTCTTTTGAAAACTGTTATCCAGACTCTGGTATTATTTACAGCAATGGTGGACATCTCAACATGAAAATCCTTATGTAAGTTTGTTAGCATCTGTAGTCAGTATATCCAAAGACTAGAAAGAAAGCAAGAGTTACTCAGTTGGGAAATGAACTGTGACAGCATCCTTGCAGTAAGACAATATCAATTAACAGAATAAATGCAGTAGTGATACGTTCATAAGGACATAGGTGAATCTCAAATAAAAGACATACTCAAAAGCCTATAAACTAGTTTCATTTGGATAATATGACACAGGCCATATGTATTGAGAGCATTTCAGTGGTTGTAAATATTTAAGGGAGTTATATAATATATGGCTAGAAGATGATGATCTTATTTGGTAGTAGAAGATACATGCTTCTATACATTTTTAAAAGTACATATCACATACCTCAGTGAGTGTTGCTATATGTGAGTAATAAATTTATTATTTATGGTTAGGTATTAGAAATTATAAATGAATATTAACAAAAAAACAAAAAAACTTCAGGGCTTTGTGAACCTTTGGTGATAGATAAATTCTCCTAATTGTGAAGCAGCTTGTCCCCGTCATGCTAATTACTGAACCTATTTAAATAAATAGAATTTAAGCTATTAATAATGTCAGCTTAGAGAATGTCAACACTTAAATCTCTTTTCTATTCAGCACTTTTTAAATTGGGGGATCATCAGTGAATAAAGCAAATGCCTCATGCTACACCATAATGATCTTCTTTTAATTACTTCTACTATTTTCTACATGGCACTATTCCCTAACATCTGAAGGATCACCAATATTTTTTGAACTGGGAACATTAAAAGGAGAATTATCTTTATAGCACAGCTTTTATTCCTTTATGTTTCTGCTTTCTTCTCAGAAATCTCTTAATACCTTGCCAATATTCTATTTCTAATTAACCAATTATCACTACTTGTTTTTAAGGTAATTTCATGTTCTGCTAAAACAGCCAAATGTCTTTATAGACTCTTGGTTTGAATTTTGAGGCTTGTGTTATTTTATCCCTTTATAAACTTTGAGATGAGAAATAAGGAGTATGCATTCCTTTCAGATCACTGTTTGAATCACAGTATTTGGATTATATATCTACCTGTCAGCTCTTATCAGATTAGGGGATATGATGTTATGAAAATTAGGAGATGATAAGGAGAATGGATCAACAAAAGTAATGGTACAAGAAGGAGAATGAATGACTAATACTTAATAGAGTTGTATATTTCTGTTTAAGCAAAGTCATTTAAGGAGAAAAAATTTGAAGGATCATATGACTTTGACTCCTATTCCCAGAGAGAATTAAATTTCTCAGAAAACTTACACATTTGTCTTTATACTATTCTTTAAGCATTGCCCAAGGAAAAGGTTCTGTTTCCAGGTAGTGGTTCCAGAAAAAATACTTTATTTTTAAAAGACATAATGCTTATGTTACTCTGTACAGGTGAACATCAATGACCTTGGCATGTACACATGTGATATGATAAGTGGGAGATGTAAATTTGATTCTCTTTACTGATATGCCCTGGATTAAAACTACAGTGATGGTCTGCCACTACATTTTTTTTCTCTGATTTCCAGAGGTAAGTAGTATCCTAAGCTATAGTCCCCATTTCCTTGTAATGGCTCAACCTATATAGATACTGTCAAAGTCCATTAGTGATTTTAGAAGAAAGACAATAGAAATGAAAAGTCACAGGATTAAAAATTGGGATCTCAAGAGATGGCTCAGTGGTTAAGATACTTGCCTGTGAAGCTCAAAGAACCAGGTTCGATTCCCCAGTACCCATGTAAACCAGATGCACAATGTGATGCATGTGTCTGGAGTTGGCTAGAGCCCCTTGCACATCCATTCTTTCTCTCTCTCTTACTTTTTCTCTCCCTTACTTTTTTTCTCTCTCTCACTTTCTGTGTCTCTCACTCTCAAATATGTAAATAAATAAATTATATTTAAAAAGTTGGATAGATGTCTGCAATTATGTACATTGCTGTCTATGCACATGAATAAAAATATAGATTGAGGCTGGAGAGATATCTTTGTGGTTAAGGTGCCTGCCTGCCAAGCCTAAGAACACCCATTCCATTTTTCAGGTCCTACATTTAGCCAGACATAAAGTAACCCAAGGGCACAGTGCTGCACTTGTCCACAAGGGGGACACACACATCTGGAGTTCATTCACAGTGGCTGAAAGGCCACTGGCTTGCCCATTCTCTATTTGTCTCTCTCTCTCTCTCTTTCTCTCTCTCTCTCAAAAAGAAATATATGGATTGAAATAATTATGAAAAAGACTTTTTTTAATTTTTGTGGATGAATGTATGTAGTATATAGTGTGTACATGTGTGAGTGCATGCATATGTGTGTCTGTGCATGTAATATATATAAATATATATATATATGGGAATAGTTATGAAAAAGACTTTCTTTTGTGGGTGTATGTGGTGTGTGTGTGTGTATGTTTGTGCACATTTGTGCATATATGGGCCTGGAGGACAGAGATTGAGAACAGGTATCTTCTGCAGTCCCTATCTACATTTTTTATTGAGATTTTACTTGAACACAGAGTGTGCCATTTTGGCATTCCTCATCTCCATATCCTACGTGCCAAAACTACATTAATGGGAAAACTTGGAGTCTGAAATCCAGTCCTCATTCTTGCCTGTCAAGCACTTTACTGCCTCTGCCATCTCTCATTACCAATCCCCAAAACATTGTTTCATAAAATTCATATATTTTTAGAGAGACACAGAGAGAGAGGGAGAGGAAGACAGATAGAGATGGGCACGCCAGCAGCCTCTCAGCTGCTGTGAATGAAATCCAGATGTGTGCGCCCCCTTGTGGTCAAGTGCAGCATTGCACCCTTTTGTCACTTTGCATCTGGCTAAATGTGGGACCTGGAGATTGGAACTGCTGGAGATTGGAACCAATGTTCTTAGGCTTAGGAGGCAGGTGCCTTAACCTCTACCATCTCTCCAGCCCATAAAATTCATATTTTTAAATGTCAATTGATGTTTTGCATTTTAATGGTGAATTAATTCATTTATCATTTATTTTTTGTCAAACATTCAATGATATGAACAATATAACTGTTATAGTTGCATACTCTTATTTTTTTACTGTAAACAAGGTATAAACATATATAAGTGGATAAAATTCTTGACTAAAGCAATATTCTAGAACTATCGATATGTAATTTTCCAAGTTTAATTCATACTTTGTTTTAAAATTAACATGTGCCACTTTTAAAAGTGTTTTTTTTTTTCCAGTTACATCTAAAATGACAATGATGTTTTATGAAAAAACAGAAACTGACCATGTATTTTGCTCATAACTATGCTGGACATTTTAAAATTAAAAAGAAGAAAAATATATAACTAAGGATATTTAATTCTTCTTGCCATTTCTTTATATAACTATCTTATACATTCTTGTGTACATGGGTTTTTACTCTTAGAAACAACACTGTTAAGGAGTGATAGGGAATCCGAATTAGGGAAAGTTTTCCACAGAAAACTACTTTATACTGGTTTTAATATGCAGCTCTTGGCTCCTAAACAATGGCTGTCAATGTTACTCATATATGCAACATAAAAACAGTGAAATACTTTGAAGAAAAGTGACATTACTGTGGCTCAAAAATGATATGTAACCAGGGATTTCTTTTAATCCTGGAACATGAGCAAAATAGGAGATCTTGTTAAGACAAAGTAGAAAAGAACTTAAAGTACATGTAGCTTTGGTTCCTTGCAATGCTAGACCATCACCTTGCTTAAGGTGGGCAGCAAGAGGCCACAAGGCGTGTCTGAGTGTGAATGGCCACAGGCAGAGCAAAGCAGATGAGCTGTGATGTAGGCAACTCTAGGAAACTTAAAAACTCACACTTGTAGACAGAGCTGAGATATTCTGAGGCCAAGTCCGGCCTGCAGTTGAGAATGTGAAGGAATCACATCGTCAGTACTCTATGGCATCTTTTAAAGTTACATACAAACAGAAGGCTAGTCGCTAATTCATTAGAGATGTAAAACTGACATCTGCCTTGCTTCCATAAGCATAGCTGATACCTATCTGAATAAGTTTTCAAAACCTCTTAGTTGTTGAAGCCAGCGACATATCTGTGCCTTGATATGGTACATAAAAAGCTTCCACCCTGTTACCCCACCAACTCAATTTGTAAGTATTCATTGAATTTGCCATCACCCGATCACATTACTACAAGGAAAAAGAGACTGGGTCATTTTATATCTTAAGAAAAATTACCCTAAAGGATTAACTTGGAAGTATCTAGTCATGGGCTAAAAGTTAAAACAGAAAGTTTAGGAAGTTATATAAGTAAGAATATCAGTGAATAAGTAAACTCTTGGTCTATGAATGATGTTTTCCACAAGAGACTTACAAGTTCTAAAAATACTACTAAGACGACATTGGTTAAAGTTTTGACATATTTCTAAAAAGCCCACTATTCCTAAAACATTTAAGGTGGTTGTGGTTTTCAGTATCAGTCAGAACAATCTAGAATTTGGTAGGAATATGCAGCTTGGTCTACAGTACAAAAAGTAATTGTTTAACACTCTATACATTAGCTGCAATTTTCAGTAGCTGTGTGTACCAACCATGTAACAGAATTATAATATTCTTAAATGGGCAGCTTGGTGGGAATAATATATGCATTTAACCAGACAATGGCAGTCCTTACTCCCCTGGGGCTCATGACCTCCCGTGCCATAGGCTTTTGAATAGATTTTCAGTACCAGGGATGTATTCTCTCCTGTGGAGTGGGCCTCCAGTCCCATTAGAGAGCAGTTGGTTTCCCCCGTAATAGATATTATGCATTGTACAAGTTGACACATTTGGCAGAGCTGGCTTGCCATGTTCACTGCTGTTTGCAACCACTGATCACTTCTCCCATATGGCTGCATGCAGAAAAGTTTTTTTTTTTTTTTTTTTTTTTTTCCAGCTTTCTGTCAACTGGTCCACAGGGAGGTTTTCAGCTCAGCTCCAGCTTGATTTCTCAGTGACCTGCAGCCCAAGCATGTGGAGTCTTCAGCAATAGGGTCTTACCATCTAGTCCTAGTAGAAAACCAAGAGCCTCGGCAATGGCCTGTTATGTGTTGAGGGCATGAGGGACCTCCCTGGCCAACAACTCACTGGAAGGTATTCCACCCCTGGCCCTTTTCTTAATGTTCATACCCTTAAATTAATGCTACTCTCACTTTTGGTTAGAGAAGCTTCTCTTTTCAGGCAGTGACCACTGGAATGACTCAAAACTCACCATAGTGGTGAGAAGAAATAACAGTGAAGTGTTCAGCACCAAGGCGTCTCTATCACACCTTCCAAGGCTCAGGGTCCTTTGCGGAAGAGATGGCAGAAAGAATATAAGAGCCAAAGGAAGGGAAGGACTTCTTAAAATTCAATAGTCAAGACACAAAATGGCCTGACAGCCATGACTTTGCAGTTTCTAGGTCTCTCTCTCTCTCTTCTCTCTCTCTCTCTCTCTCTCTCTCTCTCTCTATATATATATATATATATATATATATATATATATATATATATATATATATATATATATTGGTTTTTCAAGGTAAATTCTCACTGTAGCCCAGGCTGACCTGGGATTCACTCTGCATTCTCAGGGTGGCCTCGAACTCATGGCGATCCTCCTACCTCTGCCTCCTGAGTGCTGGGATTAAAGGCATGCACCACCATGCCCGGCAGCACAAGGTCTTTATAATAGGAGGAAAAGAGGATGACAAAAACAAACAAATAAATAAATAAATAAATAAATAAATAAATAAGATACTAATTGAGAGGAGAAGGGGATATTATGAAAGGGGGATTTTTGGGGGGGAAGAGAGTGTGGGAAGGGAATTATTATGGTTATTTTATATAATTATGGAAGCTGTCAATAAGAAAAGTTTTTAAAAAGATATATAATGTTCTTTTAAGCCCTATGCATTACTCGTATATGCTAGTGCTAACTGATTTTCTAGACACTCTTCTCCAACTGCATTAGGAAGAGAGTCTGCCTATATTATCTCTATTGGTGTTTTCTTTTGAATTTTTTTATTTTTATTTATTTATTTGAGAGAAAGAGAAAGGGATATAGAGAAAGAGAGAGAGAGAGAATGGGCATGCCAGGACCTCCAGCCATTGCAAACAAACTCCAGATGCATGTGCAACCTTGTGCATCTGGCTCGTGTGGTTCCTGGGGAATCAAACCTGGGTCCTTTAGCTTTGCTGGCAAGCACCTTCGCTGCTAAGCCATCTCTCCAGCCCTCTATTGGTGTTTTTAAAATGAGAAAGAGCTCTTAGCTCAAGCTGACTGCTCCATGAACTTGCATTTACAATCTCTTCATGGTAGTTTCCAAACTCCTCTGGAGTGTGAACACATCCCTTGTGGTAGGGTTCATTAGAAAGTCCTCTACATGGTTTTGCATGTATTCCCAGTCTGCCTCCTTAAGACTCCACAGCCAGGATGGTGCAGCACAGGCCCGCTCCCTCAGTTGGTCCTCCATGGTTCTGTACATACAGTGGAATCCGCTTAATTTCTCTGACTGACTGTATTTGAGCAATTTTTTCACATTTCACATGTCTGGCTCCAGGTAAGTTCTCAATTTCGTCTTCAGTTATTCTTTCTTCCCATTCCTTTTCCAATGCAGCTTTTTTTTTTTTTTTTCTATCTCTTTTGTGTTTTTGAATTCCGAGGAGGTTGGAAATGCTAGCAGCAACAGAATCTACCTCATTCTCCTCAGAATCCAGCTTCAATGGTTCCAATTTCTTTCTGTGTTTCTGCTCCATTTCTTTTTCCAACTTAGCAACATCTTCAGTGAGTTGCTTCCTCCCCTTCTCGTCATTCTTGGGAACAGCATTCTTTATTCACTGAATTTTGGCTTGCAATTCCTTCTTCTCCATGCAATGCTGTTGGACCAGCTGTTCCTCATCCTTTAGCACCTCTGTCAGGACAACCTTCATGGCTACCAGGTTGTGCAGAAGGAAATCCCATTTTTGACTTTTTTTTTTTTTTTAGTATATGTATACCATGAATCTTGATCCCATTCTGTGATCACATTGACTATTTTGATGCAAAATTACTGGACTTATGTGGTAATAAAACTGAATATAACAGAAACACATACACCCCGGGAACTGATGCCTTGTTCTTCAGGCCCACGTTGCTTTTCACAGGACTCAATAGCTTCTATTAAAAACATATACCAATCGCGGAAGAGGGGGTGGAAAGATTGTTAAAGCCATGAGTTGGGTCATTATGCAAAGAGTCACTGCCTCTCCCACATAACTGATGGCTACCCCCATAAGACAAGACCCACATTCCCCTTGGGGAAGGACAGGGAGAAGTCTAATGATGGTACCATCATGGCTTTATATATACTAAATACATAACTAATAAAAAAGAGAAATAAATACATTCCTTTAGCCTGTAAAAAAGAAATTACATACCAACAAAGCCAGGTATGGTGGTGCATACCTTTAATCCTAGCACTTGGGAAGCAGAGGTAGGAGGATCACTGTGAGTTCAAGGCCACCCTGAGACTACAGAGTGAATTCCAGGTCAGCCTGAGCTAGAATGAAACCCTACTCAAAATAAATAAATAAATTAATTAATTAATTAATTAATTAATTAAATAACAGACCTGAATTTTGCTTTTACAAATCATTTTCTACCTATATTTTAGTGGCTTCTTGTTGTTCTCTTTATACTCAAATAATTTCCCCACTATTGATGATAGCAGCCATTGGAAGATACAAAGTCTGAGGTGCCAGGTTTCCTTTCGTATCACTTCTGTTCTCCTTTGATATGTACCAACCATCTCTCATTAGGGAGTCCCTTCATCTCTTCACATACTTGGTCCCATGCTTCCTCAGTCTTTATCATTAAATTGCCTATGCTTATTTTAATATGGCATTTAGTAATTTTGAATAATATCAGGACTGAAAGTTGTAATTATTCATGCTATACTTTTTTTTTTTTTAGAAGGGAGAGTTTGTTTCCTTCCATTCCCTCCTTTTTTTAATATTTTATTTTTATTTATTTATCTATTTGATAGCGAGAAAGAGGAAGAGAGAGAAAATGGGCATGCCAGGGCCTCCAGCCACTGCAAACAAACTGCAGATATGTGTGCCCCTTTGTGCATCTGGCTTACATGGGTCTTGGGGAGTCGAACCTGGGTCCTTTGGCTTTGCATGCAAACACCTTAACTCCTAAGCCATCCCTCCAGCCCACACTATGCTTCTTAAAGCTTATTGGTGAAGTAAAATGTAATTTTCTTTGCTTATAACTTCATGAGAACTTAGTGGAATGAAACAACAATAATAAAGTGTTTAGACTCCTTCCATTGCCAGAAGCAATCAGTCTCTTATTTTAAACTAAATGATGAGGGGATATCTTGGCAGTTGTGCAAAAAATTAGCATCCAACTCTTGGTCTTGAATCCTGGGTGTCATGTTGGACCTACATGCAAGGAAGTGAAACAGAAGTTTTGCTACCTGGGTCAGTGAAAATGTAAGAAATAATTTCCATTGCATCATTCTTCTGAGGAAATACCACTAGTGATTTCTTGTGTAACTGATCCTCACTGAACACTAAGTAATGAATGGCTCTGTCTTGCTTAGACACATCCATATTGCCACTTCTACTTTAAAGATTTGGCTTAGAGACATCACTTATTTGAAAAAATTGAGCAAAATGTATGAATACGAAATATGAAAACAAATATTTTTCATAACTTGTCCATTAAAAAACTTCTAAAATATTTATGTGTAATTTTCTATAATGACAAATGTCAGACAAACAGGAATATGGTTGGAAAATGAAATTTTCCACAATTTAGATGTCAGCCCAGCTACTAAATTATGTAACCTCCTCTCAAAATCCATATTCAATAGTCTCAGTTAGCATTCTGAATATATTTGGATTTGTGTGGGTGTATCAATCAAAAAAAAACCTGAACTCTTGAGCTAAAGAGAGACTGATTTTTTTTTTTTTTGTAGTAGTGGTAGTAATAGGTAACTAAGTGACTAAAATACAGTAAACAATAAATAAATTACATGGCTCAGGGAAATTCATGGAAGAGGGGGTGGAAAGATTGTTAGAGCCACAAGTTGGGACATTATGCACAGAGACATTGCCTGTTCCTTGTAACTGATGGCTATCCCCACAATGCAACACCCACAATCTTCAGTGAGGAGGGTCCCTTTGGAGTGGGGAGGACAGGAAGGAGCCTAATGATGGCACCAACACGAATGTATACACACTGTGTACATAACTAATAAAAGAAAGAATCCATGAGTGAATATAAATAATAAACTCTGTAAACTTTTAATATTGATATATATATCAATAAGACTTTGGGTTATTTTTTCAATGGATTGTAGTTTAAAACTTAGAGACAATTGAGAATAATTCTAAGTTTCTGAGTCCATAAAAAATATAAAATATTTGCCTTTCTGGAAATCAGTCTAATTATCTATATACATTTATGTATGCAAAATATATGAACACAAATATTTTCCATTACATATCCATTAAATATATATTAAATAATATATTTTAATATATATTCATACATTTGATGAAAGCATATTTTGTCTTTTATTGCAATTTTGGTAAGTAAGTATATTTACACTCTCCTCTCAACAAAATAAAAACAATTAATCTATTCTTTTTCAATATATTTCCTCTATCAGTTGTCTATAGCCACCATTTGGCTTTGTATGATTTTATAATAATAGAAAAATTATTTATTGTTTCTTTAATTATTTATTTTTGATATTAAATATTCATATTAAAATGGAAATCTATATTAAGATGTGATTAAAAAATAACTAAAAATAACTACAATGTATAGCTACACACTACCCTGGGTATTCAATATGACAATTTCATGTGGCCACTGTAACTCTGGAAACCAGGTTCCTAATGGTCTGCCCTTAATACCTAATGTTCAGCCCTTAATATGAAAGATTGAAATAAAATTTTATGCTTCACTATAAAATGTATTGCACTTACATCAAGAGATCATTGATAACTTTGTAAGACTACTCCCCCACACAGCAAATGAAGAAATAGCTCCATGACAAATCTTTAGTAAATCATAATCAAAGTTAGCTGAAGAGTTTCTCGAGAGACTGATGAATATGCTGGGGTATGGTTTTTTTTTTAAGACTTTCCAAGGGCTTTACTCCCTTCTGCCTTCTCATGGGCAGGAACTCTGAAGCCATGAGGCAAAAGAAACCTTTACCCCTTTAAAATTGGTTTCTCAGATATTTTGGCACAACAACAGAAATATGAGCTATACATGATTCAGAAGTGCCCAGCACAATCCATGTGCCAATCACTGGGATGGAGTGATGACAGTCAGTCTGGCTCTGAACTGAGAATGAGGCCAGGAAAATACAGGAAAATGAGGTGAGTCAGCTGCTGTCTCAAATCAAGCCTAACAAGAGCGTCCAGTGACCTGAGTCCCTATGTTTAGATTGAAACACCAGAAAAAGACCAAATCCTATACAAATTTAGTAGAATTTCATACATACTTATTTAATAACTGCAATATTAATCATTGCAATATACTCATGTCTCAAACATTCTTTTGAATCATTTACATTTAATCCTTGAACCGTCTCCATTTAACAAATGTGACAATGAGGGTCTTGACATAATAAATAATTGACCCAAATATACATATGTAGAAAGAAAGAAGCTCTATATGGAACCTAGAGTTTTGGTTATAGGATTCTACTTTTAAAATCAGAAAATGGAAATTTACCATGGAGGTAAGATAAATAGTATTTGAGATATTTAGTTTCAAGTGAATTCACCTTATTTATTTGAGCTGGTTTGGAGATTTAACTTATAAGACATAATTTGTTGTATCTTTTCAACTAAAAGTTTTGTCATTTCTACCAATGAAGCTTGAAGAAACAAATCTCTTTTTTGATAAGTAATCATCTTGTTTCAGCATCTAAAACTTATTACCAGAAACATTCATTCTGCCAGGCAAACAAATGGTATTATTTTTTATCCCAGTGCCTTAGGGTTTGATAGACATTTTGATTGCTATTATTTTTTATTGTGTTTATTTCTGAAATTTTCTGCTTCTTTAAAAATACCATCCTTGTCATTAGCTAGAAGCTACAATATAAATTTCACATTCAAATCTCTGTGCTTTCCCTCTTACATGGAAATATCATTCTGCTTTTAAATTAAATAGAATTTGATCTTTTTTTTTTTTTTTTTTTTTTTGGTCAGAAAAACACAAATACTAATACTTTGGTCTTTCTGACAGTTGGTGATCTAAGTCTTACATTGTAACCATTCAACTGAACTTTGGTTTGGAAGAAAACATTTCAAATTTTCATGCTAACTTAGTAACTTTATTTAGGTTTGCAAGATTACTGAGGCATAGCTTTGCTCTTCAAACTTTTTTCTGATATGTGGAAACATATTTGTTCTGAATCTTGCATGAATGATGATGATGATTGATGATTGTTATTATTATTATTATTATTATTGGAGACAGTCAGAGAAAGAGAGAGAGATAGATCGGTGTGCCAGCAGCCTCTCAGCCACTGTGGACAAACTTCAGATGGGTGTGCCCCCTTGTGGTCAAGTGTGGCATTGTACCCTTGCTTCACTTTGATTCTGGCTAAATCTGGGACCTGGAGAATCCAATGGGAATTCTTAGGCTTAGCAGGCTTTAACTGCTAAGCCATCTCTCCAGCCCATGAATTATTTTTAAGAATAAAAGCATTGCTAAATATTCTGGTTCATATTTAAGATGAGTATAAACATGTCTAAATGTTTCCAACATATCTGCTATCTTTAAATAGAGTCTTAAATGTAAAAATGCCTTTCATTCCATCAATGCTCTTAAAAATATCATAGAGTTTGGAAGTGATTATATAAAAAGCCTTTATAGAAAGATAAAAAGAGTAGCAGATATAAAATAAAAACCTGTGTTTACTGCAAATTTATATAAACAAAGATAGAAATTAATAAGAAAACATGAAATAGCATTTTGTGGAGTTGATGCAATTCATTACTGTTATAGCAAAGAATGTTCCCACCAGTGATTTTGTTTAAGAAAATTAAACAAAATCCTTCTAACAGACACTACACAATAACAAATCAACAGAAAGACTAACATGGGCCGGGCGTGGTGGCACACGCCTTTAATCCCAGCACTCGGGAGGCAGAGGTAGGAGGATCGCCGAGAGTTCGAGGCCACCCTGAGACTACATAGTGAATTCCAGGTCAGCCTGGACCAGAGTGAGACCCTACCTCTCAAAAACCAAATTAAAAAAAAAAAAAAAAAAAAAAAGAAAGACTAACATATTTATTGCTTCCTAGTGTCACTTTATCTCCATGTGATGGTTTGAGAATCACAATGGGACTTAAAAGAGAAATTTGAAAAAATTTCAAAAAATGATGGTTATGAAGTTGAACTTCTGTGTATGACTAGGGTTTATTTCTTATTTCTTCAATGCCTTTCATAATCTTATAATAAAGTGCATTAAACTTGAAATCAGACATTCTTATATAAAATAATCAAGGATAGTCAAGATATTTCAATTTATTTTTCCTAGGAATTTGGTGCTTTCCCTTTGGAAAGATTTATTAATGATCATCAGAATATTCCTCAGAAACAGAAGGTGATTTAGACCAAACTTCCTTCTATGATTAATTAGGAGCAACAGACAAAATACCTACTTGAAGGTACAAAAGAAATGATTGTGAAGCAGAACTAGGCCTGGATGTATAAGAGGAAGAAGGACCAGAAAGAAACATTCATGGCTTCTTCCTATATTTTCTGACTCAGGAGAAAGTACAAGAAAAGCTAAAAGTTAAGGGAAAAACAAAACCACATTTAACAAACCTGTGTGTGACAGGGGACAGAAATCAGAGTTCAGAGACAGTGTTCTGGTGAAGCCATCTAGATCTTAGATGAGGATGACCAGTGCTTACAAACAATTCACAAGAACTGGAGCTCAACTGTAAAACTATACAATTCCTGAACTTTAAGTTAATCCTTGATTGTGAGAGTGTCTAAAAATGTAGAATCATAGATATATCATTATGTGAGATAATTACTGAAGAATCATCTTAGTGTTTACATAAACAATTTTGTTATCTGTATGATGTGGAGCATATAATGATTAGATATATGTATATACGTGTGTGTGTGTGTGTGTGTGTGTGTGTGTGTCTGTGTGTCTGTGGTATGTATTATATGTATATATACAGCCAATGGAATCAGTAGACTCTAAGTATAGATACATTTGTCATGTATAGAATATATGATTGAAATTCAGATAAATATTGACTATCCCATGCAATATTTGGAAAGTGCTTATAATAAATTTTATACATTGAACAAAGATTCCATTTGATGATTTCCTAAAATTCAAATTTAACTAAGCTTTCTGAATTTAGTATATTACTCATAAGAGGTGTAAAGATTCAACTTTTCAGAACCAGATTGGAAAATAACAATGATAACAATATGCAAGAGTTAAAAATAGACAAAGGAGAAAAGAGTCCACACCACCAGCAATTACAGACTTCTGTAGAAATAACAAGCAGGATAAGTAATGATCAGATGCATAAAGGGCATTAATGCAGACACAAAGGCAGCTGTTTTCATTTTAAATTAAATAAAGTACAGAAAGTGCAATTAAACTATTTAAAATGGAGAGGAGAAGATTTGAATAAAAATGTATTTTTGTTTGTTTGCTTTATTATTACTTCTCAGTAAGACAGAAAACTGAAAGCAAAATAAATAGCCAAGCTTCACTTTGAAAAAATAATTCTTTATTCTCCCCTTATTTTCTCATAATTTTCCTCTTGATCCACTTTTGGGTTTTGTCTATGTGGAAATTGTTTTTGCAACCTCTGCATTTTCACAGTTGGGTGAAGCTGATCTGTAAGCTACCATGCATGTAGCTTGTGATCTTCTTAAGTAATTGACTGATTCTATGCTTTCAAATTTTTTTTTGTTCTTTTTTCCTTTATGAGCATTGACATCAAATGTTAATGCCTATGCTGAAGTCAGCTTTAGAAAAATCCCACATAATTTCTTTCAGATGAATTTATTATCATTCTCTTTTGCCTGAGTCTCCTAGTATTTTCTGTGAAAAGGGCAAATGCCAATTCAGATATTCTGCTTAGAAAGACACTTTTATTTATATCAGAATTACTTGAATAATTTCCTCCAGTTCTATCTCTTTCTGCAATAAAGTTCAGTAGGATAATTAATTAAAGAGTGAATTTAGTGGCAGTTTTATTATTCCAAGCATTGCCACTAACATTTTCACAGATAATGTAAGACATTATCAACAAAAACCCTCCAAGAAATTACAGCTAGGATGAAAATACAATGTTCTCATGGGAATATTGTTTTTGTCATGTTTGATTTCTCTATACATAGCATATTCTTTGGTATCTTCCAAATATGCAAAAGAAAATCTAAAATTTTAAGAGATGATCAGAAAGTGGGTGAAAGTCCATGAAACACCATGTAAATGACATTTATCTACATAATACATATAAGGTATAATATATCATAAAAATGAAATTTTCTTGCACAATCGTTTTTAATCTTTACCCAATAATTTATCTTAATTAAAATTATTTAATCTAGTAGTTTGTTTTCCCACTACTAAGGGCATAATAGGAGAATTCCATTATTCTATTTCATAACAACTGATTATAAAGATATTGGATTTCTTCATTTATAGGCATATTTTATAAATGAATAATTACTGTTTGCTATGCTTTCACCTTTTCAGGAAGTAGAGGAATACATGACAGTTGTCTTTTCACAGAGAGGTCTGATGCATTCATTTTACATGTTCAAACTCATGCTCAAATTAAGAAATAGAGGGAAGATGAAAACAGGAATTATCTGGCCACAAGGATAGTGTTCTTCTTCCTCAGCTTCCTCCAACTCTTCTAACAGTTTTATGTTTCATAGAATTGATATTTCATGGTGTGGTAGTTTGAATAGATGGCCCCCAATATATTCAGTGTTTTATTAATTAATAGTTTGCATCTGCAGCCACCTGGATAGTGGCAGTGTCTCTGGGTGGATCTTAATGTTTGGTGGTAGGTTTAGGATTTCAATCTAAAGATATGCAAAGTGTGCTAAGTTGGAGTTCCTGAGGTGTGCTATGCTGTGTGGCTTTCGGCTTTTGGCTTTCTCTCTCTTGCCTGTAAGAGCAGACCAGCTTCTTCTGCCATTATGGAACTTCTCCTGAATCGATAATCTTCAATAAATCCCTTCCTCCATAAATGTTCCTGGTCTGGAAGTTCATTTGAGCGAACTTGAAGCTGTCTGCTACAGAAGTTGGTACCAAGGAGTGGGCTTTTTGTCTTTTGGAATCTTTGTTTTGGAGGAATGGGCATGGATTTGGTACGTGCAACTGAAGACACCTTCTGGAGTGGTAAGCCAAGTTTTATAGACTATTTTGATGAGAGTTTAAGAATGCTAAGTACAGATAGTATTGACCTTAGAGGCTTGGCTTATGAGCTTTCTAAGGGGAAGGAAAGACTGCAGAGGACTTTGTTGGAATTGAGCTACTGGCATAACTTCTGGCTGCATCCTGCTACCCAGGCTCAGAGAGTTTGATCAAGGTTAAATTTGTAATGGACTGATGTGCTTGGCTAAAGATATTGGACTGAGATACTTAAGATTTTAAGTTGGAAAAACTCAAGCAAGTTAAAATTAAAGGCACTGAGACTGGTTTTAGATTACTTGGGATGCTATTGTCAATACACTAGCAATCTTAAGGAAAGTGGCCCAACTGCTTACATTAAAACAATGGAGAAGATGCCTGAGGAAAGATTGTTAGAAATGCAAACTCTTTTGGAAAGGGTTGACTGGAAAAGGAACCTGCTTTTCAAGGTTATGATTTATGTCATCCCTAAATTAAGAATAAGGCTGTATCCTACAGGCACACCTGGTATTAATTTTGGAAGCATGAAAAATTCATGGAATGGTCATGAATTGCACACAGTTCCAGGAGCCTCTGCTGAGATGCAACATGAGGCAGGGTATGATGCCCTGATAGGCTGAGAGCCTTTGGAAGATGGACTGTGGTTTGAATGGAGACCTGAAGATGTTTTGGATATACAAGGAATGTGCAAAAGGGCTACCATGGAGTGCACTGTTGGCCTAGGATGGAAGTGATCCCTGGCTACTCTGCCCAGCTGGAGGGGTAGAATTGGAAAACCTGAAGACTGTCAGTCTCTGGTTATATTGAACTTGAAATGTAGAAGTTTGATGACTGCTGATGGTGGTTAAGTTTGCATGGTTCAAGTCTCTCTTTGCTATGCCTTATACCAGTTGAAAATGTTTACTCTGTGCCTTTATATGTTGAAAGTATTTAACTTGTTTGATTTTACAGGACTTACTATCTTAAGTTGGTCAAGACTGTGGGGACCTTTGAAATTGGACTGAATACAATTTACAATGTGTGATAGTTATGAATCTAGTGGGGGCCAGGGGCGGAATGTGGTAGTTTGTATAGATGGTCCCCAATATATTCAGTGTTTTATTAGTTTGTTGTTTGCATCTGCAACCACCTAGCTGGAGGCAATGTCACTGGGTGGATCTTAGGGTCCAGCCCTAAGGTGTGTTGGTGGGTTTGAGATTTCAATCTAAAGATATGCAAAGTGTGTTTAGCTGGAGTTCCTGAAGTGTGCTGTGCTGTGTGGCTTTTGGCTTGTGGCTTCTCTCTCTGTACTTGGTCCTGTGAAAGCAGGCCAGCTTCTTTTGCCATTATGGAACTTCCCCTGGATCTGTAAGCTATAATAAATTCCACCCTCCATAACTGTGCCTGGTCTGGAAGTTCATCTCAGCGAACCTGAAGCTGTCTGCTACACATAGCAATATCTATTCTGCACTGACTTTATTTTTTTATTAATTTTTATTTCATTAATTTGAGAGATAGAGAGAGAGAGAGAAAGTGGCAGAGAGATTGGCTATACCAGGGCCCCTGGCCATTGCAAGAAAACTCTAGACATATGCACCACTGTGTGCATCTGGCTTTTTGTGGGTACTAGGGAATTGATCCTAGGTCCTTAGGCTTTGAAGGCAAGCACCTTAACCACTGAGAAATCTCTCCAGCCCCAATTTTATTTTATTTTATTGTTTTTGTTTTTTAAGGTAGGGTCTCACTCACTCTAGTCCAGGATGACCTGGAATTCACTATGTAGTCCCAGGGTAGCCTTGAACTCATGGCGATCCTCCTACCTCTGCCTCTCCACTGTTGGGATTAAAGGTGTACACCACCAAACCCAGCTCCAATTTTTTTTAAGAAGAAATAAAATCAAATTGGACCATGCTGTTATTGTCAGTTTATAATATATACAGATCAGATTATTATAGCTGTCTCAAAATGGAAAGCTTAAGATATCAATATTTCATGGTTAATAAACAGAGTATTAATTAGGCTGAAAGTGTAGACATAACTTTCTTAGAGCCTCTGCTCTGTCATTCAGACCATGCTTTCTTGGGTTTACCTGTTTTCTGCCTCCAGCTGCTACAAGGACCATGTTGCAGTTACTTTCTTGTTGCTGGGACAAACACCTGACAAGAATCAGCTTATTGGAGGAAAGTGTTTATTTTAGGTTCATGGAATCCAGAGAAAATACAATCATGGCAGAGGAAACTGGCTCACTTCCATAGATCCATAACAGAGAGACACCACCAAGAGCCAGCAAATACTAATAGGCAGAAAACACAAACAGCCATATCTCCAACTGACTCTTTCCACACCCTAGGGTTGGACTAAAAGAACTGCCTCCAGTGATACCCTCAGCAGCCTAGAAGCTTAATCAAAAATATCACAAGCTAGGCTGGAGAGATGGCTCAGTGGTTGAGGCACTTGCTGACAATGCCTGATGGCTTGTGTTTGATTCCCCAGTAGCCATGAAAAGTCATATGCACAAACTGGTTTATGTGTTTAGAGTTTGTTTGCAGTGGCAAGAGACCCTGACATTTTCTCTCTCTTTCCTTGCATATATATATATATTTAAATAGCTCAAGCTATGGAAAACATATATTCAATTTCAAAATACCACATTCAACACCGGTACTTCATACATTCATGGTCTTCTCACAATACAACTTGTAATCAGTCCAGTGTCAAATGTTCACATAATCTTTACCAACTTAACAATGTTCAAAAGTCCATAGTGTCTTCTGAGATTCAAGACTGTCACATAAGTGAGCCTTGTAAGATCAAAGCATAAGTTATTTTCAGTAACTAATGGCACAGAGTAAACACACCCATTGTAAAAAGGCATAACAAGGAGAGGCAGGATCAATGCAAAATCAATACCCAGCAAATAAACATCAAGCATCAGCATTTCAAGTGCAACATTCATAACCAAAAAACCTAAGTGTGTTGCATGTCATGACTTGTTTCACTGCATTTTCAATGCTTCCAGGTGCAAGGCATAGCCAAATCTCTAAATCCAGAGGGGGAATAAACCTTGATCTTGAAGAAAAGTACATGCTTTAGAATACTTCCTTCAATTCTCCCTTTGCCAAAAAAAGAAAGTATTCTTATTCATTTGAATGTTGGTGGTCACAAAAATCTATTCACTGTGATCTCATAATATGCACATCATTATGCAGGGATACCAGTTATCCCACATGTTGTTCTATTTTCAAATAAACATATAATATTCTAATCTTCATCATCAATACTATAATGAAGGTCTGAAGAGGGTTAATATAGAAAGTGTTTCAGGATAGGTTGGAATGTGTCTTTCATCCCACTACTTGGATGGCAGGGATAGGAGGATCACTGTGAATTCTAGGCCAGCCTGTGAGTTTCAAGTCATCCTTGGCTAGAGTGAGATCCAACCTTGAAAAAATAAAAAAAGAAAGCACTATCACATGGCACACGTTTGTGATGTTAACTGAATATTGTATCACATTTCCAAAATCCAGTTTGATGTGAGTGAATAAGCAAGCAACAGAGGCAGCCTACAGATGAGAAGCACTGAGCTTCCTGGAACACCTTGTCTTGGATATCCCTGAGAACTGTGAAGAAATGAGACCTAGTGTCACTGGTTCTCCATGCCATACTGTTCATAGTATTTTCTCTCTGAAACAATACTTTAAAAAGCAATAATCATTGTGTTTCCTCTGAAGTAAATACATTATTTTTTCTATTGTTTCTTTCAGTTATTTTCAACCATGGAAAGGAGGAATATTTGAGAAGTTTGATGGCATATAGACCCTGAATTAAATGTCTTTAAACTAAAGCCAAGAGAAGTGATGTGCTGATTGAAGTCTAGTTGGAATAAATCTCCTTTTTCTGATTGTAACAAGGGCAGCATGACTACTTCTGGGCTCATGTACATAAATTGTCTTTGATATAAATTCTCTATGCCATGTCATGGCTCAATATGGCTGTAATAATTGCTGTCCCACAGTTATTGAGCTTATTGTTAATTCCTGAATTGATTTTGTTAACAAACATGGGAATACACATGTTTTTTTATTAATGCAAACTCAATAATCCTTGGAAATGTTTTACTATTATGTACATAAGCAAAAACTTTGAAACTATTCTATAGAAATATATGCTATTGTGTCAAATTATTTCATATTTACTTATGAAGGAATAACAACTGGAAATTGGCACATAATCTCAAAGCATGCATCAACTAGTAAATAACATATGTAACTTTTCTACTAGAATTTCAGTAAAAACATTAAGCACTGTCCATTAAATCTATTTCATTTGTCAAAACATTTTTTATAATTTATTTTTTATTTATATTATTCGAATTTTACATTCATAATGGTGACTCCATTATCCTCCTTCCTGTCGTCCCTCTTCCAAAGGGATCCTCATCAATGGGGAATGTGGGTCATGCATTGTGGGGGTAGTCGAGAGCTATGGGGGATAGGCCAAGTCTCTATGCATAATGCCCCAACTTGTGGCTCTAACATTCTTTCCGCCCCTGCAGAGGAAACACCTGAACCACAGGGAACTGGAGAGAACATCATGAAGACCAACCTTAATCTTTTCCTGCTTCTCTCTCTGTTCTCTCTCCCTCTCTCTCTCTCCCTCTCCCCTCTATACTCACTTCCTCTTTTATGTTATCTATCTTTTTCTTCCCTCACCTTTCTAGGCGCTGACTTATAACTCCCAGTACCAGCACGGGATTAACTTTCACAATGAGCTGTTGATCCAAGACACCTATGAGGTGTCCCAAAAAAGACAGATTTCTGTCAGAGTTCTTGATGACCACCAAAGCTTAATGGTAAGACCCTACTGGCAAAGCATTTTGATGGAAATTATTAGTACTAATGTTTCAAATGGAGGGGATGTATCATAAAGCAAGACACAGGATACACACAGTTTTCATGTTGGTGCCTGTGTACACACCTTTGCCAAGACTTATAACACCCTTAGTAACATAAGGACAGGAAAGAGAGCTCAGTCAATCAAGTGTTTGCATGGCAAGCCAGGGGCCTTTGTTGAATTCCCATGCACATGTGAAAATGCTAGGCATGATGGTACATTTGTAATCCTGGTGCTGGGATGACAAATACAGATGAATTCCCAGGGCTAATTGGCCAGCTAGAGTAATCAATGAGTTCCAGGCCAATGAGAGACCCTGTCTCAAAAATTCTGATAAGTAATACCCAGTGATGTCCTCTAGTCTCAACATGCCCATGTATGCCAGCATGAACTTACACACACACACACACACACACACACACATTTCTGAACACACACCTGTGTAAACAAAGAGGGATATCCTATTGCTACAGTAAGAAACCTTTATTGAAAATCAAAGAAAGTTTTAAAAAGTCATTCATATTTTATGGAAATTTCTGGAATAAACTTTTTAAATTAGTATTATAGATATTAATTCAACTAGAAAGCTCCTGAGTTGACCTACTATTCGCTAGTGTGTGTGTGTGTGTGTGTGTGTGTGTGTGTGTGTGATGCATGTGTATGTACATGTTCAAGAAAGAGTGCAGGTGTGCAGAGCACATGTGTAGGTCAGAGGACAATCTTCAGGTGTTAGTGTTTGTGTTCCACCCCCTTTGTAGCAGGGCCATACAGTACTGTCCCCTGCTTTTTCACCAGGCTATCTTGTCTAGAAGCTTCCAAGGACTCCTCCTGTCTCATCTCCTTTCTTCCAATACTCATGGCTAAAAGTGAAAAACACCTGCCAGTAAAGCTTTTTATGTGGATGCCAACTCAGGTAATTATGCTTATGTGGTAAGCACTTTATCTACCCACCCTCCTGTTTGCTATTTTAATTGTTTATTTTTATTTGATTTTTTTTTGCTATACTTTTCATTTCCTTTTTACTCATTACTATAAATTTTAAAATAGTAAACATGTGGGGCACCATCTTTCCCACATAAACCAACTGGTGCATTCATGACACCACAGTTGTTACTCATATACTCACAAGGCAATCATGGTTCTGAGCTCACCAATATTTTGGCATGGACAGAGGAGGACAAAGAAACACACGTTTTTTTTTTTTTTTTTTGAGAGAGACAAAGAGAGAGGGAGAGGAAGACAGATAGAGATGGGCACACCAGCAGCGTGCACCCACTTGTGGTCAAGTGCGGCATTGCACCCTTGCGTCACTTTGCATCTGGCTAAATGTGGGACCTGGAGATTGGAACTGCTGGAGATTGGAACCCATGTTCTTAGGCTTAGGAGGCAGGCACCTTAACCACTAAGCCATCTCTCCAGCCCAGAAAAATACTTTTTAAAACCTACCATGTGATCATGTGATTCAGAAAATAAAAATGGGGACTGGAGTGATGGCTTAGCAGTTGGGGCACTTGCCTGGGAAGCCAGATGCACATAGGTGAGGCAAGCGCAAGGTCACACATGGCCACTAGGTGACAGAAGCATCTGGAATTCAATTGCAGCGGCTGAGGCCCTGCCATGCCAATTATCTCTCTGGCTCTCTCTTGCTCTCTCTTGCTTTCTCTAAAATAAAAAGAAAAAAATTAAAAAACTTATAAAAGAAAAGAAAAAATGGTGACTGTATTAAAACAGCTGAGTGTAACAAGATTGTCAGGTCGGGTTTCTCAGCGGAAATAAAACAGACATCCTTGTCTTGCTCCCAACACGTACTTCCTGAAAGAGTATTGATTTATTCACTGATTCATCCATGAATGTAATACTTGCCTTAACTGAAGACATCCTAACCTTGAGATAAAGCAAAGAGACTGAGCAAAGAAAGGGAGAGATGTCTTGATATCTTCGTATTACTTCATTAGCTAGCATCATAATAGTACTCCTTGCAGGGTTCTTCTAAGTTCGATAAATAAACTCATTACAAAATTACCTTAAGTGTCTCTTTCATTTGTTGCAGTATAAACATTCTTACAGGGGCAAAAGTTCCATTTAATTCGAGACACAAATTACAAAGAAGATAGAGCATTAACAAGCAAACAAGGTTAGTAAGAAGTATTTTTCGCATCAAGAAAGCATCTGACCTTGTGGACTAGTGCCTGTAATGAGCCTCTGGAAGGATGTAATGAGTCAGAGATAAGGTGAACCAAGATTAAATCAGGTATACATAGGTGACAATGAACTTTGTTCCCCAGGATAAGTTGTTTTCATGTGTTCTCAAATAACTGGAGCCACTAACTATTCTAAACTATGAGAACATTCTTCAACTGAACATTTTAAAGAAATCACACTAGTTACATATACAGAGTGGAGAAGCAGGAGCGAAAACAAGGTGCTCTATTAATAATTAAGGATTGCAGATTTTTTTTTTTGTTTGTTTGTTTTGTTTTTCAAAGTAGGGTCTCACTCTAGCTCAGGCTGACCTGGAATTCACTATGTAGTCTCAGGGTGGCCTTGAACTCATGGCAATCCTCCTACCTCTGCCTCCTGAGTGCTAGGATTAAAGGCGTGCACCACCACGCCTGGTCAGGATTGCAGAATTTTAAGTAATAATTAATTGTGAAACTAGTTTGATTAAAATAGTGGAAAATCGAATTGAATTATTTTTAAATATGTTTGATGTGTAAAACCCACAGGTGAATTGACATAGGAATGAAAGAAAGGGCTAAAGTATGGCTCTTTAGATCTTTAGCTGATCTTTTAACTATTATCCTTATAATTATTAGATGTACAATGTATAAAGTATGTGTATCTCATTTGAAAGAAATTATATGCCTTCTTGCAGAATTCAAACATTTTCATCATACAAAAATACATTTATGAAATGACTATTGTGTTTAATATATCTACATGATATGATCCCTAGCTAGATGGCACTTATGAATTTGAGAGATGGTTATGAAAATACCTGTCCTGTAATATAATAACTGTCCTAACAAAGTGTGTAGAAAAACCTATAAGCATCTAACACTGTAACTGCATGTTTCAAGGCATTTTTCTCAATATGTAAACAAGTGGAAAGTTCCTAAGAGGAAGTAAGTCAGGGGCAAAAGTTCCATTTAATTCAAGACACAAATTAAAAAGAAGATAGAGCATCCTCATAGTACCAAGAAAACTGCAAAGCATCTAGCAATATTTCAAAATATTCTATGGAATCTTGTAAAACTGTGTATATAGCCAATGCTCATCTTTCAGTATAAGAATGAAAGTAAATTCTGTGAACTAAGTGCTTTGTATAATGTTCCTTATTCTATGTCAAAGCTCAATCTTTACATCTCTAAAAGACTGACCTCTTCTTCAAGTACCAATTTAAAATGTAGGTGATCTCTGGCCAGGTGTGGTGGTGCACACCTTTAATCCCAGCACTCTGGAGGCAGAGGTAGGAGGATCGCCATGAATTCGAGGCTACCCTGAGACTACATAGTAAATTCTAGGTCAGCCTAAATTACAGTGAGACCCTACCTCAAAAAAAAAAGTAAGTGATATCAAATAATCCCACTAATAAACAATGTAAATGAATATCAATCAAATATGAAAGAATATGAATTTTAGGTATTTGATGATTTATGATCGCAATAAGCATGTGAACATCTAAGCTATGCTGCTTCCTTCAAAGAATTTATTATTTGGGTTTAACTTGCTGTTTAAATAGGATGAAGTCTAACTATTCAAGGCCATGCCTTTGTATCCCACTGAGACCAGAATCACCACTTCAACTGTCCTTCAAAGAAAGATTGCAGCCAAGTATGCAGATATCTCTAGTGCTGAGAGAGGGCATGCCAGTGATCTTCTGGCCAACTGGCAATTGACACATTGGCTAGTTCACTGGTATTTTCTTTATCCTTTGCTGAAGAGAAGAATAATTTTAATAGCCAATAATATACACACAATAGGTATATACATAGAGGTTCTAGATAGATGGATGATAGAGAGACAGATGATAGAAAAATATGTGTGTGTGTTTAGTATTTATATCTGTTGGATATGCATATCAATACTTATATGTAAACACACACACACACATGGCCTTTTGACTGATTTTAGTGAACAAAGGCCTAAAGTTACTCAGGTCTTCTAGCTCTCATCACCACAGTTCATGGAAATCATGACAATTGCCTTCAGGACAAGCAAGGATAATTTGTCTATACAAGAGAAGATATTCAACAGTTCCAAAACAGAAATCTCAACACCACCATGTAATTGGGTTGAGACTAAATTTCTTAAAATTTATACTTTATTTTTGACTCTTTCAGACATGAATACAATGCACATTTTCCCTGTTCCCCTCCATTACTCTTTCTTCTCCTCCACCCCACTGGAATGGTTATTCTTTCCATTATGTCCTCAAGCATCTTAAATTGTATATGAATTTTTAATGCCTAAATAAGAAATAAACAAAGTAATACATTCTTTAAGGCACAAACTTTCTTCTTCAAACATCATACAAGGATCTTTGTTATGAATGTCATATGTCAAAATTTAAATTTATGGCTTTGTGATTATTGGATTATCTTTTATCTTAGCACTAACATTCTCCCCGCCACAGTTTAGTACATAAGGCATTTACAAAACAGATACTCTGTGTGAGACTTTTAGACAAGCTCACATGCCTGAAGCACTGAGCTCCATTTGGTGGACTGATAATGGGATGTTTTAATTTCTAACCTGAAGCGGTAGCACATTGGAGATTTGCAATGCCATGGGGATTAATCTGCCACTGAAATGTGCTTTTCAGACAGAACCATTTGGGAACACACTTGATGCATGAATGGAAGGATTTTTGTTGGGTCAATCATGATAAAGCAAGAGGCTATTTTCGCGTTTGAACACTACTAACTGAAAATCAGCATTCAACTGTTCTATTTAAAAATAACTCTATCTAAAGAGAGCATAAATTGAACCTTGTCTGCTGATGAATTTCCCTCTACTCCACATAGGTTTATATTAAAAAAATACATGGAAATAATCATATGAAAGACATCCTAAGAAGGTTCATGACTATAAAATCAGGTTGGAACTATGAGCATCAAAATCATATATAAATTATAATTTATGAACCCTGGGTTTATCACACTGCACTGAAATAGGAGTGGGAAAAAGTAGTCTGAATCTTTGTTTTGTAATTACTTAGTGTAATAACTTTAGCAAGACTATTTTTCTCTAAAAAATCTCTCATCTTTATTTCCTGCCTTCTTTTATCTCTTTCATCTGTCCCTGAAAGGAAAAATCACAGCTCAGAGAAAATAGCTACATACCACCCAAAAAAAAAAAAAAAAAAAAAAAAAAAAAAAAAAAAAAAGGGCTTAAAAAGAGAACATTCATGCTTTGAGAGAACTGCTCTCTCTGGCCTATAAATTGCTTAGAATATCTGGCCTAAGAACAGGGCAAGTGACCTAAAATCCAATGATAATCTAACCTAAATGGCAGCTACAAGGGTGGTGGAAACAGACACGACTGTGCTTTCATTTTGAATGAATTTTTAGGCTTTGCTTTAAGATAAATATTAATTATTATTAAAAGTTGAACAGAAAGACAGGCATGGTGGTACACCCCTTAATCTCAGCACTTGGGAGGGAGGCAGAGGTAGGAGGATCGTTGTGAGTTCGATGCCACCGTGAGACTACACAGTGAATTCCAGGTCAGCCTGGGCTATAGTGAGACCATATCTTGAAAAATTAAAAAAAAAAAAAAAAGTAATAATAAAATTGAACACAAACTACACTTACTATGCATCCCCACACCTAACACCAATATAGATTTATCTACTACTAGGATCTTTCATCTGTGTACAACCTTTATTTTTAAAAAAATGATGAGAGAGCCGAGCGTGGTGGCGCACACCTTTAATCCCAGAACTTGGGAGGCAGAGGTAGGAGGATCACTGTGAGTTCGAGGCCACACTGAGACTACATAGTGAATTCTAGGTCAGCTTGAGCTAGAGTGAGACCCTACCTTTAAGCCACCCCCCCAAAAAAATGATGAGAGAATATGAATGTCATTACAAAGAAGTGTTAGAAAATGAAATCTATAATTTATAGTTTTTCAGCACTGATTTAAAAATCACATGGGCTTTATAATTACATAATGCCCTATGCACATTCTTACAATACATATACTAGCTAGATGTTAAAAATATCTTGCAATCCATCTATTTTTTTTACCTTGTCTCCTCTCTCTGATCCTCTAGTAATTAGTGAACTTTTTAATTGCTCTGAAATTTTTCCTTTTTTAAGAATTTGTATATAACTGAAATATATATCCTATAGCCTTTCTAGACTGGCTTCCTCCACATCATGATATATTTTTTGGCAGCTTTTCTGAGATAATTATCATGTAGTTGCTGCAAATATTTAAGGGCTATTTACTCTGTTAACTATTTTAAATATGAAGTTAAGTGCTGTTAAATTCACTGAAATGGTGTTTGGAATCACCAGACTCACAAAAATCAATTGCTAAACTGGTTGTGGTGGCACACACCTTTAATCTCAGCACTTGGGAGGCAGAGGTAGGAGGATTACCGTGAGTTCGAGGCCATCCTGAGACTACATAGTGAATTCCAGGTCAGCCTGAACCAGAGTGAGACCCTACCTCAAAAAAAAAAACAAAAAAAACAAAAAAAACAACAACAACAACAACAACAAAAATCAATTACTGGTGATTTTGCTAATATTTTGAATTTTAACAAATCAAATATATATATGGCATTGTCTCTTGATTTTCATTCAAAATGCTAAATGATAATCCATATTATTTAGTGCTTTTTACTATCTGTATATATTTTAGAGAGTCTTTCCTTTTTAAATTGGGCTATTCTTTTTTTTTTTTTTTTTTGTATATTTGGCATTGCAAAGATTTTCTTATATTTCATGGCTAAAATTTCACTCTTTTATTAATTACTTTAATAAAACAGAATAATTAAGTCAAGTTCACTTTTTTTTTTTTTTTTTTGCTTATTTGATCATGCATTTTATTTGTATATAAACTGTTATCACCAAACCCTAAGTCACTATGCTTGTTTCTTCCTTGTGGTTTCTTTCTCTCTGCTTTCATTGTCAATCAATTTCCCCATATTTCCTGTTGTCTCACTTAGAACTCTGAATAGCAATCACCCTTACTTTAACTCCTAGTCAAACAGTTCCTAAGTCTCTGTCGTTGCTAAGTCTGATATTGATGCTTAATTTCTGCCTCCCATCCCCATCCCAGCCATTCATACTTACTTTTGCTTTTTACAACGTGATATTTTATACAGGTAGACATGTTGGATCAGGTGAATAAATGTGAAAGAAATACTTCTTTAGTGTGAGCTTTTCTGTTTGTCTGCTAGGTAGATAGTCTATGTTTGCCATTTCCCAAGCTGACGATGTTAGAAAATTTCCTCAAAAACTCTTCATTTGCTTTCTTTTATGTATTTTGGTTTCCCTAGAGCACTCATCCTACATAGAATATATTTGAAATTCTTTAGTTGCAATATCATTGTTAAATAAGCATCCAAACTCAGGTATTTATAAGCGGTTTATAGACTTTTAGACATGCTGTTTCCAGTGGTTTCTTTTTCCTCACAAATCATGATTCTTTTTAACCAGCACCCTCTCTAGTAGACATGGAATCAACTTTTCCTGTGACCTGTGTTTGGTGATGAAGACTGCTTTGTTGTCAGTTCTTACTCTGTCATTTTCATGAGTGACAACTTTCAAGGTCTTTACACATAAGAGACTTGATATCTACAGAATATGTGCTTTTTTCCTAAATATGTTTATAATATAATGCATATGGTAGCTGTGTGTGCATGAATGTTATTAATTTTAAGGTATTGCTTTAAAAATCATAAGCTAATCATTATCATAAAACTATAATGTTGTTTTTACATCAGCACAATGTGTGTGTGTGTGTGTGTGTGTGTGTGTGTGTGTGTGTGTGTGTGTGGCTGTTGGGCTTATTCATGCAAAGTTCATCCAACCTACTGCAAGAAAAGTGATGTTCTTCTGCTCAGATTCAGTTGGTGAATTCAGTTGATTTTACTTGAAACATACTGCCATAGAAAGAAGATACCAGATGGATACCTGACACTCTTCTAAGCTGTAAGCTATCACCTCCTTTTTGCTGTGCCCAGCATACCAACAAGAGCGATATATGCCTAAATCACAAATAAGACACATCCAAGTTTGTGCCATGAAATTTAGTGTCTCCTTTAAATCAATAAAGCAAACAGGTCCCTGGGAAGAGGAGGATTACAAGGTGTGATCTTTCTAAATTCTAACTCAGCAGGTTTCCCATTACTTAAATTGGGTTTGCCACATTATTCTAATTGTGTCAATCTATAAAGAAGCTAACTCCATATCAGAGCTTCTTAAACATCTTCCATGCGGTGTGACTACATTCTATCTGAGAAATTTTTATGTGAATCTGAGTTATAGGTATATAAAACAGGTACACAAAGGAAATATGCACAGATGATTAAATTATTAAAACAAATTAATGTACAGGCTGAAGAGATGGCTTAGTTGTTAAAGCACTTGCCTGCAAAGCTTATGAACCCAGGTTTGATTCCCCAGGACTCACCTAAAACAGATGCACAAGGTGGCACATGCCCATTCTTTCTTTCTACCTGCTTCTCTCCTTCTTTCTCTCTCTCCCTCTCTCATCTCTCAAATAAATAAATAAATAAATAAATAAATAAATAAATAAATAAGTAAAAGATGGTTTAAAAGACTTAATTTACAACAATTTGGATATACATAATCTTACCATATTTAAAAGACAAAAGCAAGCTGGGCATGGTGGCGCATGTCTTTAATCCTAGCCCTCTGGAGGCAGAGGTAGGAGGATTGCCATGAGTTCAAGGCCACCCCGAGACTCTATATAGTGAATTCAAGGCCAGCCTGACTGAGAGTGAGACCCTCCCTCAAAAAACATATAAATAAATAAATAAATAAATAACAAAAGCAAATTTTCACATTAATGAGATTTAAAAATATAAAAATGAGGGCTGAAGAGATGGCTTAGCGGTTAAGGAGCCTGCCTGCTAAGCCTAAGAACCCAGTTCCAATCTCCAGATCCCACATTTAGCCAGATGCAAAGTGACGCAAGAGCGCAATGCCGCACTTGCCCACAAGGGGGCGCATGCATCTGGATTTCGTTCATAGCAGCTGAGAGACTGCTGGTGCGCCCATTCTCTATCTGTCTCCCTCTCCCTCTCTGTCTGTTTCTCTCTGTGTCTCTCTCCAAAAATAAAATAAATAAATAAATAAATAAAAATATTAAAATGAAATCCTCTTGATTATTGGATATGGCAGGATATTTAGCATCTTTAAGGTTTTTGTCACAGTTGATTGAGGTTTTGAGTTTATAAAATCAGTGCTGAGAATTCCACTTCATATAGAACATATACTACAAAATAGTAGAAATATGTTTAAAGACAATTGAGAAATTATTGGTAATTTTCACCTATCCCTACGCCAAAATTCATTTAATTACTTTTTACACAAGTCAGCAACCCAACCATTTTTAAAATCAAGGATTTCCAATACAATACAGTATAGAGATATACAAATTTGAAACTTGCGGAGTAATGACCATAGGAAAATATAAAAGTATTTGTTTTCTATAATTAAACCATATGTTTACATACAGTGCAGAAAACACTCTATGTGCAATAAAGACACTACACTTTATAGCAAGAACAGTCTTGGATCTGGCCAAGTATTAAAGACAGTGCTCGTGGGCATTGAGTGGTGTGATGCCATGTGAGTGCAAAGGAAACATGCTGTGTGATAAGAACCAAGGCTGTGATGTGGTCACATGATATAACACAGCAAGTGCTGGCAGAAACATCTCGGACTCATTACACACTTGATTTTTAAATAACTTTTATTTTATTCAAAAACCTTTCTCTGTTGTCAACGTTTTGATATTTTATTTATTTATTTATCTATTCATTTGAAAGATGCAGATATTGACAGAGGGGGATTGAGAGAGGGAGAGAGAAAAGAGGGAGGATGAGTGCACCATGACCTCTAGCCACAACGAACAAACTCCAGACACATGTGCCACCTTGTGCATCTGGCCTTACATGGGTATTAGGGAATCAAACCTGGGCAAGCACCTTAACCACTAAGCTATCTCTCTAGCCCTGTTTTCAAATTTTCCACACTGAGTTTTGTGACCTTATATAGGGTAGTAACCCAAGTTCTAATGTATTGGCAACAACTTATTTATTGAAAAATTGTCATGAATACATAAGTATTTAATATTTATTATTTCATACAGAGATAGCATATATTCATGTCATTTTCATTCAAAACTCTATGACTTGGATTGTACCATTTTTATTGTCATATCTATTTACTTAGTTCATTTCCAATTAGAGGCTCAGCTAGTCCCTAAGTAACTAATATTAATGATAACCTTGTTCGTCTTTATATACCAGTCGCTGGTTCATTTCATTTACTTATTTTATCAAATAGAAACTTTGTATGGATGCATCATATGTTAGTATTTCCCTCATCCCTGCCCCCATTCCACTGAGGCCATCCTTGGTGGGTGTGGTAGTTTGAATGGATGTCCGCCAATAGATTCAGTTTCAGTATAGCTTCTTAAATCTCCATCTCCTGACTGGAGGAGGTGTTACTGTGGGAATATCCTGGGGTCCAGCTGTAAGGTGTTACTGGGGATGATCTGAATTCTAGTCTAAAGATCGGCAGAGTGCTCATGCTTTGCCTGGGGTTCCTGGAGTGTGCGTAGACCTCTGAAAGGGAGCCAGCTTCTTCCTCGATGATCGATCTTCCAAAGGATCTGTAAGCCAGTAATAAATTCCATTTCTCCAAAAACACTGTATCTGGTCAGGAGGTTCATCCCAGCAACATGAAACTCACTACGAGCATGGGATTAGGTAGCATTTACCATGGGATTGTGGGTTATGAGTTATGAGAGCAGCAAGTTAGCCACTGGGAGTTGGCAATGCATCTGGATATTGTCTCCTATCCTGTGGCTCTTACTATCTTTCCACCACCTCTTCCTCAACATTCCCTAGGCTATGGTAGGTGTGGTTTAAGTTTATTTTCTTAATGAGCTCTCAGTAGCTTCTGAATATCTCCTTTAGTATGTTTTAGTAACCTTAATGTCTGTCTCTATCAGCCTGGTGCAGGTTGTCAGCCTTGTTGTGGATGCAGTCTCACCTGATAGGTTTATATACTGCCAAAGAGTCAGCTACTTTTTCTTGTCTTATTGATAGATTTTGGTTGTCCTCAATTCTCACTTCCTTCCAAAAAAAATATACAGAATCTATAATGAAAAGTGAGATCAGCCTAGGTTAATGGGGATAAGCGTTTTTAAATTTAGAGAGATTTTGATGGGTGTAGCCTCTATTTTGTCTAAAAACTTGTGGTAGCTTCTTATTAGAGTCTATAATTTGGTCTCCTTAGGATTCTGACTCAGTTCCTAGGTCCAGCTATGCGTTCCTTTCCTCTGAGAGGATTTCTTAGGCAATCAGAAAGCCATTGGTTGTCCACCCTGGCTGTTGCCACTATTTCATAGGTATGGACATTATGTCAGACTGGTTGCTTTCATACAGTACTCTCCCCTGCTTGATCACAATGTTGTTGGCAATTTTCCCCCAGCAGTTCATGTAGTGCTTTCCAGTACTATAGCAGCTAACCAGATTTCAGCCGGATCTCTCACTGTTCTCTCTCCATAGCAAGTGGTGTCTTCAACAGTAGTCTTATGTTTTATCTCAAATGCTTTAATCAAATGCTTTGACAGAGCCTGTCCAGCGCCATTTGTTGAATATGCTGTCTTTTCTGCAGTGTATGTTGTTGGCTCCTTTGTCAAAGATCAAGTAGCTGTAGTTACCTGAACTTAAGGGTCGGGCCTTTCATTCTATTCCATTTGTCTATATGATATTTGTTTTGGAATGCTGTTTTTCTTTCTTTGTAGTGTAGCTTTATATCAGGTAATGTGATATTGCAGAGGTGTTTCTTTTGTTGAGTGTATTTTTGGATATTTGAGGCCTTCTGTCATCCCATATAAATGATTAGATATTTTTTCTATCTCTGTGAAGAATGGGTGCTGTGATATTTATTGGTATTCTGTTACATCTGTATGTTGTTTTTGGTAGAATTCTCATTATCAAAATATTAATTCTACCTATCCAGAAGCATGGGAGGAGATTCTCTCTTCTCATGTCTTCCTCAATTTCTTTCATGAGTTTTTCAATGTTTTCATGATTTAGGTCTTTCACATCATTGGTCAGTGTTCTTCCAAGATATTTTATTTTTTGTGGCTATTGAAAGGTTATCAACTTTAGAAACTTTTTGGTAGTCTTTTGGGTCACTTATATAGAGGATCATGTCATTTGCAAATAGGGCAAATATGACTTCTTCCTTTCCAGTTGGTTTCCTTTACATCTTTCTCCTGCTTATTGCTTGGGTTAGGACTTCTAATACTATGTAGAAGAGAAGATGTAAGAGTGGGCACCACAGTCTTATTTCCTATGTCAATGAGAACTCCTTGAGTCCTTCCCCATTAAATGTTAGTTAGGCTTTAGGTGCTCTGTATTCATATTGATTATGTGTAGATGTAAACACACCATGCTTAGTCTCTACAGTATTTTGAAGGCCTTCTCTGCATGTATTACAATGACCATGTGGTTCTTGTGTTTAAGTTTATTTATGTGGTACATTACATTAATCAGTTACCATATGTTGAAATATCCCTGCATTTGGAGCATGAAGCCTGCTTGATTGAGGTGGATAATGTTTTTGGTGTGTTGTTGAATTTTGTTTGTGAGGATTTTGTTCAGGATTTTTGCATCTGATCCCAGTGCATAGGCCCAAGCATGTTTGCACCTCACCTGCAGCAAGTAAGTACACATGCCCCCAGCAAGCTCTTCCCAGTGCACAGGCCCCAATTACATCTGCACTTCCTCTACCCTGTGCACACAGGCTCCAAGCATGATGCCACCTCACCTGGTCAGAGCCACGGGCCCCAAACATGCTCAGACTTCAAACATGGCAGCACCTCTCTGGGTCTGAACCCACAAGCCTCAAACTGGTCTGTACCTCACCAGCCCTGATCATACAGGCCCCAAACACACTGGCACCTGAACTGGTACCAGTGGACAGGCTCCAAACATGTCTGCACCTCACCTTCCCAGCGCAACCAGGTCCCAAGCAAGCTGGTCTGAGTGCACAGATCCCAAACCATCTTTATTTTTATTTATTTGCAAGCAGAGAGAAATAGAAGACAGACAGAGAGAATTTACCTGCCAGACCCCAGATGCATGTGCCACTAGGTATATCCATCTGGTATAACATGGGTACTGGAGAATGGAACCCAGGACATAAATCTTTGCAGTTAAGCACTTTAACCACTGAGCAATCTCTCCAGCATATATATATGGAGAGACACACAGAGAGAGAATGAGCACGCCAGGGCCTCCAGTCACTGAAAAGTCCAGATGCACACCTTGTCCATCTGACTTAGGTGGGTGCAGGCAAGCACCTTAACCACTTAGCTATCTATCCAGCTCCATCTCTGATTTTTATTAACAAATAAGAAATTTTATAATGTACAGTGCAGGGGAAGGGGAAAGGGTAGACTTTCACAGTGATTCTGAGTGGAACAGGATCCGCAGAAGTTAAAAGTCATTGTTTCCCTCGATGACAGAATATTTAAAAGTTATATTCAAAGGTGGCACAAAATTGGTTTTTAAAGTAATTACATTGTAGTTTCTGTTGCTTTCTCGTTGTTATGAACAAAATACCTGACCAGAAGCAAATTAGTATAGAAAAGATTCTTCATCAATCTTGCACGTTTGAGAAGTTTCCTCTCAGGGAACATTGAAAAAGATGTGGCAGAAAGAATGAAAGAGGCAGAGAGTGTGGAGGAAGGTTTGGGGATACTATATTCCAGACATGAAGTGGCCAGGGCATCCATAGTTTTATAGTGGCTGTAGGCTGTGGTTACCTCCACAAGACCTGCACACTATTGAGTCCATCAACATTTGACATAGAGGGTGGGCAAGGGCAAAAAGAATGAGACATCAATGTGGAAGCACTACTTGGAAAGAGGAGGAGGCTCAGTGGAATATGGGTGAAGAATGAAAGACAAATGAAGGTGACTGGGGAATAGTGATCAAATTACAGTATGTTCATGTATTAAAATTCTCAATAAAAGCAAAAAAAAAGGAACTATGTGTAGCTGGAGAAGATGACTTAGCAGTTAGGGTATTTGCCTGCAAAGCTAAGGACCCTGGTTCAATTCCCCAGGACCCACATAAGCCAGCTGCACAAGGAGGCACATGCATCTGGATGTTGTTTGCAGTGTCTGGAGGCCCTAGCTTGCCCATTCTCACTCTCACTCCTTCTTTCTCGAATAAATAAATAAATAAAATATATTTTTTTAAAGAAGAAAAAACTATGTGTATAAATGAGTAGTCATTTTCAAAATATTAGTGTGAAATCATTTTAACACAGCTTATTTCAACATATGAACTACAGGATATCTCATATATCCAAGTTAGCATTTAAATTACAAATTATAGTTAATGAAGGTAATGAAAGAAATCAGAAAGAACTTTTTTTTTTGTTCTTTTTCATGTTCTCTGGAGATGGCTTATCTTTGAAGACAGTACTCTTCTTGTGATAGATTGCTTCATTTGGCTGTTCCTTTGGTCTTCAAGGACAATAGAAATAAAGGACATTTAAAACTCAAGTGTAGGAATTTTTTTAACTACAGTGAAAGAATAAGAATTCCAAGTTACCTGAGATAGAAAAATATGAGTAAAACATGATCTGAATGTTCACTTGAGAAAATACTGGTGAAAGAATTACTCTTTCCTTTCAATAAAAGTCATTGTGATGTATCACCATATGCTTTAAAATATATTAAGAGACTATACATGGAATATATAAGATGAGAAAAACCTGGTTATTCTCATTTTCCCACTTAATTAATCTTAAAACCAATAGGTCTTCTGGAAGAGGGGGCAGTCATGGTCTATGAAACCTTAGCGTGTGGTCTCAAACGTTGTCACTTTCACTGCACACTCCGCAAGTGCTCTACTTCAAATAGCAAGGAAGCTAAAATCCTTGTACCAGCCAAAATAAGTGTCTACATGGTCCAAGAAAATGATCCTGTTTGGATTAGGTCATTAGGATAGTCCCTTATCCTATATAAATGTTATACTTATTAAAAGTAAAGTTAGCCATAGAAACAGACAACAAAGAAATTGATGAAAAGACAGAGAAAATATCATCTGTAAGCCAAAGGACTCTGAAACCACCAGGAACTAGGAGAGCTGAGAAGAATCGATGTTCTCTTACATCCTTTAGGAGGAACCAATCCAGTAGCCCACTAATTTGGAGACTTTTAGCACTGGTCACTTAAAATCTTTAAGTGTGGAGTAAAGCATGGGTATCCAGAGTCACTCTCTGAGATTTGGGAGATTTTATTTCTTGGCAAAATAATACATAATCACCAACTCTAGAGGAAGTGAAGAAACAGAGGATCAAAAAGTAGAAAGTGTGGTGTTTTTTTTTTTTTTCCTTTGAATATGTAGAGGACAACTAGATTAGTACTGGAGATTAAGGATGTAAGGGTCTGAAATTGGAAGCAGAAAAAATAGTTGTAATTATAATACTTTGAGAATACATGATGGAATCACAAGATGTAGGAATGGAAGAGCCTTCAAGATATGAAGGACGTTCTAACGGTGTTAAGGTTTTCACATGTCAATTTTAGAGGCGGTAAAGAAAAGGGAGAATCAACATAACCAGTAATTTTCCAGTCTGGATCTTTCAGGGCTATGATAAAAAGGTGAAGACACTCAGAAGACGTTATCTTGAAATGGAAGAAAGAGGTGTTTTAAGAATACGTGAATGTGAATACTTTAAACATTGAGCTTGTTGTTTTAGATGACACTTGGGAAACTTATTTTGGCTGGACATAGAGATTTTAGCTTCACTGGCATTTGATGTAGAGCACTTGCATAATGTGGAGTGAAAGTCATAAAGTGTGAAGCCACCAAGAAACAGAAACAGCAGGACTTAGAGACCAGCTGGTAGAGAAGGAACTTGTTAGAATCACTCAGACAAATAGGAGAACATCCAGAAGAGAAGAGAGGGGTGTTACAGGAACCAAAAAAAGAAAACATTTTAAGACAGATGGGATGAAAAACATTTTACGTGATGGTGGACATGCCTCTCTGCTCAGGAAGTTTCAAGCAGATCAATAGTCATTGTGTAACCTGACAATACCTGTTAGAGAACACATAGACAAGCAAGAGAAAGCACATATGTGCTCACACACTCCTAACATGTTATGATAGGCATCCTTAGAATTTAGGAAATCAACTGTCTCAGAAGAAAGAGTGTGTTAAACAAAGCAGATGTACCATATTTCATAGATTTTGTGATGTAAATTTAAGAAAAAAACAATTTAACATCTCTGAAATTGCCTCATGATCCAAGGTATTTTATGAAGGTTGTTGGCTGAGAGTGCATTTTACATCCTTCAGAGGACAATCTGAGTCTGCTTATGATAGTTTGCAATGAGCCCTCCAACCTGAGAGGATTTCCGATTGATTTCTCTCTTTTCATCCTAAGGTTCATTCTTTGCTTTTGCTTTCTCTTTTGCTCTCACAGTACCACCATGGCAGTTTGAATTCATGGTATGAGTATTTGCTTGTCATTTTTATTCTTATGGGAAGATTATTTTTTTCTCTATCTTTCTGTAGTTATTTCAAGACTTCCAGATTTCATTTTTCTAACTTTCTGTTTCATAACTTTTATGTATAGCATGGAATTTATGCTTCTCATATAGATTTTGGTGACTTTTTTTTTATTGACATAGGGTCTCACTCTAACCCAAGCTGTCCTGGAAATCTTTGTAGTCCCAGACTGTCCTTGAATTCATGGTGATCCTCCTACCTCTGCCCTCCAAGTTCTGGGATTAAAAGTGTGCACATAGTTATTCTTGGGTCTGACTGCTTTTTTTCCTATGCCTCAGAGAGAGTCCTCCCCCCCCCCCGGTTACTCTGCTTTTGTTTCTAATTGCCTGAAGTAATGGTGTAATTTATAATAAATTAAAAACAATGAGTCAATATTTTCCTCATTCAATGTGTAGGAGGGGAACAGTAGTTATTTTTGTACTACTATTAAGTTTCTAGGGAATAATATTACTTACTTTTCATAATGATTATCTTACATTAGATTTGCATGAAGCCACATGTCAGAAATGCAGACAGAGAAGGAATGTCTTAGTTCTCTATTGCAGCTATAACAAATTAATTTTAATAGCTTAAAACAATATAAATTTATTATCTTTCTAAAAAAGTAAATATAGGGCTGGAGAGATGGCTTAGCGGTTAAGGCGCCTGCCTGCTAAGCCTAAGAACCAGGTTCCAATCTCCAGGTCCCACGTTTAGCAAGATGCAAAGTGACGCAAGGGCACAATGCCGCATTTGACCACAAGGGGGCGCACACATCTGGATTTCGTTCACAGCAGCTGAGAGACTGCTGGCACGTCCATTCTCTATCTGTCTTCCTCTCCCTCTCTGTCTGTCTCTCTCTGTGTCTCTCTCCAAAAATAATTTAAAAAAAAGTAAATATAAAATTGTATCTTTGCATGAACTACAATAATCAAGACAGTAAGTTGTTAAAATAGACAGGTATACAAATGAATTTGAAAAGATATAACAGAAATAAACATCACATGAATGTAAATGAATGAATTAAAACCATTTCCCTAGAGAAAAAATTGTCTTTGTAATGAGTGGTGGTGACTTTTTACTCATTAAAGTATAGAAACAGACTCATATGTTTTATAAAGATTAACTCAAAATTGTCTTCAGACCTACATGTCAACTGCACAAGTATAAAACAGCAAGATAAACTAGAGAACCATGTATGTACACTTTAATTTGATGACTCCTTTAGTGCACCCCTATGTTTAAATAAAATACCTGATGTGATGATATTTAGAGGTGGCTCAATAAATAGTTTTTAGGTCATCAGAATGGAGTCCTCATGAGTGTGAGGGATAAGTGCCCCTCACTGGCAGAAAGAGCTAGTTTACTCTTGCTACCTTGTTAGGGTACCATAGGAAAACAGTGATATGCAGTCTGGGAAGGGGTGCTCAATTCAACCTGACTATGCTGGCACCTGTCACTGGAATTCTAGACTCCAGAAACAGAAGCACATTTATGTCATTTCAAGACACTCAGGCTGTGGCACATTTTGATAGCTGCACAAACTGATAAATACAAACTCAATTTACAAATAAGTGACATATAGGCAATAAGAATGGGATGCCTGCACGCTTTGTGTTTTATATGCAATTCAACCCACAAAACCGCCAAAGGTATGAGTATAAAAGGGGTACAATCATATCCCCCCTTCCTTTGGTAGCTTCCCAAAAGAAGAGAGAACTAACGATCCTGTCTCCTCTGTATTGGCCTTTCTCATCTCATCTTCTGATTCTTCCCAAAGACCTCTGGTTTTAGCCAGTTTGTCTTATATTTGACAACCTTTGCTTTGCTGAAGTTACATCTTCAAACTGAAATATTTCCCCTTGCTTCCAGGAGTTCCAGCCTGCATTCTATATTTCCATTGCTCCTATTTAAATCTTTTAAGAGGTAAGATTTACTAAACCTGGCTCATGACCATATCTTATGGTTCTATTTTACATTCATTAAAATACTTCAAAATGAAATGTGAACATTGAATATTCAAATATTTGATTTGGAGCTGGGGAGATGGCAAAGTCAGTAAAAGCACTTGGCATGAGGGTCTGAGTTTGATCTCCAGCACCCATTTGTTTTAAAGCCAGGAATGGTGGTACAAACTTATTATCCCATTGTTGTAGAATCAGACAAATTTCTAGTACATGCTGCCCAGTCTAGTGGAGCTTCAGTGCAATGACAGTCCCTGTATAAAAAAGAAAAGTAAAGAAAAGAGGAAGAAATAAAAGGAGGATAGCACCTGAGGAAAGACACTTAAAGCTTTCTGTGACCTCAAAACATATGGGCACATGCACCTGCACACGCAGGTACACACACAAACATGCACATACATATGTATAGGCACACACACATAAGCAAATGTAATTTGCTTAACTCAGCTTCACATTTTCAAATCTGAGAACAGTGCAGTGCCACTGACGAAGGAAAGGAAAGTCAGGTATACCCTTTTTCATGACATAATTTACAGAAAGTTTGCTCTAGAGATGGCTCCTGTTGAAGGCATTACGGGAAAATTCACACAGCAGTCCTGGAAATGTGAGAGCTACATTTGTCACTTAAAAATCTGTAAGTGGAGAATATAGAAAGGGTAACCAAATTCACTCAGCAAGTTTTGGGAAGCTGTATTTGTTGGCAGTAAAAGAAATAATTGTGAGATCTACAGAAAGTGAAGTAATGAAAGGTCAAAAGAAAGGCAGTGTGAATCTGCTATAGGATAGAGTTATGATCATGGCTGATTCTCATTATAATTCTATACTATAGAATACAGATACTAAAAAATTGGAAATATAAGCTACAATATTTGCAGAGCTAACTTGGTAACCTTTTGCACTAGAAATGTTCTGACAGATTTTAGACAAAATATATGTACAAGGTTTTTTTTTTTTCTTTTTCATAAAGGATGGGTGCTTTACTGACTGACTCTGCCTTAGGCTCTGAAGCAGCAGTAAAGAGAATATTCTCCACAGGAACTGAGCCCATTTCTTTTATTTTTATCTATTTTAATCATCATGTTAAATCATAACATTTAGCTGAGCCTTAAAGCTCATACTCAACATGGAAATTGAAAATGCACATTTAATGGGGATGAACTTCTTAAATCATGCTACTCTATCGTGCATGATTTGAGAGTTTCATTCCAATTAAGTAAATGTATAAAATTATAATTATCGCCAGTCTACTTTCTATCTATACCTTTACCCCTCCTCAAAAGGCTTAATGAGTTTATTGGATAATGTGTGGAAAAGAAACCCAAATCTTACAGATTATGTATGTCATTTGTAAATCTAGATGCAACATTTCACCTTTGGTGTTTGGTTACAAAATGGATAACAGAGTTCATTTATATTTCTCTGATGATAATTTTGGCCTTTGCTTAAAACATATCATAAAGTAAATGCTATAACTCCAATGAGTAGATGGTAATTTTTTCTTAGGATGATTGGAATGCAGCACGAGAGTCACTGATGAGACTCTGTTACCATCTATGAAGAGCAGAGGAGCAGTTCTCGATGGCTCTCCTCTTAATGTGAAAATGAATGGGTTCATGAACATCTCTGGCCAACTTGAGGCCAAACATAACTCAGGAATCCTTGCTTACTTAAGACAGTGTCAATTCTGAGGCCATGGCAGTGTGGCAGGTGGAAAGCTCGGGAAAAGCAGCAGCTGTACAGCATTAAATGATGCCTGTATATAATCAGAAACATGGGAGGATGTTCCCTGGTCTGACCAGATGGGGATGTCAGCAGTCTTTGACTGCCCCTTCCTGGTGGGAAGTCCCTGAAGACAAAGTGAATGCTTTACATGTTGGCAACCTTTGAAAAGCAATGTGATTTCATTTGCTTTTTCTAGTAATGTGCCAATCTAGGATTCTTATATGCTTCTTTAGGGGATTGTGGTCAGCATTTTCTCTTCTAAAATGTGACATCTTTTCCACTGTGCATAGAAAAGTATGATTTGCTGATATGTGGTCTTTTTGGGAAAGAAAAATGTTCACTATTTCAGAGACACACAATATAAAAAATGTTTGTAATTTAAAAGAGAAATTATCTCATGAAATAGATGTAGTTTAAGGTTTAAATAATATCATAATTATGCATAATGATTGAGATTATTAGAAATCGTTGTGACGTTCTTAGTAACTGACTTCAAAACAAAGAAAATATATAAATATGAAGATTAGAGATTACTAAAATATTTAAGTGCTACTACATGAAACTAAAATTGTCATGGTGGTACATGTCTCTAATGCCAGCAATTTGTAAGTAGAGGACGTTTTCGCCAAGTTAGAAGATAGCTTGGTTTACATGAGGCCCTTTCATTCATTCATTCATTCATTCATTCATTCATTCATTCATATATATCAAAAACATGGCATGACCTAAAAGTAATTTGGATATCTGTGTTATTAATTAGGTAAGAGTCTCTATAGCTTGTAAGGCATTGTATAAACTGCTGATCTTTTTAATTTTCTTAAAAAATATTTATTCCTTTATTTATTAGAGAAGGGAGAGAGAGAGAGAGATACAGAGAACAACTTGCCAAGGCCTCTCACCACTGCAAATGAAATCCAGATGCATGCTCCACTTTTTTGCATCTGGCTTTATGTGGGTAATGGAGAATTGAGCCCAGATCATGAGGCTTTACAAGCAAGAACTTTAACCACTGAGCAATCGCTGCAACTCCTGCTGATCTTTTTCAATGTATCCTGTATTAGGTACTTTTCCTGTTACTGTAGGAAAAAAATCTGACACAAACAACTTAACCTCTCTGAAAATATTCTTAAAACTCACACACACACAGACACAAGTATGCCTCCAATATGACTCTAAATCCAGTCAAGTTGCCACGTTTAACCAGCATACAGTAATAATTTAATTCTCTGAAAAGGTAAGGGGAAAACTGCAGTGATATGTTACTTATGATAGTACGAATGGTGTGACCTGATTACCATCAATAATCCTAGTTACATGAGAAAAGATACTAAACTTCTTTCCTGATTGCCTTTCTGTCTTGGATGAGACTATAGAGAAGATGAAGTAGGAAACTGAGAAGTAAGGATTGATGCTGAAATTTGGATTTGAAAACTTGCTGACTCTAGAACATTCTATGAAACAAAGCCCACTCTTATAATACAGCAATCTTGCATTGGAACCCCATTATGTAAGAAACGACATTCTCATTTTCAGATACACTATCTTCCTTTCTCCAGCATGTTAAAGTTCTTTTATCCAAGGAAAAAATTTTGCAACATTAGAAGAAAACTCTAGCCTTGGGTCTGTGCAAACAAAATTTGAATCTTCTTATTGTAAATGATGTGAGTAGTTTTAGCCTATAAAATACATGATGAGGACTATGTGCCAAACCACTCTTTCAGTAATAAATGATGAACACATTGAATGAATTGGGTATAGTTATAAATGAATAGTCACATATTCAAGAAAGTATTTGCAAGTTCAGTTACATTGGTCAAGGCATAAAAGTTGACTTTACTTACAGTAAATTTAAAAGTGAATGAGTTCTAGAGTTGAGGTTTCTTTAGAGCAAGATAAAGAACACAAGTAATTTTGCAATTTAAATAAATACTGTGAATGCAAAACAGATGGTATATCAGTGGTATACAGGATGGCATCCATACGAGTCAGGGATGCCTTCTATTTCTTTTTTAAAATGTTTTATTAGTTATGTTTATAGTGAATATATAGCCATGATGGTGCCATCCTTAGCCTTCTCCTGGTCCTACCCCCTCGGGGATTGTGAGTCTTGCATGGTGGGGGTAGCCATCAGTTATGGGGAGGAGGTAATGTCTCTGTGCATAATGACCTAACTTATGGCTCTAATAATCATTCTGCCCCTCTTCCATGAATTTCCCTAAAACACGTTGGGTTCATTTTAGGTCTATTTCAGTGATGAGGTTTTGTGAGTTTCTGTGTCTCTGGATCTCTGATTTGGTAGGAGTTGAGTGTTTTCTGTGTCTATCTCCTTCACTCTTGTGCTAATACCACGTTCACCAAGAAAGCAGCACTCTTGCTCATTTCTCCAATAACTCTATGGCTTCAACTGGTGCTCTGGTGAGATGTGATGAGCTAAACTATTTCTGCCACTTGTGCTATATGGTTTATAAATCTCATCCCTAAAGAGCCATGTAAAGGTGGTATTTAGAGATTCCTATAGTGAGTAATGCATTTGTCTCTGAATTGTTACTTTAAATAATTGTTGCTAGTGGCATACATTTTAGAAAGAATTCTCTCTCTCTCTCTCTCTCTCTCTCTCTCACACACACACACACACACTTCAATGGAAACAAGACATCATTTATTCTGGTGCCAAATATGAATTACAACTGACTATGATGCTCTCCAGAGTACACAGACTTAAGTTGTGCTAAATGATTCATTATGATTTAAGTTTTTATGAACACAGAAAGTCATTAACCAGGGTATTTTCAAAATATATAGATGGAAATATCAGGTAGGTGGGGTTGTAGTTACGTTTATGTTGCTAGTATACCACCCCTGACCAAAACCAGCTAACAGGAGGAAAAGGTTTATTTTGGATTTTAGTCTCAAGCTCAAGTTTTATTGTGGAAGTTTTATTGCAGGAAAAGGATAGTAGGGCAGAGACTGGACATCACATCTTGCCAAAGCAGCTGGCAGAATGCAGTAAAAGTCATCTGAGCTCTAGCAAGGGAGAAGTTGGGCTCTAATAGCCCTAATCCTGCTACAACAACAGACCCCTTCTGGCAGGGATCTACCTCTGATATTGCTGCCTGCTGTGCACCTAGTAATTAAAATACATGAGGCTCTAAGAAACATTTCAAATAAAAACTACTCCAAAAAGTTATGACCAATTCATGGTACAAAATGCATTCAGTTAAATTTAAAATCCCTATAGTTTCACATAAATCCCAACATGACTCAGAAGTCTAAAGTATCTCATATGAGACCATCTCTTAAGTATGAACCTATAAAACCAAAATGCTTTCAGCATATACTGACACAGAATAATCATTCCAACAGCAAAAGAAGGAATTGAGCATAGCAAGGAAAGATTGAACCAACATAAGAATAAAAACAAGCAGAGCAAACAATCAAATCCTGCAGCCAGCTCAGTGCTCCTCATCTGGAACCCATGATGTAATATTTGGGGTACAAATTCTGTCCCTCCATCTTGCTGCTTGATGTCCAGGAAGATCGTCTTGAGCCAGAATGAACAATTATCCTTAGTGCCTATCCCTTAGCCTTAGCACCTCCCAAATCTTGGGGTTTCCAGTGAGATCGGCTGTTCTCATAGCTCCTTGTCATACACCTACCCATGAAATATATTCAGGAAATAGAACCGTTCTCTACATCACCTATGGCTCACATCCAGAAAACTCTGGTACAAATCTAATGTCCTTCTCTTTCCAGAATTTGCCATACTTCCAAAACCAGTACAAGGTGGGTGATGTTGCCAAAATGTGTTAATCTAGGAGGGAATAAAGTTGACATTGAGGAGCAGAAAAATCCCTTCAATAATCTTCCCTCAGGTTCCATCCTTTCAAGTAGTCAGCATTCTTCCTGCAGTCCCAATACAGAACACCTGGCCCAAACTCAATGGTAGTAATCTCTCAAACAATTGCAGCTGAATTAGGTTGCAGACTCTGGCCTGAAACTTTCATTTTGTTCTGTGCCAACTTATATCTTTCATTCCCATCTGCTGTTTCCCCACCAAACACACAGTCCATTACGAAATTAAACATAATGCAAGTTCTCAGGATATGGGCAGAATGCAGACATTTTCTCATATAATGTTTCTAGACCAGTGCTGACAAAATTATATATATATTAAATTTTGAAAGTACCGGACATATTTATATGGCTTAAATGTTACTGAAATGAAAGCCAATATTATTAGTTTTAGAAACTTACAGCAAAAAATTTCAAACTAATCTGGGAAAAGTTAAAGCTTTATACTAGAGAACAACAAATTTGTCTTATTTATTGAAGAAATAGCAGAAAGTTCCTATCCCCAAGTTACCATTCTTTGTTTCAAAAAATTATTTATTTTTGTTTGTTTATTTATTTTCAAGGATAGAAAGAGAGAGATAATGAGAGAATGTGGGCCACCAGGGCCTCTTGACACTGCAAATAAACTCCAGATGCATGAACCATTTTGTGTATCTGGCTTTCTGTGGATACTGGGGAATCCAACTCAAGCTATCAAGCTTTGCAAGCAAACGTTTTAACCACTGAGCCATCTCTCTAGCCCCAGGTTAACATTCATTAATAGAAAGAAAACGTATGTTTTTTTTTTTTTTTTTTCACAGAATAGTGAGAAAATTTTCTAGTAATATTCAGGTATTCACGCATATAGTTTGACTACAATTTTGGAATATTACATTTGTAGTTAAGTTGCAATGAGACAGTAATACCTGCATTCTTATATTTTTCCCCTTTTATTTTCTCTCATCTTTTATTGTGTTGAGGGAGGGAGACATGGGAGTTGTTGCAGCTTGAACCATGGGCTCCATGGTAGAATGCCTGTTAGCATATGTGAGACCCATGGTTTTCAGTACCAGGCATGAATTCCCTCCCATGACCCATGGGACAGGCCTCAAATCCAATCAAAGATCAGTTGGTTTTCCCCATAACTTATGTGCCACTATTGCACCAGTGGACACATCTTGAATGCAAGTTGGTTGTATAGTAAGCTGGATTAATACTATTATTGAATTTTCTCCCTCAGCAGGTGTCATAACACTTTCCAGCATTACAGCAGCTATCCAGTAGGGATAGTTTACAGCAGCTAACTTTTAGCTTGGTTTGTCAGTGATCTACAACTTCAGCATGTGTTGTGTTTAGAAATGGGGTCTTATAATCTAGTTCTGGTGGGTACCCAAGAGCACTAACAAATAATATGTTTTGATCTGGAAAGTTCATGGACCTCCCTAACACAACTCATTGGTGGAGTGAGGTGTTATCCCACCCCTGGAACTGGTATTTTCCAGTAAAATCCTATCGATTTTGTGCACAGCATTCTCCATTCTAGAAAAGTACAATTGCACAAACTCTTTCCTTCCTTCATTTTTCTTTCTTTGTTTCATAATTTCATTTTTCTTATTATGACTGAATGAAACTCTATTATGCACATGTACCACACCTTCACTATGCATGCGTCTATTGATGGGCATCCAGCCTGATTCCATTTACTAGCTCTTGTGAATAGAGCAGCAATAAATACGGCCAAGAATGTACCTATGAAGTAGAATGTAAAGTCATTTTATTACATGCCCAAAAGTGGTATAGTTGAGTCACATGGTAGTCCTATTATTAGCCTTTTGAGAACCCCCACTGACTTTTATAAGTCAGTGACTTATAAAAAGGAAAAAGAATTAAAATCTTTTATTAAAAAATAACTTTGAGACATTTCCCTAAATTACCCAGGCAATTGGAAACTAGAATAGCTATTCTTGAAGAAACCTGTAGAATTTAAGGTGAAAAGATGGAACAGAGCTCTAGACAATCTTAAAATACTCAAAGGTAATGGGTAAGTTCAAGATACCCAGCCATATATATATATTATATCCAGCAATGGAGAAACCAAGATGTCCAATTGTCCAATAACAGTAACAGGAAAATAAACCACTCCACACTGATTTTCTTTTATGATACTTACAAAAAGGAAGTGAATAAATGGATAAGAGTTTAAGAAGTAAACATCAGAAGTACAGAGCAAAGAGTTGGAAAAACAGATGGCGTTAGGGCACACATAGAGAGATGCAATTCCAGAATTCTCGTACTCCATGAGAGTTGAAAACAAGTCCAGAAGAGAAGCAAGGAGTGAGTGGGGAAAGGAATCAAGGGAAGAGGAGAGCAGGAAAATAGGGAGGAGGCAGGGGCCCCACATGAACAGTCAGTAGTTATGATCTCAATTGAACTGATTTTGCTCACATGCCCTGTGAAAATAATGGAAGTAACTCTCTTTGAGTAAAATCAATAAAAACACATTGGAATGTGCAACACACAAGAACGGGATTCCATGACTACTGAAGAGATGTGAAGAGGAAAATTAAGAAATGATAGTCAATAACATTCTAAAACTCATAAAAGGTATAAAGCCACGGATTGTCAAAAATCTATGAAATGCAAATGAATAAATGAGAAAGCAACTAAGTTAATCCTGTGATATTGCTTCAAAACAAAACAAAAAGGAAAAAGAAAATTAAAAGCAGTCACATGCAGGAAGATAATATGCTTTCTTCAAAGGTATGTCATGAAACTAGAAGGCAACCATATAATATCCTCAAAATGATGAAATACTAAAACAGGACATTTGAATGATAATAATTCTGAGAAAGAAGACCATTGGGATGTTGGAAATACTGAAGTGCATCAGAAAAATTAACACTGGGATTCAGGTCTGTGAACACACACATGTAACTGATCTGTATGGCTGAGATTAATCTGTTAGATATATATTTCTGAATCCATTTGAAAATAGTAACATGGAGTACATGGGTCTGGTCATGAAGTTGTGATTACATTTAGAAAATCACAAGGTGATAAAAATTTAGGAGTTATAATATATGTCAATGGAAATTGAAAAATGCCTTTATAATATCAATAATAATTGTGGCTAGAGTCATAAAAACTCTTCATCTGATGAAAAATGAATAGCATCCCAATTCCAACAGTGAGCACAAAACCCATCAGTTAATGCATTCATACATATTCCAGTGCCATCTCCACCACCGCATTGAACTGTGGTCTATTAAAATGTGTTGTATAGAGAGGATGATTTTTAGTAGTAGAACACATATACTTGGTGGCTAAATTGGGATTATGACTCAGATCTCTATTTTATCTATATCACAAAATAGATTATTGAAATTTATTTTCTTTAATGTTAGTCTGTTAAAAAAACAATGAATAGGGCTGGAGAGATGGCTTAGTTGTTAAGAAACTTGCCTGCTAAGCCTAAGAACCCGGTTCCAATTTCCAGGTCCCACATTTAGTCAGATGCAAAGTGACGCAAGGGCGCAATGACTCACTTGCCCACAAGGGAGCGCACACCTCTGGAGTTCGTTCACAGCAGCTGAGTGACTGCTGGCGCGCCCATTCTCTATCTGTCTCCCTCTCCCTCTCTCTCTGTCTCTCTCTCTCTCTGTGTTTCTCTCCAAAAAACAACAATAAATATATGCTAATATAAGCTAAAATCTCAATACAAGCCACTTGTTTAATTAGGATTTTCTAGTGAAGTAATAAAGGAAAACTCAAATGAAATCCTTATAGCCACTATTTGTCTGTCAATTTCATAGAGACAGTATTTTTTCTATAAACAGTACTTTATTGGTTTGTGGTTATATGACATGACTTTTTTATTTTTGGTAAGGCAAAGAACTAAAACTAACTGAAGTCTAGATTGTACTTCTTTGACTTTTTTCAAAAATAATATTACCTTTCAATCTTGTTCTTTGCTTCAAATTTCCAAAATCTGTCAACCCATCTGAAAAAGGAAAAACCTAAGTTCAAATATAATCCTGTAATATAAAATGATGCCTATAATAGTGAGTTGTGGCCTTAGAGGATGAAAGTTATGGATGGACTCTGCTTGTCTTCTTAAGATCAAAGCAATTTTCATTTCAGTTCATTTCAGGGAAGTTGACCTGAGACATACTTCAATATCTAGTGCTATAGCTAGCAAAATGATATATTCATTATAGGCATAATGAAATTTGGCTATAGTTAAATAGTACAGTATTTTAAAAATGTATTTTACCATTCCTATTTCAAAGATACCCAAACACTCATGTAGTTGTTGCCATGATTCCTTGTTTTGGAAAAATCCCACTTTCTGAACGTCATGTTTATTATCTATAAAATATGACTGGCATAACAATATTTCTTTAAAAATACAAGTGTGCTTTTAGAGAGATGTTCCAAGACTTAAAAATGATTGTTACATTATATGAAGCAAGATATATATATATGTATTTAAGATGTTTAGCTGTTAGTTTTACTGATTTAGCCTATGTGCAAAACCATTTACAAAAATATATTTTTAATTTCTAGTGATAGTTTTCACATAGAAAAGTAGTCTTTGGGATGGAGATTGGATAAAATACTGCAGTGCATCTGTGTTCAGATCCCCAGAACCCATGTAAAACCTGATGCTATACAGGACATTTGTAATCTCGCTCACCTATGGGAAGAAGGGGGAGGTAGTCAGGAGAATACACCAAAGCTTTAAACCCAACACTTGTTCTCTGACCTCTACACATATAATGTTGTCCACATTCACATACATACACATGAACACACACACACACACACACAAACACACACACAACCAAATTGGAATTTTTATGTCTTTATAACAATTTGACTTAGGCAAATAAGTTATTAATATTTTTCTTCTTTCAAAATTACCACAGATATATTAGTGGGCTTTATAACATAATAATAATAGTATAGCTTTACAAAATGTCAAGTTCCACGGTGTCAGACAATATATCTAATAAGTATGTATTATTTAAAATAACTGGTTGTTGTTTGAATGTAAAATATCCCCCAAGGCCTCATGTGTTTGTGATTAAACCTTATACATGCCTTTGTGAGATGGAGCCTTGCTAAAAGAGATGTGTAACTGGGGAGGGGCCTTGGAGACCCCTTGTGGTTATTCATGGCAAGGTCACTCTTGCTGCTTTCTCTTAGTTGATGTGAGAAGTAGGACAATCACTTGTCTGCTCTGCCATGCTTTCTACTACAATGTGCCCTCTCCTGGAAACTGAAAGCTGAAATATACCCTTTCCTTCCATAAGCTGCTTCTGGTTGAATGTATTGTCCCAGAAATGCAAAGGTAACTGCTATAATAGTATTTGAACTCTATCCCAGGTTCAAACTCATGGAGATCCTAGAGAGATGAGTATTGTTTTTATCACTTTTATTTATTTGTTTATTTGAGAGAGAGAGAGAAGTAGATAGAAAGAGAATGGCTGCTGCAAATGAACTGCAGACACATGTGCCACCTTGTGCATATGGCTTACTTGGGTGCTTGGGAATTGAACCTGGGTCCTTTGGTTTCATAGGCAAGTGCCTTAACTTAATTCTTCTCTCCAGCCCAATTATACACTTTCTTTAATTTAAGAAGAAGCTGAGGGCTAGAGCAATGTCCTGGTGGTTAAGGTGCTTGTCTATGAAGCCTAAGGACCCAGGTTCAATTCTCCACAACCCACATAAGCCAGATGCACATGATGGCACATGCCTATGGAGTTTGTTTGCAGTGGCTAGAGACCCTGGTCTGCCCATTCTTTCTCTCTCTCAAATAAGTAAAATAATAAAATATTTATTAAAAAATTATAAAACAAGCCCCTATTTCAACAAGTCATGTGATAAGGAGAATCATATCACATAGTCTCCCAGTGTGTTAAAGCATGTATGATTCAATATCACGAGGCAGAAAGTGGCACTAGCTGTTAGCATCTGGAGAACACTTTCTTTCTGGATTAAAGTTGAAGCAAATCTAGGTAGTATTACCAAGTATGTTTCTTGTTGATTTTTATGTTGTTCAAAGTATATTTTATAAATGTTGGTATAGTATTAGGCAAAGGAGAAAAATGTAACTTTCACATATCTATTCTATTTGGATAAAATACACATTTAAAAAAATTCTTTATGGAGACCAGAAATACGACTAGAACATAGGTAGAAAATTATTCCCCTGGACGTAGTCCAAGGCAATGCAGAAGCTTCAAATGAGCATGGAAGACTATAAGTGGTGACAATTAGCAGAAGTGTGGCATGTAGAAAAGGGTGAGATGTGATGGGAACACACTTTACCTCTGAGATACAGGGGAATAATGTCATTCACATGTATTATCAAAGGTTTATATGAGAAATAAATTTTATAGAATAGGAGTTTATAAAAATGTTGTAAAAGGCATTCCCCCAAAGAGGTGGTTGAATTTTCATAATTATTTGGTTTTAATTTCCTTCACTTTCACACTGTAAAATTAGTCTGCATTTTTATGTACAATCCTAGGGCAGAATATCTGTCTCTCTCTGTCTCTTTAGCTCTGTCTCTACCTCTCTGCCTCTTTCTCTACCAGACTATAGCTCACCTGACTTTAAAATTCAACAATGACAATCTCTTTTTCTTAATATTTTCATTAAAGTCTATAATTATGGACGTTATATTATTATAAAAGTCCTTTATAATATTAAAAGTCCTTGTATGTAGACTATGTTTTCAACTTGTGTTACTTGTTATCAATATTGTCTTTGTCTTTGAGTTATACTTTTTTCATATCTGTGTTTCTGGCTATGAAATAAAACTCATTAAATCCATTTTAATTATGTTATATTTCCTACAACTCAGAATGCATCTCTTCTCATCTTTTGAAAACTCTCAGGCATTATTGTATTACAAATATTACCTTTCTATACTCATTTGGATCACATTCATTCTTCCATAGATCTTGCTTCTTTGATTCTACATATGTACGTCCCATCATATTTTTTCTCTACGAATCATAGCTATTTATTCAAATAAATTTCTTACTCATCACTCACTCTCTGTATAATTAACCTATTATACTATTCCCTTTTAAATTTCAACTATTATATTTTTATACTTTTCCTTTGTTATTTTCAAATATATGTGGTTTTTGATACATATGGCTCATTATACTTTTTAGTAGTTACTATTTTTTCTTATTTATTCAGAAATTTTATATGTGTTATGTACTCTATTTGTATTACATTATTTAATATTCTTAGAAGACTCTATCCTTTGTATGGCTTTTTTTTTCTATTTGCACAAAGTGACTTATGTCCAGAGAATTTAACAAGGACTTATTTGTTCATACACTTTGGAGACTAGATTAAGGTTTCCTTTCACTAGACATAAATTGTTTTTGCTTTTCTGACATGGAGAATACACAATGGTAGGCCTAAACTCTTAGGATGCTATAAAATATCTTGGCTAAGAGTTTTCCAGAACACATGGATAGAATAAAGTCAAAGTCAAATTCAGAGAAAGGTGTATGTTTTGAATTTTTAAGAAAAATACAAATAAGAGTTGGAGATATGGTTTAGCTATTAAAGTTCTTGCCTGTTATGCCTAAGGACCCAGGTTAGACTCCCCAGTATGCACGAAAGCCAGATGTACACGGTGGCGCAAGGCCTCTGAAGTTCCTTTGCAGTAGCTAGAGGTCCTGTCATGCCCATTCTCTCTGTCTGTCTCTCTCTCTTTCTCTTTCTCTCTCTCTCTCCCCCTCTGTCTCTCTCTCTCAAATAAATACATGAATAAATAAATAAATAAATTATAAAAAATAAAAATACAAGTATTTCCTTGGCTCATCATTATGCTGGGGACATGAATGTCACAGACCTGTAAAACTTTGTCCTATATGTGTATGAAAATACACTGAGTCTAAATCTTCAGACTCAATATTCTCAAAAGATTTTTCTCACATTTAGGTAGATGGTTATGTGGTTAAAAGTACTTGCTATTCTTGAATGAGCACCTGAAATCACCCATGTCAAACAGCTGGCCATGGTCACACATGCCTGTAATCCTATTCCTGTGGGGAGCACATTCAAGAGAATTTCTTGGCTTAGTAAAAGCCAGTGAGTTCGAGATGAGCCTCAGACTACATAGTGAATTATGTAGTAACTCAGGGTTCAGAGAAAAATTCTACCTCAAGAAATGTTTCCAGAGGAGGAAGACTCAATGTTCTCCTTTGGTCTCCACCCTCATGCATGGGATACATGCATCGGCTCACATGTGTGCATACATCATACATGCCATTCCGCGCTCCATACCACACATACTTCCAATGCACATTGAAAAAGAAACCTGCTTCCTGAGCCTGCAAATAAAATACAAACAAAATCATTTGTTTCTCCAAAACAAATGAATGCAAGCAGAATTACATTGTAATTTTTTAAATATACTTTTTCCTTATTTATTTATTTATTTATTTATTTATTTATTTATTTATTTATTAAAAGACTGAGAGAGAGAAAAGGAAGATGCAAATAGAGAGGAGAGAATAGGTACACCAGGGCCTCTAGCCACTGAAAATGATCACCCATACACATGTGCCACTTTGCACATCTGCCTTTATGTGGACACTAGGGAATTAAACTTGGGTCCTTTGGCATTGCAAGTAAGTGCTTTAACTGCTGAGCCCACTCTCAAATATTATGTTGTAAATTTTTGAAGAAATATTTTTGGGAGAGATGTATAAAATTTTGCTTACTTCATTGTAATCAAATCAGTGCATGCTGTAAGGTTTGGGAGTGACCAAGACCGCATAAACCACTCTGCGGCAAAGAAGAAAGCTTTTATTCAGGAAAAACATCAGCTGCCCAGACTGACTCTCAAGAGCAGAGCACAGCCAACCTGAGTTTTTCAGGTAGTGGGCTTTATAGGGCTCTTAGTTGGGGGAAGGTAAGGAAGGGAAAGTTTGTTCTTTACATTAGCCATTTCAAATAGTAGGGTGTGAGACTAGAACAGTGACCAGGTGACTTACCAGATAAGGGGGCAAGAAACCATGAACTGGGGACATTGTTAGGCAATGAAGGGATGATGCTGGGTGGTTTCTTGAGGAATGTGGATAATCCACTTGTCTCTGTCACCATCCTGCTATCCTTGATAACTCCATTTTGGGAGCCTGTCCCCACCTAACACAGGTAAAGTGATGCTTGTTACATTCATTACAAGTTCATAACAAGGATATTTCATAGCCAATCTTCTATGTTGGCAGCAATTAAAACCAATTTGTTTTCTAATTCAGAAAAATGATACCTCCTTTAAAACAAGGACCATAACATAAATTGGACATATTTTTCTCAATTTAACAGACTAAAGTCTTAAAAGCATTTTCATTCCTTTATATTCAACCTATTGCCAACAAAATCCTTCTTGTAGCTAATATTTAATATGTTTATTCTTCTAATCCTCTTAAAGGAAACATTTCAATTAGAGCCAATGTGACATCAACCACGGCAACTGGGTAAGTATATAAAAACTTACAACCTCAATAAGAATAGGTTGAAAGTGTGGAGGAAGTGAGAATACTTGGAAATCCAAATCTCTATTTTGAAATAACCACTGCAGAAATCACTTTTCCTGTCACAGTCCTGGGGACAAGAGTCAGTACTCTAGTGTGATAGTAATACCTGTAAATGCTCCAGTTATTCTCTACTTGAATTTCCAAACTGCTGTGGAGAGAGGAGAAACATTAAGTAAAATAAGCAGTCTTAAATAGTTAAAGGGCCAGGTATTGGAATTTGGGGATCTAAATAGCTCCATTAGGCGAGAGTAGTGTTGAGAAGGATATCTAGAAACTTTGAAAGGGTAACCTGAGAAGTTTTCTGAATGCTGACCTAGAAAAACTAGAAGTAAAATTCCTGAAGTCTTCAAAATGCCATCACTAGAAGCCAAGAAATTTGGGGAGAATATGTTAAAATAGTTTGCTTAAAAGAAAAAAAATATGCTTAATAGTATACTTAAGATCAGTTTGCTAATGCAGAAGGACACCATAAGTCATAGGACATTGGGTAGAGAACTAAGATGCTAGCTAAAGCATGTGCGATGATAAATGAAGTTACCCGAACTCTGTTGGACACCAACAAAGCTTGAAATTCTTATAAAAGAAAGAAACAGGAAAATGTGAATTATAGCCAGTGGATAAAACAAATCAGTAAATTGAACTAGACTCAGAAATTACATAATTAAATTAGAAGACAGAAAAAATATTCTCTTGAAAATTGAATGATCAATTTTTGTTTTTGATTGAATACTTTCAGAATAACATCCCAAGACATTGCACATAGATCAATAATCTACTTTTGATTTTCTCCTAGTACTTTTCAAACAATTTGGATGTTAATATGTGCAAATGTACTAAAATGATATAAAATATAGAAGTTGTGAAAAAATTACAATTAGATCAACACAGTAATAGCAGCTGCAGACAATGGATGTACTTTAAATCTGCTGAACAAACAATGAAGAAAATCATGATATAGAGCCAGCCTACGCCCAGCTAGGGAAAAACTCCCCCACAGCTGGAAGTTCCCAAGTGGTAAGAGAGCCTGCCCCCTTCTTGCAAAGATATTTATAACCTTTTAGTGGTGGTGGGCTGTCTTCTGGCTCAGGTGAACCAGGGGTTAATTAAGGCTAGGGGCTATCTTAGGAAGAGGCTAGACCTGGCACCAAGTTCCAGGGGCTGAACTTGACCAACTACAATGTTTAAATCCTATGAAAGACCTCCCTCCCAGGAGGGGTCCACATTGTTTGTGGAAAAACAGATCTGGGAAACTAAGCAAGAGATAAGAAGTCAGATCATCTTTCATTTCTTGCAGTGTATACTTTCCTGCCCTTTTTACCTTCAGGGGCCCAGTCACTCTAACTGTACCCCCCTCTCAGAAGGAAAGACTGAGAAGTCTGCACAGTTGGGAAACAGCAGGAGGACTGCTGACTAGCCAGGTGGTATCTTCAACTAGATCCTGAAACAGCAAAAAAGACAGCTGAAGGAATATGAATACAATCTGTAGTTGGTTTAATAGTATTATGCCAATGTGAATGTCATTGTTTAATGAATGTACCATGGGTTTATAGATTATAAAATCATCAGGGTAGGATTTGCCCTCAGGGAAATTTTCTTTTGCTATTGTGAGCATGTAGTTTCTTTTTAATAGCATTACAATGCTTAACAATCACAGGTGCTTTTTCATGATCAGTTCTGCAGCCTTAAAAAGCTTATTGTACTCTCAACCAAAACACACGTTTCCATAGCTTTCCCTTTCACTTGTTACTCTCTCTCACTATAGACTTGAAATAAAACTGAACAGTAACATGACACAGTTTGAATGCTTTCCTGTCTTGAAATTTAATCTACCAACCAAATTAGCCCATCCTTTTTAAATTCAGCCTCACTCAAGTTCTCAGGACAGATTCTTTGTCAGAATGTATGTGTCTTGTGGCTCAGTTCCATAGAGAGGACATGTTCCCCTCTGAAACCTCATGAGCTGAGCCTACAGTTGCCTCATTTCCTTATCATCCTGCTTATCCAAACACCCAACAGAATGACCCATTAATCTCTTCTTACATCATCCAGAAATATACTAGTCCAACATTTGAAAATCTCCCATAATCCTACCACATACCAATACCAAAGACATAAGGACCACATGGTTACATTTATCAAAGCAAGAGCCCACCATTTTAGTGCCTATTCTATGTATTAATTACTTTACTCACTGCTATGACAAAATGCCTGATAAGAATCAAATGAAGGGAGAGTTTATTTTGGCTTAGTTTAAGAAGGTATGCAATGCATTATGGTAAGACATAGTGATAAAAGCATGAGACAGCTGGTCACATTGTGTGTATAGTCAGACAGGCAAGAATGGACAGGAATTGGGGCCAGGATTGTGGGTGTCAAGGCTCACCCCAGATGACTCACTCTATCCACACCACACCATCTAAAGGTCCCACAACCTTCTAGAATAGCACCAATTTCTGGGACCAAGTGTCAACACATGAACCTATGGAAGATATTTTACATTCAATGTACAACATGAACCAATAACCCTTATTGGACTTAAATGGTAAGTCATCTGTGCATATTTTGTGCAACAATCTATTTCTTCTAAAATATGCAATCAGATCTATGTGTACATGTGTGTATGTGTGCATATATGATAGATAGATGATACATAGATAGATAGATGATAGATACATAGGAGAAATAGTATGCTTAATAGATTTAATGTTTGTAATCTTATTCTTGACTGATACCTCTACCATCACTTATATCTTCATTATTGCACTGTTATTAGAAACTATTAATTATAAGCTACTTCAAATTCCTATCTAACATATATGTCTAAAGTACTATGTTCTGGATTTACATCTTAAAAGGACAAACATAGGAATATTATTTTCACAAATAGTTTGAACATCTTTAATTATCCCTTACTCACACACAAATATTTTGATGTGTATGTGTGTGCAGGTAAAGTTCCTAGGAGTGCTATAGAATCTAGTAGATTAGTTTTTCTTTTAAAAAAATATTATAAGTTTCTAGATGAAAGTCAAATATTGATGAATTTGCTTAATCACAAAAAAACCATTAGCCTAGCATGTAACCTTCTTATTTTAGAAGATCATGTTTCCCTTGACACTATGTTATTGTAGTACAAATTACCAATGATTGTACCTAACAAGTCTAATGCTATTTTTGGACAGTTGAACAAACATCAGACTTAAAAATGTATTCCTGTGTGACTTTTTGACACAAGATATATAAAGTCCTTTACACAACAAAACTGAAACTATACTAGTCTGGAAGTCACCAATGCCACATTTCTACACCACAAAAGAATTAGCCAATCAGCAGAAAGAAAAAGCAAAACAAAACAAAACAAAACAAAAAAAAAAAAAAAAAAAAAACCCTGAATGATGAGAGAATAAACCAGATGAAAATCGGCAACATGTGCTGTCAGTTCTGAGAAGATAATGCTTTGTGATTCCTAAAGTTTCATGATGTGCACCATAAATTCTTCTCTCTGACTGTTTCCACTTGGATTTCTATTTTTTTATTTTTAAATCAAAATGAGCTCTGGATGAGTATGCTGATGAAAGCCACCCCCCCCCTTTTTTTTTTCCAGAACTGATTTTCTGTCCTCGTCCACTGTATTCAGTAGCTTTATAGTCTGAACCTGGGAGCAATCAGGTTTCCAAAGGGGAAGAATCTGTCACTCACACAGCTACTGTTAGTTTATTGGAAGACTCAAGCATGTATTCAGCCTCTGTTGACAGGTCCAAATTGTAGTAACAAAAAACAGCACTGTGTATGGATATACACTGTTTGTCAAAAATAAAAATTAAATTATTGCTCAGCATTTTACATTCATTTCTACTTATCCAAAATGAATGTTTTTTTTTTCTTTTTGCTATTCCTTTTATTTTTCTATATCCATGTGCTCATTTATGTAATTATTCAGAAAATACTGGTTGGACATTCAATATATTTTAGGTGCATAGCAAAAATATGCTATAATTCAAGATTTAAGAAAATATGGAAAAATGAATGTTTGGCCCTATGTCTCAAATATAGATTTCTTAAACTACTTTTTTGTAAATATTCAATTTCTTTAAAATAATTAAATTTTATTAGGATTTCAGAAGTATCACATTAATAATAATATGGGAAATAAAGAAGTTCAAAGTGTAAATAAAGATTATCTTAATTTGAACAGTTTTCTAGAATTCTCAGTGTGGTTATTTGTAAAGTAAAATTCCAAATATCAAAGATAAAGGTCAATCCTACCTAAAAGTATTCAATTCTTTATTTATTGTGGAAAATTTTGTTTTCATTCCAGAGGATAGAGAAAAACATTCTTTAACACGAATACGTATTTAGTAGAGATTTCCCTTGACTTTTATGATAACCTCCATGTCAATAATTGCTGGACTTCATAATCTGTGTTTTCATGGAATGAGGCAAAGATCTACAGAAGGGTTGAAATTTCATTTGCCTTTAAGAAAAATAAGATTATTTCAGTAAATGAAATTACAGACATTACAGTTGTTAGAGTTCTCCAGGGAAAAAGAATCAGTAGGATAAATAGAGATATTTGAGGAAATTTATTATGGGAATGTCTCAATTATGGAGATACAGAAAACCACAAGCTATTGCCTATAACTCAGAAAAGTAAAAACGCAAGTAGTATAACTAAGTTTACCTCCAAAGGTCTGATTGATAATCAGGCTATATTCCCCTGTATGAAGACAGCCTCCCCCACTTCTTTTCTTTATCTAAGATCTCACATTATTGTATGAAGCCCACATGCCCTGATAAGGATATGACTTCTTTTCTCACCCACTAATTTTGCTTAAAAACAAATGCAGAAATGGGGCTACTCAGGTAATGAAATCTTTCATGGGGTGAACCATTGTGACACCTCTCTTTCTGCCTTCCTATAGTCTTTCACCCATTCAGTATATATTATAGTACTCTTATTTTTCATTAACATATTTCTCTCATCTGAGTATAAGTTTAAATTTTCATAGAAAAATATAAGGGTAGACTATGAATTAAATTTTGTGATGCAAGAAAATTGTGATATACTCATAAAACTTGTCCTTTAGCATGTGACTTTAACAGGAAGTAGAATCTAAGTAAGCCTTTAAAAGCTAATTAAATTGATATATGATATGTACATATATATATACATATATAAACATATTTATATATGTATCAGTATGTATGGAGTCCTTAGATAAAGTTGAGATTTGTATACAGATCACATCCATAGAGAGAGCACCATGAGAAATGGAAGGAGAAACCAAATTTATGCATCTACAAACTAAGGAAGATGAAGATTTCCAGCAAACACCAGAAGCCAGGAGAGATGCATGGGAAAGTTCTCCCTCAGAACTGTCATAAGGACCTAGCTATGGACATTTTGAATTAGACTGGCAGGCTCTAAGCTCCTTAGTTTATAGTATTTTGTTATAGAAGTCTTGGGAAACTAAGACAAGGATGCACAAAATACACCCTAAGATGTTTAGATGAGATAAGCAGTCATAATTTGTTCAAAACTAAGAGATACAAAGATGAGACAATTGCACAAATGTCCATAGATATAACTTTTCTATCCCTCTTTTCTTAGTCTAGTATTCCCTGTTTTCTGTTGTTCAGAAAAACTGGCCTTGGTTTCAAAACTGAAAATATTAGGAGGACACATTTGAGCCATATCCAAGCCATTGCAACACTATAGATGCCAACATTAATAATAGATTAGGTCTGGTGTTCTAAATATAGCTTCTACCAGATGTGTTCCTCTTTTCTGTGATATATTTGAACCTAATACATTAATTTATTGGAGAACATTTTTGTTATGTAGCGTTTCTTTTGATAAAATGATTTCTGATTTTAGCTTTGCAAGACACAAGCATCAAACCTGTCAATTTTTTTTTTTAATATGAGAAAGAGAGCAAGCAAAATGAGGAGTTTTAAAAATAGGTTATTTGGAGGAAAGAAAGAAATTATGAATGATATCCAAACCCAATATTTGTTCCCTCAAGTCACTGACCCAAGGATGTTTCTGCCTTGTGCAATTTTGAAAGAAAAAATCAAATGGTACAGTTGAGAATACCTGTGATAAATGGCAGACGTCTATGGAGCTGTTGAGACACAGTGAACTATATGCACTGTGTGTCCTTCAGAGAATGTTACCTAGGGATTAGAATTGATTCAGTGAGACAAGAAAAGTCAGGGACAATAATATAATATAGTCAAAGAGGAAGGAAGGCAATGTATTGTTATCATGTGCAAAATATGGAGGAATGAATATTTATATATCATTTTCTTTCCTCTTTGCGTACCCTTACAGACTGGTCTTTATAGATGCAACAATAGATACATAAACAAATGTCCAAGTGAAAAGGATGGTTTTGTTTGACTCATCTCCACCTAATTTTAAAACTTTCAGCTCAGGGAACTCTGTAAATCAGAAGGAAGTAATATTTAATAGCTCTTAGTTCTCCACAGACATGTTCAACTTAGGTTCTTACTGGAAGAAGAGAAAATAAGATTTATTAAAGGTAATATTGTCAAAGAACATGCAAATTTAGAAATACTACTGTCATATTCTATCTGTCTCCATGCCTTTCATGTTTGTGTGTGTGTGTGTGTGTGTGTGTATGTGTGCGCACGTGCACGCATGTGTGCATGTGCATGTGTGTATGTTTCTATTTGAGCAAACTCAGTTGTGTACTCCAAGGACAATGTTAACTAGATTATATTTGTACAGTACCATACCTTCATAAAATCTAATTCACTTTGTCACTTATAATTCTACCATTTACTTACTGCAGAAGTTAAACAAATGACACCATATGTTAATAAGGAGATGGGAAGAGACAACTCCATATACACTGTTAACAGGAATATAAACTGATAGAGGCGCTATGAAAATCACTGTAAAAGTTCCACAAAACACTGAAAATAGGCTATTATATTACATAGCTGTACCCCCACTTTTGTATATATTGAAAGACTAAGCAAACATTCCACAAAGATTCACATTGATTTTTTTTTTTGCTGTATTTTTCACAATAGCTAAGAAATAGCACCAAGTTAAATGGGCAATCAACACATGCAGGGATAAAGTAAATGTGGTACATGGACACAATGGAATTTTATTTTGCTATAAAGAAACATAAAATCAGGACATTTGAAAGAAAATACATGCAACTGGAGATCATTATGTTTAGTAAAATTAACAAGACTCAGAAAGACAAACACTGTATGATTTAATATTACATTTTATTTCCATTCATTAATGCATACATAAAAGATACATATATATGGTCTGGAGAGATGGCTTAGTGGTTAAGGTGCCTGCCTGCTAAGCCTAAGAACCCGGTTCCAATCTCCAGGTCCCACGTTTAGCCAGATGCAAAGTGACACAAGGGTGCAATGCCACATTTTCCCACAAGGGGGGCGCACACATTTGAATTTTGTTCACAGCAGCTGAGAGACTGCTGGCTCGCCCATTCTCTATCTGTCTCCCTCTCCCTCTCTCTGTGTCTTTCTCCAAAAAAAAGATACATATATACATATATATTTTATATTCATTTCATCTTTATTCATAATAATTTAAATAGAAAAACACTCTCAGATTTCAATTGATGCTGGAATCAGTAAATAAAATGTGATGTGAACAAAATGTGTAAAATTATTTTTTTCTGAAAAAAAGTCAGAATCTGGCTGTTTGTACCATAGATGAATCTGTGTGGGGCCAGGGTGAATGAAATAAGCCAATCACAGGACAAATAATATATGATCTACATATATGAGGTATCTAAAATAGTTAAACTCATACAACCAGAGTAGAATGGGTGATTGTTAGTGTATGGTAGCAGGAGAACATGGGAATTTGTTGCTCAATGGTATGAAGTTTAACTTACATAAGGAGAAAGTCCTAAAGGTCTTCCATACAACATGGTGTCCATAGTTACCAAACAGTATTGCACACTTAAAAATTCATAACAAGATAGGCCTCATATTGAGTGTTCTTACTAAAAATGAAATATATAAGGGAACATAATAAAATATGACAATATTGTTATCTTGATTTTGATGATTTTATCAAGACTATATGAATATGCTAAAAGTATACCTTCTTTGTTTCATACATATGATATACTTAAAGCCACATATGATACTAATAGTTTACAACCAGTATTCAATTTATTTTATGTTTTACATAGTTATGTATATTTATAAGTGTGTTCTTTATTTTGCTTCTTGAGGCAGGTTCTGTGATTGAGTCCAGAGCTTACTAAGTCGGCTAGTCTAACTGACCCTCTTGCTATGGGGAATCCCTTCCTCTGCCTTCCCAGTGTTGGTATTACATGTGGGTTGCAATGCACTCCCAATATTTATGTGGGTCCTGGGAATCTGAATTCTTGTCCTCCCTCTTGCATAGGAAGAACTTTGTCCACTGAGGCATCACCCTAGGCCCTCAAGATTCAATTGTAGAATGTCAAATTTTGGATTCGGTGTTAATGAAAAAGAAGAGAAACGAGTGTGTTTGGTAGTTAGTTATTATAGGAGCTTCTAATCAATCAGTCTGTGGGGAGTTCAGATACACACGTGAGATGAAAGGAAAATGACCTATTAATTGGACAGTTGGTGTCTAGGGCATAGGAAGCAAGATGGAAAAACCAAGATAAAGCCACAAGGAAACATAGAAACAGGATTTGTGGGGAAACTCATGTCAACAGCCTTGTCAGGTAAATTCATCTTCATCTAAAAGTCTCACTGCTATTTTATTAGGATATAGAAATTGAATGAAAACAGAGAAAAACTTAACAAGGATTCACTGTTGACCAATCATTACATGGATTACTTAATGGAAATTCAATGCTAGGTAAATATGAAAGAAGAGTAGTTAGAAATGGAATCCCTATAAGGACATAAGACATGTCTGATTGTAAGATCACAAATATTTTTGACAGAATTTTAAGTCTTTCTTGTCTTAGTAAAAAGCAAGCACATTGTGGTAATTCTCAAATCTGCATGATGACTACAATGACTGTATACCTATGATAAAAAAGACCTCATTATGACTTCTAAAGACTTAGAACTAATAAACCTATATTTTAAATGATAAGAAAGAAGTTCAAAATAAAACAAAGAAGAAAAAATGCAGGATGAGGAGCCTGGTTTGCTCAACCATTTTGTTCTGTTCTGGAATCATGGGATGGGTATGTTCAGCCTTCATTCAAGTCTGTTTTCTTCTCTATGTATATAGCTTTTAATTTCATCACAATTGTTTTCCAACTGAAAACATTTCTTCTACTCACCATTACTTCAGATTGTTTTAACAATTCTTTTCACTGAATGCCATGCTTTGTGTGTTGGTTTGTTTCATTTCTGGTTCTATGAAAGATCCCACAGCTCTTCTATGATGTCCTTTCCTCTGCTTTCCTCAAAGGTTTCATTCTTGATTCCATGCTCACAAGAAAAGGGACATTTTAATTTTGCTCTTCCTGCTGGCAATGATCCTTAAACTGAATAACTTCAATCCCAGCATATCTGTCAACAAATTCATCAAGACTCTGTAATAAATGTGCTTATGCTAGTGTTAATGGTACAATAGCAAACCTATAATTAACATTTCAGTATATAATTAATACCAACATTTCAACCATATATTATAGTTGACATGTTTCTGATTAAATGAATGAACTGAGTCCAACATACATTTATCTACAACTCTTGTAATTAGATGAAGATTGTGGGACAATGACAAATCAGTTTTTAAGACAATTTTGTAATATCTTGAAAAACGACAATAATAACCATGTAGTTATGTTTTGACTTTAGTATTGGTGAAAAACTAGCTTTGATGTTACACATAAGCCAGGTTTAGTGATATTTTTAAGAATACTTAATAGAGGAGTTGGAATTTTTGTTTGAAGCATTAGATAATAACATTTTCAGGTCTGTGGACTATACATACAGTCTCTTCCATAGATATTCATTATCTCCATTTTAATATGGGATCAGCTATGTATAGTGTATAAAAGGACAGTGTAGGTGTGTTCCAACAAGCTACCACAGAGAAACAAAAACTAATAACTAGCTGGGCATAGTGGTTCACACCTTTAAACCCAGCACTCGGGAGCAGAGGTAGGAGGATTGCCACAAGTTCAAGGCCACCCTGAAACTACAGAGTGAATTCCAGGTCAGCCTGAACTAGAGTGAAACCCCACCTCAAAAAAAAAAAAAAAAAAAAAAAAAAAAAGGCCTAGAGAGATGGCTTAGCAGTTAAATGCTTGCCTGTGAAGCCTAAGGACCCTGGTTCAAGGCTTGATTCCCCAGGACCCACAAAAGCCATATGCACAAGGTGGTGCATTCATCTGGAGTTCATTTGCAGTGGCTGGAGGCCCTGGCACCCCCATTCTCTCTCTCTATCTGCCTCTTTCTCTCTCTGTCTGTTGCTTTCAAATAAATAAATAAAAATGAAAAAAATTTAAAAAACAAACAAAAAAAACTGTAGGTAAATTTATCCACCAAGATTATTTACTTAACATGCTTGAACATAGAATTTTTAAATAGGCTTCAACATAATATTAAAGGATTGCTTTTGTCTTTTAAAAACTTTGCACAATACACATAGATGTTATGGTACACTTAATAGAATGTAACAAAAATCATTTTCACTATAAAATGCTCTAGAATTCAGATTGTGAAGCATTTATCACATAATCTACATTGCATAAAGCAACAAGAAATGGAACAGGAAATCATTTAGCTTATGGAAGTATTTCTGACAATTTTTGCTCCAAACTAATTACACTGGTCTCCTGAGGTCAGCATGTATAACAAATCTAATAGCTTAAAACAACCAAAAAAAAAATCTTCACTCTTGGCCTGGAGACTAAAAGCCAAAAATCCCAGGCATCCCAGGCTCATTCCTTTTAGTAAAACAGCTACACATTATTTTGAAATACCTATATATTTTGCCACATGTAGATGCATTATTTCCATCATTCTTATTTTCTTGTGGGTCTCTTGACTCATAGTGGTTAGACCTATACTCACCTTAAAACTGGGTGATTAACTGATATTCGTAACTATAAGCACCAAAGAAGTATTTATTTCCAAAAAAGGTCAATTTTGAGGTTCAAGGTGAATATGAATATTTTGGGGGAGGAGGCACTATTTAACCCACAATATTTTCCATTATTTGACATTTATTTATACTAGATTTATGCACACTTGTGATATCTGCAGTTCCTTGTAAGTAGAACTATTTGCTTCAACTGTTTATAGACTTTAGTTTTACCTCAGTTTTGTTGATGAATGCAGAACCACTCCAAATATTAATTAGCAGAATCAGGAGTAGAACTATAAGTAGAGTTAACAGGAATATAAAAGAGGTGATATGAGATCTGGAAGGCTACAACTTAAAAATAGGAGAGCAATTCACTAGAATAACTGGAAGTCAAAAAAAAGGAATTCCAAGATTGTCTCACTTTGGTTCATCCAACACAAAGTAATGGAGGAATGAAGGAATGGCTGCAAGTAGAGAGCTCATGGAAGTTATATGGAATTGCTCTTCATGATACTCATAACTCTAAGAAAATAGCTCAACATAATTTTTGCTTAAAATCTTACACAAATATTTTCTTTCATCACAGTGATGATTAATCATCATTGCCACTTTGATTGGGTTTAGATTTATCTTGAAGACACACCTCTGGGTCTTTCTGAGAAGGTGTATGCAGAATGATTTATCTGAAGAGGGAAAACTCACCATGAAAGTGGGACCCCAGACTGAATAAAATGAGATATGATAATAATAATAATAATAATAATAATAATAATAGAATGGAATAAAATAATGAAACTGATCACCAGCATCCATCTCACTGTGCTTCCTAAATGTGGACATAATGTGCCCAGTAGCTTCATACTCTTGCTACCACAGTTACAAACACTTTTGTGCCACATGTTACCAACTATGATGGGGAAAGTGAGGTATGTAGGCTTCCCATACCTCGTGTTGAATGAATAAGAGATAAGCTTTGGGCCCACATTACAGTTCATCATTGCATTGAATCTGTCAACTCCATAGCATTAGTATCATTTACCACTGTTATTTGTTTTGCTTCTAGGAAACAGCCACAAACATGACTTTTAAAAGAGTAATAACTTACATTATTTTGTAAGTCTTTTTCTCAAAGATGTTGATTAGTTGGGTGTGGTGGTGCACACCTTTAATCCTAGCACAGGGGCGGGGAGTGGGGTGAAGCTGGAGAATCACTGTGCGTTCTAGGCTAGCCGAAGACTAATTCTAGGTTAGTCTGGGCTAGAGCAAGACTCTACCTTGAAAAACCAAAATAAATAAATAAACAAAAGGTATATTGATAACCTAAACCCCTGGTGCCTGTAACTATGACCGTACTTTGAGATAGAACCAGATGAGACCATAACAAACAAGAGCAAATTCCCAGAATTAGGTTTATCCTCATCTTCACCAAAATGAACACTAGAAACTAGGACATTTGAATATGCAGCAGATTGGAATTATAGTATCAAAAAAAAATGGAATACCAAGGATTATGGAAAATACCAGAAACTGGAAAAGTCAAGAAAAGTGTTTTCCTTGGTATCTGCAGAGGAACACAGCTAGCTCCACAGCTGACTTCATTTGGGAGTGCTAAATCATAAAGATGTATAACAATAAGTATCTATGTTTTAAGCCAACAAGTTCATAATAACTTGTTCTGCGAAACTAGAAAACAGCCAGACCCACCAACATATCACTCAAAGCAGGGCTGAAGGGGTATTTTTTTGTCTATTATCAGGAAAGAGCATAATAAGGGGTAAAAGACTGAGTTATGGACACCAAATCTACTCTAACATTCCTGAAACCTTTAGCTTGAACACCAAAGAATTTTAGACGTCTCTAATACAGTGTTTAAAATATGGTATTGGCATCCATTATATCATAATTACCATAGGCACTGAGATCATTAATCTCTTTAAATCTAATCAAATCAGAGGACCAATTCTAAGTTTCCAGTCCTAAATCAATTCTAATGAAAGCACTTCCAGTACAAACAGTTTTATTAATTGTTGTATATTCAAGGAAAAGCAGCTGCAATGATGGAAGTGGTTAATGTAAGAATTACAGTATAAACAAAGGTAGAAGAAGGACATGCAGTCAAAGGATTGGAGAAATACAGCCTAATTATTTCAGCTGCAGCCTCTGAGGAACACAGAGCTTATGGAGAAGGCCTATAACTTTTAGAGTTCAAACCCAATAGCACAAAAAGGGATTTTGGTGGAGAATATCACAGCTAAAGTGGCTTGTTTTCTGAGAGTAGTAGCTTATCATTCTCAATTAAGTCCTTCTCAGTAGGAAAGCTCAAATCAATGTCATGAGATACAGAGGATCCAGGGTAACCTAGTTACCAGTATGGATAGTGAGTGATGAACAGAGTGGGTGACAGCATTAACTCGTGGCTCTCCTCCTATAGTCTCAAGCAAGCAACATAGTATTTCTTGCCACATGTGAGCCCTTCCTTAAAAGCTAAAGTAAGACACTCTTTTATTTATATTCCATTTTAACAATTATTTATTTACTTATTTATTTATAAGTAGAGGCAGAGGCTAGAGAGAGAAAGAGAATGGGGATGCTAGGGCCTCAGCCACTGTAAATGAACTCCAAACAAATGCTCTGATTTCTGCATCTGGCTTTACATGGGTACCATAGCATTGCACCTGGATTTTTAGGCTTTGCAGGAAAGCACCTTAACTGCTTAAACATCTCTCCAGCCATATATTTTTAAGTGTGAACGTTTCTGAGTCTTACTCATATAAGTGGGTAGTAATAATTGTAATTTTCTCTGGAGTTTAATCTGAGTAGAAAGAGCAAATAGAAAAAAAATAGTAACCATCTTGATAAGATTTCAAAAAGCTATTAATATTATAAGAGTAATTTAATTCTGAAACAGAAGTACACATTTCAATTAAGACCTCTTATACAACTTCAAATGTTGACTAGTATATTCAATTAAGGACAACCTGCAATTAAAGATTTCATGTTTATGTGTGGATTCCATTGTGAATTACAATTACTTATGTACTAATATCAAATCAGGCTACAAAATGTACTAACAGATTGGTGGTGTATTTAACTTCTTCCTTTTTCTCAAGCCCATAAAATACAAGAGATTGCTGAATCATTCTCATTTTCATAAACGAAGACTGTGATGGTATAGGCTATTGATCGACTACGAAAGACATTCTAAATATTTCAATTTGCTTTCAGATAAGTGAAATTATTTACTAATATAATAGTGATTGATAGTATTTAATATTTCTAAAATATCAATTGGTCATTTTGTTGCTGTTGTTCATTATTACAGCAAGTGTAACCCTGTTTTTCTGGTTGCACAATAGAATGTCAAAGACTGAAATTCTGTTTCCTCAAATATTCATGGACTGTTAAAGTTTTTAGTATTTCTCCCAAGGAGGGTAGCAATCAGAAACCAAACAAACACGCTGGGAATGTAAGGAGTCATAAGGTCATTGAAGAGAGGCACCAAAATATTGAAAAGAAATGGAAAAACCAAATCAACTCACATACTCTTATTTCTTGAGGTTGTACTATCCAAGATCCTCTGCTAAGCAACAAATTAATAAATAACTGCTCAATCATTTGAGAAAAAATATTTTTACAATATTGTAGTCAAGTATATTCATGGGAATTTGCTATTTTGAAGACATCAGTTTTTATAGTATCATTTTAAGCAAAATCTACCAATAATTACACTTCAGTTTTATCAAATTCTGAGTTGTCAAGTCATTGAATGTAGAATATATATATATTTTTTTACCTGTATATGTCTGGTATAATGAAATATCCATGTTGAATCTTCCAAATGAGGTTTATGAAGCTAAGAAGAATACATTCCTATAACAACATCACTGTAGAAAAGAGCTAAAATTCTAGAGTTGAATTTGCAGCCAGATGCTAACAGCCTTCCCATTTTCCTGAATGAGGTTTTTAGGAAGTGAGACAATTATGCTTCACTTGTGTTTTCTTTTTGTAGAAAGAAAGGTGGTAATGCTTCCAAATTCACACTTACAATGTAAACATTTAACCCAGTGTCAGCATAGTGTTGAAGTTGCAACAAGAATGTGTTTTATTACTTATGAAAATTTCAAAATATTTTTTTCCAATTAAAAGAAACACATAAGATATTTTTTGGTCTTTAGAGATTTAGATTCATGCAATGCAGTTGGTTACTATGTAACTTGGATTAGATATGCTTGCATTTTTAATCAAGATGTGTTGATTATTTGCATCGTTTCATATTAACGCTCTCCAGTAATGCCTTATTACAGGAAGAGTAGAGGCTTTAGTGAACTGTTCAGTAATTTTAATTATACTTTTCTTCATTCCTTTCTTGACTTCCTATTTTATATCCATTTTAAAGCCAGATTTTCATAACCTGGACATTCCTGAGATATTCCATATGCCCTACAGTATAGTTATCATCAGATTTTAGTTTCATATGACATTTTCCTAAGTGATGGTTATTGAAATAGCATCTTATTGATTCATCCTAGGTGTAGATACAAATCACACAGCTGAGAAGAGAGAGAAATATTTAGGAAAAATATCATATAACAAAAGACATAACTAAGTCCTACATATGACTATAGGCCTAAAGTAGGAAGCCCTGTCTCTCTTAGCCTCCCTGCCCTGAAGTTTCTGTCTGATGCAAAAATAAACCAAAACTCTTCAGCAACTTAGAACTTATTATAAAGCATCCAGAAGTCATTCAAGAGCAGGCAGTCATTTTATTCATGAAAATATCCTCTAGTTCATGGCTTTTTATTTTATTTTTCCTGATTTATTTTATTTACTCTGATTTGTCTCAAAAACTAAGCTCTGAAATTATTGTAAATGTTGAAGTTTCCACTGTCAATTTAACACTAAAATATAACAAAATAATAGATAAAAATAAGCATACTAACATTAATTCACTGAAGCATTAGATAAAAATGATATTTACATTTGAAGATAAATATTGTACATGGTCCCAGAGGTTTACATTAGCTTACTAGGAGACTATGATATTTGAAGCATTCATTTAAAATTGAATAATATATTTTACAAAGAAAAACTTTGAAAACCACTCATGAAATTTATTTCATTGACATAAGTGCCTACTTTCAAAGGGATTGATTATGCGTATTATTAATGTGTTTTTAGTGGGATGAGGTCTGGTATACCAGAGGCTTATGTAATGCAAGTTGTGCTTTAGCCACAAAGATGAGGATGGTTTATCTCTAAAAATTGATGCTGTTGGTCTTATTTATTTCCAGGGATACAGTAAACTTTGTTATACTGTATCATTATCTCTGAAGAGGAACATTAGAATAAGAAGCTGGAATAAAAATAATTTGTAGTGAAAAGCTAGTTATTGTGTTTTATAAAGATCCCAGATTTTTCATGCTCCCCTCCCCAACCTCAACCAAAAACAACAAGAATAATGATATACTCAAACAAACAAACAAACAAACAGAAAAATGCTCTTTCAAATATTTTACATTTTTCATTTTAGGGAAATAGAACAAAGTTTAAAGTACATTTTCCCCCACCTTGTCTACATTAATTAAGTAAAGGTGTTCAAAAACTTCTGTCATAAACTTTTATCTGATAGATGTCAGTTTAACTGTGCAGGAGTTCTCTTTACTAAATAATGGGCTTTTGGGTTGAGAGAAAGGCTCAGCAGTTAAAGGTACTTTTTGAAAAGCCAGTTGTCTTGGGTTCAATTCCCCATTAACCACATAAAGCCAGATGCACACAGTGGTGCATGCATCTGGAGTTCATTTGCAGTGTGAACATTTGTGATAAATCATTGTTTTACATTCAAGTGACCAAGGAAATCTATGGCAGTTCTAGATGGAGCTAATCCTCTTTATTAATAACCAAAGAATATTATTCATGTTTTCCAAACTGTTATTTAAATATCCAAAGTATTTATTGGTGATTATGGCAGTAATACTTAGAAATAAATAACTCTAAGTAGGATAGCATATCAAGAAAGAATTATCAAACCTTATGAATACAAGCATCATGACTTGAAATGCTGATTTTAATGATTTCCTTTTGTATAATATCAGTCACTGAAGAATAGTTGATAATAAGATCATTTTTTCATTAGAATAAAAATAATTTTCTCTTCTATGTTCATAAATTTATGAGCATATCTCATTAGTTTTGAGATAATTTGATGAGAGTTAGAGGCTGGATTTAGTAAAAGTCAATTTTCACCAGGGAATAATAAGAAGATTATGCAACTGTACTATATTGAAAAATAGGAAACTAATCTGAGAAGTAAAAAGTTCCAGACATAGGAAGAGAAGGCACAATGTGAACTTTTGTGTATTTGTTGTCAAAAGCGCCTAACTGCTAATGAAAAAGACAGTGAATGAACATTTATCTACTTTCACAGGAAGCTAAAAAATCCAGAAAATATGTGTGGCAATGAGAAAGAAAAAAAAGCAGGAAACAGTTACAGTTAGTTGAAGTAAAATTAGTAAGGGTTTCACGAATCTATTATAGCATCTTGGGCTGGAGGGATGGCTTAGCGGTTAATGTATTTGCCTGCAAAGCCAAAGGAAACAGGTTCGATTCTCCAGGACCAACATAAGCCAGATGCACAAGGTGGCACATGCATCTGGAGTTCATTTGCAGTGGCTGCGGGCCCTGGCTCACCCATTCTCTCTCTCTCTCTTATTTGTTTCTCTCTGCCAAATAAGTAAATATCTAAATAAAAATAAAATATAAAAATATAGCATTTCAGGCTGGCGAGGTGGCTTAGCAGTTGAGTCACTTGCTGACAAAGGCAACGAACTCAGGTTTGATACCCCAGTACCCATAAAAAGCCAGAGGCACAATGTGGCACATGTGTCAGAAGTTCATTTACAGTGGCTAGATGCCCTGAAGTGCTCATTCTCTTCTCTCTCTCTCTCCCATATATATATATATCTGCTTCTCTCTCTATCTTAAATAAATAAGTAAATAAAATATGTTTAATATATCATCTCAAAATTAAGGATATGCATTGAATTTAAATAAACGATATAATGTGTGACACATGTTGTCATAGTAGCTACCTGTTCTATTAAGCACCATCCTCATCCACAGTTGACGTGAGTAAGTACATGCCACTATATTGGACCTATGATCCCCAGCAAGGAGCATTTTTCTACAATGTACAGTGAATAAATTGGGACTATGAGTGGTCTACTTCCACGCTACAGAAATCAGATAATTTGACTTTCAATCAGATGTAGCTAAGCTGAAATCTCAATTTTCCTAATTTATCTATTAGAATATCTTCCAGCTAGTGGTGTTATCTTTTAAGCACTTGTTTAACTTCTTTAGTTTTGGTAGTTAACAATTTACACATGGCCTGGAGAGATGGCTCCGTGGTTAAGTGTGTTTCCTGAACAAGTATGAGAGGCCTGAGGCCACACAAGTTGGAATCTCCAGAATCTGTAAACAGCTGAGTATGGACACACACATCTGTAACTCCAGTCTTGCAAGAAGCTGAGACCTAGCCATGTCCTAGGCTCACACAAGCAGCAAGCTCCGGAATCAGTAAGAGACTCTTGCAAGGACACAACAATCAGGCAGGTGAGTGATGAAGGGGGCTGCACACAGTTCTCCTCTAGCTACTGAAGGTAAGCCTACAGGGGGCGGCATCAGCATATCCACATGCACACGCGTACCTTTCACTCTCTCACACACACACACACACACACACACACACACGCATGCACCACACACACACAGAGCATACATACTACACACATGCAAAAGATAGAATTTTACCCCTTTACTCATCATAGATACTTTATTACTGATAGAATATAACAAAGTAGCTTCAGCCCTTACATTTTGCTTGTCAAATATTAAATATAATGCTCTGGTATTGAGTTATTTCAGATATGGTATTCATAATAATAGGTCTCTGCACGGGGTGAATATGCAACAATACTTTGGTGTTCCACCCCGTATAATAAAATTGTGGCTTCAAATTCAAATGAACCTACATCTGGTATAAAGGTATATTTACAAACTGATTTAGGTATAACATGGATTTTGAGTTGTGTACAAATTTCTTAAAAATATTTTCCTGGCATATAAAGAATTTGCTAAGAAGAATTATGTTGAGCTGAGCAAAGTATGATACTACTTACTTTGTTTGTCTCTTCCTGAGACTGAAGTGGAACACATCTATAGGAATGAAGACAAAGCATATAGAAAATAAATCAGGCTTCCACATAGGTTTATGCATAACTTTAAGATTTTTCCTTGATGTTGTGCACATTTTTCTAATAAAAATCAAATATATCTAATAAACAAGAAATTACTGCTATATTTTTCTAGCAATATAATATGAATTACTAAAATTTTAATCATTATAAAATCATTTTTATTGAGGTGTTTTACAAATATTTTTTTGTAACAGCCTATCCTCCCAGGTATATTTGCCTTTGGTAAAATTATCTTTTCCTTTAAAACTGATGAATTGAATAAACAGTTAAGTCATAGGATAACCTGATGGTCCATAGAAACAGGAAAATGATCTTACTCTGCCACTACATAGAGAAAAGTGGAACAAAAACATTCATTATGTATTTATAAGATGTTTACAAAGGGAAAAACAGTATATCAGGTTTGAACTCAACTATTCATCTTAGAAACGTTTTTTATTTCATTCAGGCAAGTTTTAGTAATATTGGTGACCCTCCTACCTATTCCAACCTTCCTGTACATACTAAAGAGATGAGGCAGAGACATAAATTGAATTCAACTACATTCACCATGCATAGTTTGAGACACTTCTCAAAAAGCTTTACAATGAGGAAGTAGAGGCTGCAAAATTTAAGCTTGCCCATCAATTGTCATCTAAACAATCATTCTCATTTCTGGAAAATTTATCCTGCCATCAAGTATGGATAGATATCCCATCTATCACATGCATTTCCCCCAAAAATATCATTTTTTGTCACCGATGAAGAGTAGAGTACATACTTTTCATCTGTCATCTGGAGATGGTCTGTGTTCAGAAGAGCAATGGCAAGCAGGCCAAAGAGTTATCCTACCAAATTCTATTCCCAGCAGGAGTGGATGTAGACACTCTCACAAACCATTGGCACAGCGACATCTGTATCTGTGCAAAGGGACCAATTTGCATACCATCTGGCACCAGAAATCTGAGCTACTTGGATTCTTAATGGAGACATTTTGGTTCTGCCAATCGGGGTTGCAGCTATGCAGTGAACAACGTGCTCACACAGAGATGCTGACAGGAGTGATATTGCCCTGTGAAAGATGAACGGGTGGCATCATTGTACCAACTAAAATAACTGCCACAAAAGGAAGGCATCTAAGAACAGAATTTTTCTTCTTTAGGAGAATTAAGAAGGGGTTTATATTTCATGTTAATTCACTGTGTCAAAATCCATCTTCTATGTGAGTTTTCATGACATTATCCTTGAGATTCAATTAAAAATAAGAAAGGGGGAGTTGGAATGTTCTTTCCAAGGTGCAGCATACTGTGTCTGTAAGTAACAGCTTGAGAGAAAATTACAGTCGTTAGGGTGCAATGGTAAAGGTTTTTATTTCTATTTGATTCAAATTAAGTCTGATTCAGAATACGTAGGGAATAGGGGTGGTTATTGCCAGGAATGCCATTAAGGCTTCTGCTCAGCATTTCTGTGGACCTTTTATTAAAATGAGTCTGACAGATTCAGCCCCTCCACTGCCATTCTGTTTAGCCTCCATTTGCCACTACCCTGCATGCAAGCATTTCTGGATGAAAGTGGAATCAGGGTGCAGAGACAGCAATCTGAGTGTGTAAGTAGAAATAATCACATGTTAGATTTTATGTAAGAATAAAGAAAACTTTTACTGACCACTTCCATGATTGGATTTACAAAGAAACTGATTTGGTTTGTGGTAGCCACAACTTTAAAACTAAGAAAATACTGAATTTCTTGCATTTTTAATTTTAATTTGACCTTTATGCAATGCTGTGCTCATAATAATTTCAAGCTAACTTAGAGCAATGTGTAAGAAAGTATTAAATCCACTGGTTTTCAATTTTTGTTCTCAACCATTCACATTGTATTTACTGTCTATCATCAACTGTGATAAATGTTCATTTTTGTACGTTTTCTTCATAACAACCAGAGATGTTACTTATCAAAGTATTGTATTTCTTCCAGTCTTCCTTCCCTGTGTTCTTTTTGAATGTGTTTTAAATTTTCCCCCACAGGCAGATATAATATAGTTTATTGTTGCCACAATAACAAGTTACTATGAACATAACTAATTTAAAATCCTTAAATTTAGAGTTTTACAGTTCTGAAGGTTAGGACCTACAAAGCTATTTGTTGGCAGGTTTTTGTTCCTTATGGAGATTTCAAGGGAGAATTCTCCTTCTCCTTTTCTATGAAGGATGTCAGCATCCTTGCTCCAGCATCTATCTGGTGGAGATTCCAAGGGAGAAGTCTCCCTTTCCTTTTCTAGGGAGATTGTCAGCATCTGCATGCTAGCATCTCTCTAAGCTCAGTTACCAACATCTGTCTCTTATAAAGATCCTCTTTTAGGGCTGGAGAGATGGCTTAGTGGTTGAGCGCTTGCTTGTGAAGCCTAAGGACCCTGATTCAAGGCTTAATTCCTCAGTACCCATGTAAGGCAGATGCACAAGGTAGCCCATGTATCTGGAGTTCAGTTGCAGTGGCTGGAGGCCCTAGTGCACCCATTCTCGCTCATTCTCTCTCTTTCTCTCTCTCTCTCTGTCACTCTTAAATAAATAAGTAAATAAAATAAACAATTTTTTAAAAGATCCTCTTTTACATTGTGCCCACTTAGAACATTCAAGATCATCTCCCCATCCCAAGATTTTAAATGTAATCATGTTTTCAAGACCTCTTGACATGTGAAGTTATATCAGTAGCTTACAGGGTTTGGGGAGGGAACAGATAGTTCGATAAGGAAATTACTTAATGGATACATAGAGCTCATTGAATGATGTCATCAGATAGTAACAACACCCGCTGTTGTCTCCTGTTGACATGTCTGGCAGATAGTGCAAGGCTGTTCAGATCATTGATAATGGGCTTTCAGACGGAAAGAAGTCTCATGCCTGCCACTAGAGAGTCTGATTCGTTTACTCATGAATCTTGGACAGCATTCTGAGACTTAGGTAGAATTAGTCTTTCTTATCATCAGCTTAAAATCTACTGTCGCAGAAAGTATGCAGATAAAATAGCTGAGAGAGAAAGAAATATGATCAGGTTCATAAGATCGAACAAAGCAGATCAGAAAACAAAGGACAAATGGGCATCTAGTCAGGATTATCAGGAAAGCATTTACTTTATGTGAAAATATTCATATAGTTCTTTGTCAGTCATTATTGTTCAACTACCACCATTAAATTCTTATACTTAGGTAAGATTTATTATTATTATTATTAATTACTATTATTATTTTATTTTTACTCATTCCAATATCACAGCCAGGGCACAAATAGACGAACATGTTCAATATGGTAACACATCTACAAAGAAGCTTGAGCTGAGGCTGTTTCCTCTAGATTCGCTTTGTTATCCATGCACTAAGCTCCATTCATATAAAGACATTTAGATAGGCCCTGTGAAGTGCTATAGTAAAATGTTCGTAACTAGAGGAGACAAACAGCATTCTGGGTGATTATAAACTGTGCATTGGCATATAGGACAGAAAGGAGGGCATCAATGTTCAAATGAATTTTCTAGATGCATTATTCTGCAGTGTTTCAGGACTGATTTTTATGCCATGGTATTTAATGTCTGGAACTTAACCTGCTTGGGTTTAGAATGTTTCTCTAATTGTAAGAATCATTAAATATATAGCTTCCTGACTCCATGGGATAAAACAATGGATTGAAAATCTTCAGTATAAGACAAACCGTGATTTGATTACATCTGTTGTTAGTTACATGCAACATGTTTCATTAAGACTAGGTTTCTCAAGGTGGGCGTGGTGGCTCACACCTTTAATCCCAGCACTCGGGAGGCAGAGGTAGGAGGATCACCGTGAGTTCAAGGCCACCCTGAGACTACATAGTGAATTGCTGGTGGCAATTTCAGGATTGAAGTCTCCAGTAGGTGATGTATTGTTGGGGCAAGCTTCCCCTTGCCAGTGTTTGGCACACTGTCCTGTTGCTATTGTCCACCTGATATTGGCCAGAAGGTGATATCCACCCTCTGCTCAAGCCACATTTTCCCTGGCCATCATGGAGCTTACCCTCAAGTCTATGAACTAAAATAAACCTTTTCCTACCGTAAACTGCTTTTGGTTGGGTTCTTTGTGTAGCAACTGGAAACTAACTGCCACAGTGAATTGGTACCAGAGGAGTGTGCCTGTTGGTACGAGAAACATGACTGTGTGGCTTTTGGCTTTTTGGAGTTGATCTGAGAGAGGAATATGGGAGGATTTGAAACTTTGGCCAGAAAGACACCTTACAGTGCTGTAAGTACAGCTTTCTGGTTTATTCCGGTTAGAGGTGAAAGACCTGAATGCAGTAAGAACTCTGGACTATGAGGTTTGGCTTATAAGGAGGAGAAAGAACTTTATAGTTATTGAGCTAGAACTACTTTATATGAGAGGCTGGCTGTGTTCTGCCTGCCTATGTCCTGAGAACGTGGACAGGGTTGCATTGCATAGAAATGGACTGGTGTGAGCAGAAGAATATGGCATAAAAAATATGAAATCTTTGGGCAGTAACTGCTGCAAATTCAGCTGCAATTATTTGAGAGACTACAACCATTGAGAGTGGGCCAGCTGGTCTGAATTTCATAGCAGGAAGAATTCAGACTCTTTTGAAGGGGCCTGAATGCTGAAGGAGTACCCTACTCTTCAAAGTCAGATTTATTTCCCCTCAGGATTAACAAATTGGTAGTCCACCTTGTATTATGGCGTATAACAGGGTCATTGAATTTGCCACATGGTTTTGATTTTTTGGAAATGGTCATGGACAATGTGAAATAGGCTTGCTGGATTACCTGTGTGGAGGTTTGATGGAGCCCTGAGGATAAGCTGTGGGTTGCATAGGAAACCCAATAGAAATGCCAGCACTGTGGGATGGCTGCCAAGGAGAGCTGCCTACACTGGATAGAGTTTTCCCACACTGTGAGTAGCCTAGCTAGAGGGGCAGAATTGGAATTGCAGAGCCTAGTTACTGCTTAGAATTATCTAACTTGGAGACTTGTCAATGGTTAGAGTTGTCAGACTTGAAGCTACAGTTTGATGTTTGCCTTGTTTATTTAAATCTTGTATTGCTTCAATGTATCTTTGTTGTGCCCAGTTCCATCTTTTGCACTGTGAATGTTTATTTTGTGCCATTATAATTTTTTTTCTTTTGGTATTATGGCTCAGTTAAAACATCTTGGACTGTGGAGATGTTTGAACAGCATTGGAATTGATAAAAACTAGGGGAACTTTTAAAGATTGACTGAAAGCTTTACATTTTACGTCATGGATGGTTATTACTTTATTGTGGTCAGGGGTAGAATGTGGTGGTTTGATTCAGGTATCCCGTCCCCCCATAAATCTAGGTGTTCTAAATGCTAGGTCCCCAGCTCGTGGCAATTTGGGAACTAGAGCCTCTTGGAGGCAGTGTATTGTTGGGGGAGGATTTATGGGTGATATAGCCAGCTTCCCCTAACAGCATTTGGCACCTTATCCTGCTGTTGTTACTCACCTGAGGTTGACGAGGAAGCGATGTTCAGCCTCTGCTTATGCCACATGTTCCAGTGCCACCATGGAGCTTCCCAACAAAATAAAACCTCCTCTCCCATCAGCTGCTTTTGGTCAGGTCCTTTCTGACAGCTATGAGAAGATAACTGCAACAATGCCCATCTTTGTTAAAGTTATAATTTTAGAATGTATTTGTATTCTTATGAATTACTGCTAACTAAATAAAAAATAAGTTTGAAAATTGAAAGCAAATTCTGGCATCTTCTTGGGTCATTACTTATTGAAGCTGTAAGTTTACAGCAGGAGCAGTTATGGAGTTAATTGAATTGGATAAATGAAGCAATTCACCATCAAGAAAGAGCTGATTTGGGCCAGGTGTGGTTGCACACACCTTTATTTCCAGCCCTTAGGAGGCCAACATAGGAGGATCGTTATGAGTTCCAGGCCAGACTGAGAATACAGAGTGAATTCCAGGTCAGCCTGGGGTGGAATGAGACCCTACTTTGAAAAACAGCTAAAAACAAACAAAAAACAAGCCAGTAAAGCCTTTTAATTAAGGGCTGGAGAGCTATATATAGCTCAACAACCCAAATTTGATTCCCCAGTACCCATATAAAAGCCAGATTCAAAAGATGGTGCCTGTGTCTACAGTTCACTTGCGGTGGCTGGAGGCCCTGGTGTGCCTATTCTCTGTATTTCTCTATGCTGTGCATAGTGGTGCATGCCTTTATTCCCACACTTGGGAGGCTGAGTTAAGAGAGTTGCTGTGAGTTTGAGGCCAACCTAAGACTACATAGTAAAAATAAATAAAGAAAGAAAAGAGCTGATTTTACAATTGCAAATGGGTCTGGTAATGTTAAAACACTTTTGAAGTAATAATGCAGTTATATCTCTAAAGCCTCTCTAATCCCAATAATAATTTTATTAGTTTCTTTAGAAGTATTAGTGCCAAACACTTTATAAAAAGTATGGTACACAGCTGACAGCTCAAACCCCATGTGTAGTCTCCCTCTGCTTTCCACATGAGTAAAATGAGGCATAAACATGTTTTCAAAACCTTTTTCATATCAAATGAGCTAATTAGCAAATGGCAGAATTGTGACTATCCAATTACAAACTCCTCTTAACATTTCTAGAGTTCTACTGTAATCTTTATAGATAATCATTAAACTTAAACTTTCTACAGATAGTCACATACAATGTATGCTTCAGTCTGCTCTCTGAAGTATTGCGCATATCTCTAAAGGACATTGTCTGATGGACCCTCCTTCTATTCTTGCTGCCTTCTTTACTGCTTGTTCTCCTTCCCTTTGCCATAGGCTCAGTGTCGGTACTTCTCCCATCCTACAAGCCACCAACCAGTGCCCATCACAGTCATGCCTCCTTTGACTGCTTACACCCATTTCCTTCCTAAACATATGATGTTTCTAAATATCCTGGGAGATTTACAAAGCCGCAGGGTAAAAATGAACCTGCCCACAGTGGTATTTTAATTATTTGCTTATTTGATTTGGAAGTAATAAGTAAAATTTTTTTTTTTCTTTTTGGTTTGTTTTGTTTTTACAGATAACCCACAGGATTTTTTTTTTTAAAAGTTCACATAGGTGAAGTGATGCTTAACTTAATAAGCCTTGTTCTCTTTTTTTCCATGAAAGACATAAGTCTCTGTGATAGAGAACTTTCTAACTTTAATATATATATATATATATATATATATATATATATATATATATTATTTATTTGCAAGGAGAGAGAGAGAAAGAAAAATACAGAGAGAAAAAATGGATATACCAGGGCCTCTAGCCACAATCAAACTCCAGATGCATGCACCACTTTGTGCATCTGGCTTTATGTGGGTGTTGGGGAACCGAACCCTGACCATTAGGCATTGTAAGCAATCACCATAACCACTGAGCAGTCTCTGAGGCCATAACTTCTTTTTAATACATAAACATTCTATAATTTGATCATATTACCATCCAAAATGTGTCTGTCTCTGTCTCTGTGTGTGTGTGTGTGTGTGTGTGTGTGTGTGTGCGTGCATGTGCATGCGTGCGTGACTTTTTCTCTGGCTTCTTTTACTTGTTTTTTGAGGCAGGGTTTCACTTTAGTCCAGGCTACCTAGAACTCACTCTGTGGCCTTAAGTTGGCCTGGAATTCACAGTGATTATCCTATTTCAACCTCCCAAGTTCTGGATTAAAGGCATGTGCCACAAAGCCTGGGTGCTCCTAACTTTTAAAAGAAGTCAGGGGCTGGAGATATAGCTTCTTTGGTAAATCACTTACAGAACGTAGGCAAGACCCTGATGCAATCCCCCATACTGAAAATTAGTTACTTAATTGACTGATTAATTAAATAAAAGATGTTTGAAGTTTCGTGGTGAAATAGATTCAAGCAACATGATACATTATGTCATGTGAGTCATATGAGAACCAGCATGAGAGGCATGGAGGAATCTTACAAGAAAACTTGCTTGATTTTATTCAGTCCCATTATTACTAAACAAAATTCTAGCCATTAAATTATATTTTTATTTGAAATGTTATTAATAATTTCTGGAACACAAATAATCTGAAGGGAAACTTTGGAAAAGTTGTTTTTATATCTCATGAAACATAGCCTTTTAAAAATAACTTTTTAAAACAAAATCTGAGGCTGGAGAGATGGCTTGGTGGTTAAGGCACCTGCCTGCCAAGCCTAAGAATGCCAGTTCCAATCTCCAGGTTCCATATTTAGCCAGACGCAAAAAGTGACACAAAGGCACAATGCCCCCACAAAAGGGCGCACGAGTCTGGAGTTCATTCACAGAGGCTGAGAGGCTGCTGGTGCACACATTCTCTCTCTCTCTTTCTATCTCTAGCTCTCTCTTTCTCTATCTCAAAAATTAATTAATTAATTAATTAAAAACCTGAGTTCACAAAACTTGACTTCCCCCAAAACACCTGACTAAAACCTATTTGAAAATAATTGGCATGTAAGATATATAATTTAAGAACTATATTTATGTGATAAAACTTTTCTACAACTTAGAATTCTTCATAATATTGACTTTGATGAAAAACAGAAAAATTCTTTTACTTTCATTTTCTCTACAAACATTGTCATATAGAGAGATTAAAAGTCTTCAGTTTTGTGTGTAAATTATAATTGTCCTCAGAATTGCAGTACAACATTTTTGAAAACCTAGTACATTTGGGATCCTGAATTATCATACAAATGCATGTTTAAAGTAATTTATAATTCTGTTAAAATAAATTGTGTTACTAGAGCATTTGATATTTTTACTTAAACCAGTAATGTGTCTATTCCTAACTTCAAAGGAAACAGGAAAGATAAGCCTGCCAGTGTGCTAAGGCAAAGAATCAGTTCTTTAGACAATATAGAAAACTACAACAGCATGTCCTTTGGTCATCAAATATGCAGTTCAAATACCTTTGTAAACTGAAGACCTTAAGCATATGCCAGACTTTCCACATCTTCCCTCTTTAAAGCATGGGGTCTAGACTCTGAACATGGTGACATAACCTCTTCATTTGCTTTAGGCATCATTCTCCCTGATCGAAATTTCTATTAACTAACATACCATGTATCTGTTACCCAAACACTCAATGTGCAATGAAGAAGCAACAAAGGTAATTGTATGATATGCATATAACTTATGAGGATATTTCCTTTTTTGAATGTGAATGCTTATGCCTATTCAGCATAGGTGTCCTATCATTATACTGGAAGAAGGGGTAACTTATTTTCTTATTACCTACATGAAAATAAGGAATATACTTTATTTGTGGATGGATTATACCCTGATCCTCATTAATACCTGCAGTAGATAATTTGGATAAGAAGAGAACTCCAAGCTGTTATAATTTTTTTGAGATGTGTTGGACATTAGAGTGATTCTGCAATGCTTTAAAGACTTTTGAAGTTGTTGCAATAGGATGAGGATGGATAGAGATCCTTAGATATGAGAAGATAGATTATAGTGTGTCAAATAATGGCTTCTCAGAGAATAACACATCCTAATTCCATGAACCTGTCATAGTATTACCTTACATTTTAAAAAAAAAAAAAACTCTTTTGGAAGGCATGTTTAAGCCATGAATATTATGTTGGAAAGTTTATTTTAGAAAATACAGGTGAATATTAAGTTAATCACAAGGTTTTGTTTGTGTAAAAGTGGGAGGCAAAAATGTAAAGAAAAAGATATGAGGATAATCAACTGGATATTGTTGGTTCTGAAGAAAAAAAGAATTTGAACAGTTTTAAAAGCTGATAACGTCAAGGTTAGAAAATCATATTGAGACTTCAGGAAAAAATAGTGTTGTCACCTTAATTTTAGTTGAATCCTTTTTTTTTTTTTTATTTTTATTTTTTTATTTCTAACCACCACAGTTTTAAGTTTTACCTTGTGTTGCTTCCAGCCATTACACTTATGGAAATGTGTTGTAGTAGCACTAAGAGTCTAATAAAATAGGAAGTGATACCTTAGGCTCTTTTCTTGAAGCTTTTTGATCCAATTGAATTGGCATGGTAGAGACCACTTTAATCAGTTTAGTCATTGTTAAAATACAATATTATATTGTATTGATAATGTGTTAAATTCCAATACACATCAAGTTGATCTGTGAAATGAGACTGAGTTTCAAATAGCCATCAGTGCTCAATTTATAATTTATAATTGCATACTGGCAGATTATTTTCTCTCCTCATCTTTCCCCTAACACATTGCATCAAACACATGCTTCTACCACTGCAAGTTCCAACCTCTTGGTGGTTGGTATAAATCTGTTACATATTGTCTTGTCTTCTAAGTTATCAACACAACAATCTCACCAACTTTCCACCACTACATGGTATATATTGTATTCATCAAGCATTCAATCATCTCTTACTCATTAGGTACCAATTGGACTCCAAACAAATGCTACAAACTTAAATATAGCTCCCTACTGAAACATTTATTTATGTGTTGGTTAAGATACTAGATTAAGATGAAGAATATGGACATGGTGGTGCACACCATTAATGCTAGCACTCAGGAGGCAGAAGTCGGAGGGTAGTTGTGAGTTTGAGGCCAGCCTGGGACTACGAAGTGAATTCCAGGTCAGTCTGGTCTAGAGCCTGACCCTACATCAAAACCAAAAAAAAAAAAAAAAAAAAAGAAGAAGAAGAACAAATCCCACAACAACAAAAAGATGAACAATTTACTCAATGATGGAAGTTATGAAGCTTAATTTTTCATCTGAATTGTGTTACATTGAAGAATATCTAGGAGTTTGAACTGAGTCATTCTCATTTGAAGATGTTGACAGACAATGAAGAAGCCATTTCCTGGAATATTGCTGGTTATTCTGTATAGAGAGAAGATAACATGTGGAAGGTCACATTCTGATTACAATGTCTCATCTCACAAAAGACTCAAGTGCATACATGTCATTGTCCAAAGCAGTCTACATGGCCTTCCATTGGTAGCAGGGCAAGGAAGGAGATGAACATGTACTTGATGTGCAATAACTATGATCACCACTACACTTTCTGAATTAAAGTTGTAATACAGATGTGTTTAGTTTTCTAGTTATAAATGAGAAGTCATGGCTGGAAAGATGGATTAGAGGTAAAGGCACTTGCCTGCAAAGCCTAAGGACCCATGTTCAACTCCCCAGAACTCACATAGGCCAGACATACAAGGTGACACATGTGTATAAGATCATACCTATGCACAAGAAGGCACGAGTCTGGGGTTCATTGCAGTAGCTAGAGGCCCTGGTGTGTCAGTTCTCTCTCTCTTCCTTTCTCTCTCTCTGTCTCTGTCATAAAAAATAAAAATAAAAACTGGGGCTGGAGAAATGGCTTAGCAGTTAAGGCACTTGCCTGCAAAGCTCAGGACCCAGGTTCGATTCTCTAGGTCCCATGTAAGCCAGATGCATATGGTGGTATATGCATCTGGAGTTTGTTTGCAGTCACTAGAGGCCCTGGCACACCCATTCGCACTCTCAGTCTGTCTCAAATAAATAAATAAATATAAATTAGAAAAAATGTAGGCACCTTTTAAAAGAAAAAAAAAGTTAAAAAATGAGAAGCAGCATTTTTTGGAATAATTCTTAACTGCAAGCTGCAGTATTCATTACAGTGTTCTATCTTCTAAAATTCAGAGCACAGCCACAGTTTCCTAGTACTGGAAGACATGGGATTCTAATGATAAATCCATTATTCTATCCATGCTTTGCTTCCTCTTACATTATAGCTAGCCCCATATTCTGACAAATTTAGAGGATCATTTAAACATCATTTTTATGCATTACAATGTGTATATAAAATGACAGTTTACCATACAATATTGTTAATGTCTTCGAAAATGAGAATTCAAACTAGTTTTAGCTCATTTGTTTATGGCTGTAGGCTAAGAATCTTGACTATTTCATAAAAAGATCATCCTCATGTAAAAATTAGTTACATAATAATAGTTTTGTCTATAAACATAAAGTCAATGGGATTGTTTTTCAGAAATGTGTAAAGGAAACTGGTATATTCAGGGCATATTTCACAGTTAGAGTTCTGGAATGAATACACAGTGTCTGTCCCACAAGAAATTCCAGTCACATATTCAAGCCACTGTGGCCAATATTTGGGTTTATTTATATATTTGTTCATTAGTTAATTAGATAGTTTCTTGAAGCAGTGTTCCATATAGCTCAGGCTGCTTTCAAACTCTCTATGCAGCTGAGACTAGCCTTCATCCTCCTACTTCCTCTTCCTGTGTGCTGGGATTACAGATGGAACCACAATGCAGTGTGGAGCGTTCAGCTGCAGACTGTGTTCTGGTACACCATGGAAGGCACCTGGAGAAGTCAGGCAACGTAAGCCCACTGGGCATATATTCTCAGATTGCAGTGTGGATTTCAATGTGGTTACATGGCACTGGAAATTAGAAAATAATGAAGGGAAGTCATTGTCACAGAAAAAGGGCCATATAATTCCTAATTTATGGGCTTGAGAGATGGCTTAGCGGTTAAGGCGCCTGCCTGCTAAGCCTAAGAACCCAGTTCCAATCTCCAGGTCCATGTTTAGCCAGATGCAAAGTGACACAAGGGCACAATGCTGCACTTGACCACAAGGGGGCTCACACATCTGGATTTCATTCACAGCAGCTGAGAGACTGCAGCACGCCCATTCTCTGTCTGTCTCCCTCTCCCTCTCCCTGTCTGTTTCTCTCTGTGTCTCTCTCCAAAAAATAAATAAATAAACAAACAAAAAATAATTCCTAACTTACGAACAGCATTGTTACCAAGTTTACAGCATCTTTCAAGTCATTTTACAGGCTTGTAGGAGAACAAAGCGTTTCAGGAAACAACCAGCTATCTGAATCAGAAAAGAAATAAATTCTAGGTGAACTACTCAACCTGAGCTCACACAGAGTACAAGACTTATTAAAAATCCATGATTCTATAAAGCTTGTATGAGACAGAGGGGGTAATAAGTGAAGTAATGACAAGACCCTATACTGATGATTACTCCTGTAACAATGCCTTAGTGACCCTCAAATAAATGCTTAATTTGTTTCTTGGCAGGTAACACCCTTGGAAGGTGATGTGGTCAAAGAATTATGAACAAAAATTGTTTTTTTTAATAGCTATATAATGAAGCTTGCAGGATTTTAGAACACTGAAACAAACTTAACCATTTCACATTGCCATTTTCTACTCTGAAAATCGAAACTGAAAAAGTGGTTACAACTATAGTATTTTCATCATCTATTAAAATATATCAATTCTTGGGCTGGAGAGATGGCTTAGCGATTAAGGCACTTGCCTGCAAAAGCTAATGATGGAGGTTCACTCCCGCAGTATCCACATAAAGCCCAATACACAAAGTGGTGCATGAATCCGAAGTTAGTTTGTAGGGACATCAAGTCCTGGTATTCCCATTCTTCTCTCTCTCTCTCCCTCCCTCTCTTTCTCTCTTTCTCTGTGTGTGTCTTTCCTCTATATCTCTGCTTACAAACAAATCAATAACAAAATTTTAAAAAGATGATATAATTTCTTTACTTTTCTCACTTACTTAAATGTGTGAAATGCCTCCAAATTAAGATAAAACACTATTGGGCTAGAGAGATTGCTTAGTGGTTAAGGCACTTGCCTGCAAAGCCAAGGACACAGGTTCGATTCCCCAGGACCCATGTAAGCCAGATGCCCAAGGTGATGCCTGTATCTTGAATTCTTTTGCAGTGGCTGGAGGCTCTGGGGTGCCCATTCTATCTCTCTCTCTGCCTTCCTCTCGCTCTCAAATAAATAAATAAATAAAAATATTTTTTAAAAGATCTAACAATACTGCTTATAGTTATAAACGTAATAGCAAGTTTGTTAGACTAAAAATTCATAAATATTGGTCTTAGATAGAAATATAATTCTGTCTAAATTAATTACCTTTTTTTTACTGCACTGTTATTATTTTTCACACTGGAATACACTATCACAAAATCTGAACATTATAAGAATATTTACTTCTATAGTTTCCTTTAATGTTTATCTAAGGAAAGCTGGAGAGAACTATATGTATGCTTTGTATGATTTGGAAGCTGTCTGACTTCTGATTTTGAGTATGTTGTATCTTATCTACTATTGTGTCAGAAGAAGAAAGCATCCAGAAAGTTTGAGTTAATACACAATTAGGGCTTAATGGGAATAATCATGGTCAATCATTAGTTTGGGAGAACAGTCTTCCTTGTTTTTGTTTTGTTCTCATTTTAAGACAGAGTCTCACTTTGGCCCAGGCTGGTCTTGAATATAATATGCAGCCAATGCTTGCCTTGACTTCCTGTGTATTCTAGGTTGGATTCAAATGCCTGAATTCTGGATTCTAAGCATGAACCACCATGCCCAGCACTTCCTTATATTTTCTGACTAATTTTCTGATCATCATTGAAAATCCTTTGTAAATGTATCTAGATCAGTTTTATCCTAAGCCTGGATTTGTTCATACATCAAAGGCCCTTTTGCTACACTGTCATTCACTCTAGATTCTGCAATAAATGCAGACCTGATGTTCTCTCAATCATTAGAATGGTATCCAAAAGAAAAGTCAAGTGATTTTGCTAGTATTGACTACAATTTAAAAGTGACAATAGGGCTGGAGGGATGGCTTAGCGACTAAGGAATTTGCCTACAAAGCCAAAGGACCCAGGTTCAATTTCTCATGACCAAAGTTAGCCAGATGCACAAGGGGGCACATGTGTCTGGAGCTCATTTGCAGTGGCACCCATTCTCTCTTTTTCTCTCTCTCTCTCTATCAAATAAATAAATAAAAATAAGAATATTCAAAAGTGATAATAAATTGTAATCATAACATCTGAGTGCAATAAGGAAACAACCTAGAAAGAGGAGCCCAGGACTCTAGAAGAGCTTTTCAGAACAGCAGATTCACAAAATGGTACATCTAGAATTTTAGTATCAAGAAATAGATTTAGTAAAACTCACTAGCTGGGGTTATAGCCAATGAAGGAAGGAATGAAGTAAAAGGAAAAAAAAAAGATTTTGGAATTTTGGAATTTTTAAAGCAAATTATAGTTAATTCAAACATGGAAAATCAAAATTCTTTGAACAGAGATTATCAGTATATTTCACCTTTAACTGAATTAATGACATTACACATTCCTAACTAAGATGAAATTTTAATTATTCTTTGGCTTAAAGCTCAGTATAATCTTGGTTTCATAACATTCAAAGATACTAAATACTATATAAAAGTTAATATTAGGGCTGGAGAGATGGCTTAGCAGTTAAGGTGCATGCCCTCTGACCCTAAGGACCCCAGTTCGATTCTCCAGTTTCCATGTAAGCCAGATGCAGGGGCTGCGCATCTGGGTTGTTTGCAGTGGCTGGAGGCTCTGGGGTGCCCATTCTATCTCTCTCTCTGCCTTCCTCTCTCTCTCAAATAAATAAATAAATAAAAATATTTTTTAAAAGATCTAACAATACTGCTTATAGTTATAAATGTAATAGCAAGTTTGTTAGACTAAAAATAAATATTGGTCTTAGATAGAAATATAATTCTGTCTAAATTAATTACCTTTTTTTTACTGCATTGTTATTATTTTTCACACTGGAATACACTATCACAAAATCTGAACATTATAAGAATATTTACTTCTATAGTTTCCTTTAATGTTTATCTAAGGAAAGCTGGAGAGAACTATATGTATGCTTTGTATGATTTGGAAGCTGTCTGACTTCTGATTTTGAGTATGTTGTATCTTATCTACTATTGTGTCAGAAGAAGAAAGCATCCAGAAAGTTTGAGTTAATACACAATTAGGGCTTAATGGGAATAATCATGGTCAATCATTAGTTTGGGAGAACAGTCTTCCTTGTTTTTGTTTTGTTCTCATTTTAAGACAGAGTCTCACTTTGGCCCAGGCTGGTCTTGAATATAATATGCAGCCAATGCTTGCCTTGACTTCCTGTGTATTCTAGGTTGGATTCAAATGCCTGAATTCTGGATTCTAAGCATGAACCACCATGCCCAGCACTTCCTTATATTTTCTGACTAATTTTCTGAACATCATTGAAAATCCTTTGTAAATGTATCTAGATCAGTTTTATCCTAAGCCTGGATTTGTTCATACATCAAAGGCCCTTTTGCTACGCTGTCATTCACTCTAGATTCTGCAATAAATGCAGACCTGATGTTCTCTCAATCATTAGAATGGTATCCAAAAGAAAAGTCAAGTGATTTTGCTAGTATTGACTACAATTTAAAAGTGACAATAGGGCTGGAGGGATGGCTTAGCGACTAAGGAATTTGCCTACAAAGCCAAAGGACCCAGGTTCAATTTCTCATGACCAAAGTTAGCCAGATGCACAAGGGGGCACATGTGTCTGGAGCTCATTTGCAGTGGAACCCATTCTCTCTTTTTCTCTCTCTCTCTATCAAATAAATAAATAAAAATAAGAATATTCAAAAGTGATAATAAATTGTAATCATAACATCTGAGTGCAATAAGGAAACAACCTAGAAAGAGGAGCCCAGGACTCTAGAAGAGCTTTTCAGAACAGCAGATTCACAAAATGGTACATCTAGAATTTTAGTATCAAGAAATAGATTTAGTAAAACTCACTAGCTGGGGTTATAGCCAATGAAGGAAGGAATGAAGTAAAAGGGAAAAAAAAGATTTTGGAATTTTGGAATTTTTAAAGCAAATTATAGTTAATTCAAACATGGAAAATCAAAATTCTTTGAACAGAGATTATCAGTATATTTCACCTTTAACTGAATTAATGACATTACACATTCCTAACTAAGATGAAATTTTAATTATTCTTTGGCTTAAAGCTCAGTATAATCTTGGTTTCATAACATTCAAAGATACTAAATACTATATAAAAAGTTAATATTAGGGCTGGAGAGATGGCTTAGCAGTTAAGGTGCATGCCTACGAAGCCTAAGGACCCCAGTTCGATTCTCCAGTTTCCATGTAAGCCAGATGCACAAGGGGGCACACGCATCTGGAGTTTGTTTGCAGTGGCTGGAGGCCCTGGCGTACCCGCTTTCAATCTCCCTCTCTCTCTTTCCCTTTCTCTGTCTCTAATAAATAAATAAAAATAAAATCTTTTTAAAGAGTTACTATTACTTTCACATGATTAACACAATTCTAAGTTAAATAATAAAATGTTGACTAAGAAAATAGATTTCAATGCTAGAATATTTCTTCTTCTTCTAGGAAGAAATGTATTTGTCATCAACAGCAATCCTTATCATTTTCTCCTCTATAGCACTTAGTTCTCCAGAGAAACAAAATCAATGGAATCACTAGAAAGAACCATATACTTATTTATCTATCTATAATCAGTGATATATATATATATATACATATATATATATATATATATATATATATATATATATATATATATATATATATATATATATATATATATATATATATTCATATGTAAATTTATTATGAATAATTGGCTCATTTATGGAGGCTGAAAAGTCCCAATAATTCAGCAAGTTGGTCAACCAGGAAAGGTCTTAAGTCTGAAAACTTAAGCCTGGAAATGTAAAGCAGTGAATTACAGTGTTAGTATATGTCTGAAGTCAGGTGATAAGCCATGTCCCCACTTGAAGACAGATAGACAAGGTCAATGCTCTTTTTTTGGAGTTCTAATTGAAGCCTTCAAGTGATGGCATGAGGGCTACACCCATGTAGGGCAGTCTATTTTATTCACTCCATCAATTTTAATACTAATGTTTGCCCAAACATATAGATACTTTGTGGCCCAGATGATAAATGCAATTAATCATCACATCCTTAATACCTCCATAATTTGTAGAATTTGGAATTACATTCCATTTTTTAATTTTTTAATATATCTTATTTATTTATTTGAGAGAGAGAGAGAGAGAGAGAGAGAGAGAGAGAGAGAATGGGGGTGCCAGGGCCTCCAGCCACTACAAACAAACTCCAGATGCATGCACCCCCTTGTGCATCTGGCTTACATGGGTCCTGGAGAATCAAACCAGGATCCTTTGGCCTTGCAGGCAAACGCCTTAGTCACTAAGCCATCTCTCCAGCCCTAAACTATTTCATTTTTAATGTGTTGTATGTACATGTCTGTGTATGAGTGGGTTCACAAATGTATGGAAGATAAACAACAACCTTGACTGGAGAATCGAACCAGGATCCTTTGGCCTTGCAGGCAAACACCTTAACCGCTAAGCCATCTCTCCAGCCCCCATTCCATTTTTTTCTGACAGTATAGCTCAATTGCTTATAGTTAGTCATTAATTCATACAATTTTTCCCCATTTTCCTTTATCCCATGAACTTACCTAAGCAGGGGTAGAAAGTACCTCTAGCCTACTTGAGATCTTATTTTGAGTGAAGCATAATACCTAATATTGATAGCAATTAGTAAAATATAAAAATAATTTATTATGTATTTTTCTGTAAATTAACTATATCCATCACAGTAAAGATGGCCATTCAAGATTATATTATATCTTATACAGTATATATATTTACATTTTATTTATTTATTTATTTATTTATTTGAGAGAGGTAGAGAGAGAGAAAAGAGGCAGATAGAGGGAGAGAAAGAAAGAGTGTGCCAGGACTCCAGCCACTTAAATGAACTCCAGAAACATGCACCACCTTGTGCATCTGGATTATGTGGGACCTGGGGAGTCAAACCTTGGGCTTTGCAGGCACGGGCTAAAACATCTCTCCAGTCCCAACATACATATATTTAACACAATGCTATATATTTTCTTCCTTCAACTGGCATGGTATGAAGAGTGATATAAGAGGTGCAGCTCAGTTGGTAGGGTACATGCCAAATATGCAGGAAATCTTGGGTTTGAACCTCAACACTGCATAAAATAGATATGGTTGTGCATGACTCTAATCTTAGCACTTGGGAAGTAGAAAAAGGAACATCGGGATTTGAAAGTCATCCACTGATACTTACAAAATTTTGAGCCAGCCTGGACTACATGTGACCCTGTCTCAAAAATCTGAAATAAACAGTGTATATTTGGAAAAACAGAGACCATTGGAATGCTTGATCTGTTACTCTTACCTGGACCGGATGAGCTCTGTAGAATGAACTCACAGTACAGTGGAGAAGAAAGGTAGAGTTGGTTACTGATATGAGGCTCTCAAGAGTTAGAATGAACAATGGTCAAAGAACATTTAGAGAGAAAAATGCTATCACTGGGTGAAATGGAACAATGGCCAGAGAAACGTCTTTTTTTTTCTTTTCAGATATTTTTCTCTCTATTGCATAACTTCTGCCAGACTTGGGTTTTTTTTTTTTATAATTTATTTTTTATTTATATTATTTTGATTTTACATTCATAGTGTTGACTCCATTATCCCCCTCCCTGTCTCCCTCTTCCAAAAGGACCCTCATCAATGGGGAATGTGGGTCATACATTGTGGCGGTAGTCAAGAGTTCTGGGGGATAGGCCAAGTCTCTGTGCATAATGCCCCAACTTGTGGCAGAGAGAAGTTTCCAGCCGTGAGAGAAGAAAATGTCCAAAGGTACCTTGTGCCTATCTTCCTCTTTAGGTAGGTTTATACTATTTCTTAAAATTTTTGTAACCAGCAGCTTCCTGAGGACAATTTCCTGTCCAGGTGATTGGCAGGCTCTTTGGGATTAACTGTGAAGAAAGAGAATAAGGGTGTTTGCATTTTACAGAAACTCTTACTTGGAATCAATCTTATTATCTTTTTGGAAGATGAAATGTCACATCTCCTTGAGGTTCATCCTTTTGAACAGATAATCAGAGTCTTAAGGTTTCAGTTCCTGGCTTTATAAGTTGCTGATTATGAAGAAGGGGTCCACTCTTAATGTTTTGAAAGACTGCTGATATCTACCTACGTACCCATATAACTACACGGTAAGCATTATAAATGGAGCATATTTCAGTGTGTAATATTTTCTTGAAATTATTTTTCTTCTCAAATAATTTCAGATTTATCAAATGATAGAACAGAAAGAATATATTTTAGTCAGTTACTACTAATAACAACAGTTGGTACAACAAGTAAGATATATATATTCTAAAATCATCCCCAGGTAAATAAGCAAATACATAGCAAACACTGAACTAATCAGCCGAAGTATACTGAGTGTGAAATCTGCAACCTGCCCAGCGGCTTAAAAAAAAAAAAAAAGAGAGACTCTCCAAGACTAAGTAACAGATTATGTGAGGGAAATTTCATTAACATGGGGAAGTATTTTAAGCTTTAAGACTTTGGTAGTATATAAAAGTTATTTAGAAACTAGGCACCCACTTCCGCATCTCATTTACCTAACTGATGAGAGATAAATGAGCAAAGCATTTAAAGCACAGCCTTGAGGTAGTTTTTTTGCACATGAGCCGCAGTGTAACTCTACTAAAAGACACGAGGATCATTAACTTGCTGTACCACAGTGCCAGCAGCAGTCACTAACCTTTTCTACCATAAATAGTTTCAGAAATAGTAATAGAACAATTATAAATCACAATTCTCATCACTGATTTAGTACTTTTTTTTTTTATATCCAAACCAGAATTTCTGCAAATGGTATGACTTTATTATGTATAAACAGGATGCTATTATTTATTTAAAATGCCATTAACTCTCACTGTGGTAGAGGGAAAATAATCTATCCTTCCTCTTGGGAGGCCTTTTTTTTTTTTTTCTTTAATGAAGCAAGTAAGAGATAAATATTCTGTAGGTTGTTTTCTTTTCACAGAAGAAAGTTCCATTTACAGAGAAGAGGGAACATCACCCACTTTTGGACAGTGTTTGAATGAGCCTTGAGTAGACTAGACTACCCCTTGCTGAGGCAAAAGCTGATCTTAAAATGGCTTCATAGAAAATAAGTCCATATTAATAGCAATTTAAGATATGAGGATGCAGTCTAGTATTTTGAGTCCTGCGTAGTATCACTTGGATTTACATTCACGTCTGTTGAAAGGGACATCTAGGCTGATGTCCTTTCCCTGCTATTATAAGGAGAGCTATGCTATGTCTTTACTTTTATAAGTATATACTTGAGTCATTTTTGGAGAAAATAGTCGTGATTTTATTCTTTATGCTCAGTATACACAATGTCTCCATTTTTTACTGTATTGTGAAGACTGAATCCCACAGTGTATATGCTGTTAAATGACAGCAAGGAGGTGTGACTTTCCTTTGCACAGTCATTGGAAGAGTTGGATAAGGAAAGAAAAGCAGAGAACTTTGAATATACTTAGGTATTATATCAAGGGGTTTTTTTTTTGACAAATCATTTGAGTTTTTTAATAGCGAATCTAGCCATCTTCAAGAATATCAAAGACAGTTTTATTTTTTGCTTTCCATTTCCAGTATCTACTTTTATTGTACAAACCATGATTTTCAGGTCTAATAGACACGTGTTCACTATCTCACCATTAATCATGATGCCATTTGGGTACATATTCCTTATAATGTTGAGGTAGTTCCCCTTATTCCCAGTCTGCTTATTTTGACATGATGGGGTTAATTGTATTAAATTGTGTTAAATGCTTTTCTACAACAATTTACTCGGCAGTGTAATTTTTCTTCTTTAGGTTACACAATGTACTAAGTTACGCATCTATAAATATTGAACCTGCTTTGCATACCTGGAACAATCCTTTTGATACGTGCTGGCCATTGACATGATAATATCAGTATGTTGCTGAGGATCTTTACATCAAGATCCATGGAAGATGTTATGCACAAATTTTTGTTTCTTGCAATGTTCTTGTCTCACTTTTGAACTGTGCTATGTTCATTTTGACCTTAGCAAATATGATAGGAAGTATTGTTTCTGATAAAGCTTTATAAAGGAGATATTTAAATTGTGGATTTTTTTCTTAAATTTTTGTAAAAATCAACAAAGAAAGTATGTAAGTCTTGTAAGCTTACTCTTAGTTTGATCTTGATCTACAACTTTAATAGCAATAAATCTATTTACCTATTTTTCTTGTGTTGATTTTGTACTTTAATTTTAATGAAACTAGTTTATTTCACTAAAACATGAGATTTGTGGCACAGAATTGTTAACATAACTTTATGATCTTTTTATGATCTAGGATATCAGTATTTTGGCCCAAATCTAAATAATGATCTCTTCAAAAATAAGCATAAATAAGAACACCTAGGATTTTATTTTATTTTATTGTCACACCTTGTAAAACTTTCAGAAAAACTAAACATGCTAGGAATACTTTATTGATTAAGCACTTTCTAGAGCAGATAAAGCAAATTTTGGCTATTTCATCCTGTATGGACAAGTCTCTACATATTTGGAAATAGTAATTTGGGCACCAATCTCAAATCTCTGACTTTTCCAAAAGTCATCATGAATCTGTAGTCTTCAAGCTTTCTCTTTTCATGAGAAAGTAATGGCATACATGTATATGTATATAGAAACTGAAACAGGAAATACAATTTTTTTGGCAGGTGGGGGACATACTTAAAATCACAGAGAATTTATTTCTGTAATATCTTAGTAGACCTGCAATTATTTCAACATGGAGTATTCATGTAGCAAAATATCTATTAACATTTAGTTGATCCATTCAGGAAATACACTGGTAAAGACAGACAGGGTTCTTGGTAGCTAGAAGCTTTTTTTTTTTTTTTTTTTTTTAATAAATATCTACTTGGCCAAATATAGGAATTTATTAATTATATTTCTATTAATGTTATTATCTTACAGTATGAACTAAGGAAATAATACTGGAATCACTACTAAAGAAAATTGAAAAATAGAACTTTAGTAAAATCCAGAAATTGTCTTTCTAAAACATGCTGTTAAAAAATTAAAGGAAAACTTACTATTAAAACATATTTGCAAAACTTATGCATGATTCAATGTTTACATGTAATATTCTAACAATTTTTAATTCTCAACAATGAGAAAATAAACCATTCAATTAACAATGAACAAAAATGTGTACATATATCGCACCCCAACAAGAAACATTGATGATAAATAAGGATATTAAAGAAGCTCACAAGAATACCACTAGAGAATTAAAAATTGAAGCAATCAGATACTTTATACCTGCTAAGAGTAAACTATATAAAAATGATAATGCTGGGGATTGATGGGAACATGGCACACTAGGGATTCTCTAGTACTAATTTTGATTTCATAATTATTAAGCCATTTGAAAGACAGTTTATAGTTTCTGACAAAACTAAACATATCTCACCATTTGACATGCCAGTTTCACTATTAATTAATTAATTACTGAAAATATTAAAAACTTGCCTCTACACAAAATTATACATATTTTTATAGTAGCCTTAACCAGAGTTGCCCAAACTGGAAAGCAAAAATATATCTTTAGAGCTTGTGGTATAAGCTAACAAATACACAGACATGGCATGTTGTATATGTAATTCAAAGAAATATAGAAAATGTTCTGTGAAGCCACAAGAACATGTAGAGGAAAGATAAATGCAATTGTAGTAAGTGAAAGAAGCCATTCTACAGAGGTTATATTCTGCAGGATTCCCACAAAATCTGGAAAAATGCAACATTATGGAGACATAAAAAAATTCAGGAGTTAGTGAGGCAGAAGAGATGAATACATGAATTGTTGGAAAATTTGAGAGCAGTGAATGTATTGGTGTATCATTCCAGCAATGCTGAGAAAGTAACGTTGGATGAAATGGAAAAAAGCAGTGAAAGCGATAAAAGTAGGACTTCACAGCCTAATGTATTTGCAGCTCCATTTGATGTGTGCTTATGATACAAGCGTGTACCTTCACAACAATGATTTTTGATTTTCACCAAAGCATAAGTACGTACATAAGTATGGTCTGGTTTTCCTGTCAATAAAGCCAAAGAGAATAAAATACATAACTATAAAATTATCACTTTTAGCATTTTTGTCTTAGAAATTTAATTTCGTTTCCTACTATCTTTACTCTCCATTAGAGATATGTCCAAGTATTAGACATATTTTCCCAAAAGACAAATTATAAAATTAATGATGTATCTAGTAGCACAGTCCAGGAACATAGGAGAGAAGTTTGTGTTACTAAGCCAAGTACTTAAGAATTTTCAAGTACATTTATTGATGTTAGTATTATTACATGACATGACTCAAGACTCTTAGTTATTTGTCAGCATGAAGATAAAATATTATATTTCTATCTAATGGAAAAGTGATATGGCAACCTAGTTCTTTCTTTCAAGTTTCAACTGTTTTATTAAATTTATGGGAAGTGATTATATAGAGCAGGGCCTTAACTACAGATTTTCCATGTTCTTCCAATTTGATTCAAACTAATTGTTAACCATATAACTTGTTATTATGCATATATCTTTTCCATTCTGATATGTGATGGTCAATCCAGTAATGTTGAATTCATTCAGTAACAAAGCACATTTAGGATTTACATCTACAACCTTACTTCTTAGGGCTTTACAGTGGTTTGAATGGCTGTTCCCCAATGAATTCAGGAGTTTATTAAAACTTATAATTTGGATCTCCAGCCACTGGCTGGAGAAGTGTCATTGCAGGCAGACCAGGAATTCCAATCTAGAGATATGCAAAGTGCTTGAGCTGGGTAGACCTGGGTTCCTGAAGTGTGCTTGCTTGTTTGTGGTGCTGGTGGTGGATTTTCTCTCTGTGGATTTGGTAAAGGAGGTCAACTTCTTTCACCATTATAGAACTTCCTTTAGATCCGTAAGCTTCCAATAAATTCCCTTCCTCAATAACTGTGCCTGGTTTGGAAGTTCATCCCAGCAACTGAAGCTCACTGGCACAGCTTGGAATTTGATGTTCATTGGAAGCTTCATTTCATAAGCTGATATCTTGAAAATTCCTCTAACTTTTTGAAAATTATTTGCTTTTTTCCTATCTCCTTAGACATTAGGTATTGGGGACTTCCATGATAACTAAATGATTTTGTCTATATTTTTAAAATGTTTATTCATTACTTTATACCTGTACTTAAGGCATTTTGATCATAATCCGTCCCATTATTTTTCTGTGACTCCCCCACCCCCAGATCCACTGAACCTCTTATTTCCACCTAGTCCATTGTCTGTTAAAACGTCTTTATTTCATGCCATCATTAATTATCCATGATAAAATGTTGGTCTTGTGCAGGTAATGACAACTGCTTTGAGGTCATAAATGCAATGACCACATCCTGTCCAGGAGACAGCATTTCACAACACTTCTCCCCATTCTCTGGCTCACACATTACATTTTTTTTTTTTTTTTTTTTTTTTTTTTTTGGAGACAGACACAGAGAGATACAGATAGAGAGAGGGAGAGGAAGAAAGAGATGGGCACGCCAGCAGTCTCTCAGCTGCAGCGAACTAACTGCAGATGTGTGCGCCCCCTTGTGGCCAAGTGTGATTGCAACTTTGGGTCACTTTGCATCTGGCTAAATGTGGGACCTGGAGATTGGAACCTCTGGAGATTGGAATCAGTGTTCTTGGGCTTAGGAGGCAGGCACCTTAACCGCTAAGCCATCTCTCCAGCCCTACATTTTTTTTTCTGCCTACTTTTCCACAATGCTCCCTGAGCCTTGAGGACTTGTTAGAGATGTCTTGTTTACCACTGAGCATTCAATAGTCACACATTCTCAACACTTTGATGAATTTTGATTCTGCATAAACTGTGTAATTAATTTTCAGAATCTCAGGATACAGTGTCCTCTACAAGATGCAGAGGTAAGGCTGATGACTACTTAGATAATCAGTTCCTTTCCTTGAATGTGCTAGATGATTGTGAAAACCTATATAGCATAGGAGCCTGTGAAGTTCTTAGACCATAGGGAATGTCTGATTAATACTGCTCCCTGAACCTCATCAGTTTGGATGCTGTAATATATTTTTCTGGCAGGAATTCCCCTATCTCATTCTCTATGGCCAGAAAATGAGAATATGTCATTGCATTGATGATCAGATTCCAGAGAATGCTCAAAGGGGCTTTGTACTTCCCAAAGCAAAGTGCATCTCATAATATTCCAAGCCCTGAGGCCATTTAAGAGCAAAGTCCTTGTAATATAATTGACAACTCATAAAACTGAGTAAAATTACTGAAATTGTATAATACTGAATACAAAATCATACCATGCAATTAAAAGCTAGTTTGTAATTTTTGGTTCCTGTCTTAAAAGTGAAAGGAAAATTTTTGTTTCCAGGCTATTTTTCTTTTTAAGATGGATTACTCAGAATTTTTTTTCTTTTGTATTTTATTCCACTTTGATAAATGAATTGACTCTTTTATGCTGAAACCATTGAGTAGATGTTCTGTTCTGAACATGTGTGTGAGCACATGAGTGAGAAAAGCAAATACCTATTTTTCAGATACTGTCATTTTTCTCTTCCTAGCTCTAAATGTGTCTACTTTTCATTGCTGTTCTCTCTTTCATACATTTCATCCAATTAAAGATCGTTGCAGCTCATTTACAAGGTAAGGCAAAGTGTTCACATGAGTCACCCTTATCATTAATCCTACCTTCACACATTAAATGTTGAGGTATTTGAGGTGCTAATACAGACAATATAATGTATTTGTCTAAGAGTAGCTTAAAAAATCACACACTAATTGTACTTGAAAGTATTTTTGTTGAAACATGCAACAGCTGGCTTTAATCAGTGCTGCCTATCCATGTGAAACTTATAGTAGCTAAAATATAACTGACTTTTCCCTACAGTATTTCCAATATCAAAAAATATTTCTGCCATGTTTTGTTTATTAACTTTAGAAATGTCAGTATCTGAATTCCTATTACAACATAGCCATGCCTTACAATAAAACAGTTTATATTTTGGGTGGTTTCACTTATATTAAGAATGTTCATTTGCCATGCCGCCACAGGTCAATTTTTACTATAGGGAATGCTACCTCCTTCCTATTACAGTGTGATCTCTCCGACCAGAAGAGTAAATTCCTTCCCAGCTCCCGAGATGAATGTAATAGGCAGAATTTTAGCAAACACAAGTTTCCACTCATCTTCAGAATATGATAAAGAGACTCCATGTAAGTTATCCTCAAAACACAACACATAGATTAAAACATAAGTTCTGGATACGGAGTGTGTTAAGTTTAAACCTCAGAACTGAGCCTCACTGGTTAAGACATTGCTGAATCTATTTCTGAAATCTGGGAAGACATTAACAAACACATTCTATACGTTTTTTCTGGGAGTTAAGTGTAATAGTAAAGATAAAGTTCTGAGAACAGTTCCTGATAGAAGACAAGTAGCAATTCCATGTAGATATTATGGCCTTCTCACAGTCAGTTCAAACAGGTTACCACATTTCCCTTAGTCAATTTACAGTGAACCTAGGCCCATAGTGTGGCAAGGGTGTTGAGTGAGTTTTCACCAGCTGATTCACTACGACTTCACCTTGATTCTGTTCTTGGTGCCTCTTTAAACAAATAAAACCACCTTTGTGCCTACTATAGATTTTATTCACTTAGACTCACTATAAGTGTGTACCCACTATAAAATGTTAACCCTGAGGATTAGCTAATTTTTAATGGTTTTCCAAATCAGAAAATATTGCCTTTATTCTGATATCCTGATAGTAGCAGCTCTGTGAAATGACACTGAGGTATTTTGAAAGTTATAATTTTATAAACAATAAATAACAAAAATCAAGTTCAATTTCTTATATATATCAGAGTATGTTTCCTTCTATTCAGAACATTTGCATGGTTGGTCAATGAAGTTAATTATAAATGTCAAGGACTGATGTTCTTTCTACTATTTATGCCACCCTCAGTGTGTGCTTTATAAATTAGCATCATTTATAGAGATAATATTTCATTTAAGTATGATTCCTTTCCAAGAAATGTATCATCAAATATGACCTCTGGACTGATGGTATAACTAATTCATTTCTAAAGTATATGGACCACCAAAGTAGAGAATGGAAACATTCCAAATATTGTTTTAATTTTTATTATTATTTATTATAAGAGAGAGAGAGAGATGGAACTCCAAATGCATGTACCATCTTGTGCGCATGTGTGTCCTTCTTTCCTTTGCATCACCTTGTGCATCTGGCCTACGCGCAACCTGGAGAGTTGAATATGAATCCTCAGGCTTTACAGGCAGGCACATTAACAGTTAAGCCATCTCTTCAGCCCTCCAAATGGTTTTTGACAGGACAGAATTTACTCTGAATATGGACTAGGGAAGTGGACTCATGAATTTATTCCATGCATGAACAAAGCTCCAGTTATTCCTGATTCAAAACAAGTTGCTACAATCGTACTGGATGAGTGTATCATTTTTAACCCTTTACCTGCATACTTTAGAATAGAATTTTGATTTTGCCTCAGAATTTCGGGTGTTTGTCATGAGAAAAAAAAAAAAAGAACTGGAACAGAAAATGACAAAAGTCACTGGAAGCCAAACTTTTCTTTCTGGTTCCCTCTTTCTTCCTCTTCCTTCTATTCCCCCCTCTCTCCCAAACTTTCTTTCTTTCTGGTCCCCTCTTTCTTTCTCTTCCTTCTATTCCCCCCTCTCTCCCAAACTTTCTTTCTGTCTGGTTCCCTCTTTCTTCCTCTTCTTTCTATTCCACCCTCTCTCCCAAACTTTCTTTCTTTCTGGTTCCCTCTTTCTTCCCCTTCTTTCTATTCCCCCCTTTCTCTCTCCCAAACTTTCTTTCTTTCTGGTTCCCTCTTTCTTCCCCTTCTTTCTATTCCCCCCTTTCTCTCTCCCAAACTTTCTTTCTTTCTGGTTCCCTCTTTCTTCCCCTTCTTTCTATTCCCCCTTTCTCTCTCCCAAACTTTCTTTCTTTCTGGTTCCCTCTTTCTTCCCCTTCTTTCTATTCCCCCCTTTCTCTCTCCCAAACTTTCTTTCTTTCTGGTTCCCTCTTTCTTCCCCTTCTTTCTATTCCCCCCTTTCTTTCTCCCAAACTTTCTTTCTTTCTGGTTCCCTCTTTCTTCCCCTTCTTTCTATTCCCCCCTTTCTCTCTCCCAAACTTTCTTTCTTTCTGGTTCCCTCTTTCTTCCCCTTCTTTCTATTCCCCCCTTTCTTTCTCCCAAACTTTCTTTCTTTCTGGTTCCCTCTTTCTTCCCCTTCTTTCTATTCCCCCCTTTCTTTCTCCCAAACTTACTTGCTATTCCCTTTAGGGTTTCTCACAGCATGGAAGCCTTAACAGGTATATTGTTATGTAGAAGTCTGGGGCTCCAATGGTGACTGCCTCAGTTTATCAGATGGAAGACATCCCCTTTGAAAACCGACCTACAAAATTTAGCTTGTTTACCTGCCTCACACTCTTCTGGATGTAGGTGAATCACAAGTCTTCCCAAAATTCAGATTCTGGACACAGGACTCAGTCTGCTGCTGCTTATGAAAGATTATGTAAATCTTTGAAAATTACATGAGATATGGCCCATTGAGCACATCTTTAGAAAATACCGTTCATGGGCTGGAGAGATGCCTTATCAGCTAAGGCATTTGCTAGTAAAGGCACAGGACCCAGATTTGATTCCCCAGTACCCGTATAAAGCCAGATGCACTAGGTGGTGCATGTCTCTGGAGTTGTTTGCAGTGGCTAGAGGCCCTGGTATGCCCATTCTTTCTCCATATGCCTCTTTCTCTCTGTCTCACTCTCTCTCAAATAAATAAATAAATAAATAAATAAATAAATAAATAAATAAAATTTTTAAATAAGAAAATACCATTCACCACAGACAGTACAGAAGAATGTAAATATTCCTGTTAATAATTTACTGCAGAACTTAGTCTTACCTAATGTAAATGAATTATAGGCTAGGACTGGAGGGATGGCTTAGTGGTTAAAGCTTTTGCCTGCAAAGCCAAAGGACCCAGGTTCGATTCCCCAGGTCCCATGTTAGCCAGATGCACAAGAGGGTGCACGCCTCTGGAGTTTGTTTGCAGTGGTTAGAGGCCCTGGCATGCCCATTCTCTCTCTCTTTCTCTCTCTTCCTCTCTCTGTCAAATAAATAAACAAAAATAAAAAAATGTTTTAAAAAATGAATTATAGGCTAGATGTGCTTGGGAAAAAAAAATGCAAGGTCTGAAAATATGTAGGTGAGGCTTTCACTGAAAGGGCCCTTGGACAGGTTTCAAGCCATTGCACAGAGTAAAATTATACATATTTAGTGGAAAGAAAAGAATGAGGAATGTAAAAGATAGGGAGAGAAGTGGAAGGTTTCAGAAATTCAGGTAGAACCTGGGAAACTTCCAAGTAACTGATTTACTTTTTTCTTGATGTTGGCTCTCTCTCTGAGCAACTCTCTGGGCTCAGATGTTTATGGCCGTGGCTCCCAAAGCCACAGGCTCCACCAGCCTCTTTCTGCTGCATGAGTGTGAGTGTTTTGTCCATTACAGCTTCTCTCCAGCCTATGCAGCTGTGGGAAACTGCCCGAAGATGAGCTTTTGTGTGACTTTAGAGAGTGTCTTCATGATCCCTAAGAATAGTGCCCCTCAGATCCTTTATAACATTCAGAAGAAAAGTTAGTATAGTTGAGAATAAGATACGGCTATAGAAGTAAGCAAAAGATGCTCGTTGTTTTTGCCTGCTTAGATTGCAATAACAAGTTCTGAGTTATGGAAACACCAACATTTGCTTCTCAGACTACCGGAAACTCAAAGTCTTCGCTCACAGTGCCAGTGTGGTTAGGTTGTGGTGAGAACTTGTTTCTTGGCTTGTGGTTATACACCTGCTCACTGTATCTTCCCATGTGGCCGAGATAGCTCTGATTATTTTATTTCCTTAAAGTCACATCAATATGAACAAAAGCACCATGGGCTCTCTACCTCCATGATCTCATCCATTCCTAATTGCCTCGGAAAGCCTCCCTTCCAAATACCACGTTGACGTTTACGGCCTTAGCAGATGAGTATGGTGGGAGTGTGTACAATGAGGCCACAGCCATGGTCATGCTGTAAAGGTCTTAAGGATCACATGCTAAAAGAGTGTTATGTTCAAATCCATGCAAATGATGACTCAGAGAGTGATTCATATCACAAGACTGCACAGTCCCCTCAGAGACTTAAAATAACTGGGGAAATTGGGAAAGGAAAGTTGAACTAATACATACATGAAGAGGAAAAAAGCTGTTGAACATACAGCACAGAGCCATAAAAATGACTTCTAGCCAACTGACATGAAGTGGATGGATTCCATGTCAAAAATGTTTAAATTTTAAAATATGGATATTTCAAAGAAAACCAGTGCTTGGTTTTAGTTAATGAGATAGCAAGCAAAGAAGATTTTAGAGATGAATTTACATGGCCCTTTAATTCTGTCTATTGGGAATGCCCACTAATTAGTGATAAGCATTAGAGGTTCAGAATCCTCTCCCCCTCCTACCCTAGCCAAAACTGAGGTCTCCAAAGTGCTCTGTGATTTCGCTCCATGGGACATAACCAGCCTATCTTCTTCCCTGAGGACTGGCCCACACGTCTACAAGCTCACCTTCCACAGGTCTGTCTGTTAAGCCCCTGGGGAATGGACATAACAGCCCTGGTGCCACTCTTTCACTCTCTTGCTATTCTGACTTTTTTCAAGCAAGGTGTGTATTTCTTTGTTTCTATCTCTCTGTTTCTATGTCTCTGTATCTGCTTCTGCCTCAGGCTCCTATTCTGTTCATATATGTACCACCTTCCCTTCATTCTCTCTCTCTCTCTCTCTCTCTCTCTCTCTCTCTCTCTCTCTCAGTTTTCATGGGTCACACCCAAGTGCCTCTTCCACCACTGGTAACTTTAATCAGCCTGTACACAAGCAGCAGCCTGTAGTCCCCAGGGCTCCCTCTTCCTGATTTCCTTCCCTTGCTATGTGCACAGTGAGGGATCCCTTCTCCCTCCTCTCAGAAGCTGCAACACTCTGACTCTGGCTCCCTGCTCCTTCTCCTCTGCCTAAAACCGCCATTCTAAGACACTAAATAAAATCTGCTCCTCTGTATGCAAACCTCCATTACATTGCGTAAATATACAGAAGTGGGGCTAAGGGCATTCTTAGAAGGAAGACATGATTAGCATATGACAGATCTGGGCTTAATTTCCAGCACCAAAAATAAATAAATGAGTAAACTGAATAAGTGGATAACATCACACAATGATACTATGCATGATATATTAATTATCTCGTGAGTTAATTGTCATGAGATTTATCAGTAGTGGGTGGAAAGGTAGAAAAAGAACAATCAGTGAGTTTAAAGGGGAAACGGAGCTATCATAAATATATTAAAGGACAAGAAGTATGAACAATAGCATTTTTAAACGTTTGAATTAAATAGAAAGCTGTCACTTGGTTTGATGGCTGTAAGTGTGTTTTCTACTTCCTAAATGAGAAATCACATAAAAGTGAGTTTAGTAGCAAATTGGAAATAAAAGAGATGAAAATTTTTTTTTGGCAAACATTGATAGAGAAAAAATGAGGGCAGCAGCTTCATAAAACTCATATGACTTTCTGTTCTGAGAACATGTTTACAGATTGAAGGTAACAATGATTTTTTTTTTTGTTAGAACAGTTGGAAGAAATGAACTTGAACAGAGGAAGGGTCAGGTTTTCCTCTGAGAGACGAGGGCTAGAGAATGAGAAAGACTACAGGAGAATAACACAGATGGACTGTGAATGGTTTGGTAATTATGATTGACATGGAATGAGTTTAGGAGACTTAAGAATATAACATATCTAGTAAATGGTGTTCAATTCAAACACAAACAAAGCCCCACATATCCAGGCCAATAGTAGACTTGGATCAAACAGAATCCAACAACTGAAAGAAATGAAACCAAATTACTATTTAAAGGCATTTTCCAAATAATGTCATAAGGATATATATATTCTCATAGCTCTGAAAATCTTTAAAACCTTTTATATATTGCTCATTGACAATCATCTTCCCCAAATGACAAATGATTTCCTTAAACTCTCCTCACTGTAACTCTGACCCTCCGCTTGTTTTCTATGGGCCAATAATCTTGGAATTTTCTCTTAAGTAGTCAAAGCCCTTTCTAATAATATTCAAGTTATGTGCATTTCCCTCTACTTTCCTATACCCAGTATGCTCTTTGTGTGAATCTCCATCTATTACCTTGAACTTGCATCACAGAAGCTAAAGGCCTGACACCACCAAATGGATCTTCACAAGATACAAGTGAGCTTGGAAAATAACAATAGAATCACCCAATGTTTTTGAATATAAAGAAAGGCAGGGGCTGGGGAAATGGCTTAGCAGTTAAGGCGTTTGCCTGTGATGCCTAAGGGCCTGGTTCAATTCCCCAGGTCCCACATAAGCCAGTTGCACAAGGGGGCACATGTGTCTGGAGTTTGTTTTTGCAGTGGCTGGAGACCCTGGGTGCCCATTTTCTCTTTCTTTCTATCTGCCTCTCTCTCTCTCTCTCTCTCTCTCTCAAATAAATAATTTTTTTAAAAAAAGAAAAGGAAAAAGAACGGCAGGAGATTGAAAAAAATGCAAACAAAACATGTTTACCCTGTCATGGATGGTAAAGAAAGTCATCATTGAAAATAATTTGCTGATTATTTTCTGACAGTTTTTAAAATATTAATGATTTTCAAGGAGAATTCAAGAACTATATTGTTCACAGTTTGAACATATAGTTGAATAAAATATGAAAATACCAGCTTTTAATAAAATCGCATGTACTATCTCATGCATATAGTCAAATCATTTTCAATTGTATGTGGATGGTGAAATTTCTAACCTCAGGAAGCATAGCTATACAACCTAATAATGACTGCCTTTGAAGGGAAGACATGTGTCAGAGTCTCCAAAAGATCTACTCACCATAACCCTAAAATGTTCCAAGACTTGTATTGTAGATGAGGATCTGACTTAGTAGTTGAAAGAAATAAAACTAAGTAGTCCAAATCAACATTAATGCAATGGGAGTACAGAGGCAGAATGCTCCTTACAACCAAAAATGCTCATGCCTTAATTCATAAGTATGCACTTCACATAGAGAAAGGGACTTTGAACATGGAATTAAAATAGAGGTCTCCAGATAGAAAGATTATCTAGACTTTACAGTTGGGCTCAGGCTCAATAGCCAGAAGAAGTGATATGATTGAGGTAGAAGAGTAATAGTTAGCCATCTACAAGCCAAGGAAAGCAGGCAGCTTCTGCAGCTGGAAAGAACGAAGAATGGATTTTGCCCTAAAGTCTCTAGACAGAGCACAACTCTGATAATACTTTATTATCATCCAAAGGACCCATATTTATGACTTCAGGAATTGTACAGAAATGTATTTGAGCTATTTAAATCCACTGAATTCATATAACTTGTTAGATCAGTCAGAGTAAATGAAAGTAAAACAAAAATAACAAAATTGTGTCTTGTGAACCTATGGAGATAAGACCAAACCAAGGGATATTAAAAAAAAAAAGGATGAAAAATATTTTTATTTGATTTTATTCTTCCATAATTATATATTTATAGATAGATAGATAGATAGTGATGGCTAGCATAAGCTCAATAAATATGCAGTAATTATTAGCAGCTACAAAAGAACCTCAAGCCATAACCTATTTACATCCATACTTTCTTTTTTTAAAATATATTTTTTCTTAGTTATGTATACAGTATATATACAGCCATGATGGTACCATCGTTAGCCTTCTCCCTGTCCTCCCCTCATGGGTAATGTGGGTCTTGCCTTATGGGGATAGCCATCAGTTATGCGGGAGAGGCAACGACTCTGTGCATAATGACCCAACTCATGGCTCTAACAATCTTTCCACCCCCTCTTCCACGAATATCCCTGAGCCATGTTGGGTTCATTTTAGGTCCATTTCAGTGATGAGGTTTTGGGAGTCTCTGTGTCTCTGGATATGAGTTGGTAGGGGTTGAGTGTTCTTTGTGTCTATCTCCTTCACCCTTGTGCTGGTACCAGGTTTGATGAGAAAGCAGCACTCTTGCTCATTTCCCCTATAACTCAATGGCTTCAGCTGGTGCCCTGTTGAGGTGCGATGGGCTGATTCTCTCCTCAGGTTCTGCATTCATCTGAAAGAGAGAAGCAGATTCTCCAATGGATAGTGAGGTCAGTGCAAGATTCATGGATAACCATTATTATTTTAGAGAGAGTTTAATAGGTATAGGCCCTCTTGTATCCCACTATTGGTGGAAGCTTGATATTGGAGAACAGGCTCATTTTTGGATATGGTTCTCACTTGTTTCCCCATTTCCAGGTATGGGTTCCATTCCACTGAGCAGATCCCATAGCCAAATCTAGAGCAGTTGGCAACCCACCATGGCTGTGTACCACTACTGCACTTGTGTGAGCATCACGTCAGGTTGTTTGCTGCTGAGTAGCTTAGACCACGAGTTGCTTAGACAGCTGGTCATTTTCCCCCAGCCACTTATGTAGCACCTTCTGGCACTAGACAAGCTAACTGTCTGGGGACTGACTCTCTTCCAGATTCCATCCAGGTCTCTCTGTGCTCTATCTGAATAGTATATGGTGTCTTCAGCAGTAGGGTCTTACCAATAACCTTTGGTTGGTCATCAAGTACCCTGACAGAAATCTGTCTTCTTTTGGGAAACCTTGTAGGTCTCACTGATCAACAGCTCATTGTGGATGTTAACCACATGCTGGTATTAGGAGTTACAGATCAGTGCCAAGGGAAAAGAAGGAAGAAAAGTATTGGTAATATGAAAGAGAAGAGAGAGAAGAGGGAGTGATAGAGAGAGAAGCAAGAGAAGATTGAAGTTAGTCTTTATCATACCCTCTCCATACCCCTGTGATTCAGGTGTTCTCTCCAAGCACCTGACGTAGGTTCCTCCTTTCAGTATGTCTTTAAGGACATAGGATTTTATGGTACCATTTCCATTTGGGTCCAGTTTTTTGTCATCCCCCCAACTGTTTCCCTGCCCTCCCACCCCACTATCTCTATTGTCCAGTCCTTGAGATGTTTATTAGGTGTGCCAGCATCTTGGGAATATACAAATTAGGAGCCAGAGATAAGTGAGACCATGTTATGCTTATCTTTCTGTGTTTGTGTGAGTTTGCTAAGTATCATCTGTTCCAAGTTTGAACATTTTTCTTCAAATTGCTTTTTGTCATTTTTCCTTACTGCTGTGTAGAATTCCATAGTGTAGATGTACCACATCTTAGTTATCCATTCATCTAATGATGGATATCTGGGTTGATTCCAGCTCTTAGCTATTATGAATTGAGCAGCTATAAACATGGTTGAGCAAATATCTCTTAACTGAGACTTGGAGCTTTCAGGGCAAATGCCCAGTAAGGGGATAACTGGGTCTGTTGGTACCTCTATAGTTTTCCTTTTTAGGAGTCTCCATATTGCTTTCCATAGTGGTTGAAGCAGCTTACATTCCCACCAACAGTGAATGAGGGTTCCTATTTCTCCACACCCTCGCCAGCATTTGTTGTCATTATATTTTTTTTTCATGTTTCCTATCCTTACTAGGGTAAGATCACACACATACTTTCAAGAACTAAAAATTTCTGAGAAGTTGCTGATCTATATTTTCCTACCATGTTATTTTTCAAACTCTATGTATACTTTCATGATCTTTGGAAAGGATAAAATAATATCTAAAGCTGCCCACAGTGGCTCATACCATTAATTCTACTACTCAGGTGTCTAAGATCAGAGGACCACTGTGAGCTCAAGTCCAGCCTGAGCCATAGAATGAGTTTCATGTAAGCCTGGACTAGGTTGTGACCCTGCCTCAAAATTAATTACCTCTAACACTGGATAACTACACAAAATTGGGGCTGCCTTGCTCCTAATTTCTATCACAGCAACCAACATCATCTTAATATGACATGTTCCAGCTTCTTCCTTCTAGAAAGTTAAAAAATAAAAGGAGAGATTACAGTTAGACAACCCCAATTTCCATATTTATTTACTTATCTGTGCCTATTCTAAATCAATATGTCTATAATGATGTGGAATAGAACAGCAAGCAAAGAGCCTGTATTCACATAGTAAAGATAGAAAGAAAAACATACTAACAGTAAGTCAAGAAGCCTCAACCAGTGAGAAACAACCATTCATTCATGTGAACATGTGGAGGAAGGCCTTTTAGGTTGCAGAATCTTATGTGAAGTCCTGACCAAGAAAAAGTCTTGGAATATAAAGGAGAGAAATGTTTTCAGGTGATAATTAAAGCTATTCAGGGGCCAGATTGTATAGGAACTTAAGAGTCTGGGGTGATGAATCTAGATTTGATTCTCCATGTGCTGATAGTAAATTTATAATAACCATTTCAAAAATTTCTAGAGATTCCCCTAAACTACCATCTTAATGGCTTCCTATTATTCAGGCATATGGATATGTTAGGATTCAATTAACCATTTCCCTATTATTGGACACTTAGGTTGTATGACTTGGCTAAAGTCCAACAGGAATCATTTAGTGAAAGAGAATAGCTCCACCTTTATATTACTTCAACCAAATGTCAATTAAAATCATTAGTATTCATCAGAGATGATGTATGATACTGAAAATTATAATTAGGTAAGAAATACGGATTATTATCCCTGATATAACTTATTTTGACATGTGTGAAAATAATAAATGCTAAAACTAATCTCATGCATATTTTAACAATCCCTAGAGAGCAATTATAAATCTAATGTATGATCTTTTAATATAAATAGTACCACAGTTTTATAGTGCTCTTTTTGAAATAAATACTCATTTCACAAGATAGGAGGTATCAAGGAAAATATGCTATACAGTTTTATTGGAAACAATAATAGACAAAGAGGATATATTTTAGTGATAATGTGACTGATTATCATAGGCCCTGGGTTCAATTCACAGCATCAAATTGTGAAATGAGTAATAAACAAGACATTGATGCTCATAATGGAAGCAGTCATCATTTTAAAAGGGTGATGTTGATAAGGCAGTGATAATAGTGGTGAAGTGTCCCATTTTTGCTACCTCTCCTGGACTTATGAAGTCTGAATCTCATCAGTAGTAGCTACAGATGCCTCTTCTTGCTTTCGTCAGTATTCCCTAGGGTGGGGGCCTTACTCTATTGTTTGTTTGTTTTTCCATTATCCATTTCTAGTTGAGAAAAGCCTAGAGATTCCTTCTTGAATATTGATTTGGGAAGCATTAAAATAAATATATTGGTTTACAGAAAAATACAATTATATTGAAATTTTATGATCTACATTTTCCAACTAGATGAAGGCTAGACTATCAGCCCTTCACAGATGGCTTCTAGGTTGTAATAGAAGACTTGGCTCCAGTAACTACCTGCAAGTGTAGAAATATTCATGAAAGTAATTTGGTATGAGTTTATCCAAGCTATAGGAACTTGGATGTAATCAGTTCACAAGAAAATAGAAAATGTCTTAGTATATACCTGAGCCCCAGAAACACCAGCCAAGCCTGTCCTTCAGTTTGGTATGGGGTTGGTGTTGTAGAGCAAAGACAGCCTCGATATCTTAAATGCTGCCACTTTCTTGGTCACCTGTAAATTGAGAGGAAGCACCAAGTCTATCACTGTAGACATGCAAGGTCCCTGTTGGTAATGAGGAGGGCCAGCTTCTGCTGTCCTCATCCCAGGGGTTGAGCTCCTATAACAGCACGTGCTCTTTGTGAGGCCCGGAGGCTCACACAAGCTGTGTCCTGCTGGGATGGAGCTGTTTGGATGGCTCCCACTCTACTCTTTCCACAGCGGTGTAGTGTCCTGCTCTACAAACAGACAAACAGATACATAAATCACACTACATTTAGGCCCAGACCCAAGAAAGGGTAGACCCTATCTTGAACACTTTAAAAATATTTCTATTTATTTGTTTACAACCCGAGAGAGAGAGAGAGAGAGACAATGGTCATGCCAGCTTTTGCCACTGCAAATGAACTCCATATGCATGTACCATCTTGTGCATCTGCCTTTACATGGGTACTGGAGAATCAGTCAGGTCATTAGGCTTTTCAGGCAAGCACCTTCCACGCTGAGCTATCTAATCAGCTAGAACTTTTTGTTTTGCTTTTGTTTACTGAGTTTTTTTTTTTTTTTTTTTTTTTTTTGAGGTAGGGTCTCACTCTAGCCCAGGCTGACCTAGAATTCACTGTAGTCTCAGGGTGGCCTCAAACTCATGGTGATCCCTCCTGCCTTTGCTTCCGGAGTGCTGGGATTAAAAACGTGTGCAACCACACCCAGCTTATTGTGGGATTTCTTAAATAATAGCTTCTTTTATTTTTTTGGCTACAGTGAAGGCTTAGCAGTTAAGGCACTTGCCTATGAAGCCTAAGGACCCAAGTTCAGTTCCCCAGGACCCACATAAGCCAGATGCACTGGGTGGCACATGCATCTAGAGTTTTTTTGCAGTGGCTGGAGGCCCTGGCACACCCATTCTCTCTATCTGCTTCTTCCTCTCTCCCCACCCCCCGTCTCTCAAATAAATAAATAAAATATCTAATTAAAAATATTTTTGTTGCTGTTAATTTACAGGCCCTTCTCAGATCAGGAAATAATGATAATTCTTCTGTTTCGTTGCCCAGTACAGAATTCTTCTCCACTTACTCCCAGTAGTTACCTTTAATTCCTTCTTCCTATATATGTCACTCAGCCCTCTTGAAATTCAAGCAGGCAAAGTAAATTCAAACCCAAGTTTTCATTATTAGCCTTAATAAGTTTTTAGTTCCTTAATAATTTTCTTTGAATTTCATTACATTCTATGACCAAAGTTGCTTTGTATCATAGACCTCCCCACCCCATATCCTAAAGTGCTGACATGGATGGGTGTAGAGGCATTCTAACAAGTGAAAGAATATATCTTTGAATCTCCATGTAAATACTAACTATTGCAATTTAAATATGGAAATATGAGTATGAATAATTTTTGTAGCTATACAAAAAATTGTAGAAAAGAAGATGTGCCTATATTTTTCTGAATAATTCTTTCTCCCTGAGTGTCTTGGGCATGCACATGGAATCCAGATATCTTAGCTACTTTATTTATCAATGTGACCATATAGCAAAGTCACAAGCAACTTGAGAGAGAAAGGCTTAATTTTGGCTCATGGCTTAGGTCTGTAGTCCTAAGGGAAAGAATATATATTATTCTCATTGTGCTCATTGTTATGACCAAATACCTGAAAGGCAGCAACTTAAGGAAGGAAAGAGTTTGTTTTACTTGGCTTCTAGGGGATACACTCCATCATGGTGGAGCAGGGTAGGGTGTCAGAAGGGATACAAAGCCGTCTGATCACTTTGCAGTAAGAGTCAGGCAAAAGTTGAGGCCTGGTTATAAAACTTCAAAGCCCATGGCCAGTGACCCACTTCCATCACTTAAGACTCCATCTCCTAAAATATCCACTGATTTACCCAACAGCTACCACTATCTTGGGGATGAAGTGTTCAACCACATGAACCCATTGGAGCAAAATTTTTACATTCAAACCACAACAGCCTGACAGCAGGTATGGTTACCTGCTGTAGCACACAGCTTCAGGTTTGCTGAAATGAACTTCCAGACCAGGCACAGTTATGGAGGAAGGGATATTATTTATTGAAGCTTACAGATCCAGGGGAAGTTACATAATGGCAGGAGAAGCGGCCTGCTCTTCACAGGACCAGGCAAGAGAGAGAAAATCCAACCAGCCACCACAGCACACAGAGCAAAGCTACAGCCAAAAGCCACAGCACACTTCAGGAACTCCTATTAGGCACACTGCATATCTTTACAATGGAATCTCAAACCCACCATCACACCTTAAGATCAGACCCCAGTGACATTGCCTCTAGCAAGGTGGCTGAGGATACAAACTATAAACTAATAAAACACAGAATATATTGGGGGCCATATATTCAAACTACCACACCTGCTATAGTGGAAGGAATAAGAAATTGCTGGCTCACATCTGGGCATATCAGAAAACAGAAGGGACAAGAATCAGGGCTGGTCTGTAACCTTAATCCATTCTGCTACCCCTGCCCCACAATACACAAATACACAAAGACCTACTTCCTCCAGCCAGATCACCCATTCTAAAGGTTCCACAGCCTCCCCAAATAGTACCACCACTTTAGACACATGAGCCTGTGCAGGATATTTCACATCCAAACGTAACACCAACATGCTGAGAAATCTGCGGTGTTAGACAGCAGCTGAGTAAAAGAGCTAAAAGAAGCACAGAGTGTCTGAAATAGAGTGATTGCTGGAACGAGATGCCTCTGATATCACCTTAATATGTACCTGCTACATGACTTCAACTGGCAGCTCAGGGCTTCAATGTTCTCCTCTCTAAACAGAACCCATATGATTATTTGAAGATTAAATGTTTGGCATGGCGTAGGGAATCGATAAGTGTGATCAATAACTGTAAAGTTCCTTGTCTTCAGTCAGCAACTGTTGCTTTAATGCTTAGTAATGAAATTTGTAGTCCACAGAAAGAGCAACTTTTTCTGAGCACTTAGTATATAAGAAATGTTTTTCTCTGGGCTTAAACATACCATCATTAATTACTTGCAAACATTAATGATAGGTATGTCTACTACTTGGACATTGAAAGTGAGTAAATGGCGGTGCAGAGATAGCAGTGTGCTGAGCATTTTATAAGCAGAGCTCATAAGAACTGGAATTCAAGTAGCAGAAGTCTGCCTCCCTAACCCATGCACTCTTGCTTTATATGCCAAGACACCTGTTGATTCAGATAACTAGGCCGCATGTAGAAGAAAGAGACATTTTCCTACAGATACACATTTGGGGATTAAAAAGGAAATAAAATAGTCTCTTGTTGGAGAGAATGGACAGTGATTTGGGTCAACAACTAATACTAATCAGGTATAGTTGCAGAAGACCCTGATGTTCATTCTTTGTTACTTGGAGAGCATTCTGGACACTAGGGGACTTTTCATTGTTCCAGCTAGAATACCTACTTCAGCTCTCCACGATTAGCGGCTTCCTTACACTGGCACATAACATCCCCTGGGCTTCATTTCTTCAGTTCCCTGAGAACTGATTAGCAGGTCCAGGCTACTCGGCTTTCCCAGACACTCAATATGCAAGTGATATCTTCTGATAAAAACTCTATGCCTCATAGTTGGCTTATTTTATACAGAGCAGGTTATTTCTTCAGACTTACCTTATATGAAGAGAGTCCTAGGGACAAGTAGAGGGAATGAATCTCATGTCCTGATGGCAAGATGGGAAACTGGGGACTGCTTCTACTTTCTAACTTGTTGGCCTAATCACAGAGGTTATTCCTTTAGCCACACCATGTAACATTGTAGAATCTTCCCTAACCTCATGCATAAAGGTAGTAGCCCTGAAAGTTATCAGCAACATGAGAGAACAGGGAATTGAGAAACAGGAGCTAAAATAAAATGTGTGTTTTACCACAAGTTGATAACTTGATCTCAAATTTGCATATCCATTCACAAGTTTAAAAAGCACTTTTACATCTAGTAAGCTGTATATATATACTAGATAATAATCTAGTATATCTTACTTTTGAGAAAAGAGGCACAAATTATCCCCATATTCTAGCTGAGAAAATTAGGACACTGAGAAATAGATATTTTTCCTTGTTTGACTCAGTAAATTAAAAACAAAGAATCAATACTATAGATCAACACTGATGATCATTTAATGTATGTAAGAGATATCAGTTAAATTCATTCAAAATGATTACTTCTAAATACCAGTTTAGAGTTTGGCCCCAGACGATTATAAACCCTGTGTGTAATGCATTAAAAATAATCAAGAGACATACAAGATTTTTAGTAGTCAGGATGAAGTACTGCTTACCCTGTACTGGTAGTAAGTGTGTGAGTTTTCTAAGTATGAAACTTTTCCATTTAGAATGTATTTGGTTATTATTTATCATGACTCTATTATCAGCATACTTTCCCTACCTGAAAGTAACAACTACCCCTTTTTTAACCAAGATTAAATGAACGACACAAGGATAGTTTGCATAAAATCTATTGTTATATTTCTCACTGTATTCTTTATCCTTTTATAGTTGTGATTGTTTGATTCAGTTGTCCTCCATAAACTTAGGTGTTCTGAATGCTAGGTCCTCAGCTGTTGGCAATTTGGAAATTAATGCCTTCTGGAGGAAATATATTGTTGGGGGCAAGCTTATGGTTGTTATAGCCAGCTTCCCCTTGCCAGTGTTTGGCACATTTTCCTGCTGCTGTTGTCCACCTGATGTTAGCCAGGAGTGATATCCACCCTCTGCTCATGTCCTGTTTATCCCTGCCCTCGTGGAGCTTCCCCTCAAGTCTGTAAGCCAAAATAAACCCCATGCTCTTATCAGCTGCTTTTGGTCAGGTGCTTTCTGCTAGCAACAAGGCGCTAACTGCAACAACAGTCATTGTAACACTTGCCTCTAAGTAGACTTTTTATAAATACGTATTTTCTCAACTTCCTATCTTGGCACCAAAGAGTCTGCATCCAAAAACTGACCATGAGGGTAATGCTGATGGCATGGACAGCGGCCTTGCAAGGTCGTAAGGAGCTGACAAGAGTTTTATTCTTTGGGTACTTTTTGTCACATATAGACATGTTGTCGATTATAAAACCATTCCTAAAAACCACTAAAACTCAGGTCAGAGCAGTATTGATCCACTGTACATTAACTTATTTTATTGCAGATCAGTTAAGGACTTTTAAAATGTTCTAATAGACTGTTTATTATGTACTCTAACATTCAGGTGTTAACCATTTATAAATAATAGTTCTTTTGTGCATGTCTTTTGGATTTGAAGAGGTCAACAATTTTTAACAGGGTGAATTAGTTAAGAAAGTGACACATAGATTAGTACACTTTTTAGTTTTCTTTTTCTTTTTATCTTTTTATTTTATTTTATTATTATTATTTTTTTTTGGTGCTGAGGACCGAACCCAGGGCCTTGCGCTTGCTAGGCAAGTGCTCATCCACTGAGCTAAATCCCCAACCCCTAGTTTTATTTTTTAATCACTTTTTTTATAAACAAAGTTGTGCTCTTATACTTCTCATCACCACCCTAATTCTATTGAAGGTCTTTTTCAGTTGGGTTATTGGTATTCATTTTGGGGACCAAAAGGCCTCAGGCAACACTTGTTAAATCTTTTGATGACATCTTCTTTTCCATCAGCTAATATTACAGTATTCCACATATTGATGCAGAAAAAATAGGAAAAGCCCTTTATTATATAACTAGTTTATTATTTGGTTGCTATATAAAATTTTCTAGATGATGATCTAATGATTGTTACAGGTATATTGTTTAGGTTGGTTTACCTGTATTGTAGATATATTTTACTTCTGTTGAAGTTTTTATTCAGATTACATGATAGCTCACTAATTGGGGTTTATTGGTGATCAGTTGGTCCATATGTATTTTGAAGTACTTTATATGAACCCCAGTTTCATTTTTATTTTTAAAGGAAAGTAAAAAGTAATATCAGAATGCTATATTTTCAATTAAGTCATTTTTCTATATTTTGTACCTAGACAAGTTATCTATTTCATTTCTGGATGTCATTCATGTTGGGAAGTTTTATAAATTTCCATGTCTGTATGTTATTTTTAAAATCATACATTAATAAATCAACAGTTCTTCTTTTGCCTGGTAAACAGAATATTAATGATTGTTGGCTATTATTACATTTAGTTTTACAACACTGCTATTCAATGTCAGAAAGTTCATATTTTATATCCAAATGAGATTTATTTTAAGTGATATAAAATCATCACTTGGTATTTATCAACCTTTATTTGTAAAAAATTGTATAATTTAATTTAATTCTCAGTACATTATTAATTGAACTTTGTTTTCCATTATAATGATTGTTAATCTAATCTTCCTGACATATAGTAATATACTAGTTGCCCTAAACCACAGGAAGTTAACCATCCTGTATCAAATACAGTACTATGCTAGACATTGTAATAAAGTGATGTTAATTCAGTATCTTTCTCCAACTGTCATTTTTTTTTCTATTTTGTCTGTATAGCAAGAACAGATCAAGGTAACTGGTTCAGCATAGGGGTCATCTGAATTGACTGTCACAAGTGAGGGATTTTCTAAATCCCATGATTTTCAATACATCATCCATTTTCCTTTCTTTGGCACCCCCATTTCTGAATAAGTCTTCTCCAACTAATTTAAAAATGCTAAAATTCCACTCTTACTGCAGCTTTATTCCTTTAACCTCTGCTAAATGCAAATTCCCCTTTCAAAATAATATTTAAAAAGATTAGTGTTAATAAGCTCCTTTGAGTATTTCTTCAATAAAAGCTTTCATGAGAGGAAGAGAAAAATATATAACTCGCGGAATAAAATAAATACAGAATGAAGACAGATTTTACTCGCCTTACTTTTTCCTGGATCATACTGTAGAAACTAATAAGGGAAAATTCACAGTCTTGTACTGTAGAGCTTGTTACTGCTGAATTTTAAGCCAGAGGAGAGGATCCCAACTCTATTGGCATAAACAAGCAGAGAGTCATCTGATCTCCTAAATAACAAAACAGTATAGTAGCCTAAAAGTACACATACTTTCAGAACCTTGGAAAAAATGTTATTTTGGTCACTGAAATGTAACATAATATAATTGTGTGACATGAACTTCATTTTGGACCATCCATGCAAACATCTACATGTGCATGTGCACACACATGCACACATATACACACACACAATCAACAATTAATATCATCATAATGTTTTAATACCATAAAATGTAACATGACATTCCTTTGGGTATACTTATTATAAGTTTTCCTTTAGAGGGAGCATTTGATGATCAAAAAAGAAACATTAAAATTGAAAAAAATCTCGTAAATACATATGTATTTATTCAGCATTGTCTAAGGGTGAAAAATCATTGTCCAGGTGTGTCCAAACCTTTATTACTCTGACTGTAACACCATCTATTGAAGCACGGGCTGGTCTATAATTTTAGTGTCTAAACACTATCGATTTTTCATATCTTCTTCACCAGCAGAAATCCTGTTTGTATAAGCGAAGAGCAGTAGGCCCAGCCTCACTATATGAGGAAAAGATAATCAAGTTTTGGGAATGTTAAATGCTCCATTCTTATTTCACATTGTGATTGCTCTCTAGGTTTTTATCCAACAGAAATAAATATTTAGGTCCACAAATCCTTGTCCATCCATGTTTGTATTAATTTTCCTCATAGTATTTCAAACTCCATGAAATAGTAGTCTATTACTTACTAAGACATCATGTGGCCTGTTGTTGTAGATAGTACATAGAAATATAAAGGTATTAAAACATAATGGCCCTCTGACACATGCAAATATATGGCTGAACCTCCAAAGCACCATGCTGACTGAAAGCAGGCAGCAAGTGTAAATTACATATTATAAATTCAATATGACACAGGTGTGAGACAGGACACACGAGTGTATCTCATGCAGGGAGGCAGTGCAGACTGAGAAGACTTTTCTCCTCACGTTCAAAACATAAGTTCAAGAAGAGAGCAAAGTAATGCCAACCTCCATGGGCTTGAATTCTAAAACTGCCACGATGCAAGGATTTACTTTCAAGAAGTTTATTTTAGAAATAGTCCCAACAAACCAACATAAGCAGAAAGGTAAAGTAAAGCAGGCAAAACAAAAAGTCATAATAAATAAATAAATCTAATTATTAAAAATCATCACTACTATGCGCTCATCAGATTAATTTACACTGACCTTTAACTAGAGAGAAAGTGAGAGAGAGAGAGAGAGGCCATATTCCCTTGGAAATGGATCTATATGCCCTTTCCCCTGTATGGAAAATGTCCAGTGACACTATCTATCCAATCAGAAATATGCAAATGCACAGGAGATGAAATATGTCTGCTCAGTATTTCTGTATCATAACATGGCAGCCACAAATGTAATATTTCATCAAAGGATAACAACTTGATATCATGGATTTCTCAAAGGTGATTAGTATCTCACTAAACACAATCTCTGAGTGCCAGGGGAGCACCAGCCCTGCTTTCTTTGTCAAGAAAACTATGTTTCAAGACATAAAAGAAGGAAAAGAGGAAGGGGAGGTATAAAGGAAGAAAGGGAAGATATAAAACCAAGGTAAAGCAATTGGAGTGAAGTAAAACCTAAAGGCATTTGTCTAAAGTTATCTGAAATTGACTTGTAGAGGCTAAATAAATATATTTTATAGAATAAAATTACTAAAGAAAAATTCACATCTTCAAGAATAAAATGAAGAATCTTCAGAAATAGTAAATTTTGAGTAAATATGAAACACTCTTTTTTAAATATATAATTTCCTTACAAAATATAATTTTGTCTTATGAAATTTCTAAAAGAAATACTTTTAAATATACATGAAAAACAATATAAAATTAAGGGGGGCACAAATGATGACTACAGTTCCAAATTTTATTTTTTTTTTGATAAAAAGGTATACTATGAAAGCAGATGATAAAAGTTCAATCACATAACTCTTCATAAGCCTACTGCAAAATTACACAAACAGACATACAGTGCCAATGCACAATGCTCTTGAAAAGGGCCTCTAAAATATCCTAAGAAATCTCAAAGAAGGTATGACCATCAAACTTCTGACAACTTGATCACATTAGGAATAAGGTCAGAGACACACCTTTGAGAGTGTTTACAGAAGGAACTGGGTGAAACAAAGATGGGATTTGGGGAGAAGAACTTCCCTCAGAAGTGGCAGCTCTTCCCATGGTATTTTATGTGTAAAGAGACTCCAATAATATTTGGCACTTTTCCCCGTCTGCCTTAGCTCTTGTTTGGTGAGTGTATCTTCCCTGTGCCTGCCATGCTCTGCTGAGCCTTTTCAGCTTGCCTTATGAACTCAATACCAGCGGCTTTCACGGAAGACCCCACACCTTCAGGCCCAGATTGCGACTGCTGAAGTATACAGTCTGCTGGATTGAGTAACTGCTAGGTTCTCAAACAAAAGAAATAAAAGAACACTTATCATGAGGAAACCAAGTACAAAATTGTTAGTATGAGCTGGAGAGATGGCTTAGCAGTTAAGGCAGTTGCCTGCAAAGCCTGAAGACCCAGGTTAGAGTCCCCAGTACCCAACTAAGCCAGATGCACAAGGTAGCACATGTGTCTAGAGTTTTTTGCAGTGGCTAGAGGCCCTGGCGTGCCCATTCTCTCTCTATCTGCCTCGCCCTCTGTCTCTCAGATGAATAAATAAAATATTAAAAAATAAAATGAAATTGTTAATAAATTCTATTGAAATACAGTAATTCTCTATTCTAAAAACTTTAGTAGATATAAAAAAGCTATGAAGCCTATCTTAAGTTACTGTCTTTTAATCTCAAATCCACGTATATTACTTCAATATAGATTGCCAAGAGACAAAACTCATGAAATAGGTTGTTTAAATACTGGATTTGAATACACAGCAAACTCCAGTTTGGGAAATCTTCAGGATTGACACTAAAATTAAAATAAGAAAGCCCTCCTCAAAAAAATAAGAAAGCTCAAGCAAATAGTTGGTGCACAACTATGAAAAAAGAACTATCAAATGATATTTTTGAATTTGAGGGATTCCAAAATACACATAATATTTCTAAGTTAGGTACAGCAAATAATTTAAACTCACCATCTAATTTTCTTAGTTCTTTCCTTTCTTTCACAGTGACATATTTAAGTTTCCCTGTTTGCAAGCTTGTTAACATTTATTTAGTTTTATATGTTAGGGGGCATGGATACTGTCAATAGAAGGCAATGGGAGGTTTTTATATTTGAAATATATTATATTAATATATAAATTTATTAAGATAAAAATAAAACATACCTTTTAAACTGTGTACATTATGGAAATAAATGAGATATTTACCTTGTTCATCATTGGAGGACTGAATATTCTAAAAGGCAGTTCTCTAAGTTGATCTGTCAGTTAAGTGTAATCACTGTGTTTTTAAAAATCTTCATATCTGATATTTACAACCATTCAATCATTTAGTCAAATGCCACTTGTTTTTAATATATTGTAGTACTTTTTAGTGATATTTTTCAAATATCAACAAAATTTTAGTGCACTAAGGATGACACAAAGCAATTACTTATAGCTCAACTAGTTTTGAAACAAAAAGTATTCAAAAAGTAAAGAGAAGGCTACATTTACTGCAATTCTGCTTTTTTTGTTTCCAAGTGTGTTCAACATAATTTATTTAATAACAGTTTGAACTCATTTACCAGAGATGTATATAACCAAAACTCATAAATTTTGACAACTTCCAGCTTTCTGTACCCACTGGTAGAATATCCATCTTGTTTAGGTATAATTACAATTTATGTGTTCTCAAAAAACAATTCCAACTACATTTCTGCTCCATAGGTTTCTTAATTTAATGCAAATATTGTTTGTGCTACGAAGCTTTGCAACACCAAAATGTCCCAAAATAGTTGTATCATCCATGTTGGATATTTAATTTAAATTCTCACAGCTTATTAAATGAGTCATTTTAAACAAAATAAACATTCATTTCATATTATAAATTTATCAATAAAAATTCTTCTCATAAATGTTTGCTTCTGTATTTCTGCTACATGAATAGATATCAAAAACAAATATTTGAAGATAGTACTCTTTCTTAAGAAGGACTGGAACAATTTAAATTTTGAGAACTTATCTTATTTGAATGGAACCAGAGCACTAATATCTTTAACATTTTTCTTCATGGTTCATCAGAAAACTAAGACTTATTCAACTTATTCAACAATTAATATATAAAAGTAATTTAACTTAATGGAGACATGCCAGAAGATAGAAATAAAAGTTTTCAGTTTACTCCAACTGTATTGACTTGTTTTAATACAATTATTTTTAAAATTATTGGCTAATGGATGAAAGTTATGGGACAAATATTAAATGGGGTTTATTTCAGACAATCATCAAAAACTTTGTAATTTTAATGGTAATCATTCATATGAAATGACATTGCTTTTGACTGTTTACATGCAATATGGTGGCACTAAAAGTGATTCATGATAAAATATGACTTTAGTGTTGTAAACATGTAACCTCCATTATGGAATTAACCTAAAATGGTCAGGATAATTTACTTGAATTATTAAAGAAAAATTTCCAGATCTAATTTTCCAAACTGTACCTTGAAAATAAAATGCCTATTATTTTTATTCTGCAAAAATAAGCATGTTACAAATGTTATTTTATAAAAGATGATAATTCTTCATATCTTTTGTAGGGTTTCAATTTGTGTTTTCTTATATAATTTGTTACTTTTTAAAAATAGATTATACCCTTTTAGTCCTTGTAGCCTGTTCACTTTTCCCTGCAGTCCTCCTCTGTGGGATTATGGGATTGACTGTGGGGTCATGAAGGCCTCAGTCAGTGCTAATGGGATAGTGGGGGTACCGTGCCTCAGGGTATGCCCACCCACTCTGTGGCTCTTAAAAATCTTTCCACCTCCTCTTTTGCAATGTTCCTTGGGCCATGACAGTCCTGTTGGCTGTCTGACTTAGTGCGGAGTTCTTTGTAGCCTCTGGATTGATGCTTTGATAGGTTGTGCTTTATCACCATGTCCGCCACCATCACCCTGAAGCTGGTTGTCAGGTTAGCAGTAAGAGCAGGGTTCATGGTGCCACTTCCACTGCACGTTCTCCTGGGCCCTAGCAGACGTAGTAGATGTGCCAAGTCTTGTAGCAGGCAGTCAGGTATCTTCTCGTTTTCCCTATGGATCTTCACTCTCTGTTTTCTCTGCCATCTGTAAAACATAGCAGATTCTGTGACCAAGAGTGAGAGCAGCTAGGGTGAAAGGGAGTGTGCAAAGTTATTTGAGAGATTTTTGGGACAAGCCCACTCTTCTCCAAAGAGCAGTAGGGACTTCTTTCTAAAGTCTGAGTTTCCTGACCATGGGATTCTGACTTGGTTTCCAGTACCAGATATGAGTTCTCTCCCACTGAGCAGGCCTCATGTCCATCAGAGAACAGTTGGTTACTGACAGGGGCTATGTGTGCCACTATTGCACAAGTGTATACTTCTTGTCTGGTTGGTTGATTTCAAACTCTGCAGCATGCCCTGCTTGTTCATGCTGCCCCCATAGTGCTTTCCAACACTATGGGGCTAGCCAATAGGGAACATATTTCCTCGTCTTTTAAGTCCTGATCTTGACTTAAAACCAACTGCCTCATATCCTTTGATGCCAAAATAATGTACTATCATTTCCCTATGTATTTATTTTTAAGTAAAAATGGATAGAAATCAGTAAGTTAATTCAATAGAGTTGTAGAATATAACATGCACATGTGCCCATATGCACACAAATGCAAGTTCAGTTATTTTTCCAGTAAATAACCTAGGTCTAATGTCCTTAACACGTAATTTTATGTATTAGTCATATAGTTATTTTTTAACTAATATTATCTTTCTTGCAACATATCCAGAAGATTATAAAATCATTTAGAAGACAGTATTTTATTCTTATTTATTAATTACAACCTATTCTTTAGATAAACTACACAAACTACACATCTACAGTTATAATTAATTGCTTTTAACTTTTCTTTGAGTTGAGATTTTAAAATTTATTCACTTATTCATTTATTAGTTATTATATATCTATTATGGATTGAGGCAGGTACTCTTATTCTAGGCCAGACTGACCTGGAACTCACTCTGTAGCCCACGCTGGCCTCCAACAAATAGGGACCTCCTCTCTTAGCCTCTGGAGTGCTGGGACTATAGAGATTAGTTACCATGCCTCTTTTTTTTTTTAGCTTGATTTTGTTATTTCCAACTTCCATAAATAAACAGTATAACATGATCATATTTGCCTCCCACCACCTCCATTTTCCCCCTCCTAAATTCTCCCTCCACTGAATCCCTTTATTTTTCCCTTATTATATATATATATAATAGATATGTACATATAAACCATAAAATACATAAATACATTTACTTGTTTTAATATAAATATATATTATATAATATTTATAATTATATAATATATTTCTTTTATTTAAATATTTATGAAATAAATGTAAATATTATATATATATTGTTTTTATATAGATAATAGTCATATATCCCTTCACCCCACTTGGGTTTCCAGTTTCCTGAGGCCCCTACTCAGTAAGGTCCTTTACAGTGGGATGAGGGTATGGGTCAGCCCCTTGGGGGGGTGCCTCAGGATATTTTTACCACCCCTGTGGCTCTTACAGTCTTCGTGCCCCTTCTTCCTGAGCAGTCCCAGAGACTTGGCGGGAGTGTTAGTGATTTGTTCTTGGTGATGAGTTCTCTGTAGACTCTATTTTTGCTTCCTCTAGCAGGTTCTTCTGGGCCACAGTAAATATGAAGAGGTGGTACATCTCATGTTGGGCAGTTGGCTGACTTTTCTTTCCAGTTGATAGGTATCGGATCTCCCCAGTATTCTCTGCCATCTGTAAAATAAAGCAGATTCTCCAACCACGGATGAGAACAGCTCTGGTTAAAAGGGATATGCATGTAATATTGAGGGACATTTTGATGATTCCCACTCAAGATATGCAGAGAACTATAGGGGCTTCTCTCTGGCAGTTGTAAGTTACCTGCCCACAAGGTGATAACTTGGATCCCAGTATCAGTTATGGGTTCTCTCCCACTAAGCAGACCTTGTGTCCAATCAGAAGGCAGTTGATTACTCGCAGAGGCTGTGTGCCGCTATTTCACAACTGTGTATTTCCTATCCAGGTGGTGGATTGTGTTGCTTGCTGGATCTCCTGCTTAGTCATGCTGTCAGGGTTCATTGTCACTCAGTAGCTACTATAGCACTTGTCATCATGAGAATTTGTGAGAAGAGGACTGGGTTTCCTCTCAATTCCCATGTGGTCTCTCGGTGTCCTGAGATGGTAGCCTGTGGTGTCTTCAGCAATAGGTTCTTGTCATTTAGACAGTAACCAAGTGCTTGGCAATAGCCTATGTTGTTTAGGGTATTTCATGGGTCTCCCTGGCCAGCCTTTCTGTGTGTGTGTGTGTGTGTGTGTGTGTGTGTGTGTGTGTGTGTTGGGAGGTGGGGGCATTAACCCAGTTCTGGTCCTGAGATTCAAAGGCCACAGGCAGTGATTTAGGATTAATCTTTCCTTGCGTTCTCCTGGGCCTCCTTTGATTGGGGGTTATATCTTGCATACTGCTACCCGGAAGAAAAGTACCTAATATACTTACTACTATAGACTACTTTTGTCTCCCTTTGTACTCCCTTGCCCCGACCCTTCCACCCTTCCACCACCCTACCCACCCACATGCTTGCCTTTAACTTGTTCTTCTGCTAGGCCCTCCTCTCCTCCTTCTCAGTTTTCACTTTTCCCTAGTCTCATTCTAGTTGTATCTCATTCTAGTTATACACCCATAGACTTAATGCTTACTGCCTTTTGCCCTCCTCTTCAGCTAGACCATTTTAGAAGCCACATATGAGAGAGAACATGTAGCATTTGTCTTTCTTAGACTGCATAACTTCACTTTCGGTGATATTTTCCATGTCCATCCATTTTCCTGCAAATTTCACTATTTCATTTTTCCTTACTGCTGAGTTTTTATGTTTAAAGGATCACTTTTTTCCAAGAATGTGAATGCATCTGAAACATGTATTTGCGTCTATATTTAAAGTGTGGAGTACATTTCCAATATATCTATAAGACTTTTTGTTGTTGTTGTTGTTGTTGTTGTTGTTGTTGTTTAATAAGAATGTCTTAGACTCATTGAAGTAAAAGTACTCAAGAAGCAGGAATAAAAATTTCTGCTGAGGGGGTTGTACTGCATGTTCAGGAAAAGTGTTCAGCATTTCCTAAGTAGCATATTATGGAATATACAAACATCACCTAAACTTAGAGTTAATGTATCAAAATAGAAACTTGGAGCACATACAATGTGCAGTTATCCACACATTCCAACCACAATTTTTGCACATTTTCAAATGTGCAAAATAGACATGACTGTGCATATAGACATGGCTGTATAAATTCTAATAATGGCTATATATATATAATGGTTGTGTTTATTTCCTATTGATGTTATAACAAATTATCACAAAATAATGGCATATGTAATGCAAAATTATTATTTCCTAATTAAGACTTCACAATTAGTCTCATGGTCCTAAATGAAGGAGGCCCATTGCTTTGTTCTTTCCTTAGGCTTGTGAAGACAGGGCATTCTCCTTCACCTCTGCAGTTCCTGGAGGCTGGCCCTATTTTTCTTAATTCGCGGTCTCCTTCCATGTTCAGGAAAATCCAGCAGGGGGCTGGGGAGATGGCTTAGTTGTTAAGGTACTTGTCAGCAACGACCAACAACCTGGGTTCGATTCCCCAGTACACAAGTAAGCCAGATGCACAATATGGGACACACATCTGGAGTTTGTTTGCAGCTTTTGGAGGCCCTGCTGCACCCATTCTTTCTCTGTGTCTCTCTTCTCTCTATCTTTTTCTACTTGCAAATAACTAAATAATAATATTTTTTAAAAAAAGAAAAAGAGGGCTGGAGAGATGGCTTAGCGGTTAGGTGCCTGCCTCCTAAGCCTAAGAATGCTGATACCAATCTCCACGTCCCATGTTTAGCCAGATGCAGTGACGCAAGGGCGCAATGCCGCACTTGGCCACAAGGGGCGTACACATCTGATTTCATTCCCAGCAGCTGAGAGACTGCTGGCACGCCCATCTCTATCTGTCTCCCTCTCCTCTCTCTCTCTCTCTCAAAAAAAAAAAAAAAAAAAAAAAAAAGAAAAAGAAAATCCAGTAGGGCAGGCACTCAGCCCTCTCATCTCCTCTGACTTTGCCTCTCCTGTACCTGTCTTTCATTAACATGGCTCCTATGATTTCCCTAGGCCTGCACAGGTAATCAAGGAAAACCTCAAGCCAATCATTTAATTACCTGCATTTTCCTGTGTAAGTTGACATATGAACGGGTTCCAAGGATTAGGACATGGGCATCTTTGGAGGGTTCTGTACTTCTTACCATAGCAACCTTTTTGTTTACACCCAAACACACACAAATGAAATCTTTCCTTGAGTGAACAATCATATGTCTCAATTTCCTTGCTATCACCAGTAGTGATTTAGATTTTCAGCATCTTGAGAGAAGATTTACTTGCTAGATGACTGAATAATATAAATAGCACTAGCAAGTGAGTTTAAGAACTGGGGAACAATATTTTAGAGTTTGATTTCATGTGGCTTACACAGACACAGAATGATTTTGTCTTACAGCTACTATATCTATCAACTCCATTTTATCACCTTGTTTTTCTAAGCAGGAAAATGTTTTATCAATCACATTCCTCTGTCAACTTATTTGTTGCTGTGAGAGGCATCATGTGTTAAGAACAAGTGTTTAAAGTTCAAAGTGATACATTCACTCTTTGTAATAACTTGTTTCTGCCTAATATTTTCTCACCTTGTAACAAAATTGTAGAGGTTGCTAGGTTCTCCAATGAGCTATTATGAATTTGAAGAGGTTTACCACATTAATGGAACAGAAAGAACATCTGTTTTGTGATAATTCACCAAGTCCATTCTTCACATCAGATCAATGCTATTTGACCGTGTGAGATCTAATAAAAGCCAGTGCTGGTTTTGTTCAGTTCCCACTAAGCTACGACTGTGCATAGGCCATTATACACCTTCACATAATCATGTGTGAGACATGAGAGCCAGACCTGTTTCAACTAAATCAACTTGTAATTTATATAGTTCAGTTACAGGTTTCTCACTGAGAATGCTTCATAGTGTGACTCGAGTATTTTCTTATTTAACAAACACTGGCAAAATATTTTCTTATTTAACAAACATTGATAAAATCATATGCTTCTATTCTTTTAGTATCAATCTTATTGCTTTGCATGTCTCATATTTTATATTATGAATTCAGTTTGATTCAAATAATTAGGGGCTGGGTCACAATAAAAACACTGTGGTCAGCAACCGTGAACTACAACAGAGAACCAGACACTCTATAATGCCATGTACCATGTAGCCTGTATGGTAGGATATAATATAGGAGAAATACACAATGAGGTTTAGTTTTTCACAATTGTTTTACTTTACATTTATATGTGTTTTGAATTTTTAAATTCTATGTTGAATGAGTTTTCATTAAGATGCAAGAATTGGGGCTGGAAAGATGGCTTTGTGGTTAAGGTGCTTGCCTTCAAAGCCTTAGGACCCAAGTTCAACACCCCAGGAACCAGATACACAAGGTGGCACATGCATTTGGAGTTCATTTGCAGTGGTTGTGGGCCCTGGCACACCCATTCTCCTTCTCTCTCTCTCTAATAAATAAAACTAAAATATTTTTATAAAGATGTTAGAATTGGACCCTCCTTATCATTCAGGGAAAGGATTTTTGACAAGTTTTATTGATAGATTTTTGTGCACAACTAATCAATGAGTGATTTGAAGCCTGCATCTCTAGAGCATGAGTTATTTCAATTTGCTCAGCCATAGTTACTAAATACCTGGTATACTAGGGACTTGGATACTCTGCAGTGAAGAAGAGCTGAGCCAAGGTAGTGCGTGGTGAAGCTCAAGATTTCCTGAGAGTTGAGGCTGCTTAGAGCCTGCAGCAGGCCAGTAAGGGTCTGCCTCAGTGTTTCTTAATACTGTGACACCAAGTGCTGCAGAGCAATCTCCTGCAGGGGGTGGGCTTAGCTGAGCATTCCAATGAGGAAAGGGTGGAGGCATGCATCTCAGTCAGAGAAGTCTTTATTTGTACCATAAAATTTACTTTTAATAAATAGCTTTATTTGGCTAAAATTTACAGACAATTCACCTACAAACTTTCACAGAAAATATTTCTTTTTAAGTGAGTAATGAACATCGGATGTCCAAGATTCATTCACTGCAGAAACTAGACAAAATGCTACAGGACTGGCCCAGATCTTTCTTTCCACCCATAAACACTACCTTGTAGTTTCTAAGGACTCATCTCCTTTGACACTTCTGGTTAGGTGGTAATCTCTACTAGCCATAGGCACCACCTTACATTTCCACCTGGTTCAACAAGAGTGGGCTCTTCTGTCCTTCCAAACATGAACAGTTTAGGCTAACCCTTAGCCTTGGACTGATACAGCTATTTTCTGCTCTTGTGGAACAGTACAACATCTCAAGCTCACATTGCATGTGATGTCACGTTCTCAAAGATGCCCTCAAACTTCCTGCATCAAACTATCTAAGATCCTAGGTGAGTGAATCGCCAAATGCAAACGTCTGAGCCTCATAACATCCATGGGGATTTCCTCTTCTGTAGCTTGATTCACACAACTCATTAAGACAATCACTGTGTAAAGTCTACATAGTTGCTGAATGGGGAAAATCCATGTCTTTTCTCTCCGCTCCTACATGCAGTTGTTTTAAATCTTTAGAGAATATGATTTACACGGAAGTGCACTGAAAGCATTATTTGGAGAAGTTTGTAAAAGAAAAGAAAAACTAAAAGTCAGGATTAGATAGTATATGCATAAACATGAAAGAAAGAAAGAAAGAAAGAAAGAAAGAAAGAAAGAAAGAAAGAAAGAAAGAAAAAAAGACTAATAGATATTTGAGAGAATTTAGTACAGCTACCATAGAGTATATTTCAAAGCCTGGATTTCTCATTAAACATGGTCCTGATCAACACCATCACAAGCCTAATAACTATTAAGTAAACTTGGTTTTCCTATAAATTTATTTTGTGGTTGTTGCTGTATTTTTTAATGGTTCCATTCATTTTTCCCTATGCCCTTCCTAAGAAATTATAAGTATCAGATAAAATGTCCATTGACTCATTAATGATGATATAAGGATCCTGCTTGACTCATGAGGCTCTGGATGAGTGGAAGTATAGAAATGTTTTGGGAAATAGATGAACATAATAAAAAATAGCAGTTTATTTTTGCATTTATGTAGAGAACAATGCTAAAACAAATGGTAGCTATTTTTGGTCAAAGTAATGATTTATTTTTCTTTTTGTAACTATATATATATATTGCATATTTATCACAATTCCCTCCCCCATCCACTTTCCACTGAACTTCTTCTTTTTTCCACTTAGTCCCTCTTTGGTTTTGCTGTCATTTTTGTCCTCTTCCATAATCTATGACAACATGTTGATAGGTTCAATATTATACAGGTCTTGTGTAGGTAATGACATCTACTATGAGGTCCTGAATGCAGTGACTCACTTTGAGTCTGAAAGGCAGCACTCCAAAACATTCCTCCCTATACTTTTGCTTTTACATTCTTTTCAACATCTCTTCCACAATGGTCCTTCAATCTCAGAGAGTGTGATACAGGTGTCTCATTTAGTGCTGAACACTCAGTTATCAATTCTCAGCACTCTGATAAGTTTTGAGTCTTCCAGTGGTCACTTCCCTCTAAAAAGAGAAGTGTTTCTAACCCAAAGTGAGAGCAGCATGAATATATTGGCATAAACACAAATATTTAGAGGGCAATTAGGTGGGCATAAGATATGCATTTATCCAAACAGTAATAGCTTCCCCCCTGGGGTTAGCACCTTCCTAGTCAAAGGTACTGATTTTTTAATTTATGCAGGTGAAAATTATTCAAATATGCTATTGTGTCATTTTGGGCTTTTTCATCTTATTGATTCTACTTCCTAGTTCTTAAGACTTTTGTCACATAGTATAGATTTAAATATAAGAAGGCCTTAAGCCTGGCGTGGTGGCACACGCCTTCAATCCCAGCACTCGGGAGGCAGAGGTAGGAGGATCACTCTGAGTTCAAGGCCACCCTGAGAGTACATAGTGAGTTCCAGGTCAGCCTGGGCTAGAGTGAGACCCTACCTTGGAAAACAAAAATAAAAATAAAAATAAAAAAATAAAAATAAAATAAAAATAAAAAGGCCTTAACTGTCATCAAAATTCTGTGATTGAATATGTTAATTTCCATACTTCTATTTTTCTTAATCATCAAATGAGAAGGCCTAAAGGTAAGTTTTCAAAATATTTGAAGCAAACAAATTAATAAAATACTATCCCTCCCCATTATTATCTTTTTGATTTAGAAATTAGATCAATTATTTTAGAATCCTAAGAAAGAGCTGGTTGTAAAAGTATTTAACAAATATCTGATAGCTAAATTCAATCAGCTCACTTTTTTGTTTTGTTTCCTGATATATTATACTACTGTACCATTTGGAATAATTTAATAATTATTTAAAAGTGATCTTTGCTTGTTGAAAACTCTTTTAAATGGAATTAGAAAAGATTTGCCAGGCTGGTGGGATAGCTTAGTGGTTAAGGCGTTTGCCTGCAAAGCCAAAGGACCCAGGTTCGATTCCCCAGGACCCATGTTAGCCAGAAGCACAAGGAGGCACACACATCTGGAGTTCAGTTGCTATGGCTGGAGGCCCTGGCACACCCATTCTCCCCCCCCCCCCCACACCCCAATCTTCCTCTGTCAAATAAGTAAATAAAAATATTTAAATAAAAGATTTGCCACTTTTACTTTTAAACCTATCAAGTCATCCATGATCTTATAAGTTTTAAAACGGTGGCCTCTCTTTGCTTGGTTACCTAATTAAGCCACTAGATATTACAACTTCAGAGTGTCTTGTACTTTCATACTATTAAATCTTTCTTGTTTAAGTTTTCCAGTAACTTATGAGAATCAGAAGCTGGTGGAATAGTCATTGATGAATTTCAACTCTGGCAACAGACTTCTGAGGCTAATCTGTGCTCTGGTCAGCTGCTTCCCTGTGTCTTCAAGTGTTCCTTCACTTCATGGTGTGTTTCAGATCCAGTCTTCTTATCTTTGCTGGTTGCATTCCAGACATTAACTTTGCCAGTTCCCAGTGGAGTCTTTATTAACTCTAATTAGATTTTTAGCCACTGATGTCAGTTGCATTTTACCCTGTATTAAGCTTTTCTCTTGCTTACCTCAGGATGTTTTTGTTTCACAAACAGAAGCTGGAAGGCCTTAAACCAGACTCTTTAAATTGATGTAGACATATCTGTGAAACACGGACCCTGCTGTTCAAGGTTGTATAGCCATGCATGCAGACATATCAGCAGTGGTCCTTCCTGTCACGTTGTGGTGGTCTTTTTGCACCATTCTCTCAATTTGATGTTGAAAGTGTCATTTTCTCTTTCTCCTTTCATCATTCTTCTACTTTTTTCATCTTTTTCCTGTTTTCCTTTATTTTGTTTTGAGGTCATGCTCACTTTATTTTCTCTCTCTTTGTCTCTCTCTCTCTCTCTCTCTCTATATCTACTGAGTGTGTGTGTAGGGGGTGTGGGTGTGTGGTGTAGGTACATGCATGAAAAATGGAGTTCAAGACCTCATTCATAAATAATACTAAGCACACTCTGACATTAACTTGTTTTCTACTCTTATCTCTTCTTCCTCAAATTACACTTAGATGTTTTCTCTGGCAGTCAAGGATGTAAACTTTCTAATCATTCCTTAAGATAAGAGTATATGCTATCATCAAATACTCTGCCTCATGTTTTGAGTAATGAGATAGATTTCCTTTTATCATTTATATTTTTAGGACATTTCAAAAGTGTACTTTTACATAATTGGTATAGCCTATGACTTCCAGTGGTATAGCTGGTGCCATGTCAAACTGCATGTACAGAAAGCTAACATATATGTTTGAAACAGGGAAAACAACTAGACCATTTAATGAAGTGACTCACTACCCAGGAGTGAGATGAGGCCCAAGTTTGTAAAACAAATAAAGCAGTCAGACAGATAGAGTAAGAGATAAAACCAAAATACCAATAGCAACTTAATTATATTGATGCATCAAACAACCCTATTTCTCTTGATCTGAAAAAAATTAGAATTTTTATTTTGTTTCATGAGAACATATTTTATTAAGAATACTCTACTTTTAAAAGAGGGTTTTGGATTTTCTTTTCTTTTTTTATTACGTGGAAATTTATATGGACACATCATGTGCTGGTACCGCAATTTCCCTTCTCCCTGCCCCTACTCCAATAAGGGCCCGCCTTAGTGGGGTTGCTGCTATTCACCGTGGGGTTGTGAGCATAGCAGTTAGTCATTGTGGGGGGGGGCAATGCTTCTGGATATTCACTCCCACCCTGTGGCTCTTAAATTCCTTTTTTAATTGTTAATTTTTTAATTTAATTTATTTATTTGAGAGAGAGGAAGAGCAGATCAAGTGAAAGAGAGAATGGGTGCGCCAGGGCCTCCAGCCACTGGAAACAAACTCCAGATGCATGTTACTGGGTCTGTAGGCTTCTTAGGAAAACACCTTAACCGCTAAGTCATTTCCTCAGCCCAGCTCTTTCATTCTTTCCAGACCCTCTTCTACAAACTTCCTTGAGCCTTGGTGGGTATGCTTTAAGTCTACTTTAGTGTTGAGCTCTTGGCAGCTTCTGGATTTCTATTTTGGTGCATTTTGAGTGTCCTCAGTGTCTGTCTCATCACCCTGCCTCAGGTAGTCAGGCTCACCATGGAAGGAGCACTCTTGCTCATCTCGTCAATCCCTGTGTGATTTCACCTGGGCCCTGGCTGCTGTGCTAGGGGTGGTTCATCTGCTGACAGCGAGTCAGCTATTTATTCTTTGTTTTGTTGATAGGTTTTGGTTGTCCTTGATTCTTGCTGCTTTCTGAAAAAGGAAAACAGATTCTAGAAAAGTGAGTGAGATCAGGATAGGTTAAAGAGTATAAGCATTGTCAATTTAGAGTGATTTTGATGGGTATAGCTTCACTTTTGGCCAAAGACTAATGGGAACTTGTCACTGCAGTCCATAGCATTCTGACTTGGTTCCCATTTCCAGCCATGGGTTCCTTTCCACTGAACAGATCTCTTAGCCACAGACCTATCGGTTACCCACCTAGGCTGTGTGACACTACTGCACAGGTGTGTACATCTTGTCAGGCTGGTTGCTTTCATATAGCAGGGTCGCTGCTTGTTCATAGTGTTGTTGGCTGTTTTCACCCAGCAGCTCAGGTAGTGCTTTTCAACACACAGTATGGGTTAACCATTTGGGAGTGGGCTTCCTTTTAAATCAGACAGATCTCTCCATGTTCGGAATAGGCAGCATGTGGTGTCTTCAGCAATCGGATTTTACCTTTCACCTCATGTGTGTAATCAAGTGCTTTGACAGTAGCCTATGTTGTTTTGGGGACCCTGAAGTTCTCTCTAATCAACAGTTCAATGTAGGCTGTGATGAACTTCTGGTATTGGTAGTTACAAGCCAGGGCCAAATATTTTAGGTTTGGCTTCATCCCAACCTCTCCAGGGCCCTTCTTACCAGATGATCCCTCCATGCTTCTATTGAGGGCTATGTCTTTAGGTTGCTATCCAGGAGAATTTCTATGATAGCAATTCATTTTAGGTTTGATTTTGTATATATATACCCCTCCTCTCCTGTTCCTCTCCCCCAAAACCCTTCCATTCCTCTTATCTTTCCCGCTAGTTGCTTGTCAGGTATGCCTGTAACTCTAGCTGTTCCAGGTTAGGAACCACGGATGAGAAAGAACATGCAGTGTTTGTTTTTCTGTGCTGATATGAGTTTACTTAGTATTATCTGTTCCAAGTCTGTTCATTTTCCTAAAAATTTAATTATATTTTTTTTCTTACTGCTGAATAAAATTCCATTGGGTATATGTACCCCATATTCATTATCTATTCATTTAATGATGGGCATCTGGGTTAATTTCAGTTCTTAACTATTGTGAATTGAGCAGCTATAAACATGGTTGAGCCACTATCTCTGCAGTAAAGAGTGATTTTTTTTTTTTTTTGGTTTATTTTTGTGAGAGAGAGAGAAAGAGACTATAAGAGAGAGAGAGAATTGGTGTGCCAGGGCCTTAGCCAATGCAATTGAACTCCAGACATGAGCGCCACCTTGTGTATCTGGCTGATGTAGGATCTGGGGAGTCAAACATGTGTCCTTAGGCTTCCCAGACAAGTGTCTTAACTGTTAAGCTACCTCTCCAGCCTATTAAGAGTGATTGTTAATTCTATAAATTTTAGAAATAAAAAGTATGTCTGGACTCCACAATTTAAAGTCACACTAGGCCTGATTTCCTATAGAATGTTCTATTCAAATAAAAATAAAAACAATAGAATAAAAATAAAAATCCTGTTTGGAGAGATGGCTTGGCAGTTAAGATGCTTGCCTATGAAGCCTAAGGACCCAGTTTCAATTCCCCAGAACCCAAATAAGCCAGGTGCACATGGTGCCACATGTGTCTGGAGTTCATTTGCAATTGCTAGAGGCCTTGATGCACCCATCCACCCTCTCTGTCTCATAAATAAATAAATATAAAATATTTTAAATATAAAAATAAATAAATAAATAACCATCTTGTTTTTGAAAAATATATGTGATAAACACACATAAGGGCAAAGCAACTATGGAAATTTATAGTAACTGTGTGGGACTCATTAAAATAAGTAGATGTCTTTTGTCCCTCATAATATCCTATACTCCAGATGTGTGTGATTTTGTTTGTTTGTGATTTGCCCTGTTAGAAAGCCATTTCCTTTGTGTACATAGTATCATTTTTAAGACCCTTGAGCTTGCCTTCTGCACTGGTCATAGTCATCTTACATCAGTGTAGGGATAAAGCTTTTTAATTGCATTATACACACGATTCAAATGAAGCAATCAGGGAGAGCTGCTTGCAAGCCCAAGCAAGAGAAATGCTGAAAATCATATATAACCAATTCTTTTGCTATTTCAAGTGACTCTAAAGATAATGGATATGTCAGCAGACAATTAGATCAGCAGTGCAAAGAAAAGTAAATTCGGGAAAGAGCTTCAGCATCCAGCAATTGTTGTAAAGAAAATGAAAGTTAGAAACATCCTCCCACACACCCAAGTTTGACGTGAATATATTTCTTTTCAAATCTTGTCAAATAGGTGGTTAAGTTTAAAATATGTGATTTATTGGTTGTGTTTTATGCTTTAACTGCTTGATGTAATGCTAAATATAAGCAACCAAATTTATAGTTTACAAAAATTATTTGGATAAATAAGTGAAGAAATAAAATAAAATTTTATTTTCTCCCATGATGTTGAATACTCCAAGTCCTATTTTATTTGCGTGCTTTGGGAAATTATTTTACAAACTGAATATGGCAGCCACAAATGATAAGGAACAAATATAAAGAATTGTTTACTTAGCAGAACTCATTTTCATTATCTCAACTATTTAAGGAATCTGGTCTTAGCACCCCCCCCTTACTTTAAGATAATACAAAAAAAATTGAAAATAAAACAGAAAAGCTTACAGGCTTAAAAAAAAATTCTGAGTTTTACATTTAGACAGTTGAAAAGTGTTGAGCCCTGCCCTTTGCCTGTTATCCACTTCAGTGACTTTCCCACGTGTTCCTATAACTCCCATGCCATAAATAAGGCTGAAATTAACTATGTGAAGAGTTCAGTTAAAAGTGTGAAAAGTGAGTGCCCATAAATGAACTACATTGCTAGCTGGTGTTTCCTGAATGAAAGAATGAATGATTGATGATGAAATGAGCTAACACTTTGACAGTAAGTGTGTATCACAGAGAGACTTGGGTCGTGACTGTGTTTCTCACTGGTGTGTAACTGCCTGGGGATAATACAGAAATTGGCTTTTGCTTGATAATATAAATTTTAAATCAATCTCTCAGTTAATCAGAAGGCGAAGGGCAGATCTAGTTTCTGTCACAGCTCTTACATTTGTTATTAACTTTGCCCACAGAATTTATGATTTATTTATTTTTCAATAACCAGCCTACAATGTATATAGATTGATAGACCAGCTATGATTTACATTTGGGGAGGTTTTCAGATTATATTTTATAGAGGCTTAGATATCCATTAGAAATGTTATCTTATTTTTTTCCTTAATCATCCACAAATGTTTGGAAAAATAATTAGTCATATCTACAAAATATGAGTAAGAATATGCTGTTATAATTTTTGTTTTGAGGCAGAAAAATAATCAAAACTGGAAGATGTAAAATCCATATGGTATGAGTATAATATATGGGTTTCTTTATTGTTCAAATACCTATATACTGTTTCCGCTATCAGACACAGTATTTCCCTTTCCTTGGTAAATTTCCCTGAGATAGTTAGCGTAAATTTTTCCTCTGCAGATATCCTTCACTGGCAGTCATTCTAGGAGTCAATTTCCCTTGGATATTACAACCTCTAAGTCTGAAACCTTTAACTGAACCCCCAGCACTATCTGCTTAGAATCAACACTGGATAATAGTAATTCTTCCTAGTTTTACATGGGCCACATAGGAATCTCAGGTACCCAAGGTTCTCCTTCATTCCTCAGAATGGTCTATACCTCTTTTATACACATGTTTCCCCTTTCTCAGCAACTAAGACTGCCATACTTGGGTCTCTAGAGCTGACTGTATCCTCAACTTTTCCTCTGAATATGCCTGTCAGTCTACTGATTTAGCCTGCTCCAGTTTACCAGGTGGTTCATTCAGTTGCTGTGCATTTCCTTTTTTATTTCCATCACCTCGCACACTTGGAGATAGGCTACATATTCTTCCCATCTCAACTGTCCAACATTCTCTCTCTAAAGACCTAGATGGCCCACATTACTTCTCTGTATACTGAAGCTTTGGCACTCAAGTTGCTGCTAATCTTTAAAACTGCTTCATAATCCTATCAGTGATAATTTTCTCTATAAGATAGCCTCTTAATTCTTCAAATAAGCCTTCCCTATACTCCACCCAGCCAACATGGCCACATTCACACTGTAAACATGTTTAGTTATTTGGACTCAAGTTTCAGCCCTGTTCCTTTCCAACCACAACTTCCTTTTCTGAGCTCTAGCTAAATTCCTTAACTTGTATTTTTTCCCCCAAGAGATAAAATCCACTGATCTCATTACACTGTCACAGGAGTTCACCAGTCCTGCCATTATAGCTCTGCTTCTGTAGCTTGTAATCGATGATCATCTTTCACAATCCATTCCTTGCTTACCTCCTCAATACAATTGTGTTTGCCTACATATCCCTATTTAATTACATATTGTCCCTAATGACATTCAACAATCTAACTACTTCATTTTCTCCTCACTGGCAGTAGGAAAGGATATGGTCATGCTAACTTATGTTTAATTTATTATTGTTATTATTTTGTTCATATTATTATGTAAGTGTATGTATAATATATGTGTGTATGAACACATGTGCACAAAAAAAAAATAGGTAGAAGTCAGAGGACAACAATGATACGTGAGACCTTTCCTTCTTTCTTGCTTGAGAGGAGACACCTCTTGTTTGCTTTTGGGAAGGACAATGTAGCTTCAGGATTCTCCGGACTGTGTCTCTCATTGCTATAGGCATGTTGGAATTAAAATGTTTGTGATGCTTGCACCCATCTTAACAGGGGTGCTGGCATCCAAACTCAGGTCCTTGTGTTGATGTTTAAAACTTCAACTTGAAATATATTCCTATACTACCTGGATACACCAGGCACTTACCTAGACCACTCATGTTCCCATATTTCTAAATACATATGTCTCTCTCTCTCTCTCTCTCTCTCTCTCTCTCTCTCAATCACTCAACTTCCCATGTACACTCAATAGAAAACATTGAATCTCAATGCAATGTGAAAATAGGAAAAATCAAAAGAGAATTTTTGCAAGTTCCCATCACTACCCATATCTACCTCCTTGTACCCATTTCTGTTGCTACCAATAACTAAATGCTGACCATGTCACAGTTTGTTTTGCCAGGAGTAAGAGATATCCTGGGGTGGTTTGAACAAAAATGCATGTCTCCCATAGCTTTAGGTAATCTTTTTGTTTTTTTTTTGTTTTTTTGAGGTAGGGTCTACTTTAGCCCAGGCTGACCTGGAACTCACTGTGTAGTCTCAGGGTGGCCTTGGACTCATGGCAATCCTCCGACCTCTGCCTCCCAAGTGCTGGGATTAAAGGCTGCATTAGGTATTTTGATTAAGCTTCCTACTTAGTTAGTGCTCAACAGGTGGAGCCCTGTTGGAGTAAGTGTGTCACTAGGGGTGGATCCTGAGTCAGGCCCCACTAGAGGTGTGGAGAGAGAGTCAGATTTAAGCTCTGGCTTTTGTGCTTACTGGGGTTGGCTTTTCTCATTCTCTGTTGTAGATGTACGCTAAAGTGAGCAAGCTTCCTCTGCCATGGTGGAGCTTCCTCTGGAGCCTGTAAGCCTGGAATATAAATCCTTTTCTCCCAAAAGCTGCTTCTGGTTGGGTATTTGTCACAACAATGAAAAGGTAACTGCAATAAACCCCATCGGCACTACTTGCTTGAGAATTGCTCTATTTTTCCAACTTACATACAAGTCCAAACATTTGTAGCTGGGATCCACATATGAGAGAGCACATGTGATGCTTGGCTTTCTGGGCCTGGAACATATGCCTGGTACTGAAAAATCTATGGTGGAGGAAGTCATGAGCTCTAGGGGTATAAACCTGTTGTTATGCTCACCAAACTGCCTGGTCAGCACTTGTCTTAATGTTCATACTCATATATTAATTCTACTCTCACTTTTAGTTAGAGAAGCTTCTCTTTTCAGATAGTGGTGACCTCTGGGATGATTCAAATGGCACCATAGTGCTGAGAAGAAGTGACAGAAGAGTGCTCAGCACTGAAACATCTCTATGACACCTTCCAAGGCTCAGGGTCCATTGCAGAAGAGGTGGCGGAAAGAATGTAAGAGCCAGAGGAAGGGTAGTACTCCTTACAATGCACTCTTCCAGACACAAAATGGCCTGGATAGCCATGACCTCACAGTGTCTGGCACCACCTACACAAGACCATCAGAATAGGAGGAAAAGATAATGACATCAAAATAAAAGAGACTAATTGAAAGGGAAAAGGGGTATGATGGAGAGTGGAGTTATGAAGGGGAAAGTGGGGGAGGAGGGAATTATGGTTTGTTGTCTATAATTATGGAAGTTGTCAATAATAAGAAAACAATAAATAAAAATTAAAGTAAAAATAAAATACACAAAATAAGAATTGCTATGATACAGCCCTGTCTCCTAAGTCCTGTACTCTTTCCTTTATACTTCATCCTTCTTTCAATCCAACAATATGTAGTGTTTGTCTCAAGTTAGCAATCATCTGATCCCTCTGTCAAATCGATTGCTGTCTTCCATATTACAATTAACTTAGTTCTTCCTTTGGTTTTCTTTTCATTCTTTCCTAAAGTCTAGTTTGTAGAAACTAGATGCCTGCCACACAAACCCAGTGAAAGTAAGGTAGTCTTGTTGATGCCCAATGGGACGTTATTTATTAAATCCTAGAGTAATATTTTTCCAAGTTTTCATTGTGTCAAAACTTTCAAGAAACTTTAGATGAAATGAATCATTTCCTTTTTTAAAAATTCTTTCTTCTGTTCTCATTTCCAAAGTACTATGGTCTCCTGGTTCTCTTCCCATCATCCTGTCTCTCACATTGCTACAAATAAGCCCTCTTTATCTCACTGATTACTTAAATAAAAATGAACTGAGCAGGGAAGATAGCTTCTGCTCCACAAGCATAAGGCCCTGATTTCTATCACTAGTACCCATGTGAACTGCCTGAGCATAATGACATAAAATTGAAATCTCAGAACTGGTGAAGCAAAGGCAGACAAATCCTTGGGTCTCAATGGCAAGCAAGACTAGCCTACTGGTTGAGCTCCAGACCAAGGAGAGACTCCATCTCAATAAAAACTAAATAACAGGTCTGGAGAGATTGCTCCATGGTTAAGGTGCTTGCCTATGAAGTCAAAGGACTAAGGTTTGATTCTCCAGTACCCACATAAGCCAGATGAACAAGAGGGTACATGCATCTGGAGTTTGTTTGCAGTGGCTGGAAGCCCTGGCACACCCATTCTCTCACTGTCTCCTCTTTCTCTCTCTCTCTTTCTCTCTCTCTCTCTCTCACACTCTCTGTCTCCTTGCAAATAAATAAATAAATAAAATGAAATATTTTTTTAAAAGGAAAAAAAAAACTAAATGGCATTCATAAGGAATAATACCCAAGGTTGTCCTCTAGTTTCTACATGTACATTACACAAAGGCACACACACACACACACACACACACACACACACACACACACACTCTATCCCTTCAATCTATTCTCCAGCAGCCAGTATACCTTTTGAAATATAAGTCAAATAATATCTCTCTGTGACTAAAAATTCTGTCATATTTTCCAATTTTTCCTCACCATAAACTAGCCTAAAAGTCCCAGCTCTGCCTATCCTACTTCCAGAGTTCAACATTCATCTCCCTGTAATCAATAGAAAGAATGACAGAAAATCCGTAAGGATATGGAAGATCTAAACAACACCATTGACCAGCTTGACCTAATTGACATATATAGAGCACTCCCCCAACAGCAATAGAAGATTCATTCTTTGCAAGTACCTATAGAACATTTGCTGAGATAGACTAGACTCTTGTTCACAAAATAAGCCCCAAAACATTTTAAAATGGAAATAACACAGGATATATTCTCAGGCCACATGGATTTTAACTAGAAATTAATAACAGAAAGATGTGAAAAACTCCATCATTTATAAATAGCAAATTTCTAAATAACAGAAAAAGGAAGTTACATTGAAAATCAGACATTTAAATTGCATAAAAGATTCAAAGATTTGGAAGTGCAGCTAAAATATAATTTAGAAGGAAAATTATAGGACTAAATAGGTATATTAGAAAAGATACAAAAGGTCTCAAATCAATGATCTAAACTTTTGCTCAAAGCAACTAGACAAGGAACAACAATTTAGAACCAAGTAAACCAGTAGGAAAGGAAAGATCAGGAAGGAAAACTGATGAAAATGAGAGGGAAAAATACATATAGCAGCAGAAATAATTTCATTTGTTAGAGATACCAATAAGCTGATATAAAAGCTTCCAAAAGAGGCTGGAGAGATGGCTTAGTGGTTAAGGTGCTTGCCTACAAAGCCTAAGGATCCAGGTTCAATTCCTCAGTTCCCATGTAAGCCATATGCACAAGGTGGTACATGCATCTGGAGTTCATTCACAGTGGCCAGAGGCCCTGGGGCACCCATCTCTCTCTCTCTCTCTCTCTCTCTCTCTCTGTCTTTCTCTGTCAAATATGTAAATAAAAATTTTAAATATTGGGCTGGAGAGATGGCTTAGGGTTAAATTCTTGCCTGTGAAGCCTAAGGTTCAAGGCTCAGTTTCCCCAGTATCCATATAAGCCAGATGCACAAAGTAGTGCAGGCATCTGGAGTTTGTTTGCAGTAGCTGGAGGCCCTGGTGCACCCATTTTCTCCCCCCTCACTGCCTCTTTCTCTCTCTGTCTGTCTGTCTCTCTCAAATAAATAAATTAAAATAAACAAAAAAATTAAATATATTGTAGAAAGAAGGAAGGAAGGAAAGAAGGAGAAAGAAGAAAGAAAGAAAGAAAGAAAGAAAGAAAGAAAGAAAGAAAGAAAGAAAGAAAGAAAGGAGGAAGGGAGGGAGGGAGGGAGGGAAGAAGGAAGGAAGGAAGGAAGGAAGGAAGGAAGGAAGGAAGGAAGGAAGGAAGGAAGGAGGAAGTGCTGAGGAGATAGTTCAGTGAATCAATCATTTGACATTTAAGTATGGGGAATGGAGTTTAGCTTCCCAGCATCCACACATGTCAGACATGCATGGTGGGCCATCTGTAGTCCAAGTGCTCAGAAGGAAATGAGGGAATCTCCCAAACCAAGTTGCCTAGGTAGGCTAACCACATTAACAAACACCGATTGACAAGAATGTCCCTGCCCTATTAAATACATTAAGGAGCAACCTAGGAAGATATCCAGTGTCAATCTCGGATCTCCACACATGAAAACACACACATACACACACCACATACACATATGTAAAACAATAAAATAATGTGAAAGAATGCAAGAGAATCATGTGTGATGGTTCCAAATATTAGTAATAAAATCAGAAAGTACTATAGACCTCTGCAGCACTGATAACAACAAAATGATTTGAAAAATCTGGGTTTACATAGTCAATCCATTAGATAAAATACCCCAAGCTCATGAAAGACATAAACTGTTCAAGATCACTCAAAAAGACACAACTATTCTGATAACTTAATTTTATGTCAATTAAAGAATTAATTTTCTCATTAAATGCTCTCACTAAGGAAAACACTAGGGCCCCATAGCTACTCTATACAGTGCATGGAAGGCCAGAAAATGAGCCTTGGAAAGTTATTTCCAGCAAATGGCTCCTAGAAAACATGATGCAGTAGAGATAATCTCTTAACACATCTCTCTCTCTCTCTCTCTCTCTCTCTCTCTCTCTGTCTCTCTCTCTCTCTTTCAATCAGGTAGCAAAGGAGAAGACAGATGAGAACAATAAAGGAGAGAGGAAGGGAGAAAGAACAAAACTTTCTACCACATACAAAACTCATCTCAAGGGCTGGAGAGATGGCTTAGTGGTTAAGGTGCTTGCCTTCAAAACCAGAGGACCCACGTTCAACTCCCCAGGATAAATATAAGCCAGATGCACAAGGTGGTGCATGCATCTGGAGTTTATTTTCAGTGGCTGGAGGCCCTGGTGTGCGCATTCTCTCTCTCTACCTGACTATTTCTGTATCTGTCTCTCTCAAATAAATAAAAAATAAAATAGTTTTTAAAAAATCATCTCAAAATAGAACATAGGCAGTCTGTTATTTACCTTTCTCATTGCTATGACAAAATACCTAACAAAAACACCTTAAAGAAGGAAGAGTTTATTTTGGCTCATGTATAGTCTATCATGGTGGAAAAGGCATGGAAACAAAATCATGAGCCAACTGGTCACATTCAATGTGTAGTCAAGAGGCTTTCTCTCTCTCTCTCTCTCTCTCTCTCTCTCTCTTCTTTCTTTCTTTCTTTCTTTCTTTCTTCCTTTCTGTCTGTCTTTCATTCATTCATGTCTACATTCCATGTAGTCTGTGACTCCAGTCCATATAATAGTGCCACCCATATTCAAGGTGCCTATTCATTCCTCACTTAAACCTCGTTAGAAATACCTAACAGATATACTCAGATGTGTGTCTTCTAGATGATTCCAACAGCAGCTACACTGAAAAAGCTTAAATGCCATAGACATAATATGAAACCTACAACTTTTTAAAAACTGTAGGTTAAAAAGAAATCTGTGTGAGCTTCATTTACCTAGCACAAGATTTCTTAGAAGGCAACAAAATAACAGTCCATTCAACAACTCAGCAGCAAACAACCTGACATGATGCTCATCCAAGTGCAATAGTGGCACACAGCCATAGTGGGTAGTCAACTGTTTTAGGTTGGCTAACAGATCCACTCAGTGGAAATGAACCCATAGCCAGAACTGGGAGACAAGTCAGAATCATCAAAATAATGAGTTCACTCTGCAATATCAAGCTCTCACCAATCTTGGGCTGCAAGAGGGCTTATGCCTATGAAATTCTCTCTAAACTAACAATGGTTATCCCATTTAACTGGTGCTGACTTCACTCTCCATTGCAGAATCTGCTTCTCTTCTTCAGAGGGAAGCAGGACCTGAGGAGAGAATCAACCCATTGCACTTCACCAGGGCCCCCAGATGAAACCATAGTTATTGGGGAAGTGATCAAGAGTGCTGCTTTCTTCCTGAACCTGATTTCAGCACAAGAGTGAAGGAGATAGACACAGAAAACACTCAACTCCTACCAAACCAGAGATCCAGAGACACAGAGGCTCCCAAGAACCCATCACTGAAATAGACCTAAAAGGAACCCAACTTGGCTCAGGGTAATTCATGGAAGAGGGTGTGGAAAGATTGACAGAGCCACAAGTTGGGATATTACACACAGAGATATGGCCTCTTCCCCATAACTCATGGCTACCCCCACAATGCACCACCACAATCCCCATAGGGATAACCTTTGGGGGGAGGACAGGGATGAGGGTAAAGATGGTTATATGTGCTTTTTATATACTGAGTGTAGCAGACAGCTTCAGGTTCGCTGAGATGAACTTCCAGACCAGGTACAGTTATGGAGGAAGGGATATTATTTATTGAAGCTTACAGATCCAGGGGAAGTTCCATAATGGCAAGAGAAGGGGCTTTCTCTCACAGGACCAGGCAACAGAGAGAAAAAATCCAACCAGGCACATGGCACACAGAGCAAAACTACAGCCAAAAGAGTCACACAGCACACTTCAGGAACTCCCACTAGGCACACTTTGCATATCTTTACAATGGAATCTCAAACCCAACACCACACCTTAAGACCGGCCCCCAGTGACATTGCCTCTAGCAAGGTGATTGCAGATGCAAACTATAACTAATAAAACACTGAATATATTGGGGGACATATATTCAAACTACCACACTGAGTATGCCCATAACTAATATATATATATATATGCATATATATAAAATGAAAAAAAAAATTAAAAAGAAAAAAAAATTGCTTGCTTGTAAACCCTGATGGCCTGGTTTCATTTCCCCATGTAAAACCAGATGCACAAAATGGCACAGGTACCTGGAGTTCATTTGCAGTGGCACGAAGCACTGATGTGCCATTCTCTCTCTCCCTCTCTCCTTCTCTCTACTTGCAAATAAGTAATAAATAAAACTATTTTTTAAAATTAGTAAATTGACCAAAATTAACAAATTTTACTCTAAAATCTTACTTTCCTAGTAAAAAGACAATCCAAGAAGATCTCAGAATGTACCAACAAGAAAACAAGCAACCAAATATTTATCAAAACAGTCAACCATGTATATCTTACAAATGAAGGGGTAAATTGTGTAAAAAAAGGTACAGTAACCTTAGTCACTAGGAAAACACAAGCCCAAACAATAAAGCTATGATTAACTTATTATAATAGCTAAATTTGGGAAGAAAATTACCCACTAGGATCATGTAGAACAATGAGGACTCCTGTATATTGCTTTCAGTAATACAGAATAATGCAATGTTCCTCAACAATGTGATATTGCTTGTGAAATAAAACATACACTTACTTATGGAGTAGAAATGCCAGTTTCAGAATTTTATACAATTCAAAATAAAAGCTTTCATTAACAACTACAAAAAAAAAAAAAACAAAAATATCACAGGAGATGGAGTATGTTACAAACAAGGAAAAATACTTGCTGAATACCTATGAAAACCTGAGTTGAATTCCTAGCACCTGCATAAAAGGCAGACACAGAAATTCACACCTGTAAGTCCAGCTCTGAGGGGACAGAGGCAAGAAGACTGATGGGCCTCTTTAGTGAGCCAATCTTTCCAAAAAAACAGTGAACTCCACATTTAATGAAAGACTATGTCTCAAGTCTGTATGCATGCATATTTGGCACATGCATCTGCAATAAACACATACTGACCACATCACAATACACATATTAACAAGAACTATACAAAAATATTTTAGTACCTTCATATAATTATACAAATTACAAACAATCACATTGTTTCTTGGGGATGAAGTAACAGTGATACATCTATACAAAAGGATTCTACCCAGATATGAAAAGATAAATTTACTCATAAATCAGTATGGAAGGATCACAATTACATTATACTAAGTAACAATTTAAACAGATATATATTTACAAAAAGAATAAGCTGGGTGTGGTGGCACATGCCTTTAGTTCCAGCACTCAGGAGGCAGAGGGAAGATGGCTGTGGGTTTGAAACCACCCTGAGACTACATAGTGAATTGTAGGTCAGCCTGGACTGGAGTGATACCATATCTTGAAAAACAAACAAACAAAAAGAATGAGTTTGAAGCAGTAGTCACAGTCTCCTCATGAAGAATAGCTCAGAACCAGATGACTAGTTCTAACAAATTGTACTAAGCGATTAAGGCAGATATCACAACAGTACTTCTCAAACCATTTCACAAAAGAGAAAGGAGGGCTGGAGAGATGGCTTAGTGGTTAAGGCATCTGCCTCCTAAACCTAAGAATGCCAGTTCCAATCTCCAGGTCCCACATTTAGCCAGATGCAAAGTGACGCAAGGGTGCAATGCCTCACTTGCCCACAAGGGGATGCATGCATCTGGAGTTTGTTCACAATGGCTAAGAGGCTGCTGGTGTGCCCATTCTCTATCAGTCTTCCTCTCCCTCTCTCTCTGTCTCTCTCTGTGTCTCTCTCCAAAATCAAAAAGAGAGAAAGGAAGGATGCACTACTAAGTTCAGTCTCTGAAGCCAATGTTACCCTAAAACCAAAAGGAGAGAAGGACACACCACCAAGTAAAAAGGGGGGAGGAAAAGAAAACAGTAGACCAATGCCTATTACCAACATAAACACAAAATACCCAATAAAATATTTGCAAAAGGAAGTGACACAAGGATGCAATGCCATACTTGTCCACAAGGGGGTGCACACATCTGGCTTTCATTCACAGCAGCTGAGAGACTGCTGGCGTGCCCATCTCTATCTGTCTCCCTCTCCCTCTCTGTCTCTCTCTGTGTCTTTCTCCAAAAATAAATAAAATAATAAAAATTTTTTTAAATATATTTGCAAAAGGAATTCAAGAAGACATTTAGAAGATTACAGGCATGATGAAGGTGGTTGAATTTCAGGGATTCAGGTTTTGTTCAACATTCACAATCAATAAATGTGATGGATTCCATAAAGAGATCTAAGGCAAAAAAAAAAAATCACATGATCATTACAACAGACAGAAAATTCTTTGACAAAGCTCAAAAATCCTTTCCAAATAAAGGTCCTGAATAAACTGAAAACAGAAAGAACATATCTCAGCATACTAAGGCTATAAATGACAAACCTAGAGCTAGCACATAGTGAATAAGGAAAAACTGAAATGTTTTCCTCTAAAGTCAGGAATAAGATAATAGTCTCCACTCTCTCTGCTCTTTTTAATGTAGGGTTTAAAGTCTTAGCACAAGAAAAGAGACAAAATTGGTATGAAAACAAAAGGGAAATATCAAAGTATCCATATTTTCAGATAATATCATTCCATTCTTTTAAAAAGCCCTAAATATTCCAGATGTAAAAAATAACCTAGATCCAACAAATACTTTTTTTTTTTGCAAAATAGTACGATACAAAAATCAATAAACAAAAATTACAAGTTTTTCTGTATACCAACATGAAATGCAGCAAGAAGGAAATTGGGGAAAATCCCCATTCATAATACCTTAAATTAAACTTAACCAAGGAGGTGAAGAATACCTCCACAATCAAATCCTTAAATCAAAGAATAAATAAACTCAGGAGAACAGAAGGTGGAAAAACCTCCGTGCTCATGGATTGATAGACTTAACATTGTGAAAAATGGCAGTGTTACCAAAGGCAAAACTCCAGTGATGGCTACCATAGAACTAAACACACAGTCTTAAAATCCACCCAGAAGCTCAAGAAAGACTCATGTAGACAAAATAATGCTAAGCAGGAAGAATAATGCTGGACATATCATAATACCTTCTTTCAATCATATTTCAGAGCCATTGTAATAAAATTGTACAACACTGGTACACAGAAATATAGACCAATGGAGTAGAATAAGGGACCCAGAAATAAAATCATAAAGATGTATCTGCCAATTTGTGGGGGAAATGTGTTTAAAATATACAGATCAGAGCTGAAGAGATGGCTTAGCAGTTAAGGCACTTTCCTGCAAAGACAAAGGATGCAGATTTGATTTCCCAGACCCCACATAAGCCAGATGAACAAGGTCATGTATGTATCTGGGGTTCATTTAAAGTGGCTTGAGGGTGTGTCCACTCTTTCTTGCTAATAAATAAAATAAGAAATAGCAATTTTAAAATTATGTATATATATATATATATATATATATATATATAAAACTTTTAAATTGCACTTTTTACATGTCTCATATATGTGTGTGTGTGTGTGTGTGTGTGTGTGTTTGTCACATTGAATATCCATATACCCAAGAATAAAATTAGACTCATCTCTCAAAATGAAAAAAATCAAGTCAAAATTTATCAAAATTGTTATTTACACACTGCAGGAAAATTTAGGTAAAATACTTCAAAATACAGATGTAGTGAAGGACTCTCTGGAAAGGATTCTAATAGCACAGGGAATAAGCCTAGAATTGGACAAATAAATGTGAATGAAATTTTTTTAAAAGAAGAAAAAAAAAAAAAAAAAAAAAAAAAAAAAAAAAAAAAAACCTTTGGCACAGCAACAGGAACAATCTCCAGAGTGAATAGACAGCCCACATAGTAGGAGAAAATATTTGCCAATGACACAATAGACAGAAAATTATTATCCAGAATACACAGAGAACTGCAAAATTAAATATCATAAATAATCTTTTAAGCAATAAATGGACCAAAGACTTGAATAGACTGCTCAAAAGCAATCCCAAAGGCCAATAAATAGTTGAAAAAGGCTTTAGCACACTTAGCCATCAGGAAAATGCAAATTAAAAAATGCTCCCAGATTCCATCTTATCACAGTCAGAAAGGCCATCATCAAAATGACGAATGACAACAAATCCTGGCAAGGCAGAGGGAAAGAACCTTTCTATAGTGCTAATAGGGAAGTAATGTGATGCAGTCACTCCAGAAATCAATATAGTCCTTCTCCACAGGCTAAGCATTAGAATTACGATATGATCCAGCTACAGCACTCCTGGGTATGTACCCAAAGGACTATAAGTCAATACCACAGACATATTTGCACAACCATACTTATTGCTGCACTATTCATAAAAGGTTGGAAATGGAACCCACCTAGGTACCTAGTGTGAGTAAAGTGAGTACAGTACAATACGCTATAGAAACACAATGGAAATTTATTCAAACATAAAAAATCATAATTTTAGGAAGATGGATAAAATTTGAAATTATTGTTGAACAATGCCTGTCACACTCAGACAAATAACACATTTTCTCTCATATGTAGCATCTACATTGTTTGTGTGTGTAGTATCTGTGTGGTATGCACATATTTGTGTGTGCAGACCATAAAAGCAGAAAAGAAACCTTGAGATGGAATAAAGTGATCTTAAGAGATGAAGGAGGTGGAAAAAGAGAATTGTGGGTTGTGTAGGTATTTGCATGCACCAAGACCCACTGAATTACACATTTTATAGTAATTAAATTTTACCTCATCGTAAAAACAGGAAAGATAAGTGGGAAGTCGCTGAACAGTTTAAGCATATTTGGGACCCTTTCCCCAAAGACTCTAATGTGGCTTCCCTCTCATAACAGTAATGAGGATGGCTCTTAGAGCTTCACTGGCTGACAAGTGAGTATAAATCTCTGCAGGTTCATTTGAATGCAGTGCTCATCCCAGGCAACAGCAATGTGCTCATCAGTTCTGGCCTGCTCTGCTTTATGCCAGACCCCTTACTTCTCTTTCAGGTCAAATTCTAACTTGACATGAAAGAAAGCTTTCCATTATTTTATTGTGCAACTTTTTCTTGTCTCATTATATTAGAAACAATACATAACTCCATGTGCATTTTTACACTAAAGAGCTTAATATAGACTTCAACCCTTTCAAAAATTCTTTAAAATAATTCATGTTATTAGAGATCTTCAACTCTAGTAATAGAAAAAAGATAAGCTATGTCAATAAAATTTTAGAAGTTAGAAAATAATTAGGCTAGCAGTGACTGTAATGTAAGATATCCTGAAATTTATCAAAATCTGACACTTTGTCATGCTAATTATTTAAATGTGAAAGAAAGGTGAAAATGTTAGAGTTAAGACTAATGCCTACAAGACAAACTATTTGATTTCTAGTTAAAATAACAGAGTTTTAAATAATGGAAATGCTATCTAAATATAATATGACTCTTAGAGGAAATAAAAGGAGATTAGATCAATAAAAATAAACTTGGTATGGTGTCACATGCCATTGTTTCCAACAGAGGTAGGAGGATGGCCATGAGTTTGAAGTCAATCTGGACTTGAGTGAAACCCGTCCTCAAAAACACCCTAAAATAAGGCCTGGCATGGTGGCACACGCCTTTAATCCCAGCACTCTGGAGGCAGAGGTAGGAGGATTGCTGTGAGTTTGAGGCCATCCTGAGACTACATAGTGAATTCCAGGTCAGCCTGAGCTAGAGGGAGACCCTACTTTGGAAACCCCAACCCCCCAAAATACCCAAAATAAATAAACAATAAATAAATAAATAAAATCTCCTCATGCAAACATAAAATAATAAGCTTTACACTATATATTCCATTTTTGACCACTACCTGAAAATTTCAATGTTTAGACTGTAACTTAAAAAGAGTAATCATATGAATATGAATTATATGAAAACCAGGAGTAAAACATTACTAGTGTGGTCCATCAGATTCTCTTTGGAAGTTACTGCATAATTCCTTACACAATATTAACTTTGTCATATATAAATACTCAGATTGAAGCCACATGGCAGGAATGGTGAATGATAAGACAGCTGAAACAGAAAATCTCGTTTTACAATAGCTCAGTTGCAAACTAAAACTGAAATAACAACTAAGCATATTCAACATTATAATTTATATTTTTATCAAATAACCAAGAAGTATTAAGAAAACACTATCATAATTTTATATCTTTGATTCAATTTTTCTTTCTGAGCCTTATCAGCAATATGCAAAATGCTCCTTCCGGTGCAGAATACAAATTTCCAAAGATGTACTGGCTCAATGTGATGGTGTGTGGTTTCATTACTGTGATGCATGCCAGAAGTTATAAAAAGAGACAATTTTTCTCAGTGTCACTCGGATCATAGAGAGAAGACCCAGAGAGAGGAGCAGAGATAGAAACCAGCTGAGTGATTCATTTTACCCTTGTATTTCTGAAGACTATAGCCCCTAACAACAAAGCCCTCCTAGGCAGTAATTATATTTTGTCACTTCACATAATAATACGACTTGAAGTCTACTCTGTTTTCTAAATCACCTAGAGATTGCAAATTGTTCTTGTAATTATCTTATTTTCCCTCTTACTGGGACAGTGTTTCTCAAACTGTGATTCTGAGCACCCTGGAGAGACTTCAATCTTTTCCTGGGGATGTGAGAGTCAACTCAGAGAGAAGGGTGGCATATTTCTCGGCTTAATAATCATTTTCAGTAATGACTGAGAAAGTAAAGTATTTAACCAGGAATATTTTAGTACATTTCTTAGATAAACTATATCATTTGTCTTCTATGTTTAATCATTAAAAGATATTTATGTGCTTTGTTCCATTTACACAGTATGTCATAAAAGATAGAACTTATTTTAATCAGCAGATTAATAATTTTCTCTTTTGTATTTTGGAATAGAAACCATTTAAAGAACTAAGAACTCTGGGAAATAAGAATTTTGCTGCTTTTTTAACAGATGCTACATACATTTAATAGACAATTTGACAACATGTCATTTCTGAGCAATTACAATGTTTCATTTTCTCTTTGACTTGATTGTTCAGTTATTTTTTAAAAATAAAAATCTGGCATACCCATTCACAAAAAGTAGTATTAAAACATTACAGAATATTTTTCATTTCACTAATTTCAAAATAAAAGAACAGAAGAGGTTACTTGGTATTTCTTTAATGAGGCAGGGGATACTATTAAATTACAAGTGACATCACTAAAAGAGTAGAATTTTCTTTTTCTTCCCCTAGGGCCAGGTAATAAATGAGTGACCCCTCCCCCACAGTGCATGAGCAAATCTATTCCACAGAATAGCCACCATCTACATTTACTGTGTACAAGCTTGAGTGTAGAATTTCTATGACTATTACAAAATGAATTTGCATACCTCTACCTGTTGAATTGGTTGCTTTAGTCACCACTGTGACCAAATGACTGACAGAAACAATTTAAAAGAGGAAAAGTTGATTTTGGTTCATGGCTTAAGACATCCATGGTTGCTTGACCCGTGTTCTTCTGCAGAGCAGCATGGTGGGAAAAGTACTGGGCAGGAAAAATATGCACTGGAAAAAAGATGGCCTCTTCAACAAGTGGTGCTGGGAAAACTGGATATCTATATGTAGGAGGATGAAAATAGATCCTTCTCTCTCCATGCACAAGAATCAAGTCCAAATGGATCAGGGACCTTAATATCAGACCTGAAACTCTGAAACTGCTAGTGGAAAAAGTAGGGAAAACATATTGGCATAGGCAATGACTTTCTGAATATATCTCCAATTGCTCAGGAAATAAAATGACTGATCAACTATGTGGATCTCATGAAGTTACAAGGCTTTTGTACAGCAAAGGACACTGTGAATAGAGCAAAGAGACAATCTACAGAATGAGAGAAAATATTTGCCAGCTATACATCTGACAGAAGATTAATATCCAGAATATACAAAGAACTCAAAAAACAGAACAATAAGAAATCAAACAACCCAATTTAAAAAATGGGCTATGGAACTAAATAGAATTCTCAAAAGAAGAAATACAGATGGCATACAAACATCTAAAAAAGTTTTCTACATCCTTTTCCATAAGGGAAATGCAAATTAAAACTACTTTGAGATTCCATACCACTCCTGTCAGAATGGATATCTTCAAAAAAAAAAATCACAATAAATGTTGGCAAGGATGTGGGAAAAGGGGACTCTTCTACATTGTTGGTGGGAATGTACCCTGGTACAGCCATTGTGGAAATCAGTGTGAAGGTTCTTGAGACAGCTAAAAATAGATTTACCATATGATCCAGCTATAGCACTCCTAGGCATATATCCTAATGACTCTTCTCACTACCTTAGAGATACTTTCACAACCATGTTTATTGCTGCTCTATTCACAATAGCTAGGAAATGGAACCAGCCTAGATGTCCCTCCACAGACGAATGGATAATAAAGTTGTGGTACATTTACATAATGGAGTTCTATTCAGTGGTAAAGAAAAATAAAATTTATGAAATTTGCAGAGAAATGGATGAATCTGGAAAACATTGTACTAAGTGAGGTAACTCAGTACCAGAAAGCCAAACATTGCATATTCTCTCTCATATGTGGATCCTAGCTACAAATGCTTAGAATTGTATGTGAACTGGAACCAAAAAATGGTAGCAGAGGCCAGTAAGCTAGAAAAGGGCTATAAGGGAAGGGGGAGAAGGAAGGAATGGTATTGCATACACGTAAGTAGAACAGATTACAAGGAGTGGAATGGCCTAAGCAAGGCCAGGGGAGAGATTGAGTAAAAGAAAGGGAGGGGGAGGGTCAATTAAAATTCAAGATATTCTGAATAAGACATATGAAAGCCTATATCTGCTATGTATCACATATGTTCATCAAAATGCAATTTAAAAAAAAAAACCTAGAAAGTTCTATACAACCAGATATGGTCTATGGCATTTAATTCTCCAGTCCATAGAGCCTGCTAAAACTTAGTTTCTCCTACACATTTTTCTAACACTGTATATCAGTTGACTGCAATGTGCTAGGATTATTCACTGCCTAGTTGCAGCATTCATCTGATTCTCACTATCAAAAGCCAAAGTCATAAACTGTTCTTCACCCAGAAAATTCTGTCAAGGCTTGGAAACCTAGCCAAAAAGTATTTTATAGGTGGTTTGCACTGTTTGGAAATTACACGAGCATAAATATCTCAATGAATGGAAGGAGCAACACTGTGAAGCTCGGATAAAGGGGAAATGGATGGGAGGATAAAGAGCTACTCAGCAAGCAATTTGAGGATCATTTAAAAAAAGAAAGAATGAATACAGGGAGTGGAAAGGTTTGGGGGGGTGTTGGAGGAAATTACACAAAGCTAATGTAAATATTAGTCAGTACTTAGACCCTTTCTTCCTGGACAGCATTCTACAAGATAATAAGTGGTGGATTGTGAAGTATGGTTGAGGAAGAAGTACCCTATAGAAGAAGGAGAAAGCTTAATCCTAAAACCATGGGCTCTGGCTGATAAATCCCAGGGCTAGAATTGGGTTAACATCACAATGAGTTATTGGTCAAGGAGAACCATTAATTACCCCAAAATAATGCAGGCCATTACCAAAGTAGTTGGTTACCTGCCAGAGCTAAAAGGTAAAGCCATTTTGCTGAACACCACAAGTTACATGCAGTTGCAGGATATTGAGAAACCATGGTAGAACTAAGAGGCAAACCATTTTCCTCCTGGCTAGCCCTCATAGTGCTGGAAAGTGCTATGAGAGCTGGTGAAGGGATAATGGTCACTAACCTCTCGATTAAGCAGGAGATCTGCAAAACAGTACACACCTGTGCAATAGGGGCATACAACCTATGCAGATAACCAGCTGTCCTCAGATTGGACATTAAAATCTCTCAGTTGGAGAGAACGTATAGCTGGTACTGGAAACCAAGTCAGAAACCTATGGATAGGAAACCCATAGACTCCAGAGAGAAGCTTCTACTGCTCTTTGGCTAAGAAGAGTGGGTACATACATCAAATAGTCTCTCGAATAACTATGCATACCCCTTTAATCCAAATTGCTCTCACTTTTGGTTTGAGACTCTGTTTCATGTTAGAGATGGCAGAGAATACTTGGGAGATCCAGGATCAAGCAATACATCAAGAAAAGATAAAAGACTGTCTGTCACAAGATGTGTCACCTCAACCACATCTTCAAGGGCCCAGGAGACATTTCAGAGGAATCAGCAAAACAAGTACAGCTCTCACTGCTAGCTTCATAATCTGCCCCAGTGACAAACACTGTGGTCTCTCTAGATTTATCAAAGCAGAAATCCAGAAGATACAGAGAACTCTACACAACAACAGACAGCTAACATACTAGCCAAGGCTCAGGGAACACTGCTGAAGAAAGATTATAAGGGCCACAGTATGGGTAGCCAGGAATGATGATGCATACTTTTAATCCCAAGCATGCAGGAGGCATAGGTAGAAGGATCACCTTGAGTTCAAGGCCAGCCTGAACATAGGTAATTCCAGGTCATCCTGAGCTAAAGCAAGACTCTACCTTGAACAAAAAAAGTAAAAGAAGAAGAAGAAAAGAAAAGAAAAGAAAAGAAAAGAAAAGAAAAGAAAAGAAAAGAAAAGAAAAGAAAAGAAAAGAAAAGAATATCCCCAGACAGGATCACCCCTCACAGGGTACTGAGGCCTTCAGGACCCCATGGTGAATACCAATAACCCCACAGAGGAGGGTCCTCATGGAATGGGGTAGGGGAAAGGGGTCATAAGAGTATAAGATTTGAAAATATAAACTTAAATTTGAAAATGACAACTCAAAAGAACTCTAAGTTCAATTTTGTCTTTTATATATTTTTAACCTGAAGCCAGAATACCTGAACCCATATAAGGATGTGTTTTGTACTAGAAATTTCTAACACTGGTGTGTTTGGTGATAACTGAAAAAACTTGACATATGGTATTTAATAAATAACATGAACTTTGGCTAAAAAACAGATTGTAATGATAATCTCATAAAATAAGTAAAAGTTAAATTACTTCAGAAATGCTTTGGACTTATCTGTAATCCGAAGTAAATTCTTACTGACATAATTGATTATTTTAAATAAAAATATAGCTCCAAATCTACTCTCATTTCTGATCTCCTTATCTGTATTTGGTTCCTATGATTGTGTTGAAATTTGCCCTTGTGTTTTAAGCATATCATATGTCCTAACAGTGTGGTACTGGCTGATATCCCGTGGGAACAATAGTGGCAGAAAAGATATGGGAGTAACCAATTGCTCTCTGATTAGATCTGAGTACTGCTCTATAAGATGGAAAGCATAGCTGGTATATAAATCTGTCCGAAAGTATAAGAGTAGAAACCTAGCCTCTATGGTAAATCCCAATACTGAGATTATGATAATTGGATAGCTTGTCAAACTATCTTCTAAACCTCTGTTTTTTTCTCCTAGGTTGCTATTGCTTGAAGCTTCAAACACAGAGATGAATACAGGTATGTATGGAGATAAAGCTGTCTAGCATAAGTGACATGTGTAAGCTCGGCACCAAACATGCCATCTAAACCACACCCTCCAGCACTCAGGGATCCTCAAGGAAGAACAATCAAAACTAATATAAGAGCAGGAGGATGGGAAACTGGGCTGTAGACTTCTGTCCTAAAATTTCCACCACACTCATGGGTTCACAGTACCTGGGATTTTCTGCACATGATTGAGCCTGTCAATATCTCATCATAATGTCTCATCGCCTTCCAGAATAAATAGTGTCCTTTGGGGTGTGTAATGACTGGAATATTTCCTATTCTCCAGTAAATAACCTGTCACCCACAATTATGCAAGAAAGCCTAACTTAATTCAATGGGTCAAAAATTAATGAATAAATAATCAAGGCATGGAAGTAGCATGGGGATTTAATGGGAAGAAGTAGGTCTTTAGTGGGAAGGAAAAGAGAAACAGAGGGTAATTTTGAGGAGTGTGATCAAAATGCATTGATATACATGTATGGAATTATCAATAAATAGATTTATAAATACACAATTGAGAATTGAGAATACTCAATAATATTAATGCCAACCCCCATGACTCTCTTAACCCAGTTTGAGAGTATCTATTAATATTTCCACACAATCAATTTCGAGGAAATAAACTATTTTAAAAGCACGAATATAATGCAATCAACAGAAATCACAATATTAACAAATGTGAAAAGAATAAGTACTATAATTTCATGGAGACCTGAGGATATAATTGCAATGTTGAAAGAATATTGTTACAATTATCTAAATGTGTTTGTTTCTTAAATAGTGGGAATGGGGCTGGAGAGATGGCTTAGCAGTTAATTTAAGGCACCTGCCTGCAAAGCCTAAGAATGCCTGTTCAATTCTCCAGGTCCCATGTTTAGCCAGACACAAAAGTGATGCAAGAATGCATTGCCGCACTTGCCCACAAGGAGGCACACACGTCTGGAGTTCATTTACAGTGGTTGAGAGGCCACTGGTGCATGTATCTGGAGTTCATTTGCAGTGGCTAGAGGCCCTGGTGAGCCCATTCTTCCTCTCTCTCTTTCTCTCTCTTTCTCTGCCTGTCACTCTCAAATAAATTAATTAATTAGCAGGGCATGGGGGTGCACACCTTTCATCCCAGCACTCGGGAGGCAGAGGTAGGAGGATTGCTCTGAGTTCAAGGACACCCTGAGACTACAGAGTGAATTCCAGGTCAGCCTGAGCAAGAGTGGGACCCTGTCTCGAAAAACCGTAAAAAAAAGGGATTCATTAATTTAAAAAAGAATCCTAGCAAGTGCAGACCATCTTGCCTATTTTTTTAAGTTTAAATAAAGAGTACTAATTTTGAGCAAAAAAAAAAAAAATTAAAAAGTAGTTATTGCAGTCAATAATCAGTTGAAAAGATTTAAAATCTGTGGATAGAAGTAAACATTGCATATTCATTACCACTTTTATTAATTATAAAGCATAGATCCTGCAAAAATGGAACATACTATATTTTATCTCTCTTGTATTTCTCAGCTCAAAACTAATGCCATGTCTTTATAACAACCTTTACTTTTACATATATTTGCATTACTAGCTTTTTAGATTTTGAAAATATTATGTACTAGAATAGATATCAAAGTTGCATTGTTTCTACATGTATATACCAACAAAAAAAAACTAATGTTTCAATAGTGTGGAATTTTTTTTTTCCATTTGTACTTTTACTTTGTGAAAATAGAGAACAGTGAATAGTCTAATGATGGCATATTTACACTTTCAAACATTGCATTTTATTATATCCTTGTGCTTAAATAAAAAGAGACAGTTGAATATTGTTTGAGGCATTTTCCATAATGGGTTTCTATTATAAGGTGAGCTAAACCTGTAAGGTGTAAGCATTCCAGTTTGTTTCTGAACTACAATATCACAAGTCTATTAGTTATGCCTTGGGGAGAGGGGCTAATAGAATTCTTTTGATGGTAAAGTCTGTCTTTTGATCAGAATGATATCAAAGGCCAATCACAAAAGATTATCTATTAATATGTTATCTAAGCACATGTGGAAAGATATCCACAAAACAAATGGTGCAGATTAAATTAAACTTATTCATTTTCTAGTACAAAAATCATAAGCAATAAAATGGATGGTCAATGGACTTCCTAGCAAGTTTATTACCTTGGCATTAGGATTACTTACAATGATTGTCTTGTCTGCTCAAAGAATTTGACCTATATCTCCTTTCCCATAAAGAAGTCTTTTTCTTGGTTTTCTCTTCATAACTCATATAACAGATTTAGGTTTAAAACTAATAACCTAGGTAATAATTAAGTAGGTAAGTTTATATAATTAGCCACTAAAAATAACAAAATTTGGCAAGTCTTTGATTTAAAAAAGTTTTCCTTGGTAAAATTTGAAGAATATAAGTTTAATTATAAAGTAATAAAAAATAAGATTGTGGGCATGGATAAAATAGAGAATACTGAAAAATCATGTCATTGCCATAAAAAATATGAAAAACTTCCCAGCACTCGGGATGCAGGGGTAGGATGATCGCCATGAGTTCGAGGCCACCCTGAGGCTTCATAGTAAATTCCATGTCAGCCTGAGATGGAATAAGACCCTACTTTGAAAAACAAAAACAAAACAAACAAACAATATATATGAAAAACATATCAGGTATGCCAGAAACTCTAGGAACCACAGATGAGTGAGAACATATGGTGTTCTTTCTGTGACTGTGTTAGTTCTCTGAGTATAATCTGTTCTAAGTACATCCATTTTCCTACAAATTTCATTGCAACATATTTTTTACTGTCGAATAGAATTCCATTGTGTAAATATCCTACAACTTTGTTATCCATTCATCAAATGATGGGCACCTCGGTTGATTCCATTTCTTAGCTATTATGAACTAAGCAGCTATAAATATGGTTGAGCAAATATCTCTGTAGTGAATGATGTAGCTTTCAGAGTAAGTACCCAGTACATGAATAACTGCATTTTTGGTAGTTCTATATTTATATTTTTCATAAATCTACATATATATTTCCACAGTGTTGTATGAGTTTGTATTCCTACCAACAGTGAATGAGGGTTCCTGATTCCCCACATCCTCACCAACATTTGTTGTTGTTTGACTTTTTAATGATTGCCATCCTTACTGAAGTAAGATGGAATCTCATAGTTGTTTCAATTTGCATTTTCCAGATGGTTAGGGATATTAGATATTTTCTTAATTGTGTGTTAGCCATTTGGGTTTCTTCCTCTGATAACTCCTTATTGAATTCTCCACCCAATTTTTTGAGTGGGTTGTTTGATATTTTACTGTTAAGTTTTTGAGTTCATTGTAGTTTCTAGATATTAGGTATTTATTAGTGGTATAAATGGCAAAATTTTTCTCCCATTCTGTGATTAATCTATTGGCTCTGATGATGGTATGTTTGTACAAAAGCTTTTTAGCTTCATGAGACCCCACTGGTTGAGTGAATGTTTAATTTCCTAGGCTATTGGGGTCTTGTTCAGAGAGTCCTTCCCCATTGCCATATCGTGTAGAGTTCCTCCTGTTTTTTTTTTTTTTTTCCTTCTTGTAGTTGAAGAGTTTCAGGTCTTATATTGAGATCTTTAATCCACTGTAGCTGATTTTTGTGTATGGTGAGATGAGTGGATCTAGCTTCATTTTTCTACATGGGGTTATCCAATTTGTCCAGCACCATTTGTTGAATATGCTGTCTTGTCTCCAGTTTATGGCATTGGCACTTTCATAAAGATCATCAAATAGCTGTAGTTTTGACCTAAGGGCCAGGTCTTCAATTCTGTTCCATCTGTCTGTATGTCTAATTTTATGACAGTACCATGCTGTTTTTGTTACTATGACTTTGTAGATTAGCTTTAGATTGGATACAGTGATGCCTCCAGAGGTGTTTCTTTTTCTGAGTATATGTTTAGAGATCCAAGGCCTGCTGCAATTCCATATAAAATTTGAGATCATTTTTTCTATCTCTGTGAAGAATGATGCTGGAATTTTTATTGGTAATTTATTAAATCTGTATATTTCTATTGGCAGAAATACTATTTTCACAATATTAATTCTACCTATTGAGGAGAATGGGAGGCCTTCCTATCTTCTCATGTCCTCAGTGTCTTTCTTGAGTGTTTTTGTGTCTTCATTGTATAGATCGTTTACATCCTTGGTTAGTGTTATTCCAAGGTATTTGATATATTTTTGTGGCTATTGAAAATGGGATATCCTTGATTTCTTTCTCTGTATATTTGTCCTTTGCATAAAGAAAGCCTACTGATTTTTGTGTGTTGATTTTTGTATCCTGCCACTTTGGTGAAGGAATTAATCACCTTTAGAAGTTTTGAAGTTGAGGCTTTCTTTTCAATTATGTATAGAATAATGTCATCTGCAAATAGGGCTAACTTGACTTCTTTCCAATTAGTATCCCTTTTGCATAGACAATAGGGATGGAGGATTTGGGGGGAGGGAAACAGAAACCCAAAATTAACTAGTACCATAGAAACCTTTCTCCTTGAAAGTAGACTAAAAGATATAAATCTCACCAGTAGTTGGGGGGGGCAAAAGGAAGGACCCTGGAGAGGGTGGGATGAAGCCTAAATGTAAAAAATTTTGGCTCTGACCTTTAACTCTCAGTACCACAAAATGGTGCTACCCACATTGCGCTATTTATTAGAGAGATGTATAAGATCTCCAAAAAAAGACAGGCTTCTTGAATTTTCTTTTGTCATCATAGAAAAGTTTCCAAAAAAGACAGTTTTTTTTTTTTTTTATGGCATAATTCTTAACAATTTAAGGGTTTTGTGTTTAAGACATGGTCTGAAATAAGTAGAAAACAGTATATTTTGAAGTAAGTAGAAAATAGGATATATTACTTATTTAGGTATAGAAATCAAATGATAGGCAAACATGCTTTATTGATATTTGACTTGTACAAATAACAGAATCATGTGATTTTAGCCAATAGTTAATTTCTAAATTTGTTTATATGTCCTGTTTAATACCACATATATAGGTAAGTTTTCATAATATGTATTATTATAAGTGAGAAACTAACTCAAAAGTAAAAAAATGATTAAAAGAATATAATCAGTAATGAATAGAATTAAAATGAATAAAATAAGCCAGATCTTTTTTTTTTTTTTTTTTAACAATGACTCACTATGTAACCTACACAGGATGTATTGGTTTGAATTAAGTATCCTCCCTAAGTTCATGTGGCCTGAATGCTAGGTAGCCAGATGATGGCAGTTTGGAAATTGAAGCCTAGCTGGAGAAGGTGCATTCTTGAGGTTGGGTTATGGGTGTTATGGCCAACTTCTCCTTGCAAGTTTTTGGCACACTTTCCTGCTGTTGGTGTCTACCTACTGTTGGCCAGGAGGAGATGTTCAGCCTCTGTTCAGGCCACATTTTCCCTTGTCATCATGGAGCTTCCCCTTGAGTCTATAAGCCAAAATGTACTTTATTCTCTCATAATCTGCTTTTTGTCAGGTGCTTGCTGCCAGTAATAGGAAGGTAATTACAATAGAAAATTGTTACTGATAAGTGGAGTTGTTGCTGCTAGAAATCTGGCTGTAGCTTTTTGCCTTTTGCAAGTGATTTGTGAGAGGAATATTGAAGGGTTTGAAACCTTTGCCTAAGAGATGACTCTTTGCAATGCTGTCAGCAGAGTTTGATGGAATATTCTGGTAAAAGTTCACTAAGAATTGTGGTCTGTGAGGTTTGGGTTATGAAAGAAAGAATGGGGTTTTCTGAACTGGGATAGAGGCAATGTGTATGAAAAGCTAATTATACTCTATCCTGAAAAGTTGTTGAGGATTTCATTGTATAGAAATGCATTTCTGTGAGCAGGTAAATATAGCACAGAAAGAAATGAAACCTGTGGGCCAAACCTACTGCTCATTCAGCTGCAATTACTTGAGAGATTAGCAACTTTGAGACTGTGCTAGCTGTAATGCATTGGGACAGATAAAAGAACACTTCCTCTTTTGAAAGCAGGGGTCCTGAATACTGATGGAATGTCCTTCAAATTTGGTTTCATTGCCCCCTGGATTAAAAAAAGTTGGTACTTTTCCCTTGGTACTATGGGAATATTGGCAGTACCAAACTGAGGAAGAACTGACAAAAAAAAGCTACTAGGTAGGGATGAGTTGTTCTCCTGACTGTGAGCAGCCCATCAGGAGGGGCAAGAGTGGAACTGCAGAGACTTCATTTGTCAGAGATTTTGCACTTAGAGCTATGTAACTTGATGTTTGCCTTGTTTGTTTTAGGTCTTGTGTTGGTTAAATTTTTCCTTGGTATGCCCAATGCCATCTTTCACAGTGTGAATAATTGCTTGCTCTGTGCCATTATATTATTTTCATTTTACAGGAAAACAGTGAAGAGGCCCTGGACTATGGGGATGTTTGAACAGTGTGGGGATTGGTAAGGAGTATGGGGATTTTAAAATTGTACTGGGTGCAACTGCATTTTTCATTGTGGATAATTGTGGGGACAGCAGCTGAATGGCATGGTTTGGATTAGGTACTCATAAATACTTGTGTTCAGAATACTAGCTCACCAACTGGTGGCAATTTGGGAAGTGGAACCTTCATGGAAGTTACTTCATGGAAGTAAATGTGTTGTTGGGAGCAGGATTAAGGGTGTTTCAGTCAGCCTCCCTCTCCTGCTGTTGGTGTCCCCCTGATGTTGGCCAGGAGGTGATAGCCAGCCTCCTCTATGCCACATTTTCCCTTGCCATCATGGAGAGTCCTCTTTAATCTATAAGCCAAAATAAACTCTTCCTTCGCCTGCCCCCCCGCCCCCGCAACTAGATCTTTTGGTTGGGTCACTACCACACTAACTGAAAAATCATGGCTCTGTTTCCACAGCCTCCCAAGTTCTGAGATTACAGGTGTGTCCCAATATGTCCAGCCTAAATCGTCTTAGTAATTCCTTTCTGTGATATGAAAACTGAACACTGAGGGCACTTTTTCAGAGAAAAGATTTAGTATATTTAGCTTTTTCTGCAACCTTAATACAAAGGAAACAATGGACATCAATAAGGACTTAAAGTATATTAAAAATTGAAAATATTAAAGATTAGCTTTTCATTGTTATATATCATTACTTTCAGGCAACCAGAACAACATAACAATAGATATTTTTCCCTTTTAGAGTATTGGACACTTAACTATATATTAAAGTTAGTATGTACTTCAAATGAAATCAGCATTCTTTTCTTTACAAAGGCAGCTGCAAAACTGCATGTAAAAAACAATGAATCTTACTATAATTTCATAGTATTTATATGATATGGATGAAAATATATGTAGAAATTTATTATGTTATATGGAATTATTTTTATTCACTGTAGAGTGTTTACAGATTTAGTATATTATTACTACATATTCCCATGTAGTTGTGTCTTAGTTTATTCTTAAATTCTAAAATCTTAATCTAAAATTAAGAAACTCAGTGATATATATATATATACCTTTTTTATTGATGCTATTATATTATATTGTTAGACAACATATTAAAATGGAATTCTTTGGTTACACAATGAAAACTTTCTCATCTTTGGCATTTATTATCAAGTAGTGATATAGTGTTCATTTCAATGAAACTCTCAGGTTTGGTGAAGTAGAATATTCATTTCTTTTCTTATTTAATGTTGACAATTTGTTTAAGGCAATGGTTATGATGAGCTAAAATATCATATTGCAGTATTGCTTTAGTTTGCATTTTTAATTTAATGAGATTAAACATACCTTCTATATTTTTATTTACCTTTCTTCTGTTTTTAACATTCTTATATGAATTTTATGCCTGTTTTTATTGTTACTTCTGAGTTAAATTATGTGGAAATTTTCTTTGCATACTAACTGTTGTAGTTACCTCCTCACTGCTGTATAAAGCACCTAACCAAAAGCAGCTGATGGGAAGAAAGTTTTCATTTTGGCTTACAGTCTCAAGTGGAAGCTTTATGAAGGCAGAGGAAAGCATAGCATGAGCAGATGCTGGACTTCACCTCTGATACAGCAGGTGGAAAACAACAGGAGGAGAGTGAGCCAAACTAACACTTACAAGCTAGGGGCTCATAAATTTCAAGATCCACCACTAGTGACAGACCTACTCCAGCATGATTTTATCTTCCAAACTACCATCACTTGGGAAACAAACATTCAAAACACTTGAGTTGTGGGGAATCATCTGATTCAAACTACCACATTAATATTAATGCTTTGTCTACTATGTGTGTCCAAAATGTGTTTTTTGGTCACTTAACTTTTAATTTGACTTATGATTAAAGATTTCAATGCTGCAATCATATTTATTTCCTTCATGTATTTGAGTAATATCCATGAGTAGATTTGTATAATAAAATTTTACATGTATTTTTATTACTTTCAATTATTTATTTATAAATTGATGAAAATGTTCATAGTTTACTATAAATGTAATTTCTGTTGTAACATGCTCATATATTAAAGAAATCCATGAAGGTAGAAGTAGGAAAATAGCTAATCTTAACACCTAGAGATCACAAGATAAAACATTTGAGTAATATTAACATTTAAATTTGAAACTTGTTATAACTGTGAGGTTTGTTTTAATCCCTGCCATGCTGGGGTGCTTTATGAGGTCTGGTGTTTTCTTGGACTTTGTACTATTTTGAGCCTGCTGTAAATTTGGTTATTGTGATCTTCTTCTTATAGGCTATTGAGATTGATTGTTTGACTCTTCTGTGTGGAGAATTCCCTGAAGTATTCTCTGTAGGTTTGGCTTTGTGTTCATATAATCATAGAGCTGGCTTATATCATGGAAAGCTTTTCTTTCACCCTCTATTACGAGGGATACTTTTGCTGGGTACATAGTTTGGGTTGGAAACCATAGTTTTTTAGATTTTGAAGTGTTCCATTCCAGACCCTTCTGGCTTTCAGCATTTCCTGTGAGAAATCTGATGTAATTCTGATGGACTTGCCTATGTATGTAATGTGTTGTTTCTTTCTTGCTGCTTTTAGCACTCTCTCTTTGTTTTAGTTGTTTAGAGTTTTAAACCATAATGTCCTTTGAAGAATTTCTTCTTTGGTCCAGTCTGTTTGGAGTTCTTTTAGGTTCTTGTATCTTTATGGGACTCTCTTTTCAGAGGGTGGGAAAGTTTTCCACAATAATTTTGTTCACTAACTTCCCCCATGGCTTTGGTCTGAATTTCTTCCCCTTCTGGTAAGCCTATGATCCAAATGTTATGTCATTTCAGGGTATCCCTCAGTTCCCTCATATTCAGTTCACAATATTTTTTGACCTTATTAAAGTTTTTGAAGTCCTCAACTGTTTCTTCCATTTTGTCTTCCAGCTCTGAGGTTCTTTTCTCCACATGACTAACTCTGTTCTTGAGAGGTTTTAGAGAAACTTTCACTAGTTCAATTTGGTTTGTACTTTCTGTTGCCTTTTTTTGTATATTATCCATTGCTTTGTCAAGTTCCAATTTCAGGTCATGTTTTGATTTTCTTAATGCTTCTTGGAACTCATTCTTGTATTTACATATGTCTTCATTAAGCTTAAGCACCTTATTACTGACATCTTCTATTTATTGGCTTACCTTCAGTTCACTTAACTCTCTTTTGAGGTCTCTTTGGCTTTTGTCCGTTAGGTTAAGACTGGTGAAGACAGCTGTATGGATTTCATTTATGTGATTGTTGTTTTTTTGTTTTGTTTTGTTTTTGATTTGCTGCCAGTTCAGCCATTTCCTTGGTCAGGGTCACATGTCTTGTGTCTTTATTTGGGGGTTCTATTCCTATTTTCTCCTCTACGTTTTCATTGGAGATTTCCATTGTGGGACTAGGTAACCTTGTTGGAGCCCCCTCCATTTTATGTTTCATGTTGTTTCTTTGTGTTGTGGTCTGTCTATCACAGTGTGGGAACCTTATTTAATTAAAGGAGAAAGCAAGTGTTTTCCCTTCTAGTGTCTTCAGTGAGTATTACCATTTTATGTTTGGAAAGAATAGGCTAATGATGGCTTTGTATTTTGGGATGCACAGGTTTTGAAGGATGTAAGTGCACTAACCGCTTTGGGTTGTTGTATAATACCAAGGGTGGGATTGGAGGTCTGGGATCCCTTGACCTGGTTTCAGCTGTGCCTTCCTTGTGGCTTGAGGATGGTAGCACGTGCCCTTGCTCTCCTTCTGAACACAGATGGGCAAGTTATGGAGGACTCACTGTTTCCTCCAAACAGGTGATTGCCTGGTTTTTGTGTGTTCCCCTTCTGGGGCTGATGTGGTGCCCCAAGTAGTCACTGGGAGTGTGGCGAGCATTACAGTGGTGGTGGGGATTGCTGGGTTCCTCATTCCTGGCAGATCAGGGAGTTGGCTTGTATGGGTAAGCCAGGCGCACTGGGCAAGGGGCACACACAAGGGTGCCTGTAGGCAACACAGGGTGTTGAGGGTCTGCAAACAGAGGGAGAAGAGGTCACCTTCAGTCAGCCCACCAAGGACGCAAAACAGAGCATGGCAGAAGCATGGGTGGGCTGTGGACTCAGTAGGAGCAGCTTGTGGGAGGCAGGCATGGTTCAGAAGCAGTGGGGTAGGACCTTGGGGAGACTGGGAAGGCACAAATCACTGAGAGATATAGTGGGCCTGGTTGACTAATAAAGTGTGGGCAGGTCACCAACAGATGCAGTGGTGGGGACCTCTGGAAGAGAGAGAAAGCATGTGGACCCTGACAGATGCAGTGGGAGAGGTGAGAGAGGGAAGGTGTGTTGACCCCAACAGATGCAGCAGGTGGGCCAAGAAAGGGAAGAGGCACATGGGCCCCCACAGACATAGTGGGGGGGAGCTGAGAGGGAAGGTGCTGGGCCCCCACAGACACAGTGGTGGGTGAAAGAGGGAAAGTGCTTAGACCCAGCCAGATGCAGTGGTGGGGACAGACAGAGGGAAAGCACACAGACCCCAACTGGAAAGGCATGACTGGGAGGGCATGAGGGCCATAGTCACAGAGAACCTGGACAGGGAGTGATGGCTGGGGTGAGTGGTTGAGGGACCTGAGGGTCTAGTGGACTACCTGAGAGCATGAGATTCAGCAGATTCCCAGCTATGCCCCTCTGTGCCCACCCAGGAAGGTTTGCTAAGACCTAATCACACTGGAGCCCCACAGACCTTGCCTGATATTTTCCCTGAAGCCTGGTTAGTAGGACAGAATCTTGAACAGAAGTCTACAAGTACTAAGTTTTTAATTTTTATTTATTTATATGAGAGAGAGAGAGAGAGAGGAAGAGAAAGAGAGAGAGAGAATGGGTGTAACAGGGCCTCCAGCCACTGCAAATGAACTCCAGACACATGTACCACCTGGTGCATGTGGCTTATATGGGTCCTGGGGAATTGAACCTTTGGCTTTGCAAGCAAGTGCCTTTACTGCTAATCCATCTCTGCAGCCCCACTTAAATAATTTTGAGGCACAACTCCAAAATCCTAAATCAGTTGAACCATTTTTCATTCACAGCAGTGATGCATAATCCCAGCACTTGGAAGGCAGAGGTAGGAGGATCACCATGAGTTTGAGGGTACCCTGAGACTACATAGTTAATTAGAGGTCATTCTGGGCCAGAGTGAGACCCTTCCTCGAAAAACAAAACAAAACAAAAAAACTTATCTACATTCTTGTTTTACATTTTCTTGTTTTGTTTTTATTTTCAAACTCTATTTGTTTTTCATATTCTTGAGGATTTCATCTTATCAGGATACACAGAAAATTCAACTAATACAACTAATAAAGAAATAATCATTTTACTAAAATATATCATAATAATGGAATATAAAAATTATAAATATGAGAAGAGTATTTTGCTGAACATATTGTCAATATATAAATCCCTATGTATCTCAAATTAGTGGTAAGGCAGACTCAACAGGAAAAAAATAACAGCAAATTAGGGAAAGAGAGTATCATACATAAAGAAATATAGATCATTCCTGATGAAAAGTCAAATTTTATGTAGTCATAGAAATTTCATAGAAATTCAAGTGAAAATTATAATGGAATATATTAAAAGCCAAAAGGTTGTCAAAGATTTAAAATTCTGCTACTATCAAGAACTGATACATACGCAGGACAAGGGGAATTGGAAAACTTGGAGAGAGAGCATTGAGAACTGGCATGAGTCTTTGAAAAAAGTATGCAAAACAATATGACATCAGCAGATGAAGAACGGGTGCCATATTCTTTGCAACACAGAAATGCCATGGGTATCCAAATAATCCTGTTTCCAATAGACAGAGAGGAGGCTAGGAGGATGAGAAATGGGAGAGGAAGAGGAACATGTTTATCAATAGGATAAATGCATTTTCTATTCTTTGAATGGGGAAATCATACCTAATGATGTAAGCCACACTCATCTGTGGATGAATTTTAAGCTTTACATTAGTAGAAAAATACAAGTAATGGAAGAATAAGTAATGATACTTATATAATGTTTTCAAAAATGCAAAATGAAAAAATACATTATTTAAGGATACATATGTACATTATGAAAACGTAATGAAAAACCCAGGAATGACAAACACAAACTTCAGGAAAATGTTTAATTTTTAAAGTGTTCTGTGACTATTCTCATGTAAATAATTTAAGAATTTATTTTAATAATATGTATAAATTTATATATCACATTATGTTGAATATAGTAAATGTTTTATAATTTATATGCAGAAACTAATAAAATATCAATCTTAATAAGCAACATGTTATTTCCTTTTCTTTTAGTCAGGCAAAATTATTGGCACTGGACATGGTGGCAAGAACCAAGCAGGAGAACAATATGTTACATGCATGTGCAGGAGAGATTTGTACACAGAAAGTGGTTCCAAAATACTTTAGGCTTACACTGTCTACTAACTGCCTGTGGTAGCCTATCAGATTTAAGGGTCTTAAAAGTAATTTTTACATGTATAGGAGTAATTAGACCAATAAATATGGGAGGTAATATTAGAAATTTTCATGATACATAAAATTTGGATAAACCCCATTTAATCTCATCTATCAGTTATTTCTCTATCATCTATCTATGTATCAAGTGTCTGTTTTCTATCTTATCATTTATCTATATTGGTCTATTTACTTATATCTATCTACCATCTATCTATCATCTGCCCCCAATCTATCATTATCTGGAGCAGACAGCTTCAGGTTCACTTAGATGAACTTCAGACCAGGCACAGTTAAGGAAGAAGGGATATTTATTGAAGCTTATAGATCCAGGGGAAGTTCAATGATGGCAGAGAAAGCTGGCCTGCCTTTACAGAACCAAACACACAGAGAAGCCACAAGCCAAACAGCCTCACAGCACAGCACCACTCAGGAACTCCAGCTAGGCACACTTTTCATATCTTTAGATTGAAATCCTAAACCTACCACCACACCTTAAGATCAGCCCAATGACACTTCCTCTAGCCAGGTGGCTGCAGATGCAAACTACAAGCTAATAAAACACTGAATATAATGGGGGCCATCTATTCAAACTACCACACTATCTATCATCTTCCCTCTCTCTTCCACCCTCTGTCTGTCTGTCTGTTTCTGATACAATATTGACTAAGAAGTACCAGTGCAAATCCTTATCTTGACCCAGTTCTTAGCAGAAAAGCAGCCAATCATTTTTCACACATGATAGATTCCAAGTTGGGCAAAGAAGCTTGAATTGCTTTTTCCATGGGTGTGGGGTAGTAATATGTTTTAATATTGAAGACATCATGTTAAAGATAATCTTTAAAAACATTGCACAAACATATAATCAGTGTGATAAATCATAACAAAAATGTCTTCTAAGTGAGATAGTAGAGCATTTATATGAAACTTTCAAGGTAAGTAATATATCAGTTAAGTATTTTGCAGACATGTCAACCATTACTATTCATTGAACAGAAAGAAGAAAATTTAAATGTATCACAAAAGTTTTATCATACAAGCAATTTATTTTCAACTTATATATTTCCCAAAGAAATCATTTTTAGGGGTCAGGAAGACGTTTCCATAAGTAAACTGCAACAATATCACGAGATCCTATGTTCAGATCCCCAGCACTCATATTCATGTAATCCAAGCTCTTTGGAGAAAAGCCATAAGGATGCCTAAGGCTTGCTGGATAGCTAGCAGGGCATAATAAATAACTTTTAGGTTCAGTAAGACACCTTGTATCAAAACTAAAGTGGGGCTTGAAAGATGGTTCAGTGGTTAAGGTGCTTGCCTTCAAAGCTTAATGGCCAGGGATCAAGCCCCCAGTACCCATGAAAAGCCAGATGCACAAAGTGGTACATGCATCTGACATTTATTTGAAGTGGCTAGTGGCCCTGGTGCACCAACTCATTCTCTCTGTCTCTTTCTCTCTCTCTCTCCCCTTGAAAATAAATAAATAAATAAATAAATAAATAATATTTAAAAAGAAAAGGATCGGGCTGGAGAGATGGCTTAGCAGTTAAGGTGCCTGCCTCCTAAGCCTAAGAACAGTGGTTCCAATCTCCAGCAGTTCCAATCTCCAGGTCCCACGTTTAGCCAGATGCAAAGGGGCACAATGCCACACTTGACCACATGGGGGAGCACACATCTGGATTTTGTTCACAGCAGCTGAGAGGCTGCTGGCATGCTCATCTCTATCTGTCTTCCTCTCCCTCTCTCTCTGTCTCTCTCTGTGTCTCTCTCAAAAAAAAAAGAAGAAAAGGATCTTTAAAAAAATCTAAAGTGGAGAGAAATTGAAGAAGATACGTGATACTGATTTCTAGCCTACACACAAACACACACACACACACGTAAATATGCACATATGTGCACACACATGTGTCCACACACACAAGAACAGTCTTCCACACATATCCATGCCACACCCACATGCACACTCAAATGAAAAAGAATAACAACAATCACACTTGCAGTATATACTACGCTTGTGTGCCATGCAGATACTTTTGAGGGGTGTGCACAACAACCATAAAACATTTTAGATAGATGATAGATAGATAGATAGATAGATAGATAGATAGATAGATAGATGGCTTTATGTTTTCATTTTCTCTTGGAAAAATCTAACTAAACTTGCTTTCCATAGTCACGTTTTTCTTTCTTTCCATCCATATCTTACCTTTTCTAGTTTACCATTATCACTGCCCATTTTCCTCCCACAGGAATCTGTTAAAACAATCATCAAGCCTGTGTCTGAATAGAAGCTATTGGAGAACTCTGTGAAATTACATTTGCTTATTTCCCTTTTCCAGTGGATAAAGCTCCTAAGCTGTTGATATGTAGGTTAGTGTCTTTACAAAAACCAGTTATTAACAAATGTATATTTTTTCAAAAGCATAAATGCGGATACAGTTGTCTTAGTACACATATTTTAAAGATAAAGATCCTTTGTCAGTACTTCAGGTATGATTTGATTCATAGAATAATCTCTCCTCAATTTGGAAATCCAGCTATACTTGCACACCTGTGAGGAACATAGTGATATTTGTCACTGAGTATCAATGAGACAAGATTAGTGAGGAATGAGGATAGACAGAAATGTCACTGGATATTGCTTATTTTGTCAAGGACTCAAGTGTCATATAGTAAATTTAGGTGACCTTAATATAAGCTATGATGGAATTACTCTTCATTTTAACATATTAATCATTCAGCTGTTCCTTGTGATTTGATTGACACATATCTAAAAATTGTATTTGATGGTTTTCACTTATTTTGCTATATTAGGTCACATATTCATTATGTTTATCTGACGGTCTGAATTATTTTCATGTTTTTGACACTTAAACTCAAGAAATATTAGAGAAAATGTACCTTGTTAAAACAAACTAAAATGACTTAAGATATTAAAAATCGGGGTGCATGTGCATGTAGAATGTGTGATAGATTATGTGTGTGTATGTACACTGCATGCAAGTGTGTGCAGATGCATGTGCATAAATGCAGATGCCAGAGGGGAATGTCCTCCATCACCATTCTGCTTTATTTCCTTAAGACATAGTGACTCTCTGAATCTGGAGCATACCAGTTTTCAGTAAGACTGGTTGAATAGGGAGCCCTAGCCATCTTCCTGTCTCTATTCCCTCAGTGCTGGGGTGACAACCATGAATGATCATGCCTGACATTTTAAATGGTTTCACATAGGCTTGAAATCAGGTCATTGTGCTTTCACACCAAGCACTCTTGACCATTGAACCATCGGCCCACACCCACGATATATAATTCTGATGAGATAAGACTCAGTTTCCCTTCAATTTATATATTTCAAAACCTTGTCTCTGGTTAGAGTCTATATGAATAGAGTCAATGTCAGTCTTGTTCATGTGTGACTGAGCTTGAAGAAAACTGATGTTAAATGCCGAACTTCTATAGCCAAATATACTAATGACATTTGAACAAAATAACTAAAATATACCACCCAAATGAAGAAGGGAGAATTAGGGTCACACAGTGAAACAGTCTGTTTGATTCATTGAAATATTGGGAACATCAACCCATGAGAAGCAATGCTTACCAACTTTTTCATTCATTCCCTTACATTTCCATACATACAATGTTTTTGCTCCATACCTATCCTGCACACCATTGGGTAGACATTGTAAGGGATTATATGTCATGAGAATATAAAATATTTAGATTTAGTCCTCAACAATAATGTATGGAAGAAGCAACTTCCATTTACTGCTCTGTGTGGATCTTGAGTCTGTCTTCACCTTCTTGTTCTTCCCTGTAGTGGACATTTATGGACTTTGCCTTCTGGATCTGGGAAGAAATCTCAGTTCATCTACTTAATCTAAAATATCTTTGGAGGCTAGGAATGTAGCTCATTGGAAAGATTGTTTTCTAGAATGTGCAGGACCTTAGGTTGAATCCCTATCACACACACACACACACACACACACACACACACACACACACACACACACGATGTAGGAGGCCTAAGAGTGATTTGTTAATCCAATCCAAGATTTTTGCTCTGAGATGGAAGACATTTCAAACCCTAACCTTTTAAAAATATATTTGTTTCCAACTAGTTGTTTCCCAAATCTCTTTGCAATATGGGTTTCAGATTCATTGTAACTGTTTGCTTTCTTCCCCTCATTAGGCCCTGGTAACTTAAATGAGTTGATTTTGAGTATTTAACCTTTCATGAACACCATTAAACTTATTTTTTGCTTTAATTCAATAAACACAGAAACCTGAAAGGACCCGAATTCAATAGCTGAGCATGACCACAAATGCCTGTAACTCCAGTCCTGTGGTGGGGAGGCAGGGAGAGACAGAATAGTTGGGGCTTGATGTTTAACCAAACTCACTGAAAATGGCTATTCCAGGTTCAGAGAGAGACTGTCTTAAGGAAACAATACAGATTACTGATATAAAAAGGACTCCTGATATTCTCCTCTGCCCTCCATATGCATGCTTATGGGACACCAAATATCTGCACACACATTTGTATTATATATATACACACACACACACACACACACACACACCATATACACATACCATACCACATGAACTTTGCACATCCTATAATATTTGCAAGACAAAAGAAAGAGAGAGACAGAGAATGATTGGGTGTGCCTCTTGCCACTGCAAACAAACTCCAGATGCATACACCAGTTTGTGCATGTCTTTATGTAGATACTAGCTAATCAAACCTGGATTGTTAGGCACTACAGGAAAGCTCCTTAACCGCTGAGGCATGTCTCCAGCCGTTTTATTGGGTTTCTATTTGTTTGATTGTTTGCTTTGGTTATTTGAAAGAAGATCTCAATATGGTGTAGGTTACCTCTGGAATCATTATGTAGACCATGCTGAACTTGAACTTTCCATCTTCTTGCCTCAGCCTCGCAAATGTTGGGATTACTTGCCTGAACTTACTCAAGATTTATTCCTTAGAGTTTTCTCCATTTTACCTTTATTGCAATTATCCAGAAACATTGTCTGTGCTAAATATGCATCTGTTTCCTATTTCCTCTTACAAACCACACTTACTTTACCTCACCTCTGTCCTCCTGTAGTATCTTGCTAGTCACATCATTTGTAACCATAAAACTTGAACCTTTCTTTTTCTAAAGCCATAAGTACTTATTGTTGCCATTGAAGGTATGTTTTATTATAAAGTTTGCATTGTTTTATCTTAAATGGAAGATCTGCCTTTCCAAGTGTTAGAAGTATGCATTTAACCAAATACTTTCCCACTGTAGAATATGTGTAGCATCTTTTTTGAGCTTTCATTCCCACTTTACCACTTTGCCCATACTTTAGATTTTCTTCACAAAATCATCCCCATTTTCATACTAATAACAGTACTAGTCAGGATAGACTCAACTATTTTGTAGCTAGGAACTTAAGTTCAGGGCTTGAATAGTTTACTTCCCTTTCTTGCAAAACTTAGTAAAATTGTTCTTGAGAAGCCCAACCATGCTAGCGGACTATCTACCAGCTTCCTTGTACTCTCTGCATTTTTCAAAGACCACTGGCCATTACCACTGACAGTGCCTCGCCTAATCCCAGGGGGCTAATGAATGTAACAGAGCAAATGAAATAATTGCTGAGCTCACTGCTTCTGACAGTATGATATTCACAATTTCTCAATGAATTAAATAGGTTATATAATGCCATCTTTACCCCCTCAGCAATATTCTTCATAAGCCATAATGTCTTTTCACACCTGCAGAGCTGATTTTGCAGCTGGTAGTTGACAAAGGGAGCTTGCTACTGTACAAAGTTAAGAGGCCTCTGCAGAATCGAATGTGTGACTTTAGTTTCATAAGCACTCCACTTTCCTGCCATTTAAATTATATTAGGGAAATCAGTGTGGAATCTGGGGCTAGTTGCATTGTGTTCAGTGCAATTCAAAGAAAGAATCTGAGAGGAATTTCCATAAGAATTTAAATATTGTATAGTTTAATATTATGCAGCCCTCAAGCTTAAAACCTATTTTATGTGTATGAATCTTGGGAGAAAATGATCAAAGGATAGCCTACATGCACATCAGGAAGCATTATAATATGACCCATGAATAAAATTCAAAGACAATTTCTGTTTTGAAAGTCAAAAATATTTAGGTTTAGTAACGTTCTGTGAATCAATAAGTGAAAGGATAAGAAAGTGTTGACTTAGCCTAAGGACATCCTCCAAAAATACAGTGTGGAAAACAATGAAAATGTAATTGTAGATACTAATACATTTCAATTTACTGTTTTATCTCAATGACAATCAAGAAATCTGTATGCAATTTAAATATGCACATGCTGTCCAAGAACTATTTAAAAGTAAGATTTTGATGTTAAAAGGCAATTAAGTTGCCAATAAATTAATTAGCAAATGTTTCATGTCTGCTGTGTAGACTAGATTATAAAATAGAGCTTTCAATAGGCATGATATGTACATCAAAGAGATTACCTTCAAGGTACTAAAGCACCTTGTTCTCAGGGAAAAAAGAAAAAAACTCATTTATCATTAATTTTACTCTGCAATAAGTATTAATTATACTTCACAGATTCCACATGAAGGTAGAAATTGATTAATATTAAAAATTTTAGTGATGCCATCTGGTTCATTAAAATGATACTAACTAGATAATGTATTACTCCAGTTTGTACCAAAATGTATTACATTTTTCTAGGATCTAGCCTCTATATTTTAACCAAAACAAATGTAAAAATTTGAAATGACAGTTAAGAAATGTAGTATTTTAAATATTTGCTACTTAATACTATAGCAGCAAACTGAACACTAGAAACAATTATTAACCCTGGTAATGAAAATTATGTTTTAGGTAAAAAATTAAAGTGAGTCTGGATAAGATATTGAGTGCAATTCCTGATTGCACATGTTGTAATCATTACTTCTAATAAAATTGGACATTATTTCGATAATTAGAGTAGAAGTTCAGAATGATATGAGGATATTTCCTGCCAAAGTTCACCAACAAGCGGCAAACCAATTTGGAAGTAAAGTTGTGCACAAAACACATGTTCAAAAATGCACAATGAGAGCACAAGATGAAATTCTTTTGCCCCTGTTAACTTATAAAGGAAAGACGCAAATAGCCATACTTCCCACAGCTCATTACCAGCTTTGATTTTGGCTCTGAGAAGTAGTTCCAAGGGCAGAGGCTTTCATTAAATTAAGAGTCAGACAATTCAGCCTTAGAAAATTTAGGGAAAGGGAGGAAGTAAATGTCCAGAGCACAGAGGAAAACTTAGGCTTGTGACTCCCTCCCCCAACTTATTCTCCCTTCTGGATGCTAGTCCTCTGCCAGGAAGCATGCCAACATGAGTCCCTGATGGGCAGAAATGTGAGTGATTTCTCCTGGGGATTTCATGTGTAACGACTGCCATGGCTCATTTTCTCCTGGCTCTTTGGATTGCTATCAATGGCAATCAACATCTTGCATTACATTTGAAGAAGCTGAATAACTTCTTCATATGTTTGCTTCCTTAGTGTGAGTTTCCGTGAAAACAGAAACACAGACACAGGCTCAGAAGGCAAGTAAATGCGGTCCCAAGAAGTTGAAAGCGAGTAGAATGTAATAGAAAAATATGAAAAGCCATGGAAAAGATATATTTTTCATTACCCGTTACACTGGAATACATGCATTTGTATTTGTATTTATAGAACATAAGGAGGGTTTTGAAAGGAATTCCAGAGTTTTCAAACCAGGACACAACTGGGAAGAGCAGTTTTTTCTTAGGTTTTATCTCCTATTGATCAAGAATAGGTAAATGGGTATTGTCACCCTGCTCCTAGTTGTCTGCCCATGAGTACTGAGATATCTTTGAGTTCTAAGCTGTGTCTTTAAGCTGTGAAATGGAGGTAGAGAAAGTCTTACCCCAAGAAGAGATTGTTGTGAGAGCTCTATATGTTTCTTCAATGACAGAATAGCTTGGACAACAATACATTCACTAGCTGTGTCAATGTTATTGGCTTTATTTGCCAAGTTGTCTGATTTACTTGATAGCTGACCTTTGGTAAACACATGTCCTTTTATTCCAAATTAACTATTAGTATGAATTCTCAGATAACTGATTACATATCCCATAGGAAATATGATCTTATCTCTCTCAATATATATATATATATATATATATATATATATATATATATATATATATATATATATATTACAAAATGGTTTAATAAAAGACTTAAATACACTGCAGAAGCATTCAATGAACTCTACAAGGCCTTCAAGGCAGAGACATGGTAAACATTCAGTCTGTGGAGGACTGTTAGGGAGCTGCTACTAGAGACACAGCTGCAAAGGCAATGTGCAAGGTTATGAGTTTGAGCCAAGCCTCAGGGTAGATAGAGTCCAGCTGCATGTACTATACCATGGAGGTCCAAGAGGCAAGCTGCAGGACTGTGCACAGAGGGAAGAACAGGCAATTACAGTAGACCTGTTATCAGTGGGGACCAAGCTGAGCTGAAGTCCCTGGAATAGTCTGGAGTGTTCTGCCTCACTGGGTGCTCAGCTGACCACTTACTGGGGGTGAGGCCATCACAGGGTTAGTTGTCCATATTTTATGGGATCCAAATGAGGGTGTTGTGTCCTTCCTTGGTCTGATAAGTTTAACAAGTTTTGGAACCTTGGGTTATTATTTTAATATAACCATGTACTCATATGGTCCCAACTTATTTTGATAAGTACACGGGGTGGCATTCTTTTTCCTTTTAGGAATAAGTTATCAGTATGTGCCACAGAGGTACTGCCCCACAGATATTGATGTTTGTTTACACAAGGAGCAGAGTCATCCTTCTTCTGGATTAGTACTCATTATGGAGTACTAATGCTGCCAGTAAAATGGAGTCTCCCAGGTTAAGGCACAACTTGAAAATAGCACTGATTTCTATGATATGGAGTAATATAGGGCAGTTCACAGCCTGATTGCAACAGAGGCATTATCAGTGGGATGTTGAGAGTCTTAATCAAAGGGCAGGTAAAAACAGCAAGGGTTGTATTAAAAAATGCAGCAAAGAGGATTTGAAGTCATGCACAAGAGCTTGCTACTATATATTGGCTAATATTAAATACTATGCCAAAATTAAGGTACTGGGAATATAAATGGAAGAATATTAATGAGGCATCAGAGCTAAACAAGGCAATATCCTGAACACAGCTTAATGAGTTTGCTGCCAATTCTTAAGTATTTTATGGCACACATGGTAGATAATGTCTATACTGGCTTTGGTGATTATTAGCATTTCGATAACACATTTAGTACAGGCAATGTTTATGCCTTACCAAAATGTCCTCCAAGCAAAATTAAGTAGTTGCAAAGTAAATTATTCTTATCAGATAAGAATATTAAGATACAATTCATTCTGGATAAGTTAGTCGTCTGGTTAATTAAAGAAAAGTTTACATGCTGTGAAATACCTGGGGTGGTAATTCTTCTCCTTGCTGTGATAGAAAGAACACTGATGTGGATTTTAGAAAGTACAGATCCAAGTGTTACACTGATCACCTTGCAATATAACCTTGGACAAATCTCTTGTGTTTGAGTCTTTACACATAAAACTCAATTAATAAAACATACTTGAAAATGGTACTGATTGAAGACAAGATCAAACAAGATAATGTGTTGGAAGATACAGTCCATCTGGACCAGTAAACTTGGTCTTTATGCCCTTCCTCATGAGGTAGGGACTTCAGAAATCATCTCAGATTTGATTCTTGGTCTAGGACTAAGGAAGCTGTCTCCAGTCCATCTGTACTATGACAACTTCATTAATCTCCTTAGATTCATGGAATTTATATTCATCTTGGTCAGTTTCAACCTATGCTCAAAACAATGTAGTCCTTTGGTTCTATAATTATTTTTAATATATATATTGATGGTTATGTCTCTAATTGTTATTCATTTCCTACTTTTGAACCTCCCACTATTGAATCTTAACTCCATATCTTTAATGGAAAGATATCATCATCTTTAGTACAGTGCCTCATTTAGGCTTTAGATCAATGGTATTTTTAATATAACAGCAAGAAAATTTGTATGTTAGAATAACTTCATATTATTTTATAACTTATTTATTGTCCTTCAGTTCTTAAAATATTTCCAACTGGAGGACATCTTCTTGGATACAAAAACCTCACTACAGAAACTTCATCGTGTTAAGTTAGACTTTTCTAGTCATACTCACAGAGGACATAACCTATTCAATTCTAAAATAAGTATCTTTATATATAATTAACCCATATATGTCTCTAAGACAAATAATTTCTTGGAAAAGTCAAAGACTTAATAATTTCATTATAATCAGATTTCAGAAATTCTCTCTGAATATGCTTTAGATACCTATATATGTTATAAATAAATTATTCTGTTTTAGAAATAGAGAACTTTTGCAATTAAGCATTTCTATACATAACTCTACTGTCCTTCTCAGTAACAACACACTTTCAAAGAGACTTTATAAAAATGTGCAGTTAAACTTGTCTCTAATTATTTTTTTCAAATAAAATTAGGCCAGAGGGAAAAACATTTTAGCTAAAACTTCACAAAGGTAGGAAAACAGAAATGTTCAGAAATTCTAGGAATTACATTTTGAATCAAATTCTAATTAGAAATATTAGGAAGCTAAAGGTGATTATAAATGACAAATGGGTATATATTATGGGAATTAAACTGTAAGCAATAAGCATAAACATAAAATTGACTGTGTACTAAATTATATATAGATTAATATTCTTGATAAGAAAAGAGAAAGTACATGTATTTTGAACAATGATGCTAAGTAACTGTTCTATTTATAGTCACAGACCTTGCATGCCTTTCACAGAATTATTTATTTTTTACCATATTTTTAGTTTTAAATTCCAACTTTCGGGCTGGAGAGATAGCTTAGCAGTTAGGGTGCCTGCCTCCTAAGCCTAAGAACACTGGTTCCAATCTCCAGTGGTTCCAGTCTCCACATCCCACATTTAGCCAGATGCAAAGGGTTGCAAGGGTGCAATGCCACACTTGACCACAAGGGGGTGCACGCATCTGGATTTTGTTCACAGCAGCTGAGAGGCTGCTGGTGTACCCATCTCTATCTGTCTTCCTCTCCCTCTCTCTCTGTCTTTCTCTGTCTCTCTCTCAAAAAAAAAATTCCAACTTTCAAAAAATTATAAAAAATTATAATATACACATCAGTACTCCCCATTTATATTCACAAATTTATATTTATATTAATTTATATTGTATCATTTTGTTTTCCTTCATATCTGTCTTGTTCATTTCAGTTTTTATGAATATAAAGTAGCTAATTTGCCAAATAGTCAATACAAGAAAGAGAGATAATATAGATAGATAGATTATACAGATGATATATAGATATATAGATAGGTAGACAGATGATAGATAGATGAAATATAGATAGTTATGGGAAAATCATTCGTTTATGGTCTCAGTATTGACTACTATCACCCCAGTACTCTACCCTAAAGGTAGCTTTGACATATATCTCATAAATTAAAGTTTCTATTATAAGGATAACAGGAGATTAATGAATGCATTATTTTAAGCCTGAAAGGGAAATTGTAATGAGATCATTAAATCTAACACTTTTCTTTTTTCATACAAAATATGTTGCTAGTAATAATAGTTATAATTTTAAAAAAGAATTCAAACAACTTCTCTGCAACTAGAATTTGATCTTGCCATATTCACCTCTCTGCTTTGTTGAATTTTAGGGATCTATAGAGCTTACACAGACAAGGAAAAGTCTCTGATTTGATATAAATCAAATAAGAACAAGAATTACACAGTGAAGTAAGCATGGAGTGTATAGTGAGTCGGTCCCAAGCATAAAAGCCGATTCCACTGCTGACTGTGTGAACTTGGGCAAGTACCAGCCCCTCTAGGCCACAGGTTCCTAACCTGTATAAGGGAACTAGCTTCTGCTTAGCTCATAGACTGTTGTGAGAAACAAATAGCATTTATAGAGGCAAATTAATTAGCACAGTGCTTGGCATATAGAAGGTTCCCTTATAAATGATGGGAATTTTTAACAGTAAAGTTTCCAGGCAAAATAGAGATTTTTGGTTTCTCACAGGAGTTTTAGTGAAAAGTAATTGAAAAATGATAGTAGATAAAACATTCCAGTATTCTTTGTCCCACTTTAATGAATCAAGAATATGGCAAATTTGCCAGGCATAGGGGTGCATGGCTTTAATCCCAGCACTAGGGAGGCAGAGGTATGAGGATCACCACGAGTTCAAGACTACCCTGAAACTACATAATGAGTTCCAGGTAAGCCTGGGCTAGAGTGATCTAGAGTGAGATCCTATTCTCTCCCTCCCTCTCTCTCTCTCTCTCTCTCTCTCTCTCTCTCTCTCTCTCTCTCTCTCTCTATATATATATATATATATATATATATATATATATATATATATATATATATATGGCAAAGAACTTATAAGTTTGATTCACATTTTCTATACCAACCACTTTTTTCCATAAGCCTGACATTGCCATTAAAATGCTACACAGAATGATACACAAAAAGCTCATTTTTTGGGCCAAAAGATTCACAGCCATTTTGTTGAGGAATTGGATCCTTTGATTCCCAAGTTTGGGCTCTAATTTCACCTAATTATGGATGTATAACTGATTGAAAAATAGTACAACCATCTCTTTGGTTATCAAAAAGACAAAACTTACTACTGAGTAGAACATAGTAATGCCTGCCTTCTTAACAATGAATTCTAAGGGAAGTCACCAGTAAAATTATGCCAGTTTCCTGTTTCTCCCAAACAGAACATAACTGCGGAACACAGATAAAATAGATAATAATTAGATAATAATTGAAAGCACATGAATAAATGATTGCTTAAAATTTTTATAAAGAAACAAGTTACCAGCAAATTTCTTCAAATAACATCAAATAACTTTACCCTGGAGACAAACGTTCTTAAAAAGAAAAGTTCTAACATTGTAGAGCTCTACACTCCTTTGTTCTATGTTTTCTGTCTTTACTGCATACCAACTATTGCTCTAACTAGCAATATGTTTGAAGATATAATGAAGATTGGTATTATTGAATAAGTTAAATCAGTAAGTATGCTTGCTTTCAACTGAGTCTCTATTTAACTAAAGATATAGAGAAGCACATATCTAAAGTCACAGAAAATGATAGCATTGTGATTTTGATTAACTCACTGTACTGCCTGGAAAAATCCAATATATTCATGTGCTATTTAAGCCATGTAAATTAATATTTAATATGAATAAGTATAGCACATTTGTTTTCAGTTAGTAGTAATTAAAGCTTTATTCATGTGAGGGTACCTATTTTTGAAAAGTATAAGAATTGCATAATATAAATTCAATACTGAACTTTAAAATTGAAAAGATGGATTTCCAACCAACTACATATGAAAAAAAAAACTATAAGTTATTTTACTGTCAGTCTAATTCAAGTTTACTGGCTAAATCAAACATACTACATGAGCATCTTCGTTGAAATTATTACAAAATTGTAATTACTTGTCAAATAAAATTAAATATAGACTAACTAGGAATATTCATTGACTATGAAAGCACTATTCAGCTGAGAATTTGTTGACATTCAACTTCTTATGTTTAAAATATTTCTGAGTAAAACTGTAGTTACTAACTGTAGCAGTCAGCTTCATATTGTTGTTAGAAAACACTTGACCAAGAGCAGTTTATGGGAGGAAGGGGTTTATTTTTGTCTTACAGACTTGAGAGGAAGCTCCATTATGGTAGGGGAAAGTATGGCATGAGCAGGGTGGACATCACCTCCTGGTCACCATCAGGTAGACAATAGCAGCAGGAGAGTGTGCCAAACACTGGCAAGGGAAAACTGGCTATAAAGTCCCGAAGCAATGGTTGTTATCTTTCAAACAATTGCAGCTGAATGGGCAACAGTTTGGTCCAAAAGATTTAATTTATTTCTGTGCACTATCCTACTGCTCAAACCAGTCCATCTCTATAAAATGTAACCCTGCACAAATTCTTAGGACACACGCATAACAGCAAGCCTCTCACACAAACTGCTTCTAGCCCCATATAGATAAAGCTCTTTTTTTTCCCCATCATAAATCAAACATCACAATCCCTAGTTCATACATCATTCATGTCTTTCAATAGTTACAAAAATGGTCCATCAAGCTATATTTACAGCACTGCATTGACTCTTATGCCAAGGTTTCAAATTCATCCACATTCCTCCTGTAAAGCAGTTCCAAAAAGCCGAAGCCACACAGTCAGGTTTCTAGGAGGAATAACACCACTTCTTGGTACCAATTTTACTGATGCAGCAAGCCCAACCAAGAGCATCTTGTGGAAAGAAAGGGTTTATTTTGGCTTACAGAAGTGAGGGGAAGCTCCATGATGGCAGGGAAAATGATGGCATGAGCAGAGGGTGGACATCACCTCCTGGCCAAGATCAGGTCAACAACAGCAACAAGAGAGCATGCCAAACATTGGCAAGAGGAAGCTGGGTATAACATCCATAAGCCCTCCCCCCAATAATACACTGCCTCCAAGAGGCTCTAATTCCAAAACTGGCCATCAACCGGGGACCTACCATTCAGAATATTTATGTTTATGGGGGACACCTAAATTAAACCACCACACTAATCATTAAACCTATGATTGTCAAATAAACAAGTATGTCAAAAATTAGGCCGCGCGTGGTGGCGCACGCCTTTAATCCCAGCACTCGGGAGGCAGAGGTAGGAGGATCACCGAGAGTTTGAGGCCACCCTGAGACTACATAGTTAATTCCAGGTCAGCCTGGACCAGAGTGAAACCCTACCTTGAAAAACCAAAAAAAAAAAAAAAAAAAAACAAAACAAAAAAATTAATTAGATTTTAGGGCTGGAAAGATGACTCAGCCATTAGGGTTCTTACTTGCATAGCATAATGACCCAAGTTCAATTCCCCAATACCCACATAAAGCAACATAAAATGGTACAAGCATCTGGAGTTCATTTGCAGCAGAAGAAGCCTCTGGTGTGTACATTCTTTCTGTCTGTCTCTCTTCTCTCTATCTCTGTCTGTTTTCAAATAAATAAATAGAAATATTTATAAAAATTTAAATTTTAATTAGAAAAAAATGACTGGAAATATTTTTTTAATTCACTGATATGTTTGATAGAAACCATCATTTTCAGAAAATTCTAGTGAGGTACTAACATTATATAAAAGAACATCTTGGGTTACAGGGATTACTTATTGGTTAAGGCACTTGCTTGAGCCCAAGGACCCAGGTGCTATTCCCCAGTACCCACATAAAGCCAGATGCACAAAGTAGCACCTGTGTCTGGAATTTGTTTGCAGTGGATAGAGGCCCTGGTATGTCAAAAAAAAAAAAAATCTGCCTCCAGTACAAAGTTTGCTAATTTTTAAATTTAAACCTCTAGGAATATCTTCCTATATTTGTGAAAATATACTGAGCTTGTCTATTTTCATTTTGCAAATATTTCATTTATAACACAAATTCATTCATATCTACTACTGCTAGTGAACAAAAAGAATCTAGGAGTTTAAGAAGGCCCATAGGAGTAATTGTACACAGCATCAAACCATTATTCCATCCTGTATGTTTAAGAAGACACATGACTACAATGTTAGTCATCTCCCAAATTTGTATTGAGATTTGTCTGGAAACCAGCCCAGCCACTGTCCCTATAGTACACTCTCCACACAACACTATCTAAGTAGCCAATATTTGCTGTACCATATTGGTATTTACAGAATTCAATAAGCATAGAATTCTCAGATTCCATTTTGTTTCTTGAAATACCTATAAATTAGGTGAATCAACACTAATATAACCTGTGGCCTGTCGTGAGTGAAAAATTTTGCTGCGATTTTTGCCTGTATTCTGAGACCTTTGTCCACACCTGTTTAAAAGTGTTTTCTTTAGGATTTCATTATGTTCCGTGGAGACTATTTCACACTCTATTAGTTACGGTCAATTGTATCGCATCACTTGAAGCATAAATGTCCACAGTTCTTAGTGCCCCTTAAAGCACATCTCTTCCTTCTTGGCACTTAATAGCAGCCCAACTTGAAATAGGGGGTAATTTCATTCTATGGCAATGTGATTTTCTGTGAGAAAATTCCTATTAGTCAATTTCAAATTCCATAATATATAAGGGTAAGTTAGTAAATTGCATATCTATTAAGAATCAGAAATAATTCAACAATTCTTGGAAGGCAGGCAATAATGTGGATTATACAACATTTTAACATTTTTATTGAGAGGCTTAACATATGAAGGTATTGAAATTTTTTTTTCCTATTCCCATTCTATTGGTCCTACTCACCTAAGCACTCTCCTCTTTCCAAGTTGCCTTCTTCTGAATTGATGTCTTTTTTGTCCTCCTCTGTCCTGTTTGTCAAAATGTTAATGAGGTCAGATATTATACATTGGCAAACACTACCAAAGATTTGACTAGCCCATCATTCATGATCCAGCATTACAGTTTTCAAATTCAATAATACTTTACTTTTGCAGATATTATATAATAAAGCTGAAAACATTTTTTCTGTCTGCTATGACAAAATACCCAAAGGCATATAAGAACTACTGGGTATCAAAGAGGTTTATATCTAAATCAACATTATCCTAAGTTTCTTTCAATAAAGTGGCATGGTGGTGCATGCCTTTGATCCGAGCACTTGGGAAGCAGAGGTAGGAGGATCACTGTGAGTTCAAGGGCCACCCTGAGACTACAGAGTGACTTTAGGTCAGCCTGAACTACAGCGAGACCCTACCTCAGAAAACTCAAAAAAAAAAAAAAAAAATCTGTCTTGTCCTTTCACTGGTTAATGAGTGAAGTAAAATAATTAATAGGGCTAGAGCGATGGCTTAGTGGTTAAGGCGCCTGCCTCCTAAGCCTAAGAACACTGGTTCCAATCTCCAGCGGGTTCCAATCTCCAGGTCCCATCTTTAGCCAGATGCAAAGTGACGCAAGGACTCAATGCCACACTTGACCACAAGGGGGGGCACGCATCTGGATTTCATTTGCAGCAGCTGAGAGACTGCTGGCGTGCCCATCTCTATCTGTCTTCCTCTCCCTCTCTGTCTCTCTCTGTCTCTCTACAAAAAAAAAATGATAATTAATAAATATTTATCTTAAATTTGCTGAGTCATGAATTCACTTTTTTGAAATTATAATTTAACCCATGCAATGTTTAACATCCCTCTAAGTTATATTAGTAAGAAGTTAAATAAACAGAATATATTCAGATTCTTACTAAGAAAACCAAACACTAGAGTAAGACTTATTATTAAATATTAATATTGCCATATGAAGAGCCCGATTGAATTTGTCATTAATATGCATCTTAGCATTTCTTACTCATTGTCCTTCAAGTGTTGTACAATTCCCAATGTGTAGGGTGAGAAGAAAAAAAATACTTTTCAGTTTTACTCTTTCTCTATATCTTCCTCCCATTCCTAGCTTATTTCTTGTCCTGGCATCTATTTCTCCTTCATGGTGGAAGATAAAGACAGTCAGGACTCTTATGTTGCAGGAAACCTCTCCAGAGATATGCCAGTAACCCATATTGCTCACATAATCAGATCAGAATCTGAAAAGGCTATAAATGATAGCATAGCACACATGCAGTGACTCTGCTTTGTAGAATTTGACAAATACAGTGATGTAGCCACTGTATTAGCTGCTATGAATAGGAGAACAAGCTATGGAAAATGAGCTCAGAGTTAACTGGACAACATCACCAAGTAGCCAGAAAAATACTTCCAGTCACATTCATGTGTTGGTTTAGGATTTGAGTCTAGAAATTACAATAGATGACATCAAATCAACATTTGCCCCTCTTTGATAAATTACCTGAAGCCTCCCTGGATAGTTCAAACCATGTTAGCAGGAAAATTCAAGGGCCATGATTTTGTATCTTTTTTATAGCAAAGAAGATATAGAAAATGATTTTTTCACATATGGGAGGTTAATAGTCGGGAGGTCTACAAATCCAAACCAAATAGGTCACATGCCAACCACACACACCTAAAACTTCAAAAAGAACCAGCACAAAGTAGTTGAGATTTGCCATGGTGGTGAGCCAGTCAAGATAATAGAAAATATACTGTCACTTCTAGAAATTTACATTTGGGCTTAGAGATCAGCTTATGAGCCTGGCATTCTAATCATTTAGACAAATTTTTGTGATACAAGTTTTTCCAGAGATGACCCATTAATTTGTCTGATTTTATGAGTTCAGGAACATGCAGCCGCTGTTTCCATCAATGGTGCTAAGATTGAAGGTCATGTGGTTAAATGTTTTTGGTGAAAAAAAACCCCAAAATCTCTTGACAGGACTAACATTTTCCAGCATGTAAAGGTAAGTGTATAGAAACACACAACTGTATGAGCAATGTGGAGGATAGGGCATCCATGGATACCAGGATATTGAGGAGATCCATTACCTTCTGTAGCAGACAGCTTCAGCTTCCCTGATGGAGGAAGGGACATTGATTGAAGCTTACAGGTCCAGGGAAAGTTGCATAAGAGTAGAAGAAGTAGGCCTCCTCTTGAAGGACCAGGCAGAGAGACAGAGAGGGGAAAAAAAAAAAAGACACATCACACAGCACACTTCAGGAACTCCAACTAAGCACTTTGCATATCTTTAGATTGGAATTTCAAATCCACCCCCACACCTTAGGAATTGACCCTAAGATCTACCCAGTGACACCTCATTAGCCAGGTTGCTGCAGATCTAAATTACAAACTGTAATAAAACACTGAATATAGTGGGGGCCATCTATTCAAACTACCACATTCTGCCCATGACCCTCATCTCACATTGCAATTTCAAAGGTCCTCACAATCTTTACTTAAAATAGTTCCTAAGTCCCAAGCCTCTTCTGAGATTTAAAACTGTCTCTTAGCTATAAGTCCTGTAAAATCAAACAAGTTATATACTTTAAACACATAAAGGCACAGAATAAACATTTTCAACTGGTAAAAGGCATAGCAAACTCAACAACCATCAAGCAAACATCCAACTTCAGCAGTTCAAATCCAGTGACTGCCAGTCTCTGCGTTTTCCAATTCCTCCCCTCCAGCTGGGCTAAGTAGTCAGGGAAAACTATCATCCCTAACCAACAGCCTCCATGGTAGCCCTTGCACAGTCCTGGTGCATCCAAAATATCTTCAGGTCTCCAAGAAAACCATGGTCCATCTTCCAAAGGCTTCGCCAGCCTATTCATAAGGGTCATCAAGCCTTCCTATATGCCACATCTCAGCAGTGGCTCCTGGAACTGTGTGCATTTCATGATCACTCCACACATTTTTCATGCTTCCAAAATCAGTACCAGGTGTGCAGAACACAGCCATACTCTTAATTCAGGGACAAAAGAAATCATGACCTTGAAGAGCAGGTTCCTTCTCCAGTCAACTTTCCAAAAGAGTTCCTGTGTCTATCAGTCTTTCCTGAGGCATCCTCCCTCTTGTTTTAATATAAAATAGTTGGCCCATCTTCCTTAAGATTGCTAATGTGTTAACAATAGCAGCTTCAGGAACCTGAAACCTGTAATTTTAACTTGCTTGAAGTTTTCCAACTTAAAATCTTAAATCTCTCAGTCCAATGTCTTTAGCCAAGCACATCAGTCCATTACAAATTTAACCTTGATCAAACTCTCTGGGCCTGGGCAGCAGTACACTGCCATCCCTTATGCCAGTAGCCCTGTTCCAACAAAGTCCTCTGCAGTCTTTCCTTCCCCTTAGAAAGTTCATAAGCCAAGCCTCCAAGTTCAATTCTCACCATACTTAGCATTTTCAAACTCTCCAGAACAGTATGGACAGTGTGTGACCGATGGGTAGCTCCGAGAGCATATGAGCATCCGTGGACACAAGGATCTTGAGGACATTCATCACCTTCTGTTGCTTGGATGGACTCAAAGCCCCTCCCTCTGTAATTTTCCTTTTAAACAAAGCTGGGCAGGGTATTCCAAGTTGCCAAACACAGTGAGATGGAACTGTAAGCACAAGTTATAACTAACAATATACTGTGACTTCACGTGATGCTCTGAAAACATGAAAATAGTCATCTGAAAATGAAAATTTTATTTAAAAACTGAAATATTTGGAACCTTTACCACAATTCTTCTCTGGTGAAAGACATCTTTAATTTTTGCCTCTGTGAAATTTTGCTCATGACAGCTATGTACACACTTTTGCTTTGTTTACCAAAACTGAAATAAAGTCAGATAGAAACAACTATTATTTCAGGAATGTAATATAACATCACAAGAAACATTTACATTCTTTTCCTTTTTTTCAAAGGAGGGTCTCTAGCCCAGGCTGACCTGGAATCACTCACTATGTATTCTCAGGATAGCCTCAACCTCACAGTGATCCTCCTACCTCTGCCTCCCAAGTTCTTGGATTAAAGGTGTGTGCTACCATGTCCAGCCAGCCATATGTACATTCTTAAGACCACATGAAAAATATTTTATGCAACAATTGACATTTCTTTTAAATGTATATCATATTATCACTAGAAACTTGTATATTATTTTATAAAGCCCCAAAGATGATATGCAAGAACTTGTTAAATACTATTTTCTTACCTACAGTTTTCTCAATCATACATAAGCTGCTGTTATTTTTTTTTAATTTTTTTATTATTTTTATTTATTTTTGGAGAGAGACAGACAGAGAGAGAGAGAGAGAGAGAGGAGACAGAGATGGGCACGCCAGCAGTCTCTCAGCTGCTGTGAATGAACTCCAGATGTGTGTGTCCCCTTGTGGATAAGTGCGGCATTGTGCCCTTGCATCACTTTGCATCTGGCTAAACGTGGGACCTGGAGATTGGAACCACTGGAGATTGGAATCAGTGTCCTTAGGCTTAGGAGGCAGGTGCCTTAACCCCTAAGTCATCTCTCCAGCCCAAGCTGCTGTTATTTTATTAAGGAAATTATACTACTCTTCACTTTTATAAAAATATATGCTTTAATGCCCTATCAAATGATAGGCTATTATATAATGAACTGACTGTGTGTTACTTCATTTGTCAGTTAAAAAATATTACTTTTTATGTTAAAAAAAAAAAGAAAAGGAAAGGAAAAGGAAAAAAATAGGGCTGGAGAGATGGCTTAGTGGTTAAGGTGCTTACCTGCAAAGCCAAAGGACCCACATAAGCCAGATGGACAAGGTAGAATGTGTATTTAAAGTTTACTTCCAGTGTCTGGAGGCCCTGGTGCTCTCATTCTCTCTCTCTCTCTCTCTCTCTCTCTCTCTCTCTCCCTCTCCGTTTCTCTCTCTGCCTTTTCCAAATAAATAAATTAAATTAATAAAATATTTTTTAAAAATAACAGTATTATTTTATCAAGTGGAATGAGCAGAAAAGTGAAGTATAATGCTTCAAATTATTGAACTATATAAATGATATTAAAAACATACCTATGCAAGGAGTATGCATTTTTCATAGATGCAATTGTCAACTGCTGAGAGATATTGGAAAGTATCACTTGTCCTGGAATGTCAGAGGAACATTTCCATTCTTTTCCCATACCTCACGCATACATAGCAATGCATAACTTAGTTTTCTAAGAAACCTTGCTTTAGTTGTTCAAGATTCATCCACGTGTTAATTGATAACCTACATACTGTCATTGGGCTCCTTGAATAGTTTTGATCTGTTTATGTGAGATGAAAAAAAAATAATTAAAGAAATATCATTTATTTGATTTTTGCCTGACTGATGCTTTAGAGAAATCATTTCCAGATGCCTGGAGATATAAAACACACTAAAGCATATTATACTAATTCCATTTCTAAGACAGATGGATCAGAAGTAAATAAAAGCCATTTCTTTCAGCCATGTTTCCAATGCCAGCTCGTCAGCCAACCTCACAAGAATAAGGCTCATAATTAATAAAGCTTTTAGAAGTATGGCTGCAAATAAAGCTCTCAGCTCACTCCTAGATCTCCACATTTATCGGATTCCCATGACTAAAAAAATCACACAGCCAGTTTAATAGCATTTCAGACCCTGAATTATCTTGTGCAGATGATTTAAAGCAGGAATGGTGATATTCTTCTTCAAACAACATAAATGTAGTTTAAACAAAAATTTTCCTAAGAATGTTTGAAATGCCCCTTTCTTCTGTGTGCTACAAATATCCATGATGCCATGTATTGGCTAATAATAATTGATAATAGCAGGAATAATCTTATTTAAGGTTTGCTTGCAAAAACTATAAAGAGAAATAGAAGTTTGAGTTGAAAATTTTATAAACCATGAAAAGAGTATGAGCCTCAGGGTTATGAACAGACTGAGCATGCCCTTGCTAAGTCTTATTTTTCATAGCTTGGAGAAATGAATGCACACAAAATAATGTTCAAATCATACATACAGTGTTTACTTTCCAGAAAATAAATATAAATGTGACTACCACCAAAATCAAGAAAAATACTGTTCCAGCATCAGCAGAAGCTATGACTTAGCATGACATAATACCTTTTCCTCTTCTCTAATGGTAGCCAGCACTTTCTAATTGTTTATAATTTTTCTTGCTTTTGACCAAATAAACAAAATACATAAGATGTAATTTGACTGTTTTCCTTCATTAGTTATGTGCATGTGTATTCAATTTATTCTATTGGTTTACCAGTAATTATTTCTTATTTATTATAATGCATTATTCCTTAAATTTTAGAAAATTTATTGTTTGCATTCATTTAAAAATACTCAATACACCTGTAATTAAATATTGTCCATATGCTAAACAGTGTTTTAGTATTTTATTCACTTCTTATGTACCTGTATAAGAAGTATTCACCAAGATACATTACCCATTCCTACAGTTATCAGACAAAAATCTACCTGAGTAAGATTCAGGTATAGGTATACACATGCACAGTGACTCAGTTTGTTTATATGCTTATCATAAACTGAGTCACTGTGCATGCCTATACCTATACCTGTATCCTATTCTAGTAGACTTTTGTCTGTGATGGACCAATTTTGTATCTTTAATTATGATAAATATTAATATTTAAATTTGCCCTATGTTAGGATGATTCTAGATATCCATGGCTTTTTCAAACTCTAATATAAAATCAATTTTGCAAATTTACATAAAAAACAACTAATAAAATTTTAGTTCAGAACTAACTGAACCTTTATGTTTGCAACCAAATCAGAGTCTAGCAGGAAAAGCTACATGCTTGATTTATTTTTTTAAGCCAGAATCTTAGGAATTATGCATTTCCATTCTTATATCATATTCAAAGGATAAGTTCCAATGGCTGTCAGTGTCACATGGAGATCTCACCTCAGACCCTTTGGTTCCTTTGCTCCAGGGAAAATAAATATTCATGCCCATATCCTTGATTTGTTCCCCATCATCATTAGTGAACAGTAACATTCTGCCACAGTTCAAAGAGTCCCATCAGACATACCACATCCAAGCTTTGGTCCCACATCTGTCATTCTGAAGTATGGAATATAACAATTCATTGGATTTTTTTTTAATTTCTTTTTTCTCAAAAGCAAAATAGCAGGTGAATTCTATTGTTCTTAATGTCATTCCCTCCTATAAAATTTACTTTAAGAGGAATTTTTACTTAAAATATTTTCCATTTAAAAATTTTTGGTTAGAGAGTTCCTTATCTTTTGAAGATAACCATGCAAAAAAAAAAAAAAAAACCCTTTAACATAATGTGAGAAGCTGGTTAAAGTTCAAAGGTCAGTGACAACAGCTAGTGAACAGGCTCATATCACAAGAGAATGAAACATCTCAGCAGTCCAGAAGATGTGGGTTGACTCGCTTACTTAATTTTACATCTTCTCAATTTGCTAGTTAGAAACCATTTCCAGTTACTCTCAACTGAACATATCATGATCTGAAAATTAAGGATAAAACATTTCAGTCACCTTCAGACATGTGACAATACATATTTGAAGAAAATGCCTAACAATGAGAGAAAAAGAATCTGATAACCAATTGTAATGCTATAAAAGGTATAAAGCAGGTCACTTATTTTTTATAAGTCAGCATCTCACACTGGCCCAAGCTGACCTGGAGCTCCAGCCTGGCCTTGAATTCACAGTGACTCTCCTACTTCAGCCTCCCAGGTGCTGGGATTAAACGCAGTGCCATCACACCAGGCTACATTGACAAATGTATACTGAATTGGAATTATTTACAAATGTGCACATCATTTATTCCTGGCATGCTAATCTATTTTAAAGGGCATTATATAACATGTTGTCTCAAAACATTTTCATAACATAACACAAACGTTTTCTTTTCATGAAGGCCATGGTAACCTCTATCAGTTCCCGTCTCTGAGACTGTACACAGGACACTGATGAGGTGCATACTAAAATACAATGCAGTAATTGTTAGAAGTTTCTGTCAAGTATCACTGTGCTTACTAAATCATGCATCACAAATGTTATGATTTGCAGTGGTAAAGTTGTGCTATGCTAATTTTTGGGAACATTGCAGCATATGGTGCCAGATGCCAAGGGCATACTAATTAATGAGAAAATTAGCACATGGATATTAGTTCATCATAACAAGTCTGAAGCCAACCAAGGCTTGAAGTTTAACTTGGAAACCAATTTAAATGCCAATGTTACTGCTACACAAACATTTATCCTTTATTCAACATGCAACTAAATGCTTTTGGTGTTTAGGGCAAAGAGAATATTAAAAGTGAGTTATGTATTTATGGAACCTGTCCCTTTCAACTGGGAATTATGCTGACAAAGACATATATGTTTGTTCAGAAATCTTTATAAAAAATGCTTCATATTCCATTTAGTGCTTTCAAGAACAGAGACGGTATTTCTTGTTTTTTTTTTGTTTTTTTTGTTTTTTTTTGGTTTTTTTTGTTTTTTTTTGTTTTTTTTTGAGAAAGAGAGAGAGAATGGGCACACTAGCAGCCTCTCAGCTGTTGTGAATGAACTCCAGATGTGGGCATCCCCTTGTGGACAAGTATAGCATTGTGCCCTTGTGTCACTGCATCTAGCTAAACATGGGACCTGGAGAATTCAACAGCGTTCTTAGGCTTAGCAGGCAGGCACATTAACTGCTAAGCCATCTCTCCAGCCCAGTTTCTTGTTTTGAGGGGAGATGGTGGTCTGTTCACTGAATGTGGCCCAAGACAGGTCTTTAGGCCTCAGGCTCCCTATGAAGTCTAGAAATTGAACAATCAAAGGTCTGTACAAAGAGCTGGGCATGGTGGCACCTGGCTTTAATCCCAGCACTGGGGAGACAGAGGTAGGAGGATCACTGTGAGTTCAAGGCCATCTGAGACTCCATACTGAATTCCAGGTCAGCCTGGGCTAGAGTGAGAACCTACCTTGAAAAACCAAAAAAAAAAAAAAAAAAAAAAAAAGGCCGGACAATTGAAGGTCACCCTGCTTATTCAAGCATTCCTGCTAACTAAACAATTTTCATTACTTATTTCAAATTTTTTTTCTTTACATTTTCCCAAATTATTCTATGGAATAATTATAGTAAAAGGATCATTTCTGAAGACAGATCACTCATGAACAAATTCTAGCTCTCTGTGTCTTCTGAGCTTGTGGTCTTGATGGTGGTTCCTCATTTCTCATGAGTGTAGTGTTTTTATTAAAATTTTTTATTTATTATTTTTTATTGACAGCTACTATAATTACAGACAATAAACCATGATATTTTCCTTCCCTCCCCCCATTCCCCTTCAGAACTCTACTCTCCATCATATCCTCTCCCTCTCTCCATTAGTTTCTCTTTTAATTTCATGTCATCATCTTTTTCTCCTATTATGAGGGTCTTGGGAAGATATTGCTAGGCACTGCAAGGTCATGGATAGCAAGGCCAATTTCTGGCTGGACAGTTGCATTGTAAGAAGTCGTACCCTTCTTTTGGCTCTTACATTCTTTCCGTCCCCTCTTCCGCAATGGACCATGAGTCTTGGAGGGTGTGACAGAGATTTTTCAGTGCTGAACACTCCTCCATCCCTTCTTCTCAGCACTATGTTGCTTTTTGGGTCATCCCAGTGGTCATCTCCACCTGAAGAGAGAAGCTTCTCTAACCAGAAGTGAGAGTAGCATTAATATGTGAATATGAACATTAAGTGTAGTGTTTTCAGGGCAGTTTGGTGGGAATAATATATACATTTAGCCAGCCAAGAACAGGCTTTATACCCCTAAGGCTCATGACATCCCCTGCCATAGACTTTTGGTTAGTTTTTTCAGTACCAGGTATATATTCCCTTCCATAGAGAAGGCCTTCAGTCCAATTAGGGAGCAGTTGGTTTCCCCAAGAGCCTCCATTCAATCATTGGTCCTTTCTGGTAAAACTTGCATTTTCCAGTGTCCACTGTTTTCACTGATGATTTCTGTCTTCCCTGGCCAACAGAGTGTAGTGTTTTTTATTTGTAGTGGGAATTCTATAGTATCTACTTCAGAAGGTTGTGGGAAGAATTCATTGAAACACTTTTTATGAAGCAATTGCCACAACCCCTGGCACATAAAAAACAAAGAAAACATTGTATAATGGTTACAACCATATCATAAATATTGTTTCAAAAGCCCAACAAGGTGATTACCAGAGTCATTATTATTACAAATGAAGAAATTGGAATGGCAGCATATTTTGATGGCTTCCCAAGTGTCATGACAGTGGTGACTTGCAATATTGGAACTTGAATTCAGAACTGTGGGTTCCCAATCCCAAGTTCTGCACTGTCGGCCCACACATGAGACAGAAATGCAATAGAAAAAAAAAAAAAAGAGTTGTATTTATTTGATGGACTATGACATGCTTGGTGATTAATTTCAGCCACACTGGTACTGTTTGATCACAATTAACATATCGTCTTCATGATAAAGACTGGGAATTCTGTCTGAGCTGTCTCCAGGCTTTAACTCAGATATGCATTTGACAAGTTGCATTGTCTAGTAATGCAATGAAGAATGCTGCAGGAGAGCTGAGGGAAAGCAGTCTGTGCTATTTGCTGCTCTTGATGGTACACGTGCAGGTCATGTTACGGCTTCCAGGAAACTTGAGCACAAAATGTCTGAGGTACAAATGCTGAGAAGCACCATTGAAAAATAACACTAAATACTACAGCTTTACACACTAACCCACAAGTCCTCTATTTCATAGGCCAAATGTTTGCCCATGGAAAACAAAAGTTTTAAAATTGAAAGCAAAAATCAAACTTCAAGAAAATTAAGTGTCCATCTTTGTTCTAAATGAAGACCCATCACTGTAGTTTGGGAGCTGTCTTGAAATACCCTCCTCTGTAATGGTTATTATACATGGTCAACTTCACAGGACTTAGAATCACCCGGGAAACAAATTAATAGGCATCTCTGGGAGACAGTTTCTAGACAGGAAGGTGGTGAGACCCACCCTGAGAGTGGGCATCACCGTCCTATGGGTTGAGTCCCAGACTAAGCAAAAAGGAAATAGCAAACTGAGCACCAGTTCTCCTGCCTATCTCCTTCCTGACTGCAGACACCATGTGATCACTTGCCTTACTCGCCTGGTACTGAGCATTACTCACTAAGATAGACTCTATCATTGAATTTCAAATGAAATTAACCCCTTCCTTCCCTTCCTCTTCCTTCTCCTCCCCTTTCTTCTCTTCCCCTTCCTTCTTTACTTCATGCCTCCCTCCCTCTTTCCCTCCCTCTCTCCCTTCCTTCTTTCCTTCCTTCATTCCCTCCGTAGGTTGCTTTGATCAAGTATCTTGCAACAACAACTTCACCTGCTGTCAGTTTCTACCCTGATTTTCTGCACTTTCTTTTTTTTCCCAAGGATTTTTAGCCAAGAAAATTGGGAAAATATAAGATGTTTTCATAGGATTTCTGAAATTGCCAATGCTACCCACCAGAAACCAAACACACACACACACACACACACACACACACACACACAAATTTAAGTACTCAGTAAATTGATTGCAGACACAAATTCAGAAGGATTATTCTAAAACTGTTTTGCAAATTGAAAGAGTGAAGCCTAAGTGACCCACATCAAATGAGATAGTAAAGTATCTGTAATATCCCAACCTCAAAGCATGACAAGTAATGGAAATAGAATCATGTTATCCTTGCTGAAAAAAAAAAAAAAAAACATGAAATTCATTAGCAGATTTCACTGACTCTTCAATATGACCTCATAAAGAGTAGTTTGAACCTTCAACAGCAAATCTAATTGTGAACAGAAATTTCCCCTGATTAAACTGACTTCTCTGAATGTATTTTTATTATCTCTAGTACACATTTTTTTCTTTCTGAATAGCTATCCTCTTCAGTTTATTTTCTTTCATACTTAGTATAAAACTCCACTAAGTTATCTAATACACTACTTTAAGTGCATGTAATTCATGAGTTGGCTAGTCTAAATTAATGAAAAAAATATTATATTTCCAGAATGCAGGTTTATTACATTCTGGCATGGCAAAAAAATCTAATTAACTTCAAACTACAAAAACAAAAAATCCACACATGCACAAATCTGTCTGGATAGTCTGCAAGGACAGATACTCAGGAACATCTGGCTCAAATTCTGGTATTCTCAACTGAAAGGAAATAATATGTGAATTTTTAGCTGGAGCCAAATTCATGCTGCTAATTTTTAGTCTCCAAGACTTAATATAAATTTAATGTAATTGCATAGTTACTACTGATTCTATTACCTTTTAAAATGTTGATTTCCTCAGTTTTTAAGGACTGTGTTTCATTGATGGCTAAAATATGTATTACCTGAAAAAAACTAACTCCTCATATCATAACAATTAAAATAAATTATTCTGTCATAATTTTCCCAATTAAAAAAATCCTGTGGGATCTTCATGTTTCTATAAACATTCCTCAAAGTAGACAAGTTGGATAGAATAAGGACAATCCTAGAAATTCTGACTGCCTACAAATGTATCATAAAGATTTAAATAAACAGAAGAAATCATTATAAGGAAAAATCCAAATGATCTTCAACATCTTAAATTATATAATGAGATTATTGGCCAACAACTGCATTCAGCTGATAGCAAAAGACAAACAGTAATTTATCGCAAGCACATAGACAGTGTGGACAAAGTCCGGAAGTTGACCAAATCAACACTATCTGGTGTGCTAACTGCAGTATTCCATGAAAAAAGCTTTCCACTTCAATGATTCTTGAACTGCTTTCTTGTTTTGTAAAGGCTTCAAGGACAAGGAGCACTTCTGACCTCTAGCTCCTTGGCTTCCTTACTTCTTTTCTCCTGGGCACTGTATTGCTTTGCTTCCTCTTCTCTAGTCAGATTCCACTACCAATGCTATCTCTATATCACAGGACATGGCACAGGAAGATTCAATTGGTTAGTTTAAGAGTTTATTTGCCCAGGCTAATCAATAACCTTCCATTTTCCATTGTCCTATGTGAATTCTTGAAATCTTGGCTTGATATTTTTTTCATTTATGCTATCTTCCTAAATTTATCCAACTAAAATTCCCATTTTAACTTATAGTGGGGAAAAACATTTCCCATTCAGATATACCCTTTCTTTCCGGAGCATCCTCTTATATAGTTGTTGTAAAAGTACAAATTATTATCAGTGAGTGACTTGACATGTTCACATTCTGCATTCTTCCTGTTATAGTTTTCATAGATAGTTTAAATCAAAGAGTTGTGTGAGCCTACTTGTCCTTTGTTGTACCTTTTAGGTAGAGTTTATAAATCCAAGCCTCTGCTGCTACAATATACTCCAAATTCTTTGAAAGTTTTTATCTTGTTTTGTTTTGACTGCCTGCATCTATTTTGATCCTAACATATAAAAAAAGGCATTGAATTTCATCATCTTCTCTGATCTCCTGCCATCGTTTTTCTCTCAGCAGCATCTGAATCCACATTAAGGTCTATGCTAAAGAGGTTCATTAACACAGGGAAAGGTTATTTTGGATCAACAATGAAAGCACAGGTTAAATTAAGGGAAGACATTACTTTGGTATCTGTCTTCATAGCTTAACCCTTTCTTCCAATGTATGTACAATGTGCCAAAAGAAGAAGTATACAGAGAAAGTTTCTTCCATTAAAGATAAAGAATATAGCATATGTATTAATTTTACCTTTTTGAGACATGTATGCAATGATTTCTATAGTGGGTTGCCAGTTTTCACTCCCATCAGCAGTGTATAAGGGGTCTTCTTATATTAGTAAATTTTTTGATCAACAAGTATAGAAAACAGGGTCTGAGGAGCCATCTTAGTGGTTAAGGCACTTGCCTGCAAAGCCAAAAGACTCAGGTTTGATTCTCCAGGACCCACGTACTCCAAATGCACAAGGTGGCGCATATGTTTGGAGTTCATTTGCAGTGGCTGAAGGCCCTGGCATGCCCATTCTCTCTCTCTATCTCATTCTGTCTACCTCTTCTGTCTCTCCCGTCTTTGAAAAAATAAATAAATAAACAAAGAAAATATTTTTAAAAGTATAGAAAATAAAATTCCATGGAGCATAGTTCATAAGCAGTATAACACGTTTGATGTAACATTGTTACAGGCATTTTCTTGTTTTATAGTCATTATGAGTGAGGATCACACACACTTTTGCTTTTCACTTTTGTAAGAAAGGTTAAATCCTGTGTGAAACAGTTCACAATGTCCTCAGTCTGAGAAGAAAATGTGTTTCCCACACTGGTATCTTTGTTCTCTCTCTCTCTCTCTCTCTCTCTCTCTCTCTCTCTTTCTCTCTCTCAGGTATCTCATAATAAATCTATGTTTTGTTGGTAATACAAGCTGGCCTTTTCTCCTTCATTTTTACCACTAATAGGATGTCTCTAAGGATCTGAGGCTTAGCTAATATCTAATATCTAATCAGATTCATAAGTATGATGTTAATGGATCTTATTTGAATTATACAAATGTTGTGTGTGACAGTTATTTTTGATCTCCAATTTGATTAAAACTGGAATCAAGTAAGAGGCATGACTCTGGATGGCTCCATGATGGTATTTCCTGAACAAGTTACTGAGGGGGTGAAGGGTAATCCTCCCATAGAATGGACAGTCCTTCCAGTGACCTCCCACATCTAAGGAGGTTGAGGAAAACTAGGGCTGCTTTGGCCTGACGCCTTCATTCCTTATTGGTGAGTACATCTGCTCTGTTGTTGCAGCTGCTAGACATTGCTAACATCATAACCCAAATTCTTAGATGTGGCTAAACACCAGCTGTCTTCCAGAACTCCTCCAGACCTTCATCACCTCATTGGGACTTCTGAGGCATCCAACTCCTAGCTGACAGACAGCACTGGACTACCCAGATCATATTGTATTATATTAATTATATTATATTATATTATATTATATTATATTATATTATATTATATTAATGCTTATATTAGTACATAAGTGTCTGCATGTTTGTGGTTTACAGATTCTAGGGGAAGTTTCATCATGGTGGAAGAAGATGACTCACTTCATCATGCATCCACAGCAGAGGAGAAAATCAGTCAGGGTTCAAGCTGACTCAGGCATAAGACCTTAGGGGTCAGCTCAAGATCTGCCCCCCACCCCAGTGACATACTTCTTCCAGCAAAGCTCTGCCTGCGGGACACTTAAGTAGAAAGTGATTCTTAATCAAAAATACCTGAGGCTATGGGGGACATTTACGTTCAAACCACCACTGTATCCTAGTATTATTCATCTAAATAAGACAAGGAAACACATCTGAGAAATGGTTTTATCCATAGACCAATGGCCCCAGCTATCCCTGATGCAAGTACAATGTAGCTTCTTGGAATTTTCATGAGAAACACAAGGAGAAAAAATATCAACAAATTCATTAACTGTTGTCCTCGAATTCTTTAATCAGTATCTTTAAACAATAATGACATTAAATATATGTTAACTATGTTTAATAATAACCCACAATATGATGAGATCTGAACTAAAATATCAAAGTTGGAAGCTGAGATATATAGCATGCTTTTTTGTTTATGTGGGGGAGGAGGGAGACAAAATTGGTGTGCCAGGACCTTGGCCACTGCAAATTAACTCCAAATGCATGTTCCACCCTGTGTGCATATATCACCTTGTACATCTGGCTTATGTGGGTTTTGGGGAGTTGAACCTAGGTTCTTAGGCTTCACAGGCAAGCACCTTAACCACTAAGCCATCTCTCCAGCCCACTTGGTTTTATTGATATAAAAAGTTTAGAAATACTGTCTTTTGTAACACTCTGTCAAAACCCAGTTGTCAGCTGATAGAAAGATCTATTCTCCATAAAACACAAATCTGAAATTAAAAGCACTGCAAGTCACTTCATCATCTTTACCATCAAATACTGAAAATACAACCTGTGTTTGTCTCTTTCACCACAGTGCTAACTGTAGCTTCTTCCCAATTGGAGAATAAAATCATGCACCTCATCTCTCAATCCTTTAATTCGTTAAAAGCGTCAGGAATTTCACCAAGGGAGCAATGTCAAGATTTTAAAAAAGACCCTTTTAGTGTGTGTGTGTGTGTGTGTGTGTGTGTGTGTGTGTGTGCGCGCGCATGCGTGCACGCGTTCCTGTGGAGGTCAGAGGACCACTGTGGGGTGTTGGCTCCACCTTTCACTTGGTTTGAGACAGTGTCTCATTTGTTTTGCCTCTGGGAAGGCCAGTCTAGCTGGACCGTGAGCTTCAGGATTCTTTTAGCTCTGCCTCCACATTGGGATTTCAGATGTGTGAACCACTTTTGCATCCAGCTTTACTTGGGTTCTGGGGATTGAATATAGGTTGGCAGGCTTGTGAGGCATGTTCCTTTAACTGCTGGGTTACTTCTCCACCCTGTGACACATTTTCAAACTGAAGTGTTCATTGTTTCTGTATCTTGTAGCCATTTTCTTTCTTCATATTTTGTCACCATCTCTTTTATATAATTTTTGTTTCTATTTTCCCTTGAGAATTTGTAGATTTGGGGATTTTGACTTTTAGGATTTCAGTCTATTGGAATTGCAACTTTTGGAAATTTGGATATTAGGCATATTGGAGTCTAGGGATTTTGATATTCTGGAATTTCAACATTTTGGATTATGATGGGTCTTTGGAATTATGGGAAGATTTATAAATTGTAGGTTTTCCTTGAATTTAGTATAATTTATTACAGGATGTGTTTTAAAACATTTCTTTTTAAAATATATTTTATTTATGCATTTAAGAGACAGAAAGAAAGACTGAGAGAGAGAGCGAGAGAGAGGGCACACCAGGGCTTCCAGCCACTGCAAATGAGTTCCGGGCGCATGTGCCTTCTTGAGCATCTGGCTTACATGGGTCCTGGGAATCAAACCTGGGTCCTTTGGCTTTGCAGGCAAATGCCTTAACTGGTAAGCCATCTATCAAGCCCCCTTAAGACATTTCTTTCTAGACAGGTCTATCACATGGTTTGTAACAAAGTAAATGTTTAAGAGTTCATTTGACTTTTACAGCAGCTTTTATGGCTATACATACGTGCATTTATATTTTTAACTATTTAATATGGTGGTATCTGATCTCAGAGACAAGGTTACGGGATGGTGTGCCTATTTTGATAGATATAGCTGAGGTGATAGTCAGGAACAAGATAACTTGTGGTCACTGTTCAGTCAGGAATTGATGACATGGAATGAACTATTGGGGACACAGCTTGAGAAAGGAAGCATGTAATAGAATGTATGATGGGGTTTTGGAAACCAACACAGAAGTAATAAGTAAAAAATGGTACACTAAAATTTCTATATATCGAACTCATAACACTATGTCCCAAATAGGACCCCCCCCAGTAGTTTTCAAGGAAAGCACTAAGTCGCATGCAAGTGGAAAAGAAATAAAGTATAACTAAGGAAAAGTGGAAATACTAAACTCCATTTTTATTAAACTGTTTTATTTTATTCAAGACCCTTTTCTTAAAGGTACTGGCCTTTTCTTAATTTCTTCAACCCCAGGGCTTACACCTTTCCTCTAGGGATGATCAGTTGGATACACTAGAGTGTTTCTGTTCAGGCTCCCAGATGCTATTTGTCCTCTAACATGAAGCACTGGAAAAGGGAAAGCAATAGCTTCACATTTCTAGAAAGATGGGCTAGGATGATCATTGAAAGCAACATATCACATGTGACTAAGCCTGAAGTTTAATCCCCCATTGGTGACAATTTGGGAGGTAGAGCTTTGCTGGAAGAGATGCATGTACTAAAATAACATGAGAACATGATACCAAAGATGGGAAAATTCAGGAGGAAATTCTCATGCCAGTGTATAATGAATCAAAGACAATGCCACATGCAAAATGAATGTGAACATGCTTTCCAAGGGAAACATAGGCTTAAAAAGCACATATCCACTGTGATGCAAACCATGAAAATACAGTTGGTCTTCATAGCAATTGTGAAGGGGACCGCTCCAAACAACTGCCTATAATCTCTCCCTGCAACATCCTCATCTCAAAATTAATTTTGAGTTGTTGTGATTTGTGTTCTTCCTCCTGCTCTTTTTGTTTCCTTCTCATTTTAGTTTTCACCACAGTTTTAAATTATTAGGATTATTTTTAAATTTGCAATGTAGTAGTTTTGTTTTTTGTTTGCTTGTTTGTTCCTGTATTTTTTGAGGTGGGGTCTCACTCTAGCCTACGCTGAACCTGGAACTCACTCTAGTCCTAGGCTGGCCTGATACTCACAGTGATTCTTGCGCTGCTGGCTCCCAAGTGCTGGGATTAAAGGCGTGTGACACTACACCCAACTGCAGTACGCTAGGCTTGCACCATTGCAATACAGATATATACTTTCTGTAGTACAAATTGTTGGAAAAATTTCGAAATCTTTTCATAAGTTTTTGAAAACAACTTATTTGGAAATTGTAGTATCACAATTTTGATTTTGTGTCTAAGCAATGTGTGTGTACAAAAACATTGAAACGTTTTCAACAAATAAAGAAATATCATTTTCATATGGCTATATTTTTTAAAGATAACACTTCTTGGAATTTTAATTTGAGTGACTATAAATGCGGTAGAAACTATTGACAATTTTAGCAATCTTGCCAAAAACTGGGTGTTTCAGATGACTGCAGTGATAAAGGTAGGTGCATATAATTACCAACTAGTGCAATTACCTTTCTGTGGATGTTACAAAATACTCTGCAAGAAGCAGTTTATGAGTTGGGTGTGGTGGTGCACGCCTTTAAGCCCAGCACTTGGGAGGCAGAGGTAGGAGGATTGCCGAGAGTTCAAGGCCACCCTGAGAATACAGAGTGAATTCCAGGTCAGCCTGAGCTAAAGCAAGACCCTATTTCAAAAAAACAAAACAAACAAGCGGTCAACAACAACAAAAAAAAAAGCAGTTGATGGGAAGAAAGGGTTTATTTTGGCTTATATTCTGGTGCTGCATCAAGCAGAGACAGCAAACCAAAAGTGAGATATCAGGGGAAGACAGCAGTCCAAGTGTGCTAGGCCACACAAGGGGCTTGGCTTATTGCACTCTAAGGCCAACCCAAGTAATGCACCCCTTCCAGCAAAGCTCTACCTCCCAAATTGTCACCAGCTGGGGATTAAATATCAGGCTTAACCACAAATGCATGAGGCTAAACGGGGACATTTTACATTCAAACTGCTACGCCAATCGCAGTAAAGTCTATGTATACATTTCACTTTTGACAGATTTCTTTATGAATACAATTTGCCTACTCAAAAATAAAATATATAGGTGAATATTGTTAGCATATCTGAGTTCTTATGATTCCACAAATATGCATATTATTATTAATTACTTTGTTGTATAACCCATAAGCATGATGACTAATGGTCAGATCCCCAGAAACCATGTAAATATAGGTTGGGCACTGTTGCACCACCTATAATCTCAGCACACTAGACACACTGGGAAGGAATGCTGGGACCACGCTGGCTAGCTAGACTTGAACTAATGACCTCTAGGTTCAAGTGAGAAACCCTGCCTTAGTAAATAAAGTGAAAAGGAATGGAGAAAGGTACCAAACATCAACCACTGGCCTCCATACACATAGATCCATACATATGTAAAAGAAAAACGAAGTTCTCAGGGCTGGAAAGATGGCTCAGAGGCTAAGGTGCTTGTATACAGAGCCTTACAACCTAGAGTTGGTTCCCCAGCATCCACATAAGCAAGATGCACAAGGTGGTGCATGCATCTAGAGTTCATTTGCAGTTTCTGAAGGTCCTGCCACACACATCACATATTCTCTATCATCTATCTATGTATCATCTATCTATCTTTCTATCTATCTATCACTCTGTCATCTATCTACAATCTATCATCTATCTATCTATCATTTATCTCTGCTTGAAAATAAATTTTTTTTGAAATATCCTCTCTCAACTGAACAAATACCCCAGCTTCTAAAACTCTAAAATAGCTCACATTTGGTTAGAGTATCTAAATATAGCTACAGTGAATACAATATTCATTTAAAACTATGAATCATGCCACCTTCCTTTACTTTAGTAACTTTCACACAGTTGCCTATAATAACTCTTCTAGATTCCTGGCCCATGCTTTACAATGTAAAGCCCAAAACCAGCTCTGATTGGCCATCCAACTACTTCTAACTCTCCTATGATCTTAGAAAAGATATCAGCAAAAAAATCTTTTGTTTTCACATGCTCAGGGCAAAATATGTGCACCTTATCAATGGGGTAAATTGTACCTAAAGACAAGAAAGAGCCAGGAGTGGTGGCACACACCTTTAATCCCAGCACTTGGGAAGCAGAGGTAAGATGATTGCCATGAGTTCAAGGCCACCCTGAGATTGCCAAGTGAATTCCAGGTCAGCCTGGACTAGAGCGAGACCCTACCTTGAAAAACAAAACAAAACAAAAAAAAAAAAAAACAAAAAAAACAAAAAAAACAAGGCAGATATTAACATGTTTGTCATACACAATTGAAATCCTTTATCTTTCAGATCTCTTTTGATACTAATACGGACTATACTACAGTATTAATAGTAATGAAGTCAAGATGCTTTTATTTCTACATCTTGACACCCAAGAGTACAATTCAAAGCTTTGCCACATGCTAAAAACATGCCACAACTGAGGGTGACTAAATATGCAATAACGATCCATCACAGTTTTCACAGGTAGGGAGGTCCAGAAATTTGGAAAAGGACTGAATAATCTGATTTGTAAATTCATATAATAAAGATCTATTATTTATTCTTTGAGAAAAAGCAAATTTGCATATGATAGAAGTATTCCGATTGTCTCACTAAGCTGTGCCTGGGTGCATGTACGCATGCGCGTGCGAACACACACACACACACACACACACACAAGTTGAGAGTCAACAGGGCTCAAACCTTTGTTTATAGCCCCACTCACCAATTTTCCATGATTTCCTCTAATTTCTTTATGGCCTTAAGCAATTGAGGTGGTTTTATTTTCTCTTCTGTTTTATTAGTTATTTTTGGTCACATGAGATAGCTCTGGGGGAGAAAATGCTAGGGAGAACCTTATTTGTGGTAGCATGGCTTCCTTCTAGCTAAAATGAAACCTATTGCTCAAGTCCCAGAGATAGCACAAACACAGAAACTTAATTTCCGGAGGTGACTCAAGGCAGCAGCTAATTCATTTTTAGACCTGTGGAGTGGTACAATGTAAAAAAGCTTGCCAGAAACTTAAAGTGACCCTAAAAAGAAATAAAGGAAAGAAGGAAGAAAGGAAGGGAGGGAGGGAGGGAGGGAGGGAGGGAGGGAGGGAAGGAGGAAGGAAGGAAGGAAGGAAGGAAGGAAGGAAGGAAGGAAGGAAGGAAGGAAGGAAGGAAGGAGGAGAAAGAAAAGCTCAGTGTGTTTGACCTGGAAGTTATTACACTTCTTAGGAAATTTGAGGTGCTTCTACCTTATGTGTTTATTTACAGAATTTCTCAGAGGACAGAAATAGTAGGTCAATTTTTAATCATGGCAAGGAATAGCAATCACATTTAAAAGTAAGTTATTTGTGAAACAGTAAGGTGGCTTGGATTTATGGAGAGATAGCTGGAGGATGGAGATATTATTTTTCTGAAGTATCAGCTGGAGCCCATCTGTGTTCCACCGGCTGCTGATGTCTTAATTCTCAACCTTATTATGAAAGGCTCCCAGCAAAGGTCATCAAACAAACAAACAAAACCATTTGTTAGAGACGGAGGTTAGCAAAAGCATGCATGAGTCACAGTATTCCTCTTTGCCTCTCCAGAGGAGCAAAATGCATAAATTCTTCTAAAAATTATTATATACTAAAGCAATAAAGTCATTCAACCTAGAAAATGTACTTCCCTTTTTTCCAATTTCTATTAATCTTATTCATCTTGTACTGAGTGTTTTACTTTCAGAGTAAAAAAAAGAAAAACAAAAAGAAAAAAGTCTCCTGCAAAGAAATAGAAAAAACTGATAAAGATTTTTTTTTAAAAAATGGGTTTCTTGAGGTAGGGTCTCACTCTATTCCAGGCTGACCTGGAATTCACTATGTAGTCTCAGGGTGGCCTTGAACTAACAGTGATTCTCCTACCTCTGCCTCCCGAGTGATAGGATTAAAGGCGTGTGCCAACACACCTGGCTACTAAAGATCTATTTTTATGACAAGGGAAAATCATTCAGATTTGTTGTCTTCATTTTCTAAGCACTATCTTCTTTTTTAGTAAATGTTGGGCAAAAAAGTCACACAATGGGAAAAGTCTTAGAAACAGCACCCTCAATTTCCTGGTGCACGGATTTCCAGGTAAACATTTCCTTTGTCTAGAGTGAGCTAAAGCCTTAGAGCATCTCTCATTTGAGGGTCACAGGGCCTGCACTGTGTGTACATGGAGATTTGTACTGGGTATACACCAAGGAGATTCACCTGCAGATATCACACAAGAGTAGTTACTGCAGCCAGCACAGTACCTGTCCTACTGTGGCCACCCAGGAGAGCTGAGGATGGTTGCTGTTGTGTGTGAAGATCTGACACTGAGATGTCACCCAGCGTGAAGTCCCAAACTTATATAGGCAACTTTGTGTGCTAAAGCTCTGGAACCATGGGCCTGTAATGGAGTTCTAGGCTCAGAAATGTTGAAAATATCTTAGAATCCCTTATTCGTTGTCAAAATGAATAACAAAGGGCTCCTACATATAGATCTCTTGATGTACACCCCTGGTACTCGCTCTCAAACAGGCTTCCCGTGTGTTCCAATGTAGACTGAGCAGGCTGAGGATTCTCCAAATCATTAACTTCCACTTCTTTATCTATTGTAAATGCTCTATTAAAATCATGTTCTTTGCTACTTTATAATAAGAATTGCCTACCTTTCAGTTTTCAAAATTATGCTCCCCTGAGACTACATCAGAGGACCTTTATCCTCCATTTTTCTACCAACCTTCTGCTCTCCACTTCTCAGGTGATCTTGAAAGTATCTGAAGCTATCTCTGAGAATTTCTAGTTCTTTGAGCCCTCACAGAAATCCCCTCCCCCAAACCCATTAATAGCAGTTTAGGCTTTTCAGTCACACCAGAGGCCTTCCAAACTTTATCCATTATCCATTTCCAAAGTTACTTCCACATTATTTGGTTATTTACTATCAAAACACCTCCCATTCCCAATACCAATTTCTATGCTGGTCCTTCAGGCTTCTATAAAAATGCCTCAGACACTGGGCTCAGTGGCACACACCTTTTATCCCAGCACTCAGGAGGCAAAGGTTGGAGAAATGCTATGTGTTCAAGGGCACCCTCTGACTACCTACTGAATTCCATGTCAGCCTGGATGAAAGAGAGACTCTACCTCAAAACTCAAAAAGGGAAGAAAAAAGCTTCAGACTAAGTGATTTATAAATAAAAGAAATGTATTACTCACTGTTTTGAAAGCTAATATGTTCAAGATCAAGGTCCCAGTATATCTGGTGAGTGGTGAAGAACCAAGCTCTGCTTCACAGATAGTGCTTTCTGGATGCATTATTTTTTTATTATATATATTTTTTATTTATATTATTCTGATTTTACATTCATAGTATTGATTCCATGGTACTCTCCCCTGTCCTCCCTCTTTCAAATACAGCGTTCATGGATGCATTCTTATAGGATGGAAGAAGGTAATAACTTTCTTTCAAAGTCATTAGCTCCTTGGGCCTATTTTATATAGAACTATCCCACTCAAGGCGACAAATCTCTATTCCCTAAAGATGTCCCCAACTCCTCATCTCTTGTGGCATTAAGTTTTGATGTACGAGTTTGGGGATAGGGAACATTGAGGAAGGCACATTCAAAAATATTAGAGTAATAAAAAATTCAATATAAACATATGGAGATCAAAGTGAATAAGATAATCTCAGGCATAGGAATTCTAAAGAGTATTTAAAAATAAAAACAATGAGTGAAAGGATCTGGGAATACTTTAACTACCTGTGAAATTTTAACTTGAAATATGACAAATCTAAGGAGACTGACTCAGGAAGAGGCTGAGTGAAAGAAATCCTGGAAAAGAAAATAGAAATTGTGTGTTTTAAGAAAACAATCAGCATGGCTGGAGTATAAACAGTAAGGAGGTTTAAGAAGGTGATAAATTTAGAGGCAGGTAATGTGAAAATGGTCATCTTTGAAAATAATATTGAGCTATAAATCTTGTGGTATATAAGCAAGAGGAATCCATATTATTTTTTCTTTCAGAAAAGGTATAGTCTGCCTAGAGAGAGGGTAATGGATAATAAGGAGGTAAGAGAAGACTGGACCAATAAAGAGGAACTATAGCAAGCCAGCAAGAAATGATGGGAGCTGGAAGAGAGTGATAGAAACAAGGCACTTATGCAGACTGGGACAGAGATGAGCGGTATTTTAGAAAAAAAAAAAAAAAAAAAAAAACTTAATAGACTTAGTTCATATAAATGCTTGAGTAATACAGACAAATTAGAGTCAGATACTGGATAGCTCTTCAAATTTTTATTTGTCAGTATTAACCATTACATTTCTATTAGATATCCTTGCATTTCTACTAGATATCCAAGAGACAACTTCCCCTAAGAAACTGGCTACATAAAACCAGCACTCAGGGTAGAAGAAATGGCTTAGATGTTTAGGCACTTACCAGCAAAGCCAAAGGATCCAGGTTCCATTCCCTAGTACCCACGTAAAGCCAGATGCACAAGATGGCACATACATCTGGAGTTCGTTTACAATGGCTAGGAGGCCCTGGCACACCTTCTCTCTCCCTCTCTCTCTCTCTCTCTCTCTTTCACATACACACACACACACACACACACACACACACACACACACACACACAATAAATAAACAAAATAAAAATGCAAAATAATTTTTAAAATATCACTCAAAACATGAATTAGAGATGCAAAAGTGAACACCATACATATATAACTACTACTTCCACTGATCAACCTTAAGGATACTCCAGTACTTACAGCTTGATCATAAGAAGAGGACATAAAGGAAACTGATAAAGAATATCAATGAAGCCGTGCATGGTGGCGCATGCCTTTAATCCCAGCACTCGGGAGGCAGAGGTAGGAGGATCGCCAAAAGTTCGAGGGCACCCTGAGACTACAGAGTGAATTCCAGGGCAGCCTGGACTAGAGTGAGACCCTACCTCACAAAACCATTAAAAAAAAAAAAGAAGAATATCAATGAACAAAAGCAGAGAAGTGTGATACTATGAAAGTCATCGGAATAAAATAGAAAAGCATTGATTACTAAGAAGTCAAGAAAGATAAGGATAGAAGTAAACAATGGGGACTGGAGAGATGGCTTAGTGGTTAAGGCACTTGCCAGCAAAGCCTAAGGACCTATGTTCTACTCTCCAGAGCCCATGTAAACCAGATGCACAAAAGTGAGGCAAATGCAAGGTCACACATGCCCACTAGGTAATACAAGTGTCTGGAGTTTGATTGTTGTGGCTGAGGCCCTGACCCTCTAATTATCTTCCATTCTCTCTCTCTCTCTCTCTCTCTCTCTCTCTCTCTCTCACACACACACACACACACAATAAATAAAATAAAAATGCAAAAACTTAAACAATGGCAATGTTGATTTTTAATTAGAAATTGATTATAATATAGTATCAAATGTACTCCCACATTTAACTTCATTAAAACATGGATGCTGGAGAGATGGCTCAGCAGTTAAGACACTTGCCTGCACAGCCTAAGGACCAGGGTTTGATTCCCCAGTACCCATGTAAAGCCAGATGCATGAGGTGATACATGTGACTAGAGAATTTATTTTTTTGCAGTGGCTAGATGCCCTAGCATGCTCTTCCTCTTTCTCAGTCTCTCTCTTTCTCTCCCTCTCTGTTTCTTTCTCTCTCAAATAAATAGAACATATTTTTTTTAAAACATGCTTGTGAAATTCCATGTTCACTAGACAATTATGGATTAAACTCTTATCCAGTTTGGCAGCATTCATTCATCCTGTATAAGACTAATTTAAGCACATGCCTGCTGGGAAAGTACAGAACGATAGCCTGAAAGGATAAGGTATATTTTGAAAATGTGACCTGAAAATTATATATCACTTTTGAAATCCCATTACATGAAAATGGTAGTCAGAAAATGTAGGAAAGAACATGACAGTTTAATGAGCACAACTGGTGTCTAACACAGAACACAATCATGCATTACTGGTCTAAAGGGAGGATGGAGGTGACAAATATAGACAGAGTAACCAAAGATGACACACATACCCTCCCTTTCATAAAGCATCTTTGAATGCCTCTTCATGAAGCTACCAGCACATTTTGCACTGTGTTTTCTATAGTTTTCAGTCACCTACCAGACAACTTTGGCAAACATTTTGCTATGCAATATGCCAATGGCATAATCTTTCAATAAAATCAGTGCATACAAATTAAAGCTGGATATAGCACTTTAAATTTAAAATAAAGTATATTATATTAATAATGTTAGGTTATGTAGTTTGGAATTGTCACATATGAGCATAAATAAGCAGGAAACAATGGATAAATTTCATCCTCAGTTTTAAAAAATATTTTATTTTTACTTATTTATTTGAAAGAGAAAAAGAGGCAGATGTACAGATAGAGAATGGGAGTGCCAGGGCTTCCAGCAGCTATAATGTACTTCAGATGCATGTATCACCTTGTGCATCTGTCTTACGTGGGTCCTGAGAAATTGAAACTGAGTCCTTTGGCTTTGCAGGCAAGTGCCTTAACTGCTAAGCCATCTCTCCAGCCCTCACCTTCACTTATTAATTTGAAACTATAATCAACAGTCAAAATATAAGGATTGCATCAAGGAAACAAAGCACAGTACAAATTCTGATTGTAGGATTTACTTCCAAAGCAAACCAAATGTCAATCGAGGAAAGGAAAATCAATATTTGCACACTTTACATAGATCAGATATTTTAATACACATGTTGTATAAACCAAATAGCAATATTAATTATTTCGTGAGAATCCCATTTGGCAGATGAAATTGAAGCTTTGTGCTCCACATATTTGGGTTTAGTCTCTGTAGATCTTGACTCCAAATTCCATGCTCTTTATCAATCATGATTGGATATAATTAAACTTTCAATACATCATGGCAAAGACTTAGTTCAGTTTTAAAATTTTAAGATCAAGAACTTCTATATTGATACCTTTGGGGATTCTTGATTTTAGTAGTAAAACTACACCAATATTCTGACCATTGTTTCTAATTTAAATTCTGATGTTTGGTAGGTGAGCACCTTTTAAAGCATCTCCCCTGGGAATTCTCACATCACATCAAGCTCAACAAGAAAGACAGCCTTAGAGGATATGGTATATTTTGAAAATATGGCCTGGGCTTGTTCACCCTCTTGAAAGCTACCCTTTACCAATATTTCTCAGCTTTTTTCTGACCCTGGTACCATTTTTTCTGTCATATTACAGTTCATTTACATGAGATATTACCAACCATCATGTTTACATGCATCCTTCTCTGCTGAATAGAATTCTTTGGAAAAGGATGTCATAACATTTTTTCAAATATTTTATGGCTATTATCTCTGACATTGTCTTTCTTGTAACAGCTTCTTGGCACATGTTTATTGATTAGAAAGTAAAATGTGAGCTCATAATTTTCCACTTTCATCACATTTCTTTCCCTAATCTAAGATTCCATAAACTGCTCTCTCCAGCTATTCCCAAATAGATCATTTGGGATTCTGACAGATCTCTATCTAATTGATTCTAGGGACAAAAAGACCATAGTCAAGAAAAATAATTGAAAAATGCTCATATTAATCCTACAAATTTTCCAATGGTTTGTTTTAGTCAAAATTCTGTGACACACAAAACTATATTTACACAAACAAGGGAAAAGGATTCCATATCCAAAACATGGCACATCTGATACACATTTCTTATTTCTCTTCATAAACCCAGCTTAACCCCTTGTGACATAAACATACATTAGACTGAAAAGAAGAAAGGAGAAAACACAATAACTGGAGATTGCAGGACCCAAAGAACAACATGGTGATAAAATCTCTGGAGAAATTAAAAAGTCAGAAATATCTATAGATACCAAAGGGGCAGGGGAAATCAAAACTAAATCATGGTTGAAATTAACATAGAAAAGCAGAAAGTGTTTACACAATAGCCATTCTCTCACAGCAAGAACACACACAAACATATTAGATACAGGAGTTAAATTAGTATATTTGAACTACTCAGAAAAAAAAAATCTATAAAGCCACTTGATTTATTCCTACCCTCCTTCTTATAGGAAAAAATCTCATTATTATATCCCCAATATTCAATTTTTGATCTATGCTAATAATTTGAGAACACAGCTACTATTGAAAAGGGTTTTTCCACTAAAGGAGTATGGTTAAAATAATCCATGTGGCTTTCAGTACATGGTTCTATTTCTTGACTTTGGCTTCACATTATATATGTGTTAGTAATTCACCTATTTCTGACTCCCTGAGAATAAATGATAATGTCACTCAGAATCAAATAACAGAGCATTTCATGGTATTGTTGTCATTGATTTCACTCTGCTCAATTGCTTGAAGTTCCTTGACTTCATTTTGCCATGTCAATAGTTTTCAGACAACTCTTCTGTCTTATATGGATCTTTCTGATTTGATTTTCCATCTACTTAATATGGTAGAACTGTTGATCTGCATATTCATTCAGTTCCCAGTGATGCTGTTTCAGAACTTTATTGTCACACATGAAACAATCAACCTGTAAAGACTAAAATGACCATAGAAGAATTGAATCTCTTTTTCCAAGTTGTCCTGTGTTGACAGGTAAAATGGTTTTGGAAATCATACCTATTTCAAGACACTCTAACCCACCTTAAAAATAAAAATCAATGAAAATATTTTTAATGTCCCACATGACGTATGCATATGAGGACATATGGAATGACACAGTGACCACTGTTCAGTGTAAAGAGGCCCTTTCCAGACAGGGACCTTTCTCTTGGGATTCTTATAATGAACACGTTATTTCATTGCCTCTTTAAGTCTTGGATGGCAGGGTTATGAGTCTTACTATTCACACTTTTGAAATATTCCTCATATCATCCACCTCCACTCCCCCCAGTTTCTCTGTGGTATTCACTTGTTGCTGAAACCTAATTGACACCCAAGATGAAATGCTTTGTTCTGGCATTATTCTGGGAGACGGGTAGAACTCATAAGAAGACTTTCTGAGATGTTCAGCTTCTTGTGGGATGTTAGCTGCATATTTCTTCGGAGAGGTCAGGAGTTCATGAATGGAGAGGCATGGGATATGGATGTTCACAGACTTCCACAGACTAGCAACATTTCTCACTGGATTTGATGAGAGCTGACACTCAACATAAGAGAATCTCAATGATAGGACTTCAAAAACTCTATGAGGTCTGAATCAATCCATGCAAGTATGAGCACATTTAGTATAGAACATAATGGATAAGTAAGATTTGTTAGGCGAGCTCAGGTTTGGATGAAAGCCTAGGACCATTCAGGAAAATGTTTTATAACCTTACATTTACAATGCCAGAGGGACTTCATTTTTCCCTGTAATGATATGTCTCCTTATTTCTGGTTCATGTCGCAGATACCCTGGGTCACTGGCAGGCAGTGATTCTGAGCCAACCTGCTCATTCCCATCTGTGTGCAAACACACTCGGTGACATGCTATTTGCACTCACTTTATCTGATGACTTACGTCTTGATACTGTGCAATATCAAGAACCTCTTCAGAGAGGTTTCACTTTTCCTCCAAAAAGGACTACTATATCTACATCCACAAACTATGACTCTACACATTTACAATGATGTTTATCTGATATATTGAAGTAAGACCTCTCAACTGTGAGATGCTAGACAGCAAAACTCTACTTTTCTTTTGTCCTGTAATTCAAAGCTCACTGTATAACAACAACAACAAAAAAATCTGTGCTTGAAGGAAGGATGGATAGATGAATAGATGGATGGTTGAATAAATGAACGGTTTTATTAGCAGCCTAGAAAACAGAACCACTTTCTGTATTTGGATTCTGTATTGAGATACCACAAAATATTTACATTTAATGTGAATTGGGGAATAATTCCCTGAAAAAAGTAATTAATCATGCATTTATTCAATTAGCATATATTCATACATTTGTTAAGCATTAGCTACTTAAGTGACTGTGGTATTTTGTTCTTTGATTATATCTAGATAAAACTTCACTTATGTCTGTTTCAACACATTAAATTCATTGTTGTCCAATCACACCACTGAAAACACAAACAAGTGGAGAAAAAGCAAACATTGAATCCAGCCTTGAGTTTTCAAATGTTACATGGTTTAAAAAGAATGCTCTTTCCCACACAGTATCTACTTTAACTATAAAACTGATCATGGAAATTGTTGCAAAGCCTGCTGGATAATATAATGAATAACTATAGAAGAAACTTACAAATGGTATTTCTCTGAGCTGCAATATAGCAGGACATGAAGACTAAGGAGACTTTTGTAAAATTGGCCCACAATTTTAACAATGAATGCTACAAGTTTCAAAGGCAGACCATACCAGCTTGTTAGGTCTCTCACTGTAAGGATGTAAATATTACTGCTTATTTTACTGGGCTCTTCAATCATGCTACCTCAAGATTTTGTGGTTGCTAAGCAACCATAGCCACATGTGACATGCATGCTTAAAAAGATGGAGGTGCCAAAATGCGTTTGTTGATTTATTTATGGGAATAGAAAAGATCCAGGTCCAAAATGAAATCCTTTCAATGTGATACTTCACACTGACTTGATAACAACTTCCACCTCAGTGCAATCACAGTGACTTTTTTGCTTTTCTAAAAAGGTAAAAAGGATCACTAGAAATTCCCTTACTCCATATGAATATCTATCTGCACAATAATTTTTGATAGGGATTACCTATGAATAGCTTAAAGTGGATTTTAGCTGTGGAAGCTCGTGTGAAGAAGTATATGTTGCCTGGAGTCCAGGGCCAGGACGTTTGTAGGACAATATGAAGTATGAAGTATTGCAATTCCATTACCGAGGGAGCAACCTAACCCATCAAGCTATATAAGTTGTCACAAAATGTACTGAGGCATTCCGTTCCACTCAGGTGAGATGGGATGAAGGGCAAAAAGGAGTCTGACTCATAAAATCCTGGCTGCCTCAGGGTAATAGTTACTGATTTCACCATATTTATAGGTCACTAATGGTAACTGATCCAGAAGAAACAGTGGCATCAAATTGTCCTTGGCCTCTTGTCAAAAAAGAAAGAAATCATCGATAAGTACAGAGACCAAAAACTAAAATCCATAATTAATGACAACTATGTTACCATATATAGGGATAAGAGTAACATTAACGTGTACTTTACTAAGTTTGTTTGTTGTGTTTCCAATGGGATTGATTCCATTCTAGGGCAGAGAACCCATCACATAGAGTAAAATGAAGGGTGATAATATAATATTCAAAAATCACAGGAAATGAAAGTTATTATTTTCACTTTGACAATTGATAGTGAACACGATATTAAATTTAATCAACTCTTCTCTTTACCCCAATTCTCCTTTCCTAGTTAGATAGTTTCTTTTGGAGGGAGATAAGTGTAAGATTTTAGAAAGTAATTACAACTCTTCATATATGGTTTGTCTCAAGAAAGCACATTGAATTTTCTATTCTTTGATGATTTCTACTCCTGAGTTGATCTTTGCCATATAACATTTTAAAGAATGTTACATTCTTTACTGGTAATAACTATGTTTAATTGATGACATGTTATATCCAAAGTAGGTAACATTCTAGATGGCTGTTGGCTTTGATCTGCCAAAGAAGCAAAGTCCATTAAATCATAGCACCATGATTTCAGTGAGAAGTGGACATGGAATTCAACTACAGCTCAAACATATTTCTCTGATAATAAAAAACACAGGGAAACTATATGATGCAAGGATTGTAAATGTTTTATTCCTAAAACAGAAATCATCATTCCATTTATTCATCTGTTATGCCACTAACATACCCTAAAATCTCTGAGGAGAATTCTTACACATATGTGTGCTAAAGAGCAGCCACACATTACTGGTTTTCATAACCTTTGTGGCCACTTTGTGTGTATGTGTATGTAGTGTATATGTGTGTAACTGTTCATGTGTATGTAAGTTAGGTCGACATTGGGTGACTCTTTCAATTGCTTTCCATCTTATTGATTATGAGTATATACCTGTAATGTATGTTCATGTTTAAGTATATGTGTGGCTACACATGTATGTGCAGGTGTACATTCACATGTGGAGCCCAGAAATTGACATCAGGTATCTTCCTCAATCAACCTTCACCTATTTTTTTTTTTATGGGAGAGAGAAAGAGAGAGGGGGAAATGATTTGAGTCCCAGGGCATCCAACCACTGAAATCAAATTCTAGATGTATGCACCACCTTGTGTGCATGTGCAATCTTGCGCAATTGTGTCACCTTGTGCACCTGGCTTATGTGGGATCTGTAGAGTCAAACATGGGTCCTTAGGCTTTGCAGACAAGTGCCTTAATTGCTAAGCCATATCACCATCCCTTCACTTAATTTTTAATGTATTATTTTATGATGTGCACATAGTATGTTTGGTGTGTATGTTGAGTGTGCATGTGTGAGCATGGATCCAGGATTCTCATGCTTAGAGGAGCATACCAGGTGTTCTCCATTACTCCTCTAATTTATTTTCTAGAGAGGATCTGAACATGAAGCTTGATCCTTTTTTTTTTTTCAGTTTGACTGGCTGGTCAGCAAACCCAGTGATCCTCCTGTCTCTGTTCCCCCTCTGCAGTAGGATTCCAGGCTTTTGTGGCCACATATGACTTTTTACATTGGCAGTGGATATTGAACTCATGTCTTCCTATTTGCATGCACAAAAAGTTCTACCCACGGAGCCATGTCTCCAAGCCACTCCACATTATTTTCTGAGACAAGGACTCTCGCCTGTCCTGGATTCGTCCTTTGACTAGACTAAGGAAGTTCCACATATCCTCTTATCACTACTTCTCCAGCCCTAGTTACAACTGTGCACTACTACGCCTGGATATTACATGGATTCAGGGCATGCAAACTCAGGTCCTCATGCTTGTGTGCCAAGTATGTTACTGACTGAGCCATCTCACTAGTCCTTAATCACTTCTAATCAAAAGAAAAGTGAAAAAAAAACTGTCATGCATTGTGTGCATATAATGTAATAACATGGTTTTGGAAGCTGTGTTTTTTGAGGACTGTCTCAGTTATATAATAAGACTCCATTCAAATAAAATAAATTTAAAAGAAAGATAAGTAAAAGTTTATAAGAAAAGTACAATAGGCTACCCCATTGGGAGAGCAAGCTTTAGAGAGGAACACAATTCACAATAAGTGTTGAATATTCACAACTCAGCATAATGTTTCAGGAAAAGGCAAGAACCTTTTAGTGTCCATACACCACTTTGCAAAAAAAAAATATTTTATACTTGTGTACACTTGTATTCTCTTCTGTGCAGGGTTTTTCATGCTGGTGCCTTAAAATGAGAGTAGAACTTGCTCTCCATCAGATTTGTTGCCATCTGAGTAGTAGCTTGTCTCAACAACTCTGCAACCTAGTTGTACCTGCAAATTTGTATGCATGATGCTACTTCTATGGGACTTACTTGGCCCATACCTCACGAGAGGTTGAGGTGAGAGAGTAGAGCACCCAGGGACATGCAGTTGGTGACAATGTTGTTGGAGGAGGCCAACAATCTCAGCTTTTCATCAAGAACACCAACACCCCACACCAACTCCATCATCTAGGCAGATTGTCATTCTCTGTTTCTCTTCTAGATCCTTCTAAGCAAGCCTGTATTGTCTTCTCGTTCTCCATTTACAATTGTTGACTGTCTTGAAGTCATTGTGATAATTTCCCATACTGATTTAGCATTTAGAAACCCACAAAGAAAGTCTGCGATGATTTATGGTTACAGTATTCATTAATAAATCTTAGTTTTATAAAGTGAATACTTGAGCATAGTTACAATTAAATTTGTATCTGAGAATAATTAGTCTTTTCACCTGATTTAAAAATTGATTAATATTTGACCAAATATGTACAACCATGACATTTAATGATATATTTACACAATGAAATTGTTTTTAAAACTTATAAAGCTACCTATATTCTTTAACTACCTTGCTGATTATACTACCTAAAATACTTAAAAATTGTATTCAAGTAAAGTAAAGTAGACTACCTTAAGTGGAATGGGAAAATAACTTATTTGAAGGTGTGCCATTCTTAACAGATCTAGAAAATAATTATGTCTATTGTTTTTCAAATTTTGTGATATATTTCCTTTTGAAATATGATTACACGTTATTAAATATTTGGAACTCTATAAAGCATATAATATAAGAAATTGAATTTCAAACTTAGAAACAAACATATTCATTACTCACTAAAAGCAAATAAAGACTTGTTTTAATTATGCTTCACTAAGAAATCTGATTTGATTTTGGACAGTCACTGTCTCACATGTCTTCAAATTATGTTTATGCTGTCAAAGTAGAAGATATTTTCACCTGGCCCTTCAGGGTCTGCTTCACCGTCACAAAGAGGTAGCACCATTAGTGACTGTAGTTCAAATGGATGCCATCCATATGTGGACTTCCTGCCTTACATATTGTATCATTTATTTGAGGGCATTTGCATGATTGGCCATCTCTCTGGAAAGCACCCTTCCTGAGGGGAGCATACCTGACATGTCAGTGCCACCATAGCCCGAGGCTCCAGCAAAGTGACTCACTCGACAGCCTGAACATGAACAGGGTCTGGGTTGAAAATTACGTTTTGGGCTAGCAAGGTAAGTCAGTGATAGTGTGCTGACCTCAACTGACCTACCCAAGCCCTGAGTTGAATAATTAAAGTTACAGATAAATAAATAATATTGTCCTTTCTTCTCAAATATGTAGAAAAGCCTACTTATTAGCACCTGCATGTATATGATATTCATGTTCTACACATAAATCAATCCATATTTTGTTTTTGCCCAAAGATGACAGAAAAAAATGATTGCAGAAAAACATGACATTAGACCATGCTTGCAGGCTGGCAAGAGGCTCAGTAGTTAAGGTGCTTGTCTGCCAAGCCTGACCATTTGGGTTCAATTCTCCAGTATCCACATGAAGCCAGATGCACAAAGTGGCACTTGCATCTGGAGTTCATTTGCAGTGGCTAGAGGACCTGGTGCATCCATTTTATCTGTTTGTTCTTCTCTCTCTGTTTGTAAATAAATAAATATTTTTTTAAAAAAAAAGTTGAACAGTTTAAAAAAAAAGCTGGGCATGGTCCACATGCCTTTAATCCCAGCACTCAGGAGGCAAAGGTAGAAGGATCCTTGTGAGTTTGAGGCTGCTCTGAGATTACATAGTGAATTCCAGGTCAGCTTAAGCTAGAGTGAGACCCTACCTTGAAAAAAAAAAAAAAAAAAAAAAAGTTTGCAACACATTATTATTAACTCAAAATCATTTATTCAAATATCAAAAATGAACAATGATCAGTATTGCATGGCAATATCTGTAATATGAAAGTCAGGTATCAGTATTAACTTCATTAACTACTAGGAGAACGGAATGCAGACGCTCTGAAATGTGCTGTCACTTTACTTTGCATGAGTCACTTGTAAGTTTCTCATTGAGGGTTAAAATAATCTTTTACTGTGTGGCATGGTGGTACATGCCTTTTATTTTTTGTTTGTTTGTTTTTTGGTTGTTGAGATAAGGTTTCATTCTAGCCCAGACTGACCTGGAATTAACTATGCAGTCTCTGGGTGTCCTTGAACTCTCAGTGATCCTCCTACCTCTGCCTCCTGAGTACTGGGACTAATTTGTGTACCACCACGCCTGGCTGGTGCATGCCTTTCATCCCAGCACTCAGGAGGCAGTAGTAGGAGGATCCCTGTGAATTCAAGGCCAGCCTGAGACTACTTAGTGAATTCCACGGCAGTCTGGGCTAGAATGAGACCTTACTTGGAAAAACCAATGATATAAAATAATATTTGAGATTATTATTATTATTTCCTCAAAGAAGAAATCCAGAAGCTGCTGAGAGCTCAACACTAAAGTTGACTTAAAACACACACACAAAGACTCAGGGAATTTTGCTGAAGAGGGGGCAGAAAGATTGTAAAAGCTAGAGCAGGAGGGATTATCCAGCCATATTACTCCCCCAAACAAAGAGTGCCTGCTGCTCTTACAACACATAATCCACAATCCTAGGGTGAATACCAGCAATCCCACTAAAGAGGGCCCTCAATGGAATGGGGGCAGGAGGAAAGGAAATGATGGAACCAACACATGATATGTCCATACAAAGTTTCTACTTAATAAAATATTGTGTATTTAAAAAAAATAAAAATAGAATTTTTAATTCTGTATAGACCAAAAAAAAAAAGATATAAATGAAGTTTAGTCTCTTAATAATATACTTTTAAGTATTAGACAATGATGTTGACTAAGCATCCTATTCACTGGAAATTTTTCTGTCTCTTTAATGTTCTTGCAAACACCATTTTTGACCTTTTGTTCTTTCATTAGCAATGGAGAGATGATTCCACAAATAACTATGCTTTTCCCCTGTATTATACACTGTGATTCTGAGATGGAAACACTTTCATAAAGCTGCAGTAAGCACATGGCAGAACTCATAACTATAAGGGAGGATTTTTAGAATGTAAATATTCAAAATATCCATAGTTTGCAATGAATTTGTATCACCTTATGTAGTCAAAAATTCTCCATTTTGGTAATAGCTCCATATGGGTTCAGTACAATGCTGTTCCCTTAATGAAATTGAGACTTTGTATGAACCACTCTGTGAAACTATAATATCAGGTGCCATCATTTCTATCTGGAATGTTCCACAAAGTTCCTCATGTTAAAGGCTTGGTCTCAGCCTGAGGCACTATGGGAAGATGAACATTTAAGGGATGAGGGTGAGGAAGGAAGGTAGGCTATTGGGAGCATCCACTTGGTGGACCCTAACTCTTCCATCTTTCTTTTCCTGCTTGCCATGAATGGCTTTGCTTTATCACATAATCCCTGCAACGATGGGTCTGGGGCCAGAAAGCAATGGAAACAATTCCTAATGGACTGAAGGTCTAGATGTATGAGCCCAAATAACACACTCTTTTAAAGTTGATTATTTTAGTTTTATGTTAAAATAACGAAAAGCTGGGCTGGGGAGATGGCTTAGCTGTTAAGGCGCTTGTCTGCAAAGCCAAAGGACCCAGGTTTGATTCTCCAGGACCCACATAAGCCACATGCACATGTATCTGGAATGTGTTTGTACACCCATTCTCTCCCTCTTCCTATCTCTCAAGTAAATAAAAATAAAATGTTTTTTAAAAATAAAATAAAATAATGAAAAGCTGATTAAATGCACTGTGCTATTTAATCAAATACACTTTTATTTAGTATAATAACGCTATAAGGATTTAAACATATTCACCCTTGGGAGAAAGGGTTAAATGCAACAAATATTTAGCATTCTTGTGTTAAAAAGAAATCTTCATCTAGGATGTTAATTTCATTTTATCTTTTGGCGAATTTCTCAACAGAGATTCATTACAAGTGATTAATGAGCTAAACATAAAAGTAAAGGTCAAATAAATAATAGTTAATGAAGGGTTGATGAGATGGATTTTCTTGTAGCTTTTTCTCACCTGGTTTTAAATATGTGGTGTGTATATAGATGTCTATTATCCTCTTATTACAATATTCATTTAAAATTATACTTTAAAAGTTTTACTTTTAAAAGAATTTAAATGATGTTATTAAATGTATTAAAATGACAGGGAACACAGTTTTAGTTATCATGTATTCTTGCTTTCTTGTTTTGTACAATAAGGAAAGTTTACCTACAAGAAGTATCATGCTTACAAGAATTCTTCATGAATGAAATGCCATGGACATTGCCTATGATGAAAAGACAGAAAACCAAATATTTTATATTTCTTTAAAGACTATCATTTAGATGTGGAATCTTCCAAAGTAAGTTTAATTAACATTGTAGATAAAATTTGTAATACAGAGGACAAAATATGTTATACTATACCATGCGGATGCAGTTAGCCCACACATACTGTGAGGAAGACCATTGATCAAAATTAACTAAGATTCTTCAGTGATTATGGCTAAGACTTAATGAAAATAAGGGGAGTGATTTGAAGGTATAGTGCCTGCTGAGTAAGTAGTGTATCTTTTAATAGTGTCATAAGGGTCTGCTTATCAAAGGCAATAAATACAAAAATGACAGAAGTTTTGGCAGTGTCAGTGGGGACATGAACATCACTAGTATGAGAAGGCTTTTGGGTCTCTAAATCTCTGCCTCTAGCAATTATATGGTCAATGTTTTCTATGAACAGTAGGCTGTCCCTTTGAAAAAGACAGTCAAAATGCCCATAAAACTTTCTGCTTCTTTTTTGTGATTTTGAGTTACAAAACAGAAAAAAAAATAAATAAATAAGTAAATCAATCAACAAATTAATAAATAAATAAAATCCATCCCATAATGTTCAAGAAAATATAAGCCTGTTATGTATGTTATATATAGTTAAAGAAGAACTCAACACTAAATCAGACTGCCAAGAGGTCTTCTATGGCTCAGAGATCATTGCAGAAGACAGGGCAGAAAGATTTTAAGAGCTACAGAGTGGATGGGACTACCCTGAGGCTTGGTCCTCCCACTATCCCATTAGGACTGACTGAGGCCTTCATGACCCCACAGTAAATCTCATAACTCCACATGGGAGAGCCCCAGAGAAATGGGAACAGGGGAGACAGAATAAAGGGACATAATCTCTTAAAAATAAAGAAAATTAAAATTAATTAATTTTAATAAATTAAAAATGTTTTTTACATAATTGTGTGTCACTCACTCATTCTGATGATTGGCCATGGAAATCCATACTATGTTATAAGCATGAAGATGTTCCAAGTCACTGATTTGTTCACTGTTATAGGTCAAATATACCTATTAGTCATTTAGTTGATTTGGCACCCCAGTGATTAGTTCTAGTGTGGCCATATATGATGTGTGTACACAAAAAAAGACTGTAAAAGTACACACAACTTGTTCATCACCAGGATGTGTTACAGTTGCTACACAGATGCAAATCAAGAGGTTCCTATGGTGAGGAGAGGCTTTAGTAATAGTGTCTGTCCAGGACTGTGATATCTGCCCAGGAGCAATACAAATTGTGGCTTGTCACGCTTATCCGTGGCCTCAGTATTTCTTGTATCCTCTTATTTTCAACTTCTCCTTTGGTTCTCACCAAGGATTTTCTGGTGACTCCTGTTTCTAGTCTGGCCACCAAGGCTTAACAATTCATTCTGATGCATTGATTCACAGGTGTGATGCTAAGCAACACTTGCACTTGAACAGTGAATGACAAGGCTTCTATTTCCCCTGGGCCTATGGGTTTGCATAAGATTTCTGATTCATCTCTTCAAGCAATGTCTTGAGCTTTCATGTCTCTCTCTTACAATGGACTATATAATGCTACCACTGGTTTCCAGATTCCCTACACATCATTTTAAAATTTGCGTATTTTTAAGACTGCATGGAAATGTGGATTATATGCTGGAAATATTCTTTCATTACTACCATGTTCCCTGCTATGTGTCTCTGCCTCCTGCCAGGCCCCTTATTGCCCCTAGACAGTTTCACTTCTATATACATATATGTTTTGGTTTGAGTATAAAGTGTCCCTTTATAGCCCAATTTGTTTGTGACTATGCCTCATACTTAATCTTCCCCTGGTGGAGCCTTGCTTTCTGGGGAGAGGGATGCCACTGGGAGGTAGAAGACCTTGAAGGTTGTTTGTCCCCACAGTGTGTCCAGAGATAGCTCACTGTTTCTCCTTCTTACCTGCTGTTGAGGAAATGTGACCCACAGCTATCTTCCACCCTCATCCATGCTTTCCGTATCATGATGGAACATCCCCTCAAAGCAGTCAGCTGAAGTCCCTTTCTTTCCTTCCATATGCTTCTTCTGGTTAAGTGTTTTGACTCAGTAATAAGAAGGTCATTGCTACAATATAATACAATTACCTATTTCTATTTGATCTTCAATTTTCTTTAAGGACTTCTGAGAATAACCCAGTTTGTTGTTGCTGTTGTTTTCTGAAATGGCTCAAATATTAAGCATTTCAAGATATACTGTCTATTTAGTCCATAAAACATATCTAAGAAATATTAGAGATAACAACCTATACACTGAATTCAACCATGTTTATAGGTAAATCTTATGCAAATCAAAGCAGATAGTTTGATTTGAGTGATGTGGCATGGCAATGCCCTTGATAGTTTCAAACATGCTTGGTCAGGATAAATTATCTTCTTTGCATGTAATTGAATCAATGTGTTTATATGAATATATTTAAATTAAAAAGTTATCGTTGGTGTGAACTGACTTAGCAAAAGCATTCGTGTGAAAAGCATCCCTTCAATGGTAATGATTTGAAGGCTGATGTATGAGTATCTTGATAGAAATCATTAGCACATATTTGAAAGCCCATAGTCGACCTTGCCCCAGGGCAAGTAGTCTTAGCAGATTCTCTTCTCAGACTTACTCTACAACTCCATTTTCTTCTTTGCTGGTGACTTTCATTCTTCAAACTGTCCCTGCTGTCCAACATCATACTGAGCAGTGATATCTATTTCCCATATGTATAATATAGGACTTGGGATATAGCTGGCATTATTGAAGCACACAATTTCTATCTTCATTGGTAATTATTCATACACATTTTTACAGAATATTGAATATATAAATATATTCTCTACAATGTTCATGTCTGGTGGCAAAATTATAGATCGTATTAAGATTTATTTCAGAATCAAGATTGTTCATATCTGTGGGGATTACAAGATAAGGGGCAACCTTTTTATCAGCAGGAAGTTAGTTCAATTCATTTTCTATTCAGAAAACTTTGACCAAGACCTATATTATAAAAAAGATCCAATAATTAACTACCTGCAATGACATTCAACTACCTCTGGCAGCATGAAAAATTCAGAGCAAAATGGATTTCATCATGGCAGAATGTGTTTTTATAAAAGGAAATGATATCAAAGAGTGTGAAGAACTAAGCTCTCCTTTTTTAAAGTTTTTTTAATTAGCATACATATACTTAGGTTTAGTTATGGTGTTTACAAACATTTTTGTATCCCTTCTCCCATTTCTTATTTTCCTTTCCCCAGCGTATCCTCCTCCCCCAACTTATTCTCCCTTCTGCAACCATTAAATGTTTCGTTTTGTCCTTTTCACACTCTCAGTCCCTCTAATGACACTTTCTTACTTGTATGACCAGAACATAGTAATAGGCCAAAGGACTTTCTTCCCTGATTTGGGATCCAAAACTGTGCAGTCCTTTTCCCAAGATACTTGGCACCAAATCTGCACAATGAAAGTAAATGAGCAGGAGGATGGGGCAGACTTTTATCACAAAGAAAAATATCAACAGATAAACCAAAGACCAGGCTCCCTGCATTCCAGAAGATTTGATCCTGTTCTCGGTCTTCTCTCACCAAAAGTTCCCAAGGGATTCCCCAGACCTGTAACCTATGGAATACCTTTAGCATGAAGACATTCTGAACTGATGATCAAACCTCCCCTTACTACTTTTTCATTTCATAAAACAACTTATTCAATGTGTTTTAGAGTTAGGATTTGATTAAAGATGGACATTAAAGGTCATATTGGAGTTGGATTCAGAAATGTTATTATCAGTTTGGGAGACTGATTTTTATTTAATAAGTAATCACCTTTTGAATTCTGTTGGATATTATTTCAGCCCAGGTCAATATGATTCTTAGAAACAATATATCTTCTACAGGAATACATGTGTGTGATATATTTACTTTTTAATTATGTTATTATTATAGTTTCCTCTCATTGCTGGGACAAAGCACCCAACAAAAGCAGCTGATTGGAGGAAAGTTTTATTTTGTCTTACAGTCTCCAGAGGAAGCTTCATGATGGCAGGGAAAAACATGGCATGGGCAGAGGCTGGACATCACCTCTGTCACAGTGTGAAGACAGTAGCAGGAGACTGAACTAAACTCTAGCAAGGGGTGGGGGTGCTGGCTATAATACCCCTAATCCCACTCCCAATAAGACACCTCCTCCAGCAAGGCTCCACCTCCCAAATTACCACCGACTGAAGACCAAACATTAAGAACACATGAGTTTATGGGGGTCATTTGATTTGAACCACCATGGGTATTCTACCCTAGGCTCTGCTCATTTACCAACTGTTTAGTTATTTAGTAATTGAAATATTACCAAGCTTCAGTTTATTGCCTTGAGATGTGAGCCTGCATAAATGTGTAATAAGGTAAGACTTTAACTATGGTTAAGAAGAGGATCAGGAATGTAATGAGTTTTCTATAGCTTTTGTGACTATTTAAGAGATAGAACTAAGAGAAGGGAAGTAGGAATGTTAAGTAAACCGAACTCTGTCTTATATTCTGGCTAGACAAGCTGTGTTCTGGACTATACTTCATTTACCTTAAAGCTCTCCTCTATATAACATATGGAGAACTGCTCTGTCTGCCACATCCAAAAGATAAACTCCATCTACTGGAGATTGCTCACAATCGGGTACATGATACTTTGGGTTTGAAAAGATTGTTTGAGATTATAAAAATAACCAAACCTAAATAAATGCTAACAAATATCAAAGACAACCATCTTTCTGTTGTTTTACACATTTTTCTCTGATCAGTTAGCCCATAGGATCACATCACATAGCCATGAAATTTAATATCTCAGACATAGATCACATGGACACAAAGTTTTTAAGTTCCTCTCTTCAAAATTATATTTAGCCTCTAAAAATATCAAATCACTTCCATTTATAATTTACTGAAAAGTATTTTAGTGAAGTATTCTAATAGGCAACAAAAATGTTGCTATAAATTTTAATACCTAGTGTAGTAGAAGATTAATCTTGCATTTTTAAAGAATAATGAGGCCAGCCATTACTTGTTAAAATTTTTATTAACAGTATATATTTTTGGTATTAGATAACCTATTGCAATATTACATAGAAATATTTCATTTGAAGTAATTTGGGTTTTAAAACTAATAAGATTAGCTAATTAGCAGATAATAGAATGTATTTATTATGAATTTTTATATTAATTATAGTGAAACATTTTCCTTGTTTAGAGAGTTTGGGAACACATGTAAATTAAGGAAAATTAGTATATCTCCATTTGCTATTGACATGGTATACTGTTTTTCTTGCAGATACCACCCTCTGTTTAATATTTTTCTCATCTCATATCATAAAATAATCAAATATACCCACGGGAGGCAGAGGTAGGAGGATCGCCATGAGTTCAAGGCCACCCTGAGACTACATAGTGAATTCCAGGTCAGCCTGAGCTAGAGTGAAACCCTACCTTGGAAAACCAAAATAAAAAAATAAATAAATAAAGGGCTGGAGAGATGGCTTAGCAGTTAAGGTGCTTGCCTGCAAAGCCAAAGGACTTTGGTTCGACTCCCTAGGACCCACATAAGCCCAGATGCACAAGGGGGCGCATGCATCTGGAGTTCGCTCCCAGTGGCTGAAGGCCCTGGCACGCCCATTCTGTCTCTCTCTGCCTCTTTCTCTGTCTGTTGCTCTCAAATAAATAAATAAAAATAAAATATTTAAAAATAAATAAATTAATTAAATAATAAAATATAAAATGCTCTAGTTTTATTCTATATCTCCTACATCATTTTTGAAAATATTTTTATTTATTTATTTGCAAGAAGAGAGAGAGAGAGAGAGAGAAGAGAAACAGACAAAGAAAATGGGTGTGTCAGGGCCTCCAGTCCCTGCAAATAAACTCCAGACACATGGGTAATCGAACGTGGGTTCTTAGGCTTTGAACACAAGTGCATTAACTGCTAATCTTCTACATCTTGAAACTGTTCTCAATTGTACAAAAAGCTCTAGTGCAGCATTACTGCACCTGAAGTTCAATGAATAGTCCTGCTGACATCATACCCTTTCATAAATAGTAGTCCTAGGGATCATTTGATGTATAATGAAATAATTGTACTTTATTCAACATCATTTCAAGTAAAAAGGATGAGGCCTTTTCAACAGCTGATAGTGGCAGTCTGAAGTCTGAAAGTAACAGTAATTAAGGAACAGGTGCACACAATAGCCGGCCTCTGTTCTGCTTGCTCAGGTGGCTGTCATCTTGCTCTTCACCCACGTGTATTATTGTGTGCATCGCCCATAAACATAACAGTGATTCCTCTCAGTCTTTTCGAACACAGTGATGGCTTATAAATGAATGGGTTGAAACTCACCAGTATAATACCCAAACATGCCTTTAAAAGAGTTATCTTCACTTCATCCCACAGCCATGCTACTTACCATGCATTTATTGCACAAAGAAGCTACTCCTGGGGCTGGAGAGATGGCTTAGAGGTTAAGGCGCCTGCCTGCCAAGCCTATGAACACCTTAGGAGCTCTGGGTCTCACATTTAGCCAGATGCAAAAAGTGACACAAGGACGCAATGCTGCACTTGCCCATGAGGGGGCGCACGTATCTGGAGTTCTTTCACAGTGGCTGAGGGGCTGCTGGCACACCCATCTCTATCTCTCTTTCTCTCTCTCTCTCTAATTAAAAAGAAGAAAAAGAAGCAGCAGCAACAGCTATTCCTTTGAGTGTGCGATCCCAAACCCATGGCTCTCTCTCTTGCTTCCAGGCCATGCAACATATGCACACTCTTCTCTGCTCAGTACACCTATTCCCATCCCACCCATGAACATTGACCCCCGACTTGCAAAGAATCTCTGCTCTACTGAGCAACCACAGTGGAACCCTTTTCATCTTAGAATCTGTTTCAACATTTATCTAATATCCCTAAAAGTGCTCTTAATGTTATCTGTCGTTAGCTTGTCGGCACTGCTACAGGCACAGGAATGTTATCTCCCCTACATTCAGTATCGAGGTCAACAACAGTAAAACTGGAGACAAGTGGCAGATAAAGAAATCTCCTCAAATGATGAGGATGGACATTTTAAACATTTGCATATAATATTTTGTCCTTACACACAAATGTAAATCATCACTCGGTGGCTTCTTTTACATTTGACCACTAACGATGCTTTATGAACCATGTGCCTCTTTTAAACCCGTTCTGTTTGCTCTTCAGAGCCAATTGTACTTCCACCTTGTTTTCCCTGAATTATCCAACATGCACTTGAGTAGATGCTTCCTCTCTCAGCACTGTGGGGGCACTTATAGTTCTTCTTTGATGCCACTAGCCTTCTAACATGAAACAAGTGGCCCTTTTCAGCTTAGTTCAGAACATCTCTGAAAGGCACCAGGAGAAAGAAGGATGATAATAAAGTGTAATTTACCCTCACTGATTTAATTTTGAATTTCCTACCTCTGGAAAGATTTAGTTTGAAGGTTACCTGCTTCAAGGTATCAAGAGGATGTTCTACCATGCCTGAGGAAAGTGAAGTCTTCTACAAAGACACACAATCACAAATCTAGGAGAAGAAATGTACAGCATTTCCACTTGTATAACATTTCCTGAACACTGGTCATATAACATTTCCTGAACACTGGTCAGGCTGACCTGGAATTAACTATGTAGTCTCAGGGTGGCCTGAAACATTTCCCAAGTGCTGGGATTAAAGCTACCACGCCGGCTTTGCTGAAACATTTCTGCTGGTAGCTATTGTACAGAAGGTGATCCTAAGAGACATCAGTAAATACTGACCCAGGCAACTCCCGCTTAGCTTAACCTGGCAGGCTCAGTGTTTCAGTTTTGAAGCTTTACTTGGAAGAAAATCCTCCCTGCCTTCTCTTAACATATTAATAGTATGGACCCTTTCTGTCACCTCTCTCAATAGTGCAAGATGAAGTTCTTTAAACAAGTCAGTGTGGACTGGTTGGCTGGTCCTTGTTGGGCTTTAGCTGCCAATCATGGAAGGAGAACTTGTCAAATGACATGATAAAGTTGTCCTAAACACAACATTGTGTGGAGATGGGCATTAATAAAATATTTGATAAGGGTGTTTCTGGGTATTGTAGAAGTTCATGAAAGTAGGGAAAAATACCTTGAGTTATTTAGAAGATTTTGAGGGCACATTGAGATATCACCATGGAGCCAGAAATGAGAGTTTAATGTGAATTGTTCTTAGGAGAGAATAATGAAAGTGAACATAAGAGGACATTGAGAGGCAAGAGCAGGTGTCCTTGGTGAAGTCATATAAACAGAAGCCTAAAGGTGAACAGAATTTCACCTAGTAGAGGCAGGGGGATGATGCTGATGATTCTCCATATCTGTTTTCAGGCAAAGAGATATAGAATGACAACACTGTCCACATAAAGTGTGCACTTAGAAATGCTCAGCAGGTTAGATTCAAACAGTGACCTCTGAGGCTGCAAAGATATTTTAGCTATTAGAAGCTCTTGCTTGCAAATCCTGAAGGCCCGGGGTTCAATACCCAAGCCACCCACATAGGCTGGGCACATAAAGTACATGCATCTGTCGTTCATTTGCAAAAGTAAGAGATCCTGGCACCACCATCCCCACACATGCATAAATAAATTACAAAAACATCTAAAAACTATTACCAGGTGCACTATTTATGGGCTCTGTAAATGCATTGATTATGAATTCGGAGAATGACAACAGTCTCAGAAATGTAATCCTACTGAAACTATGAGGCCATCAGGGCCATCAAGAGCAAATGCCACTCATTAGCTTGAACCTGGTCAGAACCTCATCCCTTATTAGCTTGAACCTGGTCAGAACCTCAATCCTCATAGAGGGGACCATGCAATGTGTGACCACTTTTGCCATCAGTTGTTACTGTCAAGTTCACCAGAAGAGAAATAAAAGATAACTAAAAATAAATCGGGCTGGAGAAATGGCTTAGCAGTTAAATGCTTGCCTGTGAATCCTAAGGACTCCAGTTGAAGGCTTGATTCTCCAGGACTCACATAAGCCAGATGCATTAGAGGGTGCATACATCTGGAGTTCATTTATAGTGGCTGGAGGCCCTGGCGTGCCCATTCTCTCTTTCTCTCTCTCTCTCTCTTTTCTCTCTCAAATAAATAAATTAAAAATAAAAATAAATCTATCTGCCATTCAAACATGGTGTCCTTGCCCAATATGAGCTAAGTCTTATAGCCAACTCCTCACTGCCCTGATACTGAGTTTAAGCCCTAGAACCAGCTTACACCTGCCTTCTGTCATCTCCCCAGAGAGCAGCCGCCTCAGTGTGTCACTTACATAGCTGACTGAGACATCCAAAAGGTTTCCCAGACAACATAGCCTTTCCTGTGGCATTTTTATATGAATTTATTCTCTCTCACCCCACATCAGGTGATAGCCAATGTTCTGACTTTATTTTTCATTTTGAAGAGCATTTTAAATAAAGCCTCTACTACTTTGCAGTTCATTCCTTCTGGAAGTTTCCATATGTCTATTCCCCTTGCAGTTCTAACACAACTTACTGTTACTTTTTTTTTTTTTTAACTTCTTCCTTCCAGTCATGGAAAATCTAATACATCAGCTCCTCAGTTTCTGTGTTTTCTTTAATTGTGGAGAATTATACATGTGCATACACATATGGTGAGACAAACATACATTTTGTCCATTTCAATAAAAATATGTAACAAATATCTTTCCACTTGTTTAAGAAATAGACATCTTTGACAATGCATAAAACAATAGTGTATCCATCACTGTCATATTGCTTTGGAGGCACCTCAACGTCATCTTGTCCCTATGATTTGTATTCGTTTTTTAGCTGAAAAATTTAGGAAGAACAAATAAAACTGACTTAACTTTTGTTTGTTCTTGAACTTTATACACAAGAAAATATAAAATGTGTAATTGTGTGATTACAATTTTTACTCAAGAAATTTATGGTCTTGGAGCAGGTTATTTAAAATCTTCACATGATGGCTATGATGTTAATGCACTGAATCTTCACATTAGTGTTCAGCTTCATAACAACTCTTGAATTTAATTATTTGTTCTGTTTGGTGTATGAAGGGATGATCAAAATATTAAAAGCAATTAAAATATATTATAGAGGATATAAAAGAAATGGGCATTCTTGAGGGAAGTTCATATGTAATTTGAATCTCAGGAAAAACAGAGAGAAGTGGCAGAGCAGAATGTATGAAGAAGTGATGACTTCACATTTTTTACCATCAGTTATTATGTACTGAATATGTATATCTCAGGAAGTCTTGTCCTCCAATGTGATGACATTTAGAGGTAGAAACTTTGGGTTACAATTAGGGTATGACAAAGTTATGAGGGGTATGCCCTTCGTGGTAGATCAGATTGTATGAAAGCAAGAGAGGGACAGAGTAGCATTGTTCATTTTATTTTTTTTTTCTATCTCTCATAACTATGAAAATATGAAAGGGTATCTCACCTTTAATTTTACCCTGATCTCAAACATCCATAACTATAAAAAAACACATATTTTAAGCCAATATTCTGTTCCACCAGCCTAAATTAAGATAACAATTAGGGAGGCCATAATAATCCCATATAAACTGTTAAAAAATACACATAAATTGTCTTCGGAATTCCAGATTGCATGTGCCACCTTGTGCTTCTGGCTTACGTGGGTCCTGGGGAGTCAAACCTTGGTCCTTTGACTTTGCAAGTAAGCACATTAACCACTAAGCATTCTCTCCAGCCCAGATTGGTGAAATTTAATACTGTCATTTGTTCAGCCCTCTGACATGCCATGGCATAACTTTCAATAAGGGATGCCTGACAAACACATCCACTGTTCTCAAAAAGCTTTGGCACTTACAGCTGTGTAGTGAATGTGGTTGTCACATTTATAAGGCAGGCATGTACCTACCCCTACCCATGAGAACACTGGCAGTTAACCGGAGACATTTCTTCCTCCATGTGAATTGCTTTAAGCTATAAAACCCTTCTGGCCTACCCCACACTTCATAGTCTTTAGTATACTGACAAAGTCCAACATCACTTGGCCTTTTATCGTGAGAAAACCATACACTTACATAATGCCAATCCATAGCTTCACATGGCATAGCCTGTACCCACATGGCAAACTTGTTTAGCTTTGTCTCCTTTCCATTTATATTTCTTCCCCCAGAAAGAAGACATGGTATAAAACAGATTGAACTGGTAAATTTGAATGACTTACTAATTGTGATTTATCTTATACTGGCTATCATCAAGGAAGCAAATGATAACAAGTACTTGTGAGAATGTGAGCAAAGAGAGACCTTTATTGACTGATGGTGGAAATGTAAGCTGCCAAGTTCCAGTGAAATTCAGTGTGGATTTCCATAAAACAGAACTCCCACATTACCAGCTATACCAAACCTAAAGGTCTCTAAATCAACATGCCATGAAAAAACTTGTACATGTACGTTTATTACTGCATACTTCAAATAGCTAAGAAATGGAACCACTGCTGATACACTTCAGTGAAGGAGTAGATAAAGAAAATGTATACAATATACACTTAGACAAAAGGGATTCAGCTCTAAAGAAAAATGACATCATGACATGTAGGAAAACAGACTTTAAGATATTACACTAAGCAAAATAAGCTAGTCTTAGCTACATATTGAATGTTTTCTCTCAGTTTGCATATTTGTAAGTTTAAATGTTTTTTAGTTTGTAGTGTGTAGATTTCCTCCCATTCAGTAGGTAATCTATTGGCTCTGCTTATGGTATGTTTGTCTGTGCAAAAACTCTTTAGTTTCATGAAATACTATTGGTTGAGGGATTGTTTAATTTCCTGGGTACTGGGGTTTTGTTCAGGAAGTCTTTCCCCACTCCTATATCATGGAGAGTTTCTCCTATTTTTTCTTCCAGTAGGAGAAGAGTTTTGGGCCTTATATTGAGGTCTTTAATCCATCTGGACTTGATTTTTATGTATGGTGAGATGAGTAGGTCCAGTTTTATTTTTCTATTATGTTCTCCAGTGTCAAGCTCTCACTAGTCTTTGGCTAAAAGAGGGGATACATATATCAAATTTTTGCTAAACTAATAATGCTTACCAGTATTTAAAATATTCTGACTTCACTCTCTATTGGAGAATCTGTTCTTTTTCAGAAGGTAGCAAGACCCGAACAGATAAACTACCCCTCACACTTCAGCCAAGTTCCACAGAGGAACTGGGGAAACAAGCAAGAGTGTTATTTCCAGGATGAACCTGATAGTCAACACCAGAGTGAAGGAACAGACCCTGGGGATACTCAACACTTTCCAAGGCAGAGATCCAGAGGCTCCTATGAGCTCACCACTGAGATAGACTTAAAACTCACCCACCATGGCACAGGGATTTTTGCTGAAGAGGTGGCAGGAAGATTGTAAGAGGCACAGGTAGAGAAATCATCCCCAGAGGCATTCCCTACCCACCCCTAAAATAAATGACTGCTTCTCCCACAACACATAACCCACAAACCCATAGGGAATACATGCAACTCCACTAAGGAGGGTCCCCAGTGGAATAGGGGCAGGGAGGAAGGAAAAGAGGGTACTGACACATGATATATCCATACAAAATATGTTGTTAATAATAATAATACAAAAAAATAGACAATTGCAATAATGAGGTAATTGCTGCCACCAATCTGTATTATAATGGGTGAAATTCCTTGAGCTTACAATTGAGGTGGCAAACTGCTGAATACTAGAGAGGAATATCCTACATCTGGCAGGCAATGTGACATGGATGTCAAGAGGAGACAGTATGCAGCAAAAAGCTCACATGTATATGCACAAAATGACCTAGTTTATGGAAAATAAAATTAAGCTAAAGATGGAAAGAGTATCAAGCAGTCTGAAATTCTTATCCACATTAGTCTATCCACTTTGTCTTTGAACTTCTCTGTATGATTTTTCCTAGAGAACCTAGGATACATAGTCATGCTACCTTAAATGGATTACCATACAAAAATATGAGGCATTTTATGTTGAGATTTATTAAGTAGAAAATTTTTGTATGGAGTTTTGTACTTAGCAGGCAGGGTATTAGAAAAGTGATTTCTTCATAGGTTTATTTTTTTTAACAAGTGTATTATGTAAACTTGCATTTTCCTTCAGGCACTTAATCACTGGAATTTTAGATTGCCATTTGATTATAGTTTTAATCCTTGTCATTAATTAGAGTAATATTCCTATTAATTTCTATAATTTTTTTACAATGAGCTATGAGGTTCCTATATCATAGTTCTAGTGAAGATATTGGATTACTGAAATTATACCTTATTATTAGAAAGCATGAATTTTATATTCTTGTCTCCATATTTTGCTTCTTTTACAGCTAGAAATACTTCAAAGAACATCTATACAGATCCATACCTTAAGTACATATCATAGCAAAATGTCAGTGGTATAGAAAAAAAAAAAATTTCGTTGCTTGGGCAAAATACCCAAACAGAAACAGATTAAGGAAAAAAATATTTTTGGCTTACTGTTACACAGGGTAGAGTCTACCATGACAGGAAAAGAGTGATAGAAAGAGGAAGCCTGTGTCACATCATCACATCAGCAGAACAGGGGAAGGAGAGAAAGTGAGAGAGAAAGAGAAAGAAAAATCAGCAAGCAGGCCAGATCTTAACACCTCAAGGCTTGCCCCCAGTGACACACTTCCTCTAACAAAAACCACCATCCTATAGGTTCATCAACCTTCCCAATAAGTACTTCCGACTGGGAATTAAGTATGCACACATTTGAGTCTATGGGGAGGTGTTACATTCCAACCACTACACCTGTGATCTTTCCATTGGAAGAAATGTTTCCCTGAACCCCAGTAGCATTGTAAGAATGACATCCCAGCAAAAGCACTGAGCACTTGTGATCCCTACTGGTCTAAACTAAAATCACCTAATAATCTTCTTCCTTCTATCATGAAAAAGGTGGTAGTCAAAAGAGAGTAAGAAAGTGTCCTCTCACCACAGTGCTTACATAACATAATCAATCACAAAATCTTAGATGATGTGAATTATTGTGAGCCCATGCAAGCACCACAAAATTCCCAAACATGAAATGGGAAGAAAAGCCAATAACGGACTAGCAGTTTATCTACATGAGACCTATAAACATTCCTTTGACCTACCTAATTATTAAAATAAAAGAAATTAATCATGTAATTTCCAAGATACTAACCTCATTCCTCCTAATAAAATTTCCATGAACTTCTACTCTAAGGGGCTTGCTGCAAGCAAGAAGCAGAGAGAGAAACAGAAATGAGTCATGCAAGAGACAAAGGGGACAAGCACTCTGAATGTTCACATAAATATTTTGTGGGTTTAGCATTCATATTAAATTTACAAGCCATCTGCAGCCTATTTTGCATGTAGAGTATAAGAGGTGACATGGGTTAGTTTCAGTCCTCACTAGATTTTTAATCAAGACTCTCATGTTATTGACATTACCACTTCTGTCCCTTGTTGCTATCATGTCCCTTTGTCAAAGATCAGGAGATCATACATGTGTGGATCATTTGTGATCTAGGTCCGTGTCAATGCTCAATTCTTTCACCTTTCTGTTACATACCACAGACTTAACTGCTTTCGGTAAATATTAAATTTTGTTCCTCATATATAAATCCTCTCATCTGTCCTTTATAAAATATTTCCTTGATTATTCATGCCCTTTAATTTTTCATCAAAATATTAGAAATAGATTGTCAATTCCTATTAGAAAACATTTGCTAGAATTGTGATGGGAAATATCAGGGAAAATTACTTGAAAATACTAGATCTTTCCTTCCATTTACATTATTAGTCCATGATCAAGTTAATCTATTTAGACATAGACTCTAGTCAATATTTCCAGCCAATCAATTTGTTTTATGGTAAATACTTAGAAATGTAAAGATTGAAATTTTCTGGGCTGGAGAGATGACTTAGCACTTAAGATGCTTGCTTGCCTATGAAACTAAAGGACTTAGGTTCAACTTCCCAGAACCCATGCAAGCCAACTGGACATGGTGGTGCATGCATCTGGAATTTATGTGCAATAGCTAGAGGCCCTGGCATGTTCATTCTCTCTCTCTCTCTCTCTCTCTCTCTCTCTCCCCCTCTCTCTCTCTCTGTCTTTCATAAATATTTTTTTAAAATTAAATTTAATTTAAATAAAAATCCAAGCCCTTACTGCTGAGGATGATTTATGATATAATGTTGGTTTATGAGACTCAATGGGGAGACTAAACATTGTTTTATGATATAATATTGGCTTATGAGACTCAATGGGGGAGACTAACATTGTTGTCATGGGGATGTGCATACAGCCAACCTGGCAATGTGCTTGACTAGTTTGCACAAGGCTATGAAAAATGGAGGCAGGTGGACTTGAAGTTCAAGATTCAGGACTTCACAAGAAAGTATATTGGAGAAAAGACAGCATCTTCAACAAATTGTGCTGGACAAATTGGATAACCATATGTAGAAAAATGAAACTAGGTTCACTCATCTCACCACATACAAAAATCAAGTTCAAATTGATTAAAGATCTCAAAGTAAGAACTGAAACTCTTCTCCTATTAGAAGAAAAATTAGGAGGAACTCTTCGCTATTGGGGTCCCTCCTAGGGCCAGCCCAGGAGGGATGCAGCGTCTCCGCTGGGTAGGGGGTTAGAGGTGCAGAGTCATGACACATACACTGAGAGTTGGGTGGAAGCAGGCAGAGGGTGAGCTGCTGAAAACTCATTGCATTGTGCCACACATATCCTCCTTTTTGTTTTTATTATTGGAGATCCTGGGAGGCATGGTTCTTTGCCAAGTCATTGTTGACCCCAGGCTCCAAGAGATCATCACATGTGATGGTGCCTGTCTTAGGTTGCCCCATCTCATGGGGTCTTACCCGCCATTGACTCCCCACCATCTTGGTGAGAAAGCCCAAAGGGTTGTGACTGTTGCCTAGGAGGCATGGAGGGCCAAGTGGGAGTGGCTCTGAAGCATACTAACAGTCCCAGCAAGAATCAACTACAGAACCTGAGAAAAGACTTGGGTAGGACAGGTTTACAAATGAGAAATGGCAGATAAGATATCATATGGTGGTTGACGAGGGGTTACCCCTGCTGATTGATAAATGGCTCCCTGTAGTAGAACATGGTTTGTTTGGATGGCGGTGATGCACTGAGAAAAAGCTCTGAGACATCTGAAAAGGATCAGCATGATGGCGAGAATAACTAGGATTCCCGCCAGGATAAGAAGGAAGGAAAGGTTGAAGAAAGAAATGTAACGTTATCAGGAGAAACAGCTGCAAAGCCAATTGGTGCCTGTTGAATGATGACATGGAGGTCAGCATGAATAGTCATGCAAGGGCTAAGTCTACAACTAAGGAGGGAGCAGTTGAGAAAGCCCCCAGAAAAGAGTAAAAAGGTGGAGGCATTGAATGTTGGGACCAAAATAATAGGGGGGGGGTTAACACCAACAGGTTGTTGGGTGACTGTCATGAGCTCACCCTTAGCACCATAATAATAGCATTGAGTGTCCTTAATGGTAGCAGATCAATGTAATCAAAGGAATTGCAAAGGAATTTATGGCTGGTTGGAGGGTAGCATTACCATAAGAGACATTAATAAGCAAAAAGTCAAAGGTGTGGCTAAGGAAGAGTACTTGCTTGAAGGGAGAGGAATACAGTGAAATAGAGTGGTTAAAATGAAGCCTATGCAAGGGCTAGAGAGATGGCTTAGCGGTTAAGGTGCTTGCCTGCGAAGCCTAAGGATCCCGGTTCGATTCTCCAGGTCCCACTTAAGCCAGATGCACAAGGGGGTGCACGCATCTGGAGTTTGTTTGCAGTGGCTGGAGGCCCTGGTGTGTCCATGCTCACACACTCTCTCTCTCAAATAAATAAAAATAAAGTCTTTAAAAAAAATGAAGCCTAAGCGAATCTAGGCCCACTGCATCAATCAAGTATGGCCTAAGAAGAATTGTCCAAAATGGTTTCTGGGAAGTGGTAGTAGGGAGAAAAGGAGATAAAAGGAGAAAAGGGGGAATAAGTTTACAGTCCTTTATCTGGTCTGAGGGGTTTGGCATCATCCTCTTCATCAAGGTCGTTCCCTGAGTCAGTGGATGGATGGATGTTTCTGGCAGGGATCCAGATAAGTGTCAGTGAAGTTTCTGAAAAGACACAAGCATACCCTCAGCCCTGCATTAAAAGAGGGTGGGGTCCCTTCCAGATATTAGTAAGAGGATACTTCCAGAAGACTAAGGGCAAGGGCATTGTGATTGGTTGTGATCTCCAATGTTTATAGGCCAGGGAGAGTTTTGTCTCATCAAAGGTGAGAAAATTGAGGGTGAAGAGAGCTTCCACCAGGGCCAAGTGGGGTCCTTGGGCAACATAGTGGAATTTTGTTTTATACTTATTTCCTTTAGGGTCCGGTTAGTTCTCTCCACTATGGCTTGTCCTTGTGGGTTGTAGGAGATCCCAAGGGAGTGTTTGATTCCCCATGATTCCATGAAGGATGTGAATTGGGCAGATGTATATACAGGGCCATTGTCAGTTTTAATTGACCAGGGTACGCCCATGACCAACATGGTAGTGTTTGTTGCCTTAATGACATGGGACACCTTCTCCCCCAAGAAAGCAGTAGCAAAAGTAAGCTTAGAGTAAGTGTCCACAATGACATGGACATATTTGAGGTTACCAAAGGAAGGTATGTGGGTAACATCCATCTGCCAGATAGAATTTGGGGTAAGGCCTCTAGGATTGACTCCTTGAGGCTATAGGGGGCCCAAAGGGGCTAGGGGGGCACATGCCTTACAGATGCAGGTTAAATGTTTGCATTGGCTAAGCAAGACCTCAGGGTATTGTGTCCGTAAGTTAGTGGGGGATAGATGGAACCTTTGGTGTAAAAGTCTAGCTTGTTCTAAAGGTGGCAAGGAGGAGACAGCAATAAACTTGTCTACCTGCAAATTCCCATCAGCAATAAAGCCAGGCAGACCAGTGTGTGAGCAAACGTGCTCAATAAGTCTGAAGGTGGATGGCCCATTGTAAAAGGACTTGTTCAAAGTAGGAGTCAACTCCAGATTCCTGGGCCACCTTGCAGATGAGAGCCAAATCAGAGAGGGAGGTGGGGTACCAGGTACTGGCTGTTGCATCCAGCCCTACATTGAAGGGGAAGTCGGCAAAGGGTGGGGCAATGGGGTGTGTCAGAGAACTGGCAGCTGCCTGGGTGTGTCCAGGAGAGGTCCTTCCAAGGGTCAAGAGGGGAGGGATGGTTAGTTTTTTTTTTTTTTTTTTTTTTTTTATCATTGAAGGCAGGTGTGAGTGCTGCTGCCACAGGCAGCGGTTCAGGTGGTGGTCTTTTATCATTGAAGGGTTGGTCTTCCTCCTCATCTTCATAGAGGGGGCTGGGAGGGACGATGTTTGAAGAGGCAGTTTCAGTTCCTCCTTAGAGCTTTTATTATGGATGGAAATGACTTTCTCCATGGAGGAGCCCTTAAGGCTGGCAATTATGGCATGGAGGATAGGAAAGATTGGGGTGGGGTGTGTGTGTCTATTGTGAACCTGGAGTTTCCTCATGAGTAAGAGAACTCAGAACCAAATGGAAGTGTCCCAGATGTTCTTGGGACTAATCCATGGGGCTAAAACAAGAGTTTCATCCCAAAAGCCATGAAGGTCCTTTTGTTTCAGAACCTGCAATTGTGGTATCTTCTGATGGGGAGGGAAGTTGCCCATTATGGTGTGGTGGTGTTTGAAGGGTGCTAGGCTGTGACATCCCTGAATCAAGGAGAGTGAGAAAATGATAACCCAGATCAAAAATGATAGCCCAAAAGATAATCATGGAAACCACAATACCTATTGACGGGGCTAGCTGAGACACAACAGAATGTTTAGGACCCAAGTGTCTTGTGCTTAGTGGGGGACTTCCGTGGGTCATTACTACATGGCCATATGCCCAGATGGTGTCTCCAAGGAAGCTCAGCCAACAGCCTCGCTTTGTTTCTGAAATCGCGTGGGTCAGAACCTTATGTGATTTTGCCGGGACCAGCAGAGAGTGGAGGGGCTGACATGGGCTTTGGGTGATGTGTGCCTTCCTGCAGGGGAAAATGACAAACAAAAGGAAAAGGGGGGAGGAGGGAGCTGCCTGCTCACCCTCCAGCAGCCGTCAGCACACAGAACAGAAAGGGACCTACTCACCGACGATCAAGGAGGGGGCATCTTGCAAACACCAAGGGGGCAGAGGGTCCCTCCTAAGGCCAGCCCAGGAGGGGATGCAGGGTCTCACCAGGTAGGGGGTAAAAGGCATGGAATCATGACACAGATACTGGGAGTTGGGTGGAAGCAGGCAGAGGGCGAGCTGCTGCAAACTCATTGCATTGTGCCATACATATCCTTTTTGTTTTTATTATTGGCAATCCTGGGAGGCATGGTTCTTTGCCAAGCCATTGTTGACCCCAGGCCCCAAGGGATCATCACATGCGATGGTGCCTGTCTTAGGTTGCCCCATCTCATGGGGTCTTACTTGTCATTGACTACCTGGGTGAGAAAGCCCAAGGGGTTGTGACTGTCACCTAGGAGGCATGAAGGGCCAAGTGAGGGTGGCTCTGTAGCATGTGAACAGTTCCAGTGAGAATCAACTATAGAACCTGAGAGGCATGGAGTCACGTCAAAGACACCCGGAGTTGGGTGGAAGCACGCAGAGGGCTAGCTGCTGCAAACTCATTTATTCAAGGAAGTGTAGGGGTTTTTAAGGGTTTGGCTGGCCAATTGTTGTATGGGGTGGTTCCTTCTTGTGACCAATGACAGCCTGTCTCCAGGCAGATCATCTCACAGCAGGTTGCTTGAGAGTATGGGGGCTGTAGCTGTTGTCACCCCAGGCCTGTGTAGGATGCCACATCCACAGAAGCCACTTCCTGGTTTCTTCTAGCAGGTGGCCTGGCTAGAGCCCGACCTGCATTGTGCCATACACTTCACAATATAGGAGTAGGGAAAGACTGCTTGAACAAAACCCCAGCAGCCCAGAAAGTTATACAATCACTCAAGCCATGGGATCTCCAGAAGGTAAAAATCTTCTGCACAGACAAACATACCAGAAGTAGAGCCAATGGATTACCACTATATAGAATAAAATCTTTGCCAGCTATATCACTTACAGAAGACTAGTATCCAGAATCTACAAAAAAATTAAACAAATAAAACAACCCACTCCAAAAATGGGCACAAAAAACTGAATAGGGAGTTCTCAGAGGAAGAAATACAAATGGCTAAACACACTTAAGATAATGTTCACCATCCCTAACCAATATGGAAATGCAAATTAAAACAACTATGGTATTTCCACCTTATGCCAGTAAGGATGGCAATCATTAAAAAAAAAAAAATCTAACAGCAAATGTTGGAAAGGATGTGGGGGAAAGAGGAACCTTTATCCACTGTTGGTGGAAATGTAAACTTGTACAACCACTATGGAAATCAATATGGAGATTTCTGGAAAAGATAAATATAGAGCAACCAACAGGCCTAGTTTTTCCCTTATGGAGCATTTGTTCTAAATACTTCATGCTTCACTACAGAGATATTTTCTCCACCATATTTATAGCTGCTCAATTCAGTATAACTAAGAACTGGAATCAACCCAAGTACCCATCACTGGATAAATGAATAACAAGGTTGGGCTGCATATACACAATGGAATTCTACTCAGCAGTATGAAAAAAAATGATACCATAAAATTTGTAGAAAAAAAGGAGAGAAAAAAGGAACAGATCATACTCAGCGAACTTATAATCACAGAAAGACAATTGCTACATGGTCTCACTTATCTGCAGTTCCTAACCTGGGCCAGCTCGAGTTGCTGACACAACTGATAGGCGACTCAAGTCCCAGATAATAGGGATAGAAGGGTTTGGGGGGGTGGGGTGGGGAGAAACAGAGGATGGGGAAAAACAAGCAAAAAACTAAACCCAAAATGAACTGATAACATAGAAACCTTTATCCTTGGAGATAGACTAAAAGATATAACCCTCACCAAGAGTAAGGGGGAGCATATGAAAAGGGCCCTGGAGAGGGTGGGATGAAGCCTAAGCTTATTTTTTTTTTAATCTCTGGACTGTAACTTCCAGTACCTTAAATTGGTTCATACCCAAAATGATCTGTTGAACAGAGAGACCTATGAGGTCCCCAAAAGAAGACAGGTTTCTGTCAAAGCACTTGATTACCTGCCCTAGGCAAAAAACTAAGATCTTATTGCTGAAGACACCATATGCTGCTGACATAGCATGGAGAGACCTGGCTGGAATCCTAAGAAAGTCAGTCCCCAGACAGTGAGCCTGTCTAGTGCTGGAAAGGACTACATAAGCTACTGGGGGAAAGTGGCCAACAATGTTCTGAGCAACCAGAGATCTAAGCCATTCAGAAGCAAACACCCTGACAGGATGTACATGCCAGCACAAAAGTGGCATACAACCTTGGTGGGCAACCAATAGCTTTCTGACTGGCTAAGAGATCAGCTCAGTGTACAGGAACTCATAGCTGGAATTGGGAACCAGCTCAGAATCCTATGGAAATAAAGATTATGCTCTCTAGTGTCAAGCTCTCACAATTCTTTGGTTAAAAGAGTGGTTACATACATCAAATTCTCCTTAAATTAATAATGCTTATCCCATTTAAACTATGATGACTTCACACTCCATTGGAGAATCTGTTCTTCTTTTTCAGAAGGTACCAAGATCTGAGGAGAAAAACCACCCCTCACACTTCAGTCAAGCCACAGCTGAAACAACAGAGGAATTGGGGAGATGAGCAAGAGTGCTGCTTCCATGCTGAACCTGATAATCAACACCAGGGTGAATGAGACAGATCCTGAGGATACTCAGCACCTACGACAGCAGAGATCCAGAGGCTCCTAAGAGCCCATCACTGAAGTAGACTCAAAGCTCACCCACCACGACTCAGGGAATTTTGCAGAAGAGCTGGCAGAAAGATTGTAAGAACCACAGATTGAGACATCATGCCCAGAGGCATTCCCTCTGCCCCCCCACCCCAAAAACCGACTGCTGAACCCATAACTCATAACCCACAACCCTATATGGAATACCTGCAACTTCACTGAGGAGGGTCCCCAGTGGAAGGGGGCAGGCATGAGGGAAAAGACAGAACCAACACATGATGTATCCATACAAAATATGTTGTTCATAATAATAATAATAAGAGAAAAGAGATTCAGGAGTTCAGCTACATAGCATGTTTGGGACCAGCTGAGGCATTATGAGGCCCTATGTGAATATGTATATTTTCAGATTTAAAATAAAAAGATAAAACTTAGTTGGCACCCTATCTTACTGGTTTTATGTCTTAAATGCAAAAATGAGATATTGTTTAAAGAATTTACACTAGTTATCCTAGAACTTCTGATTTTTCAGGACATGTCATAATCAAAAATAAATTTCAGCTTTAATCCCAGCACTTGGGAGGCAGAGGTAGGAGGATTGCCGAGAGTTCGAGGCCACCCTGAGAATACATAGTTAACCAGAGTGAGACTCTACCTCGAAAAACCAAAAATAAATAAATAAATAAATAAATAAATAAATAAATAAATAAATAAATAAATAAATTTCAGGGCTGGAGAATCGGCTTAGCAGTTAAGCACTTGCCTGTGAAGCCTAAGGACCCTGGCTTGAGGCTCAATTCCCTAGTACCCAAGTAGGCCAGATGCACATGGTGACACATGTGCCTGGAGTTTGTTTACAGTGGCTAGAGGCCCTGGCATGCTCTCTGTCTTTCTCTCTCTTCCTTTCTCTGTCTCTAATAAATAAATAAAAATTTAAAAAGTTAATTTCAATGAAAGATGAAATTGTAATTGTTGGCAACTAATTCAAACTAAATACCTAGCATGCAGCTACAATATGCTGGTATTGCCACTCATTAAATGAAGGGGTATGCACCGGGGTCTAGTCTGCTTTAACGGTTTTACTTTTAATGCTATGTAGACCTGCCAGTGGAATGTTTACAAATGTATCATTCTTCATCTGTTTTCACCTTCTCCAGTCCTTTTAATCAACAAACTAAAGAAAACATGCACAGTGTTAGTTTACATAATTGGCTTTTGGGAAGGAGAAATATCACCAACTGGACATTATGGGTTTTCCTGTGGAAGGGGACATGAGTGCTGCCTTCATCTAGTGAGTACACACAGGGGATGTTCTGGGTAAATCATATAATTCACAGCACAGTCCCACATCAAAGACCATCGTGTCATTAGTGCTACACTTAACCACAGTCTTAGGTAGTAAAATACATTACAAAGTAAATTCAAAAGAATGGGATTAAGAGGTGCAAGACTGGCAGGACAGGTGGTGTGACTCAGTGGCAGAACATTTACCTAGAACATGCATCTCTGTTAGATCTTCAGTGCTACCTGGAAAGAAGGAAGGGAGGAAGGGGGGAGGGTAAAAGGGAGGGTATGAAGGAAAGAAGGAAGAAAGGTTGGAAGGTAAGAAGAGAGGGAGGGGAGGAAGGAAGGAAGTTTGGAAAACAGGTGGAAACGGGGAGGAAGAGAAGGAAAAGGAATAGGAAGGGAAAGGGAGAGGAGGGCAGAAGGAGGAGAGAGAGAAAAAGAGAGATGGAAGAGAAGGGAAAGGAGGACTCCAGAGGAAAAGAGAAAGAAAAAGAGAATGAGAAAAAGGAGACAGGACTGGACTAGAAAGGTAGAGAGAGTGTAAGAGAGAGATAGTTACCAATTTCTATCATGATTTTTTATTTCATCCCAACCAGGGAACAAATGAACCAGAGTATATGTTTTATCTCATTTCAATTTGATCCTTCCTAGCCCCTCATTTGAAGAAAGTCATTCCTGTTTATTTTTTCTCTACAATAAGCTCAAATGCTTTAACATCCTAATTCTTCTATCCTGTTTCAAGCTGATCTGTCTAGATTTCAATTTACTTTCTGTTTACTTATGCAGAACAAACCAGTGAGAGATCTCGGAATTTTGGACAACTGTGAAGATTGTGTTATGTAAGAAATAATGTAGCATCATTCTTTACCTCCAAACATTTTTTTTAATTTTTAAAAATAGTGAACTACTCTGTTTCATAGATTATATCATTTTTATTTATTTTATTAAACACTGCAGATTCATTACTGAGTATTCAAAAGTATATAATCTCATACTAAAACTTGAATAACAATGAAGTAAATGAGTTCAATTGCATGCATTTCTTCATCAGCTTGGATGATATGTAGTTGTTATTAGGGAACTTACATTTTACCAGTGAAAATGTGTTTTAGGGATGGAGAGATTCTTTAGGCGTTAAGGAGCTTGCCTGTGAAACCTAAGGACCCATTTTCAACTCCCCAGATCCCACATAAGCAATCCAGACAAGATGAAGCATGCGCAAGGTCGTGCATGGGCACAAGATATTGCATATGTCAGGGTTTGACTGCAGTAGCTGGAGGTCCAGGTACACCAATTCATTCTCTCTCCCTTTCTCTGTCTTATATAAAAAAAGAAATTATGTTTTAAAGCAAACTTCCTAGAGAATCAGGAATCTAGATACATAGCCAACTTAAGTCTAGGAGTTTCTCTCCCTTTATTGTGCTCTGGAATTATGTCACTTTTTGGCAATGTTTCTTTTATTTTCTATAGAAATTAGTATGCCACATTTCAGGGTCACAGTGTCTGTCTATGACACTTTTTTGAAGGTTTCAAAGAACACAGGATTGAATCAAATTTTCTTAACAACTTCTGACAAGCATTAAATTTATTTAGACTGAAGAGTCTGTCAACTTGAAATTTTCAGTTCATCTTAATCAGTGGCCCAATATAGCATTAATTTCACTGAATTGATTTTCTGAAAAATGAGCTTGGATAGGTTTTGTGTATTTAAACTATCTATTGATGTCCAGATATACTTTCATTTGCTTGCTTTGTGTTGGTTTGATTTGATATATGTTAAGACTATTTTAATTGACTTAATATTAATATAATTAATTGAATTTAATACTCACTTTTGAAAGTTTAAGTAGGTAGCACATTACAGCAGAGATTATGTTGTATTTATATTATTTCAAGTTTTACTAAAACATCAAAAAATATTTGCTTCAATGATAACTATTGATTATCAGTCTTTACTTATTTCTAAAATTACAGGATTCAAATTAGAAGAGTTATTATTAATTATTAATTATTATTAATATAGGGAATATTGATAGTAAAAAAAATGCGTATTTCTGTACAAATTCTCAAAAGCTAGCACTTTGTTTCTAACCCTTCAAAATCAAGGAAGTTTTAAATGTCAAACACATAGATACAATACTCTATATCACACAAATTTGAGACTATGTGCATGAAAGGAACCTTTTCATTCATATGAGATCCCTTGTTGTACATCCTCTCCTTACCTTCGCAAGAAAATGCACTTGATTTACAAAGCTTTAAGTAAAGGAAGGGTTAATTAATATGTGTATATATGCAGAACTATTACTTCTAAAATCATGTTGAAACCCTAAACAGAGACAGTGAATGGTCAGAAGTTATTATCTATCCTTACTTAGGTCAGCATCGGTTGTGCCATATAGCATGATTATCGCCTACACCCTTGTTAGAAGTTTGATTATTCTAGACATTTTCATTTAAAATGAGTTCATTACTGCCTTTAGACCTGGACAAGTTAGGCATCTTCCTTGGATCCTGAACCCTCCAAGAGCCTTTCCAAATGTTCAAAAGTATTTTTCCTTAGCCTGGAATGAGTCAAAGTCAGTACTGCCCTCTGGGCATAGCCCAGATTTGACATAGATATGGACTCTAATACCTATTTCCTTATTTGAGACATGTTTTAATCTTCTATTTATTATGTAGACTCAAACAGATAACCCCCAAACTTTGATGTCATTCAACCTATATAGTCTTCCTAGGTCTCTAGGATTAAGACTGTCAAGAGCATTGTTTCAGCTTCTTTGCAAGGCACAGACATATTGACTGGGTGATTGTGATTCACAGTGGATGTCAGGTAAATTAAATTACAGGCTTCCTATTGAATAATGCTTGGTGTTGATTTACACATGTCATACATGTGGACCTGTGCATTAGTTTTTGAACTTGTCCCAACTGCAGTATTACCTCTACTATGTAGCACCTGTTGGTATGGGAGTCATACCAGGTTCCTTTTTCTCTAAGCATCCTAACTGCTGATACCACTCATCTTCCTTAGCAGAAACTGCCTATCATAAAAGTGTTTGAGAAAACCAACAATTCTTTGGTCTTCTCTTCTCTTAATAAATGTGATTATAATATCCTGCGTCAATATTACTCTTTTCCAGGCAAGTGTAGATAATCCTTAGGCTAGTGCCACCACTGTAGTTCTATGGGCACTTGGCTTGTCTGTTCCACTCACTAGGTACATACTGTGTGAAAACAGAACTGTTGTCACCACTGCAAACTTTCCTGATAGAAATTTAATGAAAGCAATGATGGTTCATGCCATCATACCATTGTTGCTATAACTTGTTTGCTTTAAAGAATAGTTGTGCAGTATATACCTTGGGGCTATAAAATTATGTTATAAATTTTGAATGATAAAAATAAACATGAAAATGAATTATTATTATTCATATAATTCAGATTTTCTTGCATATTCTGAGTAATACTTCATTTTGTAGTTATTATTAATGGAACATAGGAACACCTTTTGAGGAAAGTCACCTGAATCCAGAGTTTCACAACAGGTGATAGAGGAGGAGACATACTGATGCAATCAGCTTTCCACGAACAAAATACAGAATTAACTATAGAAGTTGAAAGAGCTACATTATTTAAATACAGATAAGTTCCCAGGAGAAACAGCATGGTAAGATAGGATAACATTGCACACTATTTTATCATGTAGGTAGGAGAAATGAAATTGCACATAGATGATATTTTTAAATTAAAAAAAAGGATACACAAACATGATTTTTGGAATTGAATTTTAAAAAGTATGGTGTTTGGGCTGGAGAAATGGCCCAGCAGCTAAGAGTGCCTGCTTATAAAGCCTGCACTTACTGTTTTAGTTCCCCAGTACCCACATAAAATCAGATGCACAAAGTGGCGCATATATCTTCAGTTTGGTTGCAGCAGCACGAGTCCCTGATATGACCATATTCATTCATTCTCATTCTCTCTCTCTTTCTCTCCTCTCTCTTTTTCAAATAAAAATAAAAATTTTAAAAGATATAAGGTGCTTGACATTCGGAAAAAAATTATTGTGACCTGAGCAATAATCAAGTATATAAATACTTTTTCTAAAACAATTATAAACTGTAATCAATAATTTTTTTTAACTTCAAAGGGACACACTTTAAATTTAGATAATTTATATAGGCTTTGGCCCATAGAATCTTAGGAGATGAACTTTGGATTGACCATGTCTCTATTATAGGTTAATAAGAAGTATTATGAAATCTAAAATACTTTATCAAAGAAAAGAAAAAATTAAAGAAGTTCTGGGAAATCCTGGCATTCAGGCTATGATAATATGGTGATTTCTAGCTTTGTTCATCCCAGTTTAAAATGAGAATTGGGAGTAAAAGGCTAAGGAGAAATATGTGAAAATGATGCAGTTTGGTGGAAAAGACAGCATGCCCTTAGTATGAAGCACAAGGCTATAACTTTTAGTTATTAGTGGCATCAAATGGATACAAGCATTTTGCACTGGGACAATTGGAAAAATATCTTGAGGGCATTTCACAAATTGGTGAAATTCCTACCCATCATGAGCTGCAGGGTATTAAGTTACAAACTACTTTAAAATGTTTCCCTTTAAAAAACAGATAATCTCCAGAACACCCAGAACATAGGGCCAACTAGGGAGTATGTTTTGAAGTTCAGCCTTACAGGCATTCAGAGAGCACTGTACACACTGTCCAAGGAGGTCCACCTACTATTCAAGGTGATATAGAGCTTGGTGCCATCCATACCATGCTGATTTTTCATGGAGGCAGTGTGTGTTATGGGGTCATAGAGGCTTTCATCAAGGTTCCATGGGAAAGTCTGTTAGGTAAAACAATGACAAGGAAGGTGGGAACATACATTTCTTGCATCTATGTAAAATTAATTTTAAATCCTGGCCATGTCATCTTTCACTCAGTCATATCCACATAACTATGCTGAAAAACATTAGTGATAAATAGCAGTTATTACAGAGAAAACACTAGAAATAGTAGCTATTGACTCCAACTTCTTTAAAATAAAATCACATTTCCTTTGTTGATTTTCCCTTTAATTTTAACTTAGCTTTTCCTATATGTTAATGTTACTGGCTGTTAAGTAAGAAAAAAAAAAAATGAAGCTGGGTGTGGTGGCGCATGCCTTTAATCCCAGCACTCGGGAGGCAGAGGTAGGAGGATCGCCGCAAGTTCGAGGCCACCCTGAGACTACATAGTTAATTCCAGGTCAGCCTGGACCAGAGTGAGACCCTACCTTGAAAAAAAAACAAACAAACAAACAAAAAAAAATGTCTGGGGCCCAATTTTCTAGGGGTGGAAGCTCTAATTCTTTATGCTATATTACATTTAATAATCTCTGTGTTAACAAGATATTACATATGTGGAGTTTCTTCCAAAGAGATCTCTTCAAAAATTTGGCTGGAAAGATGGCTTAGTGGTTAAGGCATTTGCCTGCCAAGCCAAAGTATTCCCTTTATACTCTCCAGGACCCACGTAAGCCAGATGCACAAGGGGCACATGCATCTGGAGTTCGTTTGCAGTGGCTGGAGGCCCTGGCACACCCATTTTCTTCTCTCTTTCTCTTTCTCTTTCTCTTTCTCTTTCTCTTTCTCTTTCTCTTTCTCTGTATATATATATATATATATATATATATATATATATATATATATATATATATATCTTTCTCTCTCTCAAATATATAAATAAAATATATAATTTAAAAAATTGCCAACAGGCCAATTGAACCTGTGCAAGAAAGTAGGAGGACACTGTCATCCAAACACTTCAGAAATTCCTGGGGACATGAAGTTTTTATCTAGCTAAAATAGGGCAAATTCCTAACACATGAGTACCCCAAGGGTGTACCAATGCCTTTTTGATAAAATATTCATAAAAAGCAAGATGTAATTTGGAATACAAGTAACTGATCAACTTTATCATTGTAGTATGAGCTGGAGTGTGTGTGTGTGTGTGTGTGTGTGTGTGTGTGTGTGTGTGTGTCTAAGAAGGAACATTGAGGAAACAGAAAAACTGTCCTGTGTTTTAAAAATGATTCTTGTCACTAATAAATCCAAGCAGAACTCTCTAAAGAAAAAAATACCATTTTTTCCTTAGGTGTCAGTAGTTATAGATAGACCTCAAATCTATGTTATCTGTCTTTGTATAATCATTGTCATCACATAAATATAAAAAGTGAAACTAAATTTTCAGATTCTTGTCTTGAAGTAACTCAATTTGTTTCATGTTCACTATCATTACTTTTCTACTTTCTTAAACATTTGTATGCATTCTACCAACATTAACATCATGAAGATACAAAGTTAATCTGAATATAATTATAGTCTTTAAAAGCATATTTTCAGACTGACCACATTTTTACCACTCTTCATTTAGGAACTGAAACCAACAGTACTAAATAGAAAATGTCAAATGTTAACAACTTGAATACACTCACAAATGTTCTCATAGAAGACTCCAGCATATTTTAAAATAATATGCTCTACAACAAGGGCTAATAGGTTAATTGGACTTTCAAGAGTAGGAAGGAATTCTGAATACATGCTAATATTCTACAACGGTTGACAATGGCTCGGTGAATCATTGAAAGAAAATAAAATTCCCCTGTATTAAATTTAAGTGAACAGTATCCAAGAAATCACTGTTCCAAGGAGAGCAATCTGAGATTTACTCACTGACATTTAAACAATGCCTTTCCATATAACAAGTATTGAGAAAATAATAGATTATGCCATATGTTCTTATCTGGTTCAAGCCCCCAAAGGTTTAGAGAATGGGCATGGCTTTATAAATCTTAACAAATTATATAAATGTTTTGCACTTGTAACTATATTACCTTTTAGCAAAAAAATGGATTACTACCCGGGGAGCCACAAAGTTAAGAGACCCTGTAAACAAAAGAACAGAAGGCTGTCTGCATTTTCACACTGAATTAACAAAACACAAGACAAGTGACAGCAGATTATTCACAGCTTAATAAAACAGTTAAATCATTGCAGTTTTCTGGAGATGGTCTATAAAAACATTTATAAATTTCATTTCTTATTTTGATCACTAATGGGAAAATATGACAAGTAATTCTCAAGAAACTGAATATATTTTAATAGCAAGATGTTAGAATATTGAATACACTTTTATTCCAACCAAATCTTTGCTATGCTTAAAAACCCAAGTGCTCACATTTCTTTTATTAATAATTTTCTAACTGTATAGCAGAATGTGCATCTGAGCCTCAGCTGAATGTCCCAAATACTGGAAAATAAAATCATGTTCCTCCAACATTTACCTTTAAAATATTTTCACCACCTACATTAGTTGATTTAAGTTGACTTACTATGAGAAGTGAGAGAACATAAATTAATTTTCCCATTTAACTACTATGCTCACAAGAAAGATTTCAGATAACCTATCATCCCCCAAATTATGACCAGTGAGATAATGACCCAATTATGATCATTTACACAAATAATGTGAGTTACTTCTGGCTGAAATCTAAGTTACATAAGGAAGTTCCATACCTAATATATTGTCTATTGCCCATAGACCATCAAAGAACTTTATTTGCATCAATGTGCACCTTACTCAATGTTCACAATTTCCACCCAATTTACTTTATCTTCCAAGGGAAAACACTCAGAAGAGAAACAAAACATCCCACTGAAAAAGCAATACCTAAGTTGCTTTTGGGTTAATATTTCCATGAATTTATAAAATCAAAAATTTAAATTCCTCAGAAATGAAGTCAGGCCTAGCAAGAAGCTAAAATCCATGTCAACAGGGAAACATCAAGCATTTGGGACATTTCTCATCAGGAATTTTTAAGTGGCTCTATTCATTAAAGTTTCATTCATCAATGCATTTCTAATGTGACTACCATGCCAAGCCTGTGAGCTAGTTGCTTTCATACATTATCCATAATTTTTACTTCACTATTTTCAGAAGCAAAGTATCACGCCCATCATTACACTTGAAGAAAGCAAGGAAGAAAGGAAAACGTCAGCTGCTGGATCACAGAAGAGAAGCAGTGGTACAGAACAAGTCCAAAAACAAAACTCCTCTTTCCATAAACTCAGATGTCTCTCCTTCCCTCTCCTCCCCTCACTTTTCCTCTCCTCTTCTTTTCTCTCCTCCCTTCCTCTACTCCTATCCTCTCTCTTCCATTCCTCTGCTCTCTCCTCCCCTCCCCTCCTCTATCTTCTCATCTTCCAACTTCATTTTTATGAAATGGACATATTACTTCATACCTAGTCAGTCACTTCATTTGTCTCTTGCTCACTCAAGGACATCAATCCTACACTATCTCCTTTCTCTTCTATTACTTTTTCATTTTGTGATAGATTGTTCCATTATTGAACTATATCCATGTTGTAGCACTTAAAAATATCCCATCTTAATAATAAACTCCCTTGTCCCTCATTTTCTTTATACTGTGTCCCTATTTCTTTTCCTTTATAAAGACTCATTCTGCCATCATCTGGATTCACAATCTATGTTTCTTTGCTTCTTACTCCTACTCACAACCTAAGCATCCCTTTCTTTGCATAAAACCTAGTAAAATTGTCTTTGAGCATCTGGCTGAACTCTAGATGCATATCTTGGTACATACCAACTCAATATATTTATTTCCATGTCTAATGCCCTTCTCAAACTTACCAGTATCAACTGTATTTTTGCTCATTTCAAGCTCAAACTGGTTTGCTTCTTCCTGAGAGTTCTACTTTCCACGAGTAGTGCCATAGTTCCCTGTGAGTTTTTCCCAGTAGACCTGCTATTTCGATAACAGCTCGTATCCAATCTATCTGTCAATGCTCTGGTCCTACTTTCAAAATATATTTTCACCATCCACATATAAAACACTACTACATTAGTCTAAGCCACTGCTTTCTTACTTCTCGGTCAATGTTACACCACTGTTGATTTCTGTTTTTGTGCTATTAGCAACCTCTCCAGGCCCTGTTTTCTTTTTAATTGATTATTTGTACAATTGTCCTAATCTTTCCTATCTTTTGACTATTAGAAACTCTTGACTAGTTCCTTTGAGTTTGTGAGCTCTTCTCCCTGTGTCCCTTAAGGGTCACTGTATTCTGTATGAATGCATGGCATGAGACAACTAATGTAAGAGTCTTTTATAAATAAAGTTTGAATTAACTTAAGAAAACAACAACAAAAAAATCTCTCTGTATCACTTACCTTCTCATGACTTAGAATAAACAGAGACTAGAAGTGGCTTATGAGGGGAAATGGTTTATTTTGGCTAACAGTTTTGATGGGAAGTTTCATCATAGTGTAGAAAACATAGCATGAGCAGGAGGTTGGCTCACATCTTCCCAGATAAACAGCAGAGGAGGGGGAAAGAGAGAGTGCGAGAATAAGCTAGCTCTGAACATGCAGTGGGCTGTAATAAAACTCAAGGCCCACCTACCATGACACAACTCCCCCTCAAGGCTCCTCCTCCTAAAAACTCCACTAGCTGGGGAATAAATAGAAAGCATAAGCACCAACATTTGAGGTTATGTGGGACATTTTATATGCACACCACCACACTCTCCTAGCTTTCAATTTCCCCTGGGGATCATTTCTCACCTCTGTAACCTTAACCCGCTAATATGTTCAGTTTCACCTCCTAACCGTCATCCACTTTCTCACTTTGTCATTCTTGCTTTTCAGTTCTGTGCCATTTTCCATGCCTGAATCACTTCTTTTCTAACCTTACATGATCTGCTCTTTGCTTCATTCATGTTTTTGATTAAATATTGTCAGCTTATGGAGTGAGTCACTGACTTTCCTATTCAAAATCATACCTCTCTTTACGACTTAGGAATATACCCTGCCTTACCTTTCACCATGACACTAATTTTCTTCTTCACATTATTCATGTAACTATCTATCTCAGAAGTTCATATATCCACATTGATGTAATGAGCATAAAGGCATTTTCTACTAAACCCAAGATTATTATATACAAGAGACGACTTATTCATTAAAAAATTCACAGAAAGTAGCCAATTGAATGCCATACAGCTCAAGTGCTGAACACACTGACAAAGTCTCTGCATCCATATTTCTAAGTCAGAAAAATAATTGGGCAAATAGGTCTCTAGTTCTGGGATGGAGAGATGGCTTAGCAGTTAATGCTTTTGCCTGTGAAGCCAAGGTTTGATTCCCCAGGACCCACATAAGCAAGATGCACAAGGTGGCACATGCATCTGGAGTTCGTTTACAGTGGCTGAAGGCCCTGGCATGTCCATTCTCTCCCTCTCTCTCTCCTTCTTTCTATCTTTCTCTCAAATAAATAAAATAAAATAAAATAAAATAAAAATGTAAAAAGCTCTCTAGTTCCATAAACTATGCATCTCATCAGACATATAGATCATGTGTAATTACAGGTCCACTGTACAGGTACACTGAGAATGAAGACAACATGATTTCTGGAAAAAAATGTAAGCAGGCAAGAAAATGAAATGACTTGTCTTCACTTTCATTTATACAGCAATATTTATTGAGAACTGACACTGTGCCAAGAACTATGGAAAGTAGGATACAGCAGAGAGTTGGCAAATAAGAATGCTGTTCTTATAAATCTTTTCTTTAGTGAAAGAAGCTGCAAGTATATATGACACTCTACATTGCAATCCATGGATAAATGAAGCAGACAGAATCAATAAAACTGAATTATTTTGTCATGAGACTTGCTGCACATTTTCAAAAATATTAATTCTAATGGGAATATATGAAGAATTTTGATACATACCACTCTGACATAAAGTACATATTGAGACATTTTCACACTAGCCTTGATTATCATTTCATAAATGTTGAGAATTTTTAACTTCTACTTATATAATCATACTTTATAATTCTATTTATTTCAAAAGAAATTCATCTTTTTCAACACGAAGTATACAGGCATTTGATTTGCCCAAGTAACCAGTACTACAACATAAATTGTCTTACTTTTATTCACTGTTCAATCTTCAGCTCATTGCTTACATGTAAGACATAAAGGTTGGGCTATATGTTCAAAAGATGTTCAGGATCATTTTGGGTGCATTACAGATATTCCAAAACAATAAAAAACCAGTTAAAACAGAACATTGTATTCTATAAAAAAGGGCACACATGGCTAAGCATTCTATTTTATTGAGTCCAAAGGATATGAATGATTAAAAATATATTAATTAGAGGGCTGGAGAGATGACTTAGTGGTTAAGGTGTCTGCTTCTTAAGCCTAAGAACCCTGGTTCCAATCTCCAGCGGTTCCAATCTCCAGGTCCCACGTTTAGCCAGATGCAAGTGATGCAAGGGTGCAATGCTGCACTTGACCACAAGGGGGCGCACACATCTGGATTTCATTCACAGCAGCTGAGACACTGCTGGTGCACCCATCTCTATCTGTCTTCCTCTCCCTTTCTTTCTGTCTCTCTCTGTGTCTCTCTCGCCAACTACCAATCTAAGGAATTTTCTATATAAATAAGCATGACCAGTTAATCAAATTATTACCAGTTATTCAAATCCACAGATATAGTCAGGTGTCCCATGGCTTAAGTTCTCCTTTATGTACCATGATTTCTTTTATTTGGTTTGTTTTACTGACCTTAAATTTTAATTCGTTAGAACTATTAGGTTCAATCACTATAGTCTACTCCTCGCCATTGATCAGTACTCAAACTTTAGCATGAATCCAAATCATATATTTAATATATCAGGCTTGTTAAGGTATGGTTTATACCTCTATTCCCCAAGGTGGATTCCAGTCTTACTCTACGGCTGCACTTACATATTTGACTAGTCCATAAAATATATAAATTTGGGGCCAACTGAAGGATATAGGACAAAAATGGTATGCTATAATTCTAAAATATTAATCTTTAATGAGAAGGCAATAAGAATGAATTGAAGTGAGCTTGACAATCACCTTCTGGCATTGCCATGATAATATAGGTATTGTCAAGATCAGTTCATCAGGCAGTGTGCTCTCACTCTCTCTCTTTCTCTCTCTCTCTTTATTGAGAAGCTAGCAGTAATGTCTTGTGTGTGTACTGTTCTTTTGCTAAGTGGATCTGTGTCCATGATTAATGCCATGCTTATATGTAGAGGTACCAACAGACCCAGTTATCCCCTTACTCAGCATTTACCCTAAAAGCTCCAAGCCTCAGTTCAGAGATATTTGCTCAACCATGTTTATAGCTGCTCAATTCATAATAGCTAATAACTGGAGTCAACCCAGATATCCTTCATTAGATGAATGGATAACTAAGATGTGGTATATCTACACTATGCAATTCTACACAGCAGTAAGGAAAAATGACATAAAGCAATGTGAACAAAAAAGGTCAATCTTGGAACAGATCATTCTTAGCAAACTCACCCACTCACAGAAAGATAAGCGTCACTCGGTCTCACTCATCTGTGGCTCCTAATTTGTATTTTCCCGAGATGCTGACACACCTACTAAACATCTCAAGGACTGGACAATAGGGATGGTGGGGTGGGAGGGCAGGGAAAGGGTAGGAGGGGAGGACAAAAAACTGGATCCAAATGGAAATGGTACCATAAAATCCTATATCCTGAAGGACATACCAGAAGGTCAAACCCACATCAGGTGCTTGGAGAGAACACCTGAATCACAGGGGCCTGGAGAGGGTATGATGAAGACTAACTTAAATCTTCTCCTGTTTCTCTCTGTATCACTCCTTCTTCTGTCTCTTCTCTCTTTCTCTTTCATGTTACCTATACTTTTTCTTCCTTCTTTTCCCTTGGCACTGACCTGTAACTCCCAATACCAGCATGTGATTAACATCCACAAGGAGCTGTTGATCAGTGAGACTTACAAGGTTTCCCAAAAGAAGACAGATTTCTGTCAGAGTACTTGATGACTCACGAAAGGTTATTGGTAAGACCCTACTGCTGAAGGCACCATATGCTGTTCAGACGGAACATGGAGAGACCTGGCTGGGATCTGGAAGAGAGTCAGTCTCCAGACAGTTAGCTTGTCTAGTTCCAGAAGGCACTACATAAGTGACTGGGGGAAAACTACCAACATTTGTCTAAGCAACTTGTGGTCTAAGCCTCTCAGTAGCAAACAACCTTACATGATGCTCACACAAGTGCAGTAATGGCACACAGCCATGGTGGGTTACCAAATGCTCTAGATTTGGCTAACGGATCCGCTCAGTGGAACGGAACCCATACCTGGAACTGGAAAACAAGTCAGAACCATATCCCAAAACAAGGCCACTCTCCAATATCAAGGTCCCACCAATAGTGGGATACAAGAGGGCCTAAACCTATTAAATTCTCTCTAAAATAATAATGGTTATCTATGTATCTTGCACTGACCTCACTCTCCATTGGAGAATCCGCTTCTCTCTTTCAGACGGGCGCATATCCTGAGGAGAGAATCAGCCCATCGCACCTCAACAGGGCACCAGATGAAGCCATTGAGTTATAGGGAAATGACCAAGAGTGCTAATTTATTGGTGAACCTGGTGCCAGCACAAGGGCGAAGGAGATAGACATAAAGAACTTTCAACCTCTGCCAAATCAGATATCCAGAGACACAGAGACCTTGTCACTGAAATAGACCTAAAATGAACCCAACATGGCTCAAGGAAATTCACAGAAGAGGGGATGGAAAGATTGATAGAGCCATGAATTGAGTCATTATACACAGAATCATTGCCTCTCCCACATATCTGATGGCTACCCACATAAGTCAAGACCCACATTATCTATGGTGGGGGGGGGGGAGGACAGGGAGAAGGCTAACGATGATACCATCATGGCTGTATATACACTATATGCATAACTAATAAAATATTTTTAAAAACTATGTCTTGTGCTAGAGATGGCTTAGTGGTTAAGACACCTGCCTGCCAAGCCTAAGAATGCTGGTTCCATCTCCAGTTTCCACATTTATCCAGACGCAAAAAGTGACACAAGCATGTGATGCAGCTCTTGACCACAAGGGGGAAAACATGTCTGGAGCTCATTCAGCTGAGATGCCACTGGTGTACCCATTCTCTCTCTTCCTCTCTGTCTCTGTCTCTCTCTCTGTCTCTCTCAAATAATTTTAAAAAAACTATTTATAAAATCTAACTTTAAATATTTTTAAGAAATTGGTTTATAATATGACCTATAATATGACTTTCTTGCTAGGCTCTAAGAACTGGACCATGCACCCCTAGGCTGTGTTGGTTTCCCTGAAGAAAATGAAGCTAGAAAGACATATCTATGAGAAGCATTCCTTAGATAAGACAGAAAAGAAAGTATTCCCTATTTAAGTACTTAGAGTTTAATTTGGCATGGATTCCTAGACAAGGAATATAACAGCTTAGGGATATGATAAAGAAAGAAGGTGCTGTCCCTTCCTACAAGGAGGTACCTGATATTTTAAACAATCCTGGAAAAAAAAAAAAAAAACTCTTCTAAACATTGTGCTTCTTTCCATTATTCCCCATCTATCATCTTGGATGCCTTAGATGACAATATGGTTCTGTCATGCTCTCAGGAACAATGGGAGGATTGCAATCCAACATAAGTGCCTATGTACATCTTATAAATAAATAAGGCAATATGTAATTCTATTATATTTTATATCTATAAAATTATAACCTACATTAAAAGAATTGCATAATTTTCTCAGAGTCTTGGGATTAGAATGTAGGTTGTCTTGAACACTATGCCATGTCTGTGTATGGAGTGATTTATGCATCATTGCAAGACATATGAAAATGCCTGGGAAGAAAATTATTGTGGTGATTACCTCTACATTCAGCCCTAGACAGTGAGTTGATCTTTAACAAGTGATACAATATATATTGTCAAAAATTACCACATACTCTTTCTCAGTTTGACTGGACATATCTACAAGCAAATTGCCTGATTGCTACTGTTTTATCATAGTGGCATCATTGTATTTTCTTTCTTTCACATTTCTTCACTTCACCCAAACAATCACTATGATTCTTCTATTTCCAGATTTTTTACCTGTCCTTCAAAATTATGAAATGTCCTGCCTCCTAAGACTCTAAGGAAGTCTCCCATTCAGTTTGGTGAAGAACTGCATTCCAAGGTATAACATGAATGGATTTACAGTTCAGGCTTTACTATTTGTTTAGAATGTTCTGTTATTAAACAGAGAAGAAGCATTTGATAGATAATACAAGCTATATTTCCAGAGAATTAACATAAGAACTCCATACACAAGACTTTAATCTCTTTTCTTTAATCTCAATATAAAGGTTGTTAATTTATTCAAGGAAATTGATATATGAACAATACCAATGCAATATTAAGTACTCAAATAGCTTTATGCAAGTCATCTTTTCATTGATAAGTATCTAAGTTCCTTATAGGTTAAACAGATCTTTGCTTCTGAAGTTTAAAAGTATTTTAGAGTAGACAATTTGATTGACTTATTACTAAATCATTAGAAATAATCAGCATCACACTGCAGAGGTTTAAATTGTTAACGATCTTTACCTAAAGAAGCTTGCAAATTGCTTATTTATTTCCTTATCGCAGCTAATTTCCAAATAAATAGATATTTCATTAGTTTGTTTTGGTTTGCTTCACTTTCCTTTCCCAACAAGTCCCCAGACCTGTAATAGAATTATGACTCCTGCTGAAGAGGACCTCCTGGATCAGTGTGTCTAACAATTATAGAGCATACAAAGAGGGGACTCATGAAGACTCCTTCCTCACATGGCCTTTGCCCTTTCTAGAGCCACTGCCTGGAATTCCTCCCTTTGTTAGGTTAACATCCATGTATTCTTCTCTCATTCTATCCATTGTTGTCCTTGTTAACTCTCCAATGGCATCCTCTTATAGAACCACTAAGTTATTTCACTTATAGCAACTGGAAATTACATGCTCATGATTGGATTAAGGTCCTTCCCACTCCAGAAAGTGGGTCTTATGAGGATAAAGATAGTATGTTTTGTTCCCAATGTATCCTTTTTAAAAAATATATTTTTTTATTTATTTTATTTATTTGACAGAGAAAGAGGGGTAGAGAAAGAGAGAATGGGCATGCCAGAGCATCTAGCCACTGCAAAGGAACTCCAGATGCGTGTGACCCCTTGTGCACATGGATAACGTGGATCCTGGTGAATAGAACCCGGGTAATTTGCCTTTGCAGGTAAACGCCTTACCTGCTAAGCCATAACCCCAGCCCCCCCCCTGCCCTTTTTTATAAAAAAAATATTTTGTTTTGGGGCTCGAGAGACAGCTTAGCAGTTAAGGTGCCTGCCCACTAAGCCTAAGAATGTCCATTTGATTCTCTAGGTCCCATGTTTAGCCAGCCCCAAAGTGATGCAAGGGCTCAATGCCACACTTGCCCACAGGGAGTCTGGAGTTCATTCACAGTGGCTGAGAGACTGCTGGAACACCCATTCTCATTCTTTCTCTCTCTCTCCAAAAGAATATATTATTTTTATTTATTTTATTTATCTGACAGAGAAAGGGACGAGAGAGAAAGCCTTTTTAAAAAAATATGTTTTATTTATTTATTTGAGAGAAAGAAAGAGGGAGAGAGAGAAAAAAATGGTGTGCCAGAGCCTCCAGCCACTGCAAAGGAACAACAGATGCATGTGCCCCCTCATGCATCTGGCTTACTTGGGTCCTGGAGAATCTAATTGGAGTCCTTTGGTTTTCAGGCAAACGCCTTATCCACTAAGACATCTCTCCAGCCCCCCCCCCCAATGTATTTTTTTAAGTAGGACTATACATGGCATCTGAAATAGTGGCAAGAGTTCCCTGCTCTTCAGACTTATTAAGCCCAACTCTACTATAGTATACTAATCTGAGAACTTGGTCCTTTTTTTTTTTTTTTTACTGCTCATGCATATTGAGTACAAAAAAACACTAATAGTTGAAAGAGGAAAATAAATGCAATGAGACTTTTGACATCCATTATGTAAATTTTAACAATGTATATACCATTTGATTGGAGTCCACTGAAACTTTTTATTCCATTCACTAAGTACTTACTCAGATGAAGTTCCCACTTTCCTTCTTTAAGAAGAAATGAGGTTTTAGAAGGATTTTTAGATGAGAGGTTCTGAACTACATTAAGCATGAACAATGCATTATTTCTATTCATTCTCTAATATAGCATGTGTAAGCATTTACTTCAGTATTACAGAATAATGTTTTATGGGATAGCTACAGCAATGTACTCATTTACAACAAACTGTAAAAGAAGGAAAAAGATCTGTTATTTTTAATGGTTTTTAACAAGAAGAGCTATTTAAATGCCCATGGTTATTTCTCTATTTACCCAAAGCTTAATGATAAGTTAAAAAAAAAAAAAACTTACAGAAATTTTAGTGTATAAACCTTGATAAATACAGAGCTTCATATATTTTCCTTTTTACTTTTTTGAGGAGCTAGGGTATAAAGTGGTTGTGGTAGATTGAATAAATGGCCCCCAATATATTCAGTGTTTTATTAGACTGTAGTTTGGATCTGCAGCCACCTGGCTGGAGGCAGTGTCACTGGGCAGATCTTAAGGTGGGGTGGTGGGTTTGAGATTTCAATCTAAAGATATGCAAAGTTTGCCTCACTGGAGTTCCTGAGGTGTGCTGTACTGTGTGGCTTTTGGCTTGTGGCTTTTTTTGTGTGTGTTTGGTCCTGTGAAGGCAGGCCAGCTTCTTCTGCCATTATGGAACTTCCCCTGCATCTGTAAGTGTCAATAAATATCCCTTCCTGCATAACTTTGCCTGGTCTGGAAGTTCATCTTAGCGAACCTGAAGCTGTCTTCTACAGTGGTGTATTTATGGTATATATGTGGTGCTTGTAGATTACATTTCATATTTTCACATGTGATGTATGTACCTGTTTAAGCTGCTATGAACAACCCATGAACAGTGAACATGTTAGGAGGTCAGAGAAGAACATTGGATATCCTACCTATATCATTCTTCCACATTATTTCCTTGAGACAGACTCTCTCTTTTGATCCCAAAGCTACTGTTTGGTATCATATTAAATGACCTTCAAGTCACAGCAATTTTCCTGTGTCTATGCCTCCACAGAACTGGGGATACAGGCAAGTGTGTCCATTCTTAGCATTTTTTTTTTACATGGATGCTGGGTTAAAACTCAGGCCTTCTCAGGCCCACATGCTTGTGCAGCAAGCAATCTTACTGTTGAGGCATTTCAGTGTCCTTTTTATTTTCCCATTTGTATTTTAATATCCAGGAATATAAAAAAAGTAAGCTTACTTGCATTTTATACACTTAACATAATTACATTTATTATTATTATTAACATTTATTGGAGCAAGTTACTCAGACTTAAGATTATAAATCATATATATATATATATATATATATATATATATATATATATATACATATATTTGATGATAAATTACACACACATATAGTTGATGGTGACAATGATGCTAAATTCTACCTTTGCCTTGTTCACTAAAGGGTTTACTTTGGTTAACTTGACCTTCCTAAGTTTAAAAACTCTTGTTAAAGGGCTGGAGAGCCAGATGTAGTGGAGATAGCTCAGCAGTTAAGGCACTTGCCTGCAATACCTAACAATCCATGTTTGATTCCCCAGGACCCATGTTAAATGAGATGCACAAAGTGGCACATACATCTAGAGTTCCATTGCAATGGATAGAGGCCCTGGGGTACCATTCTCTCCCTCTCTCTTTCTCTCTCTCTCACTCTCACTGTCTCTCACTCTCACCCTCGCTCTCATTGCAAATAAATAAATAAAATATTTATTTAAAAATTGTTATTTCAAAGAATAATGCACATCGTAGCTTCAAGGAACTACAGAGCCAACTCTCCAATCTCTTTCCAAATGTTCTGAAAGCATCACCCACAGTGGTTGTGCATTCACATGGTGATATGATTCTTTTTCAGACTCTTGGAAAGTCAGTGCCTACAAATCTGACAATCTGAGAACCTTTGCTTCCTAAACTCTAGGGACCCAAGGCAGCAAGGGCACACTCCTGCAAGATCTGAGCTGAGCTAGTGTGCTTGTGGATGTAGTGAGGGCCTAGCCTGATACAATCCCAATGCTATTGCTGCCTTGTTCATAAAGCTTTCCTGGAAACAGAGAAGATACTGGTGAGTGGAGCAGCTTTGTGACTGGAATTTTTCTGAACATTGTGTGATTATCAGAATAAATAGCCATGAAATAAACTCTCTTTCATGAAATTAGTATTAAACATTTCTACCCAGTTGCATAATTTTCAGTTTCAAATGTATTTTCATAAACATTCACATAATCAAGTGGAAAAATTTACTGTGAGGTTAAAATAATCTCCCCCAAACCTTTAAACTCATCCAGACTAAAGCTAAACTTAACTTTTTACTAGTGGAAGAAAACTTGTGAGTCAGAAAATTGACTTCTCAGATATCGATGGTAGACTTGGGAGGTGAGTGGAGAGTGCCTCAGCAGCATGATCCTTGGTCTTGTTAAAGCTTTCCTTTCCTCCTAATCACTCCATGCTCCCTGTGAATAACTGGCATCCTTATCTTGTTAGCTAAATGCATTGTGCTAACAATTAGTGATATTATCATTGTAATAATTACTAGCAACATGTAGCTATTTCATATAGCACACTCATTCATTAGAAACAAGATAGCACAAGAAGAAAAATATGAAATAATAAAAATTATAAAATATTAACGGAAAGATTTTTACATAAAATATGGTTGTTATTCTGATTGAAAAATAAACATTGAGCATGTTTTTAAATATTTTGGAACACAAAAAAGGAAAAAATACCCTTAGCAATCTCAGAGACAATAAGTAAGGTCATTTCTATGTTAGTGTTCCAGGACTTATCATGGATATACATATACATTTGCATTTACACTGAAAGGAGAGTGGTATAATCTGTCATAATAACACCTTTTAATGATTTCCCACAGCCTTTAAATATTCTTAAGTCCACTGGTTGTCCACTGCTTTGGGGATCTCAGCATTTACTTAACCTAATCCATACTGCTTTATGTTTAAGCTATTTCTAGAATTTTACTCTTCATCCAAATGTAGTAATACAAATCCTCATTTTTTTCAATTTTGTTGTAATCTTCAATTAATTTAGGAAAAATATTCAAAGTAAAAGTATTGGGTCAATGGACATACATATGTTCAAGCTTTAAATCAATGCCCTGAAAGCAAATTCTGACATATTAGAATTACCAGCAGTTTAGGATCTAGTACCACATATGAGCTCCCCAAACATCAATGGACTGTTAAGAACTGTCCTTTATCCGGGAGTGGTGGTGCACACCTTTAATCCCAGCACTCGGAAGGCAGAGGTACCAGGATCAACTTGAGTTTGAGGCCACCCAGAGACTACATAGTTAATTCCAGGTCAGTCTGGGCCAGAGTGAGACCCTACCTCAAAAACCAAAAAAAAAAAAAAAAAATTGTCCTTATAGTTCACAAGAAATGTCTGTCTTTTCTTGTTGACTCTAAAAGTTTATCAATTTTGTCAGTGAAAAACTATATCTAATTTCTAATTTTTCTTCTTTATTAGAGAATTTGAATATTTTTCATATATACACATAATTATTATAGCTTATTTGCTCATGTTTTTAAATATTTTTTTCTATAACATTAAACAAACTGTACTAAGGCCAATAAAATTGGGGAAACAAATGCATCTCCACAAACAACTCTCCACATACAAAAGTCAAATTGAAACAACGTATTGACAAAACGCTCTAAGAAAGCAGTGATTAAATGAAGAATAAAGGATGGGGGGTGGTGCTCACACACAACATACCACAGAATGGTCCTGAAGAATTTGGCACCATCTGCCATCTTCCCAGTGGTCTTCAGAGAGAGCTGCCAGCAGTTCACTGGTCTTGGGGAGAGTGTACAGCTTCAGCACCGTCTTCCCCACACTTCTCACGTTTACTCAACCCAATACCATGTGATTTCTACATAGACCCACAAAATCAGGCTTCTTGGGGAATAGCTAAGAAACACAAGAAGAAAGCGCTTTCAAAGGGCGCTTCTAACACTCCCCAGAAGTCTGCGGATAGCCAGAGGGCTGTGGCAGTTTGTACACCAACATTTTTGGAGAAATGAAAATCAGAAGTGACCGGCCTGAATGACAATAAAGATAATGAAATCGTTTTCAAATGGCTTATCTCCAATGAAGTACAAAATACTCCAATGCCTGCACGCTCAAGGGGAAAAGGGGGGTGGGGGATAAATGGGAGACAGAAGTCATCAGCAGTGAAAACAGTGGACACTGAAAATTCAAGTTTGGCCATACAGGCCCAATAACGACTGAGTGCAATAGTGGCATGTCTGCTCTTGGGGTAACCAACTGCTGAAGGCCCTCTCTATGGGAGGGAATACATACCTGGTACTGAAAAACCTAAGCAAAAGTCTATGGCAAGGGAGGTCATGAGCCTTAGGGGTATAAAGCCTGCTCTTGTCTGGCTAAATGTATATATTATTCCCACCAAGCTGCCCTGAAAGCACTACGCTTAATGTTCATATTCACATATTAATGCTACTCTCACTTCTGGTTAGAGAAGCTTCTCTTTTCAGATGACGGTGACCACTGGGGACCCAAAAGGCAACACAGTGCTGAGAAGAAGGGGTGGAGGAGTGCCTAGCACTGAAACACCTCTGTCACACCCTCCAAGGCTCAGGGACCATTGCAGAAGAGGGGGCGGATAGAATGGAAGAGCCAAAGGAAGGGTACGACTCCTTACCATGCAACTGCCCAGACAGAAATTGGCCTCGATATCCATGACCTTGCAGTGCCTAGCAATACCTTCGCAAGACCCTCATAATAGAAGAAAAAGATGATGACCTCAAATTAAAAGAGAGACTAAAGAAGAGAGGGAGGGGATACAATGGAGATTGGAAATCTAAAGGGGAATGGGGGGAGGGGAGGGAAATATGCATTTTTTGTATGTAAGTATAAAAGTTGCCAATAAAAAAAAAAAGAAAGAAAGAAAGAAAGAAAGAGAGAGAGAGGGGAGAGGAAGGAAGGAAGGGAGGAAGGGAGGGAGGGAGAGAGGGAGGGAGGGAGGGAGGGAGGGAGGGGAGAGGGAGGGAGGGAGGGAGGGAATGTCAGCCAGTGACTCTGAACATCTTATATATAGCATATTTTGGGGGAAAAAGTGATAATTTTATTATAAGGCTGCCCATATTTTACTAGGCACAGTGAAATGCAAGTCTTAACAAGACTTTTTGAATGGGTATCCATGCCAGTAAGAAAAGCAATCAGTAATTGAGGGGAGGGAGGTCTGCCCTTGTTAAAATGTAAGAGTGCGAGGATGGACCCTGTTCGATTTCATAGATTCCTTTTGTTTTACCTTGCCATTTGTCACCATCGGTCCTGGTGGAACCAAAGATTATTTTAGGCTTCATCAGGTGGCTGAACCTGGAAGTTGAATTCTGTGGAGAGGCTACCATTTTGGACCAATATCACCAAGTATGCTGTTGTAGTTAGGATCCAAATGATGACCAACAAATACACTTCTTTTTCTTATTATTGTAGACAATAAACCATGATAATTCCCTCTCCAAATACACTTCTTTTCTACAATTTATCTGTATATAAGTAGCACCTTGGTACTTTGAGGAAAAAATAAAAGATTTCTTCCTATTCATAGTTTTAAAAAGTGAGTGAACTTAAATAGAGATTTCTTTAAAAAATTAAATTTTTCTTTATGTACTTGAGAGAGAGAGAGAGAGAGAGAGAAATAGGCAGAGAGAATGGGTGCACCAGGGCCTTCAGCCACTGCAAATGAACTCCAGATGCATACACCCCTTTGTGCATTTGGCTTACATGGGTCCTGGGGAATCAAATCTGGGTCCTTTGGCTTTGCAGACAAGTGCCTTAACCACTAAGCCATTTTCCAGCCATAAATAGAGATGTTTTTTACATCTGCCATTAAACTTCCCCAAGCCATCTAGTGACCTGAGAAACTTTTCTAGAAAGATGAAGTGAATCCATAGGAGTACTTAAAGTCATGTTAAAAATAAAGAAACTAGGGACTGAGGTGATGACTTAGTAATTAAAGGCACTTGCTTGCAAAGTCTGCCATCCCAGGTTCATATCCCCAGTGACCCATGTTAATCATGACAAACTTTCATCTGTAGCTGCAAGAGACCCTAACGTGCACACACACAATTGTACAATAAATGAAAGTAAAAACCCAAGAAACTGGTGGCATTTGTCATGACTTTCTAAGTAGAATGAGTGCAGGTAAAGGAGGTAACAAAAACAAGGAAATGTGTTAGAAATTTATTTCTGCCTTGTCAGGGCCAAGACAGTATGGCAAGGACATTGGGGAAAAGAAGGAAATGAAAAGAATGTCATATACTGATTTGTAGACAGACATTGAGAAAATGGCACCAGGGAAGAGTGTGGAGAAAGCAATGGAAGTCAAAGAAAAGAGAGACCCAATGTCATAGTCAGCTTCATGCTGCCCAGACGAACTTCCAAACTATGCACAGTTTATGGGAGGAAAGGATTTACTTCAGGCTTACATGCAGATGCAGGGGAAGTTCTAAAAAGGCAGAAGAAGCTGCCCCCACCCACCCACCCACACACAGATACATGCAGAGAGAAAAGCAACCACCGACAGCAACACCAAAAGCATGGAAAAGTAGGTAGCCCAGGCAGAGCTCAGACACTTTGTATACCTTAGGCTGCAGTTCAGATCTGTCCCCCAAAACACCTTAGGGCTGGACCCTGGGACCCACCCACAGTGATACCTCCTCCAGACAGGTGGCTGGAGATCTAATTTACAAACTTTGATAAACTCCTGAATCTATTAGATGACATCCATTCAAACTACCACAACCAGGATGATATGAAGTTTGTAAGGGTACTTACGTTAACAGCTATGCTGTCAGTTCATATGTAGCTCATATGCATGCAAGCCAATTATCTTCATTCTCTGTGAAAGTTCTTTCGTGTGATATGCAACCTTCCAAAACCGCCTCTGTGACTCAGGTGATATTAGACGTCAGAACCTGTAATGAAACTAAGAAAACAGAAAAGAGCATGCTACAATTTTATGAAATAGCAATCATTTCAATCTTCTAATTAGGGAAACAGCCTGGGGTATCTTGTTCTAAATGGACTCCATTTATTATTGTAGGCCTTTAAATGAATCCTGCTTTGGGCTTGACATTTTAGCAAGAAGCTGAATGGAAACTTAGTTAATTGGTTCATTCTGCTATAGGAGAAGGTCTACCAATTAGAGCATGGATTCAGGAAGTATAGGGCAGAGAGAAGTCCTGCCAGGCTGTTTTCTAATAGCAACTGGTACACAGTTATCCCTCAAAATCATTGCTTCTCTTATTACTTATTTGTATTTAATACAAAGTAGGAATTATCTAAGAGCAGTTTGCTTCTTGTTTTTGACTGACACACATGGTAAGTAGAAAGAAAGGGGAGAAATATTCCAAAGAAATTCTATATTCTACCTAGTTTGAATCAAATTGAGTTTGAGATGTTTATTAATTATTTGCCATGAATGAATGAATCATTCCTCTAATAACTCACTGTCTGGTAAAATAGACATTATTGTGGTGATGCAGGTGTAGACAACCTGCTGCAACAGTAGTCATATAAAAATATAACTCAAGCCACACACACACCTATAATCCCATTGCTAGGTGCTGGGGCAGGAGGGTCATGAGGTAAAGGATGTCTTGGATTATAGAGAGAGACTTTGTTTAAAAAATATACATATATATATGCATATATATATATATATATATATATATGCATATATATACATATATATGACATATATAACTAAGTATAGTACAACTGTGTATCATACTTGCTAGTAATAATACATAATTGTCATATTGTTTATGTATGAATTGTTCTACATTTATCATTAGAGTGTATGCCTTCTACTTAGTAGATATAAAGTTATGATACAGCAGCATGCCTTGCTGAGCTGGGAGAAGGCTTATCAGTCTAATTTATTGAATCCTTTGATTGTATCAAGAGGCAATGTCATGTGATGGGTCTAAACTGAGTAAATCTATGACCATTAGTAAGAATACATATTCATTGTCAAGTAATATGTTGTATATATCTTTCTGTATTTAGCAATCAAGCTATCATCTCCCTACTTGTCTTAGTATTTCTGAAGAAATCTAATGGAGCATCTTTTTTAAGACATACCTATTTTTAGCGATCTCATCTGTATGATAAGTTAATTATAGAAATGGCTTCAATTTTCTGACATTGTCTATACCCACATTTTCCCTGTGAATTTGTAGTGAGTGAAATCCCTTCTCAATATGATTCCTTTAGTCACCAAGAAGAAAGAAGCAATGAAGTGTCAGTTCAACGTCTTGGCCTCAATAGCCTTGCAATGCTTACATTCTTTCTTGGAAAAGACAAGGTCAATGGGAAGAATGAGAGATAAAAAGGATGATCCAGATGACAAACTGTAGGCAAGACGTGCCTTTTACTGCAAAAGAGACTGGCTTTGCCTCCTCATTGAACAGAAACCACAGAAATGAGCCAAGGATATGCAAACAAAAAGAAGTGCTCATTACTTGTCATTAAAGATTTCAGAAGTTTGATGCATATAGCATTATTGTAGCAATAGATTATTGGTCAATGTAATATATATATATATATATATATATATATATATATATATATATATACATACATATACATACATACACACACACATCATATCTTTGATGAAAGGAGTGGGAAATAGATTGTGACTCAAGAGCTGAAATTCATTAAAGGAAGTAAAAGACAAAACACAGCATAACACGTTATTATTTGAACACTTTCTTTCTGAGTATCATGTTAAACTGATATAGATATGGATAGATATAGATAGTCCCCACACACATTTATAAACCAATGCTGCTCTCAGCATTCATAACTCACAGTTCCATGGTGAGTACCAGCAATCCCACTGAGAAGGGCCCTTAGTTTAGTGGGGGCCAGAAGGATGGAAATGATGGTACCAACACATGTTCTATCCATACAAAGCTTCTAATAAAAAATAAATAATTAAAAAGGAAAAAAAAAAAAGAGAAACTGATCAGAAAAAAAAGCAAGGAAGTAACCTCCCCATGTTTACACTATGACTTATGTCTCAGTTTGTCAGACTCCAAGAGTTCGTGTGAATTTCTTTATGAGACTGTCTCTCAAGGCAGATTTATTCATAACTCCACTTTTGTTTACTGATTAATAGATAGTTTCATCAATACCTTGAAGATGTAGATTTTAGAATAATAATGAATTATTATCCCAACCAAGCTGTTTTGCGTTCCGCATACTAGAAGATGAAAACTAAAACTGGTAATCGAGGCGGTGGAGAAATGGCTTAGCAGTTAAGGTGCTTGCCTGAAAATCCAAAGGACCCAAGTTCAATTCCCCAAGACCCACGAAAGCCAGATGCACAAGGTGGCATAAGCATTTGGAGTTTGTCTGCAGCAGCTGGAGGCCCTGACACACTTGTTCTCTCTCTCTCTCTCTCTCCCTCCCTCTCTCTGTGTCTCTATCTGCCTGTCTCTGTGTCTCTCTAATAAATAAATAAAACTGGTCATCTAGATCAATAAAAAATAAGGCAAAATAATGATAATTCGTTTTAATAGTTGACAAAGTAATCAATTCTCCATATATCTCAATACACATACACAATCTGAAGACAGTTGAAAAATAACCAATTTAATGAGTGGGTTTGTAGACAGACAATGGACTAAATCAGGTGAAGGAATACTTTACTGGTCTGCTTTCAGACCCTTTAGAGAACAATTTCTCTTTTCCAAAAGCCTAATGCCTGAGGTAAGTTTGTGGGTCTTGTATGAGATGTAAACAGCATAAAGAATTGTGAAAATAGAATACTCCTGCTCAGAAAAAGATGCTCTTGAATTTTTTTGACTTAAGGAATATTATCTATACAGTGCTTCTGGAGTAATGGTGGTATCCAACTTAGAAAATTTTCATCAGCTCTGCTGCATGAAATGTCCTCCTGTTGCTTACTCCCCAAACGAAAGAAAATGTTTTTCTGCTCTAGAAGCTGCCAGTCATGCGGCAGTGAACACGAGCTAGCACACAAGTCACTTTTCTCTCAACTCTAATCTCTTTTCACAGTGACAAATGAATCACAGAAATCAATCTCAACTCTGACTCTGAAAATTTTTCCAGGGGATTTTTTTTTTCTTTTCTTTCTCTTTCTCTCTCTCTCTCTCTCTCTCTCTCTTTTAAAGTGGGTAAAGACAGGCAACTTAAGATTACACAATAGGAGAGAGACAAAATAGGTTAGAGCCTTATCTGGGACAGGTGTGTCATGAAAGGGTTTGGGTCTGTTTTGAATTATGGTGAGAGCTCAGGATCTGAATCTGAACCCCATGATCAACTAGAAAATAGGTGTACCAATTATTCACTTGTCACAGGACTTTGTTCCCCACTTAACTAAAAGAAGAGCATGATTGCTATCTGTCTCAGACCACATATTTAGTTTTTTTTTCTTTTTCTAGAGCTCCATGTTTAATGGATAGACAAATTGTACTCAGATTTGGATGCTTGGGATTTTTTTTTTTCAAAAGTGAATGAGGTTATTACAAAGCTAATGTCTCACATTATTATTATTATTATTAACATACTTTGTATGGATACATCACGTGTTGGTACTTTCTTTTCCCTCCTCCCTGCCCGCTTTACATAGGGGGGGCCTCCTCAGCGGGGTTGCTGGTATTCTCCATGAGGTTGCTGGAACAGCCGTCAGTTATTAGCAGGAGACAATGCCTCTGGGCATGACATCCCAACCTGTGGCTATTATAATCTTTCCATCCCTTCTGCAAAATTCCCTGAGCCTTGCTGGGTGTGTTTTAAGTCTACTTCAGTGAGGAGCTCTTAGGAGCCTCTGGATTTCTGCTTTGGTATTGGTTGAGTATCCTCAGAGTCTGTTCCCTTCACCTTGGCACTGATTTTCAGGCTCACCAGGGAAGCAGCACTCTTGCTCATATTCTCAGTTCCTCTGTGGTTTCATAGGGGTCTTCGCTGAAGTGAAAGGGGTGGTTTTATCTCTTTGGGTCTCACTACCTTCTGAAAAAGACGGATTCAATGAAGACTGACATCAGTACAGGATAAGCATTATCAATTTAGGGAGATTTTGATGGATGTATCCCCTCTTTTAGCCAAAGACTAGTGGGAGCTTGGCATTATCTCCATAGTATTCAAATCTGGCTCCCAGTTCCAGTGGGTTCCTTTCCACTGAGAAGATCTCTCAGCTAATCAGAAAGCCATTGGTTACCCACCAAGTTTGAATGCCACCATTGCACTGATGTACATTTCTTATCAGGCTGGTTGCTTCTGAGTAGCTTGCTCACACCTGGTTGGCCACTTTCCCCCAGTAGCTCATGTAGCCCTTTTCAACACTAGATGGGCTGTCTGGGGATTGTCTCTCTTCCAGATTCCAGCCAGGTTCTCTTCAACAATAGGGTCTTTTACCTAAGGCAGGTAGTCAAGTCCTTTGACAGATGCCTGTCTTATTTTGGGGACCATGTAGCTCTTTCCGATGAACAACTCAGTGTGGGTAGCACCAATTTCTGGTACTGGGAGTTACAGATTAGAGCCTAAATTTTTTAAGGTTAGGCTTCATCCCACTCTCTGCAGGACCCTTCTTTTCAGACACTCCCCTATACTCCTGTTGAGGGTTGTATCTTTTAGTCTGGAGAAAGGTTTCTATGGTACCAGTTCATTTGGGGTTTCATCCACAACCTCCTCTTCCTCTCTCCCCAAACCCTTCCATTCCTATTGATTGGGCTTCAAGTTGTCAATCTGGTATGCCAACAAGTCAAGCTGATCCCAGGTTAAGAAGTTTTTTGTTGTTGTTGTTTTTTAAAGTTCTCACAGAAGTTTTGATCAAAAGTACAACAGGTAATACTTAATACCATAATCATTTTACATTATGTCACTTAATGCTATAAAATGTGAAGTTTAATGGCACTGTCCACATGAATATGTTTATTTCACTTCTCTAATTAAATGACTATTTCCAAAAACAGTGTTCTATTTTAAAAAAATATTTTATTTGTATATTTGACAGAGAGAAAGTGGGAGAGAAAGAGAGAGAGAGAGAGAGAGAGAGAGGGAGAGAATGGGCGTACCAGGGCCTCCAGCCACTGCAAACAAACTCCATATGCATGTGCTACCTTGTGCATCTGGCTAACGTGGGTCCTGGGGAATCAAACCTGGGTCCTTTGGCTTTGTAGGCAAATGCCTTAACAGCTAAGCAATCCATCCAGCCTGCTCTATTTTTTTAATGCACCCTTCAATTCTGTATTCATTGAGGCTATTCTGTATGTAAGAGGGAGTCATGAAATGCAATAGGTAACTAGCCAACTATTATAAGTACTAAAACATCCATGAAATATGTATGTTTTCACACAGTTGAGAAGCCACTACAGAGATCATAACAAAATGAAATGTTGACCAGTGATGTTTCTGCCCTTCAGTAAAGTTTCCCATCATGTCTATGGTTCATTCTTTCAGGCAGAACCTAAACTTTTCCCCCATACACTATTCCAAGGCACGCAATTGGTTTCAGTATCATTCATAAGCATTAGTAAGGTAATAGTGGATAGATATCTCAACGGAATTTTGGCTGAATTCTCTGGTCTGTCTGCTTATTAGATGAAATTATTGTCATGGTAAAAACTTCTTAGTGGTTGCTGAGCTCCTGCTGCTACTCATTAGAATTTTTTGGAGCCAGAAGCAAAACAGAATCAAAGGGACTTATTTAAGTTCATTTTTTTTCACATGCTGAACAAAAAATCCCATTATTAGCACACATTGAGACATTTTCCTTATACTAAATTATCTGCCTTTCAAAAAACATTGCACAACAAATCAAAAGGAAAGGTATGGTTGGAGGGATCATTGCTCCTCTGAAGAACTAATGATGGTGACTGGGTCCTCTAGTAAATTAAATGCAATGTAAACATGCTCCTGAAATCAATTTCTGTGGCACCCTTCTTAAATGGTAATAACTGTAAATGTAAAACTTACTTTTGAAGTTAATCCCATGTTAAATTTGTCTTTGAATTTCTTGGGTTCCAATTTTGTCAATCTCAGCACAAAAATAGCTCTCTCTCTCTCTCTCTCTCTCTCTCTCTCTCTCGTGTGTGTGAGAGGGTAGTCTATAACTTTAAAACTACTGGGAAATTTGTAAGTATAGCTTTAGTTTAAATATCTACTCAGGAGCAAGTTTTATACTCAAGTTATTCTTGTGACTTGAAAAGGAAGAACAAAAAAACGAGAAAACATTATACTTTTAACACCCTTTCTGATAAATACATATAATACTTTCTTCTTAACATATAATTAAAAATAAGGTGACTACATCACTAAAGGATTATTTTTCAGACTCTATGAATTTTCTTAATTTACTACTGTGATAAAATTCTTCTGTACTTCCTGAGAGATTAATAGCACCATCTACTGGCAAATACTTAGAAAGCAGTTGGTATTAGACCAGAAAAGGTATTGAAATCATTTAAAGAATTTAATGAAAAATTGATCCTTTGTAACAAATGTCTAGAATCCCATTTTACAGGGCTTTAATTTTTGTTAACATTTTAATATTTCATTAATTTTATACTTGTTAACCTTTGTTTCTAACCTTTTCCAAAATGTATTAAACTTTTATCAAATTGCTACAACATGGCATATAATCAATCAAATCAACTTGTATGATGAAACTGTATGGGACATATGCCTTATATGGTATATATCTTTACACGAGCACTTACATATAATACATAAATATGTAAAAATTTACTTATATTCATAAAAATATTTTTCAGTGTATGAGAGATTTAAAGAAGCCATTATATGATTAAGATACAAAATGTAAAAACTGCATATTAAAAGTAATAGAAAACTGACATGTCAAAAAATAAGTCACTTTTATGAATATAAATTACCCAAAGTTAAAATGTAAACTGAAACAGAACAAAATTCTCAACATATATGAAAGAAAAAAAATACAAAGAAACCAATGACTTTAAAGTTCTATCACTATGGGATTAATATCAATGACACTCATTAATTATCTCCTTAATATAATAGTAGTTCATAGTAACTATACAAGAAATAGAGAAACAGGATAACTCGCCCCACCCCCCCAAAAAAAAAAGTTGATTAAATGGTCTTGGCCTCCAACCAAAACTGAATGGCAAGACCCTATTGGTGAATGAACCTCAAGCTTGGGTTGCAGGACATTGAGAAATCAAGATAGAGCTAAGTGGGAAGCTCAGTGACCACCCGTAGTGAGGCTAATTCTCCAAATCTTAGCCAGAGTAAGATTCCTCTTTCAACAAGCTGCTGTGTAACTTCTCTTCATCCTTAACTTCAGAAAGATAAGCTTTTTTCCTATGTTTGGACAGTGTTTGCTAGATCAGCAGAATCCTCAGTCTGAGCAAAGATAGGGTGCAAATAAATTTGTAACTTCCTAAGGATCTGATTGATTTTGTGTGTACATTGTGGTATATGAATCTATTGTCCTGTCTACTGTTCTATCACAGGTAATACTCTACTGCAGTACTCTAGTATAGCCAGTGCTCTAACATAGGTAGTACTCTAATACATGTGGTACTCTGAGACCAGATTGATGTAAATTCTTCTGGAAATTTAGTCTTATAAAATAAAAACTTGGTAGATGGGGTATTGCAGATTGGGAAAATTCAGTTCACCACTGTCGTCAGCTATCTAGTAACCCCAATAAACTCACTCTACTCATCATGATGAGCTAGTAGGAGTCATCCTTTGAGATGTTGATCTGGTCTAGTTGAGAGGAAGATGGAACGACTGAAACTTACCTAGAAAGTTGCTCAACACCATTCCACTCCAGTTCTGATATGGTGATAAATCAGCAATATAACTACTGAGCCACACATCATCCTCTCCAGTTAGTTTTTGCTTTCCCTGTGGGGTGTAAAAAAGGAAGAGGAAGAGGAGGAGGAAGGGAGGAAGGAAGTAAAGAAGAAAAGAAGGAAGGGAGGGAGGGAGGAAGGAAGGAAGAAAGAAAAGAAGGAAGGAAGGAAAGAAAGAAAGAAGGAAGGAAGACTGCTAATGTTTATCTTGTAATGATTTGTGTATTGTTGTAAGCTTGGTCTCCAGAATTGGCCCATTAAGATGTGAGATCTAGCGGGGCGTGGTGGCACATGCCTTTAATCCTAGCACTCGGGAGGCAGAGGTAGGAGGATCACTGTGAGTTCGAGGCGACCCTCAAACTACATAGTGAATTCCAGGTCAGCCTGAGCTAGTGTGAGACCCTACTTTGAAAAAACAAACAAACAAAAAAAAAAAAGATGTGAAATCTAGTGGGAGATTATTAGGTCATTTGCTGAACCCCTTAAGAAGGATTAATTTTGTATCTCTGGAGTCTAGCTGTCATGGGATACTCAAGAGCATAGGTTGTAATTAGGAAGCCTGGCCCATACCCCTGATCCCTCTTCCTTCACTGATTGCTGTTCTCATATAAGATATTCATCATGTTATGAATCACTGTGTCACCTTCTCCTTTCCAGATCTAGTGCCCCATCTTAAACTTTCTACCTCTAAATCTCTTTTCCTGACAGAATGCCTATTCTCAGTTGTTTTAATTATAACTACACAAGACAGACTAAGGCATTGAGCATAAGAACTTATTAAAAAGCTGGACTTTCAGGTACAATTCTGGTGGGGTGGTTGAGAAAGGCAATATAAAATTCTAATAAGGGAAAAGATTTAGCAAATATAAAACTACTAGCAATGTCTATATGAAGAATGAGATTTAGGCTGGAGAGATAGCTTAGGGGTTAAGGAGTTTGATTGCAAAACCAAAGGATCCTGGTTTGATTCTCCAGGACCCTTGTAAGCCAAATGCACAAGGGGGCACACACATCTGGAGTTCATTTGCAGTGGCTGGAGGCCCTGGCACGTCCATTCTCTCTCTCTCTGCTTCTTTCTCTCAAATAACTAAATCAATATATAAAAAACAAAAAATTAAAAGAAGAATGAGATTCATCAATCTCAATAAAGTGAATTGGAATAAAAATAAAAATTGAATTCCATAAAAGGATAAAAGTGAAGCTCAGACATCTTGCACTATGGGACACAAACCACGTGCTACATACCAGGAGATTTTATAAATCTGAGAACATTTTTTGAGAATAAAACTGTCTATTATTATAGCACAATAAGCATGAAACTCATGGTAAAAGTACTTTGGAAGTATCGCATAATAACTGAGTGAAGTGGTATCAGGAAAAAAAAAAAAAAAAGCTCTTTACATCCCAGGTATGAAGAAAAGGGGTTTCAGAGCATCAAACCAAATTAAATATATAAAGATATAAACATTAAAAGGAAGTCAGACTCATGAATGATGCTTGTATCACAGCGGTAAATGAATACTATGGGTTTGGAGGGTAGAAAGATAACTTTTGGAGATTGCAACAGGGAAAATAAATGGAAAATGTTATAGTACAGCCTTTTGCCTTTCTCAAAAACAGAGTTTGAAACATGCTATGGAAGGATATATCTCAAGGTTTATAATGTATAGCAAATATTTTCTAAGCACCTTCAATTTGATCATTATATTGATTAACTGAATCAGTGTTCCTAAAAAAACAATGCTGTGCAGAACCAAATAGTCATGGCTAAAAATGATCACATTTTTCTTTAGGATCTAATTGCTTTTCTTTGTTTTAGAGACCTAGAACTATACTGTAATGGTGTCCACAAGGCCCATGCCATGGGACTTTATTATAAATGAATCCTTGGTACAATGAGATCCTTCTGGTATTTTCAGTAATAAGTCCCTTTGGATGCGGTCGATGCTACATCTTATCCTGAATTCTATATTCTCAACAATAATGTTTTGAGACTCAAGCTTCACAAAGAAATTTGAAAGTAAACCTTCATTTTTTTTATTCAATGGAAAATGTAAGAAGTATTTTTCTTAATATCACCATGTAATGCTGTGAATTCCTAGTAGCTATTGTACAACTGCCTTCTGCTGTCTCATGAGATCTATATACTAAATAATAGCTGCCAACCAAGTTGAATTCAAAGCCAATTTCTAATTCATTACTTTATAGGGTGCCTTGAAATATGCTCATTTAGAAATCTGCTGCCTAACAGCAAGTCTGTAATGTCAGAATCATGTTGCCAAGTGTGAGACAAAGGCATGGATGTTGACACTTAATTATGGATATTAAATTCAGGCTCTCATTCCAGATACATGTCAAATGTCACCACCTTCAAGAATTCATAAATGAGCAGTTTTTTCTCCAGTAAGTATAATGTGAATTAGAAGATGGGAAAAATTATGTTAAATGACCCTTCTTCATTTGCACACCTGTAAAATATTTTTTTGCGTCCTAGATGTTGTGGATCATGGACATTTCCCAAACACTTCATCCATCACTATAATATGGTTACCACTGAGGTGTGGTTTAAACAGTCAAAGGTGAAATGGAGCATAACAGATAATCAGTTCTAACTAATTAATTATTTCAGTTGCTATGCCCAATAAACTTGAGTATTTTTTAAAGTGACAATTTTGGTCTCCTTTTTCCATAACCCCACACAATCTAAATTACAGCTATATATCCATATACCTGTGCTTACCAAAATAGAAAAAATTACAAAAGAATCTATAATGGGTTTAGAGTAGTCTTTGGTTGTTACCTATAGGATTATTTGCAGGAAATTGAAAATGCAGCATTCTTAGTTAAAACTTTTTATAGCACACTTTGACCACTTAACAGGTGTACAAAAATGTCAAAAACAAAATTCAAAGTTAAGATTTTGCAAGCAATTGTGTCTTCAGCTCTAATCTTAAGAGCTCAGCTGCCACAACCGTTACAGTTTCTCTAGAGACTTCCTGTTCATGGCACCCATGCTGGGAAATCATATTATAGCTGAGGCATTTGTTTAACTTTCTGTAATAAATGTGTTCAGATAAAAGCCCCAGATCTATAGTAGTTTTCTTTATATACAATTCTATAGTGCCTCATAGTTAAGATCAAGATAACAGAAAAATATGGTACATTTTCAAGTGAGGGTTAAACATTTCAAAGTCCTCATATCAAAATCATCCACTCGTATCACCATGATCACACTTAATAATCAGTGGGCTAGGGAACATTTCAAGAAATATGGGTATCACACACTGGTGACTTATATTGCCAATTCATTATTCCTAACTCTTTTATGGCCATTTTATCATTCCTGACTAATTGCATGTTCTGACAGTTTGTATAAAATGTGTGATACCAAATAATAATTATTGAGTATTCATCCAGCAACAGCAGCAAGCATAGCCAGGGGAAAACATGTCCCATATGATACATCAGCAAACGCTGTTTAGTCTTTTATAACTCCATGTTAATTTGTGTTTCAGCAGTTTAGAGAATTTGTGTATTAAAATTTTTCACTTTTATTGACATCCTTAAATACATTCACTGGCTCATTAAAATTTTTCTATTGATTATTTTAACAGTTACCTTCTTGGTATAATAAATTTAAAAGTTCAGCTTTGAAGAGAAATTTTCTACCCATAAGACACAGCCCAGAGTTTACTTTTTTATTAACTTAGAAATTGTGTTTTATGGAGTAGTTTCCTTCCTCAAAATAGTAGATACTGTGTTGAGGCATGACATATGTATGTAAAGGGAATCTTCATATAGGCAAAGATGAAAACTAAGTTTTGAATCATAGGGGCCACACTGCCAAAGTGTCCACATTCACTGATGTATTTCAACAGAATTAAAATTCAAAAAAAAATAATAAGTTCAATCACAAGAGACCACTCTGGTGGGTACACTTGAAGTGTAACAAAGTCAAGTACTACCTGAACTGCTCAGTGAAACTGCAGCACAACTCACTCAGTTTTTTTTATACATTCTAGCTCTTAACTTAGTAATGCAAACAACCCAAAAGCAGCTGACCTAATAAGTTGTCTGAAAAACTCGAATTGTCTCTCTGAATGCTTTTTTTTGTTTTCAGAAATAACTCCAGCTTAGCTCTTATTTAAATATATATTGTTAAAAAATGACATTTTACAGGTTGTTCCTGATAATCCAGCAGCAACTAGTCTAGGGCTAAGGTTAGAGACACTTGGAAAACACCTACAAGAGACAGCCTTACCATTGTACAAATGTCAGCAATAGAGATTGTGGTAGTTTGAATATATGTCCCCCAATATATTCAGTGTTTTATTAGTTATAGTTTGCATCTGCAATCACCTGCTAGAGGCAATGTCACTGGGGGCCAGTCTTAAGGTGTGGTGGTGGGTTTGAGATTCCATTTTAAAGATATGCAAAGTGTGCCTAATAGGAGTTCCTGAAGCTTGCTGTGGCTTGACTGTAGTTTTGCTCTGTGTGCTGTGTGGCTGGTTTGTTTTTCTTTTTCTGCTTGGCCCTGTGAGAGCAGGCCACTTCTTCTGCCATTATGGAACTTCCCCTGGATCTGTGAGCTTCAATAAATAATATCCCTTCCTCCATAACTGTGCCTGGTCTGGAAGTTCATCTCAGCGAACCTGAAGCTGTCTGCTACAGAGATCTATCCCTATGCCCCCAATCTCTGCAATGCCTCTATAAGTAGGTACTTTCTTACCATAGCACATCACAAAATTAAGAAAGGTGGAAAATAGGTGGTTTTAAATAATCAGTTTGTATTTAATTGACTTATAAATATTTAATGGGAATCAATGATGTGTTAGTGACTCTAGACACTAATGAGATAAAACTAGCCTTGACTTCAAAAGTAATCCAGGTATACAAGAGAAATCATAGAACAACATTTAAATGTTTCCTGGAAGATAATTTATTCTAATATATTGTAACCATCTTTTTGTTGTTAGACATTTGGACATCATGAATGAAAGGAATTACCCCTGTAACCCTTAGTATAACAGAAACATATAACTTAATGAAATTCCATGGGATGGAAAGATGGCTCAGTGGTTCAAGGTACTTGCTTACAAAGCCAGATGACCTGGGTTTGATTCCCCTGTATCTTTATAAAATCAGATGCACAAAGTAGCACATTCATTCCTCTGGAGTTTGTTTTCAATGGCAACAGGCCCTGGCATGCCTGTCTCTGTCTCTCTTTCTCTCCCTTAAATACATAAATAAAATATTTCTGAAAGAAGTTTTTAAAAATTTAGAGCCATGCATAGTGGCACATGCCTTTAATCCCAGAACTTGGGAGGCAGAGGTAGGAGGATGGCCATGAGTTCAAGGCCACCTTGAAACTACACAGTGAATTCTAGGTCAGCCTGGGCTAGAGCTAGAGTCTACCTCAAAAAACAAAAACAAAAACAAAAAGAAAATAAAAGAAAAAAGACTGAAAGTATGAAAGAAAAGAAAATGTCACTATTTGCAGGGGTGTGGTGTGGTGGTACATGTCTTTAGTCACAGTAGTCAGGAGGCAAAGGTAGGAGGATTGCTGTGAGTCCTGAAATTACATAGTGAATTCCAGGCCAGCCTGGGTAAGAGTAAGACCCTACCTCAAAAAAAAAAAAAAAAATAGAGAACAAGGAGAAGAGAAAGACAACCCAAACACTCTCTGATTACATATAGATATAGATATTCATGATCAGATAAATTTGAAGATGTACAAGTGAAAATGATACACTATCTTCAAACTTTTAGATAAATATTCTGTAAAGGCTGGCAAGCCAGAAGGAGTCTTGAGGTAGGAGAAGGGGTGAGTGCTTAAAGGGAGGGGGTATTATATACAGAAATAGAAAGGCAGAATACTGGGAATAGAACTGTTCAAAGGGGGTCAGTACAGGAGATGTGGGATAGGAGACAGTTAAACCAACCTAAAGACAAAAATGTTAGAAAAAGTCATATGCAAATCTCCTTTGTTAACTACTTGAAAATACTTTAATAAAAAAATGAGCTTGATTAATAGTATCCTATGGGGAGGGACAACTCCTCTCCCAGAAGGCATATGTTATAGGAAAATCCATGCTTGGTGTGGTTCACCTCTTGGTGAGTTGTTGGATAAGGAGGTCCCCAAGGCTCCCCAAACAATAAAGACTAAGGCCCTTGTTTGCCAGCAAAACTAGACCCTATCCTTAAAACAACACATACTTCAGTTACAGGACAGTGAGAAACCAAACTGGGAAGGAGCTGGAAACATTCTCCTTGCTAGCCAGCTAACATAGTGTTGGAAAGAATTACGCAGATTGGGGAGGAAAAAAAAGTCATTAGCAATGTTAATCAGTAGTGGACTGTACAAAGCTCAACCACCCAGCCAGGCAAGATGTGTCCACTGATGCAATAGTGACATGACTATTATACAATAACCAACTGCTCTCTGCTTGGATTTGAAGCCTACTTCCCATAGTCCAAGATCTCTTAACTGAGTCATAATAACCCCCTTAAAAAATATAATGGCACAGAATAAACATTTACGCTGCAAAAAATGGCATTGGGGCTGGAGTGATGGCTCAATGGTTAAAGGCACTTGTTTGCAAAGCCTGATGGTTCAGGTTTGATTTCCCAGTACCCATATAAAGCCAGATGTGCCAAATGGTGCATGAACCTGGAGTTTGTTTGCAGTGGCTGGAGGCCCTGATGTGTCCATCTCTCCCTCCCCCCTCCTCTCTCTCTCTTTCAATTTCTTAGTTTTCCTTTTTTTTTTTTTTATTAAGTAGGAACTTTTTATGGACACATCATGTGTTGGTACCTTCATTTCCTTTCTCCCTTCCCCATTCCTCTGAAGGCCCTGTTCTCACAACTCAGTATCTACAACCTTATGTTGAAGCTTCTTTTGCAGTTTGCAGTGACTACTGAGGAGATTAAAAAAAAAAATTATCAAAGTAATGAGAATAGTAATTGCTGAGTTCTCAGTATTAAAGGAGATGTCTCTATCACCCCCTCCAAGGATCAGGGACCATTGCTGCAGTGGTGGCAGAAAGAATGCAAGAGAAGGGCCTAAAGAGATGGATTAGAGGTTAAGCACTTGCCTGTGAATCCTAAGGACCTCAGTTTGAGGCTCAATTCCCCAGGACCCATGTAAGTCAGGTGCACAATGTGGCATATGCATCTGGAGTTTGTTTGCAGTGGCTGGAGGCCCTGGTGCGGCCATTCTCTCCCTCCCTCTCTCTCTCTCTTTCTCTCTCTCTCTGCTTCTTTCTCTGTCATTCTCAGATGAAATAAATAAAAATAAACAAACAAAAAAATAAGAATGTGAGAGCCAGAGAATAGAGAGGAGTGTTTTGGAATGTTATCTTCTGGTTGCTTCATTCATGACCTGACAGTATCTCCAGTTACCTGTATAAGTCCTGCATATTGGAAGAATTGACAATCTGTCATAGGCAGGATAAAAAGGCATCAAAACAGAAGGACTAGTTTGAAAGATAGGTGGTTGAGTGGAAGGAGGATGAGAGAGAAGGACAGAAGAAAGTAATGAGGGGATTATGATCAAAATGCATTATGTACATGTATGAAAGTATTAACAATTTTTAAATGAAATAAAATGTTAGACTATGTCAGACTGTAGCATAAAAATCAATGAAATGAGAGATGGGTATGAAGTATCTTTGAGCTTCAGTTCCCTCCTTAATAAAGTAAGATGTTTCTGTATGGGTGTGTGTGTGGGGGGTGGGTATACATGCGCACAGGTACACACACATACCATAAACTGTTAATGACAAGATCAAGTCATATCACATCCCTGCATATCCAGAGAAACAATCATAAATCAAGATAAAAATGCCTAAACATCGGACAATAAAATCCGTCTCAGTGAATTATTGCCATAGTCTATCCCAAGTGAGGCAACATTCATTCTGCAAGGTTTAGGAACACTTGCAGGTTATTTAAGTTAAAATAATTGCTTTATAGGTTTTACAAGTATAAAAAGTACTTTTTTTTTTTTTTTTTTTCTGCTCATCATCATCTGAGCTGGAAAATCTTTCTTAACATGTAGGTAGGTGATGGAGAATTATCACTAGCTCAGCCCACACTGCACACATCACCACCTACAGAGAAACTTACTTGTAACCCAGGATTGTTGCTTCAGTAGTTCCCTAATGGACAGGGAGCATGAGCAGTGCTATTTCTAAACCAATTGGAGTCTTTCTAAGCTTCCTCTCATCTCATAATCATAAGGCACTTTGTAATCAGAATGGGACCGTGGGTATAAGATTTATAATTAGAAGAATAAACAATGCATCTTCATATACACACCCCCTCTCCTGCTCCCCAGTGGAAAGATTAATCAATACTCTATAGAAATTCTCAAATTGGCTCATAAGTCTGACTCACATTGCTGCATTTACCTTCTCATTGTTGATAAAAAGTATCTGACCAAAAGCAGCTAATGGGAGAAAAAAATATATTTTTGCTTAAAGTCTGAAGAAGAAGCTTCATGATGGCAGGGGACAGTATGTTATGAGCAGAGGCTGAACAACACCTGTGCCACATCATTTGGAAAACTGCACCACGATAATGAGCCAAGCTCTGGCAAAGGGGAGCTATCAATAACACCCCTAAACCTGCCCCCAACAACACACCTCCAGCAAAGCTCCCCCTCCTGAATTGCCACCAGCTGGGGAAAAAGCATTCAGAACACAAGAGTTATGGAGGACATCAGATTTACACCACCACACACATGCAGTCAAAACCCTATATTCTACTCACTCTACCTTAATTAAGAACTTTTACATTGAAGGGCATTCAAATAAAGTAATGACAAAATAATTTTCAAATCATAGGCCAATGCCTTCATTTTCAAAGAAACATGTCCACTTGTGTGTCTTAGAGACAACAAGCTTGGGATTATGAGATGAAGTCTTCCTGGCAGGCCTGACAGACCACCCTGTTCATCACTAGTGTGGTAACCATATACCTTCTCTCTCACACCTCACCCCATCTTTCTGGCCTGTCCTCCTTCTTTCCACTTTTACTCCTCCTTTCCCTCCCAACCTGTCCTTTACTCACTTTCATATCTATAATTGAGAAAAAAAAGAATCATTCATCATTACATTGATAACAATTTCTCTAGAAGGAAAAAAAAATATTGGCCTCAAATAAGACTAATCAAATGCTAACATTGCATCACCATTATGACACCAGACTTCTTATTTTTTCATAAGTAAAGAGAAGTGAAGAGAGGTTAATACCTCCTTTAATCTATAAAAAATTAAGATTTTATTTTAAGTGTATACAATGTTTGCAGCACAGTAAAAAGAACCAGTTGTAAAGTATGGTTAATCAACTAGTACATATGAATTACTAGCTGTGTATCTGGCATTCTTCTAGACACTGAGGTTATGCTTTTTCACTTTTTTTCTATCCTTAAAACAATTAAAGGTAATTGACATCCAGACCTGTAGAAAAGTATGGATTCTCCATAAGTGTAATAATATCACTGTTTTCCATATTATACTTTAGATAAGTTATATTTTAAATAATCTACAAGAAGATAAAGTCTAATCTTTTTTTCTCCAGATTTGCTTATGCATGAGTCAAGGGTCTTACACTGTAGTGTTATTAGTATCTTTTAAAAATCTTTTATTTTTATTTATTTATTAGAGAGAGAGAAAGAGAGAGAATGGGCATGCCAGGGCCTCTAGTTACTGCAAAGGAACTCCAGATGCATGTACCACCATGTGAATCTGGCTTACATGGATACTAAAGAATCAAAGCTAGATCCTTAGGCTTCATAAGCAAGTGCCTTAACCATTAAGTCATTTCTCCCACCCCCCTTTTACTAGTCTCTTTATAACAACAATGACCTTGAAGAAGCTATATTGAAACATTTTCTTTTCCTTCTAAAGAAATCTCAATCAGCAATTTACAGTTAACAATTTTGCTCTTGATATTTATATTTTCAGATTTGGATAGTGGGAAATAAAAGTGGGAGGGTCATGATTGTAGTCTATTTTTTAAAATCTTTATTTATTTATTTATTTATTTATTTGAGACAGAGGGAGAGAGAGAGAGAATGGGTGCACCAGGGCCTCTAGCCACTGCAAACAAACTCCAGGTGCATGTGCCACCTTGTGCATCTGGCTTACGTGGGTCCTGGGGAATTGAGCCTTGAACCAGGGTCCTTAGGCTTCACAGGCAAGTGCTTAACCACTAAGCCATCTCTCCAGCCCTGTAGTCTATATTTTAAAGGAATACGTTTATATAACTTTCCCTAAAGGGTCTTTGTTCTCTGATCATTTAAAAATCATCATTTATCAGGCATGCAACAAAATCTTACTTTATAAAAACAAAGAGCTGAAAATTCTGTGAATTTCTTTTTCACCAGAGGGCATAATTAAGTTAATGGAAACTTTATCAGTTTTAATTCCTCAACTAGAACTTTGACAATTAACACTGGGTCATAAGTTTTGAAGCAAGCATCAAATTTTTACTCTGAAATTCACTAGATTTTTTTCTCAAATGAATGTGGAAACAAGATAATAATGACAGATGTAATCTTTTTGAGTTATTCACTAATAATTGATATGGAATTAGTGCCATTTTAAAGACTAAAAATTCCCAAAGTGATATTGGTAGATATTAAGAAGTCAAAAAATTATCTCTGGCTTGAGAATGAATGGACACAGGTGTTGATTGGTGGAGGAATGAATGAGATTACCTTTCTGAGATTCCAATTAGTCCTACCTTGATAGGATCAGAGTGTCAACATCAGGGTAGAGTGGATATATACAAGCTCAAAGAAGGTAGTCATAGTTCTATTCTCATAGGTTCAGAGTATCAATCAATACCAGGGTAGAGTGGGTATATTTATACAAGCTCAAAGAAGGTAGCAACATAGTGCTAATTTCCCATTCCTTCCCATCCACTAAACAAAATCATAATCACCAGAAGAGATTTGGGTTCCTGTTCTAAGAAAGCCCTACAGATCTTTTTTTATTTTACCAATGTTTTGGTCTCATTTTTCCATTCTCATTTCATGAAAAATTAGAATCTCCTAGATGGAATATTTCAAAATACACAGATGCTGTAAATAAAACATCTCGTGTCTGTTCAGTAGAAACATAAGACCACTGAAATACACTAATTTGTCAATACACATGTAAATGTGGCTACATAAAAAATTTGGCAGAAGAGTAAACAAATCCTCACAGAAAATACAACACAGTAAAACACAAACACGGTGAAATGAGCCAAATCATAACCTATGAATTGATGAGAAAGGCCCACAGTTGGCTGTGCCTACATGGTAACTACACAGACAGTTTTCTGGATTTATAGACAAAGTAAATGCAAAAGGTTTTAGATGGTCCACTGTGTGCATTATAAACTCATTAAATTTTTTGGTGGGGGGGATTTTCGAGGTTTGAGGTAGGGTCTTACTCTGGCCTTGGCTGACCTGGAAATAACTATGTAGTCTCAGGGTGGCCTTGAACTCATGGTGATCCTCCTACCTCTGTCTCCTGAGTGCTGAGATTAGAGTCATGCACCACCATGCCTGACAAAACTCATTAATTTAGCTAACGTTTCTTGTGTAGCTACCATATTTTATGCATTATGATAAACTCTGGGGTTACAAAGATAAAAATAATATCCCTGCATATATAGGTGGCATATTGTGTCTTTTCTCTATGGGTTTAACTGTTTTACAGATTATTTATGTTTACAGAAAATCAACAAAAGCCTGGTATCTAGATGTTTTTGCTTACATGAGCAGGTAAAAACAAAATGCACATCCCAGTTTATAATATTTCAGCAACATATAACAGTAAAAGATAACTTCTTTGACAATATCTCATTTATTCCATTTTTGATTCATCAAATATTTGCAGAGGGCTTATCTCGTGCCTTATTCTGTGCCAAGAACTGCAGACAGACAATGAAATGCCAGAACTTTAATAAATGATATTTTTACCAGTGTCAAGTTTCCTGAAGGCCTTCTATCTGTCCAAATTACTCATTTTGTTTTTCTGCTCTTAACCTTTGCCCTGTTTCTCCAGAAACTATCTAAATTTTCCTCATCTCCCACAACCTGCATTGGATTGTTTTCCTTTTTCCCCTTTCTCGTCTTATATACTAAGATATAAAGTGTCAGTAAAATATATCTCCCCCTTCTGTGCAACAGCCATGTAGTCATGGAATAGCCCTGATGGGATCACATATCCAGATCAACGTGATTCTACCCTAGTAGAAGGATTTCAAACTCTGACATGGTTTGAGATGCTTGAACTGAATTAAGAGGAGGTTGCCTGTGTACCTATCTACCTGTGCAGGAATTAAGCCTTTGACCACCTGCAGTCAAATATGGTGGGAAGTATTTTGGTGTTACGTGTGCTGCCCATCTCCTACTATCATGTGCACACCTTCTGTTTTAGAGATGTCGGAACAAACCTTGGATTGATGAGTGGACTTGCTTCCTCCCTCACCGTTTCTTCTCTGTTCTTCATCCTATTGTGCTCTGATAATCATGCTGTAAAATACACAGAGGACATCCAACCTCAAGACTGCTTTACTAGTGTCTACTCCAACCACACTTTGTCAATTTCTACTGCAGTCAAGCCCAAATAGTCATCAGGAAATATTCCATGATGTGCATCTAATATCTGTTTTCAATATGCAGTTTATTCCAAGGGTATGGTTTAAGAATATTTTCCATGTATGTTCTGGGCACTGTATTACCTTATTTACGGTTGCCATTTCATGTTCTTTTTATGAGCTCCCACCAGTTACATTGTTTTACATCTGAGGAAAGTCACTTAGAAGAAGTGAAACTTTTGACCATGGTCATGAAGAGAATGAGTGCAAACTCTACACTGATAACCGTAAAGAAATTCCAGTGGCACCAGAACTAGACCTTGCCAAAGTTACACCTGCAGTAATTGTCACAGGATCTGAAAGCCTGCCCACAGTAGGCCATTCCTTGAATCCTAAAGCTATCCTTTAATGGTCTTTCCATTTTGAGGCTTATTGTTAGGGCCTCCCTAAGAGGAGTAATATGTGAAGTTTTCAACTTAGAACTTGGAATTAAATTTGGTATGAACTCTGAGACTTGTTCTTTTAGTTGTAAATTATAATAAGTAAATTAACTAATATAAGCATGTCAAATTGACTGAATATTGAATGTTTATATTAAATATACAAAGTACACTTTGTGGAAATAAAACAGTGTTGATTAAAAGTATCCTTTTGTAAGCCGGGTGTGGTGGCTCATGCCTTTAATCCCAGCACTTGGGAGGCAGAGGTAGGAGGATCGCCATGAGTTCGAGGCCACCCTGAGGCTATATGGTGAATTCCAGGTCAGCCTGAGCTAGAGTGAGACCCTACCTCGAAAAAGAAAAAAATAAATAAAATAAGGATCCTTTTGTGACAGTTTGGAGTGTTAGCAGTGAGTCAGCAGGAAAGAATAATAGTGAGTGAGGCAGAAAAATACACACATTCTGTCAAATATCTAGTTGTAGTTTACATCTTTCAAGTGGTATAAAACTTAATTGTTAATGTATGCAGTATATTTCAAAGGGTTCCTATTTAATGTTTGTTTAAGTAAAAATATTTTGTTTATTTTTCTGCTATTTTCCATCTAGCCTTCCTCTCCTGCTTCTCTTTACTTCTTCCACACTGTGCTTCAAAGTCTGTGTTACTGACATGTGGTTTTGGGGTGATTGTCTAGAAGTTTTTTCTAATTATTTTATTCTTTCTCCTCCAGTCTTGCATAAAAATCAAAATTAAAATAAATCTGAATACGTTTTTATGTTATTAGAAAAAAAAAAAGAAACTAGAATGTGGTTTGCAGAAATTGTCAACCACAGGAATTTGCTCTTTGAACTTAATACAACTACATTCAATGTTCGGTAAAACTCTGGACTTTTGATTATCTGTTCAAAATTATTTGAGATGACTATAATGATTTTTTTGTCCTAGTCAATGATCCCAGAGTTTTTTTCTTTTTTTAATAATCTGCTCTATCATACCAAGTCTTCTCAGTAATGAGATTTCTTGGTATGAATTAGTTGTTCTCTTGTGATAATCTTCCTTCCACAAGTTGTCAAAGGATCACACTGCTTCCCCTGTAGGCTACCAGAAATGTATGTATAATGATTTTCTTCCATTTGAATATTTACTATAAATTCTTGTTTTGGTTTTGAGCTATTTTGTATATTTGTATATTAATATCTTATTTTTATTTTCCCATATTTTAAACTCATTGACAATCATCACAATGTAGTTTGAACAAAATGCCTTCCCAGTATACTTCCTTGTGTCTCCCTGACCCTCCCCTTTCCTGAACTCTTTCTTCTTTCCAAGTAGATCCTCATCTATTCTACTGCCCCTTTTTATTCTGTCCTCCATCATCATATCAAAATTCTGATGAGCTCTAGTTTGTGGTAGTATGTGGAGGGAGTAACAGCTGCTAAGAAGTCATTATATAATGAGGCATTTGTTTCCATATTTTAGGTGTTATTTTCCACATCGCATGGTTTTGTATTAAGAATGTAGAAGAAGAACTGTAGAGATTGCCCAGCAATTAAGAACATGTCCTGCACAAATGTGAGTGCCTGAGGCAGCCAGAGACCACCTGAGTTTGATTCCTCAGCACCCATGTAAACAGCTGGGTGTGGCCATGTTTCTGCACATGTACATAGGATGAGCATATGTATATAGGCACATATATGTTCTATTCACACAATGCATCATACATATCACACACAATCTAATGCAACAAGAAATCATGATATAGAAGAAATCAGCTTTAATTAGTGAAAACTTAGTGATGAGAAATTTTATAAGCTGCAATATTTGAGTTTTTGTTTTATTTAATTTAAGTGGTTCCCAAATAATCAAAGGTTTATCTAGTAATCACTTTTAGCACATGCTTTTAGTAAGAACATAAAACATTAAAATGCTTTAAATATATTTTTTCTGTGGCCTACATGATTTCAGAAGTTCCTGTCATTACTCTTGTGTGAACACTCTTCTCAATACATCACTGCATATACTTTTAGAAAGAACACTGAAAATATTCTCTTTCTGTCTTTTATTATGTTTCTGTTGTATAGTCACCTAGTCTTGTGACTCCTACCCTGGTTTCTCCATCTTTTTATTCTCAACAGACATGCTAGTGTTTCCTCAAATATTAGAAAGCCAGTGTCAGATGGCTGGCACACAAATAATTACATTCCTGCTGCTACTGCACTTGAATAGTTTGTAATTTATGATAATTGCCAGGTTTTATTAAACATAGCCATTCAGCATGTATCCTTCTGGATCAATTAATTGCTATAAAGCAATTGAATTGAAAACCATCCTCATCAGAAGTAGCCAGTGCAAGTTTGTTTTACATACCTGTTATCATTTTCTTTAAAAGAAGTAGGACATTCCATGTGGTCTTGTAAATTTATCATCTCTCAGATAAGGTTCTACTTTACCTAAATTGTCATCCTAAATTGCTTACAACACTTACTGGCAGGCTGAACTGGTAGGCAAGGATTCTAGCTCTGAACCCCTGTTCCCTAACACACCAGTTATGACATGGCAAAAGTTGACCTCACAGGAGTACTGTCAAAGCAGAAACATTTTAGAATCTTTGAAGGACCCTAGTTCAATCATCTATTTTACAAATGAAGAAAGTTCAAATTTCTTCCTATCCCTCATAAATGGTTTCAGTCCTGTTTGGCATCTCCTCATTAAAGAACATTATCTAAAACCATATCTTATCAGGAGTATGACATTTCCCAGGCAAACAACACATTTCAACCTTACACTCATTACAGTGACCTTATACTCCTTTGACCTTACATATCTTGTAAAGTTGAGGATTTTGGACCAAATTTAAGACTAAACTAATGTTTCTCTAATTATAAAACTGAATATTTTCAGCAAGCAATAAAAACACTTCCAGAATATGGCAGGCATTTTATCAGGGATTAGAGAACCAGAGATGAGTCAGGATAGTTCCCAAATCATAAAGGGTTACAGAAAATCACAGAGGATGAAAATGGTAAATAACTTCTTCACTGCCCTGATTTCCCAAGAAGGTCTACACAAGGTGTCAGAAAGCAGAGAGGCAAAGAGACTATCTGTTGACCAAACTCACAACAGTTGCCTGTCTCATCTGTCTTTCTTCTGATCCTGCTTGCCTGTTAAATAAATATTATTTAAATCCTGGTATTTTAGCCATTGTCTTTACTTTGCTGTGTAGCATTTATCAAACAACCTATTGAATACATATTAAATAGCATATTGATTCCCAGTATTCCCTTATCTAATAAATCCATCATTACACAAAAGAAAAAGATAATAATTTTTATAGCCATTCTTTAATATTTTCACATTGATCACTTTTTAGACATTTTATTCCAGTCTGTAAATGTTGTGACTCAAACTTGTTAAACCATATGCATTTTATATTATATCAATATTAGAGTAGAAAAGCTACATCCTAAATTAGATATGGCATTGGAACAAAAATAGAAGTTTTATAGACTTTCATAATATTGTTTCTATTAAAAATGTAATAAAATAACTCATATGTAAATTCTTATTTTATATGAGTTCTTTCTTAAGTAGATATCACCATACCTCTCTAATATCCATTTGATTTTTAAAGGTTTTAGAGTGTAAACATAAATACATAAGCTAATAGTAAACTAGGTAATATATTGATTCTTTAATCAAATTGTGTGTGCATATAAATCATTTAGTATCATTCTCAAAACTTAAGAGATTTACACAGGCACACACAATAGCCTAGGAAAGACTTCAAAACTTACTTATTGAAATTTTATAGCATTGTGTTTTCTAATCCAAACCACATTTCACTTTCTCTAACCATCACATATATATCTAAACATATGAAAACACACAGTTAAGTTGGATGGATGGCTCTGTGGTTAAAGGACTTTGCTTGCAAAGCTTGCTGCCTGGGGTTCCTGGAGTGTACTCGCTTATTGTGCTGGTGGTGATTTTTCTCTCTGAGTGGATTTGGATAAGAGGGCTAGCTTCTTCAACCATTATGTAACTTCCTCTGGATCTGTAAGCTTCAAAAAATCCCTTCCTCACATAAACTGTACCTGTTTTGGAAGTTCATCCCATCAGTGTGAAGCTGACTATAACACGCAGGTAAGATTCCCTAATACTTCACATAAAACCAGATACATAAAGTAGTACATGTGTCTTGAATTCCTTTGCAGTCACATGAGGCCTGGCATGTGCATAATCTCACTCTCTCCCTCTCACTTTCTAAAATATATATTTACCCAATAATACACAAATTATTATTATAAGGTTTACTATACTATAATACATAGTGAATTATAAATGTCTAAATATTGTTAGAATTATTCAGAAAAGTGGATTTGTGTATAAACAGTTACATTATATAAAAGCAATTAAAAATACTACAGGGCATATTTCATTGGCTTCTAATACCACATGGGGCCTGCTTTTAACCTCATGCTGTTTGCAAGGTCTTCAGTAGAACTATGCAAAAAAAAAAAAAAAAAAAAAAAAAAAAAAAGCCATGCATTTCCTGAGGTTAGGTGAGACAGAGGCTATGCAAAAAAATATCAAAAGGGCTGAAATACCAGACAGTTTTGACAATGGTACAAAATGAGCAAGAAACCAGTTTCTACTTGGTTAGGCATCACGTAGATCCAGCACATGCTGTAGTAAAGAAGGCTTGAGTGATGGATGGAAACTAGACCAGACCCATTATAGACGGCATGTTTTCCATAGGGAAGGCAATAGTGGTAATAAATATACCACAGCATTATGGATGGATGGATGGGTGGACAGATGTAATAATATATACATGATAGAGGACAAATAGATATTAGACACATAGATGATATATATGTCATTTTTCTCTTAGCAATTCTATGAAAATTTAAGCTACTATCATCACCATTTTGCAATGAAAAAACTAAAGGAGCACATATCAAATAACCTGTCCAAGGTCACATGATTTGATTCCAAGCCAGCAGGTTCAAGTGTTTCTTAAGCATCACACAATGTAACAAATACATTTTTAAAAATCTAGGCAAAGTAGACAATCAAAAAGAACTGTGGACAGGTAATTTAAAAAAAATAGTAGAAAACAAGCTCACATCATTTGAGGTACAGGTCAATATAAAGTATACATGACAGAAAGGGCTTCAAAAACCTGCCAGGCTCAGAAGCAGAAAGTTAGTTTAGTGGTATCAAAACAGGTAATTATTTTGGCTCCCCTTTTGGTCCATTTTTATCATTCTCCAGTTTGACACTCGAGGGTTTTAAGAATGAACTCCAAGGATTATTATATTACCCTCTTTAGCTTTCCTTTATTCACTAACAATGCTTTTGTTTTTCAATAGAATCAGTTTATAAAAAGTACAGCTTAACTCATATTTGTCACTTTATTCCTTTATTCTGACTTTGCCCTAAGGATTCAAACTACAACCCATAATGCATTATAATTCCTAAATTTCCATCTTTGAACATGTGTATCCTCAGTTACAAAAAAGATCAAATACTGACATTTGGGGACACAGGAAAATGTGTAAAAGACCATGGATTAGCTGTTCTGGTTTCCTTTAAACAATGTTTCCTCTGCTGAGCCAATTAAATAAACATGCTGTAGTTTCAAATCTAAAAATAAGAAGCAGGCATTCACAGTGGCCCAAATATGTTTTCCACTTAATACATAAAATGAAATGCTCCAAGGAATTAATTATAACAAGACTTTGACATCTGTGGTAAAAATAGAATAGGCTAGTTGATGTTTACATACTTTCTCTCAACATGGAAACCAATTGAAGGAAGTAGCAAACCACCATGAATACTGTCCAGCAGCTAACAAAATAGAAATTTGTCATATGGCTTCTATTCTAGTCATATTAGCTGGCAAATATTGGGCTCATCAGGCCAACATGCCATCATTGCTTGTAGTTTTGAAGTGACCGAGAGAAATACTGGGAAAATTAATGTAGTCTTTTGCTAGTGGCTCTATGTAAGTGGAGACAAAATGAATAACAGCCCATATTTTGAAATGAACAGTACTATAAGAACTGATGAATAAGGGCATAAAGTATGATTTCAGTGAGGAAATACAAAAGACCCTCCCCAGCTGTCTTCATGTCAGTGTGCAGATTTAAACTTCAATGCGAGTTAAATAAGGGCATAAAGTAGGCTTTCACAAGGAAATGCCAAACACCCTCACCAGCTGCCTTCATATTAGGGTACAGATTTAAACTTCAACACTAGTTGCTGGAGGTACTTGATGGAGACAAAGTCTTTTGAAAAATGATTTAAAATTGGATCATTATTAAGAATCAGAGCACAGATAAACTGACAAAGATTTTCCAAACAAAAGAAAAAATTCACCTAAGTCCTGATGGGAACATTACACAAAGGGTCTTATTTATTCCAGTTATGGATTCATAAAATAGGAATAGAACAATGGAATTCATTCATCTGGAAATGCAATATCCTATCACCTCCAAATATCATGACCATTTCTTTAGCTTAGAATGCTCTGTTTGATTTGAAACACAGTTTAGATATTATTTCCTCCAAGAATATTTTTGTGACCCTTCCAACCATTAGAAATATATGGGAAAACACTCCTCAAATGTGGGACTTGTGCAAACTCACATTAAGGAATCTAAATGCTTAATGTTTTTAATATGTATTTGCATAGTATGCTACATTTTTCCTCTCATAGTACTTAGCATGTGTTGTATTGAATACATTTATCTAATTTTCTTCTTTACTATTCTTACAATAAACTGTGAAAGTGAGCTATCAGCCTTTATTTTTCACAATGTTTTCCCCAGGGCTTGGTGCAAAGCCTCATGCACAGTGAGACCTTCATAAACACAAGGAGGTAGATGACAAATAACTTAAACGGCATATACAAGCAATCACATAGTGAAGTTCTGACCTGAAACTATTAGAATTTATGTAGAGCATTGTAAAGAGAATAAACCAATCAAAGTAGTAGATATCATGGGAGGTGGGTATATGTAAACCAAGCATTTATATTATACTGTAAAATTATGAGAGGTAATATCAGCTCTTTCTAGTAGACAAATTACCTTTACCAAAACCCCACAAGCTACACAATAATTGTACCAGTTATTTTGTTATTCTTTTTAAAGTTTAGTGAAGTCATTTATTTAGTGAAGAAAGTCACAAAAGAGGAAAATATGGTGTCAAGACAAAGTTGAAGAGGCATCAGGAGAAATGATGTATAAATCATTAGAAATTGGAAAGAAGTTGGATAAAAAAATGAATTGAAGAAATGACAGTTCAAAAACACAAAGGAGAGTGTGTACTATAAAGTATGAAAATTAAGCATCAAGCAAAGAGATTGGGCTAAAGCTACAGTTGGTAGCAATTAGATAGGCAGAATAAATATAGAGTCCAGAGCCAGGTGTAGTTGTACATACCTTTAGTTTCACCATTGTGGAGGCTAAGACAGGAATGTTTCTGTGAGTTTGAAGCCATCCTGGGCCTACAATGAGAAAAATAAATTAATTAACTAATTAATTAGTTAACTAATACATGATACAAGCAAATCAAGCCAACTTGCAGCAGAGTCTTCAAGGAAGAAATGAAATAATACCAACAAAAATACCAAGACATTTAAACCTAAAATTCAGAAAAACAAATAGAAAAAAAGATTAAAATTTTTACCATATTGTGAATTTCATAAATACTGTGTCTGTGTTAATCTCTACCAAGATATGGATATAATGTAGAGAAAGGGTGCAGCAAATTATTTTGATAAGAGAATCAGCAAAATTTAAATATGATGAACTGATAAATTCACTACTTTATTTTCTTTTGACATCTATCACTATAGCAAGGGCATCTAAGAAAAAATAATTCTTTCTAAAGTAAATATAATGTAAATACAATTCTTATGGGATAAGAATTCATGTCTTTATGAAGTGTTTATAGTTTAGGACATAGAATATGTTTTTTTAAAACATGTAACAATTGGTTTCAAATTTCAAATATTCCCATTGTAAGATGATTTTTTATAAATAGTGCAATAAGATCTTTTGTGGAGGAGTGAACAATAATAATAATAATAACAAGCACCAACTGTTCCTTTTGTGTACTTTACAAGGAGCATTTATACATAATAATCAATTAATCCTTTATTGACCTTATGGTATGGGTTAATTAAGAGGAAGCATTTGAATCATGATGAGGTGGAATACCTTGTCCAAAATAGAAAGAATCCATGTGAGGCTAGGCGTGGTGGCACATGCCTTTCATCCCAGCACTTGGGAGGCAGAGGTAGGAGGATTGCCATGAGTTCAAGGCCACCCTGAGACTAAATAGTGAATTCCAGGTCAGCCTGGGCTAGAGTGAGACCCTACCTTGAAAAAAAAAAAAAAAAAGAATGCATGTGAGATAGAAGACTGTTCTTGGTACTCAGGATAAACTGTGGGGGGGCAACACATGCATGCTCATGAGCAGTCTTGTAGTCAGGTTCGCATTGCTGGCAGAAATCAGCCAGCCAAGAGCACCTTTTTGGAATAAAGGGTTTATTTTGGCTTACAGTCTTGAAGGGAAGCTCCATGATGGCAGGGGAAAACAATGGTATGAGCATAGGGTGGACATCACCCACCTGGCCAACATTATGTGGACACAACAGGAGAATGTGCCAATCACTGGCAAGGGGAAACTGGCTATAATACCCATAAGACCACTCCCAAAAATGCACTGCCTCCAAGAGGTGTTAATTCCCAAATCTCCATCAGTTGGGAACCTAGCATTCAGAACACCTATGTTTATGGGGAACACTTGTATGAAACCACCACATTTTGACCCTGGCCCCCAAAACTGATAACCATACATGATATAAAATACAATGCATTCATCCCATTTTAAAAGTTCCCATAATTTTTATCAATCCCAATGATATTCAAACAGCCCCATAATCCAAGGTCTTTTAACTGAGCCATAATACAAAAAAAAAAAAAAAAAAAAAAAAAAACCCAAATCCCATAATGACACAAAATAAACACTCACCCTGCAAAAGATGGCATTGGGCATAGCAAAGAAATATTCAACCAATACAAGATTTAAACAGGGCAAACATAAAACTCTGTAGCTCTAAGTCCAACAGTTTTAGTCAGTGTCAAATCTCCAAGTCCAATAATTCTAACCAGCAACAAGTCTCCGGAGTTCCAATTCCACCCCTCTAGCTAGGCTACTCACAGTCCTGGAAAACTTCATCTGGGGCCAGCTGCTCTCCTTAGCAGCCATCTCATGTGCCAACATCTCCACTGGGTCTCCACTACAAGCCACTGTTCATCCTCCTGGCTCCATCAAGTCTCCATGCATGTAATCCTGCTTCAAACTGCCCATGGCCATTTCCAAAACACAAGACCGTGTTGCAAACTCAATGATCCTTTCTTTCCTGCACTTCTTATTCTCCATAATACCAGGTGGAGTGCCAATTTGTTAATCCAGGGAGGTAATAAAGCAGACTTTGAAGTATAGGACACTGAGCATTCAGGCCCCTTCAAAAGAGTCTACAGTCTTCCTGTTGCCTCAATGCAGGTCAGCTGGACCAATCTCAATGGTTGTAATCTCTCAAATAATTGCAGCTGAACAGGCAGCAGTTTCACCCAAAGATTTCATTTTTGTGTGCCATATCCCTCTGCTCACACCACTCTATTTCTACCCAATGCACAAATTCTTAGGACATGGCCATAATGACAAGCCTCTCACACAAACTTCTTCTAGCCCAGTCCAGACAAATCTCTTTCTCACCCTCGCAAGCCATACTTCAGTCCATCATTCTTACTCCATTCAGGTCTTTCAACTCTGACCAGAATAGTCCATCAAACTGTACTTACAGCACTACAAGGTGTCTCTTAGGCCAAGGTTTCAAATCCTTCCACATTCCTCTTGAAAATCAGTTCCAAAAGGCCAAAGCCACACAGTTCGATGTCTAGCATCAATCCCACTCTTCTGGTACCAATTCTATTGTTGCAGTCAGGTTTGCATTGCTGGCAGAAATCACCTGACCAAGAGTAGCTTTGGGGGGAGGGAAGGTTTATTTGGGCTTACAGACTTAAGGGAAGCTCTATGATGGCAGCAGAAAATGATGGCATGAAAAGAGGGTGGACATCACTCTCCAGCCAACATAAGGTAGACAATAGCAACAGGAGAGTGTGCCAAATACTGGCAAGGGGAAACTGGCTATAATACTCATAAACCCGCCCTCAATAATACACTGACTTCAAGAGGCGTTAATTCCCAAATCTCCATCAGCTGAGAACCTAGCAGTCAGAACACTTAAGTTGATCGGGGACACCTGAATCAAAGCACCACATTCAGTCATAGAGAACCAGAGAACAAAATATTCTACAGTGAGTGGGAGACTATAAGCATCTTTGTATTGTTTGGATGTTTTCTACCTACATACATTAACTATCAATGTAAAAAGAAAGAGACACTGAGAATGAGAGTCAACGGGTACATACTGGATGAATGTTACCAAAGTTCCGCTTGGTAAGAAAGGCCAAAGAAGGAAGGAACACCAAAGACCAAATATCAACAGCCCCATCTAGCACATGATTGGCTACAGTAATTTAGAATCATAAAAGATGTACTGTATGAAACGGGAAAGTCGTAAAATGTAGTGTACTTCATTTCCTTTCATTTGGAATTGCTTTATATGTTAGCTTATTTTAAAAGACTATAGTTACATACACTTTTATTGTACTGTGTTACTGGTAGACACTTTATTAATAGAATACAAATACATTAGGTTGGTGATACAAGCACTCATACAGGCATTGTATTTTTTTTTAAATATCATTGACTTCTCCATCTTCATAATTCATGTTTTGTTATCATTCCAGATCAAATCAGGGGAAATTTTCATCTTTTTCATAGCTACACTGAGGTGGAATTTGATGAAATTTCATTGTAAGATATTGTTTCGTTTGTCAGAATCAGAAATACGTGTAAAGAGAACTACTGTATTTGTCAGTTTTGAAATGAGCTTTAAAAAATATCCAAAACATGGGAAATGATAAAAGCCAAATTGGAGGAGGAAGAGTTCTCTCCAGATGTTACTGTGTCTTCCCTTCCATCAGATACACAATAAATAATTATTACTATTGCTATTTTTTGTAGGATATGGATGACTTAGGACTGTCAGTATGATTTTCATTACTGAGAAAAGTAGCAGATGGCAGATACCTGGAATTTAAGGAAAACACTCAGCCTCTACAAATACTGCTTATATAAATATGAATTTAATGTGAAAAGTATATAATTTGGAGAAAAAGACTAATAAAAACTGACATTTGTTAACACAATAATACATCACAGGCTACCTTCCACTTTCATGTACACTATCACACTCAAGATTTCATTTTATAAATGTTCAACTGATTTTTTAAAAAGTACACAGAGGCTGAGTGTCTTACTAAAAATAAAACACCCTAGTAATAGAAGAGAAATTAACCCTTAGGTCACTAAATTGTGAGTGCTGTGTAAGGCATATTACATTTATTCTTCTAATATGCACTTAGCTTCTCTACCAGATACTCTTCCCAGACCTTGGGATAAAAATCTCTTAACAGAATATGGGTGAGAACAAGGATACATTAAGAAGAAATTGCTGGCTGGGTGTGGCAGCTCATGCCTTTAATCCCAGCAGTTGGGAGGCAGAGGTAGGAGGGTCACCGTGAGTTCAAGGCCACCCTGAGACTACATAGTGAATTCTAGGTCAGCCTCAACTAGAGCGAGACCCTACCTCGAAAAAACAAAAACCAAAAAACAAAGAAGAAAGAGCTGATTGCCTACCAGGAGATGGTTCACCTCATCTGCTTGGGCCCAGAGTCATTACAGGGGAAGCAGTTGCACAAATACTGCTCTTGTGGCTAGCCTGAAAATCTGTTCCAGGGAAATGGCAATAGACACTGTGGTCACTCAAGCCTCATAAAATGGATATGCAGAGTATACAGAGAAAGCAACACTAAATCAGAGACCAAGGCTCAGGGACTACTGTGGAAGAGGGGACAGACAGATTGTAAGAGCCTCAGGGTGGATGGGAATAGCCTGAGACACCATGTTTCTCCATCCCTGCAGAGACTGACTGAGGCTTTTTGGTCCCCACAATGAATGCCAATAACCCTCCACTGAAGACCCTCAGCAGAACTATGGTGCTGAGAGGGGGTCTATGTGTGCCACCTTTTTATAAAAAAATCAATAAATTTTAAAATAACTTAGTGGGAGAAATTGGCAGTATGGAGTGAACAAAGTTATTTTTCACTGAGTTTTACTGTAAACTGTAGGATGGAAATGAAGGCAGTGAGGTGTGGATAAGACTGAAGAAACCTGACTTTTCAGCTGGGAGGATGACACAAGGGTTTTCAGAGCTTGTGAGACTGAGCTGAGCAGTAAAGGCAGAGAAGCTACTCACAGAGAGCAGGACAGGGGACATTAGAAACAGAAAGGAAAACAAGGTTGCTCAGGTTCTAGGGAATAACATGCTTGTAGGAGAAAAGGAAACTAACTGTAGTGGTCAGGCTCAGGTCGCTGAGATGAACGTCCAAACCAGGCACAGTTATGGAATAAGGGATTTATTTGAAAATAAGAGATCTGGCAGTAGAAGATGGCCTGCTTTCACAAGTCCATGCCTGGAAAGGAAGGCCACAAGCCAAACCACCACCAGCACCATTAGCAAGCACACTTCTGGAACTCAAAGCTAGGCTCAAGCAATTTGCATATCTTTATACTAGAATTCCAAATCTACCCCCAACACATATACCTTAGGGCTGGACCCTAGGATCCACCCAGTGACACCTCCTCCAGCCAGGTCGCTGCAGATCCATATTACAAACTTTAATAAAATCCAGAATATATTGGGGGCCATCCATTCAAACTGCCACACTAACATGCTAGAAGATGACAGAACCTGAGGAAAATGCCATAAGTTAAACCCATAGACATGGGGACAGAGGCAGAGGATACAACTCTGTAGACTGAGAAGGGAGCTTAAATTTTATAGAAAACAGGAATTCATGATGGAGTCTAAGCCACAAAGTAATTGTATCTAATTAACATCTCAAATGTAAAATTTGCTTGACAAATTTTAACAAATGATGCTACTATCTACTTAGATATTTATATAAATCATATTTGCAGTAGGATAGCTTTGTAAATGAACACAGGCTGTAAAGAGAGCAAAATGTTACATTTCTCTACATTCCTTTCTATCAAGCTTAGAGAAAATAGGAGCTCCTTGTAGGAGCTCATAAAAGAATGGAATAAATCACTTGCTTGAGCAGATGGAGATGGTAGATACACAGGATGCTCTGCTGGTCTGAATAGCATTACACCAGCCTGCATTGCTGAGCAAAATCCTAAAGGGCAGAAAAGGGGGACATTTGAAGACTCTTGATCACAGGCCTACCTCACACCTCCCAGGCACTTCATGTAACTGACCAACAGACCTGTTCACAAATTCATTCTGTGTTTTTCTTCCCTATAATCTCCTAAGAATGTGAGTTGTATTTATGGCTTAACTCCCATCCTGTTTTTGCAATAAACATTTTGCAGTTTTTTTCCAATAAAAGCTGACACTCCAAACGGTTCGAAGGTGCATCCTGAGATCCCAAACTCTGGTTGTACACCAGGTGCACTAGCTTTTCTTCTTCTTCTTTTCTTTCTCTTTTACCCAATAAAACTTTCCCTCACATTCCATGAGTTGATGGTCTTACCTGTGCGACACCGGACCCCATAACAAGCATTGATGATACAACACAGGTCTAAATTAGGACTGTCACAGGTAAGTCATATGGCTTCTGTCTCCTTACATACCACACACTGAATTTAAACCGGAGTATTTCTTTGGGTCAGTTAGGGGGATTTTGTGGTATGGACCATTGGCTAGTTCTCTCTGGGATCACAGACTCCATGCAGTCCAGCTGGCACTGAGGAATGTAAGATGTCCTCTGCATAGCTTCACCAGTCTGACTGTTATCAGTCTGACCAATGTGAGTAAATCTTTACCTGTCTCATTATCCATTGTCCTGGCTCCTTTCTGTAAATGACATAGGGATCTCCATAAGCAAATACCCAACCACAGGCCTTGGGAGGTATATATTTGTAATTCATTTCTCCCATATTTTACGATCTCATGAAGGATGAATCACAAGGCCAGCTCCAGATTTAGAGGAAGAGAAACTTTTAGAAAGAATTACTGCAGAATATCATAGACATCTTTCCATTCTACAACACTAGCACATTGACCTGAATTTATCAGCCTGGATTTATTAAAAAGAAGAAAGCTAAAGAAGGCACATACATCTTATTTCAAAGTGCCCTAAGACAAATGTAGTACCTCTCAGTGTTAAAGACCATTTGATAGAGGGCTGTGTGTGGTAAACCCCGCATGCTAGAATGATCTGTTCAACACCCCATAGGCCATTTCTATGCTGAAAATTAAGTAGTTCACTGTAAAACCAGATGCTTAATCATGTTCTCTAGTCTCCAATGCTGCCATTGGGGCAATATACTCTTGCAGGCCAGGGATTCTCCACCTTGAAGGATGTGTTGATGGCAGTTGTAAAATGACTGCCCACATGTATCAGTTGCTTTCACCTTGCCATGTACAAATACCTTATCAGAAGCAACTTATGGAAGGGTTACTGAATGGGCAAGTTTCATTACAGCAGGTAACACATGGTATCAGGAGTGGGAGAATAGTTGGTCACATCACCGAAATTTAAAAAAAAAAAAGGAATTTCCAGGACATGGATGTAATACTTCAAGGCCCACCTGAGGTGACCCACTTCCTTCAGCAAGGCTACTCTTCTTGAAGGTTCTGCAACCTTATCAAATGGCAGCCCCAGCTGGGGACCAGGTATTCAAATGCATAATCCTGGGGGGGGCTATGGGGACATTTTACATTCAAACCAAAACTCTAAAGATGTGTCATTAATGGACTATTATAACTTATTAAATTTTCTTTCAAAGGAAATTTGAAGGAATTGAGATGAAATTTAGTACATCACTTCTGTAGGAAATAATATGTGCTCTATGACTTAATGTGTCTTCAGAGTCATTCCTTTTTGGATACTTCCACCTGCCTCATACTCAGAATACAAGTTGACTACACACTATTCTAGCTTGTACCCAGATCCTCACCTGTTGCACCTTATCAATTTCCAATGTCCTGAGTATGGTGGCACATGCCTTTAATCCTAACACTTGGAAGGCTGAGGTAGGAGGATTGCCATGAGTTCGAGACAAGTCTATGCTACAAAGTTAGTTTCAGGTCTGCTTTGGCTAGAGTGAAACTCTGTTTTAAAAAAATCAAATATAAGTTCCCAATGGACCAAATTTTGAAATATCTCTACTTTTTTTTAAAGTTATTGAACTTATACCTTTTAATATCATTATTGTATGTGCCTATGTATGTGTGTATGTGAGAGAGAGAGACAGAGTGTATGTGTGTGTGTGTGTGTTTGTGTGTGTGTGTGTGTTTTCATTCCATGGTCTCCTGAAGTTGTAAATGAAAGCCAGATGCTTTTTCCACTTTTTGCATCTGGGGTTATATGAGTACTAGGGAATCAAACCCAGGCCAGCAGGGTTTGCAAACAAGTGCCTTTAATTATTCAACCATCCTTCCAGGACCAAACATTACCCCTTTTAAAGCTCCTCTGAGTATCTGTTGAACTACCAGGGTTTAAACCTACAGATCTCAACAAGTTTATAATTAAACCAAGATTCTTCACTTGAACTTGCTACAGTGCATTTATATGTTCTTGGAACAAAATAAAATATAATGTACAGATGATATTTCTAGAAGAGTTGAATTATTCTCTTGAGTTTTCTGCAATTTTTTAGTAACTAAAAATTCATGTTTAAATAAAACAATGAGTTTCAAATCTGCTTCCAGTAAATTTGAAATTTCCTAGATTATGGCTGGTAGATGCCACATTTATGTCATGAATCCCCAACACTGAAACTTTACATTCCTGAACAACAACAAAATACACAGGAAAGAAAATCCAAATGAAGAATAGAATCTACACCAAGGCAGTTTACTATTGCCAAACACAGTTAATGTCATATAAGCAATAACTGTAATTATAGACCATCAGACCTTTCAGTAGGCACTTAGAACTAATTTTTAGTTTCTCACAAAATCATGAGGTAGCAGTAGACCCACTTTAAAGACAAAGAATCGATAACTTAAGAATAAGAGGTTACTTGCCAAAGTCAGGTAAGCTGCTAATGAAAAATTAGAGTTGGGTCACAGATAGCCATTTCTATCATTTAATCATCACTCCAAGCTCTCATACAATATGATGTCATAGCTAAGGCAGATAAAGTAACAATGTCTAAAAAAGGAATGTGGTTTCTCAACATGCATTTAGTAATAATGACTAAAATTGGTCTTTAACTTTAAGACTCATCTAACGTTAATAATTAATTATGTAGATGTACACAGAAAAGTACAGGAAACAGCAATTTCTATAACTATATTCATCATCTGGCCCTACATATCCAGAAAAGATTATTATTATGCTAATGTGTACATTTTCATTTTTTAGTACTAAAGTATCATTTGATTTCTTTCTATAATCATATTCAAATCCTTCAGTGAGGGCTGGAGAGATAGCTTAGCAATTAAGGCACTTGCCTGAGAAGCCTAAAGACATGTTTGATCTCTAAGTCCCATGAAAGCCAGATGCACAAAGTGACACAAACACAAGATCACACATGTGCACTAGGTAGCACAAGCATCTGGAGTGCAATTACAGTGGCTGAGGCCCTAGTATGCCAATTCTTCCTCTCTTGTTCTCTCTCTCTCCTTCTCTTGATCTCTCTAAAAAAAAGAACAAAATAAAAACTAATTTTAAAAATCCTTCAGTTAGATAAAAATTTATCTTGTACCTAATTAGTAAAATTATAGTATACATAGGCTACCAACCAGAAGAATAGAAGTCACTAGTGGGTATGATTTGATACCTTCAACTCACTAGTTTTCATTGAAAAGGGAAAATATAAATCAGACCTCTTCTCCATTCCAGTGTAAACATCTTCTTGCAGAAAATAGAACCTTTCACCAATGTACCAAGGCTTTCTTACTTTTACCAAACTAGTTTTGCAAAAGTTGTGTGTCAATGCAAAATTCTTAATTATGGATAATTTCCCTAGAAGGTGACTTATGTCTCAACTGGCAGTGCAGATATTCCAAGCATAATTTAAACCATGACTTTCCAGCTTACAAAAAAGTCTTTTTAAACTTATTAATGTACATATTATGTAAAATATATATTCCTGTATCTTTTTCTTTGCCTTTTTCTCATCTATTTTAAGTGGTATTTTGTGCTTTTATGTTTCTACAGCAAATCTATTAAGTTGTTAGATATATTGCAAAAGTGGACATTGATTTTAGAAGGTAGAATATGCAAATATCAGTTATGGAACTTTATTTTCCCCTGAATATTTTATACAGCCTCTCTGCCCATTTTATGTGGTGTTATGGGTTATTAAGGTTATTAAAACTGCCAAAATTCATTTTAACTATAGCCAAACCATAAAGTTTAATCACTTTTAGATACCATAAAATCTCCTTTTGATACAGGGCCATAGACTGGGCCCAGGTATTGGAATGTACCTGGATGAGAGCCAACATAGTAAGAATATGTCTGTCCGGAGCTATGATCCTCATACCACATTTCAATTCTTCTTACTGAATTTTAAGACCAAAAAGAAGGTAGCAAAGGATGTGCAGGTCCATTTAATTCAGCCATCATGAGTTTAGTGACCAGAGCCTATACCTGAGCAAAGAGGGTGTAGTTTCATTACAAGTGCAGCCCTGAATCAATAGTAACAACTCTGAAATGGAGAGGCCAGGGGAAGAGGTGAAGATTCTCAGCACAGGAAAATTTCTTGGGTCCTAACTAAACTTATTGTAGTAGGATTAATAATTTTCATTAAAATACTCTGTCTAAATCAGTTCCCAAGAAAGGACTAGTAGGGAAAATATTTATCTTTTCCCTTCAGATGACTTGATAAAAGCCTATTAGAGGGGCTGGAGAGATGGCTAAGTGGTTAAGGTGTTTGCCTGCAAAGCCAAAGAGCACTGGCTCGATTCTCCAGGACCCACATGAGCCAGATGCACAAGGGGGTGCATGCATCTGGAGTTTGTTTGCAGTGGCTGGAGGCCCTGGTACGCCCATTATCTCTCTCTCTCTGCCTATTTCTCTCTCAAGTTAATTAACTAATTATATATATATATATATATATATATATATATATATATATATATATATATATATACCTATTAGAGTCTCAGGTGTGCCAAGAAACCCACAGAAAAGAAGTGTGAAAGAAGCGGATCTCCGCTCAGTCCATCTGGACCAAAAGCCTTGCAATTTCTCTTTGTAGGGGATGACATGACAAAGATAAACTGTCTGCATTAATCAAATTAAACACAGAATGGCCATGTGTCTACTATGGGCAGTGTGGAGACAGACACTGACAATCAAAGCTGGGGAGTTTTAATGAGAAGACTTAATTAAGACACACAACATCTTTAGAATTATGATTCCTTAATTCTTAGAAAAATCACTGCCAAGTTTAGCTCAGCTGTGCTAATTAGTAAAGGCAGGGAATTCAGAAAACAAGTCTATTAGGGGAAAAAAAGTATGTTAAAAGTGACTTTACAAGAGCATCTGACCAGAGTGCATTTTTAGTACTCTGATCCTAGGAGAGAGATTTGGGCATGGATCTTCTATGGTATGCAAAATCCTGACCTGGGAAGCTCAAGAATGCCAGCAACAAGCAATTTAATATGTTCTATGACTTTCTTACCAATTTTCTAATCACTGAGTTTAACTTGAAATATTGTCTGAGACTGAGCCAAGTCTCTCTCTTTGAGGTTTTTCTACATTATTGAAATGTTGCTCTAGGAAATTATGCAGATTAAGTCAAATACACATTTCCATACCTATATATGGTATGCTATTTTTTCCAACAGCATTTTTTTTTTTTTTTTTTTTTGCCTCTACTGGTCCTCAATAACTGATTCTACTTCTAATGGTACACCTCCCTGATCCATGACCTGGTAGAAATCCAGTTACTTTTTCATTTATTTTTTAACTTTTTATTGACAACCTCCATACAATTAGACAAAGAACCCTGATCATCGTGTCCTCCATCTCTGATCATAATCCCCTCCCACCATCACCTTTTTGAAATTATGGTGTCTCCAAATGTGACTTATTCAGTGTGCCATGTGCTTTCTATATCCTGGATTCTAAAACTTTTAATAGCAACCTAAATTTGCATTGATACTGTGGCAGTTACAGGATGTCTTTGGCTGGGGGCTGGAGGGAGGGCTTAGTGGTTAAGGCATTTGCCTGCAAAGTCAAATCCAAAGCCAAAGCCTAAGGATCCCCATTTGATTCTCCAGGACCCACGTAATTGTTTGCAGTGGCTGCCCATTCTCTTTCACTCTCTCTCTCTCTCTCTCTCAAAAAAAAAAAAAAAAAGAAAAAAAATGTCTTTGGCTAGTTTAGAGGTGGTAATAAACTAAAACAGTTACTTTTCCTTATAAGTAGCTATTGTGCCAGGTTCCACTATATTTTTATTATCATTTGGCTTTTCATTTTGTCTCAATTTGTTGCATCTTTATAGAAAAAATATGTGTAACTTGTAGAAACAGAAAAATATGGTAGTATAAACTGAGCAAGAAAAAAAATAAGTATAAATAACCCTAATTTATATATTTGCATATACCTCTATGTACTTTTTGATAAATCCTTGAGCAGTATACTATACACTGCCTGCTGAATAATATTTTGTGCACATATAAAACATGCAATTATATATTCTTATCCATGCTATTTTTCTCTGCCTCACTTTGCAACTATGTCTAAATGTTATAAAATGTGTAGGTATGAGCCTGTATGTCCAATTGAAATGGTTTCAAAATATTCCATTTTTGATGCGTGGTATTCCACTTACTGTGTCTATGTAAGAGATCACTTTCAGGATTCAAGAGATGGATCAATAGATATGTGCAATTCCTGCATAAGCATGAGGGCCTGAGGAGGCCTGACAGCAACCAGAGTTCTCCAGAAACCTGTATAAAGCTGGATGTGGCCACACAGGTATGTAACCCTAGTCATGTGGGGGGCATAGACTGGACAATTACTTGGGATTGCAAAAGACAAATTTCTGAATCAGTAAGAGACACCATCGTAAGGAAAACTAGGTACCAGATGTTAACCACTGGCTGCAGTGAGAGAACACACTAGGCATTTCATCAGTATATACATGTGTATTCACCACAGACACAATACACACATACCACCCTTACTGTGCACATGCAAAAAATAAAAATAAAGGAGAGATATAGAGAGACAGACATATCAAAATGCAGTCAATTTCAAATACACCTTTCTGAGTATTTACACATTTATCTCTCCAAGATACTTTCTGGAGAAGTAATTACTATATTCAAGTTTGTGAAAAGTTGAAAGCTTTTGAAATATGGATGGTGTGATTTGCCATTTATAAACTCATCACTATGTATTCATGGATCATTACTCTCTGAAAGGAAACACTGTTTTCCAACTCTCATTAAATTATTGGATAAGAGTCTGCTTTATCACCAATATATTCAGAAACATTTTCTATGCCTGCAGTGGTTTCCACTCCTTTAGAATTTGCTCTCCTTTAGAATTTTCTTTCCTTTAATTTTCTTTCAGAATCATGATTGTTAAACATATAATATAAATATAACTCCTGAGTACTTAGACTTTTATTGCAAGTCAGATCTCTTTTCCATTGTATGCTACTTATTGTTAGTACCCAATAAGTAAGATGTTAATTTTTTATCTATTCTTTTATATTAAATTTTATTGAGTTTTTTCAAATCAATTTTTTTCATTTTTAATATTATGTATTCTACATGTACAATAAGATCATCTTCATCAGATATAATACTGCATTCTGCTTTCCAGGATCCCAATAAGGCATTTACCATGTTTGAAAGTTTGAAATATATATACTAGATAGGCTATTTAAAACAATGGCAAAATAGAAAAGTATTTAATCAATTATGTAGGAAATCTTTGTTATATTTGACTATGAATAGCAATTTACTTATACTTAGAACACTCTTGTTTACATGTATCTATTTTGCCTTTGTGTATATTCTAAAAGAGAACTGAAAAGCTTATCATAGTGTATGCTGTCTCTGCTATACCAGCCAAACCCTTTCAAATGCTAAAAATAGGTATTTTCGTGAAATTTGTTCTAAATTATTACAGAGAAACTTTTATTAATAAACATGCCCTTTTTGGTACATGAATAAAATGTGAGTATAACATCTCTTTCATAATGCTATGTTGAGCTTCTGTTGGTATTACCATAGTTTTCAGAACAAAATCTTTAAAAAACAAGAAATTATTCCAAGATTTTCTTCTCTGGAAATTCTGTCACACCCCCTTTCCATATGTTTAAAATAATTACCAGCAGGTGAAGTTATTTCTAGATCTCTTCTGTGATGTCTGCTCTGTAAACATGACATCCATGCTGGAAGAATGACTCAGGTGACCACAGCAGAACCCAGCTGATCCATCAAGTTACTAGTGGTTCTTGAACCATACTTGATGAAACTTCCATGCTGAATTTTATTATGATCTGTAATTGAACTTAGCATTCTTCCCTCAAACATTTTGATCACTATAAATTACCATGAATGACAAATGGTCATGGACTATAGGGTTATTGAGAAAATCACAATTATCTGTATAGGGATTCATAATTAATTAAGGTGGTTGTAAAATCATTAACATTTTTGAAATCTTGTTCAAGGCAGGCATTGAAAATTTGCAAATATGTAAACAAGGACACTTTTACCTAAGGTGAAACTAATGAATGTTTCATGGATTCTTGAATGGCATAAACTTATAAACTTTCAATGACAGCTCTCTCTTTATCTCTCTCACATTTGCATATAACCCACATTGGTAATTATCTAGTTTTGTCTTAAATAGAAATATAGGCAAGCCTTAAGTAACTGGTTGATAATATTATTGAAGTTGACAATACTATACTCACTAAAAATATTAAGGCATATTTGTCTGGAGTAATTTGCAGTGGCTGGAGGCCCTGGTGTGCCCATTCTCTATTTGCCTCTCTCTCTCTCTCTCTCTCTTTCTCTCTCTCTGTCATAAATAAATAAATATTTTTAAATCCTCCTTTCATTTCAATAACGGCAATCAAACAGGCAGTGTACATTTCAAAGATATGAATAAGAAAGGGTTGCTAAAACTTTCAATTAATTCGAGAATGTATCTGGTTATGTATTCATGTTAGCCACTCAAACTTCACTCAAAGGCTAATGAAAATAAAGGACAAAAATAACAGTAAGTAATATGCAGGTGTAGTGTACATGTGTGTTTGTGCATGTGATGATCATGCAGAAGTCAGAGGTTGATATCAGGTGTCTTCCTCAGTCTCTCTAAAGTATATTTACTGAGGCAGAGCCTCTCATTTGAACCCAGAACTCAACAATTCAGATAGTCTAGCTTGCCAGGTTGCCTGGAATCCTCTAACTCTGCCTTCTGAGCACCGTGATTACAGGCAGGCTGCCACACAGTCTCCTGGAGCCAATTTCTACTGTTCATGTTTGGACAACAAGAACTTTATACACTTAACCATCTAAAACTGGTGGGAAAATGGCTTATTTTTCCAAGCATTTGTAGGGACTAGAAGAATTTGTAATTATTGCCAATTCACAAAGTCATATGCCATTTCCTAAATCAGTCACTGTGTTCATGAGTATTAAATAATTAAATGGCCAGAAGGCTATAACTCCATCCCTTGAGAATAATGGGTAAGAGATCATACACATCTAAAGCATATGTACCAAGAGGAGGAATTCCCAAGTATATCATAGTCACTGATGTAAGGAAGAGAAAGGGGTTCTGAAAATAAAAAACATCACAAGTTTCCTATAGCATAAGGAGAAGGAATAAAAATCTCAAAACCCATATTAGTACATACAATTTCAATATTCTTTCTTACTAAAAGATGAAGACAGTTGTATTACCAGGCACTCTAGAAAAGACAAACACTGTCATTTTTTTTAAAGTATGAAAACAATTTTGGCCACAAAGCCCCAGAGGTCTGTAAATGTTGAGAACCACTACTATATATAGTTCTTTCCAAATGCTGATGCCTTTGTGATTCACCTAGAGAGTCTGCTAACATGTAGGCTGTATTTTGTTGTCTTGAGATGAGTGTTTGAAGTTCTCCATATCTAACAAGTTCTCAGATGAAAATGACATAGAATGAGATCCACCAGAAGTAAGGATTTGTGGTTGGTTCCCCCTGATTTTGTGTTTCTTTCTTTTTCCTTGAAGATTGGGTATTTGAAACACAAAAGATAATCAAAGCTCAAGTAAATAACAGATATAATGTAGGACAAAAGAGATGAAGTATAATATTTTATGTGAGAAAATTTGAAAACAAGGCAACGAAAGAAGAAAATGATATATCTTTGTGTTGTTTTTAATGCATTTCTGTATTTTATTTTTAAATAAAATTCAGTTAAAATAAAAAATCTATGACTCCTAAAACATTAATATTTATAAAAATACAATAAATTGTTATATATTCCTGTAGCAAAAAGTACTAAGTACAAAGCCTAAATAGTAAAAGCACAAAATTTCACTGTATATCTTGTCATAATTTAAGCAAACAAAAGGAATTTTATATTTCAAGCTGCAAAAATGGGATACTATATAGATATTGGTTTTTCACAACAAAATAATAAAATAAAATAAAATTTCTGGAATAATAATATAATGGAAGAAAATAATATAAAGTAAAATAACAAGGATAAATTTCTTAAGTTTATGGCCATTACAAGATTATAATAAGTTCTAAGGTATACATATAAAGAAATCTGCAAAAGAAGAATTGTGTTTACACATTGAGCATGTACATAACTAATAAAGAAAAAAAAAAAAAGTAATTCCCAGAAAAACAAACAAAGATGACTCTAGTAATTTATAATACTGGCAGAAATTATTTTAATAGATGAACTTTTTTGTTACACTTTATAACATTTGGTAACCAATTTTATAAATATAGTTTTATTTATTTAGGGGCAAAATATAAACATATGTTTAAATTTTTATTCATATAATAATTTATTTTTCTATACAGATTGTTAAATATTTTAAATATAATTGTTAATAGTATAATGGAGTCACAGTGAATAAATCAAACAGGGAGATGGGTAGATCTGGAAAATGCATCATAACCTATAAAATGCTCATGAATTATAATGGAAAGAATGAATACATTATTTTACACACATCCTTTTTTTTTTTACTTTCTCTAGATTTATTAGGGTGTTTATTACAAATGCTTGAGTGGGTTTTACAGGGATGGTGCATGGGTTCAAACAAGAGAACTGGAGTTAGCATCTCTTTACATATACATAAATTGCTACAAATTGCAACCCAGAGAATCTTGTTTCCAATGGCTTGCTTGGAGTTTTGCCTAAATGTGTCATTAAATAATGAAAATACCAATTTCAAAAAAAAAAAAGAATTGTAAATAACAACTTTATTCTCATGTTTCACCTTAGTACTAGAAATAAAATTCTGAAAACCAAAGAGAATGTTGTATCAACTAAATTAACTTTAGGATGTGCATATTCACTGGGCCTCAGCCTATCTATCACCTCCCCAATGAAATAATCAGTGTACTTCCCTCTCCACCAAAGGGAAAATAGCAGAGAAATGGGTTCTTGACTCTACTAAGTATAACACTGAGTAGTGCTGATGTCATTATTCACTTTATTATCTCTATGATCTACTCCAAGAACCTCTGAGGCATTCCTGCTCATTAAGAATAAACTCAGGATACAAATTTAGCAAGCATTTTGTAACTTTTTTTTTCTTTTTCAATCTTCAAATTGCCCTGTAAATGGCCACGGATCCCTGTGTAACAAGCTTAGAGGGAAATTCATGGAACAGAATTTGCTATATTACAACACGTCTGATAGAGATTAGGAGCAAAGTAATTTTCTTTCACAGGTAAGCAGTTAGGAACACAGGTATAAGAGAATGTAGGTGCTGCCCTGGGGGATTCCAGCAAATACAGAGCCAGAATACCTTCATGCCACTCCTCAGTCATGAGTCACCACCAGGTCCTCAGTGATTTTAGGGTATTAACTATTGAGGGGATGTTGTAGTCAGCTCCCCACTGCTGAGGTGGACATCAAAACCAGCCACAGCGTAGAGGAGGAAGGGATTTGTTTGAAGCTTACGATCCAGGGGAAGTTCCATAATGGCGAAAATGGCTTGCCCCTTTCACAGACCCAAGCAGAGAGAAACCACCACTAGCCAGCACTCACCAAAAGCAAGCACACATGGGCAGCACAACAGCAGGGCACCAACAGCCAGCAGCAGTGACATGACCCCCTAGTAGTCTGCCTGCTGGGGACTGAAGCTATAAACTCAATTTTAATAAAACACCTGAATCTTTGGGGGACATACATTCAAACTACCACAGAAGGTCATGTTATATATGTGGGTAGACATTAGGCTTAGAGGTCATTAAAGCAAAGACCACACCTCGGTGCTTTCCTGATAACAACAGAAAGAAAATTGCCCCTCCCTCCTGAACAGAGGTCCTGTCAGGGCCTGTCAATCACTCAGCTGGCTAAGTGACCACCCTTCACCTACAGATGTGCTAAAGAGGTAGAAGGAATAGCTGGCTCATTAATGGGACAATATACTACTATGCCCCAAGAAACCCCTCCCTGCACACAGGTGCTGGAAGATCCTCAATGCTGATTCTGCTTGCTTTTCTGAAGTCTAACTCAAAAAGCTTAGCATGTTCTTTTCTTTTCCTGTGTGTGTGTGTGTGTGTGTGTGTGTGTGTGTGTGTGTGTGTGTCTAAGATCCTTAGCATGCATGTCCTGACACCACTGGGCTTTTCTACCTTTATATCCCCAGTCTCAAGCCCCTGATCCAGCACCGCCCTTTCTGTTTCTTATGGGAAACCCTCCCATACTCCTCTCGGGAGTACTTTTCTATATCTTCTTAATAAAGACTACTTTTGCCTTTTTGACCTCTTTGTCCATATTCTGTAATTTGCCTTTGGTGGGTGACAGCAACTTAAGAGCCTTAGCCACTTCAGTCTCGTCTATCAGGTCAGAGAGGTCCCATTGTTCTTTCCACTTACGTTGGTCTTAATGCTGTCATGAATGGGGTACTACCAACTGAAAATTAAATTCAATTACCACACAGGTGCTGCTTTCAACCTGTCCAACAGTAACTGCCTTGTTGTAGACCGTAACCTTGGAGTACTAGGAATCTCACAGAAATCAGTCTTTTTTATTGGCTTGTCTGTAATGGGAACATTTCTCTCCAATGTATTTTCATTTTCCTGAACTTTCATTTCTGTAGCTAATGTATGCTTTTACTAATTGATAGTTTCATTTCCCTGCACAAGTAGGAACAAGAATATCCCTGCCTTCCAGAAAATCCGTTAAATCACTTTTGGAAAATTGAAAGTTGACAGTCCACTTGTCATATATTTCTCACAGTAGTGTGATTAGATTTCTTTTTCATTGTCTTTGCGTTTTTTATTAGATATGGACATACTCAATATGTAAACAGCACATGTTGGTACCATCCTTACACTCATCTCTGTCCCCCCCACCCCGAAGGGACCCTCCTTATTGGGGATACTGGTCATCCCCATGGGGATTATGGGTTGTTCATTGTGGGGATAGCAATCAGTTATAGGGAAGAGACAATGTCTCTGTGTGTAATGTCCCAACTTGTGGCTTGAATCTTTCCTCCCCTCTCTTCTGTGAATTTCCCTGAGCCATGTTGGGTTCGTTTTTAGGTCTACTTCAGGGATGGGCTCTTGGGAGCCTCTGTGTCTTCTGGATCTCTGATTTGGTAGGAGTTGAGTGTTCTCTGTGTTTATCCCCTTCATCCTTGTGTTGATATCAGGTTGACCAAGAAAGCAGCACTCTTGCTTATTTCCCTAATTACTCTATGGTTTCAGCTGGATCCCTAGTGAAGTGTGAAGGGCTGGTTCCCTCCTCAGGTCCTGTATCCATCTGAAAAATGGAAGCAGATTCTCCAATGAAGAGTGAAATCAGCACCAGTTAAATGGAATAACCATTGTTAGTTTAGAGAGAATGGAATAGGTTTAGGCCCTCTTGTAGCCCAAGATTGGTGGGAGCTGAATATTGGAGAGCAAACTTGTTATTTGGATATGATTCTGACTTGTTTCCCAGTTCCAGCTATGGTTTCCTTTCCACTGAGTGGATCTGTCAGCCAACACAAGAGCAGATGGTTACCCACTATGGCTGTGTGCCACTATTGTACTTGTGTGAGCAACACGTTAGGTTGTTTGCTTCTGAGTAGTTAGATCTCGAGTTTCTTGGACAGATGTTGGCCATTTTTGCCCAGTAGCTCACGTAGCACCTCCTGGCACTAGACGAGCTAACTGTCTGGGGACTGGCTGTCTTCCAGATTCCAGCCAGGTCTCTCCACGTTCCATACCAATAGTATATTCAGTAGTAGGGTCTTACCATTAACCTCTGGTGAGTAATCAAGTGCACGGACAGGAGTCTGTCTTCTTTTGGAAAATTTTTTGGGTCTCTTTGATCAACAGCTAATTGTGGATGTTAACTGCATCCTGGTACTTGGCCAGTGACAAGGTAAAAGAAAAAGAGGAAATATAAAAGGCAAAGAAAAAGAGAGAGAGAGAGAAACAGGAGAAAATTAAGGTTAGGCTTCATCTCACCCTCTTTAAGGCCCTTTGATTCGGGTGTTCCCTCTAAGGTCCTAATGAGGGTTCAACCTTTTATTCTGTCTTTCAAGATATAAGATTTTACGGTACCAGTTCTATTTGGGTCCAGGTTTGTCTCCCCCCCCCCCCCCACAACCCTTACCATCTCCTCCAGACCCACCCTCCCTATTGTCCAAGATGCCTATTATTTATGTCAGCATCTCAGGCTGATCCAGGTTAGGAGCCACAGATGAGTGACACCATGCAGCAATTGTCTTTCTGTGTGTGACTGGGTAAGTTCACTGAGAATGATCTGTTCAAGTTCAACCATTTTTCTACAAGTTTCATTGTGTCACTTTTTTCTAACTGCTGAGTAGAATTTCCATCATGCAGATATACCACATCTTGGTTATCCATTCATCCAATGATGGGCATTTGGGTTGATTCTAGTTCTCAGCTATTGTGAATTGAGCCACTATAAATATGGTTGAGCAAATATCTCTGAACTGAGGCATGGAGCTTTTAGAGTAAATGCCCAGTAAGCAAATAACTGGGTCTGCTGGTAACTCTATAGTCAACCTTTTTAGGATCCTCCATATTGTTTTCCATAATGGTTGTACCATCTTACATTCCCACCAAGAGTGAATAAGAGGGTTCCTATTTCTCCACATCCTCATCAACATTTGTTTCATTTGATTTTTTTCTTTAATATTTTATTTTATTTATTTAAGAGAGGGAAATATGGAGAGAGAATGGGGATTCCAGGGCTTGCAGCCACTGCAAATGATCTCCATATGCGTGCACCACCTTGTGTATCTGGCTTTTGTGGGTCCTGGGGAAATGAACCGAATTTCTTTGGCTTTGCAGACAAGAGCCTTGGCCATTAAGCCATCCCTCCAGCCCTTCATTTGATTTTTTTTTTTTTTTAATTTTTTCTATCCTTTCTGGGGTAAGGTGAAATCTCATAGTTGTTTTAATTTGTGTTTCCCTGATGGTTAGGGATGATGAAACTTTTCTTAAGTATGTGTGTTCCATTTGTATTTCTTACTCAGAGAACTCCCTGTTCAGTTCTCTGCCCCACTTTGTGAATGGGTTGTTTGATTTTTTTATTGTTTAGGTTTTTGAGTTCCTTGTCGATCCTGGAAATTAGGCCTCTGTCAGTTGTATAGCTGGCAAAATTTCTCTCCCATTCTGTGTGTAGTATATTGGCCCCACTCATTGTATATTTTTCTGTGAAAAAACTTTTCAGCTTCATGAGATCCCAATGGTTGGATAATTAAGTTCCTAAGCTACTGAAGTTTTGTTAAGGAAGTCGTTTCCTACTACTATATAGTGGAAAGATCTTCACATTTTTTCTTTCAGTACTAGCAGAGTTTCCAGTCTTATATTGAGGTCTTTGATCCATTTGGACTTGATTTTTGTGCATGGAGAGATGTGAGGGTTTAGTTTCATTTTCCTGCATATAGTTGTCCAGTTTGTCCAGCACCATTCATTGAATATGCTGTCTTTTTTCTAGTCTACATTATGGTCTTTGTTGAATATCAAGTAGCTGTAGTTGAATGAGCTAAAGTCCAGATTCTCTATTCTGTTCCATTGGTCTATACTCCTGTTTTTTTAATGCCAATACCATGTTGTTTTTGTTAGCATGGCTTTGTAATATAGTTTAGAACAGGTATGGTGAAGCCACCAGAGGTATTTCTTTTCCTGATGATGTGCTTGGATATCCAAGGCCTGCTACAATTCCATATGAATTTTGAGATCATTTTACCTACCTTTGTGAAGAAAAATGCTGGGACTTTTATTGGTATGGCATTAAATCTGTGTATTGCTTTTGGTAAGATTGCCATTTTCACAATGTTAATTCTGCCTAACCAGGAGCATGGGAGGTCTTTCCATCAATTTCTTTCAATTTCTTTCTTGAATCTTTTTATATTTTCAATATATAAGTCCTTCACATCCTTGGTTAATGTTATTCCAAGGTATTTTATTTTACTTTTTGTTGTTGTTGTTGCTATTGAAAATGGGACAATGTTATTAATTTCTTTCTCTGTACCTTTGTCCTTTGCATATAGAAAGGCTACTGATGTTTGATTTTGTATTCTGCTACTTTGTAAAAGGAGTTAAACACCTATAAGAGTTTTGAGATGGTGGCTCTCAGTTTGCTTATGCATAGAAACATGTCTCCTGCAAATAGGGCTAACTTAACTTCTTTCTTTCCAATTTGTATCCTTTTTATTTCTTTCTCCTGTCTTATTGCTTGGGCTAGGACTTCTAGAACTGTGTTAAAGAGCAGAGGTGAGAGTGGGCACTCTTGCCTTGTTCCTGATCTCAATGGAATTCCTTAAATCTTTCCCCATTAAGTATTATTTGGGCTTTAGGTGCTTTATATATAGCCTTTATTATGCTGAGATATAAACCATCCATGCCTGTTCTCTCCAACATTTTGATCATGAAGTGATATTGTTATTTTGTCAAAGGCCTTTTCTGCATCTATTGAAATGACCATGTGGTTTTTTTGTGTTTAAGTTTATTTTTGTGATGTATTACATTGACAGATTTCCATATGTTGAACTAACCCTGCATTCCTGGGATAAAGCCTACTTGATCAAAGTGGATAATGTTTTTATATGTTTTTGAATTGTGAGGATTTTGTTCAGGATCTTTGCATCTACATTCATCAGGGATATAGGCCTGTAGTTTTCTTTTCTTGTTGTATCTCTATCTGGTTTAGTATTAGGTTGATACAAGCTTCATAAAAGGAATTGGGGATCTTTCCCTTTTCTCCAATTATTTGATGCAGTTTGAGATAAATTGGTTTCAGTTCTTCAAGGAAGGTATGATAGAATTTGGCTGGGAAGCCATCTGGTCCTGGACTGTTTTTTGGGGGGAGTTTTTTGATTACCTTTTCAATCTTAATGGGTGTGGTAGGTTTGTTTATGAGATTAATATGCTCTGAGTTTTGCTTCAGTAGGTGGTATGTGTGGAGTAGAGGTTTTGGAAATATGTACTGATGATTCCTCCAATTTCACTTATCTGTTGTGATCTCTCCTTTTTCATTTCTAATTTTGTTAATTTGAAGCATCATTTTTTTGGCTTAATCAAATTAGCCAGGGGTTTATCAATGTCATTTATTTTTTTCAAAGAACTAGCTCTTTGTCTCATCAATTATCTTAATTGTTTTCAGAGTTTCCAATTCATTAATTTCTGCTCTGATCTTGATTATTTCTTTCCACCTTGATCTTTTTACTTTTTTTGAGAGAGAGAGAGAGACAGAGACAGACAGACAGACACACACACACACACACAGAGAGAGAGAGAGAGAGAGAGAGAGAAAGAGAATGGGTGCGCCAGTGCCCTCTCAGCTGCTGTGACTGAACTCCAGACACTTTCACCCCCTTGTGGACAAGTGTGTCATTGCACCCTTGTGTCACTTTTTGCATCTGGCTAAATATGGGACCTGGAGAATCGAACCAGTGTTCTTAGTCTTGACAGGCAAGCGCCTTAACTGCTAAGCCATCTCTCCAGCCCTACCTGGAGCTTTTGGTGTTGGATTCTTATTTTTCCAATGGATGGTTAGGTTATTGTTTTGGGATCTGTCTTTGTTATGAAGGCATTTTGTGCTATGAATTTTCCCTAAGGACTGCCTTTATTGTGTGCCATAAGTTTTGGTATGATGTGTTCTCATTGTCATTCAATTTTAGAAAATTTGCAATTTCATTTTCTATTTCATCCACTACTCATTTATTGTTTAAAAGTGTATTATTCAGTCTCCAGGAGTTCATGGAATTCCTGGCACATCTCTTGTTGCTAATTTCTAGCCTTACAGCATTGTGACCTGGTGGAATGCAGGAAATTATGTTGACTTTCCTAAATATATGGAGGCAGGTTTTATGGCCCAGTGTATGATCTATTTTAGGGAAGGTTCCATGGGCTGCTGAGAAGACTATGTATTCTGTAGATTTGGGGTAGAATGTTCTGTAGTTGTCCATTAGGTCTAGTTGATCTATGGTATTGTTGAGCTTTCTTACTTTCCTATTGATTTTGTGTTTGGATGATCTGTTTATTGCTGATAGTGTAGTATTAAAGTCCCCAAATATGATGGTGTTGGTGGTTATTTCTGTTTTGTTGTCAAGTACATTTTGTTTTATTAATTGTGGTGCTCCTGTGTTTGGTGTACAAAGATGATGATTTTGACATCCTCTTGTTGGATCATTCCTTTGATAAGTAAGAATTGGCCTGTTTTGTCTTTTTTGATTACTTTTGGTTTGAAGTCTACTTTATCCGCTTGCTTGTTTCTTATTTCTGCTCACTTGGAATATTATTTACCACTCATTCACCCTGAGGGGGTATCTGTCCTTAGTGGTGAGGTGGGTTTCTTGAAGACAGAAGATTAAGGGGTCTATTTTTCTGAACCACCCAGTTAACTTATGTCTCTCAATGGGTGAATTAAGGCTATTAAGATTTAGGATAATAACCGTGAGGTTTGACTTAATTCCTACATATTGTGGTGGTTTATGTGGTTTGGTGTTTTCTTGGACTTTGTAGTTTTTTGCACCTTCTCTGAGTTTGGTTACTGTTAGATGCTTCTTGTAGGCACTTGAGGTTGGTTGTTTGACTCTTATGTGTGGAGAATTTCCTGAAGTACTCTCTGTAGGTTTGGCTTTGTGTTAATATAGTTGTAGAGCTAACTTTTATAGTGGAAAGTTTTTCTTTCACCATCTATTATGAGGGCTACTTTTGCTGGGTAGAGTAATTTGGGTTGGATGCCATAGGTTCTGAAATTTTTCAGTGTTCCATTCCAGGCCTTTCTGGCTTTCAGGGTTTCCATTGAGAAGTCTGAAGTAATTCTGATGGGGTAACCTTTACATGTAATGTGTTGTTTCTTCCTAGCTGCTTTTAGGACTTTCTCTTTGTTATCAATGTTTAGAATCTTAATGATAATATATCTTGGAGAATTTCTCCTTTGGTCCAGTCTGTTTAGAGTTCTATTAGCTTTTTGTATCTTGATGGGACTCTCTTTTGAGAGCATAGGCAAATTTTCTTTGATAATTTTGTTGAATAAGTTCTCCATGTCTTTAGTCTGAAATTTTTCCCCTTCTCGTATACCCATTATCTGAATGTTGGGATGTTTAAGGCTATCCCATAGTTCCCTCATGTTCTGTTCACAAAAAAATTTGAACTTTTGCAAATTTTTGGACTCATGAACTGTTTCTTCTCTCTTGTCTTCCAGTTCTGAGGTTCTGTCCTCCACATGACTGACTCTGTCCTTGAGAGCTTTTATAGAGGTTCAATTTAGTTTGTATATTCTATTGCCTTTTTATGTATAGTATCCATCCCTCTGTCGAGATCCCTTTTCATGTCATTTTCTGATTTTCTTAATGCTTTTTGGAATTTATTCTTTCATTCATTTATGTCTTCATTGAGTTTGTCCAGCTGATTATTGAGGTCCTCTTTCTTTTGCCTCTCCTGATCACTTACCTGTCTTTGGAAGACTTCCTGAATTTTTTTCTATTAGGTCTAATCTAAGGAGGACAGCATTCACAACAATTGTTGGGACCTTTGTTGATTTTCTGAAAGTTCTGCTAATTGCTTGGCCAGGGTCGAATAGCTTGTGTCTTCATTTTGGGGTTCTGATCCTGTTGCCTCCTCTATGTCTTGATTAGAGACATTGTGGGACTAGGCAACCTTGTTGGAGTTACTTCCATTTGATTTTTCATGTTATTCTTTCTGTGCTGTGGTCTTCCTATCATAGTGTGGGAATCTTATTTAAACCAGGAGGAAGCTGTAGTTTATCCTTAAAGTATCTCCAGTGATTATTCCCTTTTATGTTTGACTAGAATAGGCTTCTGATGGCAAGGGAACCTGTCTGTTCAGGTGGGAGGAGTCCATGTGGCTCTGCTTGGGATCTGAAGACCAGGTGGAGGGGCTCATTGGTCAGTGAGTTGGGTTATGGAACTGTGCAGTGGGGTGGGCTGATGGGATGTGGTAAGGGGGGATGGGATAACACTGTCTGGTGGTGTGGCTGGGCAGGATGGGGGGCCACTGACATGTTCAAGTGGGAGGTAGATGGGACTGTGGGGTCTGGTGATGCAGCAAAGCAAGAGGGGGAAATGACTGAAGGGTCCAGTGACATGGAGATATGGCGGGGGGGGGTTAGGTGGAATGGCAAGGGCTGGTGACACAGTGGGGCAGGGGATGGGGCGGTGGTCCTGGTAGTGGGGAAGGGGAAGAAAGCCAAGGGAGGGAAGGAGGAATTAGAGCATGCTGACCAGGATCTGTGGAGCCTGCATGTAATGCAGGTATGAACATAGTCTGTGGCATGATTTGGTGGGGTGATGGGGGTTGCAGTTCCAGTTGTGGGGAAAGGGAATAAAGTCCCTGGAGGGAGGGAGGGAGGGAGGGAGGGAGGGAAATGGCCTGGATTCATGGAGCCTACAGGTAGCACAGGAGCAAACCTGCTCTGCAGAACAACAAGGTGGGGGGATGGGGTGGCAGTCCCTGTTGTGGGGAAAGGGAGGAAAGTTACAGGAGGGAGGAGAGCCATGAGAAGGAGGGAGGGACAGAAGGAATAAGAATGAGAGCTGGCTGGCCTGGATCTGCAGAGCCTGTATGTAGTGCAGGAATGAACCTGGTCCTTGGCACAGTGGCTAGCGTGGATGCTGGTGCGGCAGCTGGGATGGCTGCTTGAGGGGTTTGAGGGACTGGTGGGCTATCTGAAAACATGGGAGTCAGTAGATTCCATTATGTACTCCTCCATGACCTCCCACTGGAGGTCTGCTAGGACCACCATAGCCTAAAATCCCCACTGATCTTGTCTTTCCTTCCTTGCAAGGTGAAGCATGGTTAGGCAGATGCCATCTTGACCAGAAGTCCATTTTCTTTTCTTTTTTAATTATTTGAGAGAGACAGAAAGAGAGAGAGAGAGACAGAGAGAGAGAGAATAGGTGCGTCAGTAGTCTCTCAGCCACTGTGAATGAACTCCAGATGCATGTGCCCCCCTGTGCACATATGTGACATTGCACCCTTGTGTCACTTTTGCGTCTGGCTAAATGTGGGACATGGAGTTCGGTTGGGTGTTCTTAGGCTTGGAATGCAGGAGCCTTAACCACTAAGTCATCTCTCCAGCCCTTTCCTTCCTTTTTATTGTTGTTGTTCTTGTTGTTGGACTATGAGAAGGTAATAGGGTCCCACTATGTAGACTAATCACTCCTTAAGTAGCTGCACTACACCACATCTGGTTTCTCATTGAAAATATACTTGAGGACAAATCTTTACACAACCTGCTCTGATTATGATGTGGCTCTGATAGAAATGTTAACATGCTTTACTTAATAGACTTTACTATTAAAATGAGAGTAAAGAATCAAGACCTTGTCTGGTCAGTGGCTTGTGGAAATTTGTAGTGGGATAGGGGCAGGGAATGAGTAATGAGACCAATAATTTTCATTCTGTACATGCAAAATTTCATATGCCCATAACATAACTGCATTTGGTGGATGAAAATACACAGATTATATAATCTGGACTTCTAGAATATTCATAGCTAAAGATGCAAATTTGAGAGTAAACCTAATGTAAATGCAATTCAGAGCCATGGATTTGGATGAAACTATCTATGGAGAAGATAGGAAATGTACAAAGACTACTTTCTGAGACTCAGTGATGTTTAGAAATAAAAGGAGAAACCAGTAACATAGAATGAGAAACATCACTGAAGAAATGTACAATCTTGGAAGAGAAAAGAATAAAGTGAATTCATAATGTACTATTGGTAAACTAATGGTATCCCATGCTACTGAGAGTAGGAGAAAGTTAAAACAAAAGAGGGATTACTGAAAAGACTGGCAATGTACAGAAGTGATTTCACTAGGGAGTTTGGAGACATAGGTGCCTTAGAGCTTATTAAAGTAAAAAATGCAATGTGAGACTGCAAAAACAACAAAAAAGTTTTCTTTAATAAGTTGTACTATAAAGATACATAGAGAATGATGGAAACAGAACAGAGAATGGAGTCTAGAAAAAGGGTAAAATTAGAGCCGGGTGTGGTGGCGCACGCCTTTAATCCCAGCACTTGGGAGGCAGAAGTAGGAGGATCACCGTGAGTTCGAGGCCACCCTGAGACTACAGAGTGAATTCCAGGTCAGCCTCAGCTAGAGTGAGACCCTACCTCAAAAAAAAACCAAAAAAGAAAAGAAAAGAAAAGAAAAAAAGAAAAGAAAAGAAAAGAAAAGAAAAAGGGTAAAACTGAGGCAGCTGTATAATCCCAGAATTTGGGAGATGGAGCCAAGAGGATCAATGATTCAAGGTCATCTTCAGTGGACATAGTGAATTCAGGTTTGCCTGAGCTATATGAGACCCTGCCTCAGAAAAGAGAACAGAGATCTGCATTCAGTTTGTAAAGGATAAGACTGTTGTTACTATGATGTAAGTAGATATTTTACATTTTCAAGATTGAGAAATCACAAATTTATTTGATGACATGAAAGAATTGGGACAATCATGTAATGGCTTTCCCAAAGTATAATATTTTGTTTATGATACTCATAATATAAGATACATAAGTACTGTCATTTTTAGATGGGATCTATATTAACACACTCTTAATCACATTCTTAAGTCTTTAAGGTAAACAAAACAGTAAATTATATCTTTTTTAAAAATATATATTTTTTAATTTATATTATTCTGATTTTACATTCATAGTATTGGTTCCATTGTCCTCCTCCCTGTCCTCCTACTTTCAAAGGGACCTTCATCAATGGGGAATGTGGGTCATGCATTGGAAGGTTAGTCAAGAGTTCTGGGGGGTATGCCCCACTCTCTGTGCATAATGCCCCAACTTGTGACTCTAACAATCTTTCCGCCCCCTCTTCCGCAAGTTTCCCTGAGCCACATTGGGGTCATTTTAGTTCTGCTTCAGTGATGAGGTTTTTGGGAGCCTCTGTGTCTCTGGATATCTGGCTTAGTTGGACTTGGATGTTCTCTGTGTTTACCTCCTTCAGCCTTTTTCTGGTGTTGTGATCCTACTAACTTCTCTCTCCATTGGAGAATTTGCTTATCTTTTTTCAGGTGGACAAGGAACATGAAGGGAGGATCAGCTAACCACACCTCTCCAGGACCCCAGCTGAAACCACAGAACAACGCAGGGGAAGGGCAAGAATACAACATTCCTGGCGATCACAACACCAGTAAATTATATCTTGATTGTTAGCACTTGCCAGTTTCTGTGCTGTACATGTAAATTTCTAGTTAGCAACGTAAGAAGAAATAAGTTCAGTGAAATTTATGGATCAGCTAACCACACCTCTCCAGGACCCCAGCTGAAACCACAGAACAACGCAGGGGAAGGGCAAGAATACAACATTCCTGGCGATCACAACACCAGTAAATTATATCTTGATTGTTAGCACTTGCCAGTTTCTGTGCTGTACATGTAAATTTCTAGTTAGCAACGTAAGAAGAAATAAGTTCAGTGAAATTTATGGGACATAGACATAGTAGGTAAAATAACTTCAAGATGGAATAAAAAACATAAAGTAAAAAGTTTTGAATTTTTAACTATTGCATTTGGCCTTAACATAAAGAAGTTAAGTATAAATTAATTTAATTATTTTTAATGATAATCTGTGTTAAATAACCATCCAAAAAGTTCATGAAAGTTTACTATATATATAATTTTCTTATTTGAGAGAGAGAAAGAAGGAGAGAGAGAGAAAAAAGGAATGGGTACACCAGGACCTCCAGCTACTGCAAATGAACTCCAGATGCATGTGCCCCCTTGTGCATCTGACTTACATGGGTCCCAGAGAGTCTAACTGGGATCCATTGGCTATGTAGGCAAGCACCTTAACCACTAAGCCATCTCTCCAGCCCTGAAAGTTTACTTTTTGCAAAATTATATGATTAGCACACTCACACTGTTGGGTAGGGCTCTTAGGATTCACTTTCATAAGCCATTTTAAAAATATTTGTTCTCAAACTAAGTGCAAGAGAAACCATTTTGTATTTTAATCCATTCAAAGTCCAGAAGGCAAGCTGGGCATGGTAGCCCATGCCTTTAATCCCAGCACTTGGGAGGCAGAGGTAGTAGGATCACCATGAGTTCGAGGCCACCCTGAATTCCAGGTCAGCCTGAGTTAGAGTGAGACCCTACCTCAAAAAAAAAAAAAAAAAAAAAAAAAAAAAAAAGCCCAGAAGGCAGAGGAATTAGGTCCACAAAATATAATTCATTTAAGAATTTTTTTGGTTACTTACTACTTCAATAAGACAGAAGAATTTAAAATCATGACTTGATGACAGTTGGAAGGACTTTATTATAGCATATCATGAAATATTGGAACCAAAGATCGTTTAAAAATCCCTTCCAGCTTAGTTATTCTGTGAATCTCTTTGACTATACCAAGTGTTGGGAATATGAAAATAAAGGCCCTATGCAACTGACAGTCCATTGGAGAGACTGTATGGATAAATAATGAGCCAAACTTTGTAGGTTTGGGTAGAGAGCATGCTGTTCTCAACTCTGATCAACTGATTGCAAAGTCTATAATTTTCTGATAATGTGATACAATTAAATAATCAGTAATAGAGAAAATTAATGATACTCTTGGATCAAGATGACAGTAAATTTCTAAAACATAGATGGTCATCTAAACTTTTCTCTCCGAATTGTCTTTTTCATGATATGATACAATTGATAAAAATTATAATAAAATTTTTTGATGACATAAAGAACTAATATTGTATGATATGATACAATTGATAAAAATTATAATAAAATTGTTTTTGTTGACATAAAGCATACTAGCAGGGAAATTTAAAAGAAAGATAATAAAAGATGAAGTCATTCCCACATGAAAAGTTAGCCTAATGTAACCCAGAAGTTTGCTAAATTTTTAGGATATATAATGTTGAACTTCAGAATTAAAAGATGTGATTTCTATGCCTGGGACACTAGCAAATTGCTTGTTTTCATTATGGCTTTCAATGAGCCTTGGATAAGTGTGAGCCAAAGTGGTGTGATACTGGGAGGCCAAGGGATAAATCGCTGGGCCAGCTTGTTCTCCCTCACCAAACCAATAAAGACCTTCATTGGACACTCACTGACAGTTGGTTAACAAGTCCATATAATCACACCAAAATCTATTCTTATTAAAAGTTTACAGCTGTACGGAAAGTGTTCAGAATGCCTTCAGTGTTCTTTGCAGTAGAATAATATTGTTAATGCTTAATCAAAAAACACAAATGTGGATCTAAGAGTGATGGTTCTTTTTGTCTTATTATTATTTCTTTAAGGAAACTTGCAATTATGATTAAATAATAATCTCAAATATGTAAACATAAATAAATCTATATTTTTGTAATCTATGAATGGAAAGGCATGATTTATTTTAATTAGATTTTATTTTTTTAGAAAGGTAATACTCTTATATATCTCCTATGCCCCACCCCCATTCCACTGAGGGCCCTCTTCAGTGGGATGGTTGCTATTCATTATGAAGCCCTGAAGGCTTCAGACAGTTTCTGGAGGGCAGGGTGATGCTTCGGGCTAATGCCACCCACCCTGAGTTTCTTATAGTCTTTCTGTCCTTCCACAATGTTCCTTGAGCCTTGGCAGGTATCTTAGAAATCTGATTCACTGTTGAATTCTCTGTAGCCTCTGAATTTCTGTTTTCATGATTTATTTTATCTGTTTTCATATTATTTAATGATACATATAAGAAAGGATAGCAAATAAAGTTATTCATGTTGTAAATGGTAAACAAGCCACAATATTCATCGTTACCCAGTGACCAGCTAAGACATCCAATCTACCTTCTAATACAAAGAAATACAAGATTTAACAAGAACCATAAAACTAAAAAGAGGATAACTGACTTAGTATTAAAATATCATGTTGTTAGAATCTTTTGATACCATTAGCTTTAATGTGATATACTAATGAATTCCAGAAAAATGTGCCACTTTGTGCATCTGACTTTACATGGGTACTGAAGAATCAAATCGTGGTTATTGGGCTTTGCAGGCCAGTGCCTTAGCCACTGAGCCATTTCTTCAGCCCTACAATGTCTCTTATTTTGGTAGCAGAATTCATTAAAGTCATTCTTTTTTTTTTTTTTTTTTGGTTTTGCGAGGTAGGGTCTCACTCTGGCCCAGGCTGACCTGGAATTAACTATGTAGTCTCAGGGTGGCCTCGAACTCTCAGTGATCCTCCTACCTCTGTCTCCCGAGTGCTGGGATTAAAGGCGTGCGCAACCACGCCAGGCAAAGTCATTCTTTTTTAGAAATTGTACTTAATAGATTCAGATACAGAATATTTTGGTTCATTTTTAGACAAAAGTACCTAATTTTGGTTCCAGTTCACATAAATGATATCATGTGATTAGGAAGATTTTATGTGTGCATTGAAAAAAACCATTGAAATACAAATGAAATATAAAACGTATGTAAGAGATCACTAATCAAAACAATACATAAAAGGACATAATATTGAATAAATTTCCAATATAATCTATTTATAATTGGGATGTAATTGTTATGTTCCTTAAATGTATGTTATTTTTCAGTTTTATACTAGATAAATATAAGGATTACTTTGTACATATGAGATTTTCTTACTTTATTACTAGCACAAATTTGTGTTATTATGATCCTTTCAGGTACTAGAAATACCACCTCACTTAGGCCTTACTGTACTAATGAAACTTGTGAAACAGCAAACTAAGTAGTAAATTTTTTTATAATTTATTTTTGGTCTTTTGATGCATAGTGTTGAAACAGGGTGTTAGGAGTTCCAGGACGTTCCTTGAATCGCAAACTCTAGGTTCACATTTGCATTTACCATAGAATTGGCCAAACAAAACTGAGAAGAATAATTATTAAATTATTATATTTGTTGAGGGAAGTACAGAACCAAAGAAAGGAAAATGTATACACACCCCTGTGGTCTAAGATCAAACATGGTGGGACTGGAAGAAAAGTAAAAAGAGAGTTAGAGAGGAAAGAAAAGAAAGTACAAAGAGTTTTTGCATGTGGAAGGCAGAAGTAGGGGTCAAGGGGTTCTCTCCTCATCTTGGGCAGAGCTGAGGAAACTCACCATAATCTGGAGTTCACAAGTAATGCATGGGCTTCCAAGAGGCATTGCCCTCCCTCGGTAAACATATTTATAATCTTAGGTGGTAGGTCCTACCTTCTGGCTCATCTGAGCCAGAGAAATTGCTGGCTGGTTTGGATTAGAGGCAGTCTCAGGAAGAGGCTAGCCATGATGCCAAGTTCTGGGGGCTGAACCTGACCAACCTGACCAACAATGTTAGGATTAAATCCTAGGAAAGAAGAGCTCCCTCCCAGGAGGGGCCCAGGTTGTTTGTGGAAAAACAGATCTAAGGAAAAGATAGGGGAAGGAGTCATATCGTACTTTGATCTCTAGCAAGTGCAGATTGCAGACAGCAGACATTTCTGTCTTACTTTCAGGGACCCAGTCACCCTACCTGTCTAACAAAGCTCCCTGACTCCCTTTCAGTCTCATTCTAGGCCAGGCTGATCTGGAACTCACTCTGTAGTTCAGGCTGGCCTCCAGCTCAAGGTGCTTTCCTACCTCCCCAGTGGTAGGATTAAAAATGAGAGCCACCACACCCAGATAAATATTCAGTTTTAAAGAGCCTGCTTACACTAGTTTAAGAATGCTTTGTACATTTCTCCTTTTTTAATATTTATGAAATATTTTATAACTTCTGAGTATGATCACTTTGGAAACCACTTGTCATAAAATCGAAGTAATTATGGAAAAATCCCCATTGGCAAAACTCATACAATTACTTGGTTATTTGACAATGTAGGAAAATGTTCTACTATGCATCACATACATATTTTTTAATTATATGTGAGGTTTATTCAAAGTTTATATAGTGAACAATGCTTAATTCAGTATCCCATGTGACATAGCACTGTGCAATACAACTTAAATAATATTAAGTTAATATTTGAGAGAAACATCACTACTATTTAAATTTTTTTGTATTGTTCATTACTCTTTAAGATATGTTTTTTTCCTTCATAATAGCTTTACATCTCATGAGAAATTTATCTAATACTTTAGAGAAATTAAAACTTCATATCCAAATCTAGCTTTGGTCAATATTATTAGAGATTCCAGAACATCTATCAGCCTGATTAATTTTATTCTCCAATGGAAAAAGTAGTATGTTTCAAATCAATTACAAGAAAATCTTTTCAGCATATACATAGGTATGATATAAGGCTATGCATGTTCATATGTTTGGTTGCTCATGCGTGTGCAGGTGCACATAAACTAGTAAGTGTATGTGTGTATGCGTGCCAGAGGTTGAGTTGGGTGCCCTCAATTACTCTCCATCCTATTTTTTGAATATTTATTTATTTACTTATTTATGAAAGACAGAGAAAGAGACAGATAGAATGGGCACTCTAGAGCCTCCAGCTAGCTTCAATGAATTCCATGCATGTGACACCTTGTGCATCTAGCTTTATGTGGGTACTAGGTAATCAAATCTGGGTACTTAGGCTTTATTATCAAGTGTTTAACTGCTCAGCCATATCTCTAGCCCTTATTTTTTTTTTAAAGCGAAAACATATTTATTTACCTTTGTCCATGAGAACAGGGAATATTTCACAATTTAGTAGCTCTACAACATAAGGTATTGTCTTAATAGACTATATATAATGTATATATATCACATACTTTTTAATTATGTGTGATATATATGTATAAATCAATTTGCAAGAAGAGAGAGATGATGGGCATGCCTCTTGCTACTTGAAACAGGTTATCTCACTGAACTTGAGTTAGAGCTCATTGATTGGCTAGCTAGTAAGCCCTAAGGTTTTCCTGTCTACCTCACCAGCATGAGGATTATAGGAAGCTTTTACATGGATGCTGGGAATCTTCACACCCAAGCAGCAAACACTTTAGCCACTGAAAAATCAGTCCCCAGGGAATTCATTCTGAGAAACTGTTATATCATCTTTTGAAAGGACATTCGCATGTGTGTTTAATTTTCATGGACTTTAGGAAGAAGAGAACAAATCATAGTGAGGGTGCTCAGCCCTGTTCCATAGGGTGTATGTTCTGAAGGAAATGCATTCCACTCATGGACTATGAGAGTTATGAAACTGGAGTCAGAACCAAACTTGAAATCTTCAAGCAAAGAGAACATCAAACAATGAAATTTTATGAAGATGCTCCAAAATACTTTTAAATTTTTCTGATTTATTTTTATTTATTTACTTATTAGAGACAGAGAGAGGAAGAGAGATAGAACGAGAGTGAGAATAAGCATGCCAGGGCATCTAGGCACTGCAGATGAAGTCCAGACACATGCACCACCATGTGCATCTGGCTCATGTGGGACCTGGAGAATCAAACCAGGGTCCTTAGGCTTTGCAGGCAAGTGCCTTAACCATAAGCCATGTCTCCAGCCCCACCCAAAATCTTTTGAATAGTTTATTCCAAATCAATGAAAAACATACGTCTCTCTATTACAGAGACAAATGCTTTCACAATAAATGAATATCTAAAGTTTTTGAAACACAGCCTGCCAACAGGAAATTAACTGTTTTTAAGTTTCTAAACTTGATATTTAGAAAAAGAGGTCAAGTCTGTCAGAAGAGTGAGTATTTTCAATGTTTTTATAAAAGGAACATGGTATTGTGTAATTGAATACAGTTACATATTGAATATTTTATTTTCATGTATTACTTTAAAGCCTGTATTTATATATTATAAATTACTTTTTCTCCCAAATTGAAAATTTTATAAAAACTAAAATTATTTTGCATTGTTGAAGTTTGAGTATCACTGAAATTACTGGGGAATTTGCCACATCTTATGCTATTTTATTTTATTTTATGTTTTGAGGCAGGGTTTCATTATGTAACTCAGGCTGGCCTTAAACATTATATGTTTTTATGTTGGTGCAGCACTTGAGATACTCCTGTCTCAGTCCTGGAATTATAGGCATATGCTAGTATACATTCAGTTTTTATATATTTTGAACTAGAGAACACTAACTACCAAATAAGTATTTTAATATTAGAAATAAATATTTGAGACCCCCAAATGGGAAGGGGTATTTCATGAAAATAAATATATCATTCCATGGAGATTAAAAGAAAGGCAGACAGATGAAAGGGAGTTCTTTTTTTTTTTCTTCTTAGAACTAGATTAGATTTTGATGTTTTTATTCCAAGAGTGGAACATAGATTTTTTTTTTATAGAGACACAGAGAGAGGGAGAGAGAGAGGGAGAGGAAGACAGAGATGGGTGCGCCAGCAGCCTCTCAGCTGCTGCGAACGAAATCCAGATGCATGCGCCCCCTTGTGGTCAAGTGCAGCATTGCGCCCTTGCATCACTTTGCATCTGGCTAAACGTGGGACCTGGAGATTGGAACCACTGGAGATTGGAACCAGTGTTCTTAGGCTTAGGAGGCAGGAGCCTTAACCACTAAGCCATCTCTCCAGCCCAAACATAGATTTTTTAACATGTTGAAATCAAAGACAAAATGTGGCAAGCATCTCAACAAGAACGAGGTAATGAGAAACATGCATAATGAGGGATGGGGAGATGGCTCAGTGGATAAAGTCCTTGTCTTTCAAGTATGGGGCCCTGAATTCATTACCTAGAACCCACATGAACTTGCCAGGCCTGGTGGTGAATGCTTGTAATCCCAGTGTGTATTCCCTGTGGAGGTGAAGACACACAGATAACTGAGGTTTGTTGTTCACACAGTCTAGCTCAATTTGTGGGATCAAGGCCAACAAGAAATCCTGTTTCAGTAAATGATGATCCTCAATTCAAATGAATAAAACATCCAAGGTTGTTCTCTGGCTTACATACACAAATGCACACATGTGCTTGCAGAATCACAAACACACACACACATGCACATTCAAATCCATACATGCACACTCACACACACATATGCATTACACAAAAACAATGTGCTGTACAAGGAATCACAATCAAGAACATAAAAGTACAGAGCCAACACTAAGGGTATTACTGTATCATCTTCTCAAGCAGATACAGAAATAACACTTCCCTCTATTAGCTACATCTTTTACCTCAGCATTGTATGCCTTATAGCAGTTGGAAAATACTAGAATAAGAATTTAGAAGCTTGGCATAATAATATAGATAGTGGTGAAGTAAAATCCTGCAGCCTTATGGGAAAATTATGGAGTATAAAACAAGAAATAGATTCCTAAATTCCCATCTTTCCTCGGTTGCTCAATCCACCAAGCTGTAATTCCTTAGGTTGTGCCAACCTGAGCAATTCTTATTCACAACACTGAAAACAATTGGAGGAAGACTGATTCGATTTCAAGCCTGAATGGGTAAGAACTGATGGATAGTTTGATGAAGGTAGTCGTATGATGACTCTTTATGAGAAAGTATTTGACAAGCTGTCAAAACTCTTTTGGAAAAAGAAATGGTGGATAGGGTTGCTCTAAGGAATATGTGTCAATTCAATTCGGTTATTCCTACACCATATTTTGATGCTAGTTGAGTGATCTCTGTGGATCTTATGCTCAAAATTAGGTTAAAGCAAAGTGAGGAGACTGATTCTGAAGCAGTTAGTTATTGTTGTCAAAACACTGGTAAAACCAATGCAAAAATGTTTAAATACATTAGCTATTTTGCTTCATGAAGACTTAAATTATTTGTGATACATGAACAGAGGTTTATGGCTTGATCAAATGATTCAGTGCAAACACTGTGTTTGAGAGATATGAATTCCAAATATTAAAAGTTACCATATTCAAAGAAAATCTGCCAAGAAATAGACAAAGAAAGATAATTCTAGGAAAGCAAAATCCTTCAATCAAAGCAAATTCTTCAAATCAAGCAAAAACTAAATCCTTTAATCTGTCATATGCATAGTAAGAGTAAGAAATTATTGGCATGTTCAGCAGAATATTACTAAAAAAAAAAAAAACCCTAATCTACGTCAACCACTAAGTTTCTCTGTAGTTGTTAATAACTTATAATTTTATGAGGAATACCATCTAAGTACTTCATGTACAGCATTTTAGGCCTCTGTGATCTTAACCTCCTATGCCTCTTGGCTCTTACTCTTTTTAAATCCCTAACTAATCTGTTCTTCCAACACTAGAGTGGCAAGCCACCATGCCCTAACAGAAATAATGAGAGCTGGATGTGAAACTCTGCAGTATGCCTGGCATAATTCTTCTTTCTTTTTACTTTAAAATAATTTTTATTTATTTATTTGAGAGAACAAGAGAGGAAAAGATGCAGACAGAGAGAGAGAGAGAGAGGGAGGGAGAGAGAGAGAGGGAGGGAGAGAGAGAGAGAGAGAGAATGGGTATACCAGGGCCTCTAGCCAATGCAAACAAACTCCAGATGCATGTGCCACCTTGTGCATCTGGCTTATGTGGGTCCTGGGGAATCGATCAAGGTCCTTTGGCTTTGCATGCAAACACCTTAGCCACTAAGCAATCTCTCCAGCCCAGCCCATAGAATACTTCTTGAATTGAAAGGCATCTAATAGCTAATTAACTTACCTACAGCTGGGAGATAGTGAACACCAGAAGCTATATTCAAATGCATAGTGGCTCTGTTCTGACCATGGCTAGTTTATGCCTACCTGACCATCACTCTAACCCTGGGATCTCAAACTGCTCTTCTTCCCTATTCCCAGAGGAAACTTCACCTAATATGTAGCAATTACTTTCAGATTGCTGGGACAAAACACCAAACCAGAAATAGCTTATGGAAGGAAAAGTTTTATTTCTGGTTTATTGTTTTGAGGAGATGTTGCAACATGGTGAATAAAGCATGACAGGAAGAGACAACCTGGTGTCACATCTCCACATCCACATGGGGGGATGTAGACAGAATAAGCTGTGTGTGGTAAGGGGGCTTGGTTATAACACCCCAAAACCTACCCCTAGTGGCAGTGGCACACCTCCTCCAGCAAGGCTCCACCTCTCAAAGGTTCCACCAGCTGGGAATTGAGTATCAGGCTTTAATCACAAAGACTTAAGGCAATGAGGGACATTTTCTATCCAAACCACCACATATACAAGTTACATTTGTATTTACAATAGATGCCAAGTCTGTATTTGATTAGAATATAACACTATTTTTTTTTCGAGGTAGGGTTTCACTCTAGCCCAGGCTAACTGGGAATTCACTATGTAGTCTCAGGGTGGCCTTGAACTCATGGCGATCCTCCTACCTCTACCTCCTGAGTACTGGGATTAAAGGGATGTGCCACCACGCCCTCCTATAGCACTATTGTTATACTCCCATCACAAAGCAACACTAGAACTGACCACTAGATTACTTCCGGGGAGCCTTCATGACAACTGTTTCCTGACTCACTCTCCTCCACTCACTGCCACTGATACACTTCTCTTACTTACAAGACTCAGGCCAAACACTCAATCTCATTTCTACAAAGAAAATCCCTTACCTATATCATGAGAATTGTGTTCTCATACAGACTGTGGTTTAAATCCAGAACTCATCACACTCTGCCATAAGTATAGTTGGTTGCATGCACCTGCCTCTTCTCCACACATATCCTAGAGAACAGACAAATATATTACTTTTTGTGTCTCATGTGTATGTGAAAGTTTTGTGGAAATTTCACTAGGCATTCAAATATACTTTATAAAAAACAAGCACAATGTTAGTAGATCTATACAAGACATTTTTTTCCAATCTTATATAAACTGGGAAAACATATCCCCTGAATTTTTCTGACACTAGTCGGCTTTGTCGAAGTACAGAAATGTTTTCCTATAGCAGTAACATAGCTCTGAAAATTCCTATTCATCCTATATAATTATCTCCTGGTGGTTGGCTATAGCATTATCTATTCTTCCTAATAGCACTATACATTTCTCTCCCATTTGGGATTATATCAGTCTCTGGCGAATACATCACAATGACTGTACTCTGAATGCTATAAATTAAAGTTGGAGCTATGAGATATTGAATATATATATATGTACACATATGAGTTTCAGGTGTTATACTAAAATGAGAATTATCTTTTTACTTTGAAATGAGAAATATCTCTTTACTTTCTTTACTGCAGGGTGTTCCACAATAACATTCTGTATTTTTCTATGTAGTTAAAAGGAAGAGTGCATTTGTGTTTACTGATTTTAAAGAAAAGTGTTATGTTGAAGTTATAGTCAAACATGAACTCAGATCTCACCAGAGGCTCTCTGCAGTTAGCAGCTTCTAACCAAGCCTTGTAATGTTAATATTTTATGAAACTGGCTTAAATGATCAATATAAAAAATACCCGTGCAGGAATATTGTCTCTGCACCCTGCTCTGGCAATCCCACAGTGGTTAGCTATTTGTTTGGAGGTTATAATACCCATAGGCATTCAGGCAAATGTTATTGAGCACTGAAACTTCTTTATGAAAACCAGAAATGAAGAAAGCTGAGGCAGGGGTGGGGAGCAAGATCAGCCTCCACTCCAGGCTTATTCCTCTCTTCTCTCCATGACTCCCCAGGTCTGTTTTCATGTTTTCTTGTCCTTGCTCCCTCAATTCAAAAACATCTCTGATTATTCAGTGCTCTAAACAATCCATTGCCTCCTGCTGCCTCCTTGCCTTCAGCTCACCTAGTCACTGATCATGTACATGAACTCCTTAGACCACCTGCTCTGACTTGTCTCTTTAATCTGTCTCCCTGGCAGTCAGTAGTTCTTCAGCCTGGATGCACTATGCTTGCCTTCTTGGTTTTTTTATAGATCTTTGGGGGACTTCTCTACTCTCTGCCTAAAGAGGAAATCACAAGTAAGATTTTTTTTCCCGTTCTCAACTCTTCTCAAACACGAGTTGCCATCCAGCTTTTTTCAAGGAGTGTATTTAAATGTTTTCCAGTCTGGAAGGGATAGAGGAGATCGTGTGCTGACGCTGCAGGGCTGCATAATGAACCACCACCAGCGCGAAGATCTCCAGAAGTACAGTAGACAGATTGGAGGTGGGGGCAGGGAATCTGTCCCGTCCTTCTGGTGTTTGCCGGAAGTCTTTGAGGTTCCTTGATTGTAATCACATCATTCTAGTCTGCCTGTGTCACCACAGGGTATTCCCTATGTTTCTCTTTCCCTATGACTCTTTGCTTCTTATAAGGACCCAATTTATATTCTGAAGAGCCCACTCTTAAAGAGGCCCCATGGGGAATGAATGTTCTTATTGAATTTCTAGCGAAAAGTATGAATTTTAATATTGAAGAAGGGTAGTTGAACGCTAGATTTTTTTTTTTTTTTTTAGGGAGTTTCAGTTAGGGATTGAGGCCCAAAGAGAACTCTGACATGCCCCCTCGTCTGGGTACAAGAATAGAACTCTTGGTAGGAATGGAACTTGTGTCTGATCAACTCTGACCCACAGCACCCCATGATACACATAGTCTAACATGCTATCTAAATCAAATGGCACAGATGGCCTGGCTCTGGGATCTGCCCATTATATTAATAGCCAATTAGGACTTCCTCTTACATACATGAATCTGATGCTGTAAAGGCTGCAGCCTTCCAGCCTCTCCCTCTCTCTTCTGTCATGATTCTCATTCTCTCTCTCTCTCTCTTTCTCTCTCTCTCTCTCTCTCTCTCTCTCTCTCTCTCTCTCTCTCTCTCTCTCTCTCTGTGTGGTGGGGGGATCTTACGCGGTGCTGCTCAGACACTGGGAATCTGACCTCTACTCCTATCTAGCTGCATGATGGTGGGAGAGCATAGCATTGTTTCCTTTTCTTTTTTTCTCTGTGAAGGCAGAGAGCTGGCGAGGAAGAGCCCAAGCGGTCACGTTGCTCTGGACAGTGTTTCCTCAGGAAGAAGCAGGGACGGATGGACTCTCCTTCACCCCCGGGGAGGACAAGCTACAGTTTCTACCACCATCTGGCTCTTTGTGCCCCACAGTAATTACTTTTAATGCCCATTAGAAACAGATGAAAGTACTTACTGGGCTTAGTAGTCAGTTCCTTGTAGTTGAGAGTCTCATTAAGTTACCTTGAGTGTTAATCAAAGCTACACAAACATGTTACATTGTTCACACAAGAGGTAAATGTCAGGTTTTCAGTGTGGGGGTTCTGTGTGCAAAAAGATCATTGATCCTGCAAACAGGATATATATGGTTAGAGATAAGAATTTGTAATATTAGCTGGGTGTGCTGGTGCACGCCTTTAATCCCAGCACTTGGGAGGCAGAGGTAGGAGGATTGCCGTGAGTTCAAGGCCACCCTGAGACTACATATTTAATTCCAGATCAGCCTGGACAGTGTGAAACCCTACCTCAAAAAACAAAAACAAAAAAAAAAAAAAAAGAATTTGTATTATTAACCATGTAATATGTAATATGTAAGGCTGTTGTATTTTATTTTGACTGGGGAGTGTAGTGAGTGAGCACCATGAATTGTTTTGTTTTGTCTTGGTTCTTGCTTTGGCAGCACATATACTAAAATTGGAATGATACAGAGAAGATTACCATGGCCCCTGGGCAAGGATGACATACAAATTCGAAAAGTGACTCTACTCAAGTTTTTCCCCCAAAAAACTCAATATCTTTTAAGTGCACTTTATAATCTATATGGTGTTTCTATATGAGAGCATGTTTCCTACTCTCCATGTGTTTAGCCTCCCTAGTTCCCAATCTCCCTTAAATAAATACCACAATTTATTATTTCCCCCAAATAAATTTAATAATTCATAATTTATCCTTCTTTAGTCCGTTTTTATTAATTCTTTATAAAGATAAGGATAACCCAAACATGAGGTTCATAAATTCTGGGAGACACCACCTGAACTCCAAAATCCTGCATAAATATCACCTTTGAATAGCAATCATACAGCATTCATTAGAAAAAAAAATATATGTATACATATTACAGAATACTCTATGCTTAAGAATCTATTTAAAAGCATTAAGGATTCTGTAGATTAGGATTTAGATATAAGGATATTTACTGCATCCTTGAGAAAGAGGGAGAAAATTGCATATCACCATCGAGAGAGAGAAGAATTAATTAAATTGATATTGCTAGACTTTATAAAAGCTATTGTTTTAGTTCATTTCTCGTTGTTATAAAAATTCTTGAGTAGTTTGTAAATAAGAGATTAATTAACTCCCAGGAGGCTCAAGGACTTGGTGCTATCCTCTTCTCTCTGCGGAAAGGCCTTCTGAATCACAGTAGATAGTGTGTAGAAGAGATCATCTCATGAGATAAAAAGGCCAGGGCTGATCCCCTCTACCTCTTGAGAAGTATCTCACTCCATAAGAACAGCATTAATACCATCCTCAGTGATGCCCCAGTGACAATCATCTACTACAATTCAACTTTGAAAGGAACTACCTCCTCTTAATAATGGCACAATGAGGGCCAGGCCTCAAAACATGAACTTATATGGGAAAACCAGTTTTGTGAATCAGTAGCTAGGTCAAAGAAGAAAATTTATACTTCACAATTTATCAAATATGGAACATATACTCTAATTTAGATAGCAGATATTTATATCAGTTTTTACAGCAATACATCATAATTTAAAAAGGTATTCTCCTTGCTTGTAAATTCCATAGTCTATTGTAACTTTTTTAGTTAAAATCACAGATTTTTCCATACATGTAAGCAAATGCAAGGCTCTATCCGATCTCTGAAGCAGTCCCTTTAGTAAGTGATGACTGGCTGCATCACATCAACTTCTTAACTTATCACATGCTGAGTTGCCTGCAAACACCTGTGATTTCACTATAATATGTACATAACAAAATACTTCAAACACTAGATTTCCAAACAATTGATATGAACTTAAAGGAAGCATAATCTCCAGCTTTATGCAAATTCACTCAAGAAAATGATATATATCTTCAGATTTTTATGGCATGCTTCTATTACAAAAAAAAAAATAGATATGTTTGTAATACATATCCAGGGCTCTGCAGCGTGTGGTCAGGGAGTCCAGATCCATGGGCAGCAGTGAGGGCCACAGTGACAGCTTATGGTGAAGAGCAGCACAACCAGCTGCAAGCTCTGGAGGCCATATACCCTGACTTGTTCATAGTATTATCAGAAAATCCACCCAGCATGACATCTGAGGCTGGAGAAAAATAAAAAAAAAACTATCCAGACTACCCTTAGGTTTACATACATTGAGAAATACCTGTATGAAGCTCCCCTTCATGCAATATTCTCCCAGGAAAATCTAGAAGATAATGATGCTCAGAGGTTCTATAGTTGTCACTGCAGTCTGAGGAGAATCTTGGCATGGTGATGGTCTTCACACAGCTGTGCAAGAAAAATTACTTGAAGTAAGAAAATTACTATGTTTCTCTAGCATTATTTTTGTCTTCTAACTGAACATTTTCTTGGATGCATTTTCAGTCAAAAGTATGAGACACATGTGCTTCTCGTGTCCAAAAGGGAGAGTGATATTGAATAACCAAAAACCCCAGTTTGCCTAGGACTGAGGGATTCCTGGAATATAGGACTTCCACCGCTAACACCAGGCAATCCAGGAGGGTTGTTCACCATAGACTGAAACACCTTTTTTTTCTCATTTTTAACTTAAATTGCATACTTCTTGAAAAAGTTTCTGAAATCATATAAGAATGCATCTCTAAGGTATAGCTAAAGAGAGGGAGATAATCATTTCTGTCTGAAATGTTTCCATTTTTCTTTTACTTTTACCCCAAGATTATGATGATCATTTATTTATCATAGTTGTAAGAGTACATGGCACTTACAAAGACAGAAAAGGCAAAACCCCTGTGAGATTCCCCTCTAACTCAATATACAATACACCATACAACAGCCAAGAGGGGTGTAGAAATGAGTTGGAAAGAAATCAATACATGAAGGCTTAATGAAAGAAATGTGTTCTAAATTTTCAAGAAGAGATATCAAGGAATAAAAAGAAGTTTGCTCAAGTAAGTCTAATCTGGTATAAACCTTTTGAGAGCGAAACATGCATAAATAATAGGAAAATGAATTTCTGTATCTTTTTTTTTTTTTTATATCTTCCTGGCATTTTTCAAATGTACCATTTACACAAAAAACCCTCTTTAACCTTAAGAATGTTTCTTCCTTTAAACTGTTCTCCTTGGGAGTTGTAAATCGAGTAATGTTTGTCTGGTCCATCATTGTCCTTCCAGTTACTTTCAAAGTTACCATATTACTATGTTTACATGCGACTTTTAAAGTAACATATAGGTGGAAACTTGTGTTGTAATCATAAAAATTTTCCATATTTTAATTGAGAAGATTATTCAGTTACTCCTGTGATTTTTTAATATTTTATTTATTTAGTTTAGATTTTTATATTCTTTTCTTCTTTAGTATATTCAATTGAATTGAGTATATTTTTCTGGCTTTTTTATTAGTTATGTACATCATGTGTATACAGTTATGTTGGGACCATCATTATCTTCCTCCCTGTCCTTCCCCCTCTAAAGGCATCCTCCTTGTTGGGGAATGTGGGTCATGCATTATGGGGGTAGCCATCAGTTATGGGGAAAGGCAATGTCCCTGTGCATAATGTCCTTTCCTCTGATATGCTTATGGTGTTACATTAATTTTTGTGTTATTTTAGTGACTAGCCTTAAATTTCCAAAATCACAAAGAATTACAGCAACCACTAATAAATATATATATATATTCCTCTTCCAGGTAAATCATGGCTAATATTTTAGTGAAATCTTGTTTCTAAACCCCAGAAATGTATAACTATTGTTATATCAATTGTAACTTATACATTCTACATATTTACCAAAATCCATTCATATCATCCATTTATGAATCCCGCCTTGACATTCTAAACACAAATTTCTTGTTCCAACAGTAATACCTTGAGTACAAGTCACAGTTGCTCTCTATGGGATTTTCAAAAATCTAACACACGGAAAGCTCTCAGTATCCGAAAATATACCTGCCTTCCCCTCACTCTTGGGGAATTATTTTTGGAAGAGATAGAATTTTAGATCATTTTTCTAAGCATTTTCTAAAAGGATACTTTTTTAGTTTTCTGGCTGTTCTAGATTTGCGACATCTGTTGTACCCCAAATACTAGCTATGTGCAGTTATTAAATACATGGTCTCTCTCTCTCTCTCTCTCTCTTTCTCTTTCTGCCTGTCATGCCAGGGCCACTTGCCACTGCAAACAAACTCCAGATGCATGTGTCACTTTGTACATCTGGCCTTATGTGGATACTGGGGAACTGAACCTGGGCCAGCAGGCTTTGAAACAAGCATCTTTAAGCACAGAGCCAACTCCCCAGACCATAAATAAATTTATAAATGTTTTCTCCTAGTGATTACATTGACCTTTCAGCTTACTGTAAAAAAATAAAATAAAATAAATAAAATAAAATAAAATAAAATAAGGAGCAAACATCTCCCTCTCCCAAAAACTGTCCACAGTTTTAATTCTGTTATTTCTGATATCTTTTTGCATGTTGTATTTCTCTGAATAAAGACTGTAGCAGACAGCTTCAGGTTCGCTGAGATGAACTTCCAGACCAGGCACAATTATGGAGGAAGGGATATTTATTGATGCTTACAGATCCAGGGTAAGTTCCATAATGGCAGAAGAAGCTGGCCTGCTCTTAAAGTACCAGGCAAGAGAGAGAAAAGCCACCAGCCACACAGCACAGCACACTTCACCTCCTATTAGGCACACTTTGCATATCTTTACAATGGAATCTCAAACCCAGCACCACACTTTAAGATCCGCCCAGTGACATGGCCTCCAGCCAGGTGGCTGCAGATGCAAACAACAAACTAATAAAACACTGAATATATTGGGGGCCATATATTCAAACTACCACAAAGACTAATGTGAGCCAATTTGTCTCCAAGAGGACAAATAAAATTAGTTAAGAAATAGAGAAGACAGTGACAGAGAAGATAGGTAGAGATAGAAATAGATAATTTATTAATTACACAGAACTAATACCATAGCTAGTGGTTTATATAACATGAGTATATAACAGAAGGAAAGAAGGGATGCTAAAAATGGGTGTGATTATTATCCAGATAAAACTGAATAAGGTTTGGAGACATGGCTTAGTGGTTAAAGTGCTTGCCAGTGAAGCCTAAGGACCCAGGTTTGATTTCCCAGTACCCCTGTAAGCCAGATGCACAAGGTGATGCATGCATCTGGAATTAATTTGCAGTGACTAGTGGCCCTGGTGTACACTTTCTCTTTCTCTCTCTGCCTATCTCTCAAACAAATAAAATATTTTTAAAAACTGAATAAGAGCCGGGTGTGATGGTGCATGCCTTTAATCCCAGCACTCAGGAGGCATAGGTAGGAGAATCGCTGTGAATTCAAGGCCACCCTGAGAATACATAGTGAATTCCAGGTTAGACTGGACTGGAGTGAGACTCTACCTCAAAAAACAAAAAAAAAAAAAAAAAAAAAAAACTGAATAAGGAAACATAAAGTTTCTTATTTATATTCTTTAAATTGCCCTCTCTCAAATGGAAGGATTTAGTTTAATAGAATTTCTTTGGTCAACCAAATGGCAAGTTGAAAATTTCCCAAAATGACTACTAAGATTGCATAAAATCTATATATATATGTAGCATCAGTTAAAAAATTTTACTCTGGCGCTGGTGAGATTGCTCAGTGGTTAAGGTGCTTACCTACAAAGCCTAATGACTAGAGTTCAGTTCCCTAATACCCATGTAAAGCCACATGCACAAAAGGGCACGTGCATTGGGGTTCGTTTGCAGCAGCTAGAAGACCTGGTATGCCCATTCTCATTTTCTCTCTATTGTTCTCTTATCTCTCTTTGCTTGAAAATAAATAAATAAAAAGTATTTTTTTAAAAAGTTCCCTTTCCTGAAAACAAAAATAAAACATAATGCTACTCTGCAGTCTGAACAATTCATAGCATTTCCAAAGTAGTCACAAAAACCTATTTTCAAGGTAGGTATTGAGTAGCTGAAGTGTGTTTAGCTGTCAGGACATTAGAAAACAAAACCTCAGTAAGGGAGAATGACCCAAGTGAACAGGCAGTTTAGTTTAAAAAGGAGAATATAAAAGAACAAGATAGCTGTCTTCAACATCCGAAACTCTGTAAAACTTTTCCAAAGAATTGCACAGTATATCTAAAATGTTTAATCACTCACTATTATAACAAAATGTTCCTTAAAAAATCTACTTGACACATTCAGTAACAAATTTCTCAGTTCTATTTTCCATCCTTGTTAGAAACAAGACTTAAAAACTACCTAATTTTTTTTCCTATATTTCTTTCCTGTCTCTACTACACTGCTCTGCATTCTCTTATTTTTTATCTTTATAGCATCTTTATGAGGCTCCCTTGCTTTATCCTTTTTTTTTCAGATTAGGAATTCCAAGAGGCTCCACTTGTCTTCTATGCATCTCTCACTCTTAACATATTGTCTCTATATCTATCAAATACAATTGAAACTGTATTAAAATTCCCTCACTCACTTTCTGACTTTATCCTCCCATTCTTTTTGAGTGGCTAACCTTCACTTTCCTCAGCCTTGCCTTACCTATAGAGAAGTAACCCAAGATGTCTATTTTCTTTTTTAAAAAAGTCTTTTATTTGCAAGCAAAAAGAGAGGGGACTAGGTATGCCAGGGCTTCTTGCCATTGTCAATCAACTCCAGATGCATGTGCCAGTTTGTGCATCTGGCATTACTTGGGTACTGGGGAACTGAACTCTGGCCAGCAGGCTTTGCAAGCGTCTTTTACCACTGAGCCATCTCTTTAGCTCCCAGGGTATCTACTATCAACCATCATCTAGAAATAAATTTTAGTAAAATCTACTGTTGGGAAATGCAATTATACCACAAATTTCCTCCCAATCCAGTAGTGAGATTGCTGAGTCTTAGTGTAGATCTATTTTTAATTTTTTGACCCCCAACCTGTTTTCTATGGTATCTCTACCAATTCATATTCCTACTAAGACAGAAAAGCAGTTTCATTTTTCCACCATTTGTTATCTCTAATAATATTCACAGTAATAAGTATCAAATGTTACAGTTTCTTAAATGTTTTAACCTACAATCTGAATTTTCTCATATGCAACTGCAATCTGTCTGTATGTGCTTGTGTGAAGTATACTGATGAAATTATTTTATAACTCTGTAGCAATAAATTTTCTTATTGTTTTTTGAGTTTAATTGCACTTTATTTTTAGACCAACTATATGACATGTTTTTCCTTAAAAAAAGAAAAGAAATAAAAGAAAACAATGCCTACACTCCAAATAAGTCAGTCAAAATAAAAGGTCAAGATGACATCAGTCCCATTCATCTGGTCCTGGTGTTGTATGGATGGCAAGCTGCAGGCAGCTACAATGACAAGAGATAGATCCCGAATAACTGCTGATGTGTGACTGTGAACATGGGAGAGGACATTAACATCTCTTCCTAACATAAGCATAACTTTCCTACCATATTGACGTGCTCCCTCCCATTCAATCTGGGCTGCCACAAAGACAGGCAGGAAGTGCAGGGATTCTTTACTTTTGCATCCTAGTGCAAACCGAAAGAACCACAAACTTCTCCTGGTCTATTAGTGGATAAAGTAATTTTCTTATTCTTAAATATTGACTTGCTAATGTGAGCAAGTGTAATATTATATATCCTTTGCTTCCCACTCTGCTGTGCAATACAACATTTTAGGTTTACATTGTTATCACTTCATCATCACAGAATTTATTCCGTACCTACTGGCTGCTCTAGCTTTTAAATTACCTAGGTGTCAATAATTTGTGTGATTTCTTCCTTAACCACAAACTTCCAATTCATTCCTAGATTGTTGAAATGTGTCTTCCAGTAATTTCTCAAGAAATTGGCTTTGTATGAGTTATCCTCCCTGAATGAGCTGTTTAAAACTACCCATTGTTTTTATATATGACAAGTTAGATTGTAACAAAATATGTGATGCACAGGTTCTTAAGTTGAGAACTTATATTTACTTCATTTTTACGTTGTAGAATGCTACAGAAAAAGGTTACAACCAACATGACATGAGACTGATAAAGGTGAGTTGATTTGATATTTTACACGGTTTGGTGATTTGTATTATCATAAAATCTTTAGTTTTAAGGCCATGAAATGTATGTGAAAATACATTATATTAATAAGCCTCAGCCCAATTTAGCATTCCTTGCATTTTGGGAATAAAACTTTTATTTAAGCTCAAGATTTCTCTTTTCTTGATTTATGTCTTTGGATATAATGTTTGTTTCATTTTTTTCTACTTTTTTTTGTTTGTTTTTTCAAGGTAAGGTCTCATTGTAGCCCAAGCTGACCAACAATTCACTATGTAGTCTCAGGGTGGCCTTGAACTCATCTGTCTCCCGAGTGCTGGAATTGAAGGTGTGTCCCACCACGCCAGGCCATTTTTTTCTATTCTTTTTGTTTTTGTTTGTTTTTATTTTCTTTATTATTTGAGAGTGACAGAGTCAGAGAAAGAATGGGCATACCAGGGCCTCTAGCCACTGCAAACGAACTCCACGTGCATGCACCCCATTATGCATCTGGCTTATGTGGGTCCTGGGGAATCGAACCTCAAACCAGGCTCCTATGGCTTCACAGGCAAGTGCTTAACTGCTAAGCCATCTCTCCAGGCCCTTTCTCTATTCTTTACCTGGCTCCCAGGTATATGCATAATTGATATACTTTGGCTAATTTCAATCTATCTCTATGTGTTTTGAAGTTTTTTCCCATGCTCCATGTAGAAAGAATGTGTTCAGTATTATGGATGAATGCAAAACTAATTTACATGGGTTTCATTTGTTCCACTTCTTTAGCTGTATTATATTTTCCCTAGAAGTTCCTTCTCATCTTTCCAGAATGCTGACACACATAGGCTGTGATGCTTGGCTGTGGCATGTCCGTCAACAGCTCATACAGTAAAAGTTTACTCACCGTATCATCCATCACTGTTGCGAGGTGACAGAACTATTGATAGGCTCCTGCCGGAAGTCTTAAGGCCACTGAGAATGTGATCTCCAAGAGAACTGTGACACTCTAGTCTTTTCTTCTGTGATTTGATTTCCTACCTATTAAGTGAATGGCTTGGTTTTACCATGCACTCCCTACCATAGGACACTACCTTACTACCCCCAAACGATGGAGTCAATTATCATGGACTGACCACACACACAGACACACACACACATACACACACATGGTTCATTAGCCAAGTGACTTAGATTATTGTTATGGTAACAGAATACAGAGGCAAATTTTATTTATTTATTTATTTATTATTTATTTATTTATCTGCAAGCAGAAAGAGAGATAGAAGTGAGGCAGACAGAGACAGAATTGGCACGCCAGGGCCTCTAGCCACTGCAAACGAATTCCAGATGTGTGTGCCCCTTGTGCATCTGGCTTACATGGGTACTGGAGATTCGAACCAGGATCCTTTAGCCTTGCAGGCAAATGCCTTAACCACTAAGCCATTTCTCCAGCCCCCAAATTTTATTTTTTATCAATCTGCTTGGCTGTGTGGGAAAAATCTTTCATGAAATTTTTACCCCACATAAATATTTTAATATTTGTATTAAGCTTTTCATAATTTCCATTACTTTTTGTGTCATCTATTTTCTATAATTTTATACATTTTTGAGTGAGAAAGATTCTACTCTGCTCCAGTATTTGTGGATTTTCTGTTTATTTGCTTTTCAGAACTTAATGTGGACAGGGACCAATATAGCACCTTAAGCTGACATGAAGAAGATAGTGATTACTGATTTTTTTTGTAAAAAGGGGAATACTTATCATTTCATATTTTTACAACTTCATAAGGATAGTAGCATTTAAAAAAAAAGATTAGCATACATTCCTGAGCATCCTGAAGTCTTGCTAGTGTTGTCAAAGACACAAATTTATTTTCCATTGCATGGTACTAACCCTCTAGGGTTTGGTCCTCTACAGGTCTCCTCATGGTTTGCAATGGCTGCTGAATCTTTAGGGCTTGTCTCTTAAGTTTAGTCAAATGTTCAATCCATTTAGAATCTTTCATTAATGTATTTCAAATTTTGGGATCTTCAGTACTGATGTCATCCAAGATAATATTTCTATTTCCCATTTTCTTTAGTAAGTAAAGGTAGTTAAACTATTCATTTTGCAGTCTAATAGTGAATATCTCTATAGAGTATAAAACAGCATTCTGCATTTTAGCTGCAGCTACTCATTTGATATTGAGTCATGTTATATATCTATTTAGAGCCAGTGAATAACAGTATATGTTTCCTTACAAATTTTCAATTTCATTTCTCCTTTTTTAGATTTTATTGATATGAAGTTTATAAAGCATTACTTTATACTTGTTTACTGCATTTGCCATAAGTCCTTTACTTCTTTTTTGTTTTTCTGTTATTCTTTTTGCTTTTTTGCTGGCATTTTCAGGTTTTTTTTTTTTTTTTTTTTTTTTTTTTTTTGAGGTAGGGTCTCACTCTAGCTCAGGCTGACCTGGAATTCACTATGTAGTCTCAGTGTGGCCTCGAACTCATGGTAAGCCTCCTACCTCTGCCTCCTGAGTGCTGGGATTAAAGGCATGCACCACCATGGCCAACTTTTCACTCATTCTTTTTCCCCCACTCCAACTTATTCTTAAGATGTTCATTATATTCCTTTTGAAGTCTTCCACTCTAGACTCTTAATATTAGTTTCTAGTCAAATTGGTAACTTCTGCTAATAAAGCCTATTTTATTCAGAATTTGTTGAGGTTTTTTTTGTTGTTGTTATTGTTGTTGCTAACTTCTCAAAGTTTTGTGTGATGAATTCTGTTTTATGGGATGAGAATTCATGTGGGTTCCAATATCAGAGCTGGCCCCAGAATCTGGGAACAAACTGCTGGTTGAATTGTGCCAAAAGTTTTTGGGTGATTATGCCTGGCTTCAGTGATCGAGCCCTTAACCTCACCACTTTGCTCCGAGGACAAATGCAGCCGATGGCAAGGGAAGGAACGGCTCTTCCCAGCTCTTTCACACATACTCACCCAAATGATCCTTTCCCTGGGAGACTCTCCCATTCTTTGTATGTCTTGGCTCTGGACTCCAAGCATCCTTTGGTACCAATCCACATCTGCTGTAATCCTCTTCTGTGTGTCTTTTGTGCTGTAGGTAATATGATCCTATTTTCCTCCTTTCTATATTAAATGAAATTGTCAAATGATGGGGTTAAATGACAGAAATGTCTAGGTTTCCAGGTTCACTTTAGATTTTGTAAACTACATATGGCTATTTTAAAGGGAATTTGGGTTGAAAAAGGTTTGTATGTTTTCAGTCAGCCATCTTTATCCAATATTCTGGTTCAAAATATTCTGACTTCTGATTTTTTTCTCTGATCTGTGCTAAATATTTCTAAGAAATCTACATATTATCTGTTGGCACTTATTTTTCTAGGAACCCAGAGATATATTTGTTTCAGTGAGTATTTTGTAACACTTTTTTCTTGTAGATTATACTGACTATCTCTATATTGGATAAATCATAAATCCATGTGGGTGAGATGGCATTTTTTAATAAATAACATGAAAATTCATGGTAAAAAGATCTTAATTACAACATTTTATGAGTGGTGTCTTATAACATAGATGAAATATTTTTAAATTGTGAAGTTGATTATTTAGAATGTTTTTAAATTATGAATTATAGTTTATTTAGGGAGAAAGCACAAATTGTGGGGTTTATCTAAAGGAAATTGGGATCTAGGAAGAAGGCTAGTATAGCCTCATAAACATGTGAAAAATAGGAAACACACGCTCACAGCATAGTCTTTGAGATTCATTCAAGATTAATGTCTGAGGCAGCGCCATAAACACATGGAAAATAGAACCAAGGTGCTTATGTAGGGAGATTTAGAAGGAATACCCATAGCACCCACCCTAAGTTTCCTCAGGGAAGAAAGTTAAGAGGGCAAAAGTTAAGAGTAAGTGGGCTTCCTATACAGACATGTGGATGTGAAAGGGCCTGAAACCACCTCAATGTGAATGTACAGATTCCACATGAAAAGCTGGGCTAGCCTTGTAACCTTGGAAACTCCATCTCACAAAGAGAAGCAGAGACCAGGAAATCACTTGGGTGGATGAAAAGTAGCAAGTTTGCTCCAATATCAGTAAGAGACTCTAGCTCAAAATAAGAATTGGAAGAAGAATGATGGAGTGAGACACCAGGCTTCTGTTCTGACCAGCACAAGGAAGTGCATGGGGCCCTACAAGGGCACTTATACACACAAGATGCATGCACACATTACATTACACTACACTCCATACACACACACACACACACACACACACACACACATTGAGCTACCTGAGTATCATCAAGCTTTGCAATCATTATATGTAAAATCATATATAAAATCATACATAAAATTACTCCAGAGATGATATTTGACTCTTTCGTTATGATGAAAGAAAACTATTATGAGGTTTATGTAGCTCTATAGAAATTTCTTGATATAAAATGCCTTCAAAGAGCTCTATATTTTTAATACTTCATAATATATACATATTCATATATACATGTATATATATTTATACACTTTATTGTTTTACAGGCTTTCTATGTGTTACAATACTGAACTAGGGTAATAGATAGCTTGCTTTATCAGAGGGCCCACACCTAATTCTGTATTCTGAAAATACACTGTGGTAGAATTCAAAAAGTAGAATAAACATCATCCAGAAGATAAGCCATACATTCTTCCTTTTCTGTATTAACTTCTCAACATTTACCTTGGACTTAGTTTTCACCACAAGGAGCCCATCATTGTTACCCCCCATGCCCTCTGAATTTTGTGAGGTTTTGAACAACAGGAAACCTTGTCAGAGTTGTAAAGGAGCACAGTATGCCAGGTGATCTGAGAACGGTTGCTTAAGTGCACTGAAGGTCATGTCATTGTTGAAGGCTGCGTTCTCGACATGGCTATCCTCTTCATATAATCAGAAGCACTCTCTTCGATGCTGACATAGGTGGTCTACAGCCTGATTAAGTTATGTTGACACAAATGCTCTCAAGTTCTACAAGGGGAGGGGCAATGTTACTAGTGAAAAGAAAGGAGGCATCAGTTGTTTCCATTTTGAAATTCAAATAATGTGTCAAAGATCGTATGTGGGCTCATGGACAGTAAGAATTTATATTATTTGCTTTCTATGAAGTTTAAAATAAAAACAATGCAAAACTATCATCATTGGAAATAGATTCATTTGTATAATCAAAGTTTAAGAGGAGATTATCAGATCACAACAGATTGGGTGTTCCAAACTTGAATTTCCTTATTTACCCATTGGTCCAGTTGTATTTTCTTCAGCCCCTTATCTGTAACCACTTTTTGAAATTCACTTTTTTTTTCATTCTGTTTTGGTAGACTTTCATTCTCAACAAAATCTATCGGAGTCAGCTCTTATATATGAGTTTACAAAATCTTTGTGTCCATCAAGTTCAATGTAAAGAGATCTTCTGCATTTCTATTTCTTATAAGTGTGTGATTTTGCTCTAATTGAAGCTTGGACATTATGACAGCTTCTAAACACCCATCTGTGTCACAGGATTTGGAAACCATTTAAGCATGCAGCAAATGAATACCTGTGATCTTAAGAATGGGGAATGAGGGCTGGAGAGATGGCTTAGCAGTTAAGGTGCTTGCCTACAAAGCCAAAGAACCTAGGTTCGATTCTCAAGGACCCACGTAAGTCAAATGCACAAGGTAGAGCATGCATCTGGAGCTCATCTGCAGTGGCTGAAGGCACTGGTGTACCCATTTTCTCTCTCTGTCTGCCTTTCTTACTCTCCTTCTCTCTCTCCCTCTCAAACAAATAAAGTTTAAAAAGAAAAATGGGGAGTGGAATTGCTTACTAAATAGTTATTGAGTTATCAATACCTCCTAAGTACTTACTGGGTATAGACACTTTCCAAGTGATAAGTATATAGATTTTAATAAAATATCTGCTGTAGAAAGCCACATGTGAAGAGACACCGAAACCAAGGGAAGGCCCCAACTGGGCAAGCTACAACCCACAGGAGCCATTGACACAGGCACAGCCATGTCGACCTCCAGCTGAATTGGCAGAGACCAGAACAGGGCACAGCCCCTCCGTACTTCCTCCTTACTGGTTGTCTGTACAAGCTTGACCTTGTGCAGAGAACATTCCATGCAGAGCATCAGACACCAGCTTTCTCATTCCTGTACTGCCTGGCTGCCACTGCCCCCGCCCCCAATCTCATGAATTTGTCCATGTTTGATAGGAAACTCAAGCTCAGCTGATGACATGTGAAGCATTTTCACTTCTGTATAAAATAAAGCAGCAGCAGCTAAGCAGATCTGCAGTGTTCCCATCAGAACCTGGAGATCGCTGGATCTCCAGCTTTCACTTTATTAGCTGTGTCTGTCTTTATAATCCTCCAGTCGCCATGATTGTAGCCATGCTGGTTGCAACAATCTACTATAATAGAGCTTCTTTTCTAGTAAGGGCTATCAATAGTAAAAATAAACCAGGTAATAATATATACTTATCTACTTGCTTTAAAAGAAAGTCAAAACAACAAATGGATAAAGGTAAGGCATCAGGCAAAGAAAGATAAGATGTCTTAACAGCAATGACTTCAAATCACAAGTGAGATAAATGGACATGGAGGAAGGAGAATTTAGACTGTTTCAAAAACAACAACATAGGGCCTGGAGAGATGGCTTAGCGGTTAAGTGCTTGTCTGTGAAGCCTAAGGACCCTGGTTCGAGGCTCGATTCTCCAAGACCCACATAAGCCAGATGCACAAGGGGGCACATGCATCTGGAGTTCCTTTGCAGTGGCTGGAGGCCCTGGCGTACCCATTCCCTCTCTCTACCTGCCTCTTTCTCTCTCTGTTGCTCTCAAATAAATAAATAAATAAACAAACAAACAAAAACAACATAGTGATTAGTATTTTGCAGGAAATTGAGGGGGAATTTGCATATCAGTGTAAGGACTAGTAGGAGCTGGAGATAAGCCTCAGTAGTTAAAAGCACTTACTTTCAAAGCTTGATAGCCTGAGGTTGATCCTCCTCAGTGTTCATGTAAGAGCCAGAAACAAAGTGGTAGATGTTTCTGTAATCCTGAAGCATTTATGACAGAGGGAGGTGGCTTGGAGGTCATAAACAGCAGTGGTAAAAAAAAAAAAAAAATGAGGCTGGAAAGATGGCTTAGCAGTTACAGTGTTTGCATGCAAATACTAAGGTCCTGGCTTTGATTTCCCACTACCCAAGTAAAGCCAGATGCACAAGATACATTTGTAGTGGCTAGAGGTTCTGGCATGCTCATATTCTCTCTCTCTCTCTCTCTCTCTCTCCTCCCTCCTTTTTTCTCAAACAAATGAATATGAATAAATTCATTTATGAATTTATTATCATTGATATATGAATATATATCAATATATACAGATAATATATACAGATATTGGTTTTTTGAGGTAGGGTCTCACTCTAGCTCAGGTTGACCTGGAATTCACTATGTCGTTTCAGGATGGCGTTGAACTCACAGCGATCCCGATCCTCCTACTTTTGCCTCCCGAGTACTGGGATTAAATTCATCCACAACCACACACGGACAATATATATATATTTAATTAGAGAAACTTTATCTCAAAAAGAAGGTTGAAAGGAAAGACAGGAGAAACACCCCAAGGTTTTCCTCTGACCGCAACATATGTATATATATATTCATGCACACCCAAATAAGTAGCAACATGCAGAAGTAACATTTATGATTATATTTAATAAACTGACACAGCTCCTAAGTAGATAATTAACTGTCAAAGATTAAGAATGGATAGTGCAAAGTCATTTTAGAAGGTCATTGCTTTGATAGTAGTGAAAAATAACTTCAGTCTTCAAAGTAATAAGCAACTTCTGGTTGTAAGACAGGAATATTGATTCTGAAGACTAATATATCAGGACTTATTAAAGAATTACAAATACTTGAATTATGCAAAGTGTTTCAGCCCATATGTTAGTTCAGGCTGTTATGATAATATCAAAGACAGGGTGACCTATACAGCAAGCATTTATTTTCATAAATATGGAAAATGAGAAGTCCAAGATCCAGGTGTTATAGTTACCTTCACATAGCTGTGACAGAACTCCTAACCACAAGCAACTACTGGGAGGAAAGTTTTTATTTTGATTTATAGTCTCAAGGTAGTTTCATGATGGCAGGAGAAAGCATGATATGAACAGTGTTTGGACATCACTTTTCCCACAGTAGGTGAAAAACAGCAGCAAGAGAGTGAGCCAAATTCTGTCAAAGAAAAACTGTCTATAATACCTCAAAACTGGCCACCAGCACAACTGCTCAAGCAAGGTGCCACCTCCAAATTGCCACTGGCTGCAGACCAAGCATTAGAAGTATATGAGTTTATGAATGACACCTGATTCAAATCACTGAAACAGGTATTGGTGTATCTAGTGTCTGGGAAGGGCATATTTTCTGAACAACAGGTGAATGCTTTCTCTTGTATCATGTGAAAGAGAGGGATAGCTCTTTTCTTATTCTTGTACATACTCTATCTCATTGTGGACTTCATGACCTAATTACCTCCTCAAGATCTTGCCTGCCAAATCCACATTAGGATTTCAGCATGTGGGCAAGTCTGTAGCAGCTTGTATAATCACATGAAAATACTGCCAGTGATTAAAATGAAGCACATTGGAAAGGAAAAATGTTACCAATATTTCTACTTTAGACTTGTCATGATTTCACTGACAGACAGCCCAAATATTCAATTATGAATACCTAATATGCAGTTGAAATGTAAGATAGAATATATGGCAAATACAACTTTGGGATGCCCACATATAGAACTGAAGATGAGAATTTAGGGCTGGAGAGATGGCTAAGCAGTTAAGAAGCTTGCCTGCAAAACCAAAGAAGCCAGGTTTAAATCACTAGTACCCACATAAAGCCAGATGCACAAGGGGCTAGAGGCCCTGGTGCAGCCATTGTCTCTCACTCTCTCTCAAATAAATTAATAAATAAACAATTTTTAAAACCTTTTTATTTTATTTGTTTAAGGGACAAACAGAGAGAGAGAGAGAGAGAGAGAGAGAGAGAGAGAGAATGGGTGTGCCAGGGCCTTTAGCTGCTGCCAACAAACTCCAGATGCATGCACTTCCTTGTGCATCTGGTCTATGTGGGTCCCTGAGGAATTGAACCTGGATCCTTTGGCTTCACAGGTAAGTGCCTTAACTGCTAAGCCATTTCTCAAGCCCAATAAATTAAAAAAAATAATTAGGAAGTCTTAAGTGTACAACTATGCTGAGGGTGGGGAGGGAGTGATTCACCACAGGATTATCTAGGGATTGTTGAAGGATGAATGAAGTACAGAATTCCTAGAAACTATATTTTATAGTGAATTGTCCCATATAGTATCAATTTTTACTAAATATGAAAAATTATTAGTGATGCTAAATATGTTATACTATCATTTTCTTGACACTTCCTAAAAATAAGACAGCTTTATTTTTACTACTATCAATAGAAAACCAAACCTAAAATAAAATAAAAATGACTTAAATAAGATAATATGTGAGTGCACTTACCTAAATTCAGACACAAATGTAGTTTTAGGCTACTTAACTTAAGGACTATTACCATGAAGTTGCTAATTTTATGTTATTGTTTTCAATTTTTACCTTATGTTTCATTCATTCAGCTATAAAATTTACTTTTTCTTAAGCTTGATTGTCTTTTCATCAGGGGATAGCTGTGAGAAAAGAGAAGTATATATTCCTCGTTTTGTGCCAAGAAGATGAGGCTGATTGCCCATGAAATCTCTATAGAGAAGAAGAAGAAAAAAAAAAAACTGTCATACAAATGTCAGCAATTATTTCCTTATCTCTCTGGATGCATCTTCACTGGTTCATTCTTGAATCTGTAAATGGAGAAACAGGAAAGGTACTTTTTTCTCCTGGAGCACAGATGGATATATCTGGAAGATTTGAAAAGAAGCATTTCTAATTTAAGAAAAACCCAGGAAAGAAAATGATCAAGATTACTAGTATTAATGACTATAAATTGTATTAGCATATGATGGTCAGATAACTGAGAAGATAGAGATGTATTTTGTTTTTATTCTCTCCTTTCAGTCTGACAGACATAAAGGACTATGCTAAGCGCGCGCACACACACACACACACACCCACACATACCTTTAGAGACTTTTTACTGCTAACAACATTTTCATATGGGAATAAGAAGGAATGTCAAAGTATTTCCTTTTCCTCCATCTGCTCTGTCTCTTGTCTATGCCAAATTCTGACACAAAATTGTAGATGAACTATATATACCCTATCTACATGGAAGCCTTGTCAAAGTGATAATATGGTAATCATTCCTACCCTACTTAATCATGGGGACTATACTGTGAGATTTTAGTGTTTACTATTGATAATGTAGAGGGAGAAGAACAATATTACATTCTTGAATTAGTATAATACTAATACTTATAGTACTTTATTAGTGCACAGTCTGATGAACAAGTTGTGAGGAGGAAAGATTAACATTTACTCGTACAAAATGGCATTGTTGGCACACAAGTGAAACAAATGAACAAACTACACTGAATTTTCATCCAGCAGATTTATACGTTGTCTTTCCACTTCCTGAAAAAATGTATGCACATAATGAATAGATGTAGATTCAATTTAATCTTATAAGGTTAAAAAATGCCATCTTGTGTGGAAATGCATTTTAAACTTCATACAAATGGTTTCCAATTATTCCAGCTAATCACAATCAATTCTAAAAACACATGTACTTCTAATCAGCTTCCCATATTCAAAACTACTCATTATAAAGTTTTTAAAATTCTGTCACTTTAGAATCACTCCCCAAAACAGGAAACATGGAAATTCTTAAGATCAACAAATTGCTACCTCCTACTACATGTCTGTCTTTTACAACTAGGTCATCACTGTGTGTGTGTGTGTGTGTGTGTGTGTGTGTGTGTGTGTGTGTGTGTGTGTGTGTGTGTGTAATCCATGTACATCTTTGTGAGCTTGCATGTAGAGAGCAGAGGTTGACAGTCAGGTTTCTTCTTCATTCACTCTACACCTTATTTTATGACACAGAGTCTCACAGAATCTGAGTTCATGCTCAGCTAGACTAGTAAAGCAGGGAAGCTGTGGTAGTTTGAATATATGGCCCCCAATATATTCAGTGTTTTATTGGTTTATAGCTTGCATCTGCACTCACTTTGCTACAGGCAATGTCACTGGGGCCGGACCTTAAGGTGTGGTGATGGTTTGAGATTCCATTGTAAAGATATGCAAAGTGTGCCTAAAGGGAGTTCCTGAAGTGTGCTGTGGCTTTTGGTGGTAGTTTTTTTGCTCTGTGTTCTGTATGCCTGGTTGGCTTTTCTCTCTGCTTGGCCCTATGAAGGCAGGCCAGCTTCTTTTGCCATTATAGAACTTCCCCTGGATCTGTATTCAATAAATAATACCCCTTCCTCCATAACTGTTCCTGGTCTGGAAGTTCATCTCAGCGAACCTGAAGTTGTCTGCTACAGAAGCCCAGGAATTGTCCTGTTCCTGTCTCAACAATGGGATTACAGGAACACATTGCTGAGCTCAATTTTTATGTGAGTACTAGGGATCCAAAATCAGGTCCTCATGTTCACACAACAAGCACCTAACACAATGAGCCACCTCACTGGATCACTATTTTTCAAAACACTTTTTTAAAGGCTGAAGTTACACAGAAAATAATTCATATATACGCAGGGTTTTTAGGACATTTTTAGTGATATAAAATGAAGACAATGCAAAATAGGACTGTAAATCGAAACATAAATCTATTCCCACCATGTTATGAAGTTGAAAGATGCTCTCTGCATAAGCCTACACTGAATGTCTTTTCCGTAACTCTTTTTCATGAGTCATATTTTTTTGTGTGCTGCTTCAATCAAACATGTATCAAGATGCACAAAAGCAAACAAAATCACTGGTTTTGCTCAAAACCGCTGGTAATTCTCAACCATTTTTTAACTCTAACGACTATAAGAAGGATGTCTTTGATGAGTGTGGATAACTGGTCGGCAAGGGAATCAGGTGAAGCATCTCTTCACTGACTATACTTTTGTCATGATTTCCAGGCATAGGAGAAAAGATATTGTCAGGCTACAGGGATGAAACATGATGGGTAATAAACCACAAATAGAACTATGTTAATGATCACCACATGCAAAATAAATGAATTGGAATTGTTAAACTACTGAGCAATAGGATTCAATGTTTAGTTATTGAAAAGTAATAGAAAACTAAAATTTCCAAGACATGAAGTTTTAGATTAATATTTCATCTTTATTTGTTATAATAATTATATTTGTTAGGAAGTACTTGTATATATACTAGGGGACACTGAGAATGCCAACATAACATATAAATAAACAAGCAACAGTCATGCAAACTTCCAGTAAGTATTTTCAATATATTCTATAGAATATGGACATCTATTTGGCTAAAGAAAAAAGTTTAAAAGTTTCATTTGATATATAACAATAAAAAATAGGAACATGTAGTAATAAAATAAAAAATGCTTTAAAAAACTTTCTTACCTAAAAATATCTTTCTGGCTTAGCAACAAAGAGTTGTACAACATTTTTTGTTGAAGCCATTTTACTGTGATTGGATCATTCTTGGTGTGGGAGATCGAGTTAGAGAGGTGAGGAAAGACAAAGTGATGATAAGAAAGAATAAGGAAAAGTTGAAAACATGTTGAGAGAAGATATTTTACTGTTGGTGGGAGTGAGATTGTCACCAGCTGTGTGAGTCATTTGTTTGGGGTAGGTTAAAAATTAGATGAGGATTTAAGACTGAAAAGTAAAATGAAAGTTTGTTAAAGAAAGAAGTACAGCAAGCTATTCCATTGACAGAGTAGCTATGAACAATGATGTACATTTAGCTTTATGGAGAATACTCTTGCTATTTCTGGAAAGGAAGGCTTTCAGTGATTATATACTACTGTACACAAGGTTCAAAACATTCTTGTTATTTAGCTACCCCTGGACAGGAATCTTATGATAATATATTATAATGAAGCTTTACTGAGGCCCAAGGACAGTTCTTTTGGCAGGTATGGCACTATTTTGGTTGCTGTTTTTAACTAGTTTGCTCTAGTTCCCTATTTTCTTGCATGCTTTCTTCAAGTACAGCATTTTGCCTTCATCAAAACGTGAGCCGGAGTCTTTTTTTCTCAGGTTCCCTGAATTAAAATGAAAGTGCTTAGAATCCAAAGCCCACGTGGTAGCTTCACTCAGGGGAACTACTGTGTGAGGTCAGAGAAGGTACAAGGATGTCACAGCCTTTATTTATAATTTTCCTTAAATAGACACTTCCTGAACTCCGGCAAAGTTGTCACCCAGGCTTAGCCATAGTTTCTGCACACAGGAGTGGAGACGAGAAAAAGAGAAGGTGGGTGAGCAATAAACATTTCATATTGAAAAACAAAGTGCTTTACAAATAGCTATTTCTTCCTGCAAAACTGTACTTAAAGGGATGAAGAAATGGCTTAGTGGTTGAGGCACATGCCTGTGAAGCCTAAGGACCCCGGTTCAATTCTCCCGGTCCCACGTAAGCCAGCTGCACAAGGGGCCGCACGCATCCGGAGTTCATTTGCAGTGGCTAACTGGCGCGCCCTTTCTCCCTCTCCCTCTCACTCTTTCCCTCTTTCTGTCTCTAATAAATAAAAAAAATAAAAATAATTTTTTTAAAATGTACTTAGAGCAGATATATTTTGTCCAAATTTGTTTTGACAGCATTTGTGTAATTCCTTATTATATTATGGCTCCACGCCTAGGTGGTTTCACTTGAAGTAAATGATAGAAAACATCAGAGTAGGAAAAGATGCACATTTAATATATTTTCTTGATTTTACCACAAAATCATAGCCTTATGAATTAATAGGAAAGTGTCATCAAACTTGTCTGAAATAACATCAATGCTGGAAAACTGCTACAAAAGTTAAGTTGCTTTGAAAAAATACATATATATACACACATCCTTGTAAAAACTGCATTTGGGAGCTTACTTTGAACATCCTGCTGCCTTGGGAAAGCCTTCTTATTGGTCAGAGGACGGAAGACTACTTTGTGGGTATCCCTTGCAGCAAAGGCGGGAAACAGGCGAAGGCGGGTCAAGAACTCGGGGCGGGGGCACAGCGGAAGGGGCGGGGCTTGAACTGCGGCCTCGCGGCGTTCAGGAAACCCTCGCGAGCTTCGTTCTAGCCGGCGGCTATCAAGCCGTGGCCGCCCTGCACGCATGCGCGGGGCTCAGCCGCCCGCGCGCGAGCGTGTGACGTCAGAAGCGCGTCCGTCTGGACACACGCACGCTTCCCAAGTTTCCCTGCAGCCTGCCGGTGAGTGACCATCTCAGCGGCTTGGGAGTTCGGAGCCAGGCGATAGGGTGTCCCGATGCTGGACAGACAGAGAGGATGGCTTCGTTTGGTTCGTCATTTCGTGTAGGCTTTGCAGAGGAACGCTCCAAGCGCGTCGTTATCGTTAACCTGCCGTGTTTGGCATCTTCCTGGCGTTTTGGGAGTAAAACATGAATACATCCGATGGATCTCGGGTAGCTTGGGGGACGCTGGTGCCTGAACATTTACGTAATAACTGATATTACTGAATGTTCCCAGTAAGAAGTTAGAGAAGTAAGGTTCAACTTGCAATGCACCATTTGACATCACTTTAAAAGTTTCTTCGGATTTAGGCGTTAGGAGGCTGCAGCAAGTAGGTTTTGGGATGAAGGACCTTTTGTGCAGTTTGCCTACAGTATAATATAAATTGCTAAGACAATGGAAAACTAAAAAAATCAAACTTCATCATCCCGCTGTTTTGTTTTTCCATTGTAAAACAACACAGTGGTAAAGTCAGTAAAATATTCATAGATCTTAAGACTAGATGTTAGTACTGTTTTAACTACAAAAGTAAAACAGAAAGTCCTTAACAATCAGTTTCTTCGAAGAGTGCTATGCATTGGTGCTTGTAATAAAAATTATTAAATAATACTTTCTTCCTTCCTAACAATGAAAACGAGCTGATTAAAAGAAAACAAGTGCAAAGCCGGGCGTGGTGGCCCATGCCTTTAATCCCAGCACTCGGGAGGCAGAGGTAGGAGGATTGCCGTGAGTTTGAGAATACAGAGTGAATTCCAGGTCAGCCTGGGCTAGAGTGAAAACCTACCTCGAAAAACCAAAAAAAAAAAAAAAAAGAAAAGAAAAGAAGTACAAAGTTAAGTCACCACATAACGCAAACTACACAATATATTTTGCACGAAACATTGGTCCCTTTGTCTTCAGCAGCAAGCTGTCAGCTTCCCTGGTTGCATTTTCTTTCAGCATCATTGTGAAGCAGAACTGATAAGACACTTGAATCAAAGACATCTGTCTGAAGGTAGCCACTGAGTAAATTACACCAAGCAGATTTCAGGCATCTACATCCAGTCTGAGATTGTAGCAATAAATACATCCAGGTAAGAAGTTTGTTAACTCAGAATGTATTTTCCCTCCAAAAGGGGTATGAAATTTTTATCTTCAGTTTCATCTTCAGAGCTGTCATAAGGTTGTCTTTTTGTTATTTTTCTCATTACAGCTGAGATTATTTCAGTAAATTATTCGGAATTTTACAGCATTCATTTAGTAGACATTTACTGATTTTTGTCTGTGGCATGCTGGAATAAATTTTGAAGTTCACATATGAGTAAATGTCACTCTAGTAAAGGTAATCTCTAATTCTAATTCTAATTAATTCAGTTCTCATTAATAATAAGTATGCCAGTAGCATGATATGTGGACATGAGAGAACATTTTGTTTTAATGTGGTAGATTAAGAAAATTAAACTGGAACTTTCAGGGTGACAGCATATTTTACTTACCTTCCTTTTGAGTAAAAGTGGTCATGTGCATGTTGAGAAATTTGGATGGTACCCTTAATATATGGGGGTTTGTTTTCAAGACTCTGAATTTAAATTACTCTTCCTCTTTCATGAATAAGATGTTCTATGTGGCAAGTTAGTGGAAGAATAGGCAATTGGCGGTAACCTAGGAGATAGTTGAACAGGGGCAATGTGAAGAGTACAGATAAAATAGTAATATAGTCATAACAACAACAAAACATTTAAAGACTCAAACTGTTAGGTAACATTTTAGTTGCAGAGATGGCTTAACAGTTAAGGCACTTTCCTGCAAAGCCAAGGGACCCAGGTTTGATTGCCTGGACCCACATCAGCCAGGAGCACAATGTGGCACATGCACCTGGAGTTAGTTTGCTCTGGCTGGAGGCCCTAGCACACTCATTCTCACTTTCTCTATCTCTCTCTCTCAAATAAATAAAAATTCCAGACAACAAAAAATATTTAAATGTAGACAGTTTACTTCAAATTTTGACACGATGAAATTCAGCATCAAAAGTTCTTGGAGAAATAATAAACTAGAGGGGGCCAAGAGGAGTTCAGAACACTGAGCTGTTTCTAATTGCTAGCCAGTCTGGGGAAGACAGTAGGAGGTTCCCATTTAGAGAGAAAGGCTGAGTTCCACTTTGGTTTTCCTGAGGTGGGAGAGATCTTGGGTTATATTCAAATGATAATGTCTGTTAGACAGCTTGATTTGGAGACCAATCTGGAATTCAAAGTGGCTCTTAGGGGATTTTGTCAAGAGCATAGGAGAAGAGGTCTGTGTTGTAGAAGTCAATGAAAGGAAGTACTGTAAAAAAGACGCTGAAATGATCTAGAGAAGAAAGAAAACCAGAAGGAAGGTGTATGTTAGATAGTGTGCAAGGCAACTTTGAATAAGTGACTGATATTAACTGTTGTATAAATTTCTGTCTAGTTAACACTCTTCTAAGTGCTTCTCATGTATTGTCATTGTCGCTTTTAATACTGAAATCCCTGTCCTGTTCCTACTTTTTGTTTTTAGTAAAACCAAATACAGGTGAAATAGCCAGTAAACAGCTGAGCAGTGATTTGTATTGCCATTGTTTCTGCTATGCACAAAGCAGCATTATGCTGACGTAAGATGCCATATTCTGAGGTATTAGGAATTGAAGATGGTTTAACAAATGTGTTCTGTATGAACTCAAGTCATTCTATAATAAATGGAATTGCATTTTTAAGAAATATATTTTGTTTTATATTGATTTGAGACATTGTCTATCCCTGTAGCCTAGTTGGTCTCAAACTTGTGATCCTCCTGCCTCAGCATCCTGAATGTGGGAGTCACAGGCATGCACCACTAAATCCAGCCCGTATCAATTCACTTTTATTCCTAAAACATGAAATTTCTGGAGTAGAAATAAGATTCATCGTACTACTACTCCGAGCAGTCCTTGCATCTCAGCACATCATACCAGTCTTCCACATTTAGGTGATGGGATGAGGGCCAAATACTTTCTTGTGTGCATAAAGGACATTTATTGTTTGAGAACTTTAAAAAGGATGGATTTTGAAGCTTATGAAAGACAGCTATCAAATTAATTTTGTCCAGAGAGAAAGAAATATCATTCTCTTTGTGTAAATAGGTCCTGTGAGATGTAAAGGTATTACACTAGCTTCCATCTCCTATTGAGTTGTAGATATGACTCGGAGAAGAAGTCTGTTCAGTTTCCTTTAATTCCCAAAGCATGTCCTTAATACACATTCCAGTTTTCTTTGCTCATTTCAATTAAAAGCAGGTGCATATTTCCTGTCACCTGCCTAATGGAACAAGTCCCTTTGTAGGTGAAGTTGGAGATAATCTTTAATTGAGAGCTACAGGTTCAACCAAAGGTGTTTTATTAAATACTTGAATGTTTCATATAAACTATTCCTTGGTGCAAATTACAGTGTTTTGTGGGTTTTTTTGCCTTTCATAAACAACTCAATCTCAAGGACACATATATGACCTCTAGAAAAAAATGTTACAATTGTTAGCAGCTCCTCCAGGAAGGACAGACATCATGGGTTGTTAGAGCCCTCTATGTGGTTTGTGCACTCCTCAACCAGACAGCCTCCATTTTGGTCCCAATGATTTAGTTTCCTCCTTCTTTCAGAGACTGAGGACAGTAGCCAATGTAGTCCTACCTGATCAGATCATTTCCCCAGGTTGGAGGTCTTCTGCATTACAGGGCCTGGGCTGTGTCATGCTGGCTGAAGTAGGGGCGTGATAGTTACACATATAGTCCCAGATGTTTGGAAAAGCAGAGCTAGTATATTATATTTGGGGTGAAAGACAGAGATCAGTAATGCTTCCCGTTCCCTACAGCTTCTGGAGCCTTGGTATTCCCATCCATGTTCTGGAATTCCTTGTCCAGGTACTGGTATCGCCCAGGTGCCTCGGACTTACCTGTTTTGTTACATAATCAGCGTATCCTCTTCAAGGAGCTGAACCTTTATACTTTTTTTTGGATAATCAGCCATATCATTTTTCTATCTCAATAAATGCCAAAGGAATAAAAGCAGTTGTTTTGAATTTAAATTGACTAGGTTCAATTAATATCCATGAGCTTTTATCCTCATGATGTGTTGCTGTTTGACTTTCTTGTGTGCCTCGTGATCTTTTGTTGAAAAGCGTAGTATATTTTAGTCGTGGAAATGTGAAGGCTTGTGATGACTTACATTAACACAGTTAGGAGCAGGGTGAGTCTGGGGATTTGTTCTGTGGTTACTTCTTGCTCTAGGTCCTCTCTGTGCCAAACCATTACTGCTTGTCAATAACATCAGCACATGTAGCTCTAAATATACTGTCAAGTCGGCACTGTCGGCATTAGGTCTTTTTCTAAAACAATGTTGCTGGAATATTAGAAATATGGCTTGAATCAGTTTTTACTGGGGTCATTGCAAGTAATTGACATAAAAATGGTGGTCTGATTTTTTTTTTTTTCACAGACACATATTCTATGAGATTGTCTTTACTGTATGTCATACATTTAGATTTAGTAGGATTTATTCAGGACTGCCATTTTTGAAAGACATCATGCTAGCATCTGGAGAAACTAGAGTTGTTAGATAATGTGTTTGACCTTACAAACTAATGGGAAGTCATTTAATGGTGGTGACTATAGTAGAGCAATAGTAGCAGTCTCAGGAAACCTGAGTCTGCCTGGAGAATTTGTGAAAAACAGCATTATTTATTAATTTTTATTTTTATTTTTGGTTGTGTGTGTGTGTGTGTGGAGTATGGTGTGTCATGATATGTATATAAGGTATGCATGTGTGTGCACCAGATGTGTGCATCCTGGCACATACATAAAGGGGCCAGAGGAAAATGTGGGTGTTGCTCATCCACATACTTCCTTGAGAAGGAGTCTCTCACTCAACTTGGAGCTGCAAGTTTTGGCCAGCAAGCTTCAGTGAGTCTCTTTGGTCTTGGCCCCTCACACCTGCTGACTGGGGTTACAGATGCATGTGGTCACACCCAGCTTTGTACTTTGTATTTTGTACTTTGGTGCTGGTTAATTGAACTTGGGCAGTCTCTGCAAAGGAACTCCAGACACATGTGCCACCTTGTGCATCTGGCTTATGTGGATACTTGGGAACCAAACCTGAGTCCTTAGGCTTCACAGGTAAGTGCCTTAACTGCTCAGCCATCTGCTCCGCCCAAATTTCTTGATATCTTATGTTATTTTGAGGTATGTCTCAGGACTTGTATAACTTAAAACCCAAAATCCCATTATGCATAATAGGTTCCACAAATTATACACACATGTGTATGTATATAAGTAAATGGGTGTGACACAATACCATTATGCTACTTAACTGTTCACATCAATTTCTTTTTTTTATTTAGTGTGTGTTGTCATGTATGTGTTTGTGCAGATGTGTGCACATGGGTGCAAAGGTCAGAGGCAAATGTCAAGTGACCTCCTCTGTCACTTTTCCATCTGAGATCCTTGAGATCAAGTCCCCCAGTGAACCTGGAGATCGTACTTATTTTAAGTTCGACTGGCTGACCAGCAGTGCCCAGAGATTCTCCTGTCTGCCACCATGGTGCCGGGCTTACAGGCAGGCATAGTCACGTCTGATGTCTTACTGGGATAGTGGAGATTGAACTTAGGTTCTCATGCTAGTGTAACAATATATCACTACATTCCTGTGTAGGTGAAATGTATTTGTGTTAATCTAGATAAACAAACAGAATTCTGTCATTACACTTAGGTCCTGTATGTGATCACATAACAAGTCAGAGCTCTCTATTGTCCAGTTGTTAATATATTAATTTTCAGTTTGTTTCCTGCTATCAAGATAGAGAGTAGAGTAGGGAAGTCATGATGTAGGTTTCATAGTAACTGAAGAACTGTCGTAAATGACACACACTAACACTAATGCAAGCCTTGTGGCACTGCTAGAGAACTGATTGGTTATCCTGTGTTTGTGGTTTATGATGTGTGAGAAGCCTAGTTTTGAGCTTCTTGACACAACACACACGTCTATAAGAACATCTGCTTTCTAAGTTCTGAATTTGAATTTGTAAAATGCTGAGCATTAACTTTTCCTATTTTTTTCTACATTAAGTAAATATTTGAGTTAAAACAGCTGTGCTTGGATATTATGTGTTCCATATAAAATGTGTTAATCTAATATAACAGATGTTCATCTCATGTTTATTTGATACTATGAAAGGCATTGCCCAGAATATTAAGCTTTGCAAATTTGAGGAGGAAGTGTTCTATCAGTTTATTCTGAAGTACCTTCTTGTTTTTTGTTTTTTTTTTTTTTTAAGTATTTAAGTTCTGTGTTGTCCTAAATTGTTTAGGGAAGCATTGTGGTGAAAAGTTGACATAGCAGCATATTTAAGACATGGTGAAACAGGCTGCCCCCAAAACATCATCTTTAATCACAAAACCTTTTGCTGTCACTGTTGTAATCACATAAGCACATAGTGTGAATTGTGCAACAACAACAACAAAAAAAAAACCCCGAAATTGGCAAGATTTGGAACCTTCTGATTTTCTCAGGTCAAAATATTTAATTCCTGTCTTTTCTTAGGGAAACTTAAACATCATTGTGTTGTTACTTTTAGTTTTTTCCCCCTCTTCCCACATCAGCTAATGAGATTCTAGAGGTCAGTGGGATAGTTAGTAATTGTTGGGTGGGTTGTGCCACCTGTCTGGGAATTCCATTAAGTAAGTATCAGTGCTGAGGGTGAGGAGTGTACCGGTGCCGGACTTCCCTGAGATCTGTAAAGAATCACCTGTTCGCCCCAGATGAAACCAACAGGCCAAAGAAAGGATCTGCCCAAGTCAGCTTGCTAAGCCAGTGAGATGATTGGGGTTCCTTATAGTCGCATGGATGATTTGAAGCAACTACACCACTGAAGAGACCCATCTACGGCGTAGAGGACTCATGACTGGCTACACCACTGAAGAGCTCCTCTGAAGTACATATTAATATCTATACAATGGAAGAGTCTACCTACAAGGGTATATATAACTTCAGGGAAAGGAGGGGCCTAGTGAGGATTTCCTAAAGGACACCCCTCAACTCTTTTCCACGAGAGAACATTAGTGGGCCTGTTCTCATGAGATTCTCCTACAGATAGCCACAGCTGCTGAGACTTAAAGCTGCAGTGGTCATTTGTAACCTGAAGAAAACAGCTAAGCCAAATATGCATATACTTAATATTTAAGTAATATACATAGGTCTTTGGGGTTTTCAAAATATGAAAATAATTATATACTGAATGGTAAGTGGTTCTTGGCTAGATCACCCCAAGTCTCTTCACCTTTGCAATGCAGGAGCCCTCATGTGATTCTCCTGTTCCCTGCCCTGAATACCCACTGCCAGGAAGGTGTGCTGAAGGTTCTGCTTTCATTCTGATGGGTGTTTTTTCCTCTGCAACTGTGGTCCTCTGCTACCTGTGTAAGAACTAGACCCTCTGCAATCTACCTTAATAGTGCTGTGTTTACTCATGAGTAAAGCTAAATTTGCTCGTAGACAATATAACAGAGTCTGTGGATCCATCCAATCATTCATTCAGTATCAGTAACATACTTTAATACCTGGTAGGAACCAGGCCCAGTTCCTTAGCACTGGTGAGCTACAGTCACTTGTATGAACCCAGCTTACTATTTAAGGAGAAAGAGACTGTAAGTGCTAAACAGTGCTGTGGAGAACATAAAGCAGTGCAAGACGGGTAAGTGTGTGAGACGTTTATACTTCTGATACTGAACTGATCCTTCAGACATTAGAAGTGAGTGTTCTGGACCGGATCCAGTAAGTTCAAAGGCTCTGGAGTATGCATGGAGGTTTCAGACACAGCAAGGCGATCAGAGTGATTGTGTCAATCCCAGAGTGTCTAAATTCATGGGATAAAGCTTTTGTCTCCATTTAGTGCTTCCTCTCTCAGTATTTAAGGATAATAATAACTAACCCGGCTTATTTTAAGGACTAGATTTGAATTATATATATTATCAACCCATAGTAGAAAGTCAGTACAGACAGTTTTAGTGTTTACAACAAATGCAGCCAAATGAGAGTGGAGCAGAGAGTGGAGAGTTGAGCCTGGAAGTTGCTACTGCTCTGACCTTACTCCAGTTAGTTATTGTACCTTGTGTGACATTGGCTGTCCCCAGATTGAAGTCTAATCAAATATTAAAAAGTAAGTTGTATTAACTGATAGTATAGCTGGAGAAAATGTGATGATTTATAAATAATTCAGTAAACTTGAGAAATGGTGACTTTTATTATTTCAAACTTGTCTTTAAAATCTAGACTACACACCTATTTCTAGGAATATGTTAAGAGCCCCTAGCTTTTTTCCATGCACAAGAATTTTGTAGATAAAATTGCCAAAATAAGTTTTATCCTTTTTTATTGTTTTCTTTGTTTTGCCTTAGCTTGGTCAGAGGTGGTTATTTTCTTTCCAATTTCTATTTTGAACAAAGTAAAGAAGAATATGGCAGGAGTTGTTAAAAGTGCTTTCCATGCAAATCTGAGGATTTGAGTTCAGATCCCTAGTACCCATAGAAACACCAGGGATGGTGGAGTTTACCTGTAATCCCAGGCCTCAGGGAGCAGAGACAGGTAGATCCCCAGGGCAAACTATCTGGCAAGACTAGCCAAATCAGTGAGCTCCAAGTTCTTCCTGAGAGACTCTCACTTATTGAGAGACTGCCTCAATAAGTAAAGCAGAGAGTGACACCCTATTGACCTCTAGCCTCTACATGCACATGTATGTACATACATATGTGCTCACACACCTATGAACATGTATACATGCATGCATATACATGACACATACACAATAAAGAATCAGTGATACTTTATGCAAATCTATTTAGTTCACAAAAATCATTCTTAGAATGATAGAATAATTTTTATGATGTTCTTTTTTTAAATTTTTTTAAAATATTTTTTATTAGTTATGTATGTAGAATATATACAGCCATGATGGTACCATCGTTAGCCTTCTCCCTGTCCTCCCCCCATGGGTAATGTGAGTCTTGCCTTATGTGGGTAACCATCAGTTATGCAGGAGAGACAATGACTGTGTATAATGACCCAACTCATGGCTCTAACAATCTTTCTGCCCCCTCTTCTGCGAATTTCCCTGAGCCATGTTGGGTTCATTTTAGGTCTATTTCAGTGACAAGGATTTGTGAGTCTATGTGTCTCTGGATATATGATTTGGTAGGGATTGAGAGTTCTTTGTGTCTGTTTCCTTCACCCTTGTGCTGGTACCAGGTTCACCAATAAAGCAGCACTCTTGGTCATTTCCCCTATAACTCAATGGCTACATCTGGTGCCCTGTTGAGGTGTGATGGGCTGATTCTCTCCTCAGCATATGCATTCATCTGAAAGAGAGAAGCAGATTCTCCAACAGAGAGTGAGGTCAATGCAAGATACATGGATAATCTTTATTATTTTATCAAGAATTTAATAGGTTTAGGCCTTCTTGTATCCACTGTTGGTGGGAGCTTGATATTGGAGAGCAGGCTCATTTTTGGATATGGTTCTGACTTGTTTCCTGTTTCCAAGTATTGGTTCCATTTCACTGAGCAGATCCGTTAGCCAAATCTAGAGCAGTTGGTACTTGTGTAAGCATCACATCAGGTTGTTGGCTGCTGAGTAGCTTAGACCACGAGTTGTTTAGAGAGATGTTGGTCATTTTCCCCCAGTCACTTATTTAGCACCTTCTGGCACTAGACAAGCTAACTGTCTGGGGACTGACTCTCTTCCAGATCCCAGCCATGTCTCTCCATGTTCTGTCCGAGCAGCATATGGTGTCTTCAGCAGTAGGCTCTTACCAATAACCTTTGGTGAGTCATCAAGTACTCTGACAGAAATCTGTTTTCTTTTGGGAAACCTTGTAGGTCTCACTGATCAACAGCTCCTTGTGGATGTTAACCACATGCTAGTATTGGGAGTTACAGGTCAGTGCCAAGGGAAGAGAAGGAAGAAAAAGTATAAGTAATATGAAAGAGAAAGAGGGAAGAGGGAGAAGAGGGAGTGATGCAGAGAGAAACAGGGGAAAATTAAAGTTAGTCTTCATCCTACCCTCTTGCGGGCCTCCGTCATTCGGGTGTTCTATCCAAGCACCTGATGCGGGTTTGACCTTTTAGTCTGTCTTTCAGGATATAGGATTTTATGGTACCATTTCCATTTGGGTCCAGTTTTTGTCCCCCACCCACCCCCCCTTTCCCTGCCCTCCCATCCCACCATCCCTATTGTCCAGTGCTCAAGATGTTTACTGGGTGTGTCAGCATCTTGAGGAAATACAATAATTTTTTATATAGTTGAAAATTTTGGTTGAGACAGTTTTAATCCTTTTTGTCTACCACAGAGAAGATCTTCAGGCAAATATACTAATGGAGAAATGTTATGTGAGATTTTATCAAAGAAAAGGACAAGGAAATGAAATAGAGAAAATTCACATGCATTCATTGCCACTTTAGGGTGGGAATCAATAGCTGAAAGCTACTTCCTGTGGAACTAGATTTTGATGGGGCACTCTTTTGTTCGCAGAGCCAATAAAGACTTGCTACTATTGCTGTTTTTATTATTTTTCCTGCCCTTGGAGAAATGGCTTTCTGTCAGTTTAGTTAATGTTTGAGCTGACCATTTTGAGTAACAGAAAAGGTCAGTATTAAGAGAACCTGTTTTAGGAAGATATTCTTCAAAAGTGATGAAAATGAGATAAAGGGTACAAACATGAACGTTTACATATATGTACTTGTATTTTGGGGAAGATTCAGTTATTTAGAAACCCAATTTATGTATCTTTTTTTTTTTTTTTTTTTTTTTGTTGTTGTTGTTGTTGTTTGTTTCAGGTAGGGTCTCATTCTAGCCCAGGCTGACCTGATCTCACTTCAATTCCAGGCTTTCCTTGAATCTCACAGTGAACCTCCTACCTCTGCCTCCAAGTGCTGGGATTAAAAGTGTGTGCCACCACAATAGGTTTTATGTAGTATTTTTCCTTTGTGCTAGGAAACAGTCCACTGTTGATGTGGTAGAAAATTTGAAAATATTTTAATGACAAAATTTTGTATGCTACATTTTAACTTATTTTATCAAATTCCCCAATCTCACCCCCCCCCAAAGAAAGAAAAACACTTAAAAGCAAATCTCTTTGTTTTGTGCTACTATTACAGAGTGACATAAACTAATTTATAAAGAATAGAAACACTGACTTGCAGTTCTTGGAGGCAGAAAAAACCTCGTAACCAAGGCTGGCAGGTTTGGAGATTGTGATTGCAGTAAAGTACCTGGAAATTTTAGTAGTTTCATGGTAGAAGGCTAGAGGGCGAGGGGACAACTGAGCTGCTGAGAATAAGACCTACTCCTAAAGGTTCCACCTCTTGGTGGTGTTAATACTGTTACTGTGGCAATTAACGTTTCAGCATTAATTTTGGAGGGGACAAACACACTAGCACACACAAATGATTCTGTTTCCCCCATTCTTCAATGAGTTAGATATCCACACTGAGCTGTAGGATATAGTTCTTATCTGTATTTCAGATAAGCTGTGTCTAGTGAAGTACACCTCTGGCATTTTAGAGATTTCAAGGGTGTAGTCAGGAAACTGTAGTCTTTATCCTGTCAACTTGAAGTTGTTAAAGTTGTCTCTCCTGTCCTGGTAAATTTCAGTAGGACATTGAATTATCTGCTTCCAGTTTCTTCGGAGAAAAAACAACTATTTCAATGACTGATCTATAGACTTTGGCATCTGTTTTCTTGAGTTAACACCCGCAAAACTAACACTGGCTTGATTCCTTGAGATGATCAGCAGTATTGTCAAGATGAGGGTGCTGGGTCTCAGATGAGTCCAAAAGCATATGTGATTTATGTATTTTTCGCCTTTTGGAAAGGTCATCTTTGACTTGTATTTTATTGTAAGATCTCTGGATCCACAATCAAGATCTACCTTTTTAAAGCAGAATTTCACTTGATTCTATCATGCCATATAGCTGAATTACTACTGAACTCTTAAGAGTAATCAGCTCAGGACCCACATTACACAGACATGGTTATCTTTGGATATTAGTAATTGGCATATTATAAAAATTGTATATTTTTAGAAAAAAACTCACATTTATTACCAATTCAAATGCCAATAGGAATACAAAATTATGAACTTATTTTCTAAAGAATCTTTGACACATTTTTAAGAAACCACTACAGGGGCTAGAAAGATGCCCAAGTGGTTAAAGGTGCTTGTTCCACAATTTGCCTACCTAAGTTTGATCCCTAGCACCCATGTAAAGCCTTTTGCCAAGTGTCTCGTGGGAGGGGCAGGGGGTGTGTAACTTATGTGGTATGGTGAATGCAGGCTTCATGGGCAAATGGACAGAAGCCAGGGAACTGGGCACCCTTCTTATTGCTTATCTGGGTACTTCTCAGCTGCTGATTTGTCAGCTAGCCTGAGGGATTCTATTCCCCCTAAGGACTAGGGTTACAGTTGTGTGTGGCTATGCCTAGCCTTTTATGTGGGTTCTAGGGAATTGAACTCATGGCCTCAGACCCAGCCAGCTCTCATAAGTCGTAAGCACTATTTTTTTAAATTTTACTTTACTTTATTTATTTATTAGAGAGAGAAAGAAACAGATAGAGATAGAGAGAATGGGAACACCAGGGCCTCCAGCCACTGCAAACGAATTCCAGATGTATGTGTTACCTTGTGCATCTGGTTTACGTGGTTACTGGAGAATCAAGCCTTGAACCAGTCCTTAGGCTTCACAAGCAAGCACTTAACTGCTAAGCCATCTCTCTAGCCCCAATTGTAAGCACTTTTAACCATTGAGTTATCTCCCTAGCCCAACAGCCTGTTTTGTAATGCCAGTACATGTATGTGGATTTTGGCCTGGAATGATGTAATGGGGCATAAATTCTAATTTCTAGTGAGCTATACTTGAGAACCATTCTATTCATTTTTTTTTTCTGTCTTATATGATATGGTTCAATAGCAAATGAGAAGACTATACATAGAGGGCTGCTTGATAGATTTTGTTTGAACAGTAGTTGGTAGAAGCTACATGGTGGCTCATACCTGTACTCCAGGGGGTGAGGCAGGGAGACTGCTAGGAATGTAAGGCCATCTTGGGCTACATAGTGACCTGGGATATGGGATGAGATCTTCTCTCAAATAATAAATTACATGCATACATGTAGTCAAAACATTCATTTTTCAGCTGGGCATGGTGGCGCATTCCTTTAATCCCAGCACTCGGAAGGCAGAGGTAGGAGGATCGCCATGAGTTCAAAGCCACCCTGAGGATACAGAGTGAATTCCAGGTCAGCCTGGGCCAGAGTGAGACCCTACCTCGAAAAAAAACAACAACAAAAAAAACATTACTTTTCTAATATTTGTAGTAGCCAACTACTAATATTTAATCAGATTTTTCATAGTTAAGAGTCTTTCATTTAGGATATTGTATATAATATTTGTGTGAAAGTTATACTTATATTATTATTTTTATTTATTATGAAGATACTCACTTAAAGGCTGTGGTTTCTTTGAAAACTTACAGTAAGTGCAGAAATTATCTCCAGAACCATGTTTTTCTTCTGCCTCAAGGGAGTAGATTTGAATAAAGTCCTAGAAATATTTGTCGTGGAGCTTTTTTTTTTTTTTTTTTTTTTTTTTTTTTTTTTTGTAGGTAGGTTCTCACTCTCACCCAGGCTGACCTGGACTTCACTATGTAGTCTCAGGGTGGAAATCCTCTTACCTCTGCCTCCCAAGTGCTGGGATTAAAGACGTGCACCAGCATGCCAGGTTTACTTAAAGCATTTTGTTGTACTCGTATTACCATGATTTAAAAAAATGTTCACACGGCATCTGGAGAAATGGCTTAGTGATTAAGGTGCTTGCCTGCAAGGCCAAAGGACCCAGGTTCGAGGACCCACTTAAGCTAGATGCACAAGGTGGTATGGAGTTTGTTTGCAGCAGCTGAAGGACCTGGCATGCCCATTCTCTCTCTTTCTATCTGCCTCTCTCTTTCTCTCTCAAATAAAAATAAATAAAATTTCAAATTAAAAAAAACATGTTCAGCTGGGCGTGGTGGTGCATGCCTTTAATCCCAGCACTTGGGAGGCAGAGGTAGGAGGATCTCAATGAGTTTGAGGCTGCCCTGAGACTACATAGTGAATTCCAGGTCAGCCTAGGCTACAGTGAAACCTGACCTCGAAAAACAAAACAAACAAACAAAAAATCATGTTCACATAGTGTAAAGGGAATTTATCTGAAAAACAAGTCAGCTCACCTCCATTGACCCACCTCCACCTTGTTCCAGTCTCTAGATAAAATTACTGCTATGTTTTGTATATGTATGTTGTAGCAGACAGCTTCAGGTTCACTGAGATGAACTTCCAGACCAGGCACAGTTATGGAGGAAGGGATATTATTTATTGAAGCTTACAGATCCAGGGGAAGTTCCATAATGGCAAGAGAAGCGGCCTGCTCTTCACAAGGCCGAGCAGAGAGAGTAAAAGCCAACCAGCCACCACAGCACACAGAGCAAAAACTACAGCCAAAAAGGTCACACAGCACACTATAGGAACTCCTGCTAGGCACATTTGCATATCTTTACAATGGAATCTCAAACCCACACCATTAACACCTTAAGACCAGCCTCCAGTGACATTGCCTTTAGCAAGGTGATTGCAGATGCAAACTATAACTAATAAAACACTGAATATATTGGGGGACATATATTCAAACTACCACATGTGTGTGTGTGTGTGTGTGTGTGTGTGTGTGTATACTTCAAGTTTATGAACATGTGTATGTATACATGCATGTCTATATGGAAGCCTGTATATGTGTCTTCCTCACAATATAACTTTTTAGAATCCATATTTCTCCAGTTACTTTGTTTTTCCTCAGTATAGCTTTATATCATAGAGAAGCATTTCAGAAATGGATGCAAGGTTTAACTACAGGAATCTGTTTATGTTTGCCATACATTTCACATTTATCCCAAGATTCTTAAATGTATTTATTAAATATTTGAGAGGCTGTATAAAAAGTAAGAATGAATTTGTAAAGAATGAACAGTGTATTTATAATATATGTGCATAACATATTTATATATTTGGAAAATAATTTATTGTTGAAATACATTTAAAAAATGTGTTTGAATCTGGGCGTGGTGGCGCATGTCTTTAATCCCAGCACTCGAGGTAGGAGGATTGTTGTGAGTTGGAGGCCACCCTCACAGTGAATTCCAGGTCAGTCTTAGTCTAGATCAAGACCCTGTCACTAAGGAGCACTACAGGTTTGTAGGTGTTATCAATGGGAGGTCAAGATTTTCTTCCTTCCAAAAAAATAACCAGATAAGTGAGATCACAGGTTATGCTCAATTCTTTGTGAACTGAAAATCCTTGAATGCTAATTATTTGAGGATCTCAGCCTGTTTATTTTAACACTTGTGCAAACCTGGCTAAAGATATTGTAGCAGCACAGGTAAAACAAAGCCTTGTGCCTGAGGTAATGGAATGGACTTGAGCTTGAGTCTTAGGCTTCTCATATCTGTTTCTTTTTCTTTTTCTTTTTCTTTTTCTTTTTCTTTTTTTTTTCCCGAGATAGGGTTTCCTAGCCCAGGCTGTCCTGGAATTCACTATATTCTCAGGGTGGCCTTGAACTCACAGATCCTCCTACCTCTGCCTCCCGAGTGCTGGGTTTAAAGGCATGAGCCACCATGCCCGGCTCTTATCTGCTTCTTGCTTATCTCCATAGACTTAGCTTGGTGTGAGGACAGCCAGAGTCTTAAGACACTGAAATTAATTTTAACAATTTGAGTTTTGTGCCAGACTGATGATACATTTTGCAGAAATATACTTGCTGTAGTTGAATCTCCTCCATAGGAGCCAAGTTATTTTTTCTAATTTTAGCTACTTTAAAAGTTAAGATTTAGCTGTTAATATGAGAAGAGATGTTTCCAAAGTATTATAAAAGGTTTTAAAGGGGTTTTATCCCAAATTTTCATTTTTACAGGTACACACATACACGCACACACACACATCCTTGAGAGGCATTGTTCTGGAAGAAGGAGGTAGAAATCGGAAGATCTGTGTTCTTGCCTTGGTCTACAGCCAATCACCTATGTGACCTTAGGCCATTCATTGGTCCTTTATTAATCTTTGTATTCCTACTTGCAAAAGGAAGTCATTTTTGTGACCTCTGAGGTCTTCTTTTCATTTGTAAAATGCAAAATGACAGCATCATATGAAATAAGTTTTATAGTCCAATTTGTCTTAGAGTTCGAAACTCTATGTATGTGAACGTTTGGATTTTTTATTTAGATGTTCAAAGACTTGTGGGATTTTAAATGAAAGGAGCTTAGAGGGCTTTAAGAGTGCTTGAGGTGCTAAGAAAAATGTGTAAGTAACAGGGAGTAAAAAGAGCACTAATATGCTTAGTAGAATAGGTATAATTAAGGACAAAAAGACTTCTGAGAAGGGATAATTGAAATAAGGTAAAATTTACTAGGAAGACTCATAGCTCAAACTTTAAAATATAAATTAAGTCAGATTGGAAGAAATATATTAATTTAATTATTAGTCAGGTCTCTTTGCTTATAGCACTAATGTCTAGAGTCCTGTGTTTAGCATGAAAAGTATATACAAATTAAAACAGTGTTCCCTGAGATGGGATCACTGAGGGGCCCTCAGTACAATACTCTCTCTCTCTCTCTCTCTCTCTCTCTCTCTCTCTCCCTCTGCCCCCAGTACTCCCATAGAGTAGAAAGTTCTTCCTTATGTCATGCACTGGGTCAGTATTTATGCTTGTATGATAATACAATAATGAAATAAGTAAATAATAAATAAGTAAATAATATAGAGGGTTTATACCAGTGATATGCCTATTCCATTGCAAGTCCCACAACTCTGAAACTTAGTTTCATTTAAATTCCATTTATATCTCTGCTTATTCATGCAACTCATTTATATAAACTGAGAGGAACTGATTTTGGAATCCTCACTCGGCAAAATCTTCTACATGTTACAGTCATTGTTTTTTGACCCATGAAGTGGGGCTGTAGGTGTTGAAGACTTTCAGAGTAGGTAGTTATCTAAGTCTAACATTCAGTAATCATTAAACAAGTTTAGGTTAGCCCAGACTCCATTTTATATAAGTAATTTGTATTTATAAGTATACTATTTCTATAATTAAAAGTATCAATTGAAAATTTTTTCCTATGCAGGATACCATTGCAATGGCTGGGTTTACTGTTCAGAGATGATGAACATTGTGTAGGTTTTTTTTTTTTTTTCTTTTTCTTTTTCAAGGTAGGGTCTTGTTCTAGCCCAGGCTGACCTAGGTTGACCTGGATTTCACTATGTGAATCAAGGATGGCCTTGAATTCATGATGATCCTCCTACCTTGGCCTTCTGAGTGCTGGGATTAAAGGCATGTGCCACTACGCCTAGCCTCATTGTACAGTTTTGAAAGCAATTGGTTTCAAGCCAGTTTTTTTTTTATGTTAGTAGGCAAATTTTATTCTCTAATTATATTGTGATTTTAATGAGCCAAAGTAAATAGAAAGAAGTAATGTTTCTATAAATCTGTTATGTTAGTCGGTTTAGTCTAGCTGAACTACTGTAGTTTCATAGATAGTTCAGATTTTTCCAATTAACTAAATATGCCTGAAACAAACTGACAGTAGGTAGATATAGGAATAGAGACATACAAATTTATGAAGTGCACATGTATACAGCAGCTGTAAGCATGTCACACTAAAGAAGGACCAAATTGTTGAGCTTGAGTATCCTCCTCCTCTCTCCATTAAAAACCATTTATTACTCCACTAAAATTACTCATTACAAAATGAGTCTAGGAGACAGATAATGGCTTGGTATGAAGTTCATTTGCATGGTGAGTATTGTGTTTATCTTTCAGTCTCTTCTGCTATGATGTGACTTTAATTGTCTTTGGTTAATGAACTTACTATAAGAAGATCTGAAGGAAGTTACATCCCTCTTTGGCCCCTCTTGCCTTTAGGAACTGTATCTGTTGCTCCCTAAATGCACTCAATATGAGAGGTCCAAAGTAGCATTTTTAGAGCCCCAATAGTTGAATATTTTAAGTTTAAAAAATTTTATAAAGGTATGTCTTTTACTATTCTAATGATACCTTGTCACAGAGGAGGGTTCTTTAGAAGCATAGTCATGTATCTGTCAGTAAGAGATACATTCTGAGAAGTGCATCCTCAGGTGATTTCTTTACTAAGTGAGTCTACAAAGTGTGCATAGCAAACCAAGATGGCTCCCTGTCACTAGGAGAGTGCATGAGACCACTGTCATGCATGCAGCCCATGTGGAAATGACCTTTCTGCCTATTTATTAATGAAACATGTAGAAGTTCATGGACCCTCAAGATATTCCCGCTCTGCACTACTTTGCAGGTACGTTTGATAAGGTACTTGAGTTTATTGTAAATTATCAGTAGCACTTCTTAGGGAAAATGTATTTTCTCCCATTTTTTTCTTTACAAAATAATTATTATCTTTTTATCTTCGCTTTTTTATTTCCTTTGTGCACTTGTAAACTACTTCTGTGTTCAAAGCTATATGGTCAGGTTGAGACAAGCTATGTGCTTACAGGTCAATATCTGTCTGATATTTTTATTATTATTTATTTCAAGAGAGAGCAAGAGAAAGAGGCAGAGAGAGAGAGAATGGGCATGCCAGGGCCTTTAGCTACTATGAACGACCTCCAGACGTATGCACCCCCTTGTGCACATGTGCAACATCGCATGCTTGCGTCACTGTGCATCTGGCTACATGGGACCTGGAGATTCAAACATGAGTTCTTAGGTTTCGCAGGCAAGTGCCATAACCTTTAAGCCATCCCTCCAGCCCTGTCGGATATTTTAGTAAACATAAAGGAGCCATAAGGGTTACAGTGACCCTGCCTGAAGTTAAAATTAGTGAATTAGGTTGAAGGTGAAATTTGAAGTTAAAATGACTATTACCTTTTTTCTTTTGTAAAAAGTCTGTAGTTCTGGCAAAAAAAAAAAAAAAATACTTGACTATCAGCTCTGATTTTCCACTTCCTTTGAATTTATTAAAGTTTATTGCAGATTATATTCTGACCCAAGAATTGAGTATAGGTATACTTCAAAGTATTTTTTAAAAGTAAATTTTGTCATTTATAACTTAAAAACACTGTAGTGAATTTGTATATTGTTTTATTGTTTTATTTCTGGTTAAACATAATTGAAAGCTTATGATCACAGTGGAGCTATTTTGCATACAATTAAGCCCTCTTTCTTTCTTCTTCTTTTTTGTTCTCATTGTTTTCAGGTTTATTCCAAATCTGTGAGGGATTTTTTTCTACAGAATCAATGTCTTTGGTAAGATGATATTTAATGTATTTTAGCATATATGTAATTGCATGTACATATACATACACATTTATCTAACTCAAATTCTGATCTATGTTATAGTCTGATTTGAAACCAGTACCAAAACAGTAGGAAAACAGAAGGTAAATAGGAAGTGGGGCCAGGATATAAAAGCTCAGGGCCTCTCCCTGGTGACCCCCATCTTCCCACAAAGGTCCTCTTCCTAAAGGTTCCACTACTTTCCCAAACCCAAGTGTTCAAACACATGAGCCTAACTGGGAAATTTTATTTTTAAAGCATAATGTCATATATAGGTATTAAAATTAAAAAGAAAAAGAAATCAGTTCATAGCTAGGCATCTCAACACTTGGGGAATTAGGCAGGAGGATCATGAGCTTGGGGCTAGCCTGGATTACATAAGGAGACACAGTTTCTACAAATCAGGCCATAGCTTGTACTATTCTTAATTAAATACATTATTTGTCATCATGTTAACATAAAACATTTCCATTGTCACATAACGTCCTGAGATCAGAAATGTTCTAGTTCTTCTAGAATTGGTTAAAGTATGATAAAATGCCTAAGTAAACATGGACATAATAAAAAGCCGCAGATCCTGTTACCAGCCTTGCACAGGTAGGAAGCTATATTATAGCTCTTACCATTGTAGATATTAGACACACAGCTTTTGCATCGTCTTGTCAAGCTGTGTTCAGATCCTGGATCCTGTGTGTTCTGTGCAATCTTGTGAGTGCCATTCTCCTTGTTTCTTCTTTCATCTTCACATTAATTCCTTCAGGACGCCTTTGCTTCTGAAAACTCTCCTTTAATCTTGTATCACTATATAGTGTCCAACATATGTGTGTTTCTTAAGTTCAAACTGATTTGTGTAGCCCTCTGCAATTTTTTCTTAGGGAGTATCATACTTACAGTCAGAAAGCAGGGGAAGCAAACTTACACTACAGGTAGAGCATTTGGTAATTGTGGAAGTTAATTTACCATGTACATTGACCCCACCTATAAGAATGTCTAAAGCATAAATATTAGTTTATTCATTTATGTTGAAGCATTAGCTACTGTATAAACACAGAAAGTCCCATGGATGATGAGGTTAGTCTCAGCACTGCTGGCTTTCCCATCCATCCTTCTGTTGGGGAGATACTTGTAAAGTACAGTAGGAGTCTGGATATTTTGTCAGCTGAGGTCTACATGTTCTCTCTTCAGTTTCTCATACTGAGTATTACTCTATAATCACTGATGAGCTGCAGCTTTTTTTTTTTTTTTTTTTTTTTTTTTGGCATTAAAGCTTGATTATGCTGTGCGTGGTGGTGCACACCTTTAATCCCAGCATTTCAGAAGCAGAGGTAGGAGGATCGCCATGAATTCGAAGCTACCCTCAGAATACATAGTGAATTCCAGGTCAGCCAGGGCTAGAGTGAGACCCTAACTCAAAAACAGACAAAAAAAAAAAAAAGCTTGATTACATCTCTATGCCCTGTTCTTCTATATTTGAAACTCAGCATCAGCTTTCTTAAAATATCTCATTCATTTCTATTTGAATTTTAACATTCCCATGTCCAGAGTGGTGGATGACTTTATTTCTTATTGGGTTAATGGAAGGTAGAAACTGGGCCATCTGCTACATTTTAAATATTGATTCCATTTTCCTGCTATTATGAAAATAGAGTCTTATAAACCACTTTCTGCTATTTTTTCCTGACCCAGTGTTATTTCAGTAAATATTTTTTCTCTTGCTCTTTTAAATCACATTATTATACAATTGATTTGTGAATCAAACCTAATTTTACTTAAGTAAATCATTTTAATAGTGTGTATATGTATGTGGGAGGGTTAGAGAGAGAAATTTTGACTATTTCATAAGTTCAAGTTATATTAAGGTCAAAAGCCATAGCCAAGTTGTTTTTTAGAACTTTCTCTGCCTAATAAAAATGTGCTCTTTATCTTCCAGATATCATTTCTATGCCAAGTAAGTTAGGGAAGTGCTAATTTAAAGAAAGCGTTAAGTATTTAATTTCTAAAGGACCTCTTGGAGCCCTTGAGAATATTCAAGACCGAAACATTTCCCTAAACTTACAATATGTTGGATTTATCAATAACACAGTGTTCTAATTACCCCTTCGGGGCTTTCAGAAATGGCTCATTATACCTAGTCATTTCCCTTTAGGAAAATTCTATTTTCTTAGATCTTTAACACTTAAGATACCCAGATTTAAAATGTATTAGTTTTCTGTTATTGCTTCAGTTTATGCATTAATTACTGATATTTTAATGTACTTTTTGTACTTAATTGAGGCAGTTGCATTCAATTAAGTTATAAGCTAATTATACTTTTATAGGCTGATGTGCTAATTTCACCACTTACACACAAAATTATTTCTTTAAAAATGCTAGTTGTATATATAATCATCTTTAGAAGCTTTGCTTTACTGTTTCTTTTTCCCCTCTACACTGATTTTCACTGTTTCATAATACATCTTTTTTATACTTAGGAAGACAAAATGCAGTCATAAGATTGATAGATTTACAAATGTGATTACAATGGTCTAAAGTGCATCTCTTAATGATGTAATCCTTGTCTTTTCTTTCTTTAGGCTCCAGTAACAAGCTATATTTATACACCCCTGAATCAACTTAAGGGAGGTACAGTTGTCAATGTCTATGGGGTTGTGAAATTTTTTAAGCCCCCATACCTAAGCAAAGGAACTGGTACGTATTATAATTGGTGATGTTTTACAAACTAAAAGCACATCATTGTTGCAGGAATTGGCTCCTTGAACTGCTTAGGTCTAAGCTCAGTTCAGAAACATGTCCCTAAGTTCTAAGCACAGATCTAAGCACAGATGGTCAGCTCTGGTTGATCATTGCCAAACAACACTGATGCACATTCTTCAACCATTTTAATTAATAAAGTAAATAAGATCTGTGGATTCTGGAGTACAGTTAAACATAGTAGATCTACATTCCAAAGAAATGAAAAAAGCAGTTCCATTTAGAAGGGCACCAAAACTATAAAATAATCAGAAATACCAAGCAAGCAAAGACTTCTAAACTAAGATGGGCAAACTATTGCTGGAAGATATTGGAAAAGATAAACAAATGGGATGATTTCCTGTGTTTATGGACTGGAAGAATTGATATTGATAAAGGGCTCATACTACTCAGAGCAGTCTGCAGATTTAGCTGAGCCCATTTGAACAATCCTGGTGCCTTTTTGTGTGAAGGGAAAAATAAGGAAAAATTTGTATGAAACCACAGAGGACTGTAAATGACAGGAAATAATTCTAAGAAAGAGAAATCTAGAGGCCTATCAGGTCCTGTTCAGAAATATATTACAGAGCTATAGCAATCACAGCAGTATGGTACTTGCAACAATATAGATGTACAGACCAGTAGAACAAAATTGATATACCAGAAATAAAGCTGATCATTGATAAAAGTGCCCAAACTGCTGACAATAGGTACTCTGTTCATCAGTGACCCTGGGGAAACTGGATATCCACATTCAAACCAAATTAAATTAGTAAATAAATGTATTTTCTCACACAAAAATAAACTCATAAAGGGTTAAAAATCTATACATAAGATCTGAAACATATAATTCAGCATATGGAAAGAGCTTCTTTTCACTCTCTAGAAGTGTGTGTGTGTGTATATACATACATACATACATACATACATACATACATACATACATACATACATTCAGCAAAAGAATATGCCACAAAAGCAAATGTCACAAGTAGAAATACATCAAGCTAGAGACTGCTATTCAACAGGGAACCAATCAACAGAATGAAAAGACAATATACAGAGTAGGGGAAAATACTTGTAACCATTTTGTCTCATGAGAGTTAATCTCCAAAACACATAAGGAACCCCTACAACTCAATGACAAGAAATAAAATGCAAAGAAGATGATTGAAAATACATGAACGATGGGATGGAGAGATGGCTTAGTGGTTAAGGCATTTGCCTGCAAGTTCAAAGGACCCAGGGTCAATTTCCCAGTGCCTATATAAAGCCAGGTGCACAAGATGGCATGTGTCTGAAGTGAGTTTGCAGTGACTAGGAGGCCCTGGCACTATTCTCTCTGCTTCTGCTTCCCCCCCCATCTCTCATAAATAAATAATAGATGGGGGGGGGGGCGAGAGACACAGAGAGACAGAGAGGAAGACAGAGATCTGCGTGCCAGCACCTCTCAGCTACTGTGAACAAAATCAAGATGTGTCCGCCCCCTTGTGGTCAAGTGCGGCATTGCGCCCTTGCATCACTGCATCTGGCTAAATGTGGGACCTGGAGGTTGGAACCAGTGTTCTTAGGCTTAGGAGGCAGGCGCCTTAACTGCTAAGCCATCTCTCCAGCCCAATAACAGATAATTTTTTTTAAAAAGAAAGAAAATAGGTGAAGGAACTGAGTCATCATTCCCCAAAAGAAGACAATTGGATGGCAACCATGTACATGAGCGGAGCCGTGGGGCAGTAATCATTAGAGAACTGTCTTCAGCATAGACTTAGTATACACACCAACACACACCACCCCCCCACTCATATATATGTTTTCCTTTCTACAAAAGTGCGTTCTGAGAGTTGACAGCCATGTGGTTAACTATGTTGAGCACTAGCTCATGTCATTCACATCTTTACCTGTTTCACCCATCTCATAGACTAAAGCATTATAGAAAATGTAGGTTAAAAAAATATCCTTAGAATTACATAAACATGGAAATTTTAAAAATGAGAATCAAGGGGCCAGAAAGATGGCTTAGTGATTAAGGCACTTGCCTGTGAAGCCTAAGGACCCAGGTTCAATTCCCCACTACCCACATAAGCCACATGCCCGAGGTGGTGCATGTTTCTGGAGTCCATTTGCAGTGTGCCCATTTTCTCTCTATCTTCCCCCTCTCTCATAAATAAATAAATAAAAATAAATAAATCAAGAGATCAGAGTCATAGTGAGTGAATTATCACCTTCTATCTATTAAGATGACTATTATTTAAAAATATGTTGGTGAGGCTCTGGCTATTAAAACCTTTAGTCACTTTTATGGAACTGAATTTTGCATTGATTATAGACACCAAACATTCTTGAAAGTAGAAATACCTTGTGATACAGCAATCTCATTTCTAGATGTTTACCCACAGATATGAAATCAGGATGAGAAAGAAACATTCACACTTTTATGTTTATTGTAGCACTATTCACAATAGAGAGATGTTGAAGCAACTGAAATATCCATCAAGGGATGTATAAAGAAAAAAAAATGACATTTACATACAGTGGAATCAATCCCGCCATGTGCAACAGCAGCAAGAGTCTTATTTGCAACATGCTGACTACAGTAAGCCACTCATACAAGGACACACATCACAGGACTCCAACTGTTTATATGAGCTCCATAAAGTAGTCAAATTTTATGATGTTAAAAAGTACTTTCGTTGTTGCCAGGGATTGCGAGAAGGAGGAAATGGAGACTTACTGCTTAGGGGCTATAAGATGCGAGATAAAACAGGTTTAGAGTTCTGTTGGATAGCATTGTGCTTATATAATAATAATTGGTACTATACTTTAAACAATTATTAAAATTATAGACCTTGTTCCATATTTTTACCTCTAGTACCCCAAAAGAAAGGACAAGTGAAGCAATTAGAGGATCTAGTTTAGAACTCTGCAATATCTTATTTACACTTGGGTAGATCTTAGAGTAAATCAAGATTGGACCTATAAATAGCTATTTGATGATATAAGGTCTTAGACCAAGAAATATGTAAAAGGGCATATCAGAATCCACAGATTTCAGATTTTCATGTGGAAATAGAAAAGCTGAAAACATATACTTCACCTAAGTTTAATCCATTTCAACTAAATTTAACAATGATTACTATATTTTCCCTATTTTGAAGTACTGTGTATTATAGCCACTATTTTATATATTACAAAGTATAGTTAATAGCATCAAACTATCTTTTTATTTTGGGGAACCCATATTTTAAAGATTTTAAAAATGTTTACAATGGACATGCTTGATAAAATACAGTCTTTATATACTGCATTCAAGAATCTGTAATCATGATGGGAACAAAAAGATGTTCTCATACTGTAAACCTTTCTTATTTATAAACAAATATATTGAGACATGAGCTGGGAATATATTTGAGATGCTAAATTGAGGAAAGTCTCATTTTTATATAATGCTATATGTAGTATAATACATTGCATATATTACTGATGTTCACTGTGAAGATTTACTCTAAAAATGAGAATGTGAAGACTTGATAAATTTGAAATAGGCTTCAGACTAAGTGTGCAGACCATAAAGGAATGCTCTGTGAAAAGTTCTTATGATTTGTTTAGTGTTAAAGAGAGGGAAACATTGACATTCAAGCAGGTAAAATTATTACTATTATTTAAATGTGCATTGCTTACATAGTTTCATGCCCGCTTTTCCCCAGTGCTTCCTCCTTCCCATCATATCATTCAGTGCATGTTCACCTTAGTGGTAAAATCTCCCCAACAGCGTTCTCCCTGAGTCTTAACGTAAAACCCTTCTGTGTGCTAGTGATGTGGTCACTGTGACCTTCTTGTTACTTTGAAGTGATTGAGTCTGTCCTGCCAAATTTGGAAAAGCTGTATTACTGTCAGTAATGCCCAGATAACTTGTAGAACATATAATTTAAATAATATTACTGCACAGCGTGTGTTGTCGGTTCTTGTTATGGAAAGCTTTTTGAATAAAGTGATCAGCAAATGTATCATCTTCAGAAACAACTTAAAAATTATAAAATGATAGGTGTTCAACAGTCACTGATGGCCTGTTTTCATTATTAAGCAGCATAATCATATTTTTTTCTGATGTTATTAAATTATGCATATAAATGAAAGTCATGGGAAATACAGTGTGTGTGTGTGTGTGTGTGTGTGTGTGTGTGTGTGTGTGTTATATTTCCATCCAATGTCTACAGTCAAATCCAACCCCGTAGTGAAAAATTCATGGCTAGTAATGAACCATCTGTTATTTACAGAGATAATATGTTTCTTGGTTTCTTCTAAGACACTAAATTAAAATGAATGCCATTAGTTTTATCTGAACAGCCATTGAAACTTTAAAATCTATCTTTCAGACTTCGCAAGATGTCTTCACTACTGGCAAGACCATAAAATTTTAAAACTATCCATCTTGTATCTGTAGTTACAGTTTCACTTTTATTTCATTGACAAAACTCATCCTTCAACAGAAATGAATGCAGTAGAGAGTTAGGCAGATATCACCCATGCTTATGTTCAGGGAAGGACTAACTGCATGAATAACTCCTCAGAACAGTGCAAGGATCAATATGTAGGGACAGCTCACATCTTTGTCTTTACAGGGAGCACCATGTTGTCATAAACACAGAACCACAGGTTCAGTGACATCAGATATAAGTAGAAGAATGTTACCTTTATGAAACTCAAAATTTGAATTTATATACTGTTATATTTGAGTAGCTGTATTTTTTATTAAATTCATTTTCTAAATTTTAATTTCATGTGGAGAAGACAGGTGAAATTTGGCTTCCTTGCCTTTGATTAAAACATTTTTGGAATAATTTCCTCTTATCCTGAGTACTGAAGATTACATAGGATCTGTGATGTGCTTATTTCTAGCCACAGTCTTTATCCCATAGCAGATACATGTTGTCCCAAGCTTTATTCCTTCCAAAGTTAGTCATTCCTGTTGCTTAAAGGACATATGATACTAAGAACTCCAACATTCATCCTGAAAAATGAGAAAGAATTCTGATAGGATTCTTTAAGATGCCATCATATCTTCAAAATTCCCTCACATGGGTACTTAATATGTTCTCTTTAAGACAGGGACACAAGGCCATCACCTGATTGGGACTTTGGAGAATTTTATGACGGTGATTTTCTCTGAAAGCTTTCTATCTCAGTCAGTGCTTTTTGACTGCGTATTTTAAGGTTAAAAGGTGCCATATCTGTTGTCTGGTGGAGGTTGTGGGCTAGGCACTGAGTTTTCCATTTCTCCAGTTGAAGAAAATCACTGTGTAGTTTCTGAGTAAGGTGACACTCTTTCTAAGGGTGTGGCTGTCTGACTCTCAGAAATTGAAGGCATCCAAGCTGTGGCTGCTCATGGCTAGACTTGGAAAGTTGAGTTAAATTTCTCTGCTTCAACTGATTCACTGTTTTTCAGCTGTGCTGTCCATTTCTGCTTGGAGCTGGAGCTGGAGGCACTTTGCGTCTTCGTACTGCTTACTGTTTACCACGTGCAGGAGGGACTTCCTGAAGGGAGTTCATGTGGTGTACAGTGCATATAGCCTGGCATCTGTCTTTAATGACCTTTTCCTTTAGCAAATTATTAACTTATTAATTTAGAAAATGAGCCCTGTTTTATTAGTTTATTATTAGAGGAGTTATAAATATACTAAAAGTACTATTCTTCTTTTGTTATTGCATATTTTTCACATATTCTCATCAAAGTAAATATTTTTGATTAGTCTTCTGTAGCATTACACTGGCCTGCTGTGGTCCTGAGCTGCTAGGCTGTCCATAAATGTAATCAGGTAACTGAAACGAGCCTCAGGACCAAGCACAGTGCTCTGGGGAGAAAATGGAGAGATGAATGTCAACAGGGGAACAGCTGCTAAGAGATCTAGTGTTTAAGCTGAACTTTCAAGGATAAATTGGATTTTGATAGATGAGGAAGAAGAGGGCAGCATTCCAAACTTTGGAAATAGTGGCAAAAGTCATCAAACTTTTAAATAAAATGTGAAATTTTCAATTTCAAAAGCCAACTACTGAAGAAATAAATATAATATTGAACTATGGAATATCAGTAGCATGTCAAAATGTGATTTATGTATGGGTACCCATCTTCCTTTTAAGTAATCATTGTTAAGGACCTATAGTAATGTTGTAGATTCCCCTCTTGATTTATGTATATTCTAGGTCAAATTAAAAATTTTCTCCTTAATTTTGCTTTTGTTTATTTTATATGTGATAAAACTGTTTCTGGTTGCATTGGTTATATAGCAACCATGTACTTTCTGTGCTTGGGCTCTTGTCATTGATAACTTAGTCTTTGAAAGACTGTTGGGTGATTATCATAGGAAGACATTTGAAGTGGTGTCATTGTAGACCATGCTGATACTTCATGGACTAAGAAGGTTCTAGTAACAATGGTTCCCGCAATGCTGCCCCTACATCATTTTTAAAAAGATCTCATCAACATCTTCCTTTTTTGGGGTTTATCTTTTTCTGTTATTTCTCGAGCCTCCTTTTATAGTAGTGATATTATCTCTTGTGTTACATATGGTAAAGATGCATATGGTAAAGATGCTTTTCTTATCTAATATGTGCAGATTATTTAAAATACATGTTCAGAGTTTTTTTATTGTTTAGATTTAGTTTGTTTATTTTGGACAATGTTTTAAAATATATTTTATTTATTTATTTGAGGGGGGATGGGCATGCCAGGACCTCCAACCACTGCAAACTCCAGATGCATGCACCTCCTTGTGCCTCTGGCTTATGTGGGTCTTGGAGAATCGAACCAGGATCCTTTGGCTTTGCAGGCAAACGACTTAACCACTAATCCATCTCCCCATCCCTGGCCAATTTCTTTGGAAAGTCTTTACCTTTCAAAACTGAAAAATATAGACTTCTGTTTCCTTAAAATTTATTCATAGTTTTTAAAACAAAATATTGTTTATATTGCCTGTGATTTTGTTTTGGGTCATATGAAATGAACTCGTGTTTTTTTTGGCACTGACTTGATTCTTAATTATTTATCAAATGATGTAAGTTTAGATGATGTATTTATATTGATTTAATCAAAAAGAGTGAAATTTTTCCTGGGTGGAGAGGGAATGAACATGCACCACCATTTCAGCAGATTCCTTCTGTTTAACAGTACTGCTTGTCATGACCAGTGCTGGGGAAACTCCAGCTCAGCTCCTGGCTGTGCTCCTTGTGGACACTGCATGTGCACAGACTGGAGGATATGTGGTCCTTGCTTCCGCCTTTGACTGGGTAGTATGGTGATTTTGAGGTCTGCCCATATTGTTGCATGTATCCATGTATTGTTCCTTTTTGTTGCTGAGTATCTATTTTCTAGTTAATTTATAAATGGTGGTTTTCTTTCCCTTAAGTCCAAACTCTGAAGGTAGAAAACATTGCTTGTCTTGGTATCTCTTCCTGTACCTATGTAGGATATCTATGACCCTTGGAAGCCTGGCATAAAGGATGAGTAAAACAACTGCAGAGCTGCATCTTTGTAAGCTCTGCTGGGTCTGTCATGTGTCTAGTCCATCACTCTGTCTGAGTGCCTACTGCATCATAGTACTCGTGCTTTCCCTTCTGCTGTTCAGGCTCTTTTGCAAAATAGCTACAATGTAGAGCACCAGCATAGTAAACGGCTGTTTTAATTTGTGGCTGTATAATATGCATGTACATATAATAGGTTCTTGACTCACGGGTTTGGTTTCATAACTTTCCTTGAAATATTCAAGAATACATTTGGATATCAATGGAAGAATGTTGCCGAACTGTGTATGGCTGCAAAACAGCAGTATTATAGATTGAAAGGAGATGAAACAGATTTTGTGGAAGAATTTCTAGTGGCCATATGATTTATGTCTGCATGCTTCTTTGATTAAAGACTTTGCTTAGATAAACTGCCATCTTTCCCTTACAGTCAAGCTCTAGGGCAGTTTACACAGAATCATACTGTGGAAATTATGTGAATTGCTCAAGATTGCAGAATGGAGAAATTTATGTAACATTTGTTATCTTTTCCAGACTTATGTCAGGAAATGCAAAGTATTAAAATGATAAACTAGTTAAGTACTTCACTAGTGTATTAAATGTGAAATATTATTAAAATGTTAAGGTCAGTATGTTGTCAAATATATATGTGTGTGTGTGTGTATACATACATACACACAAATACATACATATATACATACATACATATGTATATATATGTACATAGATATAATTGTGACATCCATGTAACTAGTAATTTGGGTAAAGTAAGAATGCTCATTTACTAAAATTATTTTTACTCTCTTCACCCTTCCTGGTAATAACTTCTATCAAGAAAATAGACCATTAAGTTAACTTTAGCTTGATGTTTTCATTTGAGAAAGAGTGAAAGATAAAGCACAGGACAAAGAAGTACTGTTTTAATTTTGTGGAATGATTACTGAGTGTTTTGCAGTGGTACATTTCTTCTTTGGAGCAGTTAAGTTGAAACTTATTAGGCAGTTCATAATACTGGCAATTGGTAAGCTGTGTCCTGAGTTTTAAGTGTAATATTAAATTTTGGGGGCCCTTGATTACCCTTTTGGTCCATTGAGATCATCTTATTTTATGTCTTTGACATTTTAATTTATTTCACGAATCAGGTAAAATAGCTTAATGGTTGTTTTCTACCCTACATCTTTCTAGAAACTCACTTTGTATCTGTAGTGAATTTTCTCCTTCAGGAAGGTTGATAACTATAAATAAAATAGCTAATTAAGATGCCAATGAAAATAGACTGAAATTTCATGGTAATCCTTTAAATCTATACTTTCTTTTTACATGTCAACTCTGCTCAGTTTATCACTGTACCTTTTCAGATTCTAAAATCGTGTGTAGGTTTATAAGAAAATAGTGTCATGAAGAGGTGAGGCACTGTTGCTGTTTCTGCTGCTATAACCTGCCAGTACTTACATAGCCTGTAATCACACCAGGCACATGGAATCACTTGTTTAATTCCCACAACAGTTCTGTCAGGTGGATACCATTTGATTGTTGTTTACCATAGAAGGAAATTAAAGGACAAAGAGGCTGATTTTCAGTATTTGCCACAGACTTCCAAAAGTGGGTTTTACTAATGCCATGAATTGATTTTCTAACAATGATCGATGAAATAATGTGCTGTAAATGCTGTGAACTAATAATGCCACGTCTCCTAGCCTACCTGTCTTTATGCTCTCTGCCTACATTCCTCAGCGGTCTTCTATCTGCAGTCACTGCTCTGAGAAGATATTTGCTATGTTCTTGGTACTATTTCTTGTGCATATTACATATATGTATATAGAATTTATTTCACTAGCACATCAGGAATCTTCATACAAGTAGAATGTTTAACTTAGGCAGTCCCTTAGGCACCCTCTGTCTGCAAAATCTTGTAATTTATATTGTGCCATCTTGAACTCACAATTAGGAATTATTGTACTTGTTCATTTCTGTGCCTACATGTAGGCGTTAGTTCTTCAGTATGCTTTCTACCATATTTCATGTCAAAGTCATGAAATATTGTGTAGAATTTCAAATAAGTATAACTTGACCTGATTAGAGAAGCTCAAAAGCCTCTCATCATAATTTAAGTGTAATGTTTTACTTTCTGAGGGGTTATTTTGTTTTTCAACACATCATGTGCAGACATGAGTTAGACATGTTGTTTGCATCCTCTCTACGACTTATACTGTGAGAACTTGAGCAACTTTTGATGCCCATTTAAGAAAGTCTGTGCCCTTGTTACAAAGCTTAAGGCAAAACTTTCTGCTGCATACAGCTATGTATTCAAGGGAGTGTGTGTGCATGTTTGTATGTGTATATATTATTTTACCATTAAATAATATAATTTCTTCTAATGGAAGCATTCTTTAGTTTCCTACATCCTGTAAAATTGACAATCAATTTTAACCATCACACTTTATTTTCTTTCTGTGTGTAAAACAAAATTTTGTTTTATAAAAGCATTTGAGTGCATGATGGATGTGGTGGTTTGTTTCATGTGTCCCCCATGGACTTAAATGTTCTGAGCGCTAAGTCCCCAGCTGATAGCAATTTGGGAATTAATGCCTCCTAAAGGCTGTGTATTTTGAGGGGTGGGCTTATGGGTGTTATAGCTAGTTTCCGCATGCCAGTGTTTGGCACACTGTCCTGTTACTATTGTCCACCTGATGTTGGCCAGGAAGTGATGTCCACCCTCTGCTCATCCCATTGTTTCCCCCCTGCCATCAATGGAGATTCTCCTCCAGTCTGCAAGCCAAGATAAACTCTTTTGCCCACAAGCTAGTCTTGGTCAGGTGTTTTCTGTCAGCAGTGTGAACCTGATGCAGCAGTGGTTCTCTGGTTTACACTATTGAGAATTGCAGATATACTTACAAAGCAGAAAATGCAAGTTAAGTGAATGTAAGAAACAGGAATTTGCATTGTAGTAGAGCAGATGTGCAATGCACTTATGTGCTCCATACAGGGACAGCTCAGGTGGCAGCGTGGTAATCTTTGCAAATCCTTAACACAGTTTGTCACAGGATGGATGGTTTTCAGGTCAGAGTCCTACTATGTATAGCTGTTGCTGGCCTTGAGCACTTTACGTGGTCCAGCTTGACCTCAAACTTTTGATTCTCCTGACTTCTGAGATTGTAGGATCACACCTGAGCCCCTTTGTCATTTTCTATTATTGCTCTAAGTTCCAAGAGATTTTCTCAGCTTTATATTTTTTTGTCTCATTTCATGAACATCATAAGAGAAAAATTACCACCTTTTAACAGGTGAGGTAATATATTTTTAATTGTTCAAAGTTTTTATGTCAATTTTCAAGTATTTTACACAGATAAAAGAATAAAGTATATTAATTAAAATTTTAATATGAATTTAAATATCCAAGCACAAAATATTATTCCATAATTCTACTTTTTAATATTGAAGATGAGTATATCAAACTTTTGGCTTTTTGCTACTTTCTGTTTTCTCCTTGCATTTCTATCATCAAATTTTTTTTCGTTTTATTGAGAATTTTTATTTATTTTTTTTATTTTTTGAAGAGAGAGACAGAGAGATAGGGAGAGGAAGACAGATGGGCGCGCCAGTAGCCTCTTAGCCGCTGCGAACGAAATCCAGATGTGTGCGCCCCCTTGTGGGCAAGTGTGGCATTGCGCCCTTGCGTCACTTTGCATCTGGCTAAATGTGGGACCTGGAGATTGGAACCGCTGGAGATTGGAACCGGCGTTCTTAGGCCTAGTGGGCAGGTGCCTTAACCGCTAAGCCAAGTCCCCAGCCCAGAGAAATTTTATCTAGAAACATAATTTGATCATATCCCACTCACCCCATTAACTTATTTTGTCTCTCCTCCCTGAATTCCATTACCCTTCTCCTTTCCAGCTAATCCCTCTACCATTTTTTATGTCTTTTTTTAAATGTCTTTTTAACCCCTTCTCCATCTATGTTGAAATGTTGATGGGCTCAGTCTTCTGCAGGTCTTGTGGGGATGACAACAGACTGTAGCTGCTCTGAGGTCATAAATGCAACAGTTTCAAAAGCCTGTGGCAAAGAAGGTCATAAGCAACACTTAGGGGGTGGGCTATTATTCTTCTTGCTTGACTAAGTGGATATGATATAGTCATCAAATTGATCCCTAAATATTATTTTACGCTTATACCTTATAGACTAGTGCTGCTCTCACCATTGGCCAGAGAAGCTTCTTTTTCAAAAGGCAGTGGGTACTAGGGAGACTCAAAACTCATTAAAAAGCTGAGGAATAAGTGGCTGTTGAGTACTCAAGTCTGTCATACTCTGCAAGGCTCAGGGAACATGGTAGAAGAGGAAGCAGAAAGAATGCAAGAGCTAGAGGATTGGAAGGAGTACTTTGGGAAATCAAACTACACTTTAAATTTTTTGACAGCCTAAACTTCTTTGGATGAGAGGACCAATACTTTTCTTCTGCAACTGTAAAATCTTTTAGATTTGTAAGCATCAAATGTTTAGTGATTTTTTTTTTTCATATCTCCATCCTGTATTCTTTCTGCTCACTCTTGCCGCATACTTTTCCTCAGTATGTCCATGTGGAAACCAAGTTCTATAAATCTTGGTGCACAAGTACCCGCTGACTGACTGGTAACATCCTTTGTGCGGATGGAAGGGATCACAGGCATGTGATGGGCTTCTTCCTGTTAGACGATGTTTTGGTTAGGAAAATCCTGTTTCCTTTCTGAATATAAAATGAGAAACATTTTATGTTTTTTGTTCTGTCCTTAAAAGTGTATTTTTTGTGTATCAGTCTTAACCTTATAAAACTTTCTGTGGAGCCGGGCGTGGTGGCGCACGCCTTTAATCCCAGCACTCGGGAGGCAGAGGTAGGAGGATCGCCGAGAGTTCGAGGCCACCCTGAGACTACATAGTTAATTCCAGGTCAGCCTGGACCAGAGTGAGACCCTACCTTGCAAAACCAAAAAAAAAAAAAAAAACTTTCTGTGGGATATTATTTGAATACATGGTTTAAGATTTCACTTATGTAGCCAATTTTGTCATTAACAATATTGGATCTATGAATATTAATGTTATATCAAAGCATGCAGACATAGTATCTTGCTGCTTGTTTTGAAGATGCCTATTAAGATTTTTATTTAATTTTTGGGAATTTTCATATTCTCTGAGCATTTCCCCTCCTTGTGGAATCGGGTTCTGTTTTCTCCTCTCACCATTCCTCTTCTCCTTTCCCCATGTATTCTTCTCTCCCTCCTGTCCCTGTTCTTCCTCCCATCTCCCTCCCTCCCTGTCTCTCTTCTGTTCTCCATCTGCTTTTGCTCTCTGGTGATAATTGTTTGCTATCTTTTTATAGTTGTGATATGGGTTGAGACTGGGAATGTAGCTTAGTCATGGGATGCTTGTTTAGCCTGCACAGGATACGTAAGGCACTGGTCCTGGGTTTGGGCCCCAGAATTTCCATGTTTTTTGAATTTAAAAAAAAAAAAAACATAGAATGTAGCCATGATAGGTTTGATGTTCCCTAAGTTGTAGAAATCTATCTCTTGATTTTATATGAGTTTACCACCCTTCTCTTCTTTTGCCTTGGAATGGGAAATCTGAGAGACCATCAGCACTTACGTGGGCATACTGTTTAACAGTGTCAGCCTAGGGCTGGAGAGATCACATAGCGATTAAGGTGCTTGCCTGTGAAGTCTAAGGCTCCAGGTTCGATTCTCCAGTACCCACATAAGGCAGATACACAAGATGATGCATGTGTCTAAAATTTGTCTGTAGTGGCTAGAGGCCCTGGCATGCCCATTTTCCCTCCCTCCCTCCCCCCCCCCGTCTTCCTTTGTCTCATAAATAATATTTTTTTAAATTGTCAGTTGAAGGTGGCAATGAAGGGAACTGCCTAACAGGTATTAGTATACTACTGGAATGATAAGTGATTTACATGCTGCCACCCACATGATAAGTCTTGACTTTTCCCAGTTAGTCAATAGCTGTTAGAAGAGAGGCCATGACTTTAAACAGTGCTTGGTTGCCAGGGATGTTTTTTCAAGGAAGTAGGTGGTCAGGATGGCAGTCATAGAACACTTCTGTGTGTAAATTTTTAATTAATTCCCTAATTCCAGCCATGCTTTTCTACCCACAATCCCAGCACTCTCATTTTGTAGCCACTTAATATTCCTTTGTAGAAATCAACTTCCTATTACTTTATTCCTTAACCGTTTTTTTCTATCTTTTTGAAGTATGGTTGTGCTTCTCTGCCCTTCCTCCGGCACCCTTGGGTTCTTTCTCATCTCTGTACCATCATGTCTAAGTAGCTTGCTCCTCTCCCCCTTCCTCCTTCACTCTTGGGTTCTTTCCTATCAGAGATCTCTGAACCATCATTACCAAGGTCCTGAGGAAGAGAGGAAGTCAGTGAATGTTCTTAGTATGCAATCTTCTGAAACACACATATTAAAAATGTAGCATTTATTATATTTTAATTATTAATAATGTTAAAATTACTTCTTCAGTGTAAACACAAATTTCATCACTTTTTTCCAGTTTAAAATACTTTATGCTTCTAATGTATAATCTTTTGTAGGTATCAGGCAAAATTTTCCATTTTCAGCTTGACCATTGCATTACTATGTAATTTTCCATGAATTTTTAATTTGTATTATATGTTTACTATAAAATCTTGTGTTACTAAAATTATATGTTATAACCAGTGCTCTTGTTTTTGCTTATTTTCTCAGGGTTTAGTATTGAATTAAAAAAACTTGCTCATGCTAGACAAGCATTCTACCACTAAGCTATTTCTCAGCACTAACTCTAAAGTTAATTGTTTATGAATTCCTTGTTGTTTACTTGAACATATTCATATCTGCTTAAACTTTGAAGTAATAAAAAACTTAGTGCCTCTTTAGAAAAATTCAGTAGAGTATTGTTTTACTAAACTACTAAAGCTAATTTGTATGAAGTGTTTTTCCAGATTAATTTGTCAGGGTATATTGAGAGCTAAGAAAATGTCTGTTTTCATCTTTTTCTTAGAAGACTTGATTATAAGAAAGAATAAAATTTGTTTGGTGTTTTTATGCAACCATCTTTCTTTTATGAAATATTTTGAAATACTAAACACTAGGTTGCATATTTGTGTGTTTTTCAGATTATTGCTCTGTTGTAACCATTATAGACCAGACCAATGTAAAATTAACCTGCCTGCTCTTTAGTGGAAACTATGAAGCCCTCCCCATCATTTATAAGATTGGAGACATTGTTCGGTTTCACAGGTTGAAGGTATAATTCATACTTTCTAAAACTACCTTTGCTCAATGAGAATTTCTTATTGTTCAGTAATAACTAGTCAGTACTAATTATATGGTTGCCTTGTTAGATTATGACATCAAGCATTTCAGGAGATGAGAAATGTAAGTAGTGTCAGACATCCAGTAATCAGGAGTGGGAATCTTCATTTGAGCAAAGCGCCTCTTCTCCTTCCCTGCAAAGGTATTCAAAGTTGTGATTCAGACTAGCTCCATTTTGTATTCTCACTTCCAAATATTGATGTCATAACAGTTTTCTGCATAGAATTTAATAAAAGAAAGAAGTAAATGATTTAATTTTTTTGAGACCAGAGTCTTGCTATTTTGCCCAAGCTAACACAAACTCCTGAAGTGAAGTTGTATAGTCCTGGTAAGCCAATGACCATGAGATCAATATTTGTTGAAGCTGAAAGAATAGGAATCTTCAAAAGAGCACTAGAGAAAGAAAGTTCTACAGAAAATATTTTCCCAAAGTTTCCCAGCATCGGGGAAGCGGTTGTTGTCCATGAGTACTTTATGGAAACCTGTCTCTGTGTGGATAGAGCAAGATTTTGTAGGATTGCAAGACCCACTGGAGTAAGGTTGAGCAAGAGGCAGATAGATAATAGAGGTATAGCAGGGGTCATGCCGGGATCCAACCTGGTCAGGGATAGATAACCTTGTTAGTACCTCTTTAATACTGTGTCACATTTCTTATAGCTGTGACAAAATGCTTGACAGAGGCAATTTAAGGGAGGAAGGATTGATTTTTGGCTGATGGGTTTGGAGATTTCACTCCTATGTGGTAGGGATGATAGTGGCTCGCTCCATGTTCATAGGAGTATGTGGCAGAGCTCCTCACATGGTTGCAAGACCAGAAAGCAGAGAGCACTACATCAGAACCAGAAGTGGTTGGTATAACTTTAAAAAGCCCACCCCACATAATCTAATAATTCATCTAGGCCTCATGACTGAAAAGTTCCATAATTCCCAAAACATAGCTGGGGAGCAAGTGTTCAAACACATGATCCTCTGGGACCTGTTACATTGGGTGAGATGGTACAGAGCCTGTCTCAGGAAGGCTATCCTCCTAGAATATGGCCTCTTTACATACTTAATCAAAACCTACAAGTTCTAGAAAGAAGGTAGTTTGCAGAGTAAGTGCCACTAAAGCAGGACTTAAGACATACTCTAGGCTTCCGACAAGTTTACTAAAGAGCATAAAGTTAGGCTTTTATCAGTTCAAGGTCATCAGCCAGCAGCTGACCAAAAAGAACAATATTCAGAGTCCATCAGAAGGGACCTAATTCGGAAGTTCTGCAGTGTTATGTCCACAGTGCCTACAGAGAAGAAAGAATGCTAGCTCTGAATATAAGAATGTAGAATTAGAAAAAAAAATTAAAGACAAGCACATGGTCTGTCAAGAATAATAGCATGGGACTCCAGGTGTTGGATTTATGAAACAAAATTTATATCGATAATTACAAGTTTTTTTCAAAAAATGAAGCCATGTATTAAGCAAATTAATTAAAATAAAATGTTAAATAATAAGTCAATAATCTCTACAGAGAAGTATAAATTATAAAAGTAATATATAGTAAAAAGAGCACCATATGAAATGAAAAATCTACTTGCCAGGATAAAGAAGAGTGGGTATATCAAATTAACTTAAAACTAGACCCAAAGAAATTACCCAGCATGAAAAACAAGTACTAAATAAAAATGAATAGATCCCAAGACACCTGTGGATCAATGTCTAATAACATGTAACTTAAAATGTGGGAGAAAAAAATATACAGAGTAAATTTTGAAAAGCCTTGTAAGCAAAGCTTGATGAAATTTTTGAAAACAAAGATATGAACAACTCACTCCATGAGGGGACACTGATGCCAGTGATTATTAATAAAAAATGTATCTAAAATTTTTACTGAGTTACAATATCCTTCAGGCATAAAGGTAAAATAAATAACTTTTTATAAAAGGAAACAAGAGTCAGCATAGCTTAATGGTTAAGGACCTTGCCTACAAAGCCCAAGGACCCAGGTTTGATTCCCCAGGACCCACATAAGCCAGATGCACAAGGTGGCACATGCATCTGGATGGAGTTAGTTTACCATGGCTGGAGGCCCATTCACACCCATTCTCTGTCTCTAGCTGCCTCTTTCTCTCTCTCATAAATAAATAAATAAAATATTAAAAACTAAAACGGGAATGGTGAAGTGGAAAACAAGAAGGATTTAGAAGTGTACTGATTCATTTACACCTAAAAGGAAGTAAAGAAAGACACGGAAGAATCCTAAAAGAAAACAAAGAATCAACAGAAAAATAGTTGTTTCTTAAAAGCAAGGAAAACAACAAGATGGAAGAGTGAAATAGAATTATAACAATAAACGTTAATGTATGAGGACTACACACTCAAACTGCAAGCACAAAATAAATAATGATCAAGAACTAAATATATGCTGTCTACAAATTCTCTGTAAATATAAAAATGCAAATTGCAACTATAGCTATTAAAAGTATACTATGCAGAGAGAAAATTAACTAAATTCCTCTCAGATGTAAAGTGATTGAGAAAGAGAAGAGGGAGCGTTTCATGAGAACCAGTGTCACTTCATGAAGAAAGTACTAGTCATAAATATTTAATAGGTGTACTTCGAACCCATGATCCACCGGAAGTCTTCATGGCGTGCCTCAATGCCCTCAGTCACACTGACATTGGTCTCCCCTGCATTTGTTTACCTTACACACTAATACCCTATGTTCAATTTTCAATATAACACTCACCACACTCATTTCTTATTATTTCCCCTTATAAAGTTATTCTTTCAATAGAAACAAATAAATATTAAAAATATAACTTTGGTGATTTAGGAAGATTACTACAGCTCTTAAGTTTTTTTCTCAGTATTTTGAAATTTTCATATTTGTGTGTCTTGAAACAGCACCAGTTGATTTTATTATTTCACAAGTTAAATGAAAAACAGTAAAGAATTATCTGGGCGTGGTGGCACACGCCTTTAATGCCAGCACTCAGGAGGCAGAGGTAGGAGGATCACTGTGAGTTCAAGGCCACCCTAAGACTACATAGTGAATTCCAGGTCAGCCTGAACTGGAGTGAGACCCTACATTGAAAAACCAAAGAAAGGAAGGAAGGAAGGAGGGAGGGAGGGAGGGAGGGAGGGAGGGAGGGAGGAAGGAAGGAAGGGAAAGGAAAGAAAGAAAGGGGGAGGGGGAGGAAGGAGAAAAAAGAAGAGAAAGAAAAACTAAAGAATTAGTTACTTATACTCGAAATATTTATGATCTACTTTGATTCCTGGGTTCTGCATCACTAAGCTGTTTTGTTTGTTTTCCGCTTTCCTCTGTGTTCACAGATCCAGGTGTATAAAAATGAGCCTCAGGGTATCAACTGTGCTGGGTTTGCATCTTTGACATTTGAAGGAACACTGGGAGCACCTGTCACACCTCGTACTTCAAGCAAAGGTTTTAACTTCACTCCTGCAGACCACAAGATGGTAGAGGCCTTACGTGTTTGGGCCTCCACACATATTTCACCTTCCTCAGCGCTGGTGCAGTTGTGTGATGTTCAGCCAATGCAGTATTTTGACTTGACTTGTCAGCTCTTGGGCAAAGCAGAAGTGGATGGAACATCATTTCTTCTCAAGGTAAATTTTTGTTTGTTTGTTTGTTTGTTTTTGTTTTTGTTTTTCAAGGTAGGGTCTCGCTCTAGCTCAGGCTGACCTGGAATTCACTATGTAGTCTCAGGGTGGCCTCGAACTCATGGCAATCCCCCTACCTCTGCCTCCCAAGTGCAAGGATTAAAGGCGTGCGCCACCACGCCTGGCTCAAGGTAAATTTTTAACTACTGAAAATTACAAATTCATACCACCTAACTGTAAGTAGCTTTCAGCATTCTAGTGGTGTTACTGCATATGCTGTGTCCTGTCCTGCCCTGCATTTCATGGATCTCACTGTTCCTGCAGCTCTACTCTTATATTTCTGTACATGTCCTTCCAAAGAAAAACAGTGTTACCACATACATATTTTAAACCAAGTGTGATTTGGACTATGTTTTTTAATAGTAATAAGATAAAGAGTTCTTTTTTTATATTTTATTTTTATTTATTTATTAAAGGCAGAGAAAGGGAGAGAGAGAGAGAGAATGGGTGTGCCAGGGCCTCTAGCCACTGAAAACAAATTCCAGACATATGTGCCACCTTGTGCATCTGGTTTTCATGGGACCTAGAGAATCGAACCTGGTTCCTTAGGCTTCACAGTCAAGTGCTTTAACCACTAAGCTGTCTCCAGCCCAAGACTTCTACTTTTTGTGGTGCATGTTTTGTGGTGTGTGGTGTATATGTGCATGTGGTATACGCATGTGTGTGCACGTGTATGTGTATATACTCTGTGCACACACACGTGGAGGCCAGAAGAGGATGCCAGGTATCTTCCTCTGTCACTCTTCCACCTCATTTCCTTGAACCCTAGGGCTTGCTGTTTCTCAGCTACACTGGCTGGTCAATGGGCCCAATGGTCCTCCTCTCCCCTCTCCCCTCAGTGCTAGGGTTATAAACCTGGCATGTGAAGTAAAAACTGAAAATTAATTTACTTGGAAACAGTACATTTCTTTTAAACTCAAATGTAACAAGTAGAATATAGTGATATTGGTGATTCAGACTGAAAAAAATATGAATGAATTCTAAACTAATAATCTTACTATAAAACAGTTACCACAAATATTTATTCTAAAAAAGAATGTATAGGATATGTTGTTTTGACTTCTAAGTTACAAATTTAAGCAAGGCTTACAGTCAGGTAGGAAAGGAGAAGGAAGGATTATTCTCTAGAGTCACTGAAGGCAGGATATTAAAAAGATGCATCATGGTCACTAAAAAACGGGATGAACATTAGTATCACACCAGAGAGAGAAGGAAATAATTCTTTTACATGTTGACTATTTACAGTTCAGAGTAATGTACAACAGATGTTAACAAAAACAAAACTTACAGGCTGAAGAGATGGCTCGGTGGCTGAGTGCACTTTCTTAACAAACATGAGATCTTGAGCAAACCTGAAACCATCTGAGTTCCAACCTCTACAACCCATACCCACAGCTGGCTTGGTGTGGATACACGCACCTGTGACTTAAGTCGCATAAAAGGAAGCAGAGAAAGGGAATTGCCTGGAAACACACACATGCACACACAAATGTGAAAACATTTTGCAAAATAGTATTCTGAACCCCCTTCTCATGGTAGGTGTGGGACGGCACCAGGACCCCATTCCCTTCGTGGAGAGTCTTAATACAGGACCAGGTTCTGGAAGGTGATCTGAGTCAAATTCAGCGGCTACAGAACCTGACAGCAGACATTTTAGTCTATGATAACCATATTCAAGTGGCAAAATCTCTGAAGGTAAGGTTGAGTAACACAGTACTTACTACTCTACGAATTTTATTTTGGGAATTTTGTCTATATGATTACATCTCTAGGTGGTACATAGAGTCTAGAAATTAACTGCTAATCTACTTTTCTTGATTTTTTTTAAATTATAAAATATTTTTAAAATAATTTATTTGAAAATATAATAGGAGTGGGCGTTGTGAAGCATGCCACCCTGAGACTACAGAGTGAATCCCAGGTCAGCCAGGGCTACAGTGATACCCTGCCTCAAAAGATCCTGCCAAAGGACCCAGGTTTGATTCCCCAGGACCTATGTAAGCCAGATGCACAAAGTGGCACATGCTTCTAGAGTTTGTTTACAGTGGCTGAAGGCCCTGGCACTCCCATTCGTTCTTTCTCTCTCTCTCTCTCACTCATATAAATAAAATAAATTATAAAAAATTTTAAAAGAGGGAGCAGAAAGATTGTAAGAGCCACAGGTTGAGGCATCATGCCCAGAGGCATTTCCTTCCCCGCAAAATAACTTACTGCCCATAACACATAAACCACAACCCCATAGGGAATATCTGCCACCCCACTGAGGAGCGTCCCCAACGGAATGGGAGCAGAGATGAGGCAAAAGAGGGGATACCAACACTTGATGGATCCATACGAAATATGTTGTTAATAATAATAATAATTTTTAGAAATATAATGTAGTGAATGTTTTCAGTTGTAAATCTTACTTGAATGCCTTATCCATATATAGGTTTACTTTGGAAATTGTTAATAGAAATGTTGTTATGTAAGAAATAATTGCTTTAAAGTAACACTGGATGTATAAAATATTTAAAAATTTTGGAACATACTGAAATTCAGTGATATATGGATATAATAATATGGGTTTAACCACACTACTAAGTTCTAATTAATTACAAAGTGAAAGAAAATTAGAGGTCCACTCCAGAGGAGACCACCACCCTCAGTGATCAGTGTGGACATAATCAGTCCTGGGAAAATCATAATTGTGGTCACATGGTGGGAGGCTGTGGGAAATACCATTCAATTACTTCTGTGATATACTTGCCAGATACAGATGTTCTGGGTCTAGTCATGATGGTACAACAGAAACTCCAGCAGGACATTCTCTCTAAAAAGAGCTATCAAGTCAAAGACAGTCTATGGAATATTCCAGGCTGAAGGAGACTCTAAGCTATACAGATACGTGCAATCCATGGATCTAAGTGGGATCATTTTGCTGTAAGGACACTTGAAAAGAGTTTGATGATTCAATGACCATGTGCGTTAGTGATAACTTTCTAATTAGAATGTTCTGATTTTAATTAGAATGTGGGAAAGACTAAGGGGGGCAAGTTCTTTCGCAGGCGTTAAGAACTGTTTTCTGACTGTAAGACTATATTCTAGAGTTAATCAAAGATGAATAAAACAAACAGAAAAGATGAGGAACCCTGCATGGCTCACTGCAAGAAAAGAACTATAAATTACTACTTTAAATTATCATTCTAAAAACATGTAAATGGAACATTTGTGGCATTATAATGATTAGAGCACATTACAAACCTTGAAACCTTGGTAATGGCTGTAGTACCTGTAGGACAAAATGATGTCTGTCTAAATGTTTAGGTCCAGCCTGGCATAATGGTGCACAGCTGTCATCCAGTTGGACACGGAGGCTGGATTATGAGTTTATGGTCAACTGGGCAATCCCATCACAAAATAATAATAAATATGATAAAGCTTAAAATATACAGAAGGCCATCACCAAAGCAGCACTTCGTAAACTAACCACTACATCTTCACTGTTTGCTATGTCAACAGCTGGCCTTTGCACCATTTGCATATGTCAAACTTCTAATACTCATTTTCATTTACAAAATCCTCTTAAATGTTACTTTAAATGCCCAGGAACAGTTCAAAATAAGTGAACCTGCAGCATAAAAATATCCAAAAATATTTTCCTACGGTAAATTATTCATGTCATAATATGAAACACAATTTCAACTTAATATTCAATAAATAAAACATTTTCAGGTTATATATAATTTTTAGAATGTCTACATGGCCTTATTTCATTTTCAAGCATAGGTTGTGACTCATAGTGGATCCAATAGCAGAGGCTTTAGAACGTAGACACAAACTCAGAAGCAGCTGGCCTTGCTTCTTTGCACTCAGACTTACTTTGCAATTCTTGCAAAGTAGCAAGTAAAGCTGTCATGAAAACGCTAACAGTAACATTTGCCAGGCACTGAATGTCATTTTGACACTGATCAATATACTGACACCATCCCATTTTGTGAAAAAGTGAGACATTCAAAGTTAAGTGAATCTTTCAAGATTCCAATGAAACTAGCAATTAAACCCACAGTGTCTGTGTCCACATCTAATAAATACTAAGAAGAAATGGTCTGTGTTCTCACCCGTCTTCCAGCTGAGGGATAGGAAGTGAAAACCAAACAGTAAAGTGCACATCTCCAGTCCAGTACTGCTTCCCCTTGGAAAGCCAATATTCCTATGTCAGAAGACTTGCACTGGCATACTATGTTACCAACCAGCTCACATGGCTCAAATCAGTAAATTGGGTTAAGGCCAAGGCATAGGCAAATAGTAGAAACATGTCTTCATAAGTGTGTGTGTATAAGTGTGTATGTGCATGCTACACCTGAGGTTTTTAAATGAGTTTTGAAGATAGACTTTTGGCACCTTCCTCTGGAAGATTTTATCTGCACTGATAATGTCAAATCTAAATGTGAAGGTGTGTTTAATATGCGGAGAGAGATCTTTTATGGATGAGAAGGACGTCACCTCGGTTCTGTCTGCACCATGATTTTTGACCACTTGAATTCCCTTGTCTGTGATGAAATCTGCTTCCTACTTGCCCTGCTTTCTTTCTGAGTCTTCCATGAAGTAACGAGAAATAGTGTCTGCTGATTTCTGAGTTAGTCTAGTGCTGTTTTGCTTTTTTAAAACTATTGTATCTTCTCTTCCTTATCCACTAGAGGGTGGTATGAGCACACACAATTAAAGATATTCATAGAATTATAGTTTGTTTGCAGTGTAATAAATGAAAAAAATTTCTGTCTGTACTACAACTCTACATTATTCATTATCTTGATATCATCTGTTTACGACAACCTCTACAACACTCTAAATCTTCAATCACTTCATAGGGATAAATTCTTATCTTATCAGCACTTTAAAACAACTATTTAGCCTGTGGTGGCGAACACACTTGGGAGGCAGAGGTAGGAGGATTGCCATTTGTTTGAGGCCACCCTGAAACTACATAGTGGATTCCAAAAAAAAAAAAAAAAAAAAAAAATTCAAATTTGCATTTAAATATCAGAATATATGAAAAAAATCATAATTTGTTATATAGGAGAACAGACATGTTTTCTGGTAAAGATGATGGTGCAAATGTAGAGTATAATTAATCATTTCTTTGTAAATGATGCAATTCGCATCCCAAATTATTTTTAATACTTTATGTGTAAATAAGTTATATCATTTCACAGATATTTTATACAGACATGCATATACAATGTGACATTTTAAGCCTTTAAGATAAAGTCATGCTTTTGATATCTTATCCTGATGTAATTATTGAAATAATTATATTTTGGCCTTCAATGTCCCAATAACTAGTTTAGCTACACAGCACAATAAAAATATTACTCCTAAAGAGAAACTTTGGATGGTTCAAGAAAAATATTTTTTCCTAGAGGAATAGTGTTATCTTATTAGTCATATTTGTTTTTTTTTTAAATTGGTCTGTATTGAAATAGACCTTCAACTATGTCTTTCATGACTTTATTATAATTCCTTTGCTTGTAGCTTCATATTCTTACTGGTTTTTTTAATTTGATTGTTTGTTTGTTTGTTTGTTGATTTTTTTGAGGTAGGGTTTTACTATAGCCCAGGCTGACCTGTACTTCACTGTGCAGTCTCAGGGAGGCCTCAAACTCACTACGATTCTCCTACCTCTGCTTCCCAAGTGCTGGGATTAAAGGAGTGCACCACTATTCCCATTTTTGATAAGACCACAGCAACATTTGTTTTTTATTGCAGAACATCAAGTACATTTCATATTTTGTCAATCTTAAAAAAATATAATGCTGCCTCCAGAAGGAATTTCTGATAATAATAATTTGTCATCTTTACTCTGTTCAAATGAATAAATTGCATCCTGGCCTTCAACTCTTGTTGAATAGTGCAGAATAATGGTGGGGTAATACAACCGACACCCGTGTGCTCACTGTTCAGACTTCGTTCCACGTGTTTTATCATCTGTTTCAAATGCTTTGAAAATAGAACTCTACACATGCATCTTTGTTAGTTTACCTGCTTGATCTCACTTCTTGCTCCTCAAGTTCTTCTCTCTCATCACATCCTGGAGATAGGTTTTCTATTCTTCCTATTATGCATATTATGCTTCTGCCCTCCCCTCTTACCTAGTTCTCAAAATTGACATGGCAATTCTCTTTCATGTACGTATTTGGAATTGCTTTTCAGATATCATGATAGTCCCTGACAATTTTGATTAAAATTATCTTCAATTTAAAAATTAATTTGGAGGAAATTATAATATTTAAGCTTTCATCTATGAACATAAGGTCTTTCTCTGTGTGTTAAGTCCTTCTAGATTATATTTATCTTCTGTGTTCAAAACATTGATAAATATTGGCTGGGAAGTTGGCTCAGCAGTTAAAGGCACTTGCTTGCAAAGCCTCCTGGCCCAGGATCAAATCCCAAGCTGCGCACATAAACCAGACACAAAAAGTGCAATCATCTGGTGTTCATTTTCAGGACAAGAGACCTTGGCATGCCCATATACACATACACAAATAAATCAATCGACATTCAAAAAATGAAAAGAATAGAAATTTTTTATTTTCCAGTATCTCATTTAGAGCTCATAAGGAAAATGAAATTTCCTGGTTTTCCCCTTGTGTGTGTGTGTGTGTGTGTTTTCCTGACCCTCTGTGTCCTTCCTTCCCTGCCATGTTGCAGGATTAAATTAGGGAATTTAAGATAGAAAAGCTAGATACTTCCCCTGCATTTTGTCTTCAAAACTCTCATGATTGGATTTGAAAAAAATCACCCTGAAAAAGCAAGGGATAATGTCACTAAAAGGAGAAATAGTGAGAACCACAGAAGACAGAGGTGGAAGTTTGATTTTCTACTCATCTGTCTCCTACCCCCACCGTGTGTGTGTGTGTGTGTGTGTGTGTGTGTGTTTTCTCTAATAGCTATTCTAATCAGTATGATGTCACCACTGTATGGTTAATGTGTGTAGGGGGACAAAAGAACAATAGCTACTGAGTCATCCAACAGGCTAGAATGTTCTTTTTCTGCATGTGAAGAAAAGTCCCTAGTTTGTAACCCCTCTTGTTTACAAATCTCCATTTTAAAATAGAGTTAGGGGGCTGGAGAGATGGCTTAGGGGTTAAGGCACCTGCCTCCTAAGCCTAAGAACACTGGTTCCAATCTCCAGCGGTTCCAATCTCCAGGTCCCACGTTTAGCCAGATGCAAAGCGATGTAAGGGCGCAATGCTGCACTCGACCACAAGGGGTTGCACACATCTGGATTTCGTTCGCAGCAGCTGAGAGACTGCTGGCGGGTCCATCTGTCTTCCTCTCTCCCGCTCCCTCTCCTTCTCTCTCGCTCTCTGTGTGTGTGTGTGTGTGTCTCTGTGTCTCTGCAAAAAAATAATAAAAAAAATTTTAAAAAGTTTTAAAATAGAGTTAGGTCATATACTCCTTCCTTTAGGTAGCTGTCAATATCTTTAATTTGTTTTGTTGAGATAGGGTTGCCTGGGATGGGTTTGAACTTGTAGGCTATAGCAGTGTCCTGACCTCACTCAGTCCTACATACCTACTACAGGCTCACACAACTGCACCTGGATCTTCATGCCAGTACCTTTAAATAACATTCTGCATCTCTTTCATTGGGATTCTTCATTGAAAGAAAATCTAAAGTTCCCTAGAGTAAGTTTAGCAAAACATCTTATATTAACTATAGAATATATTGTTACCAACTCTGATTTAGTCCTGTATTTGAACCCACAGGGCATATTTCATATTATGGTGGCACAGATACAAATACATTACTAAAGTTTCTTTCCATAAAACTTGTGGGAAGAGAGCCAAGCACACCTGTAATTCCAGCATTCACCAGGCAAGGTCAAAAAGACTGATGAGTTACTGGTCTGAAATAAATAGCAAGATCCTGTGTTTAAAAAGAAAGACACACAGAGAGAGAGAGAGAGAGAGAACCTATGTGATACATAAGGGTGATTTTTTATTTTGATATAGTTGCATGTTTATAATTTTCTAGTTTATCTTAGAGAATTTCAATAATATTTAATCTTATTTTAAACCAGCTCAATCAGTTTCTTTGCAGAAACTTTAATCCAATACAAGGGTTGAATTTCATCTAGGTAATAGGATTTTTCATATTTTAGTCTATCTGGAAGAGACTGTGTCTTACAGGTTAATATGTGTGTCACATACACTCAGGCATGTGTTTAGCTTTGATGGGAATCCGTGCAATGATGTCCAGCCACACAGGAATAGTGCAGCAAGTATCTTTTGTGTGTGGACATTGTCCTTTCTTGTTATTGATGGTAATTGCCTCTTACTGGTTGTAAAAATTTTATATGTGTCAGAGATTGAGTTTTCACCCTTTTTCTAAATACAATCTTCTTTCAGGTCGGAAGCTTCCTTAGGCTCTACAGCCTCCACACCAAACTTCAGTCAGTGAATGCAGAGAGCCAAGCTTCAGTGCTAAGTCTGGAGTTCCATCTCCACGGAGGAACCAGTTATGGCCGGGGAATCAGGGTCTTGTCAGAAGGCAATTCTGATGTGGATCAACTGAAAAAGTGAGCTTTCTTGTAAATGCATGGGAAATGTGAAGAAGATATTCATGAAGTTACTTTCCATGAGAGGAGTATTCTGGAAGTAGCAGGTCTTGGTGTGATCCTCAAAACTTCTTTTTCCATTTTTCCTTTTGTAACTCATTACTGGTCCGGGGCTTATGCTAAAATCTGCTAGGGAAATGCTGTCCACTACTGGGCTATATTCCCAGCTGCATCTCCATGTTTTATTTGATAGATAAGCCGAATGAAACAAATTAAATGATGGTAATTCAAGAAGCACATTAATACCAGAACCAGAGGCATAATTTAAGTTTTTCGATGGCTAAAATCTGCTGTTTTTCAGCATGTTCTTTTACCATTTCTACTCCAAGTGTAGCAGTACACAGTGGTAAATAGATTTTATCCAGTTTAGAAACTTGATTACATGTCAAGAATTCCAAAACCACTTAATCTTACTGTGAAAAAAAATACCATCTTTCTAAAGCACTTCTGATTCAGTACACCACAGAGTGTTTTACAATGTCATATTTTTTAAAAACTTAACATTTTAAAAATGTTTAGAAAATAGCATCTTAAACCCTTCTGTGTTCTCTGCTTCTCTACTTGTTAGGCCATTTCTAGTGGGTGCTGCATGCAAAAACATTTCACCAAGATACTAGAGAAATAAATCTGTTCTATAAATGAAATAAAATATCATGTGAGTTTTAATTTGTTTCAATTGTCTTTAAAATTAAGGAAGCTACTTTTTACTTATGTTATTTTCACTCACATTATGTAGCAATATAGCCATTTTTTTAAATCTAGAGCAAGATTTTTCTAACTCAGAATATTATCTGCTAAACTCTCAACTTATTTTGTTTGTAGTGTTTTTCTGAATTACTATTCCATGTAGACCTTTCTGATCTTGGTTTCTGATTTTGAGAGCTGTTGAACTCTCAGGTAATCACAGAAAGGCTACAGACTACTGGCTGAAGAATACACACCAAAATAGCTTTTTGGGCAAAGCTGGCATACTGTGTTTACTTCGTGTTTCACAATTTGACATAATACTCTTTCAACTTTAGAGCTCTAGAATCTGCAGACTTAACAGCCATTCAGCTTCCAGAAGCTATCTGTCAGTCAGAACGTGAGGACAACTTGCTATCCCTTTCAAGTAAGGACAGCTTTTAATACTGGCCATTTACTTCCTTATACCTCAGTCAACATCATTCTTTTTAATGTCTTCTTCTGTCTCATTGGTTGTGTGTGTGTGTGTCTCCTAAGCATTTATCTGTGCCCTACATAAAGGTGAGTATATATATATTATATAACCTCACTTGATTTATAATATACACATACATTTATACAGTATTTGTATTTATTAAGAATAATCTATGATTCCAGCCTGGCGTGGTGGCACACGCCTTTAATCCCAACACTCGGGAGGCAGAGGTAGGGGGCTCTCCATGAGTTTGAGGCCACCCTGAGACTACATAGTTAATTTCAGGGCAGCCTGGGCCAGAGTGAGACCCTACCTCGAAAAACCAAATTAAAAAAAAAAAAAAAAAGAGCCCGAGAATAATCTATGTTTCCACTGGAAAACCTTGTTTTGTAAAAGGAGCAAAAGACGTGTGGGCCTGGTTATCTCAAATAGCTCAAGTACACTTCGTTCACACTTGTCTTCAATCTGTACATAGATTTGTATTTGAAGTATCACAGATACAAGTAAAACTCTGTTACTTTACTCTTGCTGTGATGCAATACCAGACAAAAGGTAGTTTCAGAAAGGAAGGGTTTGTTTGAGCTTCCAATTTCAGGGTTCATAATCTATCACAGCAGAGAAGGCTTGGTAACAGGAGCAGGACACTGGCTGGTCACATTTTTGCTTCCATAGTCAGGAAGCAGATGAGTGAACAAGAAGTGGAGCCAGACTATAATACTTAATACCCACCCCTAGTGAGCCACTTCTTCTAACAAAGGTCTACTTGCTAAAGGTTCCACACCTTCCCAAACAGTGCCACCAGCTGACGATGACAGCATTTTGCACCTGCGCCCGAAAGGTTCATGGCCATATCATGAGCATAAATGCATTTAGACCAACTTCCAAAGCCCCCATGACCTTTAGCAGTTTTGATGCTGTTCAAACACCAGTCTCTTCTGAGACTCAAGGCAGTGTCTTAATCCTGAGCCTCTAGAAAATCAAACCAGAAGTTATATGCGTTCAACATAAAATGTCACAGAATAACACTCCCATTTAAAAAGATGAATGGGGTAGAGCAACGGAAATTGGACCAAAGCCAGACCAGAATTCAATACAACACTAAATACTATAGCTTCATGTCCAGCTTCTAGGACTTGGGAAAGAAGCTGGGATCCCAAGAGCTGACCCTGTGTGTATGGGTGTGGGTGTGTGTGCATGTGGATGCCAGAGTCCACCTTCCGTGTCTTCCTCAGTTGATCTCTACCTTGCTTTTTAAGACAGGGTCTCTCACTGAACCTGCTTTCTAATTTAGCTAGGCTAATTTGATAGGTAATCCAGCGACCCTATTTGTACCGCCTCAGCACCGCCACTCCCAGCTGTCACTGGGGATCCAAACTCAAGTCCTCATGCTTGTGCAGCAAACACTTCACTGACTAAGCTGGCCCTTTTTTCTTCATCACAGATTTTCCAATCTTGCTTCAGTCCTACATTGTCTTGATTAGTGTGTCTTGACATTGTGAAGTATAAATCCATGAATGCTATTCTTTGTCAAGATTTAGTAAGCATTTTAGGTTCTTTACATTTTCCCTAAAATGATAGATCCAGGTTCTAATATTTATATTTAAGCCAATATTATTTTGATTAGGATTACTTTGAATATACATGTAATTTTGGGGGGAGCTATAACAGTGTTGAGTCATCCAAATTCAAGAGATATTTATCTCAATATGTATTTGATTGTCTTCTGTTTCTCTCAGTATTGTTTTTGCACTTTCATTTTAGTGCGATAGTAACGTTCTAATGGACTTAGAATACACTAATTCTTCCCAACTCCTTTTTTATAGGCTCTGGATCAGTATCACTATACGAGGTAGAAAGATGTCAACAACTGTCTGCAACAAGTAAGGCCACATACCATGTTCCATATTGTTCACAGTACAGGAATAAGCATATTAAAGCTTGTCTTCACACATCCCACCAGCCCCCACTTACCCCACAGTAACAGCAGATATGTTTGTATTCAACTTCCCTCACCCTGTACCAGTACAAAGTGGAACCCTTACATGTACCTATCTCTGTATGGAACTTTTATTAAGTACAAGTTAATTAAATAATGTATACTGCCGTTGAAATATGACTATCTCATATTGGAGAAATGATGTAAGTATGAAATTGGAAAAGGCCAGATAAAGACTTGTGTGATATTAGAGCTGAAGATATTCTATTCTCAAGGTTTACATGTTGGTGCATTACACCTGTGTTGTGTAGAGGCAGTGGTATTGCAATACTTGTAAATGTGGCAACTACACAGATCTGGGTTTATAGTCAATATTTTCCAGGTCTCCCTGGGGGAAAAGCAGAGTCCAGGCTTAAGACAGAGGAATTCATGATGAATCCGGAATATCTTATATTTAAAAAAAAAATTTTTTTTTTTGGTTTTCCGAGGTAGGGTCTCACTCTAGCTCAGGCTGACCTGGAATTCACTATGTAGTCTCAGGGTAGCCTCGAACTCTCGGCAATCCTCCTACCTCTGCCTCCCGAGTGCTGGGATTAAAGGCATGCACCAACACTCCTGGTGTAAAAATATCTTATATTGTAAAAAGTAAGTAGAGATAGCATAAGACACCCCCTTAACCAAATACTAATTTCTGGCCCCTGTAAGAGAATCACTGACATATATCCTAGGCCTCTTACTATGCTGTCTCAGAAGCACATACTTAGTCAGATACTTAGTCTTAAGGACCAAAATGCATAATCTGAAACTATTTTCTATTATTTATATATATTTTATAAATTACGTAAAATAATAAATGCTATTTTATCTTTAAGTACTTCAGTGCATAAAGGCTGTATAGAAATAGGAAAATAGTAATATTTTAGAGTTGAATTAGTTGAAAATTTACACAATTCAAAAATCTTAACTTTGCCATGTGTGGTGGCACATGCCTTTAATCCCAGCACTCAGGAGGCAGAGGTAGGAGGATTTCTGTAAGTCTGAGGCCACCCTGAGACTACATAGTGAATTCCAGGTTAGCCTGAGCTAGAGCGAGACTTTACCTCAAAAAACCAAAATAAATAAATAAATTAAAATCTTAACTTTGAGTCTCATTCACTCTGTTGAAAAATACATTCTTCACTAGTTCTGCTAAACATAAATACAATGGCAGTTCCAACAAAAGTATGTAAAATCTAAATGGATGAGTTTTTATCACATGTCATTGTCCTTTATTTCAGTACACAGAGAATCATTTACAACCCCTGTTACTCTGTGGGCTTGAAGGCTTGGTCCCAGACATTGTATGTCCTTTAACCATATTGGGTTCTCTTAAAATCATTGACTATGCCCCGAAAAGGTAACCACCTTCTCCATTCTCCTTCTCCCCTGAATATACCATATTATTCAATAGTTACCACAAATAATGGGCCATTTTGAAAGTTCCCCATTTTTCTAAAATCAGTTTACAATATTTAGAAAGAAAAGGCAATTTATTAGACCTGACATGAATACTCTAGTCTCCTTACTTCAAATATAATTAATGACATTGGAATGTAAGTGATGGTTTCACCAAGCTTGTAAATTTTCTGCATTTTTTTTTCTTTGAACTATAATACAACTTTTACATTTTAACTGAACTTGAATAGCATTAGTCTTAAATCTACCCAGTTGTTCACCAAATTATACCTATTTTCATGTCCTATTCCAGGGGATTTTTAAAATAGGGTTTATTTGATTTATATCTCCATTTCAATGTAAGTTACCTTATTTCTGTGCATTGCTTTATGCTTGTGAGACCTAAGTGATACCACATGAGAATTTGTATAAAATTCAATCTCTGATGTGAAAATGTATGAATGATGTGCTACATGTTGTGTGTGCACTGAACTAAATTAGAGCTTATTGTGACCTGTATGGCATTTTCTATCATTATTTTTAATTATGCACAGTATCATTTATAAATTAAAAACATTTGATATAGTCTAAAAAATGCATAATCTGCATCTGAGCATTTTAGAATTTAGACATACCTAAAGTGAAGTATACTCAGCAAAATGAGAGGCCTGCATCCCTCACATTAGTATCATAAAATATGATTAAGAAACAAATGGAGGATCCATTTTGCATTAAAGACATCTAGACACACATGAAAGATAAATACCATTTATGGTCTAGGATTGGATCTTGGCCTGAAAACTGAAATGCTAAAAAGAAATTTTTGGATATGAGTGTAAAAAGTCATGTCTGTTAATTTAATGATATTTCATCAGTGTTAAATGTCTGCTGGTGAAAAGTACATTATAATTTTGTTAATGAAGTATTTTATTATGAAAAGAGGACATACTGTCTAGAAGTTTTTCACAAATGTTCAATAATAAAATTATATGCAGAAACAGATAAAGACTGATCTCGAGCTAAGGCACCCAAGCTGACTATGGTGAAAGGGTATAATACAACATGCCTTGATGTTGCTCTTTTAATTTTCCTTAGGTTTGAAAGTAATACATGTTAAAAATGTTCTCTCAGAGAACATCCAGCTCCTACTAAGCCAGATATCCAGAGACACAGAGGCTCCCAAAACCTCATCATTGAAGTAGAACTAAAATGATCCCAATGTGGCTCAGGGAAATTCACGGAAGAGGGGGGCAGAAAGAATGTTAGAGCCACAAGTTGAGGCATTATACACTGAGACTTGGCCTATCCCCCATAACTCTTGACTATCCCCACAATGCATGACCCACATTCCCCATTGATGAGGGTCCCTTTGGAAGAGGGAGGTCAGGGAGGAGGATAATGGAGTCACTATTATGAATATAAAATTAGAATAATATAAATAAAAAATAAATTATAAAAAAATGTTTCAGAATGCAAGCTGAAGCAAATGCTGCATGTTACAGTGAAGTGAATGGGTCTGCTGTCACCTTTTGCTTTAAAAACCACAAGGAAGTAGTCGACTCTAAATATGTCCTTAAAGGAAAATGTGTTCATGAGGGTTTATGCTGGATTAAAACTGGAAAGATAAGTGATTTTCCTGGCCGTTTGAGGTTCATAAGGTTTGACTATCAGAAGAGATAAAGAACAGAGAAGTGTTAACAATAGAGGAAAGGTTGTTAACAGGGGTCACCAGCGAGTTTATAGTAACCAGTATAAATGGACCATAACTATCCAAATCTTCTTACTGCAGTTTGCTGAGATAACTCATTTTATCTATTTCCTTGGTATTTGCCCCGACTGCTTTTCTTCTAATTCAATTTCTGAATTGCTGTTCCTCCTCTTCTACCTCCCTCTTTTCTTCCTCCTCTCCCTCACCCCCCAGCTGCCCAGATCCCTTCCCTTTCACAAGCCGTCCCACCACTGTGACAATTAGGTAAACCTTAATAACCTTTTCCACTCTCACCAATCTAATTTAGTATATAAGATAGCGCAGGAGCATGTCTAATATGCTCTACACAGGTTGAGAGCCTGTGTAAGAAATAATAGCAAATATATTCTCTGGTGTTCTTCTGAGTAAATTCCAATGAGAACTTAAGCTGTTGCTAACCAGGGTCTCAAAGCTCAGCACTTCAGAGAACATTTTTCAGTATTGTGAAATATTGTGGCATTAATTTTCTTGTTGAAATAAGCCTTACTGTTTTCCTGGAAACCTGTTAATTCCATATAAAATATACTTATTATACACATTCTAGATAATTTGTCCTCATCCCATACTCATCATTTAATGAATAGATTTGGCAAACACCTGGCATATTCCTGGCACTATGCTTGGGCTCCCAGGTGCACTTCAGGAATAATGTAACCTTAGCTTTCATGGAATTAACACTAAGAGAGCTTAAATTCAGTAGATTTTATAGTATTGATTTGGTTTGGAGAATTCCTTCAGAATTGGTTCTCATTGATTGTTTATTCTGGTTTAATCTATAACTTCTGTATAGTACTTACAGATCATCAGTATTTGGAGAAGACACCAATTTGTGCCATTTTGAAACAGAAAGCCCCTCAACGGCACCGGATTCGTGCAAAGCTGAGGTCATATAAGCCCAGGAGGCTCTTCCAGTCTGTCAAACTTCATTGCCCAAAATGTCACTCACTGTAAGGCTTCTATTTTCCAAAATATAAAAGTTTGCATATCACGTTAGTTTTGTATGTTGTTAGTTTTGTGGTTTTGTATGTTGCTGTGTGTGTATTTATAAATTTACATAATTTTAAGTCTGAGAATAAGTAAATTGTAATTTCTCGTGTAGAATTTTGTAGCATGATAATGTTTTAAAGGGAAAGCACTAAATTCTTAAAGAGAAAATGTATTTCTGATTCAGTCTTAGTATTAGAGAATAAAAAAAGATCTTATTTTCAGATCTAAAAAAGAAAAACTTAGGAATATATTTGGAAAGACTTTGATTGGTTATCAAAATATCTTTGTAAATATGAAATTTTGTTAGCTGAAATTCTTAAAAGGAATTCTAGGCAATTGAAGTTTTTTTAAGAAATATTTCTTACCTGCTTACTATTTATAAAGTAGTAAGTGCAATTCGATTTTTCTTTAGTTAAGCTTATATCATCGTTGGGCTGGAGAGATAGCTTAGCAGTTAAGGTGCTTGCCTGCAAAGCCAAAGGGCCAAGTTTCGATTTCCCAGGACCAGATGCTTAAGGTGGGACATGTGTTTATTTGCAGCAGCTAGAGGCCCTGGCACGCCCATTCTGTCCCTCCATCTGTCCCCTCACTGCCTCTTTCTTTCTCTCTCAAATAAATAAATAGTAAACCTAAAGTTATAAATGCTGCTTAAGGATACAAACATGTTGAAATTACAATAGAAAACTACATAGTATTTCTGGGCAAGCCGGGCGTAGTGGTGCACAACTTTAATCCCAGATCTTGGGAGGCAGAGGTAGGAGGATTGCTGTGAGTTCCAGACCAGCCTGAAACTACAGAGTGAATTCCAGGTGAGCCTGGGCTACAGTGACACCCTACCCTAACAACCAAAAAAAAAAAAAAAAAAAAAAAAAAAAAAAGTATACTACAGCCTTTCACTCTTTATTTCAAGTACTAGTTAATTATGTTTATATGTAAATACATTTATCAAACTTATGTAATCTTTAATAGTATCACCTCAAGACATATCTGGACATTATGTTTTCTTCCTGTTCATCTTTCTAGTGTAGTCTACAATATTCTCTTTAAATGGATAAAATGATCTTTGGGAAAATGTCAATAATTGATGGATGTGTACATTTGGTACCATGAGTAAAGTTTTACCATAGTGAGCTATAATATATACATATATCTATACATGTTTACATATGATCTGTTAATACTTCTGCAAAGTTACATGTATATATGTGTTTGTATTCTCGGTGATGCAGATGTAAATGTGTGTTCCTCATATATGAGGTATTATTTTTAATATATTATTTATTTGAGTGGGGGCAGATAAAGAGAGAGAGAGAGTGGGTGAGCTAGGGGCTCTAGCCACTACTAACAATCTCTAGAGGCATGCACTACCTTGTACATCCAGCTTACATAAGTACTGGAGAATTGAACCCAGATCTTTAGCCTTTGTAGGCTCTGAGCTATCCCTCCAGCCCTAGGTATTTTTGGTTAAGCTTGCAATTTAGTCTCCAGCAGCCTGCAGGAGGGTTTGTTACTGGGGCCAGATCTTAAGTCCAGCCCTAAGGTATTCAGAGCAGTTTGAGCTCTGGCTGCTTTTTGCTGACTGTTGGTGGTGTCTCTAGGATAATTCTAGCCCTAAGGTGTCTTCAGAGCAGATTGAGCTCTGGCTGTTGATGTTTGATGTTTGTTGGTGGTTGGGTCTCTACTCTATAGCTATAGAAATGAGTCAGCTTCTTTGGTCATGATGAAGCTTCCCCTGAAATCTGTAAGCCTGAATTAAACCCTTTCCTCCCATAAGCTGCTTCTGATCAGATGTTTGTCATAGCAATGTAAAAATTGCTGCAACATGTTTGCAAAAAAATTTAATATTCGGTCATTAAATCTCTTCTAATAAAATGTGATGAATCTTTTTTTTTTTTTTTTTTTTCCCGAAGTAGGGTCTCACTCTAGCTCAGGCTGACCTGGAATTCACTGTGTAGTCTCAAAGTGGCCTTGAACTCAAGGTGATCCTCCTACCTCTGCCTCCCAAGTGCTGGGATTAAAGGCGTGTGCCACCACGCCCGGCTATGAATCTATTTTTTACCTATGACATGAAAGTAGTGATTAATATACATAAAGATTTTAGGTAATTTTTGAAATATTTTTAAATTTGGTTCATTAAATGCTCGAAAATCATTCAGTTTCTCCATATAAAACCAGTCTTCATGATCTCCATTTAAATAATGAGGAAGGGATCTCAGAGAACCTAAGAGATTTCTTACAGTTAGCTAGTTGGTAACACAACTGGACAGCACTTAGACCTTTGTTTCCATACCATTTTTCTCCCATAATACTTTGTGTGACTTTTAAGAATTACTAATTATTAAATGAAAGTGAAATCAACACTGGTTTGTTATAGGTGCTTTGTGAAGGTGAGATTAACTGGAGTAAAGGCAGGACTGCTGACAAGTACACATGACAGCGGATTGGTGGTGGGAATAATTATGTGTAACCTTGCTATCAAAACCAGGCATGGAACCTGTCAGTGCTACCGATTGTGAAAGAGTTTGACTCAGCCACACAATATCAACTGTGTGTTGAATGCAACCTGCTAAGTGTGCAGTGAATTTTCTACTTAATTTAGGAAAATGTAACTGATTCCATCTGCAATGGATAGTTTTTATTTGGATAAATTTTTTAATTGGAATTTTTGAGAATAAAACAGTTATTTTTTGATACTTCATTGTTACTGATTTTAGGCAAGAAGTTCCATATGAGGACAATTTGCATAGAATTCTGCAGGATGCTGCAACTAGTACTCCAGATTCCAAACTACAAAATACATTATTGTATGATTCCAAAGCCTGGACCACAGAAGATCAGGGGGGACGAACAGTAGTGATTCATTTTGTGAAGAATAATGGTATCCTCCCTCTTTCAAGTGAATGTCTAATTTTGATAGAAGGTAAGATACTTGTCACTGTTTCTTTTTAGAATATTGCTGTAATGCATTGACTGCTTTTTCCTAATTAATTGTTAGATATATATTTAGGGTCACCTAGCAAGAATACTCTTAATATAAATGTCACAAATAGAGGCTATTATATAAGTTGAATGTAAATATACATGTACACACATATTTATCTGAATTGCATTTCCATGATACATTAAACTTATATGTACATTTTCCCATCTTGTTGGATTCCTGCCTGGACTCTTGTCAGTTCCAGGGTGATCACCTAGTTCAATAGTGGTACTTACAGAAAAGTTGATTATCTTGCGGCCTCTGGATGTCACTGTTGTTTCATAAAAATAGATGAACATCACCTCGTGGTAGCTAAGTCAAGAAAAAGCTTTGAAAAACAGGTGAAAATGGTGTATTAAAAGGATGAAATCTTACTGATTATTTTTAATTTCCTTTGCATTTTTAATAATTTGTCTAGCATTAATATATATACCACACTTTTTTTTCTGATTTCAAATTTTCCAGGAGTCTTTTTCTTCTACATAACTTTCCATTATGAAAGAACCACAAATTATATAACTTGTACTAAAAAAATATTTTCTTTCTTTTTATAACTGAGCATATCTCTTCTAAAACATACTATTTATTGCCAATACTTTTTTCAAAAAAAAAAAAATACCTAATCATTCTAGAAAATATGTCAACATGGATACCTGTGTATTTAAACAACATCATTTTCATGAGCATAAAATCTTTTCTTTAAATACAGTTACAATATGTTAGAAACTAATTGATGTCTATTTTTATTTCATCACCACAGCTAGTATTGTCTTCTAAAGATGTAATCCTACTGTACATATGCTTTCAACAACATCTCAGACTTGCACTTTTAAAAACTTGATTTATTATTAGAGTTTTCCAGAGAAACAGCCAGTAGATTGGGGCCAAGGAGCTAGTTCAATAGGTAAAATGACTCAAAGTGCTTAATAATACTCAAAGTTGTACTCTGGACCCCCACACACACACACATGTAAACATACACACAGATTTTTTATTATCAGCACTTAGATATATTTAGACATAATTATGGAAACTATTAAGTTCCAAGATGAGCAGCATGGGTTGGCCCAGTACAGCAAGCAGGGTAGGGTAGAGAGGCGTTAATCTAGAGCCTGACCAAGACCAGAAACAGCCAGTATCCTCACAAGAAAGTTGGTCTTCATGATTCAGGACTTTGCCTGATTAGATGAGCCTGCCCACTTTGGGGGAGACAGTCTGTCTTCCAGTTTAATTGTTCGTCATTCAAAATATTCTCACAGAAATGTTCAAGGTAATGTTGAACCAAATTTATGATGTGCGAAATGTAGTAAACTTATTATTGCCGAATGCATTCTAAAAAATAGATGTAAAATAAAATCATAGACTCCATCTCAAAAATAAATGGAATAAGACTATATGACTATCATTATCCTTCCCGAATTTTCAATAAAGGATGATCCTGCCAGGTTCTCTAAGAGCTGCCCTCAGACAACCAGCTTTGGTAGTCATTTTTCTGGTAAATGCTCCTTGGATGGATAAAAGCTTCTCATTAATTTCTAGAGTATTAAAAAAGTTAATTTTGACAGGTTCTACAAAAATTCTTCCTGCTTTTGTGGAAAAATATGTTTTAGAGACCCTTGAACAAAAATATATTTGGATGCCAGAAGTACTTCTCCTTTGGAATTCTAACAATATGTATTTTTCCAGAATTGTAGCAAATAGAAGTGGTTCTTACTTGATTGGCAGTGGTTGTTTGTTTGTTTACTTGTTTGCTTGTCATTTTCTTTCCGTGTGTGTGTGTGTGTGTGTGTGTGTGTGTGTGTGTGTGTGTTTCTCATTTTTCCCTGGAGACAGGAACATTAATTGAAAAGTGCAGTGGGAAGTATCCATGTGTTTAAATGTTCTGGGTAGTAGTCCTGTCCAGTTCTTTTGTAGCTTTGGGCACATTGTTTCTTCTTAGCCAATTACTGGTGTTAGAGCTGATCCTGCCATAGAACAAAATAATGAGCAAATGCTCTGATGAGCTCATGTTATGTGAACTGCCATTGGTCTCCATATTTAAATATAATGTTGACCCAGAAGTTTAAAAAGACTTAGGTCCAGCTCTAAATTAAATGTATTAAGCCATTAATAGTATATAGTCACTTTAGTGGTGAGTCACCTCTCACATGTCTCAAATTTATTTTCTTTTGATTATTTGTACCAGAATGTTTCTGGAAGTAAGTACAATATGTTTAAACTTAAGAGCATGCACAAAATGTCAGATTATATTTAACTAAAACCTCACATTTTTTAGTGTTTTCTTTGATTCAAGTATAGTATCTAAGTTTACAAATGTCATTTGCAAATTAATATTATTCTCTAAATGTATGACTCCTTATTTCTTTATAGTATTCCTGTTTCTCAATATTACTTAGTGGGTGCTGCATTCCGCCCAGATTATATCTGTGCTACTTAATGGGTTTATTTATTCTGACTTAAACAGGAGGAACACTAGAGGAAATCACTAAGCTCTCAAGCAAGTTTCACAGTGTCATCCCTGTGAAGTCCAGCCAGGAAGACTTAGAAGTCCTCGACCTTTCCACACCATTCCTTATCCAAGGAAAGGCACATCACTATGGGTACATATTCAACTCTGGGACTTGGGGAATTAAAAACAGTATTGTTTTATCCTTCAGTTACTGTATGTTCAACAGATGCTTAGAGATGTTTCCCGAGTTGGGATATTTATCCTTCACAATGACACAAAAAGGTTACACATTGATTCAAAACAGCTTTTAGTTTTGAGTTGTGTCCTTTCCTAGTCTAGTGACAAGCAGGTCAGTGAACAGTGGTGTCGCAAGCCCACAGGTAAAACTGATCTACACTTGACTCTGTTACTTAGCTGTATCTTCCATGTTTACATGTATCAAGCACATTTTTGATTTGAGATCTTCAATTTATGATGAGTTTAACAGAAGAACATTTAAGAACACCTGTCTTGAACTTTTATGATAGAAATTTATTCTTTCGATCAGCTTACATAAAAATAGCATGCACTGTGTGCAAAGTGTAAGGCTTCCAAAGTTTTGTCACTCTATCAGAGACTGGTACTTGTTTCTTTCCTAAGAAGGTAGATACTAGCTAAGAGAACAGAACTTCAAACCCAATAAAAAGTAAGTGAGGGCTGGAGAAACAGCTCGGCAATTAAGGCACTTGCCTGCAAAGCCAAACAAGCCAGGATCAATTCCCCAGTACTCAAATACACAAAGTGGCACATGCATCTGGAGTTCCTTTGCAGCTCTGGAGGCCCTGGCATGCCTATTCTTTCTGTCTCTCTTCTCTCTCTCTGCTGCAAATAAATAAATAAAAGTTTAAAAATACATCAATAAAAATTAATTGAATTATTAAGTTAATGACCCAGTAACTCATAACTTTTCTGCCACTAAAAATCTTAAGATAAGAGAATACACTAGGCTCTACTGCTTCCTCAGCCTGGAAGAGGGGGAAAGTGTAAAGCATCCTGCCCTCCTGCTATGCCACCCTGAGCCTGAATCTCCTTTGACAGGCCTTGAATTCTGTCCCTCTTTGATTCTATATTTGTAGCATTGGTTAGGCCTTGTTAAAATATGTCAATTTTGATCTTTATTATTAAATTGCTTACTGCCATGATTATAACCAAAGTGACCAGTGGACATCAGCCTGGGTTCTGTCCCATACGCCACTGCTGAACAACCTCAGCCATGGAGTGGAAGAACAATACAGCCACTGTTTTCCCTGATGCGCCTGCTGTCTTTAATTCCACTGACCTCATGACCTCAGTCCTACAAGATTTATCCAAGTCATCCAACTCATCCTATTCTGCTTCTTCTAAGTCCATTGCCGAGACTTGCTGTTTATCACATGCTCATCCTAACTCCTTTCTATCTCACAGTCAGAGTATGGAGTATTGTCCAGTCTAAACCAGGAAAGCAAACTTAGGTATTAACTATAGAATGTAATTTCTTGGGGCTGGAGAAATGGCTTAGTGGTTAAGGCATTCACCTGTGAAACCAAAGGACCCGGGTTCAATTCCCCAGGACCCACATAAGCCAGATGCACAAGGGGGTGCATGAGTCTGGAGTTCGTTTGCAGTGACTAGAGGCCCTGGTGTGCCCATTCTCCCTCTCTCTCTCTCTCTCTCTCTCTCCTTGCAAAAAGAAAGAAAGAAAGAAAGAAAGAAAGAAAGAAAGAAAGAAAGAAAGAAAGAAAGCAAGAAAGAGAAAGAAATTTCTTATTTCCTTGAAGTCTAAAGGAAGGTGATTTTTTAAAATTCCCTACATAATTTAACAGTTTTCCCATGAACCAAAACAGAAAATCAAACTGCTTATACTTAAATTTTTTAAGACACGTATGGATTTTCTGGTATTAGAATACGTTAGTGCAATGTTATTGTAGCCTTGTTTACCACAGTGCTTTCCAAACATTTTTTTAAAGCTTCTTCTTTTTGGGGGGGTTTGGACCTGCCACTTTTTAAGAAGTTAGTGAATTTACATTAATTGTTCATTTTGTTTCCTTAATGCTTATATATCATTAGATTTATATTTTATCAATGTGATTTTTAAACTTTACCTTCTATATATGTGCATTGTTGTGTCTATATATGTATCCATATGTATGTAAGTGCATGTCCATGTATGTACATATGTGGGTTCACATATGAAAGTCAGAGAACAACCTCGAGTGTCTTTGCTCGGGTGCCATATACCTTTTTTTGTTTCTGTGTTTAGTTTTTTTGTTTTTGTTTTTAGACAGGGTGGGAAACTTGATATTTTTGTTTAGGTTTGACGTTTTTGAATATTCTAGATATTAAACCTTTGTCAGAGGTCTGGCTGGTGAAGATTTCCCTCCCATTCAGAAGGTTGTCTACTGACTTTGTGGATGGTTTTCTTATCTGTACCTTAGCTGTTTGTTTTGTTTTGTTTTGTTTTGTTTTCATAAGGTCCAAGTTGTCAAGTGTTTGCGTAATCTCATGGGCTACTAGAGTCTTGTTCAGAAAAGTCTTTCCCTGTTTGCGGAAGAGGGGGTGGAAAGATTGTTAGAGCCATAAGTTGGGTCATTATGCACAGACACATTGCCTCACCCCCCTAACTGATGGGTATCCCCACAATGCAAGACCCACAATCCCTAAGGGGGGAGGGCAGGGAGAAGGCTAATGATGGTACCATTATGGCTCTATGCAAATTATATAGATAATGAATAAAAAATAAATAAAATATTAAAAAGGAAAAAAGAAAAAAAAAGTCTTTCCCTATGCCTATATTTTGGAGTGTTCTCCCTGTTTTCTCTTCTAGTCCATTCAGAGTTTCAGGTCTTACACTGAGGTCCTTGATCCATTCAAAGTTGAGTTTTGTGCAGTGAAAGGAGGAGGTCCAACTTCAGTTTTCTACATGTGACCATCTGGTTTCTCCAGGACCATTTGTTGAAGATACTGTCTTTGCTCCAGTGAGGATTTTCACCTCTTTATCAAAGATCGGGGAGCTGCAGTTACTCAAATTCATACCTGGATCTTCAATTTTATTTCACTGACTACTGTGCCTGTTTTTATGTCAGTCCAGTACTACCTTTATTACTGTGGTCTTGTAGTATAGCTTGAAATTAGGTATGGTGATACACCACAAGTGTTCCTATTGCTCAGTACACTTTTGTCTATCCATGGCCTTTTGTGCCTCCATATGAATTTAGAGATTGTTTTTTCTAACTCTGTGAAGAATATTGCTGTGATCTTGATGAGAATTGCATTGAATCTGTATATTGCCTTTGGTCAGATGGCCTGTTTTTGTTCGTTTGTTTTCGAAGCAAGGTATCCTTGTTCTAGTCCAAGCTGATGTGGAATTAACTGTAGACCCAGGGTGGCCTCAAACTTGATGCGGTCCTCCTATCTTGGCCTCCCAAGTGCTGGATTAAATGCATGTGTCACCAGCTGGGGCTGGTCTTTTTATTTCGTTTTGTTTTGTTTTGGATGGCCTTTTTAACAATATTACTTCTTCTAGTCCATGAGCATGGAAGATAATTCCAAATTTTCATGTCTTCCTTCAGTTCTTTCTTCATTGTTTTTATGTTTTCATGGTATAGATCTTTTATTTCTTTGGTTAGGGATATCCCAGGGTATTTGATTTTGTGTGTGTGTGTGTGTGTGTGTGTGTGTGTGTGTGTGTGTGTAGATTGTAAAGGGGGCAGCTTCCCTGATTGCTTTTTCCATGTTGTCATCATGGATACATACAAAGGCTAATGGTTTGTGTGTGTTGATTTCATATCTTGCCACCACTTGGCTTAAAATGTGTATCACTTCTAGGAAGTTTTGTTGTTGTTCTCTTAGGTATAGAATCATGTCATCTGCAGATGGGGCTAGTTTTACGTCTTCCTTTCCAATCTCTATCCCTTATATTTCTTTCTCTTTTCTTACTGTTTGAGCTAAGACTTCAAGTACTGTGTTGAAAAGTGGTGGTGAGAGTGGGCACGCCCACCTAGTTTGGGACTTTAATGGGAATGCTTCAAGTTTTTCCCCAGTTAGTATGATTTAGTCTTTAGGTCTGTTATATATTGCCTTTGTTATGTTGAAGTATGGTCTCTCCATCCCTATCTTCTCCAGTGTTTTCGTAATGAAGGATGTTGAATTTTGTCAAAGGCCTTTTCTACATCTACTGAGATGATCATGTGGTTCCTATCAACTTTCTACTTACCACATTACTGCTTTCTACTTACCATATTGTTATTGCATTCCTCCCTTCTGAAAACAATGGTTTTCTTCCCAATGGATTTTTAAAGTATATTTATTTATTATTCATTTGCAAGCAGAGAGAGTTAGATAGACAGACAGACTGCTCACACCAGAGTCTCTTACACTGTAAATGAACTCCTGCTACATGCACCGTTTTGTGTGTGTCTTTACATGGGTACTGAAGAATTGAACCCAAGCCAGGAGGCTTTGCAAGCAAGAGCCTTTAACCGATTAGCCATCTTCTCAGCCCTAGGGTTTTTTTTTTCTTGTTGTTCTGTTTTTTGGTTTTCTTTTTAGTGTTCTTTTCCACCTCCTAAATGATTTGGAAGTAATGAATTCTCTAATGCAATGCTAGCACTCATCCTTAGTATTTTTTTTAATCAGTGCCTGATGCTAATAAGCATGTCTTTTTTCAAGCCATCATTTTCATTCAGCTATCTGTTGTTGTTGCTGTTAGAGAAGAAATTTGATGATAAGGTAATGAAATTTACAATAATGATCCCATTTCCCCAAAATACAGATGGAAAAGAATCTTTTGAACTTTAATTTTTTTTATTTAAGTATATTTTTCTAAGTGTATTTTACTACATTCATAAACAATATGATGATATCTAACAAAAATAGCTCATGCATAAAATTTATTGACAAATAGGAAAAGCAAATTACCTATATGAAACAATATGCACCTTTAGTAATTTTATAGTTTTAGATGGAACTTCCAGTTTAAAATATGAACTTTAGTATTAGGTATTCTAGATATACTTATATAAAATGAATTTACATAAAATCTTACTAATTCGGTTTTATAATTTTTTTCCTTTTGCTATTTTTTAAAGATTTCTTTGTTTGATAAGGCTCTTGAGTCTTAGATTCAGTATTAATAGAGTTTGTGCTTCAACTCCTTCAACTTTTTTTGTCTTAACAAGTGAGTACATTAACAGCCAAATTAATTTGGACCAGGAGTCCAGTTCCTGGCTCTATACTTAGAGTTGCTTATTCTGAAACCCATTATATCATTTATTGCTTTTGTTTGTTTGTTTGTTTGTTTGTTTGTTTGTTTGTTTGTTTTGGTTTTGCGAGGTAGGGTCTCACTCTGGCTCAGGCTGACCTGGAATTCACTATGTAGTCTCAGGGTGGCCTCGAACTCTCGGCAATCCTCCTACCTCTGCCTCCCAAGTGCTAGGATTAAAGGCGTGCGCCACCACGCCCGGCCCGTTTATTGTTTTTGTATAGAAATTTACTCAATAACTTTCTTTAGAAATAAGCATGTCCCCATATAGGAAATGGGATACTTTTGTGCTTAGTAATTTGTTTCCTAAAATTATACGTACTCGAAGAGCAAAATGTTATAATAATTAAATGAACTTGATTATATTTCTATATGATATTTCTCTTATGAATTTCAGGTGTAAACAGTGTTCTCACCTGAAACCAATACAAACTCTATCTTCCCTTGCTGAAAGTGCACGGCGGGCTCCTTCTTCTGTGGCAGAAGGTTAGTGGAATTTCTCTCTCCTACAGTTTTAACTGTGTCATCCCACTGATTTACATTGGAATATTTGTGCATATATAGGTGAAACTACACTGATTATAGTCAAAATATAGAATAAATGTTTAAAATATTTCCATTCATTTCAAATCATAATGCATATTGTAATATCCAGTAACTTATTTTCCTATTAGACCTTGATTTCAGATACAGATCTCATAATATCTGAGATCGACAAGGGTTATAAAATGGCTGTTTCTTTCACTTTTCTCCTAACAGGTCTTTAACTAGAATAAAAGATTTTTTTTTTTATGTTATATGTACAATTCTGGTCATACAACCTGTGTTTAAAATTCCTTCAGGAGCAGGGTACTCTTCACATTGTAAGGCATGCCCCCTTCATTTCAGGCAGTTCTTAATATTGAAGACCAATCCACCTACCTGTAACTAGCATGGGCCAGGTTCTGTCTGCTAGAATAATCAGGATACATCCATTTCATCTTCTATAAGCAAAACTGACTTCAGACATTTGATTAGATCCATCACATCTCCATTGAATCTGTTTTGTTTCAAGCAGGTTCTTCCCATTCCACTGTTGCTTTGCCACATCCCTTATTCTTTTGTCTGTCCTCCTCAGTAAACATTTTATAAATGTTCTTTGGAAAATTTACCGTTCAAAGACTGACTTAGGCCAACCAACAACATAGTGAATATTATTTCCTAAAAGTGGACAACCAGCTTCTTTTCGACTAGATGAACTTCATTATATAAATATTTGTATGTATGCAAGCTTATATTTCTTTTCTTTCTTTCTTTCTTTTTTCTCTTTTGGTTTTTCAAGGTAGGGTTTCACTCTAGCCTAGCCTGACCTGGAATTCACTATGGAGCCTCAGGGTGGCCTCGAACTCACAGCGATTCTCTTACCATGCCCAGTTTTTCTTTTCATTTTTAATCTAGCTCTGTGACACTGATATTTCATTCTCCTTGGGTTCAGTGAAATCCCATGTTACTTTCACATGAGCCTCTTGTGGAACTTGGTCTCCCCTTCTATGCTCAGTGCAGGTTATATCCCTCAGCATGAGGTTTAAGTTCATCCTTATTAGTTTTGTTTCAGTGAAAACTATTGAGACATTTTGAAACCTAAAATTTAGTTCCTCTGTGTTAACATCTATTGCATGATTGCACTCATGCCAGTACCTACCCTAATTTATTCTGCATACTTGGCTTCTTAATTATTCCTGCTATTTGAATACAGGATCCATCGATGGAAGCTAAATTCTATAAATCTGATCATTGTCTTTCTAGACAAGAAGATTTTCATCTTAACTTATGAATGAATTTTCATGTGATGTAGTATCTCCAATTTATTCTTTCTTCCTCATCTTTCAGATTTTGAAATCCCAGATTCTGGCATTTTTTTGTCCATTTAACCAAATGATGTTTCTTAAAAATGATAAAAGATATCCTAGACTGTATGTTGCTCTTTATATTCTGGAAGCTTATCAGGGGGCTACATTCTATTAACCACTTTTTGGTTATCAAGAAAGGTAGTCATGTTAAGGATACATTATAAGAATATCCAGTCATAAACATATTTGCTTATAATGCAATGAGATATTATGTAAACACAGTTCATGTCCTAAAATGGATCTAGTACATGATTTAATAAGTTGTTATTAGAGAAAAAAAGTCCTATGTATAGGACTATGCATATGTATAGGACTATGTATATACTTTAAAGAAGCAATAATAACAGATACATACTAAAGTAAAACAATTTTAACTTTTCCATTAATAATCATAGATCATGTGGTTTGCTCTTTTTCCCTTCTCTAGTTCTGGGTATTGTTCCTCTGCAATATGTATTTGTTATGACATTTACTCTTGATGATGGGACCGGAGTGTTAGAAGCTTATCTCATGGATTCTGTAAGTAAGAGTGCTATAAAGATACTTTAAAATATCATATTAAAAATTAATATTGTTATCCATGCCTGTTTTCCTCCTAAAAGCATTCCAAGTGTATTATCTCTTGATCTTGTCATTGTAAATGATAACATATAGAAACTGAAAAGTTGAGGGATCAGAATTTGAGGAGAGTCATTCTCCTTACCATGCAGAAATTCTATCCATAGCCAAAGAGCAGACATATAGCCACACTGTCACCATTTCACTATACTTTTTAAACCTGCGTAATCTAAGAGGAAATAAAATTTCTTGAGAAAGAATACAGAGCAGTGTATAAGACTGCTGTCCCTTCTGAAACTAGATGAAAGTTCTGAAGTCCGCACAACCACCCTCAGTTTAGATAATGCACAAGGTCATCTTCCTCCTTAGTGCTATAGTCGCTATTTTTTCTACATTGCATGTTAAAATATACATGTAGTTTTGGCAGCTGGGGGAGCTTGACCCAATCCCTGTTGGGTTAAGAGTCTTTACTGGGACTCCTCACATAGTCAGGACTTAGTGCCCATAGGGCTGGCTGGTTCACCTCCTTCTGAGGTTAGGCTAATGCTACATGCCTTACGTGCCCCACCCAGGATTACACTGTTAGAAGATCCAGAGTCACCCACAGCCCCTGTGAACAAAGTTACTCTTCCTGTAAGTGTGTGATATACTAAAGTTTTAAGGATTCCTTGCAGAAGCTAAGGGTCGAGGTCAGCCTCCCTATCTTTAAGATAAAATAAAAAAGAAATAAATAAAATAAAATGGAAAAGATGTAGAGGTGTGGTTGAGAGAGGATTTTCTCCTGTCTTCACAATTTATTCAGCCATCATTAAATAAATTTTTGCTGAGCATCCACTTGGTCCCAGTTATGAGAGGAGGATGCAACAGTTAGCAAAACCCCTTCTTCATGTAATCATTCAGTGTTTACTGTATGATATATGCACTTTTACTTAACACTAGATTTGCTTTCCTGTGAATGAAAACAGTTGTTGACCTTGATGTTTTTTAATCATTAAGTCAGAGCAATTTAACACACAGTGTGTATATTTCTGAAAGCTGTTTCAAGATTAAAGTAGTAAATCATTGCAACTTTAGACCTCTTTAGACTTTAGCTCTCTAATTTATGAATTCTTACAATGAAGCCTTAGTAGAGTGAAATATTATAGTTTATATTAGTAGATTAGATAATATTGAAATGATTTGGTATCACTTTTTAATTAATATTTTCTTCATCACAATTTTAAGGACAAATTTTTCCAGATTCCAGCTTCAAAAATCCTAGCTGATGACAACCTTCAGACACGTATGGATATGATTATGAATATGCTTTGTCCTCCGGGAATAAAAGTTGGTAGGCACCCCCTTTCATTCTCTTTAAATGACACCTAGCTTATCTGTAGGCTTTAGAAAGAAGTAAAAATGGTTTGACTCCTGCTTAGTTACTAAGTCATAAGTGACCACTATTGTCTACCTTATGAGACAGTAGCAGAGATAAATGAAAGGATCTTTGAGCATAATTAAAAGGATAGCAGCTTTGATCACAAGTTCATGCGTGCAAGCACTGTAGTTAAAACAAATAGGTGGAATTTCAGCCAGAAATATTTCCTAATAAACTGCATTTATCCATTTAATTTCATTGATATATTTTCTCTTCAGCATTATATGACTTGAGATTTTACACATTTTTATTTTACTTTTAATTTTTTTATTTTTAATTTTTATTTATTTATTTTTTTGGAGTTAGGGTTTTGCTCTAGCCAGGCTGACCTGGAATTCACTATGTAGTCTCAGGGTGGCCTCAACCTCATGGTGATCCTCCTACCTCTGCCTCTTGAGTGCTGAGCTTAAAGGTGTGTACTACCACAGCTGGCTTATTTTAGTTTTTTAAGAGATGTAATTTTTTCTGCACAATCACTTGATTTGTCAAGTGGGTCTTCAGATTGAGCCATATCAATTGTAGCTGCCGCTCTCGAGTCTTCCTTCTGTGACCATTACATCTGTGCATGTGGACATGTGACAAACTATTAAGACAGTTTGATTCTTCCAATAAGCTTTAATAAATTTTTCCTGCTTCAGATTTAACCATTGCCAATGTAACTTGTATAGACTACTTTTAGTCAGGTTATTCTTTTCATTGGTTAATCTGTACATTTTTTTAAACATTTATTTATTTGAAAGAGAGAGAGATATGTAGGTAGAGAGAGAGAGAATGGGTGCACCAGGGCCTCCAGCCACTGCAAACAAACTCCAGATGCATGTGCCCCCTAGTGCATCTGGCTTACGTGGGTCCTAGAGAATCGAGCCTCGAACTGGGGTCCTTAGGCTTCACAGGCAAGCATTTAACTACTAAGCCATCTCTCCAACCCTCAATCTATACATTTTATTGCAGTTCCAAATGATGGGAATTTTGCTCACCTGTAACAAAGCTTAATATGTTTACATATATTTATTTCCAGTTTTAATGTGTGTTGGCCATTTGAGTTATTGTGGATTTATTTCTGGGAATAAAATTCCCTGGGCCTTGTGGCTTTTGATACATGACGCCAAACTATTTTTCAGAAATATTTTTACCTATTTATTGTTCCACCAGCCATGTAGGAGAGCATCTGTCTCACTTGGCCCTTGCCAAAATTTAGTGCTGTGTTCAATGCTGTTTAGACTTGAGCTTAAAGACATGCAGAGCTTTTGCAGCTGTTGGAAGTGGGCTCACTGGGCCGACCATGATCATGAGCAAAGCTGGAAAAGGCGTCAGTGGCACTGCCACCACTGGACTGCCTGCCTGCTGGGAAGGTCACCTGGGCAGGTGGGAGGGGTCCAGCCAGTTCAGGTTCCCTTTCTTTTCAGTTAGTCAAGGAGCAAACAGCGACAAAAGAGTAAGTATTGGGGATGAGATGTTCACGACCATCTCTGTCATCCATTGATGGAAAAAAAATACAATTTAGTCATTGTTGTCAATTGATCATTCAGTTCTAATGTCCGTGTAGCATTTATAGCATTTCCTTTTTGATTTGTAGATACATACCCATGGTTGGAATGCTTCATCAAGTCATATAACATCACAAATGGAACGGAACATCAAATTTGCTATCAAATTTTTGACACCACAGTTGCAGATGATCTTATTTAATAATGCCACTTGATCTAGCATATGTAAAATATTGTAATTTTAGAGAACAATACTTTCTATGAGAGTCTTATAAAAACAGAAGGGAGTTGGCTATTGTTAAAATACCAGTAGTATTTTCAGTAGTGGTTTAGACTTTTTGTACTACAAGACATTTTATTTTTGTAGTGCCTTCTTAGGAATATGTTGAAATATCTTATTGCTCAAAATGTCCAGTTTATGTCCTGGAACATAAAGCAAAAGGACACATTGAATGAATATGTGTGTTTTCATTTCTTCTTTGCAGTCCTTTCTAGGCAAGGTGTGTTACTACCTTATACCAAAACCCACTTATCCCATGAAGTTTCCATCTGTGAGGCACTTTTTTCTGTGACATTCACCGTCCTTGTTTGGGCTGTCTTAATTTTTTTTTTTTTTTTTTTTTTGCACATGTGTGGCAGGAGTAGGTATATGTCTTTGTAGACCCCAAGCACTCATCTGCACAGGCTGTGCTCCCCTGCAGTGGCCAGTGCAGAATTATGTATCCATCACTCTGCCACCAATTCTTATTTGAGCCAGAGTCTCAGCTTGCCTCCCTTTTTTTTTTCCTTGTTTTGTTCTTGATTTTTTTTTTTTTCCAAACTCTGGCTATTGTTGAGTCTCTGCTCCCTGAGAAACTGGGATTATTGACACGTGTGGCCACATGTAGCTTTTTATGTAGGGCCTGAGGGTGGAACTTGAGCCATCTCTCCAGCCCCTTAATTAATTACTTTATTTATTTGAGTATTTATGTATATATGTATGCATGCAGGCAGGCACATGCCACAGTGCACATGTGGAGGTCAGGGGACAACTTTTAGAAAAATCTTCACTTTCCACCTTGTTTGAGGCAGAATCTCTCATTGGTCCCTACTTCATGACCTTCCAGGAAATCATCTTGCCTCCACCATCCTTCGGACCATAGGCGCACTAGAATTACAGAAGCCCACCTTAGCTTCCTGTTTTTATGTGGAGCCTAGGGCTATGAACTTCAGTACTGAGAGTTGAGCAGCAAGCATTTTTATGCCACTCTATATGCCCTGCAAAGTTGGACTTCCTCCTGCTTTGATTTTCACATCATCACTGTTGATGAGCATAAGATAAGAAAATGTCCTAACTTCTGTCTTTTAGCTTCTACTAGTTTCATTTCAGTTCATTTCATTTTTGTATATAGAAATCTGCCTATCTAAAACCTGCTTAAATAAGTTGTGCTTTGTTTTTGTACAGAAATATCTGGCTAACTGCATTCCTTGTACAGTGTTTGTCCAAGTGGCCTGCAGTGTACTAGACCGATGATGGCTTGTAGCTAAATATAGCAGCATTGTTTTGTAGTCTGCTGTTTACCTAAGTGTCATATTTAAAATGGATATTCACTTTTGCCCAAACATGCATGTTTGTGTATAGGTGAAGATTTGTGTACTCATATGCTAAAAACTGAGAGAAAACAGAATTCCTAACTCAAAATTATTGAAGAATAAATAATTGTATACATTTCTCCCATTTCATTTGTTTGGCAAGTGCTGGGTGATGAAAGGACCTGACAGAGATCAGAGTAGGTATTCCAATTTCAGTCTTGAATGATCCCCAAAGCCCGTGTGTGAAAGGCAGCACTGTCAGGAGGTGGGAGAAACTTTAATACGTGGAATTCCCACAATAGTTCATGGTCAGTGTGCCCTTGAAAGAGGATTAGGGACCCTGGCCCCGTCTTGTCTTGTTCTTTACTTCCCTGCTGCTATGACGTCCAAACACAGGCTCAGAGCAGCAGGACCAAGAAGGTGGAAGCTAAAAACTCTGAGACCACTAACCAAAACAGACCTTTCCTCCTAATAATTTGATGATCCCAGGTATATGGTCACAGAGAAATCTGACTAACACAGCAGTGTACCAGTATCCTGGATTTTTGGAACTGTCTGCTTACCAGGTATGCTCAGTACCTCATGCATATTTGAATTTCACAAAACCAATTTTCCTGAAACCTAACTGAGAAGCTGACTTGAAGTTCATTCAATTTCTCAATGCTAGTTATACTAAGTTTAGATAATCTGTGTGAAAGCCTGCACTGCTAGCCTCTACGCCGCTCTGAAACAAGCATAATATATCTTACTTTAAATGCTTGAAGTAACATTGGAAATAGATCATAAAAGGAACCAATGAATTTTCTGCACTGCTGAAGATTTTTACCACTTGATTGGTCAAAATGTGTGGGTAATTGATGTCCTTGGCTCATAGTAATCCTGATTCCACTACCAGTTTACCAGCTAGTTTGAGACAGTGAGAAAGACTGATGCTGTGTGTTAACGATTATAAACCCATACTCCAAAACATTTAGTGAAAAATGTTAAAGCCCTATAGTTTCACAGATGTGTTTCCCTATTGATGTCGATACTTGGGATGCACAGATGAAAGCAAGCAGCATTCTCTCTGCCTTCAGCAAACACCCAGTCTCAGTAGTGGTCAAAGGTTCCATGGGCTCATGATGATCATGTAGCATCTCCAAGTTTATAAAAGAAAACTGTTTCTGTGAATCCTTTGTTTTCAACACTCTCACATTGCTATGATTTCTTTAAAATTCTTGTGGGTTGTTTTTTTTTTTTTTTTTTTTTTTTTTTGGCCTGTTTTTTAAGAAGAGTTTCATCATCACCTAGTGTTCATCCAGTAGCAATGTATACAGCTCACCCTTGTTTCTGAGCAACAAGATGCTGATAATTCCTTGTAACCAGAATTGATCCCTGGCCCATGACATGATTACTGGTAGAATTTTACCTGGCATATTTTAAATTATGTAAATTTAAGAAAGTGCATTATAACATGTGCCTCAAATTACAACTGTTGCAGCATTCTTTTTGTAGACACTGCTAGATTGGTGCTTCTATATGAGGAATAAAATGCAGGCCACAAAAACCGCATGCTATTCTTTATTCAAATGCAGTAATGTAAACTGTGTTACTGCTCATCAATTCTCTGGCCACCCTTAGTGACAGCTTTATTTTAAAGAACTATACACATATACACACCAGGATATAGCACACAATTCCCCACCCACATATCCTTTCTTTAATCCCTGATCACTGTGCACACTGGATATGGTTTCTAAATAAATATAGAAAGACTGGTATTTATGGAACAGAAACTAAAAGTATCCCTGTTTGTCAGAAAACCAGCATTATAGTGTGTAGTGCTGGATGCCCAGGTTACAAACTCTGATCCTATGCTCTAGTGACTGGCTGGCCACAGGGATGGGCTCGAGTCTCCTCCATGCCCACTGCCTGGCTGACTGGACAGTTGTTTCAGAAGTCAAACCATAAATACCTCACGGATTGTGACTATCAATCTAGCTAATTCTTTTACTTTCATTTTTTAAAATATTATTAACAACCTCCATATACACAATGTATGCTGGTTATAATCGCTTCGCACAACCCTCCTCCCCACTCCACTGAACTCTTCTTCTTTCCAAGTAGTCCTTCTATTTTAATGTCATTTCCTTTCTGAGCTCTTCCATCATCCATGGCAACACATTGATGGGGCCAATATCATTCAGGTCTTGTGCAGGTAGTGAATGCATCCTCCACTTTGGAAAACAGCATTCCACAGCATTGCTTCCCACCCTTTAGTTCTGTTCTTTCCCTCTCTTCTACTGCAATGGACCCTGAGCCTTGATGTCTTATTTAGTGCTAAACACTCCACTGTAACTTTTTCTCAGCACTTTCTATGGGGTTTGGGTCTCCAGTATAGTCACCACCTTCAAAAAGAGAAACTTGTCTAGCCAAAAGTGAGAACAGCATTAAAATATGGGCATAAGTATGTAAAGAGAAGTTTGGTGAACATAATATATCCATTTAGCCAAACCGAAGTAGCTTCCACCCTGGGGCTCATGACATTCCCAGCCACAGGCTTTTCATTAGGCTTTCAGCACCAAGCATGAATTCTCTCCCATGTAGCAGGCCTCAGTTCCACTCAGAGAGCAGGTAATTACCTCATAAAAGACATAGCACTATTGTGTTAGTGAGGACAGCTTGCCTGGCTGGCCAGTTGTGTAGTTTGCAGGTCCACAGCTGGTTGGAACAGCTGATGACTTTTCTCCCCCAGCAGGCTACGTAGCATTTTCCAGCACTGACATCCACTCAGCAGTTAGATTTCCAGCTGATCTCAATTTGATTTCTCAGTATCCTGCAACCAAAGCATGTGGTCTCCTCAACAATAGAGTCTTACCAAGTACTTCTGTTGGATAAACAAGAGTCTTGGCAATGGCTTGTGTTGTTTGGGGGATCTTAGGGACTTCACTGGCCAGCTTACTAGGTGGTATTCCATTCCTCAGCCAATTACTTTTCTCTGCTTGATGGAAGAAGTATTTCTTGGTATGTGGGAGGTTGGAAAATGGCTTAATTCTTCTTATTAAGGTTTTGTCCATGCATTTCATTAGGATTTGTTTTATTCTAGACAGTTTCTAATAAGAGTAATATATACTATTAGGAACTTTAAACAGCATAGCATATGTAAAGTTGAATGGATTCCTGACTAAGCTATTATCTCAGAGGGAAACCATTTTTAATATGACGTAATTTCCAGGCTATTTTTCCTAAAATCATGTGTATACATATGCATTTCTTAAAAGTTGAATCATGTTATAGTCCTATAATTTCTTGTCTCTTTTCATGTTAGTGCACACAGAGGAAGAGACCCATTGCTTATAATTACTCAACATAGGTCACTTCAGTGGGTGATTTATATGATTCTTTCAGCTTTTATATCTACTGTTATTTTGCATCAGATATTTTATTTCTTGCCAATTTTGTAATCTTAATTTTTAAGGGCATATTCTTATTTCGTTTGGTTATCTCTTTTAGTACTTTATTTTATAGTGAAGCATAGATTTCTTTCAGTACTATTGTTTCACTCTCTTTTTTTATCTTGTGTTATTTCCCCTATTAGTAAATCTGAAGACCCAATTTTACCCTATCCTCTGGGGTTTTGAAATGATCAGGACTCTGAAGAACCATCCAGACTGCCTGATACCAGTGAGGGCTCTGCCATGACCCAGTTGTCTGGAAGTACTCCTTTGTGCTTGTACAAATTCATGGTGCAAAGATATTAATGAAGGAAAGGATAACACCTTCTGTGAAACTTTCATTAGGAATTTCAGGCTCAGTGTAGGCTATGATGAGTCACAAAGTTCTAGAATGGCCATTTGGGGAGAAATCAAACATCTCTTCAACTGCTGGTCCCTCGGGGTCTCTAGAGGGTTTTATATCTTTCACACTTAGCAAGAAAAGGGGACTTTGACAGCTAGAGAGCTGGACATAACCACCTATCTTTCTCCCCTACTTGGTAGAACTAGAGTCAGAATTCACTAAGGGGAACTCAGTGTAGTCAGGCAGTTGAAAACATTCTGTCTTCATTAAGAGATCAGAAAATTATTCAGGAATGCTGTGTATTGTTTTTTGTTTTTTTTTTTTTTTTTTTTTCCCTGCATTGTGATTTAAGCTCTTAGGAAATTTGAGATTGGTTAGGGATTCAAAGTCATGATCTTCTTACATGGCAAAAATGTCCCTTCTATTCAGGTCTGTATTTTATGGGTTGGAAAGTATTAGGCTTCTATTACAGTGATAGTGATCACGTATACATAGGCACTGTCCCTCTAATGTGCCACTTCTGAAACACCAAGAGCTCAAAAACTTCTCTGCTAGCATCTTGGTGAATAGCTAATTTTGTCTTTAAAAAAAAAATACTTGAAATTTAGGCCACAAAGTCACATGGGATGGAGAAGAGGGGAGTGTGTGTGTGAAGGTATTTGTGACATGCTTTCATTCTGTTTTGAGTCCTCCTTCCAGCTACTATATTGTCAGGTACCTGCCACAGAAAGCTGTTTTACCTTGTATGGGTTTCTTTTATTTCATCTTTGTTTACAGTGATTTGAAGATTTGGAGCACGCATCTTTAAAAACTTTAACCTTTCCTGTCATTTATCAACAAAATATTTCTTCAAATATTATTGCAGTTCTTGTACAAACACCTTTTTGTGTCAAACTTTAATTTTTAAGCCCTTTAAGAATGGCTTTTCCTTCCATTAAAATGTAAGTTCCCAGACCAAAGTGAATTGGTCCTTACATAGAGTATTTTTTCAGCAGATGTTTGCATTCCATTTAGAAACAAATTCATAGAATTTAGTCTTTTGTCAAGTTAAGCCATTTAATAAGTGACCCTATGTCCCAAGATTTTCGGACAGTTAAAACATATGAATAAATAACAGTCTTACAACACTATAGGAAAGCCTTTTGTTTGGTTCAGTTTAGTTTGGTTTTGGGGGGCTTTTTTGTTGCTGTTGTTGTTAGTCATTTAGTTAGTTAGTTTTACCCAAACTGGCTTATGACTCACAATACTTCTGCCTTCACATCTCAAGTTCTGGACTTAGAGCATGCACTACTACTCTGGCTTGAAGGAAAAACTTTTTAAAATCAAAATTACTAACCTGTGGAGTCAGGTAAAAACATACCTTATAGTAGATACACATAATACTGGTGTTCTTTTTTTTTTTTTTTTTTTTTTATTTTTGGAGCTGAAATTCTATGTACATATTTTCCTCATTAGATAAAGTTTTAGAAAAGCACATGTGTTCTTAAATTTTGGAATCATTGATATTTCTGCACAGTGATCAAAGCATACTGGAGGTTAAGATGAAGAATACAATGTACAAAATAGGTCAAGGTCAATTCATACATTTGTATTCATTACTCCTACAGAGTATCTGAAAATGATTTGATTCAATTTAGAAGAAAAGACAAACGGGACATGCCTTTAGAGATAGGGCAAGAATGAGGCCACGCCATAAATTTGAAAGGCAGGAGCAGGAAGATCAGGAGTTGAAGGCCATCCTTTGATACATAGTAAGTTCAAGACAAGCTTGGGCTACATAATATTTTTAAATGGGTGAGAAAATAATAACCAAATATAGCAGTTACCTTCTTATTGCTGGGACAAAACATCCCACCAAAATCAGCTTATGAAAGGAAAGGGTTTATTTCTGCTTATAGTTTCAGAGGGACGTTTCATCACAGTAGGGAAGGCATGACAGACTTGAGCAGAAAACCTGAGTCACATCTCTGTATCAGCAAGGAAGAACCCGGCTAAGAACTACACTTGGAGCTGGGTTATGTTAATCCAAAACACATCCTCTAACAACACACCATTTCCAGCAAGATTCCACCTCCCAGAGGCCCCACAGCCTTCCCAAATTGCCACCAGCTGGAGCCTAAGGATTCATAACAGTTTACATTTGAACCACCACTCCAAATAAAAAAGATTAGGAAAACGACACAGAATTTAGAAGAATTTTTGAGTGATTAGCAGTAAATAACTCATCACACATCCCAAGACTCAGGGATCAGGAAGAATGTAAGAGCTAGAGGATAGGGAGGACAGACATGAAGAGGTTGTTATATTTATGACCTCACAGCAGTTGTCATACCTGCACAAGATCTGCATAATATTGGGCCCATCAACATTTTGTCATGGATGATGGGAAGAAAAGACTTAAAACAGAAGAGGGACTAGCTAGAAAGAAAGAAAGTGGGCTTCCATGGAAGGGGTACTAGGAAAGATGGACAAAAGAAGTAATGGGAGGAGTAGAATCACAGTACATTATGTACATGCGAGAAAACTGTCAATAAAGTTAAGGGACATAGGATGAGAAAATAATAGTATTAAGAAATCCATGCAAAATCATAATCAAAGGGCGCTAGCAAGTTCTGAGCAAAATTTACCATACATGAAGATGCAATGCTATGGAGAAAAATCTGGCTCTTTCCAGATCTTTTCTGAATGTAGGATCTTCCATTGCACGCTTCTTGTCAGCAAAGGTTTTAGTAGGGTTGTGCAGTAGTTACTTTACTTATTGCTGTGTACAACTTCCAGATAAGAAGCATCTTAAGGAAGGAAAAATTTATTTGGGCTTACACTTTCAGGGGACACAGTCCATGACTGTTGGAAAGAGCTGGTGGCAGAAGCAGGAGGCAGTTGGGCACATCACATGCAGTCAGCAGAGATAGCAGGAAGTGGGAAGGACCATAAAACTGCAAGTCCTGCCGAGAGTGACCCATTTCCTCAGCTACGTTCTACACTAAAGGTTCCACCACCTCCAGCAGCACCAGCCCAGGACAAGTGTTCTAATACATTAGCCTATGGGGACTGTCACAGTCAAGTTCACATTGCTGGAAGAAATCACCTGACCAAGAGCAGCTTTTGGAGAACAAGGGTTTATTTTGGCTTACAGACTCAAGGGGATGCTCTATGATGGCAGGGAAAATGATGGCATGAGCAGAGAGTAGACATCACCCCCTGGCCAACATAAGGTAGACAATAGCAACAGGAGATTGTGCCAAACACTAGCAAGGGGACACTAGCTATAATAACCATAAGCCCGCCCCCAACAATACACTACCTCCAGGAGGTATTAATTCCCAAATCTCCATCAGCTGGGAACCTAGTATTCAGAACACCTACGTTAATGGGGGACACCTGAATCCACCACATTCTGCCCCTGGTCCCCCATAAACTGATAACCATCCATGATGTTAAATGTCAATTTTTTTTATCAATTCCAAAGATGTTCATACATCCCCACAGTCTAAAATCTTTTAAATGGACGATAATACCCAAAAAGTCCCCCCAAAACCCATAATGGCACAGAATAAACATTCACATTGCAAAAGATGGTATTGGGCATAGAAAAGAAATATTCAGCAAATACAAGATTTAAACAGGACAAACATCAAACTCTCTAGCTCCAAGTCTAACAACTCTAGCCAATGACAAGTCTCCAAGTCCAATAATTCCAACCAGCAACAAGTGTTTGGAGTTCCAATTCCACCCCTCCAACTAGGTCCTGGAAAACTTCATCTGGGGCCAGCAGCTCTCCCTGGCAGCCATTTCATGGTCCCAACATCTCCACTGAGTCTCCACTGCAAGCCATGGTTCATCCTCACACCTCCATCTGGTCTCCATGCAGGCATCCAGCAAACCTGCTTCACACTGCCCATGGCCATTTCCAAAACACAAGGCTGCCTTTACAAATTCAATGACCCTCTTTTCTGCATTTCTTATACTCCACAATAATAGGTAGGATGCCAATTTATTAATCCTGGGGGAAGGAGGGAAGCAGACCTTGAAAACAGGACACTACTTGAGCATTCAAGCCCCTTCAAAACAGTCTACATTCTTCCTGTTGCTCCAGTGCAGGTCAGCTGGCATAACCTCAATGGTTATAATCTCAATTGCAGCTGAATGGGCAGCAATTTTGCCCAAAGATTTCATTTTTTCTGTGCCATTTTCCTCTGCTCACACCAGTCCATTTCTATGCAATGCAACCCTGCATAGCTTTTCAGGACATGGCCATAATAGCAAGCCTCTCACACAAACTGTTTCTAGCCCAGGCCAAGCAAAGGTCTTTCTAATCCTCATCAGCCAAATTTTGTAGTCCTTAGTTCTTATGGTATTCAGGTCTTTCAACTCTGACCAGAATAGTCCATCAAGCTTTACTTACAGCACTGCGAGGCATCTCTTAGGCCAAGGTTTCAAATCCTTCCTCATTCCTCTTGAAAATCAGCTCCAAAAGGCCAAAGCCACACAGTCAGGTGCACAATCAGGTTCACATTGCTCACAGAAATCACCTGACCAAGAGCAGCTTTTGGGGGAAAAAAGTTTATTTTGGCTTAGAGACTCAAGGGGATGCTCCATGATGGCAGGTAAAATGTTGGCATGAGCACAGGGTGGACATCACCCCCTGGCCAACATAATGTGGACAATAGCAACAGGAGAATGTGTCAATCACTACCAAGGGGTCACTGGCCATAGTACCCATAAGCCCACCCCCAACAATACACTGCCTAAAGGAGTCATTGATTCCCAAATCTCCATCAGCTGGGAACCTAGCATTCAGAACACCTAAGTTTATGGGGGACACCTGAATCAAACCACCACAGGGGAATATTTCACTTTCAAACCACAACACACAGTTGTTCAGATTATGTAATGCAGCTTGTCACTTTCTAGATTGCATGAAGGTGCTGATTTGTTTAGAAATTCAGCAGGCTTCCCACTGACACTGACTGGGACTTTGCAAGGAAAGTATTACATGTCAGATCCTCTGAGCGCCAAAAGCCCAATCCCTCTTGTACTTCACATGCAACCTATTAGAAAACTCATAATGCCTTTGCCCTTTAAAGTGAATCCAGAATTTTGTTACCAAGGAAAATTACTGCCCTCCACACCAGTCATATGTTGCTGTTGAAAAACTAGATGTTAAATGGAATGAACATCATTGGACCAACTGACAAAGCTTAGATGGTTGTCATTTCAAACACTATCTACTTGCTATCTCAGTCCTGTCATGAAATAATTAAATGTAACAAAAAGTCAAACGCCAGCTAGGTAGGCATGGTTACTCTCCTGAGGGCTGACATACAGGCCAGCTCGACTAAGGTTGCCAGTGAGGACGGAAATGAAAATAGTGCACAAGCAATGAGAAAGAATAAGCATTTGTTTTCCTAATTATAAGTCAAATGTGAAAAATAGATATGAAAGAAAGTTCCTTGCTAATTCTGTGAACAAAGCTTCTCACAATATTAATTTATTTGTAAAACACCAATCAGTTTTATCATTTGAGTCACTTCAAATTAACATACACATAATTCTGTGGATTTCCCAATACTTTTATTACTGAGTACTGTCATATGCATTGTCGTTGACTGGCCGTTAGTCATCTCTCCATCACTAAGAGTTTCTTTTTTTCCTTAATATCTGGCTTGATATAATCTCAGAATAGACTTAGATAACTCAGTGTACCTGTCACTTCTTATAATAGGGATTTAAACAAAGAGTAATGACACAATGCACACTAGTTATGTTGAGTCCCTATGGTTTTACCTAAATCACAATGTAAATCAAAATTCAATTTGTGCTGGAGTATTGGTGAGCTATTTTAATGATTATTTTATGGTTCTGTAGACCATATCTGACATGTGTTTGGAAGCACTGGATTTCCAATACTGATCTTGCAAACTTGGTTTTCACCCTAAAAGGCATATAACACATGCCATAAATTTTCTGACTGAGAAAATGAGATTTGCTCCTAATAAGAAAATATGTATTTATTGAAACCTAGTTTCAATGTGGTCTCAAACTTTCTGATCCCATACTAGCAGGCTAACCTACAAGGGAATGCCACACCCACAGGCTGGGCCACAGGACTTAATGTGGTTAATTTCCTTATGGGGAATTTTCTTATCTACAGAGACATTCACAGTGCAGTTTCTCCAGCTCCACTGTAAATAATATAGATCATTGTGTTTTGGGTTTGTTTCACTTTCTTTCTTCTTTCTTTTTTTTTTTTTTTCCATAATTGAGAAATTCTGCCTCATATATATTTGCCTTAGTCATTGGCTCTTCTCCAGGAATTTCTCTCTGCTGACAGAATACCTAGAGGAGGGCTAATCTCTTTTGAAGATTATGCCTTTAGCCTTCATAAAATAGGAATGAAGACTGTGTGTTGATACTGGTGTTTGAATTGGTGTGAAATCTTGAGTAGGTGTTACTGAGATTGTTTGTACAGCATTACCATGCTTAAGTGTGAGAAGTCTACAGCACAGTTTGGGAACCCCTCAGGACTACAGCTTGAAAGGCACCTGCCTCAGAAACTGGACGCAAGGCTGGAAGAGAAGATGAGGGTGCTTACTGACCTCACTGCCCACAGTCCACAGCTGAGATCCTCACCCAGCCCCCACACTCAACACTTCATGCTGAGCAAGTCTCTTCTCTGGGCCCTCATCTATGAAATTGGTCATTTGTTTCCAGTTCTCACCACTGAATGGTTTTTAAGATCTCATCTCTGAAGTTTTGCTTGTTAAATAAAAGTTTCTCATATTTATATTTTAAAAACATTCAAGAGTATTTGATCTAATCAATATAAGTAGTGTTGACTTTAATAGCAAATTCTAAACCAAAGCACAGAGTTGGTACCCATTTTAATAGATAACTTTAATGTTTTAAGTTTTTTGAAATATTGAAACAAGTCTCAATTTCTGCCCATTGCTCCTTGAAAGTCCTCAAATTTGGAAATTAAGTTTGCAAACAAATTAAGATCCCTCTCAGTTCTAAGATTTTTAAAAATATGTTGTTTATGTATTTGAGAAAAAGAGGCAGATAGAGAGACAGAGAGAAAGAACCTACAGCCACTGCAAATTAACTAAAGATGCACGTACCACCTTGTGGAACTGGCTTACATGGGTCCTGAGGAATTGAACCTGGGTCCGATGGCTTTGCAAGCAAGAGTCTTTCTCTAACCCAGTTCTAATAATTTTTTGATTGGATGATTCATTCTTCATCTATCCTAAAAACATTTTCATTATGTCTATCACTGACTGCCCTAAAGCAGGCATTTATTCTATTAATAAGAAAATGTCTTACTTTGAGAAACTAAAGTCGTAATTTTATTTTTTATTTTTTATATGGAAAAACTTCACAGATTTGCAGGCTATCCTTGCACAGGTGCCATGCTAATCTTCTCTGTATCATTTCACTTTTAGTATATGTGTTGCTGAAGTGAACACTAAAGGCTTAATTTTAATAAGCATTTTCTGTGGAGTGAAGGAAGCTTTGGCGTTCAGTGAGTAAGAGTGCACGCTATACTAACAAGGCCACCCAGATCAAAGCCCAGGCATGGGCACATACACCAGTAACCCCAGCCCTGGAGAAGAAGAGACACGAGGATCTCTATAGTTTAAGACTTGGTCTTCTCAGAAATAAGTATTTAATGGAAATTTCACTGTCTTTCTGGGGTAATTGAGAAACTGCTTAAAGACTTTACTTTCTTGAAAACTATCTTAGTGCATTTGAGCTATTGTGTCAAAAAATAGGGCAGCTTAAAAACATTTCATTTCTCAGAGTGCTGTAGATTACTGTAAGAACAGGGTGTTGGCAGATTTCACTTATAATTAGCACTCATTACCTGTTCATAGTTCTTAGTCTTACATAGTTCTTAGTCCCCTCACATGGCATCCATGACATAATCACCTTCCAATGTTCCCACCTGCTAATATCATCACCTTGTGACTTAAGCTTTTGACAGAGGAATTTAGGATAGTGCATAAACATTGAGTCCATTGCAGAGGTTCTAAAAAACATCATCTCAGATTAAATGGCAATCCTCTCTGCACTTTAGTATATTCAAATATAAAGCCTGAATCAGAGACTAACATATTACCAACTCTTTGCATCTTTTAGCTACATAAATATGTTGATTTACTTCTAATTAGACAACTGTGTTTCTTTTCAAAAATATTTTATTAATTTGAGAGAAAGAGAAGAGAGACAGAGAGAAAGAGGCAGTCACAGAGTGAATATGGGTGCACCAGGGCCTCATGCCAATGCAGAAAAAAAAAAAAAAACCCTCCAGATGCATGCACCATTTTGTGCATCTGGCTTTATGTGGGTAGTAGAGTATCCAACCCATGCCATCAGGCTTTTCAAGCAAGTGCCTTTAACCACTGAGCCATCTCTCCAGCCCCATATTTGATTCTTAATAGGACTTTGCTCATAATAGGACTAAAGGTCTGGTATTCGCAGAAACATCTTTGAAATCTACTCCAATAGCAAAAACAAAAGGTTTTCAATTGATATAGTAAAACTGCAAATTCTCCTTGGAAACCAGCAGTTAAGGAAATCAAGTCACAAAAGAATTAGTGCATGAAATTGATTTTCAAAAATTGGTACTGCTGATAAATTTAGGTCAGAGCACAGAGGAGTGTGTCAACTTGTTTTTTGTGTGTGTATTTTTACAGAGTTTGATGTGCAGTCTTTTATACGGCATGTATGATGCACTTTGTTCTTATGGTCTTTGTCTTTCATTTTATGAAATGAATGAGTACAAACAGATACAAACATATAACCTTTTCTTACTATGTTAAATTAATATGTGATGTTCATTTCTACTTTCTCCTCTGGGGACCAGTACAAAAGGACTTTTTTTTTGTCTCAGACTCACCCCAAATTCATCCTATTATGCTCAAAGAAACTTCATCAAATATATTTTTATGTAATGGGATAAATATACTCTAAATTACCTGAAATACTCTTGTCACAATCAGACAACATAGCTTCAATTAAACTTCTTTTATAATTATATTGATCAGGCTCTTTAAATTACAAAATATATACACATCAATGTACCAAAAATAATGCAAATCAACTGTAAAAATAGAATAAATAAGACTAATTACTGAAACACCAAATGACTTTATAATACAAATAGTTCATAGAAAAATTAAAATGGTCAATTGTATTAGCAATCTCAAATTGTGATGTGTATTAATAATTAAGTGCAAATAGATACACTATTATTTTTACATGAAACATAAATTAAATGTTTATCTAAAGATAGACTTAAAAGCCATTTGCGGGGGCTTCAGAGATGGCTCAGCAGTTTAGGCACTTGCCTACAGGGCATAACGATCAGGGTTCAATTCCCCAGTATTCAAGTAGAGCAAGATGCACAAAATGAAGCATGCATCTGGAGTTTGTTTGTAGTGGCCAGAGGCCCTCGTGCACCTATTTTCTCTCTCTTTCTCTCTGCCTGCAAATATATAAATAGTTTTTTTTTTTAAAGACATCTGCATGTATTGTTGGAAGTTATTTTTTTTCCTGGAAAGGTAGTGACATAAACTTAACTAAAATATTTCTTTTGGGTCAGATTGTCTTCTTTTATTCAAGCATGAGGACCTGAATTTAAATCTTCAGTACCCACATAAAATGCCAGGCATGGTAGGTACATGTCTGTAATCCCAGCCAGCACTGGGGCAGTAAAGGAAGAAAGATCCCTGGTGCTGGGTGGCTAGTTAGTGTTGCTCTAATCAGTGTGCTCTAGGTTGCAGATGAGACCCTTTCTCAAATAATTAGAAGAGCCGCTGAGGAAGCCATACAACATTCATTTCTGACCTCCACATGCATAGGCACCTGCACATGCACCCTCACACATACACACGTGCTTCCACAAACACCCCACCACACACACACACTACTGACACATACCAGAAATATTAAGTCAAATGTCACCAAGGAGAATTCAAAACAAACATGGAAGAACTCTACTATGCTTACTGATGTTCTATTTATTAATTTTTGTTACTCAGAATTTATATATAATCATTCAATTTATCACCTACTCAATAAAGTATAACACCCTTTCTGAGCCATCATTTTAACCATTCTAAAATATCTGTCTAAAGATTTCAATAGTAAAAATATCAATTAATAATCATCATTGGAAAAGAGGATTTTTAGAATTTATTTATGTGTGGGAGTACATATGCCATGTCACATGTGTGGAGGACAGAAGGCTATTTCAAGGTGACTAATCCATTTTCTTTGAGACAGTCTTTTGCCCCTTCAAATGAACTGTCACAAACTGCAATGAATATCAGATTAGCTAGTCCATGAGGTTAGCATTCTCTGGGCTCTACCTGCCATTGTTGTAGATGCACCGAGATCACAGATGCATGTACCATCTCGCATCTGGCTTTACACTGGTGCTGGGGAATTGAACCAGGGCCAGCAGAATTTGAAAGCAAGTGCCTTTAACTGCTTGAGCCATCTCCCCTGCCCTTGGAAAACTTTTATTTATACAAGATTCTAGGTGTAATACATAAGCCAGGAAAGCTATTGCTGGTTTAAAGTTAACTTCATATAAAGCAACTCTCCTGCATTTTCATAAGTGTCACATGAGAAGCAGAATGCATTATTCCCATGTGTTTGATGATGACAAGGTTGCCTTTTGTTAAGACATTATAGATAAACAGAAGTTGAGCTTAATATTTAGAGACAATAGGAGAGTTTTGGTACTCCTTGGTAGCTATAGAACAAGCAATAATTTCAATAGTCAAGTTTGGTTATAACTTTAGTAGACACAAATCCTGCTGCAGAGAAAATAACACACTTGAAATAACCAAGGACATTCAAATTTTGACTGGCAGCAGGCCATATGAGACTCATAACATTAATTGATATATGCCATTGGCTTCACTTCAGTGATTTTTGGATTTGGTGGAAAATAGTCCAAATGATATATATTTTTCTGTAATACTCAATATTTTTTTCTATTTCATTCACTTTAAGCAAATGTAATTTGTGGGTTAGGGCTTATTTCTTCATCAGAAATTCATACTTGGAATTGTTTTTTTTTTTTTTTTTTTTTTTTTAAGGAAAAGAGTAGCTTACAAATGCTAAAGAGACAGACTGCATTTTTATCACAAAAGCTGCACTTTAGACTTCAATAGCTTGACATACTGACTTTGTACCAGACCTATGACATTCCAGTCTTGTGTTCCAGAAGCAATGTCAGAATACTGACTAGTTCTGGTGTGCAGCCACCAACTGTATAACAAAAAAAGACTTCTTTTTCTAAGTCCATGTGAGGTTATCAAAAGGAAAATTCTCTGTGCTGAATGTTGTCTTTGAAAATGTCTTTCAAAATGTCTTTGCTTTCCCCCCCCCTTTTTTTTGTCTTGATAGAACAAATAGGAAGACAAACTGCCAAAAACAAATGTCAAAAACTGGCCTGTAGAGATGTCTCTTTAAGGATAAACAAGTCCTTATTTGGCTTGGGCGATGATCTAGGCTTGCTTCCGCATATGTGGACCTATCTGCATTCACCACGTGGCTTACCAGGGTTGGCTGTTCAAAGGCTTCTTAAGCTTTCACCACGGGCTTGTCCCGGTTGGCTGTTCAAAGGCTTCTGAAGCTTTGGGCGGGTTTGTCCCGTGAGTGAGTGGAGTCAGGCAGTCAGTGAGTGAGTGAGTGAGTGAGTGTGAGAGTGAGTCAGAGAGTGAGGCAGTCAGGCAGTGAGTCTGTGGGTCAGGCAGTGTGAGTGAGTCAGTGAGTGAGTCTGTGAGTGAGTGGGGGAGTGAGTCGGGCAGTCAGTGAGTGAGTGAGGGAGTCAGGGAGTGAGTCGGGCAGTGAGTCAAGGAGTGAGCAGTCAGTGAGTGAGTGAGTGAGCGAGTCAGTCAGTCAGTCAGTCAGTGAGTGAGTCAGTGAGTCAGTCAGTGAGTCAGTCAGTCAGTGAGTCAGTCAGTGAGTCAGTCAGAAGATTGTTTAAGTTTAAGGGTCAGAAGATTGTTCAAGGTTCCTGAATAAACTGCTGAAAGAAGAGTCCGAGTGTTGCGTCTTCCTTGCTGGTCGAGGCGGATGCGACAAATGGTGGCCCGTACGGGGAACTCAGAACTTGCAGGGCAGCTAGCTGGTAAGTTCCAGGTAAGTGGACAAAAAGGGTAAAGGCAAGTTCTCCGGTAGAGAGACGATAAGGTCCCATAGCAAAATGGGCAATACATCTTCCAGTATTAGGGTTAAAAGGCGCCACAATAAGGTTTCCTTAGAGGAAACGCAGTGAGAAGATTTCTTAAGAATGATAGCTGGCCAATTAATGTATATTTGTTCGTGTGTCTTATTAGTGTAACCTCATGTGGTGTATTTGTGTTGTAGTGTGTCTAGTCATATTACATAGGGCAAACGAGAATGATTCAGAAGCAGTTAAAAAAAAATTTTAGAGGAGGTGAGAGAAGAGCGCTCGAGTAAAACATCTAAAAGAAAAAAAAGTAAGGTTCCTGAATAAACTGTTGAAAGAAGAGTCCGAAGAGGGACTCAGAACTTTCTGCAGTCAGGGCAGTGCACTGGTAAGTTCCCAGAAGAGTAAGGGGACTGGGAACTTTCTGCAGTCAGGGCAGTGCACTGGTAAGTTCCCAGGTTTTGCTCTTCTCGGGATTTTGCTCTTCTCGGAGAAAAAGAGGGAGCAGGAAAGTTCCCAGGTAAGGTGGGAATCCAAAAGACAAAAAGCGGGAATTTTGCTCCTCTTGGTAGAAAAAGAGGGAGCAGGAAGAGTTCGAGGTGTAGCGAACCAAAAGTAAAAGTTTTAAAAGAATTTTTTGCAAAATTAGCCATGGGCGCTTCTTCTCACTGCACCCAATTTTTTGGCTCTGAATGAGCTGCTTCGTTCAAAAAACTTAAAGATAAAGGGGAGTACCCTGGAGAGGTTCCTGGAGGAATGTGATGCCATAGCCCCTTGGTTTGCGCGCTCTGGAAGTCTTACAATCCCTTCATGGGAAAAATTCCAGCAGACCAAGGCACGCTTAAGGGTGGGGTAAAATCGATCTGGAGGTTAGTGAGGAACTGCCTCGAGGAAGAAAGGTCGAAATAGGCAAACAATGAAAAAGAGGCAAAAACAAAGAACAACTTATATCCAACACTTGAGCTAGAAGATTCAGAGTCTACGGATTCTAAAGAAGAGCTGCAGGCTCTCATATAACAAATGAAAAGATCAAAATTATGCTAAGTGCAGACAGTATTGAACTTCGAGGCTTGTCTTATGAGCTTTCTAAGGGGAAGGAAAGACTGCAGAGGACTTTGTTGGAACTGGGCTACTGGCATAAGGGATGGCTACGTTCTGCTATCCAGGCCCAGAAAGTTTGATCAAGGTTAAATTTGTAATGGACTGATGTGCTTGGCTAAAGATATTGGACTGAGATTTTAAGATTTTAAGTTGAAAAACCTCAAGCAAGTTAAAAGCAGAGGCACTGAGACGGTTTTAGGTTACTGAAGCTGCTATTGTCAACGCATTAGCAATCTTAAGGAAGGTGGAAGGAAGGTGGCCTGACTTGATTTACATTAAAACAATGGAGAGGATGCCTGAGGAAAGACTGTAAAAAATGCAAATTGATGACTGCTGATGGTGGTTGAGTTTTTGCATTGTTTTAGTTTCTCCTTGCTAATGTTGTTAAAAGACCTTGGATTATACTAGAGCTGCAAATTTATCCAGATTTTTGTCTAGTTTTCTATTACAGAATTGGTCGCTTGAATTTGAAGATACCTTAAGAGAACTGAGACTGGCAGTAGTTAATGTGAATTCTGCCCGCATGGACCTCTCCTTTGCCTCTGGATTGTCATCTTGGCTGATCTCCGCTATGAATCATCTGAAGGAATGGGCGGGTTTGGGTGCTCTTTAGCAGGCCTTCTGTTACTGGTCTCTTTGGTTTGCTTGTGGTGTCTGTGTAAAATCAGGGTCACGCAATGACGGGATGCAGCTATGATCATTCAAGCCTTTACTGCCATAGAGGCTGCACAGTCCCCCTAAGTCTGGCTGGCTACAACTAAAAGTTAATCTTCTTTCTGCTCAGGTTGCGAGGCTAAGCACTGCACTCTGGGTTAGCCCTAAAAATCCAGAGAAGAGCATGTTTGATTGCATGCGGGTTGATGCCCCAGATCCCGCCTCTGAGAAAAAGGCATCAGGGTTGCAAAAATACGCATCATCAGAGATCAGACCTCTACTCTTACCTGTGGCTTGTTTTAAAACATAAAAGGGGGAACTGTAGAGAGCTGCGAGGTGCCGCGCCTTAAAGATGGCGCTGGCTTCCGCCTTCCGCCTTCCCGATGGTGAGTGCTCTCCTGGATAAACAAGTCCTTATTTGGCTTGGGCCGTGATCTAGGCTTGCTTCCGCATATGTGGACCTATCTGCATTCACCACGTGGCTTACCAGGGTTGGCTGTTCAAAGGCTTCTTAAGCTTTGGGTGGGCTTGTCCCCGGGGGCAGTGAGTCAGTGAGTGAGGCAGTGAGTCAGTGAGTGTCAGGCAGTGAGTGAGTGAGTGAGTGAGTGAGTGAGTGAGTGAGTCAGAGAGTGAGGCAGTCAGGCAGTGAGTCTGTGGGTCAGGCAGTGAGTGAGTCAGTGAGTGAGTCTGTGAGTGAGTGGGGGAGTGAGTCGGGCAGTCAGTGAGTGAGTGAGGGAGTCAGGGAGTGAGTCGGGCAGTGAGTCAAGGAGTGAGCAGTCAGTGAGTGAGTGAGTGAGCGAGTCAGTCAGTCAGTCAGTCAGTGAGTGAGTCAGTGAGTCAGTCAGTGAGTCAGTCAGGCAGTCAGTCAGTGAGTGAGTGAGTCAGTCAGAAGATTGTTTAAGGGGTCAGAAGATTGTTCAAGGTTCCTGAATAAACTGCTGAAAGAAGAGTCCGAGTGTTGCTTCTTCCTTGCTGGTCGAGGCGGACGCGACAATTCCATAGTACCTAGATCAAGCCAGATGCACAAACAGCTGTATATATTTGTCAAAAGTTTTCTTTCATGTAGACATTTGTAAAAATATAGCTATATTAGAAAATCTAAGTGTTAACTTAGAAACCATTAGGCTTAATCACAACAACCTATTAAATTGATGGTTGGGCAAAATTTAATTGAAAATACTAGGCTTTCATAAATATCCACAAGGCTGAATAATGTTTTGAGATTATAATTTGCTTTTTATTTTCTCTCTTCTTCCCCTCTCATCCACAATTTAAGTAAGTCCCAATTCTGCATTTCATTTCCTTTGGGAAGTATTAGCTGACAGGCAAAAATGGCTTGAAATAAGGCTCCCTTTTGCTCAATACATTTTGAATAATATTTAGATGATTCAGCTGTCATATGTGGAAGGTGTTATAGGTTTGAAATGCCATGAAGAGATATAAAATTAAGATATTACAGGTCTGTTAATAGAAGTCTGGCTTCTCATCCCCTTTCACTTGTGCTACACTAGAGGTTAAGATGAAGATCTTCAAACCAAATGTTGTCATGCCAGCTTCCTTAGAGTGGAGTGGAGTAGGCCAACAGTCATATCACCAGGGTGGCGTGTTTCCTTCATCTCCACATGAATTTAGTGCTTCCAACTTTTCATTCATTGCTGTTGAAGACCTAAAAAAGGATAAAAGTCTGATTGTTTTTTCTTTGTAATGAATTCTTCTATTTAAAGCCATTTGTCGATCGGGCGTGGTGGCGCACACTTTTAATCCCAGCACTCAGGAGGCAGAGGTAGGAGGATCACCATGAGTTCGAGGCCGCTCTGAGACTACATGGTGAATTCCAGGTCAGCCTGGGCTTAAGTGAGACCCTACCTCGAAAAACCAAAGTAAATAAATAAATAAAGCCATTTGTCATATGACTATTTACATATTCAATTCCTTCAAGATCACTGAGAAGAATAAAGTAGCAATCAGTATTTAAAATGTGCTCTACAACCTACAATACTCCATTGTGCTGGTTTGACTCAGGTGTCCCCCATAAACTTAGATATTCTGACTGCTAGATCCCCAGATGATGGCAATTTGGGAATTAAAGCCTCCTGGAGGCAGTGTATTGTTGGGGACAGGCTTATGGATGTTGTAGTACTTTAAATAGATGGCCCCCAATATATTCAGTGTTTCATTACAGTTTGTAATTTAGATCTGCAGCCACCTGGCTGGAGGAGGTCACAGGGCTGGACCTTAGGATCCAGTCCCAAGGTGTGGTGGTAGATTTGAAAATCCAATCTAAAGATAAGCAAAGTGCCTGGAGTTCCTGAAGTGTGTTTGTGCTATGATTTTAGGGATTTTGCTTGTTGCTTCTCTTTCTGCTTGAACCAGTGAAGGCAGGCCAGTTTCTTCTGCCATTATGGAATTTTCCCCTGGATCTGTAAGCTTCAATAAATCCCTTCCTTCATAACTGTGCCTGGTTTGGAAGTTCATCTCAGCAAACCTGAAGCTGTCTACTACAGGTGCACAGCCAGTTTCCCCTTGCCAGTGTTTGGCACACTCTCCTTTTGCTGATGTCCATCTGATGTTGGCCAGGAGGTGATGTCCACCCTCTGCTCATGCCATTGTTTTTCACTGCCATCATGGAACTTTGCTTTGAGTCTATAAGCCAAAACAGACTTTTTTTCCCCCACAAGCTGCTCTTGAATGGATGTTTTCTGCCAGCAATGTGAACTTGACTGCAACAATAAAGTGCACTCTGAATGCTAGATCCTCAGCTGATGGAAATTTGGGAATTTAAGCCTCCTAGAGGCAGTGTATTGTTGGGGGTGTGGTTATGGGCATTATAGCCAGTTTCTCCTTGCCAGTTTTTGGCACACTCTCTTATTTCTGTTGCCCATCTGATGTTGGTCAGGAGGTGATGTCCACCCTCTGCACATCCTTTTCCCCTGCCATCATAGAGCTGCCCCTCCAGTCTGTAAATCAAAATAAACCTTTATCCCCACAAGCTGCTCTTGATCAAGTGGTTTCTGCCAGCAATGTGAACCTGACTGCAACATCCATCTTCTTCACTTTTAAGATGAGAAATCTAAGAATAGTAAGACATGGTAATGCACACCTCTCACCCCTAAATTTGGAAGGCTGAGGCAGGAAGATTGAGTTTAAGACTAGCCCAGGCTACATAGAGAGATCCTGTCTCTAAAAGAAACTTTGGGGCTGGTGAGAGGCCTCAGTGGTTAAAGGGGCTTGCTTGCAAAGCTTGAGTACCTGGGTTCAATTCCCCAGCATAAAGGAAGATGGACAAAGTGGTACATGTGTCTGGAGTTTGTTTGCAGAAGCAAGAGGCCCTGGCACAGCCATTCATTCTCTCTCTTAAAAAAAAAAAAAAAAAAAAAAAAAAAACACTTAAACAAATTAAGAAATTTTAAAAATAAAAACTTCTGCGTCTTTAGTGAAAATTTTGATTAAGAGATGTTTGTTATAGAGACAATTACAGCTAATGAAGAAAGAGGCCCTTGATTTTCTTATCAGTAAGGTTGAATAGATATGAAGTAACTTTTTTTTTCTCCATTTGTAAACATCAAGCTTGGGATTTTGTTTGATTTGAAAACTATTATAATGACATGCATGGTTCTATTGTAGTTTCGGACATCCTACCCTTTCCTATTATTAACATCAGGTGAACACTTAGAAACATATATCTGGCAAGTCCTCTTCTCAGTACTGGAATTGAACCCAGTGCTAGGCAAGCATGTAATTCATTTATTGAATCTCCCATCAATAAATAAACACTATGATATTTCTAGGTAAAAGGCACTGTGTTGTTGATTCTAAAAAGATATAAAAATGTTAATGGTACACAACCTCATGATTCATCTGGACACACAGGACATGGCCTTTAGGAAGAGGAGAAATGACCCTATGACACAACAGTGATCTGGCCACTTATAAACGGGGGCTTATGTTTTCATATTTGAGGTTTCATTATTCCATCACTGGTTCACTGGAAAAAAAAAAACTGTGGTGTGTCTCTGGATATTCTTTATATTTAATTACCTATAAACCAACTATCTGTTTAACATTAAAATATTATATCAAATTTCAGGATCCTGTAAAATATCTTAAGAATACTATCCTGCTCAGACATGATTTTAATCTCTTTTAATGATTAAGTTAATGCATTTAGTCATAAATATAAGTCTAAAATAATTTTTCTGGTTTTGCACTGGACCTATTCCAGCTACTGAATGCAGTACAAGTTTCTTCATTATACATATATTGTCTATTTCTATTGCAGAATTCAGTGTAAGCAAAGCACATTAGACTTAAGTAACAGATAATGTAACTGACCCTCTGTTGGCAGGCTGTGATTGTTTAAGATCCAAACCAAAAGAACTAAAACAGAAAAGCTACTTTTAGTATCTCAAACAAGACATTTAGGACATGAGCTTTGTGCAGTTAATGGAGGATAGTGAGAAGGTATTTCGAGCACAGTTGTACTCTCCAAATATTGGCAAAACCCAGAACTCCTTCCACAGGTAGATGGGGAAAAATGACAAAAGAGCAGAAGACGTGATGTTAACCAAGAATCCTGGATCAGTGCATAAAAGAATGGGGACCAACGAGCCTTTCTGGCAGTAACCTTAAAAACACTGGGGACTATTGTCCAGCATAGACTTCTAATTTGCTGGTGATGCTTGGAAACTGGCAAAGGCAGACCTCAAGGTCATCCCCTTCTGCATATGGAATAGTGCAAACAGGACAAAGGCAGAATGACCAGAATTGTCAGCCAGGACATGTAATTCAACTTGGATCTGAAAGTTGGGGTGAGTTTGTCCTGAACATCCATTCTATTTATCTCTACAGTCCTGTGTTCTCACTGTTCTCATTCTGTGAGAAAACAATAGGAAGTAGGGTCATGCAGTGATGATGTCAGCATGACCATGGGGCGTAAGTCAATAACAATTGTCTCATTGACCCCATATTTTATTCTGTTAAACAACCCAGGCCACATAGAAAATGATTTGTTTTTCATAGCTTACTTTTGGCAAAAAAAAAAAAAAAAAACATTTTCACTTCACCATGTACTTTCATAATAGCCACAGGGAAATCTTTTAGACCATAAGGTGGCACAAAAGACTTCCCTAATTAAAACACATATTTATTTGTTTATTCACTTCATTGTTGGTATTTTGCTCACAGATTTACTTGTCTGTGACATATGGAGTTACAGAGCTAATTAAACTGATAAAGAAAACTAAATTGATGCTAGAAGCCAAATTTGAAAATTATATATAAATCAAAAGAAAAGGTCAATAAACTGCACTATTATATTAGAATAATTATGTAATTGTCAAAGAAAATAAATTATCTCTGGCATGTATAATAGCTGTGTTAACAATGGAGTATAGTGGCCCTACTGAATGAAGTATAATCATCAGTAAAGGATTTAGTATTGACATCAATTGGATAAAAGGTGTTTCATGATCGACCTGAAATATTTTCTGTTTGATTTCTATCAACCGCCTTTGTGTCAGTTTAGAGAAATATAGACTGTGAATCAAAATACATTCTTTAGGGCTGGAGAGATGGCTTAATGGTTAAGGTGCTTTACTGCAAAGCCTAAGGACCCAGGTTTGATTCTCCAGAACCCATGTAAGCCAGATGCACATGGTGGTACATGCATCTGGAGTTCATTTGCCATGGCTAAAGGCCCTAGAGCACCCATTCTCTCTCTTCCTCTCTCATAAGTAAATAAAGGTAAAATATTAACAAAAATTACATTCTTTAATACAGTGGTGATACATTAAGTTCCTAAACAATGTTCCTATACTTTAAAAAGTGTGATGAGTTATCCTTATTGTCCACTTGACTGGATTGAGACACATCTAAAAGATTGTAAGGAAATCAGTGGGTGTGACTATGGCAACATTCTAGAGAAGATGAATTCAAGCTGCAGGTCCTGCCCTGAGTGTGGGTAGCACTGTTCAGAGGTTTGAGGTCTGAGGAAATAAAAGATGAAAAGACAGAAAACTCACTAGTTCAAGCATCCTCTCTGCTTCCTAACTGCCATGATGTGAGCTATTCTGCTTATCCATGCCCTCTGTGCCATGATGAATTAACCCTTCAGAAACTATGTGCTTAAATAAGTGTCTCCTCTCCTAAGTTGTTTATGGCAGATATTTTTCCACCACCATCAACTGTGTGTGATGCAGAAAATTGGTACCAAAGATTCCTGCCAGAGAGTGTGTGACACTGAGGGTAGATCTGATTGTAGCCCAAAGGTCTGTACAGTTTTGAGCTCTGGCTGTTTGCATTTTGTGGCATTCAGTGATGGTGATGTCTCGCTTGAATCTATGAGATGGAGCCAGCTTTGTCCACCATTGATGGGATTTCCCCTGTTTGCCTGAAATAAACTCCTTCCTCCCATAAACTGTGTCTGGTTGGATGTTCATCCAAACACCAAGAAGCTGACTCCAAGCTCTGTAGAGAGGTGAAATCTAATCTTCCATGGGCCCCAAAGTGTTGAAGATACAAAGGGTATATAATTCCTGCTGAGGAAAGGCTCAGGCAGTAAATGTGGCAGCCTAACTAAAGGGGCCTTGGAGCTGTCAACCTGTAAGGTCAAAGCAGTGGAATGGCTCAAAGTGTTCTGTCTTACATCACCATATGCCCTAAATAACCAACATGGGGTTACAAGGGGTAGTGCTTAGTCTGCCAGGCTTTAGTCTTTGATCTGCTCCTGTCTTGCTAGTCTCCTCCTCCTTTTTAGGATGGGAAGATGAAGGCTTTGCATTTAATCTTGGAAGTATACCCTGGCTTTTAATTCTTCAGAGGCTTAAAGGTAAGAATTCACCTTAGGTCTCAGGAGAGGCTCTGAAATTCAACTTTAGAGCAATGTGGGGACAGTTTAGAAAGACTATGTGTAATCCTGGAGATGGACTTAATATACTTTGCATTATGAGGTAGAATGTTTTTAAAAGATGTGTTTGGATGTGAAGTTAGTAAGGAGTGGACTTGTGTGGTAGTTTCAATCAGATGTCCCTCATAAACTCATATATTCTGAAAGCTTGGTCCCCAGTTAGAGCCAGTTTGGGAGGTGGAGCCTCGCTAAAGGAGATGTATTGTTGTGGGCCAGCTTGGGTGTGTTACAGTCAGCTCCCCCTTGCCAGAGATCGGCTGACTCTCTTGCTGCTATTTTTCACCTGCTGTGGCAGAGATGATGTCCAGCCTCTGCTCATGACATGCTGACACTGTCATCATGGGGTTTTCCCTGGAGAATGTAAGCCAAAATAAAAACTTACCTCCCATCTGCTGCTTTTATTCAGGTGCTTTATCTTAGCAAGGAGAAGGTAACTATGACAACTTGTAATGGGAAATCTTACTAACTTGAAGCGTAGATGAGGACATTTCTAGTGGAGATAAACCAAGGAGGGATATCCTACTCTGAATGCACATGTCACCACCACATAAAAGAGCCTGGATGGAATAAAAGAATAAAAGAGGAATTACCTGCTGTTAGTGTTGGTCTCTGTCTCTTGTTCTCTCTCCCTCCCTCTCCCTCTACTTTGACTTCTCACTCTCCTCCCCCTTCTTAGTTGTAATTATGTGAACTGTTCTGCCTAGCTATGCACTTTCTACCATGATAGATTAAAACCTCTATAACTCTGAGTTAAAATAAATCTTTTATTCCCTTAAATTGTTTATGACAGGTATTTTGTCACATCTCTGTCTGGCTAGTACTGAGGCAAAAGGAAAAAAAATTCAGTACAGAATATGATGAGCAAGTTTTGGGTAATATACTAATAGAAATGCTCACACAAACCAACATATCCAGTGCCCTTATGATAGGCAACAGATGCTCTAAGTAGATATAATGCTGTCAATGTTTATTTTTGGAAGATTACAGTCTATTTGTGGAACGTTAACATGCCAAAAATTGCACATGTGTGATAAAAAAGATACCAAAATACTGAAGAAATTCCTTTCTGTTAAATGAAGCCAACAATCAAATCATACCTCTTGGGTTTAACGACTTTGGGTGGAAGGCTGAAATCTCAGCCTTCTTAAGACAAAGGAAGAGGAACTTCTGAACCTGGTGACAAACATTGTCTGCATCTTCATCAGTCACTGTGCTGTGGCATATTTAGTACATGATGGCCTCTTTCTATATTTTAACCCCTGGATCTTATCACAGTTGTAGAGCATAATGACTACTCAACAGATTTTTGCTAAGTGGAGTGGAGCCATAAAGGAAAGCACTGTGGACAGGGTAAGTTACAGAGGAATTTTCAGTGTTAACTCCAGAATGTGGGACAGAACAGAATGACTAGGGTGATGGGTGAGGGAAGACCTGGATCATGTAGAAACCAGGTGATCATCAGTAATGAGCACTTGAGAATATTGAATAACGAAGAGGTGAGTAGACCTGAGGACCCTTAAATTGTCTCCTTGAAAATGCAATTATAGAATAAGAAGAGTGAGTGTTTTGTTTGGTTTTACTATATCTCAAATAATGACCTCACTAGAGATTTTATTTATTATACTTTAATTATTAGAATAAGATATCTGTGAATCATAGTCTAGCAATAGGTTACAGAGTACCAATTATGACTATTGTTTCACATTTTATTCTGTGTTTTATTATGTAAATTTTTACTATAATGATTTTGAATTTTTAGAAATGCTTTAACCATTTAATGTAGATGAATAGTTAACTGTTTGTAAATTTGTTGTAAGTTGATAACAAAATTTTAAGAAACAGATTTCCTAAATGTTTTCATATATTTCAACAAAAGTCATTAAGATTTATGACTTTCCAGAGTTATAGTCACTTTTTTACAAATGTATTTTTGACAAGAAATGCAGAAAATTAAGATATGGTCTTATCCTCATTGCAAAGAAAGACAAAACAAAGGAAAAAATAATCTTAACACTGAGAACCTATGAAGAAAAATCCATTTTAAGAATAAATGCCTTAAATTTTCCATCTATCTGAGTTTTATATTAATAGTATTTTTTTTTCTATTTTGTTATACTGGGAATTGAACCCAGGACCTTGCTTATGGTAGGCAAGTGATCTACCACTGAGCTACATTCCCAGTCTTAATATTCCTTTTAAACAAACTTTAAAATCAAAGAGTCCTAATTAACAAGTATTTTCTCTGCTTCCTGTGGTTATTTCTCCTGTCCCAGAATGCACAATTGGGATAAATATACTTAAGAGTTGGCAGAACCCCCACATTTGTTCCCTGACTTTTGGGGTGAGGGTATTGTGTTTGGAAAGGCCAAATGGAAGCCATTGAGGCTCCCACCACCAGGGAATATAGTGAACCAAAAACAGTATCACATTCCTGGAGGGATTGCATAAATTAATGCCACTATAAAGGACTTGAAGGATGCAGGGGAGGTGGTTCCCACCACGTCTGCCTTTAACTCTCCTGTTTGGCCTGTTTAAAGAAAGACAGATCTTGGAGAATGACAGTGGATTGTCAGAAACTTAATCAGGTTGTGACTCCAATTGCAACTGCTGTACCAGATGCAGATTCTTTACTTGAGCAGATTAATGCATCTTCTGGTACCTGATATGCAGCTATTGATTTTGCAATTGCATTTTTCTCCATATCTGTCCATAAGGACCACCAGAAGTAATTTCCCATCAGCTGGCAAGGTCAGCAGTACACGTTTACTGTTTTACCTCAAGGTTATATTAACTCTCCAGCCCTGTGTCATAGCTTAGCTCACAGGGATCTTGATTGCTTGTCTCTTCCACAAGGTGTCACGTTGGTCCATTATATCAATGACATTATCCTGATTTGATCAAATGAACTGGAGGTGACAACCACTTTGGAGTTGCTGGTACAGCATATATGCATCAGGGGATGGGAAATAAATCCATCCAAAATTCAAGGACCTTACACCTCAGTGAAATTTCTAGGAGTTCAGCGGTGCAGGGCATGCAGGGCTATTCCTTCTAAGCTGAAGGACAAGTTGTTGCACCTGGCCCCTCCTACCACTAAGAAGGAAGCACAATGTCTAGTGGGCCTATTTAGATTTTGGAGTCAGCACATTCCTCACTTGGGTGTGTTACTCCACCCCATATAGCAAGTGACTCAGAAAGCTGCTAGTTTTCAGTGCGGCCCAGAACAAGAGAAAGCTCTTCAACCGGTCCAGGCTTTTGTGCAGGATGCTCTGACACTGGGTCCATATGATCCAGCAGATCCAGTGATACTTGAGGTGTTGGTGGCAAAAAGGGATGCCATTTGGAGCCTTTGCAGGCCCCCAAAGGTGATTCACAGCAGAGGCCCTTAGGATTTTGGAGCAAAGCCCTGCCATCATCTGCAGACAATGATTCTATTGGGCCCCTCAGTGGAAACTGAATGCTTGACAATGGGCCATCAAGTTACAATGTGACTTGAGCTGCCCATTATGAGCAAAGTGTTATCTGGCCCACCAGGCCATAAAGTTGGACATGCACAGCAGCAGTCCATCATCAAATGGAAGTGCTATGTATATGATCTAGCTTGAATAGGCCCTAAAGATGCAAATAAGTTACATGAGGAAGTTGCTCAATGCCTGTGGTTGCTACTCCTACAATGCCTTCTGTCCCCAAGCAGGTACTTATGGCATCATGGGGTGTGCCCTGTGATCAATTGACTGAGCAGGAGAGGACGAGGGTGTGGTTTACAGATCATTCAGCACATTATACAGGCATCTCCCAGAAGTGGACAGCTGCAGCATTACAGCCTCTTTCTGGGACAGCTCTGAAGGACTGTTGTGAAGATAGTCTTCACAATGGGCAGAACCTCAAGCAGTGCACATGTTTGTGTATTTAGCTTGGAAGGAAAAATGGTCAGATGTGCAGTTATACACTGGTTCATGGGCTGTGGCCAGTGGTTTGCCTGGATGGCCCAGAACTTGGAAGGAGTACAATTGGAAAATTGGTAAGAAGGACAGTTGGAGAAGGTGTATGTGGCTGGACCTCTCTGAATGTCTTATCCACAGTCATGGTATTCCACCAGCATTGCTTCTGACCAAGGAACTCACTTCACAGCCAAGGAAGTGCAGCACTGGGCTCATGATGATGGAATTCACTGTTCTTACTATGTGCCCAACCACCCTGAATCAGCTGGCTTGATAACACAGTAGAATGATCTTTTAAAGAAACAGTTAAACTACCAACTAGGTTGCAATAGCTTGGAGGGCTGGGGGAGTGTCTTCCCTCAGGCTGTATATGCACTGAATCAGCATCATATGTTTCTCCTATAGCCCAGATTCACAGGTTTAGTGCTTTGATTCAGATGCCCCCCATAAGCTTAGGTGTTCTGAATGCTAGGTTCCCAGCTGATGGCGATTTGGGAATTAATGCCTCCTGGAGGCAGTGTATTGTTGGGGGAGGGCTTATGGGTATTATAGCCAGTATCCATTTGCCAGTATTTTGTATACTCTCCTGTTGCTATGGCCCATCTGTTGTTGGCCAGGAGGTGATGTCCACCCTCTGCTCATGCTATCATTTTCCCCTGCCATGATAGAGCTTCCTCTCAATTCTGTAAGCCAAAATAAACCTCCCCCTTTTTTTCCCCAAGAGCTGCTCTTGGTGGGGTGATTTCTGCCAGCAATGCAAAAATGATTGCAATAATGGGTCCAGGAATCAAGGGGTAGAAATGGAAATGGTACCAGTTGCCATCACCTAAGTGACACATCAGTCAAAATTTTGCTTCCTATTCCCAAAAGGTCTTGGTTCCAGAGAGGGGAGTGCTTTTTCCAGGAAGTACAAGGAACATTTCATTGAACTGGAAGCCTTTGAGTGAAGAGGCTGAGAAAGGAGTTACAGTGTTAGATGAGATGATTGATCCAGACTACCAGGGGAAAATTGGACTGCTCCTCCACAATGGAGGTCAGGAAGAGTATGTCTGGAGTGCAGGAGATCCTTTAGGGTGTCTCTTGGTGTTACCATGGCCTGTTATCAAAATCAATGGACAACTACAACAACCCAATCAAGGCAGTGTGATAAATGGCCCAGATCCTTCAGGAATGGGTATGGGTCACCCCTCCAGGTAAAGAACAAAGACCAGCTGAGGTGCTTGCTGAAGGTGGAGGAAATACAGAATGGGTAGTAGAAGAAGCCAGTTACAAATACAAGCTAAGGACATGTGACCAGTTACCAAAACAAGGACCATAATTGTTATGAGTGTTTCTGTCTTACCTTGTTAAGAGCATTTGTACACATCTACACCAATATTAAGATGCTTTTGTTCCTCCTCTATTTCTGTTGATTAAGATTGATCATGAGTTAACTGTTGTTGAACTTATATTTGACCTATGATATTAGAGCCTAAGCATTCCTCAAGGACCCTTGCTTGGTGCTGGGAGAAGAGTGGGTAAGATTGTGAGTTTCCAGCTGTATGTGGGATAGTTATATCATGTTAGGCAGAATGATGACCTTGTTACTGTCTTCATTGGAAATTAGTATGATGTAAGGTGATATGGTTTGGTGTCATCTTGACTAGGGGTGGACTTGTGATGGTTGGGTTTTATTGTCTACTTAATCTGCTTAGGAATCCACAGACATTCCTCATGAGCAGGTCTCTGAGGTTGCTGCCAGGAAGGATGAACTGAAGGAGGAAGTCCTTCCCCGAGGGTAAGCCCTTCCCCCAGAGTGGGCGGCCCCTCTTGGAGGGGAGCTTTATCTAAGGAAACTTTGGGAAAAGAGAATCTCTTCCTCCCACCTGGCTGTGCTGCTGCTTGCTGTCGTCAGCATGGACTAAAGAAGCCTCCAGGTCTTCAGTGCCGGATTGGGACTGCTGAGGCAACCAGCCTTATGGATTGAGCAGCTACTAGGCCTCCACAGCCTGCAAACTGCTATTGTTGAACTGCTGTAAGCTAATCCAATAAATTCCCTTTTATTAAAATTCATTAAATTGGTTCTGCTCCTCTAGAGAACCCTAACTAATACACAAAACAATGGAAAAATTAATCTTAACAGTGAGAACCTATGAAGAAAATTCCATCTTATAAATAAATGCCTTAAACTTTCCATGTATCTGAATTCTATATTAGTAGTATTTTGTCTATTTTGTTATATTGGGAATTGAACCCAGGACTTTGTTTATGGTAGGCAAGTGATCTACTACTGAGCTACATGCCCAGTCCTAATATTCCTTTTAAACAAACTTTAAAATCAAAGAATCCTAATTAACACTTATTATCTCTGTAGTGAGTACTTTCTTCAAGGCTATGAATTATCAATAGTATTACTTCTTGAAATGTAAAGTCTATAAACAAAATTGTTATTGATTTGCTCATGGATATGAATGGGTGTTTGCTACAGAAAGTACCCTTGGAGAGAGACATGAAACCACCATGCAATATCAAGTAGGCAGTGTTCCTTCAATCTTCACCCCTTAGACTTCTTAAACATATATATCAGGTAGGAATGACATAAGAACTACAAGTGAATGGTAACATTAATATAACACAACTAATTCACTTGTAGTTGGAGACGTTTTCTGATGGATATGGTCATGACAGTATGATGAGCTTTTATTTGGTAGAGACAGAAGATCCAAGAGGAAATATATGAATTCTGATGGGAGGGGCACTGAGATTATCTGGGTAGATGCCAGTGCTGCTGCTTTGTCCTATACTTAAGACATCAACATAACAAAGTGGACACTACCAGTTTCTATATCATGTTCATGACGAACATACGCCAAAGCCTTCTAATGAAGAGAGTTGACAAGGGAAATTATGTCTCACTGCCACTTACTCTCAAAAGTGAAGTTGCCAATTCTTTTCCAATTGGAACCACATTATAGTTTCTTCACTCTGAACTTTCTTCTCTTAACATGTGAGTGTTGTGAGATCGAGGTGATCTGATTAGAACAACTTTCTCTGACCTTCCATATGTTATTCCTCTGCAATATTAATAATCCTCTTGCTCCAAGAACATGACGTCACATGCCATTCTTAAGGATTTTGAGTTTACTTATTTTCCATTTGTCTAAAATACTCTTCTAATATTCCCATAATGGTTTCCTTCCTCCACAGGGAATTCTCTGCTTGCATAGAATTATCATTATGCAAGTGTTCTCCCACTGAAACCTCCTTCCTCCTTGTCCCTGTTATTGTTTTTCCTAGAACCTTTTTATTTATTTGTATATTTTTATTATTATTATTATTATTATTTTGGTTTTTCGAGGTAGGGTTTTGCTGTAGCTGAGGCTGACCTGGAATTCACTATGAAGCCTCAGGGTGGCCTTGAACTCATGGCAATCCGGCTACCTCTGCCTCCTGAGTTCTGGGATTAAAGGCATGCACCACCATGCCAGGCTTATTTTGTTTTTCAGAAACTTGTCAATAAAGTTTTGTTTTATCAAACCATAAAAAAACTTGTCAATATAACATATTGTCTTCTCTGTTAATTTTCTCTCTATCCTATACCACTAGACATTCAGTTCAATGAAGACAAGTTTTTTTTTTCAACTTTGCACTATTTGCTATTGTGGTTTGAATATAAAACATTCCCATAGCCTTATGTGTTTCTTAATCCCTCACTGGTGGAGCCTTTGAAGGAGGGATGTCACTGAGGACAGGCCTGGAGGTTTATGAGTCCAACCTCACTGGGAATTCATAGCTCTGCTTACTCTCTGTACCAACCCATGGTGGATATGTGACTGTGTGGGCCAGCTTCCTGCTCCCACCATGCTTTCCCTACCATGATGAAACTTTCTCTGGAAACTGTAAGGTAAAATGCACCCTTTCCTTTCCTAAGCTGCTTCTGGTCAGGTGTCCTGTCCCAGCAATGAGAAGGTAACAGCTAGCACATGGGAGTTGCTTTTAAGTATTTGTTTCCTGAAAGAAGAAAAGGGCCAGCTGTCCATTAACTAAGGAAGTAGGTGTTCTGGTTCTGACCATGTTGGGTTTATACTGCGTTAACCTCCCTTCCTCCCTCCACCCACATGACAGTTGTAAGATCTGAAGGAACACAGTGAAGGCACTGAAGAATCAAGTGGGATTGGTCTACTTTTGTATCCTAGTTTGGTAGTACAGAGGAGCAAGAAATCAAGGTGAGAGTGGTACTGTTTCCAGCTAGAGAAGACAAGGGGCAGAATTCAGGGACGTATGAATGGCTAAGAACTTTCCCTTTCAAAAAGAAAATAACAGAAAATGGAGCACCACAGTATAAAGTTAAACTTTCTTCAAATCCTTATAGACTATGAAAATGGTTTGGGGCATCCAAGGAGCTCAGTGGAAAACAGTGCCTTAGGAGTGTAAAAGGTTCAGTGGAGACCCAGGCTGCTGCCACTTTGGAGAACACAAGCATTTGGAGTGTGAGCCGGAAGAAGTCAGAAGTTTTGATAAATATCTTGATTTCTCCATTGACATACCATCATTTATATTAAAGACCATATCACAGGAATTAACTTATTGGATTTGTTCTAACTTACCAACAATTCAGGATAGTTTGTTTTAACAATAGGCAGAAACAAGTTTTTCTAAGCTGAAGGTGAGAACAAGTAATTTAACAACCTGCCAGGGAGAATCAAATCAGGAGTAGTCAGAGAACAGAAACAGAACACAGCCTCTCCCCCATTTGTAGAATATGAAGTTATTAAGTATGCAAAAAAAAAAAAAACCCGATATTGGGTCAAAAGGACAAGTAATTCAGTTTAAACAAACCAACAAGTCAGGAGATTAACTAGCTTCTGGAATTCCAGATAATCCTTTTAAACCACTATTAGAAGTATGCCCAAGGACCAAAAAACAAAGTAAATTATATGGAATAAATGTAGAGAACCTGGGCATAGTCATGAAAACCATAAAACAGAGCATAGTACAAGTTGAAGAGATGAAAACGAAAATATGTGAAACCAAGTAGTCATAGGATAGTCATATCATGATATTGAAAAGGGCAAAACACACAGTTGAACCTGACGCTACACCTGAGGGTGTAGGTGAGTGATAGAACACTTGTCAGGCATCTGAAAGGTGGGTTTGATCTCCTGGATCAATAAACAAGAAGAGAAGAGGAGGAGGGTGGAGGAAGGGAAAGGGAAAATAAGAAAGGAAAGGGGAAAGTAGGATAAGGGTAGAAAAGCTGGTAGAGAGAAAGTAGGGGAGACGGAGTTGAGGGAAAGATAGGAAGGTGTAAGGTATATGACTCCCGGAGGGGAGGGAAGAGGGGAAGAGAGGTTAGAGGAAGGTAGAAAAGAGGAGAGGGGAGAGGAAGGTAGAAGAGTTAAGTGAAAGAAGAAGTAGGGGAGGGGATAAAGGAAGAGAGGAACAGGAAGAAGAGAAGGGTAGGGAAAAGGCAGGGGTGAGGAGAGAGAGGAGGAGGGAAGGTAGGAGACAGGAGGAGAGGGAAAAACAGAAGAAGTTTAGCCTGAAGATACATCAACAGATATCATCCAATTTGGAAAATGAAAAGATTGGGGGGTGGGGTGGGACATTCAGAGATACAGGGATTGACACAAAACTATCTAATAGGTGCAATATCTGTTGACAAGAAAAGAGAAAAATGGGAATTCAATTTCGAGAAAAAAACTTTTACAAAATAAAGATAAAACAGACTTTTCAAATAAATAACAGCTATTGATTTTATAGTAGCAGGCTGGTAATGCAGGAAACACTGAAAAGGTTTTCTCTCTGTACATTACTCGATTGATATCTCTGTGGCCAGCTGAGACACCTGTTGTTCTGAGTTATAATTCTCCTAATTCAACTCCCTTCCAGCTAGACCTGTACATGCCTATGAGGTATAACTCATCCCTTTGTATGCCAGGGCTCCCTCACACTTACTATGCTTTTATTTTCATTTTTATTTTTCTGCTTTTCAGTGCCATAAGAAAGAGCACCTCTTAGAAGTTCTCCCCAGTTCAGCCTCTCATTTGCCTGCCCGCTTACATGATCCATGTCCGCCGGTCCAGTGGTTACTTGCTCAGCAACCAATCTTTGATTCTTGTATCCATATGGCCCCTCTCTAGCCTTCTTACACCCTAGCATGCTATCCTACTGATTCAAAAATACAGATACAAGCCCTGTGTGGTAGTTTGAATAGATGCCCCCCAATATATTCAGTGTTTTATTAGTTTGTAGTTTAGATCTGCAGCCACATTGCTGGAGGAGGTGTCACTGGGCAGATCTTAAAGTGTAGTGTTGGGTTTGGAATTCCAATCTAAAGAGATGCAAAGTACCTAGTTCCACCTGGAGTTCCTCAAGTGTGTGGTGTGGCTTTTGGCTTGGCTTGTGGCCTCTCTCTCTCTCTGCCTGGTCCTTTAAGAGGGTGGCATCTTCTACCATTATGTAATTTCCTCTGGATCTGTAAGCTTCAATAACTATCCCTTCCTCCATAACTGTGCCTGGTCTAGAAGTTCATCTCAACAAACCTAAAGCTGTCTACTATACCCTGCAGCCCTAAGATGCAAAAACCTCCAATATGCCCCCTGCATTTTCAAAAATCAAAAATCCCTTTCAAAAATCATCTCTCTGTTCTTGTTATATAAGCAAAAGTGCTGGGATGTTAGTCTCAGAGTTCCCTGCCCATCCCCCCCCCCATTCTCCCTTACCACAGAGCCAAAACACAACAGGAGATCTAGCCAACATGGCTCCTTCCCTTAGCACCAGTGCACACTTCCCTCAAACCCTTTCTTCACAAGGCACTTTTTTGCCTCTTCCCATAAAACCCACTCCAGAACTCCTGGGCCCTTACTGGTTGTCGTTTATCTCTCTTGCTTCAAAAGCATGCTTCTCTCTTTATCTCCCCCACCTCTCTGTCTCTCTCGCTCTCTCTCTGTCTGTCTCTCTTTCTGATGCATTCACCCCTTTTTCTTCTCTCCTTTCTTTCTCTCATCTCTCTTTTTCGGACCCTCTTTTCTGAAGTAAGGTGTGCGTTCTTTCCCTCTGTAACCTCAGGTCATGCTCCAACACATGCCTTTTGGCATGACATCCACTGAGTTTCCTGGTTCCTTTTCCGCCTCTCCTAAACCACAGGGCATCAGTGATCTGTGCCAGCAGCAACCACCTCAGCAGTGGGACCCTATCCCCCATAAAACTCCTGCTCTTATCTGTTAATGAACAACCTATTCCGAAAAGGTGCAGTAGTGTCTGTCCTCTATTTTGAACCCTAATGGTCGCACAGCAGCCTGTAATCCCAACAATATTGATAGGAATTGGGAGTAAAGCAGTCCCCCTTTTGTAGACAGTTAGTCAGGGTGACAGGCCCCAAAAGAATAAAAAGATGTCTATATGTCTTGGTAGAGCCAACAAGTGTAGGGACTTTGTAATAAATTGTACATTACTAATGATAAATCCAGAGAACAGAGTCAGGAACTGAAAGCCAAAAAGCCCTGACTCATGCTGACTCACCTAAAGGTCAAAAGTCCTGACTCATGCTGATTCACCAGGAGGTCAGTTGATGGATCATTTTCCCTCTGACTTTCAGAATCCCAAACATAAACACACAAAGCATTTAGTCCTTTCCCTAACTCATTAGCCTTCCAGAACCACCCCCATCCTGACGTCATGCTTAATTTACAACCTCAATGTAGAAAACACCTAGACCAAAGTCAGCTATCCACTAGGTATCCCTTCCAGATAAAGAGGGTTTTTGTTTTGTTTTGTTTTGTTTGAGGAAGGGTCTCACTCTAGCTAAGGCTGACCTGGAACTCACTATGTAGTCTCAGGGTGGCCTCAAACTCACAGTGATCCTCCTACCTCTGCCTCCCAAGTGCTGGGATTAAAGGCATGTGCCACCACACCCAGCTATAAAGAGTTTTTCTACATTACTTACACTTAAAAAAATAATAAACCCTTGTTTAATTGTTCTTCTGCCATATCTATATTTGTCATTCTTTCCAAGTTGCAAGTGAACAAATTCCAGGATCCTAGTTTGGGGAGTTTTAATAAGTGTTGAATGTCTAGCACTCTAGCCCTAAACCAAGCCCACTCACAGCCAAGAAAGGCTCTGATGACCTCAAAACCCACAATGTTATTAAGGCTGAGGAAGAATGATTGATGTCAGTTCAAAGACATCTTTGGGCCATGCCTCAAAACAGGAAAACTGAAAAACAAGATGAACAAAAATAGCCCTAGTAGATGAGTCCATTAGAAGCAGGGATTCAGGGATTTACATTTTCAAACACACAGTGTTGTGATTGTGATTTACACCCCTGTGTGAAACTAAAGTGTAAATGGGCTTTACCAACTTTCCTGTGTGATGAAAGTACAAGATTTACACATGCTGTTTTCTTTGCACAGAGCCATCATTCATTCCTCAGGAAGAGCTGCAGGAACCCAGACTTATTAGCTGGAAGAAGCTGCAGTTGGCCTAATGGTCTGCAAGGACTATGTTATCAAAGTGTCAGCAGTTATGAAAGCCCACCAGAGCTTTAACAGCTTGCTTTTTCTTTTATCCTTCATACCTCTTGCTAACGTTTATGTTCCTCAATTTGTCTGCCTTTTATAGGCATTTGATGAAGACAGAATTATCATAATGTGACACTTTGATTTTTATGAGAAAAGGAGACTTGCAGAGGAATATCAATGTTCTTGGTCAACTCACACATTTGTAACCCAAGCAAATTCAGCATTGAGGGATTTAGGAGAAAAATCTATGGCACAGACTACATTTATATAAAGCCAATGCTGTACGGCAGATGGAGTGCCTTTCACAGTGCTACAGGGACAAGTGGGACCTGCAGTATACCATTAAACAGGTCATAAGAGGTTACTATAAAACTGCTTCTTCTGTCTCTAAAAGTCCCTTGAGGGAAATTCTTCAAAAGATAAATTTATGTGAAATCAGAAAAATTATTTATAGTGCTGATTGTGGGGATTACCCAATGAAAATCTCAGCAAGGATATCAAAAGGTATCAAATTTGTAGTTTACAAATGCTTATTTTATATAATACAGAAAATTATTTATATTTATTTATTTATTTTGGTTTTTTGAGGTTGGGTCTCACTCTAGCCCAGGCTGACCTGGAATTCACTATGTAGTCCCAGGGTGGCCTCAGACTCATGGCGATCCTCCTACCTCTGACTCCCAAGTGCTGGGATTGAAGGCGTGCACCACCATGCCCGGCCTAATACAGAAAATTTTATAATACTCTTATTCATGCTGATTTTCTATCCCTAGTATTCTTTTAGGACAGTGAATAAGGTTCCATATTCCCCAGCTATATTGTCAGACAGAAGTATCCAATTTTTTTTTACTGAGTATACTAATTGAAAGCTGTGTATACTTAATTTATCTACATCTAACTCCAAATAGAGTTGCTTTCATTAATTTTAATCATTAAACTATTTGTTGAGCAGTTAATGAGTTTTAGGCTCTCTGCATATTCTATGCACATTCTATGTTTTAATCTAATGAAAGATGCACTGAGAATGTGAGTTATGAGATTTTGTATTAAGTACAGAGAAGTCCAAGTATCTTGACAGTGATTGTGACTTGAGCAATTAGGGGAAACCTTCTGAGAGTTGTGATTGCAAAGGCAAGACTTGAAGAATGATTTGTATGGTAGACTGCTTCAGGCTGCTGGGATGAACTTGCAAATCAGGCACAGTTATAGGAGGAAGGGATCTACTGAAGCAGGGGAACTTCCACAATGGCAGTAGAAGCTGGCCTGCTATCACAGGTCCATGCCCAGCAAGAAAAGCCACAAGCTAATCCACCACCAGTACTATATGAAAGTATTCTTCTGGCACTCTATGCAAAGATCAAGCATGCTGCATATCTGGAATTCCAAAACCACCCCCACACCTTAGGACTGGACCCTAGGACCTGCCCACAGTGACACCTCTTCCAGCCAGGTGGCTGGAGATCCAAGTTATAAGCTTTTAATAAACTCCTGAATCAATTGGGGGCCATCTATTCAATCCACCACAACTGGTTTTAGGGGAGTGATAGGAGAAGAGGATGAAGTATTTAAAAAAAGGCTGCAGGAAGAGGAACCAACACGGGCCAAAGCTTAGATATAAGAGGTGGCATGGCAAACTTAAACCCAAAGTAATTCAGTCTACCTCAGATGTGAAGGGAGCAAGAGTGATAAGATTAAGACAAAAGGTCCTATGAGGAAACAGACACCATTTCATGGGAAATAAGTGATCCTTAGGAACTACATGGTATATGGTAGTGTTCATTTGAACTAGGTGGTAAACAATTGAAATGAAAAGATGATTGTAATTCCTGAAATATTTAAGAGGAAGAATTATGGCTTAGGACATAAGACAAGAACCACTGGAATCTAAACTCAGTTGTAAGGATATAAATATCAAAATAAGTTCACAGATGTAGACCTGAGGACCGACACCACTGAGAAGAAAAAGAAATGTTCAAATGTAAGAATAGCAAAGTGAGTGAGCTAGAGCAGTAAGAATTTGTTCATAAAATATTGAACTTATAAGTTAAGATTTCAGAAGAAAATTGTCAGGTGGTGAGAAAGCCCTGAATGGAGAGTCCATAAGTGATTATGTGTGGAGACAGAGAGCCCCAGAGACTGAAAACCAAGCAGGCAAGGTATAGCAGAGGATCAGATTTCTACATGTATTTGTTTTGTTTGAATTTGAAAATGTAAGCAGAGATGAAAACTGTGAGTCAGATACTGAAGGCTCCAGTAAATGGGAGGAAATTACCAAAGGTCATTTGATGACAGCAGTAAAGAGAAGAAAGTTAGTGTAGTCTGACTGATATTATATTAAATGGACCTGTCTACTTTGCTCAGAAGAAATGGGCAGAAGGGTTTCCTTTATTGACCTTTTCTCATCGCTTGCCAGGTCCCTCAGGCGGAAGCTGACTAACACAGCAGTCCCTCAGACTTCCAGTGTACATCTTTGACCTTCGGAGATTCACCTGGATATTATTTGATTGAACTCCAGTGTTTTCAGTGTCCTATACAAATAGTGTCTATATTCTAATGTTTATAGTGCCTTGAACATGAGTGCAGTGCATAGATGTGTATGTGCCTATGTGTGTGCTTAATGAAGCTACTAGTTATTTTGTCTGTTAGTTTTTGCACCTCATTGTTGTTTATAGAAAGAATGATTCTTTGGGTCTATGAGAGAGGTAAAACAGTATATACCATGACATTGTCTATACAAAACCAGCAGTTTATGGCCATGGATGAGACTTGAAGGTTGAGCACTTGAGAAATTAGAGGACTGCAAAGCAACTCTGTAAGGACTAGTGAGTTTTACACCATTTTAGAGACTTCTGTTTGAAGTCTTGGTTCTCAAGACTTTCCTGGAGCCAGCATGAATCTCAAGACTGCAGACCTCAACAGTTCTATAAAAGATGGCATGGAGGATTTGCAGAAACAATGATCATGAGGACCTCGTATTTCAAAAGTAATGGTGGAGGTATAAGTAGAGTGGGGAGGTCTCTTTCCATGCCTGCGAATGGGGGAAACTATGTTTTCTTTGTTTTTTGCCTCTATTAGTCCCAAAGAATGTTATCATAATGGTTTTGCATGTTAAATCATTTGGCTCTTTTTCTTGCGTGGGATTTGTTGAGCACCCTGGATTTAAACAGGGATGTGCCTTCCTAGTTTAGAAAAATCTTCCACCATCATCTATTCTACCTTACCTGGTATGCTTCCTGGAAATTTGAGGAGCTGGATACTCCTTTCATCCTTCCAACTTCTCACTCATACTCCCACATTCTTCATGGCTTGTTTCCCTCATGTTCTAATCAATCTCCTTTATCCATGCACATTTGATATATAAACCTATCATTATATAGTGGGTTTCTTCAAGGTTTTTCCCTTCAATTTCTTAAAGCTTTTTGTTGTTGTTTTAACTAAAGTCAAGACTATTTTAACTTAAATGTTCTATTCAAACTTTCTTCAGACACGGCAAGTGATAATAATTTGAACTAAAGATTGTCTGAAAGCTTGCTAATAGTTATAAATCCACAAGGAAGGCAACTTGGCAAGTTTCTTTGAAATCTTCTTTTACACACTTGGTTTGTTACTTGCCATCTTTTCTCTTAGTATTTGACACACTAGGCGCCAGGCTGTAATGAGGAATTAGCTAAGCTTTGCTTCCTGTCTCTCTCTTCCCAATTGTGCCACAGTGTGATTAGAAATAACTGATATCAAAGCTAATTTAATCACCTCCTGGTGTTCTTGCTTTTACTTTGGGTTTAGAGCTGTATCCTCTAGTTCATACCATGTCACCTAGGCATTTAAATTGATTTTTTTGATTGCATAGCATTTTTGTTGTTACAACAGGAGGAACATCCAGGATATCTAACTTGAAAGCCTTCATGTTCATTTTGTGAAGCAAGAAGAAGTCAATTTCTGAGTTAGAAATGTATCGGGACTATCTGAGAATGATGGGAAAAGTTACAGGGAGTTACGGAGTAGAGTATTATGACCCAGGAGAGTGGAGTCACACAGACGAGGCAGAAATATAATCTTTTATGATCATGAAGGTATGACCAGGACCTAAAACAATGATGATAAAAATAGAAGAGTAGGACTGGGCAGCTAAACTGCTTGCCACCCAAGTGTGAGGTCCTGAGTTTGGATATCCAGCCCTCATGTAATAGCTGACAGGACATGGTGTGCGTCTGTCATCTCAGCCCCTACATGGTTAGATGGGAGGCCAAGATAGAAGAATCAGAAGCTCATGGGTCAGGTAGGCTAGCAAACACAGCAGTAAACAATATAGAGACCCTTTCTCAAGTAAGATGGAAGGTCCAACATCTGAAGTTATCCTCCAGTCACCACATGTGCAGTGTAATATGTGTGTGCTTCCCCACCAAAAATCAATCAATAAATAAACACATACCACAGAAGACTGTCCTATGTCAAGAAGGGATGCTATCTGCTCTAAAATAAGATTACATTTTATATTGTAATGAATAAAAACATGGGTCTCAAAAACATAGATCATGAGTCTGCTCTAGAATACACAAGTTAATGCATCTTGCATAGCTATATAAAATATCCTGCTATAGTGTAGGTGTTGAATGTCACTCCGAGGACCATGTATCTAAGTCTTGGTCCTCAGGATGGTACTCTTAGCAGATCCTTCAGTCAGACCTGGTGAGTGCATAGGTTGAAGGGATTCTACGATTCTCATCGCTTCCAGTTCCTTTCCTTGCTGCATGGCTAGTGTGGCAAGCAGTTTTGCTTTGCCACGCATGCCTGCCATGATGTACTATCTTTACTAGATGTCCAAAGCAATGAGGACATTGATCTTGGGCTGGAACCTCCAGAACAATGAGCTGCAATAGACCCTTTCTCTTTATAAGTTATTTGTCTTCGTTAGTTTGTTGTAATGTTGGGAAAGCTGATGAATGAACCTTCTTTAATTAAAAATTAGAATATGATGACAATCAATTATGAAATAAAATGATAAATTTGGATGTGGTCTATAAGCCCATTTTTCCTATAAATGCCTTGGAAAATAGAGAATTATAGAAGAAAATGAAACTTGAGGTGAACATTTAATTCGATATTAGAAATAAAAGTATATCATTTTTGGAAAAAGAGGGGTTCCAAAGCCAGAGCCAATACTGTGCACATTCCATAATTATGTGATGCATCTTAGACTGGAAGAGTTCAGACAGAAACTTTGAAACCACTTTTTTAAAAAAAAATTATTAGTTATCTATATAATGTGCATAGAGCCATGGTGGTACCATCATTACCCTTATCCCTGCCCTCCCCCCTCGGGGATTGTGGGTTTTGCATTTTGGAGATAGCTATCAGCTATGGGGGTGGGGCAATGTCTCTGTGCATTATGACCCAACTTATGGCTCTAACAATCTTTCCGCCCCCTCTTCTGAGAATTTCCCTAAGCCATGTTGGATTCATTTTAGGTCTATTTCAGTGAGGAGGTCACGGGAGTCTCTGTGTCTCTGGATCTCTGGTTTGGTAGGGGTTGAGTGTTCTCTGTGTCTATCTCCTCCACCCCTCTGCTGATACCAGGTTCACTGAGAAAGCAGCACTCTTGCTCATTCCCCCATTATTCTATGGGTTCAGCTGGTGCCCTGGTGAGGTGCAATGGGCTGATTCTCTCCTCAGGTTATACATCCATCTGAAAAAGAGAAGCAAATTCTCCAATGGAGAGTGAGGTCAGTGCAAGGTACATGGATAGCCATTATTGTTTTAGAGTGAATTTAATGGGTGTTGCCCCCTTGTCTCCTACTATTGGTGGAAGCTTGATATTGGAGAGCAAGCTCATTTTTGGATATGGTTCTGACTTGTTTTCCAGTTTCAGGTATGGGTTACATTCCACTGAGTGGATCCTTTAGCCAAATCAAGATCAGTTGGTAACCCACCATGGCTGTGTGCCACTCTTGCATTTGTGTGAGCATCACGTCGGGTTGCTTGCTGCTGGGAAGTTTACATCTCGATTTGCTTAGACAGATGTTGGTTATTTTCCCCCAGTCGCTCATGTAGTACCTTCTGGCACTAGACAAACTAACTGTCTGGAGACTGACTCTTCCAGATTCCAGCCAGGTCACTCCATGTGAAACCACTTTTTTAAACAGGAAAAGTAGAGCTCCTCATTTGTAAGCATATTCTTGCATTAATGCAATGCTACACATGTAAGAATACATTGGTGTACACTTAGGTTTGATCATGTGCACACACATTTGCACACCCTTGCAAATTATTTTATCTTACTTAATTTTCGGCTATATCAAAACATAGAAAGTGAATCTCCAAAGAAACAGTGATTACTGCCTCACTGCCTCCAGTCTGTTGGAGTTTCTTGGCTGGGAAAATGAATGTGCAACCTAAAATTACCCTTTGTCTCATCATATGAACCCAAAGATTCATAAAGTAATGTAACCGTATTTGATGAATCCCCCACTAATAAAGCTTCCTTTTTTTTTTTTTTTTTTTTTTTTTTTTTGAGCTATGGTCTCAGTTTAGCCCTTGCTGACCTGGAATTCATTATGTAGTCTCAGAGTAGCCTTGAACCCACAGCAATCCTCCTACCTCTGCCTCCCGAGTGCTGGGATTAAAAGTGTGTGCCACCACACCCAGCTAAAGCTTCCTTTTAAAAAATATTTATTTATTTATTTATTTGAAAGAGAGAGAGAAAAAGATAGATAGATAGATAGATAGATAGATAGATAGATAGATAGATAGATGATAGATCAGAAAAGAATAGGTGCATCATGCCCCGTCGCCACTGCAAATGAACTCTAGATGCATGTACCACCTAGTGCACCTGGCCTTATGTGGGTACTGGGGTATCACACCTGGGTCCTTTGGCTTCACAGGTAAGCACCTTAACTGCTAAGTCATCTCTCCAGCTCTAACAAAGCCTCCTTACAAAAAAGAACTTATTTATTTGAGAGAGAGAGAGAGAGAGAGAATGCATCAGGGCCTCTAGCCACTGCAAACATACTCCAGACACATGTGCCACCTTACACATCTGGCTTTATCTGCATTTATATGGGTACTGGGGAATAGAACTTGTATCCTTAGGCTTTGCAAGAAAGCACCTTAATCACTGAGCCATCTCTCCAAACCTAAAGCTTCCTTTATAAGATGACATAAACAGAATGAAAAAAATCATCCACACCAGGCAAGTTGGTGCAAGCCTTTAATCTCAAAGGCTTAGGTAGGAGGATTGCTGTGAGTTTGAGGCCAGCCTGAGATTACATAATGACTTCCAGGTTAGCCTAGGCTAGAATGAGATCCTACTTTGAAAAAAAAATTCTTCTGAACATGAATGCAAGAAACCATAGGAAAGTTTAGAAAGTATTTTTCTATTTCTCTCAATAAATATGTAATATGTTATATTTAGATGTAACATGCTGAATATTTGAAATTTAGCAATTGAATGGTGCCTTTTCAAAGTAATCTAAACATCTGTCTTCATTAGTCATGACTGCTCCAGACTTTATGTGGTCCTGGCTGTCCTTTAACTTGGGGTGATCCTCACTGGTATTACACCTGTGCTTCCTCCACAGCCCTGAGATTACAGGTGTGTACTATCTGTTCTCACGTCTGCCCAGTTTCAACAACCTTTTATAGATTACTCTCTCAGCTATGTGTTATTCTCAAATGAGGTAGTATTTGGTCTTTCTCTTTTTTGATGCTGTGTAGATACTATCCTATATAACCCAAACTTGAGGTCCACATCAAATTCATTGGCCACTAATGTACCAAGCAAATGGCAATGTGTGCAATAAAGCATAAGTAGATACTGTAGTCTGAAATTTACCTTACAGTGTTTCTTCCAATGTGGCCAAGACCCACATTTGATTTATAAACACAGCTCCACTACTTCCTAGCTGTGTAAGTTCAGTCAACTTCATTCCCTGGGCATTGGATTGCATAAATTTTCTTAAAGTCCACTGATCAAAAGAGGCTAATAAACATAAGACAATCAACACAGTGCCTACTGGCAGAACATTCAATTAATGTTCATTCATATTACTTTTGGGATCATCCAAATGAGTGATGAGAATTAAATAAAGCACAGGTGGATGACATTACTAGAAATTTCTTTGATTACCTGCTTCTTCATAACTATTTTTCCTTTATTTTGGGACTTTGTGAAGTTCCTTACAAAAGTAAAAAGAGAGAAATTTCCTTTTGAGAGTCAGAAATTGTAGTACATCTCAAAATATTTCTGAATAGACAAAATCATTTTCAAAATATCATTTTTCATTGTGATTCTGAAGATATGCCTTAATTTCTTTAGCTGCTGGAACAGATAATATTCCATGTTGTGGACAGAGGTGACAGGTAAGGTTTGGAGTATAAGTGTTCTCTTTGTGCACTTTGAAAACCTATTGTACATGTTGTAGCTCTTTTTGGCAAGTGAAAAGCATTAGTCTTAAAAGCATTAATTAGGGCTGGAGAGATGGCTTAGTGGCTAAGGCGCCTGCCTACGAAGCCTAGGAATACCTTTTGATTCTCTAGGTCCCACGCTTAGCCAGACGCAAAAAGTGATGCAAGTGTGCAATGTTGCACATGCCTACAAGGGGGCACACATGCCTGGAGTTCATTCACAGCAACTGAGAGTCTGCTGGCATGCCCATTCTCTGTCTGTCTCTCTCTCTTTCTCAGTCCCTGTCTCTGTCTCAAACAAAAGCATTAATTAAAATTCTTTCTAAAAATAATCTTATTTATTTATTTGCAGGCATAGAGAAAGAGAGAGAGAGAAAGAGAGAGGACAGACAGATAGTAAGGGTGTGAGGGCCTCCAGGCATGCAAATGAACTCCAGATGCATGTGCCACTTTGTGCTTCTGGCTTTATGTGGGTACTGGGGAATCGGACCTGGATTGTTAGGCTTTGTAGGCAAGCACCTTAACCACTTAGCCATCTCTCCAGCTCCTAAAATGCTTTATTTAGATATTTCCTTGGGTAAGGCATGTCTTTCAGTAGCATGTGTTATTTTCATTAAAAAGCAAAGGCTTGAAATTTTGATATTTGGCTTTCATACATCTTTCAAAATTCATTTTAAACCATACATAAACATGCCACTTTCCTGTTGATTAACTGTCACAATTTCCTCTGTAACAATCCCCAAACAGAAAGTGCACATGAATCTCAACTGAACACAGTTCTATTCATTCCAAAAATATTTTTTTTCTGAAGAAAATCAGTAGTCAGTGTACAAATTAAACATTTTGTTTACACATGCCATCTATAATGGATGTTTAATTGTGCATTTGTTTACACATGAAGCTTGAATTTACAGATCAAGGATTGTAAATGTAGAAAAGATCCAACTCACATTAAACAGTTTGGCCTCAGGAGGCACTTAATGGCACAGTGGTGGCAATCACACTTGGCATTTCTTTCATCAAGGCAGGGGAAGGAGCTCTTCCCCACAGTATTCTAGACTACTCTCCCAGAAGTATGTCTGGTGTGAAAAGTGAGCACAGGCTGAGCACATAGCTCACAAGTCCAGTCACCATCCTGACAAATGGTGTTTGGAGACTTGAAACATAATTAGATCTCCCACAGCAGGCAGCAGTAATGTCCATTGTTAATTCCTCCGAGGTATTCAGAGATTGCAAATCATTTGGGAAGAATTCGAAAGTCACAGTGTCCGCTTGGAACTAAAAAAGAAGAAGGGATTTCAACTCAGTGAACCCATCCAAGTGCACTCACTGCCTACATCTTCAAATGTCATAAAGGACAACTTCATCTAACCAGGCACGGGCCTTCAGATGGGATTCCCAGGAACAGTTAAGGCAGCTGGATTAGTAGCATTCACTCCCTAGGAAGACCCTAGCCATTTGAAGAAGAAACATGTGAATTTTGACGGGATTCTAGATGCTTTCTTTCACAGATTTTTACTCTGAGTCATGGGTTTGAAGCCTTGAACTGGTTCTGTTCTCTCTAAAGAATGATTTTGAATGTGTATTTGGAGAATTTAATAGTTCATACACTCCTTCATTCTGTCAGTCTGTTTTTATTTGCATTAATGACCCTATATCTCTCCTATTTACTAAAAGTGTCATCGGTGTTATGAGAAAATTTATTTTTTTAGTTAACAATAAAAGTGAACATGCATCCTCCTAACCTTGTTCATCCATATAAAAAGAAACTTTCTGTTTTAAATCCTGCCTTACTGAAGTAGTAGTATGTGCTTTATTGACATCTTGCTATTCTTCAACTATAATCTTCGGTTAGGGAGGCAATTTATATGTTAGAGAAAAGAGTAGGAGACTGAAGTTAACTCGGTCTGGGGTTAATCACTCATTGTTTATAGCAAATCAGTGTTTCTTTTCTAATGTAAGTCAAGCTACAGAGCTGTCAGAAACACAGGATGGGACATAGCAGATGTAAAAGCCATTGGAGAACCTAATGTTGTTCACACTTATGAAATGTTTTATAAAAACATCAAAGTCTGTAATGTATCTATAGCTATTATCTATGTATGCAGACAGAAACTAACATCTGTACATCTGTATGGCAGACATAGATGGGGTTAGGCATATAATATACATAGACATAGAGTGAACATATATATATATATATATATAATACACATTGCTACATAAGGCAATGTGAGGAAATGGGAAATATTGGATAAAAAAAGAAGCTGAGAAACACTTTATGAGTAATGGTCACTACTAACCCTCCTCTTTTCTTATGGTAAAATTGCATCCAAGGTTCTTGAGTGGAAACATTTCTGTTCCATAGAGACATGTTTCTATTCCATTAATAAATTGAAGAACATTTACAACTTAAATCTGAGAAGTAATTTTTCCATGGCTAATACATACATTTTAACATAAGCCCCCCCCACACACATTTTTACAAACGTTTTTCTCACCAGAAGCTTTCAAGATTAAAATGATACAGCTCTGCTGGTATCTTGAACAGATAGTAATAACCAGTTTACTCAAGATACTTGTTCTGCAAGCCTGCCAACTTAAGTTCTATCCCCAGCACTCACATAAAACCTAAAGCTGGAGGCCAAGTGGCACCTGTGTCTGTAACCCCAGTGTTTCGATAGCATTGGGAATCAGAGCCAAGCAGATCCTTCTCTAAGCTCATGAACCAGCAACACTGATATCTTCAGTGGAAAAACAAGAGAGACCCTGTAAATTGGAAGGAGTAAGCCAACACCCCAAGATTGTCCTCTGGCAGGTGTGCCATCACATGTGCATCTACCCCCTCCCCCACACAAGGAATTTAAAAACAATCAAGTGTGAGGGGACAAGAGAACACAAGAGGATGAATATATTCAAAATATATAATATTCATGTGTAAAATTGTCAAATAGAAAATAAGTGAAATAATAATAAAAAAAAACACATTCAGTGAGAAAAAAAAAAACCGCAGTAAAATGGGGATAAGAGTGATGTGTAGATGGGTGTGCAGTATATGTGCCTGGGCATCCTGCATTGGTGTGTTCTCGATGGGCTGGTTGGGTCAGTACAGTAATACAACTGAGGCAACAGTTCAGCTCTCGTCTGTTTATCCTTCCATTCATTTCCCACTGCCCTCCATTAACGACAAGGTGATGGGCATGGTCATTGTTCCCGCTTGTGATGATAGCTTCATAGGTATGTGCTTGTGCTCAAACCCATCAAACTGACCACATACTTCAAACTACATACAGTAAACATGTGAGTATATTTTGTATACCATTTGCAACGTGGTCCTAGAGAGAGACAGGAAGAAGATGACTGCTCTGTGCAGCATGGTCTCCTGCATGCTAATAATCGTACTTCCTTCATCCCCAGTATCTATAGTTCCCACACTGTCACTTGTACTTTTCCCACACCCCCATCTGCACTTTCTACTATATCTGTGGTTAAATGAACCTTAATTATGTTAGATTGAAGGTATTATATGTCTTCTTTTGGAATGTTGGTGGACCCAGTACTATGTATTCATTCATCATTTAACAGTCTTTCACGGTCTTTCGCCCGGTCTGGCTTTATGGGGACTCAGACCCCGGCTGGGAAGGCTTTGTAAGGAAGTTCCTTTAACCACTAAGAAATCTCCCCAGCCCATTAATTGTTAATTTCTTGTTGATTGTTCTGCTCTTCTACTTCTACTTGTGTTTTACACGTTTTCCTGTGCATGTGCCTCTACTGAGAACAGTTCATCCTTCAAGGTCAAGTTCAAGTCATCTCTCAAGTAGTTTTTCTTTGCATGCCCCTGTTGCTCTAAATTATTCTTTCCTCTCTTGTGCTTGTTCTCTCTCTCTCTCTCCATTTCTGCAGTGTCTGGGATGGAACACAGATGACATTGCTTCTAATTCTGATAAACTGTTAAGGCTATTTCATCACCATATTTTAAAGACAAGAAAACTGTGGCACAGTGAGGTCACAGAATCTATCTCTGGTCCCCTGAGAAAATGCTTTTCCCTCTCAGATCCTCTGTGCTTGCTCTTGTTTCTGTCTGGGTGCTCTGCCTCCAAACTTTTCTGAAAATACCTTGTTCATTTTTAATTTTGTTTGCTTGTGTGTTGTCTATATGTTCTACCAGAATGAAAGGAAGATCAAGGAACTTGCCGCTCCATCCATCCCTCAGCATACCTGCAGCCTCTGGAATAGTGCTTGGGTGATCACAGATGTTCCATATGTATTGGGTGAATGAGTAAATGCACCAGTGAGTGAAAGATGAATCAAACAATCCAGCACATGACCCAGGGATTTCATCCCACATGCTTTCTTGAAACCCTAACTTGCTAACTGCACCCTGTTTAAGATTATATCTAGGGATATATCCTTAAAAGGATATGATAATATTGACAGGATTCCCCAGAACAACAGAATCTGTAGGGTATGTACATAGAGAAAGAGATTTATTTTGGTGACGTAGGTCACACAGTTATAGAGATGGGCAAATTCACTATCTGTATGGTATCTGTATGGTAGACTAACAGGTTGGAGATCAAGGAGGAATGGATGTTACAATGACAGGCCAGTGGAAAAGCATCTTGGCCATCCAGTCTTTTGCTCCAGTCAGACCTTGAACTGACTGAATGAAGTTAGAGGGCAATCTCCTTTCCTCAAAGTCCGTAGATTTGAATGTAACTCTCACCCAAGAAACACCATCACAGAAACATCACTTACGACATGTCCCCATAATTACTAACCTTTATAGTTTAACTATAATTAAACCATGAAATAACTAATAACAATAGGAATTTTGAAATTTTAAACATGTAAGTATCCAGCAGTTACTATATGCACAGCATTCTGCTTGATGTTGGTCTTACAAACTGTCCATAATTATAGAGCTGACTCATGCAAGTAGCATGCATTTGCATGTATTACACACATGCATAATATCATATTGATATTTTCATGTGTGATGAAAAGAAACAGTCTAGGCTTTCTATTCCATGTAACAATTGCATATTGATGGCTCTCATAATGCTTTTTGTTCAGGTTTCCTTTCCTCCTCTAAGGGTTAGATGCTACAAGGGCATATAAGTGCTTATCAGGTCCTCAGTAATTTAGATGAATAATTGTAATGCCCAGGGTCTTGATTGCTTTATTTGTAAAGATAGTATAATAACTAGAACATTGCATCGTCACAATGGGATGGTACTGTAAATGGAAAAATAAAGCTTCAATGGAAAGTGGTAAGGAAATTAAGAGACAGAAAGAACAGTTACATAAAGCAGGAGAGAGATAACACATTGAGTTTAGGAACCATGTATGGTTTTGCATAAGCCCTAGCATTTCAGTGGGATAATGCAACTTGAATGGAATGAGGACACCAGTCAGATAGGGACAGCTTTCATTACTTTCAAAGTACACACATGCACTCACACTCACACATGCGTGTGCGTACACACACACACACACACACACACACACATCCTACTGACATCAGCCAGGCTGTTCAGTAGACTCTGGCTACATGTCTGCCTCTTCACTAGGTGCAAATAACTACTGCAAACAAAATTAGCACCTTCCTGAGTGTTTACATGGGAGTGGGATGAAGTGAGGTTCTAGTACCCAGGATTAGGCTTCAGCAGGCCTGTGCTTCAAGATCTGTGAGGATGCCTCCAGTAAGCAACTGCTCCCAGAAACCCAGTAGTGAACTGGTGGAAGCACCTAGCATATTACAGATATCATAGGTATATTACTATATTGACCTCATAAGTGCAGTCTATGAGAGCAGCTCTCTTTGTTGCTATAGCAGCAAATTATTATCACTCTAAATATTATCCAATGGATTATTCACTGTACCCTGCTCATTGTATATACAGATTTTTCCATATTCTCAACCTCTCATGCATGTATTATGTCTGCAACTCTCCCCTGAAGGGACACTATTCACCTTTGCAAGTAACTAATGTTGACAGGTATGCAATATTTTACTCACTATATTGCTCGAAGACAATAGTATATGTGTTTAAACTGACTACTCAAATATTTCATTGGTTTCACAAAAACTATCTCTTCATTCTTTTTATGTTAAAAGTAACCAATTTTAGTATTTCTGAATACAAATCCTACATTTAAAAAGTTCTTTGGGTGCATTATAATACATATAAAACATGCACATTCTGGTTGTGCCATTATGTCTTCAAGTTTTCTTATATATTATACCATATTTTTGCTTACTTCAATCTAAAAGTAAAGACACTTTAAAGTCAACCTCAATTACTCTTATAATCTTCAAAACCTGTTAAGATGGACAGCTGTTTGCTGGCAAAAATAAGAGGTGCTTAAATGAAATATAATTACATTATGCTAATCACAAAACAAGAAGACATCTGTATAGCCAACACACACATGTGTACATGCACGTACACACACACACACACACACACACACACACACACACACACACACCTTTGAAACAACTTCATTCACTTAATGTATCTCTTGGGATAGAAGAAGAACTGTCAGGGCTGGAGAGATGGCTTGGTGGTTAAGGCTCCTGACTGCCAAGCCAATTTGAAAAAATAAAAGGTTGAACATGGAACAGATCATTCTCAGTGAGCTCACCCAATCACAAAAAGATAATTGTCTCATGGTCTCATTCATCTCTGGCTCCTAACCTGAATCTGCCCGAGATGGTGTCACACCTAATAACTACCCTGAGGACCAGACAATAGGGAGGGTGGGATGGGCGGAGGGTAAGGGTGGAAGGGAGTGAAAGGATGGGAGGGAGGGTAAGTGTGGGGGGACACAAATAGGGACCCAAATGGAAATGGTACCATAAAATCCTATATTCTGAACAACAGGCTAAAACATTGATCCTCCAGCAGGCCCACAGAGGGAACAGCTGTACCACAGGGACCTGGAGAGAACATCACTAAGAATGCTGATCCAATGTCCAGGTCCCACGTTTAGCCAGATGTAAAGTGACACAAGGGAGCAATGCCACACTTGCCCACAAGGGGGCGCACATGTCTGGAGTTCGTTCACAGCCGCTGAGAGGCCGCTGGGGTGCCCTTCTTCTCTCTCTCTCTCCATATATATCAAATTAAAGAAGAAGGAGGAAGAGGAGGAGAAAGAAAAACTGTCATGTCCACTATACTTTTTTTAGGATCTGGCTTTCCAAACATACAGCCATATCTCCAGGCATGGGAGCAGATAATGCAGTTTAAGGACCCCATATGGTATTACAACTTGACACTTTCTACATGAACCACAATGACATTCTTTCTGTATTTCAGCTAGTTGTGTTCTTTACTACCCCTATGCCTGTGGGCATGGATTTTTCTTCTGTCTGGAATATGCGTCCTTCCCTTGTTATATAGTTATTATCTAAGAATTCTTAGAGCTTCTTTGTAGAAGTTCAGTTCAACCCTCTGGATTAGGTACACTAATTGTGGGTTCTGAGTACCACACAGGCCTCCTTCATTAGATTTGTCTTCACTGCAATTTTACATTTGTTTGTATTGACTTAATTGCTATGCCACCTCCTCATCCCTATTAGACTGTCAGCTCATGCGGGAGAAACCTTGTTGGTTTCTGCCCACCACGACATTCCTCAGAGCCCATAGATGATGTGCTTTGGAGAGGTGGAAATATAATAAATATTGGTAGAAAGGATGGGATAAATGAATCTGGGCAGTGTGTGAGATAATGTTGGCCATATATTTGTACCACTGGACCCTCAGAAGATATATAGATGGCTTGATTTATGTTTGGAATATTGAAATAAAATTCCAAGATTCTTCCCTTGATTTGGATTTCTTAGAGCACTTACTTCTTTGCCAAATGTGTTCAGTGAGCATGTTTGCATTTGGGGGCAGGGGCAGGGGCTTTTGTTTGCTATTTTATCGTCTGCAGTAAGCAGAATGCTTGTGTGATTCACTCTGACAGATCAGCTGTGGCATGTCTACAGTTAGAGAAAAATTTTCTTCCCCATAGGCGTTCTCTCCTATAGGGAAGGATCATGAGCAAACATTGTCACTACCTGCCATTCATTGGTGAGAAAGATGTCTGTCAGACATTGTGTCAAAGTACAGGTTTCAGTGGAAACCTAGAGAATTTTCAGGATAGTGGCTGTAGATTAAAAACCACAACTTTCACCTAAATTCTGAGAATTTCCCCTGTCATGTTGATTTTCTTATATTTTTATGCTCATCTGTGTCACTCATTTCCTCTCATATTCTTCAAGGATGCCCTCATGTGAGAGGGTTTTTATAGTTATAGTATGGGATTTCAGGTTCCTTTTTACATAGCTTGTTTCATACCCCTTGGTTTAAAATGATCAAAAGAAATCTTTCCTATAGCATTTCTTATTTTCTTCTTTATATAGTCAAACACTGTTTTTGCATAAAACAATGTTTTCTAAATGAAGAAACACTTGGAATAGCATACATGTGTATATTTATCTCTTTAGAAACCATCTTAAGAAAGTTACCATTTTAATTTTTAAATTTCTAAAATAGTCAACTACAGTATTATTTTCCTATTTCCTTCAGGGGAACTCCAAAATTGGGTGAAACAGTAGATTTGACCTTTTTGTTTGTTTTTTACTTTTTTCAAAGTAGAATCTTGCTTTAGCCCAGGCTGACTTGGACTTCACTATGTAGTCCCAGGGTGACCTTGAACTCATGGTGATTCTCCTACAGAGTGCTGGTATTAAAGGCATGTGCCATTATGCCTGGTTCAGATTTGACCATTTTTGTGAATTGTCCACAAAAATAAAAACAATAGGAAAAATCAGATTTAAAGTAGGTATGTTAATAAGTACATCCAGAATAATAGTTTGTAGGCATTCTTTCAGTTCTTTTAGGTTACCTGTGCTTTATTGGCAATTAAAGAAGGCATGGGACAGAAAAGAGGACTTGAGGTTCAAATATTTTAAAAAATATGTCAGGTATTATTAAATGATTGGTATATTGGCATCTAAATAATAATTATAATAAGAATTCTCTTACCTTTTTTTAAAAATTTTATTATTTTTATTTATTTTGGAGAGAAACACAGAGAGACAGACAGAGAGGGAGACAGATAGAATGGGTGTTCCAGGGTCCTCAGCTGCTGCAAACAAATTCACCTTGTGCATCTGGCCTATGTGCCCTTGCATCACTGGGGAATTTAACCTTTAGTGTTTTTGGAACCCGGTTCTTAGGCTTTGCAGGCAGGTACCTTAACAGCTAACCCATCTCTCCAGCCCTCTTTTCTTTTCTTTTCTTTTCTTTTATTTTCTTTTTTTTCTTTTCTTTTCAGAGAAAGAAAGAGGCTTCTCTTCTCTTCTCTTCTGTTCTCTTCTCTTCTCTTCTCTTCTCTTCTCAAATTCTCCTCTCCTCTCATCTGGCCTGTCCTGTCCTGTCCTGTCTTTAACTTTTTTTCTTTTATTTTCTTTTCTTTTCTTTTTTTCTTTTCTCTTCTCTTCTCTTCTCTTCTCTTCTCTTCTCTCCAGCCCTTCTTTTCTTTTCTTTTCTTTTCTTTTCTTTCTCTTTCCTTTCTTTTCTTTCCTGTCTTTTCTTTTCTTTTCTTTTCTTTTCTTTTCTTTTCTTTTCTTTTCTCTTTTCTTTTCTTTTCTTACTCTTACCTATTTTTAAAATATTTTATTTATTTGTTTACTTGAAAGAGACAAGTATGTAGACGAGAGAGAGAGAGAGAGAGAGAGAGAGTACAGGTATGCCAGGGCCTCAAGCCCATCTTGTGCATCTGGCTTACATGGGAACTAGAGAAGAGAACGTGAGTCCTTTGGCTTCTCAGGCAAGTGCCTTAAGTGCTAAGCCATCACTCTAGCCCTACTATTAGCTATTTTGATTAGAATTTGTAATTAACTCTATATTTGTATAGCAATTATTAAAAACTGATTAATTATACTTTAAACACATTTTCTAAACTTAAAGCATACAAATGTCTATTAACCAATGTTTTTTTAAAGACATTTTCTTTATTTGAGTGAGAGAGACATAGAGAAAGAAACAAGAGAGAGAGTGAGAATGGTCAAATTAAGGCCTTTTGCCACTGCAATCAAACTGCAGATGCATGCTACACTGTGCATCTGACTTTATGCAGGTACTGGGGAATTGAACCCAGGGGCCAGGCTTTGCAAACAAGTGCCTTTAATGGCTAAGCTATCTCTACAGCCCATATTCACCATTTTTTTTTTTTTTTGAGGTAGGGTTTCACTCTAGCTCAGGCTGACCTGGAATTCACTATGTAGTCTCAGGTTGGCCTCAAATTCATGGTGATCCTCGTCCCTTTGCCTCCCAGGTGCTGGGAAAGGTGGCCAAGAACACAAGTGTGGTTGTTGACTGAAAAGGCTCAAATTCTTTCTTGTTCAACTCATGACCAAAGAATATCACTTGTGTTTCTAGCTTGAGTCTCTTTAGAGAAAGAACCTGCCACTTCTAAAGTGGATATGGACACATAAGCACTTTTAGCTTTTTATCATAGTATCTCACAATTGTTAATGAAATACTCAAAGCAATAACTCTTACATTCTTAGTTATAATTCCTCAATTTTGCCATTTATTTCAATAATTTTAGTACAAATACAACTGCCTGTCATGAGTAAGGAAACAAAATTTTAAGCAAGATAGATTAAAAAAGACAGATGTTTTCCATCACATGTGAAGACTAGACATTTCATTTCTTTTAAATAACCTATTTTGTTATTTATTTATTTTTAAAAACCTATAAAAGTAGACTATTTGAAAAGAAGGAGAGGACCAGTGATATGAGAAAGTGGAGGCAAGAGAAGGTAATGAAAAGCTGAATGTGATCAAAGTATAATATATCCATATACTTAGGCATTTATGAAAATGTCATAATGACACACATTATTTTGCATAACTAATATATCCTAAGAAAATGAATTAAAATACAAAGTGAAAAAAGAAGAATTTTCACTTTTTAAAAATATTATATTTATTTATTTTGAGAGAGAGAGGGAGAGAGAGAGAGAAACAAAATGGGTGCACATGGGCTACTCTAGCTGCTGCAAATGAACTCCAGATGCATGTGTCACCGTGGATACTGGGGAATTGAACCTGAGTCCTTGGGCTTCACAGGCAAGTGCCTTAACTGCTAAGCCATCTCTCCAACCCCAGATTTTGACCTTTTTTATTTTAAATAAACAATTAAAAATTTTTAAACTTATTTGAGAGCAACAGACAGAGAAAGAAAGAGGTAGATAGACAGAGATGGGCACACCAGGGCCTCCAGCCACTGCAAATGAACTCCAGATGCATGCAACACTTTTGCATCTGGCTTATGTGGGTCCTGGGGAATTGAGCCTCAAAATGGGGTTCTTAAGCTTCACAGGCAAGTGCTTAACTGCTAAGCCATCTCTCCAGCCCCAGATTTTGATCTTTTCATTTATTTATTTACTTGAGAGAGAGAGAGAGAAAAACTGGGCACACCAGGGCCTCTAGCCACTGCAAATTCCAGGTGCATGTGCCACCATGTACATCTGGCTTAAGTGGGTTCTGGTGAGTCAAACTTCCATCCTTAGAATTTGCAAGTGCCTTAACTGCTAGGCCATCTATCTCTCCAGTGATTTTGATCTTTTTAATTTTTATTTATTTATTTATTTATTTTGTTTTTAGAGTTAGGGTCTCACTCTGGTCCAGGCTGACCTGGAATTCACTATGTAGTCTCAGAATGGCCTCGAACTCATGGAAATCCTCCTACCTCTGTTTTTCAAGTGCTGGGATTAAAGGGGTGTGCCACCATGCCTGGCTTGATTTTGATATTTTTAAGTAACAGGGTTCAAAGGGCCAAAGGGCAACAAAAGTGCCCAAGTGGACTATGGAGTGCCTGTTGGCCATGGGCTGCCTGTAGACAGTCTGCACATTATGGGTGAAATGAATAGCATTAGTGAATCCACTAATTTTGTTAATTAAGCAATTTTCTTTAAAATATTTATACATTTCTTATTTTAAATATAGAACATTCACTATAGACATATGAAAATACACACACAATCATTTTCAATCATTTCTTCCAGCATTCTATACCCATAGCCTTCTTTTATGCATGGGCCAGGACAATGCAATAGTTTTAAGCTCAGTTCATGTTGTTCACTGATATTATGTGTATCATATAAAATGTAATAATGTGTATTAATAATCAGCAATTATTCCTGTTATAATTTAAGTGTTAGTAGAGAATGGGTTATTCTGGCTTGTTATTATATTTAACTATCAAATTTTCTCATTTTACAAATAAAGTTCTTTTCTGAAGTCTGCTATTGGTGGTGGTAGAAGTCTTAACAGAGAATAGATGTGACTTCTTTAGCTCATTGAGTTAAAAGACCTCTTGGGAAGGAAACTTCTCTTCCCTGTATTGCCCAGAGAGCCACACCCTGTACACCTTACAATCACTAAGGATCTCTTCCTTAAGTGATGACTCCTACAAGGTCCTTAGGCATATCATCACAGATGTATGGTCTCTCTGATACAGCTGGAAAAGTCATTGTCTTTACTCTATGAAAAAAAGCCTTTCTTATCCCAAAAGATGGTTGCTCAGAGAAATATATGGGCACATGACATGAGCCTTCTGTGGACCAGCTTAACAGTAGGTGCACACAGGAACCTAAAGATACAAATGGGAGAAATGTGTGGTCTCCAGTATATAAATTTGAACACCTTGGTAAAATATTAAAAATAGAATTTAATATTCAAAATTGCCATTAGTAAATCAAAATTTTTGTAACAAAATTACCCTCTCTGTAGCCTGAGCAGGTTAAAAAATGAATATAAAGCAGACATCATTCTCCTTTATTGGACATCAATTCCAATGTACAAAAGATTCTGAAGAAGGTCTGACAAAGCAAATTCAAACAAATCAGTAAGATCATTTTAGAAACATTTTCCTTGGTTGACCAATGTTTAGGATAGTTTTATTACCCTCACAAGGCAAACATCATTCTGGTGTCACTTACAATTCAACTATGAATCAAAAACAATTGCTAAAAGTGCCAGGTCTCAAGGCTCAGATATGTTCACTGAATTGATTTCTTTGCTGGAACTAAAATTTAATAGGTTGCCCAAAGATCCAAATTGTTGGTGTAGTCTTTAAAATCCCTTCCAAAAAGCTCACCCTCTGGCAGCTTTTCATGTATGATCCTCTTTATCATTTCTGTGCCAAAAAAAAGATATTTTCAGGCTTGAGAGATGGCTTAGTGGTTAAGGTATTTGCCTGTATAGCCAGGTTTGATTCTCCACTAGCCACATTAAGCCAGATGTATAAGTGCCACATGCATCTGTAGTTCCCTTGCAATGTGGCTGGAGGCCCTGGCATGCCCATTCTCTCTCTCTCTCTCTCTCTCTCTCTCTCTCTCTCTCTCTCCTTGCAAATAAATAAATAAGCTTTAAAAATTGGCATTCTTGTCGTATTGCTAAAAATTCAAATTAACCAGCATGTGTAACTTTCAGGAATGATCCGTGCTTCTGCAGTGTGGCTTGACCTGCCTGTGTGTTTGCATATTATCCACTATCAGCATTATACAGAGAGCTAAGAGCTGACTGAAAGTACTTGGGCAGGACAGAGCAACAGAAGGGTCAAGTGATGTGTTTGGAGAGTTTTAAGAGTATACACCTTGGACCTGAGATAGAAGGAAAAAGAAGTAAAATATGTTTCTTTATAATACTATATCTTTTGGAGAATTCTTGAAAAGTTCTATTTACTGTCATTTTTTAAGACTTAAAATTAAAGCAGTAGAATTGCTACATAAAATATATTATTTATGAAGCCATGACAGACAGAAATCTGAGAAGCTCTGGTTTCCTGTGAAAGAATTATTGGATCAAAGCAGAAAAATATCAAGTTATCTGTGCTTCTGCATGGGTTTTCATGGTCATGTATATATTAATTAATCTTCAATTTTTCAGTTTTTGCATTTAATTTTAAACATTTTTTAAGCCTTGTTAATGCAGCATAGTTTAGAGGAACACATGTGGTACAAATAAATTTTTATAGCCCATGAGCTACATTTTTTCTGGTATAAATAAATAACTATTTTAATTAGAAATAATTAATTAGGCCTGGAGAGATGGCTTGGTGGTTAAGGCACTTGCCTTCAAAACCAAAGGACCTCATTTTTATTCCCCAGGACCAACATAAGCCAGATGCACAAGGTGACACATGTATCTGGAGTTCGTTTTGATTCCCCAGGACCCACATACATGCAGCTGGAGTTCGTTTTGATTCCCCAGGACCCACATAAGCCAGATGCACAAGGTGACACATGCAGCTGGAGTTCGTTTGCAGTGGCTAGAGCCCATTCTCTCTATCTCTCTCTCTTTCCCTGTGTCTTTCACTCTCTCTCAAAAAAATAAATAAAAATAAAATATTTTTAAAAAGATTTTAATTATTGGTGTTTAATATAAAAAACAACTTTTGCCAGTATTTCATGTAATTCAGGATTCAGGCTGACTCCTATCTGTATGCTTTCATTTTAATATTGCTTTTGAAATACAGAATCATATTGATGATATGGCTCTAGCAGGAGCATTTTATCCATTAATTCCAAAGCTCTCACACAGGGCAAAATTAGTTGGTATAATAATAAGTCCACAATGGTGTCTTCCAAACTCATAATTAGCAATTCAGAGACAGAATTTGTAATCACAAAGTTTAAGAAATAAAAATAGACTGTTGAATCTAAGAAAATAAATTATTTACAGATAGCATATCAAAATCTTAATTTCTCTCCTAAATATAGTGCTTACCATTTTTTTGAAGTAAGATGAAATGAAAAATAATTTCGTATGTCTATTGGCTACTGGGTAAAATTTCTTCTGTTCAGTGATGTATGTTAATACTTGAAATAGTCATTTCTTTTAATCCATACTATGTCTCATTTCAGCACAGCAACCACTAAATGGAGTGTAATAGATTTTATAGAAATACTAAGACAGGTAATAATTTACATGTTCTCTTGTATAAGATCAATACTATGTAATATAAACCCTGTAGAATGCTGACACAGAAAATGCCGATGATCAAGTCAGTCCTTTTTGTGTAGACAAATGACCTTCCTTCTAAACCAGATAATAGCTAACTTCTTCTCTGGTCTATGTATCTAAAGAAGAAACTGGAGAAATAGATGAGCTGTAACTCTTTCTGATTTTAAAATATAACAAAAACTGACATAAGCTTGGGGAGAATATTTTAATGACATCTTTCTTTTTACTTTTTGGATTGAATGCATCCTAAATTGTCTTAGAAAAAACTATTTGTTTCGAGTTTATTTATCAAAAATATTCTCTTTTACAGCTTATATATTCTCAACAATATTTACATTTTGTTTAAAAGTAAAAATAGCTGAACAAATGACATTGAGTTTTTATAATTTATGCAGTTCTTTCATAGCCACTTAAGTAGTCTAATATGTTCTGAAGGCAGATCTGAAAGCAGTTGTTTGTATTCTAGCATTACACATGAGAAATTTTACTTCTAAAAACCCAAATAATTGATATTATGCCAGGCTCAAACAGAGAGGACTGAGCACTTGTCGATTTTATCTTTATCTTTTTTCATGTTCATTGTGCAACTTTACTTAAGGAGCTAGAACATGGAGTTCATCCAAGCAGGAAGGCATCGTTGTTCACGTGGAGGAGGGCTATGTATGAATAATGAGGCATCATCTGAGACAAGGGCAGGTGGCTCCACCACAGGCTTTTCACAAGCCACTCTGCATAGCTGCATTCTTGGATGCTGTAGTCCACTGCTTAAATGATGCCCAACTCCAGCCAAGCATGAGTTAATTACACTGGAACTTCCAGGATGGATGTAAGTGGAATTTTTTTATGTTTAGCTTCTATTTTTTTTTCTGAGTAGTGGTAAAAGATAGTGATATATTTACATAGTTAGGAGAAAAAAGAACAGAAAACTTATTTACATATGTGAAACAAACTAATAAGATAAGCAGGAAGACAGTATCACTGACTATTTTGGCAAAATTTTGTGCTTGTTCCATAATTATCCTCAAATTCCTCCTTCTGAGTTCTTTTCCAAGAAACAAATTACTATAATTATAAGTGAGGATTCCTCACATCCTATCCCCATTCCTCTATTTTTTGAGGTCACTAATATTCTGAGGTTAATAAGTATTTTTCTATCAACATATTTTATACTTTTATAACATGCATAAGTTACATTGTTTGGGTAACATTTTAAGAGCCACACACATACTATTTTCTCTTACATTCATGTTTATTAACTTCACTGTGATTGACACAAGAAATCTAGTTTACTCTCTTTTGAAAATGATATCACTAAAATTTCTATTCCTGTATCAATTATCATTTGTATTCTTCAATATTTTAAAATTTTAAAAACAAGTGAGGAGAACTTCTTTGCCACAAGAAAGAGTCCCAGAAGGGTTTAGTCTTGGTGTGGAATTTCAGGTACATAGGGCATATGCCTTCAACATAATGAAGTATTGACAAATTACTTTCTCCTTCACTATATGAGTTCTCTCTCTCTCTCTCTCTCTCTCTCTCTCTCTCTCTATCCTGTCAAAGAGTATTACCTTCCTTTTGCATTTTGCTACCTTAATAGCACACTTCCACACTTTGACTTGTCATTTGGGATTTATCTCTGGTGGAATTCCTATATCCATTCTTTGCTTACCTTTTTTTTTTTTTCTGGATTCCCTTTCCTTTTTTTTTTTTTTTTTTTTTTGGTAGTTATTGGTTATCATCATTACTGTATGAGTCACCAGACAAGAAGAAAATAAAAAAGAGCTGTGTGGGATGTGACTCATTTGAAAGGAAATGTCAAAAATGATAGAAAAATCTCAATATCACAGCATTTCTAGGTGATCTATGATACACACTCCTCTGTCTCAGAGCAAACCTCAAAAGCACATCATAAAACAGTATTCCATTAGGTTCATGACTATTAAGGGACCACTTTTGAAAACCATTTAGAAGACTGATCATCACACATGATGTCTTAATTACTTTACTCATGGATGTGATGAAATCTCTGACAAAGATATGATGGTTTGGTTGTTAAATGATTCCCATAGCCTCAAGGGTTTGAATACCTGACCCTCAGTTGGTGGCTGTGGTCATTTGAATCAGATTTCCCCTATAACCTCATGTGTTCTGAAATTTTGGTCATGAGCTTATGGCAAATTGAGGGGTAGAGCCTTGATGGAGGAGGTATGTAGTTACTAGTGGGTGTAGGGATATTAATGCCAGCTCCCCCATTGCCAAAGTTCAGCTCACTCTCCTGCTGCTGTTTTCCACTTCCTGTAACAGAGGTGACGTCCAGCCTCTGCTCATGCCATGTTTTCCATAGCATTATGAAGCTTCTTCTCCAGATTTTAAGACAAAATATAAACTTTCTTCCCATCAGCAGCTTTTGGTATGTATGTGTATATATATATATATATATATATGGAGAGAGAGAGAGAGAGAGAGAGAGAGAGAGATACAACTGTGGCACTATTTGGCAAGACTGGAGAAAGTAGGTCACTGAGAGCAACCCTTGAGGTATTACAGTCCAGCTATACTTGGCTCTTACTTCTTACACTCTGCTGACATGAAGATGTGACACCAGCTGTCTGCTCTGGTCATGCTTTTCCTGCCATGTTGAAGTTTCCCCTCCAGACTATAAACCAAAAATAAACCCTTTCTTCCATGAAGCTGCTTCCAGCTGTGTATTTTGTCCAGCAATGAGAAGAGAACTGATTTTAAAAGGCAATTTATGGGAACATGAGTTTTCTTGGCTCACAGTTTGAGGAGCTATAGGTACATCATGGCAGGGAGGACATGGTGGCAGGAGTGTGAGGTGACTGGTCACATCGTATCTGCAGTCATGGAGCAGAGGAGAGAGGAATGCTAGTTCATCTGCCTTCTCTTATTTATTAAGTCTAGCATCCCAACCCATGGAATGGTACCACCCAATTTCAAGGACTTCCCTTCTTAGGAATGTCCTCACAGACATGTCCAGAGATGTGAATTCTCAGTAATAATGAATCCAATCAAGTTGACAATGAAGATTTATCATAACATATGCTAATTGGCTATTGTAATACAATTTTTTAGTATTAGATAATGGTGATAGAGATTTTTAGCAAGTGTTCTGGACCTTATTTTGTAAAATATTTCATATGGCAACTTTCTTCCTGCACCATACAGTTGTTTTGTCTCTAAAAATCCAACTGGAGCCAGGATTCTCTTCTTATAGTGGGCTACTGGAAGTCCCACCAATACTTTCAAACTGTCTGATTCTAATCTGTGGCTGGCTTGTAGCCTTACTGACAGTTTCCTTATTGATTCAGAATATAAAACCTTAAAATAGCTATATTTATCATTTTTAAAATTCTTTTGAATTTTGAGTTCTATCCAGGTTCCTATTCTGATGTCATAATGACTTGATCCTAACTTTTCTTCTCAATGTTTTAAATACTTAATTTCCTATTTATATATTTAATGTGAAATAACTTTTATAGGTGGTATGAAGAAAGAAAATATAGTTATATTTTCTTTTGTATATATCCTCAACTTTCCCTAGTACCACTTACTAACTTGTTTAACCATTGTTATCATTTGTCATCAGAGTTATCAAATGCCTGTATAAGTTTTTGCATGTTTAGCTTTCTTTCCAATTTCATCCACTTCTATGGCCATCCTGTGATAGTATTTTGCAATCTTTAGCACTATAGCTATGTGATTGTCCTAATTCTTAGTAAGTTACCTTTCATTGATAATTGATAAAGCAGGCCTTCTCCATCTATCACTGTATTTCCTTATTCTCAATTTCATAGCACTTATCATATAAAAAATAGATATTACTTATTGCTTGTCTTCCCTTAGGGACTATGAATTCAGTGAGAGCAAAACTTTATTGTGTTCCCTACTCTATCCTAACTAATCCACGTAGAATATTTCTTTTAATGATTTAACAAATTTGAGAGAATTAACTTGCATAAATGAATGTGTAATTATGGATTCTAAGCCTATAATCCTTTTTTGATCTGCTTGATTTTGACTCTGACCTTATTCTGGCTTCAGAAAAATGGGTAGATTTCAAATATTTTATGTGAGTTCAGCATTTATCCTTGGCTATGTTGAGGTCTAACTCTTTCTTGTGGAAAGATTTAGATAAATGATTTGGTCCCTTTAATGTCATAGTATTATTAAGGCTTCTACTAATTTTCTTCTTGAGCATTTTTTGTAGTTTGTATTTATCTATAAAATTGTTTCTGCTGCCTACATTTTCAGTTTTCTTTTAATTAGTTCACTATTACTGCTGCAATAACAGATGACTGTAACTTTAGCAGCCTGAAATGCAAACACATCTCTCAGGTGGTTAGAAGTCTCCACAGGGAGGCAGAACCTTTTTCTCCCAGCTGAGAAAAGGTCGCTCAATCTGTTCTGGCTTGAGGCCTGGCTTCGCTCTCATCCTCCTGCCTTTCACTTCTAAGAACCCACTGGGTAATCCACAACAGTACCATTCCCAGATCTTCAATTGACATCTCAGGAGAATCTCATTTCCTATGCAAGCTGACACATTCACTCGTATCAGTGGTGTGGGTGAGGGCAGTGTTTTGAGAGTTTGTAGTTTTTTTTTTTTTGGGGGGGGGGCATGTACATGTGCATGTGTGTAGTATGTGTACTGTGCATGGTATTTGTATGTGTATGTGCACATGCATGAGTCCTATGTGAATAGTGCAGATGCCAGGTGTCCTCCTATATCTTTCTTGCACCTTTTTTTTTTTTTTTTTTTTCCCTGAGGTAGAATCTCTTTTTAAACCTGAAGTTCCCAGATTTTCAGTTAGACTGGAAGACCAGTGAGTTCCGGTCCCCTTTCTGTCTCGGCCCACGTCAGCACTGGGTTATACTCATGCGATGACATTCCGGGATTTTTATGTGTGTGGGGGATTGAACTCAAGTTCTCATGCTGGTAATAGTAAGCGTTCTTACCACAGGGCCTGCATTTTATTTACCAAAATAAGAATAAAAATTTTCACTGAATTTTCTTACATATACCTAGATCAATTATATTTCTATGTTGCCTACGTTTTCCTTGCACAATATACACATTTCTTCCTCCATAACTTTTTCCCCTTAATTTGGCTATCTGTCCATTTTATGAGTTATTCTCTGGCGGCTATATGGGGTTGTGGGTTTAGTAAAAAGGTTGAAAAGGCAGGGATGGTTGCGGCGGGAGTTCGGTTCAAATCATTTTCCTCCCCTTCCAGTTCTCACTACTTCATCAAAGGAAGGCACGAGTATTCCTTTGGTCTGTGTGGTTGAAACTCCTGGCTGGAGAGTTCGTAAGTCAGCGTTTAAGATAATGGTGCATTGGGAGCCTTCTCTCGCTGCATCCCTCTCTCACTCTCTATGAATGAATCCTCTGAGCTCCATTTCTCAGCTCTTGGGAGTATCTGTGGAGGTGAACATCTCACTTTACTACTCCCTGGGCTGTCTGAAGCCTGGGCATGCGCACAGGCTGCTGCCGAGTGACGGTGATAGGGCTGGTCTCATCCTTCCTTACCTCCTCCAGCCGCCCATCCCCAGCTCCCTTTCAGATCCCCACTTCCCCACGGGTGCTCCAGCTGGTTCCCGCATCTAGGGAAGGAATGAACCTTGCCTTCTGGCCCTTGGCCTCTAGCCGCCCAGGCTCTGCGCCTCCGCCCTGGTTCCCTGGCCGTCGCTTCCGTCTCCCGCGAGTAAAAACGGCTTGAATGAAACGTGTGTGGGTTTCGTGTGTGGCAAACCACCAGGGGATCCCGTCTCCCTACAAACCAGATTCCCTGCCCGCAGTAGGAGGGCGAGAGGGCGGAGGCAAGGAGAGGGGCGCTGGTGTCGCGGACGCGCGCAGTGTCTGGAGAGGCAGGGACAGGCTGGGTCACCCCCTAACCCCTTCCCCAGCCTGGGGCCACGCACCGCCTCGCCCGCCTGCCCGCTGCGCGTCCAAGCACCGCGCTCCCGGCCCGGGATGCGCCCCCTCCCCACCCCGGCGGTGACAACGACCGGCCCAGGCGCTGCCCACGAGAGAGCGAGCAACAGCAGCAGCGCCCTCTTCTCGCTCCTCCCCCACCTCCCCCTCTGCGCAGGGGCACGTCGCCCAGCAGCGGATGCCATCCCCGCGTCAACTTTGAGCTGGAGGAGCAGCAACTTTGACAGTGGCCGCAGGTTTCAAAGGGGGCTTCTCCTGGCCAACAGTAGCCTTAAAAGTCACAGGAATTGAGCCGGGCAAGAGTTTTACTCCCACGGGTGCATCCAGCTCTGCCTCTGTTTGCAACCTGTCCCCAGCCAGCGCGAGTGGGATGGTGGCAGCCAGTCATCAGGAGGAGGAGGGGGACTTGTTTTTCTTTTTCTCTGAGGACCTTGCCTTGCAACTGGATAAAGCAATATCGAAGGGATGTAAATAGAGCAACTGCCACCAAGAAGGCAGCCACCACCCAGAGCAGGGAGGAGCGCGGGGCTTCCTCCCGGCTTCGCCCAGTGGCAACATTGGTCTACAATCAGGTGTTGTTTGCAACTTTCCAAGGTCAGCCGCGCGGAGTAGCTGTTCCTTAGGAACCTTCGGGTGCACGGAGCTTGGATTGGATTTGACCGAGAAATGCCCTGGACGCCAAACGAGGAAGGATTGTGGGTGTGTTTTTGACCTCCCCCGCCCCACTCCTTACTCGACCGGTGAACCCTCGGCTCCCGCGGCCCTGCGGGGGTGAGTATGTGACATGTGGCTAACTCTCCGCGGCGCCAAGTTAGGCAGCAGGTGTCGGTTGTAAGCCGGAGCCCTGCTGCTTGGGTGCGCCCTCGCCGAGCCATGCCGGCCCGGGGCGCGCCGGTCGCTCTCACGTCCCGGCTTCTGCTGCTGCTGCTGCTCAAGGGTTCTGCCTCTGCCGCCCTGGCCTTCAGCCCGGCTCGCAGGAACGAAACTTGTCTGGGCGAGAGCTGCTCCCCGGGGATCCAGCGCCGTGGCAGGGATGCTTGGGGACCGGGAGATTCTGCAAGAGATATTCTCCGAGTGCGTGCGCCCAGGGAGAAACTGGAGGCAGCGGTGCGAGGGGCGATCTCCTGGGACCTCCGGGCAGCCCGGGGCGGTGACCCCGGTGCGGGGAGAGGAGCGGCCGCGGCTGAGCCCTCGGGACTTCCAACCAGGCCGCCTGGCACCTGGAGGCGGAAAGGTGTTCGGGGTCAAGAGCCTTCTGGCAATTTGGCGAGAGGGGACCCCACGGACCTTCAACTCTTCCTTCAGACCTCTAAGGAGGAGGAAGAGATGAGTCCCAGGAGCGCTGGCATCTCCCTGCGCAGCCAGGAGCACAGTGTGAAAACCGAACCTGAAGCAAGAGATCTCTATTACTGGCCCAGGAGAGCAGGCAAAGTTCAGGGTTCGCACCACAAGCCACCGCCCAAGACTTTCAATGGGCCAGTGGTGGAGTACGAAGGGAGGACAATTGCTCCCCCAGGTAGGGCATTACCCCAAAATGGGTCCTTGGAGGATGAAGTCTATGAGCATGGGGGTCCCCGCAGGGGGAACAGCACGAATCGGCGCCTGAGGCTGAAGAACCCCTTCTACCCGCTGACCCAGGAGTCCTACGGAGCCTACGCGGTGATGTGCTTGTCCGTGGTGATCTTTGGGACCGGCATCATTGGCAACCTGGCGGTCATGTGTATCGTGTGTCACAATTACTACATGCGGAGCATCTCCAACTCCCTCTTGGCTAACCTGGCCTTCTGGGACTTCCTCATCATCTTCTTCTGCCTTCCACTCGTCATCTTCCATGAGCTGACTAAGAAGTGGCTTCTGGAGGACTTCTCCTGCAAGATCGTGCCCTACATTGAGGTAATGCCTTCAAGGGGTCCCGAGCTGCTGGCTCCATCTGTTTCCGGGATTGCAGCTTCAAAGAACGCTTGCTCTACGCTGGACCCCTTGCCTTTTCCTCTGCTCCCCTCTCCTCGTCTTTTTGCAATCGTTCATGCATGCATGTGCAAATACAAAATAGGGCAGCTTTGTTAAATCACCTACAAACTCCCTCTGCTTCTGTATAGAATGCTTTGTATTGTAATACCTCACCCTCCCTTCCTGTCTACCTCTCTCTCTCTCTTCCCCCTCTCTCTCTCTCTCTCTCTCTCTCTCTGTGTGTGTGTGTGTGTATATGTTTCTGATTTGACACCCATTAGAAAGCCCCAGGGTTGAATAAAGACCGCCCTATAATTGTCCTTAACAGGTAGGGGTGGAATTCATATTTATTCTCTAAATTTCTAGTACTTCATCATAAATCCCTCCAAACTCCCAGAAGACTGTAGCATATTTTCTTAAATACCAAAGTTGGAGTTATATTTTCTTAAAAGGAAATAAATCTTTGTTAGTTGGCTTCACAATATATTAATATCCTTTCAATTTAGTTTAAGTGTCTGGCTGTCTACCAGATCATTCCATCTTAATTCGCAGGTCATTCCATATTTCCCTGTGTTTATTTCTCAGTTTCCTTAACTGATGAACTATCATCAGTGCAGCCCTGTTTGTCTTTCTCAATTTATTAACAGTTTTCATATTTTTTGTAGGAATGAACTTAAGCAAAAATAAAACTTTAGCCTCCAGTGGTACACAATCAGTTTCAGAGTCTCAAAGTATATAGGAGATATTTGTCACAATAATGGCTGTGAGGGGTTGGCTGTTTTAAGAGAATTACTTGATAAGACTAGAACATTTCTTAGGTAAAAAGAGGCATTTTATAGGTCCCAAAGTGAAAATCAAAATCCTTGGGGGTAAGGTCTTACTGCTTCATGCTGCAGCCAGTATCCCAAAGCCATTTCTGTGGTGAGTGGAATTTGCTCTGTAAATTGGCCTCTCTTTAAACACCAGCTCTTGGAACAGGCCCAAGTGTTGTACTGTGCTGCCAGTTGTGTTTTTAGCCAGCTGGCCCTCAATTTTCTCCATTCACTCTGTCCATTTCATTTATGGCAGCAGAAGAAGGCAAACTGTAAATACTCCAGAGCCCCTGATCCTGTCTGGCACCAGGGCCAGTTGACACTATGTTCAACATTGTTCCAGGGCCTAAAGCTCCCAAATAAGTCAACAGAAAACAGCACCTACTTAGAAGGACCAAAGCAAGGGACAGTCAGTCAGAGCCTGTGTTAACCAGGCAGAGGTCAGGCACAGAACCATCCCATGGCTACTAAATCAGCCACCATCGCTCACCAGGGTCCAGGATGTCTTTTGTTGCCAACCTTGGAGTATCTCTAAAACGGTGGCATTTATCTAAGAAATAGTTCATTTTGGAATGGGAAGGGAGGTGGCTGAATGCATGGAGAAAGTATGTGCCTATTTATAAATGCCTTTCTAAGCTCAAGCTTACTTTAGGCTTTCAGTGAGTGTTTGTATAAATAATGTAGAAGAAATTGACTTGGGTAAGAAAGACACAAAACAAACACAAAGTAAAGTTGACTAGGGCAGGGAACCCAATAAGATGGAAGAGTGTTGGCTTGTGTATGGAAATGCACTTGGACACATTGGGTAGAAGAACGACAGAAAAGATATAAAAAAGAAACTGAAAAAAAAAAAGAAGAAGAAACTGGAGGAAAAATGACCCATGTTCTTGAAGGAAAACTGTAAGTGACAAGACTTCTGTTAAATACAAGACAGAATATAAAAACAGGTCAGTTTAATGAGGCCTAAGATTTACAAGGGATGGGCTATTATGTGGTTGTTTTAATTTTCTTTCTAATTCTGAAAGTTAGTTTATTTAGTTACTTGTTATTGTTTCATTTTTGCCTTTGAAACAAGATCACTTGTAGCCCAGACTGGCCTCAAACTTGTTATATACCCAGGGATGGCATTGAACTCCTGATCCTTTGAAGTGCTGGGACTATAGTGTGTTCAACCATGGCTGTTAGCTTCCCATGCTGAGACAAATCAGCCACTAGCATCAGTTATTTGAGGAAATAGTTTATTAAAGCTTACTTTTTTTTTTCAAAAAACTTTGTTTTTTTTTATTAAATAGAAACCTTGCACGAACATATAAGGTATTGGTACCATCATTTCCCTCCTCCCTGCCCCCATTGCACTAAAGGCTCTCCTCAGTGGGATTGCTTGTATTTACCATGGGGTTATGAATTGTGAGAGTAGCAGTCAGACATTGTGGGGCAGGGGCAGTGCCTCTGGATAGTCCCTCCCAACCTGCGGCTCTTACAACCTTTCTGTCCCCTCTTCTACAAAATTCCAAGAGCTTTAGTGGCTGTGTTTTAAGTTTACTTTAGGGTTGAGCTCTCAGCAGCTTCGGAATTTCTGCTTTGGTACATTTTAAATCTCCTCAGTGTCTGTCTCCATCACTCTGGTGCAGATTGTCACCATGGAAGCAGCACTGTTGCTCAGCTCTCCATTTCTTCTGTGGTTTCACCTGGGCCCTAGCTGATGTGCGAGGGGTGGTTCATCTCCTGCCAGGGAGTCAGCTATCTTTTCTTGACATTTTGATAGATTTTGGTTATCCCTGGTTCTTGCTATCTTCTGAGAAAGAAAACAGATTCTCTAATAGAGAACGAGATCATCATAGGTTAAAGAGGAAAAACGTTGTTAATTTAGAGAGATTTTTGATGGGTATAGCCTCTCTTTTGGCCAAAAACTAGTGGGAGCTTCTTATTGGAGTCCATTATCTTGGTCTCCATAGGATTCTGACTTGGTTCCCAGTTCCAGCTATGGGTTCCTTTCCACTGAGCAGATCTCTTATCCAATCAGAAAGCTGCTGGTTACCCATTTGGGCTGAGTGCCACCATTGCACAGGTATGTACATCTTGTCAGGCTGGTTGCTTTTGTATAGCAGTGTCCCCTGCTTGCTCATAATGTTATTGGCCATTTTCCCCCAGCAGCTCATGGAGTGCTTTCCAGCACTATATGGTCTATCTAGGAACTGGCTTCTTTCCAGATTCCAGTTGGAGTTCTCCATGTTCTGTGTAGGCAGCATGTGGTATTTTCAGCAACAGGGTGTTAGCTTTTACCTCAGGCAGGTAATCTACTGTAAGGCTTACAGTTTTGAGGGGAAATTCTGTCAGGATGTAGAAAGTATAGCAATAAGTTCACAGATTCAGGCATCTGCAAAAGAGAGAGAGAGAGAGAGAGAGAGAGAGAGAGAGAGAGAGAGAAACAAGCATGAACTAGCTCTGAACACCCAGTAAGTTAAACTAATCAACCCCAAGGTCAGCCCCCAGCAACCAACCTCCTCCAGGAAGACTCCACCTCCCAAAAGTTCTACCAGCTGGAGACTAAGTAGGAGGCTCAATCACATACACACAAGTCCATGCGGGACATTTTACATTCAAACTGCCACACCTGTCCGGGGTATGTATATATATTTTAATCTGACAATACTTTCTTCAAGTTTTATTTTTCACTTTTCAATTTAATATTTTCTTTAAAATTATTTTGTTTCTGGCACATTTCTTTTTATTATTATTAAAGTATGTCTTTAATTCCCTAAAATTTTGCTAAAGTTCTCATACTTTTACAGCTATTTCTATTTGCAATTATTGATATCAGACTTTATTTTCCTTAGAAAAGCAAGTTATTAAGCTTTTTTTATCTTGAAAAAAAATCATTAACATTATACAAATCATAGCATATGCTTTCTATTGTTATAACAGTGATTGGCAATCTTTGTACATAGCATTTTTGTATTAGTTTTTATTCATCTGACATAATTTTATCATGCTTTAGCATGCTTGGTAAAAAGAATTGTTCAGCAATAGTGTCAGTTTACTAATTCCTAAATTCCTAAGAACAAACTAACAGTCTAAATTTCAAATTAACCATGGCTGTCTCCAGGAAGCTCTGCTGTTTTCAAAGAAGGGGGTTTACTGCCTGTTTCAAGCCAGGTGGCTGAAGAGCAGGCCCTTAGATGCATAATTGGAGGGCATGAAGTTTATTCCAGCATGTATTCATGTTCAACATTAATTCTCTCTGGGCTGGGCTGGGCATGGAAAAATGACCAGAATTTCGATGAACGCCCAAGCTTTTATTTAAATCAACCCATCATTGTACATATGTTGCTTCCAGCCTTGATCTGAGTAGATCTCTTTGGTCAAGAGCAATTCCTACAGAGGGATGTAACTAAGAGCTGTCAACCTCCAATAATCCCAGCAGCTGGGGCAGCAATATTCCTTTCCTGAGGGACTTTGGGAGGGGGACTTGTCAGGGCGGACCTCTTCCAGCCTGTTGTGCTACTAGCAACAAGCTTTCTAATGAGGGAAGTAGAAAGAAAATTTTCTCATTCAAACCTTGAGGGCAACAAGCAGGAAGTGAAGTCAAAGGGGATCCCTGGCAGGTGGAAGGGATGACAGGAGGAGAGCATCACTAGAAGGATGGGATTGATTAAATGACAAGTGAGTTTGAAGGAGAAAAAAAAAACACAACAACAAACAAAATGGGTTTAAGAAATTGAAATAAGCATGAGTACAAGGAGTGCAGTGGAGGTCATTTGAACATTTTTTCTTCATCTATTACAGAAAAAGGCTAGACTGTTTTTTTTTTTTTTTTAATCATAGATTTCATTATGCTGTTTTAAAGTCTGCAAACATTGTAGGTGAAAATGGAGAGGTTGTAAGTAAGATTTGGAGGTCAGAGACAAACAGTGACCAAACCTTTTTAGTTTTTTACTAAAGTGGCTTTGGAATTTCCATGTTTAACTAGAAAGAGACAGCATCATAGTCAATATCCCTCATCTTACTAATGAAGCATGGGGTTCAAAGATGAGAAGTAACCATTCCAAGCAAGTGGGCCAGGTCAGAGGCCTCCAGATCTTAGGCTCAACACTTTGTTTTGCTCTTTGCTGACTAGACAAATATCTGTGAAACAAGGCTGCATCAAGTGAATTTTTTTTCCCTACTTCTCCAAATCTTTTAAAACATATTCTTGTATGAGACAGGAAAATAGAATAAGTCAAGCTAGCATCATTTTATGCTATCATATGATGATAGCATCATTTATCATATGGTGAAATTTTACTGATTTTCTGTCTATAAGGTTCACCCTGTTTCTGCAGCTTGTTCTACAGATTGTAGCTAACTTAGGTTTTAAATACATATTATAACCCAAGACAAGTATTTATTTTACTAGCCACAAAATATTTGTTTAAATGATCAAATAAAATTATTCGGGCCACATTTTATGTTCTTATTATAAAATGTTTCAGAGTATTATAACATTACAAATTAATTAAAGTCCCTCTCCTCCAATATTTTCTCTCATAACATCAGCTTCTAAAACTTTTTGACATTTGTCTAGATCTGGCTGTTTCTTCACTTTTTACACATAATTATTTCAATTTGGGAGTACTTTTTCTCTCCTGCATTCTCTCTTGTTTTCTTTCTCTCTTCTATAATAACTCTTTTTCCTCTACAGTATGGGCATTAGTAAAATCTGAAATGTATAATAAAATTTGGGGGAGTTTATGTAAAATGGTAGGAGAATTTTTAAAAATATATTTGTTTGCAAGGGAGGAAAGGAGGGAGGAAGGGAGAAAAGATGGGTGTACCAGAACAAACTCCAAATGCATGATCTATTTTATGCATCTGGCTTTATATGGATGCTGGGGGATTGAACTCTAGCCATCAGGCTTTGCAAGCAAGTGCCTTTAACTGATGAGTGATCTTTCTAGCCCCAGGAACCTTTTCCTTAAAGCAAAAGCTATAGTCTTGGAGTTTTCATTAAATGTGTCTTTATTTCAGTTTGTTAGCCCAAGTTTTAGGAATGAACCCACTTCCAAAGTCTACCACAGGAAAGGAATTTTGTGGTGTCACTATGGTCGTGAGAGGTAATGTGCTAGTAATTTCTTAGTGGATAACTTCTCCCTTGTAGTTTTTGCATCTTTGTGGGTTTATCAAGAATCTCATAAGCACAGAAGGTGACGGAATAGTGGAAAAATGGGAAGAGGAGGGAAAACAGAGAAGAGAACAGGAGAAATTAGATGGATTTGAGAGCCGTCATCTTGGGCACAGCATGTCAAACTGGTTATTACCTAGTCACCAGGAAAATCTATACTTAAAGAATTGCATGGTGTGTGTGTGGGGTGAGGGTTTGCAAAAGGAGAATGGCTGAGGAGTTTCCTAGCACACAAGTCATGAAGGATCTAACAAGAGTGTAAAGCCAAGCAATTCAGGCATTGTATATGGCAATGGGAACAGCTCTTCACTGCTTAGTTGATGGATGAAAGCCAGCTGGAGTCAGTGGATCACAAGATACAAAACCACTGCCAAATACTTCTCTGTTTGCATGTTAATTACTGGTTTTGAATGATGGAGATGCCCCTTACATTCAAACACACCTTCCCAAGAGGGCAAGAAGCTTCAAGGAGGATGCAGGTCACCCCAGGTCTCACTGTATTTTTGTTTTACTGGGGTGCAGCACTTCTGTGTAGGGATGAAGAATTTCACAAGAGCAGATCTCACCAGAGATTCTGGATTGCGGCAATTTGCAACAAATCTAGAATCTTTTCTGGTGAAAAGGGACAGTAACTTCAATGGCTGCAGAAATATTGGCTTTCAACTATGTAAAACAAATGATTAGTTCATTGCCTTAATTGTAGCAAACACTGATAAGAACAAAAAGGAATGTGAAAATGACATGGGCACCTAGCTGCGCAGTTCCATGCAGTTTTCCCAAGGATCCCACATTCAGGGAATGGCACCTTTTACATGGCACTCTGTTTCACTAAATTTCCCTTAGTGGTGGACTAGCTATTAGGTGTTCTAATGGACTTTTAAGTGGAAGCCTGCCGTTTTATGAGCAATTTTAAAGTTGCTAATCATATTCTCAGGGAAAATGGACTCGGTGTGTGAGAATGGTGCTTCACAGATGTTTTATGTCTTTCCCTCAATCCCTTTGTAATCATCCGCTACATGTCCATGCAAGTGAAAATATCTGCCTGTTGATTCTGCAGGAAAAAAAAAAAGAAAAAAAAAAAAAACAGTTTCTTAGTGTGCTTTTTTTTTTTTTTTTTTCCAAGGTAGGGTCTCACTCTAGCCCAGGCTGACCTAGAATTATTCACTTTTTACTCTCAGGGTGGCCTCTAACTCATGGTGATACTTCTACCTCTGCCTCTCAAGTGCTGGGATTAAAGTTGTGTGCCACCACACCCGGCTCTTAGTGTGCTTTTTACTCACAATCCATCCCCAGACAGTATTTAGTAAAGTTAACTGAATGTGGGTCTTAAGAGATAACAGCTATGCTAATAAAATTTCAACTTTAAATAATCAACTTGTTTATAATGGGAATGTGTGCTTTTTCTAAGGCTTGTTAATGAAGCATAGATAGGAACATGGACTTTTCTTTGCTTCACTTCTAGATTTATGTTTTCACCTTTAAGGTTATATATGAAACCACAGTACTCGATGGCTGACTAAGCACACTTTGAATAATTCATTGTGAATATGTCATGGTACATTGACTCACCTCTATTCATTCATCACACATTTATTGAGCTTTTCTTCAGTGAAAGGTACTACATTAGGAATGGGCCACAGGAGATAAGAGAACAATATGAGGCAAACGTTTCTAAAGTTCAATATCAGAGATAAGCTACTGTTATTAAAGTTATAGAAAAGTAGTATGATGTATAGCATGAGAAATCCTAAATTCGGGTTTGAACAAAACATTAGGGACATTCAGAAATGGCCCCAATGATACTGGTCCATGATCAAAGATGAGAAATTCAAGTGAAAACTATGATCCCTATAATTCTTCTCAATTTTATTCTTACTACTAACTTGATTGCCTACAAAGCATAGATTCATGATGAAAGTTATAACCATGAAAATCTTTTCAGTCTTGTTTTACAATTTCATTAGCTTTCCTGAGATACAAACCCAATAGTGCAGCATAGAGGATAATCCTAGAAATGTCTTTGAAAATAAATAATTTTATCAATTCCTAAAGTAAATATATTTTCTTCAGGATTTTTAGTCTTCAATATCTAGATATGCATTAACTCAAATGGAAATTTTTAGCAATGCCATATGGTTTGTTAAATTAATCCTACTTTCTGATAGTCTCCAAAAACATATATAACATTTGGGGTGAACATGGCTCTCTACTAAAGGCACTGATGTGGGCTCAATTCTCTAGTACCCATGTAAGCCAGATGCACAAAGTAGCACATGCATCTAGAGTTCATTTTCACTGGCAAAAAGCCCTGGTGAGTCCGTACTCTCATCTCTCTTGTCTCTCTCTCTCTTACACACACACACACACACACACACACACACACACAATAAATAAATAAATAAAACATATGTAATATAATCTCAAATAAACTAGGAAGGAAGGCCAACAAGCTAGGGACTTTGTACATTTAAAAATTATTGATTTATTTGCAAGCAGAGAGTGACACACAGAGAGAGAGAGAGAGAGAGAGAGAGAGAATGAGAATGGATGTACCAAGGCTTCCAGCCACTGCAAATGAACTCTGGATGTATGCACCACTTTGTGCATCTGACTTTAAGTGGGTACTGGCAAATCAAATTCAGGTTTTTAGGCTTTGCAGGCAAGTGCCTTAAACTGTTAAGCTATCTCTTCATCCCAATTTATACATTTTATCTGATGAGGGGAAAAAACACAAGATGTAGGTTTTCCCATGAACAAAGTTCATCTCTTTCAAGAGTGCACTTGGGGATTTCTTCTGAATTCCTGGTGGGCTCAAAGGTACCTAGATATGTCCACCTGCTCATCACAGAAGGGAAGATGTGTCTGCCAAAGGGTTTGAACTTAGAGTCTACCAAGGCAGAGTGGACAATGGTCTATCTTGCTCTTCGTGCTGACTGGACCTGAATGGAATTGTTTCCACTTCTAATGGCATATTTAACTGTGTCAACTTGGAAACTCATGGACCTGCAGCTGAGATGTAGATTGTGGAAGGAGAGGGATGGGCTGGCATCTAGGAATCTGGGGTTGCACTCCTGTTCCCAGCCTTCAGGGATGTTTCTGTCATTTTACCTTGTGACAATTTACCAGTGATGTCCCATAATTAACTCAGTCTTGTTGCCAAGACTAACTCCTAAGTATCCTCATTAGAATATTATTCTCTGTGCCAGAAAAGGTGATCTCATCTAAAATTACATGGTAGAGAATGAGATTACTGCAAATTCAAATGCAGAGTCTCTATGTATTGATTTTTCTAGTTAATTCCATAAAACTCAGGATGTAATCACAGTGACAGGCTTGCTATGAGGAGCAAATGCTTTCTGTTTGTGAGTTGATGGCAGTTTTCAGTGTTCTCTTTTTTCGCGCTTGGATGGTTCGTAGCAGGAATGAGGTCAAGATCACTCCATTGATGTCTACCTAGAAGGGCTTGTTCTTGCGAGCTCTGTGATTTTTCTAAAGACCAGTGCTTTGTTGCAAAACATTCCTGTGTTAGCATTGCCTGCCTCCAGGGTCTTTGGTCCTATCATTTCTCTCTTGTCCTTTGTTCGAATCTTCATAAAAGAAAAAAAAATCAGAGCAGTTAATTCATAATTAGGTGTCAACTTTACAAATATGTATCTTTTTTCCTTAGTAGGCACTAATTCTTGAATATTAGCTAAAAAGTGAGGAATTTCGTCTTAAAGTGTGGGTTTTCAGTCTCATTCCAACAGTAGAAATGTCCAGCTATAAATAATTTTGTGTTTTGTTTGGTTTCACTGTCATGCAAATAAATCTCCATAATCACAGAGGAAGTGAGTGGAAATCTCCTGTTTCTCCTTATAGACTTGTCAGAACATCCAGGGGAGTAGTTGCAATTCCAGCTCACCTTATGGATTAGGGAATGATAATAGCGCCAAGTACTGAAAACTGGATGGTGAGCTTGAACAAATATTCCCTTTTGAAATGAATTTATAATTAGTGAGAATAAATGTAGAACCTAAAATATTTTAGAGTGATCCTCTCCCCACACATAGGTGAATCATTAGGAGATATATTTTAGGACAAATGATGCTAACCTTATTTAATTTACATCTTTATATTAATAGATGCTTATCAGATTTATAGTTAAATTACAATGTTATGTAAGTTGTAGGTAAATAACTTTAAAACATGTTTATTAATTTATGAAAGAGAGAGAGAGGAGAAAGGGAATCTGGGCATACCAGGGCCTCCTGCTGCACAAACAAACTCCAGAGGCATGTGCCACTCTGGTTTTACAGGGGACCTGGGGAGGCTAATCCTAGGCTGTCAGGCTTTGCAAGCAAGCACCTGCAACCACTGAGCCATCTCTCCAGCCCAAAATAACTCTTTTGTTTTGTTTTGTTTTGTTTTGTTTTGTTTTGTTGAGGTAGGGTCTCACTCTAGCTCAGGCTGACCTGGAATTCACTATGCAGTCTCAGGCTGTCCTTGAACTCATGGATATCCTCCTACCTCTGTCTCCCGAGTGCTGGGATTAAAGGCATGAGCCACCACGCCCAGCCCCAAAATAACTGTTTAAAAGAAATGTACTGTGCTACAAAGTTTTAGTTGAAAAGAAACCTTATTTCAGCCTAGACTATAAAGGGAAAGAAGAATGCATGTGATGATGATGGCAGGTTTGGGTGGCCTGTTGGTTTCTTTTAAATAGTTCTTAAATGTTTTTGAAGTATGTGTGGGTTTGTTGTTATGTATAAGCAATAGAAAAGAATGTAAATGTAGCAAAAATGACAGTTGGTAGTTGATGCCTTCAACACACTTTTAACCAATGGCCTTGAGAATCGTGTACAAATGAACTAATCTCGGTGTTATAGAATACATGTGATTTTATTATCTGTAGATGTGTCAGATTAACTTTTGTTCATTTGAAAAGGGGGAGAGCCTTCCTTCTTGTAGAAATGTGGTCACAAAGAAGTCTTTGATTGCAGGGATATGTCCTTGCTTATTGGGGTGAAGCAAATCTCTCTACTGGCAGTATTTGGAGTTTGGGCATGCTAAACAAAGTGTATTCTTGCCACAATCATTCTCTGATGTACTCTGAAAGGAAGACCTTTTGGTAAAGGGCACTGTGTTTATACATAGCAGTTCTATGGAACATGCTTTCAACACTGGCAAAGTCTTTTCCCTGGTGAAGTTGCCCCGAGGTGTGGCATGGATGAGGACTTTGGAAAATGCCAGAAGAAGTCAAAGGAATATAAGTTCAAGCCATTTAGAATTTCAAAGAAAACTACCCTAGGCTTATCCTGCCTCTTTCTGGTAGGTTTTTAGGCCTGTAACAACTGACTTGTAATAGATAACCATTCATGGCCCAAATCAATGGTCTTCCTCAACAATAATGCCTTTGTTTCCTAGGGTTACTGGTAAACAAAGGACACTATAGAAATAGATGTATTAAACTTTTTCATGGAAATCGAAGTTAGAGTACAGTTTTCATGACCTTAATCATAATTGCTTCTACTTTATAAAAATTAACATGTTCCGGTCACTTCACTGTATTTAGGTATGCAGATGCAGTGCCACATGAAGGAGATCGGCTAGACCTACACTAATTATCCTCATCCCCACCAGCATTATCAAAAAGTTTAGCACAAATGCTTTTTCTATTGAAAGAATTGGGTTCATCACATTCATGCGTGTCCTTATACTTTATTCTCATTCATCCCCTCCCCTTCCTGTTGATTCCCTTTCTTCCTCTAGTTCTGCCAAACATCGCTTTGTTGTTATTACTATTCCATGACCCTCCCTATTTCCCACATCCATTAAGACCTTTTACTCTCCTCTCATGATCCCCTTTCCAGTTTCATGACCTACACATGTACATATAATTTTCAATGGGCAAGTTCCCCATATGAGACAAAACATCTGTCTTTTTGAGTTTGGCTTATTTTGCTTAGCATAATGATTTCCGGTCACATTTATTTTCCTGACAATGTCATGACTTTCATTTCTCTTTAGGTCTGTGTAAAAGTCCATTGTGTGTAAGCATCACATTTCTTTTATCAAGTCATCTTGTTCATGGACATTGTATTAATTGCTTTTCTCATTGTTCCTGCAACAAAATACATGCCAAGCGACATAAAGGCAGAAGGGCTTCTTTTGGTTCACACTTTGAGGTTGTAGCTCAACATGGTGGGGAAGGTGTGGTGGCAGGAGCAAGAGCAGCTAGTCAGGAAGGAGAGAGAGATGAACATTCATGCTCAGCTCACTCTCTCCTTTTCATTCAATCCAGACTTCAGCCCAGAAGGTGGTACCATCCACGTTTACAGTGGGCCTTTCCACTTCAATTAATCTAATGTAGAAACCCCCTTATAATCATGCCCTAGATTTGTCTCCTAGATGATTCTAGACCCTATCAATTTAACAATGTTAACTATCACAGACATCTATGCTTACTCATTTCCTAGTTATTATGAATAGTACAGCAAATTTCTTTGCTGTTTGTTGACTTAGTGTCTTTTGGGAATATTCCCATGAGTCGTAAAACTAAGTCATATCGTAGTTTTCATTTGCAATTTTTGGAGAAAATTCCATAGTGATGTCCATATTTGCCACATAGCTTTGCAGTCCTATCAAAGGTGAATATCAGGGTGTTTCTGTGCCCACATCATCATCAGCTTTTGTGGTTCTCTGTTTTCTTGATGATGGTCAATCTGACTGGGGTGAGATGGACTCTCAAGGCATTTTTCACTTTTCTCAATGGTTAAGGATGCTGACCATTTTTTCAAGTATTTAGTGGACATTAGGCCATTACTGCTTGGATGATTTTTATTTTTATTTTTCTGTGTTTTCTTCTTCTTTTTTTTTTTCTAGGTAGGGTCTCAGTCTAGTCCAGGCTGGCCTGAAATTCACTATGTAGTCTCGGGGTGGCCTCGAACTCATGGTGATCCTCCTACCTCTGCCTCCTGAGTGCTGGGATTAAAGGCGTGCACCACCATGCCCTGCTGCTTTTTGTTTTTGAGACAGGGTCTCCATGTATCCCAGGCTGACCTGTCACTCCCTTCATAACACAGGCTGGCCTCAAACTCAAAGTGATCCTCTTACCCTTGCCTCCCCAGTGCAGGGGTTGAAGTGTGCTTCAATGCCAAATTTGATTTGTGTGTGTGTGTGTGTGTGTGTGTGTGTGTGTGTGTGTGATCTCTGAAGTTTATTATGTACCCTAATATAATCCTCTGTCTGATTTGCCAGTAGCAAAGCCTTTTTTCTCATTCTGTGGGCTCTCTTTACTCTGCTGATTATTTCCTTCACTGCTCAGAAGCTTTTTAATTTCATGGAATTCTATTAGTCAGTTCCTGGAACTGTTTCTTTTGCTACTGAAGTACTTTCCATATGGTGTGACTGAAGCTTTCTACAGGATCTGAGATTTCATTGAATTTAGCAGCTTAAACAGTAAAGACAACGAAATCCAGTTATATCTTGATTTATAACCTATGCTTTCTACCATGATTAGACTGCAATTACTGTGTTTTGCCTTATTGTTTATTTTGTTTGTGAAGGAAACCTAGGAAACCGTTGACCTTCTAATTAATTTGTCACAATGGAAAGAATAATGCTTTTATCTTATTATGGAAGAAGAAGACAGTTGCACTCTGAATCTTTCTCTAAAGGCATTGTAGTCATATACCTGCGTGTGTAATTTCTCTTCAGTGGTATAACATAAATGCATAAAATTTATCAAAATCATGACTGAACAGAAATTTGATATCATAAATATAAGTCAAAGAGAGGAGTGTAACACTTGAAAGTTGGAGCATATCTTTGGTTCTCAAAACTGTGGGTTAGTTTTCTTCAAATTCAGTCTTGCCAGTGATGATAAGGGATTATCTGAAGAACCATACAATTCCTAGGCAGATAATTATATTTATGGTGGTTCTTTATCCATATCAGATACCTGTAGCAATTTGATTAACTTCTTAGCAATGTTTGGATGGAAAAGTAGAAGGTATTCCTTAAATTTCCTTATGTTTATTTAGTTTTCTATATTAATAGGCCTTTTTAATTCTTTTTCTAGTGACATATTTTCTTCTCAGAGTCCATGGTAAAGGTTGAAATGTGTATTACCTTCCTTCTTTAGGAAACTGAGGCAAGGGGAAAATGATAGCTTATCTGTCATGATATTAGAGAAAAATCTAGGTCATTAGCTTGAGTCAGTTCCACCTTGCCTATAAATCACTTGTTAGGTGATTTCAAAATTGAATCCAGTTTGAGTTGTAAACCATTAAAAATTTAGAATATAATGCATCTTTTATAATATGAGTAAATTAAATTTGTAGTATTCATTCATAAATACTTCATGAATCTTCAAATCACCAAACATCACAAATGCATTAGTTTTATCCATAAAATACATTAGTATATAAGAGAGCATTTAAATAGTCAAATATTAAATGATCTTATTAATGATTAAAGTACTGTATGAAGTGAATGATCTTTTTTCTGGACTATTCTTTTCTGGACAAATCTTTTCAACTTTTGAAGTTACTGTTAATGTCAAGGAACAGCTAAAAGCATATTGAGATCTAAAGTCTGGGTGGTCTTCAAGCTTTCTTGCTTTTCTGCCACATCTTTGCATCCCACAGATTTGATTAAAACACATGCCTTGAGGTATAATTTATTACCACCCTCAGCTGTTAGCATATAACTCAAACTGCTAAGTCCCAATGTTAACCTTGATTAAGAACAATATATATGGTATAGATTATATCCTTTGAAATACAAGTATATATCATGAGATGTTTATCATTTCATCACCTTGGGAAGCTAGTAAGATAACTATAATAGTTTGTCTAGAAATAGGATGTTTTACAATCATATTTCTCTTTCCATCTCCTTGCACTAACTCCTTGAGTTGGTTCTCAATTAAATGTATCTGTTCCAGAACAATGAGAGTCATTGAAAACATGCCAGAAATTGAGTAAAGGCCAGTCTATCCATAAGCAGAGTCATTCTGTACATAAACTAATTTGTTGGGTACAGAGCAGCTTATAGGGGATATGAAAGAAATTCTGCTGTTTGGTTTGACACCTGCTGAGGCCCAGTTCTGTACCTTTTCCATCATGTTTCTTGGCAGCAAGCACGAGATAATGTAGTTTATCAATTCTCTTGCAAAAGTTTGCTATGTGTAAATGTGTGTATATAAGTATACTTGTATATATACGATTTAACATTGAGCTAATGCGACAGTCGTTTCGCCACAGAGAACATAGTTGAATAAAACTATAGCAATACTGAAATGATAACTGTAACAGTTCAGGCTTCATTCAGAATAGTGGCCCATAAGCCCATAGTTTGTGGCACGGTGGTTACAGGTTCCTTGGGCAAATTGTCAGGCTTGCGCTTTTCCCCAGTCCTTCCCTTGCCTTGGAGCAATGCTGTAGGTGGCTGCAGCTGCCTGGAGCCTCAGTGCTGTGGATGTTGACAGGGCGGGAGCTGAAGGAGCTTTATTGTTGTTACTCTGGGATACAAAGAACAGCAGGACATTGTTATTTGGGGGGAAAAAAAAGAAGAAGAAGAAGAGCACGAAGTTGTTTATTTTGATTCCCCTGCCATTTCTGAATTTTGGTTGTCAATCCTCTCAAAATACTTAATAACTAATCTTCTTTCGTGTTTACAAGTTTTCTGCCTCCAGCTTAACCTCAAATTTTGAAACTTTCATAAGGAACTCTTGTCTTTCAGTAGTGTTGAGAGTCTCTGTTTTTTGTTGTTGTTGTTGTTGTTGTTGCTGTTAATTATCCCTCCCATTTCAGTTTAATTCATAAGAGATTGTACCACACTCATTTCATCCCAGGGTGTTTTTTCAAAGAACTACCCATCTAAGCCAATGCTTAACAGCTTTCCTCCCAAGAGCATGTTTCACAATGATATCGAATTTTAGCAATCAGATATGGTCATTAAATGCAAGAGATCCAGCATTCATGATACAGTTTTATAATTGCATATAATTGCACTATTCATCATAGTAGAATTTTTAATGAGCTGTATGTAAACAAGGATATTTAAATGTTGTGATGGAAATCTTCATGTTACATTCACGTTTAGGAATTTTAATTACATGGATAGATTTTATATTTGAGAAAGCAGAAAGTAGGCCAATAGTCTTTATTCAGATCATTTTCATCAACTGATTTCTGAGATATTCAGTTAAGTCCTCACATATGTTAAAACCTTCTCTAAACAATTTGGGAAATTACTGAGCAAGGTCTTTGCACATTTCTTATTCTTTCATGTCATAAAGTTTAGTATATGAGTGAATTTTCAGTAACCTTCTGAAGTCATAGGACTGCAGGTAGTGACAATAGGAAAGCATTAAAGGTCTAGAACTTGGCATTTGGGCTGCAGTTGCTGTTGGCAACTAGATGGCAGGGGCTATCAGCATTGGGACAGCATCCTGTCTCCTCCAGTAACTCTTATGTATGTGCTTGTCACCTTTCTGGGCTATTTACTCTGTTTCAGCTGGTTTCCTAGCTGCAGAGCTTCCAAGAAAAGCACAACTAAAGACAAGAGCTGGGTGCTGGAGCTACTATGTTTGCATAGGAACATTGGGAAGTTTCCCTTCATCCATGATCTATCAGAATAATGACAGGTCAACATGTTGGAGATTCTAACCTGCTACTGAAACCTTTGGGAATATGTCCGGAGAAATAGTTATCTTCAAATAAAATACAATGAAAAACTCCCAAAGGAAGAGCTGAAGCACATATAAATCTTGTGGATGTGTGTCACAACTTCTGATATCTATGGAACATACACACCCATTTAAATACATGTTCACCAACATGTGTTTGCTGTTACCTCACATGAAATATACTGCAAAACAGACTTTGATTTAGGGATGCAGGTACTAGCCCTTATGGATAATTGGCCTAGATATTTGAATATCTCTAAACTTATAATTAGGGAGAGTGATAGAGGAGATGCCATCCTTGAGGCATTGTGTGTTCTTTGTAAGTAATGACAGAAAACTACCAACAAATAGATGTGCTGAGCCTCTAACAGACTGCTTCTTCTCATTGTTTCTGTTTCCCTGAACTTTTCTTTTAATTGGAATGCTATTCACAATTTTAAAAGAATGCACAGCTTGAACCCTCCATAGCTTCTTATTTGTGAGCTACCACAGGACGTGTGGTGACAATGAGAAAAGAGCATCACACATAAAGGTTTGCCAGAGTGACAACTATGTAGAAAGCTTTGCTGAGGATGCACTGATTGGAGAGTTTGGAATCTTTTGGTTTCACTTTTTCTTTTTAACTTGTGTGTAATGTGGTATATGAGTGTGGTGTATGATGTAACCAGATACAGGGCTACAGTGGCCAAAGCACAACTTCGGGTTTCTATCCATTCTTATTTTGAACTGGAAATTCCTACTGGCATTGTATCTGGTTATTGTTCCTGAGCCTGGGCAATTCCCTGATCTCTGCTTCCATTTGTGGTATTGGGGTTACAAGTATGTGGGGCCATGTCGAGATGTTTTCATGGGATTTGGAGATTTGAACTCAGGCAGTTTCAGGATACCTCAGGCCCTCATGTCTGTGCAGGAAACATCTTAATGATGTGGCATTTACCGTCCCTGTTTACATGTTTTGAGAGAAATGAGGGGCTGGAGGGATGGCTTAGTGGTTAAGGAGCTTGCCTACAAAGCCAAGGGACCCAGATTCCACTCTCCAGAAGCCATGTAAGCCAAATGCACAAGCTGGTTCATGTGTCTGGAGTTGGTGTGCAGTGGCTAGAAGCCCTGGCATGCCCATTCTCTCTTTCTCTTTCTCTCAAATTAATTAATTAATTAAAAAAGGATTTAAAACACATTGAGAAAAATGAGTCAAAACATTTTGAAACCTTAAATCCAAATAAAGAGCTTGGAAAAAATTGATAAAATAAAATAAGGTAAGTCCAACATAATACTGTTTGATATACTGTTAGATAATGATAACCCCCTTTTAGATCATCCAAAGTTTGGCAATTACTGACATTAAGTATATATGGTCAGAAAACAATTGTATCATGCTACCTCAGTTTTAGAATTGCAAGGTCTCAAGCAGAAATGCAAAACAAGTTTGCCTCAAAATGAACAATACATAAATTTAAGTTAATTTTAAAAGGAGGTGGTTTTTATCTTTTCCATTCATATGAGATTGATGTTCGTTCTATTGGTATTTATGACTTTCTAAAAAACTGGAAGAAAGGCCTGGAGAGATGGATTAGTGGTTAAGGCACTTGCCTGAGAAGCCTAAGGACCCAGGTTCAATTCCCTGGTACCCACAAAAGCCAGCTGCACAAGGTGGCACATATGTCTGGAGTTCATTTGCAGTGGCTGGAGGCCCTGGCACACCCATTCTCTTATCTGCCTCTTTCTTTCTCTCACACTCTCTCTCTGTCCCTCCCTTCCTCCATTCCTCTTTCTCATATATATATATATATATATATATATTTTAAAAGCTGGAAGAATAAGAATTATGGCCCCAAGGCCAAACATGAACTTTTTAGTGGCACTTATTTAGAATTTTGTTGATCATATTCTCTTTAGTTTTGCTTTTCATACAGTTAAAGCTTTATTATACCTCATTGTAAGTTAGTTCCACTAATAGCAAGAGAGTCACTGCATAGATACAATGTCCTCTTCCATCTAGGGGACATTGTGTGATAGGTGATGTGTGGGAAGAGAAGAGCATATGAAACAGTGGAATTCTCAGAATGCACAAAGCCAGTTGTCATAGCTCTGGGGACAGTGACATCTTGAAGGCAGTAGATAAACAACAAATGTTTGATTATTCAAGTAGTGTTGAGAATGGTTTTTCTTTTGTCATCATAATTCCACTGAATTCTAAAAAGCTGATATTTAACATTATAATTATTTCCTTGCGCTTATGCCAAGGCTTGACATAATATACTTGTACAAGATTCCGCCTGCAGGTGTAGAAGGGAGTGCACGTAATTGGGGTTGCATGCTATAACCCAAAGTAGCTCTCCCATCTAGAGATGTCTTTTCATATAATATCATATTGGATCTGAAACATCATTAACAATTTCATCTTTCCTCACTGTCTTTGTTTAAATATATAAAGTATTGATTACTTTAAACTACTTAATTTTCCAGGCAAATATTTGAGTAAATTTTATGATCCCAAGTGATTTGTTCTGTTGATCTTGTGACTTTTTGAGCCCACCCTCCTTCTCCTAGCTGACTGTAGTCTCCTGCAGAGACTGTGTAGCGTGCAGGCCTATATCACTGATAAGTAAGCACATACCTGGCCTCAAGTTGGTATCAATAAATATATTGTTGTATTTTGGTGGGCCTCACTAGTATATGTATGATAATATCAACATTTATAGACAAATAATATTTTCTATCACTTTGATAAAAATACATGACAGAAACCAATTAAGGAAAGGTTTATTTTGGGTCACAGTTTCAAAGAACTCAGTCTATAATTACTGGGTCTCATTATCTCTTACCACTGTGTACCTGGCAGCCACCAGGCCCCAAAACTGTCTTGAAATCTTCAACAGGCTGGGCACAGGGCTCTTGGGCAAATAAACCCCACAGCGATGGCAGTGATGGGGTCACTGACCAACTTGGAACTTGTTTTCGCTTTCATATTGGCCTCTGGAGAATTTCCCTTTCTTGGTTTCCAGAAATGTACAGTTTTGAAAATTGCAGTGAAATATTTTATTTTGCACTCAGCTAACTCTGGGGAACCATCTAGCCTGTGGAAGCAATGAGCTGCGGAATGCTTGTGGTATGAACCACAATCCTGACCCCTATGACAAAACATGACTCTTCTTTTCAGTAATGAAAAGGGGACACAGTTCCCAGTTGCTGTGCCTTATCTCCATGTCCTGATGGCTGACTGGCTTTTCACCATGACCAAAACCTTGAGGGCTCAAGGTTCTTAGCTGTAAATTTAAAAAAACAAAAGCAGCTGGGCGTAGTGGTGCATGCCTTTAATCCCAGCACTCTGGAGGCAGAGGTAGGAGGCTCACCATGAGTTCAAGGCCACGCTGAGAATACAGAGTGAACTCCAGGTCAGCCTGGGCTAGAGTGGGACCCTACCTTGAAAAACTAAAAAAAAAAAAAAAAAAAAAAAAAAAAAAAAAAAGCATGGGACTTGCTAGCCTTTAGAAATGCTTTTTCCATACAGCACCCCAGAAATTCTACAGTTTTGTTTTCAATGTTAATGTTCACACTGATTCAGCTAAAATGACCAGTCCAGTTATTTCCCACCAGCCCCCAAGTCTATATGTGTCCCCACTGCTGTGACCTTGCACCTTGTGTGTGTGTGTCCCCACTGCTGTGACCTCTCAACCTGTGTGTATGTGTGTGTGTGTGTCCACTGCTGTGACTTCTCAGCTTGTGTGTGTCCCCACTGCTGTGACCTCACAGCCTGTGTGTGTGTCCCCACTGCTGTGACCTCTCACCCTCTGTGTGTGTGTGTGTGTGTGTGTGTGTGTGTGTGTGTGTCACTGCCGTGACCTCAGCTTCTGGAATCACTGTGCTCTGTGTCCCCCGCAGGTGGCTTCTCTGGGCGTCACGACCTTCACCTTATGTGCACTGTGCATAGACCGCTTCAGGGCCGCCACCAATGTCCAGATGTACTACGAGATGATCGAAAACTGCTCTTCCACCACGGCCAAGCTCGCGGTAATATGGGTGGGCGCCCTGCTGTTGGCCCTGCCAGAGATTGTTCTCCGCCAGCTGAGCAAAGAGGATTTGGGGTTGAGTGGCCGGGCCCCCGCGGAACGCTGCGTTATAAAGATCTCTTCCGATTTACCGGACACCATCTATGTACTAGCCCTTACCTACGACAGCGCCAGGCTCTGGTGGTATTTTGGCTGCTACTTTTGTCTGCCAACGCTTTTCACCATCACCTGCTCTTTGGTGACTGCGCGGAAAATCCGCAAAGCAGAGAAAGCGTGCACTCGGGGCAACAAGCGTCAGATCCAATTGGAGAGCCAGATGAACTGCACGGTGGTAGCCCTGACCATCCTGTACGGATTCTGCATCATTCCAGAAAACATCTGCAACATTGTCACTGCCTACATGGCCACCGGGGTTTCCCAGCAGACCATGGACCTCCTGAACATCATCAGCCAGTTCCTTCTGTTCTTCAAGTCCTGCGTCACGCCCGTGCTGCTCTTCTGCCTCTGCAAACCCTTCAGCCGCGCCTTCATGGAGTGCTGCTGCTGCTGCTGCGACGAGTGCGTGCAGAAGTCGTCCACGGTCACGAGCGACGACAACGACGAGTACACCACCGAGCTGGAGCTCTCGCCCTTCAGCACCATCCGCAGGGAAATGTCCACCTTCGCTTCCGTGGGAACTCACTGCTGACCTCCGGACTCGGTGGCCTACATGGTTGATTTGTTTGATTTTTTTCATATTCTCTGAAAATTTTTACTTCATATTTTTTTTTCCTTATGGGGAAACCATGCAAAAAAAAAACCGATAAATTAAAAAAAAAAAAAGCAGGCAAAGAAATACATATTAACTACTATAGAACTGATTTTGCAAATTAATATTTGTGCTCTGAGGAAAAAATGTTTATATTTAGTTATTTAAGAAGAAGAAGAAGAGGAAAGCCAATAGTTTTCAGAACTTCTTACCTGGTATGGTGCTAATATTTTATTCAAAAAAAAGTTACTGCACCTTAACACGATTAATTGCTAGATTTCTTTCTTTTAGGATATAATCATTGTATATGGATGATACCCATGTGGTTTTTGCAAGTCATTTTGTGTTTGAGTTGTGACGGGAAGTACATTGTACATGGTATCGTGAGACGTGTACTTAGAGACATTCACAAATAGCACCAAATAAATCACACTGTGTTCTTCAATGTCGCTGTCAATCTGCTTCTAACCAAGACTCAATAAATCTTTTCATTGCCTTAAAGACACAGTTACTGGTTCAATACACAATTTAAAACTAGCCTTATTTATTTATAATTATACGGTCCTTTAAAACAGGTAATCACTGTTATAAAGAAGTTTTCCTAACAGTACTATATTGTATGCGTGATTCACAAAATATGATATATTGAAACAAAACTAATTTTAATATTGACACATAGATATAAAATTACTTCTGAATATTTATGAAAGATGAATAGAGGGCTGGAGAGATGGCTTAGCGGTTAAGGTGCCTGCCTGCTAAGCCTAAGAACACTGGTTCCAATCTCCAGCGGTTCCAATCTCCAGGTCCCACGTTTAGGCAGATGCAAAAGTGATGCAAGGGCGCAATGCCGCACTTGCCCACAAGGGGGCGCAGCATCTGGATTTCGTTCTTAGCCGCTGAAAGACTGCTGGCACCCGCCCATCTTTGTCTGTCTTCCCCTCCCTCTCTGTATGTCCCTCTGTATGTCTCTCTCCAAAAATAAATAAAATAATAATAAAAAAACTTTTAAAGATGAATAGACAGCTAAGGAGAAGAAAGGAATTTTGTTTTCTCAACTCACCTCTGAACTAGCGGATGGAGCAACAGGTTCTTCCATGAGGAATCATGGGCAAAATCAGGAATGAAGATTTCTTCTGAACAATGGCCTTTGAAGCTTTGTGAATCATACACAAAGCACCCTGAACTCTAATAGTCCTTGTTTAAAACATGAACTTGATTAAATCTGTATAACTCATTCCTTTAAGTGCAATGAAAGTACAGTCATAGAATAATAAAATATTTAAATATCTTGATTATAGCACTTGAACACTCAAATGCTACCTTCAAAACCAATACTTCAGAAATTTCCCCCTAATACTGATCCCATCAGTTTGGGTTATTCCCCTCTCTTCTGCCTCACAGGGAGATGAAGGTGCAGCCACAGTGTAGGTGTGCCTGACATGTGGGTCATGCAAAGGATATGTCAGAGACACTGACCGGCAAGTGTAATGATACCTAAAATCTCCAAGAGAAGATGTGTGGTTGAATGTCTCTGCCTTGGGAAAAACCATGATAGGAAACCCAGTGTTCTGTGTAGGACATGTGCTTTCTGTTTGTCGAAATCTCTCTATTCAGTTTAACTCAAGCTAGTGCTCCATCCTTTTTCTAGACCCTAACCTGATGTTCTTTAAAATTATTCAACTTAAGTGATAGAAAAATATAAACAACTTGATCTAGATCCTTTATGTCCCTGGTGAAGACCAGATCAACTTGGTGGCAAGACTCCCACTGTCAGCTTTCCCCAGCTGATTATCTTCTAAGAGACTTTTCCTCCCACTGTCTGTATGTGGGGGAATTTGCAGGAGGAAAGAAATGAGGTATCATTGTCTTATGATAGACCCTGTAAGAGGCCAATCCTTCAGAAGTCTTCTCTAGAGGGCATGTGAGGACACATGGGTTTAGGATGGAGAGCAGACTGACAGTTGTTTCCATGACGCCTTTCATGAGGCAAGAGCAAGTTAGTAAATCAAGAAACACTTTCTATGCAAAGGTCTCATAGTACTGCCTGCAGTAAAGGTAAGTGGAGCTTAACCTCAGACCCTGCGAAAAAGTCATGCAGAGGTGCAGGGGCAGGAAGGACTTAAATGAACATGAGCAGCTATGATATGCACTTGGGCCTGGAATATGTCATAAGGAAGGGGTAAAGTTCTGTAACCATTCACAGGAGACAAGCGAGATTGGAAGAGAACCCAAAAGAGTCTTTACCTGACAACTGATGGGGAGGCTTGGAGGAGCTTGGGTGTGTGTGTGTGTGTGTGTGTGTGTGTGTGTGTGTGAGAGAGAGAGAGAGAGAGAGAGCTAATTTAACAAAGAAATATAACCAGATTTAAAGCAAGGAATGGTTGTTATTGAAGAATAAATAAGTGGTCCATCTTGGCTCTGTGCTATGTGCACACTCAGACATGGTTTAAAGGTATCTCCCAAGGGTTCACGTCTGAGACGCTCCTCTTTACTGTGTTGGGAAATGATACACTCTTTAATAAATGAGGCCCTGGCAATGGTGGAATTGGGTGGCTGGGTTGTAACTAAACCATGAAGGCAATACTATAGTGAGCAGATCAGTGCTTTTCATGAGATTTATGGCTTCTGTGAGCTCAGATGAGCCACGAGAGAGCTGAACAGGGTGTTATCAGAAAGACCACCCTACCTGCTTGACCTCTGCTCACCGCTGTTTCCCTTTCTCCTTTTGTGATACAACCTCAGGTGGGCAGCAGAGACCATCTCTTTGAAGGTACAAAACACCTGACCAGAAGCAACTCATGGGAGAAAAGTATTTGTTTCAGTTTACAGTTTTGAGGGGAAGTTTCATCATGGCGGGGAGAGCATGGCAAGAGCACACAGTCAGGCATTACCTCTCCACAGCAACCAGGAAGAAGCAGAGTGAGCTAAGTGCAGAAAGCAGGGCTGGCTATACCACTCCAAGGACCATGCTCAGTGACACACCACCTCCAGCAAGATTGCACCTTCCGAAGGGTCCACCAGCTGGGAATTAAGCACGAGGCTTAATCACAAACACCCAAGTCTGTGTGTGCATTTATATTTACACCACCACAGAGGCTAGATAAAGATCAGGTATAGCCTGATCTTGGACTTTCAGCCTCTAAAACTGTAATCAGAATAAATCTCTTTATAAGTATCTAACCTCAGATATTTTATCATAGCAATAGAAAATGGACTTCATACAGAAGAAGCCTTTGAAAACAGTAATAAACATTCACTGAGACAATATGACAAAAGCTGTTCATATGGAATCCTTCAGGAAATGCTTTCTAAAAATGTTTTTGTTTATTGGAGAAACATCCCCAGAATTCTATAGTGCAAAGATCAACTTGTAAATAGTTTAAATAGGCTGGGATGAAGGGGGGGAAGAGTCAGAACATGAAAAAAAAATTAGGAAGCTACTATATGGTATTGAACCAAACTGGAGGTGGTGAAACTTAGATTCCTGTATTCTTTTTATTATTATTATTATTATTATTATTATTATTATTATTACTATTATTATTATTTTATTTATTTTTGGAGAGAGACAGAGAGACAGACAGACAGAGAGGGAGAGGGAGACAGATAGAGATGGGCGCACCAGCAGTCTCTCAGCTGCTGTGAACGAAATCCAGATGTGTGCACCCCCTTGTGGTCAAGTGCGGCATTGCGCCCTTGTGTCACTTTGCATCTGGCTAAACGTGGGACCTGGAGATTGGAACCGGGTTCTTAGGCTTAGCAGGCAGGTGCCTTAACCGCTAAGCCATCTCTCCAGCCCTTCTGTTTTCTTTTTTGCTTGCCTTTTGACTCTAGCAGTTGATACATACACCTTTTTTTATTGAATCCTACATCTGCCAGCATGGTTACTTTAATAACTCGAAATAAGTTGTCCCAAGAATAATATGATTTAAAAGTTTCTTATGGACATGTTTTCCACCAAAAGCAATTTCTAGAATATGTTTTTTGTTACTTCTTTTTGTTAGACTTCTCTCTACTCAAGATTATATCCAGTGTCTTAGCCTACTCATTAATAAACAATGAAATTCCATCAAAGATTAAGTACAATAAAGTATAAAAACTGAACTGGGACACCTGAGCCCCATGTGGTCCCAGAACTTGGGACTCTGAGGTAGGAGGATTGCTGTGAGTACAAGGCCAGCCTGGGGCTACAAAATTAGTTCCAGGTCAGCCTGAGCTAGAGTGAGACCCTGTAGAGAGCTGCGAGGTGCCGCGCCTTAAAGATGGCGCTGGCTTCCGCCTTCCACCTTCCCGATGGCGAGTGCTCTCCTGGATAATTAAGTCCTTATTTGGCTTGGGCCGTGATCTAGGCTTGCTTCCGCATATGTGGACCTATCTGCATTCACCACGTGGCACACCAGGGTTGGCTGTTCAAAGGCTTCTTAAGTTTCGGGCGGGCTTTGCCCCGGGTCAGAAGATTGTTCAAGGTTCCTGAATAAACTGCTGAAAGAAGAGTCCGAGCGTTGCGTCTTCCTTGCTGGTCGAGGCGGTCGCGACAAGTGGTGGCCCGTACGGGGAACTCACTCGAGAGGGACTCAGAACTTTTTGCAGTCAGGGCAGTGCACTGGTAAGTTCCCAGGTAAGATGGGAATCCGCGACAAAAGCGGGTATTTTGCTCCTCTCGGTAGACAAAGAGGGAGCAGGAAGGGTTCACGGCGTAGCGAACCGAAAGTAAAAGTTTTAAAAGAATTTTTTGCAAGTTTAGCCATGGGCGCTTCTCACTCACTCCAATTTTTTGGCTCTGAATGAGCTGCAGTAAAAGTTTTAAAAGAATCTTTTGCAAGTTTAGCCATGGGCGCTTCTCACTCGCACCCAATTTTTTTGGCTCTGAATGAGCTGAAGTGCTCTCATAGAACAAATGGAAAGATCAAAATTAAGAAAAAGGGAGAAAAAGAGAGAGATGGGGGATCCCGGAAGCGGAGACTGCTGTGGAATGTCTCAATGCAAAGTTATGCCGTCTGCCCCCCCTCTGTACCCAGAGGGACGGGGTAGCGGCACGGGGCGTTCTTTTTGTCCGGAAGTCTGGAAAGCGGTGAGGACGGAGTTACAGTTAGCCTACCCAGTATTTCAGGTGCAACTCAGCAAAGAAGTGCTAGGCAAGGCCTGGGTTTTTCCTAGGGGCCACTGAGGAGGGTATTCCTATCACCTGGATGACTGAGGAGCCGGTGTGGATTCCTCAGTGGCCATTGTCCTCTGAGAAGTTAAAAGCTGCAAAACAACTTGTGACCGAGCAATTATCCCTAGGGCACATCAAGCCATCAGTGTCACCATGGAATACACCCATTTTTGTAATTAAGAAAAAATCTGGAAAATGGCGCCTACTGCAGGATTTGAGAGCAATCAATAGTCAAATGCAAATTATGGGCCCGGTGCAGCAAGGCTTACCGCTGCTATCATCATTGCCGGCTTCTTGGCACATAATTGTCATTGATATAAAAGACTTTTAGGGAATAGATATGAGGAGCCACTAGACTTTAAAGTAGTTAAGTCTTTAGCTGAATCCGTGAGAACTTATGGGATTACAGCCTCCTTTACCGTGGCTCAAGTGGAAGCATTGCAAAGACACTGTATGACACCTAGTGACTGGTCAGGGTTAGCGCGCGCCTGCCTGAGTCCAGGCCAATATTTAGGCTGGAAAGCGTTCTTAATTGAGTACGCTAATGAAGAGGATGCCGCTAATCAGGCCGCAGGTAACCCGGCCTGGGACAGGGACATGCTCTTGGGACAAGGACGCTTTGCAAATCAACAGACAGGCTATCCAATACAGGTTTTTATCCAGATCTTTGTCTAGTTTTCTATTGCAGAATTGGTCACTTGAATTTGAAGATACCTTAAAAGAATTGAGGCTGGCCGTAGTTAATGTGAATTCTACCCGCATGGACCTCTCTTTCGCATCTGGATTGTCATCTTGGCTGATCTCCGCTATGAATCATTCTGAAGGAGTGGGCGGGCATGGGGGCTTTAGCAGGCCTTCTGTTACTGGTCTCCTTGGTTTGCTTGTGGTGTCTATGTAAGATCAGAGTAACACAAAAACGGAATGCAGTCATGATCGTCCAGGCCTTCTCGGCTATTGAGGCAGGTCAATCTCCCCAGGCATGGTTAGCCACCATAAAAATGTAAACACCAGGCACAGGCTGCGAGGCAAAAGCACTGCAGGGAGAGTTAGCTGTGAAAGACTCTCTGAAGGGCAAGTCTGATTGCATGTGGGTTGGCATCCATGGTCCCACCTCCAGGGAAAAGATGCAAGACGGTTCTATGCCTATTTTAAGAGTTACTGGAGGTCAGACCTCTACCCTTGCCTGTTGCTTTGCGTGTTTTAAACAAAAAAGGGGGAACTGTAGAGAGCTGCGAGGTGCCGCGCCTTAAAGATGGCGCTGGCTTCCGCCTTCCGCCTTCCCGATGGCGAGTGCTCTCCTGGATAATTAAGTCCTTATTTGGCTTGGGCCGTGATCTAGGCTTGCTTCCGCATATGTGGACCTATCTGCATTCACCACGTGGCACACAAGGGTTGGCTGTTCAAAGGCTTCTTAAGTTTCGGGCGGGCTTTGCCCCGGGTCAGAAGATTGTTCAAGGTTCCTGAATAAACTGCTGAAAGAAGAGTCCGAGCTTTGCGTCTTCCTTGCTGGTCGAGGTGGTCGCGACAAGACCCTGCCTGGATAAAAAAAATGGGGTCATCTGAACAAAGTAGGTTGGTTGTATCAGTGTGAATATAATTATTGTGATATTCTACTTAGTTTTACAAGGTTCGATTCCCCAGGACCCACGTTAGTCAGATGCTCAAGGAGGTGCATTCATTTGGAGTTCATTTGCAGTAGCTGGAGGCCCTGATGCGCCTATTCTCTCTCTTGCTCTCCCTCAATCTCTGTCAAATAAATAAATGAAAATGAAGTATTTTTAAAAAATTCATAACTTCTAGAATCAGTGCAATGTTCATTTGTGAAACTCTGTGGAGTTTAAAGGCTGGACAGCAAAGAGTTACATGTCCACGGCCAGCAAACAGATGTCCCAGCTGAACGAGAGAGAGCAGATTTGTTTTTCCCCAACGTTTTTCTTCTCTTTGGACCCTCAGAAGATTGTGTGATGCTCACTCACTTTGGTGAAGATCTTCTTTATTTAGTCTATTGATTCAAATTCTAATCTAGTCTGTAAATACCTCCCCCAATAATGTTTTAAGAACATCCCTTAGTCTAATCAAGATGGTACAAAAGATTAACTATTACAGAAGGTATATCCAGAAACTGGTTGATTTCAAATAGCAAGAATTTGTTCTCTGAGATTTCGTGAGACTAGAAATCCAAAGCTGAGGTGTAGGCAGAGGTGTGGCCCCTCCTCATTCTTTACGAGGAGATCTTATCGTTTCCAGCTACTGATAGGCCTAGCTTAAATGTAATTACTGCCCTCATCTTGGCAAGGTCATTTTCTCACTGTGTTTCTTCTCTCTTAAGGACACCAAACAGTTTGGACTAGGAGCCCGTATTATTCAGTATGACCTCATCTAACTTAACTAATTATGTCTGTAATTGCTTATTTTAAATAAGATCTCATTCCAAGTTGCTGGGGAATACAGCTTTGCCATATCTTTTTAAAGGTACAATTCAGCAACCTAAATCAAAGACAAAATTACTTGGAGCATCAGCTTCCTGGGTTCTGGGGATTGAATTACACCATTGGCTTTTCTGGTCCTCCATCTTACAGATCATGTAGGACTTCTTAGCCTCTGCAATTGCATGAGTCAGTCTTCATAATAAACCCCTATTTAGATATTCTTATCTGCATCTATCTATACACATACCACACATACACAAGTACATCCTATTCATTCTGGGAATAAGGTCAGGAGTTACATTTGGATTTGTGATGCTTCTCTTATATAAAGATCTGTGTAAATATAACAGTGTTTATGTTATAAACACTGTATGATATGAGACTTATTTAATAGCCATGGTACATTGTGCATAATTTTAGTTTATATAATATTCTCTTTCATATATCTAAGTTGATTAACTCCTTAAATATTGGATTATTAGTTTCTGAGCTCTATCAAATATATAATTTATCCTAATTGTTAGGGTCACTTTGTGTTTTATCTAGTTCATGTTAATGAGATTAGAGCCTTTAGCATATTGGTAATCATAATATTAATTATAATGTCTAGGCTACTGATGCATATACAGATGATTATATTCTAAATCTTCACCTGTTTAAATCTTACAGGCTTTCTTCTCACAGTGATTTCTGTTTTATAGTCCGTCCATGTTTGACATTCACAAAGCTTCCTCATTGTGAGAAAAATCTTGGGTGCATTATTTTTTTGCATGAAACACTATCTCTTCTCAGAGTTAACTCTGAGCCTTTGGATTAGATTCTGATTAAATCTATGATGTGCCAAGCATCCAGATAGATATTTCAGGCAACTAATGTTTTCCTAGATGTTCTAGAAAAAATCAGTCCATTCTTTTTCCTGTCTAACTTTAGTTTCTTAGAACTTCTATTACCATGTGACTAATTTATAAATGTATGGACATACTGTCATATTTGCTATTAGTAAGAACTTATTAATGTTGCATAAATGCATTGATACAATCAGTAGCATATTCTATAGAATATATACTTGCTAAATATTAGACATTATATTTTAGCATTAATATTATTCTTATCTATTGTAATCCCAATGGTCACCATGAACTTCAAAACATATTCACATTTTTCTTCACTTGGAGTTCCATAACATTTGGCCAACTGTTTTTATAAACAAAAATGCTCTTCCATATTGGAAATCACCTGTATTTAGAGCAGGCTGATTCCTTCAGAAGTTATCTTTAGTATATTTCAAAACTTAATTCTACATCTAGCTGGATTAGTCCATGTTCCTAATTTTAGTGTAAAATCCATCATTTAGTCATATCTTTATTTAAGATTTTTATTTATTTGCAAGTAGAGAGAGAGAGAAGCGAGGCAGACAGAGAGAAAATTGGCATGCCAGAGCTTCTAGCCACCGCAAATGAACTCCAGATGCATGTGTCCCTCATGCATCTGGCTTACTTGGGTCCTGGAGAACTGAACCGGAATCCTTTGGCTTTGCAGGCAAATGCCTTAACTGCTAAACCATCTCTCCAGCCCCTTATATCTTTAACATTTTAAATGTCACATCTTTATGACAGGCCATGCATCTACTGCTACATTAATAAGTATAATAAGTACGTACATAGCAACTTCCCTCTCTGCATAGTCACCTGCTGCAGATAGCTATAAAAATGCTTGATACAGGGGCTGGAGGGATGGCTTAGCAGTTAAGGCATTTGCCTGCAAAGCCAAAGGACCCTGGTTTGATTCCCCAGGATTCATGTAAGCCAGATGCACAAGGTGATGCATGAGTCTGGAGTTCGTTTGCAGTGGCTAGAGGCCCTTGTGCGCCCATGCTTGCTCTCTCTCTCTCTCTCTCTCTCTCTCTCTCTCCGTCTCTCTCAAATAAATAAAACCTAAAAATAAAAACTAAAAAAAATGCTTGATACAAGGCTTGATCCACTCAAGACATTTATTTTCCCTTTAATTTTAAATCAATGAATTTTCTGGTATTTTTCCTGGTTTCTCCAAGATAATAGGTTAAGATCATTTGCTGATAATTTAACTTGAATGTCTTAACTTTTGTTGTATTCTGCAATTAACACCTGTCAGGTTTGCTCTTTTTATTGTCCCCATATACAGAATATTCTCATATATCTGGCTATGGTTAACCCTATAAAGCAAGAGCTTTATAAAAACACATCTAAAACTTCTATAGTGTCACAATGCTATTCTATAAGTGTATATTTCTTCTATCTGGGAAGTGAGCAGTATGTATTTTTTGTTGTTGTTGCTCAGATAGTTTATTTAAAATCAAGAGCAGTGTATTTACTGAAATATAGCTTTGCTCAGTGATTTATTTTGTGGTTTTCTTTTTGTTAAAAATAATAAAACACAGGGCCATACAGCATAATGGAACTGTATTGCTGGAGACTCAAAGTGATATCAAGATCTTCACATATTGTTCAGCTCTTTTCTTTACATACACAGAACCAATTTTCTAATTAGCTAATTTGTCCAAAGTCATATAATTTAACCTTAGTTGAATAATAATTTAACATAAGAATTATAATATCTTCTGGAGATTTTAAGTAATATCTCTTTTTTTGTTAATTAGTATACTTATAGACAATCAACTAAAACAGTTGATTCAGATAACATATAGTAAGTATTCATTAAGTATTTACACAGTGAAAGAATAAAGAAATCTTTATAATATGCAGAAAGTTTAGCAGAAATCTAGAGTAACAAAATATAATTTTCTCACATCAATGATAATACCATAAAATGACATGTCCAGCCTTAACAGGTGATGCACATATCTATGACTTTATACACAGTAGAGATTGTAGACCAACTGTGATACTAATCCAGGTGTTACAAATAAATCTTGAAATATCTGTATCCCAGAGTTATTAAATACTAGGCTTCTAAAAGCCATTTTAGACATTGCTGTTGCCTTCTTTCCCTCTACTCAGTCAATAAAATGCCTTCATTCCAGACATTGTGCTAAGTCTTAAGAAGATAGTGTATACATTGGCAATCTCTGCTAGAGTTTATGGCAGAACTTGCAAGTATTAAACACCATTTAGTCAAACAAATGTTAGATGCAAACATGATCTGTGCTGAGAAACAAAAGTGCTCCAGGAGCACATGACCAGGGAAGCTGATCTAATTGCACTGGCAGAGCTGCTCCCTTGAGGAAGTGCTAGGAAACCTTGGATAGAGGGAGGGAGCCCAGGTAGAGACAGGTATTTCCTGAAAGCTCTTTGGGGAGACTGAATAGACCACGTTCAGGAAAAGAGAAAGACCTCAGGATCTACCTTGTAGGAAAATTTAGTTTGTATAGGCCAATGATCTGTTCATTTACTCTAGGTTACATTTAGGTAGGATAACTTCACTTTATTAATGCCAGATTGCCCTTCTATGGCTGAGGTGAAACCACACATCATTGTTACTATAAAACAGTCTTCTTACATATTTGCAGATCTCAGCCTCACTACTCTCAGCACTGATTTTTCACTTTTTCACTAGATTAAGTTTTGTCCTAAACAATGTTTTCTATAGTAAAATACACATTCATTGAAGAAAGTTTGTTTATGTAGAAAGTAACTATTACTATTATTTATCATTGTTTGGAAACCTTTGAATGTTTGATTCCTAGAACTCTGGTTCTCATTCTATCTTCTATTGTATTATATAGATTTTTAGAGAGATGATAGGAAGTCTTTGTGGATCAAATGCTCAGAATTTTAAGATTGATTATTTTTAAAATTACAGTCCCATCCATCTCACAGTGATCATTCTCATGAGCTTATAATACTTTAATCTATCACATAGGTGTTAAATGACATTCCTATTTCCTGCTAATTCGTTGGTGTGAAATCTCCAAACTAAATTTGATATTTTTAAAAAATGTTAAGACAGACAATTCATATGCAGTCTATCATGTGGAATCCATTATAGCCTTGCTGTACAGATGGACATTCAACTGCCTTGTTTTAATCTTTAATATGCCCCAAGTATAAATATGACTGAATACTTTACATTTTACTATTTAGTTACAATTATTTTGGGGATCTTTAAGAGAAAAGGCCACTTGGTGTTTTGTTCCTTCAATTTATATTTATACTGAAATGTGCTTAAATATTGAGTTTGACTAGCGCTTCTTTTACCCTAAACAAATATTTCAAAATAGCAAAGATGGAGAGACGGCTTAGTGGTTAAGGCACTTGCCTACAAAGCCAAAGGACCCAGGTTTGATTCCCCAGGATCCACATAAGCCAGATGCACAAGGTGGTGCATGTGTCTGGAGTTTGTTTGCAACAGCCAAAGGACCTGGCACGCCCATTCTCACTCTCTCTCTATCTGCTTCTTTCGCTCTCTCAAATAAATAAAATAAATTAATAAAAAAATAGCAACGATTCTGCAGTTAATGAAAATTGAGAAGTTACAGACAGAATTTACAGGGAGAGCAATACCAACACACACACATACAAGCATATGTGCACAAACACACATGCACCCACATGTACATGCACACACAGCATGAGAGTGCACAATTAGGTTGTCTATACTGAGTAAAGAGATGGTGATATATGTGAGAAAAGCTTTCAAAAGATTTTATGACACAATCACATTTTCATCCCATCCTCTACTGATAGCTTTATTTCTGAGTCATTTATTGTTCCCGATCTTGTTTATCAAGAAGAGTGGCTATGGCCCTCAATGCTTTTAAGGTCCTTTATAGTGACTGGAATCTTGAAACGTGTTGGTAATGGGGAGGTTATGCTGGGATATATTATTTGTACTTTAGTCATTCTAAAAACCCATTTATATTTTTGTTTAAAAATTGTTTGTGGGCTGGAGAGATGGCTTAGCGGTTAAGGCACCTGCCTCCTAAGCCTAAGAACACTGGTTCCAATCTCCAGCGGTTCCAATCTCCAGGTCCCACGTTTAGCCAGATGCAAAGTGATGCAAGGGAGCAATGCTGCACTTGACCACAAGGGGGCGTATGCATCTGGATTTCATTCACAGCAGCTGAGAGGCTACTAGCTGCCCATCTCTATCTGTCTTCCTTTCCCTCTCTCTCTGTCTCTCTCTGACTCTCTCCAAAAAAAAAAAAAAAAAAAAAAATCATTTGTAGCTTGTCTTGATTGCATTGACATTTCAAGTTCAAAGTATAAATGATTTTTTGGAAGTGAAAAGATAACTATATCCTTTTGTGAATTCCTAGTGTGTAGACAGGAGTAACACTGTAAATCACATGTTAGTCCTCAGAAGTTATGTGGGTAACAGGGGACAAGAATACATGCCAAAGTAGAGGAGCATGTGAGACTAAAACTTAGAGAACCAAACTTTGTCCTCATCTATTAAGTTTTAGTCTCACAATGCTACCTTTGAGAAAAGACTTTTTTTTTTTTTTTTTTTTGTTTTGTTTTGTGTTTTGCTTACTGTGCCTGCGTTCATTCTTGTGAGCTGGGGTTGAGGCAGCATTCCCTTCTGACTTATTCTGATTTGAATTCTAAATTGATTGAACAAACCCCACATTAACACATTGGCATTATTCTGTGGGCATAATGCAGTGATTGTTAGAGAAGTGTGGCTTCAAAGTCCACCCAGGGTGTCATGTAGTAGTAAATGGATCTTTTGTTGGTTCTGGGGGTTGGATTATTTTTCTTTGTCTTGCTGATTTTGAGATTGTTGGACAGAAATTTAACTTTTTCTGCTTTCACTTTGGCAAGAGATTAAAACATCTCAATCGTGTTTCTTCAAAAGGCTTCATTGACTCCCATAAAACTTTGTTTCTGAATTAACTTTTATCTCCTGAAAAGCTTTGGGTAGGACAAGCAAGGCATTTACATGACATTTGCAACAATTAGAAAGACTGACCTTTGGTCACTGAGTTAAAAAAGATTGGATGCTGTAATGCCAATTGATTGTGTGATTGTTCCAGCCTCACTCAGAAAGGGTTTCAGCTGAAGAGTCTTTGTCTAAGGCAAGATTGGGAGCCCAGCTGCATCTGCCTGGGTAATTGAAAGCCTTTGTGTAAATGGTGAGCCCTGCTCTGATATTTGATCAGCTCCTGTTTTTATCCCAATCTCTTTCTACATCAGTAAAGTGTGCATATAATGCTGGGCTTTGTAATCTGGTTGCCTCTATACTGTCACCTTTGGATGATTGGTCTGATGGAAAGAAGATTCACATGGTTAGCTAATAACACAGAATGACTGATCCATACCAAGCTGAGTTAGAACCATGACATTGTGTTCAGTGCAGCAAGTCTCTACAGCCAGATGAGCTATGTGGCTTCCCTGCTTGGACTGATCAAACTAACTAGAGTATTTGCAAGGTCTTTAAATCCTAGGATTAAATCGCCAGGCTTCACTGCTCACTGGAAGAGAAGAAGATGGAGGGAGCCTTTTAAAAAAAAGTAAAGAAACTCACATAACTTTGTCCCCACACTTGCATAAATACTGTGCTATATTCAATGACAAGAAAATGCAAAGCTAAATAGGGCATACTATTTCCTCACATTTTTTTTTTTTTTTTTTTTTTTTTTTTTTTGGTTTTTCGAGGTAGGGTCTCACTCTGGTCCAGGCTGACCTGGAATTAACTATGTAGTCTCAGGGTGGCCTCGAACTCTCGGCGATCCTCCTACCTCTGCCTCCCGAGTGCTGGGATTAAAGGCGTGCGCCACCACGCCCGGCTTTTCCTCACATTTTTAAAGAAATGAACTTTAATCTAGTGGTGGTCACATGTAAAATGCCCCCATAGACATGCATATGTAGGAATGAATACTTAATGCCTTGTAGTGGGGGTGTTCTGGAAGTTTATGGGAACTTTAGGAAGTAGAGCTGTGTTGGAGGAATTGTGTCACTCCAGACAGGCCTCGAGGTTTTGTAGTCCAATCCCATTTGCTATCATTTTTCTTGCCTTTCTCCTTGGTAATGTGAGGATATGACACCAGCTTTCTTCTCCTGCCATGTTTTTCTTGTCATGTTGTACTCTATACTGTGAACCTTGAAGCCCCAAAAAGTCTTTCCTATCCTAAGATGCTTCTGGTCAGTTATTTGTCCCAGCAATGAGATGGGAACTGGTACAACTCTCTGGTGTCTTTTTGTTTTAAATAGTAATCTCAGAAAATTGCAATCCATTTTTCTGCCCGAAGGGACTAGGAACAATGTTGCTCAGCAAAAATGTGCTTGGCATTTAGGACAAGAGAGTTCTTTGATGCTTTTTGTTGTGTGTGACTTTCCCAGGGCTGCAGCATGTTTTGTGCACCTGACTCCCTGGGACACAGATACCAGTGACATCTTTTCATCCTGATAGAACACACAGTACCTCCTTTATCATCCTGACCTCCCACATTTTCAGACTTTACTTGTCAGCTGTGGAGTGGAACCAGAACAAGCAGATACAAAAAAAAAAAAAAAAAAAAAAACATAAAACATAGTAGGGTAGGAGGATCACTGTTAGTTCAAGGCCACCCTGAGACTACATAGTTAATTCCAGGTCAGCCTGGGCCAGAGTGAGACCCTACCTCGAAAAACAAAAACAAAACAAACACAAACAACAATAAAAAAAAAACATAGTAGATTGTATGGTTTGGAAAATTTTGACAATATGGATGCATGTGCATTATAAATAGTTTGTTATATATTTTAAAACTTGAAATATGAAGAGAAATAATCACCCTTAAAATTTTATGAACTTGTAGAGAACCTCAGTTTTACAAATTTGAGTTTCAGTTTTTCAAGTTACTCTTCTTTCAATACAACCTCGAGATGCATGATTTGAGTTGACAAACTCACTGAGATATGGCAGGAATTTCCATTAATGAGCACATTTTGTTTATAAAGGCCAACTCTCTTATCCTCTAAGATGTGATCTCCTGCTTTCAAAGGACCTGGAGATTTGCATCACAAACACATGATTTTGTGGTCAGCAGAGAATGGAAGACTTGTCTGGGCTCAGAAGGTGACTGAACAAGTGTTTTCTTCATGACTGAGATGCAGGTATCTGTCGGGTTTAGAGTTCTTTCATTTGGAAGTTGGTAAACAAAATGTAGGAATTTATTTCTACATACATGGTTTTATCTTAATTTTGTAGATTAGATGTGAATACTATGTCTAGCCAAATTTACTTCACATATGCTTAAGTAGAAATGTGTTGTTCCTGAATTGGTTTAATATTAATTTTGCCTTCAAATGGAAATAGTGTTCATCATACCTAACAATTACTTTGGAGATAAAACTCAGTCACCATGCATTTTGCTAATATCAAGTATATAGTTAAAATACCAGTAATCATGACAAATATTTACATGGCAATCATCACATGTCAAAATGTGAAGAAGTTTAAAAATTGGAAAAATAAGTTTTCACTAATATACAAACATTAGGAGAACTCTTGAAAGATCACAGTTAGTAGAGAATTGAAATAGAATAAATTGAAACAAGTTGAAGAAATATTTTCCATAAGTTCATAATCCTAAATTTTCCATGTAGTAAAAACATTATCCCTAAATACTTATTTGATCATATTTGTGTCTTAACCTCACTTTTATTCCACTGAATATTTTTTTTTCCTCTGATAGACTTTGCTCAAGAAGTCTCCAAGTGTTGGGCTGTAGAGATAGATCAGTGGTTAAAGCACTTGGCTGCAAAGCCTAATGACCCAGTTTTGGTGCCTCAGTGCCCATGTAAAACCAGATGTACTGAGTGGTGCATTCATCTGGGGTTCATTTGTAGTAGCTGGAGGCCTCCTAGCCTGCTTGCTCTCTCTCCCTCGATCTTCTTGCAACAAAATAAATAATTTTAAAAAATCTCCAAGTTAAACATCGTTCATCTCCATTCAGACGGATCCTTTGACAAAGTCTAACATCCATAGAGATAAAAATACATCAATCAACAGAAGTAGCAAGAAATAAAGAAAAGCTAACCCATACGGCTTCTTCAAAAGAGGACTTTGAGCCAAACGGACTCTGGAGTTCTGGATTCATGCTGTTTTCATACTTCTTTTGAAGTCAGTGCACTAGGCTGCAGGATGCCGACCCATATTGTGTTCTTCTTTGGGGGCCCACCATGAAATTGCATTGATTGCTTCTTCCAGTCCCAAAACGTAGGCTTTTCTTTTCTTTTCTTTTTTTCCTTTTTGGTTTTTCAGGGTAGGGTCTCACTGTATCTCAGGCTGACCTGGAATTCACTACATAGTCTCAGAGTGGCCTCGAACTCACGGTGATCCTCCGACCTCTGCCTCCCGAGTGCTGGGATTGGCGTGTGCCACCACGCCTGGCAAAATGTAGGCTTTTTGAACCTTCTTCCATTTCCATTTTCAGAATAATTTTCTTTTTGTAATAGATAGACTTTTCTATTCTGTGGCAAAATACCTGAGAGAATGACTTAAAACAGTGTGCTAGTTTAATTGTGATCATGCCCCATAGACATGCATATGTAGGAATGAATACTTAATGCCTTGTAGTGGGGGTGTTCTGGAAGTTTATGGGAACTTTAGGAAGTAGAGCTGTGTTGGAGGAATTGTGTCACTCCAGACAGGCCTCGAGGTTTTGTAGTCCAATCCCATTTGCTATCATTTTTCTTGCCTTTCTCCTTGGTAATGTGAGGATATGACACCAGCTTTCTTCTCCTGCCATGTTTTTCTTGTCATGTTGTACTCTATACTGTGAACCTTGAAGCCCCAAAAAGTCTTTCCTATCCTAAGATGCTTCTGGTCAGTTATTTGTCCCAGCAATGAGATGGGAACTGGTACAACTCTCTGGTGTCTTTTTGTTTTAAATAGTAATCTCAGAAAATTGCAATCCATTTTTCTGCCCGAAGGGACTAGGAACAATGTTGCTCAGCAAAAATGTGCTTGGCATTTAGGACAAGAGAGTTCTTTGATGCTTTTTGTTGTGTGTGACTTTCCCAGGGCTGCAGCATGTTTTGTGCACCTGACTCCCTGGGACACAGATACCAGTGACATCTTTTCATCCTGATAGAACACACAGTACCTCCTTTATCATCCTGACCTCCCACATTTTCAGACTTTACTTGTCAGCTGTGGAGTGGAACCAGAACAAGCAGATACAAAAAAAAAAAAAAAAAAAAAAACATAAAACATAGTAGGGTAGGAGGATCACTGTTAGTTCAAGGCCACCCTGAGACTACATAGTTAATTCCAGGTCAGCCTGGGCCAGAGTGAGACCCTACCTCGAAAAACAAAAACAAAACAAACACAAACAACAATAAAAAAACATAGTAGATTGTATGGTTTGGAAAATTTTGACAATATGGATGCATGTGCATTATAAATAGTTTGTTATATATTTTAAAACTTGAAATATGAAGAGAAATAATCACCCTTAAAATTTTATGAACTTGTAGAGAACCTCAGTTTTACAAATTTGAGTTTCAGTTTTTCAAGTTACTCTTCTTTCAATACAACCTCGAGATGCATGATTTGAGTTGACAAACTCACTGAGATATGGCAGGAATTTCCATTAATGAGCACATTTTGTTTATAAAGGCCAACTCTCTTATCCTCTAAGATGTGATCTCCTGCTTTCAAAGGACCTGGAGATTTGCATCACAAACACATGATTTTGTGGTCAGCAGAGAATGGAAGACTTGTCTGGGCTCAGAAGGTGACTGAACAAGTGTTTTTCTTCATGACTGAGATGCAGGTATCTGTCGGGTTTAGAGTTCTTTCATTTGGAAGTTGGTAAACAAAATGTAGGAATTTATTTCTACATACATGGTTTTATCTTAATTTTGTAGATTAGATGTGAATACTATGTCTAGCCAAATTTACTTCACATATGCTTAAGTAGAAATGTGTTGTTCCTGAATTGGTTTAATATTAATTTTGCCTTCAAATGGAAATAGTGTTCATCATACCTAACAATTACTTTGGAGATAAAACTCAGTCACCATGCATTTTGCTAATATCAAGTATATAGTTAAAATACCAGTAATCATGACAAATATTTACATGGCAATCATCACATGTCAAAATGTGAAGAAGTTTAAAAATTGGAAAAATAAGTTTTCACTAATATACAAACATTAGGAGAACTCTTGAAAGATCACAGTTAGTAGAGAATTGAAATAGAATAAATTGAAACAAGTTGAAGAAATATTTTCCATAAGTTCATAATCCTAAATTTTCCATGTAGTAAAAACATTATCCCTAAATACTTATTTGATCATATTTGTGTCTTAACCTCACTTTTATTCCACTGAATATTTTTTTCCTCTGATAGACTTTTGCTCAAGAAGTCTCCAAGTGTTGGGCTGTAGAGATAGATCAGTGGTTAAAGCACTTGGCTGCAAAGCCTAATGACCCAGTTTTGGTGCCTCAGTGCCCATGTAAAACCAGATGTACTGAGTGGTGCATTCATCTGGGGTTCATTTGTAGTAGCTGGAGGCCTCCTAGCCTGCTTGCTCTCTCTCCCCTCGATCTTCTTGCAACAAAATAAATAATTTTAAAAATCTCCAAGTTAAACATCGTTCATCTCCATTCAGACGGATCCTTTGACAAAGTCTAACATCCATAGAGATAAAAATACATCAATCAACAGAAGTAGCAAGAAATAAAGAAAAGCTAACCCATACGGCTTCTTCAAAAGAGGACTTTGAGCCAAACGGACTCTGGAGTTCTGGATTCATGCTGTTTTCATACTTCTTTTGAAGTCAGTGCACTAGGCTGCAGGATGCCGACCCATATTGTGTTCTTCTTTGGGGGCCCACCATGAAATTGCATTGATTGCTTCTTCCAGTCCCAAAACGTAGGCTTTTCTTTTCTTTTCTTTTTTTCCTTTTTGGTTTTTCAGGGTAGGGTCTCACTGTATCTCAGGCTGACCTGGAATTCACTACATAGTCTCAGAGTGGCCTCGAACTCACGGTGATCCTCCGACCTCTGCCTCCCGAGTGCTGGGATTGGCGTGTGCCACCACGCCTGGCAAAATGTAGGCTTTTTGAACCTTCTTCCATTTCCATTTTCAGAATAATTTTCTTTTTGTAATAGATAGACTTTTCTATTCTGTGGCAAAATACCTGAGAGAATGACTTAAAACAGTGTGCTAGTTTAATTGTGATCATGTTATGTTCCCCCACAATCGCAGATATATATATATATATTTTTTTGGGTTTTGCGAGGTAGGGTCTCACTCTGGTCCAGGCTGACCTGGAATTAACTATGTAGTCTCAGGGTGGCCTCGAACTCTCGGCGATCCTCCTACCTCTGCCTCCCGAGTGCTGGGATTAAAGGCGTGCGCCACCACGCCCGGCTTCGCAGATATTTTTAAGGTTACGCTTCATGCTTAAGTCTCCAGCATTTTGCTGGAGGGGGAATGTTACTGGGGATGGATCTGAATTCCAATCCAAAGTTGTGTGGGGAGCAGTTTGAGTTCTGGGACCCTGGTTACTGTTTGTTGGTTTTTGCTTGCTACAGTTCTCTTGCCCCCCCCCCCCATACACCTTTAATGCATGGAAGTATGCAGTTTCTTCCGCCATTTGATGGAAACTCCCCTGGATCTAAAAGCCTGAAATAAACCCATTCTTCCCATAAACCATGTCTGCTTAGATGTTTGTCCCAGCACCTTGGAGCTGACTTCAACAAACAGCAAAGACTGATCTTACCTCATGGTTTCTAAGCTTCCTGTCCATGGTTACTGGCTCCATTGCTTCTGTGGTCCGAGAGCAGAGCATGGTGAGCAGAGATGCTCATTTCATGACACACGGGTATGACACATGATACTACTTCCTCTGACTCGACGCTGCCTTCAGAAGATTCCATCACCTTCCAACAATGCCATCCGATTATGAAACCCTTAGTGGATAAACCCATCAAGAACGTTAAGATCATTCACCTCTCCAAGGGAACCAAACTTGAGCACACTATCATTTCCAATACTTGTGGATGTCTGTATTACCATCCTATGACCGTTACAAGTTATCACAATGTAATGGCTTAAACTGTGTACATTTATTGTCTTAGAGTTCTGTAGGTGAGAAGTGTGATAGCCATCTGACTGAGATCATACCATCTTGCCCTCACAGCTACATTGCTTTCTGGAAGCTTGTGGGCTGGTGGGAAGGGTGGGGGAACGGGACGACTCTGTTCTCTGACTTTTCACATCTCCTAGAGATAACATGTTTCTTGGCTTATGACTCCCTATGTCAGTATTCCAAGCCACAAATAGTACATTTCTCTGAACATTATACGTGTGGTTATGCCTTCCTCTGTCCAAGCTGAGAAAGATGTATTGCTTTTAACATTCCAAGTGATTACATTGGGCTCATTTGAATCATCCTGGATGTTATCCACATTTCAATACCCTTGATTTTTAATTGCAGACACAAAGGTCCTTTGATAAGTAAGGATAAAACATGGTGAGAATGCTTTTGCCCTCCCGAAAAGTCATGTTGAAATGCAAGCCCTCGAGATGATGGCATTGGGTCTTTGGGAAGTGACCAAATGCAATCACCAAAACAGAGCACTCCTGAATGGGATTAGTGCCATCTAAGGGTGACATGAAAAACTCTATGCCTCTTTTATCCCATTAGGAAACTGAAAAGAGTGAAAAGATCTGTGGAGGAAATAGCCCCTCATCCAGCACTAGTCAGCCAGCATGTTAATCCTTGACTTCCCAGCCTCCATAAGTGTGAGAGAAATTGCATATGACTATTCACTACCTACCTATGGTATTTTATTACGGCAGTCTGAAGGAATGATGATAAGAAACTGCATATTTGAAGTTGTTATTTTGCCTACTCTCCCAGTATTTTGTTCAATGGCATAGAAACTGCCTTCATTCTAGACAGTTTTGTCAGTGACTGTGAGACCCAAACCTCTATCAATCATATTACCATCTACGCAATTTAAAAAAAACACAGGAAAGAAGTTATGTAAGGAAGAGTAAAGTATATACACTATCTTTAACTTATTTTGTAAGGTAAGTAAAATCCCTCATCTCTTAGGAATTTCTATCATTTTCACCCAAAGATCTAACTATCTACCTATCCATCCATCCATCCATCCATCCATCCATCCATCCATCCATCCTCCTACCTGTCATCTATCTATCTCGCAAGTGGTCCATTTTCGTGTGTTTACATCATGAGTTTACCCCCTACCCCCACTGGCACATAGCGATTGTGGATATTTAGGAGATACAATGTAACATTTCAACAAATGTACACAAAATGTGATTATATTAGTATAACTGCATATCCAGCATTTCAAACATTCATCATTTCCTTGTGTTAAGAACATTCAAATTCCTCTCTATTTGTGGCCAGATGTGGTGGTGCATGCCTTTAATCCCAGAATTCAGGAGGTCAGGGTAGAAGGATCGCTGTGAGTTCGAGACCAAACTGAGACTGCAGAGTGAATTCCAGGTCAGCCTGGGATAGAGTGAGACTCTACCTTGAAAAACAAAACAAAAATCCTTTTTAAAAATCCTTATTTTCTCTCTAAAAATCCTTATTTTGAAATATGTAGTTATTGGAAACTATATTTACTCTACTGTGCTACAGAACCTCAGAAGTTCCTTCTCTCCAGGTGCTCTATTGTGTTACTTAGCCATTCTCTGACTACCCTCTCTACCACTCCACCATTCCTTTCCTTGAGTATCCATCACTCCACTGTGCTCTTCAATGAGATCATTTTTAACCTCCAAACATAAATTAGAATATGATATATTTGTTTTTCTGTACTTGGTTTATTTCATCCAGATTTAGTGTCCTTAAGATCTATCCATGTTGACAAATTTTATGGTCAATCTTGATTATCAACTTGATGGGATTTAAAGTCACCATGACTACACAACTGTGCATGTATGGGTATGTTTCCAGAAAGTTTTAATTAAGCAGGGAAGACTCACACTTAACGTGGGCTGTACCATCCCATGAGCTGGGGCTGTGGACTCAATAAAAAGGAGAAAATGGGGCTGGAGGGATGACTTAGTGGTTAGGGCATTTGCCTGCAAAGCCAAAGGATCCAGGTTCAATTCCCCAGGACCCACGTTAGCCAGATGCACAAGGGGGCACACGTATCTGGAGTTTGTTTGCAGTGGCTGGAGGCCCTGGCATGCCCATTTTCTCTCTCTCTCTCTCTCTCTCTTTCTCACTCCCTCTTTCTCTTCAAATAAATAAATAAAAATTAAAAATGGAGAAAATGAACTGAGCACCATAATTCATCTCTTTCTGCCTCCGACTCTGGATGTGATGTAACCAGCCATCTACCTTGCAATGGTAGATTATATCCATTGAATAGAAGCCAAAAGAAACCATGATTCCCTTGAGTTGCTTCTTGTTAGGTCACCAAACACTGAGTACACCAGCATGTTAATCCTAGACTTCCCAGCCACCATAAATGTGAGAGAAATTTCATTTACTTATTAGCTACCTTGTGGTATTTTATCATGTCAGTCTGAAGTGATGCCAAAACACACAATGAGAATGGTAATACACCACAAATGTCACAATTTTATTATTTTTATGGGAGAATATTTCTTGTGTACATAAGGCCACATTTTCTTTTTCTATTCATCCATAGATGGACATCTTAGTTATTTCCATTTCTTAAGAATTTTGAATATTTCTGCAATAAAAATGAGAGTACAGATGTTTCTTTGATACGTAATGTTTTCTGAAACATTAATGTAGCAGTACCTTTCTCAAGGTTGGGCCAAAATACCCAACTAGAAGTAGCTTATGAAAGTAGCTTTATTTGCCGTTACAGTGTTCAGGGGAAGTTTTATCTTGGTGGGGAGAGCTAGGCAGAAAAACAGCTAGGCAACACCTTCAAATCAACCTCAGGAAGGAAGTAGTAAGAGTGACTGCTAGCACTGGCCACAGGGGCTGGGCTATAAAACCCGGTGTCTGACCCAGTGACATTTCTCCTCCAGCAAGACTCTACCTCTAAAGGCTCCACTAGTTGGGGATCAGGTATGAAACCTAACCGCAAACACATTAGGCTATAGGATTTGGGGGGACATTTTACATTCAAACCACCACAATGTAGAAGACAAATTTATCCAACTTAAGCAGTATGGTGCTGCTGTAAAAGAAGCTGATCATTGCAGCACAATCTTTTCCAGCACAGATATCCTGGACTGAATAGGGGCAATCTTAAGTATTTTCATCACATCTCCTCAGCCTAAGCAGAACCCAATCTTTTAATATAACAATGATCATCCTTAACCATGATTCATTCACATTTTTGTTATAAGAACAGATGAAACACACTTGCTCATCAAACAGTGACAAAAACAAAAAAAAAAAAAAAAAAAAAAAAAAAAAAGCCCCTGCAAGACTCATTGTAACACAGTAGTGTGAAAACTGAGCGGAGACCAAGGACAAGCATAAATTGACAGCCACATGGAAATTCCTAGGGTGTGTGACAGTTAGGTTTCTTAGACTCACAGAAAAGAAAGTACGAAGTTCATCTGCAAGGATTAAAAATAGCTTGTGTACCCTGTTCTCCAACCACATTTAAGCCTCTTTGGTTTAGAAATCTTCTGAGTCCTGAAATTTGCAAACGTTCTCAGACTAGGACAGGCCGGTTGAGCACAAGGCAGCCATCTTCAGATGATTTCACAGCACGTGCACACCTCAATGGGACAATTTGATTTAATCCAGGTTGCCCCTATTCACTCTGAAAAATTGAATACTTCCGGGTAAGATTGAAATATATAACTTAATGTTACAGTTTTGAATGCAAATTTGCTTTTATTGGAAGAAAAATGGATTTCTAGATATAGATATTAAAAGGTGTTTATATCCAAATATAAGGGAGTGCCAAAACTCACAGAACTAACTGTGTTTTAATCAAAATTCTGCCAGGTTCTTTTAAAAAAAATTTTAAATTATTTTTTATTTATTTTTGGAGAGAGAGACACAGAGAGATAGACAGAGGGAGAGAAAGGACAGAGATGGGCGTGCCAGCAGTCTCTCAGCTGCTGTGAGCGAAATCCAGATGTGTGCGCCCCCTTGTGGCCAAGTGTGGCATTGCACCATTGTGTCACTTTGCATCTGGCTAAACGTGGGACCTGGAGATTGGAACCGGGTTCTTAGGCTTAGCAGGCAGGTGCCTTAGCCGCTAAGCCATCTTTCCAGCCCCTGCCAGGTTCTTTTTGACAGAATGAACAAGAGAACTGATGAAATTATGCCAGTAGTGTTTGATAGGGTAAAAGACCTCGGAAGTAGGAGGAAATTATCTTCACTCCTTGCCTGAGCAAACAAGAGAAAGTCCAGAAATTCAGCGAAGAAAATAAGATGATGAAGTTGACAGTTTTCTAAGAATGACAATGATGTTCTTTTCTCACACAGCCATACTCAATAAATTCAATTGACTAAAACAATTAGAGTAAGTATAGATAAAATACATGAAGGCGTCTTCTGATTAAGTGGTACACTTTTAGAAAGAGAGCATCATAAAATTAGGTCAGCAATCCATGGATAAAAGAGAAACAACAAATTTCTAGTTAAATTCTTTCTTCTTGTCATTTTTTCCTTGGGGAAAAAAAGTTTTTAAAGCATAAAAACTGATGAAATACCACAACACTATAAGTATATAATGAGAGGAAAATATTACTTAGGAATTAAAAGCATAATTATTGATACCATAGATCACTGACTGTCATCTGTTTCTAGTCAATGTAGAAAACAGACCTTTCCTTATATATCTGAGAGAAGAGGTAGAAGGTTTTTAAAGTCTTCAATGATAAAGGTGTGAAATCATCTCAAAATACTTAAAAAATACTCTACTAAAGTGTTCATCTCAAAACTAATTAGCTTCTGTAGATTTTGCTGCATTATGCATATTCTTTTTTTGGGGAGGAGGGGGTTTCGAGGTAGGGTCTTGCTCTAGCACAGGCTGACCTGGAATTCACTATATAGTCTCAGTGTGGCCTTGAACTCTTGGTGATCCTCCTACTTCTGCTTCCTGAGTGCTGGGGTTAAAGGCATGTACCACCACACCTGGCTGCATGTTCTTCTTAACTAAATATTGACCACAACTCCAAGCTTAATGTTAAATTATTTTTATGAGTTATAACATAGTACTTTTTCTGTACTAGCTGAGAAGGATTAAAGTATTTTCTCAAGCTTTACTGGCAGAATTCTTACCTTTTAATTCATACAAAATCTTCAAAGGCCTTCAGACTTTTTTTCCCTCATAAAAAAGTCACAGAAAGATGTGGTGGCTTAAAAAAAAAAGGCTATTATCAAAACACAAACTGCCATGACATACATTTAGTCCTTCAGTCTATTGTCCAAGTAGAAACAATGTCAACAATCCTTGGAGGAATGGCTGATTTAATTAAATGCTTGGAGAAAAATTCTGTATTGTGTTGAGTTGTTGACAAGAAAGTAAACCTTGACATATATTCAATATCAATTATGTAGAAAACAGTCAGCTATCACACAAGAAACAAAAAATATGTTTTTTCCATTGGAAATCTGTTGCTTCAAGAAGCCAGGGTTATACCTGGAGAAATTGTAAGCAAAACTTTTGTCAGGTTAGGATAACCTTAAAGGTCAAGGTTCACATCAAAACTGTGTGAAAGGTTTCCCTTTCATGTTCTAGAAATCCTCATGCTGGGCGGCCCCCAGACATTTCTGTGAGATATCCCGAAGCTTTGCTTGGCTCTGTGGGTAGCAGCTACCAGGAAAGCTCCTATCCCTTCTGAAATCCAGGCAGAGTGAGAGAGAGGGGTTTCCATGGCAGTTTCCAATTCTCCATTCAATTGTCAGCATTCCTACTGATTTACATTGGCTGCTGTAAAGGATCAAAGGAGGGTAAGTTGTGTTGCAAATAAGTATCAGGAAAGCCAGGACCAATCTGAGCATTGTGACACTTCTGGTGGTCTTGAAGTAGGTAAGCACAGGGAATGGCTGAGTCACCCAAGACACTGCTTGTTTTGAGTAGTAACCCCACCCTTCTCCTAAACACTGCATCCAATAACCTGTTGGGGCCCTGAGACCATCACCTGTACAGAAGTGAATATAGTTAACCCCACAAGATGGTGAGTTTCCCCTCCCCTTCGTGATCAGTACCCATTAACATATATTCGTACATCCAGTTATCAGAACTGGTTTTGGGTGCTTGTGTAGTAAGACAAACTATGTCCTTTAAGTGAACTTTTAGGAAGAAAAAAACCCAATTTACAACCTTATGCCTTTGCATAACTGGGCATACGTATAACTAAAATCAGATGCCTCATGGAAAGGAACATGCACAATAAAGAAAACATTCTTTAACCCAAATCTGTCAACAACAACAACAAAAATCAAACCATAAGACCACTATAGCCACTGGTCCATTCTCCCATAAATGTCCTGTAAAGAGAAGCCCCAGAGCACTTCCTGGGGCCCTTGAACACGGAGGCCTGCTGCCCCGGGGCAGTGTATTCAAACCTTTATTATCACTTTGCTCTTAATAAAGTGTCTTTTGGTTTAACTACTTGTGTGTGGCTTTCTTCAGTTCCTTGAGTAAGACTCCAAGAACCTGGAAGGGCCCTGAGATCACCAGTGACAGGGTAGTGTCAACGTAAATATGAAAGTTCATTTCTCTGTGCTCTTTTTTTTAAAAAAACTTTAAAAAAAATTTTATTATTTTTTTGGAGAGAGACAGAGAGAGAGACAGAGAGAGAAGAAGTCAGAGATGGGCGTGCCAGCAGTGTCTCAGCTGCTGCGAACGAAATCCAGATGTGTGCGCCCCCTTGTGGTCAAGTGTGGCATTGCGCCCTTGCATCACTTTGCATCTGGCTAAACGTGGGACCTGGAGATTGGAACCGCTGGAGATTGGAACCAGCGTTCTTTGGCTTAGGAGGCAGGCACCTTAACCCCTAAGCCATCTCTCCAGCCCTCTCTGTGCTCTTTTATATATGGCTTACATCTACTGCTTCTGTTGAAAGACTTAAAAGCCTGGATGGGCCTGAAATCATTTGAAATCACATGTCTGGTGGTTGATGCTCAGTGTAGAAGGCACAGTTGGAATATCCATGTGTGACCTCTCCATGTAACCTGACTTTTCTCACAATGCAGAGGCTGGATTGTAGGGTGAGTGGTCACCAGAAGTGTCACTTTGAAGCTTTTCTTAAGGTCTCTCCATTTCTTTTTGAATTCTCTATGGATACACTAAGATTCATCAATGTCCTTAAAATATGATACCTTAAAGTAAACAATATTTAAAAAGCAGCTGAGTCTTGGGTCTAAAGTAAACCATGGGCCTCCTTGTTCTGTTGTGATTCTATACATGAACTAACTAAAGTAATGGGCATTTGTACTAACAACATGCTGCTACTTTAAACTGACCACACAGATAAACTGCTATTTTACCATGTTTTGAATGTTCTAGATTGAATGATTCATTTTCTGATCTATTTTTTATCTTTCTCTCCTTTGTTTAGTTGCTTTTCTCGCTTCTTCCTTTCTGTCTTCTTCTCTCTCTTCATCCTTTCTTCACTTCTTTTTCATTGATTTTTCTTTATTTTTCCCTTTATACTATGAAGTATTTATTTGTATCTAAATTTAAAAATTGGGCCCATTTACCCTCATCATGTTAGTGATATCTCAGGATCCTTATTAGTCAACAAAATGTAGTTCAAATATCTTAACTTTCTGACTCTAAATTCTTTGGATCTTTACACCCAGATGACAAACAGCTTATGAAGCAGAGAACACAAAAATCTGCTCATTTAGTGAACATTTCAGAAAGAGTTTTCTGATTAATTCATTCATCTTCAGAATTAGAAAATATTTCTTTGCTTTTTCCTAATGCTGTTTAATATTATCATGCATTTATGATTAGACAAAATGTTTATAGTGCCTAGTGCATGAGCTAACTGGAAAAACTTGCCCACATTCTCATACTCACCTCTTTATTCATTCATATAATAAGTGTTTATTGTATTTGTTTTCTATGATGGGCTTTGTGCTATAGGAACATGAGGCACAGATGATAGGAATTTCAGCTTAAGAAAATTGTCACATGCAGACTTTTGGAATATATTTGTCTGTGTATCAGTTACTTTACTCCTTGCTGTGACCAAATACCTGACAAGAATAAGCTTAAGGAAATAAGGGTTTACTTTTATTTATAGTTCCAGGAGATATTTTCCATTATAGCAGGGAAGGTGTAGGAGCAAGCAGTAGGAACCTGGCTGGTCATACCGCATTCAGTTAGGAAGCAGAGAGCAAAAAGAAGTGGGGCATGGCTATAAAACATCAAGGCCCAACCTTAGTGGTCCACTTCCCCTACTGAGTTTATACCTCTTAAAATTTCCACAACCTTCCCAAAAAGTGCTGTCACTTTAACCCAGGAGGAAGTGTTTGGTCACATGAGTCTGGGGAACACATTTCATGTTCAAATCACAACAGTCTGTGATGTACTAAATGTGAACAATGTCTGTATTGTCTCTGAAAATATGAGAAAAATTTCCATGAGTACAGAATTTGAATAAATACTATTTTTCTTCCTCATATTGTTCTACACATCAAAATTAGAACAGCATTGTTACTAATCCAGTGAATTGATTTTCTAATGAAATTATGATACTTTCTACACTCAATAAACCTTCTCACAAGTCATAGTCTTACAAGTTCAATTTTATATCCATGAAAAACGTAAAACTAGCCAGGGGTGGTGTCGCATACCTTTAATCCCAGCACTTGGGAGGCAGAGATAGGAGGATCACGGTGAGTTAGAGACCACCCTGACACTACACAGTGAATTCCAAGTCAGCCTGGATGAGAGTGAAACCCTACCTCGTAAAACCAAAAACAAAAAAACAAAAAGTTCCTCTTTTCTGTTATGCAAAGGTAAAAGATATACAATGAAAACTGAGAAATGACTTGCCTCAAGTGATGTGCAGGTTATAGAGGTCCTTTTGGAAAGCTTGCTAGAGTTTGGCTTGTTTAAATGAAGTTCTGAATAATAAAGTATAAAAACAATAAAACTGAAAACAGCTATAATTAATTCTGTAACCATTTTAAATCCTGTGTATAATATGTAAATCATTTCTTGCAATAGCCTGTGAAGATGAGGATCATAGTGTTAACATTTCTTTTCAGAACTCACAGAACAGCTTTAGGAAAATGAAGCAGCTACTTCAGCGTCAAAATCAGTGAACCTGTGCTTCAGCTACTGTGGGTCTGATTCCATACTGTATTCTTTTCCCAAAGATCTGCCTGCCAGATACCTCATAATAGCACAGTACCTTACAGTAATAGATGTCTTCTCCAATTAATTTAAACAACAAAATCAGTGCATAGAAAGGATACAGTGTAGCTTATATCTGAAAATATACGAATGAAGGTAAATTATGGGATCTAGATTAAGAACAAATATGAGATCTGGGTATGATGACATACACCTTTAATCTCAGTACTCGGGAGACACAGGTAGGAAGATTGTTGTGAGTTCAAGGCCAACCTGGGACTACATAGTAAATTCCAAGTCATCCTGGACTAGAATGACACCCTACCTTGAACCTGACTCCCCACAAAAAAGCAAAAGAACAAATATAAGGTTTTCCCGTGCAACATCATGGTGTTAATTCTGATCAAACCATTTTCTGTCCTAACACTATTTTGCTAAAGACTCAAATCCTCAGTAGAATAAGCTGCTCTTGGTTCAGTTCTGCCTCTATCTTATGGCTTATGAGAAAGCCCTGTGATTGACAGTCTTACAAAGATTTCGGAGGCAGGAAGGGATTCTCTCAAGATAAGTAGGGTTGGTATTACAAAGAAAAGGCACACAGTACCTGAGCAGGAAAGAACCTTCTAGAATTGCTTGGGGATTAAATAAGAAGTATTAGAGGAATAGAACACTATAGACAGAGATAGTAATTATTGCTACTATAACTATTATCTGACTTAAGTAAAGCCTCAAATTTAATTCTTGACACATTAAACATATGGTTTCAGAAAAAAACACAATAATAAGAATCATTATTTAGGGGGCTGGAAAGATAGATGCTTTTGCATTTAAAGGAGCTTGTTTACAAAGCCTAATGACTCGAGTTCCATTCTTCAGTACAGTACCCCACATGAAACCATATGTGCAAAGTGGTGTTTACATCTGGAATTCATTTGCAGTAGCCTCTCTCTCTCTCTAGTAAATAAATAAAAATGTTTAAAGAATCATTATTTTGTCTGAGTGAGGCTGATGCATGTACTTCCGTAAATTGCATTTTGAGGCCATAAAGCCATCCAGGAAGCAGAAGTAGAGAAATCTTCACTACTCTATTAGCCCTTCCTCAGCCCATGCCTAGACTAGGATAAGCTCTTCCGTTTGAGAGGCCAGCCAAGGTGAGAGGAATTAACAGTGTAGATTGAGGGCTTCTGGGGAGACACCTGAGCAAGACAGCAGTTGGTTCAGTGGAAAGTGCTCGGAGGCATGGGTGTTTAACTCAGGGGCTCCACTCATACGCCTACCAGTGTCAGGAAAGTGATCAATGATCAGGGGAAAAAAGAGTCATAGATTGGCAGCAGTGTGAAGAGGACATGGTTGACTGTAACAGGGTGCATTCTACTCTGTCTGGTCAATGTCAATAGAAGAGAAATAGAGGCCTGAGGTCAGACCACTGGATTTTTCAAAGAATTAGAAATCCTGATTTTTAGGTGAGGTTAGTTGGGAAGTATGGTGATTTGAATGTAAATTGCCAAACATAAGCTCGTGTTTGAATACTTAATATCCAGCTGGTGGGGCTGTTCAGAAGACTGTGAAACATTAAGAGGCTGAGCCTTACTGGAGGAAGTGTGTCACTGGGGGAAGGCCTTGAGGTCTCATAGCAGGCTCCAATGTCGATGTCCCATTCCTTCTTTCTGCTGGTCTGATGGCATGGCTATGTGATAGAGGCTTCCTGTTCTTGCTGTTTTCCCCCACCAGGGTGAAACTTCTCTCCCACACTGAAAGCCAAATTAAACCCCTTACCTTCCATAAGCTGTTCCTAATAGGGCATTTTGGTCCCATCAATAAAAAAGTAACTCATTTAGGAAGGAATTAAAGAATATCCAAAATATACTCTGAATAAACACTGAGTAGGGCAAATAAAAATCTATGTATTTTTTGGATAAAATATGTCTCCAGTGTGGTCTGTTGTCCATTCATGTTCCCAACAAGGCCACCATCCCCTTCTCTCACTGTCAGGAAATGAGTTCACTCCATGGATGGCTTCCACTGTCTGCATTGGTTTCAAGCTCATGCTGCTATTCATTGCTCTTCGCTTAGGCATGAATTTCTAGGTTAGAGGTGTGAGGGAGAAGGTAAAGACTTCCCTTCCTTTTTTCTCCAGACAATGACTTATGTTGCTAATCTTATTCCTCATACCTAAGGCTATTGCATTAAATTACCACTAATTTTGGGGTTCTATGGAGGATTTTGATCAAAAAAAAATACCTAACCACACCTATCATCCCACCCAGCATCCCCTATTTTGTTATCTGTAATATAAAAAAAAAATGTAGACTGGCTGCACATGTTGCTTTGAAGAAGGAACAAGACTGGATTATCCATCAAAAATCTTTTCAAATGCTCATCCCACAAAATACTTGAGGAATTGGATTGTAAGAGATATTATTACATCCAAATTTTCCTTTTATGACTGCTTCTTTCTTTCTTTCTTTCTTTCTTTCTTTCTTTCTTTCTTTCTCTCTCTCTCTCTCTTTCTTTCTTTCTTTCTTTCTTTCTTTCTTTCTTTCTTTCTTTCTTTCTTTCTTTCTTTCCTTCTTCTTTGTATCCTTTACTCCCTCATATCCTCAAAAATTGTCTATGTGCAAATCTCTTGGTCTATTTGCTATTAATCCTGATCAGTGTCTTGGTGACATTGCCAGTTCTGCAGCAGTCATGCTGTAGCCAGAGAGGCTTGAAAGTAAAAGCATGTCCACATTTTAGTGGAACACAGCATGCATGTGGTCTAACTCATGCCAGAGCTGTTGTATTCCATATCAATTTATTTTCTCCCTTTGAAGAAACTCTGTTCCTTGATTGTATCCTGAGTGAGGATATGCACTTTAATATTATTCACAAGGAAATCAAAGAAATGGAAAGCAAACAAACTCTAGGTCAGCAGAGCATTGCTTGCCTGTGATCCCAGCACTTGGGAAGCAGAGGTAGGAGAATCAAGAGTTCAAAGTCAATTTCAACTATATTGGGAGTTGGAGGCCAGATTGGGCTACATGAAAAACTGTTTCAAAAACTGAAAACAAACAAATAAAAACCACCAAGAAATAATTAAGCAAACATACTAACCTAGTACCTTCAAATACAAAGCTTATATACATTTGAGCAAGTGACACTGATTGTAATTAGCTGAGACACTAAGCTATGGCTTGAAACACATACATACTATTTGGATCAAAAAACAAAAGTAGCCTTGAGTCTTTATATTACTATGCGCTTCAACTCATTTGTCATATCTTGTTTCCTTGTTTGTTACTATGCCTCATTATTTCAAATATATTAATTAATTTGAATTTGAAATGAAAAGAGGGAAGTTGTATTCTTTGTCATCTAGGAGACTCAGGTGTATTTATCCTCATTTCTATTTCTTTCTCTCTTTTACTCTTTCCAAAAGCTTCTTGTATATGTGCTGTTTCAGAGCTATTTTATTCTGAACTAATACATGCAGAACCAATTTGGCATGAGATAATGTTTTGCTCATGGGAAGATGTTAGGTCATATCAATCATGATTTTATTTTCTGAAAATCTTAAAAATCCATCTCTGTTTTGCCTTTTGGATTTTATAATCACTATTTCCTTTATCTGTCTCAGGATTTTATCTTTTTTTTTTTTAAAGGAGCAAAACATGTTTCTATAAAAGACCCATTTAAAAACATAATATCCAGGAAAACTGGGCTTTTAAATGTCATGAAAAGATACAATATTTATCTCAGTTTCTTCAGTTTTTTTCAAAACATATAGCTATATAGATCTAATATTACAAAAATGATTTAAAAATTATGCTAGACTTCCTATAATAAATAGAGTACATGTTTTTTATTTCATGATTGTGCAGAGCATCAAATAAGTAATCAGATGGGCTGAGTAGTAATCTAGTGATTATCTTTCCAAGATTTGCCATAACTGATAGCTAATAACATGGAAGTATCTTAAATTGAAATTAATATCTAAAGCCAGGTGTGGCAAGCTATGATCTGTGGGCCCAAACTTTCCTTCTGCCTGTATTTGTAAGTTAGCACCCTCACTTGTTTGCATGTGTCTATAGTGGTTTTTATACTACAAGGACAGAGCTGAGAAGCTACAACAGAGATCTCATAGCCCATGGAGCATAGAATATTTTCTGTCATGCCCAATTATCTTCCTGACTCAGTCCTATGGAAAAATGTGTTGAGAAATAAGTCCAGTGAAATGAATATGTGAGAAAAAATGAAAATGCAATCATATTTGACACCTAAATTAATGAGTGGAGAAATATTCTTAGGGCCTTTGGCTACATCAATATTTCTTTCAAAGCTTTCAGTTCAAAGAAAGTTGAGTAGATAGTTATGAATATATATATGAAATGATGGAACTTAATAGAATCGTGTTCCTTAAGCTTGTTTTTATTCACATATGCTAATTATACATACACATAATAATGGGTTTCTTTATGACATTTTCATACATGTATTTAATGTATTTTAATCATATTCATCCCTTACTACACTCCTGTTATTCTTCTTCCCAAGTTGCTCCCTTTCTGCTTTCATGGTGGTGGTGGTGGAGGTATGTGTGTGGTGTACGTCCCAGTGAATTTAATTAGGGGTACTTGTGGGAGCATGGGTGAAGGTTTGTTTTCAGAAGCATGGTCTTCTTAGAGTGGCTAAACCAAGGAGGAAAATGTGCTCTTTCCCCCATCAATCATGCTGTATATAAATCCTGAGGGAAAGGTGAGATTCCATGAAACTGTCTCTCCTCCATCTTTTACAGATCTTGTGAAGACAATTACAGTGTAACAGCCATGTCTTGCTAAATAATCAGTGTTCTACACCCACTATTACACCTTCCTCAAATTCTTGAATTCTTCTGCTTCTTCTTTTAGGCTATTCCCTGAGCCGTGGATGAGGTGATATAAATGTCTCCTTTAGGACTGAGCACCCGACAATCACTTATTCTCAATACTTTGGCCAATTTTATGAGTCTCTGCTGTTGCCACTGACCACTGCAGAAAGAACAAAAAGCAGTTTCTCTGATCAAAGCTGATAGCAGCACTAATCTATGGGCATACACGTAGTTAACTAGAAGCACTTCGATGAACACATTATGCCCATTTATCCAAGCAACCACAGCAACTGCCCATTAGAGCCTATGATATTTTCAACCAGGAGCTTTTGACTCATTTTACAGTACCAGATATTAATTCCTTCAAATCCAGTTAGAAAGTAATTGGTTACCCTCATAACTGACTTGCCATTATTGCAGCAATAGTCACATCTTGTCTGACAATTTCCTAGTATAGTACCTAGAGTCTACAGCTGAATAAGAATATTGATGTCAATTTTCCACTAGTAGTGTGCATAGCACTCCTCAGCCCCACGAGGCCTAGCCAGTAGGGAGGACACTTCCACTCCAGCTCTAGCTTTATTTCTCTATATTCTCAGCCAGTGCATGAGGAATCTTAAACAACAAGGCCATGCCATCTAATTTTGGTGCACAACTAAGAGTAGTGGCAATATTTTGTTTTAAACTAACTGTAGTATGCATAGTTTTACATAAATTCCATGCATTTAGTATTATGCATTGATAATGAAACAATAAAAGTTGAACTTATGAAAATGTTGGTATTGAGTTTGCAGATGATTTCACAATTGTCTACCATGTTTACCATCAATGTGATAAAGAAGTTATTTATTCTGAGTCTTTAGAGAAGTTGGACATCATATTAATTCAAATTGCATATGTATTGCACAGTAATAAACAACCCTCATGTGTCAATTGCTTAAAGGCTAGGTGGGCTTAAGTCTGATTCAGACAAACTACACTGAACATGGGTAGCTGTCTTTGAGATGACTCAGCCTCACATAGCTATGTTCACATGCCACCTTGATTACACCAGCAAGGGAAGAATATTCTGAAATATCTCACAATGACATTTCTGTGCTTTTGCCCAAAGATGACACAACCTCCTCTAGTTATATTTTTATAGGAAAGTTGCATGGTCCTTGCTGACCTCAAGGAGGAGAGGAAGTAAAATCACTCCATATCCCAGCATGAAGAGAGCAAAGGAATTTAAGGGCAGCAGAGGAGACCGGGACAATGGAATAACTCTATAATAGTTTTCCATATCCTTCCTCATTCTCTCCCTTCAAGCTCCTCAGGAGTGTCTTCTGAAGACTTTTCATTTCCTTTCATTAGTGGGAGAGACCAAATAGAAAAACACTACTATTCAAAACATATGCAAGCATGTAATTATGTAGATTGGCAGCAAACACTAGCTAGATGCCTGCATTTATGATCATTATATGCTTTAATCATACACTAGGCCAGTTCCTTAAACTTCCAGCATTTGGTAGACAACCAGAGCCCGTTGCAGACAGGATTATTGACAAATACACTTACAAAGACCCTGATCTCTCTGTTCTAAAAGCTTCTCATTCTGGCTTGCACAAGATGTTCATTCTGGGTCAGCTCTTCCCTCTCCTTCACCAAAGTATCAGACTCCAAATCCATCCTCCTAGTAGCTTCTTCTTGGTTGAGTCAATTCCTTTTCATTCTCTATAATTAACATAAACATTAGCATTCTGGTTCCAGGAGCTTTGTTTAATTCACATTGTATAAGTCTATTTTTCTTTGATTTTCTGCCATACATCCTTGTCCCTGTTCCTCTTCTGAGTCAATAGCTGTCTCAGCACACATGTATGACATCATATATCATATTCACATCAATTCAGTATCCTGACACATAGGTGGGGAGAAGGGTTATCCATAATGCTCATATTTGTAGTATATCTGTCTTTCTAAGATTTTTGTAATAAAACCAGATTTGTTTCCTTTCCGAGTTTTCTCTATGGTACACATGGAAATGACAGACTAGGTTTTCCCACCTTTGTCAGTAAGTTCCCAAGTGGCCCCACCCATTTGCCCAATTATAGTGTTCACCAATCTTTCTATTTCCCTGGTTTTATACATCTATATATAACTTGATAAATAATTTTGTTCGTTAGTGTATACATGTTCTAAGCTGATACTAAGGGTTTTGTAAATTAGATTTCTTTCTCTTGTCCAAGGAAATAGCAAAGTAGTATGCTTACACAGTCCCTTCCTGTGTAAACTAAAAATTAACCTTGGAAATTTCAGTGTGTGCAGAGCCCCATGACTTCAGCTGAGAGTCTTCTCAAAGAAGAAATTGCAATTCTATTGGTCACTAGAGTCCTCAAATGTTGATAAGTATTCCTGGACCAGCCTTGTATTTTTTACTTTAGGAATCAGACTCACAATCTGAGAAGGAACCAGACTAACTAGATTGCTGTAGCACTATTGAGTTCTCTGCACTTCAGTATCAACTTAGGCCCCACATTAATCTTATATACCTCTTCCCCAGTATCCAATTTGGAAAAGATTGAACCATATCAAAGTAAAAGTATCTGGAGTTTGATTGATATCTTGCAGGTTCTTGAAGAGCAGCATTTTGGGACCCAGTGCAAAAGGTATTCAGAATTCATGAGTCTTTGTTCTGCCACATGAGCAGATCAATGCCCATCACAGTGAACACCTGAGCATGGGTCTGACGGGTTTCTATTAACACTGGGCATTATTGATGATGCCCTCTCACATCCACATATCCATGTGACTCACAGTTGGCATCTTGCTGATGATTGATGGCCCAGAGTGAAATGATGGGTTTGTGATGGATTTCACATATGACCATTTCTTGACTATTCTGCTTGCCATTCTTCTCTGGTTAGATTTTGCCAGTTAAAGCCCCGACATTCAATGAATGCAACCTCTTACATTTACATATATTTACCAGCTATATATTTTCAAAACTTTCTTTTCTTTGAAGTTGAGAATAATATAAAATTCATGCTGTTTTTTTTGTTTCCTCCCAATGTATTTTATTCTTTTCTAGGTATAAATCCTTAACTATTTCAGTTTTGGATTGATTATGGCACATTCCTTAGAATTTAAAAACAAACATATATCACACTAGACACAGGGAAACACAAGTTCTGGTCATTTAAAGAAAGATAAATGGCTACAAAACAATAATTGGATAAACATTTTGGGGACTGTTATTAAGTGTTCAATAAAAATGAAATGAAGGTTCAAATGTAAAACCTTGTTTAGTTGAACTCAAAAACTTTAGCTACAGGCTTTTGTCTTCTCTAATAGTTTTATTAAGATTCTTGTTCATGTAAATTCTGGGCCTGCCAGGGCATGCTTCTAGTTCCAGCACTGGGAAGGCAAAGACAGGTATCTTTAGGAATTGCTAGCTAGCTAAACTATACCTGACATTCACGGGCACACATCTATCTGCACTCCTAAACACAGAGGTGTGACTGTACACATATCAATGTGCATACCACGCATGCATACACATGCAAAAGAAAACAGAAAAATTGGTAAAGAAAGATGTACTACTTGAAGCAGGTAACACACATTGGAGTTATTTCTAAGAAATTTACTACTTGAACAAAGAAAGTAAGGGGTAATTTTTTTTTTCCAGGAAAGCTATACATATTCGTATAGAAAAGCACTAAGGCAGATACTTTATTGAGAACACTGATCTGGAAAGGATTATACTAAGTGAGGTAATCCAGGCCCAGAAAATCAAACGTCACGTGTTCCCTCTCATATGTGGATCCTAGCTACAAATGTGTAGACTCGTGTGTGAGTTGGAATGAAAAATTGGTAGCAGAGACCAGTAAGCTAAAGGAGGGAGGAGAGGGAAGGACTTAAGAGGATGGTATTGTATATATGTAAGCAGAAGAACAGATTACAGGGAGGGGAAAGGCCTAAGTGAGGCCAGGGGAAGATATTGTGTAAAAGAAGGTTGGGGGGCGGGCCAATCAAAATTCAAGATATTCTGAATAAAACACAGGAAAACCTACTTTTTAAAATAATGGCACATACAGAAGCCATAAATTGTTAGTAGAAAATTTTCAGTGCCAGGGATGGGATAGCTTCCAGTGAGTTGTTGGCCAGTAGGACCCTGTTGTTGCCTCTAAAACATTACAGGCTGTTACTAAGGCCCTTGGTTTCCTTTGAGAAAATGATGATAAGACCCTATTGCTGAAGACGCCACTTGCCTGAGCAGCAAGGTCACTGAGAAACCAAGCTGGTGCTGAGCAGAAAACCTTCTCCCTGTAGACCTGAAAACTGAAAGCTGGAGAAAGCTGCACTGCATGCAGCCGTATGGGAGACAGAAGTCATCAGTGGTGCAAACAGTGGACACTGGAAGCCTCAAGTTTGGCCAGATAGGCCCAATGGCCAAACGGGTGCAATAGTGGCATGTCTGCTCTGATTGGGGAAACCAACTGCTCTCTAATTGGACTGAAGTCCTGCTCTACGGGAGGGATACATGCCTGGTACTGAAAAACCTAATCAAAAGCCTATGGTAGGGGAGGTCACGAGCCTTATAGGTATAAAGTCTGCTCTTGTCTGGCTAAATGCATATATTAATCCCACCAAATTACCCTGAAAGCACTACACTTAATGTTCATATTCATGTATTAATGCTACTCTCACTTCTGGTTAGAGAAACTTCTCTTTTCAGATGGCGATGACCACTGAGATGACCCAAAAGGCAGCATAGTGCTGAGAAGAAGGGATGGAGGAGTGTCCAGCACTGAAACACCTCTGTCACACCCTCCAAGGCTCAGGGTCCATTGCGGGAGAGGTGGTGGAAAGAATGTAAGAGCCAAAGGAAGGGTACGACTCCTTACAATGCAACTGTCCAGACAGAAATTGGACTTGATATCCATGACCTCACAGTGCCTAGCAATTCCTTCACAAGACCCTCATAATAGAAGAAAAAGCTGATGACATCAAATTAAAAGAGAGACTAATGGAGAGAGGGAGGGGATATGATGAAGAGTGGAGTTGTGAAGGGGAAAGAGGGGAGGGAAATATCATGGTTTATTGTCTGTAAGTATAGAAGTTGTCAATAAAAAATTTTTTTTAAATACATTCAATATAAGGTCATAGTGAAACTGGCATTTTGTAGATCCTTATACTACAATATGCCAACGTATCTACAAATTTATCATACTCTGGATTCTTGTCTTATGAATTTAAAGAATTAAAATCCATAGAACAGAGAGTAAGTTTTAGAGAAATTTTATTAGATTAAAGAGAATGAAAGGGAAGAAAGTGCAGAGATCCCCATCCAATCCATGTGGGAATAAGAGGGGGGTGTCCCCTAATCTGGGCTCAGCGGGGCCAAGGCCAGGGAAGCTTATCAGAACTGCAAAGTTCAGGAGCCAGCCAGGAGAGAGGCTTGTTCCCTGGCACAGAAGTATTTATTACCTTTTTGGGATTGATTTCATTCATCTCCTTGCTCAGGTGACCTAAAGTGCGGGCTGATTGGTCTGGACTAGGGATTGGCTCAGCAAGAGGCCAGCCATGAAGCCAAGTTCTGGGGTCTAAACTTGACCAACCACAATGTCAAGATTAGATTTAAATTCTAGGAAAGGGCACCTCCTTCCCAGAAGGGGTTCAAGTTGTGTGTAGAAAAACAGATCTAGGGAATGCTTTTAGGCAAGAGATAAGAAGTCAGATCACCCTTTGAGCTCTAGCAAAGTGGAGATTGTGAGGGCCAACATTACTGCCTTTACTTTTGGGGTCCTGTCACCAGAAACTACCTAACAAAGCTACCTGACTCTCTCTCTCTCAATAGTGAAGAAGGAAAGATGGCAGACCCTCTGTTAAGTATGGTTACTCAGGTCACCAAAGCACATGGTCCAAAGGATAACTTGTTTTCACCACTGCAGTGTATCCAAGTGAGACAGTATATCTGTTATTATTCTTTCCCTGTCTCCTGCCCTATCTTTACTAGCATCAAAGAACCTGGCACAAGAAAGGTCTTCAGTATTATTTCTAAGATTATAAATGGACAACACTGTATACCGTGTTTGACTGGAATTACACTAGAAAATAATTAAGGCATTTCTTTTGAAAAAGTGTTTTCCTCCATAGTCCCAGACATAATAACAGGAGTAATATAAATCCTATTTCTCCCTTTGACACTGTTTGTTGAGTGAGGACACAGTAGCTTTTATTTCGAAGTTTTGGTCCCTTGGAAAAAATTAGGTTTTTTAAAAAAGATGTTTCCATGTTCTCTAAACAGGAAGCTCTGGCAGAAGCCCGCTGAACTACTGCAGCACCCCTGACTACCACAGAGACAGTGATGCCTCACATTATCTCTGGAAATAAAGAACAGTCTCTTCTCTGTACATAGTTCAGAAGTGAATAATGTCACTACTGTTGATTTCTATAGAAGTCATATGAACTTGATTTTAAAAGAAGTACACATAGAGCTGATTTCTAAGGGACTGAGTTCACATCTTATAGGTATAAATTTATACCTGCTTTCTTGATGTTACAATTACTGTCCTTGTCATTTATGCATATCATTCAAAATCCTTTTGATTTACTTAGAAAACATTAGCACTTAGTATGTATATGGCCTGGTAGGAGAGCTAGGCATGTAGAACAGCTATAAGAAAATTAGACATAGCTCTGGCATTTTATAATGGGCATTGATTACAGATAGTGATCATTGCCACCACAAAATAGAATGGACTGCCTCTAAAGTCTTTAAAAGCAAAGTGCACTGAAATATAATTCCCTCATTATGATGATCATCCTGTTGCCTTTTCATTGTTGGGTCAAACACCCAACCAGAAGTTGCTTATGGAAGGAAAGGTTTAATTTCAGGCTTAAAGATATCAGGGGAAGCTCCATCATGGTTGAAGAATCTGGCTCACTTCATCATACACTCATAGCAGAGAAACAAAATAACCTTCCTGCAGGCAGAGTTCAAGCTGGTTTTCTACACACCCAAGGGCTAGACTCAAGATCCATCTGTAGGGACATATGTCCTCCAGCAGGAGGACTCTGCCTGGCCTGCTGAAGACTAAGCAGAAAGTGAATCATAATCAAAAATACCTGAGGCTATGTTGACCCATTTACATTCAAAGCATCACACACCCTTTTAAAGAAGTAATTCTGGGCCAGGTGTGGTGGTGCACACCTTTAATCGTAGCACTTGGGAGACAGAGGTAGGAGGATTGCTGTGAGTTCCAGGCAAGCCTGGAACTACAGAGTGAGTGTCAGGTCAGCCTGGGCTAGAGTGAGACCTGACCTCAGAAAAACAAAACAAACAAACAAACAAACAAACAAACAAACAAACAAACAAAGTCATAGGGTTATACAATGATTACCAGGTTATACATTTATCACCAGAATGTTACAACATTTTTTTTTAATTTCCAGAAGAAACTCCAATACTGACTAGCACCCACTGGCCACCCCTTCTTCTCCCTAGTGCCTAATAACTGCTAATTTGTAAGGTGCCTGTTGCCCTTGTCTATGTCTATTCTAGACTTTTAAATAATTGTAAATATATCATATTTTACCTTTGGCTTTTCCTTCTTTGTATTAACTTTTCTAGTCCCATTGATGATGTAGCATGCATTGGCACTTTATCCTCAGATGGCTGAAAATAAAAGATTGTAGAAAGAAATAAGATTTTTCATATTCATTCATCAGTTGGTAAATGTTTAGGGTGTTACTTCTTTTGGGCTATCATGACTGAGGCCTGTGTACAGATTTTTGTCTGCACATATATTTGTATTGTGTCTATCTGTGGTAGAATTGTTATCTCTATGGTAACTCTGTTTAATATTTTGAAAACTGACAAAATTTTCCAGTCATTTTAACATTTTACAACCCGACCAGTAATATATGAGTAATCCACTTTCTCCAACATCTTCACTGGTAGTTATTATTGTCTGTTTTGTTTCACATTTTTACCTTGCTAATGAGTGTGTACTGATAACTCAATGTGGATTTTATTTGTCTTATTGTCACATCTATTGTCACGAAGAATATTTCCAGGGAATGGCTCTTTGAAGATAAGCCCCCCCCCCTTTTTGGTAGGGTCTCACTCTAGACCAGGCTGACTTGGAATTCAGTATGTTGCCTCAGGGTGGCCTTGAACTCATAATGATCCTTCTACCTCTGCCTTCCAAGTGCTGGGATTAAAGGTGTGTGCCACCATGCCCAGCTAAGATAAGCCATTTTAATTGGTGTAAATTGTAGGTAAGAGATGGCTGAGGTAAATGTGTGTGTGTGTGTGTGTGTGTGTGTGTGTGTGTGTGTGTGTGTGTGTGAGAGAGAGAGAGAGAGAGGGAGATATCTAGGAAATGAGAGCAGCTACCACAAAGATCTTAAAGGTAAGGTCCTTGGCCTACTAGAGAAGCTGAGAAGGCTTGTGTAGAGGGACAGAAGTGGGTAAGGTAGAAAACGGTATTGAAAGGCTTTAGAGCAGTCAGGAGTGGAAGACACCTGAGATAGGTAAGACACTTTTCAGAAAACTCACTGCATCTACAGGGAAAGTGAAGACAGAAGATTTTAAGCAGAGGAATGAGGTAATCTGCATCATGTTTATAAGAGCAGATGATACACTGCACTTCAGGGTCTAGAGAGTGATCTAAGAGATCGTCGATATTTACCACACCTGTAGCCCTCAGAGGCAGTCCATCATTTTCCTATGGCTGCCTTAAAAAATCACCATAAACTCCATGGCCTAACACAAGACACCTCACTCCCTTGCAGGTCTAGAGGTCAGAAATCAATTTCATTTGGCCCAAATCAGTTGTCACCAGGGCTATCATCTTTCTAGAGGCTCGAGGGAGGGTCCCCAGCCTCACCTGTTACTGATTGCTAGGAGCCACCACTTTCCATGGACCTGTCTCCCCCTGATGGTTGCATCAGTCCTGCATCCCTTTCTCTGACTTCACCATCCCTGTGTCCATCTTCCCTAGAGAGTCCTTGGTGGCTGCATTGGGACCACCTGGAAAATTCAGATGATCACTCCATTTTAAAATAATCTTAAACCAATCCAAGTGGAAAGTTTCTTTTGCCAGGAAAAGTAACAGCCTCACAGGTGTCAAGGATAAGCATGCAGGCCTGGGGATGCTGCTCAGAATGAGCAAGGCCCTATATTCAGTCTCCAGCGCACGCGCACGGGCGTGCACACACACACACACACACACACACACACACACACGAGTAGGATGAGGAGGTATTATTTTGCCTACCACACGTATTCACTGTTAATAGTTATTTCTTCAAGATCACATAGAGATCGATGTCACTGGGCTTTAAACCCAGATGCCTGGTTCTTTCACACTTAGGAAATCATGCTTCTTATAGATAGTAGGTTTTTCCAGATGTTTAATATGCTTAGTTGACTCGATAAATGATCCCAGGATGTGCTTATGCATGAACCTCAGAGAATTTGATTCTTAAATATGTGCTTCATTTTGCTGTACACAGAACTGCATGTGTTTAATGTGTACAGTTTAATAATGATTTTGGTTCATCAGAAAGTGCTAGACATATTTAATAGCTTCCAATATTTCCTTGGGTCCCTTCTTTTTGCATTGGTGATAAGAACACTTAGCATGATATTTACCATCTTAACACATTTTGAAATTGTACAATATCAATAATATTAAGTATAGGACCAATATTTGATAGCAATTCTCTATATTTTGTGCATCTAGCATAACATAACTGAAATGCACAAACACTGAACAAATGCCCAATTTTTCCCACCCCATGAACCTATGGAATCCACCTTTCTATTTATTCTCTGCATCTATGAATCTCATTGTTACACATAACTTCTACAGTTGGAATCACACAGTGTTCGTCCTACTGTGTCTAGCTCCATTTAGTCAGCCAGTGTTCTCCAGGTTAATCCATGTTGGTGCACTTAACTGTTTCTTTTTAAAGTCAAATGATACTGCATATTATATGAATATCTATGCAAATACCACCAGTTCTTTCCATTTCCCTTGCTTTTACTTTTTTAAATCATATATATATACATAGAGAGAGAGAATGGGCACGACAGCAGTCTCTCAGCTGCTGTGAACGAAATCCAGATGTGTGCGCCCCTTGTGGGCAAGTGTGGCATTGTGCCCTTGAATCACTTTGCGTCTGGCTAAACGTGGGACCTGGAGATTGGAGCCGGGTTCTTAGGCTTAGGAGGCAGCGCCTTAACCGCTAAGCCATCTCTCCGCCCTGTAATATGTTTTTATAAACACTCTCCTTGCTCCTTTCTTACTTTCAACAATTCTAAAATCTTAGCTTTTTCAAACACATATATAATTGTTAATCTGCATGCTAGGGAGGGAAACTTGGCATTCATATGTGTTAGTTGTTGTAGTATATAAAACTGTCCCGGATTATTTATCATTTTTTTCATAAATGAGTATAGTAAAAAAGACACTGCTTCAATGCTTTGATCTTTTGCTTTGATACCTGTCTGATGCTAAATGTTTTATAAAAGTTTCTGTTTCACAAGGTTTGGCATTTCAGAAGACAAAAGAGACATGAAATAATTATGCAAAGTTAGACATGCTCAGTGCAGGGTTCCTCTCACTACATTTTGTCCATTAAGCATTGACCTTATTAAAGAACAGCAATTTCTTAAGCCAACTCAGTTAACTCAGGAGTTGACTGGTATGGTGGCCTGAAAGTAAAATGTCTCCTATAGACTCATTTCTTTGAGTTCTTAATCACCAATTGGTGTCACGATATGTGAAGGTTGTGGAAACTTTTGTAGATGGGGCCTAGCCAGTGAAAGTGTGTCACTGGGGATAAGCCTTGAGAAGTTACAGGCAAGCCCTGCTTATTCCTCTCTCTCTCTCTCTCAATCTCATATCCTACCAATGTGACAATGTGAAGCTGGCTCCCTGCTCCTGCCATGATTATATTCGTGTAATGGACTCCACCCTGTGGAACTTTAAACCAAATCCAACTCTTTTCCTGCTTCTGGTCAGGCATTTTGTTCTAGCAATGATAAAGTAGTTGATATAATCAGAAAATAAGCCTATCATATAAAATTTAATATCTGAATTTGGAGGCTTTTCACTCATGCTATTGATTAATTACTTATGTCCTTTGGAAAAAAAATCCTTAGATTTGCTTGTTTTGTAATGCAGTCTTTCTATCACAATTATGTATATAACTCTACTGCCTTCTATTGCTTGGAGTTAAGCAAGTAACAGAATCACAACTCCACCACTCAATATCTTATCCAGGACACACAATATCTTACATATCAGATCAGGTCTTGGTTTTTGGAAAAGTTTATTAGAACGCTCATCATTTGCATGTTTATTAAAATGTGTTCTGGCTAGTTCTCTTCTAAGTGCCTCAGGCCTGTAATCCCTGCATTCAAGGAGACCAAGAAGAATGACTGCCATAAGTTCAAAGCCAACCTATGCTTATAAAATAAGACTGTATTTCAAAAAAATAAAACCAAAACCAAGCAATCAAAAACTCCCCAAAATGTTTTCTAAAAACATAAATGTTCAGTATGTATATTGAAACATGTATCTTCTTTTAAATTTTTTTAAATTTATGTGTATGTGTGTTTTTTTTTGTGTGTGTTACACATGTGAACACAACAGTGTCTTTTGCCACTGTAAATGCCACTTGTCTCACTTTACATGGGTGACTAGGGTATTGAACCCAAGGCAGGCTGGCTTCATAAGCAAGCACATTTAATTACTGAGCCATCCCCAGCCCCTTGAAACATGAAACAACTAGTTTTACTACCAAAATATTGATCTTAATGTTAAAAATTTGGCATACAGAAAAAATACTCATTTATCACAAAGCATGTATAAATTCACATACTTTTTTTTTTTTTTTTTTTTTTTTTGTAAATGTGAATAGGGACTGAAAGCTGCCCTGACATCTTGGTGAAATAGAGGATGCCAGAAAGCATCAGACAACGTATCTTAAGGGTTGCATTTCTCTTTCTTCAGTTAGTTTTCTTGTAAGTGCTACCATAGTAGATGACAAGCAGGCATGACAAAATTGTCTGGTCTTCTCAGACACAGTGGTGAGGGCTGGGATGGGTTGGGGGTTCCTGCAAATGTGGTTTTCTCTTAATCCTTCTCCTGCTTCCATTTCATGCCCCACAGATTTATTCATGGCAGAGTTGGTGTCTAGAGAACTGGGTTTCAGAATCAGCTCTGGTTTTATTATTTTATGTATGTATGTATGTATTTATTTATTCATTTATTTATTTACTTATGAGAGAGAGAGAGAGAGAGAGAAAGAGAGAGAGAGGAAGGCAGACAGAGGAAGAGACAGAGAAATCGAGAGAATGAGCATGCCAAGTCCTCTAGCTACTCGAAATAAACTCCAGATGCATGTGCCATCTTGTGCATACATGGGATTGGGGTATTGAACCTGAGTCCTTAGGCTTCACAGGCAAGTGCCTTAACTGCTAAGCCATGTCTGCAGCCCAACACTGACATTGTGATCAGTCACAGCCTTACGGAAAACTAGCTCATTTCATTATTACTGAAAGAACGGGGGTGGGATGCACTGAATATTCGGTTCTCTACAGAAGTTTCATGCTTTGCTGTGACCTGATTTTTCCAGGCATTCAATGTGTAATGGCACACTGTGGCCAGTCACCGAAGTCTTAGGTCTTCTTAGCTGAAGCCCCATGGGTTTTCTTTGAAAAGCATCTTCACAGATAATATGTTAAATTTCCAGCCCAAATTTGAGCTTCTGTCCCTAACTTCTTAGAGTCGGCCATTGAGAAAACACATTCTGTGCTTTTGGCTCTCCATTTGTCCAGTGTGGATATGGCAGAATAAATTATTAAGTCTTGATACCACCTATGTGGATGTGTGAAAATACCCCAGTGTTTTCTCTTTCACTGGTTTTTAGTGTTGAAACCTTTTTTTTTTTTTTTTTTTTTTCTATGTGTGTAATTTTTTTGAGTGTGTGTAAATGTTTTGTGTGTTTGTGTGTGTAAATGTTTTGTGTGTGCTTCTGTGTGTAATGTTTGTGTGTGTTTCTGTGTGTAATGTTTGTGTGTGTATTGTTTTATATTTGTGTGTGTGATGTTTTGTGTGTGTAATATTTTGTGTGTTTGTGAGTGTGTGTATAATGTTTTGTGTGTGAGTGTGTGTGGTGAGTGTGCATGTGGGATATGCACATGTTTGCATCCTTGTGGCATCCCACGAGCTTGCCTGTGGTGACTGGAAGAGATGGAGGTATCCTGTGCTATCACTCTTCAGCACCTTCTGGTTTTGAGGCAGGTGTCCCTTAATGATGCCGGAACTTGCTGTTCTTCATGAGCCCTGGTGACTCCCTGGTCTCTGCTCTCCTTGGTGGGACTGAGGTTCTAGATGGGTGTGACCACACCCGGCTGTTCTGGGAGATTTGAACTCCCAGGTCCTCATGCTTACACAGGAAGTGCACTTCACTGCTGAGCCAGTTCTCCCAACTCCTTTGCAAAACGTGTTTTTTTTTTTTTTTTTTTTTAAACAAGATAATGTCTCACTCTAGCCCAGGCTGACCTGGAACTCATTCTGTAGTCCCAGAATGGCCTGAAAGTCAAAGCAATCCTCCTCCATCTGCCTCCTGAGTGCTGGGATTAAAGGCATGTAGAGAGAGAAAGAATGGGCATGCAGGGGCCTCCAGCCACTGCAAACAAAGTGCAGATGCATGTTCCTCCTTGTGCATCTGACTTACATGGGTCATGAGGAGTTGAACATAGGTCCTTTGGCTTTTCAGACAAGTGCCTTAACTGCTAATTCATCTCTCCAGCCCTAAATATTTTTTTAATGTATTTTATTTTATTTTTATTATTTTATTTTATTATTTATTTATTTGAGAGAAAGACGCAGAGAGAGAATGGACATGCCAGGGCATCCAGCCACTGCAAATGAACTCCAGATGCATGCATCCCTTCTGCATCTGTCTTATGTGGGGTCTGGAGAACTGGTGTCCTTTGAATTTGCAGGCAAACGCCTTAACCGCTAAGCCATCTCTCCAGCCCCCTTAATATTTATAAATATTTTTTATCTATTAAGTTAAGAGGGAGATAAAGAAGCAGACAGAGAGGCAGATAGAGAAAAAAATGGTCACGCCAGGGCCTCCAGCCACTGCAAACAAACTCCAGATAAATGTGCCACCTTGTGCGTCTGGCTTATATGGATCCTGGGGAAATCGAACCTAGGTTTTTTCTTTGGCTTTGCAGACAAGCACCTTAACTGCTATGCCATCTCTCCAGCCCCCAAAACATTTTTTATTGTTAATTTCCATATTTGAATAAAACGTGATTTGATCATAATCCCCTCCAATTACCTTCTTTTGCCTTTACCCACCCTCCCTCCACTGAAACCCTTCTTTCCAACTCTTCTATTTTGATATCTTTTTTTCTCCACCTTCATAATTCATGTTAAAGTACTGATGATCTCAGTAATGTGTTGCTCTGGTGGTGGTAATGAAAACTATTGTGAGGTTATGAAGTAGTGGCCAATTCATGTCCCAAAGATGGTGTCCCAACATACTCCCCTCCCTCCTCCAGCTCTTCCATTCTTTCTACTCCTTCATCTACAATGTCTCCTGAGCCTTGGAAGGTGTGATGGATATGTCTCATTTAGTGGTGAGCACTCAACAGTTAATTATTTTCAGCCCCTTGGCATTTTGAGTCTCCCTAGTATTTACCACCATCTGCAAAGGGAAGCTACTCTTACCAAATGTGAGAGTAGCGCTAATGTATAGGTATAAACATAAGATAAATATTTAGAAGGCAATTTGAAGGGCATAACATATCTGTTAACCAAAACAACAGTAGTGGCTTCCCCTGCTAGGGTCTGTGACCTGCCCAGCCATAGGCTTTTGTCTAAGTTTTAATTTTTGTCTCTCCTTGTTCATACTTCCTCTTTCCCTTGTTCTTATGATCACAGGAGGGGTCACTTTTTTCCCTTCTTCCTTCTTTCGTTTTATATTTGCATCATTTATAAATCAGTGTCAAGCATATTCCCTCTATAAATTAACAAATTTGAGCTTCTGTTTCTCCAGAGGAAACATATTTTCATTCTGACTAGCAAATTTAAAAGATATAAAAAGGGTCAACCTGCATTATTTTTACACCTCAGTGATAATTATGGTTATTTTCTGAGGAAATGATTCCAGACAGGGAATAGAAGGATGAGTGGTCAAGTTATTTTTATATTTTCTAATTGAATTAAACATCTCATCTGAAATACCAAGAGTCATATTTTTTTTCATGTATAGCACCACAAAAAATTGAAGTTATTTGAAGATACTAAGTATGGTACTTGGGGTAGTTTGAATGGATGTCCCCAATAGATTCAGGAGTTTTATTAAAGCTTTAACTTGGTGTCACTGTGGGCACATCCTAGGGTCCAGCTCTAAGGCGTGGAGGTAGACCTGGAATTGCAGTCTAAAGGAATGCCAAGTGCCCAAGTTCTGACTGGGGTTCCTGAGGTGTGCTTGCTTGTGCTGGTGGTAGTTGCTAGCCACGCCCCCTCCCCCACATGGTGTGGATCTGTGAAAGAGGGCTAACTTCTGCCATATGGCATTTGGAACTTCCCCTGGATCTGTATGTTTAAATAAACCCCTTTCTCTCATAACTTGTGCTTGGTTTGGAAGTTCATCCCAGCAACTTTGGAGCTGACTGTGACAGCTACTTGAGATGGCTTAGCAGTTAAGGCACATGCCTGTGATGCCTAAGGACCCAGGTTCTATTTTCCAGGTCCCACGTAAGCTAGATGCACATGGTGGCGCATGAATCTGGAGTTCGTTTGCAGTGGCTGGAGGCCCTGGCACATGCCCATTCTCATTCTCTTTCTTTCTCTGTCTCTAATAATAAAATAAATGTAAATAAAAAATATTAAAAAGAAGTAGAATTTCATACTGGTCTCAATTCTATTCCTGTTATAATTCTGACATGTAAAATTTGATCTAGAAAGGGATCTGATTTTTTTATCTTAAGAGAGATGTTCCTTACTGTGCTCTCTGACACAACGAATAGTCCTTAAGCAGCAACATGGACATCATTTGAGACCTGGTTCCAAGAGGGCTCAAATGTATAATAGGTAGATAATACAAGGATTAAGGGCTTTATCCTGGCATATTAAATCATATTCTAACTTTTAAAAGATATTTTTATTTATTTATTTGCAAGCAGAGAGAGAGAGAGATAGAAGAGAGACAAACAAGAGAAATGGGCATGCCAGGGCCACCTTCTGCCGCTGCAGACAAACTCTAGATGCATGTGCCACTTCGTACATCTGGCTTTACATGAGTGCTGAAGAATCAAACCTAGATTATTAGGCTTTGTAGGCAAGTGCCTTAATGGCTGAGCTATCTCTCCAGCTCCACATTCTAAATTTTGTAAATTTCCCCAGGCAACTTTACACATTAAAGTTTCCAAAACACTAGTCTAAAAAGAAATAATGTCTAAAATGCCTAGAAATTAAAAACAAAAACAACTACATGTGTGGGAGTATAAATGTTTTTGATTGACAGATTTATAAAACTAAGGGGAAATTATATTAATATTTATATGTAAATATTGATCACATTTATAAAATTACAGCACTTATATTATAATCCAGTTCCTAGGTAAATTTGGCATGTAAAGATAGAGATATATGTTTTCACAAACATGTTTGAACAGAATATGAGATAATAATTTCAGAAAAAGAAAACATTTTAAAAGTCCCTTGTGTTTGGGAGTAAGCATTATATAAAGAGATTCCTTCTGTTGTGTGCTAATACAGGTAACAGGAGAATTACTGGATCCCAAACATCCCATAAATTAAAAGGTTGCCTTTATGGTAACTTCATTACTTTATCTTCATTGTGACCCAAACTTCCTGTACTGCAGTATTCATAGAGGCTTAATCACACTGTGCATTGTGTTTCCTTCCTCATTATCATCACACTGCCCTATTCGGTAGAGGGCTAATTGTTTCAAAATAGCTTTCCGAAAGGAAAGTCTCAGGTGTACAGTCCAGCGAGGTGTTAATTGGACAGCAGATGCAGTGACTTGGGCTTAAGGAACCCAACAGGAAGGTGAGCACAGGCTCAGGTATCAAGAGAGAGGCTCGCTTTGAAGTCTTACTACTCTGTGGTTTTTACAGGTTTGAGAGTTAAACGTTTTTGTAATCTTGGAACTTGAAAGTTATATAGAGCCTGGGAGAAATCCAATGATAACTGTGAAAAAAAGTAGAGACACAATTCATTCATTATTTTTAATTTTTTTTAAATTTTTATTTATTTGAGAGCGACAGACAGAGACAGAGTGGGGGGAGGGGGGAGAATGGGTGCACCAGGGCCTCCAGCTACTGCAAACCAACTCCAGATGCATGCATCATTTTGTACATCTAGCCTTCGTGGGTACTGGGAAATCAAGCCTCGAACCAGGGTCCTTAGGCTTCACAAGAAAGCACTTAACCTGTAAGACAGCTCTCCAGCCCTCATTCATTATTGTTAATTTTTTGGTGGTTTTTCTTTCTTTCTTTCTTTTTTTTTTTTTTTACAGGGTATTTTCCGCTACCTTGTTTAGGACAACAATGCAATTTGAGGTGTCAGAAATACTCCTCCTTCCCCCATTACTGCTACTCCTCCCTGGTATATTCAGATTTACTCTTGTGAATGTGCTGGCTGGTGTCCCTTCCATTTTCAGCATTTCTCCTCAGTCCTCCTTCCCCAGATATATCTGTGCATCCATTAATAGTGGAAACCACTTGCTTGTCACAAAGAGTGCTTTGTTGAGCCTTTCTACTTACTTCACTTATCACATTTGGCAAATGCCCTATCCTAATTAGGATCTAAGGGACTGTGAACATTAGGTGTGGCATATGAAAACTGTATCAGAAAGAGGTCAGGAAGAATTCAGAATGGCATCATAGCATCCTGGCCGTTACAGCTATCTATGCTCTACTTTACTAAAGAGGCCGATAGTGTAGACAAAACCAGTGTGTTCAAATATGATTCCTAACTACTTGGATAAATATCTGCTAGGGGAGGAATGTGTTAGGAAATCCAGATTCCGGGGCTAAGGAGATGGCTTAGTGAATAAAGTACTTGCTGCTCAAATGTGAATACCTGAATTCAGATTCACAGAATTCACAGAAAAGTAGATGCTGTGACAGTTATCTATAACACCATTTTGTTTATGGTCAGAATGGGGATGGGAGAATCACTTGGAAGCTCATGGGCCAGGTAACCTGGCAGATGCAGTGGTGAATGATGAGAGACCCTCTTCTGTTTATGTCTATTAAAAATAACCAAGGGCTGGAGAGATTGGTCAGTGGTGAAGGAGCTTGCCTGCAAAACTGAAAGACTTAAGTCCAATTCCCCATCTGGAGTTCATTGGCAATGACTGGAGGCCTGGATGTTCTCTCTCTCTCTCTCCCTCTCTCTTTATTTTTCTCTCTTCTCTCTCTCTGTATGAATAAATATTTTTTTAATATAATGGGATTTTACTATGGGAAATGTGTGAAAATTATGTAGAGCATATTTCTATATTTTTAACTCTGTAATAATCAAAGTGGGATATCTTTAAGGATTCCTCCATAGTTAAATACAAAATATAACACATCTACTTTCAGTAAGGATGGGTGATCTCATTGAAATATAAGGGCAAGGTAGGTTAATGGCTGTGCCACCACTTATAACATGGCATTTCCCATAAATATGTCCTGTAGAATATAGATGCTGGCTGTTTTAAAGAGGATTTCCATATTCATTTGTCATGATTCATGCTAAATATGGTCTTCAATGAGAACACAAATGTTAATAAGGCCACAGTGTAAAAATGAATATTTGGAAGGACATGAGGAAGATGATGAATGGAAGTTCCATCTCAAGCAACAGTCATAAATTCAATCCCAGTAACCTTTGGGGGTAATTAGCCACATGGATAGGGTAAGGCTGAAAGCAGGGAATGCCCCAGCATATTGAAAATGTAGCCATTATATTTTTATGTAGGAAGAAATGTAGGCATTTCAAGTAAGGTTATACATCTGTTTGGCCAGAAATTTGTTAAATAATTTTCTAATTAAGCTTTGGTCATGATTATGTAAATGAGCATCTACTAGAATATCAGAGGTTATAGGAAAACTTTGGGTTCTTTTCCCTGTTATCTTAAGTTATATCAAATCACAAGAAGAATATATATATAATGCATTAAAGATTTCTCATATTTTATGACAGTTTCTGAGTGCATGTGAACATAAAAATTTTCTTTTCACCACATCAGTTGAATGTGGCTATTTTCTATAAAAAAGGAAAGAGATTAAAGTGTTGCCAATTAAGAACAAAAAATCTTTTATTGCTAAGAAAAGAAGATTCAAAAGCCTGTCACTGATAATTAACTGATAGTTAAGTGTCTTTTGCAAATTGACTTCAAAATTTTAACTACCAGACTGATTTATATTATTTGGAGTCTTGGAAAGAAAGGTTCTTAAAGGTTTTCTGACATAATCAGAAAATCATTTATATCACTCTATCCTTCTTTCAGGGTAGAATTCATTGACTTTAGGAAAAAGCTTCATTTATTAGTCATTTCCTTTATGAAATAACTGAATAAATATATGTTTAACCTAAATTTATTAAGGCTCATTGAAAGGAAACACAAGTCACAGACAATTATTTTTATTACCTAGGGCAAAATGCCTCTTGGGAGTTTGAACATTCATAGTGTTTTGTTCTTATGTCACATATATTGTTATTCAAAATGCTAATATGGGACAATCATTATTCATAGTGTGTGCTCTAAAGCAAGAGCTTGCAAGTATATATTTTATCATCTCTAGCTTTATGCTATATTAGTTGATTATCTACTCTGTAACTTAATGAAGTGAGTCCCCTAAGCCTTAGCTGATTTGCACTTTATAGTTATTTTGAAACAGTATAGATATAGAAACACCTCCTTTGTACAGATTCAAACAAATGGCCTTGAAATAATTTCTAAATTGTTCTTCATGACTCAGTATCCAATTTTTTTCTTGCTGGGTCCTTTGTCAAAGACTATTCAAAATGGGAATAAGGAATTAATTGGCAAATGACAAAACAATAGATGCAAAACAAAGGTTTGTCATCATGATATTTAACAAAGCAGTACATGGCCACACCAGCTAATTATTGTTGGTCTGAGTGTTTAAATGCTCTTGCAGAATCTCATCTCATGTCTTCAGATGGAACAATTTACAAATGCAGTCACTGCTGCATTAGATATTTGTGAGGCCATGAAGCAATTGGTGTGCATATACTTTGTAGGTGGGAGTGTAATGCCAACATAGGAAGCAGCAAGGAGGATGCTTACAACGTTAAACACACACTAGTAGTGCAACCATATTTCTGGGCTTTTGCTTGTCATATAGGGAACTATGTCCATCAAAGAGATTGCGTGAGGATGTTCACAGCCACAGCACTTACAACAAGCAGAAACTGAAAACGACTCAAATGTCCATCAGCAAGCTAATGGAAATGTCAATTTATATATAACCACACACTGGAATGCTAGTCAGCAATAAAATAATAAACTATCACCTAAGTTGGATGCCAGAAACATTACATCAAGTAACAAAAGTCAGAAACAAAAAAGCAAGCACATGTCATACTATTCCATGTAGATAAAAATCACAAGGGCACAGGAGTAAGCTGTGGTGTTATAAATTAGAATGATTGTGAGATAGATAATATGGCAGAGTTGATGGGAAATATTATATAAATGAACTTCTAGTGTGGCAGACATATATCTTATCTTGGTTAGGGAGACAGTTAGTTACCCTTGTTGGCACAGAACAGTTTCAATGTTCACTGAACTGTCTACTTACTATCTATGCATGTTACCACATATAATATATACATGCAAATTATTGTACAATATAAAAACCTCTGCCTAAATAGGTAAATACAGATATATCATTGAATGAATGAATAAAAAGTATGTTTTTCAGACTAAAAAAAATTCCTACAACTACAACTTCCTAGCTATGTCATCATTAAGGACTAGTTATCTGTGCTTTATTTTACTTATTATTTGTTATAAGTTGTGAGGTTGAAGTAACCGAATACATCTAAAGTGCAAAGAACAATGCCAGAAACATGGTGATGCTTCAACGAGCCTGACATATTCTAACTTTATTTCCCCTGAAGAATGAAGACTGATTGTACCTCAACATCTCTTTTTCCATGTATACTGACTACTTTTTCTGGGTAGCAAGATAATTTATAATACAATCACAATTGTGTAACTTTTTGGTTTTCAAACTTTTTTATTATAAAATGAAGCTACAAAATGATTATTATTTGACTGTGCTGAGAAATCAGCTAGATTTATTCACAATTAACTCTGGTAACTTTAGCTGTCTGGGCCAACTAGGAAATTAAACATATCATTGAACTTGGACCATTGACTATTTTGACTCTCCTCATATATACACATATACATGTTTTTTACATAGAAATATAGTTTAAATTAAAAAAAACTTGTCAATAAAACTCAGAAACTTAAAAAACTGGACATACACTACTTTTATTTATAATTAAAACAATAGAGATAATTAAAATGAACATAGCTTCTATTACTAAATCGTTAGGTAATGCTTCCTTTAAAATATTAAATGTAAAATCTTCAATAATCCCTCCTTGGGATTTATCTGTCTCACATTCCCTATTAGCAGATAAAGTACCAAAGACATCAGGATAATTGAGCCTATCTGTTGCAGTTCCCTTCTCCTTGTGGGGACAAACACCCAACTAGAAGCAGCCTATGAGATAAAAAGGTTCAATGCCAAGCTTACAGATTCCAAGGGACGAGTCATCATGTTGGAAGACGCTGGCTCACTTCAGCATACAACCATAGCAGAAAGACACAGCCCACAGCTGGACCTCAAGCTTGCTTTCTACACACCTCTTAGGACTGGACTCAGGATCCATTCCCCAGTGATATACCTCCTCTAGAAAGGCTGTGCCTATTAAAGACTATTAAGTATGGCATAATTGAGCAACAAGACCATTTCCCTGTCTTTTCCCAGGTCAACTGCCCTCACAATAAGCAACTAGCAAAAACTTATCTTTGCTTACTGATGTCATTCCTGACTGCCTATGATTTCGTCATTCTAAGGTCTCACAATATTAGCTCTGTAGGACAGTAGTTATTACAATAATAGGCTTATCTGGTAGCAATTTTTATTTTATTTATTTATTATTATTAATTTATTATTTTATTTTTTTATTGAACCATGGCAACGTGTTCCTTTTATTTAATATAACCCCACTAGCCCTCCATATAAGGACTTGCTTATTTATAGAAGCCTGTCCAGTTGTGGTTTTTGTCTATTTTGCTCAAAAAGATATGTTATGTATCTTCTTTTAAGAATGTCTGAAGTTTCTCTGTGTGTGGTAGCTCATGCTTGCAATCCTAGCAGTGGAAATTGAGGAAGGAAGATTGACCTGAATATAAGGCCAGCACGTGCTTACCTAGCAAGTACCAGAGCAGCCAGGACTATGTAGAAAAACTGTCTCAAAAAAATTTAAAAAGGGGGAATATATATATATATATGTATATATATATACAAAAAATGAATGTTTGAGATGTTTCAGATCTGTTTATCAGATGTTTTGATAGGGTATACTTCTCTTATTTTAATCACTGTTGGTAAGAATCCTTTCCATTAGACTTCAAAGGTTATGGAGGAGGACTCCCCATTAAAGGGGAAGTAGCCTTTAGAGTACTTGCTGCAGCAGGACTGTACTCAGTATTAGGCATGCTGTCTTAGAGTAGGCCACTTGAGTTTTCATAATGAAATACATAGGCTAGGTAGTTTATATAAAACAGAAATTTATTTCACATTGTTTCTAGGACCAGAAAATTCAAGATCGAGGTGCTTATAGATTTGGAGTCTGGAGAGGCCTCTTTTCCTGGTTTATAGAACTGGCATCTTCTCACATCATGGAAGGGGGAAGACAGCTTGTCTGGTCTATTTAAAGAGCATTAATTCTTTCGTAGTAAACCACTAGCCCTAAAGGTTCCACTTTCATTACCATCACCTAGGAGGTTAGGGTTTGAACCTAAGAACTTTAAGAGACACAAACCTTCAGACCATAGCATCTTATTTACTTCATTTTTATACTTATTACTTTAGGTAATTATAGTTATTTTCTTTAAATATAGTGACTGGTAGACTTCCATCTTCCTACACCTAAAAAAAAAAAAAAAAAAAAGAAAACTTACTCTGGATTTATTTATGAGTTCACAGTTACAACCAAGCACTTTAAAACATGTTTCTTACAAACTTAGTTCCTCCAGGCTATGATTTAAGTGCAACTACATCATGGTTCTTTTCTGTCCATTAAGTCTGAAACTGGGATGAACAATTCATTCTGCACAGGCAGAGAAAGCCTTCTAAAAGGGTCTGGCTATGGGAAAACAGCATTAGCTCCCACTCCATCATCAGATGTTTGCATCCAAATGATACCAGAGTCTAGAAAGATCATATTAGTTCAAATTATCTTCCTTCACCAGCTGTCAGATATGTCAGGATTCTCCTGTAAATATTTCTGACATCCTGTTGGCAGATTCCTTATAGGATGCAAATTGACCCAGCAAGGTGTTGGGGTGGATAATTAATTCTTCTTGCCTTTTCCCTGTTTGAAAGATGCTCTAAAGGTTATTATTATTTTTTTTTTGCTAGGGCAATAATTAATAAAGGGGCATTGTGGAAGAAATCACTAAGTCCTGAGAAAATGAATGTGTGGAGGAAACATTGTATTTGGAGGAAGCTTTTAAAACTTCAGCCTAAAACCTTTAGGGAAATTTACTACAACAGTTCTTCATGAGAGACCATAATGATAGTCCTCTTCGTGAGGTCTCTGTGTCAAGGTCTTTCCAGTTTAAGAAGACAAGAAACCAAAATTTCTCTCAAATGCCATCCATACCGCTAACATGGTAATTTGCATAATAGAGCACAGTTGAAGAAAACATGACCTTTACTCAAAATCCATAGAAACTGAGGTTTAAAAAGTTCAATTTTGATGACTGGTTATAGCTGCTTGTTTTCCATGTTTACATACTTTTTTTTCAGAAGCATGAGAGAAATGCCTCTTTCTAATTCAGCTTCATGTGGCCTGTACAAAGCTGTTTGTGAAGAAAATAGTTGTGGCAAAAATGAAGTCCAGTCCATTTAATGGGATTTTCTTATGCATTATGTAAAGACAGTAATACACGTGTTCTCAGAACAACCTCTATGTGTTAACAATTATAACTGGGGGCTGGAGAGATGGTTTTGTGGTTAAGGAGCTTGCCTGCAAAGCCTAAGGACCCAGGCTTGATTTCCCAGTACCCACATAAGCCAGATGCCCAAGGGGACACATATGTGTGGAGTTCTTCTGCAGTGGTAAGAAGCCCTGGCATGCCCATTCTCTCTCTCTCATAAATAAATAAAAAATAAATAAATAAATAAATAAATAAAATATAAATAAATGAGCAGATAAGTAAAATGTTTAAACAATAATAACCTGGATTAACAAATATTTTCTTTGTTACAATTTATACAATTCTATTCATATGTAATCATTTCAGAAAATCTTTTGAAAGTTTATAGTAATGAAGGAATGAAGGCTTTTTCCCAGGCTCCATGGGATACGTGGCAGAGTGCTCACATTTGTGTTAAAGTTAAGACAGGGCAAAGGGCTGGTATAAAAGGCAAAGGGAGAAGCCTGGAGTAAATTATGAATCTCAAGGCTGGGGGATCCCACCCTGCTTCATAGGCTGGATGTAGAAGTACAAACACTGGAGATCAGGCCTCCAGATATGTCCAGCTTTTGTTTCCAGTTTGAAGGAGTAAAATAGTGGTGGAAGCTTAACTATAAGGAAGAAAAGCCAGATGTAGTGGTGAATACTCTGGATGGCCGAACCAGGATCCTTAGTTTGAGGCTTATCTTGGCCATATAGTCAGAATCTGTGTATGCAGAGAGATAGGCAGACAGACAAAGTCAGGAATAACACCACCATCCTTAATATTTGCCCAAAGTCTTCCATTCCTCCAGGAAAAAAAAAAGTGGTTATTAAAGTTCTAATCACCAGGCCAGAGCTGGGATAGAAGTCTAACCAAGGAGATTGAGCTCAAGGTGGCAAAAATGGTTGAAGGTAAACTCTTGTAAGATTAAAAACTGGTCTGATTAGTTATAATTGTGTTAATGATTATCATGATGGGGCTGGTTATGCTTAATTATATTCCATGACACAGACGTATATAATCTCAGGGAAACAGTGAAACGGGAAATGTAATGGGTTTCTCTTGCTTCGGGCAGTCCTGCCTTAGGTTACGGGATGACTCTGAGCCCCACAGTAGAAGTCATAGACCCATGCAAGTGATGCTTCAGGAGAAGAAAATACAAGAAAGAAGCAGGAGTGCAGGCGTGTAACTTCTAACGCTTTTAATTTGCGGGGGGAACAACGACACTTGAGTGGGAGTGCTTATATGCTTGAAACCCAAGAGCAGACTCCCTTGAATGTCTTGGGTATTTGGCCTAGTGTTCTAGACATTGCTTATATTTCAAAGGCTCTTTACTAGAACTTGGAGTAAGTCATGGTCTAAATTAAAACAGGTGATATGTTAAGGGATGTTTGGAGGTCACATTTTTGTTTCCTATTGTAGAATTGGTGTTGCTGTCTGCAACAGAATGAAAGGAAGGGGAAGTCTATCTTAGGTGAAGAACATGGGTGTGAGTTTCTTCAACATATGGATGTCACATGTATTGAATGTGACAGTCGCAGGAGGAGTTGGTAATAAATAAATGCCCACTTTCAGGAATTATATTTCATAATACATGCTCAGCTATTTTCATCTTGGCTGAGCCTAGATTTCAGGGAATGAGATGTCAAATCACAAAATGCAAAGGCACTGGGAAGCTCAAACATAGTTTTACATTTTCACTTGTCTTTAAAGCATAATTTACTACTCAAGTAAACACTTAATAAATTTATGTGACATTTAAACTGAGGATAACATAGGAATTTACTAGTTGTTCTTTCACTCTCTAGATGGCTATTAACTGCATAATTCTGCAGTGTTTTATATAGTAATATATAGTTAAGACAATGGAACCATTAAGTGAATGATAAAGGTTATCTCATTGAAATTCAGTACCCAGCCCCTCAGACCGAGTAGGAGACATATTTAGCATTGGTAGAAAGCACCACAAGATACACTGTTTGGACAAAGAAACAAAGAGGAACCCTGAAAGGAAGTCTGTATGGTGGCTAGAACTCAAGATCACACTGGGTCAGTTTACAAGAAAGCCCCTGGGCCACAGCTTTCATGTTTGCACATGCCAAACCCATCTTCAGTGTTCGACAATAAAAAGGAAATGATAACATTAATTAATCATAAACATATGAAATCAAATGCATCAATATGAAATGCTGTCGGACTCCTTTTCTTTGAAGCTACTTCTTTGAAGATATGTGTGTTCAAATACTCAGCAAACCATCCCAACAGCTATTTTGGAAATCAAAGAGAGAAAAAAATAATGTGGCATGTGTTTGCTTGGTTTCTTAAGATTAACACTAATAGGAAGTGGCTTGCCTTGTAAACTGTGATTTCAGTACCCAGAGGCATGGTTCTCCTGAGCATACTCTAGAGATATTTCCTTAATTATCAAGTGTGGTTTGTTTATCATTTATTTAAAATGACTTTCAACAGGATGGTCATTTCAGATACCACTACATATCACGTATTATTGATTTTCAAGTCAGTTACAAATTTTAAAAGCCATAAAAGTATAGCTATTAGCTAGGCATGGTGGCATACACCTTTAATCCCAGCACTTGGGAGGCAGAGGTAGGAGGATCACCATGAGTTTGAGGTTGAGGCCACCCTGAGAATACAGAGTGAATTCCAGGTCAGTGTGGGCTAGAGGAAGGCCCTAACCTCAAAAAAAAAAAATAAATAAATAAATAAATAAATAAAAATAAAAAAAACAGATAAAAAACATACAGCTATTTTTGAGCCTCACTTCACACTAGAGATTTTAAGTTTTCTTTTTTTTTTTCCAGTATAATCTCATTTTAAAAATCACAGAATAATTTTCAAATGTAAGGTATATTTTCCTCTCTTTTACAAATTAGAAAGCCAAGATTCATAGAGAATAAATCATACTATAATTAAGAAATCACAGAGCCTTTGATGTTGTTAACATTGAATCAAATTTCCTTATCTCCCCAAGCAACTGGGTTCTGCTTGACAACTTCATGTTCCTACAAGAGATCACCAAATACAAGTGTCCCTTCCTTCTGCCTCTAATCCTCTTTGTTCAGTTCTCTCAGCCAACTCTTCATTCAGAGCTTGTGCCCTCCCTCTGACCCAGTCACTGTGAGCAGGTGAAGATGCCTCTTACTTTAAAAAGGAATTGAAGTACCAGGGAGAAAACCTTAAATCCTGTTATTAAACTTTGACGGCTCACTGCATAGATACCTATCCTCTCCCTTCTCCTTGCCAGCATCTCTCCTGTGGCAGCCAACTCCCCACCCTCTTCCCTTTTACCTCCTCAGCGTGTGACACTAGTGTGGATCTTCTCTTCTGTATACTGATTAGGAAGTGGGAACAACTGTTACGCTCAGCTCCCGAGGCCATTGTCAGGAGCAAATAAGCACATTTTTTTTTTTTTTCTAGAACAGAACACTGAAGGAGATGAACAGTGGATAGTTTTAATGCAACAAACTGTCTGCATGTGCTTTAGGAACAGCTGAGACTTAAATCAGGAAAACAATTTTTTTATTATGATTTTATTTATTTTTGGAGAGAGACACAGAGAGAGACAGACAGAGACAGATACAGAATGGGCGTGCCAGCAGTCTCTCAGCTGCTGTGAACGAAATCTAGATGTGTGCGCCCCCTTGTGGTCAAGTGCGGCATTGCGCCCTTGCGTCACTTTGCATCTGGCTAAACTTGGGACCTGGAGATTGGAACCGCTGGAGATTGGAACCTGGTTCTTAGGCTTAGCAGGCAGGCGCCTTAACCGCTAAGCCATCTCTCCAGCCCAGGAAAACAATTTTTAACTTGAGAAAGAGGTTTAATACTTTTATTGCAAAATATGCACTTAAAAAAATGTCAGCAACAGACAATATGCCCAAATAGGTGTTCTGTGAGCTAATATTATGATGCCATAGAGTCATAAAGTGATTTTAGATTCTTAATATTGTTTTTCTCTAGATTAGATCCTGTATTCTATCACTATTTCCTGGAAGAATAATTCATGTGATAGTTTCAGCATTTCAAGAGGAAACTGTCAAACTTCCATTAGAAGCATCTCCCAGGGGCCACCTAACTTGAATCAAGTATAAAGTAAGTTTTCTGTGGAGACAATTGTCTGGAAATTTATTTTCTTCCAGGCTTTTTAAATAATTTATCATTTTCAATAAATAGAAATAAACCAAGTACACTTTTACAAAAGACCTTAGCCTTTTAAATGATATTATTTGAGAGTTGCTTTTTTGTACATTTTCTCAAAGTGCAGACCAAATTGTGTTTTCATTTCTGTTTCCATGACTCCTTTTTCCTCTGGATTTCTTGTTATAATTACCTCTTACTGAATCTAGAACATTGCAACAATCTACCTCTATGAAATTTGCTGTCAAAATCTCTAATCATTAAGAAAACCTGAATCATATATACATAATTCTACTTAGCTAGAGAAAGATATACCTGAAAAAAAAACACACAAAGAAAGAAAAACATAAAAGTCATCTAATACAGTTTGTTAATATTTATACTTTTTATACTGAGCATATGGAAAATTAATTGTCTTCTGTACAAATAGCTCTGCTGTGAAGAATCAGAGTAAGAGTCACAATGAGGTCCCTGGGCTGCTCATCACACCATGTAGTGTGAGCTCCAGAAGTGTAGAAAGCATAAAATATACTTCGTCAGCCAGGTGAAAGTTGTATAAAGCCAGTATTATAAAAACACATCTATTAACATTTCATAATTACTTCATAATTAAGGTAAGAGTTATCTCAATCTCAAAAGGCCAGTTAAAATATACCCCTTTGCTTTTCAACTATAATGATTGTAGGGACTATGTAAGCCTTTTTGTTGCAAGATCTTATCTGGTTTTGATTCATCTTAATAAATTATAGAGCACAATACAACAGCATCATATAAAGGCAACATATAAATGCTGACCTGGAAGACCTGCATTTGAAATGTCACGTAATTAAGTTTGCCAACTTAGCACATCTCTGCATCTCAGTTCACGCATTTATAAAATGAGAAACATCCTTGTCTGGTTTTAAGTGTTTTACGTCTCACAAGAGGTGATCAACATAGCAATTATCTTTGAATTATAAAATGTTTTATAAGCACATGGTAATGTTGGGAGATTTGGCAAAATACACAGTGATAAGTAGTGTATGTTCAGGAAAAGTCAGAAGGCAGGTTTCTAGAAATTTCAGGGTATGACATAAGGGTGAATTTGTTGTGAACTAAGGGAGGAGGAGGAGGAGCAAGAGGAGGAGAAGGAGATGAAGACGAAGAAGAAGGAGAAAGTAACTTAAATACAGTTGCTTCCGGTAACATCTAAGAATTTTTTTCAATATTTTTATTTTTATTTATTTATTTGAGAGAGGGAAAGAGACAAATGAACTCCAGATGCATGCACCACCTTGTGCATCTGGCTTACATGGGTCCTGGGGAATTGAACTGAGATCCTTTGGCTTTGCAGGCAAATGCCTTAACCACTAAGTCATCTCTTTAGCCCAGCATTTTTGTTTTCTATTTATCTTCACAAAAAATGAAGTGCTTAAGTATTCAAAAAGTTTTTCTAATAAGTTAAAATTTTGCTTAAATAAACTATTGATTTCTAAATTAACTTTGGATTTTCATAGCAGGCCGTCAATGCCTTGGCATACAATGTGTGTAATCATTATTAGTCTTTTGTGTCCATAGGATTTTCAATGTAAAAAGCATCTTAGGGAACACTGACCTTCCCAAGTCCATAGCTTATCATGTACACTCCAAGCGAAAACAGACTTAGTTAGGTGTTTTCTCCATGATTATCCTGGGAACCCATCAACCTATTCATAGTTGATTTTTTTTTTTTTTGAGAGATAGATAGATAAAGAGAGAGAGAGAGGAAGAGACAGAGAGAGAATGGGAGTGCCAGAGCCTTTTCAGGTGTTGTGAATGAATTCCAGATGTGTGTACTCCCTTGTGCGCATGTGTGACATTGCCCACTCGTGTCACTTTTGTGGCTGGCTAAACATGGGACCTGGAGACTTGAACAAGCTTTCTTAGGCTTCACAGGCAGGTGCCTTACCACTAACCCATCTCTCCAGTCCCACAGTTGATTTTATTTTCTGCTTCCTTCTAAAACGGTTTCCCAGGCTGGGGCTGTAGCTCAGCTGGTAGAGCACTTGCCTTGCATGCACAAGGCTCTAGGTTTCATTCTTAGCACCACATGTGGTGGCGTCATATCCGTAATCCTAGCACTTGGAAGATGGAGGCTGAGGTCATGGGTTGCTTGGGCTACATGAGACCCTATCCCCTCCCCACCCCCAAAAGACACAAATGAGTGCTGACACTTTCTTAGTTCAGAAATTTCTCATTCATTATTCAAGTCACTTGAGATGTTATTGAAGTAACACCATTTCCTTCAGTCTTTGTCCCCTGTAATTAAAGGTACCCCGGAACAAAGAGATTCAACCTAACTGGGAAAGAGGCAGGAGAAGTCTGGAGAAGTTGGCCAAAAGTGACTCCTAAGTGTGAGTTTACAGAAAGGTCATTAAAATTAGAAGAAATGGGGGTTATTTTACCTGTTCCTCCGGTTAAGTTATATGGTTAAGTGCTATGCTTCATATGTTCCCATTATGCCATAACTTATTTTTACTTACATTATACTGCATTTTAATGGTCTGTTACTTACCTGTATCTCAGGTGGACTAAATTCAGCTGGAGGTGGCCCTGCTATAGTTGTGTTATTTTGGATGTCAAAGGCATTCCCTTGACTATTACCCAGAGAAGACTGAACAAAATCAATGCACAACAGTAATAAATATAAAAAGGAAAGAGTGCAGACAGATTGTTGTTATAATCTATTTTCGTTTTCAGTAAACTCTTCTGAGGGACTCATGTTCCCATTTGCCTGGGAATAACCTACTATCAGCACTAAACATTCTGCCTCTCAGGAAACTTCTCCACGCCAGCAAACCAGTTCTTCCCAGTGAGGTGCCAGAGTGGCTTCTCCTGAGTCACAAGACAACTGTGCGTGTTTCTTCCCCACACTCTGTTCATGTTCGATGGGAGAACTGCACGAGGAAAATGGGCAAACAGTAGAAGCAGGGTTTCCCTTGGGATCCGTTCTAGCATCTTCTCTAGCACAATACTGATAGTGCTTCTATCAGTACTTGGATACCTTCTAAAATGCCTCATCTTCAGTCAGCCCAGGGAAAGGCTTCCCGAAGCTCCGTATCACTGCCCCACACCATCTCATTTCCATCCACCATAGCTCCTGGCCTCATTATTTGTAGGGCTGCACTTTGTTCTTATAGGCTTTATAAATGACCACTCCATGTCACATAGCTTCCTTTAGAAGAGTTTGTAAGTTGAATACTTCAGCACAAGAGCTGAGAAGGAAGTACAGTAGTTCTTTTTGCTATAAAGCAACCATTTCCATTCTTTTGCTTACAATCCACTTTGTGGTTCCCAAGAGTTTGAAGACGAGTAACATTCTGCCATTTGAAGGTCCTCATGATAAAAAGAATAGAAAACTTTCAAATATAAACCTAAGCATTCTGGTTAATTACTCGTTTAAATTTAATGAAAATGTTACTACAGACCACTGAGGGGTTAGAAATTCAACTCCATATATATATATATATATTTTTTTTGAGAGAGACACAGAGAGAGATAGAGAGGGAGAGGAAGACAGATAAAGATGGGCACGTCAGCAGCCTCTTAGCTGCTGTGAACCAAATCCAGATGAGTGCGTCCCCTTGTGGTGAAGTGTGGCATTGTGCCCTTGCGTCACTTTGCATCTGGCTAAACGCGGGACCTGGAGTGGAACTGCTGGAGATTGGAACCAGCGTTCTTAGGCTTAGGAGGCAGGCGCTTTAACCGCTAAGACATCTCTCCAGCCCCAGACTCTTTAATTTTAAGATCTCTTTTGGTAATTTTCCAGAAATTCACAGAGAATACTTCCTGTTGTGACTTGCTTTTCCCTTCCACCAAAATATTCTGCAGTTAATTCTCAGCATGCCCAGGAGCCATGTAAACAAGGGACTGTAACCTGACTTTAAGCCTCAGTCTAAATATTCTCAGGCATTGCTGCCTATGTATTTACTGGTAGGTCTTATACTACTTGCCATTTTCCTGAGAAATGCCAAGATGCAGTTATGATGTAGTGGGTTAGAACGTCTAGACTCCAGCTATTGATTTCCTTTGATGTACAATCTGAGACATGACACTAAATGTCTCTAACCTCTGTTTTCTATAAAATACAGTTGCTCTTCATTTACTCACGAATTCCATACTTGCAAATTTTCTAAGATTTATCTTCAACTGTCAGTCCTCATGGTATGTGTGCCTTTGCTCATGGGCATACACAGGGTGGGGAGTTATTTGATTCACCTGAAGCACAGATTCCCAGCTGAAGGCAAACAATACTTTGCCTTATGTCTTTTTGTCCTACTCCGTGAGCAAGTCCCTTTGTGTAGCTTAATTTCATACCACTTTTTCCATACTGTTCCCCCCCTTTGGGTCAATTTTACTGTTTTTAATGACTCAAGCATACATATAGTTTAATATTCTCAAGTATTATTAAGTGTGATTTGCATCTTAGAGGAAATAGGTATATTATGCAAATATTTTCAGGTATGAAGTAAACTGCAGTTAATCACGAGCTATATTTTAATATGTCAACAAAGCAATCCATATGGAAAAGGGAAAATAACACTTGTGGATCTTCATGTGGGACACTGCAGAAACACTGAAGTAATCACGGGGTGTGATGAGTCAATAGAAAAGACATGTCCATGTTACCAAGGTCAGGAAAATGTTCCACCCTTCTCCACTCATATTTTAACGTGAGGAGTACCGCATAGAGTTATTTGCAATAAGTATACATCAAGGTGTAAATGGAAATGCATAAAATCCAAGTGACATTTGAGAGTTGATTGAAAATGTGCTCAGAGACTCAGGAATCAAAGCGTCTGTTTCTTCGATGAGTTCTGTGCAGTATTTGCTAACTCAGCAAAGTTAATGACTTTATAAACCTTGACTACTAGAGATCATGAGAAGCTAACAAGAAGTGCTCTATTTCCGTCATCTCTAAGGACACCTATTAAAGTTCAGGAAGGGATGAGGAATTGCACAGGAGTCTGGAAAGAAAGTCCAGAGTCTGTTTCAAAAACAGCCATGTGTTTCTGTTTTGCATACCAAAGTTCTGTGCCAAATTTAGTTTTCAGAAAAGGATCTGAAGGTTTTTTTATAAATAAAACTTTAAGAGCCATTGAAATGCAAGATTTCATAAACACAACAGCTCAATTCTGACATGGAGCTTTAGGATTCTGTTAAAATAGTTGGAATCTATTCCAAATCACATGTTTTCCAAATTTCACCTATAAATATTTTCTTTAAATGATTAATGATATCCTCCTATTTGCATGAAAGAAATGGCATAAAATGTCTGATTATAACAACCATGTTTAGCATGACGAATTATCAGTTAAATCAAATACTTTTTGATTACTCTAATGGTGATGAGTCTTAAGATAGAAATATATTTTTGATTTCAGTTTTAGAAGGAATTAAAACAGCTGCCAGTCTGAAATGTGTTTGCACTCTACCATCCTTGAAATGTAAAAGCAAACATGGTTCACTAAATAATAAAGAATCCAGATTAACATTCATAACAATTGATGCTTCAACATAGACTGGTATTCAGTTAATTTTACTTGTTTGCATCTACTCTTCTCCTTGTCTTATTAATTAATATGATTTAATCCAAATGAAATCTAATAGCTAAAGTCTTAACTTGAGCATTGGTTTAAATGAAAGAGGCAATTGTTCTTTTGTCCATATTTTCTAGTGGACAATGTAATGGTTATAGCTGGAACTAACCAAGCAGTTCCTAGTGCCGTGTGTTCAAAAGATAATTCAGTGTTGCATACAATTATTTTTTGAAATGATATATAATTCTTTCTGAATTTTTCAAACATTTGTAGACATCTCTACCACCAACAGTATGTCAAAAAGTTGACCCAGGAGCCTGCATAGTGGTTCATGTCTGTAACTCCAGTGCTCAGAGACAGAGGCAGGAGGATTACTACAAATTTGAGGTTAGTCTAGTGTAAATAGTGAGAGAGTATCTCAAAAAATAAGAAAAAACAACAAAAAGTTGACCAGGTTTGAAAAGCAATGCCTGTTTTCTGTATTAGCAGTAGACTAGCTCTTCTTTAAGGCTGATTCATCATCATTTCTGAATCAGCATGGTGATTCTGTCAATGACTTGATTAATCATAGACAACACGTGAATGAGAATATATCTTTAAAATGCATTTTCACTACTATGAAGTAATACAAAGTAATACAAGCATAGCTGCACCTAGTCATTTCCACTATATAAATTCTGTTCATCTGAAAACATGGAAGGTCTTTCCACCTTGTTCAGATTCTTTATTGAGTATTTTAATGTTTTCAGTGCACTTGTCTTTTATCTCCTTGGCTATTTTTAGATATTGTACCTTTTTCTGTGGGTAATGGGTGACATGTGTGTGTGTGTTCATTTGCATGTGAAGTGTATGTAAGTAAGCCCTGTGTGCATGCATACAAATGCCAGAGGATGTCACATTACCTCCTCTATTGCCCTTCTGCCTTCTTTCCTTGACACAGTCTCTTGCTTAATGTAGAACTCACCATTTATCAGTTAGACTAGCTGACTAGTGAGACCCAGAAATATTCCCGTGTCCCTCAGCCCTAAGGTTACAGGCATGTGTAACTATGTAAATTAATGTGCTAGGTATCAAATTTGGGTCCTCATACTTTCACAACAAGTGATCTTACACATTGAGTCATCTCCCCAGCCCCTTATGTTACTCTTTGAGGATACTGTGAATGGTATTATTTTCCTGATTTCCATCTCATATATTTATTAATAGTACATAGCAAAGCAACTGATTTTTGTATGTTGATTTTGTGGCCCCAAACACAAATTTAATTTTTGTTTTGGAAACAGGGATAATGATACTAAGAAATTTAAGGAATTGGTTGAATGTTGGACGAAGTTCACTGGCCCCATCTGAACTAGAGTGCTTTGTCTTCTGCTTTCCACAAGGACCATGTAGCTGACTTCCACAGCACAATCTATCATGAAATGTGAGCCCCAAGGCTCTGGCAAGATATGTGATATCACAGACTGATCGTGGATCACTTGTATTGAAGATCCTGCATTGTGGATGGACAAAAGTAATGAATTTCCCAGCATAATGGTAAGTGGGGAGGGAGTCCAAATCAGAGTCAGTAACTTCCTGTCTTAATGTTCCACTGGCCTCATTGTTGAAAGAAAGCTACTTTATTACTCACCAGGAGTATTCCCAGCAGGAAAGAAAACAATGACTAGCAGTAAGTGTTGAGGCTTTTATAATGAAAAGAAATGTCTCTACAAATCCCAGGCAGAGTTTTGCTCCTATCTCATTCGTCAAGACCACCTGGCTTCCCAAGCAGAGGGACTAGCAAAGAAAATATCTCATGTGGATACAATGTAAAGGTGAAAACTAGGACATTCTGTAGGTTACCATGAAGTGGGATATGGATACTGAGTAGAGAGCCAATACACCAGCTCTCGTCTGTGCAAGGGACATACTTGAAGCCTCACATGCATTGTAGTCAAGCCAGTATCTGAGATATAAACACCAATGAACAGAAAAGCCCTGGGCTAACTCATGTCACCAAGATGTGGGGCTGGCCTTATGAACTTGAAATGGAGAGGAGGCTGACATACTACGGTTTTAATAAGGTGAGGTACTGTTTTATTACACTGGGCATAAATCATAAATTGTGAACTAAGGATCCTAAAAAATAGTTGCACCTGCTTCAGACAAAACTGATTGGCTGATTAGAAATTTTGTGATTGTGGAGATATGGAATGTTTCAGGTTCACAGCCAAATTATGTTGGGCTATCTTTGGTCTGCTGAATAGCCATTCATTCCTCCCCACCGCCAACTCTGCTTGACTAACACCTATCAAGTGAAACCTTTGGGAATGTACTAATACACCACTGGCTTCCACCAACCCAAAGGATAAAAATGTTATCAGGTACACCTGAAACCTATAACAGATTTCCCCCCTTTGCTCTACACCACCTTCCTGATGTTTCCACCAGTATGTTTGAAAAGTGTCTAGATTTCTGACTCTTTGTTCTGTTACTATAAAAACTTCACGAGTCTGTTACTACACTGGAACAAGGAATTTGGGATAACCTAAATCTGTGTTCCTTAGCCATGACATTCATATTTGGCTCCAGAATAAACTATCTCTTAATTCTCTTCGAGGTGAGAAAGATGGTTTGCTTTCTGCTAACAAAACATTTAGATGGTCTGTGTCCATTAGCATTAGAATTGAGAAAATTAGGTAAATTTACTTTCTTCAGATTTTAATCCCTTATAAATTCTTCCATACTTCAGGTGTCAGTGGTTTTAAAACATAAATTACTTCCCTTATTTATTTTATACACACTTGGAAAAACCATATGGAATACATTTTAGGGATCATGGTAGAAATATATGTTGTATCTAGAAGAATATAATCATGAAAAAGAACACATTTCATAGAAAATAAAATGCATATTTCCTTGATGTAAAGGTTAAACACACATTTCCGGTTTCAGTAAGAAATTAGGAGACTATTTGGAAAAGATGGTTACAGTGGTATTAGAGACAGAAAAATCCCTTTGGTATGAAGAATGAATAAAAGTTTTCATATATATTTTGCTTGACTAAATGTAATGCTCAAATAGCCTGTTGTTACTCTTGTTTAGTATCAATATTGCTGCATTTTTGTGTGCATTTTATGTGGGTCTGATGGGCATTCACATGTGTATATGGCTTTACATGTATGTAGCTGCACACATGTGAAAGTACAGGTGGCTGTGTGTGTGTGTGTGTGTGTGTGTGTGTGTGTGTGTGTGTGTGCCAAAGCATGACATCCGGTGTCTTTCTCAATGGCTATCTACCTCATTTAATAAGACAAGGTCTCTCCTTTGAACCCAAAGCTTCATGAACTGGGCTCCTTGAGCTAGCTAGCTTGCCCTAGGTATCCCCTCTCTCCAACATCTGAATACTAGAACTACAAGTAGACCTGTATGCCTGCTCTACATGTACGTGAGTGCTGGAGATCCGAACTCTGGTTTTCTATCTTGTCTATTTTGTACTGAACCATCTCCCCAGCTTTGCAATTTATATCTTCATATGCTATTACTTCTGTGTTTATTATTGTGGTCAATATGTTCTGCTAGCGAAAAAGACTGAGCCTTTAATATCAGCTGTGCTTAAATTTATGCTCATAACATCATAGATTTTGGTAACAGGTGCATGCATATTTTCAAGATAATAAAGCTTACCAACCACTTCAAAACCTATCCTGAACCTTATTTCTGAATTCATGCTTCATAATGACAAGTGAGGATTAAACTGCTTGGATATGCAGGCTGTAGGGTGAATTTGTGAAGAAGTAATAATTGAAAGAACTTTAATGAAATTGTACATTTCCCTGCTTATTACAGTGCTCCTTACAGAAAATGGAAAACAAACAAACAAACAAACAAACATGTTTCTGTCCTCTTTAGTAGCAAATGAAAAGAATTATCTTAGAATTGAAATAGTGGTCTTGAGTGGGTCATGGGGCTACTAAGATGATTCCATCAATGACAAGTCTGGAAATACTGCATGAGTTTCCCAGCTGATTTTCAAAACTATTTTGTATTCTCAGTACATGATAAAGAATGTTTATCTGGCTCAGGGCTGTGGGCCCAGGCCATGTTCCATAATGAACAAATAGCCTTTGAGGACATGTTTAAGAAGTACTTTTAATCTGAATTCAGTTCAAAGTGAGGCTATTTTTTTTTTTTTTTTTGGTTTTAAAAATATTTTTTATTTATTTGAGAGAGAGAGAGAGAGAGAGAGAAATGCAAATAGAGAGAGAATGGGTACATCAGTGCCTCTAGGCACTGCAAACAAATTCCAGTCATATGCACCACCTTGTGCATCTGGCTTATGTGGGTACTGGGGAATCAAACCTGGTTCCTTAGGCTTCACAGGCAAGTGCTTTAACCACTAAGCCATTTCTCCAGCCCTAAATATTCATTTTTAAATTTATTTTATTTATTTGTTAATTTATTTTATTTATTTGAAAGAGATAGAGAAAGAGGCAGATAGAGAGAGGGAGAGATACCGGGAATGGCAGGGCCTTCAGCCACTGCAAACGAACCTAGATGATGTGAGCCCTGGGGAATCAAACCTGTGTCCTTTGGCTAAATACACGCTCTAATATTTTTGAAATATTTCCTCTGAGGTAAATGATCTTAGGAGACATCTCTGAGAACAAAACATTTTGAGGGAGTCTTAAGATATTTTAAGAAGAATATGACATTACTGTAAGGGAAGAGAATAGTGTATTGTTTGACATTCAAATTAAGTTGATTTGTTTATTTCAAACACTATAAACAAGAGTGATTTTTATCAAATCACATTATAAAGTTTCAGATGAGGAAAAAAGAACCTTTTCTGACAGACCTCAAATCTTTTTTCTACTTTATATTGATTTATCATTTATTATAAAGTTTATAGTTTTTTCATATTTTCTCAAAAATCTTATTTGTTATAAATAACTTGGGGCCAAGGAGATGGCTCAGTGTGGATAAAGTGCTTGCATCACAAGCCTGGGCACCCATGTTTGAACCTTCCATGTGCCCATGTCAGAAAGCTCTAAGCGATGGCACCCTGATGGGAGGCAGAGGAGGGTTTCCAGGCAGTTTGAGACAAGGAGGAAAAGCGTAATAGAAGAGTGAGATCCAGAGAGTGAAACCTTGTCGCAAATGAGTTGGAAAGGTGAGGGCCAACCTGAATGTTTCCTCTGACGTCTGCATGTACCAACCCCACTGACATACATGAACACACACACCAACATACACATGGATATGCACACACACAAAATAAAATAAATAAATAACTTGTCAACTAAATTCTCCCTTGATGTACCTTTGCTGTATGCATACAAATACATTTCAAGAGACTAACTCCTTTTTATTCGAGGCCTTTCTATTTGGTACAATGTAGAATTCCTGCTGATCAATCTTTCTTTTTAACAAAATTATTTATTGATTTATTTATTGATTTTTTTGTTGATTTATGCATTCATTCATTTGCAAGGAGAGAGAGAGAATGAATGAATGAATGAATGAATGGGCCAGGGCTTCTAGCTGCTGCAAATTTTCCATTGTCACTATAACAATGACAGTTTTTTTTTTGTTTTTTTTTTGGTTTTCTAGGTAGGGTCTCACTCTAACCCAGGCTGACCTGGAATTCCCTCTGTATTCTCAGGGTGACCTCGAATTCATGGCGATCCTCCTACCTCTGCCTCCTAAATGCTGGGATTAAAGGCATGCGCCACCACTCCTGGCAAAAATTTTAATGCTTTGCAACACAAATTTTACATGATAAGGCTGTTTTGTAAACTAAAGAACATTTTTAGTTCTATAGTTGAGAAGTCTGATACAGGGTGTACCAGGCTAACACCAGTCTGCTAGTAGAGACGAATTCCTTTCTTGATGCTCCCAGGAGAATGTTTCACTGTACTGTAGTGAGTGAGGGAAATATGCTGGTATCTACTAACAGGTGGAGGTCGGTCACATGCAGCAGGAAGAGGAAAGCAGAATGTGAATCATGGTGACAAAATTCCGTATGATTACAAAGGTTCTTAAAGTTATATTTCGTTAATGATACAAAAGGAAAAAATATAATGTAAACTGGTGTTCTGGCTCCAAAAAAAAAACAACAAAAAAAACTAAAACCTTTGAAGTCACATTAAACCTCAAGTGAGAGGTCAGGTGTTGCCAAAAACATTTTGTTCCAGTTCTCTCAGTTGATTCATAATTACTTCTCCATTAGCTAAAGTGTGATGAATGCATAGCAACTTGATTTTTAATAGCACAGAGTATGTGACGCTTCTCTTGATGGGGGCATTTGTCCATGTTCCCTTCTGGACATGGCTCAAAGGTGAGGCCACATTCTCGTGAGTGGTGTCCCTGAACCATAGCAGAGAGAATTTCAAGTGAAAGTTTCCCAGAAAGCGTTCAGCGAAGGCAGCACCAGTACATGCTCAGCCTCTTCAGGTGCTGCTTCCTAATGTACGCCACAGCCAGCTGTTGACTTCCGTTGTCTCTGTTTTGTACCTTAAGTTCTCATTCTCTCCAACCTTCCTCATGTGTACTTCACCGTGGTGATTTATTTGAAACATATTTAATATTAGTTTCTGTCTTCTACAGCAAGCTACTGGATGTTAAATAGCCAAGGAGGATTCTGGAAGCTTGAGGTGCTTTAAGGGGATGACCTCTTTTATACCAAGCAGGACACAACTGGTAATTTCGATATGTATCCCGTTCTCATAGCCACATGTCCAAAATCAGTATATGGACTTTCCTCTGGAGGCTTTGAGGAATATGAGGTTCTTTACAAACTTATTTTGATATTTTTGAGCAGCAAGACTTTATTTCTGACTCATTTTAGGCTGTTGTATTCATACACAATTCTAGTTTCCTCAGGTGGCCTTAGTTTAGCTTTCTTCTTTTTTTATAAGAAGCAAATAGACTTAAAGGCATCCATCACTACATCAGAATCACAAAGAGTACATTTTATGAACCAGGGATCAAGAATGATTTGTGACTCAAAATTGGTGTCATAAAATATGATATCCCAGCAGCAAGAGGCTCCATCCATATTGTTCTCATGATTTCATTGTAGAGTTCCTTCATTGACAGTGAATGCTTCTATTGTGAGGAAAGATGAGTTAAGAGAGGGGTAGAAAGAAAAGCATGGCCTTCAGACAAGTGCAGCAGTTACAGCTGAAATAATTTTGACTCTTTTGGCCAATATGATGTAAATCATGTGTAAATTTAAAGTTAAGGAGAACAGGGTCATTGAACACATATGACTCATGGCTAAATATCTGGAGGAGCAGTGGATGCAGATTCACCTGTATTCTGCTACTTGACTTGGCAGCTATTCTAACCTTCAACAAAACAACCGCCTAATCTGAACACCACCCTGCATCATTGCAATGACTAGACAAAATAACACACATGAAAGTGAATGATATTCAAAGAGGGATCATTTGATGGGAAATTTGTAGTTATTTAGGCATTGTATTATGACACTGAAATAATAGAAAAATTACTTAAGGGAACAAAATTTAAACTGATTGTATAGAGATGGAAAAATTTAAAAATGGGCTACAACTTTAGGCAAAGGGTCAACAATAAAATTAAGTGGTGAATCCTTAAGTTATGCTTTCATAATTTTAATTGTTTTTAATTTCATAAAAAAATGTGGGTTGCAAAATAGCATTATTTTTCACATCCTATTAGTTTTCAGCTCTTTTACTGTGTCTAGAGGTATTAAGTCTCCAGCAAACACTACGGAGAAACCTATTACCATCAATATTCATAATGTCTGTGTGAGTTAATTTATTTCAGAAGCTAAAGCAAGACTTTCCTTTTGCTTGGTAGAGGTCACAAAGATTGCAGTGGCTGCTTTTGATCATGCCTACCTGGCTGGTGAATTAAAATAGTCAACACATCAAACCAACTTTCAGATGTTCTCTCCTTTTTAACTCTATGGGAATTTTCCCATAGACACATCAGAGGTGAATTTAGCTCAAGGCCACTGAGTAATCAATCACATCATTTGTTAGGCAGCTTCTCAATAGAAACTAGGGGATGACACCCTTTCACTGGTGCAGTATAACTGAACTGTGAGCAGCAAATTGAGGAGATCGTATACTTTACTAGTATTGAATATTGCCGTTGGTGATTTCAAAATGAGGTTTTATCTACACCTTTTACAGTCTAATGTATTGCAATCAGTCAATTCTTTTGGACCAAGACCAGAGTCATCAAGATATCCCATGTGGCTTTACATAATAGACACACATTTCATATTTATTTTTCCACTTGTCCCCTACTTGTATGTATCCTTCCTGCTCCTTGACCTAGATATATATTCTCTGCTCTCAATTTTTCAGCCAAACTGTTATTGTGTGGTTCAACAGGTATAAGATATTTTATCCTTCCAAGATCTTCTTATACATGATTTTCTACTTTGTAATAGTATGCATCAACAAAGAGACATTTTAGTTTTACATGTGGTTTTGAGAAATAATATGCACAGACACCATATGGTTTATTCAGCTTTCCAATCAAGAAAGAACATTTCTTTGTTTTCCTTCCAATTTTTATGCATGTACATATTGTATTTTGATCACCATGCCTCACCATCATCTTCTTCTGACCCTCTTCCCTGTCTCCCTTCCACTGGACCCCTACTTATTTCCAATAGTCCCTCATGTACTCATGTATTCTGATCAATCTCTCTTTCTCTCTTTCTTCTTCTCTCTCTCCTTCTCTATAAATGTGTGTGGCTCACTGAGTTTAATTAGGGTTACCTGTGTGAGCATGTGTAGATCATTTACCAGCGCTCATGCCTACACCAACAAGAATATGTTTCACCCTTCCCCTTGCAACCATTAACTGCCAGTAACTCCTCAGGGAGGGATGGGTCCTCATGCCCACCTCCATCATCCATGAAGGAAAGTTGATGGGACCAGTATTGTGTAAATCTTGTGCAGGTAACTAAGACAATCCTGTGAGGTCATTGAGGCAACAGCCATGTTATGTCCAGAAGATAGTCCCCTCAATATCATAAAGATCCCCAATGTTCTCTTCCCTTTGGACTCTATCCGATCCTCAGTGTGTGTGTAAGACTCTCTTCTATTCCCTCCTGCCACAGGGCACATGTGAGTCTGGCTTCCCCCTCACCCAGCCTTGGGGGGGGGGAGGAGCATATCACTGTTTCTTGGTTCGGATGACATTTCTGCTTGCCTCTGCTTTAAAGTTTGGGATAACTTCTCACTTTAATTGCATGTATGATCTTTCTCTGATCTTCAGATTTACCGTGTGGGTGTTTTCACAGGCTCTGGGCTGGCTGCCCGTGTGCTTGCTCTAAACTCTGGGAAATCATGAGCCCAACTCTCTTCATGTCTGATTTCTCCCCTGAATTTCTTTTCTGTTTTGACGCTTTCCCTCTTCAGGAAAGCACATGATGGATGCCATGTGTACATGTGTACATTTCTAGTTTTTCCCCAAAGACCCTCAATTTCTGTACTGCTTTGATACTTCCTTCTTCAGGAAAGCACATGGCTGATGCCATGTGTGTGGTTTCTGAGTCTCTCTACCTATACATCTAAGTGCTACTTTTCATGCGCTTACAACTCTGTTCCAGTCCCTTTATAAAGACCTCAATTTCTCTTAAAGGAACTTTACAAACTGTACAGTGTTTCTACATGACAGCATATTTCCTAAACCCCACAATTTGTGGTTTCCTCCTACATAAACTTAATAATTCATAATTAAAAGAGATCACTAATGTTGTCCTTTAATAGCCATGCCCACTTCCCTACTCAATTTCAATCCCCTACTGATTTTTTTCAAAGATGTTATATGAATATGAAAATAAAATATGCAACCTATAGGGAACGTCTTTTTCCCATTCTGTGTACACACTTGGGGATTCATCTGTGCTGCTGTGTACACTGGTAGTTTGATATTCTCTCTTCAGATGTACCATGCTTTGTTTACCCATTCTCCCACTGATGGGTATCTGGATGTTGCCAATTTTGGACTATTATGAATAAAGCTGCTATAAACATTTGTGTATACGTTTTTGCCTTAACATAAGCCTTCATTTCTCTGGGATAAGTGCCCAGAAATACAACTGTTGATGGCATGACAGTTGTATGCTAAACTAACTAACTAAATAAATAAATAAACTGTCAAGCCTTTCAGAGCTGTACCACCAATATGTGTGATCTGGTCTCGCTGCCTCTCCACCAGCATTTGGTCTTGTTATTCATTTATCTTTTCTTTTCTTTTTTCTTTTTCTTTTTCCCTCCCTCCCTCCTTCCTTCCCTCCCTCCCTCCATCCCTCCCTCCCTTCCTTCCTTCCTTTCTTTTTTTTAGGGAGAGAGGTAGAAAGAATGAGAATTGGCATACCAGGGCCTCTAGCCACTATAATAGAACTCCAGACACATGTGCCACCTTGTGCTCATGTGTGCGACCTTGCATGCTTGGGTCACCTTGTGTGTTTCATGTGGGATCTGGAGAGTCATTCATGGGTCCTTAGACTTCACAGACAAGTGCCTTAACACTAAGCCATCTCTCCAGCTCATGTTACTCATTTTACCTCACTCATTCTGATGGGTTTGTGGCAACAGCTTGGGATTGCAATTAGCACTTTGCTAATGTTTATTGATCTTCAATATCATTTCTCATGATTTGAGCCTTGCTGTGTCCCTCATAGGCTGTCTTGAATAGTTGTTCCTAGTTGGTAGCACCATTTTGGGTGGTTGTAAGACACTGAGGAAGTAAGTCTTGGCTAGTGGGAGTGGATTACTAGGGGCTGGGCCTTGTAGGTCCTAGCCAGCCCCTGGTTCCAGTTGCCCTGGACTTCCCGGTTCCAATGATGTAACAAGCCTCTACCACCTGCTCCCTTCACTGTGAACTCACCATGCTTTTCTGGCTATGATGGACTTAAACTCTTGGAAATCATAAGATGAAATAAATCCTTCTGCCTTAAGTTGTTTCTGTAGGTGTTTTGTCATAGTGATGCAAAAATAACTAATGCATCACTTCCTCTGCCATTCCCAGCCATACGGCTTCTGGGAAATGTTCTTTCATGCTTTTCACCCATGGTCACCGGATTGATTTGGTACTGGTGGCTTTTGAGAGATACTTACACATCTACATACTCTTTGGCATACATGATTTAATCCTCCAGTCTTGTTTTCATCTTCTTAACCAGGCTGTATGACAATGAAACATCTTAAGCTTTGATGGAGTCTCATTTGTATCATGTTTTTGAGTTAAGTTTAAGAGGTTTTCAGCCTGTCCCAGAACCTGGAGGTTTTCTTTTATTTTCATTAGTTCATGTTTGATTTGCTTTTGTGTTAGCTTTCAGACTATGGTCAATAGTTTACTGCCTGAAGATATCTTATTGTCCCAGTGCTATTTATTAATTGAAAAGAAAACCTATCCTTTATTGAATGCCTCTTTAACTGTGAGAACACAATCAACTGGGGATATTAATGTGCATCTATGGCTGTTATACTTTGTTGTTCATCAGTGTTTCAACCTGCCTGTCATTACTAGAGAGCCTTGAAAATGGCATCCCTAAGGTAGACCTTGACATTGCATGAACAGGCTTCTCCCACTTTCTTCTTCTTCAACTGTGCTAGGATGGTTTGTATAAGAGTAGCCACTAAACCACTAGTCAGTGAAGTATTTTGACATATGTATGACTAAACTTGCTGGAGGACTCATTATAGGGGAGTGGGAAAATTATTCATGGATAATTTCTAGGGTTTGGGACTTAACTAAATCACATAGAGAAGACTAGAGGCAGCAGGTTTTGGAGTGGGTGCCCTGGGTGCCTCATAAATCCTTAGAGGAGAAAATAAATAAGCTGTTGGATATGTGAGCTTGGAATTAGTAACATTCTGGAAATTCAATTTAAAGCACAATGAGTTGCTACCTCCCAACTGTGATGACAGCCTTTATCAAAAGGGGAAGGTGAGTATTAGCAAGGATGCATATTATGGTGGGGGCATCAATTAGTATAGCCATTATTAAAAATGGTATGAAGTCCTTCAAAAATTTTCAATAGAATTACTACTTAATTTCATAATTTCACTTCTGGTACATATCCAATACAACCAAAACCAATATGGCAGAGGGATATCTATACCCTAGCCTTCCCTGATGCAATATTCTCAATTGTCAAGATAGTTCATCAACATAAGTATGTCCGTCAGTGGATGAATGGAACAAGAAAACTTAGTATGTATACACAGTGGAGGACTATCTGGCCTTAAACATGGGTAGGAATGGAATCCTATTATTTGAAATGATGTGGATGAATATTTAGGACATGTGTTGAGTGATATAACCCAGGAACAGTAAGACAAGACATGAATTAATTCATATGTGAAATCTAAATTGTTCAAACTCATAGGAGCTGAGTATGACATCAATCAGAGGCTGAGGAATGGTGAGGAATGGGATTATGGAGATGTTGTTCAAAGGGATCCATTTCTTACAGACAGGAGGAATAGGTTTTGAGATCATTTAATATCAGGAGAAGTGGCTAATAATAGTGTTCTGTGTACCACAAATATATCACCATGCGAATAATAAGTGAGGTGATTTGATCATCTTCACATTGTGTAAATTTATCAAGCAGTCACGTAGTGTCCAAAAATATATACAATTAGGATCTCTGAATCAGAAGTAAAAATAGCACAGGTATTTTTTTAAATTACAACATGTGACTGGAAGTAATGATGACTTTCCAGAGCAGTATCAAAGTGTCTATTGAGGAATGAACATCAACCAAATTTAGTGAGTCCAGTAAAAGGAAGAAACAAGGAAGTAGAAAGATCAGTATAAACAGCATTTTAAAAAACATTTTTATGTATTTATTTTAGAGAGAGAGATAGAGAGAAAAGGACAGAGAAGGGGGAGAGCACTCCAGGGCCTCCTGCCAACTCATGCACCACTTTGAGTGTCTAACTTTATGTGGGTACTAGGGAACTGAACCAAGACTATGAGACTTTGCATGCAAGTGCCTTTAACCATTAAGCCATCTCCCTAGTCCTTTCCTAACACTTTAAAGCAATCTAATATGGAAGAGAAATTAGTGTGGGGAAGATCAAAACTAAGATGATCATGAGGATTATTTAGAAAAAAAAATTCTACACAAATGACTTGAAAACATTAATTTTTGGACTTGAATATATACAGAATTGTACGAAATACCTTACAAATTAGTTCCACTTACTAATCAGCTTTCACATCTTAATTACAGAAATGGATCACTTAGTTACCATAACTGCAGTCTTAAGTACCCACGTGATCAAGTGATTCTCATAGACCTCTGCTGTCCGGACCCATGAGAAATCCTGCGTCAACTTGAATAGTTAACTGACTTGCATGGAGAAATGTACTGACTTCCCCTAGAACATTTGCTTCACACTGAAGGCTAAAATTAATTTTGACTTTAGGTTCTTATAAATGCTTTCATTCTCACATTTACTTTTAAGTCTGGGGGATTCTCCTTTTGGAGATGTTTCTATGTGACAGCTGTGTTTTTGACACCAGCAGCCCTTGAATAAAGAACACTTTTTATGTAATGATTAGGCAGGTACTAATATTCATCATTTCTTAGTCGCTTCAGTTAAGAATTTACTTATTGTCTATGTGACATTTTATTTGACCTTAACATTCCATTAAAGTCTTTGAAATTACCAGGCATGCTGTTATTTTTGCTATCAATTTTCCTAACTTTACTTTCAAGAACTTTGGGGCTTTGGTATCCTGAATACTTAAGAATAAAATTTCTGTCAATTATTATTATATTATTATTATTATTATTATTATTATTATTATTTTGAGGTAAGATCTCATTGTAGCACAGGCTGACCTGGAATTCACTATGTAGTTTCAGGTTGGCCTCAAACTCGTGGAAATCCTCCTACCACTGCTTCCAGAATGCTGGGATTAAGGGTGTGTGCCACCATTTTTTTAAACTATATAAGAATATATAACATTCTTTCCCATATACCTTGCCATCATTCATGCAAGGAAATCCACTTCTTCCATCTTTTTCCTTTGGACCTATAGTGATCTAACAAATCTTTTTTTCTTTAGAAACTTCAATTTTTATGTGTGAAAATTTAATAAGATAATATTATTCAATGGGCAAAAGACCATTGCCTTCCCATGCCAAGTTTCATGTAGAAAGACTACACACTTCTATCACACAAACTAGGACACTTCAAGAGAGAAAAGGGTGTTAGTTTCCTAAAAAGGCAGTAATTGCTAAGATCAAGAGAAAGTAACCAGGTCATGTTGTCATTCTATGTGTGACTTTCTTGGGCCAAGAAAACTAAGCCCTAAAGGGACAGGAGTGATCAGGGGTAATGAGTGAGCAGTATCGGTTGCATCTTGCTTTTACAGTCTCTTTCCTTTAAGCCTGCAACAGTCATTTCAGGACATTGCTGACATTATCTGCCAATCTTTGCCACAGATGCAAACCACTAGCCCAGGACAATTATTTGAACTATGCTCTCTAACTTTTCCTTTTTCTCCAGCCTTCTGGCCTTATTGTTCATATTTCCTGTCTTGGCCTTACTCTGCTCCCTGAATCTGCTTTACATTGCACTAATGTTTTGGATTCCAAACTTGGTTCCCTTTCAACCAGGATTTGAGTTATTCCTTAGGCTAATCTGTGTCCAATTATATCAGATAACCAGCAGTGCTCAAATTGCTTACTCAACTTTTCTGCTGCCCTTTAATCTCAGAAATATAAAGTGCATGGGAAACTTGAATGAATTTAATCTCAATGACTGCATGCCATAATTTGGGATCAAAATGTGTCTTTTCTTAGAATCTGATCTAAGCTGACAGAAATTTAAATGTTAATGTATAATAATCACTTCTCATTTTAATTAGCTCATCAGAAAACACAAGTAAATTGATCCTTTAAAATCAGTCATCTGGGGCTGAAGAGATGGCTCAGCAGTTAAGGCATTTGCCTGTAAAGCCTCACAATGTGAATCTGAATCCCCAGTACCCACATAAAGCCAGATACACAAAGTGGCACATGCATCTGGAGTTTGTTTGCAGTGGCTAGAAGCCCTGGCTTGACTACTCTCTTCGTCTCTCTCCCTCTGTTTGCAAAGAAGTAAATAAAATAAAAACAGTCATCAAACTTACAGAGTTTATATTGGTTATTAATTTATATAATACATTATTATGACTTTTTAATTTTTATTTTATATTTTTATTTTTATTATATAAATAGTTTTATAAATAAATCTGTTATTTAAAAAATCTGATTTATAATCTGTGCGACATCCTAGTTTATTTTAAATCATGGCTTCCAGCTTTGGAAGTTTTACATGAAGAATTCATTTATAATTACCCTCAGGTTTTTGCTTCATGCCTGTGGGAATGGAAAATAGTATGGTATATCTTTGTTTTAATACATCTGAGGTGCATGGAGCAAATTAAGATGACAGATGGGAAGAACCACTATTGATTTGAGCAATTCAGACAGAGTTGCCAAGAGCCCATTAATTTTGTGTTCGTGAAATTTGGGCACCAGCTTGAAAATAATAAATGAACTATGCTCAGGTAATGAAAAACACTTTGCATTTTTGTAACAAGTAAAAACACAAACGATATACACCTATTTATCAAAAACCCAGCCTAATGAGTGTTTAACCCTTTTGTATTACCTAGAAGTTCATGAATGAGGGATCCTTTTCTCTGAAGTGGGAATAAATTATAATTAACAGCCTTTGGGAATTCCAACATTTCTGAAGCTTGAATGATTTACAGTTTCCATGATAATGTAACACCTCCAAAATATGAGAAAAGAAAAATGACATATATATTTTTGTGAGAAATTCCTGTTCTGTGGATATAATTTATTGCTTATAGTACTTGTTGGGATTGATTTGCAATGTGAAGGATGATTGAGAATGTTGAATAAAGCAAGAAAGAATGCCTCAGGGATTCTTAGGGACAAGGTATAGTAGACAAGGAAAGTTATCTATGCTTTTACTCATGCCCCACTCCCATCCCTCTATTGGGTCTATACTCCTCTTGAAATACATTATTATGTATAAATACAATTTTACAAAAATCAGTCAGAAATATATATATATATATATATAATTTGAAAGAGATAAGTAGAGAGAGAGAGGGAGAGAATTGGCATACCAGGGCCTCCAGTCACTACAAATAGACTCCAGACACATGTGCCACCTTATGCATATGGCTTATATGGGTCCTAGGAACCAAACCTGGGTCCTTAGGCTTTGCAGGCAAGCGCCTTGTTGGCCAAGCCATTTCTCCAGCCCAGAAGTATGTCCTTTACAAAGGTCATCATATCATGTATTTCCTTGTTTAAATGCACCATTGTCTTCTTATGAGAGTTCAAACAAAATCCAAAATCCTAACACTGCCTATCTCTTTGAACTCTCCCACATGTTCTCTGTCTGGCTCTGATATATATATATATGCCTTCTTATTGTCCCGTGTTCTCACCACAGAGAACCCGCTCAAGCTCTACCTCTTTGTATGAGTTCTCACCACAGAGTACCCGCTCAAGCTCTACCTCTTTGTATGAGTTCTCACCACAGAGTACTTGCTCAAGCTCTATCTCTGTACAAATTCCCAAAACAGAGTATGCACTCAAATTCTACCTCTGTGTATGACTTCTCACCATAGAGTACTTGCTCAGACACTACCTCTTTGTATGAGTTGTCACCACAGAGTACTCACTCATGCTCTTTCGTTATATGGGTCCCTCTTCCCCAAAAGTTCACTGGCTCAGTTCAAATAACTATTCAAGATAACCTTCTCAAAGGTCCCCTCTGTGACCAAATGCTCAGAAATCCCTGAGACTTTATGTCTTCACATGTGATACCACATACAAATCAAACAGACTTTCTAGGTTCTATTTCCTCTTAATAATAACTATCCACTGCCAGAGAACAAATTACCCAATATGTGGCAGCTTTGAAAAATGAGCATTTTTATCTGTGTTCTTTGAGTTAGGAATCCAAGTCCAGCTTGGCTTGATTTTACTGCCTCCTGTTGCTCACAGGCTAATATAAAGGCTTAGGCCAGAGTGCAGTCACTCTAGTGAGTGTGGCACTCTTGTGAGTGTGGGACGCTGGTACCACAGGGGAAGGTCCATGTCTAATCTGTTTATGTGGCTGTTGGTACACTTCAGTTATTCATTACCTGACCATGCAGATATCAATATTCTGACACATGAGCTCCTACTAAGGGAAGTTCCCAGCATGGCAGCAGCCTCCTTCATACCTGGCCAGGGACAAAGATGAAAGAACAAGCAAAGTGACAAGAAAATGACATCCTATTGCTTTTATCATGCTCTATTATTTAAAAATAACTTTCTTTTTCTCACATGATGGAAGTGTGATGGATAGGGTACTTATAATCCTGCTTACCACATTTGTGTACTAAAGCAAAGATTATATTTCTTACTGTGATGGTGGGCCATGTGAGGTGGGAGGAGTGACAATGAGAACGGCAATACTGACAGACCTTTCTCCTAAGATGGGTGGATATAAAACTATGTATACATACATACACATAAAAACATTTATTTATTTGAAAGAGAGAATATGTGTTCCAGTGCCTCCACATATTGCAAATGAACTCCAGACACATGCATCACCTTGTGAATCTGGCATATGTGGGTCTTGGAGAATCGAACCTGGGTCCTTTGGCTTTGCAGGCAAGTACTTTAACCCTTAAGCCATCTCTCCAGCCATAAAATTCAAGTTTTTTGTTTTTTGTATGGAGATAAAACATCTACAATCAACAAAACAACTCTTTAGCAGATGCAAATAATATTGAAAGGGAATTTTTTAGGACTCATAAATTATTCTTAGAATTATAAACAGAATTCCAAAAACATGTGCCTTCTTATGCCTTACCCATTTCTTTGTGCTTTGATTTCTTTATTCATAAGTGGTGCCAAGCAACATTTTTTCATGCATCCTCCAACAAAATTCTAGATGCCAAGTATAATTATTCTAAATATTTAGAATCCTCAGAAGAAAATAATTGCACTTTCAGTATTAAAACTATAATAAACTTAGCCACAGACTTTAACTCATGAAGTTAAAATAATCACAAATCTTAGAATACACATAAGGTATGAAGTAATTGTTGAGAAATAACCCCAACTTTAGAAAATTAAATAAGTTTTATTACATAAAAAATAGCTTATAGATTATTTTTAAAGAGGTTCTTTTTAATGTATATAAATATTACATTATGACAACAGTCTAGAAACTGTCAAAGGCATCATAGTTTTTGTAAGAATTTGAGGGCTTAGGGCTGGAGAGGTGACTTAGTGGTTAAGGCATTTGCCTGGGAAGCCAAAGGACACAGCTTCATTTTCCCAGGACCCATGTCAGCCAGATGAAAAAAGTGGCAAATGGTTATGGAGTTTGTTTACAGAGGCTGAAGGCTCTGGTGTGCCCATTCTCTTTCTCTATTTGCCTCTTTCTCTCTCTCATAAATAAAAAGAGTAAAAAAATAATTAAACAGAATTTGAGGGCTTAAAATTTAAAAAAGTTCCCAACTTACTTCATAAGGTTAGAGCACTTTTCAGTCACAATCTACCACACTATAGAATGCTCCCCCATAGAAAATTCAATGTTGTGTGGTACCCTATAGCATGAAAATATCCCATGTAAAAAATGACTGATAACTGAAAAAAACAATTGTATTTTGCAAACAGTAAACTCAAAACCTAGTTGAAAAGACACAGCAGATATTATCACAGAAAATGGTAACTACATTTACCATTACCATGCAAAGTACCTTCTTGGGTCAATCTACTCTTAATGATTGGTATGTGGTTAGACTGAACCTACATTCTTCCTCCACTGGCAAGTTTCATGTCCCCTTCTGAATTTCTTCAAGTTCATGGCCCTTTCTCCCAGTTCTCTATGGCTCTTATTGTCCCTTCGTTCTCCAGCTCTACTCTAACCTCAACACAGATCTCAATTGCTTTCATGTGGTTTCTACATAAATCCCCAACACTGTGGCTTTGTGTATTGGACAGCAGGCATTGGGGAAGATAAAAGAAATTTCTATCCCAATCTACAGATGATTGAAAATTCAGCCCTAGACCCCTGCTGGGCTGTTTCTTTCAGTGTCCAACTCCTCATCCATATTGTGTGTCTGACTGGTCCTCTGTTTCCTTTCTACTACTTCCATTTTTAGTACATTTTTTATTTCTCCCATCCTTTCAGGATACTAATTTTTATGGCTTTATTTTCCTCTTCTAAAGCAAATACCAGATTTCCTTAACCAGAAATAATCTTCTCTCTGGGAGAAATTTTAATGCCAGTTATTTAGAAACTAACCTTTTATTCTTTCTCACCCTTTCATAGCTTGAGGATAAGTTTTTGCTTGCAAAGAAGCAAGCAGAGCAGGATGACAGGGGAAAATTTTTAATAGGAGGCAGCACTAATGGCAGTGTAACAGAGAGGTTGCGGTAATGGTGGTGATAGGAAAGGGACAGGGGATGTTGGAACATTTCAAAGGAAAATAAAGTGAGTATAAGCTACACTGGCATTTACAAATAATAAGAAAAATATAAAATATAAAATTTATACAAAACCAAAAACTCAAAAGGGTTTTTTACATTTTAATTATAACTTTGTTTCCCTGGCATAATCTTTGAGAATATTCCAGAAAGTCCTTAGTTTGGGACTTTTTACACTTTTACTTTTTTCTCTGTAACTAATTTAAAAGACATTGATCTTTCTTCATCCATTGGCAAGTTTAATGTCACTTTCTGAATTTCTCCTCAGAAGATAAGCTCATTGAGTTAAGTATTTGCCTTACAAATATGAAGACACGAGTTCCACCCCTAGAACCTTTTGAAAATACCCGTCTTAGAACTGTTCATCTGTAATCCCAGCTCTGGGGAAGCAGAGACAGAGAGATCTTGGGCTTCCTGGCCAGCTATTCCAGCCCAGCTGGTGAACACCAAGCCAATGGGAGACCCTGTCTCTAAAAGAAGTGAAACAATACCCAAGGTTGACCTTTAGCTTTTACATGCACACACATGCAACCCCCCCACATGTGCATTCACAGACATATGAACATGTTTACACTCATTCCACACACAGATGTGCAAACAGACATGAAAGAAAGAATGATATTGATGAAAACCATGTTGAGAAAGAAGAGGCTACCTCAGAGACTTCAACTTGAATGGCAGATTGTTTTAGATGCATGTAAGTGTAGTGCTTAAGCAAGTCATTAAGATGGAGTATGGGACTATGTTAGTTTGATTGGCACTTTTGACTATTAATTCTTGTGTAGGTGCAGTAGTAGTATATCCATAAGGGCTTCAGTGAATGCTTGCCTCAAAGAGCCTTGCACTTAATGCTGCCGTCCTCTTCTCCAATTTATATCAATGAAGTCATGTGTCAGAAATATTTAGCATGTTGCGCTGTGCTGTATCATTTTCATGAGTATTCAGTGTTGACCGAACAGCATGTATTGGGTCTGAGGGATTCCTTGTTCCCTGTGGAGATAGGTAAGAAGGTAAGTACATAGACTGTGGAGCTAGACTTCAGTACTGGCAATTTTGGCTCTGTGTTACTACCTGTATTTCCTCACATTTACTCTTTCTGAGCTTTAATCTTTTTTCATGAGCACAGTTTTCACTGAGAATAGTGGAACATAGGAGGGAACAGTCTAAACTGGCTGTTGTGAAGCATTAACTGCATGAACATCATATTCACTTCATGTTTTACTGAAGTTATGTACACATATGTACACAAACAAGAGATTATACAACATATACTTATTATATGCATATATATGTAGGAATATATATGTGTAGAACCTCATGATCAATTATTTGTCTTGACTATTTTTCATCAATTTTACAATGTCTCTTTCCATTTTGTCTTAAAGTAATAATTATATTGAAAGATATAATTTTCTATTCATTCTAAACTCTAAACCCATTCTTTTTGCCTAATTGCTTGTAATCATTTCTAGTTTAAGGCTCACTTTCTTCAGCTCTTTGTCTAAATTATGAATTAATTCTTAGACTTGAGCATGTGAAAGAATCACTTGGTTTGTAGTTATGAATTCAGATTTCTGATCTTTGTGCTGAAAGTCAGAAGTGGGAAATGTAAAGTGGATCTCAGACTCTAACATGCACTCAAAGTTGAATCTGACACAGCTGCCCTACAAGACACACCTTGAGAAAAAAAACTTATATAACACTGAGTTAATTCTCACCACCATAGAATATTATGAGGGATGGATCCTCAGGTTGAAAGTCATTCATAATTCTGTCTTCAAAATATTATGTAACTTCTCGGTTGCAAATAATTAGAAAATTTGTTGGGGTCTGGGAATGGAAATAACAAAGATATAGGTGGATCTAGCAAAATAAAACCAAGAATAGATTTTTTTGGGGGGGATGTATGTATATATGGCATGTATGTATTTGGAGGCTAAAGGTTAATGTCAGATGCCTTCCTTGAACATTTTCCTCATTGTTTTAACCAAGGTAGCTTATCTCACTTAAATATGTAGCTTACTGATTCAGCTAGTCTAACAAGGCAGGTTACCCTGGGGATTCCCTATCTCTGCCTCCCAAGCTCTAAAGTTACAGTGCAAGCTGCTATGCCTCTCTGTAATTTGTGTGGCTGCTGAGGATCCAAACTCTGGTCCTCCCACTTATGTGAAAAGTGCTTTATGCACTGAGCTATTTCCGCAGCCCCATAGATATAGATTTTTATCCACACAATTCACTAAAACACTTTGAGCACCTAGTTCCAATAAAATGCTAAACACAGACTCTTAATTAGTGTCTAGAAAATGGTAGGCCCTAATGAATCTAAGAATATCAAATGCAATGGTAATTAAAGAAAAAAAAATTTACCTCAGAGATTACTTATAAATCTTTGAGGCATCTAAGAGTTAAAGAGAAAAAGAGGGGCTGGAGAGATGGCTTAGCGGTTAAGGTGTTTGCCTGCAAAGCCAAAGAATCCCGGTTTGATTCTCCAGGACCCACATAAGCCAGATGCACAAGGGGGCCCATGCATCTGGAGTTTGTTTGCAGTGGCTAGAGGCCCTGGTGTGCCCATTCTCTCTCTTTCTCTCCTTCTTTCTCTCTCTCTCAAATAAATAAATAAATAAACTATTTTTTTAAAAAAAGAGAGAGAACAAAAGATAATGCAGGGCTGAAGAGAGGGCTCAGTGGTTAAGAAATTTGCCGATAGAGCCTAAGGACCAGAGTTTGATTCCTCAGTATCTATGCAGAGCCAGATGGACAAAAAGGTGCATGCATCTGGAGTCAGTTTGCACTGGCTATTGGCCCTGGCATGCCCAGCCTGTCTGTCTGTCTCTCTTCTATATCTCTCTGCTTGCAAATAAAAAAAAATCTTTTTAAATAAGATAATTAAGAATGTAAAGCAGAAAAAGTTACAATTATGGTGTCTTCTCCATTTATTAGAGAAGGAAAACAAGAAAGGCTAAGCCCAAGTAAGACACTTGGTTCTTTTATAAGACACCATTACATCACCATACAAACATTCTCTTTGCTACCAGAGAAAGAAATTACTGGATTATGCCTGAGGAAATTGAATTTCCAGCTAGTTCAGACTCTTCTCAGAAAATTGAAGTTTAAGTTAGTTTTACTAACTCATCAGTGGGCAACTTTCCAAGGGCAGAAATCACTGGGTTCTCTCTCTCACCTCAAGAACTTTTATAAGTATGCTAGATCAGAGGTCTTATAAAGAATGTTTAGGGTTGGAGAGATAAATTAGAAGTTAAGACACTTGCCTACAAAGCCAAAGGACCCAGCTTCAATTCCCCAGGACCCACATAAGCCAGATGCACAAGGTGGCACATGCATCTGGAATTCGTTTGTAGTGGCTGGAGAACCTTTCTTTCTTTGCCCATCCTTTCTCTTCCATTCTATTTGCCTCCCTCCCTCCCTCCCTCCCTCTCTCTCTCTCAAATAAATAGATACAACATTTTTTTGAAAACATAAAGTTTAGCTTTTAGGAAAATGGAAATCTATTTGGGGAGAGATTTTATTTTGTGAAAAGAATATCTAACTCTAATATCTTCTCCAGTTGAGAAAGTTACTTTATGAAACCAATAATTGGGGATCTAAAATATCACTTCACACAGAACAACCATAGACATTTATTAGAATAAATAAAACCATTTAGATACATCAACTCACCGTTAAATCACAATTTGACATTAAGAAAATGTCCTGTAGAAACAGAGGATGTGTGTGGTTGACTTCTACAGTTTGATTGTATTTTGTGTTGTGAATGAACACATTTGTTGGTTTGACCTTTTAGACTCTTAATGAGACTCTGAAAGCAGCAGTCAAGAGCACAATGTTCTATTTTGGGAGCATTCAGAAAGCAATGCACTTTGCCTAAATTTAGTTGTAGCATTCAGAATTTAAAAATACTTATGGCCAGGGCTGCAAAGATTGCTCAGTGGTTAAGGTGCTTGGTTGAAAAACTGGAGGGCTCAGGGTTCAATTCCCCAGTACCCAGGTAAAGCCAGATGCATAAAGTGGTGCATGCAGCAAAAGTTTGTTTGTAGTGGCAAGAAGACCTGGCATGCCCAGCCCATTCTCATTTTCATTCTCCCTCTCTCTCTCTCTGTACAAATAAATACATAAAATATTAAAAAGCACATACAGCCATTTTCTAGGACAAACATAGTTACTTTTGACTTGGTCAAATAATAGCGGTTTTCTTTTAGTTCACTCATGAAAACATAACATACAGGACCACAATAACAAAACTGACCCATGTAAGACATTTTAATGAATGCAACTAAGGCATTCTCATTTTTCAGGACATCAAACAGTGGAAAGTTTTGTGTTCATTAAAAAAGAAAAATTGGCTCAATAAACACAAATTACAATTAAAATTACAGCAACAAAAGGAGATGCAGAAAACATTGATAATTACTCATCCTGAAGAACCATCTATTTTATCAAGATCTACACTTGGCACAATCTTTAGAAAATAATTGAATATTAGGATAAAGAGAGGCTCAAACATAAAAGCAGTATTTCATTTCTTAAATTATAACATGAGAAATATTTATCTTGGCTAACCCAAAGGCTTGTTTCATTTTGAACAATGTCCTTGCTTTCAAAACAGATGTTGTTTGTGGTTCATAATTAGATATATTTTTCTGCATGACATAATCTAAAAGAGCACAGCAAGACAATTTGATTTCATAAAGTTGAAGTTCTTGGTGTGCACATTTTCCAGATGAGAGTGGCCAGATATGATTTAGAAGTTTGAGCATAACTTCAGTGTAAGCTAGCTTTCCTTGATAGAATGATATTCTGAAAATCCAGTGACCTTCTTAAAACACTGGGCTCCTTGGGATTCTTATGTAATCACAGTTGCATGCTGTTTATCTTTCTGTGGCAGGGTTACCTCCCTTAGCCTAGTCTGCTAGAGGCATATCTATGTAATCATATTTTTCAGAATTTTCTTTCAATGGCTGAAATGTTTTTCCATTGTATGTGCATACCACATTTCCTTAAAAAAAGCAAATGAAACAAGTAAATGAGAAGTAACTCTCTCAAGTTGGAATAAACAACATTATAAATGAGGAGAAAGATCAAACTTGGGCCTTAGACAATCAGGTTGTCCTCTCATCTTGATGTTAAGATGTCATTGAGAATATTTTCAGGTACAAGTTTGTAACATACAGTCTTCATTTGGCTTACTTACAGTCCCTCGATACCTAATCTGTTGAGTGTTTTTTTTTGTTTGTTTGTTTTTTACATTAAGAACATACTTTGTATGGATACATCATGTGTTGGTACCATCTTTTCCCTCCTCCTTATCCTCATTTCAGTAGGCCTTCCTCACTGGGGTTGCTGGTATTTCCCCATGGCATTGTGGGTTATGCATTGGGGGAGCAGAAGTCAGTTACTAGGGGCAGGCAGTGCCTCTGGCCCTGACGTGTTCCAGCCTGTGGCTCTTACAATCTTTCTGCCTCCTCTTCCACAAAATTCCCTGAGCATTGCTGGGTATGTTTTAATTCTACTTAAGTGATGAGCTGTCAGGAGCCTCTGGATCTCTACTTTGGTTGGTGTTGAGTATCGTCAAGGTCTGTCTTCTTCACCCTGGCACTGCTTGTCAGGCTCACCATGGAAGCAGCACTCTTGCTTCTCCCAATACCTCTGTGGTTTCATCTGGGTCTTGGCTGAAATGTGAGGGGTGGTTTACCTCCTCAGGTCTCACTACCTTCTGAAAAAGACAAACACATTCTCCAAGGGAGAGTCAAGTTAGCACAAGTTAAATAGGATAAGCATTATTAATTAAGAAAGTGTGTTAGGGCTGGGCCAGGTGGTACACACCTTTAATCCCAGCCCTCAGGAAGCTGAGGTAGGAGGATTCCTGTAAGTTTCAGGCCTTCCTGAGACTACATAGTCCATTCAAGGTCAGCCTGGGCTAGAGTGAAATCCTACCTTGAAAAAAACAAAGCAAAATAAAAGTGTGTTAAATTTTGTAATGTACCTTTATCTGCATCTGTACAGACTGTTTTCTCCCCTTCACTTTGTTGGTGTGGCATATCCCATTGCGATCATTCTTACGTTGAAGGGATTAATCTCATTTGATCATGGTGAGTTATTCCTTTGATGCACTGAACAATTCAGTTGAGTCATTTTATTTTATTATAGTGTCCTCGTATGGTTTTGGTCTCAGGGTAGTATGGGTCTCTTAAGTAAGTTTGAAAATGTTCTTTGCATTTCCAGTTTTCTTTATTTGTGGCTAGGGGGATTACAGAATAATTGGTATTAGTTCTTAACTTCCAACATTGAAGTCATTGGGTATAAGGCTTATTTTTATAATGGAAGACTGGCTCCTTCAAGATTTCTATTTCTTCACAACTCAAGAGATTATCTTTTTTTTTTTTCTAGTCTGTCCAATTCATTGGTATCTAGTTATCCTTAGGATTCTTTGTGTTTCTTTGCTATAAGCTGTTATATTTCTTCTGTCTTTTCTCACCTTATTTGTTTCACTCTTTTCCATCTTTTTCTTAGATAATAAATCAAGGTTGTTTTTTTTTTTCTGAAAAAAATCAATTTCATTGATTGTTTTCTTGCATTATTTTATTTCTCTCTTGTTTGCTTCACTCAGTTAACTCTGGGATTAGTTTGTTATTTTTATAGTTACTTGAGTTATTACATTTTTTAAAAATTTGAGATATTTATTATTATTTTTTTTGAAAGTAGGTATGCATACCATCAACTTTTCTCTTAGCACTATTTTTCACACTTGGGTATGTTATATTTTTTTCATTGATCTCAAAATATTAAAAACTTTTCCCATCCATGCTCAAGTGCAAGATGTTTAATTCCATGTATTTATGAATTTTCCAAATTTTCTTGTCATTGCTTTTTAATCTCAGAGCATTCTAGATAGAAACCATACTTGATATGATTTTCAATCCTATATTTGATATTATTTGTTTTATGTTCTGGACAACGTGCCACATGCACAAGAGAAGATTGTGTACTCTGCTGTTGTTTGCTGGAATGTTTTCTGTATGTCTGTTATGTTTATTTAATGTAAAGTTTAATTCAAGTCTATGGTTTCCTTATTGATTTTCTACCTTGACAATCTGTTCATCGTTCCATTTAGGCTACTGTACTTGTGTGCAATTACAGAATTACACTCTGTGTTTCTTCTGGGATCATTTAATAACTGCTTCTGGTGTTTAGTTGCTCCAGTGTTGTTTATCTCTCCTGATACCACACAAGACACTAAAACAAAAACCAAATTTAAATATTATTAACGTATTAGAAATAAACTTGCTACTTGTCAGAACTGATTATTTAGGGATGTTGGGTCAATTTTCTCTGTTGATTAAAGAACTAAAGGGCAGGAAAGTGTTTAAAAGAATAAAGTTTCCCTTAGAGTAAGAAGAAAAGAAAGCAGAGAGAACAGCCTTCTCAGTAAAGAGGGGATTTCAGAGCTGGAAAATCTCTACACCCAGTGGGAACTAGGCTTTTATTTAATGAAGAATGCCAACCTGTGTATTGTCCATGACTGGCCAGCTTAAATGAAGGCGAAAGTGCTGGTTGGTCCATAATGCACCCAGTCATAAACAGGTTCCAGAAAGCCCACCAAGCCCGCCCACCAGCAGGAAACCACCCAGGTCAGGGAGAAGGAGGAAATGGGTTTACACCCTTTGCCATGTTGGGTTAGACTGTAGCCACCTATCAAGGGCCCTTTTATCCATACATGTCTGCCTAGCTAGGAAAACTCTCTATCTCCTATAGTGTTTCAGAATAAATGGCTTATTTTACATAAGAATGTCATTAGGTTGTATGGTTTCACATGTATTGTGAAGTCTGATTTACCAAAGGACAGTTATATCCTTATACAATCTTCTTCATTCAATTTGCTGTAATATCACATCATGTAACCTCTGAAAAAGTCAACCATATATCTCTGAGAGGGAAGTGCAAAATCAGTTATATTTTAGTGTTAAAAGGAAATAGTTGTGATTTCAGATGCCCTGAAAGTATCTGAGGGATCCCCAGCGGTTCCAAGAATATCTAGAAATATGCAAGTATGTTAAAAAGTCCCATACTATCAAAGGTGTACAGATTCCTTTTTGTAGAAAATATTTTCTTTTTCCTGGGGAGATACAAACACACATCTTCACCCTAAAAAGGGCACAGGGGGCAGACCAAAGTAGGAACATAGCAATACCAGATTGGTGAACCAATCTGGTTCTGTGGGGTTACTGACAGAGCAGGATAAGGGGTCACTGGGTGACTGAAAAAAAAAAAGCTGTATCACCAAAATGCCCACCCCAGCAAAGGTGACAGCTCATGGAATCTGAGTTTCTGGAACACACTGCACAACCTGCAGGCAGCTGTGCTGACTGGAGAGTCCTGCACACACTACATGACTTGTACACAGCACAAGTGGAGAGTACTCTCCCCAAGCAGTTGTTTTCCCTTTATATAGCCTTAGGGAGGGAACTTGCAACCTTTACCAGTCTTGTCCATGTAAAGTCTGCTCATCAACAATTGTCCTGTGCAGCTCAGTCTCCATTACCTTAACATTTTCTTCACTGCAAACTTTCAACTCACAGTAATGAGAGATACTGTTGGTATACACGCTTATTGCATTTTACAATGGAATTTAAGTAGGTAACAAATGATTGTGGTTCTATACCTTTTTCTCTCTTGTAAGTTTCAGTGGTTGGACCAAACAACCGCAGTCACAAACAAGAACGTGTTTCCTAAGAACTGGGGAATATTTCAGTGCTTTGTGAAATTCATTTATAACTGTCATTCACTTTACAAATGAATGTTATAGATAATAAACGAAAGATGACGGCTGCCACTTTAGAAGCGGATTCTGTTGTGAATTATCTTATTTGGGCTCCAACTACAACTTTATCTCTTGACTTTCCTCTTAAGTGTTGAAGAAACAAAGAAAAAGTCAGGGGACCAATTTTGTGCAGATACTCCACTCCAGTGCTGTCTCTTCTGCCAGTGATGCTGGTTCTGTCTTACTGCTTTTCTTAGAGGTTGCCGACTTCACCAGTTATAATTCCCTTCCACCGTGGAATGTTTTTCATAAAAGTATGATGCTTCAATTCAGCCAAAGCTGAGTGTATTTTGTCTGCCTGTGAGTATGGCTCACTTAAACTCCAGAGGGTAACCTTGTTTATTCATGAAGGTAACATTTTGGTGAGCCTAGTAAATGAACTGCTATACTCCTCTACTCTTTTTGTGTACTCTTAGTGTTATTCCCAGTGGGGATTGATGTGAATGAGACAGACAAGGCTGTCTGACTCTGTAGAACTTATCCAGAATAGCGTTCTTCTCCTCTAACTCAGGCTTGACCTTAGAGCGGTATCCTATTTCAGGAGATGGAAGAATCATTTCTCCAAGTCAAAATGTTGCAGACTGCATAACTTACTCTCTTGAGGTTGAGGTTTTTGAGTTCTTCTTATTCTCGTGATACTATTGCACTAGGAGCTGACAGAGATGACCACACTTTTGTAGGCTGTGTGTTGCCCTACCCATTTTTATTTGCCTTTTTTACAGAATAAAGCCTTTTATATTTAGTGCAATATTACTTTTCAATTCCTGCTACTATTTCCTGTTCTACTGGAGTCCTCCTCAGAATGTCTCAGCCTACTCCTGTGTCTTAAAGAGATTTCTTATAGTAATTTCAATTTTTAGTCTTGCACAAGCAAATAAATGGAATAGATACTTTCAAACAAAGAAATACAGATAGAAAATTTGAAAACAATGTTCAACATCCTTAGCTATCAGGAAATGTAAATCACAACTACATTAACATTTCATATCCTCCTAGGCAGAATGTTTATTATCAAAAAAAGAAAAAAAACAGAATTAGTAGTGAGGATGTAGGTAAATAAACTCTTTTGTAGTACTGGTGGCATATAAACTCATCTAGCCAAAATGTATATGAGTATGGAGGAATCTCAAAAATTAAAAATAGAACTCCCATCTGATATAGCTTTGCTACTACCAGGTATATACCCAGTGTCAGTTTATTATAGATATACCACCATATTTCTGTCAACATTACTATGTTCATAATAGAGCAATTATAGAGTCAGTCTAGATAACCATCAGTGGATAAATAGGTAAGATATATATATATAATTGGTTTGGTTGTATTCAGACATAAGTAAGAATGAAATTATATTGCTTGCAGTAACATGGATGCAATTTGAGATCACCATGTTAAGTGAAAAAGTGAGTTGAAGGTTGCCAGGAAGCTAAGCATTATGTTTTCTCTCATGTGGAACCTAGTGGAGAAAAAGGAAATGAGAGTAAAAGAGGGAGATGGGAAGTGTTTGGTATAAGAAAGAGTAATAGATGGAGTGAGCACAATCAATGGAGATGATATTCACATATAGAAATGACCTAATGAAACACCTTACCTTGCATAATTAATCTAGCTAAAAAATAAGTGAAATATGCTTACAGACTGAGAATAGACACAGTCAAATGCTCATTGCTTGATACTACTAAAATCTCCCAATATATGTGAAACTGTCCTATGTAGGTAGCTGATGTAATTATTGTGAAGGCAAGGAGCTTTTGTGAGACTGTGTTCCTCCTAAGGTTTGTGAACTGATAGTTAGATACTTGAGACCCAGTTGAAGAAATCTGAACCCAAGTTTCATACACAATAAATTTTTTGTTATAATATTGAACTTTTAGAGTTAATACCAAAGACTTAGAAAATGACTCCATTCTTTAATGTTTATTTCTCAGTTTTTAATATAATCTTTGGTAATGAGTTAGCACAATTTATAAGCAAACCCCCAAGCTGAAAACTCTGTTTTTCAAAGTCATCAAAATGAAAGCAAAATGGAATCAGTTCAATTGCGTTATGCAAAGCTTTCTGACATAAGAACCATTGCCAATATAATCCCTAAAGGAGCTGTAAAATTTAGTTCAATATAAATGTTTAAAACATTATATTACTTTCTTGATGTATTTTATTTTTATGCAATTTTATTAAACCAAGGTAAATTATAATTAAATCTAGTAGGGAAACAATTGTAAGTAAATACAGATAATGCATATAAACTTTTATAATGAATAATTGAGAAAAATGAATTAAACTTGATTAGTAGAAAAAAGGGATTATGAATACTATGAATATTATGAATACTATGAAAACCATGAATTACTTTTGTAGTCATTTATCTCAAAATAAAATATTACTTAAATTAAAATTATGGGACAAAAAAAACTGCTTCAAGGTTATGTATGAAAATTCTTATTTTAAGAAGGAATAACAGAACATGTTCTCAGATTAACAAAGTGAAACCTATAATTTACACTTATATTTATGTTATTTATTTTCTTATTTTGACAGAGAGAGAGAGAGAGAGAGAGAGAGAGAGAATGGGTGTGCCAGGGCCTCTAGCCACTGCAAATGAATTCCAGATGCATGTGCCACCTTGTGCATCTGGTTTATGTGGATACTGAGGAATTGAACCTATGTCCCTAGGCTTCGAAGGAAGCCCCTTAGCACCTAAGCCATCTCTCCGGCCCTGAATCCTATAAGTTAAAGTCCTTGAGGCCAGGATGGATTAACACTAATTCCATCAATCCTGTAATGTAGGAAAGTGGCCTCACTGACTCATTGGGGAACATCCCGGTTTCAAATTATCTTCATATGTTTGAAAATAATAGTTCTGGATAACCTGCATAGCTGGAATTACTTTATTTTTTCAATTCAAGCAAAATTCAAAAAAAAGTTTTCAAAGTCTCAAGTCCCTCCATGAGTAAATGGGGTAGAAAAATCTTAATTCAGATTTTTTCATAAATTTTCGAGTAATATATAGTTCAATTTAAATTCCCTTCATGAAAGGTATAGTGACTTCTGTAATACTGTTTTAAATTTAATTTGTTGGTATCTTATGATTTTTCAAAAGTGTTATGTTTGACATACTTATGAAATAAAAATTAAAATAAAGATTAAAAATAAAAGCCTGTGGCTTTGATCTCATATATTAGTCTTTCTAGAGAAGTGCAGAGACCAGCAGGGTGTTTGTGTTAGAAATTTAAATTTTCATGCAGTTCCAAGTTTGAGTACTAGTGATTAGAAAGTGTAATCAAAATATTCTAATATGTGTCCTTGCTGCATACTGAATAAATTCAGATTCAAGTCAGCCACTGGTAGGGTCTATTCCGTACTATCATACTCAACTTTCTGTTTTAGCATGGTCAGAGAAGATTCTACACTTTCATCAGGGGAGAGTAAACAAAATAACACAGAAATCATTGTCTCTTGCAGAATCTAAATCTAAAAACTTTTTCCCTATTTTAGGATAACTAAAACAAAACACAGAAGTTGTAATAAAACATGGAAGACGGTAGGAATACCACATAGAACAGGCAATGTGACAATGTCATTCTGAAAATAATTTGAAAATGAATACAAAGAAAAGTATTTTTCAACTTAATTAGTAGTTGGGAAAGCATTTACTTCACATTTATGCTGTCAACATGTGACAATTTAAATTTAAATAAGTAGAGAAAAATTCAAAGTTAATTTTCCTGTTTTCAATGGCCATATTCCCAGTACCCAATAGTTGCCTGTGGCAGTAGTTATTTCTTTGGACAGAAAAGAGTGGAATATTTATTTTTGTTAAATATTTATTTATTTATTTATTTCAGAGGGGGAGGAAGGGAGGGAGAGAGAGAGAAAGAGAGAGGGAGAGAGAGAGTGAGTATGGGTATGCCAAGACCTCCTGCCACTACAAACTCTAGATACACACATGACTTTGTGTATCTGGCTTTTTGTGGATACTGGGCAAACAAACTTGGCCATCAGACTTGGCAAGCAAGCACGTTTAACCCCAGAACCATCTCTCCAGCCCTCAGAGTGAAACAGTTTCATCACTTAAGATACTCTAGTGGCAATATCACTCTGTACAGATAGACAGAAAGTCACGCAGAGATAAAAGTTTAAAATAAAGTAGCAATTGTCTAAACTCTTTTTGAAAGTGGTATAAGAAAGCAAAAGAAACACTGCATAATTTACGTCAAAATTGCAAGCACAGTAAAGTTAGAATTAGAATTTTAAAAAATTACATTCAGAATAACAGATGAACACACCAAATTTCTATCTAAAGATAAAAAAGACTAAATACACACACACACACACACACACACACAGCTATTAAGAACTGAGGAAAATGCCACATTTTCAAGGAATTTCTAAGGAGAAAATCTTAACAGTCAGAAGAGAAAAATCAAGAAAAATGAAAAGAAAGTGATCCATGCCACACATAGCAAAGCTCATGAATTAAAAGACCAAATTGAAATTCCCACACAGTCAAAGGAGAAAATCAGGTTCTTAATATAATGAATTAGCAACATTTTGGTGACAGAGCTCTTTGGGAACTCTTCTCTGCCCCTGCTGAAGATGATTGGAAGAGTCACCTCTGACCCAGAGGCTGGGTGTTGCTATCTGAAATTCTTGAGGTTTATAACATCTTTACTTTCTGCCCTGTTTCCTTTTTCCACTCTGTCTTTCTATTTTCCTCTCATTCTTCATGAACATTAGCCAATGTTTTTGCAGGATTCCCACTAAGATTATTTATACATTGCTCTTCATAGAATTACTCAGAGGAGTTTCACTTACTGGGAATATATGAGTCAAAGCTAGGCAATCAAGGGTAGGAAGCTGAGGCTATGAAGAGATACTTAAAATATTTTTTGTTAATATACTTCAAAATCTGTATGCAAAATTAAAGTTACATATTGTAGTTATACAAGTATATTATCTTAACCATGGTCAAAAATATTTTCCTTCTAAACACATAATAAATAGGTCTGTATTTCTCTCTTTCTCTAACCGCATGAAACTACTCATTATCTCATCAGTATTTTTGGCCAAACACAATGTAGTATTTCCAAATGGAAACTTCTAACATTTGGTTCGCAATTTAATTGATTTATTCTATTCTACCTGCTTCATAAAGATAGGGATAATTTATAAATAAACACTGCCCTTATGTCATGTAATAACAATGATATATGTAATTTTCCACTTCCTAGTAGCTACGTTTAACAAAAGTTAAGAAAAAGGTGATGAATTTAAATAACATATTTTATTTAAATAACATGTCGTAAGTATTTTAGTACGTAGTTGGTATAATAATGAAATATGTTAATGGGTTTTATGAATTCATCAATAGCTGATGCATATTTTCATTTTTTATAGCCCACCTCAAGTTGAAATAACCACGTTTCAAGTGGTCAATAACCTCATGTAGCTTCTGAGCTTGAAACCCCATTCAATTCATGTCCTTAATAATTATACAGAAGGGGCTCCATTTACATGTTTTCCATATGAAACACCAATAAAAAATGAGCAGATTCACAAAGCCATTCTTTGTTAGAATGGTGTAATATTACCTGCTCTGATATAACATGTAGTTGTAAAAGAATTAGTAACAAATATGATATATATTTCCATATTTAATTTTCAAATTTCATTGCAAAACATCTATAGCATGAAGGACAGTCAGAAAAAAGCTTTAAATACAAAATCTTATGGTTGCAAAGGATTATTATTTGAGTATTGTGCTTTGGTTATGATTGGGTTAAAATGTGCAGTAAATAAAATGCTTTTTGTTTTAGGAATTTACTTCTTTAAAAGGAATCTTGTTACATGATAACACTTGAGCAATTAATCACAGTCATTGGAGTAAAGGTAGTTTTGTTTTCCATAAGGAAATCCAATCTTCACCCTCCAGTTTGAAAAGAAGTGGGTTCTTTGGTATCCTTGCTGATGAATGTACAAGTTGTTAATTAAAAATAATGCCACAGGGCTGTAGAGATGGCTTAGTGGTGAAGGCATTTGCCTATGAAGCCAAAGGACCCAGGTTCAGCTCCCCAGGACCCATGTAAGCCAGATGCACAAGGGGCACATGCATCTGGAGTTCATTTCCAGTGGCTAAAGACCCTGGCATGCCCATTCTCTCTCTGCCTGTCTCTCTTCTATCTCTCTCTGCTTGCAAATAAATAAATAAATTAATTAATTAATTAAAAAATGCCATAAATGGTAATAAGCCCCTTTGTGTTAATAAATTATAGCTAGTAATCTCTCTCTCTCTCTCTCTCTCTCTCTCTCTATATATATATATATATATATATATATATGAACTCTGTCATGTGTGTATGTGATTATACCTTCACACACTGCTAACTCCAAAGCCAAACAGATTTATAATCCTCTACTGTTGATTGTGAATAATAACGCAGTATAAATACATGTGTATTTATATTCCTTTTCTTATATCAATAATTACAATATATAATATATATATATATATATATATATATATATGTACATATGTATGAGAATTATATCAGGATAAAGTGAGAAATGTGAAGATAAATGTATATATATTAGAATGAAGAGAAATGATTACCACACAAAAACCCCCAGTGGATAAAAATAAACTTATATAGAAGATGAATGCATGCCATTTATCATGTGCAACCTAGGAAGAAATTTGTTTCTGCATTATGTAATAGTAAAATCAAATAAAAGAACATAATCAATAACATTTCATAATACTAGTAATAAAAGTAGAACATTCTAGATATAACTGAAAACCTTTAATGAACCTTCCTAAGAGTGGAGGGTGTTTTAAATAAAAGTTTTAAAATAAACACATTAGCCAAAAGTGCATTCATCTCTTATGAAGCATGAGAACAATGACAAAATGTAATCTGTATTATAATAACTCTATATTGTACAAAATGTTGTCATTCATATAAGAAATAAGACACTGACTTATGTTCAAGTTTTGTGCCTCCTCAACTGATTAGTACTTATCTGTTTAATTTTTCAGTGACTAAGCAGTTCTTTTCTCACACTAGAGTGTCCTTCTCACCAATGAACAGTGGCATCATGAGGAAGGGCAGATTAGCCTTGGAGTCCATCCAGACCCTTTTGTTGTTAGATATACTGAACTCATTATAATACATGTTACCTATGTGAAATCATCCTTAGGACACATCACAAACCAATCATTTTGTGGACATGGTCTTACATTTGTCCAGATTTTATAGATATTAAAGGCAAGTGAGCTATATTGATAAGCATTTAATAAAAATTTCAGAGGCTAAATGAATTGCTGATGGATGTTCATCTACCCTGGTGGGCTCTGTTCTTCTCTCCATGTCTCAGAATCTATGATTAACTTAAAGTCTGAGCCCGTTCATTTCCAAGGCTCCACTTCTTTTTTTTTTTTTTTCTTTTTTGGTTTTTTTCAAGGTAGGGTCTCACTCTGGTCCAGGCTGCCAAGGCTGCACTTCTTGGTCAAGCTCTCTGGAGTGGCCAGATACACTCTGAGCTTATTTTCGTCTAGATGATAAACTTCACCAGGCCAGAAACTGACCCTAACACATAGCTGTAACATTATATTTACTTAATAATGCACTCAGTGCTAATTTAACTCTGCACTGAGATAAACAATTTGGATCTTAAATGATACTTCATGTGGGAAAGTCTCTTATACTGAAGGTGATGAAGGGAGTACCATCCTCTTTTTTTTTGAGAGAGAGAAAGAAAGAGAAGGAGGCAGACAGAGAGAGGGAGAGAGGGAATGGGAGAAAGAATGGGGAGCCAGGGCCTTTCATCCACTATGAACAAACTCCAGACACATGTGCCACCTTGTGGGCATGTGTGACATTTCACGTTTGCGTCACTATTGCATCTTGATATACATGGGATCTGGAAAATTTAAACAGGAGTTCTTAGGCTTCACAAGCAAGCGCCTTAACCACCAAACCATCTCTCCAGCCCTCCTTCCTCATTTTAATAGGCTAGTAGGGTCAGTCACTTGGGTGGAGAAATCCTTGGAAATCTCTCTACTTACCTAATCACCTGTTCTTCTGCCTATGAGCTAAATCATTGTCCACAGCATGGGATTTTGAGAACTGCTTTGCAGTAAATTTTCCCCTAATTTTTCAGTTGTTTATTCATTTGAATAGTTAAGAGACTTGGAACTCAGAATTTGGAAATATTTTTTTTATTTGTGATTAAGTAGCTATCTCTAAGAAAGCAAAATAATAAATAAATAAAATAAAATAAGCCCAGTCCTATTAGTTGTTTTCAGAACCATGCTAAAACATGCTTTCAACCTACTTAAAAGGTGGCCTGTCTTTAACATGAGTAGGTTTTCACAGAACCTTTCCATTCAGGATGTAGCCAGAACTGACACAAAATGTTGAATGTTTCCAAGAACAACAACAACAACAAAAAAAAATTAAATTCGTAACAAAATGAAATAAGAATGCATCAAATTCATACCAATTTTACTGTGAAATGCAGGTTTAAAGTTCAATCCAGATTCAAGGAGGTTAAACCAATTTATCAAAAGGTTAAAAAATTGTTATATCACTGTGGCTTAATTTAAAATTCATCTACACTTTTGGAATCATAGAAATCCAGTATTCACAGATACCAGAGGCTTTGGGGAAAATATATATGCATATCCACATATACATATGTGTATGCGAATACATATGTATTTCATATATATATATATATATATATATATATATATATATATATATATATATATGCGCATGTGCTTTTTCTTTACATATGTATTACCCTATTTTGCTACCATTTTACTGTCTGGCTTTGAAGAGTCTTTCTTATTTTCTATGTCCTTAATTGTGAAACATTTGTTCATGAGACTAGATAAAATACGCTTAATACAGTATCTGGGACCAAGAAAATTTTAGTAAGTGGAAATAGTAATGTCACTTTTCTTTTGGTTTGAAATTATTCAACCCTGCCAGACTCGCCTACTTCCTAAGGTTGTCAAAAAACTCATATATGATAATATATGCAAAAGTATGCTATACATGGAAAAAGGGCCAAACAAGTGAAAAACTGAAAATAATGTACTAGTAGCATATTCAGTAGGAGCTGAGGCACAAAATGAAGCAGATTTAGAATGAATGTCTCCAACACTGTTAGAATGGGGAATGACAATGGAAACTGTCATTACACCACCGTAATGACAGAGTGGTCCTATCTACTGTAATGACAGAGGGCACCTATCCAACTGTTGTGCAGCAGATTCATCTGAATTGAAATATTCTCTCCTGCAGAGAGGAACGAGGCTCTGATTCAGGAGGTCATGTCTGAGAGGCATAAACCTAAGGTCACACAACCACTCACCAAGCTTATGTTGTTTAGAAAGTAAAACATTCCTTCCTTGGGGTGGGGTAAGAAGAAAGTTCTGGAAACTCAGAAAGTCAACAAGTTTGGGAAGCCCCCGCCCGGCCATGGCTATAAAAGGGGAAACGACTGCTTGGGGATGAGACTCCAATTGAGCTGCCTGCAAGTGGTGCCATGTCTGAAGACTCTCCAGTTGAGCTGCTGCTCAGTGCAGCTTCTATGAGTCTTTGGCCATGCTGTGGTGGCTTTCTGGTGATGCAGCTTCCTTTGTGTAGAAACAGCTATGAGGAGGTCGTCATCCAGGAGGGGATGAGAGTTCTTGTGGTAAGGCCGCCTTTGTGCATCCATTGCTCCCGTAAGCTACCCATCAACTTGCTCTGTTAAGTAACCCCAACAAATTCATTGGTTCAGCAAAACTGGTTTTGGAGTCATTGTCCTTTGATCTGTTGTCTGCCCCCGATCTGGGGAGAAGACATGCATTGGAGTCACCCCAGGGAAAAATTTTCTCGCTAAACTTATTCAGCTTCATGATCTTAATGCACAATAGCTACAGTGATATTAAAAGTACCAAGAGTGGAAGTTCCAAAGCATCGAGGCACCAGTGTAAAGCAGCTCACAGAATATTTTAGCTGATCACGTTTTTCTGAATTTTATCCTGTTTTTCTTTTCTATAACCTTCTTTCTGGCTCTGGCAGTAAAACAGACAGCATTGTGAGTAGAGAATCTATAATACCGAAGACAAGCAAGTCCTTCTGCTGACCAGTGTCAAATATCCGCTACTTTGACTTTGAGTGTCTGTTTGTCATTCAGAATATGCTGAAGGTGCATCACTGGATTTATATTACAAACGAAAGTCAGTAACAATTAGAACAAATTTTGTTAAAGGTTATCACTTATTGGTGGTGTTTATTTGTTAGATATGTGCAAATCCCCAGGTCACTTTAGAGACAAGAAACCAGAACAAAACTTTAAATTTTTATGATGGTTCAAATTCATGTCAAGTAGGCTGGACTAAAGATACTGGATATCATTTCCAGTATATTTGTGACAGTGTTTCTGGAAGGTACTGGCATTTGAATCAGTGGATGAAAGGAAGATTCACCCTCGCCAAATGAGTGAGCATCATGCAACACATTGAAAGCCTGAACAAAAAGGATGAAGGAAGGGTGAATAAAGTCAATTCTTGAACTGGAACATTCATTTTGTATTGTCCTTGGACACGAAGCCCCTGGTTCTCAGGCCTCTCTCCTCAGATGGAAAGTTACAGCATCATCTCCCAAAGTTCTCAAGCTTAGGAAAAATAAGCAAAAGTACATCACTGTTTTGTTTTTCGAGTTCTTTAGTTTAGACATAACAGATCAAGGGATTTCTCAGCCTCGATAATTATGTGCGATAATTTCTACAGTAAAACATTCATTCATCTTGCACTGCACGCGCATGTGTGTGTGTGTAAAAGGTGAAAAAATAACAGGAGCAGTTTTCATATTCTATACAGAAACAGTCCAGACTTTTATAGGGAAAGGCAGCCTATTACAGGACTGTTTCAAGTTGCTTCTCTCAGTGATAGTCTCTTAATTGTAGGCAAAACTGTTGGCCACTTACATAGGGACAAAATGGACAAAATTTAAGCAGGCTCAATTGATTTGTTTTCAGTATTTTACAAAAATTAGTGTGGCCAAGGTACAAATAGATTTAGCGAATCGACAGGATTCTTGCTCTCACCACTGGTGCTTTGATGGTGACAAACAGCAATTCACTCCGTGGACCCAGTTACCAATAACTAAAAGTCACTTTTGAGGAAATACATGAAGATAAGAGTGGAATATTAGGTACATTCTTTATAAAACGTACAAGAAGACAAGAAAGGAACGAAGCTAGAAAGTGTGAGGTATTTCTCAAGTGAGAGTGTTCACAACTGTCTTGGGGCAGATTCTGGTTTAGATTAGAAATCTGAGGTTCCTCAAACCAAGTAAAGGGACTCAGGACAGATCATTCTATTCAGCCTGAATCCAGCGTTGGCCAAACTTGAAGTTTAACTTGGTTCCCATCCAATTCTGTCTTTGTCCTCCCAAGTCATTTTGATAGATTTAAAAAGGAAATAGCAAATGTGAGTAAAAGATGGCCTGTTTTGCTTTGATCATGATTTTCAGCAGATGATAGCAGACATCTTTGCTATTTCAAGATTTTATTCCTTCATTTTAGTGCCATTACCACCTTAACATCAGATCTGGTATGTAAACAAACTTAAGCAATTTTGTTTTAAGTATGCCTAACATCATGTTCTTGTTTTGTTTTTGTACTTGCCATGAAGGACATGTTTGGACATAGAGAGGATGTTACGGATAGTTTTGGGAAAAATAGTCATTCACCCCAAAATGTTCCAATAATCCCTATAATTTATCTTAATACCCTCATTTAAAAAATCTGTGATATTGGGATAGAGGATTGCTCAGTGGTTAAGGTGCTTGTTTTCAAAACCTAACTACTGGATTTAAATTCCCCAGTATCCACGTACAGCCAGATGTACAAATGAGGTACATGCATCTGGAGTTCGTTTGCAGTGGCTACAGGTCCTGGTGTGCCCATTTTCTTTCTCTCTCTGTCTCTCTATGCTTGCAAATAAATAAATAATTATTTTTTCAAATCTGTGATATATAGGAATGTGGTAAGGGAGAGAGCTAGAGCAAGTTCAAAGTCTTTGTTTCAAGAGCATTCATAGACTGGTTTCACAAAAAAAACCAGAAAGTTTTAAAAATAAGCGTGGGTTACTGAGGGTTATTTAATATTCATAGAAGCACGTGCTGCAAAAGGCTTTATGTGGTTATTCACTGATGCCCTCACAAGATTTAAAGTAACTTTTTCATTGCTAAGAATGGAGGTACATTGAATGCATTATAAATTAAGAATTGTCAGGCTGAATTCTTAAATAGCTGCATATGAAATCCCCATAAAGTACCTATTTTAATTATTTGCAAAAAAAGATTCTTTGTACCATGCATTGATGTTTTGCTTTCTTTCTTAATCTTGTTTCTTTACAACAAGTGGTTAACACTTCATCATCCTTAACTGGGATGTCTGCTGATGCTAGGCTACCCATATGCCTAGAGAGTAAAAGGAAGGGAACAAATAAACTTTATTTGTCTGTGCTCACTGATCTTTATTGATCCTCTGAGTTACACTATCTGTCCATAGTGAGCAGCGTTGTGCTCTAGAATGTGGGAAAATAATCTTTAATCACACTTACGCTAAGTCAGTTCCAGGAACAACCACTCATTCTTGGATAAGGATAACCAGTTAGTCATTGGATGCGAATTAATAGTGGTGAAAGAACAGCAAACAGATTTATTTAAGAGAATCAGCAGGAAACTCAAGGGAAATTACTTAGTGCTCCTGACATTAGCAAAATTTAAAACCAATGGTGTTTTGAGTCCGAGGACCACATCGACGAAGCAGCATCTAAACTCTAAGCAGTGAGCCTCAGACCTGCTCAGAAGGACTCAGATCCTTTCTTCAACAGAAGATGGGAAGGGGATAAATATGTTTAAAGGATCAATCCGAAGTTCTGGGTTTCTGGAATATCAACTTACAAATAAGTACATTAGAGAATTGTTATGCTCTCTGTGAGTTTTTGTTCAACTTAACAAGAAAAACATTCTCTTAACAGTTAATAAATATGCCAGTTACTCTCCTAAAATATGAAAATGGTGTCGTTCCTAGGGGAACCTAAAGCAGTAGAAATTCAGAGACCTTTTACCAAATGCAAAAATAGAAACTTTGATTTCAAGCAATGTTGACTCTTGTTCTCAAGGATCCTTAACTTTTCTGGTCTCAAGGAAGGCTAACTCTTGTTCTCAAGGACAGCTGACTCAGGATGGGGGCTTCACACAGAGCAGCAGCCTTCTAGAACTGATCTCCTCTACCTTTGCAGCCCTTGGACAGAAAAGATAGAACGTTTCTGTTTCTTACAGAAGGGCTTTTTGAATGATTTGAATGTCCATAATTTACTAAGATACTAGATTGCACTTTTATATTTTGATTGTAAGTGCTTATAAGATATAGAGATATTTTAGGGCTGGAGAAATGGCTTAATGGTTAAGGTATTTGCCTGAAAAGCCAAAGGATCCTGGTTTGATTCTCTGGGACCCACGAAAGCCAGATGCACAAGAGGGTGCACGCATCCAGAGTTCGTTTGCAGTGGCTGGAGGCCCCGGCGCACCCATTCTCTGTCTCTCTCTCTGCCTTTTTCTCTCTAGAATCAATCAATAAAATATATTTAAAAATATAGAGAGATTTTATAATATACCCAACTTATAAAAATATTAAACAGTAGGAAATGTCTTGCTACAAAAGTTGTGGAATGCCTCAAGTTATTTCAGTCTTTCTTTTGAGTCATGTGAGATTTTACCCTATTCAAAGCGTAAATTGAGTTGGGCCGAACAACTCATCAGAGGTCAGAGAAGGGGACATGCCCACGTTTAAATGGGCATAAGCATTGTCTACTTAAAATGCAAAAGATAAGGCTGCTGTTTGCCAGTGTTTAGTCTTCTTTTTCCTTTCAAAATCTATCTTACTTTTAATTCATAAGCTTTATGAACTTGCAAAGAATTAGAGGGCTCTAGTTAAAATATTTCTTCAGTCTTGTAATTATATACATGCGTTTATCAAATCACTCATTATTACATATACATTTGCCAATACATTCATTAATTCAACGTAAACTTGTTACTAATACATTCATTCATTCAACATAAACTTGGTGAACACACTCTCTATGCTAGACATAATGTGAGACATCAAAGTTTTAAGATCAAGTTACTCACAGCTCCTATTCTTAAGACTCTAACATCATCATGAGTAAGAGAGTCATACAGGCAGAAAGATACTAAACATTGTGACAAGTGCTATGTTAGAGTCATACATTCTCTCCAGAAAAGTGAATGCTCTTTAGGTTAGGATGGTTCCTCACTTAGGAATTAAAGCTCCCTATTCTGTCACTGCTATGTGATCTTGTTCCACTAATTTCTGAGTCATTATTGCTTAATCTGTTAAATAAAGTCACCTGCACACTAAGTCAAATAATGATTTTTTTAATAATATAAAAATGCCCATGTGTTCCATTGTGCCTTGAAAAATATTAGTTCTAAATGGGAAAATATATCTTGGCTTCTTGAGTAAATTATATTCAGTCTGTCAGAGTAACTTTGCCTGTACTTAATTACACTGCAAATAAATTTCTTTACGCTAAGTTAGTCCAGAGTGTACCATAATTTTTCATTTTTGAGTTTGCTAAGCATATTTTAGGGATCTGAGTCTAGTTGATGTTATTAAAATTTTAAATACTCAAAAGATTAAAAATACTCAAATATTTATAAAACTATAAGTGAAATATTGTATATATCAGTATTATTTATTATTTTTACTTGTATATTACAGGATATAAAATAGCTTTATCATAGTTACACATATATAGATATGTATATATGTATTTTTATAATTTTTCTAAACTTTTTTACCCATTTATCACTGAGTCCTATTGATCTTTATATAGAGCTTTTAAGATTTAGCACCTAATTGCATAAAGAAAAGTATATAAGTATTTCTACAAGTCTCATTCAAATTATAAATAAGACTAAATTGTGTAGAGGAATATATGATTTTCATTACTTTATTTAATAAATTTGCTCTTTATATCCAATATTGACTTACTAAACATTAAATAAGCTTCTACTATGTGCTAGACACAATTCTGAACATTCATACATGGAGCCTCCACCTTGTCCACAGAGGAAGGTAATATGAAAAAAAATTAACTCAGACAAATATTAGGAATCGATGACCTACAGAGAAACTCAAGCAGGGAGGGCTGGAGAGATGTCTCAGTAGTTAAAAGGCACTTGCTTGCAAAGCCCGATGGCCTGGGGTTCAATTCCCCAGTACCCACGTAAAGCCAGACGCTCCAAGAGTTGCATGTGTCTGTTGCAGTGGCAGGAGGCCCTGGCATGCCCATATTCATTCATTTTCTCTCTCTTTCTCTTTGTCTGCTTATCTCTGTGTGTCTGATTGCGCTCTCTCTCTCTCTCGAGTAAATAAATAAATATATTTAAAAAGCAGAAAAGAAATAAAGCAGGACAATCTCAGGGAATGCCAGGTGGTAGGGTTTGTGACTGTAAACAGATGAGCCAGGGGAAAGATCTTTTAATCCCTGCATCTGGAGCATGTTGGGGCGAGAAGTGTGGGGCGGGGGTTAGGGTTAAGTACAGAGACTCCATGAAAGTGTGCCTGAGGTCGTTCTGTGTAACAAGGCAAATGTGACTCAAGTGTCAAAAAGGAACAAGGGAGAAATTAGAAATAATGGAGAATATAGAAACCTGCATTATGAAGGACTTACCGGACATAACAAGAATTGTGGCTTTCCCTGTGGGTGAAAAGGGAAGCATTGGAGGATATATTCCAGGGAGTGTGACTCCCTACCTAAGCAGGACCTCCTGTTATAATGGGAAAACAGACCATGGGAGAGCAAGGTAGGAACCTGGAAATCAGGGAGATAAGAAATGCTGATAAGGTGGGGGCATCCCTCTGGGAGGTTTCAATTAAAGCCACTGTGGATTGCTAAAGGAATTAAATGTGGAGAGAGACACCAAAGCTAATGACAGGGATTTTTTGCATGTGTATGTATGGTGTGTACATTTGTTCATATGTGTGTGGTTGCGCTTGTGTGTGCAGGTGCTGGGCTTTGCTACAAATGGGCTGGGACTGTGAGGAAGCTGGCCTGAACTGTAGGACATGGCAGGGACCTTGGGTTGCGGGGGTTGCAGCTGGCCTTATTGTTGGGAACCCACCCTGGCGAAGGTAACTGGCCTTCCCTACCCTCAGGCAAGGTTGTAGTGTACCCTGCCATCGCCCAGAGTGGGTAGAACTGGCGAGGCCTTCCTCCCTTCTTGATCCCAAAAGCATCTGACCATTCCATAGTCAGGTTTTGCCCTTTGCCCACAGTTCCTGACCTTGAACTAGCTGCCCAAGAGACCCTTATGTAGCTGAAGTCATGTAGCTTTTCCCACCATTCCTGTTATCTCTCTTATAGCTCCTCCCTCACAACTGCGAAGTCACATAGTTTTTCCCACCACTATCTCCCTTACACTTCTGCCTTTCAACCAACTAGATAACAAGCCATGAACTATGTATCCAATCACCATATAGTCTGTATGTGCCATCTCAACCTTTCTCACGTGTTTATAAACGCACTCTCCCTATTGAATAAAGGAGAGCGTGCTATCCATCAGATTGCCTCCTGGGTGTTTATTGCCCATCGTCACACTCATCCACTTCAGGAGCCTGCTTCTCCCCCCAACTCCTCCTGTGCCTGGGATGTCAGTGGCCACCGAAACCCGGGAATGACGAGGACCCACATGCAGGTGCATATGCATATGTGTGCACATGCATACAGAGGTTCCTCAAGCATTATTCATTTTGTTTTTGAGTCAGGGTCCCACAATGAACCCAGAACAGACCAACTTGGCTATACTAATTGGTCAGCAATTCTGGGGAATCCTCTTGTCTCTGCTCCTCCAGCTCTGGGATAACCGGTACACAGCACATGCTGTAATGTGATGTGGGCTCTGGGGATAGGACCCGTGTCCTTAAGTGTGTACAGCCAGCACTTTACACACTGAACATATTCCCAGCTCAAGAGCAGGATTTTTATTTAATGGCATTTAAAAAATTTTTTTAAAAAATTATATTGACAATTTCTATACTTACATACAAAAAAAAAACGCATTGTATTTCCTTCCCCTCCCCCCAATTCCCCTTTAGAACTCCAATCTCCATCATATCCCCTCCCTCTCTCCATTAGTCTCTCTTTTACTTTGATGTCATCATCTTTTTCTTCTATTATGAGTATCTTGCATAAATTTTATTTATTTATTTGCAAGCAGAGAGAGAGAGATGGAATTGAGACAGAGAAAGAATGGGCATGCAAAGGGCCTCTAGACACTGCAAACAAACTCCAGATGCATGTGCCCTTGTGCATCTGGCTTACGTGGGTCCTGGAGAATCAAACCAGGATCCTTTGGCTTTGAAGGCAAATGCCTTAACCGCTAAGCCATTTCTCCACCCCAAGAGCATGATTTTTTGAACTGAACAAATGGAAGCATTGAGCGGCTGTTGAGGAGGACACTCACAGAGTAGTGGGCTCATGTAGAAGAGTGAATAAAACCTCATTGGAAAAGATACATTATAAAGCCAGTTAAGATAATTTATGTGGAGACTGAGGTGTCTGAGTCATGAGTCTTTTCTGCATGATTAGTAAATATTCACAGTTCTTGGAATGAAGGAGTGTACTCAAGGAATGAGTGTAATTGGAAAAGATTATATGAGTTCAATGACTGTGATTAAGAGATTGGAAAAGATGAAAAACTACTGCCTGATACTGAAAACCTATGACAGGAGAAGTCATGAGCCCAAGGGGTGTAATGTCTGCTGGTGTCTGACTAAATGTATGCACTATGCTCATCAAACTGCCCAGTAATCACTTTTCTTAATGTTCATACCCATATAGTAATGCTACTCTCACTTCTGGTTAAAGAAGCTTCTCTTTTCAGATGGTGGTGACCTTGGGATGACTCAGAGGATCCATAGTGCTGAGAAGAAGTGACAGAGGAGTGCTCTATCACACCTTCAAGGCTCAGGGTCCATTGCAGAAGAGGTGGCAGAAAGAACATAAGAGCCAAAGGAAGGGTAGGACTCCTTATAATGCGCTCATCCAGACACAAAATGGCCTGGATATTCATGACCTTTCAGTACCTGGCACTACCTACACAAGACCATCATAATAGGAGGAAACGATGATGACATCACAATAAAAGGAAGAGTAATTGAGGGGAGAAGGGGTATGATACAGAGTTGAGTTGCAAGGGGGAAAGGGAGGAGGGAATTACCATGGTTTATTGTCTATAATTATGGAAGTTCTCAATAAAAAATACATATGTAAAACCAAACCCCCCCCCCCAAAAAAAAGAAAGAAAAAGAAAAACTGGGAAATAAAAAAGGAGGGTAAATGGTTATATGAGGTAGCAGTTCACTGGTGTGGCAGTACAATGGGGACGTATATGAAAAGAGGTAATTACAACGGTAAGACTGGAAACCCTCTCACTATTAGCTACATATAACAACATACTGTCCACTCAAAAAATCCACCATGAAGACAAGGTGAGGACCATGTGAACCACTACTGGAGGGCCAGGCAATTTGAGCATACATATGCCTTTTCCCAGCGCACCAGCCCACATCCATCTCCAAGAATGGGTTTCTCTTTTTGAATACATTGTCCCTGTTTTTATTGCCTTAATATATTTCTGATATAATTCCTTGTCCTGTGATTAATGAGTAGAAAGTTCAGCAGATGTCCCTTCCTCCCCAGCCTCTGTCTCTGTACCTGTGATGCCAGAAGAAAAGATGATGTCCGGGGAGGCAAAAAAAAATTTTTTTATAAATAAGGGAACTGATCTCCTCATGTTAAATGCTGCTGAGAGGCCACTGTCACCCTGACATTGAAGTTTTCCATGCAGAGGGATGACTTTAAGCACCAAGTGGTGAAAGTCTGATGGACAGTGTCTCACTGAATATCAAGGAGAATTGGAAGAGACTATAAACTCTGAAACTGTTTTACTGTCAAAGAAACAAGACAAGCAGAGCAGTAGTTGGAGGGATTAGAACCAAAGTGTGTGTGTGTGTGTGTGTGTGTGTGTGTGTGTGTGTGTGTGTGTGTGTGTTAAGGAAAAGAAAGAGAAAGAACATGTTTGTAAATATGGAGTGGTACAATAACAAAAGAATGATTTTTCCAGAGAAAGAAGAGCAGAGCAGAGCAAGAATGGATCTATGGTCCAGGGCCCATGGGCCAGGCAAAAAGATTTTTTGTGTTCTCGCCTTTCTGAGAGCTTTCTCACCAACTCCACCTCATCTACACAACTATAAGAGTTGTGTGAATGACTAAAACTGAGAGTCAGAAAATTTAAAACTCAATTTTCAGGCTGGGTGTGGTGGAGTACACCTTTAATCCTAGCACTCAGGAGGCCAAGGTAAGAGAATCGCTGTGAGTTTGAGGCCAACCTAAGACTACATAGGGAATTCCAGATCAGCCTGACCTTAGAGTTAGACCCTATCTTGAATTCCATCCCCCAAAAAAGTAAAACACAATTTTCCTGTATAACATAGTGAGTAGAAGCAGGGCTGAAATTCACACTGTGTTCTATTCCAAGGCCATTGGTGTTTCCACTTGCTCACACCTGGACAGTCATTAAAATGATGACTTTAATGTAATAGTTAACGTAGTTTTTCTCCTGAAAAGAAATGTAAATGTGCTAATTCAGGACAGTGCTCTGTTGCGTAGTTATCTGGGGAGCAATTTGTGCACCATTCATTTTCTCCTAATCTTTCTGTTTTCTTTACCTTATAAAGGGTGAAGAGAAGATGATTTGCTAAAAGGCATCAAAGGAGATGTCCTCCTAGAAAAAAAAAAAAAAAAGATTCACATTAAGAAGGGATCCATATCCTACTTCTCTGTCCTAAAATTACAGTTTTAGATTTTAGTGATGGATTTATTGTGTGCCCTGATAACAGAATGTTGGAAAATTAATTAAATTTTGACTTTAGGTTCATATTCATAAGCCCTATGGAAGTAGAAGAAATAATTTAAAATATGATAATCTTGCAGATAAAGTTTCAGTGAAGATGTTTGAACCTTTCTCCTGATGAGACCACATAGGTCTTATTGCCACTTTGTTTCACTGCTGTACTTTTTTATTTTTTTTTATTTTATTTTTATTTTTATTTATTTATTTGAGAGTGACAGACAGAGAGAGAAAGAGGTAGGGAGAGAGAGAGAATAGGCACACTAGGGCTTCCAACCTCTGCAAACGAACTCCAGATGCATGCGCCACCTTGTGCATCTGGCTTACGTGGGTACTGGGGAATTGAGCCTCGAACCAAGGTCCTTAGGCTTCACAGGCAAGCGCTTAAACCACTAAGCCATCTCTCCAGCCCCTCACTGCTGTACTTTTAATTCACTCCAGTCACATTTTCTGAGTTTGAGCATTGGTAAAATGATCCCCACACAAGAGAATAAAGAGGTATCAATAAAAATGTTAGTAACATAGCTGAGAAAAGCATCTATTGTTTCAAATAAAGGACAGGATGCATTGTTGAATCAGACCTCTTTCCATGTATAAAAGTACTCAGTACTTTATCCTTTAAAAAGGGCTTTTGTATTGGAAAGATGGTCTACCAGTTAAGGTACTTGCCTGTGAAGCCCAAAGACCCAGGTTCAATTCCCCAGTATCCATGAAAAGCCAGATGCACATGGTGGCACAAGCATCTAGAGTTCCTTTGCAATGGCTGGAGACCCTGGCATGCCCATTCTATCCCTCTCTCTCTCTCTTTCTCTCAAATAGATAAATCTAATTTCCTTTCTAGATTGCTAAAGGCTAACATAGTAATACCTGAATTTTATCATCATTTAGAGATATGCTTGAACAAATAATATGAGTATTATTTACCAGTGAATTTACTCCTTCAACAAATTAATCAATATTACCACATTGCCATTCATGTATTGATATACAAATCCTTCAGAAAAAAAGATCTCTGATTTTCTAGAGTTTATATTCTAGTAGGAACAGTTAGATAATATGCAATAAAAGTTATTGAAAAGTAAATGATACAGTATTTTACAAGCTAATATGCACTGTGTAAAACAATCTATCAAGGGAGATTAGGAGTATATTAGCTATAAATCTCTTTTATGCTAACTCTTTAGTAAGGACACAAATATTCTTAAATCAGATTGTTTTTATATCAGCAGAAAGTACTTCCTTATGTCATGTGTATAGTATTTGCTCCATGTAGTCTGAACACTGTGAAGGAATAGCGTGTGGGAATTGGATGAACTTGACTGTCACCCTTTGAAGTCCTGCTTCTGGTAGGTCAAATATTTCAAAATCACTTGTTTGAAACATTTCAGCATGTTCTTTTTTGGAGACATTTTAATCTTTAATAATATCCAATTTAGAGAAAGTAGGACAGAGCAATCAGGATGTTTAGATAACAACATAGAATAGCTGCTTTACTGATGACCATGTCACTCTCTATGGACTCTGATTGTTCCAGAAACATCAATTGTGTGTTTGAAATTTAGACAAGGTCACAGGCTAACCAGGGCATTCTGTAAAACTGTTATAATAAAGCAATAAATTGCAAACTGGTGATATTTTGCAGGAAAGTAAAAGATGGAAGAAGGAACAGGTAATTACTTTTCCCCACAATTCACATGTTTGGATGAGATACTCTATGGGAAAGAATATCTCAGAATTGTCTATATTTCCAGATTTGAGTACAGTACCCACCATAAATTCCACTTGCTATCAGATCCTGGAGTTCATTACAAATTACCTGACCTAAAATGACGTGATTTTTAGCTCCACTATATGGGACATACAGTAACTTATATTCAGAATATGTTATTTTTGAAATTAAACATTAAATCTGATCTTAGGAGAAATGATTAAAATTAAGAGTGGATTTCTTAGACTTCTAAGAACACATCCCATAATATAAGCATCTATGTGAAAACAGGTTTTGTGAGTTAGCTCAGTTTTACATGGTTGTTAAAACAGTCTAAATTTTCTTATTTGGACCATGTATCACTTTATTACTTTCTGTTCTAACACTAGAAATTAACTAGATATTAAACCTAGATCCAAGCTTGGAGATATCTGTGATTAGTCATAAAGTGGGACTCAGTTGGTGAGTATAACTAAATATAATCAACCACCATTAATAAAATTGGTAACCTTGGGCTGGAGAGATGACTTAGTGGTTAAGCACTTGCCTGTGAAGCCTAAGGACCCTGGTTCAAGGCTCAATTCCCCAGTAGGCAGATGCACAAGGTGGTGCATGCATCTGGAGTTCATTTGCAGTGGCTAGAGGCCCTGGTGTGCCCATTCTCTCTCTCTCTCTCTCTGCCTTTTTCTCTCTCAAATAAATAAATAAAAATAAACAAAGTTTTAAATGGTAATCTTGTGTCCTGAAGGCATTCTTGATACCTCAGTTTTTACACACATGCACTACATCGAGTTTAAAGGAGTAATAATGAAAAGTCTCAGTGCTTTAGCTTGTGTCCTATGTTGTGTTCAGTGGAAGACATGAACTACTAATTTATTTGGGCAGTCAATACCCCAGCCATACTGGCCTTTATTGTTATATTGAAATGGGCACACATTTTCTGCAGATTGCATGATCATTTTTATTTCTTGCATTTGTTCACATTGTTTAGTTTTATGACCAATTAGATAGGATTTAATTGTTTGGACCCACTTCCAAAAATTCCAAACACACAAGTTTTACAAAGATGTGACTATTATATGGTAAAAAGAACTAGTTTTTTTTTTTTTAGCTCCTTATGAACTCTGGATATTAATCTACTGTCATTTTTTTTTGTTATTAATGGTAATTGGTTAACTTAGCTGGCCCAGGTTTTCCTCTCGTTCTGTTATGTAGGTTTATTCTTAGCTGTGGTAATTGTCTCCTTTGCTGTACAGAGACATTTTCCTTTAATGCCATCATGTTTGATAACTCTTGCTACTATTCCCTGAGCCATTAGCATCCTGTTAGTAAAGTTCATACCTACGCTTCTATCTTGTACTATTTTTTTCTGTTAAATTAATGCCATCAACTGTTTTTAATTTTTTCATAACAGGATGAGGGATAAGGATTTAGTTTCTGTCTTCTATATGTAGTTATCCACATTTTATCCCCCCAGAACCACTCATTAAAGAGGCTGCTTTACTCAGCTATAGGATTTGAAAGGTTTGTAGAGAAGCAGATGGCTTTAGCTGTGTTTATGGGCCCTGCATTGTATCTATTAGTCTACATGTTTATTGTGTTTATTTCTCAGTTACTATCATGCTGTTTTGTTAGTGTAGCTCTGTAGGATAACTTAAAATCAGGTATTGTGATACTTATAGAATCGGTCCTCTGATCAGATTGCTTTGGCTGTTTATGATCTTTTTCAATCCCATGTGGTTACATAGGATTGTTTTTGTATTTATGTGAAGACTATCACTTGAATAGGAGACTAGTGGGAAGAAGGAGGTGTGAATGCAAAGTTCATTATATAGCTGTTTAAAATTTTCATAATTTTGTATAATTAATATATGCTAGTTTTTTAATATATAAAACATTTCAAAGAAGTGGTTAGTTTAAGAAGATAGAATTAGAAGCAATGTTTATTTTCTACTGCTGTGTAAAAATCTCAGCAGCTTAAAGCACAATATCATATTCTCTGTGGTTTGAGGAGGATGAGCACCACTGCTGAGAACACGGTGGTCAAACAAGCTGCACTGAAAGAGTTAACTGAAGTTGGAATCCCATGTCAGGCTCAGGCTCTCCTTCCAAATTCACACGGCTCATGACGTAATCCATTCCATTTCAGGGTTGGCTTGCCTTTTGAATTTCATAAAAAGGAAAGTATTTTGACTTTTAGAATTTCTGTTGAAGGACACACCTGGTTAAGTTTGGCCTAGCTAGGATTATTTCCCTTTTGAGAAACTTAAGGATCGCTGTTTGGGGAACTCACAGCTGCAAAGTCCCTTTGCCTTTTTTATATACTGTAACTTCATCAAGAGAGTGATGTTCCTTCTCCTTTTCACATTGTTTTTAGCTAGAAGCAAGTGATCAATCTCAGCTCCACTCATAGGATGGATTTGACAAGGGCTTGGCCAATTGGGGACCATTTCAGAGATCTGCCTCTATTTTGTTTTTAAAAGTAATATCACTCAATTCTCAGCTGAACTTGGAAATGAGTGAAGCAAAAAGATGATTAAATGTCCCTGTGAGAGACATAAATATCAGAGAACTATTGAGTAAAAGATATAAATACAGCAAAAGAAGCAGAGGATGGAGACCCGACACTATGGTTCTAACAAAATCCTGAAAACAAAGAGGCAAAATGATACTTTACATGTCTTCCATGTAAAATTATTTTCCATGTCTTCATATATAGCCCCACACATTGTTCTATAATGGCCTCATATACACCCCCACACATTGTTCCATATTGTCAGGAAGCTATCCTGAGTATGGGTAACAGACGGAGACAGAATGGGAACAGTAGTATTAAGTCAAAATTTTTAACCTTCAAGGTAATCTTAACTCCTTAAAAACATGAAATACATCTTGCATCCACAATTTCAGTCTATCTTATTTAGACAGTAAAGAGTAAGGTTATCCTACCAAGGTAGGGAACATATGAAAAGTTTTGTTGGTTATATCTGTCTCTGTCTTAGAAATAGTAATGAACCAGAAACTAGAGCCTGTCACAGAATATAGAGCAAAACTATACCAAGATAAACCTGGACAATTTTGTTCCTCTATGGAAAGAGGGTAAGGAGGTAAATTTCAAGGTTATACCATAAAAGAAAGCAAATAAACACACCTTTGGAAAAAGAACTTAGGCATATTTTCATTGAGTTAAAAGTAGTTGCTATTATTTAACCTTCCCAAGCTAGAATCACAATTCTAGATATGACTGTGCCAGCTAAATGACAGTTCATTACATTTCCTAAAATTATACTTTTATAATAAAATTAACACAGGACTCAAGTTTAAAAAGTATGTATATACACACACACATGCACACACGTGCATGTGCACACACAGACATACACACATATGTATGTGTGTGTGACTCTGAGCTTAGAGAATTTGAAATAGCAATGTTTACAGTATTTTGACACCCATTGAATGTGAAATATTTAATCACTTTTTTTTTTTTTTTTGAGGTATAGTCTCACTCTGGTCCAGGCTGACCTCAAACTCATGGCGATCCCAAGTGCTGGGATTAAAGGCGTGAGCCACCACACCCAGCTTGATCAATTTTCTTTAAGAGAGAATTAGAATCATAAAATAATAATATTTCTATCCATTAAGATTAAGAATAACCTTGATATTTAACTTAGATCTCAGGTTGTTTGAATATCAGGGACTTTACTAACGGAGAAAATAAGAAGGTACAGTGTATGGAAAGAGCTTCTGAAATCCAAAGTTCTTCCATCTTGTGTGTCTGTGCCTTGTGTGCCCGATGAGTCAATTACTGTTGAGACATTAAGTTTTCTCCTTAGCAATGGAGGCAACTTCTTAGGATGCAAAATAAAAGTCGAAAGAGGTTTAAATTATAAATTACCATAATAACCTCAATTATTACTTTCCAATACTTCTAAGACAGCTAGTACTCAAGCATTCATTTTGTAGGAAAGAGGCAGGTTTAAAGGGCTCCAACAGTCAAATCACAGTATGGGATGTGGTAATAGGTTTAAAGCAAAGATAATGGATATTTATAAAATAATATCTAGGACCTCTAAAGCCCCATGGAATGCTGCTCTTGTCTCCATTTCCACTCAAGTATGCTCTTTAAGTCTCAGAAATCACCTGTACTTGGGAATATCATCTAATCTGCTTAATATTTTTGTGCTACTTGAAGTATGAAGTAGTAAGATTAAAGTCTGGTCAAGGGAGATGGTCTCTACCTATTACTTTTCTGTGTTTATGTCTTGTAATATATAGTACTTCACAGTTAGGGAGGAGAGACAGTGCCCAGTTACATCGAAGGAGCTACATTACAGAAGTTTGCCAGCAAGGTAGTTTTAATGTGCAGGACGATAAGTGGCAGAGCTTGTTTCTAGAAATTAAATTTTACTGCATTATGTATTTCAAATCTTCTTACTTTGTTCCTTTCTCTCTCTCATTCCTTTGCTCTGAATTTACATATCTGAACATTCAGTGAAAGAAAATAAGTAACATTGCACATCAAACAGTCTTTGGTCTAAAAGGACAATTTTCTGAATTCTTTCCACATATTCCAGAAAAACTGGAGCTTCATCAGAAACACAAATCTCCATTTTCAAGGAGACCTATTATCTTAGTGAATTAAAGACATGTTAATGAAAAGAGAACGAGGTAAGGTTTGCATTTGGGACACTTATCTCTATTAATAGATTTTACAGGGTAATTTTACCAGTCATTTTCATGGTTTCTTTTTATTGAAATCCGTAATTGTTCTATAAATATAATTCTAAAGCATTCCTTATTCAGTTCTCTTCAAATATTCTTTCTTTCCTTCAGGTCTCACCCCTGTGATTCTGCTGCCTCCCTCATGCAACATGTCTTTTCCTTACATCACTTATCTCTGACTGTGTCATTTTCATTTGTTTGAAAATCTCCATTAATGCCATACACCTTTCAGAGAAAAAAAGCTCTAGCTTCACAGATTAGGATGCCTAGTCTGGTTGGAATCTGCATCTATGAGCTTATTTGTACCCCAGCTCCATAGTCCTCTTGATGTGATTTCATTGTGTGTGTGTGTGTGTGTGTGTGTGTGTGTGTGTGTGTGTGTGATACATTCATGGTTCACTCTTCAATGCTGCCCCTATGCCTGGAGTAGCATTCTTTCTTCATCCTTGGAAAATTCTGCACAGGCTTCAGGGCCGTTTGTCACTGCTTATTTGTGTGAGTGTGCCATCCTGGAATCCTGACATAGGAAGTCTTGGCTTGCTCTGGGTTCTGGGAGATAGTGTTATCTCCACACTGCAGCACATGTTATACTGCACTGCTATTTATCAGTTTCCACATCTGACTTTTCTGTAGAGTCAAAAGTCATCTGCTATCAGGACAGTCTACCTCATTTTAGAGTCCATAGCACACAGTGTGGTGCTTGGGAACTAGTAAATACTTGCCCAAGTAAATGCAGACTTTACAAATTATTCTTTACATTGAAAAAAAAACGCCAATTTGTTCTTTTTTAAAAGATATTTTATTTGTAAGACTATTTCAAGTGTCATCATGCTATGTTCTAGGGACAAATTATACACCACACTGGACCAATGTCATCACTTTACCAATGCACCAGAGCTTTATAAATTATGAAAATGTATTCTTTTAGGTTCAAAACATATATAGACTCAAAAGAACTAAGTACAATCAGTCTGTAAAGAAGAGAACTGTGCACAAGGCTAGTGTAGGGCATTCTGTATTATTTCTTTCTGGAAAATTATCAATTTTAAATTTGAAGTGAGGGTTGGACATGACCCATTTGCAGAATCTTTACTAAGGAAACATAGCAGGTAAGCCTTTTAGCCATTGTATGGGTTTGGAACAACAGATTGGAATCATGAGGAAGCAAACATATATGCAGTCAGCAATAATAAAATGTAAATCCTTGTGGAATAGCTCCCAAAACTGTTATCTGATGATCTATAATGAATTTTGAGAAATTTTAAAAGTTGGGATTCATTTCAGTACTTTCCATTATAATAACAGGTACTAGAACTACAAAACCTATACGGAGAAAAAATATATATTTGGCACATAGTTTCCTTAAAGTTAACAATATCATTGAGAGAAAAGATTAAAAATCAAATTAATGGAGAGGAATTGCTATTCAATGATGTCAATTCATTTCAATTTTATCTACTCAACCCATGAATACCAACTTGAATTCCAGTATATGTTTTGTGATAATTGATGAAAAAAGATGGTAAACTTCATATTCAAATACAAAGAACCAAGAATATGCATAAACATTCCAGGAAAAAAACAAAGATGCTTCAAGAATATACTTACCAAATATCAAAACCTAGTAGAAAGCTGTAGTAATTGGGTCACTATAGTATTGTTTTAACATAAACAATTGGAGAAGAGATAAGATCATGTACTTTGAAAATTATATATAATGACACTTATTTGATCACATAATTCACAGTGGTGACATCATTATATTGATATGGAGATTGTGGTGATTTTAATAAGATAAATTATTCAATTGTAAGGCCATTTTTTTGCAAAAAAAATTCCTAATAGTTAAACACCAAATAGCATAACAAATTCTACACAAATTTCAGATATAAACATTAGAGAATTAGACAAATAGGAATTCTTTAGAAAAATAATTAGAGCAGTGTTTTCACCTTGATTTAGCAGAAATTACCTAAACAAGACACAGAAAGGCTAGACACAAATGAAAAATATGGTAAGTGAGACAATGTGAAAATTACAGACATTTGTCATCAAGACAGTACTAAGAAAGTGAAAATGAAACAGAGTGTGAAAAGATATTTGAAACAAATGACAAAAACTCAAATTCAGAGCCGGGCGTGGTGGTGCATGCCTTTAATCCCAGCACTAGGGAGGCAGAGGTAGGAGGATCGCCGAGAGTTTGAGGCCACCCTGAGACTACATAGTTAATTCCAGGTCAGCCTGGACCAGGGTGAGACCCTACCTTGCAAAACAAAACAAAAAAAAACAAAAAAACAAAAAAAAACCCTCAAATTCAGAATATCTAGATATCCTGTGTGTATCAATAAGATAAAAGGTCATGTAATTAAAAAATGGGCAAAAACTTGTCCAGGTCTTTCACAAAAGGATATTCTAATGACAAATGAATATAAGAACGGAGGGCAATTTCATTATTTATGAAAGAAATGCAAAACAAAACTACAATTAAATTAATCTACATTTTCACCAGAAAGAATTAACCCAAAATGAATGGCAATGGATAGTGCAGCTAGAGTGTGCATCAGCTAGAATGGTAGTGATGCTAGCATGTGCATCAAGCTGAACTATCAGACAAATCACTACAATGACTGTGGAGATCTGAGCGATGCCTGCAGAATGCAAGGACATCCCTGACAATAGTTTTAATGCTGAATATAGGCACACCTACTGACCCCAAAATTCTAAGTTTATCATCAAAGGGCATGCAAACATGTTCATAATAGGAATGTTTGTATCATCAAAGAACTGGAAACAAAACTATCTATCTAAAGTGAGGTGCATTAGTATTAATTTAATCATACAAATTTATTCATTTTGTAAATCAAAAAGTTCTAAAATTGCAAATGTCATACATTCTACTTAAAAATGTGGTATGTCAACATGGGGAAACACTAGGTAGAAATGAGAATAGGGAGTGATAAACATATACAATAACAGACAAAACTATCAATATGTAATGAAGGTCCACCATAAAAAAGCTAGGCAGGAAAAATTATATATCAAATAATAGCATTTATATAAAGGAAAAGAAATAAAAACAGTGAAAGCAGTTAAAAATAAGTTATGGTATCAGGAATAAGAATAACTAGGTCCCTTTGCCAGCTAAAAGTAGAAAAAGAAATATGTCTGAAGCTTATCGGGTGGTGAGGTGTTGGCAATCTACTTAGTCTTAGCCAGGATGTTGATTCACAGATGGGAGCAGAGGGTAAAAAAGAATGAAATATAATTGTGACTGTGTACTTTCCTATATATGCATTTGTTCATTTGTTTATTTTTCTTTTTAAATTTTTTTATATAAGAAGAGGCGGGGGGGGATGGGCCTCCAGCCACTGCAAATGAACTCCAGATACATGCACCCCCTTGTGCATCTGGCTTACAATAGGTCCTGGAGAATCAAATAGGAATCATTTGGCTTTGCAGGCAAATGCCTTAACCACTAAGCAATCTCTGCAGCCCTATTTGTTTGTTTTTCAAAGTAGAGTCTCACTCTAGCCCAGGCTGAACTGGAATTCACTACAAAGTCTCAGACTGGCCTCATACTCATAGTGATCCTCCTATCTCAGCCTCCCTCTCCCAGTGCTGATATTAAAGACATATGCCACAGCAGGGCAAGAGAGAGAGAGAGAGAGAGAGAGAGAGAGAGAGAGAGAGAGGGGTAATGGGCACAGCAAGGCCTCTAGCCAATACAAATGAACTTCAGATGCATGTGCCACATTGTGCATCTGGCATGATGCAGATACTGAGGAACCAAACTCAGATTGCTACCCTTTGCATACAAGTGCCTTGAGCACTGAGACATCTCTCCAGTCACATATATGCATTTTACTGTAACATAAAGTTAAAATTAAATTATGAAATCCACATGATAAATGGGAAGAAGTCTCTTTGATAAAGCAGACTGGGGAAGTTGGATAATCACATCCAAAAGAATTAAACCAGAACCTCTTTTTACACCATATAAGAAACCAGCCCAAATTGGATTAGTGAGTTTAATGTCTCAACAGAAACTGGGAGGCTCCTAGAAGATGTAGGAATGAGCTTCTGTCTCCGTGTTGGCGATACTTTTGTATTTTTGACAATAAGAGCACAAGCAAGCAAAGCAAACATCCACTGAACTAGGACAAACTAGAATGTTCTGCATAGCGAGGAAAACACAAAGTGTAAGGCATGGGGGAAGAATGGGCAGCATATTTGCAACTTACATCTAAGGAGAGAGAGCTCTCTTTCACCTGAGAACTATACAGCCATGCACAGATCATAGTCTTAGAAGAACAAAACTGTAACTCTAATTTGATTGCTGGGGCTGTGGAAATGGCTCAGTGGTTAAAGGTGCTTTTTTTGTAAGTTTTGCAATGCAAAACCATGCCACATTGGACCATGCCAATGTACCTACAGCAATGGTGGCAGAGTCAGGAGAATACTGAAGATCACAGGATTTAAACAAACAAACACACCTCATTTGTCATTAAAAAATGAAACTACATCAATCCATCCATACCATGTATGGAGGAAAGCAATAAGAGGAAGCTTCCCACAAACCAGGTAGAAGGAGAGGACCCATATATGAAACTGACCCCTGCCCTCCACATGTGTGTATGTATGTATGCCTTTACACACACACGTGTGTGCACGTGCGCACACACACACACACACACACACACAAAAATAAAAGAAAATAATTGAGAAGATATATTTATGCAGTATGTTTTTGAAATACACTCACTTATAAACAGTAAAATCTTTGTAATCTGAACTATTTTCTGTCACTGGATGGGAATATGATGAACCAATTTTTTTTTAATATTATTTGAGAGAGACAGAGAGAGAGATAGAGAAAGAGGAAGAGGCAGAGAGAGAACGGATGCACCAAGGCCTTTCAGCTGCTGTGACGAACTCCAGACGCATCGCCCCCTTGTGCTCATGTGCGACATTGCACACTTGTGTCACTTTTGTGTCTGGCTATATGTGGAGATTTGAACAAGCATTCTTAACCTTCGCAGGCAGGTGTCTTAACCACTAAGCCATCTCTCCAGCCTGATGAACCAATTCTTAAGGCAAGTTTTATATAATATTGCTATGAAAGATTGGTCATGTAATCATAATAATAAATAAATAAATGCCTACACCAAGCTTCCTTATCAGCACATGAACAACAATCAGATATAGACATAACATTGAAAAAGAGCTTTGGAAGCTTTAGTGTCTCACAGCCTGTGCATCTTATAACCAAGAGGTGTTGGAGGGAGGGAAGTAGGGTGACAATGAGATAGCAGGGCCCAAAACAAAGAAGAACATTGCATCTTTAGATCTGGAACACCGTTCTTCCCATCATGATGGGTTCTGCAGTGTGCATTATCCATGTGCCAGGCTAGTAATTCATCATAGGCATCAACACTGATACGTGCTATGAATACATCAAGGGATGTTTTATCACGTTTTATGTAATTTGGGGATGGCTTCGATTTCAGTGTCACAGGACATACAATTTTAGATTACAACCATTTGAATCAACTTCAGTAATATCTGCCTGCTCTACAAATGGTAGGATTAACTCCCTTTTTCTGAATCTTTCCTTTCAATGCTGGACAGAAAAGAGGAACAGAGTCATATAGTGAAGGAAGGGGTAGACAGTATCACAAACCCTACAAGAAGGAGCTAGGTTCTCAAATGCCCAGAGATCCCGCACAATACTCACTATTTTGAAATTTTGGCAGACTAGGCTTTTTCATATAACAGTGTCAAGTGCATGCAATAAGATAGCAAAAGGCCCCAGGCATGGTGAAAGATTGGAGATGAGAGAATGGGAATGCTATGAATTTTCCTCCTTCTACATTTGCATGGGCTTGAATTAGCTACTGAGGTCAAAAGTCAGGCCTGAATTTCCTTTGTGCCTCTGGCAAGTTTGTGTATGAATAAAGGTCAGAAGAAAGATTCCCAAGAATAGACATAACAAGAGATCCCAAATTATCTTCTTACTCAGTTATCATGGGTAAATTATTTATCAGTTCATCTATTCTATGGTCAAAATTAGAGTAAGTGCTGAGGGTGCAAGGCAATGATATGAACCTAGATCATAAAGAGCATCCTGTATAGAGACAATGGGACAGGGGCTAAGAAAGAGCCATAGTGTGGTTTGGAGATTTGGAGAAACCCAGAGCGGAGTCACTGGTGATCAGAAAAGTGCAAATCAAAGCCACAATGAGATACAATCACATATTTGTTAGAATGGTTATTATTTTTTTAAGCCAGGCATTGAGGCATAGGCCTGTAATTTTCTGCACTTAGGAGGCTGAAGTAGGAAGATCAATCTTGACCTTGACAGTGACATATAGTGTATTTGAGGTCAGCCTGGGCTATATGAGACTCTGTCTCAAAAAAAAAGAACACTAGAAGCAAACAAGAGCAAAAATGTTGTTGAGAATGTGATGAAAGGGAACTGTCTGTCCTTTATGGTAAATTACTATAGCAATTATGGAAAATAATATGGAGATTCTTCAAAAGGCTAAAAAGTAGAACTGCCAATTATTCTAGAGACCCCTGACAAATACAACCAATTTATGAGGTGTTTCTCAGGAAGTCTAACTATGAAGTTCCCCATTACATGGACGTGGAAATGTAGGCATCTATAAACAGATAAGTAATGTCACTGTCTCCACTCTTTCATAATGCCAAAAAATTCTCTTGAGTAATACAGAAATATAATTTCTGGCTGATATCTCTTGAGCATTCAATAAATGTAAATCATGAATATCTGTAGAAAACTCTGAAGAAATAGATAAAAATGTACATTTTTGAGGTAAATCAACTGTTTACCATACCTATCAAGGATCTCTAACCTTAACTTGAAGTCAACTCCCAACTTGTAGTTTCTTCCCCTCTAATACATTTAGAATACATGATCAGATTAATCTTTTGAAGCAGTCTGTCCAATAATATTTTCTATCATGATAAAAAATGTACTTGCTCTCTTCAATACAAAAGGCACTTTTCTGAGCCTGCCTGAGCCTTTGAAATTGATCAATACAAGTTAAGAGTTAAATTATTCATTGTTTTGAATTTTAGCTCAAATTCAATATTATCTTAAATGTAAAACATATGTGATGGTGGCTTCTCAGTAAATATTACAGTTTGGAAGCATGGTGTTTGTCATGCGTATGTTCCCTCCAATGTTTTCTGTAACTTTGCTCCTCTGAAAATGTAGCATTTTGGATAGGCATGGTGGTGCAGGCCTTAAATCTTCTCACTCAGAAAGTTGAACCAGGAAGTGGCAGGTTCAAGGCCAGCCTGGGCTACATAGACACTGTCTCAAAAGAAAACAGCGCTATTAAAATATCTAATGTTAGCATTCAAGACAGGCTTTAAACTAACTTCTAATTTTGCTTTGCACATAAACAACATTCCATCCAAAGTAATCCATTTGTCATTCTCAAATCAGTCCCCAGGTTTTCAGCAATGATATTTTCCTTATGGTGATGTTTTTTGTTGGTTTTATTTCATGTGGGTTGTTTTTTGATGAGAATGATATTTTATTTCATCTGTCTAATTATAACTGATATTAAAAGAGCTCAATTAAATTTGTCTCCTTTTATGTGGTCTTATCTTATTCATATCAAGTTAGTATGTGTCAGAAATTGGCACTGCTGTGATTAAAATGCCCAACATAAGCATCTTCAAGGAGAAAATCTTTATTGTGATTCACAGTCTTAGAGGGTTCAGTGTAAGGTCACTTGGCCTCATGTACTTGAACAGAATATCATGGTGACAGGAACATGTTCCTTATAGACAGGAAACCAAGGAGTGGAGAATGCTGGAGGCTTAGTTATCTTTCTTCTTTCATGTTTTTGTTTGTTTATTTGTTTGCAGGGGTTTTTTTTTTTTTTTGAGATGGGGTCTTACCTATAAGGATTACCTATCACACACTATGTAGCCCAGCCTGATCTTAAACTGTGGCTATCCTCCTATCTGAATGCTGGGATTACAGACTAGAGCCATTGTGCTCAGCACTCTCTCACCTCTGCTTTTATTCCATCTGTCCCATTCACAGTGGGCCTCTTCCCACTTGGTGAATCCTCTCTGGAAACACTCTCAGAGATACACCCAAAGGTATGCCTCCCCAATATCTTAGGTGAGTCTAAATAGAGCCAAGTTGACAATAAAGAGCAACCACACAGTATGTCTCATGCTCATGAAATCACACTATCCTTTATTACAATGTTTAGTAAACTCTAGTATATAGTCAAATGATGTGTATGTATATGTTAATGTAGCTACTTAATTGTAATTCACTTGAAACTACTGTCCATATCAGATTTAACTTCATGTCCTTCAACATGGGGAAATATAATTCAATCACTGAGCAAAATCCAAAGGAGTATTCTAGTCAGGGGCTTTCTACCTAAGTAATCGACAAGCACAATTACAGAGTGCTCAGTGAATGGTAACTATTGAGTAAGCATTAAAGGCATATAACTTCAGGATTGCCCAGGCATGCATGTGGAAGACCATCAAATCCATTGCCAGAGTATTAGGTAACTAAATAGCCTCTCTCCCAAGTGCTACAGATATAAGCTTCTTACCTGTCCTGTGTATTCTGGATCTATACCCATTTTTCTCTATCACCCAAAGACAGTGTTCAGAGAATCAATTCCAGAAAGAAGACTTGAAATCCCAGGCAGGAGCCATAGAGGGTCATCAGAAAGCTGTCTCTTGGTTAAGGGAGCGCTAGGTCCAGGGAGAGCGTGTCCTTGCCTGCCTTCCTGCCATCCTCTGTGCTCTCGCACCAGGAACCAGTGCAGCATGGAGCTGAGTGGTTTGTTTATTTGACCCTGAGCTTGAAAGGAATGGTCAAGACACAAAGGTAAAAATGGAAGAGCACAGATGTAGAGGGAAACTGCCTTTCCCATTTTGAGAGAAATTGTTGTTTTTTTTCTGCTTTTGGATATTTACTTTGTGTTGATTATTTAGGCTGGCATCTTCACAATGACTGCAATATGATCCTTTCAAAACTCAATAGAATTTTAAAGATGTTACCTAAAACATAAAACACTACTAAAATGTTGGCAATTAAAATCAACATATTCTTGATTAATAACTATCTGTAAGAAAAATCCATCTTATCAGAAAAAATACTTGAAGTATATCCTAACTTACTTCCAGTTAGTGATGGTATATTTTGTTTTAATGAACTAACAAGATACACATCACCTGAGTTTGCATACGTATTTTATATTTATTATGTAAATAATTATTTCTATCTGAATTTTTCTGGGCTATTCAAAATATGTCTTCCGAGTTTTTTTTTTTTTTTATTTCTCTGGACCTAACTTTCCTCACTTCTAAGTACATACTAATAATCATGTTTCACTTCACAAGTTGTAGTTAAAGTTGAACTGAGTAAAATAATGTGCATAAAGCTCTTAGGCCTAACATGGCACAAAGATATTTAGTATATTCTGTGTATTTTAATGTTAACCTCTATAGTTGTAATTAATAAATGCTGCACAATATTGAAGAGCAGTTCCCTCTTTACCTGGTTCTGTAAACTCCCTCTATGTTGAGTACACTAATTTTAAATCATTTAAAAATATTTCAAGCTTACTGAAAAGTTGCAATGGTAGCAGAAAGAACTAGCATATACAGTTGATTCAACAATCAGTTGTTAATATTTTGTTTCACTTGCTCAATCATTAATGCTGTGTGTAACACACAGCTATGTGAGTATTTGTGTGTATTTTTCTGTTTGTTTTTGTTTCTTTTGAATTACAATAAAATTTTATTCATGGGACAATAAAGTATTAATTTCATAATTTTTTTTTTTTTTTACAGTCAGACAGTATGGCAGTTTGAATAGATGGCCCTCAATATATTCAGTGTTTTATTAGTTTGTAGTTTGCATCTGCAGCCACCTTGCTGGAGGTAGTGTCTCTGGGTGGATCTTAAGGTGTGGTGGTGGATTTAGGATTTCAATCTAAAGATATGCAAAGTGTGCCTAGCTGGAGTTCCTGAAGTGTGTTGTGTGGCTTTTTGGCTTTTGGTTTCTCTCACTCTGCTTGGACCTGTGAAGGCAGGCCAGCTTTTCTGCCATTATGGAACTTCCCCTGGATCTGTAAGCTTTAATAAATATCCCTTCCTCCTTAACTGTGCCTGGTCTGGAAGTTCATCTCAGTGAACCTGAAGCTGTCTGCTACAGACAGTTTATTGAGATGTACAGTGAGGGGCAGCGGCCTTCCAGCAGGATGAAGGCTGAAGCACTGAGCTAGGCTGGGATTCAAGCTTATAAGGAGGATTCTAAGAAAAACAGACTGTAGCAGGTGCAGTAGATAAATAACTTGTAGCTGCTTGTGTCCTTGTTCAGAATAGTCCTCTTCAGCCAGAATTGTCTAAGTAAGGATACCTCAGATGGTTTCTGTACTTTCAAGGCCTTTTGAGCTAAGGGGATACATCAATCAGGGGAGGTGTCAGGTTTGTTTGGGGCTGAATGCCTCTGATGTTTCTTCAAGGCTTTCTAGTCTTAGGGATAGTTATTAACTCTTCAGTTCCCTCTGCTCTTCAGGGAAAGCTATTAACCCTTCATATTCAATATGATTAAAATTCACCCTATATTTATAGTTAAATCATTCAAAAACATTTATTATAGCATTTGAAAATATATGATACATTTTTGTTCTCTATACTTAACCTACTGTATATGGCAGATTAACTAAAACAACTTACTGCCCAATAATAATGCTGAGCATATTCCTTCTTTGTAATGCCTTTAGTATCTAGTAACCACTATTTCACTCTCCAATGTCAAGATCCCACCAATAGTGGGATACAAGAGGGCCTACACCCATTAAATTTACTCTAAAAAAATAATGGTTATCTATGTATCTTGCACTGACCTAACTGTCCATTGGAGAATTTGCTTCTCTTTTTCAGATGGACGTAGAACCTGAGGAGAAAATCAGCACTCACCAGGGCACCAGCTGAACCCATAGAATAATTGGGAAAATGAGCAAGAGTGCTGCTTTCTCAGGGTATCAGCACAGGGGTGAAGGAGATAGACACAGAGAACACTCAACCCCTACCAAACCAGAGATCCAGAGACACTGAGACTCCCATGACCTCATCACTGAAATAGACCTAAAATGAACCCAACATGGCTTAGGGAAATTCACGGAAGAGGGGGCAGAAAGACTATTAGAGCCATGAGTTGGGTCCTGATGCACAGAGACATTGCCTCACCCTCATAACTGATGGCTATCCCCACAATGCAAGACCCACAATTCCCAAGGGGGGAGGCCAGGGAGAAGGCTAAGTATGGTACCATCATTGCTCTATGCACATTATATAGATAACAAATAAAAAAAATTTAAAAAACCCACTTAACACTAAATGTCTTGCCTTCCCTTCCCCATGAGGTGGGGCATGATTAGGCAGATACCATCTTGACCCGAACTTCTCATGTATTATTATTTTTTACATTTTTATTTTAATTTTTTAAATTTTTTAAAAAATTTATTTATTTATTTGAGAGAGAGATAGGCAGGTAGTGAAAGAGCAAATGGGAGCACCAGGGACTCCAGCCACTGAAAACAAACTCCAGATGCATGCGCTCCCTAGTGCATCTGGCATACATGGGTCCTGGAGAATCAAGCCTCAAACGGGGGTCCTTAGGTTTCACAGGCAAGGGTTTAACTGCTAAGCCATCTCTCCAGTCCCCAGCCTGATTTTTTTTAGTTATTATTTTTTTATTGACAACTTCTAAACTTACATACAAAAAACACATGATATTTCCCTCCCCTCCCCCATTCCACTTTAGAACTCCTATCTCCATCATATTCCCTCCCTCTCTCCATTAGTCTCTCTTTTAATTTGATGTCATCATCTTTTTCTTCTATTTTGAGGGTCTTGCGAAGGTATTGCTAGGCACTGCAAGGTCATGGATATCAAGGCCAATTTCTGTCTGGGCAGTTGCATTGTAAGGAGTCGTACCCTTCCTTTGGCTCTTCCATTCTATCCTCCCCCTCTTCCGCAATGGTCCCTGAGCCTTGGATGGTGTGACAGAGGTGTTTCAATGCTGGGCACTCCTCCATCCCTTCTTCTCAGCACTGTGTTGCCTTTTGGGTCATACCAGTGGACCTCGCCATCTGAAAAGACAAGCTTCTCTAACCAGAAGTGAGAGTAGCATTAATATGTGAATATGAACATTAAGCATAGTGCTTGCAGGGTAGCTTGGTGGGAATAATATATACATTTAGCCAGACAAGCACAGGATTTATACCCCTAAGGCTCATGACCTCCCCTGCCATAGACTTTTGTTTAGGTTTTTCAGTACCAGGTATGTATTCCCTCCCATAGAGAGGGCCTTCAGTCCAATTATGGAGCAGTTGGTTACCCCAAGAGCAGACATGCCTCTATTGCACCTGTTCAGTCATTGGGCCTGTATGGCCAAACTTGAATTTTCAATGTCCACTGTTTTCACTGCTGATGACTTCTATCTCCCATAGGGCTGCATGCACTGCAGCTTTTTTCCAGCTTTAAGTGAGGTAACCCAGGCTCAGAAAGCCAAACGTCACATGTTCTCTCTCACATGTGGATCCTATCTACAAATGTAGAGACTTATGTGTGAAATGGAACCAAAAATAGGTAATAGAAACCACTAAGCTGGTAAAAGGCTATAAGGGAGGCAGGAGAGAGAAGGAGTTACATATGTAAGTAGAAGAACAGATTACAGGGAGGGGAATGGCCTAAGCGAGGCCATGGGAAGAAAATGCGTAAAAGAAGGGCAGGGGGAGGGTCAATCAAAATTCAAGATAGTGTGAATAAGACTCGTGTATTATTTTTGAACCATTTGAAAGTCATGGCCTTTTATCCCTAATTGCCTAAGTGCATATTCCCTGAGAACAAGGATAGTCTCTTACATAACCAAAGCAGGGGCCACATATTTTATATTGATGAAATATGTTTGTCAAATCTATAGTCCGTCTTCCAATTTTGTCAATTTGTATGTTTCATTTGTCATAGGTAAACTCAGAATATGCACTACAGCCAGTTGATCCTCCTCTATTTTCCTTTATTTTTATTTCATTTGTTTATTTTGAAGCAGTGTCCCTTGTATCACAGATTGGCCTGGAACTTGTTACTCAGCCAAGGCTAGCCTTGAATTTCTGATCCTCGTGCCTCTACCTCCAGCCTGCTGGAATTACAGGTATTAACTATCATGTCCAGCTTTTAATTTCCTTTAGCTGAGACCTGTCCTTGGGGTTTTCATTACCTAAATGTAGGTAAAACACCCTGTTTTTAATTGTCTCAGTCTAGAGTTAAGCTCTATTGTAGGTGATATACTTTTAATCTAGATCCCAGTGATGCCACATAGTAATGTACCCTTGAGTGAGCCCAGTGCTGAATGTGCTTGCTTCTGAGAAATAGAATATTACTAAGGTTATTAGATATAACTTCAAAGATTAAATGCCAAAAGCTAGTAAAAGAGTGCCTTTTCCTCTGCCCTCGCACATTCCTCCTCTCGGTTTCTTCTCCCCTTTTGTTTCTCCTTCTCTTTCTCATCCTCATCTTCTTCTGTTTTCACTCCATCTCCCTGTCTTTGTCTCTTTCTCATCCTCCTTTTCCCTCTCCATATGCTAAAGGAAGCGATTTAGGCACTGTCTTATGAAGACATTCATGGGAGAAAGAACTTTTTTCTAACCAACAAACAAGTCCAGGTTTAGACCTTGGGGTGTGAACTTTGAGGTACATCCATTTATAGGGGATCTTTGTGATTTTTATGAGAGAGATTGAGAAAGAGAGAGAGATTGTCAGAGAATTGGTGCACCAGAGGCTCCAGCAATCAAACTACAGACACATGTGCCACCTTGTGCACATGTATAACCTTGCGACTTTGCACCACCTTGTGTGTCTGCCTTGCATGGGACCTGGGGAGTTGAACCTTGGTCCTTAGGTGTCACAGGCAAGTGCCTTAACTACTAAGTCATCTCTCTAGCCTGAACTTTTGTTTTAACATGTGCACACATACACATGCACACACACACGTGTGTTTATAGATACAACTACCTATACTATAAATTGACTAACCAATTTTGTCACAGTTATGAGTAATACAGCTGAAATATGTAGTTGTTATTACATGGATAGGGATGCTGCTTATGTCTTTTAAAGTATTTCCTTAACCCAGAGTAGTCTTTGGTTATATAATAAAGTATCTCCATGCACAATGTAATTTGTGGCTCTGGCATTTGAGATGGCATGAAACATTTTAAACAAAGTATCCTTTCAGTGAGAGTTACAATTTTTCAACTACTAATTATCAAATGTCAGAATTAATTTTTCTCAGATAATTATTCTTTTGCATAGTTAACAATCCCAGGCATTTAGCTCATTCATTAAAATGCAACAATGATTTCTCCAATGGTTTTTCAAGGCCACTAATGACATGTATTATTATGCATCACTAATTTCCATAAAGGACAATGAGATACTATTTTATTGGCATTTATATTTACAGGACTATATTTTGTTAAAGATTTGTGAGGAACATGTTTTTTGGCTTTGTCATAAGATGGCTCAGATTAAATAAACATCATTATTTTCCCTTAAAGATTATATAAACTGTCATATCAGTATTCAATGTTAGTTTACTACTACATATATTTATTTTTATCATTGTATAATTTTCATTATAATTTGAATAACTGCCTAAGAAATATGGCAGTTAAATAATTAATGTATGATACTTAAGGTAGAAATTATTTCAAATTCCATAAATATTCTTAGATGCGCTAAAGATTTTTTTGATGATTTGCATGTGTTAAAAATTGCTTTTTCCAGTTATTGCCTATTAATTTAAAAGCAAGTCAATTAACTTACTTACATCTCTACATTAAATGATTTTCTGTTTTAAATGTTTTATGACAGTGTCAGATGTTTATATTAATACTTACTAAAATGACAATTACTTTTGAAGAAAAGTACATTTCTGATTTCAATCACTAATAATAAGAATTTAAGCCTCTCACTTTAATATGAAAATGATCTTCCATTTTATAAAATACAAGTGTAGAATTAATCAGTAACTCAGAACTTGAATTTGAATGAACAATACATCAGAATCCACAAATATTCATTGGATTAAATGCTCAGTTGGGAAGTTATTAATTGATATGCATGAAAACATTTCATCTGATACCTCAGAAAGATATGATTTTGCTTTAAGATTACAACATGCTACTCCCACCCTGTCTGCATGAAACCCCAGTGACAAACAGAGTCTGATTAGCTCAAATCACAGATGTGGTTGCCTGAGGGAAGTAACATTAACCTATTTTAACACATCAAGATGATAGCTAGAATTCAAATTATTTCCAATTCAAAGTCACAATGGTTTTAACCTAGTAGTTCTGTGATTCTATTGAATATAGTAAAAAGCAGAAGAAAGATTGTGCTTATAAATATTTAATGTCTAAATGTTTTCTTCAAAGGTTAAAAATTTAGGTGTGTGCATGCCTAGGGACTGGGTCTCAGTAGGCTAACGCCAGTAGGCAACACATTTGGTTAGCATTTGAGGATTTCACTTGCATCAGTCATCAGCACATGGATGCATAAGGAGGGCGGGTATTATTCAGGAAGAGAACACACATTTAATTTGACATTTTCTCATTGAACTTGAGGCAGCAAGCTTCCCTGGCTTTATTCCATCTTTCATCCCACGAAACTTTCCCTCCTACTCATCAAATGATGATGACATTCTTCACCATAAAACACAGGCAGATGGATGCTTGTGTCATTATTTGTAATCTGATTGCAAAGATCTGTTTTTTGCTTTACTGGCCCCCATTCCGTACTTCTCCAAAATCAACATCTAGTTTGTAAATTCACAAACTTTCCTTTGCTTAGCAAAAAACTAACACTAACCAACAGCATTTCTCTGGCAACTTTCTTCTGTATATTCTACTCCTGTGTAAATTATGGTGAGAGTAACTCATAAATACTGTCCTCTCTTTCTTAATTCAATCAATATCATTTTTAAATATGAATTATTTTCTAAGTCTAAATCTAAAAACATTTATATAATTTATATTTATTCATCACCATTTAGTCTAAATTACATAATATTTGGATTATTATTGTTTTAATATTTTATTTATGTATTGAGAGAGAGACAGAAAGAAAAAAGCAAGCAGCCAGAGAGAGAGACTGATAAAGAGAGGGAAATAGCAAGAGTGTGTCAGGGCCTCCTGCTATTGCAAAGAAACTCTAGACACATATGTCATTTTGTGCATCCAGTTTTACATGGGTACTGGGGAATCCAAACCTGACCTTTAGGCTTTGTTAGAAAGTGCCTTTAACCACTGAAGCAGCACTCCAATCCCCTGTTTTTTATTTCTCATTTTCTTTTAAAATTTGCTTGAAGTATGTTTAAAAAAAAAAACATGTTAAGACTCATTTTTAAGAGTAGCTTAGAATTTCTTGAAAATGATTGTCCTGGCATTTAGATTACATTTTTCTTTCCCTATTAGTATATCAAAACCTTTTTGTTGATATAGCAAAATACAATATCATGTTTTTAAACTGCCCAATCAACGTTCAATTTTTCTTTTTATTTATAAGAAACTGTATCAATCTAATTAGTAAAAATTAAACAGAGAAGGACTGAGATGATAGCGCTATATGTAAAACCTTATAAGTGTAAGGAAATGAATTCAATATCCAGAACTGAAGTAAAAGAATGGGGCATGTGTCATTTAACACAGTGCTGGGGAGGCAGAGAAAAGCAGATCCCTGGGTTAGATGCCAGCCAGCCAAGCGTATTCAGTGTTTCAGACCAATAAGCGGCCTTATCTCAACAAGAAAGCAAGCAAAATAATAATAATAATAATAATAATAATAATAATAATAATAATAAAGAATGTACCTGAGAAACAATAAAGTGACCTTCTGGCCTCCACAAACATGATCCTACCTACACACACACACACACACACACACACACACACACACACCACATACATCATTTTTATAATCCATCAGCCTTACTACTTACATACGAAGCATGGGAAATATTGGAAAGAATAAAATCCAATTTAATACTGATATTTAAAACAATGTTTTACAAGCTAGCATTTTTCGAGTCCATGTGTCCATGTAAAACCTCTTCCTGAACATGAGGAAAATGGGTCTCTCTTCTCTAATCTTGACAATTAATTAGACATGTTTAAATATTTTTCATACACATCTAGAATTTTAGCTTTCCTATGATATAAAATATGAAATTCATATTCTAATCTGGTTTTAATACAAATTATAAAACGACCTCAGTAAAAAAAAATAAATAAATAAGGCACTCTTTGAATGTTGTGTCTTGACCTTAACATACCTTCTATCTTTCTAATCCAGCTATATATACTTTATGAAAAGAACCTTATAGGAAATAGACACTTTGTAAAGTCAAGCAGCATAAATTCTGAATTTCACCAGTATATGATTTTCACAAGATGGTGCCTCTTAGATATCGTTAAGCAGGTAAATAAAATGCCACTTATTATATGTTTAGTTGCCTTGCATAGTGTTTAATGTTGAGAGGTTAATTCTGGAAAGGAAAATAGTCTGTGCCTCAGAGAGCTTACATTCTAAGATTTAAAAAAAGATACAAATTAGGGCTGGAGAGATGGCTTAGTGGTTAAGGCACCTGCCTGCCAAGCCTAGGAGCTTGTTAGATTCTCCAGGTCCCACGTTTAGTCAGATGCAAGTGATGCAGCGCACAATGCCACTCTTGCCAAATGGGGCGCACGCATCTAGAATTCATCCACAGAGCTGAGAGATCGCTGGTGGGTCCATTTTCTCTCTCTCTCTCTCTCTCTCTCTGCCTTTCTGCCTCTTCCTCTCTCTCTCTGTTTCTCTCTGTCTGTCTGTCTGTCTCTCTCTCAAAAAAAAACAAGCAAACAAAAAGACAAAAATTAGTTTTCATAGATGAATGATAAAAACCAAGCATGAGTATTATATTCCTTAATTAAATTTACTTTTTTTAAGGGGAACTATTATCTAGAATTATCATGTAATGAAATACATGCCCACTGGGATTAAGAACTGTATTGATTTGGGCTCTGGCTTAATTGAGTGCGACCTTAGATATGCCATTGAACATTGGTATCTCACATTACTGCCTTAAGGTTGCAAATTAAAGCTGAGTGTGGTGGCTCATGCCTATAATCGCAGCATTCTAGGCTGATGCAAGAGGATTGCTGTGCATTTGCTGGTCTTGAGGTTAGCCTCTGGCTACAGTGTGAGACCCTGTCTAAATAAAAGGGAAGCATGACTGAATATGAAGAAAAATGTCCTTTAGTTGTTTTTGCATATTTTTATATTAAAATTCTTAATGACTTCTTTTCTGTCAGGACTTTTAAATTCTTTCTGGTACATAAGATGTACCCCCTACTACACCACCACCCCCATATACACACAAAGTCAGGGACCGCATGGTTAAGCAGTCTTGAGTACATCTGTTTTGCACAATACTCTGCAGTGTTGTAATTATGTTCATCTTTTCTAGCAGAGTCCCGGAGGCACATGTAAATTTTGTGGCTCACTCTGCGTCATGTAAACAGTAAATGGGGAACTGCAAGTCAATTCCAACAGTTTAACTCTGCGACCATTTTTCTCAACCACGCTATTGTCCCAGCGTTATTGATTTTGCAGCATTACCAATATCATTCCACACAGTTGGTTTCTACATTATTGATTTTGTTTGTTTGTTTGTTTTTACGGTCTCCAAAGAGCTATCTACACTTTCCTGGCTGAAAGACTTACATCTTACCCTTTCCCAAGTGCTTTCCTCACAGCTCTCTTTAGACTCCAAAGGACATGCTGTTCTTCACAGCCACTATCCCCTCTGAGCAGAGCTGACATTTGTGGAGAACGCTGAGGATGCTCATTGTGTGCACGGAACCCACTAGCTTTCAAGGCGCTTACCATTCACAGGGCCTGTGTAACGTGTCATAGTCTCCTTAATGAAGGTATTTCTCTACACTGACAGTATCTCTGTGTCTCCTTAAACGTGAAAATTCCCTCACAAGCATGTTTACATAGAAACGGTGGAGAAATCCTTCTTCTCTCTCTGCCCTCATAACCTGCTCCCATTCTCTATACTCAGTCATAGACTCACATCATCATTTATCAACTCATTATCACTACAGCCTTCTTCCTGCTCTGTTACCGCTCATCCAGCATAAATCTGACACAGTGATCTTCCAAGGTGAATCTTTCAGTTTTTCTCATTTCATCATGACCTTTCAAAGTACCTCTTTTTCTGTTTTCTTTTGTTATTGTTGTTTTTTTCAGGCTGATCTGGAATTCACTCTGTAGGCCAGGCTGACTTCAAATACAAGGGGCTCCTCCTATCTCAGCCTCCTGAATGCTGATATTAAAAGCATGAAAGTTTATTGCAGTTCTTTATTATATTGTGATTTTCAAGGCCTTTCTTGGTCTCCCTCTGACCTCTCTTATATCTTCTCCCTTCGCCCTCCCCAAATCTGCTGGCCCCTCCTTTTTGTCTTCCATTAGAACTAGCATGGAGTGGGATGGTGTCTCAATAGTGATAGACAGTTTAGTACAAGACTTAAAAATTCAAAGTCAAACATGATGGTGGCATGTTGCTATAACCCCAGAACTCTGAAGGCAGAGGGAGGAGGATATTGAGTTCAAGGCCAAACCTGTCACAAACCTGGACTTCATAGTTAGGCAGATCTACCACTTATTAATTTATTTGGGTAAATTTGGCCAATTAACATGACCTGCTTAAAAGTTTGTTTTCTCAGTTACAAAATAAGAGATAATAAAGGGCTCACTGAATTGATTTGTTAGAAACACTAAATGAGATGGTCACATGAAAGCTCTTACCATGACACCTAGAATACAGTAAGTACTTAAATAAATGATGTTGCTATTATTAATGCAATGCACTCAGGCCAACGAGTGACATAATATTTAAGCAAAAAACATCCTTTAAAGGAGATGGCATGAATGAATAGCATATAGAATTAAATACATTCATGCTGTTGATTAGAGATGGATAGGTGCAGGATGAGGTCAAGTAAGTTAAAACATTCAGATCTGGCCAGGTGAGGAGGAGCACGCCTTTAATCCCAGCACTCTGGAGGTAGAGGTAGGAGGATCACCATGAGTTCAAGGCCACCCTGAGACTACATAGTCAATTCCAGGTCAGACTGGGCTAGAGTGAGACCCTACCCAGAAAAAACAAATAACAACCAAAAAAAAAAAAAAACCCTCCAAGTATTAGACCTATTAATTTTCTCCCTTAAAATTTGCTGATATTATTTAAATGAAGAAGAAACAACCAGAGGCCTGCCTTGCTCAGGATCAGGCTGTGCTTTTATATCTCCACTACCATGTGCTCACCACTTGAGAGGTGCTTTATACTTCTTCCAAGATCGTGGGCTTTGTTCATCTTGACTGAGTCAAAATAAAGCACAATGTACTTCCTATTGGCAGAGCCATCTGATGCTCTGGCCTGGAGGGGCACAGATGAAAGGAAGCTGGTCTCAGCACATTTAGGGCAAGTCAGAGAACAGTTGAGCAGTGTTCTAAGTGTGTGTAATTACTTGCTTTCATTAGATGCTTTTTAAATGTTTGCCTGCTTGCCAGTGGCAAAGATGGCCGAGTCCAAGAAGGTGACAGGAAACAAGATTTCCATTTTCCTACTGTTCTATAAGCATTGGTGTATAAAGTTTTTTCTTCCATGAATGACTTGCTGCTTGCAGTCATTGGTCAGGAGTCCACATCTGTTTATAGTCAGTATCAGGAGTCCTTAGTAGATAGGATGACAGGGATTAGCAGACACATATTACTATATATACAAGAGTCATTATAATTTACCCTGTGCATTCTCATAGATAATCTCATTTGCGATGCTTAGAGAACATAAATATTTTAAGAATCCTATCTTACTCTTAAAGAATATTTAAGATAATAAAATGTCAGTTTATGATTCAAATTTACTTATTAATGAATAAGTAGCGTTATTCGGGTCATTTATGTCATCTACCCACACACTCACCATTCACCTCAAACTCATGTATAGTGTGATTATATGATGAATTTGTCAATCAAAGGAGTGATAAACCCAAATCAGATATCCAGAGACACAGAGACTCACAAAACCTCGTCACTGAAATATACCTAAAATGTACACAACATGGCACAGGGAAAGTCACAGAAGAGGGGGTGGAAAGATTATTAGAGCCATGACTTAGGCCATTATACAGAGTCATTGTCTCTCCCACATAACTGATGGCTACCCTCATAAGGCAAGACCCACATAACCTATGAGGGAGGACAGGGAGAAGGCTAACGATGGTACCATCATAAAATATATCTCAAAAAAGAAGTGAAAAAATAGTAGTGATATGTAGTGGGATCAGGATCAGAAATATGGTAGATATGGGCCTCACCCTAGGCAAATTTAAGAGAACACCTTTTCATAACTATGCACTTTATAGTGATGGGGTTAATCAAGCATTTATTTATATTTTTCTCATGTTTTAAATTTATTTATTTTTATTGACAACTTCTATACTTACAGATAATAAACCATGATATTTCCCTTCCCTCCCCCAATTACCCTTCAGAACTCCATTCTCTGTCATATCCCTTCCTTCGCTCCATTAGTCTCTCTTTTAATTTGATGTCATCATCTTTTTCCTTTTTCTCCTATTATAAGGGTCTTGTGAAGGTATTGTTAGGCACTGCAAGGTCATGGATATTGAGGGCAATTTCTGTCTAGACAGTTGCTTTATAAGCAGTTGTACCCTTCCTTTGGCTCTTACATTCTTTCCGCCACCTCTTCCACAATGGACCCTGAGCCTTGGAGGGTGTGTAGAGGTGTTTCAGTGCTGGGCACTCCTCCATCCCTTCTCAGCACTATGTTGCCTTTTGGGTCATCCCAGTGGTCATTGCCATCTGAAAAGAGAAGCTTCTCTAACCAGAAGTGAGAATAGCTTTAATATATGAATATGAACATTAAGTGTAGTGCTCAGGGCAGTTTGGTGGGAATAATATATGCATTTAGCCAGACAAGAGCAGGCTTTATACCCCTAAGGCTCATGACCTCCCCTGCCATAGACTTTTGATCAGGTTTTTTTTTTTTTTTTTTTTTCAGTACCAGGCATATATTCCCTCCCATAGAGCAGGCCTTCCATCTAAATGGAGAGCACTTGGTTCCCCCAAGAGCAGACATGCCACTATTGCACCCATTCAGTCATTTGGCCTGTCTGGCCCAACTTGAGGTTTCCAGTGTCCACTGTTTTCACTGCTGATGATTTCTGTCTCCCATAAGGCTGCATGCAGTGCAGCTTTTTCCAGCTTTCATCTGGCTGGTCTACAGGGAGAAGGTTTTCTGCTCAGCACCAGCTTGATTTCTTAGTGACCTTGCTGCCCAGTCAAGTGAGGTCTTCAGCAATAAGGTCTTACCATCTGTTTCTCAAGGGAAACCAAGGGTCTTGGCAATAACCTGTAATGTTTTGGAGGCAACAGGGACCTCCCTGGCCAACAACTCACTGGAAGGTAGCCCATCCCTGGCACTGAAAATGTTCTAGTATCAATCTATAGTTTCTGGATGTGCCATTATTCAAAAAAGCAGGTTTTCATAAGTCTTATTCAGAATATCTTTAATTTTGATTGATCATCCCCTGATGCTTCTTTTATGCATTCTCTTCCCCTGGCCTCACTTAGGCCTTTCTCATGCCTGTAATCTGTTCTTCTATTTCATATATACAATACCCATCCCCTTAAGTCCTTCCATCTCCTCCATCCCTCATAAACTTTTTCTATCTTACTGGCCTCTACTACCAATTTTTGGTTCCAGCTAACACACAGGTCTATACATTTGTATGAGGGAGAACATGTGGCATTTGGCTTTTTGGGCCTGGGTTACCTCAGTTAGTATAATCCTTTCCATATCCCTCCATTTCCCAGAAATTTTCATAATTCAATTTTTCTTTACAGCTGAATAGAACTCCATTGTATAAATGTAAAACATCTTTATTATCCATTCATCTGTGGAGGCACATATAGGCTGGTTCCATTTCCTAGTTATTATGAATAGAGCAGCAATAAGCATGGTTGTGCAAGTATCTCTGAGGTAGTGAGAAGAGTCCTTTGGATATATGCCTAGGAGTGCTATAGCTGGGTCATATGGTAAATCTATATTTAGCTGTCTAAAGACCCTCCACACTGATTTCCACAATGGCTGGACCAGATTACATTCCCCCCAACAGTGTAGAAGTGTTCCTCTTTTACCCCATCCTCGCCACCACTTATTGTCATTTATATTCTTTTTCTTTTTTTTTTTTCCAAGGTAGAGTCTCACTCTAGCTCAGGCTGACCTGAAAATCACTATGTAGTCTCAGGGTGGCCTTGATCTCATGGCAATCCTCGTACCTCTGCCTCCTGAGTGCTGGGATTAAAGGCATGTGCCACCACACCAGGCTGTCATTTATTTTCTTGATTGTAGCCATTATGACAGGAGTGAGATGGAATCTCAAAGTAGTTTTAATTTGCATTTCCTTGATGGCTAAGGATGTAGAACACTTTTTAGATGTTTATATGCCATCTGTATTTCATCTTCTGAGAACTCTCTTTTTAGTTCCATAGCCATTATTAAACTGGGATGTTTGATTTCTATTGTTTTGTTTTTTTGAATTCTTTGTACATTCTGGATATTAATCCTCTGTCAGATGCATAGCTAGCAAAGATTTTCTCCCATTCTGTAGTTTTTCTCTTTGCTCTATTTGCACTTTTTTTTTGTTTGTTTTGTGAACTTTCATCAGTACTGGACTTGTCCTGTTTATGTTGTCATATCAATAACAAATCAAGCTTAATAACATCCTGGTATTTCCATATTAGAAATGAAAGAAAAGAGTAATATTGAAGAAAAAATTAATAACTTTTATTAATTTAAGACCAATAAATTCTTATTAAACCAATTAAATTTCATATATAGGATATGAATCAATTATCAAGAAGGAATTTTATCTGTGTATTCACTAGAGATGTATGTTATTACATTAATACTCAGTATTAAAGTGTTACCCATACTTATTTTGGACATATAAGTAATCCAAGATGCTTTCAAAACTGTGTAAGCATGATATGAGTTAAAATGCATAATTACTAAGATGCATACTCAGTACACTTCACATTTACTACTTAATTTTGGATGTCCTTTTCAAATTCACATTAGTGCATGGCTTCTCCACATTCTTGCCAGTATCTATCTTTGCTGTTTTAAAAATAGCCATCCTGCTGGGCATGGTGGCAGACACCTTTAATTCTAGCACTTGGGAGGCAGAGGTATCAGGAACATGGTGACTTGGAAGCCAGCCTGGAACTAATGAGTGAGTTTCAGGTCACCCTGGACTAGAGTGAGACCATACCTTCCAAAAACCTAAAAACAGAAAAAGCCATTTCTTGGCTACGTGGTTGAAGGCACTTGCTTGCAAACTTTGATGACATGACCTGAGTTTGATTCCCAGGTACCCACAAAAACCCAAATGCCCAAAAAGGTGCATGCATCTGAAGTTTGTTTGCAATAGCAAGAGGCCCTGACATGCCCATTCTCTAACAAACAAACAAACAATAAATATATTTTTAGAAATAGCCATCCTGGAACTGTGGAGGTAGCTCACTGAATAATGCACATGTCATGCAATTCAATTTGGAACCCTGGATCCTATATGAAAGCCAAAGCTGAGGCAGGCTTCTGTGTTTCTAGCATGCCTGCAGCAAGAGAAGCGGTACAGAAGGAGACTCTGCCTCAAATGAAGGTAGGACAGACACAAAAGTTGTCCTCTGACTTCCACACATGCTCCATGACATGTGTGTGCCCATGCATGTGAACACACATTTATACATTCACAAACATGCACATTCTATACACACACTAAAATAAATAAAATAAAACAGTTTTCTTAGAAGAATAATAATCCTGGCATGTATAAGGGTTAGCTCATGATTTGATTTATATCTCCTTCATAAATAATGATGCCTTCAGATTATGTTTGCATTTGTGTGCTTCTTTAAATTAAAATCCTTTGACCATATTTTTATTTAAAAAACAATATTTACACTGGAGAGATTGCTCATTGGTTAATGTACTTGCCTTTGAAGTCTATGGACCCAGGTTCAATTCCCCGTTACCTATGTAAAGCCAGATGCACAAGGTGGTCCATGTGTCTGGAGTTCTTTTGCAGTGGCTAGAGACCCTGGTGCGCCTATTCTCTCTCTCTCTTTCACTCTCTCTCAAATAAATAAATAATTAAATTATCTTTTTAATTTTCCCCTCTCCCTCAAAAATAAGCCAACATGAACGATTTAGGATCGTCAACGTCATAGAAGCAGAGAAGCAGTAATGGTTGTAAGGGTGTAGATATTGGAGGAAATAGGAACTTTTGTTCAAGTAGTATAAAGTTATACTAGAAGAATGCATTCTATAAATTTGTTATATGACAGAATATATTTAAGAATTTTGTGTTATGTTCTTCCCATGTAAATAAAAACAGAAAAGGGGGCTGGAGAGATTACTTAGTGGTTAAGGTGTTTACCTATAAAGCCTAAGGATCCTGGTTCAATTCTCCAGGTCCCACATAAGCCAGATGCACATGTTGGCACATGTGTATAGATTTCGTTTGCAGTGGCTGGAGGCCCTGGCATGCCCATTCTCACTCATTCTCTCTCCCCATCTGTCTGTCTCTAATAAATAAATAAATCAAAATAAACAAATCAAAAAAAGCCGAAAAATGGACAGAAGAACACTTCACAAAATGTTGGCTGTGTCTACGAGTCTACTACCTTTTGGTATCACAGTTGTTTACTGATTTGCAAACATCAGATTGTACAAATTAAAAAGTACAGGTTTTGCATAGCCATTAAAGTTTAGCAGAGATCTTAGAAATCAGAGAACATTCACAGAATTTTTATGGTCTGTTTAGGCAAATTCATTACCCAAAAATGTACAGAAAACAAGAGAGTTTGAGCTCACTTCATACTGTGAACACCAGTCATCCTTCTCAGACATGGAAATCTCTTAATGTCAGAATCTACACAATTGTTTTGACAGCAGACTTATTCTTCATAGTTATTTAATGTTTGTTTTCTGAGATCCTTAAGTCTGACTCTACCTTCTTCTTTTTAAATATGATCTAGCTAATTTTTTTACCTCATTTGAAATGTTTTCCTTACACGATAGAAACATTTTGAAATCAAGCTAAAGATACACACACACAAAAAGAAAGGTAGTGTGTATTTGCTCTGTCAAATCATTTACAGACGAGTACCTGACTTGAAACAGTACCTTAAGCAAGCAAGGCAAGCTCCAAGCATTTAGTTTCTGAAGATAGGATAAGACCGCACGAATAAAATTTCTATTTCTCACATTACTCAATTTATAGAGATTGGGTTTTAGGTATTAGGTGCTGTCATTGCTGAACCAAACCTCGTCAACATAGTGTCCTACTACAGCAAACATTTACTTGCTTACCCATCTGTAGGTTAGCACTGGGTGGGAGGATTCTCCCAGCCTTGGTTTACCTTTCCCATACGTTTGAGCTGAAATTGGGGTTATTTGAGTGACTTTCACTGGGATATCTTACCTTCTTTTCCACGCAAAAGGAAAACAACTGTGCAAGCATGCTTGTGTGAGGAAGTCACATGACTGGCCCCAGAGCTGGAATTAGGAAAGGGCCTACAGCAATTACTGCACAGGACATGGGTACTAGAAGGAGTAAATACTCAGAAACATTGTGCAATCTACCTCTGTGAAAGTCCCACGATCATATTTACTAGAACACAATATGAAAACTATATGTGTGCCCTGCCACTTCCAGAAAGCTGAACTACTTCAAAGCTGTTAATGCCTCCCAGGGGAGTACAGAGTTAAAATTGTACTACCTTATGGCACCACATCCCATAGCATTACATTCTAGTACTCAGAGCTCGTGCTATTGATTCATAATAGAAAAACGCCATGTGGGAACATTATTCAGATACTGAGGACTACTGAAACTTTAACAACGTGCAATTCAGATTTCCATAGATTTATCTCTGAGGAGAAACAAAAAGGGCAATTAAATGTTGAATGATTGCTCTCAAGCAACCCATTTGTGAAGGATAATGATCTCACCTAGAAGGGAAAAGTTTTTTGTGCAATTAGGTTCTTCAACCCATGAAGCATTATCAAACACCTGAGAGCCATATGTAAAAGACCTTCCTTTAGTTCCATGAGCTAATGAAGAGGAATAGCATCTCCAAGGAGTCCTCCCGCACTGAAATGTCTTCCACAAGTGCCTCCCTCCCCTCTGGTGTTGATAGTTACAGGTCATGACTCAGAGCTGCTGTGTTTTGTTCAAGATCATTTAGTTTATCTTCAAGATGTGATATATATATATATATATATATATATATATATTCCCCCCTATGGGGCTCCATGATCAGGCAGACACTACCACCATTCAACTCATAAATTGTAGAGCACACTAAGAAATTGCAAAGCCATTTTACTAGTTCTGTTTCTTTCTAAATGGCTTAAGAGTTCTATCTCCACTTACTGTGGTTTGCTATAATGTGGATTTTGATAGGCTTCTGCCAATTTCGTAATCTTGTGATAGTGCTCTGTGTTTGTGTGTTGAACATTGAATGAACTTTAATGAAAATCTGGAAACCTCACAAGTGAAAGCATTGTGATATAGCACCCGAGCCATAGCTTATTAAGAAATTCATATTACTTGATTTTTGCAACAGTTTTGAATAAGAGGACTGAAAGTAATGCTTGGGGAAAACTGACTTCCCATAGATCACAAGTTTGAAGCAAGGGTGAAAGCTATTGGGCTCAGTTCAGGAATCACTTTTCAGTCTAGAAAACCAGAAAAACTAGAGTGCTCACCTCCATAATGCCATTCTCTCAGACAGTGCCACCCCAAACTGCCTCTTTCCAGTAACTGAAAGCAGCTTTAAGTCTAATACCAGTTACTTGGGCACGATGGAAGCAGAATTCTCCTGGGCTGCTATTTCTATAGTCCAGCTTTACTGAATAGAAGGAAGGAAAATATAAGGATTTCCAAAAGTGAAATCCACAGTATGTTGCATAGTTTTCCATTCTGGTTTTACTTTTGAAACTCTCTTACTGGAACACTATTGCCTTAGTGCTCCTCAGCCCCTGGGATAGGCTTACCATATCACTCCAGGCTCCAAGACTGTGGTGTGTGTGTGTGTGTGTGTGTGTGTGTGTGTGTGTGTGTGTGTGGTTTTAGGAGATAGAGTCTCACTCCAGCCCAGGCTGACATGGGATTCACTGTGTTGTCTCAGGATAGCCTCAAACTCATGGCAATTCTCCTACCTCTATCTGCTGAGTGCTGGGTCTAAAGGTGTGTGCCACTATACCCTGCTTCAAAGACCCTTATTAACATACACGTGTTGAATGGGGGATTTCTTCTTCTACCTAAGTGCCTTCCCAGTACTTCAGCTTTATGCTCTCTTGTTTCTTGTCAGCTTTGACTCCCAAGTCATTAAACTACAACAACCCATGGCAATTATGCTGAGCCTTTGCATTTGATGTGTTGCCTTCCTTTAATCTGTCAAGTTAGATATGCCTTCTCTTGGAGAATTCATTAGTATATGTTCAATTCTCTTTGAGGTTTCTATCTGTGAATAGCTCTACTTAACTTTATATTGTTTCATTTTTGTCTTTTATCCCTATGTCTATTTTCCCTAAAATGTTTTTGCCTCCTCGTTTTTTTCATTGTAAATATCTATTTCTTCTGTTATAATCTCAATTTAAGGTGTATTTTATGTATTTTTTTAATCTTTTGAGATAATGTTGTTTGAGCCCTTACTTTATTTCCTTGGTTCTATAATGTTCAGTTCAATTTTTGTTCTTAATGTTTCCTTTTCTTATACTTTAAAGCTCTAAGAGGAATATTTCTTATATTTGTTTTTGGCTAAATTTTGTGTTTTTCAAACTGCTTTGTCTTTTGTATGCTACATTTCTTTCTTTATTTTGTTTGGATAGGTTGTTTGGTAGTTTTGCATGCCTGTAGGAGCATGTTGCTACATCTCACTGTATCTGTAGATTTATTTCTCTAATATACTACAGATGGCCTGTGCCTGACACTCTGGCCACCTCTCACTCCAACAAGTGTCTATTACCATTTCAGCCTCTTTCAGCAACTTTTGCCCCTTGTATTTTTCTTTTTCCTGTTAAGGATATATCAGATAAAGATTCACATAAACATTACTAGGGGACAAAGGGATGATCTATGCAATAGAACTTAGTAGAGACTAGGAATCCTTAGTCCATGGACATAGAGTGGGTGGGGAGAAGGATATGGATATATGCACCCCAGAATTTAACTTGTTTTTCTCAGTTTTTGCTCTACCCCTACACAACCCTCTTTAATCCAAACTTTAAGAAATAAAATTGATGCTCAAACATCTGTCTAACCAACTCGAGGTCTAAGCTACTCAACAGCAATCAATCTGATGTGATGCTCACACAAGGGCAATAGTGGCACACAGCCATGTGGGTAAACAACTGCCCTTGACTTGGCTAACAGATTCTCTTAGTGGAATAGAACTGAGAGCTGGAACTGGGAAACATGTCAAAACTGTGTCCAAAAAATGAGCCCATTCTCAAATATCAAACTCCCACCAATTGTGGGCTATAAGAGGGCCTACAAAAATAAAATAAAATAATAAAATAAAATAAAATAAAATAAAATCCTCTCTAAAATAATAATGGCCATCCCATCTATCTGATGCTGACTTCTCTCTCTGTTGAAGAATTTGCTTCTCTTTTTCAGATGGACACCTCACCAGGGCCCCAGCTGAAACCATAGAGTAACTGGGGAAATGGGCAAGAGTTCAGCTTTCTTGGTGAGCCTGACACCAGCACAAGGCTGAAGGAGATAGACACAGAGAACACTCAACTCCTACTAAAGCAGATATCCAAAGACAAAGAGGCTCCCAAGACCTCATCACTGAAGTAGACCAAAAACGAACCCAACATGGCTCAGGGAAATTCGCGGAAGAAGGGGCGGAAAGATGGTTAGAGCCACAAGTTGGATCATTATGCACAGAGACATTGCCTCTTCCCCATAACTGATGACTACCCCCACAATGCATGACCCACATTCCCCAATGAGGAGGGTTCCCTCAGAGGGGGGAGGACAGGTAGCAGGCTATTGAAGGCACCAACATGAATGTATTCACATTATGAGCAAACTAATAAAATAAACAATAAATTTAAAAAATTGATAGTGTCAATAAGAACTCTGATGATGTAATTGACTTCCACAAACCACTTCTATCCAGTGGGGCTGTTTTGAAGGTTCACAGTATATCATGCCCTTCCCTTAATTGCTTATCAATGGTGTTTTACTTCCATCATCAAGGCCCTGAGAAATAATAACCATGATACAAATTAAAAGTGGCAGTATTAAAAAGTGAGACTGGGCACATGTAATTTGATACAATCAATGATCACAGCTTTATAGAATCTTTCCACTATAAGTATAGTGGAAAGATTCTATAAAGGTGGGGGTTCTTACTGTTTGTTTTAAAGTTGATTGATCTTGTCATATGTCCTTGATCTTCAAGGAAAGAACAAAAGAAACAGTTCTGTCATAATCACTTAGAGTGATATGACTGGAGATAATATCGAGTCTGTCAGCCTGATTGGTGTACATGAAAATCTATGGGTGAAATTTCATGAAAATTATAGCATTAGAAAAAAGATGCTTCCCTGAGAAGAACTGTATTCTAATGCCATGAGTTGGAATTGTCAGGCACTGTATTTTCCCCTCAAGTGTGGATATGCAGATGATGTTGTGACCTGCCTACACTAACCACACAGGGTCACACTTTTAGTATTTCTGCTATGGGCCTTTCTCTGATTCCATTTTCATTCCCAATTGTCATTTATCTAATTCAAACTTTTGCATTTAAAGGCATTACCCCCCCAAAAAAAAATATAGGGAATTAGGCCTAACAAATAAATGAAATGCTTAGCCATTCATCTTACTGTCTGTATACTCCAAAACAAGTATACAAGTCTGAATTTTTCTCTTTTGTTCAGGTCTGTTTCAACAGAACTTGAATACTATTGTCGCATGTCATAATTTCACAAATAATGTTTGTAGAATGAATCAATGCATCCACACAAAACTATGACTAAGGAAGTGTACTTTTAAACTTTGGATTGGATTATGTTATTTCTGATGAGAAGATTATTCTGAAACTATGACTAAGGAAGTGTACTTTTAAGCTTTGGATTGGATTATGTTATTTCTCATGAGAAGATTATTCTCAAACTTTTTGCAAGCGATGATTAGTATGTTTAGGTTTTATTATACCATGTTTCCATTATTGCTCACAAAATACACAAAGTATGTAATTCATATAATTTTCATACATTCATAAAAATTTTGCAAGCAAATAAAAAGAAGCAATAAAATAAGCTAAGACACATGGACCAAGTTAGAATAATCAAGCATGATGTGAAATCACATCACATAAATAGTGTCAGCACTCACGAGAGTTGAATTTGCAGCTTAGATGGTAGAGAAAGGTTTTGCAGTACCTCTTCCAGCTCTATGCAATGGAACAGAATTGGTGAAGAGCTTTGCTCAGAGACAAGCTGAATATTGTAGATAGTATCTAAATGACTTCCTGAGGATGCTTTTCTTTGATACCGAGAATGTATCTTCTCTGTTACCTGAGTCAGCTTTCTTCCTTCTTGAGGTAAGTTGGACAAAATCATTCTGGATTCATTATAAAGTGTCCTGGAACACAGTGCACAGACAGTTTTAGTCTGAATTTGGTTTATTCCTTCCTTCTTTTGCCACCACCTATCCCTCAAAATATGATGTTAAACAGCCATACTAGGCTGCTAATGAATCATTTGAATGTGTGGGCTAAAACCCATTACATATAAAAAGAACTTTTATGGATCTTAATAAGAAAACATGAAATGAATGATTGTGGGAAGTGTTGTCGAAAAGTTTCTTAAACTGTATGAGAAGTTAGACTTATTTAGTCTTCAAAATTCAATTTTAAGCCTCTGAATTTGATAATCTTTAAAAATTATCTATTTGTTCACAGCATTGTAGTGTTTATGCAAGGAAGTGAACTTTCATTCCAGAGCCTTAGTTATAATTTTTCTTTAATAGAAATCTGTAGATGAAAAAACCCACTTTTTCCTGTATGAATTTTGTATAAATTAGTAATAGACTCTGGAAGTAATCAGCAGTTGGTTTTTATAACAAAGAAAAACTGGTAACACTAGAATAATTTTAACCATAAATGACACATTGCTGAACATCTACTTAAGATAGCTCTACTTAACGTGGCTCTAGTTGAAGAGTGGTGTCATACATCACTTGGCCCAAGCCTTTCCTTTCTAAGAGAGGAAGTGAGAATATGAATGGTTCTCTGAAGATGTAGATTGAATACCAATAGCATTTTGCCATAGAAACATATCACAAGACCTATTAATAAAAACAAGCTACTGCTAGTTGTACTCCTAACAAGAAAAAATAACATGCTGGCTAATATTTTGAGCATAATATATCAGAGTATAATAAACACAAGAGAAAAATTCATGTAAGTCAACCAATTAACATTAAATACATTTGGAACCAGACTTAGTGTGAAATTCTTCATCATCTCATCTGCTTCTCAAAAAAAAAAAAAAAAAAAAAACAAAACTTTGGCTATCAAGGCAAAACCAGATCAAAAATGAGTATTTTAAAATTAGGAAAGTGTATGTTGATGTCATATAGATTATAGAGCAATGTTACTAAGTATTGAGCCTTCAAATTAATTAGTTCGAACTTATATAGTTACAAGAAAAATTATCTTCTAACTATAGGCATTATTTTCTGATTTCTTGTCTGCTTTCTGGATGACAGATGTAACCAAGCTTTAATTCATCTGTTTTTTGTATGAATAATTTTTTTAAAAAGGGATGGATGTTTTGCTCTAACCAAATATTAAATTAAGCCTAGTGAATCCTCTGAGATAAGGTCATTGTCATTTTAAAGATGCATCCTTTGGGGCTGGAGAGATGGCTTAGTGGTTAAGGCCTGCCTGCTAAGCCTAAGAATGCTGGTTCCAATCTCCAGGTCCCGCGTTTAACCAGATGCCAAGTGATGCAAGGGCACAATGCCGCACTTGCCCACAAAGGGGGCGCACACATCTGGATTTCGTTCACAGCAGCTGGAGACTGCTGGCGCGCCCATCTCTATCTGTCTCCCTCTCCTTCTCTGTCTGTCTCTCTCTGTGTGTCTCTCTCCAAAAATAAATAAAAAAAAAAATTTTAAAAAAAAAGATGTATCCTTTGGTTTGTAAGACCAGAAGATAAAAGCATCTTGTGAAATTGGGTATGGCAACAGACATAATGGGGCATAAGGGAACTTCATTGATTTGTGTCTTAACAACTGGAGAATAACTTCCAGTGGTGATCATTTAAATATTAGAGTGAAGATTGAAGTTTACCCTTATCCAAGTAAATAATTCACATGGTGAATGTGCCCAGTGAACTAACTTAGATCAATTATTTATATTTCAGAATGCAAACGGGCTATTTCTAAATACTCTTCTTGTTTATTTTAAATACTGAGAAACTTGGGATGGATTTTTGAATGTGCAAGTGTGTTTGCTGTGGGTCAATGTATGTATGAGTGTTTCTATATGTGTATGTAGGGGCATGTGCATGTGTGTGTGAATGTCTGTGGATGCCAGACATAAATGTTGGATGCCTTCTTTTTTTGGTTGTTGATTTGGTTTTTCAAGGTAGGGACTCACTCTAGCCCACCCTGACCTGAAATTCACTAAGCCGTCTCAGGCTGGACTCAAACTCAGAGCAATCCTCCTACCTTTGCCTCCCAAGTGCTGGGATTAAAGGCATGTACCACCACATACAGGTAATATTTTATTTTACTTTATTATCATTTTATTTATTTATTTAAGCTGAAGACAGAGAGGCAGATAGAGAGAGAATGGGCATGGCCAGGGCCTCCTGCCACTGCAAGCAAACTTCAGATGCATGTGCCACCTTCCCCACCTTCTTCAACTACTCTCCATCTTATTTTTAACTCATTCTCTTACATTTTTATTTATATATTTGAGTGAGAGAGAGAGAGAGAGAGAAAGAGGCAGATAAAGAAAGAGAGAGAAAGAGTGGTCACACAAAAGCCTACAGCCATTGCAAACAAACTCCAGACACATATGCCACCTTCTATATCTGGCTTATATGGGTCCTGGAGATTTGAACCTGGGTCATTTGGCTTGGCAGGCAAGTGCCTTAACCACTAAACCATCTCTCCAGTCCTCCACCTTAGTTTTTAAGAATTCTCTCCCTGAACCTAGAGATCACCAATTTGATTAGAATAGTCGGTAATCCCTAGGGATTCTCCCATCACCTCCTCTCTGGTTATAGGGTTATATGGGGTTATAAGACCGGATATCATGCATGACTTTTATGTGGGTGCTGAGGATCGAAATTCAGGTCTCCCTGTTTTTACTTATTCAACAAGCCATCTCATTGACCATAGGATGGAATTTTACATACAGGAAACAAAACAAGACAGAAAGTGGATCATTTGCATAAGATAGTATCAAAGTGACATATTTAAGTGATATTAAGGAAAGCAATGCCTTAAATAAATTAAAATTTGTAATCATGGATTCTGTATAGTATTTTAAAAGTAACATCTAAATCTAGCCACAGCTGAAGGACTGCCCCCTGGCTGTCATTTGACTCTAAACTCTATAATACCTCTTAAGTGTTACAATGTCAAATTGCAACTCTTGGCTTACAAACTTGATTATTCTAAGTATATGATACTCCTTCTATATTAATTTATTTCAAGATTACCAATGGGCCCAGTTACTTTACACCAGCTTCCTTTGAGTTTCTTATCACCTAATTGGCTTCTTCAGCAGGTGTATGAAGAGCTCCCTACATTTGCTGAGCATGGATCAGACAAGAGAACCCTTTTTGCACAAGGGTAAAGGCATAGCTAGGACATAAGTTTAAAAATATTCTGTCTTATGGATTTGCTACTGGGGAGAGCTCAAGCCATCAGAACAAAGATATGGGAAAAGATGCACAAGTTCATAGCCAACATAAGTGTACATCTCTCTTTCTTCTACAATTTGTGACTAAAGGAAACTTCATAACATGAGATCCCAAAACAGCCACTCCTAGCCCTCTATCCTGTCCTTCACTCATCATTAGAACTTGTCCTTGACACTGACTTAATACTGAATATGAATACTTTCCTTTCTGAGATATGAAAGTTCTCTAATAATGCCAGATTTCCCTGATCAGTTATTTAAACCAATTATTTAAGTTTTTCAGATGAAATAAAAATGTATAAGGTAGTTTAAACATATAAGGTATTTTGAAATCCTTCACATAGATTTTAGTTACTATTCTTTTTTTATAAGAAAGGACAGATGAGTTAATCTGTATATCCACCTTCAGTGCTCTGTTTTACAGGCTAACTCTGTTTACCTTTTGTCTCAGACAGCCTTGGTTTGTGGCAGCATTGTGAAGATGAAACAGCAGAGTATATAATGGGAGGCATTGAGAGGATTTTGTCACTGATGAGTGGGGGAAGGGATAGCTATCTAATCAATGGAGAGTAAAACGTCTTCCTAAAAGTGACATGAACACAGTGGCAGTAAGCATAATTACTGGGAAAGCTAGCTATTGGGGTACACGATGTTATTCACTTCCATAGTAACTCTATGGCATAGAAGTATTATCCTCATTTTATAGATTAGCTGTTGATACAATTATTAATTAATTTGTTATAATTACATACTATAGCTGTGTATATTTATAAAATATAAGAATTTGAGGGCTGGAAAGATGGCTTGGCGATTAAGTTGTTTGCCTGCAAAGCCAAAGGATCCTGGTTCAATGCTCCAGGACCCATGTAAGACACATGCACAAGGGGGCGCATGCATCTGGAATTCATTGCAGTAGCTGGAGGCCCTGGTGTGCCCATTCTCTCCCTTTCTCTTTTTCTTTCTCTCTTTCTCCCTATTAAATAAATAAATTAAATATATTTTTGAAAAGATTTGAATATATATTCATTATAGATTTAAACATAGATAGATGATAGGTAGATATATGATAGACAGACAGAATCATAGCTACATGTTTTTATAAATATCAGGAGCTAAGCCTCACGTAATAGTATGAGCTAATCATATTTGACTTGATCTGCTGGATAATGGGCAAAGTATGGGGTAGATAGGGAGCCTTTCAAGAACCACTGTCCTCCCCTTGAGTCCCTTCACTCAGCAATGTGAGAAAACTATAAGAATGTTCGTACATTGAAGGTATAATCATTCTACATTATTTCAAGATTTCCTAAATAAATTCATGTGACTAAAATCAGAATGACATGATGCCTATAAAACTCACTCACTAGAAGGAAATAGATAGATAGATAGATAGATAGATAGATAGATAGATAGATAGATAGATGATAGATAGATAGATGGATGATAGATAGATAGGCTGGAGATATGGCTTAGTGATTAAGGCATTTTCCCATAAAGCCTAATGGCAAGAGTTTGATTCCTTAGTACCCACATAAAGCCAAATGTACAAAGTTGTACATGCATGTGGAGTTTGTTTGCAGCAGCAAGGAGGCCCTGATGAAACCATCTCTCTCCTCTCTCTCTTTATCTCTCTCTCATGGTGGTGCATGCCTTTAATCTCAGCTCTTGGGAAGCAGAGGTAGGAGGATCACCATGAGTTTGAGGCAAGCCTGAGAATACATAGTGAATTCCAGGTTAGCCTGGGTTACAGCAAGACCCTGCTTCAAAACACACACACACACACACACACACACACACACACACACACACACACACACACCTTTTTCTGTTCATGAGAGTTAGCCAAAAATGATAGTCCCTCCTTTTCTTTCTTTCCCTTTTGTTTCTTATGGGCTACTTAGCCCGTAGATCCTTTCTGTCAGGAACTACACCGTGGCCTTCCAATGTGCTTAGTCATCTCCCTTGTTCCTTTGGGTTCTCTCAACTCACCCAGCCTTATTCTATGTCTTACTATTCTTTGGGAACACTTAACAGCCCGCACATCAAAGAGCCCTTCCAGAGCAACAGGAGAAACACACAGAGATACTGGAAGAAGTTGGTTGTTTTCATTTTTCTCCATGGCCTTTGGGGAAAATTGTCTCTACAACATTATAACTGATATCAGGATAACAGTGATTGGGTCTGGTCTAAATTGTGTACCTGTGCTTATATCTGGTCAAGAATAGAGGCTACCACAATTTAAACTACTTTCAAAAGTGCTTCAGCTTATTAATCTTTAAATATGCTTTACTGAGATTTTATCCTCAGCCCTAGCAAAGTTTATCGACATAGCTATGATTCTTACACAGAGGGTAAGTTGTCCTTATAATAGAATTAAACAGTATATAACTCGCTGTTTATGTATGTGCATGTGGTGGGGGGGTAGCTTTATGTTTCTGTTTTTGGTTTGGGAAATTTCATTTTAAATTTCTTTATACAAGCAAATCATTTCCAGCATACCCATTAGTCCATGCCTGACAGAAAGCCATAATGAATTCTAGTAACAGTGACAGATACCCAGGTCCTTCCCAGCTAGTAACTGTCTTAAAAAAAAGAACAGATGTTAAGATTGAATTAGCCTAACACAGAGGCCAAGAAGATGGCTCAGTGGATAATGTGTTTGCTATACAAATGTGAGTACCTAAGTTCAGATCCCAGAACTCCCATAAAAGACCAAGGCTGTAGTTCAAACATCTCTAATCCCAGCATGCCTAAGGCAGGAAGGAAGGCAGAGGTAGGAGAATGACATGGAAGCTTACAGGCTAGCTAGCCTAGACAACGCAGTGGTGAGGAAGGAGAGAGCCTGCCTCAAACAAACTGGAAGGCAAGCACCAACAGCTATATTTGTCCCCTGACCTCCACTTGTGCCATGCTATTTGTCCCTGCACTAAAGCACAGGAGTTTGCACAGACACACACGAAACACACACACTCCCCTGCACTAAAACACATGAACATACACACATCCACACACATACACATATCAAACACACACTCACACCAAAGAGAAAAAAAAAAGTTAGTCTAGCATGTATTCCATTTAACCTGATAGAAAAGTGTGTGGGGGGAAAAAAGGTCATTTTAGGGTCTATAAAATCAGTCTTCTAGGAAGATATTATGAAGGTCAAAGTCATCCTATTTCTCCATGAAAGCATAAATACTATGTTGTATATAGATGACCCTTAAGTACTACACCACATACTGTACATGCCTATGTACTTCCTCCCCCATAAGTAGAAAAAAACATAAACACAATAAGACAGTCATCCCTAGATTGGGTTATGTTACCTAATGACATAATGGTGGAATAAACTTTCAGATATAATTAAGATTTTAAATTAAAATCTTAGAGTTGGCTCTAAGAAAATCAGGAAAAGGATGATAGTTGTGTCTGGGATAAACAGGTGAGCCATTATTAAGGCTTTAGCTTTTCCTGAAGAAAGACTGAATGCAAGGAAGATATTTTCTATCTGTCTTTGCAGAAGCAATCTGCTCTTATTGCTTTTCAAATCTGCCCCCGTTGAAAGGCCAGTTAGCAGGGCACTCAGAGTGGCCCCAGGAGCTCAGAGCGGCCCCACCAACTCTCAGATGCTGCCATAATTATTAATATTTTCCATGTCTTTCACTGTAGATGGATTGTTTGATATAACATTATATTATCAATGTATAACACATATGGAGTTGAAAATTTGAAAGCCTTAAAGCTATGTGTTGTAAGAAAGGAATGTTGCTAACAATGTTGAGGAGGTTGGTAATAGATAGAATTCCTTCGGTGAGCCTTAAATGAAGATAAGGCCAGCCAATTTGTTGATTTCAGCTTTGAAAGAGCCAGAGCAGAGGCTCCATCCAAAACATGTTTCACTTGGGACCTATGAAAATGGTAAAACAGTTAATTAATATTATTTCAAGTATTCACCTTTTGGTTTTGGTGCTTTGATATGCATAAGAAAACAAATGCAGTCTAAGAAGTGGAGGTACAGCATTCTTGAAGGCTTCTAGCCTCTATTCTGTCTACAAAACCTAGCTCAATCTCCTTGGCGCTAACGTATCTGCCTTTGCAATGTCTGCTGGTCTCACAATAAAACCCTTGAACTTCGAGCCCATTCAATATCTCTGTGGCCTGGGTCAGGCACATTCACCCCTCAACCTTGTCACACATTACTTTCTTCATATGAAATAAGCTTTCCATATTGATATCTGCCACATTATACTCATAACTCAGAATCTAGATTTACTATCTGTTCTCCTAGACTGTAGGCTCCCCTTGCAGTGATTATCCCAAGATGCTGGCATGGTTATTAATATTTCCCATGCCTTTCACAGTAGATATACCTTTGCATTATAAATTTAGAATACATATTGAGTTGTAAGTAGGCAATAGAACAAACAAACAAATGGATAAATTGGTCTAGATTAGAATCAAGATTAATCCCAGTATGAAACTCAGACTTGCTATGTAGAAGTTGAAATAGATAATATGTTAATTTTTCTTTTCTTCTCACAACATAATTTCTACTAACTTACAGTTTGCTCATTAGCCAATGTTAAAATTTAAAATAAATGCCCAGTTCAAAATTACTATAATGTTAAATTCCACTTTACTTCCTTTCACACCTCGAGGTCCTGATAACTATATTGCTAATACAACAACTATAATGAATAACACAAAAACAAATATTTGCAGAGTGTATGCTCTTTAAGCACTTTACATGTATTTGCTCATTCAATCAAAATAATCCATAGAAAATAAGTTCTTTCCTGGAGGCTCTGTAAAGCACAGAGAAGGTAACCAAGGCAAGCAGAGGTGATGTGGCCTGACTGAATCTGTTTGACTGTACACGTTAGAGCTGGGATTGGAACCCAGGTAGCCTGGCTCTATCTAGTGCCTGTGCTCCAGACTCTCAAAAGTACTGAGCCCATTACCTCTTTAATGACAACAATGTTCGTAATGTGGAAGTAGGTCTTGTGCATGTGTGAATTGATGGAGTGAGAATTAGCACAAAACCCTGTAAGATCCAACCTCCATTTAGACATACATTAATTAGTACCAACCTACTCACTCAGGCCACACTCAGACAACTGAGTGCAAATGAGAATATCCTAATAATCCTGTCATTCTTTGCCACAACAAAGTGAAAGCTCCCTGTGTTCTGTAATGGAATTGACTCTTATTTTTTCCTTTTTTTGGTTTTTCTTTTTTTGGTTTTTCTTTTTTTGGTTTTTCGAGGTAGGGTTTCACTCTGGCCCAGGCTGACCTGGAATTAACTATGTAGTCTCAGGGTGGCCTTGAACTCACGGCAATCCTCCTACCTCTGCCTCCCAAGTGCTGGGATTAAAGGCATGCACCACCACGCCTGGCTCATTTCTTTTTTTTTCCTTTTCTTTATTTCTTTATTAAATAAAATTGTGAAAGTTACTTACTTGTTGAAAAACGTACACATTTGGATGTGACAATTTTTTAGCTGCTTGGAAACATCCTACTTTTGTCTCTTTCAGCACCTCCTGTTTGAGGGGGAAGGCAGTACACATCAATATGTGACATTTTCATAGCCAAAAAATATTTAAATCCTTTCATTAAGTCTGGAAGTTGATGGAGAAACAAAACTGGGTTCTAAGTGCCATTTCCCATAGCCCTGGATCAGAACTTAGACCCTTCTGATCTCCTGAGCAATTAATTCTCTGTGAAGAACAAATGATAGGAGCCAGTCCCAATATCTCTTTAATATGGGTTAAGACACTTTTAGATCCACAGAAAGTACAGAAATTGTCCATAGAGTCCCTATCCCCATTCACATCATTCCCTACTACCAAACCCCATACCAAAGTGTAAATTTGTTATTGTCAATAAAATACATTCTTATCACTCAAAATCCATAGCTGATTATAGATTTATTTCTTGGTATTATGTATTCTAGGGGCTTTGTGAATATGTAATGTCATGTGTCTGCAATTACAGCATCATACACAAGAAGCAAACTGATCTAAACATCCTCTTTGCTCTGCTCACCCATTGCTCACTCTCTCAAACCCTTGGAAGCCATTGTTCTCATCATTTTGCCTTTTCCAGGGGGTCAAATTCTTGGAATCATATACTATATCACCATCTCAGATGGGATTCCCTCACTGTGTAATCAGCATATAGACATGCACCATGTTGTTTCATGGTTTAAAATAGCAATGGCTCCTTTCCTTTTAGGACTGACTAATGTTCCACCATTTAATTATACTAGTAGTTACCCACTGTCCTACTGAAGGCTGCCTTGTTTACAGCCATGATTTGACAGTTATTTATGAAATTGTGATAAACATCTATGTGCATTGTGGATACAAGTTTCAACTCAGTTGGTTTAAATACCAGGAACTTTTATTGTTGGATCATATGATAAGAGCCTCCTGAACTGAACAACACACTCATCACATGTCCTCAAGAATGGCTTACCATTTTGCATTTCCAATAGCAATGGATGGGACTGGTATATCTATTGTCTCATGTTCTAACCAGTTTTCTTGCCTTTGTTGTCCTTTTTAGCTGCTGCTGTCATCAAAATCTGTAAGTCATTAAAAAAATCCCTCATAAACTTTTGTGTTTGTACACACTAAATGACATATTTTGAATTGCACAGAAAATATATTTTTTTTAGAATTTTAAGTCTAAGCAGTTATTAGAAGAATTTAGCAAGGTTTCCTGTGTTCTGGTGATAATTTTCAAAAATGGAGCTAGCATTCTTTTCTAAAATGCATTTGGAATTGACAAGTGATTATTGTAATGAATATGTTTATTAGGTACAATATGATGTGACATTTTAATCCAGGTTTAGGTGGTTTAATACAAATTCTAACACCCATGCAGACAACTAGAAGGTCAAAGTAGCAAAGAAAGTATCCAAGAATAAAAACTGAGGGACAGAAAAGATGACTCTCTTGACATATATAAAGACTCTTATTCTATAGTAATATCAACAGTTGGGAACAATAGAGCAATCAAACACAATCAAGACAACCAAGATGCACACAAGCACCTGAAGGACAGAGGAAGCAGAGGAAATCAATACGGAGAAGTAGATTTTTCTTTTGAAAAAAGAATCAACAAAATTCATTTTCCATATAAAAATAAAATAATATCCTTATACCTACCATACACAGAGCAAATATACCCCAAAATGGATGAAAGTTTCCTTGTGGGAATTAATATAACATAATTTTTCTATGGTATCAGAGATTTCATGATGAATTAAAAATAATAGTCTTTTCTGAGTTTTAAGATATGCAATACATTTCCAATACATATACTGTGGAATATTAAAAAATTGGAAACAGACATGTGCGTATCTATGCATATACATATATACATATGTGTGTGTGTGAAAAATCATTATTATAGTCAAGACAGTAGATATAGCCATCTCTCCAAAAGGTTGACCATATTCCTGCTATTTCCTACATTTCTATGCCTCCATAGTTCCTCAACCCATGCAATTCACTGATCTGCATTCTGTCACTGTATAGTGTCCCTATATAAGCTAGATTATAGCACATAAACTATAATCAAGCACATACAAACACATGTGTCTGCATTACAAATCACAGTATAATTGTATTAGTCAGGATTCTCTAAGGGAACAGAACAAATTTAAAAGAGAATTTGGGCTGGAGAGATGGGTTAGCAGTTAAGGCCCTTGCCTGCAAAGCATGACTCAAGTTTGACTCTCCAGGTCTGACATAAACCAGAAGTTCAAAGGTGAGGCAAACACAAGGTGGGACATGCCCACTAGGTAGCACAAGTGTTTGGAGTGAGATTGCAGTAGCTTAGGGCCTGGCATGCCAATTCTCTCTCTCTCTCTCTCTCTCTCTCTCTCTCTCTCTCTCTCTGCCTTTCTCTCTCTCTCTCTCTCTCACACCCACTTGCTCTCTAAAATAAAAAAAAAAGTGAAAAAAATTACAAAAAAGGAAATTTATTGGATTAGCTTGCTGCAGTCCAACAATAGCCATCTGCAGGCCTGACAGTCAAAGAACCTGGAAGCTGCTCAGTCTGCATAGCTGGCTACTTCAGCAGTCCCAATGCAGCACTGAAGGCCTGAAGGCTTCCTGCAGATCCCATGGTCTGTAGTCCACATGGCAGGCTGAGGAAATTTGGTTCCAAAGCCAACAAAGGAGAGTTGAACAGGATAGATGCATGTGCAAGTGAACCACTCACCAAGCAGCACTGGCAGCCAGGTGGAAAGAAGAGGCTCTTTTCTCCCAGGTCTTCCTTCCTACCCCAGGAAAAGCCACCCACTCTGGGAGAAGGGTTCACTCTGGAGAAAGAACTTTCTCCTTCAGTCACTCCTTCCTGGAAGCAACCTGAGACCAGTTCAAGAGGAATGTCTGTGTATTCCTAATCAGATCAAGGTGACAGCAGAGACTCTGTAGTCTCAGAGTGGCCTCGAACTCACGGTGATCCTCCTACCTCTGCCTCCCCAGTGCTGGGATTAAAGGCATGTGCCACCACACCCAGCAATTTTTAAGACTTTTTAAGTGATTCTAATGATGCTGAAGATGAAAAGTGACTCTGTTACCACTTTTCCTCCTTTCCCCATCATTATACCTTAAAGCAAATATTAACTTTCTATAGTTGGACACTGGAAATTTCAAAAGTTAAATTGTGATATTGATCACGGATAGCAACTGTCCAAGAACTGACAAACACTGGTTCCCAAAACTGCTAAGAACAATGAATTTTTAAAGGAAGTACCTCAGGTATGGTGGGGGGGAGGATTAACTGTAAAAGCTTCCAACAGGATGTGTTTCAAATTAGTTAAACTTTTATCAGCATAGGTTAGTTACATTCACAGATTCCTTTTCCTCCAAGCTCCTTTTTACTCTGTTCACACATCCTTGAAGGGAGAGAGAGTAACTTGAAAACATTTTTCATAAATTTTCTCTCAGCTATAATTTGGAGTTTTGGTTACAATATTTAGATGTGTGTTTGGTTTTAACAATGTTATATAAAATAGTCCTTTCATATAGGACAAAGAGAGTCTCTGGAAATGGTAACTGAATCTACCTTAAGGGTAAGTCATATGTCTTACTTCTCTGAAAAACTTTTATTACAAGAAATTAGAGTATATGTTGGATTTTCATCTGACAGTTTCTCTTTATTATTTTTCATCAAAGTAGCATGCTTATGAGATTTCTCTTCCCCAGAAAACTCGACATGAGTACAAATGTTTCAAATCACTTTTCTAAAACAAGATAAAATGCTATGAAATCAGAATAAATATATTTTTGTCACAAGCTACCTTTTAGCACATGTTTTACATCACCTCTTTTGCTCATCCCCCAATTGATGTTGGGTATTATTTTTGTATCTCTTAGAAATGAGAATAGATTGTAGTCTTGGAATGACTTCTCTTTGCTGTGTTATGGTTGAGAAAGTAGGTTTTTTTATAACCTAGTATATTATCACCTGAACCTATAACTCAGAAATCATATTTCTTTAATTTCAAGAGAAATATACTTAATAATATTATAATAAGAGCCCTTATTATATTTTATCAAGATATTAACTTTTAAAGCAATAGTCCTAAGTTCAGGTCTATCTTATACCTAAGTAGTTATTCACTTATGTATTTCACAATTATCCATTGGTTGTCTACATTATTCTGGTCATTTCCATTTCCTACAGGGAGGGAATAGAGGATCTCAAATGTGGATTCTTACAGGCTAGTGTGTCAAAGGCTTCTGGATGATAAGCTGACAGAACATCATTCTGTGAAGGTCTTGAGATGTGTGATGAGCACAGCACCTTTGGACTTCCCATGAGAACCTTGCTAATCATCAGCAAGGTAAGTTCACTAAATCATACTCTGCCCACCTCATTAACAGGAGGAAAGACTTTCATAGCAATGTCTGGATAGAATATTTTGTGTCCTTAATATTTTTTTTTTTTTTTAATATTTATTTATTTATTTATTTATTTATTTATTTATTTAAGAGAGAGAAAGAGGCAGACAGGGAAAGAAAGAATGGATGCATCAGAACCTCTAGCCACTGCAAGGGAACTCAAGATGCATGTGCCACCTTGTGCATCTGGCTTACCTGGGTACTGGGGAATAGAACTTGGGTCCTTAGACTTCACAGGCAAGCCCCTTAACTGCTAAGCCATCTCTCCAGCCCAATAATTTGTTATTTTATTTTGTGTATAGAATCACTCAGAAATGGGCGCAAAGTTGTGGGTATTAATGGACTTGACAGGTACATATGAAGCTTATCCATTTGTTTTAAATATAGTGCTCATGTTACTTTTTCTTAAACCAGAAAATAAACACTTTTTTTCAGGGTGCAAGATGGCAGTTTTAGGGCTGGGGAGATAGTTCACTGGTTAAAAGTAATGCTGCATGTAAAGCAGGATGCAAAAGTGTGTAGTATTCATTTTGAAGTGGCAAGAGATCCTGCCTCACCCATACTCATACACACACAAATAAATTCATGAATTAAAATGAAGATAGAGTCATTATAACTGATCTGTGGAATCTCATCAATGGAAAGCTTGTTCCAGTACAATGACAGGGTTTTTGTTTGTTTATTCTTTTTTTTTTTTCCTTTTGTTTGTTTGTTTGATCAATCTATTATTGATTGATTAATTGATTGATTGATTTGGGGAATGTTATTTTTGTTATTTGTATGACTTTTTCTTCCAGGATAACATGTGAGAGGGCATAGTATGAAAGTTAGATTATTGCCTTCTAATCTGGTCTGAGAACATTCCTGTTTAAGTGCAATGACTCAGAAGAAACTTAGGGGCAGCCAGTTCAGACACTTCATTCACACAGCAATACATATTTTTAACTGGGCATGGTGGTGCACACCTTTAATCCCAGCACTTGGGAAGCAGAGGTAGGAGGATTTCCATGAGTTCAAGGCCACCCTGAGATGATATAGTGAATTCCAGGTCAACCTAAGCTAGAGTGAGATGCTACCTTGAACAACCAAAAGAAAAGAAAGAAAGAAATACATATTTTTTCTCAGTAGTTCTTTAATATTTTTCTATTTTTTTTGAGAGAGAGAGAGAGATAGAGAGAGGGGAAGACACAGAGAGAGAATGTGTGCATAAGGGCCTTTCAGCCACAGTGACCGCACTCCAGATGTGTGCACCCCCTTGTGTGCATGTGCATCACTTTTGTGTCTGGCTATGTGGGGGACCTGGAGATTCAAACAAGCATTCTTAGGCTTTGCAGGCAGGTGCTTTAATGGCTAAACCATCTCTCCAGCTCTATTTTTCTGTTTGTACTTTTTTTATTTACGTGAGAGAGAGAGAGAGAGAGAGAGAGGGAGGAGAGAGAGAGAGAGAATGAGCACTCTAGGGTTTCCAGCCACTCCAAACAAACTCCAGATGCATATGCCTCCTTATGTGTGTCTGGTTTATGTGGGACCTGGAGAATCAAACATGGGTCCTTTGGCTTTTTAGGCAAGTGCCTTAACCACTAAGCAATCTCTCCAGCCCTCTCATGAAGCCTGGGTAAAGGATTCCAGTGATAGATTGTATGGTTTGAAAAGGTTATATATTTAACTATAATTTGCTAAAATTATTTCTGATTTCCATTCCCCTGCCCTTTCATCATGCTTCTGCTTTTGTTGAATGTTGCTAAAGTTGTAGCCATAGAAACATGAGTTTATGTAGGGATACATTAAATAGAAATCATCTAGAATAAATTTTCAAGGGATTTTCATATATAATTGTGATGTCGCCTTCTTGTTACTGGGTGGGTGGAACACTGAAGTCATAAGCTATAGATCTACTGGCTTCTACTGTCATGAAGACATTGACTCAGTTACGATTCTTCAGTTCAAAGCCTGTTTCAGTTTAGCACTTGTACAAGAAAACTTACAGCTCATGGATATATTTTAAAAAGTAGATAAAATTTTTCTCAAACCTTAGAAAATTTACATATTAGTGATATGAATTATAAGTACAAAAGTAAGCTGTTTTAAACTCTCAACAATAAAAATAACTGTCCAGGACATTTGTCAGAGGAAAGACTAAATGGACCTATTCTCTCTTCAAAAAGTAAGCCCTGTAACTCAGAATAAGTAGTCAGGGTGTATAGCGACAGATACAGTAAAAATAGTTATGAAAAATGTACTGGTGACTGGGGACATGCCTCAGCAGGGATTAGAACCTGTTGCACAAGCATGAGGACATGAGTTTGCTCTCCAACGCCCTAGTACTAAGGGAGGCAGAGTCCAAAGAATCCCTGGGGCTCACTGGCCAGACAGTGTGACTGAAAAAATGGCAGCCCTAAAATAAGTGAGAGACCCTTGCTCAAGGATAAAGACAGAAGAGCTATAGAGGAGATCAACAAGGTCCCCCTCTAGACTACACATGATTTACCTGGGGTGCATGGACCTGCACACCCATGGGTACATGCACACACACACACACACACACACACACACACACACGATACACACACACACACACACTGCACTTGCACACCAACAATGTTTATCAAACAGCTAGTTAAGAATAGTTACACAAGGGCTCAGATGTTAAGGCACTTGCCTGCAAAGCCTAAAGTTCAACTCCCCAGTACCCATGTAAAGCCAGAAAAGCCAGAGCACTAAGTGGCACATTTATCTGGAGTACATTTACAGTGGCTAGAGGCCTTGGTGCACCCATTCTCTCTCCCTCTCTCTCTCAAATAAATAAAAATATTAAAAAAAAATAGCCACTCAAATGTATTTTTATGTATGGCTTTAGATAATGTTTTAAAATTGGTAATTTGTTGGTTTTATCTAAAGAAATGCTTCTATACTAACTTTATCCTTTTAAATTATACACTTTTCATTAAAGAAGGCATGTAGCATGATGCACATCCCATAAAACTTGAAACTGTTCTTAAGGTCACTGTGGAGTCATGAAGTGTTAACAGGAAACTGAAGACACTCAAGAGAATAGTTAGACATGTAGTCTATGGAACCTCTCAGATCAGGCTCCAAAATCTTAAGTGAGCCCTTTTCATGAATGAGAAGTACCTTAATGAGGGTGTGAGGGAGGAAGTGGGGACCTGAGCAAGCAGAATTCTGCATCATGCTCTGTGTGTTCCTGGAAAGAGTCTTGCTATCCTTAGTCCATTCACTACATCTAACAGAGCATTGGACATAGTAATGCATGTTTATAAATCAGCTCCAATCGAGGACATTTCCTTTCATAGTTGTTTCATCAGTGCCATGCAAGCATTGCACGACGGACTTCCTCATTTTACATATTCAACAACTGGCACTGCTCCCTGTTGAGAACAGAATTTACCTTTTTCTCCTTTTTCATTCCCCACTTTTTATCTGCATTTTAAAAGTACTTTTCATGTTTGAATAGTTCCTTTATTTCCTAGAATTTGACCTCATACACTATATAATATGACCTCATTCTATACTTGTACTTAAATCTTTTTCTGTGTTTTATTGAGCTATAATTCAGAACTTGGCACAGAATAAAAGAGAGATGGAGGTTTGTTTTCTGCCTTTAGAGCTTTGGGCTTCATTATAATGTTTTCACTGTGCTTAAGTAGAGGATGGGCCTTTTGCTAAAGGTTGTTGTCTGTGCTGCTTGACAACAGGCTAGGTATGACTTCTATCATCCACAACAATGGATGGAGCCCTGGTTATCATGTAACATAGTGGGAAATATTTTTCTCTGTTCCTCCACTTATTTTTTTTCCACTAACCCCTTCCTTCCCTCTTCCTTTTTCTATCTCCCTTCCCTACCTTCTTTCCTTCCTTCCTTCCTTCCTTCCTTCCTTCCTTCCTTCCTTCCTTCCTTTCCTTCCTTTCTTCTTTCCTTTCTTCCTATTTCTCCCTCTTTTCTTCTTCTTTCCCTCTCCCCTTATTCCCTTTATCTTTTTTCTCTCCCCATTCCTTCCTTAATTTCTTCTTCCTCTTTTCATCTTTCCCACCCTCTAACCATTGTTCCTTCTTTCCTTAATCCTGTTCTCCCCTTTCTGTTTTTTTTCTTTTCTCTCTCACTCTCTCTCTCTTCTTTTTCTCTCTTTGTTTAAGTTGACCTATTAAAAAAGCTATCATTTAGGGGAACAAAGGTATTCTGGGTTATTGTAGGGAAGAGTACCATAAATGGTGGTAGATCCAAAATGCTTTAGAATAGAAGTAGCTAACACACCAAGAAAGTGTATTTGAACTTGAAGTAGAGTAATAATTGTGCATTCTCTTCACTTTGAATAATGGTAGGACTTGTGGTAGAAGAGGAACAATTACTGGCATATCATTAACTTGAAATTTAACTTTTTAAATTTTTTTAATTTTTTTTTTTTTTTGGAGAGAAACACAGACAGAGAGAGACAGAGAGAGAGGGAGAGGGAGACAGAAAGAGAATGGGCGCGCCAGCAGTCTCTCAGCTGCTGTGAACAAAATCCAGATGCGTGCGCCCCCTTGTGGGCAAGTGCAGCATTGCACCCTTGCGTCACTTTGCATCTGGCTAAACGTGGGACCTGGAGATTGGAACCAGGTTCTTAGGCTTAGCAGGCAGGCTCCTTAACCACTAAGCCATCTCTCCAGCCCCAAATTTAACTTTTGTTATAAAGAGCACTAAAGCTTCAGGTGGGATTTACATTCTTTTGTACAGCAAAACATATTTACTGGAAGAGTGAGGCTTTTGAAACACTAAGTAATAATTTATAGTGCATGCTTTTTCTCTTACAATGTGATATTGAAATCTGTTGCATGGTTGAATTGATTTGTAAATACTGGAGGATGTTTGTGGTAAAGCTAAGCAAAAGGTGAAGCTGCCTACTTACTGCACCTTTAAAAAAGGTTTGATAAATATTTGCTTGTATTCCCAAAGTAATATAATGAACCCAAACATCATCGGTATATGGTGTAAATTATCCATTTCATTTTGTATTACAATGATTTTGTTTAAAGGATTATAGGCAATTTTACTGAAAATCACACAGTGATTAGGTAATAAAGTAGCAGAGAGGTGTTCTTCTACACAGCAAATTAAAAAGAATAAATTTGGAAGTGATATAGAATAAGTCAAAGTGGGAAAACTAGAATTTCAGTCATGCTTTGAAAACCCTAATGACTTTCTTTGTCAGTATCCAGTGGTAGCCAAACCCAATTCACATTTCATTAATAAACATTCCAGAAAGCCAAATTGTTAATAAGTAGTATGATGTATTACTGAATGTGCCTTCTAGAAATTGTCATAATACTCTTTACCCTTAAGGAAAATAAAAAGCTGGTGGCAGTGTATTTATCAAGAGAGGTGACAGTCATAAGGCATTAACATCTTGGAGGAGGCTAAAGACAGTGTTCCTTTCTAGTGTGGTACTCTTACATATTGAATTACACAATAAAAATCTGAAGATGAGCCAACATGAAAATCATAGACATTTTGGAGATCATGGAATCTGAGAAAGTAGTGCATAAGTCATATATCTAATGCACATACTTTACAGAACTTGCACTTTCATTTCTGGTTGATAATTATTTTGCACATATTAACATAATTTGACAGCTACTCTCATGACCAAGTCTCTTAACTTTTCCCTTTCTGTTCAGGTTATTGTTAACCTGTGTTTTAAAACAGTGTTGAAACTACATTCTCAAGCACAGAGGACAGCCTTAATTTTCTAGTTTGTGAACCTCCTAAGTTCTAATCAGACAATTGAACTTCCTCTGGCTCCAAAGCCCAGTGAAAGACATGTAAGTCAAGAATATAATCATTAGAACATACCCAATGTGGCTCAGGGAATTTTGCCAAAGAGGGGGTGGAAAGATTGCAAGAGCCACAACTTGGGACATTATGCCCAGAGACATTTCCTCTCCCCAATAACTGACAGCTGTCCCCACATTGCACAACCCACAATCCCCATGGGGATGACCTGCATGCCCAACTAAGAGGGTCCCTTCGCAAAAGGGACAGGGATGAGGAAAAGGATGATATCAACATGTGTTGCTTCCATACTAAGTATGTCCATAACTAATAAAAATAAACTGAAAAAAGAATATAATCATTAGAATCTCTCTTGTGATAAAGAATATTTACTTTGGCTACAACTATAAATTTATAAAGTTACAATTTCAAGGGAAGGTAGAAACCTGTAAGTCATTAATAGGGCAGAAGAATACACTTGGACGATCAGTCCAAGGGATTTAAAAAAAAAAAGTCAGGCCTGTTAGAAGTATCATAAATGATGCTGTTAAATTGTGACTGGATTCTAATGCAAAGATAGGTTCCTCAGGCATAAAGACAGCAGCACTTGACTAAGCTCTCTTTATTTATTTTCTAGACGAGCCATCTATCACAGTCTTTTTTATGCCAGTGAAATGTACCCAAACACCATGAAGAAAAAGAAACTGGCTGTGATGAGTGTAACCCTGGAGAGCTTTGTTTTCTGAATTTCAGTGGAATCAAGTAAAAATCAAAGACCTCTGTAAATTCAAAGTTGGCATCCTTATGTAAGCTGAGCAAGAAGAGAGAGTCATCAGGTTGCTAAGCGCAGAGAAGCGGCAGCTGAATGCTGTCATATGCCTCTATGAATGCATTCAGGAAAGACACACCATTTAAAGTACAAAGTTACAAACACGGTGCCTCTCAGCAAGAAACTGCCAATTTTTCCAAATTTCATATCAATGGGTAAAAGTAAATTAAGAACTCATTACGTGGAAGAGACTTCAGGTACTAGAGTGATTGCTCAATTGGTAAAGTGCTTTCCTTACAAACACAAGGACCTGAAGTTGGGTCTCTGGAGTCAAAATAAAGGCTGGTGATTGCCTATAATCCCAGCACTGGGATGGCTGACACAAATGGATTCCTGGGACTTGCTGTTTAACTAATCCAGGTGAATCTATAAGCTCCAGGATCATTGAGAGATGCTGTCTCAAAAAATAAGACAAAAAAGTGATTGAGGGACAATAACTGATGTTGACAACTAGCTTCCACAAGCACACATATGTGCACATGCACCCATGAACGTGTGAGCATACACACATGTATACACATACTAAATACACATGCAAAAAGGGGGGCTGGGGCTTAAACTGAGTTATCAACAGCAACTTTTCCAAAGCATTAGAATTGACAGAGTATGCCATTTAGTCATAAAATGATTTCAAGTCAGAGGACTTAACGTTTTTAGAAGAATGGGTATATTTACATTATTGTTTTGTTTACTTAATAGTTAAAAGAGTTAGAAGTAAGTTTAATTCTTTATACATAATCTTTAGTATTCAATCAATGTCTAATCAGTTTCTGTAAATTTGGTTAAATGGGATTCCATCAGCTATTTGATGTGTACAGAGACTCCTTACATGATTCTCTACTGATTGTTGTGGGTTTGAGAATGGTTCAAGTCCATAGAATAGCCAAAAATGGTTGACTCCCCTGTGTATTCATCACATTTTCAAGGCTAGTGTCCAGAATCTTGGTTGGGGCTGAGCATTCCAGTGACTTAGAAGATTCCTTTTAGGATATGGACCAGACATGACCTAATCATTCCTTGAAAACTGTTCATATATGAGAAAGACATAGTTAATGTATAAAAATAGTGATGAAACCAAAGACAAATAAATGAATGTGTGGATACTCTAAACCTAGAATACAAGGCTTGGCTATTATTTTTTCCTTAGTCCTAGAATTTTTTTTCACTTTTGTTTTGAAATAATTTTAGCTTTACAAATGACATAAAAGACAGTTTCAGGCTAGAGAGATGGCTCAGCAATTAAGACACTTGCCTGAGAAGCCTAAGGACCCAGGTTTGATTCCCCAGTACTCATGTAAGCCAGATGCATAAGGTGGCACATGCACACAGGTGGTGGGTGCATCTGGAGTTCGTGTGCAGTGGCTAGAAGCCCTGGAACATCTACGCTCTCTGTCTCTTTCCATCTCTCAAATAAATAAATAAATATATAAATAAATAAATAAAATTTAGAAAGATAGAAAAAAATAAAATAAAATTTAGAAAGATAGTTTTCATATAGCTTTTACCCATTATGCCCTATTGTACTGATAGTGAAATGATTAAAACTAAAAATTAATATTGATACATTGAAATTAATTTAAATATAGACCTTATTTAAACATTACTGTGCAATCCACTGATGTCCTTTTTGTCTTCTAGAACCTGATCCACGAGTCTGCACTGCATTTAGATGTTTGTTTCCTCAGTCCCTTCTGTTATGTGACCAATGTCCAATGTTTATCTTTCAATGACCTTGACTCTTTATATTGTTCATGGTGAAGGGCAAATAAATAACATTTATTGAGAAATGAATGTTTAAAAGCTCCATGCAGCAGAGAAGGGTCCCCTAAAGTGGGTTGCCTGACTTCAACTCTTTTGAAGAGTATGGTTCAGTTCGTATACAGACTACCTCTCATTTGGTTTACATCTGTTTTGATGTTGTTTCAGGAGTAACATATGTTTATCAAAAAAACTTCAGACGATATGCTTTCCCTCCTAGGGTAGGTCTTCAAGGGCACATAATGCAGGACATCTTTATGGTATGCACTCGAAGGCACATAATGAAAGTAAATTGTTAGTGCCATTACTTGTCGAAGTTGCTATCTGTAGGTTTTGAATTTTTCCACTGACAGTTACTCTCTACCTATTTGTAACTAGTAAATATGTTTGAAGACATGTTAAGGCTATGCAATTATCTATTCCAGTTTTCACCCACTATGTTTGACATCCATTGGTATGGACCATGCATATATAGCAAATGGTACTAGTTCAGTAGTAATTTTGTTTGAAAAGATGCAGAAAGTACTTACCTTGAGTTAATTGTTCACATTCACTGAATTGCTGTATTGAATCCCAATATGTGTGAATATGACAGCGCAATTTAAAAAGTTCACTAAAATATAACTTTTCACTTACCCACAAGCATTGTACATTTATACATCATAATTCTTCAATAAAGTAAAGCTGTGCTTCTGTTCCACTTATTTGTGTTTTCAGTTGCTTTTTGTGTTACTCTATATATTGTAATTCAATAATAATAGGAGCCTAGCTTTTTAAACTGTAATAATAATTTCTTTTTGTGAGTTCCATAGATTTCCCTCTCTCTCTTCTCCCTCTCTCTCTCTCTCTCTCTCTCTCTCTCTCTCTTCTCTCTCTCTCTCTTTGTCTCCTGCATCTGTTTCTCTGGCTCATGACAACATGTATCTTTAGTCAATAATTTTACTTTTTCATTCCCTTTCATTTTCCTCATGTAATTGAAAAGTTCCCCTTTGAAAATTTTATCCCTAGTATGTTTTTATTTCTTTCAATAAAACTTGTTTTCTGTTACCTCCTCTAACTAATTTTATTTTTCCCAATACTCCTTTCATTTCTTTCTTAATTGAGTTTACCTTATATATAGGAGCCAATGAACAGAGATAATCTGTTCAGTATGAGAAAAGATAAATTGCCTCTTCCCATCTTTTGAAAATAGGCCATTTATTCCTCTGACTTTTAAGATGAATGTGAGCCAATTAAAAGAGTCATTCCTCTATTTTGGCCATCAATTTTCTACTCACTGAGAAAGGTGACTGCTAATGGCACTCATAGTAGGTTATACTTCTTGTTCTATTATTGTGGTCTGCTTCAGAGAAGGATTGACAAAGCCTCAGAACAATGACTGATTCCATCAATCTTTGAATGAAAAATAATTTAAGACAAAACATTTTTTTGTGAGTGAAACTTAAAGGAAAATTCCCTCTCTTGTACCTCTGTATGACAATAACTTAAAATGCCCATATGCACTGGTAGATCTACATCAAATCTAAACTTTTTCTATTCTGACCCGAGATTATAAACCTGACTTTCTTTTTTTTTTTTAAGGTATACAAAATAGATATCTTTGACTTGTTTTATTACAGTAGTAGAAGAGAAATCATGAAAGGACAACAGAGCCATAAATTCATTCATTCTATTTTTTCTGTCTCTTCACTCCTTTTTATATCTTGGGGAAATTCTGAACAAAGAATATTCAGAATGTTATATAGTATATTTCTATAAATATCTTAATAAAAATAGACAATGGAAATATTTGTTATCAAAATAGCAAACAGAAAATAACAACTTGATTATTCTAAGTCCACATATCATATTTAGACAGTAGATTTACATCTCTGAAATTCTTTATATCCCATAAAAAATAAAAGGAACATTTCTTTCAAACAGAAAGCATGATTCAACAATGTATGCTTTAAATATTTTGAAGACCATGTTAAAGTAGCTAAATAACTAAATGAAAATGAAACATAAATTCAGTTCAAAAGTATAATTTAAGGAGGCTCAGGTGATGGCTCAGTTGTTAAAAGCATGTGCTTACAAAGCCTGATGAATAGGGTTCACCTCCCCAGCCACCCATATATAGCTTCATGGGTATTCATTTGCAGGGGAAAGAGACCCTGTCATGCTCTCTCTCTCTCTCTCTCTCTCTCTCTCTCTCTCTCTCACACACACACACTCAAACTCAAGGCAATCCTCCTACCTCTGCCTACTAAGTGTTTGGATTAAAGGCATGTGCATTTTTATTTATTTTTTATTTATTTGAAAACAGAAAAAAATAAAAGAGAGTCAGACACACAGAGAGAATAAGCAGTCCAGGGCCTCCAGCTGTTGGAAACAAATGCTACATGCATGTGCCACTTTGTGCATCTGGCCCTATGTTGGTACTGGGGAATCAAACATGGGTCATTAGGCTTTGCAGGCCAGTGCTTTAACTGCTGAACCATTTCTCCATCCCTGTGTAACTAATTGAATGGGGATTTAATACATAGAATATATATTTTTAGAGACCCAGATATATATCCAAAAAGCAAATATTTCAATTGATGAACAAAGCAACTGAAGATATATATTTCAAATGAAGAAGTGAAAATAATGAATAAATGTTCAAAATATATCCAACATATCTAGCTATATGGGAAATGAAAATCAAAATTTAATTAAAATCCCATCTTCCCCTGTCAAATTGGCTGTCATAATGAGGAAAATGAATATTATACACTTACTGTGGTAATTGGTATGTATGTTCCCCTTAGTTTTGGGTGTTTTATTAAAGCTTGTAACTTGGATTTTTAGCTGCCTGGCTGGAAGAGCTGTCACTGGGGGTGGATTGTGGGGTCCAGCCAAAAGGTATGTGGAGATGTCTGAGCTCTGCCTTGGTTTAGGCTGTTGGTGCCAGTCTCTTTTGCCTACTGCTTTTGTTTTTTGCTGGTGTTTGGTTGTTTCCCTGTGCTTGAATAAATGGAAGCAGCTTCTCCCAAAATTGATAGAACTTCCTCCTGGATATGTAATGTTGAAATAAATCCCTCCCTCCCTACACTGTGCCTGGTTTGGATGTTCATTTCAACAATGGGAAGCTGACTACAACAGATTTGGTACTAGGAGTGGGGTGAAATGTTGAGATGAATCTGACCATTTGGATTTGGGTTTTTTGGAACTTCTGTTTGGGAGGAATATGTATGGACATGGCACTTTGGACCTCATCCATAGAGTGCGGTAAACCTAGATTTATAGGGTATTCTGGCTAGAGCTTGAATATGCTAAGTGAAGATAGAATTGTATTTGGAAGTTTTGCTTTTGAACCTTAAGGGGAAGGAAAGACCACAGAGAACTTTGTTGGAACTGGGCTACTGGAATAAAGGTTGGTTGTGTTCTTCTGCTGTTGCCAAGAGAGTTTAGCAAGGTTGACCTTCAAATATATGGAGCTGAGAGATATAAGGCTTAAAGCTGGAAAAATTCATACAAGTTTAAAATTACTGGCACAAATACAGGTTTAAGTTACAGAAACAGCTATTGTTAAACATAGTTAACTGCTTTATATTGAAACAATGGAAAGGATGCCTGAGGTGATTCTGCCTAGGAAAGACTGAATGACAAACATGCAAACTCTTTTTGAAAGTAGATAACTGAAATATAACCTGCTCTTCAAAATCATGGCTTATTTCCTCAGAATGGATGTGTCACTGCATGACTTGCATTGGTTTTGGAAACATGAAAATTGCATGGAAGTGGGTCATGAAGTACACATGGTTTCAGGAGCCACAGCTGAGACATGACATATGAAGCAGAGCATGGTGTCCCTGATATAGAGACCAGTGATGCAATTTTCTGAAGTTCATAGAAGCCTCTGATGAGATTAAGCATGAAAAGTAGGATATTCCTGTTTTAAAGACTGGAGTTGCCAATGTACAGTGTTGAAGATGGATTGTGGTTTGCAACAAAGACCCAGTGATATTTTGGATATAAACATACTATGCAAGGACTTCAATGGAATGCTGTTGGCTCAGGATGGAAGTTTTCTCTGGCTACTCAGACAAGCTGGAGGGGCAGAATTGGAAAATCCAAAGATTGGTGTCACTGTTTATGAATATTGGACTGGAACTACAGATGTTTGATGTTCACCTAATGGTTGTTGCTTTTGTATTGGTCCAGTCTCTTCTTGTCATGCCTTATAGCAATGAAAAATTTACTCTGCACCATTATGTGTTTGAAGAATGTTACTTGTTTTGATTTTATAGTACTCACAGTTAAGAGAAAGTCTTAAATCTCAGATGAGGCTTGGAAGTTTGGAACATTCTTAAAGTTGTAAAGATTATGGGGACCTTTGAAGTTGGGCTGAATATAATTTTAATGTGGGATGGTCATGGCTATTTTGGGGGCCAAGAGTGGAATGTGTTATTTTGAATGTATGTATCCCATAGACTCAGGTATTTTGCTGAAGCTTGTAATTTGGATTTCCAGGTTTCAGGCTGGAAGAGGTGTCACTGAGGGCAGATCCTGCAGTCCAGTCTTAATGTGTATTTGATGGAAGATCTGAATTCCTGCCAAAGGTTATCCAGAAAGGTCTGAGCTCTGCCTTGGTGCCTTGAGTATTGCCAATTTTATGCTTTCTATTTATGGTTTTTGCTGGTTGTTTGGTAGTTTCTCTCTGCTTGAATGTATGAAAGCAACTTTTCCCAACATTTATAGAATTTCCCCTTTCATCTATAAACATAAAATAAATCCCTTTCTCCCCTAACCTGTGCCTGGTTGGCTGTTCATCCTAATAATATGAAGCTAAATACAATAATTACTAAGAATGCAAACTATTCCATTCACTCTGGGAATCAACATGGGGGATCAAGATACTAAAATTATAACTGTTATGTTATCCAGCTATTCTACCCCTAGGTTAAATATTCAAAATAATCAAAATTAGCTTGCAATGTCTATCACAGCACTACTTACAATAGCCAAGTTATGAAATAAGCATAGCTGTCCATCAATGTATAAATAATTAAGGGGAGGTTAAACATACAGAGACACATAGACACACACACACACACTAGTTGAAGTTTCACTCATCCTGTAAATTGAAGAAATTTATGACATTTGTAGGAACTGCAGGTCATCAATTTTGTTGAAATCAGACATTCAGAAAGCTTCCAATATCACATTTCTCTCATATGAAATTTAGGGGGAAAAGGGCATGAAGGTAAAAGGGAACAATTAGGATATAGAAGGTAAGAATGAAGGGATGATGAGAAGAGATGAATAATACAATCAAAGTACATTATGAATGTATAAAAATGTCATGTTGAAATGAAATATTTAAATGTCTAGGACTCCAGTGTAAAAGGGGTAGGGACATCTTTTTCTTTTTTTATTAGTTATGAACATACTCAGTATGTAAACAGCAGAGAGAGAGAGATGGAGAGAGTATGGGCTGGCCATGGTCTCTTGCCTTTGTGAAGAAACTCGAACACATGTGCTACTTTTTGTGTCTGGCTTTATGTGGACTGGAAAATCAAACCAGGACCATCAGGCCTTACAAGCAAGCACTTAACCACTGAGCATCTCTTCAAACATGACATCTCTAATAATTTATAAAGCTGAATATTAAAATCACAATAGTTAACACATCCAGTCATCTCTGTTTCTATTTTTAAAATAGAGTATTTTGAACAATGTTAAGATGTTCTGAATTCAGATATTGGCAGTGCATATGTATAACAAGGTCAATTATTTAAATACTTGCTTCTCATTGTCTAACACTACCAAGTGATGACTTAATGTTAAGAAAACTTTGTGATTAAAATGGAAAATTAGAATAACTAGAAAAACAGGGCTGGAGAGATTTCTCAGTGGTTAAGGCCCTTGTTTGCAAAGCCTAATGGTGCAGGTTTGATTCCCCAGTACCCATGTAGTGCCAGATGAACAAAGTAGCACATACATCTGGAGTTCATTTGAAGTGACAACCCCCCACTTGCAAAACAATAAATAAAAATACTTTTAAAAAAGAAATAATTGGGCTAGAGAGATGGCTTAGAGGTTAGGGGGCTTTCTTGCAAAGTCTAAGGACTCATGTTTGACTCTCCAGATCCCATATAAGCCAGACACAGAAGATGGTGCAAGTATGCAAGGTGGCACATGCACACAAGATGGTACACATGTCTGGAGTTTGATTTCAGTGACTGATGGGCTTGGCATGCCAATTCTTTCTCTTTCTTTCTCTCATAAAAAATAAAAAGAAAAGAGAAATAATTACAAAACTATTTTATATTTTTATATTTATTTATTTATTTATTTTATTTATTTATTTTTGGTTTTGTGAGATAGGGTCTCACTCTAGTCCAGGCTGACCTGGAATTCACTGTGTAGTCTCAGGGTGGCCTTGAACTCATGGTGATCCTCCTACCTCTGCCTCCCCTAGTGCTGGGATTAAAGGTGTGAGCCACCATCCCAGGCTTCTTTTTAACCTTTTAAAAAATCTCATTACTAAGACATATCATTTATTTGGAATGAAAATAACTTTCAAATACTCCAAATAGTACTGGACAGTGATGTTCATCTTTTTATCTGATAGGTAGGTCACTGAATATTTTTAATACAATTTGGTTAAAACCCTTATTTATGTCAATTTATGTAATTTATGTAAAATTTGACTCATCTTACTCAAATATTTAGAATCAGTTGTCAAGTACAAAAGATTAATTATACCAATTATTGAACATCTTCATTTTATCTAATCTTATAAAATGCTCAATATATTTTTAGTCAGTGTTGGTTAACTTTGATTGTCAACTTGATTGGATTAAAGAATATCTAGTAAATTCTTAATTAGTGTCTCTGGGTATGTCTGAGAAGGCATTTCTAGAGACAAATAGATCATGAGGGCTCTGACATAATTAGTACTTTAATGCATTGAAAATTGAACATTTGAATAATCATTGATAGGAGCTCATAGAACTGTGGAAGGTGGGATCTGCTTGGAGAACACAAGTTCCTGGTGTTGTGTATTTGAGGGTCTAGATCTTACCTTAATCCCTCCCTAAGATAGGTCCTCTCTGTTCCCTATTGGCCATGATTTTAGCTACTCCACCATGCCCTCCCTTCCACAAAGAAAGGAACCTTCTGAAACTGTCAGTGAAATGAATCTTTATTTTTATAATTGGTTTTTGTATGTAGTCATAACAACTATAAAACTAACACATTCTCTTACTGAAAAACATCAAACTACAGAGTGGAGAGAGTGGTTAGCAGTTGAGGTGCTTGCCTATAGAGCAAGGACTCAGGTTCAATTGCCAAAGACCCACATAAGCCAGATGCACAAGGTCGTGCATGTGTCTGGAGTTCGTTGCAGTGGCTAGAGGCCCTGGCATGCTGATATTCTCCCTTCCTCCCTCTCTCTCTCTCTCTCTCTCTCTCTGTTTCTCTCTCTCTATCTCTTTTTCTCTCTTTCCCTCAGATAAATAAATAGAAAATAAAATCCTTTAAAAATATTTTTTAAAAATCAATGCCTATTCCTGGGCAACTGGGGTTTTGTTAAAGAAGTCTTTTCCCAGTCCTATGTCATGGAGAGTGTCTCCTATTTTTGCTCCTAGTAGTTGACATTTCAGGTCTTATATTTATGTCTGTCGTCCATTTGGACTTGATTTCTGTGTATGGAGATATGAGTATGTCTAATTTCATTTGTCTACATATGGTCATCCAATTTTTCCAACACAATTTGTTGAAGATGCTGTCTTTTCTCAAGTCTACATTATTGGCATATTTGTCAAAGATCAAGTAGCTGTAGTTACTTGACTTAAGGTCTTGATCTTCAATTCTGTTCCATTGGTCTTTGTTTCTGTTTTTATTCTGGTACCATACTGTTTTGTTACTATGGTGTGGTGGTTTGATTCAGGTTTCCACCATAAACTTAGGTGTGCTGAATTCTTGGTTCCCAGCTGATGGATATTTGAGAATTAATGCCTCATTGAGGCAGTGTATTATTGGGGGCAGGCTTATGGGTATTATAGCCAGTTTCCCATTGGTAGTGTTTGGCACACTCTTCTGTTGATATTGTCCACCTTGTGTTGGCCAGGGGGTGATGTCCACCCTCTGCTCATGCCATTGTTTTCTCCTGCCATCATGGAGTCTTCCCTAGAGCCCATAAGCCAAAATAAACTGTTTATCCCTCAAGTTTCTCTTGGTCAGTTAATTTCTGCCAGCAATGAAAATCTGACTGCAACAGTAAAATTGGTACTGAGAGTGGGATTGCTGCTAGTCACCTGACTGTGTGGCTTTGGCCTTTAGAGCTGATTTCAAGAGGAATATAGAAGGACTTGAAACTCTGGCCTAAGAGATGCCTTGAAGTGCTGTACATATAGCTTGATGGACTATTCTGCTCAGAGTTGAAAGACCTGAATTCAGTACAAACTATGGCCTGTGAGATTTGGCTTATGAGAAAAGAGCTTTGCTTGGACTAGGCTAGAAGCAGTTTGTGTGAGAGGTTTGCTGTTATGGCCATGTCCTGAGAAGTTATGCAAGGTTGCATTGCATAGAAATGGAGTGGTGTGAGCAGAGGAAAATTTCCCAGAAGAAAATGAAATCTTTGGGCAAAATTTCTGTCCATGCAGCTGCAATTGAGAGATTATAACCATTGAAATTGGGCCAGCTGACCTGAACTGGAGAAACAGGAAAAATGTAGACTGTTTTGAAGAGGCCTGAGTGCTCAAGGAGTGTCCTGTTTTCAAAGTCTGCTCTCCCCACCCCAGATTAACAAATTGGCACCTACCTGGTATTATGGAATATAAGAAATGCAGGAAAGAGAGAGGCATTGAGTTTATGACATGGTCCTGTGTTTTATAAATGACCATGGGCAGTGTGAATTAGGTTTGCTGGATGCCTGCATGGAGATCCCATGGAGCTGTGAAGAGGAACAGTGGGTTTCAATGGAGACCCAGTGGAGATGCTAGGACCATGAGACAGCTGCTGAGAACAGCTGCCAGTCCCTGGTGAAGTTTCTCAGGACTGTGAATAGCATAGCTAGAGGGGCAGAATTGGAACTCCAGAAATGTGTTGCTGGTTAGAATTATCAGATTTGGAGACATTTCACCCACTAGAGTTGTTGTACTTGGAACTGCAAAGCTTGATGTTTGCCCTGTTTATATATTGTATTGGTTGAGTATTTCTTTGCTATACCCAGTGCCATCTTTTGTAGTATGAGTGTTTATTCTGTGCCATTATGGGTTTTTGGAGGATATTTTCATTTTATGGCTCAGTTAAAAGTCCTTGGACTATGGGAATGTTTGAACATCATTAGATTCCACTGGCTACTGAGAAGAATTTATATTCTGTAGAGTTGAAGTGGAAAGTTCTGTAGATGTCCATTAGGTCTAGTTGATCTATGATGTTGTTGAGCTCTAGTATTTCCCTGTTGATTTTCTACTTAGATGATCTGATTGATAGTGGAGTATTGAAGTTTCCAGCTATGATGGTGTCAGTGTTTATTTCTGTTTTATTATCAAGAAGATTTTGTTTTGTAAACTGTGGTGCACCTGTGTTTGGCACATATATATTTATGATTGTAATGTGCTCATGTTGGATCATTCCCTTGATGAATAAGAAATGACCATCTTTGTCCTTTTTTGTTTACTTTTGTTTTGAAGTCTATTTTATCAGATATTAATATAGAAACACCTGCTTGTTTTTTTATTTCCATTTGCTTGGAATATCAGTTTCCATCCTTGCATCCTGAGGAAGTGTCTATATTTACCAGTGAGGTGGTTTCTTGAAGACAGCAGATAGAAGGGTCCAGTGTTTTGATCCACCATGATAACCTGTGTCTTTTGATGGGTGAGTTAAGACCATTAATAATTAGTTATTAATATGAGGTTTGAATTAATCCCTGGCATGATGAGGTGTTTTATGGGGTTGGTACTTTCTTGTGTGTTGTACTATGTTGAGCCTCATCTACTTTTGGTTATTAAGATCTTCTTGTTGGCTCTTGAGATTGGTTTTTTGACTGTTCTGTGTGGAGTATTCCTTCAAGTATTCTCTGTATGTTTGGTTTTGTGTTCATATAATCATAGAGTTGACTTTTCTTCATGGAAAGTTTTCCATTCACCATTTATTATGAGGGATACTTTTGCTGGGTAGTGCAACATGGGCTGAAAGCTATAGATTTTTAAACTTTGAAGTATTTCAATCCGGACCCTTCTGGCTTTCAGGGTAATTTTAGGGTGATGTAATTCTGATGGGATTGCCTTTGTATGTTGTGAATTGTTTCTCTCTTTCTGCTTTTAATGCTCTCTCTTTGTAGTCGTTGTTAAGACTTTTAACTATGATGTGACTTGGTGAGTTTCTTCTTTGGTCCTGTCTGTTTGGTGTTCTGTGGGCTTCTTGTATCTGGATTGGCCTCTCTTTCAAGAGATTTGGAAAGTTTTCTTCAATTATTTTGCTCAATATGTTCTCTATGCCTTTGGCCTGGATTTCCTCTCCTTCTGGTATACCCATGATCCAGAGGTTTGGTCATTTTAGGGTATCCCACAGCTCCCTCATATTCTGTTCACTTAATTTTTTGAACTTAGTTTAATTTTTGGCCTACCAGTTATTTTCTTCTGTATTGTATTCCAGGTCAGAGGTTCTGTCTTCTACATGAGTAACTCTGTTGTGGAGGGGTTCTAGAGAGTTTTTTTTTTTTTTTTTAAATATATATCTTTTTTATTTATATTATTCTGATTTTACATTCATAGTATTGGTTCCATTGTCCTCCCCCTGTCCTCCCACTTTCAAAGGGACCCTCATCAATGGGGAATGTGGGTCATGCATCTTGAGGTTAGTCAAGAGTTCTGGGGGGTAGGCCCCAGTCTCTGTGCATAATGCCCCAACTTGTGACTCTAACAATCTTTCCACCCCCTCTTCTGCAAGTTTACCTGAGCCACATTGGGGTCATTTTAGTTCTGTTTCAGTGAAGAGGTTTTGGGAGCCTCTGTGTCTCTGGATATCTGGCTTAGTTGGAGTTGGATGCTTCTGTGTTTATCTCCTTCAGCCTTTTTCTGGTGTTGTGATTGCCATGAACGCTGAACTCTTGCCCTTCCCCTGCATTGTTCTATGGTTTCAGCTGGGGCCTTGGTGGGGTGTGGTTAGCTGATCCTCCCTTCAGGTTCGTTGTCCACCTGAAAAAAGATAAGCAAATTCTCCAACGGAGAGAGAAGTTAGTACTAGATAGCAGGGATGACCATCTATGTTTCGGAGGGAATTTTATATGCGTTAGCTCTCTTCTAGCCCACATTTGGTGGTATCTTGCTCTTGGAGACTGAGCTCAATTTTGTACCTGGTTTTGACTTATTTCCCAGTTCCAGCAATGAGTTCCATTGCACTGAGTGGATCTGTCAGCCAAATCAAGAGCAGTTGGTTACCCACCAAGGCTGTTTGCCACTACTGCACTTGTATGAGCATTACATCAAGTTGTTTCCTGCTGGGTATCTTAGACTGCAAGTTGTTTGGACCAATGTTAGACATTTTCCCCCCAGTTGCTCGTGTAGCACCCTCTGGTACTAGACTAGCTAACTGTCTGGGGACTGACCTTCTTCCAGATTCTGGCCAGGTCTCTCTGTGTTTGGTCTCACACACGTATGCTATCTTCGACAGTAGGGTCTTACCATTAACCTTTGGTGGGTCACCAAGAACTCTGACAGAAGTCTGTCTTTTTTTTTTGGGGGGGGGACCTTGTAGGTGTCTCGGACCAAAAGCTCATTGTGGAATTTAACCCCGTGCTGGCACTGGGAGTTTTAAGTCTGCACCTAGAAAGGTGAGGGAAGACAAAGATAGATAATATTATAGAGGAACTGAGTATAGAGAGGAGAGGTAGGAAGAGAGAGTGAGAGGGAGAGGGAGAGAGAGAAGCAGGACAAGATTAGGGTTAGTTTTTTATAATTTCAATTTGATTTTTGTTTTCTGTTGTGTTATTTTGCATCATGTCTATCTCTTTTTTGAGGTACGATATCAGCTCAAGTTCTGATTTTCTTGATGCTTCCTGGAGTTCATTCTTGCATTTGATCAAGTCTTCATTAAGCTTAATCAACTGGTTGTTCAGATCTTCCATTTCTTGACTCACCTTCAATTCATTCATATCTCTTTTGAGGCTTCTAAGATTGTATTCAATCAAGTTAAGCCTATTGTCAAAAGGTGAACACTCCAAAAGATGATTCTGATCAATTTCATTGATACTAGTGCTGGTTCTTTGATGGTTTGCTTCCAGTTCAGCAATTCTTTTGATCAGGGTCTCATTGGTGGTTGTGTTTACATTTTGGGAATGAATTTCTGTTGATTTCCCTATGATTTAATTGGAGGATCCCATTGTAGGACTAGGCATCCTTGGTGAAGATCTCTCAGTTATGTGACTTTCATTGGCTTTTCTGCATTGTGATCAACCCATCTTGGGGAGATGCTTTATTCTATTGAAGAGGAAGCAAGTTTTCATCCTTATAGGATCTTCAGAGGATGTTCTGTTTTAAATGTGAACTGGATTGGTATACTGGTGTATGATGGGGTTATAACCACAGATGCCCACATTGTGGAGATTTCAGGTACATCAAAGCTACCTGGGAGCTGGGAGGTTTGGCCTACTTACTCCACTTGGACTTACTCTTCTGCACAAGGGAATGATGGGTTGGTGAACCAGATGTAAGGAAGCTGGAGAGCCAGAGGCAAGAGGCCTGCTCCTACAGTGGCCTGTGCACCCTTTAAATCAAGGGAATAGGGATGCTGCTACCAAAGGGCTTGTCAGGATGCTGGAGAAAAAGGCCTGTTTCCATAGCCTCCACACAAGGACCAGGCTTTCCCAAACCAGGTGCAGGAAGACCTATAGGGACCAGGAAACTGGGCAGAGCACTGGAAAACAGGGATCTGGCCTACTTGCTCTGCACCACCTTCTAGTGCAGGGTATCTGGGAATGGGGACCCAGGGCCACTTCAAGCAGGAAGGTGGAACCAGAGGCCTGCTAATACAGCAAGCTCACAGGGTCATAACAGCCCCAAACCAGCTGCAGGAGGTCTACCAGGAGGATCTCAATTTAGCCCAGGCTAATCTGGAACTAACTCTGTAGTCACAGGCTGGCCTCAGACTCACAATGATCATCCTATCTCTACCTTCTGAGAGCTGTGATAAAAGGCATGCACCACCATGCCTGGCTTCTCTTTCTTCTTTATTCAAATGTACAGGAAGAGTTTGAGTTTGATTCTGGGAGCTAATAAATTCAAACTGAGCCAGAGTTTTGTCTTAGTAAGTGCTAATATGCAGCAGCTGAAATCAAAGGTTTGTAATTATCAAATAGTAGTAATAGTAAGTAGACTGACTCACTTGCCCCATTCTCCATTCAGTCCTGTGTCCACATCTCTAGAGAAGCAACAGTATAGTGTACTTTTGATTTGTTCCAGCATAATCTGTTGATTCGTATGACCTAGTTTGTTTTTCAGTAAAATGAGAGTGGTATGCTAGTTTCATCCTAAAGTAAAAGTGGCTAAATTATTTGGAAGCATTTACTCCTTCATTATTCTATCGTTATTTGTGAAGAACATGCCCAGGCTTATCTGGTTATTTTGGGAAAACAATTGAGACATATTAATATTAATACTAAAATTAACCTCCTAGCCCTGCCAATATCAACTTCTTTTAAGTTAAGGGTAATCACAAATAATGGAAGAGCTCAAATGTAGGATAACCTATCTTAGTAGACTCAAGGGTATGTGAGAATAAATGTTTCTTTTCCTAGTACATTGTTGTGATATGGTTAGTTGTTATACAGTAGCATTGTATCAGTGTGATAAACCTTCATATGTATTGAAAGGCCACCAAGTCTTATGTCTCTTTCTTTATAATTATTGTGCAATTTTAGCAGAATATTTCATTTAATTATTTCAACTTAATAAATAATTTACTCACTACTTAGCTTTATAATCCTCTAGTTATTCTTTTTTGTTTGTTTTGTTTTTTTGAGGTAGGGTCTCACTCTAGCTCAGGCTGACCTGGAATTCACTCTGTATTCTCAGGATGGCCTTAAACTCATGGTAATCCTTCTAACTCTGCCTCCCAAGTGCTGGGATTAAAGATTTGTTCCATCTCGCCTGGCACAATCCTCTAGTTATCCTTAAATGGCATCATTATTATGGTAATGACTGCATATATATATGTATATGTCATTTATTTCCTCACAAGTGTTTGAATACATTTGTTTGACTTGATGGATGAAGGCAAAGCTTTTCCAACAGAATATAAAACCACTAAAATTGAGCATATTTTTTGACTAGATTATGGGTATACACTCTCCCTAAATTATATAAGTGAATTATATAACACCAAATTATTGAACTAAGTTTTAAATATATGATAAGATAAATGTATGATAACATAGCCATATGAAAAAAATAATTTAGCACAAAAAGCTTGCATTGGAATAACATTTTTTCCTAAAACTTTTTGGGTATATCAAGTTAAATAAGAAACCTCAAAATAACAGGATAACAGTTATATTGTTTAATGACTTCCAGTGATTTATAGTCTTTTTGGTTTACATCCCAGATGCTGAGATTGTATGGACTGTGATTGTTATTACTGAGCAACCAATAATTTCTCAAGTTACGAGGTGTCCAAGTCTTTCTTTCTGCCAGTTTGAAGTAAGACTTAATTTAAAAGGCTGAAAATAGTTTTTGATGCTAAATCACTGATTTTGACCTTCAAAGATATGTCATCCAATCAATATACAATTTAAAATCAATACTGATGATAAAGACTTGTGAGATGCACCAATGAGAAAAACAATGAAACTTCCATTCTTCTGGATCAATTTCTGAAGGTACAAGTTCTCACTGTCCATACTTACAGAAACAAAACAAGATCTAACATAATCCATGCAGTAATTTAAGAGCTCTGCTCCTCCTTAACATTCATAGACAATGGCTTATCAAAAAATAGGTCATAAAAATCTAGAGAGGATAAGTGACATGAAAACAAAAGGGAGAATTTTAGAGAAGAGGGAGAATCTGGAGAGGAAGGAGGAGAGTAAACAAGTATAATGGGAGGGTTGATAGAGCAAATCACAAGACATGCATGCAGGAAAATATAGCACTGAAAACTTCCTATTATGGGGCAATGTTCCCAAATTTTCTTCCATGTTTGATGCCAATATTTTCTTTTAATGTGTCATTTCTGTTTTTGACTCTCTGGGAAGAAGAAAGACCCATTGGGTTGTCAGTGAATGAACAGATTATGAAAAATACTCCTGAGACACACAGGATAAGACCAAAGAAAAAGTCCTGTCATAGGGCTGAGAGTGGAGGTCAGAGGTAGTAGACTTGCATGGCATAGGGGAGGCCCTGGGTTTAAGCCCTGGCATTACGTAATTAAATAAAATTAGAAAAAAATAAAATAAAAATAAGTATACATTCTTGGTGGGTATGGGAGTACATACTTGTAATCCCAACACTAAAGACGATGAGGCAAGAAGGTAATGAGTTGAAGACCAGCCTGGTCAACACAGAGTGACCCTGTCAAAAAACATTAAAAATCTTGTCACATTATATGCAAGGATTGTTGCCCATTTTCACTAAGTATTTATCATGCTTTTAGTTCTCACCCACCACATGATGATGAAGACACAGATATTACTCCCATCTTACATATTAGAACTAGGGTTCATGGAGGCTAGGTAATGTATCTTCAATTATATATCTAAAGTGAGATGAACATATGTCACTTTGAGAACCATCTCTCAAACCTATGGTAAGAGCTTCTGACCTCTGTCAGGAGATAACTCAGATAACTGTAGCCCTCTACCCAGGTCCACCTAGACTGTATCCAGAAATCATATCACATGTGAAGGAGACATATGTATAGCTGTGTTCAGGCTTGGGGTTTATGTAGCCAAACAAACTGTGGGGGTGGGGCTAGAGAGATGGCTCTGCAGTTAGAGTGCCTGTTTGCAATGTGTGATGGCCTAGGTTAAATTCCCCAGTACCTGGATGCACAAAGTGGTGTGTGCATCTGGAGTTTGTTTGCAGTGGCAGGCAGCCCTGGTATGTCCATTTTCTCTCTCTTTCTCTCCTTGCAAATAAATAAGTAAAAATTAAAAAATAAAAAGACTCACTATACTGAATATGCTTGCTCCATTTAGATTCCTTCTCTCTTATTATCATGCATCATATAAATTCATTCCTCTCCAAATAATAAACTTATAAGCTGTCCCTCATAATACTTTTGAGTTCTTAATAATCACCATTGCTTATTAATCTCATGTGTTTGTTCTCTAACAGCCTAATTCATTCTACACATGAATTGACTCTGAGGCAAAGCAAAAGAGCTATAGCTCCTTTCAAGAACACTCAGTTTCTGTATTGACCTTTACATAGCATTTCTTACTCCATAAAGAGAAAGCTGGCTGTCCACCTCCATTCTGAAAATGGCCCTGATTGTCAGAAGAAATCCTGCTGACTGTAAAGTTAAGGTGAGATTTCAGCTTTCTAGCGGTTAAGTGGATTAAGTCATAAATTCAGTGGTTCTGTTTTATAGTGTTTCTCCAGTAGGAATAAATTCCAGGCTCTAAAATAATTCATTTGTAAAATTTTAGAAAATAATCACATGGTCGGCTAGCATCAGATAGTAATTTCCATAAAGCAGGCACAACCAGGACCATCTATCTAGTCTTTTGAGAGATAAAGGTTATGACTGTGTTTGGGAAATAGAAGATTAAATTGTAGCTGAAAATTAGGTAATTGTTTTCCTTTTTATGTCTTATTATCTCATGCTTCTACACATGGTTTCAGAAAATGAACAGGGATAGCCACTGTGAATCTGACCTAACCAAAGGAACTACCTAAAAGTTTAGATACCAGGAGTCAATCTGACAGAGGACAGGCAGACTGGGCTGTGTTGGTCCTTACGTTTTTACCTATCACTCATTACCCTATATTGCTTAACAAAGCAAACTTGAAGAGTACAGTCACTGCCAAGATCTTATGATAAAGTTTCTAAAGGAAGCCTTCTGCCATTGAAAGAAGTGCCACTTACTCTGTTTCTTTCTCTTATTTTGTCTTTTCTTGTTTTTTGGTTTTTTGAAGAAGAATTTGTTCTAGCTCAGGTTGACCTGGACTTCACTGTGTGGTCCCAGGCTGGCCTTGGACTCACAGCAATCCTGTGATTGCCACAGTAATCCTTGCAGATTAAAGGTATGTGACACCATATCTGGGTTTACTGTTTCTTGATCTGAGGATATGTAAGTGGAAATATCCTTTTTCAAAGGATATCTGTCCTCTTAATTACATTGTTCAGTCTGTCTCTATAGATAATTTTTATAGTAATGAAAAATAGCAAAACCTTACCTACAATTAATTGTTCTAAAATATATTTCCATATTTCGTATCTTATGAGCTATTATAAGGATAATGGAGTTAAATAAATTGATAGATAGATAGATAGATAGATGGACACTTTCTAAGAAAATTGATATATCTGAACCTTAAGGCACCACTAGCCTTTGATAACTCTTAAGATATAGTGAAATTATAAACTGCAAAAAATAGATAAATTAAAGGGGTAGTTGATAATAATTTTTTAAATTATATAGTTTATTCTTCTAACAAACATATTTATTCCAAAGGAAATAATATTAACAAAGCCTTTGAAATGTGCCCCATAAGTACTGTGAAATTGAGTGATATAAGTTCTATTAATAGTTCTGGTCACTTCCCAGGTAAACCTATCTCTAATATTGAGGAAAACTGTTTATTATCAATATCACTTTCTGTAAAGGAACTGTTGAGAATTGTGTAAATTGGTGAAGTCAGTTAGCTGAGCCTACCAGTAATCAAGCTAGGACTAAATGTGTTCTTCTTTGCTCTGTACTTTATTCTACTTAATGTAAAAGATCCTCTAGGTGAGATAATTTGTTTCAAAGGTAAAAGCATTTTGCAATCCTTGTCCAATATGAAAGGTGAAAAAGAATAAGTACTCAAAGCCTTTGTAAACTAAACTGACTAATCTTTTCATTCTTCATATAAATTATTACAGGAGGTATTAATTTGCCACGTGATCTCCTCTTATTTTTACCTTGCCATTTTTTTCTTAAATCTCTAATTTTGCAGAAGGCAAAGCATTCATTTAAGAAATGTCTAGTATTTAGTGAGGGAAATTACTCTATGATTAAGTAGAACTTTGACCTGTGTGTGAGGAGATTTGCATTGAAAGCTTATGAAAGAAGGGATCATAACAAGTGTGTGTTTTCCTACACAGAAATTCCTGCTGGCTGGAAAGAGGCCTTGTGGTCAAAGATTCAGTCTCAAGACACTCTATGTCCTGGTAGGTCTTGAATATTGTCCGTATCATCGATGGTGCAAGTTTTAGTTTTCTACTTAACTCATCGTTTTGTGGGGATAAATTATTTTTGTGGAGTTACATTATAAAATTCTAAAATAGAATTATAATGTTTACTTTTATTGTTTACAGGGAGGGGTCACAAGTTAATTTTAGATCCTAAGTCTTGGGCATTAAGACCATGAGAAATGTCACACATTGATTCTGCTGTTGAGCTCACTAGACTAGAAGTATCACTCATCAACCCCATCAGGTCACATGGAAGCCCTGAGTTAACAGTAACCAGGGGAGTGCTGGACAGATGAGTATGGTCAAACCTGAGAGACTTACTCAGAGATTCCACTAACATATGACCATAGTAGAGATAATAACTAAACAAAACACTCTCTCTAACGTTGGTTTTTGGCTTGTCCTAACAGGATGCATGTGTGTATCCTTCTTAGACAAGGAAGATGCCACTTGACTGGGCAGCTCTTTCCACTGTGGTGTCAGAGTTTCAGAGTCTCCTCCTACTCTATCCAGGCTGGCTTGCTTCAATGGTGATAAATAATCTGATTTCCAGAAAGGGATGCTGAGGTGGAGGCAGATGGTTAAAAAAAAAAAAAAAAAACAAAAAAACAAAAAAAACCTAAAACCTACCAAAATTTATGTTATGCATGTTGTTCTAGAACCAAGGATTAGTATTTTTACGATTTTAAAGCACTATGAATCATATTTCTCAAAAATAGTGAACTGAAGTAGTTAAAAGAGTAATTTTATCAAAAAGAAACTGGGGTTTAGACACTTAAAGAGCATCTCTTAAGTCACTCTAAGTGTTTGTCAGTCAAAATTTGCTGAAAATTTTCATGTAGGATACCAGTAGAACAGTGCAATGGTGGTTCAGATCAAGGGCTACAGAACCAAGAATTTTTTCTAGACAATGCTTAATGCAAATGCAATAATTGTGAAAAAATACCCAATTGTTATGCATTGTAAAAGTTCATTCTTTTGATAATGAAAATCTGCATTTTTTTTTCATTCTCTTCATTTTTCTTCAATATTGCTATAGTAGTCTAGTAGTTAGAGTCACTGAATTCTTTGTCAGCTTTACCTCTTCTTGTGAGCAACATTTTATGCTAAAGAAGATGGGAAAGTCTAAAAAGTGAATAGGGGTTATATCCATGAGAGGAGAGGCAGATAGTAGCACAAGCTACAGGGGTAACATACTATGTGGAGAATGGTTTAGCTGATTCTATTGACTTCTAACTCTAGTATGGGGCAAAATATTTCCTTCACAATTCTGTGTGCATCTAAATTATTCATATTTGCTAACCTCTATGCAAGGCTGTTGCAAGTGGCAGGATAGCTGGTTGATACATTAACTATGGGCAACAGTCCAGTGGAGATCTAAATGGCAGAAGAGCTGTAAGTGTTAAGTGCTTTCCACTTTCTGCCAGAACCTTACAAGAGATGATTCTGGCTTCCCATCTCTTCCAGAAATTTAATTCTTTTGTTGCTTCCTTCTCAGGATAAGTAGCACATAGTAAGAGCCTCCCCACACTATACACACCTTTTATGCACTCTTTTTCTCAGTCCCATCTTATCTAATCATTGGAAAATGAAATCTCAAAATCTCATACCCTATACTTATAGTTAAATCACTGTGTGTTATTTTTCACATCTGTTTGGAACACAGAGAGAGAGCTGTCTATGAGATAGACATGAATAAGTAGATGGAATAATAAATATACAAAAGACATGAAGAAGAATGTCTTTATAAAATTTGGAATATATGGAATATTTTTAAGTTACTTATTTATTGACAACTTCCTTAATTGTAGACAATATCCCATGGTACTTCCCTCCTTCCCCCCACATTCCCCTTTGAAACTCCACGCTCCATCATATCCCCACCCCCTCTCAATCAATTTCTCTTTTCCTTTTGATGTCATGATCTTTTCCTCCTACTAGAATGGTCTTGTGTAGGTAGTGTCAGGCACTGTGAGGTCATGGATATCCATCATGTTGTAGTAGAGATAGGCTTAGATGTTGAATTTCTTTCTTCTACATATTTTTGTGTGTTGCTTAAGATTGGACTCAGAACCTTTTGTACACTAGACAAGTGCTCTACCACTGAGATGCATTCCTAGACTTTCTCCTTTTTTGGTATTTTAACTCCCCCTTCCCTACACATGCACAAAGGTAAACTGTCACCTCATGATTTCTCTTTTCTTGTATTTGAAAAATAGGATGACATTCTTTACTGAACACCACCACTTCTGCACTTCTCTCCAGAGTGATGGGGCTAGCTTCTTCATTGTTCTCTCTGTAAACGGGTGTTTCTCTGAATCATTAGATCCATAAACATCTGAAATTTTTCAGTCATAAGAGGTATAAAAACCAAAGTAATGACAAAAAAATAATGGAGAGGGCCAGGCATGGTGGCACACACCTTTAATCCCAGCACTTGAGAGATAGAGGTAAGAGGATAACTGTGAGTTCAAGTCCAGCCTGAGACTATGTAGTGTTTTCCAGGTCAGCCTGGGCTAGAGAGAGATGCTACCAAGAAAAACAAGAAAGAAAGAAAGAAAGAAAGAAAGAAAGAAAGAAAGAAAGAAAGAAAGAAAGAAAGAAAGAAAGAAAGAGGGAGGGAGGGAAGGAGGGAAGGAAGGAAGGAAGGAAGGAAGGAAGGAAGGAAGGAAGGAAGGAAGGAAGGAAGGAAGGAAGGAAGGAAGGAAGGAAGGAAGAAGATTCTATGAAACAGTACTTTTAACAATACTGATCATCAGAGAAAAACCAGGCAGCAGTGGCTGGAGAATGGGAACAAGTAAGAACTATACACCCCACCTGACTACTGACCTGAAAGTACTTCTGGGGCTTTCATTGCAGAAGAGAAGGCCTGGTGTAGCTCCATGTTTCACTGACCTAAAACAGCTGACATTTTAAGGAGATCACAGCAGGTGGCATACACAGGAGGAACGTAATAGAGGATGCAGAGGGAGCATGCTGGAGCTTTATAGGCATCTGCATCAGTGTGTGTGTGCGCGTGCACACACACACACACACACACACACACACACACACACACACAGTTAAACTCTCTGAGGCTGACTAAAGAAAGAGACGGAACAATAACTGGAGCTGATATGGCTGGGTCCAGTGCCCATTTCTATCCAGTTCAACTGGACAGAGTCAATTACCAGCACTAGGTAGAATAATCAGAATGGCATTCCTCAATAATTCCTCAATAATGCTGACTAATTCACCCTAACCTGAACTTTCCATTGGATCAACCTAATAAATTATAAGAACAAGAAAAAAACTGATTGAATCATATCCGCAAACAAAAAATAAGATTATTATAGAGCTACATGTGGGCCAAGCTCCCAACAAAACTAATTCTATAATTTTTATCAAACAAAAATTCATAAACATGAAAAGAGACAGGAAAATATCATTCATAATGAGAAAAAAAAATCATCAGTTGAAGCCGAACCAGAACTGATCCCAGTATAAAAACCAGACAAGGACAATTGTGTTTTAACAGTCCATATATTGAAGAAGGTGGGAAAGATGCTATGTTAAGTGTATCAATGATATAAAAATCCTAGTGGAACTTCTAGAAGTGAAAATGCCAGTGTCTGAGATGAAAATGATAGTGGACAGGATTAATGGCAAATTATATATTTCCAAAGAAAAAATTAGTAAACCGGAAGATGTAGCAATAGAAACCATCCAAAAAAAAACATAGAGGAAAAAAGATAATCAAAAAGGTGAAAGGGCACCACAGAGTTCTGGGACAGCTTCAAGTTACCAGTTACATGGGCAATTGAACTCTGCAAAGGAGAAAGAGAAAACTAGAAGAGAGAAATATTTCATATTTGAAATAAATAAGCCTAGAAATCCAAACCCTCATTAAATGCAAAGCAAAGGGAAGAAAGAAAGAAAAAAAAGAAAGAAAGAAAGAAAGAGAGAGAGAGAGAGAGAGAGAAAGAAAGAAAGAAAGAAAGAAAGAAAGAAAGACAAAGAAAGAAAGAAAGAAAGAAAGAAAGAAAGAAAGAAAGAAAGAAAGAAAGAGGGAAAGAAACAGGAGGAAGAAGAGGAAGAAGAGGAAGAGAATGAGAAGTGAAGGTAAAGGAGAGGAGGAGGAGAAAGACAATCTATAATGACAGAAATCAGTGTTTCCTTTGTATTGGGAATAACTGGGAGCAAGGGTTTACAAAGGAATATGAGGAAATATTTGAGAGCTGCAGAATCCTCACTGTCTTAATCTCATGGGTATATTTCAATATGAAAGTCATTGCATTTCATGGGTTAAATAAATTTTATTATACATATATCATCCCTAAATGAAATTATTGAGTACATATTCATCCATTATTCTCTATATAATTTGAAAATGGATATTTGCATTATAGTTATATGTCTACATATTATATATAACAATGTATTTATATGTTACATATAATTATCTAACTATTGTATGGCTATATATTTATATATATAATTAATATGTTTTATATGTTATAGTTATGCATATATTTTTAATATGTTAAGATTAAAAGGTCCTCAAATGGAACACTTCAGTATTATCCTCATGCCCATCACTTCTATTTCTCACATTGTAAATTCAAACAATATTTGAAATTCTCTTTGTCTATGTCCAGGTTCTCAATACCTACTGCTGCCCCTACCTGGACTATGTTCTGCTGCTCACATTAGGTCATTCTGTTCACTTCTTCACTTTCAGTATGATGTCATTGCCTACAAAAATCTCTTCCTTTTTTGTCCAGTAATCATCTTGGTCCTCCTTCTTCCTTACTATATCATATATTCTGAGCTATCATAAATTCTTCTTCTTCTTTTTTTTTTTATAAACCCAACCAGAGTATAGTCTGAACATAGACAGGTATTACTATTTGTCATGTATTTATGCCCAACAGTGGAAATCCAAAAATTAATTGATGTTAGAATGAGGTCACTTGTGAAATATGTCTTTGTCATGAAGCTTAGTTTTCTAGGATTGAAGGTCGTGTAAGCTGGGACTCAAGCTTCTAATTCCCTGAGAGTTGTGTATGTAGGACTGTAGTGGGTGTGGTCTGTGGAAAACACGGGGAAACCAGAAACCCCAGTGGCAGAATGGGAAGCTGCACTACAATTGGTTTGCAGTGGTTCTTCTGGTGTTCTCATGGGATCTCTAGATGAAGGTTGGAGCTCTGGGCCAGTGTCACAATGGATAATGCATCTAACTAGGGATCAGAAGATTCTAGATGTAGGTTGGACACTCCAGTCACCCAAACAGAGACCACAGTTCTAGGTCTTGGATGAGGGAGCACTTCTCTACCAAGGACAACTGCCAGAGAAGGCACAGAGAGGGCCTTCAGTGCCAGCCTATTCAGGTGTAAATATAGTTTTTCCAATGACCCTTAGACTGGAAGGGAGATAGACTGGGTTAGGCCATGCATTTCAAAGAAGCAACAGTTTAGACTGGCTCCTGAGGGCAAGCATTGACAGGGCCTAGGAATCTGGTGCATAGAATGTCATATTGTGAACCTTTTACTTATACGAAAGTATGGTTTTTGGAAACATTTCTAACATTCACTGGTGAAAATATTAAATTAACCTTTTCAGCTGAAGAAGATAAACTAGATGTGTCAAACAACTTGTAATGTAGAGTCTCTAATAGAACTTCACATTGCTTGTGTAAAGCAGCAAACGTGAGAGACAGCTGTCAGGCTAAGAGGAACAGTAACCATCTACAAAAGGATTTGGTAATTACATAAATAAATTTTCACAAGTAATATCTCCAAGCCCATGAGTTAGATGTGAATATATTTTTCGCTTCTCCCACAGTCCACATGAGCTCAGCTTTCTTTAATGACATCAAGATGACTTCATAGCAAAAAGCAACTTTGTTGAGTCGTTCTACCCATTTCCACTGTTAAATTTCCTTCTGTTAAATGTTTTTTCCACAGTTTAGAAAAATTTTTCTCCATAAATTATTTAAAAACATTTTTGTCATAGAAACGGAATCTCTCACAGATGGTTATAAAATAATCCTTTTAAAATCTCTTCTTCTAAAATCTCCCTGTTACCAGTGAAGTGATTTCTATTTCATTCTGGTTTCAGATTCTGCTACCCAATATGGCCTTTGCACAGAGATCAGAGGACACAATGTGTAATATCACAAGAATAGAATAGTAGTCAAAATCTCTTTCTACTAAGATAACAACTCACAAAGCAAACATTTAAGTCTTTTAATGCTCAATAAAAAGTAGTTTTAAATGACTTAACAGATTTGTTAACCTAAGCTAATAATACATCATAGAATTTGAGAAAGAGCATCTGGCATGTCCGTATTTGGTCACTTAATAATTTTTTTTTTTTTTTTGGTGTTCCAAGGTAGGGTCTCACTTTAGCTCAGGGTGACCTGGAATTCACTATGTAGTCTCAGGGTGGCCTCGAACTCATGGTGATCCTCCTACCTCTGCCTCCCGAGTGCTGGGATTAAAGGCGTGCGCCACCATGCCCAGCTCTGGTCACTTAATAATTTTGTGGCTTTGAGACTTAGTTTTCTCATCTCTAAAGGGGAAAATAACAGTATGCCTTTATTAGGTAGTCAGAACTAAATTTGGTAATATATGCAGATACAAAATGTAATCCAATATAGACTATTCAAATATAATTGACCCTTGAAAAAGATCATGATCTCTGAACCAGTTTTGATTATTCTTATATTGTTTTTTACATGTCAAATTACACTCTTTAAAATTAGAATTATAAAAATAGGTCCTGGAGAGATGGCTTGGTGGTTAAGCACCTATGAAGCCTATGAAGCCTGGTTCGAGGCTCAATTCCCCAAGAACCATGTAAGTCATATGCTTGCATCTGGAGTTCCTTTGCAGTGGCTAGAGGCCCTGGTGCACCCATTCTTTCTCTCTGTATCTGCCTCTTTCTCTTTCTGTCTGTCAATCTCAAATAAATAAAAATAAATAAATAAATATAAAAATAACTATAAGTTATAGTTAAATAAAGAATTGTGTGTCAATAAAAAATATACAAAAAATAGTTTGCTGTATTACAGGGAGGAACCATTAAAATAAATTTTCTTGTTTAGCCATGTTATCATCAGTCTCAATAATGAAGTTAGAAATGAAGAGTCTAGTCATATTAAAATGGTATAATATTTGTTAAATACTATTTTAGGGTTTCTAATCAGAAGGAACTGGAATCACATCTTGGATTATTATGTAAGCATATACAAACCTTTCTGAACACTAAGATGCTATTCTGTGGTTTTGCTGAATTCCAAGAAAAATTTTTACTTAAATATTTCCCAAGAATTCTGATGAGAAACTCCATGTAAGAATGACCACAAACACTGCGCAAAAAGATTGCTCAGTGTTTAAGGCACTTCCCTACGAAGCCTAAGGAATCAGGTTTGATTCCCCAGTACCCACATAAGCCAGATGCACAAGGTGCCACAAGCATCTAGAATTTGTTTATAGTGGCTAAAGTCTCTGGCATGCCCATTCTTTCTCTCTGTCAAATAAATGAATAAATAAATAAATAAATAAATAAATAAATAAATAAATAAATATATTTTAAAAAATGAATGACCACAAACACATCTAATCTCATGTTCACCTTTATTTTACCCATGAACTCTATTATGGATGTTTGTGCAGACCCAGAGATCCATGCAGCTACCTTGTTTGGGCCTTGATTACCTCTCCTCACTTGTGAGTGGAGGTCCCTTTTTAAATGGTATTTGGGATTTCCTTTGTGGGGCATCTCTTCCAACCCTTTTCTTCCTGTTTAGTTATTATAGTCTGGAACATCTTTCTAACTTAAGAGAAGGTATCCATCACTATCTTCCTACCATGTCAGAAACTTCTTTTTAAAAGTAGGGGCCATTTCATCATCTTGGAGCTTGTTATAAATGTAGGATCTTAGCCCTTTTGGCCCAAATCAAAACGTGAATCTTCACAACATTTTTTTGCACATTGAAGTCCTAGAAAAAATGTGATATAAATGCTAACTAGCATTCAGAAGAAAGATGACGAGTGGGTTTTATTTAGAGGGAAAATCTGTTCTATTTACTCTTTTCATTGTGTTTATGTTCCAAGGTTTGTTTGTTTGATTGATTGACTGATTGACATCAGAACTAAAAAGAGAAGAGAATTAAGGACTCGGGTTATAGAAGGTAATGGGACTTTTTAAAACACGTTCCATATTCCTGACTCTAAGGAAGCGCAGTAATACACAGAGGGCTTGGATCTGTTCTCTGAGCAAGTAGCTACGGGAGCCTTTATGAGGAGCGTTAGCTGGCTGATGATTTGGTGGTTCATAACATATACTGTTAAAAGCAGCATCCACAGGGAAATAGACTCTACCTGTATTTCTATTCTTTAGTAATTATTAAGACTATACTTAGCAATGGGCCAGTTTTGGTATTTTATGATAAGCCTGCCATAATCACACTTATTGAAAATGCTGTGACATCCACAATATAGGCATGCTTTGTTGTCTCCTTTTCATGTCATGTCAAAGAGTATGGAGATCAGAGAGTCTGCTGCAGAATCATTTTAAATTATTCTCAAACATTCTCTTATTATTCTTAAACACAAGTTGTTTGCCACTTTTAAGGTCACAAAACAACACAATGCATTCTTCCCATAGCACCACTATTCATATGGGTTTATATAACCTTTACGATGTGTAAATTCCAAGATAGCTTGAATAAAACTAATATCTGGGGAAAGAAGATAAGATTCAGTCAGTGTAGGCCAGACGGCTAGTTCTTCTCCAATCAGTTCTGAGCTTAAGGTAAAGGAAATACAGTACAAATAAAGTTACAGGTCTCACTCTGTGGGCTGTGTAAGACGTTGCAGAGTAGAGACTAGGAAGATATTCAGTGGACGTGATATCCTACCATCAATCAATAGAGATCATCCTCGCTGGGTTTAGCATAAGCAAATATATCAAATGGATGGGGGTGGGTTAATGAGTTGTGGATGGGTTTATGTGATTCTTTCAACAATCATGATCCAATAATAATGCATGCTGTCAAAGAAGATTTGTGCCTGTGTCTTTAATGTCATTTTATGATGGCATCTTTGTTTTATAATTAATAGCAAATATATTCTAAAGGAATAACTTTTCTTTCATAAACAATTACTATTTTAGCCACTTTTTTGCTTATTACTTGTTCTGTGAAACTTTTTGCTGCTACTTAAGAATACTAGTTTCAGGCTGGAGAGATGGCTTAGTGGTTAAGGCACATGTCTGTGAAGCCTAAGGACTCCAGTTCGATTCTCCAGGCCCCACGTTAGCCAGATGCACATGGTGGTGCATGCATCTGGAATTTGTTTGCAGTGGCTAGAGGCCCTGGTGTGCCCATTGTCACTCTTTCTCTCCCCCCCCTGTGTCTCAAATAAATAAATAAATAAATAAATAAATAAATAAATAAATAAATAAACATATTTAAAAAAAAAAATACTAGTTTCGCTGGGTGTGGTGGCTCACGTCTTTAATCCCAGCACTCGGGACGCAGAGGTAGGAGGATCGCCGTGAGTTTAAGGCCACCCTGAGATTACATAATGAATTCCAGGTCAGCCTGGGCTAGAGAGAGACCCTACCTCGAAAAAGCAAAAAAAAAAAAAAAAAATAAAAATAAAATAAAATAATAATAATAATAATAATAATACTAGTTTCAAAATTTCCAGAAGGGTCCTGTGAAGATCAGGTGTGTGAAATGTTGTATTAGGGGTTCAGGAAAGTCCTTGAACCCCAAACCCTAGGTTTGTGTCTACTTTTACCAAATAATTGAATAAAAGACTGAAAAAGATAAATATTAAATTATATTTATTGAAGGAAGTACAGAACCAAGGAAAGGAAAAGGAATACACTCATGTGGTCTGAGAGCCCATATGGTGGCCCTGGAAAAAGTTCCTGTCACGTGGAAGTCAAAAGGATGTAAAGGATCCAAGTAAGAAGTAGGGGTCAGGGAGTTCTCCCCTAGTCTCAGCTCAGCCAGCCAAGATGAGGGCAAACTCAACAGAACTTGGAGGCTCATGAGTGGTCAGGCAGCTCAGAGAGAGGCTTGACCCCTTACACATCTATTTATAACATGTTCTGGTTTAGGTGAGCCAGAGAGACAGCTGCTTGGTCTGGGCTAAAGGCTGGCTCATGCAGAGGCCAGCCATGAGGTTGACCAACCATAATGTCAGGATTAGCTTTGAATTCTGGAAAAAGACCTCCTTCCAGGGAGGGGCTCAATTATGAAAAAACAGATCAAGGGAACAAATCAGAGCATCCTTTGATCTCTAGTAAGTACAGATTGTGAGGGGAGATCTTCCGACCTTTTTACTTTCAGGGGCCACCCTAACTGCCTGACAAAGCCACCTGACTCCTATCAGGTGTATCACATCTTTTTAGATGTCTGTAAGTTCTCTGAATACATTGGAAAGATCCGTCACAATTTAGGGCATTTTATCAAACTAGACTGCCTTCTTTTAAAGTTTTCTTGCCAAATTACTGACATTCTTGCCTAAAAATGATTATTTCCCCAAATTCTTTGAAAAATCAAACATACTTGTTTTTTTTTTTTTTTTGAGATGCCTGATATTCTGTTATCCCTGATAATTTGTAGAATATAGACTCTGTCCTTTTACAACACAATGAACGTGCACGTGCCTAAATTTCCCCCTTCGCTCCAGTGATAGAGAAATACCAGCATCTCATCTTTCATAGCAAAACAGCTGATTGTGGATGCCCATTGCCATGGGTACTGTAAAATCATATGACAAGAGCAGAAATTAGAGATACTTTTTTTTTTTGGTAATGTCAAGTGGTTACAACCCAGGTTTTCTCGGGTCTTCTAGGGGACAGTAAATGGCCTCTATAGAGACACTGCTAATGCAGCAACAGTAAAGCCATGGTCATATTTTTTACCTGAAGCCCAATTTTTCTGGGCTTCGCTCAGGACCTTTATTCTCTTTAAAGAACAGTGATATTTCTCATCCAACTTTTGTATATTAATCATATTGTGGAAAACACATGGAAATAGGTATCCACGACTATAGCAAACATAAAAAGAATAACCCTAACATATGTGCTTCCATGCCTCCCACTTGCCCCACGGGGTTAGACGCCAGTACTCTGGAATTACACCAGTGTTGCACCTTTAGGGAAATTGTAGGGTTTGGATGGATGTGACTCATCTCTCTTATTAGGAAGTCACAGCAAGAAAAATAGTTGGCAGATACTCTCCATGGTATTCCATGGTCAAGCTTGAGAAAGCAAAACACAAACTGAAAGGAGACATAGCAGAAAATCTGAAAATAAAAAAAAATGAGTAGGGTTATTATTATCTAGAAAGTGCATGTGCCTTTTGTCTTGTGGTCTTAATTCCATATTGTGTCTTCTTTCATAAAGTAACACAATCTGTCCTTGGATCAGATGGATTGGTCCACTAGCTGTCTCTTTCTGCATTGTATTAGAGAAGGAATATGATGTAAGTTTTTGAAATCTTGTTTTAAATGTTTGATCTCCCAACAGTTGAGAGCTCTCTGCCATCATGAAAGCAAGACCATCTGCGGTTCAGTAAGAGTGCAGTCAGAATTCTGCAGGCATGAGGTAAAACCAGAAGACTGTTCAGTACATCTCACCAACACAGCTGTAACAGTGTTTTCTTTATGTTGTAGCAATTCCCTTCTTCATACTCATAGGATTTATGTCAAGAAAGAAAATGTTCTTACTTTCTGATTAACCTATGTTGTCAGTTTATTCTGCTTTTATGAGAGAAAAAATTTAAAGTCTTATAATTTTAAACACAATTTTGTTTTTCCTTATTACAGAAGAAATAATATAAATTCTTTGCTCTACTAAGTCTGAGGATCTTATTACCTACCCACATTTCATTTTTGTGTTAACAAAATGACAAACATCATAAGGAGGCAACCTAGCAATTTGAATCTTTCCTACAAAATTCTTAAGCATTTAGAAAAATCAAATATTGTAGCTCTTAATCCACTTAAAGAATTGCTCAGCTTTAAGTTGGGTAATTGCATTTCTAGATTTGAATTTAGTCCTCCCTCTTCCCCTTCATTTTGTGTGTGTGTGTGTGTGTGTGTGTGTGTGTGTGTGTTTATATGTGTCTGCATGTCACTGAGCATAGAAAAGGAGATATTAATTATAAAAGAAATTTCCAAATGTTTTGTCCTTGCTACCTCCAATGAGCATTCAGGATGCAATAACTCATTAAATTATTTAATAAAGCTGGGTGTGATGGCACACCTCTTTAATCCCAGCACTCGGGAGGCAGAGGTAGGAGGATCACCATGAGTTTGAGGCCACCCTGAAACTACATAGTGAATTCCAGGTCAGCCTGTGCTAGAACAATGCCCTATCTCAAAATAATAATAATAATAATAATAATAAAAATAATTCTGTTCCAAAGAGTTTAGAATGTAATGTAAAGCATTTATAGTAAAATTAAATAATATTATCAGTGTAAAATATAAAGTATATTGTTTTTATTTCCATTCTGAAGTTAATATATCTATTTCCCTTGGATAACTCACACAGACTCACACGCACCACCAGCACTGATATATGTTAAATAGGGAGGCTGTCAAGCTATTTCCAAAATGAGTAAATAATTTATTTTTCAGCAGGTATCATTCCCTATGGTGGTTTGAATGAGATGTTCTCAATAAACTCTTGTGCTTTGATATTTGGTCTCCAGCTGGTGACAATTTGGGAAAGTTGTGGAGACTTTGAGGGGTAGAGCCATACTGGAGGAGGTGCAACAATGGACATGGATCTTGATATTTCTTCCAGTCCACTGAGTGACCAGAGCTAGCTTACTCCTTCCTGCTAATGTGACAAGATGTGATGCCCATATATCTTCTACACCATGCTTTCCCTGCCATGTAGAAACTGTCCCTGAAGACTAAAAGCTGAAATACACCCTTTCCTCACATAAGCTACTTCTGGTAAGGTATTTTGTCCCAGACATGGGAAGGAAACTGCTACACTTTTATAGCTACTTTTCTGAGGAAGAACATTTCTTCTCCACCTTATGATTTGTTCCAACCAGATGAATGTGGATAGAAGTAACTGCTGTGTGTTCCAGGGCTACAGTTCTGATCCTATGTTGTTAAAAAGCATTAGTACTAGGTATGGTGCCTCTGGCCTAAAATCCCCAGCACTTGGAAGTCAGAAGCAGGAGGTGGGCAGCAACTTGAAGACCTGCCTGATATACTAGGGAGTTGTAGGCTAGTCAGGGTTACATAGACAGACTCTGTCTCAAAAATCAAATGCATTACGTGTTTTTATGCATTTTATGATCATCCAATCTCTCATTAGAAAACCATTCTTAGAGAACTGGACACCCAAAAGGAGACCCAAAGCAGAGGCATATCTACCTAGATTGGTCCATAGCTTAACTCAACAATAACAGCCAACATCTAACAAAGAGACAGACCCAGGCCAGCTGAACTACACACGTGAGAGTACATGATAATTACCTGAGGGCATTGCATTGTGGGCCTTTTGTCACTTAACATTAGAGTGAAAAATTGGAGCAAAGACCCAGGGTACATTATAGGAATACTGTCCTTGAATTTAATAATTGTATGACTTACTTTCAGTTATGATCACCACATTTTTAGTCATTTGAAAAGATACAAAGTTACTCATGAGGAGTAACATTTTAAAAGAGTTTTTGTTTTCTGTGAATTTCTATTCATACTTGTGGGTTATATTAATATCAGTAAACACCTCTAAAAACTGAATATTAAGGTGTCAAATAAGAAATTATTTTCAGAGAAAAGGCCTTAATTCAAACACTTTCCATCATATAATGACAAAGTTACTTGACTTTTTTTTTTTATCAATATATATTTTTTATTTATATTATTCTGATTTTACATTCACAGTATTGGTTCCATTGTCCTCCTCCCCTTCCTCCCACTTTCAAAGGGTCCCTCATCAATGGGGAATGTTTATCATGCATTGTGAGTTTGCTCAAGAGTTCTGGTGGATAGGCCCCAGTCTCTGTGCATAATGCCCCAACTTGTGACTCTAACAATCTTTCCGCCCCCTCTTCCACGAGTTTCCCTGAGCCACATTGGGGTCATTTTAGTTCTGCTTCCTTGATGAGGTTTTGGGAGCCTCTGTGTCTCTGGATATCTGGCTAATGACTGGAGTTGGATGTTCTCTGTATTTATCTCCTTCAGCCTTTTCTGGTGTTGTGATCGCCTTGAGCGCTGTATTCTTGCCCTTCCCCGCGTTGTTCTATGGTTTCAGCTGGTGAGGTGTGGTTAGCTGATCCTCCCTTCAGGTTCATTGTCCACCTGAAAAGAGATAAGCAAATTCTCCAACGGAGAGAGAAGTTAGTACTAGATAGAAGGGATAACCATATATGTTTTGGAGGGAACTTTATATGCATTGGCTCTCTTCTAGCCTACTTTTGGTGGCCACTAGATCTTGGAGACTGAGCTCATTTTTTGTACATGGCTTTGACTTATTTCCCAGTTCCAGCAATGAGTTCCACTCCACTGAGTGGATCTATTAGCCAAATCAAGAACAGTTGGTTACCCCCATGGCTGTTTGCCACTACTGCACTTGTATGAGCATTACGTCAGATGGTTTCCTGCTGGGTATCTTAGACTGCAAGTTGTTTGGACCAATGTCAGACATTTTCCCCAGTTGCTCATGTAGCACCCTCTGGTACTAGACTCGCTAACTGTCTGGGGACTGACCTTCTTCCAGATTCTGGCCAGGTCTCTGTGTTTGGTCTTACACACATATGCTGTCTTCGACAGTAGGGTCTTACCATTAACCTTTGGTGGGTCACTTCTGACAGAAGTCTGTCTTTTTTGGGAAACCTTGTAGGTGTTTCAGATCAACAGCTCATTGTGGAAGTTAACCCCTTGCTGGCACTGGGAGTTATAAGTCTGCACCTAGGAAGGTGAGGGAGGAAAAAGATATATAATGTAAAAGAGAAAGTGAGTATAGAGAGGAGAGAGAGAGAGAGAGAGAGAGAGAGAGAGAGGGAGGGAGAGAGAAGAGAAAGAGAAGCAGGACAAGATTAAAGTTGGCCTTCATCATGTTCTCTCCAGGTTCCTGTGGTTCGAGTATTCCCTCCGTAGGCCTGCTGAAGGATCACTGTTTTAGCCTGTTGTCCAGAGTAAAGGGTTTTGTATTATTTTTCCCTTTTGGGTCCCAATTTGTATCCCCCCCTTGTCCTCCCTCCCACCCTCTGATTCCCTCCCACCATTACCCTCCCTCCATCCCACCCTCCTTCGTGTCTCGTCCTCAGAGTGTTTATTAGGTTTGGCCACATGTCACGTGGAATCCGGTTAGGGGCTTACTTGACTTTTTTAAGGGACTTATAAAAAGCCCATTAAATACTTCTTTAAAACATTCTAACCTAGTACAGGTATGAAGGACTCTGTATTACTTATACAAGTAGCCAATAAAGATTCTTCATGATGATTAGAATGGATACATCAGTATTTTGTTTCTAACTAACTTATCTGGGCATTTTGATGGCCAATCTACATTTGATTCTTATGTGAATCGTTTTCTTGGAGGAGGGGCTGATCTACCAGAGTGTAGGCAGATGGAGTCATAATGAAAATTTGAGAATTAGAATGAGCAAAGCTAATAAAGTGCTCATGCCTGGAACTCTAAAATTCTTAGCTTCCAACATGAACTCCTCCCATTCACAAGTCACTTCTTATACTACTCCCCAAAGTGATTCTTGGAGTATTTATTTGCACCTGCCTGGAGGAATTGACTGAGTTGCTCTTATTAGCATACTTTGTACTCTTCATTACCATGGAGACCTTGCTGAAAATGTGACCCTGTGTAGTCACTGTTGCCTTCTTGGTGAATTGAAAGCTAACCAAGCTTAGAGCTAGATTAAGTGGCATGGAAATTTAAGAAGACAGCTGGTGTTCTGTTCCCAAATGGAAATCCCACACTAGATCTGATATTTTATTCTTATGTAGTAGAGATATATAAGGGCACAAGAGAAACAGCACAATGGGATCCTTTCAGGCAGCAATATTTTTTTCCCCTTAGTGTTTAGCTGTTGGAAACTTGGCCTTAGGTCATTACTGTCCAATATAGGAGGTAGAACAAGAAGGAAAACACCCTCTCTCTCTTTTCCAAACGTGCATGTGTGTGCACATGCACACACACACACACACACACACACACACACACACATACACACATGCAAGGCTAAGTAGCTTGCTTATTTTCTGAGGTATAGAAATATAATTTAAAAATCAAGGAGGTAGGGTACTTTGAGTTGAATCAGATTTTTCTCTTATTAATACTGATGGGGCAAAATGTCTTTTTTTGGCATGCATTGATTATTCATTTTCAATCTGATATGCTGTATAGGAAAATAAATTCTTTAAGATTCATTATCCATAAGCCAGTACCACAGAAGACTTTTAAAATAACAAAAATTAGCACAAATGGAAGTGTGCTTTCATACTGTGTATTTTAAATATTCATGAAGAAGTCTGTAAATTCACTTTGACTACTCTCCACATTTTCTGACATGGATATTTTCTATCTGAATGCATTATTTCAATTCTCAAGAAAGAGAATGGCCACTGAAAGAGAAATGACTTTAATGACCTTCCAATGCCATCAATTTTTGGTGGTGCTTATAATGTCAATTTTTTATATGATTAAAAAACAATGCTGTCCATTAGAAAATGAATATGTTACATTATTATACATTTTGAAGAACTGAAGAAATTTCAACATTTTTTATTCAGCCGTATTATGACTACAAAATAGATTGTGATAATATTTCCTTCTTATTTCAGAAGGGAAGAGGCAGTTTTAGGTATTCTACCCAATACTGTCTAGAAGAGTTTGAGAGACTGATATGGGATGAACTTCCTAGGTACTGCTTGATATGTGGTATACAAATTCTAACCTGTTTGCCATTTAGGAAAATGAAAATAATTTTCTAATTTTCATTGAAAGTACTTTGATAATTAACCTTCATTGTCAACTTGACTGAATTCAGAATCACCATGGAATCACATTTCAGGATGTGTATATAAGGGTTTTATGCAAAAGGATTAACTTAAAGGAAAGATCCACTTTAAATGTGGGTAGCACCAGCCCATGGAATGGGGATCAAATACTGAATAGAAAGGTGCAAGTAAGCTGAGCACCAGCATTCATCTCTCTGCTTTCTGACGAGGATGCGTTGTGTCCAGCTCCCTCATGCTCCTGCTGCCAGGCCTTCCCCACCATGATGGAATATACTCCTTCAAACAGTAAGTCAAAATAAACTCTTTCTATTTTAACTTGTTTCTTAGGGTGTATTTTGTCACAGTGAGAAAAGGAATAACACAACCATATAACAAAGTAGCAATTGTGTTTGAACTCTAACATTCTCAAAGAATAGCAAAAAATTGCAGGATATCAAGAGATCATGCTAGAATTGAGATGGAAGACAGCTCCCTACTGGCTAGCACTCATAATGCTGGAGAGTACTATGTGAGGTTCTAAGGGATGATGGCCACTAACATCATGAACAAACGAGGGATCCTGTAAGCTACAATACCAACCAGCCAGGCAACATGTTCACACCTGTGCAATGATGTCACATAGGCTATGGGAGTAATCAACTAATCTCTGATTGGATGTGAGACCTGTTCAGTGGGAAGGAATTTATACCTGATACTGACAGCCAGGTCAAAAACATATGGCTTAGAAAGAAAGTCATAGACCCAGAACTACAGAGATGGCTCAAAGGTTAAGGCACTTGCCTGCAAAATATAATATTCAATTTCCCAGTACCCACACATAAAGCCAGATGCACAAGATAAATATTCAATTTCCCAGTACCCACACAAAAAGCCAGGTGCACAAGATAGTGCATGTGTCTGGGTTTTGTTTGTGGTGGCTAGAGGCCTTTTCTCTCTCTCTCTCTCTCTCTTATTCTCTTTCTCTAATAAATAAGTGATAAAATTTTTTTGGAGAGAGACAGAAAGAGAGAGAAAGGAAGAGGTAGAGATGAGCTCACCAGCAGCCTCTCAGCTGCTGCGAACGAAATCCAGATACATGCATGCCCTTGTGGTCAAGTGTGGCATTGCGCCCTTGGGTCACTTTGCATCTGGCTAAACGTGGGACCTGGAGATCGGAACCAGCGTTTTTAGGCTTATGAGGCAGGCGCCTTAACAGCTAAGCCATCTCTCCTGCCCTAAAATATTTTTTTAAAAAGGAAAGTCATGGATCCTAGAGGGAAGCTAGGGTTCTACTATCCTTTGGCCAAAAGTGAAGTATATGCCCATCAAAAGTTTTCTAGGGGCTGGAGTGATGGCTTAGTGGTTAAGGAGCTTGCCTGTGAAGACTAAGGACATAGGTTTAATTCCTAGTACCCACGTAAGCCAGATGCACATCTTAGAGCATGTGTCTGGAGTTCATTTGAAATGGCATGTCCATTCTCTCCCATTTTTGCTCTCTTTCTTTCTCTCTCCCTCAAATAAATAAAATATTTTTAATTTGGTTCCTAATTGTCTATGTTTATCCCTTTTGATCCATGCTTCTCTCACTCTTGGTAAGATAGGAGACCTAAACCCACCAGTTCCACCAAAATAAGAAAGCCTACTGCCTAGCATGACATGAGTCATCTCTTTTACTTTTTCCAGTGACCAGGAAACATTACAGAGGAAGTGGCAGGTTAAATACGAGTACTACTCTCATGTCTAGCCTGAGAACCCTCCAGGGAAGTGGCAATAGACACTTGGGAGACTCAAATTTCATCAAAGAAGAAAATCAGAGACTGCTGAGAGGATATTTATACCATATCTTCCAAGGTTGAGGGGACATTGTGGAAGAGGAGGCAGAACGATTTATAAGCTACGGGATAGAAATGTATCCTGAGGCATTGATCAACCCACAGTGACTGACTGGTGCATTCATGACCCCACAGTGAATACCAATAACCACACTGAGGTGGGCCCTCAAGAGGAATGGAGCAGGGTACAGGGGACACAAGGGTATAACCTGATGAGAATATGACTAATGTGCAACATGTTAAAATTAACTTTAAATAGTCATTTCCTTTGTACTTTATCAAACTCCTAAAGCAAAAAAAAATCATTTAAATTATCTTATATTTAATTCAATTTAAATTTGACTGGCAAAAAGTTTCTTCAGTTCTACTGAATCTACTAATAAGGCTGCTACATTTTTTGTGCTTTATTGCATACTTGGTTATTTCTTGATATCTTAATTTTATCAGTTTTTGTTCAAGGTTCCTACAGTTTCACTGTATTTGAAGCTGACCTGGAAATCACTTTGTAATCCCAGGCTGGCCTTGAACTCACAGAAATTCTCCTTCCTCTGCCTCCTGAGTGCTGGGATTAAAGGCATGTACCACCTCATCTGGCAATTTCATTATTTTTTATATCATTACTGTTGTTTCTTTAAACACAATGAAATCAGGTGTTGTCTGCCTTGGATAATAGTGAATTCAGTACTAGAAGATTTTTGTATCTATTAAATGTAAAATGAGCAAATTTCTAGCTTTCTGCTAATCTTTGCCTCTAGTTATTAAATAGTCATGTACTTGGATAGTAAATTTTACATTGGCAACTTGATATGATTAAGAAAAATCCTACAGAATTTATTATTTTCCCAAGAATTCTAGTAGAACTGATTCTTTTTTTTCCCCATTTATGGCACACTGATGTCTATATTTAAGCATCATGTAGGCTCCACCACATCCCCTGTGGGCATATATTATATACTTATTGTTACATCTCCCTTCTTCCTTTGCAACCTCATGACCCATAAACTCATTTGGTTTTCTTTTCAAGGACAAATCCTTGTCATTCCTGACTCTCCTCATATCTCATTAAAGGTATGCACATGTGGGCTAGTTACAGCTTCTCTTGTTTCCTTAAACCTAGCTACAAATCAAACAAATGTTTCTGAAAACTGGAATTTACCCATTTAAACTTTCAAAAGCTTTTTTTGTTTTCACAAAGTGGCCTCTTTTGCCAATCAGGCAACAATTTTCCTGATGAGTACATTGATGCAAAGACTAATTAAGTAATTTTCCTGACAAAAGACATCTAAGAAAACGATGAGACACCAATTCACGGTTTACCCGATTTCACCGAGTTAGTACTGGCTCATTATACAATGAAGGTAACAATTGCAACTGATTCAGAGTAGAGCCCTGTGGATTGTATCCATACAAGTCAAGCTCTGAGCTCTATGTTCTGAAATCCAAGTTAAACAGAATGGGTTTCATTTGTGCACAGCTGTACTGGTCATGAAGGGGGAATTTGTAAAGTAGCTTTATTTTCAAGAAGCCAGTGAGGAGATGTCCCAAAAGAAGGAAGCAAAAAGATGTGACACTGCCTGCCTGCTCTAGCATGACCAGAATTCACCATCTGATCCAGTTTCATCCAATCAGCTCTCTCTTTCTCTCTCACCCTTTACTTAGGTATGCTGACCTTTTTCTGAGCCAGCCACCTGAGACTAGACTACGCAGTTCTGTCACAGACTCATCTGAGTTTGAGGGTAAAGCCCAACACGATAAAATTATAAATAGTTCTTTATCAGGTAGGCAAGACCTCTTCTTGGCTACTTACCTCTCCTAAACTTCCAGGTCCCTGCTCTGATAAGCCCCATGTCTAGACCTTTCTGGATTGAGATGGTGGGAGTGATGTAGGGTTTTTATGCATTCCTTTTGTCTGTATGGCAGGAACTGTCTCTAGTTCCTTCACCTTTTATTAATCTAAAAAAAGTCTGTCTTACTCTCTGGCCTATAGACTTTAATTCTTTCTGGGGATACCCTAAATATATTGGTGCATTAGTGTATTGGTGTTTTGGCAAGGAACCCTAACAATCCCATTACAGGCATGTACAGAGATTAAACCAAAACAGGACAACAACATCAATGAAGGAACATGACAATTTATGCCACACAGAGATTATTTGTTCCATTTTGCAGGCAAAGACTGTAATTCTAGAAAAGACCATATTGATTCTTGCTCATGAAATGAATTATTTTTTTCCTTTGTTTTCCCATGCTAACTGCAATGTGCACTAATGTTGATGTTGCCTCTATACACAGACTGCTTCAAACAATGGAGGTCTCCACAGGAAATTTCACTCACAGAGGTATCGCCACTTATCTGTGTTCTTTGAGCCAAAGGTGAATTGTATCTAAAGCTGCTGATATACTGAGCAGGACTGTAATGTGGCTTTATAAGTGACTCTTCTGTTACCAGTGTGTGCCCTGGAGGAGCGAAGAGTAGTGTCCTATTCATCAACAAATGACCCAGTCTAGGTAGGAAACCAGGAGAGACTGTGGACCACAATGCCAGTAATGTTTGCTACAAAGCTCAGATTTAGGAGATGGGAGTACAAAGCAGCCAAAGAAAACATTTGACCAATGAGAACAAGAAACATTGTGAGAGAAATCATGAGGAAGAGGCTGAGTAATAGACAAGAGAAGGAAGAGAGATCCAAGAAAGTGAAATAAACCTTGATATAAATAGATCCTGGATGACATCATATAAGTTTTGAGCCAAACCCCAAGTAACTAATAAAGGACATGGCTAGAAGCACTTCAGAAAATACTATCAGTCTCCAGGCAGTTCCCAAAGAGGGAAACATTCATCCAACAAAACGTGTCATATAGGCTTCATCTGGGCTTACAATTGAAAGGTGCAATTAGTTTTAAAGGGAGCAGGAGATTATCTGGATAAAGTCATTTAATTATTTTGGGACTCAGCATTAAAATTAATCTTTAAAACTAAAAATAAATTTTGGATTTCCCAAAGAACTCAAATTATCTTTATTTCTGAATATCATCATGGGGCTAGAATAGATGTAGATTAACATTCAATGCAAGAGAAAGGGAAAGAAAACAGCATAGATCAGGAAGGGCACCGGCATCATTCAGTGATCTTAGGGGATTTTTTGTTTTGTTTTGTTTGTTTGTTTGTTTTTGGTTTTTGAGGTAGGGTCTCACTCTAGCCCAGACTGGCCTATAATATGGAGTGTCAGGCTGGCCTTGAACGAGCAGTGATACACTTACCTCTGCCTCCTGAGTGCTGGGATTAAAGGCGTGTGCCACCATACCCAACTATTTATCAGTAGTTTTACTATTTCCACTTCACAACACAGTATTTGCCAGTTTTCTCCATACTATAATGTTTTCTTCTCTATTATGTGTGGGAAAATCCAGGAAGTTCGTGTCTTTGACAGTAGTGTGTCACAGGGTTTGGAAGCCAGAAGAACTAGAGGCCAAAGCGGTCGTGATTGTTTTCACTTTGACACAATGTTTGCCTTCTGTGGCCACAAAAGGTTTATAATTTTGACAGAAGCTTTAGCAGTTTCTATATTTCCAGAGAATTTGCATGTGTATTACAATTCCACTTAATGAACATGGCAGTATCATCTACCAACCTCATTTTATCTTTACAAAATACTGTAAAATGATTTGGGAAATATTTAATCACTTGTCCTTTGTTGAAAAAAATTACAAAACAGACAAGAATTGTCAAAAGTTAATTGGTTTATGAATTATTCAGTAGTTTATATTTCAATTCACAGAGATGAAGAGAATTTCCTCTGCATCTTATTTTGTTGATTTTTAATTTGGTTCTATTTTGGTCATAGAACACATTTCATATAATCTTGCTTCTCTAACTTTATTGAGCCATGTTATAGTTTAAATTGATTCATGTAGCATGTGAACCTGAAAAGAATGAGTTTTACACAAATGAATATAGGCTTAAATAATATATTGATTTATGTGTAATTTTCTACCAATTACTAAACAAAGTCTTGAAATCTTTTTCTTTATTAAAATATTTTTAAATATTTTATTTACTTATTTGAGTGAGAAAGAGAGAGAGAATGGGTGCACCAGGGCCTATAACTATTGCAATGAAATCCAGAACTGCCTTGTGCATCTGGCTTTATGTGTATATTGGTAAATCAAGCCCAGATCATTAGGCCTTGTAGGCAAGTACCTTAACAATGGAGCCATCACTTCAGAGCAATATTTTATCTATTTTTGAGCAGAGAGAGAGAGAGTGAGAGTGTGTGTGTATTTGTTATATGTGTAACATGGCAGCTTGTGGCTGCAAAAGAGCTCCAGATGCTGTGCTACTTTTGTGTGTCTGGTTTCTGGTAAGTACTGAGGGAATTGAACCTGGGCTGGTAGGCTTTGCAAACAACCACTTTAACCACTTAGCCATCCTCTATTTTTCTATGTAAAATTGCTAATTTCTTTCTCTAATTTTCTAAAACTTCACCATATGCTTCACGTATTTCAAATTCCCTGCTTAGACTCATACACATTTACAAAGATTGTCTTCTTTTCACATTGTTTCTTTAATCATGAAGAAGCGTCCCATTTTATCTCCAGTAATAATGTTTTCTTGAAAACTATTTTATCACACATTAAAATACCTACTCTAAACATTTTATGCTTCCATTGTAGGATGTATCTTTTCCCATACACGTGCTTTCAATGCCTATGTTCATGTTAAAAGTATATGTTTTTTTTTTTTTTTGGGGGGGGTAGGTAGGGTCACACTCTGGTCCAGGCTGACCTGGAATTCACTATGTAGTCTCAGGGTGGCCTCGAACTCTCGGCGATCCTCCTACCTCTGTCTCCTGAGTGCTGTGATTAAAGGCATGCGCCACCACTCCAGACCTAAAAGTATATGTTTTTTATCTATAATGCAAAGGTCTTGTGTTTATATCCATCTATCAAGTTATGCCCTTTAGCTAAAGTTTTTAATGAGTGCTGTCCATTTGTCAACATTGAAAGATATCATATAAAAAACAAAGACCAGGGGCCGGAGAGATGCTTACTGGTTAAGTGCTTGCCTGTGAAGCCTAAAGACCCTAGCTTGAGGCTCAACTCCCCAGTACCCATGTAAACCAGATGCACAAGGTGGCACATGCAGCTGGAGTTCATTTGCAGTGACTAGAGGTCCTGGTGCACCCATTCTCTCTCTCTCTCTCTCTCGTTCTCTCTGCCTCTCTCTATGTCTGTTGTTTTCAAATAATAATAAAAAGACCAGCTGATGTTGGGGTCCCCTCTTGGGCCAGTCCAGGAGGTAACAGCAGGGTCTCTGCCGAGTTGGAGGTGAGAAGCGTGGAGTCACGACACAGACTCCGAGAGTTGGGTGAAAGCAGGCAGAGGGCGAGCTGCAGCAAACTTATTTATCCAAAAAAGTGTAGGGGGTTTTAAGTGGCTTGGCTGGCCAATCATTGTATGGGGTGGTCCCCTTTTTGTGACCAATGACAGCCTGTTTCTGGACAGATCATCTCATAGCAGGTTTCTCGTGAGCATGGGACTGTAGCTGTTGTCACGACAGGCCTGTGCAGGACGCCATGTTCACAGAAGCCACTTCCTGGTTTCTTCTGCCATGCAGTCTGGCTAGGGCCAGACCTGCATTGTGCCATACAAGTTTCAATACAGAAGATATTTACAACACATATTTCAGAGCAGAATTACTTGAGAATATACAACTGAATAATCAAAAGACAGGAAATTCAATCACAAACTCTCTATGGGCTGGAGGGATGGCTTAGGAGTTAAGGCACTTGCCCACAAAGCCAAAGGACCCAGGTTCAATTCCCTGGGACCCATGTAAGCCAGATGTACAAGGTGGCACATGTGTCTGGAGTTCGTTTGCAGTGGCTGGAGGCCCTGGCATGCCTTTACTCTCTGTCTCTCTCTTTCTTTCTCTGACTCTCTCTCAAAATAAATAAATAAATAAATAAATAAATAAATAAATAAATAAGTAAATAAATATTTTTTGAAACCCTCTAAACAATTTAAGATACCCTTTAAGACATTCAAAAAGAGATACATGGTTTGGAAGAAACTACACAAAAAGTAACTCAACATCATTAGCACTTAGAGCAATATATATTAAAATATTAACAAGATATTACCACATACTCACTGGAAAGTCTCAACTTAGAAAGACTGACAATGCCTAGAGTTGGTGAGGTGGTGGCACCATTGAGAGTAGCATACTGGTTATGGGAATGCAACAACCCCTTTGGAAAAAGTTTTTTCAGCCATATAGTTAAATATAATCTCACTGCAGGCTCCACACATCCTACCATCAGACATTTACTTAATAGAAAGGAAATTTTATGTGCCGCAAATGCTTATACAAAGAGGTTCACAGCAGCATTCTTTAGAATAGATGAAACTGTAAAATAACCCAAATATCCACGGACACATGAACAGGCAAAAGCAAAAAAAATGACACAAATAAAGTAGAAATTTTGACCCATAAAGTAAGATAAAGCATGTCACAGAAGTAAATATACTAATGATATGCACAGTATGTGAATGAATTTCAAAAACATTATGCTGAGTCTAAACCAGATTCAGAATACTAAAGTAAGATGCGATCCAGATGACATTCTAGAAAAGGCACATCTGTGATTGATTGTCTAGAGATGGATGTGAGGGCTGGGGAGAGAGAAAGAGACCTACAGTAGGCTGACAGGATCAAAAGTCTGAATGCTGAAAGCCACTCATATTTTGATTGTGGTTGTATATACGACATCTCAATATGTTTATCCATGTAGTTGAAAGCATACATTATTGTTGCAGTCAGGTTCGCATTGCTGGCAGAAATCACCCGACTAAAAGCAGCTTGTGGGAAAAAAGAGGTTTATTTTGGCTTACAGGCTCGAGGGGGAAGTTCCATAATGGCAGGAAAAACGATGGCATGAGCAGAAGGTGGACATCACTCTCTGGTCAACATAAGGTGGACACCAGCAACAGGAGAGTGTGCCAAACACTGGCAAGGGGAAGCTGGCTATAATACCCATAAGCCCGCCCCCAACAATACACCACCTCCAGGAGGCTTTAATTTCCAATTGCCATCAGCTGGGGAGACTAGCATTCAAAACACTTAAGTTTATGGGGGACACCTGAATCAAACCACCACATTCCACCCCTGGCCCCCATAAGTGATAACCATACATGATGTAAAATGCAATGCATTCATCCAACTTTAAAAGCCCCCATTTTTTTATCAGTCCTAATGATGTTCAAACAATCCCCATACTCCAAGGTCTTTTAACTGAGCCATAATACCAGAAATAATCCCCCCCAAAAAAAAAAACCCATAATGGCACAGAATAAACATTCACACTGCAAAAGATGGCATTGGGCAAAGCAAATAAATATTCAACCAACACAGGATTTAAAGCGACCAGGGCAAACATCAAACTCTGTAATTCCAAGTCCAACAACTCTAGTCAGTGACAAATCTCCAAGTCCGATAACTCTAACCAGCAACAAGTCTCTGGAGTTCCACTTCCACCCCTCCAGCTAGGCTACTCACAGTCCTCGAAAACTTCATATGGACCAGCAGCTTTTCTTAGCAGCCATCTCATGGTCCCCGCATCTCCATCTGGTCTCCACTGCAACCCACGGTCCATCCTCATGGCCCCATGGGATCTCCATGCAGGCATCCAGCAAACCTGCTTCACACTGCCCATGGCCATTTCCAAAACACAAGACCGCATTACAAACTCAATGACCCTCTCTTTCCTGCATTTGTTATACTCCATAATACCAGGTAGGGTGCCAATTTGTTAATCCAGGGGGGGAATAAATCAGGCTTTGAAGAACAGGACACTCCTTCAGCATTCAGGCCCCTTCAAAAGAGTCTGCATTCTTCCTGTTACCCCAGTGCAGGTCAGCTGGCCCAATCTCAAAGTTTGTAATCTCTCAACTGCAGCTGAACAGGTAGAGTTCACCCAAAGATTTCATTTTTTCTGTGCCATATCCCTCTGCTCACACCAGTTCATTTCTACGCAAAGCAACCCTGCACAACTTCTCAGGACATGGGCATAATAGCAAATTTGTCACACAAACTGCTAGCCCAGTCCAAGCAAAGCTCTTTCTCACCCTCATAAGCCAAACCTCACAGTCCATAGTTCTTACTGCATTCAGGACTTTCAGCTCTGACCAGAATAGTCCATTAAGCTGTACTTACAACACTACAAGGTGTCTCTTAGGCCAAGGTTTCAAATCCTTCCATATTCCTCTTGAAAATCAGCTCTAGAAGGCCAAAGCCACACAGTCAGGTGTCTAGCAGCAATCCCACTTCTCGGTACCACTTCACTGTTGCAGTCAGGTTCACATTGCTGGCAGAAATCACCCGACTAAAAGCAGCTTGTGCGAAAAAAGAGGTTTATTTTGCCTTACAGGCTCGAGGGGGAAGTTCCATAATGGCAGGAAAAACGATGGCATGAGCAGAAGGTGGACATCACTTTCTGGTCAACATAAGGTGGACACCAGCAACAGGAGAGTGTGCCAAACACTGGCAAGGGGAAGCTGGCTATAATACCCATAAGCCTGCCCCCAACAATACACCACCTCCAGGAGGCTTTAATTTCCAATTGCCATTAGCTGGGGAGACTAGCATTCAGAACACTTGAAGTTTATGGGGGACACCTGAATCAAACCACCACAATTATATTTTATATAAAGCATATCACAGTAAGGTTGATTAAACAAATAAATGGAACTTCAAGAGGAGAAAGGAAGAATTTGACCCCATCCATCTGATCTATTTTCCACCTGACAGACAGAGTGATCTTTAAAATCTATAAAAAGTTGTTTGTGTTTAAAATCCACTGCTGGGGCTGGACAGATAGCTCAGCAGCTTGCCCTTAAAGCCTAAGGACCCTGGTTTGATTACTCAGTACCCACATAAAGCCAGATGCACAAAGTGGTACACACATCTGGACTTTGTTTGCAGTGGCTGGAGGCCCTGGCATGCCCATTCTCTGACTGTCTCTCTTCTCTTTATCTCTCTTTGCTTGCCAGTCAATAAATTAAAGTGTTTTCTAAGAAATCCACTGCTGACACATCATTGTTCTGAGAAAAAAGTACAATATTGATACATAGAATAAAAGACCATTGACTACCTGTTTCTCCTTCCTTTTATATTAGAATGTCAGTCTTCACAAACCTACTGATTCTGCCTTAACTTCCCAGGTCTACTTTTGATTTTTTAAACATAGTAAGCTCTGCTTTTCACCTAGGTCAGTGCACATATTATTCTGTCCACCTAACATGCCTTTCTTTTTTTGTACCATGACTACAAATTATTTCTTGACTATGTGTATAGTTGAGGGCACTGGAGCAAGCTATAAGAAATGTTGAATAAATGAAAGCAGAGGTAAAGGACTTTGGAGTTGGCTGAAAGCATACACAGTGAACATCTTTGCTTTTTCTTTGAAAAAAAATTACGAGGAATAGTATAATTCTTTGGTATGATTTTTAGAATTTCAATCTCTGGTTTCACCCAGAAATATATCACTCTGAAAAGCAAAACCATTAATACTATAATCTATTTTCAACCATGGTTTTAAAAGCCTTTTACAAGTATAATCCTGTTTAGTTGGAACAGAGGAGTTCAGAGCCTGCCTTTGCAAATACCTTGCACTCATTAGTACACACACCCCTAGAAATAAACTTGGAGTGCTCTGCTACTGAGGCTAAAGAGCCAAGAGTAAGAAGGTTTGCAGGAGAATATTGAATAAGTTTCAAGGCACTTGAATGTTAATGGAGAATTTTCATAGAGTCACTTTGATTAATATAGAGAGAACGCTGATGTAAATACATATAAGAATCCAAAGTCTTTCTGCATGTAGGTGTGTGTGTGTGTGTGTGTGTGTGTGTTTGAGACCTGCTCTCACTCTGTAGCCCTCTTCAACATTTATAGTTATCTTTCTGCCCACCTCCCAAATGTTGGTATTACAGTGTGTGCCCACAATGCATGTCCTTCACTGTTGTTACACAATAGTAAAAGACATAACATTGAGATACTGGTGTTAAGACTTTCCATAATTACATTTTACTTAAAATCACATGTAAGGAATCATACTTATATTTTTTTTTCTGAAAACAACTTTACCTTTTATGTACACTTGAACCATATGTGTAGGTATATGGTAGGATATATTGCCTAACTCCATTCTAAACAAGTTTAAAAGACAGAAATTGGAGTGATATATTCCTCACTCCTCATTGGCTATGTTTCCTTGAACAAGGTAACATCCATTGGATATCAACTTCCCTCTTAATAAAATAAGGGATTATAGCAGGGATGTCATAGAGCCATTGTGAGAATTCCCATAAGTAATACAATGTAAATTAGATACTGAAGAACACATTGCATAGTAATCACTCAATTACAGTTAGTTATTTAATTGCAGTTATCTGGGAAGGTACACACAAACTTGGACCTCAACGGAACTTTGTCAGACAAGGGAGCTGTAATGGAAGGAATCTGGTGGGATAATTCATTGCAAATATAGAAACAGAACTCTCTGAGAGTCTTGCTGAAAGGAATACTCCTGACCCCAAGCAAGCAGAGCTTTTACAGCTGGATTTTGTAACACTTTCACACATGGCTTCAACTCTCAGCACCTAATGCCACCTGACATTGTGGCATTCATTGTTTTTTTATTATGTAAGTGATATATTGTCATTGTGGAAAAAATACAGATCAATAATGTCTTCATCTCTTCCTGCGCATGTAGAATTAATATTTGGGGATGTATTATTTCTAGTTATTATTTTCTGAGTGTCCTTCAATATCCACATGTTGAAAGTATGACAGAATGTGACAACAGTGTTGAGTTGGGGCCTTCAGAAGGGGATTAAGTCAGAACAGAATTTATTTGAGTGATATTAGCAGCTTTATAAAAACTTCTGGCAGGCTGGCAAGATGGCTTGACGGTTAAGGCACCTGCCAAGCCTAAGAACCCTGGTTCCAATCTCCAGGTCCCACTTTTAGCCAGACACAAAAAGGGACACAAGAATGCAATGCCACCCTTGCCCACAAGGGGGCGCATGTGTCTGGAATTCATTGACAGGGGCTGAGAGGCCACTAGCACACCCATTCTCTCTGTCTCTCTTTCTCTCTCTCTCTGTCTTTCTCTCGGTGTCTCTCTCTCAAAAAAAAAAAAAAAAAAAATGCTGGCAAGATCTAGTTAGACCCCCTGCCACTTTTTTCCATGTAACAATGCAGAATAAAGGCCTCACCAAACACAGAGTGCTGGGCCTTGAACTTGAGTTGCAAATTTATGAAACTGTTGTAAATGAAATTAATGTGGTTTATAAATTTTAATTAATAACAGCACAAACACTAAGGTAGTCATACTTTTTAAAACTATGACATCAGTATAAGGGCTTTCTTCTCTCTACTATGTTTGTACATACTGATCATCTCTCCTCCTTGATGCTTGTTGGAAGGTCTCATGGTCAAGTCCTTTGGCCTTTGTAATGTGATTCCACTTTCCCTATTTCTAAGCTCTCTTCATTCTAAATCAGCCTGAGCACCTCAGTTCATCGTGTAAAACACAATTCCCATCATGCAATCCTCTGCTTAAAACCTACGGTGACCAGGCAAAGCTTGTGATCATAACATGGCAGCTGCTCTCAGCTGTCAAGGCCTCCCTGCTTTCTACCAGTTCCTTTCCTATGCCTTCCATTCCAAAAAGAGCAGACTCTCATGCTGACACACACCCCTCCCTACTCAGGGCATTCACCACATTTTGTTTTATGCATATAAATATTGTTTTCACAGTCAAAGTAAACTGCCACCTAACTTTTCATACTTCAGACTATATAGCTCCTTCTTATGAGAATTCCATGGTACTTTATTTATCAGTCACCCCAGAATGTTTTTATTTATGTCTTTATATGCCCTAGATCTGCTCCTCTCTGTGCACACTTCCCATCATATCTCAAAGATATATCCAAGAGAGAATGCAAGGAGCTTCCTAATTATTGCTTTCAGCTTTTTTTCTTATTGGAGATTCAGTAGATAGAAAATTAATCACTGTATAATTTTTACCCTGCTTTTACTTTAAAATTTTTGTTTTAGTATCTTAGGAAAATGCTTAGGACCATGTCATTTCATCAGTGGTTCCATATATATGTTTCTTTAATATTTAGTGTTCATTCATGTATTCTGTTATAAATATATTTGCTATAATAGAGTTTACAAGTCCTCTCAGGATATGTAAGTTATTTTATAAAATATTTATTTTCTAAATATTCTATTATTAATGGGCACACCAGGGCATGCACCATTTTGTGCATCTGGCTTTACATGGGTACTGTGGAGTTGAACCTGGATTCTTAGGCTTTGCAGGCAAGTACCTTAACACATTGAGCCATTTCTTCACCCCTAAGCATAATTATTTTTACCAAAACAAAATCATTCAGAAATATTGCAGCTGTTGTTTTCTAAGGAGTATTCTTGTCAGCTGACTATATAACTTGTGTTTTATGTTGCATATCAATTTAACTTATTGAGTTTGACACACTGAGGTAAATTGTTCATAGTTGGGATACACTGAACATCCACTGAATGAATTATTTCTTATTTAAGGTAATGTGGAGCTACTACTTGCACCAGTTCTGTGATATTCATAATCAGAATATTTCAGTTTAAGCATGCTTTGTAGTAAAGAATAAAAGACAAGTTCATTTTTCATTGTTAACTTTGTTGTATTATAGTAGTATGGGTCATGAGAGAAGAGTTCCCTGCTGTTCTTATAATGATATCGGCGAGAAAAGGCTCATCTTTTCCAGGATAGTCTTGAGTCACTGTTTCAGCACTCGCTTGTGGACACTGCATAAAGGAAGTACCAGTGCTGTGATCAAATGGTGGATCACTTGTTGGGTTTTGCTTTTACTTTGTAGGCCAATCTCAGTATAAGCTGGCCTGGACTTTGCTATGTAGCTCAATCCTTCTGCTTCAGTCTCTTCAGTGCTGGGATTACAGTGGTGTGGTAGGACAGCGTGTGCTTGGGTATCTTTCAAAATAACTGTTGTCCACAAGCATACGCTGAGATGTATTAAGAGGGCACCAAGGTAAAAATTCCACTGGGAGGAATTTTCATGGCCAACATGTTTTCAACTATAAAGCTCTGTGCTATTAGTATAGTTCACCCTATTTTCTTGGTGGCTTTTTGAGCCATAGACCTATGAAATCCCTAAAATTAAGCCACAATTTTGGAGTAAAAATATATTCAAATAATTTCACAAGCAACAATCAATAATCAATTTTGATATTAAAAAAATCTGTGGCTGGAGAGATGGCTTAGCGGTTAAGGCGCCTGCCTCCTAAGCCTAAGAACGCCGGTTCCAATCTCCAGGTCCCACGTTTAGCCAGATGCAAAGTGATGCAAGGGCGCAATGCCGCACTTGACCACAAGGGGGTGCACACATCTGGATTTCGTTCACAGCAGCTGAGAGACTGCTGGCGCGCCCATTTTCTATCTGTCTCCCTCTCCCTCTCTCTCTGTCTGTCTCTCTCTCTCTCTAAAAAATAAAAAATAAAATATTAAAATAATCTGATCTTAAGTTTTCTCAGATACCTCAGGTAAACCAAGAATTTGGCATAATAAAACAAGTGCTATCCTAATCCCTGGAAATTCCCTTATAATTGCCATTCCTTCACAGCAGAAGGCTGTGAGTCTTCCTTCTCTCCTTATCCCTGTAGTCTTTCTTCACTGAGGGAATTACTGTGAAATCAACAAGAGCGTTGAGTATCAAGGTCTTATGGGATGCAAGAGGGATTACTATCCCAATACCTATCACACTGGACGTTTCTTGGGAAATTTTTCGGCACGCTCAATAAAGAAATCATTATGGGTTACAGATAATTTTGACAAGAAGTGACTTTTTTTCAGGTGGTAGGTTGTTACTGCACATATCAATTACCCTATGATTACATGCACTTGTCTTTTCTCAAAATGAACTTCTTAATAAAAAGCCTGTTGGCTGACATTTTCTAAATTTTCATTAATTGGTTTTGGAAAATAAAAACAACAATATTCTGATAAAGGTTCTACTTCCATCTGGTCAGAAAGAAAATGATGGGAGAATCTCTGAAACCATGTAGAACTCTACCATGTTACGCTTAGCACTGGTTGTATCTGCGGGAGGTCACAAGTTAAAGAAAGACAAAAGCTTATTGGAGCCTTTATTTTTTTTTTTTTTGCCTGAAAACTGGTTAATATTAATTTCATGTTTGCTATTGAATGAATATTCAATAAAAATTTGAAAAGTCCACATACTCACTTTAAACCAGGAAAATGTAAGATAAAATGCAATGCCTTATTCATTAATGATGTGTAAATGAATTTATAATAATGAAGATATCTAATGTTGGAAAATAAGTGTTCTCAGACATTGTTGGGGATAAAATAAATTGATATGTTCCATTTGGAATATGAAATATGGGAACATTTGAAGTTTAATTAATCTTAACAACCAAATGCATTGTTTCTATTTATTTTGTAGTTACTGTCTTGCTAATCTGCCTGGCCTGGAACTTGTGGTACTCCTGCCTCAGCTTATCTCCCAAGTGCTATGATGACAAGCTTGTACCACCACATCTGACTTTATTCAATTCCTATGACTTTATTCTATTTACAACATATGATAAAACAATAGCTAAAACACAACTAATATTAATAGCAGAGGTCTTAGTATGTGGTAGCATTGATCTATTAACTTTATACACATTGTTTCAATTCATCATCCCTACAAGTACTGAAAAATCCAGAGTAATCAACTCCATTGCCTAAAAGAACAGAACAGTGGAAAGAACCAAGATTCCAAAACCAAACCCAGTATTCTTAAGTATCAGCATTCAATGTTTCTCACAACAGGGCTACATACATACACTGTACAGTGAATATATTTTAACAGTGGAAAGTGATGGCAAAGTAAATTTCATTCTATAAGAAATATTCAATGAATTATATGTAAATCTAATACTTAACCTAAGATATGAAACTTCCCTCTATTAAAAAAAAAAACCTCTAGACATACACAAAATACATTTTTTTGATAGCTCAGGTACCATGGCTTGGGATAATCCTATTTGTCAGTAATATAGCCAGGCACATTGTCTTCACAAGGTGAAGTTCTTTTGTTCATACATTTTTTCCACCATTAATAGATCTGGTTTCTCTTCCAGTGGGTTTGTAGTTGCATAGACTTACGGCCCCTAGATCACCAGGCACACCATACATTACCTAAGGTTTTTAGGTATGCGATGTTAACTGAATTAACATGATGTCTGATTGTTTGTATTTCTCTCTGAAAAGCAAACATCTCCAAACTTAAATCAGGCAAGATATTTTGGTGATAAAAAAAAAAAAAATGCAGGCTGGAATGATGGATTAGTGGTTAAGGTGCTTGCCTGAGAAGCCTAGGGACCCGAGTGTGATTACCCAGAGTCCATGTAAGCCAGAAACATAAGGTGGCACATATACCTGGAGTTTATTTGCAGTGGCTAGAGGCCCTGATGCACCCATTCTCTGTATATATCTGCCTCTCTCTCCAACATAAATAAACAAATTAATAATATCCTCTTAAAAAGAAAACAAAAGGAGATGCAAAGGGTCCTGGCATTCAGTCAGCAATCATACATTGGATCCATACATATTCTCCCATCTATGTGAGGTTATAAACTCTAGTGTCATGAAATTGAATGAAAAGTCCTGAATATAACTGAGATTCTGTGTCCTACATTTTTTATATTTTTATTTTTTATTGGTTTTAGAAACACTGTAACCAGAGTTTGGGGTCCTTGCCAATACACTTATGCCAATGCACCAATAAATTTAGAGTATCTTCAGATCCTTGTCTTATAAATTGAAGAAATAAAATCTACATACCAGAAAGTAAGACTTGAAGGGACTTTATTAGATTAGGAGAAGGGAAGAGAATAAATTACAGAGAGTTTCTTCCATGTGGAAGACAAGAAGGGAGCCCAAGAGAGAGGAGGGATCCCCACCACCACCATCTAAGCCCAGACTGAGAAGAGGGGGGCTAACCAGAGCAGGGACCTGAAGGTTCAGGAGAGGTGAACAGGCAAACGAGAGGCCTGCATACCTGGTAAGCATCTATTTATAATCTCATTGCGGTGGGCCTTATGCTTAGACTCAGGTGAGCCTGAGAGACAGCTGATTGGTCTGGGCTTGAGGGCTGGCTCAGGAACAGGTCAGCCAAGACTCCAAGTTTTGGGGCTAAGATTAACCAACCACAATGCCAGGATGCTACTTAAACCTTAATTCTAGGAAAAGGGAACTCCTTCCCATGGAGAGGTTCAGATTGTTTATGGAAAAAAAACAGATATGTGTAACCCTTTAGACAAGAGATAAGGAGAACTGTTCTTGTTCTGGTAGCTAGCAAAGTGAAGATGGCAAGGACAAGCCCAAGGAAATTCCTTTTTTTTTTTCTTTTTTAAATTTTGGAGCCCAGTCATCCTAAACTGCCTCAACAGGGTGGATATAAGACAAAATTCAAGTACAAATAATGTGAGAAACATCAGTTGGAAAAATGAAAACTTAACAGAGAAGGTAAGTACTATGTGATCCCCTTGATCCAGTTGCTATAATGGATGACTGGAGATTGAATATATTATTACATATATAGCTTAGATTTCTCCCACCCCAAGTGCCAGAGAACTGAGAGATGTTTTCACCAAGTCCAGAGTCATTTCTTGGGAACTGCTCATAGTAATGCCTCTTACCCTGTGCTGTCTTGTGATTGGGTAAAGCTGCAGAGACATTATTCTGCATAAGAGCACAGAATGAAGCTGAATGGTGCTCAGAGAGACTGGTGTCCTGTCCCTTCCACCATTCTGATTCACTTGACTCCACACTGAGTTATTCCAGCTCTCACCGCTTCTCTGTGATGCTATCTAGTTATAATTTCTCAAAGTATAAAAACCACAGTGGAAGCCAGTGGTCCTAAGGCCAAAGCAGGTATGTAATTGTGACGGTTAAGTCCTCAAGTCACCTTGATCAGATGAGGGATCCAATAAGACATTTGCCTCCTGGGATGGTCTGTGAGGGAGTTTCCAGGGAGGATTAGCTGAGACAGGAAGTCTGTTCTCAGAAGTGGGCGGTTTTTCCAGTGGGGGGGCTGTACTTAAGAAGCTTCAGTACAACAGGGAGTTTTTTTGTTTTTTGTTTTTTTTTTACTTTTGCCTGATTGCCTGTACTACCCTCTAGCGCATGCTTTTTGCTTGGCTAGTTGCAGGAATTTCTCTGGAATGATTGCTCCAACACCAATGAGAGTGGAAGAGAGGAGTTTATTTACCCGGGAACCGAAGCTGGGATCACTCCCAAAGAGACTCCCGTTTCTCAGTCTGCACTTTCATTTTATACCCTGCAGCAAGGTGGATTCCATAGCAGCAGAGCTGATACTATAGTAGCAAAGGTGAGGCAAGCAGGCTAACCAGGGCTTTACAAAAGCATACCTGGCAGTCGTCAGCCATGTGGTAAGGTTGCCAAGGGTAATGCGTATTTTATCTTAACCATTTCCTCCTTCTGACTGCTCTAGGGGGACTTTTCACTCCATTGAGAAAGGAGAAGTTGGGCCTTGGTGGCAACAATCAGCACCTACTATAATTCAGCACTTAGCGAGGGTTCTTTTCTACCTCACGCTTCCCTTGTTACTGGCTTGTGCATGCATTTAGCTTAGGGCTGTCCTCTGGAGACATTAAACCCAGTCTAAGTTCAGCTTCATGCACTGAACAGCCACCAAGTTCTTCCACTCTCCTGTCTGCATCCAGCCTTGTGGACTGAGCAGCTAACAAGACTTTCCAACTCTCCGGCATGCATCCAGCTTCAGGGATTGAGCAGTGGCTTGGTTTTCCCACTCCCCAACCTGTATCTATTTTTATGGACTGAGCAGCTATGCATTCTCTGACTCTCCAGCTTATAGACAGCTATTGTGGGACTGGCCAGTCCCTATCTTGTGAGCTAATCTAATACATTAATTCCCTTTGTGATACATATTCATTCAGTCAGTTCTGATCCTCTAGAGGACTCTAACAGAAACAGAACTGTTTTCTCTCTTTCATTTTAGAATTCCCTAACTCCTTTTCTTAGTTTTTATTTTATTTTATTTTTTTTGGAGAGAGACACAGAGAGAGACAGACAGAGAGAGAGAGAGAGAGGGAGAGGGAGACAGAGAATGGGCACACCAGCAGTCTCTCAGCTGCTGTGAACGAAATCCAGATGTGTGAATCCCCTTGTGGGCAAGTGCAGCATTGCACCCTTGCGTCTCTTTGTATCTGGCTAAATGTGGGACCTGAAGATTGGAACCCAGTTCTTAGGCTTAGCAGGCAGGCGCCTTAACCGCTAAGCCAGCCCTAGAATTCCCTAACTCTTAACCAGCACTAGAGCTGGTAATAATTGCAAGACCTTGTATAACCCAGGCCTTCATACTTAAGAATATAGGTAAAGTGTTTTCCTTCCATGATTATATTAATTGAATGCAAGCTCCAGAATCTTCTGAGTTCCTGACATTTGCCTTTCTTGCCCAATTAGAGCAGCACTCGAATGGAGTGGTTTTCCTGTTCCAGGATGGTGGCACCTGCTCTGTATTCTCTGATGTGATGAAGAATTCAAAATGGTAGACTGTAGGTTTAGTCAGAAATCTGTTTGGCATATTCTAGCAGGAACATTCTTCCTCTGGGTACAAGAACTCCATATATATATTCACACATGTAATCACTTAAGACTTGCATTTACAGCCTTCACAAATAAAAGGTACCGAACCCCTGCCATTCTTTTGTCCAGAGTGGAAATTTAAAGGCCATGAAATAACTCAATGCATGCCTGAGTCTGGAGATATCAAAGCCCAAAGATAGAGATTAAAAACCTCATGTCTTCAAAAAGCAGAATTAGAATCAAGGTCGACTAAACAGAGTGCTAAGGAAACAATGTGGGGGTTTCATAAGAATGCCAGTAAAATTGTACCTTCCTAGTGGGAGAAATATGAAAAACATTCTTTTTGTGTGGGCCGAAGAGTTAATGAGATAGGGAAACTCTCTCTAAAGAATGTCACTGTGGGGCTGGAGACATTGCTTAGAGGTTAAGCGCTTGCCTGTGAAACCTAAGGACCCTGGTTTGAGGCTCGACTACCCAGGACCCATGTAAGCCAGATGCACGAGGGGGCACATGCATCTGGAGTTCGTTTGCAGTGGCTGGAGGCCCTGGTGCGCCCACTCTCTCTCTTTCTCTCTCTCTCTCTGTCTTTCTCTCTCTGCATTTTTCTCTATGTCATTCTCAAGTAGATAAATAATTTTAAAAAAAAAAAAAAGAATCACTGTGGAAGATTCTCCTGAGTCAACAATTCTTGAAACCAATTGCATAAGACTATGAGGACAAACTGACTTGGTAAAGCCCAGGATCCCTGGGTAAAGACAAAATGCCATCAGACTTCCTGCTAGGTATGCTAGCTATCCTGAACCCTTTAAAGCTATGCACCCTTTTGCAGAAGTACACATTGCCTTAGCAATACGCTTTGGATTGTGTGTTCATTCTCTGTTCCTAGACTCATTTCTAATAGTGTGCCCACATATTAGGTTCCTAAATATATGTTTTTATATCAAGCATACCACATCATTTACAGTGACAAAACAATAAACCACATTCAGAAAAACAGTGCACTAGCCATGGGTGTCATATCGAAGACTGCCCCTTTGCAGCCCCATGGAAAGGCCCCTTGCAATTACTCTGAATTTGGCAGCATCTGAAGAGACAATGCATCCCATTGTTACCAATTTTACTCCTACTGCAGAGGAAGTACACTCTTTTAGAACAAGGGAATATTAAGTGGGCTTATAGGATGATAAATCCATTACTGTATGGCTTAAAAATAGAACTTTTGTAAACATTAGCTCACAAAGCATTAAAAACATCAAAAAGTGAGTGTATTTGATGTTTAATTATTCTCTTATTCTCTGACCACAATGTAATAAAAATAGAAAGTACAGAACTTGTTAGTAAAACAATGAGTCAAAATGAATGTTATGAAACAATACAACAAAAATCACAGAAATACTAAATAAAAAGTTATGGGAGCTGGGGAGATTGCTCAATGGTGAAGGCGCTTGCCTGCAAAGACTACGAGCACAGGTTGGATTCCCCAGTACCCACATAAAGCTAGATGTAGAAGATGGTGCATGTCTAGAGTTTATTTGCAGGGGCTAGCAGCCCCAGTATGCCTATTTTCTCTCTCTTTCTCTCTATTTATTTATTTGTCTCCACCTCTTGTATCTGGCTTTACATGGGTACTGGGAATAGAACCTGGGTCCTTAAGCTTTGCAGACTAGTGCCTTCACTGCTGAGCTATCTCTCCATCCCTATATGATAGATTTTTTTCTCTGAAGATGGATAAGCTTGCCGAAGTTCACATGAAGGAGAAAAGAATAATAGCTGGAAAGGTTTTAGAAAAGGGGATGGGATAGTTCTATATATATGAAAATAAATGCATTGAACTTTTATAAAGCTATGTCTACATAAAAGATTCAGTTCTGGCCGGGCGTGGTGGCGTACGCCTTTAATCCCAGCACTCGGGAGGCAGAGGGTAGGAGAATCGCCATGAGTTCGAGGCCACCCTGAGACTACATATTGAATTCCAGGTCAGCCTGAACTAGAGTGAGACCCTACCTCGGAAAACCAAAAAAAAAAAAAAAAAAAAAAAAAAAGATGCAGTTCTTACCTCAAAGGGGAAAGGGGATGAGAAAGTGTTTATTCTGGAGCCAAATATGAGTGACCATGGCCCAGGAACACAGATTTAGGTTACTCCAAATTCCAAGTTCCAATGTGTTCACAATTTCATGAAGGTTTTATAGTCACAGAACAAAAGTCACAAATCAAGGCACTTTTACATACATTGGCTGACCATCAGGTAGGCAGGTTGCAGCCCAGTGGGGAAATCTCCAGGACAGGTTTTAATAGTTATCTTACGGCATTCCTAGACCTTGGGTTGGTGGAAGCTGATGATCGTTCAACACATTCCAAAAAGGTTTCACCTGATCAATGTGGATGTTACGTCAAACACAGAGGTGGGTGATAATGGCTCTTGAGGAAGTAGCCCAGGAACTTAGGCTTTGGTATGGCAACATTCCATCAATCTGTGATCACAGGAGTTTTAGTCCATTCAGCCTTGCTGGATGTAGATACTTTGGGGAACTTTAGTTCACAGCTATAACTAATCATAGGAACAGACAAGTCATTTTTTGAGAACTTTGAACATAATTATCACTGGGAAATAAAGGCATTTATTAAATAGTTGGGAAAGTTTGATAAATTTAATTACATTCAAAGTTTCTGTTTCTTTAATGTCACATGAAAAGAAGCAAAAATGCACCACTAAAAGTGTTTGTGATAAAAATTTTATGAATGAAAAGATTCTATACAAGAATAAAAAATGACAAATGCATCACAATTTAAAAAGTTAAAAGAAATTAAAATTAGATTTTTCACAAGAATCTCTCTTTCCAAAAATGACTTTTTAAAAATTATTATACATTCATATTGAAGAATTTGATACAGGAACATCCTTAGGTGATTAAATGGACCATATTGAGGGTTGAGTGTGGTTTCAAATTGTACAGCCTGTGAAATTTACAGAGCCCATGCTTCTGTAATAAAATTTGACCTTGGTTTATTGGGAAGACAAAAAGGTTTGCTTTCTTAGCGCATAACAGAGAGACAGGTTCCCGGGTCCCTGAGACCTGGGCCTGAGGAAAATCAGTGCAGCTGAATGAGATTTGCTTCTATTGCCCGAGAAAGAACTTGTGCAGAATCTCAGCGGATGGGGCTTCGCTGAAGACTGAGGCTGGTGCACTCAAGACTGAGGAACAGCCTCTGGAAACAGAAATGTGCAAGTGTTCTTTATTTTACGCAGCAGACTGAATCTTGCAGATCTGAGAGTTTCTGCGTCTGCACACTTTGCTTAGCCTCTGGGGTGGATGCAACTTCCATTAAGTTCACAAATTTCCAATATCTCACAAGTCCTCAGGCTGATGTTTCTGTTTTTAAGGTCCAGCCTCTTGAACCATTTTAACAAATGCCTTCTCCTCATTTACAACCTAAAATAGACTATATTTAGGATTATGCCTAACTGGCAATGGGGCTTTAGTTTGCTAATGAACTCCACAGTCAATCTGAGACTAAAAATAGCTCTCTCCACATTAGCGGGAAAGGAATCCCCGTCCTTCTCCAACATGCGGAGTCCTATAGAGACATTTATTTTTATTATCTCAAAATTGGCCTGTCCTCTTCTCCTGTTTTGTGACAGCTCTGTAACCATGCAGCTGACAAGATGTAGAGGAAGCTATTTCTCTGGAGGACAGAGCTAATGTCTGCACTATTCAACCAATAGGCTAGGTGACAGGATATGAGGGAATACTTTTATTTTGTTTCCTTTTCTCAATTCTATCCATTGTTTTAAAGAAATGTATTCATTTCATACAGAGGAAAATGTTACATTAAAAATGTTTAAGACTACTTTTTCATTTCAGAATTCAATTTATTATAATAGCACAATCACATATTTTTAAGTGTCTCTTGTTTTTAGCTCCTAATTGGTTATAAAACAAGATGGAATGTATTTCTTCAAATATTGGTCCCAAATAGGCCAATTATTTGGATTTCTGCTTTTATGATTTTGATAAGTATATGTATGTTAATATTTTGATATAGGCTGAAATACAGCAAAAACTTGATATAAAAATATCATCATATAGATTCAGGATTTTGGAATTCAGCAAGGGTCCTTTGGAATTAATGAAGCCCACGTTTTGGTTTCTGTCCTAGCTTTAATAAAGAATTAATAAAGATGGACTCAAGAAGGATAGATTATGAATTATTAAGTTTACTTAGGGGGAAACCACAAATTATGGGGTTTATTTAAGGGAAATTATAGTCTAGGAAAGGAGAGTAAACATGTGGGGAGAAAGAAACATGCTTTCATGTGGAAACACTAAAGTTTATAAGGTTCAGTTAAGAGAAATTGAGGTCTTTAAAAAAGACTGGAGCAGAGCTGTAAGCACATGGAAAGTAGAATCTAGGAGCCTATGTAGGGAGACTTAGGAGGAACCCCCATAGCATCTACCCTGAATCTCTCTATGGAAGAAAGTTAAAAGGGCAAATGGTGCTGACTTAAGAATGAATAGCAGAGAGAAAAATATAATAAAGTCGCACTCATGGTTACCCTCAGTTTAGAATAATTACACAGGTAACAGGCCTAGAGTTAGAGAAAGCACCCATTGGTTGATCTCATAGTGTAAGGGGATTATGCATGTGGGAGATTATAAAAAGAGGCAAGTTGTCAATAAAAAAAGTTACTAAAAAAAAAGAGGCAAGGAGAAAAAAACATCCAGACCAAGAAACAATATTCTGCCCTATCCCCAGACAGGCGGGGTGAGAGGGGAAGGCACTAACGTGTATCAAAGCAGAGATGAGAGAGGACACACACACACACACACACACACACACACACACACACACACACAGTGAGAGTCCCTTCCAGAGAGAAGGGGGCTTGAGGGCACAGCCTTTATTGCATCAGATATCAAGTACATAAGGGGAAGACCGGATTGGCTAGTAAATGTGGATCATGGACCCACGGTAGCTCAGTAGACTGTGGGCAGCAGGAGGGCTTTAGATCCATCTCAATCAAACATGAGTTGCCACTTTTGCCAAGAGTTCCATTTTTGTGCCAGGGCCAGGTGACATGCAAAGTGGTACCTCTTGGTTCTCTTTGAGACCCAATCCCTAACTGAAACTGTCTGAAAGAAACTAGCTTTCTCCTATCCCCTCCTTCATTATGCATTATGAAGACTGAAATAGTCAGCTATAGTATTTTACAAGACAGAAAGTCTCTTGATGGTAAAATGTTTCACTATCTTATAATTACTTTGATATTATAATATTATAAGTGTCAATCTTTTCCTACATTTTAGGGATAAGAAATGGCAAATGACAACCTAAATAAAAAAATGAATTATACATTTTGAATTTACAAAAGTATCAATTAATATTGCAATTTTAACCAAAGGGGTATCCTAAATTCTTCTACATACAATAAAACTGTTTAAATGTTGTATTTGCTATTGAATGATATCTCTGTATATTGCAGTGAAAACTGTTCAAGGCTCTGTCTAAGGACTTGACCATTGAAATGAAAACTCTTAGGATGGTAATTTATATTTTTCTATGTCTCCTTCCCCCCTTTTTGCCTTTTATTTATTTCCAAGTAACCACATCATATTAGATGGGAAAATGAAGAAAGATGACACAACTCAAGGGCCCCAAAGGAAGGAAATCTTTCAAAGAACCCAGAAAATACATGGCAAATATGCCATGAAAAATCTGTGAATTGTATCTAATTCAGAAGTTCCTGAGTGTTTATAGAAGACTTGGTTTGTGTCTGTTTGTGTGCAGTGGTACACATGTAGTGTGTTCTATATTTGTGAGTACAGTTGTGTGTGGCCACATATGCAGATCGTGGCTAGAGTTATCAGGTATCTTCTTCTATCACTCGGCACCTTTCCTGCTTTATGAGATGGAGTATCTTACTGCACTCAGTTCTCACTAATTCCACTAGGCTAGCTAGCTAATATGCCCTGTGGGTTCACCTGTCTCTGACCCCCCAGAGGTGGGCCTACAGGTGTGGTTGTTGGGGGTCCTTATGTTTGCATAGCTCTTTACTTGTAGCAATCTCCCCAGCCAACGACTTGGTTCTTGATAGCAGTATGTCATCTTCATGTCTCGAAAGAATTAAGATCTTAGCAAATTTCACCAGCTGCATGATAGAATCTAGTCATCTACTTTAAATTGGGAGCCTTTAAATTTGTTCTTTGTAAGGCAGTCACTGCAATGTTATTTGTACATCTATTGCTTAAAAAAATAAATTTTGATGGTGACAGTTACATTATTTTTAGTTTTGCTCAGCAGCTGCAGACTATAATTAAGACAACTAAAATTTGTGAGTGACATTAGTTTTCTATAATATGTTATTTTATGTTAGTCACAAAAACTGTTGCTCTGTAGCAAGAGCCTATTCCCAGACCTCTCCATGCATGACTGGGACTTGGGCTAATATGATTTCCAGGAATTATTCCTCAAAGCACAGGAAGACTGCAATATCCGGGAATCATCTTCCAAAGCTTTAGAGCCCTAGAGCAGAGACTCTGTCCCTGGGTACTTCTTGCTGCATGTTATTTCCTAGTTGATTAATTTCACACTAGTCAAAGAACTGCTGTTTCTATGTGGAGCAATGTGTGATCACTTTGTTGACTTGCCAACTAGAATGTTCTACATCCCAAGGACAGGTGTCACACTTCTTAATCCTGACAATGAAATGTTTACATCTGCCATTGATCAATTGTCAGAATCTTTGGAAATGGAAAGAGAATAGAATACATTTGAGTCAACAGCATCCACAGCAGTTAGCTATAAAGTGCAGGATTTTAGTGGAAACAATGTGCCAAGAGAGAGAGTTGGAAATCTCTTTTGGTTTGGGGTGGTTTTAAAGGAGATCATGAAGGAAGACTATGTGAGTCTATCCTGTCTGATCCTCCTGGGATTCTGCACAGTCCAGTCCAGGAGAGCCATTTCTCTGCATGCCCAGACAGTCTTTTAATCAGTTGCAAAATGAGTTCTTTTCAGGGAAAAAAAGAGTCTTTCATGCTCTTTTCCAGTTCTGAGATTTTTGTGGAAAAGGTAATTGATTAAACATCAAACCACATTAGACCTTTTTAAGATAAGAAGTAGGTTTTCAATAAAATGATACAGGAAATGGAGATCCATTTTGGTCTTTTATACAACTGAATCATTATTGTATTAAAGATAAATATGTCAAACATCTTGGGGACATGGTATGTTCTCTTTTTCAGTGATATTCTGTTATCATTTGAATTAGGAAATGCTCATACTTCTTTAATCTACTTTTCTTTGAACTCAACCACTGTATTTGTGATGTTTTTATGTTCTTTGGAATAAGAGAACTGTAGGGAAGTTCATATTGAGTAATAGAAAGAATGTTGATTTTTTTCCCCTAGAAGATTAAGATCTTAAATTCTATCAAACATAGCCGATTCTTTCTAGGACTAGTATTATGGTTTAAATATGACACTTCAGTTAGTGTTTTTAACTACTACATATCACAGACACTTGATTCTACGAATGCTTTTCCTTGTAAGTAAGTAATTCTATCCAGAAAAAAAAAAGAGAATTCAGTAAAAATGAAATATTTAGAAAAAAACTTTAAAAAATTGGGTGTGGATATGTGTGTGTGCGTGCGTGCACGTGTGTACATGCACACATGCCACAGTACAAGAGTGGAGGTCAGAGGACAACTTCAAGTGATGGTCTTCACCTTCTACTTGGTGTAAGTCAGATTTATTCTTTACCAGTGCGTGTGACAGGCTAGGTGACCCACAACCTGTAGGGATTCTCCTCTCTCCACCTCCCATCTCACCATATGAGGTCTAAGATTACAGATACTCTCTAATATGTGTTATGTAGGTTCTAGGGAACTCAGCTTCCCCATTTACATGTGTGTAGTGAGTACACTTTTATCTATTGGGCTATTTCTCTAAAAGAGAAATGAAGAGGTAACAAATCTTATACATTGGAATCCACAAAACAAAGATAAAAAAAGAAAGAAAGTTCAGAAAACACAGAAATGGAAAATAACATGACATGCTCATTGATTGGAAATTTTACTATTGTTAAATGTCTGCACTATTCAAAGTGGCCTACAGATTTAATGTTACCTCTGTCAAAATGCCAAAGGCACTTTTTATTTTAAAAAATAGAAATCTCAGATAATCTGATTTGTAAAAATTTAATTCATCATTCAAATGAGCATCCTCATTAATGTAATTAGATTTCTCTCTTCTTACCTCATTCTCAAATTTGCTTATGGGTTTTCAATAGGCTATAAAAGAGAAAACTAATTTGTAGTACATACTTACTACTTAGGAGTGAATATGAAGTTTAAAATAGATAGTCAAGAATCATAGATTTGAAATGAATACTTGTGAAAATCAAATTCAAATAATGCCATTTTAGAAATGAGAAAATACTTTGAGTATTTTTTTCTCTTAGTAAACTATAAAGGTAAATAGCAAAGGTGAGGTCTGCAATTTTTTATTCCAAGCCCAGTGATTTTTTTAATTTTTTCATAGTGAATTGCACCTTGTACGTGATAACTATACCTTGCACAAGACTTATGATACTAAGCGCACTTGACTATGCACTTCTCAGAGACGATGTGTAAATGAATTATCTAGTTACAGAGTTCATATAAATTGATATAATCTTCAAGAATCACCTGCTTTTATGAGACTGGCCTTAGAAGGGACAGTTCATTTTTCTCTAATCTTTGGAAGATATTATTTTTAGCATCCTGCCTGTACTCATTATAACAATCCCTGAAATACAAAAAACTAAATAGGAGGTTATTATTTGTAGATTGAGATATACAGGAAGACAGTAAAATATAATTTTTAAAAATGGAGAAATCAGTGCAGCTTTGAGAGTAAATATCAACATAATGAAGTTTCTTGCCTTTGATCTGGTATTTCTTAGGCTCTGCCTGCACTTCTAACTCTGAATATGTCCTTTACAAATGAGTATTTATGGTCAACAAATTAGACTAACTCAAAAAAGAGGTGGAACTTCAGACAAACTGTGTTCTTATGCTTAGAGATGTGGTTCATGATAATGGTGAGTTACTCATCTCATTCTGGTCTATGTAGGACTGTGTTTACTCAATCTCTTAAGACGAGACTGTTAGTAACTATTTTTCCTTTGTCCTGGCAATTGAAATTCATTGCACCCATTTAAAGAGTTATGAGATTTCCCAGTTGAATTCTAGAGTAGTTATGGTGGTGAAGAACATAACTTGTCTCACAATATATTAATAGAGGAATATAATCTATCATAGTAGAGAAAGCATGGTTGTAGGTGTGGGAGGATGCTGCTGGCATTGCATCAGCCATCAGGAAGCAGAGAGAGCTGGATGCTGGGGCTCAGCTTGCTTTCTTCTTTTTGCCTTTTACTCATTTGAACCACAGCCAATGGTATGGTCAAACCTCAATTAAACATCTTTCAAAACACCTTCACAGAAATCTCCCTAATTGATTCTAAATTCAGTCAAGTTGACAATGGAAATTACCAGCATGTTCCTCACAATCATATAACCATAAATGTGACATTTCATGATAGCTTCCAAACAGTCTAATCTCTGTCTGTAGGACATGTTGCCACTTAACTCAAAGAAGGATTTGTAAAATTGAGCAGTGATGCTTCCCAAGAGAAAGCGTGTTGTGCCCCGGCTTCTCTTTATGCCCTTGTTGAATACCAGGCAGAACAGAAAGGTAAAGAAATCATCCAGCTTATCTTCACTTAGAGACCAAGATATACAGAAAAATTATCTGTGACCACTTTCTTTTCTGACAGTTTAGAGGTGACACTGATATCTGAGCACACCCAATCAAAAGAAACCAGAGTGGTTTCTTAAAGCCTTTTTCCAGTTTAGGCCTCTTGTATTTCTTCTTTCCACTTCCTTGCTGCCATGGGTCTAAACCAATGCTCTCTCCTTCTATCACATTATTCTGTCTCAGTGTTGTAACTAAGAGCTATGTGTGGCATGAGATCCTGGGAGATGCTGAAAAGTCACAGAGCAGAACTGAGAGACTGAGTTCATACATTGTGACAAGGCCTGGACTTTGAGTTACATTTAGCATTTTACTGAATATCTAACTCATACTGAGATGGCAATTACTCTCATTTCAGAGTAGATGACATTCAGTTAGTTTACACAAATAAGGGCTGGGAAGAAGGCTCAGTGGATCAATCACTTCATACACAAGGACACAAGTACCTGACTTTAGATCCCTAGAATTTATGTAAAAGCTGGATGTTGTGGGAGGTTTCTGTGATCCCAGCACATGTATAGGTAGATAGAAGGTGGAGACAGGGACACAGGAGGATTTCCCAGATGCTTGCAGTGACAAACAAACACACTGAATGTCAAGGAACAACCCAGAAAGCTGTCTTCTGACTTCCATACACACATCCTCACTCACACATATATGAAAACACACATGCAGACACACAACCAGAAAAAAAAAAAAAAACACTTAAGTAATTAATCAAAGCTCAGGGTAGTGGCTGACACCTGTAACCTAAGCACTTGAGTGGCTAAGGCTAAAAGATTGTCATGAGTTTAATGGTAGCCTTGGCTCCATGGGAAGTCCTAGGCCATACGCCAACAAACTAAAACAACAAGAATAAATAACCAACAAGTATATGTTGTTAAATAACAAACTGTATTTTTCTCCTTCTGATATGACTGTGCCAGGTGATACCTTAACGGAAGCTGCTATTGGAGAAAAGGTCAGGCATACCACACAGTATACTCTAAAACATCAGCATGGCAGAAGAAAGGAAACCTTCATAAGTCCAGGGTCAATAAGCCACAGCTAATGGAAGTCGTCCTGTCTCACAATCTCCCTATGGAGTGTCATGCCAGGTTAGTGTGTTTGTATCACACACTATGGGCCTTATTCCCATAGAGGTCACTTCTATTCTATGTCCTATATACTACAGTTCTTTATATATACATAACATGAAAATTAAGCACAACTTTCATTAAGATGAGATACATAGCCTGCTTGGAGTTTTTATTAATTTAATTTAATTTTTAAAAATTACTTATTTATTTGTAAGCAGAGAGAGAGAGATAGAAGAGAGAAAAACAGAGAGAGAATTGGCATGCTAGGGCCTCCAGCTATTGCAAATGGACTCCAGATGCATGTACCATTTTATGGAATTTGGCTTTACCTGGATACTGAGGAACTGAACTGGGGTGATTAGGCTCTGAAAGCAAGAGCCTTAACGGCTGCTAAGCCATCTCTCCAGGCCCCTGTTTTGTCTTTTAAAAGTGTCTAATATTTACAAGAGTTTCCTGGGATTATCAAAGAACTGGAGCAGCTGGGAAATGTTAGGTCCCTGTTTGGTTATAGATCCCTGATTGAGGTAGAAGTATTCAGTGCCATGGTACATGAGCCTGGATATGGCTGATATCTGGAAAAAGGAGTCATTCAAGTCCCTACTAGCATGTGGTGCAGGCAGTCAGCAGACAGCTCCCGGTGTTGTTTTCATACTCTCTTGGTCCCTAAATACCAGACACACTACCTAACATGGAGATATTAGCATGCGTTCTCTCCTCTCCAAGGATCCCATTTTGGAACACTAAACTACAATAGTGCTATAAAGCTTTTGAAAATTGCCCTTTGGTCATTAACATGGCTAATGGCAGAAAGTCATCAGAGTTAACTATGCTAATGTGCACAATTGCTACTTCAATTCACTAAATTGTAAACAAAACTGGGAACAAAACTTGGCTTCCCTCTTTCTTCCATCTTCCACTCAGGTCAGGAATGTGAGGCGTAGAAGCATTGCGCATCTTGCCCTGGGGCTCCTGTCATCAAATGGAAATGCAGAGATAAGAATTAGACTAGGCTTCTCTCATTTTCCATACCACTGCTCCTCTTCCTGCCAGGAATGTGACTAGAGTGTGAAAAGCAGAGGCATTAGCGTAGTGAGGAATCCAGACAGAAATTCAAACATATCTGTGGCAGTACTGATTTATATTTTTTGTTGGCAGCCCATGGATTTGGGGGATTAAGGGATTTGGCATGCCAAATACACTTTACCTGCTTATGCCTCTCTTTCTAGACTCTGCAATGCCTATCTCTAAAGAACCTATATATAGGGCAGTATGCTGAATACACTGGGAACAAAAGAGAGGGGGGCAATTCTTGCCACGCAGAAATCTTTACCATCCAGATGCAATCCTGGGCATTTCTGACTACAAGAGTATCATCGCAGCTGTGTGCAATTACTGCTATAAGCTGTTCAGCATAGTATTCTGAATGTTGGAAACCAGTGCATTGTTTAATCGTTGTAATTATTTTAAAATGAAGAAAAGTTAAACATGGAAACAAATCAAAATGTCCATGTTAGGGAAGATTTGAACATGGCTTCATTGAACAAGGGGCCCCAGGGACTTTATTGGTAAGTCCTGAGAACTCCACTTTGTTGCTACTTCACAGTACTTCACATAGATTCTGCTTCTGGAAAGACTTTATCCAAATGAAGCAAGTGCTTTCTAAATCTTTTCCAGTTGCACATTTATCCTGATTCTCTGAATAAAGCACCACCTTCTGAAAAAAAAAAAAAAAGTAATCATATTTTTAAAAATTATTTTTGACAACTTATTAAATGTATATAATGTATTTTTACCACATGCAGTCCACATTACCTTCTCTTAACCCTCTCCATTTCCAATAAACTACTTGTTCTTCCCATCTATTTCCCATTCTACTTTCATGTACTTTCTTTAGTCTTTTAAATTAGAGTTGTTGGCATGAGCATGGGTGGGGGATTATTTACTGTAATATAGGCAATTTACCAGGGGTTACAGCACTGAAGAACTGCCCTCTACACATCTATGTAATACCCACAATATAGTGGTGCTCTCAGCCTCGATAACAGAAGTTTCTTTTCGCAGTGGGGAGAGAGATGCATATCTTTGCAAACTGTTGAGAAGAAGTGACTATTACACGATCAGCCCGTAGCATGGTATCTATATCAGCCCACCTCTGTGGCCCAGGAACAATGTAGAAGAATGAGCAGAAAGACTATTGAGAATTGGAGAATGGGGAGAAGTGCTATAGACAACTTTCTTCTAGCTATGAAATGGTTGTTACACACATGAGCTCACAGCTGACATGGTTTCCTGCCCAAGATTGAGCCCATCTACCTTCCTTCATGGATGGGGGAGTGCCTTACAAGATTCCTCTCCTCCCAGAGTAGCTATTGGTAAGTTAATGGGTGCTGGAAGATGGGGAGACATTTTATCATTTTAATAATAATAATACAGCAACTAAATCCAAAATGCATATTTTAGGGGCATGCTTTTGATCATACCTGAAGTATGATTAATTTCCAATCACTCTCTAAGCAGCAAATCTCAGAGTTATTTTAAATTTTCAGCATTAAACAGAGAAGCTTGTGTGTGTGTGTGTGTGTGTGTGTGTGTGTGTGTGTGTTGTGCAAGTATGTATACATATGCTGATATGTGGGTAAACGAATGTGTAAGTGTGTGCATGTCTGTGGTGGCTGGGGATTGAGGTCTGAGGTTTCTGCAGTCAGTTCCTGGTTGCTGAGATATCTATCAAGAATCAACTTATGGGATGAAAGAGACTATTTCAGGCTTACAAATCCAGGGGAGCATCATGAATTGTGGAAAAAGCTGGCTCCTTTTCATATCCAAGTGGTGAAACACCACACACAGCCAGCACCACAAAACCACCAAAGATCAAACTGCTCTCCCCACACCTTAGGCCTGAATCCAAGATCCACCACCAAACACACTTTAGGGCCCCAGTGACACTTCCTCCTTCCCAGTCAGGCTCCACCCACTGGAAACGGATTTGGCCTGAGTCTATGGGAACATTCATTCAAACTACCACGCGTATCTTCCATGGTCCCTCTCCCTCTTATTTTATTGAAACATTTTTTTTTTCCATTGATTCTTAGATCACTAATTTGGCTGAAATACCTACCCAGCAAGCTCTCTCCACTTCCTGGTGCTGAAATTACAGGTGTACACTGCCACATCTGGCTTTCAGGAGGATTTGGGGATCTGAACTAAGGTCCTTAATTCTTGCTTATGATTGTGCAACAAACACTTTACCTGCTGAGATATTTCCCAGCCCCAGTTTCAGCATCTTAAAAGCAATACCATATTTATTTCTTTCATAATGCAAATTAAGGATTGTACCAGAGAAAAGTGAATGTTGAAAGGAAAAGCTACAAATTTAGAAATAAATGGGCCAAGAAACAGAGAGCAATGCACAGAGGCACAAATCAGAAATACATTTACTGATGCTGGAAAAAAGAATCGTGTTACTCTCCACTGCATAAAGAACCTAGGGTGATCTGGGTAACCTAATTGACTATCACTGCCGTATGTGACATGGCCATCAGAAAGGTCAATGCAATTTGGGGCTGGCTATGCTGAGTCATCACTTCCAGAAGAGATAATGTTCTCTGCATGGGCAGGACTTCTCCCAGGAAATATGTAAGTGCTTATCAAGGTGAATTTCAGAATAGACACTGATGGACTTCCGATCCAAGCACAGACAGTCAGAGACATGCAAGATGATTTTCATGGCTGTGAAACAGCTCCACCCTGTTCATGTGACCTTAGGCCTTTGGGGAGTTTATTTCTACACAGTGACCCTAATTTAACTTGGCAGGTGTCTGTGTGCAGAGGAGCAGCTTCAGATGTGTGTTACTAAGATAACTTGGAAACAGATACAAAGAGTTCTTCTAAGAGGCTGGGAAGTCAATTTAGAGTTGGAGATCTTCAATATTTTAGGGTATGCTGAGAAATATGTTGCTCTTTCTGCATGTATAGCAGACAGGGCTTCTCCTCAGATCAAATCCTTAACTCCTTTACAATTCTGCTGAATAGAAGCTAAAGGCATTGCCATTTCTTCTTAGACTTTTGCTTCAGAACATTTTGAGATTTGGAAAATGGTAAAGAATCCCTGAATGCCCTATAACCAGTGTTTCCTTTTATTAACATCTTAAAAAGTTGTTACGAACATTTGTCACAAAGAACCGCTAGTCAATATTATTAACTGAAGCACATACTGTATTGATAGTCCCTTTATTTTTTACCTAATAGTGTTTTGCTGTACCAAAATTTCAGTCAGGAAACCATATTACAATTCACCATATGTCTCCTTGGGCTTTTCTCGGTTGTGATAGTCTCTTAGGCTTTTATTATTTTTGAGGAATTGGACTTTTTGCAGAGTAATGATTAGTCATCTGAATGAATATCTAATAACCAAAGTCAGACCAATGTAAATAACAAAATACAGTAATGATGGATTATGATCCCAAATATAACAAACTTATGTGTGAGTCCATATCAATATGAATGAGTGTACGACCAATTGGAATGAATAAGCAGATAGAGAAGAATAGACACATTTTCTAGAGCAAAGAATTCCCATGTCAAGTGCTGTTATATGTGTAATTACTTCTTTCAAACAGTACCATATGGAAAGATAGGGTAACCTTACAGTGGGGAAGATTGACAGACACTCCTTCAACCAGTTGATGAAGTTTAATATGAACAATGATAAGTCGTGTTGATTGTGCACTTGACATGGTGTGATGAAAATGGGACATCTCTGTGGTCATCCTCCCCTGAAAAAATCCTGAGACTAAATCTAATTAAGAGGAATACATCAGGACCTGGAAAGATTGCTTAGTGGTTAAGGTAGGTGCATGCTTGAGAAGCCTAAGGACCCAGGTTTGATCCTCCAGGTCCCACGTAAGCTAGATGCACATGGTGGCACATGCATCTGGAGTTTATTTGCAGTGGCTAGAGGCCCTGGTATGCCCATTCTCACTCTCTTTGTCTCTAATAAAATAAAAAAAATAAAAATAAAACCTTTAAAACCCAGGAATAAATAAAACCTAACTGAAACTTATCTCCTGTACAGTCTTTATTGGTTGCCACAAGGACAAAAGGGAAAAGCATAGTGTTGGGTACCTACCATTCAGTTTGAAGGGACAAGTTGCAATGATCCTCTGTATCCTTCACAGTTCTGTTTCTTTCCCATCTTCCCGGAGAAGCTTAGTGGGTAGAGGTGCTAAAACCTGAGGATGCAACTGTTTTTCCTCCTTGTTCATGTTGGAGACTCAAGGAGAAGTCTCCATGCTGTGTGATCTGGAGAACTAAACAGTATACTGAGTTTCTTCCTGCTGCTTACATGCCAGGTAGGGATAGGCCACAGCCATGTCAGATCTATGCTATCCCCATGTTTTGTGTAAAGTGACAAGAGACCTGATCAACAGCAGGTAATTAATACCGATATGCAGAATGAAATTTAACACAGAAATGGTCTAAGTCTATAGCCCAATAAATGAGTATAGGAGGCAAAGCCATTGTCATGCTGTGGCTTTGGGAATGGAGAATGGAAATATGCTATTGTGGTGGTTTGACTCTAGTGTCCCTCATAAACTTAGGTGTTCTGAATGCTAGGTCCACAGTTGATGGGTAGATCTTTTATTCTCCTCCTTAAATCACCAGCATCATTGCAGGGGTTTACTTTATAGGATGAATTTCAAATAGTCTTTGTGAAAAGACTGTGAGGCTTGCCATTATTTTTCTGATGGAGACCATTCATCAATACTAGCTCTACTCAGACATTATGAACACTGCCCTTACATAGTTATTTTGAAATCATAAGTCATTTATAGTGTTATTGGAATCTTATTATCTAAATATAGCAAATATTTACTACTGACTAATAATAAAAGTAAATTAAGTTTAATTTTTTCATATAATTTATATTCCTTAACCTGCATATATATCAGCATATGTATATGCTCACTTAAAAGCATATGTAAATATATTTATATAAAAGTATATATATATATACTTTTAAAATACTTTTTTATTTTTATGTATTTGGAGAGAGAGGAACAGAGAGAATGGGCACATCAGGGCCTCCAGCCACTGCAAATGGACTCCAGATGCACCACCACTTTGTACATCTGGCTCCATATGTGTACTAGGGAATTGAATTCAGCTCCTTAGGGTTTGAAGTCAAGCACCTTAACTGCTGAGTCATCTCTCCAGCCCATCTAAATAAGCCCCATGCGCGCGCGCGCACACACACACACACACACACCCATTTAAAAGTTGTAAATACATACCATAACTTGCATATCTTAAAGTTCTTTAAGTTCTTCTTAAAGAGATTTTTCATTAATCAACTAAATGGATTAGCTGGACAAAATCACCTAGATAAAAATACCTGATGATTTTTTATATGATTCTTTGGATATTTTTTTCTTTGGTGTTGGGGGGGGATTGTATTTGGATGCCTGAGAATTAATTTTTAAAGAAAGTCATTATTGCGAACTTTACACTGCCATCTAGTGATGAGTAAATTCTAATAAGTGGAGATGGGGAAAGCAGGGAACCTCCCCAGCAAGTCTCTAGCCTGTGAAACATTGACCACCCTCTGCAATTTTAGAGAAACTCTCATTTTAGTAACTCATGTTTAATATCAAGTTCTACAGTTTCATAATCTATACTCCAACCTGTAGGCTGGACTTTGAAAAGACTGAGCTTCTGTGCAATGTCTCCCACTTTCTTGGGGTTACTTGACAGTGGCAAATATTGAGTACTCACCATTTGCCAGCCACTAACACAGCCTTATGAGGTTTCCATTTGTGTTTTGCTCCATGAGAAAATCAAACGTTCATTAAACCATTGAGACTAGGTTCAATGCCTAAGAAGGAAACTACAATGGCCTCTTACTTAATGTTTATTTCTAGCCACTCTCATCCCAGCACACACACACACACACACACACACACACACACACACACACTCCTCACTCCTGTTCAAATATATTGTTCCATGACAACTTAGGGTTACCTTTGTATAGAATCTACCTTGGTTTCTGTTTTGTAAATGAGGCTGGCTTCCATCTTCTGGATCTGACAGTTTTGCCAATTTGGTTAGGTTGCCTTGTGAGATCTAAGAAATTAAGATATTGCCTTTAGCTTCTGTAACTCCGCTTGCTAACGCTCCAGCTTGACAGTAGTACTGCCATTTTTAAGCAGATAGCCATTATAGCAAAACAGACTGCCATCTGAAATAAAAAAGCCCAGGCCTGACTCAGATGAGGAACTTGTGGGCTCATGTACTGACCTTTGCTTCTTTCCCAACCCCCTCCCTCTCTCTTATTGTTCATTCCTGGGAAGTCTTAGGACATCCCGGAGATAATAAAGAATCTGCAAACAAGTGGCTGATCCTAGATAAGCAGCTCAAAATGTTCCCGCGCGCGCGCTTTTTGAACCAACCATTTCAAATGTTGCAATATGATGTAACTGCTGTATCCCTTCTCTATATAAACCCTTTCCCCCAAGAGTGGGGGCTCTCTCTCACACTCCCACTGCGTTGCTTTGTGTGGACAGAGTCCCAGTCTAGGCTTGGTAATAAAGAATTCCATGTAATTGCAGTCGAGCTTCTCGGTCTTGTTGTCTCACTGGGTGACTCCCAAGGACCCCAACCCACATTTGGGGGTCCTGGCACTACAGCCTGGCTTTGTATGTTTTCATTATTTAATGTAGTCAGATTATGTCCTTCTTGCCATAGTTTTTATGAGCAATTTGAGATCTAATCTTAAATTTTAATCTATTTATATAAAAATTGTCATTATTCTTTTTTCTGAGAGCATATACAATATGAAGATGAGGTTAATTCCAGAAAGGTAATGTGGGAAGACTACCTAATTGTGGTTTACTTTTAAAAGGAACCAGCTGCATTATCTAAGGTCTTAATTTTGCAACAAAATGTGACAGTAAACTTGCACATCACAAACAAATTCTAGGCAACCCTCACAATCTGTTAGGCGACATCATGCAGTTCAGGGAGTCAGGTGAGGAGGTTGCGTTGTGTGTTTGTTACCAGAGCCGTGGAGCACAAGGAGATTGCAAAGTGCCTATGTGTTTTGTAGTGATGGAATTGTAGCTTTGTATTTTGAGTGGTGACAGAGTACTGTGTCATGCAGAAAAGAATACTTTCTAGATCCAGATAGAAACTTAAGTTAGGAAATGTGCAATTTTTAAAAATAAAATGAGTGTTAAGATAAAAATATTCTCTTGAAATCAGAACAAAGAGACTGCTCTGAGAATTAGGGAAATGAAGGACACGCCTACTCTTGTAAACTAGGGCCTGCAGATTATGCATTCTACTATTTAATTGCAAAGTGCATTTAAGAAGCCTTACTCCATTCATGCTGCTGTACTAAAATGGCATAGACTGGAGGTCTTAGAAATAATAGTTTATTTCTTTTATTTTTGGTTGCTGGGAGTTCCAGATCACGGCCAAGTTCTAGTGAGGTCCCTCTTCTAGGTTGTAGACTAACAACTTCATACTGTGTCCACATGTGGTAGGAATTGATAAATGTGTGGTGAATTGAGGGTGCAGGTGTTAAAGGTGCTTGCTAGCAAAATCTGATGAACCAGATTCAATTTCCTACTACCCACATAAAGCCAGATGCACAAAGTGGCACATGTGTTTAAAGTTTCCTTGCGGTGGCAGCAGGCCGTAGTATGTCATTCTGTCCCTGCCTCTCTCCATCTCTTTCTCTAAAATATATATATATATGGAAATGTTAAATGTGTTTGTTGGGTTTATTTTGTACAGATGCTACTCCCATTTGATTCATTAGCGGTCTGATATCATGACATCATCACCTCCAAAAGAGCCCTATCTTCCATCACCATAACTATGGCAGTTAAAATTTCAGCAGATAAATTTGGGGATGGGAATGTAGACATTCAGAGCATAGCAATGGTGGTCATTTATAAAATTTCCTCACCTTTGAAAATATTTAAGGAGTAAATGTTACACTAGAATGCAATATGCTTGTGGAGAATATGGGGCAATGGTGATTTTCCTGTAAGAGCTAATCTCTTGATGTCTCAAATATTGCTCACCATTATTTGCTAATTATGCAGGTGCTATAAACTTGAATGCTCACTCACAAAAACTTCAGGAAATGATATTTGTAGGGACAGTTGTCCTGTCCCTAGGAATTCCCCTTTTGGGAAGCCTTCAGCTACAGATCACCAAGCATGAAACTTTTGTATTTTTTTATGTCACTGACATTTTGAATTATCATATTTGGACAGCAATAAAAGTTGTACGTAAGATACATAAGTATGAGGCTATCTAAAATCAGATTTTAATATTTTAAAAACTCAATTTTCTCTGAAATTTTAGCTTTCAGTTTAATGCATTCTGTTTCAAATGGTATTACATAACTTCTAAAACCTAGAGGTAGATACAAATAGGAGGTATTATGTTAATATGTTTTTATTGGTAGGTTATTGAACTTAGAATTCAAAACTCCCGGTATTTTGAATAGCTGACTTTACATTGAATTTCATTACATTCTATAAACTTCTCTGAGAGGTCACTCATGTGCTCTTAACTCCCTTCTTCCTGACCAAAGTGGATGTGTTCCTGTACCCTCCCTCAGGAGCATCTCTTACCTCTACCTGCATTGAATCACTGCAGGAGCTCTGTCTGGTCTTTGTGAAGCTCCCCATGGAGACATGAACTGTGAGAATTGACTCACATCTACAGTTCCCCAAGGGTACCCTTGAAAAGAAATTAAACAAATCTATATCAAAAGGCCAAGCATGTGCCCCTAAATTTTGAGAATTTTCCTATCCCATATATTATACATGCATTTTACGGATTATTTTGTATTACACAGAAGAAAAAAAAAAAAAAGCTCTGGGTATTATACAAAGGCCATTTGTCTTCCAATAACTGCAGCTTTCCTTATTATTTCTCTGTCTAAAGAGGGTTAGTTGAATATACAGGATGGAAATAGTATTGAATTTGAAGTTATTACTGTGATATAAAATGTTACATAGACAGAACTAACACTAGATGATGGAGTGAGGAAAGCTGCTAAGAAAGAAAAATAAGCTCCCTCTGAAGCTTTGACCAGTGAACTCTAGCAATAGTCACTAAACAACATCCTGAAGGTTCCTGCCACAGTGGACTGAATCCCTTGGAACTGTAAGCCAAACAAACCCTTCCTTCCTTAAACAACTACATTTTTAAAAGATACTATTCATTTATTTGCTTCTTTTTGTATTTCTATTTTTTATTGGGAACATTGACATATGAATGTATTGAACATCGGTCATATTCCCATCAGGTTATACACTTAGGTCCCCTCTCTTTTGCCTCATTCCACTGTGGGGTTAATGATATTTACTGTGAAGTCAAAAATGCACATGTCAGCCACTGTGGAGGGAGGACACAAAGCCTCAGAGTACACTCTCGCACCCTGTGTCTCTGAAATCTACCACCCTTTCCCCACAATGTTTGCTGAGCCTTGGAGGGCATGTGATAAGTCTCTTTTAACATTGAGCTCTCAACAGCTTCTTCTTTTCTGCTTTGATGAGTTTTGAGTCTCTTCAATGTCTATTGCTATCTCCCTAGAGGAGGTTCCCAGGTTAGCTGTGACAGCAGCATTCATCTTTAAGAGGCCACTTCATCTTTACTGTCTCCAAAGATCAGGCATATGTGATAGACCTGCTTTGTCTTGTATTTGGCAATTGAGTTTCTTTTCCTGCCATCATGGAACAAAAGTTAAACTGCTTCTTGCAGGTATTTGGACACAGCAACAAGTAAAGTAACTAACACATTGTCTGTTCATTTAATTGCAGTTATGGTATTCCCCCTTATTAGTAAAACAATTGCTATTTGAGAGCACATACCAAGAAAATCAATTGTATAATTTATATTTACCATTACATTCACTGTCTTTCTCAGTTGTGTTTTCAGTGGGTCTTAATACATGTGTGTTCTTATTTTTGGATGTTTCAGCTATATTTTTTCCCAGTAAATAGAAGACTATCATTCTTCAATGCTATCTAAACAGACAGAATGATATCAATTTTCCAGTTGCAATACTCTTTCTATATTGGTAGTGATTTTTGGATAGGCTTAATGGCACATAATACGCCCATTGGAAAGATGTTTTAGGGGACTGGAGAGATGGCTTAGTGGTTAAGTGCTTGCCTATGAAGCCTAAGGACTCCAGTTCAAGGCTCCATTCCCCAGTACCCACATAAGACAGATGTACAAGGTGGCACATGCATCAAGAGTTTGTTTGCAGTGGCTGGAGGCCATGGTATGCCTGTTATCTCTCTCTCTCTTTCTGTCTCTCTGCCTCTTTCTCTCTCTGTCTGTTGATAATAAATAAATAAAAATTTAAAAAGAAAGATATTTTAGGCACAAGATGTAGAACTCAAAGTGCCTGAGTCATGGCAGTGCTCTTGAGCTCTAAGTTCTGACCCTTCTGGAACTTTAGACAAACCCCAGTAGCTCAGGAAATTAAACAATCACTCAACCATTCAGATCTCATGAAGCTGAAAACCTTTTTCACTGACAAAAATACAACAAGCAGAGCCTATAGATTACCACAGAATGGGAGAAAATTTTTGCTGGATACACATCAGACAGAGGGCTACTGAAATCTACAAAGAACTCAAAAACTTAAAACATTAAAAATCAAACAACCCTCTCAAAAGAGAACTGCACAGGGAGTTCACAAGAAAGAAAGGCAAGCACACACTTAAGAAAATGTTCAAAATCCCTAATCATCAGGGAAATGCAAATTAAAACATCTATGAGATTCCACCTTACCCCAGTAAGGATAGCAAACATTAAAAAATCTAATGACAACAAATGCCAGAGAGGTTGTGGAGAAATAGGAACTCTCATTCACTGTTGGTAGGAATGTAAGCTGGTACAACCACTATGGAACACAATATGGAGAATCCTACAAAGGATGACTGTAGAGGTACCAAGAGACCCAGTTATTCCCTTACTGTGAATTTACCCTGAAAGCTCCAAGCCTCAGGTCAGAGATATTTGCTCAACCATGTTTATAGCTGCTCAATTCATAATAGCTAATAGGTGGAATCAACCCAGATGTCCATCATTCGGTGAATGGATAACTAAGATGTGGTATATCTACACAATGGAATTCTACACAGCAGTAAGGAAAAATGGTCAAACTTGGAACAGATCATTTTTAGCAAACTCACCTAATCACAGAAAGGTAAGCATTGCATGGTCTCACTCATCTGTGGCTCTTAATTTGTATTTTCCTGAGATGCTGACACACCTAATAAACATCTCGAAGACTGGACAATAAGGATGGTAGGGTGGAAGGGCAGGGAAAGGGTGGTGGGGGGGACAAAAAACTGGACCCAAATGGAAATGGTACCATAAAATCCTATATCCTCAGAAACATACTAAAAAGTCAAACCTGCATCAAGTGCTTAGAGAGAAAACTTGAATCACAGGGGCCTGGAGAGGGTATGATGAAGACTAACTTCAATCTTCTCCTGTTTCTCTTTTTATCACTCCCTCTTCTCTCTTTCTCTTTCATATTACCTATACTTTTTCTTCCTTCTTTTCCCTTGGCACTGACCTGTAACTCCCAATACCAGCATGTGGTTAACATCCACAATGAGCTGTTGATCAGTGAGACCTACAAGGTTTCCCAAAAGAAGACAGATTTCTGTCAGAGTACTTGATGACTCATCAAAGGTTATTGGTAAGACCCTACTGCTACGATACCATATGCTGTTTGGACAGAACATGGAGAGACCTGGCTGGAATATGGAAGAGATTCAGTCCCCAGACAGCTTGTCTAGTGCCAGAAGGTGCTACATAAGTGACTGGGGGAAAACGACCAAGATCTTTCTAAGCATCTCCTGGTCTAAGCTACTCAGCAGCAAACAACCTGACAGGATGCTCACACAAGAGCAATAGTGGCACACAGCCATGGTGGGTAACCAACTGCTCTAGATTTGGCTAACAGATCTGCTCAGTGGAATGGAACCCATACCTGGAAACGGGAAACAAGTCAGAACCATATCCAAAAATGAACCCGTTCTCCAATATTAAGCTCCCACCAATAATGGGATAGGAGAGGGCCTACACCTATTAAATTCCTTCTAAAATAATAATGGTTATCCATGTATCTTGCACTGACCTCACTCTCCATTAGAAAATCTGCTTCTCTCTTTCAGATGGATGCAGAACCTGGGGAGAGAATCAGCCCATCGCACCTCAACAGGGCACCAGCTGAAGCCATTGAGTTATAGGGGAAATGAGCAAGAGTGCTGCTTTATTTTTGAACCTGGCACCAGCACAAGGGCGAAGGAGATAGACACAAAGAACACTCAACCCCTATCAAATCAGATATCCAGAGATACAGAGACTCACAAAACCTCATCACTGAAATAGACCTAAAATGAACAGAAAGATTGTTAGAGCCATGACTTGGGTCATTATACACAGAGTCATTGCCTCTCCCACTTAACTGATGGCTATCCCCACAATGCAAGACCCAAATTACCCATGGGGAGAGAACAGGGAGAAGGTTAATGATGGTACAATCATGGCTGTCTATATACTATATACATAACCAATAAAAATATATTAAAAATAGCAAATGCCTTACCACATTTCTGGGACAGGGGTTCATAAAACAAAATAAATAAACATACTTTTATGAGGCAAATAAGAGGGTTGGAGATATATGTCAGCAGCAGAGTGCAAGCTTAGTATGCGTAAGGCCTTAGATTCAATCTCCAGTACCACTAAAAAAGTAAGACAAAAAAATAGTAAATACAACTAACGATGTGTTATTATTAAACTTTCTCTCATGCTGCCAAATATGGATCTCAATGGTTATTATGTAGGAAGGGGAATTTATAAAGTTTGAGGTGTAGTCACTCTAAGTAGCAATGCAAAGGGAGTAATCTGAAATCCTTAAAACTGCTGATGCCTTGAAGCCAGAGATTTCAAGCTGTTAATATAATAAATAAGAAATGTTTTCTTGGAAATTGAAACCTTTGTTCTAGATGTAGTTGGTTATTGTGGCAAAAATGTGGTTATATTTATAATGGAGGAGTGGGATGTCATCAAACACACTCAAAGATCTGATTCCCAATGCAGAGAAACCATAACCCGCCTCTTCATAGTGGATGATGAACATGAAAGGCACAATGCTCTTTTTCCACTCTTAGAATATATTTAAAACAACAACAACAAAAAAACAGTGCACTTAATTCGTCTTAGAATTGGTGACGTGAATTATCTACAACCTTCTCTTTCAGATCCCTTCAGACTTTTAATATGAATGGTTTTGGCAATGATGCTTGAAAAGTAAGCTTCTTGCTGCCTCCCTGAGCCCCCAGGGCTATCAACAACACTGGAAGGCTCTGACATTTGTAACCTATGGTGATTACTTTGTGTCATCAGGACATTGACCCATTACCAAATCTGTTTCCATGTCATTGACTATATGAAAGGGTATATCTAGAAATTTTATTGTAACAAGGAGATGCCACATAACAGTCCAACCATGTCAGTACAAGCGGAAGGGTCCACACACACAAAAAAAGAAAACAACTTCTCCAATAATCCCTCACTCTTGGATACATGCAGGGTAAAGAACTATAGAGGAGAACCTCAAGATTCTAGGCAATAAGGAGGTGACAAAGTGGAAGGAAGCTAAGTTCCATAACTTCCACACAGAAGCTTGTCAACCCTTCTACATGAGACCATTTCATGAGCAAGCAACAAATCTCCATTGCTTCATACCACTAGATTTTGGTTTTGTTATAGCACTGAGATTTTCTTAAACCAGTCTATCACACATCACATTAGCTTTAAGGGTTAGTCAAATTTTCTAATGATTTGACATAAAATTTTAGGATTAGATACAATATCTTAAGCTTATACAGTGCATTAATGGGAAGGTTAGCCAATGACTTTGGAACTAAGATATAGTTATTATGTACCTGTTAAGATAAAATCTTCCAAGAAATATCCCTTAATTGGATTATGAGAATGGATGAAGGTTGCTCAGTTATGAACAAAGAAAGAAGAGGGAGGAGAAAACTAGTAAGAATACACAAGTACATTAGTAATTAACAGTATAACTTTGATGGCTAATGCCCATCATTCTGCTCAAAGTAGAAGAGAGGCTGCTGGAGGTGCTGGGAAGGCTATGAGTGATCTAAGACTCAGAGGGAGCTTCATGTGGAAGGGGGTCTAGGAAGTGAGAGAATGAGCTTCCTGGGACTTAGCATGTCTGGGTACAGGAAAGCAAAAGGAATAACTCTAGAAATAAAAGGCATATGCTCTTCTCTTACAGGTAAAATTATTGAAAGGCAGTATATCTGGCTATGTGTTTTAGTGCTATGACCAAACCCCTGACAAAGTTACATAGGAAGGATTCAGTTTAGCTCATAGTATGAGAATATACACCATCTAATGTCAAAAAAAAAAAAAAAAGCGTGGAGGCGGTCAATTCTGTAACTGTGGGCCATATGGAAGCTGCTTACTCATGTCTCCACAGATCAGGAATCAGAGAGCATGACAGGAAGGAGCAAAGATAATACACACCACTTCATCCAATGAGGACCTACTTCATGAAGGCTCTCCAACCTTCCAAACTAGTGTTACCAGTTGAGGCTAAGTGTTGACACAATATGAATTCATAAGAGATGTTTCACAATTGTGTTATAATGGCAAGAACTTAAAATTAAAGCATCATCATTCTGTCCTTAGATAGTTTCTGAAAATAAAATTATTAAATTTCTAAAAAGTAGAGTGAATACAGAGATGAATGTGCAGTAGTATATGCCCCAGTGATATATTTGATGAATTCATATTGCTAGACTTGAAATGGAAGAAGAGGATTGTCGTAAATACCTCATGCATACATGTATTAGGAAACTCATTTTGAACCTTTGTAGACTTAAGTTAATCTGAAAAAGTAATATTAAGATTAAAATTGTCCAATTAAAAATGCAGGAAATAAAAGGCAGCAATGTAGAAGTTAAATAAAGGAAGAGATTTGGGAATGTATAAGTGTTCCTTTAAGGAATAGCAAAGTTTAATTTTATAAACTTTGTTCTGTGACCTTGATTCTCTTTGAGTAGCAAACCTGCTAGAAACTGAGAGAAGACAGAAGACTACTTTGAGAAAGACTCTGAGGCAGCTGGTGAGATCACTCTACCTGGGAGGCAGTGAAGGAAAGGAAAGTCCTGACCCCCAAGCAGTACCGAGGTCAGAGCCACCTACTTTCAGGGGAAGACTGAACTGAGAAACTCCTGAGCCCCATGCTTCATACCATTTTAGAGAAATTTTCTGTAAAAGTGACATTAACCCAGTTTCTATATTTAAAAAAATATATTATTCTCTTTAAAAAAATTATTTATTTAATCATTTGCAAATAGAGAGAAGAGAGACAGAGAGAGCCCACACACCAGGGCTTCTGGTCACTGCAAACGAACTCTAGATGCACGCACCACTTTGTGCATCTGGCTATTAGGCTTTGTGGGCCAATGCCTTAATGGCTAAGCCATTCTTCATCCCTATTATTCTTTTTTAAAAAAACATTTTCTTTTACATTAAAACTAGGCTCTTAGTTATAAAGAACACATTCATGAAATCTAGAGGAGTATGATTTACAAATCTCTCTATGCTCTTTGTAAAGACTGCTATGTTGCCATATTATGTATCTAAAATGGTCTCTGAACATTGAACAGTGCCATTGAAGGAATAAAATGTCCTTCCCATTGAAATACAAGTTATGGACTGTAGAAGATGGATTAGCAGTTAACTCACTTGCCTACAAAGCCAAGGACCCCAGGTAGATTCCCCAGCACCAAGTAAGCCAGATGCACAAGGAGGCACATGCATCTGGAGTTCGTTTGCAGTGGCTAGAGGCCCTGGCATGCCATTCTCTCTCTGTCTCACACACATACTCTCTCTCTACTTCTGTCTCTCTCTTAAGTAAATAAAATATATTTTTAAAAAAGAAATGCAAGTTACGTTATTCCAGAAAATTCTTGAATGTCATAAACTGTAAGTCTTTCAAATTAAGTTTATGTTCAATGATAAATATCTTGCTTTTTGCTTGCTGAATTAGCTCTTAGTAACTAAATACTTCTTGCATTTTTACTTGTAGTATTTTACAATGCAATATATATGTGTACATATAATTGACTAATTATATTAGAAATATGTTTATATAAATGTACTATTTGAGTATACGCATACTGCACACACACATAGATTCAACAAATCACACAAAAGCATACATAATGGTTTCTGTAAAGCCAGCTCAGAAGTACCTTTCTCCCCACCTTTATGGTGCCATGAGTTGGAATTCTGCCGCATACAGCTGCCAATGTTTAACCAGAGAGGACAGTCATCTCATCAACCAGCATCTAGAGTCAATGTCCACTGTCTACTCCATTGCTATCTAAGAGTACTTCCTGTGAGGAAATTCATGGAATCTGTTTTGAAAAGAGAAGGAGAGAGAGAGGAGGGAAAGAGTGAGAGAAGGGGAAAAGGAGAGATGAGAGGGTGATCTGATATGGCTCAAGATGTGGTTTATTGTCTTCCATATTTACAATTATGTAATACCAATACTTTTTATTTACACTATATAAATTGTCTTTCCAAGAATTGCGATAATTTTAATAGGCCAACAATTCATATTGACTTCTGATATTTGCAGCTAATTTTTTATTCATAACCGGGGTTATTCTATGGCAAGTTTACTGTTTCTCTGAAATATTTACTTTGAGTTCTATATTTGGACACTCATTTAACTTAGTTCATAAACGCATGCAACATGAACACAAAGGCAGAAGAAACAGACATATATGCAAAATAAAAAAAAATCAGTGAAAGCCAGGTGTGGTGGTGCATGCCTTTAATCCCAGCACTTGCAAGGCAGAGGAGGGAGGATTATAGTGAGTTTGAGGCCACCCTGAGACTACATAGTGAATTCCAGGTCAGCCTGAGCTAGAGTGAGAACCTACCTGGAAAAAAAAAAGAGAAAGAAAGAAAGAAAGAAAGAAAGAAAGAAAGAAAGAAAGAAAGAAAGAAAGAAAGGAAGGAAGAAAGAAAGAAAGATAGGTCAGTGAATTCAGTCTCTAGCATACATCTCACATCTTTCCATTCTTTATTATTTGGGAAGAACTTAACAATAAGACATTAATTACCCCATATGTTTGATATTTAGTAATTTCCTCTACAATGTGGTAACACCCTAATTATAGGAAATGATAAGGATCATTTAATACATGCAAAATGCTCATAGCACAGAGGAATTAGAATGTAGATGGGACTATAATACCTTGCTACAGAATATGGGCCAACTGCAGGGAGATTCATCATCCTGTGTTACTGGAATGTTTGCACAGTGTTAGCCCACCTCACTTCATATGCATAAAATGTATTGAGTAAGACTGATAGCAAAAATATATTAATATGCGAAGGAAACAAACAATAAAATTATGTGGTTAAATTGCATGAAAAATGCGACCAGTTGCCTCTTCTTGTGCTGTGACTAAATGAATATAGACAAAAAGAACAGGGATTTCAAATATCAATGTTGCTACTGGCTCTCTAAAGACAATTATTTGTTAAGCTGGAATTAAACCAAAAAAAAAAAAATCCCACAATAGCATGAAATGAACTTTACTTTTTAGAACAAGCATAAATTTAACATCATGCATAAATTGGTCATGAGAATTCCCAAGAAGCAGTATCGTTCCAGATATGCCAAGCTTTCTTACCCTTTCTCCTTTAAGAATGAGCTCCTCTGTCTTAAATGCCCTGTTAACCACAGGTTTGACTCAGGTAGAACTCTGAAGGAATGCCCCCATTCTGGGAGATGCAGGAGCATCCTTTGCAGCTATAGAGATTTTGAGTTATTTTCCTTGGAATAGCTTCATCAATGAATAAAATCATGTATGTTAATATTGACAGAGGAAAATAATAAGTGGGAGATTCTGATTAAATCAACAGAGATATTATCTTTCAATCATTATTGGTTTCATTTAATCTAGTAGAATAATTATTCAAGTCTTGAATGTCATCATATCTGGATTTTCTGGGGACTCAAACAGATTATTCTACTTGGGTTAGAATTCCTGGACATCATAAGTGTATTGACATTCAAGTGTATTACTTTAGTGACCTTAAGATTGTTGTCAATGTCCTAAGTAGTGCTTCTGTTAAAGATGTCTATAAATAATATAACCATGCTTGTTAGGGAGTTCATAACCTTAACCCAATTTCATGAATTCTTCTCTCTTGGTAGATGTTCTTGTGAGCTTTAAATTCACCAAAGATGGAAAGGAGGAAAAATAAAGCATAGGAAGTGAAAAAGAATTAAAATCTAGATCACATTTCAGAGCTCCCCAACAGTTCACTTGATGAAAATCTTATCTGATCAACACCATGTAGTCTGTCACAGTAACAGACTTGTCTCCAAATAGCAGCAACTTCAATTCATGGCAAGATTCACATGGAATGTCTATCTCCAAGCTTGATTCCAGAATTCCTCTACTTTGTTCAGCCCAAAATAGTTTATAAAGGTTGTGGGAAGTTAGTTACAGCAACAATTGCCTATTTTGAAGCAGAAGATAAGAATACCGAGTATGGGTATGAACAGTTTGTAAGTACACAGACATCCGAAGAGTGCTTAAAATTATTTCATTTATTAATTTGGAAGCAGAGAGAGATACAGAGAAGAGAGATAGGTGGAGGAGAGGGGTGGGCACACCAGAGCCTCCAGCCACTGCAAACTAACTCCAGATGCATGCACCCTTTGTGCACTTGCCTTATATGTGTACTGGGCAATCAAACAGGCCTTTGCAGGCTTTACAGGCAAGTGTCTTAACTGCTGAGCCATCTCTCCAGCCCTGTTGTCAGAATAGTTCTATGGCTGCATCTAGCTCTCGAATATGGATAAGTAATGAACCCCTAGTTACAAAGAGATTAAGAAAACTGAGACAAGTGCTAGAATTGGATTAAGAAACCTTTAAAAATATTTACTCCCTTTACATACTTTACTGTGGGGTTCTTTTGAAGGGGTGATAACAGAAACACAATGATGATGCAAAATTTTATGGGTTTTGCATATGCATTATCATATAATCTTCAAAGATTCACCTGTCCCCACACCCATGGCCTACTTTCTCCATCTCAGGCCCACCTCCTAATTTCACCACTTTTCAAAAGAACACCACCAGCTTGACACTAAACCTTCAATGTCAGAGCCCATGGAAACATTTCATGCTGAAATTATAATGGGTTGTTCAATTAATATTTAGTAAAGTAGAGAGTCCATTTCAAACACTCATTCTAGGTTCAATATCATTTTCATAATGGTTTTACAGTTGCCATACCACTCCAAAGTAAAGAAGGTCTTACTAATTGATATCTTCAATTTACTATTACAAGCTTTCCATCTTGAAAATGAAACAACCTTTAGTATAAAATCAATTTTATATTGGTTTGAGGTAGGTAGTAATGGAGCTTTTCAGCTGTGTAGACCATTTAAAAAATGTGTTTTGTGGTGGAGAGATGGCTTAGCAGTTAAGGTGCTTGACTGTGAACCCTAAGGGCCCATGTTTGACTCTCCAGAGCCCATGTAAGCCAGATGCACAAAGGTGAGTCAAGCGTGAGGTCGTACATACCCACTAGGTGGCCCAATAATCTGGAGTTCAATTGCAGTGGCTGAGAACCTGGTGTGCCAATTTTCTCTCTCTCTCTAAAATAAATAAAAATAAAAAAATGTGTTGTCTGATTTAATTTCTGTGATGAACCCACTAATCACATTGACTTTAAAAATATGAATATAGTGCTATGATCTCAGGTATGATAAACATGGACTGGTAAATGTAACTATACATAAATCAGATCATTACATTTGCTTATTTATTTTTTCACTGCATTATATGAGATCAAAACAGACAGACTTGGTTCTCAAAACGTGGGTGGTAACCAGATCTAGGGATCAGGAAAACAGCCTGAGTCAACATTAATGGCTCAGCCCTTGGACGCAATAAATACTTTGCCAGAATTAAAACATTATGCCTCCTTAATCCAGCAATCTCAAAGAGTTAAAAATATCTACTGTTGTTGCTATTGAAAAGCAATTGCTACATGAGCTTTTAAAGTTCTCTACATAATTTTCATTCCTCAATTGAAACCTGTCTTGAAAAGAAAATAAGTAGCTATTTCTGTTAAACTGATATAATTCTTTTTTCCCCAGGGTAAGTTAAGAAAATAAATCTTTCAAATATTTTTATTAGTAGTAGTAAATGAGCATTTCTGTCTAAAAGTGTTAACTACTAACTTAAATTAGCAATGTTGAAAAAATGTGAAAATAAATACAGGAAAATATGTTTTCTCCTTAATATGATGAGAAGGAAATAATAATGATAAATGATAAAAATAAAAGAACATTAATAAAAGAATGAGAGAAGCATACAGTACTATTTAAAATTATATTACAATGGACAAACAAAGTTATTGGGCCATGTCCTAAGTATTTAAACCTGAAGAAAATGTGAAAATGAGCAAAACAAATACATTTCAAAGAGCTTCAAGGATTAGAGTGACAACTGGGTGGATGAAGTATACCAGGAAGTGAGGCAATTGTATGTTTGAGCAAGTGGGGTGTTATATCTGCAAGAGGCTAAATGTTATTCAAACTCTGAGAGACAAAGTAGAAGTGCATTGCCAAATGAATATACAGAAATGAAAGCAAATGCAGTATCTAATTGTGAAACAAGCTAAAGCTGTGCAATTTACACTGAAAGTCAAATTTTTATGAAATGAAACTGGATAATGTCCATCAAAAACCTACACCCAGGGCTGGAGAGATGGCTTAGAGGTTAAGGCGCCTTTTCCTAAGCCTAAGAACACTGGTTCCAATCTCCAGGTCCCATGTTTAGCCAGATGCAAAGGGGCGCAATGCCGCACTTGACCACAAGGGGGCACACGCATCTGGATTTCATTCACAGCAGCTGAGAGGCTGCTGGCGCGCCCATCTCTATCTGTCTTCCTCACCCTCTCTCTCTGTTTCTCTCTGTGTCTCTCCCCCCAAAAAAAAAACCTACACCCAATCTCATATGAAAGCAGAACAATTATGGGCTGTATATGAAAATATGAACAGAATGAAATGGATGGATATTTATTTCCCAGGGTGTGCTGGCCTGCCAAAAATTCTGAAATGGTCAATGTAAAGTTTTCCAAAAGAGAGCTGTGAACCATTTATTTGAAAACTTATTAAGTAAATAGGCTGTTGTTATTTCGTATCAAATGTTATATGCTCAGGTTGGCTATTTACAACAAATTTTAAGGAGGAAACAATACAGAGAATTACATGTCAGTGAAATCTTTCTAAAATACTAGGGTTTTTTTTTTTTTTTTTTTCATCGCAAAAATTATTCCGAAGTTTGGAATTGCAGAGCTTCATTGACTGAGCCAAACTAAGCAGTGTTGCATTTCCTAATAGTGGACAGCGTTAAATACCTTGGGCAGATGAAGAGTCTGAGAAATTCTTGGTTTGTCCTGTTAGAAAGAAGAAATTGTCTTAAAATCAATGTGACCAGATAACAGCTCTGGCTGGGTTCACTGAGGAATAAATCCCATTCCCACTTAATAATTGGACAATAAACTAATGGAACTGGTAATCAAGGCAGTAATAAACCTTCAGAAAATGAAGACGTGGTTGTTTTTGCTTGAATGTGTTCATGCTTTTTGTGTAAGCACATATACGTGCCCTTCTGGTGCCCCATGTGCTCATCTGCAGCAGGTGTGTAAGCCTGTGATGGCCCCAGTGGGAGCCCCACTGAGAGAGGGGTACAGTTAGGGTGACTGGACCCCTGAAAGACAAAAGGGAAGTAAAGTTTGCACTTGCTATAAATCAAATATGATCTGTCTTCTTATCTTTTGCCTAGCTCCCTAGGCCTGCTTTTCCACAAACAGCAAGGACCCCTCCTGGAAGGGTGGTCTTTCATAGGTTTTAAACATTGTGCTGGGTCAAATACAGCCCTCAGAACTTGATGCCCCAGCTAACCTCTTCATGAGACAGCCCCTAGCCCTAACCAACCAGCTGTCCCTCTCATTCGCCTGAGCTGGAAGAGAGCCCACCACCAAAAGATTATAAATACCATTGCCAGGGAGGGCAGGCTCTCTGACCACTTGGGAACTTCCAATTTTTGGGTGAGTTTTCCTTTGGCTGGGCCTGGGCTGGCTTGGCCCAAGCGCAGGCCCATCCAAGAGGGCCCTATAGCCCTTACTTTCCACATGGGCTCCTTTATCCCCGCCAACTCCCCACATAACAGGAGCTCTTTGAACTTTCTTTTCTTTTTTCTTTCCATGCTTTTTGTCCAGACCCTCCACATGGGATCTTTAGCCACATAGGTGCCTTTCCTTAGCTCTGTACTTCCCTCAATACATATTTTAATAATTACTTAAATTATTAAATTATAATAATTTAATCATTATCCTTCTCAGCCTTCTTTTTCATTCAATTTTTAAATTAAAATTAGAAACGAACCTACAGTTTGAGATTCAAGGACTTTCCTGGACCCTTAGCACCCTGTTACAGTACTACATTGCTCTTTCTCCCATTCTTGTTTGAGACATAATCTCTTGCTGATCCTGGAGTTTGCCTTTTTTTTTTTTTTTTTTTTTTTTTTTTTTTTTTTTTTGTGAGCTCCAACAGTTCTATAGGATTGGGGTTACAGGTGCACATGGTCATGCTCATTTCAGTCCCCCACCCCAAGCTCTCATGCTTTTGGAAGAAACACACTTATGGATGAGCCATCTCACCAGCCCATCAAGAAAAGTTCAAACATACTGAAGAAAGTTTGCTTTAAAAGAAAGGTTAATGGCAAGACCGTACTGTTGAAGACAGCATACGTGTGTGAGAACAAACACAGAGAGACCTGGCCAGAATCTGGAAGAGGGTCAGTCTCCAGACAGTTAGCTAGTCTAGTACCAGAGGGTGCTACACAAGCAACTGGGGGAAAATGGCCAACATCTGTCCAAACAACTTGCAGTCTAAAATACCCAGCAGGAAACAACTTGACGTAATGCTCATACAAGTGCAGTAGTGGCAATCAGCCATGATGGGTAACCAACTGCTCTTGATTTGGCTAACAGATCCACTCAGTGGAATGGAACTCATTGCTGGAACTGGGAAATAAGTCAAAACCAGGTACAAAAAATGAGCTCAGTCTCCAAGATCAAGATACCACCAAATGTGGGCTAGAGGAGAGCCAATGCATATCAAATTCCCTCCAAAACATATATGATCATCCTTTCTATCTAGTACTAACTTCTCTCTCCGTTGGAGAATTTGCTTATCTTTTTTAGATGGACAAAGAGCCTGAAAGGAGGATCAGCTAACCACACCTCACCAGGGCCCCAGCTGAAACCATAGAGTATTGTGGGGGAAGGGCAAGAATACAGCGTGCATGGCGATTGCGACACCAGAAAAAGGCTGAAGGAGATAAACAGAGAGAACATCCAGCTCCAACTAAGCCAGATATCCAGAGACACAGAGGATCCCAAAACCTCATCACTGAAACAGAACTAAAATAACCCCTATGTGGCTCAGGGAAACTTGCAGAAGAGGGGGCGGAAAGATTGTTAGAGTCACAAGTTGGGGCTTTATGCACAGAGACCGGGGCCTACACCCCAGAACTCTTGACTAACCTCACAATGCATGACCCACATTCCCCATTGATGAGGGTCCCTTTGAAAGAGGGAGGACAGGGAGGAGGACAATGGAACCAATAATATGAATGTAAAATCAGAATAATATAAATTAAAAAATATATTTAAAAAAGAAGACTAGCCCATTTAAAACCAACAACAACAAAAAACGGTTGTTTTGAGCTCAGTTAACTAATCATTCAAACACAGTTGGTTTTTTTTTTTTTTTTTTTTTTGGTTTTGCGAGGTAGGGTCTCACTCTGGTCCAGGCTGACCTGGAATTAACTATGTAGTCTCAGGGTGGCCTCGAACTCTCAGCAATCCTCCTACCTCTGCCTCCCGAGTGCTGGGATTAAAGGCGTGCTCCACCATGCCCGGCTCAAACACAGTTTTATTGTGCAAATGTAGCGGCATTACCAACTCTCTTTCCAATACATTGTCCACCAGTTGCTTACACCAAAACGCTGAGTTCCATCTGCGACTCCTTTCTTCCCTTCATGTTCCCTGACTTTCATCTCCTTGTCAACATCCTATCTCTCCTCCCTCTTAGTGTATCAGCCTCACACACTTACGGTTCTGCTTCTCATGTGGTCAATGCCAGAGTCACCCTGCCTTGAAAGAGACTGAATACGTGAAGCAATGCAATGTCTTGTATTTTGAGAGCGACCATTTTGAGAAACCCAAATTAAATTTCCAAAATTACTGCCTCCCAGAACTTGGCAATTGTTACAAACTGGATCGATGATTTCCTAAATAAAATAATAGGTAGTTGTTTAGATCCCTGCAAATGTCCTTTACCTGTGGGAATAAAATTTTCTATGATGAGCACAAAGAAGTGTTGTCTCTAGAATCACAGCTCTGGTACATGATGAAGTACGTGCAATTTTCACCATCTTGCACACCGTTTAATGCCCATTCACAACATTACCCATGGATAAATCCACTCCAACATCCACAGAACTGAATAATTTCACACACTTTTTACAGATACCCCAGTCATAAAGCAAGGCTTGCTAGAGTTAAAACAGTGCATTCTATTCTGAAGTTTGAATGTCATGGCTGACAAGTAGAAATAAAATGATTAATGGACAATCTGGGAAAATGGACAGTGTACCCAAGCAAATAATCACAGGTATAGATTGCACTGTCTCCATTTCCAGTTTGACAAGTTAAATGTACCATCTCACCATAGAATCCTTTGTAAGGACTGTTTGTAAAAACATCCAGACTTTTTTTTTTTTGTTCTATTTTAACTGGCAGGTCATAAATAAATGTTGACATGACATTACTGTGTATCTGTTCCACTTCACCAATTTTTTGGACTTTTTCCACTTCCTGAAAAAGACCGTTCATGACAACAAAGGAAAAGGTAGTAGAAAGATTTTTTTTTTTTAACTCCTGGGAGCTCAGTTGCTGACTGAAATGTGTCTCTATAGAATATGAATAAGTGCAATATCCTAGAACTTCCCTTAATTTCTTTATAAATGAAAGACTATATAGTTACTACAGCATATCAATATTTTGTTTAAGCTTGAAATCCCTAATTGTAATTAAAAAGCATTTTGTTTTAATGGAGACATTTTAATTTTAATGTTTCCAGTACATCAAGTAGAAACATATCTCCTTAATATTATTCTATGGTTTTTTGCACTTTCTTATAGTGCCACAGAGATAATATATAATATAGTAATATAGAACAGCTCTTTTAGATATTTTATGTGACTTATGTCAATTCCCTGTGCAATTTATTACTCAGAATATAAACATACATGAATTTCTAATTATTTAACAACTTTAGTCAGCTTTTCTTTTGAAAAAGGAGTGAGACATTCCACTTTATGAATATTAACTTTGAGCTGCTTAACTAGCCTACAAGTGGGGAAATTGAATAGAACATTGGATACAGTTTTGGTATTTAATGGAGACAAAATGTTAATAATGTCTGGCAAATAGTTTTGAGTCAAGTCCACCAAATAGATCTGATTGTAGAACATAAGGATAATGAATATATCACATGAGTAAAAGCAATGGAATAGTTTGAAAACCCAAGTATGTAAGAATATACTAATAAGGTAGATACATAGACAGTTACCTATAATCATTAAAAAAGAACACACTGGGCTGGACAGATGGCTTAGCGGTTAAGGCACTTGCCAGCAAAGCCTAAGGACTCATGTTCAACTCTCCAGGTCTCACGTAAGCTGGATGCACAGTGATGCAAGTACACAAGGTCACACATATGAACAAGGGGGCACATGTATCTTGAGTTTGATTGCAGTGGCTAGAGGCCCTGGCCCACCAATTCTCTCACACACACTTAAATAAAGGCCAGTCTGTTGGGCTTGCCTCAAAAAGAAAAAAAGAACAACAACAACAAAAAAAGAGCACATTGGACCAGAGAGACAGTTCAGGAGTTAAGGAGCTTGCCTACAAAGCTTAACAGGCTGGTTCGATTCTCCATTAGTCATGTAAGTGCAAATGCACAAGGCACATGCATCTGGAGTTTGTTTGCAGTGGCTAGAGGCCCTGGCAGGCATACACATTCGCGCTCTCTCTGTCTCTCCCTGTCTGTACCTCTCTCCTTGCAAATAAATATCTTTTTTTGTTGTTGTTTTGTTTTTTGTTTTCTGAGGTAAGGTCTCACGCAAGCTCAGGTTGACCTGGAATTCACTATGTAGTCTCAGTGTAGCCTTGAACTCATGGTGATCATCCTTCCTCTGCTTCCCAAGTGCTGGGATTTAAGGTGTGCACCACTACGCCTGGCTCTAAATATCCTTTTTTTTTTTTTTTTTTAAGCACATTATGATGTGAAATTGGTCCTTTTGCAATTAATTTATCTATATTTAATTTAATTTAATATGCTTTATTTAGAACTGAAAACAATTTGAGATCCTGAAATTAAATGAAACAGAAGTTGGTTGTGTTGAATTCATAGGCAGCAGTATAGGGGAAATAGTACAATGATATTAACCCGAGAAAAGACAAGACTTGTTTTCAAAAGAAACCAAAATAATATTGGGATCACATATGATATTCTAACCTAAAGGTTTTAATAATAATATTATAATATCAACGTTTATCTGTTCCAGTTCCAGGTTACATTATAAATAAGCATATTCACTTTTGTCGCAGCAAAATAAGAAAGGACTTTTAGAACAAAAGGTCAAAAAAAAAATCCGCTTACATGAAGCCAGTGTATCTATACACTGTAGAGTTTGTGTTTGTATCTGTTCCAAACACTTCCTGTAACACCTTAAGGTCCATCAGTACAACTTCTCCTATCCATAAAACACGTACAAGACAGAGCAAGTGGGAAAATATGTTGTCTCTGCATCTAGTGGCTGGCCTCCTTAGCAGTTTTGGAAGATCATTTACAGTATTTCATATATGCTAAGTAATACTCTATGCCAGATATCATAGAGTTAAGGGTCCAAATACATACTGTGATCATTTTATCTTCATTGCTGAGTACTTCTACCAGGGAAATAATAGCATGAACTGTTTCCATTAATTCCATTAAAAATTACAATATGTGGCCTGGGGAGATTGCTCAGTGGCTCATGGTATTTTCTTGCAAAGCCTGCTGGCCTGGGTTCAATCCCTCAGCACCTATATAAAGATAGAGTCATAGTGGCACATGTATCTGGAATTCTTTTGCAGCAAATGTGGTCCTGACATGCCCATTCTCTATTTACTCTATTTCTATTTTTCCTTAAAAATAAATAAATGAAAATATACTTAAATATCATAAAGTTTATTGAATAAGTCATGAAAAGCCAAAGTTTCAAGCAGAAAATATATAAAGATAACATGTACTAAGAATGTTGCTCATTATTTATTTTTCTAGTAAATTACTCCTCAGTTAATACTAATTTTCACTAAATTGTTACCCCGTAAGTATTTTTTTTTTTTTTGAGGAAGACTGATAGAGATGGGCTCGCCAGCAGATGCGTCCGCCCCCTTGTGGTCAAGTGTAGCATTGCGCCCTTGCGTCACTTTGAATCTGGCTAAACGTGGCACCGGGAGATTGGAACCAGCCTTCTTGTGCTTAGGAGGCAGGCTCCTTAACCCCTAAGCCATCTTTCCAGCCCATAAGTAACCTTTTAAACAAATGAAAAATGAATGGATCACATAAAATGAAGAGATTAGCTTTTGATACCTGGTTTTAAAATGTAGTATGCGTCCCTTTTAAAAATACATAATCTCTCCATGATGTAAAACAAATTTTTAAAAATCTAATCTAGCTCATTAAAGTGAAATGTTTCCAGTTCTAAAATGTTTTAATGTCATTATCTTTTAAAAGCTTGCATCAGCATTAAAGTGACATGCTATAATTTTGAAGAAAATGGGGCAGATCAAAGAGCCTGTTTGCAAAACTTGCTCCTTTTCAAAACGTTTAAAAGTATATTTATTTATTTACGAGGAAAGGGGGCGGGGAGAGAAAGAAAATGACATACCAGGGCCTCTTGCCATTGAAAATGAATTCCATAGGCATGTGCTAATTCCTGCATCTGTCTTTAAATAGGTACTGAGGAATCAAGCCTTGGAAAGCAGGCTTCCAAGCAAGTGCCTTTAACCACTGATCAGTCTCCCCAGGACCAAAATTGTTTTGTTTTACTTTTTTTTCCTGGTTTTTCAAGTTAGGGTTTCACTCTAGCCCAGGCTAATCTGGAATTCACTATGTAATTTCAGGGTAGCCTCGAACTCGTGGTGATCCTCCTACCTCTGCCTCCCAAGTGTTGGGATTAAAGGCATGCGCCACCATGCCCGGCTTGTTTAACTTTTTAATGAAGGATGAATATTAGCCACCAAAAGCTGAGGCTTTGAGAGTTTGCCTTGCACCAGCTAACTAGCTTGCATACAGATTTGAGTGTGAAAACTTGCTCACCTCACAAAAGAGGATGATTTCCATACTTTCTTTTCTTAAATTTATTTATTTATTTATTTATTTATTTATTTATTTATTTATTTATTTATTTATGAGAGAGAAAGAAGAACTAAGAGAATAAGAGAGACAGAGAGAGTGAATGGTTGTGCCAGGGCCTCCTGCTACTGCAAATGAAATCCAGATGCATGCACCAGTTTGTGCATCTGGCTTTATGTGGATCCTAGGGTTACTCAATCCAGGCTTGGCAAACAAACACCTTTAACTGCTGGGCTGTCTCTCCAGCTCTGATTTCCATACTTTCACGTTGTACAAACTTTTGTATTGTGGATACAGAAACTCTCAAACATGGCTGATGGGAATGTTTAAATAATAGAGCCACCATGGGAAATCTCATGGGTATCTCAAATGTAAACACACACCATATTACTCAACAATTGTACTCCTGGCTATTATTTCCACAGAAATGCACAATCACATATCTTCACAAATATATATATATATGTTGAATGCTTACTGTATATATGTGTGTCAGTCTTAATCTAGATAGTGACAGATGCTAATTACATCAAGAGGCACTTTTGACATCCTCTGTCCAGAACAGTGGTATATCTTGTCTTCAATGATACAATTATACTTAGAATAATTATTAAGCATTTACGTAGCTTTGTAACTGACAGATTAATTGGCATGCCTTTATCCCATTTTAATATGAGTAAAAGATACTCTTTGTGGTAGTTTGAATATATGGTCCCCAATATATTCAATGTTTTATTACTTTATAGTTTGCATCTACAATCACCTTGCTAGAGGCAATGTCACTGGGGGCCGATGTGGAGGTGGCTCTGAGATTCCATTGTAAAGATATGCAAAGTGTGCCTAATAGGAGTTCCTGAAATATGCTGTGGCTGGGCAGTAGTTTTTGCTCTGTGTGCTGTGTGGCAGGTTGGATTTTCTCTCTTGCTTGGCCCTGTGAAGGCAGGCCAGCTTCTTCTGCCATTATGGAACTTCCCCTGGATCTGTAAGCTTCAATAAATAATATCCCTTCCTCCATAATTGTGCCTGGTCTGGAAATTCATCTCAGCAAACCTGAAGCTGTCTGCTACATTCTTTCATGGTGCACTATGATTTACACACACTAGTAGATGTGCTATGTATGGCCAACTTGTGCTTGCCACCTGAAGAAAGGTAAACACCATTCTTGGCTCAAGTATTCAAGCTGTTGCACTCCAAATTCCTTTCTTGAAGAAATACAAAGAATGCCAGAATGAATCACTACAGAGATGTAATTTTACCTCTATCTTCTTTCCTATATTAGTCAGGGTTGTCTATAGGAACAGAACCAATAAAGTGAAAATATATTATAAAGTGAATTTATTGAATTAGCTTCCAGGATATAAAGCTGGGACAATCTAATAAGAGTTTCCTGAATGCTAGAGTGTTGAGGAACACTACAACTGCTCAGTTCGTGAAACTGGATGCAATCTAAAGGGTATAAGAATCTGGTATCTGCTCAGTCCACACAAGCCTGGGTGTGTCAGCAGTCCCAATCTGACACTGAATGCCAGGAGGATTCTTAGAAAAGCAATTGTGCTTAATCCATGTTTTGAGGCTGATGAAATTCAGTTCTAATGTGCATGAGGGATAGCCAAAACAGGTTATATGTATGTGTGAATCGGTAGCAAGGAAAGTCTGGCAAAGGCATAGTGCTTCTGTAGCAGTCAGTTATTCAATACTGGAACAAGCATTCAACCAGAAACAGCTTATGGAAAGAAGATGTTTGTTTCAGGGTTACAACATCCAGGAGAATACCATCAATATTGAAGAAGCTGACCAACTTCCATAAGTCAATAGCAGAAAAACACTACCAAATGCAAGGAAGCATCATTAGCAAGCACAAACCTGCCACAGTTCAAACTGCTCTGAACATATCTAATAGGGCTAGACTCTGAGATCAACTCCCAGTGACATGCCCCTTGTAGCCCCTGTATGCTAGGGGCTCAAGTACGAAGTTAATCAAAAATGTCTGAGGGCTAGAAAGATGGCTTGGTGGTTAAGGCACTTTCCTACAAAGTCTAAGGACCTGAGTTCAATTCCCTAGTACCCACATAAGCCAGATGCACAGAGTGGTGCATGTGTCTTGAGTTTGTTTGCAGTGGCTGGAGGCCCTGGTGTGTTCATTCTTTTTCTATCTGCCTTTCTCTCTCTCTCTCTCTCTCTCTCTCTCTCTGTCTGTCTGTCTCTCTCTCTCATAAATAAAATAATTTTTAAAATGCCTAAGTCTATAGAGCTGGACATTAAAAGTACCACATTCTGCCCTCCTGGCTCCCATATAAACTCATGACCATCTCACAGTGAAAATTGCATTCAGTGCAACTTTAAAGGTCTCATAAGCTTTATCAACTTTAAGACTGCTCCAAAGTCCAAACTCTCATCTGAGATTCAAGACTATAAGTCTTCTAAAATTAAAACAAGTCACAAACTTCCAACAGATAATGCACAGAGTAAAATTTCTATTGCAATAAGGAACACAAAGGAAAGACTAGACCAATGCAAGTCAATAACCATCAGGTAAATATCAAACATCTGCAGTTCAAGTCTGATAACAGTCTCCAGATTTTCTATATCTTCCCTCGAGCTGAGGTGAGTAGCCAGGGAAAACTTTCATCCTGAACCGAGGGTGTTTCATGGTAGCCTTTGCACAGTCCTTGTATATCCAAAATATCTTTAGGTCTCTGTTGTAAACCATGGCCCATCTTGACAGCTACCTCTCTCTCTCTCTCTCTCTCTCTCTCTCTCATAAATAAATAAATAAGATGTTTAAAAAAAGAGTTTTAATATCTAGTCAATTGAGCCTTTCCTGGGAGGATTTTGCCTTCAGGCATCTTTTGTATCTGCTTCAATCCAAAATAGTTAGCCCACACTTAATGATGGTATTCAAATTACAATTGCAGCTTTTGTAAGCTAAACTCATTCTCTGTACCAGAAATGTTAGCTGCAACCTTGCTTGGATTTTTCCTGTGATAATTAAATATATCTTATAGTTCTGTACCTTCCACTAAGCACACTAGTTCATCATTTTTCAATTTAACCTTGCTCAAATTCTTAGTGCTTGGGCAGAAAAATGCAGCTGGCCCTTATACTAGGAGCTCAGTCCCAACAAAGTTCTCTGCTGTCTCTCCTTCTCCTTTGAAAGTTCATAAGCCAAGCCTTTGCTCACCATCCACAGTTCTTTCTGCATTTAGCATTTCAAACTCTCATCAGAATATCCCATGAAGTTCTGTTTACTACATTGTTTGAAATGGCTTCTCCAATTCAATGTACCAAATCCTTCCGCATTCCTCCAGAACACAAGTCCCAAAAGACCAAAATCTACATGGTCAGATTCATCTCAGCAACAACCCTGCTTCTGGCACTAAATTACTGTTGCGCTCAGCTACTAGTTGCTGGAACAAACATCCAACCAAAAGCAGCATATGGAAGGAAGGTGCTTTTATCAGGCTAACAGAATCCTGGGGAACACCACCAATGGAGGAAGAAGCTGACTTACTTCCATAAATCAATAGCAGAGAGATGCAACCAATCAGCCAGCAAACACTAATGGCAAGCATGACCCTGCCAGACCTCAAACTGTTCTGAACACATCTACTAGGTCTGGACTCAAAGATCCTTCTCCAGTGACACACCTCTTGTAGCAGGGATCTTCCTTCTTGTGGTTCAAGAAGGAAATCTACTCAAAAATACCTGATTTTCAGGATGGAGAGATGGCTTAACAGTTAAGGTGCATATCTGCAATACCAAAGGACCCATGATTGATTCCCCAGGACCCACAAGGTGGTACATGTGTCTGGAGTTCATTTGTAGCAACTAGAGTCCCTGGCATGCCCTCCCTCTCTTCCTCTCTCTCTCTCTCTTTCTGTCTCTCTCATAAATAAAAAAAAATAAATAAATAAATAAATAAATAAATAAATAAATAAATAAATAAGCCTGATTTTATGGGGCATACATTCAAACTACCACAGTTTCCTTAGGGCTTCTTTATATATACTCCATGATGTCCTCTACCTGAAGGTCTCTGCCCACTCCAAGTGTTTTCCTCTTTCAGTTATTCCTTCCTGAAAACACCCTAACAGACTTGCCCAAGAGGTGTGTTTCTTACTTGATCTCTACTATGATCAAGTTAACAACAGAAATTAACCATCATATTTCCTTTTCTCTAAATGGCAAAACCAGGGTTACTTTTCATTCTCCATCACAAAAAATGAATTGAATTTACTGAATCATATTCATAGATTCAGAAAGAATGGCAATTTACATAGTGTATTCAAAAAGCAAGTTCTAAATTGAAATCTAAGTAGGCATTAGATTATTTATGAAAAGTATATCCATGAGCATCAAATTAGAACTATCTATGGTATAAATTATGCTTTAAAAACTATTGAACTTTTTTTCCCTTGACATCATTCATTAGTTAGCATTATAAATGTCTCTACTATAAATTAGATGTCTCTTTTTTCCTATGTATAGGAAAATTATATAAGCCTAATCAACATTATTCTAGAAGTATAATTACATAGAAATAGCATGTAATCTATAACATGCTGTATCTCATTCTGATTCTAATCTGTGACTCTTTGAAAACCTGCTTTTATCTGTTTCACACAAAAGCTGCCCATGAATGCCGCTGCATTGTTATGGAATGTCAATTTAAACCTGAGGCAACATTAGAGGCTGTTCTAGTGATTAAACAATTTGTGGTCAGTGGTGTTTCATTGCTTTCGATTATAAAACAATGCCTTAAAATCACTCCTAGAATAAAGCTAACAGAGGTAAATATCCAGAATATGTGAAAAACAGAAAGATCTAAATGCCCACAGAAAAACAACCCAGTAAATCAATGAACTAATGAAATGTTTTCAGTTCTTCAAAGATAAAGTACAAATGATCTATGAACATGAAAATATGTTCAACATACTTAGCACCAGCACTTAAACTAAGCTGAAGTTCTAACCCATGTCAATCAGAATGGCTATCACAAAGAAAACATAATCAAATGCTGGGGAGTATAAGTGGGAGAGGGAATCCTTATATACTGTTGCTGGGAATGAAAATTAGTCCAGTTACTGTGGAAATCAACATGGAGTATCATCAAAGAACATAAAAATAAGACTACCATATCACCCATCTAGATAAATTATGGATATATAACCATAGGACTCAAAGTCAACATCCATAGATACTTGCACATCTATGTTCATTGCAGCATAATTTAGAATAGCCAAGCTATGGAATCAGCCTGGGTATCTGCCAATAGATGACTGGATAAAAAAATAAGGGATCTATAACCATGGAGTTTCATTAAGCCATAAAGATAAGTGAAGTCATGTTGCTTGGTGGAATATACATGCACCTGGAGATCATCATATTAAGAGAAATAAGCTAGAGTTATATAGACAAATACTGCATTTTCCCCCTTGTGAATCCTAAGTTGTATATGGATATATAAATCCATGTACAGGTATGGAGAGATGGCTTAGCAGTTAAGGCACTTGTCTATGTAGTCTAAGGACCCAGGTTCAATTCCCAAGTGCCCATGTAAGCCAATTGCACAAGATGGCACATATGTCAGGAGTTCATTTGCAGTGGTTCTCTTTCTCTCTCTCTCTCTCTCTCTCTCTCTCTTTCTCTATCAAAATGAATAAACAAAATATATAAATTTTTTTTAAAAAACATGAATATATGTATGACATGAAAGGCAGAAGGGAAACTGAGAAAAGAAAGACAAACAGGAGGGGAAAGAAGGCAGGAGAAAGTGATAAGGTCAAAATATATGATATACTGGAAAGAAATTGTCTTTCTGAAACCGAACACTATTCACAGTGAATAAACTGAATAAAGCCTGGTGTGGCGGGGCATGCTTTTAAACCCAGTACTCAGAAGGCAGAAGTAGGAGAACTGCTGTGAGTTTGATGCCATCTGAGTCTACATAGTGAATGTCAGGTTAGCTAGGGCTAGAGACCCTACCTCAAAAACCAAAAATTAAAAATAAATAAACTGAATAAAAACAGAGACATATTGAAAAATGAGCAGAATTTCTTGCCATCATTTAATTAATTAGTTAGATTATTATAAGCAAAATCTATAATAATGTAGGTTATTATAAGAATATTATAAAAATGAACTTGAACTCGAATTTTCCAGTATTTTTTTCTATTTGTTCATTATCTATTTGCATGTGAAGTATACAGATTTTCAGATTTTAGGATAAGAATTATGCCAAAACTATTTCATATTTAGTTATTTTACTAAATGCATTTCAAACATTCTAACTGTAACCGTGTATACGTTAAGCCGAATGATCTAACATTGGAAGAAAAAGTAAAGATACCTCCTTCCTGGGGTGTGTGTGTGTGATGAGGTATGGTGTGCTGTGCATATGGTTTGTGAATGTGTAATGAAGGTATGTGTGTGGACAGATGCACACATGTGTGGAGAATGTCAGGTGTCCTCTTCTATGGCTTTTCCATTTCATTTCCTTGAGATGGAGTCACTGAACTAGACTGTCATTTCTGGTTAATCTCCTGTCTCTCTCCATACCCCCATAAGAGTTGGATTACATATGGCCATGGCCATACCGAACATATTATGTGGGTGCTGGAGGTTAAATTTAAGCCTTGTGAGGTTCTCATACCTGCTGAACCATATATCCAGAACTATGAGAGGCACTCATTTTAATAGATAGAAACTATGAATTCATTGTTTTAGAATATTCCAAGCAGCATTTTTTTTTAGAAAAAAATAACCCTTAAGAATTAAGAAAAATAGGGCTGGAAGAACGGCTTAGCAGTTAAGGCACTTTCCTGCAAAGCCAAAGGGCCCAGGTTCAATTCCCCAGGACCCATGTTAGCCAGATGCACAAGGGGGCCCATGCTTCTGGAGTTCGTTTGTAGTGGCTGGGGGCCCTGGAAAGCCCATTCTCTCTCTCTCCCTCTCTCTCCCCCTCTTTCTGTCAAACAAATAAATAAAGAAAAATAAAATATTTTTTAAAAAATTAAGAAAAATAATGAAGTTACCAATAGATACTTTTAGAAAACATAAAAGAGACAAATTTATTCATAAAAATGTATTGCCTTGGAGATTTTTTTAAAATTTAGATAAGCAGTTAATCAAACATGGCAATCTTATTTTATACTGACTAGCCCTGGTCAAATGTTAAAACATGCTAATGACCATTGTCAATCAAGCAGCAGATCATCTTAAACATCCTGAAATTCTAAAAACATGAGTGTGAAGTTTCTCAACAACTTAATGGAGTTTAAATTCACTTAGTGGCATCAACTAACGACAGAGTTTGTCTGTTTTTCCTCTAAGTCATCTTCAATGCTAAGTAAGAAGTATCATACTCTTTGGCACTGAGCGAATATTGCACTCAATGAAGTAAGAGAGCCTAAGAGGAGAGGAGGCACCCATCATGTGTAATACTCTGTTAACACTGGTTCATGGATCCCTATTTCACAAAAGAAAACTAAAATTGTGAAAGAACATTTTCCTAATACCATTATGACTTTAGATCATAAACTCCCCAAACCACTACTATTTATTTAGATGGCACACTCAGTGTTGACAACAGCTTCCTGCTGCTGGAATGTGCACCAAAAGATAATGTAGGGATGATTTCAGGAGTAACCTAATAATGCTGTATATTATTTTATTTTTTGAGTTATTAAAGGGCTTCTTTTTTAAATATGCATATATATATATATATACATATATATATATATATATATATATATATATATATATATATATATATAATCTCACAACCAATTATAGCAAAAACTATATAACATTATAAAAGCCCTTGTATTATACTAAATGCATTCATGAAATATGTTTTCAAATATCATTAGAATAACACAAATGTCTACCAATTTGTGTGGTTGTTAAATGTAAGGGTTATTTATTTGGTGCTTTGAATTTGCTCAATAAAGATTTGATTTTGTTTTCATTTACAAGCAAAAGAATATTAAATAAATTACTCTTAATTTTACAAGGCATAAACATCAGTCATTTTGAAAAATCCACTTTGTTCTCGTGTATCCTATTTTGTGCATCTAATTAATGACTCATTTTGATGGAGTTTTTATAAGCATGGGAAATAGCATTCTAAAACTAGGTTTCAAAACCAACTGTAGAGTGACTTCTGGACAAGATGGCATCAGCCTACCCATGCTTTGTCCTCTGGGAAAAAAAAGGCAAGATCTTTGGGGTACTTAGGGGTTTAGAGATTCTAGTATACCTCCAGTGGGAGGGCACAGAGGAACAAACTAGGGAATCTGCTCATTCCCACACTCTCGGGTAGTCCCCCAAACCCCTCAGGCAGCCGTCATAGCCACAATCCCAGCTGCCATCTCATCCTCAGTTCCAGCCGTTCCAGCCGCCTTCCTATCCACAGTCCCAGCCACCATCCTAGCTGCCCACTCCTGCATTACTACATGCTAAGTGGTCCCAGGCCAGCAGGCTAGCATTTCTCCTCCATCCCTGGACTTTCCCGCCATCAGATCCCCATCCCAGGGCTTTCCAGCCAGATCCCCATCCCAGCCACAGTACGGGGGGCCTTCCCATCCATAGTCCCAGCCACCATCCCAGCCTCCCCCTCCTGCACTACTAGTCCCAGGGCAGCAAGCTAGATTTTCTCCTCCATCCCCGCACTTTCCTGCCATCAGAAACCCATCCTGGTTGCATCCACTGTGCAGGAAACTCAGATCCAGTCCAGCAAGCTAGTGTTTCCCTCCCCATCCCTGGGCTTTCATGCCACCTGACCACCATTCCACAGACAAACATACAATAAGCAGAGCCAATAGATTACCCACAGATGGAGAAAACTTTAGCCTGCAATACAACTGACAGAAGCCTAATTTCTAGGATCCACAAAGAACTCAAAAACCTAAACAATAAAAGAAAATCAAACAACCCACTCACAAAATGGGGCAGAGAAATGTACAGGCAGTTCTTAGAGGAAGAAATACAAATGACAAACACCCACTTAAGAAAATGTTCAACATCCCTAACCATCAGGGAAATGCATATTAAAACAACTATGAGATCCCGCCTTACCCCAGTAAGGGTAGCAAATGTTAAAAATTCAAATGAAAACAAATGCTGGCAAACATGTGGAGAAATAGGAACCCACATTTACTGTTGGTGGGAATGCAAGATGGTGCAACCACTATGGAAAGCAATGTGGAGATTCCTAAAAGGGTTGACTATAGAGTTAACAACAGACCCAGTTATTCCCTTACTGGGCATTTGCCCTAAAACTCCATGCCTCAGTCTAGAGTAATTCGCTCAACCATGTTTATAGCTGCTCAGTTAATAATAGCTAAGAACTGGAACCAACCAGATGTCCAACATTAAACAAATTGAGGAAAAATGACACAATGAAATTTGAAGAAAAATGGTCAAACTTGGAACAGGTCATACTCAGTGAACTCACCAATCACAGGAAGACAATCATCACACGGTCTCACTTATCTGTGGCCCCTAATCTGGATTGGCCTGAGATGCTGACAAGCCAAATAGGCATCTAGAGGACCAAACAATAGGGAGGGTGGGGTAGGAGGGGAGGGAAAGGGTGGAGGGAACACAAAAATAGACCCACATGTAACTGGTACCATAAACTTCTATATCCTGAAAGACAGACTAAAAGGTTGAAGCTTCATCATAAATTTTTTTTTAAAACATGAATATATGTATGACATGAAAGGCAGAAGGGAAACTGAGAAAAGAAAGACAAACAGGAGGGGAAAAAGGCAGGAGAAAGTGATAAGGTCAAAATACATGATATACTGGAAAGAAATTGTCTTTCTGAAACCAAACACTATTCACAGTGAATAAACTGAATAAAGCCTGGTGTGGCGGGGCATGCTTTTAATCCCAGCACTCAGAAGGCAGAAGTAGGAGAACTGCTGTGATGCCTTCTGAGTCTACATAGTGAATGTCAGGTTAGCTAGGGCTAGAGACCCTACCTCAAAAACCAAAAATTAAAAATAAATAAACTGAATAAAAACAGAGACATATTGAAAAATGAGCAGAATTTCTTGCCATCATTTAATTAATTAGTTAGATTATTATAAGCAAAATCTATAATAATGTAGGTTATTATAAGAATATTATAAAAATGAACTTGAACTCGAATTTTCCAGTATTTTTTTCTATTTGTTCATTATCTATTTGCATGTGAAGTATACAGATTTTCAGATTTTAGGATAAGAATTATGCCAAAACTATTTCATATTTAGTTATTTTACTAAATGCATTTCAAACATTCTAACTGTAACCATGTATACTTTAAACCGAATGATCTAACATTGGAAGAAAAAGTAAAGATACCTCCTTCCTGGGGTGTGTGTGTGTGATGAGGTATGGTGTGCTGTGCATATGGTTTGTGAATGTGTAATGAAGGTATGTGTGTGGACAGATGCACACATGTGTGGAGAATGTCAGGTGTCCTCTTCTATGGCTTTTCCATTTCATTTCCTTGAGATGGAGTCACTGAACTAGACTGTCATTTCTGGTTAATCTCCTGTCTCTCTCCATACCCCCATAAGAGTTGGATTACATATGGCCATGGCCATACCGAACATATTATGTGGGTGCTGGAGGTTAAATTTAAGCCTTGTGAGGTTCTCATACCTGCTGAACCATATATCCAGAACTATGAGAGGCACTCATTTTAATAGATAGAAACTATGAATTCATTGTTTTAGAATATTCCAAGCAGCATTTTTTTTTTAGAAAAAAATAACCCTTAAGAATTAAGAAAAACAGGGCTGGAAGAGTGGCTTAGCAGTTAAGGCACTTTCCTGCAAAGCCAAAGGGCCCAGGTTCAATTCCCCAGGACCCATGTTAGCCAGATGCACAAGGGGGCCCATGCTTCTGGAGTTTGTTTGTAGTGGCTGGGGGCCCTGGAAAGCCCATTCTCTCTCTCTCCCTCTCTCTCCCCCTCTTTCTGTCAAACAAATAAATAAAGAAAAATAAAATATTTTTTAAAAAATTAAGAAAAATAATGAAGTTACCAATAGATACTTTTAGAAAACATAAAAGAGGCAAACTTATTCATAAAAATGTATTGCCTTGGAGATTTTTTTAAAATTTAGATAAGCAGTTAATCAAACATGGCAATCTTATTTTATACTGACTAGCCCTGGTCAAATGTTAAAACATGCTAATGACCATTGTCAATCAAGCAGCAGATCATCTTAAACATCCTGAAATTCTAAAAACATGAGTGTGAAGTTTCTCAACAACTTAATGGAGTTTAAATTCACTTAGTGGCATCAACTAACGACAGAGTTTGTCTGTTTTCCTCTAAGTCTTCTTCAATGCTGAGTAAGAAGTATCATACTCTTTGGCACTGAGCGAATATTGCACTCAATGAAGTAAGAGAGCCTAAGAGGAGAGGAGGCACCCATCATGTGAAATACTCTGTTAACACTGGTTCATGTATCCCTATTTCACAAAAGAAAACTCTAAAATTGTGAAAGAACATTTTCCTAATACCATTATGACTTTAGATCATAAACTCCCCAAACCACTACTATTTATTTAGATGGCACACTCAGTGTTGACGACAGCTTCCTGCTGCTGGAATGTGCACCAAAAGATAATGTAGGGATGATTTCAGGAGTAACCTAATAATGCTGTATATTATTTTATTTTTTTGAGTTATTAAAGGGCTTCTTTTTTAAATATGCATATATATATATATATATATATATATATATATATATATATATGATCTCACAACCAATTATAGCAAAAACTATATAACATTATAAAAGCCCTTGTATTATACTAAATGCATACATGAAATATGTTTTCAAATATCATTAGAATAACACAAATGTCTACCAATTTGTGTGGTTGTTAAATGTAAGGGTTATTTATTTGGTGCTTTGAATTTGCTCAATAAAGATTTGATTTTGTTTTCATTTACAAGCAAAAGAATATTAAATAAATTACTCTTAATTTTACAAGGCATAAACATCAGTCATTTTGAAAAATCCACTTTGTTCTCGTGTATCCTATTTTGTGCATCTAATTAATGACTCATTTCGATGGAGTTTTTATAAGCATGGGAAATAGCATCCTAAAACTAGGTTTCAAAACCAACTGTAGAGTGACTTCTGGACAAGATGGCATCAGCCTACTCATGCTTTGTCCTCTGGGAAAAAAACAGCAAGATCTTTGGGGTACTTAGGGGTTTAGAGATTCTAGTATACCTCCAGTGGGAGGGCACAGAGGAACAAACTAGGGAATCTGCTCATTCCCACACTCTCCGGTAGTCCCCCAAACCCCTCAGGCAGCCGTCATAGCCACAATCCCAGCTGCCATCTCATCCTCAGTTCCAGCCGTTCCAGCCGCCTTCCTATCCACAGTCCCAGCCACCATCCCAGCTGCCCACTCCTGCATTACTATATGCTAAGTGGTCCCAGGCCAGCAGGCTAGCATTTCTCCTTCATCCCTGGGCTTTCCCGCCATCAGATCCCCATCCCAGGGCTTTCCAGCCAGATCCCCATCCCAGCCACAGTACCAGGGGCCTTCCCATCCATAGTCCCAGCCACCATCCCAGCCTCCCCCTCCTGCACTACTAGTCCCAGGGCAGCAAGCTAGATTTTCTCCTCCATCCCCGCACTTTCCTGCCATCAGATCCCCATCCTGGTTGCATCCACTGTGCAGGAAACTCAGATCCAGTCCAGCAAGCTAGTGTTTCCCTCCCCATCCCTGGGCTTTCATGCCACCTGACCACCATTCCACAGACAAACATACAATAAGCAGAGCCAATAGATTACCCACAGATGGAGAAAACTTTAGCCTGCAATACAACTGACAGAAGCCTAATTTCTAGGATCCACAAAGAACTCAAAAACCTAAACAATAAAAGAAAATCAAACAACCCACTCACAAAATGGGGCAGAGAAATGTACAGGCAGTTCTTAGAGGAAGAAATACAAATGGCAAACACACACTTAAGAAAATGTTCAACATCCCTAACCATCAGGGAAATGCAAATTAAAACAACTATGAGATCCCACCTTACCCCAGTAAGGGTAGCAAATGTTAAAAATTCAAATGAAAACAAATGCTGGCAAACATGTGGAGAAATAGGAACCCACATTTACTGTTGGTGGGAATGCAAGATGGTGCAACCACTATGGAAAGCAATGTGGAGATTCCTAAAAGGGTTGACTATAGAGTTAACAACAGACCCAGTTATTCCCTTACTGGGCATTTGCCCTAAAACTCCATGCCTCAGTCTAGAGTAATTTGCTCAACCATGTTTATAGCTGCTCAATTAATAATAGCTAAGAACTGGAACCAACCAGATGTCCAACATTAAACAAATTGAGGAAAAATGACACAATGAAATTTGAAGAAAAATGGTCAAACTTGGAACAGGTCATACTCAGTGAACTCACCAATCACAGGAAGACAATCATCACATGGTCTCACTTATCTGTGGCCCCTAATCTGGATTGGCCTGAGATGCTGACAAGCCAAATAGGCATCTAGAGGACCAAACAATAGGGAGGGTGGGGCAGGAGGGGAGGGAAAGGGTGGAGGGAACACAAAAATAGACCCACATGTAACTGGTACCATAAACTTCTATATCCTGAAAGACAGACTAAAAGGTTGAAGCTTCATCAAGTCCTTAGAAGGAACACCTGAACAAAAGGGCCCTGGAGAGGGTATGATGAATACTAACTTTAATCTCCTGTTTCTCTCTCTCTCTCTCTCTCTCTTTTCTCTCTTTCTCTTTTATATTACCTATCTTTTTCTTCCTTCTTTTCTCTTGGTGCTGGCCTGTAACTCCCAATACCAGAATTTGGTTAACATCCACAATGAGCTACTGATCAGAGAGACCTATAAGGTCTCCTATAAGAAGACAGACTTTTATCAGAGCACTTGATTACCCACCAAAGGTTAATGTAAGACCCTACTGCCAAAGACACCATATGCTATTGATACAGAACATGGAGAGACCTGGCTGAAATCTGGAAGAAAGTCAGTCCCCAAACAGTTAGCTTGTCTAGTGCCAGAAGGTGCTACATGAGCAACAGGGGGAAAATGGCAATATCTGTCCAAGCAACTCATGGTCTAAGCTACTCAACAGCAAACAACCTGATATGATGTTCATCCAAGTGCTATAGTGGCTCACAGCCATGGTGGGTAACCAACTGCTCTTGAATTAGCTAATGGATCTGCTCAGTGTAACAAAACCCATAGCTGGAACTAGGAAACAAGTCAGAATCATATCCAAAAAATGAGTTCATTCTCCAGTATCAAGCTACCACCAATCTTGGACTACAAGAGGGACTACACCTATTAAATTTTCTCTAAACTAATAATGGTTATCCCATTTATCCGGTGTTGACTTCACTCTCCATTGGAGAATCTGTTTCTGTTATTCATATTCATATTGATGCAGAATCTGAGGAGAGAATCAGACCATTGCATCCCACCAGGGCCCCAGCTGAAACTGTAGAGTTTGGGGAAATGAGCAAGAGTGCTTCTTTATTGGTGAACCTGGTATCAGCACAAGGGTGAAGGAGATAGACACAAAGAACACTCAATTCCTACCAAACCAGAGATCCAGAGACACAGAGGATCCCAAGACCTAATCATTGAAGTAGACCTAAAACAAACCCAACATGGCTCAGGGAAATTTGCAGAAGAGTAAGCAGAAAGATTGTTAGAGCCACAAGTTGGGACACTATGCACAGGGACATTGCCCTCTTCCCCATAACTAATTGATAACCCCACTATGAACCATCCACATTCCACATGGGGATAACTGACATCCCCAATGAGGAGGGTCCCTTCGGGGGGGGAGGACAGGGAGGAGACTAAGGAGGGTACCAACATGTGCTGTTTACACAGTGAGTATGTACATAACTAATAAAGAAAAAAAAACAAGTGTCCCTTGATAATGATATTACCACATTGGTGGAGTCTGTCTAGAGACCAAGGGGACTAATGAGTGTGTTCTCTGGGGAATCATCAGAAAGCAATACTCATTTGATGAAGCAGTGCATCAGAGCTTCAGTCACAAATGCTTCATAGGTGCTGTCACATGGATGGATGCATCATGTGTGTACTGAGTATTGGTGCATTTTAGTCAACTAATCAGTATGAGTTCTGCTTCATTCTTTGTGCTTGCTTATGAAAGCATCAAAACCATCTCACTTTAATTCATATCAACACCATTTTACAAAGAAAATGAGGCTGAGAGGTCAAGTAACTTGCTTGATGATTTGTAAGCTTTATGTAGATATTTGAAAGTACATATGCATGTGTCTATACAAATATATTTCAATTACATAAAAAACACTGTTGTAAAATGTTAACATTCAGACACACAACCAATTTGAGGAGTAAATATAACCTCTAAATACTAGAAGAGAAAATTCTTGTATTTTTTTTGTTAACTCACCACTAGGTATCCTTATTTATTTATAGCTAAAAGTAGTTATATCTATTGAAATTTATATTTTTGGCATGTGAGGTATATACAAGCACCTGTACATGTATGTGTATAGTATTTTTGATGCATGGATGTATATGTACCCATGTGACTCCTCATACATTTCCTGTGGGTGGGATGAGTTTGTTAGAATGTCTAGAGACATTGGGTGCTCTGCTTTATCACTCATTCACTTTTTCTTAGACGAGCTGGCATATCTTACTAATCCCAGTGCTTACCATTTTTTCACACACCACAGAGATTCTCTTGTCTCTGTTCCCATGTGAGACTGGATTTATAAATGTCCAAGTTGGGCTGGTAACATGGCTTAACGGTTAAGGCGCATGCCTACGAAGCCCAAGAACTCATGTTCGATTCTCCAGGTCTTACATAAGCCAGACATACAGTGACACAAGCACACAATGTTTAGCATGCACACAAGTGGGCACGCATGTCTGTAGTTCATTTGTAGTGGTTGAAGGCCCTGGCATGCCCATTCTCTCTCTCTCTCTCTCTGTGTGTGTCTCTTTCTGTCTCTCTCTCTTTCTCTCAATCTTAAATAAGTAAATAAATAAATAAATAATGTCCAAGTCTGGGGACTGAAGTTAAGAGGTCTCTTAGGCCTCCTCAGTCCCTTATGCTTACACAGGAAGTGCTCTTAAGCACTGAGCCATCTCTTCAGATGAAATTTCTCTTTTGTTTACATGTAATACTTGTATATACCTATGAGATACATTGTGAAGTTTAGGTATATGTATATATTTCATCATGACCAAATCAAAGTAAATACTACATTTATAATCTTAAATATTCATATTACTTTGTTGGGAAAACATTAAGAATCCTGTCATCTTGCTGTTCAAAACACACAGTGTACAGTGTAAGCTACAATAACCCTATTGAGCAATAGAACACTAGAATTTATTCATCCAGCCCACCTGTAACTCTGTACCTTGATCATATTCCTCCATCACTTCATCTCCCTCACTCTCTCCAGCATCTAGTCATGACTCATCTCCTCTCAACTCAGAACAACTTCTTAAATTTCCAGGTAATTCTAAGAAAGTACTTATTTTATCTATGATCTTATAACCCATGAAGTCTATATTTAAGCAGGATTTCCATGCCATCATGTGGAAAACATATCATGTTCCCTCTTCTTTGATCACTCATGGGAAACATATACAGTAAAAAAGAAAAAAGGCTTAATCAAAATCTCAACAATGGATCACTTTAGATATTTCTCAATATAATATTCATATTTTCAAATCTGATTACTGAATATTATCATTTTAAATATGCTGCTTTCTTATAAGCTATCCATAGAAAATAAAATGCTCAGTCTAATTAGTCTTATATTGGTTTGTAGATAGTTATGTATGTGAATGTAACTTGAAGCATAATTTTTTACTGATTATAAAGTATTCACATGACTGTTTTTCTTAAGACATTTTATGCCAGTTCACATTTGTAACAAACTTTAGGGGGTGATGTAGAGATATGGTAATCTTCTTTTTACCCCATGCATGTGTAGTTTCCAATGTGTTCACATTGACCTGTAGTGTGACATGTGACATGTTAATTACCTGGAGGAATCTAAACTCACACCTGACAATCACCACAGCCCTTCCTTTATGTTAGGACTCATCTTTGCTGTTTTGGGTTCTATAGGCTTAGACAAATGAATCCACATGTACACACCACTATGCTACCACACACAGCAGTTTAATTGATCTACACTTCCTCTTTGCCTTCCCTAGTCAATCATTCTTTCCTGGCTCCCAGAACATATCACCTGCAAATCCTATTGACCTACAAGGGCAGTTGTCTGCATGAACTTAAGATTTCATCTCCTGTAAGTACTAAAGACTACAATTGCTGGACTACATAACATTGTTTTGAAAGAATTATTTCATTTATGTAGTTTTATAAATTGACCCTTCCATAAAAATCTAGTTCAGAAAATTTACCATATTTTATGTGTATGACTATTTTATTAAAATGGACAACAGAATTTGGAATTATATGTGGATTACTGTCCTGATTTGTTACAGTCTTTAAGACAATCACTTAAGTGATTATTAAATGAATTTGGGAACACTTTTTGATAGTTGTGGAATCAAATGATACATTACTTTTTAGAAGCTGGGATCAAATCTCATTTTAAACAGAATGGCAATAAAAACCCCAATAGCTTAATGAAAATAAACTTGAATGCAAGTTTTGCCTTCTGGTGGAAATCTGCCAAAAAAGCTTTCACTAAATAACAATCACTGTAATTATTACAGCAACTGACAATGGCCTAAGCATGACCCCCCCACACATCCTCTTAAAAATCACAATGCCCTAAAACAATAGCATGGTCAATGACAGGGTTGTCTTGTAAAGCTGACAAGAAAAGGAAAGGCAGGTGGTCTGTACAGAGAGGAGACCACCAAACATGCTGGGATAATTTATACAATTAATTTTGTCTTTGAATCACAAGGCTCTCTTAAATTTGACACGGTGTAGGATCCTTCTTCGTTTTACTACAATTTTGGAAACTTTTCGTGAGTTGGTATGATTTGTAATTGAGCATTAATAATGATTCCTTTATGCCCCTTTGTTTTATGTTATTTTAAAGAAAAAATTGTTCATAATTCAAGTAATAGCTATTTTTACCTAATAGGTGGATATAGTTATTGTTCTTCTTAAATGTAATTCATATTTACATCTATGCATACACACTATATAGTCTATACATATCATACAAATGAGCATCCACATAGACACATGCTAAGCATATAGTAAATCACATAAACACATTAAAATATAGATGTAGCCAAACATCTCTTTTACCTAAGAATTTGAATAAGTATAAAAAGTGAATGATGGGACAGAAAATGTAAATTTGGGACTCAGGAGATAGCTAAGTCAGTAAAGTGAATAATTAAACAGAAAAACGTGTATTCGGGGCTGAGGAGATGGCTCAGTCAGTCAGATCACGTCAACATGAGGACCTGGTCCTCTCAGCGCTTACATAAGCCTGGCACAGTGGTGAATGCCTGTAGTCCCAGCACTGGGGAGGCAGAGACGAGAATTCCTGGGGCTTGCTGGCCAGCCAGTCAAGCAGAATTGGTGAGCTCCAGGTTCTGTGAGAGAATCCTTCTCCAAAAATAAAGTGGAGAGCAATTGAGAAAGGTCAACCTCTTGCCTGCACATATGTTTACCCACCCACAGGCACATACCACCACACACACAGAAATATAACTTGTAGAAAGCATAAATTTTACCTATACAAAGACTATTGTAAGAACTTCAGCAGTGAGCTATTTAAGTATTAATTATCTGTTTGAAACAATTCTTTTTTTTTTTTTTCTGAAAACAGTTTTGTTGGGGTCTAGAGCTTCCATATTCAGATAACATGTATGAGAAAAAACTTTCTAGACTCAGTGTGTTCAAAAGTTACTGTGGAGTAGAGAACATGAGTGGAGAGTGGGATTGATGTCCTCTGTTGAGCAGTCAGCTAGCACAAAAGTCCACTCATTATGACCAGATACTGCTTCTTTTAGTGCCCAATTAAAACAGATGAAAATATCAAAGTGGAGGAAAGGCTAACCTTACAAAAAGGAAAAATAATTGAATTATACTGATTCATCTTTCATAATTTAAACCCTCTTTCCTTTAATAACTTGAGTAACCTCATTAATGGTTCTACATCCTTATGTCTTTCCACATGCTATGAGTTCCTGTCAAGTGAAATATGAAAACATTTTATGCCTTTCATCTTAATTTTAAATTTTCCTGTGTAAAACGTGTGTTCCTGGTTAATTTTACCACATTAAGATCATTCACTCCTCTCAGCATTTACACTCCATGTTATTTAACATATCCTACTATATTGTTTTGTAATTGGCTGGAAAACATTTAAGGAATCTTTTGGTTATCAAAAGTTTTTCTATATTTAATATCACTTGAAGTACATTTGTATATTAATGCTTATGTACCACTTTAAAATAAAGGCACTACATTTATAAGCAAAATACTTTTTATTTTATTTCTTTTAGGAATTTTTAAAAAGGCCCTACCCTAACACTTTACAACATCTTGATGAACAACTTTTAAGCAATATTATTTATTTATTTGTTTGTTTATTTATTTATTATGGGGGGTGTCTAGCCTCTTGCCCCTGAAAATGATCATGAAACACCATGCTTTGCATCCAGCTTACATGGGTGTTTTGAGATCTGCATCTAGATCCACAGCCCCTTTAACTGCTGAGCCATCTTCCCAGTCACTTATCACCCTCGGGAATTTTTTGTTTTGCTTTTTTCTAGTTTTTCGAGGTAGGATTTAAATAATTCCTTCCCACTCAGAAGGCCATCCTAAACTTTGAAGAAAGGACAGAGTTTATTTTAATTTTCAAAATTGAGTTTAAACACAATGAAATTGGGGCAGTTTAACAAGGCCCTGCAAAAGAAAAAGCAAGAAATGTTTCTGAGCCTGTAGGAGGAGAATCTAGCTCATTCCACTTTGCCAGAGGTTAGAAATATCAGAAAGGTCTAGCCTTTCTTATCTCCTTAGTCCTAGAGGAGATTCCCTTTCCTAGGAGAGATTAACAACCCCTTCTGAGAAATTTCACCTTTCCCGGAGGATTAAGATATCTGGGAAGATTTCCCCTTCCCAGACAACTGACCGCAGACACCCAGCATCAGGGCTGGAAACCAGTCCCATAAAAGGCCCCCATCTGGTCACTAGGCGGAATTTCACATTTTCCAAGAATATCTCAACTCCTGCCCAGATGGGCAGGAGCTCTGCATTTCTTGCCCTTGTCTTTAGCTTTAAGCGCTCTCTCTCTTTCAGCCCTAAGCTCACCCTATAATAAAACCTTTCTATTTATTATCCTCTGGTCTGTGGGTTTCATTCATCAAAATTCATATGACAAGGACCTTGAAAGCCACTTACTCAGTGAGAGTTTTGTGTGACCACTGAGCTGCTGGGACATTAGCTGCTGAGTTACTGCCCACCCAAAGATGAGATAAAGCTCCAGTGCTCTCAAAGACACCGCAAAAATTCCCATGTAAAAAGTAAGAATGGAAACAAATAATTCAGATGCTCATAGTTGTTTTTTTTTTTTGTTTGTTTGTTTCTTTCTGGGAGCCTTTCAAACCACTTTATAGCACTGGCATTTGCTTATGTCTACAAGTAAAGTGAAAGTTAGTTTATAGTAATCTCACCTGGGTTTAATAAACCTGTCAAGAAAGTAACGAAGGTAATACTGACCCCTATAGAAAATTTTGGAAATTTATCTTGATTTTTTGTTGTTGTTGTTCATTTGTTTGTTTTAATTACAGCACTAGTTTGGGTAATACATTTTACTTAATGCAAAACTACTAGTTTCTAGAAATTATGCAAGGAATGAAAAAGATCTTAAAAATAATAAAATTGTCTTTATCACACACCAATAGCAATGTACAAACTTGGAATATTTTGTTGAACATTAATGTAGCAGAAAAACTTTTTCATGGAATTGTCCACCTAGAATCTTTCTCTATTTTACATGTAACAGAAAGACTTAACTGTCAGAGAATAGGAGCTATCATTGAAGTTGAGAAAGACTATTTTATTTTGTTTGTAAATTTAACAGATGTTATTTTCAGCATCTTACAAAATTGAATTGCCACCACATGAGAGCTGTGTACTTGAATCACAAATAAAAGGTACCTGTGCCCATCTGTAGCCAACAGGTTCTAGAGATTTCACGTCAGCCAGGCATCAAGTGTGTGTGCTAAAGTAGCAGTGCCTTAAAATTAGTATGGAATATGTTATTCCATTATCAACAATCACTTTTGTTTCTTTCCAATCTATTATCTTATACATTTAAAATATAGATATGCATATGTTGCTTATACAGTATTGTTTACACAATTCTTTTCAGAAGAATAATATGAGCACTATACAAAACTAGTTACCTTAGCTGGATATTGGGTCAAACAAGATCAAAAACCTCTAAATAGGGCTGGAGAGATGGCTTAGCCATTAAGGCGCCTGCCTCCTACGCCTAAAGAATGCCGGTTCCAATCTCCAGCGGTTCCAGTCTCCAGGTGCCACGTTTAGCCAGATGCAAAGTGACGCAAGGGCACAATGCCGCACTTGACCACAAGGGGGTGCATGCATCTAGATTTTGTTGGTAGCAGCTGAGAGGCTGCTGGCGCGCCCATCTCTATCTGTCTCCCTCTCCCTCTCTGTCTATCTCTCTCTGCGTCTCTTCGAAAATAAATAAAAATTTTTAAAAATTTAAAAAATTTTAAAAAATCGGAGAAGTTAGGACAAAAAATATGACATCTTAGAACTCTGGATAAAGGATAGAGAAGAGTAAAAGACAGTTAGGTGTTCACCTCATACATTCCTAGTGCAGTGAATTGATGAACAAATGAAAAAATGTGGCTAAGACTATGAAGTCCACCTGCAAGGGATTTGTCTATGAATGGTGAGTAGTAAACAGGGGAGAAGTTTGCTGGGAAGGAAACTCAATATGCTTTGGAGACACCTCAAGAACCACACAGCATCAAGAGGCTCTGTTTCCAGCTGAACTCAATAGGCTAAGAAGTGAAAAGATCGAGTGTAACTGTCTCTAGAGTCTACAGTTTTTCTCAGAAGAAACAAAGCCTTAGACAGGATTAACTTGCTGTAGTGAACGTTTCTGTTGTTTAGCAATTTAAGAGCTGTGCACATTTGGAAAGGTGCTGGGAACTGCTGCACACCATTGCAAACCTGGGTCAGTCACATGCTGGCTGTGTGATTAATCTCCCATCACAAAACCCTTCACACCACTTTCTGCACCTGAACACATGTGCCTTGACTTTAATCCTATGACACTGTATGAACTCCATCCTGAGTCCCACTTTTCTTCAATGTACTTCAGATATTCCTTGTCCAAATATGGCATAGCATCACAATAAATTTGTGGTAAATTGAAAATATTCAAATGAACCAAATATACCTAACCAACCAAACAACATAGCTTTGGCAACACATCATACTACAGAGTAACTGTGGTTGACCTTCCTGGTATGTAGCTCATGGGAGCTGCAGCTTGTGGCAGTAATAGCTGTACATTGTCAAAAAGTATCATTAACCTAGGGAAAAAATAAAATTAAAAATCATAGTGCATTTTCTACAGAATGCCATGCTGCACAATGGAAAAATCATTCAATCACTCATTCAAATTATATTTAGTGACTGGAAATACATTAGTGTATACAAATGTTATAAAAATCTAACATCATAAGAGCCTGAGAAGCTTGACCCCTAACTTAGCATAATTCTTTGTTCCCCTATGCAAGAATCATTAAAGCCTGTCTTGGCTTCTTATCTCCATTTCTGCCTCCTGTGTTCACTCATAAACTCTTCCCTGTATAGCTTTGGTTCTACTCTGTCCAAATTGCTTTTTCAGATTTTTTTATTGGTAAAAAATTTTGAAACATGATCAGAATACATTCCTCTTTCAAAAGAGAAAGGCTATCTAGTTTAATAAGAGCTATTTATTACCCTAAGGAAGCACATAAAATACAATATTGCATATATTGAAAATAGAAAATTGGAAAGCTATCCTTCTGTTAAGCCATTACTCACAAATGATAAAAGCAACAAGCTCTTGCTCATGAAAGTGCAAACAAGTTTGGCCACTTTCAAAAGCAGTTTGTCATGTCCTTATAAAGTGACACATACATTTGCTATGTGACTTAGCTATTCTTCTTCTAGGTGTCAGAAGAAATGAATGCACAGGGGGCTGGAAGGACCTATTGTGTCTGTCTTCACAATTTCCACCCTCTGGAATTCAGGCTTTTATATAATCCTATCACTTTTCATTAAGAATAGGCTGTGGCTTGCTTCTAAATGGCAGATGTGGAAAAAGTGATAGGATGTTGATCACTATACGGTATGTGACATTATCTAAGGCCCATCTTGCTAACAGATGCTTCAAAGGAGTGGCCTTATTGGCCTGATGAAATCAGCAGAAAATATGGGAGCCTCCTTCAGCTAGAGTTTCAGGGCACCTATGGAAGCTAAAACCATCCTCTTGTTATTAGATGTCAAGAAGCTAGGACCCTCAGCTTGAAAATTGCTAGGCAATAATTTCAGCCTACTCTCTGAATAAATATGAAAGTTGATTTTCTCCAGTTGAGCCTCATGGTGAGAACACACCATCTCACCTCACATGTTAATTATATTTTTCTTAGGACCCAGCTAAATCATTGCCTAGATTACTACTCTTGACCTACAGAAATTGTGAGATGATAAGAGGATGCTATTTAAAACTGATACATGTGTGGCAACTTGTCATGGAATAATAAAAAACTAATACAACACATAGGCTTACTATTTCTATGTCAGCATTTATGCAGGATGGAGAGTTCTGTGGCATAAGGATCCCCACACTCACAGCTCTCAAGTCTTGGGTTCCTATCCATGTTAACAAGGAATTGAGAATGAAAACTCAGAAGAGGGTTAATTATGAGTCTTCCTTTAGGAAGAGTCAGGAGTAAGAGGGAGAAAAAGCAGGGAAGCCCAAGCCAAAAGAAACTCGCCCCCTTCCCAGCTATGCTAGAAAGAGGGAGCATAGACCAAGATAATCCCCCTCACATAAGGAAGAAGTGTAAGGAACAAGAAGGCTCAGGGAGCTCAAGAGGAGCCCTGGAGTCAGAGAGAGCTTCCACATACCATCTAGGCCCATTGATATAAACCTAACGTCCAGTCAGAATTAGTCTCACCACTAAACTGAGGTGTGTAAGGGATGAACCTTATTGGTTCTTGGGGACAGGAGGAACACTGGCTTAGAAATGGCCAGCCCATGGGGCTAAGCCTGTGAAGCTGAGGAAGAAATAGGAAGCTATTGCTGGGGTGGGTTGAGGAGGTTGTTACTTATAGACATGGGACTGGATCAGGTGGGGTTCTAGTCCCTCCAGAACTGGCAAGGTGGCATCTGTTTGTAAGCGCCAGTCCCTGGCTGACTGTCAGCAAAAGGCTCTCTAGTTCCTCATCTGTATCAGCATCAGCCTTGAAAATCAAAACCTTTTGACTATTTTTTTTTTGAGGCAAGCCCAGTAGACTGGCTTTTTTTTTTTTTTAAAATACAAGAGAGAGAGAGAGAATGGCATGCCAGGATCTCCAGCCACTGTAATTGAACTCCAGATATGCATGCCACCTTGTGCACATGTGTGACCTTGCATGCTTGCATCGCCTTGTGCATCTGGCTTCTGTGGAACCTTGAGGGTCAAGCATGAGCCTTAATTCTAAGCCATCTCTTCAGTCTACCTTTTAACTTTTAGCTACAGTTGACAATGATTACTTCCATCTTTTAAAACAGCTAGTACAGAGAATTCTGAATGTTCCCCACAAAAACAATGACGTATGTCTGAAGTAATAGATATGTTAGTTACCCTGGTCCGATCATTACAGACTGTGTACTTGTATTAGAATGTTACAATCTATCCCATAAACATGTAAATATTATGTGCCAATTGAAGATAATAATACTTATCTTAAAGCCAAAATCTGCAACATGGCTAAACAGTTTTCATTTCAGGAACAGATAAGCAAATTTTGCTATACTACTCAGGAAATGCTACCCTGCAATAAACAAAATCATATACTTGAAATTCACAAAATATGGAGAAATCTCCAAAGAATCATTCAATAAAAGAGGCAGCTCATAAAAAAGTATATGTTGCATGATTTTTTTGGTGAAATTTAAGAAAAACCTAAAACATAGTGAACTGTAAGTTTAATATAACTATATTAAAAATCCCTGAAAGTGGGCATGAGGACTTGAGTTCTATTTCTAGAATGCAAAGGAAAAACAAAACTACTATATGAATAGATACAATATTTGAGAAAACAATTTTAGACAATGAACACTAAGACATGAATGTATATCATTTAATTCCAGATATTGTATACATGTTCAATGGCTTGGAATACAGCTCAGAGTTAGAGAACTGGTCTCAAATGGGCATGGCCCTCTGTTTAATTCCCAGCAAAACACACCCACACACATGCACGTGCACACACACACACACACACACACACACACAAACACACATGATATGAAGGGTGTGTGCAAAGGAACATTTAAGAAAAGATGACCCAAATGTCCATCAATGGAGAATACTTAAATCAGTTATGGTGTGTCCAAATAGAATTTTAAACCAATATAAAATGTTTGTTCTGAAAAGATTTTAATGATATGGCAAACTGGACTTATACATGGGAAAGTTGAATCTTACTTAAATAAAAATGTATTTAATATACTCATTTTGTTTCCATTGCAGATAGACTTCTACTTGCTTAATCAAAGTTAGTTAGGCTTTTCAATGCTATTATAAAACTCTGCTTACTAGTCCACGTTCCAGGGAATGTTTTCTAAATGTCATAGAAAATATAAAAACTGCTAGTTGTTTTTCCAATTAAAGAAAATACAGATTTTAATGTTTTAACTTTCCAGTGAAACAGGTAAACACCAGGAAAATTGTGAACATTAGGTACCTAAAGTCACAAATGTATCAATGATTTAAAGTTAAGATCAAAGCTTGTAAGCTGCCACTTAGTAAAGTGAAGGATTAGCACCTTTGCAGATTAGAGTTCACAACATTTGCTGGATGTGCTGCGATTTCTGCTAGCCTGGCTCCATTGCCATCATGGCTCCTCCATGGCCCTGTCAGTACAGTTCTCTCTCTAGTGATTCTAGATTCTTCTTTCCTGAGAAGCATGTCTCTTTTTCAGGCAACCACTGAGCCTGAAATAAGATCAAAGGATGACAGCTAAGTGAAAGAGGATCACAGAGCCAAACAGTTCTGTAAATTATACTGTCACATCATAAACTTTTCATGAGTCTTTCCTAATATTAACTAAATTAAAATTTCCTAGAAGTTATAGCCTGAAATGTCTAGCTGAAGGAAAAAGAAAACAAAATGAAATCACAAGTGTCTTCTACTTGTTTAATACATATTTTGCACCTGGAAATAGCCATTTTAGTTTCCAGAAGATATGGGCAATGCAGTATTTTGTTTTGGTTTTGAGATAATTTCAATCCTTTCATGTAGTATTTTCCAAAAAAAGTACAATGAATTTATTTCCTGAATCTGTGAGCAATATGCCCACATTATGCTCAGTTCACTCGGTTATCTTGGTGCAGTTTTTCTAACCCAGGAAGATGAACATGAAATGATAAACATCTGTTTCTGCTGTTCCTTCTACATTCGTTACTTGGCATTCTCCTCTAAGGAAGGCTTGTTTCTTCTCACTCTGCCAGCTTCATGTTTTATCAGCTTCACAGATTCCTAATCGATTTGATGAGTTATATTCACTGTTATTATGTAAGTACTCAAATTTTCCTCCTTTGACCAGTGGGTATAACTTGAAGCTGGCTATGTGTCTTTTTAGCCTATCTCCATTATTATTAAATCACTATCTTCATTTCCAGCATATTAAATGCTTGGGTCATTTTTCATTTTCCATATTATTCCCCTGAATTCAGTCATCTCTGCAAGAAACTCTGGCTTCTTTTCTCAGAGAATATGTTCAAAAGCCATTATCTGGTTGTTTGTTTGAGGTGTCACCATTCCCATTCCCTTTCTATGGATGAAGCTACAATTATATATATACACACATACTAATATCTAACATTTTCTTATTTACCCATACATGTTGAAATTTCATCTTCACCCTGACAATGCATCATACAAGTATATTCTACTTTACACTTTCCTAAAAGTTTTTTTTTGCTTTTATATATGTGTATGGTACTGGGGTGGTTTGAATCATGTGTCCCCCATGAACTTAAATGTTCTGAATGTTAAGAACCCTGTTGGTTGCAATGTGGGAATTGGAACCAAATGGAGGTGGTTACCAGCTTAAGAGTGTTATAGCCAGCTTCCCCTTGGTAGTGTTTGACACAATCACCTGTTGCTGTTGTCCACATGATTTTGGCCAGGAGGTGATGTCCACCCTTTGCAAATGCCATCATTTTCCCCTGCCATCATGGAGTGTCCCCTCTAGTCTGTAAGCTAAAATAAACCCTTTCCTCCCACAAGCTGATTTTGCTTGGGTGTTTTCTGGCAGCAATAGAAAGCTGTCTGCTACAGTAAAATTGGTACCAGAAATGAAGTTATTGCTTCTAGAAACCTGATTGTGTGGCTTTTGGCCTTTTAAAACTGATTTGTGGGAAGAATATGGATAGATTTGACCAAATTGGCCTCAATGACGCCTTAAAATGCTATAAATACAGCTTGATGGACCCTTATGGTCAGAGTTGAAAGGTCTGAATGCAGTAAGAACTATAGTCTATGAGGTTTGGCTTATAAGAGGAACAAAGAGCTTTGCCTGGACTGGGCTTGAAGCAATTATGTGAGAGGATTGCTGTTATACCTGTGCCCTGAGAAGTTTTCCAGGGTTGCATTGCATAGAAGTGGACCAGTGTGAGCAGAGGGATATGTCACTGAAAGAAATGAATCTTTGAGCTGAAACTGCTGCCCATTCAGCTGTAATTGTTTGAGAGATTACAACCATTGAGATTGGGCCAGCTGATCTGCATTGGGTAGCATGAAGGATGCAGTCTTTGGAAGGGACCTAAATGCTGAAGGAGTGTCCTGTTCTTCAAAGTCAGCTTTATTCCTCCCAGGATTAACAAGTTGGTAGCCCACTTGGTACTATGGAGTATAACAAATGGAGGAAAGACAGGGTCATTGAATTAGCAACATGGTTCTGCTTTTTGGAAATGGCCATGGACAGTGTGATACTGGCTTTTGGATTACCTGCATGCAGTTCCAATGGAGCCATGAGGATGGACAATGGGTGCAGTGGAGATCCAGTGACAACGCCAGGACTATGGGATGGCTGGCAAAAGGAGCTGCCAGCACCAGATGATGTTTTCTGTGACTGTGAGTAGCCTAGCTATAGGGGCAGAATTGGAACTCCAGAGACTTGTTACTGGTCAGAATTAACAGACTCGGAGACTTGGCACTCATTGGAGTTGTAGGATGTAGAGCTACACTGATGTTTGTCCTGTTTATTTTAAATGTTGTATTAGTTCAGCACTTCTTTCCTATACCCAATGTCAGCTTTTGTAGCATAAATGTTTATTGAGTGCCATTATGTATTTTTCTTTAGCATTACATATCAGTTCAAAGACCTCGGACTATGGAGATGTTTGAACACCATTGTGATTGATAAAAACTATGGGGCCATTTATAGTTGGACATCATGTATGGTTATCAGTTTATAGGAGCCAGGGGAACGTGGTGGTTTGATTCAGGTTTCTCCCATAAAGTTATGTGTTGCGAATGCTAAGTCCCCATCTGGTAGCAATTTGGGAATTGGATCCTTCTAGAGGCGCTGTATTGCTGGGGTCAGGCTTATGAGTGTTATAGCCAGCTTCCCCTTGCCAGTGTTTGGCACACTCTCCTGTTGCCCACCTGATGTGGGACAGGAGGTGATGTCTACCCTTTTGTTCATGCCATCATTTCCCCCTGTCATCATGGAGCTTCCCCTCAAGTCTGTAAGCCAAAATAAATCCTTTCTCCCACAAGTTACTTTTGGTTGGGTATTGTCTGCCAGCATACCAAAGTTGACTGCAACAGGTATGATTTCATGCATGTTTGTGTGTGTGTAGGTATATGTGCATGTGTACACATGTGCATGTGGAAGCCAGATGGTGACTTCAAATGTTTTCCCCAGCCACTCTCTGCCTTATTTGTTTGTTTTAGATAGGTCTTCCATTGCATTCAGAATTCACTCATTCAGCTGCTCTAATTTGTCAGATTATCTCAGGGATCCACCTATCTATGCTTACCAGGCACCGGGATTGCAGGTGTGCATCATCACATGAAGATTTTACACAAGTTCTATGAACCTGAACTCAGGTCTTCATGCTTATGTGGCAAACACTTTCCTGACTGAGCTCTTCCCCAGTTGTGCTCTCCATCATTTTGATATCTATGACTTCTGTGGTGGTGAGAAAACATATTCACCTACTTTATTGATAATTTTTTTCTTCTTATTAAAAACATATTTTGTAAGAATACATCATGTGTTGTTACACTCTTTTCCCTCATCCCTGTCCCCATTCCACTAGACACGCTCCTCAGCAGGGTTGCAGGTATTCCCCATGGGGTTGTGGGTTATGCATTGTGGGAGCAGCTGTCAGTTATTTTGTGGGGGGAGAGAATGCCTCTGGGCATGATGTTTCAACCTGTGGCTCTTACAATCTCTCTGCCCCCTCTTCCACCAAATCCCCTGAGCTGTGGTGGGCAAGTTTTAAGTCTACATCAGTGATGACCTCTTAGGAGCCTCTGGATTTCTGCTTAGGTATCAATCAATAATTTTATGTAAGTGAGCTTATGATTCCATTAGGCCACAACTCCAGGTAAGTATTTTCTTCCCCTGGCCTTCAACCATTGGCTACTGTCTGTGCTCAGACTCTAAAGTCGCATAGGAAGGCCACCTACAATATGTCTTGGAAACCTACTTTGGTTGACCACACTATCTGGCTTGACTAAGTTATTCAGAAAGAAGAAAGGAAAGAGGAACAAGAATGAAAGGATGCAACAGGCAAAGAGCCCATACAATACGCTTTTGATGTGGGCCTCAATTTTCTACAATTAATATGTCAAGACCATATCAAAGAAACTGCATTCCTACAGCTAGAAAAACACTCTGAATAAATTAAACAGTTGAGATGCTTATGCACACAGAACTCTCTGTTGGGCACCCTTTGACAATATGTATTTGATCTTAGACACAGAATCTATTACTTTTATAATTCACAAGAATAAATATCACCAGTCACACCATGTATTTGCTGTGTTTGGCACTTTTACTAATGTGGCTGAAACAAAAATGTGGATCACCAGCCACTGTGAAGTTAGTTAAGTATATATTATTTAAAGTAGTAAGAGGATTTGCTGGAGATAACTATTTTTAGAATGCTCTTTATTGTCTATCCTTTAAATCATCCTTGAAGCATGCAAAAATTTCTTTGATTGAATTTACCTAGCTCTGAACTCACTATACATGAATTATTGAGCCTTTCTATTACGATAAAGCACCAAAGAGCTCTTGGGTAAGATGCATTTTTAAAATTAAAAAAAATCAATTTCTTTTCATGACAGATTACTAATAGTTTCCACCCATCGACTTAAAGTGCATCCCTAGCAACCCAAGGAATTAGAAGAAAATTGACAGAATGGTGCCAGGTCAGTGGGTATTTTTATGCTCAACTTGAATTGACAGTTTAAAAAACTGTTTCTTTCTCTCTTTCCTTCTGTGTTGTGCCCATTACAAATATATTATAGCAACAGAAAGCTTCCCATGAGACAACTCCAGAGATTTTTAGAAAGTCAGCCGAGAAATTGCTTCCTAACGTAAATAAGACAAAGTCTCAACTGCTCTCTTTTAACTCCTTTAAGTTTTGGATTCTTTAGTATTGAAAAGGAGAGAAGTCTTTTTTCATAGCATTATCATTTTCAACCTTATTAATGAATCTTTGTTGACTAGTAAACTGTTTTAAAAATTTCCTATAAATCCATAGGTAACAGTCAATTCATATATATATATATAAATTTATTTCAGAGGGGGACACATGCCAGGGCCTTTGGCCACTGCAAATTGCAAATGAACTCCAGATGCATGTGCCCCCTTGTGTATCAGGCTTACATGGGTCCTGGGGAATTGAACCTGGGTCCTTTGGCTTGGCAGGCAAGTGCCTTAACCACTAAGCCATCTTTCCAGCCCAACAGTCAATTCTTTATCAATCTTAAATATGATTGTAGTCTATTTCCTTCTTATATCATATCTAAAAACAGTATTTGAAGGTTATTAATTATTTCATGCAATTACATTAAAAGAACTGAAGGTTTGAGTTTTTCTTCAAAGTTTGCATGTAGAAATGATGATAGTAGAAGATAGTGCCTTTGGGAGGCAATTTGCTCACGACTATGGGGCACTTATAAAGGACAACCACAGAAACACCTGGTGTCTTCCAGGGAAAGAACACATTGGGAATGTGTGTATCAGAAGTGTACCCTCCCACACCCCCATACACAGTGAATCTGCTGGTGTCTTGATCTCAGACCCCTCAGCCTCTAGAACTATAAGAAACAAAGTTCTGCTCTTTGTAAGCAACCTGGTATCTGGCATTGTGTTGTGGCTGGTTGCATGAACTAAGACACGTAGCAATGTCCTTACCTTCCAACAAGTGAAAGCTTAGATGAAACTCTGACAAGCTTCTCTGCATCCTGCAATTTGTCCTCTTCACTGGCCAACTTCCATCCTTGACTGCATGCACATCCTAAGTCCCTTGACCTTTCACAATCCTTTATACACCTCTGGTTTCACTTTCTTCCCTTGCAGTCTAGACTCCATGACTGACCCCAGACAGTAAGTGTATTACTCCCTGGTTACTCCTCTTGGTCTGCTTACCCCTCAAGTGAGGGAAAACACACATTACTTATCCTAGCATATTTAAATATTAAAGGATAAAATATCACACAGCTTCAGATGAGTACAAATACCAGGATGTTTTTTTTTTTTTCCCCAATGTCTCTTTTAACACCTGTATTTCATTCTATCTTGGTGTTATTACGTCACCTTCCAAAGTATTGAGAATGCCATTATCAACATTAGAGTGTCCTTGCAAGTTTTTTTCACTGATAAAAGCAGTAACCACATAGAAAATTGCTCTCAAACTCAAATGGAGCTCCATCCTATAAATACTATCATCCTTTATTTTGTCTTCTCTTTGAAACTAAGTGCATTCCCCCCATTACAACTCACTTCCTTTTCTGTGCATGTGTTCCTGTGCCCTCCAGTGGCATGAACCTATAACTCTTCCCTACATGTCAGCTTCCTCCCTGCAAATGTAGAGGCACTTCATTTTTACAAAGTACCATAAGCTCCTGTGATCATTTCCCCTTGTTAAGCACTACCCATTGTTTCTTTCCTTTCCCTGCCAACTTCCTTAAAACACAAACTTATAGCCCTATTCACTCCATTTCAGCCCAGTGACCTCTCTTTATTTACTCCACCAAACAACTGTTAAAAAAAATCATCCATACCTGCTTATTCCAACCCAGTGGTCAAGACCTTTCTCTAGGGACACTTATTTCAGGAGTGTAAGGCATTATGGTTTTTATTGTTCTGTTTCCTACCATGACACTAACCTCACCAGTATCTTCTCTTTCTACTCTTCTGATTATTGATTTCAGAGTTCTTTATTTTTTTATTTATCTAATACTTTCTATAGAGTTATGGCTACATAATTATCTTGGGTGAATGTCTTTTAATGTATATTTTGTCTAGTTCTAGCATTTAAATAAATATGTATTGAAGTGGTATTTATATGCCATATTACACATGAAATTAAACTAATACATTGTTGTAGTCAGCTTTGTGTTGATGGCAGAAAACACTTGACCAAGATCAGATTGTGGGAGGAAAGGGTTTATTTTAGTTTTATAGACTCAAGAGAAAACTCCATGATGGCAGAGAAAATGATGGCATGACCAGAGGGTGGACATCACCTCCTGGCAAACATCAGGCGGACAACAGCAGCAGGAGAATGTGCCAAACACTGGCAAGGGGAAGCTGGCTATAATACCCCCAAGCATACCCCCAACAATCCATAACCTCCAGGAGGCTTCAATCCCCAGATTGCCACCAGCTGTGGATCTAGCATTCAAAACACATAAGTTTGTGGGGACACCTTAATCAAACCCACACACATTAAGCTGACTGAATTTTCTTCATTTTTTCCTTTCCTTGTTCTGAATGGGCTGGCATGAAAATGACTTTTAAAGCACAACTGAGAATAAAATCAAATTTTCCATGGCAATTACCTCAGGTGGCACAACATAAAAATATTGAGGAAGAAAAATACTGGTGAATGCAAATATAACATTATAGAAAAATATTCAATTACATAAGAAGGAACAAAAATATTTTAGGACAAAAAGAAGATTAAAAAGCAATGTATACAGATGCAGATTAATTCCAGTTTTATTTCTCCATATAATAGATAAGAGTGTTCATTTGAATGATAATACTTATATTTCCTGATATAAAATTATTGGTATTTTATTTTTAAATTTTTGTTCAGATGGATATTTTGACTTTTTTAACAAGAAACAGGTACAGGAAAGAAAATTATTGTTTCCAAAACCTTACAGAGGCTGGAGAGATGGTTCAGCAGTTAAATTCCTTGTCTGCAAAGCCTAACAATTCCCTAGTACCCATGTAAAGCCAGATGCACAAAGTAGCACATGCACCTGAAGTTTGTTTGCAGTGTCAGGAGGCCCTGAACACCCATTTTCTCTCCTGTCTCCTCTTTCTCTCTCTCTCTCTTTCTGCTTGCAAATAAAAACATTTTTAAAATATCTTACGAAGTGGGCTAATGAGATGTCTCAGTGAGTAAAACACTTGCTGCACAAATGTGAGGACCTAAGTTTGGATCTCCAGCACACATATAAATGGGTGTGGTAGTGTGCTCCTGCAATCCAGTGCTGGGAAGGCAGAGACAAGAGGATCCTTGAGGTTTGCTAGCTCACTTGTCAAAGCAAATTGGTGCACTCCAAATTGGTGAGAGACCGTGTCACAAAAAATACAATAGAGGGCAACTGAGAAAGATATACAAAGTCAACCTTTGACCTCCACACACACACATACAGAGAGAGAGAGAGAGAGAGAGAGAGAGAGAGATTACACACGAAATAATAAAAATAACCCATCTCATAATTCATAAAATATTTTACAAATTGAAATGCCATTAATGCCGGTGCTATGGTAGTGCTATAGACTGAATGATTGTGTCTCCCAAACATATCTGTAGAACTGTAGAAACCCCAGCCTCTAACATGATGGTACTTGGAGAGTGGGCTTTTGGAAAGTAATTACACTGTGTATGTGTGGAGCTCATGTGATAGAACGAGTGGTCTTATGAGAAGTGACACAAGAGACATCTTGTGTTTTCTCCCTGTTTTCAACATGGGATACAGCAAGCAGGAGCCCACACACAGGGCAGGAAGTTGCTCTTCCCAGACCTAAGATGTACCAGAACATTAATTTGGGTTATCAGTCCTCAAATGATAACATGCAGATTTTTCTATTTAAGCCACTGGGACTATGCTATTTGCTATATATGATAGCTGCCTACATATTGTTGGAACAAAACACCTGACCTCCCCCCCAAAAAAAAACCCAGCAGATGAGAGGCAAAGGTTTATTTCATTGTGCAGTCTGGAGAGGATGAGTCATCGTGGCAGGTAAAGCAGGGCAGGAGCAGGAAGTCATCACAGATCGGGATGAAGGAAATGCAGGACTGGGCTTGAGTTGGGCTAATAAACCTCAAAATCGGCCTGTAGCAACCTACCTCCTCCAGCAAGTCCCTGCCTACCAAATTGCCACCAGCTAGGGATCAAGTATTTAAAAAACATGAAGCTATGTGGGACATCCCATTCAAATCATCACACTATAGCAGCCTAAACTAAGCCAAGTATTTGTGTTGCATTTAATGATCCAGGGTCATTACCCCAAATTCTATTTCCATCTAAAAAGATGCCATTCAAAATAGTATACTGTACTGAGAAGGTCTCCATATTAAATCAAATCAACAAACCACCATTCAATAATACGGCAAAGAAAAACTTTTCCAAGTGTTAGTTGAAATATACAACTGGCTGAAGAAAAGAACGTTTTCTGCTTTCAAATCATGCTACTTCTAAAGTAAAAATGCATCAGCCATTTGTGTCCTTGACTGAAAATTCCTGTCACAAACAGGGAGACCTCTTTGGTGTGAAAATTAGGAAACTTCAATCAAATCTCTGTATTCTGTAAAGAAAAGTGCTACATTATCTAATATATTTTACTTCTTGCTATGTCAGCCACATTCAGACAAATCAATGGTAGTTTTTCATCTGTTATCTGCTGCTGCATGGCAGAAAAAGGCCAGCGTTGTTTCTGCAACAGTGAACTCTTGGGCAGATATGATATTTTAATGAACCTGTAAACCTATCTCCTCGTCTATAATACAGAAATAATGATTTCTACTTCATAGGATTGCTTAAAGGCTAAATTAACTTATCATGTAAAGGGAGGAATTTATTAATGATTAAAATACTATAACTTGTTTGCTATAATTATTCAGGTCTCGCCCGTAAGACATTCAATCAAATAATTACCTCTAAATAAAAAAATGATTGAACTGTGTATAGTACACTCAGAATGTAATTACTTGTTCACATCCACATTTTTCCCCCTCCTTTAGGGGACATGGGAAGGTTGATGGCAAAAAGAAAACAAAAGTTGTTTGAAACATGAAACCAGATTCTGAAGGCCTTTGTCTCTGCTGATTTGGTTCAGGGGAATCAGGAAGGTCTTTGTTTCATAATTGCAGTTATTATGACCTTCAGCATTTACAGATGAGAAAAAAAATGGTTGATAAAGAGACCAGGTCAAAGTGACATTTGTAGCAGATGTTTAACTTTTTTTTTTTATCTCTTGGACTCAGAATTGGAAAGGTCAAAGACCAACATTCATTACAAAATAGGAAGATAAAATATTAATCTGTCAGAAAATATAACCATTTAACCACTGGGTCAGAATTTCTCATACATACAGCCAAAGAGGGATAAATATCTCAAAGTACTATTGATATTGCTAAAAAGGACTAAATACAAGACTTTGTGCAGTGGCTGCTTTATGGAAATAGATCTGCAAATATCCCTTACCCTTAAGGTAAACTCACAAGTGATGTCAAGGGCCTAAATTTATCTGAATCATCTTGGAAAACCACTATTCATGAGAATTGATTCAGCAGAGGATGCATCCTTCCTGTTTTGTAACCAGTGAACACCAATATTTTTAAGTAATATTGAGGAAAGACTGTATAAGTCTGGTAACTTATTATAATTTCGAATTTGTTATCTTGAACTTGAAGAAAATCAACAAGTGATTTCAGCAAACCTACAATGTAAATTTCTTAATCCTGTAATTAACCAGCACAAAGCAAACACATCTTGTCCAGAGTTATCTGACATTAGCTTTATAGAAATACTGACATTTTACTAAAGCATAGATGGTACCTTTATACATGGGTGTTACTAAGCCATTTGAGAAACATTTATTCAAAACTACTTCCTGCTAGATGTTTTTCAGAGCACCTGAGATACACTAGTGGATAAAACCAACAAAGATCACTGCTTATGTGGAGCAGGGGGGAATACTTGCTTCTGAGCCTGTAACAAGAAGGTGAGATGTGGTATGAAGAAAGAAAATAAAAGCATTCTAGGAGTATGGAAATGGGGTATGGCTTAAGATTTTATCTTAAATAGGAACATGATGGCTAGATAGATTAGCTGAGAAGTATTCCTACCATGAACAGATGATGCCTTCAAAATAAACCATGGCTGTCAGAAAAAGTAAAAAAAAAAAAACTATAGCTGGAGCCTTCTAGAAAAAAAGAGTCTAGTCATTAAGTAGAAACATCAACTTTCTCTGAGGGAAATAGGCTGAAGAGTGGCATGATTTTAGACTTCATCAGAAACATTCCTATGTTAAAAATCAGCTGTGAAGGGTACAGGGCCAAGAGTAGAAGGAAAGGGATATCAGAATATTCTTAGTTTAGTTTAGAAAATGAATCTTATTATAATGCACCCCCCCAAAAAAAAAGAACAGAATAAGTAATAAAGGATTCACATTAGAGGCAAATCTAAAAGAACATGGGCTTTGTGAAACAGCAATAGTTGGGTTTAAGTATATTACAATACAGCACATGATAATAACATCCCAACAGATAGAGTTTCTGAGGAACTGATAAGGGCGAGCTCTGAGAAATGCACTCATATATGTTAGCCTTTGCATCAAGCAGGCTTCTTATTATGGATGACCAATAAATTCTACTAAAAGAATGAGCAATTCATAACCTAATAAAGCAGAAAAGTAAAATAAATATTAATAATTCAATAGAAAAATGTATGAAACAATATAACACAAACAATGACAAATTTAAACTCACATGACTAGTATCTTGACTATATATATCCTAAATATGAAATAGATAAATACTATGCAAGACTATATTGTTCTACCAAGGCTGTCTTAGCAAAGTGTGACATCCTGGGTGGCTTAAGAGACAATTATTTCTTTTCATTCTGAATGAAGTCTGGATATCTAAGACCAATGTGCTGGCAGAGTTGGTTTTCTCTGAGGCCTCTCTCACAGGCTTAGACACAATTATTTACTCCTTTGTTTTCAGATGGTCTGTCCTCAATACTTGTCTCTGTCCAAATCTTTCCTTACCACAGACACATAAAGCATACCTGAGCCTATCCTATTGATTTAACTTTAACTTAATTATCTTTTAAAAGAACCTATCTTCAAATATAGCAAAAGGGTTATAATTTCAAATTGAATTTAAGGAGAGACCATTGACTTTACAACAAAACCAAGGATAACAAAGGAAAAAACTGAAAGCTATTTATAAGAGCTATGCCTTCAATAAAAGGTCATAGAATGAGTGACTTTTAAGTAACAGGCAATGAAAATATTAAACACACACACACTGCAATGAAAAATGCTGACCTAGATATACAGACTTTATATTAAACCAGTACTCTTTATCAAAAAAAAAAAAAAGGCCTGAGAGAGTGACACCCTACCTTATAAAAACAATACATAAATAAATAAATAAACAAATAAAAATGTTGCCTAAGTCACCCATTCACCCCAAAATGATAACATATCTCTAGTTGAATTATATGAAAAATCTGGCCAGGTGTGGTGGTGCATGCCTTTAATCCCAGCCTTCAGGAAGCAGAGGTAGGAAAATCACTGTAAATTCAAGGCCAACCTGAGAGTACACATGGTGAATTCCAGGCAGCCTGGGCTACAGTGAGACCCTACCTCAAAAAATCCAATTAAAAAAAGTATGAAAAATGTTAAAAAGAGAAACCAGACCAAACCACAACTCTGTAGATAATGACAACAAATTCTCAGTTTAAGGGATAAAACAAGCAGACAAAAATTCTAATAAGGGTATAATTTGCCTATAGTTAAAATATCCCCCTAATTGACTATATCAAACTTTATATTCAAAGAGAGCACACAACACCATATTTAAAAGAAATCACAAAAGAAAACTGACTGATTGTAAAGAAAGAAAGTATAACCACATTCTAAGAATACAATACTATGTGTACTTTAACTATGATAGAATTTATTTCAAAATAAATACAAGATAAAATGTAATAGCTCAGAACTGAAAACATACTTCCAAACACATATGGATGACAAGTGTATCACAAATTAAAATAAAGGAAATTTGAAATTGAAACATCATGTGTACATGCAGCTAAATACATAATCTCTGGTGATTTCCCCAGTGATTTCTAATAAAATGTATTAATGATATATTTATGAAAAAGAAATATTGGCATGCAATGTTCTCAGTGCAACATAAGGTAATTAAATTCAAAAATATTAAAAGGAAGCAAGTAAGGATCCAATGAATTCCTAATATATATTCAATAAACAAAATTGTATCAGTTACTGTTTAATTTGCTGTGAACAAATACTTGACCATAAACAACATGGTCAATGATAAGAGGCTTTTTTTGGCTTACAGTTTTGAGGGGAAGTTTCATGGTAAGAAAGGCATGACAGATGGCCTTGTCACATTGGCAGTCAGGAAGCAAAGGTCTTATCAGTGGGTTCAGGTGACAAAACCTCAAGTTCTACCACAATGACCAACTTCCTCCAGCAAGGCTCCACCTCTTAAAGGTTCCACAAACTTCCCAAATCTGCCACCAGCTGGGGACCAAGTGTTCAAGCATAGGCAGCTCTTGGGGACATTTCACATTCAAACTCTAACAATCAAAGTTAAAAAAAAAAAAAAAAAAACATTGTTCGTAAAGATTTATAATACAGATGTGCCCATGGTGTAACTAACTAACCAAGAAAACAGAGACAGAAATAAGTAATCTGATATAGATGGTCTGCTGTTTAAAATTCACATATTATCATATAAATAAGTCTTAAATATTTCAGAAATGGAGTAGTAGTTACTTTAAGCTAGTATCTTCTCTCCAATGTGTTTTTTTCTATTTAATGGTCTTTTTTTTTCACTTATTTTTAAGATTTATTTTTATTTATTAGAGACAGAGGGAGAGAGAGAGGGAGAGAATGGGCACACTAGGGCCTCTCGCCACTGCAAATGAAATCCAGACGCATGCAGCACCATGTGCATCTGGCTTACATGGGACCTGGAGGATCAAACCTGGGTCCTTCGGCTTCACAGGCATGCATCTTAACCACTTAGATATCTCTCTCTAGCCTATTTACTGCTCTTATTGCTGGTCTGCTTCCTGCAGCCCATGTTCTCTGACACCCGTAATTAATTTTTCATTGTGCCATATGGTGGAGAAGAAAATAGACTTCACTTTCCTCATTGGCAGAAAGAGTCATCTTTTTTGATTCAGAACTGAAAATATTACATCATGCACTATTTTAATGCAGTAGAAAATGTTCATCTCCACCTCATCCCTGTCATTCTGGGTCCACTGCTTCTAAACACCTCAGATACTCACATGGTGGCCGTCACTTAGCATAGACAAGGGATTATCACTTAGCAAACACAGGTCTTTTGTCTTCCTAACTAGGCAATTTTTCCCTCACAGATTTGTGAGTTCATTCATTCAAGTATCAGTTCTTCTATTATCTCTGAGTTTGTTCCTGTTATTAAAATGCTGGGAGTCTTGCACACACTAAACAAGCACTCTACCACTTTCTAAACCCCTATCTCTTGGTTTTTATTTCTAAGTTTTTTAAACAAGATCCCATCATGTGAGGCTTATGATGGGTTCAAACTTGAAATTCTCCTGCCTCAAACACCTGACTCCTAGGCTAACAAGCATGGACTACCACATTTTGCTGATTGCTCCACTTTTATATGATAAAAGAAAACACAAATTTGAGAGAGATAATCCTTTATCCCAAAGAACTACGTCATATGAACCTATAGCCCTCACATGGTTCCCTTGACCTCCAGGAATGAGTTGTCAGACAATGTAGCTGCTTTATCTTTATACAGCAAACTGGTTTTACAGGTTTTTAAATGGTTGGCAACTTTTAGAGACACTAGTAAAGATAAAAAATTCACCAATCCTGTGCTTTGCCACTGTCTAGAGGCTCAACATGGAATTCTGTCATTGCTTTCATTAAAATGTGAATAGTTTTACCCACATTTTCAAGAAAGCAAAATGCATTTGTTATTTAAATGATCTTTCAAAATATGCCACATTTCCTTTGTTTACTACTTAGAACACATTCTGAAACTTATATTACCAACCAAATATAAGACCTCCCAGGTGGCCTGGAACTGTAATAGAGACTGACAGTCCGATTGCCCACATGTAAAAAAGCATGAAAGGAATATCTGCCTGATTTCTTCATACAGTCTTTTACTGACACTAGATCTGCTGGATTTCTCATCATAGACAACCAATTTGTCATTTTTGTCATCCTGTGATAGAATAATTCATTCTGAGGCTGGAAAGATGGCTTAGCAGTTAAGGTGTTGTCTGCAAAGGCTAAAGACCCATGGACAACTCTCCAGGTCCCACATAAGCCAGACGCACAAGGTGATGCAAGATCACAAGGATGCACATGTACACAAAATGGCATACATGTCTGGAGTTTGATTGCAATGGGTGGAAGCCCTGGCACACCAATTCTGTCTCTCTCTCTCTCTCTCTCTCTCTCTCTCTCACACACACACACACACACACACACACACACACACGCACGCACTATGGGCAGATTCTAGGGTCCAGCTATAAAGTGTTTTGTGGAACTCCAGTCTAAAGATATGCAAAGTGCTTGAGCTTTGCCTAGAGTGCCTGGAGTGTACTTGCTTATGGTGGTGGTGGTGATATTTCTTTCTGCATGGACCTGTGAAAGTGGGCCAGCTTCTGCCATTATAAAACTTCCCCTAAATCTGTAAAGTTTAAAATTTTTCCTCCAATAACTGTGCATGTCCTAGAGGTTCATGCCCACAACCTGAGGCTACTACACACACCTGTAACCCAACTCTGGCAGTTGAGGAATAGGTTGAGTTAAGGGTCAATCTTGACTACATAAGACCATTGCTCAAAAAATAAAATACATTCCTCTATATTCACTTCCACGATGTTTGCCTTGGAGGATGTAATAGAAATCCCATTTAATGTTGATCTTTTGACAGCCTTTTATTTTCTGCTTTGGTGAGTTTTGAGTCTACAGTATCTAGTGCCATCTCCTATCAGAAAGTTATCTGGATAGCAGCGAGAGAAGTACTAATATTCATTTTTCCACTTACTCCACAATGGAAGGACTACTTTGCTATGCTGTTCTCCCAATACAAACTTGTAGTTACATTCATGACTCCTCAGTGGTCTCTGATACTCCCACAAGATCTGCCCTGTTCTGAGTCCATCAACATTTTGACGTGGAAGACAGAGGAGGAAAAAAGGAAGGAGACAACAAAACAGAAAGGGACTGGAGAGATGGCTCAGTGGTTGAGAGGTTTGCCTATGGAGCTTGATGACTAGGGTTTTATGCTCCTGCACCCATGTAAAGCCAGATACACAGGGTGGCATATGCATCTGGAGTTCATTTTCAGTGGCTAGATGCCCTGATGCACCCATTCACTCTGTCTCTCTTTTCTCTGTCTCTATCTACTTGCAAATAAATAAATTAAAAATTATATTAAATAAAAAAAGAAAACAGATGAAGGACAACCTTGAATGAGGAGGGTCCTCAGTGGGTGGGGTGGTGGAGAGGGGACAAAATAGATAACAGGATTGAAAAACAATCAAACTGCAGTATGCTCATATATTAAAATGCTCCATAAAAATACATATAACAAAAAAATATCATCATAACATATAAAGGCAATTTAAACTAAGTCAAAAGGCCCTAGCAGCAATATTTCCTTATGAAAGTGGCAGTCTGTTTCATTTCCTATCCCCAGCAAACATGAAAATTAAATATTTTCAATATTTACTAAGAAGTAAAATAGTAAACTATTTCAGGCAAGACCAAGGTTTTGTCATATAATAGATTTTCAAACATGAAACTTTTATTTTTCCCAGCATAATAAGCTTCTGAATGCTAAATCAATAAGCTCTCTTCTTATTCTGTCATTAGAAATTGGGATATAGAACACCGCAGTGGCAGATTTGGCTCTGCATAAGTATTTATGTCTGCTGCAAATGAACGAAACACCTTTCCTTGGATTACAGTAACAAGCATGAAAGGAAATTAAAAGAGAAAGAAGGTCATCTGTAAAAAAGTCCTGCTTAGGCAACAGGCTCATAATTTCTGAGGGAGTAAATTCCGGCGTCTTCCAGAATTCAGTCTCTTTCCATTCTATACTGCATATGTTCAATGTGAACATTAATCAGAAACTTTGGAAGCTAAGAGACACATGGAGAAAAACAATTACATGTGGTGATCTCTGCGGTCTATAGGGGTTCATAAGTATACTCTATCAGCGTGACTTCAGAGAAGCAGGGAAATCATGCATAAGCTTCAACTTGTGATAGTTTAACAGTAAAAGTTTAGGTGATTAATATGCTACATAGGAAAACCTGGGCTGTCAGTTGCCTACATGTGTCTGCCAGATCTTTGCATTTAGGTCATGGCCTTCAGGAGAAATTCCTTCCCAGATAGGAGACTGCGTAAACATGTCAAGAGATGCAGACAGGAAAGGACACCTCCTGAAGTACCCTCAGTGATGGGAATTATACACACTCTTAAAAATTACATCAGCTCAGGATTCCTAGATCCTTTAATATGGAATCAAGAGGGCTCTACACCTCATGTCCCATCCTGCCCTTGAAAGGAAGCCAAAGGGAGGAAGCCTTTGTAATTTTTTCTAGATGTTTCCTCAAACCTACTTGATTAGGTAAAATAAAAATTATAGAATTTCTCTTAATGAGAATCACCCTTGATAGTTTTAAAATATACGATTTTACTCTATTGAGGAATCTCATTTCTGAAGCTGTCTGCAAGCACACAGTCTGCACTTTGAAACTAGCTGCTGGAGTTGCACACATTTATGAGACATCCTCTGTAATACACATGACTTACTGTCTTCAAATAATGAGTTGCATTTTTAGGAAGTAAAAATGAAATACTTCTTACATGTTCTGCTGAAACTACATAGACTATGATAACTCCATAAGTTCTTTTCGTCCTAACTTAATAATACAGAACTTGAAGATGAGAAATACTGTCTAAAAAGAAAGTCAGTATATAATAGTGGAAAAGCCATCAATCAAATGTTCAGGAACACGAGCTGAAATTCTGCTTTTATTACTCATTTAGTCTTTAAATAAGTTTTTAAATAATTTTTATAAAATAGATAATAAATTATATAAATAAAATTTTTATACAATAAAATAGATAAAATTTCATAAAATAGATAATTAGCCTATTTATAACACATCTAAATTCTTTGAAAAGAATGAGAAAAACTGCAAATTCTGGATACACTATAATTTCATAAATGGTTAAATGATACTAAGCCATTATATTCTGAAAAAGAGTTGCAAACACAACGACAATTAAAATGGCCATGACAAATTGAAAATCAGTCCTAACAAGTCAGACTTTAGTTCCAGCATCCATTCTTTGACACAATAATGTATAGCATGGGCTCCCTATGCACAGTGCTGCAGAATCTACCACAGTGGGGAAATGGCTCTGGTAGGTTGGCAAAGGGTCCTGGCATCCATCAGAACTGAGGAGTTGTTGATATATAGGTGTTTTACAATGATAAGGAGTACAAACTGTAAATCAGAAAGTTCTCATTAAGTCAGAGCATAAAACACTGGTTGATGCTCTTGGGTGACCACCGTTTTATAAGTTGAAAGGTTTTGCTTTGAGTTCAAAGTCTGCAGGATTATAGCAACAACATACACCTAATCATTGTAAATGCCAGCCCCTTCAAGTTTATTATACAGCATAGCAGCTCTCAGTCCTCAAAGAAACCTTATAGTCCATAGATTCAATAGTATGTTTTCTGAAAACAAAAACTTTTAATGTTTAGTTTACATACTGGACACCAGTGGCTAAGAAAAGAGAGTCCCATGCACATGCAGAGTAATTGATCAACACACTGCAGACTGACATCTCAAATCAGCAACTATTTCTAAGCCCAAAGAGAATTCCCAGAGTTTACTGTGTAGACTTTTCATTTTATGACCCCTTGGAATTATCAGTAAGAAAATCACTACAGGTCAGCTATGGTTGGCATTACTTTCTTATTCTTCCAAATGTTTCATAAAATTGAAAACCTAACACAAAAATTAGATTTCTAGTTTTTTATAAGAACTAAAAGACCATTACTTAGCCTTACTTGTTAAACTTCATTAGCAATGAGTCACTCAGACTTCTTTCATGCCCATTTTCTACTTAGGGGTTTTTCAAAGGTCTCTTCACAATGCTGTCTTCCCTGACCACTCTTGCTCTTTCCTGAGAAACAATGCCTCTATGTCCTGGCAACATAGACTGAATTTAGATCATTGTATAAATATAGGGTTTGGTGTGAGCTATCACTAACCTCAGAGTTATGGTGAAGAGAGAGATGTAAAGGGGAACATCTGAGAATAAAATCAGAATTGGAAACCAAATAAAACTGAAATATTCCAGAAATACTGGGTTGATGGAAGCATTAATATTACAGTGCACTGTGAACCAACTGATGTGTAGGGATTCTAATTGTTGAGTGTAGGAGATAAAGCCAGAAATTAAAAAAAAAAAAAAAAAGAAGTACTGAAATACATTTGAAGAGGAACAAAAACTTCTGGTGTGCTATGGCCCCATAGGGAGATTATAGGAAAAATAATGTATATTGTAAAGAGCTAGGAGAACAGATTTTGAGTTTTACCATAATAAAGCAATAAGTATTGGCTGGTAAGGTGGCTCCATGGTTAAAGGTACTTGCTTGCAAAATCTGCTGGCCTGGGTTTAATTCCCCAGTCACCCGTGTAAATCCAGACAGATTTTCATTTGTAGCAGGAGGAGAGCCTGACATACCCATAAATACACATGTGAAAAATAAATAAAAATTAATAAAAGAATAAATGTATGAAGACATAGATATGCTCAACCTTACTTAAATGAAAACATGTTACATTGCATACATGTATTGATATGATTACCTATTTCTATGTATACCTTTTAAAATTTGTTCAAATAAAGTTAACCTTTCCAAAAGTTCTTGTGTTTGGAATGTGAAATATCTCCCACAAGCTTATGGGTTGAAGAATTGGTTCCTAGATGGTAGAGTCATTTAGGAATGACATGGAGCCCTTAGAAGTTAAGATCTTGCTACAGGAAGTTGGTCAGGGGGATTGGGCCTTGAGGTTTGATAGCCCAGCCTTACTTCCTGCTCATTCTTTTTGGTTCCTGAGTGTAGACATAATGTGACCAGCTGGTTCCTCCTCCTGCTGCCTGGCCTTTTCGAACATGATGGACTGTATCCTCTAAAACTGTAAGCCAAAAGTAAATGCTTCCTCCTTTAAGGTGCTTCTCGCTAGGTATTTGGTTATAGCAATAAGAAAACTAACTAAATGCAAGGGAAAATATTTGCTTTTTTTTTTTTTTTTTTTTTTTTTTTTTGAGGTAGGTGTCACTCTATCCATGGTTGACCTAGGATTCACTATGTAGTCTTACACTGGCCTTGAGTTCACAGAGATCCTCCTACCTCTGCCTCCCATATGGCTGGGATTAAAGAGTGCCATTATGCTGTTTTTTCTTTTTCTTTTAAAGCAAAGATTTTAAAAATTAAAAGTGAATTGTTGGTCAAAGGATACATTTTAGTTTTATAGGTATGGTGGTTTGTTTAGGTGTTCCCCATAAACTTAGATGTTCTGAATGCTAGGTTCCCAGCTGATGGAGATTTGGGAATTAACACTTCCTGGAGGCAGTGTATTGTTGGGGTGGGCTGATGGGTATTATAGCCAGTTTCCTCTTGTCAGTGTTTAGCACATTCTCCTGTTGCTATTGTCCATCTGATGTTGGCCAGGGGTTGATATCCACCCTCTGCTCATGCCATCATTTTCCCTTGCCATCATGGAGTTTCCCCTCAAGTCTGTAAGCCAAAATAAACCTTTTTTTTCCCACAAGCTGCTCTTGGTTGGCTATTTTCTGGCAGCAATGAGAACCTGACTGCAACAGTAAAATTGGTACTAGGAGTGGCATTGCTGTCAGACACCTGACTGTTTGGCTTTGGTCTTTTGGAGCTGATTTTCAAGAGAAATGTAGAAGGATTTGAAATGTTGGCCCAAGGGACTCCTTGCAATGCTGTAAGTACAGCTTGATGGATTATTCTGGTCACAGTTGAAAGGCCTGAATGCAGTAAGAACTATGGACTGTGAGGTTTGGCTTGTGAGGGTGAGAAAGAGCTTTGCCTGGACTGATCTAGAAGCAGTTTGTGTGAGATGCTTGCTGTTATGCCCCTGACCTGAGAAGTTGTGCATGGTTGCATTGCATAGAAATAGACTGGTGTGAGCAGAGGGATATGGCACAGAAATGAAATCTTTGGGCCAAAAATGCTGCCTGGTCAGTTGCAATTGTATGAGAAATTATAGCCATTGAGATTGGGCCAGCTGACCTGCATTGAAACCACAGAAAGAATGCAGTCTTTTGAAGGGGCCTGAATGCTGAAGGAGTGTCCTGTTCTTAGAAGTCTGCTTTATTCCCCCGTGGATTAACAAATTGGCACCCTACCTGGTATTATGGAGTATAAGAAATGCAGGAAAGAGGGTGTCATTGAATTTTCAGCACAGTCTTGTGTTTTGGAAACATCCATGGGCAGTGTGTAGCAGGTTTGCTGGATGCCTGTATGGAGACAAGATGGAGCCATAAGAATGAACTGTGGCTTGCAATGGAGATCCACTGGAGACCCAGTGGAGATGCCAGGACTATGAGATGGCTGCTGAAGAGAGCTGCTGGCCCCAGATAAAATTTTCCAGGACTGTGAGTAGCCTAGCTGGAGGGGCCGAATTGGAACTCCAGAGACTTGTTGCTGGTTAGAATTACTGGACTTAGAGACTTTTCACTGACTACATTTGTGGGGCTTAGAGTTAAAAACAGAGTTTGAAGTTTTCTCTGTTTAAATCTTGTATTGGTTGAATATTTTTTTTTGCTATGCCCTATGCTATCTTTTGCAGTATCAGTGTTTATTCTGTGCCATTATGGGTTTGAGTGGGGGATTTTTTGGTATTGTGGCTCAGTCAAAATTTCTTGGAATGTGGAAATGTTTGAACATCATTAGGATTGATAAAAAATATGGGGACTTTTAAAGTTGGACTGAGTGCATTGAATTTTACATCATGGATGGTTATCAGTTTATTGGGCCAGGGGCAAAATGTGGTGGTTTGATTTAGGTGTCCCCCATAAACTTATGTGTTCTGAATGCTAGGTTTCCAGGTGATAGAGAATTAAGAATTAATACCTTGGCTTAAGGGTGTTGTGGCCAATGTTTTCTTGCCAGTATTTGGCACACTCTCATGTTGCTATTGTCCATCTGATGTTGGCCAAGGTGTGATGTTCACCCTTTGCTCATGCCATCATTCCCCCCTGCCATCATGGAGCTTCCTCGAGTCTGTAAGTCAAAATGAACCTTTTTTTTTTTTTTTCCCACAAACTGCTCTTAGTTGGATATTTTCTGGCAGCAATGTGAACCTTGCTGCAGCAATAGGAATAAGTTCTAAGCAAAGGGGAAGAGTTAAGGGGATGGTACTGTGTATGTATAATTAAATGAACAGATTTTGGGGGGTGGAATGGCCTAAGTGAGTTTAGGGGAATAGATTGAGTAAAGGAAGGGTGGGAGAGGGCTGATCAAAGTTTGTGATGTTTTGAATGAACCATATGGAAACCTACTTTTTAGGACAATGGTGACCCAAGAAGCCATAGATTGATACTAGAAAATTTTCAGTGCCAAAAATGGGTTACCTTCCAGTGAGTTGTTTGCCAAGGAGTTCCCTGATGCCCTCAACATAGTTGAATGCAACATAGTTGTGCTAGTTGAAAACAGCTATAGTATTATATTATTGAAAACTGCTAAAAACTAGGGAGATGGCTTAGTGCTTAAAGGTGCTGGCTTACAAAGCCTGACAGTCTTGGTTTGCTTCCCTAGTACCCATTCACATAAAGCCAGATGCATAAAGTAGTGCATACATCTGGAGTTCCATTGCAGAGGGGAATGGAGACCCTGGTGCTGCCCATTCATTCATTATCTCTCTGCCTCTCTTGCTCTCTCTCTGACTCTTTTTCTCTCACTAAAGTAAGTAAGAACATTAAAAAAGAAAAATAACTAGATTTTACTAAAGTGAAACTAAGAACATTAAAAAAAGAAAATAACTGCACAAGGGTCACATGCATCTGGAGTTCGTCTGCAGTGGCTAGAGGCCCTGGCGTGCCCGTTCTCTCTCTGTGTCTGCCTCTCTTCTATCTCTCTCTCTCTCTATGATTGCAAATAAATAAATAAAATTTTTAAAAAAATAAAAAAATAAAAAAGTGATAACTTTGCAAGCTAATTCTTCTTAATTAGCTCAATTTCACCATTCCATAAAGTATACATATTTAAAAATATTATATTGTACACAATAAATACATACAATTTCTGACAATATAAATAACTTAAAATTTTTTAAACACCAAAGATATGGAGATAGAAATAAAAATGCATAATTGTTCTCTCTCTCTTATCTTTTTCTTTTGCTAATAAAATTTCAGCATCTTCAACATATGTATGAATGAACCACTGAGGTAAAGCCATATAGAAAATATTTTAATTTTTCATTTACTAAGGAATGTGATAGGGACTTCAACATATCTACCCATACATCTTTTTTTTTTTTTTTTTTTTTTCTAAAGAGGTTTATTTACAAGCAGAGAGAGAGAAAGAGAGAGAGAAATGGTCATGTCAAGGTCCTTTGCCACTGCAAATGAAATCCAGATGGATCCACTACTGTGTGCATTGTGCATTGGGCTTAAATACATTCTGAGAAATTGAACTGTGGCAGTCAGTCTTTGCAAGAAAGTGCTTTTAACTACTGACCCATATATCCAGCCCACATCTTCTTTTCTGCTTCATTATCATGTATATATTGTCACATCCTACAATTTTTTGCTTCTGTCCACAGATTACAAAATCTCTTAGTGCCATGACTGTCCATGGCCCACTATTCCCTATAAGCATATTATAGAATGAATATAATTATTAATATTTTATTTGTAAACATCTGTCATGATGGACTCCTGAACAAATTGAAGAAATAAGCACTAACTCTTGGTTGGAGAATCTGTTTTTTTGAAATTTATATTAATATCTCTTTTTTTGCCTTTTAAATAGAATATTATTTGAGTGCTTCTTATAAAGATTGTTGCAATATGAAAGTCATTTGTTTGATAGAAATATCAAGCTGTCTTGTCAAACACATGGACATAACCCAAAAATATATTTCAGAGCTCACAGAGATTAAAAAGAGCAGGTTATATGCAACCAGACAAAACCTATTTCTGCATTTCCTAGTTTTTTCCCAGACTGCTTCACACACCATACTGTTACTAACATCTTCAGGAAATGCAGGGATCATTTTGTTTGGAATCTTAAGACACACCAGAGCACAGTAGTTTCAAAGAAACTTTTACAAATGCATTAATTAAAAAGTTACCATCAAGAAATATAATTTTTGAATCTCTTTCTGTTGCCAAATGATCAGAATGCAAGATGAGATGCCAAAAAGCCTTTTAGCTGCCTAGAATTTCCATACACTTATGTGTATTTGAGAAACCTCTGCTAAATCACGAGCCAAGTAACATCATGAAATTCAATTTGTATACAAAGTTAAGTTTCTGAAGCATTAAAAACATTATATACCTGTCTGCCTTTATACAGAAAGCACATTTGTTCACCTAGAGCTATTCCTCTAGATCCTTAAATGTAATTTTCTACATGGACATTTAAAGGCAGAACAAGAGAACAGCCTTGTATACTCTGGGAACTACTAGTTAGGGAGAATGACCACACTTGTATTCCTGTTAACATTTTTATTTTTCAAGGTAACAGGAATAATTTCTTATTTTTTATAGTCAGCAGCAAAATCAAAAATCTCAGGAATATAATAAATCCATCAATACAAGAAAAGATAGCAGACTGTCAAGACCAAGAATATATTACAGAGGAGGTGGTGTTTTAAAATGCTTTTCTTACTGCTAGCCTGAAAACCAGCTCCAGGGAGATGGTGATAGACATGGAGTACAGTCAAAACTCATCAAAGCTAAAATCCAGAGACTGCAGAGAGATCAACACTAAAGAAGACACAACACACCCACCAAAGCTCAGGGAACATTGCAGTTGAGTGTGCAGAAAGATTTTAAGAGCCACAGGGTGAGAAGGGGGAGTTTCCTGAGGCAATACACAACATACACTAACTAATGCTTTCATGAACACCAATAACTCTATGGAGAAAGGCCGTCAATGGAATGGGGGTGGTGGGAGAAGGGATATAAGAATACAACCCAATGGGAATATGGCCAACGCACAGTTTGTTACTATGCTAAATTTCATAATTTAATAAAAATTTACTTACATGTGTTTGTGACTATAAATGTCTGAAAATACTTTGATATTCATTGTCATTTCCTTCTATTTTGTCCAGCATTGCTAATTTTTAATTTGTAACTTAAAAGGTTTTTCAACTTTTTATCCTAAAAATCCAGGAATTGTCAGACACCTGCTATGAACTTCACATGCCATTGCCTCACACCCAGCAAAGTTCTTTAAAAGCAATCAGTATTCAACTGAAAACAGCTGAAATCTCTTTGGACAGTTTCCAGGGACCCATGTGCCTTTTGATAGAAATCCTTTCCAAGTGTTAACTAGCATTTGAGTGCCTTCGCTAGTATTTTTTAAAAATATCTTTATTTTTTAAATTTATTTATTTGAGAGCAACAGAGAGAAAGAGGCAGATAGATAGAGAGAGAATAGGCACACCAGGGCCTCCAGTCACTGCAAAGGAACTCCAGATGCATATGCCACCTTGTGCACCTGGCTTACATGGGTCCTGGGGAATGCAGCCTTGAAGCAGGGTCCTTAGGCTTCACAGGCAAGCGCTTAACCACTAAGCCATCTCTCCAGGCCATACTATTCCTTTTTTGAACCTAAATGTTATCAGTTCTGCCCATCTTTCTGTGCTTTCTATTCATGTTCCAGAATGAGCATAATCACAAGGAAAATGGGATAGATAATAACAGATGCATTGTTTTCTTTATTCAACAGACTTACTACAAAGACAGTTCTGAAGGATAAAATTCCTACTCCTGGCTTCTACCTGGAAGGCAGCATGTTAATCTCGTGTTGAAATCAGGAGTCATTTGGGTTGCAGAGCATCATGTCACATGGAACAGTTGCAAGGCTAACCTGTTTGATGCAGTAGGTTTTGACCATTAGGTTGAATGAGAGTAATGTGTCACAATCTTGAACTTCAGAATATGAAACTGCTGTCAAGAAGACAACCCATCAGCAATCACTGTGTGGCCATGAAATCTAGTGTTAAGCTAATTTTATCCAAATAGCAAAGATATTTTTGAGTCTCTGTAAAAAGTACAAAGAAGAAAATTGATGAAGAAAATTCCTTCTTAGATACAGCTATATGGTATAATAAATATTGAATTTCATAGCCAAGAGTCAAATTCTAGTTGCCTATGTCATTACTTCATTGAATCTGAAAAGTGACAGAACAGTGATTATTAAGCTTTTACTTTCTCATGCTGCCAAATACATTGTTATACATAATTTTGAAGTATAGAAGTACACAGTAACGTACTCTTTTGAAATTTGAAAACTATGTTCTTAAAACTTGAATTACAGGCTGGAGAGATGGCTTAGTGGTTAAGGCGCCTGCCTCCTAAGCCTAAGAACCCAGTTCCAATCTCCAGGTCCCACGTTTAGCCAAAGTGACGCAAGGACGCAATGCCGCACTTGCCCACAAGGGGGCACACACATCTGGATTTCTTTCACAGCAGCTGAGAGACTGCTGGCGTGCCCATCTCTATCTGTCTCCCTCTCTCTCTCTGTCTGTCTCTCTCTGTGTCTCTCTTCAAAAATAAAAAAAAATTAAAAAAAAAACTTGAATTATAAATAAGTACCAATTCCATAGTTGAGCCAAGATACTATACTTACTTCAACTAAAATGGTAGTCTGAGAGTTTGTCAGGATCACATTTCTTTCACTTTTAAAATTCACTAATAACCAGGTTTTGTAGTTTTTGACATATATACATTATCTTCATTAATGTACATATACATAGGTAAATAAGTACCTGCATTCATTACATTAGAAATTGAAACTGAGACAGTTTTAAAACATTTATTAATTTGTTGAAGCTAAAAATATATCTACTACATGTTAATGGATGAGTATATTTATTTTGCAACTATATTTTGTAAAACAAAGAGTGGAGAAAGGCTCACATGGTTTTATAGTATTCCTAACTCCTATGATTTCTGGCTTTGATTTCTTCTCCATCTTTGTTTCTGCTTTTGCATCCAATCTGCAGCAATACACATGACAGAATGTCTTGAGAAACTCAGGCAAGCAAACAGTAAAAGGCAGAATCTTCAAGGCATATCCCTAGTGGTTCAGCTCTCTGTTTTTCCCAGTATAGGAAGCTCTAATGGCTTCCATTTGGCCTTTCCAACCATAATGGTCCTCATCTCACAGACCAGGGAACAATGTGGGGATTCTCCCAACTTCTAAGTATATTTATCCCAATTATTCATTGTGGAATGGAGACGTAACCACAAGAGAGCTCAGGTACTCACTGGATCTTCCATATTAACCCACTTCTTTGTTTGCTGTGAGAAAGGGTTTATTTCAGCTTACAGTTACAGGTTATAGTCCATCATGGTGGTGTGGTAGTCAGCTCGACATTGCTGGGATGAACATCAAGCCAGACACAACTTAAGGGAAGGGATTTATTTCAAGCTTGCTGATGCAGGGGAAGTTTCATCAATGATGGAATAAGTGGGATCCCTTTGACAGATCCAAGCAGAGAGAAACTACCAACAGCTAGTACCACAAGCAAGCACCAGCTACCGGAGCTCAAACTGCTCTCTCTACACCTTTGGGCTGGAATCAGATCCTCCCCAAACACACCTTAGGACTGGACTCCAGGACCCACTCCCAGTGACATGCCCCTATAGCAGGGACCTGCCTTCTAGGGACTCAAGTAGGAAACATAATTAAAAAAATGGCTGAATCTATAGGGCCAAACATTCTAAGCACCACAGGGGGATAGGTATGACATCTAAAACTTAAGTCAGCTGGTCACAGGAGGATTGCTAGGGCTCCCTGGTCAGATAGCCTAACCAGAAAATGAGAGCTCCATGTTCAGTGAGGAAGCAGAAAGTGTGGGTTATGCTCACCTATTTCTCTCTTTTTGATAAAGTTCAGGCCCATAGAAATGATGCCAGCCTCAATTTAGGTGGGTCTTCACACCTCAGTTAACCTAACCAAGATACATGTACATGTTTTGAGGTTTACCTAATCTAGAGAACCCTTCACAGGTGATTCTAGGTCCTGACAAGTTATCAATCAGTGTAAACCATGATGTCCATACTTGGCTAAAACTCCAAGGATCACCTGACATCCATAATTGCCTAAGTGATCTGGAGGTCCACATGGTACTTGGGATCTCCCAAAATCAATGTCATTTTGGAGCCAGTGTCTAGTATAGCTCAAAAGGCCCAATGATCTTCTTTCCCCTATTGTTTGGTTACTCTAGTGAAAGGTCTTAGATCCCTTTGGGGAAGAATGGGAGAAAGATTAATATCAAAACTATGTTGGTACTTTAATAAGCTCTTTTGGCAAGGGCACCTATCTTCTTTCGTTTCTTTTTTTATATAAAAATTTTTTATTGATAACTTCTATACTTACATACAAAAAAGTATGATATTTCCCTCTCCTCCCCCCATTCCCCTTTAGAACTCCAATCTCCATAGTATCCCCTCCCTCTCTCCATTAGTCTCTCTTTTAATTTGATGTCATCATCTTTTTTCTTCTATTATGAGGGTCTTGTGAAGGTAATTCTTTCATTTCTTGAGGTCCATAAACTGACTGGAAACTGGTTACAGGGTCATAACTCTCTGTTTCTAAGACTAAAATACCTGACAAGAATTGATTTAAGGAGGGAAGGGTTAATTTTCTCCCTTGTGACAGGAAAAGCGTGGTGATAAAAACAGGAGGCAGCTGGTCACATTGCTTCCATACACAGGAAGCAGAAGTAGGAAATTAACAGGAAGTGGAGCCAAGCTAATCAAAACCTCAGGCCTTCCCACAGTGATGCAATTCCTCCACCCAAGCTCCATCTTCCAAAGGTTCCACCACCTTCCAAAAGAGCACCAACAGCTGCTGACCAAGTGCTCAAACATATGAGCCTAGGGAAGACATTTCTCATTCTAATTACAATAATACCTAAACATTACAACAGCACTGCACGATAATAGATATAAACAGTTCATTGTATTTTCTTTAGACTTCTCTAGCATTATATGATGAAAATATAATGATTCTTCAACCAAACTGACTCTCAATGGAATAGCAGAGAGGATTTCTTTTAAAATTTCTAATTTCCTTAGACTCCTATAGGATCATAGTTGTGAATTAAATATTTAGTAAGAAATACATGGCAAGATGGTGCTATGAATTATGTATCAATTTTAAAATGGGATTTATGAACTATAATATCAGGTCTATACCACTGAGCAACAATATATAAAAGATATTAACTTGGAGTTTATGCAGTGCATCAAGCACAGATGCATTTGTGGAAAGCCTGTACTAACTCTGTAGGTCCCTAGGGTTTCAAAGTGGCTGTGTTAGAAAATACTGAACTAAATAACTCATGAGATGCATGGCAGGACATGCACACACATGCACATGTGCATATGCATACGCACACACACACACACAATCACACCACTCCAATATCAGCTTTAATCCTTAATTAAAAATCATCAACCATTTTGGGGCACTTTAATGTATAAATCCTTTGGAAGAAGGAAATTACAGCACAATGTCAACAGTGAGCAATTTACAACTTCATCAACCCACTGATCTGTTCAACATGGTGGCCTCACTGCATATATCAGTACAAAATGTATCAAAAAGCTAAAAAAAAAAGCACATCAGTATGACATATTGTTAAAATGGGAAATTCCCCAAGCATAATAGAAATATAATGATAATATTACTATACTTCATGCCCTAATATAGAAAAATTGTGACTTTCTTGCTTTTAAAATGTTGAATTTCTTTGGGTCAATTTGTAGTCTAACAAGTCACAATATACCCACCTTCTGACATTCCCATCACCAAATTATTTATCCAACCTTGCTTCCCTCCTTAGAAAAATACTACTCACCATACTTCCTGACTTTATATTATACTGCTATATGTGAATGTTTACACAAACAAATATACAGAGATATTCAAAAGATCACAGCCAAATATAGTTCAGTCTCATGGGTTTTGGTATGAAATTACAGGTAAACCCAAGCTTTCTATGGACCTAAAAGCAAAATAAATGTTTTGGGGAATATAAAATAGGGTATAAATAATTTGTGCACCCAAACAATGTAAGCTGTATTTAAGGACATAAGATGAACATAAATAATGCTAATATAAGTTAATTTATACAAGGTAACTTATTTTATGATAAGGCAAGATAATTCATCATTTTACAAGATACATTCATACTTTATAATGACACAAGGATAATTTATTTGGTACATAACATATATAAAATCACTTATGAGAACAAATGACTACAGAATAAATGATTCAGTGATTAGAAATCAGAGCAAAGGGACTGATGACTGCTGCAAACAGTTAAGAAAGTTTTCAAGAAAGGAGTAGATGTGGTGGCTTAAATATGAAATATCCCCCTATAGCTGCATGTAGTTTGGATACTTAGTCTCCAGCTGGCAGCGGTTGGGAAGGTTGTGACACTTTAGAAGGTGGAGCCCTGCTGGACAAGGTTGCTGACGACTGACATTTGGGCTTTTTAGTGCCGCCATTGGAGTGTTCTGAACCAGCACACTCAGACTACTTCCTTCCCAACTGCTGTGACAAGATGGGTTACTGAGCTGGCTACTGTGCCAAGCTTTCCCAGTATGAAACTCTCTTTTGAGACTTTGAGAGGGGCGGGGGGGGGGGGATCCTTTCCTCTCATAGGCTGTTTTTGGTCAGGTGTTTTTTTTGTTTGTTTGTTTTTATAATTTTTTCCCAACATCTAGAAGGTAACTGCTATAGTGGAGGACCTGAGGCTGGCACTTGTGTATGAATACTGCCTGGACAGTCAGAGTGTTGGGGTCCCTCCTAGGACCAGCCCAGGAAGAGATGCAGAGTCTCAGCCAGGCAGGGGGTGAGAGGTGTGGAGTCAAGACACAGACACTGGGAGTCAGGTGAAAGCAGGCAGAGGGAGAGCTGCTGCAAACTCATTTATTCAGGGAAGTGCAGGGGTTTTTAAGGGTTTGGCTGTCCAATTGCTGTATGGGGTGGTTCCCTTCTTGTGACCAATGACACCCTGTCTAGGGGCAGATCATCTCGCAGGTTGCTCGCAAGCATGGGGCTGTAGCTGTTCAGGATGCCACATCCACAGAAGCCACTTCCTGGTTCCACCTAGCAGGCGGCCTGGCTAGGGCCCGACCTGCACTGTGTCATACATACTAGCAGGCGGCCTGGCTAGGGCCCGACCTGCACTGTGCCATAAATACTAGAAGGCGGCCTGGCTAGGGCCCGACCTGCACTGTGTCATACATACTAGCAGGCGGCCTGGCTAGGGCCCGACCTGCACTGTGCCATAAATACTAGCAGGCCTGGCTACTGCACTGTGCCATACATACTAGCAGGCAGCCTGGCTGGGGCCCGACCTGCACTGTGTCATACATACTAGCAGGCCCTGGCACCTGCACTGTGCCATAAATACTAGCAGGCGGCCTGGCTAGGGCCCGACCTGCACTGTGTCATAAATACTAGAAGGCGGCCTGGCTAGGGCCCGACCTGCACTGTGCCATACATACTAGCAGGCGGCCTGGCTAGGGCCCGACCTGCACTGTGTCATACATACTAGCAGGCGGCCTGGCTAGGGCCCGACCTGCACTGTGCCATAAATACTAGAAGGCGGCCTGGCTAGGGCCCGACCTCCACTGTGCCATACATACTAGCAGGCAGCCTGGCTAGGGCCTGACCTGCACTGTGTCATAAATACTAGAAGGTGGCCTGGCTAGGGCCTGACCTGCATTGGGCCATACAGACAATACTGTATCCAAAGGCAGAGCTGAGCAATCACTGTGAGATTCGTGCTACTGGCTGGGAATGTATATAGGTTGTAGAGCACTTGCCTAGCATGCACGAGGCTCTGGGTTCCAAACCTAGCACTACAGATTGCTAAGTGTACAATTCTACGTGTTTGTTCAGTTTTTTTAACTGTACACTTCAGAAGCACTCCATCATTCAGCAGTGAAAGAGTATACCATGTATATGAAATGATAGAAAAATGAACCAAGGCACCAAATTCCAGCTCTTACTCTTGGGTAGGTTCAGGAGATCCAGAAAATAAAAGGTAAATTGCAGTAACTGCCCTAGGAAATAAGCAATAAAAGACTTTAAGAATAGAGGCACCCATTCCTTTTTTAGAAAATTAAATTTTTAGTGGCAGTGTAGGTTGTTCACCACTGAACTCGATCCTCAGCTCTGTTTTCACTTTATATTTTACTTTATTTATTTAATTAATACAGAAAGAAACAGCAAGATAGACTGAGAAAGAGAGAATCGGCATGACAGGGCCTCTAGCTGCTCCAAGTGCACTCCAGATACATGCACCACCTTGTGCATCGGGCTTCCCTGGGTGCTTGGGAATTGAACCTGCATCCTTTGGCTTTGCAGGCAAGCGCCTAACCACTAAGTAATCTTTCCATCCCTGTTTTTGTTTTTTTATTTTATTTTAAGACAAGTTCTCACTAAGTTGTCTGGCTCAACTTTTATTCAAAATTTATTAAAATCCCAGCAATTCAGGAAATTTATAAGACTGGTATTATAGATTTCTAATATCTTTCATATGTTTCCTCATTTTTAAAAATATTTTTATATTATTGTCACTTTTGCCTTTTTCATTTTGTTCCCTCACCTTCTTTTCCCTCTGTTCTCTACTGAGAGAAGATTTAAGCCTATATAAGAACTGAATATCATATATATATATATATGTGTGTGTGTGTGTGTGTGTGTGTGTGTGTGTGTGTATGTATATGTATATATATTATGCCTTCTTATCTTTATCTGCTATAAACTGAATTGTGTTTCCTTTTCTTGGCTTCATATTTTGAAGCCCTACCTCCCAGTGCGATGATGTTTGAGGATTGGGCCTCATGGAGGCCAATCACATTTAGCCAAAGTGGAAAGCAAAGACTCTTCATGATAGGATTAGTGTCCTACTAAGAGGGGGAAGAGACACCATAGCTCTCTCTCCACCATGAGTGGAAGAGTCATCACCAGACCTTCTGATCTCTATCAAGATCTCAGATTTGAGTCCTCTAATCCTGTGAAGAAATCCATTTCTACTGTCTAATCCATTTAGTCTAAGGTATGCTATTATAGTAGCTCCAGGCAAACTTATACAATTTCTTACAAGTCTGATTCCAATTGGTCTGAATTATTGAGAGTGAGAGGCCATGATCTCTTCACAAAGTCATTCAGCATACATTTCTCATAAAAACCCAACACTTCTTTTTAGATTTTCTTTTTTTAAAATTTTATTGACAACTTCTATACTTACATACAAAAAATGCATTATATTTCCCTCTCCTCCGCATTCCCCTTTAGAACTCCAATCTCCATCATATCCCTTCCCATTCTCCATTAGTCTCTCTTTTAATTTGATGTCATCACCTTTTTTTTCTATTATGAGGGTCTTGAGACGGTATTGCTAGGCACAGCAAGGTCATGGATATCAAGGCCAATTTCTATCTGGACAGTTGCATTGTAAGGAGTCATACTCTTCCTTTGGCTCTTCCATTCTATCCGCCCCCTTTTCCCCAATGGGCCCTGAGTCTTGGAGAGTGTGACACAGGTGTTTCAGAGCTGGGCACTCCTCCATCCCTTCTTCTCAGCACTATGTTGCCTTTGGGGTCATCCCAGTGGTCATCACCATCTGAAAAAAGAAGCTTCTCTAACCAGAAGTGAGAGTAGCATTAATATGTGAATATGAACATTAAGCGTAGTGCTTTCAGGGCAGCTTGGTGGGAATAATATATACATTTAACCAGACAAGAGCAGGCATTGTACCCCTAAGGCTCATGACATCCCCTGCCATAGACTTTTGCTTAGGTTTTTCAGTATCAGGTATGTATTCCCTCCCATAGAGATTATGTAGTCCAATTATGTAGTAGTTGGTTACCCCAAGAGCAGACATGCCACTATTGCACCCGTTCAGTCATTGGGCCTGTATGGCCAAACTTGAATTTTCAGTGTCCACTGTTTTCGCTGCTGATGACTTCTGTCTCTCATATGGCTGCATGCAGTGCAGCTTTTTCCAGCTTTCAGTTGTCTGGTCTACAGGGAGAAGGTTTTCTGCTCAGCACCAGCTTGCTTTCTCAGTGACCTTGCCTCTCAGGCAAGAGATGTCTGCAGCAATAGGGTCTTACCATCTGTTTCTTAAGGGCCACCAAGGGCTTTGGCAATAGCCTTTAATGTTTTGGAGGCTACCAGCACCTCCTTGGCCAACAACTCACTGGAAGATATCCCATCCCAGGCACTGAAAATTTTCTAGTAACAGTCTACAGCTTCTGGATGTGCCATTATTCAAAAAAATAATTTTACATAAGTCTTATTCACAATATCTTGAATTTAGATTGACCCTCTCCCTGCTCTACTTTTACGCATTCTCTTCCCATGGCCTCCCTTAGGCCATTCCCCTCCCTGTAATCTGTTCTTCTACTTACATGTGTGGAATACCATACACTTAAGTCCTTCCCTCTCCTGCCTCCCTTATAGCCTTTTACCATCTTACTGGTTTCTGGTACCTATTTTTGGTTCCAGTTCACACACAAGTCTATACATTTGTAGCTAGGATCCACATATGAGAGAGAACATGTGACATTTGGCTTTCTGAGCCTGGGTTACCTCACTTAGTATAATCCTTTCCAGATCCATCCATTTCCCTGAAAATTTCATAATTTCATTTTTCTTTACCACTGAATAGAACTCCATTGTGTAAATGTATGACATCTTTATTATCCAGTCACCTGTGGTTCCATTTCCTAGCTATTGTGAATAGAGCAGCAATAAACATGGTTGTGTGAGTATCTCTAAGGTAGTGAGAAGAGTCCTTCAGATATATACCTAGGAGTGCTATAGCTGGATCATATGGGAAATCTATTTTTAGCTGTCTCAAGAACCTCCACACTGATTTCCACAATGGCTAGAACAGATTACATTCCTACCAACAGTGTAGAAGTGTTCCTCTTTTTCCGCATCCACTCCAACACTTATTGTCATTTGTTTTCTTGATGGTAGCCATTCTGACAGGCATGAAATGGAATCTCAAAGTGGTTTTCATTTGCATTTCCCTGATGGCTATGGATGTGGAGCACTTTTTTAGATGTTTATATGCCATCTGTATTTCATCTTCTGAGAACTCTCTATAGTTCCATATCCCATTTTTTAACTGGGTTGTTTGATTTCTTATTATTCTGTTTTTTGAGTCTTTTGTGTGGGAATTAAAACAAACAGTCTTATAAGGTCAAAATCCCTAAGGGTGTGTGTTGCTCTACACCCTTAATCCTGTCACCTAGGAGGTAGAGGATTTTGTTCTGACTTGGGTTCCAGATCAGTCTGGATCTGGATCAGACCCTGCCCCCAATAATGACAAAAGCAAAAGATAAAGGCCCTCTAAATCTAAAAGCATTACAGGCAGCAATATTCAACACCCCATATTCAGCTTATTTGAAAATGGTAAAGCCAACCACAGATATGTAATCCATAACCTTCCCTGACCTGGAAAGAGAGATTAGCACTTCCAATGTGGGCCTATGTACCTTTTTTTTTTTTTTTTTTTTTTTTTTTTTTTGTCAGCTGGCCTTGTTACCTTTTGGTGTGGCTTCCAAACTCACCAATTCTGAGTGCCCACCTTGTTCCCTGAGCTGTGGAGCTTGGCTCAGCTGTGCTGGATGCTGTGCTGGTGATGTGCTACAGACCTTAGCTTGCCTCCACGGTGCTGGATCAGCTGCTGCTGGGTGCTGAATGCTGGCAGTTCACCACGGTTCTGATGGTTGGGGGATGGGCGAGTTCAGGAAGCCTGTAGTTGCTCACACTGTTCCCCTGTATCTTTTTCAGTAGCTCAGCCGACTTCTTTTGATTTCTGGGCTATGTGAGGAGACTGATGGGGTTGGGGAGTCCCCTTGTTTGGTCTCTGTTGCTACTGCTAGGCATGCCTGGTGGGTTGGGGCCATGTTGGCTGGGGCTGCCATGGACCAGGCTGCCATGGATTGGGGCACAAGCTCCACAGTGGGACTCTGGCCATCTCCTGCTTTTACACTGCTTCCCTGAAAAAATATTCTGCTCTTTTCCAAAGAAGAGTGTAGTTTTGCTTAAATCCCTCCCTGATCTGGTTTGGTGTGGCTCCTGTGCCGCCATCTTAACTGGAAGTCTCCCAACACTTTCTTAACTGCACAAAAATTTCAAACTTTGAAACCTTATCACTGATAAAATACTACCATCTAATATACAGTCCATTTGAAACATAACTAATTGTATCAGTCACATTCTTTATGTAATTTCCTTTTTTTCAACCCAGATCACATATTTAGTTGCTATGTGGCTTCAGTTACATTTAATCTGGACCTGTTTCAGTTTAGGATTTGCATTCTCTCATTGTTAGATTTGGATATTGAATTTAAAATTATATAAGTTATAATTGTGACCTTGCCGTGCTCAACTTCAGAAGGCATCTAATAATAGTGTTTCCTGTTTCTGGTGATATTAATTTATCACTTAGGTAAGAGAACATTAAACTGAAATGATTTTTCCTCTTAATAATCCCTAAGTATCTTTTGGGAAGAATTTTTTAAACCATATAAATATCATTTTCTCTCACCAAATGATTTTAGCTTCCAATAATTATTGTCTGAAACAGTTGTCACTATAGTAGTTTCATAATGGTGTTTTTCTAGTTATACCAGTTTTCTACATCAAATTGGTTGACCTTCTTGAAAAGACAAGTGTTCTCCTTATTTATTTTGGAACTGAAATTGTTGGATTGCATTAGCCTGAACAGCAAAGGCTATGTGGGAAAAAAATTTCTCTGTGGGCTGAAGGATAAAATGACATAGGAAAGAGCTTTTTGAGCAAAGAGAGTTGAGAGTGTGAATATTCGTTTTGCCCAAAATTTTGCAAGAAAGCTCTAATTATACCAACTGCAAATTAAACACCTCAGAAACAAGCTGCAGACATGAAAAAAAAAAAAAAACTTTATCCAAACACATGGTTAACAGAAAACAAACCAAGTTTTCTGAGTCAACAAACTGTGCCCATTTTGCTTAGGATAAACCCAATTTATGAATTTATGTCTATTTATCTGGCATCAAAATAGAATCCTTTTCCACTCTTGGATTTTGGTTATGAATATTAGAATTACCTTTGGCCATAATCTCTCAGAAATAAATTGTAAGTATTCCCAAGAGAAAAAAAAAATGTCTGTGCTAATACAATACTGATTCACACACCTTTGACTTACTGAATGTATCTTTTGTTCATGTTCTGAAAATCTGATAGTTGCCCTCCTGCTTAGTTATGCATTGCATTTGTTTTCTAGCTCTTGCAGCAAAATTGCATCTAGACTAGCTGTTATTTCCATTGTTACATATTATAGCCTTCTGAGTACATGGCTACTGTTCTACATGTGGGGTTCATTTATATGTGGGAACTACACAGTATATAAATATAGTTATAACTATTTTATTTCTGGGAAAAAGAAACCATGTTGAAAAACAGAAGTGGAGAAAATATGCTGGAACTAATATAAAACAGACAAAAATATATCAGAACTAAATTTTAGAGTTTAGAATTTTCTGGATTTTACCCCAACATGGTCTTAAAAAATTAGCTATATACAGGATGTGTTAGCTTAGCATCACTATAACAAGTACTTTATATAATTACTGAACAAAGAGAAAAAGATTTATTTTAGCTTACACCTTCAAGAGTTTCAGCTGTAACAGATTGGCCCATTGTGGTTGGACTCATGTCAAGGCAGGAGCATGTGTCAGCAAAACTGCTTTCCCCATCAGCAGGGGAATAAGAAAGAAGGAACCAGTTCCCACGATCCCTTTCAAGGACATGCCACTAAATACCTAATGTCCTTCCACTAGGTCTCGCCTTCTCAAGGTTCCACTACATTATAGTGGCACTACCCTGTTGATCTAACGTTTAGCCTATGGCCCTAACCCTAACCCTACCCAAACACAGCATCTGGCCTGGACTGTTTCACATTGCACTGCAACTGCTACAATGCAGTTATGTTCTCAACATTTCCTATTTTATTTATTACAGTTAGTATTAGGAATAGCTGGATGAACACAGCCTTTGAATCATCTGAAATTATTACTAAAGTCAATTCATCTATATAAACAACATGACATCTTTGTGTGTGATGTGGGTGTGTGTCATATGTGTGTGCAGGTGCATGTGCATGTGGAATCCAAGGGACACCCTTGAGTGTTGCTGCTCAAGAATGCAATGCATCTCTTTTCAGACAAGGTTTCCATTGAGCTCATCAATTTTAGGGTGGACTGTCTGCTCAGCAAGCCCCAGGGATCCTCCTGTCTCCACTTCTCCAGCACTGACAGGTATATGCCACCTGGTCTGAAAGTTTTCCACCACTACTGGGACTCAAACTCAGATCCTCATGCTTGGAAGGTAATCCATGGCATCTCTTGAGACATTAGAATCAGCTCATATGTTAACCTTCTTAGCATACTGGCATACTTTCTTTTGTTATCTAATTCCTATTAAAGATTAAAGTATCCTCTCTTTTTACTCTGTCATAAACCTCAGAGGAAAAATTAAATATCAGTTATAGAGATATTCTCCTAATAGTAATTTGATTATTATTCTTTCCCATCCTCTAATAATTTTATACTCTTCATTGTTTTTTTCTGAGTATTGGTGTATTCATTGTTAAATTCCTTCCTGAACATAATCAGGTTTCTAAATAAATACACTTGCAACTTTAACTGTCCATTTTTGATAAACTAATTATAACTGAAATGAAAATACTTTTGGAATATTACTAATATACAGTATAAAAATAAAATTACTAGAAATAATTTTAAATAGGTATGTCACCAGAGATAAATTTTGGATGAAGTTAGTTTAAAAATGGTATTTAGTTTTGAAGTTATTTATAGGATTATATATTTCTATTCAAATTCTCTCTCTCTCTCTCTCTCCATATATATATATATATATATATATATATATATATATATATACACACACATATATATAGTGTAAGATAATAAAAATTCTAAAATGCATTGGTTATCAACAAATGAACAAATGAACAGGGACTTTTTCAATAAGAAACATTCTTGATGTGTGCCATTACTACTGTACAGTGCCAGGAGGAAACAAACCAATATAACAGTTATTTTGTCTATCTGGGACATTTAAATTATGCATGAAGGTTTTTTGACCTGTGCCAGAGGTTAGTAAACAAAATAATGTCATGTAAATGAAGCACCTCATAAGGCGATAACTGATGAAATTGCTGTTGGTAACCTTTTCCAAATCAAATGAGAACAAGTCAACCAAGCTGTTTAGCAATCATGACCTTGGGCTCCATTCTCTTTTGTAATGACTTCAAGAGGTGGAATGAAGCCAGACAATTAGAACCAGGGTGGAATCGGGCCCTCATTGAGGACAGCTAGTTCAAGCGGTCATCAAAGGGTGTGTGATGAAGACAGAAGCCAAATCGGCAAGCATGGTTGGGGTTCCTCAATTCTGAGGCATTGAAGTACACTCAGTGCAGTGAACCTACTCCTGAAACTTCAACCCAGGAAAGAAGTCATAGGAGTAAAACCTTTTTTCTCCTTACATAGAGTAAGGAAAGCTAAAGAGTTAGCCTAAATAGACACTATAGATATTTGTGGTTTAGTCAAAAACTATTGACTTAATACACAATTTTAAAAAAATATTTTATTTATTTATTTTAGAGAAAGAGGCAAAGAATGAAAGAGAGAGAGAGAGAATGGGCACGCCAGGGCCTCCAGCCACTGCATACAAACTGTAGATGCATGTGCCCCTTGTGCATATGGCTTATGTGGGTTCTGCCGAGTTGAACTGGGATCCTTTGGCTTTGCAGGCAAACACCTTAACAGGTAAGCCATTTCTCCAGCCCTAATGCACAATTTTTAAGACACACACACACACACACACACACACACACACACACACGTTCGGTTTTCTGTAGCTCAGGCTGACCTGGAATTCACTGTGTAGTCTCAGGGTGGCCTCAAACTCACGGCAATCCTCCTATCTCTGCCTCCTTCCAGAGTGCTGGGATTAAAGGAACGCACCACCATACCTGGCGAACCTTATATTTTTTTAAAGTGGTTCCCAAGTTTTGCTGGCACATACAATTATCTAGTACATTTTCAAAAGATCTTCCCCTGGCTCCAACTCTGAGATGCCTTTATCACATCAGTGTGGGATAAGACTCGGGCACTGGGAGCTTTGAAAGATCCCCTAAGTTCTCATGTGCAATAAGGCTTGGGAAATACTGTTCCTGAGCATCAAAACCTCCACTTGCTTTACTGCTTCTGGTCAACCTGCCTTCTCATCTCAAGAACATGTTTTTATTAAGAGGGAATCCCCAAGCTCTCCATCATGCTGCAACATGTATCAAGTCTATAGAGTTTCTTTTTTATCTAAAAACTTTTGCCTTTGATTTCTGTTTATTTTCTTTCATATCATCCCTTTGTTTCTTTGAGACAAAAATCTTACTTAATCACACTCCTCCTCCCTTAGCATCTTGAATGCTGGGGTTATAGGCATGTGCCTACATCCCTCACTGGCTTAGGTTCGTCAAGGACTAAGTATTTACTCAAAAAAAAGCTTTGTTATTACAGAAACAAATTGAAGACATTATATGAAATACAAAATGAATTCCATAGCAATGAATATACAGATTCTGAGATATGCAAATATGGAAGAATGGAGACACCTTTTAAGAAATAGCCTGAAGAAAATGGGTCTGTAGAGGACATTGAGATCTAACCTATAGCATCTGTGGACAGTGGAACTTTCTCTTCATTGTGAAGGTCAAGAGCCAGGAGGATGTACTCACTGTACTTCTGTCCTCTATCCAATTTATTTGTTCTTTCACTGATCATCCCCTCCATCTTCTATAGAAGTAACTCATTTTTCAAGGTGAATGTCTACTCTCTTGTGCTTAAATTTCCTATCCTTTTCCCAGATCCTAATGAAGCCATTTGACATTTCATTATTTTTAATACCTCCTTTTAGTCCCTCCTTCTCTATTCATTTATGTTAGCCTATCCTGTCCTAAAAACTCCTTTACAAACAAAAAAGAAAAAAAAAAAAACTTTGGAGAGTTTTGTGCTACAATTACACTACCTGTGTTCCCAATCCTGTAGGGATAACCGTCACTCTCTCCACTTTCCACCGTGTGATTTTATGTCTCTTTAAAAGTAGAGGTCCTCTTTAGTTCTCTTCTCAAGCATCATCTTAAGCACTCTGCATGCTAGATTTTGTGACACACAGAATTTGAGTGTTCCTTCATCTCCCATTCATTTTTCTTTCTCCAGAGCTAGCTCTGTTTATCCCCTTAAACAAAAACATTCTCCAAAGAATTTATTTGTTCCTTTCTTTTCAGATCTTCTTTCTTCCTTTAGCATCACATGTGACTCCAAGGATTAACTATCATTTCTTTGAAAATAACTTCCAAGTTCCAGACTTTAATACATTCCTGCCTATTTGTTTGGCCAGCTAACTATCTTGTGTACTTCTTCCCCTTGGAACCCTGTAGGAATTATAAATATGTCATTTCTCCTTCTCAAGCTAGATTTTCTTTCTGAGTACAATGTTTCTAATAATGGGAACATTGTCCAATCCAATCGAATGTGAAAATTTTGGTTAATTTTTCACTTCTCTTTACCCTCACTATCTATATACTATTCATTACTATATCATGAAATGTCATATAATCCTCATTACTCATTTCCACTGCTGTAAGCCATTGTCTTTTACCCCAAACAATATAATTGTTCACTGTGTTCAGTTTACCACAAATGTATTCTACATATTTGTATCAGATTAACTTTTTTTCAAAATATAGTTTGGGGGCTGAAGAGATGGCTCAACAATTAAGGCACTTGCATGCAAAGTCTAATGATATCAGTTCAGTTCCCCATTACCCACCTAAAGCCAGATGTACAGTGACACATGTATCTGGAGTTTGATTGCAGTGACTGGAGGCCCTGGCATGTCCATTCTCTCTTTCTCTCTTTCTCTCTCTCTGTCTGTCTCTTTCTCTCTTTCCTTGCAAATAAATAAAAATATTTTTAGGTCAGGTGTGGTAGCACACAGCTTTAATACCAGCACTTGGGAGGCAGAGGTAGGAGGATTGCCATGAGTTCAAGGCCACCCTAAAACTACATAGTGAATTCCAGGTGAGCCTGAGCTAGAGTGAGACCCTACCTCGAACCCACCCCCCCCAAAATATAAAAAAATTAAAAATATTTTTTAAAAAGATACTCTTGTATTTCTAGTGCTCAAATGACCCTACTTCCACACCTGCATATAAATGATAGGTAAAGGCAGTACAATGTGGCCCCAACCCACTGGGCCAGCCTCATTACATAATTTGTACTCAAGTTGAATAGATTACTTTGGAGATTGGGCCATACAGTATCTTGTGATGTTGAGTCAAAGTACAGCCTGAACTATTTTATCAATTAATTATATTCTTCTTCATTCATTTAACTAGTTCTGTGCCTCCTGGCATGTACTAGTATAGCAATATAAACTGTCCACGGGCTTTCCCTTCAGGGCAAGCCACTAGTACCCTGGAGCACTGAACCTGCCCTGTGTGCTGTGGTTTCTAAAGTACCTTCCATTGCCCTCTGTTTAGTTGCAAGACCTTGGTGATCAGGTTGTCACTCAACAAGCATTTAAGACTTAATTTCCTATTATGATTTTCCCCTATCTCAGAAGCTTGTAAAACTTACAATGAAATAAAACATGTTTTAATCCAAAACAGCACACCAGCCTCCCATGAAGCCTCACCTCTTAATGGTTTCACCATCTTCACAAATGCCAAGATGAGGACTAAGTCTTGAGCCCATGGCCTTTGGAGAACCATTCCAGTCTATAAAGATTCATGTTATGGTTATTTGTATGTGAATTTAGTAATTACTCATAAAATTGCTTTGGTAGAAGCCGGGTGTGGTGGCGCACGCCTTTAATCCCAGCACTCGGGAGGCAGAGGTGAGTTCAAGGCCACCCTGAGACTACATAGTTAATTCCAGGTCAGCCTGTGCCAGAGTGAGACCCTACCTCGAAAAAAAAAAAAAAATGCTTTGGTAGAATATTTTAAACAGTAGATAGTCAAGCAGTGTTTGTTTAAATGGTTAATTTGATAGATAGGTCCTAAATCAATATAATCCTTTTAAAAATGTAGCTACCAATTTTGGGAGCATAATTCACAAGTATACAGATGATTTTTTTTTCCTTAAATGAATGAGACATTCAAGTTATTTATGACCCTCTAATTTTCCTGATTTACTACAAATCTTGCTAAAACTTGCATATTACTAATAAGGATGTGTTATATATAAAATGTTCTGGAAAATGAGAAAATATAATTTTCACCCACATATTGCATGTGACAATTTTCAGTGTCTTTCAGATTCTCATTGAAAATGTTATTTCTCTGATTTCTTAATGCTGAATAATCATTCACAGACTGAGTTGCTAGCAGGTCTGAGGATTGAAAAGAGAAAATCAGGCAATTGTTAGCATTCCTTTTCTTCATTTCTTTTCTTTTTTTTTTAATTGGCCAGGGCTTTAGGTGCATAGTAGTCCTTTGAGTTTCCTGCGCTATTTCACCATCTCCTCATAAGAAACACCTGTACACTGAATGGTTTAAAAACTAGAAATTATGGGCTAGAGAGATGGCTTAGCAGTTAAGGCGCCTACCTGCTAAGCCTAAGAACCCAGTTCCAATCTCTAGGTCCCTCGTTTAGCCAGATGCAAAGTGACACAAGTGCGCAATGCCGCACTTGACCACAAGGGGGCACACATCTGGATTTCGTTCACAGCAGCTGAGAGACTGCTGCACTCCCATCTCTATCTGTCTCCCTCTCCCTTTCTGTCTGTCTCTCTCTGTGTCTCTCTCCAAAAATAAATAAAATAATAAAAAAATTAAAAACTAGAAATTATGAGGTTGGAGTGATGGTTCAGTGAGGAAAGTGCTTACTGCACAAGCATAAGGGCCTGAGTTCTGAACCCCAGTGCCAGCATGAAATGCACATGATGGTGTGTCCTGTAATCCCAGCTCTGGGGTGACGGACACAGGAGCGTCATTAGGGTTTACTAGCTAGCTAGGTTAGCCTGATTGATAACATCTAGTGTCAGGAGATTTTGCATCTGAAACTGAGGTAGAAAGCCATTGAGGAGAACACCCTTCCTCAACCTCTGTTCGCCACATGCATGTACATACATGTATGCATATGTAGCTGCAAATACACATTGTACCACTCACCCACAAACACAAACACACACACACCAAAAATTAGAAGTCACAACAAGTTTTCAAAGAGATATGCCCACATCTAAGCTCATTGTTACATTGTTCATGATATTCAAGAAGAGAAAGTAACTGAAAAGTGTATCAACAGATGCATAGAAAAGGTGGTATATCTGCATTTATTAGTGTTTTTTAAAAATGGAAATCCCATCATAGGCTACAGTATGTATGAAACTTGAGATTATTATGCTACATGAAACAGGCCAGTCACAGAAGGCAAATATTTTATGATTCCATTTATATGAGATAAGAGGAAAAGTCAGGCTCATAGAAGCAGAAAGTATAATGGTGCTGGCTGGGGGCAAAGGGAGGAGGGGATCGGGGTTTCTGTTCCATGAGTATAGAGGACAGAGTTGTAACCATGCAAGATGGAAAAGTTCTGGAGACAAATTACATAACACTGTGAAGATAGTTAACACTTCATGCCTAAAATATGTTAAGAGGTTAGATCTCAGGTTATATATATTTATTTTGCCACAGTACAATAGCACTTCTAGAAAGACTATTTCTCTTTGAAAGAAAGGGTTATTTTCTGGCTTACCTAGTTTTCATTATTTAAACCTTCAGGCAGAGTATGAGCCATTGACCTTTCCTAGCCCCAAGGGTGTATAGAATGTAAGAGCAATCTAGCATTTGTTGTAGAGAAAAATAAATGTTACAGAGAAAGAGATTAGATAGATATAGGATCAAAAGAAAAATGAGAAGACGAGAGACACTAACTTTCCATGATTAGTGTATGAGTTGCACTATAATTTGAGGTATTTAAAAAACTTACACTGTCACCATAAAATGCTGATCAACTGTCTATCAATGTTTTTAATATTCATTCTCATATATTCATTCAACTATTATATGATTAATTTATATTAAAATGAATCAGGTAAGTCCCTAACCTCACATAGAATAAAATATAAAGGGAAGAAGTTAGCTAAATGCAAGCTAAGATGTACTAACTGCATTTCAAATATTATTTTAAAATTTGCATATGCTTTCAGAGGTGAAACTAATTACTTATCACTAGCACAATTGGAAAATTTGTACTTGAGAGAAGAATCAGAAGTTATGTTCTCTTTCTTAGTGTCTTCTAAAGCCAGTAAAATCATCACCTCCATTTGATTCAAGGTCACATAGTCAGCAAGACTTTCCCAATACAACAGAGCAATGCCAAAATGTAGCTGAGACTCTTATTTTACATTTCTTGTGCTCAAAAAAATAATTCAATAATAGTTCTCAGATGGACAGCACTAAAATTATATAAAAAAATTTAGCAGGTCAATTATGGATTCTGGCACAGAAAATATAGTCATAGACATTTATTATCATCTCCAATTTTTTCACTATACACCAAATTAATTTTATTTTAAAGAAATGTTATTTGATCCTTAAACATCAATCTCCTCTAAATAGTGAAACACAGTAAGCTTCGCTGTGCTAATTTTGACCTACCCAATGCATTCCTATATTAAATAAGATCCTGAAATCTGATTGGATTAAAGGAAATATTTCATAATTGCCATGCTCACTTTAGTCAGGACTGAAATAAAACAGTTCTGCAATCTAGCAGTGCATCTAAAGAAGCATGCATAGGATACGCATGGGAAGAACCTGAGAAACTGTGGAGCAACCTGATTGGATTAGCCCACTCATCATTGCCGTCAGAAGTGCTCCCAACATTGTAGAGAACTATTTGAGTCCAGTGGGGCAGAACTGAAAGCAGCCAAAAACTTGAGGGGAATCATCCCTGAGAGAATGAAGCCCAAGTTTGAGTACATTTATCAACTTTTCTCTGAATGAGGATGTGTCTCAACCTGGACAACTAAAAAGCAGAAGGTCAGACACTAAACTGTGGGCTGACAGGTTCTGAAAATAAATATTTTCAACCCTAGGACTATACATTTTACGATGTTGTCTTTTGGTGAGCAAAATATGTGGGTGGTAAATTTGTAATGCTTTTTTCTCCTATGTCATAGTTTAGATAGGTTATAAAAGTATAACTTTATTTCTAGGTTGCAAAGATTTTTATATAGAAGGATTTTTGTCTTAGTTTTCATGGCTTCACTGGCTCTCCAAGCTAGATTTGGGTGGAATAGGTAGGTCTATGACCCTTTATAAATTTTTGTGTGCTATATGAGATAAAAACTGAGGTTAATATTCTCTGTATCATATCTAGTTGTGGAAATGTTTTAATTCCTCATTAGCAATCTTATTAGACATCAAATGATTATATAAGTATAGGGTTATCTGAATATCTTTGTAACGTTGGACACTGTGCTTATCCATTTTTCACCATATGGGATACAGTATCAAGTGTACCTGAGGCATCACTCCAGCCTCCCCTCTGCTGCTACATCCTGGTGATCTCCATCCATATAGAGCTAGATCTGGAGGAATGGCCAAAACCAAAGGAACTCAGACCCATGAGATGCATAGAGGGTGCACACATGTGGAGTTCGTTTGCAGTGGCTGGAGGCCCTGACACGCCCATTCTCTCTCTCTCCCTCTTTCTCTGTCAAATAAATAAATAAATATTTAAAAAAAAAAAAAGAAGACAGAGTTTGTTGCAGAATAACACAAGGCACTATCAAGGGTGAAAACGGGCAACTACCAAAGGGACCATTGGGGAAGCAAACACTCTCAATGGGTGACAGTGGAAAATGGCCAGAGAGACCATCGTTCTGACCCTATATGTTTAGGCTATGTGTATGGCCTAAAGTCTCTGGAACAGACAGTTCTTCAGAAGGACATTTGCCTATCAGGTCAGTCATTAACTAATAAGGGACAGTATGGTAGTTGTATGAGATGTCCTCAAAAGTCTCATGTGTTTTAATTAATTGGTCTTCCGTTGGTGGCAATGTTGGAAGTGGAGCTGTGCTGAAGGAAATGTGTTCCTAGGTGGCCCCACTCAAAGCCCAGTAGACTAGATTACTGCCACCTAACTATGTGACAGCTCCTGCTGATGCCACCCTTTCCCTGCCATGATGAAACTTCCCTTCAAAACTATAAGCCTGAAATAAGCCCTTTCCCCCCATAAGCTGCTTTCAGTCAAAAGTTTTGGCTGAGCAACAAGAAGACAACTGCAACAGAAAAACAAGTATCTGGAGTGGGGTCATTGCTACAATAAGCTGTGTGTTCTTTGATCTTTTGATTCCAAAAGTTTGTGAGAAGAATATGAAAAGATTTGGAACATTGGACTAAAAAGGCCTTCTTTACTGTGCTATAAGCAGAGCTGGATGGGCCATTCTGTGAGAGATGAAAGACCTAAATGCCAAAAGAACTGTGGGCTTTGGACAGTGGAGGCTTGGGCTATGAGGTTCAAGATGGAAAAGAGAATTTACTCAGAACTGGGCTAGAGGTAGTTCATGTAATGCTGCTTCTGGGCTATGCCTATTTCTTGAGAAATGGAGCAAAGATGAACTGGAAAATAAGTGGACCAGTATTTTGACAGAGTAAATGTGTGCAGGTTTTAGGCACAGAAATTTTTCAGCTGAAATTTTTGAGAGATGAACCAGCATCGAAATTAGGCCACTGTTCTGTACTGAGACAGTAAGAGGAATAAGGACTGTCTTTAAAAGAGGGATCCTGATGACAAAATGCTGAGGAATGTCCTACTCCTAATATCAGCTTTATTTTTCTGTGGAATAATCAATTTTGACAGCCTCACACACTGGGCACTGGAAGTATTGCAAAAGCAGGAAAGAGAGGGACATTGGATATGCAGCATGATTTTTTGAAATGTCCTCGAGGCAGTGTGGAGCTTGGTCATATTCCCTGCATAAAGGAAAGAAGGGGCCATGGCATAAAGATGAACCATAAAGAGCCATAAAGATGAACCATAGGTTGCAGTGAAGACCTCGGAATTTTGGAGATACCAGGACTATAGATTAGCATTGTCAAAAGCTGTTTGCTCTGACTAACTTGGGTCTTCCTGTAAAGCAAGCCACACAACTGGATGTGTGGAATTTGAAGCCTTTTGTAGCATTTCATTAAATGTCCCAGATACCAGACATGGAGCTACAGAATTTGAGGTTTGCCCTACTGGTTTTGTACCTTGCACTGGTCCAGTCTTTCCTTGTTATGCCTTCCTTTTGCAGAGAAAATACTTACTCTGTGCTTTTATGTGTTGGAAATATTTATCTTCTCTTTTGATTTTGTAGAGCCACAGTTAAGAGACTGTCAGGTTTTAGATGAAACTTTGGATATTTGAATGGTGCTAGTGTTGTTAAATACTATGGAGACTTTTAAAGTGAGACTATCATTTTGTATCATTAGATGGCCAGGAATTGATGGGAGCTAGGAGTGAAATGTGGTAGCTTGAATGAGATATCCCCCACCACCTCATATGTTTTGAATATTTGGTCTCTAGCTGGTGGGAATTTGGGAAAAGGAAGTTTTTGCTACAGGAGGTATGTTGCTGGGGGCAGGCTTTGGGGTCATATGAGCTAGCCCCAAGTTCAGTAGACTACACTACTTCTACCCAAATATGTGGCAGCTTCCTGCTAGTGCTTTGCTTTTCCCACCAATGATGAAACTTCCCCTTAAAACCATAAGCTAGAAATAAGCCCTTCTTCCCATAAACTGTTTTAGTTAGGTGTTTTGTCCCAGCAACAAAATGCCAGATGCAACAGAGGGGACAATGATCTATCTATCTATATTTTACCAGGATCTCCCACCTATGGCATGGGATATGACTCAGTTCTCATTCTTTTGACCAAAACTCATGTAGCAGAGTGCCTCAAAGAAACTAAACAAAGAAAACAATTCTATAAAATTAGTCACATTTCCCCAAGAGGAAATGGTTTTCTCTTAACAGTCCTCAACAAAGACCTGCTACCTCCACCTTCCACCCTTTCATAAAATATGCTAAATCTCAAAGAGAGGCAGTTGTGATCCTGTTCCTTTCTCTAGCATTAGTGGAACACAATAGGTGAAGCCTAAATCTTATCATGAGGGAGAAGTCCACCTTTCATGACCTTCAAATATCCTAATATCTAACTAGTTACTTTGCACAGCCTTTGGGAACCATTCAAGTACAGACTAAATTCATTCTTGGTTCAATCTAGACATTAAAACTTTGTTTGGGAATGAGTTTTCTTTGGCCTCACTGAGCTTACCTCGGGTGAACTGTGCTTTGGCATCGACAGAGGCTTTCAGTCAGGAAGAGCTATTTGAAACTTACTGTTATATTTATTATGGAAATGTTAAGTGCGTTGTACTATTTCATCTTCATAAGAAGCCACAACAGAAATGTCTTATTATTTCAGTGCCAGTAAGAGTAATATGTTTTTGCTGCAATTCAGATACCTTTATGGTTATAGAGGTGTGGAGTCTGATCACTTGGAAAATAAGATTAGATAGGTAATTTTATGTGTCACATTGACTATATTAAAAGCAGAAAGTATGGATGTTTCCAGAAGAGATTAACATTTAAATTAGTAGACTGATCAAAATGAGCTGTGTTCCCCAATGTGAGTAAGCAGCCTTCCGTGTGCTGAGGGCCTGAAGAGAGCACAGAAGTGTTGGGAAAGGGAACATTCCATAGCACTGCCGCCTCCTTGAGACAGTCCCCCTCCATGGATGTTAACCTTCTCTTGTTCGTGCTACTGTTGGTTCTCTGGCCTTCAGTCTGATGCTGGAATCTCTACCCTTAGCTCTCAGACTCCCAGGCCTGTAAATTGTCCCAAGCAATTTTCTATGTCCCCATTTTAGCGACTTGACTATGGGATTTACCAGCCGGCCTCCATAATCATAAAAATCAGTGAATTCAGGTAGATTGGTAGATGGATAACTGGACGAATGGATAGACAGACAGACTGACAGATGACACAAAATGGATTCTTTTTCTCTAGAGAACACTAATACAAGAGACCATGTTATTGACCAACACTAGCAAGTCCATAGAAACTGTTAAACTGTATTGATCCTACCCTCGGATTGTAGAATTCCTTATACAAAGTTTTTCCTTATTCTTTATATTTAGTGTCAGTTTCCCCTTATTTTATGATGTATGTTTATAAAGATTGACTTTTCCTATGAAAGGCTTGGGATAAGAAATGTTTCTACATTGAATGTTTTCATATTTTGGAATATTTTCACATACATAATGAAATATCTTAATATTATATTTCTTTTTCCTCAACATTGAAACATTACATCTTGGATGGAGAAAGGAGGCTCAGAAGACTTAAAAAAAAATAATGAAACTTACAAGGTTCCAGAGATTCAGAAAGTCATGAAAATCTAAAACTCTTTCTAAATGTTGTAAAAATGGTAGGTAATTACAGAGAGGCAGCCCTTCTGTGAAGCTCACTCCTAGCTGGTCAAGTTGGTCAGTGAGCTGTAGGGATGCAGCTTTTGTGAACTGTCACTCATTCTGAGGTAGGATTTTCAGAGCTGCAACTTGCTTTGAACCATCCATGCTTCTGTATGTAATTCTAATAAACTCATTGGCTCACCAAACTAGGCTTGAGTAGAATCATTTCTTTGACTTGGCTTTGGTGTCCCATCTGGTTACTTGTTCACTGCATCCCAGGGAAAGTCACACAGCACTTGGAGATCTTGTGGAAAAAGGACTAAAAACAAAATTCATTTATGTTTTAAAAAAGGCAGGCGTGGTGGCGCACGCCTTTAATCCCAGAACTAGAGAGGCAGAGGTAGGAGGATCGCCATGAGTTTGAGGCCACCCTGAGACTACATATTTAATTCCAGGACAGCCTGGGCCAGAGTGAGACCCTACCTAGGGAAAAAAAAAATATTTATGTTTCATCTTACATATTATACACATAGTCTGAATGTAACTTCCTACAGTCTTATTTTTATAATTTGGTGCATGAAATAATGTTTCACGGATTGGAATTTTCCATGTAGAGCATTATATTAGTACTTTTAAAAATTTCAGATTTTTAAGCACTGTGAAGTTTACACTTTTCAGATGAAAATTAGATGTTGTATTATGGAATCCCTATGTAGAATGCTCAAAATATGAATAAAATGTCACAATCTGAGTATCCTTAGACATAAGTTTCACTGTTAGGAATAGCAGTGCCTTCCTTTGGTTTAAATTTATGAAATATCTGACTCTGATTACACATCTTCCTCCTGTTATCCTGTGAACTGCTTTGAAAGTAGAGCAATCCTTAGTAGGTATTAATCATATGTGAATTCAGCTTGCTCTTTTTTCCTTATCTCCACAACTGAGCCATGTTTCTTTCATGCCTCCAAACCATGGTGCATAGATGATTAACATTCTAAAGACAGGATAAGAGGTGGCTCTGCTGTTATGCTGTTAACTCCACGCAGGAGCATTGCAGTCAAAGGCTGCTTGATAAGAGTTTAACAGAATTGAGACTGTGGAATTTTGTAATAGAATGAGAGGGGATAACCATTTACACACACAAGCGAGTACCAGGGAGTTCATCCTGTCCCTGCTGTTCCACCTTTTGACTTTCAGAAGGAGTGAGACAGAGGCCAGTAAATAACATTGTTTTCTGTTCTATTTGCTTCTATCCCATGCAGATACCCAATCTCAAGAATAAGATATCTGAGCCATATTACCAGGAATAAGCTGTGTGCTTATTTCTAGTATAATACCTCATTCTCTTTCATTCTTTCATGGGAAAAGGTAGTGATAATTTTCTGTGTTCTTTGCATTGCTTTATATTTCAGGGATTAAAAAAATAAAATATAGAACTGGAGCTAAAAGTGCCTGATCCTAAAATAGCCACAACTCTCATCTGTCATCACCCCTTCCTCCCTATTCCTTTATCTACTTCCTATCAGTCATTTAGCATTAGTGAACTGACAGTTACTCCTCTCAGTTACCCAATTACATGAAATGTATATACAGTGAAGTTTCCCCTAAGTCTAGGCAGAAGGAAATGAACTCATGTAGAAAGAATAAATCTAGTCCATTAAATTATAATTATATGTTGCATCAGAAAATATTAATGTTAATATTGAACACCAAGGGAGGAAAAATAATGTTTCAAAGCACAATATACAACATGAAATACTTTTCACATGTTACTTCTTCATTCAAATCTGCAAGATACTATCATAGGAATAAATAATGTTAGGAACATGAGTGTTTGCTAAATAATAGGATAATCTGAAATATATTTTTTGGATTAATAGCCAACACATTCACTGAAAACTGTTCCTTAAGAAACAGCTGATGTTTGAAGAGGAAGGTGTTTTGATGTCATCAAAGTCATAGGTACATTGAAACACACAATCTGTTCTGCCTGCCATGGCTCAACCAATCTAACTTGCATGTCTGCCAACTCAGGGTAGCTGGTATGAAACAATCAGGAATGGAGAACACAGTGATGTTTGCATGCTAGAGCAAATCTAAGGGAAGAAGATACTTGGAATAAAAGTTACTTCTCTCAAAATCTCTGAATCCATCAAACTGAGAGCAAGGAAAGGAAGTGACTAATTTATTAATTAAGGCTCAAAGTCCACACTTTTCCAAAAGATGATTTCATAGGACCAAAATGCTATCAAAAAAAAAAGAAAAGAAAAGAAAAGAGAAGAGAAGAAAAGAAAAGAAACTGAGACTAGGATTAATGTATAAGAACACAAAAAAGATGAATTATTTGTAACAAAATGCTAAAAGGAGAGAGTAATTTCTTTATTTGAAGTCAAAACAATTGTATTGATTTGTGATCATTTAAGGAAGATCTTGATTTTCAAAAATCCTCTGCTGCACAGTTCTGAGTACCAGAAAGGGGCATTTTTGTATGAGATTTGGAAGGGTATTGAGCTCGAGGCAGCCAAGAGGTAGGGTATGGTAGGGCACCTTGTGCTCTGGCTTCTGCTTCTTCCGGTTGAGATGCTAGTCTCCTCTTGGCTGAGTCAGCAGCCACCCACAGCCCCTGCAGTGCCCAGCAGGCTCCCTTATTATCTCTTTCAATGCCTAAGCCAAAAATATTAGTGCTTTAGGGTGGATTCCAATTTCTCTTTGTAGACTATTGGTATCATCAAGGCTGGAGGCATGGAGGCTATGAGAGATAAGGGAAGTTCTTGCATAACTTAATTCCACCTCATTTTAAAGGGTTTTAGTTTGCTATTCTTCCCTGTCTACCTCACAGCTATTTTCCCTCCTTGACTGCTGTCCAGCTGGCTTCCAGCTCCTGCATCAGTACAGAACAAACACCTCATAAATACTGTTCACATTGCTTTCTCAGTTGCAGAAGATTAAGTTCTCATGACATATATGGTAAATATAGTATTTTACAGATGGAAGACAAAACAGAGGAGAGCCTAAAACTATCAATAAGCCAAGAAGAAAGCCAACTACCCAAAATGCAGCTTTCCACATCTACCACATCTGCCAGGGTCCAGGTGAAATTGCAGAGAAGCAACATCATGAATACTACTCTTACTGTTAGCCTGACAACCAGCCCTGGGTTGGTGGTGACAGATACTTAGAATAATAAAAAACTGAAAGTAGAAATTCAGAGACTACAAACAACTCAACACTAAATTGGACTGCCAACAGGCCTGCCATGGCTCAGGGGACATTGCAGAAGGGGGGAGAGGGAGATTGTAAGAGCCACAAAGTGAGTAGGAAAACCCTGAGGCACAATTCCCCTTTACCCAATAGGGGCTGATTGAGGCCTTCTTGACCCCAGAGTGATTATCATAACACCACTAAGGAGAAGACCCCTCTGGGTAACAGAAGGGGCAAGGGAATAAGAGTATATAACCTGTTGTATACAAAATAAATATTTAAAAGTACATATATACATATTTCTTCTCTAATTGAAACTAAAGTACTACAATGATGGTTATACACTGCAGGGCTGACTGCAACACACATCAATAATACATACATATAAAGAAACCACATCTTATATCTTATTATAGAATTCATTAAACAAAATTTGGATAACTTTTTAATTTTAATCTCAGGAAAGGCACTGCCTGAAAAATACTTTGAAGTAGTAAAGAACAGGTTGATTCTTCTGAATGTTTATGACAAAGGCAGCATCAATCCTGGCAGAGGGAATCCTGAGGGAAAGAGACAGTGCAAGAATCAGAGAGCACACAGTTCATTAATGTTTCAGACAATATACAGGTAAGAAAAAGTTATTGAAAGCAATCCCCAAAGACTTACTACAGAGAATCAAGCCAAGTATGAAAACATATTGTACCCAAACATTTCTAATGTTCATGCATGTCTTTGTTTTGTGGTCGTGTGTTACTTTCCTAAACCTTAGGTAGAAGTGATTGTCTAAAGATATCTTGGTGCTTTCTAATGTCCTATAGGTTCCTACACACAAAAACAAAACAAGTGGGGGGTGGTAAGATGGTTCAGTCAGCAAGGGCCCTTGCTTGGAAAAACTGTTAGCCCAGGTTCAATTCCAAAGCAGCTCATGTCAGCCAGATGCAAAAGATGGTGTGTCTGGGATTCATTTATAGTAGTAAGAGGACCCGGCATGCTCATACATATTATACATGCATGCACACATACACATACAAATGGATTATAGATATATAGATGATAGACAATAGAAAGGAAGGGAGGGAGGGAGGGAGGGAGAGGAGGGAGGGAGGGAGGGAGGGAGGGAGGGAGGGAGGGGAAGGAAGGAAGAAAGGAAGGAAGGAAGGGAGGAGGGAATTTAGATTAAAAAACTTCAAATATTTGCAAAGTCCATTTTTGTCTATTATTTCACTGCCAAGTCAAATAGATATTGTTGACTCTGATGTTTCAACTGAGGAAAAACACTAATGTTGAATTTATTGCTGCTTTGTAATCATTCAAAATACTAAGGAAATGTTGAATAGGAGTGGGTAGAGTAGGTATCTTTGTCATGTCCTGATCTTGGTAGGAATGCAAGTGTTTTCTCCACTTAGCATAAAGTTGGATATAAGTTTGTCATATACAGCAAGATATGTTCCTTGCATTCCTAGTTTCTCTAGGTCTGTTTACATGAATCTAATTTGGATTTTGTCAAAGATCTCACCTATATCATGAGGAGATCAAGTGCTTTCTTTCTGTCCTTGAGTCTGTGGAGCTGATGGGTTGCATTCATTAATTTGTGTGCATTTAACCATCCCTGCATCTCTGAATCATGTTCAATTATCTCCTTGATGTGTTCTTGATTTCAGTTTGACAAGTGTTATTTTAACCAATGTCAAAAAATACCTTTAATTAAACAAATAAGCAGTAGATTTATATTCTTTCTTTTTTTTTTTTTTTTTTTTTTTTTGGTTTTTCGAGGTAGGGTCTCACTCTGGTCCAGGCTGACCTGGAATTAACTATGTAGTCTCAGGGTGGCCTCGAACTCTTAGCGATCCTTCTACCTCTACCTCCCGAGTGCTGGGATTAAAGGCGTGCGCCACCACGCCCGGCTCGATTTATATTCTTAGTGTATAAAATATTCCTAAACAAAATTAAATATATATATCAATAATGAAAATAGAAATATCATAGTCTAAATTTATTTACAGATATTCTACCACAAAAGAGTAAAACTTGCCATTAAAAATGTGAAAAGGCGTGATGGTGCACGCCTTTAATCCCAGCACTCGGGAGACAGAGGAAGGAGGATTGCATGAGTTCAAGGCCACCCTGAGAATACAGAGTGAATTCCAGGTCATCCTGAGCTAGAGTGAGACCCTACCTTGAAAAACAAAAAAAAAAAAAAAAAAAGTGAAAATGTACTCAGAAGCATTTTACAAATTTCTTTCTTTCTTTATTTTATTTTGTTTACTTATTTGAGAGAAATAAACAGAGAGGAAGACAGAAAAAGGAAGAGGGAGAGAATGGGTATGCCACAGACTCTAGCCACTGCAAATGAACTCCAGATGCATGTGCCCCCTTTGTATCTGGTTTATGTGGGTCCTGGAGACTCAAATCAGGGGGATCCTTTGGCTTTGCAGGCAAACATCTTAACTACTAAGCCATCTCTCAACAATTTGTTTTTTATATATTTTACTTAAACTTTTTATTGCCTTCAACAATTAGTCTTTTATGTCATTGTTCAGATTATTGTGTTTCCATTCTCCCTGCTTTTCTCCCACACCCTGTCCCCTTCACGCTGTCTTCTCCCCATCATAGCCTTACTTCTGTTTTCATGCTTCAAGAGTCCTTTTGCCCACTTTAACTTTTCTCAACACCTCTTACATTTCTTTTGTGTTCTCTCTAGTTTGATAGACTTTTCCCATTCTCATGTGCCTCAATTGCACAATACAAATATTAAAAGTTAAGACCCACTTATAAACGAGAACATGTGATTTTTACCTTTCTGCAGCTGGGGTACCTCACAGTATAATTTTTTCCAGTTTCATCACTTTTCCTGAAAATTCTATGATTCATTCCTTTACAGCTGAAATGTATTCCATTGTAGACAGGTACCACATTTTCATTATACAGTTATTTACATTTAATATACATTTGATTCTACATCCGTGCTCTTGTGAAAGAGTAGCAATTTGAACATAAATGTTCAACTCTGTGTGGTAGAATATAGTCTTTGGGTTATATGCCCAGTGTTGCTAGAGCAAAGTCATATGACTTTTAACCTTTTAAGAATTCTTCACCTTCATTTCCAAGGTGGCTATTTATACCCCCACAATTTTGGCAGCATTTGCAGTTGTTTTCATGGTGATAAGCATTCTCATTTGGGTGACATGGAATGTCAGTGGTTTTAATTTGCATTATCTTGATGGCCAAAGGTGTTGAACATTTTGTAAAGTATTTGCTGGGCATTTGTATTCCTTCTTTTGAGAACTGCTTTTGCCAAGATTTTTTTTTGAGAATATTTGCATCTATGTTTACCAGGAAGATTAGTTTATACTTTTCTTTTTATATTTTATTTATTTATGAGAGAGAAAAAAACATTGAGTGAGAGAGAGATTGAGAAAGAGATAGAATGGGCCCACCATGGCCTCTAGCCATTGCAATGAATGAAATCCAGACACGTGTCACCTTATGCATCTGGCTTTATGTGGGTACTAGGAAATCAAATTCTGTCCTTAGGCTTTGTAGGCAGAAGTCTTAACTGCTGAGCCAAATCTCCAGCCCATGGTTTATAATTTTCCTTTTTGTCATGTACCTTTGTCTGCTTTTGCTATAAAGTAATTGTGGCTTTGTCAAGAGTGTGAAGGTATTTCTTCCCTGTCTATGGAATGGGCTAATTTGAACAGCATTGGTTTTAATTATTTGGAATTCTACAGTACCTCCATCTAGACTTGGCTGTTTTTACATTCTTTATCTCATCTTCATTTAACTTTGATAGGTCATATGCATGTACAAATTCATTCATTTCTTTTAGAATTTCTAGTTTAGCAGAAAACAGCTTTAAAGTATATTCTTATGGTTTTCTGAATTTTGTTCTTACTTGGTATCATGTTTTCCTTTTCATTTCTAATTTTACTGATTTGGGTCTCCATTTTCTTTTGTTAATTTCATTATATTGTTTTGCTTTCATGTGTAGATCATTCATTTCTACCCTGATCTTAATTGTTTCTTTCTGCCTAATATTGGGGGTTTTGTTTTGGTTCTGTTTTTCTAAGGTCTTAACATGAATCATTAAGTTATATATTTTCATTCTCTCTGATTTTTTAAAATGTATGCACTTAGTGCTATAAATTACCACTTAGGTCTGCTTTCATTGTATCCTGTAGATTTTGGTTTGTTGTGGTTTCATTTTCATGCAATCTTTTTTTTAAAGAGGTATTTTTAATTTATATTTATTTATTTATTTGAAAGACAGAGTCAGAGAAACAGAGAAGATGGGCGGACCAGGGCCACCAGCCACTACAAACAAACTCCAGATGCATGAGCCACCTTGTGCATCTGGCTTACCTAGGTCCTGGGAAATCAAACCTGGGTCCTTTGGCTTTGTAGGCAAGTGCCATCCCTCCAGCCATCTATGATCTTTTTATTTTCTCCTTGATTTCTTCAGCTACTCATTTAACAATCAAAGGTTTGTTTTTAATCTCTATGGGTCTGTGTATTTTATGTAGTTTCTCTTACTGTTGATATCTAGTTTTATTCCATTGTGGTCATATAGAATACAAGAAAGTTATTTCAATTTTGTTGACACTTGTTTTGTGTCCTAACATGGGATCTATTTTATAGAACATTCCATGGATGGCTGAGAATATTGTGCATTCTGTAGTATTTGGGTGAAATGTTCTGTAATTGTCCATTACATTCATTAAATCTATAATATCACGTAATTCCTATGTTTCTTTGTATATTTTTCATCTAGATGGTCTATTGGTGAGAGTGAGGTATTAAAGTCACTCATTGTTACTATGTTGGTTTTAATCTCTGACTTTACATTTGGCAGTATTTGTTTTTTGAAATTAGATACACCTGACTTCAGTGTGTGTTTAAAATTATAATATTCTTTTGACAAATTGATCTGCTGATCAACTGATGAACTGATAATCAAGTTTATATATATGCAAAATGGAATTTTATTCAACTATAAAGATAAATTAATTCACAGGAAATGCCTGGTACTGGAAAATCTTAGACTGAGTGAGGTAATCCAGGCACAAAACAACAAAAGCCAATTGTTTTCTGTCAAATCAAATTCTTGGTTTGAATTTTTTGATTTATGTGTTAAGTTGGAGTATCTGTAAAGGCCAGGAAACAAACATGTGTTCTAAGAATGCTAACTTCTTAGCTTGTATATTTTAAACTTTCTAACTACATCACCACATCCCATTTTGTAATCATGATACAGACTGTTGGGCACTTTTTCTTGTTTGGTGTCTCTTTTCCCAATATTCTGGCCATGGTTTGCTTTAGAGTGAAAAAAACTAAAACGACAAATTCCTCCCAAAATGTTCATAACAGGAAGCCGTCTTATGTGACTTGGTTCTGAAAGTTGCCTTTGCGAAGCTTCCCCAAGGCTGTTCTGCATGTACTGAGACAATAAGATTCTGAACATAGTAAGTGTAGTGCCCTCAACTCAAACATCCAGACTGAGGGCAGGAGAGATGGTTCAGCTCTTAAGGCACTTGCCTGGAAAAGCCAAAGGACCTAGGTTCAATTCCCCAGGACCCACTTAAACCAGATGCACAAGGAGAGCTTCTTTACATATATGGTTTTGCACAACAGTGGTAAGTAGAAGGTAGCATTACCTGTTCTGTGTTGACAGTGAGTGAACTAGAAACTACACAGTCTTCTCGAGTCTTCTCTGAAGCATTAACTTCTCTGCACAAGACATTTTATTTACCCACTTGTCTATCAAAGACATTTAGTTTGCTTCCACTTTTTCCCTATACTACTGGGGCAGGTACGAAATATCTGAATACTGACAAAGAAAGTATAATTTTTACTTCAGACACGAAGGTGCTCATCATTTAAAACAAATCATATGTTGTCTATGATCATACCACACCATTTTGTTTGAACTCAGAAGCTAAACGGGCTCAGGCCCAGTTAATACTTGGAATGGAGAATGAGACTTGTAAAATAAATCATATGGTGATGTTTTGGGAAATTTGTGATTGGTGTTTGGTTGCTGTTGTGATTTTCTGCACTTGGTATTACTGTTCCTACAATAGTCTACAGTCAGTCTGTAGTTTGAGCACAGAAGAGGCATAGGTGCTTTTGTGTCTTGGGGTGCTAGGATAAGAGGGACTTTGAAGCTCATATTTCTCCTCCACCATGCTCATCTTACAAACATGTGGTTTTGAAGCACCCTGGACAAAGAAAAGCAGCAGCAAATAGGAGGCTTCCAGTTTCTTCTGACTCTTCTTGGGGTTTCTTTCCCTTCATAGACTATTTCTAAAGAGTTGCAGTACATATTGCGGTATCGATGGAGGTACCTAGGTTCAGGAACAAAAGACAACAAATCTCATTTTGCCAAGGTAGTTAACCCAGTCTGTCTCCTGACAGAGGAGAACTTGGAACACAGCGAGCTCTGTCACCCACCCGCAGCCCTCCCTCCAATCCAGAGCACAGGCTGCAGGTCTGGTTTGTTCTGTGCACAGGTGACACAGGAACTGACAGCACACGTTCAGTAGTTTGAAGGGTTTCATTAACACCATCTTGGGCTCATCCATAATGCTGTGGATATTACTGAAACATTAAGATTCCTGCAATCCATGCTGTTACAGCTCATATTTCAGTTGATGAATCCCAGCTCTCTTTTGACCCCCTCTGGAGGCTGACTTACACTTCGTCACCAAATCCACTGGAGTGACACTAAACTATCCAATCTATCTTTCACCTGCCTGACCAGTGATGTGCTAAATCTCTATTTCACTCTTGAGAATTTGACACTTTCTGGCCATTGCTCTTCTGCAATTATAATGCTCTCTCAGCCTCTTATGATTAGAATTTCTGGATATGCCCAAATCTGCAGAGAAAATTCCTCAGAAGAACTTACTAACTTTTCTAATCTCCTCACTAGACTCTGCTTTTAAATATGACTTTCTACTGGCTTCCTCCAGCAGGGCAATGCAACTGACTATCGTTGCCAAACACTGCACCTTCTTCCTAATCAACGCTAGTTCCAATGAAAAGGTCTTTGAAGAACAAGTTCCCTTAATGTCTGAAAGATTTTGTGAAGCTTTCCCAAGGCTGTTCTGCATGTTTTGAGACAATAAGATGCTAAATATAGTAAGTGTAGTGATCTCAACTCAAAACAGATGGATTGGGCCAAAAGTAGTTTTTTTTTTTTTTTTTTTCTTTAGGGAAATAGCATCTAATTGAAATATAAGTTTTGTTTCTATGCTCTGAGAAAAGCAAAGGTTACTTGGGTCTGGAGGATGTAAGCGAACATATTCTTTATAAGGATAATAGCAAAGATGGAGTGAGGCTTTTTCTCTCACACAGTTTTGGAATTTTCCAAGTTCTAAAACATGCTGGATTCGCAGATTCTGAGGCCTTAGAGAACCATTGTGTTTCCTACCCATATAGTTGCACAGGTTATGCTAATCAGTCTCTCAGGGCCAATGTAATTAGGGAAAATTATTTCGTTCCTTTAGTTCTTGGCTTCTTCCCTAGAGTCATTTTACTTTGAAGACTACTATGTTCCATAGGCATTAATATTTAAGTGATAAATACAAAATTCCTAGGCGAATTCGTTAAGAAATGTCTTACAAGTATCCTGAAAACCTGTACTAGAGACGACATAGGGGCAGCATGGGAGGAGATTGGTGACATCAGTCAGTGAGATGAACTGAAGTGAGCCAGTGAGCAACAGAATGACAAATAAAAAATGATCAAGGCTCCACTCAGCAGAACATCTTAAACACATTGATTAATGAACTTGCAAAATTCCTATTCTGGCCCGGAGAGATGGCTCAGTGGTTAAGGTGCTTGCCTACAAAGCCTAAGGATGCCCAGTTTGATTCCCCAGTCCCCATGTAACAGCGAGATATACAAAGTGGTGCATGCATCTGGAGTCTGTTTGTAACCACTAGAGGTCCTGGCACACCCATTCTCTCTGTCTGTCTCTCCTCTCTCTCCTCTCTCTGTTTCTCTGCTTGAAAATAAATAAACAAAAATATTTTAAAAATTCCTATTTTACTTATAATGAATAATATTGTAGTATATATTTAGAAAAAAAAAAAACTCATAGAGATTTCCAAAAGCCCTCCTTCCTCCTTCATATGGCTTCTAATGCTTTCCAGCATGTTCTGCCTTTGCTATCTCATGTCTTGCCATGCCACAAGCATCGTGCTCTAGCCAAATTAGTCTTGTCTGGGTCCTCAAAGGCACTTGTTCTTCTAGGCTGGTTTCCCCTTGAAATATACTTCACTCACTCTCCACACTATGGTCTTCACTCACCTTGGGCCTGCTAGCTGACACTCATCCTTTAGGTCAATGAAGTTTCATTTTGAATTTCTTTATACTAGACCAGCTGCTGTCACCATTTTCTCTCCTAACAAAACTTCTAGCATAATTTTCATAGTGCTGAGTTTCCATCCTTGCTTCAATAATAGGTTTTCCACCTATACTGAACCAGGATTTTGGTTTAACATGTTTCTTCTTTATATCCCAAGAAGTTGGATCCATACCTGGAATAAAGTAGGATCTAGATAAACAAGTTGAGGGAATAAGAAAGTAGAGAACTGCAAAGAGAATGGCACTAAGAAAACAAGTATCTGTGTTTTATATCATATACACATTTCAGTATTTTCTTGAGTTTCAGGATATCTGTCCACTATGAGAAAGTAAACTTTTTTTTTTTTTCATGGAGCAACTAATTTATACAGTGTCTTAGTTTTTGAGGTGTGTGTGTGTGTGTGTGTGTGTGTGTGTGTGTGTGTGTGTGCCTGCATATATGCAGGCTTATACGCACAAGGGCCTATGTGTATACAGATGCGTGTGAACATGTGTGTGTTCATATGTGTGAGGCTAAAGGTTGACATTAGGTGTCCTTTTCTATTGAATCTCAACATTATTTACTGAGATAAGTTTTCTTGCTTGAACCCAGAGCTTCTAGATTCGGTTAGTCTAGCTAGACTGCTTGCTCCGCAGATTCCCTGCCTCTGCCTTCTGAACATTAGAATTACAGGTGACAGCCATGCCCACCTGACATGGCATGCATGTGTGCTCTGAGGATTCAAACACCAGTCTTCATGTTTGTGTGGTAAGCACTTTGTCCACTGAGCTACCGCCTCATTCTAAGAGTCTTAGTTTGAAAGTTCTTATTGAAATAGTTGAATCAATAAAAATCAGCCACCAAATTAAAATTAATGGAGGATATGTTAAATGCTTAAATCTGTGCATTAAAGATGCTAGCGAGTGAAGATACAAAGAGTAGTTGAATACTTGAAATGATGTCTTAGGTTACAAAACTGTATCTAGCTTAATAATGAAATACTAACCTCTTATCCTAAAGACATTTCTCCCATTCTAGCAATATTCGTGTCGCCCTTTACAATTACAATATTCTCACCTTTCCAGATGCCCTCTTTTTAATTTTTTTGTCCACCCCAGTGTGCCCATAAGAAGACAAATAGTTTCATAATTTCTTTTTTAAGAGAGAGAAAGAATGGGGACACCAGGGTCTTCAGCCACTGTAAACAAACTCTAGATGCATGCACCACCTTGGGCATCTGGCTTATATGGGTATTGGGGAATCAAACCTGGCTCCTTAGGCTTTACAGGTAAGCTTCCTAACTGCTAAGCCATTTGTCCAGCCCTATTTTCATAATTTCTGTGTATAAAGGCAGCTTTTAATTAAAAAAATATATTTGTAAAGAGAGAGAGAGAGAGAGAGAGAGAATGGGCATGGCAGCACTTCTTGCCACTCCAAAGATCTTCAGATGCATGGGTCACTTTGTGCAGCTGAATTTACATGGGTATTGGGGACTTGAACACTGGCTATCAGGTTTTGCATGTAAGCACCTTCAACTGTTAAGCCACCTCTCCAGCTCAAAGTTAGCTTTTGAGACTCACATAGAATACCTGAAAAAAGAAAATACATTGGTATGTTGGAAGTGATGTTATAAACTAGCTAATATCTGTCTGACTCAAGGATATGAACTGAAACCTCAACTTCATCTGTTATTTAGGGTTGTGGGAGATACTAGATAGAGTTGAAGAGCAAAAAGATGAGGCAGGAAAATCAACACCTAAATATAACAGTTTTATTTTATTTCCTTTTAAAACAATGTTTTTATTCATTTATTTGAGAGATAGAGAATGAGCATGTCAGGGCCTTCAGGCACTGCAAACAAACTCCAGATGTAAGTGCCACCCTGTGCATCTGGCTTATGTGAGTACTAGGGAATTGAACCGGGGTCCTTTGGCTTCATAGGCAAGTGCCTTAACCACAAAGCCATCTCTCCAGCCCTTATTTCTTGATTCTTAGAAATATTCTGGGGCTGGAGAGATGGCTTTGTGGTTAAGGCACTTGCCTATGAAGCCTAAGGACTCAGGTTTACTTCTCAAGGTCCCATGTAAGTCAAATGTACAAGGTGGTGCATGAATCTGGAGTTCGTTTGCAATAGCTAGAAGCCCTGACATACTCTCTCTCTCTCTCTCTCTCTCTCTCTCTCTGTGTGTGTGTGTCTGTGTGTGTGTGTGTGTGTGTGTGTGATAAATAAATAAATAAAAGAAAGAAATATTCTGAAGAAAAATGATCTGTCCATGAAGACCTCACTTCCATGGCAAGCTGTAAGGATTGATTATTGATAAAGACAAGACACAAAGAATCATGTGAAATGAAGGAAGGAAATGATCATTTGGGGAAAGTAGTCCACTCACCAAGTGGTCACAATGTTAGGTCAGTTCTTTAGGTGACTATTGAATTTCATTAATATTATGACAGATAAAACTAGAGAATGTGCTAATGACCTGGGATCGTTACTATAAGAGAGGATGAGAGAACGAGTTAGTCTATAGACCATTGAGTAGAAGTGGATGGTATGGTTGTTAGACAAAAATTATGTTCTTAAGAGTATTTGTATCTCATTAAGTAAATATTACTTGTCTTTTACATCCCAAGAATACTTTAGAGAGTCTTAACTATGACGACAGTGTGCAATCTAGAGTTCCTCGGGTGTATACAATGGGTCTATTTCAAAAAGGTAGAAAATGACTGAATTACATCAAGCTAAATATTTACCCAACTGAATTCTGTCCCAGGGATCAGAGAAAATTCTTTAATTTATAAGGCATTTTAATTAATCCTTACATACAAGATTTTTGATTATAGTCCCCTTCTTTAATTATTTTCCAAGTATTTTTCTTAAATCATAGTATGAAAGATTTTTCTTTTCCTTAGATTCTTTAATGCTTCATTTTCTGTTTTTTTTTTTTTTTTTTTCCTCTTAACCAGGGTAATTTCTAAGAGATGGTGCAGAATGCTACTTTTAAATGACGGTCCAATTTCTGTTCCTATTCTGAAAATCACTCCATTTGGCTGTGACTTCCTACATTAAGTCTTTTGCAAATGCCAGACTTTTGGCTGGTTGCCAAGCTGATTCCTCCTCTCTCAAAGCCAATCTCAAAATATGCCTTTCTTAGTTCCAAACTAGGAAAGTCACCCTACTAAATGCACTGACTCATGCTCTTCTCCACCTAGAACCATCATTTCCCAAAACTACGCCTAGAACTTTATAGAGAGTAGAATCTCAGTAGATAATCACTGGATCAGTGGACAAATTAAAAACTGAATGCCTGGCTGGGCATGGTGGCACATGCCTGTAATCCCAGCACTTGGGAGCAGAGGTAGGAGGATTGCCATGAGTTCAAGGCCACCCGAGACTACATAGTGAATTCCAGGTCAGCCTGGGCTAGAGTGAGACCCTACCTCAAAACACACATACACACACACACACACACACACAAAGAATGCCTGGTTCTACATAGGAAATGCCTTCTATCCGCCAAGAATTGTGTTACTAGACAAACAAAAATAAGACTAAAGAACAGTTTCAGAAAAGAGAATCAGTTTTCTTAACAAATCATAGATTAAGTATCAGCTATTCCTAAAATGTTAACAATGATTACTTACAAATTATTTTTATCAAAGTGAAAACCTTAAGCATGTTTTAATTATATCTTTTTATACTAATTTTACAATTAATTTTTGTAACTAATACTTATTAATTTCAAAGCTAAAATAATTTTCTTCAACCTCATGTGTTTATAATCTCTTCTCTTAATTTGGCTTATATTTATTTTTTATCTAAATATACAAAATGTCCTTTCCAAAAGTCTTGCATGCTACTACTATTTTCTTCTTCTTAAAACCTTATACTTTACAAAATTTTCTTTTATACCTCTAACAATTTTACATTCATAAATTCCCCAGGGTATAAGCAGAGTAAGTCTTATTCTCACTCCGTGACTATATCGTCACACCATGTGTAGTAATCTCTTCCCTTCTTATTATTATATTCTTTCAAAGTTCTTGTCACTGAAAAGCCCAGCTCTTTAGGGAATAAAGTTGCCGGAAAACTAGGTCAAGACTTTAACCTACTCTTCACTTTATCTTAGAGTATTGAAATTCTCACAATTAACTTTGTATACATTCAATAAATATTTACTGAGTAGTTAACATATGCAGGGGCCAACAATCACAAGATGAAAGAATTTTCCCTGGCTTCATGGAATTTATAGCTTTGAGGAAGAGAAACAAGATAAACACACGATGGCCAACTCTGAAGAAGCTAAAGTGGAAAAGGACAGACACTGTGAGAGCAAGAACTAAGCCCAACTTCACTTAGATGCAGCCCAGGAAAGGAATCTCGAGGAATGGGAATTGACAAGGTGGAGAATAGAGAAAAGGGGTATTCCCATCAGAGAAAGAAATCTATGTGGAAACACTAAAGGTAAGAACAAGAAACTATGAGAGGGATGGCTGGAGCTGAGGGAGAGAAAGCAAACGTCCCAAGACCAAGTAGGAGTCAAAACAGAACTCTTCCTTCAAATTAAGAGTTTTTGCTACCTTTGTTCTATCTGGCCTGGGATAACAATAGCGCAGATTGTTTAATTTGTAAATAAAAGAAATCTGTTTCGCAGTTCTGGAGGCTGACAATACAAGCTGAAGTAACTTACAGATTTGATGCTGGTGGGGCTGCCCATGTGATGATTTCCAATGTGCCAACGTGTATGCTCTCCCTTGGAAAGGACTGGTACTGTGGTCTTACATGGTGAGAGAGGAGAAGAGAACAAATCCATGACTCAGTGCACTTTACAAGGTCCCAGCCTTCAGCACTGTACCATGGTGAACTAGTCACCTGCTCGAGGCCTCATCTCTGAGCCCTCTCACACTGGTAATTCCATTTCAACATATGTATGTCAGGGGGATAGGTTCAAACTGCAGCAGTTTCAGTCCCAGGAATATGAAGCCAGTGACATGACGGCTTTCATGATGAATTGGCCTTCATTACCAGCTCTTTCTACCAATTCTTTATCATAAGGAAGAGGCAGAACTTCATATGCTGAAAACCAAATTCTCTTAATTTGTTATTATTCTGTTATTATTCTTGTGATTGTTGGCCCCTGCATATGTTAAGTACTCAGAAAATATTTATTGAATATATACACAGTTAATTGCAAGTATTTCTTTACTCTCAAGTATTCAATTGTAATTTATTGTAAATGTTCCTAAAGCATACTCACACATGTACGTGTGTGTGTGTCTCTAGGTGGGTATGTTTGTGTATGTTAATAAGACTTGCACATAACTAGAGTTAAGAGGTAATGAAAGTGTCAGGCAAATTATTTATGAATGAATGAATGAATGGATGGATGGAGAAAAACCTTAAAATACTTTGGAAATTCCATAAAAATCCCATTGAAGATCTTCAGAATGTAAGAAACACTAACGTGGGAATCTTACCACATATCATGAGTAGACCTATTTTTTCCATGATAACAGAACACATGAGCCAAAGGTGAACAGCAAACAGACCGTGTAACACTTACAGTGTGGTTCACCAGGAAGAGAGAGAGCTAGAAGGAGTCAGTTCTGTGTAACTGAATCCACTTACAGTTGAAGTTCCAAGAGGAGAGAATGTAGAGGCTACCTAGCAGATGAGAGCTATTGTATCTGGCCGAAAGCCAAGAAAGAGAAAAAAAACTTCAATCACAGCAATTAGGATATAACTAGAGACCCACAAAAACAACAACAACAACAAAAAAAAAAAACCTTCAAGACAACAGAGTGGTGGCTAAGAGAATTGCTCACTGGATCAAACACCTGCCCTGAAAGCATAGGAACTAGAGTTCAAATCTCCAGCAACCATGTAATTGCAAGGTGTGCACAGAGCCCCAGAAGTGGATCCCCAGGTAAAGCTGGCTAGCTAAAGAAGCCAAATCAGTGAACTCTGGGTTCAAGTAAATTAAGTGCAAAGATATTGAGGCAGACACCTGATATCATCCTCTGGACTCCACATGCCCTTGCATGCCCACATGTGCATCTACATACATGCAAAAATGCATATACACATGAACCCATACTTTGTGTACTGATTTATTACTAGAAGAATAGAATGCTAAAAATTACTCCTAAGATTGGACTGAAAGATATTTTTGGTGATTTTATAGACATAATTTCCCAGGAAACCCAACAATTTGGACACATATATGTTTCAATATTTACTCAGAGGATCATTACATACTCGATACATATAGCATACCACTAACAGAATACCCATCTGGCTTATAGACTCGGAAAATAGTTTAAAGTTCTTGGGTCTATTGTCAATACAACATACTAAGATGATTTCCATGCTAAATAAAACAGTAATGTTAAGCCTTGGCTCAAGACCAATAAATATTGTTTTGGGAATATTTGCTATTGCAGGTCTTGTTAAAATTATTGTAGTACAATAATATTTTATAACAAATGATAAAGTTTCAAAGATCACTGGTACACTATGCAGATTTATTTTATATGAACATGAAACATATGCAATGTTCTTTACACAGAAATCAATTTCAGTTAAACTTCTTCAGTCTGTTGGAATGCTGTATTGTTGGAATGCTGTAAAGCCGTTTCATAAATGACTTCAGCATAGTCATTTTGCAAAAGACTTTTTCCAGAAACTTCACAATGCTATTATATAAAGCATTTGTTTGTCAGCTAAATTAACTCTACAATGATTGAATCCTCAATTTCCTTATTTGGTAAGTAAGAAATTAAATACTTCTATTTATTTTTAAATTAATTATTCAACAGTGTGGATATGGTCACATTAGTCTCTTCTATAATATCTTTCTTCTCTGCCTCATTTAATAACTGCTCTTTACAAATGTCATAATTCTAGCTGCTGCACACATGATCTCCTAAGGCAGCTGAATTCTTTCTTTCTTTTTCTGTTTTCTTTCTTTTCTTTTCTTTTCTTTCTCTTTTTTGTGGCAAACCCAATAGACTGGCCTTTTGTGTGTGTGTGTGTGTGTGTGTGTGTGTGTGTGTGTGAGAGAGAGAGAGAGAGAGAGAGAGAGAGAGAGAGAGAGAGTATTGGCCTGCCAGGACCTCCAGCCACTGCAATCAAACTCCAGATTTGTATGCCCTCTGGTGCACATGTGCAAGGTTGTGCACGTGTGTCACTTTGTGCATCTAGCTTACGTGGGACCTAGAGAGTTGAACATGAGTCCTTAGGCTTTACAGCTAAGTGCCTTAAGCACTAAGCCATCTCTCTAGCCCAAGCTCGATTATTTTTGAAGAGAGTAGGTCCCAGCATGCCCACATGAGGCTGAGTTTTAAGGACATCTCCTGAGCTAGGTGTTTGTCTGCAACAAGACCATCTCACTCTGGAAACAATGCCACCCTTTCTGTGTTGATTCTGATTCTTCTCATTTCTAATTACTGACTTTAAAAGGCAGTTATCACACACACCTAGTTGCAACATAGGAGCGTGGATCAGTGATGTTGAGTTTTTAAGAAGCTTTTGTTTCTCAACTTCCTACTTTTCCAATCCTGAATTCACAATGCTATGTACTCTCAGCAATATATGTGGTAATCATCCTTAAATTAATAAATCACAATGGGGTTTGTGTAACATAATTTTGCCTTTTGACCTTGGTATTTTAATGAGCAAAGCTCATTAATGCTAGTGTGTTAGCTATAGAGATAAACCTTAGATCATTAGCCTGGCTTACCTGGGTGGATTAGAGAACACAATTCTGGTGTGAATAAGGTTCCTAAATCTCACAGTTATCTCTGTCCTAAGGCATAATCTACATTGAATAACAGTGAACCTCTCATCATGGGGACTTTGAGTTTTAATGTAAATCAGTTGAGAAAATGGCAGTGACAGAGCTCAAAGTTATCAGCATGAGAAAAATGCAGCTGCAATCCAACAGGCTTCTAAGAACTACCTTCATGTAGAAGAAGAATGGGTGACAATTGCTGTCAGTCTCCTGTAATTACATTAATTATCAATGGTTTTGTCTTCTGTAGTTTTACATCTGCACAAGTTTATCTGTGGGGAAGAGGAATAGAAAAACCAAAAGACAGTCTGTTAGGGAAAGGGACTTATAAGGTTAGAATAGGAGGGAACATAGGCAGCATGCCTCTTCATTTTTTTTTTTTTTTTGACTGAGCAGTAGAAAACAAATGAATGACTTATCCATTCTCAGAATGATTATAGGAAAATATAGCAGTGTCTCTGATGTTTCATCTTATATATCAACTTTTCCAAGAAATGGCACTCACCATATGTGGCCAAATATTTCACTGGATATTCTGGTGAGGGTGTTTTGGATGAAATTAGTATTTAAATTGGTGGACTTAGGGCTGGAGAGATGGTTTAGTGGTTAAGGCACCTGCCTCATAAGCCTAAAGAATGCTGGTTCCAATCTCCAGGTCCCACGTTTAGCCAGATGCAAAGTGACTCAAGGGCACAATGCCGCACTTGACCACAAGGGGGTGCACACATCTGGATTTCTTTCGCAGCAGCTGAGAGGCTGCTGGCGCGCCCATCTCTATCTGTCTTCCTCTCCCTCTCTCTCTCTGTCTCTGTCTGTGTCTCTCTCCAAAAAATAAATAAATAAATAATAAATAAATAAATAAATAGGTGGACTTTAAATAAACCAAGTTTCATCATCTGGAGGGGAGGGCGGCCTTCATCTAATCAGTTGAAGGCTTGATTGAGCAAAAAGATCAACTACCCCTAGCAAGCATGAATCCAAGCAGCAACTGTTGGATGTGAACCCTCTTACTGTCTGTCTCCACAAAGGCTATATATATCTTGGTAGCTTCCAGACTTGAACAGAAATATCAGGTCTCTCCCAAGTCTTCACTGTAACAGTCATCAGAATTTGAAGGATAATAATGGCTTGTTCTTAGGACTCCAGCCATTCAATACAGCCTAAAATTTTTCAACTTGTTAGCCTAAATAATTGTGTGAACCAACTCTGTAAGGCAAAACTCTCTGTACACATATGTATGCCACCTAGTTAGTTTTCTTTATCTGGAAAACCCTGAAAGCATCATAAGGTATGTGTAGCTACCAGTGAAAAGTATGGGTAATAACATCAAATGTATTCTCTTCAATACCTTTTTTTTAAAATATAAATTAGTTCAGCCTTTTGGATGAGACTTTCAGAGGTCACAACAATAAGCATTATACAAAGAGATGGAATTCAATTGTAAACAGATATATCTTGACTAACTTGTTTCCAACCCAACTGCCTTAAAACACACTTCCTAAAAATAAAACCAGTAATTTTTCTTGAATATAAAGTATTTTCTTTTTACTATAATGGACAAGGATCAGTATTTACAGGCCATAGTTGGGTCCAAGTGGCATAGATGTTATCAGTATTGATCCTTTCTGCATGTCTCTTTGATGTTCTTCATCGCCTGCAATTCCATTGAAGTGTATCCAGAGCCTCACCTTCCTCATGACAATCATTCATGCTCATCTGTCTCAATTTTCTCCCATTGTTTGCTATGTGACCCACTCAATTTATTGCTTTAGCCAGCGTTTTAATTTTGTATCTGTATATTTATTTTTGGCACATTGGTGTGTACTATGTGTGGTGTGAGTACAGTATATGCACATATGTGTGAAGATGGGTATGCCCATGCATGCACATGTACACACACACACAAGCCAGGAGAGAACATCCTGTTTCCCCTTCTATTGTTCTTCCACATTATTTCCTTGAAATAGAGTGTCTTTCTGAACCTAGAGCTGCCAGTTTAGTCAGACTAGCTGCTCCACATCGAACTGGGGTTACACGCATGTATAGCCACACCTATTTTTAATGTGGGTGCTGGGGACCTAACCCATGCCACCTCAACCCTCATGCTTGCCTGTCAAACACTCTTGACTGTGCCACCCACAGTGCCACCTCTGCAGCTCCAGGTTTCACCTTTTAACGTATAATTAGAAAGGGTTAGAAACATTTCCTGAGAGACGTCTTAAAGCATTAACTACAATGTGTGGTCATTGTGGGAGTCTCAGATCAAAAAGTAGAATTGCAGTCATTTAATAAATCTAGACAAGTCTTCTAGACAACTGAACTATATAATGAGACACAAGGGGCCCAGAGACTGCTGAGGGCACTGCAATATCCCCTATCCCAGCAACTGGGAGCACAAGGCCTCAGAATGTGATAGTATAGAAATCTTTCTCCTGAGCAAGCCCTAAGCAGAATCGTGAATCATATACCTAGGGGTGGGAATAAGGAAGCTGTAACTGTGTCAGGCCTTGCCTTCTAGAGCAAGGAGCTCTAGACAATGGGAAGTATTACTGTTTGGAGTCAGTTTCCTAGAAGAAGTTAAGAAAACTTTTCCTCATTTTTTTGTTTTTGAGCAAGCCCAAAAGACTGACTTTTTTATGTGGGAGTGAGAGAGAGAAAAAGAAAGAGAGAGACAGTGTGATAGAGAATTGTCAGGACCTCCAGCCACTGCAATCAAACTCAAGATGCGTACACCCCCTTGTGCACATTTGTGACCTTGTGTACTTGTGTCACTGTGCATCTGGACCTGGAGAGTTGAACATGAGTCCTTAGGCTTCACAGGCAAGCACCTTAACTACTATGCCATCTCTCCAGCCCAAGAACACTTTTAAAGATCTTCTGATGCCTGGGAAGAGTGGGCTGACTAGGCAATAATTGTCAGCAGGACGGAACATTTCCAGTGTGGTACAGATGGAAGAATTTACAATGGCTTCCTGAGAGTCTAGTGAGAAAGCAGATGGGGAGCCCTGGATAGGATGTGGGTGGTAGAGTTGGCAGTCATAGTGTGGAGGATGGGAAACAAGAGATAGGGACATGGTCTTCAGACAGAAGTGATGCTAACAGGACACTGAGTAGTGCGAATAGAGATTTAGGGTGAATGGTAGTATTGTAAAGACCCCCAAATAGAAGAACACATGATGTGAACTCAGAAATAAAAGTAGGAGTGAGGTGAATGCAGTAGGTAAAGTATACAATACTCTATCCCTTCCTCCACTCCAACAACATGCACAGAGCGCTTGGGAGGTGAGGCAGCTCCAGTGATCTTGCACAATAACTTTCAGCTCTTGAAAATGCTTCTCTCTGGGAGGCAAAATGCTTTGAATGTCTACCACTGCCATCCAGCTGTGTGATTCCAGATGTTTCTACAGCAATATTAGATAAAAAGCAACAAACCCTTAATTTATCCAGAAAGCACTATCTTTTTCTAAAATATATGTCTTGCTTTCCTTCCTACTCTTGCCTCTCGCAGGGGGAAATGAAGCATGATTATAGAGAGGCTTCTGCAAGCATCCCCCTGTCTTGCATGTTCTCTGGGTGGAATTCAAGAAGAGATGAGAAGGAGAAATCCTCCTTCACAAGGTGCCTTGTTTGCATGTGGCTCACTAGATCGCTTACCATCAGTTATCTACTGCCCACAGCTGCTCACTCCACAGTATCTAATGCCACACAGCATGTGATTCTTAGCAACTTGTTCTCTGGCTCTGATCTTTTAGGATGTTTTGCTCTGAAGCGACAGGTAAGTACCTCTGGCAATGATTCCAGCTTCTCATCAGTCTGAGTATGCAGATTTCAGTATTGTTTCAGAGATAGCTAAAGTCACTGAATACACCTCACAAAGAGTCACATGATTACTCCCAAGACACGTTAAGATGCTAAGACACATCATCGTGTCTTCAGTTAACTGTTTGTCCTCCTGTAGCAGTTGTTCATTGCCAGCACAAAGCCCATGACCAGAAGCAGCTTATGGGACGAAAATGTTTATTGCCATCTTATAGTTTTGATATAAGATTCAATGGTATTGGCCATCAATATACTGATCTTTTTTCCTCTTGAGACTGGGTCTTCCATCTTGTGTACGTTTTATTCTATATCTTCTATTGGTTAAGTCAGCTCTCCTACTGTGAGCTATCCTTTTAGTCAAAGAAGTGGCAAGCAACTGAGGCAAGAAAAGTCTAGGCAAGAACAGATGTGACTGGTCCAAGATCCTGCACTGAATTCAATCCTACTGAAAACAGACAGGTTGTGAACACATCTTGTCTCAATAGGTCCATGAAATTACTGCAGTCCTGCACCACACCTTGAAGCCTTTACAGCAGATATTGAACCAGAAAAAATAGCAGAGCACAGAGCTGTGCTCAGACTCCTGGACCACAGAAACTGTGAGCTAATGAAAATTATCCTTTTCAATTCCTAAATTTGAGGAGCATTTGTTTTGCATATAGCAATAGATAAATCATCCACAGCCCATAAAATGTTTCTGGAGGATACTAATATCTCCCATGCCTAAGAAATAGCACTTACTTTGGGGGTTAAAGATGAATTGTATTGCATTGCTTAATTGGTGTTAATTGGTAATTCTCAAATGGTGCTCTGCAGAATGTATGTGTATGTCTCATGTATGGTATACATGTGTGTTTTGGGGGGAAAGTTTAAATGAGAAACTTAAATGAGCAGTACTTTCTTCCTCTTTTGCCTGCAAAATGCATTAGAACATAGCAAAATGTTTAAATGGAAATAAGAAGTGCTATTTGATTTATTGTTTGTTTGTTTGTTTGTTTGTTTGTTTGTTTGTTTGTTTGACAAAGAGAAAGAGGTGGGAGAGAAAGAAAGAGAAAGAGAATGGGCATGCCAGGGCCTCCAGCCACTGCAAACAAACTCCAGACGCATGTACCACCTTGTGCATCTAGTTGACATGGGTCTGGGGAATCGAACCTATATCCTTTGGCTTTGTAGGCAAACGCCTTAACCACTAAGCCATCCCTCTAGCCCTGATTTTTAAAAATACTTTTTTCATGCCATCATTTCTTGAATACCAATAAAGTTAAAATAAAACAAAACAATTAAAATTTAAAAACCAAAAAATAAGATAAACATTTTGCTTTGCTTTTTTGTTGTATGTTTGTTTGTTTGAGACAGCATCTTATTCTATACTATAGGCTGGCCTTGAATTCACAGCAATCTTCCTGCCTCAGCCTTCCCAAGTTCTGGGATTACAGACATGAACCATCACACTCCACCTCCAAGGACTTTTGGAGGACCAGGAGCTACCATATATTTTGAAGCATTCTAGAATTTTCTTTCAGGTATGCAAATCTAAACTTTCCAAACCAATCCCATTAAATTCCTTTATAAGATATAATCATTCAAGGAAACTGAAAACAAATGTCCCTAAATTAAGCAACAATATTTTCACTTTACAATTTTAGAATTAGGTTTAGAGTGACAATAAATTTAGGGACCAAATTGTCTCAATGTTTGAATAACCAACCACTTATGCTTAATATAACACTAAAAATTAAAAGAAACCATGTAAGTTTGCATCATTTAAGACATTTACCTCATCACTTAACCTTCTTGCAAACTTTTTGTCATGTCCTTTAACAGGGCACCCATAATCCCATCATGTGGGAGGTGGAGACAACAGGATTGAGTGAAGGATTATCTCAGGTATATAATGATTCAGGCCACATTGGGCTTCCTGAGACCATGCCTAAAAAATAAATTAAATTAAATAAATACATACATAAATAAATAATTCAATATTATGCACTATGTCTTCCAATTGTTCATTAAAATTAATCTTGCTAAGGTCAACTATAATTTTTATTATAATACTTATTATTGAAACTACTACATAGTTTAACATTTGGAAGGCCAAATTATCAAGATGTTGGAATCTTAGTTGTTAAAGAAGAACCAAGATAATTCCTAAATGCTTACATTTAATAACCATGTACTGCTTTGTACTCTATTCTAATCCCAAAGAAATTTCTAGAATATTTGCTTAGATTTTTCCCTTGACCATAATATTACTTAGACTTCATTGTGGTAAATGAAGAACTATGTCAGCAGAGAACCAAATCAGGAAGAATAGTGCTGAGGAGAAAGTAAAACTAGAAATGTAAGGAAGGAGTGAGGGAAAGAAAGAAGTTTTGATTGACAAAAATAACTGAAAGATAATGAGTACATCCTGTGAAATGGCTCAGCAGATAAGTGTACTTCTTGGGCAACCTGTGGGGTTCTAAAACTGTTTCAAAACTCCAGAATTCAAGTAAACTTCTGGCCATTACCACACATAACTGTTACTCCAGTTGGGCAAAGGAAAGCAAAGGCCTGGGAATCTTCAGCCTTGCAAACAACAGTGAGCTTCCATATCAGCAAGAGTCTCTGGCTCCACATAAGTACTGGTGGAAAAGCAATAGAGAGGGACACCCAAAATTCTTCTCTGGCCTCTGCAAGTGAGTGTCCTGCACCACAGATGGGCACATGGGATATTGCAAGGACACATATATGTGCAAAAAACCACACTCAGCATACATACCACATTACACATATACAAAAGCCAAAAAAGTTGAAAAGAACGTCATACACATATTTATGTTTCTAAGACTGAAATTCACAGGACCCTAAGGCTTAGTCAGGTACACATAACATCACTACCCTAGGACATAGTAAAAGAAGTATCCCATTTTTGGTCCTGTGCTTTAAATGTTTGTATTCTTACCTCTTCTGGCTGTATCCCACTTCTTAGGTTAAGACATTTTGTGAGTTTAGACAATGTTCCCCAAGCTCCAAAAACAGTGATCCCTGATACACCCTGTCCACATGTCATCTTGTCCAATTTTAGAGCCTAGGCAGTTACTGCCTATATGTTACTATATGGCCCAGGTGGTATGGTGCAAATACTGATTGCTCTGAGGGTGGAAGAAAATGGAACATTGTCATGGGGCTCCAAATGCATGCACACATTTAAGGTCATTTGTGATGTGGGAAGAAGGCAGACATGGAAAGAGAACAAATAATGAGACATGGAGCCAGAATCCAAGAGTCAGAGCTTGTGTCTCCTCATATGACATTCCAAAACAAAACTAAGCAAGACAAAAAGTTTAAAGTTCCATGACATAGCATTTCTGGAACAAAAATCTGAGAAGTCCAAGAAATTTTAAGCTCCAGTATAAACTTATCATGATGCAAGAAGATGGTATATAATTTATTTGCAGTTTGTCAACTTGTTTTAAACTTTTCAATATTTAATATTACTGACATTTTCAAAATACAGAAACTTTTGGTAAGTATTCAACATGATAATAGGGCCTCCATTTAAATTTTTCCTAGACATCAAAAGTGTGATAATTGTGTTTACATGTTTTATTATATTTTAAGTGATATAGGGAGGTAAAAAAATGAGGAAAGACATGTGAAGATATATATATATATATATATATATATATATATATATATATATATATATGGCATAGCCTAGCATATTTGTCTAGTTTAACAATCTGCCTTTTAATGCAGTCCATTCACAACAATGTTATTGGTATCAATGGATGTATAGTTTGTTTACTTTTGATTTCATGAGTCCTATGCCTTTTGTGTCTTGTTTCTTCTGTTAGCACTCTCTTTTACATTAAATGAATATTTTCTAATTGTTAATTTTATTAAATGATTTTTTCACTATATTTTGAGTGTTGTGGGTTCTATTTGGATTGTTTAGTGTTTTAATAGTTATAGTGTATGCTTTCAGATTTTACATATCTGGAGCAAGATTGGGTTCAGATTTGTAGTAGTTTAATTTCCATTTCATTTAGAAATGTCTCTTCTATACACATCAATTTCTTTTTGGCCCTTTTTGTGCTATTTCTCTATGTATATTGTATCAGAAAATGTAACAAATCCAACATTTTTTTTTATGAGAGTGACAGAGAGAGAGAGAGAGAATTGGTGCCCCAGGGACTTAACCAGTGCAAAAAAAACCTTCAGGTTCAGATGCCACCTTATGTGCATGAACATCTGGCTTACATGAGTTCTGGGGAGTTAAACCTGGGTCCTTAGGCTTCACAGGCCAGCACATTAAAAGCTAAGCCATCCTTCCAGCCCCAATTTTTATAATTATGATTTTATTACCTGTTATTCTCTTTTCATTCATTAAAATTTTTACCTATACAATTCCTTTGTCCTGTCATTGGCAATATATTGCATGGCTATGTTTTAAAACCTCAGTTATATTATATACATATTATTTTATGCATTGTTTTCTAAACCAAATCAGAGTAGAGAAAAACAAGCATTTATACCATCATTTACAATACATAGCTACCTGATAGTCATTGTCTTTTTTTGTGTATAGTCAAATTATTACATCATTTGTTTTTATTCTAGTTAATTTCCTTTCATAAGCCTTAAAAATAAAGTCTGATAAAGATAAATTCTGTCCAATTTTGATTAGTCAGGAGTATCTTTATTTTGTTTTCATTTTTAAAGACAGCTTTGTTAGAGATAGGATACTTAGTTGACAATTTTGATATTTTTGTTGTTGTTGTTTTTCTACAAGTTGAATAGATTTCTGAGAAAGCTTACTATTGAATAAGACAAGATGCTCCATGCAGTAAAAGTGATGGGTAATGAGTTGAAGAACGTTGACATGAGCTACAAGAAATTGCAGATGACAAAACTGTCTAGCAAACAAAATAATAAAACTCACATGTATGCTCTGAGTTGCTCTGTGACAATTCCCAAATTAACACTCCATCTCTCCAAAATCCAGGAATAAAAAATGATGATAAACAGATAAAGAATACAACTTATTCTTTAGTGTTGAGAGATTGTTGATTTCTTGGTTTTGCCTAATATGTCATAGTTGCATAGGGGAAAGAGGGAGGCTATTAGTTGGAGTTTGATAATAGTAAAAGGAGCTATGGGGTGATTGCTCCCTTTCATGGACTAGAGGATTTGGAGGTTTTAAATTCCTGGTGGTGCCAAAGGGGAAAAAAGCACTCCTTCATTCCCCTCAGCAATCATAGATGTGGGGGCATAAGAAAAATAGGGGTGATGAAAGTTATCAGCAGTGAAATGTATACAATATAGTCAGATTTCTGTTTTAGACATACAAACAAAAGGGACAAAAACAGAAACATGATAGTAATAAAGAAAATATTAAGTATAAAATTCAATAAAGAATTATGCAAAACTTTATTTTATTTTAAGCAAAACTTTAGCATGAGAATTGAAAGAAAGTGCAGTTATATTCAGAAAAGAAATAGAGCTCAACCAGCACTTGGCTTTATTCTGATAAATTATTGAATTTCAAGGATAAAGAAACAATCAATGGACCATCAGGGAGAAGATCTAAAGGATGTTTGATGGAGGAAATTAAAGTTGCCTTCCTACATTCTCTATAGCAAAAACAATGCCAGAAGAGAAGTCATAACAGTTACAGAAACAAAGCATGCTAATCGGCCAAGACATATTAGTAGCCAGGTTCTCTTCAAGTTAAAAGGCAAAAAGTGAATTCTTTCAAGCATGACAATATAGGGACTATGCAAACATGACTCTTCTTTTAAAAGACTATTAGATTGCAAAATTTAGCCAGTAGATAAAAACAATAAGTAAGGTAAAATGAGAAACTGTGGTAAAATGCTGAGCACTGACACAGTTTAAGCATAAAACTAAGATTTTTCCAATTGAGAAGACCATGGTCACAGAACACAACATGCATGCTATAAACATTGACAAGGTAAAAGCTAAGATATAAAGGAGGAACGAGTGTGATTTATAATATAAATAAAAGAGAGATATGTGGGAATATAAGAACACTGTTTTCATTATCATTCATAACAAAACAGGAATATATAGCCATTTAAGTTCTAAAGTTAATGTAGTTTTCTCATAGTTACTTACTTGCATATGATGCGTGATTGACTCACACATGAACTGCTAGGTTTCCAAAATTTCTGAAAGGTATATGAGGGAAAGAATTAAAGAAGGCAGTTCAGTAACTTCACTATTACCTTAATTACCTTAGTTCATAACTAATCTATAAGTCAATATCTTTTATCTGTTTCCATGTCATCCACTGAAAATGTACAAACTAAGTTTGCCAACAATCTCATATTTGCTATTCAAGAAATTTGCCTAAAATGAGAAAAGAGTGTTATTTATTTATTTATTTATTTATTTATTTATTTATTTATGAGGGAAAGAGGCAGAGAGAGAGAGAGAATGGGCATGCCAGAGCATCCAACCACTGCAAACGAACTTCAGATGCATGTGCCACTTTGTGCAGCTGGCTTACTTGGGCCTGGAGAGTTGAACCGGGATCCTTTGGCTTTATAGGCAAGTTCCTTAACCACTACATCTCTCCAGCCCCCAGTGATTTTATTCTCATAGTATTCCAGCAATAAGTAATACAGCACAGACCATCTCTGCCCTGCTGAATAAAGCACAGAAGGTTTTCTGAGCTGGGTGTAACATGAAGGCCATCAGTGTTTAGTAACTGATTTTATACAAAAGAGCATCAAATTCTGCTACTTTTGAAAACGTTCAAGTGACAGTTTTCATGCATGTACATAATGAATTTTGATCATAATTCCCTTCCATTTCTTTCTTTTGCCCTATCTCTTCCATCCCCCTCCCACAGGACTCCTTCTTTCTACCTCATCCTTCTTCTGTTGTTTCATTACATGTAATTGTTATTCACATATGTTGCATATGTAAATCTATATCCATCTCTATGCTTCTACTTCATTAGATTTTATTTTCTCAACCCAAAAATATCTTTACAGTGAGCTCCCTTAGTATGAGAGTTCAGTAAGTCCTTGGGGGTTTGAATTTCTCCAATGTAACTGAAAATATGATTCAAATGTTCATCATACGGTCCCGCAGTCCTTTGCTGCTGTTTTTCCCATGGCTCTTTGTTCACAATTCACAGCTATTGCCTTCAGGGCCTTGTTCTATTTATGGTCAGTCTTGTCTCTTCGGCACTGATGTACTCAGATAATGATGAAAGCAAGATACGTATAGATCCCTTATTATGTTCCCTTTAAAGCAGTCCCCTTAGAGTTTCTCATGTATAACTTCTTAAAGAAGGTGATGATTTGTAGACCCAGGCTAAAAAAGGCATCTCCACTTCTCAAGGTATTGAGTTAATCTTATAATTTTGTAAGCAGTGATTTTGTATAAGTTGTGTTAGAATGAGGCCGCGGCCATCTCTAACCTGATAGGATAACTCCAAAGAACCGTGTGAGAGTACAGATCTCAGAACTCAATAGTACACATTACAATTAACATACAATTAAGTGATAATTTGTGAATTTCTGTCTTTGTTTGTAAACTGATTTCAAAGAAGGAAGAAATTGAGATGAACGTCAGCAGTTCTGACAGTATGCTGCCTCAGATTAACTGGTACGTTAATTAAACTAAACTCAAACTGAGTCACATTATTTGAGCAGGGCATTTTGGGCTGCCAACAGCGTAAACTGGTGAAGGGAAAGGAAGCAAAGCAAAGTGAGGTGGGGGAAGGAGCTGGCTGGACTGTGTGGTGCATTCATGTGTGTAAGCATGAAAGCTGAGTTGGTAGATGGGTTGGAAGCAAGGAATAGATGACCTTGGAAGACAGACAGAGGAATGTGATCTATGGATTAAGTCTCAGAGAGTCACCAAATCTGAGAGCAAAACATGCTGAGGAGTGTCTTTGCAAGGGTCACCTTACCATCTAATGGATGGAAGACAAGGAAGGCTTAATGCTGTCAGGATGATTTAAATCTGAAACACACTTCAAAGGTCAGTGTGGGGGGGGGGACCTGGAATGAACAGCACTTAAACATGAGTCCCAATACTCTCCAGAGACACCTTTCATATGCCATCCCACTTTAGTCCTAACTACTCTATAAAAAAGTCCACTTATAAACAATTTGAATATCTCAAAAGCAAAAAAAGCAAAGATCAGAGCATCCTGAAAAGGTTTATTTAATATCATAATGAAATGCAAAGTAGATGCATTTGTATTTTACTAACCTCCACTAGTCTGCAACAATCCCCTTTGTTCTTTAGAAAACAGAGTTGAAGCATAGTGTTTGATTTGTGATTATATCTGAGGACTTTAATGTTTAGGGCATCCAAAGTTTCACTGCTTAAAAAATATTCTTAAATTTTTAGTTCATATAATTGAGAAATGTTTCATTTTTGAAATTGTTTATTGACATGTATTAAACTGAATATATTCATGGGGTAGAGTTTGGAATTTTAACACATGTATAGGATTTGCCATGATTAAGTCAGGGTAATTAGCATATTCATAACTTCACACATTTATTACTTTTGGTATTGTATTGGAAACTTTAAAAATCCTTTCCACTAGCAGTTTTGAAATATACCATGAATTAATGCTGGTTACGATCACCATCCTGTGCTACAAAACAATAGAGCTTAATCGCCCTGCATTATTGTACTCATTAACCAACCTTATATATTCCACTGTTGTTTGCCCATCCTAGTGTTTGATAAGCACCATTCTATACTCTGCTTCTCAGAAGTTTTTAACCTCCATATATGAATAAGAACATGTTATATTTATCTTTCTGGTCTTAGTTTATTTCACTAAACCTAAAATTTTTCAGACTCACCTACAATGTCAAAACGAGCAGGATCCTATTGATTTTCATAGCAGAATAATATTCTCTGATGCATCTATATGAATTTAAAAAGGTTCAGTTTGGACTGCTACCAGTATTCATGATGTGTTAATAATAGGTGTGACAGCATTAGTGACAGAAACCAGAACTTTACGTGTCCTCAGCAAGTGTTCCATGACTGAGCAATGTTCCAAACACTGTGCCCACCTTTTAAATAACACATTGGACTTCCAAATTTAATTCCTGTGATTACTCTACAACATCCAATCTGTTTCTAAAATTTATTTCCATTCATTTCTCCTAATGTTTGTTCTTCAAGTCTCTTAAGAACTCTAATTAGTCTATGAACCACCATTTGAGTATTCACATATTTTGATTCTACTATTGTATTAGTTTCTTTCCCAGTTGCTGTACCAAAATATCTGACAAAAAGTCACTTAAGGGAGGAAGGGCTCATTTCAGCTTTCAGTCCGAGGGGATGTCAATCACGTGGGGGAAGGCATGGGGCGTGAAGTAGCTGGTCATTGCATCTAGTCAGGAAAGAGAGAGGAATGAATGCTAGTGCTCAGCTCACTTTTTCCTGTTTGTACAGTCAAGGACCCTCCCCCATGGGATGGTACTGCTCACATTTAGTGTGGGTCTACCTACCTCACTTAAGCTAGATACTCCCTCACATACAAGCATGGAAGATTATTTCCCAATGCAATTCTATATCCTGAGTTGACAAAATTGTCCATCACAATTATCCATCATCCCAACTACACATTTTTCTTAATGGCAATTTTATTGAATTATCATTTGGTATGTCATATATGTATGCATATATTATATATACATGCATGCATGGGCTGGATTATTGATATATTTATATATATGATAATATAGATATTGGGATATATATACATACACATACATACATACATACATACATACATACATACATACATAGGATGTATGAGTTCTTCTGAGTCTACAGATATATACCTCATTGAGGAAGGTTGGGTGTATAGACATGCAGCACTTACATAGACTCACATATATACAGAGTAGACATTTACTGAGAATTTATTATATACAAATGCTAATAACTCTGTGAGTTGGTCATTATTAATTATTTCTGTTTACATACAGGAAACCAAGATTTAAAGAAGCTAATTGAGTTTCACATAATTCCGCAACAATACTGAAGCTGGTGTTAGAAATTCAGACTATCTGAATACAAGCCTGAATATGAAGGAAATATAGATTCCTTAAGAAAATTGCAACCTGGGTTTTCATGTATTTCTCAATGACAGCTACATAGAAATGAGTGACTATGCATTGGGCTTCATGAGTTAACTCCATCTTTAAAAGATAGTCTTAGAACTGACCCTGTGTTTGCTTAGATACATGCAAATTGAATAATCTAAGTGACAGCATATTAACATTAATATTGCCTTTGGAGTTCCAGCTTGTCAGCCTCTATGTCAAACTGGGCTCCAAAATAGCATTTGCAAAGATTATCACTGAAATAGGCAGCCAGGATCTGTCAACGGAATGTAAGTAATCAAATTATCAATTGGTCAGAAAGTGAATAGAACTGATACTCACTCCATTTACATTTTTCAACATGGACAAAATTATTTTTGCAAGTATAAATCAGCATACCCTGTGGGGTAAAACAAAATACTGAAAAGATCCTAACTAGACAGGGTCACAGGACTTTTTTTATAGAGGAAAAAAGACTTGCCCTTGGTTCCACACGGGGCATGCTGGGACGTTCACAAGGCCCCGGGGAAGGAAAATCATAATGGAAGGAGAGAAAAGTGACCTTTAAGCAGCATCTAAAACCAGAGGGGAAATGATTAGCATCATTATTTTAAGTTCTCAAATACATTGCTGGTAGGAGGATGTGTAGAGGACCTGGCTGGGTTCCAGTCAGAACAGCACAGTTTAATTTTTGCTTAAATCTGTCAAACTTTATTACTTCCTCTTCCTGGGACGTCTTTGTTTCCAGACCTGCTCCTTCCTGCTCTCCTCTTTCCTCTTTCCTCTGCCCTGTTCACCCATCTTCTCTTCACAAAAAATGCCACGTGCTTTTCCATTTCATCCTCATAGGCTCATGTGAAATCCATTACCAGCCCAAGAGAAAAACCCTTTTGTAATCTAAGAAGATAGAAATATTCTCAAACAATATATTTCCAAGAAGACTCTGTCCAGATAATTACACTTTTAAACCACTAAAGGCAGTGTGAAAGGGTTGATATAGTTCCCTCCTCCTTTTCTTCTTCCTCTTCCTATTCCTTTTGCTCTGGATCTTCCCCTTTATTTAATCTGTTTGTTTGTTTGTTTTTTTCCAGGCAGACTTTCTACCATGGACTTATATCCCCCAGGCCCTTTTTACTTCATCTTTTTTTTTTTTTCATTTTGAGAGAAGATCTTGCTAGGTTACCCAGGCTGGCCTTGAATTCACTCTGTAGCCCTAACAAGCCTTGAACTTGTGATCCTTCTACCACAGTCTGCCTAGTCACTGGCAGTACAGGTCTGTACCACCAGATTACTTCTGGAGGGTCATCCAGGATCATGGGTGCACCTCACAGAGGTCTCGTTGGAACCACACCATTCCTTTCCTTAAATTCAGAGTGCTGCCTGCTGGTATCTGGCAGCTGAACCCCTTTGGGGGTATTTCTCCTGCTTTGGTGGGGTATCTTTCCACAGATATGCCCTCACCTTGCTGGTAGCTGCTTTGCAGTGACTAGTCAAGACTGGGATAAAAAAGGACTTTACTTCTTGCTTGGATTCAATAGATCTCAATTCTATGCATTATCCAGAATAGAACAAAAATATGGAGGATAGAGGAATTTAGAAGATGTGGCAGAAGACTGGGATTTGAGTGTCTTACCTACAGTTAGGGAACACACTTCAGCTTATAAGATTCACTATTTTTTCTACAGCAAAATTTCCCTCATGGTTGACTCCGACAGTCAGATTACAGGGCTTCCCCAATGACTCACTATGCCTGCCCATGACTTGCCAGAAGCCACCCAATGTGAGGAGGTCTAGAAACATCAAATTGCCAGGTGTGGTAGCTCATGTCTGTAATCCTAGAACTCAAGAGGCAGAGGCATAAGGATTGCTGTGAGCATGGGGTCATTCTGGGTTTCAGTAGGAGATCCTATCTAAAAAGAAAGAGAGAGCTGGGAGGGAGTAGAAGGGAAGGGGTTAAAGAAAGGGAAGGGAAAAGAGAGAGAGAACATAAAACTTTTGGCTTCAATATAATATAAAAGTGTCAGGCTGGAGAAATGGCTTAGCTGTTACAACGTTAAAAGTGTCAGGCTTTGTGCTGGGGATTTAGCTCAGTGGATGAGTACTTGCCTAGCAAGCACAAGGCCCTGGGTTCAGTCCTCAGCACCGAAAAAAAAAAAAAAAGTGTCAGGCTGGAGAAATGGCTTAGCTGTTACGACGTTTGTCTGCGAAGCCAAAGGATCCTTGTTTGATTTCCAGGACCCACGTAAGCCAGATGCACAAGGGGCACATGCATCTGGAGTTCATTTGCAGGGGCTAGATACCCTGGCATACCCATTCTCTCTGTGTCTGCCTCTCTTTTATTTCTCTCTCTGCTTGCAAATAAATAAATAAATAAATAAATAAATAAATAAATAAATAAATAAAATTAGGGGCTGGAAAAATGGCTTAGCAGTTAAGGCGTTTGCCTGCGAAGAGAAAGGAATCCTGGTTTGATTCTCCAGGACCCATGTAAGCCAGATGCACAAGGGGGTGCATGCATCTGGAGTTCATCTGCAGTGCCTAGAGGCCCTGGCATGACCATTATCTCTCTGTGTCTGCCACTCTTCTCTCTCTCTCTCTCTCTCTCTCTCTCTCTCTCTCTCTCTCTGTCTCTGTCTCTGCTTGCAAATAAATAGATAAAAATTAAAAAATTTAGTGTCAATTCTTTTTCAAGTAAAAGTGAAAAAAGAAGAAAAAACCTCCCAGAAAATAGTGAGATTATTTCATAAGGCAATACCTGTTTTAATATCAGAAAAATGGAAAGGGAGTCATTTCAGAGTAAAGTACTATCTATCTGTATATCTATCTATTTCTATATATCTATATATCAATATATCTCTATCTTTATCTGTCTATATGTATATATATATATATATATATATATATATATATATATATATATATATATTTTGAGACAGAGAGAAAGGGAGAGAGAGAGGGGATGAGAATGGGCATGCCAGGGCCTACAGCCACTGCAAATGAACTCCAGACACATGCACCCCTTGTATTTCTGGATTATGTGGGTCCTGGGGAATTGAACCTGGGTCCTTCAGCTTTGCAGGCAAGTGCCTTAACCACTAAGCCAACTTCTCCAACCCCCATAAAGTACTATCTTTTAAACTTAAAAAATTTACATATATATGTATATTTACATATATATATATTTTCTAGTTTTTAAAGAAAATTAAATATTTTATTTATTTATTTGAGAGAGAGAAAGGGGCAGATAAAGAGAGAATGAGCATGCCAGTGCCTGTAGCAATTGCAAAGGGACTCCACACGCATGTGCCACCTTGCTCTGTTGGCTTATGTGGGTACTGGAGAATAGAAAATGGGTTCTTGGGCTTCACAGGCCAGTGCTTTAACCACTAAGACATCTCTCATATCTCCAGCTCTATTTTTTTTTTTTTAATTTTCATTTAGCCTTGAACTGATAAAAATGTCCTTGTGTAATGGCATTATATAGACATTTTAAGGAAGAATGGCTCCATTAAACAGATTCAGGTAATAAGAGAGCCAAATAATGCTCTCCACATTAGCTGTGTCTAATGTGTTTCCTCTCACAGAGGAGTGAGTGGGAACTAGAGAATCCTGTCATGGTGAAAAACAGAAAACAACAGCAAACTCCAGTGGCTCCCATTTCCAGTACTCCATCACATTTTGAGTTATCAATTCAATTGACAAATGAACCATCCAGTTACCATCTTTCAGCCGAGGTCCTTGAGTGCACACATGAATCCCTGAATAGGTCAAGTCCTGCAGGAGGAGTTCCTGGCAGCCGCTCGGAAGTCACAAACAAAACTCAAGCATTCTCATAAGAGGGCCTCAACTTCTGTTTTCCATTTTTTAGGAGAAAAATGATATATACTCAGACTAGATTGTCTCCAAGGTCTATTGTATTCTAAAATATGACAGTTCTGCAAACTGAGCATCAGGACAGAGTGATATTTTTGAGCATTGTGAGAATTTCCCAGCGGCAAGTGTCAGAATGTCTTTTGTTTCATTTTGCATGCGTGTTGCTTGCATGCATGTGCATATGCATCCTTGTACGTGTTGGGGCACACATGTGTATGTGTGCAGATGCATAGTGTATGCAATGTGAATGGAGGCCAGAGGCCTATATGGATGCCCCTTCCTATTAAGACAAGGTCTGTTACAGTTACTGAACCTAGAACTCACTGATTTGTTAGCCAGCTCGAGGCTGGGATTGGCTTTTCTCTGTCTTGCCAGTGCTGGAGTTACAGGCGCATGCCATGACAGACAATTACGCAGTTCTGGGATCGGTCTCAGACCTTCATGCCAGGGCAGAAAGTGCTTCACTGGCTGAGAGATTTCCCCGTCCTTGGAAAACCTTTGTAATTAATTTCCCAACAACATGGATAGTGCCTCAACACCTATCCCCTCCATTTCATTTTCTAAGGTTGGAAATCTTGTTTTGCCAGTTTGTCCTGGGCAAGGACGATGTCTACATTACTTAGTCATTGTGATAAGGCCTTAACCATTTAAAATACAACACCATAAATAACAAACAACATACATTCACAAAGAAGCTTGAAAATCCATGATAAGCAGAGGCGAGCATCCCAGGCTGCATTTGAGCAGGCTTTCTTTCCTCTGGAGCCCAGCACACAAAGCAAGAGCATGCTTCCTCCCTTTGAGATAAACCCCCAGACTGCAGTGGCCGAGGGTAATGCCTGACCACCACAATGTACCAGGGAAATGCAGTCTATCTCAGGCTGACTTGCACTTTTGCTGGGGCTAAGCCTTACAATAAAGAGCAGGAGTCAAAGCAGCTTCTGGACATTTCCCCCTTTATCTCTTTTTAGTGCCTATAATACAGAAAACTGAACACATTACTTGTAATTCAATACAAAGTGTGGTGAACTGGAAGCAAGAGAGAATGCAGGTGGAAGACCTTATCTGTAAGGTGGACCATTCATTTGACATGTCAGATTTTTCCACATAACAACATGTAGGCCGATGATTACAGTCCACTTCCACTTTTCGGCCTGGGGAGCCGGAGAAGAAAATAGAGCCTCCACAGTGTTTTCAATAGGGAGGCAGTGAAATGGAAGTGGGGCACTTTTTGAACTAGATGAGCTTTGCAAGAGAAAGTTAATTCACTGCTGAGCTGTAGTGCATTTTTAAAGGATAAGGCAAACTGCTAAAACAGTGGTGCTTTGGCAAATCATGCATATAACAAATAACAACTATAAAGTGATAAAAACACATTGAGATTTTCTATTTATAGCCACCTAAGTTTGAGCAGATATATTTCAAACCCACCAATCTTCATCACTTTACATTGCTTTTAGAATGAAGCTTATATGAAACAATTCATAAGGCTCCCTCTCCCCACTATTGAAACAAACCAAAATCAGTATTTAATTTCAATGCAATTAAATCATTTCTCCTGAAATACATCTCTGGGACCCATATCAGAAGTACAGTGAGAGTCACGAAGTTAAATTTCTAGGTAAGTGCATATCATCTCAAATTTCTAAGTAGGGCTTCTTTTTGAAAGATGAGAAACTATCTAGAATAACTCAATATGGTATAATCATGCTGAACCTGCCCAGATGGCAAGTTCTGAACCCTTCCAGTTTGACACTGGAATTAGTACATGCTCAATAGCATTTTGAATCACATCCACAATGCATGCAAACTGTTGGAATATTAAAATAACCTAGATAGCTTTCAAGAGAGTTATACTGACCCCACTCCAAACCAACTAAATCAGAATCTTTGCCAGGTAAATATCCAAAATGCCAGTACTCTTAGAACATTCCCCTGATGACATAAGTATGCAATGGAAAAACTATTCTAGGGTAGAAAAGGTTATTTGGTGAAGAAATAGTGATCATGGATGCTGTTTTTGCTAAATCTGTTGTCATTTGCCCAGAAAGTCTCTACAGTGTATTGGGAAATAACTTCAATGAGGGACTTCATGAAACTTAAAAGCTTTTTCAGGAAAGAACTCTGTGAATAGAGCAAAGAGGCGACCTACAGAATGGGAGAAAATTCTTACCAGCTATACATAGGGCAAAGGATTAACATCTAGAATTTACAAAAAGCTCAAAAAAATCTAAATAATAAGAAACCAAACAACCTAATCAAAAATGACTATATATAGTACTGAATAGAGAGTTCTCAAAAGAAGGAATAAAAATGCTCAATAAACATCTAAAAATATGTTCTACATCCTTAACCATCAGGGAAATGCAAATTAAAACAGCTTTGAGATTCCATCTCACTCCTGTCATAATGGCTATCACTGAGAAATCCAGCTACAGCTGAGTTGGAAATATCTTCCCTGTTGACTAGCCTGTCGAATAGCTGGAAAGACCTATGCAGCCTTTGGGGGGAGAAAAGTCATCAGCTGTTTTAACCAGCAGTGGACCATGCAAGCTTTACAGCTGGATAGTCAGGGCAAGTGCACCAACTGGTGCAATCGTGGCATGTCTGTTATGGGGGAAACCTACTGATTTGTAATTAGAATTGAGGCCTACGGCTTAGCCCTAGGTGGGAATTTTTACTGTTGTCTGGGTAAATGGATATATTATGCCTAGCAACTACCCTCTAAATACTTATGTTTATGCCCATATGTTAATGCTACACTGGCTGTTGGTTAGAGAAGTTTCTCTTTTCAGATGGTGGTGACCACTGGGGAGACTCAAAGTGATGAGAAGTGTCAGTTCAGCACTCTGTGAGACATCTCTATCACGTGACCCCATCAAGGAAGGCTCCTAGGCCATCGTGGAAGAGGTGACAGAAGGAATGTAAGAGAAAAACGAAGGGGAGGAGAGCTTACAGTGCTGTCTTCCAGACACAGAGTGACCTAGATATTTATGACCTCACAGTGGCTGACACTACCTACACAAGACCTACATAATGGGAATGAAAAGAAAAAAAAAAAAAAAAAAACAATGACATTGAAATAGAAGAGAGACTTGTTGGAAACAAAGAAGGGATTTAGTGAGATTTGGGAGGGTGGAAAAAGGAAGGTGGTGGAAGGAGGTTATGATCATGGTATATTATTCATATTTATAGAAGTTGTCAATAAGTTTTTTTAAAAAAGAAACTTCAGTGAAAGCAGGGAGCATTATGTCATGAGCTTTTCCAGTATATATACATCTGTGAAATACTATGCTTATTTCCTATTTAAAGCCAAAAATGCAATGTGCTCTTTGTTGGTGTTGTTTGTTTACTTTAATTTTATTTGGTTTTGTTTTCCTAAGACACGATCTAACTTATATAGTCCAGGCTGGCATTGAACTCACACTCCTCCTGCCTCAGCGTCTGAAGTACCAGGATTATAGGTGTGTGCCACCCCACACTCAATGAGAAGGAAACCCTGTAAAGGCAAAGGTGCAAGGTACAGCTTCATTTCTTCACATGTTAAGCCTCTTCCTTTCGTTGTACCATTCACTAGACCACAGTTGCTAATGTTCATCTTAAAAAGACATCCTGGTAGCCAAAATGATGGCCTGATAATATGTCTTAATCTCTGAAACCTGTGGATGTATTACCTACTTATCAAAGGTCAGCTTACTGATGTCAGTAAGCATTTCAAGATAGGAAGATTATTTTGAGTTACAAAGTATCCCCACTCTAATTTAAGGTTCCTTATAATTAGAGGAAGACAGTCAGAAACACTTTTTTTTTTTTTTTTCCCTGAGGTAGGGTCTCACTCCAGCTCAGGCTGACCTGGAATTCACTATGTAGTCTCAGGGTGGCCTCAAACTCATGGCGATCCTCCTACCTCTGCCTCCCGAGTTCTGGGATTAAAGTCACGCACCACCACACCTGGCCAGAAACACTTTCGAAGATGCTACACAGCTTAGAAGATGAATAAAGGGATATGAGCTCGGAAAGCAGTTAACTTAAGAACAAGAAAAGGTGGAGCTCATCACCAAAGAAGATTTCTACTGCCCTCCTCAGCTCAGGGGCATTGTGGAAGAAGGGGTAGGAAAAAAATGTATGAGCCACAGGGTGCATAGACATCGTGTGGGGCATTGTCCTTCTGACATTAACCCACCCGGCAGGGTTACTGATACCCCCACAAGACCAGCACAATTGCTAGCCCATCAACTTTTTGCCATGAAAGACTGAAGATATTAAAGGAGTGGCCTTGGGAGATGGGGCCAGAGGAGAAGGAACAAAAGAGGATAAGATAATGGGAGAGGAACACAGTGAAATCACTATATTTTCATTTATTAAAGTTCCTAAATTAAAAAAAAAAAAAAAAAAGAAAAGAAAGGACAAGAAAGGAATTGTTTCCTTGAGTTTCTAAAAAAAAAAAAGAAGTCATTCTTGCTAGCACTTGGTTTTGTAAATCTCAAGTCAAAATTGTTAAATAAGGGCTGGAGAGATGGCTTAGCGGTTAAGTCACCTGCCTCCTAAGCCTAAGAACGCCGGTTCCAATCTCCAGCAGTGCCAATCTCCAGGTCCCACATTTAGCCAGATGCAAAGTGACACAAGGGTGCAATGCCACACTTGACCACAAGGGGGCGCACACATCTGGATTTGGTTCGCAGCAGCTGAGAGGCTGCTGGCGTGCCCATCTCTATCTGTCTTCCTCTCTCTGTCTCTCTCTGTGTCTCTCTCACCCCAAAAAATTGTTAAATAACAAAGATAAAGCATATTAAATCATGGTGGTAATTTATTATAGCATCTCTAATGCCAGTATTGTTGGTTTCATGTAACATATCTCACTCTGAAGCCTGCAGAGTGTGCAATACAGCACCTTGTCCAAGCTAGTGAGGTGTGAAAGCTACCTTGGTGAGATGCTCTTTCTTTCAGGATGGGCACTGGGAATATTAGCGAGATGTAGACGAGGCAAGGAAGTTGGAATGTTATAAGTAAAAAGTCCAAGTACATGATATTAATAAAGAAGTTTGTATAGGCACAAGATATGAGTAATTAGTAGCTGAGCAGGTCAGATACAAATTGGACATATTATACTGTGAGGCATTCAGCTGTTCATAGTCACTCAACCATTATTTAGCAAAACCATGATGGAACATAGCACAAGCATTTTTCTTAAGGAATGACTCATGACTGATTTAAAAAAAAAATGGCATTTCAGTAATACTGTATTGTATTATCTCCAAGCACATTGATCTCTGTACAAATCAGACTTTCTGTAGATCTCCAGACATGCTCAGAAAGCATTTCAAACAGGAAGGGAAAGATAGTTCAGATACTGATGGCAATGGTGGTGGAGGTGGTGATGGTGGTGTTTAAGAGAGATCATGCCCCCGCATCTTCTACGCAAGGCCTTTTTTGGAATGTGTGCCATATGCTGCCTATCTGTTGGCTTTCCTACATCATTCCTGTTACTTACAGATTCAGCTTTCAAAATGATCGTTAAACACACTGCTGAAATAGGAGCTACAAGTGACTGCAGAATAGCCCATCATAGTCTAAATCTGGGAAATGTGGTTACTTTTTAAAATATTTTATTTTTATTTATTGTTAGAAAGAGAGAGAGAGAGAGAATGGGCATGTCAGTACTTCTAGCCACTACAAACTCCAGACACATGTGCCACCATGTCCATCTGGCTTACAGCATTCATAAGCTTCGCAGGCAAGTGCTTTAACTGCTAAGCCATCTCTACAGCCCAGTTTGGGGTTTTTTTTCTTTTAGCTTTTGGGCATGCACACATGTAAAACAAAATTTTCTTCCTTTTCAAGGAATCTCATCTTGGCTCCATCCTTGATCAAACTTGAAACATGGATTATGTATGAATCTAGCTGTTTATTTACAGAGACAGGATTTGTTATCCCAGGCTGACCTCTAACTCGTAATTCTCTTGCCTCGGCTTCCCTAGTACTGAGATTATAGGCATTTCCAACCCAGTGTTTTGATTAAAATGTAATGGTTTTAACTATATGGCTGCTATCTGAACATGGCCAAAACTTCTCAGAGGGGATACATGAAGCAGTCAAAATAAAATAAATATTGTTTGTAATCTCCTTTTTTCCCTCATGCTTAGTTGTTTTGGCACAACTGAGAGCCTAATTGGAATTAAGATCTACAGACAGGGCTGGAGAGATGGCTTAGCGTCTAAGGTGCCTGCCTGCCAAGCCTAAGAATGCCCATTTGATTTTCCAGTTCTCACGTTTTGCTAGATGCAAGTGACACAAGGGTGCAATTCTGCACTTGCCCACAAGATGGCGCACAAGTCTGGAGTTCGTTCACAGCGGTCAGCTGCTGGCACGCCCATTCTCTCTCTCTCTCTGTAAACATCAACAACAAAAAAGATATACAGACAACCAGAGATTATATTTCTGATTCCATGTCATTTACTCATAGAATTTCATACCTCTATATGGTTTAGAAAGCATTTTGTTGTACTCATATTATAGATGAGGAAATCAAAATGTTTATATATTCAGTAAGTTGACTATGGGCTTGTTCTTTTTACTTAAACCCTAGGTGTTCCCATCATTTATTCACTACTCTAAAACTTAGTAGCTTAATTTGTCATCACTCATACTTCCTCATAAAGGCTCACTGCTTCTATGGAGGGTGACTTCCCCAAGATGGTACTTCAAAAGACTCAGGGAAAAGTTGTTGTGGTTGGAGTGGAGAGATGGTTCAACAGTTAAGATATTTGCCTGCAAAGCCTAATGATACAGGTTTGATTCCCCAGTACCCATGTAAAAACCAGATGCACATAGTGACTGGTGTGTCTGGACTTTGTAATGGCTAGAGGCCTGGTGTGATCTCTCTCTCTCTCTCTCTCTCTCTCTCTCTCTCTCTCTCTCTCCCTGCAAGTAAATAAATAAAATATAAAAGTTGCTAAGGTTTTCCTAGCAGCAGATGACCAGAATTTCTCTTCCTTCTTCTCCCCTCCCCTTTCACCCTCCATTCTCTTAGGCAAATAATAGATTCAGCTCAGATTCAACTTTTCATTGGGGTAGCTGCAATAATTTGTGACTAATTTAATCTGCTGTTACATGTAGTTTAATGTTATTTTACAAAATGAATGCTTTTGTATAAATAATTTTAAACTCCTAGAATGTTAAAATGCAGTTATTATAGAGAGAAAATTGGAAAAATAATAGTTTATAAATGATGTTTCCTTCACTTATAAACTATTATTCTAGGACCACTCAGAATGGTTGTTTCCAACACTACTAATGTGTTTACTTTTATTGATGTAGATAAATTTTAATCTACTTAGACAAAGAACATAATTTATTTATGTTTTTAAAATGGAATTTTTCTTCTCTTATAATTATAGGCCTGTGAGCCTACTGGCCATTAAACATAATTTGTATTCTGTTTCCTTCTTGATAAATTAAAAATGGAATCTTATCCAACCAGTGCTCTACATTTTGAGCTAACAAACTGTATTTACTTTATTAAAATATTATATTATTGACTACTTACTGGAAACTTGTAACTAATGCTAGAAATTAGCTGGCACATTTAGTTTTCTTTCTTCAACATTTGACTTTGAAAAGAAACAGATAAAAATATGCATTTGTTCTCTTGTTGATCTTTTATTTCTTTTTTATTTTTTGAGATATTTATTTGTTTGAAATGAGAGAAAAGGCAGAGAGAGAGAATGGGCATACCAGGGCTTCTTGCCACTATAAGCGAACTCTAGGTGAATGTGCCACTTTGTGCATCTACCTTTAGGTGGCTTCTGGGGAATCAAATTCAGGTTGTCAGGCTTTGCAAGAAAGCACCTTTAACCACTGAGCCTTCCCTGTAGCCTTGTATCTTTTATTTTTATGCATATTTTTATTGACCAAGAACAGAAATGATTTCTATAACAAAATAGTAGTGATTTTTGAAGAAAGACTGTAACAATTTTTTCAGAAATTGTTTTCCTGTCATAGTCATTCCCTGTTGCAGTCTCCACTATATCTCTAAGACTACTAATATTAAAATAAGCCCCATTCAGTCAGTGAAGTGGGGGCTGGGAAGATGGCTCAATGGGAAAAGGGTTTGTTGCACAAACATAAGGTCCCATGTTCAGATTGTCACCACACATAGGAAATTCTGGATGTGATAGCATACACCTATAATTGCAGTTCTGGGGAGATGGAGACAGTTGGATTCCTATGGCTCGCTGGTTCCCTAAATGAATAACGCTTATCCAATTTAACCTATGCTGACTTTACTCTCTGTTAGTGAATCTGTTTGTTCTTTTTCAGAAGGTAGTGAGACCCAGGGAGATAAACCACCCCTTGCACTTCAACCAAGGCCCAGGTGAAACCACAGAGGAACCAGGGAGATGAGCAAGAGTGCTGCTTCCATGATAAGCCTGACGAGCCCCACCAGGGTGAAGGAGACAGACGCTGAGGATACTCAACACCTACCAAAGGAGAAATCCAGAGGCTCCTAATAGCTCATCACTGAAGTAGAGTTAACCACCCATCAAAGCTCAGGAAATTTGGCAGAAGAGATGGCAGAAAAAACGTAAGAGCCACAGGTTAGGACATCATTCCCAGAGGCATTACCTGCCCGCATGACTGACTGTTGTCCCACAACACATAATCTACAACCCCATGGGGAATACCAGAAACCCCACTCAGAAGGGGACCCTGTGCAATTGGGGCAGTGAAAGAGGGAAAAGTTGGTACCAAAACATGATACATCTACACAAGGTATGTTCTTAATAAAAAATAAATAAGTAAAAATATACAAAATGATCTCTGGCAGATTTTCTCAGTGCCATAACTCTCAGTTCTTGGAGAAGCACAAGTGATTCAGCTTTCTCGTAAGGTTTAGGCCATTGCACAACAGTCCTGACTGTTGATAGCCTATAGCTTTCCCTCAATAGCAACACTAAGGTACACTACTCAAGATACCTGTTTACTAAAATATATGATCTCCAAGGTATCCCATCCTGTTCTAATCAAAAACCTTTAAAAGAAATAAGATTCACTGACCTGCTTCACCCACAGGCCAACATCCATCCTTAAATGATGAGAATGCCAGATCTGTCCCACCCTACAACTCAACAACGCACTGTCATAAACTTGTGTGCTCAGTGGTGACATTTCACAGGATTCAAAAAGAAAACCTTTATGAAGGTTGTTATTTTATTTACTCTAAGACACCACCGTTGTCACTTAACATGACACCCAGCTAGTTCTGTAGAAAAAGATTATGTCTCTTCTTTACACAGCTTCAGTGGGTCTGAAAAACTGCCCATTCCTATCAGAGTCATTGTGAAATGTGTGACTTTTCAAAGCTTCTCTCACTTAATGTGTGCTACAAAACTGAAAAGCCAATGTGTGCTCTACCACTAGAATAATTTTGAATATCTCAGTGGTCACTGGTGCAATCAATCTTGCTCTGAACTTCTTCCTTTCAATGATCAGTTCTGATTTCCCATCGTCTTAGGCTCCTCTAAAATTTAATTATATATTTTCAAGATGTTCAGCACCAGGTCTTTGTAAGTTGTAAGTTTTAGAAAAAGAAATATGAATTAATGCACTAAACCCAATAATTTAAATTCTTATCAGCCATATGATCAAAACCATGTTTTTGATCCCAAAGTGAACCATATTAGATTGACTAGAGAAATCAAACCCCAACAAGATCTTGGGGAAAAGGGGCTGGTCTTAGATAATGTGCTGTGAATATGAGTAAACTATTCCAATTGGCACAGAAAGACTGATTCTTTATTCTGGGGTCCTAGCATGGAGTTTCCAGTAAACTGGCATATGTTCTGGGGATAAAGGGAGGCTTGCATGAGGGGGGTTTGCAGAGAAAATCACCAATTACCATCTATAAAACTGCAGAACTTTCTTTCATAGTAGAAAGTAATGAACAGACCAAACTTGGTCTGATTTAGGTGTTCTTTTTCTCCCATACATAATCAATGTAATCATTTGGTGTAAATTCACAAATAATTGCTTAAATGGGAACCTGGGTTCCTCCCCAAGTACAATTTTGTTATCCTTATAAGTGTCACACAATAAAAACTAATATCATAATCAATAATCAAGAACAAAGTTATTTCCCACATTTGGGAGTCCAAGCCCTGTTTGTTTTAAGCCTGTGGCTCACAGATTTTCCATTACTGTAATCATAGTTTTTAAAAGTATATATTTATATACAACTGGATTGATTTTTACATGGGTTCTGGGACTCAAACTCAAGTCTTCATGTGTGCAAGGCAAGCACTTTACCTGTAAAGCTATTTCTCCAGTTCCACAAGAAGATTAATTTTTAATTAAATAACCTGACAGTTTATGTATCTCATGTTGCTCGCTTATATTACCCCATTGCATAATTAAATAATAAATATTACTGAAAGCACACAAATCTTATCATTTTGGGCCATCCTGTATCTTTCCATGCTTCTATGATAAAGCAAATGAAGAATGTTTCTGTTGAGTTTATTTGTCTATTTTCATTTATTTGTTTATTTATTTGAGAGAGAGAGAAAAAATGGGCACACCAGGGCCCCCAGCCAGTGTAAATGAACATGCATGTGCCACCTTGTGCATTTGGCTTTCGTGGGTCCTGGGGAATGAAGCCTGGGGTCCTTTGGCATTTCAGGCAAGCACCTTAACCACTAATCCATCTCTCCAGCCCACAAGTGCCTTTTGAGTTATTTAAATAAACACAGCAACCGCAAAGCTGCAAAATGAAGTCACCCATGGTCTAATATATTCTATTTTGTTTTAAAGACCAAAACAAAACATAACGCTTTCTAATGTCATCAATCCAAAATTCTCAATCATTTATTTCACCTTTAGTTATGCTTTCAGTATTTAGGTCATGAAATAAACAACCATCATTGATGGATGAGCAGATAGAAGCTACCTTGACCTAAATTGCAACTTTATATATTTTTCCATTTGAAATGATAGAGGAGCCAGAGGTACTGTGAACAAAAAAGCTATGGTCGCTTTGCTTAGGCAATCCTGGAGCGAACTCTGCTTTCTTCAATCCCGTAGCAGTGCATTTGCCTTTCTATGTGATACCATCAAAAGAGGGTGGAAATGGTTGTTCCTCTTCAGGTTGAAGGCTCCTAGTCCTTAACTTCCATCACTCATTTGACAAACAGAAATTCTACAGAAAATGAAACTGATTTAGTCAAGATTTCCCTACCAGCGACAGATTAACCACAGAATTCAATTGTGTGGAATTTCGATTGTCCCTAAGAACTGAGTGCTGAATGTTTTCAATAGACTTCACCTGCTCACTTTGTATCATGTCTTTAGCCTCTGAGGTCACCCTGCAAACAGTCCCTGTATGTTTAGCACATCTCACACCCAAGACCTGTGATACAGAGTGCTCTGAAATACATATTCAGTATCATTACTTACCACTTGTTCCATCTTGCGTTGGTCTTGCTATGAGATCAGAGATTATGTGCTGGACATATAACTAGTTTTGATCCAGAAGAAAAAAAATGTCTAATACTTTGCTAGAGAAAACTCTTGTCTGGAAAATTTTCTTTTAAAAAACACTGGCCGGGCGTGGTGGCGCATGTCTTTAATCCCAGCGCTCGGGAGCAGAGGTAGGAGGATCACCGAGAGTTCGAGGCCACCCTGAGACTACATAGTTAATTCCAGGTCAACCTGTACCAGAGTGAGACCCTACCTCGCAAAACCAAAAAATAAAAATAAAAAAATAAAATAAAATATAAAACACTGATAGGTTTTTTTTTGTTTTGTTTTGTTTTGTTTTTTTCATTTTGGAAAGCTGCTGCTGAGAATAGTGGCCTATAATCACAGCACTTGAGAGGCTGAAATAGGAGGATCAGTGAGTTCAAAGACAGCCTGAGCTACAGAGTGAGCTCTGGGTCTGCCTGGGATACAGTGATAACTTGGATAATAATAAAATAAATCTTGGGGTTAGATAAATGGATCAGCAGTTAAGGCATTTGCCTGCAAATCCTAAAAACCTGGATTTTATGTCCTAGTACCCCCATAAACCCAGATGCAGAGTGGTGTGTGCGTCTGGAGTTGGTTTGTAGTAGCTGGAGGCCCTGGTGCAGCCATTCTCTCTCTCTCTCTCTCTCTCTCTCTCTCTGTCTTTCTCTCTCTTTCCTCTCCTCTCCTTGAAAATAAATATAGCTTTGAAAAACTCTATTTATTTTATAGGAATGAGTAAAGGGAGACTGTAGTGGGCAGGGAAGGGCAAGTTTCGCTGGGTCCTCCCCCATGTACCCAATAAAACAAAACAAAACAAAACCTCCTACAGGGAAAATGATGTTTGTAGGAAAATGGTTAACATTTCCAAAGTCCTAGCCTCTTTGTGGTTCACATCTCCATATAAAAGCAACCACAAGTATGGACCGTCATTGATACCAGCTTCAGTTCCAATTGTGCTAAGAAAAAGGACACATCAGTGTTAATTATTTTTCTCTTTCTTCACAGATTTTTTTTCTTATTCCTTCTGTGATCAAAATGTGTAGGACCTGGACACATTGCTCTCTTCTTGGTATTATTTTCCTTCCTGGTAGTGTTTCCATTCCTTTGCAAACAAACTAGCAAGTTGAAGTGCACACCTCTTGCAAAAGAGAAATGAGGTTCATGAACATGTGGGTGTCCATTTCCTGATAGGTTCATCTATATTAGTAGCCAATTTTTACCCCTTTGATTTAGAAAAAAAGAATTAAAAACTAAAGATAGTCCCTAATTGAAAATGGGAATATTTCATAATTTTTTTAAATATTTTATTTATTTATTTATTTATTTATGAGAGAGATACAGAAATGGGCAGGGAGAGAGAGAGAGAGAGAGAGACAGAGAGAGAGAGAATGGGGGGAGTGCCAGGGCCTCCAGCCACTGCAAAGGAACTCCAGATGCATGCTCCCCCTTGTGCATCTGGCTTACGTGGGACCTGGTGAATTGAGCCTAGAATTGGGGTCCTTAGGCTTCAAAGGCAAGCGTTTAACTGCTAAGCCATCTCTCCAGCCCTCATAAAAATTTTAATCCTCTATTTTGTTTATATTATCAGAGGAAGGTATTGCATTTCATACATTATTAAACTTTAAATGATATTCAACCTCCAAAAACTCAAAGTTTCTTAGAATTGAAGAAAAAAATAATAAATTTCATAAAGCTCCTGAGATTGCCCTGCTCTTCACTTTTATTGTCAAAAAAAGATTGAAAGTTGAATTTGATTAAGAATGGCCCCACGAATACAAAGAAAGCACATTGAAATGAGGCTGCAGTTGTCAAATTTGCTTAAATTACACAATAACAAAATTATGCATGAGCTGTTTCAAGAAAAATCCCTCCCTTTTTCTGTGCTACTAGAAAGCTTGGCATTATTTAGTGAAAAGGAATCCATTCAGCACCAATCTAGCCATGTAACTGGCAATCATAGAGTGAGACCAGAAAAGACAGCATGTGATAGTTCACCCACCATTACAGCGGATAGTATAATAAAATGAGGCTTGCAAAATCTCTGTGCATAATATTGACAGATCTTCCCTCAATAACTGTGGACCAAGATGCCAAGTAACTCACTGGTAAACACAGGACATGATGCACGAATCCTATGTGCCTCTGAGGGTGCTGAAATTATAAATAAAATAAATTAGCAGTACTTCAAAAACTGCACAACAGTTATAAGGAGTTGCAAATTTTATCTCAGAGCCAATACTTTCATTCAAGCATGGTTGGATTAATCTTAGAGAGAAGTCAGATTTCAAGTGATCAAGGGACTATTAATTATCTCTTTGCCTATATTTTATATCTAGTGCTATGAACAAAGGATTCTCTTGATTGGTCATGCAAATCCACAGCAGATATCAATGAGACTCAAACAAATATAACTGTAATCATGCAAAAAATAAACCACTTAAGCCACAGGAGCAATTTTACACTCACTGTATACAATCAAACATGTCTGGAATATCTTTATTGTTTTTTTAAAACAAAAATTAAATAAAAAGAGCAGAATTCATCTCTAAAATACAAAGATTACAGATTACGTAAGTCAACATGTTACACTGCTCATATACAATGTTCTAACATTGTTATGACCTTCATAGAGATATAAAATGAGGACTAGAGAGATGCCTTAGCGGTTAAGGTGCTTGCCTGCAAAGCCAAAGGACCGAGGTTTGATTCCCCAGGATCCACATAAGCCAGATGCACATAGTGATGCATGCATCTGAAGTGTGTTTGCAGTGGCTGAAGGCTCTGGAGCATCCTTTCTCTCTCTCTCTCTTTCTCTGCCTCTTCCTCTTTCACTCTCAAATAAATAAAATAAATTTTTAAAAAGTAACTATAAAACAAGCAAATAATAAGTGGGGTGGTGGGACTATCCACTGGCAGTTTAGAGAGAGGATACAGGGTGGCTAGAACCTCTGGTCTGGGGAGGGAAAAAGACAATGCAACCTACATGGACACTGTGAGGACTTAGCCAGCAGGTAAAACTCCCCAAATCTCTTTCATCTGCCTCCTTTGAATCCCTTACAGGCAATGCTTTTTACCCAAACACAACAAGGCACTCTGGGACAGAGGCATCTGATGTACACAGTTTGTCCTGGTCGCCCCTCGAGTGACATTGTATTGACAGCCATGCTGAAAAGGCCTAGTACATGGGGCTTCCTATTTTGTCCTATGCACTATCCTTTGCTGTCTCTAACTCATTAGTTCTATTTTGATGTTATTGGGAGTCAGTTTCACTGAATCTTTTGCTACACAGTTGTTTTATTGTGAAACTCTAATGCTAAAACATATTATATCCATATTCATGTTTAAGCCTGTATTTTATTAATTTTGACATTAAATAGTGCTATGGTCTACGTTTTATATATATATGTATATTCCCCAGGGCAGCCCATTATTCAGAAAATTTGACACTCTTGTTTTGTATGTTGATTTTTGTTTATAATCATGTTTCCCACACTTATCATACAATTGGTTTTCCCCTTTGTCAGTTTAATGAGAATCTTTATCAAAATTTCTGCTTGCGCAGATATTGTACAGTTAAATTCTCTTTAATAATCCCATGGGTGATAAACTTGGAGACATGTACTTTGCAGTTCTGGGAAATGAGCAAGGGACAGGGGAAGAAGCAGATCCTCTTTTGAAGACGCTGCCGCTCCTGTTGATGGAACTGATTCTGTCTGTGTGCATGGGGGACCATCTAAAGAACCCCTGGATTCAAATCTTCCCAACTCATGGTAGAGTCTGAAACACAAGTGTGAGCTCTTCAACCCCGAGACCTTCATCTGTGTCTCCTCACCAGACGTTTTTGCTCTGCCTCCTGAGAAATGAGCAACTATAAAAAGTATCTTAGTCTCTTTTCTGCACATCTCATCGTATTCCTGAGAGGGTCTGGGAACTCATCAACTCAGCACTACTTGCGTCCAAGCTATGGTAGCAGAAAGCAGACCGAGTCTCTTCTGAACCCTTGGATTCAGTTAGCATCACCACTTTTTGAGGTTGGAGACGTGTTGATGAGAACTTGTCCTTGTTTTCCTACAGCTGGGAAAAGTTTTGTTCATTTTCTCTATTTTTTTGGTGTTCACATTTCATTAGATAATGTTATATATTTCTCTATATATGCATATATGAATATAATTCTGATAGTGTTTTAGGTGGGTGGGATAGGAAGGAATGATTTTTACTAATTCTATTAGTGTTTAATCTCCTTATTCCAGATAATTATAAATTTTATTGTGATTTGAATAAATACAGGAGAAAATTCAGGACAACATAATTGTCATTTTGTGGCTAACAATTCTCAGAATATTTTTTCAATCAAAAAGTTGAAATGACTATCATAGCTTCACTATGGGAGACTTACTAGAGGGGGCCCAGCCTTCCTTGGCATGAGTTTGGTTTGTCACATAACAAAGGAGAGCTCTCACTCCTTTTAGATGGATTGCTCAGGGTTCTTCACAAATTGGAAAAGCTCAACAAATATTTACTGATTAATTAAATCTCATAAATTAAAGAGCCTAACACATCGTACAATCTAATTATATTTCTCAAGTTACTGAAAGATGGTTAAATGTCAAATAGCCTTGTTTCCTCATGGCATAAATGCCACTCTGCAGTCACTGTTGCTGGAACTTTCCTGTGTCCCTGAAGCAGTGCTGCGCACCTTAGCAGCCTAGTAACCAAACAGTGCCTGCAGCTTATCAGAGAAGCACTGGCTACATGGAGGGTTGTGGCACAGAGAAGATGGCAATGGGACTGTTAGCAATGATTCATTATTTGTTACAGCGCTGACAGAGGCTCCCAGATGGAGATGGTATGGAATCAGAGACAGACTCCACTCTGCCTGGAGGATCAACTTCCCAGTGAGATATACAATTCAGGCACAAAATAAACCTTGTCATGCAGGAGGTTGTGTTTACAACTTCAGAACATCTTTGGCAGAACTCGTCTTAATTTATTTGTTGAGTTAGTTTATAGCTATAATAGACAGCTTCAGGTTTGCTGAGATGAACTTCCAGTCCAGGCACAGTTATTGAGGAAGGGATATTTATTGGAGCTTACAGATCTAGGGGAAGTTCCATAATGGCAGAAGAAGCTGGCCTGCTCTTCACATGACCAAACAGAGAGCAAAGCCACAGCCAAAAGCTACAGCATACCTGAGGAACTCCAGCTAGGCACACTTTGCATATCTTCAGATTGAAATCCTAAACCCACCACCACCTTAAGATCCGCCCATTGACACTGCCTCCAGCAAGGTGGCTGCAGATGCAAACTATAAGCTAATAAAACACTGACTATATCGGGGGCCATCTATTCAAACTACCACAATGGCATTTTCATTCATGCTTAGTGTTGATTGATTCTCCCTACCCCACTTTTCTTCCCATCTTCTTGCACCTCCTCTTTACCCTTCTGCCCCCAATCGTCTCCCTTATCCTTTCATGTCACATGTCTCCTGTTGTCCTCCCTAAGGTCCCTCCATTAAAGCCTATTTTTCCCCTATCTCATAAGTGTACTTTTTAAATATTACTGAGGGTATATTTTAAACTGATGACAAATGACTTGCAATCATGCACACATCTAGGTAAGACACAATACTTCCTCTTATCAAAACAATGGGAAATGTGAATAACTAAATTATGTGGCTGTTTTGCCTAGAGTGTCAATGATGGCATTTGATTATCCATTTCTTACTCGCTTGACTTCATTTTTGTCTGGTAAGAGGATGGATTTTAGTAGATGGAGAAGATAAGACCAGAATAAATACCAGTTGTAAAGAGACTAAGAACCATAGGCATGAGCCATTACCTCTCCAATGATGTCAAACAAGAATCACAGAAGCCCTGGCTTCCCAGAACCTGAGGACTCTCCAATGCTGGGTCACCAAGGCAGAGGTTTTTTGTTTTTTTTTTAAAGAAAATCATTAGGTTAGGGCTACTGCCCTGTTCAGTTAGTCTCTATTAAATAATTCTTATAGCCATCTTGGGATTTAAGAAGAAGGAAGGTGGAAAGTTAAAGACAATAGAAAAGCAGGCCACTGTCAATCTCAAACCAGGTTCACAGGGACCTTTAAACAGACACTAACGCCCTATGCCATAGTTGCTTTCTTCAGTGTTCTTAACTTAATTTTTTTTTCCTAAGCAATACTTCAATTGCCCTTGAGAACAGTTAAAGAATTTCAGGGGAAAATTAACCTTTCAAAAGATCACCTTCAGCCAGGTGTGGTGGCGCACGCCTTTAATCCCAGCACTCGGGAGGCAGAGGTAGGAGGATGGCCGTGAGTTCAAGGCCACCCTGAGACTACATAGTGAATTCCAGGTCAGCCTGAGCCAGAGTGAGACCCTCCTTCGAAAAACCAAAAAAAAAAAAAACCTTCCAGAGGAATCATCTTCAGGCAAAGTAACTGGGCCCCTCCAGGCAAGGTCTGGTTTTTGTAGCACTGAGACATCTTGCACTTTCCTTCCTCCTACTTGCTGTGTTCTTTCTCTCTCTCTCTCTCTCTCTCTCTCTCTCAGGGAAATAAACCTGTTGGTCCTCAAGAATGCTTAGACTGCTGACGGAAGATAATCATATGTAAGTTCTTTCATTCAAAGACAGATATAACTGTGGAGCTCAAAATATCTCAAAGCTGCTGACTTTTTATCTGTAAGTTATAGCTGTTCAACGAACGTAGTAATTTTAGAAACAGACAAACCACACCCCAGTCTCTTCCCCTCTGGCTGCTATGCTGTGCACATGTCTTTTGTCATCATCCCTGCTTCTTGTCACCTGGGAACTAAACTGCTACAGTCTTGTTGGGGTGCCTCCGTGAGCTATCACCCCATCAGAGAACCTCCACTGTGTCATTTATCAAAGCTGAGCCAAGCTGTCCTGCTCCTCAGCTCGCCTGCAGCACCCACTCTCTAACTGCAGGGATTGTTCATTTCCATTGCCAAACCTGCCCAGTCAGTTGAAATTCTTGAGTAATCCATGAGCACTCTCACTGCAATTACCTTCTTATTGCTGGGACAAGTCACCTGGCCAGAAGCAGCTTCCGGGAGTAAAGGGTCTCCTTCAGGCTTACAGTTTCAAGGGGAAGTTTCATCATGGTGGAGATAGCACAGCACAAGCAAGAACCTGTCTCAGATCTTTTCTTGTCAAATATCTGGACATAAGTAGTCCAAGTACTGATTTGGGGCTGGATTAATAAACCTCAAGACCTGCTCCCATGACACACCTCTTCCAGCAAGGCTCCACCTGCCCAAAACTCCACCAGCTGAGGATTGAGTGTGAATGTTAATCACAAACACGTGAGGCAATGAGGACTTTTTTTTTTAAATTTAAATTATTGTTTTTTATTGACTTTTATACTTACATACAAAAAAACCCACCTGATATTTCCCTCCCCTCCCCCCATTCCACTTTAGAACTCCAGTCTCCACCATATCCCCTCCCTCTCTCCATTAGTCTCTCTTTTAATTTGATGACATCATCTTTTTCTTCTATTTTGAGGGTCTTGCGGAGTATTGCTAGGCACTGCAAGGTATAAGCCTGCTCTTGTCTGACTAAATGTATATATTATTCCCACCAAGCTGCCCTGAAAGCACTACACTTAATGTTCATATTCACATATTAACGCTACTCTCACTTCCGGTTAGAGAAGCTTCTCTTTTCAGATGGTGATGGCCACTGGGATGACCCAAAAGGCAACATAGTGCTGAGAAGAAGGGATGGAGGAGTGCCCAGCACTGAAACACCTCTGTCACACCCTCCAAGGCTCAGGGACCATTGCGGAAGAGGAGGTGGATAGAATGGAAGAGCCAAAGGAAGGGTATGACCTCTTACAATGCAACTGCCCAGACAGAAATTGGCCTCAATGAGGACTTTTCACATTCAAACAACCACAGCTCTTTACTGAGGTGAGACCTAGCCCATATCCCATTGTTAATATCTTAGTACACTACAAATTTATTTTTTATTAAAAATAACCACTTGTTTCTCCTTGTGCATGCCAGGCAATCCCTCTACCACTAAGCCTATACTACTAACACTATTTTTTTCTAGTACTTTTTATTTTCGAAGCAATGTCACACTAAACTCTAAGTTGTTCAGACTGGTTCTAAACTCTGTAGCCCAGGAAGGTCATTAACTTATGATCTTCCTATCTTAGCCTCTGGAATAACTGGGATTCTACATTTGGTGTGCATCTTTTTGAACTGAGTGACAAACATGAAACACAAAATCCCATATATATATCATACACTGCCCCTATTCTTTTGGTAATCCTAATTCTACACCAGGGGACTCCTTGATGAAACAATAAATTTAGTTATTTTAGGGAACAAGTGACACCCTTTCAACTCCATCACCATAAAAACATTTAACATAAAATTCCCTTGAAAGCAATGACAAGACCAACGGAAGAAAAGTTGTTGATAATTATAAAATATGCACATGTTTTACCACATTGTTGAATCCATGCATAATTGCATATATTTCTACTAGCAACTTCACTCACATGAAAGTATTATTATGATATTTATAATCTCAAGATTATAATTGATCAAGGATAAAGAAAAAAATTTCTTGGCTAGGCAAGTAGTCAGCACTCAGGAGGCTGTGGTAAGAGGATTTACATAAATTTAAGTGCAACTGGGGCTACAGAATGTGTTCCAGGTCAGCTTTGGCTAGAGGGAAACCCTGCCTTGCAAGCAAAATAAGCAAAACAACAACAAAACAAATAGGTGCAAAAGATAGCTTGACAATATGCTTGAAATAAATATTTTAAAAAATCTTATAACACCATGAAATAGAAAGGATTTTGGCTATAGCTTTATTTTCCTGTTGTCTTTTGTTTTATTAATGGATTAATTAATTAATTTAGTTATTGCAATACTGTAAATTGAAGCCAGTGCCTTGTGCATGCAGGGGACATGCTCTCCACTGAGCTTCACTCTTGTCCCTTTGCTGTAGCATTAGAAGAGTATGAAATTCATTTTGGAAAAATCATGTTTTTAGTGACATAGAAACTGCCTTTGGATTGTGTAACTTAGCAGGGACCATGAAGAGACAGATTCATGACAGGTTGTTTGTTAGACAGGGACTCACATTATAATCTAGGCAGTCCTGGAATGTACTGCATAGCTCAGGCTGACCTTGAGCTCCCACCAATCGCCTCAGCCTCCTCCGCACTGTGATTATAGGTAGGTGCTACCACCTTCTGAGCTTCTGAGAGAGCTTTCTAGTCAAAACATAGTTTTGATCAAATTAGTTGTTTTTCATTGCATAACTGAAAGTACACTTAAGTTTGGATTGGCTCTGAAATCTTGCCCTCTAGGAACTGTTTAATAATACAGTGTAGAACAATATCAATTGTTGGTTTTAATCCAGAAATTTCTCCCTTTCCACTTCATAGTCATTCTTTTAACTCCCCAGTGAAGCCATTGTTTCATTTTTTCAACACATATTAGCTCTGTATTCAGCTGCTTCAGTTCAGCACGACTGTGAAGTTCATCTAAGTTGCTGCATGTACCAGCAATTCTTTTTCTTGAGAAGGACGCCATCATTGGCATAATATAGGAGCATGGCACAATGTGCTTACTCATTCACCTCTTCAGGGGTAGGTGGATTGAAGATTTTATAAATATTTTTCATGATCTTTGTGTCACTCTATATGCTTATATATCTAATGTAAATATTTCAAAATTGAATGATGGACCATAGATAGTTACATGTTGAAAATGTCAAGAAATCGCCATGCTGTTGTCTGAAGTAAATGCGCAAGTTCCATTCCCACTAGCAAGAAGCTAGGAGAGTCCTGTTGCTCCCGGCACTCATCACCCTCTGATTATCCGTGTCTTTTAAATGATACCCATTCTGAGTGTGTAGAGTTCCGTCTTCTGGCTTTACTTTGCATTTCACTGATAACTCATGTTCATGAACATTTTCTCCTACACCTCAAGTCATTGAGATATCTTCTTTTATAAAATGTCTTTCCCAACCTCCTACCCATTTTATGATGTTACCTTTTTAAATGCTGAGTTTTAAGTATTCTTTACATGTTCTAGATACATATTCTTTGCCAAATACATGCATTGTGAATCATTTCACATTGTCTGACTTGCGTTTGATTCCCTAAAGCTGTTCTTTCATGATCAAAGATGTTTAATTTTATGAAGTACGTACAATTCATCGCTGTGTTACTGCTCAGCTAAGAAATTCTTTCCTTTTCCAAGGTTGGAAAGATAATTACTTGTGCTTCCTTCTAAAAGATTGAAAATTTAGCTTTTAAGTTTCAGCTTAAAGAAACTGTGTTCCAACTTGACTTTGTTCTTTCACAATATGTAAATTGAGCAATGAAAAGGCTTTTCTTCTTTGAAAGCATAAATGCAATGGCAGGAGTTAAGGGTGTGTGTGGAGTTCAGCAATGCCAAAGGACGAACACTGGCTTTCTGCTGGCTGCAGTCACAAAAGCAGTCAGTCAGTCACTGCCTGTGGGCATATTGCTGCTGCAGGAACCCTCCGAGGAACTGAAAACAGAACTGTTGGTCCAAGCAGTGCTGGAAATGACAGGGTCCCTGGTGTCATCTTGGGAACCTGAGCCCAGCTTTGCCCAGATCCAAGACTAAATATTCCCATTCCCATTCTTTCAAATCCACTTAGGTCAGAGCTCTTAGCAACTGAAATCACCCAGGCCTCAACCCCTGGTATTGTTCCTCTAGAAAACAGAGCCTCAGAGAGGGAAATGACTTGTCTAAGGTTACCTGGTGAACTGATAACAAAATCTCTAGACCTAACCAGATGCCCCTTGCCTCCATCAAAATCAGCTTCTACTACTCTCCTGCTTTAACCCTGATGTGGGTGTAGTGGCTGGGTTTGTGTAGCTGACTTATGAGCATAGATAGGAGCATAACTGAAAGAGCGGTTGTGTTTCATGGTCCCCACACAGCTGCCAAAACCCCTGCATGGTAGAGTTCAAGCAAGAAGGACTAAAATTGTGTGCAAAAATGGGCTATGAGTATAGAGTGCTAGAGTGAATTATAAGAGTGGGTTACAACAGTGGGATATGAAGCCAGGCACAGTGACACATGCCTTTAATCCCAGCACTCAGAAGGCAAAGGTAGGAGACTTGCTGTGAGTTCAAGGCTACCCTGAGACTACAGAGTGAATTCCAGGTCAGCTAGGGCTTACAGTGAGACCCTACTTCGAACCCCTCCCCCAGAAAAAAAGAGTGGGCTGTGAGTGGGATGCAATGATACAAAAGAGCTTTCTTAGGATGTGTCTTCTATGATCAGGGAAGTCACTTGTTTCTCTAGCACGTGTTCCTTGATGTCACACCGTCCCCCCTTGACCACACTGAATTTATGGGGAACATCAAATCACCACAGTGATCGATTTATAATGACTGAGCAATCCACATTGTGGGCACAAGTCACCCTGAGGAAAAGCAGGAGTAGACATGTGAGTAAAGGAACCCTGAGCATCACATGTTTTGTGGGAGCATACTCCAACCAGCCTGTCCAGTCTCACTATTCTGAGTTCTGTGTCTCTTGTACATAGAAGTCCTTGAATCTAAGCAACCTAAATGGATGTTTTTGCATGGTGGTTAGATTGGGATAGACGTTTGCCTCTATAACAGCTATGTAACAGACCAACCTTCAAATTTGTAGCAACATAAAACATGTTACACAGCATACAAGACAAATTTATATGCAAAAGAAAAAAAAAAAAAAAGGTCAATGCTGGGAAAATCTAGATTTGTCAGATGCCCAAACTATTCCCCAGTGGATGCTATTTTGTTGCTCTGAAGAAAATCTGGAAGTCAGTAGATGATTCAAAGCCAGACACCTTTGTGTGCTTCTGGGGTTTAATAAATGGATCCTACCTGGCTTTGAACAGAACCATTCATCTCTGTTAGCACAAGCATCATACGCATGACTTTTTGTCCTTTGTAGTAGTCGAGATATAGAAGGAATCAGTTAAATTCAGTGTCAAGAAATTTATTAGCTAGGTACTCATTCCTACATCCCTGCCCAGCATAACTCAAAATGGCACAGCAATCTTTCCAAACACATTGATTTGAACCATATTGCTAGTCTATGACATAGCTAATTTTATCATTACCATTTCACAGATGAGGAAATTAATTGCTTATGAAAATAATGACAGAAAAGTTAATGGTACCAGTTAAAGAGTGAACAGAAGTTGGAGAGATGGCTCAGTAGTTACATGTGCTTCTGGTACATGCAAGAGAGTCTGAGGGGACCTGAGACTGAATTTCCAGACTCCACATAAAAAGTTCAGTATGGCCACGTGTACCTATTACCCCAGGCCCATAGAGCAGAGACCTTTTAATCAACAGAGTTTGGGGAGAAAGGTTAGGATACAGGATCAGTAAGAGAGTCCAGGTCAAACAAGAATGGGTCAAAGAGCAATGGAGTAGGACACTTGACTTTCCATGGTGGCCACTGCAGGTAAGTGCATGGGTGCCACAGGACACATTCATATGTATACACCACACACACACACACACACACACGCATGCACGCACAACAAATTACAAAAACAAGTTACTTAAGAACACAAGGCACACTTTAACCTACATGCGCCAACACCCTTAACTTCATTTTCTATAGGAGGCCATGTCAATGCATTTTTAAAAGTTTATTTTATTTTATCTTATTTTATTTTTGGCAACTGAATAAAGGTATATCTTTGATCTTATTCACCTTCCATTACCATCTTTCATTCCACTCTCTCTAAACTCCTTTCCAAGTTAGTCTACTTCTTATTTCCTTGTTTTTTGTTGTTTGTTTGTTTGTTTATGTTTGACCCACTGAGTTAAATCAGGGTTGCTTGCATGACCATGGGTGAAGTGTTAATTACTGGAGTATGGGCAACTTGCCAGTAGCTACATCACTGAAAAACATGACTCTTTCTCCCCCATCAACCATTAACTGCCAATAGCTCCTCTGAGAGAGATGGATGTGGTCTCATGGGTGCCCAGTCAGGGTTTTGTAAGCCCCCCATCCATTCATGATGGAAGGTTAATGCACTTCCTCACGCGGGCTGTGAGTTTCTGAGTGTGATGGTCATGTGTCCAAAAGAGTCTCCCATAGCCCCGCTCCTCGTCTTCCAGCTACTACGTTCTCTGTATTCCTCTTCTGGGATGTTATCTGAGCCTTGGGCAATAAAAACTATTTAAATTCATATGTGAGGAGTTGATATGGAAAAGTATAAGCCATAGCTCTATTCTTTGTATATTTGTTTCCATCTACAAATAACAATGACAGGAACATAGGATAAGCTGCACAAAATAGTCAAATCACTCAGAAAAAGTAACTAAAAAAAGACTGTGAATTCTGCATAACATAAGGCTGTATAATTGAGATTGAGTGAGGATTGGTTTTTATTTTGCTTGGTCTTTAAAAACTCTCATTTTATTCCCACAAAAAAATTTTAAAAAAGGTTGAATTATTTGCAACAAAACTATAAATCTAATTGAACAACGTGATTCCAATCCTTTCTTAATTCCATAACAGTACCAGATGGAAGTTTATAAATAACCCTGGTTATTAGTTTTTGCTACAATTGTTAAAAAATGGTGATTATAGAAATTATAACAATATATATATTTTTTATTTTCTGTATTCATTCTTATATACATATATATGCATTATATTTAAAGACATTTTCAAGATATAAAGCATGACAATACGAGAGCTAAGGAGACCTGTTTAAATTACTTTGTGTGTTTGTTTGTTTGTTTGTTTGTTTGTTCAGGTAGGGTCTCACTCTAGCCCAGGCTGACCTGGAATTCACTATGTAGTCTCCAGGGTGGCCTGGAAGTCATGGTGATTCTCCTACCTCTGCCTCCCAAGCGCTAGGATTAAAGGGATTAAAGGTGTGCGCCACCACACTCAGCTAAAATTACTTTTTAACTGTGTGATTTTTGAGAAGAAAGCTTTAGCTGCAATTTTTCACTCTAAAATTATAAAAATAATGCAGAGGGGTGGAGAAATTGCTTAGTGGTTAAGGCACTTGCCTGCAAAACCTAAGAACCTATGTTCAATTCCTCCTTACCCACATAAATCCAAAAACTCAAAGTGGTGCATGTGTCTGGAGTTTGTTTGCAGTGGTTAGAGGCCCTGGCATGCCCATTCTCATTCCCTCACTCTCTCTCTCTCTCTCCCTCTCTCTCCTTGCAAATAAATAAATTAAAAAATTAAAAATAATGCAGATTCTGCATCATAAATGCAGATATTATAAATAACATAAGTAAAGTAACTGGCATCAATTAACTTTTTAAAATTTTTTTCATTTTTCTTCATTAAACAGAAAATCTCCTATTTAAAGAACATACTAATGGGCTGGAGAAATTGCTTAGTGGTTAAGGCATTTGCCTGCGAAGCTAAGAACCCATGTTCAATTCCTCTGTACCCACATAAATCCAGAAACTCACAGTGGCGCATGCATCTGGAGTTTGTTTGCAGTGGCTAGAGGCCCTGGTGTGCCCATTCTCTCTGTGTCTGCCTCTCTTCTATCTCTCTCTCTCTCTCTGCTTGCAATTAAATAAATAATTAAATTTAAAAAAGAATGTACTAATAAGTTTATTTATTAAACACATTAAATGATATTAAATTTGTATAAGGAAAATAAATCAAATTTTTTCAAAATATTGTAATTTGGTAAAATTATTTAATTACAGAGGGATTTATCAATCTCTATTTTTAGTGGATGGTAGCATGATCACAAAACTAGTTCATTTGAATTTTAAAACTTAAAGTTGCAGGTAACTAACAAATATATCCTTAATACTGATTTGATTAGAAGTACTGCATGGAAATAGTTTTGCTAAAGATTGTAGGAGATAAAATGTGAAAGGTTTAGTATCATTTTCCCATTCCCATTCATATTTAAGATAGTGAGTAAGGCAGAAGAAAGGAAAAGTAGAAATGACTGAATAATAAGGCAGTGAGTCAGAGTCAAACAGAACCAAGAATGGGCTGACAGCAGGAACAGCCAACTGCCTGTTTCTCCAGTTGAATGTGGACTCCGTGTACCAAATTGAAACATGATGCTGGCAGGTATTTCTAAAATGAGACTCATATCAGTAAGGCAGGATTGCCACACTCCCCAGTTTTGTCCTTCACTTGCCACACTATGTAAACTCCCCAGAGTCAAAAGATCATAGAGCATGGAGCAAAATTCAGGTCCACTATCTTGGTAGCTTCAAATACAACTTCAGAACTTATCCTTGTTTAGTTTGAAAGTTTACTTTCCTAGAAAATATTGTTCCATAGTTGTTCTTGTCATTCATCAGGTTGCTAAAATGTATCTGTGATAATTTGAAAATAGATATTCATTTTTGTTGATGTGTAATGTTCCTTATTGTAAATACAGTAAAGCAAAGGTATGCATTTACCTAATAATGAGCATTCAGATTATTTTCCCCAAAAAATTAAAAATAAAAGAGCTATTGACAATTTTTTCAGTTGTTCCCTGGTGTATATGAATGAATATTCCTGGGAATGAATCTAGGAGTATACATCGAGAACATGAACTCTAGCTATGGTCATTAATAGAAAGGCAAATATTCAGTTTTAAAAATCAAATTCAGGGCTAGAGAGATGGCTTAGTGGTTACAGCATGTGGTGGTTTGATTCAGTTGTCCCTCATAAACTTAAGTGTTCTGACTACTAGGTTCCCAGCTGATGGAGATTTGGGAATTAACACCTCTTGGAGGCAGTGTATTGTTGGAGGCAGGCTGATGGGTATTATAGCCAGTGTCCCCTTGCCAGTGTTTGGCACATTCTCCTGTTGCTGTTGTCCACCTTATGTTGTCCAGGGGGTGATGTCCACCCTCTGCTCATGCCATCGTTTTCCCTGACATCATGGAGTTTCCCACTCAAGTCTGTAAGCTAAAGTAAACCTCATTTTTTCCACAAACTGTTCTTGGTCAGGTGATCTTTGCCAGCAATGTGAACCTGACTGCAACAAGGAACTTGCTTATAAATCCAAAGGACCCAGGTTCGATTCCCTAGGTCCCACAAAAGCCAGTTGCACAAGGTGGCACATGCATCTAGATTTTGTTTTCAGTGGCTGGAGGCCATGATGTGCCCTCTCTCTCTCTCACTCTTTCTCAAATAAATAAATAAAAATAAAATTCATTTTTTCCCAATTTTATAGAGTAATTGCCATCACCACTGACAATGTAAAAGCCCTCACCGATCCACATCTCCTTCAACACTTGACAATCTTATTTGTCTTAATATTAGATTCTTAAAAGGGTGTTTTATTTTTATCTTGCTACATTGTTAGAATAATTTTTATATGTGTGTTGGGACCCTTTACCTTTATCCTTTTGAGATATATTTAGAATATTTTGGTTGTTTGCTGCATCACCAATTTTTTAAGTTAATCAAATTTCTCAACTTTCTCAATTTTATGAAGGTTTTTGAATTGAGCTATAGTAAATTTCTAAATCATTTAAGTAGAACTGTTAGCTTCACAATATTATGTCTACCTATCAATTGATAAGTAATTGTAATAGACAGAATTTAATGTTGAAAAAGTTAGCCTTCATGTTTCAATAAAGTGGATCTAACATATTTTGTTAGATTTACTCATGGGCATTGTATTAGTTTCACTAAAGCTGTCAAAACAGGCTGGTGACTCAAATAGACACTTTCTGGTGGTCCTGTAGGGCCCATGTCTGACAATACAGTGTGGCCCAACCACTTTTATTCTTAGACCTCTTTCCTCCGCTTGTAAATGACTGACTCCATGGTTTGTCATCAAGGGTCACTATTCTTTTTTTCCTATAAGGAGATCCATATGCCAGGGATATGGCATGCCCTTTATTTAAACTGAATTTCTTCTATTATTTCCAAATGTATCAATGCTCCACATTTAGTTCACTATAGGGCTATACATACTTTACCATAAACACTTTTTTGGAAATATATTTTATTACTATTGTATAATAACCTTATTTCCAGCCATATTTTTATACTCTGCTTTAAAAAAATCTTACTTTATTTCTTTTCTTCCAACTCTTTAATTACTTCCTTTCTTCTTATTACACTGGCTGCAAGTCAATGCCGTGTTGAAAAAGCACTGGAGATTGTGTACATCTTCATCTCTCCCTACTTTCAAAAACAATCCTTCCATCTCCTCTTTATTTAGCATGTTAAATTTTATAGAGGCTTTCTGTGGGCACTTGATTAAGTTAAAGACATTCTTATTACTAGTTTCATATGATGTCTTGCAAATTGGTAGATGTTTATCAAAAGAAGTAATAAGAGGCTGTCTTGCCACTGTTAACACCTTGTAGGGTTAAGCTTCTCTAAGAACATCACTCTCCAGAAAATTGCTCATTCCTGAGAGTGTAAAAGCACCCTGTTAGCCTTTACACATGAGCAACTTTCCTACTTTAAACCCAAATACTTAAGGGAAATATGTATAGCATGCATTCCCTGTGGAAGAAATAGCATTCGAAGGAGTAACTAGCAAAAGCAACTTGGACTGTTCAAGTGAAATTTTGTTACTCTTAATTTGGATAGTGGTATCAGACTGTGGGATCTGCATCTGAAAAAACCCATTTTTGTCACTTACTTGCTGGCTGTAGACTTTAGAGAATGGATTTCATCTTCCATGTCTCAATTTTCTCAAAAAAACATTCATGATGATAGAACTACAAACCTCATTGGATTGTCTTAAAAGTTGAATCAAGTCTTTAAATTGCTTAGAACACCACCTGATACCTAAGTACTTAATAAAATTTGACTACCATCATATTCAATGCCATATGAAAGCAGAAATGAGTTGTAATAAGAAGTAAAACATCTTCTATATGTCTGCACTTACCTCCCTCAGAAACATCCTTATGGTTCTTGCTAACCCAGAAATAATGATCATGGTATGATCGTCTCTGTGAGAACTGGGCACAATGTGAGTGAAGTTAAAGTTAGCTATCACAGCTGTAAAGACATGGTCCAGTCCAAAATTGCAATTGCTTCCTCCAGACATGTTACTTTCTAATGACTGTGAGCTGTCATATCGGGTGAAAAGAGATGGGCGGCTTAACCCATTTTCATTGTTAAAATTAGAGCACTGGGTGTTGACAAGGATGTCTACAGGAGACCCCAACACATTGTCAAACCACAGCCTAGTGTTTTTGAGGAGTTATCAATTACGGAGTGTGAGTCAGAAGCCGTCTGAATGTTTTCCTGACACAGTTCTTAGCAGATGTTAAAATCTCCAAAATGATTTGATTGGTTGTCAGTACATGAAGAAATCAATGCAAGAAATATGTTTTTTAGATGGATTAGTTTTTTTTTTCCTAACATTTTATAAGTACATTTTAGCTCCTAAAATGAAAAGAAGAAAGAAGAGTGTGGCTGGTCATTTTTCAGATGTGATTTCTCTCAGACATGAAGCTTATGGACCTACAGCAATTTACCACCTAACTAACGTCTTTAATGTGTGAAGCTGAGGCTTCCAAAGACATAACACATGCTTGCAATAAGCGCCCTAAGAGACAGCCATGTCATTTGGAAGACTTTCCCCATGAATAACATTACTGACACATGCCCTGACAAAGTCTGTCAGATGTTAACATTCTCAAGTGGAAGAGAAAAACCATCTGGTCCCAAAGAGTGTCAGAGCTCATGCCAAGCAAACCCAATATTTTATTCCATCTGAAACTTAGGTAAGTAAAAAAGAAAAAAATGTAAATCTTTGATCATTAACTAGAACACTACTATCCCACTCAAGTTGTCTGATCCAGTTTTGAAAGGGAGACAGACTCCATTAGATGTGAAATACTCTACTAACTGATTGTGGGATTATTGTGGCAGTTGAGAATTTCCAGCAGTATAGTGGATAGCTAATGCAAAACTTGCCTTTCCTCAAAGTCAGGTAATTACAGTAAAGTTTTCTTTTATAAAACAACATAATAAGTGTGCATTGAAGAAAAATATAATACACTGGCAGAATGAAAGACCAAGGGAAGGAGCCCATCCTAAAGTCTCAATGTTACATAAATGACCCCTCATGCTTGCAGTAACCTTTACAGGGAGAGAATCATCCACAAATTCTACCTTAGGCAAATGTCACAAGTAGCTTAGTTGGAAGTGAAAGGGATTTTCTGTAGAGAAACAAGAGCTAACTCGAGTGGCCCCAGGAAGGATATTGTTACTGAAGCTGAACACACACACACACACACACACACACACACACAGAGAGAGAGAGCAATAGTTTTAATAAAATTACTTCAAGAAAAGTTGAATGCAAATGAGGCTATAGACTGCTAGGAATCTAGCTATACATTGCTTTGTATGATGACTAATTTATTATCAGTGAATTTGATTCACTATTTCCAGAGTTTCTCTCTATATGCAAGGTTCTCTAGAATAAGTATTATATAAAAAGTCAAATTCTCTTTGCCTAGGATACAGTTGGTTATAAGCACATTAAAAAATTGGTATTTGTTGGGTGACATTACTCTTGCATATAAAACACCTATGAACTCAAGACAGATAAAGCAGAGTGGACTTGATGTCTCCTCTCAATATTTGTCCTGTATGAAGTCATAACTGATGTGACATGCAAAGGGTCTGACCTCTGCTTGAGTTCCTGTGTACAAGGTGGTTGCCAGGGCAGAAGAGAGCCGAGCTGACAGCCCCCACTGGGTTTAGCCAAATGACCTTGTCTTTTTTAGCACAAGGGTGAACAACTGAGTTCACCCAGCCATATGTAGATCCTTACATTTAGTGAGAGAAACATCACCACGGAATATCTTTGTTTTTCTATGATCACAAATAGGCCATTCCTTCTACTAGTGAAGAATTTTTTGATTTTTTTTTCCCACACTTCTGAAAAACACAGAAAGCTAATTACTAGTTAAAAGAATGACAGGTTAGTCCCAGAATAGAGATTGAGCATCTGTATTTTGCTAAGACATTATCATTGCCATCCCTTTTCAAAATCTATTCAGGGAAGAAATGAAAGATCCTATGAACCAGACTGAAGAGGTGGTACAGTGGTTAAGGGACTTTCCTGAAAAGACTAAGGGTCTGAGTTCAATTCCTCAGTACTACATAAAGCCAGATGGACAGATGGACAGTGGCACTTGCATTTATAGTTTGTTTGCAGAAGCTGGAGGCCCTGGCATGCTTACTCTCTCTTCTCTCTCTCTGCTTGAAAATAAATAAATATTTTTTAAAGATGCTATGAACCTACTAAAAGTCACAAAATTGTAACTGTTTCACTTTAAGATGTGCTTCAATTAATAGAAAAGTTTATTTAACATACTCATATATTCAGATACTTATTTTTACTTATTGCAAAATTATATATATATAGGTTTTTCAAGTTAGGGTCTCACTCTAGCTCAGGCCGACCTGGAATTCATGATGTAGTCTCAGGGTGGCCTCGAACTCATGGTGATCTTCCTACCTCTGCCTCCCAAGTGCTGGGATTAAAGGTATGCACCACCACACCTGGATTGAAATATATTTTTGCCTATGATTTCAAAATGAAACCAAGAACTTTGAAATAAAATTATCACTCAGCTCCATGAAATAGACATCTTGTAATTATGTGCTAGAAAAGACCTAAAAGATAATCAAGTCTAGCCCTCCCCTTGTTGACGAGAATAACAAGATTCAGGGTCATAAGACTAGGAAGTGGTAAAGAACTCCCCCACAATATCTAGCCTTGACTGTATGGCATAAAGATACTGAAGTATATAAATTTAACACAATTATAACTTTAGGATTGGGGTAGGTAAGTGATGACAAGAACCTTCTAACTAATTCTAATTCTATACCTCAATGATTTCACTTTTCTTGCTCTATTTTGCACTAAATAGCTAAAGGTTATCTTCTTGGAGCTAGCCTGCAGCTGAGCACCTGGAAAATCACAATAGACAAGATATTTTGAGATACCATTTCGGTTTTATTTAGTCACCTTGAAAAATCAAAAAGTGAAGGGATTCTGTTTATTAGGAGAACACCTGAAGCTCACCCATCCTGAGCCGTTCTCTCCAGAGGAAATCTCAAGGCAGGGCAGCAAGGGGTGAACTTATGGTAACACCTGGGGCTGAGTCATGGGTTCTAGTTCCTGTTACCTTTGTAATAAAGGCATCATTTCTTTTTTAAATATTTTATTTATTTATTAATTTGAGAGAGAGAAAAAGAGGCAGAGAGAGAGAGACAGAGAGAGAAGAAGAGAATGGGTGTGCCAGGGCCTCCAGCCACTGCAAAAAACTCCAGATGCATGTGCCCTCTTGTGCATCTGGCTTACATGGGTCCTGGAGAATTGAACCGGGATCCTCTGGTTTTGGCAGGCAAACACCTTAACCACTGAGCCAGCTCTCCATCCCCAAGGCATCATTTGTTAATGCTATGTACCCTCATTAAAAAAAAAAAAAACTATGAAATGCCAAGTGTCATACCCCCAGCACTGGGCAGGCAGAGGTAAGAGAATTGCAAGTCTGTGGCCAGCCTGGGCTACATGGTGAGACTCTTGTCTCCAGCAAGCAAACCAATAAACAAATCTATAGAGAAACCAGGGGCACACCTACAATTTCAGCACCAGGAAGTATGAGGCAGAAAGAAGCATTACCAGAAGTTTAAGTCCAGCCTGAGCTATATTGGAGAATACCAGGCCAGCCACAGTTGGGCCAGACTCTGCAAGCATATCAAACAAAAACCCAATGAGTAAACAAAAACCACCCATGTTGGAAGTTTTGAGAGGAACAAATCCTTTCTTGTCTGGAGTAGGGTTAATTTGCATGTCAAAACACTGGACAAACAAGGTGATTAAAATTCCCAACGTTGATGTCTAATGAGTTCTTTGTCTCTTGAGCATAGGACAGTAAGCAAGGGCAGAAATAAGGTGTGCAAAGGGTATGCAGACAAGCTTTATTGAATGAAAGTAGAACGAGGCTCCCCATGCTGGGGTTTCTCCAAAAGAGTTGTCATAGGCACAAGGGACTGCAGATGCCTTTAGAGATGAGGAATGAGTCCAAGTGGTGACTCATGTGGAAATCAGACATCAGACAGATCATGGCACATCTACGTAGTCGCATCTGTGTAAGGGTCTGTGATTGGTGAAGAGATAGGTGAGATGGCACAGGCTCAAGGGAAGCCTGCCAAAATTCTAAGGAAGCTGTGGGTAGAACAATGAACAAGGTAGTCAGCCAACATCCTCGTGAGTCAGTGTCCAATGCCTGGGCAGATCAGTGTTTTAGCTCTCACAGAGGGGCCTTGGCCCTGAGAAAACTACCTACAGCACAAGCCACCTGAATCCTAATCTCTATCACCACACATACACACAAAAGTAATCTCTATAACCACAAAAAATGATGCAGAGTCTGTGATTGCCTACTTTTAGGTGATATCTTAGCCTGCTGGAGTCTCATAAACTGTATAGCAGCTGTCACGAAACTGTTCTGTGAGACAGGACTTTATTGCTCATAGAAAAGCAACATATTGTGTTTGTTCTCTTCACTTTCCACAAGGGCATTGGAAGTCTTCACCTACAGTGGGTTTCATTATGAAAGAAAGTCCCGAGCATAGGGAGACTGATGCTTTTACAATAGACAGTCTGCCCACCTGTTTTTGCTCGGCAGGGAGAAACCATCTTGCAAAGGTTTTCACCAGGAAATCAGCTCAGAACAAAGGCAGTCAGGTGAGTTGCTGCTTCTAACAAGGCATTCGTAAATGCAAGAGACGGGGGAGATTGCTGTTCCGCCTTCCTTATTTTTATACTCTGCTTGCTTGAATACGTCCAGCGTTATACCTCTAAATTCATCTTCCTTTAGGACAATCGTGGTGTTATTAGTCATTTGTTTTGTTTTGTTTCTTGTTTTTCTGTTATTCCCAGTGCTGGGGGAATCTAAACCATGGCTTTGTGCATACTAAGCAAGAGCTCTACCTGAGTCTCTTCTCCAATCCTGCACAGTGCTCTCTTTAAGCACTATCACTCTAACACCATCTCAAGCACCGTGCCTGAAATCATAGGCTCTGCACAACCTGGCCCGGCCTCTATATAGACACTTGGTCCTGAGAGATATCACTTGTCCCCACACAGAAGCGGCTGGACTAGCTGCACACTACCTTCCACCCCAGCTTTCCTGTCAGTCTGGAAGGCCGTTGCTTTCTTGACCTGTACCTGTTCCATGGAGCTTTTCCTATTAAAGCATTTCTCTCTTCTTCTGTCCCCATGCTATTACCCACATGCATTCCTATTTTAGATTTCCATTCAGTGGGCTGTTAACTACTAGTTCATGCTGCATGTGCTATTTCCCTTGAAACTGCCATAATCCGAGAGGATGGAACTATTTCATTCTCTTTTCCCTAAGGATATTAAACAGAGCATCTGCTATCTTCTTATACCTGTTTGTTAGATTGGTATTGGTTTTGCTTGTTTCCCTCCCCTCCCCCAAAAAATATAGGTGGAAGAGCTAAGTGGCTTTTGCCCCACTCTGCAGCTGCTAGCAAAAAAAAAAAAAAAAAAAAAAAAAAAAATCCTATCTACCGCTTCCTCCGACATCCCTCATGTATACCATGGTAGTTATTCTTTTCCTTATGGATCTGTTTCTCCAAGAACCCCCCCCCAAAAAAAGTTGATTACTGTGGTGATTTGAATGTAACTGGCCCACAGCCTCAGCAGTTTTTGATTAAGCTTCTTGCTTAGTCTCGAGGCATGTCACTGGGGTCAGAACTGAAGTCCAGCCCTAAGGTGTGTCCTGAGCCAGCTTGAACTCTGGCTATTTGCTTTGTCTCACTGCTGTGGAAGCACGATGACGAAAGCCAGCTTCTTCCACCATGAGGAAGCATCCCCTGGACTATGTAAGCTTGAAATCAACCCTTTCCTCCCATAACCTATTTCTGGTTGAGGGTTTGTCCCAGCAACAGGAAGGAAACTGCAAAAATAAGTGTGATTGGCAGAATAGTAGCCATGCTTTCTTTTCCCCTTGTTTATGCCAGTTGTCATACTGGTACTGTCCCCAGTCCTCTGTATCTCACAGATGAGTTACACATGTTTCTACACGTCTGCCCACAAGCTGTTGGAATGGAAGATATGCTGATCTTGATTTCACATGTAGTTCTGCTCTCAGGCAGAAGCACTCAGGCCTAGGGTGGTTCTGGCACTGCTTCTTGAGGTCCTTGCTGAAGCTGCATAATATGCATAAAAGCTGAACCCTGCCCTACCTCGGGCACTCCAATGGATCTCCCATCCAGTTCCTTTATCTGAACTCTCTTCTAGCTCCTTCTCCAAAGAGCTCTCCATAGCCTAGCCTTAGAAGCCATGGATGACTATGGCTGCTACAGTCTCTGCTCAGTGTCCCTCATCTGACCCTAGGAAGGGTCACACACAGCCCAAAGACTGGGTATTCACATCATATTTTATCATTTCATATTTGGAAAACTACAAGGCATATTTTTCACTAATTATTCTCTCCATTAGTTCATTCTTTTACCCAAGTGTGATGTCAGATTCTGTAGGTGAAAACAGAGAGTACCTGCCCTTACCTTACCTAGTATCACCAATAGCTGTTGTCAAACACGGGGTACAAAAATTATCCCAGGTAAATAGCTACACATCATTTAGCTGTGATGAACACTCTGATGCTGGTCAAATCAGAAGAGGAAATGCAGCCACGGCCCCAAGGTTTAGCGACATGTTAGACTCAATCTTGAGAAAGGGACTAAATCGTACCTTAGTAATATTATTCCCATTTATATTAACATAACATTGATGTGTTCAAATGGGAACAGGAGACAGCAGAAGGGTCAGACAAGGAGGCTGTGGCACAAACAGAAGGAATAGATGTCTTCAGCCTTGAGCATACCTTTCTGGAGTGTTCCCTAAAGCCTGAAACAGAAGCCCTGCTAACCTCTCATGAACCCTGCTCCACTAACCAGACATAGGTCAAAGACAGGGAGCTGATTTTTTATCCAGTCAAGTAACTCAGGAGATCCCCAGAGCAAATTACTCCAGCCAAAATTTAATAAGGTCAGTCTCAAAGGCAGCTTAGGGAAGTTGCTGGCACAAAGCTCTTCTCTAGCTTTCCAGGACATTCAGCAGCTCTGTAAGGACATTTATACCTCAGAATCTGTGCTTTCTGCTGCACACAAAGCCATGATTGTGACCATTCTGAGCAGGAACTGGTGCCTGGGGAGCTGCATCTGGGTACCCTCTGTGAGCTGGGTCATGATCTTTTAGAAAGCTGTTTTGGAGGAAGACAGTAGGGAGACAATAGTCAGATAACTAACCTACTTCCACTGTCAACTTAAAAATCCTGATTCATGTACCTTAAAGGCAAAGATTTAATGAAATAGTTAATGATATGTAAGTCTTGCTAGATTTACTTTCTCATAAGAATTAAAGTAACAATAAGTAAAATTAGTATGATTTTGCCACCAAAGGAAGGGCTTTTTGGTTGTTTTTCCATTCTTTTTTATTTTCTTTTTTGTTTTTTTGAAGTAGGGTCTCACTGTAGCCCAGGCTGACCTGGAATTCACTAGGTAGTCTCAGGTTGGCCTCGAACTCACAGCGATCCTCCTACCTCTGCCTCCAATTGCTGGGATTAAAGGCATGCACCACCTGGCTATGTTTCCATTCTTTTCAAAAACGTTCCTATTTGTTAAATCAGAGTACTACAGTGTGGCATGAACTTTTTCTTTGAAGGGATGCAAATAGCCATCCATTTACCCCAAATAGGGTATCAATGGAAAATCAAAGAAACAATTATACTAAGGTCCAACTTAGTCAAGCAATTAGTTTATTGGGGTTACTTTATAGCACGGGTGAGGGGTTACCTACAGGAGCAATGGATAACTTCAAGGCAGCTGCATCACCAGTAAGCCCACCCCAGCATAGGCGATGACTCATGAAAGCTACATCCCAAAGTCAGTGCGTGATTTGCAGGCAGCTCCTCCCCACCCCCCAATAAGATTCTCTTCTACACACTGCTGCTATAATCCTGGGGAGGGTCCTAGTGAATATTGTAAATGTCAGGAGCCTGCAGAGACTTGCAGTTTATTTACTTCCTGAGTCTCATGAGCCTCCTTTCTTGTGCAAAAGGGAGTGTTTCAGTTTTGAGGAACTTGCTGTAAAATTCATTATACAAATAATCACACTGTTACAGGATAGCGACCCTCCGATGGCAGAAAGCCTTCTAACATGCCTCAAAGAGGTCTATAATTAGATTAGAACATCCAATTCATGTCAAATTGAAGAGAATAAAATGGGCAAACTTGGAGCGTTACAGCAGAAAAACATTTACACACATGTATTCCTTTAATTTACACCAAACTACCACAGATCACAATTATATACTTAGGGATTTCCTTAAGGTCAGTGACAAGGAAAGGTAAATACATGAAAACATTTGTTTACAAAAGAAGAGTAAAATATTTTACTCCATTTTCTGCTCAATTCCAGTGTAGTACGATTATGTCCTTGGACAGATATTGTCTACAGCAGTCATTTTCATCTTGTAGAGTTTGAATATAGCAACTAAAATATCTCTACAGCCTGGCATGGTGGCACATGCCTATAATCCTAGCACTTGGGAAGCAGAGGTAGGAGGATGGCTGTGAGTTTGAGGCCACTGTGAGACTATATAGTGAATTTTAGGTCAGCCTGGGCTAAAGTGAGACCTTACCTTAAAAAAATAATAAAATTAAAAAAAAAAAAAAAAAAAAAAACCTCTACAATGTTCCTCAAAGAACACATATTCTTCACCTTGGCTCAGATAATATCCACCTCTCTTCTAGAGCAAGCAGAGGCTTCATTGTTTTACTCCTGTTGTCCTTGCCTCTCAGTGTTCACATTCCAAGTCCTTTTGACTAATACTCAATGCTACTTTCACTAACCATAGGTTGTCGTTAACATGATGTCTGTCTTGCGTCTCCTCTACCCAGAGAAATTATAGTAGAAAGCTAGACATTCCCCCTAAGGGTATTAGGAAATGTAGATCTTGATTCTATGGGAACTAGAACAATTAATAATAAATTTGTAGAAAAACTATTGCTGGGATGGCAAGATGACTCAGCAGTTAAAGGCTCTTGCTTTCAAATGCTTTCAAAGCCTAAATGACTGGGTTTGTTTCCCCAGTACCCATATAGAGCCAAGTGCATAAAGTGATGCATGTCTCTGGAGTTCATTTGCAGTGCCAAGAAGCCCTGACACACCCATTCTGTCTCTCTCTCCCTCTCTCTTTCTCTCTTGCGAGTAAACAAATTAATTTAATTACTTAATAAAAAAATAAAAACTGGGGAATGGGAGAGATGGCTTAGAAGTTGAGACACTTGCAGGCAAAACCAAAGGACCCACGTTTGATTCCCCAGTACCCATGCAAAAGTGGATATAAAGGGTGGCGCATGTGTCTGGAGTTCATTTGCAGTGGCTAGAGGCCCTGGCACACTGATCTCTCTTTCTTCTTCCCCCCTTTCTCTTTCTCTCCCTCTCTCTCTCTCTCAAATACATAAATATAGAAAATAATAAAGAAACACTACTGTTAATATAATGAGAAAAACTTGTTGATCATCCATCATTTAGGAAATGGAAAGAGATGTGCTCAAAGGCAGGCAAGAAATAGTAGATGAATTGGAATGCATGTGACTTTTGTTTTCCTATTAGAAAGGGATAAACTTTAATGAGTTTATGTGTGTATGTCTGAAAGAGATTGAGAGAGAGAGAGAATTTTATATTTTATGTGATTATACTCCAGAGCATGAAAAGGAGAAATCAGGACACTGAAATCTCATGGCGGCAGTAGGGTCTGGTTGGAGGACATAGATATCTATGAGTGGGCCTAGACAGGATGTATCTTATCTTTCGTCTTTTCTTGTCTCTCTGTGGCTGGTTGTCATGAGATGAACAGCTCTGCTCTACCACATGCTTTCACACATGATATTCTGTCCCAATGTGGGTTCAGAAGCACTAGAGTCAGTCAACTATGGGCTGAAACTTTGGAAAATGTAAGGCAAAATAAATCTTCCTTCTTTTAACTGATTTTCTCCAAATATCTTTGTCATAGCAACAAAAACTCACATACCTTTTCTGCTGTCCTTCTTTGGGAAAGATAATTTTTTTAGAAACAAATACAAGTTGTCATCTTTGCTCTCTATTAGCTTAACTTGATGAGAAAAATGAATGCTAACCTATCATTCTTCCTCCTCAAAAACTTCAAGAAATTACAAGCTTTCAGAAAAAAAAAAAAACCTAACAATAATTAGAAGAAATCCCTCACAGATATACCCAGTGGTGTGTTTCCATGGTGATTATAAATCCAGTTAAGTTAGCAATGAAACTTAACCATTGCAACCCTGCACCTCAGTTGGATGCCCAGATGCATCACTTTAATCATGACACTCTGCCTCTGAGTCCTAAATGTTCATGTTATAATAGGCGATGCATTTAGTCCATCTCAAGAATTTTCCAAAATCTTAGGAGTTCTAATGCTCAAAGTCAAAAGTTTCTTGTAAGACTTTGGATAATGTCTTAACGGTGAGCCCCTTATAAAATAATAACGATAACGAATTTACAATCATCCAATAGAGAAAGGAATACAATACACCTCCCATTCTAAAAGTGATGAATAGGAAGATAGCAAGGAAAGATGAGAACAACGTTAGACGAAAACTTAGCAAGGCAAACACCAAACAACACAGGCCCATAGGCAGGATCTGCAGCTAGTGATAGACTATCCTGAGACCCAATGGCCTTGGGCAGTGCCAGCCCTCCATCCCTGCCTCCTATGGCACTCCTATGTCACTCCTATGGCACTCATAGCCTCTCTCTAGATCCAGCTCCACTCTGTGTCTCTAACTATGTGATAGACATTCCATAGTCTTGGAATTTCCAGCATCCTGTGATCTCCATTGAAACAAGCTTTACCTTCCCAGATTCATGCAGAAAATTCTTGGCTTCAATAGTTTTCTAGACTCTTGCTATAAACTTCTATGGCCCTCTCACTCTTGGCATCTTTCATGCCTACAAAATTCAGTACCACATGGATGATGTGGCCAAGCTCTTTTGTATTCCCTTTGGACCACAGCTGCGCAGTCTCCATGAGCCTTCAAAGTTAACCCTTGGCAAACACTTCTCCAGGTAGTGATTTTGGAGCAGCAAACCCCTTCTGCAGCACTTGCAGTTCAGACTCCTTTCATTAAATGTATTGACACTGTAATAAACTGGAGCCTTCAATGGGTCTTGGTCACGGCCTCAAAACACCTTTGCTACTGTCCCAGTGCAGAGTGCAAGCCTTAATGCTGAAGATGCTAACCTTCTCTTTTAAACAATTACACCTGCTTTCGCTACACCTTGTCTCCACTGTTAAACTCTCTCATGATCCTTTTCTTTTTTCCAACTACACAGTTTTCATATCTTTCTGCTTCAGTTGCTGCTCTCTCACTATCAACTTGGATAAAAGCAGTGAGCAATAACCATGACTCAATCTGAATGCTATACTGCCTGAAAATTCACTCCACCAAACAAATGAGCACATTACTTTTGAATTCATTTTCACTCCACTACTCAGGATAAGGGCAGAATGAAGTCAACTTCTTTTCTAGAATATAATATGCATAGCCTCCTGCCCAGTTCCTGGTAGACCTCTTGTTCTCCTTAGAGTCCCTAAAAGCTGGGTCTCCACTGTCCACATTTTCTCATCACCCTGGTCTTGCAAACCCCTATCAGAATGACTCATTAAACTCTTCTTATAGAATTGTAGGGCTTCTATCTAGTTCACGGCTCCAAACGCTGCTACATTCCTCTTGCAAACCAACTCCAAAAGCCTACCAGCTCCATAGTGAAGTTCACCACAGCAATGGTCCCACTTTTGGTACAGCGATCCCAATTTTGGTACCAGTTTCTGTGTTAGATGTTGGTGTTTTGTTTGTTTGTTTTTTGTTTTCTTTCTATGGTGGCAAAATACCTCACCAAATCAACTTAAGGAAGGAAAGGACTTTGGCTGTCAGCCTGAGGGTACAGTCCATCATGACAGGGAACTCATGGTAGCAGGATGTAAGTTATCTAGTAGACAGAAAGCAGAGCGAGAAGTAAATTCTTATGCTTAGCTCCTTTTTTTCCTTTTTATTCACTCTGGGATCCCAGCCAATATGATCATGCCTCCACATTCAGAGCAAGTTCAGCCCTGTCTGGAAAGACCCTCATAAACATACCCAGATATTTGTCTAAATCCAGTCAAGGAAGATTAACCATTATATGCCTCTTAGCACTACATTTGTTTTAACAACATTTTCCCCAAATATTTGATTACAAATAAAGGTAATGTAGATTTAAATGATTCTTTGATGGCTCTCTCTGTTAATACTTTGAAGGAACAAAAGAATCCTGCATCTACTATATAATTTGCATCTATCCAACTTAAAGTTTTACTTTTTCTCTAAGATTTAACCTACAGATTACAGAAAAATAGCTGCTTTGACAAAATGAGTTCATTTAGTGGGTTTTAAAATATTAACAAGCATGTTATATTTCTAAGACACCAACTAACTAATATTATTTCTTTATCAATAGTATAGCTGGTGAATTACGTCTACCATTACAAATGAATTTGAAGATAAAAAGTAAAGTTTTGGAGCTCATTGACCACATAATGACAAATAATCTGGAAACATTTATAATAAAAGCACACCCTCAGAGGACTTGTGACTCTTATGGAAATTAACTAATCTTGTTTGGAAAGATGTGGGTAAATCTGAATGAGACTTGTAGATTTCATGATCAGGGCATAAGCTGACACATTTTTGTGCTGACATTGAAATCTACCTGTAAACTATGGTGCAACTTTACTGCCTTATTTAATATTCATCAAAGCAAATACATCTATTAATGTGTGTTGGGACTTAGAAACATTTGTGAAGCAGAAGTAAAACCTGCAGGAAATCCAGGAAGTTGGACCTCTGTGCTGAGGTGTCTTCTCACAATTAGATGCAGATGAGGAACATGTTGAGCACCTGGAAGTCTGAACAGAGCTGTATCCAAAAGCAATGTGTACTCTGAATGTATGAGAACTGTAAGCAGACTTAAAGAATAATTGTTTTCATACATGATTTTAGCACAGATGTTAGGAAATAATCTCTCTGCAAGGCTTATGTCTGCTTTTCAAGGACTTCTGGAGAACATTTAAATTTTACACTATAGAAACTGCCTCTTCTGTGGATTTCTACCTTCACAAGTTTTCTATCTACACATGTCACCACATGCCAATTTAATTGATAGTGCCTTCAAATTAACCTTAATCATTTACTCTTTTCTTCTCAGATCATACATACTTCACATATTTTAAGGAAGCAAATCTTCCTCAATTTTATCCAATAAAACAAGTGCTTAAAAAAATAAGCCCAGTAGAGTAATTTATAGTTTTTGATATTCTGTTAGTAGATCTGTAAAAGTATTCTATTATTGCTTTCTTCACACAAGCCAATGTACTGGTTAGTTAGGATTTTGCATCACTACATATGAGGGAAAATTAAAATAATCATTGTTTCTTGAGATAGATGCATAGATTCCTTCCTATAAAAGAAATATGTGAAATATAATTCTTACCTTCTTATATGAAGAGTTCAGGGGAAGAGATGTTCCTCTACAATTTCTTAGCTGAGCAGGATTGCTGCCAAGGTTCCAGCATTCATGTTTCACGTGTGGGATGCAAAAGGATAAAAAGGGGTCCTAATCAAATCTTCCACATAAAATTTTTCTTACAGTGAAGGTTCAGCAAAGCTATCTTTGTTGTCAATGACCGGTGCAAGAGGAAAGCCATGGTCTTAGAGGAAGCAGAGAAGGGACATTAGCAAGGAGAACTTTTCACCACTGCTTAAGTGCTGCTTTAACAGATCAGGCAGGAATAACCATTGCTATTCCAGGAAAGCTCATCTGGCATATTTTTCATAATACCACGTTAATGAGATTTTTTTTTCCAGTGGTATTCTTGCCCTTGCCTACTAAAAATTATATTATGTTAAAAATACATTTGTGTTGCCTTTGTTGGGTTTCAGTTTATTTCTATAAATTTTACCTTAAAAGAGAGATGCATGATATTGGTAGTTATGCTGTTCAAAGATGATATTGTAACTTTTACAGGAATAACAACAAATATTTCACAATTTAAACTACAATGAGAAATGAGAATATTTTATATATAATATGTGCCCCGAGTCCAAATGAATGTCATTGTTATTTCTTCTTCTCCAAATGATTATGGGGAGTTCTTCATATTGCTTCTGTCTATAACAGCTATGGGAGCACAAAGAGGGTGTGGTCTGCAGGGAGCCCTGAGCTCTGTGGGACATTTTAATGATTTCAGTGCCTGTGTGCCCTGCCAGGTGCTGGCTAATACAAATTCAGCTCAGTATCTATATAGAGGTCAGCGTTTATCAGACTTCTACAGTCTTCAGAATTCAATCTTGGGAGAAAACAAAGCCATTTTAAACTTATATCAGCTCCCAAACTTGGTAGCCTAATAGCACAAGGTAATGCTGATGGGTCCCAAAAGTGCAAAAAATCGGTAATAACCTATTTTAGAAAGTATCTGTTTTTATTAAAGTTTTAAAGTTCATAAAAAGAAACTTTTAAATAATTAAATCAGGCATTTGGGTACTCCAGAGAATCTAAGATTCTGGAGGTTCAGCTTAAATGAATGTCATAGTTTTAGACAATAATTGCTGTTGGGCCTGTTAAGGGTCCTTTTTGCTTTGTGGTCTAATTTATCCCCACAGCAATCCTGTCCAGCACTTTAGCTTCCATTTGAGCATGTTCTTTTGTCATCCCACAGCTGGTGAAATAGCACAAGAATATGTGAACTCCTGCCCTCAGCCAGCTGGGATCATGCCCCCCCCCCACATCATCTTAGCACTCTGTAAGCATGTGGTCCTGGGTTCCCATGGCAGGGAGCAGTTTGGACTATCAACAGAAAGCTGGGCTTAATGCTTTTAACCATACTGGGGACATCCTCTTGTATACAGGTCATGTTGCAGAAGAGAAGCTCACTATTAGTTGAGAGCTCACGACCACATTTCTATCTGGTGAGTTGACTGGGAGGGGGAAAAAAGAAAGCAACTAGGAATGGGGAGCCAGAGTGTGTCTGTGGTACTTTCAAAAGACAAGCATTCCATTTGAAAATTGGAAACAACATATTTATGTCTACTCAAAATAAACTAGCAAATACTCCAAAATATTGAGGTTTTCCCCCAGATACCTTGAAGTATGCTTTCAAATTCTTATATTAACTCAAAAATCAAGACTACATATTTTTGCTGTTCGCAGGATTGTGTTTAGCCAAGGTGTCAAAATGCATGAATTAAGGTATAAAATGCCTTAATTTGAACTTGTTATGATTTTAGTTTCATTTTGGCATTACCTACATTTATAAGAAGCTTTCTTTGAGAATGAAGCCCACTAAGAGCAAAACCAGAACCAAAACAGCTGAGGAGCATGTTGAAAACTCACTGAGTATTGCAGTTACCTCATCAAACCAAATACTGTGCATTAGTGTCTCAAACACAATGTCAAAGTACTGTACTGTTATTTTATAATTAAACAGTTAAAAATCAAACAACAGCAACATAGAAGGACAAGACTGACAATCACTGACGCCAGCGGCCTTTGGAGGCAGCTGCTCTTGGCCACTGTCTGCCATGAAGGAGGGCTGGTCTGCTCTAAGGCAAAGTGTTGAAGGGAAAAGATGCTATAAGGAGCTTTCTTAGAAGATGGCAGATTGAGAAAAGAAATATCAACTTGTAGTAACCATTCCAGTGCTCATTTATCCTGGCTATAAAAGGACTTTCAAGCTGCCAGGAAAGAATAGCAAAAGTTAAGCTGATCTTTCCTGACACCAGAACTATCCAGGGGCCACAGGTGTTCATGTAAGCTTTGTTTGTTCCAACTTAACTGACACAGTCATTTGTCCAAATGGCATTGATGCTATCGAAAATCATGATATCTCGGCACCATGCAGCCACAGTCTCAAAGAAACAACATTTTAGAGTATAAAAATTAAGAGGAAGTTTCCTATATTTAACAGAAAAATTTATATTGGTCAACAGGAAAATAACCTGAGGGAATCCCAGTTTAAAAGATTTCTAAGAGACTTGTTCCTTTGGGGAACATAATTACAGATAAAGAATGTTGCTTTAGCCCAAAATCAGAGGCTTCATTTGTTAATAGACAGTGAGAGAATTGGGGGAGACATTCAGAGAGAGCCTAAGTTCTGCTGTGCCTCCAGGTTGGTTGGGGGAAGGGAAGGAGGCAAAGTGCTGGGTGGGTGGAGATGTTAGAAGTACAACATGACGGAGGATAGACTCTATCCAAGGCTGAGATGAAAGGTGTCTCGGGAGTAGAAGAGGCCAGAGGCTTCATACCACACCAGAAGAAAGAGTCATAAAGATAGTAATGGCCTGTGGTGGGCACCAGGATGAGCATCTTGCCAGAACTGAGAGTCTTCGTAGACTCCAAGGAAAAAGCCTATATTGTGCATATCCTCACTAGTAACCTTATAAAATATCTCATGAGCCAAGGCTAGGAATAAAACGGAATTTACAATTAGGATTTTAAAAGGAAGCATTTTATTTTGTAGCGGCAAAATTTTCAAACACATATACGCATTTGCTTCCTCAATATTTTCTCTCTATAATTTATCAGCAAAGAGTGCTAACATTTAAAATCTTTCTGCAAATGTCATGCATTGTGACAATATTAGTTCAGGGGGAGAGGGAGAAAAAAACTTCTGCTAGGTTTAATCCCATAGTAATCTCAATTACACTTTGAAAATGTCTGTGCTATTCATAAGCATGAAGAGGGAAAGTCTTGTGAGGTGGGGGCAGAGGTTAGGGAGTAAGGAAGCAGTGGATACACTTCACTGCTTGCATTCTGGGAAGCTGACTGGCTTAAATATCTTCACACACATTACATTTAACATGGTACATCTGTTAGAAAGTGGCAAGAGAAGATAGATGAAAGAAAACCTGAATCTTATTCCAGCTCCCTCCCCAGCTCAAAATACCTTAATATCAGCCTTGAAATGACCTGCCTTATTTCTTATTGCTTTCATAACAAAAAAAAAAAAAATCACATCATATGTTAATGCAAAAGCAGGGAAGAGACATGTCACTGGAGAATGAATGTAAAAGCTGCAGTTGATTCTTCATTGAAGCACCCAGAGCTGATCAGCACTTTAATAAGCAGCATGTCAGACCACTGAAGGGTGCATTTTCATGGAGGAAAGTAAACTTCAGGGCTTGGAAGAAGTTTTCAGATGGAAAAATAAGTTTTTTTTTCTCTTCTTCATTTTTTTTTTTTTTTTCATGAACCATAATATTAAGTTAGAAAAGATCTGTAACACCTGCCATTCATCTGTGCTTGGGGAGAATATAAGAAGCTAGGTAATAAAGGTGTGAGGGCCTGAGCTGCATGGAGATGGGCTTCAAGCTGCACTGAACACACAGGCAAAGACACAGGAGGGCAGAGGGCAGAGCAGGAAGTGCCCAGAGTAGAAGATGTGCCCCAGGAGGCCACTCTCAAAATTGCCTTGGAATACCTAACACACACACACACACACACACACACACACACACTCACCAAGACAGAGACAGAGAGAGAGAGAGAGAGAGAGCAAGCAAGCTTTATATGTACACAGCATTTTTAACACATTTAAACTTTAAAAACGTTGAAGCATCAAGTGCTGATATACTCAGTGTTTCATAATGTTCAACTCTTCAGAAACACAAACCTCTTTGCACTATGATCTGCATCTGATATACATGGTGTCCTGTTGAGGTTCTTTCACAATCAGTGAAATTAAATTGCTTTAGTTGCTGCAGATGCAACGCTTTTTGGTAGGGCCTGCACAAGGACTTTCCCCTCAGCACCATGGGGCCCTGTTATCCCTTTGCTCACTCTTCAGCTGGGGTTAGACAGCTGACTAGAATGCATGCTGCATGTAGGGAGCTGTTGTGACCTGTTCATGCCGGGCCAGAAGAGGCTGTCTCACACAGCATGGCCTGTGCCTGGCTGAGGGGTGTATCAGCCCAATCTGGGTTTCAGCTCACAGGGTGAACGACTCTTCTGCTGAGCTATCTCTACAGCATGGACTCTGTCACCAACAAAAACACCTTGTTCCCTGTGTTTACCCCTAGTATTTTCTCTAGAATCATTGTTGTTCATGGAGAACCTGCTTAGACACATCAGTACTGGAATACAGCCTTTTTATTCTCTTTTTTTTTATTGACAACTTCCATAGTTACAGAAAATAAAAGATGATATTTCCCTCCCTTCCCCCCATTCCCCTTCAGAACTCCATTCTCTGTCACATCCCCTCCCTCTCTCTATTAGTCTCTCTTTTAATTTAATGTCATCATCTTTTACTCCTATTATGAGGGTTTTGCGAAGGTATTGCTAGGCACTGCAAGGTCATGGATATGTAGGCCAATTTCTGTCTGGACGGTTGCATTGTAAGGAGTCATACCCTTCCTTTGGCTCTTACATTCTTGGAATACAGCTTTTTGCTGTACCATGAGTGTCATTAAAATATCAGAGCACAACATCAATTTCCGTGAATAGGGGAGTGAGAAACGACATAAACACTGAGTAGTGTCTCTGTCTTCTGGTCTTTCTTCCTATTCTTTTCTTTGTGTGTGTATGTGTATTCATGTGCATGTTGGTGTGTATGTGTATGCAAATGCTGATGCACATAGATGGATGTGTGTGTAAACACAAGAGGTCAACATCCAATTTCTTCCTGAAATACTTTCTACGTTCTTTGTTGAGACAAGATCTCTCTCACTGAACCTAGAGCTCATGGTTTCTGCTAGACTGGATAGCCAGCAACTTCTAGGGACCTAACACTCTTCTATTTCTTAGTGCTGGATTACAGGTGCATTCTGCCATCCTGGCATTTTACTTAGGTGCTGGGGACCTGAACTCAGTTCCTCATGCTTTCTGCAAGAACTTTTACTCATCTCCCTAGACCTTCCCTGCTTCTTATAAAGCCACCAAGATTTAGTCCTGGGGGTTTCAACATAGTAACGTCAGAGATTCTATTTCCCAAAGCATCTATTGGAACTGAGTTTTTGCCCTCTTTTGTTATTAATGAGGGTTAATTTTACAAACTAATGAGTTTTGTTTTTGTTTTTTTATTGACAACTTCTATACTTACAGAAAATAAATCATTATATTTCCCTCCCCTTCCCCCATTCCCCTTCAGAACTCCACTTTCTATCATATCACTTCCCTCTCTCAATTAGTCTCTCTTTTAATTTGATGTCATCATCTTTTTCTCCTATTATGAGGGTCTTGTGAAGGTGTTGCTAGGCACTTCGAGGTCATGGATATTGAGGCCAATTTCTGTCTAGACAGTTGCATTATAAAGAGTCATACCCTTCCTTTTGGTCTTACGTTCTTTCTGCCACCTTTTCCACAAAGCACACAGAGCCTTGGAGGAGGTGATTGAGATGTTTCAGTGCTGAACACTCTTCTGTCACATCTTCTCAGCACTGTGGTGCCTTTTGGGTCATCCCAGTGGACACTGCCATCTGAAAACAGAAGCTTCTCTAACCAACAGTGAGAGTAGCATTAATATATGAACATGAACATTAAGTGTAGTGCTTTCAGCGCAGTTTCATGGGAATAATATATACATTTAGCCAGACAAGAGCAGGCTTTATAAACCTAAGGCTCATGATCTCCCCTGCCATAGACTTTTGATTAGGTTTTTCAGTACCAGGCATGTACTCCCTCCCATAGAGAGGGCCTTCAGTCCAATTATGGAGCAGTTGGTTCCCTCAGAGCAGACATGCCACTATTGTACCTGTTTGGTCTTTTGGCCTATCTGGCCAAACTTGAGGTTTCCAGTGTCCACTGTTTTCACCACTGATGACTTCTGTCTCCCATATGGCTGCATGCAGTGCAGCTTTTTCCAGCTTTCAGTTGGCTGGTCTACAGGAAGAAGGTTTTCTGCTCAGCACCAGCTTGATTTCTTAGTGACCTTACCACCTAGGCATGTGAAGTCTTCAGCAATAGGGTCTTACCATCTGTTTCTCAAGGGAAACCAAGGGCTTTGGCAATAGCCTGTAATGTTTTGGAGGCAACAGGGACCTCCCTTGCCAATAACTCACTGGAAGGTGTCCCATCCCCGGGACTGAAAATTTTCTAGTAACAATCTGTGGCTTCTAACTAATGAGTTTTATTGTCACATTTTCACTCATGTATATAGCATACTATAATCATCATACTTCCTTGCATCCCCTTCTGCCTGGTCTCTAATCTCTTCCCTAATATGCACTCTTTCTATTTTCATGTTTTTACTTTTCTTTGAGAAAAATCACACAGTCCTTGTCTTTCTGAATTGGGTTTATGATATGATAATTCATACAGTTTTTGAAAATGACATGATTTTCTTATTCTTTGTGGCCACATAATTCTCCAACTCCACCATCCCAATATCTCAGGCAATTAAATTTGCACCCATGAACTCTTAGGAAACATACTCAAACCACTTCCAAACATGAAAATCATATACACCAATCTGTCACTGGTTTTCTGAGATGAAAAATTATTTCCCAGAATTCCCTTTCCTATGCAGTTACATCTTGGCACTGGTTACAAAAATAAATTTGCAATATTTGCAGAGCAGGATGATGCAACAGCTGTTTGATGATGAAGATGTTTTGAAATTGCCGGGTGCACTGGTCTATCTCTTCACATTGTTGCTCAAAGCAGATGCTATTTTCATGTTAACTTATGCAAGTCCACAGTTAATGTCATCAGCTTTGCAAAGTAGCTCAGACACATAGGAAGGATTAGACAATGAAAACAGAGCATAGGCTCCAGCCTGACCTCACAGGTTCCAGTTATCCCCAAGAGTTTTCTGTTCACCTCACTCCCCACTTTCCATTCCAGCTTTATCCTAATGGCTGATCCTTATTACTTGCATGACCTTCAGACTTAGACCATATGTAGAGGTAAGAGGCATCTCCTAGACATTTTCATTGGCTCCCACAAAGGCAATGGGTCTAACACTTATAACAAGTCTCTTTTGGCTTGTCACTTAAGGTTGTTCTGCTATCAACTGTACCTCGTATTAGCAGAGAAAATGGCTGAAGAAACAATAAGAAGAAACAATAAAAAAAAACAATCAGTATAAGTTTATAACAGGACTGGAGAAATGGCTTAGCAGTTAAGGTGCTTGCTTGAAAAGCCTGAGGACTTATGTTTGACTCTCCAGATCCCATGTAAGCCAGACGCACGAGAAGATGCAAGCATGCAAGGTTTCACATGTGCACATTGTGCACATGTGACCAGAGTTTGATTGCAGTGGCTCGAGGACCTGGTGTGCCAATTCTTTTTCTCTCTATTACTCTTGCTCTAGCTCTCATAAAATATAAAAAAATTAAAAATAGTTTTAAAACGTTTATAACATTAAGTCTCTGTGGGGCTGAGAAGATGATTCAGTGGTTACAGTTGCAAAGCTTACTGGTTCAGGCTCAGTTCCCCAGTTGCCCACATCAAGTCAGATACACAAAGTGGCACATGCATCTGGAATTCATCTGCAGTCGCAAGAGGCCCTGATACACCAATATGTGTTCTCTCTCTCTTTCTCTGTCTTTGCCTCTAAAGTAAATAAATAAAAATATTTTAAATATTTGCAATAATATGTCCATTCATAAGTTCACAAACAAATTAAAGTTAAGAAGAAATATAAACAGAAGGAGAAATATTTTCTTCCTCCATTCCAGTGGATAGTCTTAGACATTTATCCATGCGTACTCTTTTTGAGACCATTTCTTTAAGGATATGAGGTAGAAAGCACCCCATATCTCTTGTCTCCCCTTTTTTAACTCACTTTGTCTGGATTCCTCAAGTATTCATCTAATAGAAAAAAAGTTCAGGATTTGGTGATTATTTCGTTTGGGGATGCTTTTAAAGGAAGTCAATACAGAATTGATCTGAAAGTATACACACACAAATACCCACACACGTGATAAATAAACAAAAGAATTTCACATGTTCAAAACCTCACATTCATCACAAAGTATAGAAAAGAAACCTAGTATTTTTTATCAGTCAGCTGTCTTATATGTTTATATTTCTAATAGTATGTCCTCACAACCTCTTCATATACATAAATTTAATATTTTTTTTACAGAAAATGTGACTGCAATTCAGCTCTCCCTCTGATATGAGTGAAGTTGTCTTTGTTATTTGATGGTTTACACCCAAGCCTCAGTGTGTTACCAGTTAACTTTTCCTTCGGATGGGTCAGAAATGCCATAGTCATTCCCATATCTCCCACTAAGGGAAGTATGACCAATCAAAGGCCACAAAGTACACTGTGGTGTACCTGGGTTCAAATATTTGCTTTTTTATGCATTTTACCAAGTCTATTCACAGACTTGCTAAGACATCTGTTCAAACATCCTATGGCCATGAAATCCCCCAAAACAAACATTTTATGCACTTAGTGGTAAACCATAATGAAACTCCAACCAAATGTCCAAAACTTTCTTGGGGAAACTGAGACACATAATCCAGAGAATTTACTTTTCATCCACAACTGTCTTCTTATGCTTTGCATTGTAAGATGTGGGAGAAATGAGATTTTTGTTTTTTAATTCAGGTGTCTTTTTTTCTTTTTTCCAAGCCAGTGAGACATTAGAGCTTGAAGATTCTGTTAATGCTCAGAAAGAAAGTATAGAAATGTTTCATAATCAAAATACATACTGCACAGAGATAGTGCTGGAAATTTAAGAAATTTAAGACTAATCATGCTGGCCACTGACTTGGGGATCAACTTCTCTGCAAATGGAGATCCCCACAGGAGTACCTCTAAAGTCCTTTTCTCTGCCTAAAATATTGTCATCGTATCTGTCACTCCATCGTGAAAATTCCTAAGGTTTCCTAATTTACCTTCCTGACTCCATTCTGTCTAGGGTTTGTCATATACCTCTCACTCCATCACAATATCCTCAAAACTTTCTTTAATCCTCTTATCCTTCATTACCACAGTATTACTTCTATCATACTATAATGGTATGGAAACTACAAGAGAGAATTTTTTTAGTGAGCTTAATTTGCTTTATGTTTAAAGCATGTTTTGTATTTTGTAAAGTATTTAGCAATATATGGCTTTCTGGAATCTGAACATAGAGAAAATCTGTGGATAGGTATGTCAAGAGCAAAGCCTGTTCTATATATATGGCATAGACAAAGGGGGCTCTGTTTTACTTCATTCAGCTATTGTACTTGAAGGAAATAATAAGAAGGCCACATTGTTTTTATGCCTCAGCCATTGCACAGTCCAACTCACAGGGACACAACTTACCCAGGGCTTTTCAAATTGTCCAAGTTGGTGCATTATAATTTGATACTGCATGCAGTAAATGAAACAGGAACATGTAAAAAGGACACAACTTCCACTCTTCCACCGCTGAGAGCTGTAAGGATGCAATTGCCTTTAACTAAGAAACCTCACCAACAAAGCTTCTATTCATGTTTCGAATTCACACTATGGCCCAATCTAAGCTGAACAACCACCATGCCATTTCTCTGGGGAATGGAACATGAGTACTGGAGAGTTTCTAATCAGAGCTTCTTCAGCCTAATTTACAAAACTTCCAAACTTTTTGGAAACCAATTTACATAGTGGAATAATGACTCATTTGATTAATTAGAACTAAGTTTGTTGATTCATTTATATATGTGTTTTATTGAAGAAGAAATTCTATACTAAGATTAAAAAAAATAATTTACAACATGTGGTCAGTAATGCTTAAATAACAGTCTGATTTAGCAGACTAGGTATAGCCTTCAAACACCTCAACATAACTACCAAATGGTCATCCTATCATGGAATACTCTCTGTGACCTGCTCAACTCACACCTCAGAATTGGGGATGTGTACGTTAATGAATAATACAATTGGCCTGATGATCTGTATTGTCCTCAACTTTAATGTTTACATAAATTTGTCAAAAATGTTAGTGTTCCAAGGACCACTTTATGGCAAAGAAGAAGTCAAATGACTAATATGATCAGACACACTTCACTGGACAACAGTGGAAAGCACAGTTCTGGCAAATAACTACTCAAATCTATTTTATTTTGTTTTATAAGTCTCAAGTTGATCATATTTATAAAGTCATGAATTAGAAAAGAAGCATGTTTTTCAATAAAATCAATCTTTTTTCAAAATACAATGTTATGTAATTTATTTATTAAATAGCTACTAGTTAATGATATTTTAAAATCAAATTATAATAGGATCAATTTAATAGGCTAGTTCTTAAATTGTTAATATAATATTTAAATGTTGAACATAAAATTTGTCAACTAAATTTTGACACAGGAATTTAAGTAAAATTAGCAATTTGGCTCTTAAAGGAAAATGTTAAGACAAACAATAATAAAGCATGTAAAAAACATGATGAAATTAAAAAGTTAGCTGAAAGTGCCTTCTTTTTAGAGGATGAAAAACATTATTTGGTATTGTCAGAAATATTTATAGCAATTTTGTCTCATTAAATTTTCAACTAAAATGGAGAGACATTTCCTTAACCCATTTCTCTGTGTTTTCATCTATACTATTGTGATGGTTTGATTCAGGTGTCCCCCATAAACTTATATATTCTGAATGCTTAGGTCTCCAGCTGGTGGCAATTTGGAAACTGAAGCTTCCTGGAGGCAGTGTATTGTTGGGATAAGGCTTGTGGGTGTTACAGCCAGCTTCCTTTTGCCAGTGTTTGGCATACTCTCCTGCTGCTATTGTCCATCTGATGTTGGCCAGATGGTGACCACCCCATCATTTCCCCCTGTTGTCATGGAGTTTCCTAACAGACCTGTCAGGAAATAAACCCTTTCCTCCCACAAAGTGCTCTTGGTTAGGTGTTTTCTGCCAGCAATGTGAAGCTAACTGCAACAGTAGAATTGGTATCAAGAAAACCTGACTGTGGCTTTGGTCATTTGGAGCTGATTTTTGAGAGGACTGTGTGAATGTGAAAGCTTGGCCTAAGAGATGCCCCACAGTGCTGTAAGTACAGCCTGATGGACTATTTTGGTCAAAATTTACAGACCTGGTTGCATTAAATCCAAGGAATGTGAGGTTTGGCTTATGAGGGTGAGAAAAAATTTTGTAGGGACTGGGCTAGAAGCAGTTTGTGTGAGAGGCTTGCTGTGTTCTACCTGCCTGTGTTGTAAAAACTTATGCAGGGTTGCATTGTGTAGAAATGGAGTGGTGTAAGCATACAGATATCAAACAGAAAGAAATAAAATCTTTGCACTGAAACTACTGCCCATTCAGCTGCAATTGTTTGAGAGATTACAACCATTGAGATTGGGCCAGCTGATCTGCATTGGGACAACTGGGCCTGAATGCTGAAGGAGGGTCTTATTCTTCCAAGTCTGCTTTATCCTCCCCCATCTTGGATTAACAAGTTGTTAGCCCACCTGATACTATGGAGTTCAACAAATGCAGAAAAGAGAGGGTCATTGGATTTGCAACACAGTTTTGTATTTTGGGTATGGCCATAGGCAATGTGAAACAGGGTTGTTGGTTTACCTGCATGAGGTTTTCTGGGACTGTGAATAGCCTAGCTGGAGGGATGGAATTGGAACGCAAAAGACCTGTCACTGATTAGAATTGCTGGATTTGGAGACTTGTTACTGGCAAGATTTGTAGTATTTGGAACTATAGAGTTTGATATTTCTCCTGTTCATTTTAGATTTTGTATTGGTTGAATATTTCTTTGCTATAACCAAAGTAATCTTTTGTAGTGTGAATATTTATTTTGTGCCATTATTATTATTATTGGTATTAAGCCTCAGTTAATAGACTGACTGTGGGGATGATTGAACTGCACTGGAATTGATAAGTACCATGGGGACTCTTAAAGTTGGACTGACTGCATTGCATTTTATATCATGGATGGTTATCAGTTTATGGGGGTCTGGGGAAGAATGTGGTGGTTTGATTCGGGTGTACTCTGAATACTTAGGTCCCCAGTTGGTTGCAATTTGGGAACTGAAGCCTCCTGGAGGCAGTGTATTGTTGGTGGTTGATTTATGGGTATTCTAGCCAGCTTTCTCTTGCCAGTGTTTGGCACACTCTCCTGAAGCTGTTACTCACCTTATGTTGGCCAGCAGGTGATGTCCACCCTTTCATGCCATCATGTTTCCCTGTCATAGTGGAGTTTCCCTTCAATTCTATAAGACAAAATAAACCCTCTCCTCTCACAAACTCTTCCTGGTCAAGTGTTTTCTGCCAGCAGTGTAAAGCTGACTGCAACAACTATAATTAATTCAACTTGAATATTTGTGAATTATCCTAGATGCTCACTGTAAAGTGTACCTTTCTTTTTACTCATTACCCACCCATCACATGATCATACCATGGTGCAAACTTATCTTTTGTATTTGTTAATACAATTCACTTCAAAAGTCCTTCTTCATATGCACATGTATATTCTTGTTCTGTTATCTTTCCCTATTCCCCTCCTACTTTCTTCTCTTTCTATCAATTTCTCTACTTGCTTCTTGTCTACTTAAATTGCACTGCTAATACAACTGCAAACCAGATGATATTTCATTTAACTCACAAATGAGTGAGTCTGAATAAAGAAAAGAAATAAGGTATTTACATGCCATCTGCCATTCATTCAGGCTACAATGGATAGAAATAACTCAAATTATAAACATTTTTTGTCCATTATCCTTAATATCTTAATCCTCTAATGATGTGATTTTACAGATTATACTTGAAGTGAGACAAAGGTGCCAGGTGGGTCCACTATTCTGTATGTACCAATGTAAAGTTATCCCAGCTGTGGTCAGCATTGCTTTGAACTGGTAAATGCATTCACTCTGATGAGATGGCATCTTTGACTACTCAGTATTAAATATTTTGATCTTCATACATAGCACCAGGGAAGGCTTTGGCAAAGGTGATTCTTTTTTTTTTTTTAATTTTTATTTATTTATTTATTTTTGGAGAGAGATACAGACAGAGACAGAGAGAGAGGGAGAGGAAGACAGATAGAGATGGGCGCGCCAGCAGACTCCCAGCTACTGAGAACAAAATCCAGATGAGTGCACCCCCTTGTGGACAAGTGAGGCATTGCGCCCTTGCGTCACTTTGCATCTGGCTAAACGTGGGACCTGGAGATTGGAACCACTGGAGATTGGAACCAGCGTCCTTTAGTCTTAGGAGGCAGGTGCCTTAACCACTAAGCCATCTCTCCAGCCAGCAAAGGTGATTCTTGTGCTTAATCTCCTTTTTACTTTTTTAATGTGACTATATGTGGTGTGGTATGTGACTGTGGTATGGTTTGTATGGTGTGTATCCTCCCCTATTGCTCATCTGCTTGTTATCTTGAGACAGGGTCAGCCACTAAACCCTGAGCTGCCATTCTCAGTCAGTTGGCTGACCAGTGAGCCTAGTGATTCTCCAGTGTCTGCTCCCCGCAGGACAGAGGTCACAGACACGCATGAACACATCCAGATGTTAAGGTTGGTGCTGGGGATTCAACCAAACAGGCTCAATCAGGTCCCCATGGGTGTTTATGTTGCATGGCAAGTGCCCTTACCCAATAAGCCATCTCCCCAGCCCCTGAACTGAATGTGGAAAAGTGGTCACAGCATATCAGGTAGGAAGACTATTACAAGCTAAAACAAATTAAGCCTGAATGAAACTTCCTATTTACATATGTCATCCTATGATCTATCCACAACAAACTTGGAGGAGGACTAGCACTAGCTCTCAATCCTAATTTTATCAATCATACCATTAGTCCACAAGTCCAAACAATTAAGAAGAATATTTTTTTCCTATTAGCCAATATATATTATGAATTCTAGTAGCACAACTATCCACTCTTACCTAAATTGGGGATCAACAGGTTGAATACCAATTTGTCATTCATTACCCATTGATTTATTTGATGGGTTACCCTTTATTTGATGATAGTCCTAAATCTTTTGCCTACATCAAGTGGTATCTAAATAAAATTCTAAAATGAAAAAAACTTTAGGAACTTATACTATAAAGAATACTTTGGTGTTGTGATATCCAAGGATATCCAACAAGAAGTTACAGCTCCAATGTCAACATCCAAAGTGGGTATTCCAAATAAACTGCTCTTGTGTATTAACAATTCAGTGCTATTACAACTATGTATTTCTTGTGTCGTGTGCATATCCCGGAATCCAATATAATATAAGGCATTACATAGTACAATATTCATAAACAAACATTAACCTATTTCTCCATACATATAAGCAAGTATATGCTACAATTAATATCACATAATGCATACTGTTCTTATATCCCATATACTTATTCACTTCCATAAAATACAGCAGACAACCAGTCCACAAAAATGATTTACACTATTTTAGCCAAATCATTTCTTTATACCCTGAGTATTTCCATCCAACATTGGTCTTTTAATCTACAATCCATTGTGAAATCAGCAACCTTTTCAAGATGTGTCCCAAGTTTCTGTAAAACTTGGAGGTGACTACAATGAAATTGTACCTGCCATCTGGCTGTTACTACAAGACCATTTGAGCCTGTGATACCCACTCAATCCCATTAAATAAGACATCTCATCTCAATGGGCTCAAGTCCAATGTAACTGTGGTATTTTAATAACATTTAGGATGCTGTCATTAAGCTAAGTCTTCATTGTCTGGGTGCCAATAATGTGATGCAAGAACAACCTGCTCAGGGCCTCACCTAGTTTGGGAGCTTTCTATTTTATTTTCCTAAAGATCTGTTTTACAAAAGAAAGATGCCACCACTGAAGGCACTAATGCCTGAAATTCCAGAAATTGTGTTCCATAATTTGCTCTGGAAAAATTACAGTGTGTGAAGGACACTAAGGAAAAACACAGAGTATGCAAGAGTTTGAAGATAAAATCGTTAAAGATTGCTAAGGTCAATGGAACATAGAAGTCAGAAATGGAATTCTAGAACCATGAGCTCCTAGATTCAAATAATAGCTTGGCCACTTGATGACTATAAAAACATGGAAAAATTATGCCTCTATGCCTCAGTTTTCCCATCCACAACATAAGATTAAAATAGCACCTACCTCATAATACTGTATAAAAATTAAATGATATACATACAATGTTGGAGAATTCATAAAATGTAGGTAGTGACCTATAAGTTTGATAATGATTGATATTTAGATAATGAATGTCACCTTTCTCAAAAGCCTTGAAGAAAACAACTAACCTGGTGAGATAGGCATCTCTGAAAAACTTCCTTGATCGATAGCATAACTTGGGAAAGAAAGGAAATACTATTTTCACTCTATTTTCCAGCTATTAGCATAGTTGTACTTCTTTTGCTTTAATATAATGAGAATGAATAGCATAAAACATTTGGTGACCTATAATAACCTTTATACAATGCATATGTTTCATAAAAATTACCTACAACTATGAACAGGATATGTGGTATAGAGGCACAAGTGATTTTTTCTTTCCATTCTCTTTTTCATTGTTTCTTCAAGATAGGATCTCACTCTAGCCCAGACTGAAATGGAATTCACTATGTAGTCTTAGCCTGGCCTCAGACTCACAGCAGTCCTCCTACCCTAGACTCTTGAATACTGAGATTAAAGGCATGTGCCACTACACTCTTCTTTTATCTTCCTGAATGGCTTAATCTGGTCAGGCTGCTATAACAGAACACTAAAGACTGGTAGTTTGAAAAACAGACCTTTATTTCCCATAATCATGAAGGCTGGGAGGTTCAAGATCAAGACACCTGCAAATTTAGTATGTTCTGTACCTACTTTCTGGTGTCCACCTACCTGGTCACCTTCTATTTGGAGGACAGCATAATTTCTTTCAGTCTCCTCCTATACAGGAATTGTAATTATCGATCTTAGTTGTCAACATGAATGGACATCTAGGATTTGTGACACCTGATTGGACATTTCCACAGGGGACTAATATGTACAACAGTGAATGGGCAGAAAACACTTCCTTATGTGGATGGCACCTTCCAACACACTGAAGGTCCAGGTAAAAAGAAGTCAGAGGCATGTGCACACTGCAAACTGTTTCTTTCTTTTCCTGCCAGCCCTGCTGGAGATCAAACCCAGCACCTTGCAAATATTAGGTAAGCACACTCACATTTAACCTACATCCCCAGCCCAACTGCTAGCTATGAGAATCTCTCTCCATTGCTGCTGCCGTCCTCCACTGACATCACCCTCCAGTGTCTTTGGCGCTTTTTGAATGAACACAGCACTAGGATGCTTGTAAGATTTCAGCACTGGATTGAGACTGCTGCGATTCCTGGGTTGGCAGCTACCTGGTTCTCTGACTCCAGCCTGTAGGTCCTGATATGTAAGCCAATCTTCTACTCTATCTTATTTTATAAAATACATTCCACCATCATATATTCCCTTGTCTTTCTTCTTCTAAAGAGACATCCCCAAAACAAGCAGCTAATCTCATCACGACAGTTCCAACTTCATGACCTAATTACCTCCTTCTGTGATCCCCTTCCCCGTCTGTATCCATGCCCAAAGTGGGTATGTTGAAAGTTAATCATCAATGCAACAGAATTGGGAAGTCAGGGAATTGTGAAGTGGTTAGGATGGGAGGACACAGCTTTCATGAATGGACTTATGTCCTCATGATAGACTGCAAACATCTGTCTTCTACCTGGTGAAGACACAGTGGGAACACACCACCTATGAATCATAAAGCAGGTCCTCCCTAGATATAATATCTGCAGATGATCTTGGACTTGTGGGAAATAATTTCTGTTGGTAATAAGCCACTCAGCTGTTTATATGTTGTTACAGGAACGCAGAGTGAAATACCTCCAAAAGCTCCCATCTACAAATATCACATTAGAGACCGAAGCATCAGCATATGAATTTGGAGAGGAGCACATCTTGTTTATAGCATTACATCATTCAATGTTTTGTGCTAAATATAAACAGCTGTAGTTATTTCTAGAGTTTTTAAGTTCAATTTCAATAGAGCTTATATTGTAGTTACTGATATAATCAAATTACTATAAATGATCTTATTTTATATTCCATATTATTATATCTTTGTCTGGTTTTTGTTCCTATCTAGTATAGAATTGAGAATATTTATTTTTAATACTTTATTTTTCATATACCTCTTTAAATGTTTATAAAGTTAATAGCCTAAAAATCAGCCTCTATCCTCTCAGCTAATACATAGTAAGTAGGAGCTACTTATTCTATATCTATCTGATTATTCTCTAGAATTTTAATTCTTTACTTAAAATATACAAAAGAATTTTATCTACAAATATCTTTTCTTGCTTCCCTCTTTTTCTCCTCTGGATTAATTTTTTTTTTTTTTTAAAACACAGGATTTTTAAAGAAACTTGAGGGCCAGCTGGGAGGCAGGAGGATTTCCACAAATTCAAGGCCTAGTATATATGTGTGTGTGTGTGTGTGTTTATATTTATATGTATGTATATTTTACTGGAAAAATATATAAATATTCCTCCCTTATGTCTAATTAAACATACCACATTACTCATCATGCACTTATTTTACTCTGGTAATTTCTGTTGATTTATCTATTAATTGTTTATCTGCATTATTTTAATAGTTAATTAGTCAGGTATTGGGTTTTGTAGTCTTAAAGAAATAGGCCCAAATTGTCCAATCTAAGTGATTACTTGTTTGTTTGAAAATGTATTTCCTCTCCTTCTAAAATTCTTAGATTATGCCAGAACATCCAAATCTTGATGTCTCTGAACCACACTGTTTATATTTTTATTTACTTATCTTTTTAAACTCTATTATTCTAGGTAATTTTCAAAGTTTTATATTATGATTTCTCTCTTCAACTGAATCAGATAGAATATATATTGTAGTTTCAATTTTAATTATTTTTTAAGTACAAAGAATGTAACTTGTTCATGTTTACAAGTACCTATTTTTGTGTCAGTGCTCCCTATTTTTCTCTTGTGGCTATTTTTTCATCTTCTTTTCTTTTAAAACATTTTATTTTTATTTATTTACTTATTTGACAGAGAGAGAGAGAAAAAAAAATGGGTACGCCAGGGCCTCCAGCCACTGCAAACAATCTCCAGACACATGCATCTCCTTGTGTATCTGGCTAACATAGGTCCTGGGGAATTTAACCTGGGTCCTTTGGCTTTTCAGGCAAATGCCTTAACCACTAAGCTATCCCTCCAGCCCTCATCTTCATTTCTTAAGACTTCAATCTTGCCCATTTAGCATGCTTTCTGGATTATTTACTTTTTCTTTTTTTAATAAATGGACTATTTTATTTTAGTGCTTTTTTTCTGTCTGCTTGAAGTGGGATAGAATTAATATCATGGAGTTGAATTTACTGCTTTAAAATTTTTATTATTAATTAAAAAAAAAAACATTTCCCAAAGATTTAGTTTTCTTTCTTCATGGAGAGTGGTGCCAGAATTTCAGGTCAGCTCCTTGGAGGTCGACAAGTCAGAAACATTTTATTTATATCTCTCAAGACTCGTCTTCAGAGTGAAAGTCAACTCCTAGTATTTGTCTAGTTTCTAGTCAATTAGTCTTTGTTTCCGCCATATTGTGTATGCATAATCACCTTAGACTAGAAAACAGTTGTTTCACAGCTTCTGTCAATGGATAGAAGAATATGGTTTCCCGCCCACTGCTCCCTTGGAATATATTTTCTCTACCTTGCCCTCAATAAATGAGTTCTGTACCCTCAGTCAGTAGGGTACCAGTGCCCTATTGAGGCTCTGGTCCTGCTTCCCTTTGACACCACAGGCTTGGCCATTCATAATAGGATTGTGCATTTTTAAACAAGGATATGTACTTTTAATTTTAATAAAATAATTTCTTATGATCACTCATGTTGAAAATGGAGGAGAGAAATTAAGAGTGGGAAGATCTTTAAGATAACATAGTATTGGACTGGAGCCAATATCACATGATTATGTTTTTTATGCCTAAATACACCATATTATTCATTGGTTAGTCATTTTCTTATTGTATGCTCTATTGTTTTTTCTGAATTTTTCTTTAATCCCTGGTTTATTAATCTACTCTTCCCTTATTATAAAGGTACCTGAGGCAAGCTAACTTCACAAACAAAAGAGGTCTATGTCACTCATAGTCCTGAAGGTTGAAGTCCAAGATTGTGGTGGCCTATTGGTGAGACCCCTGCTGAGGAGATAGTGAGAAGTGGCAGTACAATGAAGCACAGGTAAGATGAAGACATCACATTTCAAAGCAGGAAGCCACAGATCCAGGGCTTTGGTCTGCTCTTATAGCAACTTTACATCAGAAGAGCTTAAGAGTCCCATGAGAACTCCCAACTTTCTGTGATGGTAGTACCCCCAGTAACCTAAAGACCTTTCATCCACCTCTTAAAGATCCCCACCATCTTCTAACATGGCCACCACAGGACTGAGCTTCCAACACAAACTCTTGGGTGATAAATAATTCCTTATGACATCTACCATCAGTCTAAGCATAAGCTTTAGAACATGTTCTCTCATGACTCACAAATTGCTAAACATATGTCTTTCATTGTCTAAATAGCAAAACCTTTCTTTAAGAATTTATTTCTATATGTTTTTAAGATAAGTCCACAGTGTATTACTAACATATGACGGTCTTTTGGTCTTTAATGACAATGACAGATAGTAAGGACATGGTAATTAGAACATTACCCTTAAACACTAATATATTTTGGAAATGGTAATGTAAATGTATGTGTGCTTGATTTTGTTACAAAATAGAGTTGGTCGGAATTTTTTCTAGGTTCCTATGAGAAAAATCTCTAAATGTTTTTTATTTAGGAATGCTATATGAGTATCTTCATTATACCAATAAGGAACCCCATGTTAGACCCCTTTATATCTTCACGATGGGGCTGGCCACACTGGAAAAATGAAACACGTGCTTAGAAGGTTGGCTTTGCTACCAACCTTCCAACCATGTTGGGAAAGATAAAGGGCTAGAGATTGACCTTAAGTATTTGGCCAATAGTCAATCATGTCTAAAACCTTTGGCAATCAACATTCAGAAGCACTTTCTATATGGTAAATACACTGAGTGGCAGGATGGTGATGTGTCCTAATTGCATGAGGGCAGGACTTGGAGAAATATGCATTTTTCTCTCAGCCTTTTAAATTACTCATGCCTTCTTCATTTGGCTGCCCCTCCTTGTGCAAAAACTGTAATTATAACATTTTTCTGACTTCTTCAAGTCATTCTAGTGACTCACCAACCTAGAAGTGGTTGTTAGAGCCAACTTTATATTTAACCAACCAGACCACGAGTGTAAATGATCTATACTTCCTCTTGAACTTGGGGTTAGCACTTAAAGTAGGGTGGTCTTTCCAGAGGGTCACTACCTTTAAAGTTCTGGAATCAGACATTAATGCCAGGTGGCTAGTGTAAAATTAATTTGTAGTATACTAGTTATCCCTGCAAAAATTAAAATGGAATAGATTCTCATTATATTTAATCAAACATTTCCCTTTATCACCAGTCACTTGTCATTTATATGCAAATTCAAAGACATTTTACTTTGAGAGAAAAAGAGTTGTTATTTGATTTCAAAAGAAGATTATCATTATTTCACAAAGTACTTTATGGAATCTGACTTTATAAAACCTGATATAACAATCTGAAGACAAAAACAAAAGCCAAGAGGAAACATGTCTCTAAATTTTAGTAGCTGGCTGCCCCCTGCTGACATTGTTGTAGTCACTCCTCCTGTGAGTCTACACACTTCTGGATGTTCTTGGTTTTAAAACACCTAATTCTATAAAACTCTCTGAAGATTTTTTTTTCCCCAGCATTGTTTTAATTCAGTGGTTCATTCCTTGTCATTTAAAGGCTTCTAGAGTCTTTCAACTCTCAATCAACTGACCACTGAGATAGAGAGACCGCTATTCATTTGCAAGCAAGGTCTACATTCTACAGCACAATTAGTGTTTCAAATCTTCTCTCAAGTAACACCGAGCAAGCCTGGGATTTTTGCTATGATCTTGGGCAAGCCACATTGACACAAGTTCACATCTCCTCATCTGCAAATTGGAAGTATTTAATGAAATGAGCTCAGAGTTCCTCTTCATCTAGCAAGTAATGACTTTTCAATAAGGAAGCAGTCAAGGGACTTAATATACCAAAACAGAATTAATACATGATATTAGACCGCACAGGTAAAAATTTCCAATTTTTCAATCCCAGGTTTTTAAAAACCTCATAGGTCTTGTGAATTTTGAGGCAGTATTTTCTTCAGTGGAGCCTCGAGATAATTCATATGTAATATTACTCAAAGATTCACAACAAAACAATGAAGTGATAGAGAAAAGGGCTCAGGCCTGGGATTCATTCCCCAGTGAAGGTCAACGACCTAGAGGCTGGAGTTGCAATAAACTGTGATCTCTAGTTCAGTGAAGAGCAGGCATAGGGAACATGTGGTAAATAATTGAGGAGCGCTGGGCAAAGGATAGGAATTTGAAAAGCTGGAATAATAAGTGTTAGTCTGGTAACATAAGTATCCTGATCCATAAGTATCCTGACTTTGGGGAGTTCCAACAGAATCTAATTAGGAAAATCTAATGGAAAAAAATACTGGTGAAAGGTAGGAAAGAAATGTAATCAACATAGCTATACCAGAACCACAAGGCCATCAAGTATCCACAGCCCAGCATTGGGAGCTATGGACATGAATGCCAAGATTAGATAGGGAAGTGAGAATACCAAGCAGTCTTGGTTACACGCTGCTCTGATTGGTCAGTATCTCAATTCCAGTTCTGCAAAACTTTTGGGAAGTCTGGTTTTAAGGAGCCATTTGGTTCCCATCATGCAACTGTCTCCACTTAGGAGGGAGTTTCAGTTCCTGTCATGAGGTTCCCACTCAGGGGAAAGGTTATCTCATCATATGCTTTCAAGGCTTGTTGCTCTTGAAATCCAAGAAGATGGCAAGTTTATAGCAGGGACTTTCTGGGGGCACAATGTTGTAAAAGCTTGTGGTAAGATATCTTAGTTGCTTATTTTGGTATCTTGAGCATTGAAGAGAGAAGGTCACCAGGTGTGAATGGATAGTCCTTCAAGGAGAAAACTGTACATGTGCAGTTAAGCAGAAATTCATGGCAAAGTAAAGGCATTGGGCATAAAATGAAAGGAGAGATCCAAGATTTATCCAACTTTTAGTTACCCATCAGGCACCCGGAGGTCCAAGTGAAGACTCAATTCTTTGAGAAAATGCAGACTTAGGGCTGGGAGGATGACTCAGTGGTTTAAGGCCCTTGTTTGCAAAGCCTGCTTGCCAGGGTTCAATTCCTAAACCGTTCTCCTAAGCCAAACGCAGCAGGTGGTTCAAGTGTCTGGTGTTCTGTTTGCAGTACAAGAGGCCCTGCAAGCTCATGTGTGTGCACATGCGCACACTCCCACACACACGTACAAATAAATATTTTTTATAAAGCAGCCTTTGAGGCCCTGTTATAATATTAGTGAACCGTGACTTAGAAACTGTCAGAGACATTAATTAAAGATAAATGCATGTCTTCAGATTCTTTAGGTGGTGAGATTAAAACCTTTGCTGAACAAAGAAAGGGACAAGTCTATGTTTAATGGTACGCTACAGTATCTAAGAGATGGAAATGTTGCCTAATACTTGGAGAAAATAATAGGCTATGAAATTGCAGCTTGGGACACCATGCAATAATTCAGACTGTCAATCAGGATGACTTAAGTCACCACATTGTAAGGCAGAGGCTGTTATTGAGGCGCTGTGCCCCAAGTTAGCTGAAGACAGAAATGCATTGGGTATCAGTTTTAGAATCAGACTAGGTTCTGGAGCTTGGTTGAAAAGTCAATGAACAAAGTTACGAAAGATGAGGGATGGAGATGGGGAGGAAGCAGTGCAAAGAGCAGCAGCATCTGGAAGGTGTATCTAGTACCAGTGCAGTATGCCTGTGTGCAGAAAATCTCAAGAGAATGGAAATTTTTAAAGTACTCTGAGAAGAATTACACATCTTCTCTCAAATACTATGCTGATTTATAATGGGAAAAATGCCATCTAGCAATCTTAACAGTATTAAGCAATATGAAGTAGGAAAAACTATGACCAAAATAGTGCTTTCTTTGCACATTATTTAGGCACAAAAGTCACTGCCATTTAGCATCTGACACTGTGCATGTCATGTCTCAGCTTTGTCATTGTCTACCTGATAGGAATATCTCCATGTGTCAGGTATAAAACACATGTCATTGAGCTTTCTTAGGATCCTGGAACATTTTCATGGTTTAAAATATGTGCACATAGACTACAATGACAAACCTCTTTGTTGTTTAGGGAAGAGTTTCCCTGACAGCAATAACAGCAGCTCATTAAGAGAATTCTACCTGTTTAGATTTCAAGTCTCATGACTGCTGTGACAGCCACCTCAGGAGTGTGTTCCAAATGAAGGCACGTGCACAGTACAGCTATTTGGCTAGGAAAACACACACACACACACAAAATATAGCAATACTGTCCATGTTCCTAACACTTTTGCAAGAGGCTCATTGCTTCTAAGGGAAAGTGCAAAATATTGGTCATGCACACAGAAAAGGAAGTAGAGAACTGGAGAACTACAATGGAATGCTGCGTTTACATACATTACACAGGCATCAAAGATAGCACATCATTGGGAGAGGTGAACACCTGAAATCCTGGCACTTTGGAGAGTAATGTAGAGGTGCTGTGAGGGCAAAGCTGACCTGGGGTACGTAGTGAGACCCTCTCTCAAAGCGAACAACTCCATCTCTTTTAAAACAGCTCCACAAGCTGGGCCTGGCAGATCAAAACATAAGCCCATGGGGGATATTTTGATTCAAACAATAACATGTGACCTTGGAACTTAAACATAAATCATAGGGAACGGGACAATGAAGCCCAAATCAAGCTTTCATTTTTTGAAGTCTCTGCTCAAATTTTCCCTCAAATCATTTGCTAAATGATTCTTTTTTTGTTGTCTCTTTTTTTTTTTTGCTTTGATTCTTTAAAAAAATCATTTGTTCTTAATTTATTAAATGTGGATATACTTAGTATGAGTACATCATGAGTTGATACCATCCTTTCCCTCATCCCTGCCCCCCCTCCACTGGGGGCCCTCCTAGTGAGGATGCAGGTATTCCCCATGGGGTTGTGGGTTATGTGGTTGTGGGAACAGCGATCAGTAGTTGGGTGAAGGCAGTGCCTCTGAGCATCATGTTCCACTCTGTGGCTCTTACAATATTTCTGCCCCCTCTTCTGCAACCCTGAGCTGTGGTGGGTGTGTTTTAAGTCTACTTCAGTGATGAGCTCTTGGGAGCCTCTGGATCTCTGCTTTGGTAGGCGTTGAGTGTCCTCAGGATCTGTCTCCTTCACCCTGGTACTGATTGTCAGGTTCACCATGGAAGCTGCATTCTTATTCGCCTCCCCAGTTTCTTTGTGGTTTCAGCTGGGACTTGGCTGAAGTGAGGGGTAGTTTGCTCCTTGGGTCTTGCAACCTTCTGAAAGAGAAAAAAACAGACTCTCCAATGGAGAGTGAAGTCGACACAGGTTAACCAGGATAAACCTTATTAATTTAGGTAGAATTTGATGGATGTAGCCCCTCTTTTAGGGAAAGACTAGTGGGAGTTTGACATTGGAGAGCATAATCTTCATCTCCATAGTATTCTGATCTGTTTCCCATTTCCAGATATGGGTTCCTTTTCACTGAGCAAATCTTTTAGCCAATCAGAAAGCTACTGATTACACACCAAGGTTGTGTACCACTATTGCACTTGTGCGTACACTTGTCAGGGTGTTTGCTTCTCAGTTGCACAGACCTCTGGTTGCTCATACTATTGTTTCTTTCATGTAGCATTTTCCAGCACTAGATGAGCTAACTGTCTGGGGACTGGCTCCTTCTAGATTCTAGCCAGATTACTCATTGTTCTGTGTCTTCAGCAATAGTGTCTTATCTTTTACTTCATGTGGGTAATCAAGTGCTTTGACAGGAGCTGTCTTGTTTTGGGAACCTCCTAGGTCTACACAATCAATAGCTCATTGTAGGTAGCAACTGCATTCTGGTACTGGGAGTTATGAAGCAAAGACAAAAACTTTTTAATGTTAGGCTTCATCCCATTTTCTCCAGGGTCCTTCGTTTCAACTGCTCCCCCCATGCTCTTATTGAGGGTGTAATCTTTTAGTCTATATTCAGAGATAAAGTTCTCTATGGTACCAGTTCATTTTGAGTTTAGTTTTGTGTTTTTTCCCCACCTTGCCATTCCCCATCCACCTAAGTCTTTGCATTTTTTAACTGTTTTAAGATGACATCTTAAGTGACATAGTAAATAATTTTACATCTTTCATCTATCCTTGGACATTTTCTTGTATACCAATGATTTCTTTGTCTTTTTAAAAAAAATTTGCTCATTTTTATTTATTTATTTGAGAGTGACAGACACAGAGAGAAAGAGGCTGACAGAGAGAGAATGGGTGCACCAGAGCCTCCAGCCACTGCAAACTCCAGATGCATGCACCACCTTGTGACATCTGGCTTACGTAAGTCCTGGGGAATTGAGCCTCAAACCAGGGTTCTTAGGCTTCCAAGGGAAGCACTTAACGTCTAAGCCTTCTCTCCAGCCTATACCAATGATTTCTTGAGCAGTTACTTCAGTTTTGTAAATGGTACAGTTGTATAATATATTTTACAAGTGGGGCTGCTTCCTTATTATTCCTCTTTTTCATATTTTCTCCACTCCTAGTCTAGGTCCTGAGGTTCACCAGGTTAATAGGGAGAAAACAAGTGAACAAATAATTACATATCAGATCATAGTAAAATGATCAGGAAAAAAATAAAGCATAATAAGGGCTAGAAAATGCTAAGGTAAGGGAAGAATATGGACCTAGTTTGTAACATGTGGACAAGGACAGCCATTTGATATAGTTATGTTTATGTATAAATAACAAATCAAACCATGTATAGAATGGTCTAATTGTAAAATAGAAGCATCTCTAGATGAGTTTGAGGCTCAAATAAAAGAAATATTTTAGAAGCATTCATTTTTTTTTCTCAGAGTTCATGGAATAAAAGTCAGTATAAACAGAAAAGATAAACAGACACAGGAAGAGTTAGGTAACGCAGTGGAATAGAAAGAAAGCTTCTGACATTTGATACTCTTTCTTTTATCCATTGCCCTAGAGGAAAAGTATGAGACCACAGCAAAGACCATTAAAGATTTCCGTGACTCTTTGAAGTTTTGTGAAAGGAGCAACATACCAAGTCAAGATACTTGAGACTGAGCCAGGAATGGTGGTGCACACCTTTATTCCTAACACTCAAGAAGCTGAGGTATGAAAATCTCCATGAGCTCAAGGCCATCCTGGGCTACAGAGTGAGTGAGTCCCATCCAGGTCAGTCTGGGCTAAAGTAGGCCTTGCATTAACAAAAACAAAATAGCTATGAAAAGAAAAAAAAAGTTTTCTGAGATTCTGAAATCAACTTTTATTTATGAAGTTCTATTTTTAATTATTTTTTGTTTTTTATTTTTATTTATTTATTAGCAACAGGCAGACAGAGAGAGAAAGAGGCAGAGAGAGAGAATGGGTGCACCAGGGCCTCCAGCCACTGCAAACGAACTCCAGATGCATGCACCGCCTTGTGCATCTGGCTTACATGGGTCCTGGGGAATTGAGCCTCGAACAGGGGTCCTTAGGCTTTATAGGCAAGTGCTTAACCTCTAAGCCATCTCTCCAGCCCAAAGTTCTATTTTTAAAAAACATCTGTTTCAAATCCTGTTCAGAAAAAGAAGAGTAAGGAATCAGTACATAGTACCCTTAATATCCTTTTCATAAAACAGGAAAAGCTTGATGCTATACTTATATTATATTTGGTAAAAGCAAATTCTTATGGTTACTAGATATTTGAATGTGAAGTTGACATCTCATCTTACCCTAGCTCTAATTATCCTGTTTTCTATTGACTCTCGGACAACAAGGTATGGTGTCACAAAAGAGATGCTTGATCTTGCAGTGAACAAAATAGTCATGGCACCTGTTTTCATAGAGATGACAGAGAAGTCACCACTGCACACTGGAATCACCAAGTACCACGTTCACGAATGCCAGCATCTTCAGGATAATTTTCTCACTTCCAGGATATACTTAACCTCTTTGTAGTTTAAAGTTATATTTAGTATTAATTTCTCTTTGATACATAATCAGTATAAGTATGTATTCCAGTGAAGAGAATAATCTAAGTTCACTCACCAAAGTTCACCCCACTAAATCCATGACATCTACATGTCGAGGGAAAGCAGCAGGTTTCATGTGCTGATGTCCTTCCTGCACAAATTAGACAGCTCAATGAATAGCTGAGCTGTGCCACTCAAAGTTGAGGTTCTTTCCTTTTTTTTTTTTTTTTTTTTTTTGAAAGGAAATGTTGCTGACGTAAAAGGGTTCTAGGGTAATTACAGAAGAACTAGAAACACATATAACAAAGATGATGTAGCCTCTGGAGAACAGAAAACCACAGACCCTAAGTGAATACATTTCTTTGATTTCTGAAACTCACCCATCCTTTCCTGCCAGCTGTTACTAATATGCGTGGTCCCTTGTCCATAGGTCAGTGTAGGGCCCTTGAAAACATTTCATAACAACATTTTTTGCAATGTTTCAACTAATGCTTGTCATGTTTCTTCTAAAATGTCACAAGTCCTGACTTTTGCACCAGTCACACTCAAAATGCTTCAGGAAGGTAGGAACTTGAGCAAACTCATTCTAATTGATGTAGAACAGAGAAGACATCCTTAGAGTGAATGGAGGCTAGAACAGATAAAATGCACACAGGCTACAGTGTGTGGAAATTGATAAATAGGGTGATAATACATGCAAGAAAGCATCCAGTTAGAGCCATGGCATGCATGAATATTATTTCTGGGTGTGTCTAGGAGACTGTTCCCAGATAATTGGCATTTGAGTTGGTGGACTAAGTAAAGCAGGTAGTCCTTCCTGGTGTGGATGGATATTGTCCGGGTCATTGGGGACCTGAAGAACACAGAGTCAGAGGAAGGGAGAACGTGACCTTGTATTCTGCACGGCAGCTAGAACTAGGGTACCGGTCCTCACCTTCCCTGGGTCTGGGATTTGCATTGTTGACCCCTGACATTCTCAGACCTTTGGATTTGGAAATAACTATACTACCAGCTTTTGCTTTTGTGATTTTTGGATAGTTGGTAGCAGACTGTGTGATGAAATTTCAGCCCAAGAGCCAACTACTGGTTATAACCCTTATGTATATGGTTTATATAAATTATATATGTGATACATATTTATATATTGGGATATATACATATCCTATTAGTTCTGTTTCTTTGCATTCTCTGCAGAATGCTGGCAAATATAGTATCAAACCCCTTGTAGAGGCTCAAATAACCCTCTCAGATGAATCTGAAGCTCTATGACATAATTTCCCCAAGGTTAATTATAACTTTCCTGGTTTTCTAGGAAGATGAAAATGAATGCAGAACATATGGACCCTTTCCCATGAATACAAATAACTTCAACATTCTTAACACCCACCTCTTCCACTAAACCTCAGCATAGGGCCTGCTCTTTGAGTAAATGTGGTCACTGTTCAGAAACTACTTGCCTCTCCAACTTCATTGCTTTTTAAAATATTTTATTTATTTATTTGATGGAGAGAAATAGAGGGAGGGATAGAGAAAGTGCCAGGAACTCTAACTACTGCAAACATGTTGCAAACAAACTCCAAATGCATGTGCCACCTTATACATCTGGCTTACATGGACTGGGGAATTGAACATGGGTCCTCAGGCTTTGTAGGAAAGTGCATTAACTGCTAAGGCATATCTGCAGCCCTCAACTTCATTGTTTTGATCTAGGCACAGATGTTCCTTGATGATATTACTTGGCACAAAGGGAGAGAGAATAGAAATAGGACAAGGTAGTAGAGATATGATATTTTCTTTTTTCCATTTTTTCTCTTCTCACAATATATTCATTGAATACTTATATTGTGCTAGGGCACAGGTGACAATATATCTAGAGAGATGATAAATATATTTTTTCAAAAAAAATCTTTCCAATAGTAAACTTATGAAACAAGAAATATAGTAATTTCCATTTCATATATCAGAAAACTGAAGTGCAGCAATTTAGACAAACATGCCCAATGGCTCTGACAGTTCTCACTTATCCAAAAGTCTGTGCTGTCAGGAACACTAGCTTCCTGAAACTCGCCTAGAATAGTTGAGCTGGCCCTGATACATCTCCCCAAGCCTTGCTATCCCCTGTAAATTTTTCTCTATTTTTATTTATCAACTCACCATCATTTTAGCTGTCCAAGTTTAAATTTGCTATGGTTTCTCAGAGCCTTTGTGGAGATGCTCCTAAGAAATTTCTTCTAGAATGACTCCTAACATCTGTACGACATGGACAGGACTCAGGAGAGATCTTCAGGTAGGTGGAATTATAGTGGGTAGCAACAAAAAATAAGAAAAGAAAAACAGAAGACATGAGCTAACAAAGGAAACCATGTTCCTTGATGTGAACAGAAAATAAAATCAGAAACTTCAGTGTCTTTATACCAGCTAGTGAGGAAAAGGTGAAGTTGGGTTGAGGAGGAGTTTGAACACTCATCTAACACACACTTAAGCCATGTCCCTAGCTTAAAAGGGATCAGGTTAACAAGGATAAAGCCCCAAATACCATCAGTGCAATCCTGGAGATTTAGTCATCTGGTTGTCAACAGTGAGGAGAAGGGGCTTGAAGCCAGGCCACGGCCTGCCTCAGGGACATCTACAGCTACCCAGAGCCAATAATAGTCAAGATCTGCTGTTTCTGTGACCAAAGCAATGCTCTTGTTCAATTCTCATTGCTGGGACAATCAACTGGTGAGAAGCAGCTTATAGGAGAAAAAGTTTATAGTTCTGACAGTTTTGAGGGAAAGAGTTATCATGGTGGGGAAAGCTGACCCACTTCATCGTGCACCCAAAGCATCAGAGAGAGCGAACAGTAAGCGTGAGCTGGTCTTGAACACACAGTAGACTGGACTCTTCAACCTCCAGGTCTGACGCCAGCAGTACACCTCCTACAACAATGTGTCACTGCTCAAGTACTCCATCAGCTGACTTTGTATCACCAGACTTCCATGTAAAAGTGGAAGTCCAGCATACCTAACGCTAGGTGGGCGGTAGAGACAAGAGAATCTCCACCAGCTAGCTAGCCTGGGAAACAGAGCAATAAAAGAGCCCCTGCTTCAAATGATATCAAAGGCAACAACTTGAACCTGAACATTTTCCTCTGACCTCTATGCTTTTGCTGTGGCATGCTCATGCCTATTCTCACACAGATACATGAACACACAGACATATACACACTGTACACACTCATGCGTCAAAATAGTTAAACCATGTCCTTTCAGTTTAACAGCATTGAATTTTATCCTTTGTTTGAGCAGAGAAATCCAATAACTTGACATACTTGCTATTTAACAATCAGAGCCATATTTTAAATCCAGGAAGTTTTGCTATAGTCTACATTCTAGAAAGCGTCTTTTCCTTTAAGCCATAGAAATTTCACAATTTTAACTTTTCCATTAAAATACAACATTTGGTGAGGTTTTGGGAAGAATTAAATAAAATAATGTATATGGGGCTGGAGAGATGGCCCGGAGGTAAAGGCCCTTGCCTGCAGAGCCTAATGACCAGACCACCCCAGTTTGATTCCCCAGTACCCAGGTAAAGCCATATGGACAAAGTGTCACATACATCTGGAGTTTGTTTTCATTGGCTACAGGCCCTGGTGATCCCATATTCATTCATTCATTCATTCATTCATTCATTCATTCATTCAATTCTCTCTCCTCACTCTCTCATTCTCTCTCTCTGCAAATAAACAAAAAGAAACTGGGAAGTAGTTTCAGAGCATTTAGAACAGAAAACCCCGAAACTGGTTATTGAAAAAAAAGAATGTGAGATGCAACTGGAACAAATCCTGTTAAGTAACTTCTAAAGGGCTTAGAAATAAAGGAAAAGTACTAAAGGGAAGAATGAGCTTTGATGGAACCTAAAAAAAAAAAAAAAAAAAAAAAAAAAAAAAAAGAATAGATCTAAGACTCTGACCTCTTTCTGAATGAATAAAATCTTTACAGTAACAAGCAAGAAAGTCAGACTCCAGTCTCCTTAGCACGGTGGGTGCTTTATTCATGTTCAGATGTGCAACTCCCTCAGGTTTCTGGGGAAGTCATTCATTTGTTGTCAAAGATCACGTCTAAAGACTGTTCTCATTTATTCCCTCAAAAGTTAGGAATGCAGATTCATCAAACAAAATGTACACAAGGCTGATCAATCCCAAGCACACATTTCTCCCTGGTGAGCTGACTTGTGGTAAAAGTTTTGTATTGAAAATACCCACACCATTTCCCCAAATTAATTGAAAGCATAAATCTTAAAGAATATTACACAAAGACAGTGTCAGTCTACTTTGAAAAATGCTGAATTGCATTTGGCCAAAATTCATATAGTGGAATCCTACTTCTAGTTGCTCAGAATGAGACTTATTAGATGTGCCTTTAAGGATGTAATTAAGGTAAAATGAGATGTAATGGATGGACCAGAGGGCTGAGAATATAGCTCAATATTACAGCATGTACTCTACCCCTGGTGAGGTCCTGAGTTCAATAATTAGTGCTACATTAAAAGGAAGGAAGAGAGAAAAGGAGGAAGGAAGAAAGGGTGGGAGGGAGGAAGGGAGGGAGGGAGGAGGGAAAGAGAGCCAGGAAATCAGAAGAATCACCATGGACGAGCCCTAATCCCATTACCAGTATGTCCTTATACCAAAATAAAATTAGGAGTCAGATGTGGTGGCACACACCTAGAATCCCAGCACTTGGGAGATAGAAGTAGGAAGATTAGGAGTTCAAGGTCATCTCCGTCTACATAAATTTGAGAGCAGCCTGGGCTGCTTGAGACCCTATCAAAGAAAAAAGGAAAGAGTGAGAAGAGGGAAAAAGGAAAAGAGGGAGAATAAAACAAACATAAGTTTCCCACATAAACAGTGTGAAGACAATGGAAGACAGTCAGTCATCAGCCAAGAAGAAGGACATCAGAAGCACATTAACACAATATCACTGGTTTCTAGCTTCCAGAATTGTGGGGAAATAAATTTCTATGCTTGAAACTACTTAATTTGTGGTATTTTTGTGTTAGGCTGTTATAATAGGTATAGTTCAGTGGCTAAGACCACCAAGATCATGTCTTGTTGGGGAATGAATCACCTGATAAGAGAAGGGAAGGAATCTCAACCTGCTGTATTGGTATTCACTCTCCTGGAAGGCTAGCATGAATTGTATGGCACATATCAGTTTGGCATCTGAAGTATCAGGTCAACGAAGAATACACCAGTGTTGAATTGGTGTGAGTTAGGGAATGGGGGATGAGAACCCCTGGTGAGAGTAGAAAGGGGGAGTCATGACAGGAGCACGCCATCCCACTGAATGCCCGAGAGTAGCCAGAGTCACTTTGGAGAACATAATTATGCTCTGAAGAAAGTTTATATTGTATGGAATCTTTAGACTTATGCACTTTTTTATTTACTCCAAAAAACTCTAAAGTCAGTCTTCTTCCTGGAACTGTGAAAAATCCTAGGTGCTAGTGGTTCGTTTTATGGCTAGCATGGTCATAACAAAATACCACAGGCTGGGTGGGATTGCTCAAATGACAGAAATTACTTCTTCCCAGTTCTGGAGTCTACAAGTCTAAATACAGGTGATGGAAAATTGCAGATTCTGGTGAAGCCTCCCTCTCCAGGATGTCAAGTAGTCACCTAGTCAAAACATTTTAGATGACATTTTCTCTGGGAATGTGCATAGAAAGAAAGAGCTTTGTTTTATATTTCTCTCATTATAGTCTTCAAACTGGGGCTCATCCTTAAATACACTTGATCTTAATTACTTCCTTAAAGGCTGTATCTCCAAAAATAGTTATATTTAAGGTTATGGTTTGAACATATAAATCTTAGGAAAGCACTATTTAGTATATAACAGAGACTAATAAAAATACTGATTCATCTTACAGCAATGAAGTGGGTGTCTCGCTATGGAATGTACATCACAGGATGCATGACATATATGTCATGCCTTAGGTCACTACATGATCAATCCATACTAGATAAATTATTTGTATAAAACAATCACAATTGGTCTGGAGAAATGGCTTAGTGGTTAAAGCATTTGCCTGTGAAGCCAAAGGACCCACGTTTTATTCCCCGGGACCCATGTTAGCCAGATGCACAAAGTGGTGCATCTGGAGCCCCTGGTGTACCCAATATGCCTTTTCCTCTTTCTGTCTCTCTCTCTCAATAAATAAAGAAAGAAACATTTAAAAATAAGTTTATTTTTCGATGTGTGGTGTATGCACTATGTATGTGCATATCTGTGCAGATGCACACAGCCTATTCACATATATGTGGAAGCTAGAGAAGAGCATCTGATCATGTGATATTCCACCACTCTCCTGCTTTATTTCCTTGAGACAGTCTCTCGTTGAGCCTGGAACTCCATGTTGTTGTTAGGCTGGTTGACCAGCAAGCCCCAGGTACTTTCCTATGTATGCTCTTCCCTCAGAGTTGGATTACAAGTGTGTGTAGCCATGCCTTGCTTTTCTGTAGGTTCTGAGATTTGAACTCAGGTCTTCATGCCTGTACAACAGTGCTGTTACCCACTGAGCCATCTACTAGGGCCCAAAACATATTTCTAAGAAAGATGAAGTTTGGTCAAATTAAAATCCAAATGTGGTTGCCTCACAGTGACATGTGATTCTTCAACCTCAATAACTATGCACATTTAGTTCTTTATTCAAATAACTTGTGTTTTTTTCCACTGGCAAATTGATATACCTAATAATGAAAAATGTGTGTGTATTAACCAAATATGTTCAACTTAACATTCTAGGCCAGCTATAAATGTTCTTTTCATATAACACTGACAGTGAAAGCCTGCCGTACAAGTTAAATATTGAGTTTCCATAATTAAAGTCTAAGCAGAAGAATAATTCATGACTTTATAAATCATCTGTTCCTCTTGTAGCTACTATCTGACCATCAGTAAATTACATGAGTAACATGTTTACTTACTTGTTATAGTTCTATTAAATTATTAAAATAATTTGCCTACCATGTAGTATACCATCTTAATTATATTTTTTCTGCTATAGATTTTCACTTAGCCTTTGGATAGCATCCACACTCTCAAAATGCTTTGTAGTCATTTTGTGTTTGTTTTCAGTGGCAGCCCCCTGCAAACATCTTCATGATATTGAATAAAACTTGTATCCTCTGGCCTTAAAAGAAGACTCAAAACCATAGGGAGAAAAGCTACAGTCAAGAATGGCCTCACATTATTACTTCTGTGCTAACACAATCTGAAATCCATATCCTGTCTAGTTATAGACAACACCACCACAATACTCCATTTTCATTTAGTCTCTGTCTTTTAAATTATTTGTAAAGGTTAAAAAACAAATAACTTGAGGCTGGGGAAATGGCTTAGCTGTTAAGGCATTTGCCTGCAAAGCCAAAGGACCCTGGTTCGATTCCCCAGGACTCACATAAGCCAGTTGCACAAGGGGGCACATATGATTGGAGTTCTTTTGTAGTGGCTGGAGGCCCTAGTGCGCCTATTCTCTCTCTTTCTCTCTATCTGCTTCTTCCTCTCTCTCTCTCAGATAAATAACTAAATGAAATATTTAAAAAAAATAAAAAGCAAATAGCTTGACATATATTTCAGCATTTCCAGTATGAACTCAATGGCCTGTATTGTATGATGAGCATTCTGATTCATTTTCCTGATGTTGTTCAATGCATGATTTTACATGCTCATTTCCTCCACAGCAGAGTAGGGGCAGCTCCCTTAGGAAACTGTCTTTATTTATTTAGTTATCTAGATGATACTCAAGCTGCTATCTTGAAACATTACTGAAAGAAAATGTGTCCAAAGGTCTCTAGCAAAGAGCAAGCCTGCCTTGCTATGAGCCAAAACCCTTCACATTAAATTACCAAGCAAAGGAAAAAAAAAAAAGAGTGGCCTTTGTTTTTGGACTGGTGCTTTCAAAGCCAGGCTTCTGTTGCTTGGGCCCTGTTGTTGTGGGTCTTCTTCTGACTTACAATGGAAGCTCAGTACACATGGTTCACAGATGAATGCCTTTGTGGACACTGGACAATGACAGCAGGCTAGGCTTTCGGCATCATCTACCGGTCACCTCCATTTTACATGTTGGATATCATAGAACTTTTCTTCTCCTCCTTTGATGTTTTTGGTATATTGAAGCAATAAGGAATTTACAATGAGGAGTACCTTAATCACCGCAATATAAAAGTTTGCCATATATTTACTATTAGCACAGAGAAAAAGTCATATATTTTGGCAGGTATGTTGGCACACGACGATCATGCATTCAAGTGGCTGAGACAAAAGGACCACAAGTTCATGAGCATGACTCTCAATTTTTAAAATGTGTTGTGTGTTTGTGTGTGTGCATGTGTGTGTATCTGAGAGAGAGGGTGGGGTGGAGAATTTAGCGTATTACTCCTTGGAATAAAGTACCAGATTAATGATGATAGAGTCATTTTTGTCAGATTAATTTCACTTACATTTTATCACCTTTAGTCTCATAAACATTTATAAGTATTTATTTGCTTATTCTCTGTACAGAAACAACTTGAATAAATAATCCCACAGGATCAATTCAAGCCAGCATCTGCCATAGTCCCGACTGGCTTTATAAACACCACCCTCTAGTGTTACCAGGATGCAATATGCATTCTAGCCATGGAAAACTTCAAATCCTTTTAACTATTGTACAAAGGTTGGAAATGGTCTGTCCTGCAGCAGAAAAGACGGCAAAATAAAATATATTTACAGCAATCCAATCCCTGCCAGGAAGGCACTTGTTTCAATTCTTTGGCCAGATTACTAAATTGTATTTTTAAATAAATGAATAAATATGAGACACTAAAACTGATTTCATATTCAACTTAGATACAATAACAACCAGTGTGTGTGACTTGAAGAGCCCAGTGTTAAACAGTGTCTGTTTATAAATCAGCAACTGACACCCTGTATTTTGAAGTATATACCACCTTAAAAATTAAATACCAATACAGTATTCTTGTTTCCTAAACTTTACACATAAATACTAATTTAGAAATAGAAGCACAAGGGCTTAATAGAATAAAGTGTTGAGATCTTACTATCAGGAATGCATTATAAATTGGGTCTATATCTATATAATTAGAATGCATGGAAAGAAACTAGTGAATGTCTTCCTTGCATCATTAGTTGAGTATATGTTCTCAAGCTAGGAGTTAAGGAGAGACACCATAGATGTTTCACTATAATTTAACCAGATCAAGTTTTTGTAAGATCTTTAGATTCTACAGGACATTTTTAGAAGAAATATTTTCAGCCAGATCATAGGGCAGCCATCACACATTTCTATACCATCACATAGGTGCTATTGGCCTATACAGTCAGGAATTGAGCTTACATGGGATCAAATTAGATCAACAAAAAGTGAGCCATGAGCTAATTGAGTAAGGTAAACAAAATTACAAATAAAAACTAATGAAAGTAAAAGGAAAACAAAATCCTGTAAGATTCTGTTCAGCGGAAGTCCTGAATTCACACTAGGGAATAGGCTGGGCCACTGTGGCTGTGAGCAACAGACAGGGGATTCATGAATGGCCTCACAGAAATGGTGAGAAAGGAGGGGACACACGGGAAGATCCACCCAGGAGCCCAGTAGCAATCATTTGAGCAGAGAATCTGAACCACATATAGAGCAGACCCAGGCACAGAGGAAACAAGCATGGGGTTCTGTAACTTAAAAATAGGAAATCCCAGGGGCTGGAGGATCGATTCAAGGCCACCCTGAGACAGTTAAGGCATTTGCTTGGGGTGGAGAGATGGCCAAAGGACCCCAAAGGACCCCAGTTTGATTCCCCAGGACCCACATAAGCCAGATGCATAAGGGAGTACATCCATCTGAAGTTTGTTTGCAGAGGCTAGAGGCCCTGGCATGCCCATTCTCACTCTCTCTGCCTTTCTCTCTCTCTCTCTCTTTCTCAAATAAATAAATAAATAATATTTTTAAAAAATAGGAATTGTTTTGTGTTCCTTTGGTCTTGTCTCTGTTAGAAAAGAAAGCTGATAAGGATGGTGTACCCACAAAACCCTGCTACCATTCAATTTTCTGCCCACCTACTCATTTTTCAATTTTATTTTCCTTTTTTTCATATTTGACCACATCATTTGACTGTATTCTCCTATCAATACTTTCTTTGTTCCCAAACCCTCCTTCTTTCTACTCAACCCTTTCTTCTCTCCAACTAGTCCCTCTTCCATTCTAATGACCTTTTGTTTTGCCAGCCTCCATCATTGTGTCAAAATGTTGATGAGCTGAATTTTGTGGAGGTCTTGTGGAGGGAATGACAGCCACTGTGAGATCATAAGATAATGGACACAAAGCCAGGAGATAGTGTCCCAAAGTACCCCCCATCCTCTGGCTCATATTATTCCCCACCCTGCTTCTGCAATATTCCCTGAGCTTTGGAGGGTGTGATAACAATGCCTCCTTTAGCACTGAGCACTCAATCATCACTTGTTCTCAGCATTTTGATGAGTCTTGAGTCTTCCCAGTAGTCACCATCATCTGCAGAAAGAAGCTTCACTGACCAAAGGTGAGGGGAGCACTAACCTATGGGCACAAACATAATATAAATATTAGAGAGCAGTTTGATGGGCACAACATATCCTTTTAGTCAACTAACAGTAGTGGCTTCCACTTTGGCATCCAGACCTTCCCAGCCATAGGTTTTAGACTAAATATTCAGTACCAAAGGTGAATCCTGTACCATGGAATGGGTCTCAAATCCAATCAAAGAGCAGTTGGTTACCTCCATGACAGTCATGCCACTATTGTGCTGGTGATCATCTTCTTGCTTGGCTAGTTGGTTGTGTGGCATGCAGGGTGCATCCATTGTAGAGTAAGTCCATGGATGACTTTTGTCCCCCAACAGGCTGTGTAGCACTTTTCCAGCACAATGAAAAGGGTGATAGATTTCCAGCATCATTCCAACTTGATTTTTCAGCATTCTGTGGCCGGTGATTGTCACTACCTGCACATTTTTCACTGGACCTGGGCCCTAAGAAGGACAGAAAGAAAACAGAATGTGTGTTTTGATGGAGCTGAACACAAGTGGAGAAATAGTTCTGAAAAGAGAAACATGAGCCAGAGTAATAAAAGGCTTTCTATTTGTGGGCATAGACATGCAATAGCCAAAACACCAATGCAAATACTTCCACTGTTCTCCGAGCTTTTGGCAATTTTTACTGTCGAGATCACATCTGCCTACAGAGCTCAAACCTCGAAGATTGATTCTGCCCACAGTGTAGAATGCAATCACAACAGAATTTGGTGGACTTTTTAGTGAAAAGTAGTGAGGGAGGGTGCAGTTAGCGTGACTAGACTGCTGAAGGTAAAAAGGGCAGGAAAATTTGCACTTGCTAGACATCAAAGACGATCTGATTTCTTACCTCTCTTGCCTAGTGCCCCAGACCTATTTTTCTACAAACAGCCAGGACTCCTCCTGGGAGGAAAGTCTTTCATAGGATTTAAACATTGTGGTTGGTCAAGTTCAGCTCCTGGAACTTGGTGCCAGAGCTAACCTCTTCCTGAGACAGCCCCTAGCCCTAACCAACCAGCAGGCCCTCTGGTTCACCTGAGCCAGAAGAAAGCCCACCACGCTAAGGTTATAAATACCTTTGCAAGGGGAGGGCAGGCTCTCTGATCATTTGGGAACTTCCAGCTGTGGGTGAGATTTTCCCTCAGCTGGCCTGGGCTGAGCAGGCCCATCCAGAAGGGCCCCCTAGCCCTTACTCCGCACATGGGTTCTTTATCTCTTCCAGCCTTCCACATGGCAGGAGCTCCTTGAATTTTCTGTTCTCTTTCCATGGTTTTTCCCAGGCCTCCATATGGGTGCCTTTCTTTGGCTCTGTACTTCCCTCAATAAATATAATAATTTAATAATTACCCTTTTTATTCAATTCTTTGATAAAAATAAGAAACAAACCCAGGGTTTGGGGTGAAAAACTTTTCTGGACCCTTGGTATCCATTTACATTAGAACAGAGCACACATGTATGTGCTTTGGAACTTCAGATTATGGACAGCCTTTACTTTTCAATGATTTAGTTTCCTTTAATTGATATCAATAGTGTCCCATCAGAAATACCATATTATCAGCTTGGGTTACCATATGTTTAAACTAAGCAGGAAATATCTACTTTCTACTTTCTTTCTTTATTTCTTTTTTTTTTTTGTTTGTTTGTTTGTTTTTGTTTTTTTGAGGTAGGTTCTCCCTGGAAATCACTATGTACTCAGGGCAGCAGCCTCAAACCCACATTGATCCTCCTACTTCTGCCTCCAAAGTGCTGGGATTAAAGGTGTACACCACCATGCCTGGCTTATTATACATTTTGGCTAGTGATTCAGATTGGTTCCAAACCAATCTTGATAATTTAGAAATTAGAGTTATGTTATTCACAGAAATGATAAAACAAAGTTCACCAAAACTGTCAGCTGCTGATTTCTATACTCCTAATTATAATTAACATACCAGAAACAGTAAGGTTGCTCCTCTGCGTGCTGTGAGTCAGACTCCTGGGCTTCCACGGGTCTCCTCACCCTCCTTCTGCCCTCAGCCTGTCCTCGGGGTCTCTGATGCACACATCAGTTTCTATCTTTGGCACTTTTCGGACTTGTGTTTAAGGACAAAGGCAAGGAGAAGAGGAAACAAACTAAATGAAATAGGAAAGGTCAGGGAGTGGGAGGAGAGTGTACACAGAGAAAATAAAATGATTTCTCTTGTGCGTCCACTGCAGTCTGTTAGAGTGGTGCTAAAAATGAAACTCTAAGACCGCTCTGAGCAGGAGGAAACAATGGAGACTCAGTGTGGGTCCCTGCTGCTCCCGCACTCTGTCCTGTTCTCACTCAGGTCGTTTAGTGCCTAAGTTTGCTCTACTCCTCATGTGACAGTCCTGCAAATTCATCCCAGAGAGAAGCATCATGTTCAAGACCTTATAACTGGCCCAGAATTTAGGCTGCTTTTCTACTATGGATACATAGGCACTAGATTCTGCATGAATTTCAGATCTGGGAACAGAATAATCCTGTCTTCTTGAAATCTCAAATTGGGTCAGAGAAGTGACATTAGGCAGGATGAAAACGTGAAGTAAAAGCCTAGATGGGCTTGGAGACTAGTGTGAAGATCCAATCTCCAACCTGCAAATCAAAAATAAAGCAAAGAGTAAAGTAGATACATGGGGGGGGGGGGGTATGCACACACATGTGCCCGCAAAGGCAGAGAGAAATTTCCTTTATGGCTTACATGAGGCACAAATGACCTTAAATCTAGGTTTCATGAAAGTCTGTATTTTTTTCAAAAATATTGGGGGGGTGGACTGCAGAGATGGCTTAGTGGTTAAGCCTCCTGCCTGCAAGCCTAAGGAGCCAGGTTCAATTCCGCAGTACCCATGTAAGCCAAATGCACATGGTGGCACATGCATCCAGAGTTTGTTTGCAGTGGCTAGAAGGCCCTGGTGTGCCCATTTTCTCTCTCTCTCTCTCCCACTCTCTCTTTGCCCCTCAATCTCTCTCTCTCTCTCAAGTAAATAAATAAAAAATTAAATTTAAAAATTATTTATTTGCAAGCAGAGAGAGAGAAAGAAAGGAAGGAAGGAAGGGAGGGAGGGAGGGAGGGAGGGAGGGAGGGAGGGAGGAAGGAAGGAAGGAAGGAAGGAAGGAAGGAAGGAAGGAAGGAAGGAAGGAAGGAAGGAAGGGCTCCCAGGGTCGCTGCAAATGAACTCCAGATGACTGCTGTAAAAGAGCTCCAGACACATTCACCACTGTGCATTTGGCTTTACATGGGCACTGGGGATCAAACCCGAGTGCCTAGGTTTTGCAGACAAGTGCCTTAACCACTATGCAATCTGTCCAGCCCCAAGTCTCTGTGATTTTAATTTCCCTCCTTATATCTACCTTGATTAGTGAAATTTCTCTTCCTTGTAGTATCTGCTTAGCTACAGGACTCCCACCAGTTAAAAAATGAAACTCTGTGGGCAAGACGAGAAAATGGCATTCTGCACTGTTGATCTTAAAAAAGAGGTGTTCTCCATCTTTAAGGCAGTGAGCCAACACCATTTAGAGCCTAAGTGATCTGTTCTGAATCTGTTGCAGATCTTTGACTGGAAAGAGAAGTGCCCATTCAACAGTGAAGTTACAGAATTGCCGAGGTGAGTGTCCCAGAGGACAGAGAAATATGGCTGCCTTCGTTTCACAAGGGTTAAGCCCGAAACCTCCTCCCAGCCTACCATTCCAGTGAGCTATCATCATTCTTCATTTCCAGTGAGAGGAAACAACCACTCCTAGAGACATTCGTGAGATTAAAGTATCAAATTTCATATTTTATCATTTGCTGGAACAATAAACTGAAAAAGAAAGTTTTATAAAGACCTTGCACTGAAAGTAAATCTTCCTCTCTTTCTTATCAATCACTATTGTACCTACTTTTATTACTAATAAGACATGCTATGGTTGTCTTCACTGCAATAAATTTAGTTTCACAAAAGAGTCCTATTCTAAATGTGAAGGAAGCACTCCAAACTTACTATGAAGCTGCAGTAACTGAGGAAAAGCAATAGAGTGGTGCCAGAGCAACCAGGCCAAAAAAAAAAAAAAAAAAAAAAGCTCAAACTTCATTTCAAATGTTATATCATAGACCTAAATGTAAAAATGAAAATTTGAATTTTTTATTGTTTTCAAAACATAGAAAATGTACATCACTTTAGTCATAGTGATGACTTTTAGGTATAACATCAAAGGCACAATTCATGAGTGAACTAGCTCATAAGCTCCACTTCAGTAAAAATTATAAAATTAGAGCAGGGAAGATAGTTGAGTCAGTAAAATGTCTGCTTTGCAAGCAGCAGGACCTGATATTGCATTCACTTGTAATCCAAGTACTGAAGCGGCACAGACGGGAAGATCTCTGGGTTTCACTTGCAAGATAGCCTAGCTTAGCCTAGTTATTCATCACTTGTCCAGAGAGAGATTCTGTCTCAAATGAAATGGATGGCTTTCCTAGAAATAACACCAACGGATGTCATCTGGTGTGCACATGCATGCATCACATATGTGCACACATATCCATGCACGTGCATGCACACACACATACGTTTTTAAAATTTTCGCTTTATAAGCAACGATGTCAGGAGAATGACAAAACAAGCCACAGACCAGGAGCAACTATTTGTAAAAGGTGGATTTAATAAAATCGTTATAAGAAAATAATCCAATTAAAAAAATGAGCTAAAGACCTTAATGAATACCTCATCAAAGATAAAAGAAGCAAAACAGCATCAAACTATGATCCATATGTCTATGCAATTAGGCAAATTAAAATTAATAAATCAATTCAGATATAGCTATATATTTATGAGAATGGCCAAAATGTGGAACACCAGCAATACAAAATGCAAAGAAGATGTGGATCAGTAAAGACTCTTCTCATTCAATACCAATGGAAGGGGAGAACATCACAGCCCCTTTGAAGATAGCATTAACATATTTAGAATATTCATACAACCCAAGGGAATTAAAAACTTATGGTTGAGCTTGGCATGGTGGCTCAGGTGTTTAATCCCAGCACTTGAGAGGCAGAGGTAGGAGGATTGCTATGAGTTCAAGGACACCCTGAGATTACATAGTAAATTCCACCTCAGTCTGGACTAGAGTGAGACCTTACCTCAAAAAACCAATAATTAAAGTTTCTAAGGCTCTGTGGTCACAAAAATCTGCACTTAGGTATTTATGGTACTTTTGTTTGTAACTGTCAAATCTTGGACATAATCAAGTTTTAGTAAGTGAATCAATGGGTGAACTGATTCGTAAACTGTAGATAGGCAAGACAGAATTATTCAGTGCTCAAGAGATGAGGTATCCAGTCATGACGAGACAGGAGGAATCTTAAATGCATATTACTAAGTGAGAAGAAAAGTTAACCTGAAAAAAGCTACAGGCAATATGATTTCAGCTCGGAAGACAATGAAAAGATCAGCAGTTCCTGGGGCCTGAGATTGGGAGAACAGGGAAAACAGAACAGTGTCTCCATAACACTAGAATGTGGGACAGACATCATCATATATTTGTCTTAAGTCCACCGAATGTACAACACAAACTAGAGCACATCCTAATCTAAATCATGGGCTTTGAGCATTGTTTCAACACAACATTTGATGCTGTGTCAGTAAGGGTTCAACAGCTGTAACAAGCATACCCTTCTGGTGGTATAGACTGAATAGGTTATGTGGGAATCCAGAAATTAAAAGGGAACTGGTTCCTCCCTTGAGTTTGCTTACAAACCTAATAACTCCTGTAAAAACATGAAGTCTCAGAAATAAATAAAAAAAGACTTGAAAGTTAGTATTCAACTATATACATACCTACATATATATATTATATACATATGTATATATTGCCTTAATGGCATTTTATGGATTAAAAGGATAGTGGGTTCCAGACTATGTGTGCTTGAGGTCTCAATGCACACTTCACCAAATAAGAAGAGATTACACGTGTTTTCACCATGGCAGGCTATAGTGAGTTCCCACAGAGAGAACTCTGAACACTGACTAAAGACCACTTTGTGCATGGCTTTTAATTCTAATCAATCTAAATTGAATCTAAAAGTTAGTGAAGTCAATCAACTTTCTAGCTCCCTTTATATATCATTAGCCCTCCTTCTCAGTAATTTTCTGCCACTCATTTGAGTGATTATGCACAATAATAGAGTTATGAAGAAGCAGCTTGAATTCTTGAAAAATGTAGTTGCAAAGGTACATAGTAGAGAATTCATTAGGTGGACATGGTCTGAAGCAAAAGAAAATGATTCCCTATAAATCACTTCACCGAATACTTCAACTGCTGTCAGAAGTTCTTGGAGGAATCATGATGGAATCATAGGTCTTAAAGAAATACCTATTCCTTCCCAAGCCCAGAATAGCTATATACCTGGAGACACCATCCTCCTTATAGAAGTGGGCATACAATGCCCTTGTGCTTCAGGTTTCTTATAAATTAAGTCCTCAATTATTTTATTCCTTAAAATCACCTCAAACATACCAGATCACAGTCCTAGGTTAGTGTCATTACAGTGCTATACATTGCCATCTTTTGATGTCTCTTTGCCACCATGCCACCAGCCAGCAGCATGTATTAACAAACCTCCTCAGACAGTAGACTGGACTTCATCTTTCTAAAGTAGGAAGCTGAAAGTTGAACATATCGAGACTCGAAAGAGTCCTGTGACTTGAAAGCTAAGATATTTTTTCATTAGAATGCATACATAAATTCTTTAACGATACCCAAAATATCTGGAACCTATAAGTCAATCACGAACATTGCTACAATGCTACCTATGATTAGCTTTAAAGGATAAAACGTTAAACTGAGGATTATCTTGATTTTCAGCCTTTAGTAAGATTTAGCGGTGTAGAAACACCAACCCATTCAAATAATGATTTATCTTCCTTGATTAAAGGTAAAAGGCACCTTATGCAGATCCAAATGCAGTAATTTAAAATATAAAGACTAACAGAAACTTTAAGTAGTAGGAATGAAAAATAATATGAAAGTTCCTGAAGCTCTGGAGTGGTATTCCACAAAGGAAGAGAGAATGGTGGAGAAAACAGGGCTAGAGAGACTTGATCAGATCCTACATATCATCCAAGGTAAGCCCTGTTGAATAAAGTCCTGTGGTTCTTTAGCAATAAATGCCTAGCAGAGATCCAAAATAGTCTTGTCACAAAGAGCGCCAGACTCCATAAAGGCTTACATGATAGCAAACTTGCAATGCATTCGTTTAGCTCTTTTTACTCCCATGATCTTCCAGCCTGCAAATCCATAACAAGCTTAGCACTTCAGAGCTCTTCCCTCATGTCTTGCATATCTCAATGATATTGCTTCCAGTGAAAACAAGAAATAAAACATTACCCTCCACGGAAGATGGTAGTACCTTTAGAAAACTGTATCTCTTTATTTTCACAGTTATTAATCTTGAAGAATATTAGGGTGGAGTGACTGTAATGTATTCACAAAAGTACAAAACTGCACAGACACACCATTCATTGATGACCATCACTGTTAAAATGATACTAGTCACATGGATTAGTGTTGCAGAAGAGTCTTGACAATCCATACTCTCTCCAAGTGAGCTCTGATGAAGGTATCCAATTTCTCTGTGGGGTTCAAAAGTAATTTCTTGTCTGTTTCTCTCAGGATATATAGAACATAGTTTGATTGGAGTGTATAATGTAGAAAAATAAAAGGCTAGGAGGGAAATGATGTGGTAATAAAAGATTAAAAGAAAGTCATTGAAAAGGATGTAAAAGAAACTATTAGCAGAAGTGGCTTTTGGATGAGAGGAAATTGGGAGTGCAGGGGTAGATGAAGGAACTTTTTTTTTTCTACTTTAAGGCCTTCTATCCTAACAGTTTTAAACTCTGCATGAGTCACTTGCATAATGAAATCAATGCCTCTAAAATGTTGCAAGGAATATCTTTGGACATAAAAAAAGTAGTAGTGTTTTACAGAACTCCTTTTGGGTATCAGCAGCAACTAATGGATATTCCTCTGATGTTTATTCTTTAAAAAAATGAAGTAGGGGCTGGAGAAGGACTCAGTGATTAAGTCACTTGCCTGTGACCCACATTCAATTCCATAATACTCACATAAATCCAGATGCACAAGGGAGTGCATGTGTCTGGAGTTTATTTGCAGTGGCTGGATGTCCTGGCATGCCCATTCTCTCTCTCTTTCTCTCTCTCTCTCTCTCTGCCTCTTTCTCTCTCTCACTCTTTAATAAATTAATTAAAAATAAAGCATATATATGGCCTTTTCAAAAAAAATTATCATTCCATGAGTGACAGTAAAGAAGTACAGAAAGCACATAAAATATACTCCATGTGGGCTGGAGAGATGGCTTAGTGGTTAAGCGCTTGCCTGTGAAGCCTAAGGACCCCGGTTCAAGGCTCAATTCTCCAGGACCCACGTAAGCCAGATGCACAAGTGGGCACATGCATCTAGAGTTCGTTTGCAGTGGCTGGAGGCCTGGCACTCCCATTCTCTCTCTCTCTTTCTCTCTCTCTCTCTCTCTCTCTCTCTCTCTGCCTATTTCTGTATCTCTCTGTCTCTCTCAAATAAATAAATAAATAAATAAATAAATAATAAAATTATATATATATATGTATATATATTCCATGTGAAAGATGGGTGCTCAGAGACAAGGATCTGCTGAGCCATAAATGGAGCTACTGCCCTCTCGAATTTCTGTCAGCAATACTCCATTGTTTACGCCCCTGGATTAGGAGATTCTATTTATAGCTGTTAACTAGAGGAACACTAAGTACAATTAATGTGTGGGAGAGGGGTGGGTGGTATTTGAAAACTCTCACTACCATTCAAGAATGAAGGAAAGTTCCTTGACAATGACACAGAACTGGATACTTCAGATTTGGTGGCAGTTGATAGCAGACTGTGCAGGGTGGGTGTGCCCTGAATAGGGAAAACATTATTTCGCCTTCTGAATATGAAAGAGAAAGTGTTTTTATACAATGACTGACTGGCATAAGATCTCTATCCTTGAAAACTTGAAACAGATGTATTTTCATCTAAATCAGCATCACTTAAAGTAGGGGGAAATACCATTTATTAAACGAAATGCTAATAAAAGAAAGTAATAATGAAAGTATGACTGCCAGTTTATTCTCCATCCCGCGTATACACTACTGTGATCTAGCTGGCGATTACGTAGATTTGCAGGTGTACACATCACTAACACATGCATTCTGAATTCAGACGCTTTCAAAAAACAATAATGTTCTGGCATGAACCGAACCCGTACATTACTGGTTGGATGCTTTTAGCCTGATATCGTCAAACATCTTCCACATGAAAGCAGGGGGTGAGGGGGAGGTGACCAGCCCCCTTTGACAAGGACAATGTGCATTTGCGGTTGTAGCTTCCAAGATTTATTGAAATGATGAGTCACACCATAAGTGGAATTTACTGTTGTGGATATTTGACCAACCTACAGCCCTTGCCTGTGGTTGGCTTTAGTTTTACTCTGTATCTTCTTCAATTTCCATTTCAAAGGGACTCCTTTCTTACAGTCCACAGAGGAAGCTGTCTCGGTGCTGATTAGCACTGCATTCAGGCTTCTGCTGTGTGTCGGTGGACATCAGTGCAAGTTCTCATTAATTAAACAGAAATCAGAACATGGGGAACAAGTGGCCTGCTGAAAGTCACGTTAGACCAAATTATCTGATTCTAATAGTAGCTAGACAATGAAAGAGCTCTCCTCTCTCTACACCCTGCTTTTTAGAAAAGCAAGGGAACACTTCAAGGCCAAGAAAAGATAATAAGCCTTCAAAGGGGCAGCAGAGAGTGTATTCTTCCAATTATCTGTCTCGTTATGAAAGACTTTCCGTTCTGATTACTTTGTATTGGCTTTTAGTGAGCTGAAAGCAGTTTCACCTTGCTCTGGCAACATAAGAACTGGAATCCTCAGTTGGAAAAAGAAAGAAAGAAATGTGTACAAGCCTTCATTATGTAAGCCACACCTTCAGTTTCGGACCTGACCAACAGTGTGAAGAGCAGGGAAACACAAAAGAGTCTATTCTTTGTGCCCACCAGAGACCAGGAAGTGATGAATTCCCCCCTGGACAGAACTTATATCTAGTTGGTTCCAAACCCAGTTTCCAGACCAAAGAACCTTGGAGAGGTAGATTTAAGCTTGCTTTGTTAATAAAATGATCGGCTTACCTCCAAAGCTCCAACCAGCTGGCCTTGTTCTTTCTACTCTGTTCTGGGCCAGTTTTGTAGCAAAAGGATGTTTGTTGTTTCAGAAGCTATGAGGGAAACTTGGAAACCAAATAGTTCAAAATACAGGCTTTTGCATGCCAATGTCCCCAGCACTCATCCAGCCTCCACAGATAATTCAAGGCGACAAATGTCCTAAATAACTGAGTATGTTCATCCCTTACTATGACACTTGGACTTTAAAACAGCAGACAATTCTGAAAAAAAGAGTAAATTAAAATTAACAGTCATTAAAAACAGGAAAAACAAACAAGTCTCCTTTGTTCTCTGTTTTGAAAATGAAGGCAGCAAATGAAAGAAAATAGGGTTGTGTTGATTGGGAAAGAGAGAAAAGCCAGCGAGGCCAACAATCCAGAGAATTATGCTGTACCTAGATGACTGAAATAAATACTAAACTATGAAAAAAGTATTATTTCTCCTTACCTTTCTCATGGATGTTAGCATGTCTACTGAGCTGTTAAGGTTTCTCTGTGTAGGACCAGAAGAGCGGTTATAAATGGGGAGATACGTCTCCTTCTACATTCTTTCTCATCCCAAATGCAGCAATGCTCTTGCATCTTGTACTTTGAAGAATTCTCCTAAAGACAGCAAGTAATCAAGGTTTTGCTTTGTTTTTTAATTTGAGAGAGACAGATTGAGAGAGAGAGAATGGGCATGCCAGCTGCTTCTCAGCAACTGTGAACCAACTCCACACGTGTGTGCCCTCTTGTGGGCAAGTACGGCATTGCGCCCTTGCGTCATTTTGCATCTGGCTAAACGTGGAACCTGGAGACTGGAACAGGCACTCTTAGGCTTGGCAGGCGGGCACCTTAGCTGCCAAGCCATGTCTCCAGCCCATCAAGGTTTATTTTAATAGGGGAGAAATCAAAAGCAGAAAGTCAGGGCACTCAGACTGGAGAGCAGACCACGTGTAACAGCAATAGTAAAAGATCACCTCTAATATCTCTCTTATAATTTTGGTCTACCATTTATTCTCCCTTTCCTTGAATAGAGGCTTTCTTAGACTCTATCTTTACACAGAATTCCATCTTTACAATTAGTCGCATTATTTGCAGGGATGTACAGAGGTATAGCTGACCTTAAAGTTACAAAGTTCACTAGAAGAAAGGGCTAAGGTGCTTTGCAGGTAGGTGTTCCTCAAGGAGAGGCTTCATGGAAAACCTGCCAAGACAGTTTTGCCCCCACAGCCTTGTCCTTCCTCTTCTTTAACCAGCTTGGCTATGTCAGACCCAGCTATGAGTCCTCCTGGTACTTGTCACCACTTCTCCTGACCTCACCATATCCCTAACATGTGTTTTAAGCAGAACAAAACTACTGGGAAAATGACGAGTCATAGTATCCCAAACCTATCACAGAACAGAATGTACACATTGACTAAATTTCTATTCACACTAGTGTCAAAATATAAATCAGTATACAAAAATCTAGAAGGGAAAAATACTGTCTCTTTATAAAAACACTTGTGTCTTTAAATAGTATATTTAGATAAATAACACTTATGGCAAAATAATATATGGTTCCTTTTAGTATGGAATGTCTTGAGACATTATTGGATTATAGATCTTACATGTTCTATTAATTCATTTTTTTTCCTTTTCACTCCAGGAACTTCATAATTCCTCCTTCTGTATTTCCTTCACATATTTGACTGCTTATTCTCACTTTTTAGACTTGAGCTCAGAAACATTCATCATTTAGAACATGCTTAGTGAAATATATAACATTACCTGGTATTTCAGCCATTTAGAAATTAATGGCCATTTTGATGCTAGATTTATGCATTTTTTTCTGAGTGAAAAAGCTTGAAATAATTTCTTTTCCTTTGTGTTTTCAAAGGTTCATTCAAGTTTAATGGAAGTTTGGACTAAAATTATTTGCCTGCCTAAAACAAGACCCAAGAAATTTCTGGTCTTCCATTCTTGGATTGTAACATCCAAAGTGTGAAGATGTTTTTCTGTTTGTGTTACACAGGATTGTAAATAGAAAACTTTCACTTTCTCAGCTCAGATTTCTTAGTGTAGACAATTATAATTTAGTTGACAACTAAATTATACTGTACTTAAAGATTATAAACATCTGTAATTGATCCTTTGCATAAAAAAATACAATCCCCTTTTCTCTTTTCCTGAAAGTCTTAAAGATGTGACTTTCTCCACAATTTCCAGTTCTGCTTCATATTCTAGACAGTGATTGCACTGTCCCATGTACAGACTTTTCCTTTTCAATCACTGTTTTACAAACCTGCTCTTTCCTTTTTTTTGAAAAATTACTTGTTTATTTGCAAGCAGAGAGAGAGAGATAGAAGGGAGACAGACGGAGAAAGAATGGACACACAAGGACCTCTAGTCACTATAAACGAACTCTAGATGCATGTACCACCTTGGGCATCTGACTTATGTGGGCCCTGGAGAATGAAACCTAGGTCTTTTGGCTTCACAGGCAAAAGCCTTAACCACTAAGCCATTTCTCCAGCCTCCAAATCTGCTCTTTCTATGGCACTATCTTAACCAATGGGTAGTTGAATTATAAAACATTCTAGCTTGAAGGGACATTAGACAGAATTTCATGCAGTTTCATATTCTTCCAGACATAATCAAGAAGTTCTCATCATTTGCTAGAATTTAGTTGAAATAATTATAGACTTCAATTAATTAATTGGTTGGCCCCTGGAATTCATTACCATAGAACTAGTCATTTTCCAAGGAGTCATGTTGCCTTTTACTTTTTATGTTTCTGCATTGAAATTTGCATGTCATGGATTAGGTCATTGATCTGATATTTCTTTATTCACACATATTCTTTCAGTAGAAGGACTATAATATTTGAGTGGGACTAGGTTGTAGTAGTGCTCAGATATTTCTCCCCCATCAACTGAAGGTATAACTCAGTAGCTAAACTCTCAGCACACTTGAGAATAGAAGGATAAGTGCAGAGGTAACCACAGTCAATGGACATGCCCTCTAAGAAAACCCAGTCGTAGACAATTAGAAGCAGTCAATGAGAATGTTGCAGAGGGCATAAAGGGACAGGGTCAGTACTGTTACTGTGGTGCTATATTAGAACTATGGGTTGGAATGGAAAGGACATACGCATAGAAAGAATATCAGTTACTATCGGAGTAGTGAAAAGTAGAAACATTTAAAGGAAATCGAGGAGAGGAGCAATTAAAAGGAAGGAAGAGGGCTGGAAAGATGGCTTAGCAGTTAAGGCGCCTGCCTCCTAAGCCTAAAGAATGCCGGTTCTAATCTCCAGCAGTTCCAATCTCCAGGTCCCACATTTAGCCAGATGCAAAGTAATGCAAGGGCGCAATGCCGCACTTGACCACAAGGGGGCGCACGCATCTAGAGTTCGCTCTCAGCAGCTGAGACACTACTGGCGCTCCAATCTCTATCTGTATTCCTCTCCCTCTCTCTCTCACTCTGTGTATCTCTCCAACAAAAAAAAAAAAAAAGGAAGGACGATGATAGAGCAGGGACAGTGAATCTTGTTTGTCAACCTGATGGGATTTTTATTCACCAGGAAACAAGTCTCTGAACATGTGTGTGAGGGACTTTCTAGATCATTTCATGGCCTGCTGTCCAAAACTGAATAAAAAGCAAAAGACTTTTATTCAGTATTCACTGCTCTCTGCTTCCTGACCACAGACACAGACCACCAGCTTCTTTGAAACTCTTGCCACCATAGCTTCCTCATCATGATGTAAACCAAAATGAACTTTTGCTTCTTTAAGTATCCTTAAGGTATTTTTTTCAAAGCAATAAGAAACATAATTAATACAACATCCCCAGGAATGAAAAGAGAAAGAAGTAAAGAAACTCAATCAAAAAGCTATCCCAGGGAAGCTGAGGAAGGGATAGCTCCAACTCTAAGTCAATGTGTGTTTCTTGTGAAAGTCCATCATAACAATGCAAAGGGGGCAAGAGAACAGGGCAGCGAAGAGATGGTCCACTAAACTGAAATTATAAGTAAAAAATGGAAGTACAAAAGAGAAGGAGAATGAACCAAGAAGAGATGGAGAGTCCATACACACTTCCTCACGTGTTCATGAGTATCAGGCCTGTCTCTGCTCACTCCCTCATGTGAGTACAGTGCTAAGTCGACAGTATTGAAGTATATTAATGATGTTGACAAAAATACTAGGTTTCATGTGCTAGTTCCATACATGCATGCATTGAATGTTGATCATATTCATCTTGTAAAAGTCTACAATCACTGGAAAATAAAAAAGAGCTTACACTGAGAATGTCACTGAATCAGTACCCTTCTCTAAAATAAGCACCTCTAGAAATGTTTCCCCAGGGTCTACCTAGAAGGTGCACTGAAGCCAGTGCAACTATGGTCAGAGGTTCCAGGTCCATCACTAGCTTGCAGAAGATCGTGGGAGCAGCTTTCTTGTGATCCTGCATTTTCAGGCATGAAAGAGAGTGTGGAGTCTTTGTACCATGGTTCCAGAAAGCTTCTGAGGTCAGTAATGTGGGGCAGGGTAAGAATCCCTGGAAGGAAGCCCTGAGAGGCCACTGCCTGAAGCTGTAACACTGAAGCCTAAGTTGTAATAGAGACCCAAGAATGTTGGAGATGCCAGGACTGTGGGTAGCGTATGAATAAGAGCTGCATGCATGAAGTGGGGCCAGACAGAAAGGAATGTGGCAGAAGTGGAGGGGTGGAACTACTCAAGCCTTTTGGAGCCTAGATGATTCCATCATGATTCCCAGATGCTGGGCATGGAGCTATAAGCCATGGTGTTTGCCTCCTTGAATTTTAGTCTTTCGGGAGTTGAATCTTTCCTTGTTATTCCCGTTTCTCCTTTTTAGAATGGGAGTGTTTACTTGGTAAAGGCGTATGACTTGTTTATTAATTTTATAGGAGCTCTGAGTTAGGAGCTTTGAGTCTCAGAAGAGTCTGGACTTTTAAATGGTGTTGAGACAATTAAAGACTATGGGACTTTTGAAGTTGGACTGAGTATATTTTGCAGTCTGGGCTATATGATATTTTATACAGAGAGAAAGAAAAAAGAGAAAAAAAGAGAGCAGGAAGAAAAGAAAAAGAGGAAGAAGAAAAGAGAGAAAGAACAAAAGTAAAGAAAGCAAGAAAAGAATAAAGAACAAATGAAGAACAGCTTTTACAACTTCCAATTATAAACAAAGCCATTCAGAACCACATTATAGCATATAAACCATGAAGTTCCCAGATAACTGCCCACTCAATCCAAATATCCAACATGACAATAAATGTTTTTTGCTGGGTATGGGTGGTCACGCCTTTAATCCCAGCACTTGGGAGGCAGAGGTTGGAGTATTGCCTTGAGTATGAGGCCACTCTGAGACTTCAGGTCAACCTGAGCTCGAGCAAGACTCTACCTCAGAAAACTAAAAAATAAAATTAAAGAGAGAGAGAGAAAGAGAGAAAGAAATTAGTCTTTTTGGTTTGTTTGAAAGGTTTTTCAAAGTTGTTTTCTCAGCAAATGTGCCCACTTGTACTTTGCTGGACCAAGTAATTGCACGAATTTGACATCTAGAATTAAAATTAACAACTTTGACCATGTGTCTGTAGTTGAAAATAATCCCTGTCAGAGTCTAATTGGCTTGATTTAACTGTGATGTTTTTCTGAATTGGAACAATTTGAACAACTATATTCAATTGAAAATAGCCTTTGAAGCACTCTAAATAGAGGTGTTCAAAGTGGCATTTAAATGTTTGATAAAACATGCATTTTCCGTCCAAAAGAAAGAGTATGCTTTTAAAACATTTAGTCATAGCCTCATAAGTCATTGGTTTTACCCAAACACTTTTAAAAGACAAAAGCTTTGTTTTAAAGTTTACAAAGTTTGTCAGTTTACTTTCTGAACATGTGTATTTTTTATTCTTAACTTGTCAATTAATTCACCAAAAGTGTGCCTCAGAAATGGTTAAGGTGCTTGCCAATGAAGTTTAAGGACCCAGGTTTGAATGCAGAATCCACGTAAGCCAGATGCACATAGTGGTGCATGCATCTGGACTTTGCAGTGCCTGGAGGCCCTGGTATGCACCTTCTCTCTCTCTCTCTCTCTCTCTCTCTCTCTCTCTCTTTCTCTGTCTCTCTCTCTCTGTCTCTCTCTCCCCCTTCCTCCCTCTTTCTCTCAAATAAGTAAATAATTTAAAAAATAAAAAGTATTTTAAAAGTTCACCTTTTTGCAGATCAGTGCTTGAAGCAGTGTTCTAACTTCCACACTCTATATAATTAATAGTATTATAAAAACTAAGCTCAAATTTTAGCACAACTTAATACATGTTTTAATAGAATAGATATTGAGTTTTTGTATCATATACATACTTGATAATGGATATTTTATTAATTTTATCTTTTAACTCTTTTGTGGGGTGCTGGGGATCACACTGAAGGCCTTGTGCATAGATACTCTACCACTGATCTACATTCTCGGTTCTTCTAACTTCAAGTTGAAAAAATAAACATTTACAAAAGACTGCAGCCCTGGCTACATAGCTCAGTGGTGGAGTATTGGCCTGACATGTTTGATGCCCTGGGTTCAACCCATAGCACCACAAAAAAAAAAAAAAAAAAAAAAAAAAAAAAAAAAAAATTAAGAAAGAAGTTGCAAAAATTACTATTATAATATTTTAATTACAAATACCCTTCACCCAGTTCCCAGGGTTAGCATCATGCAAAATAAAACTGTCAATATTGGAGAACTAAAATTAATACAATACTATTTGCTGGAGTTTGGATGTTACATGTTCTCCAACCGCCACTATGGGGCAAGTTTAATCCGTGAGACGTCACTATTTTGAGGAAACACAGCCTTTATGAAGTGAGGTCTATTGGGAAGTCCTTATGTGACTGGAAGTATAGTCAGAAAAGGACAGTGTGACCTCAGAGCCTTCCTCTTCCTTTCTCTGGCTTCCTGGTCATGAGGTGAGCAATTTTACTGCACGCTCATGCCATGAGACACCACTGTGAGCCCAAAGCAGCAGGATGAACCAGCTAGTCATGGGCTGAAACCTCCTAAACCAGGAGCAAAACAGATCTTCTTCCACGTTAGTTGATGGTCTCAAGTATTTTCTTACAATAAAAGAAAGCTAACTAACACATTATTTTATATTTTCCTAGTCTGGAGGTCTTTTGAGTTTCTCATATTTCTAGTGCAGGATACATTATATTTCAAGAGATTTATATTTTTTGTTCTCCCTTAACAAGAATAGCTAAGCTCTCCATATTTTCTTTGACTTTTTTTTTTACTTTTTTTATAATAAATAATACTGATCCTTTATTTTTAAAAATGATCTTCAGTTGTTTTTCTCTCTCTCAGTACTGTCATGACTGAACTTAGATTTTTCACAGGTATTTCCCAGAAGTGATGAGTCTTCTGTGCATCCTGTAATAGGTGCAGGATATTAAATTGTCCCATTGCTGATGGTGCTAACTTTGATTAATTGGTTAATCTGGTGTCAATCAGATTTTTTCACTGTGAATTTCTTTTGTTTTGTATTTGCTTTTTAATAGAAAAGTCTAATATGGGGTTAATTTCGCACTATATAATATCCTGGTCATTCACCTTTGCTCATTAATTCTAGCATGTATCTGTAATTTTCCCCTGGAACAGTTAGTTCTGATGGTGCTGCTTTCTAATGGTGACTTTCCATTTCCAACATTAATTTTGGATTACATATTTATATGAATATAAATCTTATTTTCAGATTATAATGTACTAGCATAATTTTTTATAATTTTTATAGCTGAAAATGTCCCAGACTCAGCTCTCTGATTTTTTGAGCTTTTTCGTGTTTGTGTGTTTGTTTGTTTGTTTGTTTGTTTGTTTTTCGAGGTAGGGTCTCACTCTAGCCCAGGCTGACCTGAAATTCACTATGTAGTCTCAGGGTGGCTTCGAACTCACAGTGATCCTCCTACCTCTGCCTCTCAAGTGCTGGGATTAAAGGTGTGCGCCACCACACCCAGCTAAGTGCTTCTTTACTTTGAGCAATAAAGAGAAAATTAACATGAATTGATATAGCAGATATGAGGCTACTGCCTACAAAAAGACAGGTTTCAATGGTTAGAACTTGTCCAGCATCTAAGAGAAACTTGGATCCTTGAAGGAGTCTCACCATTTTCTGATAGGAAGGGTTCACTGTGCTTAAACAGTTTTGTAGACAATGTGATCTATACCACAATTCTGGGATTTTGATATTTCCAGATATTAGGTCAGCCATACCTTAAACATCTTTCATAATATTTATGTGTTGCAAGGTTAGTCACCAGTGCAACAGTGGGGCTAGACTGATTAGCTGGTGATTAGGTTACTATAATTTTCAAATGTAGTATGCATTGTCAACTGAATGGATGAAGGTTTCCACTACAAGAATGTGCTAGCTGTTGTGAAGATGGAGGTTATGACAAAAGAATTTGGCTCTGTTTTCGTGCTCTGTCTCATATAGCCTCACTTGTCATTCTGCCATTTTATGAGTCAGTACATGAAGGAAGCCCTTCCAGAAGTCATCCCAAGTCCATGGACTTCACAGCGTCTAAAACCTGAGCCAAATAAACTCATTGTTTATACTTGGCACAGTGTGAGGTATACTGTTGTATAGCAGCAGAAAATCCACTAGCAAACAATCCCAAAATGAGCTTCCCTGACAGACAGCTTTAGATTGTGTTATTACAGACTTCTGTTGGAGAAACTTGGTCAAGCCTTGGGGTTTCTCCCGGAGGCTCATACCTGGTTTCCTTTGATTTTACTTCACACCTTTTAATTTTGATGATTTTTGTCTTATATCATTTTTTTCTGTAATAATTTAAAATGTATAACTCTATGCCAATCTCTTGAATCTTACAATGATATTGAGGCCCTCTGACATAATGCCTTACATCTTAGTCCACTATTTTCCTATACAGTACTTTATTTAAAATAAATACTATTTAATAATATTAGTTTGATAATTGGACTCACTAGTACTAGAGTATCATTGCTGCTAAGGTTTTTCATAAATAAGGTAGCTAACATATATATAGCCTTGTATTTTACTGATAACTAATTCTAGCACAAAGTCCAAATATTCATTCAATCCTAAGTTTGGAATTCTCCAGAGAGATGGAGTAGATAGATGACAGTCAGAGAGAGAGAGAGACAGATGAATAATGTTAAGCTAAAAAAATGGAACTGAGGATAACTGCATACCTTGAATCCCTACATAGCAAACCAACAACTGAATGTTATGTGCAGACAAACTGAAAGATGAATTTAGAAAAAATATTGCATAAACTATAGCTAGGTGCCAGTGTCTATCACAACTGCTGATCTTCAGCCAATCACAGGTTGGCAGAAAGTAAGATTTTATCCAAATAAGGCAAATGCTGTGTGGTAACCAAACAAACTGTCTCTTATCTCATTTCCACTTGCTATATGTAAATGCCACCAGTTCATGTTGTGAGACAAAGTTCTGAGCTAGTTCTGGATCTGACAGTGGCCAGCTGTGTGAATTGTTCATTACTCAGATAAATTCTATTAAGTTCATCAAGTTGCTGTTTTTTATTTTTTTAACTCAGACTAAAAATGTTCTTTTCTGTTTTTGTTACACTTAAAAGTATCTTGGATATCATTCAACATCACTCTGTAAAGGGCTTTCTAGTGGCTTCCACATATTGAATGACTCTCCTCTTGAGTAATTGTAAATACTTCCCTTAATAACTTGCGTCTGTGCATTTTATTAATGCCAAGAATACATATCAGAGTAAATTCCTAAAAGTGGAGCTCCTCAATAAAAGATTTAAGCATGCTCGCAGCTGTATTAACCACTGTCAAATTTCCTTCCTGGTATTTGCATTCCCAGTAACAATGTATGAGTCCTGGTGCCCCAGCTTTGCCAACTGAATATGTGATCATACTTCCTTTAAAATTGTTACCAAAAACAACAGGTGAGAAATCATATTTTTATAGAATTTTAATTTGTACTTGTCAAGTTATAAAGTTAAACACTTTTTATGTATAAAATCCATTTTTCTATTTTTCTGTGAGTTTGTTCATGTAATTATTTTTCCAATTTTTCTATAGCTTATATGATCTTTTCCCATAAACTTTTAAGAATTTTTAGTATTTCAGAAACAGTAGCTTATCTGTTATTTACAATGTAAATATTTTTCTCAATATCATCAAATATTTTATTTATTTATTTGAGAGAGAGGAAGAGGCAGAGAGAGAATGGGCACCTCTAGCCACTGTAAACTCCAAGGGCATGTGCCACCTTGTGCATCTGGCTTAAATGGGTACTGGGGAATAAAACCTAGGTCCTTAGGCTTCACAGGCAAGTGCCCTAACTGCTAAGCCATCTCTCCAGCCCACAAATGTCTTTTTTAATTTAATAGTATTATTGGCATGCAAAACTATAATACACACACACACACACACACACACACACACACACACATACATACCAATTTATTTACTGCCTCTTAATTTGAATAGTTTCTCTACACCTCATAAATAGATGCTTTCATTTTTATTCTTCCATTACTTATACCACTTTAATAATATTTTACCCCTAAAACTTTGATCCATTAAAGATGTCATTTTTTATATTTTCGTTATTTTTCTTCTTTTTTTAAAAATATTTGATTTATTTATTTAAGATGGAGAGAGAGAGAGGACATGCCAGGGCCTCCTAGCCACAGCAAACGAACTCCAGATGCATGTGCCACTTTGTTCATCTGGCTTTATGTAGGTAGTAGGAAATTGAACCTGGGTCCTTTGGCTTTGCTGGCAAATGCCTTAACTGCTAAGCCATGTCTCTACCCCAGAGATGTCATGTTTATCTTATAGTAAACTTCTCTATGTGCTCTGTTTTTGGACCTTCTCACCTTATCTTCTCCTCTTATCTGTTGCTCTATCCATGTGCCAGGACCATACATACTTAAATACAAGGGATGTGTGGTGTGTTTAGCTAATCTGCCTTCATAGTCTAACTTTTTTCAGTTTTCCTTACTTTTCTTGAACTTTATAAAAAATTTTCTAGCTACATTAAAAAAATGTTTGCTGGTACTTTTAATGAGCTATATAAAAATTATAAATCAACATAGAGCTGACAACCTAATGAAGTTGAATCATCCTGTCTGAAAACAATGTCTGTCCATACCTATGAAAACATTTATGCATACACTCAATTAACCAAAGACACTGAGTAAACTCATATATATATATATATATATATATATATATATATATATATATATATAGTCATGAAAGGGACTTTGTGAAAACAAATGTTAAAGTACTCTAATTCAGCTCTGTACAAACGGATTTTAGAATTTTGGGGAACTTAAATTTTTGTTTGTTTCTGTAAAAGAGAGGTACATGTAAGTGAGAGCATGAAAAAGAGGAGAGTAGGGACAAATGGCACATTGGAAGCTGTACCCTATCCTTGAATAACTGATTGTGATGGCCATGTCGCTGTTTTTAATTCTCAATCAGACGGAATTGAACAATCCCGAGAAATCAGCCGCCACACCCAAGATGGACTGAATAGATCATGTCCATAACAGAACGCAAGAACAGTAGGGCTGACGATGAAGCCCTGGATTTGATCATTAGCACCACACAAACCAAGTATGTTGGCACTCAGGAGGCAGGAGAATCCGAAGTTGAAGGTCATCTTTAGCTACATAGCAAGTTCAAGACCAGCCTGGGATATACAAGGTCCTGTCTTTAAAAAGTCTTTAAAGATGCTGAGAAGAAGGGATGGAGAAGTGCCCAGCACTGAAACATCTCTGTCACACCCTCCAAGGCTCAGGGATCATTGCGGAAGAGGGGGCGGATAGAATGGAAGAGCCAAAGGAAGGGTACGACTCCCTACAATGCAACTGCCCAGACAGAAATTGGCCTTGATATCCATGACCTTGCTGTGCCTAGCAATACCTCCGCAAGACCCTCATAGTAGAAGTAAAAGAGGATGACATCATATTAAAAAAAGAGACTAATGGAGAGAGGGAGGGGATATGATGGAGAGTGGAGTTCTAAAGGGGAAGGGGGGGAGGGGAGGGAAAAATACGCACCTTTGGTATGTAAGTATGTTTTGTTGTCAATAAATATTAAAAAAAAAAAAAGTCTTTAAAGAAATGAGGATGCTTCTTAAAATTCCAAATGATAAGCCGGGCGTGGTAGTGCACGCCTTTAATCCCAGCACTTGGGAGGCAGAGGTAGGAGGATCGCCGTGAGTTCAAGGCCACCCTGAGAATACATAGTGAGTTCCAGGTCAGCCTGGACCAGAGTGAGACCCTACCTCGAAAAACCAAAAAAATAGCCTTTTATATAGCCTTTTGCACATTGAAACACACCACTCAGGGTAACATGAACTCATATTCCAAGGCTATGGCTTAAATTACATGCATGCATATTGCAGTTTAGAGGGGTGATGCCAGGGAACTAGAGTCACGATATCATAAATGTTCTTTGTGAACTCATGACTAGTTCTTGTCTCAATTTTAAGAAACCCAAATCAAAATTATCAGCCAGTCTTAAACATACTTTATAAATAAATGCCATTATAAATGAAAAAAAAATGATCCTGTTGCTCAAAAAATTTCAGATATAAAATTTCAGAAACAAAGCAGAGAACCATGGAAGTCACCTGCAATCTGATTTAATGAAATCAGTAGGGAGGAGATTGACACAAAACAGAGCAGTCCATCTGCAAAGAGATGTGGCCTGAATGTAGCTTTTTCCACCTGTCAAAAGGAGAGAGGAGCCTCCAGATAGGGTGACCTACGTATTACGTTGTTTATGATTGTTTCTTCCTTGCAACCGTTCCCGGATTTAGGATCTGCAATTCTCAGTCGTCACAATGGAATCAAAGCATAGATGGCGAAGAGAACTCTCTTTTCTCTTCTTCCCTCCTCCTTTGCTTGCTATATCTTCTGCTATCTTCTTTGGCTTTCTAATTGGTCCTTTCACACATTTCTTTTTCTCTCCAGGATTATGCCTTAGTCTTTCAGTGATACTAAGAGCATTAATTAGTCTCATTACATGTTTTAGTGTGAATAGACTTTTGAATTATCTACTTCAGTAATTTCTAATACTATTGTGTCACCAACATGCCAGGAACACCGTTTTGCTGATACTGATCCCTTGGTCCCAAATTCAGAGAGTCTTACAAGTTGTTCTGAGTGGGGTCATCACACTATACCTTCAAATTCTCCCTAGTGGCCCTGAGATGCAGCCAGGGTTGATAACAGTGACTCAGAGCACCTATACTTCTGAACTAGTTCAGGGCCAGAACATGTAAATTAGCTTATCATAGGCTGTGAAAATTCTCTCAGCCCGTATCCTTTCCCACTCAAATTTGTATTTACATTTTCTCTCTTATACTATGTCATTCTATTTGACAAGCATAGACTTGTGGACGTCACTTAGCCACAACATCACACATCTTGGAAGTGAAGCGCCAAGCCTATACTATGTAATCACCTTTAAAATATACTTTTGCCTCTTTAATTTTATAGATAATCTGTATTATATATTCAGTTAACTCTCCCCAAATATATGTTTTTGATTTTGCTTATAGGTGTATCCACTCATTAATAACAAGATTATTAAATTCTAATTCAGGAGAATTTTTCACTATTAATATTTTGGAAGTAATATGCTTCCTCTCACCTCATATCACATAATCCCCCACCCCATCATAAATTTGTTCCTTCTAAAACCTTCACTCCCGTATCCTTCCTTCACCTGAACAACAGGAACACAAAATAATTGGTAAAGTCTTAATAATTCAAAAAGATTGTCTGAAAAAATTGCGAAACATGACATAATATTTTACTTTAAAATTATCTGTATAAGAAAACATATTTGTGTGAAATGTTCCTCAACATTAAAAACCAACATCAAAAAATAAACTGTGAGCGCCATCTCCTGGAGAGAGCTGGACAGCCTGTATAGACCTTGCTCACTGGCCTTCATAGTATTTAGCTTTTAGCTTTTACTTTATTTATTACTGTTTATTCATAATGTTCCTTTGATAGTGTTAAAAAGCTTCTATAGTAGATATTAGAAATGACTGTTTTAAAAGCATGAGAGTCAAAAATGCACGCCGGGTAAGCAGGTGTGGAACAAAGAGGATACATGAAATAACAACAACCATGTTTCCAACGGAGCAGCAAAGAAGGACCGATCAGTTTAGTGAAGAGTTTAGAAAGGGGCAAATGGTGGTTTGTTTATGATATTTTGAGTTGCCTCTAAGACATCTGTGTGAGTTATGAAGTATGCAGCTGGATATGAAAGACTCTTGCTCATGAGTGCTAGGCTACTTCAAAAGGAGTGAAGGGCATGAAAGGACAAGAGGACCCCACGGAGAACCCCGAGGAGTGTTTGCATTGAAAGGCTGGTCAGTGTCTTCGTTCATTTGTGGATCTATGACACCATACCTGGGGAGGGGGTATTTATAAATAACAAAAATTGTTTCTCACGGTTTTAGAGGCTGGAAGTCCAAATCAAGGTGCCATTAGGTTTGAGTCTAGGACAGGCCCAGTCTCTGCTTCCAAGATGGCACCAGGAGGGAACAATGCGTCTTCAGTTGGTAGATGGCACAAAAGGGGAAAGGGTCTAAACAAGTTCCCTCCAGCCTTTTTATAAGACACTAGCTAGTTACTTACAAAAGGCTCCACCTTTAGTACCACCACAATTGGGACTAAATTTTAATGCATGAATCTTGGGACATTCAGTAAAAGGCAGGCAGTGTAATGTGCATGACCTTTAAAGACACATTTTTGTGTCTTTGTTTACATACATGTAACTTAATTCACTGTTTTAAGTGCCCCTCAGATCTCTAATCAACAGTTCCAAAACACGTTGGAACCACCTTATACAGACAGGTAAAAAATTGCCATGTGATCTGGGAGAATTTAGTTATAAGTGGTTCACAATCACTGTGCCTCGTGTGAAGGGGAAGCTCGCCGAAGAAGCCTCCTCTGTGTCAGAGGTTTCACAGACTTGTGTTGCTGAGTAGAGCACTGCGGCTGTGGAAAGATGAGATGCTGCAGGTCAAGAAGAACCCAAATTATCTTGGATTATCTCAAGCCCTTTAAAATACAGCCATTTACTTTTAACCTTTGCATCTAACCTCATGGCTGTTAGATAAAACCCTAGTAATGTATTGTTAAGCTTAATAAACCTTCACTATCCCTAAAGCAAAGAATGCTAAACCATAACCTGTAACATTATATGAGGGTTTTCCTAGTTTTGCTCTAGCCTAACTAACAATGTATTTATTTAATAAATATACTAATTTATAAATGTATTTGATCTTTGTCTACAAAAATTTATATAGCCTTTAAGCTGGGCGTGGTGGCGCACGCCTTTAATCCCAGCACTCGGGAGGCAGAGGTAGGAGGATCACAGTGAGTTCGAGACCACCCTGAGACTACAGAGTGAATTCCAGGTCAGCCTGGGCCAGAGCGAGACCCTACCTTAGTTTATATAGCCTTTTGCACATTGAAACACACCACTCAGGGTAACATGAACTCATATTCCCAGGCTATGGTCACTCACATTTGACTCAAAAATAAAGGATATCCTTAATTTTTTAAAGCACTTGTTAATCTATCTCCACTTCTCTCATTATTTCAGTTCCTGAGAACAGACAAATGTCCCCTGCCCTCCTTCACTTGGCTTCTAGGCTGGCTGGGGGAAGGTCTTGCATGTCAGCTTCCCCCAAACCATCCAACAGCCCTTTTTGGTTACCTTTCAGCTATAAAGCAACTTCTGATCCTGAGAACATGCAGAGAATTGACATAATTTTCTAGCTACACCTTGTTTTCCTAGAATTATTTCGAAATTTTTTTATTTTAAAACATACTTTTGTAGTTGTAAAAATTCTTCATTCCCTCCCCCCAACCCCCTCGCAAAGAAAAAAAAAATCCCATTTCAGGTTTTTTGTTTTTTGTTTTCCGCTATGAGCTAGTTGAACTTTTTTCTCTGAGACTGCCACATTACCTCATTGAATTTCAGGTCACTTGCAATTTCTTTTTCTTAATTCTTCGGAGAATAAAGGACTGAACTCCAAAGAACTCTGACCTACTCTCACTCACACTCCCTTGGCAGCATCCAGTTCCTATCAAAATCTTCAAACACATTTACATTCAAGACAGTGACCAGAGGAAGTAGCTTTAATGGGGTTTGGCTTTTGGCTAACTGTGCAACACCCTCTTTATGAAAAATACCTTTTCAGTTTCTCCTTCAATAATATGTGAAATTTATAACCACATTGAGATTATGAGCTATAAATTGCCTTTAATCTATTGGACTCTTATGTGCCGGTGAATATGTTTTTCAAGGTAAACTTGGAAAATTATTAGTAACAAGGATAAAAATATAGATTGTGCATAGGAAAATAACAGTGTGCTTCAGCTGAGTATTTGGTTTCCATCTGTATTCTTTTTCTCTTTCAACTTTGGGGCAGTAATTATAAAGAAAATAGTTACAGCATGATAGTACTTCAGTTTTTACCCATTTACATATACCTTTTGGTTGGCAAATCTTTTTAAAAAAATTTATTTTGTATAAAATACAACAGGTACTTGTCCCCTTAGCCCAGCTTGCATTACCTTGAGAGCCCTCCTCAGTGATACTATGATATCCATTAAGGGGCAGGAAGATCTCAGTCAGTCCCTGTATGGGAGTGGGGGTGTCTCAGGGTATTCCTACCCACCCTGTGGCTCTTACAATCTTTCTGCCCCCTTCTTGCACAATGTTCCCTCAGCCACGGCAGACCTGTTGGAATATATGGTATTGGTGACAAGTCTCCTGGTGAATAATTGGCCATCTTCTTGTCTTATCAATGGATCTTGGCTGCCCTCCATTTTCTCTGCCAACTGTCCCACACATGCCAAGGGTACCAGTATGCCCCTGTCCTGCAGGCACAACTGAATATTTTTATCTATCAGAAAACATGTTATTTCTCCCCATCTGTGCAAACAGCAATGCCAGTTGCTGGTGCTTCTTTAAGTGAGGAAACTATCAAATATTCTTCAAACATCTTCCTTATCCTCACTTCATGAAGATTTCTACGGCTATTTCAGATCTCTTTTTTTTAAATTTTTTTTATTATTTTATTTATTTTTGGAGAAAGACACAGAGAAAGAAAGACAGAGAGGGAGAGAGAGACGGAGACAGATAGAGATGGGCGCGCCAGCAGTCTCTCAGCTGCTGTGAACGAAATCCAGATGCGTGCGCCCCGCTTTGTGGGCAAGTGCAGCACTGCACCCTTGCGTCACTTTGCATCTGGCTAAATGTGGGACCTGGAGATTGGAACCACTGGAGATTGGAACCAGCGTTCTTAGGCTTAGGAGGCAGGCACCTTAACCACTAAGCCATCTCTCCAGCCCTTTTTAAAAAATTTTTTTTCAGATCTCTTTTTAGTCAATTTCTTGTTTCAATGATGCCTTTTTACCATGATGAGCATGTGTGCTGTGAATTCCAGAATAATTTTTAATGTGGATTCTTACCATATGAACAGCCAGATAATTGAATTTTATAATGAGTAATACCTATTTAATGAACCAAACAGAAATAAAAAGAAATGAAATAAGTAAGATTGACAGAATATTTTGAAACCAGGCATGGTGGCACATGTCTTTAATCCTAGCACTCAGGAGGCAGAGGTAGGAGGCTTGCCATGAGTTCAAGGCCATCTTGAGACTACATAGTGAATTCCAGATCAGCCTGGCTTACAGCAAGACCCTACTTAAAAAAAAATAGATTATATTGGAAATTCTTTGGTATAATATTGTACTACTATTTTTTCTATTGACAGTTTTGGTAAGAACAAGAACTGCAAATTTTAAGCATAAAATGAGAAAAGGCAGTGGATCAGACTCTCACTGCTGACCCTGCCTGCTTTTCTAACTCAAAAAATGCAACTTTTCCTTTGTTTGTTTGTTTGTTTTTTTTTTCTTCTCTTTTTAAACTGGCTAAAGTCTTACACATGCTTGCCCTGACTCTTTGGGGCTTTTCACCTTTTTTTCAATGAATCTCCTTTTCCTTAAAACCCATAACAGAAAGTAAAAAATAAGTTTTAAAGGTTTTCTTTACAACAAAACATTGAGGGCTGGAGAGATGGCTTAGAGATTAAGGTTCTTGCCTGTAAAACTTCCAATCCTGGTTTGATTCCCCAGTACCCATGTAAAACAGATGCACAAAATGGGGCATGTATCTAGAGTTCATTAGCAGTGGCTGGAGGCCCTGGTATCTCTCTCTTTCTCTCCCTCCTTCTCCCTCCCTCCCTCTTTCTCCCCTTGCAAATAAACAAAGTATTTTTAAATAGACATTGAAGTCACATAAAATTCATAATTGTCATTAGTATTATAGTTGTGACTCTTTTAATTACTGAGCATGTCAGTTTCACATTGTGTAGCATGATTTTAAAATAATTATAAACCCTGCTGATATGGGTGCACTGGTACCTGCAGGTAGTCTCAGATGTTTGGGAGGTTGAGTTATAAGGATTGCTTGAGACCCAGGATATTGAGACTAGCCTGAAAATCACAGAAAAACCACCCTCTCAAAAAACAATGTAAATTACATTCAGTACCCTCAGATCATTCTCATAAATGAAGACAGAGATTTAAATAAAATGGACATAAAAATACTAGTTAACTTTGAAAAATCTGAAATTAAAAATAAATTTGGACTGGAGAAGTGGCTTAGTGGTTAAGGCACTTGCCTATGAAGCCTAAGGACACAAGTTCAATTCTCCAGATCCCATGTAAACCAGATGCACAAGATGGTGCACGCATCTGGAATTTGTTTGCAGTGTCTAGAGGTCCTAGAATGCCCATTCTCTCTCTCTCTCTCTCTCTCTCTCTCTTTCTGTCTCTAATAAATAAATAAACATTTAAAAACATAAAATAAAGTTGGTCAATCTTCAGAAATGAGCAGTAGGTATTTCCTATCTAGAGATTTCAGAAATGTTCTCATTACATAGAAAACATCGTGCAAGGTTGAGTTCCTGGTAGAAGCATAGAATGTTGCCAGTACAAGTTGTGTGACTCTATTGTGTCACAACTGAATAAATTTAGGCCTTTCCCAAGCAGCAGTTCATCCAGAGTCTCACTGATTAATGCAGAGCCTAAATCAAACCATCATCCTGTCTCTGCTAGATTTCCTTCACACCTTGCCAAGGCACTATCACCTGCCAATTTCCAGTTGCCCAAGCACCTCTGGTGAGGAGCCAGGCCCTTCATCTCACTATGACTGACAATCAGCCCACAGTGACTTAGTACACAGTGTACTGTGACCCACACTTAGTCATTTGTCTCCTCTCCCAGGTTCTGCTGCCCAACCCTTACCCGCTTTGACCCTGCCTCCTCCTTCCCCCTGAAGTGCCCTATCCTTTTTCTTCTCCTCCACTAGCCCAAACCCATTAGTTCTATCTGTTAGTCAGACCTGAACACATGTTCTTAAGTGCATGTTTACCTATTCAATGGCCATTCAAGAGCAAAACAGCTGGTTATTGAACTCCATGGCAGGCAACCCATAAGAAAGAAAACTTGAAACAAACAAATTTACAGGGCTGTTTTCTTTGTTCTTTTATTTTGAACGTGCCTGAGTTAACTACCATGATTATAATGTGAATGTTTATAATTAAAATCACCTTACCTACTTTACTAAATAGGTAAATAATTTTAAAGTGGCCTTAATTTTTTAATGTTTTATTTATTTATTTGCAAGCAGAGAGAGAGGGAGAGAGAGAGAGAGAGAGAGAGGAAGAGAATGGCCATGCCAGGGTCTCCAGCCACTGCAAACGCACTCCAGATGCATGTGCCACCTTGTGTATCTGGCTTACATGGGTCATGGAGAATAGAACCAAGGTCCTTTGGCTTTGCAGGCAAGCACCTTAACTGCTAAGTCATCTCTCCAGCCCAAAAGTGGCCTTAATTTTAATCCATCTATTATTATCAAGCAGGTTAATAATAGCTTTTTAATCTTCAGTACTAAAGTTGGATAAAAAGCTATGTCTTAAAACAGGCACCACTAGAGATATAAATTACTTATTGATGATTTAAAATCAAACAAGAATTTCAGAATAATGAATTTCAAACCAGATATATGCAGGCAAATGACACTGGGTGACAGGCATTTTTTGTATAAGAGAGTTGAGTCAAATCTTCCCAAATCATATAACAGCAGGATCTACCTTAGATATTCCATCTGAAAACATGAGTGAAGACAAAACTGGGCTCTCACTAAATACTTGTAAAGCTCTATGCATATATTCCATCAAAGGCTTTATCTCGAACACTTAATGAAACCATCAAACATGACATTCTGGTTCCTTTATCTTCTTCATATCCCACTAATGTTTTAGAGAACATAAGTTAGGACAAAGTCTATCTAAAACATGTTAGTAAAACAAAATCATCCAATAATGGAGAAACAAAGGGACAGAATATCAACAAACATTTTAGGGTTTTCTTTGGCCCATGAACAAAATACTATTGTCCAGGCAACCATATGTCTGTAATGTGGCAGAACCTTCTCTGGGCACAAATCCAGCTCTCTAACTTACTCCTCTCTAATTAGGATTAATAATTTATCATATCATCTGAAAGGGTTACATAATATACCTTGTCAACTGAGCCATAAAAGAACAGCTTATTCCAAGACACATGCACAGTTTTACAATGTCAGCACACAAAGCAGTTAATCTGCTTTAGTCTTCTGCTGCCATGCCCACTCATTCAATGGGAATATAAATGAAGAATATACCAAAGACGGCTCAGCCGCAGGTACTATGAGGAAGAAAAGAAGAACCAGGAGATGAGGGAAAAGGAATCAGTACGTGCTCAGTACCTGCCATGTGCCATGCTATGTGCTGGAAACCTGCTATTCTCATCTCAGTTCTTCATTGTAATTTTTTTTTTTTTTTTTTTTTTTTTGGTTTTTTAGGTAGGGTCTTGGTCTAGCCCAGGCTGACATGGAATTCACAATGTAGTCTCAGGGCGTACACAAATTCACAGCAATTCTCCTACTTCTGCCTCCCGAATGCTGGAATTAAAGGTGTGCTCTACCATACTAGGTTTTGCTCCCATTGTAGAAAGGAAGAAATGAAGGCTTAGGAAATAGAAGCAAATTAACCACATTTCTCTGCCTACTAGTACCTCAAACTTTTCATGGAGATTACCACCTGGCTATTCAAATAAATAGACTTGAAAACAAACAGAAAACTAGAAAATAGCTACAAAACATTTAACACATGATATAAATTGAATATTCAGACAAACCATGGGAACATTTCAGGTAATATTAGCCAGTGTCAGTAAACTCTAGTAAGAGCCTGCACCAGGGTGATGGAGACAGACACTGAGGGAACTCAAAATGTACCAAAGCAGAAATCCAGAAGCTGCTGAGAGCTCATCACTAAAGAAGACTTAAAACACACTCACCAAGGCTGACAGAATTTTGCAGAAGAGAGGGCGGAAAAATTTAAAAGCCATGGACTGGGAGGGAATATCCAAAGGCAATTGCCACCTCCACAAACAATGGCTGCTGCTCTCACAACCCATAACCTATAACCTACAAACCCGTGGTGAATACCAACAATCCCACCGAGGAGGGCCCTCAGTGGAATGGGGGCAGGGAGGAGGGAAATGATGGTACCAAGACATGATGTGTCCATACTTGACTAAAATTTAAAAAAAAGAACGCCTCATGAAAATGAGGCTTGACACTTTTCCAAGGTTTCTCAATGTTTTAAATCATGCAGTGCTTTATATTTAAACATTGACCTAATTCCTGGATCTGAGAAACACCAGATGGGTGTGAAATTTAAACGTACTTGAGTCCAGAAAGGGTTCCAGACCAGCCAGAGCAAAGGTTAATGAGAGCATCTTTCTTCCTGAAGGAAGGAAGCAGAGAAGGCATCATTCTCAGGGGTTGACAAACCACAGCTGCCACCAGAGAAGTTGGATATTGCTTTGTGGAAATGATGAAAACCCACTCTTGGAGATCTCGGGATTCTATCCTCGTGGCCCAGTTATGGTTATGAATACTAAGAGAAGGATACTACCCTGCCAGATCTTTTGTTTTTAGTATCCGCTCTCTATAATTAAAGTGTAAAAAAAATGAAATTTTAGAATTACTGCCATAGTCAGCTTGATACTGCTGGGATGAATCTCCAAGCCAGACATAGTTAATAGGAGGAAGAGAATTTATTTCAGGCTTACAGATCCAGGACAAATTCCATTATGGTGGAAAAAGAGAAAACCCACCACCAAAAGCAAAAACCAGCAGCCAAACAGCAGGGAACCAGGCAGAACTCCTTCTCTGCATACCTTAGGCTGGAATCCCAGATCCGCCCCCAAAACACACCTTGGGGTTGGAGACTAGGATCCATGCACACTGACACTTCTTCCAGCCAGCTGGGTGGAAATCCAAGTTACAAGTTTGAATGAAACTTCTGAATCTATTGGGGGATATCAAACTACCACACTAAAATTTTTTTTTTTTAAATGGCTATCAAGAAGCTCATCTATAAGGGGCTGGGAAGATGGCTAAGTGGTTAAGACACTGGCTTGCAAAACCTAAGACCGTGGGTCTGATTCCCCAGTACCCACATAAAGTCAGATGCACAAAGAGGCATTTGCCTCGGGAGTTCGTTTGCAGTGGCTAGAACCCCTGGTATGCCCATTCTCTGTCTATCTCTCTCTATCTCTCTCTCTCTCTTTCTCAAATAAATAAATAAAATAATTTTTAAAGTTCATAAACAAGCTTAAATATGCATGCAAAAATGTCATTTTTAAGCCTCTTAACAAAAGCTTTTCACTTTCAATATCATGAATTTTCATTTGTTTACCCTAGTAGAGAAATGGTCTTAATGAACAGTATACAAATTTTTGCCAAAATTACTTTTTTTTTCCCATGGACTTTAGAAACATTGACAAGACTGACTAACTAAGAATGTCTTGACTATCTGGTTTCTGGTTTTCTTATCTGTCATTCGAGGAAGCCAGAACAAATGACGTACATCTTTTGCCATAGGTGACATTTCCAGATGTTTTATGTCTCAAAAGAATATAAGATATATATATACATATACATATACATAAATACATATATACATACACACACACACACACACACACACACTTTGGAACTAACCAGTAAACCATTAGTAGAAAACTCTGTAAAGAGTAATTTCTATGCAAGAATATTGTACAAGTGTAAGGTAAGAGGAGCCAACATGAGATGAAAGGTGTTAAGGAATAAGCAGGAATTGAGAATGATCAAGTAGACACAGACGGGAGATGTCTCTTACACAGCTTGACCATTAAAGAAAGAATGAGTTTAGATGAAAGGGAATATTCATCTGATGAGAGAAAGGAGATTACTTGTTTGCATTTAATGGTAGGAGGAGCTTAAGTAATTCAAATGTTGAAATATTGGTAGGAACCTTTTGAAAACATTTCTTGACAATTTCATACATGTGTACAATGATCTTCATGTACCCTCTGTCTTCCCTTTCCCCCTCCCATGAAAGCCCTCCTTCACCCCCCGCAGATCCACATGCTGCACGTGTGTGTGTGTGTGTGTGTGTGTGTGTGTGTGTGTGTGTATTAAATCAAGATCACTTGCATAATCATAGGTAGGAGATTATTTACTGGAGAATGGGCAGTCCTCCACTGGCTATCCTGCTACAATACATGACTTTCACCTTTCCCAGGGTTCAGTCATGTACAAGAAATACCATCTGTTGTGAGCCCAAGAGTACAATGGGCATGTATTATTCAGAAGACAGCATTCTACAGGCTGCCCCTTTTCTTCCAGCTCTTATGTTCTTTCTACCCCATCTCCCCCAGCTTTGGAGGGTGTGGTCTAGGACTGAAAAACTAGTCATTTATTCTTGGTAACTTTTTTCATTGGCGGATCTCTGTAATCACCTATACCCCTAGCTTAAAGAAATGTCTGTGTTTGAGGCTGCAAGTAGTATCAATTTGTAAGAACAAATAAATATTTAGAAGATAGTTTGACATGTTTTCCAATTAGCATAACCACAGTATTGGGTTTGGTCTTAGAGCCTAGGTCCATAGGCACAAATTTTTGGCCAGATTTATAGTACCAGGAATGATTTCCCTTCTATCAAGCAGATTTCAAATCCAATCGGAGAGTAATTGCTTACTCCCATAACTATCCTGCCACTATTGCACCAATGGATACATTTCTCCTTGTATATCATTCTTGAAATACACAGTCTATAGCTGTGTAGGACTGTTAATGCAATCTCTCCCACCAGCTTGTATAGCACCTCCTGTCACAAAGAATGCTAGCTATTAGGGAGTAAGCTTTCAGCTCAGTTCTAGCTTGGTAGGAGTTTTTAAAGAGAGAAAAGTTGAAACTATTAAAATCACAAAATCCCTGAGTGGAAACAATTTAAAATGTTTCAAAGCACAGATGCAAGAATTCACCTAAGAGAGAAAATAGTGATGACACATTTCAGGAAAATGATTAAGTCCTCTGAGAAGGAAGGTGAAAGAAAAAAAGGTGAAATAGTGGCTTCATGGAAACTCAGCACAACTTCATAGAATTTCAAAATTTCAATACCCTTTTTATAAAAAGGTTGACCTTCCAAGCATTCCAGGATAAATCAGGATCTGAAGCAAATCTGTGACATATCAGCATGAACTCAGAGTTCAGTGCACTCAAAACATGCTTAAATCCAAATTTTATGCCAGATGCTTCTTTTAAGCTTTCTATTTCTTCAGTTATGATCTCATAAATTTAAAAAGTTAGAAGTAGATTCTGAAATATAATTAACCCTTCTTTCTTCTATATTATAATCACTTCCTGTATCAGTTAGCTTTTGGTCACTGTGACCAAGGTACTTGGCATAGGAAACTTCAGGGAGCAAGGGTTTATTTTGGATCATGATTTCAGAGGGTTCAGTACACAGCTGCTTGCCCCCTGCATTTGGGCAGAGTATCACATTGGCAGAAGCATGTGTCAGTAGACAGCTCTTCAAATCAAGGCATAACAGAAGCAGAGAAAGGGGAAATAATTGTACCTCCTGGCATTTTTCTTTTATTCTTTCCCAAACCCCAACCCATGGAATGGTACCACCCACATTCAGGATCAGTTATTACCCTCATTTAGAAATTCCTCCCCGGCACACCCAGAGTTGTACCTCAACTTCTAGATGATTATAAATCTAGTCAAGTTAAATCTAAGGATTAATCATCATACCTCATTTAGATTTTATTTTAAAGAAACCATAGAGGCCAGGTATAGTGGCACATACCTGTCATGCCAGCACTTGGAAGGTGGAAGCAGGAGGATCAAGAGTTCAAGGTCATCCACTACATGAGACCTGCCCCATCCCACTCCCCAGAAAGAAACTTGAGCTACTGAAACTAAGCAAAAGTCTGATTTAGAGGAAAAAGAGAGAGAGAGAGGAAAGAAAGGAGGGAGACAGAAGACAGCTTGAAGCAAAGTGTAAGAAAAATGACAACAAAAAGTTGTCTTCTGACATCCACATGCACACTGACTCACATACATGAACATTCACACATATGTGCACATACCAGGAAGAAAAAGAGGTAGATGGTATATCTGAGGATAATACCCAAGGTTGTCCTATGGTCTCCCCAATATGAGTACACATGTGCACATACACCCACATGTGTGCTAACATACAGATGAACACACATATACACACACGTATAACACAAGCATACACATGTAAATAAATAAATAAATAAAACCTTTGAGTTAGATCACATTTTCCAAAATCTGGTGTGAAACAAGAAAATAAAGGAAATATTTCTCTTGGAGTCCTTTTTTTTTTTAAGTTGTTTTCTTTTTAAAATAGATTAAATATTCATTCAAAGTTCTATTTATGTTTGATGTTTACTTTTCTGACTAGAGGGCTAGTTGAATAGCATTAGTGTCCTTTTGATCTTCACTGTGGTTAATATGTCAAGCTGACTGTGTTTTCTTCTATTAAAATGACAGCTAAATTCATAAGGTTAAAGGCCAAAAATATTAGCATTAAACATCATAGTGACTTTTGTATGTATGCTTGTTCCATTCCCACACAATCCACACAAAACCAACCTAATCTCCGGAGAAATAGAAGCATAGGCACTCATAAAATTAGCAAGACCAGCAATCATATTCAAAAGTATGGATTTTTAAAAGGGCTTGGGCTATAGAAAATCAGAAGTTGCTAAGTTGGATTTTATATAATTATTTATGAATTATTAAAACACATTTAATTTTGTCCATGTACACAAGAAATGGTTTATGTGTTGATGATATGCTAAGTAAAATACTTAAGAGGAAAAAAAACATTTGAATTCAAATCTTCTGAAGCTAAAATAAAAAATGAAATATTATTAAAAAGAGACAACTGTAAGGCTGGAGAAATGGCTTAGTGGTTAAGGTGTTTGCCTGTGAAGCCAAAGGAAACCAGTTCGATTCTCCAGGACCCACCTAAGCCAGATGCATAATGGACACATGCATCTGGAGTTTGTTTGCAGTGGCTACAGGTCCTGGCGTGCCCATTCTCTCTCTGTCTGCCTCTCTTCTGTCTATTTCTCTCTCTCTCTCTCTCTTTCTCTCTCTCTCTCTCTGCCTCTCTACTTGCAAATAAATAAATATTAAAAAAAAAAAAAAGAGACAACTGTACTCTCATGGAAATAACCCCACCAATATATCAGTCAGAGAAGAAAGGAAAGCAGATCATAGGAGCAGACCTATCCTGGTATCTGTGATGTAGAGCATAAGTACAACAGAAATAGGGCTGGAGAAATGGCTTAGCAGTTAAGACACATGCCTGCAAAGTCTAAGGATCCTGGTTCGATTCTCCAGGTCCCATGTAAACCAGATGCACATGGTGGCACATGTGTCCAGAGTTTGTTTGCAGTGGCTAGAGGCCCTAGTGTGCCCATTCTCACTCTTTCGCTCTCTCTCTTTCTTCCTATATCTGTCTTAAATAAATAAATAAATATAAAAAATACAAAAAACCTACAAGTAAAACAGAAGTAAACATAGTATATGACCCAGTAGACAAAATATATCAGGATGTCAAATTCTAATGAAAGTATATTCTGTCCTCCTATTTGAAAAACTTGATCTTCATATCAATTTTAAAACATAAACCCATGGTTTATTATAAGTGAAAGTTTAAAAAATATAATATATAAGTAAAATTAGTTATTACTAAACATATCTATATATTGGTTGATTAATAAAATAAAGATATATATGTGTATAAGTATAAATGATATATGTATTTCCCCCTAAATTTTTATGTGGTCATGCTTCAGAATTTTTAATTAAATTTATTGTTAACAATAATATTAAGTTAGACAAATGCCCAAGTCATAATTTTTTAATAATAACTATACATATTTCAATGTTTGGGGAACTTTGTTCTTATGAAGTAGTGACAACAAGAAGGAAGAGTAAGTCAGAAGTAAAGAGGACATTTAAAGCCATTGTTGCAGTCAGGTTTGCATTGCTGGCAGAAATCATCTGACTAGCACAGCTTGTGGGAAAAAGGGTTTATTTTGGCTTACAAACTCAAAGGGAAGCTCCATGATGGCAGGAGGAAACAATGGCATGAGCAGAAGGTAGACATCACTTCCTGGACAACATCAGGTGGACAACAGCAACAGGTAAGTGTGCCAAACACTGGCAAGGGGAAAATGGCTCTAACACCCATAAGCCCACCCCCAACAATACACTGCCTCCAGAAGGTGTTAATTCCCAAACCTCCATCAGCTGGGAACTTAGCATTCAGAACACCTAAGTTTATGGAGGACACCTGAATCAAACCAACACAACCATAATTTAAAATTTAATGGGATTTTATATTAAAATTTTCATTCCATTATCCCATATCATTCTATGTGCTACAAAATATTATTCTATAGTATTTATGTGTCTATTTTCAAATCTCTTAACATAAACTTTTCAGACATATAAAAAATAAAAGGCCTGGAAAGATGACTCAGTGTTTAAAGGCAATGCTGTAAAGCCTGACTGAGTGTTTGGCACACTCTCCTGTTGCTGTTGTCCACCTGCTGTTGGCCAAGGGGTGAGGTCTATCCTCTGCTCATGCCACCATTTCCCCCTGCCATCATGGAGCTTCCCCTCAAGTCTGTAAGCCAAAATAATCCCCCCTTTTTATTCCCCAAAAGCTGCTCTTGGTTGGGTGACTTCTGCCAGCAATGCGAACCTGATGGCAACAGCAAGTATTAACAACATACGCTGGACAGCAAGACCCCAAACTGAACACCCTTCTCGTGACTAAAATGATTTTATCCAAGAGGACTGCTTCTACACATCTCCCAGCCTAAGTCCTTAAAACAAAGGGCAGTTGAGTCTGACGAAAGCTGCACTTCTTTGATATCAGAGATGAGCATTGCTTCATGGTATTGGACCACCTGGGACAAGGTAGATGCTCTTGGGTGGACTTCATAATCAAAGGTTTCTCTCAGTCAGCAAAGTAGATTGTTGCACAATAAAATTTGTAGGTCATTTATTCCTTGACTGAGGTGTCCTTTGTTAAACGTGTATTTGTGAGTGGGTTTCAGCTATGTGGAGCCTGTGCGCTTTTAATAGACCAGGATAAGACTTGCCTGAAGTTCATGTGATCACTCACAAAAGGAGTGACAACTCTGGAAGAACACTACTCTATTTCCCAGCGAGTCATAGGGTTTGATTTTGCATCTCTACATATGCACTGTATTTTGTTCTTTCTATAAATTGGCTTTCTCTATTTTCTGTGGTTTATCCGCCACTCTTCAGACCCCAGCTAATTTGTTGCTTTGGCATGCAATGGCTCTGAGACTGCGAAATCTTTCCTTTTAAGCTCTCTTTGTTATTTTAATAAGGGACTTGATCTCCCAGGGTCTTACCCCGAATCAAATATCCACTTCATGGTTCAGCTGAGTCAAGAAAAGAAGAATATTTAGCATGAAGTCAAATTCACAGATTAGTATTTTTTAATTGGCAATTAAAATTCTGTTATTATCTAGGATTAATACTATTCAAAAGCTACAAATTTCATTTTTATAGCTCATTGTGAAATAAATGTTTTAATATAGAGAAAATGACAAGAACATAAACTCTTAAAATGAACTTAACTACTATACTACATGTGAAAACAGTGGTTTGGCTATGCTGATTTTTATATTTCCTGTGGAGTATATTAAGTAAATGTAACAGTGAATAGATGTTGAATTCTTTGGCATTATGTTTGATGTGGTAGACTACATGACATTCATGATGAGTAGCTATTAACACTGATTAGCTGTGTCTCTAGGTGAGTCACTTACTCTCCTCTTTTTCCCCTAAAAGGTCAAGTTCTTATTCCTCCCTTAATATTCATTATGTCTATCTGAAGACAATTCTTCACAATAATTATTACCTCATGGTAGGACCCATTTATTCTTAAACCCCTGGTCTATGGTCAGCCATTATCTTCCCTGATTTTCTTTCTGACATCTTTGTTGCTATATTAGGTAATTATTCTCTTATTTTATTTTTCAAGGTAGGGTTTCACTCTAGCCCAGGATGACCTAGAATTCACTACATAATCTCAGGGTGGCCTCGAACTCATGGTGATCCTCCTGCCTCTGCCTCTCGAGTGCTGGGATTAAAGGCGTGTGCCACCACGCCCAGCATACTCTCTTATTTTTTAGTTATTAGCTTTTTAATGACCAAGGAAAACTATACTTTTCTATCTATTTAGTCTTTTCCACTATAATAAAAACTCTAGATATCAGTACCCAGCTCTTAACCCAATATTGAGATTTTTTGCATACAGTAACTGGTAATTATTTTGTTCAATTTGAGTTGATTATGAAACAAGAAGGCTGAACATGCATTTTAGTATTAATCTTAGTATTAAAATGAAGAAATTAGTATATAGCTGAGTGAAACAGTATGATAAGTACCATAGTGGCATCATATGTGGCCAAGAGCTAAAAGGAAAGGGCAAAGCTCTGCTGCGATCAGGAGGATGTGTTGGTAGAAGGAACATGCTTCACAAATGAAGAGATACATGAGCTCCATGTTAAAGAATAGTGTATGTGGGGCTGGAGAGATGGCTTAGCGATTAAGGTGCCTGCCTGCTAAGCCTAAGAACGTCAGTTCCAATCTCCAGGTCCCACGTTTAGCCAGATGCAAAGTGACGCAAAGGTGCAATGCCACACTTGCCCAAAAGGGGGCGCACACATCTAGAGTTCATTTGTAGCTGCTGAAAGGCAGCTGGCATGCCCATTCTCTATCTGTCTTCCTCTTCCTCTCTCTCTGTCTCTCTCTGTGTCTCTCTCCAAAAAGACAGAAAGAAAAAAAAAAAGAATAGTGTATGTCTTCTTCAAACGAGGGAGGAAGGAGTGAAGGAAACCCAGGCCAAATACTATACGTCATTTAAGTTGGGGGGTCACAACTTCCAGGTAAAATAGTGGTATAGTAGCCTTGTCAGAGCAGCCTAGGGAGAGAAATAAGCAGAAAAACATCAAAATCTACTCTTCTATCAAAAAGTCAAGGTGGATAGGTTATTACCAACCACAGCAAAGAAGGAGAGAATCAAATCTTCTAGAAAGGAGGAAACTGTCCAGAATCCTACTGAGGCACCTGTGGACTGATCCACATGCCACCCATCCAGCACAGAGCTGCAGGAACAGAAACCAGATGGAGGGATTTTCCACTCGCATCACCCTCCTTACAAGGGGAAGACTGCAAGAATCAGCTGAGCAGCTGTTGAAAGAGAACACGGATGGGACCAGCTGAGCAGCTCCAAGACAACTCCAGGCATCTTGCACAGTCTCCCATCCCACAACCACCAGGGCCACAGTGAACCAACAGAGAACTCATTCACCCCTCCTCCCCCACCACTGACTGCATGGCATCTAGCACAGCCAATCAGAATACCAGATCCACAGTGAAACAGGCAGGGATTGCGGTAAGCTCTCAACATTGGTGAGATTGGAAACCATCCCAAAAGGTAATAGGGCCTACTAACACAAAGCCAGATATGAAGGCCTGCACTGGAAGTGCTAATCTCTCCTTCCATGTCAGGTAAGGTTATGTATTACATTTGAATGATATATTCTTGGTTGGCTTTACCATAAGCTGTATTTTTGTGTTGACTATTGTTACCTTTGACATTTCCAGAGTTTTAGGGTCATTGTCTTTTACTTCTGTCATTATTGGGGCAGGTCTGATGCAGCCCTAGGCTGACTTTGAACTCATTTCAGACCAGAAATCTCACCCTCCTAGTTGACAAATTAAGGGTGTGGGGCAACACATCGTTTGGGACTTTACCTTTATCTATTTTATTAGATCATCTGTTTATTTTAATCTGAATGCTTATATAAATACTCTGTGCTGGTTTTGATTGAATGTGCATATTGCTCAGTTGAATTTTAGAATTTTCCAGTAATTTGCTCCACCCAGTCCACTACAATACTTGAACAGCAGGCAAACTCAACACCTAGGGTCACTTCTGCTGTTTCTCTTAGAGTATAAGAGCTACATCTGGCACCTTAATCTCTTACACTGATCATATATAAAGTCAGACTTATACAGCTAAGAACACTGAAGACAATTAGAAAACCCAAGCATCAAGTTAACTCAAGATGAAAAAAAAAATCTCTACATTATAACACAAAATACACAAAAAATAAAGACAATACAATCCCACCAAAAATTATAAATCCATCAGAAATGACCTCTAATAAGACTGTTTTAGATTAAATGATTGACAGAAATTTCAAAAAAAAAAAAGATTTATGTATATTTTTAAAGAAATTAAAGAAGAAAAAAAAGAATCAAAGAGGATAACAAACTCCTGAAGGAGAACAGAGGAAACAAACTTAATGAAATAAGGAGGTCAATACAAGACATGAGTAAAGAAATAGAAATAAGGCAAAAATATCAATCAGAAATACTAGAAATGAAAAACAGAGTAAGTCAAATAGAAAACTCTATAGAAAGTCTCACCAGTAAAATGGATGAAGGAGAGGACAGCATATCTAACCTAGAAGGCCAGGTGGCAGATCTAATATAGTCTACCAAAGAGAAAGACAAACTAATAAAAAGTCGGGAATGGGAATTTCAAGACATTTGGGACACTATGAAGAGATCAAACATAAGAATTCGGGGCATAGTAAAAGGGGAAGAATTTCATTCCAAATCATAGCAGGTATTTTCAACAAAATCATAGAAGAAAACTTCTCCCAAATAGGGAAAAAGAAGAACAAGGCAAACCAAGAATCAGTAGACAGGAAGAAATAATAAAGATTAGGGCAGAAATTAATGAAATAGAAACCAGAAAAACAATACAAAGAATCAATGAAACAAAGAATTGGTTCTTTGAAAGGATAAACAAGATCAATAAATGCTTAGCAAATCTGACCAAAAGAAAGAAGAGACACAAATCAATAAAATTAGAGATGAAAAAGGCACCATTATAATAGACACCACAGAAATTCAAAAAATCATGAGGACATCCTTGAAGAACATATATTCCCCTAAGTTTGAAAATCTAAAAGAAACGGATGATTTCCTTAATTTATATGACCTACCAAAATTAAATCAAGATGAGATCAACCACATAAATAGACCTAGAACAAATATGAAGATTCAAGAAGTTATAAAAAAAAAAAAATCTCCCAACTAAAAGAAGACCAGGTCCAGATGGATTCACCAGTGAATTTTACCAGACCTTCATGGAAGGACTATCATCCATGCTTCTCAAACTTTTCCATAAAATAGAAAAGGAGCAAATTCTACCAAACTCCTTCTACGAAGCTAGCATCACCCTAATACCAAAACCAGACAAATACAGAGCAGGAAAAGAAAATTATAGACCAATCTCCCTCGTGAACATAGATGCCAGTATTTTGAGAAGATGTGTGAAATTTCCAACATACTGTATTCTTCTCTTCTGTACTCAAGAAGTATTAACGAAAAAAAGCAAGTGAAAAGAAGGTTTCTATTTGCAATAATGCCCACTGCCCTACCAAAAACAAAGTAAATTATGTACAAAGCAGTACTTTATTCTTTAAAGGAATAAGGGAGAGGAAAGTTAATTAAAGCTAAAGACATTATGAATAAGGCATGGAAAAGTAATTCTTTATTAGCTAATTAAAATAATATATAACTTAAAAAGAGTTTGCGAAGAAGTTCTGGTACTCAAAACCACACATTATTATAGAAAAATCCCAGTGTCAGGGGTGGGATACATCTCAGTGACTTGTTGGTCAAGGAAGCTCTGAGGTCCCATACATGTACAGGCTATTTCCAAGGGTTGGTTGCTCACTGGAAGTAGAGGGTAAAACCCTATTGCTGAAGATAGCACATGCATCAGGTGCTGGACACTGAGAAATCAAGCTAGAACTAAACTGGAAGCCTCCTTCCTGCTGATGAGCTGTCATAGTCCTGAAAAGTGCTATGTAGGGTACTGGGGGAGAAAAATCATTAATGGGCTTAACCAGCAGTATGTTGGGCTCTAAGAGACCTGGGTGTGAGGCCTAGTGGAACTTCCTGAGGCTGACTAGAGTTTGGCGACCTGTCTTTGGCCTATTACTCCCGCTTAAGAGTGACTCAGCAAGGCCTAAGCCAAAACTGCCTCCGCCCAGCTACTGTTTACATGGTGAAATACTATTGGCCCTTACACCTTTATCCCATCCTGAGACCCCACCCTCTTTCTCAAGGCTATATAAACATCTTCCTACTCAATAAAACGAGTTCCTGCTTCGACAAGACTCCCGACCCAGTGTGTTTTTCTCTCCCGTGCTTTGGAGGAGGGGGTTCTAGGTCACCGACAATCACCATCCCGCTCAGCCCCAGAAAAGGGGCCGGCTGGACCGGCTCCTTCTTCAGCCCTACCTGCCAGAGGAACCGGAAGCAGTAGACTCTACAAGCTACGTAACTGGCCATCCAGACAGGATATACCGACAAGTGCAATAGCAGCATATATGTTAAGGAGGTAATCTACTGCTCTTAGATTGGATTTGAGATTTGCTTCTCAGGAGGGAATTCATACCTGGTACTGAACACATCAAAGCCTGGGAAGGTATAAGCCACAGCATGGAAGCTACTTTTATTGTTTGCCTACACAGATATATGGTGCCCACCAAATTGACCTCTGAATATTTTTGTTTATGCTCATATATTAGTGCTGCCCTCACTTTTGGTTAGATAAGCTTCTCTTTTCATATGGTCATAACTATTAGGAAGACTCAAAACTCCTCAAAGTGCTCAGAAGAAGTGACAGTGGAGTGTTCAACAATAAACGGGACATCTTTGTCACATCCTCCAAAGCTCAGGGCCCATTGCAAAAGAGGTGGTGGAAAGAATATAAGAGCCAACAGATTTTATTGTCTTCCAGAAACAGAGTAACCATTGCATTCATGACCTCACAGAGGCTTGTGACCTCAAAACCTATATAACATAGGGCCCATCAATATGTCATGGATGGTGAAGAAGGGGAAAAAGACATCAAAATAGAAAAGGAAATAGTTGGAAGGAAGAGAGGGTTCAGTAGATGGGGATATGGGAGAAAAGAGGGTGGTAGGAGGGGATTATGTGCATTTTTAATAGTTTTTTTAAGTCATGAGTTGTGACTTATGTATTGCAACCTTCCAAACTCTAAGATCATTTCATCCTTATTATATTAACATTCAAATGAGCAAATCATGTTTTAGATCATTGAAATCTCTTTTCTGCCCCCCCCCATGTATGCTTCTTTCTTTTCTTTTCGTGTGTCCTATAGCTACAAAAGAAATGAAGGTAAGAATGTCATTCAGGCAGGACAAGGCGTTCCCAGCACCTACCGTGTGACCTGAGACCAGAAAATCATGTTAAAGGTTTTAACAGGTCAGTAAATTACCACAATTTCCACATCTGAGACTGAAATCTGGAGCTTACATTACACACAGGTCCCCAGGGCCTGACTCACCTCATGCTTCATCTCAGAAATGGATGTTGTTCATTAGCCACAAGGTCCTGGCAAGGTAGGTCTATTGTTCACATCCCTATAGCAATGAAGTCCAGTAGCAATGTTAGCACAATGTACTTTGTTTCAAGGAGGAAAACAAATCCCCATGCAAACATTCACCAGAACCTGATCCAACTTGCTTACAAAAGAAATGAAGGGAAAGAGTGTAAACTGAACAAATTTCCAAGCTAGTGAATGACTCAGAGATGATAACAATTTAGTGATTCACTCATAACTCGGGTTAAGAAAGAAAGTTTGTCAACTTGAACACACTTGATGTAAAGTACAGAATCCTAACACCAGTAGCTCCAGGATATAATTATTTCAGTATTTCCTATCTTTTCCATGATCCCAAAGACAAGTATCAGTAAAAAATTCAAGTTCAATAATATACCAGTGAGTAGGATTTGGGGCAGATGGGAGAGTAATCATGCCTTTAGCAGCTGGTCAGTATTTCCCCCACATGCAGCTGTTCTCCATGTCATTCTCATCCATGACCTATAGAAATGGACTTGATGTTGAAATAATGACTCTGGAAGCCTGCAACACTGAGTGACATGAAGTATCACATCAAATAAGCAGCAGATAGAACCAGTCTTCTGAGACAAAGCCAAGCAAAGCCGTCAGTGTATATTTTCCCACATGTGCAGCAAACTCAGGCCCAGGACCTGAAATCCAGAGTCCTGTTCCAAGAGTAAGTAACAGAAAGACATGGATTTTAGACACATGTATGATATAGTATGCAGAATTTCATCCTGTCTTTGACATAACATATATATATATATATATAATATTTTTAAAATACTTTTTTTGGCTTAAGTTTATCACTACCAGTGAATTTTGTTAAAAAAAAAAAAATGAAGCCCATCTCTTTAAATCCAACTGAATTTTTATTGTTGTATGTGTGTGCTCATATGTGTTTGCATGTGTGTGTGCATGCATTCTTGAAGGCACATTCACATATGTGGATGCACAGGTATATGTGGGCATACATGGATATGTGTGTGCATGCATGGAGGCTAGAAGTCGGCCTCACGTATTGTTCCTCTCAGGTGCCTTCCACCTTTTTTGAGACAAATATCTTATTAGCCTGGAGATCATGAATTAGGCTTGATCAGCTAGCTACCAAATACCATGAATCTTCCTGTCTCTACTACCAAGTGCTGGGATACAAGCACACACCACAATGGCCCACATTTTTAAATGAAATCTGAGGATCAAACTCAGGCCTCATACTTGCAAAGCAAGCACTTTAAACTTAGCTATCTCTCCAGCCCAAAATCCAACAAATTTTTAAATTACATAATGAATTCTTATGGAATCATTTCTAAAAGAAATAGCATTTTATACTTATTAAATACTAGTGAGTAGGGCTGGAGAGATGGCTTAGCGGTTAAGGTGCCTGTCTGCTAAGCCTAAAGAACCCAGTTCCAATCTCCAGGTCCCATGGTTAGCCAGATGCAAAGTGACACAAGGGCGCAATGCTGCACTTGACCACAAGGGGCACACTCATGTGGATTTCATTCACAGCAGCCGAAAGACTGCTGGCGCGCCCATTCTCTCTCTCCTTCTCCCTCTCTCTCTGTGTCTCCCTCCAAAAATAAATAAAATAAAATAAAATAAAAAATAAATACTAGTGAGTAGTAGATATAATCTATATTTTCCTCACATATTAAATGTTCCATTATCAAATTTCAATTACCTTATATGTATATATGTTTCCATAATATAAATAGATCACTATGTAAATGTGAAAAAAACATATTACCCATGTAGACTGGTTCTGTCCTATCACATATTTATTATTCTTGCATCCCCATTAGGTCTTTATTGCTAATTGCCTATTCATAGATGTACATATAAAAGCATTTTTTACGTTTATGTGTGTGTGTGTGTGTGTGTGTGTGTGTGTGTTGCATGAGGGTATATGGGTGCACATGCAACTGTGTGCATGTGTCTATGGAGTCCACAAATTGAAATCAGGTATCTCTCAGCACCTAATTTATTGGTACAGCATCTCTCATTTGTAACCAGTGCTCACTGATTCATCTGGACTAACTAGTTAGCTTGCCTCAGGGATCCTACCTCCCCCTTCTGAACCCTGGGACTGCACGCAGACCACCTTACCTACTTGGCATTTATGTGGGTGCTAGAAACCCAATCTCATGTCCTCACCATTTTACAGCATGCCTGTTACCAGTTGAGCCATCTGTGCAGCCCCGAATGAAATTTCTGTGCACTCATGTCTCGTGTGCACATGCATGGACCTACTCGAGGAGTTAAGGGTCGATGAGCTCAGTGATCCTGCGTCAGTAACTGTTGAGGATGTGAATTTTAGAGCAAAGACTTTGTGACAGTTGCTTAGAGAGCTTAGAAGCATTTTCTAAAAATTTCCAATTCAGGGCTTCGTTCCAAAATGTTTAAGTTACTGGCAAGTTATTGCTATAATTTTATGCTAAATGTGAAATCCCTGATCTTCCGCTTTTTGGCATATCTACAAAATACAATTAGACCATGAGTAAATGGTGGTCTTTTCTGCATCTGGGAAGACTTCCTGCCTTGTACATCAATGAGACCCTACATTAAAATATCACATTAAGCACTGATGGTTATACCGTAATTTTTCCATAGTGAAGAAAAAAGGAGTTACACTGTAACAGCTTGAAAGTCTTTGGTTTCCCACTCAAAGAGAATTAAATTTAGAAACTACCAACGAAATCCAATTTTTTGTAGATTCCAAGATAAAAGTTGATTACTTCTAAAGATCTTCTGATGTCTTGTGATTTTCAATAATATTTGAGTAAATCTGACTTTTAGATAACTATAATAAACATCTTCAACAATCATTTTCAGCTTTTCTGATGTGAATCTATGTGAGAGTCTGGAGTACATGTTGCTTGTTCATGCTAACGAATGTTCCTGACTTATTTCCCCTATTTCCTGTACAAAAATACAATGACAATATCTGATAAATACCTAAATGTTCATTTAGGGCTGCCATGCTATCTCTGACTAGTGACCTCTATGTGATGCTGTGCCCATCCCTTGCTCCTGTTTTGGCCCCTCTTCCCTGTCCCCAATCCACTGAGGATCTTTCTCTCAGGGAACTCTAGTCCTTCCTTTGTGTTGTCTCATTCCTTCTGTCCTCCCCATCTCCATGTAAAAGTGTTGATAGGCTCAGAACAGTGCAGGTCTTGTGGGGGTACTGGCAACCACTGTCTATCTGGTTCATGTCAGGAGGACAGTCCCCACACAGTATTCTTTCCCATCCTGTGGCTCTTATGTTCTTTCCATCACCTCGTTGGCAATATTCTTTGAACCTTGGAAGGCATGAGCAATATCTCATTTAGTATAGCGTTTGACAGCCTCTTATTCCCACCTTTGGTGAGGTTTTAGTCTTCTCACTCTGTTGTCATCTCCATAGAAAGGATATATATATATTCATTCTTCTACACTGTCCCCTGAGTCCAGGTGGATGTGATAGAGATGACTCATCCAGTGCTTAGCACTATGCTTTCTCTTCTTCTTATGACAACACATGCAAATTTTTCTATATAATGCTGAAGATTTATTTTTTTGCATGTGTGTGTGTGTGTGCATGCACATTTGTGTGCATGTGCGAGAGCAAACAAGTATGCACAGCTTATGTGGGTGGCTTGGGAATTGAACCTGTGCTGGCAAGCATAGAAACAAGTGTCTTTAACCACTTCACCATCCTCCCACCCCACCCCCAAATCCTACTTTTTAAAAAATAAATGTACTTATTTAAGAGAGAGAGAATGAATGGGTACACCAGGGCCTCTTGCAGCTGCCAATGAATTACAAACACTCACACACCATTTCATGCATCTGGCTTTACATGAGTATTTGGAAATCAAACATCAGCCTGCAGGTTTTGCAAGCAAATACCTTTAACTGTTTAGCCATCTCCTCAGCCCTGAAAATCTTTCTTTATGCCAGCTATTTGCAATATAACTGTAATAGTTACCCCACATCACTTCATATCCCAATTTAAGCTATAAATTATGCAGTCACTCTATTAAATTAGTTCAGGCACAAAACAAATGGTTGGAATGATTTTATTTCTCCAACACAAACAAAAGCAACTTGGATTCTTAAAGGAGAGTACACATTTGTAAAGCAAAGAGAGAAGGGCAGGATACAGGTGCAAAATAGCTGGCCTCCAGATCAGGGGAGAGGGTGGAGTGAATATTCGCTTGGAAAAATTGTACTGTCATTCAGCTTGTCTAAACACACTTTAGTCTGGTGGTTCCACAACTGATGGTTATTTTAGAGCAAAGAACATACAGTGTAACATACAGAACATTTGGAACTGGGTAGAACTGGGATGTGCATTTCAAGAATGTCTGGGATATTTCTGAAATGATTGTCTGCCTTCATCATTTTGGTGAGCACCATTTCCCTTCTAGCTTGCTTTCTTCTGATGAGTATGTGAAAATTAGAAGACGATTATCTATTTTTCTGTAAGGTTGTTTATAGCTCTAATGACAACCTTTGGGTTATAATTTTTAATATGAATGAGCTGTTGATGATAGGAATCATAATAGTGACAATAGTGATTAAACATAAACAATGTTGGGCTGGAGAGGTGGCTTAGCGGTTAAGGCACTTGCCTGCAAAGCCAAAGGACCCAGGTTTGATTCCCCAGGATGCACATGAGTCAGATACACAGGGTGGTGCATGCATCTGGAGTTCATTTGCAGTGGCTGGAGTTTCTGGCATGCCCATTCTCTCTCCATCCACCTCTCTCTCCCTCCCTCTCTCTCTCTCTCTCAAATAAATGAACAAAATAAAATATTTTTTAAGTTTTTTTTTAAGCTGGGCATGGTGGTGCATGCTTTGTTCCCAGCACTTGGGAGGCAGAGGTAGAAGGATCGCTGTGAGATGAAGGCTACCCTGAGATTACATGGTTAATTCCAAGTCAGCCTGGACCATACCACTTGGCAAATAAGCCTCCATTAGGCCAAGACACCTAGGAAGACCATCCAGCACCCTGAGACTCAATTATGCCATTCATCAGTTGTGTGAATGTGAAAAAATCAAAGCCATTTCAAAACAAGTCAAGTTTCTATAAAATTATGTTTCTAAAAGACAAATATGGGTCTCTTAGAATAGATATAGCTCAAATCATTTTGAAATTTCTTGTCATTTATTTCAATAATATAAACAATGAATTATATTCTCTGGCCCACAGACTCCCTTGCCTCAAGCATGTGACCCCAAATTTTCCTCCAGGAGTTTGACAGGAGGCTTGTTCATCACACAGACCATTGCACAAATAAAATCATTGTTTGCTTAGAAGATTTAAAAAAAAATCATTCCTTTCCCTCCATTGAAATTCCAGAGTGGTTCCAATTTCTTTGTTTCGGTTTGTCCATTTTCTGTTGGCTTACTGACATCAACGAATCATTAACCAAGTTACTATCTCTCCAGTCTCCTTCCTCATCTCTGACTTGTTTCCATTTCTCCCGTCCAAGTACTAACCAGGCCCAACCATGCTTAGTTTCTGAGAACAGACGAGCTCGGGCATGTTCAGGGTGGTAAGACCATACACTTGTCTTCATTTCTAATTCAAACTACTTTAGATCTCCCAGGCAGAAATTAATGCTAAAACTGAATGTTCAGTAATCGATGTTGTGCTTGATCTAAAATTGTACCTTCTTTCCATTCATCATTTCTCTAACAAGGTTATGGGAACATTTCCTGGGGAGATGCAAACAAACACCTATTCACCCCAGATAAGGCACAGACGACAAGCCAAAGAAGAATTACAGCAAAGTCCCATTGAATGAACCAATGTGTTTACTAGGTTCCTTACAGAGCATGGCTGAGCAGCTGTTTACAGCAGCGTGGGTGACTCACAGGCAGCTGCATCACCAGAAAGCCCACCCGGCGTGAATATAAACTCACAAAGTGGTGTCCCTGGAGCTCACCGCATGATTGCAGGCAGTTGCTAGCGTTTTAGTGCTGCAAGTGAAACTTTTATGCATCTATCATACAATAATGTGGATATGCCTTATTCACCTGACTATGACTTTAAAATCATGACCAAAGCCAGCATGGTGGCTCATGCCTTTAATCCCAGCACTCGGGAGGCAGAGGTAGGAGGATCGCCATGAGTTCAAGGCCACCCTGAGACTACATAGTGAATTCCAGGTCAGCCTGGGCTAGAGTGAGAAATAAAAAAGAAAAAGGAAAAAAAAAATTATGACCAAGGGAGAACTTACATTAGATATTTACAAACCATGGTTTGTTTATAAAATTAATTCATTCAGCCACCGGAATTTTTATGAGACTATAGACAGAAAGTGGGAAGTGTCTTGGAAGGTAAAAGTGACTTATCTACAAAAAAAAAGAAAATAGTAAAAAGAAGCTACAATTTTAGACCAAGCATAATGCCTATTACTAGTAGGAGAGACTCCTCTACCCAGAGATTGTGTATCACTTCTAGAACCTTGTGAACCGTCCAAGTGTCAGGAGCTTCGTGAGACCTGTGGCTTGTTTACTTCCTGAGTCTAAGGAATCTCCAGGATGGGATGTTTCCATGAGGAAGAAATTGCTATATGACAAACACCATCTAAAGTTCAGATCCTCAATGAGAGATGCATCATGACCACTACTAGAGGAGAAATAACTTTCCTCTAGCACCCTGTGTCAGTTTTAAATCACTTCTCTACCTTCCTCTAGTAAGAGCAAGCCAATGTCACCTCCTCTGAGAAAGGCACCCAACCTCAGGCACATACTACCCAGGTCAAATCTAAACTTTGATGGTTCTGGCTCCAGTCTTTCATGAGTTATTACCTGACTATTCCTGGGATGACATACAGAAATGTTTATTCACCTTAGATAGAGAAGACATCAACACATCAGAGAAAAGATTCAGCCCAAGATAGCTTAGTAAATCGATGAATCTATTGGGTTACTTATTAACTGACACATGGGTGCTATATCACCAAGAAGTCTTGCCCTAATTAAACATTTAATTTTTATATAGCAGCAATTGGAATCTCTGGGAGGGTAGGAATGTCGTGGGGTTCTTGTCAGCCTTATGAGCCTTGTAAGGGTCATGGGTCTCATTTCCCTCCTCTCCCCTCCATGAAGGAGTGTTAACAGGCCCAACATGAGAGTCTCGGGCAGGTCCTGACAGCTGGCCTACTTCACAACATTTGGTGACCAAGTCTAACGCAGAGGAAATAGTTATACTACAATGATACCCCACTGTTTCACTGCACTTCTAAGTCCATGTGGCTAGCTTATCCAATGACCTAAAGTCCTAGATTCACATTTCTTTAATCTCCTAAAAGACCTAGGAAATAGCTTAACTTTACTACTTTTAATTTTCAATTTTCTTTTTCTTTAAAATGTTTTATTTTATTTTTATTTATTTGAGAGAAAGAGGCAGAGAGAGAGAGAGAGAGAGAGAGAGAGAGAGAGAAGAGAATGGGCACGCCAGGGCCTCCAGCCACTGCAAATGAACTCCAAATGCATGTACCACCTTGTGTATCTGGCTTACATGGGTTCTGGGGCGTTGAACCGAGGTCCTTTGGCTTTGCAGGCAAACCCCTTAAGCGCTAAGCCATCTTTCTAGCCCTCAATTTTCTTTTTCTTAATATTTTATTTATTTATTTGAAATCAGAGATAGAAAGAGAGAGGATGGGTGCACCAGGGCCTCTAGCCAGTGCAAACCAACTCTAGACACATGTGGCACCTTGTGTGGCTTTACATGGGTACTGGGGAATTGAATTCAGGTCCTTAGGCTCTGCAGGTAATTGCTTTCACTGTTAAGCCATCTTTCTAATCCATTTTTTAAACTGAAGCCAAGTTGAAGTTTTATTAAAAATAGAGGCACCCAGAAATAAAGATATACCTCAGATCATGAGTGTAAACTTCTCAAAGAAGAGTCACTAATGTATTTTCTGAATCCTATCCAAAACAGAACTCTCTCACTTCAAAGCTATGGCACTCTGTTACATACTCTAGCCACAACCTCACCTCTACCATTTCGTCCTCACAGACAACAATCAGAAACATCTGGCTTATACGACTAAAAGTTAACTCATCTCCCAAATCAGATGTTAAACTACTCAATTCTGCTTTGAGTCAAATCATTGTTTCAAATGCTGAAGAAAGGAACCCAGGGGTTGCTTTTGACTCTTCTTACACTGCAAATTTAGAGGCTTCTCCTTTATTAGCAGCTGGCTTTCATTGGTTTGTTTATTATTTGTTTGGGTGGTTGGTTAGTTGGTCAGTTGGTCAGTTGATTTGTGCTACTGAGTATTGAATCTAGGATATTTGACATGCTAGACAAGTGCTCTACCACTGAGATACATCTCTAGACCTTTTTGAAAATATTTTCTTTTGTAATAGGGTCTTGCAAAGTTTCCCAGACTAATCTTGAACTCATTCCGTAGCCCAGGCAGGTTTTGGACTTGTGATTCTCCTGCCTTAGCTGACTGAATATTTGAGATTACTGGCATTTTCCACCAGCAAGGCATACTAGCAGCTCTCTAATCCATTCCTTTCTTTCATATCATTTCTTTTTGCTTATTTTTTATATATTAGAGAGAAAGAGCGAGAGAGAAAATGGGCATGCTAGGGCCTCTAGCCACTGCAAAGGAACTCTAGATACATGTGCCACCTTATGTGGGTTCTGGGGAGTCGAACCTGGGTCCTTAGGCTTTACAGGCAAGCACCTTAACCTGTAAGCCTTTTCTCTGGCCCTTATATCATTTCTTATAGTGTAATTCTAATTCAGACTTTATTTACTTACTAATTCAATTCAACAAAAGCCTCCACTCTTCTCTTTTTTTGCAGCTACTTTTTCTTCTTTTTCTTTCTGAGTAAATTTCCCAAAATATATTTGAAACTGTATTTAAAGATACATACTGAAACACTAGGAAGGCAGAGGTAGGAAGATCGCTGTGAGTTCAAGGCCACCCGAAAACTACATAGTGAATTCCAGGTCAGCCTGGCTAGACTGAGACCCTACCTCGAAAACAAAACAAAACAAAACAAAACAAAACAAAACAAAACAAAATAAAAGAAACATACTGAAAGACATATGAAAAGATATATACTGAAAGACATGTGGTTATAACCTTTCTTCTAATAACCCAGACAAAGTGACCTCAAGTCATTTTTTTCAAAGAACAGAAAGTAAGCCATGGCAGGAAAAACAAGAAAGAAGGCATAAGCTCATGAGAAATCCTACCAAAATTTTGGAAATTACAAAGTGAAATATTGTGTGATATATAATAGCAAGTGTTATAGAAGCTTCAACATACAAAGTGGTTTTTGGCTAAGAGGAAATCAATGTATCTCACTAAGATCCCTAAGAACTCATAAAAGGAACTCTAAGTTATGATGGAGGCAGGAATGAAACATGGACTAACGTGCATGCAGATGAGTTAAGGATTTGTGTGAAAAACACATGTGCGCCCCAAGCACCAGCAGTCTTATCTCTGCTTTCACTATTATCTAACCATGAGACAATTTCTGCTCTGTACTTAATTAAATGCTGTTTGTTATTTTACTGAAAAGTGATACAACTATATTGAGAGGATAGGGGAAGAAAGGTGCTCTAAGGAGTATGAATGATCAAAGCTCTTACTGCAGAAAGCCCATAGATGATACAAAAACATATTGTTGAAAGCTTTGAGCATTTCAGATAATGGTATGGGACAGTTACATAAGAAATAACTAAGGCTGGGCTGCAAAGATGGCTTAACGGTTAGGACACTTACCTGTGAAGACTAAGGACCCAGGTACAATTCCCCAATACCCGCATAAGTCAGACGCACAGGGTGGCACATGCATCTACAGTTTGTTTTCAGTGGTAGAGGCCCTGACGTGCCCATTCTCTCTCCCCGCCCCTGCTCTCGTTTTCTCTCTCTCCCTCTCTCTCTGCCTCTTTCTCTCTGAAATAAATAAATAAACAAAATACTAAAAGAAATAACAAAGATGGTTAAGTGTATTTACCTCAAAAGCAGTATAAAGCTATGAAATGTCTTCATTTAAAAGTAACAAAGTTGAGGCTGGGGGTATAGCTCTATAGTGGAGCACTTACCTAGAACACACACGACCCCAGATTTGACCAGCAGCATTGCAAAATAACTAATGAAATTCACAGGGTGTATTGAAATGCTTCATTTTTTCTTATGTTTCAATGACTTCCATTGCTTTCATTAACAATGGCATATTGATTTCTTCATGACCTCATTCATGCTAACTGTACCAGCTTCCTCTGCCCTTCTTTTTGCCAGCCAGTTCCCTAAACACACTATAATCTGGGGAAAAGGGAACAGTGTATTCATTTAAGCAATTATATCACTACTCAATCCCATATCTTTATATCTAATTACAACTCACTCTTTAAAATTCAGCTCCACAGGAAACTCTCTCTAGAACAGTCTTCATTTAATATATCTTTGTTTTTTAGCCATATAATAACAATTATAATTAAGAAACAATAGCAAAGTATAAAACAAAGACCTAAGTAATGAGGTGACAGAGGAGTCACTACAAATTAATAACAATGTGGGTGAATTATAAGAATATAACTTTTCCCATTACAAGTTCAGTTTTACAGATGAATAAGAAACAAAATCAAAACTTCATTTCTTAGGTGGTATAATGGTGAAAGAAACTTTTCCTTAACTTTTATTTTCTAAGGATGACACGATACTTTAGATTAAAATATTAAAGAAAAATATTAAAATTGCCTTAAAAACTTTAATAATTATTAAATATACATGGTTATTATATTATTCTTTTCTGGGGTAGTTGAGGAGATAATAGTATATAACCTGTTAATACATGTATATATGTATATAATAAAATTTATGAAAAGTACATAATAATGAAATTTCCAAATAAAAAATAATATAATACATCATTTTTCATCTCTGTCAGTTCACCTTCACTCATATTCAGGTAGTGAAGGTGTATTGACTGTAGAATGTAAATTCCATGAGAATGTGGAATGTCTACTAAATAGACTTACTCAATAGCAGCTACTCAGCACTATGTCCTGAATAGAAACCAGGCACTCACTGCACTTAAGGATTGGCTTTTCTTCTTTTTTTTATTATTTGTTACAAAGAAGAATATAAAGATGAGAGAGAGAGAGAGAGAGATGCACCAGAACCTACCACCACTGCAACGATAGATGCATACACCACTCTGCATCTGGCTTTACATGGGTACTGAGAAATCAAACCCAGGCCATCAGGCCTTGCAAGCAAGTGACCTTCAAGCCTTTTAAGTAAGCACCCTTAACCACTGAGCAAAATGCCTAGCCCCTGTTTTTTTGTTTGTTTGTTTGTTTTTATGCCCAAGTTCACTGTAAGCATTATGAGTGTAAACTCATCTTCACTTGTGATTAGCAGAATGCCTAGTAAATGAAAGGGTTCACTAAGTATGAATTCACAGAACAATTATGATCCATTTATCTTTGTATTCTGAAAAAGAATTCTTGTTTTAGTGGCTTTGCCATAGCTCCGTACTCTTACAGTATGTGTGGTTTGAAAGTTAAGATAGATTATTAAGAAGATCTAGAATCACCTAGAAGCCAATTCTCTGAGCATCTCTGTGAGGCAGTATCTGAATTGGGTTAAGTGAGGTGGAGAGACCCACCCTAAGTGTGGACAGCACCATTCCATGGACTGGGGTCCTAGTCTAAGTGAAAAGGAGAAAGTGAGCTGAGCACCAGCATTCATCTCTCCCTGCCTACTGACTGGAGACAATGTAGCCAACTGGCTCAAGTTCCTACCATCATGCCTTCCCCACCATGATGGGCTATAACTAGAACTGTGAGCCAAAATAAACTTTTTCTTTCTTTGATTGATTTTTGTCAGAAATTTTTTCACAGCAATAAGAAAAGTAATTAATAAGTGGGGGTCATTATATTTTATTAACGTAGCGAGCTGGAACTGAATAGTAAAAAGTTCCCTCCCCAGAATTGTAGTAGCTGAGGGGTGGAAATCTTTATGAGACTTGAATGGCGAAAATGAAGGCACAGACATTATGCAAATATTAAATCACTACTGTACCCCAAGCATTGGTTTAGCCAAGTTACCTTAGGCCCTGACATGCTTGTTCATATCCCTGAAAAGGACAGCTGACCTACACCTCCTCCAGCCCCCAGCAGATGTCTTGCATCAGATTCTGTGGTCCTGAGTCAAGCATGTAATAGCATGTGAAATCACTAGCACCATCTTCAGGTCATCCCACCACGCTGTCATTGTAAGATTCTGCGGGTGTCATGCAGGGTTTCATGTTGTCCATATGGCTTCCAGTGTGTAGTTGCCTTTGCTGTGTCCAGATTTCTTTCCCATGTGCTATTCCTGCTGACCTACAGAGACTTCAGGCTGTGGCCTTCTACAAGCTCACCTATTCGTCATGATTAAGCACGTTTCCCGGTTCTGCTGTGATTACATTTTGGACTTTTTTTTTTTTTAATATCCTCCAATTTCCCCTCTGCTATCTAATTTTCATCCCTGTAACATCACGATAGTAATATTCCATATCAGAATAGTAATATGATCAAACAAAATCCTAACACACCATATTTGAGTCTTTTCACAAAATTCTAAAAAAGGTTTACTTGAAAAGTAAAAGGCCATAAGATTGCAAGAATCATAATCAGAGCAGATGTGTTCTATGTTCACTATGCTAAGCTGTTATGGTGAGAAAATTGGCAGGAACAAAAATCAATTTGGCACCTTCAGTAAATGAAGTTCTGTTGACACCTTGATTTTAACCTATGTTAGATTTCCATCCTACACAAGTGTAAGATAAGAAAGAAATTTAACTCACCAACTTTGTGATAGTTTGTTAAAACAACAATAGGGAACACATTGATTTAAACAAGAGTGAACTTCTGGTGTTTTCCCATATTAACATGCATTGTTTCCTTTCAGCTTTTTTATAATTAAAACCTTTTTTAAGTTTAACAAAAAAAAAAGACACTTTGCTTTTCCTATTTTGAAGTCTGACATAAAATGGATATGGTAGCTTTTCTTTTACTGATAATGTTTCATATATTTTCTGTTCATGTCACAATATTACACCTGAGTATATTCTGGATTAACAATGAGCTGTTCTCAGTACCAAAAGTCTCCATCCTTTGATATCTTGAAATATTTCCAGGGACTATTCTTTGCAGTTAGTTAGGCTAATTTCTTTTTTTTTATTCTTAAAAACATTCCATTTATTTATAGATGTATAAAAAGGCGAATTATTGGTCTACTGACTTCATGCTTCTTTATAGAGTGAGAGCTGTCTTCCAGGTTCCTCAGTTCTTCTCAACTTCTTTCATAATCATACATAGAATTCTCACAGATCTCACAGATAGTTAGGGTAATTTCTTTCAGATTGTAAAACATGTGCAAGCAGAAACAATTATTTGACCTGTGCCACTAAAGTCAACTTTTTGAAAATCTCTTTTTGATACCACCTACACTTTACTGTGCTATAAGGGCATGTTCACTCTGTTACATTAGAATATTTTCATGTTGTCACCAATAAAGTTCATTATATTTTAAATCTTAGTGAGTCTATATTTAACCCTCAGGCACATTGTTTTTGTAGTTTCCCCTGCCCCAAAGAACTGACACACCTACCTGAAATTTTCTTTCTGCAATTTTTTTCACCTTATAGAGACAGCATGCTGTAGAAGCAAGAAAATGACCCTGAGAAGCAAGACACTGAACCCCTGATTTAGCTGAGCCACTCATCAGCATGTGACTATAGACGAGTCACTTCAAAGCAAGAATGTTACGGCTTGGCAAGATCAGTTCTTAGTAGATTCTGAGCTCTCTGATGGCCAACGATAAGTCTACACTCATGGAGGAGAAAGAAAGCTTCCAGCCACACCAAAATTAAACCAAAGCAATTATCCAGTCACCAGTTCCTCGTATCATTCATATCAGAAATGTGTTCAACATTCATGGTTTTTTACAGCCAGATTTTGCTCCTTCTGTTTTACCCCAACAACTTTTGTTCTCCCCCAAGCCATAAAATAGCCAGTGAAAACAGTTTTTCAAAGTAGCCCTAACTTTCTGAGCAGGCTAGGGACATATTCCAATCACACATCCATTATAGTTCACCATTAGTGATTTTTCCAGGCTCAAGTTATTTTGGAAAATTTACAGATTTAATTCCTCCCTGATATTATTTTTTGAGTGCAATGCAATGTCAGAAATCATATTTTGGTTAGATGTACAATTTGTACTTAATTTTTCAAGGAACTAGCTTATTTTAACATATTGTAAATAAATAATTTTATGAAATAAATTTAACATACTTTCAGATAAGTATAAAGAAAGTCATCATTTTTAAAGAAAGTTTTCCTGAGAAATAAAACTATTTAAGAACTAAAATATGATTTATTAAAGTCTACCCAAGAAAAATTGTTCATGTTTTCAATGAAGCCACTACAATAAAACCCAAAAAGCTCAGTGAAAATAATAATCAAACTATCCACTACACCTCAACTGAAGGAGGTGAGAACAGAAAAACCATGGATAAGGAAAGGGAAAGTGTTGAAATTTCTTTTGTCTTTTGTTCAGGGGACTTTGGTAGGTTAAAAAATATCTTCATTCAGCCTGGAGAAATAGCTTAGCAGTTAGGGTGCTTGCCTGAGCAGCCTAAGGACCCAGATTCAATTCTCCAATTCCCTTTTAGCAGATGCACAGTGATGCATGCACCTGGAGTTCATTTGCAGTAGCTAAGAACCTGGTGTGCCTATTCTCTCTCTCTCTCTCTCTCTCTCTCTCTCTCTCTCTCTCATGAATTAATAAATAAATAAAATATTATTTTTAAAAATCCTTCATACATAGCCTTTTATTTTCTTATGGTCAGCTCAGTAGCATCTTATTTCACTTCAGATTTCAGTCTATGTCACTTCTTTTCTGTGCTCTCAGATTCTGCTGCTCTGTATGAAAAATTACTTACTTGTTTCCCCAATCTGGAGGTTCATTTGTGTTATCGATAGATCTCATCTAGCAACATGAACTCCTTGCACCTGAAAGTGATTTCTGGTGCATCCAAGAACTCATTTAAATAATCTAATTCTACATAAATGTTAAGAGACAAACGCTGTCTTCACATTGGTTATAGTCTGGAAGAAACAGATGAGAAACAGAAATAGTTCTTTTTGTAAAGTGCACGGGCTACAAAGTGAGTTCTTGGGAGTTCTATAAGCATTTGGTAAACACACTGTACGTGGAACAGTGAAATACTGTTCTGGAGGACGTCTTCTTCATCCAAATACATCATCTTCAAAGTCACACCATCCCTGCAGTTAGCCGAATGACCAGTGCACCTCTTCTGAGTAGTCCTTCAGTTACCCTTTATCTGTCTCCATAGCAGTGGAAAGTCTATGTAGAGATATTAGGAAAATGGGTCTCTGTAAATTGCCTATAGTGAGTGTGTGTTTGTGTGTGTGTGTGTGTGTATGTGTGTATGATTATAAATACATCTCCTTATCTCCCAGAACATTATATTTAGCTGAACAGAGACTAAAATGCAAATTGGCTTCTTTAAAATAAGCCTGCTAAACCAGCAATCCTGTTTTCTTAATAAGCTAAATGATCTATTTATGTTTACTAAGCTTCAATAATCTCATTTAAAAGATTCTTTGGCATTCAGGCAGTTTACCAATATATCGAGTCTTTTCTTAGTATCAATTCCATTCCATTATAATGTCTCTTTTTAAATGAAGTCATGAAGGAATGTTTGTGATGATCTTCTTTCCTAGAAATGAATAATTTTATCTGATTGCCTGTGGGGATTTTTTTCCTAAGCTTCCACATTTAGTCACAACATTTTTAGAAGGGAAAAAATGAAGTAATTAAATGAAAGAAAAATGATTCTACTTTTAATGTCATCATTACAGCTTTATTTCTAGTTTGGCGTTTATATCAAGTGTTACGCATTGACTTCAGGTATCATAGCAAGGTCAGAAGCTTCTGCTAACTATTCCATTTGACACTGACATTTTCACTTCATCATTCTTTAAAGTGAGTACAAGGTGGTGGCATCTCATTAGTTATCATTCTCATTGCTGGGACAAAATACCTGTCAAAAATCAGGTTGAAGTAGGCAGGGATTGTTTTGGTTTTCTAGTCACTCACAGAAGGGAAGATGTGGAAGGAGAAGCTTGTGGCCTCTGGTCACATTCAGCCCTGTGAAAGAAACAAAGAATAATGACTATTCTACTCAAGTAACTGCCCTCTTTCGATGCCATTCAGGATCCCAGCCCATGGAATAAAGCTGCCCATAGTTAGAGTACGGCTTCCCACCTCAAGTAACCTAATGAAGATAATCCTGGAAAACATACCCAGAGGCTGGCCTAATCCACATACTCCCTCACAAGCATGCGTGAGGGCTGATTTCCTCGATGGTTCTAGGGCCTGTCAAGTTGACACCAAATATAAACTGCCACCGGTATGCATGTATTAGTTTTTATTTTCCCTAAACTGAAATTATCAATGTCTCTGAAGAAGAAGTATGGACTTTGGGCTAGATGTAGCTGTATTCTAAGACTAAGACTTCATGTTTAGGCAGTATGAACTTGGGCAAGTGATGTACTGTCTCTGAGGTATCTTTATGAATACCACTGAGGGCTACTCACCTGGGCACCAGTAACATTTCATAGTAGATGCTTTTGGCCTGAAGGTAATGTACATTATCAGATAGACCTTGATCACTAAATGCCAGTATGTCCCTTGTTGTAGCTATTTTCTTATTGCTGAAATAAAGTACCCAACCAAAAGCAGCTCATGGAGAGGAAATGGTCCTATTTTTATTTTCATTTTGGCCAACAGTTTCAAGGGAAATATCCATAATGGAAGGGAAAAGCATGGCATGATGGCATGAGCAGAGGTTGTACATCACCACTAGCTCAGCAGAGGAACACTACTGCATGAGAGTGAGCCAAGTTCTGGTAAAGGGGAACTGATTATAACAACTCTAAGCTCCCCATCAACAACATATCTCCTCCAACAAGGCTCTACCTCCAAAACTTCTATCAGGTGGGGACCAAAGATTCACAACACATGAGTTTATAAGGGACTTCTGATTTAAACCACCACATTCCACCCCTGGTCCCCATAAACTAATGACCATCTCAATTTACAATGCAGTCAGTCATACATTTAAAGTCCCCATACTTTTTATCAGTCCCACCACATTTAGAACATCCCCATAGCCCAAGGTCTCCTAAATGTGAGCCTGTAAAACAACACATATTGGCACAGAGTAAAACATTCATACTGCAAAATATTCCATTATAAGGAAAGATTGAAGTAATGTAAGATCTAAAGCAAATGGTGCAAACATGAAATCCTGTAGCTCTAAGTCTAACATCTTTAACCAATAGCAAAGTCTCTATGGATCCTATTCTTCCCCTCAAGTGGGGCTGCTCAAAGCCTGAAGAAAACTTCATTGCAAGCAAGCAGCTCTCCTTGGGCATCCCACAGTCCTGACATTTTATAAATTTCTGTGGTCTCCATTGTAACCTTTAGTTCATTCTCATTGCTCCATAGAGTCTCCAAGCAGAGATGCAAACAACCCACCTCACATTGTCCAGTGGCCATCTCCAAGAAAGTCATGTTGCAGATTCAATCACCTTCTCTTTTCTGCTGTCCCAATGCAGAACAGCTGGCCCAATTTCAGTTGTGGTAATCCTCACACAACTGCAGCTGAAATTGAACAGCTTTCTTCTGCCCAAAGTTTTCATGTCTTTCTGTGCTATATCTGTCTGCTCAGACCAGTCCATCTCTTTCAAATTCAACTCTGCTCAAGTTCTTAGGACACATGTAGAATACAACAGGCTCCCTCTCTCAAATACCATCAGCTGTGACCAAACAGATGAGTTTGTGGTGGACATCTGAGTCACACCACCACACTCTGACTATAAACCAAGGACTCTCTCCAGATGTTACCAAATGTTCTGAGGGAGGTAAATCATGGACAGCTACTGTTTAATAGAATTGGTTAAGCCGGTCAAACATTGTTTAAATATTTAAACATTTAAATGTGAGGATGGGTTAAATGAAGTATATGTTAGTAACCCAGCACATATTGATACTGTATGAGTTACTTTCCTAGTCATTGTGACCACATACCTGAACAAGTCAATTAAGGGAGGAAAGCTTTACTATGTACAGTTTTGAGATGTTTTGAGATATCAGTCCATCATGGGAGAGAAGGCATAGCAGCTCTAGCAGGTTGGTCTATGGCAGTGAGAGCTTGCAGCTGATCATACCACTGCTTAGTAAGCAGAAGATGCTCAGACAGGTAGCAGTGTAGGTCAGACAAAACCCTCAAGGCATAACCCCCAGCTATACATTTCCTCCAGCTAAGACCCACCTACAACTCCCAAAACAGTGTCGCCATCTGGGGACCAAGTATACAAACACATGAACCTATTGTGAACATTTCACATTCAAACCATAATGATACATAAAATATATAGGAAAAATGTTTTATTGGTAGATCTGGATTTACAACAACAGTAATAGCAATGACCACATTGTATGCTACAAAAACAAAAAATAAGAATTCAGAGAACTAAAAATGATCATAAAACACCTTGCTCATCATGTAGAAAGGAAATAAATTTGTCTTAGTTTGATTATAATTGTGAACTTTTAGTGATGTTTATTTAGGGACAGGAAAATCTAAAATAAATTATGCACTCATCAATTCAGGAGAAACCAATTTCAAAACTAACTAGCATTTTATCTCTTACTGTCACAAAAAAGCAAGACTTATTTCAAGTGCCCATGTATGTAGAAAGGCTTTGGAAGATAGACCTGAGTTCAAATCAGTTTATTATATGTTGATCCAAGAGCTTAGGAAAATTTCCATGCTGACTTATCTCTTTACCTGCATATGTAGGAATAGTAATAAAAAATAAGTAGTGTTTCATGAGGATCCTGTAGTTCATATGGCAACCCTAAAACAGAGCTCTAGAATTAGCACCTAAGGTCCCATCAAGGACGCAGAGCTCAGTACATAGAATGCAATCCCTTGATCATTGACATTAACAAGAGCTATCATCCACTATGTCTCTGCTGTAAGCCAGGCAGTGGTCTAAGAATGTGGCTCGCTTAATTTCTAAAAACATAGTGGATTGGAGAGATGGCTTAGCAGTTAAGGTGCTTGTCTGCAAAGCTTAAAGACCCAGGTTCAACTCCTCAGAACCAGATGTAAGCCAGATGCACCTGGTAGGGTTCGTTTGCAGTGGCTAGAGGCCCTGGAGCACCCATTCATTTTCTCTCCCCCTCCCCACTTAAATAAGATAAATAAATAAATAAATAAATAAATAAATAAATAAATAAATAAAAATAAAAACATAGTACAAGACTAATCCAATACTTTAGAAAACATCAAGGTTCTACTAATTGATCCAAAGTCACATGACCAAGAAATGTCACTCCCATGTATCCTTTTCTATTCTGGTTTACTTCCTTTCTGTCAGGAGGAATAATAGTGGACACTTAACCTGAAGATGGAACAGATATTAAATGGATTATCACAGGAAAATTATTTGGACATGCCTTGGTATGTGGTAAATATTGACATACAAGCATGAATGAGTATTGTTTATCACTAATATAAAACCCTCCCTTTTTGCCACTTACCTTCTTTTTCATTCCTTCCTACCAGCTGCTCATACTACTATTTAATACTTCATCAGCTGACATGACACATCAAGTAGAAACATAAGATTCTTGTCTTCTTACAATCCCAGTAAAGGGTGAGGCTAAGGCAGGAGAATTAAGAGTTTGAAGCCATCCTGAGCTGCATAGTGAATTCTAGCTTTAACTATGTAGTAACATCCAGTTTCAAAGGGGGAGTGTTGGATTCTAAACTTCCAGACTGAATATTTAACAGACCGGCCAGAAAGAAAAGAAGATCTATAATTTATAACTAAATTGCTATGGTCCAGCTGTGTACAAAACAAATGCATTATGAGAGATTAATTCACACAGGCCATTAGCTAAAGTTTACCAGCCTATGGGGGAAGTTGGTACAAACGTAGGAATCTCTGAAATGCTCTCACTTCCCTGTGGGTCTGTTAGCCTTGGGGCAAAGATCATAAATGACTCAAGTAAAAAGAATGTACATGGTTTTCATGTTCTGGGCAGTATGTCACCTGTTGTGACAAAGACACAGGCTCCACTCACAGGTAGAGTTTGGCTTTATGTTGATTGGAACACAGGATACTGGCTACCAATCTATATCAGAGTCTTTGTTAAAAATTAAATCCTTGGGCTGGAGAGATGGCTTAGCAGTTTAGATGCCTGCCTGCTAAGCCAAAGAACACCAGTTCCAATCTCCAAGTCCCACATTTAGCCAGATGCAGTGACACAAGGGCACAATGCCCACTTGCCCACAAGGGGGTACACACATCAGGAGTTCATTCATAGTGGCTGAGAGGCTGCTGGCATGCCCATTCTCTATCTGTCTCCCCCTCCCTCCCTCCCTCCCTCCCTCTCTCCCTCCCTCCCTCCCTCCTTCTCTCTCTCTCTCTCTCCAAAAAAAAATTAAATCCTTTTGACAATCATTAAAACATTAAATGACAATAAGTGTTGGTGAGGATGTGGGGGAAACAAGAACCTTCATTCACTGTTTATGGGAGTGAAAACTTATAGAACCACTATGGAATGCTATAAGGGACTCCTGAAAAAGATGAAACTAGAGCTACCAACTGATGCAGTTATTCCTCTCCTGGACATCTAAAGGCTCCATGCTGCATTGCAGAGATATCTGCTAAACTATGTTTATAGCTGCTCAGTTCACAATAGCTAAGAACGGGAATAAACACAGGTGCCCACAATTGGAGGAATGGATAATGAAGATGTAGTACATATACACAATGGAAGTCTACTCATCACTAAGGAAAAATGATATAATGAGATTTGTAGGAAAATGGACTGACTTTGAATAGATCATACTCAGCAAACTCACAAGCACAGAAAGAAAAATGCCACATATTCTCCCTTATCTCTGGTTCCTAACCTGGAACTTGAGTTGCTAGAATACCTGACAGGCAACTTGAGGGACAGACAGTAGGGGTGAAATGGTTTGGGAGAAGGGCAATGGGAGGGAGAAGGGAAATACACACAAAACTAACCCCCAAAATGAATTGGCACCATAGAGTCCTTTCTCCTAGATAGTATACTAAGAAATATGAGATCTGGCTAGAACCCAGAAAAAGCCAGTTCCCAGATGGCTAGCTCCTATAATGCCAGAAAGCACTACATGAGCTACTTGGGGAAAAGTGGCCAACACTGTTGTGAGTAATCAGGGAACACTGCTAGACAAAAGCAACCAGCCTGACAAGAGTACACACCTTTGCAAGCATAGCACCCAGTCTTGGTCAATAACCAATGGCTTTCTGATTGGCTAAGGGATCCGCTCAGTGGAAAGGAACCCATAGCTGGAACTGGCAACCAAGTCAGAATCCTGTGGAAACCAAGATTACAGTCTCCAATAACAAGATCCTACTAATTTTTTTTTGGGGGAGTGGGTTACATCCATCAAAATCTCTCTAAATTAACAATGTTTATTATCCCTTTTTATGTATGTTGATCTCACTGTCCATTGGAGAATTGGTTTTGTTTGTTTGTTTCTTTCTTTCTTTTTCAGAAGGCACCAAAATCTACCAACAACACAAGAATCCATAGCTGACTCCCTGCCAAGAAGTGAGCCACCCCTTGCATATCAGCTAGGGACCAGTTGAAACCACAGAGGAATGGGTGAGATGCGTAAGTGCTCTTCCATGGTGAGCCTGACAATCCGCACAAGGTGAAGTAGTCAGACACTAAGGATACTCAACAGATACCAAAGCAGACATTCAGAAGCTCCTGAGAAATCAACACTAAAGAAGACTTAAAACACACCCACCATGGCTCAGGGAATTTGTAGCAGAGGGGCTGGAAAGATGGTAAGAGCCACTGGTTGGGAGGGAATACCCAGAGGCACTGTCCCACCCCACCCCCAACAGTGACTGACTGCCACTCTTACAACTCATAACCCACAATGCCATGGGGAATACTAGCAATCCCACTGAGAAGAGCCTTCAATATGATGGGGGCAGGAAGGAGGGGAATGATGGTACCAATACATGATGTGTCCACACAAAGTATATACTTAATAAAAAATAATTAATAAAAATTAACCCAGCCATTGAATATATTAATGGTTTTTCTTTTCAAAATTTAGTTTAAAAAATTTGATCATCAGAGTAGTGTGAATTATGGTGAAGATTGAAAATTTCAAATCTATGATACGGGTATTAATAGTATTGCAACCCTGACCCAGAAAAGAATTAATTAAATTTCTCTAGCCATTTATATGGCTTTTCCTCTCTCTCTCTCTCTCTCTCTCTCTCTTTCTTTTTTCTTTTTTCTTTCTTCCTGTGTATTTGTGTGTGACAAAGAAGATAGAGATAAGAAAAAAATAAAATTATAAAGTAGTAAGGAAAAGATAAGCAATTTTTAGAAGATTAAATATGTACCAATCAACTAAATAAGAGAAATTTTGCATGGCTTTTCAATGTCTAATTAAGGGTTTTCTTTGTTCTTATGTATTTAAAATAAAATTACTTCTCTTTTATAACATGAAGTAACTTCTGTGGAAAACATGTGAACTGAATGACAAAACGAAATTAGATTAGGAAGGGCTTTGTGAACTATGGTAAATGGTTGTGAGGGCAGGGAAGTAGCTCACATCACAAACATTAAGACCTGAGTTCCATCCTCAGTACCCGCATAAAAGCTGGCTCAGGTGGTGTACCCTGTAATCCCAGCATACAGGAAGATCCCTAGGCCTTGTTCGTCAGCCAGTCTGCCCTAGGTTCAGGCCAGTGAGAGACCCTGTCTCAAAGGAGATGGACAACATTCCTGAGGACAACAGTCAAGGCTGTCCTCTATCTTCCACACATTTGTGAACCCACTCATACACAGACATGTACACACAACGCATTAAAAATAAAACAGCTTAGAAACTAAGATAGGGGATTTTTTAGAGGAGAAAGAGAAGGTCATAACTGAGGGATATTTCCCAAAGATAATGAATAGATCTTTCAAAGTGATTAGATGTAAAATGTATTGTACAAAAACACCAGTGAAGCTATAATTAAATACTAAGCAAATGTCCTTATGGACATTATGGGTGGGTAAATAGTAGAAGAAAAGAAATAAAAAGTTATATCATTATTTTATTTTAAAAAATTGGGGGGAGGGGAGAAAGACAAGATGGCTCAGCAGATAAGAATGCTTGCTGCTCTGTCCTAAGGCCCTGAGTTGGTCAGCCAGTCTAACAAAGAAATGGGGAGCTCCAGTTTTAGTGAGACTTTGCCTCTGTGATGTAAGGTGGAAGAATGGTAGAGGAGGGAAACAGATGTCTTCCTCTGCCTCCACATCTGTGTGCATGGGGCATGCACTTCTGAGTGTGTGCACTTCTGAGCATGCACACACACACACACACACACACCAAAAATTTTTTAAATAAAAATAAATTTTAATAATGTTGTATTGGTAGTGCCTGTAAAATACCACACTGAAAACAGCCAAAGTAATGCTGGATGCATGTATCTCAGTTTGCAGTGATAACAATCATGGACTTTTACATGAATCCAGGTTCTGTGATAATCATTTTCCAAATTGTAGCAGAGGTTGCTAACTCTTCCATGATATCTCCTCATTCAACAGCGATATCCACCTATCACAAATCCTTTCATCTATACTAACACCACTTTGCATTGCTGGCTGAACATATGGATACATATATAGCTAACCTCTCCAGTGGCTGGGGATGCCTGTGTAACTAGATTCACACCAATAGGCTGGAAGAGAAAGTGCAACTTCCAGAAAGTGTCCTCAAGAAAAAAAACTTTTGGCTTATCCTTGCTGACAGCTAGAATGCAAACAGCTGCTTGGCTAGAATAAGCATATACTTTTGATTGTTAAGTCATATGAACTTAAGCAAATAGATGACATAGGACCTGGACACCAGAAACTATGGCTCTAGATGTCCATGGATATGAAAAGAGTTTGGCTCTGGTTGAGACCATTAAATTTTGCATTTCTACCTTTTTAATCAAAAGCATAGCATAACTAGGAAACACATGTTCTCTAGTCCTCATAAAAGTAGCTGGTAGACCATCTCAGGGTCCCATTTTAACAGAAATGAAGCAAGTAACTAGAAGGAGGATGGTCCAAGGTGTTGGGCCCTAAGAGGCCCCGGTGTGAGGCCTAGTGGTTCTGAGCCTAGCCAGTTTACCTGTCCTTGGCCCACTCCCGGTGAGGCCTAGTCGAACTTCCAGAGCCTTAGAAGAGTTTAACGACCTGTCCTTGGAGTGACTCAGCACCTGAGCCAAAACTGCCTCCACCCAGCTACTGCTGATGTGGTGAAATAATATTGGCCCTTACACCTTTCTCTCAAACTTTTTCCCACCCTCTTTCTCAAAAAACACCTTCCCATTACAATAAACCGAGTTTATGCTTAGACAAGGCTCAATGTGGTTTTTCTCCCCAGTGTCTTGGGAAGGGTTTTGAGCTGCCGACACCCGCCTTCCCGCTCAGCCTCGAGAGAAGCGGCTGGCCCGACTCTCTCTCTTCCGCTCTACCTGCCGGAGGGAAAGAAACCGGCACCAAGGTCCTCCAAACAAGAAGCAATGAGGTTGGGATTTAATCAAATTAATCAGATGTTAGAGGCTACACTCAGTGTCAATAAATTCTAGGAAACTATCTAGCCTTCTGATCAAAACAATCTCACATAAATGAAACATGGTCTTAGCTTTATATGTTGTATTAAAATGTAACATAGAGAAAAGAATAGCTTTTTAAATTTTTTCATTTACTTGAGAGAGAGGGAGAGAAAAAAGGCAGCTATAAAGATAGACAATAGACACACCAGGTCCTTCAGCCTCTGCACACGAACTCCAGACGCAGGCACCACCTTGTGCATCTGGCTTAAGTGTGTTCTGGGGAATCAAAAGTGAGTCTTGGCTTTGCAGATAAACACCTTAACTGCTAAGCCATCTCTCCAGCCCATAGCTTTATTTTGAAATGTGGAACACATTCAAATGAAGTGCTGCTATCTTATTTCTAACCTAAGTTCTTCCTCATAATTTACATGTCCCTTTTCCCTCATCTCCTGGAAATGGCTACCTCGTACCATAAAATGTAATCTGACATCTCTTTTGCAGGCTAAAAGTGATGCCATATAATATAATGTCAATTACTCAACTCTATGAATCCTTCCCACTGTAAATCTCTGAACATGTTTAAATTCCAATCAACTTTTTATCTAAGTACTATTAGTAGTTGTGGACTTAGCAGTATACATAGCTTGAGAATGAATTTTTTACGGCCCTTCTTTTGTAACTGGCCAGGATTCACACATGAGCCCAATCACTGAATTGAAGTAGATTTAAATACTTGTTGAGTTCACAGGTTCGTTCTGTTTTACAAAGACAAAGAGAGTCCTGTTATTGCTCCGAAGTCACATGAGTGACAGGAAAACAAAGGGTTTCTCAGTCACAGTCTGTCCTTTATGTTTTTGGAATTTGTGTTTGGCTTGCCATAATCCACTAAAATTCATCTATGAACAGGAGGGCATGGGAAAGGGTGGTACAGCAATGTTCTTTCAAAGACAGTCCCAGAAAATGAGTAGACAGGGAAGGTCACACCATCCTGGGAAGATAGCAGTACCAGCAGGACAAGGTGTGAAGAGGCACAAACCCTGTGAATGGATTTTATACCAGGCACACTCAGAAAAATCTGTTCAGAGTACCTAGATTCAAGAGATTCATGCTGCTGTGAAATCATAAAATGTTTTAGGAGAAGCCTGTTTATTTACAGATATTCTTGAGGAAAATATTCCAGGAAAAATAAAGACCTTTTGGTAGCAAGAGAACTCTGCAAGGTTAAGTTACTCTTGGTGGACTGTTTTAGGAACTGAGTGAAATTAGGGGGAAATTGAAATCCATCAACATTGTAAACTATGGGGAAGACAAAAACAAAAGAGCATAGCTTCATCCCATGCAAATCAATGCTGCAAAAGATTTGCAAGTTCTGGAGCCTCTGTAGTTGGGAATGATGTTGAGTTGGAGATGGTGACAGGAATATGAACTGTAGATTTAATGACTTTTGTGCCTCACATAAACAACACAATTCTTTAATTAGTAGGAGCTGCGGCCTATAAATTGAAAGAAACTTTAAACTAAATAGAAACAGATATGTAGAAACTTCACAAAAGAAGGAAAACAAGGGGCTGGAGAGATGGCTTAGAGGTTAATGCATTTGCCTGAAAAGCCAAAGGATCCCAGTTTGATTCTCAGGACCCATGTAAGCCAGATGCACAAGGGAGCACATGCATCTGGAATTTATTTGCAGTGGTTGGAGGCCATGGTACACCCATTCTCTCTCTCTTTCTTTCTCTCTCTCTCTCTCTCCCTCTTTCCCTCAAATAAATAAATGAAATATATTTTTAATAAAGAAGGAAAACAAATAACTTTCTGTATAATATAATGCACCACCTCTTATAAAGCAACAATTGACAAAACTGCAATGATACAGGGGTGTTAAAATAGGCCATTTCAAAATAGGTAAGAGTACAAACAGATGCATTATCTTAAGACAATTTGGCAATATCTGTCAAAATTTTAAATATTAAATATATACCCTTTGCCTACCAGTGCTTGATATTTACCTTGAATGAATATTTCTAAATAAATAAAAGATCTATGTTCAAGGCTTTAAAAAAATATTTTTACTTTTATTTATTTATTTGAAAGAGAGAGAGAGAGAGAAAGAATGGGCAGGCCAGGGCCTCCAGCTACTGCAAATGAACTCCAGATGCATGTGCCACTTGTGCATATGGTTTATGTGGGTCCTGGAGAATCGAACCTGGGTTCTTTGGCTTTGCAGACAAGTACCTTAACTGATAAGTCATCTCTCGAGCCTTAAGGCTTTTTTTATATTTTTTGTTTATATTATTCTAATTTTACATTCATATTGGTGACTCCATTATCCTCCTCCCTGTCCTCCCCCCTCCAACGGGACCCTCATCAATGGGGAATGTGGGTCATTCATTGTGGGGGTTGTCAAGAGTTATGGGGGATAGGTAAAGTCTCTGTGCATAATGACCCAATTTGTGGCTCTTCACACTCTTTCCGCCCCTTCTTCCATGAATTTCCCTGAGCCACGTTGGGATCATTTTAGTTCTACTTCAGTGATGAGGTTTTGGGAGCCTCTGTGTCTCTAGATATCTGGCTTAGTAGGAGTCGGATGTTTTCTGTGTTTATCTCCTTCAGCCTTTTTCTGGTGTCGGGTTCACCAAGAAAGCTGTACTCTTGCCCTTCCCTGCATTACTCTATGGTTTCAGCTGGGGCCCTGATCAGGTGTGATGGGCTGATTCTCCCTAAGGCTTTTATATTATAGAATGTTCTATCATTCCAAAAATTTGAAAGTATATTCATCATGAAGAACCTATTTGATAAATAATAATTTGTTCAGACAATGCAATACTATTATCTATTTTTTAAAAATGAAGATGAGATATTTATATATTATCTGAAATTATTTTACAAAATTAGCAAGTTACTGAAAAAAATGTGCATGAAAATAGTAAAGAGGACTCCTATTCACTTGAATATAAAATAGTTTATAAGAATATATTGTTGGTGTACAAACAAGCACAAGAGGGCCTAGGACAAGCTGAGTTCAATTCCCAGTACCCATGTGAAAAGATAGGCATGGGAGCTGAGAAGATGGCTCAGCAGTTAAGGCACTTGCCTACTAAGCTAACCACCTCAGTTCAGTTCCCAGTACCCACATAAAGCCAGATGCACAAAGTGTTGCACATATCTGGTCTCTCTCTCTCTCTCTCTCTCTCTTCTGCTTGCAAATAAATAAATAACAATATTTTTTTAAAAGATAAGCACAGTCACACACGCCTTCAACACCAGTCCCTTAGGGAGTAGAGAAAGGCTAATCACTGGAGCTTGCCAGCCAGTAATTCTGATACAATAAAATGGCAGCCTTAGGTTAATTGACACTGTCTCAAAGAAATAACATGGATGAATTATAGAAGGACACCTGACATTCTCCTCTGACCTCTGCATAGGCTGTGTGCATCTACACACACATGCACATAAACACACACACACACACAATTGATACACAGACCACACACACACCACAGCACACACTGATACTACACACATATACATATCCTCTTCTTAAGAATATTTTTGTTGAAAAAAAAGAACCATACAGGAGGACAGAAAGGAAAGAGGGAAAGGAAGCATCTACAGACAGGAAGTGTCCATGCTTCCCTGCAGTAGCCTGAATAGGCATGTCTGCCTCCTCTCATCTTTTCTCCAGTTTACATGTATGGCAAATACAGTTATAGTTATCATTTGGATAATTATTTTATAGACTTTATTTCCTTTGTATGCAAATTTTCATAGTTGCTACCTATTGTTCTATTGTTTTATATATTTTGAGTTATATATAGCTTTTTGTTTGTTTGTTTGTTTGTTTTTCAAGGTAGGGTCTCACTCTAGCCCAGGCTGACCTGGAATTCACTATGTAGTCTCAGGGTGGCCTTGAACTCACTGTGATCCTCCTACCTCTGCCTCCTGAGTGCTGGGATTAAAGGCCACCACCCCACCACCCCTGGCAATATGATTAAGGAACACATAGGGCTTTAATGAGGTATGCCATTGGGTGTGTCTGTGAGGGTGTTTCTGGAGAGGTCTAAGTGAGGAAGGAAGAGCCACTCTGTGTGGGGGTGACACCATCCCATGGACTGTATTTTAGAACTGAATGAAAAGGAGGAAGCCAGCTGAGCACAGGTATATATTGTTCTCTGCTTCCTGATTGGCCAGATGTGAACCATCTGCCTACCCACGACTGCTACACCTTCCCTGCCACATGAGCCAAATAAATATTTCCTCCTGGAAGCTGCTGTTAGATATTTGATCATAGCATCTAGAAAAATGACTGCTATGTGGCACAAATCAGCTCCTATTTGTGTTTACAATTAAACATTGGAGCCAGAATAAATGGTTGAAAAAAATAACTTATAATCTATGTGATATTCTTACATGTTTAGCCTTTATTATTGAGGTTTTACAAAAATATCAGCATACAAACTATCTCATAGCACAGACCCAGGATCAGTCGATACTGCTATGCATAAACAAAATGTTTGCATTTGTATAGTACCTTATAGTTTACAAACTGCTTCCATATTCATTATCTTACTGGGTCCAAACCTGCCTTTGATATCTGTCTCTCATCTACCCATTTTCCTATGGTCAATATTATTTGTATAGTATTTGTATAATATTGGCTGTCCACACAGAGACATGCTATACAATGTTGTCATTTTTTCCATGTATATGTGTAGTATCAGTGTGTGCTGTGGTGTGTGTGTGTGTGTCTGTGTATCAATTGTGTGTGTGTGTGTGTGTGTGTGTGTGTGTGTGTGTGTGTGTGTGTGCAGATGCACACACCCTATGCAGAGGTCAGAGGAGAATGTCAGCTGTGCTTCTACAATTCATCCATGTTATTTCTTTGAGACAGTGTCAATTCTCCTAAGCCTGGTGCTAAGAAAGAAAGAAGCACCTCTCTCCTTAGTATTCATAATTAAGAATAAAAGCTAAAGAAATCAAAGAAGAGCTTGTCTGGAAGCCAGTCAGATGATTTTAGTACTGGTTATTAAAATAACACGTGAAAGGGTAGAAACTATACACATGGACTAGTTCATGGCAATATTACCAGACTGTATTTACATATCAAGGAAATTCAAGAATTGTTCAAATAGTAACTCATTTAAATCAGCATCAGGCTCCCCAGAAGGTGAATGATGTCCTTTGTGCTATGACCTACAAGTGAGGCCAATGGTAATTGTGAGTCAAATGAGTTTTCAGAATGACTCCCATGAATGTGGTGCATTTTGAAATTTTTAGGGTAGTGATAAAAGCAGCAGATGGGGAACTCTAAAGAATGACATGTCAATAACAGGATACCTTGCATGGTGAAGAAAAATATGGAGGCTGTTGTAATGTAATCTTGCCCAAGTGGGGAAAGATCAGAAATAAAGTTATGGAAGCATCTTCAAGCCTGAAAAAAATAGGTCACGATTTGCTTTTGAGTTTCTTTGTCTATATAAACTATAAAAATATAAAAATAAAGCTTTTTGAACAGGACATTAAAATCTTTGAAATGGTGGTTTAAGAACTTGTACTGGTGGCAATGCCCATGAGATTGTAGAGTCAAGAAATTTGTGCTGGGACCATCAGTTTGTGTTATTGGGCTAGTCCTGTCTGGCATGATGAAGGTCTAAATGAGAGTAATAGCCCTGGAAATGTAAAGGAAATAATGGGCTATAAAATATATATTAGGGGCTGAAAAGATGGCTTAGTAGTTAAGGTACTTGCCTACAAAGCCAAAGAACCCAGGTTCAATTCCCCAGGACCCACATAAGTCAGATACACAAGGTGATGTATGCATCTGGAGTTCTTTTATAGTGGCTAGAGGCCCTGGCATGCCCATTCTCTCCCTCTCTCTCTCTCTCTCTCTATCTATCTCTATCTATCTATCTATGCTTCTCTCTCTCAAATAAATAATTATATACATATATAATATATATATATATTATATATTATTATATATAATTATTATATATAATATATATATTTGATATAAACAAAGTGTGGACAGTGTAGTGGTTAGAGCATCAACTTGAAAGGCTCTAGAATCACCTATAAGCAAGCCTGTAAGCATATCTGTGATGGATTTTCTAGACTGGGTTAAGTGAGGTGGGAAGACCCATCATAAATGTGGGCAGCACCCTTGCATGGGCTGGTCTTCAGGCTGCATACAAAGGACAGAGTTAAGTACCAGTATTCATCCTCTCTGCTTCTCAACTGCAGAATGCAATGTCACCAGCTACCTCTTTTCTGCTGTTATGGCATCCCTACTATAATAAGCTGGACCCTCAAACAGCAAGCTTAACTGAACCCTTGCTTCCACCTGAAGTTACTCTTGTCAGGTATTTTGTCACAAGAAGAGTAACTAATACAGGCAGCAAAAATGTGCATGTCACTAAATAGTGAAGGAATCAAAGAGAATCAAGGGAACAGGAAAACTCTATCATCTTCCCTCCAATGGAACCATGTCCCATCTGTATGTGCAAATACACACAGTGCCTTCTTTCTATATTTATTGCTCAATTATGTGGTTACTATTTACTTAAGTACCTCCCTTCCTAAATTGTGAGCCACTGAAGAGTAAACATCATGATTTGGCTGTGGACTACCAGTATAAAATATTTGTACATATCACAAAAATGTAAGTTCCGGAGAAAAGGTAGGAAAGGAGTATCCATTTTAGAGTAAGAGATGAGCAGGAAATTTTACACATGACCAGCTGGAAATTATAGCATATGATTCAAAAGAATCATTTATATTTTATGCAACCATGTTCATTGTTTTTCAAAGATTATCTTTAATACTGTCCATTCAGTGCAAACTATGTATAGCAATCCACCAAACACCCATTCTCAACAGTGCGTTTCTACTATAAAATCATCTGTCCCCAGGCAAGGCTCCCCTATCCCATCAGCAGGAAATGTTTGTTGTATAAATATGTCCCATGGGCTGAAGAGATGGTTTAGCAGTTAAGGCACTTGCCTACAAAGCCAAAGGACCCAAGTTTGATTCCCCAGGACCCATGTAAGCCAGATGCACAAGGTGGCACACACATGTGGAGTTTGATCCCAGTGGCTGGAGGCAGCTGGCATCCCCACTTTCATTCTCTCTCTCTGCCTCTTTTAAAAATGAATAAATATTTTTTAATGCACCAGGGTTCCAGCAAGGCTTTTGAAGTACCACATATTTTTAATAAACATGGGTTTCAAATGTTCATAACTTTGACCTTTCAGTGGAACTTTAAGGAATGATTTCTATGTATAATAAACATGACTGCATGAAAAGGACTATTAATGGAATGCTTGTCACTTAGGAGTTTATAACATCAACAATTTCAAAAACTGACTAGACAAATATAAACGGTCTGTACAAAAGAACCCTATGTAGTCAATACCAATGATGCCATAGCTTTTTACCACATGAAAAGTGACTCTCTAATCACCAGTAAGTGACAAAAGCAAATTACAAAGAAGTGCACAATATACTTTTCTTTGTTCATACAATAATACGGTCAAAGACTTAATAATTAAGCATTAACAATTATTATGAGTTCTGCTATTACAGGGATGTACTTAGCTTACCTTTTACTTTTATTTATTTCTGAGTCCTCCAATAAGTAAATATCCCCTTTGAAACCAAAGAGAATCTAGATTTCAAAATATTCAGTTTTGCATGTCCAGGGCATAATATAAAATACTTCACAAAAGTATTTAATAATTATTGAATGAGGTAAGATATATTAAATATAAACTCACATTTTGCTGTCTTAGAATTAATTTGTGATGTTCATATAATAAATATGTATTATTCAAAGCAAGAGTTGTGATGACAATCATAAACACTAAAAGTAGTAATGTGTCACCAACGTGACCTGTCTCTGAAGAAACAGGATCCCATAGATCATTCCTCATTGCTATAGCCACAGAAACAAAAGCACCTTGTCACCAGATAGCCAGAACAAAACCGGAAGCTCAACTAAGGGAGGCAGTGAGCAAGCACACTCGGTCCTAAGAGTGGCACCCTCACCTGAGAGTCTAAGCAGACCAGGCTATGTGCCAACAAGCCTGACTCAGCCTTCTTTAACCTGCCTTTGGGAACTTCGTTGAGAATAACTTGACTCTTCTGAGTCCCTGCTGTGGTCTGAGTACTTGTGTCTGCACACAAAATTCGCATGTTGAAATCCTAACTCCTGAGGTATTAGATGATGGACATTTGGAGGGTCAGTAGGTAATGAGGGTGCAGCTGTTATGAGCAGAATCTGTGCCTTTACAAAAGTAAAACCCCAAAGAAATCTCTTATCCTTCCCATCAGGTAGGGACACAGCCAGAAAGATGAACTTACGGCTGACTCTCGCTGGGGCACAAATTGACCAAAAACTACCTCAACTGTGTACCTTTTTTTTTTTTTTTTTTTTTTTTTTTTTTTTTTTGGTTTTTCAAGGTAGGGTCTTACTTTGGCTCAGGCTGACCTGGAATTAACTATGTAGTCTCAGGGTGGCCTCAAACTCTCGGCGATCCTCCTACCTCTGCCTCCCGAGTGCTGGGATTAAAGGCGTGCGCCACCATGCCCGGCTTCAACTGTGTACCTTTTAACCTCCAGAACCATGAGAAAAAAATTCTGCTGTTTCTAAACTACCTAGTTTACACTATTTTGTTATAGTTTCTGGAACAGGCTGACAGTCCTGATCAGTGAGCTTGTTGTGTATGGCCAAGGTGGGTATGTGGAAGCTTTCATTTTTTATTTAGTAGAAAAAAAATCCCAAAGATAGGCAGTGAAGTATAGAGGAGGAACTTTTGGATTCTAACTGAGAAACATCCCTGCCAAGAGCACTGTGAGTGAATTTTGGCAAGTCATATTGTTTGATTTACCTGGTAAGTATGAACTCAAAAAATAAAACATAACATCACAAGATTGAGGATCACACAACAACTGAAGAAAATTAGTACAATAATGTGTTAAACGATAAAAGTGTATTAATTGGGTCTGGAGAGATGGCTTAGTGGTTAAGGAGCCCGCCTGCAAAGCCTAAGAATGACCATTCAATTCTCCAGGTCCCACGTTTAGCCAGACACAAAAAGTGATGCAAGGGCACAATGGTGCACTTGCCCACAAGGGGGCACACACATCTGGAGTTCGCTCACAGCACCTGAGAGGCCACTGGCACGCCCATTCTCTCTCTCTCTCTCTCTCTCTCTCTCTCTCTGTCTTTCTCAAAAAAAAAAAAAAAGCATATTAATTTTATTCCTAGTTGACTAACTGGGAGTTTTGCCAAGTCAACATGCAGAGCAAACTGGACTTAAGTACCTGAGAGCATTCTGTAGTGCAAGAGGACAGATGTGAATTCCATTTCAGAGTCAGGTCAGCTACTTCTGACATAGTTAGTATACCTCCTTCATCCCCACTGACCTCCTACCTACCTCTACAGCAGAAGATGACCAGAGACAAGAGACTATATCCAGATATGCATACCACCAGGACGTGCTCTGTCCTGCTGTGCACATTAGGGGACTTGGCTGTTGGGCTCTTGTTCCTGAGGAAAAGACCAGGCAATCCTACATGCTGGCATGAAATCAGATCTCTCCCAAACTCCACGCCTGCAGTGCTATACATATCTCCATCCAGAACACACCATCTTCCTTGCAATGATTAAAATTAACACTTCAGCTTACACTACCCTCTCAAGTGAGGACAAGATCCATGCAATGTTTGGCTCCATGTTTTCATTTCACAGGGGAATGCAGTACGTGCTCAACAGATGTATAAGACAAGCATTAGGGTTTGAGAAAACAACAAAAGTATGGTGTCAGGCATGTTGAGAATTCAATCTAAAGGAAATTAAATGGTCTTAAAAACAGACCCAGAATCAGAGTCCCTCTGAACTTGTATTGCTTCTGCCTATACAAGTGTGGAGTAACGTTCTCATGTGGAAGACACGGTCCTCAGTGTACTGTGCTACTAGCAAGTGGGGTCTACAACAGGAAGAATTTTTGTAACTTTGATAGCTATTTTTGGACCCCAGGGCCTTTTACTTCTTACTGTTTCCTCCTCCTCCTCCTCCTCCTCCTCCTCCTCCTTCTCTCCCTCTCTCTCTCTCTCTCTCTCTCTCCCTCTCTCTGTCTCTTCTTCCCAACTGGTGTCACTTTACTTTACTTCCTGCTTCTGACCATGAGCTTCTGCTTTCCCACAAGCCTAATACAGTGTTGTCAACGGTGGACCAAAACCTCTGACACCGTGAACCCAAACAAAATCCCTCTCTTTTTCAGTTGATAAGATCAAGTATTTAGTCAATTTTGTCACAGCAACAAAAAGCTATCTAGAACAGCATCATTTACAAAGTTGTGATAAAATCCTCAAGGGAAGATAGGATTAAGTATGTAAGCTAATGTGTAAACAAAAATAAATGAGTGACTGTAGATTGATGATTCAAATGAAATGCATGATAAAGGGAAAAATACATTGGAAGGGAATAAGTATTAATACTCCTTAGAAGAACTAGAAACAGAATTGGTAATTTCTCCTTCTCCCTCCCTTTCTCTCTTTTTTTTTTTAAATTGAATCTGTAACTACAGCTCACTAAAGATGGTTTCAATATGATGTGAAGAACAGCACAAATCTGAACAGCTTTGATGTTCAATAGAAACAGCTTCATAACATTCCTTTGTTTATCAGTTGTAAGGTCTTTTCTGACCCTATGTTCCAGTGAAAGATGGAAGAAGGGAGGGAATAAGAGAGATAGCTAATAAGCAGCATTATTATCAATAAACGGTATTATAAAGTGTGCATCTAGTTGGTCTTTGTAAAGTGCCTACTAAGCAAGTAAACCCTCAGGGTGTCAGGAAGGAAGTAGTATTGTTCAAAATTACTTACTTCCCTTGAAGCCATATGGATAAGCTGGGATGGAGAAAGTGACCCTCTCGTGACTCAAGGTTAGGTGCAAACAAAGAGAAACCTCTTAAGCAACTCCTTCCAAAGCAACTTGCTACTTTTAAAAACAAAAACATGCCATGAATTAAAAGAATTGATTCTGTCTGGTTCTTGGGGACCTCACCCAGGGAGGTCTAGAAATAACCTCAGCTGAGACAGTAGTTCTCAGGCAAAACTTTTCTCCAAGAACTTTCAGAAGAAAAGACTTAAAATTAATAAAAGGAAAGGCCATAAAACATCCAAGAGGAAGTGTAAAAACAAAACGAGAAAGGAAATTCCTTGTATAATTGTGACTCCACATCAGTTAGACCATTAGAATCAGTAATGAAAGGAGCTTTGTAAAGTCAATAAGAGCAACAGGGGAGATTCCTCCAAAATGATCTCCTAATGGTTTCATAGTCAAATCAGTTTTCATGCTGTGCAATGTTTCTGCATTTGATGACAGGTACCCAATAGTCACTTCCTGAAGGTCCATTTGCATTCACTAATGTTTACACAACACATAGAAGGGCGTGTTTCATTAGAACTTTAGTATGACAAAATAAGTTAAGAAAAAGAGTATGGGTACATAAATAAATACCTATAAATGTATACAAATATACAAATATGTACACAAATGCAATGTAAAAGTGTGGTTCTACTGAGCTATCAATCAACAACCCCCTAAACACAAACACACACACACACACACACACACACACACACATGAGCATTGTTTTAGCTAAGCTCAAAATATCAGTCCTTCTCACTCCCTTCCTCTGTCTCTTTTCAAATTACTCTTCTTTGGGGCTCCAAAATAATTTCACTATTTGTGATAGTTGATCTTGATCAGCCACTTAACTGGATATAGTATCAGCTAGGCAGCACATTCCTGGGCATGTCAGATGGGGCATTTTCAGAGAGGATTAACTGAGATGGGAAGAAGACCTGCCCTCAAAGTGGGCAGCATTTTCCACATGGTGGCCCAGATACAAAGAAGTTCAAGGAAAAAGCAGTGTCTTCACTTTTCCCTGAGCAAGTGTGCCCATCACTACTGCTGCCATCCTTCACTGACATCAAATTCCAGTTCCTTTGGCCTTCCAGTATGGACCCATTATGCTCCAGATTCCCCAGGCCCCCAACACTAAGTCAACACTACTGACACTTCCCACATCAGCGACTGAACAGCTATTGAGTTCTCTGCCTCCCCAGCATGCTGAAGACCATTGTTGGACTCCCCAGCCCCTATCATATCAATGTAATAAACCTAACACTTCTCCTTTTAGAACATATATGCATGCTACTGGTTCTGTTCTACTAGAGAACTCCAGAGTACACAATACACTTTAAACAATCTATACCCGGTTTACTGTCTGCATTACTTTCTAGTTTGGCCATCTTCATTAATATGATTTTACTATTCCACTGTCTTATTAACATAGCTTTACTTCTCCAGGAAACCTTGGTCCTGGGAAATAAGGACCTCTCTTTATTGTGTCTGACAATCTTAAGCAATGGTGTCATAAGAATTTTCCTCTACTGATGAATTCTATCCCTCCTATTAAAAGGTCCATTTTAAGAAATACTCAAATCCAACTTCTCCTTCCCTCTACAATATTCTGCTAGAACTTTGTCAACTTAGACAATCTCATCACTGTGGCAAGTGTAGCTGCAGCTAGTAGTTGAGGAACTTGACCCAAAACTGAGTCCTTTGGGGGCTGGCATCAGCAATGGCTCAAAATGCCCCTTACACAGAGATCCCTGTCTCAAGAATTTTAGTCCAACACCCTTTCACAGGAGAGGTTTCTGCAACCACAGCTAGCCATGCTGTTTGCCATTACATTCATGTCTGTTAAAAGACAAAATTGCAAGAAATCCAGTTTTACAGGTTTGAAATAGTCTTGAGATTCTATAGTCCAGCAGTAGTCCTGACCAAAATTGCTTCAGAATGCTACAAGGGCACATGTACATATCTTCATTTACTGAAAGTATGAAACACATAAGCAAAAGTTCAGTTTACACAAGATAGCCAGGAAAAACACCTTAAACACAGGTAAGTTAGTCTTTCATTTTATATAATAAAAAAAAAAAAAAACCTGCACACCTTTGCAAATGGACAGTTTCTTTATAGATGAAATTTGTTTGGACAAAGTTGATGGAGTACAACCTGATAAAATGCCAAGAAAGTTGTACTTGGAGTCTATTTCATTGAAAATGATCTTTTTAACTTTACTTATTTCTATTTAATAGAAATAATCAAGGTGAGGAAAGCACAAGGTCACACATGCCCACTAGATGGCACAAGGATCTGGAGTTCAATTACAGTGACTGAGGCCCTAGTACACTAATTCTTTCTCTCTCTCTCTCTCTCTCTATCTCTATCTCTATCTCTGTCTCTCTTTCACTCACTCTCTCTAAAATAAATAAACTATAAAAAGAAATGATCTTCTTAACTTTTATTATCTCTTTGTTTTAGAGTGGACCTTCATTTAAAAAATATAAGGAGCTGGATCTGGTGGTACATGCTTGTAGTCCCAGCTCTTAGGATGTGGAGGCAGAATGATCTGGAGTTCAAGGCCAGGAGCCAGGGATATAGAGTGAACTCAAGGCCAGTCTGGGATACTTAAGACACTGCCTTTAAAAAGAAAAGAAAAAGAAAAACAGGGCAGACAAGGCTTCTTTTTTGGCTCCTTTATCTGAGTCCCACTTTTAAAGACTTTACTTAACTTTGTTTTCTGGGGTGGGAAGGTCATGAAACCAAATAAATGGTAGACCCAATTTTCCTATCAATTAATTACTTATTCCTTTTATTCATCTTTGGAAAAGAGACTTTTAAAAGGCAATATACATTCTTGAAATATATAATTTCTTTAGAATTTTCACACCATGACTATTGTAATTTTAAACCGTTATTATTAACATTTCACTTACAACTTCTAGGGCCTGATAATTATTCATGTAAATGGCAGGTATAGCTGGCAGATGGAGTTCTCAGAACTTTAAAAGTTAAGGATTCTATTCTTAACTTTAGATATTAAGTATCCTGGGCCTAAAGAGAAACAGCACTGGAGTTAAGTTGACTTTGATAATAAGCCAAATTTTCTAGCCATGCCCACAAGTTGCGGTTTTGGCACTGGGTCTCTTTTAGTAACTTAGCTAATGATTTTTCATACAATAAATCACTGTTTTCCTCTGGATTTTGTCCGACTCAGACACTGGAGGCTTGTCTTACCTAAGTATGCAAAACGAGAGAGAGAGAGAGAGAGAGAGAGAGAGAGAACTAATTCCCAAAGCTGACTTTTACCTGCTCCCAAAAGATAATACTGTGGAGCTACTTAGGACCATACAAACCTCAGGAGCTATGAAGATAAGAAACCCAGGGAGGGGAAGTTGGCACCTTTTCTGAACTCCTCACGGATCTTCAAAGTCACAGCTGGCACTGTTAGTCCCTCTTTATGGTCGCCAGAACTGGTAAAAGACAAAATTACAAGTGTAAATTTTGCAGCTCTTAATTGGCTCTTGTAGCAACTCTTGATTTGGAAACTGTCCAGACCAAAAATGGTTCAGAATCCTGTCCCACCACATGCGCAGGTTATATTTATTGCCGGAGACAAGGAAGTGACGTAAAGAATATGGAAATGGGGTACAGAGGCAGCAGATTGCTTACCTCTCATGTCTGTGTGATTTGAATGTGGTGATCTCTTGTAGTGCTTACAGTCAGAGATCATTTGATGTTCATCAGATGTCAATATGCAAACACCTAAAACGTATTTATAAGATTCATGGGGAGAACTGGTATGCCTTTGAGCAAATCTAATGTGGAGAGTTTACTCTATGTCCCTTATCCACAATCTCCAAATGAACTAAGACTGAATAGATAACAGAAGAAGCCACACAAGGCTCCTATCTATCTTAACTGCGGACAAGACAAATACAAATCTCCCCTCTCCAAAAATAAGAAATATTTTATTCTGAAGTTACCCCAAATACCATATTCTAACTTCAGGAAGTTTTTATAGGAACAGAACTAAGAGAATCATAAATTGAGATACTTTCAGCTATATTGTGCTCAGATTAGGGCTGCTCCAAGTTAATCCACTGATTGTATAAAACCATGGCCTTTCAGACTGTGTGGTAGGTACCCTGAAAGACTCCATTTTACAAGCAGCTTTGGACTCCGTTTTGAGGGTGGAGAAGGACTCTAGACCTGATGGACGTATGAGCCGCACCATCTGTCTGGCACCACTCATGTGTTGCAGATGGATAAATGACTTATTCCTGGGAGTAGAAAGAGTGCCACCTTGTAAATTTATGGGCTGAATTGGAAATGGAAGGGAACATGGGTGTATCTAATTCATGTCAGAAAAATCAGGTCCAATAATGGATCAGACACCCTATGAGGAAGAAACTGTGTAACTCCCTCACCTGGTCCTCATAAATAAGTGAGATCTTTACACTGAGATGGTGGCAGCCCCCTAAACCTGTCATATGATGACCCAGTGTGTATCAAAGAACTTCTGTTTCAAAATCTTCAGTGAGGCTCATTCCCTGTTATTCACACAGCTTATTCAATCACAGTCTGCTATCTGACTGTTCATAAGTATGGACCTGCAGTCCACCCATCCACCCATCCACCCATTCATCCAGATGGACGTGGACCTGCCCTTCACCTCATGTGGCTACTGCAGCTCAGCTTTGACTCTGTATAGTGAATCTATGGCCAGTAGCAACAGCAGCAGCTCCTCCAGCCACCCCCAGAGCTTTATCTCATCAGCACAGACTTTCACATGTTTATTAGGTTCCCAGTTCTGGTCTCTCTGACCTCTTTGAAACTTCTTGCTCCTTTAACCCTTTGTAGTTATTCTGTCACCTACGTATATGAACACACACACACACACACACACACACACACACACACACACATATATATACTGTGCAGTGTATACTGTGTGATTTGAGAGTTAACATTACTAATTAAGATTGGAATAAAAGAACTTGTGTTTGCCTGGGCTAGGGCTAAGAAGGAAAACAGGAATATCTGGCAAATGTTGCCAGTTAAATGCTATACCTTGTAAATTTACTGTTACTCAATAAATTCTGAGATTGGGAGAGACACAATCATGCCCATCTATGCTTCTGATATAGTGTGTGCTCACAATACACTGGTACTGTCAAGTAGGTGGATTATAGCTCTTATAGGTCTCAGGTGCTATCTGATGACATTCATAGTCTTTAGTTTGGTGAAATCTCATTTAAAAAGGATTTCATTAATAGTCACAATGATGTTATGTTACACACAGAAGTGGACAGTTCATGTCCATTTAGGGGGCTAAGATATTCCAAGATAATTTATCTCTGCTCTGGCAATATTCCAACTCTTCACAATCATTGAGATTCTAATCAGGCAGTCAACATTGGTGAGTGTTTAATGTAGGTGCTCTAGCCTTTTCTGGGAACTTCAGTTCGCAGAACCAAATAGTCTATCTGGATATTTTGCAGCTGATCCTCTGCACAATAAAGACTAGTAGCAACTGTTCAAATGCTTCTCAGTTCAGAAAGCAGGTAAACCAAAACATGGATTCTTTAACTTTTTCCAGTTGTGACCCTTTTGTACTTGAGCGATTTTTATGATACATGGTATATGGTCATATAAAATAGCTACACAAGTCAAATATGAACTGCAATGAATTATAAAGGAAGATACTCTGAAAGAATAGGGGCATACATAATTTTTACCAACTATTAAAGAAGAAAAAAAATCTGCATGCTGATGAGATGGATATGACTGCTTATTTTCACATAAAGAACCAAATCTCAGATGAATATTTGATATTGCTAGACACAGAGCATCTTCAGTACTCTTCAAAATTGATCAATAATTTAATTTCATAATCATCATTGCTGAGAATGATTCATATAAATACCTAGTAAATATAGTAGAAATATGTTTAAGATCATTGCAGAAATTGTGGGAAATTCTGCCCTAAACCCAGGCCATTACATTTCTATAAGGATAGCTTATTTCATATAGAATAAAAAAAATCCACTTCATAACACGCAATAGTCTCCAATCTGAGATAAGGTGTTTTGATGTTTAGTGTTACATGGTCTGATAGCATACTAAAGTTGCAGGACATAATATGGACAGGCACTGGGAGGAATAGCTTTGATTTGTTGTATATTTTATTTTTTAGATTAATTTTTGATCAGTGTGTGTTTTAGAGACCTTATATTTTGCCAATTTTCTGTGACCGCTCCCCCCACCACCACATTCAGTTAGACAGCATTGTAAGGGATTGTAAAGCACAATTTAAGAAGCTGTGACCTAAAGCAGGGAGTGACAATTTATAACCTGTCTGCACAAGGTACTTATTAGAAAAATCTCATTCTGGTAGTGTCCTGCCAAACAGCAGGGTGAGGCATTGGCAAAGACAAGGGAAGAGATAAACTAGCTTTAGTATGTTGGGAAACTACATGGTTTTAGAAAAAAGTACCCACAGCATGAACTCAGCAACTTCTCCTCCTGGGGTATAGTTGTAATGTTTTTGGTGTCAACATAAATAATAATCTGAGACTTACTAAAGATTAAGGATATTTTGGGATAAAATAACATTGAAACAAAAATATATTCCATAGTAAACAAGAAGAGGTTGAGGTGTGAAAATATTTTCAAAAGCAGAAATGAGTTAAGATTAAACAGGATATTTTGAACTTATTGTTTGTGTACACAATGACTAATAAGGGTGGCACCAGTCTGAAGGTAAAGAGACAGTTATTGGGCAGAGGTGCTTGCAGCGGTGTTATTTGTGTAAGGTTGCAGAAGCCTTTGTGCAAGGTTGTGGTCCTGGAATAGTCTTTGGTGATAGTTACTATTAGGAGATTGTAGGCAAACAATACCAATTCTTTTGTGTTACTGTTATTGTTGTTAAGGTTGGCAGAAGTGACTTCATTTCCATCCTGACAATGATAGCATTGACTATGACATCCGGCATCTTCTTGAAATTAGTGGAAACTACACTTCAAACATGAGATTTATCCATTGAAATTTATGTCAAGTTGCCCAACTTTCACCTTACAGAGCAGTCTTTACTCATAGTTGGAGAGCTAAAAGGAAAAAATGGATTTTATTTAAAAAAATGGATCCGAGAAAACTAGAAAAATTCAGGATGCTGTTCAGTCTATATGTGTGTCACAAAACTCATAAACAAAAAACAAAGCGATAATCTAATCAACTATGAGTGGCTTAAAATTTAAAAAGTGATTTCCTGGGCTGGAGAAATGGCTTATCAATTAAGGTGCTTGCCTGTGAAACCTAAAGACCCAGGTTCAACTTTCCAGAACCCACATAAGCCAGATGCACATTGTGGCGCATATGTCTGGAGTTTGTTTGCAGTGGCCATAGGCCCTGGTGCACCCATTCTCTCTGTGTGTCTTATAAATAAGTAAAAATAAAAATAAATGATTTCCTTAAATCTAGAAAACATGAAAATATTGGCAATTTTTTGAGTTAGTTAAAATTCATGATGATTTAAATTTAAAATTTGGTTTTAGAATGTTTGTCAAAAAATCAAAAGATTTAAAATTCTTGATCAAAATAAGATCACAGACAATTGTGAAATCAAAGCAAAGATTTAGAGGAAAAATTCCAAAAAAGTCACATACTTGTAGAAAACCTTAACTTTTACAATGAAAGATTCAGTTTTCTTAAGTAATCAAACATAAAAAAGAAAATCTTGAAATATAGATTTAAAAAATCACTTTATAGAAAAATAGAATTTTGTCTCCCAGCACTTGGGAAGAGGTGGGAGATCACTGAGAGTTCCCACCCTGAGACTTGAATTCCAGGTCAGCCTGGACCAGAGTGAAACCTTACCTCAAAAAAAAAAAATAAAATAAAAAATAAAAATAGAATTTTGTCTCCCACATGAACCACCCAGAAGTTGAATGTAAGGTGAAAGGAGGCAGAAAGGAAGAAGGGAAAGAAAAGAAAAGAAGGGAAGGAGGAAATGGAGACAGAGGGAAGGGAAGAAAAAAGAAAGAAGAAAAATAAAAGAAAAAGAAAATGAGAATTTTCTATTATGAATGATCAACCAAGAAAATTCTGTCCTATTCCAACATAGCAAATCAGACTGTAGGCATGAATCACAGAATATCAATACCAATAGTTTTGTTTTGTGAAAACACTTTTAATTCTCTTCTAATAATAGCCAAATTTGTCCCATTTTAAATTTGTGTATAGAATTCATTTTCTACAAATCATGCCCAGTGGTCCATAAACTAGTAGTTGGTCCTATTCTTTTTTCTCTATTACAGTGAAACAACCAGGCTGGAAAGATGGCTCAGTGGCTAAGCACTTGCTTGCAAAGCCTAATGACCCATGTTCAGTTCTCCAGTATCCACATAAAGCCAGATGTACAAAGTGGCTCATGCATATGGAGTTCTTTTGCAGTGGCTGGAGGCCTAGCACTCCCATTCTTTCTGTCTCCCTTCTCTCTCCCCTCTCTGTCTCTCTCTCCTTGCAAATAAATAATAAATAAATAAAAATATTTTTGAAAACATCCATTCAGTGTGCTTTTTAACAAAACCACATTCATTATACTTCAATCAAAGTGTATTTTCACATTCCACACACTTCTTCACAAAGCATGCTTTTTTTCTTATGTGCACAATTATTCTTCTATTTCTAGTTTAATTACCATAGATTAGGTACAACTTTAATCCTAAGCAAATGTGTTCCAGTACTCTGTAAGCTAACATTTCTAGTTACAAGTATTTTTTTCTCAAAGTACAAATTTTTTTCAGGTTTATTAATAGATTCACATGTATTTAGCTTCTCTATACCTTATAAAAACATTTTTAAAATCTTGGTTTTTACAAGATATATAGTATATAAAACTGAAGTATATAAAACATAAACTTATAAGTAATGATTAATGCTTTAGCATTTTCAATTTAGCCAGAAAGGACTCAAGCACCTAATTGCCCATTACTAATGGTAACTATTAAATGTGCACTTATAAATACCTATTCATTTGCATTTAATTATTTTACTCATTTTGCTTGTGTATGTATGAGTGCTGTGTGCATATTCATGTGTGTGTGTGCACACATGCGTGTAGGTGAGCATGGAGATTGATGTAGATTTTTATCTTTGATAGCCCTCCCTTTTATTTGACTGAGGCAGGGCCTCTTACTTGAACAGAGCTCATGGATTCAGCTTGTCTAGCTGGATGCCCGGGGACCCCCTGCCCTTGCCTTCTGAGCACTAGGATCATAAGCAGGCCACCACACCCAGCCAGCAGTTATGTAGGTGACAAGTGTCTGAAGTTTGGTCTTCAAGCTTGTGCAGCCAACACTTTATCCACTAAATCATCCCCCCAGCCTCTATTTTGCTCAATTTTGAAAATGTGTTGAGATTGCTAATGAAAAGCAAAAGGAACTATCATTTCAAATTATCATTTTCCTTTTAAAAAAACAAAGACAAAGTAAAATGTTTGGTTTTGCAAGGCCTCTGAGATGTCTTACAGTTACCTTCTCTAAAGCTCCCTCTCCAGTTTACCCTTGATCTCTTGGCACCCACATGGTGCCCAGGGCTGCTGTAAAGAGATGGCTGGTCTGTTTCCTTGATTTAAACACAGGGGTGGAGCTCGGTGCATAGCACAAAGGTTGTATGAAAATAAAAGGGAAATTATGATGCAAGCAACATGGACAGGGATATGCAAAATGGAATCATAAAGTTGGGAGTAGATTCATGTTTATTATATGTGTGAGGGTCTGAATTAGAACCCAAATAGGAAAAAAATTACACACATATATATATGGAGAGAGAGAGAGAGAGAGAGAGAGAGAGAGAGAGAGAGAGAGAGACCTTGCTAAATTATCTTATTAGTTCTGATATGTTTATATGTTCCTTGTGGAATTTTTGCATGTAATGTACATATACATATGGAATATCAGGAGACATTTAGGAAGCAGAATTTGGGAACCTGTGTTTGGCAGAGACTCAGGTACTTGTTACAAGAGTAGTTTGCATATGTTTACAAATCAAGTTAGGTTACAATATACTAAGTACAGAGAAACCTATGGGTCAAACTGAAATGTATGGAGGCAGCTGTAAAGCTATCATGATTCAACATGCCTGATTCTATTGGGCTTTCCTTAGGTTTTCTTCATGCTCCGTTCTCAAAGCACTTTCCTTTGGACCTTCCTCTCTTCAATGAAGCTTCAGACCTTCAGATCACTGAAAAGACTGCAGCCTGAAACCTACAGCGACTAGGCAACAATTCACTTAAGACTCTTCACAACACTCTGCTGCATCCATCCCTTGTGCTAATTCTCAGATCATTTACTTATCACACTGGCCAATCTGGTTCCTGGGTTGTACCAGTTTATAACTAAGCTGGTCAGCCCAGTAAAGTCAGTGTTTTCTCTGCATGAACTACTACACCTGTACAGAGGTGCTTCCTGAAAGAGATTGTAAAATCCCTGAGGTCACGGAAGCCTTTGCCTTCCACAAAAGAGTGATACTTCAAGCATTCTCTCAGTGGCTTTCCTTCAGCCTAAGGAATCTTGAAGTGATGCTATTTCCTTGTAGTTCTCTGTTTCTTCCCTATACTCCACTTGCTCTCATGCTCACCAACTCCTAAGAACGTCTTGAGTTTACAGATATTTCTTGGCAGCTTTGACTCCTGGAATCAGAAAAGACCCAAACAAAATGGTTTTAAGTATTTCATGTTCATGGAAGACACTTATGTGGAAATTTTAATTAAATAATTATTATGGATCATTAAATCCATTCTGTAGTTTGAAAGCATGAAAAAAATATTTTGCAAATATATAGCAATGAGGGTTTGAAACAAAAGAATAATGTGAAGATAAAGCAGAAGCACAAGTTGGCATCATTGCTGGTTGCTGGGTCTCCCAAAGGTTGATGTGTTGGAAAATTGTGTTTTTTAAGTGGATGCGGAAGCTGTGAGGGATGAGCCTAGTGTTGTAGTCAGGTTAGCATTGCTGGCAGAAAACACCCAACCAAGAGCAGATTGTGGGGAAAAGGGTTTATTTTGACTTACAGTCTTGAGGGGAAGTTCCATGATGTCAGTGGAAAATTATGGCATGAACAGAGAGGGTGGACATCACCTCCTGGCCGATATCAGATGGACAACAGTAATAGGACAGTGTGCCAAACACCAGCAAGAGGAATCTGGCTATAATACCCATAAGCTCACTCCCAATATTACACTGCCTCCAAGAGGCTACAATTACCATACTGTGAGCAGCTGAAGATAGCATTCAAAACACCTAAAATTATGAGGACACCTGAATCAAAGCATCATATTCCACCCCTGGCCCCCATACACTGATAAGCATATATGATAAAAAATACAGTGCATTCAGTCCAACATTGAAAGTCACCATAGTTTTATCAATCCCAAAGAAACCCATAGTGTGAATGTTTATTCTGTGCTATTATGGGTTCAAACATCCCCACAGTCCAAGATCTTTTAACTGAGCCATAATTCCAAAAGCAAAAAGCCCTAAAATCCATAATTTCACAGAATAAAACATTCACACTGCAAAAGATGGCATTGGGCATAGCAAAGAAATTTTCAATCAGTACAAGATTTAGACAAGACAAACATCAAATTCTGTAGTTCCAAGTCCAACAACTCTAGACAGTGACAAGTATCCAAGTCTGATAATTCTAACCACTGACATGTTTCTGGAATTCTAATTCTGGTCCTCCAGCTAGGCCTCACATAATCCAGAAAACTTCATCTGGTGCTAACATATTTTCTGGGCAGCCATATCATACATAGTCCTGGCATCTCCATTGGGCCCCCACTGCAATGCACAGTTCATCCTCATGGGTCTATCAGGTTTCCATGCAGGAAATCCAACAAGCCTGCTTTAAACTTCCCATGGCCATTTCCAAAAAAACAAAATCATGTTGTAAATTCAATGACCCTCTCTTTAATGCATTTGTTATACTCCATAATACCAGTTAGGCTATCAATTTGTTAATCTAGGGGGGAAATAAAGCAGATTTTGAAGAACAGTATACTCCTTCAGCATTCAGGATCCTTCCAAAGAGTCTGCATTCTTTCTGTTGTCCCAGTGCAGGTCAGCTGGCCCAATCTCAAGGGTTGTAATCTGTCAAACAATTGCAGCTGAACAGGCAGAAGCTTTGGTCCAAAGATTTCTTTCTGTGCCATATCCTTCTGCTCACACCAGTCCATTTCTACACAATGCAACCCTTCACAAGTTCTCAGGACATGAGCATAACAGCAAGCCTCTCCACAAACTGCTTCTAGCCCAGTTCAGTCAAAGCTCTTTCTCATCCTCATAAGCCAAACCTCACAGTCCATAGTTCTTACTGCATTCAGGGCTTTCAGCTCTGACCAGAATAGTCCAAGAAGCTGTACTTACAGCACTGCAAGGCATCTCTTAGGCCAAGGTTCCAAATCCTTCCACATTCCTCTTGAAAATCATCCCCAAAAGGCCAAAAGCCACACAGTCAAGTTTCTAACAGCAATGATCACACTTCTCGGTACCAACTTTACTGTTCTAGGAGGTTTGCATTGCTGGCAGAAAACACCCGACCAAGAGCAGCTTGTGGGAAAAAGGGTTTGTTTTGGCTTAGAGACTCGAGGGAAAGCTCCATTATGGCAGAGGAAAACAATGGCATGAGCAGAGAGTGGGCATCACCTCCTGGCCAACACCAGGTGGACAACAACAATAGGAGAGTGTGCCAGACACTGGTAAGAGGAAGCTGCCTATAACACTCATAAGCATATCTCCAACAATACACTGCCTCCAGGAGGCATTAATTCCCAAATCACCACCAGATGGGAGCTTTTAGAACACCAAAGTTTATGGGGGAATACCTGAACCAATCACCACACCTTGTGAGAGGTGACTAGGTCATCTGGAAGTCCTCAGGTGGCACTAATGCTGCTCTTCTGTAGTAGGTTTGTTCTCAAGAGAGGCCCTGTTATAAAACAGCCCGACCCCCTCCATCTCCTCTGGTTTCTTGCCTCCTAGTCATGTGATCTCTTCTCACATGTGTTAACTCAAACCACTGTGCTATCATCTGCATGAGGTCCTCACAGATTCCATTGAAAGCCAACACCAGTCTCTTGTATTCTCAGACTGTGAGTTAAATAAACTTTTTCTCACAAAATGATAGAGCTGTGGTTCCTGGTCATCCTGGAGCCATGGCGCCTTGGTGTTCCAGGGGTGTCTAGTCAATGGCGGAGCAGGGTCTTGAGCAGCCATGAGAGCAATGGGAAGAAACACCCAGGAGACAGCTGCAGGAAACAGCTCATTTATTTGCCAGGGGAATGGTTTAATAAGCATTTGTGAAAGAGCGGGAAGAGGTACGGGTAGGTGCAGGTCATAAGGGGATTGGTCAGTTCAAAGGTCATGCTGATGCCTAATTAGCATGTAGTGACATCACAGGTGAGTGGTAAAAGGTCAGATGCTTTAAGGGGTGGGGTGAAAAGGTATAGGGAATGGGTCGTAATGGGATTGGCTGTGCAAAGGCTGCTGGCTGATACCTCATTAACATATAGGGACATAAGTGGACAAAGATCACAAGGCTCTGGGGAAAGTGAAACCTAAGTCTTATCAGGATGTCCAGGTGCCTGGGCTGGAGGAGGGAGCAGCCTCACTCCTGCTGGTCTCTAGATTATGGGGGTCTAGGCTCACTGCAACCTCAGGGTCCAGGGCCCTAGTCATGCCTGACAACTCAGGTCTGGCTAAACCTCCAGTATCCCAGGGGCCTTCAACCATGACCTATAGCTCACAGTTTGTTTTTATAATGGGGCAGTATCATCATATTGAGTGAGATTTTTATAGTCTATCACAGGTCTAGATAGAGCTAGATGGTGCACAAGGACCAGATTGGTAGAAACCTTAGCAATAATAGTTATTTGTTATCTGAGAAAATTGATAAGGCACGGGGCCGCAAGTAACAGGGTTCCTATAGCCAGGAAGAGGCCAAGGAAGGGGACAAGCCAAGTAACTAAAGGGTCAGAGATCCAGGTGGTGGGGTCATCAAGTTTATAACAGTAAAGTTGCTCCTTGAAGAGTTTTTTGAGGGTCTTAACATTTTGTTCAACAATGTTTGATTCATTAACGAAAAAACAACATTCTTCTCCCAAGACCATACATGTCCCCCATGTTCAGCAGTGATGAGGTCTAAGGCTCTGCAATTTTGGAGCACCATACCTGCAAGAGAACTTAATTTTCTCTGAATAGATTCGAGGCTATTGGTAGTGGATATCATGGTCTGGTCAAGCTTGTCTTGGAAGTCCCCTGCGAGGCTGTTGGTTTGGACCAGGTCTGCTCCCGCAGCACTGGAGGCCCCCAGGAACAGCATCACACTGAGGCCCACCAGTAGGGGGATGAAAATCTCTCTTGGTTGACACAGGCAGAGTCTGTAAGCTGCTTCTTCTTCCTCATAGAGATACATACACCTGGGGAACAATAAGTGGGAGAAGAAACATTTAGGCATGGGGTGGTTAGCCCTTCACACTAGAGGAGAGTGGGTGTTTTGACACAAGTGGTCTTGGTTATGGAAATATTGAGGAGGCACTTAGCTCTGGTCAGCTTAGAGGTGAACAGGCAGAGGGGCATACCTTGACCAGAATCAACGAGGGGGTTATCAGTAAGGTAGGATTGGGAATAGTTTGTTATTGATATGGGGTATTAAAGGGTGGTATTAATATAGGGACTGCAGTGAGCAGGGGACAGGTAGGGGATGCACAAAAGAAGCAGTTAGAAGCATTGGGATGGTTAGTCAAAGGAAGATGAGCCACATATTGGATATATTGTGCCCATGTTATAGTGGCTTATATTTTTTCTGTGACATGCTTTTCCTGTGAAGGAATGTGATGGTTAGTTTGCACTGGGTGGGAAGCAGGGGTATACTGTCTAGAAATATGAAGAGCATCAGAGGGAGATGATGAGAAGCTATTAGCATAGAGTTTTCCTGTCTCCCTCGTCCACCAGTATTCATCCCAAGGGTTTTGTACGGAGAATGCACATTCTCTAGTTTTACTAGAGGTTTTAAAGACAGTCTAAACACCCATAGTGCTCAATAATACAGGTTTTATACCTACATCCCCCATGATAATCCTGATCTTTAAGTCACTCTTTATTAATTTGGCAGTAGGCAAACCATGCCCTGCCATCCACGCAACCCGCAACCCACAGACTCAGGATAGATACAGAATCTGGCAAATGCTCTGGCAGCCCTGAGTAGGGCAATATCCTGTGTTAATGATTTTATTGAACACTTGATAGGTCTCTAGGGCTTCAAAGCACCATCCTCCACAAGGGGAGGGGAGGCAGTGAGAGAGGCAGCGAGAGACATTTGCTTTGGAATGTAAGATTGTTAAAGCCGCCAACAAAATGGCTGAGAGGGAGACCTATGGCAGGCATATGGCTTTGGCTGTGTCCACAAGGTCATGGGCATCCCCCCAGGGGGCTCCCCTTTTCTGACTCAGATGGTGCCAGCAGGGGTGGCGCTTCCTCCATTTCTTCCATCCCTGATCTGTCAACGTCAGGCAGGTCATCTCTTTGGTCAGTGGGGTGGAATTGGATATTTCAAGTTGGTACCCAAATGGGCCTGGGCTTGTCCTGTGCAAATATACAAGTAAATCTCCTTCCCGTAGTGAGGAGGAGGTATGGTCACTTCCATATTCCATCTAAAGAATCTCGCCATTGCGCCAGAATGGGCAGGGCAGTCTCTGGTGTATTCCAGTAGAGGGTGATGGGGGAAGGTTGGGAATTTTTATATACATTGAAAATGTTTAAAGTAGTCAGGGTCATGGCCAGCTGGAGATTGGGCTGTTGTTTTCTAAGTTGGGTTTTCCAAGTTTGGTGTGTCCTTTCTATTATGCCTTGGCCTTGTGGGTTATGTGGGATTCCCATATGGTGAGTGATTTTTCCATTGCATACAAAAGGCCTTGAATGAGGAACTGATAAAAGCTGGGCCATTGTCAGTCTTTATTTAGTGAGGGAGGCCCATGTTGGCAAAGGTGGAGACGATATGACGTATGAGGTTTGTTTAGCTTTCTCCCATTTTTGCTATGGCCCATATAAGGCCAGAGTATGTGTCTATTGTTACAAAGACATATTTCGGGCAGCCAAATTGGGGGATATGGGTGACATCAATCTGCCAAAGGGTGTTGGACTTAAGGCCTCGGGGGTTGGTGCCCATTGTCTGGAGAGCAGGTGTGGTTAGTAGTGAGGCACAAGAGTGGCAGGTTTTTCATATGCATTGGAGTTGACTTTTAGGTATCAGAAGAAAGCATGATTGAAGGCCTTTAAGGTTTACGTGGGTGTTAGCATGGAATTTTTCGGCTTCCTCAAGGGTGGCCAAAAGGATGTCCGTTGGGCCTCCATCGGAGGCTATCTGGACTGCTAATGTGTTTCCCTCTGTGAGGGGGACAGGTAAGGGGACTGTGAAACCTTATGTGTTGTACAAAGAGGGGAACCCTTTGTTTGCATATGAGGTTAGAAACATATATCAACAGCGGTGAAAGAGGGTTGCATCTAGCCAGATGTGTGAGCGAGCAAGCCGGGGGAGCAAGTTAACAGCATAAATACTATCTGAAAAGAGATTAAAGGGGCCGTCTTCCTCTAAGAATGCTAGATAAATAGCATAGTTCCTTGTATTGTGGGGATCTGCCAGAAAGCTCCTTAAAGGGAATAGTGGGAGGTTGATCCCCTGGGTGGTAGAGGACCATAGCTGCTCCCCTTTTCCTGCCACTTGTGAAGATGGAAGGGGCTCCAGGGATTGGTTTTCTTGAAAAAAGGCAGAGGTGAGGGAGAGTTCCGTCCACAGGAAAGTTATGGGTGGGATAAGTTGGACCTTATTTAGGGAGATTTTGAACCCTGCCTCAGTGAGAGAAGGTATTAATTGATCCCTTAGTTCAGCTGGTGAGGTGGAGGAGGTTTTCCATACTAGGATGTCATCCATGTAATGACAGGTATTAACGCCCTCATCTATGTGCGGCTTTAGAGACATATATGGGACTATTGCCATACCTTGGGTCAGGACCATCTATTCAAAGCATTTGGCTGGCTCTGAGTTACTGACAGAAGGAACTGAGAATGTAAAGCATTGTCAGTCTCAGGGGTTCAGGGGGATGGAGAAAATGCAATCCTTGATTTCAGTAGCAAGGAGGGGGGTATTGGCTGGAACAGCTGATACAAGGGGTACCTTTGAGGGGCACCCCAGATGATTATAGCTTTATTTAGGGCCCTGAGATCTTGTAGTAACCTCCATCCTCCTGAGCTCTTTTGAATCACAAACACAGGAGGATTCCAGGGGCTTTGTGAGGGGCGGATGTGATTAAGTTAGAGTTGTTCTGTTACTGATTTAAGATTTGATTTAAGATTTCAAGTTTCTCCCTTGGCAGAGGCTACTGTTCAACCCAAATTGGCTGGTCAGAGAGCCATTCTAGGCAGGGAGTTTTGTATTTAACAGTGGCCTCTAGGATTGGGGGTGACACTGGCAAAGGTACCTCTCATAGTTTTCTATCTCAATGTATTCTCCTTCTATGTTACTGGCAATGACTACATCTAGGGCCTCAATGATGTCCCTCCCCGGCAGGTTAGTTGTTACATCAGCCACTATGGGTCTGATGAGACCTGTAGTTCCATCTAGGTCCTTCCATTTGAAGGCCTCCTTGGTAACATATGCCTGTGAGGGCCCTCCTATCCCCATTAATTGGGGCCCAAGGAATTAGCTCCCACTGTTGGGGAACTTCAGATCACCTTAGGATTCTCTTATCTGCCCCAGTATCAATTAGACATTTGAAAAAATTTCCTCCAACCTCTAAGGCTATCCTTGGGTGGGCCCCCTCTAGGATGCTCATTACCTATTTTATATTATGGGGTTTCCCTCTTACTGGCAGGGCTAAGGGTTGCCCCCTTTTTAAGTTTAAAGGCGCTACAGGTTTGCCATTTTTATCATGTGTGGAGTGGCAATCTTTCTTCCAGTGAAATCCCTTGTGGCATCTAGGGTAAACCATTTTTGGAGGTGGGGGTAGGTATTTTTGAGCCTTTAGTGGTCTGGTATTGAGGACATTCCCCTTTCCAATGTCCTTCCTCCCTGCAATTGAAGCATTTTCCTTTCGTCCTCAAGGCTGCTGTGAAGGCCTGTCCTTAAGAGGCAGCCTTATGTGAGGCAGTTCCGATATCCTGAATTGCAACTATCCATTTATCATAATGTTCACCCTTGAGGCCTTGCCAGGCTAACCTACATTCTGAGGTCATGCCTTCCCAAATTATATATTTGAGGAGGAGGTCCCCGGCTGTTGGGTTGGGAGCTTTTCTCTCTAGGTTGGTTTCTGTCCTCAATAAACAGAGAGGGTTTCTTCTGGCTTTTGATTAAGGAACAGTAAGGAAGAGGTATTGTCCTGGGAATTAGAGGGGTGGGGGGGTGTTATTCTGTCCCATGCCTGGAGGGCACAGAGGTTGAACTTGGTCATAGTGCCCTGGGGGCTGTTGGGCCTATTGTATGCCTGTGGAAAAATTACCCTGTTCAAACAGCTCATCAAAGCCTCAGGGAATGTTCTGTTTATTTTGGTTTCTCCTTATCTGTTGGAGGCATTCATCTCTGTAGAGGATTTCTCATTGAAGGAATGGGGTGCTAGGCAGTGAAGACTGGCAGATATCATGCCAGTCCTGGTGGCTATTAAGGGAGCCCTGTAGGCTCTGGAGGAGGGACTTAGTCCATGGCACATGGATCCCATAATCCTTAACTGCCTGCCATTGTAAGGACTGAGCCTGAGTTGGCTGAACATTAACAGGAAAAGCTGTGACTCCTGATTATGTGTTTGTGTTGTTGTCTCAGAGCTGGCATAGTTGTTCTGTGATTGTCAGTGAGGGGGCGGATGGAGAAGGGTCCTGGCCAGGGGAATTTATCATCGTGGGATTTTTTCTGCACTAGTACAGAGGGGGTGCAGCCCAGATCAGGAGGCAGGTATGGTGTCAGAGGTGGATAAAGGGGAGTGGGTGTAGGTGAGTCTGGGGTTGGGTCATTTTTCTTCTGATTTCTTCTATTGCTTTTTCAAGGGAACTGAGGTCTGACACTGGCTGGTCCTTGGGACTCTTCTTATTGGCGTCATCATCTAATTTTGGCATGGTAGACTTAGGAGGGCTAATGCATTGCCAAACAGTGGCTATAATTGGGAGGAAAGAGGGGGGGGGAGATCCCTTCTCATCTCCTAGCAAGATAAACTATGCAGGTCCATACATCTGGGTCATATGGATCCCCAGAAATCATCCAGGGGGATATTTGGAGGATTTCTTCCCAGAATGATATGGCCTCTCTCTGGGAGAGTTTAATTCCCCTAACTTTCAGGAGTGCACTTAATCCACGAATCTGTGATTCCTTTTGGAAAAGAGTGGAAGCACCAAGACGAGAGGACAACTTTCCTGAGGGCTTAATAGCATCAGGTGGATTCACCCAAGGTCCTGACCCAAGCCTGTCTGCAAGTTTAAGAGACCAGTGACCACCCTAAGGGCTTTTAAATGGTCATTGCATTACTGGTCTTTGGGTTAAAAGAGAAATAGATAGGAGGTTGTTGCCATTGCTTGAACAGGCTGTTGGGGTCCCAACAGAGGGCTAGGGGCCTTCAGTCAATGCTGAAGAGTGCCCTTAGCCAAGAGACTTCAGTTGCCTGTTCACCATTTGCAATCCCTCACAATGGCGTGAACAGAAAGTAAAGGAGAAAAGGGAAAGATCCTGCCAGCTCTCAAATCTGGAAGCCAGGCCAGAGGGGGCCGTTACCCTCAGGAGGATGCTTTCCCTTCAGGGGAGCACTCACCTACCTTGGCATGTCTCAGAGAGCCCCACATTGGGTGCCAGCTCTGGTTCCTGGTCTTCCAGGGGCCATGGCAGAGGGATGCAGACACACACAGAGAGTGGGGGGGGGGCACCAAGGCCTCTAGCCATTTTTACTCCAGATACATACACCGCATTGTGTATCTGGCTTACTTGGTACTAGGCAGTTAGGCTTTACAGGCAAGCACCGTAACCACTAAGCAATCTCTCCAGCCAGAACTATGGTTTTTAATTCAAAATATTTCCATCCATTTTTGAGGGTAAATCCTAGTTTAGACTATAGAGTCACACTTCCCCCTTGCATTCTTGAAAAAAGGACAGAGTAGAAGATATGGGCATTTGAAGTCTAATCTAGTGTCTGTGAGCGGCTAAATATATCCTGTGTCTATAAGGAAGTGCTGCCCCTTCTGAACAGCAGTGGTAGAGAAAGCATGCACTTGCTTGGGGGTGGAGCTTCTTGAATAAAATGGTAAGTCAAAGCAATTTTTAACTTTGTATGTAATACTATCCCAGTCATGATATTTATCTTGTAAGTTTTATCCAAGTATGATAAATTATCTCATATCACTTTCAATTTTAGTTTTTATCTTTATGTATTTACGTATTTTTTTTAAAAATTACTTATTTGCATGTGTGTGTGTTGGTGCCCCGGGGCCTCTTGGAACTGCAAATAAATGCCAGATACTTGCACAGTTTTTCCATCTGGTTTGTGTAGGTGGCTTGGGAATTGAATCCAGCTGACAGACTTTGCAAGCAAGCACCTGTATCTGCTAACCCATCTTTCCCTGCCCTTGTATTTGTTTTTGTTGTTTTATTGTTGTTTTGAGAGGAAAGTCTTGCTATGAAGCTCAGGCTGACCACCCTCCTGCCTCCGCCTCCTGAGAGCTGGGATTATCATGTATGCACCACCACTCTTGTCTGGCTCTGTCCATATCATTTCAAGTAGGTTGTACAATTCTAGATGATAACATGCATCTGACCACAGCATTCTTTCTCATCATAGTTGTTGCTCAGACACTGGGAAACTAACTCTTTTTTATGTTTTGTACTATGTTTAATGAGCCTGCACTATGACATTTCTGCCCCTAGTGTGACCACTTTGACCCACTAACAGTTACCAAAAAAATAAATATATCAGCAAAATAAACAACATGCTAACAAAGCTGGGGAGCACTACCCCTACTTCAACCCCATACAAGTTATCATGAGAGTAGTTTTTGTTCTCTTTCGCCTCTAATTTCTCTTGCATAACTCACAATTTAGATGCCATCGATTATAAAATAAAGTTTAAATGAGCAAGGGAAAAGCATGAGGAAAAGGATGCCTTAGAAATGGAAGATCTGCCTGATAATGAATGTTTTTAGAAGAAAAAGAAGAGGAGAAAGGGGAGGGAGAGGAGGAGACAGAGGAGTGGTCATACAGTATTTTATCCAGGAAGAATCTGAACTCCTTGCAGACTAAAAAGAAAACCCGTTATCTAGTTTCTGTTTAGACATGAATTTAGAGGAGGAGGGGGAAGAGGGGGAGGAGGTAAAGGTACGTGCACTTTTAAGGGTCTTTCCAATTCTGAGTCTGGTTTAAAACTGGAGAAAATGATGAAGTCCACCATTCTGAACCCTTTCACCCTCTCTGCCTCCAAAGAAGAAACAGAAGGAGGGAAGAAAGGAGAGAGGGAAGAAGAGGGAAAACAGGAAGAAGAAAAAAAAAAACAGAAAAAGAAAACCTTGGGCCCTCTGCTTCATTTCGGGAATGACCTATTTCTGCATAGAGAAAGAACCAGCAGTGGACTGGACCAGTACAAGCAAAAATGTTCTCAACAGGAGACCCACCCTACAGTGGCCAGAGCAAAGAGGATTCTCCCCCTACACACCACAAACCATCCGGCTGGCCTCAAGTGATTTCATAAATCCTGGAGGACTATGAATCAATTTCTGACCTTGGCCTTGAGCAAACTAACCAAGGGAGAAGACATTGAGAAAGTGGATCAGGCCCCAGGGCAGCATTCAGAGGCAGGTCATGCTGGGCAGGGAGGCGTGGAGTCTCGGATTTATGCTCTGTGACTAGGACACAGCTGGCTTGGAACAGGGACATTAAATATACAGCACCATAGCTTGGTCTTGGGCCCGGCCTCCGGCTGGTGGCACCCGGCCATGCGTCTCTGCCAGCCAAGGGCCTGGCCCTGGTTTGCAGGAAACCAGGAAAGGGAATGTTCCACAGCTCGCAGTCACACCTGTTAGGGGGTTCTCCAGTGCGCGCCTCCGCTCCCAGCCCTGGGGTGCTGAGCGGGCCAGAGGGGTGCATGGAGCGGACTGGGCCTTCTCGGGTGGACCCCCTTCGCACGCGAGACCCGGCACAAGTGTCAGGGGGCGGGGCGGGGCGGGGCGGGACGGGACGGGGCGGGGGCCCGGGAAGGCGGGAGGGAGAGGTCGAGCCGGGCGGAGAGAGGGGTATGGGAAGGGCCGGGGGAAGGGCCGTCGCCGCTCGCGTTACGCTGCCAGAGCCTGCAGAGGCAGAGGCGGCGGGGCTGAGCGGCGGAGGGGATGGGGCCGGGACCAGCTCCGGCATCTCAGCTCGCAGCCCCGGCGTCGCCTCGCCGGGCCGGCCCGCGGTACCCATTAGGCCGTTCCCGGTGAGCTCGCGCGGGCGGGCAGGCTGCATCTCGCCGGGGAAGTGACTGGAGAGGAGGGCGCGGCGGCGGCGGCGGAGGAGGAGGAGGGGGACGCTCCGCGATCCATCCCCGAGCGCTCCCAGGCGCGGAGCTCGGTGCGCGCCCGGGGCCCGGCCGTTCAGCTCTGCGCAGCCGGGAGTCCATGGCGGGCAGCGACGTGGACGGCGAGGGCCCGGCGCGGAGGGGAGGCGCGGCGGTGGCGGCTGCGGCGCGGCATCCCGGGGGCGCCGGCGGGCGGAGGAGCGAGGCGGCGGCCGGCTGCCCCGAGCCGCTGTCCACTGCTGAAGCCCCGGCGGCTCGTGGCGGCGCGCTGCCCGCCTGGATGCGCCTCTACTTCTACGGCATGCACGGCGTCACCCTGGACGTGCTGGTGTCCTCGGCGCTGCGCTTCGCCCGCAGCCCCGACCTGCGGATGCTCGGCTACTCGTCGCCCTACCGCTGCCTCCTGCACTCGCTCACGCACTGGGCCCTGGAGCGGCTCTACCTGCGCCGGCCGCGCCGCTCCGGAGCCTTCCTCTTCCACTTCCTCCTCTACCCCTCGGCCCACGTGGGGCTGCAGACCCTGGCGGCCCACGCGCTGCCGCTCAGCCTGGGTGGCGGGCCCGGGGCGGCGGGGACGCCGGGGCTGCTCCACCTGGCGCTGCAGTACGTGCTGGCGCTCTATCACTGCCAAGTGTTCCTCAAGCGCTTCCTGCGTCTGCGGTACCCGGGCCCCGGCCAGCATCACGTACCCGCAGAGACCGCGCAGCCCATGCCCGCCGCCGACGCCCCCGCCGCCCCGGTTCCCGCAGGTGGTAGGCGACGACGAACCCGGGGCCACACGGATGGAGCCCAGGGAACCTCTCGCCAGGGACTGCCGGACCTCCAGCGCTTCCTTTTCTTCGGGATGCATGGCTTTCTGGATGAGATCTTCTTTACTTTCTTCTTTAATGTGCTGGGTCATGGAGATGGGACCAGCAGCGGACACACGTCTCTCTGGTCCTTCTTCATGTATGGCAGCTGTAGTTTCGTGGTGGAAAAACTCTACTTCTACCTCCACTACAGCCGCGGTTGGGGCACCTGGAAACGGGTACCCATCTATGTGATTTTCATCTACACCTGGGAGTTGTCCTGGGGTCTGGGACTTCGCATGTGCGGGGCCTGTTCCTGGGACTATTCTCACTACCCGCTCAATTTCAAGGGCCTCATCACCCTGATGTATTTACCTGGTTGGATATTCCTTAGTGTGTATCAGGACCTACTTTCCAACGTGTTGTGGCAGGTACAATATGTCCCAACTAACTAAGATCAGAAGAAAGGAAAGGAAGGAGGGAAAGAAAAAGGAAAGTTATCAGAACTGAACAGAAGGATGAAATTTATTTTTTACACATTTAAACCGGAGTAGTTTTGTTGTTAGTCTTTTAGTTTTTATACATTTTACTAACCTCTTCTTAAACATCTTATTCAACGTTTTAGTTGTTTTCTGACTACTTGGAAAGTATATGTAAAGTACAATACTTTGAAATACTACTGAAAAATCACTCAAAGTACTTAATATCTTAAAACCTTGAAAGCTTACACTTCCAAACCACTGTACCTTAACATTAGAATCTTGTAAGTTCACTTAATCTGCACCTACATAGGTGGAAGCTATTTATTTTTCTTATCTAATATGGAATTCTAAAAACAAATCAGAGTAAGGTGATTTTTACAAGATTTAGTGACATATCCTGACGCAATGATTCTTTTACTTTCTTTTTAAGTCCAGTGTCACTTTAATTCCTTGTCATGTTTACCAATGATGGCTGTCATTGTCCACATCTTGTACTTCTGAAGCTGTACTCCCTAGCTCTTAAAGTGCCTCTGTCTCCCACACAAGTAAAAAGAAGAAAGAGAAATCCTATGACTACATTTTAATATGAGAAATCACCCTTAGCAACTCAAACAGGTGACACTGTGTTAAGACATCTGACCACAATCCTACTTCCTAATGATTAGCCTTAAACACCAAGTGTGTTAACCTTAATCAGATCATTATTATCTATGGCTGTAAACTTTGTTACTGTGCAATAATGTAAAACGTTTACCCTCTACATCCCAGGACCAAGTGATATTATGGTACCTCCAAATGGCATTCTAACTCTAAGGACCCCCTTTACACCTGGAGCATCAAGCTTATCTTGTAATAAAATGAACCTCAATTCTCCCTCTCATCACATTAGGCCTAACTGTCTTCTCTGCTTATAACTATGTGTTTTCAGCATACTTCTGCCATGGCTGGTTTTACTTTTAAGTGTGTCTCTTTACACTTCTGGGCCCAGTGTTTGGGTCCAGGCCTCATGAGGTAATATACCTTATAAATTTATGATAGCTTTCTGGTAACTTATTATTGCCTACAGTCTCCACACTTAAATGAAATATAGAAAACATTGTAAGAAATTACATGTAATTAATTAATAATGCACTTGGGGTTGTTTGCTTGCTTTATTATAGAAAAAAATAGATTGAATGTGCTCAGCCAAGGATGACTAACAAACTCCTAGCTTTCAGTAGAAAGTCACTACAGGGAGTATTAATGAGTATTAATATAACATGAATCATCCACTCGCCTCTGCTCTAAGAAGGGATGTTTTCTGTTTTCAAAAAGAAATGTTTACTGTAGGACTAGAAAAGAGTCTTATTTAGATGTAATTGTCAGACATATTGGTAATATTGTCTTAATCTACCCTCTGAGGTTGTGAGCTAAATTATAAGTAGTAGCATATAATCAACCCCACCTGTGAAGTGGATCATGCCAAACTGATTATTTTAGCCAGTCAATAATGAATGGAAACTGAAAAGTAACTAGTTGCTGAGTATTATACTTGGATTCTTTATGATACTTGGTTACAGGTCAGAGATTTCAGAAACTTTTGGTGAAAAAATGTATAAGCATAGATGCTAAGGTTGTAAAGATGCTGGATAAAGTATTTGTAACTCAATCGTGGTCCATGCAGGTGAATCTGAGACATGTGGCATCATTCCACACCACATTCCTGTGAAGGCTTAGCCGAGTCCATAGCTTCTGAGCTATGCTGCATACATACCTTTTGTACTTACGCCCTACACATGCTGCACTCACCCCTGCTGACCTGCCCACCAGCATTCTCAGACTCAGAAGTCTCTCAAGAGGCAGGAAAACATGCTGTTTTCCTTGGCATTCAATGTTAAGGCTATTAAAAGGACAGTGCCAGGTTTTCGTGCATTCATTTTATTAAAGAAATAGTTATTGGGCCTCAACTATTTTGTAGGAACTTCCCAGGACTCTGAATAGAGTAATGAACCAACAGTCAAAAAGCTCTGTTCTTACAAAGCTGACATTGCAGTGTTTTGATTTATATAAGTTTATATTGTTTTTTGTAAAGCTGCAGGTTTAGTGATACACTATGAAAGGCAGTAGCTATGGTTCTGATCAGCTCTGAATATAACACTTCACTCCTAAAACAAAAGCCAACTACCAATCCCTCTGCCAGCTCTGTAAAGAACCAGTTGTCTATTCAGGAAGCTGTTAGCCTCTCTGGTAACTGTACATGGCCTTAGGACATCTCATTTTATGTTTACCCACCTTCTTGAGAGTGATATTTTGCTGCAACCTTTGAATATTTAAGAGAAACATACCATCAAATCATTTTATTTTGTTGTTACAAGTAGTTCAGATATAGAAATTATAAGGCAATATGATGAGAACTAACATTTAAGTAGTGTTTACGATCTGACAAGAACCATTCTAAAGTGTTTATGTATATGTATTGTATAGATTTGAAATTAAGGGAATATATATTCTTATATACCTTAAGTGAGCATATGTGTATGGTATATATTTTAAATATATATTTATATGTGTGTATATATTCACTTAAACTTCTAACTACCCTGCTTTTATAGATGAAAACCAAATGGATTAAGTAACAGCCCAAGTTACACAGCTTTTGAGCATTTGTATTTGAATTCAAGTGTTCTGGGCTCCAAGATATGTTCCAACAGCAGTGTGGTCATGCCTCCGTCCACTGACTCCCATTATTTGGGTGTTCTTTAGACTGTGCTTCACAGTTTGTAATGCTCTTCCCTATAACCATTATAGATGAAAGGATAGCTATATAAAGCCCAGGCCCTATTAGCCAAAGTCTCTTTCATGTTGCTTTTTTTTTTTGTACCATGGTAGGTAACACAGAAGCTAATAGCAAGACACATAAAAGACAATTTGCCTCACTCTCCTTAGATGACACATCTCTCTATCCAAGCAGTGCTCCAGAAGGAAGTTCCTCCTGTGGCACCAGATCAGCTGCAATAGAAAAATGTAAGGCTAGTCTTCGAAAATACCAGCCACCTGCTCTCACAAGCCATGAAAAGTACTACAACTGTTCCTATGGAGTAAATACAATACTCAGAACAAGCATCTTTGTAAGACCCGAATACCTTTTTAAAAAGAGTAAACTTTTAGTCAGGTGTGATGGTGCACAACGGGAGTCTTAGCACTGAGGTGCTGAGACAGAAGGATTGCAACCTTGAGGCAACCTGGGAATACATATTAAAATCTTGTCTTAATTTTTTTTACAAAAAGAATTTATTCTGAGTTCTACTAAAATCTAAACTATTCCAAACAGAAAAAAAAAAAAGAAACACAACAAGAGTAACAAATACAATTTTTGGTCTGTGCTTAATATATACAAAGCTGAAATTTCTTATGAGAACTGCTTGAAATGTTAAGCTGATGCTATTGATGCTATGGATCTAAAGATAAATATGACCTCTTGAATTGTTCATGTTAAAAATGAGTACAGAAGTCCCTGTGTCACACAAAATCCCCAATAAAATTGATAGGCTATTTTCTAAAATCAAGTATCTCCATGATTCGATGCATTTAATTTTGATTGTTTGTTAAAAAAAAAAAAAGTCAACTATTCATGTAGGAGAAATGATTTAGAAAATCATGAGCTGCCTTTTATTGATTAAGAGACATCTTTAGTTGGCTCATTCTTCCTTACAAAAATGATACAAAAAGATTTCTACTCTTTTGGAATAGTTCCTTTCAGCTTGAAAGACTTGGTTCTGCTTACAAAGGATTGTGAAGAAGTTTGATAGGTGGCTTCTTGCACTCCCAAAATTCATAAAACCGTCCATATGTCTGAATATATGCTGCCTTCTGGATACTGTTAGAGTAGAAAGTAAGCCATTGCACTATAATATCTGAGAAAGCATCTTAATAAAATCAATTTTCCTTATATTAAAAGACATTAAAATCCTTTAAGTTTCCATTAATGTTGAATACACTAACTTGAACAGTGCTTTGATGGAGCTAAGTCTGCCAGGGGGAAGTCCCTTCACCTCCCTCTGTCAAACACATGAACACATGCTTCATGCTGACAAGAGGGATGGCAGTAAGGGATGGTTTTGTTGTTATAAGGCTTGTTTTTCTCCTCTTAGCCTTGATACCAGAGGAAGGAACAAAAACAATTGTCCCTGTGAACTTCTATTCAGTAGTCTTGACTTCATTCAAAGTTTTAACCCTGAGGCAGCAAACAAACACATCGGCAATTGATTTCTGGCCATAGCAACCCAGATTGCAAATTAACCTGTGATGTGTATAGAAAAATGTCTCCATAGAGAACCTGTCTGTAATATAAACAGAATATAAACATGCATAATATTTTCCTCAATTGCAAATGATCTTTGCAAAAATGGACAAGGAAATGGCCAAACAGGAGAGGGCGTGAGGAGAGCAAAGAAGACTGGTCTTTGATATGCAGAAAGGTTTAATTTTTTTCTTGAATCTAAAAGTTCCATTAGAGTGCAGAAAAGTCACAGGGACCAAATTTCTCTACTAGAAAATACTATGTTTACTATGATTAAAGGGACTTGAAGATTGACAGAGCGATAAAGGCTGGTGTAGTAGACAGCCTCACACTGCTGGGATGAGCATCCCAACCATGCACAGTTATGGAAGAAATGAATTTATTTGAAGCTTACAGATCCAAAGGAAGTTCCATAAGGGCAGAAGAAGCTGGCCTGCTTTCTCCAATCCAAGCAGAGAGAAAAACCAGCACTAAAAAAGGAAGCAAGCCCACTGTAGGAACTCCAGGCAAAGCTCAAGCATTTTGCATGTCTTTAGACTGGAATTCCAAATCCACCCCATCCATACCTTAGGGTTGGATCCTAAGATCCATGTGCCCAGTGACACTTCCAGCCAGGTGGCTGGAAATCCAAGAAACGTTAATAAAATTCCTGAATCTATTTCGGGGGAGGGCATCCATTCAAATTACCACAGTTGTTAACATTGAGCCTCCACCTAAAGCAAGATTTTTACATCCCTGAATGATGCTCTCTCAATTCAGCTTGGACTTCGCTATTCAAAACAGTAATGCTTGTGCTTTTCACACAAAGACTAAACAGTGGGAAAGCTGTCCTTAGTAGAGTTGGTGCAACCCACTCCCTGTCCATGAAGGAAGAAAGCTTCCAAAACTTTCAGGAGCTAATTCATGCCATTCACAGTATTTAATTTATTTTAAGCCAGTAATTTTTCTTGATTAAATAATTCAGTTTAATTTTCTTGTCATGCTTATTTGTGGTTTTATCATTTCAAATGATGGAGGGTTAGGGCCTGCAGGTTTAGGGAAGGATTAGGTAGGTGTGACCTTGTTTGAGTCATTGAAGCCCCAACCTAGTTAAATCTAACAAGAGCCTTTGACTAACTGCCCCATTAACCTCCAGGGTATCACTTCATTTGGCTTCCTGCTAACTTCCCCTACAGGCCTAAACACCTGTGACATGAATGGAATCGTGAGGCCTGAATAGCCACAGAAACACGTAGTAAAAAAAGTCATGGATTAATTATAGTTTCTATAATAAAAAGAAATCTAGGCAGGGTGTGGTGGTGCACGCTTTTAATCCCAGCACTCGGGAGGCAGAAGTGGAAGAATCACCATGAGTCCGAGGCCACCCTGAGAATACATAGTGAATGTCATCATCCTGAGCTAGATCAAAACATTACCTGGTAAAACCAATAAAAGAGAGTTCTGCTGTGAGTTTGAGGCCAGCTTAGAATACAGAGGAAGTTCCAGGTCAGCTTTGGCTAGAGTGATACCCTACTTCCAAAATAAATAAATAAAATAAAATAAAGCAGTTAACCAGTTTATGAAAAAAAAGAAAAAATAAATCTAGCTGCATTTAATAGGATTATAATATATATTTGTACTGTATATTTTATACATATATTTTAGTAATGTCTTATTTATATATATGACATGGTGAAAATGAAAGTAGTCTTATAGAATATCAGGTACTTAACTTCATATTTAACTTCATAATTAACTTCACATCATGATTTGAGAAGAATGATGATTGGAGGATTGTGCAAAATGGTTATATCATATTGTTCTGGATCCTCAATCACTTTTAGAAACAACAGCTGAATTAAACATGCTCTTGTACATTAATGAAGGAGAGCTATTTTGGTCCCAACCTCTTATTAGAAGCAATGAATGGACAGGAACTAAAATAAATGAGCTCCCTGGAACTCAACAGAGCAAGCATTCATATTTCAAGTACTTAAAAGCTAGAGTTTAACAAAATTTGTCATTGTACTCATGCATAATGATGATTTTTATAGCAAAGAAGTGAAATTTCAAAATCATATTAATGGCAGTAACTGAAGATATAGGGAGAAAGAATAGTTCTCAAAAGCCTTAGAAACCTTATATATTATTTTGTATGTATAAAATAATTCAAATATATATCTACCATTCTAGGCTTTTATAGCATGCAAAATTTGCATTCCAAAGAAAATTTTGCATACCCTATTTAGTTGAGTATCAAAATAAGCACTTTTTGTGTTAGTATACTCAATGAAAGTTTTCAACTTTTTGTGTTTGATCATGTTATTGAACATGCTGTGAAAGTTTTAAGAAGAGTGCAGTTAAAGTGTCTCTTCATGTCCAGGTAAACAAACCACCACTTATTAAACTCTAAATTCATAGCACTTTTAGCTTGAAGAGCTAATGAGAGCTCATCTAGTTCAATTGCCTGTCTGTCAAGTCAATCCCTCTAGATCATCTTGGACAGATGTTGTGGTTCCGAATGTAATAACCCTGTAGCCTAGCGTGTTTGTGATTAGTTTGTTATGTAGTCCCCACCTAATAGAGCATGTGGGAGGTGGAGCTCTGCTTGTGGAAGTAAGTGTGTCACCAGGGCAGACCTTAAGGTTGGGTCCATTGGGAGTGTTTTCAGAGTTAGCTCATACTTGCTGCTATTCTTTCTCTTTCTGCTCTGGATGTATGATGAAGTAAACCAGCTTCCACTGCCTAATAAAACTTCCCCTGAAATCTGTAAGCCTGAAATAAACCCTTTTCTCCCATAAGCTGCTTCTGGTTGTGTATATGTTCCATCAATCAGAAGGTAAATACAACACATGTCCATCACCCTATCTTGATCACATCCCATCTGTTCAGATCCCCCTACTCAGCCCATTCTGTTTCCTGTGGCTTTGTTTGTTAAAGACTTCTTAAGAAGCCAATCATAGTGGCACACACCTGCAATCCTAGCATGCCGGAGATGAAGGCAGGAGGATATTGAACTGGAAACCAGCCTGAGCTACATAGGAAGGTACAGGCCATCATTGGGTATATAGCAAAAGTCTTGTATCCACAATAAAAATCTTGTCAGACTATATCTGTTAACTGTCATTTTTCCAAGGTTTTCATCCAGAAACAAATGGGACCCAATGTCTAAAGGAAGTTTCCAAGTATGTCTTAACTCAGGCTAAATACAACAAACTCTTAGAGCAATATATAATTTACAGTGGTAAAATATTACCTTCCTTGTTCTAGACACTGTCCTTCCCATGGAAAACATTATACATGCTTTCATTTTTTTTGTTTGTTTTTGCTGTTTTGTTTTGAGTTTATATCTCAGTCACATTGTGATTCAACTGAAAGTTTACCTAAGTAACCTTGGCCTTTGTCCTGAGAGCTGCATCAAGCCTACCCATCCTCCTTGAGCATTTGGACATTTGTGTACAGATAATGGGCACGATTCTGGTGCAGACAGAGAGGAATAGAGAGAGACAGACCTGAAGGCAAGTATAGAGAAGAACCAAGAGTTACCCTTGAATTCAGACTTCATCTCTTTACTTTCTTACATTGTCTTCCTTTCTTCTTTTAAGACGAGGTTTAATGACATTTTCTCTGTTTTCTTGACATTTAGAAAAGACCCTAGCCAAGATAGATATTTCATTAAAAAAAAAAAAAAAAAAACTGGGGATGAATTTACTTAAATGTTCATGTGAGATATACTCAAACCTGGAAGCAGGACTAAGAATGCCTCTAGAGATCAAGGTGCAATTTCAGTTTCAACACAAGTTGAACATATATAAAAATCACCTTATGCCTAGAAAAGAAAGGAATTGCTTAATTTCTCATATTCCCCCTTTCTGCGCAGGAACTCCTTTTTAAAAAAGTTTTTTAAAAAAGATTTATTTACTTATTTATTTATTTTTATTTATTTAGAGCCAGATAGAGAATGGGCACACCAGGGCCTCCAGCCACTGCAAATGAACTCTAAACACATGTGCCATATGTGCATCTGGCTTACATGGGACCTGGAGAAATGAAACCTGGGCATGGCTTCACAGGCATGCGCCTTAACTGCTACGCCATCTCTCTAGCCGAGGAACTCCTTTTTCCATGCACAAAACTCATTAACTATGCCTTGTGGCAACCAAATTATCCTTTAAAACATTAGGTCTGAAGTTTGCATTGAAGAAGAAACACTGATGACCATGAACTTTTGTAGTTGACTCACTTGTGTTTGACTAACTCTTCCTCCAAAACTGCTTTGATCAGTTTGTCCCTTTGTGATGACTACCCAAGTTACATGATCAGCCTGGGTGTGTGTTCAATGATCGCACTTGCGTCCAGGATTAAAAAACCATAGTAGGGCTGGAAAGATGGCTTAGTGGTTAAGGCATTTGCCTGCAAAGCCAAAGGACCCCCGTTCAATGCCCCAAGCCAAATGCACAAGGGGGCACATACAGTGGCTGGGGGCCCTTATGCACCTATTCTCTCTGTCTCCCTCCCTTTCTATCTCTACCTCGTTTTCTCTCTCTCAAATAATTAAAATAAAATAAAATAAACATAGTATATGAACAATGGAGTATTATTTAGCCATACAGAAAAATGAAATCATTGCATTTGCATGAAGATGGATAGAACTGTAAATTGGCATGTTCAGCCATATCCTCTAGACTCAAAAGGAAAAGGACACGTTTATCATATGTGCAATCTAGGATCAAAATAGTCAGGTGGAAAGTAAAAGAAAGATTGTTCCAGAAGAAGGGAATACATGTGGTAAGAAAGGAAAAAGTAACCGAGTACATATAATCAAAGTATATTATCTATGTGTATAATATATCACAATGAAACCCATTATTATGTAAAATTAACATACACAAAGGAAATATTTGTCATACATCATTTATAATTATAAATAATGACATGCTTATACTTTCACTTACCATAATACAATTATAGAATCTACAACCTAAAACACACAAATCACAAGAGCATCTAAGTTCCTTGAATGGTAGTCACTGTTCTTCATAACTTATAGCTAAAATTCAATGAAGCAAAGATAACAATACTCAAATACTATGGTAGAAACTCACTATGTTTTACGTTTCATGTTAAGAAAATGCAAGAGGGACCAAAATAAAAATGTTTGCTATACACAAATATATCTCTACACAAAACATGCTCATATTAAAATAAAGAGGAATGACAATTATAGCCTGCATTTCTTTAACTGGGCATGTGTTCATAACTGTTATTAATTACCTACTTGCATTGCCATCTTGTATTCTGCTTGCTTGGAGCAAATACTTCAGCTGAATATAGTTCTTCCCCTTCATTCATGAGTACTTGTGTTTGGATTGGGTTGTAGTTTTCCATTGATCTTAGCCACAAGACACAGTCATACTAAGGGACTTTCTGAGAGATCTCTTATATTCTAAACAGACCCTTCCTTCCCTCCATTTTGAAGCAATAACCCAATTTTTCCTTCTTAGTCAGATTAATCACCAAACCAGCAGTCACTCCCTTCTTTCCTATTGATTCAGAGACACAAGGTCTCCAAAGTGGCTGGGCAGCTATCTTCATTTGAAGTTCTGTCATTCTGTCACCTGATAGAAGCATGCTTTCTTTGAAGCTAAGACTACTAGAGCAGCAGAAAATAAGGTCATAGGAAGAAGAATATTTTTTTAAAATATCCTAGTGGATCACTGCATAGAATAATGCCACTCTCAAATCTACCCTTAAATTCCTGTGATTGTGAATCCTGACCTTGGAGAAATGGCCAAATGATTCCTACAAAGCCAAACCTTTCAATGTCCTGAAACGTGCTCCAAACCTTCAAAACGCCAACCCGTGGTTTTTTAAGAGTGAGTGATATGGGGAAACCCAATAAACTCCATGAGCAGGGGACCATTGTTTTACTTTATTTCCTGTGAAGTGAGTTGCTCCACCAAAAGCAGTGCTATTTGGAGCGCCATGACAGTGAATAAGACATTCTGTGCATCCACAGATGGCAGTTGTGACGACTGAGCATTGAATTCATGGAAAAACATCCACACCTACAATGAACATCTGCTGTATCAGATTCCTCTGAATTGAAATATTCCCTCCTGAAGTGGGGAGAGAGCCTTGTGAAAGTCAGGAGATTAAGTCTGGAGGTGCTGAAACTTAAACAGGTCACAGAATCACATGTAAGTCACGAGAGTGCCACCCTTTTCAAGTCTCACTAAGCATGTTACTTCTTCAGAAAGCAGGTTGTCATAAAGAGATGCTAGACTACACACTTGGTTCTTTCTGCATTTGGCCATTTCTATTTTTCCATCATGTTGTTCCATGGCCAGAGAGAATCTTCATAGAACCAAGGTGGAGATTTGGCCACTTTTTAAGTTATCTATCCTTATTTTATTAAGTTGAAACTTGAGAGAAAAGCATAGAATAGGTTTAGGAACCCATTATGCCCATGGTGAGCTGGTCTGAGCTAAGGCTTCATTGAGCACCTGATCTCCACATGTTCCTACTTAAACTAGCAAGCCACCGTTTTTGGATTTTCTGCAACCAATGCCAGTGGACAGAGACTCGGAGCCTTCAGAACTTCCCATGGTAAGTGAAAAGAGGAAGCCTGTAAGGGATGCAGAATAATCACCATCAGAACGTTATCACTGAAAACAGAGGGATTTTAGTACATTTAGGTTAATGAAACAGAGTATCATATACTTACTTTAAAAAAAAACGCAGCAATTTATTTCTAATAGTTCTGGAGACTGAGAAGTCTATCCTCAAGATGCCCACAGGTTCAGTGTCTGGTAAAGACCTATTGTCTGATTCACAGATGGTAATCTCTCACTGTGTAGACAAACAAGCTCCCCTGGCTTCTAAGAATACTCAGCACATTCTGAAGGCTGTTTCCTCATGATCTAGTCATGCACCCCACCTGCTCACACCTAACCTCAGGGTCAGGATAAATCTCAAAGATAGCAAGAAGACAAGAGGGTGTGTGTGTGTGTGTGTGTGTGTGTGTATATGTGTGTATATATATATATATATATATATATATATATATATATATATATAATATATATGGTATTGTCAATTTCTACTTAAAAAATGAAACTAGAATCCATGACCACTGTATTTTAACATTTTCAGACAGGCAAAGTGTAGGTTGGAATGGTGTGTGTTTGTCAGTTTTCCATCACTGTGATAAAATACCTGAGGAAACAACATAAGGGATGAAACATTGATCTAGGCTGTGGTTTCAGAGATTTCAGACCAGTCACTGGCTTCAGTAGTGTGGACCAGCACTAAGGCAGGGTATCAGGACAATGGGTGCATATGGTGAAGTCTGCTTACTTCATAGCATTCAGAAAGCAGAGAGAAAAAAAGAGGAGAGGTCCAGAGATAACATTTATCCAGCAAAGGCAAGCTTCCATTGTCCAACTTCTTCTTAGAACCTACGTTCTAATAGTTCATATAGCTCTGAGGATAGAATCCTCATGATCCAGCCAACTCTCAAAAGCCCATCAGCTGGTAACCAAGGTCTTAACACATGAGCCTTTAGGGCCGCTTTGTAGCCAAACTGTAACTGATGTGAAGGTGCTAGGCTAAACTATTTTGTGGAGTACAGTCTGTGAGAATTGCAACAATGACATAAATGACTATGAAGTAGGCATTAAAAAAACTGGCATGTAGCTAACTAAACATGCATATAGAGTCAAGGGAGAATTGTTGTATTAGAAACTTCGGGAAGTAGCTGGGTGTGGTGGCTCATGCCTTTGATCCCAGTAAGAGGGAGGCAAAAGTAGGTGGATCACAGTGAGTTTGAGGCCACCTTGAGACTGAATTCCAGGTCAGCCTGGGTAGAGAGCAAGACCCTAACATATTTGTGCAAATGTCCATGCTCTGTGAGCACACCTGGGGAGGGCGTGGGGTGTCCTCCTCTGTTGTTCTTCTGTTTCAGTTCCTTGTGACAAGATCAATCACTGAACCTAGAGCTCTTGCTTTTTCAGCTGCACTGGCTGATCAGCAAGACCCAATGATCCTCCCGTCTCTGGTTCCTCAGCACAGCATTACAGGCACAGATGGCCATGCCTGACTTTTTATGTGAGCATTAAGGATTGAACTCGGGTTTTCATGTTTGTGCCTGGGTAGCGAGCAGTCTTACCACTTAGCCCAGAAGATACATATTCTTCCGGGCAACAATGCATGCCAGAGTAGAGGCTGAAGGTACACATGAGAAGGAGAATACAGAGCCTCATGGCTAAAGTATGGTCAGAAACAACTGATAACTACTATCTTGATTGAGAACCCACTACTGGCCTTTAAAGCAGGGTATATACCAGTTCACTTCTCACCGATGAGATAGACCATTTTATGCCCACTTTTATATGTGCCAAACTGGGACTCAAGAGAGCAACTATTTTTGTGAAAGTCACAGTGATCAAATAAAAATTTGTGCTGAGGTAATGTAGTTGCAAATTGAATCCTCTAAACATCACCTTAACTAATGGAGGGGAAAGGAAGTGTGGGTCTTTACCATTATCGTAACCATTCCTGGAGTCGTTGGCCACTGACGTCCCGGGCAAGAGAGGGAGGAGTTGGGAAGGAAGCAGCAGGGTCTTTCCTGGAGCAGCAGGTGAGTGGGATGATGAACATGACGGGCAATGAACACCCGGAAGACCATCTGATGGACAGCACTTGTTTATTCAAAAGGGGAGTGGGTTTATAAACATTTGGGGAAGGTTGAGATGGTACATACAGACTACATGGCAATTGGATGCATAGTTTATGGGCTGTTATCTAGGTGTCGGAAGGACTAGTAACTTCAAAGCTATGGGGGAAGGATAAGGGAAGATAAGGGGAAGGGCGGAAGGCTGTGACTTCAAAGACTGTGGGGGATGAGAGAGATGATGAAAGGCTACGTGACTTCAGCCACATAAGGGTCTCTTGGGCAGCTAGCCACAAGGTCAGGAACTGTGGGAGGCAATGTCTGACTTATGGAATGGTCAGAGCCTTTTGGGGTCCAGGAGGAGGGCCTCGCCAGTTCTGCCCACTCTGGGCCATGACAGAACACTACAACCTACAATGTAGGGCTCCCTGATGATAGGGCCAGCGGCAACCCCACAGCCCAGGGTCCATGGCCATGTCCAACACTTCAGGCCAGCATCCTAACAGTTCCAGCCCGCTTCTAGCAAGGTCCAACAAGGAAGCATCAAAATGACATATGGCAGAGTGGGGCTAGCACTGAACTGAATTTGCATGCTGCCCATGTCAAGCATCTCAGCAAAGCAACCAACGAAGTCAGCTCTGTTCAAAGAATTTAAATTTGCCAGAGTAACTAACGTTTGTGTTTTCATTTCATCATTCAGCAAAGATTTACTGAGCGTCTCCATAACAGGTACTAGGAGTGCTTTGGGACTTAAAAAAACAAGCTAGTCTGAGGTTAGACCATATCCTTGGGATCTGTATTAGTTACTTAGCATATTTGCAATCAGGATACCTAACATAAACAACTTAATGAGGGGTAGGAAGGGGCTAGTGACAAGATACTCTCCAAGACCAACCCCGTGGTACCTACTTCCACTATCTAAGTCCCACCTCCTCAAGTTTCAATAACTCCCAATGGAGCACCATCATCTGGGGACCAAACTCTCAACACATGAGGTTTTGGAGGGACACTTCATACCTATTACAGTCAGATCTGTGTTGCTGAGACACATATCCAACCAGACACAGCTTATGGGAAGAAAAAGTTTCCTTCAGCTACAAACTCTAGGGGGACACCATCAATGGTGGAAGAAGCTGGCTCAGTTCTATAGATCCAAGCAGAGAAACCACCAACACCTAGCACCACAAAACTTCCAGAGTTCAAACTGCTCTCCACACCTGTATTAGTCAGGGTTCTCCAGAGGAACAGAACTGATAGAATGAATTGTATTAAAGGGTAATTTATTGGATTAGCTTACAGCAATCCAACAATAGCAGGTTGCAGACCTGAGAAGCAAGGAACCTGGTAGTTGCTCAGTCCACAAGGCTGGAGGCCTCAGCAGTCCCAACCCGGCACTCAAGGCCTGGAGGCGTCCTGGAGAGACGCTGCTCTTCAGTCCACTCTAGAAAGCAGCAAGCAGCCAGGTGGGAGGAGGGGATCCTTTCCTTTCCTGAGCTTTCTTAGATAAAGCCCCAATCCAAGAGGGGCTGCCCACTGTAGCGGAAGGGTTCATCCCCCACCCCCAGAAGGATTCCTCCTTTAGTTAATCCCCCCTGGAAGCAACCTCAGAGACCCACTTATGAGCAATGTCTGTGGATTCCTTTGCAGATCAAATGGACACAAAACTTAACCATCACAAGTCCGCCCTTGTCAACTTGACACCAAACCATATCTCCTTACATCATACTTAATTTCTAAATAAATATAGTAATAAAGTCATAATTCCACTTAACATGATCCCACATACAACCAGAAATGCACAATCTTCCCCCAAATGCAAAGCAAGTTTTCTAATATACTATATTAATATATTAGTCTTTAATATAATAAGTTAAATATAAATTCAACAGCAGTTAATTGGTGATATGATCTTAATCAGTATTAATTATCTAACAGAGAAATAGAGGAAGAACAAAAGCATCTTAATATTGTGCAGATATGAACAAACACTTTTAACAAGGTAGGACAGAAACACTCATGGCAATTACAGTCCTTGTTTTTGTAACTGGTCCTATGGCCTTAGCTGGTATTTGTAACTGCCTTCTTCTACTCCCCATTCTGTATTTCCTCCACCTTCAGCAAGCACCTCAACAGGTCTTGGCTCTTTACCTGGAGGGGTGACCCATACCTTCATTCCTGAAGGATCTGGGCCATTTATCACACTGCCTTGGTTGGGTTGTTGTAATTGTCCATTGACCTTAATAACAGGGCATGATAACACCAAGAGACACCCTAAAGGATCTCCAGCACTCCAGACATACTCTTCCTGACCTCCATTGTGGAGGAGCAGTCCATTTTCCTCCTGGTAGTCTGGATCAACCACCCCTGCTAACACTGTAACTCCTTTCTCAGCCTGTTCACTCAAGGGCATCAGGAGCCCAAAGTGGCCAGGGGCAAGTGTTAGCTTCTAATTCAATGGACTCCAGTTCTGCCCCCCCCCTCACAATTTAGGGCTGGACTCAAAGATCAACCTCCACTGACACACCCTGCTCTAGCAGGAATCTGCCTACTAGGAGCTCAAGTAGGAAGTCTAGTAAAAAATGAAAACCAAAAAAAAAAAAAAAAAAGAAAAGAAAAAGAAAATGACAGAGTCTTAGGCTGGGCGTGGTGGTGCATGCCTTTAATCCTAGCAGAAGCAGAGGTAGGAGATTCACTGTGAGTTTGAGGCCACCATGAGACTACATACTGAATTCCAGATCAGCCTGGGCTAGAGCAAGACTCTACCTCAAAAACAAAAAAAAAAAGAAAAGAAAAGAAAAAAAAAGAAAGAAAGAAAGAAAGAAAAAAAAAGAAAGAAAAAAAGAAAAAAAAAAAAAAAAAAAAGAAAGAAAGAAAGAAAGAAAGAAAGAAAGAAAGAAAGAAAGAAAGAAATGACAGAGCCTAGTCGGAGAGATGGCTTAGTGGTTAATGTGCTTCTGTGAAGCCCAAGGACCCAGGTTTAGCTCCCAGAACCCACATGGTAAGCCAGATGCACAAGGTGGCACACGGTAGTGGAGTTCAGTTGAAGTGGCTAGAGGCCCTGGCATACGAATTTTCTCTCTTTCTCCTTCTCTCTCTTTCTTATGTAAAAAATAAAACAATTTTTTTAAAGTGATGGAGTGTATGGGGTCACACATTCAAACTACTACAATACCCAAACCATAAGAGAATCCTCCCTTCAAGTGTTTTAGACTCAGACTGCCATAACAAAATGCAATAAACTGTTCAATTTAAACAACAGAGAATCATTTTCTCATTGTCAGTGTTAGCAGCTGATAAAGGTTTTTTTCTTTTTTTTTTTTTTTGAATGGAAGGCCATCTTCTCACTGAGTCATCCCACAGTGGAAAGAGATTAAGCCCTATGACATCTCATTTTACAAGGACATCTATTCTATTGTACCAGAGCCTTTCCCTCAGGCCTGCATAGAACTGTAAAGAGCCTGTCTCCACAGGCAGTCACCCTGGGGTAAGCTTTAGCCTGTGAATTTAGAAGGCTCACAGTTTAGTCTACAGTATGTATGCTCTTCTTACACAAAGATCCTGCATGGTTAACGTGACTATTTACATAATTATTGTTATCCACAAATCATAGATAAAACCATTGAGACTTGGTTTGTCCCACAGCTAGTAAGGGACAGCAATGGCCATTCATTTCATCTTTATTTTTATGGCAACATTATCTGTCTACTAAAAATGTTCAGGGCAGTGTCATTAGATAGCAAAGAACAGTGTCCAAAAAAAGAAAGCCGAAGCATCCTCTTTGTTTTATCTATCATTACATAATCTAAATGTCCCTATTTTCTTTTTTCAAGTCTCCCCAAGGATGAACTCAACTTTGTCCATGCCTATTTTTAACCTTTATAAAATTTGTACACAGCTTTCTAAATAAGTCCTCTCCCCATTTTCATTATTATTTCTAAGTGTGTATATTTTGTTACTCAGGAAATTGGCTCTCTAGAAAGGTAAGTCATAGGCCCTCTGTGTTTGGCCTTTCTGCGAGCTGAGTCAGAGGCTATGGAGGGCAATGATAGTCAGAGCCAGTCCACTTAATTTTATGGAATAAATTTTAAGTTGAGTGTTTAAAATATTTTACCAGTGCTCTTCAAGAGCACAAAATCAATTTTCAATGTATTATAAATGGATTACTACATTTCCATTAAGTCTATAGGCTATTTATTCCCATATCACAAACATAATTACTAATGGTATTTCTAGATCTATAAATAATTTGAAATATGCTTATCAACGTGATGTTTTGCTTTTCAGAGGCATAAAATAGATAACATGGGATTTGGGTTTCTTAGCCAAATGGAAGTTTCTTTAAAAAGAGAAAATAAAGGGGCTGGAGAGATAGCTTAGTGGCTAAGCACTTGCCTATGAAGCCTAAGGACCCCGGCTCAAGGCTTGATTCCCCAGTACCCACATAAGCCAGATGCACAAGGTGGCGCATGTATCTGGAGTTCGTTTGCAGTGGCTGGAGGCCCTGGCATGCCCATTCTCTCTCTCTCTCTTTCTCTCTCTCTGCCTCTTTCTCTGTCTGTCACTCTCAAATAAATAAATACAAATAAACACAAAAGATAAAATAAAAACAGATGTTACTTTGAAAGCTGTGTACAAATCAGGTAGTTTAGCTACCATGTAAGTAGGAAATTTTGCCCTCTAAGGAACCACTGTTGGAAGTTGCCATGTTCTTTGTAATCCTTCTCAAATGAATTACCATCAAGGAATGGATGCTTTATGGCACCTTTTGCATCTGAAAAACACTGAAAATAATGAGTAAAAACTTTCCGTTGAAATAGCCAGGTAGGTCATATGAGGATGAATAAACTCCAAATTTTTCAACTTTTGCCACACAAAGTATATCTTTGGAATGATATGCATGTCTCTGCAAAAATACTATTAGAGGTCTACCTGCCACTTTTCAAATTACTTATAAAGGCCAATAAAAATTTCTAGGAATAGAAAATGTCTGTGGTAAAAAAAAAAAAAAAAAAAAAAAAGCTATTTAGAGTGGTCTTTTGGACTTGGGAGATGGCTAAGTGGTTAGGAGAGTTTGTCCCTTAAGCATGAGGGCCTATGGGGCAAAGATCTCTGTGGTGATTTGATTCAGATGTCTCCCGTAAACGCAGGTGTTCTGAATGCTAGGTTCCCAGCTGATGGCAATTTGGAAATTAAAGCCTTCTGGAGTCAGTGTATTGTTGGGCGCAGGCTTGTAGATATTATAATCAGCTTCCTCTTGCCAGTGTTTACACGCTCTCCTGTTGCTATTGTCCACCGAGTGTTGACAAGGAGGTGTTGTCCACCCTCTGCTCATGCCATCGTTTTTCCTCTACCATCATGGAGCTTTCCCTCCAGTCTGTTAGCAAACATAAACCCTTTTGCCAAGCTGCTCGTGGTTGGGTGTTTTCTGCCAGCAATTGGAACCTGACTATTTTCAACTTTTCAGAAGCCATGTAAAAAGCTGGACATGGCCACTCCCATTTGTAACTCTAGTCAAGTAGGTAGAAATCAGAGAATGGCTGTGGCTGATGGAGGACAGCAGCTTCAGGTTGGGAGAGAGACCCCATCTCAAGGAAATACCTGGATGAGTGCTAACAGAACACCTGACATTCACCTCTGGCCTATGCCCACACATATATGGGGCACAAGCATCTGCACACATGTGCCTACACCACACCATACACACACTCTACACATGCAAAAAAAAATCTTTCTAAAATAATTCGCCTTATTTCCCAATACCAAAATTTCCTGAGTAGGCCATGTTATAAGTTGATCTAACATGTTCCACAAAGACTCGTGTGTGGAAGGTTTGGTTCCCAGAGCAGCAGTGTTCAGAGATGGAGGTTTTGGAAGCTGAGAAGTCACAAGGGTTTGATTTGATCAATGGATTAGTCCATTCATGGATTCATGATTCAGTGGCATTATTGAGAGGTGACAGAATCTTTGGAAGGTGGTACCTAGTTGAAAGAAGTTTATCAACGAGCGTGTGCCCTGGAAGTGTAGAGCTTGTCCCACACCTCTTTTGCACTCTCTTTTTTTACTTAAAAACAAAGCCACAAACCCAGTTGTCAGGTCAGTTGCTCCACAGTCTTTCTAAAATCTGCAAGGGAGAGTCCATCCTGGCTTGTTCTCGCTTCTGCTCTTTACCAGCAATCTTTGTCATTCTTATTTGTTACTCCAGTGACACTCCATCATAGGCTGTTTCTCTGTGTCCCTGTGCTATGGTTTGAATGTTTGTGTTTTCCCTCATTTTAAAACATCTACATGTTAAAATCCTAACCCTCAAAAAGGATGATTTTTTGATTTATTTATTTATTTTTTTTTTTGGTTTTGGGAGGTAGGGTCTCACTCTGGTCCAGGCTGACCTGGAATTAACTATGTAGTCTCAGGGTGGCCTCGAACTCTCGGTGATCCTCCTAACTCTGCCTCCTGAGTGCTGGGATTAAAGGCGTCTGCCACCATGCCCGGCTAAGGATGATATTTTTTATGTGCTGGGGAGATTGTTCTGTGGATTAAATACCTGCTGTATAAGCACAGGAACAGGAGTTCTGATCACCAGAACTCCCATAAATTCTGAGTATAGTAGTGTGTGCCTGTGATCACAACACTGGAGACAGAGAAGCCCTCAGGCTGGCTAGTTTAGTTGAACTGGTGAGCTCTGGATACAGTGAGAGAACCTGCCTTAACAAATTAAGGTGAACGGTGATTGAGGAAATAAATACCCAACATCAACCTCTGGGTTACACAGAGAGAGAGAGAGACAGAAAGCGAGAGAATTAGGAGGAGAACCCTTTGGCTGTGATTGGACCATGAATATACAATGTATGTCATTAGGATTAATCCTTTTATAAAAGATGACTCAGATTGCTGCTTAGGCCTTCTGCCTTCTATAAACTGAAAAGTGTGGCCCATCAAAAACACTAGATCTACTTTAATCAAGTTTAGAATTTCAAGAAATAAAGATTTCTATTGTTTATAAACTTCCCAACTGATCATATTTTGTTGTCAGATTTGATGCTGGGATGCTCTGTTCCTCTTACGAGTATACCAGCCATGTTAAGAATTCACTTCATGGCCGGGCGTGGTGGCGCACGCCTTTAATCCCAGCACTCGGGAGGCAGAGGTAGGAGGATTACTGTGAGTTCGAGGCCACCCTGAGATTACATAGTTAATTCCAGGTCAGCCTGGGCCAGAGTGGGACCCTGCCTTGCAAAACCAAAAAAAAAAAAAAAAAAAAGAATTCACTTCATGATGTCATTATAATTAATCACATCTATAAAAATGCCATTCTCATATAAGGTTATATTCAGAGGTAGTAGGGGTTATGACTTCAACATATCTTTTGGAGACCATTCAACCCATGAACAATATTTATGGAAACTTAAAAACTAAAAATGCTCTTATTTATAATAATTAAGGCCACTGAAAGTCACCCATTTTCATTAGGTGTGTGATATTCCTGTGGACTTTCATTTATATTTAAAATATTTCTTTTGAGAAGATGAAACAAAACTAAAGTAATTTAAATACCCTGCAGTGCAAAAGGTATTATGAAGGTTAATGCTAATTATTAGATCATATTTTGGTATCTCAGGACCAAAATAAGCAAATATATAAGATTATTTCTAACTTTTCAACCTTTTAAGTATGAACTGACCTATTTAATTCCTCTGATCTTGGAGCTTTCTGAACCTGCTACTTCTTTTTATCCTTAAATCATCTCTTGAGAACAATAATATTTTCAAGAAAACAAGTTTAAGAAAGTATAAACAACATTCAAGCAGCTGCTTTACTGTATGAACTAGGGTTCTGCAGAGGAACAGAACCAATAGGATTTATGTCAGTTATAAGACAGGTTTTATTAGGTTGTATTACACATTAGAGGCTAAATAGTCCCCCAATGTCTCTCTTCAGGCTGAGGAACCAGAGAAACCAGTAGCTGCTCATCCTAAGAACCTATAAACTCAGAATAAGTGTGACCAATGAGGCCCTTCTAGTCTGAGGCTGAAGGCCTAGAAGCTCCCAGGAGAGTCACTGTTACAAGTCCTGTTCACTGCCTGAAGAATTTGAAGTCTATTTTCCATGGCAACAGCAGCACATAAAGTGGTACTACTGGAGAAGTTCAAGAAGTGCTGGGCATAAGAAATGAGCCTCCCTTCTAGCTTGTCAGTCCTCTCAGAACCTGCCAGTTTATTGAAAGATGCTGCCCATATTCAAATTGGTCTGCCCCTCTAAGTTCACTGACCTCTATGCACTCACTCAGATACACCCAGAAATATGCTTTATGAGTGCAAGTATTCCTCCAATGCCAGGCAAGTTGATAGCCAAAATGGCCACCACAGGGCACAATCTATCAGAGACTTTGCTGGCTAATAGTCACAGTGAGTTTCTAAGAGCTTGATGGAGCATACTGCACTGCCCAGACTGTTTGCCACAGAATACACTTGAGGAAAACCCGTCTCTAGTGTAGCAACTAACACTTAATCTATCCCGTTTTTCATACTAATCTTACTGTTGGTAATTCTACAACAGAAACACTAATTTTGCCCTGGATATGAGCTTATTCAAAGATTTATCATAATATGAAAGTTAAAAATCATTCTTATAAAACTGACAAGTAGACAACAATAAATATTTATCACATTTTAAATTATAGTTTAGACATTTTTTTTCCATTTCTCAGCCTTCAGAAAGTATAGAAATCTAATCCAGCAGCCTCGTTGTTTATCTCCTTGACACTGTTTTCTATGCAACCCTGATTTCAAAGCTAATTTTTAAGTGCTGTTCTCATCACATTGAAGAAGTAACTAAAGAAGACTTCATTAAACTTTCCATTACAGAATAATAGTCATACAGCTAATATCAACTAATTGCCCATTGAATGACCAACATTATTTATTGCTCCTTCTTCAGTCCTGGTTTTATCTTCAAATTATAGTACAACAAAGACTGCATATGATTTTGGCTTGAAATCAGACACTAATAACAAAGCTCATAGAAACCCAAATACATTTCTCTATTGAATTTGGCTTATCTTTGCCATTATGATCAGTAATTACCACTTAAAACTATGGCCCCACAATTTCTTCTCATATCTTTTTCCCCCTCCATTAAACTCAAAGTCCTCTGCACCTGGTATTATCTGACAATCAGCTAAACTTGGATTCTTTATTCTAATGGTCCAGTTTACAAGTAATAAACTGTATAATCCTCCAAAGAACTTGGTGCTCGGTCTTCAGAGTATTTCTGTCCTCCAGAAAAGAAGTTAGGTAGTTAGGTTACCACAGTGAAATCACATGGTTGATTCCTTTTCCAGGATCAGAAAGAGCATTGTCAGGGTGCTAGTAAAGAAAGCTTATCTCTCACAGAGAAAGTAATGTGTTACACACATACACACACACACACACACACACACACACATATATATATATATATACACACACACATATAATACCAGTTATCAAAGAGGGAAATTATTTCAACCTATAAAACAGAGGCAAGCAGATATGTTCAGATCTAGAAACAATGTTATGTTCTCCCACCCAACCTGGCCAGACTCACATGTGTCTGAGAAGAGATGAGAGAGAATTCAGAGAGAGCAACACACACTCTCTCTCCCTTTCTCTGTCTCTCTCCCCAAGAGTTATGCCAAGAGAGAGGGAAGGTCTAGAAGTTCACAGCATCTATAACATCAGATTTAGGTGTGCAAGGGGAAGACCTGATTGGTTTGTAGAATTGGAGGGCAGACCCCAGGCCCAGTCCACCTGGGCTGTTTATCTAGGTGGCATGCTAGACTATGGGTGGCAATCAATCTGATCAGATACAAGTTCCATTCCTGCCAAGAGTTCCATTCTTGTGCCAGGGTGAAGTAGCATGTCAGGTGGCATCTCCCTGGGCCTCAATTTTTCGCTGAAACTGCCTAAAAGAAATCCTATCCCCCTTCAGTGGGATTGCAAAAATGTGCTATTGTGCCTGATTCAACTTTTACTTTTTAGTATACTTTTTTTTTTTTTTTTTTTTTTTTTTTTTTGTGGAAAACTTGGTGGCTGTAAGCTATAGCTTCCTCAAAATAAAACAATACAGCACGCATGCTAACCCTTCACTGGGCACTGGGGAAAGTGCTCTTAACCCCCACCACTTTTCACAGGCTCCATAATGAGATGGGGAAGAAACTGTAAAAGTAAAAACTAAAACAAAGAAAAAGTTTCAATTGTGTTTGAAATTGAAGAGCCCTCCTACTCTGTTAGAGTTTTCTGTATTAGGGTCAAGTAAAGCACTTAAGAGACCGCAACTTTGAAATTCAAATAAGAGATGGGATCAGTAAAAGTGCAGGTTTTGCATATCAATAGATTTGTGCCCAGGAGCTAAGGGGTGTGGAAAGAAACCTTACAATTATTCAGATACAATAGGATGTGTCTTCCTCTATCAGATGGTGTTTGTTTCAGTCTCCTGAGCTGGGATCTTTTTACATCGCTGTTCTGTTGAGTCTTTGAACTCCTCCTGGGCTCTAGTGTCCTCTCTGTGGAATTGACGTGCCTTGACATGGTACCTATCAGCTGGGAAATCAGTCACTACTGGATTTATGAGCAGTCCTCTCTCCGGGACTCTGTCTCTGCAAGTATCCATACACACTCTGATTTAAAACCCCTTTGTATATTTTTGTGTTCAGTTATCTTTGAATTCTTTCCTTAGTCGCCAAATAAATGGTAAAAAATTGAGTATGTAAATGTATGAAGAGACTTCACATGCCATTAAAAAGTTGCTGTCAAGTTAGAGAAGGTTGTAGTTATAATTTATAATTTACTCCACAATTCATTATCCTGTTTTTTTTTTTTTTTTTTTTTTTCCTTTTCGTCTATTGTGCATAAGATTGTGCTGGCCTCATTCCACCTTATGGACGAGATCTAACTGAATGCAAGCAAAAGGAGTCACTGCTTTTTCTTTTTCTTTTTTTCTTTTCTTTCTTTTCTCTTTTTTCTTTTCCTCTTTTAAGATAGGGTCTTGCTCTTTTTCTTTCTTTCTTTCTTTCTTTCTTTCTTTTTTTTTTTTTTTTTTTTGAGGTAGGGTTTTACTTGACTTGGAATTCACTATATAGTCTCAGGGTGATCTGGAACTCATGGTGATCCTCCTACTTCTGCCTCCTGAGTACTGGATTAAAACCATGCACCACCAAGCCAGGCTTCTTTTTTCTTTTATTCTTAACTCCTCCTCCCCTCCCTCCCTACACTTTTTCCTGTTCATCAGTCCCATGCATTGGACCCAGGGCCTCCTGACTGCCAGGCAAGTGATCTAACATGGAGGCATGTATCCAGCCCTCATTTTTACTTTTGGATTTTGATACATAGTCTCACTAAATTGCAGAGGCTGGCCTTTTCTGTTTTTCTTCCTGGCCTTGAACTCACTCTGTAGCCCAAGCAGGCCAGGAACTTGTGATCTTCCATCCAAAGTAACTGGGGTTAACAGGTCTGTTCAACCAAATCTGACAAGTGTATTTTGTTTGTTTGCTTTTCACCTTTTGTTTTCCATGTGTGAATGCATGTTCACATGTATGTGTGTGTGGGGGGGGGTATATTGTGCCTGTGTGGGGTGAGGGCAGGGGAGAGGTAGAGGTTGACATAAGGTTTCTTCCTTGATTTTGTTCTCTACCTTATTTACTGAGTCAGGGTCTCTCACTTGAACCCAGAGCTGGCCAACTAGGCTGGTGAAGGTAGCCTCTTTGCCTTGGGATCAGTCTCTGATTCCATAGCAGGGAGACTACAGGCAAGCTGCCACACCCACCCTGCCTTTAGATGGTGGTGGGGATCCACACTCAGGTCTTCTCACATATGAGTCATCCACTGAGCCAGCTCCCCTACCAGGGAAAAAATTAAGTTTAGTTTTATCATTTGAAATTGGGTTGTTTTGGGGCTAGAGAGAGGACTCAGCAGTTAAAATCACTGGCTTGAAATTGGGTTCTTGTTATAAAATTGTAGAAGTAGTATGTGGCTTTATCTCAAAACTGAATATTCATCAAAGTGCCTGTAAAGCCATTCTGGGATTATGTCATAAAACCAAGTTCATTAATAAGAGGAGATACTGGGCACTTCCTCAATTCCCATATGCAAATAGGGAACTGCATTCTTCACAGATAACTTTTGCACTTATATACAAGCAAACATGTGGATAACCATTTAGCATATGGTACCATCTAGTCAGAGTCAGGGAGGAAGGATGTCAAGGTAGGCATGGCAGCAAAGTGAGACTGGAAGATGTATTCGGATTTGTTCACTGAAATGGAAACTGAACTATCTATACGCAGATATGGATGGCAGAAAGAAAATGACTGCTTGTCAGGGGGAGATGTCAAGGCGAGGGAAGCTGGGAAGTCAGGATAGTCCAAGTAAGGAATGCTAAGTGATTTGAAAAGGAGCTCCGCAGGCTTAGAGGACGTGGCAGAAGGAACAGGAAGGAGGGCTGCAGCTACAAGATATTCAGATGTAAGGATCTGACACCTTCTTTTTCACCATTCTTTTTGTCTTTATATTTTCTTTTTCTTCCTTTATTTCTACCTTTCTTTCCTTCTTTCTATTTTCTCTTTTTGTTTTTTTCCTCTCCTTTTAGTGTTAAGCTACTATGCTACTATTGAGCAATATATATATTCACACACATTGTAGCTAAATTTTTCTTGTAAAATACAGTAGTATCAAGACTGATGGAACTGCACAGGTAAAAACATCTTGTGACTTTTCTGTATTCTCTAAATTAGACATTCATTTTTCTTACGATTTTAATGAGCATTTGCATTGTTGATTGCTTTTTTCCTTTCATGTCAAAAAGTCAAAGCTGGGCTGCAGAGATGGCTTTGCCATTAAGGTGCCTGCTTGCTAAGCCTAAGAACAATCATTCGATTCTCCAGGTCCCATGTTTAGCCAGACACAAAGTGATGCAAAGGTGCAATGCTGCACTTGCCCACAAGGGGGCACACATGTCTGGAGTTTGTTCACAGTGGCTGAGAGGCTGCTGGTGCACCCATTCTCTCTCTCTCTCTCTCTCTCTCTCTCTCTCTCTCAGACTCTCTCCAAAATAAATAAATAAATAATAAGTCAAAGCTCCTAACTTGGTGATTCAGAGTTGGGGAAACCCTTCAAAACGTCTGGGAATAGAAAATGACTGATGCATAGGCCACTTAATGTCACACTTACTCCCTAGAGAGCCCTGTGGCTGTCCAGGGGAGTTTCCTTGTCCACTCCTGGAAAAGACCAGCTGTGTGAAAGGCATTTTAATTAACACAGAAATTTTAATGTTTTCATACCAATTTGGAGACTAATGGAGAGGCACAAAGTAACAATTGGCAATTACAAATTAAATGACTTGAAACAAGAAGGAAATCTGAACAATTTCAGTCTGCTCACAGGAGGAAATGAATGAATTTAATGATTGATGCTGGCAGTTCCAGGACCTGGGGTCAAAACATAAGTAGCTGGAAGCACTCCTGAGCAAGGTGCCCAGACGACCTGCTCCCCACCCTCCATTCCCTCCCCCAGGTTGCTGAGGGCTATCTTTCCAAGTGTGCATTTTTTTTGGTAAGAGAGGCAAGACACTACTCAAATTGCAGCTTGTGGAAAAAGCACCATGATCAGGGCAGAGGTAAGGACACTCCTAGAAGAGCACAAAGGTGCTGGGAAAAGACCCACATTTAAGGACAGATTCCCCAGTGAATTCTTATTTAGTTAGCTCAGAAAGCACACATGTACTCTGACTCTACAGCTTGCTAGGGGTTTGGCTGTGCAACAATTCACCTACCTACACAGAGTCCTTACAAGGATGGATCTTAGCACCTGACCTACTTCCATATTGTCCAAACAAAAGTGAAAAACCCATTTAGTCATAGACTAGAAAAACAGAAACAAGAAGGGGAAAGATTTAGGAATAGAATTACCTCTTGCTAGATGGCTATACTATTTACAGTTAAATATCATCATTTTTTTTTCTACTTGTTTCAAAGCTTAAAAAAAAATTCTGATTTGGGCTGGAGAGATGGCTTGGTGGTTAAGGTGCCTGCCTGCCAAGCCTAAGAATGCTGGTTCCAATCTCCAGGTCCCACATTTAGCCAGACACAAAAAGCGATGCCAGGGTGCAATGCCACACTTGTCCACAAGGGGGCACACATGTCTGGAGTTCGTTCACAGCAGCTGAGAGACTGCTGGCGGGCCCATTCTCTCTCTCTCACTCTCTATCTATCTCAAATAAAAAATCCTGATGTAAACAATAGCATGATATAAAATATTGTCATTATATTGCATAATAAATGATAAATAATAACAAGTTTTTGTAGTAGTCTGGGGCTCACTTGATTATTTTGCATGGTACATTAAATGATTTATGCAGCTTAACTGTATTGTAATTTTTCATGGATAGGCATATCTTAAAACTATTTGCTTGAAATTTTCAAATAGAAATTTGCAAGTCTTTCAGCTTCAAAAATGTCCTTGCTTTCTTCTTGAATATGTTTACTGTTCAGTGGCTCCTAAGCAATGGTTACATTAACATGTTTTAGTAGCATATTTTCAACATATGTCCTCTTATAGCTTTGCAAAACATAGATATAGTTTACCTTTAGAAACATTAATTAGGAATAAAATTGATCTGTGTATTTTGATTATGCAAATATATAGTCTCAGAGCAATATACTTTAATGCTCTGTTTTAAGATTAAAATAATTTAACTAGGGGCTGGATAGATGGCTTAGTAGTTAAGATGCTTGCCTGCAAAGCCTAAGGATACAATTTCAATTCCCCAGGACCCACGTGAGCCAGATGCACAAGGTGACACATGCATCTGGAGTTTATTGTTAGTGGTTGGATGCCCTGGTGCACCCATTCTCTCTCTCTCCCTCCCTCTCTCTGACTTTTTCACTCTCTGGAATAAATAAATAAAAATAAAGCATTTAAAAACACTTATTTAAAAAATCATTTACCTAAATTTTATCTTTTAAATATTTTATTTATTTTTTATTTATTCATTTGACAGAGGGAAAGAGGCAGAGAGAGAAAGAGAGAGACAGAGAGAGAGATGGAGGGAGAGAATAGGCATGCCAGGACTTCCAGCCTCTGCAAATGAACTCCAGATGCCTGCGTCCCCTTGTGCATCTGGCTTACGTGGGTCTTGGGGAATCATTCCAAGGCCCTTTGGCTTTGCAGGCAAGCACCTTAACTGCTAAGCCATCTCTCCAGCCGAATATTTTATCTTTTATTGCATTTTTTTCAATTGTGCCTGTCCTTATAGGACACAAATTTCCAAAACTGTGAGACAATGAGCAGAAAGCAAAAGATTTTGCAATCTGTTTTGACATATTTAAGTGTGTTGAGATATGATTTTAAATATTTTATTTATTTATTTGCAAACAGAGAGATACAGAAAGAGAGAGAAAGAGAGAGAGAGAGAGAGAGAGAGCATGGGTACACCAGGGCCTGTAGCTCCCCAGCCCTAAAATATGATTTTAATATGTACACATTTTCAGTAAGAATATGCGGTGTAACAAGCTGCCAACACAGGACATCAAGCAATCATCATTTTGGGATTTAGAAGGAAGCCAGTTCCATGATGGCTAGCCCTCACAGTGACAGAAGGGGGAAGTAGCCACCAACATTGTGTGCATGTAAGGGATCCTGCTAGATAGAGCCAGACAATATGTACACACCTGTGTAATAGTGGCACCCAGCCTATGTGGATTACCAGTGGCTCTCTGACTGGATAAGAGACATGTTCAATGGGAAGGAACTCATAGCTGGTACTGGGAACCAAGTCAGAATCATATGGAGATGATGGTCATTGATCCAGTGAGAAGCTCCCACTTGTCTTTGGCCAAAAAGAGAGGCTACACCCATCAAAACCTCACATAATTAACTATGCTTTAACCCATGGTGCCCTCACTCCCTATTGGAGAATCTATTTTCTTTCTTTCTTTCTTTCTTTCTTTCTTTCTTTCTTTCTTTCTTTCTTTCTTTTTTTTACAGAAGGCAGCAAAAACCAGGGAGAACCAAAATCCATCAACATAACAAGGAATAATAGCTGATTCTCTATCATGAGATGAGTCACTTCTACACATCAGCCAGGGTCCAGGTGAAGCCACACAGGAATTGGTGAGTTAAGCATGAGTGCTTCTCTCAAGGAGAGTCTGACAACCTGTGCCAGGGAGATGGAAATAGACACCAATGATGCTCAAATCATATCAAAACAGAAATCCAGAAGTTTCTGAGAGCTCAACATATAACATATGCACCAAAGCTCAAGGAAAATTGCAAAAGAGGGGGCAGGAAGATTTTAAGAGCCACAGGGAGGGAAGAAGTATCCAGGGGCATTGCCCCCCAACAATGACTGACTGCTTCATTCATAACCCATAACCCCATGGTGAATGATAGTCACCCCACTGAGGAGGGCCCTCAGTGTAATGAGGGTGGGGACGGGAGGAATGAGACCAACACATGATCTGAAAGTACAACAAAATTTCCAGTTAAATAAATAAATAAATAAATAAATAAATAAATAAATAAATAAATAGAATATGTGGTGTAAAATAAGGAAATTGCCTATGCTTTGGCAAAATAAACTCAGAAATAATCTTATCTTAAGAATGAGATACTTCAACTCCACCTCAAAAAAGTTGATTAACTCAGCAAAGTGGAAGGATACAAAATCAACACAAAAAAATCAGTAGCCTTTCTATATCTAAAGGTAAATATAAAGAGAAAGAAATTAGTGAGGGTGTTCCATTTTCAATAGCTATAAAAAATTCAAATACCTTGGAATAACACTAAGCAAAGATGTGAAAGTCCTGTATAATGAAAACATAAAAACACTCAAGAAAGAAATTGAAGAGGACATGAGAAAATGGAAAGACCTCTCATGCTCCTGAATAGAATTAATATTGTAAAAATGGCAATTCACCTTCTCCGTGTAGACCAGCCAACTGAAAGCTGGAAAAAACTGCACTGCATGCAGCCATATGGGAGACAGATGTCATCAGTGGTGAAAACAGTGGACACTGGAAACCTCAAGTTTGGCTAGATAGGCCACATGATAACTGAATGGGTGCAATAGTGGCATGTCTGCTCTGGGGGAAACCAACTGCTCTATAATTGGACTGAAGGCCCACTCTACAGGAGGGAATACATGCCTAGGACTGAAAATCCTAATCAAAAGCCTATGTCAGGGGAGTTCAGCCTTAGGGGTATAAAGCCTGCTCTTGTCTGGCTAAATGTATATATTATTCCCACCAAAATGCCCTGAAAGCACTACACTTAGTGTTCACATTCATATATTAATGCTACTCTCACTTCTGGTTAGAAACCTTCTCTTTTCACATGGCAATGACCACTGGGATGACCCAAAAGGCAACATAGTGCTGAGAAGAAGGGATGGAGGAGTTTCCAGCACTGAAACATCTCTGTCACACCCTCCAAAGCTCAGGGTCTACTGCGGAAGAGGAGGCGGAAAGAATGTAAGAGCCAAAGGAAGGGTACCACTCCTTAAAATGCAACTGTCCAGACAGAAATTGGCCTCAATATCCATGACCTCACAGTGCCTACAAGACCATCATATAACCCTCATAATAGGAGAAAAAGATGATGACATCAAATTAAAAGTGAGACTAATGGAGAGAGGGAGGGGATATGATGAAGAGTAGAGTTCTGAAGGGGAATGGGGGGGGGAGAGGGGAAAAATAAAAATTTAAAAAGGAAAAAAAAAAGAAAAGAAAATGGCAATTCTACAGAAAGCAATATACAGATTTACTGCAATACTAATAAAAAAATAAAAATGATCCTAGCATCATTTTTCACAGAGATAGAAAATAAATCTCAAATTTCATATGGAATGGCAAAAGGCCTGGGATATCTGAACATATCCTCAGCAAAATGAACACCTCTAGAGGTGTCATCATACCTCATCTAAAGCTATACTACAAAGCCATAATAACAAAAACAACATGGTACTAGCATAAAAACAGGTATATTGACCAACAGAACAGAATTGAAGTCCTAGTTCTTAAGTCAAGTAACCACAGCTACTTGATCTTTGACAAAGGTTTCAACTATGCACAATGGAGAAAAGACAGCATCTTCAACAAATGGTGCTGGACAAATGGATAACCACATGCAGAAAAACGAAAGTAGATCCACTCATTTCACCATGCACAAAAATCAGCACCAAATGAATGACTTCACCATAAGACCTGAAACTCTTCTCCTACTGGAAGAAAAATAGGAGGAACTCTCCCCAATATAAGAGTGAGGAAAAACTTCCTGAACAAAACCCCAGTAACCTAGGATATTAAACAATCACTGAACCAGAGGGATCGCATGAAGCTAAAAAGCTTTTGCACAGACAAACATATCATAATCAAAGCCAATAGATTACCCACAGAACAAGAGAAAATCTTCATCTATGCTACTGACAGAAGCATAAAATCTAGAATCTACAAAAATCTCAGAAAACTAAACATTAAAAACACAAATAACACATTGCAAAAATGGGGCAGAGAGGGCTGGAGAGATGGCTTAGGGGTTAAGGCCCCTGCCTCCTAAGGCTAAGAACACTGGTTCCAATCTCCAGCCTTTCCAATCTCCAGGTCCATGTTTAGCCAGATGCAGTGATGCAAGGGTGCAATGCCACACTTGACCACAAGGTGGTGCACACATCTGGATTTTGTTCACAGCCACTGAGACACTGCTGGCGCCCCCATCTCTGTCTTCCTCTCCCCTCTTTCTCTCTGTCTCTCTCTGTGTCTCTCTCCAAAAAAAATAATTAAAAAATTTTTTTTTAAATGGGGCAGAGAACTGAATAGGGAGTTCTCAGAGGAAGAAATACAAATGGCTGATACACTCTTAAGGAAATGATCAACATCCTTAACCATCAGGGAAATTCAAATTAAAACAACTTTGAGATTCCACCTTACTCCAGTCAGGATGACAACCATTAAAAAATGAAAAAGATGAAACTAGAACTACCAACAGACCCAGTTATTTCCCTACTGGGTATTTACTCTAAGGATTCCATGTTCACTGCAGAGATATTTGTTCGACCATATTTATAGCTGCTCAATTCATAACATCTAAGAACTGAAATCAGTCCAGGTACCCATCATTGGACGAATGGATAGTGAATATGTCATGCACTTATATAATGGAATTCTACTAGCCTGTTAGAAAAAAATGATAGCATAAAATGTGTAGGAAAATGGACCAACTTGGGGCAGATCATACTCAGTGAACTCATAGAATGACAGAAAGACAAATGACATATGTTCTCTCTCATCTGTGGGTCCTAATCTGGAACAGCTTGAGTTGATGGCATACCTGACAGCCAACTCAAGGTCCAGACAATAGGGATGAAAGGGGTTGGGGGAAAGGAAAGGAGAGATTGGGGAGAACAAACACAAAACTACACCCAAAATGAACTGGTACCACAGAAACCTTTCTCCTTGAAGGTAGACTAAAAGATTTACTCTTCATTAGGAGTATGGGCAGATCATTTAGAAAGAAGGGCCCTGCAGAGGGTGGGATGAAGCCTAATCTTAAAACATTTGGCATTTAGCTCTGGCCTGTAATGAAACCCGGTACCAAAAATCATTTACTATCCACACTGAGCTGTTGATTGGAGAGACATATAAGGACCCCAAAACAAGACAGGCTTCTGTCAAAGCACTTGATTACCCACCTAAGGGAAAAGATAAGACCCTATTGCTGAAGACACCATATGCTGCTGACACAAAGCATGAGGAGACCTGGCTGGAATCCGGAAGGGAGCCAGTCCCCAGATGGTTCTCTTGTTTAGTGCTGGAAAGTACTACATGAGCTACTAAGAGAAAGTATCCAACAATGCTGTGAGCAAGCAGGGGTCAAGGATATTCAGAAGCAACCAGTCTGACAAGATGTACACACCAGTGCAATGGTGGTACACAGCCTTGGTGGGTAACCAAAAGCTTTCTGATTGGCTAAGCAACCAACTCATTGGAAAGAAAGCCATAGCTGGAACTGGGAACCAATTCAGAACCCTATTGAGACCAAGATTATGGTCTCCAACAAGCTTGCTGTAGTCTTTGTCCATAAAAGGGACTATATCCATCAAAATCTCGCTAAATTAACAATGCTTATCCCATTGAACCTATGCTGACTTCATTCTCTGTTGCAGAATCTGTTTTTCTTTTTCAGAAGGCAGCAAGACCTGAGAAGATAAACCACCCCTCTTTGAACTTCACCTAAGGCCCAGGTAAAGCCACAGAGGAACTTGTGAGATGAGCAAGAGTGCTGCTTCCATGGTGAGCCTCACAATCAGCAGTAGGGTGAAGGAGACAGATGCTGAGGATACTCAAAACATACCAAACTAGAAATGTTGAAGCACCTGGGAGTTTTTCACTAAAGTAGTCTTCAAACACACCCACCCAGGCTTAGGGAATTTTTCAGAAAAGGGGGTGGAAAGATTGCAATAGCTGCAGGTTGGAACGTCATATCCAGATGCATTGCCCTCCTCCCCAATGTCTGACAGCTGCTTCTGCAGTGCATAACCAACAACCCCATAGGGAGTACCAGCACCCCACTGAGGAGGGCTCTCACCAGCATGAGGCGGGGGGCGGGCAGGGAGTAAGGAGAGGAGGGAAATGATGGTACCAATACATGATGTGTCCATACAAAGTACATTCTTAATAAAAAAAAAAAAAAAAAAAATGAACTAGATACTTCAGTGAAATAGCATGTGTGGTGGTTTGATTCAGGTATTCCCCCCATAAACTTAGGTGTTCTCAATGCTAAGTTCCCAGCTGATGGAGATTTGGGAATTAACGCCTCCTGGAGGCAGTGTATTCTTGGGGGCGGGCTTATGGGTATTATAGCCAGTTTCCCGTTGCCAGTGTTTGGCACACTCTCCTGTTCCTGTTGTTCATCTGATGTTGGCCAGGGGGTAATGCCTACTCTCTGCTCATTCTATCGTTTTCCCCTTCCATCATGGAGCTTCCCCTTGAGCCAAAACATACCTTTTTTTTTTTCCCCACAAACTGCTCTTGATCAAGTGATTTCTGCCAGCAATGTGAACTTCACTGCAACAGTAAAGTTGGTACCAGAATGGGATAGTTATACCATGTTAGGTGGGATTATGAGCTTGTTACTGTTTTCATTTGGAAATTAAGTATGATGTAAGGAGATATGGCTTGGAGACAAGTTGACAAAGGGGTCGACTTGTGATGGTTAAGGTGTTGTCAACTGGATCTGTTTAGCAATCCACAGAAATCCCTTTCAGGTAGGTCTCTGAGCTTGCTTCCAGGAACAATTAACTGAAGGATGAAGTCCTTCCCCAGAGTGAGCCCTTCCCCCAGAGCAGACAGCCCCTCTTAGATGGGAATTTTATATAAGGAAACTGGGTGAAAAGAGCCCCTTCCTTTCACTTGGCTGCCAGAGCTGCTTGCTGCCTTCCAACATGGACTGAAGACCAGTGTCAACTGAAGACCTGTGTGGATTGAAGGGCAGCGGCTCCTCAGGAAGCCTCCAGGCTTCAGTGCTGGATCAGGACTGCTGAGGCATCTGGCCACATGGACTGAGCAGCTACTGGCCCTGCAACTTCTATTGGACTACCGTAAGCTAATCCAAAAAATTCCCCTTTTAATATAATTCATTCTAGCAGTCCTGTTCCTCTAGAAAACCCTGACTAATACAGCATGTCATTCATACATTTTTCAATGTATTTTTAATTTTTTATTTATTTGTTTGAGAAAGAGACAGAGAGAAGGAGGGAGAGAGGGAGAATGGGCACACCAGGGCCTCAAGCCACATCAAATGAACTCCAGACACACGTGCCACCTTGTGCATCTGACTTACGTGGGTCCTGAGGAATTGAATCAGGATTCCTTGGCTTTGCAGGCAAATGCCTTAACTGCTAAGCCATCTTTCCAGCCCAAGAAAATTCATATTGAATCCTGCCTCTTCCACCACTAGGTGAAATTGCTGAATTTTCCTGCCCCTTTGCTTTGGGTTTGACCATGTGACCTACACTGATCAATGTCACATTGGAAAAGGTGACCACAAGATGATTATTATTTGGCCTTCTTCTGTCCATATAAGTACAGGTTTGGACTAGCACGGTGGTGGAAGGAGGAGACCTGAGTCTCATGAATTAACCCAGACAAGTCCAGCCAACCCCAGACCTGTGAGAAATAATAAATAATTGCTGCTGGAGGTGTGAAAGCATGTGCTGGCTTGTTACCAAACATTATATTTCCAATAGACAACAGATACACACCAATAAGAAATGCAAGTAACAGACTCTTGGGTTTGAATTCCAGTATTGCTATTCACTAGCTTTGTCGCCTTTACACACTTAACCTCTTTTAAGCCTGTTTCCACAGTCTACCCAGCTTGAAGCATCAAGACGAAATGCTCCAGAAAAGGGGGTTTCTGTAACAGAAAAATCACTTGACATTAGCTGACAAGTTTAACACTATGGAAGTTATGCTGCGGGACAATGGAAGATGCAGGAGAGTTTAAACTACCCACTCTTTGGGGAGCTAACTGGAGCCCCACTAATCACTTCTGAAGAAAGTGCCCTTAGCGAGCTAATCCCTCCAACTTTACACCCTTTTCCTTATCACATAGCACCATCACCCTGGGAGCTGAGCTTCCAGCACATGAGCCTCTGGGGACAATAATCTAAATTTTTTTTTCTTATTTATTTATTTGAGAGAGACAGACAGAGAAAGAGGCAGATAGATAGAGAGATAATGGGCACACCAGGGCCTCCAGCCACTGCAAATGAACTCCAGATGCATGGGCCACTTTATGCATCTGGCTTACATGGGTCCTGGGGAATCGAGCCTTGAACCAGGGTCCTTAGGCTTCACAGGCAAGCGCTTAACGACTAAGCCATCTCTCCAGGCCCCTGGGGAACACTCTTAAACTAAATCCAAATCACAGTTGTGAGCCACTAGTGATCAAAGTTTCTGAGTCACTCCATCACTGATAAGGACTCAGATCCTCAGTAAAATATTCTGCCTTAAGCGCTCCCCACCCCTCACATGCTGAGCCCTTTCCTTGTGTTCTTTGAGAGTGACCAAGGGAGCTTTCCCATGGAAGAAGTTCCTGTCTTATAACCTAACTTGACTCTGAGAAATTCACAGTCCCCTTTAGAGCTCGCTGCTTGCCATCACCATACTGTTCACCACAACGTCAGAACATGCAGTTCTGCCTTCAGGTGCTATGGTTAAAATAGAGCATGCATTTTCTTCTTTGATGCTTTTCACACAAGTAGCCAGGGTGTTTAAATAAGATATCCCCAGGGATTAACAAAAGAAAATAAATCTACAAAGTCATGTGTGGAGCTCTGTAATTTGTGTTAGAAGGCACTAGGTGGTCTTGGCACTTCAGGCCTGGCGTAAGGGGCAACTCGCATTCAGGGACTCTGTCTGACCCTCTGCCTGTATGAGGAAGTCTAGTATGAGGAGAAAAAGGCCCAATTGTAGGGCTGCAGTTCCTTCTCCAGCCTTTACAAGGCCAGCTTGTGTGTGTGTACATGTGTGTGCATGTTTGTGTGGAGGGATTGGGGCACATATGTGTTCATGTGTGTGCATGTTATGTGGAGGGGTGGGCACATGTGTGTCCATGTATATGGCCATTGGTGAACTTTGCCTGTCATTTCTCAGGTTGTCAGTCATCTTATTTTGTGAGACAGGGACTTTCACTGGCCTAGAACTCACCGATTTGGCTGGGCTGGCTGGCCAGTGAGTCCCAGGCATCTGACTGTCTCTGTTTTTCCAGCAATGGGATTCTGTTTCATGCAAATATGCCCAGATTTTTACATGCCTTATGGGGAGCAAGCTCTGGTCCTTATGCCTGTGAGTTAAGCACTTTACAGAGCATCTGTCTGTCCCCAAGACCAGTCTCCTCTAGTTCTGGTTTTCTACTTGCCACTGTTTTCTCCAGGAATTGACATGATGATTATTCACTCCCTTCAAGGGAGACTCGAAGCACAGGAGTATGGCTGTACAGTGTTCCTTCATAAGCATGTCAAGGTAAGAGAACACAGCAAGTGCATGGACCAATACACACAGCTACAGAGAAAATCTTGGATTTAAATCCTGACTCTGTTTTGTATGTACTTTCATGTAGTTACGAAAGTTCTCTGTAAACCCTGTGTCCTCTTTTATAAAATAGAGCTAATAAAAAACCTACCTCAAGAAGTCATGTCTCATTGGGGACACAGCGTCCATTTTGCAGGTTCTAGGTCTCTGAGATGAAAAAGTTTGACATGGACAAAGGTGGGAACAGAAGGACTATTTCTATTGGTGATTCAGAAAACAACAGAGCAGTCCAGTTGGAAATCTCTACAGCTTCCAGGGAGAAGTGGATGGAAAGAGGAGAAAGAGAAAGGAATGCCTTCTGAGTTGGAAGTGAGGAGTCTTCCCTCTAAGTTAGGAATGGGCAGGCTCCCTGCTGAGTTGGAAATGGGCAGGCTCAACAGTGAAAGTCTGCAAGCATCTACAACTCAACCTCAGAAAAAAACGGGTTCAGAATTTTTTCCATTGTCAGGATAGGGGAAATGGAAGAGGAGATGGGCAGTTCTGTTTGCTGAGCTAGAGGGAAAGCCAGCAGGCATAGCAGTTCAGACTCTGCAAATAATTGCATTGAAGGATGGGCTTTTGGCTGTTTATACAGACACATCTTATTAAAGAGATAGTCACTCCTCAAATTTTCTTATCTTGTTCTCAGATGTGTCACATTTCTCTTCAAGTTTTAGCTTTGTCCTGGTGAGGGAGGCATTTGCTGTCTACATCAAAGGAACAATCAGACACTAATCTTGCCATGTTTGAACTGGGTTACTGACCATCAACCAAGCTTTTTGTGTCAGAGGTTGTCAACATATTAAAAGCTGAGAAGATGTGATGGAGGAATGTCCAGCACTGAAACATCTCTATCACACCTTCCAAGGCCCAGGGTCCATTGCAGAAGAGGTGGCAGAAAGAATCTAAGAGCTGAAGGAAGGGTAGGACTGCTTACAATGCAATCGTGGAGACAGAAATTGGTCTTGATATCCATGATCTCCCAGTGCCTAGCAATACCTTCACAAAACTCTTGTAATAGGAAGAAAAGATGATGACATCAAAATAAAAGAGAGTGTAATGGAGAGAGGGAAGGGATATGATGGAGTGTGGATTTGTGAAGAGGAAAGTGGGGGAAGGAAGGGAAATTATCATGTCTGTAAGTATGGAAGCTGTCAATAAAAAGGAAAACATGCATATGACATTCCAATATGTCATCCTCAACATAGGAGGAAACAGTCTACATCAGAAAGAATGTGACCAACCACTGAATATGCCATCTGTGCTATTGACTGCAGATACATGTATCTGAAATGGGGCTTGGCATTCAGGAAGTCCCTAAACCCCAAGTTTTGGGTTCTTACTTTTGAATTTAATTTTATTTATCTGTTTAAGAGAGGGAGAGAGAAAAAGAAACAGATAGAGAATGGGTACTCCAGGGCCTGTAACCACTGCAAACAAGCTCTAGATACATATGTCACCTTGTGCATCTGGTTTACATGAGCACTGGGGAATCAAATCTAAATCCTTGGACTTTGCAGGCAAGCACCTTAACCATTGAGCCATCTCTCAAGCCCTTATCTTTTTTGAAAATAATGGAAATAAGCAGACTGAGAAAGATAGATTATAACCCATTATATTTATTTGGGAGAGTTTACAAGTCCAGGGAAAAGATCTGGATGGGTATATGTGCCCGTATGGAGATAGGGACTGGGAGTCTATGAGGGGATTGGAGCATGGGAAAAACATGAAGGAGGGTTTTCCAAGAAAATAAAAAAGGGCCAGAGATTTTTAAAAGCAGACAGATAGTAAGAGAGTAAAGAAAAAAAATATCCCTCCCCCATTCTGGCTGCCAGAATGGGGGAGATCTTACAAGTACTGGGACCCCCATGTTAAGATGAGGGGAGGTGAACAGCAAGAAGAAGGCCTTATAAGTTCCTCTTTATAGCATATTGGGGTGGGCTTCACCCTCAGACTCAGGAAAGTTCTGAGAGAAATCTGACTTGGTCTGGACTTAGGAAGCTGGCTCAGCAAAAGGCCAGGACACCTGAGTAGGTATTGATAAAGGAGGAGAACTGTATTGGATCAAACACTGAAATCCTTTTGGGCCCATCCCTACCTAACTTTCTGAAAATAAAGCTACCTGGCAAATTCTCCCTCAAATGCATATGCCCCAAATAGAGCCTGGGAAGCAAGTGGCTATAAATGGCCCCTTTCACTCCCTTTCTTCATGCCTAGCATCCCCTACCAACTCTTTAGCTAAAGAGAGTTGATAGATATCAAACAACTGGAAACAGTGCTTGGAAAACAGGAAGGGCTGCTAAGGTGAAGTGGCTGTAAAGAAGAAAGGGACCAGTATCCATGCAATGGACATGTGGGTAATCAGGAACTCTGCTGTCTTGCAGGAGTAGTGAGTGTAGAGAACATAGTAAGAACATACTTGCTAAGGTGAAGAGGAAAATGCAGCTAGAATAGGGCAGAACGTTGAGCTATGGATGAGGAGATCTCCACCTGCTCTGCAAATGTTGCTGTAGGAGTTGAGCACTCCCAGCAGCACTGGGTCTCATCCTTATTTAGTATGGACAGCTATGGACTTTCCCCACTCCACAGGGATCTTTTGAAGTACAAGTTTTATTGTGATCTTCAGGGCCTCAGGAACTCATCTGTCCCTTTTATTATGCTACAGTGCTTGTGATCAAACAGAATTTGAGAAGACAGAAACTATTTTGTCAAACAGTAAACAAAGACACTTTGATAACAGGCCAGTATTCTCACATAGCCTCAAGCCTTTGGTGTCTTGGAATGCTCCAGATCTGTAAAAAGGCATTGACCTGTCCTGAATGTGAGAAAGACAAGTATGGGACAAGTTTGATATGTGTGCCTTATAGCATCATGATTATACTATTAAAAAAATACTTTAGTAGTATAGCCCTGTAGAGAGGCCAGGAAACTCTTTCTGAAAAGGGCCAGGTGATGAATGTAGCTGTCAGGCCATTCCATCTCTGTCTCAAGTACTTAAGTCTGCCATTGCAGAGGAGCAGTGACAGATGGTCATCAAAGAATGCATATGGCTGTGGTGAAGGATCTCTTTCTTAACAGCACAAATTGATCATGATTTTGCCCAAACACTGGCCTAGCGTTAACACCTCTCTGATAAGTGCCATGTTCCAGTTACCTTTCCAGTTTTTGCAGTCTATGAACATACCTAGTCATATTTATTATTAATTTTTTTAAAGTTCACTCCATTTTTGAAGTAAATTGATTGTTAAATCAAACAATATCAGTGCCACAAAAAGTTGACTAATCTTGCCTGCAGTATAAAGGGAGGCTTAGTGTCACAGAGGTGAGGGAAGGTGGGCAGAAAAATCCCTTTGCAGGTTCTTGCTTTTGCCTAACCACAGGCCAAAATGCATTGGGACTAACAGACTGCGGACTGAAATATCCAAAACTGTAATTCAAAATGGATCTTTCATCTTTGTCAGGTGATTATGTCAGGCATTTTATTAATGAATGTCTGGCTAATGCAAATACCCACTGATAACTATTTATTACACTTAGAAGTAAGTGTAATAACTGAAAAAATATGGTGCTGGTTCTAACTTCTTTTTCATAGTATAAACTTTCATTTTATCCCTCAGGCTCTGTAAAATTGTGCTTTAATAACTATTTAAAGCAGGCATTTCTCAGGGGAAATATTTAGCTATTTCCAGTAAAGTCTACTTCCATATGATACATAAACTTGAATGATTCTGTGCAATTTCTACATTTAGCCTTCCCCAGATCTACTATATATCACCATCCCTGCTGTCAGGCTTTTTTTTTCTTCATCAATGTATGATGCCTAGTGAATATTATGGTCCTGGCCGCCCTGGGGCTGCTGCACATGGTTTTCCCAGAGGTGTCCAGACAACTGCAGAGGAAGGTCTTCACTGGCCGTGAGTGTGACAGGAAGAAACACCCGGGAGACCGTGACAGAGGACAGCTCCTTTATTTGTTGGGGGGATGGGCTTGTAAGCGTTCATGCAGTGGTGGGAAAAGATACGGGATATGAGTCACAGAGGCATTGGCTGTGTGAAGGCTACTGGCTGATACCTCATTAACATATAGGGACCTTCCAGGTGGGTGGTAAAAGGTCATATGGTCATGGGGAAACTGAAACCTAAGTCTTAGCAGGACGTCCAGGTTCCCCCGGCAGGGAGGGAATGGCCTCACTCCTGCCAGTCTTGAGGCAAGATTATTGGGGTCTAGGCCTGTTGCAACCTCCTGTGGCCTGGGGCCCTTGGTCGTGCCTGATAGCTCAGGCCTGCTTAAACGTCCAGTGGACTGGGGTCCTTAACTGTGCCCCAAAACTCACCCTTTGTTTTTACAATGGGGCAGTATCATCAAACTGAGCAAAGTTTTGTTGTCTATTGCAGGTTCAGACAGAGCTAGGTGGTGCATGAGAACCTGATTGGTAGCAACCTTAGCAATGTTAGTTATTTGTTGTCTGAGAAATTTGATAAGGTGGGGGGCCACAAATGACAGGGTTCCTACAGCCAAGAAGGGGCCAAGGAAGGGGAGGAGCCAAGTGACTAAGGGGTTAGAGAACCAGGTGATGGGGCTGTCAGGGTTATAGTGGCCAAGTAGCTCCTAGTGGAGTTTTTGGAGGGTTTTAATATTTTCTTCAATAACATTTGATTCATTGACAAACAACAACATCAACAAAAAAACATTTTTCTCCCAAGACCACACATGTCCCCCCATGTTCAGCAGTGATGGGGCTCTACAGTTTTGGAGTGTCACACCTGGGAGAGAGTTTAATTGTCTCTGAAGAGACTCAAGGCTGTTGGTAGTGTATACCATGGCCTGGTCAAGCTTGTCTCAGAAGTCTCCTGCAAGGTGATTGGTTTAGACCAGGGCAGCTCCTGCAACACCAGAGGACCCCAGAGATAGTGTCACACCAATGCCCTCCAGTAGGGGGATGAAAATCTCTCTTGGTTGGCACAGCTGGAGTTTTCAGGCTGCTTCTTCTTCGTAGAGATACACCTGTGTAACTATCAAGACTGGGGAACAATAAGTGGGAGAGGAACTATTTATGCATGGGGTGATTAGCCCTTTGCACCATAGGAGAGCGGGTGTCTTGACACAAGTGGTCCTGGTTATGGAAACATTGAGGAGACATTCAGCTCTGGTCGGCTTGGAGCTGTACAGGCAAAGGGGCACACCTTGACTGGAATCAAAGAGGAATTATCAGTAAGGTGGGGTTGGGAATAGTTTGTTGTAGATGTGGATATTCAAGGGTGACATTAATAGGGACTGTGGTTAGAAGTAGTTAGAAGCATTGGGGTGATTAGTAAAGGGGAGAAGGTTATAGTAGCTTGTATTTTTTCTGTGACTTGTTTTTCCTGTGAAAGAGTATGGTGGTGAGTAACAACCGGCTGGAAAGCGGGGACAAGTTGTCTAGAGATATGCAGGTCAGCGGAGGGAGATAGTGAGAGGATGTGAGCATAAGGTTTTCCTGTCACCCCCACGCACCAGCATTCATCCCAGGTGTCTAATATGGAGAGTATACATTGTCTCCACCGGCAGTTGGTGAAGAGAGTAACTCCCCTATATGCCACTTATTTTCAATGACACAGTGTTTGTATTGGCATCTCCCATAAGATTTCTGGTTTTCCAGGCACTCTTTGGTGATAAATGCCTGGGAAGGACCCCCTATCTCCATTAGCTGTGGCTGGGGGATGAGTTCCCAGTGTCGGGGAATTTCAGTTTGTTTTAGGATTGTCTTATCTGCTCCCATGTCAATCAGGCATTTGAATATTTTGCCTCCACCCTCTATGGCCAACCTTGGGTGGACCCCCTCTAGAATGCTTGTCACCCTCTGTGCATTATGGACTTTTCTTCTTACTGGTGGGGCTGAGGGTTGCCCCTTTTGAAGTTTAAAGGCTCCAGGAGTTTACCATCTTTATCATAATTGGGGCGGCTGTCTTTTTCCAGTGAAACCCTTTGCAGCATCTAGGGCAAACTGTTTTTGGAGGGGGAGCAAATGTATTTGAGCCTTTAGTGGTCTGGTATTGAGGACATTCCCCTTTCCAATGTCCTTCCTCCCCACAATTGAAGCATTTTCCTTTAGTTTTCAAGGCTGCTGTGAAGGCCTGTGCTAAAGAAGTGGCCTGTGTGAGGCAGTCCCAATATCCTGTGTAGCAACTATCCATTTATCATAATGTTCTTCCTTTAGACCTTGGCAGGCTGGTCTACATTCTGAGGTCATGCCTTCCCAAATTACATATATATATATGTATGTATTGGCTTTTCAAGGTAGGGTCTCACTCTGGTCCAGGCTGACCTGGAATTAGCTATGTAGTCTCAGGGTGGCCTTGAACTCATGGAAATCCTCCTACCTCTGCCTCCTGAGTACTAGGATTAAAGGTGTGTGCCACCACACCCGGCCCCAAATGATATTTTTGAGAGGAGGTCCCTGGCTGTTGGGTCAGGAATTTTTCTCTCTAGGTTGGTTTTTGTTCTTAATATAAAGTCAGAGAGGGTTTCCTCTGGCTTTTGATGGAGGAACAGAAAGGAGGAAGTGTTGTCCTGGGGGCTGGGGGTGTTATTCTGTTCCATGCCTGGAGGGTACAAAGGTGAACTTGGTTATAGTGCCCTGGGGGCTGTTGGGCCTGTTGAATGCCTTTGAAAAAATTACCCTGTCTGAACAGCTCATCAAAGCCCCAGGGGATGTTTAGTTGGTTTTGATTCCTTCTTATTTGTTGGAGGCATTCTTCTCTATAGAGAGCTTCCCATTGAAGGAATAGGGGGCTAGGCAGTGAGGACCAGCAGATGTCACACCAGTCCCAGGGGTTATTAAGGGAGCCCTGTAGGCTCTGGAGGAGGGACTTATTCCATGCACATGGATCCCATCCTCCCTGACTGCCTCTCTGAGTTCTTTAAGGTCATTGGCCTGATTCAGATACCATTTGTAGCAGGCAGCTTCAGGTTCACTGAGATGAACTTCCAGACAAGGCAGTTATGGAGGAAGGGATATTTATTGAAGCTTACATATCCAGGGGAAGTTCCATAATGGCAGAAGAAGCTGACCTGCTTTCACAGGACCAAACACACAGAGAAAAACAACAAGCCCAAAACCACACTGCACAGCACACTTCAGGAACTCCAGCACACTTTGCATATCTTTAGACTGAAATCTCAAACCCACCAACACACCTTAAGATCTGCCCAGTGACATTGCCTCTAGCCAGATGGCTGCAGATACAAACTACAAACTAATAAAATACTGAATATATTGGGGGACATCTATTCAAACTACCACATTCTGCCCCTGACCCCCAATAGATTTATAACTATCATGCATTGCAAATTGTACTCAGTCTAATTTCAAAGGTCCCAGTCTTTACCAACTTAAGATAGTTCCAAAGTCCCAAGTCTCATTTGTGATTTAAGATTGTCTCTTAGCTGTGAGTCCTATAAAATCAAACAAGTTATGTACTTCCAACATATAAAGGCACAGAGTAAACATTTTCAACTGGTATAGGACATAGCAAGGAGAGACTAGAACAATGCAAACTCAACCACCATCAAGCAATCATCAAACTTCTGAAGTTCAAGTTCAATATAACCAGAGACTGACACTGTCCAAGTTTTCCAATTCCACACCTCCAGCTGAGCAGAGAATCCAGGGAAAACTTCCAGGCCAGCACTGCACTCCATGGTAGCCCTTGCACAGTCCTAGTATATCCAAAACATCTTCAGGTCTCCATGCAAACCACAGATCATCTTCCAAAGGCTCTTCCAGCCTATCACTGTCAGGGCATCATGCCCTGCCTCATGCCACATCTTAGCAGTGGCTCCTGGAACCATGTGTAATTCATGACCACTCCATGCATTTTTCTTGCTTCCAAAACTAATACCAGGTGTGCAGAACACAGCCATATTCTTAATTCAGGGATGAAATAAATGATAACCTTGAAAAGTAGGTTCCTTCTCCAGTTAACTCTTTCCCAAAGAGTTTGCATTCCTAAGTCTTTCCTCAGGCATCTTCTCTATTGTTTTAATGTAAAGTAGTTGGGCCATCTTTCTTAAGATTGCTAATGTGTTGACAAGAGCAGCTTCAGTAGCTCAGTGCCTCTAATTTTAACTTGCTTGAGGTTTTCCAACTTAAAAATCTTAAATCGTTCAGTTCAATATCTTTAGCCAAGCATATCAGTCCATTACAAATTTAACCTTGATCAAATTTTCTGGGCCTGGGCAGCAGGACACAGCCATCCCTTATGCCAGTAGCCCAGGTCCAACAAAGTCCTGTGTAGTCTTTCCTTCCCCTTAGAAAATGCATAAGCCAAGCCTCGAAATTCAATATTGTCTGCACTTAGCATTCTCAAACTCTCATCAGAATAGTCCATAAAACTTGGCTTACCACTCCAGAAGGCATCTTCAGTTGCAAGTACTAAGTCCATGCTCATTCCTATAAAGCTAAAGTTCCAAAAGACTAACATCCACATGGTCAGATTCATCTCAGCCCACTCTTCCAGTACCAACTTCTGTAGCAGACAGCTTCAGGTTCGCTGAGATGAACTTCCAGACCAGGCAGTAATGGAGGAAGAGATTTATTGAAGCTTACAGATCCAGGGGAAGTTCCATAATGGTAGAAGAAGCTGACCTGCTTTCACAGGACCAAACACAGAGAGCAAAGCCACACAACACAGCACACTTTAGGAACTCCAGCTAGGCACACTTTGCATATCTTTAGATTGAAATCTCAAACCCACCACCACACCTTAAGATCCTCCCAGTGACATTGCCTCCAGCCAGGTGGCTGCAGATGCAAATTACAAACTAATAAAATACTGAATATATGGGGGTGGACATCTATTCAAACTACCACACCATTGTAGGGGCCAAGCCTGTGTTGGTTGGACATTAAGAGGAAAACCTGCAACTCCTTGATTATATGGATTTGTATTGTTATCTCGGAGGTTGCATAGTTGTTGTGTGAGTGTCAGTGAAAGCAGATGAAGGAGGTTCCTGGTCAGGGGAATTTATCATGTTGAGATTCTTTTGGCTTGTGTAACATGAGTGCGGACGGAGCAGCCTGGATTGGGAGGTGGGTAGAGTGGTAGGGGTGGGTAAAGTGGGGTGGGCATAGGGGAGTCTGGGTAATTTTCTTTCTAATTTCTTCTATAGCCTTTTCAAGGGAACTGAGGTCCACCAGTGGCTGGTCCTCAGGGCCTTCCTTATCAGAATCATTATCTGATTTTGGCATGGTGGTCTTAGGAGGACTAACACATTGTCTAATGACAGCTATAATTGGGAGGAAAGAGAGAAAGGGGGAATTTCCTTCTTGAACTTCTCATCTCCTAGCCAGATAAGCTATGCGGGTCCATATGTTTGGGTCATATGAATCCCCAGAAATCATCCAGGGGGCAATCTGGAAGACTTCCTCCAAAAAGGAAATGGCTTCCTTCTGGGAAAGCTTAATGCCTCTGACCTTGAGAAGTGCTCATAAACCTCGAATTTGTGACTCCTTTTGGTGGGAGGTGATATTACCCATGATAGAAAAAGAGTGGAGATGTCGAGACCAGAGGGCAACATTTCTAAGGGCTGGATAGCACCAGGGGGTTTCCCCAAAAGTCCAAAGGTCCAGATGCAAGCCTGTCCACAAGTGTAAGACTGGTGACTCCACCCTACAGGCTTTGTTTGTTTGTTTGTTTTTGCCTTTTTGAGGTAGGGTCTCACTCTAGTCCAGACTGACCTGGAATTCACTATGTAGTCTCAGGGTGGCCTTGAACTCACTGTGATCCTCCTACCTCTGCCTCCCGAGTGCTGGGATTAAGAGGTCATTGCATTACTGGGCTTTTGTATTGGAGAGAACTAGACAGGAGGTTGTTGCCAGTGCCCAAGTGGACTGTCAGGGTCTGAAGAGTGGGCTAGGGGCCTTCAGTCAATGTGGAAGAGTGGCCTCGGCCAAGAGACATCAATTGCCCATTCACCTTAATAGGTCCCTTGTGATGGCATGAACCAAAAGTAAAGGAGGAAAAAGAGAAACCTGCCTCCCTTAAGTGTGGAGGCAGGGCCACAGGGGCTGATGTCCCTCGGGGGGAGCACTCACCTATCCCCACACATCTTAGAGGGCCCTTGCTCAGGCACAAGTTGTGGTTCCTGGCCACCCTGGGGCCACTTTGCATCTGTTTCCCAGAGGTGCCCAGGTAACTACAGAGAAGAGTCTTGAGTGGCCGTGAGTACAACAGGAAGAAACACCTGGGGTTTGTGTCAGAGAGCAGCTCCTTTATTGGTTGGGGGAGTGGACTTATACGTATCCATGGAGTGGTGGGGAAAGGTATGGGATATGGGTCAAGGGGTATTGGCTGTATGAAGGCTGCTGGCTGCTACCTCATTAACATATATGGATCATCCAGGTGAGTGGCAAAAGGTCACATAGTTATGGGGAAACCAAAACCTAAGTCTTATCAGGACATCCAGGTACCCCAGCAGAGGAGGGTGTGGCCTCACTCCTGCCAGTCTCAAGGCAAGATTACTGGGGTCTAGGCCTGCTGCAACCTCCTATGGCCTAGGGCCCTTGGTTGTGCCTGATAGCTCAGGCCTGCTTAAACCTCCATTGGCCCAGGGTCCTTTACTGTGCCTGACAAAATATGACCCTAAAGTAAATAAAAGGCTCTTAAAGTGTTCATGTTTCTACTCTATGAAATGATTTAGCACTTTACACTTGTGTTATACATATTTTGAGGGTCTGTTTCATATTAAAGAAAAAAATCACAGATTGAAGCTGACACGAGTAAATCATAGTTCTGCCACTTACTAACTCCTGTAATGTGGGTTTCTTAGTTGTGATGCAGGGATAAATATTTACCTCACAGTACTGTTATCAAGATTTATTGTGATTATGATACAAATATGCAATCCAAGATCTTACTATGATAAAATAAATATGCACTATTGTCATTAGTATTATTAATGTAATTTAAATATCACATAGTCTTATTGAAGATTAACAGGGAATGCTATGTACATCTGAAACAATTTAAGAACAAGTTAGAAGAAAAACATGATCCAATATATATTCTCTAACAGAATATGGCATCATTTCTTCAACATTTTCTTCTGACTTTTTATTTAGCTCAAGTCTACAAAATATTTAGAAAAAAATTACATTGTAGTAAACTCAAATATTTAGTATACATTCCGTAAACCTATCTCATCTACTAAGATTTAGCAGGCAAGAGGAAGGATCTAGAAATCCTAGGTCATTCTGATGAACAGCAGAGTTTGGAGACCACTTTGCTCAGGAAACCCTTAGGAAGATCCAACCCTCCCTAAGTGTATTAGGTGGAGGGTCTCCAGTGCTGTTGAAGAATATGTTAAGTCTTTGTCGGAAACGCTCCTTACTGGGTTTTCCCTGAACAATCAAGCCTGTTAGGAGACAGACACTCAGTCACTTGACAGGTGATACGTCATTTCCTTTTGCCCAGCTGCCTTGAACGGACAGTTAGCTATTAAACAACCACTTCTTTGGTGAGCTGCTGGACTGTAATTATGGTAGCACAGCTGCTTTAAATACTACAGTTACACCCCAAGGAAGCTTCAGTCCATGTGATGAGACACTGTGACTCTGGATAAAGCCGTGACTTCTACTTTAGGAAGACTTGCTCCATTCATGACTGTTTCACAAAGCATGCATGAGCTTTAAGAGACTTCACCTCAGACATTAGAAGTGTCAATGACTCATGCATGGCCTCACCTTCAGTAGATGCAAAGGCCCCTATCCATCTGATAGCTATGCCTAGGACATGCTGAGTAGGGGGAGCACTTCTGGGGACATGGCTTAAAGCCTGAAGGCTATGCACATTCCTTACTTGTGACTGGAGGAAGTGGAACCTGTGCGCAAAGCTGCCCCACCCCTTTTCTCACTATATAATCCCTATGTTTCTTAGTTTCCTCAGATCAGTACAGGAGACTTCCTTACTCAGCACTATCCCATCAAAAAGCTTCTTCCAATTTTGGCTAAAGATCCACTAGGTGGAATGGAACCCATACCTGGAACTGGAAAACAAGTCAGAACCATATCCAAAATGAGTTCACCCTCCAATATCAAGCTCCCACCAATAGTGGGATACAGAGGGCCTACACCCATTAAATTCACTCTAAAACAATAATGGCTATCCATGTACCTTGCACTGACCTCACTCTCCATTGGAGAATTTGCTTTTCTTTTTCAGATGGACATAGAACCTGAGGAGAGAATCAGCCCATTGCACCTCACCAGGGGACCAGGGACCTGGAGATTGGAACTGCTGGATATTGGAACCGGCGTTCTTAGGTTTAGGAAGCAGGCGCCTTAACCGCTAAGCTATCTCTCCAGCCCTTCTTTTGTTATTTTAAGGTAGTATCTCACTCTAGCCTAGGCTGACCTGGCACTCACTCTGTAGCCCCAGGCTAGCCTTCAGCTCACAGTGATCCTCCTACCTCTGCCTCATGAGTGCTGGGGGATATAAGGTGTATAAACCACACCTAGAGAAAAATGTTTCTTAATGAATTGAAGGGATAAAACTTATGACTGTGCAATAATCTTATTTTCCTGCCTTCAGGCAACCTTCCTCGAGTGGGAGGGAGGCTAGGAATACAGAAAAAAAGAGGTGAGACTGTGACCCACGTGTGCATATCTAGTGGCAGCCTGACTAGTGTGAACCAGGCATGACACAGTCACAGCAGGAAAAAAATCCTGTGAATTAACAATCTCACATGGTAAGTACATCAACAAGGAAGCTGAGAGTTGTGGAGTGGTGTAGTGGCAAAGCATGAAGAGGAAGATCCCAGAGGCAAGTCCAAGTCCAAGTCCAAGTCGAGCATTCTTTTCCTCTATCACTGCACTGTGTATGGCTTGACACCTACACAGAGAGCATAGCTTCCTTGAATCTTCAAAGTCAAACTCTTGGGAAGGTTTTATATTACTTCAATACTCTAAGAACCCTAAGCATCTTCCTGCTCCATTTGGTGGCTGCATTTCAGCAACAAGTCTTGGCTGTTCTTTTTCTTTTTATAGAAGTCCAGAACTTTTATTTAGCAAAAATATATCTTACCTTGGGAAATAAATGTAACCTCAAGCATTTTCCTTTCATTTCCTGACAATTACTCAAAGAGGAAAAACAGCGAAACGAAACCAATTTAAGTGGCTTTTTCAAGACCATGGCCAAAGTCCAAGATGATGAACATACCTTGCGGTCATCTCGGTTTAAGGAGCATCGGGGTGCATCTGAGAAAATAAATCTACATTAGCAGAAATAAACTACAGAAAAACATTTTGTCTTAGATTCCGGATATTTATTCAAACAAAAAATATATGCGTACAAAAAACATGATGGGTAAGGACACTTCTTAGCTTTTGTGGCATTATTTAGTGTTGTTTAAGGCATTACCTATTGGTAGTGTGTTGCTCATGGATTTAGGGTATGTAAGCAGGCACAAAGTTCCGGGTTTAATTCTAAGCACCAAAAAGTAAAATAAATGCACAACTGAAACAAGACAAGTATGATTTAATAGATTAACATGATACTGAAGACCAGTGGTCTTATCAGTAAATGGTACTGGTTACATTGGATAATCATATGGAGAAAAAGTCTTTATTTTTTAACACTTATACATAATACATTTTGAGCATCACTTCCTTTTGTCACACCTCTCTCATCTGCCATTTCCACTGCTCTTTCCCTTCTTTCCACCTTATCCCTCTTCTATTTGATGTCATTTTCTTTCACTTTTCTCCATCATCCATGACATTGATGGGCCCAATGTTCTGCTGGTCTTTTGCAAATAATGACAGCCACTGAGATGTCATGGAACATAGCCACCGCTTTGTGTCTAGAAGACAGTGCCCCAAAGCATTCCCCCACATCCTTTGGCTCTTACATTCTTTCTACTACTCATCCACAATGATCCCGGAGCCTTGGCGGTTGTGATAGAAATGCCTCATTTAGTGCCAAACACTCAACTGTCATTTTTTCTTTTTAGTGAACTGATGAATTTTCAGTCTCCCAAGTAATCACCTCCACCTGAAAAGAGAAGCTTCTCTAACCAGACAGAGAACAGCACAAATCTATGGGTACAAGCATAAATATTTAGAGGACAAACAGTAGTAGCTTCCCACTAGGGTTTATGACCTCCCCTGGCCATAGAGTTTTCAGTACCAGGTATGAATTCCCTCCAGTGGAGTAGGCCTCAAATCCAATCACAGAAAATTGGTCATCTCTGTAACAGATATGCCATTATTGCACTAGTGGGCACCTCTTGCCTGTCTGCCAGTTGTGTCACTTGCAGAAACCAGTGCTAATTAAGACTGTTGATGACAGCAGGCTGCGTAGCACTTTGCAGCCCTATGATAGCTAGAAAAACATCTTCGTAACACCTTCTGTTTCATGACAGGGGAAAATTCTAGGTGAACTATAAGTCTAAGCAAGAGCAGTAAAACAATAAAGTCAATCATGCTAACTCTATTTCACCTATATAATGTTAATGGTTTTGATCTAGGCTAAGGTTTTTTTTTTTTTTTTTTAAAGTAGGATAAAATTTGCTACCCATATAGAAAAAACAAAAACCTTATCAGTTAAGCTGTACTGGAATTAAAATTTTCTGAGCTGGGCTGGAGAGATGGCTTAGCGATTGAAGCGCCTGCCTGCTAAGCCTAAGAAGGCCCATTCAATTCTCCAGGCCCTACATTTAGCCAGATGCAGTGATGCAAGGGTGCAATGCTGCATTTGCACACAAGGGGGCGCACATGTCTGAAGTTCATTCACAGCCGCTGAGAGGATGCTGGTGCGCCCATTCTCTGTCTCTCTTTCTCTCTCTCTGTCTCTCTCGATCTCTCTCTGATTCTCTCAAAAAAAATTAAATTTAATTTTAAAAAAATTTCTGAGCTAGGTTAACAGTGTGTGCTTGACATGCATGACACCCAGAATTCAACACTTGGCTCAAGAAAATTTTAAAAAAAAAGGGAAGAAAAGAGAAATTAAGGGATCTGTCCCTTGAAGTCAAAAGAAACTATTAAGAGGGGAGAAGAACAAGCTACCAGATTCAGAGTAAATTCGTGGATGGACACTGTGCCTCCCATAAACTTGTTTTTAAATGTTTGCTCTCCAACTAGTGGCAGGAGGAAGGGTGTTATTGGGGTGGTGGGTTTCAGGGTGTTATAGCCAGTCCTCCTTTGCCAGAGCTCTGCTTACCTTCCTGTTGCTGTTTTCTGCCTGCTGGGGCCGACATGATATTCACTCTGTACTCTGCCTTCTTTCCTGTGATCATGAAGCATCCCCTTGAGACTGTATGACAAAATCAACCCTTTCTTCCATCAGCCACCTTGGCGGGTGTTTTGTGACAGCAATGCAAGGGTAACTACAATAGACAGGTTAAACTGACACTACTATGGGTATTTTCAACCTGTCTTTTGGTGTGTATTCTATAAATTCCTCCAAGATATAACTAACAATGGTTTATTATGTTTATGAGCACAAACATTAGACTATTAAACAATAATGAAGATGAACAAGAAATAATGTGCTGTATTTTTAAGTAATTGTTAATCAAGTGGCCTTTGTAATATGCTTTTTAAAAAGTTTTATCAACCTTTCTTTCTTCTTTTTCATGGACAAAAAAATGTAGAAAGACTCATAGGAGCCAAAACTAGAATGATGCTGAAGGCTGGCGCTTAATTAACCTTACCAAGATAATCCCTTACAAACATGCATACAGGCTAGCCTAATCTACATACAGCTGATTCTAGGTCCTGTCAAATCCGGTCGAGTTGACAATATTAAACTCTTCACAGACTTTTACTAGTATCCTCATATAAAAAATTAATTGTGCCATTAATCCTAAATGATTTGTATAGAGTCACATAGTCAGATTATATAACTAGGACTAGAACTTCAAATTTTTCCATTTAAAAAGATTATATTAATTTATGTGCAATAAAGTTCATCAATTAAAAATGTGCAATTTGTGCAATTCTCGTACTTTAGAGGTAAGGGCAGAGAGGATAGGAATTCAAGGTCCTTCTCATCTACATACCAAGTTGGAGGCCAGTCTGAGCTATAAGAGTCCTCATTTCATATATATATTTCAGTGAGTCTTGTTAAGTATTTTCTCCACCACTAAAATTAAGAATCAAAGCACCTTTTTCTTACCCATGAAGTCCTCTCTTGAATTAAATCCTGGTAACACTCATTTGATTTCTATCAGTATACTTTTGCCTTCTAGAACTTTATATAAATGAAATCATATAGTGTACTTTTTCTGTCACCTGGCCTTTGTGTAAGATAATTCTTTGATATTTGTATGTGTTATTACATGCTACTGAAGAATATTCCATTATATGGCTGTACCATGCCTTATTGATCTAGTCATCAGTTAATGCTCATTTCAATGTTTAGTTTTCAGCCATTGTGCATAATTCTACTACAAACATTCACAACAAGTCTTCACAGGGACATATGTTTTTATTTATCTTGAGTAAATACTTAAAAGTAGAATTGTTGGCCGGGTGTGGTGGTGCACGCCTTTAATCCCAGCACTCGGGAGGCAGAGGTAGGAAGATCATCATGAGTTTGAGCCACCCTGAGACTACATAATGAATTCCAGGTCAGCTTGGGCTAGAGTGAGACCCTAAAAAAAAAAAAAAAAAAAGTAGAATGGTTGGATGTACATTGATAAGAAAGCATCATTTTTTAAAGTGGAGGTAGAATTCAATTCCCACAAGCAATCTGTGAGATAGAAGTTGTTCCTGCTTTAATGACTACTTGGCATTTTATCATTCTAGTGAATATGACAGTGATTTCTTGCATTTTAAATTTTAAATTTTCATTTAAGTACTACAAAACATAATGAGCAACAGAGATTGGAAGTAGCACTTGTTTTCCAACATCATGAACAACTTACTTCAGCTCTCCATACCTCAGGTTCTTCCTCCTTAATTAGGCTAAAGATCATATCAACATCATGGGATAATTCTCAAGACTAGATGGACTAAGTATATGAACAATGTCTGAGGATTAGTAAATGTCAATGGAAGGTTTTCTTTATATTTATTTATTTATTAACAGATTGTATAGTTTTACTCCCTTTCCCTGTTCCTGTTTCCCTGGGGCCCTCCTCTGTGGGATTATGGCATTTACTATGGGGTCATGAATGTCTCAGTAAGTCCCAATGTGATAGTGGGGGTAGGGGACCATGCCTCAGGTATTTCCACCCACTCTCTGGCTCTTACAATCTTTCTGTTCTCTGTTCCAAAATGTTCTCTGAACCATAGTAAGCCTGTTAGCAGTATGATTTAGTGTTAAGTTCTTTGTAGCCTCTGATTTCTGCTTTCATAGGTTGTGCTTGATCAATGGTGTCTGCTACCACCACCTTGGAGACGGTTGTCAGGTTAGCAGTAAGAGCAGTTTGGCAGTTTGAATGAATGTCCCCCAATATATTCAGGAGTCTATTAAAGCTTATAATTTAGATCTCCAGCCACTTGGCTGGAGTAGGTGCCATTGTGGGCAGGTGTGAGGGTCCAGCCCTAAGGTGTGGGGGTAGATTTAGAATTTCAGTCTAAAGACACGCAAAGTGCTTGAGCCCTGCCTGGAGTTCCTGAAGTGTGCTTACCTGTGCTGGCGGTGGTTGCTTTTGGCTTTTCTGTTTGTCTGCTTGGTCCTTTGAAAGGAGACCAACTTTGCTGCTATTGTGGAGCTTCCCATAGATTTGCAAAATTCAAATAAATCCCTTCTTCCTCCCATAAACTGTGTCTGGTCTGGAAGGTCATCACAGCAACCTGAGGCTGTCTAAATACAAGCAGTGTTCATGGCACTGCTCCCAATGCAAGCTGTCTTGGGCCCTGGCAGGTGTGGAAGAGGTGGCAAGGCACGTGGTGAGCAGTCAGTCATCTTATTGTTTTATCAATGAATCTTCACTCTCTTCCATTTTCTCTGCCATCTGTAAAATTAAGCAACCAAGACTGAGAGCATCTTGGGTTAAAGGAGGTTCACAATGTTATTTGAGAGAATTTGTGTGTGTGTGCAAGTCCACTCTTCTTCTCCAGAGAGCATTTTTTGTTATTAGTTATTGCTTTAGATTAAAAGGAAGCTGAAAACTTTTGCTGTAAGGTCACATTGCAAATCTCCTGAAGCTATGATGCCTACAGATGTTTTGTCGCACTTGGGGGAGGCTACACAAAGGAAGGTTCAGGTCCATGTCCACTTCTTCCATCTCACCATGTCCCAGATACCAACTCTACTGACAGGAAGCAAAGGGGAATAAGATGATTTCCATGAAGAAGGAAGGAGAACTTCATTCAAGGATCCCCAGAACTTGGAAATGTTGGGGATGAAGTTAAAGGGAAAAGAGACAGAGATTCTGAAAAAGAATGCTTTGGGTAGATTGGCCAAGGATAAGAGGGGAAGGCATAGCAAGGGCATAGAAGCAGTTTGGCCAGTGCCGGCAGATATGTTACAGGCAGCCAGCCACAAGCTAAAAAGGTTTTGTGGACAGCTCTGGGAAGGATGAAGTGGCTCAAATGAACAGAAGGCAGACAGAATGGAGAGAATTGGAACAGCAATATCTAGACCAACTATGGAGAAGCCCAAGGTAGTGCTGGAAAATTAAATAAGATTGGAGGAAAGTATAATCTGGTGGTTTCTGTGGGCTGGAGATGGGATATTTTCTAAAACATACCTCCAAACTGACTTATAAACTCTAGCAGACCTCCAAGGAAGCCAGCTAACATGTGTATGGACAAAACCACAAAACCTTCATGATAGATAGAGCAAAACAACACCCATGACAGAATGTGGTTCCAAGACTATGACAAATAACCTAACACTTGTATCTTCATCATTAAGTATTGTTGAGTGGATGATGCTGAGCACCATGCCACTCAGAGCACTTTGCCCATGCCCCTAAGTAAAACTCTTCACCACTCTTCCTAGACCTGATTCAACTATTGGTATTCCATTCCTCTGGCTGCATGACTGGTAGATTCAGCCTCAGTATCTCTATACTTACCCCTTGTCTTGACACTTGAACTTTGACCCCTGCTTTTGCTCCTTATCCTACATTGCCTCATCCTTATCCTTCTCCTCTGATTCTTTCTCCATGGAAAAGTATGAAGCCTACATCTGACCTCTCTGTCACATGAATTCCTGCACTCATTGCCTTAACTTTTGAGCTGATGAGTTTAGCTGTTTGTCTTCTATAGCACTGTGTTTATGTGAACCTAAGCAAGTCGAGTAAATGCTGTCCCCCTATGGTTTGGAGGCAGATGAAAAGCATCCCTCTTTCTAGGTGATCTGTGAAGCTCCCACCATGTCCTAAGAACCTGCCCCATGCTCTGGAAGAAAAGTGTCTTGACAGCTTGGCTGTGTGTGTTTGTAGTAAACATGGCAGTTATAACTAGTGCTCACATCTGGGCTTCAGAATCATCTTCCTTGTGGGAGGAATGGACTACAATGAACCGGGCAGTGTGAGGAGCTGTTACTTCCCACCCAGACCTGGAGCAAGCATTTGTGAATATGCACTCCAAGCAGTAGTGAGTCTGCACTCCTCTTTATGCCCCAAGTGCTTCTGACATAAATATAACATTTCCTGTTTTCCTCACTTACAGACTTTTCTGCACAGACCAGTGGCTGTGTACACAAGAGTGAGTAGTCAAACTTATGATAAAGACAATAAGGTACAAGAGAAGTTTCAGTCCAAAGTTTCTCATGTGATTTGGCTGAATAAAATCACTTGCAAATTTATATCTGTAAATATGCCTTTGAAAGAACAACAGTGTGGTTCAAAATGTATGGTATACTTGGAACGCTGGTGAGGTATACTAAGAGAAGCAGGTGACAACACAGAAGGTCCATCTGTGTGACTTTCAGTGGTAAGGATCATAAACAGGAAGAAAGACTCTACCCACCATGGCAGACAGCAGGAGACGCTGTCGTCGAGTCAGAATTAGGAAAGAGTCCAAGGCATGTGCAGGATGGTTGAGTGAGTGCACCGTCACCTTTTGTCCTCTTAAGAGAGGTGGGTGGGCGGGAAGGTGAGGTTAGGAAGCTCAGAGCCTAATCTTCAGGTCTGTTCCATTTTGTTTTTTAAAAAAAAAAAACGAATCTATAAGATTAATCTTTCTGTAACCTTCATCAACATGAACATGATAATATTGCAAGAAATCCAAAAGTATAAACTAAAATTCAGTCACGCTAGAGGCAGCTAGAAGCATTGCTAGCAGAATGGGCTTCTCTGACAATCACAGTGTGATAAATTTCCCTGAAAGGATGCGGAGGAACACAGAGAATTCCTGCTGACCCGGAGAAGCACCTGACCTCCATTCACGGTGTCTTTATACCAGTCAGTGTTTGATACGTGCTGATCTCTTCTCCTTCTCCCTCTTCTCTGAGCTTAGCTTCCTGAGCATACACAGCTTTCCTTTGACTCAGTTTCACATCACCCCTTTCCATAATATTTCAAGAGAAAATAATTTCCTGGGGCCTCACAATACCTTACCCTTGCCTCAGATTCTGTCTTCCAGATTAGCATAGTCAATAGTGCTGCACTATAGAGAATGAAGAGTAGGTTGGAAATCCAGATGCTGCAGGGCTGTGTTTCAATGTGTCATCTGCACATAGCCTGAGGTGTGTGCAGCAGGAAGATACTCGTAGAAGCAGTCCATGGGAAGAAGCTAATCAGAGCGAGCCAGTCACCTAAGGAAAACATCAATTAGAGGGAGGGTCTAGGTAGAAAATGGAATCTGTATATGGAATCTTTTGGACAGAACTGAACACCAGTCACCACATAAAATTAAAATGAAAAAGAACTAAGAAAAAATGAATTAGGCAAGAAATATATGTAGAAGGAAGACTTGTACCCCTGAAAAGATGGGTTAGGAAAGATGTATTTTTATTCAGTTCTATAATATACTCACCAAAGTCAAAATCTTCAACAATTAAAGTACACATGACCAGGGCATTTGTATTGTTATGGGCTGAACTGCATCCTTTTGAATTTCATATGCTGATGTTCTAAACCTCAAATATCACCTAATGTGGATGCAGGATCTTTACAGACACAATTAGATTCAATGAGGTATTTAGAGTTTGTGCTGAGCCAGCATGACTGGTCTCTCTAAAACAATAATGGTTATCCATGTACCTTGTACTGACCTCATTCTGTGTTGGAGAATTTGCTTCTCTTTTTCATATGGATGCAGAACCTGAGGAGAGAATCCGCCCATTGCACCTCACCAGGGCACCAGCTGAAGCCATAGAGTTATTGGGGAAATGAGCAAGAGTGCTGCTTTCTCAGAGAACCTGGTATCAGCAAAAGGTGAAGGAGACAGACACAAAGAACACTCAACCCCTACCAAATCAGACATCCAGAGACACAGAGACTCCCAAGACCTCGTCACTGAAATAGACCTAAAATGAACCCAACATGGCTCAGGGAATTTCACGGAAGAGGGGGCAGAAAGATTGTTAGAGCCACAAGTTGGGTCCTCATGCACAGAGACATTGCCTCCCCCCATAACTGATGGCTACCCCTACAATGCAAGACCCACAATCCCAAGGGGGAAGACAGGGAGAAGGCTCACAATGTTACCATCATGGCTGTATACACACTATATACATAACTAAAAAAAAGATAATGAACTAAAGAAAAAATAAATAAAAACCAAGGCGAGATTCCTGAGATAGTTGTGTCCCCTCACAGCCCTCATAAGGACCCATTCTTCCAACACCTTAATCCAAAACTTCCTGCCTTAGAATTGGTAGAAATTATTTTAGTTCTCAGCCACATAGTCTGCGGCACTTTCTTACAGCCTCCCTAGAAACCTAGCACAGCTCCCCAGAGTAAATCCCGAAGGAACCAGGCAAAGAATCCAGCTAAGGCCACCCGAAGGAAACCCTTAACTCAGTGCAGAAAGCAGGTGTTTATCAACCCCTATGAGCACCACCTGAAAAGCAGAACATTCGTAGTCCTGGCAGAAATCAACAGCTCTGTTAAAGTGTCTTCATTATTTATTAAAGCTATTTGGCAAAGTGATGCTTTTGTCATGGGATGTGTGGGCATCATGTTTTGAATAAGAAATACCACCCAAATGTTCGTGTGTGGAAGGCTTGGTCTTTGGCTGCTAGGACTACTTTTGGAATTTACAGGAACTTTAGGAGAGAAGAGTAACTGGAGGAAGTAGATACTGGATGTGAGCTTTGAAGGTCCTACTGGTTCCCAGACCCTTTCTCTCTCTCTCCTTCCTGTCTACCATGAGATGAGGCGTCTCTGTCTCCTATTTCTTTTTTTTTTTTTTTTTTTTTTTTTTTTTTTTTTTGTCAGGATTTCTGGTCCAGGCTGACCTGGAATTAACTATGTATGTTGGACCTGGGAAAATTTACAGATCTGTTGGACCCAAAATTTACATATCTGGGTACCGTTGACTGGAACCTATGAGCTAAAATAAAGCTCTCTGTTCTTATGTTATAGCAAGTATTTTGCCATAGCTACACAAAGTCTGATACAGAGAATCAGTACCCTAGAAGTGCCACAGAATAATGTGTGAATATTTGGTCCCTGGGGTAGCAGTATTTTGGGAAGTGGAGGAAACTTAGATGTTTAGGCCTAGCTAGCAGAAGTAGGTGACTGTGGGGGGGGCATAATTTTGAAGATTGCAACTGGCCTCTGACCCCTTCCCCTGTCTCTCTGCTTCCCATCTACCATGAGGTTAATAGCTCCCTCCTCCATATATTTCTGCTATGATAATATTCTCCCAAAGTAATGGAGGTAATGGAGTCAGCCTATCACATACTGAAGCCTGTGAGACTGTGAGCCTCAGTAAATAATCTCTCTGTCCCATTAACTTATTTATGTAAAAAGTATTTTGTCACCAGTGATGCAGTCTGATGACTACAGAGGGAAAATCCTTTCCCTAATCTTTTCTTTCTTGTGTGTGTTATTTTAGTACTTTTTGTAAAAGTACAATCAGAGCATTGAGAATGGTAAAAGAGGGGCCTATAAGAACAGACTAGGAAATAGTGTCTTCCTGGGCCATGGCTGCAAATAATGATGCCCCTTGCATCTGCTCTGGGCTCTTGTTCTTGCACTCAGCATGTCAGTTACTTTGCTTTGCCCCTTCCCCATCCATGATGGGGTGGCCTTCCCTAGCTCTTCTCCATGGACTCACTTTTCCATCCATGATGGGATGGCCTGCCCTAGCTCTTCTCCATGGACTCACTTTTCCCAAGTGGTTTTGTTCACTCTCATGGTTTCAGGCACCATTTAAATAGAGTTGGGATCATAGTCCATCAAATATCACTTTGCTTCCTGGCTCTGCCTCTAAGCTCTTAATATAGGCTTTGCCTAGCTCAGGTATTCAGTAAATGAGAGAAGGAATATGAAAGAGTTTGGAACTTTGAGCTAGAAAAGTCCTAGAATGCTGTTATATAATTGGAGCTTAATGGGTCATTCTAGTGAGAATTTGGAATACCAGATTATTGACAGAAGCATAAAAAGTTCATGAGGTTTCAGAGGAGAACTTCTCTTGGATCTGTAAGCCTGAAATAAATCTCTTCCTCCCATAAAGTGTATCTCTTTGGAAGTTCATCCCAGCAACTTGTGCAACAGAGGAGCAGTTCCATCAATGGCAGAATAAGCTGCTTATTTCTATACATTCAAACAGAGAGGAACAACTGCAAACAAACACCAACACCAGCAGACACACAACCCAACATGCTAGGGCTCCAAGGTCTTTTTCCACACCTTTGGCCTGGAATCCAGATATGCCCCCCAGTAACACAGCCCCCTGTAAGGAATCTGCCTGATAAAGGCTGAAGTTGCAAACTCAGTGTTAATAAAACATCTGAGTCTATGTGGCTATACATTTACACTATCATATTCAAACTACCACACCATGTAATTTTCTTTGTAACTCAGATGCTAGCATGGTACCTGGCAAAAAGACTTGACTGAAATACATTTTGCTCCTGTAAATGTCATCATAAACAAAGCTGTGCTTTTATGTAGAATATTTCTACCAAGTTTACTTTTTTTCATTTAGTTGCCTATTTTGCTACCATGTCAATGGCCAAGAATTCAATCCATCCAACTACAGGAATTTAAACATTTTTCCATGATCAATGAAACATACCTTTTCTAGAGGCATTGATTGAGTTATATCAAAAGTAAAATGCTCTTCATGCATTGCAGCAATCTTCTTAAGAACCCCAAATGGTAAACTTTAACTGGATTTATTGAAATTCAAGTTGAGCCATGTTAACATTTAGGCTGTCTCAGGGTCTCCTAGCCAATAAATGTCATAATCTAGAACTTGACCTATCAATTGTTCAATTCCAAACTCTTTCCAATTTCCTTCCATTCTTTCAATCTCCGGAACACTACTTACTCTAACAGGCATTGATGTGTTTTCAGTAAACTAGTCCATGTATTCTGTTCCTTTCAGACCATTATCAAATAATTTCTTCTCAATAACTAACTTATGAATACATAACCCTAGCAGCAGAATCCCAATTATAGTTGATATTGGAAGATCGAGCTGAATAAAAGGTCAGCAGTAGTCCAAATTCTCAAGTAATAAAAGTGATTATGGTCACACCCATTTTAAATCTTGTACTGAGCCCCCTTTGGCTGTAATTTACTCAACAAATATATAACGGGCACCTCCAAAGTCCTTTCCATCACATTACAGAAACAGTTGCAAGTAAAACAGACCCAATATCTGTCCTTGTGATTATAACATATAGGATAGTGACAGGCAATAAAATAGATACAGCATGCTACAGTGCAAGAATGGAGAAAGTATGTTTAAATATGATTAGTAAATTTGTAGGCTATAAAATCAGTGCACAGGGCAGGAGAGATAGTCAGAGGTTAAAGGCACTTGTTTGTGAAGTCTGATGAACCAGGTTAAATTCCACAGAACCTACATAAAGCTAGATATATGCACAGAGTGGCACATGCAGTTGAAGTTCAGTTGCAGTGGTAGGAGGCCCTAGAGGGTCCATACTCGTTCTCTCTTTCTCTCTACTTGCAAACAAATAATAATTAAAAAATAACGCAATGGTGCTAGAGAGATGGCTTATCTGTTAAGGTGCTTGCCTATGAAGCCTAAGGATCCAGGTTCAATTCCCCAGTACCTACATAAGCCAGATACACAAAATGGCACAAGTGTCTGGAGTTTGTTTGCAATGGCTAGAGGTCCTGGTGTGCCCATTCTCTCTCTCTCTCTCTCTCTCTCTCTCTCTCTCTCTGTCTCTCAAATAAATAAATAAAATAAAAATAAAAATTTAAAAATAAACACAGAAATCAGTAACTTTCATATATACCAATAATGAACTTGCAGAGAAAGAAATCAAGAAAAACATCCTATTCATGCTATTGCAAAAAAAAAATAGCTAGGAATAAACCTAATCAAAAATATGAAATACCTCTATAATGAAAACTTAATGATGCTAAAAATGAAATCAAAGGGAATACTAAAACTCCCATGCTCCTGGATTAGCAAAATATTGTTAAAATGACTATATTACCAAAAGTAATGTATAGAGTCAACACAGTCCCATCAACATGCAATGATACTCCCCAATGAGTTGTAAAAATATAGTCCAAAAATTCATATTGAAGCACAAAAGACTATGAATAGCCTAAGCAATCCTAAGGAGCAAGAATATAGCTAGTGGGCTGGAGTGATTGCTTAACAGTTAAGGTGCTTGCCTATGAAGTCAAGGATCATGGTTTGATTCCCCAGTACCCATGTAAACCAGATGTACAAAGTGGCATATGTACCTGGAGTTCCTTTGCAGTGGCTAGAGGCCCTGGAGTGCCTATCCTCTCTCTCTCTCTCTCTCTGTCTGTCTCTTTGTCCCCCCTCAAATAAATAAAAAAATATTTTTAAAAGAAAAAAAATGTAGCTAGAGGTATCACAGTAACTCATCTCAAATGCACCAAAACAGACATATAGACCATGTAACAAGACAGAGGACCCAAGAATAAACCTACACTGCTCTGGTGACCTAATCTTTGGTAAATTAGCCAGTGGGGGGAAAAGTCAGCCTTTTCAACAAATGGTGCTGACAAAACTGGATATTCATCTGCAGAAAAATGTAATTAGATCCATACCTTTCACCCCATACAAATACCAATTAAAAGTGCATCAAGGACTCTAACCTAAACCACCCTGAAATACTGAAATTGCTAGAGGAAAAAGTAAAGAATGTGCTCCAAGACAGGGGCATGGGCCACAACATTCTCAAAAGGACTCCAGTACACAGGTAATTAACAAATGGAACTATATGAAATCAAAAAGTTTTTGCGTAGTGAAAGAAACTACCAGCAAAGAGAATAAACAGCCTATAGAATGCAAGAAAATCTTTGCCTGAAGTCTGACTCAACAGTGGGCTAACAACCAGAATTTACAAAGAACTATGAAAATTAATCACCAAAATGAAAACCTTACAATTATCAAATGGGCTAATGAAAGGAGCAGTCAGTTCACAAAAGAAGAAACAAAAACAACCAACAAGTACTTTTTAAAAATGTTCATTATAATAAACCATTAGGGAAATGAAAATTAAAACTACTCAGATACCATCTTATAAATCAGAATGGCCACGAAGAAGAAAACTGACAACAAATGCTGCTAAGGATGCAAGGAAAGAGGAACTTTTGTTCACTGCTCATGGGAATGTAAACTGGCACAACCATTATGGAAATCAGTATTGAGGCAGAATGCCCATATGACCCGCTATACTACTTCTGGGCATATGCCCTAAGGACTCTACTATAGGAATGGTTGTACATCCATGTTTATTGGATTTACAACAGCTTAGAATTGGAATCAGCCTAGATGCCCACTGGCAGATAAATGAATAATGAAAATATAGTACATATACATGATATAATTTTATTCAGTAGTATGGAAAAAATGACATTTGCAGGAAAATGGATGGACCTTGAAAGAATTGTATTAAGTGAAACAATCCTAGTTCAAAAGGACCAAAGAGTTCAGAAATATGCATGTTGTTTCTTATATGTGGACCCTAGCTAGCTTCACATATATATATAACCTATAAAGACAGAATGGCCACCAAGAGTGAGTATAAAGAGATGAGGAGGAAGAAGATAAGGGAAGGGCAAAAGGACACATTAGACATTTAAACAGAATAAGGGAGAAGTTCAGGGGAGGAAAAGGGGGGACAGAGAGTTTGGGGAGAGGAAAGGCTGAAAAATAACTAAAACAAATTTGTTTTGAAAATGGAGAATGAATGATACCTAAATCTCTGTATGGCAACCAAAGAATAAAAGTAAATAATAGAGGCTGGAGACATAGCTCAGTGGTTAAGGCACTTGCCTGCAAAACCTAACAACCAGAGTTCAATTCTACAGTACCCACATAAAGCTAGATGCACAAAGTGGCATATGCATTTGAAGTTGTCTGCAGTGGCTAGAGGCCCTGGTATACCCATTCTCATCCTGTCTCTCTCTCTCTCTCTGTCTCTCTCAGGCATGATGGCACAGACCTTTAATTCTAGCACTTGGGAGGCTAAAGTAGGAGTATCAGTGTGAATCTGAAGCCAGCCTGGAACTACACAGTGAATTCCAGGTCACCCTTGGCTAGAGTAAGACCCTACCTCAAAAAAATAAAATAAAATTTACCTCGCTATAAAATACAGCTGTAAAACTTTTCTAAGATGAAATCGCTAAAAATCATAGTTTTGTGAGATAGACTACTACACTTCTGAAAGAAGTTTTCACCCTAATACATCCTTGCTTTTTTAACCAATGAAAAACTACAATTAAGGCATTCATTTACAGTAACTTGATTTTTATTCCGTCTTCACTCTTCTTAGAAGAAAACTAATCCTCCAACTGTGACAGGTCTTATAATCAGTGTCTTCTAGCAGAATATACATTTTGCCTTTGAAACTCAGTGAGGAATCTTGACAATTAATATGGAATTTTTTTTTTTTTGTAAATGATGTCCCATTTTACATTTTCAAGTTGTTACCACTTATAAAAAATATTTCAAATGTTGTGAACAGATAGAAAAACTAAGAGGCAAAGGGTGATGTACTTCCTGAGAATGCATGGACGCCCTGTGGCAGATGCTGGAAATGATGACAGCTGAGGAGTCTCACCACCGGTTTCATCAGGAGATGACTCTTGCCAGGAGTTGGGCTCAATACTAGGTCCTGAGTCCATAAGGGCATTTATACAAATATCTTCATAAGCACACACATTTATAGCACGGACTTTGCCCATATCATCTCTCTCCTTACAATTCAAGTTGGGATAACAGCTGCAATGAAATTTTTTGGAGAAATATTCCAGGTCATCAATGGTGGGTTTGCCACGAACTTCATACTTTCCATTTTGCTGAATTTGGATATCAAAATTTTTTGGGTTCAAATGAAGATATTCATTTGAATTCCAGTCTTTCCTTGTGCATGCACCTTGATCCTGACAAAGTGCCTGGCTACACATTTTGTATGCTAAGGTGGCATTGATTAAGTATGGATTCAGTGTTGTCTGCATGTAATCATGAAGACTCAAGCAAGTTTTCTGTAAAATTGTAAGACAGAATATAAAGACATAAGTTAGTGTCTGTGTGAATTAGTATACTCTAATAAGCAAATCTTAAGAGAAAAAAACAACAGACATACCAAGAGGTAGCACATGTTCTTCTTTTTTTTTTTACTTTTATAAGCAAGACTATGCCAATGATTTTTGTACCATTTTAAAGTACATGTGTCACTGAATTATTGAGCAGTAGAGTTTTAACTTATTGTAGCCTTGATCTTCCTTAAAAATTCATAAATTAATCAGAGAGACAGTATATTACAGCTGTTAGATTATGGTCTTTGAGGGCTGTGAAGATGGCACGGTGGGTGAAAGTGCTTGCTGAACAATTGTGACAGCCAGAGATCAGATCACCAGAACATATGTAAAGCTAAACACAGTAGGGAGAACAATTGTAATCTCAGTGCATCTGTGATGAGACAATAGGTAGAAATAAAGGGGAAAGCGTGGACCAATATCTAAGGGTGTCCTCAGACATACACATGCACACCATGGCAAGTGCCTACCTGCACACACACACACACACACACACACACATACACACGCACATGCATACACACTCACATTACATACACACAAACACATATTACATACACAGAGAGATAAAAACAGAAAAAGATTTTTAAAATATGAGCTTTGAGGTTAATTTGCCCAGATTCAAGTCCCAGTTTCATTAATGAGCATCAGTGTAAACTTTGGGACCAGCTGGAGCTTTCTAAGTCTTAGTTTCCCAAATGACCTTAGAGAAAAATTAATTGGGTTATGTTTCAACTTTATCACTTGTAAAACAAGGGTGAGTTTGAAGCCTGCCCCCAAAAGTGAAAAGATGTATATAAAAGTGCTTAGTATGGGGTCTAGCATATCTTCAATTGACTCTCAATAAAGCATAAATAAATGTTATAAGAACCACATCTGCCAGACAAGTTTAAACACAATTCAAGAGTTTCCAAACTGATGGCTCAAAATAATTAAATAGGTTTACCTGAGCATTTCATATGAATATCATATACAGTCAAATGATGTGTGCATAATGACCATTTTTGACATTTTGTAGACTAGAAGTGATATAGAAAATGATCCATCTTGATATGGGTATGTCTTCAAACGTAGACACTGGCCTTCACAACACACGAAGGACAGTCACATTTCCACTGAGTGAGTTTGCTGTGCTCACCACTGGACAGACCAAAGGAGGCACTGGTGGTGTGTTGGCAGGAAAGCTAAGAGATCTGTCAAGTTGCATGGGATTCTATCTCCTGCTACATTCCTTGAGGTGATACCATCTATCCTTAGCATAATGATCTTTTTTTCTAAGTTACAAGAGTGACTGGCCTTACTCTATATTCTTCAATGATATATTTTCAGTACCAGGGAAGTAATGAGAATTTACACCAGGTTCAGGTGACCTTACATTTGTTTGCAGCCTTAGAAGAAAGGCAAATGTCAGGTTAACAGTCTAACACTACTGAATGCAGAAGTGGGAAGTGTGTACACCGCCATTACACAGTATGGGAGTGTAAGCAACCATAATAGAATGCTTCCATCTCAATAGCTACAACAGATATGAACGACCTCAGGCACAGAAATGAAGTGACACACTGGTATGTTTTGAGCACTTGTTACCTTTGTTTCATTGCATGTTCTTGTCATTTGCTTTTAATAATGGCAGTGTTAAACAACGGGGTCACAAAATTCCTGTAGAGTAAGCAATCAAGTATTGCAAACTAGACCTAGTGTAACCGGTGCATCCTGCCCCTGGATCCATTAAAATCATGAAGAAGAAAATGGTTTACTTGATGCTTGTTGTAGGTCAGTTCTAGCAAGTAAAATAAATAATAAACAAACAAACAAATAAATAAATAAAAATAAACTGTAATTCTCAGTATCTGAAATTCCCAAATGAATCAGAAGAATCATGAGTAAGTGACCCATGGACTTATGCTGACAAATGACACTGAAAAAAAAAAGATACATTAGTATTTAGAAAGAGTCTATAAGGGACAATGTCAAGATCATGGTCACATTCATACTGAAGAACTATCCCTGAGTGAGTTATAGTGAAGATGATTGAGGAGGCATGGTGACAATTTGACAATTAATTAACATATCACCTCATCTTGCTCACTGTGGATTCCCCGATTTATTCCTTATCAGATTAAGGGCAGAGTTTTAAGTCATTTCATTTTTTTATTAATTATTTATTTATTTTGGAGGGCAGACATATGCACACAGAGAATGGGCACACCAGGGCCTCTAACCACTGTAAACAAACTCCAGATATATGTACTGCCTTGTGCAACTGGCTTACATGGGTACTGGGGTAATCGAACCTGGGTCCTTAGGCTTAGGAAGCAAGTATCTTAACCACTAAGCCATCTTTCCAGCCCCTCATTTCATTTTTTTTAAGGATGTAGTATGGAAAATTTATAAAAGGTTCTATTACAGAATTAATGATATCCTGGAAGAAGGACTTTATAGTTTTGGGAAAGCAACTAGCAAAAACAGGGAATGGGGCTGGAGAGAAGGCACAACAGTTACATTTGTTTACTTATAAAGTCTGACGGCCTGGGTTCAATTCCCCAGTATCCACATAAGTCCGATGCATAAAGTGGCACATGCATCTAGAATTTGTTTCCAGTGTCTAGATGCCCTGATATACCCATTTTCTCTCTCAGTCTCATTCTCTCACACACTCTCCACACCTTTTGCTGCTTATAAATAAATAAAACATTTTAAAAATCAGGGAATGTCCTAGAAGATTACAACTTTAAGGTAATTGTATGAAATACAAAAAAAAAAAAAAAAATTTTGCCAAAAGATGTATACCTTTCCTGAACTTACATTTTCTGTTACCTCCTTTTTATTGGATATCAAGATAAAAATAATATCATTATGCAAAATAGACAGAAAGGCTGAGACCACCTTGAAAGAATATCACAAATCTGAATGTTTTAAATAATTTTTAAAAAATATTGTAAAATAATTTTTAAGATGTATTTTTATTTATTAGAAAGAGAGACAGTGAGAATGGGTGTGCCAGGGCCTCTGGCCACTGTAAACGAACCCCAAAAGCATGTGCCACCATGTGCATCTGGCTTATGTGGGACCTGGAAAATTGAATCTGGGTCCTTAGGCTTCGCACACATGTGCCTTAACTGCTAAGCCCATCTCTCCAGCCTGTAAATAATTTAAATGAAGCAGGAATGTTGCTATTCTATCTAAAGAACAGAGACAAATGTAGTCCTACTCAATTTATTTTCTACAGATCCTAGACCAGGAGTTGTGGATCATGAGCTCCTTCAGATTCTCCATTGCAGAACCATCACTAGTATTACCACATAGTCTGTCTTTAAGTCAAGAGGATTAAAGAAGTGGGGAATAAAGGTCTAGTGTGGAGAACTGCAGGATACATACAGAGACATGTCATCTGACACCAACCACCATGTCGGAAAATTGAAACTGCCGTCTTTGTTTTGCTACTATAAATCACATTGCCCAGATAATATCAGTCATTCTCACTGAATGTCTGATTCCTCACTGGAAGACAGGCACAAGACTTCCTATCTTATATCAAAGAAATGCAAGATATACTGATTCAGCAAATATGTGGTGAGAATAGTGCTTATTTTGTTAGTTAATACCAAAATAATCATCAAAAGCATTAAAAAGAGTAATAGTATAATCTATGTTCTACAAATTCAACTCACCATGTTTCGTGCTAAAGTAACAGTTCCCCACATTACTATTCCAGAGGCACCCAGAGCAACGGTTTCACCAACTGTGTTCACAAGGTCTTCCTGGCAAATGAGACAGAAAGAGTTAGCAGATGGGACAAAATGTAAGCATTATACACAAAGCCATAACAGCAAAGCTAAGCATGCTGATCCAGGAATCACAATTTAAATTTGACTATCCTATATCATTTACCCAGTCATTTCCTTACTATTGAAAAACAGAGACTATTAATATTGAATGTTTCAATTACTTTTGCTGGCAGGATCAGTTCATATACTATCTGTAATCTATATAATTCTTCATAATTGCTAATAGGTCAGTTATGAAAGATTAAAAATGTTCTCCTTTTGCCTCTATTCAATACATAAAACTACTCATATGTAACTTCCTAAATAATACAGAAACTTTTGTTTTGTTTTGTTTTGTTTTGTTTTGTTTTCCAGGTAGGGTCTCAGTCTAATTCAAGCTAACCTGGAATTCACTCTGTAGTCTCACAGTGATCCTCCTACCTCTGCCTCCAGAGTGCTGGGATGAAAGGTGTGTGCCACCACACCTGACTCAGAAACTTTTTAAATGACATAAAACAGCTAAATTTCACTTCCTTTAAAAATAATAGGGCTGGAGAGCTGGCTAAGCAGTTAAGGCACTTGCTTGTGAAATCTAAGGACTCAGGTTCGATTCTCCAGGTCCTATACAAGCCATATGCACAAGGTGGCCCATGCGTCTGGAGTTCATTTGCAGTGGCTAGAGGCCCTGGAGTATCCATTCTCTCTCTCTCTTTCTCTCTCTCTCATTGACTCAAATAAAAATAAATAAAAAAACTATTTTTAAAAAATGATGATAAATTTCCAGGTGTGGTAGCTCACACCTTTAATGCCAGCACTAGAGAGGCAGAGGTAAGAGGACTGCTGTGAGTTTGAGTTCACCTTGAGATTATATAGTGAATTCCAGATCAGTGTGGGCTACAAGACCCTACCTCGAAAAAAAAAAAAAAGACAATTAATTCCACTAAACACCATTTGTGAACACATTTTCATAGCTGTCATGGCTTGATTTACTCACCTGAGTAAGAAACTCAAACAACATGTCACTGAAAACTGGACGAGTATAAACAAACACTGGAAGTGGGTTTTTAGGGTTTGGAACTTTAGATATCCTGATGGCCTCCTGCACTCGGCCGCGCACATAGAGTGCCGCCCTTGGATTCGATTTCAGGTTACTTTTCAAATAGATGGATGGGTAAAGGGCAGTACTTTGATTCCACAACCAGCCGAGATCATCATTTCTTTCCTTTTCTATATCAGGGCAAAATCCATTGTAGTCGGGGTCATGAACTCTATGGTTATAACAATCAGGAAAAAGATAATAACCCCATAAGTGGTTTGGCCGAAGGGCTTTTCCTAGTTTTAAAGTATCTTCCATGAAACTCCTTCCTGCCCTTTCAAATTCTTCTTTGGCTAACTTTGTGGCTTCTGTGAGATCAAGGTGTGCATTGTGTTGCTGGACCAACTCAATAGACTTATTTCTGTAATTATCCTTAGGTTTCCAATTTCTAGCCCAGGTAGGCCTCCAGTCTTCCCAGTCAATGACAGCCAAGCCCACATCATCTTTGGGAATGTAGTATAAAATGTCATTCCTGGCTTTTTCCAGATGGTCTTTTAAAGACCCCAACTGAGGGATTCCACCATACACACTTTTTTGTGAGCTGTCTATGTGAGGATAGTAACCAAGTCGATCAGTGTAAAATAGTGTGACACCCTGCCCTGTGAGATCTTTCCTGGGGCTTCCTTTTAAAGAGAAGATGCTGAAATCTATTTGCTCATTATACTTTCCCAGACACTTTTCTGTTGGAGCATTCCAGGCCCAGAGGAAAGGAATATTTGGGATAAGTGGGGGTGCCCTAAAATCCAGAGTCAAGCTGCATGGAATCAGCAGGAAGAACAACACTGTATAGTACACTTGACTAGACTCAACAAGACTCTTGAGAAAGAGGCACTTGAAGGTGGACTCTCCCATTGCAGAAACCAGTTAGTACAAAATAAATACTGATTTCTTCTTGCCAGATTTCTTGTCCAATATTTGATGTCAGAAGTGAACCCAGAAGAAAGAATCAGAACAAAGAGGTATGATGGTGGCTTTACATTGGAGTACTCTTCTCATTTCACGTTCAAGGGATGTTTCCCAAGTTGCATCGTCTTTTGCTGAAAAAAAAAAAAAATATATATATATATATATATATATATATATATATATATATATGCAATACTGTCATTCTGCATTACTGTATCCATGACTGTAAGATTTACAAAGTTGTCAGCTTTATGTGCAGAGTTTGATTCATCTTAGAAGACAAGTTTTTTTTTTTTTTTTTTTTGAGAGACACAGAGAGAGGGAGAGGAAGACAGAGAATGGGCACACCAGCAGCCTCTCAGCCACTGTGAATGAACTCCAGATGACTGTGCCCCCTTGTGGGCAAGTGCGGCATTGCACCCTTGCATCACTGCATCTGGCTAAATGTGGGACCTGGAGATTGGAACTGATATCCTTAGGCTTATCAGGCGGGCCCCTGACCTACTAAGCCATCTCTCCAGCCCAAGACAAGGTTTTTAATTGTGTTAAAGCCAATGAAATTATTTTGTCTTGTGTATGTAATACACTTTGTAATAGCCCTTGGATCATGTTCCCTTCTTCTCTTAAGCTGCTTCTGGTCAGGTGCTTGTTCCAAACTTGTTCTGTCATAAAAATTATACAACCACTTGTACATGCCTAACTCTGTAGTGTTTACTACAACATATTGAAAACTTATAAAATGAGAAAATTCAAGCAGTAACTTTAATACCCAATGATGCATATTTCATCTTGCTAAAATTCATGTAGGTATCTGAAGCAATTATTAAGCCATTGAAGCAACAGGTAAAAGATGTTTGCCTAAATATTTGTCTAGTCAAAAAGGATACTAACTCTAAAGTAAGGTATGCAGAAACATGTAAATAAATGCATGGATAAGGAAAGAAAGAAAATTCAGATCTATTAAAAAATTCTTACTTTTGTGAGCAGTATTCATATATCTTTTCACCAAATCTTCATCCCCATCCCATACACTTTTTTTTTGTTTTGTTTTGTTTTTTGGTTTTTTGGTTTTTCGAGGTAGGGTCTCACTCTGGCCCAGGCTGACCTGGAATTAACTATGTAGTCTCAGGGTGGCCTTGAACTCATGGCGATCCTCCTACCTCTGCCTCCTGAGTGCTGGGATTAAAGGCGTGAGCCACCACGCCCAGCTCCATACACTTTTTGAAATAAGATGAGCAAGTAAAATAAAATGCAGAGCTGAACACTTGTTGTCCAGCACAGGTTTGAAACAGCGCTTCTCTTCATTATGGAAAGGAAAAGGACCATAAGCTTCCCACTGTGTCTGTACTAGTGCTGCCTTGCTTAACTTATGGAACAGGAGTTAGTGATAGGTTGTTGTTTTTATTATCGCATACATTTAAATCAAACAAAATGATGTTATTGGAAGGCACAATTGTTTTTCTTTGAAATAAGGAGAAAGAAATTGGGATAGAGAAACCAAACAAAAAGAAGCGAATTTCAGGGGCTGGAGAGTTGCTCAATGGTTAAAGGCACTTCCTTGTAAAGGCTGTTGGCCTGGGTTCCATTCCCCAGTACCCACAGTCCAGCCAGGTGCACAAAGAGGTGCATGCATATGGAGCTCATTTGTAGTAGAAGGAGGCCCTGATGTGCCCATTCTCTTTCTCTCAAATAAATAAGTATTTAAAAAATAAAAATAGGGGCTAGTTCTGAACAATGGAACACTCAAAAGCAATAGATTGTTACTAGAAAAATTTCAGTGGGATACCTTCCAGTGAGTTATTGGCCAGGGAGGTCACAGATACCCCAAAAACATTATAGGCCATTGTCAAGGCCCTCGGTTTCCCACCAGGAATAGATGGTAAGACCCTATTGCTGAAGATTTCACATACTTGGGCTGCAAGCTCACTGAGGAATCCTGCTAGAGCTGAGCTGAAAGCCTCCTCCATGTGGACCAGCTGACAGAAAGCTGGGAAAAGCTATGTGGCATGCAGTTCAATGGGAGAGAGAGAAAATACCAGTGAAGATACTCAACAGTGAACACTACAAGCTTTAAATTTGGCCAGCCAGGCCATGAGCCAATGGGTGCAATAGTGGCATGTCTGCTATGGGAGAAACCAGCTGCTCTCTAATTGGACTGGAGGCCCGCTCCATGGGAGGGAATACCTCCCTGTTACTGAAAACCTACAACAGGGGTAGTCATGAGCTCTAGAGGTGTAACGTCTCCTGGTGTCTGGCTAAATGTTTATGCTATTCTCACCAAGCTGCCCACCAAGCTCTTAATGTCCATACCTATATATTAATGCTACTCTCACTTTTGGTTAGAGAAGCTTCTCTTTTCAGATGGCAGTGACCTTGGGATAACTCAGAAGATACCATGATGCTGAGAAGAAAGGACAGAGGAGTGCTCACCCCTAAATATCTCTAACACACCTTCCAAGCCTCAGGGTCCATTGTGGAAGAGGGTGTGGAAAGAATGTAAGAGCCAAAGAAAGACTAGGACTCCTTACAGCATGCTCCTCTAGACGCAAAATGGCCTGGATATCCATGACCTCACAGAACCTGACACTACCTACACAAGACCATCCTAATAGGAGGAAAAATGATCATGACATCAAAATAAAAGAGAGACTGATTGGGGGGGGGTATGATGGAGAGTGGAGTTTCAAAGAGGAATGTGTGGGTAGGGAGGGAAGTACCATGGGATATTGTGTACAATTAAGGGAGTTGTCAATAAAAATAAAAATAAAAATAAAAATAAAAATAAAAATAAAAAATATATAAGGGCTAGAGAGATGGCTCAGCTTGCTTACAAAGCCTGACAGCTCGGGTTCAATTCCCCAGTACACATGTAAAACCAGATGCCCAAAGTGGCACAAGCGTGTGAAGTTTGTTTGTAGCAGCAAGAGGCCCTGGTGTGCCCATTCTCTTTTTTTTATGTTCTCTCTCTCTCTCTCTCTACCCTTGCAAATGAATAAAAATATTTAATAAAATAAAATAATAAATAAAAAGAAACAAATTTCTTAGCTTAATAGTTAGCTTTTCTTTACAAATACTTGATTTCCTTGATAAAGCTTTCTCTACATAGATTCCTAATGATATAAAAGAAATAAGCATTATAAAGAAAAAGAAATTGGTCATTCTGATACAGATATGGAGCAGGGTAGCTTCTTCCTAATAGGCAGTCAGCTAGGGACTGGCTCACAGAAGAAACATGGATGGTGCTTTGCCTGCCAGGACTAGAATTCAGAAATGATCCAGACTCTTATACAAGATGGCTATAAACATTAACCTCTTGATGCTTCCTCAGAAAAAACAACTTGCTGTTTCTTCCCCAGTTTTGTCCCTTTGGGTGGACAGTTCCTCAGTGTTCTACCTGAGCCCACCAGCCAATCAGGTCCCTGCCTACAAGCGAGCCTAGTGTTTAGAGTCATGATAACCGGATGCCTGATTTATATAAATGGACCTGAGAGACATGTGTAAGCCCCTCCTTCCCTTCTTCTCCTGGTCCCCAGAGGCTCCTGCTTTGGGGAGAGACTGTTCCCTAACAGAGAGATTTTTCTGGTTTCCTTTCCCCCTTCCTATCCTGGGTCATCTTTTGGCTTGGGCATTTCCCTGCTCTACTTTCCCTATCATCTTAACTCTCCCTAAAATCAATCTCTTAAGTTACCTTTGTCTGGATCCATGGTTTCAATTCCTTGCTAATATGGACAAGAATTGGAGACTTGAGAAATATTCATGTGGGAGTTTTAATCCCACACAGAGCTCTCTCCTGCACTGTCTTCAGAATCTATCTTTCTGTTATTCTTTATTGATGTAACTATTGTCTCAATGAAGTTAACACTGTATTCATATAGTTTTTTACCATTAAAGTTATTGATTTTTAAGAGAATTTTTAATCAAAATACAAAGGGAAAAATTTCAAAAAAAAAACATTGGCAGGTACTGATGAAGACAAGATTATGTCTCCAATGAAAACAAGAGACGTGGGGTAAGGCAGAGGAAAGAGGATAAAGGTTTAAGTCATCCACAAGCCACCTCCTCATTTTCCATTGCTCTATAGTTCCCAAAACACCTCAACATGATAAGGGCACAGTCATAGTACTAAACAAATGGCCCTTGGGCTTAGGGAACCTCAGGATCCAGAAGGCAATTTCAATATAGCTAAATTATCTACATAACTTTTTAAAAATGAAAATTAAACCCAAAAAGCCCTGGGAGCAGCAAGCCCCAGGTTGATTGTCCTCTCCCACTAATCACATTTGCTATGAAGTACTACTGAAGGAGGAACAGGAGAAAGTTGGCTTCTTTTAAACAGCTCCCAAAGAGGGAGCCAGAAGATGCCACCCCGCCTTGGCAGGATTGAAACTCGTGTCTTATCCAAGATCTTCCACAATGGCTATAGCATCCCCTGCTTCTGCACAAGCTAGCTCACTACGTGGGTGGGTGGGCTAGCCTCTGGGCCAGCCCCCTTGAATCTGCAAATCAATCAGGTCTTCACCTTACATACCTGAGTCTGATGAAAACATCTACTTTTAATTGACTATAAAGGCTTGTCCACTCAGATTTCTGCCCCCTCTCTGCCCTGCGACCTCTGTCTGGACACATGTTAGTCTGGCTTTCCCCCGGCAGCCCAGCCTGGCTGGGTAGGGAAGAGCAGAGCACTTCTTGGTCTGGATAGCTTTCTTCTTGCCTCTATCAGCGCCGTGCTTTAGTTTACTCTTTCACTTTCACTACATGTATGACTTTTCTTCCATCTCTGAGCCTACCACATGTGTATTTCCTCTAAACTTGACATCTACCACATGGGTATTTCCTCTAAACAATGGGCCTGCTGCTACCTGTGTAATTTCTCTAAACTCGGGGTAACCATGGTTGTAGCTTTCTTTACTATCCATTTTTCATCTGAATTTCCTGGTCTCTGCTTTGGTACTTTGCCTCTGCTATTCTTCCTTAACCCATTATCATTTAATGCTTAACTTTCTTCCGTGTGGGTTCAGGGTGACTGGACATTACTTCTAAATCTCTCTGCATGGGTTTCTAAAGCCTGCCTTTCAAGTGCTTGTGACTCTATTCCAACCCGTTGCTAGATGGCACTTTCTTTTAAATGAACTATGCTGTGCCTCCCACATGAGGGCATGTTTCTTCTAAATTTCTACACCAGCTTCTAGATCATGTTTTCTATGTGCTTATGAATCTGCTCCAGCCTTTTCCTAGGTCCCAGTTTCCCTTAAATGAACCTCACAATTTATGATTTCTCCCTAAATGAACTCAATAATTCATAATCTATCCTTCTTGAGTCCATTTTTATCAATTCCTTGTTAAATTTAGGATAATGACCTGACATTGGCGTTCATAAGTTTGGGAATCCCCTCACGAATCCCCAAATCCTGCATCACTACAGAGTTCCTTACTTAACACAAAGACTGACATCTATATCCAGTTCAAAGTTATAGGAAGCTAATCTGAGTGCTGGACAAATTTATAAAGACTGGCATAAAGGCAAAAGCAAAAAAAAATGTGCAAATTTCTTCTGTTAGAGCAAAAACTTATGCTTTTGTAGGAGACAGAAATTGGCTAGTAGTTTAGCAGTGACAGGACCCCAAAATGAATAGCATTCTCCTTGGCTTTGTGGAAATGTCCTTGAGCCTGTAGGGGGAAATCTAGGTCATTACACTTTACTACAGGCCAGAAAGTCAGAGGGTCTCATTTTTCCTTATCTCTGCCCCCCTGCCCCAGAGTCCTTCCATTCTCTTTTGAGAGGCTCTTCCTAGAGAATTAAGTTTTCTAGAAAGATTGACCCTTCCCAGAAGTCTTGACCCAAGACAGCTGACATCCAGACTAACTAGCGAAACCAGGTGCTCATCAATGGGAGTCACATAAAAATCCCCACCTAAGTCTCAAGGTGGACTTCTCAAGGCTCCTCTGGTCTCCCTGGGCAGGAGCTCTGCCTTGCTTCCTTCTCTTATATTTTGGGCTTGAGGCTCTCTTCTCCTTATGTTCTGGGCTTAAGCCCCTTCTCTTCTGACCCTTATCCTCTGGTCTGTGGAATTCATTCTTTGAATTCATAAGACAAGAATTCAGAGATATCCCAAAATTATTGGTGTGTTAGCATATCATGTTGGTGCATTGACAAGGAATCCCAAAATCCTGTATCATTTATTCAGGAAAGAAGTATAGGGTATTTTTTCTTGAACCATATTTTATAAATAATTTGGCCACAAATAGATTCACAAACTTGATTTGACAAGAATAGTTATTGCCATTGGAGGTGGCATTCCATATCTATTATTTTCCCTTTATTATTATTAATAAATAATAACTATTAATAATAACTATAAGTATTAATAATAGTAATCACTATTATTTTTAACTTTCCCTTAGTTTCTTGTACCTTTGTCCTTTATGAGTTTTGCCCCAAATGTGCCTTGAATTGGTGGAGATCCTCAGTGTTAATAAAATTCTAATCTTTTAAAAAATATATTTTATTTATTCATTTAATTGAGAGAAAAAGAGAGAGGAATAGGCACATAGAGAGAGAGAATGGGCATACCAGGGCCTCCAGCCACTGCAAAAGAACTCCGACATATGAGCTACCTGTACAGCTGGCTTATATGGGTAATGGAGAATCAAACCTGGGTCTTCACAGGCAAGTGCCTTAACCTCTAAGCCATCTCTCCAGCCCTGAAATTCTAATCTTAAACCTATATCATCACTATCAGGTGTAATTAGATGCCAGAAGCACTACTCACAAATTAAAGACATAGCCTTTAGAAATGTGACACATTACAGGACTCTCATCCTTTTTCCCATAGCTAGGACTATTTCCCTAGTAGACGGAAAGAAAAAAGACAACTTACATATGAAGTAAAAAAGGGTTTTCCTCTAAGGTCTCAGCAAGTCAGAAGTTGTTGGAAATCTACTAGCTATGCAGTTTTTAACTTGCTGAATAAGAAAAAGGGCAGCCCTTTGACCAGACAGTGGGAGAATTTTGCAATGTTTCTTTATGATGGCATAGGGTAACCTGTATGTCTGTGAGTGATGTGGGCCCCCGTGCTTGGTGCTTTAATCTTGATAAATTCAAGAGTGATATGGTAGAGAAGGTTAGCATGCTATAAACCTTTTTATTAGCATTTGAAATAAGTTTCAGAGCCCAGTGTTAAACCAAGCACCCAATGGTAGGGTTTTGTTATCGTTGTTGTTTGTTGGTGGGTTATTTTTGTCCCCCCACCCCACCCCAAGTAGGTCTCCCTCCATCCCAAACTGTCCTGGAATTCACTATGTAGTCTCAGGGTTGCCTCAAACTTACAGCAACCCTTCTGCCTCTGCCTCTGCCTCCGGAGTGCTGGGATTAAAGGTGTGCATGCGCCACCATGCCTAGCTTCCAAATGCTTCCCAATGGTGGTTGTTTTGTTTATAAAGCATTTTAAATTACTGATAGATTTCTATATTATAACACAAATGAAGAGTGAGCCTTAATGCTCAGTTTTCCAGAAACTTTAGTATTTACTCTACAAGTTAAAGTAATTTCTCTAAAAATAGGCTTCTCCCCCACCCCTTTGGCCCTTTTTAAACTTATTAGTCTCTAAAGACACTCCATGTTGAATTGATGCAAATCTGAGAGTCTGAAGCTAGAGACTTCATATGAGAGAAAACACGTGCTTGTTTCTTTTTGAGCCCGACTTATGTCACTCAGTATAATATTTTCCAAAACAATTTATTTTCCTGAAAATTTGATATTTTCATTTTTTTAACAGCTGAATAAAATTCCATTTTCTATGTGTAACATTTTCATTATTGATTCATAAGTTTATAGACATCTGTGATGGCTCTGTTTCCTAGCTATTGTGAATAGAGCAGCAGTGAACATCAATACTTTAAGGAGAGGGGACAGTAGAATACAAATAATATGAAGGAGCTGGGGCAGGGAATATTGAGGCTGAAAAGAGGCAGGCATGAAGAGAAAAGGTAGACTTACAAAAAACTTAGGCAATGTGGAAAAGCCATATACTACTTTGCCAACCAAATAAAAAAATTTAGCTTGAAAAATAAGAGAACAAATGGAGGTTCCCTGTAGAGATGAATAATGCTGTTTCCATAAGCCATAGGTTATTTAAAAAGTATTAGTGTGAGCTGTTGGACATAACCCTATGAGCAGTTTGATCAGGAAAGCCTGAGATGCCCCTAAATTGATATAGGCTGTTGCCATTGCTCTTTCAGTTCCCATCATAACTGAATGCTAAGATACTATTGTTGAGGACATTACACACTTTGGTTGATGGACAGAGAGAAATCAAGCTGGAACTGAGCTTGAAATTTCGTTTGTTCCTGCTGGCTAGTTTTCATAATGCTAGAAGTTGTTATGCAGGCTGCTGAAGGAGACAAGTCATCAAAGGTCTCACCTAGCAGTAGACCCTGCCTATTACAATACTGATATTGCCAAACAAGTTGTGCCTACTGGTAAAATAGTGGCATGACTGTTAGGGGTAACCAACTGTTCACTGATTGGAGTTGAGACCTGTTAGGTTTTAGGGTTTACAGTGTAGGGCCAGGACTGGCAGTTTTGGATGTAAGAGTTTATTGTAATGGAGGAGAGGGAGAAAGGGTAGGGGCAGAGAGAACAAGACAGACAGAGAGACAGAGAGAGAGAGAGAGAGAGAGAGAGAGAGAGAACAGAATATGTGGGATCACATTCACCTGAACAAATAGAGACAAAAAGAAAGTGAGGGTCAATGAGGAGGTTTTACAGGGAGAGGAGAGAAACTGCTGTATGTGGGGATGGGTGGGGGCGTGGGTGGTCTGTAGAAATGTTGGTTAGGGGAAGGTGGCCTTCTCTCCTCTTAGCTCAGAGTTAAACTCAATTTCCATACCAGAAGGCAATCCCAGAGTCCCAAGGTCAGCATGACCAGGTGGTAGAGGAGAGAGATCAGGGCTGCGTACAGAGCTCTGAGAAGCTAACATTCTAGCATCTTTGTTATCAGAAAAAAAGAACAGAGATAATTTTTGGAAGAAAGAAAGGGGAAACCACATGAGTTGATAGCATGATCATATCTCTGACTGCTTCAAGCTGAAATTGAGCATTGTGCTGAGATGGGAGATCTAACATTTCAGAATGTTTCAGTCAGGTGTGTTATTGGACCAGGATAAAACAGTCCATGTGGCATACTGAGGTGGTCTGGAAGAATCAAGTTAGCAGAGGGCTAGAGAGGAGCCCATTAATATAAGCATCAAAGCGGTGATTGAGGAAGTAAGAATGGGTATTTCTGAAATCATTTGGAATTGTATCTGCCAAAATAAACAGCCACATGGCTAGGTTTATCCCTAGGCTCTGTTATAGATGATGTTGAACACACAAGGAGGCACCTCTCTAGAAAAGAGCCATCGAGAAAGAAACTTCTAGATCACATTAATCTTTGAGCCATCAAAGATATGCATATATCTATTTGTGAATTTTTCTACATGTGACATGACATCTTCTGGTGACAGAGCATAGTAGTATTCTATTTAAGGTTAACAGTAGCAATAAATGGCAGATAAGGAAACCAGAGTCATGCACAGTGGTGTACTCTTTAGTCCCAGCACTCAGGAGGCTGAGGTAGGAGGATTGCTGTGAATTTGAGGCCAGTCTGAGACTGCATAGTGAATTCCAGGTCAGCCAAGACCCTACCTCAAGAAACAAAACAAAAAGAAGGAGGAGGAGGAGGAGGAGAAAGGATCCAGGAGTGTTGTCTGTAGAAGTCATTCTTAATTTGGATAAGAAGAGTTAATCAAAAAGTTTGGATGCCGGGCATGGTGGTGCACGCCTTTAATCCCAGCACTTGGGAGGCAGAGCTAGGAGGATTGCCATGAGTTCGAGGCCACCCTGAGACTACATAGTTAATTCCAGGTCAGCCTGGGCTAGAGTGAGACCCTACCTCGAAAAAAAAAATTTTGGAAAAGGGCTTAAGAGATGCCTTAGTGGTTAAGGCATTTGCCTGCAAAGCCAAAGGACCCTGGCTCAATTGCCTTGGACCCATATAAGCCAGATGCACAAGGTGGTGCATGCTTCTGGAGTTCGTTTGCAGTGGCTGGAAGACTTGGCATGCCATTCTCTCTCTCTCTCTCTTTCTCTCTCTCTTTCTCAAATAAATAAATAAATAAAATATATTTTAAAATTTTTGAAAATATGAAGGTTTGGCTTTTGTAAAGTAGGAAGTTAAAGATGCATGTTTATTGACAGCTTAATTATAATTAAGATAATCCCATCTTGGAAATTTTAAAATTATTTAAACATTAAAGAATTTAAGGAGTTAAACAACCTCAAAATTTTTATTTATCCGGTTTAAAAGTTCTTTAGGTTAGTCAGTAATATAGACAGCTCATAGGATTTATTTAACTGGTACAGAGTTCAAAGAGGTCTTGTGTTTCAAAGAATGAATAAAACTGTGTCAGATTGAAAAGGCTAAAAGCTTTTTATTAATCTTGATAATTTATTGTCAATTGTTTATATCATAGGAACAATGGAATTTTACATAATTTAGGCCCAATGTTATATATTAGAATAAGTTGTCTATTAAACAAATAAGTTTTAGCCAAATGGGAAAACACGTAAATCTTGACTTTTTTTTTTTTTTTTTTTGTTTTTTTGTTTTTTTGAGGTAGGGTCTCACTCTGGCCCAGGCTGACCTGGAATTAACTATGTCATCTCAGGGTGGCCTTGAACTCACGGCGATCCTCCTACCTCTGCCTCCCGAGTGCTGGGATTAAAGGCGTGCACCACCATGCCCGGCAATCTTGACATTTTTAAAGACTCATTTTCCTCCAGTAGTTGAAGCATAATGACATATTATAAAATGAGGATATTTGACTGAACATTTTAAAGCCAAGTTTTATAAATGTTATTATAAGCAGATCATTATCAATAACTAAATTTTGACTTTTATATGAAACATGTCAATATAAGAAATTTTATCAGCTTATAAAGAGTTGAGCCTATATTACATAAACAAGGTAAGAGAGAAAATACAGAAAACTAAACTCTTCTTAAGTTAACTCATTTTATTTCAGGCATCTTAAACCTTTTTAAGTCCCACAACCTTTTTACATTAACTCTAAGAATCTTTTAAACAACATACTTTAGTCTTCTAGTTTCTCTATTCAGAATTCTTTACCTAACAAAGTCCTTTCTGACCTAAAATGTTTCTTTCTTTTAACCTTCTTAAGTAAAAACTTACTTTATATTTCCAAGCTGTATCTCTTTTTTACTTGATGGTCTCTTTCTGTATCATTTCTCTTACTAGTATCTTGTCATTATAAAATGTAGACTTTATTTATAAAATGACACCCCAGGAAGCTCTGCTTGAAAGAAGGCATGTATATATTGTATGTCACAGTTATAAATATAGGCAGAACATATCAATAGTCCTGTGCTTTGTTAGTAAACCCAAATTTATCATTTCGTTACAGATTTAACTCACAGTAAGCATTTAGAAACTTTCTAAAAGTTTGACTTTTAATTGAATCTCTAAGGCAATTTTGAACCTGTAAAGATTAATTTTGGAAGTTTTTTTTTTAACCCTCAAAAACATTTATTGCAGTAAGCATTAGCAAGCATTTTTTAAATTTTTTAAATTATTTTATTTATTTTTGGAGCGAGACACAGAGAGAGACAGACAGAGAGGGAGAGGGAGACAGAGAATGGGCGAAATCCAGATGTGTGCCCCCTTGTGGTCAAGTGCGGCATTGCGCCCTTGCGTCACTTTGCATCTGGCTAAACGTGGGACCTGGAGTTTGGAACTGGCTTCTTAGGCTTAGCAGGCAGGCGCCTTAACCGCAAAGCCATCTCTCCAGCCCATTAGCAAGCATTTTTAAAGGTAAAAGTACAGAAATGAATTATTTTAAATATACTATAAACCTGTTTCTAGCAATTTAGCACCCTTCTAAAATGCATCCGTGTACATGTGATCATTTTCAAATCAGAACAGTTATTGGGCATAGATTTAGCTATGTTATGTAGTTTTTTGGACATGAAGCACATAAAGGTAGACTACTGGAAATACATGAACACGTACAATGGCTGCTCAGCCATACATATATACTATTAAAAGGAGAGAGACATTTTTCCTTAAATTTTTAGTTATGCTATACACTGACATGTGCTTGAGCTGACTTGATGTTTTTAGTTTTTATGAGTACTCATCTATGAGCCATTTTAGCAATATAGAAAATACATATGGCTACAAATACCAAATAGATTCTATAATTTTAATGTCACACTGCTATCTTGATTTTTTTTCTTTATAGTAATAAGTAATCTTAAAGACTGGGCAAGCAGTTTGAATACAAAAGCAACACTTTTTTTTTCTTTTCTTTTGCCTATGGGAAGACTCCAAGAAGTGGGAGAGGCCCGCATGCCTCTCTGGGGGAGGTATGGACCATGGAGTGGATGGGCAGGTCCTGTTAACTTACCTGCTGCTATAAAGAACAATCCACGTGGCCACTTCTTATGACCAGTAAGTGCAGGCCCACCTAATAGGAGAAAAAGTCCCCATCTTACCATGTGGCTGTTGATCATAAGTAGATTTCCTTGGGAAAACTAGTCAAGTTGGAAAACCTGAAGGTGGACTTAAGAGGCACAAAAGAGAAGACTATACACCAGATGGAGAACAGGTGAAAGGCCATGCTTAAAGGCCATCTTACTAACTACACTTGTAAAGAGACAGGTTAAGCAAACTTGGCCACAGTTTAAAATTTCACTTTTGAAAGAGAGAACAAGAGAGCTCAAGGTTGCTATTTGGTGTAGCACAGTGCAGGAGTGCTGTGGTATGAAACCTATGGGTCCTAACACTGGAGATGCCTTATTTCAGGAGGATCTGCAGCACGTTTGGGGATGAGGGGTTCTGGACTTCTGTTCAGTGGGGAGGGAGTATGAGAGGAAAGGCCCCAGGTGAGATGCAGTAAGCTCTAAGCTCTGGAAATGAATCAGGAAAAGTAAAATGTACAAGCATTCTTCTGGAAGTGTGAATCTATCACACAGAATGAAACCTCAAATTAGAGATGAAATGTACTTGCATAATCCCTATTGGAGCTGGGCATGGTGGTGTGCACCTTTAATTCAGGCATGCAGGAGGCAGAGGTAGGTAGATTGCAGTGAGTTCAAAGGCCACCCTGAGACTACATAGTGAACTGCAGGTCAGGTCAGCCTGGGCTAGTGAGCAAGACCCTACCTCAAAAAAATTAAAATTAAAAAATAATCTCTATTGGTTTCTGAGCAATGGGATCCCTGCCCATTCCAAAGGGGAACAACTGAATTAGTACTGAGATTTCTCTAAACATGGGTACCCCAGTGCCAGAATTCATCAAAACAAGACAAAAAATGGGCTCCTGTTGACTGTAAGGAGAATCCCCAACAAAAGGCAGAAGGAGGGAAAATGGAATGGGTGGAGCCCAAGAAGGAAGTTAGTCGTGAAATTACCTCCAATCCAGGGTTTGGGCACCATGTGCTAGATTTCATGGTCAGCAGTGGAGGACCAAGACTATCAGGCTTTGGATCTAAGACTTTGCTATTTTTTTGGGGGGGGGAGAAAAAAGGAGAGAGAGAAAGAAGAAAAAGAGGACATTGCACGCACCTGAAGCAGGATTGCCAAAAATAGAGTGAGTGAAGGCCAAGGAGAGGGTTTTATGGAGAGAAAAGAGATACTGGTCTGTGAGGGAGGGGCCTTCAGGGGTGTGCTGAGGTGTGAGTTGAGGGAATGTGGCCTTCCCTCCGTTTAGCCTAGAGGTACACTCATTTACCATACCAGTAGATAGTCCCAGAGTCCAAGAGTTAGCATGCACAGGTGGTATCAGAGAGAGGGGGTGATGGATCTGGAGATCTGGGAGTCTAATAGTACCTGCTTCACAAGAGGGAAATCATGCCTGATACTGCAAACCAGGTGAACAGCCCATGGCTCTGGCAACCATAGGCTGTAGGAGGGGAACCCCCCATAGCTGTTTTGCTAACATATGTGTTGTCCAACTGCCTTCGAGATAGTTATGTCTGTGCCCATGTGCCCATAGACAGGTTAGTGCTGCTCTCAAGAAAAAGCTTATTTTTTCTACACTGGGAGTTGGTTAATGCAGAAGAGATTCACAATTAAACTAGTCAAAATACTGAAATAGGGCTGGAGAGATGTCTCAGCTGTTAAAGGCACTTGCTTAAAATGTCTGCCTGCCTGCATGCGATTCTCCAGTAAACCCATAAAGCCAGATCCACAAAGTGGCACAGGCATCTGGAGTTTGTTTGCATGTCCATTCTCTCTCTTTCTTTGCAAATAAATAAATAAAATATTTTTTAAAAAGGAAAACATGCTGAAAATAAGTGACTGTTGACAGTTCAGCCTTATCTGGGACATCTATGTCATTCTTTCCAAGGCTCAGGAAATACTGCAAGAGTGGATGAATGGCATGTAAGAGCTGGGAGGAGGGACAGGAATGCTCGGGAAGTCTGTGCTTCTGGCACTATATAGCCATGACACTCATGAACTCACAAGAGCTGTGGCTGCCTACATAAGACCTGCAATAATAAGTAATAATAAGTAAATAATAAGCAGTAAGACCAGCAACATTCCATCATGGATAAGGAAGGGACTCATGATGCCATTCTCCTTCCTGAAGAGCTAATGACAATGACTGGTCACTGGGGGAGGGAGAAATATTCTCCTCCATGGTCTAGCAGCTAGAAAGTGGTTAAAAGAAGGGCAGTTCAGAGCAAGTAGGGTGAGAGAATAATGGGAAGTGTATATGATCAAAATGCAATATATATGTGTGGATTGTCAAAGAACAAATAAGAGTATAATTAGAATTCCTGTTTTCAAAATGATAAAGAAAACCACATGCTGTCCTAGAAAAGCAATTGGTTTCTGAAAGGGGCTCTTTTCCTTAAGGAGATGTTATAGATAGATAACAAGGTCTGTGGACATGTGCTGCGATTTCCAAGTTCTCATGATCCAGAACAAGAAATTGGGTAAGAGCACAAGGCAGAAGCAGAATCTGTTTATTAAGGAAGAAATTACTTCCAAGAGAATAAGTGGGCCAGAGCTGGAAGAAGGTCAGAAGAAGCTCCATGGTGCCTGGGCCCCGTGGACTTGGATCATTGTAAGTTATTTGCACAGCTCACTCAAAAGCATGCTTTGTTACATAGGGGCCTTGGTGGGTATGGTTTCTAGTCTATCTGCCAACTTCTTTCATGTGACAATTTTTAAAAATATTTTGTTAATTTTTATTTATTTACATGACAGAGAGAAAGAGGGAGAAAGAGAGGGAGAGAATAGGCATGTCAAGACCTCCAGCCACAGCAGATGAACTCCAGATACATGTGCACCACCTTGTGAATCTGGCTTATGTGTGTGCTGGAAAATCAAACATGGGTCATTAGGGCTTTGTAAGCAAGTGCTTTATCCGCTAAGCCATCTCTCCAGTCCTCATGTGACAATTTTCCACCCTCTACTCTCCTGCCATAGTGAGAAAGGACAAGAAGAGTAACCAACTAAATTAAAAAAAAAAAAATCTCAAGAGCAGCTCTTAAAGTTAAATTTTATTTAATTGCTGTTGTGCAACATATAACATAATGTTGTGTAATAGATGTGGTTCCTTTAAAAGGACAGGTGTTAGTCCTATGGAGACTAGCCACACCCCTCTAGTTCCACCTCAACCCAGGGACAGTGAGAGAAAGCTGGGAGCCTGAGCAGGGCAGCAGCCTTTGACCATACTTTCTAATCCATCCTTACCTTCCCTCAGCCCCTAACATAATTAACCTGATTCACACCCACCATGTAGCCAGGCCTCATCTCTAGTTAGAGACCATTCCCCTTAAAAAGGTTATCAAAGTGAGCTGGAGAGATGGCTTAGTGGTTAGGTCTAATGATCTGGGTTCAGTACTCACCTAAAGCCAGATGAACAAAGTAGCACACACATTTGGAGTTTGTTTGCAGCAGCTAGAGGCCCTAGAATGCCCATTCTCTCCTCTCTCTCTCTCTCTCTCTGCTTGAAACTAAATAAATAAACAAAAAGGTTATAAAAGCAAAAATGTATTTTTCCCTAATATCCTTTCCTTTGTCCATCTTGAGAATTTCCCATCATAGAGTGCCTAGTATTAATAAAGTATTTTAAAAATTCCCAGCACTTGGGAGGCAGAGGTAAACTCCACATTTCAGTAACCCTACCTCGAAAAAAAAAAAAAAAAAATTCCACTTGTAACTCACCATTTGAACTGAGTCACATTCTTTATCAATAATTCCCACATATTCAGCTTATGCAATAAAAGTCTTGTCATCTATTATGTAATTAAAAAATAATCTACCTCAGAAGTAAGAAAATCAAATCTGGTTAAACATGAATTCTCAAATTGAATTTTTGAATAAATTAAACAGATATATAATAAAACATTAATATTATTGTTTTTAAAAAGCCAATACCAAGGGGATTTTATTGAAAATAAGAAAATAATTTGACTTATTCTTTTTTTTTTTTTTTTTTTTTTTTTTTGTGAGGTAGGGTCTCACTCTGGCCCAGGCTGACCTGGAATTAACTATGTAGTCTCAGGGTGGCCTCGAACTCACGGCGATCCTCCTACCTCTGCCTCCCGAGTGCTGGGATTAAAGGCGTGCGTCACCACACCCAGCTTAATTTGACTTATTCGTGGGAGAGAATTTCTTTCAAAAATATTTGAATAACATTTTATGGCCAAAATACTTTTATAGACCTCAGATCTCATGAAATCAAGTAGAAAAATATACCTGTAATTGTACAATTGGGACATTGTTAACCTTTCAGAACAACTCAGTTACTACTCAATGATGTAAGCTAACTGACTTAATTAAATGAATGAATTATTGGTCTTTGAATTACAGTAACTTAGAGTGATGTTTGTGGTAGTTTGAATCAGATCTCTCATAAACTCGTGTGTTTTGAATGCTTGATCCCTAGCTGATAACACTTTTGGAGGTGGAGGCTAGCTGGAGGAAGTATAAGGTTGGGAGCAGGCTTAGGGGTGTTATAGCCAGCTCCTCCTTGCCAGAGCTCAGTCCACTCTCTCACTGCTCTTGTTCACCTTCTATGGTAAGGAAGTATGTCCAGTTTCTGCTCTCCATCTTTCCCCTGCCATTATGAAGCTTCCCTTAGAGACTGTAAGCCAAAATAAAAACTGTTCCTTCCATCAACTGCTTTGGGTCAGGTGTTTTGTCCCAGCAATGTGAAGCTAAATGCAACAATGGTCAAAGTGACCTGTACAAATAGAAGCCCATCCCTCAAAAATCATGGATCTGTCCAGAATCTGCAACAAAAAGATCTAGACAATAATTAACATGATAGAAACTATGTTTTTATTCCAAAAAAATATTGTAATAGGAGAAATGAGGCCCCACTTTACAACTATGCTCAACCCCAGATACAACAATGAAAAGTAGAAATTTATACCAAGAAGCAAGAAAATGGAATCAGTAGACAGAAAATTACTAATGTGAACAAGTTTTTTAAAAAAGAGAAAAAAACCTTATTAACATGAAACTGTTATGTGGAGCTTCAGGTGGATTGATATCATAGGATTCTTGATAAAGACAGGCCAGTGTGATCACATAGCACGTGGAAGGTGCCTACGCCCCACAGGGTAATCTGATAAGGAGGATAAGGGAGTCTTGCTAAAATGACCTCGCAGGATTCTTACGGAAACTGGATTCCTATATAGTGATAGACACAAAAGCCCAGGGTTTGCGACCTAGTCGGAAGGAATGAGAGATGAGCCAGCTTAGAGTGGTCAAGAAAAGATTTTATCAGGCCACCCTTCTTATACTCTAAACAAGTTCATGAATTAATGAAATAAAGGAATTTAATGTACCTTGAACTTCAGCAAACTCAAAACAATAGACAACAATGACACTTCAAAGTGAAGATGCTCAAACAGAAGCCATCAGAAGCACATCACCCAGATGCCACGACACACAAGCATTTTCCAGCCATAGCCAAGCATGAGGCTGACACACCCAGGCATGACTAAATAAGCTGCCTGAATGAGGACTTTTAAGAGCCTCTAAATTCATGATGCTAATTATAAACATATTGGCTTTTGTTGGGATGCTCTTACAAAGCCAGTTGCCAAACCCCAGGCAAAGCTCAGGGATGCCTGACTGTGTCAATCAAACCAAGATGCTACTTCTGAGAAAACAATAGTTCTGAGACTAATGGCCATCACACTCATAGACAAGCAGACTTGGTACCAAGTCGGGTCAAATTTTAAGGACAGGGCTGGGGACATAACCTAGTAGTAGTGCCTTTGTGTAGAATGCACAGGCCCTGAATTCAATCCCCAATACATTAATAAAAAAATAAGGATAGCATACACCTTTGCGGTAAGCAGTGCAAAGCATACCTGGGTTTATATGAGTGGGAACTCCATAACACGGACTTGCTGTTTCTCTTCCCTTGACCAACTAGACTAATTTCTGATTTTGACTGCTGTCACAGCTGACTTCATTGTTACTTTTACATATAGAATCATGTTAAGGGTACAAAAGGGTACATGTTAAGGCTACATGTTAAGGGTACATGTTAAGGGTAAAACGTAAACAAAAATTACTTGTGGGTTTATAAATTTCCTTTGTCCAAAGGCAACAGGTACTCAGTATCATCAAGTGTCACTTACCACAGTAACCAATACTAAAGACCAATGCAATTAATGAAAAATACATTAGTTCACCATCAGAAGATAACATAGTGGGTATTTTCCTCTTATCTGACATCCTTGGCACCTACTGAAATGCAAGCCTCTAAGTGGAGCACTGATTTTTTCCCCCTTGGGAAAGAGGATTAGTTCAAAGTTTATTCAGTATGAACTTATCTTCTATACAAAGCTATATTCTGGAGTCTACTTTAAGGGTATGTATTCTGTAAAAATAAGACTATGGCTACAGTTGCCAAATATCTTCCCAGCATATTCATCTCTTTTTCTACTTGTAAGAAGTATGTGAGGACTGAGTGTCAGCCATCTTTTATATGAAGAGAGGGCAGATGATAGAAGAGGGAATAGACTTTGATGGGGGAAATGGGCAAGAGTGCAGCTTTCTCTGTGAACCTGACACCAGCACAAGGCCGAAGGAGATAGACACAGAGAGCACTCAACTCCTTCTAGACCAGATATCCAGAGACACAGAGACTCCCAAGACCTCATCACTGAAGTAGAACTAAAATGAACCCAGCATGGCTAGGGAAATTTGCAGAAGAGAGGGCAGAAAGATTGTTAGAGCCACAAGTTGGGTCATTATGCATAGAGACATTGCCTCTTCCCCGTAACTGATGGCTACCCCCACAATGTACTACCCACATTCCCCAATGAGGAGGGTCCCTTTGGAGGGGGGAGGACAGGGAGGAGGCTATCAAAGACACCAACATGAATGTAAAATTTATATATATTTATATATAAATTTTAAAGAGCATACAGAAAAAAATGAGAGAGAGTGTTTGAACCCTGGATGCTATACTACTGATGTTAAGCAAGATATGTCCACTCTTGTAATAGAGGTATAACAATTATGGGGGCAACCGAGTGCTTTCTAATTAGATTAGAAACCCTTTCTACAGGGGGAATCTCACATTTGGCACTGTAAACTCAATCAAAAGTCCATGCTAGGAAGGTCTAGGCCCTAGTGGGGAAGCTATTATTGTTTCACTAAAAGGACATGATGTACCTATAACACTGACTTCTAAATATTTATGATTATGCACATAGATTAGTGCTGCAGATCAGCTTTGATCAAAGAAGCTTCTTTTGTAGTGGCCAGCAGAGTCTAATAAACTGGTTAAGAGTAGAGAATAAGAGGCTATTAAATGGTCAGCCCTTAATGAGATATCTATATCACCTCCCCACCCCCACCACACACACAAGGCTCAAGGAACATTCTGGAAGAGGTAGCAGAGTAAAAGGTGGAGTGTCATTGAATGTTATCCTATAGACACAATATGGCTGTTGCACTTTTTTGTGTATTTGTATCTGAGATATGGGTCCATGTGTGATGTGTTCCTATGAATGTGTGTGCACAGATACATGTGTGAGTGAGTGTGTGTGTGTGTGTGTGTGTGAGAGAGAGAGCGAGAGAGAGACATGCAAATGGAGGCTAGAGGTCACACTGGGGATCTTCCTCAGTCATTCTCCACCTTATTCTTTGAGACAGGGTCTCTCACTGAACCCACAGCTCACCAATTTCAGCTAGACTCCCTAGCCAGCTAGGCCTGAGATGCCCAGCCTCAACGCCCTCAATGGTGGAAATATAGGTAAGGGCCACCACACCCATTGCACTTTTCCCACTGAGCCTTCTCCTCAACCTACCTGTTGCACTTTTCAACTCTCAGCAGCTGGGATGACCTGCACAAGATTGGGCCCTTCATCATTCTGTCTTGGAGTCAGGAAGGACTCATAAGGTCCTGCCCTTACCTGAGGATTTATAGTCAGTTAATGATTGCTGGGGCAGAGACACTTGGTAAGTTGTCCATGCTCCTGTAAATAACCCTTCACCAGGGTCCAATAAGTATCCTAATCAAAATTACTGATTTTCAAAAATATATATATATATATACATATACACATACATACATACATAGGAAAGGGACTATTTGGTTAAAATTTAAAAAAACACCAATGGGAGAAGGACAACAGAGGGTAATGAGGGTTAAATATGATCAAAGTACTTTGTATACATGCATTTAAATGCCATAATGATACCTATTATATATAATTAATATATGTGCTAATAAAAACTTAAAAGAAGATAATTATTACACTGTGGGACTCAGTGTGCTATATATTTGAGCCACAGAATATGGCAAAATAGTACTTCATTGTATCATAAATTTGACCTTTTACAAACTAATATGCTCAGTATAATAGACATTAATTAGACATTTAACTCTAATTTTGTTCTTGGCCTTAGAAGTTAAAAGGCTTTGGGGGAGGGTTATTTAGATCATTTGTGTCTTGTCAGTCAAGTATTAAATACATTTTGAAATAACAAAATGCAGCCAGGATCTAAAATATAATAAGCTGAGCATGGTGGTTCATGCTTATAATCGCAGCATACAGGAGACTTGAAGTAATAGCATTAGCAGGAGCTTGAGGCCAACATAGAGAGATCAAGGTTAGCATGGGCTACAGAAGGAGGACTTGTCTCGGGCTGGAGAGATGGCTTAGGGGTTAAGGCGCCTGCCTCCTAAGCCTAAGAACTCTGGTTCCAATCTCCAGCGGTTCCAATCTCCAGGTCCCACATTTAGCCAGATGCAAAGTGATGCAAGGGCGCAATGCCGCACTTGACCACAAGGGGCGTACACACATCTGGATTTCATTCGCAGCAGCTGAGACACTGCTGGCGTGCCCATCTCTGTCTTCCTCTCTCTCTCTCTCTCCAAAAAAATAATAAAAAATAAAAAGTTTTAAAAAACAGAATTTCTGTAGACGCATATGGGTTTAAGATGCCCCTATTTAAAAAAAAAAAAAAAAAAAAAAAAAAGAAGGAGGACTTGTCTCACTAACAAAATAAAAAGGAAATCCCAAAGATTTCATTATACACTTGAAGGGTTTAAACTGTCTTAGGTGAAGAGTAATTTCATGAAAAAGGCTCTTGGAGTAATGACCATGACACCATTGTGATAGGGCCTCACACCTCTCATATCAATCACTTGCCCAGGTTTTTCAATTTCTGTTCAATCTAGAGGTGTGTCTTTCCATGACACAGGTTTTCCCACCAAAGCTTTCTACTGAAGTATTTATCTCTGATTGCCAGCAAGACTGCTTTCAGTATACCATAACTTCTTAGAAATGGTTCTTATCTTTATGCAGACTTTGGCTTTCCATTTGAAGTTCATCATTATTTTCTCTAGATTGTAAGCTCAGTATTGAATCCTCAGTTTCTAGAAATGTCCTTGGTGCACAGGAGGCACTACATTAGTTAATTGAATGGGTGGACAATTAAGAGTATCCAATTAACACCTTCAATAAGTAATTTTTCTTGTTCTTAAGTCTCACTGAATTGTTTTGAGTCTTCTACCTAAGCACAAGCTCACCCCTTGGTTAAAACCCAATTTATTGGGTCTGGAGAAGATGGCTTAGTGGTTAAGGCATTTGCCTGCATAGCCAAAGGAACCTGGTTTGATTCCCCAGGACCCATGTAGGCCAGATGCACAAGGTGGCACAAGGTGGCACATGCATCTGGAGTTCCTTTGTAGTGGCTAGAGACCCTGGTGCACCCATTCTCTCCCCCCTCTCTACTTCTTTCTCTCTATCGTAAATAAATAAATAAATTAATAAATTAATTAATTAATCCAATTTATCATGTCTGTCTTGGTCCACTGGGGTATTTTGCTAAAATATTATAGACTGAGCAACATAAACATTTTTTTTCTACAGTTATTCAGACTGGAATTCAAGGTGCTGTCTGATGTCTGGGAGAACTCTCTTCCACATCAAGGTTCCTAACATCCTCATTCATAGGATAGATTGATGGAACAAGCCTCCCTTTGTCTCTTTTATATAATAGTATTAATTCCATTTGTGAGGTCACTAGCCCCCAAATGGCATCATTTCTAAATATCATTGTGGGGATTAAACATATATATGTGTGTGCGTGTGTGTGTGTGGGGGTGTGTGTGTTGGGGTGTATTTGTGTGTGTGTGTGTGTCTCTGTGGCATAAGTATTTGGACCAATGTCTTAAACATTAACAAGATGTACATTAAAATAATACTTATGTTTCTTAAAGATAGTTTCTTGGGCTAGAGAGATGGTTTAGCAGTTAAGGCGCTTGCCTGAAAAGCCTAAGGATCCAAATTCTACTCTCCAGATCCCATGTAAGCCAGATGCACTAAGGTGAGGCAAGCTCAAGGTTGTACATCCCCACTAGGTGGTACAGGCATCTGGAATTCGATTGCAGTGGCTGAGGCCCTGGTATGCCAATTCTCTCTCTCTCTCTCTCTCTCTCTCTCAAAATAAAAGAAAAAAAGTTTCTTTAGGCCTTGCATTATTAAATGGACATGAAGAAGTTATAATGAGCATTTGTAAGAACTAACTGAGTGTAACAGATTAGAGTGGGCTAGATGGGATAAAGTAGGATAGGATAGGAAGCACCAGAGTGCCAGGGAATGTAATAAGACTGTTATTTTCTGAACCCTTTCTAGCAGTTATTGGGTGTCAGGAAAACATATCTATTTTTCTCTTTGCTCTCACAACACATCTAGCACAGAATTATGTGATCTCAAAAGGTGTGGAAATTTCTCTTCACTTGCAAGCCAGCAATAAATGCTGTCTTTAGGGACAAGAGCTGGGTCTTCTTTACTCCAGTCTAATTCAACATTTTCCGCCGGGAGATAGATCAGATCTCACAGGCTAGTAGAACAGTATCCAGATTGTCCCTTCCACATTCAGGTGCCAGTTATCTGGCTATACATCAGGCTTCCCAGAGCACTGCACTATGGTTTGATTAATTTTCTTAAGCAACTTATGAACTCAAGGAAACAGATTTAATGCTTTATCATATAATACAAAGGACAGGGATGGGGAGATGCGTGAGATGAGGTGTGGGAAAAGTGGGGGCCAAAACTGCAGATTTTGATCAAGTGAATCTCCATCCAGAACTGTTGGGAGCCAGGGATAAGGCTTAAAAGTTAAATGCACTTGCTTACAAATCTTTTTGGCCAAGGTTTGATTCCCCAGAATGCATGGAAAGCCAGATGCACAAAGTGGTGTACACAGCTGGAGTTCCTTTCCAGTGGCAAGAGGCCCTGGTGTGCCCATTCTCTCTCTCTTCTCTCTCTCTCTCTCTCTCTCTCTCTCTCTCTCTCTCCCTCTCTCTCCTTGCAAATAAATAAATAAAAATATTTTAAAAATTTAAAAAAAAAACAGAACTCCACCCATTACACTACCTGAGCACTCTCCATCTTCCAACTTTTGTTTTTTGTAGTGATTTCATTACACAAGCATGAGGGAAGCATTGGCAACTATGTCAAAATGAGACTAGACAAGAAGGGTATGATCTCCTGCCCATGAACTTAGTCTCCTTGGGCAGCCTTCCTTCCTACATGGTGTGGGCAAGACATGGGAATCATATGCCCTCCTATCAGTCAGACAAGAGTGGATAATTAGCTCAAGCAGAGGAAGTACAAGGGAGAAAAATTTCTATTTTCCATGATTGTACCTTGCAGAGGGTTAGGAGCCAAGAACTAAGGATGAAAATCAAAATTTATGTATCATAAGTTTTCAGTAAAAATTCACATGTGTGTATGCTGAGTAACAGGATATATATATATATGTGTGTGTGTGTGTGTGTGTGTGACTTTTTTACTGTAGAATCAATCAAATCACTTTGATAGACAAAGAAAAAAAATCTCTGCAGTGTAAGACACCTGGATTTTGAATCCTAAAAGTAACCACTTCCTTAATACTCGACCTTAGGCAAGTTCCTTACTCTCCTAATCTCTTCAAGCAGAGTAGAATTATCTCTCTGAAGATTCCTTAAGGAATGTGTGTAAATGTGTAAACGACAGGACTGAAATATGCCATTAGTTAGATTACAGGCATCAGTAATGGCTCAATCTCAATGTCACCTTGCCCAAACTATTTAACTTCATTGTACTTTGTGTGTGGGGGTGGGGTGGGGTGGTATCTCTGTGTTTAGCTATAAAATGTGGGTCTAAAGAATTATTGCGACTGTCCTTTGTGACATTAAGACTTAATGACCAAACTCACGACTTTGGGCCCTGATAAAAATCTGGACTTCTATAATTATAGGACATAAATAAACAATTAGTCCTTGGAGATCTTATATCTAATAGCATCTCTAAACCTTCTATTCCTCTGCCAGTGGACATGGCAGGGACACGTGTGAAAAATTGGATGCCACAACTTGCTAATTATAAGACATAACTAAACCAGGTGTGGTGGCGCACGCCTTTAATCCCAGCACTTGGGAGGCAGAGGTAGGAGGATCACTGCGAGTTCAAGGCCACCCTGAGACTACATGGTGATTTCCAGGTCAGCCTGGGCTAGAGTGAGACCCTACCTCAAAAAAACAAAACCAAACCAAAACAAAACAAAAAGAAAGAGAAAGAGAAAGAGAGAGAGAGAAAGAGAAAGAGAAAGAGAAAGAGAAAGAGAAAGAGAAAGAGAAATAACTAGTATACATGGAACATATCAGACATGAAGAAATCACGGTCTCTATTGAATGGAAAATCTTGTCAGTACTTTCAGCCAAAAGATCAAGTATATAGCAAGAAATATTGAAAAAAAGCATGATTACCTTGTTGAGAATCTACAAACACCTGCTAACCATCTGCACCTTCATCATAAAAAGAGAAACTTCTCCAGGATTCATGTGAACCAGGGTCAAGCTAGACCCACGCCAACAGCCCCAGGACAACTGGAAAGCCATCTTTAGAGGTGACCTCATAGTAAGGATTTCTGAGCCATGCCCAAGGTCCTAGAAACAGATGACATCACAAAGTAGACAGATTTTCCCAAAACCACAGATCAAGAAATTTCTATATCTCCCTCCTCTTCCATAAGTGTAGAAAAATTCATTTAAAACCAAGCCTTCCTCTTTTTTTTCCCCTTGTATTGAAAGTCTAAATGGAGATTCCTCATCTTGATCCATCGTGCTATTCCTCAGATCTTTTGCTGGGGGCTGTCTTTCAAACGTGTCTCTTCCCTGTGAATCTTAGGTCAGGTACAAACCTGAGAGTGCTTTATGCAAGTTTTCAAAATTATTTTCATGTTGACAATCTCTCTGAATGCGAGTAATGTCATTAATTAGCTAGTATGAAATATTTGAACTAGTGCCCACTCTTGGCAGTGTGGCCTAGAGATGGATCTACTATAGAATGGATGAATGAATGACCATAAAGCAACCACTTCCTTATGCCTAAAAAAACTCCACAAAAGCTCAAGGACTATTTCTTCCTCAGAGAAAGATGTTGGAAGATAAATTTTCTCTATTAAACACAGACCCAGCACGTCACTTTTCCTAGCTCATAAAACAACATAATATTGTAGTATAACTGGTATTGGTCCCGTGAGCAGCACTGTAGACACGTCACAAAGATCACAAGTTCTTCTCATAGACCTTTATGGCACACATTTTTTTTTTTTTTTTTTTTTTTGCCCAGTCTACAAAAATTTTGTCTGGTTCACAGGCCACTTTCCCTTACTAAGCAACTTAATTCCACAATATTTACATGGGAAGACCAACAATTTCGTGTAAGTTGGCAAGATAACAAAGACAAGCCCTGTATTTGCCAGGGTCAGACTTCGCATCTCTCACGTCAAGTGTGTCACATCATGTGCTCCTCTTACAAAATGACAGGGCCACACGAAAAATGGAGGTGTTCAGCTGCCAGGACATAAGATACTCTGGACCTGGAAAAATGCAGGGTCCTCCCTGTGGTGGTTTGACCCAGGTGTCCCCCATAACCTTAGGAGTTCTAAATGCTAGGTTCTCAGCTGATGGAGATATGGGGATTAATGCCTCCTGGAGGTGGTGTATTGTTGGGGGCAGACTTATGGGTTTTATAACCTGCATCCCCTTGCCAGGGTTTGGCACACTCTCTTGTTCCTGTCGTCCACCTGATGTTGGCCAGTGGGTGATGTCCATCCTCTGCTCATGCCATCGTTTTCCCTGTCGTCATGGAGCTTCCCCCTCGAGCCTGTAAGTCAAAATAAACCTCTTTTTTCCCCCCAAGCTGCCCTTGGTTGGGTGATTTCTACCAGCAATGTGAATCTGACCACAATGCTCTCTTACCTTGTTAATGAACAGGAATTATGCTTAATGAAACGTTTTCAGTATATTTTTATCACTTTTATAAAATAAAATTTAAAAAGTAATAGATTATTTTATCTCAAAATTCAATATTCATAAAGCCTTATAAAGTCAGTTCAGAGTCATCTCACAATTGCAACTAAATTGATAAGAGGAAAGAGATATTGGGTACTATATCAAAACTCACATGTAAATAGAGAACTGCAGTTTTCACAGATAAATTTTGCACTTAAGCAAGTATGTGGATAAGCATTTACCTGACATACACAGTAAAGCATGTGGTACCTTCCGGTCAGAGTCAAGGGGGAGGAAGTCAAGGTCAGAATGGATGAAAGGTGAGACTGGAGGAGGCATCAGTCTATTAGGAGGTGTGTCCAGGATGGTGGAGTTGGACTTACTCTGTGGGTATTCCATGTTTGATGAAACAGGAAAGTGAGTCCTCTGTAAGCAGATATGGATGTAAGAAAGAAAATGACTTTGTTTTTCAAGGGGAAGTAGTAAAAGGAGGGGGGAATGTAGGAAGTCACTAAGATAACTCAAGTAAGAAGTATTAATTCAATAAAGGTATTTGGAAAGTAAACTTATATTACACTTTTTTTTTCATTTGGGAGCAGGTAAGGTACTGAGAATTGACTCTATAGCCTTGAGGATGCTAAACTTGCTGAGTTACCATTGAGCAACACATCTAAGCCTTTTACTGTTTATATTTGTAACATAAGTATAAATATATGTATTATATATATATATTTTTTAAATATATTTTTATTCATTTTATTTGCAAGTAGAGAGAGAGAAAATGAGTACTCCAGGGCATCTAGCCTCTGCAAATGAACTCCAGATGCATGTACCACTTTGTGCATTGATTTTATGTGGGTACTGGGGAATCAAACCACAGTTAGTAGGCTTTGCAGGCAAGTGCTTTAGCCACTAAGCAATCTCTCCTGCCCATATATATATATATATATATATATATATATATATATATATATTGAATATTTTATTTTACAACACAGTAGTGTCAAGCCTGAGAGAAAGGCACAGGTTAAAAACTTTTTATGGCTTTTCTATATTGTCTATATTAGATGCTTGGCATAGTTCATTTTTATTTATTTCATTTTACTTTTGGTTTTTCAAGTAGGGACCTGGGATTTGCTATGTAGTCTCAGGCTGGCCTCAAACTCATGGAGCTCCTCCTACCTCAGCTTCCTCTGAGTGCTGAGATTAAAGGCGTGCGCTACCACACCCACCTCCGTTTTTATATTTTTATATTTTATAAGCAGTTGCTTTGTTAGTTACCTCTTCTTTTTTCAGGAACTTGTATACATCATGTGAAAAAGCCAAAGCCCCTAACCTGTTAAGGAAGTGATTCCTGGTCTAAGAAGCCATTCAGGGTGTCTGAAAATGGAAAAGGACTGACCCATGAGTCACCTAAGGTCGCATCTTGCTGCCTGGAGTGCTCTGTGGCTGCCTCTGGGGATTTCCTTGTCCACTCCTAGAAAAGAGCAGCATAGCAAAGGGTATTTTCATTAGCACAAAGTTCCTAGTGCTTTCCCACTAGTTTAGAGACTAATGGAGAATCACAACCAACAACTGGCAATTTCCAATAAATGAAATTAAACAGAACACAGGTCTGGGCAATTTTATTTCGTTCCCAAGAGAATGGCTGTCCCCTTCCCTCCATTCCCTCCCTCAGGCTAAGGAGGGTTAGCTTTCCAAGAATGTATTAACAAGAGAGGCAAGACACCACTCCAAATTACAGCTTGTAGAAAAACTATGATCAGGGCAGAGGTAAGGATGCTCCGAGAAGGTCACAAAGGTGCTGGGTAAAAAGCACATTCAATGACAGAGTCCTTCAGTGCACTCTTATTTAGCTACCTCGGAAAGCACGTGTGTGTTCAGACTTTACAGTCTGCTAAAGGATTGCCTGCGCTGCAACTCGCCCATCTCCATGGAGTTCTGACAAGGATGACCTATTTCTATATTGCCCAAACACAAGGAGAAAAATCCATTTACTCATAGGTTATAGAGGTGCAAATAAGAAAGATGTTGAATAATAGAACTGTGTGCTTCAGTATGTATAAGCTATTTATAGTTGTATATCAATGTTTCTTTTTTTACAAAAACTTAAAAAATATTTTATTTATTTATTTGAGAAAGAGTGAGGCAGACAGAGAGAATGAACACGCCAGGACCTCTGCCACTGCAAACAAACTCCAGACACATGCACCACCATATGCATAAGGCTTACATGGGTACTGGGGAATTAAATCTGGGTCCTTAGACTTCATAGGCAAGTTCCTTAACCATTAAGCCATCTCTCCAGTCCAGTGTTTCTTTTTCTACTTGTCTTTCCATATGCGATCTAAAAGTTAAAAAAAAAAAAATTCCTGACTTGAAGAATGCAATCATCTAAAAATGTTATCATAATTTTACCTAACATATAATAAATGCAAGTAAAATACATGTGAATGTACAGTAATGAGTCTGGGGTTATTTGATTATTTTGCATGGCACTTTAAGTGATTTATATGGCTGAACTTCTTTAAGATTTCAGACAAGCATATCCCTGAGTAATTTGTTTATAACTTTCAAACAGAAATTTGTGGGCTTTTACTTTTAAAAATATCCTTGCTTTCTTCTTGAATATATTGATTGTTTAGTGGTTCTTAAGGAATGGTAACATTCACATGTTTTAGTAGCATATTTTAAACTATGTCCTGCTATAAATTTGTAAAGCATGGATGCAATTTACCTTTAGGAATTCTAATCAGGAATAAAATTGCTATTTGTGTCTTGATCATTCAAACATATTCAATGTTTTGTTTTAAAAGTAAAATAACTAAAATTTCACTTTATTGCATTTTATTTTCAAACATGCATATCATATGTGTAGCAGAAAATTCCAAAACTGCAAAAGACGATGAAAAGAAAACAAAAAGAGAATCAAATTGAACTATTCTGAAATATTTAAGTGCATTAAAAATATGTCAGTGCTTACATATTTTCTGTGAGAATGTGTGGTTAGAACATATTGCCCATGCTATCGCAAAACAAGCTAAGCAAGAAAGCCCAAGGACACCTGGTATCTTAGGAGTCAGAATCTTTGATGGAATCATGTCATTCATACATCTTGTTACTTCCATTGTGCATTGTGACTACATTGTGCGTGTGCGTGTGCGTGTGTGTGTGTGTGTGTGTGTGTGTTAAAGGTCTCGGAAGAAACTTTAGTTAGACTTTAGAGTTCTGAACATTGTTGGGACTGGTAAAGTCTATGGGAACTTTTGATGTTGGACTGAACACATTTTGCATCACATGCTAGCGATGAGCCTGTAGGGGATATGGGTGGAAGGTTGTGGTTTAAATGTGAAATACCACCCCTCATTGCCTCGTGGTTTGAACTAGTTCCCCAGCTGGTAGTGCTGTTTAAGAAGTTTATGGCAGTTTTAGGATATGGAGTCTCATGGAGGAAGAATTGTCCACATATCAAAGGTTTATGTCTCAAAGCTTTCCTCAAAATGGAGGTACCTGTTGTATTAGAATCCGATTGCCGATTTTGACATTGGTGCCAGGGCATACTGATATATGTATCCATATGCCCCAAATGGAGCCTAAGAAGCAGATTTGCCCTTTCATTCCCTTTCTTCCTGCCCAGAATCCCTAATCCATTATACAAGGGAGATGATAGATCTAAACACTTGGAAAGAGTACTTGAGACACAGGAAGGACTCCTAATGAAACACAGCAGTAAGGAAGAGACAGGACCAGCATCCAGTCAAACACATGGGAATCCAGAAACTCTGCACTCCTGATGGGAACACTGAGTACAGAGGATGCTGTCAGAACACATTTGCTAGGTTGAAAGGGAAAACGAAGCCAAAGCAAGGCAGAACCTTGAGCTACAGATGAGCTTTCCACCCTGTTCTCAAAATGCTCCCGTATGGATCGAGAGCTCCAGGAAGCCCTCTGTCGCATCCTTATGTAGAACAGAAAGTTACGGACTCGCTCTGCTCCACAGGGTTCTTGTGAAATGAAAGTTTTGCTGTGATCTTCAGGGGAGTTTCAGGGCCTTGGGAACTCATCCGTCCCTTTTTTTATGACATGGTGTGATCAAACAGAATTTGGGCAGACAGAATCTATCCTGTCTAGCAGTAACCAATGTCACTGTCATAACAGACCTATGTTCTCACATGGCATCAAACCTTCTGTGTCTTGGGACATTCCGGATCTGGAGAAATGCACTGACCTGTCCTGAATGTAAGAAAGGGACAGCAGGGGACAAGATTGATGGCTAAACATATCTCTGCCATATGGAGGGCTATGATACATTATTGAACATTTTTAAATGTGTGATTGGGGCTAGGGAGTTATTTAGTAAGTAAAGTGCCTGCTGTGCCAGCACAAGGATCTGAGTTTGCTCCCCAGAACCCATGTGAGAATGCTGGGCATGGTGACAGCTGTAATTCTCGCACTGGAGAGGTGGAGGCAGGCAGATCCATGGGGCTTGCTACCACAAGTCTAACCTACCTGGGAAGTTCCAGGTGAATTAGAAACTTTGTCTCAAACAAAAAGGGATAAGGTGTACATTTTCCTGAGGAATAACATCTGTAGTGGTTCTTTGGTCTTCATGCATACATGCACGTATGTATACATACCTGCACATGCATGAACACACACTCATATACATACACCACAGAGAGAGAGAGAGAGAGAGAGAGAGAGAGAGAGATGCTCCAGAAGCATATCCCTATAGAGTGGTCAGGAAACTATGAAATGGTCCAGATGGTAACTATTACAGACTGACGGCCATTCAGTCTCTGGCTGACATATTCAATTCAGCCGCTGCAGGAGACTGTCATAGGTAGTCATCAGAGAATGAGTGGTTGTACTCACAAAATGGTATTTCTAAAAGGATTTGGGCTGGATTTGACACAAGGGTCACAATTTTCCAAACACTAACCTGGCATACCCTTTCTACAGCTTCTGTAATGCCCAGTCACCTTCACGGCTTTTGGAAAGTCTATGTGCATACGCATTCATGCTTATCATAAAATGACTTAAAGTCTACCTCAAGTAAAATGATCACTAAATAAAAATCAATGTTTAAGACTAATATTACTCATAATTAAAGGCATCACCAGGGGACCTCTGTCCCTTTGGTAGGTTCTTGCTCTCATTGCTAAAAATATTTAAACATGTGTACAAGGAAGGAAACTAGAAGACAATATACTGTAGTGATCTTGGAAGCTGTAGGGATGAGGAAGATGGCCAGAGAAGAAGAGAGAAAATTACAATATATATATGTTTGTTTGTTTGTTTTTGTTTTTCAAGAGGTAGGGTCTGGCCCACGCTGACCTGGAATTAACTATGTATTCTCAGGGTGGCCTTGAACTCATGGCAATCCTACCTTTGTCTCCTGAGTGCTGGGATTAAAGGTGTGTACCACCATGCCCAGTGAAAATTAGACTTTTTACAGAGAACAAGTAAAAAGAGACTTTGGAGGACAAGGTGAACACATAAGAAAAGAAGAATCACATGCACAGGGCCTGGTTCCTCATAGTTGTTTTTTTGTTTGTTTGTTTGCTTTCGTTTTTTGAAAAGGTGAAAACTGTCCCTCCTCTTAGGATGGCCTGAGCCTTGGGCACAAAATCAATGTTCACCATGATGGGCTAACCAAGGCAGAAGTAGTTAACCTTAATGTTATCTGTTTTAGCCTTGTAGTCAGCTAAGAGTTGCTCTAGGAGGCCTAAGCCTTTGGATGTGTCTAAGACAGGAAGGAATAATGATTCACTACATGTACTTCCATAAGCCAACTTTATTAATTTTGTCAGGTCTGGCTCAGAGAGAACAGCTGAATTATTTACAGTCATCAGTTTGCCATTTAGCTATGACCAAGAAGGAACTAACAGCTCCTGTAGCTGTCAGTTGCCTCTTTCGTTTGTTAGCTTTGAGCCAGTTGAAAGTCCCTGAAATTGGTGCAGTGTGTGTGTGTGTGTGTGTGTGTGTGTGTGTGTGTGTGTGTGTGTTGGTGGAGGGGGTCAGGCAAGTTAAAGAACAAATTTCAGGGCTGGAGAGAAGGCTTGGTGGTTAAGGCACTTGCCTGTAAAGCCTAAAGATCTGTGTTTAATTCCCCAGTACCCAAATAAAGCCAGATGCACAAGGTGAAACATGCATCTGGAGTTCATGTGCAGCTTCTGGAGTCGCAGGCATGCCCATTCTCTTGACTACTGATTCTCTCAGAACCTGACTCTTACAGACCTTACTTTGCTACTATCGGTGGGGGGGAGGGGCAGGTTTCTTCTTGTCCACACACATTCCTGTTATTTTGGGGGTCTTCTCACTTTGTTACATGTATAATCTCTCTTTAAGCCCGGTGTCTGTTACTTTCTCTTAGTCTTTCTGGCCCCTATGAGGATGTGAAGGTGAAGGGGACGCAGTGCTTTGCTTTGCCCTCAGTGTGCGCATGTGCTTTCTCTGGAGACTCTCCAAGCCCCAGAGGTTTCTCTGTGAGTAAGGTCCGTCTGTGCTCTCCTCCCCCCTTCCAGTTGGGCAAGGGGGAGAATTCTCTTCTGGCTAGAGTCTTTCACTTCACCATCCCCTGGATCTTCATTCTCTTTAAGCTTCATAATTCATAATTTACCCTTCATAGAGTCCTTGGTTTTTAATTCTTTGCTAACAGAAATAAGAATCCAGAAGTTGGAGTTCACAAGCCTGGGCTCTCTTAGGTATTCATGGAATTTAATCCTTCTCTGGACCCAAAGATCCTGCATCAACAGTACTATTCCAAAGATTTTATTCTCTTCTTCCTTGTTGCATATGTACATATGACATCATTTTTTCAACATTTTCTTCTGCCTTCATTTAAGTTCATATCTATGAGAGTATTGAGAAAACAATTGTGTAATAATAAACTCAATTTCATATTTAAGCATTGGGTATATGAGAAGAACAGAAGTTTAAGAGCTGTGAAACCATAGATATAGGATTTAGGATTGCCTCTGTGCCAGTCTGGGAAAGCTGAGGTAAGGCTTGATTTTTAAACCACCTGTAAGGTATGGGACAGGAATCCAGAGGCAACCTGGGAGATTCTGCAACATAGACACCACAGTCCCCTGTGAGGAATCAGATGGTGACCTGCAGCCTGGCCTGAGCCCAGTGAAGTGTTCCATGCTCAAGCCAAGAGTTCGGTTTCTTTTAGATTTTCTGAAATTTTCAACTGTCTAGGAATTTTCTGGTCATATTTTCTATCACAATGGTGGAAATGAGGGGGACAAGAACTCAGCTGTAGAAGTAGGAAGGCAACACGACGATAGCAAACTTAAGTCCAAAGGCACTGGGAGCTAACAGGAAGATTGGGTAGCAGTGAAGCCTGGACAACCCAGGCCATTCTTTCAGGCCTTTTACACTCCCTGGAGCCTGCCTTGAGGATTTGCCCTTTGTCCTCCATCTCCTACCCATCACCATGAGGACATGGTTCTTAGATACTCCCATTTCAAAGCATGGGGGTTGTAGGAACCTGATACTGTGGAATGCTGTCTCCTGGGTACAAGAAGCTGTTACACGTAGGAATTCTCAGGAATTCATGGCAGCTGTTGATTTCCTTCACAGGAGGGAGCCCACTGATGTTTGATCGTGGATGTGAAGGAGCTCACAGGACCTCACTCTTTCCAGCCTAGCTATTGGCAGGTAATGCTTGCTGAGGAAGGGGGAGTCATGTTATTTAACCTAATATATCCAAAATGTTGTTGTTCCAGCATGTGAGCAATAAAGTCATTGAGAATTTTGCGAAGAAAAATTGTTAGGTACAAGGAACTATATGTATACTCCAAAAGCATTATTTTCAGGAAAGGTGCATGCTTATTTTAAATAGAATCTTCTTCACTACCTGCAAATATTTACTCTGAACTCAGCAAGGTTAATACACACTAACGTTTATCATTGTGACTGCCTGTAATCTGCTCCAGGAATGGCCGACTTTTCCTATACCTGCTCCTTGTTTCCATTTTCCATAGTACTCATGGTCTTCTGACATTCTACCTAATAAATTTGGTTATTATAATTTACTGTTTATTTCTCCACTAAAATCTTCTCAGAAAACTTTCTCTTTTTGTCACATTATCCCACTATGTCTAATAATTCCTGGCCAACATTGTAAATCAGTAACTTCATGTTGAATAAAATGGTTAGACCTAATCTTGCTGCAAAAGGCCTTCCTATGAGAAACTCTGACCTCTGGCAAGGCTGGAAAATCTTCCTGTTAACGGAGTCTGCTAATCTCCGTGTAGCATGCTAATAAATTCAGGTTTGCAACCATTACATTATATCATATAACTGTTAAGCTTCAGATTAACTAAAATATTCTACTTTTTCAAGCATCTCAATTATACATATACTTGTTTTATATACCAATATGTGAATATACATTTTCTTTTTATTTTTTGAGATAGGGTCTTACTCTAGCTCAGGCTGACCTGGAATTCACTCTGTAGTCTCAGGGTGGCCTTGAATTCATGTTGATCCTGCTACCTCTGCCCTCTGAATGCTGGAATTAAAGGCGTGCGCCACCACACCCAGCTTGAATATACATATTTATGCTAGAGATTGGGCCTAAGACTGGAACCCTGGGCCTTGTGCATGCTAACTATGACTCCTCACAGTTTATTCTTACTTCTATTTTTTTATTTTAGAGAGAGAGAGATGGACAGACCAAAAGGAGAGAGAACAAGAATTGGCACATCAGAGCCTCAGCCACTACAGTCGAACTCCAGACACTTGTGCCACCTAGGGGGCATGTACAACCTTGCACTTGCCTCACCTTTGTGCGTCTGGCTAACGTGGGATCTGGAAAGTAGATCATGGGTCCTTAAGCTTTGCAGGCAAGAATATCAACCACTAAACCATCTCTCCAGCTCTCCTAACAGTTTTTTTAATTTCTACAGATTTTTGTCCTTATGATTTAAAATTTTAAGATCATATGCCCCATCAACTTGAAAGAGTGTAAGCTTAGTGAAGCCTTCCAGCTTCAGCCATATCCAAATTGTAAATTTATTTATTTAAAATTTTATGTAAATTTGTTATAGAGCCTTGAGCTAATCACTTGTAGAACTTTCTTTTATTCCTTGTCCAGTCTTGAAACTTGGATTCACTTGAAATTTTCCAGCCCATATCTCATAATCACTCCTCAAGTATTTCAGAGGGGCTTGTCAAAAGTTCCACTGCCTCTAACATACATTACACTTATTTCCCAAATAAATGAGTAATATGTCTTTAAAAACAAACATGAAATAATAGGATAATGTGCCTGATATCAAATCTAACTTATGGTTCTCATGATTGTCTTATTCTTTTAAAATTTTTTTATTGATTTTCAAGCAGAGATAGAGACACAGAGAAAGACAGAGAGAATGGGCACACAGGAACTCTAAACACTGCAAACGAACTTCATATACATGCACCACTTTGTGAATCCAGCTATCAGTGGGTACTGGGGAATCAAACCCAGGTCTTTAGGCTTTGTAGGCAAGCATCTTAACTGCTGAGCCATCTCTTCAGCCTGATTGACAACTATTAGCCCCCACCTTTTTGTACCCAGCTGCCTCCTATAGAAATATGTCAATTAAATAACAGCTTCTTTGATGACTGGTTGGACTATAATTATGGCAGTCCAGATGCTTTGAACACTATAATTACACTGCAAGGAAGCTCCATTCCATCTGAGGAGACATTGTGTCTCTGGATGAAGCCGTGACTTCTGCAGTAGGAAGACTTGCTCCAGGCATGACTATTTCACACAGCATTCATCAGCTCCAAGAGACTTAGCTTCAGATCTAACAAGTGACAATGACCTCTGCATGGTCCTATCAATCTTACAGCTAGCCCTAAAGAGATTCTGTGTGTGGTGCACTTCTCCTGCTTTGCAGAAAGAAGGCTTTGCACATGCCAAGCCTGTGATTGGTGAAACCAAAACCTGTGCACAGAATTGGCCCACTCCTTTTCTGATGATATAATCCTGCTGTTTATTAGTGTTTCTAGGTCAGTAGAAGACCTAACTTTTGTGCATTCTTGCCTCAACAAAAAGCTTACCCAGGGACTGGAGAGATGGCTTAGCGGTTAAGGTAGTTGCCTGAACAGCCAAAGGACCTCAGTTCAATTCTCCAGGATCCACGTAAGCCAGATGCACAAGGTAGCACATCTTTTTTGTTTGCAATGGCTGAAAGCCCTGGCATGACCATTTATTCTCATTCTCTCTCTCTGTGTGTGTCTCTCTCTCTCTGCCTCTTTCCCTCTCTCAAATAAATAAAAATAAAAAAACATTTTTTAAAAAAGCTTACCCAAAATGATCTATTTTTTATTGCCTACTTGGGGTCTTTATTGAAAGTAGAGGTGGAGCAAGCTGGTGATGTAATGAACAGACAAAACCACAAGGATTTCAGCCCTAGAACTCAATAGCAACAGTTAAAAGGTAACTAGAGATGGGCTCCTGAGGGAATAAGTTACCAAGGGCTACTCACTCAGTGTCTATAAGGCAGCTGAAGAGTTACAGGAACATACGAGCATACAGAACACAGAGACAATAAGGAATCCAGCATGTCCAGAATGTTGACAAGGTGGGTGGTTGATTAGTGACAGAAAACTGAAACTACAGAGAGAAAGTAGTGGCAAAGAAATGTGAATGAAACGTGAACTGTGAAGAGACTGCAAAAAATTGGGCAGAAGTCCTGTGGACCATGGCCACTGGAAAGTTCCAGACTGCCATGAAAAGCTAAGAGCTAAGGGTGCTGTTACCCAAAATTCAGAGCTGTAATAGTAGCAGCTGGGTACAGGGTCACTATCCCTCAAATCCAGAGCAATAAGTTTCTAATTTCAAGTAGAAGAGTAAGTCTCTGGCATTGAAAAGTCAGGAGCAAAACCCCTCTAGTTCTCAGAGCCTAGATCCAGAGACCTCTGCAATGAGCCTCTAACTTGAAGGACTTGGAGCTATTATGTCTCTGACTCTGAAAGCCATATGTCTCTGATGATCTAAGACAGAGTTATAAGCCTGTGGGTTTGAAAGTCTGGCCTATATGTTTTCAGATTTGCCAACCTTAATGGAATTATTCAATGCCTTCTCACACTTTCCACCCAAACAGTGCAAAAGAGCCCACAGCCATTTGTGACACTCATACCTTTTATTGTTGTTCTTGGACATGGCATATCACTTAGAAAGAGAAATAATGGATTTCATGAAAACTTGTATTCTAATGTTTTTATGTTGAGATGTATCTTACCATGAATCTTACAATTCATGGTGTGTTGTGATTCAATTGAGAGCATATCTGTTCTCAGTGGTATTTGAAGTGATGATGCTTCTTAAATGGATGGCACATTAGATCCAAGGAAATACGATTGGTACCTGTTGTCAATTCTTCCATTGTGCTTGATAGTACAAGCTTATCCTTCATCTTTGAGCTTAGGGCAATAAATAGAGGAGTTTGCTCACAAGGTGGAATCAGCTGAGCACATGTCTTAGGAACTACATAATTCTTTAGGACTGCAGAGACAATCAACAGATCTCTCCATACTGCAAGAAAGGGCAGTAAGAAAATGGAGCAAGAAGTCTGTGAGCAATGATAGGCTATTCTAAATGCTTAGCTTAATATGGGCACAAGAAAGTTTTGTAATAGATATCTGGAAATATTCTTAGTAAGTTAAGTAGATAAAAGCTTATCGCTGTGTAATTGCCTTTTATCTCCCTGCCTTTGGGAAACCTGCCTTGAATGGGAGGGAGGCTAACAATGAAACAAAGAGGTGAGACTATGACCCACATGTGCATCTAGGAGCAGCCTGCTCAGTGAGAACCAGGCATGAAACAGCCACAGCATAAAACCATGTGAACCACGGATTAACTACTAAAAGAAGGAAGCTGAGAGTTGTGGAGTGGTGCAATGGCAGAGCACAAAGAGGATCCCAGAGGTGAGTCCAAGTCCGGCGTTCTTTTCCTCTATCACTACACAGTGCATGGCTTGATATCTACGCAGAGAGCACAGCTTCCTTGAATCTTCAAAGTCAAGACTCTTGAGAAGGTTGCATATTATTTCAATATTCTAAGAACCCTAAGCATCTTCCTGCTCCATTTGATGGCTGCATTTCAGTGACAAGTCTTGGCTGTTCTTTTTCTTTTTATAGAAGTCCAGAACTTTTATTGAGCAAAATATATCTTACCTTGGGAAAGAAGTGTGACCTCAAGCATTTTCCTTTCATTTCCTGACAATTATTCAAAGAGGAATCAAAGCAAAACAAAACCAATTTAAGTGGCTTTCTCAAGACTGTGGCCAAAGTCCAAGATGATGAACATGCTTTGCGGTGGTCTCAGTTTAACGGTCACTGAACTGGATTTAAGAAAATCTTCCATGCATGGTGGCACACGCCTTTAATCCCAGCACTCAGGGGGCAGAAGTAACAGGTTCGCTGTGAGTTTGAGGCCACATAGTGAATTTCAGGTCAGCCTGGACTAGAGTGAGACCCTACCTCAAGAAGACCAAAAAAAAAAAAAAAAAAAAAAAAAAAAAAAGAAAGAAAAAAAAAAAAAAAGAAAATAATTTTAGCAGAAATAAACTATAGAGAAATATCTCGTCATAGAGTTTTGACATTTACATAATAATGGAAAATGACAATTTTCTCAGCTTTTATTGTATTCTACTAGTGTGATTTTAGAACATTAACAAGGGATAAAAGTTACTTCTTGTGGATAGGGGAGTTATAAGCATGGCCAGGGCTCTGATGTTGATTCCCAATAACAAAATAAATAAATAAATGATAGATTAGATGATAGATTGATAGACAGACAGACAGATAAATGGCACAACTTAAGTGAGACTATGACATGGGAGAGCAATGGTCTTTTCACTAAATGATGTTGCTTTAATTGTATATTCATCCAGGGGAAAATATTCTTGATACATTACTTTCAACATAAGAAGGAAAATTCTAGGTGGACTTCAGGTCTAAGCATGAGCAGTAAAACAATAATGCAAATAAAGCTAACTATTTTATCATCTAGATAATACCAGTTACTTGGCTCTAGACAAAGATTTTTAAATAAGCAAGACAATATACACTATTCTTACAGGAAAAACAACCCATCAATCAAGGCACACTGAAATTCAGAACATCTGGGCTGGGTTAAGAGTATCTGCTAGGTATTCACAAACCCTGAGTTCAATTCTAGTGGAAATATAAGAGCAGAAAAGAGAAATTAAGGGCATCCATTCTTAAAACATGATTAAGAGAGAAGAAGAGCAAACGGAGAAAACGTGTTGATGGACACAGGTTGGACTAGCACTGCTACAGGCCTCCTTCCTCCGGTTCTCTGGTATGTAGGCTATGCACTTCTCCCAGGTGTATCTAGGAGTGCTCTATTATGTAACTAAACACACACACTAGAATATTAAGCAATAATGAAAGTGAGAAACTACTATCAAAACAATATGAATGAATCTCACGAAAATATCATTGAAGGGGAAGGCAAGCACATAGAGTACACACTATGATTTTATATAAATATGTGTTAATAATAAGAAAACAAATCCAGGGAGATAGAAATCAAACAAGAATTGACTTAGGTGGAGAGGATGGGAACTAGTAAAGAGCATAGGTTTTACTGTAAGACGAGAGATGTGAGATCTATAAGCTTCAGTGTACACTTATGATACAGCAAAAGGCAATTATAAGGGAAGGAAACAGCTGTGTGTGGTGGCAAATACCTTTAATCGGGAGGCTGAGGTAGGAGGATTGCTGTGAGTTTGAGGCTAGCCTGAGACTACATAGTAAATCCCAGGTCAGCTTGGGCTATGGCAAGCCCTACCTTGAAAACACAAAACAAAATAATTAAAAAGGAATAATATATGATAGTAAGATCAACTATGAGCTAACAGAACTCTCTCGTGGAGATAATCGAGAATCACTGAATATATGCTGAATTAGTTACCTAAAATGACTCTATGCCTTTCTGGTTACAGAGGTCATTTGTTAATGTGCAAATCTTACTGCAGAGCAATGTGCTTTATTTTTCAAATGTCAAAAGGTTTTAGTAAGTGGCCTTTTAAAATATATCAAACTTCCTTGTTTATTTCATGAAAGAAAATGTAGAAATTTATTGAAAGTTTCTTAGAGATAAAGAAGAAAGGCTTACAGTACAGCTAACAAAACCCTGATTTTGAGCAGTCTTTTCCCTGACTTCAACCCCCCCCCAAAGTTCCACTATATACACAGAACCACTCATATGTTTCCTAAATCCTTGGTAACCTCTGCTTTTCTCCCTACCACTCTGGCTTTCTTTTCTCACCCCCAGCCTTGGTTCCTTCCCTCTGCATCCATTTTTATTTCTATAGGACTAACCTTATCCTTTTGCACTTTAATATTTTCCTGTCACTTTCAATGAAAGTAAGTGAAAGAGAGAGGAGGATATAAGGAAAATACAACAAAAATGTATTAGGCACATAGCAAAGACAATATTTTTATTATTTTTTTATTTTTGGAGAGAGACACAGAAAGAGAGAGAGGAGAGAAGAAGAGAGATAAGAGATGGGCGCACCAGCAGTCTCCCAACTGCTGCTAACAAAATCCAGATGTGTGTGCACCCTGGTGGGCAAGTGTGGCATTGTGCCCTTGCCTCACTTTGCATCTGGCTAAACGTGGGACCTGGAGATTGGGACTGGGTTCTTAGGCTTAGCAGGCAGGCGCCTTAACTGCTAAGCCATCTCTCCAGCCCTAAAGACAATATTTTAAAAATATTTTATTTGAGAGAGAGAGAAAGAGGCAGCTAGAGAGAATGGGCACATCAGGGCCTTTAGCCACTGCAAAGGAACTCCAGACACTAGTGCCACCTTGTGCATCTGGCTTTACCTGGGTACTGAGGAATCGAACCTAAGTCCTTAGGCTTTGCTGGCAAGCACGCTAAAACGACTAAGCAATCTCTCCAGCCCTGAAAGTTTTTTTTTTAAATAAAGGAAGGGATATTTATTGAAGCTTAGTCTTTTTTAAATAAACACTGCTAGGACCATTTTTCTGTGTGTGTGTGTGTGATGCAGTCCTCCAAGAAAAACAATTACTATCATATCTACCAGAAGCGGCTGCAACCACAAACAAGAGACTACCAAGATTGGGCCTATTAACATTCACCCTTAGAAGGAGAGAGTCAGAGAAAGAGTCAAATCCACACCTGACAGCTCAAGTAAACCCATAGCAGCTGTATGCAATGATGCATGAGGCCCAGGGCCTCGGTGGGAAAGTATATAGTGGATATAGAGAGTCTAAAGATCAAAAGATGGAGAATAGCACCTATCCTACCATGGGGAGGTTGTTATTCACGTTAGGGTGAAACTTTTCAGTGCATCTGCTTTGAGGTCTCTATGTTTCTGTAAACAAGCCCTCAACCATGCTCTGTCACAAAATCCAACAAACTCATTGGTTAACAAGGTAAACTGGTAGTATTGGCTTTTAGTTTGTCAGGGGTGCCCTGCTTGGTAGAACAAGCACCCACTGGCTCCTCCCCAGAAAAGAGTTCATGGAACTATCATCTATTCTGTTGCTTTTGTTTATTTGTATGAGTCAGTCTTGGTGTATACCTCTAGTTTGCCAAGTAACTAGGTCACGCAGCCTGGCCTCAAGCTCATGGTAATCCTCCTGCTTCCTGCACATAAGGATTACAGACATGTGCCACACCTCTGACTGACCAAAGATCCCCCTCTGAATCAAAGAGATGCTCTTTACTCTTACATTCTGATAATAGTTTTACAATCTTTTAGAAAAGAAGAAAGTTAATTTTTATAGTACATTAAGGGGATGCCCGAGCAAGACTCCGCTTCAATGGGAAAAACATAAATTAAGGGTTTGGTCCACTGATTCTCTGGGTTTAGATGGGTCCTGATTGCCTCTCCTGTGATTCCTCCCTCCGGCTCCCTCCATGTCCTTATGTAGGGCACACACACACCCTCCTCGCCCTTCTTAATGCCTCTTCTTTGAACTGCTGCACTGAATCCAGTGGGCTCATCACACAGTCCAGAGCATTCAGAGCATTTTGTCTCCCATCATAGAACATTGGAAACTTGCCTTTGTCACCAGTGACAGACTTCAGGTAAGAATGGTTTCTGTGACAAGGTGATGCCTCTGAAACTGCAGAGCAAGTGAGCTGCACAGGAAGAGGAGGGGCAGTGTTCTCTGTCACCACAGGTCTCATCTAGTCTGAGAGCACCAGGCAGACAACCCAATCTGGGGTTGCTGATGACCATGGGGTCCTCCTCCTGTACCTCATATTGCCATTGATGATGTTCCTTTTACTCAGCCCGTCCAGCTGAATCTGGTTCTCTACCTGCTCAGCGGGTGAATCAGTTCCAGCTGTGGCTGCTTCACTGGGCTGGGGTCCTGCTGGCCCTGCCTCTCTTGCTAGGGCAGCTTCATGGTCTGCTCTGAGACTGTCTTCTTATTCCTTTATAGTTTACCTCTTTCAACAATTAAACTAATCCTGAGCAGTGTGAGGAATGAGTCTTCATTCAGGGCTGGATTTTCCCCCCTGATTTCCTAATGTTTAGCTTTTAGCAAAAAAAAAAAATTTTTGGGGGGGAGGGAGACACAGAGAGAGACAGAGAGAGAGGGAGAGGAAGAGAAAGACAGATAGAGATGGGAGCGCCAGCATCTGGCTCAAACGTGGGACCTGGAGATTGGAACTGCTGGAGATTGGAACCAGCGTTCTTAGGCTTAGGAGGCAGGCACCTTAACCGCTAAGCCATTTCTCCAGCCCTTAGCAAGAATTTTATCACATACTTTGCTCTATGTATAAAAATAAAAATTATGGGCTGGAGGGATGGCTTAGTGGTTAAGGCATTTGCCTGTAAAGCCAAAGGACCCAGGTTTAATTCCCCAGGACCCACGTTAGCCAGATGCACAAGGGGAGCACTCATGTGGAGTTTATTTGCAATGGCTAAAGGCCCTGGCATGCCCATTCTCTCTCTCTCTCCCTCTTTCTCTGTCAAATAAATAAATAAAAATAAAAATAAAAATAAATAAATAAAAATTACTAGTTCACTTGTCTGACCTTGGAACTTTATATTTTCCATGTTTGTATATGTACTTAGTCATATGTATGGAAGCATGTAATGTACAGGTGCTTGTGGAGGCTGAAGGTCAATGTTAGATGTCTTCCTCAATTACTCTCCACTTCACTTTTTGAAACAGGGTTTGTCATTAAACCCACAGCTCACTGATTCCATGAGACTAGCTATCCAGAGACCTCCAGGGATCCTCGTGTCTCTGCCTGGCCAGTGCTTGCATTATAGGTACATGCTGGAAATCTAAATTCAGGTCTATAGCATTGGTAATGTTGGGTTGGAGTTAGAAGTAAAACATAGAGAATCAAGGAAATAATACAGCGTAGATTAGTCAAGGACAAGCGAGGAAGGAATCCCAAGAAAGTAGAATCAGTTTGGCCATGACAGGCACATATGTGAGGAGACAAGCTAAAGAGGCTTTATGAACAGCTCTGGGAATGATGGGCTGGCTCAAATGAGCAGAAGACACACATGATCAGAACAGCAATATCTAGAGCAACTCTGGAGAAATCCAAGATAGTGCTGGGAAATTTAATCACAGTTGTGGGAAAGTGGACACGGAGGAAGGCTAGGCTTTTGAGGCCTGAAGATAGACTCTTTTCTAATACATGTCAGTACTTCCAAACTGAGAAACCTGAGTTCTGTCAGACACCCAAGAAAGATTGTTCCAATGGGTAAAATAACAAAACATTCATGGCAGATAGAGCAAGACTATACCAGTGACAAAAGGGGACACAAGTCTATCACAAATAATGTCCCACGTTGCCATTGCAACCTAGTCGCTTAGCATTGTGGACCGGTGACGCTGTGTATCATGCCACATAGAGCACGATGGCCCCGCCAGTAAAGCTCCTCTTCAAGTTCCCCTAGACCTGTTTCTGATCATTTGTGTTCTAATCCATGGGTCCTGTGACTTATACGTTCAGTTTCAGTATCTCTATACTTACCCCGAGGTGTTGTGACACTCGGACTTTGACTCCTCCATTTCCTCCTTGTCTGGCATGACCTAGTCCTTTTTCCACCCCATCCTCAGATGACTTAGCCTCTTCATATGTCTGAATTTTGATAACTAGCCCTGTGAAGAACACCTGCTGGCCTCTTGGCCTCCTGCACTCATTGAGACCATTACATGGCAAGGTTACTGCTTCTGTTTTCTATGGCACTGTGTCCCTCTAACACTCAGCAAGTCAAACAAATATTTTCCCCATTGCTTAGAAGAAGATGAAAAGCACTCCATGTCGCAGGTGAGTTGTAAAGTTCCCACCCGGTTGTGAGAACTTTTGCTTCCCGTGAAGCACAAGTTTTTAACGGTTTAGCTATGTGTGCTAGCAGTAAACGTGGCATCCATGAAAATCCCTCACATCTAAGAGTTAGAAACACCTTCCTTCACCAGGCATGGCACGTGCTTATAATCTCAGCACTGGGAAATGGCAGACAGTAGAATCCGGGGGCTCACTGGCCAGCCAGCCAAGCCAAATTAATGAGGTACCCATGAGAGGTCCTGTTTAAAAAAAAAAAAAAAAAAAAAACAAGAAGGTGCAACACTCAAAGTTGTCCTCCAGTGCATGCATATATGCACACACACCCAACACACACACACACACAAACACACACCTTCCACAAGGAAGGAAGGGATAGAAATGACCTGCAATGTGAGGACCTGCCACGTACCACCCAGCCCTAGAGCAAGCAGTCGTGAATGGTGCACCTGTTTTCATGTTCCAAGTACTTTAAGACATAAATATTACATTTCCTTGTTCCATTTTTCTCACTGACAGCCAAATTGTTAATAGATACCTTAGAGTGTTGTAAGACTGGTCATGATAACGAAACTAAACTATAAGAGAGGGTTCAGGGAAAATGCTCTCTTGTTATTTGGCTGAATAAAATTACTTGCTAATTCCTATCTGCAAATATGCCTTTGAATGGATGACAGTGTAGTATTGAATATGTAGTTAATTGAAACATGGCTAAGGGATACTAAGAGAGGCAGAAGAGAACACCCGGATGATCCATCCATGTGACTTTCCATGTGACTGTCTTAAGCAGGAGACAGTCTCTGTCAGAAGTAGGAAAGGAGTCCACAGCACTTGCAGGATGGTGAATGACCACATGGTCACCCCTTATCTCCTCCAGAGTGATGGCTTGATAGGAAGTTAAGGTTTGGAAGCTCAGAGCCTAGTCTCCAGGCATGTTCCATTTCATTCTTTACCATGTACCTTCATAGAATAAATCTAAAAAAAAATTTTTTTCTAGAAATTTCAGCTATAAGGACTTGATAATCTCCCAGAAAATTCAAAAATGTAAACCACAGTTCAGTCAAGCTAGAGGCAGCTAGATGCACTGCTAGCAGAACAGGCTTCTCTGTCGATCACAGTGTGATAACATTCCCCCAAAGGGATGCGGAGGAACACAGGGAATTCCTACAAACCCCGAGAAGCAACTGACCTCCATTCACGGTGCCTTTACACCAGTCAGTGTTTGGTACGTGCTGATCTCCTCTCCTTCTCCCTCTTCTCTGAGCTCAGTTTCCTGAGCATACAAACAAGACCCAGGGGAATCACAGCTTTTCCTTGACTTAATTTCATGTGACCTTTCACCCTAATAGTTCAAGCGAAAGTATTTACCTTGAGCCTCACAAAAGCTTACCTATACCTATACCTCAAGCAAGGCCCTATAGCCCTGAGTCCCTAGGGGAAGCAAACTCACTCTCAAATGGGGACCCAATAGGGATATGTGTCACTTGCACACAGTTTGAGAAGCAGCTTATGTGAAGAAGCCAATCAAAGTGAGCTGGCCACCCAAGGAAGGGTTGGAGGGGTTTTAGGCAGAGAGAGGAATCTGCACATGGAACTCATTGGACAGAACCGCACATCAGTTGCAAGAGGAACTTGAAAACATGAAGGTAGAGGAAGACACCTCATTTAACTACTGGTCTTTTTGTGGCTATCTGTGCATCTGGGCTTGCCGCTTGACTTGTCGAAGCCTCAGTTTTCCATCATGGGAATCACATCAGTTTCTATCTCAGCCATGTAACAATGAAACGTGCATGCCAAGTGCTAGACAGTGAGCCTCCCATTAAGCAGAGGCTCCCCATAGCTCATCTCCCAGCATCACGACTGCTATTGCCACTGCTGTATATCTTTAACACAAGGGACAGGGGCTGTGTCTGCATACATGGAGGTTTTCTAATACTTGGATTGCATTCTAGACAAACATAAGAGAACAGGAACAAATTGAAGCCCAACCATTCTCCTCATTAAAAATTAGGATGTTTAGGGGCTGGAGAGACAGTTCAGCAGTTAAGGCACTTGCCTATGAAACTTAAAGACTCAGGTTTGATTTCCTGATTCCCACGTAAGCCAGATGCACAAAGTGGTGCATGTGTCTGGAGTTTGTTTGCAGTGGCTGGAGGATCTGGCATACCCATTCTCTTCCTCCCCCCTCTTCTTCTTCCTCCCTCTCTCTCTCTCTCTCTCTCATAAATAAATATTTTTAAATGAGGATGTTTAGGTGAATAATTTACCTTCAGTTACTTAAACAGCAGATTTAAAATTAAACCTGAGCTGCCTAGTCTGTGGCAATCACTGAGTCTCAGACTCGTCCATACTGCCACATTTCCCAGTTTTTAGTTTCTGTCTGGACTATCCTTTCTCCTGTCAACTTCATAAACTTCTACCCACTCTGAACTTCAGCTGAGGTATTACCAAGTAGATCTCTGTGAGGTCTTTTCTAAAGCTGCCAAAAATGGGTTTCTCACATCACTGGCTCACAATGACTCTCTGTGTTCAACTGAAGCTGTTGTTTATTGCTCTACACTAAGGCTCTTAATAGAATGTTCATGAACGGGCATCAGGGGGAGAGCTGGGAATCACACATGGACATGGTGAAGGAGAAGGAGAGATGGAGACGAGGAAGATATAATGGGAGATAAAGAGGTATATGTATGTGAGAGACGGCCATTTTTTTTCCAGATTATCTTGGCACACACAATGGTTTCATGTCTATCAGGAGCTGCTCCTGAAGACTGGCACTGTGGACTGCTCACTGTTGTCATATGTCAGAACAGCTCGCCATTGGGAAGAATTAAAGAACATATGTCCTCCTATTAGGATGCTGAGCATCTGTCTGTTTACTTCAAGATTGGCTTAAGCTAGAATTTGTCAGAGAACCTAACAGAGAAGAAATATGCAATATCCTTTGGCTCTGCTTTCTGCTGTGTGTGATGGAACATCAAAGCCCAAATGCTCCCTGTATGACAACATTTTCACCAATATGAAAAGCACAGAGCCAAAAATGCTATAAGTAGCATGACAGGTTTTATTTTTTTCTTCCAAAAATATAGTAGGACAGAATTTTTGTTTCAAGAAAGGCCAGGGCTGGAGAGATGGCTTAGCGGTTAAAGCACATGCCTGCAAAGCCTAAGGACCCTGGTTTGATTCTCCAGGTCCCACGTAAGCCAGTTGCACATGGTGGCGCATGCATCTGGAGTTCGTATGCAGTGGCTACAGGCCCTGGCGCACCCATTCTCACACACTCTTCCTCTATCTCTAATAAATAAATAAATAAATAAATAAATAAATAAATAAATAAAAATTACAAAAAAGAAAGGCCAGAGTTGAAAAAGCATAAACTTTACCAACCTTTGATCTTCCCTGACACAGGAGTCTAGTTTTAAAATAGCAACAAGGTAATTGGTATTTCCTCAAGTCAGGCATCACGGCTTACTCTCTTCATCCCAGCACTCCGGAGGTTGAAGTAGGAAGAGCACCACAAATCTGAGGCCACCCTGGTCTAGGAAATGTGTTACAAGTCAACCGTGGCTAGAATGAGAGCCTAAAAAAGAAAAACTTCGTAACTTTCTCATCACTTTGACCAAATGCCAGTCCAGAAACAATTCAAGGTTCAAAGTGACAGTCAAGAATAGCAGGTTAGGCATGGTGGCCGGAGCTTGAAGCAACTGGTCACATTCAGTCCATTGTGAGGAAACAGAAAAGTGAGTGCCCCTGTTGAGTTCACTTTTTCCTCTTTATACAGTTCAGGACTCCCAGCCCAAGGGATGGTGTGGCCCACTGTTAGGGTGTGTCTTCCCACTTCATTTAACCTAAACTTCCACATAGGAAAGACGCAGCGTTTATTTCCCTTGTGATTCTAGATCCCAACCAGTGGACAAGCTTTTGCCTTCACACTGGTGAAAGCCACGCATCCCAAAATGGGTCAAATATGTTAAATATTACTGCTTTAAGAAAGGGAACTTATCTAACTTTCATGAATTTACATTAGGAGGGCTGGAGAGATGGCTTAGCAGTTAAGGTGTTTGCCTGCAAAGCCGAAGGACCCTGGGTTCTGTTCTCCAGGACCCACATAAGCCAGATGCACAAGGGGACTCATGCATCTAGAGTTCATTTGCAGTGGCTGGAGACCCTGGTATGCTCATTCTCTCTCCGTCCCTCTCTCTCTCTTTCTCTCTGCCTCTCTCTCTCAAATAAATAAATAAATTAAAAAATACTATTGAAGAGAGCCATTTAAAAAAAAAAAATTTTCATTAGGACATCTGTGATGGAAGAATTGGAAGCTTCCTTATGTAGCCTGCAGATACCTTGAAAGATGAGCCCCTGTGTATCAAGTCCCTTCTGAAACCACAGATCAACAACTTCCAAGAGTGGTAACATTTCTTTAGCAAATAAACCTCATGGGTGACTTTGTGACAAAACAGAAAGGCATCTGAGTTTTGCTGTTTAGGGGACAACACACTTTATGTAGAAGGATCTGGCCCCTGCTTCCTTTGGTCCTATTTGACTATAGCAAGATTTCAAATAAATGCTAAGGTCTCAAATCATAGCCTTTTCAATGTTTTCTCATGAAACAAAACCACTGCTTAAGCTTCTACTTTACCAACCTGTGATACAAAAATAATCTAGCCAGGCATAGTAGTGCATGCCTTTAATCCCAGCACTCAGGAGGCAGAGGTAGGGGATTGCTATGAGTTCGAGGCTGCCCTGAGAATACAGAGTAAATTCCAGGTCAGCCAGGGCCAGAGTGAGACCCTACCTGGAAAACAAAAACAAACAAACAAAAATTCTGGCACAGTGCAAACCTTTACAGAGTTCTTCTGCTCAGACAACCTTAAAATTGAGTCACATTCTCAGTCCTCCTTTGCTGACACCAAAGCATCTCCTTCCCTAAGGGAGAAACTGAGTGTTGTGAAGCCAGTGGAAATTAAGGGAGATAAATCCAAAGCAGACAGTGTTGAAATATCTTGGCATTGCCTTATCACAAGCCTGTTATGACACCCATAAAAATAAACTGATACTGTTCACTAAAACATACAAAGCTCAGCTTTCAATGTTGCTATTTAAAACAGAAAGTCTGAGACTAGAGAGATGGCTAGGGTTCAGTTCCTCAGTATCCACATAAATCTAGATGCACAAAGTGGTACATGTATCTGGAGTTCATTTACAATGGCAGGAGGCCCTGGTTTGTGGTTTCTTTCTCTCACTGTCTTTCTCCAAATAAATAAAAATATTTAAAACAGAAAAGCTTCAGAAAAGCACATGAGCTGCCAAGTTCAAGACCACTCTAACTTTGGCTTCTCAAATTTATGCCAAGGGAAAGATCTTTTTGTTGAAATTAACTAGTTAATTAATTAACTTATTTTGATGTGGAGCATTGAAGCCAAGACATGCTTGTTAAGCACATACTCTACCATGGAGCTAGAGCCCTGGAAGGTACATTTAACAAGACAAAAATGCATTTTATTTTCACACTATAAATTTCTATATTACCTTTTCCCTATTCTAAGCAATATTTCTGAAATTTAATTTTCCTGCAAAAATTATGAAAAATATATGATTCTTTATAAAAAGTATTCTGAGGGCTGGAGAGATGGCTTAGCGGTTAATGCACCTGCCTGCTAAGCCTAAAGAACCCAGTTCCAATCTCCAGGTCCCACATTTAACCAGATGCAAAGTGACACAAGGGCGCACTTGCCCACAAGGGGGCGCATGCATCTGGATTTCATTCACAGCAGCTGAGAGACTGCTGGCACACCCATCTCTATCTGTCTTCTCTCTCTGTGTGTGTCTCTCTCTTTGTCTCTCTCCAAAAAAAAATAATAAAAAAAAGTATTCTGAGCTAATCCAATGAAATAAGTTATATACTTAATTTTGTTTTTAATCTTATCTAAATTCTTTTGGTGAGAGAAGCCACACTTTCATCAAATAGCCAAAGTATCCATGACTCCAACTTCCTAAGAAAAATATCACAAAAAAAAAAAAAAGACTATCTTGAAGGAAGGGCCATTTTTTTTTTTAACCTGCCTACTCCTTGGAGCAAAGGAAGTGAGCTGACAGCCAAGAGTGACTGTCATACTTGTCATAACTCCCTGATGGTGCTGACAACAGAAATCAAGTTGGCTAAATGAACATGAATATCTGTGAATTCTAACCAAGTGTAACCTTTTCCATTTATTCCTTAGAAAGAGAACCTAAGAAAACCTTGCTGTTGAACATTGTTATATTTAAAGAAAATATGTTTGGGAGATGGTAGAAGGAAGATTTATATGTAGAATATGTCTCTTTCCTTGTGGCTCAGTTCTATATTATACTCATCAAAGTCAAAGTGTTCAATGATTAAAATAAACACAACTATGGTATTTATATTTTATGCGTTGAATGGCATCCTTTCGAAACCCACATGTTGAAGTTCTAAACCCCAGTACCTCAGAGTGTAGTTGTTGTAGTTACCATCTCAGTGCTGGGACAAAACATCCAATCAAAAGCAGGAAAAAGTGTGTTTTGGCTTATAGTCTGGAGGGAAAACTACATGATGGCAGAGCCAGGATGGCAGATCAGAGGCTGAACATCACTCCTTTCCATAGTAGGTGGAAAAATATTAGCCAAGAGAAAATGAGCTGAGCTCTGGCAAAGGGGAGCTAGGCTATAACACCCCAAAGCACACCCCTCAGCAACACACCCCCTCCAGCTAGACTCCACCACCCAAGTTGCCACTAACTGGGGATGTGACAGTCAAAGCACATGAGTTTATGAGGGACATCTGATTCAAATCACCGCATTCCACCTAATAGCCTAATGTGGAAAGTTAATTAAATGAGGTATTTAGAGTTGGTACTGATGCAGTATGACAGGTTCCTTATAAGAGGAGGGAATGTGGACGCAAGCAGGAACATATAGAGGGGACACAAGGAAGAGACAGTCAAGATGAACTGCTCAGAACAAACTATCCCGTCACGTCCTTCATTCTGCCAGCTGCTTCCCCCCACAGTTCCAGCCTCAGAACTGTAAGAAACCAATTTCTGTTTCTCAGATAGTCTGTGATACTTTGTCACAGCCCCCTAGAGAGCTAGCACAGCACTGCAGAATAAATCCCAACGGACCCAGGTAAAGACGGTGAATCAGGCTAAGGCAGCCCAGAGGAAACCCCCGGCACAGCAACAGATCTGACTTGTTAGTCCCTATAAGCACTTCCTGGATAGGAGGGAACTCTCAGGACCTGAGAGAGATCAAGAGCTCCAAGGCCTTAAGTGCTAAGTGTCGTAATTATTGGATAAGGTGATGTCTCTGGCATGAGAGTCAAGACTCATGCATTGTGTTTATTTGTTTATGTTTTGTGTTGTCATCCAGAAGTGTGGGCACCATGGATTGAATATGAAATGTCATCCAAAGACTCATGGGTTCAGTGTAGGGTCCCCAGTTGGTGGTACTATTTTGGGAGGTAAAAGGAACTTTAGAAACAGGCCTAGCTGGAAAAAGTAGTTCCCAGTCTCTCTCTGTCCCTGTCTCTCTCCTTCCTTCCTTTTACCATGGAGTGAGAAACCTCTGTCACTCACTCACTCACTTCTATAGACATGACGTCCTTCTTACATTGGGCCCAGCATCTTTAGGCAGGCAAGCCCAGGGGAGGGAGAGCACCACAGCTCTGTATTCTACTGGGCTTGAGCTGTACTCGTCCCCCTATCCTAACAATGCCCATGAAAACCTGGCACTCCCGTCTACATGAGCTGCAGCTCCGAAGACTGACATAAATCTCTGCATCCCAGTAACATAAGGACTAGTTAGTGAAACTTCTAGAATCATGAACTAAAGCAAACCTTTCCTTCCTCAAGTTATTTCAGGTATTTAGGCATGGTTACATAACATCTCACAGAGAAAATTACTACCGGAGAAGGGTCACAGGCTTATGTGCTAAATACCTGGTCCCTGATTAATGATATTGCACTGGGCAGTAGAAGAATCCAGAGTTGAGAGCTAGCTGAATGGAATAATTCATCAAAGGCACGGTTCTGAGATTATGCCCAGCCACTGTCCCTCCCTCCCTGTCTGTCTCTTGTACACAGTGCAGAGCCTCGTCCTCATCCACGGACACCTGTCTCCGTGTTCATCCTTGCAAAGTGATGGAGCCAACTCACCATGCACAGGACCCATGAGCCAAACAAATAATGATTTTAAATATATTTTATTTATTTATTTGACAGGGAGAAAGAGGCAGAGAGAGAAAGTGGGCACGCCAGGGTCTCCAGCCACTGTAAATGAATTCCAGATGCATGCACCCCCGTATGCATCTGGCTTATGTGGGTCCTGGAGAATCGAACCTGGATCCTTTGGCTTTGCAGGCCCTAGCTGCTAAGCCATCTCTCCAGCCCACTGAATAATGATTTTAGTTTATAAAATAAAGTGTGGGTGGTTTTTGATTTGATGAGATTGGGTTTGTGGACCTTTATTCACTGTTAATATCCAAATAAATAATTTATGTTCATAGTTTACATTAAGTATATTGTCAATAACATACAAAGTGATGACAGTGTTAAAATTTGGGTTTTTTATCATTTATGTTATTTTAATACTTTTTTATAAATGTAAAATTGGAATATTGAGACTACTAAAAGATGGATGTATAAGAACTGACAAGGAAATGTAATTTTCTGGGCCACAGCTATGCATGACAATGCCCACTGCTTTTCCTCCTGCCTCTTGGTTTCAAATACACCAGAGTCTATCAGGCCTTGCTTTGCATCCTGACTCTCCCTCTGTTATGGTCAATTTCTGCTTTCCTGTGCTTACCCTCCACATCAACTCATCGAATCCGTTCCATCCAAGGTGGAATGACCAACCTGGCATCTCTCCATGGACACATCCATCCACTCTCATGGTTTCAAATACCATCCAGAGTCTATCAGTCCTTGCTTTGCATCCTGACTCTCCCTCTGTTACCCTGCGGCTCAGTTTCCCTAGATAGTAGCAGTATCCCCAACACAGGGCGCCATGGAGATTAGATGAGAAACTGCTTATTAGCTCTTAGCACAGGCTTTGCCCTGAGAAAGTATTCAGAAAATCAGAGTTAAAATAAAAGTAACAACAAATCAACCAACAGGCATAGGATGCCCTCCCATACAGTCCAATTATAGAGCAGTTACCATGCCACTATTGCACCTGCTCAGTCTTTGGGCATCTAAAAATATTCATTAAACACATCAACTCATTGGCTGGTCTAAGGGAGAAGGTTTTCTGCTCCAGGACGGGAAACCAATGGGTCTTATGTACAAAAAGTTAAGATACTTCCTTGCCCAGCTCACTGGAAGGTATCCCATCAGACAGTGAGGGACAGACAAAAAAGTAGTTTTACTTCTTAGACAGCCTCCCCTGCCCTTCTTTTATGCGCACTAGAAACACTGTGACTTCTAGTCTCCATTCTAGATCCAGTCTAGATCCCTTTCCTCCGTGTAAGCTTTTTTCTGGTAAAACAACGGACCAGATGAGAGAGAACATGTGACGTTTGGCTTTCTGAGCCCCTCAGCTAATCCTTTCCATGATCGTGTAACTTTTAAAACAACGGACCAGATGCTCCCCCCTCAGCTGCAGCATGCTTAAGACGGCTTCCTCCATGCCTGCTCCCCCACATGCGCTCCTTTATCAAAGAAGATGAGTTCACCCTGGCATCAGCTTCCGTGTACTTCCTTAACCCTCCATGTGCAGTGAGTCAGTAACTGCCCCATCCTTCTCTCCTCTGCTCTCCATTCCAAATACGACCTAGTTCAAGATTTCCCCATCTCTGTCCTACAAGATGGCTCTGGGCTTCTAAGCGATTTTCCTGTATACCAACTACGAGATCCAATTTCACCTTGTTGAAACTTCTATGTATTTAAAATAGAAATCAGGCCAGTTTATTGCATTTAATGGATTAATTTAATTTAAATTTAATAATTTAATTAATTTTTTAATTAATTTCAAGTTTATTAGCATTATGCAGAAGTCCTTTCACCATGGTTGACTATTCATTTCCAGCCTACCACTTGTCTTCCAAGTCACACTTCTCCCTTACACAACAATAATCCCTGAAGGATTCACACACACCCTCTCTCTCTCTCATTCCTCATGAAGATTTCTCTCTTCATCTCTCTCATCATGATCTCTCTGTCCATCTCTATCATCATGATGATCCACAGATACTATATTAAATTCTGAATTTTCAAAGTTTATTCAGACTGAGTATCATGCTCCTTTCTAGCAGTTGAAGACTGAAGCAGAAGAATTGTGCAAGTTCAAGGCCAATCAGGGCTACATGAGGTTCTAGGATGGCCTAGATTACAGAGTCAGACCCTCTTTCAAAGAAAAAAAAATGAATATAGAAAATGAATGAATAAATGAATAAATAATAGCTTAACATGTCAATTAAAAAGAAGATGCAGGGCTGGACAGATGGCTTAGTAGCCAAATTGCTTGCCTGCAAAGGCTAAGGACCCGGGTTTGATTCCTTAGTACCCACATATGCCAGATGTACAAGATGGGGCATGTATCTGGAGTTTTGTTTGCAGTGGCTGGAGGCTCTGGCACACCCATTCTCTCACCCCCTCCCCATCTGCCTCTTTCTCAAATAAATAAAGATAAAATATTTTTAAAAGAAGATGCAGTGGCTTCATTTCTTACCACACCCATTCCCTCACTGTCAAGATATCCGCCCCCCATCAGTCCCCAGTCAGTTAGCTAGTCTAGTGCCAGAGGGTGCTACACGAGCAAGCAACTGGTGGAAACTGACTGACATCTGTCCAGTCTTAGCTACCCAGTAGGAAACATCCTGATGTAATGCTCAAACAAGTGCAGTAGTGGCACACAGCCATGGTGGGTAACCAACTGCTCTTGATTTGGCTAATAGATCCACTCAGTGGAATGAAACTCATTGCTGGAACCGGGAAATAAGTCAAAACCATGTACAAAAAATGAGCCCAGTCTCCAAGATCAAGCTCGCACCAAATGGGGGCTAGAATAGGGCCTATGCATATAAAATTCTCTCCAAAATATCTAGGGCTATTTCATCCATCTAGTACTAACCTCTCTCCCTGTTGGAGAATTTGCTTATCTTTTTCAGATGGATGATGAACCTGAAGGGAGGATCAGCCTATCATCCCTCACCAGGGCCCAAGCTGAAACCATAGAATAATGAGAGGAAAGGGCAAGAGTACAGCTTTCTTGGTGATCATGACACCAGAAAAAAGGCTGAAGGAGATAAACACAGAGAACATCCAATTCCTACTAAGCCAGATAATCAGAGACACAGAGGCTCCCAAAACCTCATCACTGAAATAGAACTAAAATGATCTGAACATGGCTCAGGGAAATTCGCGAAAGAGGGGGCAGAAAGAGTGTTAGAGCCACAAGCTGGGTCATTATGCACAGAGACTTGGCCTATCCCCCATAACTCTTGACTACCCCCACAATGCATGACCCACATTCCCCATTGATGAGGATCCCTCTGGAAGGTGGAGGACAGAGAGAAGGATAATGGAGTCACCAATATGAATGTAAAAAAATTTTTTAAAGATATTCCCCCAAAATTAATAGTCTACTTGAGGAAATAAAATATTTAACTAGTTTTACATTTAATCTTATCATGATAAGCTTCCATAGTTACCAAACCCAGGCACATTATTCATACATTCTGCCTTTAGCATCTTAATAGATGACATTTTTCTGAAAGATAAGCTGATTGGATTTCTTGGGGGTGGGGTATGGTGTACTGGCACATAGCATTATCATTTCTGTTTACTGAAACCAAGAGTCCTTAGACATGGAAGCATTCCATTGAAGAAGCCCAGGGACCCTGACACCCCACTGCTCTCAATATTCTGTCTCCTTTATCATTGTGTGTCAAAATGAAATTTGAAGATGATGCAAATTTCTAAAGAGTTTCCTCTTCACAGCTGCATAAAACTCTGCTACATATATCACAACTTCATGATTCATTCATCAGTTAATGAACATCTAGGTTGATTCCATTCCTTAGCTATCATGAATAAAGCAGCAATAAACAGAGCTTAGAAAATATGTCTGTAGTAAACTGCGGAGTCCTGAGGATATTGTTGTTGCCCCCCACAAAACCTGCGCAGTTCTGTGCCCAACAACATTTTGGCACGGAGGACGGAGGAAGACCAAAGAAATGAGACTTCAAAACAGAGGAAAGGCTGTTCAAGGAAATGGAGGTGTAGAAAGTGGGGCAAAAGAGACCAATGGGATGGGAATATGGTCAAATTACAGTATGTTCGTGTATTAAAGTTCTCAATAAAATGTTTTTTTTCAAAAAAATGTTTGATCTTTCTTCAATTGCCAATTTTTCCTAGAACCCATTAAAACCACATTAAAAGTATATATAAACCTTAGTGCCCCTGGATCATCTCCCCCCTACAGTCTAGCACTCAGAAAACTTTTTGGTATATATTTATGGTCACATATTGTTTTGGGCTGTCATGAGGATTTGGAACTGTGTGAGTGACATGTCACCTCACAGCCTCATGGGGGCAGTATTGTGCAATGTGAATTAAAGCCACTCACCCAGCTCTATCCGGTTCTTGGGTTTATTATTAGCTGTTTGACTGAGGCTAGGATTGAAGGACTTCATCTGAAGCAGAATTGTCCAAGAGGACATATTTATGTACTGAATAAGAGACAAAATTGGACTGCGGAGATGGCTCAGCAGTTAATAACAATTATTACTACCAAACTATGGGGGACTCTCTGCTGGGAACATCCCAAGTTTGACTCCCCAGAGCCCACATCAAAAGCTGTAGTGGCAATACACATCTGTAATCCCAGTCCACAGAGGGCACAGACCAGAAAATCACTGACACTCTCTGACAAACGGCAGTTTGGGGTTTAGGGAGAGACCATCATCTCAAGCAAATTATGTGGATAAGGACGCCTGCTTTTCTCCTACAGCCTCCAGAGCCCACATTTTCAGGTCACACACATTTGCACACTCATGTGCATACACCGCACATCATATTTACACACACCCACATGGAACAAAAAACCAAGAGATAGAAAGTCTTATTTTTGCAGAATTATGAAGTCTTGATGGACCCTTTCGGTAAAGCTAACTCCCAGCATCTCACAGAAGCCACATATCCCTAATATTATTGATCACTGGCATTGATTCTCAGCATGTAAGCTCTAAGGTCATCTATAGAATACAAAAATTATATATACTTTTTATATTTATTTTTTAAACCTCATGTCTCAAAAACATTTGTATTCTACCTACTGTGGTCTTGAAATATTCCCCAGACTCGTGTGTCAGGTAACCCTGTTCTAGACATTGTGAAACCTACCTGGAACCTTATGCGAAAACACACCTCTTTTCCCCTAAGTTGTTTCTGTCAGGTGAGTCATCAAAGTGGTAGGAAAAATAACTAATATGCTAGGTTTTCCTCAAAAAATAAATATTAAGTTAGAAGCTTACTTTCCACCTTTAATGAACACCGATCAAAGGGAAATAAAAACATGTGTAATGGTTTCCAGCCTAAGAATTGCATAATTATATATTGACTCAAGCCCTTTCTCGCCCTTATGTTTGCCCTGCAGGATTAGTAAATTTGGCTAGATGTGATCTATTGTATTTTCTACCTACAACTTTGAGGTTTGGTGTTCAAGTTGTGTGATATTGAAATGGTTAGAGATCACTTGGGTGTACAAAGATTTTTTTCCTGTAATATTTTGAACTTTTATAAAAACAAATTATAATTGTCTACATCATTTATTAGATCTCATGAGGGTGCTAACTTTTTTTCTGATAGGTGATACATGGAATATGGAACATCAATAATATAGCATTGTGTTGACATTTATCATTTCAGTCAAATTCAACATGTTATAAATTCATTTTTCTTAGTATCTATCTCTCAAAATAAAACTATCAAGCCTTTTTATTTTATTTTATTTATTTATTTATTTATTTATTTATTTATTTATTTATGTATTTGGTTTTCCGAGGTAGGGTCTCACTCTAGCTCAGGCTGACCTGGAATTCGCTCTGTTGTCTCTCAGGGTGGCCTCGAACTCCCAGCGATCCTCCTACCTCTGCCTCCCGAGTGCTGGGATTAAAAGCGTGCACCACCATGCCCGGCTTCAAGCCAATTTTTATATGTTAACTCTAAAGCCTGAGTCATCTAATAGAAGGGAAACTGAGGAGCTTGTCCACCCTTGCAAGTATGGATGCTGGGCAGCTACCATTCTGTGCCGAGCACTATACTAGCTGACATTGGGTTATCTTCCCTCAGCCTTTCTTCTCAAAGGTGAACTTCTATAGTTGAGGAAACCGTCTCAGAAAGAGCTTACCAATGGCTTGTCTATGACTGGCTGGCTTCTCCTTGTATTCTGCTGCCAAGAGCTGGGCTTCCCATGAAGACAGATTTTGTGACTCTTGTTTTGTTTTGTTTGTTTGTTTGTTTGTTTTTTAATGTTTTATTTATTTATTTATTTATTTATATTTATATATTTGACAGAAAGAAAAAGAGGCAGATAGAGCATGGGTGCACCAGGGCCTTCAGCCTCTGCAAAGAACTACAGATGCATGTGCCACCTTGTGCATCTGGCTTACGTGGGTCCTGGGGAATTGAGCCTCGAACCAGGGTCCTTAGGTTTTGCAGGCAAGCACTTAACCACTTCGTGACTGTTGTTTTTAAAGAAAGCTTTTATTGATGGACATTTCACTTTCAGAAGATGTTTTGTTTGTTTGTTTGTTTGTTTTTGCATCAAAAACTGTAGTTTCTATGATGGGCACATATGTACCAACATTGCTATTTAAGAATGAAGACAATATGACATTTTCTGATGAAGAATTTTAAAATTTGTGTGTGTATGTATATGTGTATGTGTGTATTCAGTTGTGTGCATGCAGATGCACACATGCCATAGGGTGTGTGTGTGTGTGTGTGTGTGTGTGTGTGTGTGTGTGTGTACTTTTCTGTATCAAAAACTTTGCAGTTACTGGGTTGGAGAAATGGCTTAGTGGTTAAGGAGCATGCCTGAGAAGCCTAAGAACCCCAGTTCGATTCTCCAGGTCCCACATAAGCCACATGGTGGTGCATGCACCTGGAGTTCATTTGCAGTGGCTAGAAGCCCTGGCACGCCCATTCTCACTTTCTGTCTGCATCTCTCTCCACCCCTGTCTCTAATAAATTAATAAAAATAAATCTAAATTTTTAAAAAACTTTGCAGTTACTATAATTGGCATATATATATTAATATTTTTGTTTGCTCCTGGGTTCACCATGGTAGCTGGTCCACAAAATTCTGGGAAACTCTTCTTTGTCCACCTCCTATCTCTCTGTCAGTCTGTTGAGATTACAGATGCCCTTTACGGCTTCTGGGTTTTTTATGTGGGATCTGGCAGTGGAGCCCTTCTGGAGGAGGTGTGCCGCTAAAAGCCTGACCTTGAGATCAGCTGTAAGGTACATTCAGAGCCAGCTAGCGCTTGCTGTATTGTCACTCTGCCATGAGTACATGGTAAAGTTAACCAGCTTCTTCCACCATGATGAAGCTTCCCATGGAAACTGTAAGCCTGCAATCAACCCTTTCCTCCCATAAGCTGCTTATGGTCAAGTGTTTTTCCCAACAATAAGAAGGTAACTGCAACAAAATTTGGATACCAAGATGTGAGGCTGTTGCTGTGATGAATCTGCCCATGTGCATTTTAATCTTTTAGAAAATGTTTGCAGGAGGAATATGGAAGGATTTGGTATGCCGGGCTGGAGAAGTCCTGCAGCGCTGTAAACAAAGCTGGATGGGCAATTCTACTGAGAGTTTGAAAGTGCTGCATGCAGAGAGAAGTGTGGAATGAGAAGGCTTGGCTTATGGAGTTTCAAATGGGAAGGCAAGAACCTCGTAAGAATTGGGCTACTACCAGAGTGAGACCCTACCTCGAAAAACCAAAAAAAAAAAAAAAAAAAAAAGAATTGGGCTACTAGAGGAGAGGCTGGCTACATTCTGCTCTTGTTCTAAGAATTTAAGCAAAGTTGAATTTAAAAGTAATGGGCTGGTGTGCTTAGTCTAAGTATAGAACAGAAAGATATAAAAGATGTAAAGTTTGCAACAGAAAGCAATGTAAGCAAGTTTAAAGTTACAGGCCCAGAGACTGGCTTTAGGCCACCTAAACTGCACTTAAGGAAATTAAAGGTGAGCCAACTGTTTTGCATTGAGACTATGGAAAATATACACTGAGGATAAAACTCAACACATGGAAGGGTCAAACTACTAAAAATACAAATTCTTTAGAAAAGAAAGGACATGAATGAAGAATTTTTAAAGGAGTATCCTGTTCTTCAAGGTCGAGTTTTGTTCCCCATAGATTTATAATTTGCCTATGTTGCCTACTGGTACTGATTTTGAAGACATGAAAAATGCCAGAAAAAGGATCCTGAAGTGCACATGGTTCTAGAAGTTGCTAAGATGTCACAATATGAAGTATGATTGAATCTCTATATAGATAAGAGCCCCAGTAAAGCCACTGTATGAGCTATGAAGATGAACCGTGTGTTGCAATGGAGACACAAGGAATATGAAGATGCTAGCACGGTGGTGCAGCTGCTAAAGAGAACTTCCTGCCAAGATGGAGTTTTCCCTGGCTTTGAGCAGCCCAGCTGGAGAGGCAGAATTGGAATCTCAGAGACTTTGTCACTTGTTACCTATATTGGACTTGAAATGGCAGATGTTTGATGTTTGCCTTGCCTGTTTTAGACCTTTCATTGGTTCAATCATTCCTTACAATGCCTTCTTGTGCAGAATGAACGTTTTTGGTTTTATAGATCACAGATGAGATACCTTTGACGATGTTTAAAACATGTTGGGATTGACAAAAACCATAAAGGCTTTGAAAGCTGGACTGGATGCATTGCATTTTACATCATGGATGGTTGTGAGTTTATGAGGTCCAAGGACAGAACATGCTGGTTTGAATTAGATGTCCACCATTAACTCATGTGTTCTTAATATTTGTTCCCCAGCTGACGGCAAGTTGGCCAATGAAGCCTTGATGAGGGAGGTGTGTTTCTGGGATGGACCTTGAGTTTTATTATGTCCTAGCATTCCAGTGTTCATGTCCTCAATATTTTCTGCTGTTTTCCATTTGCTATGACAGAGGTGATGTCCAGCCTTGGCTCATGTTATCCTTTCCTCACCATCATGGTATTTCCCCTCAAGGCTGTGAGCCAAATAAAAACACACAAACAAAAATACTTTCCTCCCATCAGCTGATTTTGGCCACGTGCTTTATCTCAGCAAGAAAGAAGGAAAGTAAGTACAACAGGTGAAACATTTCTCTTTTTTCTCATGAAAAAATTAATGTCTCTGTACTGGAGAGATGGCTCAGTGATTAAGGTACTTTCCTGCAATGCTTAATAATCTGGGTTTGATACCCCAATACCCACGTAAAGCCAGATGCACAAAGTAGCACATGCATCTGGAGTTTGTTTGCAGTGACTGGAAGCCATGGCATGCCCATTCTCTCTCTCTCTCTTTCTCTCTCCCTGTCTCTCTTCTCACTGTCTCTCTCTGATGCAAATGAATAAATAAAAATATTTTTAAAGAAGAAAATCTAATGCCTGTGTGTGTGTGTGTGTGTGTGTGTGTGTGTGTGTGTGTGTGTGTTATCAAGGTAGGGTCTTGGTCTAGACCAGGCTGATCTTGAACTCACTATGTAGCCCCAGGCTGGCCTTGAATGCACAGAAAGGTCAGCATTGATTGAAGGGACCTCAAGCCATGTAAAGTGGGTACAGAGACTCTCATGTTTAAAATCTTATTCTAAGCGCCACTGGCTTTCACTTGCTCAAAACATATTCAATGGGACCCTCATAAATCCCAGGTACTATTCAGCACATTGTAAACACAGCTATAAGTAAAGCAGAACCCTGATACATACACTATATGAAAGAGATGGGAAGTCAAAACAGATACATCATGTCATGGTATTTGAATGGAGAAAAATAAGGAAGGCCAAAAGAAATGGGAGTCTCTTAATGGAAAATTCCAAACTCCTCAGTTATGGACCATAAAGGCATTCATCATTTGATCCATCTACTTTATACCACTCTAACAAGTACATTCAATGCTCATCTTTCTGAAGTTCCTTCTGACTCATACTAACTAACTAACTAACTAACTAACTAACTAACTAACTAACTAACTATTCCCCCTTTAAATTAACTTTTTCACCAGCTCTTTCAGAAGTTCTGGAAGTCCCCACATTCTTACTTGTGTGCCGGAGTATTAACACTTATAGTATTGACAGTACCCTAGCTTGCAGTTTTTATCTTGCAGTTTCTGTCATCTACAAGCATCAAACAAATTTGCTGATGGTAAGAAGTTTGCAGTTTCAGTTTGAATCTGTGATACTGAATATTAAATCTGGTGGGGAATAACCACTCAATAAATTATGTTTAAAAGAGAATAATGTTCAAGAAAATGAATGCTTAAGTAAGACATTTGTGTACATGAGATTAAATTTGACAACCAGGAATAAAACAGAAAATTAGATTCCTTTATACATATGAATTCTCAAGATATATTAAATCATGTACAAAAATAGATAGGATACTCATTGTTTAAAGTTTACATTTCTATAAAACACATCTGTAAAAATTGTCTAAAATAAAATAACTAAAGAATACTTCTTTGAGACAGACTTTTTAACCAATAACAAACTACAAATATAGACATTCTTTACAGTAGCTTAGTTTTTATTCAGTCTTCACTCTTCTCCTAAGGAAATTAATCCTCCAAGTTTGGTAGATCTTGCAATCAGTCTTTGATGGAAAAAAGTATACATATTGCCTCCGAAACTCAACATCGAATCTTAATAATTAATGTAGAATGATTTTACTATGATGATGTTAAATTTTGCATTTTCAAGTTGTGACAGGCTATAGCAAAAATTTCAAGTGCTGTCCGTAGAACTAAGAGGCATCCACTGATGTCATGCCTAAGAACACATGGAGGCACTATGACCTGTGCTGTAAAATGCATGGACCAATGCTGTCAGCAAGAGAAGGCTTTTGTTAAGTGTGAGGTAGAAGGCTCGGCTGGGTTCTGTTTGTATACAAACACCTCCAGGAGTACACACATCAACATAATACACAGCATCCATGTCATTATTCGTTTTACATGCCTTATTGCTAAAACATCTGCAATAAAATTTGTTTGCAAAATAATCCAGGTCGGAATAAGAGGGTGCGCCGTTCACGTAGTACTTTCCATCTTTCCTGAATTCAATTTCAAAATTCAGTGGGTTCAAATGAAGATACTCATCTGAGTTCCAGTCTCTCCTGACACACACGCCTGCATCCTCACAAAGCACTTGATTGCACATTTTGGATGCTAAGGTGACATTGATTAAGTAAGGATTAAAAGTGGTCGTCATGTAATCATGAAGTTTCGCACAAGTGGCCTGTAAAATTGTAAGACAGAATACAGAGGCATAAATTCGTGCCCATGTTAATATACTTGCAGTAAGCAACACTTAGGATAGAACAAAACAACAAACACACCAAAAGTTGGGAAATACTCTTTTTTAACCCTTACCAAGCAAAATTTCTCCACCTGTTTTTGTGCCATTTATTAAAATTTACATGTCATTTCATACTCCTGAATAATTGATTAGTTCAAGTTTAACTCATCTTACCCTTGATCTTCCTCTATAATTCATAAATTAATCAAGGGACAGAATATTACAGCCATTAGGATATGGGCTTTGAGGTTCATTTGATTGATGTCCCAGTCTCATGAATGAGCATCTATGTGTGAACTTTGGGATATCTGGAGCTTTCTAGGTCTTCATTTTTTTTTTCTTTTTTTGAGGGAGAGACAGACAGAGAATGGGCGTGCCAGCGGCCTCTCAGCTGCTGTGAATGAACTCCAGATGCGTTTGCCTCCTTGTGGGCATATGAGGCATTGCACCCTTGTGTCACTGCATCTGGCTAAACGTGGGACCTGGAGAATCGAACTGGCATTCTTAGCTTCACAGGCAGGTGCCTGAAGCACTAAGCCATCTCTCCAGCCCTAAGTCTTCATTTTTTATCTGAGTGACCTTGGGCAGATGAATTTAGTTATGCTTCACTTTTATTACTTACAAAATAGGAGTAAGTTTGAATCCTGTCTCTTAGAAAAATTATGTATATGCAAGTGCTTTGCATGGGGTCTAGTATATCTTCAATTAACTCTCACTAAATCATAAATAAATATGATCAGAATCACATTTTTCAGGCTAAACATCATTGAAAAGAGTTTCCAAACTTGTAGCTAAAATAAATAGGTTCACCTGTGCATTTCATATAACTTCGACATATAGTCAAATTACATGTGTATAATGACAGTTCTTTGACACATTTTGTAGAATAGGAGTGGTGAGAATTTGAAATGATCCATCTTGACACTGGTACGTTTACAAACATGGACACAGGCCTTCACAACACATGGAGGACAGTTAACCTTCTGTAGTGAACAGTTCCACTGAGTGAGTTGGCGGTGCTCACTGCTGGACAGACCAAAGGGAGCAGTGGTGGTGGGTTGGCAACAAAGCTAAGGGATTTGTCAGGTTACATGTGATTCTGTGGATAGGACTGAAGCATATACTCTGATAAAGGGAGATTATCCTAAATGATCTGAGAGGGTTTGATCTAATTACACAAATCTTTTAAAGTATAGAAACTTTTCCAGCAGTGTTTGAAAGATAACATGGAAAAATGAGGTAAGTTGCTGCAAGATGGATTTAACTTATCCCCAAGGCTGGGCATGGTGGCATATGCCTGTAATCCCAGCACTTGGAGGCAGGAACGATTGAAGTACATGATTCCAGCCAGCCTGTGCTATATGACACCTGGTCTCAAAAAGGGGGGGGGGGCTGGAGAGGTAGCTTAGTGGTTAAGGCACATGCCTATGAAGCCTAAGGACCCTGGTTCGATTTTCCAGGTCCCATGTAAGCCAGATGCACAGGGGGTGCATGCGTCTGGAGTTTGTTTGCAGTGGCTAGAGGTCCTGCCGTGCCCATTCTCACTGTCCCTCTCCCCCTAATAAATAGATAAAAATAAAATCTTTAAAAAAGGTAAATAAACTATCACTGCTATCTTTGAAGGTAGAAGATGAAAGCAAGGAGCTACAGAATGCAGGGACCTCCAGAATATGGAAACTGCCTTTAACCAACAAGTAGTCAGAGAGAAATCTCATTGCTACAAAACACCTGCCAACAACCCCAAATAAGCAATGAGTAATCTCTCCTAGAAAGAAATGCAGCTTGCTGAGAAGTTAATGTGAGCCTCTTCAGAAACATGTTGGACTTCAGACCTAGAAAGAGTTATAAAATGATAAAGTTTTCTTGTTTAAGTCACTAAGTATGCCATAAATTTCATGGAAATAATCTAAAACTAGTGTACCATCTATCTTAACTGTTCTTGTGGCGTCCATGGACTTTAGTATACAATTCAGATTCTTCTCTTCACTGGCATCAGGTCTGAGGTGGTCACGCAGCCCATGCTCAGGCTCGTGGGCTGCACTTTGCACTAGCATGAGGGTACATTTTAAAACTGCACTACTGTACCCTTTGCATGTAATGCTCTTTCCCAAATTTGTAACATGACTGGCTCGTCTTTTCACTGAGACCATTTTAATTAGGTAATAACCTTCTCAGATGCTTTGTGAACTCACAGCTCTATACTAATTGACTGTATAGCACTTATTACAAGTGTTTCAATTGCTTACTTAGTTTATCCCAAGCATTCTTAAATCCCAAGAATGTATGGACTCTGTCTATACCCTCCAATGCTGTATTCTCAGTACTGAGGATTTATGAGAGTCTATACCAAGTTCAAGTTGAAGCTGACTGAAGAAATAAAGTTTAGACAAAAGACAAATTAGGATAATTTGCGAATCATTAGGCCTACACAAGATGTAGTGTATGGAAGATTTAGACTGGCTATCTAAAAGGGATGTTGTAAATACACCTACCATGGTTAATTTAAAGTTAGCAGTCTAACATTACTGAGTGCAGAATTGGGAAGTGTGTACACTATCATTGCACAGTATAGGAGTGTGGGCAACCATCACAGAGTGCTTCCATGTGTACAGATGTAACAGAAATGAATGACCCCAGGCACATGAGGTAAACATGAAGTTGCTGGTATGTTTTGAGGAATTGTCACCTTTATTTCATTGTGTGTTCTTGTCATTTATCTTTAATAATGGCTATAACCTAGCACCAGTAGAGCTGGCATTACCATACCACCAAGATCTAAGAAACTGGTGTAGTAGTAAATGATTTATGGGACACTTGATTTTAGTTCAGTTGTAGCAACTGCAAAGCAAACAAACAAAAAAAGTAGGAGTTTGGGGAAATAGCTGAGCAGTAAAGTGATGCTCTGCAAGCATGAGGACAAGAGTTTGTTCCACCAAAACCCACATGAAAAAGCTGAGTGTGGTGGTGTGTGCCTGGCATCCCAGAAATGGAGAGGTGGAAACACAAGTATCCCTAGAACTTTCTGGCCAGCCAATCTAGCCTAACAGGCAAACTTCCAAATCATTGAGTTACCCTATCTAAAAATGCAAGGAGGACAGCAACTGAGAAAGACACTGGACTTGAATCTGTGGCTTCTACACATACCTGCACACACACACACACACACACACACACACACACACACACTCACACACTTTGATCATGTATGCTTATATATACACGTCTGCACACATTCATTAAATCCCTAAAATTACCACTATTTGAAGCTTTCAATGAATCAGAAGAATCATGATGAGAAAAAAAGAGGGATAAAGGTAATTCTAATATTCAAAGTGAACATGAACTGGGAAAAGTAGCAGAAATATATGCATTTTATATGCATATATATGAGGGAATGTCAAGACAGAGCCATTAAAAAGAAAATGCTAATGCTTCAATGGATGAGCTGTCCCTAAATGAATCATACTGAAGATGATTTGCATGGCATGATGAAACAATGTGAACCTAATGTTGAAGTGAAGTTTTAAAAAACCAAATATGACAGTTAAATGTCTGTCACTGCATCCTACTCATTGTGGAATGACTGATTCTTTCTCCATCAGAGCAAGGGTAGAACACTCGGTTCTTTACGTTTTTAAAAAGCACTACAGAGAATTTATAAAAGTTTCCATCATAAAATAATATCCTTGAGAAAGAAGCTTATAGTTTGAGAAAAGCAGCTATCAAACATTGGAAATATGTGTAAGTAGGTTATAATTTTACATATACCTTTCTGACAACTTGTATTTACTGTTACCTTTTTGTGATGGAGATCAAGGTAAAGGGGGAAAAAAAGCCAAAATACGCAGAAAGGCTGAGACTACCTTGAAAGAATCTCACAAATGTTAATGTTTCAAATCTGTTTAAATGAAGTAGGAATGTGGCTATTTTGCCTTAAAGACAAGAGACAAATGTAGTAATTCTCAAAGGGCACTGTCTAGTCCTATGGTAAAAAGTCTATTCTCTGTAGAAACCTAAACAGGAACCCTAGCCCATGAGCTACTCCTGAGATTTTCTCTGACACATTCATTACCATAAATGCTACACCCTCCTTCTTTAAGTCAAGGAATAAAGAAGTAGAAGCCACTTCACTTAATAAGATTCTTTCAAAATCCATTCACGTTCCTGCAAATTTCATGTTTCTGTATTACTATATAGAATCTCGTGGTGTATATGTAGATAGAACCATAACCAAAAGTGAATATAAAGAGATGAGCTAGAAATGGGGAGGAAAGAGCAAAATGACATCTGTGACATTGGCCAGGGGCGAGAATGGGGATAAGAGAAAGAATGGGAATTTAACAAATTGTACTTGAAAAAGAGTGGGAGAAAAAGATAAGGAGAATTACATAATACACATATAAACCTGTTGTCTGACACCAAACACCATGTCAGAGAATGGAAATTGAAGATTTGGTTTTACCAATTCTAAACCATGTAACCTAGGGAATTCAATTCAATCTCTTTGAATACGTGACTCTTCCCTGGAAAGCCCATACAACATGTTACACCTTCCCGCCAAAGAAGTGCATACTTTACCACATCAAATCGGAGTATCTACTACTATGTGGCAAGCGTAGTGCTGGTGTTTCTTACCACCAAAACATCCTCGGAAGCATTAAAGATAGAAATACATTCATCTAGTTCCTACCAACCCAACTTACCAAACTTCGTGCTAAACTTAGAGTCCCCCATACGACGAGTCCAGAAGCACCCAGAGCAACAGTTTCACCAATGGTATTCACAAGGTCATCCTGGAAAATGGGACAGAGTTAGCAGATAGAAAATGAAAGTGTTATACATAGGGTAAAAACACCAGAGCCAAGCATGCTAATTCAGGGATCATAACTTAAAGCCTTATACACTATTTCGCTTACTCAGTCATTTCCTTACTATTTAAAACCAGAGACTATTATTGTTTCAATTGCTTCTGCTGGCAAGAGCAATGCATATGTTGTCTGTAGTCTTAATTCTCCATGATTGCTAACAGGTCAGTGATTAAACACTGAAAATATTATTTTGCCTCCATTGTCTAACACAGAGCTTACTCATTCATGGGTAACTTCCTAAATGACCTACCTGGTATAGAAAGCTTCACTTCACTCCCTTTCAAACGATATGAAATTCCATTAAACACCATTTGTGAAGGCTTTTTCCTGGTATGCTTTGACTTACTTACCTGACCAAGGTATTCAGTAGTGAAATCAGTAAAACCAAGGCGAGTATATACAAGCACTGGAAGTGGAATCTTAGGGTTGTGCACTTTGGAGAGCCTGATGGCCTCCTGTATTCGGTTGCGCACATAGAGTGCAGCTTGAGGATTTGACTTCAGGTCGTATTTCAAATAGATGGATGGGTAAAGGGCGGTGCTTCCATTCCATATCCAGCCAAGAGCATTATTTCTTTGCTTTTCTACATCAGGGCAAAATCCATTGTAATTGGGGTCCTTAAATTTATTGTTATAACAATCAGGAAAAAGATAAAAACCCCATAAGTGCTTTGGCCGAAGTGACAGGCCCAGTTTTATAGTATCTTCCATGAAACTCTTTGCTGCCTTTTCAAATTCATCTTTTGCTATCGTGCTGGCATCTGCAAAACTAAGCTTTGCATTTCGTTTCTGGACTATCTCAATAGACTTATTCTTGTAAATATCCTTAGGTTTCCAGTTTCTTAACCAGGTGGGCCTCCATTCTTCCCAGTCAATGACAGCCAATCCTACTTTGTCTACTGGAATATAGTATTCAATGTCAGTCTTGGCTTTCTTCAAATGGTCTTGTAAAGACACAGCCTGGGGGACTCCTCCATGCACAACAGTTTGTGCCTGGTCTATGTAAGGATAGATGCCAAGACGATCAACATAAAATATTGTGACACCTTCCCCTGTCACTGTTTTGCGAGGGCTTCCTGTTAAAGTGAAAATTCTCAGATCTATTGTTTCATTAAAAACGGTGGCACAAATGTCCGATGGAACATTCCAGGCCCAGAGGAAAGCCGTATCTGCGAATATTGGGGGTTCCCTTACATCCTCAGTCAAGCACCATGGAATCAGTGAAAAGACTAACACAGCCTGGTACACTCCACTAGACTCAACAAGGCTCTCAAAAAAGCTCAACAGTCCCATCGCAAAAAGCGGTTAGTGTGAAAATCACTTATTTCTTCTTACACGCTTTGATTGAGCCAAAAGTGAGCCCAAAAAAAAAAAAAAAAAAAAAAAAAAGTCAATGTAATCAGGGCACTCTGGAGGACAAAGATGTATGGTGATGACTTTACATTTGAGTACTATTCTTCTCCCTTCGTGTTTCAGGAATGTTTTGCAAGTTGCATCGTCTATAACTGAAAAAAATAAATATGTCATTCTGCATTGCCTTATCCAAGACTGTCAAATTTACAAAGCTTACAGCTTTATGTACAGCATGTTTAACTGAATTGTAGATGAGAAAGGGCATCCTGTTGTATTCACACTAATAAGATTATTTTGTCTCCTGCATGCTACAACCTGTGTAACAGTGAGTGCTTTATGAGGTAGCTGTAACTGCTTTTCCTTTTCTCACTCAGGTGTACAGAGGGTTGCACACAGCAGTGCTTTAGCAAAAGCCAGTTGAATTAAAACTAATCATTGTTTATGGGTTCTTGCAAGACCACGTGTCACCATCTGCCAGAATTTGAAAACAACCTCAAAGAATTGGAAAATTTCGCATTGTCTTAACTTTTTAGTGAGTGGTATTGGGAATTGAACCTATGGCTTTACACCTAAATGGTAAACACCCTTCCCATGAACTACAACCCTAGTCTTATTTATTTATTTATTTATTTATTTATTTATTTATTTATTTATTTATTTATTTATTTGTGGGAGGGGGCAGAGCCTTATTAAGTTATCCCAGATGGCTTCTAACTCCGGATCCTCTTGGCTTAGGAGGTCAAGTAGTGGGGAATATAGGTGTTTCTCACTATTGCTGCTCATAATTTTTTTGTTTATATTTCATTATTTTTCTTTATTTTTTTTCAAAACTACAGTGCACTTTTTTGTTAGGAAGAGCAATAAGTGACGAAAGAAAAAGTTATTTTTGCCACAAATAAGTCAAGAAAAGTTTATGTGCTTCTTGTGACACTGCTGGATTAAAATCATAGTCAGGCTAGACAGATGGCTCAGCAGTTCAGGCACTTGTCTGCAAAGCGTAATTCCCCAGAACCCACATAAAACCAGATGCACAAGTGGCATATTCATCTGGAGTTCATTTGCAGCAGCTAGAGGCCATCGTGCACCCATTCATTCTTGTTCTCATTTGCATGCTCTCTCTTTCCCTACCTGATCCCCCCCCCTTGGAAATAAATAAATAAAATATTTTTGGAAAAGTTTAAAGTTCCAGGCTGGAGAGATGGCTTAGTGGTTAAGGTGCCCACCTACGAAGCCTAAGAACACCTGTTCAGTTCTCCAGGTCCCACGTTTAGCCAAATGCAAAAAGTGAAGAGAGGCCACTGGGCATTCATATTCTCTCTCTCTCTCTCTCTCTCAAAAAAAAAAAAAAATTAAAGTTCCCAGGTGTGGTGGCACACACCTTTAATCACAGCACTCAGGAAGCAGAGGTAAGAGGATCACCCTGAGACTACATAGTGAATTCCAGGTCAGCCTGGACCCTATCTCAAAAAAAAAAAAAAAAACAAGCCCCCAAAAAAATTTTAAAGTCATGTTTTGTCAGCTTTAAAATGTTAATGAGAGCTGGAGAGATGGCTTAGCAGTTAAAGCACTTGCCTATAAAGCCTAGGGACCCATGTTCAATTCTCCAGATCCCCTGTAAGCCAGACACTCAAAGGTGAGACGAGCACAAGGTCAAACATGCCCACTAGGTGACACAAGCATCTGGAGTTTGATTGCAGTGGATAAGGCCCTGACACATCAATTCTGTCTCTCTCTCTCTGTCTGTCTTTCTCCTCTCTCTCTCTAAAATAAAAAATAAAATAAACAAAATAAAATAAACATTAATGGAACCACTCTATATTTTTTACTAATAGAATTGAGACTAGACTATTTTAAGAAAATCAGGAGATGAATTTTGGCCTCAAAGTAATGATTAATAGGCAAGATTGCATTGCCATCCTGACACAGAGTGATGTGTCATAACAAATTTTGTGGTGCAACAAAATGATCTGAACCAAGAACCAGAGATTAATTTACACGCACTCTGGCACTTGCTATTTGAAAAAATTGTCCCACATGAGGACATATTTAAATGTTTTATTTTAGGATGAAATGCTTAGTTTTAAGGGGAATGTAAGACCTCCCTTTGAATTAGATTATGAGTAAAATCCTATGTGAAGGTACACTGAGAATTACATTTTTCTTTCTAGGAATGTTGTCCTTACCCTAGCAACTTATCTATTATTTCTTGTTGCCACTGCAAGAAAAATCAAGGAAAACTGAAGAACCATTAGTAGTTGCATGCTTTAAACAAAATGAATTTCCCTTCGTGTTTACAATAGGTAAAGGTGTAAGAATTCATCACATTCATCTTATAAGCCTCCCTATTAGGGCCTTAAAATAATAAAAATAAAATAAATAAAAAGTAATATTAAGGGAAGAAATAATTCCTTTAAAATATTAACTACCAACACCAGTATCTGACTGGCAATGACTGGGAGAAAGAAATGGAATAAAGACATAGCTTTCCTCAAGGTACAGAAACGGGTAGACTCAATTTACTGAAACTGACATAAAGTCTGAATTCCATAATGTTAAATAAGAAAAACACTGCTCTTTCTAGGAGGAGCTATGATAAGGTCTCTATTCTAGGAAATCTTCAAAAACAAGGACACTTCTGTCTTTGAAAATTGATGGGTGAACTGTCTCCTAGGTTTAAATCTTGGGACGAGCTCTGGAGCACAAAATTGGGACAGACCTTGGAGGTAGTGTCTACAATAGCATCTACTTATTTAAAGCATTTTTCTTACATAAGAAGATCTTATGTCCTTTGAGAGTCTTAACCGGTTTAACCCCGGTACCACATGATTTTAATAACTTTCTAGTGTAGGTTAAGCATCCCTAATTGAAAATTATAATATATATATATATCACCCCAGATGTCAAACATTTTGAGCATACAATGAAACTACTAGTGAAAATTGCACAGCACTAAACTGTCTCATGTGTAAAATTATTTTGAAATATTGTATAAAATTATCTTCAGGCTAGGTGTATATGTAATAGAGGAATTTAATGTCTGTTCGATCCCATTCCTAAGACAGCTTCCTGTGTATATACAAATTTTCCAAAGCTTTTTTTTAAATCTGAAATCTGAAGCACTTCTGGTCCCGTACATTTCAAATAAATTTCTAAAATTCATACTCAATCTTTACCTATTATAGTTACCTCCTAAATGCCCTATGTTTCATGCTGTAGTTTGTTTAAAGCCCTCCTACAAGACCATGATATCCCTTAGACTCCAACTATACAACTTACCTGGGAACCTTTTTGTAATGCCAGTTACCCTGCCACTCCTTTGTGAGTTTGAAGGCAAAATATAGGCTAGTCTCAATGGCTCCCCAGAGTATTGGCAGGCCAACTGCATCCTTTTACAAACATTTTCTATCAAAATAATTTAGAAGCTTAACTAAACACACTTAAATTCTTACTTAAAGTAAACTCTAATTTTTTAAATTTTTATTTACTTATTAATTCATTTGGGAGAGAAGCAGGTAGAGAGAATGGGCATGCCAGGGCCTCTAGACAATGCAAACACACTCCAAACACATGTGCCAACCTGCGCATCTGGCTTTTGTGGGTACTGGGGAGTTGAACCTGGGTCCATTAGGCTATGGAGCCAAGTGCCTTATCCACTAAACCATCTCTCCAGCCCTCTCATTCTTAAAAAATTTATCAGTGGAACACCTTATCTGATGAATTTCAAACTTTTGTAATAAAAATTACCTAGCCATACATACACTATCTGCCTGTGTAGCATTTACTGTTATCTATTGAAAAATCTTTTAAATGAGAAAATGAAAATAACAACTTTAATAACAATGATGCTTGAACACCATATTTCCTGTCAATGGAATTTATGCAGGTTTCAGAACCAGTTACTGAGTAGAGTAACAGGCAAAAATGTTGGCCTAAAGCCGGGCGTGGTGGCGCATGCCTTTAATCCCAGCACTCGGGAGGCAGAGGTAGGAGGATTGCCGAGAGTTCGAGGCCACCCTGAGACTACATAGTTAATTCCAGGTCAGCCTGGACTAGAGTGAGACCCTACCTCGAAAACCAAAAAAAAAAAAAAAAAAAAAAAAAAAAAAAAAGTTGGCCTAAAATATGTCATTTAAAGTAAAAACAAAATACCAACTATAAATTGAGATATGCTATAGCATGTAAATATGTGCTTAAGAAACTAAAGAAAAATCAGATCCATGAAGGAGTATTTATAATTTGTGAGCAGTCGTCATACATTGTTTTCATCAAATCTTCATCACACTGCCATACACTTTTTCAAATAAGATGAAGAAATGAAATAAAATATAATGTTAAACGGGGCATGGCAGCTTATGCCTTTAATCCCAGCACTTGAGAGGCAGAGGTAGGAGGATGGCTGTGAGTTTAATGCCACCCTGAAACTACATAGTAAATTTCAGATCAGCCTGGGCTACAGTGAGACCCTACCTCAAACAAAACAAAACAAAACAAAACAAAACAAAACAAAACAAGTAATGGTAAATATTTGTTGGACTGAACTGATTCAAAATAGCAGCTTCTCTTCTTTAGGGAAAGGAAAAGGCATGCAAGCTTCCCAATCTCTGTCAGGATGCTGTACCCGGAGTTCTTGACTTATTTTCTGGAAGAGAAGTTGCCAGTCAATTGTTTGCTTTTTTAAAAATATATTTTATTTATTTGTTTATTTGTTTATTTATTTATTCCAGAGAGAGAGAGAGAGAGAATGGGTGAGCCAGGGCCTCCAGCCACTGCAAACCAACTCTAGATGCATGTGCCCCCTTGTGCATCTGGCTTACGCGGGTCCTGGAGAATCAAACCAGGATCATTTGGCTTTGCACGCAGACACCTTAACCACTGAGCTATCTCTCCAGCCTAATTGTTGTTTTTATTGTCGTGTACATTTAAAGCATACAAAATGATGTGAAGAGGTGTAACTTTTTTCAGCTAAGGTCAGGATAATTGGGATGGAAAACAAACAAACAAAAGGAAGCAAGTTTCTTAATGTTTTGCTCTTGACAGAATATTTTATTTCCATGATAAATGCATTCTGTGTATAGAGTCATTCTATATTAAAAATATAGAAGATATAAATATCAAAAAAATCAGTCACATTATTGCCTCTAAAATCTGTTTTTGCTATTCTTCATGTAACTATGATCTCATTAGAATTAGGAGTTATCTTCAAAAACTATATTTTTAGTATTCAAACTATCATGGACTCTCAAGGTGCTAAGTTATTACTATAAACATAAAGAACCTTTCAGAAAGAGGGACATATATCAATAAAGACAAGATTTTGTCTTTGGAGAGAACAAAGAATAAGTGGAAGAGGGAAAAGCAAAGAATAAAACAGTTTAAGCCACCTGCTCATCCTCTAATGTACTAGAATTCTAAGAAGGCCTATGTGTAAATGAGGGCACAAACACAGTAGTAAACAAAGAACCCCTGACCCTGGTAAGCCTCAGAATACTGATGGCAATTTTAATATATCTAAATTATTTATATAAATATTGTGAGATTCGACAAAAAAAAAATGCATATGGGCAGAGGCCCCAGTTTTATCGTGCTTGTTACACTAGTCAGATTTGGAACAATGTACTGCAGAGTTTCTCACTTCAACACACTTCCAGTTTTATTACTTGAAGCCAAGCTAAAGGTGCAAAACAAACTTTTAAAAGACAAGCAGAGGGCTGGAGAAGATGGCTTAGCATTGAAAGTGCTTGTCAGTGAAGAATAGGAACCCAGGTTCCATTCTCCAGTACCCAAAGAGGTGGCGTATGCATCTGGAATTCATTTGCAGTGGCTGGAGGCCCTGGCTTGCCCTTTCTCTGTCACTCTCTGCTTCCTCCTTCTCTCTATCCTTCTCTCTCTTTTTCTAAAATAAGTAAATAAAATAACTTTTAAAAAAGACCAGCATAAAAGCAAAAGCAGAAAATGTTCAAGCATCTTCTACTAAGGCAAAATCTCCATGCATCTTCAGGAAAGAAAGGAGGATGATCAGGACTTTTTCCTATGGAATTTCCTCTTGAACTATAATGTTTTGTAAATAAATTGGCCAGAAATAGTACAAACCTGATTCAACAAGACAAGTTAGTAATTTGGGAGGTGGGATTACACGTTTATTCTTTCCCCCTTAATTATTATAATTTTTATTTTTCCTTTTTTTTTGCACCTTTGTCTTAACTTTCTGAGTTTTGATGCAAATATCACTTGAACAGAACGGACAGAGATCCTCAATGCCACAGACATTCCTAAATCTATGTGTGGCAGTTTGAACCTATGTCCCCAAATGGACTCAGGTGTTATTAAAATTGAGTTTGAAGCTTCTGCCCCTAGCAAGCACACTCCTGCTATGGAGGGTGGGGGGGTTCAGTCAGGATGGATCTGAATTCCAGCCTAAGATACACAGCGTGAGCTCTTCCTGGGTCCCTGCTGCTTGCATGCCAGTGCTCTCTGTGCTACTGGCTAGCTTGTGATGGCTTTTTCTTTCTGTACAGATCTGTGAAAGGGAGCCAGCTCCTTCTACAATTAACAGAACTTCCTCTGAAAGAAATCCGATTCCTTCCATAAACCGTGTCAGGTTTGGAGGTTCATCTCAGCAGCATGGAGCTGACTACACCTCTATGTAACCACCATCAGGCACTATTAGATGTCAGAAGCACTACTCACACAATGAAGAAAGTAGTCTTACGACTCTAAGGTACAGAAAAATCAATCTGGGACTGATCTAGAAGCTTTTGCCCTGCTGGCTGGTTCTGATGGTGCTAAGCAGGCTCCTGAGAGATAAAAGTCATCAACAGTCTTATCCATTGCTGCACCCTGCAAACTACAACGCCCACCAGGCAAGCAAGATGTGTCCATGGATATAATGGTCGCATGACTATTATGGGGGGGTAACCAACTGCTTTCTATTTATGAGGTGTGTTTTACAAGGGGAAATTCAGGCCTAGTAATTTAAACCAAGTCAAAAGCTCATGGCTAAGGAAGCCGCAGGCTCGAGGGTAGAACCTGCTCATGTTTTGCTAGACAGATGTGGTTTCAAAGTGTGCTCGAAATATGTAGAAGAGGGGATAGAAAGAATGTAAGAAGTGGAGGATGAGGAGGATGGCTGGGTGACTTTGACATCTGGACGTGGCATAGCTGTTACACTTACAGCCTCACAGCAATGATGTTTGCATGCACAAAACCTGAAGATGATGTTACTTGGGGGGTGGGGGGGTCATTGCCTTCCATAGTGTAGTTGGTAGGAAGAAGAGGGGAGTCAGCATGAGCGGGAAGGGAATCAAAAGAAGGTTAGTAGAGAGGGAGTATTCAATCAAAATGCAGTGTGGGCTGCACCCCCAAGACCCCAAACTCTGGGGTGTAGACCTGGTGTGCACCAGCTTTTCTTCTTTTTCTCTTCTTTCTTTTTTACCCAATAAAACTTTACCTCACCCTGGCACACCCATTCTTTCTCTCTTTCTTAGATAAATAAAAATAAAATATTAAAAATACGATAAAATGAGCTAGGCCTATTATCCTAGCTACTTGGGAAGCTGACACAGGAGGATCTCCAATTCAAGGTTCCAGTGTGATAGCCTGTCTCCACATTTTAAACCATGTGACTTTTAAATTGCTTGATAGGAATAAGTACATAATTTAAATTTGAACTGTGCCTGATATTTCCTCTTTTGTTTGGCCTTTAAACAAATAAGACATTGTTTATAGACACCTTTTGGTTTATTAATCCAAATAGTCCAACTGGTCTCTCCTAAAGTTTGTGTTGGCATTTGATTTATTTCAAGGTTTTTGGGGTTTTGTCTTTAAAAGCCAGATTTAACTAAAGCCTATGGCAAGCTGAAATTTTATGTAAACAAAGCCATATTTTGTTGCATGATCTCATAAATATAATTACTAAGTTCATGTTCTGGGACAACTTCAACTGACATAGAGGATTATTAAAAACAACAAAATTCTCTCTGAGGTGGAGGCTCCTAATTTGCCAGGTATTTGAAAAGACTGTAATATCCTGCTACTTAAAGGAGGGAGCAACTGGCCTGAGTTCTAGGCCAGCCTGCCTCAAGACAGAAACAAAAATTTGCCTTAGTTACTCCTGGTAAACGTTTCCAAATGTGTTAGAGGTATTGATAAAGATTATCCCCAAAACGGTTGTCATGTTTTGCCTGTATTCACAGAAAGTGTATTTCATGGGGTTTATTAATAGGAGCTATCTCAATCAATGGGTTATATAAAATCTGAAGGTATATATTCTGCTATTATAAAGCAAGTCTGGTGGTCAGGTAGAGGGTTTTGGTGACTTAAAAGGAAGGCTTTTACTCTACAAATGTTCAGTAGTAAAATGGTTAACTCTTTGAAGCCAAACTACTTACTTCTTTGTCAGTGGGTAATAAGATTAATCAATTTGGTATAGTTTTTAGTCTTATAAAAAATATGGTTAATTATGGGTTGAGATGAGATGATTAAAGGAAGTGGGAAGGTATTTTTCAATGTTGGATATAGACTTGTTAAAAATTCATTTTGACTTAGATCAGAATGTTAAAATATGTGGATGAAGACGTGCGTATGTAGAAAGGATGTAAGAGTTCTAAAAATACCAAATGTTGCCTAAAATTAATTTCCTTTTAAAAGGAACAGAAAACTAATTTTCAAGCTAAACCTAAACACCATGCCTAAAGTTAAAGGTTTTTCAACTTTTACATACTTTTAAGGATGCTTTAAAAGTTTTATATAGGGACATAGACTTAATGTAAATTCAGCTTACATTAGACACAGGTGATGTTCTATGCTAGGTTGATCACAAAGTCATAAGTGCAGATGTAATTCATATTCTTTGGAGGTCTAACCAGTTTAGACATAGGCAAGACCCTATAACCTTATGTATTAAAACTGGGTAAAATAAATTTCCTATGTAAAAACAAACAAACAATTTCAGATTAAGACAAGGAATGCCAAGATGCTTAGCTCTCTGCTCTGTCATTTCCTTTTGCTCTTGCTTACTGGTACATGCTATTTAAAGTCATGGAAAGCTGGATTCTGGAAAAAGGGATAATGCCCCTTTATCTCAGACCCCATGCAATTTTAAGCCATGTGTCCCCCTGACCCTGTCCAGAGACAAAATGGCCAATTGTCTCCGACAAGGAAAGGGAATGACAAATGGCACATAACTTTGTTTCTCTTTGTAGTTCTCTTTTGAACACCTGTTCATCTGTTAGATGAAATTTCTCAGTAGACAAAAGGTTAAATAGGTAAGCTGAGTCAAGGTACTTAATCAAGTTACAAACTCTTTACATAAGGCAAAAAATCTAAGGTATTTAGTCTGAGACAGCCCATAGAGTAGTTAAGGAATTCTTAGAGATAATTCCCCACTATGGGTTGCCCCTCAAGATAGGATCAGATAATGGGCCTGCCTTTATGTTAAAAATCACTAAGGGGCTGGAGAGATGGCTTAGCGGTTAAGGCACCTGCCTCCTAAGCCTAAGAACACCAGTTCCAATCGCCAGGTCCCACTTTTAGCCAGATGCAAAAGTGATGCAAGGGCGCAATGCCACACTTGACCACAAGGGGGCACACACATCTGGATTTCATTCGCAGCAGCTGAGAGGCTGCTGGCGCACCCATCTCTATCTGTCTTCCTTTCCCTCTCTCTCTCTGTGTCTCTCACTGTGTCTCTCTCTGTGTATCTCTCTGTGTATCTCTCTGTGTCTCTCTCCAAAAAAAAAAAAAATCACAAGGGAATTGACCAAAACACTGGGGATTAATTGAAAATTACATTGTGTCTGTCATCCCCAAAGTTCAGGACAGGTAGAAAAGATAAATCAGACTGTGAAGGAGACTTTAACTAAATTAACCCTAGAGACTGGTGAAGGATGGGTGGGACTCCTTCCCTTTTCCCTGGTAAGGGCCAGGTGTACCCCTTATGTAAATGTATGGATACCCCCCATCCTTTTCAGCCAGGGTCAGAGTTCGAATGAAGAGACACCATATGGAACATTGGAAGGGACCCCACCAGGTTATCCTAACCACTCCAACTACTAAGGGAGCCTATATATGGCTTTAGGTAAAACTTGTTGCTTTTATGCCAATCAGTCAGAAATAATCTGAAATACACTGGATTTAGCTAGAGAAAATCTCAAAGAAAGAGAACTTTAGAAACAAACCACTAATAATTGGTTTCAATCTATGTTCAGTTGGTCTCCATAGCTAACTTCCCTTATCTCTTCTATTGCTGGCCCCCTGATACTACTGCTCTTAAGCTTTACAATAGGACCCTACTCTAAGTAGATATATAAAGAATAAAATAAATTCTGTTAAACTCATGATATTGCAGACACAAAACACCACCATATATGAAAATACTAGACACTGTTCTTCAGCAGTCAAGGATTTGACTTAGTGACCTATCAGAGGGGGAAATGGAAAATGGGATGTGAAAGGACACAATAGACCTGGTCAAGCATCCTTCTGTGCATACATAATGGAGGCCACCACCCAAAGTTGATCTTCCTGACAGATAAAGGAGAAGTTCCAGGAATCAATTAATATAGGCCCTATTGCAAAATGCAGGTGTTTACTGTTACCTAAGGAATGGCGTGACCCCTCTTTGCAAACGTACCTTCCTGTATCTCTTTGTTTCTAACTATCTTTGTGATTACATAGCATAAAATATTTCTTGCCTCTGTTCTGCCTATGTGATCTATGTAATAAATACCTCTTGACTTCTTGTAATACCTCCCCCACCGTTTAACAGTAACTTTATGGTTTAACCTCCATACTGTTCTTTCTATGAACATCATGTGGTTATTTCCAATAAAAACTGACACACAAAAAAAATGCAGTGTGTGTGTGTGAGAGAGAGAGAGAGAGAGAGAGAGAACAGAGAATTGCAAAGAACAATTTATTTATTTATTTATTTTTAAATTTAAGAGAGACAGAGAGATAGAGAGAAAGACAGAGAGACAGAGAGAGAGGAAGAGGTAGAGAGAGAATGGGCATGCCAGGGCCTTTTCAACCACTGTGAATGAACTCCAGACGTGTGCGCCTCCTTGTGCACATGTGCAACATTGCACACTTGTGTCACTTTTGCATCTGGCTAAACGTAGACCTGAAGATTTGAATAAGTGTTCTTAGGCTTCACAGGCAGGCGCCTTAACTACTAAGCCATCTCTCCAGCCCAACAATTTTTATTTTAAGTAGCACATTACAGAGCTCTAATCCTTTTTCCTGAAGCTAGGACTGAATTTCCCTACTAGATAGACATAGAAAAAAGAAACAACTAACTTATATAGCAAAACTGTGTTTTCCTCTAAGATCTCACTAGGTCAGAAATTATTCCAATCTATTAGTTACTGAATATTTAACCTGCTGAGAAAAAGGCATCCCTCTGACCACTCAATGTCTCATTATGATGGCATTGGGAGACCTGTGTGTCTATCTGTTTTATGTTTGTTTCTTTGGGGGAGTGGTTTACTTAAAGGAGCATTGGTGAGGGGGTATTTTTATTGGTACATGGACAAATTCCTACTGGCTACACTACTGAAGAAAATATTTGTCCCTCCCCCACCAATCATTAACTACTTATAGATCCTCAGAGAAGGTTGGGCCCTCATTAGAACCTCTTGCTTCCATGGCAGAATGTTGATGGGCCCAACCTCACACACAGTTGATCAGAGCTGCTGAGGGGCCAAGAGTGTAACCGTCACGTTATATCTATAAGATAGTGTTCTACAACATTCTGCCTCTTTCCTTTGGCTTTTATATTCTTTATGTTCCTGCCTCCACAATGCACAGTGTTCCCGGATCCTTTCTTCTTTGGGACAGAGGTGTAGATATCCCATTAGGGCTAAGTAGTCACTTAGTCTCAACACTTTCACCATGTCGACAGGAAGTGCCACCCACAGAAAAATCAAGTTTCTCTGACCAAAGCTGACAGCAACATTAAACTATGGACATAAATGTAAATGTGTAGAAGATAATCTGATAGGCATGTTGTATCTATGTAGCAAAATCACTTCCCTAGTAGGGCCAGTGACCACAGACTTTTGACCAGGATGACAGTATCAGATGTGGAGCAAATCAAATCGAATCAAAAAAAAAAAATCAGTGAGGGTTGGAGAGATGGCTTAGTGGTTAAGGCACTTGCCCGAAAAGCCAAAGGACCTTGGTTCCATTCCCTAGAACCCATGTCAGCCAGATGCACACAATGATGCATGCGTCTGGAGTTAGTTTGCAGTGGCTGGAGGGCCTGGCATGCCCATTCTCTCTCTCTCTCTCTCTCTCTCTCTCTCTCTCTCTCTCTTTCTCTCTCTGCCTCTTTCCCTCTGTCAAATGAATAAATAAAAAATAAATAAAATAGTTAAAAGATAAAATTTAGGTAAATGTGGTCAAGTGTGGCATTGTGCCCTTGCATCACTTTGCATCTGGCTAAATATGGGACCTGGAGATTGGAACTGCTGGAGATTGGAAGCATTCTTAGGCTTAGGAGGCAGGCACCTTAACTGCTAAGCCATCTCTCCAGCCCTAAAACATTATAGATTTGATACATAATTATATCTTAGATTTAGAATTCCAAGCTCACACTGCTGGCTGGTGTCTGAGGACTCTCTTTCAGACATTTTTCATAGTGAGCTCACATGATGAAAAGAGAGAAAAAGCTCCTTCTTGCTGCCCCTTCTATAAAATGGCACTTAACCCACTCATGGGACTCTGATCTTATAAGTCCATCACTTCCCAAATAGACACACTTTTAAATATCACCTTGGAAATTACATTTTAAAATAGACGTTTGGGGATGGGTAAGCATTCTGACCCATGTCTTTAAACATTAACAAGATTTAGATTTAAATAAGCAATGATTATCTTCCTTAACAATAGTTATGTTGCTCTTGGGTTGTTAGATTATTAAGAGGACATGAATGTGTATCTTATTTTTTTGAAATATATTTACTTATTTATTTGTGATGAAAGAGAGAGAGATCATGCACATTGGCTTACCAGGGTCTCCTGCCACTGCAATTAAATTTCAGATGCATGCACCACTTTGTGCATCTGACTTTATGTAGTACTGGGGAATTGAACCCAGACCAGCAAGATTTGCAAGTCAGGACCTTTAATCACCGAGCCATCTCCTTAGCCCATGACTATGCATCTTCGATGCTATAAATTAAAAGGACTTCAAAGAACCTTGATCCTAGTCTTCAAAAACTGCCTCCAACTGCCATCATTCTCCCATACCAATGGTATTGTGAAGTATAAGATTAGAATATTTATCCTGAATATTTATTTAGATAGTGCAGAGATGGTTGGAGATAACAGCAATGAATCTCTAAGATTATGGTGGGAAAGAAGAGGAAAGGAAGAGTATTATCTAGCAAACTTCTTTCAATTTGTAAAAACTTAGGGAGAAAAACATACAGGAGCCCCCCCTTATCTGCAGCTTAGCTGTCCACAGTTCCAATAACACAGGAAATTCCAAACATTAACTGATCCACACTATGATCATCTCCAGACAAATCTAGTTAGAAGATATATACATATATATATATATATATATATATATATATATATATATATATATATATATATGGATGATAGGGGAACTCCATTTTTGAAAATATTTTATTTATTTTCAAGGAGAGAGAGAGTGAGAGAGAAGGGGTATGACAGGGCCTCCTGCCACTGCAAATACACTCCAGATACATGTGCCACTTTGTGTATCTGGCTTTACATGGGTACTGGGGAATCAAACCATGGTTGTTAGGCATTACAAGCAAGCATCTTATCCACTGAACCATCCCCCCAACTCTAGAAGCTTTTTTAGAGCTTACTCTAAATATCATTCCAGCATTCCCATGCATTTTAGCCATAATGGAAGCTAACTGAAAACAAGGTGATCCAAGGAAATGATAGTTATCCCTACACCTAACCTGTTTTCAGAATTGAAAGTCACACCCACCTGTGACCTAAATGTCACAAAATCAATTTAATAGTAGTAATGAGCATGTGTAAAAAAATAACTGAGGGGCTGGAGAGATGGCTTAGTGGTTAAGGCATTTAACTGCAAAGCCAAAGGATCCAGGTTTGATTCCCCAGGACCCACATAAGCCAGCTGCAGAAGGGGCACATTCATCTAGAGTTCGTCTGCAGAGGCTAGAGGCCCTGGCATGCGCATTACCTCTGTCTGTCTCCTGTCTTTCTGCTTGCAAATAAATAAATAAAATTTAAAAAAAAACTGAAGTAGACTAGAATAGAATGGGAGAAGTGGTATGGGATAGGATAGGGTAGGGTGGGATGGGATGGGATGGGATGGGATGGGATGGGATGGGATGGGATGGGATGGGCAGGGTAGGGCAGGACAAGGCAAGGCAAGGCAAGGCAAGGCAGGTAAGGGAAAGGAAAGGAAAGGAAAGGAAAGGAAAGGAAAGGAAAGGAAAGGAAAGGAAAGGAAAGGAAAGGAAAGGAAAGGAAAGGAAAGGAAAGGAAAGGAAAGGAAAGGAAAGGAAAGGAAAGGAAAGGAAAGGAAAGGAAAGGAAAGAAGAGGAAGCATGAGTGTCAGGGCATGTGATAGGACTATTATTTTATGAACTCTTTCTATCAGTTCTCAGGTACCAGGGAAGTAGAATCTGTTTTCCCCTCTGCCCTCACACACCTAATGCAGAATTCTGTGACCTCAAAAGGTGTAAACTTTCCACTCAACCTACAGAGCAGGCAATGAGTTCTCTCCAGAGAGGACACCAGCTGTGTGTTTGCAGTTCCAACCTAATTCTCACATTATTTACCTGGTGATAGCTAAGACCTCAGAGACTGTCAGCACTTCCCTCTCCACACCTAGGTGGCAGTCACAAGCCTCAGGTTGCTTTACTAAGCTCTGCATTGGCCAACTGACCATGAATCAGGGTTCTCACCACACTCTCCTGCATTGGAATAATTTTATTTTTTTTAATATTTTCTTTTTATTTATTTATTTATTTGACAGAGAAAGAGGAAGAGAGAGAGAGAGAATGGGTGTGCCAGGGCCTCCAGCCTCTGCAAACGAACTCCACATGCGTGCACCCCCTTCTGCATCTGGCTAATGTGGGTCCTGGGGAATCGAACCTGGATCCTTTGGCTTTGCAGGCAAACGCCTTAACCACTAAGCCATCCCTCCAGGCCTGATTAATTTTCTTAATCAACTTTCAAAACTCCAGGAAAGGCACTTCACAATTCATCATAACATATTACTAAGGGTATGGATGGAGAGAGGTAGGAGATGAGGTATGGGAAGAAGAGGGGCAGAGTTTCAAATCCTGACCGGGTGAGCCTCCATCCAGAACTCTTTCCATTGTACACTACCTGAAAATTCTGCTGTTTCCTGTTTTTATAGTGACCTCATTGCATAGGTGTGATGGAAACATTGAGTACTGTATCAAAATGAGTCTAGACAAGAGAGCTGTGTGTTAAAGCATGTGAGTAGGGTGAGGAAATCGGGCCCGCCTGTCGTTCTCAACCTCTCTGTGCAGTCTTCCTTCTTACGTCATGTGGAACAAGACAGCTCAGGAAAAAGGAAAGTCTTGCGTGACCTCCCATCAGTCAAGGGTCAGTCAGGTAATGTATGGCCAGCTCTGGAAACAAAATCTAGAGACAGAGTTTCTATGACTTGCTTGGGAGAAGGGAAAATTTTTATCCAAGAGTATGTTATAAGACAGAAAATATGAATAAAAACCAAAATACACAAATATCACAGCTATATATTTATATGTGTGAGCGTCATATTTATTTTTTACTGTAGAAGGGGTCGGGTCAAATTACTTTGGTAGGCAAAGATTTTGAAGTCTGACTCACTTGGTTTGAATCGTAAAAGCAGCCACTTTCTGTTTAATTGGCCTTAGGCAAGTTACCTACTCTTCAACTTAATCTCTTCAACAGCTAGAGGCCCTCCTGCATGTCTCAGAACACCTAAAACAATGTTTCTAAGTCTAAACGACTGGACTTGCAAGTTCATCTTCTAGATTAGGACCAGCAGGTACACAGCGTGACTCAATGTTACCTTGTCCAAACTACTTAACTTCTCCGTACTTTAAGTGGTTTTTTTTTTTTTTGTATGTTTGTTTGGCTTTAAAAAATGTGGATTAAAACAAACAATTACATAGGTATGTTATGATAATATAACAAAATGATATGCATAAAACACTTACAGTAACAGCAGTAATGGGGTATTATGGTTTCGGGTATAACACCAATACAAGATGCCATGGCATTTTTAGCTAAAAATGAGTAATGGAGCAAAAACAGATGAGAGAAGGGCGCTCTGATTTCCACAACTGAAAATATCCAATATGTACAGGGTACCCTTCCTTTCCTTGGAAGAGAGCATCTTATAGCTAGACACTGGAAGTGGATGCTGGGAAGGAACGATCAGTACAAATAAACTACTAAGCTAAACTACTAAACTAGCCTCGATTGTCAACTGGCTCTTCCCATGCTTCTTCTAGTCACTATCCACATAGTGCTCCTTCTAGCGGCTTTGCCTTGACCAGGTTATTTCACTGCAACTTATTATTTTGTTTTTAAAAGCATGTTATGATCTTGGCTCTCATTGCATATTCCTCTGTGAAGGCTCCTATGTATATCAATGCTAAATAAGCTTCATTTATTTTTCTCTACTCATGTGTCTGTCAATCCAATTCATCAGGCCCTGGTGCAATACTTCAGAGATCAGAAGAAAGATAATTTTCTTGTTCTGAGGTTCTAGCAGGATAGAATATCATTGCCTGGGATGCCCTGCCTACTCTAGAGAGAACTGCTGAAACCTTTTCAACATGAGAGTCACCAAACTCAAAGAACATTTTTGCCACATCAGCCTCCCAGATCTCTGCCTCTAAGAACTTGTCTAGTGAATCAAAACGGTTCCTAGAGCATGCCGCTGGCCAAAGGGGCAGGTCCCTTCACTTGCACTGCCCCATGCATGCTTCTGGAGTTTGTCATACAAATCTGTTCTGGACACCTGTGGATTCTTAATCTCTTCTGATATTCCCAGTAGCAAGAGGCATATAATATAAATTCTACTTAGTCACACCTAGCCAATACTTAAATTGATAGCATGCCTCGTGAGAAATCAAGGAATGATAAGGCTGCCAAATATACGTCTAAAAGTAGACCCCTGATGTCCTTTCTCCATAAAATTTGTATTCTTTTATTCTTGAGTGGTATTATTGAGAGTCAAGCAATCTGAAAAGTAGTGAATATATAAGGTCATTCATTACCAAATAATTTATATCATTATAATGATATAATTCAATTATATATCCCAATATAATGATATAAACCCTTTGGTCCCCAAAATTCTAATGTAAGAGAGTACTTAAGGGGCAAAAAACCCACAATGGATTCAGCTTAAGCATTCAGTTTCTGACTGAATTCATTCTGGATGCACTTACAGTGATGGTCAACATATTTCGGGAAGTCATCAACATACCTGAAGGAATCTCCAAATCTAATAGTGCCCTGGTGTCACTACATGGACTTTAGAGACTGACCTCTAGCCTCAGGCTACTTTCACTGGTTGGTTACTGTCTGCAGGTTTAGTGGATGGCGTGAACACAGGCATGCCCATACCACAACACTGGCAAAGCAGGAGTGAGACTACTTTTCACGTTGGCATTCCTTGATAGACTGAATTGGAGTAAAGGGACTCATTTTATCATAATTAAACTACTTGATCACAAAACTCTGTGATCCTCATACTAATTTGATACTTCATAACATCATTAATTATCATGGCAAATAGAACATAGCAATCTAGACACTGAAAATGCTATAAAGAAAAAATACTTGTCCAAGAACGTGGACCTAAATGACTAATGCCATTACTTTTTGCCCTTATAAAGATCTGAACTTCTATGAGATATAAATGAACACTTTTTGACTTAGTCCTTGGTGGTCTTATATCCGAAAGCATCTCTAAACCTTTCATGCCTAGATTAAGTGCACATGAGAGGGTCCGGTGTGAACAACTGGATGCCACAACTGGCTAGGTATAAATAACTAGTATACATGAAACATGGCATAAGTGAAAAAGGAATGACGGTCTGTATTGACTGGAAAACCTTGTCATCACTTTTAACCAAGAGCTGAAGTGTATATCAAGAATTATAAACAAAGCAAGTGTATCTTAAGAATTATAGAAAAAGCATGCATTGTTACCTTTCTGAGAAGGACCTATGAGCAACTGTTAACCATCTGTGTATCTATCTTAATAAGAGAACTCCTCCAGGATGTTGTGAACCATGGCCAAGCTGGATACAGGCCACTGATACCAGGACAACTGAAAAGCCATCCCAAGGGGTGACCTCATAGTCAGCATATCAGAAGTCCTGGAAACAGATGACATCACAAAGTAGACAGATTTTTCCCAACAGCACAGATCAAGAAACTGCCATCTCTTCCACCTTTTAATTCTCTATTCCAATATGTAGGGAAAACTTCCTTTAAAACCTTACTCTTTTTTTTTCCCCCTTTCACTGAAAGCCTGACTGGAGATTTCTCAATCTGTCCTGCTCTCCCTCTGACCTACTGTGGGCTCTTTCAAACTTGTGCCTTTCTTGTCACCCTGTTTCCTTAAGTCAAGTACAAACCTGATACCACCTTACATCAGTTTTCTGAACTCTTATCATAGTAGCTAATCAGTCGGATTGCTAGTAAGGTTAATCTCTAGCTAGTATGAAAAGACATGAGCCAGGCGTGGTGGCACGTGCCTTTAATCCCAGCACTCAAAAGGTAGTGGTAGGAGGATTGCCATGAGTTCGAGGCCACCCTGAGACGACAGAGTGAATTCCAGGTCAGCCTGAGCTAGAGTGAGACCCTACCTCGAAAAAACAAAAGAAAAAAGGGGAAAATAAAGACATGAACGAATTTTCAGAGCATTGTTGTATAATTTTTAATTCACATTGTTATTAATCACAAGATTTCATTCTTAATGCTAAACAATATTTGTCTATATAAACACATATATACAAAAATTTCTAGTTTCATAAGTGGCCTTCATATTGTTTTTTAGGATGTATGAGTGCCTGAAATAGTTCACACAACATTGTTGTGTAATTTTTTTTAAATATTTTATTTTATTTATTTTATTTATTTTTATTTTTATTTTTTTTGGTTTTTCAAGGTAGGGTCTCACTCTGGCTCAGGCTGACCTGGAATTAAATATGTAGTCTCAGGGTGGCCTTGAACTCTCTGCGATCCTCCTACCTCTGCCTCCCGAGTGCTGGGATTAAAGGCGTGCGCCACCACACCCGGCTTATATTTTATTATTTATTTATTTATTTATTTATTTATTTATTTATTTGAGAGAGATAGGAATAGGCAGGTAGAGAGAGAGAATGGGTGAGCCAGGGCCTCTAGCCACTGCAAATGAACTCCAGATGCGTGCACCCCCTTGTGCATCTGGCTTACGTGGGTCCTGAAGACTCAAGCCTCGAACCATGGTTCTTAGGCTTCACAGGCAAGCGTTTAACCGCTAAGCCATCTCTCCAGCCCTGTTGTGTAATTTTTAATCCACATTGTTATTAATCACAAGATTTCATCCTTTCTTATTGCTAAACAATATTTGTCTATAGGAGGATTACTATGAGTTAGAGGCTACCTTGAGACCACATAGTGAATTCCAGGTCAGCCTGGGCTAGAAAAAGACCCCACCTTGAAAAAACAACAACAACAACAAAAATCAAAGAAGAAAACATGAGGACTATTTCTTTAGCTATTAACATGATATATATATATATATATATATATATATATATATATATATATATATGCATACGCACATAGATTATAAGTGTATGGTAGATTCTATACAAGAAGAAAAATTACAGATACATTCTTACAAGGCCAGTCTAACAAAGCATTAATATTCATAGTATTCTCTGCTACTCTGCATAAAAATTTGAGGACATTTACTCTGATGGATGAGACCAGGCAGGTGTGTTTTTTACCTCACCAAGAACAGGGAAATGTGAGAGCTCTTCTTGACCCTCACATTCTCACCTGAGGCAAGAAAGACCAGAACTTGGTGCTACAATAGTCAAGTGAAAATCTGGCTTATTAATGACAGAATAGGAGTGTCCCTGAGACTCCACTACTCGAAAGCACAGCATGGGAAGGAACTGTGAGTGAATCTTGGAAATCGGCTGTGAAAATATCCAGGAATACTATTAGGATTGGGGTTTGATCAGCTTCAGAATTTTTGAAGAGTTTTGATTAAGTATGAGGTTGGAAATGGACACAACAGCCTAATGAAACATAACACAATTTAAAGAAGAAAATTAAAGAAGAAATTCCACAACAGATAGCTAGCAAGACACCTTCCAAGAGTTAAAAAGAATCTTCGAAAGGTACTTGCTCAGTTGCAAACATAATTACAAAGTGGCAGCAGCGAATGGCCTGGAAGTTGCATATATCATTATAGCTACTTAATACATGTTTATACGAGACAGAAAAACATATTGTTATTACTCAGTTGTGTTTGGCTTGTTACTTGCTTTTTTAATATTTCATTTTTAATTATATGAGAGAGAGAAAGAGGCGGAGTGTATAAGGAAGTGAGAACGGCATGCCAGGGCTTCAAGCCACTGCAAACAAACTCCAGATGCATGTGCCACATTGTGCATCTGGCTTACATGGGTCCTGGGAAATCGAACCAAGGTCCTTTGGCTTTGTAGGCAAGTGCCTTGAGTGCTAAGCCATCTCTCCAGCCCTCCTTATTTGCTTTTAATTCTCAAGGTACATTTCAAATATCTAAACTTTAGGTAACATTTACTGATATAATAAACTATATTAATCAAAGTGTGGTCTTTATTATAATTTTACATATTACAACATATACACCAGTTCTTTCATTAGAATTTCATTGAAACAATGTTAAAATCTCTACCAGACAATCAACATCTGATTATAAAATAATTTAGGGATTTCTAGTAAAACTAGAGTAAAAACTATCATTGTTATTTTACAATTGTGGAAATAAGCATTATAAAAGATTAATAATTTCTCTACCATTTTTAAATGAGAAAACTCAAGTCTAGGTACTTTTTATTAGGCAAATCACTGTAGTTCCTGAGATAAAAATGTGATGCCAATAGCACATTTACACTGAAGAACTTAACTGTCCTATACAGCACATAAATAATAGAAATCTCTCGGCCTGTATAATTGTCTTAGAATCAACTTCATTTGGAAAAAACAGACTTTGGACTCACTATGTAAACATCTTCAAAGGTGTTCATTTAGTTAGACTCTAGTGTAATGCTCCTTCCTTCATAATATCTATCTCTTTTATTTAGTTAACAAAGTGGTTGTTTCATTTCTTAACATCCAGCAATGCTCTTGATCATTTATCTCTGTTGATTACAAGTGTTAGTACAACAATTAAATTACAATTCAGTTTTTTTTTGTTTGTTTGTTTGTTTTTGGTTTTTCGAGGTAGGGTCTCACTCTGGTCCAGGCTGACCTGGAATTAACTATGTAGCCTCAGGGTGGCCTCGAACTCTCGGCAATCCTCCTACCTCTGCCTCCCAAGTGCTGGGATTAAAGGCGTGTGCCACCACGCCCGGCTCAATTCAGTTTTAACACACTGAGTTGTAATCAGAAAAAGAGGTGTACCATATTTGCAAACTTTTTACCCCAGTGGGACTTATAGACCAGAATAGGACTTTAAACTGCAACCAGTACTCTATCTAAGTCAGGGGTAAATTTCATTTATTATATGAGAATTATTTATCTCCTAGTTTTGTGGCCAACAGTGATTAATGGAAGGTTATACTTCCTGTTGTGGTTTGAATGTGAAATGTCTTATGTAGGCGCATGTGTTTGAACACTTGCTCCCTGGCTGGCACTGCTTGGAAAGGTTGTGGAACTTTTAGGAAATAAAGCTTTGCTAGAGAAATTGTGTCACTTCGGGGTCACTTGAGGTTTAATATCCCAGCCCCACTTCTTGTTTGCCTTTTGCTTCCTGACTGAGGATGCAATGTGACCAGCTGGTTTCCTGCTTCTGCCACCATGCCTTCCCACCATGATGGACTGTGCCCTGGAACTGTAAACTGAAGCAAGCCCTTTCCTTCCCTAAGATGCTTCTGGCCAAGTATTTGTTCATAGCAATGAGTAAAGTAATAATAAAATTGATGTATAACTTTCTTAGATAAATATAACCAATAAATAGAATGGCTTATAAGTCTTTGTAATATGAAACATACTGAGGAAATGAGACAAAGGGCATTTAGCTTAAGTCTGTCCTCAGTCTTGAATCTAAGAGGAACCCAGTGCTCATAAACCTCTAACTTTTTCTTTCTTTTCTCTCTTTCTCACTCCTTTTATTTTTTACATACATTAACACATTTCATTCTAATAACACCTCATGAAGGAGGCATATGGACTGTTCCCATGCTATAGATAACTTTCCACTTCTTTTTGCCTCAGGCCCAGAAGATCTATTTCATCCCTTGGATCCAGACTTCAGAACCATATCTCTTCCATAAGTGAAGTCATAGAGGGCTTAATTCAGCAGTTCGGGTTAGAAAAATAAACCAATTAGGATGAGGCCAGCTGGGTCATCAAGGGATATGCTCCATTATAAAGGCTGACTTGAGGCCAGCTGTGGTAGGACACACTTGTAGACTCAATACACAGGATATTGAGGCAGGGGGATTGCCAGAGGTTCAAGTCCAGCCTGGTCTACATAGCAAATTTCAGGCCATCCAGGGTGACATAATGAAACATTGACTGAAAAAAATGGGGGGAGGGAGTTTGTTCAAATGATATGTGAGCTGTTTCTGGCTTCCTTCAAGGATTTAGAATAAGATTCCAATTCTGAAGGAAAATTTTTCAGAAAGGGCCCACTTGGAGAGTCGGAGGGAGACATAAAGACTGAAACCAAGGACCAGGACCAGAGGTTTGAAGAAAAGCAAGACTGTTCCCAAGGACCCCTGGCTTTTTGTAATGTGAAGTATGTAATCCAACACAACTCTGATGACAACTGAGCCATGACAGGATATTCCCAGAAGGAGCAAAGGTAATTCCCTATCTCAATTCTGCCCCCTTCTATATTCCTCATAGAAAAACAGTAGAAAATTGTCATGTGCCTACTTAACCTGGCTGGTACCTAAAACACCTTTCCTCCTCACCAGGAATGATGTGGTGGATTTTCCACAAATCCTGTGGCTCCCATGGGTTAGCTGCTGCTCTGTCTAGGCTCTTCCAACACCCATGGCTTCTCATAGCTCAAACTACTCTGATGTCTTCAGTTTTCTTCTATGGCCTGGTACTTACTTCTCTGTTTAGGGTGCTCTTATGTATGTCATGGGAACCCTCCCTGCTTTGATCTAGATTCTGTCTTCTTTTAAAACATTTTGTTTTTATTTATTTATTTGAGACAGAAGGAGGGAGAGAGAGAAAGAGAGAGAATGGGAGCACCAGGGCCCCTAGCTGCTGCACACAAACTCCAGACAAATGCACCACCTTGTGCATCTGGCTTATATGGGTTCTGGTAAATTGAACCTGGATCCTTTGGCTTTGTAGACAAGTGCATTAACCACTAAGCAATCTCTCTATCTAGGTCCTGTTGTCTCCTCTATACTCTACCTTAAGAATGCTCCTAACTGTAATCTCTACAATCAAAGTTGAGCTTCTCCAGCTGGAGAAATGGCTTAGCAGTTAAAGTGCTTGCCTGTGACGCCTAAGGACCCATGTTCAACTTCCCAGGACTCATATAAGCCAGACGCACAAGCTGACGCATTGTAAGGTTGCACAGGTGGTGTATGCATCTGGAGTTCAGTTACAATGGCTGGAGGCCTGGTATGCCAATTCTTTCTCTCTCTCTCTCTGTCTCTCTCTCTTTCTAAAAAAAAAAAAAAAAAAAAAAAAAAAAAAAGTGAGGCAAGCACAAGGTCACACATACCCACTAGGTGGTGCAAGCATCTGAAGTTTGATTTCAGTGGCTAAGGCTCTGGGCCAATTCTCTCTCTCTCTCTCTCTCACTCACTCTCTCTAAAAAGAGAAAAAAGAAAAAAAAGCCAATCTGTTGGGCTTGTCTAAAAAATAAGTAAATAAATAATTAATTAAATAATTAATTAAATAAATAAAAGTTGGGCTTCCCAACCAAGGTCTGGAATCCACTAATTCACAATTCCTTAAATTATTTTTATAGTTCAGATTTTTCTACAATCCCAGTTAAAGTTACTTCTCTGTTTCTCCAATTACTTAATTTATTTCACAGATATTTGTGATGTAAGAATGTATATTACAAATTTCTGCTGGGTGTGGTGGCACATGCCTTTAATCTCAGCACTCGAGAGGCAGAAGGAGGAGGATTACCATGATTTTGAGGCCACCCTGAGACTACATAATGAATTCCAGGTCAGCCTGGGCTAGAACAAGACCCTACCTCAAAAAAAACAAAACAAAACAAACAAACAAAAAAAGAATATATATATATATAAATAAAAACTTATATTACATATTTCTTTTCATATCTAAAATGTTCAGATTTCTCAATTCAACCTTTTTTGTTCTTGAAATATTTATATAAACACCATGAAAAGTCTTGGGATGAGACCTGAACCTAAACTTAAAGTTCATTAAGTGTCATATGTAACCTATGAGTATAGGCTGAAGGTGATTGGTGACAAAATTTAGGTAGCTCAATTGTGTGGTTTGTATGTGATTGTGGTGTGCATACGTGTGTGTGTGTGTGTGTGTGTGTGTGTGTGTGTGTGTGTGTAGGCCAAAGGTGGATGTCAGATGTCTTCATCAATCACTCTCTTCTTTATTTCCCTGAGCCAGTGTCTCTCACTGGAGCCCAGCACTCACCAATTCAACTACTGTAGCTAGTCAGCTATGCCCTGGGGATTCTCTGTGTCTACCTCCCTCATACTGGGATTACTGGCAGCCTGTGGTGCCCACATAGCATATCCAGCATTTATGTAGGTGTTCAGAATCTAAATTCAGGTCCTCACAGATGTGTGTCCTCTCCCCTGCCCACAACTGTGTTTTGAATGTTACTATTTACATGAAGCCAAGCATGGAACTCTCCATTTGTGATGATGCCATCCATGTTATGATGGGGCTGGAGTTCTCCTCAGTTCTTGTCAGCTTAATGGAAAGAAATTGGCCAAAGACACAGTTTAAACAGAAGTTTGTTTAGAATATAAAATGACAGTGTACTTCAGATGGCTTGGAACAGGCTGACTCAAGGGTGGGGTACAGTACTCCATTGGATTTCACATTGTGGATTATCAAACATCTTCATACATTTTCCTTCCCGCTTGCAATGTCACCAGCAAGCCCTTTACCCCATACCACAGTTATATTTCCCACTGTCCTGCACTTGCTCCTGGGCCAAGATGTCCTATGGGTGCTCTTTACCTGCCTACCATGCTACTCATTAGTGCACATCAATCACCTTTAGGAAAGTATCCTGGTGCTTTAATTACTGATGCGTCAGGAACAAACTGATTGCAGTTTGTGGTAGTTTGAATAGATGTCCCACAATATAATCAGTGTTTTATTAGTTTGTACTTTGCTTCTGCAGCCACCTGGCTGGAGGCAATGTCACTGGGTGGATCTTAAGGTATGGTGGTGGGTTAAGGATTTCAATCTAAAGATATGCAAAGGGTGCCTAGCTGGAGTTCCTGAAGTGTGCTATGGGGTGTGGATTTTGGCTTTTGGCTTTCTGTCTTGCCTGGTCCTGTGAAGGCAGGCCAGCTTCTTCTGCCATTATGGAACTTCCCCTGGATCTGTAAGCTTCAATAAATATCTCTTCTTCCATAATTTTGCCTGGTCTGGAAGTTCATCTCAGCAAAGCTGAAGCTGTCTTCTACACAGTTTCAAGGTGAGAGCAATGAATTCATTGTATAACTCCTTCCTTCTGAAAAGGGTTGCTCTTATCTTCAGAGTCCAGAATCCTTGCCATGTCTTCTCTGTTCATTGACTGTAGAGGACCCAAGAATAATCCTTGATCCTCCTCCGTTTTTGCTGGGTTTTTTTTTGGGGTTGTTTGTTTGTTTGTTTGTTTGTTTGTTTTTGTTTTTTCGAGGTAGGGATGGGGTCTCACTCTAGCCCAGGCTGACCTGGAATTCACTATGTAGTCTCAGGGTGGCCTTGAACTCACAGCAATCCTCCTACCTCTGCCTCACGAGTGCTGAGATTAAAGGCATGTGCCACCATGCCCAGCTTTTCCTTTCCTTTTATTTTACTTTTTTAAATATATTTTATTTATTTGAAAGAGAAAGAGACTGAGAGAGAGAGGGAGAGAATGGGCACAAAAGGGCCTCCAGCCACTGCAAATGAACTCCACACACATGCTCTACCTTGTGCATCTGGCTTACGTGGGTCCTGGGGAATTGAACCAAGGTCCTTTGGCTTTGCAGGCAAACGCCTTAACTGCTGAGCCATCTCTCCAGCCCCCTCCTCCTTTAGGAAGCCATCCAAAACACAGTTAATTGGCTTTATTCTTGTTCAAATATCCTTGCACCACCCCAGAGGTGTTGATGAAGAAATAGCAGTCGCATGTAACATCGCCTGGGATAACAGATGAAGGTCCTGTGGTTTCATGGGTTCACCTGTATCAGCGAGCCCAATGCCCATTGACGTGTCTCATAGTAGATACCATTTCAGTAACCTTCCATGTGCCTCATTTCAATGAGGAGCTCTTTCTTTCTTTTCCTGAAACAGGCTTTCACTCATTAACCTAGCTTGGAACCTGCTATGTAGTCTATGTTAGCCTCAAACTCATACTGACCCTTCTGCCTCAGCCTTCTGAGTGCTGGGATTATAGATATGCACCACTGCCCCTGGATCGAGGAGATATTTCTAATGCTGTCTTTTAGTAGTGGATTCCCTGCATGCCAAAAGAAACTCCAGAGTATGGTGGGTCCTAATCTACTGTGCATTAGAGTTATCTATAGCCAAGATGGAAGTGTTGACAGAATATCATTTTTTGATGCTTAAGGGCCCAGCTGAGAAAAGAACCTATACTGGGGATTCCCTGAAGAATGAGGGTGGTGAAGCAACAACCTGCCCATCTGTTTGGAAGTGGCCACCATGCAGGCTTCCCCATGTCCAGTTTCTTAGACAGACCTCAGAAATATAATGCACTCTCAGGTAATAAAACAATAATCTGTTGTAGATCCCAGTAGCCAAGCATAAATGTGATTTTGTGGGGATCTAAGGAAATTGTGTAAGTATTGAAGGATACCAGGGGCCCTAGAGGTTAAAAGTAGATGGGCAAATGCACAGAAAACAATCCGTGATGATTAAAGTGGTGATATCAATTAGTGATAAGTCATGGGGAAATGGGAATGTGAAATTTCTGAATATGAGCTGAATGCGGGGACATGGTGGAGAGCATCCAATACAGCTGCAGCTAAATTATATATATGTATATATTCCGGCCTTATTCTGAAAAATCCCCTGAGAAAGAGTTACTGAAGGATAGATATCATCAAAGTAATTTTAGTGTCATTATTTTATTATTGTCTGAATACAATTCTGTACATGTTAAAGCAGTCAGAATCATTTTAGTGTTGCCAAATTTGTTTGATTTCTATAGTAGGGTATTGCTACACATAGAGGTTGGCAAGAGCAAACTCAGATCAAAAACTGCTCATTATTTCTGATATGCAGATCCTAGCTTGTAATACGTACATGAATTACATAAAGGAGTGCAGACCTGGGCAAAACATGTAAAATTTCAACCAAAAGGGAGTTAAGTATAAAGAGATCACTAGGAAGGGGGGTAGAGGAAGGGCCAAAGGACCTGTGTTAAATGAGAACAGAAACAGGGAGGACACTGGAGGGTAAGAGGAAGATTGGAGAGAAGAGAGGAGAGGAGAATCAACTAAAACAAAACCATGTTTGAAATACCGGAATAAATGGTGCCTAAAAAAAATTAACTTAAAAAGAAAATGGCCATAGGTGCTCCACACATTCTGAGAAGGACCACCAGGAATAGCTCCAGCCAGGAGCAATGTCTTCTGACAAAGTGTTCTCAGGGTGAGCTTTAGGGTCTGGCAACATGTTCAGCCTTTCTGAGGACTGTGGTTTCCATGAGGAATAGAGGCAATACCTGATCACAAAAGCCATTGTTCCATGTTAAGTGAACTGAAACATAAAAGTTGTGACATTTTCACTTTGTAAGTGCTCAAGGAAGCCTGGATCTGGGGAGTATTTCCTTGAAGAGCACCTTAGCCAACTCTCCTGAGCCCTTTCTGCTGAGGTTGGAAATGCTTATATGTCCCAGATAAGTTGTCAATTGTGGGTACTTATAGCCATATCAAAAGGGATAACTGGGGGCTGGAGAGATGGCTTAGCGGTTAAACACTCGCCTATGAAGCCTAAGGACCCCGGTTCGAGGCTCGATTCTCCAGGACCCATGTAAACCAGATGCACAAGGGGGTGCACGCATCTGGAGTTCGTTTGCAGTGGCTGGAGGCCCTGGCATGCCCATTCTCTCTCTCTCTCTACCTGCCTATTTCTGTATCTCTCTCTCTCAAATAAATAAATAATAAATTTTTTTTTTTAAAAAAAGGGATAACTGGCCTGGAATGATTGCTTAATGGTTAAGGCACTTGTCTGTAAAGCCAAAGGACCCAGGTTTGACTCCCCAGGACCCACGTAAGCCAGATGGACAAGGGGGCACATGCATCTGGAGTTTGTTTGCAGTAGCTAGAGGCCCTGACGTACCCATTCTCTCTCTCTCTCTCTCTCTCTCTCCCTTAGATAAATAAATTAAATTAAATATTTATCAAAAGGGATAACTGACAAAATCCATTTTCCAGTGTTCTCTAGGACAGGAGCTCCTATGTTCCCAGGCTGAGCTAAAGAAGGGGTCTTCAACTCAACAGCCTCCATGCCTGATACACCCTGTTACTTTTGGATATGGGTTTTGTTTGGCTTTGGAATTAAACTCACTATGTAGCCAATGCTGGCTTTGAACTCCTCATCATTCTTTCTCCACCTTTGAAGTACTGAGATTATAGGCATGTGCCACAACATCTGGCTCTCTGCCTACGGTTTTGCTTGTAGAGATTTTTACAGAATTGGTACAGATTATCCCTCCCAAAGTGGCAAGCATCATGGAGTGATTTAATAATCTCCCATTTGCCTGAAACATACAATCCTTACCTGGTCTAAAGTATATTAATATGTTTTTGAGATCATCTCACACTATAGCCAGCCTAGCCTGGCACTCACTTTGTGGCTCAACCCAGCCTCAAACTCACAGCCATCTTTTTTATTCAATCTCCCAAGAAGTTGGCTTCCTGCAGTGAGCCACCATGCCATGGAGAGCTGGTATATCCTTTTTTTTTCTTTTTTTGGAGAGAGTGAGAAAGAGAGAGAGAGAGACAGAGAGACAGAGACAGAGAATGGGCACACCAGCAGCCTCTCACCTGCTGTGAACGAACTCCAGACACATGTGCCCTCTTGTGGACAAGTGCAGCATTGCGACCTTGCATCACTTTGCATCTGGCTAAACATGGGACCTGGAGAATCAAATGGGCGTTCTTAGGCTTAGGAGGTAGGTACCTTAACCACTAAGCAATCTCTCCAGCCCACGTATATCCCTTTTTGATGACACATTTCCTTTCCCTCAAAGTAGACTGTATTATTGATGGTAGGAAGGCAAGGTAGGAATGAAGGCTCCTGTGATTGGATTTCTGGCTTTAGCATTTGATCAGGTGACTTGATCTTCCATCCTGTTATCACTAGCTACCCCACCCTATCCTCTGTAGTGTCTTCTGTAACGGACCACTGCCTGAAAGGTTAAAATGTGAGGTCAGGGCTTGATTTGGGGTGTTTAGGGCAGTCATGGAGACTTCCCCAGAGAGATGCTTGGCCAAGAAAGATGACTGGTCATGAGGCATTGGGACCAGTGCATTTCCATCCAGGTACCCTTTTCCTAGAATAGCTGACTCTAGAAATTAATATTTTAGCTATTGAAATAGGTTTTTCTTATAGAAGTTACAACGTTAGGCAAAACAAAGAGGGAAGAACTGGTGTAGGCACAGGGAATGCAAACTTACAATGCGTGCAATGAAATAGGGCCAACCTCCCCGTGGGTGTGGGGGGAGTCATACTTTCCCGTGACACCTGGTCCTGTAAGAGAAAACAAATGTCTTTGTTCATAGCAGCTACTATAAATCCATTAAAGCACTAAAGAAAAGGAAGCTGCGGTGCTTGTTGAAAACTCATCTCTCCACTATCAACACAGATAGAAAAATTACTTTTTATAAAATTAAATGAAATCCTAGAATTAAAAATGTAATAAGTGAAATGAAATTATTTCTATAATTTTTGACACATATCATTAACTCTACAACGATATTTTTACGTCCAAACTATTTTTGAAGACTCTAGTCTGTGGGTGTATAACAAAACATAAAGTTTTTTTCAATTCTAAATGTGTCCTTTGCAATTTTTTTTTTCCTATTTAACTCCACGGGGTCAGTAAAACCCTATTTTCAGTCAAATATACAATGTCCTTTGAAACTGGAAGTGCTCTAAAGAACAAGTCAGCCTGAAGACAAAGGAAACCTCAAAATAAACATTTTGATCTTAAATATGGGAAGCAATAAAGACAGATCGTTAGGTCCACTTATTTCAATCTTTTTAATAATGTATGTGTTTGGTTTTGCTTTTTGGATACAATAATATCTTATTAGATGTGGACATGTTGGTTAACCTACATAGGTTTATTTTAGGAGAAATGGAAACAAACACTTTGCTGATGTCATGCCATTAATAAGAGTGGTGGTGTTGTTTGAAAGAGTCAGAGAGCGATAGAGTGAGAGAAAGATAGAGAAGGGGCACGCCGGCAGCCTCTCAGCCACTGTGAACGAACTCCAGATGTGCTCACCCCCTTGTGGACAAGTGTGGCATTGTGCCCTTGCATCACTTTGCAATTGGCTGAATGTGGGACCTGGAGAATCTAATGGGTGTTCTTAGGCTTAGCAGGCAGATGCCTTAACTGCTAAGACATCTCTCCAGCCCTAAATAAGGTTTTATACTACACACATAGAGAAACACACATGCCATGTTGACAACTCTATCCTACACTGGGCAAACTGGGAAAAGTGAATGCTTGATAATGGGCCCAACTCAAGTAGCCAGTTACTCTAGCCTTTACCCATTGTTATAAGTCATATCAGAAAGTACATATCTGAATGATCTAAAGTTCTTATTTCCATATTCAAGGTTATCTGAAGTAAAATCAGAGAGATGATGATATAGATGGTGATAGATTACACTGCTCCCTAGGAAATGAAAAAAGCACATTTGAGAAAAATCACGTCACTCTCTTCATGAGTTTTCCAACACACAGTACTACCCAATCTAAAGTTATTTTCTTACTAACATCCTCAGACATACCTATGTGAACTCACATACTCATGCACATACTCTCATCCAACCTGAACATATTATTTCTATGAGTCTACATGAACAAGGTCTTGGACATAACATTGAGTTCTAAACAGTCTATATATAACACAACTATAATGCAAATGATTGCTATTGAAGATGACTTTTTCTCTGTAATTCTTTTAACCCTTGAACTGAAGAAAACAGAATCTTGGGGGCTGGAGAGATGGCTTAGCAGTTAAGCACTTGCTTGTGAAGCCCAAGGACCCTGGTTTAAGGCTTGATTCCCCAGTACCCATATAAGCCAGATGCACAAGGTGGCACATGCATCTGGAGTTTGTTTGCAGTGGCTGGAGGCCCTGGTGAGCCCATTCTCTCTCTTTCTCTCTGCCTCTTTCTCTCTCTAATGCTCTTAAATAAATAAATAAAAATAAACAATTTTTTTTAAAAAAAGAAAAGGAAACAGAATCTTCTCTACTATCCTACACCCCAAATGTGAGTCATGAGTAACATCAGCAAGATGGCAGAAGTGAAAGTCTTTTTATTGTTTGTCTGTTTTTTGTTTTTTCCAGGTAGGGTCTCACTCTAGCTCAAGCTGACCTGGAATTCACTATGTATTCTCAGGGTGGTCTCGAACTCATGGTGATCCTCCTACCTCTGCCTCCCAAGTGCTGAGATTAAAGGCGTGCACCACCTTGCCTGGCAAAAGTCTTATTTTTATTACCCACAGAAATTCCAGCTGGTGGCTAACCAAAGACCAGAAAGTCTTTGTGAAAATCCTAACAAGTCAATCTAGTCTATAAAACTTAAAAAAACTAAAGAAGAATGCCCTCACTTTGATTACGATACCTTCCTTCTGCATGTAAATGAGTTTAATATGAGACACAGAGGATTGTCCCACACTCCCATGATTTCAAAGGCAGGATGACAGGAAGAGAACCAGAGGGAGTCATTCAGATTTCTCAGCACTCCAAGATGCTTTCCAGGACCATTCCAACCGCATCTCATGGGGAACACTTTATTAATACGCCTAGATCACCAGGATCTGGTACAAACACCAGCAACCAAAAGAGTTGGGACCTAAAGAAACAAGAATCATAAAGGTACAATGGTGCTCCAAACACCTGTCATTCCTTATGTAGTGGGAGTTATAAGATATCTATGAAGGTAGCTGGGCATGGTGGCGCATGCCTTTAATCCCAGTACTCCTGAGGCAGAAGTAGGAGGATCACCATGATTTTGAGACCACCCTGAGAATTCCAGGTCAGCTTGAGCTAGAGTGAGACCCTACCTCAAAAATTATATATATATGAAGGTGAGCTGATTTCATAGAGAAGCATTGTGGAAAGTTCAGTCTGGCTTTAGTTCTGATATAGCTAGTATTCACTGATAAGCTTGTAGGTCATCCCAACAACAGCACCCAGGCAGGGAGAAACCCACCCCAGTGCATTTCAGAGAAGCATAAGAGCCATGCCTCTTTCATCTGTGAGGTCAAACAGTGCATTTACTCACACAAAAGTCTATCCTTTGATTTCATCCACATAGAGACTGTCCCTAACTGAGTTCTGAGGAATATAGCCTCTATCCCCCTCCCCAACACATCTCAAGCAGCAGCTCAATCTCACTCTGACCCTCAGTCTAAAGTGCTGCCAAATTACAGACTCCAAGTAGCAGAATTTACTATGTAGAGTGTTATGATTTGGGTGTATAGTGTCTACCCAAAAGGCTCATGTGTGGAAGGCTTCATACCCAGCTGGTCTAGCTATTGTTGTGACTGAGTTCATATAGCTCTAACCTCGTGGATGAGTTAATCCATTTATTGGATTATTCCTGAATGAGCTATGAGGAGATGGGGCCTAACTGGAGGAACTAGTATGACTTTGTGTTGTTTTGTCCTCATATCCTTCTTCCCTCTCTGTGTCTTCCTTCCATCAGAAAGTGAACCAGTTTGTTCCATTACATGCTCTCTCCACTATGATCACATGTCCTTCCTCACCACACAGGTCCCAGAAGCAACAGAACCAAGTGACCATGAAGTAAAGTCTTTCAGACTGTGAGTCAAAATAAATGTTTCCTCCCTTAAGTTATATTTAATTCAGCAATGAAAAGTTACTAGGTCATACCTAATACATATTGTGATCAAGCTGACCGTGGAAGTGCCCCACAGAGCAACCTTATCTGAAAAGGGCAAAGGAGACAGCCAAGCCAACTAGAAAACTCACAACAAATCAGCCTCACAAGGGGCATTACAAGCTAGGCACCTCAGAACACTGGAACACAGGATACAAATATTAAAGAATCTAAAGTAAGTATCAGTAGTGCTACAGGAATATTGCAGAGGTTTCAGTATACTATGTTCCAAACTAGACTGGTCACCCTTACAACCAATGAGGAAAAATTGGACTTGAACAACATATTAGACCAAATAGACACAATGGAAGTACATCTAGCAGAAACAGAATACGTGTTGTCTTCAAGAACATGTGAAATATTGGCCAGGATAGACTAGAATAGGTCACAATAGGTCTTAAAAAATGTAATAATGTTAAAAAAAATCAAGTATCTTTTCTAACTAAAGTTATCTAAAACTAGGTATCAATAGAGTTAAGAGAAATTTAGAGAAGTCTCACATGTACACAGAAATTAACCAACATGTTCTTGAACAATGGGTTAAAAAATTAAAGGAACATGAAAATATCTAGAAACAAGCTTGAATAGAAATCAACATATCGAGTGGATAAAATGAGATTTCCAGAGGATTAATAACTTAGCGAGGTTACATCGTTAGTAAGTAGTAGAACCAGGATTTACACTCACAAGTGGTTGTATAAACAGCCTATATTTTAGTGCCTAAATTATATCACTGGGGCCGGGTGTGGTGGCGCACGCCTTTAATCCCAGCACTTGGGAGGCAGAGGTAGGAGAATCGCCGTGAGTTCAAGGCCACCCTGAGACTACATAGCTAATTCCAGGTCAGCCTGGGCCAGAGTGAGACCCTACCTCGAAAAACCAAAAAAAAAAAAAAAAAAAAAAAAAAAAAAAAAGAAAATTATATCACTGGGACTCTCTATGCAAAATCATTCTTAGATACTTATGTATTTGTGTCCACAGAGATGGAAGGGCCATGTTCTGATTAGCCTTGGGACAAAAGGAACAAACAAACCCCAAAGACATAGGTGCATATATTCAAACACTTCATTTCCAGCTAGTGACACTGTTTTGAGTGCTACAGAACCATTAGGAATATAGGTCTAGCTAGAGGTGGTCTTAAAGGTTGTACTGGCCCAAGCTCTCTGCTTACTGACTATTGAAATGCTGTACCCAGTGGATTCATACTCTTACTACCAGAGATGCAAGCTGCTCACCTCCATTCCTTCCTTGCCAGGGTGAACTATATACCTTGAACCACTTTCCGTCAGTAAGTTGCTTCTTGCCAGTTATTTGGTCACAATGACAAGAAAAGTAACTGATATATAAACTTGATACCAAGTATTGTTGCTATAGGAAACCTGAATGAAAGTAAGCCTTCTGAACTAGTTTTCATGAGTAATGTGGAAGTTTTCGTAGCTGTGGGACAGCACAGCCCTAGAGTGCTATAAGAAATGCTTAACTGGTCATTCTGGTGGAAGCTCAGACTCTGGGCATACCAACAGAAATGTGGGCAATGAAGGCCTGGCTCAAGAGGCTGCAGAGAGGGAAAAAGTATGCCATCACAGCAGAGCTATAGGCCAAGTGTGCTATATTCTCACAAAGAATTTGGCCGCACCCTGCCTAGGTACTGAAAATATGAGTGAAGTGGAATTGGAAAGTAAAGAACTAAGATCTTTGGCAGAGGAGATTTCAAGAGAGCATAGCGCTCAGGTTGTGGTATGACAACTGCTCACAGCTCTCATCCGGGCTAACAGTGAGAACTCTGACTAGCAAGTGAAGTGAAAGGATGTGGACAATGCACAGTTTGGCGAGGAAAGGACTATAAGTGGATTTAAAATCACAGACAAAGTGGCTTCAAAGAACTTTAGAGATTAGCATGGTTGAGTAGAAAGAGTACACTTTGCACTGAGAGACAATAGGAAAAGTATCTGGAGGGCAAAACCTCACCAATTAGAAGCTACAGGGCATAATGATGCAAATTTAGTTGGTGGGGAGATGTCTGAAAGGAGTGCCTGAGAAGGCAGAGCCTCCAAGTTGCCCATTTAAAAATGCCCATCTAAAGAATTATTTTCCTGGATTCAGAGGTAAGGCACGCAGAGTCTGCTGCAGCCAGGGTTCCCTGGGGCCAGTGTAAATCTTGAGAAGATAGAAGAACTTGGTGTCTGACACATAGTGCTAACTCTACAAACATGCAGAATGCATGGGTTACCAGGTCACAGAGGCTTCCCCCAAGTTTCCAGATAGTTGCTAAAGGCGGGCTGTATGTAGCAGATTCATATTCCCTACACAGTACTCCTAAATTGGGTGTGAAGCTATCAAGGTACTGCATAAGTTTCAGTGGAGACTCCAAGATATTGGAGATGCCAAGAATGTGGAATGTCTGCCAATGAAAGCTGCAAGCGTTGAAAGGGGACAGCCCAGCAGGATATGGGTATATGATACAGACAGCGGCAACAGCTACCCAAAACCCTTGGATCCCAGCTTATGCCACCACATGGTACCCATGAAGCTAAAAGGCTTTGTGTTTTTCCTGCTATGTTTTGGTCTTGCTTTGATCTCTTCTTTCCCTTGTATGTCCCCCATTCTTCCTTTTTGGGATGGAAATGTTTAACTCCTTGTCATTTATATCAGAAGTATGTGTATTAGTTATTTGTCTTGCTGTTGCAACAAAATACCTGACAGAAGCAAGTAAAGGAGGTCGGGGTCTATTTTGGTTCACAGTTTGACAGCACAGCGCATCATGATGGGGAAGGCATAGCAGCAGGAGTTTGAGTCGCATTACATCCACAGTCAGCAGTTAGCAATGAATGCTGTTGCTTGGCTAACTGTCTCATTTTTATGCAGTCCAGGACCCTGGTCCATGAACTAGCACTGCTCATAAATAAATGAATTTTCCCAACTCAGTTCACCTAACCTATAGCATCCCTTACAGACATGCCCAGAAGTTCATTTTCGTAGTGGTTCTATCAGGCTCATAACTGAAATTAACCATCACAGTATATAATTTTCTTAATAGATTGCCTCTAGTCTCAGAAAAATATTTGAAATTTGGATATTTGGACAGTGTTGACACTGATAACACTGTCAGGACTTTTGAAAATTGGACTGAATGCATGTTGCACTATGAGATAGCTGTGAGCCTATGAGAGCCAGGGACAAAATGTTATGATTTGGATATAAGATATCCCTGTGTGAATGTTTGGCACTGTTTTTGGAGGTTGGTAGGGACACTGGGTGGGGGCCTCAAGGCTTATAGGTTGGCCCTACTTATGGCTCAAACATCTTCTTCCTAACTATGATGTAATGAGCCAGCTCAGAATCCCATTGCCACAAAGCACAAGGTACTCCCACTGCCGTGCCTTGATCTGTATCCTCTGATCCATGGACCAAACTAAATCCTTCCTCCTTGAAATTGCTCGTGTCAGGTATTTCGTCACATGTATTTAAAAAGTAAGTAATGAAGGCCGAGTGTGCACACCTCTTTAATCTCAGCACTAGTAATGCAGAGGTAGGAAGATCTCTGTGAATTTGAGGCCACCCTGAGACTATATAGTGAATTCGAGGTCAGCCTGGACTAAAGCATGAGACCCTACCTCAAAAATTAATTAGTTAATAAAAATTGACTAATGCATTCATCATCTCAAATAGCTACCCTTGTTTTATGTTAGAAACATTCAAAAATCCTCTCTGCTAGCTGCTTTGAAAGATACAACTATAGCTATCTTTGTGTTGTATTCGACATTAAAACCTAGTCCTCATATCCACTGCATCCCCTGAATCCATCACCCATCCTCGCTCTACACTCTTCCAGGCCTTCCAGTCCCTAGCAAGCAATATTCTCAACCTGTGTTATTTTGTCCTTTGGTGTCTGAAATAGTTCACACAACATTGTTGTGATTTTTAATCCACATTTTTACTAATCACAAGATTTCATTCTTTCTTATTACTAAACAATATTTGTCTATATAAACACATATATCCAAAAATTTCTAGTTTCATAAGTGGCCTTCATATTGTTTTTTAGGATGTATGAGTGCCCTTACATTCTGTAAGGCATATCTACTGAATGCATGCCTTCATTTTTTGCTTATACTAGAAAGACCTTATTCCTTCTTCATTTCTAAGGGAAATTGTTGTACAATATTCTTTACTAACAGTGTTTCTTCTCTAAGCACTCTAAATATGTCATCCAATTCCCTTCTCACCTGCAAAGTTTCTAGTAATAAATCATTTTTCATGTAATGTAGCATCCTTTGAATATAACTTGACATTCTGCTTTTAGACCTCTTTGTTGCTATTAATAGCTTGATTAAAATATACTTGAGAAGGAAGCCTTTGTGTTATGTCTGAAATTCTTTCAACCTAATGGATCTGGATATCGCTACCTTTCAAGACCAAGAAAGTTTTAGCTACCAATTCATTAGCCATACTTTCTGTGCCTTTATCTCCTCTCCCTCTGAAACTTTCATAATGTGATTATTTACTTAATGGTTTCCCCTTTATCCTATAAGGGTTCTTTGTTATTTGTGTTCTTTTGTTCTTTCCTTTCTCTAACAGCAAAAAAAAAAAAAGAAAGAAAGAAAGAAAAAAAAGAAAGAAAGAAAGAAATAGACAAATGGGTTAACATCAAACTGAAAATTTCTGACAGCAAAGGAAAAAAACAGTGTAAAAGCATAATATGCAGATAGGGAGAAAGTATTCAGAGGTAACATATATGATAAGGGTTAATATACAAAATATATAAGAAACACAAACAGCACAATAATAAGAAAATAACCCAAGGAACAAACTAGCAAGGGACTTGAGTAGATATTTGTGAAAAAAAATGCCAAAAACATGGCCAATGGATACATGAAATAATTTGACAAGGGTGTGGAAAACAGGGAAATTTTGTACTCTGTGGTGAGAATGTACATTAATTATAGAAAACAACATGGCATTTCCTAATTGTTTTCCATGTAATTACCATGGGATATAGACATTCCACTTTGATTTATTTACCAAGAAGATTTTAAATAATTTATCTAAGAGATGTCTATACTCCCATGTTCATTGAGTTATAAAATAGTGCTCACTTTGGCAGCACATATACTAAAATAAAACCAACCTAAGTACCCACCATAAACAGTTTAAGAAAACATGGTGTTCATCTTTCCCATGATTTTATTCTTATCTACACTGTAATAGAAATGGCTTATTTGTGTGTTAATGTCTGTTTCTTCCAACTAGAATGTTCAAGAAAGCAGGTCCTGTTTTGTTCAAGGATACATTCCAAAGCCTAGAAAATGCCTGATAGGAAAACAGTGCCCAACAAATTGGTCAATAAACTAATTAGTCAATGAGTGAATAACTGAATTAAGGAAATGATCAGTCTTCTGATGCAGTCTTCTCTGAAAAGGTGATAAATTGTAAAATCTGAAATTTAAAGATCAAAACTTAAGGGAAATTGCTAATTAAATTGTGGAAACCCAGCTTAAAGAATATTATTTGCTTTAGAAATAAAAGTACCGTTTAAGCTGAGTCTGATGGCGGGGGCCTATAATCTCAACTACAAGCATAAAGATGGCGAGTTCAAGGCCTGGCTGGAAGATGTAAATGGACTAGCAGTGCTCATCTCAAAAGATACTTCATTCTGGAGCTAAATATAAGAAAACATAGATTGAGGTTTCCTTAAATACCATGTTCCCATGTGCTAATAACTTCATGAAATATTTATACTAACTAAACAAATTAAAGTCATCAATTAAGACATTTTTCAGGGCTGGAGAGATGGCTTAGCAGTTAAGCCATGTGCCTGCAAAGCCAAAGGATTCCAGTTTGATTCTCCAGGACCCACAAAAGCCAGATTCACAAGGAGACACATGCATCTGGAGTTCATTTGCAGTGGCTGGAGGCCCTGGCATGCCCTTTCTCCCTCTCTCTCTCTCTCAAATAAATAAATATTTTTTAAAAGACATTTTTCAAGTGCATTGGTAGGAACATAAGGTAAGCAGGTTACAGCCAAGCAGAAAAGTCTCTGTCATAGGCCTCAGATGTTGTCTGATGACATTTTTAATCTTTGGGTTGGTGGAAGACAGTGAACAATTAGTACATTCCAAAAGGATTTCCTAATAATCACAAAGATTAGGTCAACAGGAAGGTGAGTAATTGATGGTTGTGTAGGGAGCTAAAGATAGCCTCAGATAATTTGGCTTTGGAACTACAGCATTCCAGCCCTATACCATCATGAAAAGCCTAATTAATCAGCTTTACAGAAGATTCAACATAGGTGTGACTTCTTTTTTCTGGAAACTTCATTTCACAGCTACATAGCAAGTTCTAAGCTAGCTTGTGAAACTTAGTGAGACCTTATCTCAAAGTAAAAAGTAAGCAAAACTCTGGGGTATTAGGTCAATGATGGAGCACTGCCTAGTGTGCTAGTGTCCCTGGATTCAATCCCTAGTACTGGGGATTCAAAGATTTGTAAATTATATGTAAAATGAAATAATATGAAAACCATTTATATCATTACTTGAAAAATACAGGTTACAAATATGTGCATATACTATGTTTACAACTATACAAATTATTTTATATGAAATGTTAGAAATAACATCAAATAACATCAAAATTTTCCAGTGTGTGCTATAGTGATTATTAGTGAGTTCCTCTTATTAGTTTTTTTTTTTTTTTTTTACAAATTTTCTACAATGTAATCACATCATTTTGGATATGAAAATTCATTTAATTCTTTGAAAAGCTAATAATCTATGTAATGTTATTTCTCCTGCATTGTATTAAAGCTTTTTTGATTTAGGTTTTGTTCTGTTGGTATTTCACATCTAGGCATTAGATCTTAACAATGTCAGTAACCTCTGACAAACAAGGAGCCAGAGTTGCAAAGAACACATTTGGATTGCAAAAGAAGAAAGGAAGCCAGGTGTGTTGGCACACGCCTTGAATCCCAGCACTTGGGAGGCAGAGGTAGGAGATCCACAGTGAGTTCAAGGCCACCCTGAGACTACTGAGTGAATTCCAGGTCAGCCTGGGCTAGATCAAGATCCTATATCAAAAAACAACAACAACAAAAAAAAAAAAAAAACCCCAAAAAAAAAGAGGAGAGGAGGGTTACGTCGATTTTCATTCTTTCTTGACTAGCATCACACCCCTCTTGAGTTTACCTTCCACTTAGATTGTTTTTAGAGAAAGGCAGTCCTAGCCATTGAGTGCGCCTCCCAAGAGCACAACACAACAGATAAGTGATTATACATGTACCATGGCTTCAGAAGGAGGAATTTCCCTGCGTTTGTTTTAGCATTACCTTTTCTATTTTCAGGAGACTACGGTGGATAAACATGTACTAGCAGCCCAAGAATGAACGGGATTGTGTAACTGCATTTCCTCCTCAGTAGCATTTACTGAGGTAAAAATTATGCTACCAAAAGAAAACTTATACTACCAAACTTCAGGTAACAAAATGGGAATACAAAAAACTTGACCTGATTTTTGGAATCAAATAGGTAGTGCAAATTACGTTCAAAATGACTGAATACAATATTCAAAACTCATATGTGGGGAGAGGGGAGACAAAAATAGCTATTTTTGTAGGTTTCCTTTTCAATAGCACTTCTAGATCCCCTCAAAGTCTTTTATTTAAAAAAAAAAAAAAAGTAAGGATGTTCATTTTCCTAATTCGTTGAGTACATTTTTTTACTAACATGGCTCCAACTTTTGAACCTATAGCATTGTCAGACCAGGCAGCCATAAACATTAGCCCAAGTCCTTTTGCAGTGTTTCACATTGGCAGAGCCTGCGAGAAAAGAACTAATGGTGGTGAGAGATGTACCACTCTGAAGAGATGCTAGATGCCTTGCCAGGGGTTGGGACTAGGTCCCTGTGCCCACCTGAGAAGCCATCTCAAGATGAGTCTGACTCTGTGGGTCCAGTGGAGTCCAGGTGAATCTGAGGCTGGGACAGAAACTGCCTTTGGTCTTCTCTAGCAGACCAGTTGACCAATCACACCTGAAGTGATCCCTTCTATTGAATCCGGTAGTTTCTTAGTAATCAGTCCCAAAACAATTGTCAATAAAAAGTCCTTGAAATCAATCACAATGCTTAAGTGTATACGTTTATATATGTACAATCATAAAAAGGTTAAAATATGCCAGGTTTGGTTTAAATACAATTTACATATTTTAGTAAAGAAGAGGAAAGCATTGGTTTGTATTCGTAGATCTGGTTTCTAACCTGAGTGGTAGCAAATAAAATAATAGATTACTATTTATATTAAGTAACATAGATGTCTATTTATATACCTCTCAAAGGATCGCATAAGAGAAAAAATGTTATAAATTTCATCTTTTCCCTGGTATTCTACTTTAGAGGCCACACAATTCTCCTTAACCTCAATTATGTCACAACTGAGTGCTTCCATAACCTGCTACAACTAGCAGACACAGGGTTATCAGTGAGCCCGACATAGGAGGAAGCCCAGAGCAGCTGTCTTCCTCCTTCACTTCTCTGCAATCAGCACCTTCATATCCCTGATAACAATGACAGGAAAATCTCTCTGCCATCACCGCCAGGTCTGTGTCGGATGCTCTTCCCTTCACGATGAATTTCCCATCCTCAGAGGCCTCTATGTGGTAACTTGCAGGGTTCAAGTGGAGGTAATCGGGAGCTCTCCACGTCTTCCGTATGCACCTTCCATTATTCCTACAGAGATGCAGGCTGCACACCTCTGCGGCTCTGGTCACGTTCACCAGGTAGCTCCCTAAATCCGAACTCACGAAGCCCTTCACCTTTGAACAGTTGGCCTAAAACAAAAGAAGAAACAGAAAGGGTTTTAGTGCATCCCCTGCTTAGAACTTGAGACCCAAGAGGCAGCTCTTTGGACTTGAGTGAACCTATGTATTGGCTCTAGTTGGTAAATTCTTAGGCTCTACTGTACCCAGACCTCCTAGATCATGGGATGGGAGAGGTACTGAAGCAGAAGATGGAAAGCGTTTTACAGTAGGCGTCGTAGGCAGCTTCACATCGCTGGGATGAACCTCCAAACCAGACACAGTTTATGGAAGGGACCGGATGTATTGATGCTTACAGATCCAGGGAAGTTCCACAATGGCGAAAAAGAGAAAACCCACCACCAAAATCAAGAGCAAAAACCGGCAGCCAAACGGTAGGGAACCCAGGCAGAATTCAGACTACTCCCTGCAGAGCTGAGGCTGGCATCCCAGATCAGCCCCCAAACACACCTGATGGCTGGGCCCCAGGATCCGCCCACAATGACACCCCCTCCAGCCAGGGGGGGTGGAAATTTAAGTGACAAGCTTTAATAAATTCCTGAATCTATTGGGAGACATCCATTCAAAATAGCACAGTAGAGTAAAGCAATTGAACGTGAGTCAGCTTGGGGGCTCTTGCCTTTTACTAATCAACAGCTTTGTTTTCTCTTTGTAGCTCCCAAGGTCGTGAGAGTGTGGAGAGAAACAAGTCAAAATTAGAACCCACGCCACAGCTGCTGTCCCCAGCTTAACATTCAGGCATGTGGTGTCCTCCCTGGTTTTGTTTGGATCTGAAGTGCCACATTCCACTAATTTATTATCCACCTGTACCATCCTGGCTTTTTTGTTAATTATGCTTCAATATCAACTCTTCTGGATTGTACTTTGCTATGTACTACTCAAACATAGGAAATATTGTAAGGCTAACTAGGGTGTGTGTGTGTGTGTCCCCTATTATGTGTTCTATATAGCAGCCACCAAGTTGTATACGCCATTTCCTGATGAAGCCTTTTTCATAATGTACATCGGGGCTGACTAAAACTTTCACACCTGGAGCCTATCGGTCCCTAATTTTCAGAGGTGAGCATAGTAGTCTCATGGACAATGTTCAGTAACAACAAATGATACTAAAATTCTTAAAATAATGTCAGATTATCATGGGCTTCAAAATATTATTCCAGTGCTGGAGGGATGGCTTAGTGATTAAGGCGCTTGCCTGCAAAGCCAAAGACCCCAGGTTCGATTCCCCAGGACCCACGTAAGGTAGATGCACAAGGTGGCACATGCATCTGGAGTTTGTATGTAGTTGCTGGAGGCCCTGGCATGCCCATTGTCTCTATCCCTCTTTGTCTCAAATAAATAAATATATTTTTTAAAATTGCCTCAAAAAAAAAATACCTTGGAATAAACTTAACCAAGGAAGTGAAGGATCTCTACAATGAGAACTTTATAAAACTCTAGCGACAAATTGCAGAAGACACAAGGAAATGGAAAGACATCCCATGCTCCTGGATTGGAAGAATCAATATTGTGAAAATATCACTCTTACCAAAAGCAATCTACACATTTAATGTGATCCCCATTAAAATCCCAATAGCATTCTTCACAGAAATAGAAAAAACAATCCTAAAATTCATCTGGAAACACAAAAAACCTCAAGTAGCCAAAACAATTTTGCACAACCAAAATCAGGCTGGTGGTATAACCATACCCAATTTTAAGTTATATTACAAAGCCATAGTAACAAAAACAGCATGGTACTGGCACATCTAGAAGCTATAGACTGTTACTAGAAGCTATAGACTGTTACTGTTCAGTGCCTGGGATGGGATACCTTCCAGTGAGTTGTTGGCCAAGGAGGTCCCAGTAGCCTCCAAAACATTAAAGGCTTTTGCCAAAGCCCTTGGGAAATATCATATGTTTTTTGTATGTAAGTATAGAAGGTGTCAATAAAAAAAATTAATAATTTAAAAAAAATATTATTCCATTTAACCAAAACTTAAAGTATAATAGTATTATAATTCCAGGCAGAGTGTGTTATATTTTAGAGACTATGGGGAAACTGGATGGAATAAATAGTATCTCAGCCAGGAGAAATTTGAAAAGACATTTAAATTTCATTTGAAATGCTATTGATTTCAACTGATTTCTCTATAGAGAAAAATAACTTAAGTGTGAATATTAAAACTTAGCATCTGTTCAGCTGGGTGTGGTGGAACACACCTTTAATGCCAGCACTCGGAGGCAGAGGCAGGAGGATCACCAGGAGTTGGAGGCAAGCCTGAGAATACATAGTGAATTCCAAGTCAGCCTGGGCCAGAGTGAGACCCTACCTCGAAAAAAAACCAAACCAAAACAAAACAACAACAACAAAAAAAAAATAGCATCTCTTACTACTTCTAAAAGTAAGATATCACATATCCCATCTAGTAGTTTAGCACAAAGGAGGGTTTCCAACTTCAAACAGTCTGTGGTTAATACCAGCTCCACCACTAGCTTAACTGTTAATCCCGGTGAGATTTCCTTTCTTGTCTTTTTACCTGTAAGTGAAGATGACTGTCAGGCGCTTTGTGATCATAAGAGAGCAAATCCAAAATAAACAAAAAAACATCTCTTGGCTATTCTTTTAGCACAGGTCCAACAAATATCAGTATTACAATTACAACCTTTACAAAACTTAATATATTTGAACCCTATGTATATACTAGGTACTAATTTAGACTTTCATCCTAAATCTAGTTTACCATGGATAAGAGCATTCATTAGAGTGACTCTACAGACAGGAAAAAATATTTTTAAAAGTATTAAATACACCCTCGAGGTTCTGACTTACCTCAGATGAAGTTAAATTCATGTCTCCCCAAATAACAATGCCTGCAGCTCCCAAGGCAGCACTCTCTCCAATGGTACTAATCATATCTTGCTAGATGGGAGAGAGTAGAGTTCATTATTCTTTGAATAATGAATATTAATCAATTCACCAGGGATTAGGAATAGAGCTCATAGAATCTATAGAAATTGGAATGGACTCATACTTGAAATCATGCTCCATAATCAAATGCAATAGAATAAAAATATTTTAAGGAAAAAACTTATGTTTTACATGAAGCTTTTATTTTAAAGATAATCTATAAATACTCATCAAAAGTTATTTATTTGAAGTTGATTAAGGGCATCTACCCACAAGCTGGCTACATGCATAAACAGAATCCAAACAGTTTTCCTTCTCCAACTACAAGCCTCTTCATTTTCACTTGAAATTTTTCAGTATACCTCTAGGGAATCTCCACAGTCACTCAGATAGCTTGTATCATGTGGTTTCAAAGCCGGGCAAGGGGTTACAATGCTCTGACTTTCTCTAGCCTTCATATTTAGTCCCTGAAAATCACTTGTGTTTAATTTCAAAGTACTGGATTAAATGGGCTTTATTTATGATCCATGTAGCATTGGTAAAGCTACCAGAATGGTGCCCAATATGGTTACAATAGAGGAAAACAAATTTAACCAAGAGCAGTTTTAGTTTTATCATCTTTAAAGGTTGTTGTTTTAGTGTTTCAAGGTTAACATGGACCTATGGGGCTTCCTTGGAGAAAATAAGAGTCCAATGTACATCGTTGATGTCATAGTTTATTAAACCATATTATATTCTCCCTCTGTTTAGGATACTAAACATTAACCTTTTCCTCCAAGGATATATTTCCATCAGTTATGTGCTAGAAATTGGTGATTTGGTAGAAAACAAAAGCAAAAATGTTAAACTTTTACCTTAGCCATGTTGTCATAATATCAGAACTTAAGAGATTAAACACATTCGTGTGTTTGAATACTTGGTCCCTTCCCCCACACCCATGGCACTGTTTGGGAAGGCTGTGGAATCTCAGGAAGTGAGCCTCCCTGGAAGAAGTGGGTCACTGGAGACAGGCTTGAGGTTTTATAGCCTGATCTCACTTCAGTTCATCCTTTGCTACCTGTCTACCAATGTGACCAGCTGGCTTCCCCTCCTGCTATAATGCCTTCCTGCCATGACACCCTCCCCTCCCCTTACACACACACACACACACACAGAGCTAAAATAAATCCATCCCTTCCTTAAGTGGCTTCTGGTCAGGTAATCATAACAACAAGAGAGTAACTAACACACTGTCCTTATCTGAGAACTCTATAATCTACCACTCAAAGCAAGATTTTACAATGTCCATTTTAAACACTTTTTATGGACAGTGTTTGGATAATTTTCAAAAAGTGAAAAGATTTTGGGTTACACTGATTTCCCTTTCTGGTTTATTTCCATTTTGCAAGACCATTATCAGCTGAACAGGACACAGTCCACAAACACAGGAAAGTGAGGTTCTGTGGGGCTCAAATGAAATGATGTAGAGGAAAAGACTCTAAAGATTGTCAGCAGTCTGAAAAATAGAAACACAAAGGAGACATCCATGCAAACAGTACCTAGACTACAGGGGTCGGTATCTGCCAACTCTTTGGCAAAGACATGAGTAAGCAAAACTTCTTAGGCCACTCAATTTGAAGCATCTCTAAGGACAGCAAACAGTAATCACGGTGTGAGCAAAGGGGCAGAAGTCTCCAACAGCCTTCCTTGGGGTTAAGGATTGTCACCAAAGAAGGAATGGGACATAGCATTTATAGTTTGCATTCATAAGTTATTGATCCACATTCAGTAAATGTGGAAGCTACAGGTGCTTGTGGTGACAATCACACCCAATGTGTCTTTTTCTACCCAATGTGTCCTTTAGTATGATTGTCTGAGAGGGAGCAGGTTTATTTGTCCTGATTAAAAAATAGCAAGTCTTCAAGAACATCTTAACCAAAAATAAGGAGGAAGTAGTAAGCATTAATGAAAATGTATTATTAAGCTGGTGCCCAGTACTAGAGAATCACACACCTGCTGTGTTTTGAGGATCAGAAAAGAAGGGAAATCTGTTGCTAGGGAAGTCACAGGTAAAATGCCTTTGGGAGCAGATAGGAACCACGAGAGACCGTGAGGCACATGGATGATGTCACCTGAGAAAAGTACAGGAATAAAGCAGAAGTGGTAAAATTGATCCTCCTAGGTCCCGGTATGATATGTGACTGCCTTGCTCCTACCCATGATCCCCCGACTCAAGTCAAGGTTCCAGCACTTGAGGGAGAATTACCCAGAGGGTTCATCTTTCTTGCTTGGGTTTCAGTTCCTGGTACTTACCAGAATCCATGTAAGAAAGATGCACCCTATGGGGAGACATAATGAACTAATAAACTTACTAATGAACTTCCTTTGTGTGTCATCAGTGGAGAGACTAATTAATTACAGGAATATCTGTAAATTATCAGCCAAGGAAGCTCTTTTTGCCATTTTGATAAAGCATAGCATCAGATTATGTATAGGTTGCATTTATATATAGATAGTGTAGGCAATCTTTAATATGAAATAAGATACTGCTGTCTCTGTATTATTCCCTCAAACTATGATGACTGCCTGAGATTCTTAGCTATCTCCTGGTTTTTCAAGGTTTTGATACTTGTTAAAAAATGATAAGCTTGGTACTGGAGAGATGGCTTAGTGGTTAAGCACTTGCCTAGGAAGCCTTAGGACCCTAGTTCAAGGCTCAATTCCCCAGTATCCACGTAAGCCAGATGCACAAGGTGGCGCATGCATCTGGAGTTTGTTTGCAGTGGCTGGAGGCCCTGGTGCGCGCATTCTCTCTCTCTGTCTCTGCCTCTTTTTCTCTCTCTCTCTGGCTGTTTCTAACAAATAAATAAAAATAAACAAAAATTTTAAAAAATGATAAGCTTTCTGCATGTATTTCTTCAGTGATTTTAAATGTCTTATACCTTTTCCCATTTGATTTTCATAATTCTTCTGTTAGATCAGCAGAAGTAGATGATACTATTCACTTTCTATATTAAGACATTAAGCCACTAAGTTCCTGGCAAAACTATTTTCTAATCTTAATTGTATGAGTGTGTGCATGCTAAAAGACAGACATATTTTTGAAAGTCAGAAATGAAAGCCCAGAGCTGGAGAGATGGCTTAGTGGTTAAGGCGCAAGCCTGCGAAGCCTATGGACCCAGGTTCAATTCTCCAGGTCCCACAAAAACCAGATGCACCTGGTGGCACATTCATCTGGACTTCGTTTGCATTGGCTAGAGGCCCTAGCATGCCCATTCTCTCCCTCCCTCCCTCTCTCTCTCTCTCCCCCTCTGTCTCTAATAAATAAATAAATAAAATCTTTTTTAAAAAATAAAAGCCCTTCATAGTCATTTAGAGTTTGGTAGAAAAAAATGTTATATTTTTAACTCTTGTGCTGTGAGTTTCTATCTTTAATACATCATCATTGGCTTTGCAACCCTGGATAGTGTAAAGAGTTCCAAGGTATGTATGCTACTATTTGGAAACTTTCGGGAATAAGATAAGGTCCAAAATGATGATGATGATGATGATGATGATGATGATGATGATGCTTTCCTGGTTGGGAACAAAAGCATCTCTGAGCTTTGTCACTAAGGAATGAAGCTTACCTAAAGTTTTCACATCATGCAATTGTACTAGTATTCGAAGCCCATCTTTTGAAATGAACATTTTGTCCTTTAAAGTTTACTATTCTCTTCAAAAAATAAGTTATCATGAGAAAGGGAACTTATTCAATTGAAATATAGAAAAAAAGTATTTCATAAAAGAAGGCATATTTAACTGTCAGTGCCTGAACCAAGATTATTTTGTTAAAATTTCAATAGTTTCTGCAAACCTTCTAGAACATACTGAACTCTTATCATTCTTCATTCAATTATTTTTATCTGATCTTTCTGGATAGTATGAATATCACTCACAGAGAAGGCTTATATCATCTTACAAATAGTGTTAAAGCATGACATTTCCCATGCTTTATACATGTAACCTGTTTCTCCCTGAGTCGTGTATGTTTAATAAAGCCCGTACCCGAGTGTTTCCTAAGCTTCCACCATAGGGTGTCAAGCACTCAGAACACCTTTGTATTTTTAGGCTGGTAGACTGCATTGGTTGCAATGGTGAAGAGCAAAAGTGATGTCTTTTTCCACTATACTAAACACTTGGTATCAGATATTATGGAAAACACTGAAGCATCCAAAATGGTAAGGCCTGCAGACATTTACAAAATTCTTAATGTAGAAAATTTACATGCAATTATCCAAATCCATTCTTTTTCCTGAAGTTTCTGTGTAAATGCTGAGAATAGCAAAAGTAGAGAAATTTTGGCTGAAAGTTCATCTATTTTAAAGGTGACTCTAGGTCTCTGGAAGCATCTATGACTAGAGTAAACTAAACAGATACAGCAACACTTATATTTGATTTTTAACCTAGGACTACAAAACCATTGACTAATGATTCGCTATTAAATTTGGAAACTAACACCAATCTACCAGATTTCCAGTACTTGTAGTCAGAGAGGCTGTAATAAGTAAAATGGCTAACTCTACACGTTTACCTACTTCTAGCAGTTTTACTACTCTCATACCTCTTTAAAATATGTTAAATTAATTGTAATAAATATTTTTCATAAAATGACTATCTTAGTAGTTCTTTTAAATGTTTTCTCAGTAGTATTAAATATATTTATACTGCTCTACTTTGATACATCTTACCAAAGCTGATATTATGCATTGCAAAGGACATAATTTCTCCACTCTTTACATTTGAAATGGTGAGGCCAGAAGCAAGAAAATCTTTCCTTACACCTTCATATCTGTGAGCAATTTTCTACCTGCTCACCACAAACCACTTTGAAGAATCTCCCACAACAATCAATCATGAGGGAGCAGGAAGTTTGGTAGCTGCTAGTATTAAAGTTTAACCCCTTCCTGCCTTACTAGGCTTCTTAAAGGGATGTTAATACATAAGACATATAACACAGATTGTATAAATAAAGAATCTAAGTAGATTGATGGTTTAGAAAGAATCATGTGCTAGCAGCCCACTAATCGGGTATTCTTCAAAGAGCATATTTAACAAGGAAATGTCTCTATTACAGATAGGAAGGAAACCCTTCACCATAGGGCCAGAAGCTTCCTACCTTAGAAAGAAAGAATAAAGGTTCATCTCTGTAGCCCAGCCTTGTGTAGACAAACACTGGCAGAGCATGATCATGGGATGTCATGGTGGATATCCTCATGGACTCAAGCACCCGAAATTGTGAGAAACGCAGAATTTTTTCACTCTCACTAAAGGATTTCCTGACACTGATTGCAGGATACAAAGCAGCACTGTTGTTCCACAGCCAAGAGAGCTCGTTATTCCTTAAAACTTCCTCTTCTGGGCATGAACCAGTATAGTTTGAGGCATAAAAATTGTAATTGTGGCAATCGGGATATAAATAATAGCCCCAAAGGCCCTTGGGTCGGTTCTTAATTCCCAGTTTGATGGTTTCCTCCATGAAAGCTTTTGCACTTTCTTCAAAGGTTGCTTTGGCCAAATATTCAGTATCTGTTGTCGGTACTTTCCCTTGCATAGCAGAAATAATCATTCTTGACTTCTGTTTGTAGATCTCTTTTGCATTCCAGTTCCGAGCCCACTGTGGGCGCCAGTGTTCCCAGTCTATAACAGCAAGTCCACTGAAATCTTTTGCAGGGATGTAATAATTAATGTCTTGCTCTGCTTTTTCCAGATGTACTTGTAAGCTTATGTTCTGGGGGAGACCACCATTGATGGGGATCCCCTGTGCTGTATACCATGGGTAATATCCCAATCTATTCACATAGAATATAGTGACATTTTGCCCCCTGGCTTTAGCCAGAGGGCTTCCAATCACTGGAAACATGCTCAGATTCAGTGTTATATTATATTTTATCAAACACAGATCTGTTGGAGCATTCCAAGCAGCTATAAAAGGTTTCCTGTGATAAATAGGAAGTCGGGCAGGTTTTAGAGAGGAAGTAGACTTCAGAATAAAAAATATGAGCAGGACTGATGTAAGGTGTACGGGCTGAACAAAACAAAGTCTGAATTGTCCTTCAGATAACAGTTTCATGATAAGATAGAAACGTATGATGTTGTCTTCTCTTCAATGTACCCCAGAAGACCTGAAGAAAGATTTAATTATTTGTTAGAGATTAGGTCAAGGAAAAAGACTCAAAATATTGAATGAGCATTATTATATACTTACATTTTAAAAGTTTATTTTAGTTTAAAAACTCTTAATTATTATATCAATAAATTGAGATGTAGAAGCAAGTGGCATAACCAGACTTCTGTATCCAGGGACAAGCAAGAAAATTCAGTGACTGTTCAGGGAGCAGCAGACCCCATGTCTAGAATCAACAATAAATAAGCTGCCTTCTAGGAGCTCATGATGAAAAACAGATATAAAATAATATTCACAGTTATTTTGGAAAGCTTGCCAAAATCCCAGGCTTTGTGCAAGGATACTTCATAAATATTGTGAAGCTTATAATTACATTTCCATTTTACAAATGAATAAGCAGAGACTAATGGAGATCAAGAGTCTTGATTAATGTGACAGCACATGAAAGATAGGCATGCTTTTTTTCCCTTTGTTTCCTCCTCTCATCTTCCCAAGAAGATTTGTTCCTTTAAAAAAAATCTCTAATAAGTAGAAGAGGAGTTGGCAAGATATTGAAGGTAGGAATGAGTGAGTTTAGCTTGGACTTTTCCCCTACATTTTGTCATCTTTTTTACATTTTAGAGCAAGTTTTGTCTGGGGACATATAGGAAGAGCCAGTTCCCTTTCTTCAATCTTCTATTAAGGTATTTTGGAGATCCATGGAAAAATGATCCCTCATTAATTGGCTACATAGATGGAAGCTGGCCCGAAAAGGAACTTTTGCTTCAGTCCTCCTTCCCTGACAGAAGGTACTATTATGTTACATAGCAAGTACTATTGGGTACTATTATGGTGACCTTGGCTTCCTAGCTCTGCTGTTGCCCCCTGGAAGGTGAACACAACAGAGGCAATAGAATGGTGGCATGTATTTCTAACATTCCTCAGGACCTTACTTTTTGAGTTTCCTCTTCCAGATAGTGACAATGACAAGCAAGGGTGTCCCTTTGTGGGAGACAGGTCTGCCATGTACACATATGAGTCTATGATAAAGCCTCTCTTTAACATGCTCAATTGCTTTTGATAATTAAATTTTATAAAAATATTCTCAGGACACTTCTTTTTTAAAGATTTTATTTTTAGTTGTTTATTTATTAGAGACAGAGAGAGGGAGAGAGAGAGGGAGAATGGGCGTGCCAGGGCCACTAGTCACTGCAAATGAACTCCAGATGCATGTGCCACCGTGTACATCTGGCTTATGTGGGACCTGGAGAATTGAACCAGGGTCTTTAGGCTTCACAGGCATGTGCCTTAATCACTGAGCCATCTCTCCAGCCCAATAGTTAAATTAAAAAATATAAAAATAAAAAATGTAACCTTAGCATTGAAAAGACGGTGACGCCAAGTAGTACTCTGATTATACATGGACAATCTCACAGAATAGCAAAGTTAAGCAAGTCCACTGTCAGGCCACAAGAAAATGAGATAGCATGAGGTCACCTTTTTGTCCAAGCAGGGAAGAAAAAGGTGAATGCTCACTCCACAAAGTATCAACCACACCTCTCAAAGGAGGAATGAATGACTACTAAACAAATGACTGCACTTGTCGCTGTTTACTTTGGTGTGGGATCAAACTCAGGCAATGGCATATGACTACTATTCTTTACCAAAGCATCCACATCCTCTGCCTCACAACAAACTCCAGTCCAGAGTGAATATCCACCTTCTCAGACCCTCTTAAGTTTCCCAACCAAAGCCTAGATCCTATAGCACATCTGACACCCTCCTCCTCTGACACCATGGCTTCTGCAGGTATGAACATGTTCCCCATTGATTCAATGAGTAGCACACCCAGTTGATTTAAGTGCAGGCGTCCCTGGTGGTCTTTGGGGCAGTGACAATTGTGTGAAGCAGAGGCAGTTAGATTTCCCTTCATATATAAAACCAGAAATTTTATAGTGAGCCAAAGCAAGCCTGGTGCTATGTGCCAGAATCCAGTTCTGAGTACTAGGGACATTAAACATTAAAACATTGGTACTGTTGATACTGATTTTGGTTTTTTTGTTGTTGTTTGTTTGTTTGTTTGTTTGTTTGTTTGTTTGTTTTGGTTCTGCTATGGATAAAGGCCCAGGGCTTTGTGCATGCTAGGCAATTACTCTACCCCTGAGGTATATCCTTAACCCTTGTTGAATTTTGGCTGGTTGGGTTCTGTTTCTGTCCTACTTTTTGTTTCTGAGACAAGGTCTTGCTATGTAACCTAAGTTGGCCTTAAACTTGTGATCCTTCTGCCTCCACCTCCTCAGTTCAGGCACTATAATTTTGTCTTGTTATTTCAACACTGCATGTCTGTCCTCATGTACTCAGTGCCTTCTTGGTCACCATGCAGCAAGGATACTGATCTTTAGGATTATAGCAAATACCCTAGCAAAGCTTTTGAATGCATACCCTCCCAATTTAATGTATTATGGAAGAAACTGATGGTCCAAATCTACAATTTTTCTAATCCTTTTTCATAATATTGTGATTTTTGTTTTAACTACTTTCTGATTTTCATACTCCCTCAGGAATTTGGTAAATGTAATGCTTTATTTCCAAACACTCAAAGTAAGTATTTTGCTATTTTATTGCCCATACTAAAATATTTAAATATTTATCAAATTAGAAGACAAAGCACAGCTTTCAAGTTCAAAGCTGTTGCTTAAATTTTGCAGCACTAAGTGCTAACTTGTTTTCTAATAAAAGAAAATTATTAACAGGCCAATAATAGACATCATTTTCTGATGAATTTCTTCTCTGTAAAAATATAAATTTTCCAGGTGGTGAACCTAAGTATTCCAGAAGAAATCAAATGTCTTAATGGTAAAAGCTTCTCAATTAGTTTTTCCATCATGTTTTTTTCTTAAAACCTGCTGGACATGGTAGTGCACACCTTTAATCCCAGCACTTGGGAGGCTGAGGTGGGAGGATCACTGAGTTCAAGGCCACCCTGAGACTACATAGTGAATTCCAGGTCAACCTGGGCTAGAGTGAGACCCTACTTCAGATAAAAACAAAAGTACTTGCAGTTGAGTTGTGACATAATCCATTCTATGATAGTGTCTCTTTAAGACCCATAATTCTTCATTAAGTTCTGAATTTCATTATAACTCTATCTTATGTCATGATCAAGAAACACTAATATTCTTCCTTCTGTACAAATTTTAGAACTTCTGTGTTATTTGGACTCAATAAAATTGCTTTCTTTCCACTCTTCTTAAAGATAATTTTAAGTTTTGTCAATTATTAAAAATGAGTATTCAATCATGGTATATTGTCTATATTTATGGAAGTTGTCAAAACATTTTAAAAATATGACTATTCAAGACTATTTGATGTCACTTGTTCTGCAGCTATTTCCTTTGGATTACCACATGGAAGGACAGTCACAAGGCTCACAGAAAATACAAGACTCACAAAGCCCTTCCCCAAAGTTATGTTAAGTGGCAAAAAACGGCTGGAGAAGAAACTCTTCAGTGGTGTAGCTGCCTACAACTATACAAGGGACTCCAGGGAAGCAGTTTTTGTGGGTCATCAGCCATCCTGGGGTGGGGCTTAGATTCTAATGATGTAATGTTCCTGACTAATTGCCCATGCCGAGGTGTGGCTTTTTGGTGGATACAGCTGCCTGAGAGTCACCCTGTCTCTGTAAGTACTCCCTCACCCATGCGCTGGTAACTACCTCTCATGAACTCATTGGTTCTCCCAGCTGGACGTGAGTTGAATTCTTTCTTTGGTCTCTCCTTGCTCTCTATTGGCAGTTAATGGGTATTTCTATGCCTTTACCTTGGAAAAGTCACGTAACACTACGACTGGTGGGAAATATACTATTATTCTGTGTGTGAAGCTGCATTTTTTCCCAAAGCAAGAACACTTTACATGGTAAGAAATGCAGTGTGAGAGAATATTATTGTGTTTGTAAAAACAGATATGCTTAGTGTTTCTCAAAAAAAAAAATACTTTTCCTTTAAAACTTGAAGTTTCTTGCAGCCAAGAACAGCAGGTTTCTTGGAAAAGCATATAGTCTGAGAAGTGCATTTTGAATAAAATGTTCCCTCTGTCACTGTTTTTAACAAGGCTCCTTAAAATAACATGAAATTAATTTAAATCCTCAGATTTCTAACTCAAGTAAATTCAAAAGCAATCTAGTGGACTGCACAGTGCTGCTTAAGTCTTCAGTGTTAAATAGAGACCCAGTCTCAGGCTTTGGGACTGGAAACATATTCAAACAGAGTAGTACTATTCATGTTCTCCAGATCCTAAATCTGAAGGTCAAAGGTCAAGGCTGAACTGGGTAGATAAGCAATTTAGAGACCAAGGGCTGGGGCCAGATCTCATTTTCCTGTTTTAAAGAAGAAGGGCTTGACTATAAATTCTGCCTCAATCCTAACAGCCTAACCCTAAGGTTATATAAAGGGGAAACAACTGCTCGGGGATGGGACTCTCCAATTGAGCTGCCTGCAAGTCACAAAGATTGCTACAGACTCTCTGACCAGCTAAGCTGCCTGCAGGTTGTGCAGTGTGCTCCAGCTTCCATGAGCTGTCACCTCTCCTGGAGTGGGCTTTTTGGTAGTGTTGCTACCCTTAAGTTGATGGGGTGAGAATTATCAGTGGTGCAGCTGTTTTGGGGTCTCTATTACTCCTATAAGTAACACTTCACCCTGCTCTTCAAGCAACCCCCAAAAAAATCATTGGTTCACCAAGACTAGATTTGGTGTAATCTTACTTTTGCTCTGTCATCAGAACCCTATCTGGGGTGAAGACATGTGTTCACATCTTCCCAGGGGAAAAGTTTCTCACACCAAACAGAAACTGGAGAAATGTTTTTGCAAGCAGCAAGCTCCTCCTGGGTCAGTGAGAGATTCAAGGAAACTGATGAGCAATAGAGGAAAACACCCTACATTCTCCTCTGGCCTCTGTAACCTCATGGGACAGGGTTGCTCATCTGCACATGCATGTGCATTTGACACTTGACACACACACACACACAACCATACCACACATACCCACACATATATACTACACACAGAATTTTAATTATAAATGCATAAAGCTTGTTTGTTTTGAAAATACTGTACGCAAACTAATTCTGATTACAAAGCTATAGGTATGGCTCCTAGAAAAGTCACATCTGAGTGGGATTTTGTTACCAAAAAAAAAAATTAGTAATGCTATTTTAGAAAGCAATATACTTTTGTGAAACCTGGCAAGAAAAAAGCCCATTTCAGGAAATAAACAGGACTGTGTTATATTCATTGAAGTGAATGCCAGCAGCCAGAGCTTTGAAATTAAGCACTCTATTCTGACACAAGGATATTAACAGCTCATTATAGATTGATTAATTATACATAGTAAAGAAAAACCAACAGTAGTTAATTGTTTAGTAAGTAGTCAATAAGAACACTGATGATGGGGTTGAGGAAATTAATGAATATTATTATATACCATATAATGCAGTGCATAATAACAGTATATTATTTACTTCTAATCAGAAAATGGCCTTCTCTAAGTGTAAATGTGATAAATCTGTAGTTGACAGACAAAACTGTTCGGAGGAATTAGAAATAGAAAAGATGCTCTGTCATTCTTTCTCATCACTTATTTGCAACTAACACAGGAAGCCAGAATACCACCTTGTCAATTTTACATTTCTTAGATTTGCATAAGCAATTCAATTCCATTATAAGCCATTGGATTATATCTGTTGATAAGGTTAACTTCTGACCTTGTCTGATATTCTCCAATGTTCATGCCATTATTTTGTATTTGTTTATTTGTCCTCACACTTTCCTTCTGTAAATATTTTCTCAAATCTGATTACTTTCTTTGAATTCTGTACATTATTCCTATTGTATTTATTTAAAATATGAAAAATAAATCTTAGTTCAGTATAGAATAGAGGTTAAAAATCTTATATTCTGAATACTATTTCCATTATCCGCTCACTAGAACAAAAAAACATTATCTTACATATTCAGCTTGTATTTCTATTGCTTTAATTTATCTTTTCAACATATTATAATACTGTTTTTTTTGGGGCAAGGTCACAATTACACATAATGACAGCATTTATGTATCCAAACTTAGTACTGTTTTCTGTTTTCTCCCTATGAAGTAAAATCTAAGCTCTTAAAGAATTATATTTGTGAACTGCAATTCAGTTCTAATTTGTTAACATGCATAGGAGACAATCTTGCCTGCTACCCTCTGTGTCTCTGAAACCCTGTACCCTCTCTCTGATTGACATTTTCTAATGGTACAGACTTTCTAACCTAGATGGGAATGCAGCTGAATCAGAGTGCTCTATGGACATTTTACACCTGTGTTCTGACTTCCTAGATTTAATTGATTTGTGTTTGACTTTGCAATGCCCTTTAATTTTTAACTGTGTCTTTTCTCAAATATCCCTGTCAGCCTTTAGTAAACCTGAGTGTGCATTATAAAGTCCATTAAAAGTAAACAATCTCATCCTACAGAAAGATATCATGAAATACTGCTTGCATATATTTTCCATCACTGTTTAGGTTGATATCTTGTCCAATTTACCACATAGATATTTAGTATCTCTATTCAAGGCTCTGGGCTAATACTGTGGGTTCACTTTATGTATTAATGACCAAGCTCTTGATGTGGCAACTGAATGTGCCAAGCCAGCCCAATTACCAACAAGTTTTAGTAACAAAAAGTTAATATTATAACCAAGGGAGTTTTCCTTTTATTCTATTTAAAAAAGTAATTGTAAAAATGCCAAATATAGTAGTTAACTAAGCATTAGTTTGTGTACATTATTTAAAAGATCATTAGAGAGCTCATCCTGAACTTTGGTTGTCCAATGACACCACATGGGAATTGCTTGGCACTTGGATACTATAAAATCTAGCCTCTATTTACTACAGCAGCGTATACTAACTGTAAATGGGAAGGCAATATGTTTTCATACAAGTGATTTTTAATTTTTATAATTTATTTGTCCACCACTGCTAATTGCATATTGTCTAGGTACATATCCTATAACTTGAAAACGTGCAAAAATTAGATTATAATTTCTACCCGTAATTTGAGAGGACTTAACATAGTAAGGTGACAGAGAGAAATGTTCAACTAACAAATCCACTAAGAATACAATGTATTTTTGAAATGCTTATGAGTGGGAGAAATAATTTTGCCTAGAGCAGTAACTTGTTTTTAACTCTCCATCAAACATATTGTGTCAAAGAAACTTTGTTTCTTAAAGAGTAATTTTTCAGCAACCAAGAACTTGACTAAACGAAATTTATCAAAGCAGAAAACCAAAGGCCAGAGGACTCAACACTAAATTTGAATGCTAAGAGGCCCGCCGTGGCTCAGGGAACTTTGCGGAAGAGGCAGCATAAAGACTGTAAGAGCCACAAGCTGGAGAGGATTATCCTAAGGCACAGTCCCTCGACAGAGAATGACTGAGGCTTCACAATACCACTGAGGAGGGCTCTCAGGGAAGAGGAGCAGGGATGAGGGGATATAGACTTTAACCATCTATAAAATTAAAAAATAATGTTTTTAAAGAATAGGTTTATAATTTCCTCAAAAGCTCATGATAAGAGGGAACATGGGATTCATTCATTTGTATCTATCATGATGTTAGACTTGTATTTAGTGCTGAGGTAAGAAGCTTTTATTCTGTGAAAAGGACATCCAAAGATTTCTCTTGTTAGAAACTTACAACATCTAGAATTCTACTACATTTAGAAAAAAAGGAGACTACAATTTCAAAAAAAGTAATTATAGATGAAAATGCAAGGATGAGTTTAATTACTTAATTGTTAAAGCAATTCCCCCAAGAAAGAATCATATTCACAAGTGCATTGCTAAGACAACGTTGTATATTAATATTCTTTAAAAAAAAAAGGCACAGAGGATGATCCCTGAATTTCTGCACATGATGTATAACTTCTTTAAAGTTGTCTTAACTTTCTCCATATAGCTAATTTTAAACTCTTTGTACATGAGTATTTAATCACTGATAAATAAACAGTTCTTCAGTGAGAAATCTCCCTTCCATCAAGATGAATTCTAATTTACCAGCAAGGTTGGAATAAAGCACATGAGTAAGATTTCGCTATTGCTACAAAAGCATCATATTCATCCTCAAATGTCACAAGTGACAATGATTTTGATATATATCATATTGAATTGAGAAATTACAAAAGTCACGAGACAAACAGGTCAGCCCAGTGTTACTCTAATTCTACCTGAATGGTGTGTAAGAGGGTTGCATACTACTAAGGAAAACCTATGAGAGAAGTAGTGAAAGGAAAATTCTTTATAAATGGGTAAAATAAAGAATAAACATGACTCTTAAGAGCATTCACGTGTGCAGATACCTATGTATGGACAAAAGGTTGTCTAATATGTTTTCTATTTTGCTATTTTGCTTTGTTTTTTGGATTTTTGTTTGTTTGTTTTTGTTTTGTTTTGGTTTTTTGTTTGTTTGTTTGTTTGTTTGTTTGTTTGTTTGTTTGTTTGTTTTTTGGTTTTCCGAGGTAGGGTCTCACTCTAGCTCAAGCTGACCTGGAATTCACTGTGTAGTCTCAGGGTGGCCTCGAACTCTCGGCAATCTTCCTACCTCTGCCTCCCGAGTGCTTGGATTAAAGGCATTTGCCACCACGCCCAGCTACTTTGCTTTGTTCTTATGCGAGGTGTGGAGGAAAAAGAAAATCTGTAGTTTAACTGGGAATGGAAGAGGACCAAGTTTTATTACCTAAGCTATTCTTTCAACTAATGAGTTTTCAAACCTTTCATTTTATCTTTGATTTACATAAACCACTCATGTAAACAAATTTTAATCTCCATTTCTAGGAAACATCATGATTTTAAGATTTTACCTTTCTGCTAGAGTCAGTGATTGAAGATTTATCTTTCTCATATAATTTGGTACTTATTCTTTCCTTTCTGGAAAAAAAAACATTTTATATGTACGTGTATATGTTTGTCTTCTTCCCAATTTATGAGATTTTCCTTTAGAAAATATCTATTTATTATCTATGATTTCTAAATACTCAGCCACTTTGTTAGTTTTTAGAAAGAAAATCTTAAATTTATTTTTATGATTAGAAAACATCCATTTTCTGATTCCTTTTCAATGTTACATTCCCCAAAACTGTAATTAATATTGGTTGTAAGTAACAGCTCTTTAATGTTAATCATTATGCTATATAATTATTATAGGATGAATTTAAAAGACATACTTCATTGAGGATTATGAAAAAATAATACTTCTATAAAACAAGAGTATACTGTAGTGAAATGTTCTTCATAGCTCTCAGTTATGAAAATTTGAAGTTATGGCTCTCTTGTAAAATCTCCCTCTGACCTTGATACAGCTAGTTTACTTACCTGCATTGTAGAATGCAAATGCTATTACCAGTTAAATATTAGGTTATGATAACTAAACATACTGAAAAAAGTTCTTTTCAGAGAAGCTATGTCCATACAAGAAATAAAAATATTCTTAAATAATCATAAGCGTGAGTACATTTTCAAATATACATAAATAATAAATTCAAAAGTTACCTGAATTCACAACTACTGGGGACAAACATATCTTTTAGGATATTGAATTCATAAAAACAAGTTCACATTTTGAAAGGTACTGCTTTAATACAATGAGGCTGAAAAGGATATTGGAAGACTTTTCCTCTCAGAACCGCCCCCCAGCTTTAGGGGATGGGGAAACTCTCTCAGCTTGGGAACTTTTCTGATTTATTTCTGCACTCTCTTAAAATAAATTTTTCCTAACCTACTCTTTCAAAAAAAAACTAGAGTATTTGAAGAAATTAAAATTAGTTTTCTTCTAACTGCTCTAAGAAAACATATTTCTAAAAACCATCTTTAAAAACTTTCAAACAGAGGCAAAAGTATACTTTACCTTGGCTTTTTGTTTGCTTCTGGTCCTACAGTCACCTGGAGTAAAGCAGAGGCTAAATGGTAAGGATGCCCTGCTGGTTCAGGGAAACCTGTCATTACAGGGCTGACTCAGTCCTCCAAGTTAAACTGGAGGCTTGCATTAAATCTCTTTATAACCAAAGTCAGACTCCCTTAAAAGCATCTTAGTATAAGTGACCATTGCTTTCTGAAAATATCTAATTTAAATCCACTGACTTAAGAAGTAAGAAAGAAAACTGATAGACACTTCAGGTGGAAACAGGGAAGATTTCTGTATTAAAGTGTACGAAGGGTCAAAGACTTTGAGTAATGTAGCATGCATTAGTTTACAAAAGGATTCTAATGTGCTGGACTTGATGATAATGGAATAATTGACTCATACTAGGGCATTAAGTATCAACCTGAGAAACTACATGTATTTACAAGAACTAATGGCTTAAGATAATACACTGAACACATGAATTTATTTAATGTGTCAGTTTCAACACATGTCACTAGAAAAAATACTATATAAAGCTGAAAACACAAAGGGATGACATGAAGGGATGACCAGATGCCTTGTGCACTGAAAATTGATGGAATTAAATAATTGAGTAATCAGAGAAATTTGGAAAATAAATGACAACAATAAGAACTGCAGTATAAAAAGTTACATCAGAGGCGTGAGCTGTTCCTTCCATCACAAAGAGAAATCAGAAGATCCAAGGAATAAGGAAGTAGATATAGGAGCAATGATTGAAGAAGTCCGTCAATTTGAATACAGTTTAAAGGTTGCAGAACCTGGTAGACCATTCAACTTCCTCAAAGTATGTGGAATGGCAAGCAGGACAGATATTTGACCTTGTGATATGTACATATCTCTTCCTGCATAAGGCTCAACCTTATACATTGGACCAAACACAAAAGCAGAAGTAAAGGGGATTGGAAAGCTGAACTCCTTAGTGAGCAAACAAAGGAGAAGTAAGGAACGGCTGTGTGATTCTTCTGGGAATTGCAATCCTGTCCCATGATAATTTTCTCCTTGCTTTGATAATTATGGGTGTTCCTACCAACCTGCCTGCTTCCTGCTCATGTGCACCACGAGGAATGCTACGTGTTGTCCTAACCCCTTTCAGAGTCCATCCTCCTGGGCAAAATGAGAATTCTGTTGAGTAAACATACTCAAGCAAATAGGAAAACCTCTGTGATAGATTGTTCATTCCACCTGTCCTTCATAGATGATCAATGATGGACACACACTGCAGACATTTCATACATAAGAGAGAAAGAACTAACAAGAGTATTGAACAGAAGGATCTTAAGTTCAAGGTCACGCCGGACTGCATCAAAATACTCTGTTTTAGGAAGCCAATGAAAGCAAAAATCCCATAATTTCAGAGAGCTTTAAGATGCAACTGAGTCTACATAGCAACAGAAGGCTATGATGTTTATGTTGACTGTTAACTTGACAGGACCTAGATCACCTAGATTAGGGGTTATGTAGACTAAGTTAGCCTCTGTGCACATCTGTGAGGGATGCCCTTGACTGGGTTAATTAAGGTGAGAAACCTACTTGAAGTGGGCAGCACCCTTCCATGAGCTGAGCTGTGTGAAGGGGGGAGAGCTGGCTGAGAAGCAGCTTTCATCCCTCTCTGCTTCTCACTGCCTCCTGTTGCCATGCCTTCCCAGCCATGAGGGACTGGAACCTGGAACTGTAAACTGAAATAAACCCTTCCTCCCTCAAATTGATTTTGGTCAGATATTTTGTCCCAGCAATAAGAGGCTGACTGGTACAATTATGAAAAGGGAGATGTCATTATAACCAAAAAGAGTTCTTTAAAGTGCATGGAGGTGAAAATATATTGAAGATTAAACTAATATCATAGAAAAAATGTGGACAAATCCATAACACAAATTAAAATTTTTTAAGAGAATAGTTTATTTTTATTTATCTCCAGACGCATGCGCCACCATGTGCATCTGGCTTACGTGGGACCTGGAGAATCGAACCGGGGTCTGTAGGCTTCACAGGCATGTGCCTTAACCACTAAGCCATCTGTCCAGCCCCAAATTAAAAATTTTAAAGCAGCATGGACTATCTGAGAGGAAAGCAACACAGGTGACTGACATAGCAGAGAAGTTTCTCACAGAAAAACTAGAAATAAACAGAAAAAAATTGAAGGAAGTCGCTTGAACATATTGAAAGAAAATTATCTTGAGCCATAGATGAGAGTACATTGGAAATCTTTGTAAAGAATGTCTTCCAGGGCTGGAGAGAAGTCTTTAGCATTTAAGGCACTTGTCTGTGAAGCCACAGGACCCAGGTTAACGTCCCCAGGACCTACATAAGCCAGATGAATAAGGTGGACATATGTCTGGAGTTTAATTGTGGTGGCTGGAAACCATAGTGAGCCTATTCTATTTCTCTCTGCTTCTCTCTGCCTGTCTTTCAAATAAATAAATAAAAATATTTTTTAAATATAAGAAAAGAATATCTTCCAATCCCGGGCATGGTGGTGCACATGTTTAATCCCACAACTTTGAAGGCAGAGGTAGGAGGATTGTCATGAGTCCAAGGTCACCCTGAGACTACATAGTGAATTCCAGGTCACCATGAGCTAGAGCAAGATCCTACCTCAAAAAAATGAAAAAAAAAAAAAAAAAAAAGAATAGAATGTCTTCCATATAAAAATAAACATGGCACAAAATTTACTGAGAGCAAAAGAGAATGAAAATAACATTATTTGTGAGCTGACCACGTACATTCTTTCTGACATAAAAGGAATGGGTGGTGTGGAATAATTAGAGATTGAGAAAAACAGTCAAGAGGTTTTTGATTACATAAAGGGTGTTGTGATTTTTCCCTGATGAATGGAGGTAAGAAAGAATGGGGCACTGGACAATCAGCAAACTCTCACTGCTCAGTGATTCAGGACAGACAGGCAGTGTTTATCATCTTATGACTAAAGTCATTGATAGCATTTACTACATACATGACTCGCAGATAAGCCCCATTCGTTTCCCTTAGAAAATTATTTTAAGCATAGGCATTTAAATTTTGATCCTTTAGATTGTGTGTTTGTCTTTGACTTAGGTGTCTTGTTTTAGGAAGCCATTGATTAGGTGTGTAGTCTGAAAGCCCAGATGTATGCAAACCAGAATAAATGGCAGTAAGCAAACACTGAATATTCTGTTATCTCAGTTGATTTTGCAAACTATAGTTTGAAGAATTACTGTTAGAAATGTGGCCATTAGTTTCATCTTCTTTGCTTTTACTTCCTATTGCAAGTGGAATAAAATTTAATAGTAATCTTATTTAGAAAATGTTAATGATATGTGTTTAGTGCTTCTCTTACCTTGTGTCAGAGACACTTTTTCTTTTGTGATGGAGAATCGAAACTCATCAAAGAGCTGAGAAGTCTGTAGTTGAGTGCTCAGCATTGAGACATCTCTGTTGTGCCTTCGAAGATTCAAGTGCCTCTTCTCATTGAGGAAGAGGGGGCAGAAAGAATTTAAGAGCCAGAGAATAGGGAGGAGTGCTTTGGAATGCTGTTTTCCAGACACGAAGTGACTATTGCAGTCGTGACCTAACAGGGACTGTCATTATTATACAAGACCAGCACAATACTGGGCCCATCAACATTCTGTCATAGATGGTAGAGGAGAGGGAAAGAATGACATCAAAGTAGAAGAGGCATTATTGAAAAGAGAAGGGATTCAATGAAAAGGGACAGAGCACAAAAGAAGGTAATAGGAGAGGATTATGATCAAAATACATTATGTATGTGTATGAAAATTGACAATAAAAATGTTTTTTAAAAGAAAATGTTAAGTGACTATTAGTACTAGGATAAGGATGGCTCCTATTTTCTTCTATCTATTTTTTTATATATTTCCCTTTTTCTTTCACATACTTCAATCCCAATTACTATTTAAAGCTCTGGTTATTTTGGAGGCATTGTAAGTTGACTCAAAGGATTTATGCATAGCCTGTCCTTGATTTATTAATTGGTGGTTGGACAAAATGTGGCATGTTTCTCTTCCTCTCTCCATATTTTGGTATCTTCATCTTCAAAATGATAGTGATACTTAATGTCTACCTTTCCTCCTGTATTGAAGGATGTTCAGTATTTGAACCATGACTTAATAATTGTTAAATAACTATAAGGATAAGAGAAGCCACTTCTTTTTACTGACACTTAGTAGCAACTTTAATAGGTATTTTTTAAAGTCATGCTTGTGCTTACAAAATTAATTCTTAATGGGCTGGGTTTAGTTTGTAAAATGTTAGCTTTGCAAGCATGTGGACCTGAGTTCAATCCCCAAATCCATGTAAAAATGCCAGGCATAGTGGTGTGTGCCTGTAATCCAAGCGCTAGGAAGGTGAAAATAGGGATCCCTGAGAGTTACTGGTTAGTCTAAACTATTTGGCAAGCTCCAGTCTAGTGAAAGATTCTGTCATAAAAAGGTGGACAGCATTCCCAAGGAATCATACCCAAGACCATCCTCTGGCCCCCACACTCACATGTAAATACATACATGCACAAGAAAATAAAAAAAATTAATTCTAATAAGTATAGTCTTGGAGAAAGACCAGTAAAATACCCAGAGTTATAGGTAGTCTTCAATTTAGCTTACTAAAGTTTATTTCTTTAGCTTCTACATCTCCCCAGACAAACGAAGGCATAACTAACAGACAAATTAATAAATTGAAATGAGAATCTGAATACAATCTTTTAGAAAGACACATGAAACGGTAATATTTGGGAAGTGTCAAACACAAAAGTATTTTTCCTAAGGAAATAATATTTATGGCATTATAATCCATTTTAAGTCTTTGTAAAATAAAATTATATGGGGGTTGGGCAGATGGCTCAGCAGCTAAGGCACTTGGCTGAAAAGCATAATGACCCATGTTTGATTCACAATACCCACATAAAGCCAGATGCAGCACGTGTCACACGCATCTATAGTTCGTTCACAGTGGCTGAAGGCCCTAGTGAGCCTATTCTTTCTTTCTCTCTCCTTCTCTCTCTTATCTCTCTCTCCCTCAAATAAATAAATAAATATTTAAGAAATATTTGTAATATACCCAGATGAAATCACCACCTGAATTTTGTATATTTTATTTATTTATTTATTCAGAGAGAGAGAAAGGTAGATAAAAACAGAGAGAGAATGGACACACCAAGACCTCTAGCCATTGCAAATGAACTCCAGACACTTGTGCCACCTTGTGCATCTGGCTTTGTGTGGGTACTGGGGAATCAAACCTGGATCCTTTGGCTTTACCAGCAAGCGCCTGAACTGCTAGGCCATATCTCTAGCCCACCACATGAAATTTTTTTAATAGATTACCATCTATTGAGTACTGAGGACCTGCTGAGGTATGCTATTTTTCAATAAACCAGCAAGTATAAATGAAAGCATTTCCCCCATAATTCCATTATATGAGACTCTAGTACGGTTTTATCTTCCTGTGTTAATAAGCCCTCCAAGTATCCATGTTACATTGGATGAAATTAGCCTACAGCAGACATGCGCATGTTCTCCTTGAGGTTGGAGAGCCAACTCCAGATTAGCACCAAGCCTACCAGAGATATCCATCCTTACAATTCTGTTTCTCTAGAACCACACCTGGTACCAAAATCTGTACTAGTCAAGCTTCTTTAGAATAACAGAACTTTTAGAATGAAATGGTATTAAAAAGGGAATTTACTGGGGTAGAGAGATGGCTTAGCAGTTAAGGCATTTGACTGCAAAGCCTAAGGACCCATGTTCTACTCTCCAGATCCCATGTAACCCAGGTGCATAAAAGTGAGGCAAGCACAAGGTCACACTTGCACACTAAGCATCTGGAGTTTGATTGCAGTGGCTGAGGCCCTGGCATGCCAATTCTCTCTGTCTCTAAAATAAAAAAGGGGCTGGAGAGATGGCTCAGTGGTTAAATGTTTGCCTGTGAAGCCTAAGGACCCTGATTCAAGACTCGATTCCCCAGTACCCATGTAAGCCAGATGCACATGGTGGTGCATGCATCTGGAGTTTGTTCGTAGTGGCTGGAGACCCTGGCATGCCCATTCCCTCCTACCCACCCCCCAGTCTCTAATAAGTGAATAAATAAAAAATAAAATAAGAATAAAAATTAAAAAAGGAATTTATTGGATTATATTATGGCAATCCAGCAATAGCTGTTTGCAGGCTTGAGAGTCTGTAGCTGCTCAGTCCACATTGGCTGGATGCCTCAGCAGTCCCAATCTGGCAATGAAGGCCCGAAGGCTTCCTGGAGAACCACTGGTCTTCAGTCCATGTTGGAAGGCTAAGGAAACTTGGTTTGAATGCTAAGGACAGACCAACAGGATAGAGACACTCACCAGCAAGTAGCACAGGCAGCCAGGTGGATAATCTCAGCGATTCCTTATATGTAGCCCACCACCAGAAGGGGCTCCCACTCTGGAGGAAGGACTTCTCCTTCAGCCAGCCCTTCTTGGAAGCAACTTCAGAGACTTGCCCAAGAGGAATGTCTGTTGATTCCTAATCTGATCAAGTTGACAACAGAGCTTAACCATCACACTTTTACCTCTATAACTTGACATCCTGAAGATACCATTATTATTGAATCATTCATGATTGAAGGGTCATCAATCCCTGGGAGGCAAAACAGCTGTTTTTTTTCTTGGTTTGCTCTTCTATGTCAAGAAGACTTTCCTCAGGTATATTCTTTCATATTCTTTTTTTATCCTTCTTTCCTTTTTAAAATTTTGTTTTATTAAATTTTTTGGGACATGGGGTCTCATTATGTTGCTCTGAATGGCTTTGCACTCACTATGTATACTATGTGTACTAGAGTGGTATTGAACTTGCAGCCCTCCTATCTCTGTCTCCCAGGTGCTAGGATTACAGGATTGAACTGCCACACCCACCTCCCAGTTATGTCCTAACCTGCTCCTCCTACAGTGTTCATCTTACTAGGAAAACCTCACCTGCTACCTTATATAAAATTTCTAGTGCTTTCTCCTTCTCCCTAGTTCCTGAAGTCTACCTTTTTATTCTCTACAGCACATATTACCACCAGATACATGTGCATACTTATTAATAATTTATTTTTATTTATTTTTCATAAGAATGTAAGTTCCCTGACTAGGTCTACTTCTTCATCCCTCTGGTGTAGCATGAAGTAAACATCCAATAAATAATTGTTACACCAAATTTAAAACCAGTAAATTCATCACAAGAGGCCTGAAGTCAGTATTTCAAGAAGAAACTGATATTACAGGTAGGGCATGAAAAAAGCCAGCAGAATTACAGGCAAGGTTATGTCAAGGAGAAGTGATGAATTAAATCTAGTCCTAGAAGCCTTGTTCTTCCAACTCAAGAGATTTAGGGAGCGATGGTGGCAAGACTGTCCCTGCCAGCCATAGTAACAGTGACACACAAACTCCTCCTTCATCTCTGCTACCATCTTCAGCTTACTCTTCTGAGAGAGGACAAATCTGAAGCTCTTGTTTGCGACATATTTCTTACGGCTGTTTTCAGGCAGATGTAGATAAGAGGAGGCTGCTGGCGTCTTTCGCACACATCTTCCATGACTGTGACACAGGCTTCGGCTGCAGAGCTGCGCTGCCGAAGTCACGTTCACAACATAGGGGCCCAGTGAGCCATTGATAGATTGCTGCACGGATAAGCAGATCTCCTGTAGGAAAGACAGATCTATTGAAGGCATCCTCAAGATGCGATCCTAATGCCCATGTAATGTCAGTGCTCAAAGTTGTAATATGGGAAGGCTAGAGGGAAAAGCCTATCAGTGCATTAACCGTTGAAATGAAGACAAACCTTGATATGATCACCCAGTGGTGAGCCATATTTTTAATGAGAATATCTATGACCCAACCAATATCTGATCATTTCCCAACCAGAGACTAGCCCCTAATGTAAACAGAAGTATGTAGTAACACTTCAAAGATAATCATTAATGTGGGAATGATTTTTAAAATTTTAACTTTAATTGTAATCATTTTCAATGATAATATGCAATTTTTTTCTCATTATGTTGGATTGTTCTGGCACTGGGAAATCATCCTACTCTCCTCCCTACCTGTGCTTGAACTTAGTGGGTAGATTTGTATTCATCTTTTATTCCTTTGTTGGGTTTGTATGTATACTTGTATGTGTTCCTTTAAAACGTCTATAAATATATATTGTATGGGACATTTATTTATGCAAACTAATTTTTTTTTGGTTTTTTGAGGTAGGGTCTCACTCTAGCTCAGGTTGACCTGGAATTTACTCTGAAGTCTGAGGGTGGCCTTGAACTCACAGTGATCCTCCTACCTCTGCCTCCTGAGTTCTGGGATTAAAGGTGTGCACCATCATGCCCAGTTAAACTAATTTTTTAAACATAACATTTAAGTTTTTAATATTAATACAAGTATCTCTCTTCATTTTAGCTGCCATTTAGTATTTTATAATATAAATTCATCATGCATTATTTATCCATCAATCTCTAGGAAATAGAAGATAAGTGATCATTATTTACAACCAAATTCCTGGTACTATGATATAAGACCCAATGATCCTAATATGTAAAATGTCTTTCCAGAAGTCTTCCACCAGTTGTTTCCAGATGTATCTACATCAGTTCTAACACTATAACCCATGATCAGTGAGCCCAGAGGAATCAAGCTGAAATTGTGAAAAATGTCTGTCCTGAAATATATATATATATCATGTTATATATGTCATACACATATGACAAAGAGAAAAGTATATGATTCTATTTATTTTTTAATTAAGTAAACTTTTATTGAAGCTTACATTGTGGTACAGAAATACATTTCAACTGATTAAAGTCAAACACCAATTAAGAGAGAAATTATGGCACCAAAATTTTCCCTCCTCTATCACATTTAGATTACTATTTGATCTGCAATTCTCATATTTTTAGGTTTTGGTCCACATAAATTTGTGCAAGTTTTCAACATCAGAATTCTTAATTCTATTGAGGGGGAGAAAAAGAAATCAAACCTCAAGCCAACAAATGTCATCAAATCTACTAGGACACTGTTCAAGAACAAAATCCATATTGAGCATTGTTCCTTGCAACAGAGTAAGTCAAAAGGTTAAGCGCTGGGCTCACCAGAGGCAAACTGATAAAGCTGACTGAAAGCTCCTCAGTGAAACATTCCATCAATAGCATGCCTAACATTTAAGTCAGAACTCTTCCAGCCTCTTGATTTCAAACCAAGTAGATTCTATGTGTAGAAACATTAAAACAAAGGTGTTTCATGGGCTGGAGGAATGACTTAGCAGTTAAGGCGTTTGCCTGTAAAGCCAAAGGACCCAGGTTCAATTCCCCAGGACCCACATTAGCCAGATGCACAAGGTGGTGCACGCATCTGGAATTCATATGCAGTGGCTGCAGGCCCTGGCGTGTCCATTCTCTGCCTCTCTCTCTCTCTCTCTCTGTCTCTTTGTCTTCCTTTCTCTCTGTCAAATACATAAATAAATAAAAATAAAATATTTTTTAAAAGGTGTTTAATTTATAAATATGGAAGGAACAAAACATCACTGCATCAATCCAGAAATCGTCAGGAAAAAATTGTGAGGATGATATAATAAAATTTAGTCAACTTTGCTCTTATCTCAGTTGCTTAAATCCCACAGTATTTGCAAATTAGCTAAAAGGTGGCAACTCTAGAAAGCTGGCACTTCTAGTCTGCTCCCATTGAGTAGTTTCAGAAGACTGTTATTCATGCACTCTGCTGTGTGGCTCTCAGGGCAACAGTTCTCATTCTGGGCAGTCATTCATTTGATCATGTGAATGAAGACCAAAAGGAATAGATAAAGCCAGACAATCCACATGCGTCACAAATCACACAACTTCAAGTCACAAGATGGAAAAGCCATAGATTCAGCTCAAAACCCATGTTTATATAGGACACCTTTAGTGGAAACTGGTAACAATGGCTGGCTGGAAAAGTGAAGGATCTGAGTCTAGGACACCACTTACGCTCAATCTCCCTGCTTCAACTTCTCAGTAAAAAAATCCCCTCAGATCACTTCTTAACAAGAGTGAAGGCAGCACGCTACTGCATTAGAAGAGCATAGCTGATGCTTTCCACAGGACCCGGCTATATCTTGATAGACCAACTGTCTATGGATCCTCCCACGAATCATCCAGAAGACCTTTAATTTCTTTCATTTTTGTGACATTATTGTCATTATCTTTCAAAAGAGCTCAAAAGCCCACATTCCCATGGCCTTAAAGGAAAATTAAGCCCAGGGACTATTTCCCCCACTCCTCCATCTGGGATGTAAGATTAATATACAAACCCACAGTGGAACAGTATATTGCTTTAATTGGGGAGTGGGGTAGGAGGCAAGACACCATGGTGAAGGGAGAAAGCAAAGGACTTGAAATGTAGGAGCAATCATTCAAATAGTTATACACAAATGAACTTGAATCATTTGCTTAGGGACTCAACGTGTGGAAGAAAAGCTTTAATTGCTGTTGCAAAAAACACCTGTATGAAGTAGAAACTGGTTTTTAAATAACATTAGTAGAGAATATATTCTAGAAAGTGGAGGTAATTGGATGTAAAATCCTGACAGCAATGTAAAAGAATAGTCCCAGATGGTCAGCTGAGGCCAACATCTAATGAGGACGAAAGCCTTGTCTGTGGGGAATTTTGGATGATACTTGCAGAACTATTATACTGTGCCTAAACCAAATTGAATTGTTTCCACATGAGTTGTGAAGTTTCATATAGTAAAAGGTTTTTTCTACATGCACTTCAATTTCACAGCAAGAGTGGCATAGAATACTTAAACACAGAAGACAGCGTTCGTGCAAGACCTCTAACTCCTTGACACAATAATGCACACACTTCAAAATGGTTACACTGTCATTACACCTAGGGCTTTCTGCAACTACAAGGCAGTGGTCATGGACAGCAGGGCCCCCAGTTTCAAGATCTAGGAAGCAGCCACCACCTTCTATGTGTGTTCTCTTTTTGCACTTTTTTTTTCATTTTTCTTAGCAAAACTGGTAAAAACAAAATTGTAATCATTGAACATGACGCTCTGGCAGTCAAGACTTTTAAAACCTTCAGTCTTTTGAGGTGAAGAAAGCACTGTGCGACATTTAGAACTCTGATTAACAAACAAGGAGGTCACAAACTTTCCTGGCTTAAAGACTTCCACAACTTTCCTGATCAGGTCATCACAGGAGGTCTGACTTGAGTTTGTTTCAAAGCTGACATAAGAAAATTCTGGTTCTCGGGCTGGAGGGATGGCTTCGCAGTTAAGATGTTTGCCTGCAAAGCCAAAGGACCCGGGTTCAACTCCCCAGGACCCACGTAAGCCAGATGCACCAGGGGGTGCACACATCTGAAGTTCGTTTGCAGTGGCTTGAGGCCCTGGTGCACCCATTCTCTCTCTCTCTCTCTCTCTCTCTCCTATTTCTGTCTCTCTCTCTCTCTTTCTCTCTCTCAAATAAATTCAAAATAAATAAATTAAAATAAAATAAAATAAAATAATTCTGGTTCTGGAGTGATGGGAATTGTCCAATAAGTTCCATCCAATTTCATTCCATTGATCATATACCCACAAGGATTGACCAGTGTGGCATCAATGACAGAACCTCATACCAGGTCACGAATTCTACTCTCACGAGTGACATCCTTTGCAGTAACACCATCTTTCATGTAGAACTACTCCATAACTGCTAGGTCAAGCTCACTCATCAGAATTTCCAGGGTTTGATCTGGCTGACTAATGACTCCGACTCTCTGGGAAATCCGAAATACATATACGAGTACCAAGAGTCAGAATTCATACATCCCAAACAATATGCTGCTCCATTTGGGAAAATTGCATTCAGAAACTCTACCTTGGCAAGAAGGCTTCATGAAATTCTTAGGAGAATTAAAAGAAGCTTTGAATTGAGTCAAACCCACTGTAATCCCTAGCGAGCTTCAACAGGGGAACCAGTGCTTTCAGCAAGAGGGTGGCACCAGGTCTTCAAAATGAAACGTCTCTTGGAGACAAACATGCTACTTTCACTGCTTGTCAGTTTTTGTCACACTTATGACTGAGAATTGCACATCCTTCAAAGGGACGTCCCATTCAGACCTCAGGATGGTGCGAAGATCCCCAGATCCCTGGTTAGCATCGGACCTCCAAACCTCCAGTAGCTTCTCCCTTTGAAAATACGCGCAGCTTCCATCACCGTGAGACTAGCAAACAAACAACAACCACAGAAAATCAACTAAAATTGAATCTCTTCTCCCGCCGCTGGGGATTGTTCCAGCTGGGTTACTAAAGTTCACGTTTTTTTTTTTTTTTTTTTTGTAATTTTATATTAACTTTTTTTAGAAAAAAAAAAGGATTAATAAAATTTTCCCAGCTATTTTCATGAGGGAAAGTTGAACTTGAGTCTGTTGGAAAATAAGAGGCAGATAGAATTCAGTCTCTTGTAGTCTGTTGCTGTCCCTGTTAGAGAGAGAGTTGGGCAAGCGCTAGCTAATGTCGCTGGCCATACTGTGTAAGCCCTATTTAATTTTTATTTTTATTTATTTACTTCAGAGAGAAAGAGGGAAAGAGAGAGGAGGGGCAGATAGAGAGAGAATGGGCATGCCAGGACCTTCATCTGCTGTGAGGGAACTCCAGATGCATGCACCACCTTGGCATCCAGCTTACATGGGTCCTGGGGAATCGAACCTAGGTCCTTTGTCTTTGCAGGCAAGTTCCTTAAATGCTAAGCCATGTCTCTAGCCCAAGACTCTATTTATAACATGAGATTTTATTAGTATTTCAATGTTTCTATCAATACTCTAACTAGTAACATGACTTAAAATCATTTGATTTAGAGCAGTGGGGCATTTTCCCAGTGAGAGGAAGCGTCACAACAGAGATTTCATCAATGGAAGGTTTGGGAGAGTCAAACAGAAAATTCCCAAGGCAGCATAGAGATTTTAAGGGCAATAGTACTTAGAGTAATGCAAAGTTCATAAAATACTGTGAGCAATTACTCTCTCTGGACCTGCATTATTAATATTTAAGTAATAGTATGATTTTTAGTAAGACATTTGATGTTTCCAAGAAAGATGAAATGAAATGAAATGAAATGAAATGAAATGAAATGAAATGAAATGAAATGAAATAAGGAAACAACCCAATCAAGGGAAGGGAGGAAAGGGAAGAAGGGGAAAAGGGGAAAGAAGGGAAAAGATGAAAATATAATCAATTTGCAGTATGTTCATATATGAAAGTGCCCAATAATTTTGTTTTCAAAAACGTAATAATAGGGCTAGAGAGATGACTTACTGGTTAAGGCACATGCCTGTGAAGCCCAAGAACCCTGATTCAGTTCTCCAGGTCCCACATTAGCCAGATGCACATGGTGGAACATGCGTCTGGAGTTCGTTTGCAGTGGCTAGAGGCCCTGGAGCACCCATTCCCACTCTTTCTCTTTCTCTCTCTCTCTTGCTTCCTCTCTCTGTTTCTAATAAATAAATAAATATTTTTTAAGTAAGTAGAAGTCTGGGATATAAATCTGTGCTAGAGCCCTTTCCAAGTATGTGTGAGGCCCAAGGTTACTGAAACTAGTACCACAAAAAAAGAAAGAAAGAAAGAAAAAATGCAAGCAAAGAACATGAACAAACATTTTCCCAAAGAAGACAAAGAAATGCTAAAAATATATGAAATCATCCATATCATCATTAATCATCAGAGAAATGTGAATCAAAACTACAAGATATTGCCACATACCTGTTAGGATGACTAGTATTCAAAATAAAAGATGATTATTGGTGAGGTTATTTGGACACCTTTGCAGCCTGCCAGTGGAAATATGAAAAGGTGCAAATGCTATAGAACACAATAGGAAAATGCTTCTATTAAAAATAGGGCCTGGGCTAGAGAAATGGCTTAGCAGCTAAGGAGTTTGCCTGCAAAGCCAAAGGATCCCAGTTTGATTCTACAGGACCCAAGTAAGCCAGATGCACAAGGGGGCACACGCATCTGGAGTTCGATTGCAGTGGCAGGAGGCCCTGACATGTTTCTCTCTCTCTCTCTCTCTCTCTCTAATAAATAAATAAATGAATAATAAAAAAAGAAAAAAAATAGAGCCATGTGCTAGAGAGATGGCTCAGTAGTTAAATGTGCTTGCTTTCAAGGCCTGGCAGCCTGGATTTAATTCCCCAATACCCACTTAAAGCCAGATGTAACAGCAAGAGACCTGCCATGCCCATAATCAATCTCTCACTCAAGTAAATAAATAAAATATTTAAAAATAGAGCTATCACATAATTAAATCATATATATTTGCACATACATACATGTAGGTATAAACACATACATTTATGAATATATATCTGAGAGTTAAGATCATGTTGTTGAAATCTCCACTTCTATATTCAATATATAGCTATTTCTAGAAGCCATGAAATGCAAACAATCCAAGTGCCCATCAACACATGACTGGATAATGATCGTGAATATATAGGTACAATGAAATATAATTCAATTGTTTAATAAAAGGAGGAAATTCTTCCATGTAGGACAACACTGATGAGTTCAGAGGACATTGTTGTAAGTTTTTTAAATAAAGCAATCAAAACAGGAAAGCAATATCTCCTGATTTTAATGACCTAAGGTACCTAAAAAGTCAAATCTATAGAAGCAAAAAATATAATAGTAGTTGTGAAGGGCTAGAGGTGAAGAAAATGGGGAGTTACTCACATAGGTAGCAGAGATTCCCCTGCATAAAATAGCATAGACCCTATTGCTGAAGACTCCACATACTTGGGTGGCAAGTTCACTGAGAAAACCTACTGAAGCTGAGCTGAAAGCCTCCTCCATGAGGACCAGCTGACAGAAAGTTGGAAAAAGCTACACTGCATGCAGGTCAATGGGAGAGAGAAAACACCAGTGAAGGTACTCAATAGTGAACACTGCAAGCTTTAAATTTGGCCAGCCAGGGCAAATGAGCCAATAGGTGCAATAGTGGCATGTCTGTTACGGGGGAAACCAACTGCTTTCTAATTGGACTGGAGGCCCACTCCATGGGAGGGAACACATCCCTGATACTGAAAATGTACAACAGAGGTAGTCATAAGCCCTAAGGGTGTAATGTCTGCTGGTGTCTCACTAAATGTATATACTATGCCCACCAAACTGCCCAGTAAGCACTTCTCTTAATGTCCACACCCATATATTAATGCTACTCTCCCTTTTGGTTAGAGAAGCTTCTCTTTTCAGATGGTGGCAACCTTGGGATGATTCAGAAGGCACCATGGTGCTGAGAAGAAGTGACAGAGGAGTGCTCAGCACTGAAACATCTCAAACCTACCTTCCAAGGCTCAGGGTCCATTGCAGAAGAGGGGGCGGAAAGAATGTAAGAGCCAAAGGAAGGGTATGACTCCTTACAACGTGCTCCTCCAGACACGAAATGGCCTGGATATCCATGACCTCACAGTTCCTGACACTGCCTGCATTAGACCATCATAGGAGGAAAAGATCATGACATCAAACTAAAAAGAGAGACTGATTGAGTGGGCGAGGGGATATGATGGAGAGTGAAGTTTCAAAGGGGAAAGTGGGGGAAGGGAGGGAAATAACATGGGGTATTGTCTACAATTAAAGAGTTATCAATAAAAATAATAATAAAATAGTTTAAAAAATAAAATAGTATTTATAATTACTAATGCTATATTATGTTCTTCAAAATTCAAGAGGATCAATCTCAGATTAAATAATCTTCCTATAAAATTAGCACAGATTATCAATGAACCTTTGCATAGAAATATTGTCCTCTGCTATATATTTCCATTATTTACAATCATTAAAATAAAAAATGAGAGGACCTGGGGAGATGGCTTAGTAGTTAAAGGCACTTCCTTGCAAAGCCTGCTGGTCTGGGTTCAATTCCCCATCTACCCACATACAACCAAAGAGGCATTTGATTGCAGCCTCAAGAAATGCTATACACACACATGTGCACATGGACACATGTGCAAATAAATAATTTGGAGAATCCATTCTTCATTCTTCTCAATGTAGATGAAATAATTGTTTTTTTGAGTTTCATATTTACTTATGTCACAAAAACATTACAGCATTTATTCTACCAAAATTCCTACAGGTAAGTTTACTTCTAACATAATTTTTAAATGGAAGAGATGAGACTTGGAGAGGTTAGTTAGCATGCCCCAAATTACACCCTTAGAATATAATAGTAAGTTTTTGACTTTGGGCTGCCCATTGAAGATTATGTTTTTTTCCCCGCCCTTCTACTAACTGCAAAGGCTGGTATGGAGCAGGTGTTCTGTGTTCAGCTCTGTAGTCTTTGAACTTCATTCAAGTCAAGTGAGCAGATAATAGCAACCAATTTGGCTCTAGTGTTTAAAATCGTGTTAAAAATCACCAGCTAAATTATGATGCTGATGGAGAAATCACCACTTACCTTTGAAGCAGAATATTCATGTCCTCCCCATAGTACTACTCCTGCTGCCCCCAGTGCAGCACTCTCACCAATTGTATGCACTAAGTCCTCCTAGGAAAGAGAAGCATTGTGGGATCATTCATAAGATGACTCAGCCCACCAATTATGATCATGAACACATTGATAATGTGACTTCTGTTTCTAAAGCAAATGGCTATAGCAGAACTGAAAAGAGTTATCCCACCTTACATTGCTAGTTTATTTAATAAATACTTATGTTGCTTCAGCCAATCTTCTAAACAATGAGGTTATTAAAAATAAAACCTATTCTAGTTCCTGTTCTTGAGGGAGTTCTTTTCCATGATGTTTAAGATGTACATATAGACAAATGTGACAATGCACTAAATTGATGTCCATATTAGTGCCCCTCAAATTATCTATAGATCAGAGGAATGCTTAATAGGGCATCAAAGAGTCTAGACAGTATTCCTTCAATAGGCAATATTTTAGATGAGCCTTTAAGAATAAGAAGGTGTTCACAAAACCTACTACAGGGAGCAGGGTTCACGTCATACCCAGAAAGAAGACAAAAGACAGAGCCTTATAGAGGAAGGAGCACAGAACCTAGAGATCTGCAAGTCACTCCTTCTGGTCATGCACATGGAATTTTGGGAAGAGAAAGCACATGACTCCTTGTGTAGGGGAAGACTCTAATTATAAGGAAAATGTTATTTTCAAGTATTAATACAGCTACAAAAAATGAGTAATGGAAAGATGCAAATTGGTGATTTTAAAAGACATTTTTGTCAGTCATGTAAAAAATGATTGGATAGGGATGTCAAGAGGATGAGAGGCATTGTTTCATGAGAAATAACAAAGCCCCAACAATGGCAGTCGCAGCCCATTCAATGAACAATGGTCATATTACAGAGTGATATGGAATTCAGATAGAAAATTCTTCATTGCCTATTGGATAATGGGAAAGGGGAAAGGAAGCATTCAAATGACTCTTGAGTGGGGTAACTGTGTAGATTAAATACTGATGAAGTTATGTTAAAGATTATGGTACAGAGAAAAGATCTAGGAAACGGGATGAGAGGAAAGGGAGAAGGACTGAAGAACTATTCTGAATTCTTTCCTCTATTGTGAGGCATCAGAGGTTCCTTGTAGAGGTGGAGGACTCAAAGACCAACGAGAGAGTAGCTATGCCACATCTGAGCTTTCCTGCATTATAGGGACTTTGTTGTCTTTGCACAGGCTGAGTATCTCTTATTCAAAATGCTTTGAGCCAGAACTGCCCAATTTATGATATCTTTTTCAAATTTTGGAATATCTGCCTATGCAAAACAACATATTGTAGGATGGCAGCCAAATCCAAACACAAAATTCTTTTTCAGTTTCATATAATCCTCATACACATAATCTGATGGTAATTTTACATAGTACTTGAATGTGTTGACATTTTCACCATGACCTGCCTCCTGAGGTCAGGTATAGAATCATACCAATGTTCAAATGTTTCAGATTTTAAACCGTTTTTAGATTTTGGCTTTCTGATTAGGGAGGCTAACATGTGTTAGTGTCAACGGTCTGCAGTTACTTTGAGTAAAATGCCAAAAAAGAAACCATTCTTCCTTTACACAACTGGCACACATTCTTTAAACATAAGTCAAATATATTATTGAGATGCTTTTGAAGGAACAAACAAGAATAGGTTAAAGAAAACTTGCACTGAAATATTTAATTACTTGGAAAATAGGTGAAACAATATATGCTGTTCTTTGGTATGTTAAACATGGAAGTTGACAGGAAAGCATTAAAACATGTCCCAGATGGTTAGCTCTTGCAATGCTGGAAGGAGCTACATGAGCTGCTGGGGGAGAAAATGGCCAACAACATCATGACCAAGTAGGGGACATTGCTATATGAAATCAACCAACCTGACAAGACATACACACATGGTCAATGTTGGCACCCAGGCTAGGTGGATAACCAATAGCCATCTGATTGGCTAAGAGATCCACTCAGTGGAAAGCAACCCATAGCTGGACCTGGGAAGAGTCAGAATCCTAGGGAGACCAAGATTATGGATTTCAACAAGAAGCTCCCACTAGGTTTTGGCTAAAAGAGAGGCTACATCCATCAAAAGCTCTCTAAATTCACAATGCTTAACCCATTTAACCTATGCTGATCTCACTCTGCATTGGAGAATCTGTTTTTCTTTTTCAGAAGGCAGCTAGAGCCAAGGACAACCAAAATCTATCAAGAAGGCAAGATGAACCACCCCTTGCACATCTGCTAGGGCCCAGGTGAAACCACAGAGGAATTGGGGAGATGAGTAAGAGTGCTGCTTCCATGGTGAGCCCGACAACTTGCTCCAGAGTGATGGAGACAGACACTTAGGATACTGAAACTGCACCAAAGCAGAAATTCAGAAGCTACTGAGAGCACCACACTAAAGTGACTTAAAACAAACCTTCTATTGCTCAGGGAATTTTGCAGAATAGGGGGCCAAAAGATTTTAAAAGCCACAGAGTGGGAGGGAATATTCAGAGGCTATGTGCCCCCCATACACACACAATGATTGACTGATTCTCTCACAATTCCTAACCCATAACCCCATAGTGAATACCAGCAACCCCACTGAGTAGGGCATTAAGTGGAATGGGGTCAGGAAGGAGGAAAATGATGTTACCAACACATGATGTATCCATACAAAATATGTTGTTAATAACAACAATAATAATAATAAACATGGAAAAGAATTAAAAAGTAAAAAATAGCAACAGTTCAAAAACACTTTGACAGGGCTGGAGAGATGGCTTAGCGGTTAAGGTGCCTGCCTCCAAAGCCTAAGAATGATGGTTCCAATCTCCAGTGGTTCCAATCTCCAGGTCCCACATTTAACCAGATGCAAAGTGACGTGAGGGCACAATGCTGCACTTGACCACAAGGGGGCGCACACATCTGGATTTCATTTGCTGTGGCTGAGAGACTGCTGGCGCACCCATCTCTGTCTGTCTTCCTCTCCCTCTCTCTCTGTCTCTCTCCAAAAAAAAAAAAAAAAAACATGTTGACATAATGTTTAGGGAATTATATACTTTTTGATGAGTACTTTTTGTGGTTCATTGTTTTGCAAAGTAGAGCTCAGAGGTGAGACCCTAAAATTTGTTTCAAAAGTCTAATAGTAGAAAAGTCAAAACAGTACAAATTCCACTGTCGTTGAAATATACATTTGCTCGATTCATCCATTTTCTATCAGGATGAGCCATCTAACTGGTTAGATTATTTTCTATTATTGAAACATTATCTCCAACACATTGCAGGAACTCAGTAATTAATTTTGAATGACTAAATATAACCTAGTCTTTTTTAGTAAAAAAGAGCTTGATAAAGTGACAGAAAGATCTGGCAATGGATAAATACCTTAGTGAGAATACTTTGGTAAGCCTGATTGTGATATTATGAAGAGTACTGAATTCTGACATAAAGACAAAGGTCTCTGTTGAACCAGAAAGTAGAACTGGCACTACTGGTATGACATTATCCAGAAACAAAAAAACATTCAACATGCTTATGAACTTTCTAAGAATTAGTATTCTCCCAAGTGCATTTTCCTTCTAGCAAAGAAAGTGTCCCATACTCTGGAGAGGTGGCTTAGCAGTGAAGGTGCTTGCCTGAGAAGCCTATGGACCCAGGTTCAACTCCCCAGAACCCACATAAGCCAGATGCACATTGTGTCACATGCATCTGGATTTCATTTGCAGTGGCTAGAATCCTTGGCATGTCCATTCTCTCTCCCTCCCTCTCTCTCTCTCTCTCTCTCTCTCTCTCTCTCTCTCTCTCTCTATCTCTCTCTCTCTCTCTCTAATGCATAAATAAAATTAAATATTTTAAAAAAGAAAGTGTCCCACCAGAAAGTGCTAAAACAGAGACCATGTTTGTGTGTGTGTGGGGGGAGAGTACTGTTTGAGTAGAAGGAAGATTTGATTTTGCCAAGATTCTTCTATTTCTCTATGACTCTCTAATTCTTTTTCTCTTAAACTTACTGAATGAATATACAATTTTGAATAACACTTGGAGATCTTTCAGTGATAAAAGGTCTAGTCAAGTTGATAATATTTGGGTCAGAAGGTTTCATTCTGAAATGTTTTAGGAAGAATTGCTACCATTTTTTAATGCCTCATCTCAAATGTAAGAGGTCTAAGGACACAAACTGTCTGTTGTCTATTCAGTAGTCCTACTTATGTAGTGGAAACTGAAACAATGGAGTTGTCAGCACTCAGGTATGGCTGGGATGTAAGGATTTTTAAGTGTACATACCCACCCAATGTTTGCATCTTTACAAAAATGTCTTAAGATATAGCTGACATTTTAACACTCCCAGTGTCTGCAAGGTCATTGTTTCCAATGACAAGTTCATTGAACATTTCTGTACTTCCTACTTTGCATTCAGGCTAAAGACAATATCTATTCATATAAACCATCTTAAATCTATTCACACTAGCTACTAGGTCATATTGTGAATCCTTAGGAAATAATCAATAGAATCTATACCACATTTGCAATTTTTGTTTGTTTGTTTTTTGTTTTTCTTGTTTTTTTGAGGTAGGATCTCACTCTAGCCCAGGCTGACCTGGAATTCACTTTGTAATTTCAGGGTGGCCTCAGACTCACAGCGATCCTCCTACCTCTGCCTCCCAAATGCTGGGATTAAAGACATGTGCCACCAATGCCCGACCATGTTTGCCATTTACCTAAGACATTAAAAAAAAAATTATAGGCATGCACTGCCAAGTGAGTAGGCCATATCCCTGTCCCCTGGCTCCTCCCAGATCTCTGGTCCCAGTAAGAACCCTGTGGCTGGCTTAGGGGTTTGTCTTGGGGCTGTTTGGACCCTGTGAGCTTGCTGTGGGAGCAGGCCCCTTGCTCCACCTTCATGATTAAAGTGTCCCTGGGTGCCTGGATACCCTGGGCTAAAGGGTGCACACAGTATGGAGTGAATAGGCCATATCGCTGTTCCCTGGATCCTCCCAGTTCCGTCCCAGCAGGTCCCCCTGCACCTTACCTTGGGGAGGCCTGGTCTGGTGGGGTCATGCAGAAACAGGCCCTTTGCTCTGATATCCTGACTGGCCCCTGGGTATAAACATTCCTATTCCCCTGAGTCAGAGGGTGCATGGGCCACTGTAGGAACTGGCCTCTTGCCTCTGGCTCTGTAGCTTCCTAGCTCCTGGTTCCCCAATCCATGATCCCTGTGTGCTAAAGAGTATGTGCAAGTGGAGTGAGTAGGCCAGAGCTCCCAGTTCCCCAGATACCTTGGATGTACCTGCAATCTCCACCATTATACACCAGTGCACCAGTTTGGTTCACATTTAAAACAGAACACCCTCTGAAGAACCTACAAGGACAAAAACTTGCTTCCCTCTTAATAGAATAAAGTGTTTTCCCAAGATGGGGAGACCACACAAAATAAAAGCCAACAAAAGTCAGAAAATTGGGAGATCTCCATCAAGGATGCCTAGTCCCACAATGGAAGCCTCCAATAAAATCATAGAGAAATTAACAGAAATTCAATCCCAAAATGAAAACACAACAACCAATGAGATCCTAATCAAAAGAATTGTGGAACTGGAAGCAAACCATCAAAGAACCAACAATTAAATCAATGAAATTGAACAGATTCATCTCTTAGAACATTCTGCTTTTGATAGGAGGCACAACTTGATTGTTAAAAATGTTAGAACCCTCAAAGGAGATATGAATGAATGAAGGTACATCAAGAAATAGAAGATCTCAGGCTGGGGAGATGGCTTAGTGGTTAGGAACTTGCCACCTAAGTTTGATTCCCCAGGACCCATGTAAGCCAGATGCACAAGGTTGCACATGTATCTGGAGTTCGTTTGCAATGGCTAGAGGCCCTGGTGTACCCATTCTCACACTCTCTCTCCCTTTCTCTGTCTCAAATAAATATAAAATCTTTTAAAAATGTTTTAAAATCTCTAAACATACATTCTGATTTCCTTAACTTCTAAAATGATGGCAATACATTTTTATCCATCATAATTATTATTACAGCATAAAGTGTGCCTCCACATATTAAGGAAAATTGAAGTAACTTCCTGCATCATATAAGATCACAATGGTGTGTGTGTGTGTGTGTGTGTGTGTGTGTGTGTGTGTTTCTCGTTTTTCAGTTTTTCAAAGTTAGGGTCTCACTCTAGCCCAAGCTAGGGTGGCCTTGAACTCATGGCAATCCTTCTACCTTTGCCTCCCAAATGCTCGGATTAAAGGTGTGCACCACCACACCTGGCAGATCACAATGCTTTAAAGCCAGAAATTAACAAGAGACACATCAAAAACTCCACCAGCTACTGGAGACTTAACAACATACTCTTATAAAAATGAATGCATTGTGGAAGAAATCAAAAAAGAAATGGTAAAATTCCTAGAATTGAATTATAATGAAAACACAACCTACCAAAACTTACAGGACACAATGAAGGCAGTCCTAAGGGGAAAATTCATAGCACCAAATGCCTTCAAAGCAGAGACAGAGATCCCAAACTAGTAACCAAACTGTCCACCTAAAGGCACTGGAAAAACAAGAAGAATCCAACCCTAAGAGCTCCAGATGGAAAGAGATAATAAAGATCAGAGCAGAAATTAATGAAATGGAAACTAAGGAAACAATTTAAAAATCGATGAAATGAAGAGTTAGTTCTTTGAAAAAAATAAACAAGATTGATAAACCCCTGGCCAATTGTAGCAAGTGAAAAAAAAGTAAAAGTCTCAAATTAACAAAATCAGAAATGAAAAGGGAGAGGTCACAACAGACATCAAAGAAATTGGAAGAATCATCAGGGCATACTTCCAAAACCTCTACTCCACAAAATTTGATAATCTGGAAAAAATGGATGGATACCACCTACCAAAAATAAACTCAGAATAGATTAATCTCCTAAACAAACCTATCACATCCATGGAGGCTGAAAAGGTAATCAAAAACGTCCTCAAGGAGAAAAGTCCAGGACCAGATGGTTTCTCAGCCGAATTCAATCAAACATTCATTGAAGAACCAAAACCAATATTTCTCTAATTGTTTCACATAATTGGAGACCAGAGGATCCACTCCAACTCCTTTTATGAAGCTAACATCACACTAATACCAAAACCAGACAGAGCTGCAACAAGAAAATAAAACTATAGGGTTATATCCCTGGTGAATTTAGATGCAAAGATCATGAAAAAAACCCTTGCAAACCAAATTCAACATCACATCAAAAGCATTATTTACCTTGATCAAGTAGGCTTTATGTCAGGTATGCAGGGATAGTTCAAAATATGGAAATCAGTCAACATAGACAGCACATAAATAAACTTAACCATAATAATCACATGATCATCTCAATTGATTCAGAGAAGGCCTTTGACAAAGTACATCACTTCATGATCAAAACACTGGAAAGAATAGGCATGGAGGGTTTATATCTCAACACAAAGCCAAATAATTCTTAATGGGGAAAGACTCAAGGAGTTCCCACTGGGATCATGAAGAAGACAGGGGTGCCCACTCTCACCACAGCTCTTCAACATAGTACTAGAAGTCCTAGCCCAAGCAATAAGACAGGAGAAAGAAATAAAAGGAATTCAAAATAGAAAATCAGTCAAGTTAGCCCTATTTGCAGATAACATGATCCTATATATAAGTGACCCTAATATCTTCATCTTGAAACTTCTAAAGGTTATTAATTCTTTCAGTAAAATAGTGGGATACAAAATCAATGCACAAAAATCAGTAGTCTTTCAATATGCAAAGGACAAATATACAGAGAAAGAAATCAGTGAGACTGCCCCATTTTCAGTAGCAATAAAAAAGTTAAATATGTTGGAATAACACTAACCAAGAATGTGAAAGACCTATATAATTAAAACATTAAAACTCAAGAAAGAAATAAAGAAGGACTTGAGAAGAAGGAAATACCTCTCATGATCCCAGATAGATAGCATTAATATTGTGAAAATGGCAATTCTACCAAAAGCAATACACAGATTTAATGCAATACCAATAAAAATACCAGCACTGTGGTGGCGCACGCCTTTAATCCCAGCACTTGGGAGGCAGAGGTAAGAGGATTGCCATGAGTTCGAGGACACCCTGAGACTACATAGTGAATTCCAGGACAGCCTGACCTAGAGTGAGACCCTACCTCAAAAAAACAAACAAACAAAAATACCAGCACTATTCTTTACAGAGGTTGAAAAAATGATCTCAAAATTCATATGGAACTCTGGAAATATAATCATACCCAATCTAAAGATATATTAGAAAGCCATAGTAACAAAAACAGTGTGGTACTGGCCTAAGAACAGACAAATGGAACAGAACTGAAGACCCAGACTTTAGGTCAAGTAACTACAGCTACTTGATATTCTACAAAGGTGCCAGCAATATAGACTGGAGAAATGACAGCTTCTTCAACAAATGGTGTTGGACCTTTAGATGACCATATGTAAAAAATTGAAACTCGAGCTGGAGAGAGGGTTTAGCAGTAAAAGCACCTGCCTCCTAAGCCTAAGAACACCAGTTCCAATCTCCAGGTCCCACATTTAGCCAGATGCAAAGTGATGCAAGGGTGCAATGCTGCACTTGACCACAAGGGGGCACACGCATCTGTATTTCATTCACAGCAGCTGAGAGGTTGCTGGTGTGCCCATCTCTATCTGTCTTCCTCTCCCTCTCTCTGTGTCTCTCTCCAAAAAAAAAAAAAAAAAGAAAGAAAGAAAGAAAAGAAACTAGACTCACTCATGTCTCCATGCACAAAAATCAAATCCAAATAGACTAAAGAACTCAATATAAAATTTGAAACTCTTCTCCTACTGAAAGAAAAAACAGGAGGCACTGTCCACAATTTCCTGAACAAAACCCCAGTAGCCCAGGAAATTAAACAACCATTCAACCAATGGGATCTCATGAAGCTAATAAGCTTTTGCACAGACAAATGCACAATAATCAGAGCCAACTGATTATCCATGGAGTGGGAGAAAATCTTTGCCAGCTATACCACTGACAGAGGCCTAATATCTAGAATCTATAAAGAACTCAAAAAATGAAACAATAAAAAATTCACACAAAACACTCCAAAAGTGGGGCAGAGAACTGAACAGGGAGTTCTCAAAGGAAGAATTACAAATGACTAACACACACTTAAGAAAATGTTCAACATCCCTAACCTTTGGGAAATGCAAATTAAAACTACAATGAGACTCCACCTTTCTCTAGTAGAAAATGGCAATCATTAAAATATTTAACAACAACAAATGTTGGCGAGGATGTGGGGAAAGAGGAACCCTCATCCACTGTTGGTGGGAATGTAAACTTGTACAACCACTATGGAAATCAATTTGGATATTTCTGCAAAGGATGAACATAGAGATGCCCATAGACCCAATTATTCCATTACTGGGCATTTATCCTAAATGCTCCATGCATCAATAGAGAGAAATTTGCTCAACCATGTTTATAGCTGCTCAATTCATTATAGCTAATCAATCCCAATGCCCATCACTGGATGAATGGAAAATGAAGGTGTGGTACATTTACACAATGGAATTCTACTCAGGAATAAGGAAAAACAATACATGAAATTTGTAGAAAAATGGAAAGACTTGGAATAGATCATACTAAGTGAACTTACACAATCACAGAAAGACAAACGCTGCATGGTGTCACTTATCTGTGGTTCCTAACCTGGACCTGCTCACTGTCATACCTGATAGGCAAACTCAAGGCCCAGACAATAGGTATAGAAGGACTTGGGGGAGGGAAAAGTGACAGGGGAAAAACAAATACTAAATTAAATCCAAAATGAGCTGATACCATAGAAACCTTTATCCTTGGAGATAGTCTAAAAGATAAACCCTCAATAGGAGTAAGGGGGAGCAACCTGAAAAATAGGGCTCTGATGGAGGGTGGGATTAAGCCTAAGATTAAAAGAATATTTTTCTGTCTCTGACCTTTAACTTCCAGTACCAGAGATTGGTTGCTGCCCACATAGAGCTGTTGATCACAGAGACTTATGAGGTCCCTAAATCAAGACAGCTTTCTGTCAAAGCACTGTATTACCTGCCTGAGGCAAAAGCTAAGACCCTATTCCTGAAGACACCATATGCTGCTGACACAGAGCATCAAGAGGCCTGGATGGAATACAGAAGAAAGCCAGTCCCCAGACAGTTAGCCTGTCTACTGCTGGAAAGTGCTCCATGAGCTACTGGGGGAAAATGGCCAACAACGGTCTGAGCAAACAGAGGCCTAAGCTACCCACGAGCAAACACCCTGACAGGATGTGCATGCCAGTGCAATAGTGGCACACAGCCTCAGTGTGTAACTAATAGCTTTCTGATTGGTTAAGAGAGATCTGATCAGTGTAAATGAACTTATATCTGGAATTCAGAACCAAATCAGAATCCTCCAGTGTCAAGCTCTCACTAGTCTTTGGCTAAAAGAAGGGTTACATACATCAAATTCTCTCTATATTAATAATGCTTTTTCCTATTTAAACTACACTGACTTCACTCTCCATTGGAGAATCTGTTCTTCTTTTTCAGAAGGCAGTGAGACCAGAGGAATTAAACTACCCTTCACACTTCAGCCAAGCCACAGCTGAATCCACAGAGGAATGGGGACATGAGTAAGAGTGCTGCTTCCATGCTGATCCTGATAATTAGTGCCAGGATGAAGAAGACAGACCCTTTGCATACTCAACACCTACCAAAGCAGAGATCCAGAGGCTTCTAAGAGCTCTTTACTGAAGTAGACTTAAAACCCACCCACCACAGCTCAGGGAATTTTGTGGAAGAGGGCAGAAAGGTTAAGCCACAGGTTGAGACATCATGCCCAGAGACATTCCCTCCCCCCAAAAAATAACTGACTGATGCTCCCACCATAAACCATATCCCCATGGGGAATACCTGCAACCCCACTGAGAAGCATCCCCAACAGAGTGGGGACAGGGACGATGGAAAAGAGGGTACCAACACATGATGTATCCATACAAAACATCTTGTTAATAATAATATAAAAAGAGAGAAACATTAAAAATTACAATGTAATGAAAATATAATTGTTTAATAATTTACCCCCCAAAGCTCTATTTTGTTTTTCTGATATAGAAAATTCTTGTGAATGCTAAGCAGGAAAGACTCTTGATCCGAAACATGTATAAATGACAGTGATTCAGAATTTCAGTATTAAGTTGACATTTGAAGAAACATGCATTCTTAATAATAGTATATCATTCTACTATTAAAAAGGAAGTAAATAATCCAAAGCATTCCTTCCTAGATTTTACATATCATTCTAACTTTCTTTTTTTAAGAGATTGTTTTTAAAGCATTTTTTAAGATTTTATTTTTATTTATTTATTTATTTATTTATTTATTTATTTATTTATTTATTTATTAGAGATAGAGAGAGGGAGAGAGAGAGAATTGGCATGCCAGGGCCTTTATCCACTGCAAAAGAACTCCAGACACATGTGCCACCATGTGCATCTGGCTTATGTGGGACCTGGAGAATCGAACCCAGGTCCTTAGGCTTCACAGGCATGCACCTTAACCGCTAAGCCATCTCTCCAGCCCCTAACTTTCTTTTGTTATGGAAGTAACTATGTTGTTTTCTTACCTCTGATAGATCCTCTATACTGTGCAAATAAAATGGCCTGGAAAAAATAAAAACTGGCAAAACAAAGTCAGGTCTAGCCATTTCTGCAATTCTCATGGCTTCTCTGACTCGATAATGAACAAATTTCAATGCATTTAAACTTGACTTAAGTACTTTGTTCAAATATATTGAAGGATAAAGTGCTGTAGATTTTTCCCATAGCCACAGGAGTTGGTCATTACGGAAACTTTCATCATCTGGACAGGTCCCAGTGTAGATATCTGGATTTATCCGGTAGTCATAATTATAGCAATCTGGGTAAAGATAGAAGCCCCACAAACATTTCGGTCTCAGTTCTAAAGCAAGTGTGAGAGTAACATTCATAAAACTCCTTCCAGCATTTTCAAATTCCTGTTGGGCAGCCATTTTCACTTTTGTTTCTGACCAATCTGGGTGATGGTGTCTAGTGAAGGCTAAGGAATAATTTTTATATATTATTCTGCTACCCCAATTCCTTTCCCATTGGGGTTTCCAACTTTCCCAGTTAATAATAACAAGTCCTTCTGATCTCCACCAAGGAACAGTTTTCATAATGTCCTCAGCAGCTTTCTTCAGGTGTTCTGAAAGGTTTGCACTCTGTGGTATCCCTCCATGAAAGGATTTTCCATCTTGGGAGAAATATGGATAATATCCCAGTTCATTTGGATGAAATATGGTAATGGTGGATCCACTCTGAGTCTCTAAAGGATTAGGTATGATGTTAAATACTTGAAGATTCAGGCTCACATTGAAGAAATCCTTACAATACACTGTTGGGGCAGCCCAGAAGATGTTGAAAGGTTGGTCCTTGATCACTGGAGGCATTGCTGGTTTGAGGGCTGGCTGAGTGACTGTGACAAAGAGCAGCATCCCACCTAACCATGTCACCCACAGGGCACACATGGCTGGTCGTTGTCAGCATTACAGAAGTCCACTAGAAACAAGAAAAAAAAATATTTACATGATGGAGTCAAAGGTCTTTTTTGTTTTATAGTACAATAAGTAAACTGGATATTTTCAGCAACATAGGAGCTTTATGAATATCCTCATTTGTGAGTCCATCTGAACAAAGAAAGAAAAATGAGAACTTTGTTACCCCTTGAAATGCAAGGGAAAAGATATAGTAAAAACAAACTCTAAAATATTTCATACAAACCCTCCTCTGTGCACACACTATCATCATCTATGCAAGCTTTCTATTTGTCCTGAATTTAATTTCCTATAACCCTGAGTATATAATCTAACCATGTGATAACAAACCTTTTGCTACAAGGCAAAGTAGAAAACAATGTCTCAGTGAGCCACTGTCTTCTTATGAATTACTAGAAAAGTAACTCCAAGAACATGCCTAATTAGAAATTAACCAATACTGGTATTTTAACAAATACTATGTAGGACAAAAGCAAATAGGAAAAAATATTAACAGAGTAATCTCTAAACACCATTTGACATTTGCTGACCTCAAAGAATTACTTGCTTTCAAAACACAGTAAAGTTACCACTGGAATAGCAAAGGATGGACAAAGAAGGCAGAGATGTTAATTATCTGTTGGTTGTGGATTTGGGTGTGTCATCTTCCATTAAGCACATACATAAACCTTAAAAAATAAAACCTATGAGTTCTTTAAGAGCATTATTATCCCATGAAGAAATTGGATTATCTTTTCAACAGTTTAAATTTCAGCAGCATAAATTGTAAATGAAACTGGGCTCTTTAGTCCCAACTAGTCAGTTGGAAAAAAACTGCCAAAGAATGTTCCCAGCCCATAAGGACTCTCTAAATATATTGGTGATGCATTCCAGCCCGTAAGATCTTACCCTGAAAGCAATATGGCTGAAGTTATGTGTCAATGTTATTTTATCATGTAGTATCAATCTTTAAAGTTATGATATTATAGACGTTTTCTTTTATATAATTCAATTTACTCTGTTTTAAAGAGTACTACATTTCTAAGTGTGTAATTTTTGCAGCCTTCATTTAATCTATTAAGCGTAGGAAAATCACCAATCAAAACCATGTGTAAATTGTCACAACAGACACCCAAAGTTTGGAAAGAAACTTGAGAAAATCATAGATTTTTCTATTGACTGTCTAATTCAACAAATGTGAATGATTTACTCTTGAATAAGTTGAATTTTACTGAGATAAGTGACTATATGTGCAATCTTTTTGATGACACCAGATGAATGTCTGTCACCAAAGATGGTTCCCCTCCCATTACTCTTCCCCAATATTGAGATCTTAATGCGACCCAGCCCACCCAACAGAAGTTCATTCAACTCCCTTAGCAGCTGAGCAGGCCCCTCCAGACATGCTAAATAGAAACTCACTCAAGATCACACTACTTATGGAAGTGTGCACACTTTATTGTTTAAAAATTCAAACTCTTGGCAAACAGAAGATGAAACTTTCTTCTTCTTTGTAGCTAAGGGTAATGTTGAGAGTACTCATCTTCCATAAATAAAACTTACTTTTTGTTATGACTGCACATGATGGGGTACATTTAGGTAATTAACTGCAATGCCCTTGGGAAAAAAAAATTGTTGCATGTCATATTCCATTAACTATTTTAGAGATAAAGGAGCTAAAACTCTAAAATATGCATTTAGTAAAATCCAATTTCATATTTCCTTTCTAAGAGATTTCAATCAGTTTTTATTTTATTTTAAAATATTGTCTTTATTTATTTGCAAGCAGACAGAAAGATAGAAACAAGAAAGATAGAATGTGCATGCCATGGCCTCCAGACACTGCAAATGAACTCCAGATACATGCACCACCTTGTGAGTCTGGCTTACATGGGTACTAGGAAGTCAAACCTGGATACCCAGTCTTTGTAGGCCAATGCCTCAACTACTAAGCCATCTCTCCAACCCATTAATCATCTTTTCATAGGTATAACATGTATGCAATCTATCTTTGGTACTAGCCTACAGAAAATTATTATTTTAGCATTTTCTTCACCCTCAGCGTGTATTTTTCTAACAAGCTTCTACTATAGTAACAAAATTATGTATTATGAAATTCGTATTTATATATAATGAATTCCTTATGACACCATACAGTTTGTAATTTAAACTATAAAACTCAATCTAAGTTTTCCCACTTACAGCACACACACATACATACATACATACATACATACATACATACATACATATATACATACATAGTCTAGAATATATTGACAACCAGTATGTTTTAGGTAGTGAATTGGATCAAGGGATGTCATTGTCAAACCAACATAACTGTACACATTGCAAAAAGATATATTTTCATAGATGTGAAACACAAAGCTATAAAACTCTTGTAAGTTAACCAAAGTCATGAAGATGGCCTTTTAGATACAGTATCACAGATTTAATCCATGAAATAAATGTTAGATAAGCTTGGATCATGAAAACAAAAGTTTTAATCTGCTCTTCAAGAATAAGAGATTTACAGAGATATTAACACTTGGATTCTCCTCAACTCAATAAGCATTGACAGAGTTCACCACACTCATGGCACTGTGTTTAACATTAAAGATGGGGCATAAAAACATTTATCTCCAAGAATTTCAAAATCTGATAGGGCCATCATCATGGTGGCTTAGGTGGCTGCTCTCTGGGATGGTCACCCTTGTGTTCCTTGTTACTGAGGAATGACAGAATTTGGGTATCAGAAAGCATCTTGGTGATTAATTCATTCAATTCCCTTAGCAGCTGAGTGGGCCCCTCCAGACATGCTATATAGAAACTCATTCAAGATTACACTATCTATGGAGAGTTTATGCACACTTTGGCTAAGTTAGAAAGACTTTGGCAGAGAATAATATTATGAATGTTTTAGTAGATCACTTTCCCATCCATTCACTTTTCTTTCTCTATATCATTTAACTTTATTAACTTTATCTCTAGATGCCTTTCTTTCTTTCTTTCTTTCTTTCTTTCTTTCTTTCTTTTTTTTTTTTTTTGTTTTGTTTTGTTTTTTTCATTTTTTGATTTTTCGAGGTAGGGTCTCACTCTAGCCCAGGCTGACCTTGAATTCACTATGTAATCTCAGGGTGGCCTCGAACTCATGGCGATACTCCTACCTTTGCCTCCTGAATGCTGGAATTAAAGGCGTGTGCCACCACTCCCGGCTCTAGATGCCTTTCAAAATGAACTGTTAATATTTGCATTTCTTTCCTTAAAGCAGCACTGTGGTGTTTTGGTGCTTTTGTTTTTTTGTTTGTTTGTTTGTTTTTAATTTTTCATCTGCTTAGTAACTCAATTTAGTACATGGTATGGAATCATAAAAAATTACAAAGGCACTTGACCCAATAAGTACAAATTGTCAGCAGTTAGTCTGAAAGAAAACCTAGTTCCTAAGGGCCTTGCCTCTAAGATTCTTGAGAATCCTAAACAGGCCACATACCACACATGGCAAAAAGCTGGCAGTAGATATCACTGCTTCTTGTGCTTGCTCCCTCTTCCTGAAACCCTGCACTTCCCCTTCCCGAGTGACTGCTGAAAACTTCTTCATTTCTCCAAGAATGAGCACAGATATCTATAAGGAACAAAAGCTACTGTTATGTGCGCTTTCCTGTTGCAAGAAGAAATGGGGCTCACTGGGGTGGAGCATATCTTTAATCCCAGGACTCAGAAAGCCCAGGCAGGAGGATCACTGTCAGTTCAAGGTTACCCTGAGACTACAAAATGAATTCCAGGTCAGCCTGGGCAAGAGTGAAACCCTACCTCACAAAAACAAAACAAAAAACAAAAACTTTTGGGTTGGAGAGATGTATGAGGAGTTTAGACAGTTGCCTTCAAAGCCTAACAACCCAGGTTCAGTTCCCCAGTACACACGTAAAGCCAAATGCACAGTAGAACATGTGTCTGGAGTTCATTTGCAGCAGCTGGAGGCCCTGGCATGCCCATTCTCTCTTTCTCTCTCTCTCTCTCTCTATATATATATATATATATATCCCCTCATTCTGTGCTTGCAAATAAATAAATAAATAAGAAAGGGTATTTAAGAACTGAAATGCTACCTCCTTCCTAATGCTTTCCCTAAAGCAATAGGGTTTTTCATTAATTTTTTTAGGATAGGATACATAGTAATAGGTCTCATCATGGCCATAATTTAAGTGTCATTATAATTTTTTTTCATTCATCTCCCTCCCCCACTGCCACCTCCACTGGCCCCTTACTTCCCTCAGCTAATTATATATAATCCCTTATGCTCTCTATTCCCTGCCTCCCTTATCATCTCTTCCTCCTCTCTCATGATCCCCTTCCTACTTTCATGACCTATGAACACAAGTGTACACATGCACACACCTCATGTTAAATCTAGACTCCATGGATGAGTGAAAACATTCAGCATTTGTCTTTCTGAGCCTGGTTCACTGGCTTAATATCATGACTTAGGGTTGCATCCATTTTCCTGAAAGTATCATGACTTCATGTTTATTCACAGTTGTATAAAATATAGTTTGTGCCCATTAAAAAAGAATAAGAAGAGAAAAACAAGGAGGCAATAGAAGAAGAAGGGAAGAAAGAAATCCAAGTTTGAAGCTTACAATTTGGTTGGATTTTTTTTTAATTTGGTTGGATTTACAGGTAACAAAAAATACCTTAAACTATACAAAGTATAGTAAATGGAAACTTGAATATCTAAGAAAATCATTGTTCATACATGCCAAAGACATTTGTTCAATTTAAATTGAATTACTTTAAAATTGAACATAAGGTTCTCAGGAATTATTATATATGTAAGAATCTAGAGAAAGCTCTCCTATAAAAAAAGAACATCACAGTGAATGTTGTGAAAAGATTTACATTAAAGGAGGATATGAGGAAAAGGATATATTTAAGTTTAGCTTTCTAAACATCCATATAGGCACATAAATTTAGAATTATGAATCAAAACCTATCTTTTTTATACAATATCAGGAGCTTTTACAACAAGCACCTAAGGATATCTTTTCAGAAGTATCAAGGATTTCACTGGTTGCTTTGACAATGGTTATTCTTGAAGATTACATGCTTCTTGGTTTCTTCTCCCAAATTTATTGGATAGTCAAGTCACTCCCCTCCCCTGGAAATCAATAATGGAAGAGGCAATAAAATAAAATAAGTGTTTTCTTCCATATTGTAACTGTTACTTTTTCATTGCTATGAACAAATACATGACCAGAAGCAACTTAGAGAAGTGAAAGGTTAGTTTTGGCTTCCATTTCCAGAAAGTAGAGTTCGTTATGACAAGAAGGTATGGTAGGCTAGGGGAGGAACAGATCTAGTCACATTAAGGAACAGAGCTGGTCAAATTGCACCAGAGTTAGGAAGCAGGCAGGGAACAGGAAGTAGAGCTGGCCTGTAACACCTGAAAGCCACTTCTTCCAGCAAGGCTTAACCTCCTAAAGGTTTCACAACCTTCCCAAACAGCACCACCAGCTAGGGGCCAATAGTTCAAACACACCACAACACATACTATTCTGGAAATGCCCTCCCTCTAAGACTGGAAGAAATGTTCCCCTTACACCTGTGTTAGAATGACCAGACATTCTTGCTTGGTGGGGACAGTCACAGTTTCCTCCCATTTACCTTAGTGTGATAATTATCAGTTCAACACTAAATTCTCAAAACTGACCTAGTTTCTATAATAAGTTACATGGGCACTCTTGTGTGTAGCAATTACCCTATGAAGGCTCAGGAGATATGTGATATTGAAAGGAGAAATATTTAATGAGATTCTTAAGCTTAGAATTTAGGTTCTTTCTAATGTGTCTACAAAATGGATGAATAGGAGAATAGGAGGTTAAAAGACAAAAGAGGGGCTATAGTGATAGCTTAGCACTTAAGGTGCTTTTCTGCAAAGCCAAAGGACCCATGTTTGATTCCCCAGGGCCCACATAAGCTAGATGCACATGCATCTGGAGATTGTTTGCAGCAGCTGGATGCCGTAGCAGGCCCATTCTCTCTATATCTCTTTCTCTGTCTCCCTCTTTCTTGCCATCAAATGAATAAATAAAAATATTTTTTGAGAGAGAGAGAGAGAGAGAGGAGAGGAAGACAGATAGAGATGGGCACGTCAGCAGTCTCTCAGCTGCTGCAAACGAAATCCAGATGTGTGCGCCCCCTTGTGGTCAAGTGTGGCATTGTGCCCTTGCATCACTTTGCATCTGGCTAAACGTGGGACCTGGAGATTGGAACCACTGGAGATTGGAACCAGTGTTCTTAGGTTTAGGAGGCAGGCGCCTTAACTGCTAAGCCATCTCTCCAGCCCTAAAATATTTTTTAAAAGGAAAAAGAAAAGATTATGTAATCAAATGGGAAATAAAAGTAGTGACTTATTAAGCAGATATGATGCATGGATTTGTTAACTTTATTCTTTATACAGATAAGTCTAAATCAGTTACAAATAAGAATGGATTTTTGTTTTCAGATTTCAATGTAGAATTTTTAGTCACCATCAATAAACCAAGGTATACCTTTTCTTCCTTTCTCCTCATGAATATAAATGATTCAGAGAATCTTTATTCCAACATGATGAGCACAGTGAAATATTTCATCTCTCTCTTTGTCTTCTTCTTCCTCTTCTTTTTTTGTTTTCTTTTTTCTAAGTAAGGTTTTACTCAAGCCTAGGCTGACCTAGAACTCAGTCTGTAGTCCCAGGCTGGCCTCAGACTCAGGGTGATCCTCCTAGCTCTGTCTCTCAAGTGCTGATATTAAAGGTATGGGCCACCACACCCAGCCATATTAAGGCACCTAGAGAGGAACAAACTCAAATTTCCTTTCCTGGGTTAATGACTATTTATACCACCCTCCCTGCCATTAAATTCCACTGAAATGTAGAAGGCAATGGTTCTTATTTTCTTTTATTACATTTAATTAGATTTTCTTAGGTATTTCAGTGAGGTAAACAGAAGTGAATAACAAATATGGGAAAGTACTGTAAGTTTATCATATTTTCATCAGCCAGTGAATGATAAGGAAATTAGTGAAGGCTCATGAAACTTATGCTTCAAGGAATTTACAACTACTGGGTAAAAGACACAGATGGCAATGTTGTACTTCAACAATGAGATTTCAAATGAATATTACACTAGCAGGAAGTGTTAAGCAGGCAGAGAATGAGAGTCATTGCATTATATGTTATAGCAAATGTCATTCTCATTTGATTTTTTTGAGTACCCAAAGAAGGGAAACTTCTATTTTTATTTTATAATGAATTCATGTCCCAAAAATGTACTTAGGAAAAAAAACTTATGAGTATTGAAGTCAAAGAGAGATATGGTTTTAAATGTAAGACATTCTTTTGTACAAAGCTTATGTCTGATAAAAGAAAAAAAGAACAAAATCATAGATCCAAAATAAATAAATGCAAAAATGTTAGCAGAAGGATACATAATTGCCTTTCAAATTATCCTATGTTTCTAAAGATCTATAAAAAGAAGCCTCCTAACAAAAAAAAATCAAAATTATTGGCTTAGCAAAAACTATGAAAACAATTTTTTGTATATTGCCACTTAAGAAAATTAAAGAGAAATGCATGATTGAGAATAAATGATGTCTTTACATAAAGCTATGATGGAGGAAAGAGAAGAAATATCTTGAAGGTATGCAGCAGGAAGTGGTATTACCTTAGCAACGCTAAGAGAATGTGTAATAACCCTGATAATACAGTTAGGGCTGACTCTGTCAAATGTGCATGTCCTCATGCAAGTTTTTTGCAGCCACTAAGAGTCTCCAGACCTTGTTTGTATTCTTGTTTCCAGGAGTCTAGTTTCCAAAAACAGACCACCATGTTGTCTTAAAATCTTAGGTCAGTTCACAGCATTTCTCTGCTCAAAGCTCTTTTATAACTCCCTGCTTCCCTCAAGGCTTCATATGATTGGACACAGTTGCCTCTCTGTCTTCCTTTCCTCTCTGTCCTAGATGGCCTGCTAGTCAAACTATTGCTCTGAAAGCCCTACAAATGACCACATCTCGCTATCTCTCTCTCTCTCTCTCTCTCTCTCTCTCTCTACTCTCTTTGAAAGTGTAAGAATAGAGAAGTGTCCTGAAACCAAAATACTAAGAATCACTGGTCTACCAAATCCCCTCTAGCTTGGAACACTCTTTCCACACATCAGGTAAGCTTATTGGGACAGACAGGAATGGTTATGGATATATCAGAATTGAGATTTGTAAACTGTAAATGTGCTAGTTTGGCAAAGACCTAGAGGAAGAGAATTCCAGGCACACAGAATATATGCAAATGCCCTAGTATGACAGAATATTGAAGATGCCCAGTGGATTCAAATGTGGGAAGAAGGAAAAAAAGCTGTGGGAGATGAAATTAGGGAGGCAATCAGAAACCAAAGCTGATGGGGCTTTGATGATAGAAGTGATGCCTTTAGAATTTCCTTCTTTTTAAAAAAATATTTTTATTTGTTTATTTGCTAGCAGAGAGAGATAAAGAGAAGAGAGACACAGAGAGTGAATGGACATGTCAGGGTCTCCAGCCACTGCAAATGAACTCCAAATGCATGCATCACTGTGCACCTGGCTTTGCATAGGTACTGAGGAATCAAACTTGCAGGCAAGTACCTTAACTGCTGAGCCACCTTTCTAGTTCTTTCATTTTTTTGTTTGTTTGTTTTGTTTTGTTTTGTTTTTATTTCCTGTGATGTCAGTTGAGCCCAGAACTCAGAGACTTGTACAAGAGACGTAGGAAAGTGCTCTACCACAGAGACATTTCCCAGCCATAGAAATTTAACCTAGAAGCAATATAAAGTCATAGAGGAGTTTTCAGCAGAAGATTAGATTAGATTTCTGTCATGTTTTCAAAGACCACATTGGCTTCCTGGTGAAAAAGAATTCATGAAAGTCAAGATGACAAATACAGAAATTCAGCTAGTTTTCATTAAGTTTAAAAAATGCAGATAGGGTTGAAGAGATTGCTTAACAGTTAAGGCACTTGTCTGCGAAGCCTAGGGACCCAGGTTCAATTCCCCAGTACCCATGTAAGCCAGATGCACAGGATGGTACATGAGTTTGGAGTTTGTTTGCAGCAGCTAATAGAGGCCCTGGCATACCTATTCTCTATCTATCTGCTTCATTCTCTCTCTCTCTCTCTCTCTCTCTCTCTCTCTCTCTCTCTCTCTGCTTCTTTCTCTCTCTTTCAAATAAATAAATAAAATAAAAAATTTTTAATGCAGATAGAAAGGCATAGGCCTATATGGTAAGAAAGCCAAAAAGATTTCCTGCTAACTTAGAAACAGATATAAGCCAGGCATGGTGGTACACATCTTTAATCCCAGCACTTGGGAGGCAGAAGCAGGAGAATCACCAAGAGTTTGAAGCCAGCCTGAGATTACATAGTGACTTCCAGGTCAGCCTGGACTAGAGTGAAACCCTACCTCGAAAAACCAAAAGAAGAAGAAGAAGAAGGAGGAGAAGGAGAAGGAAGGGAGGGAGGGAGGGAGGGAGGGAGGGAGGGAGGGAGGGAGGGAGGGAGGGAGGAAAATAAAAGGAAAGAGATAACTCAAAGACAGTGAGAATTGACTAAATAGTGAGGCCATTTATTGAAATGGAAGAGAGTGGAGCAATACGTTAGAATTGTAGTTAATTGAGAGTTCTTTACTTAATATTATAAATCTGATATGCTTCCTAAATATTGAAGATGAAATGTAATATATTCTGGTAATTTTTAACATTTAATAGGCCCTTACATACATGTACCATTTTCATAAAATTAACTTCTATTAGAATTCACATATATGCATAAAATATAGTCACTTTGTTTTTTGGTTTTTGTTTGTTTTGGGGTTTTTGGTTGGGTTTTATAACTTTTAAAAATATATATATATATATATAACAGGTCATACTCTTTTATCACCTTGCTCCTGTTCCTGTGATCCTGGGGGCCGTCCTCAGTGGAGTTATGATATTCACTGTGGGGGTCATGAAGGCCTCAATCATTTCCTGTGGGATTGCAGCAGGGGGAGAGAACCATGCCTCATGCTATCCCTACCCACTCTGTGGTTCTTACAGTCTTTCCGCCTCCTTTTCCTCAATGTTCTCTGAGTCATGGCAGGCCTGTTGGCAGTCTGATTTAGTGCTGAGTTCTCTGTAGCCTCTAGATTTTTGCTATGATGGGTCTTTATTGATCACTATGCCTATCACCATTGCTCTTCAAGCTGGTTGTCAGGCTAGCAGTAAGAGCAGTATTCATGTCTCTGCTTCCTCTACAATTTCTCATGGGCCCTGGCAGATGTGGTACAGGTGGCATGTCTCATGGTTGGCAGCCAACTATCTTCTTGTCTTATTGATGGATCTTGGTTCTTCTCTGTTTCCTCTGCCATCTGTAAAATAAATCAGATTCTCCAAACAAAAGTAAAAACAGCTTGGATTAAAGGAGGTATACAAAGTTATTTGAGAAAATTTTGGGGTGTGCAAGCCCACTCTTCTTCTCCAGAGAGCAGTGGGGGCTTCTTTCTGAAGTCTGAGTTTCCTGACCATGGGATTCTACCTTGATTTCCAATACCAGATATGAGGACCCTCCCACTGAGTGGGCCTCATGTCCAGTCAGAGAACATGCAAATGATGCATCCCACAATTGCACAAGTGTGTACCTCTTGTCCAGCTGGTGGACTTTGTAGTCTGTAGGGTCCCCTGCTTGCTCATGTGGCTTTGTTTAGTCTGCATAGATTCTATTTTTCAGTTTGAATAGCCTATATCTGAGTAGGAAAAAATGAACTGAATAATCAATTCCATTTAAAGCTATACTAATAAAACATTTGGAAAAATGTAATGTTCCTTTTTATATGATAAAAATGCTCAATCTCATATGTCTCCACTATCCCTCTACCTCCTTCCTAAGAATAGTGTCCTTTTATGTGGAGTCAGTGGAAGGGGTTTATTTCACCTCCTGGCAGCAGAGGCAGGAGACTTGAGTGCAGTATCTTTAACCTGTTCTTGTTCATGATGTAATACTCTTTATCCACTGTATGGCACAATGCAGGTCAGGCCCTAGCCAGGCCACCTGTTAGTATGCATGGCACAGTGCGGGTCAGGCCCTATCCAGGCCGCCTGCTAGGAGGAACCAGGAAGTGGCTTCTGTGGATGTGGCATTCTGTACAGGCCTGGCATGACAACAGCTACAGCCCCATGCAACCTGCGGTGAGATGATCTGCCTGGAGACAGGCTGCCATTGGTCCAAAGAAGGGAACCACTCCATACAACAATTGGCCAGCCAAACCCTTAAAAGCCCCTACACTTCCTTGAATAAACGAGTCTGCAGCAGCTCACTCTCTGCATGCTTTCACCCGACTCCTGGTATCTGTGTCTTGACTCCATGCCTCTTGCCTCCTGCCTGGCAGAGACCCTGCATCCCCTCCTGGGCTGGCTTTAGGAGGGACCCCAACAATCCACCACACATTTTAGTTACTTCAGTCATATATCAGATAAAGATTAAGTCTGACGTAACTTTGATTCATTTTTCTACCTTCAGCCATGGCCTGGTCATGCTGTCTTGCTATGTAGACCCCCATGCTACTCTAGCTAACTTGTCTTTTTAACTTTTTATTGACAATTTTCATACACATAGACAATATAACATGATCATAATCCCCTCTTACAACCCTTCTGCCCCCCCTTCCTGAATCTCCCCTCTACTGAATCCTTTCTTTCCAACTAGTCTCTCTTCTATGTTGCTGCCAACATTTATCCTTTCCTACTATGCAGGTCTTGTGTAGGTAGCATTAGCCACTGTGCAGTCATCAATACCATGGTCACTTTGTGTCAGTATTGAAGACAGTGTTGTAAAGCATTACTCCCCTTCCTTTGTCTCTTACATTCTTTCAGCCACCTCTTCCACAATGGTCCCTGAGCCTTGAAGGGTGTGAAAGAGATGCCTCACTTAGTGCTGAACACAATACTGCCATTTCTTCTCAGCATATTGGTGAGTTTCAAATCTCCCTAGTGGTCACCACCATCTGAAAAAAAAAAAAAAAAGAAAGAAACTTCTCTAACCAATAGTGAGCGTAACATCAATATGTGGATATAAGCGTAAGTACTTATGTTGATGTCAACCTGGAACCTCCACTGTAAACACATAGTGACACCTGCAGAATATGTGCACACCCATGAACACACATACACAGTCCAGTTCTAAGTGGAACCAAAACCTCCTAACAGTCACGGATCTTCCTCCACTCTTACTGGCTCACTTTCTCACTCTCCATTTTGTCCCATAATTCCCCTTAGCATAAAAAAGAAATGGATTTTATTCTACAGAGAGCACAAAGGCAAAAAGGGTGACATCCTTTCGTCCCTGGAGAGCTATGTTCTCTACCTGAGTTCTACAAATGCATAAGCTATTTTCTTCCCATAGAGTCCAAATTTATACATTAAAATGAAGCTTGAATTTATTCTACTTGAGTTCCTCATATTATTACATTTTAAATTCATCATACATAGATGAAAAGCTTACTTCTGGCATGGTGCTCACACCTATAATCCCAGCATCCATGTTTTAATCTAGCCTGGGCTATAGAGTGAATTCCAGGTCAAAATGGTCTAGAGTGAACCCTGCCTCAAAATAAAGTAAAATAATACAATAAAATAAAATTTACCTTCAAATCATAGAAAAAAATATCATTTTGTTGCTAAACCTTATAAAGAGTGGGAAAATTAGATTCAGGATTTTAAAACAATACATAATACAAGTGGATATGAAGTGAGTTAAAATCTATACACCACCAAAAGCTCTAAGGACAATAATCTGAAACAGAATTAAGTAATCCTTTCTTTAACAGTGGTGTGAGAGATCAATATAACTTGAAAATTGGCTTTATCCACCAACCCCAAGATCCAAGTAGCTTAATACATGACAAGTGTGCTTTTTGTTCACATGAATTAACCAGAACTTTCTACTCCACTAGTCACTCAGAAACCAAGGCCAATGAAGCTAGCAAACACAATGTTGCTGCATCCAGCCCCTCAGGTATTCTGTCAGGAAGAGAAAGAAGAAATTTGCATGAGCTTCTCATTATCTCAGCCTGAAAACAGGCACCTTTATATGTGCACTAGCAATTCACTGGTCAGAACTTATCCTTCAAACCCATCTAATTATAAGGGGGCAAACAAAGCCAGAAAGTAAATGCAATGTTTGATCTATGTCTGTCACAGAACCAAGAACATGATTCACACACCCAGCCACCTCCCCATCCTAATTTCAGCTTTCTTTTGCAAGGTTGCTATTAAGTTCAAGATAAATATTATCCTTGTGTGAAGGCAACTTTACTTTTGTGGTTTCAGAGGACTATTGACAGAGCTGGGGAGATGGCTCAGTGGGTAAAAGCACGAACTGAGTAAGCATGATGACCTGAGTTCAAATCTCCAGAATAAACATGGATGTGGTAGCACAAACATCTGTAATCCTACCAGGCCTATGGCAAAAAGAGAGGTGGAGAAAGAAAAAACCCTGAAAGCTCCCAGGCCAGCTAGCCTGGCATACACAGCACTGTACAAGAGAGAGTCTGTCTCAAAACAAGATGGAAGGAGAAAACTAACACCCAAAGCTGTCCTTTAACTACTACACACGCTTCTTTATAAATTTCTATTAAATACTAAATTACAATCACTGTGGCTATTTTTTTAATGGAGAATGTTTATGGGATGAGATGATGAAACACACATACCCTGCACCAGTGAAGAACAAACACCAGCACTCAGAATCTCAGTACCCACACACAGCACATGGACCCTCGGCCCTGAGGTCTGATGACTATGGGAAACAGTGCTCCCAGCATCCTGGAGTCTGGGCACACTATGTGGACCCTGGATCCTGAAGTGAAATGCTGTGCAAAACCCAACACCCTCACCTGATATCCTAGTATCTGCACACAAACCCTGAGATCAAACACCCATGCAAAACCCAACCACACAACCCTAGCATCCTTGTGCCTATGCATACAGCACAGACCCCAGGTGTTGCGGTCAGATACCTTTGCAAAACCTTGTCCTAAAACATGGAGTGTCCCAGCATCCATATGCAGCACATGAACCCCAGGTCTTAAGATTCCAGCAAAACTGATGACCTCACCCTCATTCCCCTACCCTTCACCACTCAGAATCCCAGAGCTCACATGAAGTACATGGACCTCAGGGTCTGAGGTCCAGCACTGTACAAAACCCTAGACACCAACACGTCAGTATAGAGTAGGAAGATCCTGGACTCCAAGATCATACACTCAAGTGAAAATCTACCCCTGGCAATGGGCATCCTGGTGCCTGTGCAAATTACATGAAACCTGAATCATGAGATCAGACACACAAAACACTCTGCCAGAACCTAGTACCCTAGTGCTGACATGCATCTGACAGATCCTGGGCCCTGGAGTCATAGTCAATACAAAATTTCCCTCTAGAAACCCACACCCCAGTGCTCCTATGTTGCATCGACCCCCCAACTACAGATTTCAGAAGCTGTTCCCATCAGTGAGGCCAAATTCACTTCAGCTAACCCACCTACAATTCAGTACCAAATGTTTTCATGACTGAAAATCAAGCAGCACCTAACTAAACCAAGACCAGCTTGTTGTAATGATGCTGGAAATGAAAATGTCAATAAGTCATCTAAAAAGCTCAATAAAAAACCTTACCAGTAGAATGGATATTATGGAGAACACAATATCAGGACTTGAAGCCAGAGAAACTGGATCATTCAGTCAATGACAATTACAATATTTTTTAAGTATATAAATTGAATGTATGAGAACATTAGGACACCATGAATTATGGGCATAGAAGAATAGAAAATCCATGCCAAAGACATAGAAAATACCTTCCTTAAAAATAAGAGGAGAATATGGAGACTCCTGAAAAGGATGACCATAGACCTACCAACAGATCCAGTTTTTCCCTTATTGGGCATTTACCCTAAAGCCTCAGATCAGAGACATTTGCTCAACCATGTTTATAGCTGCTCAGTTCATAATAGCAAAGAGCTGGAATCAACCCAGGTGTCCATCATTTAGATGAATGGATAACAAAGATGTGGTATATCTATACTATGGAATTCTCATAGCAGTAAGGAAAGATGAAATAATGAAATTTGAAAAAAAAATGGTCAAACATGGAACAGATCATCCTCAGAGCTCACCCAATCACAAAAAGATAATCGTCACATGGTCTCGTTTATCTGTCACTCCTAACCTGAATCCACCCAAAAGGCTGCCAAGCCTAATAAGCACTCTGAGGACCAGACAATAGGGAGGGTGGCATGGAGGGTGATGGTGGGAGGGAGCGAGAGGGTGGGAAGGAGGACAAGGGTGGGGGGTACAAATAGGGAACCCAAAAGGAAATGATACTATAAAACTCCTTATTCTGAACAACAGGCTAAAACATTGACCTTCAGCAGGCCCGCAGAGGGAACACCTGAACCACAGGAACCTGGAGAGAACATCATGAAGACCAACCTTAATCTTTTCCTGCTTTTCTCTCTCTTCTCTCTCCCTCTCTCTCTCTCTTCTCTTTCACTCCATCTCCTCTCTAAACTCACTTTCTCTTTTATATTATCTATCTTTTTCTCCCCTCACCTTCCTAGGCACTGACTTATAACTCCAAGTACCAGCACAGGGTTAACTTTCACAATGAGCTGTTGATCCGAGACACCTACAAGGTTTCCCAAAAAAGACAGATTTCTGTCACCACCAAAGGTTAATGGTAAGACCCTACTGTCAAAGACAGCATACACATGTGAGACCAAACATGGAGAGACCTGGCCAGAATCTGGAAGAGGGTCAGTCCCCAGATAGTTAGCTAGTCTAGTGCCAGAGGGTGCTACATGAGCAACTGGGGGAAAATGGCCGACATTGGTCCAAACAACTTACAGTCTAAGATACCCAGCAGGAAACAACCTGACATAATGTTCAAACAAGTGCAGTAGTGGCACACAGCCATGGTGGGCAACCAACTGCTCTTGATTTGGCTAATAGATCCACTCAGTGGAATGGAACTCATTGCTGTAACTGGGAAATAAGTCAAAACCATGTACAAATAATGAGCACAGTCTCTAATCAAGATACCACCAAATGTGGGCTAGAAGAGGGCCTACGCATATAAAATTCCCTCCAAAATATCTATGGTCATCCCATCTATCTAGTACTAACTTCTCTCTCCATTGGAAAATTTGCTTCTTTTTCAGATGGACAATGAACCTGAAGGGAGAATCAGCTAATCACACCTCACCAGGGCCCCAGCTGAAACCATACAGTAATGCGGGGGAAGGGCAAGAGTTTAGCGTTCTTGGGGATGGTGACACCAGAAAAAGTCTGAAGAAGATAAACATAGAGAACATCCAACTCCTACTAAGCCAGATATCCAGAGTCACAGAGGCTCCCAAAAGCTCACCACTGAAGTAGAACTAAAATGACCCCGATGTGGCTCAGGGAAATTTGCGGAAGAGGGGGAGGAAAGAATGTTAGAGCCACAATTTGGGGCATTATACACAGAGACTTGGCCTATCCCCCATAACTCTTGACTACCCCCATAATGCATGACCCACATTCACCATTGATGAGGGTCCCTATGGAAGAGGGAGGACAGGGAGGAGGATAATGGAGTCACTATTATGAATGTAAAATTTGAACAATATAAATAAAAATAAATTATAAAAATAATCAGAGAAGAAAATTTCCAAAATCTAGGGAAAGAGATGTCCTGGTACAAGAAGCATACAGAATGTCAAATAATAGGACCAGAAATGAACCTCCCACATCATATTGTAGTTAAGACCCTAAATACATAAAACAAAGAAAATATGTTGAAAGCTGTAAGAGAGGATAGAATCACATTGAATAAATCAAGAAGGAAATAAAAAATTTTATAGAACCAAATGAAAATAAAAATATAACACACCAGTACCTATAGGATATTATGTAGGCAGTTCTAAGTGCCTATACTACAAAATCAGAGAGATAACACATAAATAACTTAACAATGTACCATTCAGCCTTAGAAAAACAAGTGCAAACAATGCAAAAAAGAAAAAAATTAAAATCAAGGCAGAAACCAATGAAATCAAAACAAAAAAAAATCAAAAAGGTACCAAGTTGGTTCTTGAAAAAATAAATAAGATTGACATGCCCTTACCCAAAAGAAAGAGAAAGAAGACTCAAATTATAATAAGATTAGAGAAAAAAGGAAGACATTACATTAAATATCAATGAAATCCAAAAAAATCATAAGGACATACCTTAAAAGTGCAAATTGCACCAAATGTGAAAACCAAAAAGAGATGGCATAGCAGACAGCTTCAGGTTTGCTGAGATGAACTTCCAGACCAGGCACAGTTATGGAGGAAGGGATATTATTTATTGAAGCTTACAGATCCAGGGGAAGTTCCATAATGGCAGAAGAAGCGACCTGTTCTCACAAGGCCATGCAGAGAGAGCAAAGCCCCCAGCCACACAGCACACAGAGCAAAACTACTGCCAAAAAGTCACAAAGCACACTTCAGAACTCCTACTGGGCACACTTTGCATATCTTTACAATGGAATCTCAAACCCACACCTTAAGACCAGCCCCCAGTGACATTGCCTCTAGCAAGGTGATTGCAGATGCAAACTATAACTAATAAAACACTGAATATATTGGGGGACATATATTCAAACTACCACAGATGGATAACCCACCAAAGTTAAACAAAGATAAAAATAAATAATTTAAACATATATTAGAAGCAGTAACATTGGAGTAGTCACTAAAATTTTTCTAACCACAACAAAACAAAAAGCCCTGGTCCAGATAGATTCACCAGACCTTCAGAGAAGAACTAAAACCAATGCTTCTCAGATTCCATCACACAGAAAAGGAAAGGATGCCTCCAAACTTTTTTATGAAGTCAACATTATGCCGATAGAAAAACCAGACAAAGACACCACAAAAAAATTACAGATGCCAAACATTTACTATGATCCAATTGACTTCATTCCAGAGATGCAAGGATGTTTTGAACACACACAGAAACACACACAGAGAGAGAGAGAGAGAGAGAGAGAGAGAGGGAGAGAAATCAATGTGTATTTCATCAAATAAATGATCTCCAGCACAGAAATCACATGATTTCAATAGAGGCTAAAAAGATCTTTGGCATACCTTCATAATAAAAGACCTGGAGAGTCTAGGATGGAAGGCACATATCATAATGTAACAAAGGTTATAAATGGCAATCCTATAACCAAACATTATGCTAAATGGAGAAATTTTTGGAATATTCCTACTAAAATCAGAAACAGGACAGGGATGTCCATTCTACCCCTTTTCAATATAGTGCCTGACATCTAGCTTCAGCAATAAGACAAGAGGTGGAAATAAAAGGGACACAAATAGGAAAGAAAGAAGTCAACGTATCTTTGCTCACAGATGATATGATTCTATTCACTCGAGACCCAAGAGACTCCACCTGAAAACGCTGAGAACTGATAAACACTTCTAGCAAAGTGGCAGGATACAAAATTAACATGCAAAAATCAGTAACCTTCTTATATGGCAATGACAAACATACGGAAAGAAATCTGGGAAACGTCCCATTCACAATAGCATCAAAACTAGGCTACAAAATAAACCTAAACACAGAGGTAAAAGACCTCTGCAATGAAAACTTCACAGCACTAAAGAAAGAAATTGAGGACAATTGATGGAAAGACCTTTGCTGTTCGTGAATCAGAAGAATTAGTAACCAAAAGTAATATACAGATTCAGTACAATCCCAATCAAAATTTCAGTACCATTTTTCACAGAAATAGAAAAAAATTCGAAAAATTCTTCATTAGGACACACAAAAGACCCCACAAAGCCAATACATCATAAATAAAAAGAATATTGCTTAAAAATCACCATAATCTATTTCATTTTATACTACAAAAACCATAGTAATAAAAACAAAATGGTCCTTGGCATAAAAACCAAACATGTAGATCAATGAAATATAATAGAGGATCCAGGTATCGGTCTATGCAACTACCTGATTTTAGAGAAAAATGCCAAAAACTTACCGGAGAAGAGCCAACATCTTCAACCAATGTTGCTGGAAAACCTGGACTGGATATCTACATATAGAATTGAACTTGATCATTTTTTCTCATCCTATACCAAAATTAGCTACAAATGAATTGGACCTCAACATAAGTCCTGAAACTCTGAAACTGTTAGAAGGAAAACTGGCAAGTACACTTCAAGAGATAAGCATAGATAAGGACTTTCTGAATAGGACTTCATTGCTCAAGAAATAAGGCCAACAATCAACAAATAGGAACTCGTGGAATTAAACTCATCTGTGCAGCAAGGTAATGTGTCAACCAAGTGAAAGGTAGCCTACATAATTAGAGAAAATCATCACTATAAATCTGATAGAAGACTAACATCTAAACTATAAAAAGAACTTAAAATAACTAAGCATCAAGAAAACAACTCATTCAAAAAGTGGACTATAGAACTGACCCGAATTCTCAAAAGACAAAATTGAAATGGCTAATACATACCTTTAAGTGTTCAACATCCTTTGCTAGCAGATAAATGCAAATTAAAATTACATTGGGATTCCATCTCACTCCAGCCTGGATGACTATCATCAAGAAAACAAATGACGACAAACGTACAAGTGTTTAGGGAAAGAGGAAATTTTATTCACTGCTGGTGGAGTGTGGACTAGTCAGCCACTGTGCAAATCAGCATGGAGGGTTGTTCAAATGTTAAACACAGAGTGTCTGTAGGTGCCAGCTATGCTACTCCTACATACTACTTAGCACATACCCAGAGGACTCGGCCTCCTCCTTCAGAGATTCGTGCATGTCTGTGTTCACTGCTACGCTGTTCACAATAGCTAGGAAATGGAATCAGCCCAGATGTCCATCAACTGATGTCTAGATAACGAAAATGTGGTACATATACACATCAAAATTTTCTTTAGCTGTAAAGAAAAAAGAAATTATAAAATCTATAGGAAAAACAGATAGAATTGGAAAATACTGTGCTAAGTGAGGTAACCCAGGCTCAGAAGGACAAATGCTGCATGTTCTCTCTCATATGTGGATCCTAGTTTCCAACGTTTAGCTTTGTATGTTTAAGTTGGAACGAAGCTTTGTAAGGTCTGGGAAGTTGAGAAAGTTGCACGGAGCAGGGGAAGAAGTTTTGTAATGAGGGGGAAGGAGGGAGTAGAACACGTGTGATATGACAGTAGTGGAGAATCCTGAGAGTGGAAAGGTTTAACTGGGGATGGAAATCAGGGTATTGGAGAGACAGAAGTGGGTGGGGCAGATGGCAAACAAAACTGTAGTATGAAAACTCCATATGGAAACCTACTACTTTGCAAGCCAATTAAAAAAAAATTTGAACAAAGCTACCTTATATAGGTGGATAATGTTGCTCTCAGAAGACAAGTGTTATGAAACAAATTCCTAGTGCCAGGTATGGGATGCCTCCCCATGAGACGCTGGTCAAGATCCCAAAGGATCCCCAAAACAATATAGGCTATTGCCATGGTTTTGGTTACCCACCACATCTAGGCAGTAGATTCCTATTGCTGAGCACACCACACACTGGTTACAGGACAGAGAAGTCAAACTGGAACTCAGAGAGAAGCTGTCTGCAACTGGCTCGCTGTCATAGTGCTAAAAGGTGCTATGTAGACTCCTGGAGGAGAAAAGTCATCAACCATCTTACCCAGAAGTAGACCTTACATGCTGCACAATTGACGTACCAAGCAAGATGTGCCTCATGGAACAGTAAGGTCTGACTGTTGGGATAGGTAACCAACCACTTTCTGATTGGATAAAGCCAGTTCCACAGGAAGGAATTTATGACTAGTACTGTAAACCTCCTGGAAAGCCCATGGCTGGGGTAACCTACCACTGTGATTTTGATAAATAGGCACATTGTCAAACTACTTCCTGAATATTTGTATTTATACCTATAAGGTTAGTGCTGCTCTCAGCCTTGCTCACAGCAGTTTTTTTGTTGTTGTTCCCATAGTGAGGGGTGGTGAATACAACAACTCATAACTGGTCAGTGGGCTGAGAATAAGTGACTATTTTGGGCTTCACCCTAAATGGAACAGTTATATCACCCCATCCAAGGCTTGGGAACATGGAGGAAGAAGGACTGGAAAGAATGTTAGGAGCTGGAGGATGGGGAGGAATGCTGTGGAATGCTGAATTTCTAGACATGACACAGCCATTGCACTCATGAACTCTTGGCATCTGTGGTTTCAGGCGCAAGACTGGACTTGTCAGCATCCCATAGGAATGGGAGAGGGGCTCACAGAAGCCCACCCTTCCCTGAGGAGCTATTGACAATTGACGATTGCTGAGGGAGGGGGAGGTATGACCTGCCGTGGTGTAGCCACAGGTGAGTTGCACATGCTTCGGTAGATTACCCTCCACTCACGCTCATGCAAACTCCATAATTCAACTCACACATACACACACCTACACACACCCAGGACATGAAAGTGGGAAGAAGCGTGGGTTTGGTTTAACAGGAGAGGGCAATTGAGGATATGGTTTATAGGGGCAGAAAAGAATGGCGAATTATGGACTGAAGTAAGAAAAGTAAAATTATCTGTGACCCCATTCATTTTAAACATTCATTTAAAATGCATTATATACTATGTATGCAATTATTAAAAAAAAATGTTAAAGAGCTGGAGAGATGGCTTAGCGGTTAAGGCGCCTGCCTCCTAAGCCTGAGAACGCTGGTTCCAATCTCCAGCAGTTCCAATCTCCAGGTCCCACGTTTAGCCAGATGCAAAGTGACACAAGGGTGCAATGCCGCACTTGACCACAAGGGGGCGCATGCATCTGGATTTTGTTCACAGAAGCTGAGAGGCTGCTGGCGCACCCATCTCTGTCTGTCTTCCTCTCCCTCTCTCTCTCTCTCTCTGTGGGTCTCTCCAAAAAAAAAAAAAAAAAAAAAAAAAAAAAAAGTTAAAGATCAACAAAAAAGAATAAAGACCAAGCAACTAGAAAGGTGAAAGCCCTAGTAATTGTAGTTTCTCCAACTTTGGCCTGCCTACAAATCGGCTGGCCTTCTGGATTAAATACAGATTAAAGTTCTCGATGTGCTCCAAATGGCTTGCCAACGCCAACTGACAGGTCAAGTTACAAAACTGCTATTGCAGCTAGGAGTCTTGGAGAGCAGTCTTACAAATATGAATATTCTTAACACAAGGTAATTAAAACTTACTGTAAAAAGTCCCTTCAAAACTGTAGCAGTCTTGAGGAAATGTGAGGACGTAGCACCATCTGGTGGTGAGAATGAAAGACTGTGGGGAATCCCTGAGAAACCTGTAATTTGTTAAAATTGGTAGTATTGTCATTGATACAATTAAGTTTCCAAATGTAAACTGTTGAGAGCTTTGGAGTTGAGACTTAGGAGACATAATCGTCTTTCTAGGGAGGGGAGCAAGGATAAATAGAAGGTAGATGACTTTTTGAATTATCACATCTGATTGGTTGTTACTCAGATGAAACTCAGATAATACAGTAGGCTCTGCTAATAAGATGTTTATGTGGAACCTTTGATGTTTCTCAATAAAGAGTCACGTGCCTTAATCATTTTAGGAAGTTTACATTTGCCCTGCCACCGTCTGGGAAATATACTCTTAGATTCACTCCTTCATATTAGGAAATGGCCAGCAGGGGGCACTTCACACCTGTTTGTTGGCTAAGGTCAGAAATTAATGGTGAATTATGAACAGATGTAAGAAAAATAAAGTTATCTGTGTCCCCATTCATTTACCTGATATTTTCTTCAGAACTTTAACATTGCTTTCTTAAGAAATTAAGCTTAGAAATGTGCCGTTTGAGAGCTTGGGGCAGAAACATAATGGACCAGTTGTGAAATCTTTCACTTTCTCTCAGGTTTCTCTGTGGTGTTTGATAGCGAACAGAGAACCTAACCTCCTATCACCTGATTTCCATTAATTACATTGGGATTCCATCTCACCCCAGCCTGGATGACTATCACCAAGAAAACAAATGACCACAAATGTACAAGTGTTTAGGGAAAGAGGAAATTTCCTTAAAAGTATTTTGTGTGCGCTGGGCATGGTGGTGCACGCGTTTAATCCCAGCACTCGGGAGGCAGAGGTAAGAGGATTGCTGTGAGATCAAGGCCACCCTGAGACTACATAGTGAATTCCAGGTCAGCCTGGACTAGAGTGAGACCCTACCTCAAAAAACAAACAAACAAAAAAAAAAACTGACAAGACCAAGCAGGTTATCTGCTCACTCAGAGCACAATGGGAAAAACAAGGAAATGGCTCCAGGAAAGAGCAGTTTGGTGAAGCAATGGGTTTAACCAGAGTTACTGACAGGAACATGGGTGAGGGGTTGCTTACAGGAGCATGGACCACTTATGAGGTGGCTACACCACTGAAGAAAATGTCTCTCTTCCAGCATCTATTAACTGTCTATATTTCCTTGGGGAGGGAAGGTCCTTGTGAGATCCTCCACCTAGCAACCATTAATTGCATGTAAATCCTGGCGAGTGATCATGAGCCGCCATCCATTAGTAACCATGGACCCACCCTTGGGGAGGGGCATGTCTTCATGAGCCCATCTCATCCTTGAGGAGAGCTGTGGCCATTGGAGCCTCACTCTCTGAGTACCTATTAACTCTACAAATCCGTGGGGAAGAGTGAGGCCTCTTGAGCCCCTCCATGGTGGGAAGTTAATGGGTCCATTCTTGTGAGGGTCTCCTCTGAGTAATCACAGCTAGTAATAGTTGAAGGGAGCAACCCATACTTAATACCCTATTCCATTATTAAAACTATATTATTTAATATAATCCAAGTATATATAGCAAATAGATTTAGCCGGCAGATTTCAGTACGCAAGAAAAATAACACATCCCAGAGGTTGAAAGTCCAGAATCTTGAACCAGATGATATGGTTCTAATTTCGTTTCTGTTTTGTTGCCTTCATTTTGAAAATTTTGTGTGAATGTATGTGTGTGTGGTACATGTTACGGGACATGTGGAGCATGCATGTGGAGGTCAGTGGACAACTTCACGTGTCAGTTCTTGCCTTTCACTTTGTTTGAAGTAGGGTCTCTCGTTGGTCATTGCTGGGAATAGGCCAGCCTGTGAGTCTCTGGGGATTCTCCTGTCTCCACCTCCCATCTCCCCTAAGGTGCACTGGAATTATAGATACAACCCCGAGTCTGGCTTTATATGGGTTCTGGGAATTAAACTCAGGTCGTCACTCATGGCAAGTGCTTTGCCCCCACTGAACCATCTCTCCACCATGTTTTTTTTTTTATTATTATGAGTTCTTAACTATAATGCCCCTCCCCCATGCCATACCTGCCACTCTAAGCAACCACTAGTCTGCTTTCTATTCTATATATTTGCCCATTTTTTTGAAATTTCTATGAATGAAATCATGAATAATGTCCTTTTGTGACTGGTGGTTTTCACTTAACACAATGATTATAAGATTCATCCATGTTATAGTACATGCAGTACTCATTCCTGTCTAAGGCTGAATAGTAGTATGTTACACAAGGTCTCACTACACAGCCCAGGCTGATCTCAAATTTGTGATTCCTCCTGCTTCAGAATCATGAGTGCTTGGATCATAGAAGTATAACCCTCCATGGCAACCTCTCAGAACTGAGTTTAAACTAGTCAAGCTAGTTGTTGGCTCAAAATCTTGAGATTTAAGATATTATGATATCTGTGAAATATTTACATGGTGTGACAGGTAAACCCAAGGCAATATGAATGGCTTACAATTAAACTTCACAATTAATTTTACAGAAGAGATGCTAGGTAATTTAAGTGCATAATGATAACAAGAGGCAGAGTCAAGAAGGGAAACTTGAGGGGCTAGAGAGATGACATAGTGGTTAAGGTGTTTGCCTGAGAAGCCTAAGGACCCATGTTTGACTCTCCAGGTCCACATAAGCCAGATGAACTAAGTGACACAAGCGCACAAGGTCGCACATGCTCACAAGGTGGTGCACGTGTCTGGAACTCGATTACAGTAGCTAGACGCCCTGACAGCCAATTCTCTCTCTCTTTCTCTCTCTCTCTGTCTCTCTACACACACACATACACATTTTAAAAAATAAAGGGAAAAACAAGCTGTCAGAATCCAAAAGGCAGGAACTTTCTTCCATACCCTAAGGTTTCTCAAGACATGGAAGACTCAAGGAAACATAAGCACTAACTTCATTTTATTCCAAATAATGCGATGAGGGCACGTGCACATAGCAACTGCTATGTACTATGTGGTTTACTCAGGAGTTTATCAGCATCTTGATGTTTTTTAATAATTTGTTTTATTTATGTATTTGAGAGAGAGAGAGAGAGTGAAAAGCAATGGGAACACCAGGGCCTCTAGCCACTGCAAACAACTGTCCATTCCCATAAACAAAAAACCAGGCGCTCTCTCCCTTCTTCCCAAGGCAATGTAAGCCCAGAGATTCCTTAAATTCCAGATAGAATAACTCCACTTGATAGCTCATGTTGAACTTACCATTAAACTTGGTGCATTACACTTTGTAGATGACTTCCTTTAGAAAACAGACCCAGGAGCTCTCCTGCATCTTGACAGCATTTATCTACCTTACTCTAGATGGTAACTCATCCTAACTCACATCAAACGTCACCCAGGTTTTGTTATCTCCCCCTTTACAGAAAAAAAAAAAAAAAAAAAAGATTTAAAACTGAGCAGTTTACCTATGTTCACACAACTTATGACTTCCAAATATGAAGAAATTAGGTCATTCAGACTTGTCAACATCATGAAAATTAATATGCCTTGAAAATTAATTCAAAAAGTCTGTCACCCAATGCTGTATGAATAAATTATTGACCAGCATAACTAGAATGTATAGCACAGTTCATTCTTTAAAGGAAGCTTATTAACCTGATAGAGTTGTTCACAAATAACTGTGTCTTTAAGAACGGTGGGCAGAAGGGTAGGCTTCTTCTCAGGGAGGCCCATGAGGCCAACAAGATAATACAGGATATTGCTAATGCTTTTGGTTGCCCAACAGAACTAGAATGTAAAACCCTGTTGCTGAAGACACTACCTGCTTCAGTTGCAGAGCACAGAAAAAAGTCATCCTGGAACTGAGCTGAAAAACATCTTGCCTGCTCATTTTCATAGAGCTGCAAAGCCCTATGCAGGCTGCTGGGAGAGAACGGTCATGAACAGTTTTCCCAATAATGGACACTGTAAGCAACAGAACCAACCAAGCCAAGCAAGTTGTGCCCACTGGTGCAATAGTGACTCAACTGCTCTCTGATTGGATTTGAGGCCCGCTCCACAGAAGGGAATTCATGCCTGGTGCTGAAGACCTGGACAAAAGCCTATGTGGCAGGGAGGTGGTGGACCCTAGTGGAGAAGCTACTACTGGTGTTTGGCTGAGTAAATATGTTCTGTTCATTCCCATAACTTAGGCCTACTCTCTTTGGTCAGAGAAGCTTCTTTATGCAATTGGAATGACTACTAGGGAGACTCAAAATTCATCATAGTGCGGATCATAAGAGACTGTTGAGTGTTCAGCACTGCATAAGACATCTGTCTCATCCCCTGAAAGGCTCAGAGAACATTGGAGAAGGGCAGAAAGAATGTAAAATGAATAGAGTGGGGAAGAGTGCTTTGGAATGATGTCTTCGAGGCATGGAATGAAATGGCTATTGCATTCCTGACCTCGCAGCAACTGTCACTGCCTGCACGTGACCTGCACAACATTAGGCCCATCAACATTCTTTAATGTATGATGGAGGAGGCATGGAAAAGAAACCAAAGTAGAAGATGCACTAGTTGGAAAGAAGGGGTTAGATAAAAGGGGGATAAATAGGGACGGGAAACAAAAGAAAATAATGGGAGGGGATTATGGTCAAAATACATAATGTACATGTCTGAAAATTATCCATAAAAAGTTTTAAAAGGAGTTCAGAAAAAAAGAAAGGGGGCAGACAATAAATGCTCTAGGAATTTGGGTTGAAACTAATGGGTGATGCAACAAAAAAAAATTACAAGAAAACACCAGCTCTAATTCTGATACAAGTTGTGCCTGTTGAAGAGCATATTTCAAGATTCCTAGTTTCTCTGTCTGCAGATTTATTCCTTTAAAACTGTTGCCAATATGATATTCCTTCTTAAATATTATGTGCAAAATGCTTCTGAAACATAATGACCCATCCAAGTAAATGAAAAACTATTGCCCTATACCCTTCATGAGTATCAAGTCTTCACAATCCATGATATGTATATATACATATATAGTACCATACATATGTATATATGTTTATATATGTGGTTCTGTTTCTCTGGAAAATCCTAATGCAACAGTTTTAGGATTCATGTAAAGAAAGAAGTTATATGCATAGGAAAGTGAGGAAGGCAATCAAAGGGATTTCCAGATGAACTATTTTATTGTCAATATATTTTTAATTCATTTTTGAACACTTACAGAGCAGCAAATAATAAACAAATGTGTCATAACATAATCTGCCAAAGATCTGGGCATGGCGGTGCACACCTTTAATCTCAGCCCTCCAGAAGCAGAGGTAGGAGGATCGCCATAATTTCAAGGCCAGCCAACCTGAGACTACATAGCAAATTCCAGGTCAGCCTAAGCTAGAGCAAGACCCTACCTCAAAAAAACCAAAAACTAAAACAAAAACAAAAAAAAAAAAACTTCCCAAGTATGTTCCTGTATTAAAATTCTCAATAAAATTTTTCTAAACCTTACATTCACCCAATGAAATATGCAAATTTACTTTAAGTGGGAGCTGTAATGACATAAGACTGTTTGCTCTTTTGGGGGTTGGTTGATTTTCCTGTTTTGTTCTGTTTACTCAAGGTGTTCCTTGTATCATAGTACCTTCCTTCCTAGTCACTCTTTTGTCTAAACAGGCTACAACCCATTCCCTAAGGCACAGTTCAGTGATCCTTCCAGGCTAAAATGCCAAGTCTCCCTAGGTGAATGTGCCTCCTACCTCTTCTGAGGTCTGTTTCTCTGACACTGTGCAGAGCTTCCTGTCCTGAATTAGAATTATAGTTGTTTGTGTGCTTATGTTTTTTCCACCCCTAGAAATAACAATTCCCATGAGAGTAGCATTTACTGATAGATCATAGTCTTTACTATATTGTTGTTTATTGAAGATGTCTAGAGAAGTAAGTCCTGAATCAAAATACCTTCACGAGTTATTTCCATCTCTATAGCTTTACCTCTTCTCTTCAGTTGATGCTCTAACAATTTTTATAAGCAGTTTGTATCAAGTGACTGTAATCTATTCTATATGACAATGGCCTGGTGGGGAATACTAATAGGGTACTTTGGGGATGAAAGAAATAGCATGGGACTTTTACAGTCTGGAGAATAAGCTTCAGCACTGGCTGAAAATGATATTTTAAATGAGGGAATTTTATAAAAAGAGGTAGTTTTTTAAATAAAATAAAGCTTTGAAATGTACTTTGGTGAATTTGCTGTAACCAGGGAACTTCCTGGTTCTAACATGAAATGTTCTTGATATTTTTCTGTGATAGAAACTGCTAAATATGTAACAAAAGCAAAATACAAGGATCTGTGTACTCATCAAATATTTCACTTTAATATTTCTGTACCCTGAATGAACAGTGTGTACTTTTAATCTAAACCCAGAACACTTCATTAAGTTCACAATATGTGATACAAAAAGAAAGAACAATTTCTGCGGGGTAAAAAGCAAAAACTAGATCTGTTTTAGAACCAAGAATTTTAAAATTCCAATTTAGCATGCTTTAACAGCTGATTCTCTTGTCTGGGGAAAAATTCACCAATATGTTATGGTTGGAAAACTGATGTGGTATGACACTCAGTTCAACTGGTTACACATTTTATTTAATCTAAAAGTTCCTATGACCAAATTTACGATAGGGGAAAAGGATCATATCTCATAGTGCATTCAGTTTGTTGAGTCAGTACTTACTGGAAATGATGTATTCTGTGTTGTGTGTTGAGGACTCATTCATGAGAAAATATAGCTCCTCAAAGTAGAAGTAGATATACACAGAGAACCAACTGGTAAGTCCTCATTATCATTCAGTTGCAATTTTGATTTTGCCTACTGTTGACTCACCACAGTAAAACATATGATCTCTTTTCCTGCCTCATACCTGAAAAGGTAGAGTTTATTCTCTCACTGTATGGCAATTACTCCTTAAAGCCCACTCAGTAAACACAAAATTCTTCAGAAAGAGAAGCTGGAGTTCAGGCCAGTTTGGAGACTATACGTTCTTATCTCCAAATGGAAAGGAGTTCAGAGTTGAAGAGGGGTTACTGGGTCCTAGAGATGATTTTCTGAGGTGGTAGACGGATGTCTTATTCTTACCAGAACCCAATCAAGAACAGAACATATGAAAAGACATGAAATAAGGGGTAGTGACTCAATCCCTACTGTTCTGACCTATGAGCCTGAGAGAAGACCCTTAAACTAAGCATTCAGGAAGGGTTCTACATGAGCAATAAAGCAACCTGGTCTAAAATAAGTCACATAGGCTTGAGTAATTGGTATGACAATTAAACAACTAGAATAAATTCCTGAAGAGCCCTCTCCTCCTTAATGGTACAGGAGGAACTATGCAATGCTTCTGGGAAATGTGAACAATGCTAAACACTGTTTTATTAGGCTGCTTGACAAGAAGTTTCAGAGCAAGGCATGTTTTAATATTTCAAGGCAAACTGACACAGCTTTTGTTTCATTCACATCTCATGTGCCAAATTCATATTCTAAAAATGGATGTTAATCCATAAATGCATAATTGTGATAAATTAAAGAATAGAAAAGGAAAAGCCACCACCAAATATCCTACATATTAAGACATATTTGGTCATTTTAGTATATCTTCACTGAAACATGTCTTAAAACCAATGCATAATTTTCATATTCTATTTATTTTGTTTTGCTTTGAAAGCAGACAATATTATAATTCCTTGTACTGAAAGAGCACAAAAGGGAGATATCATCAAAGAGTTGATTTTTCTTAATTGACTCAAAAGGTGAACAGTAATCAAAGCAGGAAAGGCACGTGTGGAAGTGGAAATTCATGGACAAATTCAGACTGAGTGCAAGGGAACCTGGATGTCACCGACAAGCAACAGTCAGTGCTTCCTTGAGCAGGTATGAAAATTATATTAATAAAAACTTTGTTGGGTGGTGGTACACACCTTTAATGCCAGCACTGAGGAGGCAGAGGTAGGAGGATCACTGTGAGTTTGAGGCCACCCTGAGACTAACTACATAGTGAATTCCAGGTCAGTCTGGGCTAGAGTGAGACCCTACCTCAGAAAAAAAATAAATAAATAAAAATAAATCCTTGCTTAGAAACAAATTCTTTTACTGATTAACTTTGATTTGTCAAAGCATGGTCAATTTTGTGAAAACAATAGGGGGATCACTTAAAGGGAAAGGATATTGTAAAACTAAAATTCTAAATAAAAGGATGAGTCACACCACTATTAAGCAGTTGTTATACCCAGCATTTCTGGTTTTGGGGTTTTGGCTATTTGTAACTGCCTGTGTGCAAAAAAAGTTCAGAAAAGATAAGTAAGTCTAACAAGAAGAGCTTTGTTTTGTCTTTATTTCTACTCCCAGCTTGACTCTTTTGACAGGAATGAGACTGGAAGTTTACATTGTGCCAATGATAGTGGATCAAAGCCTGTACGTACTGGCAACATATTTTCAATGCAATCCAGGCTGTGCAACAATTTTACAGGTTGGCAGCCAGCCGAGGCTGGATGAGACCCATACCGGTATCGAGCTCTGAGTTTAAGGACCTTCAAGAAGCAGAGGGAAAGTAGAGATAGGTTTGTGGAAAGAATGAGAAATAAAGCAGGGTGCGTTACTGTTTCAGTGATGCACTGAGGAGGTTAACCTGTCTTGAAACAAGGTTCATCAAATACAAAATCAGGAGAAGATTGAGTGACCACCCTCTGAATTCCAGCTAAAACCCTGCCTACTACTCTACATAGCAAGCCTTGTGGCAATCAAATCCCAGTGAGTGTTTTTTGATTTGTCCAAGCAAATCAACATATTTAATTTTTAACAATTGTTTAAATGAAAGAATGAAAGTAATTATCGAACTGGTTTAGAATAGGAAGATACCACTTTTCTTTTGCTATATTCAGTAAGAGATTCTGATACAATCAACAGACTTATAGTTGATAATGGAGGAGGTGACAGCTCCATCTGACTGATTCTAAATCTGTACAATACTAAGAGTGACGACCACATAATCCAAGCCTGGCACTGCCAGGGTTTCCCACGTCCTGGAAGATTCCGTGTTTTCCATGGGGTTGGTGGCCTTCATGAACACTGGCAAATACAAACCAAAGCCGATGTGGCTCATAAAAGCTTTTCATAGAGTTAAGGTAAGCACATTTATTTGTAGAGAACAACACCCAAGGAAAGACCTTTGGGATAAATATAATAAAATGTGGCTAACACCCTGCAGATTTTTAGCAACAAAGTAATTCCCTAGTAATCAGTTCTGAGTGCTGCCAAGTTTGTTTTCTTCTTGGTTTCCTATTTCTGACCTCTCTAATTCCCTTCTTTAGCAATAGGCAGAATACTCCAAAATAATGCTTTCTAAGGGCTCCTTCAGCAGCTGTGAAACCATGAATTTCTGTTTTCTTTCAGCCAGTTCTTCAGTGAAGTCAGTGTGGGGTTTATGTCACTCTTTGTATTTGAATTGAGAGCTTCCCTGATGTTGAAAAAATGTAAAGTTCAATATTGGCTCCTATCAAGAGGAGGTGGAAAGATTGTAAGAGCGACAGGTCGAGACATCATGCCCAGAGGAATTCCCTCCCCCAAAAAATAACTGACTGCTGCTCCTGCAACTCATAAACCACAACCCCATGGGGAATGCCTGAAACCCAACTGAGGAATGGGGGCAGGGACAAGGGAAAAGAGGGTACCAACACATGATATATCCAAAGTATCTTGTTATTAATAACAGTAATAATAATAAACATTTAAAAATATAAAAACATTAATTCCTATCAAGATATATATATATATATATATATATATATATATATATATATATATATTATTGAGCTGAACATCAAAGTCTGTGCTGAAATCCTAATTAGTATGAAGGTTACAGGTAGTTTGGATTTATGCCTCTGATGTCTTATGCAAAGAATTAAAGCATTATTTTAAAGCCAAACTGAAATACTTTGAAATACTAGAAAAATTCTTTATTATACTGGTGAAAAACTAATGGATATTCAAACCACAAAATTAACTTCACTGTAGGAAAAAATTGTTTTGCTATTATATGGAAACCACAAACACATACATGCCACACAGATAATATACACCACATCATACACACACACACCACTACCACCATAGACAGATATATAGACAAAGAGGAAGGGAGAGAGAGAGAGAGAGAGAATCCAAGTATTTACTGGCAGAAGTTCCTACTAAAAGAGTTTATGACAGTCATTTTATTGAAAGGTAAAGGGAGTGTCCGGGAGCTGTTGTTCATGGTGATGAGTCAGTATATTTGAGTTCTCTGGTATATATTTAACACATCTAAGGAAGTTTCTTTTCAGACTCTTAGAGGATTTGGTGTCTCAAATTTACTGACCCATGTCAGAACGTCACAGTACTTGAAATCAGGGCATTTTTCAAACTCCTTAATATTTAAAGAATCAGTACTAGGGGGCCAAACAAACAAACAAAAAAAAGTAGAAAAAGGCCACCATAATGGGAGAGGAGAAGGGAAAACTTAAGGGGAAGGCATAGCAAATATGTAACTAGAGGGACTGTAAACTGGGGGGCTAGAAAGTTCTAGGGGGATCCAGAAAGAGGGATGGACGAAAAGAAAGGTTGGAGAAGATTTATTCAAAATAAAGACAACATAATTAAACCATAAGGAAACCTACTTCTTTGTTATAATTTAAGCCATAAATTGTTGTTGGAAAATCCCAATCCCAGAGGTGGAAAACCTCCCAAAGTTGCTGGTCAGAAAGGTCCTTAAGGCTCCAAAACAATACAAGCTATTGCCATTGCTCTTGGTTACTCACCAGGACTAGAATGGAAGACCCTATTGTGGAAGACATCACATGTGTCATTTGCTAGGCACAGAAATCAAGCTGCCAGTGACCTAGAAGCCCCCTCCCTGCTGGCCAGTGCTGGAAGGTGCTATGCAGGCTGCTGGGACAGAAAAGTCATCCATGGTGAATCCTTCAAACTGCACAAGTGGCCCACCAAGCAAGATGAGCCCACTGTTGCAACTGTGGCAAGACTGTTATGGGTTTAGCAACTGCTCTTTGACTGGATTTGAGGTATACTCCACAGAAGGGAATTCATGCCTGATCCTGAAAATCTAATCAAAAGCCTATGGCTGGGAAGGTCATGGGCACCAGCGAGGAAACTACTCCTGTTCTCTGACTAAACTAAGTGGACATATTATTCCCACCAAACCACCCTCTAAATAGTTGTGTTTATGCCCATGCATTGAAGCTATTCTCACTTATGATAAGATTTTTTTTTTTCTGATGGCAGTGACACCTTGGGAGACTCGTACTCATCAAAGTGCTGAGAAGGAGCTTTGGTTCAACCCGTGTCTCTAAATGACATGTCTCAAGGCTCAAGAACATTTAGAAAAAGTGGCGGAAAGAAAGAGCCCGAGGATGGGAAGAGTACTTTGGGAAGTCCGGTACCTAGATGGCTGTTGCGTTCACGACCTCGTAGCAGCTGCCGTTACTTGTACATTCACAAGTCCATCAACATGTCATCATAGATAATGAAGGAAGGTAAATAAAATAAAGACATCAAAATAGTAGAAGGACCAGTTACAGGGAGAAGGAGGTTCAGTGGAACAGGTATAAGGAGTGTAGCCAGAGACAATGGTGGGAGAAGACTATGATCAAAGTATATTATGTACATATATAAAACTGACAATAAATATTTTTTTTTGTTTTAGCTTTTCGAGGTAGAGCTTCATTCTAGCCCAGACTGACTTGGAATTCACTATGTAGTCTCAGGGTGACCTCAAACTCATGACAATCCTACCGCTGCCTCCCAAGTGCTGGGATTAAAGGCATGCGCCACCATGCCCAGCTATAAAATGGTGTATTTTTTTTTTTACCTAAACAAGAACAACAACAAAAGAGTCATAGCCCAATGTGGTGGTGCACACGTTTAATTTTAGCACTCATACTCAGGTGACAGAAGAAATTTGAGGATTGCTATTAGTTTGAGGCCAGTCCCATAGCTTGCAAATATGTACATCCCTGTCAGCATATGTTCTTCAACACTCTACCCACCTAGCACCCACTCCATGAAATCTTTTACATTGTCCCTTCAGAGGATTGAGCAGGCTCTTCTCCGTGTTTTTTGGTTGGGTTTGGCTTTTCTTTTTAACAGTTAAAGGATTCTTTTATTATAATGATTGGTTCTTTATAATAGCAAAGAGCACTATGTATAGAACCAAGAGGTCAGGCTTCATTTCTCTTCCTCCTTGGACAGTTTTCATGCCCTACTCCTTCTCCGTCTGGAGTGGCACTGTTATGCGGCTGTGGGTGGGATCTGAATTACCTCTAGAGGCTCAAGTACTGAAGGCCTGGTCACAATCAAGCTAAGTGGATCATGAGAGTTCTAACTTCATCAATGAATTAGTTCACTGATGGATTCATAGTTGAATGGCCTGTGAGAAATAGGACCTTGTTGGATGAAGAAGTGCATGGCTGGCATGACCTTGAAGGGTATACCTTGTCCTTAGCCTCTCTCTTTCTCTCTTTATTCATATATATATATATGGCTTGTCCACTGTCCACCAGGAGATGAACCAGCTCTACTCCATCATGATCTGCCTGCTGTGTCCTTTACCTTATTTTCTATAAGCAATACATTTTAGCTGACTACAGACTGAAACCATCAAGCAAAATAAATGCTTTGTCCTTTAAGCACATTGATCTCGGGTATTTTGTCAGTGTTACAAAGCTTACTGACACAAAATCTTTATTATTGCTGGGTCTCAGACTTATGAGCCTCTATCTGGTCAGCCAGGACCTTTTTGACCAGGCTGGCATGCCTTGCCTTCAGCTTGTGGGTATGTTCCGTTAGAACTCCCTGGTCTGTGAACACATTCCCTTCACCCTCAGGTACAGGTGATGGTAAATCTTAGCCTTCTGGTTCTAAGCATTCCCTTGACCAGCCTTGAGTATTCGCACTTCTTTCACTGCCCTGGGTCATCCCTGTGCTTTCCCAGGCCAGGATGTATTTCCTCAGCACCTGACCTGGGAGTGGACAACTGCAGGTTTGTAGATGATCAGCCCATTCCTGATCAACTTCCAGTTCTGTTGAAAACAAATGGTTGACACTGGTTATTGGCCTCATTGAGATTCAAACAGATCTTATTGTCCCCACCCAGAAGACCCTTCAGGCTTCAAATCTCTTCTGTGGTCTGCATTCTCATGCCTGTGAGTGCAACTGTGAAACGCTTCCATCTTCGTAGCACTTGGTGCCTGCCTGGGTTCTAATAACAAGTGTTCTGCCCCTGGAATGTCCATAATGTAGCAAGAACGAGAAATGCACCTCTGAATATTGATCAAGCAGAAATAGGAAAAAGTCTCTGCACAGTGGGTGTAAGCCACCACATTTGTGTAGAAACTGAGGTTAGATTGCGTTTATTTCTTCATTACCATTACTATTCCACAGCTTGCTGTACAGGAGTCACAAAATGAATATTCACTGAAATTAATTGAATTAAATCTAAATTTTGGAGCTGAAACTTGGATTTCTTGATGGCAAATTGAAAGAAAACATTTCCTTAAGCATTTATCTGTGTATCTTCTTGCTACCATCTATAAGAGTGAGAAGCTAATTACAGATTATATAACTCTTCTAATCCTAAAGTGAGAGTCTATTAGCCAAAACTTTAGTCATGAAAAGTTCTGAACATATTTATACTGTTTGGAAGAGCGTTGTGTAGAACATTAATATATAATGCATGAACAGAGGAGTTCTACCATACAATAAATGTGGGAAACGTTGAATTAAACTAAGTTGAGTAAGCCTATTAAATAACTTCTTTGATGCTTATGTAATTTCTTGTTTTTGATTTTTATTTTGAGAGAGAAAGTGAGAAAGACAGAGAGAGGGAGATAGAGAGAAAGAATAGGCACACCATGGCATCCAGCTGCTGCAAACAAACTCCAGACACATGCGCCACCTTGTGCATCTGGCTTACGTCATGAGTATTGGGGAATCAAACCTGGGTCCTTAGGCTTCACAGGCTGGTGTCTTAACCATTAAGCCATTTCTCCAGCCCTTGATGCTTATATAATTTTTAGGAAAGCTATAGAATATGATTAATTTCCAAAACTTATTTGACCTGTCTTTTCACCAAGGAGCTTCTTGAGAAAGTGATCGTATAATGTCTCCCATCCTGGCATGCTTTTAATCAAGAGAAGTAAAACTGTTATAAATCACGCTACAGCAACTGTTTTAAACTGAGCCTGGTCTAGGCAAACCAGAATGTGGATAATCCTGTTCTGAAGGAATTTGTTTGCTTTAGAGTACACTGCATTAAAATGATCAAGGTTCAAAACTATTTTATGTTAATCTATGTCCAATATTTGCATTTGTGCTAATAATAACAGCAATAAGAATATTATAAAACTATCAAACATAAAGACAGTTGTTTTTATTTTTTAAACCATGACTTCCTCCTCTTCCCAATAGATCATTTCCTAAACTTCATAATTTGAATGATGAAGTAATCCTACTGGGAAAGAATAATACACAATGGAGTTCCTCTTTTAACAGTTAAGATGATAATTAAATAATGTTATCTTCTTGCTTGGAAGACATCCCATTCAAAATAGTGAGACTGTACAAACCAACAATGACTTCTTTCTTTTACATAGGGTATTGACCACATGGTAAATGATTTCAATAATGGGATAATAATGATTTCAATTTGGGGGATTGGCTGCAAAGGGAAAAATATTCATAGTCACCACTTATGAAATAACCCAAATTCCAGACCAGCACAGCACAGAGGCCTAATTAGAACCACAGTTTCATTCTATGTGCTCCAATAGCCACCTTAAATGTTTTATATGGGCTAGTTTTAATAGAGGTTTACCTCAATAAGTTAATAGTATTCTTATTTTAACATAAAACTAATCCAAAAATATTAATGAGATATTTGGATATTCTTTTCCCTGCAAACTCTGTGAAGTCTTATGTGTCTTTTACATATATGTATGTCTCAGTTCTGGCTGCTTGCATTTCAAATGCACATATATCTTTAGCTCCCATATCAGGGAATTTTACACCTTAGACACTTTCTGTGAAGCCATTCAGATGATTGTTAAAAATATTTTAATTATTTATTTGCAAACACACAGAGAGAGAGAGAGAGAGAGAGAGAGAGAGAGAATGGGAAAGAGAGGGAATAGGCATGCCAGAGCTTCTTGCCACTGAAAACTCCAGAGGCATACACCATTTTGTGCATGCATCTGGCTTTATGTGGGTACTGAGGGATCAAACCCAGGTCATCAGGATTTGCAAGCAAGTACCTTTAACTACTAAGCCATCTGTGTATCCCCTCAGATGATTTTATATATGGTTATGCGATGATACTAAGAAAAGTATACTAATTATTAAAAATAGGTTAAAATTAGTAATAGGCATTTCCTAGTGACAGGCACTATTTAAAATGTTTTCTATATATCATTTGTATAATTCTTCATCTCAAACACTCTACCACTGAGGTACATCTCCAGCCCCTTTTAGATATAATTCTCATGATGAAGAGGTAGTTACTTTTCCTGCCTATTTTATAAAATAGGATTATAAGGCCATGACAGATTAAATAACTTTCTCAGGCAATTGGCTGTGTAATTGCTAAGAGCAAGACTGGTATATTCTTGGCTAGGGAATGGCTTAAGTGGTTAAGAGAACTTGCCACTTAAACATGAAGGCCTCCCAGGCTGGAGACCACAAGTTTGACTCTCCAGAACCCACAAAGAATGGTGTATTCTTGCTCAAATCCTCAGCAGATATAATTTTTTGAGCATTTATTTGCTAAGCAAAAGCAACTTGGTTATTGTAAGGATATAATCAATCAATAGAGTTACATAAAACCTGTCACACACACACACACATACTCGATATATGGCTGACTTTGTTATTGCCAATATTATGATAAGCATTACAAAGTAGCAGAAATGGAAGTCTGATTTTATGACCTACATTCTCAATGAGAGGCTTGCAGTTTGCATATACTATGATAGCAAATTCCAAAAATGCAGTCATAACACTTGTTCCTCTGCAATGGTTTCTCATGTGCATTCAGTGGGTTTGGTTTTACTCTGCAAACTTCTTAAGATGTTTTAAAGGAACAAATGAATGAATCATGAGTACTCAGGCTTCAAAAGTCAGCCAAGGATTGGGGAGATGGCTGATCAATTAAATTACTATAAAACCTCCTGGCCGGGGTTCAGTTCACCAGTACCCACATAAAGACAGAAGCAAAAATTGGCACATGTGTCTGGTATTTATTTGCAGCAGCAAGAAGCCCTAGTGCACAAATCTCTCTCAATCTCTCTCTCTCCCTCTCTCTCTCTCTCTCTCTCTCTCTCTCACACACACACACACACACACACACACACACACTTACACACAAATAAATAAATTTTAAAAACTTTTAAGCCTAAGTTCATGAGTTTGGACTCTGTGGTGGTTGTTCCCCATAAGCTCATGTGTTCTGAATGCTTGGTCCCCAGCTGATGGCTATTTGGGAGGTGGAACCTGTCAGAACTGGGCTCACTCTTTGCTGTTGTTTTGCACCTCCTGTGGCAAAGATAATGTCTAGCCTCTGTTCATGCTATGCATTCTCATGCCCTCGTGAAGTTTTCCCTTAGACTATAAGCCAAAATAAAAATTTTCCTCCCATCAGCTCTTTTGGTTGAATGCTTTGTGACAGCAATGAGAAGGTAACTACAACAAACTCCTTTTTAACTGGGCATGGTGGAGCACGCCTTTAATCCCAGCACTCAGGAGGCAGAGGTGGGAGGATGGCTGTGAGTTTGAGGCCACATTGAGACTACATAGTGAATTTCCGGTCAGCCTGGGCTAGAGTGAGACCCTATCACAAAAAAAAGAAGAAGAAAAAAAAAAAAAAGAAAAGGCAATTTCATAAATCCAAGAAACTATAGTTTATACAAGTTTTAAATAACTATGACATTTTGGGCAACTACAGTTGTTTGTCTCCCAAGTTTATATCATTAAAAATTTTAGCAACAACACTTAAAAATTATTTTTTAGGGCTAGAGAAATGGCTCAGTGGTTAAGGCACTTGCCTGCAAAGCCAAAGGACCCAAGCTTGATTCCCCAGGACCCACGTAAGCCAGATGCACAAGGCAGCACATGTGTCTGGAGTTCATTTGCAGAGGCTGAAGTCCCTAGCATACCCAATGTCTTTCTTTCTATGTACCTCTTTTCTTCTCTTTCTCTTTCTCTCTCTGAAATAACTAAGATAAAATGAAATTTAGAAAAATCATTTTTTAAATTTTTAACAATACCCAAAACAAAGGTCACCATCAACAATCATGCAGCTTCAAAAATTAATAGGACAACGTCATTTCAACCATGCTTCCCCTCCATTATCTCCCCAGTGTTATTTTTATTAATTTAAGATATCTCATTTTCACTATTGAACATGACATCATTGGTTCTAAAGAATAAGAAGGAGAGCAGGGCCGGAGCAGGGGACCTGGGATGCAGAGAGGCATACTGGGGCCTGGTGGGGTTGTCAGGGGAGGGGGTGTACAGCTCTCCCCCTCCAGCTCTTGCCCCATCCCCACCTCAGGCTGCTATGGGGGAAGTTTTCATTGTGGTTATTTATTTAATTTTAAAAATGGGGGGCCAGCTGGAGAGATTGCTTAGTGGTTAAGCCTCTTGCCTGAGAAGCCTACAGACCTAGGTTTGATTCCCCAGTACCCACATAAGCCAGATGAACAAAAGGTGGCATGGGTCTGAAGTTTGTTTGCAGTGGCTAGAGGCTGTGGTACACCCATTCTCTTTCTTTCTCTGTCTCTCATAAACAAATAAATAAACAAAACAGTTTTTAAAACATGGAAGGAAAAAGAATAAAGATGTTGTGGTAGTTTGAATGTGTGTCCCTTATAGACTAAGGAATTTTATTAAAGCTTGTAACTTGGATCTCTAGCCACCTGGCTGGAGGAGGTGTCACTGGGTGGGGGGTGGATCCTGGAGTCCAGGCCTAAGGTGTGTTAGGAGGCAGATCTGATTTCCAGCCCAAAGGTATGCAGAGCGGTCTGAGCTCTGGCCAGGCCTCTGCTGTTATGTGCTTGTTGCTTTTGGTGTTTGCTGCTGCTGATGGTTTCTCTGCTCCAATGTATAGAAGCAGGTTTTTCCTTCTGTCACTGATGGACTTCTCCCTGGATCTGTAAGCTTGAAATACATCCCTTCCTCCACTATACTGCGCCTGGCTTGGATGTTCATCCCAGCACTGTGAAGCTGACTACACAGATGTCCTGTGAAGATCTCAAATGTAGAATGCAGATGATTTTGTCGGCTAACAGGCTAGATTTGAGGACCTCAGCCTCTGTCCCAAGATATCCAAGTTGTTATGATATCAGCATTACACGTGACTGCAAAAATAGTTCTCAAACTTTCTTTAATTTGTATTTTATCCTGTATTTTATTTATTTGTGTGTGTGCACGTGTGCGCAGGCACACACATGCTTTGTGTGTGTGTGTGTGTGTGTGTGTGTGTGTGTACACAGGTGGGCATGTGCCACAGTGTGAGAGTGGAGGTAAGGAAACAACTTTTGGGTCAGTCATCACCTGTCCACCTCATGTGAGGCAGGATTTCTCTCTCTACTGTTCTCCAAACACTTCTGGGATATTCTTGGTCTCTGCTTCTCATCTCACCATCAGCATCAGCATGCTGGGATTATAAATGCCCCCAGCTTTTTCTATGGGGTCTAGGGATCAAAGTCAGTTCCTCCAGTTTGTGCAATAAGCTCTTTATCCATTGAGCTATCTCTCCATCTTAATTTTCAAACTTGTATTCAAAGTTAGTGAAGGAACTCAAGGCCTATAAATACTAGGCAAGTGCTCTATTACAGAGCTACTCCTCCAACCCTTTTTTTTTTTTTTTTTTTTTTTTTTTTTTTTTTTTTTTTTTTGGTGTTTCGAGGTAGGGTCTCTCACTCTCTAGCCCAGGCTGACCTAGAATTCATTATGTAGTCTCAGGGCAGCCTTGAACTCACAGTGATCCACCTACCTCTGCCTCCTGAGTGAGTGAGTGCTTGGATTAAAGGCATGGGCTACCACATCCTGCTCCGTGAAATCTTCTGTTTTGTTTTGTTTTGTTTTGTTTTGTTTTTTTTTTGTTTTCCAAGGTAGGGTCTCACTCTGGCCCAGGCTGACCTGGAATTAACTATGCAGTCTCAGGGTGGCCTCAAACTCACAGCGATCCTCCTATCTCTGCCTCCCAAGTGCTGAGATTAAAGGTGTGCTCCACTATGCCTGGCTCCATGAAATCTTTTTACTCTCAAACTTATTGACAGACTGATTGAAATTGGTTCATTATGTGGGTCCTATCTATTGATTTACTACATTAAAAATTAATACTAAGATTTTTTTTCAAATGTGTATTTCATTTTGAATAAGTTTTAGATAAAACGTGGAGTCTGAGCCGGGCGTGGTGGCGCACGCCTTTAATCCCAGCACTCGGGAGGCAGAGGTAGGAGGATCACCGAGAGTTCGAGGCCACCCTGAGACTACATAGTTAATTTCAGGTCAGCCTGGACCAGAGTGAAACCCTACCTCGAAAAACCAAAAAAAAAAAACAGTGGAGTCTGAAATTTTAGATGCACCAGATATCTTAACACATGTAATGTATTTGTATAGCTTACTTTTCTTCTTCCTCCTTATACGGTATTCTTAGAAGAATTTTCTGTCATCCTCATTTGATTATCATGAATTGCCTTAACTTGCATTTGTCTTGAAATAACTTTATTTCTCCACCCACTTTGAAAGATACTTTTGTTGGGGTAGCACTCTTGGTTAACAGTTGTTAACTTTCAGGGTTGACCTATATCATGCCATGCTGTTCTGACTTTTAGGGTTAATGATGAATTATTAATGAATGATGCTATTCTGATGCTCTTGCCTTTCTTTGTATGTAAGTTGACATCTTCCCTTACAGCCTTCAGTATTTCATTACTTGTTTCTTCTACATCTTGGTTATAATGTGTCATGGTGAAATTCTTCTCTGGTAGTATATGTTCAGAGTTCTAAATGCCTCTTGTGTTTGAGTATCAACGTGTGTGTGTGTGTGTGTGTGTGTGTGTGTGTGTGTGTGTATAGAGTATATGTGGTATTATGTGTGGTATATGCATGTGTGCACATGTAGATGTGTGTACATGAGAAGGCCAGAGCAGAACTTCAAGTGCCCTTCTGTATTGTTCATCCTAGTGCTGCCTTCAGACAGGATCTCTCAGTTTGTCTGGAACAGTCATTTTTCAGTCAGTGAGCACCAGTGACTCTCCAGTCGCCCTGCCTTGTGGCCTGGGGTTATAGACATGAGGCCATGCCAAGGCTTTTATGTAGGTTCCGGGATGTTGAACTCAGGCAGTCTCAGACCCTCTCAAGACCTCATGCTTTAAGTGGCAAGCACTCTTAACTACTGAACCATCTCCCCAGCTCACATGTCCACTTCTTTTTCTACATTTGGGGAATTTTCTGCTATGATTTCATTACATAATTAATCTATTCCTTTAGGTGTTATTTCAGCTCCTTTTACCATGGGCTCTAGGTTTTGATCTCTCAATATATTCCAATACTTTTGTGGAAGCATTGCCTGCGTTCCCTAATTGTTTTTATTATATGTGTTGGAGTATATTGTTATCTCAACTGCGTCCTGCATTCCTAGAATTTGCTCTTCTCCATGGTTTGTTGGTGCTCTTCTCCATGTCCGCTGGGAAGGTAAAGGCCAGGAGGCTCTGCTCTGTAACATTATACCTTTTCCTATGCAATCAGTAAGTCAGCAATAGAGGTCTTAAACTACCTCTGTTGGGATTTTTATTTTATTGTTGGTTTCTTTCATTTCTAAAATTTCCATTTAGTTCTTTTACAGTGTTTTGTTTTCCTTGGTGAATTTATCCTTCCATGTTTTGGCTTTCTCCTCTATTTTTATAACAGTTTTATTCACTTTGTCTTCTTAAGGTCTTGAGTAGCTTTCTTTAGTTCATTCATCTGCTTGTCTAATTATCTTACATGAACATTGATTCTTTTTAGAAGTAAAGTTCTGAGTTCTTTCTCTAACATTTCCCCTATTTTGGTGATTTGGGGCTTCCATAATAGGAGCGTTGGGAAGGGTTTTCAAATCCTATTCTTTGTGCTTCTTTGTTGTGTTTTTGCATATGTTGGATGGATCTGACTTCCAGATTTAGTCTCCTTTTTTCAGTACAACTCAGAACCTTGTTTTATTTTCTGGAAGATCTCAACAGGATGCTTCATTAGTCACTGCTTTTTATTTTATTTTATTTTATTTTATTTTATTTTATTTTATTTTATTTTATTTTATTTTATTTTATTGCAGCTATAAATAAGCTTGCTCTCCAAGGATAAAAATAAATGTTGAGTGGAATTGTTTCCTATTCTTTCAAATATTAGTTATCTGCTTAGTAAAATTCGTTTGGACTCATATCCACTGTGCATTTACTCTGTTAGGATATATTGCTGTAGTTAAAAGTATGAACAAGATTTGTTCAGAAAACATCATCAGCCTAAGATAAAAATACAGACACAAGTTAGATCTTTAGGTAGTTGAAGGCTCTCTATTGCTGACTTACTGATTGCATAGGAAAAGGTATAATGTACAGAGCAGATGCCTCTTGGCCTTTAACTTCCGGATGGACAGTAAAGTGGCGCACTGACTTCATGTGCTCTTGATGCAACACATCAAGAATCAACATCACAACACTGCTTCTTTCTCCTGCCAAAAGGTTCCTGACCTGCACTTTGTCATTAAGAAACCAGCATCAAAAGTATGCAAAACAGGGATGGAGAGATGGCTCCACAGTTAAGGTGCTTTCCTGAAATGCCTAACGGCCTGAGTTCAATTCTCCAGTACCGACATAAAGCCGAATGCACAAAGTGGTGCATGTATCTGGACTTTGTTTGCATTGGCTTGAGGCCCTAACACACTCATTCTTATTCTCTCTCTCTCTTTCTCTCCCTCTTCATCTCTTTCTCTCTCTCCTTGCAAATAAATAAAATATTTTTAAAGTGTGCAAAACAGTTGCCCTGGACATCTTTATATATCCCAGTCAAAAAAGAGATAAGGAAAAATAAACCTGGAAACCTGTCTAGATTATTGGAATCTGACAAAGACTTAGCAATAAAATGGGCTGGATAAGGCAATATAGAAATATGTGTTATACAATAGATAATTGTACTGAATTAGTGTTAAAGTTCATGAACTTAATCATGGTGTTATGACCTTATCAAAGATTATCCTTATTCTTAGAAAGTAAGGATGTATTTTGGAGTAAAGAATTATAATGTTCAACTATCTTTCAAATGATTTAACTAATTATATGAAAGTAGATAGATAAGGACAGAGAAAGGGAGGGAAGAGAAGAGGGAAGAGAAAGGAAGAAAGAATGATAGAACAAAGGAAGGAGGGGCAGGAGAGATGGCTTAGTGGTTAAGGCATTTGCCTGCAAAGCCAAAGGACCTCGGTTCAGCTCCCCAGGACCCACTAAGCCAGATGCACTAGGTTGCGCATGTGTCTGGAGTTTGTTTCCAATGGCTGGAGGCCCTGGCACACCCATTCTCTCTATGTCTCCCTCTCTCTCTCTCTCTCTGTGTGTGTGTGTGTGTGTGTGTGTGTGTGTGTGTGTGTTGTCTGCCTCTTGCCTCGTTCACTCTCTCAAATAAATAAGTAGATAAAATTAATATATACATACATATATGTGTGTGTGTGTGTGTGTGTGTGTGTGTGTGTGTGTGTGTAAGAGGGAAGGAAGGAAGGAAGGAAGGAAGGAAGGAAGGAAGGAAGGAAGGAAGGAAGGAAAGGGAAGGAGGGAGGGAGGGAGGGAAGGAAGGAAGGAAAAGGAAAGAAGGCGAGGAAGGGAGAAAGAAAGATATGTGATCATAAGAGAGCAAATGATGAATATTGCCAAGAAGCAGAGAGGAGTTTATTATGCTGTTCTTATAGGTCATGATTAAAAAATGTACTTCAAGCAAGGTATGGTGGCTCATTTCAGCAGTAAGAAAATGAGGCAGGAGAATTGCCATGAGTTCAAAGCCAACCTATGCTACGTACTGAGTTCCAGGCCAGACTGTGCTACAGAATGAGACCTTGTATCAAGGAACCAATTTTTTTACAATAAATAGTCAAAATAAAAATAATTGGGGGCTGAAAATTTGCTCAGAATTTAAAGGCACTTGCGTTCAAAGTCTGACAGCCAGGGCTTGGTTTCCCAGTACCAACATAAAGCCAGATTTACAAAGTGATGCATGCATCTGGAATTTGTTAGCAGTGGAAAGAGACTCTGACATACCCACTCTCATTTCTGTTGTCATTCTCTCTCTCTACTTGAAAAAATACATAAAATTATTAAGATAATAATAATAGAGCTGGAGAAATGGCTTAGTGGTTAAGGCATTTGCCTGCGAAGCCAAAGAATACCGGTTCAATTCTCCAGGACCCATGTAAGCCAGATGCATGAGGGACACATGCATCTGGAGTTCGTTTACAGTGGCTAGAGGCCCTGGCATACCTATTCTCTCCCTGTCTGCCTCTCTTCTATCTCTCTCTCATGCTCTCTTTGCTTGCAAATAAATACATTTTAAAAAATTAATAATAATTTTTGGAATTTTAGAAATCAGTTAATAATTATCTTCATTATTAAAATTTTACCAATACTTAGAGAAAAAATAAATCTTTAATGAAAATATTTTTTCTGATGCCTTTCTTATATTTCCCATTTCAGAAATATAAAACAAGAGATGGAAACAGGAACATGAGCTCACAGTGTTATGAAAATAATTCTGTTATCCCTTAGCACATTTTCTGAACTTAGTATTTTTTATAACAATATAATTTCTGCTCATAATAAAAGCACACATATCTAGGACACAAGCTAAAAGTAGCTCACAGGTTTATAAAAATAAATAGTTTTTATATAATTCAAATTAATTAAGTGCTAGCAGTGTTTTGTGCACCTGAAAAAATAAAACATAGAAACTCACCTGTTCTTAAAAAGTATCATTTTATAAAATTAGAGTTTTACATGAATGAACTGAAGAATAAAATAAGTGCATGTTATTTAGTATTCATGTATTGAGTATTTTCAGTTCCATCTAATGGGATTATAATAACAGGCCACATGTATAATTTCTAATTTTTAGTACCCACACCAAGGTAAATAAAAAGAACATGTAAAGTTAATATATTCATGTGCTTTATTTAATATATTCAAATATATCTAAAACATTATCAAAGTTTAATAGATACAGAAATTATTGCCATTTTACATTCTTTTAACACTAACCCAGATATGATTCATATTTTATACTTATAGTACATCTTAATTCTGACAAACTATATTTCAAATATTCAAAAAACACATGTTGGGCTGGGGAGATGGCTGAGTTAGTGAAACACTTGCCACACAGCATGAGAACGAGAGTTCAAATCCTAAGAACCCAAGTAAATGTAGAGTGTGGTGGTGCATGCCTGGGATCCCAGTGCTCATGACGTGGACATTAGTAGATCCCCAATCTAGCTAAATCAGTGAGATCCTTGAAAGATCAATGAGAGATTCTGTCTCAGTAAAAGCGGTAAACAGTAGTAGAAGGAGACAGCAACATTGCAACACACACACACACACACACACACACACACACACACACACAGCTGAGGCTACATACATATGAACATGCATACCAAACACACAGAGAAAAAGATACATGTGGCCAGTTGCTAACCATATTGCACAAAGCAAGTGTAAATAATGATGGGAGAAATTCTCCCATAAAAATGTCATAATGCGCCGGGCATTGTGGCACACGCTTTTAATCCCAGCACTCGGGAGGCAGAGGTAGGAGGATTGTCGTGAGTTCGAGGCCACCCTGAGAATACAGAGTGAACTCCAGGTCAGCCTGAACTAGAGTGAGACCCTACCTCGAAAAAAAACAAGAAAAAAAATGACACAATGCAGTGTATGACTTAGAAATTGTATCCACATAGCCTTTCATACATTTAATCCAAACTCCCATGTTGTCATTATCTCAGTGATATAAATGAGCTTTTTCTTTTTAGTAGTAATTTTTAGTAGTAATTGCTCAAATTTGATGAGCTTGTTGCTCTCCTTTATATTTTATGGGATTGTGGTCTGTTTCAAAATTCTCACTTACCATAATCATATTTTCTGAGTCTATTTTACAACCAGTCCTTGCACCAACCTTGCCTGTGAAGCCCCTTTTAGGGATCAATATCACTCACTAAAGCCATGCCTCCCAGTACATCCCAGGTCTGCAGCCTAAGGATCAAGAATTGTATCACATTCCCCATACAACTTATTGTGCTGTCACTGCAATGTCTCCTGCTACAAAATATGAAAATGTAAAACAAGACTCACTTCCAAAAATCATCTCTCTCTCTCTTCCTCTCTCTCTCTCTCTCTCTCTCTCTCAAAGAAAGGAAAGGATGGAAGGATGAGGGAGGATCATCATAGATTCAAAGCTGGCCTGAGCCAAATAAATAGCTACTGTGCCACTGACTGAGACCTTCAAATGTCAAAACAAGAAAGAAAGAGAGACAGAGGAAAAACAGAGGTGAAAATATGAGCAAGTATGTGGGGGGAGAAGACACTGCAAGTAACTCCCCTTAAAAGAATAGGTTTTAAATTTAACCAGCATAAAAACATTCCACTAAGGGATTAGAAGTTCCAATGGCATAGAACATGAAAACCAGGTCAAGATAACCAGTGACTCTTGTAAGACACCACAGATTTTACTATCACCTCTTTTCCCAGTATGGTGTAGCAGCCACCAGATCCAGTTGTTTAGATGTAAGGATATCAGCTGGGTAATCCAACAATCACTGTCTGCAGACTAGAGAGTCTTAGAACCCATTAGCTGCTCAGTCCACAAGGCTGGATGCCTCAGGAGTCCCAATCTGATGCTGAAGGTAACGAGGCCTTCTGGAGAACTGCTGGTTTTCAGCCCACCTTGGAAAGCTGGCGAAGCTTGGTTCTGATGCTCATGACGGATGGCAACAACAGGGTCAATGTACTCACCAGTACATAACAAGTGCGGCCAGGTGTTGATATTCCTTTTTTGGTTTTTTGAGGTAGGATCTCATTCTAGCCCAGGCTGACCTGGAATTAACTATGTAGTCTTAGGCTGGCCTTGAACTCATGGTGATCATCCTCCTACCTTTGCCTCCCAAGTGCTGGGAATAAAGGAGTGCACCACCATCCCCAGCTCAGGCAGTGCTTTTTTCTGGAAAGTCTATGTATAGGTTACCTCCAGAAAGACTGCCTACTGTGATGGAGAGTCTTAGCCCCTCAGTTCATCCTTCCTAGAAGCAACCGCAAAGATCTGCTCCACAGGTAAGTCTCTTGATTCTTTTTTTTTTAATTTACTTTTTTAAGTATTTATTTATTTATTTACTTGTAAGCAGAGAGATACAGAGAAAGAAAGACACAGAGAGAGGAACAGAGAGTACTTATAGATGCACCAGGACTTCCAGCCACTACAGATGAACCCCAGATGCATGTGCCACCATGGGCATCTGGCTTTACGTGGGTACTAGAGAATTGAATCTGCATCCTTATGCTTTGCAGGCAAACACCTTAACAGCTAAGCCATCGCTCCAGCCCTATTTTATTCTTTTTTTATAAAAATGTATTTATTTACTTTCAAGCAGAGAGAGACACACACACACACAGAGAGAATGGGTGCACCAGGGTCTCTAATCACTGCAAATGAACTCCAGATGCATGCGCCACCTTGTGCATCTGGCTTTATGTGGGTATTGGGGGATTGAACTTGGGTTGTTGAGTTTTGCAGGCAAGCTTCTTAACCTCTGAGCCATCTCTCCAGCCTCTCTTACTTAATCTTGATCCAATCAAGTTGACAACACAGATTGTCACGCATTCCATAGGTCATAATTTCTATGTGAGATAAAATAAGGATTGGGACTGCTGCTTTGTCCCTAAATCTTTGTTTCTCCCCCAGTTTTTTCCTAGCCTCTCAATTTTAACATCAGTGTCAAGGGACTATCTGTGTGTTTTTAATGTTTAAATCTTTGTGTTTCAATCTTTGTGTTTGATTTTTCTTGGTTACAGAGTATCACATGTCTTGGACACCTATCATGATATTCTTTCCATCCACTGAAATGATTCGTTTTTAAAACCTTCATCCTTCATACTCCATGTTACTAGGAACCAGGACTGTGTGTTACTGTTTCCTGTGGATTTTACCCACGAACCCTCCTGCTTCTAGTTTTAGTGACTTCTCTCCAAGTCTAAGTGCATTCAAGGTTCTTTAAAGAAATGGAGCCAGTAGAGACTTATAGACATGTTAGGTCTCCTTAGAATTCAAATCACCAAAAGTTCACCAACAACTTTTCCAGTTCTCCAGATATATAAACACATATATGTGCATATATATATAGATATATATATATATAGAGAGAGAGAGAGAGAGAGAGAGAGAGAAAAGAAAAAAGGAAAGGAAGGAAGGACAGAAGGAAGGAAAGAAGGAAGGAAGGAAGGAAAAAAGGAAGAAAGGAAAGGAAGGAAAAAAGGAAAGAGTACAAAGTGGCACATGTATCTGGAGTTCATTAGAAGGGGTAAGGGGCTCTGGCACACCCATTCTTACTCTCTGTCTCTTTGTCTGTCTGTCTGTCTCTCTCTTTTCCTCTTGCAAATAAATAGATAAATACTATTTTTAAAAAAGAAAGAATGAAAGAAAGAAAGTGTCAAAAGTCGCACACATATCTAGAGTTCATTTGCAGAGGCAAGAGGCCTGGGCACACCTACTCTTTCTCTCTGTCACTCGCTCTCTCTCGCTCTCTCTCTCTCTCTGTCTCGCAAATACAAAAATCATATTTTTTAATAAAGGAAAAAGAAAAAAAGAATTAAAAAAGGAAAAAGAAAGCAAGAAAGAGTGAGAGAGAAAAAGTAATTAGCTCACGTATTGAACCTGAAAAGTCCTACCATCTTCTGGTGAAACCAGAGCCCCCCAAAAGCCAATGTTATAATTCATCTCAAGTTTAAAGGCCTGAGAACCAGGGGAAGTAGTGGTGTAAATTCCAGTCAGACAGCAAGCAAAAAGATGACCTCTTCCATCACACACAGATAGAAAGCCAAAGGAGAACCTTCCTCCTTCCCCTGCCTTTTGTCCCATGCACTCAAGTAAACTGGGTGACACCCTTGCACATCGGGGAGAACAATCTGCTTTACTGAGTCTGCCAACTGAAATTTAATCTCATCCAAAAATACTTTCATTTTTTATTTTTATTCATTTATTTGAAAGAGAGAGCGAGATAGGCAAGTAGAGAAACAAAATGGGCAAACCAGTGCCTCCAGCCACTACAAACAAACTCTAGATGCATGTGCCACCTTTTGTGGGTCCTGGGGAATTGAACCTGGGTTCTTTGGCTTTGCAGGCAAGCACCTTAATCATGAAGCCATCTCTTCAGCCCCCAAAATACTTTCACAGGCACACCTAGACATAATGTTTAACCCAAGCAGCCAGTGAGTGATAAAACTATCCCCTGAAAACAAATGAGTTGGTATCACATACAAAATACCCTTTACCAAACATCATATATGACAACCAAAATGTTTTAAATTGCAGCCAACATTTTATCAGCAGATGAAATGCATAGCATAGCTCAACCACCTGGATATACATGAAAGAACAATTCGGAATTACCAATGTATATGGAGGATGATTTGAGAAAGATAACAGGCTTGTTGAACTGAAATCCTATTCAGCTTCAGATAGAAGTAACAGCTGTAGGATTATGTAAGACAGCAGCAACTGTCAGATTTCCTTAATGTAACTGTGACTCTATGAGGGAAACCTACAGCAGTTCAAGCAGTAAGTTTAATAAAATTTACAATGGGTTATTCAACAAAGGGTGGTCTTTATGCACTTGTAACAAGCAGAAAGGTTGTAATGCCATCAACTGGGCACCTCACTGCCAATCACAAGCATACATCAGCTTAAGGAAACGTCTCTTACTTAAGGTCAATTTATGTTTGTACATCGATATCTGCATATACACAAATTGTAATGGTCCTCAATCCAGGTGACAGTGCCTGAGAACACTTTCACTTGTTGCAATGGAAGTGCTTCTGGCATCTAGTCAGTAGGACTAGAGATGATACTGAACACCCTGCAATGTATAGGACAGCACCTTAAGACCAAAAAAAAATGTATTCAAAATATCAATGCTGCTAAGTTACAGCAAGAAGTGATCGAAACTGGTATACAAGAAGATCTCACTTTGCATGGTGCTGGGTTCACTAAGAGTTCATCTCAGTGAAGAGAAAAGAAACAGTTGTGAAATTCATGAAATTCTGTTAACAAGGCACCACACAAAGGGGATGGAGATTTGCCTTGATGTAGCAGTATTTAAAGCTGAGCTATCCATGATACATACATTAGAAAAAAAACAAAGCCATTTTTAGAAATAAACCTTCCCTTTAACCTACTTTTCCTGAGGCAGAATATTTAATTTAAGTTACCTACAACTGGACTTGTTGGGTGGAGGTAATGGAAATGGAGCCCAGGGTATCTGGTAGGCAAGTGCTCTACTAGTGAGTTATATCGCTGGCCCTATAACTGGGCTTTTTTTTTCCTTAAGATTTTATTTTTATTTATTTATTTATTTATTAAAGACAGAGAGAGGGAGAGAAAGAGGGAGGGAGAATGGACATGCCAGGTCCTCCAGCCACTGCAAATGAACTCCATGTGCATCTGGCTTACATGGGACCTGGAGAATTGAACCAGGGTCCTTAGGCTTCACAGCATGTGCCTTAACTACTAAGCCAAAATCCATTTCTTTCTCCTCTCATTTTCTCTATGAAACTGCTGCTATTATTTTCATCATTCTTCTTAATGCTTTGCTGACCTCACCAAGCCAATAAATTACCAAGTTCAGATGATTTTATTACTACTATATTTATATCTTCATATTTTCCATGTCATATCCCTAATCCATGTCTTCCTTTCAGTATTCAAATTTCAACAATAGCTTCAGAGGGAAACACATTATCCTGTGTTAAGTACATGCAGTACAGGAAAGCTCACTTCTGATAAATTACTTTTATTAAAGCATAGCTGATGACGTAAATTCTTTGCTCAAAAACCTCTACCACTTCCCCATTGTGTATCAAACAACTTGATCCCACTGAACTCTAATTCTAATTCTCAACTACTCACGAGTCTCCTCCTGTGACTCACGTCCCTCCTGTGCAGAGTTGCTTCATTTCATTGTGTGAACACCCTGATCACCCCAATCCTTTGCCTAGATTCTTCATTCACACAGACACCTTCTCTGACTCACCATTACCTACCTTCCAAAGAGTGGCTCCACTTCCACATCTACTATAACCTCTTCCATGGTGGCTTGGTTGGTTTCTTTGCTTCCATCTTTGCCCCATGGCAATGATGTCCAAATGCCAGTCCACAAACCATTTGTGACAACCTTTTCTCTTGCTCATGATGAAGTGAGAAAAACGTTTTTAAAGTCCAGGTGCTGTTTATATAGTTTCAACAGTTGTTCTTTAGTCTATTTCCCTAGATGAACTTTCAGTTTTAAAAAGTCCTGTTGTGGGGACTGGGGAGATAGTTCAGTGGTTAAAGTGCTTGCTTGCAAGTACTGTTGGTCCAGGTTCAATTACACACACACACACACACACACACACACACACACACACACACACACACACACTTATTTGCAAATAAATAAATATTTTTAAATCCCTGTCTTACTTGTTTGTTTCTAAGACAAGAATCTCGCTATGAAGCTGAGACTGCCTTTCTACTATGATCCTCCCACATCAGCCTCCCAGGGACTATTATTACAAGCATGCACTACAATATCCAGAAAAAAACCCTATCTCTTTAATGACTAGGTGGCTCAAAAGGATAAAAGTACCTGATTTTGCATATCAAATTTAACTTTATATTAATTAGTAAGTGCTTAAGGTTTTTCTTTCAGGCATTTTCTCCTGTATGAATTTGAGACAGCTAACAGTACTACTCGATGATAATTTTTAAAATGGACTATATACAACTTATAAGATAAGCAAACGTATGTATCTTGAACTGGCTGGCTGAGTGCAACGGACATTGTCATACATTTCTCAGACCCTTCTTCCAGGAGAACTTGTGACTCAGCTGCTTGAAGGGCTGTAAGCAGACAGCCTTCAGCTTCTAGCCCCTTCAGGACCCCTCTAATTGCAGATGGCTACTTCAGTCAAGGCCACGCCTCTTGGTTTGCTGGCATCAGTGACTAATTACCACGATTTTAGGAACACTCTGAAGGGCCCTTCTGGGCAGAGACGTGCCTGAATGGAATCAAACTACTGTCAGATCTTTCATCACTCAGCTTTGAGTTTGGCCTAGTGCTGCCTCCTTTCCTTTCTTCATCATCCACAGTACAGGGTCCACAGACATTCCAATCAATGACCTAACCACTAAACTCTATCTCAGAGCTGGCTTCCTGTGGCACTGATCTGCACTATTAACTTTTGAAATCAAAAACTATGTTCTTTTCTGTATCAAATTTTGCCTGTGTATATATGTTTGATGCGTGTGTGCATGTTCATATGTGGGTGCATGTATGGGCATGAGTGTGCTTGCCTTTGTGTGTGACTGCATGAACACATATGTACAAATGCAAGTGAAGGCCAGCGGTTCACATGTGATGTTTTCCTCAGTCACTCTCCACTTTATATTTTTAAGATAGGGTCTTGCACTGAACCTAGAACTCACTGACTTTGCAAGGCTAGCTGACCAGGCCCTAGGGATCCACCTGTTTCTATCTCTCCCCAGCTATGGTAATACCGACACCCATCACCAAGTGTGGAAGTTTGAATGAAATGCCCCCCATGTAGGCTCATGTGTTTTGATTTCTTGATCCTCAGCTGATGGTAATTTGGGAAAGTTGTGGGGCCTTTGGGAGATAGGCCTTGCAGAAGGAGGTGTGTCACTGAGGATGGACTTTGGGGTAATATAGCCCAGCTCCAAGCCTAACACGTAAACTCTTTCCTTCCTGCTACTGTGGAGATGTGATGCCTGGCTGGCTGTCTGCTCCTGTTAGACTTTGCCCACCAGGATAAAACTTCCTCTCAAGGATGTGAGTCAAAATAAATACTTTCCTCCCATACACTGCTTCTATTTAGCTGTTTTCTCCCAGCAATGAGAAGGTAACTGTTAAACCAAACTTGGCTTTTACCCTGGAGGCTAGAACACCAAACTCAAGTCCTCATGTTTGCCTGGTAAATGCTTTATCCACTGAGCCATTTTCCTAGCCCTAAAACACTGGTCTTAAACTTTTTATCCCCCTTACATTTTATCTTGAACAGATAGCTGATTCAATAAAACAAGCTAACAAAGTTTGAATTCCCCTTAAGGAAGTGGAGAAAGACTTGAAAAGTAAGTTTGGGGCTGGAGAGATGTCTTCACAGTTAAGTCACTTGCCTGTGAAGCCTACAGATCCAGGTTAGATTCCTCACTACCCATGTAAGCCAAATGCACAAGGTGGCACATATGTCTGCAGTTCATTTGCAGTGGCTGGAGCTCTGGTGCAACCATTTTCTCTCTCTCTTATCTGCCTCTCTTGCTCAAATAAATAAATAAATAAATAAATAAATAAATAAATAAATGTTGAGAAATTTCTTGCTTTTCTCACTGTGACTATGTCAGTGCAATTTTACTTTCGTATTGGCTGATTCTTATGGTGTCCTTAAAAGGTGAGATGAGAAATATAATTTTAAATGTAAAAATGATGTGATATCTACTCATAGTCTTTTTTAAAAGATATTTATTTATTTATTTATTTATTTATTTATTAGAGATGAGGGGGGAATGGCATGCCAGGATCTCTAGCCACTGCAAACAAACTCCAGATGCATGCATCATCATGTGTATCTGGCTTACATGGGACCTGGAGAATCAAACCTGGATCCTTAAGCCTCGCAGGCAAGCACCTTAACCACTAAGCCATCTCTCCAACCTATAAAGTCTTATAAGTAAAAAAAGAAAAGAATACTAGCACACAAAAGGCAATTAATAGAAGATAGGGAGGCTCATACAATCTTTGAGATCCAAGCACAGGAACTTACAGGCCATCTCCTCAGCTAGCACCTTCAGAAGGAAGCAGCTCCTTTTGGGGTGGCAGGGTAGGTAACACCTCATGTTGGAACTGAAATTTCATGGAGTGTTGTCTTTTTAGCTGACTTGGATCACATGAACATCTGTTCAAAGATGGCAATAGCCCTGGACAGACATTTCTTATATTACATGCAAGAAGGAGGAGTAGCTCCTCACATTGAAGTGCTCTTGTGAAGGTCGGGGAAGCGCAGGTGTACACATACCCACTGATGAGTCTGCCTGCCTCACACAAGTCTACCAGAGGGCACAAACAGAGAATGTTCTGGGAGTTTTAGGAATGTTCTGAGACACTTGGCCCCAGGAGGAATCAAGGAAGCAGCATTATCTAGTACAGGTGACTGCAATACACTTCATAGCTTCACATATTCACAAATGCTAATAAGCAGAACTGTCCCGATAAGATAGGTGTTTAGCAGATGAACAAAAGAAAAAAACAGGACCTATAGAGATTAAGTTATATAAACCAAACTCATAGACATAAACTGAGGACACATACTTAAATTATTGACATCAAACTTGTTTTTATTTATTTTTAAGATTCATTTATTTATTTGAAACAGAGAGAGGGAGAGACGGAATGAGAATGGGCATGCTAGGGCCTATAGCCACTGCAAACAAACTCCAGATGCATGCATCATCATGTGCATCTGGCTTACACAGGACCTGGAGAATCAAACCTGGGTCCTTAGGCTTCACAGACAAGCGCTTTAACTGTGAAGCCATCTCTCCAGCCCTATTTTTTTTTAATTTTCCTTTAGAGAGAGCAAGTGAGAAAGAGAAAGAGAGCGCGAGAGAAAGAACTGGCACGCCAGGGCCTCAGCCACTGAAATCGAACTTGCTTCTAAATTAACTAATAATCAATTATGTGTGTGAGAGAGATTGCAGGTGCATGTATGTGGATGCCAGAGGACAACTTTCAACTTGATCCTCGCCATCCACCTTGCTTGAGGTGGAGTCTCTTGTTGTTCACCACTCCTTTTGCGAGCTTCCAGGGAATGCTTCTGTTTTTCCTCTCCATAGGCACACTGGGATTTCAGAAGCCCATCACAGCTTCTGGCTTTACGTGTGTTTGGGGGTCAGAACTCAGGTACTTAGAGTTGTGCAGCAAGTGTTTTATCCACTGAATCATCTCCCCAACCCACTTCTTGTTTTTGATAATGGGAATTGAATCATAAATAACATTTGCTTTCACTGCACTGATGTAATATTTATGTGATCAAAAATTCTCTATAGATGACATGGCTGCCTGGTATGAGGTTATTTATTCTTCCATGTTTTGTTCATTGTTTGTTGAACTTATAATCATTAGTGGTAGAGTTGCCAGATAAAATATATGATATTCAGTTAAATATGAATTTTAGAGCAATAGCAAATAATTCTGAAGTAAGGGTTCCCAAAGTCACATGGGGGATGCTTAATTCTAAAAATTATTTGTGGTTTATTTGAAATCCACATGTACTTGGGTATCCTGCTTTTCTTCTTCTAAATATGGCATCCCTACTTTGTGATTCTCACTTGACATGTTTTTTAGTCTGGCACTCAGTTTTCCTTGATGGCAGTAACGACTGTGACCATAGTCCTCTTTTCTATTTGAAAGTCTTCTTTTCCTACCCTGCTTTTTTTTTGAGGTAGGGTCTCACTCTAGCTCAGGCTGACCTGGAATTCGCTATGTATTCTCAGGGTGGCCTTGAACTCACGGCAATTCTCCTACCTCTGCCTCCCAAGTGCTGGGATTAAAGGCGTGCGTCACCATGCCCGGCCTACCCTGCTTTTATCTACCCTATATGTGTGGTGTGCGTGTGGATGCAAGACCCAAAATTCATCTACCAGAATACTGCAGATGCCATGCCACTGACTGGGCCATCAATGCAACCCAGGACAAAGAGAGTCTGATGTTTGCTATAAAAATGGAAAAGAAGAGGGTTTTTTTGGTTATGTTTTTAAGTCATCTAAGTTTCTTTTCATGACAGTCTTGCTAAAGCTGTATAGTCATAAATACTGGAGCTGCTGGGAGATGGGAGCACATGGACAGAGCCTGTCCAGCAATCCAAGCTATGTACAAGAATGCAGACAGGGGCTGGAGAGATGGCTTAGGGGTTAAGGTGCCTGCCTCTTAAGCCTAAGAACGCTGGTTCCAATCTCCAGTGGTTCCAATCTCCAGGTCCCACATTTAGCCAGATGCAGTGACACAAGGGCGCAATGCCACACTTGACCACAAGGGGCGCATGCATCTGGATTTCGTTCTCAGCAGCTGAGACAGTGCTGGCGTGCCCATCTCTGTCTTCCTCTCTCTCTCTGTCTCTCTCAAAAAAAAAAAAAAAAAAAAAAAAAGAATGTAGACAGGCAAAGAATAAAAAGATGAGCCCTTCACAAGTTATTGACTGGATCCAGCTAGGCCTGAAGAGATCTCTCATGCACTTTGGGACTATGCATGCCATAGACTCAGTTCATCTGTTTTAAAACTTCAATCTAAGCTAGTTGTGCTTAGATTTCTGTCTTCCACAATCCTTTGACAGATATTTTGAGGTGACAAAAATGCACCCATTATGATTATTAAATGGAAAATTTAAGAGCTGAGAGTGTAGCATAGTGGTGGGAGCATATGCCTAACCTACAGACCTTGGGATCAATTTGCAGCTTTACAAATAGAGGCAACAAAAGAACATCAGAACCATAGTTAGAAAGAAAACCCAATCCTAAAAGTTAACGTACTTTGTTTTCTAGTTTATAATATGTGTTGCACTGATAGAATGTGCTTTTAAAGGGCACACAAATAATTTTTCATTTCAATGTTTTATTATCATTGTTATGTAAATTTAAAGATGTAGCTAATACAACAAACCCGTGTCCTTTCAAAAGATATCTGTTAGGGTCAAAAAACTAGTAGACATGGTGAAGGCATTGTAAAAATGTCCAAAATTTTTAAAGCATTCACATCATTGTACAGAAGATTTTGCTTTCCTATGAGCACGTGAAAGATAGGAGTTAGGCAGGACATGTGGGAGAAATGCAGTATTTTAGAACTATTATAAGAAAATAAATCATGCTAATACTTCTGCAATGCTTATTCATTCTATGCAAGAAAGTTTTAAAATAAGGTCATTTAGTACTCCTATGGAAACTATTAACTTATATTACTTAAAAATAACCCCATAGTGGGCTGGAAAGATGGCTTAGCAGTTAAGATACTTTTCTGCGAAGCCTAAGCTCCCAGATTCGATTCTCCAGAACCCACATAAGTCAGATGCACATGGTGGCACATGCATCTGGAGTTCATTTGCAATAGCTAGAGGTTGTGGCATCCCATTATCTTTCTTTCTCTCTCTCTCTCTCTCTCTCTCTCTCTCTCTCATAATAAATAAATAAAGTATCCCCACAAATAGAATAATAATCAAATAAAATTATGAGTTTAAAAGTAAATTCAGCCAGGAGTGGTGGCGCATTCCTTTAATCCCAGCACTCAGGAGGCAGAGATAGGAGGATTGCTGTGAGTTCAAGGCCACCCTGAGCCTACATAGTGAGTTCCAGGTCAGCCTGAACTAGAGGGAGACCCTACCTTGGAAAAAAACAAAAACAAAAACAAATAAAGTAAATTCATGTGCTTTTTTTCCTTCGGGAAGAGTATTTGAACTATAATTTAGAGCGGTTGGTTCTGTGATAAGAAATCAATGTGGCCTTGTGATGAGAAACTATGTAGCCTTTCAGGACCTAGTGTAAAGAAAACATAAACTTAGGTCACCTAGGGATTTCTATGGTGAAAATTTCCATTGAAATCTCCTGTAAATCCTTCAGCTCTTACTGGGTTTTAAAAGTTGCTGGAGGCGAAACAATTAGGGTGCATGCTGTCTCACTGGTCTTGGAAGACTGGTGTTCTATATTGGTAATTGAGGACAGATTTACTTCTTTGGACAAAAGACAACTATTACTGATGACCAAAAAAAGGGCTTTTTTATATTACAAAGAGTTCTGCAGGAACTACAGTTAGGAACATTTCATACTGGGTATGATATGAACATAATGTCCCTTCAAGCAGAATATAAATTGTTAGAAAGCCACGTTAGAAAGCAGCAGGCCTTTTCAATTAGGAACTATAGTAACAGAAGTTGGGGAGAGAGAAAATAAGATTCTAGTTATTACACAACAATAAGTAGTGTGATGGAACCACAGGAAGAGGCAACAGAGAAAGATCAGAAGTCAGCCTTGTAAGGCATGCTTTGGGAAGGAAATTAAAATAGCTTAAGGAAGAGAAAAGATAAACACACAAAACCTAACAACAGGAGAGAGTGACAGAATGTATTTAGAGAATAAACATATCTAAAACACAAATGTCCTTGGGACAATGTTTTGCCTTCCTATGGAAGCAGGAAAAGTATATTGTGAGTTATTTTTAGGTATGAAGTAGGTTCACTCATAGCCTTGCTTTAATAAACATGAAGGCTAGGATAAAAACCTGCACTCTGGGGAAGTGAATTGGTTGGAGAAATGTTGGCTATGGAAGGTCAATGCCAGAGTCAGTTGTTCTTTGATGCTCAGCTGCTGATAAATGAAATATCTGAAATATTTTTTTTCTTTTACTGAGTAAACATTTTCCTTCTATTGTATTAATTTTGAAAAATCAAGCTATTTCATTGCAACACATTACTTCTGAGAAATTTATAAAAACTAAAAAGGAGTCCAGAGCCAGTTTTTATAAGAAAAGACCTTAGGTCTCTTTCTTCCCACATTTCTATTGAATGGACACATCCAAAAACAGTAAGTTTTTCACCCAATGACTAATCATATTTTAACCCCCTGACTTACAATGTGTAGTTAATTATACATTGTCAATTTCTTTCTTACGTATATTGACATTGTCTCTTCTTCCTACTCTGCTTCAACTTACTTAGAATATAAGAAGGTTCTTCGACATAGACAAACCTCCTTATCATCTTTCTTTACCTTCAGAGCAATAATTCATCTTCTTTATTCATCACTTTCAAAAAATCAAAACTCAAAGACTCCAAAAATTACACATATTTTTCTATAAGAGATTGGTAACTTTAAAAATTAAAATGATAGAAATCAAAAACAACTAAAAAACAGATAAATGATTTTTAAAATCCATAATACCAATTATATTTCTTTCAAAAAGCCAATGAATTCATCAAAAAAAGGATAGGACAAAAGGAAAATCAAAATGTTGTTAAAGTATTAAGAAAATGCTCTTTATCACATAAAATGAGATTGAAACCCTTCATGACTTTGAAGTCTTGGTTTAACACTTTTAAATATGTGAAGCAGAAATTTAGTTGTAATATTGGATTGGATGTCCATAATGATATGAGAGAGAGAGGCTGTGATCTGTGTGAGCTTAGAACTCCCAAGCCAGTGGCTCTCAAGTCTTCAGTTCCTGTCCATGTTTAGTAAAGAACTGAAAAATGCAGATGCAGAGAGGGTAAATTACAAAAGATTTATTTTAGGGAGAGCTGAGGGGGAAAACCAGGACAAATTCCAAAGCCAAGAGGAGTTCCTCCCAGGTTACAGCTAGGGGTAGGGAGAGGAAAACCAGAAGTCCCTTTATAAATTAGGAATATATAGGGAAGAGTGACATTGGTAAGTTCAAATGTACATGAAGGATCTTGATTGGTTGTTGGGCCCAGGAGGAGCTTAGGAAGGGTGAGGGCCCAACGCAGGGACTATAAGCCTGCAAAAAGTTGAGCGAAAACCAAGGAAGCTGCTCACAGAAATCTTGGATGAGGCTGAGTCAGACTGTACATCTAGTTTCGCAAGGTCAGGCTAACATCTACTGTCCTTTGGGCCTAAGCCCTGAACTGACTACATAAAAAAAATAAAAAAATAAAAAATAAAAAGGCACCCTTGCTCCTAATCCATATTTATCCGTATTTGTTACAAGTGAGTTTTGTATGTATTCTGTACTTTATCTTAGTAGCTACACTGAAAAGGCCACTTAACAAAAAACACACAAATGCAATGGAAGTAAGGCACCATTATTAGTTCTACTTATTCCAGCGTGATACGTACATCTTCCATGTGCCACTACCTATACTTTCACCCAAAACAAAACATGCAAAAATGTTTTATTTGAAAAAGTTGTAAATAGGAGCTTATTTCAAAATGTCTACGTTTATAAATGTAAGTTTTCACAGTAGACAGATTTTACCATTTTGAACTTTAAAATCACACAATGATAGACAAAATGACTGTTTTCAAAATATGCTTTTGAGCAGGTCACTTTCTTTGAAAAGTTGATGCTTTCTCATTCATGTTTAAAAGCCCTGAAGGGACATACTAAGTATGTGTATTTTCTTTTCCTTCTTCAAGAGCATCTGGGAGCTCTCTATTGTCCCCAAAAAGGCAACACAGTGGAACAGCATCTATTTTGTAAAAAAAAAAAACAAATAACATTCTAAGCTCAACAATTCCCTCATGAAATTTATAGTAACATAACCAGTGAGTTTTTTTGTTATAAATTATTTTTGTGGCCATTCCCTATCTCATTACAAATTATTTTTAGTACTATAATTCATAAATCATAAGCTTAGCAATTCTTGATCAAATCAGTTTCACTACTAGTTATGTCTCAGTTCTACGCCTATTCAAGTTACATTCTTTTAGAATTATCATGAACTGTCCCTGAGTATATGCTCTGAGACCAGAATTGACAGACTACAGCTTTTGACTAGTTAAAGTATCCAATGGTATCTTATAATTCTTGAAATTCTTGTGCCTTTATTATTTGATAGCAAAAAGTAAACTGTTACCTTAAGCAAGAATTGACAACCTTTATCTATAAAGGACCACATAATACATATTTGAGGCTTTTTGGACCATAAGAATTCTATTGCAACTATTCACCTCTGTTATTTGTTCATCCTTGCCTAAATCTCAGTAGATTCTAGATCCTAATAACCAAAGGAAACAATGTAATTCTGTCTGATGTTGGTTTTCCATCTTGGATAAGAATGAAAATTTCACTTGCTTCATCACAGTTAACCAATTCCAAATAATGCAGTTCTCCTGAAGGTCTGTTGCCTACAACTATCTTCGTGATTCAGATTTCAGAACTGTCTGGAGTTTCCAGTTTCACAATGGAAACTGACCCAAGCTGGCTAATGAAAATGGGGCAGTGATTAGAAGGCTACGGGGAGCCTCCAAGATTGGCTCCTTTTCTTTGCAGAGGTCAGCTTCCTAGAACATCCTCCACTTCACACAATGCTGGTTCACTGCAGGAAACGACATCATACTGAAATAACCTATAAAGCAGGACATATATTGAGTTCTTGATTAGATAAATGATTGCCAGGACATAGGATATAAACAGCAACAAATACAGGATGTGGGTACTTCATAAACATTTCTGGGAGACAATGTCCTGAGGTATATGAAAATATCTCCTTCAGAATGAAATAAATATTTTTATTTATTCTTTATGTGCCTTTCCAGTAAGAATGAGGCTTAGGTTTGGTGGGCCTCTTTGGATGGTTATGGAGATAGATCCAATTAAGTGCTTTTATCTATTTATCTAATGACCACAAACTGCTATTTGGGAGGGCAGCCAAGAGCAAAAGAGGGCCATGGATTAAAGCAGTCTGTCAGAAGTCCCTTGTGACACAGTAGATGCAGCGGTATCTGAGGCTGAGGAAGACAAGAATGCTGCAGAGAGTTACATTCACACAGGACATTGTGACAAGCTGACATTCTTTCCCTATGTGTCAGAACATTATCATGTGTGTGCATGTGGATACTGTCCTTGCTCAAGCACTGGGTCAACATGTCAAGTGAGTTCTGACACTTACGTTAGCTTTCATCATTTCTTACCCAAACCAATGTCATAAATATAAAATTGCTTCATTATATGAGTACCTAGGGAGGAGAAAAGGCCACTGTGCCACTATCCATGTCTTTTCTGGCTATCTTAAAGGAGGAAAATGGAAGTGTGAGAGAACACATAATTTAATTTTTAAACTACTTGTTCAAAATAGTTAAAATGTTATCTGGGTAAAGATCCTTTTTCTGGGCTGGGGAAATGGCTTAGCAGTTAAGGCATTTGCCTGCAAAGCCTAAGGACTCCAGTTCGATTCCCCAAGACTCACATAAACAAGAGGGCACATGAATCTGGAGTTCATTTGCAGTGGCTGGAGGCCTTGGTGCACCCATTCTCTCTATCTGCCTCTCTCTCTCTCAAGTAAATAAGTATGTTAAAAAAGACTTTTTTAAAAAAAGGATCCTTTTACTCGTATATAATTTCAAAAGAAAAAAAACTTGGAGCACTGAAGAGATGTCTCAGTGGTTTAGGTGCTGAGTGGTTGAGGACCTAAGTTCGAATCCCCAGTATCCATGTAAAGCCATATGCACAAGGTGGCATAGGCATCTGGAGTTCATTTGCAGTGGGTAGGGGCTCTGATGAGTGCCCATTCTCTCTCTCTCTCTCTGTATGTATCTCTCTCTCTGTGTCTCTCCTGTATTTCTTTCTCTTTCTCACTGTCTCTCTTAAGATATATATAAATAAATTTCCTGGAAAAGGTCAGAAATAGTTATAAGGCAATATAGTATTTCTTATAATGAACAACAGAAAGTAAAACTGGGTCTCCTAAAGAACCAAGATGGAACTGGAAAGCTTTTGAGCCCACAGGCTGTTCTTTGAATCTCCATGGATGAACATAAGATCTTCCTTGCCTGTTTCTTAATATCTATTTATTTCATTCTGCTTTCTGTCTTCACGTTGCTTTCCTTTTGATTGTTCACAGAAAACTGCCACCTCACATTCCGCGAGTTTACATACCTTAATCTAATGCAATTAGTGTCCACTGACATAAGTTAGATGGTACAATTCCTAGATCTAGGGAGATAAAGTCACTGGCCCCGTGAGGTTAGGTGTTCACCTCTTCAGTCTTCTGTGGCCAGAGGGTAAGGTCGCAAATCATAGATGTGGTTACTACAGCTTGGGGTCATGGACATGAGGTCTGAAGATAAGTAGACATCTACTACAGGAAATACACAACAGTGAAGATCATACACGGAAGATTATTATCAGCAGGTGAGTCAAAAGCGAGTAATGAACAGAAACTCTGAATGTGAGAAGTACAGTCACAAGGAAATGAATTTGGAAACAGGACACATGCTGCCTCTCTGAATGATGCTTAGGCACTTGGAACTTAGAAAACCAAATGCAGGTTCTATGATTATTTAGCCATTGTTATTATGCCTGTCCTTGACTCTTTCCTGTCAAACCATTGTCTCTCATTCTTTCTTTGCTGGGATCTGCACTGTAGGGGACCTGACCCATACAAAGCACAACCCCCAGTTTCCAAGTCAGCCCACTTCCAGCTGGGTTAAGGCAATGGGAAGCACTAGCTGAATGTTACAGGTCCAGGGAAAGACAGCAGCTAGGACAATCTCTCTCTTTCATTCTTCCCCAGTCACTGCTCCTGCATGGTCCTATTGAACAGACACGAGACACTTCTACCTTCTACTAGATGACTCGTCCTTCAGCCTCAACGTTGTAGTAATTTCCTCCTGTTGCTAATCTCTGGGTTTGCTCATGGTCTCTGGCTTTTCAACATTCTTACCACCTGTGAAAACAAAGGCCTAGATAATACTTATTCTGCTATAAATATTTATTCTCTGAGGTCTTAGTTGCATACTGATCAGTATAATGTACTCTGACAGGATTTTTAAAAATTTACTTGCAAGCAGAGAGGGAGGGAGGGAAAGAGATAGAAAGAGAGAGGAGAGAGAATGGGCACACCAGGACCTCTAGCCACTGCATATGAACTCCAGATGCATGTGCCACTTTATGCAACTGGCTTTATGTGGGTACTGGGGAATCGAATCCTGGTCCTTAGGCTTTGCAGACAAGCACCTTAAGCACTGAGCAATTTCCCCAGCCTTCTGACACTTTTTTGATATTCATGTTTCTCTGAAGTCCACAGTTTTTGGACAAAAGCCTGTGCTCCAGCAGCCCCGAATACATGGGCTAGGCAACCCATCCTGAATATACGCTCATGAAAGACAGAGATAATGGTACAAAGTAAAGAAAGGAAATTGATTTAATGTGGCCACAATGAGAAGAGTGACTTACAGAGGCCCGGTGACCTCAAGTCCATCTTTGGAGAACTGATGATATGAGCTTCAGCTTTAAATCAAGATTTGGAGCAGGGGCAAGAGGTATGCATAACTAAGCAGTCCTGGCCAAGGTGTGGTTGTGTTGATCATTGTCTTCATTCTGGTTCTGCAAGGTGGACCAGCAGCTCTGATCGGTCATCTCATCGCTTGACAGGATCAGACTGGCCTACGAGATGCTCACTTCTGCTCAACAGACAGCTTCACCTTCCTGGATAATCACCTTCGTTTGCAGGGTAGTCTGTCCCGAGGGGTTTTGTTCTTCCAGGTGTGCAAGGTGACTCAAGAGCAAAGTTAAAGGACAATGACGTACGTATCTCTGTGCCTGCAGACAAAGTAGACAGACAGACACAAAGTGTAAATGCAGATGCCCCAGTTTTTATCCTGCTTTTAATGACACTGTGGCCCAAGTATGGAGTCAACGAGTGCAGCAAAGGGGCTTCTGCGTCTCAGGCTATAGAGCAGGAGCTTGAAGGCAAGGGCATAAACCCAACTGAACTGAAGCTGCCATTGCCTTAGGGACTTGGGGGAAAAAAAGAGGACTGCTTTTTTTTTTTTTTTTTTTTTTTTTTAAACTTATCACTAGCAGCAAGTAAAATTCAGATCCAGTAATTACCAGCAGAGAAAAATAATTATTTGGATTTTGTCAAAGGTCAGTTTGTATTCAAGCATCATTTTGTCTTAAACATTTGTCTATATTACCTTCCCTGTGCTGCTGGGCACAGTTGTCTGGACCCCTCTTTGTCAGCCTAGGCTTCTGGTTGTCATTAGTCTCCTCAGTGCTTTTATCAGAATTAACAAATGACATCCCCTGCTTGGTGCCAGGGTTCAACAACTTGGCTAGCAGGGACTAGCATACATTTCTGTTCCTACAGGTACTAGAAAGTCATTTGGCAAGTTGTGAATGAAAATGAAAAATGGAGTCAGGGGCTGGAGAGATGGCTTAGTGGTTAAGGAGCTTGCCTGCAAAGCCCAAGGACCCATGTTCAACTCTCCAGGTCCCACGTAATCCAGACACACAAGGTGATTCAAGTGTACAAGGTCGCACATGCACACAAGGTGGTACACACATCTGGAGTTCTATTACAGTGGCTGCAAGCCCTGGCATAATAACTCTCTCTCTCTCTTGCATTAAAAAAAGACCAGTTTGTTGGGCTTGCCTCAAAATAAATAAATAAATAAAAAAGAAAGAAAGAAAAATGGACTCAGAAACCTTCCAGTCAAAGTAACTGCACTGTTGTGTTCTTTCTCCATTGCTTTGACCCATGCATGCTCACACTTCCCAAAAGTCTGAATGCTTCTTGCCAGTGGGTGGTGGCACACCGCCTTTTCCATCAGTTTGGGATTGCCTTTGTCTGATGGGAACCACTACTCAGACTTCCCACTCCCTACAAAGTCAGCAGCCATGTTATCAAAGACATACCAAAAAAAAAAAAAAAAAGCCCAAATCTCACAAGAAAACAACTTTCTGTAGAATAATTTATGTCCCAGAGTCTTATCTGTGATCAAACTAAAGCAAGAATTCACTTGAATATAGGTAATTTGCATGTCAGTTGGTAAACTGACCCTTCACTATCCAGCTTCTCTCATTTCCTTGTGTATTCTGGAGAACATGTCCTCAAAGGTCACCTGTGCTTGAACCCTTGTCTTGGATTTGACTTCAAAGAATTTGCTATAATCGTGTATTCTCTTTCAAATCTTAGGGAAGAACAATGAGAAAGGAAGTAACAAGCTAAATGAAAATTTAGTTTTACTATTTAGGAGTCTAAAATTATTATTCAAATTAGCTAAAGACTGCAAAATGTAAGAGTTATCAGATGGTCAAGAGCTGATAAGAGTGAGGAAATAGTTTCCAAGCTATTCTACTGTCTATTGGGCCTTCAAGGTATGCATGTTTCTATGTTCAGGGAACATAAATTTGAGACTGAGTAGCACGTGTTTCTATGTGGAAGACCTGTAGGCTCTAGTTGATTGGTAGTAGCCAGGCTTTGTAGCAGGTGCTGCTACATAGATTATTGCAAATTTAATTCCTGTTTCTATGATGCCAATGAGAAAACAAAGTACAATGAAGCTAAGCAGACCATGTCTGCCTGACTATATGTGTGCATATATATATATATATTCATTCTCTTGTTTACATTATGCTGCCATTCAATGAAAAATTTGGACACATTTAATCAACAAATGTTGCCATTTTACAAAATGAATATACCCATGTAGTCCTTTATACTTCCATCTTTTGCATTTTTAGGCATAGAAAAATGAGGTGTTTAAACTACATAATTGCTAAGGTCCCTGTCAGCAACATTCATCACTTCTAAATAAAGATATTGATTTGAATAGCTCCTGATGAATAAGGAACTAATTCTAACATGATTAGTGACTCCAGCTAAATTACCTTAGTGTTCAATAATTTCCCTTATGTTTTAAAAATAACACCAAAATAAGCAATGTTAACATCTAGCCACGAGGAATTGATAGTCATGATTCCTGATTTAATAATTATACAGCTTGATGTATATAATACGCGATGTAAGGAAGTACACAAAACCTCATCAGCTGGATAAAACTGGACATCAAATATTGTTTCCATATACTCATCTATATTATTTCCTTGACTTTAAGAAAATCTCCTCCCAAGTAATCCAGTATCTTGAAGCTCCTATTGTTCCAACTAATTTAACTGGCTATAGAGTATCCTCTGAACATCCTTCTTTTAAAAAGTATTTATTTACTTGAGAGTAAAGGAGAGACAGAGTGACAGAGACAGAGAGAGGGAGGGAGAGAGATGGAGAATGGGCATTCCAGGGCCTCCAGTCACTGCAAACTCAGACGCATGTGTCACCTTTGAGCAGCTGGCTTATGTGGGTACTGATTACTTAAACCCGGGTCCTTAGACTTCACAAGCAAGTGATTTAACCACTAAGCCATCTCACCAACCCATTGTCCTTCTTTTCCCTAGGGAATTTCTGTCTTGGGAAATTGCAGCTCGCTAATGCTCAGCTTTAAATCCCAGGCTCTTGAAGGCAGATTATAGGTCTACACAAAATCTAGCTTTGAATGATCGATATTAGATCAATAATTCCCGAAAATCACAGTCACCAAATATCCATTCATTCCTACTCTGAAGTAATTAATAGACATTTCTAATCATGGGTTGCAATTTGTACTCCACCCTACTCCAATAGAGCGAGGCTTATCCTAAGGCTTTTATGTTCATTTTCATACTGCCAAAAAGGTATTTGTAATAGTGAAAAATGTTAACATTGTTTGTATTCTCTTATGCACTGCTTTTGCCCAATACTGGTCAGTTTGGTTTTTAAATACATTTTTTAAAAGCCCATGGCATTGGTTAATATACTTGGGAGCGGAAAATGACTTTAGGCATCGAATTTATGTCTTTCATTTCACAAATGAATAAACACAAGCACACCAAAGTCCTGTTGCTTTACTAAGACTACATGGCTAGCTTCTCTCTGAACTTAACAACAACCAATGCCTACTTACCCTAAGCAGCTATTTGGCCAGATGTAAACAAGGAAGAGACATTCTATCTTCTGGTCTATCCTATCTATGTCTCAAACTGACAGACATGATCCCAATGATTCATTATGAGGTCCTGTCCCCGCAAAGGCATGTAATTTAGATACACAAAATATGTTACCATGTGCCTTATATGGTAGTTGGCTTTGCAGGCAAGTGTCTTAACTGTTAAGCCATCTCTCCAGCCTGGGTGCAATTTTTAAACGTAGAGGAGGATGAATCAGGAGGTATGAATTTGACCCAAAAGCATTCCAGAAAAAAGAAGAGAAAAAAAATCATAGGAGAAAATTATTAAAAAAAAACACAAGGAAACAATTTGGTAGCAAATAGTAAAGAGTTTCAGACAAAAATTACTTAAATGATACTCAGTAAAATGAATGTTAAAAGCTCTCACTTGGGCGGATCATCAAATTTAGAATTTCATGACAATCCTTAATGCCTTCATAGATTAAATCACATTCAAAGTGTATTATTCAACTATATATTTTTATGGCAGCACACCTGAGATAATTAATAAGGAAAAATGTTTGGTTTGATTCATTGTGTCAGAGGTTCCTGCCAATGGTCATTTGGCCCCATTACTTCAGGCCTGAGACAGCAGAGAAAATCAAGCTTGGCAAAATCTGCATAGCAAAGGAGATTACTCATCTCATGGTGGCAAGAGGAAGTGCAGATGGTAGGCTCCCAATATTCCCTTCTAAGGGGGTACAAGGAAGTAAACCAAGATAGACAATGTAAAACAGAAGAAACAAGGGTTCAACATGGAAGAGAGTTGAATCTCAGGAGAATAACTAAAATGAGTCCAGACAGCAGTCATGTAGCCAGAGTCAAGAATAGTATGGGGCCGGGCGTGGTGGTGCACGCCTTTAATCCCAGCACTTGGGAGGCAGAGGTAGGAGGATCGCCATGAGTTTGAGGCTACCCTGAGACTACATAGTTAATTCCAGGTCAGCCTGGGCTAGAGTGAGACCCTATCTCGAAAAACCAAAAAAAAAAAAAAAAAAAAAAAAAAAAAAAAGAATAGTATGGGATATGAGAATATTTCCACTCATATGGAAAATAAGATGCAGATGGGTTTATGAAATTATTTATAGACTGCAGAAGTGAAATAATGGAGGAAAATTCGATGAAATGGTTGGAGGCAAAAACTGCAAATTATTTAAGAATGTTAGCACTGCAACACTTGACTTGGTAGAGAAAAGCACACATTCTGTGTGAAACTACTTTACACATTATTGTAGTGTAATTAGAAGAGAAGTGAGGATGTGGTAGTGTGAGAAACTCTCATCATTTACAACCACAGGTTACAGATGATATTGGAAATTAATCAATCACACCACAGCATCTTGGCATACTAACTAGAAATATAACTGCAAAGACCAGAGGAAACAGTTCAAATAACTCAAAGTAGACACCTTTGAGCAAATGGACAGTAACAAGGGAGTACAGGGCTTCTGTTTTATGCTATATTATAATTTTGTAGAAATATACAAATTTTCAAGTGAGCATTTATCATTTTATAAAAGTAAAAATTAATTTTAAAAAGCTATACAGCAGTTGAGATCATATTCTGTATCATATACTGATCATATACTGTAAGGCCATAGGAACATGTGTTTTCAAATTATCCCAAGTACCCAAGATGCCAACTCAACTATAGGCTGACCTTGAGCATATTATAATATGGCAGCCAATGTTTCCCCCCTCTCTCATTTGGAATAATTAACAGCCATTAAATATTCATTAAAGTTACAGAGCAGCAGCTGGAAGACGCATGAGCAGTATCCTGGGAACTACACCATCCTTAGAACTTCTAATCGCTTCCTAAATACACGTACTAGGTACCTGGAGACCAGACCACATAGTTGTAGTAACTACCAAAGGTAATTCATTAGCATTAAGTAAGAACTTAATTTCCCACTAACATCAAAAACCTGAATGAGCTTTAAGTAAGATATTCTTTTAAAAGTAAGCCACAAAGAGTCTTGTACTTAAAATGAATTTAAAAGAAGAAAATTTTGTTTACTGCTTACGTTTTAAGTTTTTGTTGATGAAATATAAAATGCTCAAAATCTCTTAGGTTCTCATGCATGCAGTGTTGACACAAAAACGTGCAAAGATATTTCACAATGTGGAAGTTTTCAATCTGTGTCACTTGGAGGTTGCATGGAAGAAGTGGTGTTCATCTTTCCTGCAGATAAGCTGTGGTTTTGTCTTTGTAAATCAGCTCTGCCATAGCCAGGCAAGATGTCAGCACCAGCAATTCTGGCTGCTATGGCTGAACGCCATGAGCCCCTGTGTGCTGCTACTTTCACACTTTTACATTCCCCTACAGAGAAGGGTGTCACAACATTTTAAATTATTAACATTAGCCAGGGCCATAGAGTGGTTCAGAGTACTTATAATAGTGCACACACAATGACATTTGTAAAGAAGAAAAATGGATAACTTAGTATCAGGACAAGAAAATTTTGCAAAGTGTAATTATAGCAGCAGGGAAGACATCTGTATATATGCCCTCGCTTCCATAAATAACCTACCCCAATGCATTGTCAAAATGAGAGGTTTACCTTAAAGGAGAGGGAAGAATGGTGGTGTGTGTGAGGGGGAATATAAAAGAATGAGGCTTTTTAAAAAGTTGAATACAGGAGACCGGGCATGATGGTGCAAACCTTTAATCCCAGCACTCACTCAGGAGGCAGAGTTAGGCAGATTGCTGTGAGTTCAAGGCCAGCCTGAGACTACATGGTGAATTCCAAGTCAGCCTGGGTTAGTGTGAGACCCTACCTCAACAAACAAATTTAATACAAACAATAGGCTTTTTTATATATTCATTTTGTGTGTGTGTGTGTGTGTGTGTGTGTGTGTGTATGAGAGAGAGAGAGAGAGAGAGAGAGAGAGAGAGAGAGAGAGAGAGGAGGAGAGAGAATATGGGCACATCAGGGCCTTTTGCACTGTAAACAAACTCCAGACACATATGCCACTGTAAGCATATGTCTTTCCATGGGTACTGGGGAACTGAACCTAGAGTAGCAGGTTTTGCAAGCAAGCATTTTTAATAACTACTGAGTCACTTCTCCAGCCCCAAGAACTAGATATTAAATTAGAAGATGCTAAATAAGATAGAGGTAGTCAAATGAAAGAAATTAAATACAAGGATTACCTTCTCATATACATTTTAATACAGAGTATATGTATTCTACTTGAAGATAAAATCCCTAGTCTTGGGCTGGAGAGATGGCTTAATAGTTAAGGTGTTTGCCTGTGAAGCCTAAGGACCTAGGTTTGATTCCCCAGTAGCCACCTAAGTCAGATGTACAAGGGGTGCATGCTTCTGGAGTTTCTTTGCAGTGGCTGGAGGCCCTGGCATGCCCATTTTCTTTCTGCCTCTCTTTCAAATATATAAAGAAAGGAAAAAAGTGAAAAAAAAATTACAAAAAATATCCCTAGTCTTTTAAGTCCAGCTAGCAAACTTCAAAATATTCAGGTGAAGGGAAATCAAACACTTTCTGGATCCAATCCAATCTCTCAAACAAACTAGGCAAAAAGAATGTGAGATAAGAAAACAACTTTCCAAAGAAAACAGAATGAAAGACCAGTTGTGTTCTGCTAAAGAGAAGTTTTGTTATCAAATATAAAAGGCAGAAAAGACTTGCTAACATTTTTTAAACAAATACAGCCAATGCTTCTTGGTAACAGGATGCATTTGGAAAAAACAGTACTCTTTGGTAAAAAGGAAAATTCCAAATACACCTTGCTGGCCTGTTCAAAGGAGTAAGGAAGTTATATTTCCAGTGAAATGATCATGCTTATATATTCTTTTTTTTTTTTTTTTTTTTTTTTTTTTTTTTTTTTTTTCAAGATAGGGTCTCTCTCTAGCCCAGGCTGATCTGGAATTCACTATTCACTATTCAGGGTGGCCTTGAACTCACAGGGATCCTCCTACCTCTGCCTCCTTCGAGTGCTGGGATTTAAAGGCGTGAACTACCATGCCTGGCTTAAATATTCCACATTTTAAGACTATCAAATTGTTGGGTAAAGTCCAGAAAAAGCAAAATCGGGGGGTGGGGGGAAGAACTTAAGTTGCAATTTTATGGACCAAGTACTATATTCAAAACTTTGAGGGGCTGGAGAGATGGCTTAGCAGGTTAAGGCGCTTGCCTGCTAAGCCTAAGGACCCATGTTTGACTCTCCAGATCCCACATAAGCCAGATGCACAAGGTGACACAGGTGTGCAAAGGTCACACATGCACACAAGATGGTGCATGCATCTGAAGTTTGATTGCATAATAAAACATTTTTTTAAATAGATTAAAAAAACTATGGGAATAATTTTGGCTTGAGGAAAAAAGTCTATGGTTCATCATTTTTTTTAATTATTATTTTTTATTTATTTGAGAGACAAAGAAAGAGGCAGATAGAAAGAAAAAGAACTGGTATGCCAGGGCCTCTGGCCACTGCTAACAAATTCCAGATGCATACCCCACCTTGTCCATCTGGCTTACTTGGGTCATGGGGAATCAAATCCAGGTCCTTTTTTTTTGCAGGCAAGCACCTAAACGCTAAGCCATTTCTCCAGCCCAATCATCAATTTTTAATCTTCACGTCTAAACAGAACAAAAGTGAATCAATACCTTCACTTGAGTAAGACTTAAACATTTAAGGGAAAAAAGCAATTCAACAATAAAACAGGCTAATGGGAGGTTGTGGAATGACTGGAATGTGTCAGTTGTCAATATGAGATAGGTTCTTCAGTATGTACCTGCTGTTTGCTCACTGAACCAATAAGTGTTTTTTAAGTTCTGTTTCATTTTCAGAGTAGTGTGGCAGTCACTGAGTTTGTACTTCAAGTTCAAAAACTGCTCTCTCATGCTGTTGTTTTTTAGTGAAGACCTTACACACATTAGGCATACATTCTACCATTCAGCTACATCCCAGCCACTCCAATTTTATTAATTACTAGTTAATAGTATTGCCTCCTTAGATTTTAACAATGAAAGCTTTGTTACTTTGGCACCCTGGGATAATATAGCAAACAGCTGGCCAAATACATAGCCTAATCAGTAACTGCTAAGAAAAGATGAGGCTCCAAATTCACACATAAGAAATTTAAGAATTAGAATTATACATGGGAGGGGTAGTTTTTAAAGAATCAGGCTTAGGCAGAACAGTTAAAAATATATTTCAATGTAACTTTTGGTCCTTTTTGCTAAGGAAAAATAGAACTGACTATAAACAAGGATAGCAAATGACAGATATATTTGGGTAAGCACTAAGCAAGAAGTACTTTAGTGGTTGTCTTATTTTACACCTTTGAAGTAGGTACAATTTTCTCTATTTACACTACAATAACTGTAAATAGAAATCATTTTCATTTTAGGTTTAGGGATGAGGAAACTGAGACAGAAAAATACTTTTGTGTTAAGTCCAAAAGTTATAGGCAGCCTAAGAAGAAACTGAGCTTGCACCTATCTGAAGACTATACTTTGGGTACCATAGTTGTTTTACAGGTTAAAAAATTTAAGGACTTCATCATTTCTCATGAATTTCTTTAAAAAAATATTTACTTATGAGAAAGAGGGATTAGAGAGAGACAGAATTGGTATGCCAAGGCTTCTAGCCACTGCAATGCGCCACTTTGTGCATCCAGCTTACATGGGTACTGAGAATTGAACCTGAGTCCTTTGGTTTTGCAAGCCTTTCCTGCAAAACCATCTCTCCAGCCCCTTCCCAAGAATTTCTAATGCTTACTGTTGTCTCTGTGTTTCCTACTTAGAAAAGTTACATTTTAAGTAAGGGAAACTGCTTTTCCTCCTAGGTTTATTTTGTTAGCTCTGTAATGCAAAGCAATTCCAGGTTTACATTTCTAAATCTAATTATTTTATAAATAATGCTGACGCTTTTTAAAATTTCCTTCCCAACATTACTAATCAAGTTTAACTTTAAAATGCCTATATATTATGTGAAGATTCCTAAGGGCATATACTCTGATTTTCCTTTTATTTGTGATCGAGTGGTGGAGATAAAGAATGGGTTGTGCCATGGCCTTCTGCTGCTGCCAATGAAATCCAGACCCATGTTCCACTTTGTGTCTCTGGTTTTATGTAGATAATAGGGAACTGAACCCAAGTCATCAGGCTTTACAAGCAAGCGCCTTTAACTGCTGAGCCATCTCTCCAGCCATATAATCCTTTCAGATTTAATTCTGCTTACCCAGTTTCATTAAGGGAAGCTTTAATTTTAAAATTTTGTATTTTCAATAAAGGCTTATCAATTTGTTTAGAGATTTCTATTGGGTGCTAATAGGCATGCTAGCATCAGACAGTTTTAGTAAAGATTGTTTTGTAGTGTATGCCTTACGTTTAACATGCGTGTTTTGTCACTTTTATTAGGCTTAATGTGGAGAGCAGATGCATTATATATAATTCACAGCAGTCTGGTTTACTTTCACACACCAAAACTTCCATTTTCAACAGTTTATCATTTACTCAACAAAGTACTTTACCTTAATTCCTAACATTTCAAACATGTTAGCTAAAAATTCTCTAGATTTACTTCCAAGGATTAAGCCAGATAAGTTATTTTCCTAACATCCCAAAATGCACTCATTTCTGCTAAACAGAAAGGGCCTTTTAAATTTCAGATAAAAATGGGAGAGGAGGACTGGAGAGATGGCTTAGCGATTAAGGCACTTGCCTGCAAAGCCAAAGGACCCAGGTTCAATTCCCCAGGACCCACATAAGCCAGATGCACAAGGTGGCACATGCATTTGGAATTCGTTTGCAGCAGCTGGATGTCCTGGCATGCCCATTCTCTCTCTCTTTACCTCTCTCTCCCTCTCTCAAATAAATAAATAAATAAATAAATAAAAGTAAATTTAGAAAAAAAAATGGGAGAGGATTCACAAGAAAAAATACGGAATGCAGGGCCCTTAAAAAGAATTTGAATTGGTTTGCAAGTTTGCCACGGGATCCTCCGGGGGACCTCTTTCTGACATCCATCAGGATGTCTTTCACATCCCCGGGAAAGGCCTGCTCGGCGCTCGGAAGAAGTCGGGACCAAGCGTGAGAAAGTTCGGGCGTCGGAAGTTCCACCCGACATCGCCAGGAGCTCCCCGCGCTGCGCGTCTCCTCCTCCGGCTTTCACCTTTCCAGACCTTTCCGACAGTCCACTTCCGTGCCGGAGCTACAGGGTCTCCGGGAAGGAGGCCGCGGGCCGCCAAGGACGCTCCGCACAGGTGACACCCACAGAAGGGAGACCGCCGCTACGCCCCACCCGTCGGACCCGCCACGCCGAGCACCGCTGCGCTCCCAACAGCCTCACCCGGAAGGGGGCGGAGCCTGGGGCCGGGCGCGTCCAGACGGGCTGCAAGCGGAGGGGGATCCGAGCCGTGTTTCCGGCGCGCTTCCCACCCCCCCCCGCGTCCTGAGTCCTATGGTTTCTCCCGCCCCCGCGGCCATGTTGGATTGTGCAGCCGCTGCCGCGGGAGCGCTGGAGGCGGAGTTGGGAGTTTAGCGCAGCCTCCCGAGCGCTGGGGCCACGATCGTCTGGCCCGAGCCGAGCCGAGCCAAGCCGAGCGGAGCCGAAGCCGGGCGGGAGCCGAGAGCTTGCTTCCCTGTGTGAGCGCGGCCTGCCGTCAGCGCCCGCCGAGCTGCGAGATGCTGCTGCGCCCGTGACTCCCGTGGGCCCGCCCCTGTCACCGAGTCGGGGGGAGCCGAGCCGTTCGCCCCAGGAGACGGCCCCCGCATTCGCCAGCCCGCCGAGGACACCATGAGCTCCGGCCAGCAGCCGCCGCCCCCGCGGAGGGTCACCAACGTGGGCTCCCTGCTGCTCACCCCGCAGGAGAACGAGTCGCTCTTCTCCTTCCTCGGCAAGAAATGTGTGGTCAGTAGCCGAGACCCCTGCTCGCCATCCCCGACGTTCCCTTCGCGGCCTGGGACGGGGAGGGACGGACGGAGGGAGGGAGGAAGCCGGCGGCGATGGCGGAGCGCGGAGGGTCCGCCTGTCCCCCGGCCCCGGCCTGGCCTCCCCCCGGCCCCGGCCCCGCGGCGCTGCCCTCGCTGCTTCCCGGGAGGGCGCGGACCCGGGCGGCCGGACGTCGCCTCCCCGAGCTGCTGAGGCTGGAGAACAAGGGAGTTGTCACCTCGGCAGGCCTGCCCCGCAGCCCAGCTGGGCCCCGCCGGGCCGGGCCAGTGCCCCTGGCTGCTTGGTTCAAACTTTTACTCTTTGAACACAAGGGTTATTTTTCTTCTCGCATGAGCCGCACAACCCCAGAACTGGACCCCCAACACTGGCCTTTGCTTCTTCACTTCCTACTTCTGGATCTGGGTTGTCTTCCTTAACAATGCCGGAGATTTCTGGAGTGAATAGATGGGTGGTGGTGGTGGGGGGGGAGCAACGCAGAGGATTTTTAATCCTCCTTTTAGTATTCCAGGAAGAAATGAAGTGCGGGTTCCTGGACACACACACACTGGTTTAGAGCAAGGGCAGGGGATGCTCCCGTTTCCCACTGCAGAGACACAGGGTTTATTTCTCCAGCAATCACGCCTAGGCCTGGTTTCTGCTCTTCTCTCCACTGATTTTTTTTTTTTTTAATTTTTTTTTTGTTTGCATTGATGGGAGGGTGTGCTGCTCTCCCCGCAGTTCATGGTCTTTGGAGCCAAGAACGATTCTTCGATTGGTGCTGTGCTGCTTGGGAGCCAGCAGTTCTGCTGTGGGAAGAAGGGGAATGGGTGTTGTTGACGGAAGCATTCATTACATTGGCTGCTGGCACTTCTGGGGGTGGGGAGGTTCTGCTCCGTGGTGTAGGCCTTGTCGGGATCCTACCGAGGTGACTGAGTTGAACTGGGGTGTGTGGAAATGCTAGCGGACTGTTTGTCCTCTCTCCTTGCAAAGCAGCACCTGCACCGAAGTCTCAGCACAGCAGTACCATTTTATAACTTTCCTTAGCAATGTTAGCTATGTCAAACCAGAGACCAGCTGCTTGTTTCAGATGTGAAGATTAGACAATTTCTGGAAAGTTACAAAATTAATTGTTAACTTTATTGGAGTCTATTGACTCTCTCTTACTGGAGACAAAATCATTCCAAATCATCATCATATGTGTTTCTTGCTTAAGAATTGCTTTGACTTTAAGGAATCTTGAATTTGTTGCTTAGAAGTGTGAAACGAAAAAGTGGCTGGAAAATTAGAATTTGGGAAAAAAAAAAACTTTAAGGATACCCAAGGCCCTACCTCCTACACACAGTTCTTTTTAAACAAATGAGAAAACTGAGCTAGTGAGCCCCAAACCACACAGCAATTTAGTAAGGTAACTGGAACTGGAAAACCAGGACTCCTGATGCCCAGTCCCTTGTACTTTCCACTACATCATGTTGTTTCAGAAGGGTTTTTTTTTTTGAAATGTAAAGAGTCAGTTTTGCTGATTCATTACATTTACTATACAATAACAAATGAAGTGGCTTACTATGTTCACATACCAGACCCATGAACTTTAGGCATGAAGGACGTTGCATTATGCACAAGCATGCTGATTGCTCTGTGCTTACCTGTAGTGTTTACCAGTGGTTTCAAGGAAATGACAGCTGTGGGAGTTCTATTATGATAGACAAATACAGCATTGCTCACTGGTGAGCATAAGTGAATTGCTGAATAGGTTATGAGTATTCAGTGCTCAGTTTCTTTATGTCATCTATTATTAATCAACTTTACCTTTTGAATTTCAGTCATTTAAAACCATACTGTTGCAGTTGCCTGCTCTTGCAGGATGAAGTTTTTGTGAAGATTAACTGTAAAATTTGAACTCCTCAGTTTGATAGACGGTAAAGTGAGAATGGTATACAAATGTATTTATTTTTGGAGTAAACTTTTTCTCACCTTGTTGACTACATGGTCTTTTTGTAGTTGAAAACAATACTGAAATGCATTGCCTCATGAATCTAGCAGCACGTTCACAAATAAGATTTAAATGTATTAGGCCAGAGTACATTCAGCATTCTCTCTAAGAAGTCAAGAAATGACTCTCCTACAAAGGCGTGTTTTTGGTGTCTTGTCCTTGAACACGTAAGAATCAGAGGCAAAGAAATGTGGATTTGGAGAAATCTGTGGCTAGCGTGCTCCTTGCAGGCTCAAGATCAGCCATCCCACATAGGAAAAAAAAAAAGTCAAGAAATGATACAAGTAGTTAATAACACCAGTTCATTCATTCCTTTTCCATTGAACAAACATGCCTAGGGAACTGAATGTTGAGGTCAAAATCAAGGACAATGCCTACCTTCAGGGAGCATAGTATCTAGAGGGAAACAGCATGAGAACTGATGAGTGATGTGTGAAAGGCTGCAGGCCACTAGGGGAGGCACCACAACCTTCTAGTCAACTAATGTGACTTTAAACTCAAGGGCATTTTGGACAAGTTTTTCAACCTTCCTGTCCCTAGCCTTGGTTTTCTTACCTGTAAAATAGGGGTACTATCTCCTTATTGTATTGGTTAGGATTATGTATAAAGATATGGAAACTTTTTTTTAAATAAAGGTTTGTAGGATCAGAGAGCATGGTGGGAGAGGATGTGTAAAAGCTTTGCAGAATGGACAATACCTGAATATGTAAGAATAGCTAGGTTGATGAGAGGTATGAAATTGTTTGAAAAATTAGGAAAAGTTATTAATAGTTTGTTATAGAGCACTGTCTGCTTGGGTTGTCAGATTTATGCATGTGCTAGAGTCACTGTAGAACTGTATTAGAAATGTAAGTGGCTAGGTTCTGTTCCTAGCTAGTATTCAGACTTTGCTAGGTAGAAGCTTGCACATTTGAAGAACTGACATCTGCTGTTTTCTAATAGAACAATTTTGGAAAGGTCATATTGGAAACATTGGATATTACAATGGAAACAATAAGTTATCCTTTAATCTTTGGCTATAATTTTATGAGTTAAAGTTAAGTGAAAGCAAGTTATTGTACTACAGTGTTTCTTTGAACCTGAGGAATACCAAGGTACATTTCATACGTGTAAGAGGGAGGTACAGTTGAGGAAGTCTTATACTAGTTAGTGAGGAACCCAGGTTGGGTATGACTTTAGAAGGTATTAGGGAGACAGATGGAGTTGCTATAGAAGGTGGGCTGAGAATCATGAGAATGGAGACAAGGAGGTCATACAGATGTTTATACATGTCCACATGAATTACCATGAGGGCCTGAATTAAAGAAGTTCAGGGAAATTGAAGTTCAATTAAAAGACTTCAGGAGCTCCTTGCTGCTCTTAGATGAGGAATTGCAGGCATGACAAGCAGCGGCAGCAGAGTCTGCAGGAACAGATTTCAGTAATGGAAATATGTCCAGAGAAGGGATTGGTGATTGTCTTTGTGGGAAAGTGAAGCTTAAGTAAAACAGTTGTTGGGTTGGTGTTAACAAATAAGCTATAGGAATTGGGTTTCATTAAAATTACATATAAAATATTTTTACATGTTTCTGCTTTTACATGTTATCTAGTTCAGATACTATTCATTACCTTGCTAGTGTTTTCTTAGTATAAGAGAACATTTAAATTTTCATGAGATTCACACGTGAGGAAGCCAGGAGATGATGTAGGGGTGTCTTCCTTGGTTATTCTCCACCTTATTTTGAGCTCGCCTCATTCAGCCAGACTAGCAAACTCTAGGGATCCTCCTATCTTTGCCTCCTCACTGTTAGGTATAATGGCATGTGGCACGTTTTTATGTGGGTACTGCAGATCTGAACTCAGGGCCTTGTGCTTGCTGTGCAATAGGAACTATCTTCCAAGCTCATGTTAGTCAGCTTTTACCTTTATTTCCTTTAGTTCTTTTGTGCTTGTTTTAACCTACTCATTTTCATGAGCTGTTTCATTTGTTTCCTCACTTTGTGTACAGTTCTAGGAAAGATCTGACGCCTTAGTATTTTACTATAATTTTCATAATATCTCTTAGATGAGTGAGTACTCACTGACTGGATAATTATAATATCTCACTTGTCTCTTCCCTAGGAGCCTGTTCAGCATTTCTTACTATTTGATCAAATTACATTCATCTTCATAAAAGACAGATGTTATCTGGACTTCAGTCTTCATTAATTAGACCAAAATGATCTCAGCCTGCTGCTGAGCCAACATAGATGGTACCAGTAGCTAATCATTAGTTTTGTTTTAAAGCAGATGTTTTGGGTAGTAATTCTTAGGTTAGATATAGAGGGGGAAATATGCTTAGAGGAATCTTTCTGTTACGATGGCCTGAATTAAGGCATTATCAGTGGGAAGTCAGGGCTGGGAATGTATTTCACCTTGAGTGATGATGAGAGACTTGGAATTTACAGAGATGAAAAGTGCCCTCTTGTCTGATAGGAAGAACATGAGCACAAAGGTGTGTGTAACACAGGGTGGGTTGTGTAAGCACTGCGGAAGGCTTGACAGAATCCAAAGGGCTGAGTTATAAATCCTGTTTCTGGTCATTAGAACTGTAATATACGTACATTTCTCAACCCCTATGAGACCTAGTGTCTAGATTTGTAAATTGAGCTTAGTAAGAGATTTTAAAAAATAATACACAAAGGGTTTAAGAGCGTCTGACACCTATAAATTACTCTAGGAATTTGAGAAGCATGTGAAAAAAGTTGCTTTAATGTTATTCAGTACTAAGTTTAGAGTAACCATTGGCAGCAAGGAGATTTTAGAGTACATTTTAGAATAGGTAAATCAGTTCTAACAGTTATGTTTAACCTTAAGTATAAACTCTATAAATATGGACCAGCTTTTTTTGCTTTTTGTTTGTTTGTATATATGTGTGTTTGATGCATTTGTGTATTCGTGTGTGTGTGTGTGTGTGTGTGTGTGTATGTGTGTAGGTCAGAGATCATTGTCAAATGCGTCTTCAATCACTGTCCACCATATTTCTTTTGAGATAGTGTTTGTCCTTGAACCTGGAGCTCACCAATTTAGCTAGACGACAGCCAAGCTCTACAGGCCCCAGGAGTCCCATCTATCTCCCCTCCTCTGGGATTACAGGAATGTACTGCTAATGTGGGGATCTGAACTCAGTCCTCACGCTTGCATGGCAAGCATTGTGTCCCTGAGCTTCTCCCCAGACCTTGGACCAGCTTTTGGATAAGCTTCTTTGAGAAGTTCCTGAGCCTCTGAACCCGGTCTGTTATACCCATCCCTATCCTGCAGTTCTGCCACTCTTTTTCTTTTTAAATTTTTATTATTATTTTTTATTTATTTTTGGAGAGAGAGACAGAGAGAGATAGACAGAGAGGGAGACAGAGATGGGCGCGCCAGCAGTCTCTCAGCTGCTGTGAATGAAATCCAGATGTGTGCGCCCCCTTGTGGCCAAGTGTGGCATTGAGCCCTTGCGTCACTTTGCATCTGGCTAAACGTGGGACCTGGAGATTGGAACCGCTGGACATTGGAACCAGCGTTCTTAGGCTTAGCAGGCAGGTGCCTTAGCTGCTAAGCCATCTCTCCAGCCCAGTTCTGCCACTCTTTGACCATCTAGTTCTCTTTCTGTTGTGCAGTAGTATGGATTTTATTTAAAACATGCTTTTAAAGAAATTATCTTTTATTGAATGCAAAAAAGTGGTATTCATGAATGATGTCATATAATAAAAGCAAGGCATAACATGAAGTCCATTAGAATAATATAACAGGTTTGACTAGGAAATTCACTATTGCCAGTGTTTAGAATCTGAGACTAAGTGTTGGCTGAAATATGAAGAACTACATTCTATATGTGGGGTTTCTAAGCAACTTGCATCAAGCACATCAGTACTTTAGCCTTTGAAAGTATGCATTTTTTAAAGTATTTATTTATCTCAGAGAGAGAATGGACACCAGGGCTTCTAGCTGCTGTAAAAACTCCAGGTGCATGTGCCACTTTTTGTATCTGGCTTTATGTGGGTACTAAGGAATTAAACCTCGGTTGTTGAGCTAGCCATCTCTCCAACCCAAAAGCTTGTTTTTGTTTTTTTTTTTTTTTTTTTTTTTTTTTGTTGTTGTTGTTGTTTTTTTTAGATATAGTCTCATGTAGTCCAGGCTGGTCTCAAACTTGCAATGTAGCTCAGGCTGTCCATGAATTGCTTATCTCCTGCCTCCACTTCTAGAGTGTAGGGATGGCAGCAGTAATAAGATGTGCAGGAAGTTTATATTTAGTTATCATGATTGTTTAATTCAGTGTTGTTGGCTCTTAGGTTCCTTTGCCATACTAATTTTTTAGATGAGTTTTTAACTTGACAAAGACTTGCTGTAGATCTCTGTCTCTGTAAAACAGATTGTCATTAAAGCTCTACTCATGCAGGCAAAAAGGAAATAGAAAGGAGAAATTTGGGATATAAGAAAATGTTAAGGACTGAGGATATTGGAATGATCACAGGTCATATCACACTAACTTTAGAACAGTGAAAATTTATTTATAAAGTCTCTTTTTATCTTTCAATCAAAGCTAGCACTGGGTAGAGACAGAGTTGCTTATCAGACCTGTGGTTCTGAAATAAAAGTTTTGAATTTGTGCTGTCAGTATCCTTACATGCTATTGTTGTTGTGAAAGTTTGAGGGAATACAAAAATACTTCAAGATTTTCTCTGTAGTAAAGAAGCTCGGTGATTTGTATGAAGTTCATAAAGCAAATAAGAAGCCCAAATGATTTTCTTTGTCTTTTTCAATAAAATATCACTAGGTATCGAGTACTTATTAAAGACTTAACACTGTCTCAGTGGTGCTAAGGAATACTCCTCAGCTGACTACTGTGTACTTCGGAAAGACAAAAAAGAACTTGCACAAAGATACTTAGGACATGTCAGTATATGTTAGAGGGTTGCATTAGAGAGAGGAGAGAGATCTTGTTCATCTCGAATGTTAGCACCTTAGATAGTTAGGTTGGAACTTATATCAGGAACAAGGAAGTGATTATGCTCAGGAATAGGGAAATGTATAAGCAAAAACTTGAAGTAGAAGATGTGCATGGCTGGAGAGATGGCTTAGTGGTTAAAGCATTTGCCTGCAAAGCCAAGAGGCTCTGTTTCAATTCCCCAGGACCCTCATAAGCCAGATGCACAAGGTGGCGAATGCATCTGGAGTTCATTTGCAATGGCTAGAGGCCCTGGCGTGCTGATTCTCTCCTTTCCCCTCCTTCCTCCCTCCCTCTCTCTCTCTTTCTCTACTTCTTTCTCTCAAAAAAATAAAAATATTTAAAAACTTTTTTTTAGAACAAGAAGATGTGCATGGAATGTTTGGAGAGCAAATTGGCTGGAGTTAATGGCATTTGCTTGGAAAAATAGCTGTGAATTAGCAGGGTAAATTGAGGCCAATTTTTGGAAGACTTGACATTTCAGTTTAAGGATTGAACTTTTTGTGTGTGTGTGTGTGTGTGTGTGTGTGTGTGTGTGTGTGTGTGTGTGTTTTTTGAGGTAGGATCTCACTCTAGTTCAGGCTGACCTGGAATTCACTATATAGTCTCAGGTTGAACTCAAACTCAGCAGGATCCTCCTACCCTGCCTCTCAAGTGCTGGGATTAAAGACGTGTACCACCACGCCCAGCTAATGATTGAACTTTATTTTCCTGGATCCACTATGATATTTGATTGCAGAAATGGTAAGATAGGAAGGATCTAGAGATCAGGAAAACAGAAAGTTATTGCTTGGAATAGAGATAACTGGATAATGCTTTAAAGCTTATTGAACACTCTCTTTCATATCTGACTATTCCTGCCTGGCTAAGGAAGCCGATGTGTAGCAGTATGTGGTGGAAAACAAACCTCAAGTCCTTAGTGTTGGTGCTCGTGGTGGATGGTGCTAGTCCCCCACAGCATTTCTTCATTTGAGTCCAGACAGGGTGTCTGAGTAACCAGCATTCCTACAGCAGCCACACCGATTATCTGAAGTTCACGATAGATGGACTCTACTTGCCCTTCCAAGGTTATATACTAGAAACTCTGAAGAAAAACTGGCAGCATTCAGTTGGCTGTGTGAATTTTAGATGACAAAAGAACCTCTTAATAGAAAGAGCTAAACCCCAGCACTTGTGAGTATGGAGACTCTGGAATCCTTTACATAGTGTGGATTACTGAAGTGTGGAAATGGAATTTGATCCCTGAAGGTGTCAGAATTATAGAGAGGGCAGGCTAGTCCGCGTTTGACTTGGCCAGCATATGAGAGGTACTTTTTGTATTACCTTTTACATTGCTGTGACAAAATACCTGACAGAACCAGTTTAAGGGAAAGTGGTTTGTTTGAGCTCACAGTTTGAGGCTACAGCCCATCACAGAGGGAGAGGGAGAAGGAGAGGGAGAGGGAGAAGGAGAGGGAGGGAGGCCTGGTGGAGAGAGCTGCCCTGGCTGTTATGTCAGGAGTGAAGTAGCTGGTTGCATTGAGTCTACACCAGGAAGCAGACAGGAGTGTGGGTGCTTAGCTCACTTTCCCTTCTTCCTTTTTATTCCATCTTGGACTCCAGCCCAAGGCATTCAGGGTGGGTCTTCCCTCCTTAGTTAATTAACCCTCTCTGGAAATGCCCTTACAGACATGCCCAGAAGTATGTTTCTCTAGTGATTGCAAATCTAGTCAAGTTGGTTAGTGGAGATGATTTTTCTTAAGGAGTTGAAGGGGTAGAGAGATGTTTTCTTTGATTTACCAGAACATTTTACAAAAAAAGAACATTTTGTTCTGTAGCTTAGCTTTTTCACTTGCATTATCTTCAGTATATTTCCTTGTCCACTATTGCATCAGCTTTATTCCTGCATTATGTTTATAAGTAATCTATTAGCTTCTACTGATGGACTCTGGGGGTATAACAAAGTGCCACAAACTAAATCATAAAAGCAGAAATTTATTCTCTCATTCCCTAGGTATCTTATTATTTTTAGTATTACTGATTCATATTTATGTTGGAAGACTACTTAATATAGGTAGCTGGTTAGATATTTGAAAAAAAATAATATAATTTTTCTAAGCAGTTTAGACTAACAGAAAACTTATACATCTGTACAGAGACCTCATGGATATATACTCCATCTTCCTTTCTCTTTTAGTTTCCCATATTAACATTATGCACAATTGTGATAAATGGTGAACCATTGTTGATATATTATTAGCTAATATTCACTTGTATAGGTTTAATTCTGCATTGGAAAGACTCAACAGGTTAAGATTTTCACAAATCAATTTTAGCCACTCGAATGGATTTGTGTTGTAGATCACTGTTTGCATTTGCAATTCTGTCCTGCCATAGTTGTACCTTGCCACTCTCTCCCATTTTTAAATTGTGTCTCATTGGGTTTTGAGAGTCCTCTCTCTGCTTGAGAGTTAAATCTTACCAGATTTGTGTTTTGCATTCTTTCTTTCACTCTGGGCCTTTTGTCATGCCAGTATTATAGTTTTAATTTTAATAAGATCCAAATTAGATACATAACATATTGTTATGTTTGTATATTTTTTTTAATGTGACCTGCAAGTTTTAGAGCTTTACACTTGACATTTATATTAGTGATCTGTTTGAGCTAATTTCCATCTGAATGTAAGTTCAGTGTCTAGGTTTGACTTTAAAACAATTTTACATGATAATACTGTTTTTACCACTTGATGTGATTATCTTTCCTCCCTTTTATTATATTTTCTCTGCTGGTAAAGATCACTTGACTCTATCAATCTTCTGAGCTTATTACTCTCTTCCAACTCTCTTCCACTGATCTTTTTTGCCTCTCTATCTACAGCATGGTTTATAAAACTCACCCCCTAGCTGGGTGTGGTGTCACACACCTTTAATCTCAGCACTTGGGAGGCAGAGATAGGAGGATCACTGAGTTCGAGGCCATCTTGAGACTACCTAGTAAATCTCAGGTCAGCGTAAGCTAGAGTGGGACCCTACCTCAAAAAAAAAAAAAAAAAAAAACCTCACCTCGTTAGGAATTATGAGGTAAAGTAGTATCCCTTCTTCTTACTCTTCAACACTGTCATGGGAATTCTGGATCTTTTTTTTTTTTCCATTTAAACTTTAGAATCAGTTTATCAATGCCCATAAAATCACATAGAATTTTAATTGGGGTTCTACTGAGCCTGTATATACATTTGGGTAAACTGACATACTAACTACTGAGTGTTTCCATTCATGAACATGAAAATGTCTTTGTTTTTATTGATACTTTTGAGTTCTTTCATCAAAATTTTGTAGTCATAGATCTTTGATCTTAGATTTATACCTAGGTTTCTCTCCCTTTGTTCTCCTCTCTCTTTCCTTCTCCCCTTCCTTTTTGGTGCTAAGTAGTATATATGCTTTAAGTTCGAATTCCACTTGTTCCATTGCTGGTGAATGGGAAAGCAGTTTGACTCTGTATATTAACTTCATGTCCTGTATTGCTATATTAGTTCCTGGAAATTAATTTTTGATATTTTTCTTTGATTATTTGGGATTTTTCTGCATTCAGAATTATGTCATCCGCCAAAAAAAGAGATAGTTTAATTTTTTTATTTGTGTTACCACGACTTCCAGAATGGTGTTGGGTAGTAGGGAGATGGCACATTCTTTCTGGTACATTCCTCCTTCCAATATTAAGGGAGAATGTATCTTAAGTTTTCATTACTAAATGGGCTCCTTAAAACATTTTTTATTGATGCAGTGCAAAGGATCAAATCCAGGGCCTCACACACATATTAGGCAAGTAAGTGCCCTACCACTGAGCTACATCTCCAGCCTAGCTGACTTACAGATACTCTTTGTATCTGTACTTGAGGAAGATCCCCTTTGTTCTATTCATATGATCATTCTTTGGCTCATTAATATGATGGGTTACGTTAGACAATTTTTTTTTTTTTTTTTTGGTTTTTCGAAGTAGGGTCTCACTCTGGCCCAGGCTCACCTGGAATTAACTATGTAGTCTCAGGGTGGCCTCAAACTCACGGCGATCCTCCTACCTCTGCCTCCCGAGTGCTGGGATTAAAGGCGTGCGCCACCACGCCCGGCTGACAATTTTTTGACTATTGAGCAAACCTTGCATACCTAGAATAAATTCCGCTTGGTTTTGATGTGTACATTTAAACATATATTGTTGAAGTTAATTTGCTAATAGTTTGTAGATTTTCAGTCTATTCATGAGAGATGTTGGTCTGTAAGTTTCCTTTTACTCCTTTGTCTGGTGTGGACATAAATGATGCTTGCCTCATAGAATAATGAAAAATTTCCCCTAGTTTTTATTTCTGGAAAAGACGGTGGCACATCTATGTCATATACTTCTTAAATGGTCAGTACATTTCTTCAAGAACATTGATTAGAGCTGGAGAGATGGCTTAGAGGTTAAGACACTTGCCTGTGAAGCCTAAGGACCCAGGTTAGATTCTCCAGGTCCCATGTAAACCAGATACACATGTTGGTGCATGCATCTGGAGATCGTTTGCAGTGGCTAGAGGCCCTGGCACGCCCATTCTCATTCTCTGTCTCTCTGTTCCCTTCTCTCTGTCTCTAATAAACAAATAACAATAAATCAGGAAAAAAATGTTTAAAAAACTTTTATAACTGTATATTTTTGGCACATTTGTCAAAAAGCAGAAGCCATGGTTATATATAGGCTTATCTCTTAATCTTCTATTATATTCCATTGACTGAAGTGAGAATCAGTTTCTGTGACATTGGTGGAGAGGGTCTCAACACAAGGGACAGACTTGCATCTTTTTCCTGACCAGCCTTAATTTTTTTTGAGAATTCATCTCAGTTTTAATTTAAAGGGGATTTTAAAAATATCTGATCATTTTTTATCAGCAAACATACCATTCTATTATATTGATCTTTAAAATTCTGAATCACATAAGTAGTTAAAGATATTTTATTCTAAGCACTGTTTGGATATGAATTTTTTTTGTCAGGGAGACTGAAGGAAATTATGTATTTCAAGCACATATTGGACTGAACCCAAGGAAGACACTTGAATATGTTAATTCATTTCCTCAGTACAACAATTTCAACTAAAATTGTTCCAAGTCAGTTGATTATGTCAGGAAGAAATGGACATGGACATGATAGGGGAAATGCGTTATGCAACTATAACTCCATAGTGAGAGTGATGCTGCAAATGTTAGCATTCACAAATATTAATTCAACAGTTATCGTCTTGTCAGAAATACATAGAATAATATGGAAAAAAAGTGGAAAAGCAAAATACTTATCTGTATGTTTATCATTGTAAAAGCTAAATAAATATGCTGGTGTCATCCAGGTTTTACTATTTAAAACAAGCAAACATAAAAAGAACATTGATTGGGCCTGTTTTCTGTTTTGGAAGGTTATTAGTTATAGATTCCAGTTCCCAATAGCATAGGCTATTCAAATATCTAATTTTGTGTGGGTTTAGATAGATTGTATCTTCCAAGAAGTTGGTCTATGTCATACAAATTATTAAATATGTAGCATAAAGTTATTCATAGTATTCCCTGTGCAGTAGTGTTAACTTTTCATCTCTTGGGTAAACAGTTTGTGGCCCCTTCCTTCTTTCTTGGCTAAAAGCTTAGCAATTTTATTGACCGGTTTTCATTTCTGTATTGAAATTACATTGACTTCTGCTGTAATCTTTTTGGTTAGTTGCTTTGTTTCTAACTACCTTTTCTTTTTCATTTTCTAAAGTATTAATGCTTGGACAATTGATTTTTAAGTTCTGCTTTGCTGCATCTCACACATTTTGATAGGTTATGTTTTCATTTAATTAAATATTTTTAATTTTCTCCTGAGACTTTTTTGACTCATGTGTTATTTAGAGATATTTTTACTCAATATTTTGGGTTTTTCCAGCTGTCTTTCTGTTCCTTCTCATTTAATTCTATTGTGGCCTGAGAGCATGCTTTGTATGATTTCTACATATTTCAGTTTGTTGGGTATGTGTTAAGGCTCAGAGTATGATCTGTCTTGATGATTGTCCCATGTGAATTTGAGAAGAATGTAATAATTGTTATTGCTAGATGGCATGCTTCATAAATGCCAGTGAGATCCAATTGATTCATGGTGCTTTTCAATTCAGCTGTATTTATACTGATTTCGGTCTGCCAGAGAGGGCTGTGAATGTCTTCAGTTGAAACACTCCATTCCTCTACAGTTGTCTTGGCAGTTGTGTGTGCTTTTGCTCCTGTTTTTTGGCCCTGTCCTTAGGTGAGTGTGCTTATTAAGGATTCTTTATCTTTTTGGAGGATTGACCCCTCTTGTTATGTAATACACCTAATCATTTTCTTACTTTGAAGCATGTTTGCTAGAAATTAATATAGCTACTTCACTGTGTTGCACTTAGGGGTAGCATGGTTCATTTTTTTTTTCCTGCCTGTTTGCATTTAGTTGATATAGGTGTCTTATAGACATCATATATTGGGTCTTTTAAAATCATCAGTTTTGGCCTGGAGAGATGGCTTATCAGTTAAGGCGCCTGCCTGCTAAGCCTAAGAACCCAGTTCCAATCTCCAGGTCCCATGTTTAGCCAGATGCAAAGTGATGCAAGGGCGCAATGCCGCACTTGCCCACAAGGGGGTGCACACATCTGGATTTTGTTCACAGCAGCTGAGAGACTGCTGACGCACCCATCTCTATCTGTCTTCTTCTCCCTCTCTCTCTGTCTCTCTGTCCAAAAATAAAAAAATTTTTTTTTTAAATCATCAGTTTTGCCAGGCATGGTGGCGCACGCTTTAATCCTAGCACTCGAGAGGTAGAGGTAGGAGGATTGCCATGTGTTCAAGGCCACCCTGAGACTACATAGTGAATTCCAGGTCAGCCTGAGCTAGAGCAGACCCTACCTGGAAAAACCAAAAAAAAAAAAAATCAGTTTTGATTGTTCTTGCCTTTTTTGTTTGTTTGTTTGTTTGTTTTTTAATGGTTTTTCCGAGGTAGGGTCTCACTCTAGTCCAGGCTGACCTGGAATTCACTATGTAGTCTCAGGGTGGCCTCGAACTCATGGCAATTCTACTACCTCTGCCTCAGGAGTTCGAGTGCTGGGATTAAAGGCATGCGCCACCACGGCCGGCAGTTCTTGTCTTTTAATCTGTGTACTCGGACCATTAAAATGCTAATAGAGTTGAATTAATACCTTTAATATTTGTAACTGTTCTGCTTTTTTTTACTCTGCTTTTTTTCAGCATCTTACTACATTTTGTCTGTTCTCTTAGCTGATCAATTTAAGATGGAGCACTACAGTGGATGGTCTCTTATTCATTTGGGTGATTTCCTTGTAGGATATTCTTATAGATTTCTGACAAGTTCAGCAGTTACTGTATAAATATGTGCCATTAATGTTGTGTTGGCTCCTTAATATGAAGCTGTGATCCTTCACAGTACATGATCATTCGGACCCTTTACTCAAGCAACTTTCCCGGGCCTTTCCCAGAAAGCACCTTCTGCAACCTCCATGTGGCTGCAGTCTGCATTGACAATATCTAAGTCCTGACGCAATGCTGTACTGCTTCATGGGTACTGGAGATACCACACAGTAGTCCTCATTTCTCTCTCCGCACCCAACCAGTATAATCTCACTTACTCAAACCTGTAAGCACTGAATATATTGCTTCTGCCCTCATCGGGTTAATATCTGTTTCATTTAGCATCTGTTTTCATTGCTTGTTTCATTGTTTTTTGAGTTTCTGACCTATATTATTTTCCTACTCTGAAGAAACTTTTAACCTTTTTGGCAAATTAGTTTTATTAGTAGCACATTCCCTCCATTTGTGTTTAAGAAACTAATTCTTACTTATTTTTGAAGGACAGTTTTGCTAGATACAGACTTGGTGGAGTTTTTAAAAAGTCCTTTATTCTCTTTTCTTACCGCTTACATGATTTCTGAAAAGAAGTTCAATGTAGTTCTTGTTTTTTTCCTTCATGAGAGAAGAAAATTTCTCTGATAGGAACTCTAAAACTTATTTTAAGGTCATTGAGTGAATTCTTGGAATTTGAACTTGTGTGAATGCACTTAGTGGTTATTATATTTTTCTTATTTTTGAGAAAGACCCAGGAAAGTTTGTTAAGCTTTTTACTTCTTTAATTAGGTATACTCTGCTCATAATTTCATATGAAAAGGACTCAGAGCTATGCTCATAATACATATCTAATCAGTGATTGTTGAATTTAACTCTCAGAAATCTGCTATTAGAATATATTGAAGTTAAAGAGCTAGTTCATGCATGCACTCCCATAGGTACTGCAATTAGTGCCACATTTTAAGCTAATTTTTTGATACTGTTGCATTCTTTACTGCGTGAGCTCAGACCAACCTGTTCATTTCTAAAAACAAGAATCTTCCACAGAGTGCTAGGAAACAGCTTAAAGTGATCCAAAAAATTATGTAATAACACAGCTGTGAGGGTTTGGAAGAAGCTCTGATAGCAGTCAAGTAACTTATTTAAAAAATAATTTCTTTCTCATTAAAACCAGAGTGGAGATTATTAAACATTGAATCTTGTGATGTCTTATCAGAGTCTGGTAGCCACTGTCCCTATGTGGCTGTTGAACAGTTGAAATGGGATTAAATCAAACTGAGATGTTCAGTATGAAATGCACATTGAATTTTTAAGACCTAATACAAACTGAATGCATAATATGTCATTATTAAAATTGACTGCATGTTAAAACGCTAGTATTTTATAAATTCAGTTAAGTAAAATATATTTAAATTAACGTAATTCTGTTTGCACAATTCTAAAAAGTTGTAATTGCTTACTTAGACTTTCATAGTTTGACTGGATATTGCAGACTCAGGCAGCTCACAAAATAAAGTAGAAATAATCTATAAACTCTTAATATCCAAAAGTAGTATTCATTAATATAGGTATCCAAATCTCTCCCAGGTTTTGTGTTGCATGATTAAATGATGACTGCCTACAAATGTATTTACCCCACAGACATACCCTATGGGCACATTCGTTCATTTTTTTGTGGACAATGCTTCATGTCAGAAGTATACCATTACCAATGGATATAATAAGTGGACTTACTGTTCCCGCAGGATGGGCAGATGTGCCCCCCTTCTCCCAATATAGTATTGTTGTGAGACCATACAGACACACATTCTGTCTATTTTCACAAACTTTTTATATTTTAAGTTGTTATGAGCCTAGGCTAGCCTTATATTTGCAACTCCAAGTTGCTGAAGTTACAGTTATATACCATCATACCCAGTGAGAGACCTGATTATTTTACAGTGATAATTTCCAAGAAATAGACTTGCTTAGTTAAAAGGTAAGAACTTTTCCAATTTGACTTTGCATTGCTAAATTGCAATACTTAATAATTTGTGCCTCTTACATTGATAATATGATGTATGTGATTTTTGAAAGTTCCTAAGTCACATGGAATATCAAGGATATATAAGTCACAACATGAGTTTTGTATTTAATGCCACTGAAATGTTGTACATTTTAAAATGTGAATCTTCTAAATGTTGGGCCTGACTTATTTTTCTAAGCCTTCTGAGAAACCACAGTTTTAAAATGAAAATGAACTAATGAGATTACTGGAGCAATGCACTCTTCAATCTTGTTTATTTCTTGTAAAGTGAACTATTATGTTTCTTTCCATATGAAGGAAGTAGTGTGGTTACAAAGATATTTATTGTTAACAAAAATTTATTTGAGGTGGGGCGGGGGAGAAGCAAATAGAGAGAATGAGCATGCCAAGGCTTCCAGCCATTGCAAACAAACTCCAGACACACACATCACCTTGTGCATTGTGCATCTGGCTTACTTAAGTACATACTGGGGAACTGAGCCTGGGTCTTTAGGCTTTGTAGTAAGCATCTTAATCACTGAGCCATCTCTGCAGCCCAGTAGTTTGCTTTTTTTTTTTTTTTTTTTTTTTTTTTTTTTTTTTTTTTTTTTTGGTTTGGCAAGGTAGGGTATCACTCTGGTCTAGGCTGACCTGGAATTCACTATGTAGTCTCAGGGTGGCCTTGAACTCTTGGCGATCCTCCTACCTCTGCCTCCCGAGTGCTGGGATTAAAGGCGTGCACCACCACACCTGGCTCTAGTTTGCTTTTTTTTTAAAAAAATTATTTATTTTTATTTATTTATTAGAGGGAGGGGAGGGAGGGAGAATATGGCTGTGCTAGGACCTCTAGCCAGTGCAAACAGATTCCAGAGGCACATGGCACCATATGCATCTGGCTTATGTGGGTTCTGGGGAATTAAACCTGGGTTATAAGGCTTCACAGACAAATAACCTTAATCACTAAGGCATCTCTCCGGCCCTACTTTGCTTTTTTAAATTTTTGTTTATTTTTATTTATTTATTTGAGACAGAGAAAGAGGCAGAGAGAGAGAAAAAGAGATAATGGGCCCATCAGGGCCTCCAGCCACTGCAAATGAATTCCAGATGCATGCACCACTTTGTGCTTACATGGGTACTAGGGAACCGAGCCTCAAACTGGGGTTCTTAGGCTTCACAGGCAACCACTTAACCACTATGCCATCTCTCCAACCCCCTAGTTTGCTTTTTATTTATTTATTTATTTGAGAGAGAGAGAGAGAGAAAGAGGCAGATAGAGAGAGAGAATGGGCACACTAGGACTCTAGCCACTGCAAATGAACTGTAGACACATACGCCCACTTGTGCATCTGGCTTAATTTAAAGAACTATGTAAAATATACAGATCTTAAATATTGACAAGTGATACACTGTAATACTACTTTCAAAATATTGTTAAACTGTCTCTAACACCCCAAACCTGTGTTCCTGTCCAATCTTTTTTTCTGTTTTTTTCCTCTTCCCTTCCCTCCTTTCCCTTTTGTCCTTGGCACTCTGATTTCTATAATGATGATCATTTTTGCCTATTTGAACCCTTTTCACCCAGCTGTTTTGAGATTCATCCGCGTCACAACATAGCCTTCCATTCTTTTTTATTGCTAGTACTATCCCACTGATGCGGAAAATTTGAATTGTTTATAGTTGTTGGCTAAGTTGTTTATAATTTTCTATATGTTATGAATATACACGTTTGTGTATAAACATATATTTTATTTCTTTTCAATAGAAACCTAGGAAAACAATTACATCTTCATAGGGTAGATGCATATATAGGAAACTGTCACTACCGGCCCTACCCATTTAGAACCTCCACCAGGTCCAGGTTATCTGTCTCTTCTCCAGCTTCTTGTATGGCTGTCTTTTACTTTGGACATCCGAGCACATTCTGACATTGTTCTCAGTGTTCCTTGGTGACTGATGGTGGTGTATACCCTATATGGTTAATGGCCGCTTTTGTATTTCTTTACGTGTAGACTATCTTTTTGTTTTCTGAGTTGTTTTGCTCATTTTGTTCAGTGGTTATTTACTGCTTATTAGTTAGTGTTTTTTGACAAACTCCTTATTTTGGACTCAAGGTTTTAGAAATGTGTACTTCTATTATTTTTTTGCCTATTTTAAAAATATTTATTTATTTATTTATTTATTTATTTATTTATTTATTTATTTATTTATTTATGAGAGGGAGAGAGAGGGAGAATGGGCACACCAGTGCCTACAACCACTGCAAACGAACTCCAGACACATGCACCACCTCGTGCATCTGGCTTACATGAGTCCTGGAGAATCAAACTGAGGTCCTTTGGCTTTGCCGGCAAGCACCTTAAACACTAAGCCATCTCTCCAGCCCCTCTTGCCTATTTTTTTAATAATACTTTTTGATGGGCTGATGATTGTGTGTGCGTGCGTGCAGGTACTCTTGCTGCTGCAAACAAGCACAGTTATTTATGGCACTTTTTACATCCTGTTTATGTAGATGGCTTGGAAATTGAACCCAGGATAACAGGCTTTGCAAGCAAAACTGCTGAGCCATCTTCCCAGCCTCATGATTTTGAAGTTTATAATTATTATTAAATTTCTTTTCTAGAAAATATTTGTTGAATTCTAAGACATTTTGGGCTTCAGCATCACAGTAGCAGTCTTTTCCTTCTATAAGCTTCATGCTTCTATTTTTTTATGTCCAGGTTTGTGGTTCATCTTTAATTTTTTATATAAAGTACAGAGAAGGGATCATATGAGATGATGATATGATTTTTTTTTATTGCAGGTTCATTTCTTTACATTTACTAATCCAGTACAGCATAAGTTTGTTAAAAAAATCTTCTTAACATTGGATTAACTTGGAGCCTTTTTCTTTAACTAATGATTCAAACTTGTCCCATAATTTGTGTTTGATCTTTATGTCAAGATAATATTTATTTGATTATTTTATTTAACATAAATCTTGAACATTATGGGAATGGTGAGTCAACTTTTTTCTGTTTAAAGTTGTTTTGGTAATTCTATGTCCTTTGAAGTTCCATCTAAATTTTAAAATAAGTTTCTCAAGCTTCTTGTAGAAAGTCAGCTGATGTTTGGCTTGTTATTTCACTAATCTGTTTATCAGCTTGGGGACAATAACTATTGTATTGAATTTTCTAACCCATGAATGTAACATCTCAATATTTAAGTATTTTTCTATGCTATTGTAGGTGGTACTTAACATTTTTTGTTAATGCTAATATTTAGATTAGACTATATACTGTCTTGACCTTGTTCATGTTTACCTAGCCAAATTCAGTGATTAGTTCTCATAGCTTTTTGTAGATTCTGATTTTTATCTACAAAGCAGTTTTACTTCTTTGATCTTTTTGACTTAATTTTGTTCCTGCCTTACTTCTCAGTCTTGAATTCTAATACAGTGTGGAATACACATGGTAAGAACAACAGCACATCCTAGACTTGTTCTTGATATAAGAGAAAGCATGATTTTTTTTCAGAGATGCTTCTATCAGATTGAGGAAGTTGTTCTCTATAGTTTGCTGAGAGCTTTTCTATTGAATGGACATTAAATTATGTCATTTAAAATTTCTGGGATAGAGAGCTATCTTTAAGGTGCTTGCCTGCAGTGTCTAAGGACCCAGGTTCAATTTCCCTAGAACCCACATAAACCAGATGCACATGGTGGTGCTTGCATCTGGAGTTCGTTTGCAATGGCTAGAGGCCATGGCGTGCCCATTCTCTCTCTCTCATAAATAAATAAAATATTAAAAAATAAAATTTCTGATATAATTGAAATGAACATACATTTTTTGTTTATGTGAAAAGTAAGATAATATTTGAAATGTTGTCAACTTGTTATTTCCAAGTTAAACCTTAAGTGGTTATGATTATCTTACTTTTCTTATGATTTGTTATATTTGACTTAATAGTTTGGATTTTTTTTACATCTGTTTTATGAGGGCTGTTAGTCTGAAATTTTTTTTAGGGTGTGAGTGTGTGTGTGTACATGTACACATGCATGCAGTAGCCAGAGGAGGACTTCAGGTGTCCTCCTCTGTTGCTCTGGTGCCTTATTTCCTTAATGAAGGATCTCATCATTCAGTCTGGAGCTCTCACAGAGCCTAGTAATCCTGTCTCCACCCCTAGGGTTACAGCAATGCAGCTGTTCTGAGCCTGGCTTTAAACTCAGGTCCTCATACAAGCCCGTGAAATCGTGTTTTCTTATAATATCTTTGCTATTCAACAGAGTTGTAATGGTATTTATGTTGGGTTTTTGAAAATACTCTTCAGTACTCTAGATAATTCATGTCTGTGAAGATACATGTTTGCTTTAAAACATCTGTTCATCTTCTTTGCATAGGAACAAAATTGATTTGTGGTTCTTACAGACTTAATGTTCAGTTAAAGGTTTTAATTTAGGGAAGGAACTGACCACCCACCACCAAAAACAACTTTAAAAGCTTGTGAGACAAAATACTTCATGTTGGGATAGAACAATGCTCAGCCTCATGGACTCACCAGTAAGGCAGATTTGAATTCTAGATCCTGTCCCATCAGTTGCTGCTTCGTTAGCAATGAACAGGTTATTAAATGTACATTGTAACTTTCTTATATATTATTTTATTCCTTCTGTGGCTGATAATTAAATGAGATTGATACATGTGTTCTATTCAAAATTGTTGATATTATTTCTATTTGGGATTCTGGTGATAAAGCAAGGCATTTAATTTTTCAAGAAAGCCATTTCATTTTTTTCTTAAAAAATACTGTTCCATTACAAGTGTACAGTCTATATAAATTGCATGTTTTGTGGAGCTGGGAATATATCTCAGTGATAGAGCACTTCCTAGTATACTTAAGACCCTAAGAACAATCCCTAGATGGTCCTCACCCTTTTGCATTTACTTCCTACCTCTCTTTAATGATTAGCACCTTGAATTTAAAAGTCCTGCCCTTAGATTTTCTTAGCACAGCAATGATGAACTTGAAATTTACTGAGCAATTAACTAGGGTATTGGATTTTTTATGCAGTGCATGCACAACAATTATATAAAGAAGGGACACCATCTATTTTTATGAGCTGACTTGAAAACCACAAATTATTGTTCAGTTAACTAAATGCACTGATTTCCTGTGCTGGAGCTCCTGTACTTACTGCCTTGCTGTGTTTGGAAAAGTTAGTGGATGAATTACATTATCTTTAAAAATGTAGTTGACTTTGGTGTGCTTTTTTGTTTTTCCAAAACTCTTACCACTTCCCTCAGGGAAGCAAATTTTGTGGGGTTTATGGCATTTAAAATATTCAGAATGGGGATAAATTAACCGAGGTTTTTCACTATATTAAATAGACTTGTGGTTGGTTGAACATATGAAGAAGATAATTATTATTCTGCTAAATGTAATTTTAATAGCAAAGACTGGTGGATTCTACCACTCTGAAAATTTACTAAGATAATTGTGTGTGTGTCTGTGTGTGTGTGTAAGGGTAATTGACATGAGTTTAAGAAATGCAACTTTTGAATTCAATTCAGCAAATGAATGAGTGAAAAAATGTAAATAGAATACTATACTAGAGGCTTAACAGTACATGATTAAAGAGTCACCCTTGCCTTTTGAAAGTGTTTTTTGTATTTCTGAAGCTGATCCTACATGGAAACCTATAACACATCATTCAATGGTGAGTGCCTCACAAAATATATAATAAAGGTTACAAGAATCCCCAGAGGAAGTATTTACTTGAAGAATCTGAGAGAAACTTAAGAGGGTGATACTTGAACAACCTGTATTGAGTTTGAAAATTTTTCAACATGATACTATGGCCGAGCAAAATCTCTAACTGCTGGGATTAAAGGCATACTCCACACTTAGGGTAACCTTATTGTTACCAAATAGGAACATGTTGTGTTTTTGAACATAGGTTTATATGTTAAAAGGTAATAAGCAAAAATAATTCATGAAAGAGAATAAAATAGAGGCAGTGTGACACTTCAAAGGTTACCTCGATACCTCAAAAACAAGTATGCGTTTCAGATCTCATTGACATGGTTGTATACAATAGCATTACATGTGATGAAGAGGTGTTTGTTTTTTCTTTGTCAATTTCTATGAAGAATTCAAAAGCTTAAGAATATGTATATGAGACACATATTTCAAAATGTATATTGTTTGTTAAGGTCTTTGTACAGAAAGTAAAATTAATTTTGGATGGCTTAAGCAAAAAAGGAATTTATTGGCTACTAGAAGTTTCAGGGAATCCAAGACAATTGAACAGGGTAGCCTCAGGAACAACAGGAGTGAGAGGACCTTTTCTAAATCCCATACATCTCTTCCTGCAGCCCATCCATCCATGCTAGAATTCTAAGTTCCTGGGAGGCACTCTGAACTGAATGGATTGTGTTAGCAAAGGTGTCTGTTGCAGGAGGCAGTGAGTCTTTAACATTGACACATCAGGATGATGGAACAAAGCCGCACCTGGGAAGTAGGTTTATCATGTGTAGGTGAGCTAGTGAAAATTCTGTTCAGGTGTAGTACCTGATTATTAATTTAGTCTCTCACTGACCTATACTTGTTTTCTGCTATGGTCCAAAATATGTACTGTGCCGTACTGAAGTGCTTTCTGTTTACAGCTTGACCACAGGTTTCCAGAAAATAGAGGTGCATGGGCATTTTATTGTTTGGGGGAACTTAGGGTTTGGGTCTTTTTTTGGTGGTGGTTTGTTTTTGTTTGGTTTGGGTTATGGTTCTCTTTGAGTTAGACAGCTTGCTGGGGGGATAAAGAAATACTAGTCTTCTAAGTACTAATTTCTATTTCCTAGCAAATATAAGCTTAACATGATTTATAGCAACTGCTAAATCTAATAATTGAATATTGTGATTAATACTTAATCACCATGTACAATGCCAAACCATGTTATAAACACATTATGTGTGTTATTTCACTTAACGTAATAGTTGTTTAAGGAAATATTTGGGACATTTACATGTATTGACTAGAAAAGTTAATATTACTATCCCCATTTGACAGATTGCTTAAAATCACAGATAATGTAAATGAGACCTCTCCTGAAGTCTGCTTTCAAAGTCACCTTACTGATCTTCCTGGGACATTCATGCTGCTCTGTGCTCAGCTTGCCTTAGCTCAGGGCTCACTTTTCATTCCTCCCAGGTAGTAGTCATTTTATTTGAGTATATCAGAGTTTCTTATAATTATTTTTTAAACATATTTCCTTTAGTAGTTTATTAACTGTTTTTGAGATAGGAATTGTTTATTAATTATCTGTATAATTTTATATATGTATAATATTTATTTAGATGAATTAATATCTTGTTAAAATTTAACGTGACAAGCTTTTCTCAGTACATGATTTTGTTAATTCTTTTTATTATGCACATTGCTTTGAATAATGATTATAATGACCTTTTCTTGATCTTATACATTTTCTTACTATAAAAATGCACTTGTATAAGATCTTTTTCCTGGTGCTTTCCAGAGTATTATTACTGGACTGTCCAGTAAAACTCTTTATGTTACTGTCCCATATAGTAGTTGTAGTTATTGAGCACTTGGGCTAGTATGAAGCGGAACTGGATTTTAATATTACCTAAATTTGAAATAGCAATGTGTGGAGCTGGTGACAACTTTGTTAGGACATACAGCTCAGAGAGCAGAAAGGTGTTCAGAATCTATCGTGATCATTCCTCCTCCAGCCACACTGATCCCCTGGGCTTACCTGGAGAGAAAAGTAATGTTGTAAAAGGTCCCATTCAGAGTGACATAGCTTCTAAGTAATTTATACATGTTAGAAATTTAAATGCTGAATATTTAAGTTTCTAAATCTGTATATGGGATTGAAAGGTTCCTCTTTGTGCTTAAATAGATCATCCTCCTATGCTTTTTATGCTTTTACAGTGTATAATGTAATTTTATAGACAAGTATTCTATGAAATCCTCACATTCTTTCCCTGTTCCCATACATTCTTGATTAAAATTAAATGATCCACCCTTTAACATTCAGTCTTTTTCTCCTTCAGGGGATTGTAATTGAACATCTAATTTTGCATGTTCGTTGACTCTCTGTAATGATGACTATAGTTAGAAATGCCAATTCAGTGCATATTGAATAAAAGTTGCCCTTTGAAACTAGCAGTACACAGCTTTCTGTGTAAGTATAAAGCCTGGTGTCTTGAAGAAACAATTATGTAAATTAACTATCTCAGCAATGTTGACACTTCAATTTTCAATCTCTTCAATTGTAAATAAAATGCAAAACTTAGAAATAAAACTTCTTGCTTTTTTCTTCCTTGGGCGTGTATAGTTCTTATGCATAAGCAGAAAAGTCTCAGCTGTACTTATAGTCCTTGGCTAGGTTCAATGTTGATTTTTTACTGTTACTTGGAGAAGAGAAGGAAAGTGAAGGAAGTCCTTACATTTACTCAGTGCTTTAGTCTTCCTTGGTTCCTTTGCTCTCATAATAACCTTCCCTTCGTATGTTCTCCATCTTAATTGTTCCTCTGAAAGTCAAGCAAATTAAATGTGTTTATACATGTTAGGTAGGTACACCTTTATGACTTTCAGTGCTTGGGCAATTCAGAGTTTAAGAATAAAGAATGGTAAATGTAGAATATAAAGCCAGTTAATTTTAAATTTGTTGATTAGTCTGTTCAACTTTTAAACATGATTAAAGAGAGGTCATTTGTGAAAGCAGTCATGGACCTTGGCCAGTTCTCTGTGGCAGGTAGTTGGTTTGCTATTTCTTTAAATTTCTGTAATTGCTACATCATGTTATTGGGCATTATTCACTTTTAATTTCTAAGTAAAAGCCTTAAAAGCTACTCAAAATTCTTCCTTAGTTATGGTTTCAAGATCAGAAAGATGATCTTTTCTTTTTACAGACTAACCCCTCATACGACATGAATAAGTAATTTTTAATATTTAATTTCTGAAAAGCTAGAATAATTCCCCTTGTTTAAAAGGCCACATATATATATATATATATATATACACACACACATGTATAAAGTTTATACATCCATTCTGTACTTTCTCAGCCATTCCTCATCTCACAAAACACACAGAAAGACTTGGTAGGTAGCAACTGGGATTAGTTTCCTTTCTTCCCACAGTTTTATGCTTATTTAGGTAAAGGCAGGTTATTTATTCTCATATGTCCTCTTGTGGACAAATACTAGCATACTCCACCCTTCATTTTACCTCTGGCTTGCCTCCTAACAGTATACCTTTCCAAGGACAGACCTACGTCCCTTCCTCCCCTCCCTTGTCTTTCCTCCCCTCTTTTTGTCCTTCTTTTAAGCAACTGTATAATATCCTGTTGCATAGCCTAAGTGGTTTATTTAATGAAGTGAATGAGTGGTTTCTTCCTGATAGAGAAAATTTGTCTCTGTAATTTTGGATGTTAAGGTTCTGAAAATTTAGTAAAATTTAAGTAGTATAAGGTTTAGCTTAAAATCCTTAATGATTTTGCTAGGAATCTTTATAGAGTGTGCTACCTCTTTACCCTGGTTTAGTTAAGTAAACCAGACACTTTTCTGAGTTACTTTAACTCTTGCCTGATGAGCTGTGTTGTTGTGTAAATACCTGGATGCTCCATATTTTGCTATGCAGTATTTTCTTGCTCCAAAGCCCTTTTCATTGTAGGATATAAATTGTCTTATCCTGCTGGATTTTTTTTTCTCTGATTTTAGTTTATTTGGTGAGACATGGCTTTTAGGTTTATTGCTGGCCAGCTACAACTCCTTCTTTGCATACTGCATTTTATATATATATAAAATTCTGGAATACTTCTCAGACTTACTGTCAGAATCTTTTGCTTTACTTTTTTTGTTGTTTAGTTGATGTTCCTCAGCAGTGATGTTATTTGAGTCTGCCTGCCTGAGTGTTTGGAGGGTATGGACACGTGTCATTCTAGCATCTCTGCTGTGGAGTAAGCATTTGATTAGGACTTGGGCTTCCTTCTAAGAAAGCTGTTACTCTTTTCACCCTATTTCTTTAAGACAGAGTCTCTCACTAAACGTGGAGCTTTCCATGTTTTGGTTTAACTGGCTAACCAGCAAGTTCCAGTGATACCGTTTTCTGTGCCCCCTCAGCACTGGGCTTCCAGGCCTCTGCAGCTATGACTGGCTTTTACATGGGTGCTGGGGATCAAATTCAGGTCCTTACTTAGACAGTAATCACTTACCTTCTGAGCTATTTCCCCAGCCCCTTACTGGCTTCTTGATACTGTATTTCTTATTTCCTGTCCACTGGAGAAAATGCCGAGCCATTTGTATAGCTTGCAAGACCTTCTTAATAAACCAGTTCATTGACTGTGTGGAAGAGGCTCTTACAGGAAAGGTCAGTGAAAAGAATGTTTCCCTTTCCTCCTTGAATGTTTGTTTGTTTATTTGAATTCAATTTACTGCACAGAAGCAGCAGACACGAGCCTGAACAGAACTGCCCCAGGAGAGGATGAGCTGTAGCGTTTTCATCTGGGAACTGCCTCTTGGTTAGGATAACCCATCATGCAGTTCCAGTCTTGAAATTCCCACCAGGTGTATGAGGGCAGTCCTGATGTGTGGATTTCAGGACTGTCTTTGGACTGGACTTGTATTGTGGACAGTCCTTAATAGGGACCAGTTCCCTTTCTTGTCTCTTAGATCTGGCTGTTTCACATCTCCCTCCCCTCCCGACAGAGCAGTAAACCCAATTTTGGGAAGTTGATTGAAGGTGTTTTCTTCAGGGCAACAAAAGGCCCTACCTTCATGTGTTATTCTGGCAGGGGCTTTGTGGAAGGGAACCAAACTTTGGGGTACTTTCAGTAGAAGGCCTCGTCCTGTGGGAGGGCTTGATAGCCTTTTGGAAACATTGTCTGGAGATGGAACTGCTGAATCCATCCAACATGATGGCCATTGCCCTCAGATGTATGAACTGTCTCAGAAGGGCTGGCTAGAAGAGAAGAGAAACTATAGGCTAGTTCGTGTAGAGGAGTATCTGCCACAAAAATCTGCCCAGCAGTTGCTGCTGCCAGGTACAGGCTGGGAAGAGAGATTGAGCAGAGAAGAAAAACACACTTTTCTGCCATATAGGCTGGAGCAGTTGGGCCACCCTGTCCCAGGCCTTTAGATCCCATACAAGAGTTTCCAGAGACCCTTAGTTGCTTGTGGGGGAAGACCCTCCACTGAAATGTCTGCCAAAAAGTTCAGGGCCATCACCCCTGAGTGCTATAGAAGGTATATTCAGGAATAGGGAAAACTTTAGATTTTACAGGCATTGTTATCGTAGCCCAGAGCCTAGTGGAGTCCTCCATGGGTTCCAGGCAGAGTGAAAGCTCCCAGAGGTGGCTGGTGCTCTCACCCCTTACTGTGGTGACAAGCATGCTTAGAAGCAGGGAGGCCTTCTGACCACACTGAGGGATGTCCTGGCCAGAAGCCTGTAGGCAGTTCTAAGATGCATGGCATGACTCCAAGAGTTCCAAGTCAAGAGGAATGGAAGAGGACAGGCTAAGTGTTTGGTCTCCACACAGGACCGCCAAATGTTGCAGGAGAGTAGCCATTTGTGCATAGCCTTGCTGCCAAACTAGAGTAATTTAGTGAGTACACAGCAAAGACAAAGCAGTCACAGATAGTAGCAAAAGAACCACCCGCCCCTGTTCTTGGCTTCTGGTTATTGAAGCTGATTAAACCATTTCCTAGGGCATGCTTACGATGTTTATCTTCACAGGTTTAAGGATTAATGCTTCTTTAAGCAGCGCTGCAGGTCATTCACATCCAGGACTTCACCCGTACTAGAAAAAGCGCTCTACTATGGACCTACACCATTAACCCACCATCATTCTGCTTTTAACCATTATATAATCGCATATCATGTGTCTGACATTGTGCTGGGTGAATCCAGAAATAAGATAGGACCTCATCTTCAGTGAAATGAAAATCTGGTTGGAAGACCCAAATGAACAGATAATCTAATACAATAATTGTATAACAAAAACACCTAGGCATTATGGGAGCTGTGTGGATAAACCTCTCCCCATCCATGGGAGAAGAGTGTTTCACTTTGGAGTCCAGATTGTGAATGGATCCGGATATGAGAGAGGATCATGACTTCTGATTGTCTCTTGTGTCATTAGAATGTAAGGTAATAGATGAGAATGAAGTTGCAATAGGCATTTCTTTTTATGATTGGAGATGAGATATTTCCTTCTTCATTTGCTAATTCTCTGCACTGATCAGACCACATATAAATTCATTTTAGTAAGGGTGATCATATGGGTAGTGGACAGGAATGTCCAAGTAATGTCAGCTGAGACAGAGATGGTCTGAGCAGCAAGATTACATGGGATCTAACTCCATAGGTGTCAGAGCATTGCTGGCATTGCACAGGAGTAAGAAGTCTGCTTCTCTGTGACACTGTCTGTCTGTGGCTTGGCCTTATAGCTATAGTACCAGTTCCTGCCACATAGCAAATGTTCTACAGATTTTAACAAGAAGACTGTAGAATAAAATAACTATGGATGGGAATGACCAAGAAACAGCTTTAAGTTCAGCATTAAATATCTTTTAGCTGAGCTGCTAAATAGCAAAATACTCTTACTATTGAAACAAAAAGGTAATTTCCCCAAGTTCTGAATTCTCCTCCCTCATTACTGTGTTTGAGCAAATGTATAATCATTAACACTAGCATTACGAAGGATTCTCCCTGAATATTGAGGAGTCACCACCTTCTGTGCTTCCTGTCCATCTTGGAAATTTCTCACCATCAGTTTTCTTAAGCTGTGTGTTAAAAAGTTATTTCATTAAATGTGATTGACTCTGTTGCTTTGACTCCATCATTTTCTTACCTTAAGCAATGCTGGTATATAGTTTGGGCCTAAGCCCATATAATTTGGAGGGACTGTCCTCCAGGTATAAAAGTGAATGTTTATTTAACATGAGAAATGATTGAAATGTTAAAAAAATTATAAACATAGCAAATTTTGGGAAACAAATAATGTGATAATTTATTAGTGTTCATATTAACTATGTGATACACCAGTATCTTTTCTCACCTGCTTTGGTCACATATTCATGGATTGCTTTACACAACAGTTTTATATTGTCTAGGGGAAGAAAACCCACAAAAGAGATGGTCAGCACTTGACAAACTACTGTCCATAGATGAAAACCACATTGCTCATTCTTGTAAATAAAGTTTTGTTGCTACTCAGTTATCTCCATATTAACTATGTCTACCGTAAGCACTACAATGACTGAGTTGGAAAAGACCATATATCTACCAAACCTAAAATATTAACTATCTGGGCTGCTTCAGTTACAGTGTTGTTGCTTTGAACAAATACCTGAACAGAAGCAACTGAGGGAAGGGAAGTGTTTATTTTGGCTTACAGTTTCAGAGAATGGAGTCCATCATGGCAGGGCAGGGAATTGATACCATGTCCTCACATCAGCAGGAAGGAAGTTGGACAAAGGAGAGAGAAGCAGGTAGGACCAGGCTTAACTCCTCAAGGCTTGCAGCCCAATGACAAACTTCCTAAAGGTTCTACAACTTTCCCAAGTAGCACCACTTTGCTGGGCCCAAGTGTTCAAACACATGAGCCTATGGCATTATATTCAGATCATCATATTGGCTTTTTTTAAAAAAAAATTATTTATTTATTTATTAGAGACAGAGGGAAAGAGAGAGAGGGAGAGTGAGAATGGGCACGCCAGGGCCTCTAGCCACTGCAAACTACAGACGTGTGTGCCCCCTTGTGCATCAGGCTTACATGGGACCTGGAAAATCGAACTGGGGTCCTTAGGCTTTGCAGGCAAACACCTTAACCACTAAGCCATCTCTCCAGCCCCCATCATATTGGCTTTTATAAAAAGTAGCTTCTATAATATTTCTTCAAAATTTACTTTTTAGTGATAATTAAGATAGAAGTCATGTTTAAAAATCAGCCACTTATAGTGGCACATCTAATGAAACATACATAATTTACTTCAGTTTGCTTAAAGTGTGCTTTTCCTCCTGAAGAGCTCCAGATTCCACTTGGCCAGATGCCAAGACCACTTCCTGAAAGGTATCCTTGACATTTGTCACAGTATGTCATAGTGGTAGGAGCGGGGCAGCACTTGGGGTTCTTTACCTTGGGTGCATACTGGGGTCCAGGAGGTTATTGCTGGGAGCTGGACAGGTGCGTTCTGACAGAAGTGACATGATCCCCTTCAGGACTGCTAGAAAGGTGCCCTCACCCCTGGCTGGGGTTGCTGCTGCCTCCATATCCTCCAAAAACATGCCTTGAAAGGCTTTCCTCAAGTAAGGGACTTTACAAATTACACCTCATTGGCTTCAGAAAAACCACCTATGATACACAAGGTAATCTTGTGGCACAGAATCTTTTTCCACTTTGTCTTTTTAAGGACCCTTTAATCATGCAACAGCAATCATCTGCTTTCTACACTCTGCCCCATTTTGCCCCCCTCCTCCCACAGTAAAGTAAGAAACAAACCAAATACAAGGCAGTAGAGGAATAGAATTGACTCACAGCTCTTAGGGCATCATTTAGATGAGACGGGAAAATGTGACAAATTAGAAAACTGGACAAATCACCAAGTTAATTTATTTTGATTATAAAGTTAGTAGTTGATTGAACAATTCATCCAGACCTGTATAATATGTGATGTTTGTCAAGTAAATTGACCCCAGCTATAAAATGAGATTGGATTATATGCTTGACAAATTAGGAAGTGATCTCAGGCAATTTGACTGTAGAATGTGGAATGGCTGATCCTACTAGCAACCACAGTACCTGCCTTTCCCCCTCTTTGTTCGCCCCAAGCTGTTCCTAGAGGCAGCGCTTGGGAGCCACAGTCGTAGTTATATATGTCATACTTCTCTTTCTCTTCCTTGCTATCAGAACTTGAGTCTGCTGGTGAGGTTAGACTTGGTGAGCTAAGGTGGAAATCCTAGGGGACTTCCTTCCCTGAAAATCTAAATCTAAACTTGAGGATTGCTTGTGGAGAAAGATAGATGGGAGAAGAACTCCTTTTAGGCAAGGTCCACTTAGGCTGCAAGAAAGCGAGAAGAGAGAGCACACCACACCTGTGCACTTTACCCAGCGTCCTCACCCACTGGGCAAATAAGACCTGGTGTGTAAAGAACAAGCTCAGTGACCTCTCACCTTGGTCCGCATGTGACTATCCCTCAAGAAGACAATTCAGGTGAGAACCTTATTGTTTGTAGATGGAAAGTGCTGCTAGGAGTGAGCTGCAGTTTTCTGGGTGTGTGGACTTAGTGACTGAGCCTGGTCTACCCCTTACCTGTCAGTATGGTGTATGTTGTTTATACAGTTTTATTTATTTATTTATTTTTAAGAAAAATGCTTCTCCTCCTCCCCAAATCTGTGCTGGTAATGAAAATGAGGTCTGAAGTTTTTGTGATTGTTTATTTTAAAATATAACTTTATTGGCAATTTAAAACATACCTACTGTAACTGGAGTAGAGGAAGAAGCTAGAACCATTACAGGTGTTATGTTTTAGTATAAATCCTTCACCTACAGCTAAAGCACTGTCAGGTTATTTCACAGACTTTGGGAAATGGCTGATGGCTGATAGCTAATAGCTGATGCCAGCAGGCTTACTCCAGCTCACTCCTGCAGCTGCATCAAGCCGGCAGGTCCTTGCCGTGGACTCAGATAAGGGTAACAAATGGGCTGAGACTTGACCTGACCTCCATCCAGTCTTCGTGTATAGGTGTGCATACACATCCACAAATCCCACAACATGTTTGTGAAAGTCAGAACATCTTTCGGGTTGGTCCACATCTTCCCACCTCCAGATGTTCACCAGACAGTGATCTTTAATCACATTGTCTGTTATATTACTAAAATGTTAGAGATGGTTTTCAGTGTTATGCCATGTTAGTGTTTGTTGTAGAAGGTTCGTTGGTTAAAATAAGGATTTATACATGCTAGTATTTTGTAGTCCTTCCATGGCCATTGGCAGTTCTATAGTCAAAGAAACACAGATTCCAGATCTGAAGTTCTTTTGACCTGTTACATAACGTGTGGTGGTTCTGAAAATGTGAAAGGAATGTCAACTTGGAAGGGCTGGATGCTTGTGGATTAAGCCTGACCTATGAAGGAACTTCTAGACAAAGGTGTAAAGAACTGGAGAAGTAGTGGTGGTATTTGCTAAGTTTTGGGTCTTGGCAGTGGCTGATACATTTAGAAGTAATAATAAAAGTTCAGCAGATTGTCATAGTTGCCATGGGACTACAAGGAGCTAAGAGGCTTTCATTGTTTTTTTTTTTGTTGTTGTTTGTTTGTTTTGGTTTTTCAAGGTAGGGTCTCACTCTAGCCCAGGGTGGCCTCTAACTCACAGTGATCCTCCTACCTCTGCCTCCCGAGCATTGGGATTAAAGGCATGTGCCACCACTTACAAATCATTTATGACGTTGAATTTTTATTTTGAGGTGATTTCATACTAACAGAAAATGTGTAAGTATTACATAAATAATTCTTACTGGATGCTTATAACACTTTACCTTGGTTTCCCTTTTCCCTATATAATAATATGCATTCATGCATAAGAACATGCAGCTTTTAATTGAATCTTTGTTTGCTTGGGGACAAAGTACAAGTAAGTGAAAGTAGAGGCTTGCAAAACCATCTTGAGTGCTTAGGAAACTAGTCTCTCTAATGGGGAAGAAATCAATACAGAACGACATTCTATTTTAGAGTAAGTTGTGTGGCATAACAGAGCAACACCAAAGTACTGGAAAAAGAGGAAGAAAGTGCATTCAGTTGCTTCAGCCTACAAAATGAGGAAAATTCTTAGTTGGTGCAAAGTCAGCTTGAGATGTGCTCTGTGGAAGGACAGTGGGAGGGGACCACACTGAGAGTTCTGAGGATGGATGTGTCACTGCATTCAGTCCTGAAATACTGGGAGCACATGAGATATCATAGGTCCTGTATCTACAAGAATTGATGCTGTGTATACCCCCCTCCCGCCCCACCAATGACCAGTTCATGAAGCTGGATCTTCCTTCCAAAGTGCTTGTCCTTGGGTGGTTTTCTTCATTAATTTCTTTTGGTTGTATAGGACAAGAAGTAGTGGAACTGCTTGGCTGTAATAACTTAAAAAGAATGGAAGGAATGTTGATAAAAACTTCATTAAGCCACTGTCAATCTAGAACTTCAGGGATGCTCTAGTGTTTTTATATTGTGGGGAATTTACATCCAGACGTTCTATGTGTGAGCTTCTTCTGTACTTAATGTAGTTACTCTGAACCTGTCAACAAAGGCTGCTTAAAGTGCTGTGATGTTTTCAAACTTGACAGTTTAAAGTAAGGAATAAAACAGACAGATTTAGGCTGCATGAACTAGCATTGCATTTTTGAAGGTCTATTTCTGAAAATTTCTTATGTGTGAGTTTTCTTTTAGTATTAAAATAAGGTCTGTAATAATCGAATCATGTCTGTTTGGGGATTATTGAAAAGATAAGTGAGTTCATTTCTTAAGCAGATATGTTTAAATTGTTTTAAATTTATGTAAATGTTTAGTGTTTATTTTTTGTATTCATATATACTTGTAAATGGTGTTTTCCTATGTTAATATTTCATTTTTTGGTGAGGAGATCTTGATAATGGAAGTTTAGACTAATTGAAAAGCACATTCTTTTCCTTTTCTTCTGTAACCTGATACTGGCTAATGGAGAATGTTAGGTCTTTGTCCTGTTTATATAGTTTATTTTTATTTTTTTAAGAAATAAAGACATTTTGGCAGCACACATTAAAAGGACTATAATTTACATGAAGTTTCATTAGTATACATATATTTCTCAGCTGAACCTTTAGTTACTGGGCGGTTTCTATTTCTTTTTAAGTTTGCAGTCTTCAGGGCTTTTAGGCAGGCAGCCTGGAGCTGTGAGTCTACAATCCTGTCTTGCAGAACACAGGCAGCCAGAAGTAGATGAATGCCTAACATGTTCTTTGGTTTACTGTTTTAAGCCCAGTGTTCTAGTGTACATATTTTTCATGCTTCTAGCTTATCTTCATAATCTTTAATCTTCTTGTGCATACTTGCCTCGTGTGTGGACCTCAGGGTTGAATTTGTTCTGTAAAATTAAAACACATTGTGGAGTGCTGTTGTCAGGAAAGTCTCCATGACCCTGATCCAGTAGTGCACTGATCTTAACAGAACAGGCAGATCCCAGGTGTCATGAGCCACAACGAAATATGTTTCCAGCCAGACATGGTGGCATACGCCTTTAATCCCAGCACTTGTGAGGAAGAGGTAGGAGGATCTGTGAGTTTGAGGCCACCCTGAGACCACATAGTGAATTCCAGGTCAGCCTGGACTAGAGTGAAACCCTACCATGAAAGAAACAAGGAAGGAAGGGAGGAACAGAGAGAGAGAGAGAAAGAAAGAGAGTTAAAATTTGGGTTAGGAATAAGATTACTGGACTCCAAACTGTAATTATTGTTTTCAGATTTGTAAATACTATATCTGTACATGAGCGTCACTTTTCCAGAAATAGATTACATAGTTGCCTTCTAGATTATATTTTAAAGGAAACAAATGGGAGTTTGCCTTGTTTCATGATACTCATGAGAGAGGTGGCACCAAGTGTCCTACAAGACTCCTGAGCCCAAGGCCACTGCATGCATTGAGGTAACTGATTGCCTGTTCATCTAAAAGAGCTTGCTGGGTCCTGGTTGGAGGACATCACACACAGGTGGTTTTTCATATTCTCAGGATAGCTTTTAAACCATGTTGCTCTTTGCACAAGTCACTGTAAACCTTTTCCCCTTGGTGGTGCACGCCTTTAATCCCAGCACTTGGGAGGCACAGATAGGAGGATGGCTATGAGTTTAAGGCCACTCTGAGACTACATAGTGAATTTCAGGTCAGCCCGGGCTAGAGTGAGACCCTACTTCGGAAATAAAAAGGAAAAGGAAATAGTAGTCGATCTTGATAACCTTAAAATATTTAGCACCAGTTATTAATAACCACCAATCTTGCTTTCAGGTTTGCTCTAGGATCTGTACTATAAAATGCCTTATTGTTTTACAGACATCAACTATTAGTGGTACTCTTGCTTCTCTGTGTAAATGTTTGTCATTGTACAATGCAGGGAGTAAGAATAAGGATATAAAGTCACACATTGCCTGGACTGGAATTTCAGCTTTACCATTTAGCTGTATGACACTGGGCACATGATTTATCCTCTTGAGTGGTGTTCTTAAGTGCAAAGTGAGGTTATCATAGCAATCACAGTCAAACAAGAGTAGTATTTATTTAAAAGTGCACATATCCTGGCACATTTTAAGGAGCAATAAATTTTTTTAATAACTAATGTTTTATGAGTATTTATTAGTTATTTTTTTATTTCAAAAGCATGTGATTTAAAGCAATAATAAATGTTTATGATCTGTTTTGGGGAGCCATCACCTTGGGAGCAGCTTAGTTGGGTGGTTCTAGTTTGGTGTCTTACTGCAGTTAGAGTATGGGCCAAGTGTCACTGGAAGCTAATGACTGTATGTACATTTGGTATTTTGCAGACTATGTCTTCGGCCGTGGTGCAGTTGTATGCAGCCGACCGGAACTGTATGTGGTCAAAGAAGTGCAGTGGTGTTGCGTGCCTTGTTAAGGACAATCCACAGAGATCATATTTTTTAAGAATATTTGACATTAAGGTAAGTTTTGTTGTAGCGCTTTGTCACTTTAAATGGTAGGTTAGGTTTTCCATCTGAAATACAACGTTGTTTCAGTGTATTTGTCTTGTATTTATTTGAATTGAATATTAGAAGGATGAAGCTTGATTATAAATACTCAAATATCTAGACATTAGGACCAAGTGGGGACATGTATTAAGTGCAGGTAAGAATATTGTAATCCTCTTGATCCACAAATCTTGATTTCTATGCTTCCAGTCTTCTGCTGTCAGACACAGTACCAAAACAGTAAATGGAAAGGTTATTGAAATTAGCCATTCCTGTTTTGGATAACTCTTATTAAAGTATATTACTGTAGTTGTTCTACCTAATTATGAATTCTCACTGTGCTTAATTTATAAATTGGAATTTTACCAAAAGCATGTTGGTGTAGGGTAATGTGTGTGTGGCGTTGCAGATTTTCAGACACCCATGGTATAAATATGTGATTACCTATTGCACATAGTATATGAAGGGTATATGCGGAAGAAAGTTGTTTACAGAAGCAGTTTGATTAATGAGTTAACTGCTTTGTTTTATTCCTAGAGGATGTGGGGTTTTTGGTTTTTTGGCAGATTCATTTGAATTTTTCATTTTTTCCAGGATGGGAAACTATTGTGGGAGCAAGAGCTATACAATAACTTTGTATATAATAGTCCTAGAGGATATTTTCATACCTTTGCTGGAGATGTAAGTCATCTTTTCCTTCATTGCCTTGTAAATGTTCTGTTGTGTGCCTCTTCTAGACTGCACTACTTGTAGAGCCCGGTTGAAAGGTCAGACTCAGCATACTGTTTGTTTTTCTGAAGAAGAGGTATTCAGTTTGAGTTTCTGCAGTGTAAGGCAGTCTCTCACTGGACCTCCATGGTTTTGATCTTAAAGTTACTCAGACCCTAAGGTGATTTCTTACCACCAGGAAAGTCACCCTCTTTTCCTTTAGAAATGTGACTCTGTGTTTTGGGGGCATTCTAGTCTCATGAAACTAAATCCATGCATCCTTTTGTTTACTCTTTTTGGTGGAAATACTTCAGACTTGTCAAGTTGCTCTTAATTTTGCCAATGAAGAAGAAGCAAAAAAATTTCGAAAAGCAGTTACAGATCTGTTGGGTCGGCGACAACGGAAATCTGGTAAACACTCCTCTGTCTTTCCTTTCCTTCATACCTGTTTTTTTAAATTGTTGGACTCATTCAGTAACCTTTTTTGTTGGGTAAAAATTCCATGTGACTTACATTTGGAATTGCTAATAGCATTATTTTTTTTTAAATTTTTTGGTTTTCCAAGGTAGGGTCTCACTATAGCTCAGGCTGACCTGGAATTCACTATGTAGTCTCAGGGTGGCCTCAAACTCGAGGCGATCCTCCTGCCTCTGCCTCCCAAATACTGGGATTAAAGGCGTGCGCCACCACGCCCGGCTCTAATAGCATTATTTTTAACATAAGTTTCTTAATGTATTTGATATTTAGTAAAAATTATGTAGACAAGCTTGAGGGAAGTCAGCACAGTAGTAGACAGCATCTGTGATCATTGCCTTGCCTTTCTCTTGTTCTAATGTCATGTACTGTAGACTGTTAGAAACTTAGTGTACTATATTGAGACATAATGTATAATAGGCATACTATTAAAACTTGAGGCAAGATGGTATAGAATTTTAGGTTCATTGGTAATGGAGCTATTGTTTGACATCTCTACCTGGCCTTGCTGTGGAAAAATAAAGGTGACCCTCTCCACAGTCATCCTCTTAAGCATGTCAGTCACTTGGGAGCTGAGACTGGGAATCATATCTCGAAATTGGTCTCACCCTTATACTCTGAAAGTCTTCTATACTTCAGAGGTACAGTTGCTCCAGTCTGAAGGTCACTATATTCAGTCCTCACCAATAAGAGGAAGTAAGCTACAGCAAAGGAAAGCCCAGTATCAATGCACACTCACCATTTTCTATACTTTGCTGTTTTTTGGTGGCTCCCAAGTGGGAAGTTTTATTTTTTCAGCATGAAAACGCTTTTGACTACATTGCTGTCTTATGTCTTCTGTTTCTGATGAGGATTGTTTAGGCCCGCCCTGCTGCTTTTTGTTGTTCTTTCGGGTCAAGAGCAAGTTACCACGTGACTCCACTTACAAATTATATGTCTTTTTTGAAAAATTAGGTATTGAGATTTAAACACAGTATTCCATATATAGTCTGACTGGTACTGTAATAACAAAATGTTCCTAATCATAAATATTCTGCTAATATTTCTAGAAAATGTCCCATATTAGTTAATACTCAGTTTTAGTCAACCAAACTACCCATTTTATCTCAGTATATTTCCAAATTTGAGTCATCAACCAGTTTGAGAACTGCTTCGTCTCTGCATGCAGAGAAACCAGCACTGTGGAATTCGGGAACTGACACTGAGCAGCAGTTCAGAGACTTACTCCTGATAAGGGTTATAGAAGGTTACATCATTAGGTCACCAGATGGAATACTACGTTTACATTGCCCATTGGTAGGAGTTTTCACTTGTCTGCCAATTAAATATTATCAATTGAGGTTTGTGATTATTTATAAAGTAATGATTTTATTATAGTAGTTATATATATATATTTCATAATTTTAGATAAGCTAATGTTAGAAAATCTGTAGAAATTGTTTGTTTTTTACATTTTCTAATCACCTCTCAGCTTCCTTAAAGGCAGAGAAGTGTTCTGTGGACAAACCTGGTATACACAAAGATTTGCTCTGAGTTCAGATTTTCCTTCCACCTACTGGGCTATAGTGCTTCAGTGTTCTTTGGGTATTCTGTTTTTCCATACTTTTATCCAATTTCATGGCTTTAACAACCTCACAGGGTTTTCTCTTCAGTGCTTGCTCACCTCTCCTCTAACTTTCAGGCTCTCTCAAATTGAGTTTCAGACTTTACCATTTCTGAGCAGAATACATAATTCATGTCCCTATTTCCATCCCAGCCCCACTCAGACCTGTTTCCTCTCTTCTTCCCCATCTCCTTGTCAATTAGGTTCACCATGGTCTGGTATCATCCTGTCTGTGAGACCTAGTGGCTGTGCTTTCAAAATATGTCCAGAACCAGACCATTTCCTGCCATAAGATGCTTAATCCAAACCACCCTCATGATATCCAGACCTTCATCCCAGCTCCCTGGTAGTTGCCCATTGCTGCTGCCCCATCTAGCCCACACAGTCACACAGTATCTATAGTGAACATGTCACCACGTTCTCGCCGTCTAAGAACTTCCTGTCTTGTACAGAATGAAATGCAGTACAGAAAGATGATGTAGTCCTTGACTGTCCTTGCACTCTGCGCTCTGCTCACCCCAGCCCTGGCTTCATACTGGCCCCTCATGCTCTGACCTCCATAGACCTTCAGTTTATTTACCTGCCTTGCTTACGTGCCAGTTCTTCAGAAAGACCTTCCCTAACACTGCATATCAACTTTAGAATAAGAATTTAAACCAAGTAATTTTATGTTAATGATGTATTATGTCAGTCTAATTCCTATTCTTGTTTATTTTCTAACAGAGAAAAGACGAGACCCCCCCAATGGTAAGATTTGATGATTGTTGACTGAAATGATTTTTACTTATAGTTTGTCATAGAAGCCTGTACTGTAGGTTATATCTAGCTAGTACTTAGTAGCTATGATCTGTAGTTTATTTTGTTCTTATTTTAAAATAATAACTAGCATGTGAAACTGAGGAGGCATAGAGTTCTTTGTTCTGTTTTTCCTAGCTTAAAGGGAAAATATAAAGTGTGAAGGTAACTGGCATTTAATTCTGTATACAGAAATCAGTCAGTCATACTTAGAAATTATACACCCTGCTCTTAAATGTTTTTCCTAAAGGCATTAAGTCTAATGTAGTGTTTTATTCATTTATTTTTAAATTTAATTTTTTCTTGTTTTAAAATATCTCATTTATAAACATAGTTAATATTAATTATTTAAATATAGTAGTGTTGGTTAATATATTTGCTGGAGCCCCTTTCAAAATGAATTCGTATTTATGAAGCTATACCTTAGTCAAATTGTAGCTATCTAGAACCTTTCTTACTTGGTAGTGAACACTTCAGTGTGATGAATTGCATTGTTTTGTGTGACTACAGAGTTATACAGGATAGGGACAGACCTGGAGTAGTGATTGTCAGGGTGTCTCTGTAAACCCTTCCTGAAACTCTACTGAATTTTATATGTGTGTGTACTTTTCTCTGGGAGGGATCCATGACTTTTATTCCATTTGAATGGGGTGGGGGGAGTCCCTGAATTTGTGACAGTGAAGAGCTGCTATACTCAAGAACCTTTTTAACACAGGAAGCTTTTTAAAAGCTCCCCAAATGCTCTTTTTGGAACTTAGAATGCTACTAAAGGAAAAACATCATACAAGGTTCTAAGTATAGGATGACGTTTGGTAATTGGGTTTTGTGCCCTATAGAGTGATGTATTGCTTTCTAATTTTGTCCTTGACTTTCTCTTCCTGATAAATAACATGAATCACAAATTACTGTATCAAGTTTTATTATTTTATTAGTTTTTAATGGCTAACTGCCTTCAGTGGTATACTAAAGTATGCTATGGTTTGTCTTTTGCCTGGAAATATTAATACTTATAGGACTGCTGTGGGGCTTATATGAGGTAAAATGCATAGCATGGTACTTTACTTAGTAAATGTTAATTATCATGATGCTGGTAACTACCACTTAATATCAGCAGCTCACATTATGGTCATTTACCACTTCCCAGGCATTGTTCATTAGTACCTCCTGGTTTTACCCCCATGGAAAGGAAGAACCAGGCATAGGTAGAGCAGTATTGTGCCTCAAGTGACCTTACTCTAGAGCTGGTCCCTTAAGCACTATGCTATGTTAAGATCATTTTGAAGGAGAATCCAGGACCTAGAACGGGCAGATAATAGTTCAAGATAGGAAGCTGGTATGTGGCAGAGCGGAGGAAGCCGCTGAGTCATGAGTCATTCATCTCTGAACTTTTGATGCATTGTTAGAATTTTCCTGATATGTTCCCTGTATTTTAATGTCATTTGGCATTTATTACTTTATGTTTGGTAAGCATATATTGAGTACTATTGGTGAAGGCTTTGTAGGGGTGACATCTCAAACCTTTTGAGAAAGTAGCCAAAAATTTTTAAAGGAGAGATGTGCTAATTACAAAGGTAAAGTTAAGCATGTGAATATTTTTTAAATCTAATTTCATTTTATGCACAAAATATGTTTGAAAAGAAGCCTTTGAATAGATAAAACTTGGATTTTCTCATAATTGAGTGTTGTATCTTTCTTGTATGGCTCTGCTTTAGATCTTTAGTTTTATAATCTTAACCTCTGCAGTGCTTCCATCCTTCTTTCATTAAACAAATGAAGTGAGATTTTTTTGGCTTTGTTTATTCTTTTAAAAAATATTTTACTTATTTATTTATGAGAGGGAGAGAAAATGGTGCACTAGGGTCTCTACCCAGTGTAGTAAATGAACTCCAGACACATGCGCCACCATGTGCATCTGGCTTATGTGGACTCTGGGGAATCAAACCTGGATCCTTAGGCTTCACAGGCAAGTGCCTTAAATGCTAAGCCATCTTTCCAGCCCTGTTTATTCTTTTTTGTTTTTATTATTGAGAACATACTTTGTATGGTTACATCGTGTGTTGGTACCATCTTTTCCCTCATCCCTTGCCCCCTTTCCGCGGGGTGCCCGCTTCAGTGAGGTTGCTGGTATTCCCCATGGGGTTGTGGGTTATGCATTGTGGGATCAACAGTCATTTATTGCTGGGAGATAATACTTCTGAGCCTGACATCCCAACCTGTGGCTCTTAGTCTTTCCACACCCTCTTCCACAAAATCCTCTGAGCATTTGTGGGTGTGTTTTAAGTCTACTTCAGTGGTGAGCTCTTAGGAGCCTCTGGATCTCTGCTTTGGTATGTGTTGAGTATCCTCAGCATCAGTCTCCTTCACTCTGGAGCTGATTGTCAGGCTCATCATGGAAGCAGCACTCCTGCTCCTCTCCCCAGTTCCTCTGTGGTTTCACTTGGGCCTTCGCTGAAATGAGAGGGGTGGTTTTTTTCTTCAGGTCTTGCTATCTTTTCCCACATGCACCCTCCAAGGATGTTTTTTTAATTATTATTATTATTATTATTATTATTATTATTATTATTGACAGCTTCCATAATTATAGACAATAAACTATGCTAACTCCTCCCCCACCACTTTCCCTTTGCAACTCCATTCTCCATCACATCCCCTCCCCCTCTCAATCTGTCTTTTGTTTTGATGTCATCATCTTTTCCTCCTATTATGATGGTCTTGTATAGGTAGTGTCAGGTACTATGAGGTCATGGATATCCAGGCCATTTTGTGTCTGGAAGAGTGTAAGCTGTTGTAAGCAGTCCTTCCCTTCTTTTTGGCTCTTACATTCTTTCCACTACCTCTTCTGCAATGGATGGATCCTGAGTCTTGGAAGGTGTGTTAGAAATGTTTCAGTGCTGAACACTCCTCTGTCACTTCTTCTCAGCACTATGGTGAGACCTTTTGGGTCATCCCAGAGGTCACTGCCATCTGAAAAGAGAAGCTTCTCTAACCAAAAGTGAGAGGAGCATTACTATATGGGTATGAACATTAGGAGAAGTGCTTACTGGGCAGTTTGGTGAGCATAGTATATACATTTAGCCAGACACCAGCAGACATTACACCCCTAGGGCTTATGACTTTCCCCTGTCATAGATTTTCAGTATCAGGCATGTATTCCTTCCTGTGGAGTGGGCCTCTAGTCCAATTAGAGAGCAGTTGATGTCCCCCTAACAGACGGACGTGCCATTATTGTACCTGTTGGCTCATTTGGCCTAGTTGACCAAATTTAAGGCTTGCAGTGTCCACTGTTTATCTCCACTGGTGATTTCTCTCTCCCCCTTGGGACTGCATGCAGCATAGCTTTTTCCAGGTTTCTGTCAGCTTGTCTACAGGGAGGAGGTTTTCATCTGAGCTCCAGCAGGATTTCTCAGTGACCTTGCAGCACAAATATGTAGAGTCTTCAGCAATAGGGTCTGACCAGCTATTCCTGGTGGAAAACCAAGAGCCTCGGCAATGGCCTGTAATGTTTTGAGAGTATCAGGGACATCCTTGGCCAAGAGCTCACTGGAAGGTATCCTACCCCTGGCACTGAAAATTTTGTAGTAACGAAAATTTGGGTGTGCCATTGTCCAAAACAGTAGGTTTCCATATGACTTATTCATACCCTCTTAGGTTTTGATTAGCCCTCCCTCCATCTTTCCTTTACTCAGTCTCTTCCCCTAACCTCACTTATGTGTTTCCACCCCCATTAATCTGCTCTTCTACGTATACATATACACAATACTATCCTCTTAAGTCCCCCCAGTATTGCTGATATTTTCATACCTTTTCATTTGTAAAATATATGTTGCATGCATAAAGACTAATTAATATTCATTAATAGAAGTTTTAATATTGTTTTCCTCTTGCCCACAAGCCTTGCTTCTCAGTGTGTGCAGTATAGTCAGCGTTATTGCTCTGCTGCATTTTGACAGACTAACACTAGGTGGCAGTAGGCACCTGAGCCATGTTTTGTAGTGTTTGTTCAAGTGCTCAGCCTCAGGTCTTCATTTAGGTTTTCTTTTGATCAGACCTTATTATATTGTAAGTATTTAAAACATATTTATAGAAGTTACACCTTCCTAAAATTTAATTTGGTGTTTTCCTCACTAATTCCCCTATTTGTTGGCTAATCTCACATTTAAACTTACAAGCTTTCCAGTGATTTCTTCTCAGCTTCATGACAACTTACCTTACCTTGGTGGGAGTTCTTTGCTTTTAATGTAACTAAATGAAAACTTTAGATCTTTTAGATTTAAAATTATGATTAAAATTTTATAAATAGGGATGGAGGGATGGTTTAGCAGTTAAGGCATTTGCCTGCAAAGCCAAAGGACCCAGGTTTAATTCCCCAGGACCCATGTTAGCCAGATGCACAAGGGGCACATGCATCTGGAGTCCATTTGCAGTGGCTGGAGGCCCTGGCATGCCCATTAAAAATTTTTTTTTGTAAATAGCTGCTGTTTACGAGACTAGTTGAAAACCTTTTCCTGTGATGGTTGTCCTTAGAAGGCATCTTGTATCTGATTCCTCTCCTCTTCATTCACTTTCCTTTTCTTTTTGTTGCTGCTCAGTTTTGTGATGTTTGAGCCAGGGTCTCATGTTGTCTAAACTGGCCTCGAACTTACCAGGTAGCCAAGTCTGGGCTTTCATGACTCATGGAACCTTCTTCAGAGACAGATGAGCTCCTTTTGCTAGTAAGATAAAACCAGGCTTTCAAGAACGTCTGCTTCTTTTTCAGAAAAGACTTTACTAGTTTGAATAATTGAAACTACTGAACTTAATTATACTAATTTTGATTACTATTTAAGCCAGACTTTGCCTAGGTTGCTTTTATATAAACTAAAGCACCATAAAATTACTTTTAGATTTTTTTTTATTTTTTAATGGTGAATCTGGATTAAATAGCTCATTTGATCAAGTGCTTGCCTTGCCAGCATGAAGACCTGAGTTTTATCCCTAGAACCTACGTACAAATGCTGAGTGTTGAGTTATGCACTTGTAATTCCAGTATGGAGATGGTATGATAAAATCCATATCAACTACACACATGCTTCCAGAATTCTCTCGCTGAGTCACAGATGTGCTTTGTTCCTTCAGTAATGAATTGTAGGAATGTGTAATAAAATAGAGTCTAAAGGAAAGCTCACTAAAGTCTCGGTGCCGTGTGATTTCACATAGAGCATGCATGTCTCCAGAAGCCCACGGGAAAAATAAGTGGTAAACATATGTCATGTTTGGGCACAGTGAGCCCACCCTCTCGAGGAACCCTCTTATAGCCCATTATCCCAGAAGGTAGCTCAAGTCTACCTGTACACAGGCCTTTCTAGATAGCAATAGAGGCCCTTTTTATAAGCAGTGGTAGCATTTTATGTACAGTCTGAATATTGTTAATGTCATTATCTCAGAGGAATTGGCCCTGAGAGGTGACTTTGTCAGAGAATTGGATATTAAAATGGGATACTTGTTGCATTTAGTTTTATGTTGTTGGGATGAACCTCTAGACCAGACAGTTAAGGGAGGAAAGGGATTTATATGAAGCTTAAGATCCAGGGGAAGTTCCATAATGGCAGGAGAAGTTGGCCCCCTTTCACAGATCTACACAGAGAAGCACCACAACCAGCACCATGAGCAAGCACACTCCAGGAACCCCAGACAGAGCTCAAGCACTCTGGATACCTTAGGCTGGAAATTGCAGATTTGCCCCCTAGCATGCCTTAGGGCTGGACCCTAGGATCCACCCATGGTAATAAGAAGTTATGTGCTTTTCTAAAATATATATATATATATATATTTTATTTATTTATTTATTTATTTGAGAGAAAGAAAGTGGGAGAGAGGCAGAGAAAGAGAATGGGCATGCCAGGGCCTCCAGCCACTTCAAACGAACTCCTCTTTGTGCATCTGGCTTGCATGAGTCCTGGAGAATCAAGCTGGGGTCCTTTGGCTTTGCAGGCAAAGGCCTTAACCACTAAGCCATCTCTACAACCCACAAAGTTACATGCTTTAACAAAGCTCATCAATCTATTGGGATTCCTAAATTTAAACTATCACACTTTACATTGTATATTGTCTTTAGCCCAACTTTAGGGCCCCTATAGTCTTTACCAACTGAAGATAGTTTTAAAGTCCCAAGTTTTATCTGAGATTTAAGATTGTTACCTAGATGTGAGAACTGTAAAATTAAAATAAGTTATGTACTTTTAACGTGTAATGGCCCAGAGTAAACATTTCTAAGTATTTTAAGGTATAACAAGGAGAGACTGGCACAATGTAAGTATAATTACCATTAAGCAAATATCAAACACCTGCAGTTCAAGTCTGACACCATAACTAGTGACTGGCAATCTCTGGATTTTTTTCACCCCTCCAGCTGGGATGAATAGCCAGGAAAAACTTCCATCCCAAGTTAATAGTGTTCCATGTGTACCCTTGTACAGACTTGGTATATTTAAAACATCTTTGGGTCTTTATGTAAACCATGGCCCATCTTTAAATGGCTTTACTGGCCTTTTTTATTAGGGTTATCACATCCTGCAGTTGGGTCATCCTCCTTCCAAATGCTAGTATATTTGACAATAGTATCTTTAGCAACCAGTCTCAGTGCCAGTAATTTTAATCTTGAATTTTTTTTTTTAACTTTTATCTCAAATTTCTCAGTTCTGTATGTTTAGTCAAGCACATCAGTCCATTACAAATTTAACCTTGGTCAAACTCTGGGCATGAGCAGCAGAATACAACCAGCCCTTATGGCAGTAGCCCAGTTGTAAAAGTTTTCTGTAGTCTTTCCTTCCCCTTAGAAAGTTCATAAGCAAAGCCTCCAAATGAAATCCTCTTTGTACTTAACATTTTGAAACTGTCACCAGAATCGTCAATAAATCTTGACTTACTGCTCTGGTTGTTGTAAGTACCGAGTCTGTGTCCGTTCCTCCAAAACAAAAGTTCAAGACCAAAATCCACATGGTCAGACTCATTGTGCAGCAACACCCCACTTCTGATACCACTTCTGTTGTAGTCACGTTCCTAGGGTGAACCTCTAGACCAGACATAATTATGATAGGAAGGAAATTTATTTGAAGCTTACAGATCCAGGGAAAGTTCAATAATGGCTGGAGAAGCTGACTCCCTTTCACAGGTCCACACAAAGGAAAATACCATCATCGACACCATAAACAAACACACAAGAAACTCCACACAAAACTCTATAAAACTCTATATTTTTGGCTAAAAATTCCAGATCTGCCTCCAAACATACCTTAGGGCTAGACCCTCAGATCCATCCACAATAACACCAAGTTACAAACTTTAATGAAACGCCAAAATCCATTTAAACTACCACAATACTTAAAGAGAATGTGTTGATGTTAGGTTCTCCTCATAGGAAATGTTTAAATTGAATATAATCCATTGAGGCTACATGCCTTTAATATCGAGAGTGTTTTGTGGATTACAAGATGTGTGTTCTGTATCATTTAGTATAATTCTGGAGTTATACTGATAATGTCTAAAAATGCTGAGGATGTTTTTACCATTGGTTTTTGCAAGTTTTCTGTGTTAAGAATTCTTCCATTTCAAGCATTTGAGCCTCATGCTTCTGATAGTCACTGTGCATGTGCACTGATGGGGAAAATGTTAGTGGACAGAAATCTGGCAGTTTGGGGAAAAATGGTACTAATTTTATACTTTTCCTTTAAGAAAACAAATAAGTCTAGATTTCTTTGTTTAAAATTGAAGTAGATGATTATAACTATAATAATTAGATTCTACATGTAATTTAGAATTACAATTATATATTATATATGCCTCATCGTGCCAGTGAGCAATGTGTTGGGTAGGAGGCAGGAGGCTGTTATAGTAAAAATGTAACAGACCAGGTTGATCAGGTGTAATTCTATGGAGGCTCATTTTCCACATGAGAGTTAATGTTGTCAAAGTAAACATTTGATTTGAAGTGTGTCCATGCCAGGGAGTTTAAGAATTTGCTGTTTACAAATAGTAAATTAATAACTCTTTAGGTGGGCTTAAATTAAAATTTAATTTATAGCAATAAAGTAGTTCTAATTTTAAAAAAGCTATTTTCTTTTTCTCTATTTACTTAGAGTTATGATGAAATATAATTATTTTCTTAAATTACATTCCTTTGATGTCATCTTGGCTATATTTGTAGGTCCCAGTCTACCCATGGCTACAGTTGACATTAAAAATCCAGAAATCACAACAAACAGATTTTATGGTCCACAAGTCAACAACATCTCCCATACCAAAGAAAAGAAGAAAGGAAAAGCTAAAAAGAAGAGACTCACCAAGGCAGACATTGGAACACCAAGTAATTTCCAGTAAGTCTGTTCTCTTCCCATCTATTCACTTATTTTTCCTTGTTTTTGAGACTGGTCTTGCTATGTTGCCCAAGCTGGCCTTAAACTTAGGGTCCTTCCACCTCAGCCTACTGTGTCCTAGCTGGGATTACAGACGTGTGCCACTATGTCCAACTCCGGCTTCCATTTTTAAAAGCTATATTGGAGCTATATTATTGGAGGGTGTATTTTTTAAAATATTTATTTATTGAGACAGAGAGAAGGAAAGAGAGAGTGAAAATGGGCACACCAGGGCCTCCAGCCACTGCAACAAACTCCAGACGCATGCGCCCCTTGTGCATCTGACTTACATGGGACCTGGAGAATCAAACCCGGATCCTTAGGCTTCACAGGCATTTGCCTTAACCACTAAGCCATCTCTCTAGCCCTATGTTTGTTTTTTGAGCCAGGGTCTTGTATGACCCAAGCTGGCCTACTTCATATAACCAAGGGATTATAGGTATTTACCACTATGCTAGCATGTGTATGTGTGTGTGTATCTGTACACAATGCTGAGTATTCTTCCACTAAATTGATATGTAAGCATATAGATCTTCAGTTATAGTCCATTTAGTGTCAGGACCACAGCTTGAGTCCTCTGGCCTTACTCCTTTGTATATAGTTTTTGTCAAATATAATTGTCTTTATTAAAGTTTCTTTTAAAAAATTATAATCATCTTTGAAGAAAGTATTAGTTCAAATTAAAAATTATAAGGCCATATTGGATTTCATAACAGTATTTTTAACTTCCTTATGTGCATTTATTGTTGTATTTTTTACTTTAGGCATATTGGACATGTTGGTTGGGATCCAAACACAGGCTTTGATGTAAGTATCTTTTTAAGCTGTATTCAATACTCAAAATGTGTAGGCATGCTAATTTCAGGGGAATATATATCTATATATAAAATTCAGAATTCTGGAAAGTAATATAATCAAGTCTGATATCCATTTGTAGAATTATTTGTATTATTTCCTATCATTCTTTTGGGTACTTTCAGCACCTACTATTAGCAAGCAATGAGGAAACTGCTGACAAAACTTAGTCAGGGTTTGGGTAAAATATTTTGAGAAATACATGTGACTGGGCTTCACCATCCTTTCAATTGTATAATTACAATTTTGGTTCTGTAACCATACACAGTGGATGTCTAGGAGTAAATGGAGGTATTTGCCCTCAGATTTGCTTTGGGTATGTGTATTGAGTCTTGATTAAAACTAAATCTTAGGACAAGTATGAATAGACAAACACTAAACCTGAGTCTTGTGTATGTTAATAGAAGTCTACAAGAGACATTCTTTATATTATAAAATAGAAAACACTTTCTTGGTTTTTTTATAAAAAGTTTAATGTTGTTAGCATTTAAATAATATAACCATCTTAAAAGTTTATTAATGTAAAACAATTCCATTGAGGACATAGATGAGTATATCATGTTTATTTACAATAATTGGAATAGATTTGTATAATTAGAAGTTGTTTTATCTATTGTAGCTGAATAATTTGGATCCAGAGCTAAAGAACCTTTTTGATATGTGTGGAATCTCCGAGGCTCAACTTAAAGACAGAGAAACATCGAAAGTTATATATGATTTTATTGAAAAGACAGGAGGTGTTGAAGCTGTTAAAAATGAACTACGAAGGCAAGGTAACTCATATTCTATTTGACACTTTGTTCTATTTTTGTCTTTTGAGTTTTCAAGAAAGTCCTGAGCAATCTTCCCAGCCCCTGGCCTCAGGATTTAGATGTAAAGATACGGTTGTATAAGTCATCTGGAACACATATGTAAACAGGTATAGGTCATACTGTTGTGAAAACACCATGCTAGTTACTTGAAACTAGCTTTGTGCTAATTTCTTTTACTTTGCAGACAAATTCCATTTCTAAATTGTGTGGATTTTTAAAGCATTTTATGGGTGCTTTGTTTTTAAGTGCCTGGCAGTCACTGTCACTGCACACATGATAGAGAATCTTGAGACCTTTAGTGTAGCCCTCAACACTTTTCCCACCTATCCTTCGGTGCTCAGTGTTTCTCAGCCTTTTGAACTTAAGTTTATAAATACTCTGAATTATTGGATCATCCATATTGTTCTTCTTTCTCCCCCATAGTAACTAGACTGAGTCTTTACTAGTGCTTAAAAATAGTTAGAGAAAGCCTTTCCTTAATTGAGTTAGTCTAAAACAAAACAAAAAAAAGTCAAGCATTGAGAAATAATTTAGAAACAAAATGTAAAGATAAAAGATTTTTATTCAAAAACCTATCTTTCAGTGTGAAATCTTAGGCACCAAAGAATGATGAATGAAGGAAGTGCAAAAGTATAAATCAATAGCTTATTCATTTGCCTTCTACAGCCATAGTACAGATAGTACAGAATACAGGTTAACATTCAGAAATATGGAAAAAGTTAATGAAGTTGTCTTGAAATTATTCTTTGTGGGGCTAGGGAAGTGGCTTAGAGGTTGAAAGTGTTTGCTACCTGCGTTCAGTTCTGTAGCACCCACATAAAGTTAGATGTAAAGTGACCCATGCATTTGTACTCCCAACACCACACCTGTGGTAATGGAAGGCAGAGCCAAGATAATCTGGAAGCTCACAAGCAGCAAAGGAATGTGGAAAGAAAAGAGAAATACCTTGAGGTTGTCCTCTGATGTACACACATTCACAATACGCATGTGTACACACATTGATAATAAAAATAGAAAACTATTTTTAATAAATTACTCTTTGTTAAAGTTACTTAATAAAGCTCTTGATACTCATTTTATGAAATCATGTCATCAGATTTATAAGAATAGTCCATGCAACTGTTCGTAGTCCATTAACTCATCATAATCTGTTCTCTAGGTCCACCACAGTGGAGTGGTATGTATGCATGAGCCAGTGCTAAGTTGTGCATGGTGTGCTGTGTTGACTTTCAGAGTAGCTGGAGTTCGTACAGCCTGCTTCAAAAAGTACTTACAGTGAAGCTTCCTGCCCTGCTTTCAAAACTAATATGTATGTAAAATGTAAAGAAAATGTATTTTTTGAGTCTGAGCTCATTCTTTCTAATTTAGATAATTTTATGAAAAGTCTGTAAGCTATTAGAAACACCTCTTGCCCACAGCATTCCTGGTTTTTTTTTTTTTTTTTTTTTCTGCTAGTTAGATACTATTTTGCTTTACACACTTGAAAGTTTAAAATGGGGCTAGAGAGATGGCTTAGCAGTTAAGGCGCATGCCTGTGAAGCATAAGGACCCAGGATTGATTCTCAAGGTCCTACATAAGCCAGATGTGTGACACATGCATCTGGAGTTCGTTTGCAGTGGCTAGAGACCCTGGCGTGCCCATTCTCCCTTTCTCCCTCTCTCAAATAAATAAATAAATAAAAATTTTTAAAAAGAAAGTAAGTAAGATAATAGATAGATAGATAGATAGATAGATAGATAGATATAGATAGATAGATAGATAGTTAAAAATGTACCATACTACATTGACTTGCTAAGGTAAGGGAGGGGAACTAACATCAGTAAGCAGAGTTTCATTTGTCCACTCAGGGACTTGCCAGAATTGCTATAAATGCAAAGTTCTGATAGGTAATACTTTTGCAGTTTCTTCTTCATCATAGTACATGAGTTCTTTAAGCTTTCTGAATTTTTAATACTGTATATTTCTTTCAACTTTTTTCCTTACAGATGTCCTAAGTATGTAGAGTATTTAACAAAAATCTTAATATTGATACCAACCTAAAATAATACTTATTTTTAAATAGGTCTATTTTTAATGTGCCATCCAGAAAAGTTTTTTTTTTCCTGTAGCCTTTCTTTAAAATAAGAGAGGTGTTCATTTTTGTAACTTTACCTTCATGTTTTCTTATCCCTTTCTAAAAATCTAAAGAACAGTCTTTCTATTCTGGCATTGGTGACAGCAGGATCTGAGAATCTGTGTTAGAGTCCCCTTCACTGCTGTGGTACACACCAGATTAGTTGACAATAGATCCCCATCCGTCTTCTCTTAGTTCTGGCCTTTGTGAAGGCAAGGTCTGAGCTTCTGGGTTAGATCCTCCCTCTCACTACTTGGCAGCTTCACCCACTTGGGTGCACGGCAGCATAGTTACCAGTAAATTGCTATCCTTCCTCTCCCAAGTTGCTTCTCTCTCACTTTATTTACCTGGGACATGGAGGTTCTTTTAATTCTTTGCTTTTTCTGACATATAATACAAACTGTAAAAGTAAAAGTTGGTAATGGATATTATCTTTAGGAAAAAAATAGGTTTCCCAACACCTTTCAAGAAAACAGAAATGTTGAAACTGTATAGCACTCAACTTGGGGGCAGCTGGTCAAGTTTATGCAGACGCTCCTCTGCAGAGCAAATAGTACCTGAATTAGCGGGTGTTAGCCGCTGCACATGAGTCTCACCATGACAGTGTGCATCAGTAGGACAGCTGCTGCATTCAGCTGTGTATCATTTCCCAGTGTGAAAGGTTTGTATAACAGGAGATGATACCCATGTTTCAGTCAGTATATATGATTGTATCTTACTACAACTTTATAAGATCTCCATGGCTGTCCAAAATGAAATCAGAAGGCATTCTCTAAATGCAAGGGTTTTTCCCTCTACAGTGCCATTGTGTTACTAAGCATCTGCAAGCCTGTATTTATATGTAAGGTAGACTTATAACAATATATTGGTTAGCAATATTCCTTTTTACAACATTATACTTTATATATTGCTAAAACTATATCTAATGTGGATTCTAAGATTTCCTATTCCTAAGAATAATGAGCCTTTTCTAACCAATCTTTAAATGAATGGAGAAATTATAAAGTACATTATTATATGAATTTGTGTATTCTTTTGATAAAACCATGTATCCACAAATATAGTGAAAATAACATTTAATCCTTGAAGCTTTTATTTATATTTTCTAATGTGTTCTGATGTTACATTACTTTTGGATTTGGCTTTCTTAGTATACCTTACATTTTCACTTAAGTAGAAGAGGTATGTAAATATTACTACTAGAATAATGATAACTAATAACTATAGCTTAAATTTCTTAGGCTATAAATATCTTAGTTGATTTCTTAATAATTCAGAAATAAGTAAGTAATTGAACATGTTAACTCAGCAACAAATCTTCCGTAATCCCCATGCTAGAACTGCCCAGTATCTTTCAGAAATATAAGACATGCTGTGAAGGAGAAGTACACAGGTGATCGCTTCTCAGCCTTTTGGCTAAGATCAAGCGTAGAAGTACACAGATAAATTAGATAATGAAGTTTCACATTTTAAAAGAAAATGTAGTATGTTGGGGGTTTAACTCTGGCTAGTGTGAATAAATTCTAATAAATTATGCCACGTCATCCCCCCACCCCAAATAACTGACTATTGCTCCTACAGTGCATAAACTACAACCCCATGGGGAATACCTGCAACCCCACTGAGGAGTGTCCCCAACAGAATGGGGGCAGGGACAAGGGAAAAGAGGGTACCGACACATGATGTATCCATATGAAACGTCTTGTTAATAATAATAATTATTATAATAAACATTAAAAATGCCATGTTATAACATTTGAATCTGAATTTGTTTGATAATCATTCTTATCAAAGTATAATTAATGCTTATGGGGCAAAATGTTTAATCTTTCCTATAACTCTGTTATTATATAAAGTAGAATAGAGTATTCCTCCTACCTTCAGAACTGGTACTGCTTCCTGACGACTAAATTCTTTTGTAGGTAATACCTTTCAAGCAGCAACAGGAAGGCAATTTATTTACAAATAAATTTTAAGATATCAGTATTCTGATATGTTTTTTAAAAGCAGACCCCTGAGAATTATTTTGGTTTGGGGCATATTAAAGTGAATTGCTTTATTAATATAATGTTTACATGCTTGCTTTCTTTTTCTGTTTCAGCACCTCCACCTCCACCACCATCGCGGGGAGGGCCTCCTCCTCCTCCTCCTCCTCCTCCTCCACATAGCTCGGGCCCTCCTCCTCCTCCTGCCCGAGGAAGAGGCGCTCCTCCCCCACCACCTTCCAGAGCTCCTACAGCCGCACCTCCTCCACCCCCTCCTTCCAGGCCAGGTGTGGTTGTCCCTCCGCCTCCTCCAAACAGGATGCACCCTCCTCCTCCACCAGCGCTGCCCTCCTCAGCACCTTCAGGCCCACCACCTCCTCCGCCTCTGTCTGTGTCAGGTTCCATGGCACCACCCCCTCCGCCACCGCCCCCACCTCCACCAGGGCCACCACCCCCACCTGGCCTCCCTTCTGATGGTGACCATCAAGTTTCAGCTCCTGCAGGAAACAAAGCAGCTCTTTTAGATCAAATTAGAGAGGGTGCCCAGCTCAAAAAAGTGGAACAGAACAGTCGGCCGGTGTCCTGCTCGGGAAGGGATGCACTTTTAGACCAAATACGACAGGGTATTCAGCTGAAATCTGTAAGTAATGTGTCTTTTTTGTCTTGGATCACCTAGCACCTAGGATTCTACCATAATTTATAGAACATCTTTAAAGCTTATTAAACTTTTTGGTATTTGTAAAATATCTGTAAACAATGACATGTACACATTTTCAGTTCAGTTTTAATAAATGCCTACAGGTGTGTAACCTGTACTTACATATCAAAGTTTAAAACATTCAGTCACTCTCAAAAGTTAGTTTATGTCTATTCCCAGTTCTAGACTTTAAATGAAAAAATGCTTTACGGCTTTATGAGGCTGGGAAGATGGCTCAGCTGTGAAAGACACTGCTTATAAAGCTAACCTGGGTTTGATTCCCCAGTACCCACGTAAAGCCAGATGCACAAAACGGTACATGCATTGGAAAAAGGTATTCTGTCTTTCCTCCTCTCCCCTTGCAAGTAAATAAATAAAATACTTTTTTTAAAGATGCTTTAGAGAAAAAGCCATATTCAACTATGAGAAATTAAAAATAGTTTTACTTGGGCTGGAAAGATTGTTTAGTGGTTAAGGTACATGCCTGTGAGGCCTAAGGACCCAGGTTCAATTCTCCAGGTCCCACATAAGCCAAATGCACACGGTGACACACGTGTGTCTGGAGTTCGTTTGCAGTGGCTAAAGGCACTGCCATGTCCATTCTCTCACTCTCTTTCTGTCTCTCTGTCTCTAATAAATAAATAAAAATAAATCTTTAAAAAATGTTTTACTTGAAACCAATTACATTTATCTTGGTAAATCTAAGCCAGTAACTTTATAAAAACTAAGTCATGTCCTAAAGTTTACATATTTTGAAATTAATGAAAAATCAGACTCCCCATAAAATTGAAATAAGAGTTCTAATAAAATTTCTGACAGTAGGAGCTGGAGAGATGGCTTAGCGGTTAAGGCGTCTGCCTGCGAAGCCAAGGGACCGAGGTCCGATTCCCCAGGACCCACGTAAGCCAGATGCACAAGGGGCACATGCATCTGGAGTTCATTTGCAGTGGGTACAGGCCCTGGCATGCCCATTCTCTCTGTTGGTCTCTCTTCTCTCTGTGTCTATCTCTCTCTGCTTGCAAATAAATAAAAATAAAAAATTATTTTAAAAGATTTCTGGCAGTAATGGCAGAATTTTTGATTCTTTGACTTGGAAAACATGGTCACTTAATCCTTTAACTCATTTAATCTTCTAGAGGCTGACAGACTTTTTCTGTGAAGAAGCAGAGAGCACATATTTAAGTTTATAATAATGTTGTATGGTCATTTGTTATATTAGTTTATCTGATTCACCACATAAACAGCCAGGAACAGTAATGGAGGAACTGAGTGAGTGAGTGAGTGAGTGACCGCAGTGGTGGTGGATAAAGGTTTAGTTTTTGATATGCGATTTGTATTTTATGTAATTTTTCACTTGTTACAAATACTGTGTTTTCTTTAACCATTTAAAGATGCAAACACCATTGGTAGCTTTCAAGTTTTTGAAAAGCACAGCACCGGCTGGATTTGTCCATGGGATACGTATGCAAAACATAAACAAACAACAACAGAAACCCACTGCTCTCTCCTCAGGGGAAAACAGCTAGTTTTTCCTAGAGCCCAATATGAGTGACCATGGCCAGGACAGAGATTTTAAGTCACCCCAAATTCCATGTACCAGTGTGGTAACAATTTGATGAAGTTTTTATAGTAATAGTACAAGGCACTTTATAAGTGAAAACCTTTCATTTACACTGGTGGAAACATCAGGTAAGAACTCTGCTACAGGCCTCTGGTGCTAGTGGTGGCATTCTTAGCTTTTGGTCTGTTCGTACTTTCCAAAAGGATTTACCTAATAGTATCAAGGATGTGAAATGAAACTTAAAGGTGGACAGTATGGCTCTTGAAGGGCTAAGATGGCACAGGGTAATTTGGCTCTGGAACTGCAGCATTTAAACTCCCCTCAGGTACCACAGTTCTCATCAGTCAGCCATGCAGAATGTTCGTTGTAGGCATGGCTTCTTTCTGGGAACTTTTAGCATAGGCTCCTTTTCTATGAGTACACCACCACTCTAAGAAATAAGTTTGGGGGGCTGGAGAGATGGCTTAGCAGTTAAGGCGCCTGCCTCCTAAGTCTAAGAACCCGGTTCCAATCTCCAGGTCCCACGTTTAGCCAGATGCAAAGTGATACAAGGGCGCAATGCCGCACTTGACCAAAAGGGGACGCACACATCTGGATTAAGTTTGCAGCAGCTGAGAAGCTGCTGGCGCGCCCATTCTCTCTATATCTGTCTTCCTCTCTCTGTCTCTCTCCAAAAAGGAAAAAAAAGAAATAAGTTTGTGTCTTAAGAGGAGCTGCTATAGATACTTTTAAAAGAAAAGGATCTTGGGCTGGTAAGATGGCTCAGTGGAAAAAGTGCTTGTTGCTGAAGTGTGAAGATCAGAGTTCCAATTCCTGGCACCTGTGCAAATGTCAGGTGGACATAGCAGCCCACCTCTAATCCCAGAACTTCAGAGACGGAGATGTGGGAATCCAAGGGCATACTGACTAATTAGACTAAGCCAATCCATGAGCTCTGGAGTCTACTGAAAGACTTTGCCTTAGTAAATAGAGAGTTATCGAGGAGGACACCTGACATTGACCTCTAGCATCTACACGCATACACATGTGTACACCAAACACGTACTTGTGCAAAAAAAATGAAAAGGAAGAGGAGTTAGAATGACTGGTATCAGGAGAGACACAGGGACCACAAATGAAAGTTTTCATTAATAATTTTCTTTGAGAAATCATTAGAACTTCAAATGAATATATATGTTTAAAAACATGATTGTTTATGCCTTTATGTGGGTAAATCCAGAGACAAAAATGAGTATGTAAAAGTACCTGCTCAGATTTAAGCCCAGTGCACTCTTACTAGCACTTACTAAAATGTATGCCCTTATAACATAAAGGTTTGAATGTTGGAGGCTGGGATAGTTTTGTATGAACAATTGTTTTAAAGTAATAAATTTTAATGGGATCTTTTGTACTCTTAACTGTAGTTTGGAGGAGATGGGTATACTTCCACTAAGCACAATTATTTGCCTTATGAGAAGACAGTTACATTTTTGAAAAATTAGCAGCCTTCTTAAAGAGAAGGTAAATGCTGTGAGAAAGGTTCATTTTGAAATATATACCTGTTCATTACAACTTTATGGCATGTGATGAGTAAATACAATATATAAAAATGCAAGGCTGTATTTTTCTCAGGGAACATGTGTCTCTTCTTGCTCTGAGACATCTGTTTTTATATTGTTGTGTTTTCCCTGTGGAACTAGGCATTGAACTCAGTGAATACTATTCAAGTTCTCTACCACTGAGCTAAAACAGCAGCCCATACCTCATCCCTACCCCTTTATGAGATAGTCTCATTAGGCACTGGGTTACTTGGACTGGCCTTGAACTCACTTTGTAGCAAAGGGAAGCTTTGAACTCGGTCAAGATCCTCTTGTCTCAGCCACTTCAGTAACTATGATTATAGATCTACATATACCATGAGGCCTGGCTTTAAGTGTGGCTCCTGCTGAACAATTCAGGGACGTTTATAAATCTAGTTTTTAAAATGATGCCCCTTATTAAAACACTTTTATTAAAGTTTTACCATCTAAAGTTTTGTGTGTGAACAGAAGTAAACCAGCTACAAAGACAAGTATTATTCAGAAAAGGCTTTGTTATTTGAATTGCTTTGGAATTGTATTGATGGCTTATACATCATTAAGGAAGGAAATAGTTCTTAAATAATTCTTTTACCATAGCAAGCTTGTTTCTTCCTAAATTAATTAGTTTTGTAATGGGCTTGTATGCTAGCCTGCTCTCCTTTTAATTCATTTAACAGTAGAAATGACCTATGAAGTTCAACATTCTGGAGCAAAGATTCTTTGCTAGTCTTTGCTATTTTTGTATTGAGTTATTCTGATTTCCTTCTTTAAGGTGTCTGATGGCCAAGAGTCTTCTCCACCCACACCTGCGCCCACTTCAGGAATCGTAGGTGCGTTGATGGAAGTGATGCAGAAAAGGAGCAAAGCCATTCATTCTTCAGGTATGCTTGCGTTTGGGGTAGGGCGGGTGATGACTGTGTGTCTGGGTATTTGAATATTTGTAGTTCCGCTCTTTTTTTTTTCTTTTTATGATTGTCTTTGCTACTTTTCTGCTAGTTGGACTGATGTGGGTCATATGCTGTTCTTATTCAAATTGATGTCTCGGTGACTGGTCTTTCTAAACTTTAATGGCTGCCAGAATACCACAGTCATAATAAGCACATTCCCCCTCATACTCTACTCCTCCCTTCTTCACCCCTCTCCCAAAGAGGTATTTTTGTCCCCTCTTTCCTACTCCATCCCCTGGGGACTCTCTTCTTTCAAAGTAGCCCTTCCTCTGTTTTGTTGGCTCATTTCTTTTTTTGTTAATTGACAGCTTCCTTACTTACAGGCAATAAACCATGATAATTCTCTCCCTTATCCCATTTTCCCCTTCAAAAATCCACACTTCATCATATCCCTTCCCTCTCTCCATTAGTCTCTCTTTTATTTTGATGTCATCATCTTTTCCTCCTATTATGAGGGTCTTGTGAAGGTAGTGCTAGGCACTGTGAGGTCATGGATATTGAGCCCAATTTCTGCCTGGATGATTGCATTGCAAGCAGTCTTACCCTTCCTTTGGCTCTTACATTCTTTTTGCCACCTCTTCTGCAATGGACCCTGAGCCTTGGAAGGTATGATAGAGATATTTCAATGCTAAACACTCCTCTGTCACATCTTCTCAGCCTTTGGTGCCTTTTGGGTCATCCCAGTGGTCACTGCCATCTGAAAAAGAAGCTTCTGTAACCAAAACTGAGAGTAACATTAATATATGGGTATGAACGTTAAGTAAAGTGCTTACAGGGTCGTTTGGTGGGCATAATTATGCATTTAGCCAGACAAGAGCAGGCTTTACACTCCTAAGGTTCATGGCCTCCCCCACCATAGGCTTTTGATTAGGTTTTCAGTATCAGTCTTGTATTCCCTCCCATGGAGCCGGCCGCCAGGCCAATTAGAGATCATGTGGTTTCCCCCACAACAGACATGCCACTATTGTACCCGTTGGCTCATTTGGCCTTGCCTCCCTCCCTCCCTCTCTCTCTCTCTCTCTCTCTCTCTCTTTTGAGTTAGCAGAGAGAGGGGACATGGTAAGAAGACAGCCAGAGAGCAAAGTGCTATTTGAAACCTTCTAACAGCAGAGATGTGCTCCACATGGACAAGGTAGTGCTAAAAAAAACAGTGAATGGAAGGAAGAAGGAGCAAAGTCACATCACATTGCATCCAGACAGCAATGATCAGCCACCAGAAGCCTTTAAAAAAATAGGATACTCCATGTGCTGTGAGGCAAACTGAAGAATTGCAATGATCAACACAACTCGGTGGTGTAGGAGAAGCAGTGGTGGGAGAACTTGATTGGATTGTGGGGCAAGGGAGAGGTCATTAATAATTTCTAGGGTTTCGGCCTAATTACTTGAGAGGGTAGTGGTATCATTAATTGATATGCAGGTGACTGGATTCAAGGTGAAGAGCAGGTTGTGAGAAGAGAAAACTGAAGTTCTGAGTTCGAGAATTCTTGTGATTATAAAGAAGGCAGTTGAGTATGCTCTATGTGAACCTGAAAATGAGAAAGGCTAACCATATTTAATTTTATATGTTAAGAGACAATCAAGTTAAAATTTGTTACATCGATAATAAGATATTAGAACCCAAAATCTTAGAACTCTTGTCCTGATCTTCAGCTCGCCATCACTTCACTCTTTAGATGTATTTCATTTGATTGATTTTAAACTATCTTAGTAACTAGATTTCAGAAGTTAAAGTATTTATTTGAAGAGATGGTTAATTTGAGACATAAACCTACTGGTACATTCATGACCTTGATAAGTGTTTACCAATGCCACCACAATATCAACTCGGTTCTGGGCTCTTAACATTTTGACATAGAGAATGGAAGAGGATAAATGAAATGAGACAACAAAACAGAGGAAGGGCTATTTTGAAAGAGGAAGGTCCCCAGAGGATGGGGTAGGAGAGAGGGTACAAAAAAGGATCAAGGTACAGGAAGACAATTAAATTACTGTATGTTCATATATTGAGGTTCTCTATAAAAATGTAATTGATTCAACATATGGAAAGAAGAAAAAAAGGTAGAGAATCTGAGGGGTCACCTAAGAATTATGTAATGCCTTTTTTTTGTATATATTAACTGTCTTGATTTTCTTCTAGATGAAGATGAAGATGATGATGATGAAGAAGATTTTGAGGATGATGATGAATGGGAAGACTGATCTATATATTATATATATATTTTTAAGGTGAAATACTAAACACTACTTTCTGTCTATGAATTCTGTAAAATTATCATGTAAATGTTCTACCAATTTGCTGTATATTTTTGTTGCCTTTATTGCTTTTTTTAATTAATCTGTGCAATACCTCATTTAATCTGTAAAGGTTTGTCATAATCCTATACACAGCTACTCCCTGTTCTTGTGCACAAGTTGACACCAGGATGCTCACTTGACTTGTGAATATCTCTCATTCCATCCACAAGGGAGCTTAAATATTGTCTGTGAGACTGACAAAAACCTTAATGTAATTTAGTTAGAATGCCAGAAGGAAAACACTATTTTCATACCCGACTTTTTCTGTACCTAAATTTTCTTATTAAAACCTAGTATAGCACTACATTCTTTTTCAAGTGATGCGAACTTTAGTTTCTTTAGCCCCCTCATTCAGAATATATTGCCACATGAATGTCAAAGCTGATACCATGCACAGTTCTCTAGACATCACTACATTGGTGCAGTTTCTCAAATCTTCGCAGTATGTTCTGCATAGAGTCACTACAGACAGAGGAACGGGGAGAAGCAGTAGCACATCTTCTGGAGCAGCATGGCCGCCATTGCCAAGCAGTGGGGTTTACAGGCGGAATCCAGAGGAGCCCTCACTCACATACCTGTGCTCAACTGAGGTCACAGTTATGCTAAGCAAATGTGGCAGGTTCTTTTTAGCAAAACTTTAAAACTCACTTTGGTACAAATCTGAAAAGTTATCTCAGTTAGAGTTTTGGAGATAGCTCCATCCATCATAAACCATTATGATTATGTCATCGTTTGACTAAAAATGATATCAACAATATTAAGATGGTATGGAATTAAGTTTTTGTTTTGCAGTTTGTATGAATTAAGTTATTCTGAAATACCAACCTTAAAAATCAAATTCGTTGGCAAAGGTGTGTGCTGTAATGCTAAACCTAACAATGCTATCTATTTTTTATTTTGGTAATTTCACAAGGGTTTTTGTCAAATATCAGATGAAGAGTTACATTTTTATTAAAAGATTAATAGTCCCAGTGTCAAATTTCTTGGAACACGTAACTGATTTGATAGATTTTTAAAAATAAAATTTTACAACCTGCACATTTGTTATGCATACTAAAATGGTATGTTAAAATTAGGGTTTCCTTGCCTCTTGTCAATACACTAATCTGCCTAAAGGTGGTTGTTTCTATTTACAGTGCTAATGACCTACCTGCTTTAAATTTTAGGTAGAAAATTATCTGATTTAAATACAGACATATTTTTCTCACTTTGAGTCATATGCAGAATGTAGTTCCAAATGTATTTCATTATTATAGTCACCATATTCAACTAAAAATTATGTTATCTAGAATTGTACCGACCAAAATCTAGTATTGGCATGATCTTGACGGGCTGGTCCTGCAAGATGTGGCTTGAATTTTAACCAGTTTATCACATAATCTCTAGTGATCATGCATCTAGTTACCATGAAGAATAATTTAAAAGGTTTAGTTGCTGAAAGCAGTGAAGTGGTGCAGTAAAATAGTTAAGTTATTCAAAGAATGTTACCTTCCTTGCAAGGGTAATTTAAGCACAGGGGAAAGATTCTAGATTTTTGTTTCCTGTAAAAACAGTGCTCTTTGCTGCTAGAAACCTTGTTCTGCTTACTGTCATTTTTGTTGTGGCTTGAGCTCATTGAGCGGTGTGAGTGAGGCCGAACAGCTACAAACCAGTAAAATTGGGAATTTGTGCAAATGGCAAATAGGATATTGTAATTATTTTAAATAAATAACGTGGGGCTTTTCCCCCTTCTTTTGACATTATTTTAATAAACTTAAAATTTCTTAAAAATGCGTTTGAGGTAATGCCAATTTATGAATTCCTTTAACTTTTAACAAGTTTGGGATTTTCTAGCTACCTTTGGTATTTACTGGGAGTTTCTCTAAAGAGAGACAGTCTGTTCTTTGACTTAGAAATACAACATGCAAGATGAGTACCTAATTTGCTAAAGGTAATTGGGTTTATTCTTTCTTGTAAAGAAGAGTTTTTGTTTGCTATTGCACAAAGTCTAAATTGCTATTTGGTTGAAACCCAACGGCTGTGGATTCAGTCCAGGAGACTAAGTTGTCTTTACCAAGTGAGTTCTAAGTTGCATGGTCAGTCCTCCACCATCTTGTACTTTGGGCAGCGCGGTACCTGTGCATTGTCTGAAAGCCTCACATATGTACTCCAGCTAAGTGATTGTCTGGTAGCCTTTGCATTTAACAAACTAGCATGAGGCCTTTTATATCTAAATGCTACGTGATAGACAATTTCAGCTAGCCACATATTGTATTATGAAATTCATAAAGACTTTCAATCATTCAGTTCCATTTATCAACTGAAATTCTGTTTAGTATGTGAATTTTTTTTTGAAATGTATAGTAAATAGGATGTTGCACTGGTGGCAATTATCATGGAACATAATAAAATTAATTTGACCCAAATACATAAAATAGTGTGTTTTATTTGCTTTTTATGTTATTAAAGTAGATTGAAAATTTTAGTTGCCAAGTCTAGCTAAGGGCACCCAGCAGTGAATGGTAACAGGTGGAGTTTTCAGCAGACCACATGCTTTAGAGAGTGTGCCATTAAATAAACAGGGTGAGCAGGAGAATGTCACACCCTGTTCTGCTGCAAAACATGACAGCTGCTCAGCAGGTCCCGGGAAGCACTGTTTGCAGATCAGAGTATTCACATGGCAAGGTCAAACTGTTCAGAACTCTCCCCAAACCAAAAATGTCCATGTTTTCCAGATTGGAATGATGCTGGAATTTATTGGGAGTTTCAGCAACTGCCAAAATACAGCAGGTCACGTGGGCATAGTTTTTAATAAACAGCATCAGAGATGGCATTCATTTTAAACAGGAAGCTCACTTTTTGAAAGATAGAATGTTTTGTTCCACTGGCCATGGCACAAGTGGGTGTCTGAAGATTGAGTTGTGTGTGGAATCCAGAGTGTAGGATGCTGCGAGGGCCTTGCAAGATCCCCAGCCAAATTTAACAGACATTTCCAGAATGATCTGTTCTCTGAGAATGTTCTTTCTGTTGCACAAATGTGAACACTCAAGAATGTATTTTACTGTTAGAACTTTTCAAGGTGTAATGTGCCTCAGACTTGCCCTGTCTTATGTTCACCTGATCAACAGAGAGACTCCTGAAATGACTCTGTGTTGGGTTCTGAGCTCCTAAAGGACAAGAAGAGCGATGAAGCTTTTACAAGTATAACAGCAAGTCATTTGTAGGAGCGTTGGGGGATTTTACCTTGCACATTTATTTCGTTGACAGTCTGGCATCTTGCCTCTCCAGCACACTGTTCTCTCATAATCTCTCGATCATTTATTCTTGTGTGGCTTTAAAACTGCCTTTCAGGGAAGCCACTGGAGAAAGCTGTGCTAAGTCGCTTATTGCCATAGGGAGCATACTTACTCGCTATTGCTAAGATCCCCTTGTTGCCATGGGGAGCATACGCGCTAGCTGTTGCTAAGACCACCTTCTTTTGTAAGTGTTACGCGTATTCTGTGGCTGTACTTGAAGTGTATGGAAAAGCTTCTCTTGAGAACAACACCCAGGTGAAGTTGTGCTGGTGATTTCCTGTTTTATTTCTTACAAGTTTGGTATAAACCTAAACTGGTTATTTGTACCACCACCAAGATTGGTAAATCAAAATGGAAATGTCTCACCGTTATCAATGAAGAGTATTTTATAGGTGATTTACATTTCAGATACTTTTGTGTTGGGGAATTTCTGGTAAATGTAAGGTTTCACCTAAATTCTTTAACAATTGCACATGCATGTGCACTCGCACACACACAGCTCTTTCTTAGGTAAGGTTTTTTAATTTTCTCTCTTTACAGAGGAAGTTTGACTATCAAAGTACAAATGGTATCACATTACATCACAGTTCTTAACTATGTAAATTGGTTGGCATTTCCTGACTTCAATTTAATTTTGTCTTAGTTATTCTATGTGAAAGGACTTTGTAAAGCATCAGTTATCATTATACTTGAGCAACTGTTATTAATTGAGCAAGTAGACATTACAATACAAGGAAGTAAGATAATCCCCCCCTTGGGCTTATATTATTTAAAATTAAAATATTTACTTCCTAACTGAGACAAGTGGAGATTATATACTTATATCAGAACCAGTGGGCAGGTGGGCACTGTCAACCTCCTTTTTCATCTCACAGCTGAGGGGCTGATGAACTCATTGAAAGGATATAATAGAAGCCAGAGAAGATGGCTCCCTCAATTCTCCACAGTGTCATATTGCATCCTTGCTTAGCTATCTATTTTTTCATAAGAATCAACTAGATATTCTTATTTCATATAGGTTTATGGCTACAACTTTTACCTTTTCTCATAGACTGTTGTTAGAAGCTACCAGCTTTTTGTTCCATCCCTGCCCAGAAAAGTTGGCCTGCTCTAAGACAGCTTCTGCCTGGTGCAGGTGATGGACTTTTGGCTCAGTGGTGCATTTGGTCATCACAGGGTACTTCTGTTATTTAGTACTGGGCTGAGCCTTTAGATTGTACTTCCAAATTATTCCATTAGTTGATGAACATAAATAGACAATGTCTTTACTTAGATCTAAATGCTTCGTAAACCCTTGCAGTCATCTTAACTGGAAGAAAAGTAGTATGAGAGGATACGGTCAGTTCTTACGAATGTTTGTTGAACAGCTGCACTGTCGCCTGGGACTTCTTCCAAGGAGCACGGGGACAGTGTGAACATTTTAAGTTGAACTTCCTAGTGGTATTGAGAGGAGTGAAGTTCTAATTTGGTTTCATGTACTTCAACTTTATGGAGAAAGAAATAGGAAAGTATATGTGTAGTATGAGTGGTGCCAACCAGTTCACATAATTAAATGCCATAATGTAATGTGATACCATCAAAGTTCCTCTCTAAATAGAAAAAATTTACAAGCAACATAAGCCCAAACCAAAGAAAGGTGTGTGTGTGTGTTAAAGAATTTGTAGTGTTGAAAGAAAGAAATTGGTTGAAAGGACAAGGCATTATCATGTCCTTTTGACTAGGGAAACAAAGCTAATGTCTTAAATCTATAGTTCCTACAAGGCAAATACAATGTAGTACCTAAGGGCCTTCAGCCCCCTCCCACCACCACATTTTTGTTAAAAATGACTCAGCAAGTAAAATTAAAGCAATATATTTGAAATGGGATTGTCGGTGGGGGGAGCAACAAAATAAGATACTTTCTTTTTCTTTATCTATTAAGCACGGATAGGAATGTCAAAAGGCCAACTTAATTGTATAGTAAGCCAACCCTCAATCTATCCCAGTCCACACAAAGGAAATTGATGGTGTGTCTTCTTTCCCTTTTAAAAAAGTCTTGTTTCAACTTTGCTGACAATGTTTGCCAAAGATTGTGATGTAGCTCACATTAGCAGATTGGTAGGAAAGAGTAATAAAGATCATACTAGGAACTCAGCCACTTCTTTCTAAGCTGTGGGTAAATGGAAACTCTAAAGAATGCTGCTTAGTCACCTCACCTTGTCCACAGGAAAAAGCCGTGTTGGCTACCACACATGCTGCAATGGGCTGGCTGCCTGGAGGTCCGTAGGCCAGGTGGTTCCAGCAGGCTTGAGCCAGGTGGTTTAGATTGGCACAGTGCTCACATTTTCAACAGCTAGTGTACCTGGTGCCAGCATGCATGAGGTCTGCACCCTGCACATTTACACTTCAGTACTGTAGCACTTACATCATTTTGTTTTCCAGAACTGAAAACAGCAGAAAAATGGATTTTAAAAATTATTTTATTTTATTTATTTATTTGAGAGAAAGAGAGAGAGAATGGGCACACCAGGGCCTTCAGCTGCTGTAAATGAACTCCAGGCACATGCACCACCTTGTGCATGTGGCTTACATAGGTGCTGGGGAATTGAACTTGGGTCCTTTGGCTTTTCAGGCAAGCACGTTAACTGCTAAGCCATCTCTCCAGCCCATAAAAATGGATTTTCATGAGAATGACTATCTTTTTCATGTTTGTTTCTTGACCTTATTTTTTTTCAACTGAACATCAACTTAGGCGAAACATGTGCCTTTGAGTTGTTGGGCATCTGCTAGTCCTTTGCAAAGCCTGCCGTGCTGCTCACTACTGGCTGTCCGCTGAGATCAGATGGCTGGTTGGAAGAGGTGGGTGGCTTGTCTAGAAAACTTGTTCTTCTACCTTGTGACTGGTTAGGATGCAAGTCTAGCTTTCTCTTTGTGTCTTGGTCTTGATTTGTGACAATACGGCCTGTATACGTGAAGTGTCTCGCATTTTCGTAAACTCAGGACTTTCCACTTGTGGAACCTGTTGCTATATATTCATGTTAAGATTTTCCACAAAATTGAGAATGTGGATGGTGGGTCTTACAGAACTTTGCAGAATAGTTTTTGAGAGTTTTGCTTTGCCCAGAAACTTTCAAGTTTTTTTGTGTGTAATTTCCAGTGTAAATTACTTCTGGCAACTGTGAGACATCATATCCTGACCCTGTCCTTCCTACAGGGGAGCTGTGAAGTAGGCCTTTGCCTCTTTTCAGACTGGACTATTGGGCAGCAATGGTGGGCTCATTTAAATCGACTTCCAAATGGCCCATGATTCCCACACCTTCATCAGTGAAATGTTTTGCCTTTGAGGAAAATCATTGAAACACTTAAGTGTTGGGCAGAATATCCTGGTGTTGTGTTTTGTTTTGTTTTGTTTTGTTTTGTTTTGTTTTGTTTTGTTTTGTTTTGTTTTGTTTTGTTTTCAGCCAGGAGCATGGAGAAGTTAAATAATTTGCACAAATGGCTACTAAATACAAAGCTGGATGTCAAGTCTGTCTTGGTACAAACCTTTAGCCACGATGGTTCTCTGCCTACCAGGCAGCATAATACCAGCAGTGATCTGGGTAAGAAATTCAAGTGTTACTTCAGCATATTTACTTCAAATGTAGCAGGCATGGAATTCATGTTTCTGCATATACAAAGACCCAAAGGGAAATAACACTACGCTCTGTTTTTCAAACAAAAACATAACAGAAAGGAAAATACATTTTAATTGCGTAACTAAACCAATAGCTATTAAGGCAAGCAAAGGCAAGTTTAGAGATGAGTACAGTCCAGAGTTTTGAAATAAGTAGGATGTTTGTTTTGTTATTTAAAAAAATATATCTTCATCTCCCTGATCCCCATCCCCTACTCCCATCACAATTAAAATATTTTTTCCATTTGAAATATCAAATTAGGTAACTGGTAGGTTTGAGTAATCCCAAGTGCTTATAAATAAATGGTTTTACAAGAATTTGTTTGGAAATGCCTCAGCATCCTCTGTGAACTAAAGTGAGCTCTGCCAGTGTGCTTTCCTAAGCATTTCCTACATGTTCGTATTTTTATATATTTTATTTGTTCTTTACAGACAGAGAGAGGGAGAATGGGCACACCAGGCCCTGTAGCTACTGTAAGTGAACTACAGACACACGCGCCCCCTTATGCATCTGACTTACACAGGTTCTGGGAAGGTGAACCTGGGTCTGTAGGCTTTTCAGGCAAGCGACTTAACCACTAAGGCATCTCCAGCCCTTTTTATATTTTTAGTAACTTAATGTAGCTTTTCGTTTTATATATAGGTTTGGTGTCATTTATTTGTTTCAACCAGTAACAATTTATGGATGTCCAGATGACTTGGATTTGTTTGGGCTTAGTTTCAGGTTTTGTTTATGTTATTTTTGTGTGTGTGGAGTTTTTCTGCGTATGTTGTTAAAAGCTTGAGTTTCTTTTTTTGAGGTAGGGTCTCACTGTAGTCCAAGCTGACCTGGAATTCACTGTGTAGTCTCAGGGTGGCCTCGAACTCACAGTGATCCTCTTACCTCTGCCTCTCAAGTGCTGGGATTAAAGGCATGTGCCACCATGCCCAGTGGGTTTCTTTTTTAAAATTAAATTTATTTATTTAAGAGAGAAAGGGGCAGATAGAGAATGGGCACACTAGGCCTCTAGCAGCTGCAAATGAACTCCAGACGCATGTGCCACCTTACGTGGGACCTGGGGAATTGAACATGGGTCCTTTGGCTTTGCAGGCAAGTGCCTTAACCATTAAGCCATCTCTCCAGCCCAACTTTGAGTTTCTTGTAGAGAAATGATTCACATCCAACCTAACATGTTCTGACAGGTCAAGATTCTTGATAAATTTTCTGAGTGTCCCTATAAAGAGTTGCCAAAAATTCTTGACACCATTTACAGAAAAAGCAATAACCAGTTTGTGAGTGTCACCTTGCTTCTCTTGAAGTGATATTTTCTGCTGTCTGCTGTGCTCCTGCATAAACTTTGTAAATCCCAACTGGTGACATGTTGAAAAAGCAAGTCCCTGCAGAAGATTGAAGTGTGACTTCTAGAAATATATTTATAAATAGGCACGAAAAAATATTTTCCCTTTGAATCTTCCCAAACAAAAACAAAACTCCATTTTTCCTATTCTCCCATGTAAAGGACCACTGCTATTTGTTGGACCATTGTTCACATCATTGTACTGGCTTTTAATCCTGGATGGTGACACTTCCACCCCAGCTTGAATCAGAATTATTCAGTGATAAATCCACAAAAGACCACTTGCAAAATTGTAACCCAAAGTGACTATACTCGACCATTTGGCACTTTGGTCATCCAAGAAAAGAAACTGTCATGCTAGTAACATTTGTATTTTGATAAGAAGAGGTCATTCTACTTTTCAACTGCATGCCTAATTTTTAAAATTCTAACTATATAACAAAAAATCACATTGTTAACAAGCATTTAGCTTGTGGTAAAGGCAATACAGCCAGTTACACTGTTTGAATCACAAACAAAGGATTACTTGTCTGAAAAATAATTCAACCAAAAGCCAGTGTTCAAACATGTCAAAATAAAGCATCAGCTTAAGAATACAGATTTGTTTAATGATCTCAAGAAAAGGGTTGTTGTTAATTTGAGAGAGACAGAGAGAAAGAGGCAGAGAGAGAATGGGCGAGCCAGGGCTTATCGGCCACTGTGAACAAACTCCAGACACATGCGCCCCCTTGTGCACATGTGTGACATTGCATGTTTGTGTCACTTTTTGCATCTGGCTAAAAGTGGGACCTTGAGATTCAAACGGGCATTCTTAGGCTTCACAGGCAGACGCCTTAACCGCTAAGCCATCTCTCCAGCCCTCAAGAAAAGGTTTTAACAATCATAGTAATTTTCCTCAGCATGGACTGTTTGAAGACAAGCTTTCTATTTTCTAGTTGTCAGTCCTTACCATTGCCCCTGACCACATGTGGAAAGAGGGTGGAGTCTTGGAAGAGGGCCAGAGAAAGAATATACATTTGTACTAAGAACTGGCCCCAAAGTGTATACAGTACCATGGCCACCATGAGCTGCTCCTTAGAGCTGCACTCCTTGAAGACAGATGCCATTTGTAGGACCTACCCCATCTTGGACTCTAGGACCAATCATATCTTCATATCAACCATGGTTCTTTTGGGCCAACATAAGAATTGAATTCAAAGTAAATAATTTGTGCGTTAAGCCAAATGAAATATAATGGATTTGTTTTCATTTTCTATACAACATGCCCAGACTTACATATATTCACTTCCCATTGCATCAGTCTGCACCTCCACAACCATGTGACTCTTAAGGACTTCGAGGCTGCTTGCTCTAGAACCACTTAAACAGGACCAGTGACTTGGGTTTTGTTCTCCAGCCACCCCTGCCTCACTGTCCTGTTTTCAGTGTCTGTGACAGTTATACTTCAGGCTTGTGAGCTTTTTCTTTTCCTGTATGTTGGGAGATGTACAACCTATGGAGGAGTCTAGCAGAAAATAACACTTCTAGAGAAGCTACTTTTGCATTTTGCTTGTCCCCTAGATCCGATCCAGAATAGCTTCTCTTGCTCTTCTGCCAGCTTGGGGGTGAGAGTAAGTGCTCTAAGCCCCCCATCACTGAACTCTAAGTCACTTCTTATCTGGCTGAACCTCACGGTTAACTCTCCTGCTTCCAGCACCACCACTGTGACACAGACCAGGTGATAATGACTGGCCTAGACAAGAACTTTTCTTAACTGATTAGATATTCCTTCACAAGTGACTACCTAAATGGACTGTTCATTCAGGGCATTTCTGGTCCACATTGACCCATGGATTGATCTACAGATTTTAATATGCTTTTAGAGGTAGAAGCCATGGAATACAGCAATCCTAAGTAAGCAACTTTAGGAATGAGGACTGAGTCCAGGATTGTTACTCACCATCTTCCCCTTTGTCTTGGAAACACCTTAATATGTCAACATGTCATCTAATTAGATGGTTTGCAAAACTAGCATCTCTTACATACAGTTCAAAAAGGTATGACTGGCTGAAGCATTCTTTGTAGCTGAGCAATGCCATTAATGTACTATGTAGTCATTGCATGCCATTGTTGGCCACCCTGGGAGAAGTGGTGAGAGATGATATCACTGTGCCTCTTCATTGTTGAGCAGCTAATTATCTGTCTACTCAAGTATATGTACCTGTACTGAGTTCTTATTCCTGATAAGACACTACCAGGCCTCCAGAACATCAGTCCAGTAGTGAGATTAAGACATACAAATAACATAAGGCAAAGAAAAATGTAGTGGGTTCCAAGAAAGAGTAAAGGATAATGAAGATTCAGAAGAATTGGACAGATAAGAACCTTAAAGGATAAGTTAGCCCTCTTTTTAAAAAATATTTTTATTGCTATTTACTTATTTGAGACAGAGAGAGGCAGATAGAATGGGTACACTAGTGTCCCCTTGTGCATCTGGCTTATATGGGTTCTTAGGCTACCATGTGCATCTGGCTTACGTGAGTTCTGGGAAATCAAACCTAGCTTCTTAGGCCTCGCAGGAAAGTGCCTTTACCACTAAGCCATCTTTCCAGCCCTACTTAGTTTTCTGAGCCAAGGAAATGGTCCAGGATGGTTTTTGAGGAGCAAGACATGAATCTCCTGCCGAGTGAAGGTGTTGACTGAGCCAGAGACATTTTCTATCTGACAAATCAGATATTATGTCATAAATATATTGTATAAGATCTTTCATAGGAGTCACTCATTCAACAAGTATTTATTGAATATATTTGGCCTTGAGACACTAACAAGAACAGATGTGGCTAATGTCTTTTAAAAGCTCCAGTGTGTGGGGGCAGATAGAGAGATGGCTTATTGGTTAAGACGCTTGCTTGCAAAGCCAAAGTACCCAGGTTTGAGTCCCCAGCACCCATGTAAGCCACATGCACAAGGGGGGTTGCATACATCTGGAGTTTATTTGCAGTGGCTGGAGGTCCTGGCATGCCAATTCTCTTTCTCCCTCCCTCTCTGTCTCTCTGTCTCCCTGCATATTTCTGTATCTCTCTCTCTCTCTCAAATACAGAAATAAAAATAAAGCTTCTGTGGTAAGTGCTCTACTAGAACTTGCTACCAATGTTGAATCTGGAAATTAAAAATAGCTAACTGCCCATGGAAAGAGGGTTTGAGAAAATTGTACAGTGAATTGTTGACAGGATTATTATTTTTTTATTTATTTTTGGAGAGAGAGACAGAGAGAGACAGACAGAGAGGGAGAGGGAGACAGAGCTGGGCGCGCCAGCAGTCTCTCAGCTGCTGTGAACGAAATCCAGATGTGTGCGCCCCCTTGTGGTCAAGTGTGGCATTGCACCCTTGCATCACTTTGCATCTGGCTAAACGTGGGACCTGGAGATTGGAACCGCTGGACTTTGGAACCAGCATTCTTAGGCTTAGCAGGCAGGCGCCTTAGCTGCTAAGCCATCTCTCCAGCCCTTGACAGGATTATTGACTACAGCAGGAGCAGATTTTAAGAGAGAAGGATGGTGGTTTATTAAATATGTGTGTAGGCAGTGCCTCTCCAAAGTGGGTCTAGAATCAGGTGATACTTATGATAAAGTAGATTGGTGTGTCACGTGGGGTTTTGTATGAAGCCAACCAGGGAGGCTATAGAGGAAAGCCTAGGGGCTTTGGTAAGGATACCTTCCCCCCCCCCTTGTATCTCTAAGCTATCTCTCTCTCTCTCTCTCACTCTCTCTCTCTCAACACACTCTCTCTGTCTCCCTCACTCTGAAAGATGAGTAGCTCCTAACCAATCGTAAAGGCATTCCAGACAGTAGGGTGGCATGTGAAAAGATGTGTGTCAACAGCAGGTGTCACTGTTCAGTAAACTACAACTTGTTCACTATGACTTCGGTGTAAGGTACCTGAGCTAAAGCGGAAAACCAAAGTAGAAGAGAAACGATGACAATCAAGTTTGCCCTGCAAACGGATTCGGATTTTATTCTGTAGGATACAGGTTACCACTGATGACTTTTAGGCGGGTGTTTGATGCAATCAGAATTACATTTTGGAGAACTATCAGTGGCATGGAGGACAGAATGAAGTCAGAACAGTGAGAAAACAACAGCAGCTCTGGGGTTCAGGTAACGGATCATGAGGGGTGCACCAGGAATTTTGTGATAGAAACAGGAGGTAGCATTGTCCAGAGGGGAGAAAATTCTATTCATGACCATTACTTTAGGGTGACTTCTGTCTGCTAAAAATAAAAGGCATGTTTGGTGCGCTGACCACATTGACTCATTTGGACCTGCCAAGGCAGTGTTAGGGCTGCCGGGGGAGGAAGGAAGAGAGGCCTGAATGCTGTGAAGAGCAGTGTGAAAAGAATGGAGGCTCCCAAGGGAAATAGAGATAATGAGGCTGAGTTATGAGAAGAAGTGATAAGCTAGCCATAAAACAGACGATTATATGGGATAAAATAGACACCAAGAAAAATAATCTTGAAGGCAAATTAGCCCGAGGATTTTTATTCACTGGCTTCCTATATTCAATTTGAGGCTTGTTGTATTAGGGTAATGCCAACTCCACCTGCATTCCCCAAATTTTCTTGCTGTATTGAGTCTGAAGAAATCAAGAGAGGCTTTATAGGGTCAGTGTGGTCTGAAACACCTTAGGTGTAGATTTGCAGGATGCATGCTTAGAATATGGCCGCAAAGACAGCTGTCCATCCTAGATGAGCCTCCAGGAAATGTCGGGAATCTTGCAGAAAACTTTGGGCAGTCACCAGTGGAAAGGAGTTTCTAGTCAACTTTATCATAGATACAGGTTTCTGCTTGTGGTGGTTTGAATGAGATGTCCCCCATAAACTCGGGTGTTTAGAATGTTTCTTTCCCAGCCGATGGCAATTTGGGAGACAGAGCCTTGCTGGAGGAACTGTATCACTGGGTGTGGGCTTAGGGGTGTTACAGCTAGCTCCCTTTTTCTAGAATTTGGCCCACTTTCCTGCTGCTATTTTCCACCTCCTATGGCAGAGGTGATGTCCAGCCTCTGCTTGTGCCATGCTGACCCTACCATCATGGAGCTTCCCTCAAAACTGTAATCCATAATTTAAAAAAAAAAAAACAAAAAACTTTGCTTCCATCAGCTGCTTTTGGTTGGGTGCTTTATCCCATCAACAAGAAAGTGACTGCAATGCTACTTACCTATGATAGATGGATGATTGGTAGAAAAATAAGGATAAATGATGGGTTAAACCATCTGAAAGTCATGTGAAATGAAAGTGATACGTTCTAAGCAATCTGACATTGGCAGTTTTGTTCTTACATGAGCATCATAGTTTTTACTTGCACAAATGGAGAAGTATGACATCATAAATATTCAGTCTGATGAGATTGCCATCATATACGTGGCCTGTTATGGACCAAAACATTAGCATGCAATGCATGATTTTGCAGGGAGGCAAGGGGCAGAGAGAAAGAAAAACTTTTTTTCTCCCAATAGAATTGACATGCTGGAAGATGATCCTTTTAATCTTGAGCCTATGGCTCCCTGACTCCGTCACAGCAACACTCATTTTCCCAAGCATTGCTCTGCACTCTTCGTGGTGCTTTATGGCACTCTTTCCCCCACAATCTGACTTCTGTCTCCACTATCCCATGAACTAGCTCTTGTCAGTGTCGCAGTGGAGTGAACTCTCAAAGTGCAGGGCCCGCCAAGTCATTTTCTGCTATTAGTTGTGCTTGCCCTAGTTCTTCTTTGCATTTCTTTCCTCTGATTCTTCAGCGCTCTTCAATCGCACTATTCTCTGACACAATGTATTATTTTTAAATATTTTATTTATTTATTTATTTATTTATTTATTTATTTATTTACTTGAGAGAAAAAAAGGCAGAGAATTGGTGTGCAGGAGCCTCTAGCCACTGCAGACAAACTCCAGATGCAGGTGACACCTTGTGCATCTGGCTTACATAGGTATGAGGGAATCAAATCTGGGTCCTTAGGCTTTGCAGGCAAGTGTCTTAACCACTAAGCCACCTCTCCAGCCCCACAATGTGTTTTTAACCAAACCTGCCTCTAATATATTCCCTTCAAAGGGCACAGCCAGGAGTTTAGAGGTCAACCTAGACTACTTCCTTTTCTTGCCCTTTGCCTCTTCCATCTAACTAGTACCTGCATATGTAGAGTTCATGCTCTCTGTCTGACCTGACCTTTGCTCACCTGTGTAGCACTCACAGTTCATATCTGCACCACCTCACTTCCTGGAGTCATGACAGCAGCCTGGGCCACACTGGATCCATCCCACCCTGGGTTAAACAGGTCATAGTCTTGAAGCCTGTCTGCGCCTGACTCCTCAGCCCCATCCCAGCTCTTTGACGTTCCTCATGGCTTTGGAAGCTTAGTCTGCTCCTCAGCTCACACTCATTGTTCCAGATGAGTTCCTTCGCTCTCACTGTGTGCCAGCCTTTGTTCACGCATAGAGAAACTTACCAGCTTTTTGAAATTCACTTACATGCCTCTGTGGTATAAACATACATTGGATTAAGCAAACATGGCAATTTGGTTGAAACCTAATTCCCACTTGCGGTGTGCCATAGTGATGCCTCACCACTTCTTGTCTATCTGAGCGTAGAGATTTTTTATTTTTTTTTATTTTTTATTTTTTTGTAGCCTATCATTTCTGCTCAGGGCTTTGTACAAGTTAAAGGTTAGCGTAACCAAATATTAAGAGGTGAGCCAGGATGGGCAAGATACTCAACAGCCAAGGATTAAAGTGATCTAAAAATCCAAAGCTACTGACATTGCCTAAATGAGGGTTATATGGGGCTTTCTAAATTACCTCGCAATTTCTGTGGAAAAATAGTTATGTGTTCAAATACACATTAAAAAAGATTTTAAAAGCCTGCCAACCTGGGTTCAATTTCCAAGCCTGACACAAAAAGTGACACAAGCCCTCTGGTATTCACTTGCAGCAGTAAGAGGCCTCAGCACACTAGTAGCCACACGTGTGTAAGTAAGTCATTTAAAAAAGAAGATTTTTAAAGACTCACACTGCAGTGTATCCAATGTTTTGTGTGTTGGGATTCTGAAAATTCTTGATGTCCTTGGTTTTTATTTATTTTTCTCCATAATCACACACATTTTTGTAAAAAAGAAAGACTTTACAGAAATTATGAAAAGTCTCATTCTTTTGGGGAGAAGATTGTGGTAGTTTTAATTTATGTCCCCCAGCAGACTCAAATGTTTTATTTAAGCCTGTAACTTGGATTCTAGCTGCCTGGCTGGAAGAGATGTCACTGTAGGGACATCCTGGGGTCCAGCCCTACGTTGTCACTGGGAGCCGATCTGAATTGCAGCGTGAGGTCAGCAGAGTGCTTGAGCTCTGCCTGGGGTTCCCAGAGTGTGCTTGCTTGTGGTGCTGGTGGTGGTTTCTTCTCTCTCTGCATGGATCTGTGAAAGGAAGCCAGCATCTTCCACCATTATGGAACTTTCCCTGGATCTGCAAGTCTGAAATAAATCTCTTCCTCCCATAAATTGCGTCTGGTCTGGAGATCCATCCCAGCAACACGAAGCTAACCATGACAGTGGTTTTGAGGCAGGGTCTCAGGCTAGCCCAGGCTGACCCGGAACTTGCTCTGTAGTCCCAGGCTGGCTTCCTTCTGAGGGTGATCCTTCTACCTCTGCCTCCTGCATGCTGGGATTAAAGACGTGTGCCACCACACCCAGCTAAGAGTCTTATTCATTTTTTTTTCTTTTTAAAGAAACACTTTTTTTTTTAAAGGGCATGTACCATTAAGTGGCTTCCACCTTGGTTTTCAAAAAAAAAAAAAACTTTTATTTATTTAAGAGAGAGAAAGAGAAAGAGACAGATGGGGCTGGAGAAATGGCTTAGCAGTTAAGACATTTGCCTGTGAAGCCAAAGGACCCAGGTTCGATTCCCCAGGACCCATGTAAGCCAGATGCACAAGGGGCACATGCATCTGGAGTTCGTTTGCAGAGGTTAGAAGCCCTAGCATGCCCATTCTCTCTCTATCTCTCCTCTATTTCTCTCTCTATCTCTGCTTGCAAATAAATAAATTAAATTAAAAACATTATTTTAAAAAAAGAAAGAGGCAGATAGAGAATGGGCACAACTGGGCCTCTAGCCACTGCAAACAAACTCCGGAAGCATGTGTCACTTTGTGCACTTTTACTCTTGTGAAATGGTGGTGTTCTTGGGATTCTCACTGCTTTGAGGTAGAGGACACCTAATGTAATGGTCTCCTAGCATGGAGCTGAGTGCATCATACATACACAGGAGCCACAGGATTTATGAACACACAAGTCATAAAGGAATCTTGTGAGCTCCTTCCTTTCACTGGAATGTTAGTTCTATGAAGACCAGGTTGGGTCGTCTTTGTTCACTGTGTCACTCCAGGGTCCAGAAGAGTGACTGGAGTATTGTAGGCATTCAGGAGATACTTAAGGAAACAAAGTGCATCAATGTTGGTGCCATAATTCGGAGTTTCAGGAGAGCTCTTACTCTCTTATGTAGTGCTACGTAGTGATTAATGGAAAGGAAGGTCCTTCTCATGAAACAACTCACAGGAAAAAGTGTTAACTTTGTCCCAAAAGGAAGCCATTTATGAGGTCTTTATAAGAGCACACTGCCGGTCTCCATCCGAAGCATCTGAATCCGGGCACAGCAGCCTGTATCCTGATTCCTTCCACTCCTTGGTAGTGAGTGTCTCCAAGCGGGTGCTAAGTCCAAATCGTGCTGACACAGAGGTATGAAACACCTGTGGCAACATGGCAGGGCCAAGGAAGCCGACTGAGACCGGCATTCTGTCCCCATCTCAAATCAGGATGAGGTATGTTTGCAGAGACCAGTGTGCACACATAAATCATAGCCTAAGCACTTCATCTCATCTTGGGCAGCCTTTCTTCCAGTGAGCTGAAAGCTCTTTATAGAAAATGAACTAATTATTTCCCATACCAGCTCTGTGAGTATGCAGGGAGGGTAAGTTAGGATTCCCATCCTGTGGTGAATAATGATTATCACAATTCTTTACCTGTTTACAATACTGAATCCTGAAAAAACATGTTCTAGAAATGTTTTTCCTTATAACAAGGACAGTCCTGCCTTTCATGGACTTTATTATGGTCTGTTTTGTGCATTGTATATCTTTAGTTAAATTAAGTGCATTTTGTATTCTAGGGTCCAGAAAGATCCAGCAAGGGAGCCCTTTGTGATGCAAAGAAAAAAAAATGCTCTCTAGTCACTCCTGGTGAGAAGGCTTGGCCAGTCCCTGCAAGCTCAGGACCTTCCAGCAATATAAGTGCTGTCAGCTTCTTCCCCCGTCCTTGTTCAGGAAGGTGCTGTGAGCCTCGGGAGCTTTTGTGTGGTCTTATCAAGGACATGGTGCTTCAGCAGACACTTGTCCTCTTGCTCTTCACTCTCACTTCTGATCTTCAGTGTCACAAAGGCTGCCCTATCAACCCCCCCCCCCACACACACACACAGGAGTCAAAAGAAAGATGGTCTGTCTATCTTGAGGCGGGGCCTGGTGGCACACACCTTTAATCCCAGCACTCCGGAGGCAGAGGTAGGAGGATCGCTGGGAGTTGGAGGCCACCCTGAGAATACAGAGTGAGTTCCAGGTCAGCTTGGGCTAAAGTGAGACCTTACCTCGAAAAACCAAAAAAAGAAAAAAAAAAGAAAGAAAGAAAGAAAGAAAGAAAGAAAGAAAGAAAGAAAGAAAGAAAGAAAGAGAAAGAAAAAAAGAAAGAAAAAGAAAGATGGTCTATCTTGACAGTTCTCAATTCACATACACCTTTAAGGAGACCTAAATGTAAGCTTTCTCTGATCGGACTTGAGGGTTGTTCTACAGAAGAAAATCCCTGCCTGGTTCTGAAAACCTAATCAAAAGCCTATGGTTGGCTGTGGAGGTCCATATGCCCTAGAGGGGAAACTACTATTTTTGTCTGACTAAATAGATCTATTATGTCCTCCAAACTGTTTATGCCCATATGTTAATGCTACTCTCACTTTTGATTAGAGAGCTTCTCTTTTCAGATGGAAGTGACCACTGGGATGACTCAAAACTCACCAAAGTACTAAGAAGTGACATTGTAGTGTTTGGCACTGAGACATCTCTATCACACCCTCCAAGGCTCAAGAACCATTGTGGAAGAGATGACTGAAAGAATATAAAAGACTGAAGAAGGAGAGGAGTGCTTACAATACTGTCTTCCAGACACAAAGTGGCTTTGATATTCATGACCTCATAGTGGCTGACACTACTTCCTACCTGAACAAGACCTGCATGATAGGAATTAAAAAAAAAAAAAAAAAAAAAAAAAAAAACTGATTAACATCAAAATAGAAGAGAGGTTGTGAGGGTGATCTGGCTGTGACATCTGTCACCCCATTGACCACTAGGGTTGATTTGGCTAACTAGGCAGGTGTCTCTTCCCTCCCTCACCACTCCACGTGCATCCCTCCCGAAGCTGTACAGTCAGTTGAAGAGAATGACCTTCCTCGAACAGAGGAGGACCAATCTTTGGACAAGGGTATACCAGTAGCTGCTGTCTTCTGCTAGAACTTCCAAACAAGCTCTCAAAATAGAAGAGAGACTAGTTGGAAAGGAGATGGAATTCAGTGGAGGGGAAAAAGGGAAGGTGGTAGGAGCGGATTATGATCATGGTATATTGTCCGTATTTACAGAAGTTGTCAATTAAAAAAATGAAAAATTAAGAATGGCTGAACAGAAGGAATAGATCCAGGAACTATTGGTGATGTTTTGTAGTATAAACAGAATCCTCTTGATGGTAGAGAGTTCTGGCCGTGAAGCCAAATATTATTGAATAAATGGGTAGCTCATAATTTGCCCAGATTCCTGCTCTCATCTGCAGGTCACAAGTGGCACATCATTAATCACAGTTAATATCAAGGACTTTAGAAGGTATTCATAACATTCATAAATTAAGACGGAGCACAAGGAGTAGAGTGAAGGTAATTCAGGATGCATCTTTCTCTTACTTTAATTCAGAGGGTGACATGGAATGATAGTTGAAGATCACCAATATATGAGTTTATGTCCTTAAGGGTACTTGGTGGATGTTGGCAGCACTCAGTTTTGCACAGAACAAAAAAGGAAGAGAAGGAGGGAAGAAAAGGAAGAGAAAAAAAAGTTGAGAACCATTAGACCAAGTCTTAGCCAAGGAAAGTTCAAAAAAGACTTGAACTATGTATGGGGGGGGGTTCTTTAACATTGTTAATATGGTAACTCTGGATTTGGGGAGTTACCTTCTAAGCATTACCTAACCTTCATTTCCTCCCAACCAAGAACTTCCTCAACTTTCCACTTTATCCTTTCCAGGAATAATTGATATTCATAATAAATAACAACTGTTTTCTGGTTGCCTGTCAGACTTAGGAAAGCATGGCACATCCATGGCCACAGAGTTCTCACATCTGTAAGTCCGGGACAATGGCCATGTTGCAATCTTTCCCAACCCTTTGTCTTACTACTACTCAAAGAGCCTTTTTAGAAAGTTCTTGATTCCAATCCTTTAAAAAGAGATTGAGTGAAACTTTCTTGGACCTGAAGAAACAACAACAACAAAAAAGGCAAATTCTAACGACTGAGAGAATGTAATATTTTTAATAATCAGCAATGTTACTTATATACCAAACATAATTTATCAACTCACAGAAAAATATTAGTTTGTCTTTTACAAAAAGGGGGGAAAAACTTCAATCTAAACTTACCAGGATTACAAAAATACCAGAGCATTTCTTTAAGTGATTAGAGCTCAGAGTCACTAAGACATCCAGACATAAGAGCATCTTTCATCACTTTTTACCCATACACATCTCACAACATTAAAAAAAAAATCATTTTCGTATTTACAGGAGAAACATGCTGATTACTCCTTCAAATTCTCTTTGGAAATTCCAGGTGATGCTAGCTTTAAAGTCAAGGAGAATTTCAGATGAAAGAAAGTACTTTAGAAACATCTCGCAACGCATTTCCATTAACACCACTAAACAGTTCTGTTTCCTCTTCTAGAACGTGTGTTTTTTTACCGCAGAGCTTCAGGAACTTCCACCTACAAAAACAGGGGGTTTTTCTTTCAGTGAAGCAAAACACAAAATAAAGTAAATAATAATCACGTGGGGGGACCTCCCTCTAGCAGTATCCTCTGAGAAAAGTACTCACATATGAATTATTTTTTTGCTGTACACTTCACATTTTGTATTGTACAGTTGGTTGCAAATCACTTGCAATTTTGTGGTGAAGTTTCTGACAACTGGTGAATCTTTGGGGGCATGTAGATTATATACTCTGGTTTTCATATAAGGGACATTGAAATGTGTATATGTGGGAGTACATGAAAAGGGTCCTGACAGATGCTAAGAAGCTGTTCTGGAGATAACCTCACAAATGGAAATGTGCTCACACACTCGGTCACTCATGTGTCTCCCCTCATGATCACACTTGGTGTGCTGACTCTCACACATTAAAATATTTAAACTATGAATAAGCATTTGGTAGCACCATGCCATAGACGTTGATTCATTTGTTAAATCTGGGCCCAAAAATCTGTTCGGGTGACTTACCCTCCTTAGCTGTCTGATGCTGCTACCCCGAATGGCTTCCATAAGGTTATCATGAGCTGATCTCTGTGGGGTAGAAGGTCTGGAACCTTCTTCCATTTTCTTCTCTTGCACGGACCTCAGAGAATTCTTTATCTCCTTTAGAATATTGTTTGGCTGCTTCTTAACCTTCTTCCCTTTCTTCTTTCTCTGTCCATTTTGTAATGCCCGCTGGGCATTCTCCTGCTGTTTGATGACTTCTGCAATGTTCCTGGTGATGAGTTTTTTCTCTGGCAGTGGAGGAGGAGGAGGAGGAGGCGGCGGTGGCAGCTTTTGTGGAGGAGGAGGAGGAGGAGGAGGAGGAGGGGGTGGGACCACAGGAGACAGGGGTCTGCTCCCTGCACTCTGGACTTTCTTGGGGACTTTAGGGGATGACCAGGGAGACTGCCTGGGAGAGCCATAGGGAGAAGAGCCAGGTGTGCCTCTGTGCCAGACTTTGGTCCTCAGATTGGCTCCCCCGTCATAGCCCTCTTGCTGTTTTTGCTCCTGCAAGCGCTTTTGCCTCTGTTTATCCATATTCCTCGTCAAAATGCTCGTCATGCTCATGCGTGGTCCTGGCAGCTCGAAGTGGTAGCCCAGCCTCAGCAGCGTGCTGTTCTCTTTGAGCAGCTTCACGATCTCCATCTCCACCTGGCTGCCCATGATGTGCCTCTGGTTGTGGAAGCGCAGCTCGGTGAGCACCGTGTTGTTCTGCAGGGCCCTCATGATGGCCAGGATCCCCTTGCCCGTGATGAAGTTGGACTCCACGTTGACGCTGGTGATGTGCTCGTTGACCTTGAGCATGTCGGCGATGGCCGTGGCCGCCGCGTCGTCCGCGCGCGTGTTGGCCAGGCTGAACGTCTTCACCACCGTGTTGTGCCGCAGCGCCTGCGCGAAGCGGGCCAGCGTGGGCGTGGTGATGTTCTCGATGTTGTTCAGGTTGACTTCCGTCATGTCCGGGTCATTGTTCTGTATCTTTTCCAAGGCCTCCTCAATCACCGTGGGGTTCCCACAAGGGTGAATGGCAGCGGGTGACTCTGTGTTCCTCCCGCTGCTGCCATTGGTTAAATTGATGTTTTCGATTTGACTTTTAAATATCTTGGGCTTAGAGTTGTCACAGTTGACCTCGTTGCCGTGTACTGTTCCGTTGAGAGCTTTTGCAGGTTCAATTGTTTTTCCCTCTTCCTCGCTGTCCTCCTCCTCCTCCTCTTCCTCCTCCTCCTCCTGAGACTCCTCCTGGGCTTCCTCTTCCTCTTCCGTGTATGCCTCCTCTGAGACCTCGCTGTTGCACTCCGTGAAGATGAGCTCTTCCTCCATGTCCTCCTTGTCTTCTTCCGCAACCTGAGGAGTGGCAACATCATGAAGTTTTTCACTTGAAGCATGTTTTGTCAATTTATAAAACACCCAAAGGGCCTGGAGACAAGGCTGAGCAGATAACGTGCTTGCCTGTGAATCATAAGGATCCGGGTTCGATTCCACAGAACCCACCAAAACCAGATGTATATGGTGGCCCATGCCTCTGGAGTTTGTCTGCAGTGGCTAGAGGCCCTGGCAGACTCTCTCTCTCTCTCTCTCTTTCTCATAAATAAATAAATAAATTTAAATATTTTTTTAATCCCAAAAGCAAGTAACGCAAAAGGCTTTAGTGAAGAAGGTTAACATGCCTCTGCCTCTGTAATCTCTCTAGTTCAACCCACCAAGGTCAACATTTCAGGCCAAATGCATTAACAGCTTTTTCTGTAAATATTTGTCTTCTGATAAGTAGCCAGCATACTGGATTGGATAAAAATATATGGTCATTTTGTCATTTTGAAGAAATAAATCAGAACTTCCATTTTTTTGGAAAGCTTTGGGTAAAAGTTTCAACCTTTTGACTTCTTAAGGTTTGGAAATCCAAGCCTCTGCAATCAGCTCTCCATGCTTTATAGCTCCATCCCAAATAAATGACACCAAAAATTACATGTTAGTGGTTTCCATTTTTCTTAATTTTAAAAAATATGCTAGGCACTCATTCTCTCTCTCTCTCTCCTGTTTCTCTCTCTCTCCCTGTTTCTCTCTCTCTAATAAATAAATAAATAAAATATATTTTAAAAATAAAATTTAGGGCTGGAGAAGATAGCTTAGTGGTTAAGGCGTTTGCCTGCAAAGCCAAAGGATGCTGGTTCAATTCCCCAGGACCCATGTAAGCCAGATGCACAAGGAGGCACATGCATCTGGAGTTCGTTTGCAATGGCTGGAGGCCCTGGCATGCCTATTCTCTCTCTCTCTCACTCTCTCTATCTCTTTCTCACTATCTCTCAAATAAATAAATAAAATATATTTTAAAACATGTCCTAGGGCTGGAGCGATGGCTTAGCCATTAAGGCAAATGCCTGTGAAGCCTAAGGATCCAGGTTTGATTCTCCAGGTCCCACTTTAGCATGCATCTGGTAGTTCATTTGCAGTGGCTGGAGGCCCTGGCGCACCCATTCTCACTCTTTCTCTCTTTCTTCCTCTTTCTATTTCTAATAAATAAATAAATGAAAATAAAATCTTTTAAAAAATTTAAAAAACATGTGCTAGGCCTGGCAGCATAGTCCTTAAAGTAAACTCAGCCTCATGGGAGACTGAGGTAGGAGGATCACAAGTTTAAGGCTTGTCTGAGATACAAAGGAAGTTCTGGCTCAGCCTGGGCAACATAGGAATATATGTCCTGTCTCAAAACAAAGTGAGATTGGGAGCTGGAGATGTGGCTTAATGGTCAAGGCACTTGACTGTGAGTACCCACGTAGGCCAGATGCACAAGGTGGCACATGCGTCTGGAGTTCGTTTGCAGTGGCTGTAGGCCCTGGTGTGCCCATTCTCTCTCTCACTATCTCTCTGTCTCTCTCTCTCTCAAATAATAAATAACAGATTGGATGTAGCTCATAATAGAGTGCTTGACTGGTATAAGTGAGGCACAGTACCACTAAAACAACAACAACAACAACAAAAAAGAATTAGAAGAATTCTATTATTCAAACTGGCAGATGCGATGTGAGAGAAGCATGTGCCCTTGACCCTGTTTGCCTCCAGGTCAGCTGAAGCAGGGCATTATTTGTGCCCCAGGATTTGTGCGAATTTGAGGTATAGCCCAGCACAGGCACTCCACTCTACCCTAGTACTGCTGATCAGAATAGCAGATCAAAACTCCACTCTCTGCAAAAAGAAAGAAATTAATAAATTTTAAAAAATTAAAAATTTTAAAATTTAAAATTTTAGCAAATCAACTTGAACCCTCCAACAAGCCCAAGGTTAAATGAGACAGTCTGCAAAAGACCAGGGGGAAAGACCCTTGGCCTCGATGGATTCCATCCAGCAATGTGGGCCACAGAGAACAGTAGAAAATCTTGAAGAAGTCCTTGCCCACCTCTCAGTTTTGAAAGGCATTCAGGTAAGCCAGTTTCATTTTGTCTTGGTCTGTTTACAAGTTCCGTGGTACAGACTCCCAAATATCTCTTATCTTCTATCGGAAAAGTCTCGAAAGTGCTGAGATCGTCTGATCCCCTTTGTGATTTGTGTAGTTCTTCCTGTATTCTGTGAATCCCTGGCACCCTCCCTTGACCCCAGAGCCCTGACTCTTTCCTCTGTACTGGTCATTTCTTTTGGCTCCAAGAGGTGCTGTGGCCTGAGGCACGTGGATGGAACTTGAAAAACACTGCGTTGGTCTCCAGGTTTGTTTGCCCAGTTGCTGTCATAACAGAGCCTGCGGTTATCTATTTGTTTGGAGTGGCAGGCACCAAGCGATGGCCTGGGAAGAGGTCAACTACTCCTGGGATGACCTGTCTAGGCTTAATCTATTGGTTTCTTTAGGAGTATCCTGAGGTAGAGGGACGTGTGTGTGTGTGTGTGTGTGTGTGTGTGTGTGTGTGTGTGTACACGTGCTTTCAGGGAGGGTTGCAAGTTCATCCAATGACAAAAAAGCCCAGCAGGGAAGGGAATGGATTGGCTAGAGAAAACAACCATTATAAACTGTTCTCATACCCATACCTGATCCCCTTGTATAAATTCCGGAAATTCTGGCCCACATCAGCTATGTGTGCTTACTTTACCTGAATGTTTAACTCTTGGGGGTATTTGGAGCCTTGTGTCAAATCCAAAGTATACTGTCTTTCATGCAACTATTGAACTTTATTTCTTTTATCTTTTCAAGACCTTTGGGTTCTATCTGCAAAATCTGTCAGCATCCCCCTCCCCGAAAAAAAATGCGCCTGAAAAGATAATGCCTGAAAAAAATCATCCAACAACATGAGTTGCCACATAATATCCAAAGGACGCCTCTTCCTGAAAACCTTTTTTTTGTCGCTTCCTTATATTATCTTTGCTATTTCACCTCCTGCCATAAACTGCTTATCACACTTTACCGATCTGCGCTTAGCATGCAGTAGACAGTGGGGACTATATTGAGCATCTAAGCTGATATTGGTTAGCAGTTGCTCAAAGTCAGGACTAGGCCTAGAGGAAAGTGTTGATGCATTGTGTGGGGTGGGTAAGGTGACCGAACTGTTCTGGTTGGTTTGCCTGAGCCAGACAGGCTTCCCAGGCTACAGGATTTTTAGTTCTAAAATCTAGACAGTCCTGGGCAATCTAGATGGTTGGTCATCTGAGGTGGGAAGATCAGAAAAAAAGAACATCAGCAGGAAGAAGGGAACCCGCAGAGGGGAGGCAGGATGGTCCAAAAGATAATGCTTGTTCCTTTGTGACTTGCTCATGCGCGGTGGCGGGGGGGGGGGGGGGGGGGGGGTGGGGGGTGGGGGGGGGTGGGGGGGGGGGGGTGGGGGCACGAGGGTCTCCTACACACCACTGCTTTAGATTTAGCCCTGATCTGTCGGGGAGTGGGGCTGGGAGGGTGGGCATCGGGTGAAGAGGTGGGGGATGAGGTGGTGAGGGACTGAAGAGGGAGAGTGTGAGCGTTGTTGCACGTGGAAACTCAAAAAGACAAGAAGGAGATGAACAGCCTCTGCTGATCGCCTTCTTTCATCCTTACAGCCTTGTGGAAGAAGAGCTGTGCCTTTCAGCTCTGCTTCCTGCTCATCTGGGAAAAGCTGGCTGACTCTAGACAAGCCACTAAACCTCTCTGGGTCCCAAGGAAGCTACATTGCAGTTGAGAGATTGTTGTAGTCCTAATGTTGAAGGCTTGTTAGAACACAGGCTGGTGGGTCCCGTGCCCAGAGTGCTTCATCCAGCAGATTTGGGGGAGCCTTAGAATCATGGTTCTTGATGTCTCAGGTAGTGTTCATCCTGCTGGTTGGGTTCCCAGAATTTTGAGAACCCCAGTCTTTACGCCAACAGAGCTTAGTTTCAATTCCAGTTGGACTTCCAAGCTGTTCACCACTCTAGGTTCAGTGCAGAAAAGGGAAGCGTGAAATGAGGTCCCGTGAAAAAAGCCTGTGCCCGAGACCCAGCAGCTACCCATGTGAGGAAGCTGCAGCATTGTGCACCCCAGGAACCTGGAGCTCTGATGCAGTGAACGCTTATGTGAACCCAGGTGGGCACAGAAAAGCTTCTCACTCAACAGGTGCCGCACAGGATTTTTCCAGACTTGCACAGAGCCAGCAGCCTGATTTGTCCCCTCACCCAAACCCTAGCTTTTCCTCATGGTCCGGCCTGTGTCTTCCCTTATGCAGCCACTGCTTCCCCTCCCCCCTCAGCTGTGTTGTGATTTTCCCTGTGACAGGAATGGATTTACACTCTCCATCAGCAGGCTTCTGCTCAAAGTGCCTTGTGACTACACAGCTGGCCCGCTGGGACAGCGGAGCTACAGAAGTTAACCCGTCCAGAGAGGAGTCAGAGTTCATGAAGAACACAGCTACTCTAATTGGGCTGATAAGCCATTGGCAAGATCAGCAAAGCCCTTGGCAGCCTCAGGTGGGTTTCAACGGCAGCTGACGACAGGCTTTGTCCTTCGGTTCCCACCGCTGTCAGGACATTGTGACATTAAAATGCCTTTGTCCAAGTTAATGCCATAAGTACCTCATGTCCTGAGTTTTCAAAAACAGTTTTATTCTTTTTATATAAGGGAAAATTTTTAATAACTACAAGGAAAATGTCATCCTATTTGGCAAGACTTTTGAAACTTCAAACAAAAATAAAATAAAAACAAAACTCCAACTCATAATGATGGTTACAGAGGAACTGACCAGCCCAAATCCTGGCTGGTCATGGGCGTCTCTTCTCACCTCCCCCTCTAGTTCTTCAGCACAGGCAGCCATGGTGGCCTTGGCAGACCTGGCCTGGTCACAGTGGCCCTTCCTGGGAAGAGTGACATGAACCGGGCGCACACATATCTTGCTGTAAATGTGGTGCATGCACTTATCATTATCATCATCCACCAGCTCCCAGATTCGTACCATGGCGGGTGGTCATTGCAGTGAACCAGTTTGTACTTAAGTGGTTTCTGTGGCACACTGGAGGGTTTAAAGTGGTTGCTCCTCACCAACATTCTTCCACAAACTCAGGAATTCTGTTCTTATGCTAATATTGCTATAATGACTTTCCCAGAAACTGGTCTTCTGAACTTCCTTCCGGTAATGAGTCATTGGCAAATTCAAAGTAACTCTACCCTGGGAAGGACACAAGAGCGTAGTAGACCTGAATGCTCTGAGATGAGCACACTCAAAGTCACCACTGGAAAGTGGGACGTCCTCTTAGAGACACATCTGAGTCCTCGGATGTGTTTCATCATTTTGAAATTCTGTGTAAAATTGTGTGCATGGTTTTTTTTTTCTTCAGGAAAAGGTCTAAGATATGTTGAAATCTCAAAAGGATTTTTAAAACACAAAACAAATGCTCTACTGAACTTCCTCAGGGGTCAGATGGAGAGAATCCTGAAGAAGTGAATATTTATCCAAAGTAATTACCACTTAGGGACAGGGGACTAAAGATATGGAAACCTTTGACTCTCATCCCACGTACTTCCCACCACCTTGCACTTTCTGGTGTAGGGAACATTAATTTATTTTTACTGCTGCCATTACTACAGTCAAAGCATCAGGAAATAAATGTACTTAACTGGGAAAAAAAAAAAAGTTGAACCAGAAACATACTAAGCACATTACCAACTAGAACATAATCAAGACTTATAGTTGACCAAACATTTAACTTTATACTCTGGTGATGAAAAATATTTTCTTCCTGAGGTTCCCATTTTTACTCAACAAAAACACCTCAGCTAAGTTTTTTCTTTTTTTTTTTCCTAACCTATATGACCCATTGAAGAGAAAGGTTTTGGTAACTGGTATGAGTAGGTTATAAGAAAGTTAGAGTGATGATGCCTGGATGTGAAATGTAGGAAGGGCAGTGGGTGTAACCAGGGAAAAATTCCCTCAAGCCTACCTTTCCACATTCCCCCAGCCGCTCCTTCTCCAAGAGTTTTTGAGACTCCTTTTCCCAATAGGCCATCAGTGCCTCTCTGCTGAAGTTCCCCGTGGGGGTTTTCTCTGTCAGGCTTTTTTGTCTTAGCCCCACCGGGAGAGGTACGGTCAGGTTCAATGTCTTCCAGCTCCCGCTCGAGCTCCTTAAGCTCCTCAGCTGACAGGGAGGCCAAGAGCTCATCCTCATCGATGGATTCATATTTACTAAGTCCTCTCCTGTAACCAAAGGTAGACATGGTCCCTGCGTGGTCAGACCCCCCAGGATCTGAAAGAATCAGGCATTCAAGGCAAGCAGAGGCAGGCAGGGAGGCGAGTGGCAGGCTGGTCAGCAGCTGGTGCAAGGAGTGGCTTCGGGAGCCTTTTAAGAGTGGTGATGCAGGCCTGTGACAATGTGGAGAGGGTGAAAGCATGGGCTGTTTTAAGCATCAGACGTCAGCTAGACATTTGAACACAAAGAATGTCACATCGGTGGTGGATGGAGGTCTCAGAACCAGCAAGGATTATTAACCACAGTGGCCAGGGCCATATTTAGCTGAGCCTGATAGCTCATGAGGAGAGGCAGGGTGTTTCAGATAGAGAGTGACATGGTTCTCTAACTTTGTTCAAACAACAATGGATAAACTTTGCTTTGAAAAGCACTTGCTGCAGCCACCATGGCTGTGAAAAGCTTCTTTCATTATGAATGTAGAGGTTGAGAAAAGATCATGGGTGATCATACCGGTTCTTCAACAAGTGGGCGTGGAGATGGAGACAGATACTATAATGCAGGGTTTTATAATTTGTTGTACTTTGCAGGTTACATTCAATTTTCCTAGTCATAAATCCTTTGGAATGAACAGCATAATCTGCATTTATGGATTTTGGCAATCGAGACTCAGAGATTAAATTAAAAAATTTGAAAAATCCAGACTTCAATTCAAAAAATAATAATAATAATAGTGGGGATGAGTTAAGTGTTTTACATATTTTATGTAATTAATCCGTGTCCTGTGAGTTGTGTTAATACCGTCCATATTTTATGAGTACAGAACCTGAGAGGTTAAGTAACTAGCCTGGGAGCACAGAGCTAAGACCAAGAAGATTTAGAATTGCAACTCAGTTATGTATTTGAGCAGAAAATCAAAGAGATGTCAACTTGTAATCATATATATATATATATATATATACTTATTCTTCTGATTGTGTTAAAATGTTTACAGTTCACAGGGTTTCACACTAATGCCATTTTAGCAAACAGTTGTGTGAAATATATATTCATAAAATATACAGTTATTAATTCATGTATAATATTTATACATTCAGCAGTTGGTCAATTATGGTTTGTTTTTAGGCTTGGGTTGTGAATAATGATGGTATATGTACTTACATGTAAATATTTTAATGCATCTATTTCTCTAACATGAATACATAGGAATAGGACTACTGGACTATATGTAAATGCACTCTTTGAAAAATTGCAGAATTATTTTATGAAATGGTCAATATATTCCCAGTGCAGTAAATGAGCTTTCTCATTTCTTTATAAATCTGTTCTTATCTTTTTGATTGTAGTCACTTTAGTGAGTATGAAAAGATAGTTTTCATTTTCAGTTTCGTTAATAATTAATGAAGCTGAACATAAGTTCATGTGTTCCTTAGCCATATTATAGTTTCTTTAGTAAAATATTCAAGTTTTATGGTTATTTCTAAATTGAGATGTCTTTTATTGAGTTATGAGTTATATATTCTAGACACAAATACTTTAATGGGGCATATGATGTGTACATATTTCCTCACATTCTGTGGTTTGTCTTGAAGTTTTGGAAGAACAATTGTTTTTTGTTGTTGTTGTAGTTGTTTATTTATATGTGTGTGTGCATGTGTGGGGGTGGTTGTACTAGGGTCTCCTGCTGCAGCAAACGAATGCCAGATACATGTGCCAGTTTATGTGGGTGCTGGGAATCAAACTCAGACCACCAGGCTCTGCATGCAAACACCTTTAACCACTGAATCATCTCTCTGGCCCTTGAAGAGCAAGTGTACTTTTTAAAAAAATATTTATTTGTTTATTTGTAAGCAAAGAGAGATAGAGAGAAGACAGAGAGAAAATGAGTGTTCCAGGGCTCCTAGCTACTTTGTGCATCTGGCTTTAAGTGGGTACTGAGGAATCAAACCCAAGTCATTAGGCTTTGCAGGCAAGTGCCTTAACCACTGAGCCATCTCACCAGCCTGCAAATGTTTTTAATTCTGGAGAAATCCAATATAACATTTTTTTCTTTTGTTGGTTGTATTTTTGTGGTATTATTCTAAAAAAAAAAAAAATCACTTCTTAACCCCAAGCCACAGAGATAAATTCTTATGTTTTCTTCTAAAAGTTTTATAGTTTTTGGCTGAGTACCTGTTTTGACTAAATTACATTTTTATATATATATATATATGTAAAGTAAGGATATACACTCATGTTTTTGTATATAGCTAGCAATCATCTTAACATTATTTATCAAGAAGAAACTAATCTTCTCCTTTATTGAATTGCTTTGGCACCTTTGTGGAAAAGTAATTGACCAGAAACAAGGATGTATTTCTGGAATGGTCATTTCGGTTCCACTGATCTGTGTGCCTACCCCCATCCCTCCACACAAATTACATAGTCTCAATTACTGTAGCTTTGTAGCAAGTTCTCTAACTTTGTTCATTTGCAAGGATGCTTTTGGCTAAATACTTTGTTCTTAACTCATTGTATTTTTGCCTTCAGAAATAACATGCCACTTCGATAATATCATCGAGAGAGATATTGATAAAAGTAGAAATTGTTAATTCATTTTTAGTTTTTGAAGATATGCAGTGCTTATTTGTATTTGTTCAATATGGTGTTTGGGTTCATGGATACATTAAGTAATGTTAAGTCAAGGTATTAACATCATTTTTTTTTTTTCGAGGTAGGGTCTCACTCTAGCCCAGGCTGACCTGGAATTAACTATGTAGTCTCAGGGTGGCCTTGAACTCACGGCGATCCTCCTACCTCTGCCTCCCAAGGGCTGGGATTAAAGGCATGTGCCACCACACCCGGCTAACATCATTTTTTAAAGAGCTTTAAAGCAGATACTTTTGGAGAGTGTGCATTGGAGATGTATCTTTTTTATTGATTTTAAAATGGATACGACTGCATAAGACATGCACAAAATCAGGCTTGTCAACCTTCCCACATGGATAGGGGAGGGGCTCGTGAGACTGCACCCTTGCCTGTGAAGGTATTAGCAGCTAACGGTTGCTGGAGACTACTCTCTTACTCTCTGTTTGGAGCATGCTTGAACATCATCAGTGAAAATAGTCCATTCTAAAAGCCAATTTTTAAAATATTTTATTTTATTTATTTATTTTGAGAGCAAAAGAAAGAGGGAGAGAGAGAGAGATAATGGGGGCTGGGGAAATGGCTTAGTGGTTAAGGCGTTTGCCTGCGAAGCCTAAGGACCCCGGTTCAATTCCCCAGGTCCCACATAAGCCAGATGCACAAGGTGGTACATGCATCTGGACTTTGTTTACAGTGGCTGAAGGCCCTGATGCGCCCATTCTCTCTTTCTCTCTGCCTCTTCCCTTCTATCTCAAATAAATAAATAGGTAAATAAATAAATAAACATATTTTTTTAAAAGAAAAGAAAAGAAAACAGGTTCCCCAAGGCCTTCAGCCACTGCAAATGAACTCCAGGTGCATGCACCACCTTGTGCATCTGACTTATGTGGGTCTTGAGGAATCAAACTGGGGTCCTTTGGCTCTGTAGGCAAAGGCCTTAACTGCTAAGCCATCTCTCCAGTGCACTAAAAGCCCATTTCTTTCTGTTACACTGAAAATGATTGGAACATCAGCCCATATATTTTTAGTTTTCTCATTGGAATGACCCAGAATAAATATAGTCTCATGAGAGTTTCTTCTGCTAAATCTTGAATGTCCTATCGACAGCTCTGAAAGGCTGCATCCATAAGAGGACACACTGAGATGTTTTGCTGTGTGACAGTGTCATTGAACAAAATCTTGCCTCTCAAGGACACAAATCACTCTGTGATAATCACCACTCACACAGCATCCTAGCTCATGAGATCTACTGATAAATTTTCTCAACAAACTTTAAATTCATTAGATAAAATGCTGCTATGTGACCAAATGCTGCAGCCTGACCTAGGCTTTGACTTACTTAGTATAATGAGTAATTTAGATTTCCTTGGAGCCTTCTTTATCTACCACATCAAGGAGGAACAATCCAGTGACATATGTATTCTGAGCATCAGCATTTCACATCTCACATCTTGGGATGTTTTTACTTGGTCACTGTTTGTGTTCATTGATTTTAGAAGCAATGATTTCAGCCTTTTGAACATCAGCATGCTTTATTTTAAAAGTCACTACCTTAGGGAGAATATGCTTGTTGTTTTTGTTTCACAGATAGACAATGTCTCAGTACTTTGCCCACTGCTTATTTTAGGGAAGGCTGACTATTCCCTTTCGACCTGTTTTTGCCCTTACTGCTTGTTCACACATGTACCCACTACTTGCTAAGGGACAGGGCTGTGCTGGAAGCTGAGACGGCAGACAGGAAAGCAGAAATTGATCTAGTTTCTGCCTGCAAGGAGTTGAGTCTCATGGGAGAGAGCAGACAGCTGGCAATAACACAGTGCAGAGCTGCCCAGCCAGGCGCCAGGAGAGGAGCCAGGGCACCCACAGAAGAGGCCATGGGCGGAGCCAGGGAAGGCACAGGAGTGGGAAGACGTCCAGCCGTGCAGAGCGGCCTCTGCACCAGTGCCCAGGAGGGAGAAAACAAAATACTGGACATTGTTTGACAGAGGGTACGATGTAGATGGAGATGAGACAGAAATTGTTTTGTTAACTAGCCCACACCTCACTCTTTTAGCAGCCCCCAGTAATATGCCTTGTACATAATAAGTGCTGATAGATGTTGAAGATTTCATGGGAAGAGCCACGTTGAGGAGGAGTCCTGAACTTTATTGTTGTGTAGCATAAAATGCTTCGCTCTATCATTAACCCACAGCCACTGGTCATAACTTAGTTTGCCAGGACTGCCCAACAGGTCACTGTTCAGACATGTGCCAATACAAAAGTCATCAATACCTCCAAAAAGCAGTGATCTCTGTCAGCAAGCATTTTAATAAATAATATTTACTTATTTATTGCATTTTCTTAGCATATATTAAGTGCACAGATAATGAGCTCCAGGGCTGTAGAGATGGACCAGCAGTTAAGGCGTTTGCCTGCAAAGCCTAACCACCTGGGTTTGATTCCTCAGTATCCATGAAAAGCCAGATGCACAAGGTGGTGCATGTGTCTGGAGTTTGTTTGCAGAAGCTGGTGGTCCTGGTGTGCCAATTCTCTTTCTTTCTCCCTCTCTCTGTCTCTCTCTGTGCTTGAAAATAAATAAATATTTTAGAAAAAATGAGCTTCATTACGATATTTTCATCCATGTATATAATATGCTTTGATTGAATACACCTATTCAATTATCCGTTCCTGTCCTCTCTTCCTCACCCACTGCTCCCTTTCATCTTCCCAAATAATCCATCTTTTGCTTTCCTGTTTTTTTAAATCCAGATTCCACATAGGAAGGAAAATATTTCACATTTGTACACTACAAACTTCACCCTAACACTACATGGATGGGAAATCCCACATCCTAAAAACGAATTTTCTTGCTTATGACTTCTGCATTTTTGGAAATGGATATTTAGAAGTGTTAAGAGGCTGTCAGAGCTGGGCGTGGTGGCGCACACCTTTAATCCCAGCACTCGGGAGGCAGAGGTAGGAGGATCGCCAAGAGTTCGAGGCCACCCTGAGACTACATAGTTAATTCCAGGTCAGCCTGGACCAGAGTGAGACCTTACCTTGCAAAACCAAAAAAAAAAAAAGAGGCTGTAATTTTTATTTATTTATTTTTTACTTTAGTAATTGCAAAATTTGGGGAGAATTTGGTAACGTTAGGAACTGTGCATATTTCAAAATGTTTGTAGAGGCATTATTGTTTACACCTACAGAAGACACTTTAAGAAATAAATTGTGTCAGTTTACTTTAAATTTATTTTAAACCTCATTTCTATGGGCCCTTAGCTTGACACTAATAGTTCCTATCGTTGAGAGAGTTCATATACTGTTATCTAGTTTCAATAAGTGTAAAGGACCTCCAAGCCCCCACCAAATACACTGATAATGTCCCTCTACTCAGCTAAAATCTGTGTCCTCAGAACAAATGTCTCATGAAACCACCTGGAGAATTTCTGTGTGTCTCAAAGTACCTCAAATTGGTATCCCGATTTCCCTCCTAGCAGCTTCCTCACCCCCACCCTCAGGCGTCTACATTCTTTCTCTCCAGTTGCTGGAGCCTGGATATGTCCTGTGGGTTCTTCCTCACAGCATCCTGTGCTCGCCTCTCTTCGAGCAGCCTTCATGTCTAGCCATTCCCTCTTGTTTCAATTTTGACAAATTGCCACACTCATTATCTTGAGAGGTGGCATCAATGGGACTAACAATTTTTCTGATGCCTTGCTGATTTCTTGCGTCCTCTCGTCCACATTACAGCCAGACTAGCCTTTTGAAAACACAAATCTCACTAGGTCATTCCTACTGGAATTCCTGAATAGCTTCCAACATTCAAGTGGAACCCTTAGCCATGGGATCTGGCTTCTTCAGGATGGGGTACTGCTCCCCTTTCCTGCCTCGAGTTAGGTCACCTACACCACTCACACTGAGCTGAACTTTAGCCATGCTGGCCTTAACTCTCCACACTTGCTCTGCCTCTTAGCCATTGTCTTCACTGTGCCCTTTGCCTGGAAGACTTTGTCTCTTGTACCATGTTCAGGCCCCTGCTTTCCAAGGGTCCAGGTCAGTGTAGATCTTACAGTTCCCACAAAACAACGGGATTCCACAGCACCTTCTCATTTGGGCTTCTTTCCACATTTTTGTAGGAAGAATGCTTTTGCAATCTGCTCCATTCACTGACTCGAGTCTAGGGTAGGTGTCGTGTTCAGGAAATCATTTCAAAATGAAGCAGAGGAATTGGGGTGCAGGCAGTGGGGAGATTCACTTTTATAGAGCTTAAGACAATACAGTGTTTGGGGCCTCTTTAACAATAACAATGCAACATTGTAAGTGTAAAATTAGTCATGAAAGTAAAAATGAATTTGCGAATTCATAGAAAGTCAATAACTGTGGATCAGGCAATTCAACTTTCTTCTGAGACTTTTTAAAAGAAAGTATTTTACTCTAAAAGACAGGGACTCTTTTTCTTTCAATTGCTGTAGAAACATATATTCAAATGAGTCTTACACATACAGATTGGCAAATTTTCACTTTTTTTTTTTTTTTTTTTTTTTTTTTTTGGTTTTTGAGGTAGGGTTTCACTGTGGCCCAGGCTGACATTAAAGGCATGCGCCACCACGCCTGGCTCAAATTTTCACTTTTGCATATTCTGGTATATCCCTCCAGTACATATCTTGTACTACAAAAGGGTACCGTATGGCCTTCCTTGTAACAGGGTACCACTATCTTAGATCCTTTCTTGCTTTTGTTTGCTTTTTTTTAATATTGAGAACCTTCATATATAAACATGTTACAAGTTGGTCATATTCCCATCAGGTTGTACCCTTATGCTTCCTCTCCCGTTCCCTCATTCCACTGAGACCCTCCTCCATGGAGTTATCAGTATTTACTATGAGGTCTTAAAGGCACCAGTCTTTCATTGTGTGTGCGCTTCAGAATACACCTTCCCACCCTGTGGCTCTGACATTCTCTCTGCCCTCCGCTTCCACAATGTGCCCTGAGCCTTGGAGGGTGTGTTAAATGCTCCTTTAGCGTTGAGCTCTCCACACCCTTTGACTTTCTGCTTTGATGAGTCTAGAGACTCCTCAGCGTCTCCTCCCTGGAGGAGGTTCTCAAGCTAGCAGTGAGAGCAGCACTTATTTAAATTGCCACCCCCTCCGTAATGTCTCCTTAGCCCTGGCAGATGTGATAGAAATGACTCCAGAGACTTTTTTTTTTTAATTCACTGTTGGGGCTCACGCCCAAGGCTTCCAACATGCTAGGCAAATACTATTACTGAGCTATACCTCCATACTCACAACCCTGGCATCTTCTTAAATCATTTCTCAGAATCGCTTTTACAGAAAGGCTACCTAAGTGGAAAGGCTTCTTCTGCCACCTCCCCAGGATTCTCTCTCTACTGTTCCTGGAAACCACAGCACTTTCGTGGGCCCAGAAGCTCCTGCTTTATGGTCACTGTACAGCTTAATGTGGCTTTAAACTATGAACCTATCACAGGGTAGTGCTTTTGTTCATTGACGGATGCCTTACTTTCTCCTTCCCTTATTAGACATTACACCTAGGTCCTCCCTCACATGGGCTAGACAAAAACATTCACCACTAGCTAAATCCTCAGCCTGCCTTTTATGTCTCAAGACAGGGTCAAACTAAGTTGTCCAGCCTGGTGCTCACTTCGGCAGCACATATACTAAAATTTGAATGATGCAGAGATCAGCACAGACCCTCTGCAAGAATGACACACAAATTCACGAAATCTTCCATAATTTTAATCTACCTAAATGTCCATCCACTGAGGACTGGGTGACGAAAATGTGGTACATACACAGAATGGAGTTTTACTCCACCACAAAGGAAAATGAAGATATGAAATTTGTAGGAAAATGGACAAAACGAGAAAAAAATTATGCTAAGTGAGGACAAAAATCATATGTTGTTCTATCTCATACATGGGACCTTTTTACAATTTTGTTAATTATTGATTTTTTTATAAAACAGTAGTAGTCTTAGGTCCCCTTACCACCACTCCAATTCTGCTGAGGGTCTTCTTTGGTGGGGTTATTGGTATTGGGGGTACTGGTATTCGTTGTGGGGACCAAGAGCCTCTGCCAGTCTCTGGGGAGTGGGCGGTAGGGGTGGGGCAGATACAGTGCCTGAGTCTATTCCCATCTACCCTGTGGCTTTTACAATCTTTCGACCCCCTCTTCTGAAATGTTCCCTGAGCCTTGGCAGGCAAGGTAGAGAGATCTGATTTAGTGCTGCTTTCTCTGTAGCCTCTGGATCTCTGTTTTGATGAGGTTTGAGTGACCACAGAGCCTGTGGCTGTTTCCCTGGAACTGGGAGCCTAATCTTTAATGTTTATGTATATATGTAAATGAAAAGGGGGATGTGGGCCTGAGTACAGAAGGTATGACAGTGGAACAAGGGGGGATGAAAAAGGAGAAAAGACAAAAGGAAACATGGAATATGAAAGCAGAAAGGAAACTATGTTGGGGGGAGGTCACAAGGGGAAAGGGGGAAAGAAAAAAAATTGTATGAAAACACTATTATGAGACCTCATTCTATGTAAGCTAATTAAAAGAAAATGAAGTCTTAATGAGGAAAGCAGAACATTGTATAGCCTGGCCTTGAACTCACTTCAGCCCAGGCAGGCATTGAACTTGTTATCTTCTTGCTTCCGCCTCTTGGAAATACCAGCCTGGCTGCCTTTTTAATTTAAACTGTCCTCAAGTTGCCAAAGGAGACATGTTTTGTGGTTTTGCCTGCCTTTGTTTACTTTAGCTTTATCTAATCTCTCTCCCTGTCCATGTACAAGGTTGCTTCCTGAAATAGAACAAACATACTTCCCACTTGCACAGAAGGGATGGGTTTTCAACATTCTCGCAGCTGGTCTCTAACAGGCTGCTGAATGAGTGTAGTGGCTCCCAAGGGAGCTTAGCTTCCAACCTTGCTCAGTTTGCTGAGAGCGTCTCAGAAAACTGGAAGGAAGATCCCAGGGGAGAATGTCAGGGAAAGGTCAGGCTCTGGACAGACAACAACCAAACAGGCCCCAGGGGTCAGATGAGAACTGACAATTCCCTTATCAAGGCTTCACTCCCAGGCTTGGCAGCCAAGCAAATCTCCCAGCTATGCCAACTAGTGGTGGAGAGTGTGAGTCAAATTTAAAATTATTAGGGCTATTTATAATAACGCCTCACAATTGTATAACATTTGTAGTTTACAAGATGGTTTTATATAGTCACTACTAGGCTGACTAACAGAGTATGATCTTCCTTCAGTCATTGTGTGTGCTGACACTGTGTGAGGCAACGTTTGATGAAATACATGCCATCCATCAACTTTATAAAGTATGAAAATAGGTTTTGTGAATTTAAAAATCTCTTTACAGGGCTGGAGAAATGGCTTAGCAGTTAAGGTGTTTACCTGCGAAGCCAGAGGATCCAGGTTCAATTCCGTAGGATCCAGATAAGCCAGATGCTCAAGGGCACATGCATCTGGAGTTTGTTTGAAGTGGCTAGAGGCTCTGGTGTGCCTCTCTCTGTCTGTCCCCACCCCCTTGTAAAAATAAATAAATAATTTAAAAATCTCTTTACAGAACCCAGTTAATTAGTGAGGATATAGTTTCGTTCTACACCTCTGAGCTGCTTCTCACACTGAGATTTACTAGTTTGTCATTTTCAAATGCAGCATGAGGAAAGACAGTGACTTGTAATGGAACTTCGAGTGTTTGGTCACGTATAGCATGTCTGCTGATCCTGTGCTGATCTGTTTCAAACATCTATAGATGGATATCCCAAAGGCAAATGAAAGGATAAACTTGTACATTTGAAAATATTGAGACAAAAATATGATTTCCAGGACTGGAGAGATGGCTTAGCAGTTAAGGTGTTTGCCTGCAAAGCCAAAGGATCCTGGTTCGATTCTCCAGGACCCACATAAGCCAGATGCTCAAGGGGGCACATGCATCTGGAGTTCATTTGCAGTGGCTGGAGGCCCTGGTGTGCCCATTCTCTCTCTCTCTGCCTCTTTCTCTCAAATAAATAAATAAAAAAAAATTTTAAAAATATGATTTCCAGAAAAGAAGCAAATGAGAAAAAGGAAAAAAAAAAAACCTAGCATTTCTGCAAACAAGTCTTTCATTGTATACAGGAGACCACTCGTATGGAATTCCACTTATGAGACAGGAAACAGATTTGATGTACATATCTGAAGTTCTAATAAAGGGAATTTGGGCTGGAGAGATATTGCTTAGTAGTTAAGGCACTTGCCTACAAAACTGAAGGATCTGGGTTTGATTCCCCAGTAACCACATAAAGCCAAATGCATAAGGTAGCACATATTTCTGGAGTTCATTTGTAGTGGCTAGAGGCCCTGGTGTGCTCATTCTCTCTCTCTCTCTCTCTCTCTCTCTCTCTCTGTTTTCCACCCCTCCCCCAAAAATTTTTTTAAGGGAGTTTTACTTGTCATGGATAAGAAGCTCTTTCATTGCTTTCAGCAACTAGCTGAGTGATAATGTTGAGCATTGGTCTATCTACTTTAAACAGAATCGCTCACTGTGGTAGTAGGCAGACAGGTGTGAAGAGCACGCATCTCCCTGTGGACTGAACAGCCTTCTTCCTCACATATATAACTACCGCTATATATGTCTTTTGTCTTTTGCTTTTAGTTTTTTTTAAATTTAAAAAATATTTATTTATTTGAGAAAGAAAGGAGAGAGAGAGAGAGAGAGAATGGGCACATCAGGGCCTCTAGCCACTACAAACAAACTCCAGATATGTGCGCCACATTCTGCATCTGTCTTTATGTGGGTACTGGGGAATTGAGCCTTGTCGTTCAATTTGTAGGAAAGCGCCTTAACTGCTTAGCCATCTCTCAAGCCCTTGTTTTAATTTTTTAAATTATTTTGGGGTTTGTTTTTTTTTTTTGGTGTTTCGAGGTAGGGTCTCATGCTAGCTCAGGCTGACCTGGAATTCACTATGTAGTCTCAGGGTGGCCTCGAACTCACAGCGATCCTCCTACCTCTGCCTCCAGAGTGCTGGGATTAAAGGTGTGTGCCACCACCCTCGGCTCTGTTTTTAATTTTTTCAAGGTGAAAGAGTTCTGTGCCAACCAGTATGAGAATGTCAGAGGGTGGCAGAGCAAGCTCCAATCGTCAAGGTTGACGACCAATAGGACTGGTGAAGGAGTAGGTTCTGCGCCACCCTTGCTGGCTGTCACCTTCTGCTCTCAATGGTTTTATCAGCGGAGCAAAACTAATAAATCATGCACTGCTAGCAAAAGAACCACGTGTCCTTCTCTGTGCCAGAAGATTCCATTTTGCACTGGGCCACCTCCACAGGGTTGTAAACATCGGCATCACCTGTCAGAGTTGTGCTCCTCCCAGTCTTTCGTCTAAACTGACTTGTAAATGTGTAATTTATGTACCATAAAATTCACTCACCATAAGCCTGAAGTGTAATGACGTTCTAAAAGTAAACTTACCAAGTTGTTTTACCATCACCCAAATTTCCAACATTTCCATTGCTGCAAAAGATTCTTTGTATCTGGCTGCAATTGGCCCTGTTCCTAACACACAATCCAGGCTGTAAATATTAATCTTGTTTGAATGTTTTAAGTAACTGGCATCATGCAGTGGCTGCCCAGTTTCTTCACTCCACCTAATGCTTCCAGAGTTCACCCAAGCAGAGGCACATCCACTACCCAATTCACTTAGTAGGTAAAAATCTTTGTGTCTAGCCCACTGATGGACATTTGAGCTGTTGTCACTTTTGGGTCTGTTTTGAATAATGCCTTCCTAAATCTTTTTTTTTTTTTTTTTTTTTTTTGCCCACACAATTTATTAAAATTTCCAAGTTTCATTAAGCGTAGAACAACTTACAGTAGAATTTCAACATGATGATATTGTAGCCATTTTCAGGGGCTGTAATGACCTGCTGTCCTTAAGGCTCCTAAGATTGCATCACTAGTGCCAGCTCTTTGTACATTTCTGCAGAAACACATTCAGATAAGCCAATTAATTGGCTGGCTCTGATTCTTGATTAACTAAAAAACGACGCAGTGGAAGAGCTTCAGATTTGAAGTCAGGAATCTAGTAGAGTCTGACTTCTCACATGCCTGATGTTAACTAACTACACGATTTCTTTCCTCATATAGAATTGTGCCGGTTACTTTCTCATTGCTAGGACAAATACCCAAGTGGTTGCACTTATAGAAGGAAAAGGGTTTATTGTGTCCAACAGTTCCAGAGGATAGAGTCTCTTATGGTGGGGGAAGCCGAGTAGACACAGAAAGCCAGTGGCACATCATTGCACCAGCACAAGGAGGTAAGCAAGAATAGTAGGTGGTGTCAGGCTGAAAGGAAATCTCAGGGCCTGGCCCCAGTGACACACTTCCTCCAGCAAGGCTCCGCCTCCTAAAGGTTCCACAGGCTTCCAAAATCATGCCATCAACTGGGGGTTAAGTGTTCAAACGCATAAAAGTTTATGGGAAACATTTTACATTCAAAGCACCACAAAAGTAGGGATAATTAACTCCTTTCCTGATCTGCTCTTAGAGTCTGTATTAGTCAGGGTTCTCTAGAGGAACAGAACCGATAGAATGAATTGTATTAAAAGGGAATTTATTGGGATTAGCTTACGACTGTCCAACAATAGCAGTTTGCAGGCCATGAGAGTCAAGGAACCCCGTAGCTGCTCAGTCCACAAAACTGGATGCCTCAGCAGTCCCAACCCTGCACTGAAGGCCTAGGGGCGTCCTGGAGAGACGCTGCTCTTCAGTCCATGCTGGTCTTCAGTCCACACTGGAAAGCAGCAAGCAGCGAACAGCAAGCAGCAATGGCAGCCAGGTGGGATGAAGGGATACTCTCCTTCCCAGAGCTTCCTTAGATAAAGCCCCCCCCCAGGGGCCGCCCACTCTGGGGGAAGGGCTCGCCCTAGGGGAAGGATTCCTCCTTTAATTAATCCTTCCTGGAAGCAACCTCAGAGACCCACTTATGGGTAATGTCTGTGGATTCCTAAACAGATCAAGTTGACACAGAACTTAAACATCACAGAGTAGTTGTGGCATCAAGAAAGATGGTGCTGTGAACTGCTTTATGGGCTGTAAAACATGGAGCAGGTGAAAGACATTGTTACTGAGGAAGTCTTCTCAGATGTATTAAAATGGACTATATATTTCTCATGACTTTCCACTTTTTAAAAAATTTATTTTATTTTATTTATTTGTGAGACAGAGAGAGTCAGCTATATAGAGAGAGGATGGGTGCGCCAGGGCCTCTAGCCAATGCAAACAAGCTTCAGATGCATGTGACACTTTGTCCATCTGGCTTAAGTGGGTATTAGGGAATTGAACCTGGGTCCTTAGGCTTTGCATGCAAGTGCCTTAACTGCTAAGCCATCTCTTCAGGACCCTTTTTCCACTTTTGTAGACAAATTATAAAGCCTTTGGACTGTAGGAAAATATGTGCTTTTTTCTATGACTGTGGGGTTCTCCCACTCTTATCAAAGATTGTTATTTAATAAGGTTTTAATATAGCTCTTCCTCTCTTAAGTTTACTGATTTTCCAACTTATTTATTTACTTGGATTTTGGATATGGGTAACATAACATAGCCCAGGCTAACCCAAAGACTGCTAGGCAAGCATGCTGGCCTTAAGCTCATGACCTTCCTGCCTTATCCTCCTAAGTGCTGAGATTCTAGGCAGCTACCGCTGTTCCTGGCTTGAAACTTTATTTTTGACTGTCCAATAAGAGGCTGTGTTTCCTTTTGAGCAGATGCCTGAAAACCACTGTCAGCAGTATAAACTCAGTCTAGTTGATATTCAGATTTAATCGGTGTACCCTCCAACTGACAGCTTCTAAACTTAGCCTCAAAATACCTCCAATGAGGAGAAAAATCTGCAGGTTGAGGAGTTCCAACGAGTCAAAGCCAAACCTAAGCAGTTGCTAGCTAGCATCTTCCCATCACAGGCAATGCAACGTATTGCTGTAGTGACACAGTATGAAACCAACCAGGTGTCAGGTCTTCAGAGGCAACCAGACATTGAAGAATCATTGACCCCTGGATGTCAGGCTTGGTTATTCATCTTTCACAAAGTAGAACAGATACCTTCCTTGAGAAGACAGCATGGACTTTGTCTCAAACAGAAAGGAATGGAAAGTGGAATCTCACACCCACTCAGCACAAAGATTGGTGTTCCATTGCATTCCTTCCACATCTTTTAACTCATAGAACATTATAGGTTTATATCCAAAAAACAAGTTTAATTCTTTTTGGGAAAACCCAGCTGGGCCAACTTTGAGCAATGGCAAGCCTGTTACTAGAGCCTGAAACACAGAATATGAGTTCCTGTCCAGGCAGCTGGTGGAATCGCTGGCAAATCCAGCGTTAGAAATCAGGCGCTTCCAGTGCCCCGATTCAAATTACTAGACTGTCTCCTTCCGAAAACAGTAAATCCCCAGACGTCTCCAGCATTCCCTGAGGTTATATAACACAGGTCATTGAGGTCAAGTGAGTCTACTCTTCCTACTCATCCCTTCCTCTGAGAATCCCTTTCTTCCCTTGACCAGAATAGATGACCAGGACTTTATACAAGAAGATGTGAGCTTTTCTGTGCTGGGGGCATACGTTCTCTGCAAAGTTTTCATCCTGGGAACGATGTGAAAGAGTTTGGAGATGTCAGTGAAATGCCATACACATCTCTAACTTAGTGTTTCATAGTCTCAGATCCCCTGAAAATAACTAGCTTGTACCATAAGATCAGCATTTTCACTTTGGTAACTTGAGCGCTGGCACAATCACCCTGTAATACTATCGCTACTACGACTCTTGCGGCCACTATGACACTACTACTACTAATATTAATAGAGGACAAATGTGTTTCTCAAGCTTCTATTCTATGTGCATATAGTGATTGATACACACATATCTAATCCAAAATTAAGAAGTTCATTTAATTAAGAATTAAAATTGGGCTGGAGAGATGGCTTAGTGGTTAAGGCGCCTGCCTCCTAAGCCTAAGAACGCTGGTTCCAATCTCCAGGTCCCACGTTTAGCCAGATGCAAAGTGACGCAAGGGCACAATGCTGCACTTGACCACAAGGGAGCGCACGCATCTGGATTTTGTTTGCAGCAGCTGAGAGGCTGCTGGCGCGCCCATCTCTATCTGTCTTCCTCTCCCTCTCTCTCTGTCTCTCTCTGTATGTCTCTCTCCCAAAAGAAAAAAGAATTAAATTAAGAACCTCATCAGTTTCTAGCTTATTGATCAGATTGATTTGCATGCTTCAGTTATGAAGACAATGTAAAGGTAATCGATATCTTCTTTGTATATTTACTATGTTTTTAGCTGACAAGATTATTTATGCTTGATCCTGGGCATGGTGATGCACGCCTTTAATCCCAGCACTTGGGAGGCAAAGGTAGGAGGATCACCCATGAGCTCAAGGCCACCCTGAGACTATATAGTGAATTCCAGATCAGCCTGGGCTAGAGTGAGATCCTATCTTGAAAAACCAAAAAAAAAAAAATTATTTATGCTTATGGTATACAATATATTTAGAAATATATATGTATATGTATATATGTATAATAGAAATGCTAAATTGAACTAATTAATGTATGCTTTGTCTCTCATACTTATCATTTTTATAGGGTGAAAAAACATAAGAACATAACAAAATTATTCTCTTGGTAAATTTTTAGTCTGACTTACGGTTTTAAGGAATATAGTCCATTATTTTGGGGATGGCATGGTGACAGGCAACTTCATGGGAGAAGGCACATATGGAAGCTGAGTACATTAGGTAAGTAGTCAGGAAGCAGAGTTAGGGCTGGAAATGGACAGGGCTGTAATACTTTAAGGCACACACTCACTTCCTCCATGTAGACCCTGCTTCCTAAATGTTCTACAACTTTCCCAAACAGTACTACTATCTAGGGACCAAGACTCTGGGGGAGCAACTCATAGTCAAACTATAACATTGTGCCCTTGTCCTCTGTAGACTCATGGTTAGTTCATATTGCAGAATGCATTCAGTTCAATTTCAAAAGTACCATAGTCTTACAAGTTTTTTTTTTAAGTCTTACAGTTTTAAAGCTGTTCAAAAGTACAAAGTCTCTTCTAAAATACAAGACAAGGGCTAGAGAGATGGCTTAGCACCGTCTTTGCCTAAAAACCCAAAGGACCCAGGTTCGACTCCCTAGGACCCATGTAAGCCAGACGCACAAGGTGGTACATGTGTCTGGAGTTTGTTTACAGCAGCTGGATGCCTTGGTGTCCCCATTCTCTCTCTCTCTCTTTCTTTGTCTCTCACTCTCTCTCTCTTGCTGTCTCTCCCCATCTGCCTATTTCTCTTTCAAATATATAAAAATAAAAAATAAAAAAACAAGACAATCTCCTTACTGAGAGCAGCTGTGAAAATTGAAAAACAAGTTGCACACTTTTAACATATAATGGTACCAAGTTACCATTCTATTCCAAAAGAAGCAGAGCAAGGAAGGGTTAGACCAAAGCAAGCCTAAGCCTAGCAGGACAAGCCTCAAACCTGGCAGCATCAAGCCTCGTCTGGCTTCTGAAGTAACATCATTAAAAAAAATATTTATTTATTTATTTATTTGCAAGCTGAGAGGGAGAGAGACAGAATGGGCAGGCATGCCAGGGTCTTCAGCAAACAAACTCCAGATGCATGTGCCTCTTTGTACCTCTGGCTTTATGTGGGTACTGGGGAATTGAACCCAGGTCATTAGGCTTTATAGGCAAGTGCCTTAACCACTGAGCCATCTCTCCAGCCCCATGAGGTGACATCATTTAATGGACTTTGGTAGCCTTACCTCTACAACCCTGTGGCCTGTAGCCACATTTATGGCCATTTTTTTTTTTTTTTTTTTTTTTTTTTGTTAAACTACCTCAATTCAGTCATTGCAGATTTCTTCATCAGACATCCCACATCATTTCTGGCATCTCCAGTGTCCTGTCTCCATTACAACTTGGGCTTCACTTTCATAGTGTCACACACAGCCACTCAAGAGGTCCATGCAAAGAATCCAACCCTACTACCACATGCTGCCAGGTCTCAGCAGCTTTTTAGAACCTTGGTGCAAGCCTCCGTCACCTCCCTTTGCCTGCTGAAACAGTACCACACTGAGGAAAGAAAGTTTTGCTACCAATTGAGATATTGCCTGTGCCCCTTGGTTCACAGCTGTAATGATTAACATTTACTTTTAACAATTACTTCTGCTTTGTTAAATCTGTACTATCCTCAACTTTTGTGTGTGTGTGTGTGTGTGTGTGTGTGTGTGTGTGTGTGTAAGGGTCTTGCAGTAGCCTATGCTGACCTGGACTTCATTATGTACTCTCACTCAGGCTAACCTTGAACTCACAGTGATCCTACCTCTGCCTCCTATGAGCTGGCATTAAAGGAGTGCACCACCACGCCTGGCGGAGTGTGGGTTCAACACTTCTTTCCTCGCCAAATTTCACATTTTCTCTACCTTTCTCCTGTAAGTGCTCACCATAAGCCTGGCTAAGAGAAGTGAGTAGCAACTATGCCACAGTCTGGATATTATACTGCTTTCAAATTTCCTCTTCCAAAATATATATTACTTTTGAACTCAACCTTACTCAAACCTACACAATATGGGCAAAATGAACTCAGATACTTTGCCAGAATAGAGCATGAATGACTTTGAGCCCAGTTTCTGATGGAGTTCCCATTCTGCTCTGAAATCTCATGAGTGCAGTATTTATGTGTCCTTTTCTATTAGCATACTGTTCTCAGCTCTGACTTCCACATTCCTCCTGCATACCAGCTCAGGAAGCCAATGATCTGTGCAGTCAGGTTCATCATAGCAACAACTCCACTGCTTGGTACTAGTTTTTTGTGTTAGTTGCTTTTTTCATTGCTTTTACCAAATAGCTGACAAGAAGTAACTTAAGGGAAGAAGTTTTATTTTTTGGCCCATGTTTGAGGAGATAAGATCAATCATGGCATGGTGTCTAGAGGCTCCGTGGAGGGGCAAACATGACCTAGGATATCCCTCCTTCCAATCTCCAGGAAATTGAACTGCCTTGGAGTTTTCTTCTGCTGTCTGTGTGTAGATCATCTGTGGTGCAGTGTGTGTGGCCTTTGCACGTTTGTGTAGATTCACATGCCTTAGACACACACATAGGAGAATGCCCACGGCCCTCTCTCACTAATCTGTGTATTTCCTCGAGACACATCACTCTATTGACCTGGAGCTGCCATTTTCAGTTAGCTAATACTGGGGTTAGAGAAGTGCATGGCTAGATGTGTCATCATCAACATCATCACAGAATGGAGAAAGGAGACTGATGCCCAAATATAATTGTCATTAATTATAGTCATCATGTGATATAATAAATGTTTTATGTCTGTTTGTCTAAATGATATTTGGTATCATTTGATCATGTTTTCCCACATTCCTCCATCTCTCAACTACCAATGCCTGATAACTTCTACTTTCTGCTTTTGTGTTTTTTTCACATTCTACATTTAAGAAAGATCACGTGGTTTCTTGCCATTTTCCCCACCCCCCCGGCAGGTAGAGCTGAAGAAAGAGCCGGACCAGCTGCTCCTCTTGAGGCTGAGCAGGATGATGGGTGTCAGTGGCTCAGACCCCCCTCCTAAAACACTAGAGAGAAAAACACACTGGGCTGGGAGTCTTGTCAAAGCAGGAACTTGTTTTATTGTAGTAAGAAGGTGTTTATATAGCCTTGAGAAAGAGGGTGGGGTCTCAGGATGGGAAAAAGGTGTAAGGGCCAATAGTATTTCACCACGTCAGCAGTAGCTGGGCGGAGGCAGTTTTGGCTTAGGCTTTGCTGAGTCACTCCTAAGCGGGAGTAGGCCAAAGACAGGTCACTAAACTCTAGTCAGGCTCATGAAGTTCCACTAGGCCTCACACCCGGGCCTCTTAGGGCCCAATATCTCCCCCTTTTGTTTTTTTTAAGAACGGCGGAGATCATGGCCCCTGTCTTAGGTTGTCCCCCTCTGGGGATCTTACCCGTCACTGGGTACCATGCCTCTAGCCCATTGAAAATCCACTCTATGACCTGTCTTAGGTTGTCTTGGCCTGTCTGAGATCTTACCTGTCATTGGTTTGATGGAGGGCTGGGGAGGGATGCTAGGTGGACAGCCAGTCAGAGGAAGAGCCCAGCTCCTGAGTTGCGAGCCTGTGGTATTTTGACCTGATGAAGTTTAATTGCCTCTAGCTGTTGGTGAATGAATTGTGTAATCTTATTAATTACACAGGGCCCAACAGTGAGGATAAGAAGAAGGAGAAGGAGGGGTCTAAGGGGAGGAAGAAGGTAGGGTAAGAAGCCATGTAAGCCCATCCACAACGGGTTTTCTTGGAAGTCCCATCTCCTCCTCTCCAAATCTTCCTGGAGCTTTTCTGGCATCATTTGGGTCTAGCAGCATCCACATCTCCAATCATCCCTGGGGAAGAAACAGAGGCACAGTTCTCAGGGGTGGAACACTCCCTGGAGAGTTGATTGTCATTGTCCCCTTGTTGGGGTAAATATTTTAGGTCTCTTGCTGGTACCCAAATGGGTCTTTTTTCCTCTTGAGGAAAGACACATCTAAACTCTCTCCCTGCTGTGAGGAGGGGGTCTGGTCCTCTCCAGGCCCCAGTCAATGGGTACCTCCATTTGACCCAGATGGAGCTGTAAGTAACAGCTGAGGTCCAATGTTTTTGAAAAGGGGACAAGTGTCTATTTTCTTTAGAAAATTTTAAAGTATTTAGGGTTAATAATGCCTTTTTTAGTTGGTCGTGTGGGGGTAGGGATTCCCCCTTTTGTTTTTGTAATTGAGACTTGAGAGTTTGATTATATTTTTCCATGATGGCCTGGCCCCGCAGGTTATATGGGATGCCTGTGGAAAGTGAGATTTTCCAGGTTTGGAGGAAATCTATAAAGGCCCTGTTTACAAAGCAGGGGCCATTATTAGAAAATTTGACTTGATCTGGCATTCTAAGGGTGGCAAAGCATTGAAGCATATGGCTAATAGCATGTTTAGTCTTTTCCCCAGCGTGTGCCAATGCCCAGCAAGCATGGGAGAAAGTATCAACTGAGAGAAAAATATATTTAAGTTTTCCAGATGGAGAATAGTGTGTAACGTCAATCTGCCAAAGGTGATTAAGGCGTAGCCCTCGAGGATTGGCTCCTGTAGTTTGAAGAGGAGGTACCTGGAGGAAAGGCTGACAGGATTTGCAAGATCGGACAATTTTATTTATGTTTAAGTCCCCTCTAATTTATGTGGGTTAATAAGTGGAAGCGTGTAGCTTCTGAGACTGTATTACACTGAGGCAGAGAAGCCAGTTTGTAAATTTTGATGGCCTTTGAGATGTTGAAGCTTACAGATCTAGGGGAAGTTCCATAATGGCAGAAGAAGTTGGCCTGCCTTAGGGCCAAGCAAGAGAGAAAAAAAAAAAAAAAAAAAAAACCAGCCGCACAGCACACGGAACAAAAACTATAGCCAAAAACTCCAGCACACTTTAGGAACTCCTACTGGGCACACTTTGTATATCTATACAATGGAACCTTAAACCCACCGTTAACACCTTAAGATTAGCCCCCAGTGACATTAAGTAGGAAGCGGGCTTGAATCATCAAGGGTTGGAGTCCAGTCTAATATGTCTCAATCAGGTTGAGTAACAGGTTAACAACATAAAGACTGTCAGAAAATAAGTTAAATGGCTCCTGAATAGTGTCCAAAGCCAAAACGACAGCGAATAGTTCTTTGAATTGTGCTGACCCTTTGACCTGGGCTGCCTTGCGTATGAGAGAGGGGGGTGGGGTACCAGGGCCTAGCTGTAGCCTCTGGTCCTATGTTAATAGGAAGGCGGTGAAGGGTGGGGCAATGGTGTGTGTTAGTGAACTGGCAGCTGCCTGGGTGTGTCTAGGATGGATCAGGCCGAGGTAAAGAGGGGGAGGGGTGGTTGTGAGCGCTATTGCCACAGGCGGCAGTTACGGGCTGAAAAGACAGCGGGCTGGTGGTGGTTTGGGTGGCGGCCTTGGGAGGAACGAGATTTTAAAAGCCAGTTTTAGTTTTCCTTACAGCTTTTGTTAAGGGCAGAAATGAACTCCTCCATGGAGAAGCTTTTAAGGCTGGCAATTATGGCAAGGAGGATTGAACTAATCCATGGGGCTAAAACAAAAGTTTCGTCCCAAAAGCCATGGAGGTTTTTTTGTTTTACTTTTAAGCCACATTGCAGGAGGAGTATTCATAAAATCAGGGCAACAGTAATACACACGAGTACAACAGCAGCACAAAGGCCCCCAAAATAGCTAAACATGTTGCAGAATTAAGTTCAGATTTAGATCTGTGACGGCCAGACGAGCCTGTGTCCTTAGGGGATGGCTCGATGATACCAAACACAGTACAGATGGGAGCAGAACTCCCCAACAGGTTTGTTCTGTCTTTTGGGACGGAGTCCCCACTCAAATGAGGGGGCAAAATGCTTAGAGTCCCCTCCAGGTCTGTCCACATGGTGAGTCTCCTCTAGGTTGCCCACGTGGTGTGTCCACCAGGAACGTATGACCCGTTCAGAAATACAGGCACTGCAGATGTGGCTTGCTGGCAACCTGGAAGTGAAAGGAAAGAGAAAGGAAACAAAAAGATGTTGAAGCAAGCACAGGTTACAGAAGCAAAGGTTAGAACGTTAGATATGAAGACTACATCATAATTTATGAGAGTACACCCATCTGCAGTCCGATTGGCCCATCAGCGTACTTCTGTAGGCAGGAAAGAGTTCCTCACACGGGGCACCAGTTTGCCAGTTCTCCCCACCCCCGGCAGGTAGAGCTGAAGAAAGAGCCGGACCAGTGGCTCCTCTTGAGGCTGAGTGGGATGATGGGTGTCGGCGGCTCAGACCACCCCCCTAAAACACCGGAGAGAAAAACACACTGGGCTGGGAGTCTTGTCGAGGCAGGAACTTGTTTTGTTGTAGTGGGAAGGTGTTTATATAGCTTTGAGAGAGAGGGTGGGTCTCAGGATGGGAAAAAGGTGTAAGGGCCAATAGTATTTCACCATGTCAGCAGTAGCTGGGTGGAGGCAGTTTTGGCTTAGGCTTTGCTGAGTCACTCCTAAGCAGGAATAGGCCAAAGACAGGTCGCTAAACTCTAGTCAGGCTCAGGAAGTTCCACTAGGCCTCACACCCAGGCCTCTTAGGGCCCAACAGTTTCTGTCTTTCTGTGCCCATCTTATTTCACTTAGTGTAAAGTCTGAGGACAAGGTACATGTTTTTGCCTATGGCACTGCAGTAATCTGACATATTACTGCAGAACGCATACATGTATGGGTGTTTTTGCAGTCAGGTTCGCATTGCTGGCAGAAATCACCCAATCAAGAGCAGCTTGTGGGAAAAAAGGTTTATTTTGGCTTACAGACTCGAAAGCTCCATGATGGCAGGAGAAAGCAATGGCATGAGCAGAGTGTGGACATCACCTCCTGGCCAACATCAGATGGACAACAGCAAGAAGAAAGTATGCCAAACACTGGCAAGGGGAAACTGGCTGAAATACCCGTAAAGCCTGCTTCCAACAATACACTGCCTCCTGGAGGCTTTAATTCCCAAATTGCTATCAGCTGAGGACCTAGCAGACAGGACACCTAAGTTCATGGGGGACACTGAATCAAACCACCCCAGGTGTGTTATGTTAAGTAACCTTTATCATATACATGTACTTCTGCATAAATAGGTATAGATACCTGGCTACATACATAAGAGCAATGTGACTTAAAACTAAAATTCGGATCAGAGTATCTAGTAAAGGGTCAGTGACAACAAAAAGCTTAGGAACCTTCTCTGTGTGGTGAAAGACTTCATCTTGTAGCTCCTGCTCTTCCTGGCTTATACATATTGATTTGTCAAAAGCCTGCATCCAAGGCTGTGCTACCTGTGACTGTTGCACACTTATGAAATCATTTTCTCACCTTCTGCACTGTCATTCTAATGCTTAGAAATATGTCCTATGGTCAATTTAAATGACTAATACATATTCTTCAGGAAAACCTTGGGTCCACTATGGCCATTGACTTTATTTAAGCCAGAAATGGAGGTATGGGTCTCTGTAGGCTAACCCGAAACACACTCAAGTGAGAATTCAGTTCTTTTCTTTTCACCCAGATTCTGTGTATGGTTCAAAACAAAACCTGTGGTGATTAAAACAGACAGTGCCAGCTCAGCAGCACAGGGAGATGGCATCCAGGCCCCCTTGTGCCATCCACCTCGATGGCACCAGTACTGTGGGGGAATGCATTGCTTCTCCTTGGCCTGACTGGGAGGAGCAGCTGTTTCCCTCACCCAGATAAAGTGACACACTAGAGGAGGGACAGAGTCCCAATGAGATGGGGATTAATCCCTCTTTCAATCCAGTCCTCTCAAGAACAAAAACATTGTGAGAAAAGTCCAAATTGTGGTGGGCAAATCCAGTCTGTTTTGGATGCAGTGGATGTTTCCATTCTTTCCTCTTTTAAAAAATATATTTATTTATTTATTTGAGATAGAGAGAGGGAGAGAGAAGATGCAGAGAGAGAATGGACACACCAGGGTCTCTAGCCACCTTGTGCATTTGGCTCATGTGGGTACTGGGGAATCAAACCTGGGTCCTTTGGCTTCACAAGCAAGCTCCTTAACTGCTAAGCCTCCAGCCCCAATATTTCCATTTCTTAAGATGCATTTTTCTCCTTTCAAAATGGCAAAAGATCAGGAGCTGAGGTAGGAGGATAGCTGTGAGTTCAAGGCCAGCCTGGAGCTAAAGAGTTCCAGGTCAGTCTGGGCTACAGTGAGTCCCTATCTCAAATAAAAAACAACAATAACAAAATATGTTTAAAATGGCAACAAAAAGACCACCTTCAAAACCTTCAGCATTGCAGCCACTTCATATCCAGATATTTCTTGACTATGTTCGCCAGAGAACAAAGAAAATGAAGTCTTGCATAATAGGTTTTAATATGTAAAGTATCATAGAAGACTCTCATCCTCAGTTTATTTTCCATTTATTTAGAGCAATATTAGTGGTAATAATGGATTTGAAGCACAACTAAGGAAGCAGCACAGTGATCATGAAATCCTAGACATAAAATACTAAGTTCAAATTAAATACATTAAAGTCAATTTGTATCAAAAAGTATCTCCAGAGACACACAAGACACTCAAACTAATACTAAACAGCTTTTGTCTAGACTTACTTATCCTTCAAAGAAAATTAAAACTAAATGTAATTCAGAAACTTTACAAACCAGAGAGGTATTACTGCTGAAAGAATACAATCACTCTTAAGAAAAATACATCATTAAAATATAAGAATAATCAATTTAAATAATTACATTACTAAAGTTACACAACCACTTCAGAAATTCAAAGCTATCTTTTCAGTGTGAGGTCACTGATTATTTCTGTCTGGGTCTTGTATAACCTGCATGCTCCAGGGAATGTGTTTGGCCCTGTGGACACTGGGAAACAAAGCAGATATAGATCCTGCCCCTGTGGAGCTTCCATTCTGGTGGGGAAGACAAGGCCAACACAGACTCCGACAGTACAGCATGAGATGCCCCAGGCAGAGGCCTCCATTCCAGAGAGGCAGCAGTCAGTCTCTGGGCTCCTGGGATAAGGATGAGTTATTTAGTCAACGGAAGATGAGCAGAAAGAGGGGGAAAGTTTCAGGTGTAGGGAGAGGCAAACACAAAGGTCCTGAGTGAGGTACAAGCGGCCAAGCTCTAGTCCATAGCATTGGTTCACTTATGAAGAATTCCATATATTTTCCCTCTTCAGTGGCAAAATGAGGACAGAAAGTATTTCAAAGTTAAAGTAATTCAATTTTAAGGACTGAGCATATAGCAATCTTATTTTCTGGCCTTCAAAGAAACGACCTCCTTTTTAAAACAAAACTTGAGATTGTAAGCCTGGGAATCACTGTGGAGAGCATGACCCATGAGAAAATAAACACAACATGGAGAAGAAGGGAAGGGAAACATAGAGACCACAGACCAAAGAGGAAGGTGGGATTTAGATCACAAAATGTGGTGGGATTTTAAACGGGAAGTGAGGTCAGCTTGCCTCTTTAAAAGATCATTATAGGCTGGACGTGGTGGCGCACGTCTTTCACCCCAGCACTAGGGAGGCAGAGGTAGGATGATTGCCATGAGTTCAAGGCACCCTGAAACTACAGAGTGAATTCCAGGTCAGCTGGGGCTAGAGTGAGACCCTACCTTGAAAAGAGAGAGAGAGAGAGAGAGAGAGAGAGAGAGAGAGAGAGATATCATTATTGGATGCTTTGTGTAGATTGTGTGGAGGTCAGGAAAGCTGGATAAATAGTCAACAGTCAGGTATTATATCTCAGGATGAGGACACGGGAGGCAGGCTTAGGCCCAGATTGATGGGACTGAACAGGAAAAGATGTGTCAAGGGGCTGAAGAGATTGGCTGAGCAGCTAAGGAACTTGCCTACAAAGCCAAAGTATCCAGGTTCAACTCCCCAGGACACACGTAAGCCAGATGCACAAGGGCGCAAGGGTTTGTAGTAGCTGGAGGCCCTGGCACGCCCATTCTCTCTCTCCCTTTCTCTTGACCTGCTTATTTCTGTATCTCTCTCTCTCTCTCAAATAAATAAATAAAAACAAAATATTAAAAAAAGATGTGTCAAGTGACAAACTCCATAGCATTTGGTGATTTGCTATGCTGGTGAAGAGAAAGGAGGTCAAGGCTGATGTACACTTTTTTCTCCTTTTGAAACTTGATGCATTGTGGTAGCTACCATTCTGGAGAATGCAAGAGAAAGTGTTTTGCTGTGGAGGAAGGTCTGAGTTTATTTGAGGGCATACTGAATTTAAGGCATCTTTGTGTTCACACGCCCAATGAGGCCAGTTGTCTATCGGGTCTGAAGCACATGAGAGGAAGGATTCAACTTCATATGCAAACTGTTGTCACCAGAAAAGTGATTGCAATCATGCAAGTAGGTGTTGGAGCAGAAGATGGGCAATGTACAGTGAACCAGAGACAGAGGCCAGGGACGAGGGCTGGGAGGGGAGAGAACAAGGTATTTGAAGAGTGAAAACTATGAAGGAGGCACTTCTTCAAGAAGGAAGCAGGGGACCAGGCTAGACACTGCAAGAAGCAACCAGAAAAAGCACTGAATGTTGCTGGTTGGATCTAGAACAAGGAGCTTGTTAGAGACTTTGAGCAGAGCAGACAGGCAGCAGAGTGAATCTGTAGGAGCAGAGTGCTTCTGACACAGTGTGTCTATCAAAGAGAGCAGAGAAAGGGCCAGCAGCTGGCAAGAGATGTGTGCAGAGTTTGAGAAAGTGGTTAATTACCTCTAAACTAGAATCTCAATCATCCATATTGTAGGAGCCAATTGATAGGGAGAATTTGCAGACTTGTAGCAAGTGCAGATAACCCACTGAAATTTAAATACAAAATATTGATTATTTAAAAATATGTAAAGGCTTTTTTAAAAATACTATATAGCATGATGTTCCCATAGGGACATGATACACCTCTAACATTGTCAATGGATCTAAATACACTTCAGCATGTAAAATGATTCCAATAAATTCTCTGACGGAATCACATTTTAAAATATTTTTAAAATAACATTTTAAAATATTATTTTTATCTATAGCAATTTTAGCTGTTGTCCATAGAGATCATACTCTTTAAATAATAAGTATCTTTGAATAGCTGGTGGTAGAGGAAGCTTCTCCATGGAGGCTGGCTGGCAGAGTCGCTGGAGTCCCATAAGTCTTCGAATCTTCAAGCGGCACAAATGCTGTAACGAGCAAGGATTCTCTAGAATGGATGGGGAAAAACAAGCGTACATTGAAAACAGTGTTATTGGATTGATCTGTAAGATCAGAACAACATGAATAGTAACAAGTATGCACATGTTAGCAGCTGATGATTTGGGCCGAAATCCACATTGCGCTGATGTATTCTATACCATTCCTCTACAATACAACTCCGTGAGGGCAGACACTTGTTTGTTTTGTGCCAGAACAATTTCTGTTCCTGGCAGATAGTCAACTAGAATTCATTAAATAAATGAATGGATTTGATTTTTTGTTTGTTTGCTTTGTGAGGCAAGCCCAACAGACTGGCCTTTTATTATTATTATTATTATGAGAGAGAGTGAGAGCAAGAGTGAGAAACAGAGAGAGAGAGAATTGTCATGACAGAGCCTCCAGCCACTGTAATCAAACTTCAGATATGTGCACCACCTTGTGAACATGTATGACCTTGCATATGCATCACCTTGTCCATCTGGCCTATGTGGGATCTGGGGAGTCGAACATGGGTCCTTAGGCTTCTCAGGCAAGCGCCTTAACCGCTAAGCCATCTCTCCCGTCCACATTTAATCTTTATAGAAAAGCAAATGCTCACATCTCCTGTTTAATTTTTTTATATTATAAACATTTCTTCCTCTATATTCTGCCCACCTTTCTCATCAATTCAGGAAACATTAGAAAATGATTCCATACATCATTTATGATTCAACCTGAAGTTTGTTTCAAGTGTCAGGTATTTAAACACTTTTTTTGTTTGTATTTTTTTGAGGCAGGGTCTCACTCTAGCCCAGGCTGACCTGGAACTCACTCTGTAGCACCAGTATGGCCTTGAACTCATGGGAATCATCCTATCTCGACCTCCCAAGTGCTGGCATTAAAGATCCTTGTTTAAACATATATTTAACATATGCCCAACTTTATTTAAACATATATTTAAAAAAATTAACATTCACATACATGATGGCTTTTATTACTAATACTTACTTTATAGTATAACCACAACACTGATAAGTTGTACCAACAAGGAACTAGTGAAAGGGAAGTGTAATACACAGGTTTAAATGTTGGCTCTGGACTCAGCTGGGATTAGGGGCCTGGTGTGGGATGACCTTGGGGAAGCAAATTGACCCCTGTGATTTCAGTATTCTTGTCTATAAAATAACAATGGAGACTATATTACAGAGTTGCTTGGAGTAAATATTAATTTATATAAACGATTAGAAAAATCCTTGATAAACTGTAACCATGACATTCAACAAAAGTCAGATATCACTCAAATCAATAATAAAAAGGCTCACCATCTATTACATTTGATACTGTAAAAATTTATATTATATTCTTTTAAAATTACAACAGGGCTGACCCTGTTGATGTACACTTTTGTAATCCTAGCATTTAGGAAACTGAGGCAGGAAGTTTCTAAGTCCAAGGATAGCCTGGGCTACAATGAGTTTCAAACCAGACTGGGATGCACAGCAAAATCTGATTGGGATAAGATTATTGTTACTGAAGTAGGCCAAAACTAAAAATAAAATTTTATTTTATTTTCCTTAACAGACACTGCCTGTCATGGAGCTGGGCGAGTCCTGACACCCAGTGGCTTCTCATGCTCATGACACTCTGGCTGCAGAAACAAGGGAAATCAAGACAGGCTCCTGGCTTGATCACACTGGACTGCCTTTCTGAAATCATCAGAGAATTAGGAATGCTTCTATAAGGAAAACATATGGGCCATTAATTCTTATTACTAAGAAAATCTAAGAACAGTGGTACTGCAGATAAAACCTATGTTTTCAAGTGACCCAGGCAACGTTCGGATTGTTCTCGGTTATTCCCTATGTCTACATTTAACAATATCTCAGTAGCATTTCTGCTTTAAAATTTCCAAACTGTTTAAGCTTTATTTTATATTTTATTGATTTATCTTTAGTGTGTGTGTTGACTATACATATGGCATATACATATGTGTGTGCAGATTTGCACACCCCATGTGCATGTGTACAGAGGAGGATGGCAGATGCTCTTCCACCTCGTTTCCCTGACAGAATCTCTCAAAAGCCTGGAGCTACCCATTTTGCAGTGATGTTGGCCTACCGGGGTGGCTCAGTAGTCTTCCTGTCTCTGCCCTACTCAGTGCTGGGATTATAGGTGTGTGCAGCCACATATGAGTTTTTTGTTTTGGAGTTTTTTTTTTTTTTTTTTTTTTTTTTTTTTAGGTAGGGTCTCACTCTAGCCCAGGCTGACTTGGAATTCACTATGTAGTCTCAGGGTGGCCCTGAATTCACGGCGATCCTCCTATCTCTGCCTCCTGAGTGCGGGAATTATAGGCGTGCGCCACCACACCCGGCTCATTTGGCTATTTATTCAGCTCCTCATACTTACACAGCAAGCACTCTAACCCACTGAGCCATTAAGCCTTTTATACTTGAAAATTTCACATATACTGAGAAAGTACATGCATGTTTCATTTCATAATTATTAAGTGAACATTTTTAACCCTCTTCCAGGTTACAAAATAGAACTTTATCAGCTACCAGAGAATTTCCTCCACAGCCTTTCCAATCTTCAACTTTCCTTTCCCCATAAATCACCACAATTCTTATTTATATAACTATCTTTTCTTTTAGAGTTTCATCACCTAAATTTAATATGCATACATTAAATATAATACTGGAAAGACGTTTCTTATAAAATACTATATCTTTTAAGACTCTTGTAATCTGGACTCTCCTCTTTGTTCATCCCTTATCCTGTTGATTAATGTTTGAAGAACCCAAATGCCCCATGTTTTCTCAGAGTGGATTTTGCTGGCTGTACCACTATGGCACAGTTACACGTCCCTCTGTTCTCTATTCCTTTTTTTAAAAATGATTTATTTTTATTTATTTATTAGGGACAGAGGGGGGGAGAGAGAGAGAGTGAGAATGGGCATGCCAGGGCCTCCAGCCAATGCAAATGAACTCCAGACGCATGCAACATCATGTGCATCTGGCTTACATGGGACCTGGAGAATCAAGCCTGGATCCTTAGGCTTCACAGGCAAGTGCCTTAACTGCTAGGCCATCTCTCCAGCCCTGTTTTCTATTTCTTGAAAATTTATCGCTAGAACTGGAGGCTTGATGATTATTTTTTATCTCTTTGGCCAATGGTGTTCTTTTAGCAGGGATCATCATAATGTGATATGGAATAATGACTACATCCATCTGTTGGCCAGGGGTTAAAATGGAAGTTTCTATTTAGATAGCTTCTCTCACTTGTTGTTTGAGATACCTGCATGAAGTTCTGTTCTTTTGCCAGTAGTGGCACAAAGCAACCAAACACAATGGAACACACTGATTCACTCTTACAAGGTCCCCCCCCCACCCCAGGGTATGTTTACTTTCTATTGTCCTTAGCTATCAGTCTTTAAAATATCACATATTTAAACATATTGGAAAGGTTTCAGCTCATTGAAATTATCATTTTGAAACCTAAATGGTCTTATTTTGGGCCAGTGGGAGCCACTTTAGGTTGACCCCTGAGCTCTTTTGACATGATTAATTTAGTTTTTGAGAATTTCCTGGCTACCTGGTATGATCAGACACTCCAAGTTCATCTTGTACACTTCCTTTCCCAGGTTTGGAAGCATCATTGGTTTGTGTAGCAATTATCATTTCCAGGCCAAAAGCTTTGTGATAAGGGTGCTCATTAGTACTGGATTCACTGTTATTTGGAAGGTTTTCTGTGGACAAGCACACACACACACACACACACACACACTACATGCACATACAGTATACATTCATATTGATCTTTCCAGTTTAAATTTAGGACTAAAGCTTTAAAAACATCTTCTGGGCTGGAGAGATGGCTTATCATTTAAGGAGCTTGCTTGCCTGTGAAGCCTAACGACCCAGGTTTGACTTCCCAGAACTCATATAAGCCAGACGCACAATGTGATGTATATGTACAAGATGGTACACACATTTGGAGTTCATTTGTAATGGCTAGAGGTCCTGATGCACCAATTCTCTCTCTTTCTCTCTCATAAAAAACAAAAATCAAAAAACCATCTCTGTTACATTTGTATGTTTTTTCTTTCATACAGACAATGCTGGATATTAAGGATACAAAGAAATGGAATTATAACATCCCTCAGTTACTCAGTTACTAAATACAGCTCTCAGTCTCAGCACACTATGTCACTATGAATAATTTAAAGAAGGGCTGTAGAGATGGCTTAGTGGTTATGGCACTTGCCTGCAAAGCCTAAGGATCCCTGTTCGATTCTCCAGGTCCCATGTAAGCCAGCTGCACATGGTGGTGCATGCGTCTGGAGTTTGTTTGCAGTGGCTAGAGACCCTAGCATGCCCATTCTCACTTTCTCTGTCTCTCCCTCTCTGACTCTAATAAATAAATAAAAATAAATCTTAAAAAATAAAGTAAATGCTTATGTACTATTATTGAACATTAGTTCATTTATTTATTTTCCAGTATTTATTAAAAATAATGTGCACCATAACTGTTTGCAGAGCATATGACCATTACATGTTATATGTTTTCCTTTTAACTTTCAGTCTTGGTGTTATCATTGAGTAGTCCTTTTTAATATTAGTCCTCAAATTCTATCTCTCCAATCATTTTGGGTTATCTACTTCTTAAACTATGGGTCATGATCCCATATCGGCTCATCTAACTTACTGCAGGGAGTTGTAGAACATTTGGCATCAATAAAAGGTTTCTGAGCAATGTTAATGAATCTGAAACACTTCTCATGTTTCCTCATGTTGTATTGCATGACTTCATGGCAGCCTTGGTTCTGAACACAACAGGCACACTTTGTACTGCTCATGCCTTCACATCATGAAATGTTAATGAATGTCGCCTAAAATACCTCAGCTCAAGGGTTTGGAGAGATTTCCCAGTGGTTAAGGCTGTTGCTTGCAATGCCTAACAACCCAAGTTTGATTCGCCAGTATCCGCATAAAGCCTGATGCACAAAATGGCACATGCAGCTGGAGTTCTTTTGCAGCAGCAGCTAGAGGCCCCAGTGTGCCTATTCTCTCTATTTCTTGCTCTCATGTATCTATCTCTCTCTTTCTGCTTGCAAATAAGTAAATAAAAATATTTTTTAAAATACCTCAACTCAGATTTGAGACTGTTGTATGTCATGAATTGCAATGCTTTTACTATACACACACATTTTATGCTACTATAAAACTCAAGTTTAATTATGGAATATGTAGATTTTTAATATTTTCTACTATTATTCCTCAGCATGTATCAAACTAGTATATATTTGGGTTGTATTGTGTCAGCATATTTGATATTAAAAAGTGCTATTTGAGTTGCTGACTTGATTTATTTGTGCAAGGTAGCATTCTTAGCACTGATACTTATAAAATCAAAATAGTGATGAACTCTAAAACGTTGAAGATGCTCTGCATCCTGCAGTATAAAATGTTCTGCCAAGATTTAATTCTCTATGTAAAAATAAACCAGCATACCCATCTCATTAGTTGGCAAATTTGTTTTCCTCTGTAATAAATAGTAACATTTTATATGTCAAAAACTTACTTGAAGGCATTTCAATTTCTGGAACACTCCTCCTATGGTATAGGAGCTCTGTATTCTTTCCTTCTCTTAAGCTCTGTAGGTTCTATCTTTATAAGGTCTATAATCACAATAAAATCTTTCTTATACATCAAAAATTACTCAAATATAAATTCCATTTTGTGTTATTACAAGTAAATGTTTGATTTATATACCTATATAATATACCCACTGTTATGTAAAAGTTTCCTGGGAAAAGTGAACATGAGTGGAAAAAAAGCTAAGAATCCCTGGTTGTTTCTTGCTGTTGGAAGACCAGTATTTCCTGAGCTTTTGCATTCTGACAGAAGTTTGCTTATCCTGATAACAGAAAATCAGTCTTGCTGTGTATGCATCCTTGGCTTACATCTTCCTTTCCTGAGTCATCTTAAATATGTTATTTTATTTAAAAATGCTACTGGTGAAATATAGTAATATAAGTAATTTTAAAATTTTTATTTATTTGGTAGCAACAGATTGGGGAACAGATAGAGAAAGATTGAATGGACTATTCCCAGACCTTCAACTGCTGCAAATGAACTCCAGACGCATGCATTACCTTGTGCATCTGGCTTACATGGGTCCTGGGGAATCGAACCTGGGTTCTTTGGCTTTGCAGGCAAGTGCTTTAATCACTAAGCCATCTCTCAAGCCCCCTAAGTACTTTTTTCATAGCAAGTCACTTGTTCTTTTGGTCTCCTTGCCCATGAAATATAGTAATTTGTATCTTGTAGTTTTATATCACCTTATTATAGAAAGGGTTTCATGGAGTACAGAGTGAGATCCTGTCTCAAAAATACTTTTAATTTGTTCTACTCATTCATTATTCTCTAAGGGTTTATCGAGTGTTTGCTACCCAACAGGAATTATGCTAGACCTTGAGAAACAAAACAGATCCCTGTTCACATAGAGATTCAAGTCTATGTATTAATGGTATTGGGCATTAATGCGAAGTTATTAATCCTGAGAAATTCAAGTCAGAGGAAGTTTTCAGGATGATTACGAAAGCCCCCTAGATAATTTTGAATATAATATATCACTGAAAAAGTATTCAAGACATTGAGAAATTTTCCTCATCTATGTTTTTAGTTACAAAAAACTGTCAACAAACTATTTGTTTTTACCTAGTATTTGTCGGATTTCTGGCCATTCTCTCTGTACTTCAAGAGCAGACTTCAGTTTAGCACACAGAGGAACATAATCCATGTAATCTATTAGGATGCGGACAATGCTGCCTACCAGGTGCCTCATCCAAGGAACTGTAATAAACTCACAAAACTGAGAGAATTGATAAAGGTTATTTTTGTAGTAATATAACAGACACATAGCAGTGTTGTCATAAAAGTCACACTCTGTCTTTTTACAGGAAATGAAATCCTCTTCTTTGTAACGAGCAAACATGAAAAATAAACTGAATGCATCTTTCTTTGACTAAGTAGTCCTGAAGACAAGACCTGGAATTCACCATGTAGTCTTAGGGTGGCCTAGAACAGAGCAATCCTCCTACCTCTGCCTCCTGAGTGCTGGGATAAAAGGCGTGCATCCTGCTTTTTGAGAACTATGCTTTCTTATCTAACACCAGTACAGCAACACACAGAAGGGAAAAATTGTATACAGTTTGTGTTATTCTTCATTCCATTTCCAATTCAAGAAAGGGAAAAAGCCTCTTTTCTTGGCCTACTTATTGCTTATTTCCCCATATTTTGACAAAACATCAAAGAATAAGAAATACAAAGATCAAAATTATTTTTCTTTCTTTGTAGCATCCATAGATTAGTGAAAATTTATAAGTTAAACTATAGAATACACATTCCTCTTAACAGAATGTGGGATACCCTCTGGAATAGATTATACGTTGGGCCATAAAACAAGCTCAAGTGTAAATGTAAGCTTCAGTAACAGGAAGGAATTTGGCAAAAAATTAATATATTAAAGTTAAACAACATGCTCCTGAGCAACAGTGAAGACTAAAAAGGAGCAATTAAAAAGTGTGAGTTAGGATGAAGATAGAAAGGATGTAACTCACAGGGTTATCTTTTATTATACAAGATGTCCATCCTGGGAGAACCTCTTCCTCTATCTCTGACCACACAAATGAATTTCCAAAGATGTCTCCGTGAGTACAGTCAAAGCACATCTCCACGTGGTAGCCGTTGTTCAGCAGTAGCCTCAGCATAGCCTCGTCCTTTAAGGCATACTGAATGGCACTGGGGAAGCGGGTGTCATTCACATGCATAAAATAACAATTGACGTTAGCTCCATGGGAGAGAAGCAACCTGACGATTTCATGACTGTTGGCCCTCACTGCCACAAGTAGACAGTTGAGGGGATCTAAGTTTGGATCTGCCCCTGCAGCCAGAAGGATTTCTGTGCAATGGACATCATTGTTAGAGACAGCAAAATACAGCGCAGTCTTTCTCTCGTCGTCATAGCTCTGAGATATGTGGTCAGCAAGTAGGGCGTTGACGTCAAAGCCATTGTCAATGAGTAGTTCTAGGCACTGGGCATTTTGTCCATCTGCTGCTGAGTGAACTGGAGTTAGCCCACTGTTTCGGATGGCATTTTTGGATGTTACTGGGATAAGGTATTTCAGAGCACTAAAACAAACAAACAACTCTTCAAATATCCCCATGGCATAAAGAAAATCAATTAACTAAATAAGCCTTCCTTCTCACTAGATAGGGGATTGCAATGTTTTCTTTATTTTCTCTGGATAGTTTTGTGCTGAAATGTTTAATCTTTTAAAAATATTTTATTTATTTATTTGAGAGAGAGTGAGAGTGAAAAAGAGGGAAAGAGAGAAAAAGCGTTATAGAGAGAGAGAGAGAGAGAGAGAGAGAGAGAGAGCATGCCAAAACCTCAGGCCACAGCAAGTGAACTCCAGATGCATGTGCCACTTTGTGCATTTGGCTTTCAATGGGTAGTGGGGAATTGAAGTTGGGTCCTGAGGCTTTGCAGGCAATGCCTTAACTGCTGAGCCATTTCTCTAGCCCAAAATGTTTAATATTTGTTATCAAGACGTTCCTATTAATCTTGTATAATTTAGTTGAGTTTGATTTGTCTTCCCATTCTAAATTTTCCCAGAGAACATCCTGAATCTTAGATGTTTGGTCCTAGTGAGTTATAATCTATTTGATGGATTTGGAACCAGTATGGGAACAAACCCTTGGGCATGTCTGTGAGGGAGTTTCTAGGTTAGGTTAGTTGAAGTGGGAGGACCCATCCAAATGTAGATGGCACCATTCCATGGTCGGGGTCCTAGACTGAGTAAAAAGGAAAAAACAAGCTGAGAACCAGCATTCAGGAAGATTTTCTTTCTTCTTTCTTTCTATGGATACACTGTGACCAGCTGCCTCCTGCTTCTGCTCCCATGCCTTTGGAATAAGCCAAAATATACCCTTCCTCCCTTAAATTGCTTCTTGACAGGAATTTTGTCACAGTAACGAGAAAGAAACTTATCTAGTCCCAGAGATCTCATCATCACCACCTTCTCCCACTTTACAGTTCTTCAAACAATAACAGTTGTATAATCAGTAGATGTTATTTAATGAAAAAAATGTAAGAGTAAGAACTTATGATGGCAGAAAAGAACACTTTACGTCTTGACCATTAGAAATTATGGAGTCATAGGAAGTGAAATCTGGAAGTGACCTTGAACATCTTTTGTGTCTAACCCTTTTATATAAAAAACAACATGAAGTCTTCGAGGAAACATGATTTGTCCAAGGTCAGACAAGTGCATGTTAAAGAAGAGACTAGAACTTTAACCTTTTCATGTTCATCATTTCTCTTTCATTAATTCCTAAGCTATCGATTCTTCCATATTACCCATCTATACCCTTTCTCCTTCCATATAGCTTGCAGCTGAAATACTTACTAGTCAAAAGCAAAATCTTCACTATTCGATAAAATTTATGTCAGTCAAATGAAGCAACAGACTACAGCTTCCATTTCTAAATACATGTAATAAATGCTTGTGAATTTCACACTTCACTAACCAACTAAACATGCATGAGAGCCACAAGCAAGGAGAACCTGATCTCTGTGCCTAATTCAGAGCTACCATGTGTGAATTTATGAACACTGGGAGTAAATCCAGGTAAACTTTAACAGCATGTCACTTAGCATCAATGATGCGTCATTGGCCCTTAACTTAGCCACCATAGTCAGCGGATATGGTAAAGCCAGAGTTTTTGACCTTATGGAATGCATTTCATTGCCCAAAACCATCTTGTTATGGTAGGTAGGTTAATACTGTAATTCTGGACTTGGATTCATGTGCTTTTTGTAACACATTTTGTAATTAAAAAATCTATTTATTCAACAATGTGCATGAAAAAGCTTAAAGCTTTTGTGTTCAAGAATACATTTACCATGATAGCGTAATGTCCTATAATAACATGAGGTAGTGTTAAAATGTTCATCTTTAGTCAAAGAAAAAATGTTTAGAAACTTTGTAGCCTTGTGTTAAATATGTTCTTTTTAACAGAAAGACAGTCTTGAGGCACTTGTAAAGAATGCTTGCTTATAATGTAATTCCCTTGAAAAGATAATCTATTTTCATTATAAAAGTAATTTAAATTCACTCTGCAGAAATTTGACTATAAAATGTGAGAGAAAAATAAAATAAGTTCTGAGCATTTAAATACAAAACTTGCAAAAGTTTTCCTTTTAGATTTTTGGGAGTATCATGCACAGAGAGTCTTGTGGTTAGACTTGTATATACAACTTGACTTTTTAAGTGATCATGTCATAACATATTACTTACAGATAATGTCCCTCATAGGCAGCTCGGTGTATGGGAAGGTGCCCTGCTTTGTTAGGCACATTTCCACTCCCTCCATATTCCAGCAGGAGGGAAATGCAATCAGGGTTACCACCTCCAGCTGCCTCAAACAACACGGAGGCTCCGTCATCCGCCAAAGCAAACACATCACCACCTGACAGTGTAAAGCACATGCCTTAGAATGACTGAACAGCACTGGTAAAGGTAATAACCACTTCAAGATATTCTTTTCCTTTCTAGTCAAAGCTTAAAAGTACATTTTCTGGGCTGGACAGATGGCTTAGAGGTTAAGGCGCTTGCCTGCAAAGCCTAAGGACCCAGGTTCCATACCACAGAACCTATGTAAGCCAAGTACAAGGTGGTACAAGGTCTGGAGTTCGTTTGAGGAAAAAAAATAAAAGAAACAAAAAGTGTGTTTTCCACAGCTTAAATAAATAGTTAGGTAACAAGCTTCATTTTATTAAGGTTTTTTTGGCGGGGGGAGTGGAGTCACAAAACATGAGAGAGACAGTTAATGGCCATGAATGAACATGCGCTTCATAAAAGGTCATTAAATTTTGTAACTTAATAGTTAGCATGCTTTTAGTTCAAAAAATATTAATGATACCTGCCATATGCAATTTGTGACCCCAAAATGAGTAAATTTATCATAAGCAACTGAAAGGGGAAATGAAACAAAGTGTAACTAGAGGACATAAATGTATGACACCCAAGCAACTGGTACAGTAGGAAACACACTGTGAGGAAAGAGGGCCTTTTGAACATGCACTTGCTGCTGCTTTGAGAATTAGGAGAAGCTATTTACTTCCAGGCATATACAGCATCTGTAAACTAGAATCCTGGAGCTTATTCTCCAGGGATTACTACCTACTTCCATGAGGCCACACTGATTAACATCAATGGCATTTACCTGAATAGAGGACACTTTGGGGAATCAAGTGGCCATAGCCTTTGCTTATTGATGAGCGTTCTAAATATTAGCCACTAAAGAAGGCCAGGGACTCATAAGGAGTAGTGCAGAAACCTCGTTAGGAGGTGAGTTTCTGAATTCCTCATCTTACACTTATGTAAAACACTTTGACAGGTTGCGGGTGGTGGTGAGGGGGTAGGGTCATGTTCGACTCTGTTACGAAAACTTGGTAAAGGATTTAGAAAGGTGTCTCAAGAGGTTGATCTGAGCTTTGCTAGAGAGCATTTTAAATGGGGACATGAGCATGACTCAAGCAGAGGTGGAGCAAACACTGTTGTTCCATTTTGGAAAGAGTGCACGATACAGGATTAGAATAGTGGAGACCAAACCTGGAAAAACATTTCATGTTGATGCAATTGAGGTGTTCTGGATAAATACAGTATTATAGTTGTTCTTGGAGCTGGAAAGATAGTTCTGTGGTTAAAGGCACTTGCTTGCAAAGTTTGCTGGACTCAGTTCCCAAGCCTCTTACATAAATTAGATGCAAAAAAGGGGCACAAATGTCTGGCATTCGTTTTTAGTTTTTAGTTGCCCTTCCCCATGCAAATAAAAAATAAATAACAGTTCAAAAAGAATACACTATTATAGCCATTCTTGAGGACAGGAAGAAAGCTGTGGTTTGTAGCATGGATTCTCCCAATGGCGAGACTGGAAATCTGGAGAATGGTTAACAAAATATCACACTGGTTCAGGAAGAGGTGAGTGCCTGACAAGGATGACAGACAGATGTCAAAGTGGGGACAAGAGAGACTGTAGGAATTTGCAGTTGATTAGCTTTGTGAAGGAAGGTGATGGAGGAATAAAATAAATCCAAGTTTTTAGCTTTGGTTAAGAGAAATTGTTATATCATGCAGAAGGAAAAAAGGAGGAATTCAGCTTAGAAGATAAGGGTGAGACTCTGAGAGCCACCCATGTGAAACGGGGCTGTTTCTAGAGAGCGATCGATCGGGGCTGCGTTGTGGACCTGAAGAACACAGTGCACAGGACCTGAGCCATAGATCAAGGCTCTGCTGGGGGCTGGGGGGGCTAGAGCTGACATCCTCCTGCCAGTCAGTCAGGGGAAGAGAGAGGGCGAGCCTGAGAGGCAGGCCCAAACCCAGGACAGCATACTTGCTTGCACATACCTTTGTGGATTAGGTGCTCTAACACATCACAGTGACCATACTCAGCGGCCACCCCAAGTGGTGTGACTCCAAACCCATCTCTCAGGTGCACATTGCCTCCGTGGCTTAGAAGCAGAGCTGTGATGTCTTTACGACCTTGCTTGGCTGCCTCGTGCATCGCTGACCAGCGCCTGACACATGGCTGGTCAAGGCTGGCGTTGTGTTTAATCAGAGTAGACACCATGTCATAGGAGCCCTTTTGTACAGCTTGAACATACAGAAATACACATTAGCACGAATACTTTACATAGCACTAAACTAATCACCAAATATAGCAGCAAAGTAGACATTAGATCTTTCTTTTCCTCTACAAGGGAACATTGCACTTCTCATAGGCCTTCTATATCTCAAACCCAATCTTCTGCTTAGGGTGTGTAAGTCCATAGGACAATCCTCTTTTCATTAGGACTCAAAGTGGGGTAAGGGTTTCATGAAAAAAAAAATGCATGTCACCAAGACAGAATGTTGTGTGTATGCTTTCCAAACTTCAGTCTCTTTACCAACAAATGGGAATAACAACCACTATTAGGTGGTAGTGGTGGTTAAGTTCTGTTGTCAACTTGGTCAAATTAGAAATCTGTAGACATTCCTCTTGGTTGGGTCTCCGAGGTTGCTTCCAGGAAGGACTGACTGAAGGAGCAAGTCCTTCCTCCAGAGTGGACAGCTCTCCTGGTGGTGGGCGTTTTTTAAGGAAGCTCTGAGAGGAAGCAATCTCTTTTTTCCCTACCTGGCTGCCTGTGCTACTTGCAGGTAAGCGCCTTCACTCCTATATCCATCTATCCTCTTCGGCTGTCCTTTGTGGGCATTGGAAAAAGTTTCCTTAGCCTTCCAATGTGGACTCAAGAATAGCAGGTCTCTAGGAAGACTTTAGGCCTTCAGTGCTGGGTGGGGACTGCTGAGGCATCCAGCCACGTGGACCAAGCAGATACTGGGTTCCTTCAGTCTGAAACCTGTAGACTGCTATTGTTGCACTCCATAAGCTAATTCAATAAATTCCCTTTTAATACAAATTCATTCTCTTGGTTTTATTCCCCCAGAGAACCTTAATACTGTTTCATAAACTACAACATGTACATTTAGTGTAGTACCCAATATATGGTATAAGTACAATAAGTTATCATTAGTACTAGTGTCATGCCCAGGACTCTGGCGCTCCATATGTAAATGTGTTTCAAGTTATCCTCCATAGAAACAGGTTCTTGTTTTCCTTCCAAAGATAGCAGTGAATATTAAATTAGGTGCATGGGAGATTAGAAATAGGACTGTATAGAATCTATATTAGTTAGCTCTTCTTAATGAGTGTGTGACTGCTAATGAGGTATCATTTAAGAGTGACACTAGCTCTGATACCTCCTCCCTGCTTGTCTCTACAGGCTGAAATTACAGTGTTGTCCTGGTTAATATGCAAATACTGAAAAAAAAATAGCATGTTTCTTCTTATCAATACATAAAATCTTTATAAGAAATAGATCAGTTAATTCCATTCCTTATTTTTATCAACACTCAGTTGGTACATATGAGTTGTATGAAAGGCTTAAGGTAGGTACAGTGGACCATCTAGAAGAGAAGCCCATGCTGTGCTCTCTCTGAAGAGAGATTTGAAACCTAGACCTTTGCTGGGAATAGAGGGGATCTGAAGACACATGGAGTGTTCCGTACAAGGGGCCAGAATGCAGAAAGGATGGAAGGCTGACAAGAGGAAGCGACTCTGGATGGTGACTAGGAGACTGAGAAGTGACAAGGATGACTGCCTCCTCATGTGAGGCACGCTCCACTTTTCTCATGTCCACTGTCTAAAGTCCACTCTGTTGACAAATGCATCTCTCTGAGCTGTCCATCGGCCATGTGGCTCTAATTGTGGTGAATTACCTCAGCCTAGCTGGTGTCACTGCAGAGTCAACACAGAGTCAACTAAGCGAGCTTTGAGAAAAGTGGTCTCTTTTAACTTCGTGCTATATATAATATTGCAGTTATTGTGAAAAATGTTACAATGATTTTGTTTTTTCTTTATGATGGTTTCATTTCGTTTCATGCAGGGAATATATAGATTGGTAAGATTATACTTTCTTCATGAAAAGAACAGCATAAACAGGACATCTTTAACTTAAAACAATTTCTTAACATTAAAACTTCACTTTCAAGCTGGGCGTGGTTGCACACACCTTTAATCCCAACACTCGGGAGGCAGAGGCAGTAGGATCACCGTGAGTTTAAAGCCACCCTGAGACTACAGAGTGAATTCTAGGTCAGCCTGGGCTAGAGTAAAACCCTACCTCAAAATAAAATAAAATAAAATAAAATAAAATAAAATAAAATAAAATAAAATAAAATAAATAAATAAATAAATAAAAGAAAAGAAAAGAAAAGAAAAGAAAAGAAAATTCACTTTCAATTCAATATTTTTAAACAAAGAATGTGTTTCCTATAGAAATAATAATAAAAATTACAGAATCTGTCCTTCAAATCTAACCCATAAAGATATTCTAAACTAATAAATGAATAAAACAATTAAAATTCATAAGCACTGTATTAGTATAACATAACTGATGAAATAAGATTTAAAAATTCATATATATATATATATAATCTTATATATATTCTTTAAAATTTAAAAATCTAAAATTTAGAATTCTTTAATATTATTTAGAATTTCTTTGAATAACTTGTTTCTTTAATTTTTTAAATTTTACACAATCTTTTATTATTAAGTGAGAAAGTCTCATTTGTTACACCATCACATTGCTAGTCAGATAAATGTGGCAGTGATGAAGAAATTCAGCATTGGATCAACCAAACTTCTCATTTCTACAAAATTCATGTACAAAGGAATAATGTTCAACATATCCCAACAACACAACATTCTTGTTTTTTTTTATATTGAGTTTCCCCCCAAATCATCTTACAATGGGGATATCACTACATAAATTAAAGTTCATTTTTACAATTCATGCTACACTGCATGAGAGATGAATATCATGCTAAAATGTCTAAAGCTGTTAGAAAATTATCCATACATCATTGTCATCTGACGTCATCATTCTCAATTGGGGGTTTGAAAATGGTGTTTTTCCAGGGTCCAAATTTGAAGTCACAGATAAGGCCATTTTTCAAATACCATTTTTCTCTAATTTTTAAATTTATATTTTCAGGTGTAAATGCTTTAAACCAAGTTTAAGTTGAACCATTTAGATGGGAAATTTTGCACAAATTATAAGCACTTTTGAGTACTTAAAGTTGTTGGATTTTCCTTTTTATTTTTAAATTTGTCATTTTTCCTTTGGCAATATGAGCTTTGTTCATGTAATTTACATGGCAGCTGTGAATGGCTTTCTGACTCATGAGACACAGAGAAAGGAGATTTTCCCAAAGACTCGGTACAAGAACAGGAAGACAGAAAGGGGAGGCAAACTGAGGAGAATGTGGCGTCGCAACCTGAGGAAGAAACTATCAGAGTGAAATGACCTGATGCATAGATGGAAGACGGCCATGGGGAAGGGTGTGCAGAGGACTTGAGATGCTAGGGTAATACCTTCCTAAGCTTTATTTCTCACCCTGGGTTCCACTAGCCAGGGAAAACAGTGGCTGTCTAACAAACAAAAGGTGACACCAAGTCTCAGGGGTGGCAGAGTGGGCATCCAAGGACAGCCCCCCCCCACCAAAACAACTCTTAATAAGTGTCAGATCATCACATCAGATACTCACTCCTCAGGAGTAGTCTGTAACATAACTGTGAGGCATCATAGTGCCCCAAGCAAAAGCCTGACTGGAAGAAAGGGGACTGGAGGGACCAAGAGTTATTTTATTTGCCTTGTAAACATATTTCATAAATACACACAAAGAAGATGGATCAGGTTAAGAAAAACATTAAAAATGGAATTACATGGAAAAAAAGGAAACTTTCCTCTCGTCTCTCTCATTTGCAAGGTAATGGATCATGAGTATCAAGTCTAAAGTAGACTAAGAACAGAACTGAGCAAGTCCCATGGGTGACCCATTTTCCTGTAGATACCAAAAGACTCGCCATGCTCTCCACACTCAGGACATGGATAAGGCAACCGAGTAAAGTTTCTCTTCTCTAGATGTGGGGACATACTGGAATGCCACCTTTGGATTATTTCCAGCATGAATACTTTTGCTCCCCCTTTATACATTACCATTTGAAATTTACATATTTCCAGATTTATTCTATTTCCATTCTGATAACACAGTGATAAAATTCCTTTCCCACACTTTGGATATGGCTAGAGGTGAGAGTTAAAGCAACATATAGAACTTTGAAATGCATATAATGATCTTTATGGGCACTAGGAATTAAAGGAACATTAAAGTGAAGCAAAAATAAAACAAATGAACAACAACCATGACTCAGTTGTCCTTTCAGAAAGTGAGTGGACTGAGAGTAACAAGTGCAGAATAATTCTGTTTCTACCATCTGACAAAGCTTTGTGTGCAGAAATCAAAGGCTGTCAAAGCAACAAATTTGTTTATGATTTTGTAGCACTCCATCTATATATACTGGCATTAAAAATAATACATCATGTTATTAGAGGCAAAACAATCCAAAGATAGATGTTACACTTAGCATGTATAGAAGCTACTTGGGAAAAGAGTTCTCACTTTTCTGGAAAGAGCACTAGGCTATTATATGACTTAATTATGCGACTTCTTAAGCATGTAGGAAAGTCATTAATTCTTCATCAGTATTTTTTTTATCTTGGGTCATACATAATTAATGTCATTTATTTCTTATTTTATGAACAGATCTGGTAATTCTTGTTCAACAATTAACAGGGTACATAGGACTTAGAAGACAAATGACAACTTGAGATTCGCCATCCTTTTTTTTTTTCTTTTTTTGGAGAGAGACAGAAAGAGAGGGAGAGGAAGACAGAGGTGGGTGCGCCAGCAGCCTCTCAGCTGCTGTGGACAAAATCCAGATGCATGTGCCCTCTTGTGGTCAAGTGTGGCATTGCACCCTTGCATCACTTTGCATCTGGCTAAACGTGGGACCTGGATATTGGAACTGCTGGAGACTGGAATCAGCGTTCTTAGGCTTAGGAGGCAGGTGCCTTAGCTGCTAAGCCATCTCTCCAGCCCTCGCCCTCCTTTCTTTGTGTGTTACCATGATGATTCTCTCACAGGTGATAAACTCAGTATCTGCTCCTCAGCATTGTCACTTCATTCCAGTCTGGTTAGACTGTTCTGATGTGCACCTGGTGCTCCTCTGTCTTTATGTCACCCACTTTCTACCACTTTTCTTTTTTGCTACATCTTGCACAAAGAGCTCTCCTTTCAAATGTTCTCCACCTAGAGATTATTCCATTAAATTTCACATCTCTGTACTTCCTGAGCTAGTTTGGATCCTTTGTTTTCTTTTTCTTTCTTACTTTTTTTTATTTTTGGTAGTTGTGCTCTGTACTTGCATGTCGGAACAATGTACCATCTCTCTGGACTTTCTGTGGAGCAGGGAAAACAATTCCCAGACAAGTTAAACAGGGCTGGGAAGGGGCACATGGGAAGGGAAGGGATTGAAGTCATGGTATGTTAGCAGATACAGAGTAATTTCCAATAACAATTAAGTATTTGTTATTTGTCTCAAACTATGAAAGTTCTAGAAAAAAATTATTTACCAATTAGAAGAGGTGTCTCTCCTTTATCATTTTTAGTGTTGGGCCATACTCCCTTTTCTAATAAAGTCCTTACATTTTCCACCAGATTAGCTTTAATGGCCAAAGTCAAGGGTGTTTCTCCATCACAAGTCTTGAATTCCCAGAGTGTCTTATAGGATGCTGAGATATGAAAGAATTGTGTTGAAAAGTGAGTTATTTACTTATGGGACACTGCATAGATCAGATTAGCCCAGTATCATACACATCAGATTGAACACAGTCAAATGATGAGCAAGGGAAGACTAAATAGAGATATAGTAAGAATCCAACAAAGCACAGTAAGTATTCGTAGGTAGACACGGACTGGCTGAACAAACTGACAGCTAGAAAACCAACGTCTATGTTTCAAGTTGCTTTTTCTCAAAATGAGCTGCTAATTTTCTCTTCTAAATGCATTGTAGAGCAATTCTCCAGTCCTTTTCATTGTATAAATTGCATTTGAGATTGCATTTTTTTTTGTGAGAGACAGAGAGAGAGGGAGAGAAAGATAGATAGAGAGGGGCGCGCCAGCAGCCTCTCAGCTACTGCTAACAAAATCCAGATGCGTGAGCCCCTTTCTGGTCAAGTGCGGCATTGCGCCCTTGCATCACTTTGCATCTGGCTAAACGTTGGACCTGGAGATTGGAACCGCTGGAGATTGGAAGCAGCGTTCTTAGGCTTAGGCAACAGCCACTTTAACCGCTAAGCCATCTCTCTAGCCCTGAGATTGCATTTTATCAAATGCAATGTGTGAATATGAGAATGTATTGGAACAAATACATCATTGTGGGGCTGGAGAGATAGCTTAGCAGTTAAGGTGCATGCCTGTGAAGCCTAAGGACCCTGGTTCAATTCTCCAGGTCCCATGTAAGCCAGATGCACATAGTGGCATATGCCTCTGGAGTTTGTCTGCAATGGCTAGAGGCCCTGACATGCCCATTCTCTCTCTCTCTTTCTCCCTCTCTCTGTCTGTAATAAATAAGCAAACAAACAAATAAATATATATCACTGTGTTAGAAAAGCAGTATTATCCTTCCAGTCATCTGTGCCCATCTTCTATTTGTCTAATTCTCTAATGGACTGCCTGGCTAATCAAATATTTCTCATTTTCTCTCAAAATACAGAACTAGAAAGCACTTCTGAAGCTTAAAAGATAAGACCTTCACAATGTGTTATATAAAATACTGAGGTACAAAAAAACCCACTTAAAAAACTATACAAGGTTGACTGATAACATTATTTGTTAACGTTTACGTTATAAAAAGATTAATTTAAGAATAAATATCTTACGCCAGGCATGATGGCACACATCTTTAATCTCAGCACTTGGGAGGCTAAGTTAGGAGGATTGCTGAGAGTTTGAGGCCACCCTGAGACTATATAGTGAATTCCAGGTTAGCCTGAGCTAGAGTGAGACCCTATCTTGAAAAGCAAAACACAAACAAAAACAAAAGAATAAATATTTTAAGCTTTATTTGTTACAATCTGTAATAATTTTTTTGGAAACTATTAAATCAAGAAATAGTTCAAGATGAAAATTTTAAAACTGACTTCCAAATGAAAAAAACATTTATATTTAAATAAATTAATCTATAATATGTAACAAGCTTTTATCAATATAGGTGACAGAAACACCTTCCCACCAACCTGGGCCACATTCTTAGTGTCCCAAATTTTCCTAATTTTTCTACTCAAGTTTAAAACATGGGTACTACCTGTTCAAATTCCAAATAATTATTTTGCTTATTTCTGTTTGCTGTGTTCATTTGGAACCACCACAATGTCTACATTTCTGCTGTAGGTTTGTCAAAGGTGCTATGTTCTCCTACCATCCAGGACGATCTCAAGTATTTGCTGAATGGGTTGAATAACAGCTTCATGCAATGGGAACCATCCCTTCTCATCAGCTTCACCCAGAGCATATTTGTATTTCACACACTCCTGGAGCTCAAGGATGTGACCTGAATCAAACATGTGGACTGATTACACATTGGCCTTTGCAAGGTGGGCTCTCCAACCCACCCCCAGAGAGGCCACATGCCCACTGACCTTGCCTGATGGCTTCCACAAGCTTTCTGTTCTGATCACTTAGTGGTACAAATCTAGCAGAGAAAGAAACACAAGCCATATTTGTACTGGTATCATGATCTGTTTACTCACAGAGGTTAGCTGAGACAGTAGCAGAATGTGCTACATAGTATATAGATATTGGTCTCCCTGTTGGAATGTTAGTTGTATAAACTGTCCTTGCAAATTTGTTCAAAATACTCAGGGTCTTTTTGGATTCCATAAAGATTTAGAAAATAGGCATTTCAGGGCTGGAGAGATGGCTTAGCAGTTAAATGCTTTCCTGTGAAGCCTAAGGACCCTGGTTTGAGGCTCAATTCTCCAGGACCCACGAAAGCCAGATGCATAAGGGGGCACATGTATCTGGAGTTGGTTTGCAGTGGCTGGAGGCCCTGGTGCCCAATGTCTCTCTCTTGCCTTACCTGCCTATTTCTGTATCTCTCTTTCTCTCAAATAAATTAATAAATAATAAAATATTTTTTAAAAAGAAAATAAGCCTTTCTATCCAGCCAAATTCAATTAGGAATTTTCCATATAGGTGATTCCACTTTTGACAAGTGAGGGGGATTTGTAGAAGAACAGATTGTTGAACTCTAGGCAGAGTGGACTTTGTAAAACAGTGAGATTCCCTACTAGAAAAAAGGCACAGAAAGTAGGGTACACATGTTCCCAGAGTTTTGTCAGGAGTCTTACAGCAAAGTGAGTGCCCCATAAAGAAATGTTGCTGAGAGCAGTTGACAGGTCACTACCTTTCAGGATGAAGTGGAGGTTGACTGGCTTTGATGGATTCCTGGATGCTGAGCTGAATGTCATAGCTTGTAAGATGGTCTTCGTCGGGGTCATCGTTAGTGTCCATACCTGGAAATAGTGTAGCAAGAGGCAATTTCTTATTATCAGTGAATGATATGATATAGAAAAACTGAAGGAAGTAAGATAACAAATGGACGATGAAAAAATAAAATATATTTACCTTTCCTTACCAAGAAATACAAATAGTTATCATTTTAATACACACACATATATATATACACCCCATTTTAGTAAATTCAGAAGTTCTAAGTGCTAAACCCTTTAAATACTTGCTCTTTGAATGTATTTTGGGTATTTCGGGTATGTGTGAGGGGGTTATTTATGTGTGTGTGAGTGTAGGCCTGCACATATCTCAGGTTACAGTGGAGATTAGAGGCAACTCTGGGTGTCAGGCCTCACTGTCTGGGCAAGGTAGGGTCTATTACTGTTATGTTGTAAATACTGTGTTCTCCAGGCGAGACGCCTTGCAAACTTCTAGGAGATTCTCCTGTCTGTGCCTTGCTTCTCACTCTAGGAGCCAGTGAGACTATAGATGTTAGCAACCTGCCTTTTGTAGGACCTGAGGATTTGAACTCAGGTACTCATGCTTATGTGGCAAGGGCTTACTCGCTGATACATCTTCCTAGCCCCTGAGTATGTTTTTTTAACTTTTGATTTTAATGTTTTTATTTTAGATAGAGAGAAAGAGGAAGAGAGAGAGAAATGGGCATTCCAGGGCCTCCAGCCACTGTAAGCGAACTCCAGACACATGTGCTATCTTGTACATCTAGCATTACATGGGTACCGGAGAATTAAACTGGGTCCTTTGGCTTTGCAGGCAAGTGTCTTAACCATTAAGCCATCTCTACAGTCCTGGATTTTCTTTTTAGAACTACCTTCAGTTGGACTTATGCTCTTTTCTGAATCTTTTTTAGGCTAATTTGGGCCCAACAGTTTACATAGCACTAGGAGAAGCATGCCAGCGCTGTAACAGAAGAGGGATGCTTTATCACTTTATCGTCTCTACAAAGTCACAGCTGTCAGGGCTTAGCTCAGGCTGGTCTCCATATCATCTGAATGGTTGACATAAGGACCAACCTAACTCTAGCCACTGACCAGGCACCAACCATCCTGTAGAGACGTAACTTGTTCCTGAGCATTACTGTCTATTCTTTACAAGCCACGGATTTTGACTAGCCTGTCTTCCCTGAAAATGATATGCAAAAATGAAAATAATTGTTCATTAGCTCATTTCTTTAAATATATATATTTTTAACTATTGAACCAGTTTCTTTGTTTTAAGATAGAAAGTTTAATAAGTACAGAAGTTGTAGACTGGGGAGATGACTCAGTGAATAGACTTGCTCAAACTAGAGTATTTGAGTTAGATCTCCATGTAAAAAGTCAGAAGCCATGGTGTAATCCCAACATATTAGAATTTCCTGGAGCTTTGTGTTGAGTGTAGCAAAGATGAGCAGAGTGGAACAAAGAAGACTGACCTGAAAAGTTGTCCTCTGACCTCCACACGTGCACTATGGCTTGGATTTATATACTCACACATATGAAAATGCACACATACACAGATAAGGAACAAAAAAAAGGAAATTGAAAATAGTTCCTTAATGAGTATGAAACTATCTTTAATTAGTAGTACTACTAGGCCAAAATATATTCTCTATGTGAAATTTTGTATGACAAGTTACATGTTAAATTTTAATTCTATTTTATTTATTTGAGAGCGACAGACAGAGAAAGAAAGAGGCAGAGGGAGAGAGAGAGAGAGAGACAGAGAGAGAGAGAGAGAGAGAGAGAGAGAGAAGGGAGAGAAAATGGGCACATCAGGACCTCCAGCCACTACAAACGAACTCCAAATGCATGAGCCACCTTGTGCATATGGCTTACATGGGTCCTGGGGAATCAAGCCTTGAACCAGGATCCATAGGCTTCATAGGCAAGCACTTAACCACTAACCGATCTCTCCAGCCCCATGGTAAATTTTACATGGTCTTAACTGATGGCTACCCACATTCCCCAACGAGGAGGGTCCCTTCAGAGGGGGGAGGACAGGGAGGAGGCAAACGATGGTACCAAAATGGCTGCATACACACTATGTACATAACTAATCAAAAAAAATTTTACATGGTGTTTTCAAGAGAAGAAACTAAAATAGTATCTGTAGGTGACTTACAAAGCACATTTGTGGGGCTGGAGAGATGGCTCAGTGGTTAAAGGTGTTTGTTTACAAAGCATATTTGACATGTCTTCTCTTTCTTCAAGCTTAAAAAATCTTAAATCTGAAGATAACTCGAAATGTGCTGACAGTCAAGGTCCCTGACCTCTGGACAGACTGCATACAAATCAATAGCACTGTGAAGATCTTGTTCATTTTTCTGTACCAACCTGGGTGTGGTGGGGCATCCTTTTATGCCAACACTTGGGAGGCGGAGGGAGGAGGGTTCTGAGGTTTGGTGGGTACACAGCATGTCAGCCTGAGCTGCAATAATGAGACTTTGTCTCAAAATAAACACCAACAAAAACATTGTTCTTTACCATTGGCCCTATGCTCACTTTGGAGCAGAAGGGATAAACCATGAAGCTATTCCCAGGCTGCACCTGAGAATATGAGCTTACTCCCCTGAGCATGGCTGCTTGCGGTGGGCTGGGCGGCTCTGTCTCCTCACAGGCCCATGTGTGCACTCAGCATCCTTTTCAGCAGAAAGATTCAAATGCTTTACTTTGCTTTGCACTTGGTATCCATGGGTTCAATGTCTCTAGTCCATAGAATGTAACTAAGTACACGAGAGCAGAGAACTAGGGCACAACTTCCAGGTCTAGAGAAACATTTACACATAGATCACGGTCTATTGTGCTTTGACGGAATGCACATGGAAAGGGAAAATGAGCACTGAGACGTAACCCACTCTTGGCTTTGTTCTTACAACTGGCCATTTCTCTCAGGTATGCAGTGTTTCCCCCCCCCCATCTGAACAAATTTGACATCTGCTTCCTTTTCCTTCACGAGGCTCTCCCAGCTGTTCTACACTCCCAGCCCACACTGCCTCAAGCTGGCATAAGAGGCTTCTCTTATGGAAGCCCTTTCTGGAATGTTCTATGTTCTTTTCTGCCATCTATTGTCCATGAATACCTCTTCTTACATACATTTTAATTTACACGCATTCTGTATTTGCTTTGCATGAAGCTCTTCACATATTTGTGCTTTGTGTTCTCACTTGAACTGTGAGTTTCCTGCAAGAACCAAAGTTAAACTTTCATTTTTGCAGTGTTGCGGACTGGACCCTGACCTCATACGCGCTGAGCAAGCACCCGACCACACCTTCAGCCCTACTTTCTTTCTTTTTTGTTTCCCTTTTATAGCATTTTTCCATTTTCACCTGTTTACCATCGTAAGAAGCAAATAGCTTCTCTCAGTGATCACGGGGAAAGTTGTTGACTTATTTCTAGCAAATAAGCACCAAGTCCTTCAGATAAGAAAATTAGATGAGAAAGTTAAGCGTGTGGCACTGTCGGCTATCTTTTGCTGTATAACTGTGGTGAAAGAGGGACCGCAAGGTTAGGGGGTTGGTAGAGGGATAAAGAGCCTTTCGCCCATTAAACCCACAGCACAACTGACTGAAATCCGGGCTTCCAGTACGGGAGAGACCACTGGCTCCTTAGAGACTGAGACGGTCTGAGAGCTCCTCCACCCCTTTTTAGCAGTCACTTAACACTATCAAGAAGAACATTCTTTATATTCCTAACTGTTTCATATCCACAGTGAACACCAGGCAACAATAATGAGAAAACCCAGTGGAACAGCTCCAGCCTACAGGCTTCGCCCACAGAACCGACAACTTGGATGGGTGGAAGTTGTGCGCAGTTGCACTAGAGTGCCAGTTCTATAGGAGACCGTTTGTGCTCCATACTTTGCATATAACACACAAATTCTCTGAAATTCAAGTTTTAGGAGGAAAAAAAAATTCCAGCTCAATTGCAGTTTTCTAAATGCTAAGTTACAAATGTCTAATTCAGATATTAATATCAATATTTATTAAGTTGTTTTGCAGATGGGCTGAGTTTCATCCCAAATTTCGATAGTAGGACTAAGGACACCCTGGTGGCCACATAAACTTTATGATACATTTGGAAAGAACAGAAGTGGTCATAATGCTCTAAGCCATCAGTTATAGAGTGCTGGCTTTGCTTCAACAGCATTGTAAAGCACCCTGCACACACTGCAGTTGTATTTTCCAATCCTCAAACTGATTGTATATTGTGGGGATTATAGACCATTGTGGATAATTAAAAATTTGGCTTTTAAGAAGCAAAGCTAATTCTTTGAGGAACATCACTTTTAAGGCCTGTCAGAAGCTGCCATCTGTTCCTTTAAAAGAAAACACTCTGATTTTGTTCTTCACAGCCAGCTCTTGGTAACGATAACTTCCACAAATTAAAAAAACAAACAAACAAACAAACAAACAAACAAACAAACAAACAAACAAAAAACCAGCTTCCAAAGGAAAAAATCACTTCCTTTGGCTCTGAGCAGTAAGGCTTTGTGTGGCTTCAGGTGGTCCATGTCCTAAGCTTGCCTTCATTCTGTATGTTGTTTTGGAGTCTAAATATTCCTGTCCAAAAGATAGGATCAACATACCAGTTGGTGTGTGACAGAAGAGGTCTGGAGGTTTGGACGGTGCTTCAAGGTAATATGCAAGAGTGGAAACGATCCCTCATTGCCTCAGACTCTTAAATTACCTCTTATGCTTTATCCATGCTGATGTCTTATGTCAAAGTGGTTGATGAATTTGTGACACTCTTCAGTGCACCCCTGGAAATGTAGCTCCCACAGCCTGCAATCACTATTTTGCTTTTCCCAGATCAAGGACAAATTTACCTGCATTCTTCATGAATGGCTGTGTTGGCTTACTAATGATTACATTCAAGTCTGTTGCCTCACCAACCTGGGTGCTCTGTTTGGGACATAAAAAAAATTGGAGCTATCTTCATGAGTAATCAACGAGATTGGCCTGAGAGCAGCATGAGTGGACAGTAGCTTCTGTGGTTCAAGGAAGGACTCTGGGTCCATAAATATCACACTGCCATCAGCACCTGTCACCTCACTTAGAGAGTATGTCCTTCAGGGCATATTGTTCCAGCTTCCATCCCTTTGAAAATGCCAATTGCAGCAAGCATGATGGTGCATGCCTGAAATCCTAGCTAGCCCTCAGGAAACTGAATTAGAATTGAGAGTTTGAGGTCTGTCTGAGCTACATAGTTGACCAGTTGCAACTAAATAAAATAGAACAAAATAACGTGCCAGAGATCCAACACTGGGCCCAGTATAGAATCAGGATTTCTTAGAAGAGTTTCTGAGAGTGACATGAATCTGGCAAAATGACAGAAGGTTCATTGCTGAAATCAAGTGTGAGGGGACAATGGCCTTTAAGAAATGCAAAACATGGCCTGGAGAGATGGCTTAGCAGTTAAGGCGCTTGGCTACAAAGCCGAAGGACCTGGGCTTGATTTCCCAGTTCCCACATAAAGCCAGATGCAGAAGGTGGCACACACATCTGGTGTTCATTTGCAGTGGCTGGAGACCAAGGAGCACCCATTCTCTCTCTTTCTCTCATAAATAAATAAATAAATAAATAAATAATATATATGAAATGCAAGTTATAAAAAAATTTCGTGTTCTTCACAATTTTATACAAGTACAGCCCACATCCAATGCCCAGCTTTCTGCTCTGTGGAAGGCAGCCTTGATTCGCAGAGAGGAACTTCTCTTTACCTTGAAAATGCTGCAGTTCCTGGTTAGTGAGCTCATCTACCGGAGTCCTGGAGAGAGAGGATTGTTGAGATTTATCCTACCTGAGAAAGAGTAAGAATTAAATAAAAACAACTTCAATTTTTGTTTTGTTAAGGAAATAGTTAATATACTAAAATGTTTTTATTTTTCTGCACTGGACCATTTGTATATATAAATTCAGAAATATAATGAAATTACCATAAATAAAATCTGTTATGACTTTGATGGTCATTGCCTATGCACTTCTATTTTTCAAAGTCCTATTGTACAAGTTGGCAAATCAGATAAATTATCTGGCTGGTTTTAGCAACAGAGCCTATTAGTCCCCAGGAGTTTCTAGCAAGAAGTTTAATTCTGTTACAACTGGGTTCTACCACATAGTGATTTTTAATTACAGTTAATACAGTTCGACAGTTTTTCCTTTCATGGGATTTGCCTTTTGTAATAGAGCAAAGCCTATGGGTGATGGGGAGAACTAGATGGTTCAGACAACATCTTTCTTAATAGCACAATATATCTGCTGGTACATTTAACCTTTGTCAAAATCAATGTTGCCTTTATGGTGCCTCAAAAATATACAACTTGGGTTGGAGAGATGGCTTAGCGGTTAAGGCTCCTGTCTCCTAAGCCTAAGAATGCTGGTTCCAATCTCCAGCAGTTCCAATCTCCAGGTCCCACGTTTAGCCAGATGCAGTGACGCAAGGGTGCAATGCCGCACTTGCCCACAAGGGGGCACACACATCTGGATTTCCTTCACAGCAGCTGAGACTGCTGGTGCACCCATCTCTATCTGGCTTCCTTTCTCTTTCTATCTCTCTCTCTCTATGTCTCTCTCCAAAAATAAATAAAATAATAAATTTTTTAAAAAAATATACAACTTGACATTTCAAAACAAAAAATAAAAATGCAAATGAGCCAATGGGTCTGTACACACTAAGATGATGGCTGGCATGTGGTAAGAATTCAGTTAAGTATTATCTGGATGAATGCATTATTGAACAACCAGATATACACTGCTTTTAAAATGAGCCAATGACTAGAATAGACTAAACTTGTATTTTCTCTTTAGGTCATACTTATGTTTTTGCCAAACTCACGTCCCAGTTTTGGTGCTGCTTAATTTCTATGTAAATATACTAATGGCAGAACCTGCCACTGGTTGTGCTTGTTTGTTTTCATGTTACAAAAGCTGACATCTTTACTTTCTACTATTGAATTCCAAAGCAAATTCAATGATGACAGAAATGTAGGAAGAAGCATGCCAGATTCTGAAAATAACACAAGGAAAATTTTTAAACAAAGTATTTGTCTGATTTTTAAAAATAATTTAAAAAAGAAAATGACACTTGAGTTCCTTAGCACAATAATTTTCAGGGTAATAAAAACAGATAGAGGAGCTAGAAAGGTGGCTCTTTAATTAAAGGCACTTTTTTGTAAAGCCTATTGGCTGGTGTTCTGACCACGTAAAGTCAGATGCACAAAGTGGCGCATGCATCTGACATTCTTTTGCAATGTCAAGAGGTCCTGGCACTGATATATATTCATGTTCTCTCACTATGTTGCAAATAAATATATTTTAAAAACTGATAGAAAGAGAAAGACTGATACATGAGAAGTCAGCTTGATAGATGTGCTTCCATCCTAAGCTAATGCGTTTATATTTTTACAAATATTCTGTGCTTTATAATTCTAAATGAAGTGATCTATTTTATAAAAATGATCAGTGACATAGAAAAAGATTTGTATGTTAGAATATATCCCTCAGCTGCATTTAAAATCTAAATGTCTAAATGATAATGGATGGGCCCAAGATACTACTGCATGTGGTATGCACAATCCATTAAATCCAATATAGTTATTAAAATTAGCATACATGAAACAGTTTATTGTCATATTTTATAACCATGGTGATTTAACCAGATACGATCAGACAGTTTTGAGTAATTGAGATTGGCCTTAGCCATAACTGGTGGCTTCAACACTGGTAGGAATTTGTTAAAGAGGCAGAGGCAAGAAGACTAAGATTGACCCTTTGTCTCCAGTTTTACTGAATTTTGTAAGGGGAATTAAGATTGATAATTTTTTGTTTTTCTCTCTCTTGTCCTCAGCAGTATTATTCACAGTATCCCCATAGGATCAGCCTAAACGTCCTTTGACAGATGGATGGATAGAGGATGTGCTAGATGTTTGCAATAGAATATCATTCAATATATAAAATGAAGGAAATACTGTCAGTTATGACAAGATTGAAGATGGAGGACATTATGTTAAATAAATCAGACACGGGAAGAGAAATATTTCAAAATCTTATAAAATGTGAACTACTATAAAATGTAGCAATACTGGTCTTACAGAAACAGAGTTGAATGATAGTTGCTGGGGCCTTGGATGTGGGCGTTTAGGGACATGCTTCTCAAAGGATACAAAGTTTCAGTTAGGTAGGGTGAAGACATTTTGATGGTTTATTGTACAGCAATGTGACTCGAGCCAACAAGACTGTATTGTATGCTTGGAATGTACTAGGCTGGTAGATCTTAGCTGTTTTACATCAATAAAATTAAAAGTAGGACTAAGACTGAGTTGTGGAGCCAAAGATTACAAACTCTCTAATGCTGCATCTATCAGCTCTCAGGCAGGAGTAAACAAAGAACCCTGGTAACTTTGAGAAGAGAGAAATTTGCCCACATTTACAGCAAAGTGGGAAAAACATGGTGGAACAAGTTCTTTAGCTTGGAACGGAGCAGAAATCTGACAGAACCATCAATAATGAATGGCAGCCCCCACTTATAGCCATCTTAGAAAGCTATTTTTGGTTCACACAGCTGAGTTAGTTGTAAAGTGAACAAAATTGATTTAATGACATTAATTACTTAAAATTGTTTTAAAAATCTCAGGATCACAAATAGCCATATATATTTTTTTCCTAAAAACATTTAATTCTGGGAAAGGGTTTACTTTGTTGTACATAACAAAATTCCTACCTCATACTCAAGTCAATTATTTTCCTATTCTAAACTCACTCAAATTATAAGTGCCACTGTACTTCTTAGTATCTCTGTTGAAATCACACTCAGGCCATTAATTTCCTTCTGCTGGAGGCAGCTGAGTGTAGAAGACAATGGGCCTCTGCTCTGGGCCCGGCCTCCTACATAAGCAGCCTGGCAGGTGATAAGCCTTGCTTGTTATTACTGGGTGGCTGAACTCCTCTGGAATGGGGAAGTAGGTACCTACTATGTTTGGACAGTTTTAATTCTGTTTCTCACCCTTGACCAGGTTCTCTAATATCTGCATTATTTCATTCTTTCTTTTTCCTGGAATTACCTATCCATCCTCAGGGTTGAAGACCACCCAGTGGCCCCACCTGTAAATTCCAACACACCCAACACACAACTGGCCGGCCGCAGCTTACACCAAGGAGCTCCTCTATCCGCACCACCACCCTGCAGTTGTCCACCTTCAGCAATGTGGAGAAACACTGACATCCTAGCCGTACCTTGAAACCACTGTTCAAAGGGCCTAGTGCTCCTCCTTGTGAATGGTACTAGGAAAGTGTTGCTCCATAGGACCCTTATAAATATCTCCCTGGAGGACTGCCAGGTCCTCACACACAGCCCTCTCCTTCTGTGGTAGTTTGAATAGATGCCCCCAATATATTCAGTGTTTTATTAGTTTATAGTTTGCATCTGCAGCCACTTGGCTGGAAGCAGTGTCACTGGGTGGATCTTAAGGTGTGATGATGGGTTTAGGATTTCAATCTAAAGATATGCAAAGTGTGCCTAGCTGGAGTTTCTGAGGTGTGCTGTGCTTTTGGCTTGTGGCTCTCTCTCTTTCTTGCCTGGTCCTGTAAAAAAACAGGCCAGCTTCTTCTGCCATTATGGAACTTCCCCTGGATCTGTAAGCATCAATAAATAATATCCCTTCCTCCATAACTATGCCTGGTCTGCAAGTTCATCTCAGCGAACCTGAAGCTGTCTGTTACACCTTCTAAGGATGGATAATTACTCTATGACAGGGTTAAGCTTCCCTCACCATCTTGATGGTTCTCTTGTGGACACATTTATCTAACTCTTGCTAAAAGTGGCACTGAGCTGCCCTGAAGGAAGCACGATGGGTACAGCTGGACCAGCAGAGCAGTAAGTGTCTATGACCCCTCCATTCTCTTAGACATTATACATCTATTATTTTGGCCCAAGGTCAGATGGATTTTGAGAATTTCATGTTATGCATTAGATTTGGATTGCTTCCAGTTCTAGTGTGTGTGTGTGTGTGTGTGTGTGTGTGTGTTACACATTGTTTACTATACCGTTCTGTGCAGTAGTCTTTATTCTTAACCATATTTCAACTCTTTAAGCTATAAACTTCATTCCCATCTTCTAAGATCTAGTGAATGTCCTACCCCTCCAAGTCTTGTTTTACTTGTAGACACAATCTGCATGTCTTCTCCATCCTTATGCTCTGCTGAGGATGACAAATGTTGAACAGAATCAGCACAGGACAGAGGCCTCCAAGTTGACAGGGATCTGTGACTTAGCACCCTTAGAGAAAAGCTGTTTATCCATGTACAAATCCTCTTAAGAGACATCATAGTCTAGTAGCTGTGTCTCCTTTCTAATAATCAGACCATCAGGGAGCAGTTCCCAGCACCACCATGTACACTGTCCCTCTGCTCTGCTAGACAACAGAACAGAGGAAAACTGGTTCATTAGTTCATCTGAATCATTCTTTATACCAAAGGAAATGCATACGCAATATTTGCTACATTTCAGGCACAAGACTACACATAACTACATGGAATATGCACCTCAGGGAGTTTGCTGATTTTAAGTAATGTATTCTAGACTTGCCCTACTCCATTATCTTACCTCTCTTTCAAGGTTTAGCACGGGGGAAAATACTCAGTAGATCATCAATAAATATCTGAATTTTGAATTGAATAATACCTTAACTAACATCTATTGAGTCATTGTGTGCTATGTACATGGATTGTATCATGTCATTTAATGTTTACAGCACATTTTCCTCCCATTTTACAGAAGAAGAAACTGAGGTAGAGTGGTGAGGCAATTTGTTCATGCTCACACATTAAGTAGATGTTGGAGATGTAGAGTGTTAACTGAATCATTTTATAATGGAGGCCACACAGGCTTAACCATTAGACTACAGGTGATGCTCTCATTTATTAGCCTGAAAACTCAAAAGCCACAGAAAAATTTTTCTAGAAGAAGCAAATAAAAATTCACTTGAAATGTTATGAATTCTTACTTAAAAAATATAAAATTGAGGTACTTTATTACAATAAATGAATGTTCTTTCAGGAAGCAGTGATAGGAGCTCCCTTGTCCTTATCACTGGCATTTCATGGAAATCAAATCATTTCACATGTAGAAGATTACTTAGGATTCATCCAGTTAATGGATAAGGGACAGAATGAGATAGACCTAAGGTCTTTCCAGTATCAAGATTTGGTGCTGTATAATTTGCAAGACCAAATTCTCAAATCTAGTGCATTCACTTTTCTACCTTAAAGGAGTTCTCCAATCTGCACACAAAGCACCAAGCTCTTACAATTAATGACAAACTAAGTCTTCATAGAGATTTAACTATTCACAAACATCTTTATTTTCCCCCTCAGAAACCACAAGCTCAGAGAAGACCCTTATGGGACCCCAAAGTATGTGTACAGGCATTTCCATAGCATATTTCTCCTTTTCATGGTATGTTTTTGTTATGTTATGCAGGATAATTATGCAATCGAGGTGATATTCTATAAATAAAGGAACCAATCCTGGCTTTATTCTATAATTAAAAAGGTCACATACAGGCAAGCCCCACAGGTGACCAATAGGAAGGAAAGCAATGAGGAGCAACCACAGTCTATCTGTATTTCTATCTGGTATGAAGATTTCTAATACTGAACTACTCCATAAGCTAGTTGGCAAGGAACAGATGAAATATTTCATAATCTCACCTTTTGGAATGCTCGTCTTGTCATTCTTACCAGGGAATTGCCTTCCCTAACCAGAGGAAGTGCCCTGGAGCCAATGTGTTCCTTTGCATATCTAAAATTAAGTATCCAGTTGGTGGTTAAATTGAGATCTGACCTTGTACAACTGAAACACAAGTGTTCTCTGGCACACAACGTATTACCCATGACTTCTCTTAACTCTCTTCAAAAGAAATTCAAGCCAACAGAGGAATAATAAGATTATCTGTGTCCTGATTGGTTCAAAGAGCTCTTGGAAAAGAAATGATCTACTAGCTCAGCTGCCCGGATGGTTGCTACTGAAGGAATGAGAGCTTTCATCTAAGCAGAATAAAAGCATATGCTCATATTTTTGTATGAACTCAAGAGATAAATCTCATTTTATGCATTGGCAGAACCTAAAAATCCTCTGGGCAAATTATAATTCCCATTATTTTCCATTCTTCATCTTTCAGACCCAGGTCAAATTGAATTAAGCACAATCATCTCACACTAACTTTCTGTCTTTATGTTGATTTTCATTTAGTAATTGCCAATGTAACACATAGATGGAGACAGGGGACTCTGTGACACCCATTCTGATCAAGAATTTTTAGGATAGGGCTAGAGAGATGGCTTAGCAGTTAAGGCGCCTGCCTCCTAAGCCTAAGAATGCTGAATTGATTCTCCAGGTCCCACGTTTAGCCATATGCAAAGTGACGCAAGGGCATAATGCTACACTTGCCCACAAGGGGAGGGGGCACAGGTCTGGAGTTTGTTCACAGCAGCTGAGAGGCTGCTGGCATGCCCATTCTCTATCTGTCTGTCTCTCTCTCTCTCTATCCCTCTTTCTCTGACTCTCTCTCAAAAAAAAAAAAAAAGAATTTTTAGGCTAAACAACTAAACACATATAGTCTGGACAGTACATACAAAAAGCAAGAAAAAAATGATTAGGATTTTAGTCTACATGAATTCGTTCCTAACCCTTCCCTCAAAAACAAAAAACAAAGCAAATCAATAAAGCCTAATGTCTTGCTGGTTTTCTAATGAAAATAATCTGCCTTGAGTTTATTTTCTCATGGCTATCTTTAAGTTAGCCCAGGCTGCTGTGAACCTTTAAAGCCATCTGGCTTCTGTCTCGCCTCCTCTCCATCTTACCAAAAAAAAAAAAAAAAAAAAAAAAAAATCCTCCTTGATGATCATCTTTGGTTTAGCAGTTAAGGCATGTGTCTGTAAAGCCTAAGGACCCAGGTTCTATTTTCCAGGTCCCACGTAAGCCAGATACACATGGTAGCACAAGCGTCTGGAGTTGGTTTGCAGTGGCTAGAGGCCCTGGCACACCCATTCTCACTCCCTCTCTCTCCCTCACCCCTCTCTCTGTCTCTAACAAATAAATAAAAATAAATCTTAAAAAAATAAAGGCAGTTTCTGTTAAAAAAAAAAAAAGGCCTGTGCTAGATTTTCTTGAGTTGATTCTTCCTGCATCCTAGGCTTTTGAGAGCAGATGCACAATCAAATCCTGTTTTTCTCCTCATCTTTCTTTGCATTTGGTGTCAACTGAATTAATATGTACATTTTCACAAGTCCTACCTGTTTGCTTTAAAAGTTGTCTCTCAGGCTGGAGAGATGGCTTAGTGGTTAAGTCGTTTGCCTGTGAAGCCTAAGGACCCCAGTTCGATTCTCCAGGTCCCACGTAACCCAGATGCACATGGTGGTGCATGCAACTGGAGTTCGTTTGGAGTGGCTAGACGCTTGTGCTACCATGTGTATCTGGCTTACGTGGGACCTGGAAAATAGAACCTGGGTCCTTAGGTTTCACAGACACATTCTCACTATCTCTCCCTCCATCTCTAATAAATAAATAAATAAAAGTAAAATCTTTGAAAAAAAGAAAAAGAAATAATTTTTCTCTCTCTTTTTTTTCAAGCAGTGTCTCTTTCTATCCCAAGCTGACCTGGAGCTCACTCTAGTCTTAGGCTGGCCATGAACTCCCAGTGATCCTCCTACTTCTGCCTCTGCAGTGCTGATTAGGATTTTACTCTGTAGGAATTCATTCCTAACCCTTCCCTCAAAAACAGAAAACTAATTTATACTTCAAACATGCTTGGAGCAAACTTTGAGAAAATTGTTCATGTTTATACCACTACTAACTGTGTATTGCAAGACTCAAAGATGGAAGTTAAATGTTCTGCACACATTTAAAAAATTATTAATCTGTATTGTTATTTTTTTAATAAAATATTTTATAAAAGGCACCAGAGTTGTTAAATTCTTTAAACTTTATACTACATTTTTAACTTTCCACCTTAAAATTTTAAATAAATCTTTGGAGTATAATGTAAACTTATGACACATTAAAACACAGTTGTCACCTTTCAGTGACACATCTGCTCTTAGAACATTTTGTGCCTGTCTATCCATTTACGTAATGGCTACTATAAATCTTCCTATGTGACATAATGTTTAATACTAAGTTTAAGATGACATAAAGGACAAAAATGTGGTGAGATGACAGACTTAAATATGGTTTTACCTCTTACTGTCTCTGCAATCTTCATTTCACCAATTAAAATTTTGAGCCGGGTGTGGTGGGATGCCTGCTATAATCCCAGCACTGGGCAGGCTATGACAGAGGGATCATGAGATCAAGGTCACCCTGGGCTACACAGCAGGACTGTGTCTCAACTAACAAAAACAGAACAAAAAATTGGCTCAATTTATTCATCTGTATTATGGAAATATTAGTAATAATAATAATTAATAATGACTATGATACCTGCCATTTTTATGAGGTCTATTTCTGCAGCCAGCCAGCCTTACATAATTACATATATATGTTTTAAATATATAAAACATCTTTGGAGTAGTTCATATATTTGAAAGAATGATCTGCTTGTGATGTTAATATTACTTCCATATTTGCATGCTATGAAAGCTGGTTTTTCCTTTGAATTTTCTCAAAGTGAAACAATGTGCCCGTGATTTGCCTAGCAAGGATGAGTTTTACAGAGGTGTGATTACTCAATAGCACATAATAAAGGCACATGTAGTGAGACTTAAATCCAAATGCACAGCCCTTTTCTCTATATTTAGGAAGACATGCATTGCATGTCTTGTTTCAAGACGGTAAATATATCAAGTGATATGAAGAGTCTGAGGTTAGAATGGCTGGGACAGATTTAGAGGGACAGTCCTCAGGCTCACCCAGGTCTATTTTGGGAATAAGGAGTTTGGGTAGCACATAGTGTGGCATTTTGATTTTCATTTTTAAATTAGGTGCTGGCCCTGCACTCCTCACTTTCCCCACAGGCCTTTGACAATGATTTGAAAATACAGTTCTTGCTATGGTTAGTCATGCATTCACATCCACCCTTCCTCAGAGCCTTTTATTATATTTGTCCTGATCCAGCCATGTTTGTTATGAAGCCTTCTGAGAGGTGCAGCAGACAGTCTGCCTTCTGAACTACGTGGGACCTGTCGTTGTGTTCATAGTAAGCAAGACCTATATTTGGCTTCATTTTTACTTTAGAATATTTCAGACTTACTCCGCCATGTTCCTCCCTCTTTCTCATTTGTTCATTATCTTGGCTTTGAACTTGAAGTTTGTGATTTTAAAAAAAGTGCATAGGGGCTGGAGAGATGGCTTAGCAGTTAAGGCACCTGCCTGCTAAGCCCAAGAATCCGGTTCCAGTCTCCAGGTCCCACGTTTAGCCAGATGCAAAGTGATGCAAGGGCGCAATGCCACACTTGCCCACAAGGGGGTGCACACATCTCGATTTCGTTCACAGTAGCTGAGAGACTGCTGGCACGCCCATTGTCTATCTGTCTCCCTCTCCCTCTCTCTCTGCCTGTCTCTCTCTGTGTCTCTCTCCAAAATAAATAAATAAATAAATAAATAAATAAATAAATAAATAAATAAATAAAAATAAAAAAGTGCATAGTTGATTTCAGTTGTGCATGCAACACAGTAGACAAGTGATAAAGCAGTCCCCTGTAGTATGCTTCCCAGGGCTTGGATAATTATTTGTTTTCTGTACTGCATACTGTTTTCACAGACTGAAAATAAAAAAAAAATTGTAACTGAATCAAATGTATGCACCCCAAACTCCCCCAGGGGTCTGGAATCATAGCTCCTCACAAGAGCCCATGCTACTGACATCACTGTGGTCCTTTAGCTGCCAGGCAGTCCCACAAAAGAGAAGGTTGATCTTTTTAACTTTATTTTTAGACCAAAATTCTTGATCTTTATAATAAAGCCCAGGCATTGTATAGCTGGCTCATTTGGGAGTTCTAGTTCCAATATTTTGAGATACTGCCACACTGATGTCCATAATTTGCCTATTTTTAAAATCAGGGGCTGGAGAGATGGCTAAGCAGTTAAGGCTCTTACCTGCAAAGCCTAAGGACCCAGGCTTGATTCCCCAGTATCCACGTAAGCAGATGCACAAGGTGGCACATGTGCCTGGAGTTCTTTGCAGTGGCTAGAGGCTCTGTCATGCCCATTCTCCCTACCTCTCAAATAAATAAATAAATAAATAAATAAATAAATAAATAAATATTTTTAAAATCAGGAAATCTACTTTAAAAAAATATTGACTGTATTAATTCCTTATATATTTGGGATACCTAATTTGCAAACATTTCATTGCTCTCTTAAGTTGAATTTTATTTTGGTAATTATTTACTATGTTGGACAAAATCTTTTGAATTTGAAAGTTAAAATAAATTTTACTTTTGTTGCTGTTTTGTTGCTACACAAAAACATTGCTAAAACTATTATCAAGGTGCTTTTCTTTCTGTTTTCTTCTAGTAGGTTGCCATTTTGTGCCTAAGTCTAATTTCATTCCTTTCTCTGTGGATGTCTAGTTTTCTCAACACCATTTATTGACAAGACTATCCTTTTCCTAATATCTATTCTAATGTCTTTTTCAGAGATCAGCTGTCTGTCACTGTGCGGGTTTACTCCTGCATTCAATATTCTGTGTGTTGATTTGTATGATTTTTTTGAAAGTACCATATTTTTGTAATTTTTTTTTGAGGTAGGTCACATTCTGGCTCAGGCTGACCTGGAATTCACTATGTAGTCTCAGGCTGGCCTCAAACTCATTGCGATCCTCCTACCTATGACTCCTGAGTGCTGGATTAAAGGCGTGCGCTACAATGCCTGGCTCATGAAGTACTATATTTTTGATTCTTGTTGCACAGAAGTGAGACAGTGTGCATACATCTTGATTCTGATCTTAGAGGAAGAACTTTTATTTTGTTGCCAATGAACATAATGTCAATCATGAGGTTGTCAAATGTGGCCAACAGATACACAAAAAAGAACTTAACATCACTGAGCATTGAAGAAATACAAACCAAAACAATGTGATATTGTCTGACACCTGTTAGGATGGCTGTTATCAAACAGCCTAAAAGTAACAAGGGAGGTTGCTGCAGAGATGGCGTAGCAGTTAAGGCACTTGCCTGCGAAGCCGAAGGACCCAGGTTTGATTCCCCAGTACCCACATAAGCCAGATGCATAAGGTGGCACATGCATCTGGAGTTTGTTTGGAGTGGCTAGAGGCCCTGGCATGCCCTTTCTGTCTATCTGCCTGTCTCTTAAATACATAAACAAATAAAATATTTAAAAGTAACAAGGGTCAAATGGAGAGAAAGGAAACTTGCACACTGTTGGTAAAATGTAAATTGACACAGATATTATGGAAAACACTGTAGAAATCTCTCAAAAAGTTCAAAATATAACTACCACATGGTACTTCTTCAGAGCATATATCCAAAGGAATTGAAATCAGTACATCAAAGATATATTTGCATTCCCATGGCTCTATTTCAGCACTGTTCCCTATAGTCTAGGTATTATCACTTGAAGGGGTAAAGCAAATGTGCCATGTATTACAATGGAATTTCATTCTCCCTTAAAAATAAATTCTACTATTTGCAACAACATGGGTAAACCTTGAAGGACCTGTGTTAAGTGAAGTAAGCCTGACATGGAACAATAAATACTGCATGATATTACTTATATGTGAACTTAAAAAAAATTGATCTCACAAAGACATAGGAGATTCTTGTGGTTTCCAGGGTCAGGATTGTGAGCAAAATGTTAGCTAAAGAATACAAACTTTCACTTATAAGATGAATAAATTCCAGAGATCTGATGTGTAGAGTGCATGGTAACTACAGTTAAAATAAGATCTTATCGCGCTTGGGCTGCAGGAAGCCTTCTCCCTTTAGGAGGAGGTTTTAGCCGTCATGAAGTGGAAAAGAGCTCTGCATCCTGTTAGTGGGGAAAAGTCATCAATGATCTTAACCAGAAGTGGACCCTTTATGTTTTATAGCTAGCCAAATGTACCAACTGGTGCAATGGTGGCATGGCTGTTATGAGGGAAAACAACTGTGCTCTGATTGGACTTGAAGCCAACTCAGTGGGAGAGTATTCTTGCCAGGCATTGAAAATCTAATTAAAAGCCTATAGCTAAACCAGGCATGGTGGCACATGCCTTTAATCCCAACACTTGGGAGGCAGAGGTAGGAGGATTTCCATGAGTTCAAGGCCACCCTGACCCTGAGATGACATAGTGAATTCCAGGTCAGCCTGAGCATAGTGAGACCCTACCTTGGGAAAAAAAAAAAAAAAAAAATAGCTGGGAAGTTATAGGTCCTCAGTGTGAAACTACTACTGTTGTCTGGTTAAATGGATATACTCGCCAAATTGCTCTCTAAATACTTGTTTTTATGCCCATATATTAATGCTACTCTCATTTTTGGTTAGAGAAGCAGTAGGCACTGAGGTGACCCAAAACTCAACAAAGTGCTGAGAAGAAGCGATAACCTAGAGTTCAGTCCTGAGTGATGCACCTCTATCACACCCTCCAAGGCCCAGGGCCCGCCCACTGTGAAAGAGGTAGCAGAAAGAATGTAAGAGCCAAAGCAAGAGGAAGAGCTCTTATCATACTGTCATCCAGATATGGAGTGACCATAGTATTCATGATTTCAGCGAAGCACATGGAGACATAAAAATGAGTTCACTGAGGGGCTGAGCTTAGAAACTTCTTGAAGCTCAGATGAAGCCTCATTTCCTTCTGACTTTGCCACATATGTCATAAGATCTTGAGAAAGCAGAGTGCCAGGACACCCTGATATGAAGCAGTTCCTTACTTCTCTGGAGTCTCCCTTTCTCACCTGAAATACTGCAGGTGAGCTTGTATTTGGATGAGCTCTGTTTTCTCTTTAACTTTAGAATCTATAATACTATATAATTTTAAGTCCATTAGTTTGAACATTTCTTACATTTATATTTTCAGGCCCTGCTAAAATATTTGTTTATGATTCTTGCTGTCTCTTTGCTTTTTCTATGAATTATATTTTAAATAAAAGGCTAGTAGATTAATCTCAAATAAAATTCACAATGGTTTCTTTCATGGTCCTGTTATCATCGCTGAACACCTAAAGAGATGAATTCTCTATGCATAGCCATGTATCCATTTATTCATGAAGCATGAATTTATTAGTTATAATGCACCAGCCAAGAGAATTAGATTAAACAAGGCAGTAGCAAGTTCTCATAATTTGATGTATACAAGCTCAAACAAGAGAACATTCAGGTCTGGAGAGATGGCTGCGTGGTTAAAACACTTGGCTAAGATGCCTAAGGACCCAGCTTCAGATCCGAATACCCATGTAAGCCAGATGCACAAGGTGGTACATGCATCTGGAGTTTGTTTGCAGTGGCTAGAGGTCCTGGCACACCCATTCATTCTCTCTCTCTCTCTCTCTCTCTCTCTCACTCACTCACACACACACATACACAAATAAATGAATAAAATAAAACAATTAAAAAGAACATTCAGAAACTTATCTATTATGTAGTGAAAGTCTCCAACTTTTAGAAGTCAGACTATTAAGAACAATGAAGGAAATAGAAAAAAATAAACCCTCTACCCTTACGAATTATGTTATGCCCAGGATTCCTTTCTGCAGACTGGAATCAAAGTGTCTGCAGAACAATTCTTTATCTACATAACTAAATGATCAGTCCCTTTGCCAGCACACTAATGATGACCAAGAAGGTTAGATAGTAAAGTGACACTGCTACTGGGTAAGTGAATTATTGATGATATTCTGATTGTAATTCTAAGTGTTAAGGAAGTTAGAGGAGTCTATAGTAGCTGACAGACTGATACAGCCCTCTACTGTCCAGTGAGATCATTTCCTCTGGGCTGTGCTTAAGTATACTGTGCAATATACAAGTTCTGAGAACTGTTACATCTCTTCCCCCACAAAGAGCTCCAGAAGCCTAGGGGAGGCAGATACCACCTGGATATTGAGTTATGGGAAAAAGAGGACATTTTTAGAAGGAAGTAAGCCCCACTACAACCAAAGCTGTGCGCACACGCACACACACACACACACACACACACACACACACACACACACACACACACACTACAGCCAGCACCATGTAGTGGGAGAAGAACCCACAGGCCTCCCAATTCTGCTTTCTGAGCTGTTTTCTAGGGGAAGATGCACATTGTAACGAAATCTCTTTTCATAGTAGATTTAACCAGGTAGCCTCTGACCGAAATTCAGCACCGTGTTTCAGAATGGTTTCCATTTAGTTCAGCGCTGTGTTTCAGAATGGTCTCCACTTAGTAATTACAATGATGTTTCATATTTTTTGAACTTTGGCTATACCCAAGCATTATGACCTTCCCTCAGGGCTTGTGTACAATTAATTATGCAGGTTGTTCCCTGTACAAGGATGTTTGGGTGAAGGAATAAGGAGTTTAAAATCTGTCTTCATCTCACTCACCCATATGATGCTCTGGTGAAGATTTGTACTCTCATGGAAAGAAGGTTCCAGTGTTCTAATCTGTACAAAGCTGTGGCATGAGACAGTTCTAATTGTCTTCATGCACAATTTTCCAGCCTTCCTGCAACATCAGCATCATGCCATGTCATTGTGACTATTTTCCAAGGAGGGATGAAGGACTATGCGGTTAATTAAATTTGTCCATAGTCACTTAGCTAGTAAGAGGAATAGCTAGGATTTTAACCCAGGTAGAGATAACCATTATGCTAGATGTTTCCAGAGGGTCAACATATGAGCAGCCTCTCTATTCGTCAGAGCAAGAGACGCTGTAGTGTCTGCCATGTCATTATCACTATTTAGATGGAATAGCTGTTAATTAAATTTGTCCATAGTCACTTAGCTAGTAAGAGGATGCTAGATGTTTAACCAGAGGGTCAATTATGCTAGATGTTTCCAGAGGGTCAATGTGTGAGCACAGGCGCTTATATGATAGAATCACAGCCTCTCTATTCGTAGGCCAGAGCAAGAGACGCTGTAGTGTCTTCCCACCCTGAAGAGTGCTTGTCCAAGTGACCTGAGGCAGAGCCCAACCCAGAGCTGTTCCTGGTCCTAGCAGGTCTGATTATGATGGCTGCTTCACTTTGAATCCAGTAACTCACTATGTACAAAAAACGTATCAGACACTGTGTTAGAGACCCTCAATCTGTCATAGCAGTTCTCCTGAGATCTTCGCTTCTCTCTTTTCACTCCCTGAACAGGGAGGTACATGGACAGGAAACACTAAGGGGTCCTGGGAATGGAAAGGAAGCCCTCCCCTTCAGGAATCTTGCAAAATTAAGACTGCTGTGAAGCTTGTCTGCACATGTACATGACCCCATTTCTGAGGGCATTTCACCTAAGAGTGGTTGAATCTGGCTTCCAGCCAAAACATTCTGGACCTTGAGTTTAACCTTGTTAGCACTCGTCTTGCATCCTTGTACCTCAACAGTGCACCTCAAGCAGCTTGACAGTTTGATTTACAAGAAGAAATTCTCTAAGAGAAGTAAGTAGAAGAGTTCAGCTCATTTTTACTTATTTTTTAAACTTTGTTTAATCTTTGAACTGGTTGCAAGTTGCACCCTATCAGTGGTGCAACTCTAAAAGCCACAAAATCATGTAGACAAGCCCATCTCTTTTGACTCTTTCTTAATAAATCCTGAACTGTGCTTCCTACGGGCTTATCCTGAGCTTCCTGTCTGTGGAGAAGGTCATGATCCTGCTTTCACGTGTGAGGAACAGCATCACAGGGCTGAACCTCCTGCTGCTGCAGTCATTCACTCTGCATTTCTGCTTATCTTTTCACTTGTCTCAAGCGTCTTTCCTTGCCACCCACCAGTTCTGTCTACACACGTGTTTAAGACACAACCCAAGCCTTCCTTCTCTAAGTTTTTCCTAACCCTACCAGAACCTCTCTCTTTTCCACTTTCAATTCCCTACCCCGTTTATTTTTCTTATTTATGTCAATACATGCCATCATGTTTTTTTGTAACCACTTTGAGGAGGGACTCTTAGGCTTTGCAAGGTGTAGGCTTTAATGAATGTGACGTTCACTGCAGCTTCACTGTGCTTTATGCTCTCACTTCAAATAAGTGTCTAAACAGGAATTTTATTATATAAGGAAATAAAAGCTGGGAGCCCTAGGCCAAAACCACAAAATTTTCTACAGCACAATAGATTTGTTTTTAATAAAGACCTAGTGAATAATTTAATTAGTATTATTTTTCTGTAACTAACTCAGCTCCCAGAAGATCAAGGACATACAGATTTGCAAATCTCATAATAGCAGGCTGGTTTCAAACTTGTTCTGAGTTAATTTTTAAAATTAATTCTCACTACAATTATCCATTAAGTCCTCAGGCAAGAGTCACATACAGAGATAAAGTAGAAAGAAGAAAATAGAAGTCACTCAGGGTATGCTTAAAACTACCTACAGAAAATTTATTTCTCACAGTTAATTCAGAAATAAACACATGACTCTTACAAGTGAGTATATCATAATACAGATCCGTAACAAGTGACATTTTTAAAATAAAAATTTATGGCCCTTATTCTTAAATTGTAACTAAGGAGATATTTTTATATAAGATTATCCCAATTAAACTTTGAAAGAATTAAAGGAAAATATATTTTACCATGGAATTAATGTATTCAAATATAATTGACCTATATTTTATACATTGGGTAACTATTATTAATATTAGTATTTTATTATTAAGATATAAAATATATTCCATGTATATTATATTGTATATTACTAAGGCAAGACACAGCTTTGAATCTAAAGGGAATAACCGACTATTTATTCTGTGTCAGATGCTAGTGATCATGACCTGGAAACAAGGAGTAAGGTTGCCTTGATATGTTCCCACATGAAGTGGTTACATGAATGTTTATAGTCAAAGAACATAAGAACAAAGAACATAAGTAACAGGGAGTGAATTTACCAAATATATTTATGGTATGATACAGCCAATAAAATTGTAAGGGAACTTTTTAAAGCCTCATAAAAAGATGTAGGAAGAGAAAAAGGGGGTATGTTCAAGCTTAGGTAAATGGAAAGGCTTAAAATGGCAGATTTTAGGGCTAGGCAGATGGCTCAGTAGGTAAAGTGCTCATTGCTCAAGCTGGAATAGTAGAGTTCAATCCTCAGACCCTACATAAAATACTGGAAGCCATGGTGTGCTTCGTAATCCCAGTATGCTGAAACTGATGGCAAAATGTAACACAGAGACAGGAGAATTTCCTACAAGCTAGTGAGCACAGCAAGGATGGCAGAACCCGAATTCAGAGCAAGAAATACTGCCTCAAATGAGGTAGGCAGGCAAGGACCAACCCCAAAGTTATCCTCTGACCGCCACATATGCACTTTGGCATGTACACACCTGCACTCACATGAACACATGTACATGTGCACATAAATAAATAAATAAAATTTAAAATGTCTTAAAATTACAGGCTTCTAGGGCAGTATAAGCTATTTCCTGCAACCTGAAAAGCAGACAATTCTGACCACAGAAATCATGCTGGTGATTTTTTTGCTTGTTTTAGAATTTTGAAACAAGGTCTTATGTATCCTCAAGCTCCATATGTAGCTAAGGATGCCATCGAACTTTTATCCCACTATCTCTACTTGCCAACTGATAGGATTACAGGTGTGTGCCACCATACCTGGTTTATATGGTGCAGGGAATAAAACCAAGGGTAAGATAGCATTCTATAATTGAGTTACAGCCCCAGACCTGCTGGTGATTTTCTAATACATTTAGAATGAAAGGAACATCAGGTGGGCTTTAAATATAAAAATGTTATGAATTTTTTCAACTGATTATAAAATATAAATAGGTAACCTATAAGTGCTTATGGCAGAAATAGATGATCCCAAACAGGTTATGAGTAACTTCTACCATTTAATCCTCACTTTGCTATTCATCTATCATTTTATTGATCCAAAAATGAAAAGCAATTCCTGTGTTTAAGAACCCTACTTCTGGGGGCTGAAGATATGACTCAGTCATTAAGCTACTTGCTTTCAAAGCCTCAGGACCCAGGTTTGATTCCCAGAACCCACATAAAGCCAGATACACATGATGGTGCATGTGTCTGAAGTTCATTTACAGTGAGTGGCTAGAGGCCCTTGTGCACTCATTCATTCTCTCTCTCTCATTAAATAAATAAATAAATTTTAAAAAGAACTCTTGTATTTTTTTGTGTGTACACACACACATATGTGTATATCTGTAAACATATACATAAATACACTCTAGATAGGTAAAGGAAAGCCAATATGTGTATAATTCCTCTGACAGAAACTCTTTTAGCAACCCTGGGTCTGAGATGAAGAAATATGATCTAGAGGTAAAGTTGGTGAGTTTAAGGCCTAACAACTATATCAAAAGAAAATGTTTCTCAACACATTTAGTATTCCTATTGGCATTTCTGATCAATTTCTATGAATATTGCTTTTGGAAAGCAGCCTTTTTGTCTTCTTTTAGACATAGTTCGCCCAGGAAAACCAAAATTATTTTAAAATGAGTAACAAGCATGGAATACTTGAAGGACAGATATGAAAAATATGAAAACACACACCTTTCCAATAGACAACATGTCACTCACTTACACCATGTTACCACTGAACAATTAACATTATAATCATATATTTCATCCTTGGTTACAACAATGCAACTTCACTTATGAAGCAAGACTGAAAAGTATAACTGCAAGAACTAAGTGAAGAGATGGAAATGGAATAGAAGATGAAATCAAAACTGTAAATTCAGAAAAGAAGAAAACAATCACCAAAGTAAAATCAAATTCATGGGATGTTAAAGAAACTGAAGGGAAGAATAAGAAACATATGGGATAAAAATGAGAAAAGTAAATAAGACAGAATGGAAATCAGGAAATTTCAAAAGGATTCTATTGTGCATCTCTGTGCATCTCTATATTTATATCATGTTCAAGTAAAACAATTAAGACCCAAACAAATGTGTAGTTGGGGAGTCTAAAGAAGTAAGTTAGAGGCTGAAGAGATGACCCAGCATTTATAGGCACTTGCTTAGAAAGCCTGATGGCCCAGGTTCAACCACCCAGAATCCACATAAAGCACAAAGTGACACATGCATCCGAAATCCATTTGCAATGGAAAGAAGGTCCTGGTGCACCCAAGCCCCTCTTTCTTTTCTTGTGAATAAATAAAATATTAAGAAAAAAGAAGTTAAAAATAGATACAATTAAGAATTGAAAGACATAAATGGAAGAAATATTTCTGGTGTAAAAGGAGATTTGATTCTGAATATAGGTGTGATAGAAAAAATATGAGTGCAAGAGAAAAAAAATCACATCAACAGTCAATGCAGAGACATATACTAGCAATCTCAGTAAGTTTTTAAGATTAAAAAATGAAAACATAAAGCCAGGTTGAAAAAAAAAGAATCCAGTCATTTTTTTATAAGGGGAAAAGTAGCCAAATATGATGTCTACAAAGCAATGTCTACCAAAACTTCAAAGAAAGGAAATATAAGCAAATATTTTTTAAAAACCTATATTTTATTTTTATTTATTTCAGAGAGAGATAGAGGCAAATAAAGAGAGAAAGACAGAATGGGCATGCCAGGGCCTAGCTGTTACAAAAAAATTCCAGATGCATGTGCCACCTTGTGCATCTGTATTATGTGGGTCCTGGGGAATTGAACCAGGGTCCTTTGATTTTGCAGGCAAGTGCCTTAACCACCAAGCCATCTATCCAGCCCTGAGCAAATATTTTTATATCTAGCTAAGTTATCTTTCAAGGATTAATATTCCGAATGAGCACAGAATCTTTGAACCTGCAACAGTCGCATCTATGTTTCATCCATAATAGGAAAGCTCCTGTGAGCCCTTCTTAGGCAACTGCTAGTGAATGATGAGCCAATGGTGAGTGGAGTAGCAAAGACACAGCAATTAGCAGAGAACACGGTAAATATTTTTAGCATAGAGCTAAGAATAAAATAAATGTAAAGACTAGGGCTACCAAGGAGAATATTGAATGCCATATGACCTGACACTATAGAAATGATACTATTAGTATAATTTTGAGACAAAAAAAGAAATTAAGTGTATGCATTGCCTCAACTGGAGTCATCATAGTAAAAGGAGATCGTTCTCTCTGTTGTCTCTCTTGTCTCTATTTCTCTCTTTGCTTGCAATATATAAATAAATAATATTTTTAAATGGGGCTGGAGAGAGTGTTCAGTGGTTAAGGTGATTGCCTGCAAAGCCTAGTAAAGTTACTTAGGTATGATTCCCCAGTACCCATGTAAAGCCAGATGCACAAAGAGGTGCATGTGTCTGGAGTTTGTTTGCAACAGCTAGAGACCTTGGTATGCCCATTCTCTCTGTCTCTCTTCTATCCCTCTTTGCTTACAAATAACTAAATCAGGTTCTATTCTCCATGTAAAGCCAGTTGCATAGGGTGGTGCTTGCATCTGAAGCTCATTTGCAGTGGCTAGATGCCCTGAAGTGCCCATTTTCTATGTCTCTTCTGTCTGCCTCTCTCTGCTTGCAAGTAAATAAATAAATATTTTTTAAAAAATTTAAAGGTGGGCTGGAGAGATGGCTTAGCAGTTAAGCACTTGTCTGTGAAGCCTAAGGACCCCTGTTTGAGGCTCAATTCCCCAGTACTCACGTAAGCCAGATGCACAAGGTGGTGCATGCATCTGGAGTTCGTTTGCAGTGCTGGAGGCCCTGGCGTGCCCATTATGTCTTTCTCTCCTCTGCCTCTTTCTCTCTCTTACCTGTCACTCTCAAATAAATAAAAATAAATAAATAAATAAATAAAAATTTAAAGGAGATAGACTGAATCTGAGGTAACAAATAATGGAAGAATAAGCATATATAACAGTGAGGAAAATACTATGAAAAACAAGTTTTTACTAAAATTAATAGAGGATGAGATGCAAAGGATTGAGAAGGAGGAAAAGAGCATGATGGCTTTATCATTTTTTCCTAGTATGGAACAAATAGGTAATACAGAGCAAAATTGAATGTGAGGAGAGTAATATAATATGCTACAGAGCTGGAGAGATAGCTCAGCAATTAAAGGTACTTGCTTGTAAAGCCCAATGGCCTGTGGTTTGATTCCCTAGTACCCATCTAAATCCAAATGCATAAAATGGCACATGTGTCTGGAGTTCTACTGCAGTGGCAGGAGGCTGTGACATGCCCTCTCTTTCTGTTTCTATTTCTCTCTCACACTCTATCAAATAAATACAAATTAAAAAAGGAAAGTAAATATAAAGTTACCCATTACATTTAAAGAAGTGTCAGCAATCCTAAATATTTTTTTGCTACATAAACTAAAAGCAAAGACACCTTTCATGCCAGCACTTAGGAGGCTGAGGTAGGAGGATCACTATGAGTTTGAGGCCACCCTGATACTGCACAGTGAAATCCAGGTCAGCCTGGGCTAGAGTAAGACTCTACCTTGAGAACAAAAACAATAAATAAATAAAAATAAAAAAGAAAATAGGTTAAATAGAAAAAGATGAAACAAAATAAGAATATATATGACCATAAATGTAAATGAAGCTAACTCATTAATTAAGAAAAATATGAACAAATTCACATTGAATTTTTTTACCTCTCTCCATAATTTTCTGTCTTGTGTGTTTTAGGGCCCAAAGGATCTAGAAGTTATGTAAATCCAATGAAGTCTTCAAGACTGAAATAGAAAGCAATAAAATATCAAGAATCCTGGGGATGAAAATGAGAAGGAACTATTACACACTATGAACTGCTTATCACTGCATAATAAATACATTGATCTATTCTTCAAAAAATAATGATAATTTTTTAACAAAGTCAGTGGGTTGAGGAACAAATGCTGGCCTATAACATTGGTGGATAGGATAAAGTTCAGTGTGGGAGGGCCTCAAACATGGGCATGTAGCTACTGTCACAGGAAACTGTTAGACCACATAAAAAAAGCACAATACTAACAGCACAGAATGTGAACTATGCCATTAACCAGGAGCTCTAAAGTGTGTCCATGCACCACCACCACCACCATCATCATCATCTGGGAATTTGCTAGAAATTCAGATTCAAGTCTTACATCAAGACTTCAAAACCATACTCATGTCAGAAACTAGAACCTTGGTGATAGGATGGAGCAGGTAAATTGGTTGGAGTCCAGTATTCTGTGTTTTAATAAGTCCACAGATTATTCTGATGCATACTTAAGTTTGTGAGCTACTGTTTTGGACGTTAAACTGGGTTAAGAAATTGCTTAGTTGGCTGTTGTATCAAGTTGTAACTGATAACCTACAACAATGTGGGGTAGAAATAAATCAAATAACGGGAACTGGTGGCTAGTTTTACATAAAAGAAATAAAAATATCAAAAGTAATTCCAAGAAATATTTTGGGAAAGAAGTATTGCCAAAAAGGGAACATTTAACTGGGTAAGAAATATATGGAAAAATATTAGTTTTACTTTTCATGAAATGCAATGAGTAACTTGCATTTTTTTATTTGTTACATTGTCAAATATTTACAAAATGTTCTCTAAATGAAAATCAGTCAAAACAGAAGGGCGAGTGTCTAATTCATCCCCCTTTTGACCCAAGCACAGGACATGGGCAGCTTTTCTTTTTGATGTTGTTAAATTAGTAGACACCACCATGTTGAAAACAATATAAACAATTTTGTAGAACGAAAACAAAATTGAAGCAGGAATTTCAGTGATGACTAAAGATACAAACCTTCAGGCCTTCATTCTTAGATCTGAAATATTCTAGGAATTTCAGCCTTTCTGGGTAATTGGAAACAAAAGTACTTCACTGCCTGAAATCTAAGGATAGCCATACTCTCCCTGCCAAAAAAAATTTATGCTAATGCTATGACCATTGCTAAGGCCATAGATCTCATAAAACGAGTGTCTGGAATGCCAAAAGAAGGAAGGGAGTAAGTGAGCAAGAAATAGAGAGAGACTGACTTTAAGACAAAACTTAGAATCAAAAATCTAAACATGCCGGGCGCGGAGGCACACACCTTTAATCCCAGCACTCGGGAGGCAGAGGTAGGAGGATTGTCAAGAGTTTGAGGCTACCCTGAGATTACATAGTGAATTCCTCATCAGCCGGAGCTAGAGCGAGACTCTACCACAGAAAACCACACACACACCCACACCCACACACACACACACACACACACACACAAAGTCTAAATGCTAGAGCTGAATAGATGGATTAGCAATTAAGGTGCTTGCCTATGAAACCTAAGGATCCAGGTTCAATTCCCCAGTACCCACATAAGCCAGATGCCCAAGGTGGCACATGCATCTGGAGTTTGTTTGTAGTGGCTAGAGGCCCTGGCATGCCCATTCCCTCTCTATATGACTCTCTTTTTCTCAAATAAATAAATGAATAAAACATAAAAATATTTTTTAAAAATTTAAACACGAGGACCACAAAGAAAAAGCAAATTCAACAGTAAAATATAAAATACATTAGAAAATAAAATTCACTCTTGCACATAGGCAAAAATAAAAGCCTAATTTCATATAAAAATGATAGAATTAAAGTGGTAGGTAATCATAGATAATAATGGAAATGTACATGGAGGAGATGATTTGAAGTGTACTGCCAAATCCTTACAATTTTTAAGTAGAAAGCTTAAAATTTGCTCATTATATTTAGATATTGATAAAAACACATAGTTGCTGGGCGTGGTGGTGCATACCTTTAATCCCAGCACTTGGGAGGCAGAGGTAGGAGGTTTGCCATGAGTTCAAGGCCACCATGAGACTACAGAGTGACTTCCAGGTCAGCCTGAGCTAGAGTGAGACTCTACCTTGAAAAACCAAAATAAATAAATGAATAAATAAATAAATAAACAAACATAGTTTTTAAACGTCTGTTTAAATTTTATAGAATGTCACTGAAAAGTAAAAAGTAAACAATTTGCGAATTTGTAGTGGCAAAAGGCATAAAATTTCATATTGACTACACAGCATAAAAGAAAGGAATAAAAACAGATGCAGGAGGTAAAAACAAGCTAGGAAGTATAAGCCCCACTGTACTGATAATAAATGTATTGTACCAAGTATATTGAACACATCTACAAAATCAATGCATGCACAAGTAAAACAGCACATTTCAGAAAAATTGAAAGAAGAAAACTAGCAAGAAAATGTTAAACCAATACAAATATCAGAAATTTGTGGCTACCTAAACCCAGCATGAGTTATATGAAACAAAACATGACAGAAGTACAAAGAGGACTAGAGTCTAGAATATGTAATGAGATCCTATAGTCACTATGGAGTAGATGAGTTGCAATAGAAAAATAAAAGGACTAAATAAACAGAGGAAACTTGTAGATGCAACATCTGAATGGTCATTGGATATGTGAATAAACACTCAGTCTCTCTAGAAATCAGATGTGCAAATTCCATTAAGAAGATACATTTCACGGTGGTTAGGTTAAAACAGTCTTTGGAATAGCAAAATGTTAGAGGAATTGAGAGTCTTCTCAGATATTGCTGCTGCTGAAAACCACTTGGAAAACTACTTAGCTCTGTGTTTATTATTGGTAAAATGTGCAGATGTAGGTTCTCCATTCCAACAATTCCATTCTTGGGCAGACGAGCTGGGACAGCTCCTGTGCATAAGGACAAGGAACCAGGTGGAACTACAACTTTTATCCTTTGATTACTACTTTCTCATTTCTTCCTCCCTACCTGGACATTCATATCATGGCTTTTGTGAGTATTATGGAAAGGAACCTGCAAGTGCAGAAACCTCTAAGACAAGATCATGATCTTAATTTATTAGGAACTATACCTAGAATTGGGATTGCTGTGTGCTAAAATTCAGGTAGAATCACGGTATAAAAATCCAGTGTAATCATGAGGAAGAAAAACAAAGCTAGATGCATCACACTCCCGGAGTGCAAAACATAAGTACCCTATGCACAGATACAGTACCTATGCACAGGTACAGTATGGCCTAAAAACTAAAGTGTGGACATGTGGAAGAGAACACACAGCTGAACAGTCAATCCACATGTATGCTGCCAAGTGATCTTCAACAAGGGGGAAGACCGGTCTTCAATAAATAGTATTGTAAGCCAGGCGTGGTGGCACATGCCTTTAATCCCAGCCCTTGGGAGGCAGAGGTAGGTGGATCACCATGAGTTGGAGGCCACCCTGAGACTACATAGTGAATTCCACGTCAGTCTGGACTACAGTAAAACCCTATCTTGCAAAAACAACAACAAAAAAATAGTATTGTAAAAATTCTATATCTTCAGACCAAAAAAGTGAAATTGGATCTTTATCTTATACCATAACCAAAATCAACAAAAATGAACTAATGATTTAAATGAGTAGTGACACTGAAAATAATCTAAGAAAACATATAGGAAACCTTCTTGACATTGGTTTTGGCATATTTCTAGATTGACACCAAAAACACTGGCAACAACTTTGTCACATACCTCTTTGCACATAATTTTATTTTCAAAATTATATTATCTTTCTGGCATGGACTTTGTGAGGCAGCACTTTTTTCACATTGTTGGCTGTACTGTGAATTGGTCCCACTACTTTGGTATGCAGTCTGGTTAGGTATAGTAAGGGTGTCAAATGATTGTACTTTTTGACTTATTCTCTTTGGAACTGAGCCCACATTTTTTGCTATAAATTAAAAGACAAGTTGGATGAAAAAATTATCATATTTTCTCTTTTTAAAATGTTCTTGTACCCTAGTGACAGCATTGTGATATTTAATCAGTTTTGTCAAGCAAATGGAAGTCCAAATATTTTGTAATAATTTCTCCATAATAAGCACTTTATTTCTACCACGGCTCATAGACTGGCATTAGTGCTCTGTACCCTTGTTGTTTAAACAAGGTGTCAATGTAATTCAAAAAGTTAAAGTACACCAACTTTTTTGAAAAAATGACTTATTACTCAATGATAATCATTACTGTAGGGTTTTCTATGTAAACCATGGAAAAGTACGCCCAATATCATTTGACCTTCCCATTGGCGGCTATGCTGCACATACTCACTTGGTGAGTAGGTGGAAGCTCTCAAATGTTTCTGCTTGAATGGTGAATTGAAAGTATTTTGTTTATACTGAAAACATAAATAGAGGAGCTGTAAAAATTCCTCAGTGGTTGGGCTTGCTTGCAAAACTTGCTGGCCCAGGTTCAACAAATGGTGTAAGTATCTGGTGTTCCTTTGTAGTGGCAAGAGTACCTGGTAAGTGCACACACACACACACACACACACACACACACACACACGGAAACAAGTGACCCGGAATACAGACTGGGATAGCTAAGGGTATCATGGACTACTATCAGGAAGTAATGACCTAGTCCAGCCATTGTGTTGAAGGAATACTGGCCGAAATCCAAAGATGTCAAAGGACCTCCAAGTCGTGAAACTGGCGGGTTGTTAATAGAGTTTTGCTCTGCAGAGTTTTTAGTGTTCATGATTTTAACAAGAAGGCCAAATGGGTGGGAAAACTTGTCAGGAGGAAGAGATAAAAATCAGTGGGAATGGGAAATGAGTGGGATTCCAAAAGCAAAGACTAAGAACAGAGGAGAGTGTGGTATCTCTCTTGCAGTGTGCCTTTGCAAAACCAGTAAATTCATCAAAGGGCTTTTTTAAGGCCACTTCTGGTTAGGTCTATGATTAGTCAAGGTGACTGATTCAGCTCTAACCTGGGGGAGAGGTGAGTAAATACACCTGCCAGAGTGAGGAGTCTGGAAGACAGTTCTCTTACTCATGTCGTGGTCATTCCAGGAAAGGAGAGGCAACTCAAAGAGGCCTGCCAGGCCTGCTCACACAGATGCTGTCCCACCAGCAGCCCCTGCAGCCCCCTGTGGAAGGGCAAGCTGGGAACCATCAGGATGGCTGACGTGGTCTGACAGAAAGTGCCACCTTCCACACCTACAAGCTGGCACCACTTGTGAGCTTCAAGTATGGCTGGCAAGGATTTAGACACACCTTATCACAATGCATTTTCTCAAACAGCCACAGCAATCACTGTTTGCTTTAGATTTCTGATTGTCTCAATTACCCATTGAAGGTGTCTCACCAGGCCCAAGTTCTCTCCTATATTCCCTTTCTTGTAACTTACCAAGGGAAACTGGTTGTATTTATTTTGCCTGCTTCCTCAAGTCTCTTCACCAGATCCCCTACAGCCATCACACCTATGTCAGTTTCACTTAGCTTTCCTCTCCACCTGTTCCTTGGCCTTGAGCCACTGTAAGGCTACTCCTTGCTCCGCTAGACTTTATCATAACCATATCCATTTTGCTTCAGCCTACTTCCCCCTAGTTGCTGATAAATACTGACTCCCGTACTTCCTTCTATGGCTGCTTAAGTCAGTCTCATAATCCTCAAACTCTTTAAAATACATATAACATGTTACATTACTACATATTGTAAAGGTCAGATAAGGCCACATATCCAAAGCTTTCTTATTCAGTCTACTGTTATCAGGAATAACTTTTTTTAAGTTTTATTTTTATTTATTTATTTGTGAGGAAGAGAGAAATAGGCAGTTAGAGAGAGAGGGAGAGAATGGTTATGCCAGGGCCTCCAGCCACTGCAAACTCCAGTTGCGTGCGCCCCCTTGTGTATGTGGCTTTGTGGGTCCTGAGGAATCGAACCTGGGACCTTTGGCTTTGCAGGCAAGCACCTTAAATGCTAAACCATCTATTCAGCCCAGCAATAACTTTTTAAAGGACAGGTTGAAACTTTGGGTCCCAGCCATTCTTGGAATGTATATTTTTTCTTGCTATCTACCTTGTTTCTGAGGTATTTTAGCCCAGATTCCTTTCTGATTCACTGATTATATTTCTTCCTAAATGATTTTTGCCAGAACCAGTAAAAAATAAAACAACTCTTAATGGCCTAAGGTTGTGGAAATTTGTCATCAACTGTGTCTCTTTATCACCACCTGCTGGTGCAAAGGATGTATGGCTTGTACATCACATTCGCTCTCTATGGAAAAGAAAGGGTTGTTTCCACTATTTCTGCATTACAGGATGGCATTGTAACAGAGAAAGGGCAAGTTGTCTGAGTATGGAATAAGATTTCCAAGATTTTCTTACTGCATTAGGAGGTATATATTATATATTACATATATTATTATAGATTGCAAATAAAGGAGCTCTTGGAAATTAAAGCTATATTGACAATAAAATTTAAGGGGGAAAGCCAATTGTTAAAGTATTACCCAGGTTTACAAAATATAAGGATGGTGCACAAGATGACAACAGAACATGTAAAAGGAGCTTTGGAATTTATACAGAGGATGTGGTAAAAATTCCAAGACACCTTTGTAATACCTTCTATAATTTTAGCCATACTTTTTTTTTTGGTCAGGTTTCTTTCTCTTCAGTCATTGGTGCAGATGTTTCATTATTTTCCCCCGTGTCAGTCCCTCATATGGGCACCTCACTTAAACATTATTCATTCATTGTCCTCGTTCACTGCTCTTTGGAAGTCTTGCCTGTACTACTGGTAAGTATGACTTTTTCCTGGTTTGCTTTCATCGGGAGGCAATTTGATTAGGTAGGCTTTTCTGCACTTAAAGGTGGCAGTGCAAGTCACGTGGTACAACTTGGAAGTCACTGATTTTGTATTTATCTAAAACTTCCCCTCTGGCTAGATGATTTTAACCATGAAGTTGCCCAAGGTAAGGGGACTTTCCATCCCCAGGACTTTTGCTCTAACCCTCTGGCTGGAATACCGTATAGCTGGTGCGTGTGTGTGACTGGGTTCTTCCCTCACCTTCCTCTTTCAGCATAAATGTCATCTTCTCAGGAAAGCTTTCATGTCTCCTAAGCATCCTCTTGACAGTCCCTTGTGCCCCTATGTCAGTCTCAGGCACAGAAGTAACATTCAATATACATCTGTTTAGTAAATGATTACATTAGCTATTGTGCTACTTACTTGTCTGGTTTTTTTAAAATTACATTTGTGTATGTATGTATGAACGTGGACATACATGTGCCATTGTGTGTCGAGGTTAGAAGACAAGTTCAGGTGTCCATGCTTGTCTTCCACCATGTTTGAGTAGGACTCCTTATTGTTCAATGCTAGATTGTCTTTAAGCTACTGGGTTCTCCTGTCTCTTCCTCTCATCTGACCATAGGAGTGCTGCAGTTACAGACACTGCAGTATCTGGTTGTCATGGGTCCAAACTCAGGTCATCAGGCTTTCACTGTAAGTGCTTTGACCCACTAAACCATCTCCTTGACTTTTGTCTAGTTGGTTTTTAAAAATATTTCATGTATTTACTTATTTGAAAGAAAGAGGGAGAAGCATATGTATATATAGAGAAAATGGTCACACCAGGGCCTCTAGCCACTGCAAACTCCAGACAAATGGGCCACCTTGTGTATCTGGCTTATGTGGGTACTGGGGAATTGAACCTGGGTCCTTAGGCTTCATAGGCAAAACGCCTTACTGCTAAGCTATCTCTCCATCCACTGTCTGGTTGTTTTTCATGATCACATCCTTCAACTCATATTTCTTTTAAAAATGTTTTCATTATTATTATTATTATTATTAATTAAGATGTTTTGTAAGAATACATCATCTGTTTGTATCCTCTTTTCCCTCATTCCTGCCTCCATTCTATTGGGGATGGTCCTCAATGGGTGCAGCAGACAGCTTCAGGTTCGCTGAGATGAACTTCCAGTCCAGGCACAGTTATGGAGAAAGGGATTCATTGAAGCTTACAGATCCCGGGGAAGTTCCATAATGGCAGAAGAAGTTGGCCTGCCTTCACAGGACCAGACAGAGAGAGCAAAAGCCACAAGCCAAAAGCCACATAGCACAGCACCAAGCTAGGTACACTTTGCATATCATTAGAGTGAAATCTCAAACCTACCACCACACCTTAAGATTTGCCCAGTGACATTGCCTCCAGCCAGGTGGCTGCAGATGCAAACTACAAACTAATAAAACACTGAATATATTGGGGGCCATCTATTCAAACTACCACAATGGGGTTGCAGGTATTCCTCATGGGGTTGTAGTTTATGCATTCAACTCAGATTTCTTAAGGCCCTTCTATATTTTATTTTGCCCTCATTTTATCTTGCTTATTTTATTTTATCTAATTTTTATTGTGGATGATATTAATCAAATATACAATATGTATTGGGGTATCTTTATTTTTACATATTTCAACTTATGCTTATTTTTTCCAGATGTTATCCACAGTTGTTATTTTTAAATAACTATGAATTTGACATTCTTTATGAAATAGTGTATTCATATTAATTATGTTAAAATGCTTATTTATCTTAATCTCATAGAATAGTTGTTATCCATCAATAAATTTCCTTATTTTTCATTCTCCTTTCTTGCCTTTCAGGGGGAGCAGTAGCATTTGACATATGTTAGTGGAGTGAGACACACCCCTAAGGCAGGGATAAGGTACTCATAACTCTTTATTACTTAGTGCTACCATTGGTCCTCTCCCTCCCTCCCTTCTTTCATCTTCTTTCTATTCCATTTTCCTGTTCCTTTCCTCTTACCTTTCCTTCTCTCTTTTATTTTTCAATAGAAAATATCTTTAATCTGAATATCAAACCTAATCCTAATCCAGATCAAGGTCTTTACATATTAATTAATTGAAATACATGGAAACAAACAAAACCACTCAAACAAAACTACTCAAACAAAACTAGGCAAATTGCTTTTCATTTATCTCATTTTACAATGAAATGCTACAAGTCAACTTAAAATAAAAGTTACCTGGCTACATGCACTTTCTAGGAGTGTCCATAATAAGACTGAGAAGACAGGAGAAAGTCCAGATAATTTGGAACACACCTGCTGGGGGCAAACTGCACAAGAGATGGATAGCAATACAAACTGTTTTGCATTTCAATGAGTCGTTCTGTTTCAATAATTAAACTGATGTTATCCTTTCTAGGTTTTGAAAAGGAATGAATAGTGTCTGATTTTTGGCTATTTTCATCTTAGTTCACTGATTATGAAAAGTATGAGAAAACTGGCAAAAGCAGGACTTGTCCCCCAAATGTAGATTTTCGGTAACCAACCCATCATGACCTGGAAACTAGGTTTCTTTCTTCTTTTTCAGTCTAGTTACTCCCTCAGGAATTGGCTGTAGAACAGAATCCCAGATTCCAGGAAAACATTTTAACCACTTAGTTTCGGTAAGATCCAGCCCTTTTCAGAAAGCCTCCCACCACTGAGAAGCAGCACAGAGCTCTAACTCTACAGTCACTTACTCCAGGAGAAACAGGATTTCAGTTATTTGGAAGGCAGAGGTCCTGTAGAGCAAAGTTTGTAAGGTGTTGGACCCAGATTTTGGTTCTATGTCACCTGTGTAGTAACATCTACAGACCAAAGATGGGAATATTTACTCCTCTGGGTAATACAGCACACCTCTCCCACCTGAGAAAACAGTGCATTTCACCCCCTTGCTATGCTCATTAAGACATTCCCAGACACCCTTGTGATATCACAGATGCCAAGGATATGACCCCTTTATAGCAAATTCTACTGTGACCAGCCATAGAATACCACCAACAAGCCACCACCATTGACAGGCCTGCCCCTCTGCAAAGGGTTTGGTTCATAAAATCTGTACAATTTCCTACATCACAGAACTGATCAGCTCTGTAGTACTATGGCCAGGATCATCTAGGTCTTTATAACCTCACCAATGAAAACATGTGCATCTTTTATAATCACAGGATTCCTCATTCCAGATCACTTCCCACAATGAGAAACAGAGAACAGAGCCCATGACCTCATAAACTTCAGTTTCCTGAAAAGGTGATGTGTGTGTGTGCATATGTGTGTGTGTGTGTGTGTGTGTGTGTGTGTATAATATGTCACTTCACAGAATGTATCAGGTGGTTAGCTTCCATTTATGTATGTGTACATACATACATACATACATACATACATACATACATGAGTATGTATTATTAAGATGCCATTAATACATGTATGGACTTGCTAATATATATTTCCTCTGTCCTAAATTATCATTATTGTTGACATAATGCTAGAAATTAATAATTGTGTGATAATTATGGTAAGGGTTCTTTTTTTTTTTTTTGTCATCTGAACTAGAAAGAGTCTATCTTCATGGCTCATCTTTTTTTTTTTTTTTTTTTTTTTTTTTTTTTTTTTGGTTTTTCGAGGTAGGGTCTCACTCTGGCCCAGGCTGACCTGGAATTAACTATGTAGTCTCAGGGTAGCCTCGAACTCATGGCGATCCTCCTACCTCTGCCTCCCGAGTGCTGGGATTAAAGGTGTGCGCCACCACACCCGGCTATGGGCTATGGCTCATCTTTTAAGGGATAGCTACCCTAAGAAACAGGAGCAGAGGATTAGATTTCATCTATTTTCAGTGTACTAATTTGCTAGGATGGATGTAACAACATCCCATGAAATGAAGGAATTAAATAACAAAAAGTTACTTCATTTTTCTAGAGGGTATAAGCCTGATTTCAAGGAGAAGGAAATGTTGCTTTATTCAGAGGGCAAGAAGAGGCAATCTGTTCCATGATGGTCCACTTACCTCTCATGGTTTACTGGCAGTCTTCCATGTTCTTTGGGTTATAGAAGCATTACTTAATCTCTGCCTAAATTTTGCACAGCAGTTTCTTTGTATGTGTACCTCTGAGTCTAATTTTCTCTTTTCAATAAAATCACTAGTCATATTGGATAAGATCCTGTTCTAAGGAACTCATCTCAATTATATCTATAGTGACCCTATATTTTAAAAGTTCATATTCAGAGGTAGTGGGAATTGGGACATCAACATGTACATTTTTGGTGGTAAAGTTTTTGAGAGTCAAGGCTGACAAGGGAAATAGAACCAACAAGACAGGCTTGTGATGTAAGCAGAGTATGAACTGAGATATGTGGGGCAGAGATTACTGTGTAAACCATCATTTCTGGGTGTGTCTGCTATCAGTGAATGTGTTTAAGAAGGAGACTCACATTTGAATTCATAAACTGAGAAATGCAGATCAATCTCACTGTTGTAGTTACCTTCACCTTGCTAGAACAAAACACCTGACCAAAAGCAGCTCGTGGGAGGAAAAGATTTATTTTGGCTTACAGGCTAAAAGAGAAGCTTCATGCAGGGGGAAAAAATGACTTGAGCAGAGGTTTGCTATCACCTCCTTGCCACAACAGGTGGAAAACTGCAGCAGGAGAGTGAGCTGATTCCTGGCAAGGAGGAGCTGGATATAACATTCCAAATCCCACCCCAACAACACAGCTCCTTCAGCAAGGTTCCATTTCCCCATAGAGCAGCAGACTGAAACCAAGCATTCAGAACACATGAGTTTATGGGGGGGGCATCTAATTCAAACCATCATATTCTGACCATGGACCCAATAGACCAATGGCCACCTTAAGATACAGAATTTTATTCAGTCCAACTTTAAAAGTCTAATAGTTTTTTATTAATTCCAACACTTTTCAAATATCCCCATATTGCAAGGTCTCTTAACGGTGACTGTAAACGCAAAATGCAAGATACACATAAGAGCATGGAGTAAACATTCACACTGCAAAAGATGGCACTGGACATGGCTAGGAAAGATTGAACCAATACAAATCTAAGATAAGCAGAACAACTATCAAATCCTCCAGTTCTGTGACTAAGACTCTGAATGAGGTGTCTGGGGTTCCAATTAAATTACTCCACCTGGAATGCCTACAGTTGGGTGATAGCTTCACCCTGAGCTAGTAGCTCTCATTGGCAGCATCCTACAGTCCTGGCATCTCCAAAATCCTGAGGTCTCCACCTCAACACACAGTTCATCCCCAGAGCTCTGTTGGACCTCCACACAGAGACTTCAATAACCCTGCCTTACATTGACCAGTGGCCTTTTCCAACATATTGTGCTACAAATCAAATGATCCTCTCTTTCCTGAATTTGTTATAATCCCCTAGAACCAGGTGACCTACCAAATTTGTTAATCTGGCTGGAATAAAGTGGACTTTGAAAAGCAGGAAAAGTCCTTCAATAGTCTTCCTACTGGCCCAATACAGAACAGCTGTCCCAATCTCAATGGTGGTACTCTGTCAAACAATTACATTTGAAATGGGCTGCTCGTACTGCCCCAGACTTTCATTTCTTTCTATGTTGTATCTTTCTGCTCTATATTTCACAATACCTTTTAAATTTAGCTTCATTTAAGTCTTCAAGGCACAAAAAGAGTACAGCTAGCCTCTAACACACACTGCCTCTGGTCTAAACTGGACAAAGCTCTTTCTTCCCTTCACAAGCCAAGCCTCACAGTCCATAGTTCTTTCTACATTTTGGTCTTTTCTACAGAATGGTTTATGAAACTCCAATTACTGCCCTGCATGGTGTCTCTTACTCCAAGGTTTCAACTCCTTCCACATTCATTGAGTCACAAATCAGTGCCAAAAGATAAAAGCCACACAGTCAGGCTTCTAGCAGCAACAACTCAACTCTTCTGTTACCAAGTTTCTGTTCTAGTTACTTTGTATTGCTGGAACAAAATACCTCACTCAAAGCAGTTTATGGGAGGAAAAGATTTATTTTGGCTTATAGTCTAAAGGGAAAACTTCATAATTGTAGGGAAAAAAAGGTAGATCAGATGCTAGATATTACCTGCTTGCTAAAGCAGGTGGAAAATAGCAGAAGGAGGGTGAGCTGACATCTGGCAAGGGGAGCTTGATACAAAACTTCATATCTTGCTCCTCAGCAACACGCTTCCTCCAGCAAGGTTCCACCTCCCCAAGTAAAGTATTTAGAGCACATAAGTTTATGGAGAACATCTCATTCAAACCACCACTCTTACCAACATAGGAAACATCATTACATGACCAGATTTTGTAGTTTTCCAGTATGCAAAAATGAAAATCGATTGTGGGATTCCCAAGTTTCTATTATTGTGTGAATCACTTCCTATAATACATTAAAATTTTCAGTCTCTCTCTCTCTATCTTCCCCCTAGAGGACTCTGAGTAGTACAGGAAGTTAGATATGAGAATCAAGAAGCTGAGGGCTTAGTAAGTTTATTCATGTTCCTGGAGGTAGGTAATTTTATATTTCATACCTCTAATAAATAAATCAATTGAGATTTTTGAAGAAAGTACTTTTTAAAAAGATTTATTCTAAGGCTTGATAGATGGCTTAGTGGTTAAAGTGCTTGCCTACAAAGCCTAAGGTCCCAAGTTCAATTCCCCACTACACATGTAAGCCAGATGCACAAGGTGGTGCATGCATCTGGAGTTCATTTATAATGGCTGGAGGCCCTGGCATGTCCATTCTCTATGTGTGCTTCTTTCTCTATATAAATAAATTAAATTTTAAAAGATTCATTCTAGCTATTGTATTGGAAATAATAAATCAGATATGTGTGTGTGTGTGTGTGTGTGTGTGTGTGTGTGTGTGTATGTATGTAACAATGCATACACAGTGACATTACCTGTAAGTTAGGAGAAAAGAGGTTATCATGAAACCTACCTTGCTGCCCTTGATGTTGGGCTTCTAATTCCAGAACTTAGAAGAAAAATAAACTTTCTGGTTTAGTTCACCAGTCTATGGACTTAGGGACTTTTGTTGTGACAGCCTTAACTAACACTACTTGATTACTATTCTGGAACAATTTTTCCCCTCATTTATTCTTGTATATTTGCTCTGCCTAAAGTTTCCAGTAAAATGTAGACTGGAAGTGGAGAAAGCAGACATCATTGTCATGTTACTTACCTGAGAAAGAAGAATCCAGTGTTTCATCCTTGAGTTTGATGCCAGTTGTGGGTTTTCCTAAATGACTCTGTCAGCTTGAAATGTTTTCATTTACATTCCTAGTTTGTTGAGTGTTTTTATTTAAATCATGACTGTATGTTGGATTTTTCCCAAATGATCATTTTTAATACTATTGAAATCATAATACAGTTTTCTCATTTATTCTATTTAACAGTATTTAACTTTTTTTTAATGTGAAACTAATTTTATATTCTTGAAATAAACCCACTCTGTCTTAGTGTATGCTCATTTTTATATCTTGATAAATTGTTTGGTTGTATTTGAATTTTTTTGTGTTAATTCACATGAGATACTTGCCTGAAATTTTTATCTTGTAATTCTTGTTATTTTTATTTATTTACTTTTATTCTTTTGGTTTTTCGAGGTAGGGTCTCACTCTGGTCCAGGCTGACCTGGAATTAACTATGTAGTCTCAGGGTGGCCTTGAACTCTCGGCGATCCTCCTACCTCTGCCTTCCGAGTGCTGGGGTTAAAGGTGTGCGCCACCATGCCTGGCTATTTTTATTTTTTTTGAGGTAGAGTCTCACTCTAGCTCAGGCTGACCCGGAATTCACTATGTAGTTTCAGGGTGGCCTCAAACTCACAGCAATCCACCTACTTCTGCCTCCCAACTTCTGGGATTAAAGGCGTGTGCCACCATGCCGGTCTTATCTTGTAATTATTTACCTGCCAAGTATCTGAGCAAGACTGGTTCATAGACTGAGTTGCAAAGCATCCCCTTCTAGTCTGTAATTTGAAGTAGTTTTTCAAGGACTATTCTTTAAATGTTTGGTGTAATTTACCACAGAAGTTATCTGAACCTGCAATTTTCCTTGTGGATATTTCATGCTAATTCAGTTTCTTCATTATATATATTGAGATTTAAACTTTTTTTTCTTGAGTAACTGTAAGCAGTCTGTGTTTTTTTTCTAGGAATTTGCTTAACTATGTTCTGTAGTTTGTTAGGAAGTGGTTGTTCAGCTTTTCTTCTTGCTCCTGTTATTCTTGTAAGATTTTCTCTGTTGGCTCTTTTATTCTTGATGATTTGAATCTCATATCTCTCACATCTTAGTTTCACTAAAGGTGTAATGGTTTTTAAGATAGGGTCCCCAAGCTGTTGGCAATATTCCTGCCTCAGCCTCTAGAGTGCTATCTAGAGTCAGCTTCTAGTTTCATTGATTTTCTCTTTTCATATTCTTTTTATTTCTGTTTTACTCTTTACTTATGCTCTTTTGCTTGTTCCTATCCCTTTTGATGTTCATGCTTTGAATTTTGTCCCACATTTTCAATTTTCTTCTTCAACTCTTAACAGAATAGTATATCTGAAACACAAACATGATGGTGCTGTTTAGATACTTAAAATCTGATTATTTTCAATTGTTATCTAGCAAAATTCAAATTTTGGAGAATGCTATACAAGGCTATTCACACCCTTAACCAGTTTAACCTTAGCAATCACTAGGATCTTTATAGAATATGTGTGTGTGTGTGTGTGTGTGTGTGTGTGTGTTTTCCACTTACTTTAAAAATTTTAAAGATAGGATCACCCTATGTGGCCCAAGCTGATCTCAAGCTGGTGATCTTCAGCCTCAGAGTTCTCAGTGCTGGAATTACAGCTATGTCCCATTCTGGGCCTGCTTTCACTGACCTTTTAAAGTAATTTCTTGGGCTAGAGAGATGGCTTAGCACTTAAGCGCTTGCCTGTGAATCCTCAGGACCCGGGTTCCAGGCTTGATTCCCCGGTACCCACATAAGCCAGATGGACAAGGTGGCACATGTATCTGGAGTTTGTTTGCAGTGGCTGGAAGCCCTGGTGCGCCCATTCTCTCTTTCTCTGTCGCTCTCAAGTAAGTAAATTAAATAAACACATATAAAGTAATTTCTTAAACGACATTCATCTACAATTTTGGTTATTTTCTTCTGCTTGCTGCCACTACTATTAATGCAAACTTTTGAAACATTTATCACACACATTATTAACATATGCCTCACCATTTTTCTGTGAATTTCAGAACGCCAGAACCTAGTTTACAGATTGTGTCCTAGTAAGGGACATTTTATGAGTGCTGAATCAATGTTTGTGGCGATAAGTGGGAAAAGTAGTTTGGTCTGGTATCAAAACTCGTTTGATGGAAAGAAAAACAAATGATGTTATTTCAGCAGTGAATTGGAAAAGTCATGAAAAATGGTCTCACACTGCTTAGGACTTTGGTTGGTTTTTGTAGGTAGGGTCTTGCTCTAGTCCAGGCTAACCTGGAACTCACTATGTAGTCTCAGGGTGGCCTCGAACTCACAGCAAACCTCCTACCCCTGCCTCCAGAGTGCTAGTGTTAAAGGCAGCGCCACCACGCCAGTTTTAGGGCTTTTTTCTATAAACCGAGAATTCTGGCACTCTTGTGCTGTGAATTAACCTTTCCACAGGACTTCAGAGGATACTCAGTCCACTTCCATCTTCATTCCAATAAGTGGAGAAAGAGGAGTTAAGAAATTAGCGACAGGTTTAGCACAACACACTACATCGACTTTATCCGTAGTATTTCATCAGAGACCCTCTCAGCTATGTGTTCCAAGGCGAGCTTGCGTACTGCGCATGCGCGTGCCCTCCTTTCCCTTTGGTGGGGCGGGCCAGAGCCTCTAGCCTATCTCCGATCCCCGAGGTGGGAACGGGTGGAGCTAAGTCGTTTCCAAGGTGACACAGCTGCGGCTTCGACGGTCGATTGAGCGGGTCTGAGCGAGGCTCCCAGAGGGCTGCGCGCGCCGCTGGCTGCGCGGCGCTGTCATGGCGGGGGTACTGAAGAAGGTGAGGTCCCCGGAGGTCACCGTGGGCGTTCAGGGTGTGGGGAATGGCCTGCCGGGAGCCCCTGTCCCCGTGGGTGGTGTCCGTGAGCGGGGGCGCGCTGTGCCCTCTGACGGGCAGAAGGTGGGCTGCGAACCCGCGGCATGGGGACCGAGGCCGGGTACTTCAGCCGGCGCGGTGCGCGCATGGAAACCATAGTAAACATGGGTCACGTTTTGTTTTTGTTTTTGTTTTTGTTTTTTCTTTGAACAGACCACTGGGCTGGTGGGATTGGCAGTATGCGACACTCCGCATGATGTACGTATCGGTGCCCGGGAGGACGAGAACTCCGCGACCTTGCTGCTTGCAAGGTTAACGGAATGTGGATGGATGTTTCCAGCCTCGCATCGCGCCAGTTCTTCCACGGAGCGACATCTGCTTCGTGGATCCCGTGTCACCCCCCTCCTCCACTTTATTTTCTTGGCCATGGCTTCTTTACTGAGCTGCTTTTCTTCTTGTCTTCTTAGCATTCTTGTGGCTTTAGTGGTGCAGATAGCGTACAGACTAGTCTGAGCGCTCCCCAAATCCCTTTATCCCCATTTTCCAGCTTTTTCCCATCCCTCACCCCCTTTTTGTCTTAGGTGTAGTAGATTCCACACACTGGCTTACCAAAGGTAGCACACTGAGAATTATTCCTTCCCTTCCATATTCATTGTAAAAAGTATTCCTTAATTATTCTTTCTGTAATAATCACGTCATTCCTCTTCTTTCCTGTATAGCTAAGCTCATAAAAGTTATCCATACTTAATGTCACCGATTTCTTTCTGTCCCTTGAATATTCACAGATTTTGCTGGGTGTCAGACCTTCTTGGTTTTGTTGTTGTTGTTTGTTTTTCTAATCTTTTCCCTTTTCTGGCTGTCGTGGAGGATTTACCTATTTTTACCTTTTGTAATATTTGAGGACTTAGTTCTTTGACCCTTTTTTAAAAAGTTTTATTTATTTCAGAGAGAGACAGAATGGGTGCGCCAGGGCCTCCAGCCACTGCAGAGGAACTCCAGATGCATGCGCCATCTTGTGCATCTGGCTTACCTGGGTCCTGGGGAATGGAACAAGGGTTTTTTGGCTTTGCAGGCAAGCACCTTAACTGTTAAGCCATTCCTCCAGCCCGACCTTTTTTTTTGTTGTTGTTAAATTGGTAAATTGGGGTTTGCTTTCTCTTGTTGAATGGCTACAATCCAATGGCTTTAAATACCACCTATTGAGTTCAGTCATGCATTTCCATAGCAAATACTGACCTGTCCTTTTATGAAGGTCTCATATATCTTATAGCCTCATGAGCATCTTCATTTGTACAACAGGTAACCCTGCCTTAATATATCCAAACAGAGATTACTGATTTTTCTCACTAAACCTGTTCATCTCAGTAATGTCAGCTTCATTGTTTTGCTTTAAGTAAAAAAAAAAAAAAAAACTTGAAATGATTTTTTTAAAATGTCTTAATGTGTCCCTGTATAATGTGTGTTCCTGTGTGTGTGTTCCTTGCCTTCCACAGTCTATTATTTTTTTTGTCCATATGCTTCCAGGATTTCCCTGTCTGTCTCCCTAGCCCCTTAGGAAGGCTACTATGTTGTCTGGCTTTTATTTGGTTACTGTAGATTTGTGATGATTAATCTGTGGTTGTCAAAGTGACAGAATTTAAAATCACCATGAAAACAAATCTCTGGTCATTCCTCTGACAGATTTTTTAGATTAGGGCAGTTGGTGTGGGAGGACTACCCTCTTCCCTGTTGGCAGCACCATCGTATGACTGGTTACTGGACTGTATGAAAAGGAGAAAGGTAGCTTAACATTCAGCATGGATCTCTGTGTCCACTTCTTCCCTGCTAATGTGACATGTTATGCCAGCTTCCTGCTCCTGCTTCTCATTCACTCTCACCTGTTTTTTTTTTTTTTTTTAGTCAACTGATTAATAGTTTGCTAAAGCATGTCAGCCCATACCATTCCTTTCCTTAAAACCCTCCAGTATCTTTCCATTTCAGGGTCCTTGTAAGAAGCTTTCCAGATTTTTAATAGACCATTTCTACTGATGTATCTTGTTAGTTGTCTGACTGCTTTATTGTTTTGTTCACTGTTGAGAGTATAGACAAGGATGTGGTATGTATTCATTAAGTAGCCAATGAATCTCTTGCATTTTTTTGTGAGTTCATAATGACATAGACTCATTATTGTGTAGAACAGAACTCACAGTTTTCCATTACTAGGCATGCTTCTTTCTCAGAATCTTTCTACCCTCCAGGCTAGGAATTTGGGTATCATAGTTAATACTTCTCTGACCTTCCTTCTTTCATGTTTATTTTGATAATGAATTGTGTTGATTCTTTTCTGTGACCTCTTTACTATTCCCAGTTATTACTGCAGCTTAAGCCTTTGTTTTTTAAAATATTCTTATTTATTTATTTATTTGAGAGAGACAGAAATAGGCAGGTAGAGAGAGAGAGATTGGGCACGCCAGGGCCTCTAGCCACTGCAAACGAACTCCAGATGCATGTGCCCCCTTGTGCATCTGGCTTACATGGGTCCTGGGGAATCAAACCTAGGTCCTTTGGCTTTGCAAGCAAGTGCCTTAACCGCTAAGCCATCTCTCCAGCCCCACGGTCTTGTTCTTTTGTTTCAAGAATCACAACTTCATAACTGGCCTTTCTGGTTTATTTCTCATTCCTTTTTAACTCAACTGGCAAGATAATTTTCTTGAAACATGGATATAACTTCATATTTCTCTTAAATATTTTATTGCCCATACAGTAAAGCAATCTGACTTTCTCCAACCTTGTCTCCTAAATGCTTCTTCATGTATCCTCTAGTCTAGCCAAATGTGGTCTAATAAAATTATGTGAGCCACAAATATAATCCATGTTTAATTGTAATTTCACATTTCATAGAAATCACTTTTTTAATATAGAAAATATGAAAACTGTGCTTTTTTTAAAAATAGATTTTTATTTATTTATTTGAGACAGAGAGAGAGAGAGATAGATATGGGTGTGACAAGCCCTGCAGCCACTGCAAATGAACTTCATATGCATGTGCCACCTTGTGCATCTCGCTTACATGGGACCTGGAGAATTTAACCTGGATTCTTAGGCTTCTCAGGCAAGTGCCTTAACCACTAACCCATCTCTCCAGCCCTGTATGTGCTTTTAATGCCAGCAGTCAGGCATTTGAGATAAGATTAGAATTTGCTGGCAGCCTGAGCTATACAGTGAGGCAATAGTATCAAAGGGAAAGGAGGAAAAAAAAAGGTGTTTTTTTTTTTTTTAGTTAAGATCTGACATTTCCATTCAGTATCTGATCAATATAAAAGTAATAGTTTACAGTCTTTCTTACATGGTATAATTTCACTCACAATTCATCTCAGTGCTCCATAGCCCATTTGAATGGAAGCTGGGCGTTGGACAACATAGTTTAAGAAAATAGAACTATGTACTCCTTTCTTCACGTTCTTGGTACTTTTTGCCATTCATTATGATTTTATATGTAAATTGCTTTTTCGAACATCTTTAAGTTTCTAGCTCCTTTCGTCCCTCCAGTTCTATCTCGGATACAAACTATTTTACCTGTTCTCTGTTGAATGTCATACTAAATGTTAATACAATACTAACAGTTACTGAGACTTAATGTGTTCCAACTGCTGTTCTGATCCAATACTCAAGCGAGTATTGCCAACATTTTACAGATGAGGAGTAAAGGCAACTGGATAGAAGTAATTTGTCTAGAACAAGTAAGCAGTGAAGTGAGTGTGACTCCAGGCACCTGCTTCTTGACCATTTCTTAGTAGTGTCTCCCTGCTCTACATTCTTTCCCCACCTGTTGGGGTCCCCCCTAGGGCCAGCCCAGGAGGGACGGCAGGGTCTCTGCTGAGTTGGGGGTGAGAGGTGCGGAGTCACCACACAGGCTCCGGGAGTTGGGTGAAAGCAGCAGAGGGCAAGCTGCCACAAACTCGTTTATTCAAAGAAGTGTAGGGGGATTTAAGGGGTTTGGCTGGCCAATCATTGTATGGGGTGGTCCCTTTTTGTGACCAATGACAGCCTGTGTCCAGACAGTCATCTCGTAGCAGGTTTCTCGCGAGCATGGGACTGTAGATGTTGTCATGCCAGGCCTGCGCAGGATGCCCTGTTCACAGAAGCCACTTCCTGGTTTCTTCTGCCATGCGGTCTGGCTAGGGCCAGACCTGCATTGTGCTATACATATCCTCCTTTTTGTTTTTATTATTGGAAACCCTGGGAGGCATGGTTCTTTGCCAAGCCATTGTTGAACCCAGGCCCCAAGGGATCCTCACATGTGATGGTGCCTGTCTTAGGTTGCCCCATCTCCTGGAGTCTTACCGGTTATTGGCTACCTGCCATCCTAGTGAGAAAACCTGAGGGGTGTGGCTTGGTTTCTTTTAACATGTGGTCTGGGTAGGGTCAGTCCTGCATTGTGCCATACACCCACCTTTGTCTTGCAGTTTGTTATTTTATGAACATTACATTCTTCTCTTCTATGTCTTATTTAATCTCTGAGAAATAGAAAACATGGGATCCATGGGCATTCTTTTTACATCCAACCACACTTTGCATGGTCTTATAGGTGACAGATCTAAGGGACACATTCTTACTGAAGCAGTGAGTGTTCCCTTAGAATTGGCTGGGTATTTGTAATTATTGAAATGCTCAGTCATAGAGTAACTGCCTTGTTTGAGTGGACTAATCTGGTCTGTGCTTTGCATGATGACTAGTGCTGTCTCCTTTCCCTGTAAGAATGCCCACTTTGGATGATAAATAAAATGACTACCCTCTTTGGTTTTTTTATCAGGAAAGATGACTTAAAAAATTTAAATCACACCAGGCGTGATTTAATCCCAGCATTTGGGAGGCAGAGATAGTAGCATTACTGTGAGTTCGAGGCCCGCCTGAGACTACATAGTGAAATCCAGGTCAGCCTGAGCTAGGGTGAGACTTTACCTCGAAAAACCAAAAAATAAAAAAAAAAAAAGTAAAGAAATAAATCAGATCCATACTCTGTTAACATGCTATATTAAAAATGAGCATATGCATTATGTATGTAAATTTGAGAGAATAAGAATGAAAAGTTTGTAAAAATTAAGAATATAAACAGATTTAACTCTTTGCGCTAAAATACCTTAAAAACCTGTGTTTGGGGCTGAAGAGATGGCTTGGTGGGTAAAGGCCCACCTTGATGATACCCACATAAGGCTTGATGATACCTGCATAAAGCCAGATGCATAAAGTGGTACATGCACCTGAAGTCATTTGCAGGACAAGAGGCCCTGGCACACACATTCTTTTGCTCCACCTCCCTTACTTCTTGCAAATTAAGTAAATTTAAAAAACCCTCTTATGAGTGTTGGAGGGATGGTTCAGTGGTTAAGGCACTTGCTTGCAAAACCTAATAACCTGGGTTTAATTCCCCAGTATTCACATAAAGCCAGATATACAAAGTGGCCCAGGCATCTGGAGTACATTGTCAGTGGCTAGAGGCTCTGGTGCGTCCATTCTCTCCCTGCCTTTCCTCCTTTCTTTTGTCTCTGTCTCTGCTTGCAAATAACTAAAAAGAAATTTAAGGGCTGGAGAGATAGCTTAGCAGTTAAGGTACTTGCCTGTGAAGCCTAAGGACCCATGTTCAACTTTCCAGGCCTCACGTAAGCCAGATGCACAAAGTGACACAAGTGCACAAGGTTGCACATGCGCATGAGGTGACTCTCACATCTGGAGTTCAATTGCAGTGGCTGGGGGTCCTGGCACGCCAATTCTCTCACTAGTGCTCTCATTAAAAAAGGCCAGTCTGTAGGGGTTGCCTGAAAACAAGTATTTGAAAGAAAAAAAAACTCGTGTTTACTAGGAAGATAATAGAATAGAAGCTTAGAAATTTTTAACATCTAAATATTTAGTTTTTGTTAAGTTATTTAAAAATGAAGGAAAGAATGCAATAGTTTTGGTAGCAGGTGTTTTAGGGAGATGGGATTGTCTGTGATTCGATGATCTTTGTCCCTGTGTGTACTAAGCACATGAACACAGATGATAGTTGTGATGGCTTGGCATTTGTTATGGAGCATAATGAAAAGAATAGGTAAGGTGACCAGGACATAGAATTGTTAGAGGCTCTGGAAAGCATACCTCCATATAATGGTTGCCAAAGGGATAGTAAATAATTAGAACTGAAGTCTCTTTGCTAGGACTTTGAATCATCCCCTTGGCTAAAATTAAGAAGAAATGAGCCTAGACAACCCAGCACAATTGTAATTACTTGTTACCTCACCAGATTCATGTTAGCACAGGTTGAGTATTTTTAGTTTGAAAATTCCAAACCTGAGCTGCATCAAAATCAAAAGCGTTTTTGTGTGCAGTATGATGCCACAAGTGGAAAATTCCACAGATGACTTCATGTGGAGGGTGCTAGTGAAAACACAGGAATGCTAAAAACATTATATAAAGTTACCTTCAGTCTGTTTGCATAAGGTATATGTGGAACATTTGTGTTTTGTCTTCAGTCCCATCCTGATGATATCTCTAAGTATATGCAAATATTCCAAAATCAGAGAAATCTGAAATTTGAGACACTTTTGGTCCAAAGCATTTCAGATGAGAAATGCTCAACCCATATAATGTAAAATACCCTGTTATGAATATAATATTCAGATGTATAAATAAATAATGACTAAAATGTTTTAAGGTGTATTATATGTCTGAATATGAATATATATATGTGTGTGTGTCTATACATGAGTGAAACAAATTTTGAGCCTGGGGTGTAGCTCAATTTGCTTGCCTAGAGTGCACATGATCGTGGGTTCAATCTCAGTACTACAAAGAAACAAAAGTAAAAAAATAAATTCCCCAGTACAAAGGATATTTGTATATACTGCTCACCAGCTGTTGTGAGTTAAGACCTGTCAAACAGATGTTTGCCATGTAGGTTAACTGACAGTTGTACAGATTATAAGCAGGCTTTAGTCTACACAGTGCATCAGGCATCTTCTTTTTTTTTTTGGGGGGGTATCTTTTTTTTGGTTTGGTTTGAATCTCACTTTAAGCCGGGCATGGTGGTGCACGCCTTTAATCCTAGCACTTGGGAGGCAGAGGTAGGAGAATCACCATGAGTTCGAGGCTACCCTGAGACTACATAGTGAATTCCAGGTCAGCTGAACTAAAGCAAGTCCCTACCTCGAAAAACCAAAAAGAAAAGAAAAAAAAAATGAATCTATGAATCTCACTCTAGTCCTAGCTGACCTGGCACTAAATAGTCTAGGCTGGCCTCAACTTTGTGGCAATCCTCCTGCCTCAGTCTCCTGAGTGCTGGGATTAACAGGTGTGTGCCACCATGCCTGATTTTCTCTTACTACTTCTGTTGTGCCTTTGGTGAAACTTGGATATGTTGTATTGACGACAATTATAGTTGTAAGCAAAAGCACTTTTATAACTATTCAGTTGAATTTAGCATATTGGTAACCTAATGCTTAGATTTTAAAATTCTACAGATATTCAAGAAGGAAAAAGAAAAATAGAAAATTTATGGTACCTAGGACCTCAAGTAGAGAAATGCTGGTTTAACAAATGATTTGGTTTTCAAGAAAGGTCATTAGCAATGTTAGTTTTAATTCTGCTTATAACTATACTTCGATGCATATATGTAAAGCTTTTTTTTATACATGTCATGTACATTGTCACATTTGAAGCTATAAGGGGACATGGGGACAGTGCATAGCCATGAGAAACAGCAGCAAAGAAGAGTTAAAACCGAATCTTTGTTTTACTTTTTACCTGTGACATAGTGTTCTCTCTAATCTGTGATGCTGTTTTAACCTACTGAAATTTGTATTGTTTGTTTTTTTCAGAGACTCAGAATATTGTACACAAAGATTCTTGATGTGCTTAATCAAATCCCTAAGAATGCAGCATATAGGAAATATACAGAACAGATTACAAATGAGAAGCTGGCTTTGGTTAGAACGGTAAGTACCTAAATCAGTTTTATATCTTTATATGCTTAGTGTAGTATTTAATAAAAAATGTTTATTTTTTTGCATATACTACACTTGTATTTTCATTTTCTTTCCTTGTGTGCTTTTCTTCCATCTTCTTTCATTCAGTAAACTTGTTTTTTGACTTCTTTCTATATGCAAATCACAGCTAGAGTACAGAATAAGATCAATTTCCTGCCCAGAGGTGACATTTTGACTGTACTCTTTACCCCTATTCCTTGTTTACTTCTTATTGATCTGTTGCCTCTGGCTGAAGATACATCAACCTTGATCTCTTCTCTAATAAGAACGGAGAAGAATGAACGTCAAATAACCACAAAAGAAATGTGTGTTGTTAAAGGAAACTATCAAAAAGAATTATTTTAAAAAGTATATTGCTGTTAGGCCTGGTAGTGTAGACTTGTAATTCACATGTGCTCTGGAAACTGATCACAAATTCCAGGTCTAACTGGGGTACAGAACAAGTTCACGGTCAGTCTGGGTAACTTAGTGAGACAATAAAAAGTAAGAAAAGAGTTGGGGTCTAGATAGTGGGTGCAAGCAATTGCCTAGCATGTATGAAGCACTAGGTTCAATTCATAATACCATACCACGAAATAATTAAAAAAAGAAAAGTGAGGAATAAAAAACACCTTGTTGAATAATTAAGAAGATCAAATTAATTTTTCTTAACTACCAAAAGTTATGTTAAACATTGTTGAGATTGAATAATTCATCTCTAAAACTCCTATGTTGAAGCTGTAATCCACAATATTGCTTTATTTACAAGGGGATCCTTTATACATAATTAAGCTAGGGCCATCTTTTGTTTGTCTGATATAAGCTCTAAGCTAATAGTCACCTTAGTCTCAATTAGTCTATAATCTGTTCAAGCACTTTAAAGACTTAATCAACTTTGTCGTTAAACCTTCTGTTGAGGTTTACTTATAGCTTCATTTACATACTTTTATTTTACATTTTGTGTAACCATTTTTGTAATAATCTTTTTTATCAAACATTTAATACCCAACATTTAAAATTTTTTTCCATTTATCCTTTTATCTAGTTTATCTCATTATAATTGTTAGCAAAACTTTTATTGTCCTTATCATAAGACCTAAGAGTTTATTGTCCTCAAAAGGCTCTTTGAACCAATCTTTTATGAAAGAGTAGACCAGACTTGACTTAAATTATTTACTCAGAATAGATTTATTCATATAGATTTTTGTTGATTTTTGGAACCTCCTTTTATCAGTTTTTAATATTTTATTTTTATTTATTTATTGCAGACAGAGAGGGAGAAAGGGACACAGACAGAAAGTGAGAATGAGCACGCCAGAGCCTTCAGCCACTGCAAACAAACTCCAGACACAAGTGCCACCTTGTGCATCTGGCTAATTGAACCTGGGTCCTTTGGCTTTGCAGGCAAATTCCTTAACTGCTAAGCCGTCCCTCCAGCCCTTTTATCAGCTTTTGGAAACACATTTTAAAAATATGAAAACAAGGGCTAGAGGGACGGCTTAGTGGTTAAGGTGCATGCCTGTGAAGCCTAAGGACCCTGGTTTGATTCTCTAGGTCCCACAAAAGCCAGATGCACATGGTGGCGCATGTGTCTGGAGTTCGTTTGCAGTGGCTGGAGGCTCTGGCGTGCTCATTCTCACTTTCACTCTCTGTCCCTTTCTCCCTCTCTCTCTGTCTGCAATAAATAAATAAATAAATAAAAATAAAGTCTTTACTAAAAAAATATGAAATCAGAATAGAACATTTTTAGAAGTTTTAGAAATATTTTGACAAATGCAAATTTTTGACTAAGTATTAAGTACTTTTCATCTAAACTCAAACCTTGGGGCTGTTGTCTGTTAGCAGTTCCATAGAAGCATAGAGAGATAAAGTAAACTTAAAACAGTTACAGATGCTGGGCGTGGTGGCGCATGCCTTTAATCCTTGCACTTGGGAGGCAGAGGTAGAAGGATTGCCGTGAGTTCAAGGCCACCCTAAGAATACATAGTGGGTTCCAGGTTAGCCTGGGCTAGAATGAGACCCTACCTTGAAAAACAAAAACAAAAACAAACAAACAAAAAAACAAACAAAAACCAAGTTACAAATTTCTTGTAAGTCCCCATCTGTCTGCAGCAGTTTGGGACTCACCCATTATCATGTTGTGGCCAGGACCCTGAGATTCCCTGTGGCTCTGCAAGGAAGGTAAGCCAAGAAAGTCATCAGGGATTTCCCTGAAGTGGCATAAGCCTTGTCTCCCTGTCCAACAATGACTTGTGTATCAGGTTCCCTCTCGTATATCAAGGCCATCTGGCCATAATGTAGATCAAACCCTGTAGGGGAAGCACTAAGTGACAAATTGCAGGAGAGAATATTTCAATTTGAAGGAATCTGTTACACAATGGCAGTGTAAGAATTTGACTTCCTTTTCATAAGGTGAGTCTGTTCTAATGTGTCTTTGATTCTGTCTGTGTGTTACCTTGTTGACCTATGTTCATTTATCCCCATTTCATCATTACCTTTAGTAATCTTGAAATATATTGGCTATTTCCTATCTTAAAAGGAAGAAATCCTGTATTTTTATTACATATTGTCCAACTTCTTTTTTGAAAATTTTATTTATTGATTCGAGAGAGAGAGAGGAAGAGAGAATGGGCATTCCAGGGCATCCAGCCATTGCAAACAAACTCCAGACACATGTGCCACCTTGTGCATCTGGCTTACATGGGTCTTGGGAAATCTAACTTGGGTCCTTTGGCTTTGCAGACAAGTGCATTAACTGCGAAACCATTTCTCCAGCCCGTGTCCAACTTCTGTATATTCTCTCATAACCAGTGTCAATTCACTGCTAGTACTTTATTTATGAATACCTAAAACCTTTTCTCTGCTATTTCAGTTACCTTCAAATCATTTCTTAAAAATTTGTAGTCCTTAATTCTGTGTTGCATATTGCCAATAATGGAATGGTTTCTCAGTTTGCAAATCTTATATTACTTTCCTACTTAGTGTTTCTGAAAGGCTGAGCTTAAGCATTTGTCCTGAACTGGTTATATGAAATTTTTGATAAGAACTTATAACACAAGATAAAAATATAAATGCTTGTTATTATAAGAATTTTATGTGGCTTAAAAATATAAAGGCTATTGAAACATACAGATATTATACTCCTTTGTTTAGTTTTGTTTTGTTTTTAATCTCCACTTGAAATTACAGGAATCAGATGTTAAAAAACTAGAAGACCAGCTTCAGGGTGGCCAAATAGAAGAAGTGATTCTTCAGGTAAAGAGGAAGCTGAACATGTTTATGCTTAATCCTTGTAATGATGGTCCTGGAATGTAACTTCATGTATGTTTGGTTTTCTGTGAGTGGTGGTAAAGCAAGTTTGAATGATACTGATACACATGAGGATGCATACTTTTTTTTTGAGAGAAAGAGAGAGAGAGAATAGGCAATGCCAGGACTTCAGCCTGCTGCAAACAAACTCCAGACACACATGCCCCCTTGTGGCGCATGTCCATCATTGTGTGCTTATGCCAGTGTGCGTCTGATTATGAGGGACCTGGAGATTTGAACATGAGTTCTTAGGCTTTGCAAGCAAGCATCTTAACCACTAACCCATCTCTTCAGCCCAGATGCATAGTTTTATTGTGGGTTGTGGTAAAGCAAGTTTGAATGACACTAATATACATGAGGGAACATACTTTTAAACCTAAGTTTGTGAAACAGGATTTAAAGCTCACTAAAGTGTTGCATACTTTAGTGATTGTGGCAGATTTTAGTCAATAGACACTCTTTCTTATAACTGTGAGAATTAAGTTAATTCAGTTATATAATACTGAGTATTTGATGATAGAATAAATCTGAGTTTGAATGTAGTAGTAGCTTTATTAGATAAATTTTGTTTATTAGCTCTGATATACCTGTTGAGTAACCAAACAATCTTTTAAAATTCTTTTATTAATAGGCTGAGAAAGAACTAAGTCTGGCAAGAAAAATGTTGCAGTGGAAACCATGGGAACCGCTGGTGGAAGAGCCTCCTGCCAACCAGTGGAAATGGCCGATATGACTGATGGGTTGATGAGAAACATGAAATTCAGTGTTTTGTGTTAAAAATGTGTCCCTATTATTGACATCTTATACAAGAAAGCTAATAAATGAGAAAGGATATCATGAGTTAGTTTTTGATTTGCATAATATTCACTTAAGATTGTTTCAGAAGTGACATTTATGTGAAGAAAAAGCTTCTTGGAAGATTGAAAACTAAGAAAACATTCATACAGGGCTGCAGAGGTGACTCAGTAGTTAAGGCACTTGTCTGCAAAGCCCAATGATCTGTGTTCAGTTGCCCAGAACCCACATAAAGCCAGATGCACAAGGTGTCACATGTATCTGGAGTTTTCAGCAGCTAGAGGCTCTGGTGTGCCCAAGTTCTTTCTCTCTTTTACTCTCTTTCTGCTTGCAAATTAAATAAATAAGATTAAAAACAACAACAACAAAACATTCCTGCAGATGCAGAGGTTATGATGGAAAGGTGAAGTGTCTATAATAGTATCCAGTGTATTAGTAAATTTATTTTTATTATTTTGTGTAAAAGAAAAGGTATTTTTGTCTAAAAAAAAGTATTGATCATTTTGAACTCATGCATGTGAATTATGTTCAGCTGAGAAAAATGGCAAAAATAGTTTGTGCTAAAATTTTAAATTGCAATTAAACCTCTGATCTTCTGTATGAAATAAAATTTAAATATATACTTGTATATTGATTATCAAATCTATTATTGCCATTTTAGGCTGTATTTGAATTAGCATGTTTTCATATTCTCATCATTTCATTGTCAAAACCCTCTTCATTAACATCAAATGAGAATTTATTGTACAGTAAAGGAAATTGCTTTAATATATGAAAGATTTAGAGTGTTACAGGTGATTGGAAAAGCTTTTCAATGTGTTTAATAAGAAAATTTACTTTTGGGTTTTTAGCCATAATTTTATGGGTCAACATAACATTAGGTTAAAGATAGATTTTCTTTAAAAAGAGAGAGAGGGCTGGAGGGATGGCTTAGAGGTAAAGGCATTTGCCTGCAAAGCCTAAGGACCCATGTTCAGTCTCTGCAGATCCCACATTAGCCAGACGTGTATAAAGGCGAGGCAAGCTCAAGGTCACACATGCCCACTATGTGGCGCAAGTGTCTGGAGTTCAGTTGCAATGGCTGAGGCTCTGGCATGCAAATTCTCCCTCTGTCTCTCTAAAAAATAGAACAATTAAAAATAAATAAATATTTTTTTAAAAAGAGTTCCTGAAGTTTTAACATACAGCCAGGGATGTGGATGTTGTAGATATTTTTGGGAAAGATCACTCTAATGACATTATGAGTGAAAGTAGAGGAGTTTATTTACCCAGGGGCCAAAAAGCTCGAGAGAGCCCTCCAAAGACGTTCTGGCCCTGTGCCGAGATTTTATTTTCCACTTTATAGTTTTTATAGCCAAGAGGAAGGCTAATTGAATAACAAGATGTGGCAATTTGTTTATCAGTCATTTCTGTAGTCAGGCCATTCTAACAATGAACTTCATTTTATTTTGTTTTAGCTTAAACTGTTTTTCCATCTGCTGACAAAGATAAGTTTAGCTTTTCAGCAATTAACTCTTATAGTAACTCAGTGAATCAGTTCAACTTTTAGCTTATTTTCTACCACATGGATATACCTTCAAGTGGAATCACTAGATAGCACTGTTCTAATATGAACACAGCTAGTTCTCAGACAAAAGTACAAGGCAGCGGGTGTGGTGGTTCACACCTTTAATCCCAGCACTTGGGAGGCAGAGGTAGGAGGATTGCCTTGAATTTGAGGGCACCCTGAGACTACAGAGTGAATTCCAGGTCAACCCCCCCCCAAAAAAAAGGCAACAAGTTGACAAGCTTAAGGTTAATAAAAAATATGTCCTCACTGTTTCCAAATACCTAGGAAAATTGAACTCGTGTTTCATCTCTTTACGGATAGTACTTCCTCTTCACTGTTTTTTTAATATAATATTAAAAAATATAAATATTTATTTATTTGAGAGTGACAGAGAGAAAGAGGCAAATAGAGAATAGGCATGCCAGGGGCTTCTATGCAAACGAACTCCAGATGCATGCGCCTGACCTTGTGCATCTAGCAAGTGGGTCCTGGGGAATCAAACCTGGGTCCTTAGGCTTCCCAGGCAAGCACTTAACTGCTAAGCCATCTCTCCAGGCCCTCACTGTGTTTTATCTGTGTATTTTATTGTCACATGGCAAAGTACTGTGGACGATGAGAAAGTTTCTGTTTTTCCTTCTAGTAGGGTTCTCCTCCGAGAGCTATATTCATTACTTCTGGGCTGTAAGAACTAGAGGGAATGCAGATGTGCTGGAGGCCGAATGGGAGCCTAGGGTCATTCCGCAGCTCAAGCACCTTCGTGAACTCAGTGACCAACATGAGGCAAGTGGAAGCCTCTTGGGTGGCCTTTTGCTTCTCTGTGAAAGGAGAATTTGCATTATAACTTGTTTTCAGCCTTAGCATTTACTCTGTGGTGGTTTGTTAAGGTCAAAATCTGATTTTGCAGAAGCCTGCATGGATACTTAAACCCTAGTTTTCCAACCAGCTCTTTTTAGGTTGTTAGTACACAAACGAAAATTGGTTTGCTGTGCCTTTGTCACCTTTCCCCGTTACATCTGAGCATCCTGTGTTTCACTAACAGTGCTCTTGTACCTGTGTCGTTTACAAAGGACTTTATAGATGTTTGCCTAGGAATTGCTGGTTGAAAAATTATGGGTTCCGTGAAAACAATGTTTAGGAGTCTTGAACATGAGTGCTGTCATAAGTACTTAATCACACAACTGTAAGATTGAGAAGCTGCAGATTATCTCTTGTTGTGATAAGGAAACAACCTGAGTAAGTGTGACTCTGCACTTGTGTAATATGAGAGCCTTGAGGAACCAGTGCAAAGAGTCGCATGGCAAGTAAGCTGTGCTGCTAAACTGTGAATCTAGACAGTCTGTCCCTCGAACTGGTTCTCGCTAGGTATTGTGTTACTGATGTGTGTGGTATTCTGCACTTCTGCCTACATTGTATGGGCTCTTCCAAACCAAGATCCTGTACCTGGATTGAAGTAGTAACCTGAAAACATTCTAAGATGTTTATATTGGTTGTAAATAATGTGAGTAAGGGTAGGAGTCTAAGATACTGTAATTTGCTCATCTTTTACATTTGCTAACTGACATTCCCACTGCCCATACCCTTGTTTTTAGTCCTACAAATCTTTTCCCATTTGCTTTATAAACATCCTGACCATTTTGCAGATAATTTGCCATTTTTAGATTTTCAGTGTTGCTGAGTAGCTTCTAAACTAATTTGAGTCATTTTCAGAATGGCTTATTTCAATTTGCTGTGGCCTTCCTGTATCATTTAGGTCATCATAATCATTAATTTTAGCTGTACAAATAAGAAAATGACCTTAAAATTGTTAGCCCCTATTTTGCACATCTGGAATATTTTGGTTTCTGGGCAGTCTTTCCTTTGGGATGAAAATGGCTTTTACCTAGGGTACCCATAGAATTATTCAAGCCTAGAATGACTGTGAAGTGAAGGAAACTAGTTTCATATGGATGCCAGGTAATATATGCTGGCTGTTCTGCACATACAACATACCACTCAATTAGTTTAATTCCTGGCTCAGAGTTGCATACTCTTAACACCAGTCTTGCCACAAAATGCAGTTGATGTCAGATTCTGCTTTCTATTGTATCCCTTCAGTCTATAATTCTTTCACCCTTTCCCTCAGATTTGCAAGGTAGAGGAGGGGAGTTTATCTTTACTTATTTTCTAAGGTAGTGCAAAGCCAAGTATCCTTTTTTGAAGGGAAGAAAACATCTGTACAGGAAAATAAATCACATTCAAGTTAACATTAGCGGCTGCTTTTTACCCCCAATGATTGCATAAACAGAACCCCTATACAAGCACGTGATGGGGTTTAGGGTTAAATGTCCAATTGCTGAATGTATCACAAGTATGTTTTTGCTTTCCAAAAAATGATGTACAGTAAGATTCTAATAGTTTCAATGTAATAAGGGATTCAGATTGTTAATGGGGACTAGAGGAATGTACCTCAAAGTCTTTAGAAGTAACAAAACTAGTCAGTGAAGAAAAGCAGTGACAAAGGAAATGATTTAGTATAGTTTACCTCAGATCTCAGAATGTTAATATGTATGGCACAATGCAGGTCTGACCCTAGCCAGAGTGCATGGCAAAAGAAACCAGGAAGTGGCATCTGTGAACATGGCGTCCTGCGCAGGCCTGGCGCGACAACAGCTATAGTCCCATGCTTGGGAGAAACCTGCTATGAGATGATCTGTCTGGAGACAGGCTGTCATTGGTCACCAAAAGGAGACCACCCCATACAATGATTGGCCAGTCAAACCCCAAAACCCCCTATACTTGAATAAATGATTTTGTGGTAGCTCGTCCTCTGCTTTCACCCAACTCCCGGAGTCTGTCGTGACTCTCCGCGCCTCTCACCCCCAACTCGGTCTCTGCTGTCCCTCCTGGGCCGGCCCTAGGGGGAACCCCAACATTAATGGACGTTTGATTCTTATTCACAGTACATATCTAATTGCAGTGGTTAGTATTGTCAGTTTGACAGGATTTAAAATCACCTAGGAGGGCTGGAGAGATGGCTTTGCTGTTAAGGTGCTTGCCTACAAAGACTAAGAACCCAGGTATGATTCCCCATACCCACATAAGCCAGATGCACAAGGTGGTGCATCTGGAGTGTGCAGTGGCTAGAGGCTCTGGTGTGCTCTTTCTCTCTCTGTCTGCCTCTCTTTTTAAAAAAAATTTTTTATATTTTATTACAGAGAGAAAGAATGGGCATGCCAAGGCCTCTAGCCACTGCAAATGAACTCCAGATGCATGTACCATTTTGTGTGTCTGGCTTATGTGGGTACTGGCAAATTGAACCTGGGTCTTTAGGCTTCACAGGCAAGTGCCTTAATCGCTAAGCCATCTCTCCAGCCCCCTCTTTCTCTTAAATAAATGAAATATTTAAAAATCACTCAAGAGTCAAACCTCTGGGCATGCCTGTGGGATTAGGCTAATTTTTAAAGTTAGAAAACCTACCCTAACCATGCCAGCACTAGTCCATGAGCTGGGGTCCCAGACTGAATAAAATGGAGAAAACAGCTGACCTCAAGCATTCACCTCTCTGCTTCCTGAATGTGGCTGCCATGTGATTAGCTGCCTCACACTGCTGTCACCATGTCTTCTCTGCCATGATCTACTATACACTCAACACATTGCTTTTGTCAGGCATATTGTCACAGCAATGAGAAAAGTAATTCAAAGAGCTTGTGAGAGTCATTTTAGGGATACAAAGTGAATATAGTGCCATAGATGCACACTTCTAAGAACATAATTGTGGGGAATGGGAACATGGAAAATATAGAACAGGTTAAGCCATTTTGCAATATGCATAGTGCTTATGAATTGAGTTTGCCATGCATTGCTGATAATTTTCAAAGCAGTTTTTAGGTGTATAATACATGTAATTTTTGTGGTACACTTAAATGTAATTTATGGTTATCACCTATATATGACTGAAAAGCACACTGGTTTATGGGGGGGATTTATGATCTTCATTTCTTTTAAATCTTTTTAGGTGGACTTTCCTAAAGATAAGCATTTTATTATTCTATTATAGAATATTGTATTTTAATTCTGTTTTGAAGACTTAATTTCTTTTCTCTAGGGTAAAACAGGTTCATAATTCTTTATTTTCTAAAAAAAAAAAAAAATCCCTGGATGGAATTTTTTCCACAGCTAAATTGACAAGGGTATTTGTGGTCTTTATCCCACTTTAGTATGAATATATTTTTGTCATACAGAAATATTAAGTGTCACACATAAGCATTAATGACTGGACTGCTTCTCCAAATCTATAGACTGTGTTATTTAGTATAAAGTAGATTCCCATATTCCCTTCCAAAACAGAAAAATCCTGAATTTCAAACACATCTGACCTATCCCAAAAGTTTCAGCTATCAACCTGTATTTTCAGTCTCTTAAGTTCACAAATGATCCAAATTCAATCCACAGAGGTACTCTCTTAAAGCATTGTTTTCAGGTCCTTAGTATTGCTAATAATTAGTGTAATATTTCCCTTATTCATTATCCATTTTTATTAGAATACATTTCAACCTGGAATAATAATGGAAAATACTTTAAAATGCTTGGTTTTATAAAGCCACTAGGTGGCATTTTTTTGTGAAAATATAAGCACATGAAAAGAAACTTATTTTATCCATAAATGCTAAGATGACCAAAGGTAGATAAATCATTTTAAACAATAAGACCTAAAAAAATGAACAGTTTTAAGATGGAAATTAAATGTAAAACTATATTATGGACTCTTTCACCTTTGTAGACATGTATACATGTAGACATGTATTTTCCTATTGCTGTTTTCATTTAGTGTGCCTTTACATGTACGTAAATACACACTGCAGTTTTGATGTGCTGATAACCTTCCAAAGCTTCATAGAACACCCAAGACACTTACATAGTGTAAGACTCGGTTTATAAAGTCAAGTTTGTAGCAAACTGGAAATTATCTATCTATATATATGTGTGTGTGTCATAAATATGTATACACACACACACACACACACACACACACACACACACATATATATATATATATATATATATATATATATATATATATATATATACACACACACACATATATATGATATCAAGTCACATTTAACAGTGTGAGGTACTTAAAACTCTTTTCACCTGTTTTTCTTCCCTCCATTTCCTGCCTGTCTTCCTAACCCTAGTGTGTTCATACTGTTCCTAACAGGAAGTCAGTGAATTTAAAGAAAGCCAAGAAAATGAGTGCCAAAAACCGATGGAATTTTACTACTAGTAGAATTTAAGATACATTATAATTAAAGGTGGGAGGACGTTTTTGGAAAGATTAATCTGCACACCTCCAAACCCTGGTCGACCAGTGAAAGACATGTGTTAGGGATTATCTATCCTTTCCACTTTTGTTCTTCAAGAATGTATGAAGGGAGTAAGATGTTTTTCCTTTTACTTCAAAGTCATTACTAAAACAAATTCAATTTAACTTGAGAATGTAAGACATTTTATATGTGCTTTTAAAAATAGGATCACCAAAAAAATAATGTTGGCATTAGGAAGTTATTATAGAGATGAAAATGCTATTTTAGCTGAACATAAGTGAAAACGATAGCCATTATAAATGAAGGAATGCTCTTGTACTACATGTAACAAAATTTTAATTTAAATAATCTTTTTAAAAATATGAATGGTGTTAAACAAAATATTGACAAGTAATGGTTTAAAATTTGGACTCTGGAGTCAGAATGCTTGGTTTAATCCTCATTTCCTCATTAAATCTCTGTGTGTTCACTTTTTCATTACTTTAAGAGCTAACGACAGCCTTTCTTTAATGGAATTACTGCAAGAACTCAACTAGAAATGCCTGCAAGGTGCTTAGTGACAATACTTAACACACATTACCTGCTATGATGCCACATGGAATTTGCTCGTGCATTTGCAGTGGAAACATACTTGATTTCTCGGGTACTATTCTGTTCTTTTATAACTTTAATTAAAAAATAATGGTAGGGTGGGAGAGGTGGCTTAGCAGTTATGGCACTTGCCTGTGATGCCTGAGAATCCAGGTTCAATTCCCCAGTACCCATCTAAAGCCAGATACCCAAGGTGGCACATGCATCTGGAGTTCATTTGCAGTGGCTGGAGGCCCTGGTGCACCTGCGCTCTATCTGTCTCTTCCTCTCTCTCCCTCTTTCTCTCTCAAATAAAATAAAATAAAAACATTTTAAACATTAATGGTAGATGAGCTGGAGAGATGGCTCTGCAGTTAAAGGCACTTGCTAACAAAGCCCGACAGTCTGGGTTTGTTTCCCCGGTACCCACCAAAGGCCAGATGCACAAAGTGGTGCTTGTGTCTGCAGTTCATTTGCAGTGCCAGGAGGCTCTGGCATGCCTGTTCTCTCTCTTCCCCACTTCCTTACAAATGAATATATATACATATATATGTTGGTAGAAAAAAACCCTTTGTAATTTTGAACTTAACAAAAAGTTTGCATCTCCTGACTTACAAAGAATCATGTAATAGTTATTTTCTCCCTTAATTTTTTTTTTTTTCTCTGACTGCCAGGAAGATAAAAGCCAGAATGTCAATTTAACAAAAGCAAGCAATAATTTACTGTTCTAAACCTGTGTTGTCCTTTTATCAATTTCTTACCTTCAAGATTAATGGTTTTATTTTTTTTTTATTTTAGAACTATCTGTAAGCTTAAACTGCTTCCAGATTGTGCCTTTTCAAAAGTGGAAAAGGGTTCATGGATTGAGGTTGGCTGCAAAGCATTTTCCGATCTAGGTTAATGGCAGTAACAACCCTCGCTTTGGGCTCCCCCTATTAGCAGGTGCCTTTGAGAGCTCAGGGACGGGGAGGCGGTGCCAAGGCCGTTGCTAGGATACGGCCTGCAACAGAGCATCTAAGGAGTAAAGAGCTGTTTCTGAAGGAAGCTCCGAGCAATCACAGATTCAAGTAGCTGCATTTCTTGATCAGGTAGGAGGACAAGTTTGGCGGCCCTCTCCTGGACTAGCCTAGATGACCCAAGCCTAGCGTGGGCGACTAACACGCTAGACCGTGTGCGCGGCGATATCGGGTCCAGCCTGGGCACCTGTGCTGCCAGGCCAGTGGGGAATGCAACCTCTTTATTCTATAAACCTTGCAAACCCGTCCTTCTTGGCTCCTTCGCTAGCAACGTCCCTCTGACTTAGGATGTCCAATCAGCAGGATCAAGCGGAGAGTCGTATATCATCTCACGCCTGAGTCCTCGTCACCATAACAGTACAGAAAGAGATGACTGGTTGTCCAGATCTGGCGTTAGAAACGTGTAGCTTCGAGACTTTTCAGTTTGCAGGAAATTCAGGGCCTCTAGACGTTCCTCACCAGGCACGCTTTTTCCTCCGCGTATGGTCTTCATTTCTTGAACAAAACGTCAACATGCCGGTTCTGTAGAGGGCAAGATTGGTCTCTCACCAACCTTCAGGTGTCTTATTGAATGGCAAGAAATGAAATTATGCACTAGAAATGGAATGGGGGGGGGTTATATACAGTCACCATAACAATTGATTTTATTTTTTTAATATATATTTTATTGATTTATTTGAGAGAGAGAATGGGTGCACCAGGGCCTCCAGCCACTGCAAATGAACTCCAGATGCATTCGCCCCCTTATGCATCTGGCTTATGGTTGGGTACTGGAGGATTGAACAGGGATCCTTTGGCTTTGCAGGCAAAGGCCTTAAGGGCTAAGCCATCTCTCTAGCCCCTAATTCTATTTTTAAATGATAATACTAAAACCTGTCTCAGCCAGGTGGTGGTGCACACCTTTAATCCCAGCAACTCTGGAGGCAGAGGTAGGAGGACTGCGGAGAGCTCGAGACCACCCTTAGACGACATAGTGAATTCTAGGTCAGCTTGAGCTAGATAAGACCCTACCTCAGAAAACAAAAACAAAAAACAAAACAAAACAAAAAAACCTGTTTGAGTAGATCAGACATCAAAATGATCAGAAGTTGATCTTGATGGTGCATGGCTATTATCTCACCACTCTGGAGGGGAGGCAAGAAAATGGTGAGTTCAAGAACAGACAACTATCTAGTGATACTCTGTGCCAAAAGCTCCTTCTCCTCTCCAAATGTTTAAAAGTTCAAATAATGAAAAAATGAACAGCAAACATTCATTCTACCATTCAACCCATTTTCCTCTTCACTACCAGCTCATCTTCCAGGGCTTTCTGAGCATATGCATACTGTAGCTGACCCTGTGACATTGTGCATGCTGGTCTGTGTTTTTAAAAAATATTTACTTATGTAATTATGAGAGAAAACGAGAGAGAGAGAATGGGTGCACCAAGACTTCCAGCCACTGAAAACAAATTCTATACACATGTACCACCTTGTGCATCTGGCTTATGTGGGTCCTGGGGAATCAAACCTAGATCCTTAGGCTTTGCAGGCAAATGCCTTAACCACTAACCCATCTCTCCAGCCTTGGTCTGTGCTTTGGTTTTACAGCCAACAATATCTTGGAATAGTCTCTATATTTCCTGATCTGCCTTACTTCATGTGTGCTTGTATGGCACATGCTTCATTGTGGGAAGGGGTTTCCAAGCACAAGAAACTTGGGAACATAAGGAAAAGATCAATAGGTCACTACCTAACAATCTAAAACTTCAGTACAGTAAAAGACAACATCATGAGAGGCATCATGGGACATGTAACTGAACACACAGCAAAAGCACATTTGTTGAAGCACTACTTTTACTTATAAGAAACTAGAAAACCATTAGGATCATATCTGAATGTAATGTGGCTTAGCCCTGCAGTGAAATTACTATGAAGTGATTGAACAAAAATTAAATTCATATTTTATGTAGAAAAATATTGAGGAACATTAAAATATACTAAGTAAAAATAAGTTGTAAGATAGTATCCAAGTTTTAAAATATGCAAAAACATTGCATATATTTAGAGCTATGGCTATAATTATAGCTACATTCATAGAAAATTTCTGGGAAAGTTACTGACATTGAAATAATAATACTATTAGGGTATTAGCAAAAAGAGGATACTGGGCTGGAGAGATGGGTTAGCTGTCAAGGCGTTTGCCTGCAAAACCAAGCACCCAAGTTCTTTTCCTCAGGACCCATGTAAGCCATATGCACAAGGTAGCCCCTCCCCCTTCTTGCTCCCTCCTTATAAATAAACAAAATATTAAAAAGAGGATATTTTATTCTTTATTTCTTCCCCCACCATTCCATTAGCTTTTTTTCTTGTGAGCACACATTGCTCTCTTAAAACAATAGCAATATAATTAACAATAATTTTTAAACATTAATTCAAACAATTTTAACTGTAGCTATGATGCTGCTGATACTGGTTTTAGCTGGAATTTCATAGCATTTTACCTCTCACTCTCTAATATGTGTGTGTCATCACTTGCAAACTACTTTCAGCAGTGAGAGTTTGTACATATTTATGCATACAAATGGAGGGTGTTAATTGATATAAGTGAAGTGCTAGGAACCAGTATAATTAGCTGCTTATTCCAGACTTGCTTTCCTATGAGGAAATATGGAGGAAAACAATCTAAGACATCAACATTGTCAGTTGGGCATGGTGGCGCACGCCTTTCATCCCAGCACTCAGGAGGCAGAGGTAGGAGGATCACAAGTTTAAGGCCACCCTGAGACTACATAGTGAATTCTAGGTCAGCCTGGGCTAGAGCAAGACCCTACCTCAAAAAGCAAAAAACTAACTAAATAAAATATTGTCAACTAGTAGTAAGGTGAACATCAGCATCATTAGACACACTAGGAAATGGAAGCAGTTCCATCCACAAGGAAGGTGGAAGACTTCTACACATCAATATAACTGTGGTATATTAGTTAGTGACTCTCATTTATTACTGTGTTTATGTCACATGCCTCATGGCCTTAAATATCATTGTTTGGTTTTTTTTTTTTTTTCTAATTAGTAGGACTCAAACCCAGGGCTCCCCACATCCTATGCAAGTGATCTACCACTGAGCTACATGCCCAGCCTTCTTAATTTTTCATTTTGGGGCAGGCTCTTGCTAACTTGCCCAGGTGTGGTAGTTTGAATGGATGCCTCCTAATATATTCAGGAGTTTATTAAAGCTGCGTGGCTGGAAGAGGTGTCACTGTGGGTGGATTCTAGGGTCCAGCCCTAAGGTGTGAGGGTAGATTTGGAGTTCCAGTCTAAAGATATGCAAAGTGCCCGAGCTTAGTCTGGAGTTCCTGAAGTGTGGTGGTGGTTGCTTTTCTCTCTCTTGGTGCAGTGGACCTGTGAAAGTGGGCGGGGGGAGGAGGGGGCAACTTCTCTCATTATGGATCTTCTCCTGAATCTGTAAGCTTCAATAAATCTCTTTCCCCCATAACTGTGCCTCGTTTGGAGGTTCATCCCAGTGACATGAGGCTGTCTGTTATACCAGGCCACCCAGGAACTGGTTCTATAGGCAGTCTTTGAACTTGTAATCCTCCTGTCTTAGCCTTGCCTAAGTAAGTGAGATTAGAAGTATGTGCTATCCAGGCTCAACTCCATCTGTAGATTTCTAAATACCCAATTTCCAGGACACCTTCTCAGAACTCCACACTACCACCTGAAACTGAGTATCCAATAGGGATCTCAAGCTTAGCATGCCCCAAAGTTGGGATCAGCTGCACTTCTAACCTGATCTTCCTGTAGTCCTGCTCATAATAGAACTTTATTCTTCCATTTGCACAGGCTACAAACATTAGTAGTGTCCTGGATTCATCCCTTTATCTCATCGTCACAGAGAGTACATCCCTTTATCTTGGTCTACAGAGAGCTTATCACCAAATGCTTTTACTCTTTAAGTGTATCCAGCATCTCACCACTTCTCTCATCTTCTCTCCTCTTCCTCTGGTCTATGGTAGCTGCAGGAGATTCCAACAGACTCCCAGTTGTTTACTAGCTCTTTACTCCTTAGCTTCCCATAATTTCTTTGACACCTCAACAGTCTGAGTGGCTTTGTTAAGCTGTGAGCTCATTATTTGTTTTCGCTCAAAGCATCCCTCAGAGAGTAGTCCTGATGCTCAGCACTGAAACAGCTCTATCACACTTTCCAAGGCTCAGGGTCCATTGCAGAAGAGATGGCGGAAAGAATGTAAAAATCAAAGGATGGGTAGGACCCCTTACAATGTACTCTTCCTGACACAAAATGGCCTGGATATCTGTGACCTCTCAGTGCCTGGCATTATCTACATAAGACCCTCATAATAGGAGAAAAAGATGATGACATAAAAATAAAAGAGACACTGATTGAGAGGGGGAGGGGATATGATGGAAAGTGGAGTTGTGTAGGGGAAAGTGAGAGGGGAGGGAATTATCATGATTTACTGTCTTTAATTTTGGAAGTTATCAATCATAATAATTTAAAAAGACAGGAGTGAAAAGATTTCCCAGGGTGGCCTGGAACTCACTATGTAGTCCTGGCTGGCCTCAATCTCCCGGGCTAGTACTATAATGTGAGCTGCCATGTATGGTTCATGCCTTGCTTCTCCCCACCACACTCACCTTAGGTTCTTCTTACCCAAATGTTACCTTTCTAACAAAGTCACTACTTCTTTAGCACATTTCTTTTCCTTTCTTTTCTTCTTTCTTCTTTCCATCTTTATTTCATTCTTTCTAATATTTTATTGAGAATTTTCAAGCATTTAACAACTGTAGTTTGATCATACTCCTGTCCTATACCTTTGTTTGTCCTCCTGTAATGGGGTGTCTGGGTCTAGGAAAGTTTTTGAACACCAAACCCTAGGCTTGTTTTTAATTTTTTAAAATTTATTTATTAGAGATGGAGAGACACAGAGAGAGAAGGACAGAGTATGGGCATGCCAGGGCCTCTAGCCACTGCAAATGAACTCCAGATACATGTGCTACCTTGAGCATCTGGCTTATGTGGGACATGGATAATTGAACCTGGGTCCTTAGGCTTTGAAGGCAAGTGCCTTAACTGCTAAGCCATCTCTCCAGCCCTTATTATTATAACTTTTTTTTTTTTTTGTTTTGTTGAGGTAGGGTCTCACTTTAATCCAGGTGGACCTGGAATTCACTATGTAGACTCAGGGTGGCCTTGAACTCACTGCAATTCTCCTATCTCTGCCTCCCAAGTGCTGTCATATCCCTTGACACAGGTGAGTACCTGGTACTCATTCAGGTTTCTATGTCTCACTTAACTCTTTCTTATGCTGTATACCTAATTCATGGACTTAAATAATTACATATGGTTTTATTTCAAATGTTCTATTATATTAGAAATGTTCTCTAGCAGCCAGATATCTCTACTAAGCAAGGGTGATCATAAAATTTATGCTCAAAATGTAAAACCCAGATAGAGCTGTTGTTCCTGACTTGTTTCCAGGTCTAATCTTCTCCTTCGCAATGGCCATAGAAATTCAACCTGGGGGTATCTGCTCTATCCTCCCTTCCTGAATAAGGCTTCTACAGATAGGCTTTCTGTAGTACTGGCTTCTCCTCCTCTGCTCCTACTCTTTCTTCTGGCCTTCACATTCTGAGATGCCCTGGCCCAAGCTTCTAGGCACTGTAACTCTGCTTTCCAAGACCAAGCTCATGGCTAATGCAACTATGTTTGGCCACTTTGAACCATGACCCTCACTTGTTGGTTGGGATATCTGTTTTGAGGGTAGAGGGTTAATGGTCATTAGAGATCTCTGCTCCCACTGATGAGTGCAGAGCTAGAGCAGAGTTTATTCTATCTAGGGCACAGTTATAGAGCTGGCTGGTGCCCTGAAACTTCTAATTATTTGCAATACCGGAAGCAAAAGTACATTAGTTTTATATTCAGGAAAAAGTAATTCAAGAATAAAGGTATTCTTTATTAATTAAGGAAGAGATGGTGTGATATTTTCTATGTATTTGTTAAAAGTACATTGCTCTCCAAATTCTTGGTTTTCAGTTCTTTTTGTCATTTTAGTTTCTGGTTTTTTTTTTTTTTTAACATTAAAAAATTGCTGGGTATGGTGGTGCACACCTTTAATCCCAGCACTTGGAAGGCAGAGGTAAGAGGATTGCCATGAGTTCAAGGCCACCCTGAGACTACATAGTTAATTCGAGGCCGGCCTGGACCAGAGTGAGACCCTACCTTGAAAAACAAAACAAAACAAAACAAAAAAATTACCAATGCTTTAATCTGATGCCTACCATTAGTAATAAAACCAAATGAAAAAAATTGAGGAAATTGTTATATATTATGAACATTATTACTCCAGCATAGAATTTGATATTTGGTATAGAAACTCACATGTATAGTAAATGTGTGTGTTTATTTATTGTTCTAATTTAGGGAAATGTCTGATCAGGAGGAACAGTCACACAACAGAACTGAGTCATCAGAGAGCCATGATGAGGATCATAACATTATCAATATTCCAGTTCCTTCAGAAGAACCTGAAGGGTTCGATGAAATGGACGAGTTGGAAGAGATAGAGCAGCTCACTGAAGCATTGGATGAGCTACTTGACCATAGCATTACAAGTAAAATATCAAAAAGTAATGAAGAACCTAGGGAAGCTACTATGTTCCCTGAAAAATTGATACATCCTTCCGTGCCCAGTCAGATAAGTCCTTCTGCAATAGAGCTGGACTCTGAGACTACAAAGAGTGATGCACTGGCATATCTGAGTAAAGTCCAGACTTTAAAGGACACTTTGCAAGCCTCAGTGAAAGATTCTTTGGCAACAGGTATGAGCTACAGAAGATGGGATAACTTATTTCTCTATTTCAAGGAATTGTTGCTTTTTCTTATTTGTTTATTTATATGGGAAGATTTTATATTTGATTCTATGTTCCCTTTCCCTCAAGGCTCTTAGAGTTATACCACTTGAATCTATGCACTATGCATGACAGCTTCTCTATTCGACTCTGTCCATTATTATTTTATTTATTTAAGAGAAAGAGAGGGCAGGGGGAGAGAGAATGGGCACACCAGGGCCTCCAGCCACTACAAACAAACTCCAGATACTTGTGCCACCTTGTGCATATGGCTTACATGGATACTGGGGAATCGAACATCAAACCAGGGTCCTTAGGCTTCGCAGGCAAGCTTTTAACCACTGATCCATCTCTCTAGCCCTTTAAAGTTTTTTATATTCATTATTCTTTAATTTTAGTGAGTGTTATTACATTTTTAACTCTCTCTCATACACACACACACACACACACACACACACACAAATATACACACACCAGCATATAATGTTTAGGGACTTTGGAAAATCGTAGACAAATTCTGAGTCTGATTTGAAGGCATTATTTTGCCTGGTGATTTGTAATTAATTGTTGGACACAACTAGAAAGAGTTGGACAGGAAATTGAATCCCGATTTCCTACTTTCACATTTAGTATTCCCTTACATACATGCTGCTTGTATGTATTTTTGTGGTCTGCCTCATATTAACCTTATCATTGTTGGCTTTCATTGCATGTTAGCTTTAGAGACTTTCACAAAACAATGGATAGCATATTGAAGCTATCATTATGTCATTGGTACCAGAGCAAAAGGCCTAAGCAACCAGGTGTTTAGACAGAAAGCTGCCAACCAAATGAACTTTTTCCCTAGCCATGAGGTTTGAGAGAGTTTCCACCCATAGGATAAAGAACATGGAACATGATTTAACAGCGATACTAATAACAACTTAAATTTGGTAAAATGCAGCTTTTAATGTAATAGAATTAGTTCACTCATGCATGGTGTGCCCACAGGTGAGGAATGAAAAGGAGAAAGGAGAGAACACTAAGCCAGACCCCAGAACTGAGTAGCTCTCAGACTAGTTACTCAGTGTCCATTGAGGTGCCATGATGGATATTCTGTAATTCCCTGACAATGTAACTTATACTAAAACTATGGTGATTTAAAAATAATTGCATTGACCCTGTATTTCTTGAGTTTCACAAATCACATAATGTACTTCCCTATCTTTCAGAAGTCAGTACTATAAAAATTTTAAAATATACTGATTATAGCTCTGTGTGTCATAGAAATAATTAGTCATATAATAACTTAATGTCTATTTAATTCTCTTTAATATGGATGAGGTTCTCTTTGTTTTTATAGGCCCCTGATTAAACAATAATGAGCATAAAGAACTGCATATTACTAATACCCAGTTTCATTTGTCATGGGATTATTGATTTTAGATTTATTAAAAACTGTTATATCTGGCTTCTAGAAATGTACATTTTTTGGCCTGATGTATATAATTTATACTCCATCTTACTTATTATACTTTCTAGTAAAATTTAAATCTATAGATGTAAAAAACATTTAAATTAATCAGTTTTAATATTTTTCCTTAACATTTCTGAACATATATACATCATATGAAGACAGCTGTTTTGACATGGAAGCATCTTAATTTCCTATTTTGTAGAATTGAGTGTGAACTATACAATGTTGATATTTGTGAAAAGTATTTATACTGTGAAGTGAGTGGGCCATACAATTCACTTTTTTTGAAAAGTACTTACACATTTCAAAATTTTGGCGCAATCTTCCTTCTCAAAGTTTTCCTTGCCTTTACTCATTGCACAAAGTGCTTAATTTTCTGACATGCTTCCTATGCCTATATCTAAATAAATATATATCAGGTGCTCAACATTGATGAAAATTTGAGATTATAGATTAATATTCAGAGCAAAAGTTTGCAGCTCAATGTTGGTCACTTCCCTGTCTGTTTGTAACATGTGATTAAAACTTGGCCCATAACCTGCAACTGCTCTTAATGTACAGGTTGCTGACCTTGCTATATTTGACTATACATTCTTTTTTGTTTTTGTTGTTTTCTATAGTTAAAGTTGTACTTTTTCCTGTGGCTCAGGAAATCATAATGCCTTTTAAGGTCAATGTTATGTTGAGATACCTCAAGGAGCACTTCGCACAACTGTTAGGCATCCCAAGTTACGTGCTGCAGATAATGCATTCAGGTAAGTTCAAAGGCTGACAAATTTATAATGATTTTTCTTTTTCTTTCTTTTTTTTTTTTTTTTTTTTTAATGAGGGAGAGAGAGATTGATAGAGAGAATTGGTGTGCTAGGGTCTCCAACCACTGCAACTGAACTCCATTCACATCTGTCACCTTGTGCGTATGTACACCCTTGTGAGCTATCATTGCCTTGTGCGTGTGGCTTATGTGGGACATGGAGAGTCAAACATGGGTCCTTTGCAGACAAAAGCCTTAACCACTAAGCCATCTCTCCAGCCCTGGCTTTTTTAGTTTTAACAAACAATCAAAGCTCTTTGATTTCTTAAGCTATACATCCTTTTTTTTTTTTTTTTTTTTTTTTTTTTTTCGAGGTGGGTTCTCACAGTAGCTCAGGCTGACCTAGAATTCACTGTGTAGTCTCAATTCACTGTGTAGTCTCAAGTTGGCCTCAAACTCATGGTGATCTTCCTACCTCTGCCTCTCGAGTGCTGGGATTAAAGGGGTGCGCCACCACACCCAGTGGTATACATCTTTTAATATATATATATATATTTTTGAGAGAGAAAGAGGCAGAGATAGAGAGAGAGAGAGAGAGAGAGAGAGAGAGAGAGAGAGAGAATGGGTGCGCCAGGGTATACAGCCACATGCAAACTCCAGATGAATGTGCCCCCTTGTGCATCTGGCTTATGTGGGTCCTGGAGAATTGAACCAGGATCCCTTGCAGGCAAATGCCTTAGCCACTAAGCCATCTCTCCAACCTTAAGCTATACATCTTAATATTTATACTATTCTAGAATTGTTTCATGGTTATATGTTCATTATTTCATATATTTATTTTGAAGATATGTTTTGTTGTAGATACTTTTGTTACAACATAAGAAATAGGAACAAGATTCCTGTTGTCAAGTTGTTTACAGACTAGTATGGAAGAATTGCATGCAACTACTGTCATATAACATGAAAATGTCTTAGTGGAAAGAGGCACAAAACCATAAGATTAGAGAGCTGCCCAGGAGGTTGTAGATTTCAGCTAATAAAGATGACAGTGCTTGGGATAAGTTCCAAAGAGGTGAGAAAACCTAGAGCTTTGGGAGTAAGTTTGAAATTCTGAGTGGATGGGAGGAGGAGATGAGATTGAAAAATTAGATGGTGAAAGAGAACATATAGAAAATAACTAGAGCTGGCTTCTACACATTATGGTCATTGTCATGAAGTCAGGCTTAATTGCATTGTGTGGATGGTGATGAGAAGCTTCACTGAGTTGTTTCAGCTTTGTGTCATAAATGGATACAGTCTTTGTAACTGTGATCATCAACCGGGCTGGCATAACTTGTTTCTTTAGAGCATGTGTGAACACATCCTAATATTTGCATTTTAAAAATAATGATATTGACTTTCAAAGATATAAAAAGGTTCCAGAGAAAAATTCATTTTCAAAAGTTTTTAAAATAATATGGTAGTTATGAGCTCCAAAAGTTAAGATGCATTCAAAGAAGTGATTAAATCTTGACTAGTGAAATAAAGCTAAAGTTCCAACAATGATTAATGTTAATAATGGTGATGATCATAGTGGTTGATAGATTGTGCTGTTACTATGTATTAGAACTTCTATAAAATATTTTTCCTACATTATAATTTAATCTGTATAATAATTCTTTGAGAGGAATATTATTATTGCTCCCTTTTTATTGATATATGGGAACTAAAACTTGGAGAATTTCTGTAAGGTCACAGGACTGAAAACTATCAGAGTCTAAACTGTAAAGACTTCAAAGAGTAAGCACTTAGAGACTGAGGTATCTGAACGGTACTGCTTAAAGACCTCTCTGTCCTTGGTGCTTTATGACCACTCTTCTTTATAAGTACCAGCTATGATTTCTGGGTACCAAGTGTATGTCAGCATCCATAAAAGGCAATGCTAGATTTACCAACAACCCTGAAAGAGAGGAGCTTTCTTTCTGAACTGAAGTTTGGTGGGCTTGTGCTCACTCTAGAAACAACAGAGGAACAAAAAGAGTTCTAGGAACCTACATTTATTCTCGATGGCTATTGGAATAATTATTCACTGTGGTGGTTTGAATCAGACGGTCCCCCATGAACTCATGTGTTCTGCATGCTTGGTCCCCAGCTGATGGCAATTTGGGAAGTAGTTCCTTGTTGGAGGAGGTGTGTTATTAGTGGTAGGCTTTAGGGTGTTATAGCCAGCTCCCCATCATTAGAGTTGGGCTCAGTCTCCTGCTTCTGTTTTCCACCTGTTGGGGCAGAGGTGATGTGCAGCTTCTGCTCATGCCATGACAGTATGCTTTTCCTGCCACCATGAAGCTTCCCCTCTAGACTGTAAGCAAAACAAATGAAAAAAAAAAAATAACCAACTTTCCTCCCATTAGCTGCTTTTGTTCAGGTACTTTATCCCAGCAGCTAGAAGCGAAGTACAACACTCACCTAAAGGCATAGGATGGCACATATATTTCTTTTACAATTCTGGAGACCCGAAATCCTGCATCGGTTTCACTGGGATCAGTTAAGTAGCCAGCAGAGCTGCTTTCTGTCTGTGGGCTCAATATCCTTGCTTCTCCAACTTCTAGAACATCATGTCTAGTGTTCAGTGTCCCCTTGGTCCCTTTGTTCATCCTCTAAGACGCAGAGTAACATATTCATATAGCTCTCATGTTGCTTCTGTCATATGGCCTTTCAATCTGAGTCAAATCTCTCCTCCTTCCTTTAATGAGGGCAGGTGTTGATACAGGTTCCAACCTGACAGGATAATCTTAATCTTTAAAGGTAAACTTCCTTCATCAAATCTGCAGTCAATGTTGCTAAATAAAATAACAGGATATGGACATCTTTTAGGACCATCATTCAACCTATTACAATACTATATGACAGACATGTCTTGTTTTAATTGAGAATTTAGGTTCTGAAATTAACCTATACAGATCTTAGAATATGCTGTCTTGAACAAAGCCAAAATAGATCAATGGTATTTGTTACATTTCTGACCATGAGAATGGCTTTTGTTACAATAAATCTCCTAATTATAATTAAGGGCTATCATACATTGGAAGACTGATATGAAGCCAGGCGTGGTGGCACATGCCTTTAATCCCAGCACTCAGGATGCAGAGGTAGGAGGATTACCATAAGTTCAAGGTTACCCTGAGACTACATAGTGAATTCCAGAACAGCCTGGGCTAGAGTGAGACCCTACCACGAAAAACAAAACAACAACAACAACAACAACAAAAAACCTGATAAGAACTCTATCCATGAAGTTTCCGTGACACAAAAGAGCATCCAGCAAAGTGCTTGAATCAGCTTATTTATTTATCATGCCAATGGCATGCAGAGCAGGGAAAGGAGTAGAAGTTGAAGTAGTATAACAAAAAAATGAAATGGAGTAATGATTGCTTTTTCTCCTTAAATATTAATGTATATTCAGGTTTTCTTTTCAGTGTATGTGTTTGTGGTATATTACCATGTGCTTACAGGTTTATATGTATGAGGGCATGTGTTAGTGCATGCAGGTACATGTGAACCTATGTGCTCATGCTTTTGTAGATCAAAAGTAGATACCAGGGATATTCCTCAGTTGCTCTCCACCTGATTCTTTAAGACAGGGTTTCCCATGATTTGGTTAAACTCACAGATTTGGTTAGACTAGGCAACCAGTGAGCCCCAGGAATTCCCTGTTTCCACTTTACCCATGCACCACATCTTGGATTTTTACCCATGTTCTGGGGATATAATACTCTGGTTCTCTTGTTTGCATGGCAAGAATATTACTATCTGAGCCATCTCCCTAGCACTTTCTTTCTTTCTTAGTTTAAGGCAGCATGTTATACTGTAGCCCAGGCTTAGAACTCATTGTGGTGCTCAGGATGGCCTTTTGAGTCAATCCTTCTGTCTCATCCTACCAAATACTGGGATTACAAGCATGAAACACTACTACTGGCTTTAACTTTTTGATTAATAATTAATATTGTATTGTATAAGGTACCACATGATATGTCAACATATAAATACAATTTTTATGCTATTTATTTAGTTATTATTATTAACAGCATGTTTTGTATGGGCACACCATGTGTTGGTACTCTCTTTTCCTTTGTTCCTGCCCCATTCTGCTGGGGACCATGTATAAAATCTATAAAATACTGATCCAATCAGGATAACTTAAGTTTCCTTCTTCTTATCATTATTTTGTGTTTGGAGAGTTTGTATTCTTTTTAAATTATTTATAACATATCTAGTACCTTATTTTGAATTACATCCACTCTCTTGTATGCATGATGTTAGTAATATTACAAATAACATCAGAATTTTAATGATAGCTGTACTAATAAATACTTTATTTTTCCATTCTGTTAAAATGAGAATACCTAATTAACCATTGTATATCATAGTGACTATAGTTAATATAACATATTGTATATTTAAAAATTGATAAGAAAGAAAATTGTAAATATTCTTCAGAGAAAAATAAGAATGTGAGGTTATTGACTTGTGAATTATCTTGATTTACCCATTTCACAATGTCTACACATATAGAAACATCATGTTGCACATCTGAAATGTACATAGTTTTCTCAATTTAAAACAAGAAAGATTTATCATACAATGACTTGATACTTTCATTTTCTTAGGAATAATTCTTGGAAATAATGAATCTCTAATGCAACATGGAGTTAGACCACATGAAATAGTACAATTGGAAATCTTTTCCATGAATCAGGATCTATATCCAATCAAAAGAATAGAGGGATTAAGTGTTGGTTCCCGAATCATAACTGTGATCGTTCAAACTGGTGAGCTATTTGGTGTCTTTTGATATAGCATTTTAGAGTCCTCTGGTAGGCAGACATTCATTTAGCATTCGTTTTCATCTCCTTAGGTATTGAGCACTGCCAGGAGGTAGCTGTTGAGATAATAAAATCTGACTTTCACAAGCCATTTCTTGGTGGATTTAGACATAAAATAACAGGAGTAGAATATCACAATGCTGGAACTCAAACTGTACCCAAGAAGATTCCTGATAAACCCAATATATTTTCTAGGGACACCCAGGTATTATTTTTAGTTTTTCTATCTAGGTGTCTAAAGCTATAGAATCAGCAGTTCCATAATATATGACTTATCAGATTAATTTTTTTCTAATGACAATTAAAATAGTAAAATAATAGCCTGAGTATGTTGAAAATTTTTTCTTCACTTATAGACATATGCAGTGAATGCTAATTTAAATTTTTGTTTTCATTTTAGACAGTTTTTGAGAGAAAAAAGTTGCAACAAACTACAAATACAACATCCACTCAAATGAATAAAATTGGTGTTTATGTGTCAAATATGACAGATAAACTGGTAAAACCAGGAATATACTTCACAGCTGAAGCATACCATACTCAAAGGTTAAAGGCGGTAAGATAGCTTTCCTGGAGGACAAATACTGAAAACTATGTAAGATGTAAAAGTAGTATAAGCTGGTTGTTATGTGTGTGTCTGTGTATATTTTCCCAAGCCATGGCACCTTGAGACAGAATCTCCACGAGTATGGGTCACATGTGACTGCTATTAAAGGGCAATTGTTTTCTCTAGTACCTCTCCGTATAAATCAGAGTCATAAATGTTGCTAATCTTCCCCTTTTTCTTATGGGATCCCAGGTGTTTTGTGTGTTGCCTTTGGCCCCTTTCAACTTAATTGTCTCTTGAAAGCAGCATATAGATGAATCAAGCATCTAGCATCCTTTTGTTGTGAGTAAAAATGACCCAAAAGCAACGATTTGGTGAAATACTTTATATGTTTCAAGTGACAGGAAATTTGAAGTGAGACTGTTGTTCTAGACTAATCAGCTCAAGATCTTGAGAAATAAACGTGGAAAACAAAAATGTCAAGTTCATTAACTGCAAGCTCTGAAGGAGACTGCTCTAGAGTGAGTGACCTGGGGCTAGCTTGGAACCCGCTTCATTAGCACTAGCCATGGCAGCCTGACGAAGTTTTTCGTGTTTAATATAAACTAGTGAAAAGATGGGGTTACTAACAGAACCTGAGCAGAGGTAGAATTTAGATGAAATTAAGCTATCTACTGGTATTTTCAATGTACAACAAGGATGTGTGTAAATGGGCCAGCATTGAGATCTACACTGTGAAGTGGACAAGGGACCGGTTTCCTGAAGAACAAAGTCAAAAGGGTTGTGAATGCTGCCTCATCTCTGAAGTTCAAGACCTCAGCTGAAAATCAAGGCTGCTTTTCTCTGTCAAAGTGACTTAGATCCTCTAGGCAAGAGTGGAATGTTTCATTCTTACTGATCTAATTTCAAACAGCAAAGTTTCTGATTTTGGAGAACAAAGTTTCTCAGGGAGTAAGAAAACAGTAGTTACTCAAAGAAAAGGGCTGCTGGGACATTTTACAGCTGCAGAGTGTCATCGGGCGAATTTTTGTGTCTTGTTATAGTTAATTTGATTGGTGCCACTTAGTCCAGGCAGACAGCCTTTCTTTGCTTGCTTGTTTCTCAGTCCAAACTAACTTTTACTTTCCTGTTGTTTTGGAATTGGATGGTGGCTTCATGGTATCGTTAGGAACCTAAACTCCCCATTCATTTCCACTGTGTTAATCGCATCGAACCTGGATTCTTTGGCTTTGCAGGCAAGAAAGAGCCTTATCCACTAAGCCATCTTTCCAGTACTGTTTTGTTTTTTTTTTTAATTAAACAGTCTGTAGTAAGTCTTCCAGAGATAATGCATGGGAAGTAAGCTATATCAGTCTTCACTGAATTAACTTCATATGAGGGTTTTAGTTTGAGTGGGTTTAGAAGTTTTATGTTCCAGCATAATTTTTAGGATTCTTTTCCTTTCAACTCTTAAAGCTGCATTTGACTAAAAGTCAGATATCAATTTGATTATTATTTATTTTTTTCTTTTCAAAGAACTTCTTCTTTGAAAGGTATTCTGCAGTATTAATGCAGTGTGCCTGAGGCTTGGTAATAGTCCCTTTCAATCTGAGAACCCTTGTCTTCCATATGTATTTTGTATAATTTCTATACTCAAATTTCCTAATTTGTTCTGAAAGTTGAAAAATGTCTGGAGTTGAATTTCATGTCTCTTATTTTTCCTTCATTCTTTATGATCTTCATGAGTTTTTAAAAATTTTATTTATTTATTTGTACATCAGTGTATAAGGGTATGTGTCATGCCAGGGCCTCTTGCTGCTGTAAATAAGCACTATATACTTATGCCTCTTTCTGTGTGGCTTAAGTGGGTGCCTTAGGGGCTGAACCCAGGCTGGTAGGCTTTACAAACAAGCACCTTATCTCCTGAGCCTTCTTCCCAGCTCGCATGAGCTCTTCTTCTAGGTTCTAAAAGATTTGCTTACCTGAGGTTTTGCTTAGCAATTAATCCATTCTGCAGATCAGATAGGAACAAACTACAAGGTCTCTGCTAACATTCAATTTTACACTTTTCCTATCCCCTTCTGTGAATCAGTGAGGCCATGTAACAAGGCTCTGGATAGTAAGACAGAGCTCTGGATAATCATGCTAAGCACTCCCATGCACGGCTGGGAGAATGTTCTTGCTTCCTTTTCTGGCTTTCAGTGGCTAAAGGGTGATGAGCAGTAGGCCAGCATACAAACAAGAAGCAGTTTGCTAACTGTGGCAGATCATTCCTACCCTCAAACTGCTGGCCAGCTGATGGTTTAATAGGTGAGAGGGAAAAAATTCTGTATTATTTAAGCAACTGTGTTTTGGTGTCTTATATATATAAGGTTAACATATTTGAAAGCTCCCAAACTAGTACACATTCTATTTTTTTATGATTTCAAACTTAAATCTTTGCCAGTCCTTATATCGATTGTTAATATTTTTGTTTTACTGATATCCTTTCCTTTTATTATAAATGTGTGACCTATGTCTCGTCTGGTCTGGTTTTATCTTACTTCACAGTAAAGGGGTTCTGACCCCTCAGCCTCAGAGCCCAGTGGAAGGCTTGGGATTATACAAGATCTGTGCTCCCCGCCAGCTTCTGTTGTAGGAGCTCGGGAGCACCTGACAATGAGCATTGCTGGAAAATTTCTAGCTGCTCTTGATGTTGATAGTCTGACGCTATATTTTTAAAGTTTTTAATGTTTGATACTTTTATGCATATATGTAGTTTATTTTCATGTTATTACCCCTACTTACCCTCTCCTATTTCCTCTCCCATTAATACCCTTCTTCTCCGTCATTAACTCCCATCTTACTTTCATGTCCTGGTATTTTTTTTTTGAACTGAGTTAAATTAGCATCACTTGCATGGGCATGTGTGCGAGTTATTTACTGGAGGATGGGCAAGTTACCAGTAGCTATACCATTAAGAATATCCCCGCCCCATCTCCCAGCAACTATTAGCTGCCATTAGCTATTCTGGGAGGTAGGATTTTATGAGCCCTGTCCCCATCCATGATGAAATGTTGACAGGCTCAATGTTATGTCAGAACCACAGCTCTTATAAGTCCATGACTGTAACAGCCATCTTGTATATAATTCTATCAACGTAGAAGCTGTTTTGTTTTGAGTGAAGGACTTTTTCTTTTGTTGGCTTCTCTCAAATATTTGCTTATTTCGGGGGTGTGCTCAAAGGAAATTTAAGGTCTGTCATGTATAATATGCGAGAAGGATACTGGCCAGTTTGACCAGTAGTTTCTGGGTGTGATGTTAGCTTTCTGGATGTTGCAGTTATCTTCACATTGCTAGCACAAAGCACCTGACTGACAGCCTCTTGTGGGAGGAAAAGCTTTAATATGGCTTTGAGACTCAAGGGGAAAATATGATGAAGCGGAAAACATGGCATGATCAGAAGCTGGATAACAGCAGCAGGAGAGCGTGACTGACACTGGCAAGAGGGAAGCTGGCTATAACATCCATAAGCTTGCTTCCCACAACACACCTCCACCAGTAAGGCTCCCATTCTCAAATTGCTATCAGCTGGGGTCCTAATGTTCAGAACACATAAATTTGTGGGAGACACCTAATCCGAACCACCACACTGGGGAAAGAACTTCTACTTACCATCAGCAGTACTGGCCTTCCTTGACACTAAGCACCCCTGCCCCTTGCCTAGGGACCAGTCTTTTGGCTGTTGCTTTCTTGCAGTGTGATGGAGAGTACTGCTCCCTTGGCATTTTTCTAGTAGCTGCCTCATTGGGTGGTCTTGTCTCAGACACCCTCCAGTCTGGGGCACGTAGCAGTGCCACAGGACTGTGTGCTTCTGGCTTTCCTCTCCAAGACTATCCATTTCTTCTTCCAGCCATTCCATCTGTGCCTTTTCTTAAAGGGATTCTGTTTCTACGGAAGACTCCATTAGTTTGATCTAATTATTGATTTCTGCTTTTTGTATTTTTTTTCTGTTATTATCAGGCATTATGACAAGAAAGAAGAATACCCTATCTTCACTTGAAAATTCTTTTAAAAGATTTTTATTTGTGTGTGTGTGTGCTCATTTGCCATAGTGTACATGTGGAGGTCAGAGGACAACTTTGAGATGCCTGGACAAAATTTTCTTTGAGGCAGTCTCTTGCAACTGCAAATGAAAGAATTGCCAGACTGCAAACAAACATTAGGCTAGCTGGACCTTGAGCTTCTAATTCTCCTAACTCCCTGGGATCACAGATTCATGTGCCACTTTGCATCTAGCTTTATGTGGGTGCTGGAGAGTTGAACCTGGCCTGCTAAGCTTTGCAAGCAAGTGCCTTTAACTGCTGAGCCCTTTCCCCAGTATCTTCTCCCCATATTTATGTATGAGTTTAGTAAACAACACTGACTCTGTCAACTGTATCATGAACTTTTCAAGAGTTTAATATTATGCCATATTTCCAATATACTTATAGTTCATGTAAAGACACTTGCTTATCTGTGTCTCTCTTTTATTTAATCTTGTCTTTGATAGTCTCCAAATGTACCATACACTTGGCTATATGTTTAGAACATACAAATTTGTTTTAAACAAGTACCTAAGCCAGTAGAAATGAAGATAAGGTACAGATAGTTTGACAACTTGTATCATTTCATGAGGACTTGTACTGGTCTGGGACTAAGTGCTTTCTAGGCATAGTATTTACAGAGTACTAAAACACAGAGAGTGAGTAATTTACCCAGCAGACAATTAGTGAATAGCACAGGGAAGATTCAAACTAAGTTGGATTCCAGAGTCTTTTTCATTGTACAAATAGCCTTCTACTGGCATGTATTGCTAGATTACAAAGTCAAAACACAGGGCTGTGTGTTATTTTGTGTTATTATGTCTAAGAATTTCTCACATAAAACGAAAACTAGACTGTTAGTACTGTTTTATTGCTGCTGAATTGAAGCTGAAATAATCACCGTTGTCTTTATGTCCTATCAATAAGTCAACGACACTTTTTTTATTTCCTTTTTATTTAAACAAAGGTGCTGGTAATACAGACTCACTACAGAAGGTGGCATGCTAAACGCTATGTAGATCAGTTAAAGCACCAGAAAAAATTGAGGTTAGAGTGGGAAGCAGAGGAAGAACTGAGGAAGATCAGAGAAAAAGAAGAATGGATTCAATTGGACTATTACCGGAGGCACAACCCTAAAAAAAATGAAGACTTTGAACTTCTTTACAATGCCCTAGAACGTGAGTTTTAAATAGTCTTTGCATAAAATAGTAATTTTAAAATGCTTATTAATAAGAAAAACAATTTTACTAGGGACAAAAGAAAGATACCATTATCTTAGGGAGCTGCCCTGAGAATCTGGGTTAGAGAACTTAAAAAAAATCAATGAGGTCTTATCTTTGAGATGTAAATTAAGGCTGCACTGAAGTTGGAAGTGCTTCTATGTTAACAATTAATAAGTGTATATCTGCCTACATGAATTATGCAGTCTCAGGATATTATTTTACTTGATTATCATCCATGGAAAGAGTAAAAGTATGGTCTCACCTGGTTTTTCTGATGTTTTGGGGCAGCCTATGAGGAGATTCTTGACAATATCTTTTAAATCACCTTTATTAATAATAATAATAAATAATGGAGATAAATTTTCCTTATGGGATGTATGTCATTCATGGATAAATGAAAAGCTTTAGTGGCTTGAACAAGTCAAAAACTCTACTCAGAGCAATAGACACACTATTCCTCTTCTTATATCTCTTTCTCCATTGTCAATTTTCCAATATCAGCATACATGGCATAAACTCAACTTTTGCAACTTACAACAGAACTTGGATAGTCTGTGCTTACCTCAGGGTCCTGACCCTACCCCAAGCTTTTCATTTGTATGTTTATCAGTAGTTAAACCACATGTTCAACAAATATTGGTAAAGTGAAAGAGTGAAGGAAGGAAAGAAACCCAGAAAGGTAAGGCACACAGCTGTCTCCAGTCCTGCATTGCTACCAGAGCACATGGAAGTGACTTCAGGAACACACGAAGTGTTTCTCATACCGCAGGTCCAAGAGTGGAGAAATTGAGCTTTGGTGACCACCCAGAATTTTAAAAATTCAAACAGCCTCAATTTTGCCAACTTTTTTTTCATTGCACAAGCTCTTTTATACAGTGAAATCAATCATTGGTTCCTCTATAGTTATTTATAACATTAAGCAATTTTAAGGGTAATTTTATTTCTATACATATTTCTGTGGATATCATATGTTCTACTAATAAAGTTACATAAAGTAATGATATCCTGTCTAAATATGTTTTTAGGTGTCTGATGTGGTAATGATATACTTAGCTCAGGATAACCAACCATATTAGTCACTTTATCTCTCTCTCTTTTTATTGACAACTTCTATACTTACAGACAATAAACCATGATATTTCCCTCCCCTCCCTCCATTCCCCTTCAGAACTCCATTCTCCATCATATCTCCTCCCTCTCTCCATTAGTCTCTCTTTTAATTTGATATCATTATCTTTTTCTCCTATTATGAGGGTCTTGTGAAGATATTGCTAGGCACTGCAAGGTCATGGGTATTGAGGCCAATTTCTGTCTGGACAGTTGCATTGTAAGGAGTCATACCCTTCCTTTGTCTCTTACCTTCTTTCTGTCCCCTTTTCCACAATGGACCCTGAGCCTTGGAGGGTGTGACAGAGATGTTTCGGTGCTGGACACTCTTCTGTCCCTTCTTCTCAGTGCTATGTTGCCTTTTGGGTCATCCCAGTGGTCATTGCCATCTGAAAAGAGAAGCTTCTCTTACCAGAAGTGAGAGTAGCATTAATATGTGAATATGAATATTAAATGTAGTGTTTTCAGGGTAGTTTGGTGGGAATAATATATACATTTAGCCAGATAAGAGCAGGCTTTATACCCCTAAGGCTCATGACCTCCTCTGCCATAGACTTTTGATTAGTTTTTTCAGTACTAGCCATGTATTCCCTCCCATAGAGAGGGCCTTCAGTCCAATTAGGGAGTAGTTGGTTTCCCCAAGAGCAGATATGCCACTATTGCACCCGTTTGGACATTGGGCCTGTCTGGCCAAACTTGAATTTTCCATTGTCCACTGTTTTTTGTTTTTTTGTTTTTCACCTCTGATGACTTCTGTCTCAGTCTGGCCTTGATACAGCTGCATGCAGTGCAGCTTTTTTATGCTTGATTAGTTGGCTGGTCTAAAATTTATCTCTTACTTGTATCTTACTTTTTTTTTTTTTTTTTGTTTTGCCCATTTTTTTTTTTTTCAAGGTAGGGTCTTACTCTAGCCCAGGATGACCTGGAATTCACTATATAGTCTCAGTCTGGCCTTGAACTCAGCAGCGATCCTCCTACCTCTGCCTCCAGAGTGCTGGAATTAAAGGTGTGCACCACCACGCCTGGCTACTTTTATGTCTTTGATTACACACAACATTGAATAACTTTAAAAAAGTTCTAATTTAACATAGCAGTATTTGAGGTCACTTAAAACATTTTATCTTTTACTTGTATATGCTTACTCCATTTATTTATTTATTTCACTTTTCAGGTTGTATATGACCCTTCCCCAGTGCCCATTTCCCTACTGGCCCTCCTCAGTAGGGTTACTGGTGTTCCATTAAGAGGCTAGGCATTCTTGATGGGTGGGGATCTGTTGACTTGATGTCTTGCATTGCTTGTTCTACATTGAGGTTTGCCCATCTCTAGTTTGCCCTCTTGTATTGAGAATGAGGTACTTGTTCCTCTTGAGGCCTTTAGGTTATGTCACCATGCCAGCTTTGGTTAATGGGGGTGTGCAGAGGTTGTCGACCCACTTGCTTGCCTTGGGTGACCTAGGCACTGAGTGGGGTCCTCCTTGTGTTACCTCCAGGTGGGTCAGGGTGTGGTCCTGGCTTGCTTGTCTGGCTTGCTGTTTCGGCCCTGCTCTGTTCTCCCAGTGTTATTTACTGCCTAAGGACTTTGGAGTGTGAGCCACACAGGGGTGCTGTGGGGCACAGTGCTGATGCCCCAGGCCTGACAGGCAGGGTGCTATAAATTGAGGCACTGGGGATATATTTTGTTAACAGTTACCACTATGCGGGTAAGGGAGCCCACTAGCTCACCTGAGGATGGCTTTCTGTCCTGCCGCACAGCAAGCCCTTTCTGTGAAATGAGCTCCTAGAGAATGTGGGCACTAGGACTCCAGCCACAGGCTTGGCAGTTGGATATTCCACTCTAATGTGCTGTCTCCAAGCTCAGAGAAGTTGTTGTGACCTCCGTAGTGGGGTCCCAAACACACATGCAATCATCACTTCCTCATCCACCCTGGGCAAGGCCCCAAACATGCTAGCAGTCTTCCCCAGGTCCAAGCACACAGAACCTCACAAATACGCTGGCACATCTTACTGGGTGAGAACTCACAGGTCCCAAACAAGTTGGCACACCTTACTAGTCTGAGTTGCACAAACCCCAAACATGCCAGGCCCTTATCCAATGCAAGTGCACCCATTTACTCCTTTAATGGAGTCATTGGCCATTGAGAATTCTGTTTGGTTTACCTTAAACTTCTGTTTCTCTGTTTTTGGTTAGATAACCATGGGTGAGTCTTAAGTTCAAAAGGGAGCATTGTTAGCTAGATATCCTAAAATCCAATCTTGTTGACAAGCATAAAACTAACATCCTATTACACAGGATTCTATGAAAATAATAGTTAAAATGCATTTATGAATTAGCTAGAAGTTGCTATTGCTATATTTGTTTGGTTAACAGATAACTGTGCAAAATAAAAGAAAATTTTAAGTTCTGTCTTTTTTGTTTGTCATTAGTGTTAACTAGAACACCAATAATTACTCTCTTCTCCTAAGTCCCAGTTTTTCTATCTCTGGTAAGGATTAAATAACTTCAGTCACATCTAATTCAGAAGGTTTAATAAAGGGCCAATAAAAACATTCCATGGGGGGTGTGGAGAGATGACTTAGTGGTTAAGCGCTTGTCTATGAAGCCTAAGGACCCTGGTTCAAGGCTCGAGTCCCCAGGACCCATGTAAGCCAGATACACAAAATGGCGCATGCATCTGGAGTTTGTTTGCAGTGGCTGGAGGCCCTTGAGTGCCCATTCTCACTCCATCTATCTGCCTCTTTCTCTGTCTGTCTGTTGCTCTCAAATAAATAAATAAATAAATAATAAACTAAAAAAATTAAAAAATAAAAAAACCATTCCATTAGGGCTGGAGAGATGGGTGTTGTTAAAGGTGCTTACTTGCAAAGCTTGACGGCTGAGGTTCAGCTCCCCAGTACCACATAAAGCCAGATGAATGAAGTGGTGCATGTGTCTGTAGTTCATTTGCTGTGGGCAGGAGGCCCTGGTGTGCCCATTCTCTCTCTTTATCTGCCTCTTTAATCTCTGTCTCTCTCACTCTCAAATAAATAAATAAAAATATTTAAAAATTCCATCTATGTAAAATATAAAAGGTACCAAGATATATACATATGTGAATTACTACTTTATAATAAATGATTTCACATAGCATTTCTAACTTCTTTGTTAAAGTAGGTTTTATTTATGTCTGCATCTGAATTTTATTGAGAAAAACAAATAAAAAATAGAAATTTCTATAGCAGAAACTTTTGTTTTTATTCCAATCCTAAAATTATGAATTAAAAACCCTTGAGATGATAATTATTTGTGTGTAAAGTGATGTGTGTGTGTGTGTGTGTGTGTGTGTGCAAATGAATACACCTGTGGATAAGTGCAGAGGCCAGAAGCAAATATTATCTTTCATCTATAGCTTAACCACAAATTCTCTAAATGCAGAACTGTGTTTTTGAATATTAAATTAAATTAATTAATTTTGAGAGAGAGGGGCATATGGGGGTGGGAGGGGGAGAATAGCACTCCAGGGCCTCCAGCCACTGCAAATGAACTCCAGATGCATGGACCATCTTGTGCATCTGGTTTAGGTGGGTCCTGGGGAGTCAAACCTGCGTCCTTTGGCTTTATAGGCAAGCCCCTTATCCACTACACCATCTCTCCTGCTCCAGAACTATGTTTTTCCTTAGCCGGAGTGATTCTCTGTTCTCTGCTGTTTTCTCTCTGTTCCTCACAGGACTTGGGTTATGGAAGGGCATAGCCATGCCCACCTGTTTACATGGGTCCTGGGGAATTGAATTTAGGCAGTCTCAGATTCCCTCAGGCTTGTAGCAAGTGCTCTTGCTCACCAAGTCATCTTCTCTAGCCCAGGATAATAATTTTTTAAGGTCTGTTTGGTTGCAGTCAAAATCTGGTTCACAAGTTCCATGTATACCACTCTTCAATTTAATAGTGTTTTTCATTCTGTCTTCACAACGCATCCTTAAAACTGCTGCCCTCTTGTGGTTTATAAGTGCTAATTGTATAGTTTGAAAACTGGGTCTCACTCTGGTCCAGGCTGACCTGGAATGTGGGGTGGCCTTTATCCTCCTACCTCTGCCTCCCGAGTGCTGGGATTAAAGGCGTGCACCAGTTTGAAATATAATTAATATGAAACTTAACTTTTTCCCTCAGGACAGCCTGCCTTTCAGTAATGAAAGGAAAATTGTATGTATTTTAGAAAGCAAATGCAACCAAGTAAGATACATGAAAGACAAGTCTTTGTCCTTCTCGCACTTCATATATCTTTCTTGTTATAGATATCTGTTTTTGGACATCCAATCATTCCCATTCTGTTTATTGAAATTTATCCTTCATCCATAATTTAGTCAGTCTTTATCTCCATTGAATTGTCTTTGCATCTTTGTTAGTTTCTTATTCCATTTAGGTTCCTATAACAAGTACATGTAGGTGGATAACATAAAGAGCAAACGTTTACTTATCAGAGTTTGGCGTGTAATTAGTAGCCCGTTTCCTGGTTAGCAGTAGTGACCTAATCACTGTATTCTCACATTGTGGGAAGGAGTGACGTTCTCTCTTGGGTCTATTGTGTAAAGTCCTGCATCCTATTTGTGTCCATTTCATCATCAGGACTTAATCACCTACCTACAGCCCCATCTCTTATCTCTTGCCTTGGGGTTAAGGAGTTCAATGTATGAATTGTGGAGTACACAAACCTTCAAACCATAGCAATCAAAAATCAGTTTAATACATTGGTCTGGCTCTATTTCTTGGTTTTGTTCTTCGTTCCAATGATATTCTCTGTGTCTTTATTTCTGTCTCTCTGTTTCTTTCTTTCTTTCTCTCTCTCTCCCTCTCTCCATTTTTAATAACACATCATCTTTATAGGTTTTATACTTTATAGTAAGTCCACACATAGTTCTTTTGACTATTTTAGTCCCTATACCTATATATTTACACCATATATATATAATCAGCTTTTAATATTTTGTAAAAAGTCTTATTGGGAGTTTGAGTGGAATTGTGTTGAATCTACAGATAAACTGTGGAGAATTGACATCTTAACAATACTGAGTTCTAGTCTGTAAACATATTCCATCTTGTCAGTAGTTCAGGCCTCTTTAATTTTTCTTCAGTGTTTTATGGTTCAAGCATACAGATTTTTCACATAGATTTGTTAAATTTAAGACTAAGTGTCTTATTTATAATGCCATTTTAAAACATGTTATTTTTTATGTTTTAAACTCTAATTGCTTGTTAACTGGCACATAGGATTACAGCATATGTATGTATGTATATATATTGTTAAGACTGCTAAACTTTATTTTTAGGAATTAATTTGGATGCTTTAAAATGTTCTTTATTTTTATTTTTAAATTAAAAGAAAGCATAGTAGCATCATGTTATTTTGGTTGATTCTTCTCTGGCAAGATTCGTTCTTTCCCAGCCCCCTGCCCCCTGCCTCCATGCCCTCTGCATCAGTCTGTACTCAGTAGCTCTCATTTCTCTTTCCCCTTTCCCCATCCCTTCCATTAAAACCTCGTTTTTCCCTTTTCTTTTTTTTTTTTTTCTTTTCTGTATTTTCAAGGCAGAGTCTCATTCTGGCTGACCTGGAACTCACTCGGTAGCGCTGGGCTGGCCTTGAAATCATAGCAATCCTCACAAGTGCTGGAACTAAAGGCATGTACCAGCACACCTGGTTTCAAACCTCATTTTTTTTCTTTTTAAATCTCAGTGGCACCTATCTACTTTCCTGGCCTCTACCCACACTTACTCCCACACAAATACACATATATAACAAGGTGAAGCTAAGATCTGCTTACGAGAGGGAACAGATGGTCTTTGTATTTCTGAGACTGGTTTTCTCACTCAATAGAATACTTTCTAGTTCCATGACTTTTGCTGCAAATTTCCTAATTTAATTTTTTCTCTGCAGCTGAATAAAATTCTATTGTGTGTATGTACTACATTTTCATTATCTATTCAGCTGTTGGTAGACATCAAAGCTGATTCCATTTTCTTGCTATTGTGAACACAGCAGCAATAAACATGGATGTGTGAGTATCTCTGTGGTAGACTATTTAGTGTATAACCAGAAGGGATAGAGCAGGGTCATATGAAGTACTCAATTTAGGTTTTTTAAAAGCCTTTACACTGGTTTCTATAGTGGCTGCACCAGTTGACACTTCAGTCATTAAGTATAAATATGTTATCTTGCAAGTTGTTTAATTATGGCTGCTATCAGATCAGATATGAAATCAGACTTTTTCAGCGTGTGTATGTGGAACATGTATGGTGTGTGTATATGCAGATGTGTGTGCCCAGAAGAAGATGATGGTGTCTTTCTCTACTGTTCTCCCACTCTACTTCCTGGAGACAGAGCCTCTCGCTGAACCTGTCGCTCCCTGTTTTATGGTTGGAGTAACTGACCTGAGAGCTCCAGCCATGCTCCTGCCTCAGAACCTCCAGGTCCTTCTGCTTGCACAGCAAGTCCTGTTACCCTCTGAACCATCTCCCCAGACCCTGAAATCAATTTTGTTCAATTGTTTGTGTCCTTGATTTTTTTTTTTTTAAGGTAAGGTCTCACTCTAGCTCAAGCTGACCTGGAATGTACTATGTATTCTCAGTTGGCCTCAAACTCTCAGCGATCTTTTACTTCTGCCTCCCACTTGCTGGAATTAAAGGCGTGAGCCACCACACCTGGCTTCCTATGATATATTTTAAGAGAGAGTATGAGAGAGAGAGAGAGAGAGAGAGAGAGAAATGGCACACCAGGACCTCAGCTGCTGCAATCGAACTCCAGACACTTGCGCCATTTCATGTGTATGTGCGACCTTGCTATTGCATCACCTTTGTGAGTCTGGCTTACATGGGATCTGGAGAGATGAAACATGGGTCCTTTGGCTTCACAGACAAGCACCTTAACTGCTAAGCCACCTCTCCAGACCGGTCCTGTGATTTTTATATTTCATTTTAGTGTTTGGTACGTGGTATTGACATGTTTCATCCCTTACTATAGATTTGCTATAGTCATCTAATGGAGAATTTTTTATTAGAATTAAGGCCATTATTTTTATTTCTAATTAGCCTCTTAGATTTTTTTATTTTAAATGTGATATTAACATTCTAATCAAAATATAAAACTTGAATATATATGAATGTAAATGTGTTGGAATACATTCTTGTGTGTATATTTCCAGATTTTGCCAAGCTTTATTTGTGCAGGAGAATAATATATGATCCTTTTAGGTTTAAATAATAAATAGTAGTTTAAATAATAACTTAGTGGCTGTGTTGGCTACTTTTTATCTGCTTGGGCAAAATACCCACCCAGGAGCAGCTTAGAGAAAGGGGATTTATTTCATCTTATAGTTCTAAAGGATAGGTAGAGTCCACCATGATGTAGGAAGCATAGCTCGAGAAAGGAGCCAGTATCATACTAGATATTAGGCTTCTGTCAATGTGGTATAGCTGGTGAAGTTTTTCTCCCATTCAGTGGATAATCTATTGGCTTCGCTTATGGTATGTTTTCTGTGCAAAAGCTTTTGAGCTTCATGACATTCCATCAGTTGAATAACTGTTTAATTTCCAGGGCTACTGGGGTTTTGTTCAGGAAGTCTTTCCCCATTTTTATGTCATGGAGTTCCTCCTATTTTTCTTCAAGTAGAAGCATTTCAGGTCTTATATTGAGGTCTTTAATCCACTTGAACTTGATTTTTGTGTATGGTGAGATGAGTGGGTCTAGTTTTATTTTTATACATATGGTTATCCAATTTGTCCAGCCCCATTTGGGATGAAGCCTACTTGATCAAGGTGGATAATGCTTTTGATATGTTGTTGAATTCAGTTTGTGAGGATTTTGTTCAGGATCTTTGCAGCCAAATCCATCAGGGATATGGGCTTATGGTTTTCTTTACTTGTTATATCTCTGCCTGGTTTTGGAATTAGGGGATGCTAGCTTCATAAAAAGAGTTGTGGAGGATTCCCTATTCTCTGATTATGTGAAATGGTTTGAGAAAAAATGGTTTCACTTCTTCAATGAAGGTTTGATAGAATTCAGCTGAGAAGCCAACCAGTCCTGGACTTTTCTTTTCGGGAAGGTTTTAAATTATATTTTCAATCTCCATGCATGTGATAAGTTTGTTTAAGAGATTAATCTATTCTGAGTTTAGTTTTGCTAGGTGGTATTTGTCTAGGAATTCATTCATTTCTTCCAGATTATCCAATTTTGTGGAGCAGAGGTTTTGGATGTAAGTCCTGATGATTCTTTCCATTTCATTGATGTCTGATGTGACATCTTCCTTTTCATTTCTGATTTTGTTAATTTGAAACTTCTCATTTTTTTTGCTTGATCAAATTGCTCTAGGGTTTACCAATCTTGTTTATTTTTTTCAAAGAACCTCTTCATTTCAATAATTTTTCTCTGTTTGTTTGTTTTTTGAGGTAGGGTTTCACTCTAGCCCAGACTGACCTGGAATTCACTATGTAGTCTCAGGGTGGCCTCGAACTCACAGCAATCCTCCTACCTCTGCCTCCCAAGTGCTTGGGATTAAAGACGTGCACCACCATGCCCGGCCATTTCAATAACTTTTAAAATTGTTTTCTTAGTTTCCATTTTATTAATTTCTGCTCTGATCTTGATTATTTTGTTCCATCTGGAGCTCTTTTGTTTGAATTCTTCTTGTTTTTCCAATGCCTTTAGGTGACAGGTTATTAATTTGGAATCTATCTTTGTTATAAATGCATGTAATATTATGAATTTTCCCCTTAGGGCTGCAAAAGTTTTGGCAAGTTGTGTTTTTATTATCATTCAATTCTAGGAATTTTACAATTTCTTTTTTGATTTCTTCTACAAACCAATCATTGTTTAAAAGTTTGTTATTCAGTCTGCAGGAGCTAGTGGAATTCCTGATATGTTTCTTATTAATTTCTAGCTTTAAAGTATTGTGAACTGATATAATGCAGGAAGATACTTCAATTTTCCTGAATTTATGGAGGCATGCTTTATGGCCTAACATATGCTCTATTTTGGAGAAGGTACTATGGGTTGCTAAGAAGAATGTGTATTCTGGAGAGTTGGGCATGGAAAGTTCTCTAGATGTCCATTAGGTCTAGTTGATCTATGGTGTTTTTGAGCTCTAGTATTTCCCTGTTGATTTTCTGCCTGGATGATCTGTCTATTAATGATAGTGGAGTATTGAACTATGATGGTGTTGGTGTTTATTTCTGTTATGTTGTCAAGTAGTTTTTGTTTTATAAACTGTGGTGCACCTGTGTTCAGTTTATATAGATTTATGATTGTGATGTCCTCATGTTGGGTCATTCCCTTGATGATTAAGAAGTGGCCTACTTTGTCCTTTTTGATTACTTTTGGTTTGAAGTCTGTTTTATCAGATATTAATGTAGCCACACCTGCTTGTTTCTTATTTCCATTTGCTTAGAATATCATTTTCCATCCTTTCACCCTGAAGAGGTGTCTGTCTTTGGTGGTGAGGTTGGTTTATTGAAGACAGCAGATAGGAGGGTCTGTTTTTCTGATCCTTTCTTTTTTTTTTGGAGAGAGATAAAGAGACAGAGAGAGAGGGAGAGGAAGACAGATAGAGATGGGTATGCCAACATCCTCTCAGCTGCTAAGAACAAAATCCAGATGTGTGCGCCCCCTTGTGGGCAAGTGCGGCATTGTGCCCTTGTATCACTTTGCATCTGGCTAAACGTGGAACCTGGAGATTGGAACTGCTGGAGATTGGAACCAGCATTCATAGGCTTAGGAGGCAGGCCCCTTAACCGCTAAGTCATCTCTCCAGCCCTGATCCCTTCTTTTATCTTGTGTCTTTTGATGGGTGAGTTAAGACTGTTACTGTTTAAGGTTATAACTATGAGGGTTGATTTAATCCCTGCCATAATGGGGTGCTTTATGGGGTTTGGTGCTTTCTTGGACTTTGTAGTTTTTGGAACCTGCTTGGTTATTGTGAACTTCTTCTTGTAGGCTCTTGAGATTGCCTCTTCTGTGTGGAGTATTTTCTCTGAAGTATTTTCTGTAGGTTTGGCTTTGTGTTAATGTAATCATAGAGTTGACTTTTTTAATGAAAGTTCTCCTTTCACCATCTATTATGAGGGATACTTTTGATGGGTAGAGTAATTTGGGTTGGAAGCCATAGTTTGTTAGACTTTGAAGTGTTCTGTTCTAAGCCCTTTTGGCTTTCAGAGTTTCCATTTAGAAATCTGAGGTAATTCTGGTGGGATTGCCTTTGTATGCAATGTATTATTTCTCTCTTACTGCTTTTAGCACTCTCTCTGTTTTTTCATTGTTAGGAGTTTAAATATGATGTTCCTTGAAGAGTTTCTTCTTTTGTCCTTTCTGGTGTTTTGTGAGCTTCTTGTACCTGGATGGGCCCCTCTTTTGGCAGATTGGGAATTTTTTCTTCAGTGACTTTGATGAATATGTTCTCTATGCCTCTGGCCTGGATTTCCTCTCCTTCTGGCATACCCATAATCCAGATGTTTGGTCATTTTAGGCTATCCCACAGTTCTCTTGTATTTTGTTCACATGATGTTTTGAACTTAGCAAAGTTTTTGGCCTCCCAAAAATTTCTTCTGTTTTGTCTTCTAGGTCAGAGGTTCTGTCTTTCACATCAATAACTCTGTTGGTAAGGGGTTCTAGAGAGTTTTTTTTTAAATATATTTTATTTATTAATTTATTTGAGAAAGAGAGAGAAAGAGGCAAGGAGAGAGAGAGAGAGAGAGTGAGAGAATGGACATGATAGGGCTTCCAGCCACTGCAAATGAACTCTAGATGCATGCATCTAGCTTACATGGGTCCTGGAAAGTCAAACCAGGATCCTTTGACTTTGCAGGCAAACACCTTAATCGCTAAGCCATCTCTCCAGCTCCATTTAGAGAGGATTTTAAAGGCTCTATTTGAGTTTTGTTTTCTGTTGTGTTGCTTTGCATTGTGTCTATCTCTTTTTTTGAGGGTGTTCTCATTCTGTGCACCATAGAGTTTCCTTAAAGTGTTGTGTTTTTTGAATCAACAAAGCAGTGATAGACCTTTGCCAGGTGTAATATCCAAATAAAGGAAAAGGCTTTTTAAAAATCAGAGAAAAATAGGTTTGATTCTATGGCCAGGATATACTTCATGAAACTATAAAAAATAAACCTGATAACATAATGACAAATTATCTCTATGTATAAGGAAAAATTTAGATGACTAAGTATTGTGGCCTATTAATAGAAAACCAGCTAGTATTTCCCTTGTACAGATTAACAGCAGCCATGGGTTTTAGTCACTTAACCATCACAATCTGTCCATTAACAACAGATTGCAGTGGCATGGGCCACATGGGCCACAGAGCTAGATTGCCTGAGTTTGAGTCCTGGCTCCATTTTATATTACCTGTGTGATCTTAGACATGTTACACAGTCTGTCTTTTCTCAATTCCCTTGTCTCTAAGATAGGACATGGCAGAATCTGCTTCATTAGCTTGTCAGAAAAGTAAATTAACTGTAAATGAAATGTGTGGTACAGAGCTTGGCAAATAGTAAGTGACACGATGTGGAATTTGCTATATTTTATTTAATTAATTATTTTTTTAAAGCATGTGCCACTATGCCCAGCTCTTTTTATTTTATTTTATTTGTATTATTTTTTCAAACTTTTTAATTTATTCGTTTATTTGAGAGTGACAGATACAGAGAAAGAGGGAGAGAATGGGCACAACAGGGCCTTCAGTTGCTGCAAAAGGACTCCAGATGCATGTGCCACTTTGTGCGTCTGGCTTACATGGGTCCTGGGGAATTGAACCTGGTTCCTTTGCCTTTTCTGGCAAGCACCTTAACTGCTAAGCTATCTCTCCAGCCCCATTTTATTTTATTTTTTAAAATCATGTTGTTTCATTAGGAAAGAGAAGGGCTAGGAATTGAAGAGAAAACAGGAGATAGAAGTAAACAGTGCCCCTTTTCTGAAAATATGTCTTCCACTCTCCACAAGGATATGCAATGTTTCTTCTACAAATTCTTCATGGTGTTGGCAAAAGGATCAAATTCCTTTCTAATTTCTTCCATTGCTTCATGCTTTTCCTGAGCCTCCCTACATATTTCTCATAGTATTTTTATTCCAGAAAGTTCATGGTAGCAGGTCATGCAGAAGCATTTATCTTAACAGAAATTTGGTATGCCATATTTTGAGAGATTCTGTGAGAAACTAGAAAAGTTTAACTTGGATTGAGAAGAAATTATGTCAAATTATGCAATTAAAGAATTGAAGTGTTTATGTCTGAAGAAGAGAAAACATAAGAGAGATATAACTCTATCTTCAGATGCCCAAGGGAATACCAAGCAATTGACTCTGTAAAGTAGTGCTATAACTATGACATACAAAGTATACCTGTCCAATCTCCCGAGAAAAAGATACTTGCTTGAATGTAGGCCTGAGCAATTTAATTGTTAAGATCATTGTCAACCTTATGGTTCTGTTAGTGTAAGGTTGACACTTTTGAAATGTGAAATGAAAACGAGTTTTCTTCCCCAAATTTAGTATACATAAGCATTTCAGTTGAATACTTGTTAAAGAGCATATATCGGAGTCCAGAAATTTTGATTTAAGTTTGATAGGACATAGCAATCCATACTTTACAATGTAGATTAATTTGAGAATATAGTGTTACTCTTTAGGTAGAATGAAATCTTGTCCTTTGGAATTTCACAATTTGGTCTTGACATATATTTCATGCGACATTCTCTTTATGCTTTAAAACATCTTAGGTGTTATTATAATGGATTGCATTGGTTTGAGAGTAAATATAATTACTTTTGCTGCAACTTGGTTTTATGAAGAAATGGAAAGTGGCACACCAGTGAGTGAAGGTAACAATTAAAGCCAGCAAGTGTATAGAACGCTGTCATTTTGAGTCCTCAGGGAAGTGGATACCATGAACGATAAAGTCGAGAGGCAGCAAAGAAAGGCAAGGGGATGTTTTCAGACTGAGATGAGATTTGATGCTTGCAGACTTTGGAAGGAAAAAAAGGATTGGGTGTGGAGAACCTGAAACTTAACTTATCAGTATAAGTTTGGAGGAAGTCTAAGCCTGACTAAAGGTCAGATCTGATCTGGTTGTTGACGTTAAAATGATCAGTTGTTGGGCAGACACAGCCAGACCCAGATTTCCTCCCGGGTCTCAGTCCTTGAAGCGTTGTGGGCAGAGCATGGTCATGGTTCCTGCACTGGGGAGGGCATCTACACACTTTAAGGTGCAAGATGACATCATCTCTCCTGATTCCCTTTGACTTCTGTGTGTTTGACTCTACCTCTGTTGCTTTAAACTTCTCAGATTCCATTTAGTGCTGTTGTTTTTCCCTTCACACATCAGGTATATGATATGAATGACTATACACATACACACTTTTGTTTAAATTGATTCAGAAATAAAATACTCTTTTTCAGGTGTGATCATAAAAAATGTTTTGTAAAGATGTAGGATTTTGAAAACTCAAGAGCTTTCTATGTTATTCCTATAGTCTGGCGGAAAGAAAAAATTGAACACATTGACCAACATCTCACTGGAGCTGAAAGAAAAGCTGCATTGTGTGAACTTTTGGAAAAAGAAACACAGATAATTGCTTCCATTGGGAGACATAGACACATTGCTCATATGGAGAGGGAGGAAGCAGCTCTACAAGCTTTTTTGGACAAGGTGAGTGAAGTAATTATTTAAATATAAATGTATACTGAGTTTAAAAATGTGAAATAATGATCTAAAGGAGAGAGATCTATGTCACAAAACCTTATGTGAATTATCCTTAGTTTGAAAATTCTTTCACTTCTACATAATTATTCTTCTGCTATAGCTGCATGCTTGAACTGTACCCTGGAATAAATATTGACCGAGGACATGAATTTAAAATGCTCTTAACCAAAAGGATTTGGCAGTGAAGGAAAAGGTGCAGACATATTTTCTGTGACTATTTAGGCTGGATATGTGAATTCAAAGAGTTGTACATATACTCTTATACAATGCAGACTAATACAGTCACAGAATGTCTGGGTCTGGGCTGCTCCAATGGTCAGCAATGTGAAAAAATAACTGAATCCCAAAAATACTGCTTTAGCTCACCACAGCCCCAGCTAACTGGAAATTTCTGACTGAACGGAAGTATAAGTATTGAAAAAGCAAGAAAACATGTAATTAAGAGGAAAACTAAAGTAATTACCCTTTTGTGGTCAAACTGACTGTTTGAGATTGAGTAGCTTGTTTCCATAGTAACATATTTCCTTTTATAAACCTGATCTTTCCAGACAATTAGAAGCCAATCCATCCAGAAGAAGAAAAGCATGCAGGTTTCCAAGACACTAGACTGTAGTGATTCTAGTTCTGTGATTCTTATTATTTGTTCTTAAAACCATTTTTATCACTTTAATTGCCCTCTTTTAAGTTCACTATGCTTTCATACTGAGTCTCAGTTTATCTTTGGCTTTAATTATAGTTTGGGTTCTAGGCCATATCTCAAAGGACTTGTAAACCATATATCCAATTTCCTGCTGTCATTTGCTCTTCGGATATCCCAGGAGTATTGTAAGGTGATATGGCAATCCTAAATTCTACCATCTCACTATCTTTTACCCCCTCCTCCAATGAGAGCTATTCTGTAGCACTCACATAGCCCATCCTATGAAAATCTCTGAGATCATTTCATTTACTTAGTTGCCTCAGTCAGAAACACGGATGTTATTCTTGACTTTCCCATATGTCAATCGAACCCGATTTTTTTGTTTCTTTAATAGTTCCTTAGTGCATTAGTTTTTACTTTTTAAGCCTAGTTTGTAGGGAAATTGACTATAGGGAAAAAGTTCTACTATGGTGTCCTGATAATGTTGCCAGTATCACATAGATCAGGCCAGCAAGATGTAAACCACAGCCTGTCTGAGTCAGGTTGGAATACTTTGTGATCCTCCTGCTTGCTATAGGCAGATGGAAGGCCACAGCTGCTCCCCCCTTCTACTTGCCTCCTCTCTGGCCTGGGAAAATGCTATGGGATAGACCTGGCTTTACCTGTCTTATGTGAGTTGGAATTGCTACCCACTTAATTGAATCTGGATAGTCTTCTCATCTGCATTACTTTGTTTCCAAATCAAATTGTTGCCTCCAGTTTAAGTTCTCAGTGTTTGCTTCCACCATTCAGGAATACCTCACTAGGCGCATCTCTGATTATGTCCCTCCATGTTTTCTATGGAAGCAAAGGTTTTCATGATCTATGCTCTGCACATCTCCCTCATCCCACTTTGGTTTCACCATCATTTCTTCTCCTCCTCTTCTTCCTCCTGCTCCTCCTCCTCCTTCTTTTCCTCAGTATATCCCCACTGCTCCAGCCATGCTCAGTTACTTACATATCTGTATTTAGATACTTTTGCATCTGTGTTGCTTCCACATGGACCATCCTTTCTCTCTTAGTTATAAACTACTTATCCTTTCAACAAAGCCTAAATGCTCAATTTCTTTTTTAGAAAAAAATATTTATTAATTTGAGAGAGAGGAGATAGAGAGAGATAGATAAATAAGAAGAGATACACAGAGAGAGAGAGAGCGTGTGCCAGAGCCTCCAGCCACTGCAAACTAACTCCAGACATGTGTGCCACCTTTTTCATCTGGCTTACATAGTTACTGGGGAATTGAACTTGGGTCCTTAGGCTTCCCAGGCAAGTGTCTTAAATGCTAAGCCATCACTCCAGCCCTGAATGGTCTTTTCTTACAGAGCAGAAGTTCAGTCAATACTCTTCTTTTAGCTTGTGCCATTTGCCCTCATCAGTCTCTATCTTACCTCTGTCTTTTGTACATAAGAGTTATACTTTATTGTCATTAACATCTGCATCTTTACCATAGTATGACATTCTTGAGGCACGAGATGTCTTTTATCTCTTTATTTTCATATCTTTCCATTCTGCTTATCATAGAATATCAATAAATGCTTGAGGAGGAAGATAGGGAGGAAAAACGGGCAAACAGTGAAGTGTAATTTTGCATTCCAAATATAGAAATTATATAAACTCTTGTCATATAAAAATTCTTTAATCTCTTGACTGTGTGAGAGACAAATCTACTGCAGAGCATCTGTAATATTCATAGTTGTCCACAGTCATACTTCAGATTATACTTACTCTTTCAGCAAGCTGTTCTCTTGCTTTTTCACCACTGTGCACTGTAGTTTCATATGTCCTTAATTTCAACAGAGAGGACTGCACAGACCCAAGACCGTATGAGCATTTGAAAAGTCTGGAGGCTTTTGGGTACTCATAGACAGGGAACACAGGTGGCATTCATCATACTTATTTGAGATGTGGCCGTCTTCCAGACTGCCCTGTGTTATCCTCACTACTTGCTATGTCTCACAGAGCTATTCTAAATTCTCTTGAACAATGTTTGTTCTTTCTTACACATTAAGCACCTTGACACTCCAGACCCCATGACTTGCACTGTTTCTAACCTGCTTTGAACTATGTGCATAGTCCATTGTGAGATCAAAGCTCAAGTGTAAAAGTAACTGCAGAGCCAACTGACTGCATGACTCTTTCTCATGAAGTGTATGTAGCATATTAAAAAGATCTTTATATCAATATCATCCTTCCCATGAAAAGATGAAATAAAGAAACATTGTTTGGCTGGATGGCTGAGCAATTAAGGCACCTGTCTGCAAAGACAAAAGACCTAGGTTCGATTCTTCAGAACCCATGTAAGCCAGATTCCCAAGGTAGATCCTATATCTGGAGTTTGTTTGCAGTGGCTAGAGGCCTTGGAATGCCCATTCTTTTTCTTTAAAATAAACAAATAAAAATAAAATATTTTTAAAATAAATATGGTTAAGCCAGGTGTGGTAGCATATGCCTTTAATCTCAGCACTTGAGAGACAGAGGTAGGAGGATTGTCATGAGTTCAAGGCCAGCCTGAGACTATGTAGTGAATTCCAGATCAGCCTGGGCTAGAGAGACCCCATCTCAAAAAACCAAAAAATTCAATAAATAATAAGTATTGTTCAAAAGAATTGCTGTGAGAAAGACCTGGTTTTCTTTCTTAGATACTTAGAAAATGTTTTGAGACTTTTTTTCAGGTAGAATCTGAGGTCTCTGAGGATCGTGAATTGCTCTGTGGCAGGAAAAAGGGGTGGGTAGGATTTTTAATATTTCCCTGGAAAGTAAATGAGGAGATAGCTGGAAGACAGGTAGCAGGCTATGATGTGACTTTAATTTTTAAAAATATTTTATTTATTTATTTTGAAGGAGAGAGAGAGAGAGAGAGAAAGAGACACGAGGGCTCTAGCCACTGCAAATGAACTCCAGATGCATATACCACTTTGTGCATCTGGCTTTATGTGGGTACTGGGGAATGCAACCTTTTATTTTATTTTATTTTATTTTATTTAATTAATTAATTTATTTATTTTTTAGGAAGGACAAAAAAAAGCAGAGTAATGATCTACCTTTGCTAGCTTTGAGTCTAGGCTCGTGTGGGTAGTACATATGAAAAAAAAAGGTGAGGATTTGAGGTGATGATATATGATCTTGTAGAAATCCAAGGAAGGCTTTTTGTGGATCACAGGTTTCAGAGTTTAAGTTCTTCACAGAGCCAGCTAATAAACCAGTCAGCCTTATCAGGTCTCAGACTAACTCAGAAACAAATTGCACGTTAGCTTGGGACAAGTTTTTACATCAAATCTGATGAAAATATAGGACAAGAAATTCACAACCACAGATAGAGCAACTACACTTGAGGACAACTCCCAGTGCATTTACATCGTTAATTAGTCCATTTTTGATTTATTTTAAAAATATTAATTTCCTTTTCTGTAAGGAAAGGAGAGAGAAGGAGAGAGATAGGGAAAGAGAGAGAATGGGGAATGAGTGTTACAGGGCCTCTAGACACTGCAAACAAACTCCAGATGCATGCACCACTTTGTGCATCTGGCTTTACTTGGATACTAGGGAATTGAATCCTGGTCATTAGGCATTGCAGGCAAACACCTTAACCAGTGAGCAAGCTCTCCAGCCCTATTATTCTTCTTATTTTTTAAATACTAACAGTGATGATAGTCTGCTTCCAACCTGTTAGAATAATTTATGAACTTGTTACTACTCTAAAAAATAACTTAAAAAGCACATTTTGGTATATTATGCCACACTATGAGCATGAGTCATCACATAGGATGAGTCAGTGTTAATGTTGATTGAAGTAACATTATTTTACAGGTGTTTACATTGCACAAAACAGCTTATGTTGTGGCTGAGAAGGTTTAGCACTTAAAGGCACTTTCCTGAAAGCTTGTCAGCCCGCATTTAATCTTCCTTGGGACCCACATGAAGCTGCATGTAAAGTAGGACACATGTCTGTAATCCTAACATGCCCAGGGCCACTGGAGGTAGAGCCAGGAGAGTCTAGAAGCTTGCAGGAAGCAGCATCAAGAGATACCCTGTCTCAAAAAGGGTGGAAGGAGTGGAGAAACAGCTCATGGTTGTCCTCTGACTTTCACATGCTCACCATGACAATGCATATACATACACCAGTCCATATACATTTACATGCAAATAACTAATAAACATGGAAAAATGTTAAAGTTTGTAATCATCTTTGATCCAGACAAGATAAAATTCTTTCATGTGTCAAAACCAACCAAAGCAGAGTTGTCAGTCTTCATATAAATGCTTATGCTAAAGATTACTGAAGTATTAGGTAATTTGTAATTTAATAATAAAACATTGACTTCCAGAGGTTATCAGATATTAAGAACTCACAGGCTGACAAAGGTAAAGAAGTTCAGGACAGGAAATTCGAATGAAAAACCTTCATTTGGTTTTTGGTTTTATTGTATCTTGGGTGCTCTTTACCCAGCAATGTAAAGAAATTATTTGAATTTTTATAAGAGGTTTTCTTTAGCATCAAGGCCATTTACTTCTTTATTCTCTTCAATTCATACACTACTTCTCACAATCACAAGCTTGAAAAAGTACAATTCATGTTAGCCATGCCATTTAAATTCATTTTCTCTGTACTCAGGTGGCTACCAGCTAATGGTTTAGAAAAATAAGTCCATCTCTCCCTGAACAATGCATTAAACAGGGGGTCACTGTAGATGAACAAAACCCCTTGGCTTTGTACTATATAAGTTGACCACTACCCAGTGGCTTTTGGGATTTAAGTTTGTGGTTAATTTGTGACCAAAGGGACTTGAGAACTAATTTGGGAGGAAGAAAATCTTGCTTTCCCAGTGTGGTCATTTCTTCTCCTTTGTGTAGGCTTGGGGATCTGAAGGATTTTGTTATTTCTGCACCCTCCCTTCCCTAAAGTGTTCTGTTTCTCCATTACCCAGCTTTGCTGTCTCATTTGTTGGCAGCTAAGTGGAATTTATTACGCTACTGTTTCGGAAGCAATTTAAGAACATGATGGTTATACAGCTCCTATTATAGCCAAAGCACTCAAAGATAAAAGGAAGTAGCAAAGAGAAATAAGCAAATCTGACATTTTCCTTCATGAGAGTGAAAAACACCTTAAGGCCCGGAATCAAAGAAGCCTATCCTCGAAGACTAAGTTATCAGTGTTGGCAGAAAGACACCCAAGGATAAAAACAGCTATTCGGAACAGAATTTTTTTCTTCTTTTCTTTTCTTTTTCTTTCTTTCTTTGTTCTTTTTTTCTTTTCTTGGTATAGTGCCTCTGTGCCAGCTCTAGGGAACTAGAACTTAATACCTAGGATTTCTTGATTGCATCACACAATTCCATTTAAGCTGAGCAACCCCTGCTCATTCTTTGTTTCATCATGTGTTTGACTTTCTTCTCTCAAGTAAAATCCTTTATAACAACCCTTCCCAACCTCTTTATCTGTAGTTGTTAACTATGTTCCCACTTTATTTTACTTTTTCTTGCATTTATGTACTATTATACTTGAGATCTCTTGAAATCAGGACAGTTTTTGATCTAGTCAGTGACTAAAATACTGACCACAGTATATAGTAACCACAATAGCTATTTTTTTTTTTTTTTTTTGGATAAGTGAATGAATGAGTGTGGAGGGCCCTGTGAAATATACAGAATCATAAGAGAAATTTACTTCTTATAAACTTTGGGGAACAATAGATTTAAAAATCATGAAATCATTATTCAATTTCGGCCTACATTTCATTGTTCTGAGTTGCTACAAATAGACCCATTATATATTTACATGTTTGTTGTGTTTATAAGTATAATAGTGTATTTATTTATTTATTTATTTATTTATTTATTTATTTATTAGAGAGAGAGAGGTACTCTAGGGCCTCTAGCCACCGAAAATGAACTCTAGATGCATATGCCACTTCATTCATCTGGCTTTATGTGGGTCTTGGGGAATTGAAACTGGGTCCATAGGCTTTGCAGGCAATCACCTTAACCACTAAGCCATCTACATGTGATGTCATTGTTTCAAACTACAGTGTTTGAAGAATATTGAAAAGTTAAGGTCTTAAAGTTGAAGGATGAGTAGAATTTGGATGTATATGTAGAAAAGCCAAGATATTCTCATATTATACTATAGTTAATAGGACAAAATACTAGGAAGGAAAATGGGATTAAATTAGTGCATCAACTGTAAAAATACAATAAGGTAGACAAAAGTAGACTTTTCATAAAAAGGTTATTATAAGGATTATTACAAGTTAACTGAATTATCAGCCTGCAGATCAAGAGGTATTATTGCCCATACTACTGGTAGGAAGAAAATTATACTTCATGGAGCTATACTAAGGAAAGTTGCATGTAAAGATTAAGATATTAGATTTTAGAGTTGCAATATGAAATTTAGCCCGATTACTGTTTAAAACTTAAAAGGAACATTTGAATAGCACTAGGGGGACTATTCAAACCAAGGAGTGGTGGGTTGATTCAGGTGTCCCCCATAAACTTAGGTGTTCTGAACGCTGGGTTCCCAGCTAATGGAGATCTGAGACTTAACGCCTCCTGGAGGCAGTGTATTATTGGGGGTGGGCTTATGGGTATTATAGCTAGTTTCCCCTTGCCAGTGTTTGGCACACTCTCCTGTTGCTATTGGCTAACATAAGATGGACAAAAGGTCAACTCTACAGCTCTTTCACTGTGTACACTTGCGGCTTCATGAAGAACTTTGAACTTGCTATGGATTTCTTTTTATGTAATATGCCAAACCACAACTCACACAGTTCCTTTTTGGTGTATCTTTTAGTTTAAAAACACTGAAGATGATTATAACTGTTTAAAAAAGTTGTCTTAGGGGCTGAAAAGATGGCTTAGCAGTTAAGATTTTGCCTGTGAAGACTAAGGACGCAGGTTCAATTCCCCAGTACCCATGTAAGCCAGGTACACAAGGTGGAGCATGTGTCTGGAGTTCATTTGCAGTGGCTAAAGGCCCTGGCATGCCCATTATTTATTTCTCTCTAATAAATAAATTAATTAAATTTAAAAAGTATTCTTAAATCAGCAAGGCATCACACACACACACACACACACACACACACACACACTCCTCAAGATAATTGAACCAAGCACATAATTTTTAAAACATTGTAAAAGGGCATGCTTTCTCCCCTATGGTGTTAATGAGTAATTTTCTGTAACCATCAAGCCATTCAACATACCAATCAGTACACATTAGTCCCAATTTCTGAATCCTACAGAAGGGTTTTCCAAATACTGAATAGCTCTGGCTTCTTTCTAAAGTGTTCTAAATGTTTCTTTCTAAAATGTTTTAAATATTGCTTAGTGCAGAGTGCTTATCTAGCATAAAAGTGGCCCTGGCTTTAAACCTCAGTACAATAAAATTAAATAAGTAAATAAAATATTTCAATTTTGCCTGACCAACAAATTCTCCAGTTAATTTTCTCAAGGTTTAGTGATACTTTTAGTCATATATGACTTTAAGATAAAATTTTTGGTATAAGGAGAAAAGTTAATTATAATAATGATCATCATAATATCATTTGTAAGTGTTCAGCTCCGAAGATGTGGAGAACATCTGAAGGCAAAGCCATTGAAATGGATACACAGTTCACCATAAGAGCCAGAGAGCTACAAAGCATCTACAAGTGCATGATGCTGAAAGACATCTCTCAAGATGAGAGGCTGGACATACTCTTGACACTTAAGCACACTGTGAAGGTATGTTAACTTTCTTTTAGTTTTCAGGTTGAGTTCACTGTCAATGAAAAGAATAACTGAGTCCTAAAAATAGCAAGTTAGGGCTGGGCTGGAGAGATGGCTCACTAGTTAAGGTGCTTGTCTGCAAAGCCTAGCTACCCGAGTTTGATTTCCCAGTACTCACATAGAGCCAGATGCACAAAGTGGCACATGCATCTGGATCTCATTGGCTGGGGCTAGAGGCCCTGGTCTGCCCATTCTCTCTCTATTTCTGCTGGGTGTGGTGGTGTGCACCTTTAATCCCAGCACTTGTGAGGCCAAGGTAGAAGAATCGCCATGAATTTGAAGCCAGCCTGAGACTACACAGTGAATTCCAGGTCAGCCTGGGCTAGAGTGAGACCCTACCTAAAAAAGCAATAAAAATAAAAATTGCAAGTTATTTTTCATTAAGTAAATATCAGGATCATTAATGTTTGCATTTATGAAGTTACATAAACATCTATATTAATTTGGTATAATATGGGACAGATATGATTTATGAATTAGTACTTAAAGCCATTGGTCAGATCTGCAGTACCACAAAATTATATGCATGTTTTATGATAACATTAAGATAGAAACTTGGCATAATTAGTATCCAAGATGTTAATCTGCATGCAAACATACATAAACATATATATAAATATAGAGCATGAGATTAAAAATTTAGTTCAAAAGACAGAAATTATTATCTACAGTTGTAGAGTTTTCAATGAAAAACTAAGCAGTTTTATAAAAACACACCAGTGTATGTATTTTCTCGTCTACGCGTCTAGTTTTCTCTTTTGACTTGTGCTTTTATGTGCCACAGCACATGTTTGGTGATCAGAGGACATCTGCAAGGTGTCTGTGCTCCACCTTCTGTGAGATGGGGCTTCTTGCTGTGGCAAAGGAGCCTCAGACTAGCTGGCCAACAAGCTTAGGTTCTCCTGCTCTGCCTCCCATTGTTGTGGGCAGTGGGACCACAGATGCCTGCACCACTTTGCATCTAGTTTTTCATGGTTCTGGGGAACTAAACCTGGGCTGGCAGGTTCCTTTAACCCCTGAGCCATCTCCCCAGCCTATTGATTTGTGCTGTTACAGATTGTGTGTGTGTAAGCAGTGTGGTGTGGTATGTGTGTGGTGTGATGTTCCATTGGGTGTGGAATGCCAGGTGTCTATTTCAGCAATCTTCCACCTGGTTTTATTTCAAGCCAGAATCTCTTTACTGATTCTGGAGCCTGATAGTCAAGTCTCTGCTCCCACGTGGGACTGGGGTTGCAGGAAGGTGTGGCCATGCCCAGCTGTTTATGTGGGATCTGGAGATCCAACTCTGGCAGTCTTAGCCTCACGTCAGAGCCTCATGCTCACAGGAAGCATATTTAACCACTGAGCGATCTCTCCAACCCAACTGTGCTGTCAATGAAAACAAAGTGGATATCAGAGGGCAAGTTTCCTCAAGAAATAGACTCTGAAACAGGAATTTGCTCTCAAAAGTTTACTGGGGAGGGCCGGGCATGGTGGCGCACGCCTTTAATCCTAGCACTTGGGAGGCAGAGGTAGGAGGATCGCTGTGAGTTTGAGGCCACCCTGAGACTACATAGTGAATTCCAGGTCAGCCTGAGCTAGTGTGAGACCCTACCTTGAAACAAACAAACAAACAAACAAACAAACAAACAAACAAACAAACAAACAAACCAAAAGTTTACTGGAGCCTGTGGGAAGAATGACTATGTATGCCTGTAAGGGAACGCAGGCTGGGCAGATGGAGACGTTTAGCCAGGGAAAAGGGCTTCAGCAATAACTCAGCCAGTCTTACTGAAACTCTGAGGTTTTCTAGAGTTGTCCTGTATTGAAGCAAAGGTCAGGATTTCCCCCTCCCTCAATGACCTTGTGTTGTGTGTAAGCTGATTTTGGAAAGGCCTCTTTCTTTGAAACAGTTCTCAGGGACTGTTGAAAGTTGTCATCTCATGTTTCACCAGGAGGGGGCGATCGAGAGCTTCTGGTCTGAATACAGCTTGCACTGTGAATATTGCTGCTTGAATCCACTTAATGTTAGGGTTTTGTTCAGGCTTGTTATCTACCTCCCCCCCCCCGCCCCAAAACACACCACCTCAGAGAAAATTTTGAAAGTGAGGTTAAATCAGAAAATTACACCTCCCACTGTAGCCATTGGCATTAAGATCACAATTGTTTCTCACCTCTACTATTCATAAATTTCATTCACCTTGGATTTGGTGGCCTTTGCTTTAGGGTGTCCTACACCTTCAGAGCACTAGACTGCAGGTCACCATTTTCCTCTCAAAAGGCAAGGGGACACCTGGAAATGCCCAGGACCTGAAAGTATTACACCTCATTGTGTAATAACAGCCACATTTCCGTTTGGAAATCAGGGTCAATGATCTATGCAAATATGATGAATATGGTGACACTTTTCATGAGGCCAGATCTTTTGGCCAGACAAGCTAAGCATTAGTTATAGAGCTCACAGTTAGTAGGCCTATTGTATCATTCACTAGAAACATCTTTCTCCAAGAATGAAGGTCTTGAAGCCCAAAGTTTCAGAGACAGAAACAAAACATCTCCCAGCAGTAAGTGGGGCTATTTCTTTTTCTTTTTAGTAGGTTGGCATTATAACATTTATTAAAATAATGCTATGGGTTAATAGAAAAAGAAAAGAACCAAAGAATTAAAATGCAAGCTATGTAAAATCCCAACTAAAACTCAGAAGTGTCTAATGTATTCATTCATTAGCAACTAAAAGCCCAAGAAAGACAAGACATCCAATATAATGAAGTACTGGAAAACAGATGGCAATTTTCAGTTATCAAAACTGTGGATTTTGCATTTTGTATTTTTCTTTTTTTTTCTTTCTTTCTTTCTTTTTCTTTTTATTTTTTTATTTTTATTTTTTGTTTTTTTCTGGTAGGGTCTCACTCTAGCTCAGGCTGACCTGGAATTCACTATGTAGTTTCAGGGTGGCCTTGAACTCATGGCAATCCTCCTACCTCTGCCTTCCGAGTGCTGGGTGGGATTAAAGGCATGCGCTACCACACCTGGCTTTTTTTTTATTTATTTATTTATTTATTTATTTATTTATTTGTTTACATCATTTTGTATCCTTTTCTAAATCAAGAAAAAAATCTTTTTTGAATGTTATATAACAAACATATAAAACAAGGTCTATGTTTTTAGATATATATTCTCAAATGGCATATCTCCAATAACATTTTTAAAATGTTTTATTTGTTTACTTAAATTTTGAGAAAGAGAGAGAGAAGAGAGAGAAGAGAGAGAGAGAGAGAGAGAGAGAGAGAGAGAGAGAGAGAGAGAGAGAGAATGGGCATGCCAGGGCCTCTAGCCACTGCAAATGAACTCCTGACACATATACCACCTTCTGCATCTGGCTTACACGGGTACTGGGGAATCGAACCTAGTACCTTAGGCTTCACAGGCAAGTGCCTTAACCACTAAGATATCTCTCCAGCCCTCTAGTAACATTTGAACTGATATTTCTTTTGCATTTTACAACTCAAACTGCAGGTAATACTAGGTAAATATCATTGCCAATATCTGTAAGTTAAATAAGGGAATTCAGCTGATGCATTTGGTTTCTGAGTTTTTGGAGTTCTGAAGATAATATACAGGACATTTTATCCTTCATTTCATGACAGAGATATCTAGTGACTGGTTATCATTATTAACTAGAGTTTGTGCAGAAGAAATGGATTGAATAACTGTAGGAGCCATCAGTTTGGCTCATCACTATGATTCACATTGTCTGAGCAGATAGGTGTAGAAATCTCAATAATAAGCAGAGATTCGGTATAAAGAGCAACTGAAAAAAATGTTGGCCATCTAAGTGAGCAACATAACTACGGCCCAAAACATTCACAAGAGAGCTGTTAGATGCCTCATGTGGGTCTTTTGCCCCTTGATGTCAAAGAACTCTCCTGTTAAGAAGAAAGAAGACCAAGACACACGAAACTCTTCAAGACACATTAAGGAATTGAGTAAATGGTTCTTTTCAGGGGACAAGTGTCCAGAAGTGTCATGTATTTCCACCTACGTAGAGAGCAGAGCCATTGACTGTTTTTGTTATGGACCACATTTTCAAAGACGTTTGTGAGCAGCCTTAATAGAAAACTTGTTAGATAGAGAAGGAGAGTCAAAGGTCCAGATATAGGAAATAAACACACTGTTGATAGTGGGAAATGCAAAAACCAGATTAGCAAAAAAGAGAGTGCAAGGAGAAGTCCTTCTGCTTGACATAATTAGGACGGTGCCTAATGAACTAAAAAGACTAAGGCTGAACTCAGAGATGACTCATGTGTATTAGTTATGTTTAGCCTAAAAGACTTGTATGCAAATTTATTTAACCAGTATCTTGAAGGAGGATTAAAGTACAAGCAAGTCTTAAATTCGGATTATTTATTTGATTATACAACCATAAATAAGCTATTTAATATTTCTGAAAATCAGTTTTTTCATTGTAAGGTAGTCATTCTGAGGAGATATATATGTGTATATACACATTGCCTCAAACAATAGGGAGCCTTCAAAAAATAAAATGTATTATTTTGATGACTATTATTATCATTATTAGTACCTATTATAGACATGCAGAAAATACATAGTTTAGCATTGCACCATTTCCTTTGTGCCCTTTCTTCCCCTTTCTTTCTTTTTTTTTTAAGATTTTATATTTATTTATTAGAGATGGGGGAGAGAGAGAAACAGAGGGAGAGAGAGTGAGAAGGGGCACACCAGGGCTTCTAGCCACTGCAAATGAACTCCAGACACATGTGCCACCATATGCATCTGGCATACATGGACCCTGGAGAATGGAACCTGGGTCCTTAGGCTTCACAGTCATGTGCCTTAACTGCTAAGCTATCTCTCCAACCCCCCCCCCCTTCTTTTCTTATCTATCTCCTGTCTCCTGGAAGTAACCAACACACTTGGTTACAACCAACACTTTCATGGGAGTCATTTCTTTGATTCTCTTTCATACTTTTATCACCTCTATGCAAGTTTATAAATAATTTTAGTGTTATTTTTGAATTTTACTTAGTGAAATTATACTGTATATACTGTTTGCTCTTTCCTTATTTTTCTTAAAATTACTTTATGAGATTAAGAATTTTATTAAATATAGTTACAGTATAGTTCATTTGTTTTCATAAATTAGATAGTGTTTCATTGTATGAATAAGCTATAATTTATATACTTAATCTATTTATGGATATTTCTTTCTAGCTTGGGGTCACTGTGAACAATAGCTTACATGTACAGTTCTCTAAAGCAACTAAGTGTAGAATTGCTGAGTTGTAGGTTATGCATTATCAGCTCAGCTATTAGGTCATGATAAACTATTCCCAAATTGGTTATACCAACTTTTTATTCCCATCATTTAAAAAAATCAATTATAATTATTTTTAAATTTTTTTTTCTTGAAATGTGGTTTCCAATTTGTTTGGATGGTTTGTGAAGACAGTGATTTAAAAAAAGTTATACTGGGGGCTTGGGCTGGATAGATGGCTTAGTGGTTAAGGCACCTGCCTCCTAAGCCTAAGAACACTGGTTCCAATCTCCAGCGGTTCCAATCTCCAGGTCCCATGTTTAGCCAGATGCAAAGTGACACAAGGGTACAATGCTGCACTTGCCCACAAGGGGGCGCACACATCTGGATTTCGTTTGCAGCAGCTAAGAGTCTACTGGCACACCCATCTCTATCTGTCTTCCTCTCCCTCTCTCTCCATCTCTCTGTCTCTCTGTCTCTCTCCAAAAAAAAAAAAGTTATACTGGGGCCTGGAGAGATGGCTTAGTGGTTAAGGGCTTGCCTGCAAAGCCATAAGACCTTGGTTCAGTTCCCCAGGACCCATGTAAGCCAGGTGTACAAGGTGGCACATGCATCTGGAGTTCGTTTGCAGTCACTGGAATCCCTGGCGCACCCATTCTCTCTCTCTCTTTCTCAGCCTCTTTCCCTTTCTCAAATAAATAAATAAATAAATAAATAAATAAATAAATAAATAAATAAAAGCCTTTAAAATATTTTAAAAAGTTATACTGAATGTTTTTGTATTTTATACAGGAATATGAATGTAAACTGACCCAGGAAATCTTAGAATTGATTGACAGAGAAGTTGATCTAATGATGAGAGGAATCAAAGCTCTCAACCTTGAAGGACTCAGAAAGAGGATTGCGACACTTTTTCTTCAGTATATCAAAACACCCGTGTTTAATCCTGAAGTTGCAAGACACCTTAAGGTATATGTCTCTTGTATTCCTTTTCAGAATCTGAAGATGAGATATATAAAACTGAAAGTTATTCGAGTTTTACTTTAACCCGTTACTTGCAGTCTAAATGAAAGATCATCTTACTGCTGAGAGCTCCTTTGCAGTTGTGCATTGTGTGGTGGTAAATGCACTATCTTCTGCATCTGTTGCCTCCACCTGGATTGCTGTCCCCTTCTTCTTGATACAACTCCCATTTATTTACTTATTTAACTAATTAATTTATTTACTTTGGTTTTTCTACGTAGGGTCTCATTCTGGTCCAGGCTGACCTGGAATTAACTATGTACTCTCAGGGTGGCCTTGAACTGGTGATCGTCCTACCTCTGCCTCCTTGAAAAAAAAATACATATAACAAAAAACAAACAAACAAAAACCATCTCCCCAGCTCATCCCATTCATTATTTTAAATTTTTGTTTTTTAAAATTTTTTATTTGAGAGCAACAGATAAAGAGGCAGAGAGAGAGACAGAGAATGGGCACCAGTGCCTCCAGCCACTGCAAACGAACTCCAGATGCATGAGCCCCCTTGTGCAGCTAACTTATGTGGGTCCTGGGGAATTGAGCCTCGAACTGGGGTCCTTAGGCTTCACAGGCAAGCGCTTAAGGACTAAGCCATCTCTCCAGCCTTCATCCCATTTATTTTTAAAGAATGAACTTCTTTGCTCTCCTTCATGAGGCCTCACAGAATTCTAACATTTTACATAGGACTTTGTCAGTCTTCCGTGTAATACTCATCATGCACTTGTAATTATTAATGAACAGATCCATGTAGACATCCCAAGAGAGCTCCAAGTGAACTTGTATTTGAGTTAAACTAAAGCCTCTAACTCCCAACATGATTAGATTTCAGGGGTAATTTTGCACTATACAGCCAAGATAAGCATGATTCATTGTTTTCTTAGTACACAAAGCTAATCAAAGCACTTTTAGTAAATTGGGGGAGGAGAGGCATTGCTAATTCTAAGTAATTATAGTGATTTTTTTTTATAAATTACAGTTTAATGAGCTAACTAAATATCTTAACATTTTGAATAAGCACCTCAAGATTTAGATAAGTTTTTAGATAATCAAAATTGCTTAATTTTCATATTCTTTCTTCTTAATTTTAAAACTTCATTATATTGCCAAAGCATATTTCCATAGGTTTATTTATTGATGTACATTGATTGGTTGGGAACAGTTTGCCAGGTGGCAGTGTTGAGCCACATGGTAAATGCATATTTGCATTTATAAGAGACTACTGAACATTTATCCAAACTAACATTACCAGGAAGCATTTGTTTTGCATCCTCGTCACCACGTGGTATTATCAGTTTTTAAGTTAGCAAACTCTTAACAAGTTGTGTAGTAGTAGCTCATATCTTAATGTATAGCTCCCTAAAAATTAATAATATATAGCCTCATGATGTATCTGTATATCTGTACACACACACACACACACACACACACACACACACACGTGTTTTTGGTGAAATGTTTGCATGTATCTTTTGCCAACCTGCTTATTTTGGTTTTGGTTGGGCTTTTTATTTTCTCAGTGTTAAACTTTAAGATATTTTAATATATTCTGCATATAAGTTGTCAGAAATGTGAGAAATACTTACTCTCAGTATTTGTTTTTTTCCTCTTATAATTATCTTTAATAGAGAATAAGTTTGGATTTTGATCAAGCCCACTTTATCTATTTTTAAAATGGATGATACTTCTGGTTTATCCTTAAAAAAAATCTTTGCCTAACTTCAGGGAACCAAAACAGTTCTCCTGTGTTTTATCCAAGAACTTTATCACACTAAATTTCATAGTTCAGCTTATGATCCATTTTGAGTTATTTTTCATGTATACAAATGAATAGTCAAAGTAATTTTCTTGTTTTGTTTTATAAAGACTTTCCATTTGATTTTTTTGAAAGCATAAATCTTCACTGAATTGTCATGGCACCTTGAGAAAAATAAGTGGTCTTTTTTTTTTTTTTTTTTCCATTTGTGGTCAAGAAGGGCTAACCTGTCTGAAGTGAAAAAGGGAGGAAAGAGGATTTTTTCAAGACACTGGACATCAAGCAGTGGAAAATAATGATCCCCCGAGAGGAAGGAAACAAATGAAATAAGCCCCATCTGGTTTTGAAAGAATGTCCCTATGTAGCACAAGTAGGGAGAACAGGAAAAATCTAGAAGATTCCCTGAGCTAAAACAAAAGAGCAAAACTCTTGTTTGCTCCTGAGACCTATGCAGCTAGAGTTGGTAGGCACAGGGCTAAAAATGAGTGGTCTGCACGAAGAAAGAAATGTGGGATCTTCAGTATCCCTTTGACATATTCAAGTGGAGCTGATCAGTACCCGAGTGTGAAGGTAAAACACACACACACACACACACACACACACACACACACACACACTCAGTGAGATGAAGCCACTTAAAGGCTAACTGGTAACAATATTCAACACTGACACAAAGCTGGTTATATGGTGTTTGCTTCTGAAATAGATTAGAAAGTGTCAGTTCAGGAAGGTATTAGGTAGGCATCTGAAGGGGCTTCATTCAGTACTGGGTAATTATTATCCTTAAACAGAGAATAGCTTTGTTCTTGTTTTAAATAAATGTAAAACCAAGGATTAAAGGATCAAACTGTTATGTTATTTAGCTGCCTCAGAAAAAGTATTCAAGAATGTTTAGAAGAATAAAAATATTAACAAAAAAGCAATGTAAGCTAGATACTAACACCAAAAATTATGAGACATTTAAACAAAATGTGATCCACTGCAAGTAGCAAAATCATTATTCAAAATTGGCCCTAAACTGGCATATATTAGAATTAGTACACAAAACATTTACTCAGTTATTAAAACTATTCTGTATGTTCCAAAGTTAAGAAAAGGCATAGAAGATATTTTTTAAAAAACTCCTAGAGCAGGAAACTATGATATCTGTGCTGAAACCATACTGGATCACATTGCCCAGAAATTAGACACATTGCAGAAGAAAATATTACTGAACAAGAAAATCACAGTAGAAATGGTGCAAAATGAATGACATAAAGAGCAAAAAGCATTAAAAGAGCATCATTAAACTATGGAACAAATTCAGCTAGCTTAGTGTGTGTCGGTTTTAAATGAGAGGAGAGTGAAAGCATGTACATTTTTATATAATGGCTAATAGTATACTAAATTGCATGAAAACCAATAAATCTATAGATAGATACAAGAGACCCAGGGAATCATCAAGTACAAGAAACATAAAGGAAGTTATCCTAATAAGGCACATCATCAAATTATTCAAAACAAGTAATAATAGAACAACTTTAAGTTGGCCAGGGAAAGAAAACTCATTACACACAGAGGGACTTCTCATTCTAAACAATGTGGGTGACAAGATGGTCAGAGTCTATAAGGTGTCAGGTCACCTGCAAAGAAATAAACTCTATCTCCTCCTTTTCCATTTGAATTGATTCATCTTCTTTCCTAATAACACAGGAAATAACTTTAAAAAAATTTTTTATTTATTAGAGACAGACAGAGAGAAAGAGACGGGTTGGGGGGGGGGCGCAGAGAGAATGGGCACACCAGGGCCTCTTGCCACTGCAAATGAACTCCAGATTCATGCCCCACCTTGTGCATCTGGCTTACATGGGTACTGGGAAACCGAGCCTCGAAGGGGTCCTTAGGCTTCATAGGCAAGTGCTTAACCGCTAAGCCATCTCTCCAGCCCGGAAATAACTTTTAATAGAGTACTGAATGTGATTGATGGCTACAGATATCTGTTCCTTGTTCTCAATTTTAGATGGGGATATTGATGTAGTATAATGTTACCTTTAGCAGTTTTTCAGGATGTCCTTCATCTGGTTAATGAATTTCTCTTTAATTCCTAAAGTGTTGAGTGGTTTTGCTTTTATTTATTTATTTCTTAACATATGTTTCATTTATTTATTTATTTGAGAGAGAAAGAGGGGAGAGAGAGAGAGAGAGAGAGAGAGAGAGAGAGAGAGGGAGAATGGGCACGCCAGGGCCTCTAGTCACTGCAAATGAACTCCAGATGCATGCATCCCCTTGTGCATCTGGCTTATGTGGGTCCTGGAGAATCGAACCAGGGTCCTTTGGCTGCAGGCAAGTGCCTGAACCACTAAGCCATCTCTCCAGCCCCTGGTTTTGCTTTTAATCTTTGTTTTAATATTGGATGGATGCTTAATCTTGTCCATTTTTCCACATTGGTAGAGATAACAATGTTTTCTTTCTTACATTACAAATTATAACATCAATCATCTAATAAAATGAGCAGGCATATAAACAAAATGTAATATGAAATAAATATCTTTTGATGCTATTATATTCTTCACTTTAATTTCTACCCTTGGGTTTTCTAAGACATTCAACCCCAATAAGTTGGTGTGTTACCTTTTTTGTCTTGCTTGATCCTCATGCAAACAACAGTTGTAGCTGTGTTTCAATTCAGGAACCCAGAACCAAGCTAACTCCTCTTTGAGCACCTGGAATATCTGCTTAGCATGGGACTTGAGGCCCATGTTTTTAAACCATGAAAATAATTTATACAGAACTTTTATTTGACCTTATTTGAATATAAGAACTTCTGAACATTTTCTCTGTCCTGGAAGTATGGATGAAAGGCACAGATGACAGATAAAAGTAGTTGTGAGGGTCTGAGAGAAAGATGACTTGTATGATATAGTGCTTAGACTCACAGAGAAGGAATATCTTTTTTGCCACCTGAATTTTCCAAAGAATGTGGACAGAAAAGGCTTAATTTCCTAATATAGAGGGGAATTAGTATTTCTTTTATTTGTTTTTATTTCTGTAGAAAGGTCTAGGATGGACTTAGACTTGGAGATACTGACATATTAGATGGAATTTGGAGCCAGAGGAGTAGAAAATAGTATACCAAAAAGAGAGGATTTCATTTCTCTCTCTCTCTCTCTTTTTGAAGTAGGGTTTCACTCTTGCCCAGGTTGACCTGTAATTCACTATGTAGTCTCAGAGTAGCCTCCAACTCATGGTGATCCTATTACTTCTGCTTCCCAAGTACTGGGATGAAAGGTGTGCACCACCTCACCCAGCTCTTTTTCTTTGTTCTTTTCTTCCTTTCTTTTTCCTTTCCTTTCCTTTCCTTTCCTTTCCTTTCCTTTCCTTTCCTTTCCTTTCCTTTCCTTTCCTTTCCTTTCCTTTCTCCTTTCCTTTCCTTTCTTTTCTTTTCTTTTCTTTTCTTTTCTTTTCTTTTCTTTTCTTTTCTTTTCTTTTCTTTTCTTTTCTTTTTCTTCCTTTCTCCCTTCCCTCCCTCCTCCCTCTTCCCTCCCTCCCTTCCTCCTTCCTCCCTTCCTTCCTTCCTTCCTTCCTCCCTTCCTTCCTTCCTTCCTTTCTTCTTATTTCAGGGTAGGGTCTCACTCTGTAACCCCAGGTTGGCCTTGAACTCAGGGGGATCCTCCTATGTTGGCCCCTTGAGTGCTGGGATTAAAGATGTGTGCCACTGCACCTCCTTTATGGGGATTTCATTTCTCATCCTCAAAAACGATAGAAACAAAAAAAATAGGAAAGCTATGAAACCTCTTCTCTTCTAGGTACAAACAGTTAAAACAGTGGGAAATACAGCTGCTAGCAAAAAGAGAAGCAGGCATACTGGGAAATAATCAAGGATTCTATAGTACAATACCACAATATTATAGTATATGCTCATAAAAATATCAAAGTCTTCAACAATTTGTTAAATTATATTCTATTTGCTTCTTGCACAGAGAAATAGGTTTATGGTATTTCAAAAGATTTCTATCAAACAATGAAAAATCTTTTTAGGTGAAGATGAAGTATCAATTAGAAGTTATGCCAAAAACGGGCTTCTCATTCATTCAAGATAATACTTATTATTTACAGAAAATAGTTTTTTTACACAGAATCATCAGATAGATTATTCTAATTTTCTAAAAAATATTTTGTTTACTTATTAGAGAGAGAGAAAGAATGAGCACACCAAGGCCTCTAGCCACTGCAAACAAACTCCAGAAACATATGCCACCTTGTGCTACTGGGTACCGGGGAATAGAACCTGGGTCGTTAGGCTTTGCAGACAAACACCTTAACTGCTAAGTCATCTCTCCAGCCCATATTCTAAATTTTTTAAATATTTAATTATTCAAGCTACAGCTAAGTTCATGTTCAATTGATTTCAAAATGACTTTTCTGCCTATATAAAACATATATACTTAGCTCATGGTATTGTGAAAATATTAATTAAAACAAAGGATTTAAGGTCTTTTTGCAGTATCTAGGAGAGATCTATGATTTGTTCTTTGCTCCTATTTCTGAGGTGGACTCTCTTCAGTATCCCAAGCTCTCAGTACTCTGGAAATCTATACAGTTCCATTGTATAGCTTAGTCTAGTCAGAGCTCTCAGCTATAATCTATAAACTTTATTTTCTTTCTTGAAGTTTCTGTGAGGTAGAGAATATCTTTCTGTGGCTTTTATAATAGTCTATCAATCCATTAGGGTGAGGTATGCTAGCTGATTTTCATGAAGTTGATTGGCATATTTGTTCAGTTTAAGTTTGGGAAGATAAGTAACTTCAAGATAAGCTTCAGAAGTAAATCTGTGGATAATAAAATAACCTAGATGTCCTCTAGATTTTGAGTACGTGTCTAGAATGCTCTTCTTTTCTCTAGAAGAATTGACTACCTTTTAAATATACATATTGTTTTATCACTCAATATTAGGAGACATGGAACAGTGAAGTTCTTAAATGCTATTATTACTATATGGGAAAATGAAACACTTAGGAAAAGTGAAGCACAGTGAGAGGAAGGTGCAAAACCAAACACTCAGAGCAAAGGAAACATAATAAAGAATGATATAGCCCATGTTTTACATCCGCCTTGAACAAGGGCAAACACTTCACAAAACACTGGCCTGGCGCTAGCCTATACTTCTAGCACTTGAGAGGTTGAAGCATGGACATAATGAATTTCAGCCCAGCCTGTGTAGTAAGACTCTGTCTTGACCTCCACCCCTGATTTTAAAAATTTTAAGCTGACTTGATTCCAACACTAAGGAGGTGGAGGCAAGAGGATAGTCAACTTGAGGCCAGCCCGGACTACACTGTGAGACTGTCCAATTTCTTTTCAAGTTTCACATACCACATGGCATCTCTGTTTCACTTTGATCTAACCTCTCATGGAGGTCAGAAATATTGATGTGTGTGACTTTAAGAAAGTCTGGCTTACAGGCTGTAGCAGACAGCTTCAGGTTCGCTGAGATGAACTTCCAGACCAGGCACAGTTATGGAGGAAGGGATATTATTTATTGAAACTTACAGATCCAGGGGAAGTTCCATAATGGCAGAAGAAGTGGCCTGCTCTCCACAGGACCAGTCAAGAGAGCAAAGCCAACCAGCCACATAGCACACAGAGCAAAACTCAAGCCAAAAGGTCACACAGCACACTTCAGGAACTCCTGCTAGACACATTTGCATATCTTTACAATGGAATCTCAAACCCACACCTTAAGACCAGCCCCCAGTAACATTACCTCTAGCAAGGTGATTGCAGATGCAAACTATAACTAATAAAACACTGAATATATTGGGGGACATATATTCAAACTACCACATTCCGCCCCTGGCCCCCAATATATTTAGCTCCTGGCCCCCAATAGATTTATAACTATCACACATTGTAAATTGTACTCAGTCCAATTTCAAAGGTTCTCACAGTCTTGATCAACTTAAGATAGTGAGTCCTGTAAAAGCAAGCAAGTTAAATACTTTCAACATGTAAAGGCACAGAGTAAACATTTTTAACTGGTAAAAGGCATAGCAAGGAGAAACTAAAACAATGCAAACTCAGCCACCATCAGCAGTCATCAAACTTCTGCAGTTCAAGTTCAATATAACCAAAAACTAACAGTCTCCAGGTTTTCCAATTCCGCCCCTCCAGCTGGGCAGAGTCGCCAGGGAAAACTTTCATCCTATGCCAACACTGCACTCCATGGTAGCCCTTTTGCACAGTCCTGGTATATCCAAAACATCTTCAGGTCTCCATGAAAACCACAGTCCATCTTCCAAAGGCTCTTCCAGCCTATTCCTGAGGGTCTTCATGCCCTGCCTCATGCAGCATCTCAGCAGCGGCTCCTGGAACCATGTGCAACTCATGACCACTCCATGCATTTTTCATATTTCCAAAACTAATACCAGGTGTGCAGGACACAGCCATATTCTTAATCCAGGAACGAAATAAATCATAGCCTTGAAAAGCAGGTTCCTTCTCCAGTCAGCTCTTTCCAAGAATTTGCATTTTTAACAGTCTTTCCTCAGGCATCCTCTCCATTGTTTTAATGTAAATCAGTCAGGCAACCTTCCTTACACCTTCCTTAAGATTGCTAATGTGTCAACAATATCAGCTAAACCAGTTTCAATGCCTCTACTTTTAACTTGCTTCAGGTTTTCCAACTTAAAATCTTAAAATCTCAGTCCGATATCTTTAGCCAAGCACATCAGTCCATTACAAATTTAAGTTTGATCAAACACTCTGGGCCTGGATAGTGGAATGTAGCCATTCCTTATGCCAGTAGCCCAGTTCCAACAAAGTCCTCTGCCATCTTTCCTTCCCCTTAGAAAGCTCATAAGCCAAGCCTCGAAGTTCAATACTGTCTGCACTTAGCATTCTCAAACTCTCATCAGAATAGTCCATAAAACTTGGCTTACCACTCCAGAAGGCATCTTCAGTTGCAAGCACCAAGTCCATGCCCATTCCTCCAAAACAAAGGTTCCAAAAGACGAATATGCACACGATCTGGTTCATCTCACCCCACACTCCTTGGTACCACTTTACTGTAGCAGACAGCTTCAGGTTCGCTGAGATGAACTTCCAGACCAGGCACAGTTATGGAGGAAGGGATATTATTTATTGAAACTTACAGATCCAGGGGAAGTTCCATAATGGCAGAAGAAGTGGCCTGCTCTCCACAGGACCAGTCAAGAGAGCAAAGCCAACCAGCCACATAGCACACAGAGCAAAACTCAAGCCAAAAGGTCACACAGCACACTTCAGGAACTCCTGCTAGACACATTTGCATATCTTTACAATGGAATCTCAAACCCACACCTTAAGACCAGCCCCCAGTAACATTACCTCTAGCAAGGTGATTGCAGATGCAAACTATAACTAATAAAACACTGAATATATTGGGGGACATATATTCAAACTACCACACAAGCCTTTACTTTGTGTGGAAGTGTTCACTGTTCATTCATTCTTGGTAACCCATAAAGAACCAATGAATTGATTTTTCCATTATAGACACTTTCTTCCCACTGTTTTAGATGTAGAGTTTAAAATTAGAATATTGGTCATTAACTAACCCAGATGTAACTTTTAAGCAAGTGATAGGATAAGAACAATTTATTCATATGTGAAATTAGCGATTGACTATTGAAATAATTGACATAATTGAAATAACTGACATAATTTTAAGAACTAAGAGTCAACTATTTATGTACTTTACTTATTATTTTTAAAAAATATTTTATTTTTATTTATTTGACAGAGAGAGAGAGGGGGGGATGGGTGTGCCAGGGCCTCCAGCCACTGCAAAGGAACTCCAGATGTGTGCACCCCTTGTGCATCTGGCTAATGTGGGTCCTGGGGAATTGAACCTGGGTCCTTTGGCTTTGCAGGCAAATGCCTTACCCACTAAGCCATTCCTCCAGCCCTTACATTATTTATTATTTTAATATTTAATATTCTAGGGGATTTATCATATATATTTAAATTGTTGGTCAATGACAGATATTTTAAAAAAAGTTTTGACAAATAATGAATTCTGCTTATAATTTAAATATTATATAGGATAGAAAGTTAAGAAAAGTAAGATTTTTAAATCAATCAATTTTTACACACTTTTTTTGAGTGCTTGGCTTGAATTTTATACCCTTGTTTTAAATTTTATTTTTTTCTATATAGGTGCCTCAGGATCCACTGAAATTTTATGATAAGATTTACTTCTGCCAGAGTTGCCAGTTATATTTGCCTTCTGTCGAGTTCTCTGTATCTCCCACTTCACATCGTGTGAACCGCTGTCGTCGCTGCATGAACCTTGAGAATGAAACTCAAAAACGAGAATCGTTTTTAAAGTACAAGTGTTTACTTCAGAGGCTCTACCATTCAGAAGCTAATTATGAAGATAACTCTCAAATTGCTTTCCTGATGCAGGTATGATCAATAAGGAATGTCCATCACGACAGAAATTCATCTGTTAAAAAGGTTGTCTTCCAAGGAGGTATACTGAAATGAAGTGCAGTACATTTCAACATATTCTTGTATGGGAACCATTATGTTAGATTTCCTCGTGTGGGTATTTATTGCTTTCCTGATTTATGTGCAGAGACATATTCTTGCTATTTAAGTACTATGCTATGCTCTGCAAATGCACTGGTTAATCAGACCTTACATCCAAGAATAGAAGAAAGACTTTAAACAATATTATTAACTCCTATGAAAACAAATAATAAGAAGTACTAAGAACTATGTAGTCAATAAAAAGTGTACCCAATATAATTTGCAGGGCTGAAAAAGGTCTTTTAAATGATGTGACATATAAGATGGGACAAAAGTACCAAGAGGAGTTAATCTGGTGGTAATGATGAGCAAACATCCCAGGCATGGGAATAAAGAGCATGAAGCCTGGAGGTAGAAGTGCCACTATTTTGTCATGGGCAGGGATGGTGTGGTGTGGACATCTATCTCTGGGGAAGTAGAACACATTTAATGTTCTAGAAAGAAACCAGCGGAGGAAAGGTTAAAGATAGAGGAATGAGATTTTAAGGACAACCTAACGGATTTCCTCTCTGCTACTTAACATCGGTGTCTTTGGGCAAGCTACTTAACATGTATGCCTTTCCATTTATTTGTCTACATAATGAGTGTAATAAAATTACTCACTCCAAGAGAAATTGTGAGGCTTAAATGAATTAATAGTGACAGGATAAAGTACTACCTGGACTGGGATCTAAAACATGGTATGTGGACTGGCCTTTGTTAGGATAGAGATCAACCTTTATTAAAATAGAGGAGTAAACAATTATATTAGACTCTATGGTTTTCCATCTAATAACGTGTTTCCATTATGGGGTGAATAGGGTGCAGAGCATTCAAAATAGTCACAGAGTACAACATCTTTGGTATAGAAATTGTAGAGAGTGGTAAGAAAATGTGAAAACAAAATTCATTAAGGAACATGTTAGGAACTTTTGTTGAACCAGTTAAGATCAGTGACCATGAATTTATATGGTACCAGTGTACGGTGAGTTTTTAACACTGTGTTTGAAGCTCAAGCGTATATACAGAAAGAAAAGGGATATTTGAGATCATTAAAGTTAGGTGTTTTACATCAAGACTGCAAAGAACAAGGAAGTTTAGGGTACAACTAAGATTGTACCCTAAAGGTAGAAAATAAAACAGAGGCAGTGAGAAAGGAAAGGAAATCCCAAAACGAATAGATGTGAAGAAAATAAAGCAATAGTGCCTTAACAGTTCTGAGGAAGGAAGGGAACTACTGTAGCAAGAATGGTAAAACACGAGCTACCAGAGACAGAAGGTGATATTCACAGGGAAATGTCTGAATAGCAGATTTCATTAGAGCGAGGCTGAATAACAAAGTTTGGGATGTTACATTCTTGACTTTCGTTTCTTGTGTGTTCCAAGAAACCTTTCATTATTTCCAAATGTTTCATGACCCCAGATCAGTCATATGACCTCCCATATAGGCCCTTTAGCTTACTTGGAAGTCCTAGGAAATAGACACGTCAGGTATAAGTACTATATGAGACAGGCAGAAATTAAGGTGCCTTGTGTTAGGGTATATAGTGATATTTGACCTTACTGAGATCAGAGGTGGTACCCTTCCCTGTTAGCTCCTTGTCACTGTGACACAAAACTTGAGAAAATAACTTAAGAAAAGAAGGACTTACTTTGGCTGACAGTTTCAGAGGTTCAGTTCAGGATCATCTGGCTCTGTTGCTTTCTGGCTCGTGGCAGAGAAGGAGCATCATGGTGGAAAGGAATGGTGGAGGAAAGTTCTTCACCTCATGGCATCCAGGAAGCAGAGAGAGAAAGATGACAAGGGGTCAAGGACAAATTAGGTCCTTCACTGAAGGCCCTCTCTATGGGAGGGAATACATACCTGGTACTGAAAAACCTAAGCAAAAGTCTATGACAGGGGAGGTCATGAGCCTTAGGGGTATAAAGCCTACTCTTGTCTGGCTAAATGTATATATTATTCCCACCATGCGGCCCTGAAAGCACTACACTTAATGTTCATATTCACATATTAACGCTACTCTCACTTCTGGTTAGAGAAGCTCCTCTTTTCAGATGGCGATGATTACTCAAAAGGCAACATAGTGCTGAGAAGAAGGGGTGGAGGAGTGCCCAGCACTGAACCATCTCTGTCACATCCTCCAAGGCTCAGGGCCCATTGTGGAAGAGGGGTGGATAGATTGGAAGAGCCAAAGGAAGGGTAGGACTCCTTACAATGCAACCGCCCAGACAGAAATTGGCCTTGATATCCATGACCTTGCTGTGCCTAGCAATACCTTTGCAAGACCTTCATAATAGAAGAAAAAGATGATGACATCAAATTAAAAGAGAGACTAATGGAGAGAGGGAGGGGATATGATGGAGATTGGAGTTCTAAAGGGGAATGGGGGAGGGAAATATTATGCATTTTTTTGTATGTAAGTATAGAAGTTGTCAATAAAAAATTTTTAAAAATTAGGTCCTTCAGAGACATGCCTTTACTGATGCAGCTTCCTCTAACTAGTCACTCATCCTAGTTTCTACCTACTCCCATCAATACCATCAAACTGAATTCCTGAATAGCTAAATCTACTGGCAAAAGTCAGAGCCCTCAAGATCCAGTTCCATCAAATGACAACCAAGCCTTTAAAACATGAGGCTTTGGGGCTATTTGATATCCAACCCATAGCACCTGCCAACCCTATTTTACGAGACATTTCATGGCCAATATAAACCAGAGATGAGATATGAATTCCAATATAAGTGCTGAGTTTCTGTGCAGTTCCTTCTGAAATGTATTCTAGATGACACTAAATTATGATATTTACTTTTTCTTCCCTGAACTGATAATATTTACCTTTTGATTTAAAATATATAAGAAATTTGGATTTTTTTTCCAAGAGAAATGAATGGTAACAGAAATGGCCTGGTAACTGACTTAAAGAGTGGGAGGGAGTTTTGAGAGAATATTAATGTTACCCTTTTATTACCTTCCTTAGAGAAAAAATTATGGGCAATAATAGAAAATCACAAATTTTCCTTCAGTCAAGGCAAGCAGAGAAGTAAATCTTTTTGTATTCTTTTTCTTTCTTTCTTTCTTTTTTTTTTTTTTTTTTGGAGAGAGAGAGAGAGAGACAGATAGAGAATGGTTGTACTAGCAGCCTCTCAGCTGCTGTGAATGAACTCCAGATGTGTGCACTCCCATGTGGGCAAGTGCAGCATTGCGCCCTTGCATCACTTTGCATCTGACTAAACCTGGGACCTGGAGATTAGAACCAGCGTTCTTAGGTTTAGCAGGCAGGCGCCTTAATCGCTAAGCCATCTCTCCAGCCTTCTTTTTATATTCTTGAATAGAAACATTAAGATAGCAAAAAAGTACATATATATTCCTTCTCCCTCCCTCCTTCCCTCCCTCCCTTCCTTCCTTCCTTCCTTCTTGACAACTGTCATAATTATAGACCATAAACCAAGGTATCATCCTTCCCTGACTTTCCCCTTTACAACTCCACTCTTCATCATTTCCCCTCCCTCTCTCAATCAGTCTCTCTTTTATTTTGATGTCATCATCTTTTCCTCCTATTATGATGGTCTTGTGTAGGTAGTGTTAGGCAGTGCAAGGTCATGGATATCAAGGCCATTTTGTGTCTGGAAGAGTGCATTGTATGCATATGTATTTCTTTTTTTTGTCTCCGGGTGTGTGCATATGTATTTCTTACAGGAACTTTATGAGGTCCTCTTGTGCTATTGTGTGCATTGTTATTTGGGATGGATGTTTAGAGCCTCCCAGTAATTATTTTATTTCCTCCGAAGGGAAATAAAACTTCCATGTGCACAATATGAAGTCCCTACAAGTATGACTGCTAGAGACCTCCAGAAACAGAGTTTGTAGAGCTGCTTTTCAGGCACTGTTGAGGGTGGTAGGGGAGCCAAAAGAGCCATCAGCATTGGTGGCAGAGGACAGGGCTCCTTGCATCTGGCCAGACCACCCAGGTGTGTGATGGAAGCACAGTGGGTGGCCTGGAGTCCACTATTGTGGCTGTCGTTTGGTGGAATTCACAGAGGCAGAGCACAACCTAGGGGTGGTTACTCACAGTCAGGGGTGTGGTGCTATTAATCAACTGAGAGAAGGGTAGTGTTGAAAATGCATAAGCAAGATATTTCTGAAACCAAAGATCTTGAGTACTTCCTAGACTATCAATTTAAGATCTTTTAAACAACATTGAAAATTGTAACTTTGAAATCATGCTATTTTCATTAAAACATGGACTTTCTAAAATTCTTATTTTTCTATTTTCATTTACATTATATATGTCAGTGTCATGCTATTCAAAATAAAATAGTTCTCTTGATGTTGAAGTAATAATTAACTAGAAAGGAAAGATGAGTCATAAAAAATTTGTTCATGAGAGTGTAAAAATTTGGTTTCTGATGTTCTCTTTAAATTTTTGAATATCAAAATTACTAATTTCTAAGAACTCAAATAAGAACTGTATAACTGTTTAATAATAACTATAATAACAATATGTAATTATTTTCTCTTTATAAGTCTTGTTCAATTTAATTGTATTATACTTCTTTAATAAAAAATATATTGTATTTATTTATTTATTTTTGGTTTTTGAGGCAGGGTCTTGCTCTAGCTCAGGCTGACCTGGAATTCACTATGTAGTCTCAGGGTGGCCTCAAACTCATGGCGATCCTCCTACCTCTGCCTCCTGAGTTCTGGGATTAAAGGCATGCGCCACCATGCCCAGCTATTTATTTATTTATTTGATAGGGAGAAAGAGACAGAGAGAGAGAGAGAGAGAGAGAGAGAGAGAGAGAATGGGCACGCCAGAGCCTCCAGATGCTGCAAATGAACTCCAGATGCATGCATCCCCTTGTGCATCTGACTAACATGGGTCTTGGAGAATTGAATCGGGATCCTTTGGCTTTGCAGGCAAACACCTTAAGTGTTAAGCCATATCTCCAGCCCTACATTACAGATGCTTGTTCATTCATTGATTTGGTAAGGAATTATTGAGGGCTGGAGAAATAGCTTAACACTTAAGGTGTTTGCCTGCAAAGCCTAAGGACCCAGGTTCAATTCCCCAGAACCCACATAAGCCAGATGCACATGGTGGCACATGTCTGCAGGGTATTTTTTGCAGTGGCTAGGGGACCTGGTGTAACCATTCACTTTCTCTCTCTCTCTCTCTCTCTAATAAATAAATAAAAATAAATTAGGAAAAAGAATTACTGAGTGCTGGATATGCACTCAGGGTATCTATTAAGATCTGGGAGAAAAAGAGAAGACTCTTTTCATCCTTGAGCTGAGGTTCCACAGAGTGGAGAGCAGAGCCCAGAGAACAGACAGCTAATACACCACTTATACCTTGATTGAACTTTGTCATGAAAGGCAAGCCCATGGGCAGTGGTAAAGATGAACATGCACTGGATTTGAACACAATAGCTTGTAAAGTAAAATAACAGAACTTAAGTCATATGAAAAGTGAAAGTTGTACTTGGGGAAAGAGATCTGTATATCTTATTACTCAGCTAGTCTATCTGCAAATACCAGATAATATAGTAAGCAGTAGTATTGCTCTGTTATTGCAAAATTTCAAGAATAATTGTTAGAGGCAGTTAATTCCTAGGTGCCTCCATTATACTTAAGGCACATAAGTGATATTTGCATACACAAATAGTTTATAATGTTTGACACTGCTTTGAAATTATTAATACAATTGATTCAACTAGCAAATGTTTGAACAAGGCACACATTTTGAATATAAGTTAAAATGAGACACTAAATTTCAAAGTTCTACAGATTTCCTTTTCATAGCAGCTATTATAGCATTGTCTTGGCATGCATTAAGCCAAAGCTAAATTGTATTATTGGAGTATGAAATATTGAATTACCCATTCATTAAAATCTTTAGTAACTTATTGTGACAAGTTCTATTTAAAAATATTTTTATTATTTATTTGCAAGGAGAGAGAGAGAGAAAGAGAGTATGGGCATGCCAGGGTTTATTGCCACTGCAGATGAACTACTGAAGCATGTGCCACTTGTGCATCTGACTTTACGTGGGTACTGGGGAATTGAACCCAGGCCATTAGGCTTCGCAAGCAAGTACCTTTAACCACTGAGCAATCTCTACAAGTTCTGTTTTTTAGTGTTGATAATTTGTTCTGGCCATATCTGTTGGTTTTATGGATCACTGCTTTTCCATACAAACATTTAGGAACAATGGTTATTTTCTCAATGTTTAATAATCATATTAATAATATGATTAGTCATATGTAATCATATATATGTTAAGACCTCATGATTAAAAGAGTTCTAACTAGTAAAATTTAAATTTTAAACAAGTTAAAAAGTTATTTAGTTTCCTCACTGTGGTAGTTTGAATAGATGGCCCCCAATGTATTCAGGGTTTTATTAGTTTGTACTTTGCATCTGCAGCCACCTGGCTGGAGGCAGTGTCAGTGGACGGATCTTAAGGTGTAGTGGTGGGGTTGAGATTTCAATCTAAAGATATGCAAAGTGTGCCTAGCTGGAGTTCTTGAAGTGTGCTGTGCTGTGTGGCTTTTGGCTTTTTGGCTCTCTTGCTATCTCTCTTGCCTGGTCCTTGTAAGAGCACGTCAGCTTCTTCTGCCATTATGGAACTTCTCGATCTGTAAGCTTCAATACATATCCCTTCCTCCATAACTGTGCCTGGTCTGGAAGTTCATTTTAGCAAACCTGAAGCTGTCTGCTACACTCACCTTTCCTTTATGCGCTAAAACAAAAATTGGTTACTACACTCTAAGTACATTGTACAATCATTACAGATTTCAGCCTCTTCATTTGTGAAATTTCAGTAAATACTCTTAAAAGGACCTTGCTGTGGCACAGTGAGGTTGTTATATTTACTGATATATTCCTGAAAAATATTTAATACCATATGTTTATAAAGATAGTATTAAGGTATTATCAAAGTTATATACCTATAAAATTAGCATGATGGAAGAAATATATCCGGTTTACCATGAATTAAAAATGGGTTTATGACTTGGAACTAATAATGCACTATAGGCAGAATGAACATAATTTTGATTTTAAAAAGTAAGGGATATGTACAATTGAAACCTTATGAATAATGATCCCCCATTAAAATGTATGATTCAATTTTCTCAATTAATATAATAATCTTTAATTATTTATTTAGAATAAAATAAAATTATTGTTCAAACTTTTTTTTTTTGACAAGCAGCTCCAAGATATACAGTACTTAACCGAGAATATCTGGGCATCCAAGTCCATCCTCAGTGCCTGGGATGACCTCAATGACCTGGTCATGGTCAGGTGGGATAAGTCTGTGGAGTGGTCCCCCTGGAACTGCATTCTTCTCACCAAGGATGAAGCGGCAGCTCATCTCAGGCTTTCAAGTATTGAGGAGGTAAGTTCTTTGGAAAATTCATTTAGTCAGTAGAATTCTGACAGGCAGCTTGTCTGCCTGTTAATGAATGATTTAAGTGCTGCCATTGGACCAAGATAGAGAATTTATGGATTAACAATAACAAAATATGTGAGTGGTCTGTGTTAGGTAGAGAAAAGAGATTTGAACAAATAAGTATCCAGCATGATAGTACTACCTTCTAGTAATCAGTTCAAGTACATTAATTCCATAGTGTGTTCCATGAAGGCAGTCATGATAATTACTGTCAAAGACTAGGAGTTTGATAGTATTTGTTGAGTAAATCTTGACATAGTGAGGGGGAGGGGAGTTGTACATTGCTGGTGTGAAAGCCAATTGATACAGCCACTATAGACATCACCATGGAGTTTCCTCAAGAAACTATATGATAGATACTATATGATAAAGCTATATCGTTCCTGGATATGTGCCTGAAGGGATCTAATATCCACAGATATAACATGCCATGTTTATTGTATTACTTTTCACAATAGCCAAAATATGAAATCATCCTAGCTCAACAGATGAATGGTAAGAAGATACACACACACACACACACACACACACTTTATTCTGCCATAGGGAAGAATCCACTTGTGTCCTATGAAGAGAAATGGGGTTGTCCTCTGGTTGATCAGCAAGAGTCTGCTTAAAGAATGTTCACTTGTCAAATGAATTGGTCCGTCATTTTGTGAACAAAATGGCAATTGTGCTGATGAGGTTTCAACTTTCATTTGCTTCCATTTCATTTCACCACCAGGAGTGGAGCAAGCGCTGCAAATTAAATACCATTTGATTTCAGTAATTTACAAGATGCAATCTGTAAAACATTTTGATGAAAAACATTGAGGGGCCCCTGTGGTAGTTTGAATATATGTCCCCCAATATATTCAGTGTTTTATTATTTTATAGTTTACATCTACAATCACCTTGCTAGAGGCAAGGTCACTGGGGGCCCGGTCTTAAGGTGTGGTGATGGGTTTGAGATTTTATTGTAAAGATATGCAAATGTCTGCCTGAAGTCTGCTGTGTGACCTTTGGCTGTAGTTTTACTGTGTGGTGGCTGGTTGGCTTTCTCTTGTCAAATGGAACTTCCCCTGGATCTGTAAGCTCAATAAATAATATCCCTTCCTCCATAACTGTGCCTGAACAAACCTAAAGCTGTCTGCAACAGTAAAGTGGTACCAGGAGTGGGGTGAGATGAACCTGAGGTTTCATATTCGTCTTTTGGAACCTTTGTTTTGGAGGAATGGGCATGGACTTGGTGCTTGCAACTGAAAATGTCTTCTGGAGTGGTAACCACCTATTCTGATGAAAGTTTGAGAATGCTAAGTGCAGACAGTATTAAACTTGAGGCTTGGCTTATGAGGTTTCTAAGGGAAAGGAAAGACTGCAGAGGACTTAAACTGGGCTATTTGATTTCATCCAGGCCCACACTGTTTGATCAAAGTTAAATTTGTAATGGACTGAATTTGGCTAAAAATATTGACTGAGATTTTAAGATTTTAAGTTGGAAAACCTAAAGCAAGTTAAAAGTAGAGGCATTGAGGCTGGTTTAGGTGCTATTGTCAACACATTAACAATCTTAAGAAAGGTAGAAGGAAGGTGGCCAGACTTGATTTAAAAAACAATGGAGAGGATTGAGGAAAGACTGAAAAATGCAAACTCTTGGAAAGAGCTGACTTAAGGAAGATGGAAGAAAGGTGGCCCTTGAAGGAGAGGATGCCTGAGAAAAGACTGTTAAAAATGCAAACTTTTGGAAAGAGAGTTGACTGAAAAAGAAACCTGCTTTTCAAGGCTATGGTTTATTTTGTCCCTGGATTAAAAATATGGCTGTGTCCTGCACACTGGTATTAGTTTTGGAAGCATAAAAATGCATGGAGTGGTCATAAATTACACACGTTCCAGGAGCAAGATGCAGCATGAGGCAGGGCACGGAGACCCTCAGAAATAGGCTGAAAGAGCCTTTGAAAGATGGACCGTGGTTTGCATGGAGACCTAAAGATGTTTTGGATATACCAGGACTGTTAAAAGGGCTGATTACAGTGTTGGCATGTTATTTATAAAAGTTTTCCCTGGCGACTCTGCCCAGCTGGGGCGAAATTAAAAACCTGGAGACTGTTCGTCTCTGGTTATATTGAACTTGAACTACAAAAGTTTGATGAATGGTGGCTGAGTTTGCATTGTTCTAGTCTCTCCTTGCTATGCCTTATACCAGTTAAAATGTTTACTCTGTGCCTTTACATGTTGAAAGTATTTAACTTGTTTGATTTTACAGGACTATCTTAAAAAAACCTTTAAAATTGGACTGAGTACAATTTACAATGTGTGATAGTTATAAATCTATTGAGGAGCTAAATATAAATGCCAGGGCGGAATGTGGTAGTTTGAATATATGTCCCCAATATATTCAGTGTTTTATTATTTTATAGTTTATTCTACAATCACCTTGCTAGAGGCAAGGTCACTGGTCTTACATGGAAGATTCCATTGTAAGGAAATGATGTGTCTAAGAAGTTCCTGAAGTCTGCTGTGTGAAACCAGTTAGAGCAGGCCACTTTTAGCCTGTTTTAAAAATAATTTTTCCAGCTCTGGTCTAAAGTTCATCTCAGAAGTCAGGCCCCTGAAGAGTTTTGTTCACAAAAATTTGACTGACCCTGATGCTCCGTTTTAGATTAGATTGACATTGGAAGAAGATGTCAGCTAAAGCAAACGCAATGAATCAAATTGAACTATTCCCTGTCTGGTCTTACATGGAAGAAGTAAGGAAATGATGTAAAGAGAAGAAACCAGTTACATTTTTAGCCTGTTTTAAAGTAATTTTTGAGCTCTAAGAAGTCAGGCTATTAAAAATTTGACTCTAGACATTGGAAGAAAAGGCAGCAATAAATTGAACCTGTGTTACATGTTATGTTTAGTAAACTAAGCTGCTTCATTAATAGTTAATCACTAGAAGCGCAGCCAATATGCACAATATCATTTCATCTAAGACCCAAAATGAAATTGAAGCTCATTCCCAAAGCTGGTATTCTAGTTCTTCTTCAATTAATCCACACAAGGCCCTTTGTGTATTTAATCAACTTATCGCAGTCTCAAATTACATGTTTTATTCACATGCCTTTCTAACTTCATGATGACTGGCTTTCTGACTGTAAATGGAGCAAAGTTTCTCACTCAGGTAAACTAAAAAATAAGATATTTTATGGTTTTCAACTATAAAATGTCTGTTCTGGATAATGAATAGTTTATATTTTGCAGCAAGTTAAAGCATTTCCAGAGTCCTCTTATGCACAGAAATATTTGGTTTCCTGGAAACTAGAAACCATTTGGGGTTGAAAATCATCTTGATTCCTTGCAACACATCAGGGCAAAGGCATTAGTTTTGTGAGCTCATCATGTCACTCACTGGCCAAAGTTGTACCAGTCCTCTCTAGAAATCTCCAGTCCTGTCCCATTTCTTTCTTTCCCTTGTCGCTATCCAACTCCATGACCTTAAAACCTGCCTAGGGGCTGGGAAGGTGGCTTAGTAGCCAAAGGCACTCATTTGCAAATTCTGCCCCACCTACATGGCTTCAATTCCCAAGGCACCCAGTTACGCTTGACACAAAGTGCTATAAGCATCTGGGTTCCTTTGCAACAGCAAGAGGCCCTGGTGCACACAGGTGTGTACATACACATGTGCAAATAAATAAAATTTGAAATAAGTTCTGCCTTCTTTGTTTCACAAAATTTTAGTAGATTAGCTAAAATGTAGAATTAGTGAAAAAAAAAAAGTGAAAGCAGCTCTGATCTGGCACTTGGCTATGGCTCGCATGACCTAGCATTGAGCACGTTTGTTAATTCTTCAACACTCAGGTTTTCTCTTCTATGAAAGGAAAATAGTGCTGTCTAACTGTAGGGAAGCTTTGAAGACTAACTAGGCCACTTAAAGATCTCAGATTAGTGTTGGGCACTGGTTATCTCAGATAGTAACTGTGCCTAGGGAGGTACTTTAAGCCAGGATATTCTTACTGAACACTTTCTGTTACAATGTTAGATCTTTCATCTTCTTTTCTCCAGAGTGGTTTTTTTTTTTTTTTTTTTTGCTTTTGCTTTTATGTGAAGAGATCTTTAGCTTTCAGAAGATAAGTTTTAGGAGGAGTTATGTGTAGAATTTTTGTGATTTAGTTGAAAATAGGTCTAAGAGTAATGAAGAAAATAGATGGTACTTATTTAAAATATTTTTATTTATTTATTTGCAAGAAGACAGAGATAGAGAGAAGAGAGAGACATATAGAATGGGTGTGCCAGGGCCCCCGGCTACTGCAAATGAACTCCAGATGCATGTGCCACTTTGTGCATCTGGCTATACATGGATACCCAGCTCATTAGGTTTTGCAGGCAGGTGCCTTAACCTTTTAGCCTGTGTAGATAGTATTTATTAATGCAACCAAAATTTACTTTTGAATGTGCCTGTAGATAAGCAAAGAAATGAAATGAGCATATTTTTTCATTGTTTCAGTTGCATTCAAATTCAGGCATAATGAGAGAATGGCAAAGTATATGACTTAATTCTATAGGAATATAGAGTTCTTATGTAACAAGAAGTCCAGAGAAAGGCAGCCCAGGGCTAGAATGGGATCTCCACGGTGTTTTCAGAATCTCAGGTCCTTGAATTTTTTCCCTTGGTATCTTTTTAACCACGGGCTTTCACTCTCGTGACTGGGCTCTCAGTTACATAATGGCCTTCTCAATCCTGTGTCCTAGCTACTGCCCAGGTATGGCAAAAGGATAAAGGTGCTTGAATGGTGAATCTCCTTAAAAGAGTTTTCATTTCTTGCAAGCTTTATCCAGGAGTGTGTATATCCAGGAGCCTGTATGAACTTGTTCCATGCCAACATCAGCTAGCATAAAGGCTAGAAAGTTGGATACATTCTATCTCACATAAAACCAAGGCTGTAAATACAAATGAAAGAGAGAAAGAATGTAGGGTTAATAGCAGGCAATAGTTTGGACACCTTGTCCAGCTTGAAGCATCACAAAAATCAAGCCCTGAAAGATAATAGACAAAGTGAGAAAAAAAAAATTACATTCTGGGCTGAAAGAAAGCGAAGGCACCAAGGAATGACAGTGTTTTCATTTAACAAAATGTATCTGTGGCTTTTCAAAGAATTTCATTTTCTCTCTTTGTTTGTTTTTTTCTTTTTTCTTTCTTTCTTTTTTTTTTTTTAACAGGGATATGGATGCTTCTTTCTTCACAAGATCAAGCACAAACATATCCTGGCTAAGAACCATTTTTCTCAGGTTCCAGTGCTAGCATCGTTTGTAAGTGAAGATGAGGAAGTAGAAGAGATCAGAAGTAAATACCGCCCAGATATGTCACCTAAAATCATAGAAGCCCGTGGCACTGACACTCACCAGATGCTGGACTAGTTATTTGTCTATGAACATTTTTATTCATTGCTGACTGAGAAATACAGAGGTCTTATAATGTGAAAATGCAATTTTATCTTTTCTTGGTTTTAATTATTTGATTATTTTTTTGTTTCTCATAATATTACATTATATTAAGAGGAAAATTTGCTACATAAATGTTAGGTGATTCGTATTAAATTGAACTGCTATTTTGTTACTCAGAATAAAGTTCAAGGAGAATACTTTATTTTTATAATTTTTACATTAAATTAAAAACATTAAATGCATTATAATTAAAAACATTAAATGCATTATAATTAAAAATACAAACATCCAAGCAAAACCTAGGCCTAACTTTTAATGAAAAAATAAAATTTGTTTGTTTTTCGAGGTAAGGTTTCTCTGTAGCCCAGGCTGACCTGGAATTCACTATGTAGTCTCAGGGTGGCCTCGAACTCACAGAGATCCTCCTACCTCTGCCTCCCGAGTGCTGGGATTAAAGGCGTGCGCCACCATGCCTGGCTAAAAGAACTTTATCATTTCTTATTTTATTTTATTTTTTGGTTTTTCAAGGTAGGGTCTCACTCTAGCTCAGGTTGTCCTGGAATTTACTATGTAGTCTTGGGGTGGCCTCAAATCCTTGGAGATCCTCCTACCTCTGCCTCCCAAGTGCTGGCATTAAAGACATGCACCACCTTGCCTGGCTTCAATGAAAATATTTGCTCAAGATAACAGATAACTGTAGGAGAGTAGTTATCAGATGGATAGAAGGAAGTATTATACAGTCTCTTTCTTTAAAATATTGATAAATAAGATGACATTTTGAAACAGGGATGTGAATATTTACCTTTCATTGTTCATTTTCACCTTCTCCCAATCCAAGAAAAGAAATGAAACTCTGAACAAGCAAAATCTCTGCCTCCTGCGTTAGGATACATGCATAGCAGAGCTCCTCTCTGGGCTGGAAGGCTCCTGGGGGACAATGCAGAGTCTGTGGGCAGAATAACCTTGGGAAAAAAAACAAACACAGACACTCCTTTCTCCAGTAATCTGAAGGAATAACCTGTAGTTACTGAATGTCTGTGCATCTGTATGTGATGATGAGTCACGATGTATCCAGAGGTGGCACACCCCAAATGGCATAATTCAGGAAGAGTTTATTTAGAACAGGATGTATTATGAGATGTGAGCAATATATAGGGAATGTAAGGAATACTACACACACACACACACACACACACACACACACACACACACGGGGAGAGAGAGAGAGAGAGAGAGAGAGAGAGAGTAAGGAGACCAGTTAAATCCTTCCAAAGCACATTCTGCTTACCTACTTCTCATCAATGCATTGATCCCCTGATGAGGTTAGAGCCCTCACAATTCAGTTACATCACAGAGGCCCATCAACTGACTTTAACACATGAACATAACCAGCTCAGATTCAAACCACAGCAGTCACTGTGATGACAAAGACTGTGGCCTCAGATCAGCAGCTCTCATACTGGCAAGGATTCATAAGGGAAAGGGTAACTTGGAAGACTAGGGGCAAACTCAAGGTCCAGATAGATAGAAATTCAAAAGGCTTTTGTGACAACTGTTCAGAAATCCCTTATTTTGTGTATGACCAACGTGGCTGAAGACAAAGTCTGCAGTGTGTTTTTCAGGGCTGTGGGTTAATTAAGCATAGACACCTGTTACATCTCAAACTGAGGCTGGGGTCTAGGTGAGGAAACAGAAGGCATGGTCAGGTATTAATTGGCCTCCATATTGAAGGAAGTTATAGGACTGTGTCAATTTTAAAAGAATGAGAAGACTATGTATCAGAGCGTATTTATTCTAGGGGTATTAGACTAAAAACATGAAATGCAAGATTATGTCAAACCACATTTATTCTTTTGCATGGAATTCAGGATTTTATGAATTGGATTGAGATCTAGAACATCACTAAATACATTAGCTGAAGGCTTCACTCAAAGGGGGCTTCTCCCAATGATCTTAAAATGCCAGAAGTTCACTGGGAAACATAAAGACCAGAGAGATGCCTGCCTTGAAGTAAATCTTTCATATTTAGTCTTCTCAGATATTCACTAGACAGGTCATTTTTTACATGTATAAATGTTAGGGTGCATGTGTGTGTGCTGGTGCACATTCACATTGTGCTTGTGGGGGCCAGTATTTGATGTTGAATTTCTTTCTTGTTTGCTCTCCTGTTTATTTACTGAGGTAAGGTCTCTCCCTTGAGCCCAGAGCATACAGATGAAGCTAGTCTAGCTAGCCAGATGGCTCTAGGGATCCTTTGTCTCTGCCTCACAAGCCCTTTATTATATACGGTGGACCACCATATCTTCTCAGCATTTACATGGGTGCTGGGGATCCAAATTCTGGTCCTCATGATCACACAGTAATCTCTTTATCAGGTCCTAGAGAGGTTTTCTTAAGGTATAACTATTTTTTTTTAATGTACTGGTGAGAAGCAGAGACCAGAAGATTATGAACTTGATACCAACCTAGGCTACAAATCAAGTTCCAGGTGAAGCTGGGCTACACAGTGAAATCCTATCAAAGAAAGAAGGAAAGAAAATGCAACACTGCATATCAAAAACTATGTTAAGGCAGTAGATATTAAGTGTTCTTACCACAGTAAAATTAAAAACAATAAAAACAACCCAAAAGAGAAGCCTTAGGGAGAATGATTTGAGATTTATAACAATGACAATTTGTAATTTATGGCATTGCCAATCACATTCATAGCAATTAAATGAGCAGCTGGATTAGTCTCCCCATGGCTGTCATAACAAATTATCTTGAACTTGTGGCTTCAAACAATAGGAACAAATTGTTGTGGAAGCCGGAAGTCTTAAATCAGAGTGTCATCAGAGCTGTACTCTCCTTGGAATCTTTTATCTTTTCAAATGTGGAAATCAAATAGAGGACATTGTGGTTCTAGACAAGCTCTCTGCCACGGCACTCTACTTCCAGTCCCCTTTGGAATCATTAAGGGACATCCTGTCACCTCTCTAGCTGCTTTGGGTGGCTTTTGATACACCTTGGCTTCCTTGGCTGCCCCACCCAGACCTCTGCTTTTGTGTTCATATTGCCTCTTCATTTTTCTGTCTTATAAGGACACTGTTATTTCATTTGAGGTCCACCCAGCTAATCCAGGATGAACTCATAGCCATCTCATCTAGTTGTATCTATAAGCAAATATCCTTTATAAAAATGAGGTTGGAGCCAGGCATGGTGGCACATACCTTTAATCCCAGCACTTGGGAGGCAGAGGTAGGAGGATTGCGGTGAGTTTGAGGCCACCCTGAGACTACATAGTTAATTCCAGGTGAGCCTGGGCCAGAGTGAGACCCTACCTTGAAAAACCAAAAAAAAAAAAAAAAAAAAAGCTTGGGGCTAAGGCATTTACCTGCAAAGCCAAAGGATCCCCATTCGATTCTCCAGGACCCACATAAGCCAGATGCACAAGGGGGCACATGCATCTGGAGTTTGTTTGCAGTGGCTAGAGGCCCTGGCGTGCCCATTCTCTCTCTCTGTCTTTCTCTCTCTCTGTCTTTTTCTTCTTTCTCTGTCTTTTTCTTTCTCTCAAATAAATAAACAAAATATATTTAAAAAATAAGGTTACATTCATAGGATTTTGGTGCTAGGACATAGAAGTCATTACCCAACTCATTACTGTAGCCTATTATGGGTCTATCTACTGTCTAAGCAGAGAAATTTTAGCTCGGAAGGGCAGAACAAGCTAGTGATAGTTCTGGGGTGAAGAATCATAATTACAGCATTCTCACATGCAGGCCCATTCACAGATGTAAACGGATGGACTCTGTGAAGTGCTTACAGTGAATGGTCTTCCAAGCCTTCTCCAGGGTCATCTGTGCTGTTTATCGGGGGTCAGTGCCCTGGGAAAGGCAAATGCACTGACCTTCTAGGGGTTCACAGACACTGGCTTTGAAATGACTCTGATCCTGAAGTTGGAAAAACATCATTATGGCCCACTGGTTAGAAAATGGGCATCATAGAGCATCATTTCAGACTTCAAAACTATCCTACATTATAGCTTGCAAAACTATAAAATGGATTCAAATATTATATTGTTTCTGAATTAAATGTTAAAAAGTTTAGTTAAAAAAATAGTATTTGGGGGCTGGAGAGACAGCTTAATGGTTAAGACGCTTGCCTGCATAGCTAAGGCCCCAAGTTTGACTCCCCAGTGCTCACATAAGCCAGATGCTCAAGGTGGCACATGCATCTGCAGTTTGTTTGCAGTGGCTAGAGTCCCTGGCATGCCCATTCTCTTTCTATCTTGCTCTAAAATAAATAAAATTTTTAAAAAGAAAATAGTATTTGGAATGATCTTGGTTTGGAGAGAATTCTGATAATCTTCTTTATGTTGATAAATGTAATTCACTGAATATTTAAAAGTATTTTTGTATCACACAATTATAAAATAAATAAAATATTAAAATGTTCTCAGTTAATGCTAATTTATTTTATTTTTAAGAAATATTTATTTCTTTTTTAAAATATTTTTAAAAAGATTTTATTTTTATTTATTTATGTATTAGAGACAGAGAGAGGGAAAGAGAAAGAGAGGGAGTGAGAATGGGCATGCCGGGGCTTCTAGACACTGCAAACAAACTCCAGATGTGTTTGCCCCCTTGTGCATCTGGTTTACATGGGACCTGGAGAGTTGAACCAGGATCCTTTGGTTTCTCAGGCATGTGCCTTAACTGCTAAGCAATCTCTCCAGCCCTATTTATTTCTTTTGAGAAATAGAGTAAGAGGCACACAAGACAGACTCAGTATGAGCATGTGAGAACTTCTTGCCCCTGTAAACAAACTCCAGACATATGTACCACTTTGTACATCTGTAATGTCAATGATTTATTTATTTATTTATTTAATTTATTTATTTATTTATTTATTTAACAGAAAGAGGGAGAGAGAGAGAGAGAATGGGTGTGCCAGGGCCTCTAGCCACTGCCAATGAGCTCCAGATGTGTGCACCCCCTTGTGCATCTAGCTAACGTGGGTCCTGGGGAATCAAACCTGGGTCCTTTGGCTTTGCAGGCAAACTCCCTAATTGCTAAGCCATCCCTCTAGCCCCTGTAATGTCAATTTAAAACACATATACTTGTTTTAGTCCTGATGCTTAAGAATAAGGTATTATTTTGGTGGTATTATAAATGATATGCATTGATATAAACAGGAAAGAGAGACACATATTCAGTCATGACCCTTTAAAATATGATTTGTTTGCATTAATGACAGAGTTGATGTCTTCCTTTCATGCCATCTTGTGCACAGCTGTTCCAGGATGTTTGTGATATAGAAGCTGAATTTGAATTCCCTCAGTCCCACAAACCAAGCAGAATTAAAATACAGTCCTAACATGTACATGCCAAGAGTGATTTATCTCAGATTCTAGAGAGGTTACATTTGTATATCATGTCAAAACAAATTAATAGCATAGCAAAACTGAATTCAGAAATGTTTCATCATTGCTAGCTCAAGTGAAGTGGTGAGAATGCTGGGAGATGGTTCAGTGGATAGTATGCTTGCCCTGAAAGCGTGAGGATCTGACCTGAGCTCAGAGCCCAGAACCTACATAAAAGCAGATATGGTAGTGTGTATCTACAATCCCAACACTCCTGTGGAAAGATGGGAGGTGGAGACAGGAAGATCCCTGCCAGCTCACAGGCCAGCTGGCAAACACAAAGAGACTCTGACTCAAGGAAGGTAGTAGGCAAGGACTGACAACCCACGGTTTTCCTCTGGCCTATGCAAACATACTGGGGTGCACCCACACACATATACACTCAGAGACATCAGGGCTAGCCTCTTCCTGACACAGGCCCTAGCCCTAATCAACATTCTGGTTCACCTGAGCTGGAAGACAACCCACCTTTAAGGTTATAAATACCTTTGCAAGGGGAAGGCAGGCTCTCTGACCACTTGGGAACTTCCAGCTGTGGATGAGTTTTCCCTTCCGCTGGGCCTGGGTTGGCTCTGCTCAGGCCCAGGCCCAGGCCCAGCTGGGACCGGTCCCTAGCCCCTACTCTCCACATGGGTTCTTTATCCTCTCCAGCTTTTCACATGGCAGGAACTCCTTTAACATACTCTTCTCTTTTTTCTTTCTACAGTTTTTTTTTTTTTTCCAGGCCCTCCATGTGGGATCTCTAGCCATGTGGATGACTTTCCTTGGCTCTATACTTCCCTCAATAAATATAATAATTTAATAAAAATGGTTCTTTACAGCCGGGTGTGGTGGCACACTCCTTTAATCCTTGCACTCAGGAGGCAGAGGTAGGAGGATCACCATGTGTTCAAGGCCACCCTGAGACTACATAGTGAATTCCAGGTCAGCCTGGCTAGAGTGACACCCTACCTAGAAAAATAAAAATAAATAATGATAATAATAATAATGATAATGATAAAATGGTTCTTTACATGTTAGATGTACATTTTTAGGATCTATACAAAATAGTTTACTGGAATTTTGAATTTCATGTCAATATTTGTAAATTGATTTAGGTACCAAAATAATGAAAGGAGATTAAGGGTTTTATCCCCTAATATTTTATTGAATGACTGTCATTATTCACATTTTGATATGCTAGAATTTTCCTTGGTAGCTTTTTTGATCTTTACTATCCTGCTTCCACTCAGTCTAGTCCTATACATTCATTAGAATCAGCCCAACTATATCTAGCCCATTCATTTAAACATATTCACATCATTACACCTTATATGTAGTAAAATAATACACCAATATGTAGTAAAATATTATCCATGTGCTCAAGAAACTTAGCTAGCTAGTTTTACAAATAATTAATTTTCTCCATGATTTTTCATCTATTATGTGAGGTTAGCAGTACTTCAGCATCAGGATTGTTGAAACTTAGAGTGTGTATGTAACATGTGTGGAACATAGTATGTGTCTAATATATGCTGTGAGGGTTTTAATAGATGTCCCCAATAAATTCAGTTTTAGTAAAGATTTAGATCTCCAGTTAGAGGAGGTGCCATTGTGGGTGGATCCTAGGGTTTCACCCCTAAGGTGTGGGGGTGGATTTAGAACTCCAGTCTAAAGATATGCAAAGTGCTTGAGCTGTGCCTGAGCTTTGCCTGGAGTTCCTGAGATGTGTTTGCCTGTGCTTGTAATGGTTGCTTTTGGCTTTTCTCTCTCTCTGCTTGGGCCTGTAAAAGGGGGCCAATTTCTCCCATTATGGAACTTCTTCTAGATCTGTAAGCTTCAAATAAATTTCCTTTCTCTCCTAACTGTGCCTGGTTTGGAAGTTCATCTCACCTATGTGTGGCTGTCTACTATATATGTTAAATGAATATTGTTTGCCTGATTAAATTTACATAAGGCAACATAATTTTCCCTTTGTTGTTTTACCTTCTGACAATTGTGACTTTCTTAATGTGTATGTGGTTATTGGTTGACACTGTGGGTATTTTCTGAACAATCCTTGAGTTCCTATTTCACCTTTGCTATTCCCTATCCCTTGCATTACTCTTTCCTATTTTCTTCTTCTTCTTTTTTTTTTTTTTTTTTTCAAGGTAGGGTCTCATTCTAGCCAAAGGCTGACTGGAATTCAATATTTAGTCTCAGGCTGGCCTCAAATTCACAGTGATCCTCCTACCTAGGCCTCCCTAGTGCTGGGATTAAAGGAATGAGCCATCATACCAGGGCTACTCTTTCCTTTTATATATAAAGTTAGTACTTTGCTTTGCAGAAATGAAGTTTCTAGGTATATGAATTGCAAACAGTGACTGCCCATTCTTTGCTGTTATAAAATTTACAAATGTTACTATGATGATCATGAACTGCTGTAGCACTTCCTCAGACAAAACTTCAAGTTCTCAAGAGCTTATTTGTAAGACAATTGTTTCGTCTCTCCTCCCACTCAGCTTGGCTTCCTGCTAATTCTTCTGTTTGGCAGCTTCCAATGGTATTCCTAACCTGTATTTATCTTTCCCAAATTAGAGGCAGCTGGGCAATTTTAGGGAGACAACACTCACTAATTCTCTCTTTTCTAATTTGAAAAGCCAGTAATTCTCTCAAACTTCAGAAGACTGATTTGACTTCAAAACAAAGAACTGTAATGTGCTCTTAAACTTTTCAGGATTTACTATTTTACAAATATTCTGTAACAATGTGAAAACTGAAAAATAGCAATTATTAGGATAAATAAACATATATTATGCTAGTTCTATTTTATGTACTTTTTTTTTAAAGAATAGGTTTTATTTAAGATTTTTTTTTTGTTAGTGCATCCTTACAAGTTAGATACAGAGAGAAAGAGAGAGAAAAGGAAGAGAACTGCAGAGAACATGTACTGATCATATGGGATTTTTTTTTTTGAGAGAGAGAAGAGAGAGAAAAATTGGTGTGCCAGGGTCTCAACCACTGAAATCAAATTCCAGACACTTGTGCCACCTAGTGGGCATGGTGATCTTGTGCTTGCCTCACCTTTGTGCATATGGCTTATGTGTGATCTGGGGAGTCAAACAAGGGTCCTTAGTCTTTGCAGGCAAGCGCCTTAACTACTAAACCATCTCTCAGGTTTTCCGATTCTCCCCCTCCAGCTGGGCAGAGTAGCCAAGGAAAACTTCCATCCCAAGCCAACATTGCAGTCCATGGTAGCCCTTTTGCACAATGCTCGTATATCAAAACATCTTCAGGTCTCCATGCAAACCATGGTCCAACTTCCAAAGGCTACAGCCTATCAGGGCATCATGCCCTGCCTCATGCTGCATCTCAGCAGTAGCTCCTGGAACCGTGTGCAATTCATGACCACTCCACACATTTTTCATGCTTCCAAAACTAATACCAGGTATGCAGGACACAGCCATATTCTTAATTCAGGGACAAAATAAATCATAACCTTGAAAAGCAGGTTCCTTTTCCAGTTAACTCTTTCCAGGCATCTTCTCCATTGTTTTAACGTAAAGCAGTTGGGCCACCTTCCTTAAGATTGCTAATGTGTTGACAATAGCAGCTAACCTAAAACCAGTCTCAGTGCCTCTAATTTTAACTTGCTTGAGGTTTTCCAACTTAAAATCTTAAATCTCTCAGTCCGATATCTTTAGCCAAGCACATCAGTCCATTACAAATATAACCTTGATCAAACTCTCTGAGCCTGGGTAGCAGGACATAGTCATCCCTTATGCCAGTAGCCCAGTTCCAACAAAGTCCTCTGCAGTCTTTCCTTCCCCTTAGAAAGCTCATAAGCCAAGCCTCGAAGTTCAATGCTGTCTGCACTTAGTATTCTCAAGCTCTCATCATAATAGTCCATAAAACTTGTCTTACCACTCCTTGGTACCAACTTCTGTAACAGGCAGATCAGGTTCGCTGAGATGAACTTCCAGATCAGGCACAGTTGTGGAGGAAAGGATTTATTGAAGCTTACAGATCCAGGGGAAGTTCCATAATGGCAGGAGAAGCTGGCCTGTTTTCACAGGACCAAACTCAGAGAGAAAAGCCACAAGCCAAAAACCACACAGCACAGCACACTTCAGGAACTCCAGCTAGGCATACTTTGCATATCTTTAGATTGAAATCCTAAACCCACCACCACACCTTAATATCCATTTAGAGACATTGCCTCCAGCAAGGTGGCTGCAGATGCAAACTACAAACTAATAAAACACTGAATATATTGGGGGCCATCTATTCCAACTACCACAGTCACCATTTATTTTTTATTAATCTCTTAATACTATTTATTTTGGATTTTTAAAAAATCTTTTTCTAGTTTCTTCAAGAAGAAACTTAAACAATGTTAAATCTTGCTGTTTTTTTTCCTCCTGTAAGCATCCCATGCTATATGTTTCCTCTGTGCATTCATTTAAGTATAACCAACTATTTTAATATGTTGTATATTCAACATAATTTTAGTCTAAAAATGAAAGACTATTGGAGTTGTTTTGAGTGGTAAGGATAGATACTGACAAATCAAAAGAGTGCACATGGCTTGGCTCAGGAGTGAGATGCATGGGGAAAGGTAGTCTTTCCCTTGGTGGCTAGACAGAGGTCATCAAATGAGAACAACTCTGAAGGCTGAAAGCTCTCAACCAGAATTTAAGTCAAACTCTAGAGCCACCTATTATGCGACCTTTTCTGTTAGAGCCCCAGACTTTTACTCTGAAGAGCTACTTGACACCCACAGCTGCATCTCTACAGCAGGATGATTGACACCTAAAAGGTCTTGGAAGTATGGAGACAAGTCTTAATGCTATGGCTGCTTCTTACATTCCCAATACAATTGAGAGACATCCTCCAATGAGAACATTATCAAGCCTGGGGTGTTGGGCCCCACGTTGGGCACCCTTTGCCGGGGTTTTTCCCTCCACCACTGGCAGGTAGAGCGGAAGAGAGAGAGAACCGGGCCAGCCGCTTCTCTTGAGGCTGAGCGAGAAGGCGGGTGTCAGCGACTCAAACCCCCCCCCAAAACACCGGGGAGAAAAACCACATTGAGTCGCAGAGACTGTCTAAGGCAGGAATCTCTCCGTTTATTGTCATGGGGAGGTATTTATACATTTTGAGGAAGGGGGCGGGAAGAGGGGATGAGAGAAAGGTATAAGGGCCAATAGTATTTCACCACGTCAGCAGCAGCTGGGTGGAGGCAGTTTCAGCTTAGGTGCTGAGTCACTTCAAGGACAGGTCACCAAACTCTACTCAGGCTCTGGAAGCTCGACTAGGCCTCACTGGGAGTAGGCCAAGACTGGCTGGGCTAACCACTCGGCTTCACACCGGGCAGGGCCCAACACTGGGGCATATGAACTGCAGAATTTCTTAGATGCTTAGAGAACCTGCTCACCCCATAGACTGCAAAGCTAAAAGTGTGGCCAACAGAGGACAATGGCAGGCAAAGATGGGAACTACTAAAGATAGCTCTGGAGGACATCAGATACTTGTCCAACATGGACTTGACAAAAGCATTAACCATTGGAAGAACAAGAGTCTAGAAGGTCACCTGACACCCTTCTTACATATAACAAGAGCTGTAAGTTTTCAAGAACCCAGAAGAAATCAGTCATCACTTCATCATTTTTATTGGTTTGTTTTTGCCACACATACTTCTTTTCTTAAATACTTTCAGCAATGTTTTTACTTCAATGTATTTTAAAATATTTATTTATATTTATTTTTTTATTGGTATATATTCATTGTATTTAGTAATAACTCTAAAAAAATGTTTCTTTTTGGAACCGGGTGTGGTGACACACACCTTTAATCCCAATACTTGGGAGGCAGAGGTAGGAGGATTGCCGTGAGTTTGAGGCCACCCTGAGACTACATAGTGAATTCCAGGTCAGCCTGGGCTAGAGCAAACCCTACTTCAAAAAAATAAAAACAAAACAACAAAAAAACACCAAACCCCTTTTTTTCCCATTTTATTTTATTTGCAAGCTGAGAGAGAAACAGAGAAAAGAGTCAGAGGAGGAGAGAGAGAGAATAGAGAGAGCATGGGCATGCCAGGGCCTTTCACCACTAAAAATGAACTCCAGACACACATGTCACTTTGTGCATCTGACTTTACATGGGTACTGGGGAATCAAACTCAAGTTGTTAGGGTTTGCAAGCAAGTGCATTAACTGCTGAACCATCTTTATAACCCAGTAATGGCTTTTATAAGTCATTTTCATGCAAATATATAATGTACTTTGACTTTTTCCTCAATCTCTATCTTTCCCTTTCTCCCCTTGTAGCAGACAGCTTTAGGTTCACTGAGATGAACTTCCAGACCAGGCATAGTTATGGAAGAAGGGATTTATTGAAGCTTACAGACCCAGGGGAAGTTCCATAATGGCAGGAGAAGCTGGCCTGCTCTTCACAGGACCAAACACAAGAGAGCAAAAGCCATAAGCCAAAAGCCACACAGCACAGCACAGCACACCTCAGGAACTCCAGTTAAGCACACTTTGCATATCTTTAGATTGAAATCTCCATCCTATCACCATACCTTAAGATCTGCCCAGTGGCATTGCCTCAGCCAGGTGGCTACAGATGCAAACTACAAACTAATAAAACACTGAATATATTGGGGGACATCTATTTAAACTACCATATCCCTTCTTCTTTCATTAGTCCTCTTCTTTTACCTACATATTTTTAATTCTACTTTCTTTCCTTTTTTTCATTTATTAAAGTTCTCAGCAAAAAACCCTCAAACATAGCTTAATGTTAAAGCATAGACAGGGTCGACCATAGCTTGAATATTTTCTGTAGGCACATGGGCCTTATTCTTTTTTTTTTTCACTTGTACTTTCATGTCATATATGAAAACATGATTTTATGTATCTGAATAAAATCTAGGATCCCACAAATGAAATAAAGCATGTGTTTTTCTTTCTGAGTCTACCTTATTTCACTTCATGTGATATGCTCACCCTCTCTAAACTGAATAGAGAAGTATCAAAGTAATAAATACAAATCAATAAAATTTTAAAAAGTGTTCAAGATCCTTAGCCATTAGGGAAATGCAAATTAAGACTACTATGAGATTCTATTTCATCTGTGCCAGAATGGCTATAGAAAACAAGTGATAACCATGCTAACGAGGGCATAAGGGAAGCAAAGCCCTTATTCATTGCTGGCAGGAATGTAAAGTGGGCCAGTCAGTATGAAAATCACTGTGAACATTTCTCAAAAAGCTAAAAATAGACCTGCCATATGACCCACCTATATGTCTCTTGGGCATGTACCTAAAGGACTTTATATTTTACCAAAAAGAATCTTGCACATCATCTTTATTGGTGCTGTCTTCACAAAAGCAAGAAAATGGAACCCATCTACAAGTCCATAAACATCCATCAGTGAATGAGTGGATAAAGAAAATGTGGTGCATATACACAAAGGAGTTTTACTTAGCCATAAAAAAATAAAGTCATGACATTTGTAGGAAGATGAATGGAAAGAGAGATCATGATGTTAAACACAGTAAGCCAGGCTCAAACAGACAAGTTTTGCATGTTTTCTCTTATATATGTGTATTCTAGATTTAAATTGATGTGTGTCAGATGCAATGGAAAGGAGCCTGTGAGAGGGGAGTTGCAGATCTTTGGAAAGGAGCAAATAGGAAATATAAGAAAGAATGGAATACATGCAACATCAGGATAGAAGTGATGGCTATTTGCCAGGAGGAAGGGTGTAGCAAGAGGAGAGGGGAGATATAAAAACAAAGTATAAGAAGTATGATGATATGTGTGTTCATGAAACCATTGCTTTGTATGGCAACAAAAAGTAAAAACAATTGTTATATGTCTTTTATTTGCCTGGCTCTATGCACATTATCTTCCTCAGATTCAAATATAAAGTAAATATATACTTCTAAGAAGGAAAATTTGAAGTCGGTTCTTATTCATATGCAATTATATGTGTAATGCATAATTTAATTTTTCTTATGACTTCTCTAAAATAATTTGTAAAGGTATTTCTGACTGAATTTATTAGATCTTTTCAACTATTCAATTAAAGGAAAAAGTGTGTTAACTCAAAGTAAATTTATTTTAGAAGTTTGCTCATGTAAAAAATCCAGATAAGGAATGATTTAAAATTTTAATATTACAATACTCTAAGAAAGATGTTGACGTTCAGTTTTCTCTTTGGTTCACTGACATGGTCTAATATAGCCTTGCAAGAGAGGCTGAACATGCCTCAGAAAAGATCAGTCACTGGAAAAGATCAGTCACGCGGTGGGAAGGCTGTCACAGGCAGGCAGTAATACATTACTGAGCAGTGTTCAGGGATTCCATTTTTCAGAATTCCTCAGGAAAACAAATGCAACCACATTTCACCCATCCAGAGAAGGGATGCCAATGAGCACTTTATATTTTAACGTGTACTGTTGGCAGAATGAGCACGGACTCATGCATGCTTAGGATTATTTTTGCTCATATTGTTTTAGTTGTAATTATTGGGAACTCCCATAGGTTGGCTCTTCAATCACTCAACATGTTCTTACTCAGTCTCTCTTTTCTCTTTCCTCTATCCACATGGTTTGAGGACAGGAGAACACTGAAGATGGTTGAGATGACTTTTATGGGTTAGAGATATTCACAGAAAGGTAATTTTAGGGTGGGATGTTTAACTGTTTCTTCCTTTGATATAAATTAGGTCTTGAGATTGTGTCATGACTGTGTTAGCCAAAATTATGGGCAGCTGGCAATTAAACTCAGAATTCCTATGAAGGGAGATCAATTTTCTTTAACTTTGCCCTTACTGATCAAGCACTACCAGGGGAAGGTCATAGAGTCGTTTATCTTGTGGGGTTTTGAGGGACTGCACAAGCTCTGGGGTTTTCTGGCTGAATACTTTCCCTTTTGTTTGGACTCTTTAAGGAACAAAACAGGTGGGTGATGGTTTAATCAGGGTGTGTGATCAGTGCCTTTGATATCTGGATTTCTGCCTAGCAACCCCTTCTGAGGTTTTTCACATCTCTGTAACCTATCATTGACTCCTCCTTTCCTATTTATTTGTTCAAAAAATAGATATTGTTTCTATACCATTCCTATTGTATTTGGAGGAAGTGCACAACTTGTCTGGGTTCATGGATTCACAGAGATAAATTTTGCTTCAGGATTAATCATACTTGAAATTTTTATTTATTTATTTATTTATTTATTTATTTATTTATTTATTTATTTATTACCAACAGACAGACAGAGAGAGAAAGAGGAAGAGAGAGGGAGAGAACAGGTGCACCAGAGCCTCCAGCCACTGCAAATGAACTCCAGATGCATACGCCACCTTGTGCATCTGGCTTACGTGGGTCCTGGGGAACTGAGCCTCAAATGGAGGTCCTTAGGCTTCACAGGCAAGCACTTAACCACTAAGCCATCTCTCCAGCCCCATACTTGAAATTTTAATCACATTTGGTTGAAATAATATTTCGATAAAACTTTTGGCCTTAGGGCTGATGGTGGAAATGACTTAAGACTCTGGTGACTATTGGAGTGGATTGAAATAACTACATGGATGTTGTGGTCTTGAAGTGGAATGCTATGGTGTGAGTTATGACTCTTTATGACTTAATTTTTTATCTAGACTCCCCAATGTGATGACACATAGATAGGTCCCCTAAGGAGGGAATTAAGGTGAAATAGGTCAAATGGTGGGGCATTATCCAATACTGTTGGGTGCCTTAAGAGAGGAGACATCAGTGCCCTCTCTCCACTATCAAAAGTCAGCTGGCATCTTGACCAGACTTTCTAGCTTCCAGAACAGGAGAAAAAGAAAATTCTCTTCTTTACAACATGGTTTGGAAAGGCTAGCTACATATTTAGAGATAATTTTTTTAAATTTTTTTATTATTTTTTATTTATTTTTGGAGAGAGAGACAGAGAGAGATGGACAGAAAGACAGAGATGGGCGTGCCAGCAGTCTCTCAGCTGCTGTAAACAAAATCTAGATGCGTGCTCCCCCTTGTGGTCAAGTGTGGCATTGTGCCCTTGCCTCACTTTGCATCTGGCTAAACGTGGGACCTGGAGATTGGAACCGCTGGAGATTGGAACCAGCGTTCTTAGGCTTAGCAGGCAGGCGCCTTAGCCGCTAAGCCATCTCTCCAGCCCAAGAGATTAAATTTTAACAGATGTTTTACCTGAATTTTATTTGTTTTAAATCTTCCCGTATTCTCTAAGGTTTCTAAATTTCTAGTTGGATGTCTGTCACTCATTTTGGAAAATTATTACCATTGCCCCTTTAAATATTTATTTTTTCTCTCTCTCCTCTTTCTGATACTTCAATTATGTCCATATAGGACTATATGATAGGTAGTTCTTAAATGCTTGATTCTGGTTTGTCTGTCTTGTTTGTGTTTTTGTTTTTTCTTCACTCTTATGTAAAGATAATTTCTATTAACCTGTCTTCAAAATTATTGTTTCCTTAACTATGTCAAGTGTACTGGTCATACAGTTGAAAGTATTATTTTTCTCCATTATTGTATTTTTAAAATATATATTTTATTTATTTATTTATTTGAGAGAGAGAAAGAGGTAGAGAGAGAGAGAGAGAGAGAGAGAGAGAGAGGGAGAATGGGCACACCAGGGCCTCCAGCCACTGCAAACCAACTCCAGATGCATGCGCCCCCTTGTGCATCTGGCTTACATGGGTCCCGGGAAATTGAACCTGGGTCCTTTGGCTTTGCAGGCAAGCGCCTTAACCACTAAGCCATTTTCTCCAGCCCTCTGTTATTGTATTTTAAAGTTCCAAATTTCCATTGTTTCTTTTTAAAAGTTTATTTATTTATGTATTTATTTGAACGTGTGTGTGTGTGTGTGAGAGAGAGAGAGAGAGAGAGAGAGAGAGAGAGAGAGGGAATGGCCACACCAGGACCTCCATCCACTGCAAACGAACTCCAGATTCTTAAAGCTCCCATAGCTCTTCTAAAATTACCGATTTTATTCATTTATTATTTGCTTTTCTAGTTAAAGCTTTTATTGCTTTAGTCATAGTGGTTTTAAATTCCCTGGCTGATGGTTCTAATAGTTGAGAGTTTTCTTCCCCTGGTTCCCTTTTCTCTTGAAAAGAGTGTTTTGTTTGCTTTTCCTCTGGCCTCATAACATTCTCTTGAATGTTGGGCACACTTTTTAGCATGATAGCAACTGCAGTAGGTATAATGATACCATTTAGAAATAAGGATGTCTTTTCTTCCTATCAGACTTTCAGACTTGAGGATTTGGTAGTGTAATTAGAGATGGGGCTGTGACTGAGGCTTGCTGTGGTTTCCACAGGACACCGCAGCATCCATGTCCTCGGGTGACTAGGGTATGGGCGGCTTGCCTAGAGGGTGTTTCCTCAGCCACTGTCTATTGCTCTACCACTTGGGTCCACTTTCGTTCTTCATTGAGCAGATCATGTGACACCAGGAAGAAAGGCCAGTGTCGAGTCTCAGGAGCGACTGCTGATTTCTTTTCTCACAAAGCCCCTCTGAGAGAGGTTTCCTCTGTGTTTCTCCCCAATCATTTGTGCAGACTGTGGAATAAGAGCCATTAAGAGTTATAAAAGCTGGTGAATCTGTGGTTCGTGGGTACTCACACTGTTACCGCTAACGTACGCTCATCCTGTAATTCACTGCAAATCTTTGGCTTATTCTACTGGCCTCAAAGTGCCTGGTGCATCTACTGTAGATAAGCGGACACCAGTCTCTCTCCCACGATTTCAGGTCAGTTATTTACCCTGTATCTTCAAGGTCTGACATGTTAAAGAAGACATTGTGGCCTTGGCATTTTTTTCACATTTTTCTCTTACGTAAGGGCTCCTTTCAGTTCTCCCAATCCTCAAGATGAAACTGACATTGTGATTTGAAATTCTTCATCCACTTGAACAAATACCTTTACAATAGTGTGATTTGTACATTGTATATTTTCTTAATTCTACTTCCTTTACACTTTTTCTCATGTATTATATATTGTTCTATCTGGAAATTATTTTATTGATAATACATCACTTTTTTTTTTTTTTTAGGCTGACCTAGAATTCACTATATAGTCTCAGGGTGGCCTCGAACTCACAGTGATCCCCCTTCCTCTGCCTCCTGAGTGCTGGGATTAAAGGTGTGTGCCACCACTCCCAGTCACATTTTTCATAATAATTAGAATTTCAAGATTTGGACTATGTGATTCAATTTTCTAAGCTGATTGTATGCCAAAATTCATAGTGAGTTCTCTCTTAAAAATTATTGTATATTATCTTACACATCAGCTATAACTTCATGAAGTTCTCTTTTAATTTTGCTTATTACAAAGAACTCAAAATTGCCAGGCGTGGTGGTTCACGCCTTTAATCCTAGCACTCGGGAGGCAGAGGTAGGAGGATAGGAGGATTGCCATGAGTTCAAGGCCACCCTGAGACTACATAGCTCATTCCAGGTCAGTCTGGGCCAGAGTGAGACCCTACCTTGAAAAAACAAAACAATCAAAGAAACAACAACAACAACAACAACAACAACAAAAACACCAAAGAACTGAAAATTACCTGCCTCACAATATTCAATCATTATAGTGTTTCTGATCCTGGGAATTAATGAGGCATGAGTACTAATTGCAACTACGAGTTTTTTTTTTTTTTTTTTTCCATATGGAGACACATTTTAACAATATGCCAAGAAAAATATCTGAAAATTAAAATTACATCCATTTAAAAAGACTTTTGCACATGCAATATTGTGGTTAAGGATGTTTTTATTCTATAACATATTGTAAAATAAATTTTTAGTACAGATTACAGATTTAACCGAGGTTGTTTGCAGTAGCTATGGAACATACTTCAAGGTATTTTGCTATGGGAAGAGGGATGCTGGGGTGCAACAGTCATGTGCCATTCCTTCCTTCAGGATGCCCTTCCTTCCGACTACTTCAAACCTCTGGTGGGTTTAATAATGATGGCCCAATCCAATGGCTATGAGGTTCTGTTAATAGACAACCTTAAATCAGGACACTCCATTGTTTTAGACAAACTTTCTCAGAACTGACCTGCCCTTGTCTGAGACTTCCCGTCCCATTAATTTCCTGTCACTTTTCACACATGTCAAAACTGTCTCCAGCTTCTCCTAACATCCCCTATCCTTCTTCTTGACGCTCCATGGGGTGTTTCCCTTGATCAATCACATGGAACCCTATCTTGCCTTAACTGAATTAACACAGATTTTGGCATATGCCTTCTAGATAATATGATCTTCTAACGCTAACCTCCACATTCAACATAATCAGGCAAAGTAGACTTTTTTATTAGAAAAACATAGCTCACCATTTTAATTTAAATAAACATAATATTTTAGAGTGTAATAAAAATGTCCAACTTAAGTTATGGACTATATTTCATAAAAGATTACTGAAAATATTAAATGAAAATTTCCAATTATATAGGGACTAAGAAAATTAACACAAATATGACTAATATAATTCATGTTTTTGAGAGATTACAAAAATAACAGTAATAAATACATATGTTGTTGCTCATCAATTTAACATTTAATAAGGTACTCCCTTTAACTAAAATTATAATTTATTCATAAAGAAAAGAGCATGCACAAAGGTATAATAATCCTTGACTAAGTCAGTATACATGCATATATCAGACTGATGTTCAGGTTTTGTGAACAATTAAAATGAGTTATCTGCAAAAATACAAAAATCATTGTTAACATCAGTAGATATGATTAACTTTTCTGTGTTTCACTTAAAAATGAAAGAAACATATACTGTAAACAAGTCAATTATCAGGTACTAGTATTTTTATGTATTATTAATAGAATGGTAAGTAGTAAACATTTTAAGATGAAATATAAATGAACATAAATGGAATGATTTCAACATATAAGTAACATATATACTAAATATTTGTGATATATGTATGCTTAATTAGGAACATAATTGTATAACCTTACTATATGTGTTGGTTGATTTCACATTAAATTTGCATCTGCAGGTTTTATTTGTAGTAATTAATTAAAATGATGGGTACTTCTTGCTCTTTGGTGTTTGGAGGTTCTCTCCATACTAGCTGTATGTGATTTCTAAAGATAAATATTGAAAATAAATATATTAAAAATTCCATTACCAGCCTTTATTTTTTTCTTATTTGTTTGCTTTGCTTACACTTTCCTGAGCAATTAATTATTTGATGATGGTTTAAAGACATTGGGATTAAAATTATAAAAGGAAAAAACCATTCTCATTATCCATCATCTATACTGTATCTAATTTTAGACCAGTTTAAGAAGTTTTGAAATATTCTCTTTTTTCATATTTGGCTCACGTTCACATAAGATAGTGGAAAACAATGTTGTTTGAAATAGTGTTAAATTGCTTTTATTACTGTTTAGTGCATGTTCCTTAATAAAACTATTTCTAATTTCCTCTTAGGGTTTTAAATTATTATTTATTTACTTTTATTTCCTTATTTGCTTCTTTTTCATGGAAGTTGTTACTCCTGGAGGAATGTTCCACAGTGAGATTCCTAATAGTTCAAGGTATCTTAGAACAAAGAATTTTATGAAAAGAGAAAGAGAGGGATGGAGAGATGGCTTAGTAGTTAAGGCATTTGCCTGTGAAGCCTAAGGACCTAGGTTTAATTCCCCAGTACCCACATAAGCAAGATAGCTCCTCACAGCTTATCCCTCTCACCTCTCATCTCCTCCTAGCTCACCCCTCACCTCTCATCTCCTCACAGCTCACCCCTCTCACCTCTCATCTCCTCACAGCTCACCCCTCTCACCTCTCATCTCCTCACAGCTCACCTCTCTCACCTCTAATCACCTCACTGCTCACCTCTCTCACCTCTAATCACCTCACTGCTCACCCCCTCACCTCTCATCTCCCTCACTCACCTCACCCTCTCACCTCTCATCTCCTCATAGCTCACCCCTCTCACCTCTCATCTCCTCATAGCTCACCCCTCTCACCTCTCATCTCCTCACAGCTCACCTCTCTCACCTCTAATCACCTCACTGCTCATCTCTCTCACCTCTAATCACCTCACTGCTCACCCCCTCACCTCTCATCTCCTCACAGCTCACCCCTCTCACCTCTCATCTCCTCATAGCTCACCCCTCACCTCTCATCTCCTCACAGCTCACCCCTCTCACCTCTCATCTCCTCACAGCTCACCCCTCTCACCTCTCATCTCCTCACAGCTCACCCCTCTCACCTCTCATCTCCTCACAGCTCACCCCTCACCTCTCATCTCCTCACGGCTCACCCCTCTCACCTCTCATTTCCTCACGGCTCACCCCTCTCACCTCTCATCTCCTCACAGCTCACCCCTCTCACCTCTCACCTCACTTCTCCTCACAGCTCACCCCTCTCACCTCTCATCTCCTCACTGCTCACCCCTCTCACCTCTCATCTCCTCACAGCTCACCCCTCTCACCTCTCATCTCCTCACAGCTCACCCCTCTCACCTCTCATCTCCTCACAGCTCACCCCTCTCACCTCTCATCTCCTCACAGCTCACCCCTCACCTCTCATCTCCTCACAGCTCACCCCTCACCTCTCTCATCTCCTCATAGCTCACCCCTCACCTCTCATCTCCTCACAGCCCTCACCCCTCTCACCTCTCATCTCCTCACAGCTCACCCCTCACCCTCTCATCTCCTCACAGCTCACCCCTCTCACCTCTCATCTCCTCACAGCTCACCCTCTCACCTCTCATCTCCTCACTGCTCACCCCCTCACCTCTCATCTCCTCACAGCTCACCCCTCTCACCTCTCATCTCCTCACAGCTCACCCCTCTCACCTCTCATCTCCTCACAGCTCACCCCTCTCACCTCTCATCTCCTCACAGCTCACCCCCTCACCTCTCATCTCCTCACTGCTCACCCCTCCTCCTCATCTCCTCACATCCCCCCCTCACCTCTCATCTCCTCACAGCTCACCCCCTCACCTCTCATCTCCTCACAGCTCACCCCTCTCACCTCTCATCTCCTCACAGCTCACCCCTCTCACCTCTCATCTCCTCACAGCTCACCCCTCTCACCTCTCATCTCCTCACAGCTCACCTCTCTCACCTCTAATCACCTCACTGCTCACCCCCTCACCTCTCATCTCCTCACTGCTCACCCCTCTCACCTCTCATCTCCTCACAGCTCACCCCTCTCACCTCTCATCTCCTCACAGCTCACCCTCTCACCTCTAATCTCCTCACAGCTCACCCCTCACCTCTCATCTCCTCACAGCTCACCCTCTCACCTCTCATCTCCTCACAGCTCACCCCCTCACCTCATCTCCCTCACCCCTCACTCACCTCCTCACAGCTCACCCCTCTCATCTCATCTCCTCACAGCTCACCCCTCTCACCTCTCATCTCCTCACAGCTCACCCCTCACCTCCTCCTCACCTCTCAAGCTCACCTCACTCCTCACCCCTCACCCCTCTCATCTCATCACCTCACTGCTCACCCCTCTCACCTCTCATCTCCTCACAGCTCACCCCTCTCACCTCTCATCTCCTCACAGCTCACCTCTCTCACCTCTAATCACCTCACTGCTCACCCCTCTCACCTCTCATCTCCTCACTGCTGACCCCTCTCACCTCTCATCTCCTCACTGCTAACCCCTCTCACCTCTCATCTCCACACAGCTTAGCCCCTCATCACCTCATAGCTCACCTCTCTCATTTCTCATCTCCTCACAGCTCACCCTCTCACCTCTCATCTCCTCATAGCTCACCCCCTCACCTCTCATCTCCTCACAGCTCACCCCTCACCTCTCATCTCCTCACAGCTCACCCCTCTCACCTCTCATCTCCTCACAGCTCACCCTCTCACCTCTCATCTCCTCACAGCTCACCCTCTCTCCTCTCTTCTCCTTACAGATCACCCCTCTCATTTCTCATCTCCTCACTGCTCACCCTCTCACCTCTCATCTCCTCACTGCTCACCACTTTCACCTCTCATCTTGTCAGCTGTTCACTGTCTCAGGACAGGGTTTGTGCAATAATTTGTACCTTCCATGTCTGTTTAGTTTTCTCTTTCTATGCCAAGTCGTCTTTATCTCACCTTCACCCTGTTTAGTGTCCTTTAATTGGGAACAAGGTGGTTACTGGGAAGAGCATCACTTAAAGGCACTAAGTTAGTTACCAAGATATATTTTTCTATTTCTTACCTCCCTCAAATAAGTGTATGAATTCAAAATTAATCTTGTTAAAAATCCTCTAAGTCATCTACTTGTTAAGACATTCCCGCCACATAAGCCAAATAATAATTTCTCATGCTATAGACCAGGGCTGTGCCTGTCTGCCTCAATTTTTGTGAAAACAGAGACTTTTCTATCCTTTTGTGTTTAATAACCTTGCTATATTTAAGAAGTTCACTTTAAAAATATTTTATATTTATTTATTTATGAGTAGACATCAAGAGAGACAGAGAGAGAGAGAGAGAGAGAGAGAGAGAGAGAGAGAGAGAGAGAATGGGAGAGAAAGAATGGGCAGGCCAGGACCTCTAGCCACCGTAAATAAACTATAGACACATGTGCCACCATGTGCATCAGGTTTATGTGGCTTCTAGGGAATTGAACCTGAGTATTTTTCACAGGCAAGCACTAACCAGTAAGCAATCTCTCCAGCTCCAAGTTAACTTTTTAAATGATATGTGCCTTCATTTCTATAGATGTTATTATGATTCCTTTAAAGATATTATATTGGGACACAATACACATATCTTTAAGTCCAGCCTTATTGTATTCAAGATACCATTGGCAGGCAGTGGTTCCCATGACCATGCCTGATCTGAGGAGGTAAACCACAGGGTGCTACCAAGAGGTGTACTGAGTCATTCCTCCTGTTTCTCCTTGCACACTGTCATAGTCAGTCCTTTATAAATCTCCCTCCCTGAGGCCGACTGCTCAGAAGAATATCTAAATAATATGAGGCAATTTTTTTCAGCATAAGTAATTTCTGCAATCCTATTTCACTATTCTTCATTCAGGCTATTAAAATTCATAGCTGCAACTTTGGGGACGCTGGATCTATGTGGGATAGAGGTAAATTTAGGCCTTAATGGAGGATGTCACTCACAAGGCAAGATAATTTAAGGATGGTCTCTTTGCATTTGAATTTTAAAGCACTATGGCAGGAAGTAGAAAATGTTGCCAGTGTAAATTTATGTATGGATATGGCTTTTGAGAAGTATCTTTAGAATCAACATATGGATCACAGGGCTCCTATAATAAACTTGGATAATGAAAGATAGCTTATTTTTATTTCAGTTTATTTGTAAAGATGAATTTATAAATTTTAATACCCCAAATAGCCAAAACTATATTTCCATGAGAAAGGGGCATGCATGAAAATCTAAAGACTTGAAGCCAGTTTTCTTCTACCAAACTTAGAGTTACAGTGCAGTATCATTTGACTCTGTGTGAAAACAGTATTAAATAGATACATTCTGAAAGTGACTATGATCTGAAAAATTACTACCTCTGAGGACAGATAACAATAATACTACAGTTAATTTTGACACATATGTGTGTAGAAAATACTGTTAATCAATAGGAAATGGTAAGATTATATGAATGACATAGTCAAAGATTATTTTTCTTCTACTCTTTATATATTTAGGAGTCCTTCTCAACATACTTCCCTACACCCATGAACATGTATTTTGATTGAACCCAAAGAACTTTCTCTAACTTATCACTTAGGAACTACAAAATGACAACGTCATGTTATTCAATATTATTTGAAACACAAATGGCATAACAATTACCATTAGAGGCAGCTATGATTAACAGATATATAAATACCAAAATAAATATAGTGGCATAATTAAGAAAGATACTTTTCTTTCATGTAGAAGTTTGGAGGTGGGCAGTTTAGAATGTGCATGATGATTCAGCTTTGAGAAGTCATTTTGAACATGAGCTCTAACCAGTGTGACTCTTGTGCCAGTGGTCCAAGATGGCAACTAGAGAGCCAACAACGGTGTTCATTTTGGGCTAAGACGATAGACATAGAAACAGAAGAAAAGGCAAAGGGCATGTAGCAGCTACCTTGTAAATAAGATCTATCTCTGCTGCCACTCATCTCTCTTTCTCTCTCTTTTTTGGTTTTTCTGAGGCAGGGTCTCACTCCAGCTCATGCTGACCTGGACTTCTCAGGGTGGCCTTGAACTCTTGGTGATCCTCCTACCTCTGCCTCCCAAGTGCTGGGTTTAAACGCGTGCACCACCCCACCAGGCTTTGCCACTCATCTCTTTTACTGATGCCCTATTGACAAGAACTTAGCTACAAGGACAAAACTAAATACAATGAGTACAAAATAGAGTATAAGCTCTACTTTGAAGGATGCAATGGTTCACCAGAGTAGGGGGTTCTAGACAAAGGGAGAAAGATCAAAGGGACATTAGATGATAAATACTACTGTTGGCCATAAGGTTGTCTATTGGTTTTAGTGCTGTTTCCTCCAATTTCTATACCTATTGCTTTCTACGTTTCTCTACTCTGGGGAGGAAGCACATATATTTTGGATCTTTGGGAGAAAGGGTCCATGCAGGGGATCTTAGAGGATGATGGAACTGTTTGGAGGGGATAGAACCGTGGCCTTGGACACGTAACAATGTGGAAGTCCAGAGCTAAAGACCACAGAAACAGAATTTTACTGTATGTTAATAAAACAAAGTTAATCAAGATATGGTGCGAACTCAAGTTAAGAGGCAGACTGACATGCTGGAACTTACCATCATTTCAACTGTTTGAGTATACAGTAAAAAATATATTTCAGGGCTGGAGAGATGGCGCCTGCCTCTTAAGCCTAAGAACACTGGTTCCAATCTCCAGGTCCCACGTTTAGCCAGATGCAAAGTGACACAAGGGCACAATGCTGCACTTGACCACAAGGGGGTGCACACATCTGGATTTCATTCACAGCAGCTGAGAGGCTGCTGGCGCGCCCATCTCTATGTCTTCCTCTTCCTCTTCCTCTCTCTCTCTCTCTGTCTCTCTCTCTCTCCATATATATATATTTAAACATAAATATATACAAGTAGTACAAAATTTTCAAAATCTCTTTAGGAGGTACTTGAATGTAAACATTTAAAGTCTCTTGATTTACGGGACTTGTAGGTGGCTCTGATTTACTAAGCTCATGCTTCTTTTGTCCAGTTGTATGTTCATTTGGGTAGTGTAGAGGTGCTGTTGGAGATTGCTTGCAGTCAGTGGAGTCCTAAACCTCATTAAGGAGCCTCTATGAGGTGAATGAAGCTACCTAGGTATATAAATAACTGTGCAAGTGCATTGCTCAATGGTGACCAGTGCTCACCGCTGGTCAGGCAACTGTGGGGCTAATGTGAAATGTATGTGTGCTCTATTTAGAGGTCAATTGACTCTTGTTTGTATTGGGGGAACAGCTTCTAATTTTCCCAAAGCAGCAAGAATAGTATATGTTTATATAACTTTTCTTAGTATTAGATGTTGTAAAATAACCCCTTTAAAATACCAACACACCAAACAAGTCAAATATTCCTATCCTTTTTCCTTCTCTGTTTCCTATATTCTTTTCTTGTGTCTCCCCAGGTAACCAATGTACTTGTACAATAATTTTATATGCTTCTTGTTCCTAAAGTTAAAACAACAAACCAAAACAAAACCATTTAAATGTGTTTGAAATTTAATGACAAATGATCCAACAATTTCACACACTGATTAAAAAACATTATCTGTTTAATAATTAATAATGGCATTTTCAAAGTGTGAAACATCATTCTGTTTCATATTAAACTGAATCATTTAATGATCAAAACAATTCTAGAAGTGTTTACTATTATTAATTGATTCTACAAAGAAACGGAGGCTTAAAGAGGTTATGTGATTGCCCAATCTGAAAAAAGTTTTCTTTCTTTAGAGACATGCTCTTCAAGGGGACACTGCATAAGACAAGATCCTACAGGGCAGAGCTGGCAAAAAAGAAAAAAATACAGAATGCCCACTTATACTTGAATTTTTTTTTTTTTTTTTTTTTTTTGGTTTTTCGAGGTAGGGTCTCACTCTGGTCCAAGCTGACCTGGAATTAACTTGAGTCTCATATTTATCCTCCTACCTCTGCCTCCCGAGTGCTGGGATTAAAGGCGTGCGCCACCACGCCCGACAATACTTGAATTTTTATGTGCTGCATTTATTTTTTGTTAAATCTAGCAACTCTACCATAGGACTTGATGTGACTCAGTTTATTTAGTCAGAAGTAGAAAGAACAGAACTCTCACTTGATTCGAACCAGAAAAATTATTCATATTATGCATATATTTTAATAAGTTTTCTACATCCTCCCTCATGCCTTTCACTTCCAAAAGCTTTAGAGTGAAGCAAAACAAAACCAAGGAAAGGATGTGGTGAATTCATTAATGGTATTTTAATTTCACTTTTTTCTGTACTTATCTGTGTTGAAAATTTATGTTATTATCATGATCATGGTAAGACAAGCTGTTGTATAAAGCTTCTACCAGCTTGCAAAGCCCCTAGGGCCGTGGCACAAGAACTCCTTCTTCTGGATTCTCTAACATCCTCGGATAAGTGTGCTACATTTTTTAAAATACATTTAAGATATCACTACAAGCCAGTCCTGCTAACTCAGCAGGCAGGAAAGCTAACTGGTCCAACAAGGCCACTATCTAGGAGGAGTGTCCTGATTGGTTCTTCAGTTATGTGGAATTTGTATCTTGCTCTTGGCAAGGCAGGAACCAAGAATAGCAACTGTAGGCCCCAAAGTCAGTGAGTCAGAGGGAAGAAGGGAGAGATCGGATGAGGGGTGGGAGGGAGGAATGGAATGGCACAGGTGGTCCTCTGGGTTGTCTCTGGGAAGGAAAGGGGTCAGGCTTGTCTTCTCCATTGTCCGTGTTAGGCCAGGGGCAGCTGTGGTTGCTGGTGCTGGTTGGACTCAATGGGATTCCCAGCTATTTTCTCTTTCTGAGGGTAACTTTACCTGCCATAACCATACCCTGCCCCACTTTCTCAGCTTTGGAGCCCATGGCCTAGATACTACATGTGTCTCCAGGAGGTGCCTCTCCAGGGACCGTGGGCAAAAGTGATTGGGAAGAGAGAATAGGCAGGGGATTTCATAAATCAGCCCTTCAGCCAGATTTGTGCATATTTTATCTTTAACATACTTTATTCTAGCTATAGTATTTGGAGGAAAATGTCTGTCTCCTTTTTTTTTTTTTTTTTTTTTGAAGCTTGCTTGATTGATCTTATTTAAAGTTACCATATTACACAAGCATCTGGAGTACCAATTCGCTCTCTAAAATAACTAAATGAATAAATAAATAAAATAAGGAAACCACCTTGCAAATTTTATGGGCATATCATTGGCATTTTTTTATTGGACATAAAAGCCAAAATGATTTGCTAGAGTACTAGTTTCAGGCAAAATTCACACCCCATTTACTTTCTCTTTCTTACATTCTACTTACTCTTCTTTCACTCCAAAAATGAAAGCCTGATAGTCTTCTGGTACCTTCTGCTTTCCACCAGGACACCAATCCAGATCCTCAACAGTGTCTAGCAGGTGGAGCCATTCTCAATCTGGTTTTGAAACTAAAGGAGATGGCTTGTCCTCAGAAGAAGTGGATCACTGAGGATGTGGTGGTTTGATTCAGGTGTCCCCCATAAAGTTAGGTGTTCTGAATGCTAGGTTCCAAGCAGATGGAGATTTGGGAATTAACATCTCCTGGAGGCAGTGTATTGTTGGGGGCAGGCTTATGGTATTATAGCCAGTGTCCCCTTGCCAGTATTTGGCACACTCTCCTGTTGCTATTGTCTATTTTATGTTGGCCAGGGGTGATGTCTGCCCTCTGCTCATGTCATCATTTTCCCTTGCCATCATAGAGCATCCTTTCGAGTCTGTAAGCCAAAATAAACCATTTATCCCACAAACTGCTCTTGGTGGGGTGATTTCTGCCAGCCATGTGGACCTGACTGCAACAGTTAAGCTGGTACTGAGAATGGCGTTGCTGCTAGACACCTGACTGTGTGGCTTTGTCCTTTTAGAGCTGATTTTCAAGAGGAAAGTGAAAGGATTTGAAACCTTGGCCTAACAGATGCTTTCCAGCACTGTAAGTACAGCTTGATAGATTATTCTGGTCAGAGTTGTAAGACCTGAATGCAGTGAGAACTATAGACTGTGAGCTTTGGCTTGTGAGGGTGAGAAAGAGTGTTGCCTGGACTAGGCTAGAAGCAGTTTGTATGAGAGGCTTGCTGTTATGCCTGTGTCCTGAGAACATGTGCAGGGTTGCTTTGCATAGAAATGGACTGATGTGAGCAGAGGGATATGGAACAAAACTGAAATTTTTGTGCTGAAACTTCTGCCCATTCAGCTGCAATTATATGAGATTCCAACCTTTGAGATTGGGCTAGCTGATCTGCACTGGGGCAACAAGAAGAATGTAGACTCTTTTGAAGGGGCCTGAGTGTTCAAGGAGTATCCTGTTCTTCAAAGTCTGCTTTATTGCCCCCTGGATTAACAAATTGGCACCTGGTATTATGGAGTATAAGAAATGCAGGAAAGAGAAGGCTATTGAATTTTCAACATGGTCTTGTGTTTTGGAAATGGCCATGGGCAGTGTGTAGTAGCAGGTTTTCTGGATGCCTGCATGGAGACCCAATGGAGCCATGAGGATGGACCATGAGATGCCAGGACCATGAAATGGCTGCTAAAGAGAGTTACCAGCTCCAATGAAGTTTTCCAGGATTGTGAGGGGCCTAGCTGGAGTGGTGGAATTGGAACTCCAGAGACTTGTTGATGGTTAGAATTATCGGACTTGGAGACTTGTTACTATCTAGAGTTGTTGGACTTGGAATTACAGAGTTTGATATTTGCCCTGATTGCTTTAAATTTTGTATTGGTTGAATATTTTTTTGCTAAGCCTAATTCCATCTTTTGCAGTATGAGTGTTTATTCTGTGCCATTATGGGCTTTTTGGTATTGTGGCTCAGTTAAAAGACCTTGGATTATGGGGATGTTTGAACATCATTAGGACTGACAAAAACTATGAGGACTTTCAAAATTGGACTGAATGCATTGCATTTTATATCACGTATGGATATCAGTTTAAGGATGCCAGGGATGGAATGTGGTGGTTTGATTCAGGTGGCCCCCATAAACTTAGGTGATCTGAATGCTAGGTTCACAGCTGATGGAGATTTGGGAATTAACACCACCTGGAAGCAGTGAACATTTTTGAACAATAATGCAAACTGTAACAATAATCAATCATCTATGTTACTAGCATCATATAGTTTCTTTCTTTCTTTCTTTCTTTCTTTGTTTTTTCCTTCCTTTGTTTTTTGTTTTTTTTTTGTTTTGTTTTGTTTTGTTTTTCTGAGGTAGAGTCTCACTCTAGCCCAAGCTGACCTGGAATTCACTATGTACTCTCAGGGTGGCCTTGAACTCACAGTGATCCTCCTATCTCTGCCTCCTGAGTGCTGGGATTAAAGGCGTGTGCCATCACGCTTGGCCTCTTTTGTATTTTAATTTGTTTATTTTTATTTATTTATTTGAGAGAGACAGACACAGAGAGAAAGAGGAAGACAGAGAGAGAGAGAGAGAGAGAGAGAGAGAGAGAATGGGTGCACCAGGGCCTCCAGCCATTGCAAACGAACTCTAGATGCATGTGCCACCTTGTGCATCTGGCTTACGTGGGTACTGGGGAATCGAGCCTCAAACCAGGGTCCTTAGGCTTCACAGGCAAGCGTTTAACCACTAATCATCTCTCCAACCCATTTCTTTCGTATTTTAACCTGCTTTCAGTTCACTGTGTATAATTTTGGATCTGTTATTCTAAAAAACACACAATAGCAGTAATGCATCATTTCAAATGATATTGGACATAGATGTGAACTTAGCTACAAACAGTAGAAGATGTTTTTGCAACCAATGAGGAAAATAAAAACCATGCAAAGTATCTCTGACAAAGGAATGTAATCCAGGAAGATGTTAATAAATGTGTTATAAGGATGGATGAGCAAAAGATACCTGGAGGTTAGAAAGCTACCTGGGGGAGCAAGAAATCATCAACAGTCTTACCAAGAAGTGGACACTGTGTGCTACACAACTGATCAACCAGGCATAATACGCACCTGGTGCAACAGTGACATGAATGTTATGAGGGCAACCAACTGCTTTTGGATAAGATTTAAGACTTGCTCCATAAGAGGGAATTCATGCCTAGTACTGAAACCTTAGTCAAAAGCCTATGGCTAGTAATATCATAGCCCTAGGAGGAAAGATATTGCTGTTTTCCTAAATGGATAAGTCATGTCCATACATTAGTGCTGTCCTCAGCTTTGGTCAGAGAAACTTATTTTTGTAGTTGGCAGTGACTATAGGAAGATTCAAAATTCATCAAATTTCTGAAAAAAAGTGACTGTGGAGTCCTCAGCAACAGTGAGATGTCAATATCACCATCCCTACAGCTCAGGGAACATTGTAGAAGATGGAGCAGAAAGAATTATCAGAGCCATATGATAGGAAGGAATGCTGTAGGATGCTATCTTCTGGACTGGATGTGTTTATGAGCTCACAGCAACTGGGCTTACATGCGCAGGATCTCCACAATATGGAGCCCATAAAGATTCTGTCAGGGATGGGGAAGGGGCTCATGAGGTTCCCTCCCACTCTGAGGATTAGCAAGTCACATGTGCTTTGATAAATAACTCCTCACTCATGCTCATGCAAACAACTCACACACACACACACACACACACACACACAACACATTAAAGTAGAAGAGAAGTACAGAATGCTCCTGCCATGTAGAAGGCAGGAGGGGGTGGAGAGCCCACGTGGGAGTAGGGGTTCCTCCCCACCTCAGCCCAATTTCATTGAGATGAGGGGCGTTTACCAGAGCAGGGACTGGGAAGTTCAGGAAAGGTGAAAAACCGAAAAAAGAGGCCTTACTCATCTGGTAAGGATGTTTTCTTATTCTTATTGTGGTGGACTTTACCCTCAGGCCAAGGTGAATCTGAGAGAGAGCTAGGATTGTCAATGATTTCTTTGAAAGACAGAGAAAAAAATGCTACCTGTGCTGAGCAAAGCCATGAGCCTAGACTTTGCTAACCTGGAGAAGGAGCTACCTCTACAGCCTCTTATTGGACAGCCTGAAGCTAACTTGGTACAGCTGCACTTGCTGAAGTGGCTGGGTCCCAGAGCACCACAGAGAACCCAGAAGATGCCTCCTACTCCAGAGCCAGAAAGTGGCTCTCCTCCTCCGACTCCCAATTTTGCTTCAGTGCCCATTTAACCCAACTCTCAAATCTAGGATTCTAAGTCAGTGTTTTCTGATTTTTTTGCCTTTAATTATTTTATTTTATTTTTATTTTTTGAAACAAAGAGCCTAGAAGGGAAATCACCTCTGAATAGTAGCTCCATGTATTTGGCACACTTTCACATTTTAAGAAGGAAATAATGAGATAGGGGGCTGGAGAGATGACTTAGTGGTTAAGGCGCCTGCCTCCTAAGCCTAAGAACGCCGGTTCCAATCTCCAGCGGTTCCAATCTCCAGGTCCTACATTTAGCCAGATGCAGTGACGCAAGGGCGCAATGCCGCACTTGACCACAAGGGGGCGCACACATCTGGATTTCATTCACAGCAGCTAAGAGGATGCTGGCGAGTCCATCTCTATCTGTCTTCCTCTCCCTTTCTCTCTGTCTCTCTCTGTGTCTCTCTCCAAAAACAAAGAACAACAACAACAACAAAAAAAAAAAAACAAAAAAAAAAGAAAAAGAAATAATGAGATAGGAATGATTCTATTAAAACAGGCTTGTATTTCAATCTTTCTGGGTTACAACAAGTACCAATACCCATTAAAAGAAAAGTACCTAGTTTTAAAAAGAGATTGTCATGGAGAATGATATATACATAAAGCAAGCAGTTGACCAGCTAGCTCATAAGCTATTTACTACAGAAAAAAAACACATAAAAACCAGTTAATGTGGTTTACCAGGGAGCCAAACTTTAGATTCATGGATTTATAATGTGGAACTTTATTTCTGGAAGAAATGAGAAGCTATTTTCATGGCTCTGGCTTCCAAGGCTAACACACGCGGACATCATGGCAGAATCTGCAAATTCACACTTAAAACAGAAGTGCCTCACAAAGTACTCCTCATGCTGCAGTGTGGCGTAAAAGAACTGTGCTGATTACAAAGGGTATAAAGACCAGACAAGGGAGAATGACAGAAGAATGGAGACAGCGTATGTGCAAAGCCATAGGTGCATGAAAAAATGTGGGAGAGTAGAATGAAGTATTCTTATTTTTTTTTCTTTAAAAAGCTCTGAAGTGTTTTTTTTTTTCCTTTTTCATAAAATGACTTCACAATTTTGATACAAAAAGTAAGAAGAATAAATTATTTAACATCATTTCTCTTTTAATAATACCTATTTCCAGTGAACATTGGAATTTTGATAGCATGTACACATCATGAAATGATTATATTGAGCTAATTAATATTTCTTTTACCTCAATTTTTGCTTGTAAAAAGAACATTTACAATCTCTGTCTTGGCAGTGACTCACCACAGAGTCACCATGCTATATAATAGATCAGTGGAGTTCCAGAATTATTCATGCTAAGTGAAACTTTGTAGCTGATGACCAACGTCTTCACCTTCTCTGCCACACAAGACCCCGAGCCCCAATCCCTGCCTCTAGCACCTACCACTTTATCTTATGGAAAATACTGTGGAGCATTGTTTCAGTGTTGACTACCTTCTTAATTTACTGCACCCACATCCATCCCTAGATCCCTCTCCAGCAAAAGGTATAATAACGTCATTTTAGTTGTCATGATCTGGCCCTGGGGAACACTTAGACCTCGGCTCCTCCCACATAGTTTTTCTTGCTAGTCCAACTTCAAGATTAGATTTTATTGTCCCTACTTCTCAGGACTCTACTAGCGCTAGGTACCTGACTTGCCCCTACTTCAGTCAGGGTGCTGCCTAAAACATCACCCAAGTAGAAAGAGTGTCCTGTCCATGGCAACTAATAGTGCTTCTTCCTTCCACATTGATGGGCTTTTAAGGGTGTCCATTCTAACTGCCACCACATAATACTGTACATGCTACTTTATCTTTAGACATTACCACTCACCCACTGACATCGCACATTATCCATTGTCTCCATCTTTTTTTTTTAAATGGAAAGAGTCTTTACTTCTTTTTTTTTATTATTTTTATTTATTTATTTATTTGCAAGCAGAGAGATAGAGAGATATATGAGAGGCAGACAGAGAGAGAGAATGGGCACGCCAGGGCCTTTAGCCACTGCAAATGAAGTCCAGATGGATGTGCCCCTTGTGCATCTGGCTTACATGGGTCCTGGAGAATCGAGGCCATTAACTTCATTTGTTGTCTCTATCTTGTATCTCTGTACCATTAGTTACTATATCTCTGTACCTAGGGCAAACTGGCACATGGTAGACACGGGCATTAGCTACTTTTCTCATCGCTGTAACCAAAACACGGTGAGAAACAATGTAAGGGAGGAAGAACTTATTTTGGCTCATTGTTTGATGATACAGTCCATCAGGCCTGCAGGCTGCTCCATGGTTGGAAGAGTGTGTAGCTGGAGTTGTTGCCACCTTGGCAGAACTGGAAGTAGAAAGAAGACAGACAGAATGTGAGGTGAGCCTGGTACCAGACTATAGAACCTTAAAGTTAGCAGTGCTGGCAAAAAAAAAAAAAAAAAAAAAAAAACACCCGATCAAGAAGAGCTTGTGGGGAAAAGGGTTTATTTTGGCTTATAGACTTGAGCAGAAGCTCCATGATGGCAGGGGAAAATGATGGCATGAGTAGAGGGTGGACATCACCTCCTGGCCAACATCAGGTAGACAACAGGAACATGAGAATGTGCCAAACACTGGCAAGGGGACACTGGCTATAAAACCCATAAGCCCACCCTCAACAATACACTGTCTCCAGGAGGCATTACTTCCCAAATCTCCAACATCTGGGAACCTAGCATTCAGAACACCTAAGTTTCTGGGGGCCACCTGAAGCAAACCACCACAAAGAATGACCTGTGATCTTATAACCACCATAAAAAATTATAACCGATTCTCCTTGTTTTATAGTAACCCGATGTCTGTAGTTGGAAACATGTGATCTACACATTCTGTTTGTCTCACTCATACAAATACTGAGATTCAGTCGGTAAGGGAGGACTTGGCTAGCTTCGTGACCGTGGAATGTGACCGACCACCTCCTCAGTGAGTGCAATTCTGCTAGCAAAGCCATTGTTAGAAGGCAAGTGGGTGGGTGTAGAGCTCAAGAATTGTTGGAGGGTTTCTTTGGAAACCTCACTAGTACACAAAAGCTTATTGCTGGGAAAATGATAAATCAGGAGGCAGTGAAACAAGCATGCTTCCAAACTATGTCATGTTGCTGGGGGGAGGGGTGAAGGGTTCTGTCCACTTGAGGTTTTTCTTTCTTTTTTTTTCTTTACCTTCTTCTTTTTTTTTTTTCTTTTACAATAAATAATCTAAATATTTACCATAATGATACATAGCAGAAGTTGGAGAAATTTGGTGGAAATATGAAAAAGTTGTATTCCTATGACACACGATGGTTGGAAAAATTTTAAGAAGTAATTGGAGGCAAGAATTGTTAAATTCTACCAATATTTTCACATCAAAATGTTAAAAAGATTGTATGCCCAAAGTCCTCTGCTTCATTTTGTGGAGCATGTGTACTACATACTTTGAAACTGGATTGGATTTGGTAAAAAAAAAAAAAAAAAAAAAAAAAATCAAGAATGTATTTTTAAAATATCTTTAGCTAGAGATAAGTTAAAGGACATTAGGAGAAATGAAAGGACCTAGAGGCTTAGAATGGGGTTAGCAGAGTGCTACATAGAGGTATAGTTGTCAGAAATGGTATGAGAAAATAATATTTATTTATTAGAGAGAGAGAAAAAGAAAGAAGAAGGAAAGAAAGAAAGAAAGAAAGAAAGAAAGAAAGAAAGAAAGAGAGAGAGAAAGAGAGAGGAAGGGAAGAATGGGTACATCAGGGCTTCCAGCCACTGTAAATAAACTCCAGTTGCACCCTGTCTCTCCTGTTCCTTTGTATTTTTGTACCTTTTATTTCCATTCAAGCATGCTGTTTTATTTGATTCTGTGCCACCACGTGCATCTGGCTTAGGTGGGTTCTGGGAAATTGAACCTGGGTCCTTCGACTTCTCAAGCAAGCACCTTTATCACTAAGCCATCTCTGAGAAATGAATTTTGTAAATATTAATTAAGGTTAGAGAGATGGTTCAGCAGTTAACTCACTTGCCTATGAAGCTGAAGGACACAGGTTCGATTCCCCAGGACCCACGTAAGCCAGATGCACAGTGGGGTGCATACATCTGGAGTTCATTTACGGTGGCTAGAGGCGCTAGTGCACCTATTCTCTCTTCTCTCTCTCTCTCTGCCTTTCTCTCTTAAATAAATAAATAAGTGCAAAAAGACTAGTCAATCTATGTTATGGATAGAGTGACAGAGAAAAACCATGAATGAGCTTAGAGATTCACAGGTAAGAGTCTGGATTTATTAAAGGAAGTGAGTGTAGAGCACCCAGGTCTACGAAAAGAGGTAGGTCTACAGCACCGCCACAGCATAGAAAGAATCACAGGGGCTAAATGCCCTAAATGTCTTGTTCTGTCACAAGTTTCTAATCACTTTTAACAATTCTCTTATCCAATAATGGAAAAAAGCCAGCTATTGGCTTGGTTAGCCATGACTTCCTATGCCTTCTGCAAGCTCATCCATCTTCATTCACTCTCAGGGGCATGCTGGCACAGTTTCAAGAAGGTTTTTCACCTGCAAAAGCTTAAAGCAAGGACAATAGATTTTTTTTTAAGAGAAATTCAGAAAGGCATAATAAAGATGATTTACTTCAAAGGCATAGGCACTGCTGTAGAAATGCCAGGGGATTTCCCCCTGCTGTGGGAATTGTCTATAACTGCTAATTTCCAGGTTTAGCAATTCCAATGTTAACAAATTACAGTTCTGAGTAGGGAGACGGCAGGAGACTTGCAATAGGAATGGAAGATTTGGTTTCAAGATGAAGGTATTATGAGTAATGACACGATGAGCTTTCAGACACTTAAGCATGAATCTCTCTTAGGATGGTGTGGAAAGCTAGTCCAAATCCCAACAAGCACACAAGCTTCTTATATGTCCTCGGGGTTACCTTCCATGTGCATTCAGTTCCTGCTGAGCTCCAGTTGCACTTGTTTCAGAGGTCCTCTATGGTCTACATCATGGTAAGAATTCATTTAAATCTATCTCTGGAAAGTTCCTTTAGACCATGCTGGCCAATAACTATCTCTAACATACTTTGGGATTAATTTGAGGTGTTTAAATCATAAAAAGGACAGTACTAAAAACTAAGTTTCCTAGCTGGCTGTAGGGATGCATGTCCTACCACCAGGTGGCTGAGACGGGGAGTTCTCAAATTCAAGGCCAGCCTACAGTACCCAGTTAGTCTCAATTTTAAGAAACAGAGACCTATGTTTACTTTGAGAAACAGTGGAATTTGCAAAATATCAGTGCTAACGCTTGACCTGTTGAGGTGAAGAAAGGAAGGAAAAAGGGACTTTCATTTTGAAATAATCCAATTTTAATTATAGATATGTTTTAAGGAGTGGAGGTAATTTTTTTTCCAGTATTACAATATTCAAAAGAGAGCTCCATTGGGAATTTTCCTAATTAGTGGTCAGCAATGATTTGCAGTTTTGGTTCATTACCATGACTTCTGGGATGACTGTATGTCAGGAATGTGACTTCATAATTTCTAGTGCCAATGTGTTTGAAAAACTTTGTTCTTTGAGGTGAATTACTAATTTCATAGGGAATCATTGCATTGATTTCCAGACTCTTACTACAAGCCTTGGGTAAGTGTCCCATATATCTAGTGATCATACAACAACCACCAAGTTCTGCTTTCAACCTTCTCCTCACCTCTCCATTCATTTTTTTGCTTGTTTGTTTTTCGAGGTAGGGTCTCATTCCAACCCAGGCAGACTGGGAATTCACTCTGTAGTCTCAGGGTGATCTCGACCTCACAGTGATCCACCTACCTCTGCCTCCCAAGTGCTAGGATTAAAGGCGTGCGCCACCATGCTCAGCTTCCATTCATTTTTGGAGTATCCATATTTAAAATGTTTTCATTAGGAATATTTTATGAATTCTGTTGTATAAGCAAACCACTATAAAATATTTTGATAGGTAATAATATTTATTTATTTATTTTTAACATTTATTAAGTTATTTGAGCAAGAAAGAGAGAGACAGAGAGTAGGAGGGCAGACATAGAGACAGAATGGGCACGCTAGGGCTTCCAGCCCCATTGCTTATGAACTTCAGATGCTTGCACCACCTGTGCATCTGTTTTACCTGGGTCCTGGGGAATTGAACCTGGGTCCTTTGGCTTTTCAGGAAAGTGCCTTAACTGCTCAGCCATCTCTCCAGCCCCTAAAAATTAATCTTATTTATTTGAAAGCAGATAGAGACAGAGAAGAGAGAGAGAGAGAGAGAGAGAGAGAGAGAGAGAGAATGGGGCATGCCAGGGCCTCTAGTCACTGCAAATGAGCTCCAGATGTATGCGCCACTTTGTGCATCTTGCTTTATGTGTGTACTGGGGAATTGAACTCAGGTTGTTAGGCTTTTCAGGCAAGTACCTTAACTGCTAAGCCATTTCTAAAATCAACTTTTGACATTTTATACATGCATATAATGCATTTTGATCTTCTCCTTCAATAAACCTTCCTTATCTTCCTCCCACTAAAGTTTTTTTCTTCCTAGTTAATCCCCATTCTACTTTCTTATCTTTTTTTTTTTTTAGTTATGTAGATAGTGTGTATACAGTCATGCTGATACCATTGTTAGCCTCCTTCCTGTCCTCCCCCCTCTAAGGGACTCTCCTGGTTGGGGAATGTGGGTCATGAATTGTGGAGGTAGCCATTAGTTATGGGGAAGAGGCAATATCTCTGTGCATAATGTCCCCACTTGTGGCTCTAACAAACTTTATGGCCCTCTTCTGCAAATTTCCCTGAGTCATGTTGGGTTCATTTTAGTTCTATTTCAGTGATGAGGTCTTGGGAGCCTCTGTGTCTCTGGATATCTGGTTTGGTAGGAGTTGAGTGTTCTCTGTGTCTATCTCCTTCATCCTTGTGTTGGTACCAGATTCACCAAGAAAGCAGCACTCTTGCTCATTTTCAGATTACTATATGGTTTCAGCTAGGGGCCTAGTGAGGTGCGATGGGCTGACTCTCTTCTCAGGTTCTGCGTTCATCTGAAAAAGGGCAGCAACTTCTCCAATGGAGAGAGAGGCCAGCACCAGACAGATGGGATAACCATTATTATTTTAGGGAGAATTTCATAGGTGTAGGCCCTCTTGTATCCCACTGTTGGTGGGAGCTTCATATTGGAGAGCGGGCTCTTTTTTGGATATGGTTCTGACTTGTTTGCCAGTTCCAGCTATGGGTTCTGTTCTGTGGGGGCAGTAAAGCCTAGGTCAGGGTGGGGTGGGATAAATGCTAGCCTGTTGACCTTGGTTCGTGCAAAGCAGTGGGGGTGGTGGTGAGTGGGATGGCTTTCACACGTGGAGCTCCTCGGGAGGGATGGGGCAAAAGATAGTTTGTTGGCCTGGGTCAGCACTCGGGAAAGGGAAAGGGGGGACCTGGCGGTGGCAGCGAGTGGGACAGGGTTCCTGTGTGGAGCTCTGTAGGGGCAGGGAGGGTCCACTAAGCCTGTGGTAAGTGCAGGAGGAACGTGCTGCTGAGACTGTGGCTCTGATGGCTGCTTGAGAGGACGGGGGACTGGTGGGCTACCTGAGAGCATGGGAATCTGTGGATTCCCTACGTTTCTCCTCCGCACCCTCCCACTGGAGGTCTACTAGAATCTGCAGACCATTAAAAACCCCACTTAACCCTAAATGTCTTGCCTTTCTTTCCCCATGAGGTGAGAAATGGTTAGGCAGATACCATCTTGACTGGAAATCCTTATCTTTTTTTTTTTTTTTCTTTTCTGTTCTTTATCTAGGTAGGGTCTCACTCCAGCCCAGGCTTGACCTGGAATTCACTATGTAATCTCAGGGTGGCAGAACTCACAGTGATCCTCCTACCTCTGCTTCCCGAGTGCTGGTATTAAAGGCGTGGGCCACCACACGTGGCTCCTTATCTTTTTTTTAAGGGTCATTTGCATGATCATGGGTGGGAGGTTTATTGGAGGATGGGCTACACCACTGAACACTATAGAACATAACTTCCTGCCCCTAGCAAGTATTTTCTGTCATTAACTTCTCTGGGAGCTGTGGATCGTATGAACCCTTCCCCTGTCCATAATAACATATTGACAGCAGTCAATTAATCTTGTATAGGAAACCTCTGCAGCTGTGGGTTTATGAGTGTAAAGACCATGCCATATCCAGAAGACAATATTCCTGATATCTGATGAATTTAAATGTTGTGATTCATTTACTTGACCCAGTCACTTACCAAAGTAGTTGTGAATGAAATCTGGAAATATAGGCATAGCTTGCACACATTAGAATTACAGTTCTTATTTAGAGTTTTGACCTATTTGCATTATATTCTTGTGCAGTGTGAAGGAGTGTTCTTTTTTTCCCTTATTAACTTAGACTTATTAACATCATCCCTCCTCTGGCTTCAGCTGATGCCTTAATCATGTGCAAGATTTCTTCATGTTTGAACTATATCTAGATGTACTAGTTTGTTTTTATATATTATTAATGCATATATACCATTTTATTTACAGAATTTTTTTATAACCTGTTTTAAAATTGGATCTGCTCATATTAGAACTCTGTTGCAGTCAGGTTTGTGCATTGCTGGCAGAAATCACCTGACCAAGAGCAGATTGTGGGAAAGAAGGTTTATTTTGGTTTACAGACTCAAGGGGAAGCCCCATGATGGCAGGGGAAAATGATGGCATGAGCAGAGGGTGGACATTACCTCCTGGCCAACATCAGGTGGCCAACAGCAACAGGACAGGGTGCCAAACACTGGCAAGAGAAAACTGGCTATAATACCCATAAGCCTGCCCCCAACAATACACTGCCTCCAGGAGGCAGTAATTCCCAAATCTCTATCACCTGGGAACATAGCCTCAGAACACCTAAATTTTTGGGGACACCTGAATCAAACTACCACAAACTCTCTTTTAGTTTTGGACATTGTCCTTCCATCATGAACCTACAAGTACATTTGTGACCCCAGAGTGATTATCCATATCCCTACAAGGCAAGCACTCTTCTGAGTCCAAAACATGTGGATATAGAGGATAGAAGAGGACAAAGGAATGAGACAGCAAAGAAGAAGAACTACCTTGAAAGAAGAGGTCTTCAGTGGAACAGGAGTAAAGGAGAGGGGACAAAAGAGGTTAATGGGATGACAAGTTGGCCAAATTATAGTAAGTACATATATTAATGTTCCCAATGATTTAAAAAAATTGGTCTGTTCAGTCTTTTCCCATTGTTTTCTTTCATAAGGTTTCTCTCTCTCTCTCTCTCTTTGGAGACACAGAGACAAGACAGATAGAGGGAGAAGAAGACAGAGATGGGCACGCCAGCAGCCTCTCAGCTGCTGTGAATGAAATCCAGATGTGGGCGCCCCCTTGTGGTCAAGTGAGTCATTGTGCCCTTGAGTCACTTTGCATCTGGCTAAATGTGGGACCTGGAGATTGGAACTGCTGGAGATTGGAACTGGCCTTCTTAGGCTTAGGAGGCAGGCTCCTTAACTGCTAAGCCATCTCTCCAGCCCAAGGTTTCTCTTTTTTTTTAAAAAGTTTTATTTATTTATAGGCAGAGAGACAGAGAGAAAACAGAGAGAGGGAGAGAGAAAGAGTAGGCAAGGCAGGGCCTCTGGCCACTATAAATGAACTCCAGATGCATGTGCTACTTTGTGCATCTGGCTTTACATAGATATTGGGGAGTCAAAAGTGGATATTTAGGCTTTGGAGGCAAGCACATTAACCCTTAACCATCTCTCAGGCCCTGGTTTCTCTCTTTTTGACATCATCTTCCATTTACATTTGAACATTTTACAACATTCTAATGAACACTTCCAATGGGGAAGTTCTAAATTCCTTTAGAACTCCAGGCATGCCTATAGTTTACAACATTCTAATGCTGTTACTATTACACTTCCTAATGGGGAAGTTCTATTTTATATTCCTTTAGAACTCCAGGCATGCCTATAGTTTACAACATTCTAATGCTGTTACTATTATACTTCCTAATGGGGAAGTTCTATTTTATATTCCTTTAGAAATTAATGCCTCAAGTAGACAGATTTTTTATTTCACTGAAAGAACTTTCTCTGGGGTCTTTGGTTTCCTTCCTTGTATTCTCACTATGCAGGCCAGGTCATTAGCTGTCCCACAGGACAACGTTAGTTCCCCAAATTCTGTGATTCTCGTACACTCTCATATCCATGAATTTAGACATTAATGGCCTAGAGAGAAAATTTCTCTATAGAAATAACCATTCACAATGCCATAAATTTGGAGGAACTGCCAATCAAGGGCATCTTTAGTTACATTTTCAGCTTGAGCCGTTGGGGCTTTCACAGCAAAGTGAATCCCCACCAAGGGGCCACACAGTAGTTGTGAAATCCCAGGACAAAGTGCCCCCCTCCCCATTACTATCTTGTCTGTAAGATTCTTACCTTGCTTGCTCCATTTGGTGATGTTTGTTGAGTTTTGTCTTTATCTGTTGAAGACACTGAGTTTAGATACAGTGAGGAAATCTAGGTCTTTGATCTTACTTCCCACATGTTGAGACTTCTGGGTTGTGTCTTTTTCAATAAGTTAAAAGCTTCCAGGAACACAATGACTTGAGTTCTTAGAGAAATGACTGGCTTCATCACATAGTTTAACTCTGTAGATTTCTGGTTTTTGTTTTGTTGTTTTGTTTTGTTTTGTTTTTCAAGGTAGGGTTTCATTCTAGTCCAGGCTGACCTGGAATTTACTTTACTACGTAGTCTCAGGGTGGCCTCGAACTCATAGGGATCCTCCTACCTCTGTCTCCCAAGTGCTGGGATTAAAGGTGAGAACCACAATGCCCAGTGATTTCTGGGGTTTTATGTGTGCATAGGTTTTGGACCTTTGAATTTGCTTTCCTCTCTGGCCAGGGTTTGCATTAAAAGTGTCTATTTCATTATTTATTATTATTATTATTTTATTCTTTATTTTTAGTTGTTTTGATTGAAGTTTTTGTCCCCCTTTGTGTGTTAACCAGTCTTCCTTAGCATGAGGAAGAAAATGACTTAATTTTGAGCTAATTTAGACTATGTCATTAGCTCAGAAGGTAAGGCATTAAAGGGAACATTCTGAAAGATGCTGCCAGGTTGAAGCGCCCAGTCATGGAGGACATCATTTTTACTGGAGAGTGTGATGGTCAGCTGTGCCAGAGGTCATTCAAGGGTAAAGCTTTGGCTTTGAGCCAAGAGGAGAGTTATAATAGATTTCTGAGGGAAAAATAAACACCCCCCCACCCTGCCTGTGGGAGAGAAGAATCATCTCTGGCAACACTGAGGTGCAGTGCATCTTCCGGACTTCCTGCTCCTGCCGCTTGTGAGAGGAACAAGGGAGATGCCTGATCAGAAGGCAGCTGAGCAGCAGAGAACATTACGTTCTTCCAGATGGCAATCTGTATCTCACACAGTCGCATGCCTGTGACTGCTTTGCAGGGATGAGAAGACCTAGGAGTAGGACAAGCAAAGTCCACCTTGCCTTCTTTCATCAGTGCCTTTAAACATAACAAGCTTAGGGCTGGAAAGATGGCTTAGTGGTTAAGGTGCTTGCCTGCAAAGCCAAAGGACCCAGGTTTGATTCCCTAGGATCCATAAGCCAGATGTACATGCACCTGGAGTAATGTTTGCAGGGCTAGAGGCCTTAGTGCACCCATTCTCTCCCTCCCTCTGTCTCCCTCTCTATCTGTCTCTCAAATAAATAAACTAAAATATTAAAAAAAAACCCAGCAAGCCTAGTGCACACAAAAGGCTTGATGGTAACTAAATACACATGAATCATAGCTGGTACTTGGAGTAGAGTTGCCAGCGGGTACAAAATGATGACTGCCGTGCTTTTGTGTATATTGTGCTTGTTTATGTTATATTTAAACACAGATATAGCAGCAGTTGGACAGAGTCTTCTTCAAGGGCTTTCACTGTAAGAACAACCAACATTTCTTCTGTTTCTCAAACATCCTTGCTCCTATGACTCCATCCTGGGGGAACTCTGGGTTAACTGATGAGAACTGATCTTGGCTCTGCTCTTTTCTCTCTCCTCCAGTGCTATTCTATTTCTCACTGCTCGCCCCATATGTCTCTGCAAATGCTGTAAAAGGGTTCATGGGCGAAGTGTGTGTGAGAACTTGCCAAAAATGAAAGCCTAAAATATATTGTGAGAAAAACAACAGTAACCACACTTTGGGTTTAAGCAAAGGTGACAGATGTTAAGAGGAAGACCATATTTTTCATGGATACAGAGCACATTTCTCTGGGGCCAACATTATGTTCCTTCCCAACACACCATGTGTCAATGACTCCAAATTCTCCTTCTGTGACAGAATAACAGAGGCACTGATCCTTGAGGCTGCAATCGCTCTGGCTGTAATTGCTCTTGTTACAGTACACTCCGTTCCATCTGTAATGTTTTCCTTCCTGGTGGGTATGCGATTTCATGGTCATGTAGAGGTTCCACTGTGTGCTGCTTCCAGAGCCTCTAGTTTACATGCCAAGTCACTAATCTGCCATTATAGATGGCTGGATCAAACAGGGAACAGGTCGGTGAATAACAGTACTGGCCTGGCGTCAACACAAAGCTCCCGGTTTTGGATTGGCATCCATCAGTGTTGCCTGTCTCTTAAGGAGGATGTTACTGATCGTGAATTATTTCTTCACTCACTGGTTTGATTTCTTGAAAGCATTTAAATTCTTAATTTTTTTTCTTTTCACTTCTCAGAACTCTGATCCATACTGTATTTTGGGCTCTATCCATCTGCTCATGCTCACCAGATCTTTCTTAGAAATGTGCTCTGGAGAAACATCCCCATCAGGCAAGGCTTGTTGCCTCTGAGATCTGCTCCTTCCTTCTGTCTTTCCAGCAGAACAGGAGCTGGGTCCAAGTAGAAGAGAGTCCTCTGACCTTTTTGAGAAATGCAGTCAGTTAGATTTGTCTAACAAGCCTGCTCTGCAGAGCCTTTAATCCCTTTCTACACTCTGCCAATGCAGTCATAACATGCTCTTCTCTTCCTTGGACCTAACATGTTTCCATTGGCTTCCCAACAGGGCTTTAGGGTTCTTTCCAGGACACGTGATACAGTCTTAGAGGAGTGCTCCTGTGGTAATACATGGCTTCATCTGACGTTGCATTCTGCCACCTTGATCGAGAACTGCAGGCCCACCTTCAGGTGCCAGAACTAGGTACATGGCTTTTGCTGGTAGAGGTAGCCTATAACTCCTTTACAGTAAAATGTAATTGAGGAGATGGTAGGAAAAAGAAAGAGAGAAAGGAAGAGCTCTGGTAGAATGTGGTTTTTGAACAGTCTAATGTCAACATGCTGTAATGGGCAGTGCCAGACACTGCCCACCTTGCAACAAAGGAGGGGCTTTTGGATCCTAGCTAACCAAGGACTGACCATTGTCAGTGAGGCAAGTGAGCCTAGCTTTAATCACCCATCAATGCTCCTCCAGAGAAGGATGGCTTGAGAACTGTTGGCTGAAGCACAACCCAGGGTCAGAGCAAGTCAGCAAAGCAGTCTGCTATACCATTTTCCCAGTGGTAAAGATCAGGCCAAAGTACAGTTACTGAATTGTCACTAGCATTTCCATCAGCATGCCTGATTCCTTTATGCCTGTATTTACAACATGCCACTTGCACTCCTATTTAATGTTGATCTAATGTTTTTGAGTTAAAATTAGTTGCTATGTATTTTATTTTAATCATAAATTATTTGGAGGTAGTCAGTCACTATGGGACCTTGCACAAAGAAGAATATAATTTCTAAATAGTTTTTAATATTTTTATTTTATTTACTTGAAAGAGAGGCAGGTAGAGAGAAGAGAGAGAGAGAGAGAGAGAATGGGCATACTAGGGTTGCTAGCCATTGCAAACAAACTCCAGATGCCTGCACCGCTTTGTGTATCTGGCTTTATGTGGTGACTGGAAAATCAAACACGGCTCTTTTGGCATTGCAGGCAAGCGCCTTAACCACTAAACTATCTCTCCAGTCCATATTTTTTAAAGAGTATTTTGTGTTTCCACATTATTCATAGGATGAATCCTATGAACAGTTCCTGTAACTTTTATAAAGAAAAATTATCTTTTGGACAAATCAGAACCTACACATGTCATTATATTTCTTTACTTGTTTCTGTGACCAGATACATGATAAGAAGCAGCTTAAGAAAAAAAGGGCAGTTCTGTTTACAGTTCCAGGAGATACAGTCCATTGTTGAGGGAGAAGGCATCAGGAGCTTGCTAGATACACTGCATCCAGTCAGGAAGTGGGACCTGGCTATAAAACATCAAGACAGCAAGAGTCTACGTCCTAAAGGTCCCAACCACCACCTTCTCAGACAGTGCCAGTGGAGGGGACGACGTGCTAAAACACATGAGCCTCTTTAGGACATTTCACAGACCACAACAGTCATATGTGTGTGTAGTGATGGTGTATGTCCACGCAGGGCTTTGGTGTGAGGTAGTTACCTACAGCCTCAGCATCTCGAAGGTGTGCTTTGTACCTGACAGATGTTTAATGATAATTTCCTTAGTGAAAGCTGTGGTCATGCTCTTGAGATGAACAAGGATTATTTACTAACACCATGTCAATAAAGTTTATTTGGGTAAATTTTAGACACCTGGAAATAAACTGAACGCATCTAGTGGATTTTGGTAGAAAAGAAACAAATCACCGAATAAGAGCAGTGCAGTGGGAAACAAATAAAAACAATGATTTGTGCAAGAAAGAAATATTAAGAGTGGGAAAAAATCCTTTTCAGTTGCTTAAGGGCGTATGGGATAACAAATGAATTTAAAAAAATCCCCTTTATCATACAGATCGTCTTCAATGTGGAAGGTAAACCCATTTACTAGTTTGTGTGTTCTTTCTTTCACAATTGTTTCCTTTTCAATCTAGTTTAAAATTAGTCTTCATACAGTTTTTCTAGCTGTGATGTTCAATCTGTCCACCTCTCATACAAACACACGAAGTACAGAGTTAACGGGTACCTTACATGTCATGTGAACTGACATGAGGGCCAAGCCTGTACAGAAGAGCTGTTCTGTGCTTGCTCCTCTGCACTGTCTCCTCTGTGGGGCCCAAGGGCTGGCCACTACCAGTCAGTATCTGAGTCTTGAGCAAACTGAGCAAAACTGAGTCTTTCCCTTTAGCATCAAGGACAAAGCTAAAATAGAGGCAGGGGTGCATCGTCTCTCATGCTAGAAACAGTGTGTGCATGCAACAGGCATTGAATGGGTAATGAAAATGCCTTTGGCTTTCAGGGTGATATTAACTTTAAACATAGTTATGATATTGTTGAAGAGTTTGTCCTACTGTGTTATTTGTATTTCATCTTCCTCCTCCTTTATTTTTTCTATCTTTTTTTTTTGTTGTTGAGGCAAGCCCAACAGATTGGCCTTTCTTTATGAAACAGCAAGACTGAAAGTGAAAGTGAGAGAGAGAAAAAATTGGCACTCCAGGGCCTCCAGCCATTGTAATTGAACTTCAGACATGTGCGTGTCATCTTGTGCACATGTGCAACCTTGCGCATGTGTCACCTAGTAAGTCTGGCTAATGTGGGATCTGGGGAGTTGAACATGGTTCCTTAGGCTTCATAGGCAAGCGCCTTAACTGCTAAGCTATCTCTCCATCTTTCTCTCTCTCTTTTAAAAATTTTAAATTTATTTAAATTTATTTATTAGAGATAGAGAGAGTGAGAGAGAATGAGTAGGCCAGAGCTTCTAGCCACTGCAAACGATCTCCATATGCATGTGCCACCATGTGTATTTGGCTTATGTGGGACCTGAAGAATCAAACCTTAGGCTTTGTAGGCAAGCACCTTAACCGCTAAGCCATCTCTCCAGCCCCTTTCTCTCATTTTTTGAGACAGGATCTCACTTTGAACCCCAGGCTGCCCTAGACCTCAATTGTAGTTTATGGCAATCCTCCTGCTTCAGCCATCTGAATGTGGGATTACAGGCATGTACCACCATGCTATGTTTAAGTTTCTAATTTAAATTATTTAAAATAAATAAATATTAGGATTATCAAAGATTAGAATAGCTTTGCATAAATATACTTTGATCCAACTGAGTATATTTGAAAAGATCCTTAAAGCTCATGAAGTTTCTTTGTCAATGAAGACTAAGTTAGTGGTATTCGTTAATAATAAAATTAAATAATAATATTAAAAAACAATAAAATAATTAATTAGAAACACAAAGATAAAACTTTTAGATGGCATTCATATATTCTTTTTTTTTTTTTTTTTGGTTTTTCGAGGTAGGGTCTCACTCTAGTCCAGGCTGACCTGGAATTAACTATGTAGTCTCAGGGTGGCCTCGAACTCTCTGCGATCCTCCTACCTCTGCCTCCCGAGTGCTGGGATTAAAGGCGTGCGCCACCACGCCCGGCTACATTCATATATTCTTATATTTAGGTTCTCTATTAAAGTTAGCTATAATCATGCCTCCTATAACCTAAGATCTCTCTGTTCTCTTTTCTTTTTTACAGAGAGCAAGTTCAAGAGCAAGAGCAGAGAGAGAGAGAGAGAGAGAGAGAGAGAGAGAGAGAGAAAATGGGTATGCCAGGGCCTCAGCCACTGTAATTGAACTCCAGACACTTGTGCCACCTACCATGCATGTGTGACCTTGCACTTGCAGCACCTTTGTAGGTCTGACTTAGATGGGAGAAAGCTCAAACATCGGTCCTTAGGCTTCTCAGGCAAGCGTCTTAATCACTAAGCCATCTCTCTGGTCCCTCTCTGCTCTCCTTAAGGGTTATCTGTCTAGTTCCACAAATACTACCTCTTTTTTGGAAGGCTCCACTTTCCCACATGGTCCACACTCAATCACAGGGTTCAACTAAACTTACATGTGTTGGAAGCAAACATATAAGTCAGACAAGATCCTTAAATATCTCTTTTCTTGGCATAGGTGTAAATCTTGGTGTAAATAATGTTTATTTTTTTTAATTAAAAGGTTTATTTTGTATGTGTGTGTGTGGGTGGGTGGGTGTTTGTGAAAGCACTGTAGCTTCTTGCCACTGCAGGTAAACACCAATTGCTTGCACTACTTTTTGTGTCTGGCTTACATAGATAGCTTGGGAATTGAACCTGGGCTAGCAGGCTATGCAAGCAAGCAGTTTTCACTTGTGAGCCATCTTCCCAGCCTCTTTTTAAAAATATATTTTATTTATTTACTTATTTGAGAGAGAGACAGAAGGAAGTGGTGGGGGGAGAGAATGGGCATACCAGGGCCTCCAGCCACTGCATGCACCCCACCCCCTTGTGCATCTGACTTACGTGGGTCCTGGAGAATTGAACCGGGATCCTTTGGCTTTGCAGCCAAACACCTTAACTGCTAAGCCATCTCTCCAGCTCATTCCCAGCCTCTTTTATAATTGCTTCTTGTCATCACTCTCATTTCATGTGGAAGCATCATCTTCCAGCATTCATTGTTGCCTGTAGATTAGGTCTTTCCTTGCAAATGTTAGGTGCTTCAGTACATTAAAATAAGTCCTCAGCATGCTGGCAAGTCTGGCATTGGTACCCAATTTATAGACACAAAAATGAGGTTAAAGAAATTATAAGTGCATGTTTTCTCTTATGCATCCAACCTAGATTTAAAATGATATGCATGCACGCATACATACCCACACCCCCACACACCTACAAGAGACAAAAGAGGAACTGACCTTTGCTTTGCTCTGAAACCATGTTTGTTGCAATATTCTGTGCTCAGTTCTAAGTGATGAGTGTGTGCTTGTTCTGACAGTACACCGTTCTCCCCCATTCAGCTTCACAACACTTCACAACAGTCTATCTGTCCCTTTAGTTCGGCCCCTGGGAGAAAGTTCTTACCTCCATAATGCCTGGGTTTATACACTTAAATCTTACACTTTTTCTTAACTGAAAATTTTTAGCTGGTGATTCTACCATCTTTCTGAAGCATATATTCCAGAATAATTCAATTTTCAGTTATCAGGTCTTTCCTTCCCAAACTCTCACAGGGAATTTTAAGGTTGTAAACCTTTTGAACATTCAATTTTCAACTCAAATATTAGGCCGACCTACTGACCCTTCACCCAGAAGCACTGCTGAGGAGCAGACTCCTTTCTGTCCCTTCTCACAGCACAGGTCTAAGGTAGAACATCTTTTACAGCAGGGAAGACACAAGACAACTTGTGCATCCCAAAAGAAGAAAGGACAGATGGCGACAATGCATGTAAGAGAGAGTTCCCATAGGTGAAGAGTGAGTTAAGGTACAGAGAGGCCAACTCTTCAGATTCCTCCCACCTCAGCAGCTAGAAGAAGCTTTCCTTCAATTACAGTAAAAACATAAAACCTGGAATGTAAGCCATCTGTAATCTCAAACTGAAGTATCTCTTTGAAAATTGCACTAGCCACTTGCCCAGGCAGATGCCTTTTAGTACCCTGACCTCAATTTTTTTATTTTTATTTTTGGAGAGAGACACAGAGAGAGACAGACAGAGAGAGAGGGAGAGGGAGACAGATAGAGAATGGGCGTGCCAGCAGTCTCTCAGCTGCTGTGAACGAAATCCAGATGCGTGTGCTCCCTTGTGGGCAAGTGCAGCATTGCACCCTTGCGTCACTTTGCATCTGGCCAAACGTGGGACCTGGAGATTGGAACAGGGTTCTTAGGCTTAGCAGGCAGGTGCCTTAACCACTAAGCCATCTCTCCACCCCCCCCAACAATTTTTTGATCCCACCAAGACCCAGAATTCACTGATCTATGGTCTCTTCACCATCCCATATTGCCTTCTTCTCTATGCCTTCTGGTTGTCACAACTTAAATCCCAGCTCAATCATATCATTAGTTCTTAAGACATATACTCCCACCCTTTGCCTCTTCTCCACTACATTGTGCTGGTCTTCTCTAAGAATAAAATGCCACAAAAATATTGTCCAGGAGCTGGAGAGATGACTCAGTGGTTAAGTGCACAACTTGCACAAGCATGTGGGTGGAGGGGGTCTGAGACTTCAAGTTCAAATAATGCCTGCCTGTAAACCTAGTCCCTCAGGAGCAGAGACCTGCAAATCTTTCCACCACAAGCTCAGGAATCAGTAAAATGGAGATTCCAACTCAAAAACAAGACCAGGCAGAGTAGCAATGGAGCCAGACACCCGATGTTCCACTCTGGCCTCTGCAGGCAAGCGATCTGTTTTTGCAGGCTAGTGTATGGGGTGCTGCAAGGGTACATACATGTGCACACACCACACATACCCTATCACACCCATGCACACACACATATGCAAGCATTTTAAAAAATTAAATAAAGCAATATATTATCCAGTCATTTTAGCAGGAAGGTTTTGTTTGCAAATATTTAACAAAAATAACTATAGCTAGTATCTCACGAGCCCTGAAAACAACACTCTTTTAGGATAATGTAAGAATATTTCAAAGTGGTGCTTGGATTAGAGTGTTAGTCCTCCCCAAAACTTGAGTTGAAATTTAATGATCATTGTGATATTATTGGAGGCGAGGCTTTTCTCTGTGTGTATATGTAGACTATCTGTGTGGTGTGTATGATATGGAATGTAAGCACTTATGTGTTCAGAAGCATGCTCCTCATGCAATGTATGTCAAGGCCAGAGGAAAATGTCCTATTTCTTTGTCTTTGAGATGGGGTCTCTCCCTCAACCCATAGCGGCCGCTGTCAGTCAAACCCTTAGAGATTCTTTGGTCTTCACCCCTTGTTACAGATGTGTGTATGTGACCAAGACCAGATTATTACGTGGGTCCTGTCGAATCCTGTTTGGCAAGCTCTGACCCGAGAGGCCCTCCTACTTCAGTGGTAAGTGCGTCTAACCTCCAGCCATTTGCCCAGCCAGGGGTAAAACGTTAGATGTGTTGAGGTCCTGAAGTCCCTGCCCTCATGAATGAGTGAGTTCTATTCTCATGCTAGTGGGTGTAAATAGATAAACTCCTTCCCCTGCCTTTCCCTTTTCCACCACGAGGTGCGTTTAGATGTATAACGATGCAGCAAGAAGGCTCTCATGAGATGTAGACATGTTGGCATTACATTTCTCAGCCTACAGAAGTGTGAGATAATAGCCATGTTTATTGTAGGTTTTGTTTTGGAAGCACATGTAGTCTGCAGTATAGAACTGACACCATCATAGAGGAGAATCCACACAACAAAGCTTAGATGGCTTTAGGCTTGATAATGGGTAAATGCTGCACCCTTTGAAAGTGAATGCTCACAAAAGCCTCTAGTCCCATGAATGGAGCATTGAGAACTGCTCTTGATGAGTTTTTGGGTGAAAAGGAGAGACATAAAAAGTTTAAAACTTGGAGATATTTAAGTGGTTATGATCAGATATTGGCAGCCATATGAGGAGAAAAGGCCATTCCGATGAGGCCTCAGACAGAGATGATAGCAAACACAAGGAAAGGTCATTCTTTTTATGAACTGGCAAAGAACTTGACTGAAGTGTGCCTGTACTGTAGTGTTTTATGGAAGGCAGAACTTGAGAGCATTCAAAATAGGCTGGGAGACATATCTAACAGCAGTGTATTCAGGGCTCTGTGTGGCCTCTTGAATTGTATGTTGTTTGTTGTTTATTATATAAGAGAAGAGAAGGGACTTGAAGATGCAAACTATAGGGAAGCAGAATATACAAATTTGGAAGAATTTGAAGCCTGACCAGTAAAGTTCAAGGGTGTAGCCCAATGACTTCATGAACAGCCTGGCATGGATCGGAGGAAGCTAGAAGTTACCACGAAGGCAGAGGGAGAACAGCTCAGAAGGCATTTTGGAGATCTTGAGGCTGTTATTCCCAATGCTCTGGAAGGACGGAATGGCCTTAGTGTTGGGCCTGGGGCACCATCCATGACTGACTCTCAACTCAGCAGCCTGCACTCTAGATCTACACTCCTTGACTGTCACAGGCATGGTCCCAGGTGGCACTTGGGCCATCTCTCTGGAGAGGACAAGTGGTTAGCCCTGGAAGTGTCTACATGTCACTACCTCTGCATGCATGCAGGTGCACTAGTTGTGGACCATGCTGGCCTCCAGCTGAATTTCTAGGGTTGCCTCAGGGAGACACTATGCATTTGGTATGAGCCTCCACCTTTCTACCTTTTACAATCTCCTAGCACCCTTCTGAGTACCTGTGAATCTCTCTTCTTTCAGGCTTGTTTTTTTTTTTTTTTGCTTTTCTGAGGTAGGGTCTCACTGTAGCTCAGGCTGACCTGGAATTCACTGTGTAGTCTCAGGGTGGCCTCGAACTCTTGGCAATCCTCCTACCTCTGCCTCCCGAGTGCTGGGATTAAAGGCATGCACCACCACGCCCGGCTCAGGCTTGTTTTTAAAAAAGTGTTTAGAGTATATGTGTGAGAGAGAACATTGGGTCTTTTCTCTGTCTGGCTTATTTTGTTCAATATAGTGATCTCCAGTTCTATCAGTTTTGCTAGAAATGGAATGTTATTTCATTCTTATTTATGGCTGAATAGTATTCCATTGCAATAATATATATATATTTCTTTATATATATATACATGTATATATAAAGAAAATTTCATATACATATTTATATATAATATATATATGGAAATATAAGGAAAATTTCATATATATATATCTTTATCCATACATCTCCTTACAGGTGACTTGAATTATTTCATACTTTGGCTACTGTGAATAGTGCAGTGATAAGCATGGGTAGGTAGATATTTCTTTTTTATGCTGATTTTTATTTTCCTTAGGCATATATCAAGTAGGGGTAGTTGAATCATCTAGTAATTCTATTTTTGGTTATTTGAAGAACTTCCACACTGTTTTCCATGTGAATGTAATCAATGTACAGTCCCACTAACAGTGCTTAAGTGTTCCTTTTTTCTATATCCTTGCCAGTATTTTCTAGGTTTTGCTTTTTTGGTTATGATATTGAGTAGTTTTTACATATTTATTGTGCACTTGTATTTATTTTGAGAAGTATCCGTAAAGATAATTTTCTCATTTTGACTATATCACTTGTTTTTGTTCCTGTTGTAAACTTTTAAATTCTTTACACATCTTGGACATCAATCCTCCATGTGACGAATATCAGAAGCCTTTAAATTAGATTTAATCTCATTTGTCAAATTTTGCTTTTGTATCTTATGCAGTTTTAGAGTCTCATCCAGGAAATTGTCATGTGTACCTGTATCTTGAAATGTCTCTTTTCTGTTTTGCTGGTGTTTCAGGTATCATAGCAAGGTGTTTCTTTTTTTTTTTTTTAAATCTGCTTTGAGTTATTTTTTTTATCCTGGATGAGAGAAGAATCATTTCAGTCTTCTACATGCGGGTATCCAGTTTTTGCAGTGCCATTTAAAAACCAGAATGTTAAGCCTGAGTCACAGATGAGAGCAGGCATTCTAAAAGGATGCTCTGGGGACGGTTTAACCTAGTCAGAGCACGTAATCATGGCATTTCCGAAAATGACTAAGATTTCTAAAGTGAAATACTCACACAGCTTTCACTTTCAGGCACAGGGGCCTAACAAGAGAAAAGACATAATTGTTTCAATGACAACTAAACTAGGATTTTAAGACATTAATGAAGATTTTCATTATAGCCTATCACCATGATGATCCAGTTTTTATGGTACACAGATACATTTGGATGGTCAATTCCAAATAGTTTGATGGAAAATGTCTTTGATTCAAGACATTGAAATCCTTCTCAACACTTTCCTCTATACAGCCATGAAGGCTTCAGAACATTTTGATATAATTTACTGAATATGGACACTTTGGTTTCAATGCAAAATTCATTCTTTTGTTTCTATCCTATCAACATTTGGGATTTTTAGGGCTTACTAAGTCTAATACTATATCTATAATCTGAGACAACATTCATTGCAAACTCAATTTACTAGGGAGTCAATAAAAAGTGAAATACATTTAACCTCACATACTTGATAGTGTTTGGTGACAGAAACAATTTGAAAACTTATTTCTTTAGGTTCACTGAGTTTTTTAACATATGCATGAAGAACAGGTAACTGGAAGATGCAGTCATTTATGTACATTGAAGAAATTAAGGTGAAATTGAGGAAGAAAATCTTCCTTCTTTAAAAATGTAATTAGTTTGAACAAATTTTACTTTTCTAAAAAAGAAGTGACATCATATGGTTTGCTCCTTAGTCTCTTACCAAATATTATTCATTTGACAAGTATTTGTTAAGCACAAAGATAATGCAGACATAAGCATTACTCTTCACAGGAGTGCAGGTGAGACGGGCATTGAAGACAGTAATTTAGACACATAAGTGGTATGCAGGCAGAATGAAGTCACAGAATAACATGCTTCAATCTCCATGATGTGGTTGATCTGTTCTTGCTGTCACTGCTTTAGGATTCTCAACTTCCTAACATTCACGTGCCGTCCTATGATGTCTATGAAGCCCCTAGTCTCACTACTGTTCTGGCCCTCTAATAATTCCTCAAGATATATCCAATATATGGCTGTGATTTTATAGGGATTTGGCTATAAATATAAGTTATAAATAGAAAGTGCTATTAGCACCTATTCTGCTAGTGAATTAGCATCTTGGTTGACTGAATTCAACTGCTATGAAGGGCCTCAAGTTCAAACAACACAACAGATTACATGTGTTGATGTTCAGCATGTGACACCTAGTATGAGAGAACTGATGGCTTAAAAAGAAAAAAAAGTCTAAGGGCCAAGAGCAATTTCTAAGGATTTTTTCCTAGTAATTTGCATTTACAACAAATATTGCACTAAAATAGAGCTGAAACATAATTCAAAACTATATTATATAACTGAATGCCATGGCTTGAATTTTATTGCTCCAAAAATTCCTATGCTGAAGCCCTAATTCCTATTTGGTGGCGTTTAGAATTTGGAGATGGGGCCTTTGGGAGATAATTAAGTTCAAATGTGTTTTATTTAATGATTATTATTATTATTTATCAGAGAGAGTGTGAGTGAGACACAGAGAGAGAATTTGTGTGTCAGGGCCTCCAGCCTCTATAATTGATGTGTGCACCATCTTGTGTGCATGTGCAACCTTGCGTGCTTGTGTCACATTGTGTATCTGGCTTACAAGGAACCTAGAGGGTCAAACATGAGTCCTTAGGCTTTGCAGGCAAGCACCTTAACCACTAAGCAATCTCTCCAGCCCTAAATGTGTTTTTGAAAGTAAGATCCTTATTGTAGGATTGGTGTCATTATAGATAAACACTTAAGGGTGTCTCTTCTTTCCTCTTCCTCCTCTTTTCTCCTTTCAGTCTCCTTTCCTCTCTCCTTCCCACTCCTGTAAGGAATAGCACAAAGGCAACAATAAACAAGAACAGAAGAAAATTGATTGTGGATTTATGCCTCCAAAGCTGTGAGGGGAAAAAAGAGAGAAAATTCCTGTGGTTCAAGCCAAGAAGAAAAAGAAAAAGCAGAAGGAGAAGAGAGAAGGTAAAGAAAAATGAAAGAACACTTATGTTGGATTAGGGAAATGAGTAGGGGTAAATTTTGTGACCTGCCTAGGTCACAATGGAGGGATATTCAAAGCAGTTATGAGTCAAAAAGTCAAATCAAAGAGAAGCCTGGATGCACATTGATTTCTGCATTTCAGAATCATCAATTTTTTTAATAGAGAAAAAGAGTTTATTTAGCATATGATTTTGAAGACTGAAATGCTGTTTACTTCAGGCATCACTACACATTCCTTGGAGCTGGCAAAAAGCTCCTGTTCTTACTTTCTTTTGCTGGTCTCAATTCTTTGTCTGAACCTCTGACCCCTCTAGAAGTAGTAGAGATAATGGTAACACAAATGATAAGGAGCCAAGCATAGTGGTGCATTCCTGTAATCCCAGAACTTGGAATTTAGAGTGTGGAGGATCAGGCAGTCCAGGTCATCCTTCGCTTTATAGCAAGTTTGAGGCCAGCCTGGGTTACATAAGATGCTGTCTTACAAAAAAATAAAAATAAACAGGACCTGGGTGTGGGTAAAGACCTGTTAGCCTAGAATTTAGGAAGCTGAGGCAGGAGGATTTTGTATTCTAGGCTACTTTAGAATACATAGAGTGCTTGTCTCAACAAAATCAAAATACATTAATGGATACATAAATAATAATAAATAGTAAAACAGTGCCACTGACACTGATGGCAGCTGATGTCAACTATTTAGCAGATTCCAGACTTTTCTAATGGAACGAGGTTCTTTTATTAATTCTTATAATAGTAGGAATTATAGCTTTCGTATATCATTACATATATCTCAAATGCTCGTGAATAGTGAATATTTACAATGTAAGAAATTGACATAAGAAAAAATGAAGCAGGAGTTTTAGGTAAGGCGCCAAGAGGAGACACTACAGAATCCAAACCTCAGGTCAGGATAGAATTTGAAATAGAAGAAATCTGAAATCTGGCCACTATGAGCTATTTACGTGTAGAGAAATAATATCAAATAGATTCACAATTCTATTACCATTTGGAAAACAAGTTAATTTTTCAGATCAAGATGGAGATCTGAAAGTACTACTGTGACCTAAATTGTTTTCAATCTGTACCGAGCTTCAGGTATGTCCCAGTAGAGGAGGCTGTAAGGCAGTTAGCGGCTTACCTGGGATTTCAGTCAGAACACCAGGATCAAGCCGCAGCTTTACCACTTATCTAACTTGGTACCAGGGAAAGTTCCTGAAGTTTCTTGCATGTTAATTTTCACAACTCAAAATGGAGATGTCAAAATGCCGTGGAAAATACTTGGCATTGTGCCTGGGGCTTTGAAAGCATTGAATGTCAATCAAGTTATTATTCCTATTACAGAGAAGCAGTTAGAAACTTTCAGAGTAAACTTTTGATTCCTCAGACTTTGTAGATAGAATTTACATAAAATGAACTCAGTATTAAATCTAGTCTCCATAATTTAGTAAAACGTGGCCAGTACACTGTGACAAATCTTTTCAGTTTGTTTAATGACATTTAAAGATCATTCTGTCCATGAATACATTTCTACAAAAAATAAGGGAAGTGCTTTCTCTAGCACATTTCTGTAAAAGTTCAAAAGATGTTACATAAAAGGAGCCATTAGAAATAAGTTGAAATGCATTTTGAGATGATAAATACTTCACTGTGGTACATGTTTTACTGGATGCTTTCATAGAAGTGGTTTTGGCTAATTATGATGTCTCTATAGATAAATTCTCTTCTGAAAGACATGATATATAATTAATTCATTTTATTATTTATGATACTAAACCTTCAACTTTGGGAATAACTAAATGAGCAAACTGCTAGTTTATTTACAGCTCATTATGGGAACATTGGTCTTCATTTCTTAAAGGGCATACAAGAAAGTACAAATAGAGTGTCTCTATGACCAGTTTGAATACAGAACTCTGACACCTACCTAGTTCATTCAAACATGACGGCTCTTTTTCATTGTTTTGTAGGTTAGGAGGACTATTCTAATAATCAAATGTCCTTCTGTTTTCTCTTTATTTATAGCTCATGCATCAAAGCCAATAGATTTCACCAGATTGTGTCATACTTTAAGCAATTATTTTTTCCAGTATGTTATATTCTAGTGGGTGTAAAATAATTTGAGTGTTGCACTATAAAAATTATACTTAACTAACAATGAAATCTCACTTAATGAGCTGTGCTTGATGGAGAATAACAAGTATGAGACTTTTGTCCTGAGATCTTTTTGATTTGAAAGGTTTATTCAAATTAATCCTCTGGGACATTTCTTAGGTCACATAAGACAAACTAAAATTTATTCATTGAAGCATTATAATTTTAATGTGTTTCATTTATAAAAGCTTGGGCCTCATTTTAAGTCTTGCTAGCATATAGTTTTCCTTCTTTATAAATAAAGGTAATTCAAGGCAAAACTATTATTTCTGAGAGTTGAATTTTTTTATTTGGTGGGGGTGTTTCGAGGTAGGGACTCGCTGTAGCCCAGGGTGACCGGGAATTCACTATGTAGTCTCAGGGTGGCCTCAAACTAATGGCGATCCTCCTACCTCTGCCTCCCAAGTGCTGGGATTAAAGGCATGTGCCACCATGCCCGGCAAGAGCTGACAATTTGACTGTGACTTACTCTATGAAGCCTATACAGCTGATCTCTTGATTAGTTCTAATGAATGACACACTAATCCCTGCTATCCCTCCTGAGAAAAACTGATAATGGCTCAAAAGCTCTTCTTCAAGACAATTAGCACCATGAGTAATGGGCATTTAAGGGAGAGGCCCAGAGTTTCTTTCTTAGAATTTATGGTTAAAGCATTTGGTGAGAATCCTTTGGTTTGTAAGAGGAACAGAAGATCTCTGAGACTCTTGGTTCTTTGGTCACCAAACATGAAAGGCATTCATCTGGCCCCAGATGCTTATCTACTGATGAGCAGACACCAAGCGTCTTGGTAGTCATATCTCTGGTGTGGTCTTCCTCATGCATGTGAGCCATTCCTCTAGGCCATGAACGCAGCATGATTCAGACATCTGAATGCCTCTCACTGCCTGTTGAAAATTGGAAACTAAACCTCTATCAGCCTCAGTATGTGAGAGCACAGCTCCCATCTAACAAGGGCATATCACCTCATTATGGATGGGAGCTTCAGCTGCTTAAGTGCTCTAAGAATAAAATAGATGAGTGTATGAAGAAGTGGTGTGGAGAACAGCTCTAAGTATGAACTAGCAGAAAGACCCTGAGGTTTAAACTTTTACCTGCCTTCCCATATCCTAAGCCTGCACATTTAGCTATATAGATATATACTATGTGTGTGAGTGTCTGACTTGCATCCTGTAATTATCCCAGTTACTTTTGCTCCTTTATACCCCTTTCATACACATATGAAGACAGTAGCATTATTTTCCTGTTTAATAGATAAGGAGGCTAAGGCTTAGAGACCAAGGTGAAGGACAAGTAATGAGGCCATATTGGTTCTACCTATTTACTGAAGGACTATGCAGACATACATTATATGATGGGAAGGTGGCCCTTTTGGTTTGCTCTATTGCTCTGGAAAAAGAGTAGTGTATACTTAAACTTACAGATTATTTTTGTTTGTCTTCAAAAGGCTGTGTTCATGTTCATGTGTGAGGCTTCACACATGTGCACGTGTGTGTGTGTTGTGCAGGCCAGAGCACAGCCTTGAGTGTCCTCAGGAATGTGCTGGTCTCCTTATTTTTGATACAAGGTCTTCCATTGGCCTGGAACACCTCGACTGGGCTAAAGTGGCTAGACAGAGAGCCTCATGGATTTACCTTCCCAACCAGCACTGGGATTATAAATTCATGCTGCCACACCTGACATATTTTACGTAGGTTCTGGAGATTGAACTCAGGTCCTCATGCTTATAAGGCTAGCACTTTATCAACTGAGCTATTTCCAAGTCCCTCATTTTCACCTCTTCTGAAATACTGGATTGCTAGTATTCTCTTTCTCATTCTCTAAGGCCCTTAAAACAAGATAGCACCACAGGGAAAGGGAAGATTTTAGTTTAGTGGAGAGTTTATTGCAAGCCTGGTTTCTGTAAGGCAATGCCACATTGATTCATTTTCTTTCATACCATAAGAACAAAGGGGGGAAAAAAAAACTTTATTCAAAATCAAAATATCCTTAAAGCCAGTTGGAAATGAATAGATTTTTTAAAAGGTTAAAAATTTTCTCCTTTGACATTTTCTGCTCTGTTGATATTTTGTGTAGTGCTTGGTTGGTGGTGAGATCTTTTCTGTTTTGTTTTGTTTTTGTCTTAAACAAATCAAGCCCTTTGTTTTAGAATATTCCTGCTTTTTTTCTTTTCCAATTTCTAGAAGCATGTATGCACAAGACAATACTGAAATACAGTCATTTGATTTAAGGTAATAGTGGAGTTGTTGAAATGACTTAGGCAGTTTTTCTTTGTTTAAAAATTTGTATAAAAATAGATGTATTTGAGGGAAGAAATAAAAGTTTTCCTATTTTAAAGTAAAATTTAACTTTCAGAAAATACAGTTGCATGATCAGTGAAGCCATGTTTATACAACACAAATAATTGTATTGAGCCCTATTTTCATAGGCATAATGGATACTTTTAGGCCAACATTATCCTTTGGTACAAAAATGTAAACATGATATTTTATAACTGGGCCAAAATGAAAGCTTCTAGGCTCAGACTGCAGGATAACGTTCTGTATCCAGTGGGTTCTTATATTAGTGGTCATCCTGTTATGCATATAACTGTCTGATGGCATAATTTTCTTGGTTTCAGAGTCAAGGAGTCATAGAAGTATAAGAATCATGGGTTTTGGTGTTCCTATGAAGTGAAACATGCCTACTTTGTTACATCTTTGCTCAATCTTTACAAAATGGCATTCCATAAGCAGAAGTCGGTGCTGCCCAGCACATAGTTAGAAGATCAGCAATGATGCTAATCTGTGCTTCATTCTGAGAGCCAGCAACCTGGGAACAAGTGCCTAACACCTCAAAATCTACCTTCCTAATTTGTTTTCATTAGCATTTTATATAAGAAGCCGGAACAAAAGCAGCATTCAAAGTTCAGTCTTATCCTCCGGCCAGGTGGCTGGGAGGCAGTATGCATGCTTTAAAGTCTTTTCTGTGCCATTCACAATGCCGCTGCTTTTTCTCCATATCATTTCTTCTCTCCTTAGACTTTCCCTCCTTACAGTCGCCCTGTGCAGTAGGGGATGTTACATCTCCAACACTACTGAGACCTGCTTTTCTCTGGAGTCTGCACTTGGATGACATCTAAACCAAGGTCTGATTCACAAGAAATAATCCATTAGCAGGGTGTGTACTGAGTGGCTTCCAAGTTATACAAGTAGACTTCTCCACACAAAATGAGGCACAAAGGTGCTTTAATAATATAGAATATAAAATGTTTAAAATGTAAAGTGCCTCTATTCCTTTCTACAGAAGAATGAGGTACAAATGTGTTCTAGTAACATAGACTATGAAACACCCAGACTATAAAATGCACATCAGTTCTACATTTTAAAAAGATAACATGTTTTGTGTGATGCTCCCCTTGGGAATGTACTTCACTGGTGTCTTGTTTGTTGGTGGGTTTGTTTCCTGGGGCTTTCAGAACACAGTTCCACAAAGCAGGGTGTCTTAAAAAATTATTTTCACAGTCTTTACAAAGGCCAGAAGAACAAAGTCACTGTTAGCTGAGCTGGTTTCTTTTGAAGGTTTTGATTATTTATTCTAACGCTCTCTTTTTGCCTCTGGTCTTTGCCAGCAATCCTCAATATTCTTTGGCTTGTGGATGCATCACTTCAATTTCTGCCTACGTATTATGATGGATTTCTGTCTTCTGTAGGTCTTTGTTCAGATTTCCTTCTTATAGGGTGATTCTGTTCAGCCTCGTTCTCATCTATTGTGACCTCTGAATGAAAACATTATCTCCTGGATGGAAGAGGAAGGCTCTAAGACTCAGGAAGCTCATGGAACTTATAAGAATCAGGAAACACATGAAAGTGAAAAGATTCATGAGGCCAAGGTTATAAAAGCAAAGGAATTGCTGGGGAGGAGAGCTCCAGTGGAACTGCCTGTGAGTTGGGCAGCACAATGCAGCTTTCCGGAGTCGCCACCCTTGCTGGGGTAGGTTTGTTGGTAAGGCAGCTGCCGGAGTCTCCCATGTTTCTGTAGGCAGCCTTCATTAACACATCCACTTACCAAGCTAGACTTAGATAGAATCATTTCTTTGATCTGTCATCAGTGCTTTATATGAAGTGGATGAACATTTGTACACATCTCCCCAGAAAAAAAAGTCACACACATAACCCTCATTTTAAGTTGTTCACATCTGCAAATGTCCTATCCCCCCCCCCAAAAGGTTCACATTCATAGCTACTGGATTAGAATATCACTCTATTTCTTTTCTGTGACATAATTCAGTCTTCACTAGAATCCAATATAGGTAGACATGAAGTCTCATTCTAGAACCAAGTTCATGGCTGAAGGTAAAGTCAATGAAAGGCCATTTATGCATTAATTTCATACTTAAAAGCCTAAAAGCTCTATTAAATATTTTATTTTTTCTAGAATATTGACTTGAAATGGTTCAATGAAGATTGGCACATGAAAATCTCATGCATGATATGGTGATTTCATGTTATAGCCATTTATTATAATAAGATTTACAAATCTGATGTTTTCAGTGTTGTAAGTGAATATTTAGAAGTCAGGATATCCATGTGTCCAGAGGAAAGACTGAACTCAGAAGTTGAAACCAGTTGCAGAAATCGAGGCTAGTCCTTAAGAAAAGCAGAGAAATTGGGCTTGGGAAGCTGGGGTTGGCATTGACAACACAGGGTACTTCACTTGGGCAGGATCACCCCCAGTGTGACATCCTAGCCCAGGAATATCTGAGCGTATATGGATAACTCCTGGATGGTAAGGTCTATCTCTTGGAAACATTGAACGTAGAGTTGGGGGTGGGCTAGAGAGATGGCTTAGCAGTTAAGCACTTGCCTGTGAAGCCTAAGGACCCCAGTTTGAGGCTCGATTCCCCAATACCCACATAAGCCAGATGCACATGGTGGCACATGCATCTGGAGTTTGTTTGCAGTGGCTAGAGGCCCTGGCATGCCCATTTTCTCTCTCTCTCTCTCCCTCCCTCCCTCCCTTTCTCTGTCCCTAATAAGTAAATAAATAAAAATAAAAACTTAAAAATTTTTTTTGAAAAAGAAAACAAGAAAGTAGAATGGGTTGGGAGGATTCCATGGATGTGTTATGCCAATAAAGCACAAATTAGATTTCCTGCAAACAACTCATTGAGAAAAGAGCAAAATTCTTCAATCAGGGCCCTCTGTGGCACGGGAGAAGCCTCTCCAGGTACTGTGAAGTTGTTGAGAAACCATAGCTTGCTTATGATGGGAAATGTCTATGGATTTTTCTACACTGCCATTTAAAACTTTATTCTGCTATGACCTGGGTGATGTGCTTGAATACTAGGAGATGAGGGCAGCTTGCTGGCTGTTTGATGGAGAGATTTTCCCAAGGATTTTGGAGGAGGGTGAAGTTAAGGTGTTTCATTCAAACGGAGTGGACTGGGTCCGTTTTACTAAGGACAAGTCAAGTATTCATGTCTTGTGAAACCTATAACATTGACTCTTTAGGAGTTGTGAAATTTCTCCTAGTTTTTCTGTGTGCTTTTTATTTATTTATTTATTTATTTATTTATTTATTTATTTATTTATTTATTTATTTATTTATTGGAGATGAAAGTCCACAACACTCAACTAGCACTCAAAGGGCTGTATGACAGAAAGGATCAGAGCATGTAGTTTACAGTCATGTATGATGTCACCCCTTCTGCTTCTTCCTTTCTGACCTTTCTTTTTCTGGTCTTCTTTGAGTTACATGAGCACCATGGAGTTTATTTCACTGTATTTTTGCTCCCCGTGGACCTTTCTGTATGTGAAATTTTTATTGTCTCTAACCTTCCATCAACTCTTATCCCTGTGGGCTTCTTCTCAGACTTCACACCTTAAATTTCATCCCTGGCTCTCCTCACCTGAAGTACATTATCTGCTTTCTGGATATTTCATTCTCAGTTACTTCCTCCAGAAGTCTCATGGAAATCTGTACCTAATTTATTTTTTAACCCATGTTGCAAAGGACAGAGATCTTATCTATTTTGTTTCCTTTCTAACTCCAAGTGGCTCTCACAGTGCCCACATTGTCAGTGTCTGGGGAGTAATATTTTAGGGTGCAAAACTTGGGGGAAACACAGATTTACAGAGTTATAATCTTAAAAGATATTTCCAGACATTCAATTGCTCAGCTTCATTTACAATTATATTGTTGAACGCAGGGGTTTTGCCTGTAATTACAGCTTAACAACCTTTGCAAAAGAAGTAGAGTTTCTTAAACTTCCATCTTAAAAAGAAACCCAGACATTAGCAAACAGTAATGGGAATGTTAAACTGAATTGAAAATTGGGGCAAAGTTCCTTTAACTTAGTACAAGTTGCAAAAACAAATTAAAGTATCCAAAATATCTTAATACAAATGTCCGCATTTCTAGGCACACAGGAGCATTAGATATTCTATCCTTCCGATATATTCAAATAATCTCAAACCTAATGTCTGTTGACCCCCAGAGCAGTATACTCATGAAAAGATCAGGCAAGATGGCCTTCATGCTGTTTTATTGACAGGTTTCAGTGGCTGAGTGAATTTTTTTTTTTTTTTTGAATGTTCAATACTTTCACATTTCAGAACTTTCACATTTCTGAATGCAGGCAGATAGATTATGTGACTCCATATCTTTGTTCTAACCTGAGTTCAGTTTTCCTTTTCAGCAGTTCTTATAAGGAGAGCTTTAACCATGAAGGATTTCATTGCTCCTCCAGTGTAAATCTCTAGCTTAGGACAGCAGTCACTAAAGTAATGTCATTTCACTATAAGCAACAGGAGCTTGCTTTCTACTCATTCTTTTCAATTCCTATAAAATAACTTGTAAATGCACAAGAAAGAAGTAGGTAGAAGCCTGATTATCCAAAGACTATTGCACAAAAAGGTTTTTTTTTCCAGTTCATTGCTTTAAGAAGTGTCCTAATTTTTCAGTCAAGTGAGGCCTTAACTAATTGTACAGTTTGCCTCGATTATAGCACAACCTGTGCACTTGTGGGTTTGATGAAATATTTTAAGCAAATTTCATATTTATTTATTTGTTTATTTTTGACCTATATTTATAAACAATACAAAGAATTACATTAAAAATAATATTCTTTCTCTGACAAAGGCACTGAAAAATAAGCATATAACATATTAAATCTGCATATTAAAACTCCTCAGATGAAAACCTACTTTCATAAAACTGTAATAAACATCTTTTTTATTTTTTTCCCAAGGTAGGGTCTCACTCTAGCCCAGGCTCACTTGGAACTCACTCTAATCCCAGACTAACGTTAATCTCACAGTGATCCTCCTACCTCTGTCTCCTGAGTGCTGGCATTAAAGTCGTGTGCCACTGCACCGGGCCTTGATGAAACATTTTTACCCATGTTGAATTCTTTCTTGTCTTACATTTATTTTCTAATTGATAAGAACATATTTATTTATAGTATCTAATCTGATGTTTCACATATCTACACTTTGAAATGGCTAAAATCAAGTAATCTATTGAAAACATTATTTCACTTAATGAATTAATCTGCTTTCTACTGCTATACCAAAATACTTGAGGCTGGGCAATATATCCAAATGAGAGCTCTATTTAGGTCGCATTTTGGAGGTCCGTGAACATGGTGCCATTGTCTGCTCAGCTCTGTGAGGGCCCCTTGGTGGCATCGTACAGTGGCAGCAGCCTTTCAGAGAGTTAGAGATCTCATGGTGAGACAGGAAGCTAGAGAGTAGGACAGACTTTCTCTTAATGCTCTTGCAGGGAGACTTGGAGTTTCACAAGAATTGTGACACTCTCCCAAGAAGAGTGCCCTCAGTGGTATAATCATCTCTCACTAGGCCCACCTCAGCTCTGCTATTCTGAGGACAAAGCATCCAATGCATATACCACTGGGAAAATCTCCATCCAAACTATCACATGCATGCATGTTAAATGCATGGTTAGAACAAATGACATCTACTGTCTTAGCAATTTTCAAAAATAAAATACACTGTTGGGCTGGAGAGATGGCTTAGCAGTTAAGGCGTCTGCCTCCTAAGCCTAAGAACCTGGTTCCAATCTCCAGGTCCCTCGTTCAGCCAGATGCAAAGTGATGCAAAGGTGCAATGCCTCACTTGCCCACAAGGGGGCGCACACATCTGGATTTCATTCACAGCAGCTGAGAGACTGCTGGTGTGCCCATTCTCTATCTGTCTCCCTCTTTGTCTGTCTTTCTCTGTGTCTCTCTCTAAAAAAAACATACACTGTTAATGACCCTAGCCATCAGAAGTTATAATAGATACAATGTCTTGAAATGATTCTGTCTGAAGTTTTGTTCACTTTGGCCAGTATCTCCCCAGTTTCCTCAATCCCTAGTCTTTTTTTTTTTTTTTTTTTTTTTTTAGGCAAGCCCAACAAACTGGCATTTTTTTCCTTTCATGCGAGAGAGCGAGAGCAAGAGAGAGAGAGGAAAATTGGCATGCCAGGGCCTCCATCCACTGCAATTGAACTCCAGACATGTGGGCCCCTCCTTGTGTGCATGTGTGACCTTGTGTGCTTGCGTCACTGTGCATGTGGCTTACATAGGACCTGGAGAGTCAAACACGAGTCCCTAGGTTCACAGGCAAGTGCCTTAACTGTTAAGCCATTTCTCCAGCTCACAATTCCTAGTCTTTAGTGAACACTATTTTACTCTCTTTTTCTATGAATTGAATTATTTTGTGTGTGTGTGTGTGTGTACATGCACATGTGGTGCATGAATGTGTGTATTTGTGTGTGAGGGTGCATGAGTGTGTATGCATGTGGAGAACAAAAGTTGATGCTGGGTATCTTTCTCCATCACTTAACTAGGGGTCTCTCATTTGAACCCAGATTCAGTCAGTTGACTAACCAGATTGTTTCATAGACCCCTTGCCTCTTCCTGAATGCAGGCATATCAGGCGGGCTGCTGTGCCTGCCTAGCGTTTATGTGGGTACTGGAGTGGGGATCCAAACTCAAGCCTTCATGCTTGCTCATAATTAGTTTGCTGACTGAGGCATCTCCCCAGTACCTATTTCTTTAGAATGTTTCTCAACGTGTACAAATTTTCATGTATATCATACATGTTAAAAACAATGTATTAGGGAGCCTGGAGAGATGGCTTAGTGGTTAAGTGCTTGCCTGTGAAGCCTAAGGACCCTGGTTTGAGGCTCGATTCCCCAGGGCTCATATAAGCCAGATACACAAGGGGGCACATGCATCTGGAGTTCGTTTGCAGTGTCTGGAGGCCCTGGCATGCCTGTTCTCTCTCTGTCTATCTGCCTCTTTCTCTCTCTGTCTGTTACTCTCAAATAAATAAATAAATAATAAACAAAATAAATAAGATTTAATTTTCCTTTGTAACTACTTTAAACTATTGAGCTCAAGAATGAAGCAGATCAAGTTGAAAATTTAACTTTGAACAAAAATATTAACCAGGGGAAAAGTCTTATCTCAGTCATTTAGATTATGTTAACATAATTACAATTGTCAAGTTCCATAATTGTAAAGACTTTTTGTCTTATTAACTACTTAATTCACTGCGCACACAGCAGAACTGCTATGTAATAATACAAAACTATTATTTGTTGGCTACTAAATGAATGAATTTATCAAATAAATGCAGTAAAACCATGGTTGGCATGCAGTTTATCACTATTTTTGGCAATAACACTCCAAATAATCAAAACTGGTTTATCTAGTATCTTTGGTATTTGGAGCTCACAGATTTTTGCCCTTAGTCTCTACGTGAGGAAATAGGGGCCGTATGAATTGGTCTCTGTTTTGTCTTGCTCTGTGGATCCAGAAAACTTAAGAGAGAATCAAACCACACAAATGAAAGATGGATCAGAAGTTAGCCATGGCATTTATAAGGACAAAATTCCTTCAGCTGAGATCTACACCCAATACGTGATTCTAGGACTGAAAATGACTTTACTAGTTTAAAGAAATTTGTGAAATGCTTTGTGTCTAACATTGCACCTGGCCCAGGTTGGAGTGCAGTCTTGGTTACTTTCCTAATTTAGTCAATATTCTCATTAGTTTCCCCATCTAGTAGCCTCTAGAGGTTTATATTTTCTGCTTAGTTTGGGTGAAGACAAATACAAGAAATATTTCCCCCATCCTCAACTTGAAATGAAAGTCAACCACTTGGAAAGTGCTATTTCAAAAGTTTGTTGAACCAAAAGGTAGTAGATTGTCTGGTTACATTTACATTTGATTTATTTTTTCTCTCCTTCAGAAAGGCCCCCTGAAGCTGCATGCCATATGATACCCTCCTTCTGCTCTGTTCCTCCAGCAAGAGTTGGCAATGCAAGACAAATAATAATAAAACAAGCTTGTCTGACAAGATAGTCAGCCAGTCATAGCTGCTCGGAAGAGAACTGCTCCAGCTTCATTGTAGAGAACTACCTTTCTTTAACATATATTATTTATTTAAAAATATTATTTATTTATTTATTTGACAGAGAGAGCGTGAGAGAATGGGCACACCAGGGCCTCCAGCTACTGCAAACGAACTCCAGACACATGCGCCCCCTCATGCACCTGGCTAACGTGGGTCCTGGGGAATTGAACCTGGCTCCTTTGGCTTTGCAGGCAAATGCCTTAACCACTAAGCCATCCCTCTAGCCCTGAGAACTACCTTTCTTTGAAAAGTTTGCGAGGACAGGTTCATTTATCATTATTCTCCAGTCTAATAAAACTTTATTTACAAAATCAGATCACCTGATCACATATTGCTAATTTTAAGTTAAAATTTTATATTAAAATATATATTTTGGTCATGGAATTTTGGGTCCCCCCTTTAAACTTTGCACAGTAAGGTAAATGTTTCAGACATGTATTGTCCTCTTTCCTCTCCTTCCCAGAGGAAAAAAGAAACATTATTTATGTCTTCTGAAGTACCAAATAAACAAGTGTTCTAGTCTCAGCCAAATATCGCCCAGTCTTTCTTCTTAACTTCTTATTTTCTTTAAAAATTTTTTTCTGAGTATACATATCATGAAAGATGGCTTAGTGGTTAAGCCCTTGCTTGTGAAGCCTAAGGACCCTGGTTCAAGGTTCTATTCCCCAGTACCCATGTAAGCCAGATGCCCAAGGTGGCTCATGCATCTGGAGTTCATTTGCAGTGGCTGGAGGCCCTAGTGTGCCCATTCTTTGTTTTTCTCTACCTCTTTTTCTGTCTGTCACTCTCACATAAATAAATAAAAATAAACAAAATTAAAAAAAAAAACCAATCATCTAAGTGACATGACAGCCCCTGAAATCTCAAGACCAAAGCGTTCATTGTATACATTTCTTTCGGTCTGTGGTCTTCCAGACTCCACCAGAATGGTCCACTGAGCTCTGTTTATCACATTGAAAGACTTCTGTAGTTCAGAGTTTCAAATCCTTCCACATTCATCCTGCATACAAGCTCCAAAAGACTGAGAGCCACATGGTCTCATGTATCACAGCAATGACCCCACTCCATCTGTTTTCTCTATCTGTTACTTTCTCATTGTTGGGACAAAATACATGACTAGAAGCATCTTATAGAAGGAACAGGGTTTAATTTGGCCTACAGTTTCAAAGGGAAGTTTTATCATGGTGGGGACACTGGCATCACACTTGGCACACAGGAAGCAGAGAATTCAATGAAGACTAGGAACTGGGATATAGCCTCTCAAAGCCTGCAATCAGTGACATACTTCCTCCAGCAAGGTTCTACCACCTAAAGGTTCCACAGCTTTCCTGAAAAGTGCCACTAGCTGGGGATTAAGTATTCTAACACATGAACATATGAAGGTACTTTTACATTCAAAATACCTCAATGTCTATGAAACCCAAATTGTATTTTGAGAAGTTGAAATTTTACCTTCTGCCTAAAGAATGTGAGAGCTGATGTGACTTGTTAGGTGCATATTCTATCCCCATATCCACCTTATCTTCAACTCCTTCTTTGAAAGTCATGGTCAGATGATGTGTGTGTGTGTGTGAGAGAGAGAGAGAGAGAGAGAGAGACAGAGACACAGAGAGAGACAGAGAGAGAGACAGAGTGATGCATGTGTATGGGTGGGTGGGTGCAGAGGCCAGAGGAGGATGACATGTGTCTTCATATATTACTCTCCATCTTATTTCCTTAAGACAGGGTCTCTAACTGCGCCTGGAGCTCACTGTTTATTGGCTGGACTGACTGGCCAGAGAGCCCCAGCAATCTGCACATTTTCGCCCCACCACCTACACTATGTTGGACTTACAGATACATGTGGCCACACACTGCTTTTTACATGAGAGCTGGGGATCCAAACTCAGGTCCTTGTGTTTGCACAGCAAGCTCTCTCCCTCTCTCTCTCTCTCTCTCTTTCTCTGTTTGTTTTTTGAAGTAGGGCCTCACTCTAGCCCTGGCTGACCTGGAATTCACTATATAGTCTCAGGCTGGCCTGCTAGCCTCAAACTCACAGTGATCCTCCTACCTCAGCCTCTTAAGTGCTGGGATTGAATGCATGCACCACTATGCTCGGCCAGCAAGCTCTCTCTTACCTACAGAGACATCTCCTTAGCTCAAGATTTGTGATTTTAATAGAAACTGCCACTTAAAAAAATGAGTGTGGTGAAAACTGTAAATGAGGCCTCAGGTGAGTCTATTGTATATATGTTGATAAAGGATTCTGTGCAATGAACGATGGTCTCCATACAAGTTGTGTGAATTGGGGGCTCATTTATTTTTTAATTCTGGCTATGGATCCCATAAAAGTGGAAGAAACAGCACCAAATAGAACATGGCATAGAAATGGTAGAATACCATTACTAAAGTGTTCTGATGGCTAAAAGTTGAAGGGTGTTACTTATAGTTTGAAAACACGTTTCTGTATGTGGGACCCAAATTTTTTCTGTTCTGGGAATACAGTAGACTTCCAGAGCCCTTGTATAAGCTGTTCTTCTATCCTACTATGTAACATACTGCAAACCATTACCCTCTTCTGGGTTCTTTCTGTTAGTTCTGGTCTACAAAGAAAAATTATTTATTAAAGGCTGTGTGTAAGAAACTGGCAATCGTTGATATAGTTGTGTAATGCTCAAGACAGAAACAAGATAGATAAACAGAGTCTAGATTTCCTTTCCTGCAAAATGGGATCATTACTAATTGATGAGTTCATAATTCTTAAGGCTATTTTGACTGGCAATGACTTCAGCTATAAAAGAAGAGCCCAGTGCTAGAATATGAAGTCCTGTTTTAGGCAGAGTTTTACTATGTAGACAAGATTTTTGAATCTGTTACAGTTTTCTACTTTTCATATAGACATTCTATCTGGTGCAAAATCTTCTCTTTTTACTCACTCCTTGCAGATAAAAAAAATAAATAAATGATGAAATGGAAAAGGAATTCATTCTTCAAGCTCATGAATGCTAGTACTGGTATTGGTATCCTACCTGTGAACGTGTAGCACATTGTGCATTTAAATTCAATTTTAAAGAATTTTCTTTTCTATCGTAGTGGGTTGAATCGTTGGCCCCAGTTTTTCATCGCCCTGGATTAATAGCATACATTCACATCTTTGTCATAATCTCATGTTGAGAGGAGCCATTCCCAAACCTTTGAGCTTGGCCAACTGACTTCTTGGCTAATAGGATGCTGTCAGTTGATGCGACTGAGGGAGGCTTTATTAAGTAATGAATTCTTCTGAGCAAAATAAAATAATGATGGGCATCATTATAAGAAACAGCTGTGACCATATGCATAGGAAAGAGACTGTCTTGACTGGGCCTGTTGGTATCTCCCAACACAAAGGAGAAGGGTATGGAAAGATCTCAGATAAATCTTATGCAAGCTGTTTGCGATGATGAATGAGGGGGAGATGGGGAGTACCACCGACAAGGCCATAAGGAAGTTGTGATCTTATATAGGGATGCAACCTTTCAATGTAGATGCTTTGTGGTCTCCATGCTCCTGTAAGTAACCCCTTACCTTTGCCTATGCTATGTCAGAAAACCTAATAGACTCATTTGTTTGTCAATGTAAACTTTGATGGAATCAACCTTTAGCTCATCAGATGTTGCACTCATCAGCTTCTCCTCAGAAAGTTGGTTATGCAACAGGCTTGCAGAGGTGCGTTTGCACTGAAGGCTGTCCTTTCACAGTCTTCCTTTCCCCATGGGACGAGTACACTTCCCTGACACTGCTCCTACTGAGAGGATGAGAACCATATGAGGGAAGCCTCGAACTAAATGGAGTGATAGACCTACACCTGGCTGAATGCAGCCTGGAGCACCAAAACTTCAGCCAACCCATGCATGAAGAATAAAGAAACTGGGGTGGAGGGATAGATTAGCAGTTAAGGCATTTGTCTGCAAAGCCAAAGGACCTAGGTTTGATTCCCCAGGACCCTCGTTAGCCGTATGCACAATGCGTCTAGAGTTCATTTTCAGTGGCTGGAGGCCCTGGTGCATCCATTCTCTCCCTCTACCTCTCTCTCTCTCTGTCTCCCCTTTCTCTCTGTCAAATAAATCAATAAATAAAATTTTAAAAAAGAATAAAGAAACCATTCCTTGCCAACAGTTTCCTACTCAGGTTTTGTGGAATTATGCCATCACTCATATGGCTATATGCCCTGTAAGATTTCTCCTCATTGTTGTGAGAATTAATTGCAACTTTTGATTTGTTTTCTTATGGTGAAGATGATGATGAAAACCCTGGCTTGTGTCCTTAGTCAATTTCCTGTTTTGGCACAGATTGCATAGTGCTGATTTTTCATGAGCGTACAATTTATGCTAAGTGTCTATTGTGAGGCCTATCTACTTCATACTTTTGACCCAGTTGGAGGCTGGGTTCACTCTACAATGGGAAAAGAGTGGTTAAAAACACTAGATTTGGGGTCAGAAAGGTTTTGGTTCAAGTTACAGTTTTGCCATTTGCAGGCATGATGAAAAATTTTCTTTCTTTTTCTTTTTCTCTGGTTTGATCTTAATACTGGGACATGAACATTTTCCTAACATAGGGCCTTTACTAGCTTGACTTTTATGTAATCTCAGCTGAATGCCTGAGATTCCCAGCAGGATATTTTCAATCTGGCTGGACCAGAGTCTCAACATGTCCTAGTCCTATCTTACATCTGGTATCATTATGCAGTCCTTAGTCCCATGGTAGTCAGTCTGGTTTTCTAAAGTCTCATCTTGTGCCTACATAGACAAACTCATGTTCAATCTCTGAGCAGTCCTCTGCTACTATGGCAGCTTCTAAGTCCCAGCCTGCCAGCAGCCTGAACTTGTCCTCTTAACCTCCTTTGCTCGATGCCTACTCACAGAGCCCACACCCCTGAGACAGAACAAGAGAGGTACCAGGCAGAAGCCCAGGGCATCATGAGGCTCACCTTGTGCTTTTTCTTCCTTGGAGAACTACAGTCCTGCATGGCCTATGGTTTATTACTCAAGCAAGTGGTCCAGGTTTATGTATTGAAGCATGAGTGGCAACTATACCTGTCCCAGTTGCCCTGTCACAGCCAGAAGCTGAAGTCCTGTTTACTTTCTGTTATGCTGTCTTCACCATGTTCTTTTCATGCCCTAGCTTTTGTTTGATTGAATAAGATTATTTCATTATTTTTCCTGTAATTGCTTAAACATATATACTCCATTTCTGTTGTGCCTGTGGTCAATTAGAAAAAGTAAACATGAGCTGAAGAGATGGCTCAGTGGTTAAGGCACCTGCCTGCTTAGCCTAAGAACACCCATTAGTTTCTCCAGGTCCCACGTTTAGTGATGCAAAGGCGCAATACTTCACTTGCCCACAAGGGGGAGCACACGTCTGGAGTGTGCGCACAGCGGCTGAGAGACTGCTGGTGTGCTTGTTCTCTGTCTCTCTGTCTCTCTCTCTCTCTCTCTGAGTCTCTCCCCCCCCATAAAAGTAAATACTTTGGCTATTTGAATTATATTTCTTTAATAACATTAATAATTGAAGATTATCTGTGTTACTAGTACTATTATTTTAACCTAGAAAACCTTTCTTTTTTTATCTTGTTGTGTCGAGGTAGGGTCTCACTCTAGCTGAAAACCTTTCTTTTTAAATAATTTTCATGCATCCATGACATGTAGAAATACAATAATCTGGCACAGTTCCACAGGTGCCTGGAACCTCTCTAGCTAAGGCAAGGTGACCACTGAAGTTCTCCACAGGGAGAATGAGTAGCTTGAAGTTAGAATGGCAATTTGGTGTCCCACATAGATGAAAGAAGCAATTGGTGTGCTGTGTATAATTCCACAATAGACTATTTATCATCATGGTGGGTTAGGAAATTTGTAGTTTTCCTATTTGTAGGAAAATACTTCCTTCAACATTACATTGCTTCTGATTCTTTTCTTTTGTATTAGACCGTGTGTGTGTGTGTGTGTGTGTGTGTGTGTGTGTTTGAAGAATTGGTTCTTCTTTATTATGTTGACAGGAGAAAGATTATTTTTTCAAACACTGGTGGAAAAGTCGTAGGAAACACTAAGCCTTGGAATGACAAAGGGCAACCCACTTTGTTGTTCTGACTGGTTATAACTCCCAGGCATCCTTCCAGGTACAGTTCTAGGTTGAAAACTCCAGGGTTTCTAAAAAGTGTCCTAGCATGTTATATCCTATGGATCACAGTAGGAAAAAAAGGAGATGATCCTTAGAAGAGACAGCCTCTGGGAACACAGAGGCGTCCTGTTTCTCTAAAGCGTGGTGGACACTGGCCCTGGGAGGATGTAAGAGATGCTCTTCAAGAAGGAGATGGGCAGCTGTTTGTCAGAGAAGCAAGGAGAAGAACTGGTTTGTCACTACTACAGAGTGATATTTGGGGGAAAAACCAATTTAATTTATCGTGGACTTTTTACTTACCATATGCTGTGATTATGAGATAAAATTACCCCCTTAAGCTCATGTCTTTGAGCACTTAGGTCCCAGCAATGTGTGGGAAGGTCATGAAACATTTTTAGGAGGTGGATCCTTGCTAGAAGAAATGGCTTACTGGGGAAAAGCCTTGCGAATTTTTAGTTTGGCCTCACCTGCTATTCATTCTCTGCTTCTTGTCCGCTGGAGTGATGATGTGGTGAGTTGCTACCCACTCCTGCCACTCTGCCAACCCTGTCATGGTGGATGCTACGCTCCTGAGCTGTAAGTGGAAAATAAACCTCTTCCTTCTGTAAGTTGCTTGTGATCAGGTATTTCTTCAAAGAAATGCTAAAGCAAGAGAAACCCATTGACACATGCACATAAACAATGCAAAGTGGACTGCTTTGAAGACACACGAATTTGCCAAATGCGCCAGAGTGTGCAACTCTGGAAGCAGGGAAAGCTAACACTAATATTTTTTTTGAGAGTTCATGAATACCTTCTCAATTTACTTTGAACTTCTGAGTGCTGTGATGGACATGTGTAACAGTCACAGCAGCAGTGCTAACTAGCTCATATGCACTGCTTGGTATGATAATACTCACTTCCTATTTCTACTTGGATCACCTCACTTAACCCTTAGAACTCAACTATGAGGAAGGTACTGATGTTTTATCCACTTTAATGATAGAAAAATGGAATTTTGGGGGGATTATGTAACTAAGCCATATCACAAATTCAGTGAATAAAATATCTGATGCTCAAATCCAGGTCCCTGCTTTTTGTTCTTACATTTTTAATGTGTGCTGGATAAAGTAAAGATATTAAGAGGCAATAATGCAGCCTTATCCCAACCCCAGGTATATATATCTCATTACTTCCTGAAGTAGCCTATCAAACTGGAATTTTGGATCTCCATAAAGTAAATGGAGAGAGTGTTTTCTGAGCCAAGGTAGGGTTCTAATTTCTGTTTAAGTGAGCTATATTTCCATTCCTATTAAAAATATGTAACAAATTAAGTCCATCACTGAATATAACATCCCAGACATAAAAGTTAAGAAAATAAAAACTTTTTATGTCAGGACAAAGACCATATTCTTTTTTTTTTTTTTTTTTTTTTGGCACGTACAGCTCAAAGGAGGATATCTTTTAAATATGTTTTAAAATATTTTAAAATGTTTTATATTTATTTATCAGAGAGAGAGAGAGAGAGAGAGAGAGAGAGAGAGAGAGAGAGAGAATGGAACACCAAGGCATCTAGCCTTTGCAAATGAATTTTAGACGCATGCATCAGCACGGGCATGGGTACTGAGGAATAGATCCTGGGTTGTTAGGCTTCACGGGAAAGTGTCTTAACCACTAAGCCATCTCTCCAGCTCTAAAATATGTTTTTGTAGTAAAAGTGCTTTTTTGGAAAAATTTCATAATGAAAGTTGAATATTAAAATGTTTGTGACAGGTGTATTTGAGTTTTCTTATTAACCTCCAGCCCCTGTGTTCACATGACACATTCTTTGAGTAAATACATAGTCTGGAGGCTATAACAGAAACCTAGAGGTCTTGGTATACTTGGTAACTATAGTTACAATTTTCTTTCTTTTCCTAGAAATCATATATCTCCATCTCAGAAGTCAGTGTGAAAGCTTTAATGTGATAAACACTCATTTTCTAGGTAATATTCTGATTGTTGAAAGCTAATCATAATTTCTTTCTCTCAATGACAAAAATGATGTCTGGCTACAGAGCAGAAGCAAGATGTGAATGCTAATGCGTTAAAACTTGGGGAAAAAATCTATTAATTAAGAGAACCACTTGGAAAATGTTTTTCTTTGCTTCAATAAAATAAAGTACTTTATTTAATTAATGGTTATTTGAAAAGCCACTTCCAGATAATAATTATAGTGATTTAAATGGGTAACCTATACAAATTGGCAAAAACATAAGTCTTGTACTGATTTTTAACATATCTATCAAAACTTGAACATTGCTTACAACAGACAGATGCTTTGTAACAATAGAAGAGATGGGAGATGGACCCAGGACTTTTGGGATACAAAGCCACCCTTCCTGTGCTGGTGTCTGTGATAAAATCTCAACCAATATCTAAAATATAGATGATAATAAATAAATAAATAAAGCAGCATAATAAATAATGTCTCTGTCAATCCATACATAATCATGGGTGAGTATGCAGATTGAGTCTCTCTAATCTGAAAATCTAAACTCCAAAATGTACTAGAAATGTAAAATATTTTGAGTGCTAATGTCACAGAAATGAAAAATTTGATACCTGGCCTTCTGTGATAGGTCACAGTTGAACACCATATACATAAAATTATTGTATAAAGTTATTTCCAGCCCATGTGCATCCAATATATATGTTTAGACTTGAGTCCCATCACTACAATAGAGCTTGTTACACATAGGAAGTTATTCCAAAATTGAAAATTTCTAAAATCAGAAAGGATCCTGGCCCCAAGCATTTCTGATGAAGGACTCTCACCATTTATTTACAGCCACACTTAGGTAGACTCATCAGAACCATCCCTGCATAGTGCCATGTTACAGATGAACAGACACTTTGTTGTAATGATTCAATTAGCATAAGCAACAGTCCTGTGATGACCTGTGCTTGTGAAGTGATGAGCAAAACTCCTCCTGAATAAAACAAAGTTAAATGATCCCCTTAATTTCCATGCTATTATTCCCGGAAATTTTGACCTAAATAAGAAAAGTGTCACTATGATTCATTAGAAATGAGGATTCCCCCTGTGTGAATGTCAGGTATAATTTTAAAAGTTGTGTGGAACATGAGACAATAGTCTTTTTAGTTAATTTTTATTTATTCGTGTGTGTGTGTGTTTCTGTGTGTGTGTGTGGTGAGGGTCTGAGGAACTGACCCCAGGCCAGCAGCTTTGCAAGCAAGTGCCTATAACTGCCATCTTCCCAGCCTCAAAATAATTTTTTCTTTTCTTTTTTTTATAAGTGCAAACTTCCTAGTTTTATTTACTTATTTAAACTTTTTACTGACAGCTTTCATAAGTATACACAGTAACCCATGATAATTCCCACCCTACCCCAATTTTTCCCTCTCAGATCCACCCTCCATTGAATTCCCTCCCCTATCAATTAGCCTCTCTTCTATTTTGAGGTTGTCATCTCTTCTTCCTGTTATGAATGAAGGTCTCATGTAGGTAGTGTCAGGTACTGTGAGGTCATGAATATCAAGGCCATTTTGTATCTGGAGTACATTGTAAGCAGTCCTACCCTTTCTTTGGCTCTTACATTCTTTCCACCACCTCTTCCACAATGGACCCTGAGCCTTGGAGGGTGTGATAGAGATGTCACAGAGAGCACTCCATTGTCACTTCTCGGCACTATGGTGACTTGAATCACCCCAGTGGTCACCACCCTTTGAAAAGAGAAGTTCCTCTATCCAAAAGTGAGAGTAACTTTAATATATGGATATAAATATTTTTAGAAAGTGCTCACAGGGCAGTTTGGTGAGCATACTATATGCATGTTTATAGCTACTCAATTCATAATTGTTTCTTGTAGATAACTCTCTTTAATGCATTGAACTGTGGTTTGTGCCCAGTCATTTCAATATTACCTCCAAATCAGTGACTGCCAATAATTTCCCAAGCATTTCATAACACTCAGATAGCTAAAGGTTTCATTCCTGTTGAAAGTCACTGGTTCCACTAAATACAAGTGGGCTCAGTTCTGTGATGGCAGCTTGAGCCTGACTGTGTCCTCATGTACTCTCTGGGCCTTGATAACTCTTTATCCCTTAGTTTAACCCATCCACAGTCAATGTCCTATGTGCTTTCAAAATTACAAATAATAATTTGGAGGCTCACAATAATCTTTAGTTTTTACCTCTTTCACTATATCAAGATCTCTGAAGGAAAAACTACTTCATGAAACCTACACATGTATGGTACTTAATGGGTTAAAATTTTTGCCTCTTTCTTTTCTTTCTTTCTTCCTTCTTCCTTCCCCCCCCTTTTTTTTTTTTTTTAGGTAGGGTCTCATTATAACCCAGGCTGACCTAGAACTCACTTTGTAGTCCCAGGCTGGCCTCAAAGTCATAGCAATCCTCCTTCCTCTGCCTCTCAAGTGCTGGAATTAATGGCATGTGCTACAACACCCCATCAGTCTTTGCATTTTTCTAAGGGTGCTTGTGAAAGGTAAGTCTGAACGGACTGTTGTAGTTGAGGGACTAAGCAGCAGCAGGGTCTTTTGCTGCCACCATGTGAATAAGTGGGGTAAATTGGTTGGTAAATCCAAGAGAGACACAAGCCAGGGTCCAACAAAACAGATATATATGCCACATCTAAAGAGGCAAGAACAGGGCTGGAGAGATGGCTTAGTGGTTAAGGTACTTGCCTTCAAAGCCAAGAGACTCACGCTGGAGTTCCCAGGACCCATGTAAGCCAAACACACAAGGTGGCACATGCGTCTTGAGTTTGCAGCAGCTGGAAGTCCTGGTGCACCCATTCTCAATCTCTCTCTCTCTCTCAAATAAGTAAGCAAATGAAAACTCATGTGCCAAGAACAAATTTAAAAACAGAAACTGAAGCCCAGAATTGGGATGAAGTACTAAGCCGGATTGAAACAATAGGTAAAGAAAATGGTAGGATAGGGTATTTTAAGGAGCTCATGGTGTTTGGAAAGTGGTGTAGGCCTAGGTCAACCTCTTTGTAGGGCCTAAAATTGCATCCCATACCATCTTTAGGGCTTAGGACGTATAGTTCACACTGTCTGTAGGGCCTAGGATGTGTAGGTCACACTGACTGTAAGGGTCTAGGATTCATAGGTCACACTGAGTGTAAGGGCCTAGGATGCGTAGGTCACACTGACTGTAAGGGTCTAGGATGCGTAGGTCACACTGACTGTAAGCATCTAGGATGCGTAGGTCACACTGACTGTAAGGGTCTAGGATGTGTAGGTCACACTGAGTGTAAGGGTCTAGGATGCGTAGGTCACACTGAGTGTAAGGGTCTAGGATGCGTAGGTCACACTGAGTGTAAGGGCCTAGGATGCGTAGGTCACACTGAGTGTAAGGGTCTAGGATGCGTAGGTCACACTGACTGTAAGGGTCTAGGATGCGTAGGTCACACTGACTGTAAGGGTCTAGGATGCGTAGGTCACACTGACTGTAAGGGTCTAGGATGCGTAGGTCACACTGAGTGTAAGGGTCTAGGATGCGTAGGTCACACTGAGTGTAAGGGTCTAGGATGCGTAGGTCACACTGACTGTAAGGGCCTAGGATGCATAGGTCACACTGACTGTAAGGGTCTAGGATGCGTAGGTCACACTGAGTGTAAGGGCCTAGGATGTGTAGGTCACACTGAGTGTAAGGGTCTAGGATGCGTAGGTCACACTGAGTGTAAGGGTCTAGGATGTGTAGGTCACACTGACTGTAAGGGTCTAGGATGCGTAGGTCACACTGAGTGTAAGGGTCTAGGATGTGTAGGTCACACTGAGTGTAAGCGTCTAGGATGTGTAGGTCACACTGACTGTAAGGGTCTAGGATGCGTAGGTCACACTGACTGTAAGGGTCTAGGATGTGTAGGTCACACTGAGTGTAAGGGTCTAGGATGCGTAGGTCACACTGAGTGTAAGGGTCTAGGATGCGTAGGTCACACTGAGTGTAAGGGTCTAGGATGCGTAGGTCACACTGAGTGTAAGGGTCTAGGATGTGTAGGTCACACTGAGTGTAAGGGTCTAGGATGCGTAGGTCACACTGACTGTAAGGGTCTAGGATGCGTAGGTCACACTGACTGTAAGGGTCTAGGATGCGTAGGTCACACTGAGTGTAAGGGTCTAGGATGCGTAGGTCACACTGAGTGTAAGGGTCTAGGATGCGTAGGTCACACTGAGTGTAAGGGTCTAGGATGCGTAGGTCACACTGAGTGTAAGGGTCTAGGATGCGTAGGTCACACTGAGTGTAAGGGTCTAGGATGCGTAGGTCACACTGAGTGTAAGGGTCTAGGATGCGTAGGTCACACTGAGTGTAAGGGTCTAGGATGCGTAGGTCACACTGAGTGTAAGGGTCTAGGATGCGTAGGTCACACTGAGTGTAAGCGTCTAGGATGCGAGGTCACACTGGAGTGTAAGGGTCTAGGATGCGTAGGTCACACTGGAGTGTAAGGGCCTAGGATGCGAGGGTCACACTGGAGTGTAAGGGCCTAGGATGCGAGGTCACACTGAGTGTAAGGGTCTAGGATGCGTAGGTCACACTGAGTGTAAGGGTCTAGGATGCGTAGGTCACACTGAGTGTAAGGGTCTAGGATGCGTAGGTCACACTGAGTGTAAGGGTCTAGGATGCGTAGGTCACACTGAGTGTAAGGGTCTAGGATGCGTAGGTCACACTGAGTGTAAGGGTCTAGGATGCGTAGGTCACACTGAGTGTAAGGGTCTAGGATGCGTAGGTCACACTGAGTGTAAGCGTCTAGGATGCGTAGGTCACACTGAGTGTAAGGGTCTAGGATGCGTAGGTCACACTGAGTGTAAGGGCCTAGGATGCGTAGGTCACACTGAGTGTAAGGGCCTAGGATGCGTAGGTCACACTGAGTGTAAGGGTCTAGGATGCGTAGGTCACACTGAGTGTAAGGGTCTAGGATGCGTAGGTCACACTGAGTGTAAGGGTCTAGGATGCGTAGGTCACACTGAGTGTAAGGGTCTAGGATGCGTAGGTCACACTGAGTGTAAGGGTCTAGGATGCGTAGGTCACACTGAGTGTAAGGGTCTAGGATGCGTAGGTCACACTGAGTGTAAGGGTCTAGGATGCGTGGGTCACACTGAGTGTAAGGGTCTAGGATGCGTAGGTCACACTGAGTGTAAGGGTCTAGGATGCGTAGGTCACACTGAGTGTAAGGGTCTAGGATGCGTAGGTCACACTGACTGTAAGGGTCTAGGATGCGTAGGTCACACTGAGTGTAAGGGCCTAGGATGTGTAGGTCACACTGACTGTAAGGGCCTAGGATGTGTAGGTCACACTGAGTGTAAGGGCCTAGGATGTGTAGGTCACACTGACTGTAAGGGTCTACGATGCGTAGGTCACACTGACTGTAAGGGTCTAGGATGCGTAGGTCACACTGACTGTAAGGGTCTAGGATGCGTAGGTCACACTGACTGTAAGGGTCTAGGATGTGTAGGTCACACTGACTGTAAGGGTCTAGGATGTGTAGGTCACACTGAGTGTAAGGGTCTAGGATGTGTAGGTCACACTGAGTGTAAGGGTCTAGGATGCGTAGTTCACACTGACTGTAAGGGTCTAGGATGCGTAGGTCACACTGACTGTAAGGGTCTAGGATGTGTAGGTCACACTGAGTGTAAGCGTCTAGGATGTGCAGGTCACACTGACTATAAGGGTCTAGGATGCGTAGGTCACACTGAGTGTAAGCGTCTAGGATGCGTAGGTCACACTGACTGTAAGCGTCTAGGATGTGTAGGTCACACTGAGTGTAAGGGTCTAGGATGCGTAGGTCACACTGAGTGTAAGGGTCTAGGATGTATTGGTCACACTGAGTGTAAGGATCTAGGATGTATAGGTCACACTGACTATAAGGGTCTAGGATGTCTATGTCACACTGAGTGTAAGGGTCTAGGATGTGCAGGTCACACTGACTATAAGGGTCTAGGATGTGTAGGTCACACTTGTAGAAGCCTAGGATATGTAGTTCATATTTGCATCAAAGTTTATTAAAGTGGTAGATTTGAAATAGGCATTTTACAAACTTTTTGGTTTTATTTGATGTAGCATCATCATTATTGTCTGCTGACAATATATTTTTACAATTCATAAAATAATTATTAATGCAATATAATTCTCACAATTGAATATATTCATAAAGATTTATTCTATTTGATGATAAGCTTCTTGAATTCAATACATATTCATTATTCTATCTTCCTCTCTTGCCTTTTTTATATGGTTACTAAACTAGTTTATAGGCTACATAGTAAGAAAAATAGAAAGATGAATCAGAGAAAGGGAGGGTGGGAGGAAGGAAGGATAAGAAGAGGAGAAGAGAGGAATATATAGATAAAAGGAGATACAGATACAGAGGAAGAACACACACACACACCCCTTGTATTTTTCCCCTTTCTGTGCTAGAGTAAGAAAAGGAGCTGCAATGTGATGTTTTGTGCTGCATAGTGTTCACTGCCTTCCTCTTCATCATCTATAACTGCCATTTAACCACTTTTAAACATTTTATTTATTTATTTATTTGAGAGAGAGAGAGAGAGAGAGAATGTGCATGGCAGGGCCTCTAGCCACTGCAAATGAACTCTAGACACATGCACCACCTCGTGCATATGGCTTTACGTGGGTACTGGGGAATTGAAACTGGGTCCTTAAGCTTTGCAGACAAGTGCCATAACTGCTAAGCCATCCCTACAGCTTACCATTCAACCATTTTGACCCAGAGTCAGGTCAACACAGGGTGCTCACACTCAATCAGCTCTCGAGACACCAGTCCTTTGGTGAGGCTCCTATATATTGGCCTCAGGCTGAGGTGGTGGGCCTTAGCAACACTGCACGTCCATGTAACACCAGCCTCTGCAGCCCCCAAATTAAGCTACTATGAGTGTTTATTCTACTTACCTTGGACACAGGAGTGTAGAATTTGGTTCTAGAAACTGTATGTTCTCTGACTTTAAGTATGGGCCATTTATATCCTACAGGAGTCATTGTAGTCACTACCTGGAAAATAAGGTCCCATGGGCAGCTGACACTGTGCTGTATATATGTGTGTGTGTGTGTGTGTCAAAGGTACACTTCAGGAATATAAAGAATTTTCAGAGAGCCTTAGCTAACATTTCTTCATGCTTATTCAGTCTCATTACAAGCTTGTTTTTGAGAACATTGACTTAATTAACTATAGCTTTCCAGAGTGGCATTTTGATAGCTTACAGATCTAAATACATGAAAATTCTTGTAAAGTCCCATAAGTCAATTCATCTCCATCTTTGCCGCATAATCTATAGTCAATTGGCGATCTAACAGAGGTCTTATAGAAGACACAGAAACATAACTAAAGATTAGAAAAATCAGACCTGAAAGAAATATTGAGGAAAGTTGAGAACTACATTGCCAATCACTCTGAAGAATAAAATAAGAGAAGTTGGTGAATTATTTCTTTGTTAAAAAATATAATGAATAAAGCATTAATTGTAGCATTTGACTAGATCAGAAGTTCCAGTCAGGTGGAAATTATTGAGGATTACATTGTAAATGAAAGAGGCTTGGAATTATTCTCTCTGGGTTGGAATGAAATAATTTTCTCATGCGTTTGTTGTGATCTGTGCATGCCGACAAATTTGTTAGCTTTACAATAATTCAGTCTGTCATTCTTACAGCAGTCTCTAGAGGTCAGGATGGAGGCACCGAGCGCAGCCTAGCTTCCCCACTCATTGTTTAGCCAGTTAAAATACCAGAAACTCTGAGATTCTCCATCTGGTAAACTTCAAAAGCTCTAAGGAATTTCTCAGAAAATGTAATTTAGCTAACAAGCTAATATGTAACAATCATTCTCCATTATTACATATTTGAACATATATATATATAATTTATATGTTTAATACAAATTTATATTAATTCCTTTCAAAACAAATCCAGTCCAAACATTTTTTTAAAATGATTTAGACTTGGGAATACACAAGGGTTTCTAAAAGAATGTGTTCTGAGAATCAAAGCACTTCAACTTCACATTAATACAATGATTTTGAGTTTTCTCACGTTCCTAAAATTTAGGGTTGCAATCATTCTCTTAATTCAAAAGCATTTGAAAACTCTCCAAATAATACTGAGATCATTTGGAACAAGACAGAATAATTTACCATCATTACTGGACTTCAGTGATTTATCAGCTCCAATTCTGAAGATGACAGGCAGCCAAAGACTGCTGTCTCACAGTTCCTCCAGAGCACGTGTCCGACACTCAGTGAGAGTGATGGCATTGGAAGGCAAATCCAAAAGACTCTGATCTACAGTCCTTCCAGTCAAACAATGATCCATAAGGGAAGAGCTCCTGCGCCATTTGACCTAGCATTCTGAGAACCTGGCACTTGGCATACAGCTATACAAGAAATGTTTTATGAATGAATGTGATATCAAGAACTTATTCATTAACTCTGTGCGGGTATCCTGAAACCTTAATGACTTCAGAATGGCTTGACACCACTTTATCTTAGCTTACTGTGTTTCACATGCATTCTTCTTTTTTTTTTTTTTTTTGTTTCTCAAGGTAGGGTCTCACTCTAGATCAGGCTGACCTGGAATTTACTATGTAGTCTCAGGGTGGCCTTGAACTCACAGTGATCCTCCTACCTCTGCCTCCCGAGTGCCGGGATTAAAGGCGTGTGCCACCATGCCTGGCAAGGCAAATGCATTGTTCTTTAAAATCGATGATCTTGTTAATATGGTTCACAGGATCTGTGCACTGATTTGCCCCTGAAAATAAACAACCATGGACTTTCCTGCTATATTTTTGATGATTGTATGGGTTAGCTAAATTGGGTTTGTAGAAGCAGGGGTAATTGAATTCATTCCCCAAATAAAATTAAAATCTATGATGGCATGGAAAAAGATAACCTGTACTTAATTTATTCCAAAGATATGAAAAGACAATTTTTGAAGATTGTTACTCAATCCTATTTTCATATATAGTAGGATAGATATTAGATCAATCACTCTTCATTACATGTTTTTCTGGTTTGGAAAAGATTTTTAGATATAGTTTGGGACTATTTAAAATGAAGAAATAGATGTCAAATTTGCCTCAGGATAGCATGTTTCAGAAACATTTTTAAAACCTCAAGATAAAGACAAAGTACATTTAACCTGCTTTCCAACTATCTTTCCTATGTGTGATACCTTTCTATGTGAGTTAGATGACTTAGTTCATGTACACTTTTCTTTTTTCTAGGAGTTGCAATGTTCTGCTTAGACGAGTAAATGGTTCTTTATCTCCCACCTCAGCAGCTAGATTCATGAACCCACCCAATTCCCAAACTCGACAGATTCACTTGCTGGTATTACAGAGATTGGCAGGAACAAGGAAAACTTGAGGTCAATGATAGCTAATTTGAGATCAGTTTAGAACTGCTTACAACAATTATTTATTTACCTCTGGCCAGTAAAGTGCTTCTAAGAAATGAAGCCATGATAAGCATGAAGGGATTGAGTTTCGTCCCTCTGTGAAAATTAAGCCGGGATAGGTTGGGGCCATAGAAAGCTCTTGACAGGCAGTTAGTTGTAGGGTCGGTCTCAGATCGGTCTCCTAGAAGACAGTGTGACAGTGGGTGTTCAGTTAGCCTCAATCTGACCTGAGGATGCCTCCCTACGTGAGTCCTATCCTAAGGACCTGCAGTTCAGCTTACTGTGTAAAGTAACTGCAAATCCAATGCAGGAGCGCATCGTGTTCATCAGACAGCCGATTACAGCCGCTGAATTCTGTATGTAACTCACAGGCGGCCAACTGATTCAAACAAGACAAAGACAGAAGAACCAGCACCGATGAAGCTCTTTTACCTTACCTCCACCCATCTCTGTATTTCATTTCTGTAATTATTGCTTCATCGTGTTGTGGGTTGGAGTTCACTGAACTTGTTCTGGTTGGGAGGACAGCCTGGCTCGAGAATTGGGAATCAAAGCTCTAAGTAAGACCTTTAAGCTCAATTGGCCTCTTTGAAAAAGGCAAATGCTGAAGCTCTGGCTGAGCCCTTTCTCATCTGCAATACGAATCATTTGGCTTAGCTAACCATTAAAACATCAGGTGATTTCACATTCCTATGACTTATAAAAAAATGACTGACCATAAGTTCAAGTTATGTGTAAGAGAGTTTGACATGAGGCAAGTCCTGCCTTCCCAAATACCTTCACTGTTGGTGTTATTAAAGATACCATCTCCTCATCCTATAGAGTCCTCATTATTCCAGACATGCTGAGACAGAATAGGTACAAAGTAGCTTTCCTTGTTTATAGGCAGTCAGCCAGGGACAGAGGCTCAAGGAGAACAAACATGGATGCCCTGGCGGGACTAGAACTCATGTCTGACCCAATCTCATCCAAGATGGCTACAAGCAACAACAACTCAGCAGCTCTTACTTCTTCAGGTTTCCCAGGCTTAGCACCCCTATGGGCTGGCCCTTCCTAAGTCAGCCTCTTGAGACCACCAACTGATCTGGTCTCTCTCTTACACACCTAAGTCTGATATGAGGCTCATCATAATTGGAAGTTTGATCCATACTAGTGGGCCTGGCTGGTGTGTTCGTCCCTTCCTCTTCTTCTTGCTTCATGGCCTTAGCTACTTGGATCTTTCCCAGTGCAAGAGGGAGAGAGAGAAAAAAAGAGAGAGAGAGAGAAAGAGAGAGAGAGATCTCCTTCCTGATTGATTTCTGCCTAGGCATATGTGACTCAAATGAAGCACATTACAAATTTGTTCTTCTAAAACATCACTGCAAATGTGTGGATTATTTCCACTTTCCAAAGAGAGAGCAAGGCAGTAGAAATTACTCCTACCTGCATATGTGGAAAAGTTGGGAGTCACAATCTTTAAAAAATAAAAGACATTTGCTGAAGTAGTGGGGAAAGGAGAGAGAAGTGGGGAAAGATACAAAAAGGGAAGAAGGGGAGAGGGAAGGAGAGATGCTTTTTGGAGTTTGATTCGCAAAGTGATCATTACATCTTTCCATTTGCACATCCAAAAGCCCAGTTTTCGCAGTGTAATTAGGAACTCTCATACTGAAGGGATCTATATCTAAGAATGCCAAGTCTTTGTTTCTAACAAAAGTAACTTAAAAATCAAAGAGAAGCTATAGCTGGTAAGTAAATGCTGTTGAGTATAGGGAAATTTCTTTACAAAATCAAATCGTTGCCAGTAGGTATCCATATTGTTCCCGGAGATAATTAAGAGTTAAAATTCAAAATTACTGTTATGGTTTGGGTATGAAGCCCCCCATGCCCAAACATAGGTTCATGTTAAAAGCTTGGTTCCAAGCTTTTAATGGAGCTAACCATTGAAAAATAGTTGAATCATGAAGACTTATAGACTTAATAATTTGATGGCATTATTGCAAAATAGGATCTACTTGGAGGAAGTAAATAACTATGGGCATGCCCTTGGGGATCATATCTTGCCCAAGAACCTTTTTTTTTTTTTTTTTTTCTCACGGCTTCCTTCTTTTCTTCCCAGCTGTCCTAAAGTGAGCAGGTCTGTTCTACCACATGTCCCCTGCCTCACCACAGCCCAGGAACAATGGAGCCAAGTAACCATGGACTGAATCCATAAGCAAAAAACAAATCTTTCTTCCTTTTCAATCATTTCCGTGTTCACTTTGTCAGCACATATTCTAAATTGTTTCTCTCTGATATTTGTCACCCTGATGACAAGTGATAGCAAAACTAACACAAGATTATCACCCATCTCCACTTAAGCCTTTATTCCTAAATGAGTTTTATCTTGTCCTGAAAGTGATGGAGACATACTGGTAAAATTTTATTATTGAGTCATTGTATGTGGAATGACTTATCAGTCACCATAAACTTTGTTGTTATACTTTTTTTCTTAAAAAGATGTTTTATTCTCCAAGATTATAGTTCTCTCAAATAATTATTTAGTAGAGGTTTTATTTACTGTCCAAAGCATCAGATCAAACCACTTCTAAATCTTTGGAGGGTTCTTTCTTAAAAAATGGTTGCATCATGTTTAGATTGTTTATAGCTGGTATTTATTTCCTACCAGTATTTATAACTGCCTTATTTGGGATATACAACCCTTAATCCCAGCATTTGAGAGTCTGAGATTAGAGAATCTCTGTGGATATACAATCCTTATCCAAGTTTATAGTGGTGAACTAAGATTGATTGTATTAGAAAACAGCAACTACATTCCATCTTAAATACTTCTTAAAAATTTTATATGCGATTTAAGTAGCAGCTCTAGTTTGGCCTTCCCTTCCCTCCCCCACCTTTTGGTGGATATATGATTGATTTACATGGCTCTCTGTCTTTTTATATAGGATTCAGGGATCTCTAATACATTCAACTGTTATTAGTATTAATGGTCTGTATTTCAGTCACCTTCTTGTTGCTGAGATTAAACACCTGACTGGAAGTAATTTATAGGAGGACAGGGTTGATTTCAGGCTTCCACATTCAAGGGGATGCTTCATCAAAGCAGAGGAAGCTGGCTCACTTCATCACACATCCATGGCACAGAGAAAACAACAAATGCAGTCTTGCTCTGAACACACAGTAGGGCTGGACATCTCAACCATAAAGTCCATCTCCAGCAATACCTCTCCTAGAACAAGGGCCCACCTTCCAAAAACCCTACCAGCTGGGGACTAACTAGGAAGCTTTATCAAAAATATCTGAGGCTAGCTGGGCTGGAGAGATGGTTCAGCAGTTAAGGCACTTGCATGCAAAGCCAAAGTACCCAGGTTCAATTCCCCATGTAAGCCAGATGCACAAGGTGGCCCATACATCTGGAATTCTTTCATAGCAGCTGGAGGCCCTGGCACACCCATTCTCATTCTCTGTCAGTCTATCTATCTATCTATCTATCTATCTATCTATCTATCTATCTATCTATCTGTCATCTATCTATCTATCTATCTATCTATCTCTAATATCTACTTCTTTCTCTATCTAATAAATATATAAAAATTAAAAAAAAATTAAACAGAAAAAAATCTGAGGCTATGTGGGAATTTACATTCAAACTACCAGTCAGTGTGATGACTTCAATAAGAAATTACCACCCCCACCCCTTGCACACATACACAAACACAGACTAATGTGTTGAAAACTTCATCCCCAGCTGGTGGCACTCCTTTGAGAGGTTATGGAAATGAGGAGGTAGGGCCTAGCTGGAGGAAATAGGTCACTAGGGCAAAGCTCTAAAAAGAAATACCTTGTCCTTAAATGCTTCCAGTCTATCTCCTTCTTTGCTTCCAGGCTTCTATGAAGTCAACAATTTTCTTGCACCATAATCTTCCTGCCTTGCCACAGGCCTAAAAATAATAGAGCTTACCATAGACTAAAGCGGTTATGACCCAGAATAAATTTTTCTTCATTTAAAATGGTTTTCTCAAATATTTTGTCACAGTGTCAAGAACCATACTTAACATAATCAGCCAATTGTAAAAATGCAATGAAAATTTGAAGAGAAAACCAAGGTAAGTTACTATTTAATTAGATTGAGTAATAGGCAACATATTGAAATACTTTTTTTTAACTTCAAAAATTAGTTTGAACAAAGGTCAAGACAGTTGGTGGTTAACAATCTTAATTATATTCATCATCGTTTAACATAAAATAAAATTAAGTTATAAACTTCCCAAGATACTTAGATTTTGGAATCATTGCTCCATAATACAGTCTGAGGAAGAACCTACAATAAGCAATGCTTTGGAGACAATTTTGCAATTTTAAAAATAATAGTGATATAACCTACTTGGATGTCCAAATTGCCAACAGCAATTTCCTGAAAACATTAAAGCATGATGTTTACCTGGAAGAATAGGCCAATTTGAATTTTACAGAACAGAAAGGTTGTAAGAATGGGAAATAGGACTGATAGGTTTTTAAATTTGTAAAATATTCTTATTTTAATTTTTTTAGTGTCAGTGTATGTTTGTGTGTGTGTGTGTGTGTGTGTGTGTGTGTTTGTGTATGTACTTGTTTGTATGCATGATGTGGATGCACATGGCCAGGGTACCTGTGTGGATGGCAGAAGACAATTTTCAGGTCAGTCCTTGCTTTCCAGCTTGTTTGAGTCAGGATGTCTTGTTCATTGCTCTGTTCATGAGCTTCTGGGAAATCCTTCTGTCTCTGCCTCCCTTCTCACAGTAGGTACACTGGGATTACAGAAGCTCACCACAGCTCCTGACTTCTTTGTGGGATCTGGGGATCTGAACTCAGTACACAGAATTGAAGAGCAAGTGCTTTGTCAGCTGAGCCATCTCTGCAGCCTAGCACTGGTAAGTTTTGAGGGAAAAGAGAACAAAAGATATTTGAGCATAGCTAATTCTTGCATAGTAGGGTTTAGGCAGCTAGAGAACTTACGTGGGCAATGCGACATAAGAGGTGGAAGTACCAAAAAGGAAAAGGGGACCCAGAACAGAACAGAAAATGGAGTAATGTTTTCAAACCTACATAGCTACACATATCGTTATGCCTTTGTGAAGTTAACTCCCCATCATGTGGTTCAATACAAATCTCTTTCACCTCTCTACGTAGTTACCTGAATTTCTCATTGCATCTATCTATCTATCTATCTATCTATCTATCTATCTATCTATAATTCATTTACTTATTTATGAAAGAGAGAGAGAAAGATTGAGAGACAGAGAGAGAGTGAGGCAGAGAGAGATTGGGGGTGAGAAACAATGGGTATGCCAGGACCTCTAGCCACTCCAAATTAACTCAAGGCGCATGCACCATCTTGTGCATCTGGCTTACATGGGTCCTAGAGAATCAGACTTGGGTCCTTAGGCTGTTCAGGCAAGCACCTTAATCACTAAACCATCTCTCTAGCCTTATAAATGTATTTTAAATTGCACTCAACTTTTTTGAATACCCAGGTAGCACATAGCGTAGTGGATGTGTGCCAGGTAAGCTAGACTTAAGAGAGAAAATGAGCACTTTTATTTCTAGATGTTAAAACCTGAGCTCTCGGTAATCTATCTGAGGGGCCCCAAGGTGAGGATCAAAGGCTCAGTGGAGGGGAACCAAAAAGTGCAGGGCGGGGAGCTGGAGAGATGGCTCAGTGGTTAAAGGTGCTTGCTTGCAAAGCTTGATTGCCTCAATCAATTCCCCAGACACACAAAGTGACACATGTGTCTGGATTTCATCTGCAGTGGCAGGAGGTCCTGGGGCACCAATACTCACTCTCTCTCTCACATACACACACACACTCACTCAAATAAATAAATAAACCAACATTAAACAAGTGCAAGAACCTCTGAGACCCCAGACTCACCTGCTTGGTTGACTCATTAAAGGAGAACTAATCGGAAAGGTTTTGCTGCTCAGGTATAACAAGAGACTCTTCCGTCATCTTTTGGGAGGTGGCCTGTAGGAAAAGCCAGGGCTTTAGAAGCTACAGGCTTAGAAATGTTTCCCACCACTATAATTAACCAGCTGTGGGATTTTTCATAAGTAGAAACCTCTCAGCTTCACTTTCTAACCTACACAATGGATAAACAGTAACCTGACTTGGCCTCCTGGAACCCAATTTCCTCCCTAGCTACCTAGTAATTAGGTCTGGTCAAGTTGACGCCAGCGTTCACATATTTCATGGATCCTCCCATCCCTACTGTCCCAACACCACCTGTTCTTTAGTGTCAGGGGCTGGAATAGTAAAGGAAAGGAAACATCTTGCTACATTCTGATTTTTCTTTCAAATAACATGAATGTGAACACAAATTCTGCCCATAAACAAATTTCAAATTAATGTGGACCACTTTAAGATCCTGTTAGGAGTTCGTCTGCTACATTTTGACGTCAGCTCATGCCCATCCAAGGACAATGTTTATAGGGTAGAAGGTTTGCATTGTTCCTTTCCCTCAGATTCTCTGATTATCCAAGAATTATATTTTCCTGGTTGTGAGATAAAAAAAAAAAAAAATGGAGCAAAGGACTGGATTATTTTTTTTCCTGTAGTCCAATCTCTGTGTGTTATTATTACTTTTTGAAGCATTCTTCTTGCTTTTGCTGTTTTAAACAATCTTTTAGCATTTCAACTGATGTAATGTATTGAACAGATGTATTAAATTACTTGAGTGTGGTGCCCAGAGAAACCTAAAAAAGGAATTAAATTTTAAAAATTATTATTTTTTGCTTTTCTAAACTCAGTAAAATACATTGTCCACCTTTAAAATTTATTTCCTCAATAATGCTCTTCAATTCATGTTTAAAAGTTGATATATTGTTTTCTGTCTAAATGAGATTTACAGAAGCAGGGCTCTGAATACATTTGTCCAGTGTCTGATAGGGTGATAGCCAAGTTAACGAGACATACTATTATTTATTATGTCAATGAAAACATCATAATCTTACGACTTCTTTAAGCCTGATGGAGTAGGAGGTTTGAAGGAAGAAGAAACACAAGCAATTAATTGGCCCCTCTAGAAAAAAAAAAATACTAAAATAGCATTTTAATAGCTTGTTAGTATCCTAACCAGACCTCAGTCAAATCAACTATCTCTGGCTAAAAAAAGAAAAAGAAAAACAAGAAATAAAAACACAAAGTAATCAGTTCCTTAAAATTAAATCCAATGAACTTGTCTCTTCAGAAGGTCAAGCAATATATTCTCATGAGAGAAAACCATTCCTCATTTAATGCATCAGTTATTAAAAAGGTGTTCTATTTTCTATTTGGGCTCTGTCTGTTTTTTTTTTTTTATTACTGCACATTAAAGTAACTGTCTTGCCAACATGCAAATTATATGCTAAGTGCACATGGCTGGGATGAAAGTGACGATGAAAGGGCCAGGCAGAACTATCAGCTATGTTATTTTGTCTAAGCAATGGAAAATCATTGAGCTTCCAGAGTTTTCCTAATTTATGTTTACATGACTCATGGAAACAAAAAATAAAATATGGTAGGTTTTTTTGATTCTAAACGAAGACATTTGAGAATATTAAATAATCTTAGATGTAGTGCTTTCTTTTTAATGAAACTCAAACAGCTCATTTTGAAAGAAAAATGAATGGCAGTGGGAGAAAACACCAAAGATCAAAGGACTGCAAACATGTTTGTCGTGGTGGGCAGTGGGGCAAAGGCTATTGAAAGCATCACTCCAAAAGCTGTAAGATACTATTGCATGACTTTTAATCCAGACCATCTTCAATTTAGAGCTAAGGAAACAAAGGCTTTTTTCCCCTTAAATAACTTGTCCAATATCATTAGCTAAGTAGTCATGAATGCCATAATTTACTGAGTTTGGATCCAACAGTCTTTTCTAGCAAAAGACAAAAATTCATTTCAATCTTTCTATATTGCAGAATAATATTATTACATTTTTTGAAGGGAATAAGATAGTTTCTTCTGGAGCTAAATATGAGTGACCATGGCCTGGCAACAGAGATTTAGCTTTCCCAAAAATCTATGTTCCAATGTGGTAACAATTTCATGGAGATTTTTTTATAGTACCAGAACAAAATAAGTTACCAGTCCAAACACTTTTCAAATACATGGATGGAAACATCAGGTAGCCAGATTACAGCAAAACAAGGAAATCTCTGCCATAGGCCCCAGATGCTATCTGATGACATTCTTAGCTTTTGGGTTCGTATATTCCAAAGGCTTTGTCTAGTCACAGGAAGGTAAGTCACACACAGAGGTGGGCAATAATGAGTCATTTAAAAGGACTAAGATAGCCCAAGATAATATGGGTTTGGATCTGCAACATTCTAGCCTCTCCACAATCACTAATGCAATAATTCACGAATCAGCCCTGTAGGTTCAGCTTCTTTCTGGAAACTTTAGTTTGCAAAAACAAAACAAAACAGTGTCAAAAAAATCTTGCTGCCTAAAATTGGAGCATTATCAGGATCTTACTGTACCCTCCCTGATTTTACATTCATAGTGTTGGTTCCCTTTTCCTCCGCCCTGTCCTCCCTCTTCCAAAGGGACCCTCATCAATGGGGAATGTGGGTCATGCATTGTGGGGGTAATCAAGAGTTCTGGGAGGGGGGTAGGCCAAGTCTTTGTGCATAATGCCCCAACTTGTGGCTCTAACATTCTTTCTGCCCCCTCTTCCGTGAATTTCCCTAAGCCACATTGGGGTCATTTTAATTTTACTTCAGTGATAAGGTTTTGGGAGCCTCTGTGACTCTGGATATCTGGCTTAGTTGGAGTTGGATGTTCTCTGTGTTTATCTCCTTCAGCCTTTTTCTGGTGCCATGACCCCCAGGAACGCTGTATTCTTGCCTGTCCCCTGCATTACTCTATGGTTTCAGCTGGGGCCCTGGTGAGGTGTGATTGGTGGATCCTCCCTTCAGGCTCGTTGTCCATCTAAAAAAGATAAGCAAATTCTCCAATGGAGAGGGAAGTTAGTACTAGATAGAAGGGATGGCCATAGATACTTTGGAGGAAATTTTATATGCGTAGGCTCTCTTCTAGCCCACATTTGGTGGTATCTTGATCTTGGAGACTGAGCTCATTTTTTGTACATGGTTTTGACTTATTTCCCAGTTCCAGCAATGTGTTCCATTCCACTGAGTGAATCTATTAGTCAAATCAAGAGCAGTTGGTTACCCACCATGGCTGTGTGCCACTACTGCACTTGTTTGAGCATTACATCAGGTTGTTTCCTGCTGGGTATCTTATACTGCAAGTTGTTTGGATAGATGTTGGCCATTATCCCCAGTTGCTCATGTAGCACCCTTTGGCACTAGACTAGCTAACTGTCTGGGGACTGACCCTCTTCCAGATTCTGGCCATGTCTCTCCATGTTTGGTCTCACACATGTATGCTGTCTTCGACAGTAGGGTCTTACATTAACCTTGGTGGGTCACCAAGAACTCTGACAGAAATCTGTCTTTTTTGGGAGACCTTGTAGGTGTCTCGGTTCAACAGCTCATTGTGGAAGTTAACACCGTGCTGGTACTGGGAGTTGTAAGTCAGTACCTAGGAAGGTGAGGGAAGAAAACGATAAGTAATATAAAAGTGAAAGTGAGTATAGAGAGCAGAGGGAGAGAGAGAAGAGAGAGAGAAGCAGGAAAAGATTAAGGTTGGTCTTCATGATGTTCTCTCCAGTTTCCTGTGGTTCAGGTGTTCCCTCTGTGGGGCTGCTGAAAGATCATTGTTTTAGATTGTTGTTCAGAATAAAGGGTTTTATAGTATCATTTCCTTTTGGGTCCCTATTTGTATCCCCCCACCCTTGTCCTCCCTCCCACCCTCCCATTTCCTCCTACCGTTACCCTTCCTCCATCCCATCTTCCCTATTGTCTGGTCCTCCAAGTGTTTATTAGGTTTGGCAGAGTCTACAAAGAGCTCCAAAGCCTAAACAATAAACCATCAAACAACCCACTCACAATATGGGGCAGAGAACTGCACAGGGAGTTCTCAGAGGAAGAAATACAAATAGCAAACACACATTTAAGAAAATGTTCAACATCCCTAATCATCAGGGAAATGCAAATTAAAACAACTATGAGATTCCACTTTACCCCAGCAAGGATGGCTAGAATTAAAAAAAAACAATGAAAACAAATGCTGGTAAGGCTGTGGAGAAATAGAAACAAGCTTTCACTGCTGGGAATGTAAAATGGTTCAACCATTGTGGAAAGCTAGATGGAGACTCCTGAAAAGGATGACCATAGACCTACCAATGGATTCAGCTATTCCCTTACTGGACATATACCCTAAAGGCTCCAAGCCTCAGATCAGAGACATTTGCTCAACCATGTTCATAGCTCTTCAATTCATAATAGCAAAGATCTGGAATCAACCTAGGTGTCCATCACTAGATGAATGGATAACTAAGATGTGGTATATCTATACTATGGAATTCTATATAGCAGTAAGGAAAGATGAAATAAGGAAATTTGAAAAAAAAAATGGTCAAACATGGAACAGATAATCCTCAGTGAGCTCACCCAATCACAAAAAGATAATCATCACATGGTCTCATTTATCTGTCACTTATTTTTAATTTTTGATAATTTCATACATGTGTATAATATCTTTCAATCTTATTACACCTCATTACCCTCTGTTATGCCCCTCTCACTTTGACTAAAACCCTTCTTTTCCCCAAACGATACTCTTCTTACTAAATGGAGAAAATCTTTTACCATTCCCTCTAACATCAGGAGCAAGGCAAGGGTGTCTCCTCCCTCCATTCCTATTCAATATAGTCCTTGAAGTCATAACTAGAGCAATATGACAAGAAAAAGAAAAAAAAAGAGAAACAAGAAGGAAAGAAGGAAGTAAGAATGTCCTCATTTGCAGATGACACAATTCTACACACAAGAGACCATAAAGACTCTAGCAGAAAACTAGAGTTTATAAACAGTGTTTGTAGTGGCAGGCTACAAAATTAACACACACAAAAAGAGTAGCTTTCCTATACATCAGTGACAAACATACTGAGAAAAAAGGTAGGGGAGAAATCCCATTCACAATAACTTCAAACACACCTTGTAATAAACCTAATCATGAAAGGTATATCATGACTGACAGCAATTGCTTTATTCCTGGTCTCTATGCTATCCATATTATTATCCAGTTTCCACAAGATCATTAGACTGGTGTTCTAATGATTTCAATCTCCCTACACTTTATTCCTCATCTTAAAATATTTGAAAAGTTCCCCCTGGGTTTTAGGATGAAGTTCACCCTATATTAACCTCTCCGCCATCTCCCTAGCTTCACTCGCACAGTTCCCTGCTGGAACCTACAATGAATGATTATTCAGGACTATGCCACTCAGCTTCAGGTTGGCAGGCCTTGGTACTGTCTAGAATGCTATTTTCTTTTTTAAAAAAATATTTTATTTATTTATTTGAGAGATAGACAGAAATAGGCAGATAGAGAGAGAGAATGGGTGCACCAGGGCCTCCCTCCAGCCACTGCAAAAGAACTCCAGATGCAGGCGCCTCCTTGTGCATCTGGCTTACATGGGTAGTGGAGAATTGAATCTGGGTCTTTAGGCTTCACAGACAAGCACTTTATCCACTAAGTCGTCAATCCTGCCCCAGAATATTATTTTCTATTTCATTCTCATATCAGGTTTTTTTTAAGGCATTGCATTCATATTAGTAAATGAATCAATAATAATGCTACTAACATTTGTGCATTAAATAGGCATTCCCTTTTTTAAATTACCTTATGAACTTATTCTTAGGGATAAGTAAGGCAGAAAGAAAGGAAAAAAGCTCATAGGTTACACAATTTCACAATATGTATTCAGAAAAAAAAACCTGATGTTATCGATAATATCTAGGGTCTTGACGGATACATTCTTAGGAAAGATGGACCTCTAATTCTTGGTGGGCAGGATCTTTTTGAGAAGACATGCTATTGGTGTCCATCAAGCAAGAGAAAGGCCAGTTTTGGGGCTTATAGTTGTTTGATACCAGGTGGAGGAGCCATAATACCTGGAGGTGGGTTGTTCTGCCTACAGGTGGGGGTAGAGTCCTTCTCCTGGTGAATGCTGGAGTTGAGTTGCTCTGTGTACAGGTTGGGGCGGAGTCCCCTGTCCTAGTGGGTGCTCCACTAGGTTGGGCTCCAGCAATGCTGGCAGTGGCAGCCACAGCAGCAGCTGCTATAGCGCCTCTTCCCTGCTGGGACAGAATTTCAACTTCTCCCACAGGGCCTATTCAACCAGCAGAAGCCTGGCAAACTAGGGAATACTTACAGCAGCTGGTGCTTGTCTACCAGCTGCTGTCCCAACCCTAGGACCTCCTGCACTACCAGCAAATGACACCAGAGAGATACCCATACCTTTCCGGATGGTCCCTCCAGAGTTATGCATACTAAGTTTTCTGTATGCAGCAACCCAGATGCAAAACCCAGTTTTCTTCACACTCTGGCTGTTTGGCATTCGTTGGCTTGACCTGCCTATGCTCATCACAGTCACAGAGGGGCAAATTCATATGCTTGTCAAAAGGCTCAAAGGTACCAATAAAGATCTGTCATCTTGCAATATACATCTCATTCTGCTGCACCACTTGGATACTCTTTCCCACCATTGAGATTGCTCTTCCACAATGTCTCGTGTCAATATGAAAACTTAAATAGTCCTTAATACAATGGAGTGGTATGTAAATATCGGCAGGATGCAAGTTCCCCTAGAAACAAAGTAAGCTTGGTATAACCTTCACAGACTTTGGATGGTTCCTGTGTTTTCTTAAAATTGGCTATCTCAGGCTGGAGAGATGGCTTAGCAGTTAAGGCACTTGCCTGCAAGTCCTAAAGAACTAGGTTCAATTTCCCAGTACCCACATAAGCCAGATGCACAAGGTGGCCCCTGTATCTAGAGTTTGTTTTTAGTGGCTGGAAGGCCTGGCTTGCCCACTCTCTCTCTCTATGTATATCTGCTTCTTTCTCTTTCTGTCTCATGCTTAAATGAATAAAATCCTAAAAAAGTTTTTTTTTTTTTTAAAAATGGCCATCTTGCCGGGCATGGTGGCGCATGTCTTTAATCCCAGCACTCGGGAGGCAGAGGTAGGAGGATTGCCGTGAGTTCAAGGCCACCCTGAGACTACATAGTGAATTCCAGGTCAGCCTGAGTTAGAGTGAGACCCTACCTCGAAAAACCAAAAAACAAACAAACAAACAAACAAAAAAAAAATTGGCCATCTTGATGTCCCAATTCTAGTTTACCCATTTCTTGTTGTCTCAGCTAAGAATTCCCATCTCAGTTCTACCACAGGAAATGGTTGCTGCTGAGAACACCATAGGTGTGATTGACAATCTTGGTTGCCCAATAAGGTTGTCCTTTTACATTTGACCTGGACTTCTAACTCTGGCATGTGCTGATCAGTAGTTATCAGGTGTAACTGATCTGTTGTTTGCTCTGTCACATTGTCAGTGGCTTATCAGATGCAGGCATTAAGAATCTCCTGCTATCTTTCCACTCTGCTAAAATGGGCATTCTCTTAAGTGACTTTTCCCTCCTGATTTATTGAGGTATGATTGACAAATGAAAATTGTATGTGTTTAAGACTTGCAAGGTCATGCTATGATGCATATATAAATTGTGAAATGATTACTATAATTAAGCTATTAAACATACCCATCACCTCATGCATTTATCCATGTGTATGTGTGCTGAAAACATTTATCATCTACTCTTTTTTCATCATTCAAGTAAATAATTTGTTACAATTAACTGCATAGAAATTCTTATAAACTAACGTCCCTTGCTTGGAAAGCAAGGTCTTTGTAGACACAGAAAGTCAGGGACCGCATCAAGTGGTTTGTTGATTCCTCCTCAATAGCACTTCCGCACTCCCCTTACTTCATCGTGGCAATGCACTTCTCAGTGTTCCCAACTCTACAGTAAACCTACTGAAGCCAGAGATTTACAAATAGCATTGTTCCTCTCTGGAAACATCAGGCTTGCTATCCTACCAACTTTTCCTCTCAGTGATAGTAAATGCTCGCAGTACCAGGCTCATCATTTGTTAAAAGGTAGTGGGGAGAGTTTTCAGTTTGTGCTGACATAGAAATGTGCCTGTGCTTTATCCACTGTGAATCTCACTTACATAGTAGTAAAAGTTGAAGGAAGTCATGAAAAATAGGTATTTAAAATACAATGTTTAAATCTATATATTTACAAAATATTTTATTTATTTGAGAGAGAGAGAAAGAAAGAAAAAGGAAGAGTGTGTGGGAGAGAGAATGGGTGTGCAGGGGCCTCTAGCCACTGCAAACGAACCCCAGATGCATGTGCCATCTTGTGCATCTGGCTTTTATGTAGGTACTGGGGAATCAAACCTGGGTCTTTGGCTTTGCCTGCAAGCACCTTAACCTCTAGGCAATCTCTCCAGCCCTTAAATCTAGATTTTCAGAGAGGTGAAAGATGAATTTCATTCATTAAAAAAGAAAACCATTTTTAGGGCTGTGTCATGCTTTCTCTCTAAATATATAATTTCTCTATAGAATATTTTCATGCCCTATTAAGCCACTATCATAGGGTAGTGATTTAGGACACAAGTAAGCATATTTTGAAAGAGTGTATGCTGAAGAAGATGAGACACATCTGGAGGACTGGATGCTTACAGAAGGTTTTTGGATAGAGGTTAAGCATTGCTAGATAAAGCTCCCTGAGGAAGAATGATGATCTCTGGTTAGATCTGTGTTGTCAGTTCCCTTTAATGTTTTCTCTCCCTTTTAAAATGACTGTCGCTTTCAGGCACGCACAGTTTGGTGGCTTTGTTGATAGCTGTCTCTCCTCTGCCCCGTGGTTGGCTAGTACTGGAACCCAGAAACTACCCCAGGTAAGGCAGAGACAGGCCTGATTGGAGGCAGTTTTTCTTATTTCAAGCTGTGCCTGAATCTAGGTGAGTCTAGATCTTGTTATCACTTCTGAAGATTAATACAGGTAACATTGACCATAACTTCTGCCCTGATGTTCTTGTGGAAACCATGGGAACATCCAGCCCAGCAGCCACATCTTCAGAGATCCCTTGAGCTTTCGTCAGGAATTTTAAACAGTTTTAGGCCACTCACAGAGGCTCCATCGAACCACAGATTCTCAAAGGAACTCAGCCCAGGTCACAAGAACAATTGCAACTGGCATGGCTTCTGCTTTGGAAGACCTTACTTCAGTCACAGTCACTCAGACACCATGTGACAGACTGGAAGACCGCTTTAGGTAACATCAAGTTCAAATGGTCCTGCCTATAGCCACTTCAGCTGCTCTGGCTGTCCAGAGGAGTGCCTCCCCTGCTACGACAGCTGGGATCAGCAGCCTAGTATGTCCTCAAGGATTGTTTGGCTATGGGAGAGTTTATGTTTGGCAGATGGAGCCTGTGCATAAGCATGACAGCTGTAGAAGCAGCTCTCTTTCTCCACACAGCAATCTAGGAGACCTCCTTCCTTCACCTCCAACCCTGCTGCAATGTAGGTTCCACAAAGCTTTCTTCACCGGTTTACTGTCCACTTGTGGCTTTTATTAGTAGTAGCATGGGCTGACCTGAGATCACTTCTCATAGATTACTTCTGGCGCTGCTAGCATCCAGTGAACCCAAAAGCAATTGCTACAAGGGGCCTAAAGAGCTCTAGCAGTGGCCAGGAACAGAATGTCAGCAGTTTTGAAGGATGGCAGAAACGTCAAGAAGGCAAGAGAAGGCAGAGACCTGAGATCACAGAAGCTGAAGAGATGAGAAGAGTCTAGACTCCTAAAGAGCTTTGGGCACCAGCCTCTGCAACAAGTCAGGAAAGATGCCAAGAACTAGCTTAGGCTGCCTTGGAGTTGCAATGGGCTAGTCTCAGAGTTGATGGTGCTAAAGGAACAGATCCACTCAGGAAGAGATAGTCTATGAGCAGCAATGAGAAAAGGGGTGGGACAAGAGATCCTGAGACAGCTGAACCCTGAGGAACAGAGGGGCTGAGACAAGGAACTACAGTGGCATCAGAAATGTTGGACACCACGTGCTGCAGACGAGCTGCTCAGGCTGCCATTCATACCTGGTGGGTACAGGGGAATTGAACCTGGGGCCTTAGGCTTCACAGGCAAGCTCCTTAACCACTAAGCCATCTCTCCAGCCCAGAACATCTGAGTTTTGTAAGGCTATTTTAACAGAGGGAGAGACTGGTGGGATCCAAAACCAGAGAGAGAGAGAGTGTGTGTGTGTGACATAGAGAGAGAGATCTGGCGGCCCCGGGGAAAGAGGGAGAGAGGGGAAAGGGGTGCTAGGAAAAGAGAGGGGGATACCCAAGAGAGTGAGGGAGGCCAGAGAAAAGATTTTACAGAAAGAGGAAGGAAAGGGCCCTGCAAGGGAGGGGCCTTGGGTGATATGCCGAGATGAGGGCTGGGGGGAGGTGGCATTCCCTCTTCTTAGCCTAGAGGATCCTAAGTTATTATAACAGGATGTGGTTCCAATATCCCAAAAGTAGTCTGGGCATGGTCAGGTGGAAGGAGGGAGAAAGAAGGATGGGGAGAGAGCTCTGGGATCCTTACAAGAGAGATCACTTTTTAAAACTGATATTTTCCATAAAATCAAAGGGGAAAGTGGAGTTCTACAGACATGTTGTTAATTCTCTGCCTGTGGTTGAACAGACTGTGAGTGGATGTTCCTCTGAGAGCAGTCCAGACCTGGAAACTGAGCTATCTCTATGGCAGCAATGCCGAAGACCTGCTGTTGTTTTCTCTTTTTGACGTCTTTGTTCAGACCATATGGTGTAGGAGCTGTACATGTTAGTAAATAAATAGATTATTCCTTCTGGGTCTGTGACTTGTTTTCATCTCAGATCTATCACTCTTTAGGAAGGTAAGATGGGCTTGAATTTAGGAAACTTCAGGCACGTTAGAGTCAAGAAGATAAATACTAGTTGCCTATTGATGTGTTGAATTTCAGTGCAACATAGTAAAGGAACAGCTAAGAGCCATTGTTTCTGTTTTGCATTTTCTTTTAGTACTTGAAGAGATTTCAAAGGTGACTCTTGTTTATTTCCTTTATCAGAGTCTGGCTGAGACCTGCAGGCCATCCCTCTATTAGGCTCCTGGATATCTGGAAATGATTATTCTTGCATCTTTTGTATTCTCTGCTCTGGACCCTTTCTTCCTGCATATTGGTCCATAGATGCTAACTGACTAATCTGATAAATGAATCATCTGTCTGCTGATGGGAGAAAATGAAAAGACTCATAAAGGAAAAGATTTCTGGGGGTTGGAGAGATGGTTCAGTGGTTAAGGGGCTTGCCTTCAAAGTCTTATGACCTGGGTTCAATTCCCCAGTATGAAAGTAAGCCAGATGCACAAAGTGGCACATGCATCTGGAGTTCTGTTTGCAGGGGCTAGAGGCTCTGATGGGCCCATTCTCTGTCTGTCTGTCTGTCTGTCTGTCTCTTTTTGCTTGCAAGTAGATAAATAAAATAAACAAATCTTTAAAAAAAAAGAATGAAAAATATTTCCTAGACATTATTATCTTTGGCAAAATTTTTGAGCTGGTGACTATTGGCTTGTTCTCCAAACATACCATCTGGAGGGTTGCCATACACAACACCTAAACCTGAGAACACTGTGGGTGCTACGGGCTCCCCTCTAAAGATTGTATGCCTTCCTACTGTGGTTGAGGCGTTTGTTTGGGCACTGTCCCTGCTTTTTCCTTATTAGAGGGTTTTAGTCATGAAATGCTCAAATGAACGAATGGTTTTGTGTCTGAGAATCCAGAACTCAAGTGTCATTATCACTCAAGCCTCTGCCCTCCTCAGAAGGCCACAGTATGTGGCCTTCTCTTTGGGAGGGGGATTTTATTTCGATTTATTTATTCATCTGTACATAATCCAGAATGTTCAAGTATTTGTTGAGAGAGGTTCTAAGGTGGAGAGCCCTCACATCCTTCCTGAAGGAGTTCAAAGCCTCATTCAGAGAAGAGACATCTCCACGCACGACCAAGGACTACACAGTGTCTCAGGAACATACTCTCTCGTGAGACTTTACGGGGCAGGGTTTGTATGGTGCTTAGGCACATGGATTCTGTTTTTCCAGCCATAAAATGGGAGATAAAATAATGTACATTTCAGGCTGGGGAGATGGTTCAAGTTGGTAAAGTGTTTGCTTTGTAAGCTTGAAGATCTGAGTTCAAATCCCCAAACTGGGTATAGCAGATGCAAGTACTGCACAGGTAGAGACACATTCCCAGGGGCTTCTTGGCTAACTGACGTGTTTATGTCACTCATCTCTGGTTTCAAAAATTAAGGTGGAGGGTGATTGAGGAAAGGTCCTGTTGTCAGATTTTGGCCTCTGGATGTACATATATGTATGTACACGCATGTGTACCCATGCTCCTACACACTTACTACATGCACATATACAAAGTAAAATAAAATTTTAAAGCCTGGCATAGTGGAGCATGGTGGAGCACGCCTTTAGTCCCAGCACTCAGGAGACTGAGGTAGGACGATCACTGTGAGTTCGAGGCCAGTCTGAGACTATATAGCGAATTCCAAGTTAGCTGGGACTAGAGCAAGACTCTACCTTGAAAAGCCAAAAATAAAAATTAAATTAATAAACACATTAAAGCTATAGTAGGCATTACATATACAATGTGCTATTTTTATGTATATAAGGATATATGTTCAGTTTAAAGCATTTTTAAAAACTTTATTTTGTGTGTGTGTGTGTGTGTGTGTGTGTATGCATGTATGCATGTTCATATGTGTAACTGTAGGCATGTACATGCCACAACATGTGTGGACGTCAGAGGACAACTTTTGGGTTAGTCCTTCAATCTCCTGTGAGGCAGGGTCCCTTGAGGCTTGCCACTCAGTTTAGGAGCTTCCAGGAAATTCTCATGTCTCTGCCTCCCTTCTCACCATCGAAACACTGAGATTGCAGAAGGTCACAATAGCTTCTAGTTTATACATGTGGAGTTTGGCGATCTGAATCCAGGGACTCAGCATTATGTGGAAAGTGCTTTATTTACTGAACCGTCACCCAGTCCTCATGTCTAAAGCATTTCTTATGGTCTCCTCATTTGATTCTGTGCTGGACTCTGGCATTGGTAAATTAATGAGGCAAGGTCTGTGGTGATAAGAGGTTCAGGGTTCTTCTGAGAAACACACTTTCACACCTTGGTTGGTGGGATGTAACTTTCTGAATCATCACTGACTTTCCTCACTGAGTGGATAATGCATGTAAACAAGTGAAATGATGATGACACATCCCTGTGAGCACAAGGACCTTGTTTTCACGTGTACACCTGTTGTCCTAAGTACTTGCCACACGATTCTCTTATCCCATGTGAGCACAGGTTCCTTGTTTTCACGTGTACGCCTGTTGTCCTAAATACTTGCCATATACTTCCCTTCTTTGAAGTAAACTGGATGAGGTAAGCAGTTTAGAAAATTAATCTTACTAAGTTGTAATGATTAACTATTATTTCCAGGAGTACTTTTTCATAGAAAAAGCTAATTAACTTGCTTTCAGCTTCACATGACTATCTTGTGACAAGTTGAATTCTGGAAAAAAAAAAATCAGTCACTTTCTGTCAAACCATTAGACTCTCTACTATGACTTTTTTCCCCTGAGCAGCATTCCTCGCATAACTAGAACCCTCACCTTAATGACTAAGCAAATATCTCTATTTGCATGTCTGGAGTTAAGCAGAATAGCCATTAGCTTAGCCTTCCTCAAACTATATAATCTCTGAAAAGACAGATTTAAGTAACACAAAGGAAAAGTATGAGCCAACTTAAATCTTTCACTTGGAGAATATCAAGCCCAGCATCATTTATTAGTAAAAATTACTGAAGTGGAAAAATAATAGTAAAACTTTATTATGAAATGTCTCCCTACTTAATGGATTATGTCCTATCCAAACAAAATTATGTCCTTCAAACTAGCCTAATATATTATGAAATCACGGAAATCAAAGAAGTTGTATTTCTTGTTTGAAGCTATGAAGGGCTGTGCAAGATATCAAAATTTAGACAGGTGAAATAATTCCTCCAGGACTGAGTGAGCTCATTACTAGAGCAAAAACAGTACTAACAGTCACAGAGGGCTTTGTATATTAAATAACAACTGGGAATCTGACACATAGGAGGCTGTCTACACCTTTTCTTCCTAATCATAGTAGGATTTTATTCAACTAGACCAAAACATTTTACATATAAACATATATGGCTCATAACTTGTTGACCAGAAATTCCTTCCTTATTAATGGTGAAATATTTATAAGAAGCCACAAAACAACAGATGATCCTTCACTTCAAAACTTTTCAATTGTTCATCAGCTAGTTTTCAATTTATTTGAATCAAAATGTCAAAGCAGATGCAAACAAAATGAGTAGAAAGCTATGTTTCTTTACCAGAAGACTATCAATTACTGCTCTATTTCTAAATGAATAATAACATTTAATACATGTTATATCAACAGTCTGGAAAGATTGAGGCTATTTGTGACTTGAGTCATTGTCACCTAAAGGAGTTTCCAAAGAAGTAGAACTGATATCAATGACACCAGGAACATGAGGAGGGGGGAAGACCAAGGGCACATGGGTGGTCGCACAACTCTCACAATGCTGAACGACTGAAGCATATTTTTAGAGAAGAGGCAATGGAAAGAGAATGTGAAGGAAAAATACAAAAAAAAAAAAAAAAAAAAAAAACTACTGGGAGCACAGAGAGAGGAGGTGGAATGTTAATTGTCAGTGATCCAAGGATATCGTTCCACAGATTTCAGTGAACCCAGTAATGACAGTTGTCCTACAGTGGTTTCATGTGGGTAGACAGTTAAATATTACCTTGAAAGAGCTGCAGAGTGGGACTAGTCAGAGTTCATTGATTTATTCCCAGCTTTGCTAACCTAACTTGGCATGTGAGAAACTGCTCTCTTAGTAGCTGTAAATTTTCTAAAAGTTCCATTTCATTTTAGGGAGAAAATTAAGCATCCATTCCAATAGCAATAAGGAAGAATAAATCCCATCTTAAGTACATATTTCTTGCTGTCACCTTATAATAGTTTTTAGTGGCCTGTTTTTCCCTTTTCCTTTGAGTTAATTCTGAGTTACTGCTTTCGGATCTTCAGAGTAAACCCAGTCTAAAGTCTGAAAGGATGAAATATCAGGGGTGTTTTATTTTCTTAGAATAATCCATATTTGTGTGCCATGGCTAACATCCATTGATGTTTAGCAAATTGGTAGACTGTGGCTGTACTGACAATTCTGCCACAAGCTAATGGTTTATACAGACTGTTAACGCTGTCCTTCGCATCCTGGAAGTTCAGGGCAAACTTGTATTTCCAAGCATCTGCTCATATGATTATCATTCTGGATCCATTCAGAGCTGGTGGCAGTAGTTCTAAATGGCTTCTTTGGAAAGCCTTTAAATGTTATCACCTCATTTGTGACTGAGGTCTCTGCTAAAACAGCATTCTCTAGTGTTGTTGATGTTGCTCATCTGTGATTGATAAATCAGAAATTAGCATAATGTTGCTATAATGCCTAGATTATGACTTTTCTTATTGTATTTTCTCACTCGTTTCCTTTTCCTTCACACACTTTAGAGTGGTTCCTGGAAAAAGGTGTTTTCTTATTTTCATAAAATTTATTTTGTGAATTAAAATATCCACCCATTTTATTAATGATTAGAACATTACACAAGTGAAACACTTTACATAAGTAGGTAAACTCTGAGAATTGTGTTATATTGGCAGTAAAATTCATCATACCTCAGGGGTTTAAACTTAACAATGATATCTTTTCACTTTTTTTTTTAATCTTTTTACTGTTGTGAGCAGTACTAATAGATTAGTGCTGGAAGTTGGTCAGTTAGGCACTCTACATTTGGGAGCTCTTTGTACTTGAAGAGTTCAGAGGGTTGGCTGATGGGCATCAAACAGGATGCTGAACAATGGCCTGATTAAAAACGGGTGGCAAGCCACTCTACCACAGGCGCTGAAGAGGAGGCTGCTCGACGTCAGTAGTCCTCATAGTGGACTGCGGGCAAAGCCATGATTTCTAGTGGTGCCACCACATCTAGTTGATTAGGATAGCCCAGAGGCCAGCCAGTCTATAGTCCTGCAACATGGGCATGGGAAAGAGAATGTCATGTGACAGTGGGGCAGAGATAAGAGTGAAATATCTCTAGTCAAAGTACACCAAAGATCACTGACCATTGCCAGAAGCTAGAGGGAGGCATGAAACAGATTCTGTCTGAGCCATTAGAATAAACAACTCCATAACAACCTATGGTTTTTCATTCTCCATGCCTCCAGGGTGCTTCTACCTAATCTCTGTCTCTCTTTCATTCCCTCTGTCTCTCATATTAGCTAACTAGGACATACTTGCCCCATCAATTATGTTGCTATGGTTGATGCAAAACAACAACAACAACAAAAAAATAAAAAAACAAGATAGAAGAGGGAGCCAGTCATGGTGGCGCATGCCTTTAATCTGGGCACTTGGGAGGCAGAGGTAGAAGGATTGCCATGAGTTTGAGGCCACCCTGAGACTACATAGTGAATTCCAGATCAGCCTGGACTAGAGTGAAACCCTACTTCCAAAGAATAAAGCAAAGCAAAGCAAAGCAAAGCAAAGCAAAGCAAAGCAAAGCAAAGCAAAGCAAAGCAAAGCAAAGCAAAACAAAACAAAACAAAAACAGAAAAGGGACTAGTAGCAAAGAAGAAGGAAAGTGGGAGAAGGGCAAGGGAGGAAGACACAAGAAAGTAATGAAAGGGGACTATGATCAAAATATATTATTTCATGTTTGAAAATTATCAATGAAAAAGTTATAAGTAAAAAAGCAAGTCGGCTGACGCCTTGATTTCAGAGATCTAGCTTCCAGAACTAGGAAGGAAATATTTCTGTTGTTTTAAGTCACTTAGTTTTGAGGCATGATGAAGTCATTTATGTTATGGTAACTCTAAAAAGAAAATGCAGGTTTTAGTATAAAAATACATAAAAATGTGGTAACTGTGTTTATAAGCATGTCTTCCCACATCCATCCTTTAGGATGTATTCATTTGTGTATTACTACTGACGCTGCGTACGTGGGGATTTAGAGCTCATGCCCTTTGACCAGAGTGCTTTTCAAAAGACTCTAATAAAGAATCCGGAAACCAACACAAATAGAATTATCTAGTTCCTCAGAATTTTGCCAGCATTAGAAAGCAATAGCTTGTGTGTGAGTGTGACTGGGTGTGTGTGTGTATGTGTGTGTTTTCACAAACCAGCAGGACTGTAATTAGTGAACTCATGTCAAGCATTGTGTGAGTTGCTACCAGGACTGTGACTAGTCTGCAGAATGGTGGGAGATAAACAATGTGGGGTAAATAGTAGAAAAAGTCACTCGGAGCTATGGGATAAGTTTTTTTTTTTTTTTTTTTTTTCTCCCTTGCAAACCCAGCACATGTGGCTTATAGGCTCATTTTGGATTTAGAGAAAGCAAAGTTGTAAAGCACGAAACTCACACTACCAGCAGTCCTTAAGAGATCCCCAGACTATAAGACACAGGGGAAGAGAAGGCACAGTGTGGTATACCATCTCCCTTCCCCCATCAATGGCAAGTGAGTGGTCATCAAGAAGGTGTGCTGGGATTTAAAAAGCCCCCATGTAAAGACTGTGTGTCAACAGTTACCACAACCTGAGCCATAGAGCCACACAAGGTCAGGAATTTATTTCTACAAAGAAAGTGAGGAGGGTTGCCAGATATGATAGTTTGAATATATGGTCCCCAATACATTTAGTGTTTTATTAGTTTATAGTTTGCACCTGCAGTCACCTTGCTGGAGGCAATGTCACTGGGTGGATATTAAGGAGTAGTAGTGGGTTTGAGATTCCATTGTAAAGATATACAAAGTGTGCCTAACGGGAGTTCCTGAAGTGTGCTGTGGCTTTTGGCTGTAGCTTTGCTCTGTGTGCTGTGTGGCTGGGGGCTTTGCTCTCTTGCCTGGTCCTGTGAAGACAGGCCAGCTTCTTCTGCCATAATGGAACTTCCTCTGGATCTGTAAACTTCAATAAATATCCCTTCCTCCATAACTGTGCCTGGTCTGGAAGTTCATCTCAACGAACCTGAAGCTGTCTGCTACACCAGATTATACAGTGCAAATTAGTATGTTTCCAAGGCTTAAACTGTGTATCTCCTTGGCACAGAGATATGTATCACATTTAAATCAAAACAAAACAAAATTCAGAAAATACTAATACAAAAATAAGCATCTAAAATATATTGTTCAACAGTGAAAACTGAGTGTTGGTGAATAGCTTATAGTATACTCTTTCATTGCAATACTAAATAACCATAGAAGAGTGTGAAGTCCTTCTATACTTGTTGTCATAAAATATAGTCTAATATGTTGTTGAAAAGGAAAATTGTATAATTGTATAAAAATATGGGAAGAATGGTTCAATAGTATAAAATTAAATATTTACATAATAAAATTTTATAGTATAGGAAAATGAACTCAGAAAGCATGCTAGACAAGCACTCCATTATATCCCATCTCCTAGAATATATTTTTAAATTTGAAATTTCTGTTATCAGTAGTAATTTGCCTAGCGTGATATCCTTTCAGATGGCTGATGGGTACTTCTGGTCTTCGAGTCTGCAGTTAGATTTGTACCACTATGATTCAATAGCTACATCTGGGATCACCTCGTACCTTGTTCACCTCTTGTCTTTATCCATCACATTCGTCTTTTTCATATGTGTGTTATTTCCTATAGTATTGTTTTCTTTCTCTCCTGCATGTGGGCAACCTCAACAGAGCTGGACAGAACTTCTGGCTTCAGGTCACCTTCCTCTTTCTCATTTAGCATTTGTAGTCTCTTTTCAATTTCCAATCCGTTCTTGGCTAATTAGTCTTAAATCTTGAGTTCTGCTTTAAAAGTTGATATGTTTTAGATGATGGTTTTGACCAGTCTCTTGCTCCTTTCATCCTTTTTGCTCACATGCTTAGAAGTCTATCTCCATAAATACTGTTGGGGGGGGGGGAGGGGATTCATTCAGTAGTATTACTGTTGTAGCTACCAATACACATTTCTAAATTACTCTCCAAATTGGCTATATAAATTTATGCATGCATAGCTTAAAACTACATTTCATATGTATATATGTGTGCACAAATGTAATCATATATATATATATATATATATATATATATATATATATATATATCCTCTATCTTGTAAGAAAAGATGTATTTCCTGAAAGGATACTACAAAAAAAAATCTTCCTGGGTACAAGCAGACCCCAGGGAGGCTAGAAATGTCACCACAGAACTCCTTGTCCCTAGCCTGTGGGGTCCCCTGGGCTCTTTTGTGTTTGCTTCTGACTTGCTCTCTTCTTTCTCCCTCCCTAATGTTTACTCACCATTCCTCTCCACTACAGTTTACTCACAGGGAAAACTCTGCCCATGTGTCACCCTCCCTCACATCTGATGATTAAAAGCCCAGAGTTTGCTCTTTAATTCTGCAAAACTGTCTGCAAATTTATCACTGTGTACACAATAGCATATCTTCATTTATAATAAATCCTTTTAATAACAAATCAATTTTAGTCATTGATTAGGAATACAGGTGGAATAGTGTCAAATGCCCTTTTTGGCATTCATTTCCACTGTAATGATCATCTCTTTCTTATTCATCAGATTAATGTAGTTTATAACAAATCGCCTAGGATTAGTAATATAAAGTCTGCTATTTTATTTTATTTTATTTTATTTTATTTTATTTTATTTTATTTTATTATTTACACTCTCAAACAGCTTTTGATCCATGAGTTATTAGGTTTCATGCATGGTATCTTTGAGACTCAGGAGCAGGAATCCAGGGAGAGTTGTCTGCAGCCCCAACAGAGCTGGACAGAACTTCCAGCTTCAGGTCAGCTTGCTCTTTCTCATCTAGCACTTGCAGTCTCTTTTCAAATCCCAATACATTCTTGGCTAATTAATCTTAGACCTTGAAATCTGCTTTAAAAGTTGATGTGGTTTAGATGCTGGTTTTGACCTATCTCTTGCTCATGCCCTTTTATCTTCAATTCTAAAGCCAATCATCCATGTATTTACACACACACACACACACACACACATTTGTTTGTGCAAAGACACCTCTATTTATTACTTTTTGGTTTTTTAAGGTAGGGTCTTACTCAAGCCCAGGCTGATCTGAAATTCACTGTAGTCTTAGGCTTGCCTCAGACTCACAGAGATTCTGCTGCCCCTGCCTCCTAAGTGCTGGGATTAAAGGTGTGATCTACAACTCCCAGCTTTATTTATTTATTTATTTATTTATTTATTTATTTATTTATTTATTTATTTATTATTGTATTCTATTACATGATGGTAGAAGTTCCAAGACTGCTATTATGAGCAAGTTTTGTATGTGGAAAAACAATAGAAATAAGAGTCATGGAGGATTCTGAAGTGTCATCATATATAGATACAATTTTGTGTCAGTAAACATAGGACACATGCTATTCAGAATTACCATAAGTATATGGATTAAATCTAGAAAGGAAGCCTGGCCTTGGTGCACAGATCTGTAATCCCAGTTACTAAGGAAGCTGAGGCAGGAGAATTGCAAGTTCAAAGTCTGCTTGGGCTGTAGAGTAAGTTATTCAAGGTCAACATGGGGAAGTTACTGAGATTGTGTCTCAAAAAAAAAAATGTAAAAAGGGAAAACAAGGGCTTTGGCAAAAGCCTTTAATGTTTTGGAGGCTATCAGAACCTCCTTAGCCAACAACTCACTGGAACAGATAGTAAGACCCTATTGCTGAAGACATCTCTTGCCTGAGAGGCAAGGTCACTGAGAAAGCAAGCTGGTGCTGAGCAGAAAACCTTCCCCCTGTAGACCAGCCAACTGAAAGCTGGAAAAAGCTGCACTGCATACAGCCATATGGAAGACAGAAGTCATCAGTAGTGAAAACATGGGGCACTGAATATTCAAGTTTGGCCATACAGGCCCAATGACTGAATGGGTGCAATAGTGGCATGTCTACTCATGGGGTAACCAACTGCTCCATAATTGGACTGAAGGCCCTCTCTTCAAAGGGATTACATACCTGGTACTGAAAAACACCTAAGGAAAAGTCTATGGCAGGGGAGGTCATGAGCCTTAGGGGTATAAAGCCTGCTCTTGTCTGACTAAATGTATATTTTATTTCCACCAAGCTGCCCTGAAAGCACTATACTTAATGTTCATATTCACATATTAATGCTACTCTCAGTTCTGGTTTTTAAGAAGCTTCTTACTTTTCAGATGGTGATGACCACTGGGATGACCCAAAAGGCAATATAGTGCTGAGAACAAGGGACGGAGGAGTGCCCAGCACTGAAACAACTCTGTCACACCCTCCAAGGCTCAGGGCCCATTGTGGAAGAGGGGGTGGATACAATGGAAGAGCCAAAGGAAGGGTACGACTCCTTACAATGCAACTGTCCAGATAGAAATTGGCCTTGATATCCATGACATCACAGTGCCTAGCAATACCTTTGCAAGACCCTCATAATAGAAGTAAAAGATGATGACATCAAATTACAAGAGAGATTAATGGAGAGGAGGGCCTATGATGGAGATTGGAGTTCTAAAGGAATGGGGGTAGGGGAGGAGAAATATTATGCACTTTTTGTATGTAAGTATAGAAGTTGTCAATAAAAAATAATAATAATAAATTAAAGCCAGTGTTAAAAAAAAAAAAAAAAAAAAAGGGGAAAACAAGGGCTTTGGCAAAAGCCTTTAATGTTTTGGAGGCTATCAGAACCTCCTTAGCCAACAACTCACTGGAACAGATAGTAAGACCCTATTGCTGAAGACATCTCTTGCCTGAGAGGCAAGGTCACTGAGAAAGCAAGCTGGTGCTGAGCAGAAAACCTTCCCCCTGTAGACCAGCCAACTGAAAGCTGGAAAAAGCTGCACTGCATACAGCCATATGGAAGACAGAAGTCATCAGTAGTGAAAACATGGGGCACTGAATATTCAAGTTTGGCCATACAGGCCCAATGACTGAATGGGTGCAATAGTGGCATGTCTACTCATGGGGTAACCAACTGCTCCATAATTGGACTGAAGGCCCTCTCTACGGGAGGGATTACATACCTGGTACTGAAAAAAACCTAAGGAAAAGTCTATGGCAGGGGAGGTCATGAGCCTTAGGGGTATAAAGCCTGCTCTTGTCTGACTAAATGTATATTTTATTTCCACCAAGCTGCCCTGAAAGCACTATACTTAATGTTCATATTCACATATTAATGCTACTCTCAGTTCTGGTTAGAGAAGCTTCTCTTTTCAGATGGTGATGACCACTGGGATGACCCAAAAGGCAATATAGTGCTGAGAACAAGGGACGGAGGAGTGCCCAGCACTGAAACAACTCTGTCACACCCTCCAAGGCTCAGGGCCCATTGTGGAAGAGGGGGTGGATACAATGGAAGAGCCAAAGGAAGGGTACGACTCCTTACAATGCAACTGTCCAGATAGAAATTGGCCTTGATATCCATGACATCACAGTGCCTAGCAATACCTTTGCAAGACCCTCATAATAGAAGTAAAAGATGATGACATCAAATTACAAGAGAGATTAATGGAGAGAGGGAGGGGATATGATGGAGATTGGAGTTCTAAAGGGGAATGGGGGTAGGGGAGGGAAATATTATGCACTTTTTGTATGTAAGTATAGAAGTTGTCAATAAAAAAATAATAATAATAAATTAAAGCCAGTGTTAAAAAAATGTAAAAAGAGGGCTAGGTATATAGCTTAGTGGTAGAGCATATGCTCATGATGAGCAAGGCCCTGGGTTGAATCCCCACACTAGGGGTATAAAAGTTGGTGGGGGGCAGAATACATAACTTTTTAAAGTGCAAAGAAGAAATCTAGCTTTGGCATAATTTTATAGTTTTGACTTTTTATTCTGTGTCATTCCTTTTCTGTAACCTGTATAAGAAGTACAGGGTATTGCTGGATTATAACTTGTAGCATGGTCGGATGCAACAGGGATGTCCTATGGATAGAACGTGTGGACTGGAGTGGGTAGGTATAGATGTTCAATTCCAAGACAACATGCTAGTTTGTGTTTTAGGTCCTCTGGGCACAAGACACATACTTACAGAGTTCCATTATTACCCAAGTTTCAACTCTATCCATCCGATGATGAATAGGTTCCTTTATTTAGTAAAATTATTTTTCAGTATCTCTTTTTTTAACTTTGGAATCATTTTCCTAGGGATTCTTAAGTATAAAAGCCAAGCATCCCCACACAAACACATATATGTGCATGCACACCTGCACACATTTGGGCACCCATATGTGTGTGCACACACACAAAAATGTCAGGATCAATGTGTAGCTTCTCTTCTGTATAACCAACTTACAAGCCAACAAATGGTTATACCTCCCTATATACAGAGAAAGAGATGGATTCCATTGCACAAATATTCTTGTGAAAGTAATTATTACTTATTATAAATCTATCCTTGAGATTTCTGACTGACTGGTTTATCACAAAATGTTTTTCCAGATTTCCACCCAAAGTGATAAAAGCTTTGATTCAGGGTTAATCAAACATTTAGAACTAAAGCATTTTATTATGAAAAGAGTAATTATTTGGACTTATTAGAGAAAGTTATAGCAGAATATTATACTAAAAATGGCATCAGTAAGCAATCACAATAGTCCCTAATGATATGTGTTAAGAATGAATCAGGATAAGTGATAAACAGAAACAGTCTCCAGCAGTAACACAATTAATAACAAAAAGAAAGAAAACTGGAAGTACAGAGGCACATTAGCATTCTCAAACTTAAAAATATGAAAAGTGAAAAATTCCCACAATGTAAATCATACAGAGTTATTACTTGGGAAATATTAGCAAACAGAGGGTGAGTCAATGTGACTGACAGCACAGAGAATTCTGATGTCCGGTCTGTCTCTAGGGTCTTGTTGCACATCCTGGCCATGTATACTCGAGTTTTCGCCACTGAATACTCCCTGCTATTCTTTGTTTAGTTCTTCCTTCCTGAGCTCCATCATGTCAGCAGAGCTCTCCAATAGATAATCTGCTGAATTGTCCCATGTTAACTTAACAGCAATGAAGTGTCTGTGCATCAAATACACGCAGGACACTAAGTGCATAAAAATTTCCCCAAGGCCTGGGCATCCTTCCAAGTATCATGTGTAATGATCACACATTCTCAGTAATTTCTTCAGGAGAGGGAATTATGGATAGTTTGAAAAAGGTAAAATTTTGAGAGCTTGTTTAGAGAAAAGTAGCTGAGATTAGTTATGGTCTTGAGATATTCCTTGAGTCATGCCATACAAATACATATATGCCAATTTTAGGTAGTATCTTTTATAAATAAGAATTTGAAAAGTAGCAAGAACACAATCTTTTAATCTTTTATTTGTTGTTTTTTTCATTTTTCGGTTTTTCAAGGTAGGGTCTCACTCTAGCCCAGGCTGACCTGGAATTCCTTATGTAATCTCAGGATGGCCTCGAACTCATGGCAATCCTCCTACGTTTGCCTCCTGAATGCTGTGATTAAAGGCATGCACCACCATGCCCAGCTCTTTTAATCTTTAATCATTACTACTTGTTTCTGGATTATAATGGGTATGAAAAACAAGATTTTTTTGGCAAGTAACAGAAGCCACACATTAATAGATGCTTTTTTTTTTTTTTTTTTGGTTTTGCGAGGTGGGGTCTCACTCTGGTCCAGGCTGACCTGGATTTAACTATGTAATCTCAGGGTGGCCTCGAACTCTCGGCGATCTTCCTACCTCTGCCTCCCGAGTGCTGGGATTAAAGGCGTGTGCCACCACACCCGACAATAGATGCTTTTTAATCCTACAGATTGATCCTTATTTTTTAATTTGATGATGTCACATAGAAATATTTTTTCTCTGTTTTATTCAAGAACATCATGACCTCAAATATGTAAATTGTTCATCTTAATTCTAAGAATAGCAACACACCCACACATACCCAACTGAAAGGAAATTTAAAGGCTAATATGAGATATGCTTTAGAATTTCAAGATGGCAATAAATCTTTCTATTTCAATTTGGCTGCAACTAAGAGGCAAAAATGTGTATAATTCATTTTCTTTTGAGAAACTTTCCTCATTTATCATTTAAAATTATGCCTTCATAAATTCAAAATTTGACAATTTCAGAGATAATGTATTTACTTATTGCCCTTAAACTAACTCAATATAGACACTGACATACAGGTCTTCTGTTGGAGAACATTAATTCTGTTGATTAACTATATTAATGGATACTTGCAATCATTGCTAAAGGCAATGGCAAACATTCCTTCTTGACTGCAGCATCTGGACTTATTAAATGACAATTTATTCACCTCCAGTCATGGCGAAGAGCATGACCTGAGAGGAATGTCTGCTTTTTTCTTCCTTTGACTTCAGAATCATTATTCTACTAAGCATCTCAGTAAAACTTGTACAATAAACACAAGAGCAATGAAAGTATTCTTCAGAGAGTAATTACCTGATCTCTGATAACCTTTGTTATTTGCTAAAACACAAAATGAATATGAAATTTGCATGCTTTCTTTTTCATTTTTTAATTAAAAAATTTTACATGTATGCAAAGAACTGGATTTCATATGGCATTTTATTTTTGTTGTTCCCTTTTCCCCCTCTTCTCTCTTATCCCCCTCTTGTTTTAAGCCATCTCTTTACACAAATAGCCTTTTCTTCTGTTTTTATGTCACATGTATCTTTTTGCCACCTCCCTTTCCCAAAACCCCTTGCTTGCATCCTCTTGTTTCCTTCTTTTGGTTTCATATCCTCCTTCATACCCTTGTAGTTACACACATACAAGCACTAAAAATCTGTATCTACAAAAAGAACATGCAATTTTTTTTCTTTTAAGTCTAGGTCACTTATTTTTTAAATAAAAATACAAAATTTTTATGAATGAAGCTACTGGATTGTGTTATTTCACTTAAATGCTTGTTTTCCTTTTTAGAGAGAGACACACAGAGATGATAAAGAGAGAGAGAGAGAAAGAGAATTGGTGCACCAGGGCCTCAGCCACTACAATCAAACTCCAGAAACTTGTGCCACCTAGTAGGCATGTATGACCTTCAGCTTGCCTCACCTTTGTGTGTCTGGCTTAGTGGGATCTGGAGAGTTGAACATGGGTCCTTAGGCTTCTCAGGCAAGTGCCTTAACTCCTAAGTCATCTCTCTAGCCCCCATACTTTTTAAATCTACTATTTAGTTAAAAGAAAGAATGAGACAGAATCAGATAAATTTCAGTTACTTGTGTTTTATTTTTACTTCCCTTCAATTTTTACTTGTAGATTATAGCTTAATTTGGTACCTGTAATGGATGTTGTAGTTTGCTATCAAGATTCTTCTTCCATAAATAAGAAATGTGAGTTTTATTATCTGGTGACTCTCAGTTGAATCCTCTCTGGAACATTTCCTCAGGCAAAGGTATCCACCTTGCCCACAGTAAACATCCTTCCACCAAGGCCAGCATATATCCAATGACAGCTTGGTTTATCCAGGTAGGGGATATAATAATCTAACCCCTTTTTGTAAGAGTAAGATGACTCTGAGGGGCCATCTCAACCTCAAAGTATTTATGTAATTGGAAGTCTTTGTCATGTGTCAACAAATTGAAATTTTCCCTCTGCCCACAAACTTCCCTAATAAGATTCCTGAGTGCAAACATCTTTTATGGGGAGACATCAAGATATTAGTTTGAAAACCACAGTCACTTTTTGATACCTTAGACTAGCATCCCAAAGGGGAAAAAATTATGTTATAAAATAGAGTGAGATTTCTAAGATCATAAAATCTTCCTTCTCCAAAGAAGACATAGCTATAGAATCCAAAGCTTCCAGGAAATAAATGGTTGTACCACAGGCAAGAGTATTGAAAAAGCTTTGGATGGGAAGCAGATGCTTGCTAATTCCTTCTACCAAGTAGTGTAAGACTTCTAGCTGAGGCTTCTTCATGAGACTGGACTGTGTGTTTGCTCTAGCTTTACCAAGTCCATGAGTTGGATATTTTCCAAGCTTTTGGGTGAACTGATACTTATAAAGCAGGCATAGGTCAGCACACACAAAGACAAATCCAGATTCAAACTAGCTCAATTTCTATTTCAATTTCTATTCTTTAAATATATATATTTACTTATTTGTGTGCATGTGTGTGTGTGTGTGTGTGTATACGTGTATAAGTGCACCAGGGTCTCTTGCCATTGCAAACAAATGTTAGAAACATATGCCACTTTGTTTTTTGAGGAAAGCCCAAAAAATTTGCCTTTTTTTATGCAAGAGAGAGCAAAGGCAAGTGAAAGAGAGATAGAACTGGCACACCAGGGCCTCCAACCACTGTAATTGAACTCCAGACACATGTACCACCTTGTGTGTATGTATAGGCTTGTGTGCTTGTGTCACTGTGTGTCTGGCTTATGTGCAACCTAGAAAGTTGAACATGGGTCCTTAGGCCTGCAGGCAAGCATCTTAACCAGTAAGCCATCTCTCCAGCCCACATGTGCCAATTTTTGTGACTGGCTTATGTGGGTAAATAAAATCAAGCTGGTAGGCTTTGCAAGCAAATGCCTTTAACTGCTGAGCCATTTTCATAGACCCTCAATTTAAATTTCACTGGGTTATGGTAATTTATCCTTACCTGAACTGCCTACCAAAAACAAAATTTCTCTTTCATTTTTCAATTAAAAATTTACTGGACTATAGGAAACAAACATAAATGACTAATAAGTCAAAGAAAAGGATAGTGAAAATATTTCTAGGACTCTCAGATATCAGAATTAGCAAATACACATGTTGTGGGTTCCCTGATGCACTCATCTTGAAAAAAATCTCTAATGTTTTGATGATGAGGGCAAAGATAATACACCTGATAATTCATGCTAATGTATGATTTACCAGGAAAATTATGAATTATGAAACATTCTTTCACATCCTTGAGTCATTTGTTTAAGTTTTGATAGTGCTTGTAAGCAAACAAGTGTATAACCTCAAAGTGATGATGAAATTTCAGATTACCAAGAGAATTTTGATAAATTGGTACTAAGAAAAGGCAATATTATAGAGGAAGAAAATGTTTCTTGGTGATTTTTTTACAGTGTTATGTGGGCAGCTACCCAGCCTTACCACATGGATGAGGCATTATTATCACGTGGGATTCATCACTGGCCAGTGCTCCTTGATCTGCATACCTTAGCAGCTGTCGGCTTTGAGAACCGATTCTATATTTCACACAGGTATATTGTTTATGAACACTGATGAGAGATGATATGCCTTCACGGAGACAGCTGTAAATCCATTAGTTCTCAATGCCACCAGGACCTGGCTGCTAGCATAAGGAATGCAGATTACTTTGTTGGTGGAGTTTGGATGATGACAAACTTTGATTAAAGAGGGCAGAGATCTGCAAAGATGAAAAGCACAGGAATCTGGCTTGGCTTTTAGAGAAAGAAAACCTGACATAAAATACTATTTCTAGGTGCAGTGAAGGAAGATAAGAGACTTTCTCATTTCTTCATAAGTCATAGCGTCAAAGTATAGAAGAAAGTCAGAAGGAAAATAAGAAATTCAGTTTGAAGAATGAATAGTTGGGCCCAATAGAACTATTGTTCTGTCACTGTTGACGTTACAAATACCCATCTTTCAGTGTTTATAAAATCCAGTTAGACCTGAAACAAAATACACCAGAATCTAGCAGAAAGCTATTTCAAAAAAAAAATTGAATAATGTACTTCAATCACTTTTAACTGTAGGCTTTGCAAATTGCTCTGCCATCAAACCACCCAGAGTGTTCCCAACCTCATTTGACCTGAGATGGAAGTTGATTTCTTTCAGAGTCATTTTCAATGGATAAAAAAAATGTGGTAAAATGCTTTTCAAAGGAAGTTTAATTTAGATAAATGTAGAAATTAAGCTTCATTGTGGCTTCCAGAGGATGTTATCTTCAGAATAGATCTAATACTTTGGGTTGCTTGACTTAAGCACTTAAAGTAAATACTGTATTTACTCCACCACATTTCATTTGGAGGAATGCTCAGCATTTTAAAGACTTGACTTAAAGTAAGGCCCTACCCTAAGACTTGGCAGATAGTGTGGAAGCCCCAGGGTAGGCACAAGATGCCTGTATAACATAGTAGCCCAGGTATGATGCATAGAACCAATCTAATCTGCTGTTATCCAGTACCGTATGGAAATGTTTCAATGTTTTATTTATTTTTTTTCTGAGAGCCAGAGAATAGGAAAGGTAGTGAAAAGTCACTAGAATGGATATGCAGTGATCGTAAAAGAAAGAAACTAGAATGATAAAGAAGGGAAGAGAAGCAATGAAGACACAACTGCCCAGAAGCCAACTTGACAACAACATCAGCAATTCATTTCATGGCTATAATGCTGTCATAAGTAAAGTCAAGACAATATATTTAACTGTTAGTTATTTATTCATTTGACAAATGAGCTTTAAGTGCTAGAAAGATAGCAGTAAAGGATAAAAATTCCTATCCACAAGCCTTTGTCTCTTAGTAGATGAATGGTTAAGCATACATTTAAGGGAATATTAATTAGCCCAAAAAGAAAGAAAATTCTTATATGGTTACAAATCTTCAGGACACAATGCTAAGTGAAACAGCCCATAGCAAAAAGACAACTATGGTATAATTTCACTTAAACATGGTACAAAGAGAATGAAAGCAGAATGGTGGTCTATTCCTGGAGAAAGAGGAGACTAGAGAGTTATTAAGGAGTATAGATAGATTTCATTTTTTAGGGTAAAAGAAATTGGCAGATGGTGATAGTTACATAAAAATATTAATGTACTTAAAATGATTAAGATGATCAAATTAAATGATTAGAAGTCTAAAGTTCTTCATAATGTCTTCAGTGGTAGGGTGATAAGAAAACATTTGCCAGTTTCCTCAAGTCCCTTTCCATATCTGTGTTTATGCCAGCAAGGTGAGATGCATCATGGGCCCCAAGTAGTTTCAATATAGTAACTTGTTACAAGAGAAATGAACCATATGACCATAGTATCCTATTGCAACAATCACTGTCAAGCTCATTTACTCAACTGGATGGGAAGAGAACAGAAGCTGGGAATTCACTTAATCCCAAATGACCAGTGATTTCATCAACCATGATGATATAATGGAACAGCCACAAAACCCTTACATTAAAAACCCCTAGGGCTGGAGAGATGGATTAGTGGTCAAGGCACTTGCCTGCAAAGGCTAAGGACCCACGTTTGACTCTCCAGATCCCACATAAACCAGACACACAAAGGTGAGGCAAGCACAAGATTGTACATGCCCAGTAGGGGGTGTAAGCATCTGGAGTTTGATTGCAGTGGCTGAGGCCCTGGCACGTCAATTCTGTCTTGCATGTGCTAAAATAAAAAAAAATTAAATTAAAAATTAAAGTAAAAAATATCCTAAATGAGAGGGTTCAGACAGTTCCTGAGTTGGGTACCACATTATGATGGTGGGAAGACACAGGAGCTATGCACCCTTCTGGCTGACCTCATTTTTGTATTTCTCCTGTTTGTTTTCCCTGATTTGAATCCCTTTCTGAGTTCTATGAGTGATTCGGTCAAATTGATCAGCTTCAGGCAGAGATTGTGGGAATCCTTAGTTATACATGGTTGAACAGAAGTACACGTGATAATCCAGGACTTTCAACTACTGTCTGAAGTCTCTGTGTGTGTGTGTGTTCGTGAGTATGTATGTGTGGTGTGTGTGTTTGTGTGTCATGGTGCCTGTGTGGAGGTCAGAGGATAACTCTGGGTGTCTCTCTGAACCTCCCACCTTGTTTAAGCCAGGGTCTCTTGATCTCATTGTTGGTCATTGCCAGATTAGCAGGCCTGTAAGCTTCTTGGAAAGCCTCTCTCCTGTCTCTACTTCCCTTTCTCACTTTCGGTGTGCTGGGATTGACATAGCGTAGTTCTGAGGACCCAAACTCAGGCGCTCATGTGGGTGGAGTGAGAGCTTTATGCTGTGAGTCACTTGCTTACCCCATGTTTGAAGCCTTATAGTACTGAACCTGTAACCTGTGGGGTCTGTACACCTCCAGAAAGTCAGTGTCAACATCAGTCCGAGTTGTAGGCATCCAATTGGTGTTTGCACGATGTTGGAGAATTAGTAGACAGAACTAAAAGACTCTATTGCTGAAGACACCACAAACTGCCTGACACAGAACATTAAGAGATCATGCTGGAATTTGGAAGGAAGCCAGCTCCCTGATGACTAGCTCTTATAGTGGTAAAAAGTGCTACGTGAGCTGCCAGGGGTACCACCAATATTGTGAACAAGCAGGGTATCTTGCTAGTTATGAAATCAAGCAACTGGAAAAAATGTACACACCTGTGCCATAGTGGCCCTCAGCCTATATGGGAAATCAGTTGCCCCCTGATTACTTTAGAGACTCACTCAGTGGGAAGGAGCTCATAGCTGGTGCTGGGAACCAGGTCAGAATCCTATGAAGAAAAGGGTCATGGACTCCAGTGAGGAGATCCCACTAGTCTTCAGCTAAGAGAGAGGCAGCACCCATCGAAATCTCTCTTAATTAACTATACTTCTCCACTTTAACCCGTGTTGCTCTCACACTCCATTGGAGAACCTTTTACAGAAGACAGTGAAAACCAGGGAGAACCAAAGTCCATTAACATGACAAGGAAAGATGGCTGACTATGATGAGATGAGCCTCCTCTTGCACATCAGCCAGGGTCCAGGTGACATCACAGAGGTATTGCTGAGTTAAGCATGAGCCCTGCTCTCACTTGAGCCTGACAACCCATGCCAGGGAGATAGTGATAGACACTGAGGACACTCAAAACATATCAAAGCAGAAATCCAGAAGTTGCTGAGAGCTTAACACTAAAGTGAACTTATCACCCACCCACCAAGGCTCAGAGAACATTGTGGAAGAGGGGGCAGAAAGACTGTAAGAGCCCCAGAGTGGGAGAAGTGTCCACAGGCATTGCCCCATCCCCCATAATGACTGACTGCTGCTCTCATAACTCATCACCCATAGCCACATAGTGAAGACCAGTAGTCCTACTGAGGAGGGCCCTTAGTAGAATGGGGGTTGGAAGGAGCAGAATGAGGGCCAGCACATGATTTGTTAGAAACAGCAAAGTTTCCAGTTAATATCAGAAGTGTTGTGAATAAAAACAAATTCAGGTAGACTATGAAAAAAAAAAAAAAAACCCACGAAGCAAGGGGAATTCAAACTGCTAATGTTTACCACTAGACAAATGACCAGTGCTTCCTTCTTTATTCTACTGAGAGGGGAGAGAGAAACTCATGCATACTGGTTTCCTCGTCTTGGGAAGTTCCCCTGTAAGTGCCTGTAAACGTTAAGACTCACCTCTGTGGTCTCAGAAGCCCCGCCCCTGAGCAGTGTCACTCCTTACTGTGGAGCTGTTCTCATGGGCTTCCCTTTTGACAATCGAGGATTGTATGCGTGGATCACCCACTCAGATCATCTGAACACTTGAAGTGATGGTTCCTGAACCTGTGAGAGTTGGGGCTCTGGGACTAGGACTGGGGAGTCTGTCTGTGCCACGCTCTTCACATGCCTGAGAAGTATGAGCTCTTGAAGGAACCCCATGCTTGTGTCAAATGACACTGGGTTTAGGCTTTATGATCTTGGTTTGGCCTAATGCATGGATGTTACATGTATGTATATTCTGTTATGTCTGTACCTCTAGGAAACCAATCCCAAATCACATCAGCTCTCTTAAATTTAACCCTGTATTTTGATCAATAGCCCCTCAATTCCCAACCCCAACCCCCAGCATCTGTCAACCAAAATTCTATTCTCTACTTCTGTGAAATAGATTTAGATTAAACATAAGTAAAATTATGTGGTATTTGTCATTCTGTATCTGAATCCTCCAGATCAACTCATGTTGTTGCAAATGGCAAGGATTCCTTCTTTTATGGCTGAACAGTGTTCCATTGTGTTATGTGCCATGACTTATTTGTTCAATCATCAATGAGTGAACCCTTGGATTGAGCCACATCTTGCTATTGTGAATAGGCTGCAGTGAACATGGAGATTCATTTTTAAATATTTATTTTATTTATGAGAAAGAGAGAGAAGAGAGAGAGAGAGAGAGAATGGGTGAGCCAGGACCTCCAGGTATTGCAAATGAACTCCAGATGCATGCACCACCTTGTTTATCTGGCTTACATGGATCCTAGGAAATCAAACATGGGTCCTTTGGCTTTGCAGGCCAAGTGCCTTAACCACTAAGCCATCTTTCCAGCCTGAGATTAATTTTTGAAGTAATATAATATTTCTCTCTATGAAGGATACATTGTAGGCACTCACCTTTCTATCTTCATTCCTGTTTTTCTTTTATACTATTCCCCATTAGTAATAGCTATTTGTTTTGTGTGTGTGTGTGTGTGTGTGTGTGTGTGTGTATAGCACTTGGTGGCAGGTGCACTGAGTGAACTGAAAGTATTATTGGTATAGTACTTAGAACTAAACTATGTGTCTCCTGATACAAAGATGAGCATGTAGATAATGAAACTCAGGAATATAAAGAGAATGATTCATCTGAAGTGAAAGCCCAGGTGTCCTCTATCCCGAGTCTGTCTGAACACTGTGCAATTCTGTCTGTACTTACAGAAAGAATGTGGTAGGTAGTGGGCAAGGGAGTTTCTTACATAGCTTTAGTGCTGATATAATTTAGTATTGGTACAAATGAGGAAAGTAAGAGATGGATAGAGAAATGTACCTCTGCCTGGATAATGCAGGAAGGATGGGCTCTTTTTCCGTAATCACAACGCTCTGCTTTCAGGAGTTCAATGTGCTACCCATTGCCCAACAGAGCACCTAACGCTCTGCCTTTACAAGTCCTCATTCGGCATACAACCAGACAGGGAATTTTCTGAAGAAAACATGTTTGGTACTTGGGGTTACTCTGTGAATTCATTATTTTTGTCATTGTTGCGATATATACCTAACAACTTAGAGGAATGATTTATTTTGGCTCAAAGTTTCAAAGGGCTCATTCCATGGTTGTTTGATTCCATGGCCTTGAATAGAAAAGAATCATGGTGGTAGGACCACATGATAAAGGAGCTTTTCACCTCCTGGTGACAGGAAGTCAAGAGATAGGAAGGAGCCAGTGACAAGAGAACCACAAACACTTTCACGCAGTGAACCACTTCTTTGAGCTGTGTTCCACCTGTCCAAGTTTCCAGGCTCTCCCAAAATAATGCCATCAGCTGGAAACCAAGTCTCTAACGTGTGAGCCTTATAACACTCCTTTGATATTTAGCAGAGGTGGATGCTACATTCATATGTGGACTCCATCAATATTGACTAGGTGACAGAAGTCACAGGGAAGTGGTCCTAGTCCCATGGTTACTGCTTACTGCTTCTTCCAGTCCAGCCTCTTAGTAGCCTACAATGAGTAATAGGCATGACTCACCTTCCAAGAAAATTTTACCAAGGTCAAGATAACATTAAATTAGTTATTGATGCAGGAAATAGGGTCTAGGGGGATTATATCTCATAAAAATACAGGAGATTGCAAATTGGATGGACCCCAAATTTTGGATTATTAGCATAGAATTGAAAAACATGGACTTCAAGAAGGGTAAATCATGAATTATGAGGTTTATTTTATGGAGAATTAAGATCAAGGGGGAAGGCTAACTTAAAAGCTAAAACCAGAATGGAATTCTCCCCGTGCTTGGCGAGAAAAGGGTAGGGGAGATGAAAAGAATCTGCTTCAGAGAACTATCCTGGGTAAAATCCTCTGGAGAAGGCACACAGAGAAGGCACACATACCTAAGCATGCATGTACACAGAAGGCAAACATGAGAGCCCCAGCCATAAAATCCCCTTTCCTTTCATTCACATAGGGGGTCTGAGAAGACCAAGAGAATTAAAGGACTTGGAGCTTAAAGCAAGATCCCACATACAGTAAGACAAGAAAACACCCAGAAACAAAATACCCGTAGAAAGAAAGTTGGAAAATATCCAAGCAAAAGGGAAAAAAATCCTGGCTGGGAAGGGGGAGAGCTTAACTAACAGGGTTCAGGAAACAAAGCACAGGAGTGTGAAGAAGAATGCTGAGAGAGGTTTACAAATATGGTTAGGCAAAAAAGCCCACAGAACAAGGCACATGTGGAAAGCAAGCAGAAAAATGTCCCAGCAGAAAAGAAATTTCTTCCCCCTTTCCAGAATGAGAAGAGGTTACTAAAACAAGGACCAGGAGAGTCAGGAATCTGGAAAATGTGGGCCCTAAGAAGGGATTTACACACACAGTTAGGCTCCTTCATATGGATTAAACATCCAATGAGGATGAGCTTCGTCATGGGGCTCAGGTGTATAAGGAGACATCTGATTGGTTGGTGGACTCAAGAGACTGACACAGCAGGGGGCCAGCACAGCATGGTATGCTAAACTAAGAAGCAGGGAGCTGTTTTTGGGGAATGTTGCTTATTGCCATCTCGGAAGAGACTGGGTCAGACGTGGGTTCTAGTTCTGCCATTGCAGGCAAGATGGCATCCGTGTGTTCCTTGGGTCTTTGTTCTTGGCTGACTACTTGTAAAAAAGTTATCTTTCTCCTCTTCCTCTTTCATTAACACATGTTACTGCTTCTAGGTGTTACCATCCCTGTCCTTGTACAAAGATTTCTAATCTAAGGGTACTTTAAAAATAAATTTTCAATAAAGATCCAGTCCTTCAAGCAGGACTGTAAACTGCTCAAGGCTGTCATTTATCTAGGTAATTTTATCTAGGCTGAAATTACTAGTGAATATTTTGTCTTCTGGGATGACGTACGAATAGTCTCCCATTCTCTTAAAATTTCTCGTCAAGTAACTTGGAGGTGTTAAATCTATACAAAGATCCATCAAACTTCTATTTTACCTGATATATGCATTAGTTTTTATTCTTTAAAATTATTTTCTAAATATTTGAACTTACATTTTGCCATATTATGGGGGAAAAATAACTCAGTTAAAATCTGACAAGTTCTCTTTGATGTGCTAAGAAATTTTACTCAGCCAAAAGCCAAGAATTTGCATAATATAAGTACAATTAATTAACTTTTTCAAGGATACAGATGAAGCAAACTTCAGTGTTGCCCAGTCAGTATTGTGGGGAACTGTTTATCTGATCTCTTAGACTTAGAGCTGAAGGGTGGTACATTCATGAGTCATCAAAGATTACCTCAGAGTAATGTGAAAAATAGACTTCATGGGCTAAGATGTGTACAAAACAGACTGCCAGAGAGCAAGGGCCATAACATCTTCTCTTCAATAAAATATTGTTTGGCTTAAAACTATTTTATTTACTTATGAGAGAGAGAGAGAGAGAGATGCAGAGAGAGAGAGAAGGGGTACATCAGGGCCACTATCAAACAACCTCCAGTCGCATGAACCACTATGTGTAGCTGGCCTATAAGGGTACTGGGGAATTGAACCTGGGTCCTTAGGCTTTGTAGGCAAGTGCCTTAACTACTAAGCCATCTCTCCAGCCTGGCATACAGTAAATCTTAAGGAATGTAGAAGAGGAAAAGAATAAAATGTCCCAATGGACATGGAACTGACAAAATTTAGATATAGGGATGTTTATATTTTTCAGTTAAAAGGGTCTACAGCAAACAATTACATTCCAGTTGTAATGAACACCCCTGATCTGTATATACTATTTCCTTTATCACACAGTTGTTATTTTTACAGAAGATTTAGGTTCAGAGCAAAGTTGACTGGCATGAGCTGGTATGCCTCAGTTTCCAGTTATGTCCTGATTAACCCTTTGTAGGTTGAGAATTCATTGAACCTGTCTGACCTAGTGAATATCACAGCTTAATTTACATACACTATGGTGTGTTGTGTCTTCATCCTCACCATCATGTGGCTGACTGTGAACTGTGACTAACTACCTCTCCCAAACACCACAGAAAGATCAGAATTCAAAATTCTAACTCCAGGGGCTGGAGAGACAGCTTAGCAGTTAAGGCGCTTGCCTGCAAAGCCAAAGGACCCAGGTTTGATTCCCAGGACCCATGTGAGTCTGATGCACAAGGTGGCGCATGTGTCTGGAGTTCATTTGCAATGGCTGGAGGCCCTGATGTGCCCATTTTCTGTCTGTCTTTCTCTCTCTCTCAAATAAATAAATTAAAGATTTTAAAAAATGTAAGGGCAGTTTGTTTGAATTGTTGTGTTAGTCACTTTTCTTCTTGCTGTGACAAAACACCTGAAAAGGCACCTTCAAGAAAGAAGGGTTTATTTTGGTTCATGGTTTCAGGGGCAAGGAAGGTATTGACAGCAGCAGAGTAAATGGCTGGTCTTATTCTGACCACAATCAGTGTGTGTGTGTGTGTGTGTGTGAGAGAGAGAGAGAGAGAGAGAGAGAGGGAGGGAGGGAGGGAGGGGGACAAGAGAGAGGCATGCTGGTGCTCATCTCACTTTCTGCTTCTTTCCTTTTCATTCAGCCTAGGAACCCAGCTTGTGGGATGGTGTCACCCACATTCTAGATGGATCTTCCATTCCTAAATAAACCTCTCTGGAAATATCTTCCTTCAAAGATATCCTCAGAGCTTTGACTTCTGAGTGATCCCAAACCAAGTGAAATTAACAATGAATATTGACTATCATAAATGCCTGCCACTTGTGTACCATACAAAATTATGTAATCAAACCAGCCATCAAAAGTCAAGGACCAGCTGGGCAAGGTTGCATATGCCTTTAACCCCAGAACTCAGTAGGATGCCATGATATCAAGGTCAGCCTGGAACTACAGAGTGAGTTTCAGGTCTGCCTGGGCTACAGTGAGACCCTATCTCAACACCCCCCCCCAACAAAAAAATAGTCAAGGACCATATCACAGATATTTCCCATGTAAAATCTGGGCTCCACATGCATAGCCTCACCTAGTAGGTACATTTTATGTAACTGAGGAAACTGCATAGATGTATCATAATCATTCAAAGTCAATAGCTAACAGAACTGGTAGGAAAAATATATATATATATGAATTTATTAGATTCACCCACAGGATACAGGCTGAGCAGCCGAACAATAGCTCTTTGCAGACTACATCATCAGAGAACGCTGTAATTAGTTGCTTAGTCCTTCAATCTGGATGCCTTAACAGTGTCATTCTGACACTGAAGGGCTGTAGGATTCCTGGAGCGACCTTGGTCTTCTGTCCATATTGGAAGGCTAGGTTGTAATGTCTGAGTTTAGCAAAAGCAAAAACAAAGCAGATAGATGCATGCAGCAACTACAGGTAGCACGGGCAGCCAGGCAAAGGCCCACGGAGATTCTTTACATACAGTCCACCAATGGAAGGGCCACTCACTATGGGGGAGACCTTCCTCCCTCCATCAATCCTTCTTGGAAAAACTCTCACACACCCATCTAAAAGGTGTATCTCTTGCTTGATTTCTATTCGGATCAAATTGACAACAGAACTTAATTGTCACATATATAATGAAATGTATCCACCACTTTAGTATCACACGGAGGTGCTTCATTCTTCTAAGGGTTCTTTATTCACCCCTTTGAAAATTGGTTTCAAATGCCATCCTCCACTAAAAGATCATGAATCCCATGCTGATTCAATAAATGAATACCAATTCAAGATTTTTTCCCCAAAATAAAAGAAATAATTGAACTTTCATATTGAATGAAGCATTGTTCACCATTGCCAAAAGCTGGAATTAGCCATGAATCATTAATAAAGAAAATGTAATATATGTGTATATATAATGGAATGATAATTACAAAAAGAATGAAATTTTGACAATAATGTGTGGAATTGGAGGAAAATATGTTAAGTGAAATAAAGAAGACACAAGAAGATAAGCATTACATATTTTCACTTACATATGGAAGCTAAAAAGTACACGCACACAATAGTGAGTGGAATAGTGATTGCTAGAGTTTGGGAAGAAGGGAGGAGAAAGTATATGCTGAATGGCTAGTTAACAGTTACATAGATTGAGCATATCTAATATTCTTATAACACAATAGAACAACTGTAACTGATAGAGACTTATCAAATGTATGATATTTTTATTTGTTTGTGAGCGCGCACGCACACACACACACACACACACACACACACACACACACACACACATATAGAGAGAGAGAGAGAGAAGAGGAGAGGAGAGGAAAAAGTAGAGTATGGGAGCACCAGGGCTTATTGCCACTGCAAACAAATTGCATCCACATGCACCACCCTGTGCATCTATCAGGCCTTATATGGGTGCTAGGGAATTGAACCTAGGCTGGTAGGCTTTCAGATAAGCACTTTTAACCATCGAGCCATCTCCCCAGCCTTCATTATATTTTTCAAAGTAGCTAGTAGGGAAGATAAATGTTCAAGTAATAGATATGCCAAGCTACCCTGATCTGATCCCAAACACTTCATATGTGTATTGAAATGCCATACCATATTCCATAAACATGCACAATTATTGTGTTAGTTAAAAAAACGCAAAGTTCAAAAAGAGATAAATCCAAACCTAAGATATTAACATATTTATTATGGATACGAATGGAAGAAATATACTTTCTTTTCACATATTGAATTTAAAAGATACATACGGGCTGGAGAGATGGATTAGCGGTTAAGTTGCCTGCCTGCTAAGCCTAAGAATCCGGTTCCAATCTCCAGGTCCCACCAGATGCAAAGTGATGCAAGGGCGCAATGCTGCACTTGACCACAAGGGGGCGCACACATCTGAATTTCATTCACAGCAGCTGAGAGACTTCTGGCGCGCCCATTCTTTATCTGTCTCCCTCTCCCTCTCTCTCTCTGTCTGTCTCTCTCTGTGTCTCTCTCCAAAAAAAATTTAAAAAAAAAACTTAAAAGATACATACATTTAAAGCAGAATGATTCAATATATTAGTCTGCTTTTTTGCTGCTATAAGAAATTCTTAGGCAATCAATTAATAGAGAGAAAAGTTTTATTCTGACTCATAATTTTAGAAGTTTAGGTCCATTCTCTGTTTTCTCCATTGCTCTGAGCCTGCAGCATTGCATCATGGCAGAAGTATGTGGCAGAGGAAAAGCCCTCCCTCCTTAGTTAGTCAGCGAATGAAGGAGATGAAGGGAAAGTAGCTGGACTCTCACTCACAATTGTCCGAACACTTCCCATAGGCTCTGTGCACTAAAGTTTCTACCACCTATAGTACAATCACTGAGCCTTTGTGGAACATTCTAGATCCAAGATATTATATCCAGTAATGTTATAAAGCAAAAACATAAAAAGATTTTCCTAGTCAGGTGTGTGACATACCCAATAACCCTAGCACTTGGAAGACTGATACAGGAGGATAGCTGAGATTTTTGAGGCCAGCTTGGGCTATATAACTGAGCTCAAAGCTAGCCTGAGTTGCATAATGTAGACCTGCCTCAACATACCCCACCAAAATATTCCTAACCAAATACAACCTGAAATATTTATATGCATATCATTTAAAAGATGTGAAATCAAAGGATTTTTAAAAAAGCATGTTCCTAACCAAATAAAAGTTGGTACACTTACATAAGCATCATTCAAAGAAAACTTCAAGGTAAAAAAGTAGAATCACAGATGAACAAGTTAAAATACTATTTTTAAAACTTATAACTCATTTCAAATATAGATGCATCAAATAACAACACTTCAAAGTATGATGCAAGGGTTAGAAGATCCATAAAAGGAATAGAGAAAACTAAAACACATCAGGTTGTTGATAATTTTTCAGTAATTGATAAATCAAGCATCGACAAAATTCATAACAGATACCCACAATATTTACTCTCTTGATTTTTCATTTATTTGTACTTTAATTAAAAATGTGGATTAAATGTCCTATGCTTAAATGTCACCAAGGTTATTGGTTTTCACAAAATATAACTAATTGTAAGATTCTTTACAAATACATCCTGGCTAGACCTAAAAAGATATACCAATGAGATAATGACATTTCAGACATAATTCTCTTATAATTAAATGGAGTCTGGCATGGTTTACTAACAAATTAACACATGTGGAGGTTACATAACATATACATAGGGTGAACTGCAAAGACAATGAGCTTTTTTTTTCATCCTTTTCAACCGATTTGATAGTCAACTCTAAAGGTCAGTAACTAAAGCCAAAATTGGTCTTAACAAGTCACATTTTGATATGTATTCTGTTCTCAGGTTTTACATCTTTCTGGTTGGCTCTACTCATTTTCATATAGGAGTAGGAACCATCAACGGGTATTTCCCGTCACGTGTTCACATGTGATGCCTAATCTTGTACTGTCCAAGTTTTTACAAAGTGAGACCACAGGGTCAGACAGATGAGATACTTTTGGAAGGAGAAAAGCACACCCTTAGTCATTTTCATGATCTTGTCTCTGTGATTCAAGGATGCTGACTGGAACATATAGCTCTTCCCACTGGGCTTCTAGCCACATGCCTTCCTTTACTGGTCACCCAGATCGTGAACAATTTCCTTAACTTCTTTGAATTTCAATACCTTCACATATAGAACAGAAATCATACTGTCTAATCATTGTATAGCACTGAATATTAAATGAGCCATCATTTTCAGTAAGTTCTAAGTACACATGTTAATATTCTTCTCAGTATCTGACTCCATCCCTCATTTCAGAGATGGATATTTCACTCATTACCCTGCCAAGAGAACGATCAGATGAATGGGTTAAGAATTACAGTCTCCACCTAACAGCATGATGCATACAGCTGCTTCCCCTAAGTCAGACACCAACACTGACTGTCCTTGGTGTCCATGGTGTGGTCATTGTCTGGGTAGCATAGATGCCAAGCAAGGGAGCCTGCATTGTTTTTTCTTTCTATGGCTGGTGCCTTTGCTAGGACAATGTTTTGTGTTTGCTGAGTGCTAAATCACTATTGTTTTCATCAAAATTGTGACCGATGATGATAATAAAACAGTCTCAAGTTTTTGCAGATGATATCAACTCTGTTCAAGCTGTTGGGCTGTTTCTATGCTATTTTCCAGCCTTGTCTAAAACAGATCCCCAAGCTGACCCTTAGCTGACAATGTCTTTCGTAACTCATTTGATTTCAATCATTTTTCCTCTCCAGATTTTAAATGATGAACAAGTCCTACACAGTGTCTTCTCAGGACCGATTTAGTTTAGATTCAGTAGCAGTCTTGCAGGATCATGGAGAGACTGCTAAGTTTAATGCCACAATCATCTCAGCTCCTACTGAGTATTCATTTTATTGTCAGCTGGTGGGAACAGGCAATTGCTGTGGTGTAAGGCTGATTCCCTTCAGTAATGAAGCAAGGCACTGGGACATTTTCATTTCTGAATTCCAAGTGAGTACACATTGTCATTTCAGATGCTGCTCCAAGAGCTATCATTTGCTGGAGTACATCTGGTACCACATTTATTTACAGCATTCTAATTTTTCTTTAAATCTTAGTGAATGTAGGAAGAAACTGAAGTTATTGATTTTGGATATGTAGGGCTCAGCTTTCAAGATGGGACCAAGTTATATTTTCCAAGGGGAAAAATGCCTAATTTATCATCATTTCTAATACTGAAGACAGCATTAGAAAGCATAATTGAAAAGAGATAATGGACAATCAGCCAGAGGGTTTGTTTGATAGCAAAGAAACATCTTAGTCCCAGGGAGAGAAAAATCAAGTTGTAGGAGAGGCAAAGTGCCACCATGCAGTAATAATGGGAAATTGTGCCACTTTTTACTTTGACATTGAAACATCTCTTTTCCTGTACTGGATGAGAGGGTGAGCACGATTTTCTCCCTTTCTTTTGAACAAAGGAAAAGAAAATAGAAGGCTATAGGATAACGATAATTGCTTTACTCAGAGAAAAAGCCATTAGAAAAAGTAAAATTGTAACAATATTGAAAGCCATATTGAACATAGCTAAACAAGTTATTGAAGATATAAACGAGGGCCACAAGTAAGAAATTTAAAAATTCTGAAATTGCCACCAACAGCATACAAAGACAGATAAGAAAGATGAACTTTCCTGAGAAATTCAAGGAAGTGTGTGTGAACCAGAGTTTCATATGCCCTCCCTCAATTTTCCAAAGCTACAGAAAACCCACCTTAACCATTCTGGGAGTATTTCACTCAATTTTTCTTCTTAAAGGGTCTGCAAGAGGAAAGTCTTTATTCAGTAAGATATGATTTAGTCAAAGGACAACAAGAAAGTGTCACTCCACATATTTAATTACATAGGCTATGATAAAAATAAGGGTGAGAGATTGGAATTTAAATGTAAAAACACATTAAATACATATGAATAAATCAACCAAAAAGTAGGATAGGAAAATATAAATATGTAAAATATAATCCATAGACAGAGAAGTTAGAATTATGTAAAATAGACATTATGTTTGAACAAGTGGAAAGATAGTCAATATCCTTAGACAGGATGAAAAAGTATCCTAAAATTCTATCCCAAATTATATGCCTCCAAAAATGAATAATAAAACATAACATATTTAAATTGAAGAAATGTGAAATGGCACATGCATAGACTGACAGTCCAATGGAATATAGTAGGAAATCCTAAATAAGACCAAAATGAATATAATTTTTGCATCTTAAATTACTAGGGCAAAGATAAACTTTTTAATAAATTTTGACAACTAGAGAAATATGGAAAAATAAAATTCTATTTTTCACATTATATACAATAATATTATACACAATAATAGCTCCTATATGAAGCAGAGATCAAAATACTATAAAAATAATAACATGTCTAAATTAGACATATAAAATACATAAGTAAATTCCTGTATACATTGAAAATGAAAAAAAAATGTTCCAACTACAATTTGTTAAGAAAAAAAATTTTCAATTTGACAGTCCTTAGTTTGTAAGGCAAAGAAAAAAATGACAATAAAGGAAAAATAAACTTAGAGAGGAAAGGGAAGGATTTGCTATTGCACTCAAGTTAGTTTTTTCTCTTCCTACTTTAAGGTTAAATGTTTTTTAATAAAGAAATCAGACAGAATTACTTATAAAGTCTCTTAATCTCAACACTGTGTGATGCTCATATGTTTTGCTTACTTAAATAAAAGAAAGTAAATCATGTTTGGTTCTATAGTTTGGATCTTGACTGACCTCCAAAGGCCCATTGTTTAAAGATATTATCCCCAAATTGATGTTATTAAATGGTGCTGGGAACTTTAAGAGGTAACACTTAACAAGAGGTCTTTCCTTCATTGAGGGTGTGCCCTCAGAGGAGAATAATATAGCTCTTTTGGGACCCTGGTTACTCTGCAGTTGCTTTCTGGCCTTCTGTCTTTCAGTGCATTCTTTCTCTCCCACACAGGCTTACAATACTGAGGTTCCATCTGCTGAGTGATATCCTCACCAGAGCCAAGCTTTTGCTAGCCAATGCCATGCCTTTGACCCCTCCTGGACAAAACAAAAGAAACTTATTTTTAATAGTTATTTATTTATTGAGAGAGAAAAAGAGAGAATAGGCATGCCAGGGCCTCTAGGTGTTGCAAATGAACTCCAGATGCATGCATCGCTTTGTGCGTTGGCTTTACGTGAGTACTGAGGAATCAAGCCCGAATTGTTTGGTTTTGCAGACAAGTGCCTTAACCACTGAGCTATCTCTCCAGCCTAAAACCTCTTTTATTTTTAAGTAAAGTTACTCATCATCTTGTATCTCATTGTGATTTTAGAAAAATTGCTAATGCATATAAATAATTTAAAGATTACATGTTTATTTTGTCTTATTTTGTAGAAACTCATATGTACATAAAGGGGGAAGCAAATACTTGTCTTTTCAGTTAAAAGTAACCACAAATGGCATTTTAGAAGGATACTTCTACTTATTGCCAATTTTTAAAAATATAGTGTATTTACTTTAAGAATCCTATCTAAAAAATAGGAAGGAAACTTTCAAAGCAAGTCTGCTGAGTTTCCTTCCTTCTCAGGAATGCCTGAGGTAAGATTGCCCTGAATCCTTGCAAACACTGCCTGAGGAGGGCCTAAAGCATGCTTACAGAAAAGAATCCATGACTTCTCTAGTTTGGTTGTTCTAAGTAATCTGAAATTTATATATTTTATTTTGCCACCATTATAAAGAATAGGATTTAGTTATGCAACCATAACAGTCCAATGTGATTAATTAAGCATTTAATGGTTTACACAATATCACAAACTCAGTGTGATTTCTCTGTGTTAGCCTGATGGGCATTTGATTGCAAGAGATAATTCTGAACCCAAATGGACCCAGGTATAGAAAGGAGTATTCTGAAAACTGCACCTGCTATTTAGGGTTTATAGATATTAATTCTACTAGTGTTACTATTGTATCTTTGCTAATCATTAATAAAGCTGAAAATGAGGAAGACAATTATTTCATGCGAGTCTGATTCAGACGTAAGCATTTTTGTATGTATATATGACTGTTGTGTGTACATATGTATATGCATATTTGTGTGGAGGCACAGCTGTATGTGCATGTATGTAGCAGCCAGAGCCTTACATCATATGTCTTCTTTGATTGCATTTTACTTTATGTACTGAGGCAAGGTCTCTCACTTGAATCTACAGCTCACTGATTGGCCAGTCTAGCTAGCTAGCTTGATCCAGGAATTCCTGACTCTCTTAATTGCTTGGATGGGATCCAAGCTATGACCCTGGCATTTGAGCAGGAAGCACTTTATTCACTGGGCCATATCCCAGCCCTAGACCTATCCTATGCATTTCTACAAAGTGATCAATTCTATATATTTACCTGTTTTCTTTTAGAAAGGATGCTGACACATTCTGTACATAATTAATTCCCACAACAACTTCCACAACACATTAAGAGCCAACAAAGTGAGAACAAGTGTTTTTTTTTTTTTTTTTTTTCTAGGAAGCTAAAAATTCTGTGGATGAAATCTGTGGCTTCTTGAGGGTTGGGCTCCATTTTAGGATAGACCGTCAAAAACCAACAGCAATGAGTCACTGATATGACATGCTCTATAGACTCAGATCTTAAAGATTTAGATCAAGAGCTCTCTAGGGATCTTGGGTGATACAGCTATCTGGAGAATACCTGCAGAGTAAACTTTTCTTTTTGTTTGTTTTTTTGAGGTAGAGTCTCGTTCTAGCTCAGGCTGACCTGTAATTCACTATATAGTCTCAGGGAAGCTTCCAACTCAGGGCAATCCTCCTAATCTTCCTCCTGAGTGCTGGGATTAAAGGTATGTGCCACCATGCCCAGCTTCAGAGTAAACATTTTTAAATTAAAAATAAAATGGTTGTTAGTTTTATAAACATTTTGCAATATTAAAATTGACACTGTTATAATATTCTATAATCTCTGCTCTTTGTGAAGGTTGGGGTCTTTGATAATTGTTTGTTTTAACATAGGCCCTTGCTATACAGCCCAGCCTGGCTTAGAACTTTCTATGTAGCCAAGGCTGGCCTCAAATTTGAATCCTCCTACTTCAGCCTCACCTGTGCTGGGATTGCAGATGTGTGCCACCTTACCCAGCTTGGGACTGATGTCTTGATATAATATAGTATTTGGATGATCGGTTAGTTATTTGTCCCTTATTATTGTAAGAAAATATCAATTGGAGATGCACTCAAAAAAGTTAAAGTCATTCATTTATATATTCTACTTGATTGTAAAACTGGCTTTTGTAGATTTTTTTGTATTTATAACTTATATACATAATCTTTTATTATTCTCTGATTCTTTTTAACATAAAGAAAATGTTTTTCTGGCTCAGTAAAATAAGTGAGATCTCCTGTGATGCTTAATTTCTATTTTCAACTTGATCAAATCAAGAATTAAGCAAGAGACACACCTCTTGGACAAGTCTGTTAGGGGATTTCCAGGAAGAATTAACTGCGAGAGGAAGACCTCCCAGAGTGGGCAGCTCTTGAGATGGCAGCTTATTAATTAACAGATCCCAGAAAAAAAATGTGATGCCTTTTTGCTTGGCTGTTCTTGCTACTTATTAGTAAGTATATCCACAGTATTGGTAGCTTCTTCAGCCTTCCAACATGGAATAAACACCAATGGCTCCCCAGGAATCTTCCAGACCTTCAAATACTGAGTTCTCAGACTATCTAGCCTATAGATAGCCATTGTTGGACAGTCTACCCCGTGTCTTGTAAGCCAATCTAATACATCTTATTTATAATATATATTCATTCTATTAGTTTTGTTCTTTGAGAGAACTCTAATACACTTGTGAAAAAAATCACTCCTAACATCATTCTTACTTTAAGTTAGCATATGATTTTTTTATATTTGACTTTTATTTATTTATCTTAGAGAGAGAAAGAGAATGGGTAAACCAGATCTCTAGCCACTACAAACAAACTCTAGATGCATGTGTCACCATGTGCATCTGGTTATGTAGGTACTGGGGAATCAAACTTGGGTCCTTAGGCTTCACAGGCAATTGCCTTAACCACTAAACCATCTCTCCAGCCTGAGTATATGTTCTTTTGAATGAACAGCCTGCATGAGGTTTCTAGAGCCTATTGCAAGAAATTTATACTTGTCACTGTTACCGTGAATGTCAGCCTTTTGACGCCTGGGACCCTCCCAAGGTAGAAGTGCCCTAGGAGGCTTTTCCTGCAGCTCTAGGTACAGTCAGTAGGAAAATGCCTCTTCATCAGGAAGTGAAACAAGATAGTGTGACAGAACATGGGCCGACAATATGTTTTGAAATCTTTTGAGTGACCGTTCTCTAAGTCCCTAATACTGATGAGGTAGATGCTTTGTAAGCTTCTGAATGCATTGATATTTTATTGTCAACTTCGTACCAGCAGTAATAAATTTACTCAAATCCACTCAGCTGGAAAATGGTCATATGTGGGTTTATGCTATGGATATAAGTTGTTGGCAAGGATAGAGGTTCTTCTCTTAGTCAAACAATTATCTTAAATGAAACACATACATTCAACTAAGCATTCATGTGTTATGCAATTATAATTGTGAAAAATATTGCTAAGGAGAGAAGCTATATACAAAGAAAGGTCCCCTAAGAAGGATTAAAGAAGTAGACTTCCTTTCCCTGCCTAATATCATGAAATACAATTAGCAGAGCAAAAACTTGAATTTAAATGCATGTCACTGTGACTCAATTTGTTGCCTCCACAAAGACAATAGTGACACAAAGCACTGTGTACTAGCTAGAATTTATCCTATCTTGCTCCATGCTAGCTTTATCTCCTCTCAAACGCAGATGAAAAATTATTCTGTGTTGTGCCCAACTAGAGTCACATGTAGCCATGGAGAGTATCTTGCTCTTATTGGGAGGCCATCAAGAGCTGGGAGAGGCCTCATGGATTCAGCTCTGAGCACTTGGAAATCATAACCTCTCTTCATGCTTTGACTTTAAGACCACAAGTTAAAAACATTGCAATACATAGATAAAAAGCAATTCTTTTTCTGCTTTCCTGAAAGGAAACCTTTAGTTTTTGTAGAGACTCGGGCCCTCAACCCTCAGATTTAAGCAACCATACCAAAAACAAAACAAAACAAAACAAAACAAAACAACAACAACAACAACAACAAAAAAAAAAAACAGGGCTGGATAGATAGTTCAGCTGTTTAGGTGTTTGCCTGCAAAACCTAATGACTTACCTGGGTTCCATTCCCCAACACCCACGTGAAGCCAGGTGCACAAAGTGGCTTTTTTTTTTTTTTTTTTTTTTTTTTTTTTTTTTTTTTTTTGGTTTTTAGAGGTAGGGTTTCACTCTGGTCCAGGCTGACCTGGAATTAACTATGTAGTCTCAGGGTGGCCTCGAACTCACGGCGATCCTCCTACCTCTGCCTCCCGAGTGCTGGGATTAAAGGCATGCACCACCACACCCGGCTCACAAAGTGGCTTTTGCATTTGGAGTTTGTTTGCAGTGGCTGGAGGCCCTGGTGAGCCCATATTCTACCTCTTGTGTCTGTTTCTCTTCTATCTCTCTGTTTGCAAATAAAAAAATAAATATTTATAAACAAACAAACATCAAAATTTCTGTCACATCTGGCCCATGTCTGTATTTTCTCTCTGTTTATCCTTTATTAACTTGGAACACCTGAAAAATATACAAGACAACATTGTCATGGTCCTTTAAAAATCTCAAATTTTAATGTCATTATTAAATGGTGTGATGGTTAATCTTGCTTAACAGCTTGGTAGAGTCTAGAATTACCAGAGACAAATCTGTGACCATGTCTGTGAGGGAATTTCCAGATTACATTAATTGGGGTGGGAAGACCCTCTCTAACTATGGGTGATACCACTTCATGGATGGGGGTCCTAGACTGAATAATAATGATTATGTGAGCTGAGCAGAAGCACTCACTGCCCTCTGCTTCCTATCTGTAGATGCGATGTGACTAGCTGCCTCCTGTTCCTGCTCTAGCTGCAACCCGTTCCCTGTCAGGATGCGCTGTGTCCTCTGGAACTGGAAGCCAAAACAAGCCTTTCCTCCCTTAAGCTGTTCCCTGTCAAGTCGGATCCCAGCAAAGTGAAAAATAGCTAATAATGGAATTTTGTAATGAGAAGTAGGATTATTTCTGTGACAAACCTGGCCATGTTCAAAATTCTTTGGAACTGGATTACAGGAGGGATGTGGAAAAGTTTGGAATTTGGGGCTAGAAAAGCCTTTGAATGGTGCCTTCTTATTGGGAATTTGAAAGACCAAAGACTAGGAGAAATGCTTGACTCATTAAGTTTTAAAAGGGGAACAAGAACTCTATAGGGAATTAGTCTAGAGAGATTTCAGGTTACAACAAAAGAATTTGGCTATATTCTGCCCTAGAATTGGAGTGAGGCTGAATTTAAAAATAATGGATTAATAAATTTTGTAGAGGAAATTTCAAGATAGCATAGCATTTAGGCTGTGAGATGGTAATTTTCACAGCTCTTCTTTAACTCTATAGTGAAAGAGAGCAAAATGATGTAAAAAAGATGTGGACTTTGGTGAAGACAATCATATGAACAGGTTTAGAGTTGCTAGGGAGTGTGCAGGGGACAAAACATCTAGAATTATTAACAAGATTTGTGTTATTAAAGGAAACCTCACTTTTTGCCTACACATTGAGAAACATTTCCCGAGAGCAAGACCCCACCCACGGACAGATTTAACGTTTGAGAATGAGAATTCATTTTTTGAGGAGAAAAACCTAAGCAGAGACTACCTCTGAAGGGGTTTGTTGATAAAAAAGCAAACAAACAAACAAAAAAACCCTACCTGGCCAGACAGAGGCAACCACAAATGTGACTGAAGGGGCATCTTGAGCTAGCAGTTGAACTTGGTAGTGTCATCCATATGGTATTGGTTTTGTAGGCTTGAAAAGTGAAAGATTGTGGGGCAGGGGTGGATGGGGAATCTTTTGCCATGATTACAGAGAGTCACTGAGGCCAGACAATGAGTGGTAGACTCATAGAGCTTGCAAAAAGCTCAGGGGGTCACTGTGTGAAGCTGTGAAGGAGAAGCCTAAGCTACAGTGGATTCCCCAGAACGCTGGAGATGCTAGGACTATGGATGACCATTGATGAAAGCGGCATGTGTAGAGTGGAGTTGGCCCAGGAGAACGGCTGTATGTGCTGCATACAGCAAAGCTGGAGGGAAGGGGCTACCCAAGCTTTCTGGAGCCCAGATGATTCCATCACAAGACATAGAGAGAGAGAGAGGGAAAGAGAGAGAGAGAGAGAGAGAAGAAATTGGGCATGCCAGGGCCTCTAGCCACTGTAAATGAACTTCAGACATATGTTGTTGGGCATTGATAAACACGGGCTGTGACTGTGAGGAAGCTGGCCTGAGCTGTTGGACATGGCCAGAGACCTTGGGCTGTGGGGGTTGCAGCTGGCCTTATTGTTGGGAACCCACTTTGGTGAGGGAGACTGGCCCTCCCTGCCCTTGGGCAAGGTTGTAGCGTGCCCTATCTTTGCCCACAGTGGGCAGAACTGGTGGGCCCTCCCTTCTTTATTCCAAAAGCATCTGACCATTCCATAGCCAGACTTTGCCCGCCTCCCACAGTTCCTGACTTTGTGGCTAGCTGCCCAAGAGACCCTGTAAACAGTCTCCCTTCAGCTTTAGCCATCCAATATGTGGCTGAAGTCACATAGCTTTCCCCGCCACGCCAGTTATCTCCCTTGCAGCTTCTCCCTTTTGAATTCTGCCTTCCACCAGCAGCCAGTGTATCCAGTCGCCATGTAGTCTGTATGTGCCTTCTCAACCTTTCTCAAGTGTTTATAAACCCACTCCAGTTTGCATAAATGAGAGCTCACTATCCCTCAGACAGCCTCCCGGGTGGTTCATTGCCCATTGGACTCACCCACTCCAAGACCCCAGCTTCCCTCCAACTCCTCCTGTGCCCGGGACGTTGGTGGCCAATGACCCCCGGGAATAGTGAGGACCCACAGCATGTGCCATCATATGCATCTGTGAGTGCTTGGGAATTGAACCTTTGTTCTTAGGCTTTGCAGGCAAGCACCTTAACTGCTATGCTGTCTCCCCAGCCCTCTGGGTACTTTTGAATCTAGTCTGAATGCATCTTGCGTTATGAGATGTTTATGAGCTTATGGAGCCAAGGAGTGAAAAGTTATGGTTAAAAGTGATACATTGGCTGTCAAGTTGATATGTGGTAGACTTGTGACAGCTAATCTTGACTGTCAACTTCATTGGATCTAAAATCACTTAGGAAACAAATCTTTGGGCATGTGGAAGGGAGCTGTTATATTAGGTTAGTTGAGGTGGGAAGACCCATCCTTACTTTGTATGGCACAATTTCATTGATGGAGGTCCCATTCCACACGAGAAAGTGAGCTGAGCGTGAGCATTCATGAATCTCGGCTTTCTTATTTTAATGAAATGTAACCAGCTGCCTCGTGCTCCTACTGTCACACCCTTCATGCCATGATGGACTATCAGCCCAAATAAATCCTTCCTCCTTTATTCCTTGTCAGGCATTTGGTCACAGTTGTGAGAAAAGTAAGTAACTCTACTGTTATAAAAGAGTTTTACTACAGAGTGGCTCTTAATTTACCAATACAGTTAAAAATTAGTAAATAAAGGGAAACATGTATCATTTAGCCCACCTTTCCTACATTTGTTTGTAGAAGAAATGCTTCTTTTTATAAAAAAGGAATTTCAGATAATAAATGGATAAGTAGTGTTTGACGTAAAGAGTAATCATCCCGTTCTTAATGAATTACTGGAGCTAGGCAAATTGATGTCTGTGACATCACAGAAAAAGATAACATGAGATAGAATGTGCCCATTTATGGGGAAACACAGCCATACCTATGAAGCACTCTGGGAGAAAAAAAAACCTTCATATTTGCCTCATACTTTTAGATCTAGCCACCTATTTAGGAAACAATGGAATACTTATTAAACAAGACTTGGAATATGTCACATAAAACAGAGGATTCAAATGACAAATACCAGGCTATAATACAATTTCTTCAGTAATTAAGTCAATACAGGGAAAGAACGGGAGAGGGTGCTAAAACGTGAACAGAAGCTTAGGAAGTAAAGCAAAGGGGGTGAGGGCTCAGCGGGTTAGAGTGCTTGCTGTGCAAGCAAGAGGACCTGACTTCTACCCCCCAAATCCGTGTAAAAAGCAGGGTGTGACATGCGTGCCTATAACCCCAGTGCTAAGATGGGTGTGGAGACAAGAGTCTGGTGGAGCTCACTAGCAAGGCTTAGGTTCAGCGAGAGTCTCTGTCCCAAAGAAACAAGATAGATAGAGGAGAAACATGCTGTTCTCCTTTGGCTTCCACATGAGTGTGTGTGGGTGTGTGTACACTTGCACACACTTTGCTTACGTCACATCAATACACAAAAGGAATCAAAAGCAAAGCAAAATAAGGTAATAAACTATAAGAGAAATAATATATAGGGTAATACGTGTTTCTGATTTATTATTCATTGAAAATATGAAACTGTCAAAGTATTTGATATTGATATTGATTAAAGCATTGTTTCCTTATTGTTTAGGCATAATTATAAAACTCAACTATTTCAACCAAATATCTTAATGTAATAGTATTGTAGTAATATGAGTAAAGCTTTCAGGCATACATATGAAATGTTAATAGACAAAAGCATGTTATACCCACGTAACTTCTGGTGCAGGAGAAAGGTAGAGATAAGTCAGAATTAGCAATGGGCTGATGATTATTAAATCAAAGCGAGTGAAGGATGCATCACACTCTTTTGTTTGAAATTTTCAAACAAAAAGTTTAAATATTAAAAGAAAATAAATAAATAAATCAAAAAGTAAAGCCAACAATAAAGATAACATGCCATTTTGCATATTTAATGATTTATCAAATGCTATCCTATTGTGTTTTTCTTTAAAGTTTTTTTTAATCTCTTAGTTCACCCGGTTAGTCCGCATATCATTAAGTAATAGTCATTGAAGGTTATATTTTTACTTTGTAAATAATAGCCTGATTCAAAGATGACACCACATCATAAAATGAGTTTATTGGAGAGACTTTGAGCTTAATTATCCACACGCACTCAATTACCTTATTCTATCTGGTGGAATTATGCTGCAGTTGACTTCTCTATCTAAGGTAAGCATGTAACTTTTAACCTTGCATACTATAAAAATAGTAGCTGGATAACTATCAGCATTGTGGTCTATGAACCACTCCTGCCTCAACCTTGGCTTCATTTAGCACTGCATTTGTGGCCGTGCTGATAGCTTGTTTTGGGGTCTTGGCTAACAGTGTTCGCTTAAAGGAGAACAATGGGAAATAGTATGGAGTTTGAGAGCTTGCTGTGTTAAAGACGATGGAAAAATACCTGGTAACTACACCTATGAAAAATAATACCAATTCCTTAACGTACCTTCTTATAAAAGTTTCCAAAATTAATTAGTTTCTCTCATCTTTTCATTTCAAACAACTTACAGGAATAGTTGAGGACATTAAAGTCAGACAAATGCAAATGCATCAAAGAGGCAATTAGTCACTCTTGTAATGTCTTAGTGCTTACTTCACTTGCTGATACATGACAGGACTTCCTTCCGCTGTTTGGTCCGTTTTTCAAATTTTACATGTCACCTCAAAAACTCACTTCACTTTTAAGCAAGGATGGTTGGTCATCTAAAGCATAACGTTGATAGGGTTTTTTTTTTGTTTGTTTTTTTGCTTTTCTTCTTTGACGTACATGACATAAGCCACTATGACATATAAACACCCCAATACTCTGAGCAAGGAGGTTTTAGGTGCTCTACTTAAGACAGATACTTAGAGGGACTTGTCTACTCGGGTCATGCCTTTAATGTACTAACATTGAACTTGAAGCTGGATCGTCCATGATCCCAGCAGCAAACCTTCAGCACTTTGTAAGGAGTGGTTACACGTTCATGTTGCTCCACTCACATGCTGTCCAGGCTTCTCTGGGCTTGGGTGTGCAGAAAGCCCGGCAAGAGTTACTGGTGTTGACTATAGTTACAAAGCAGATATCTGGGAAATAGAGTGTTCTGGAGACCATGACCTCATTACTATCTTACTCGTCAGATAAGAGGATCTTGTTAAGTACAACTATCAAACTCATTCACAATGAATCCTGAGGCGCTAGGGCTCTTGGAGTGGTTTGAACTAAGACCTTGGCAGTGGCTAATGAGCTGTGTTAATATTGAAATCTTCTCTTTTCAGTACACTTATAATAACCTCAGTATATAGAGCTACTTTACTCAGCTATGACCAAGTGCAATTGTTTACTTATAGTCTTTATCTTAGTCGCTGGTTTCGTTTCCTTAAACATTATCCACGTGCCAGAGATTTTACAGATTAATAACTAAAAATCCTACACAAAGGGAGGAAAACAACCCATAGAGTGATTTTAGAGCTACAAGAATGAGACTAGTCTACATATTTAAGTTTTATATAGTTCAATACCATAGTCACAAAGCTATTCCATAAAGATATGAGAACACTTGTTTTGAAAATAGGAACAGCTTTCATTTTTCCCATTATAAAACAAATGCACACTACTTGCAACAATTTAGAAGACAAACATATAAAGAACAAAGTTAAGATCACTACATTATCATCATGGGAAGATCACGTTTGCCCAAGATACATATTTTTCCAGACTTTTCAATATATTTATTTGTTCTAACAAAACATGATTATATTTTGCATACTACTGTTCTGTGATCTGATTTTCATCCAGTGACCAAACACAAAAACACAGAAACACACCCATGTGCATACATGGGCCTTTCCAGTTTGAAACTGCACTTATATACAACAAAAGCATAAGCTTATTGAATATGTCTAGACAGAGGCTTTCTTAATAGAAAAGAAGGTAATGAAAGATTACTACCAATGTCTTAGAAATACCATAAGTATATAGGTTTCCCTGAGACTTCCCCATATAGTTAGAAATCACATTGCTGAATTCTGCCTTACGACTTCAAATCTGCATTCATATTTTTCATGAAGACCCTTTATTGCCTTCTTGGCTACTAGTAATTATGTATATGTTTATTGGTTGCCTAACTTATTACTATACTCTTATTACTATACATGCGCCCTTTTGGTGAATATTTGGCAAAAAAAGAAAATGAGATGATGCTGTTGAGGGAGGCTTGAACTGGGCAGTGCATCCATTCCATGTGACTGCAGGAAACTGTGAGGCATAAGCAACTCCAGGGCTAAATTGCAATTTGTTAGCCTGCATGCTGGATTACCAAACTGACTGTTCAAAAGCCAGATGGACTCCAATTTTGCTTTCTTACCTCAGATTAAGTTTTCTAAGAATTTTTAGTCCAAACTCTTGACCTGTGACCTTGTCAAATATAGTAAGTCATCTGTTGTCATGTGATCATGACACAAAAACTCTAAGTGTATACCTAAAATATATTAAGAATTTACTCAAAGTTTATTATAACAGTGGAGGAATTAAAACCTGTACAAGTGGTCTTGAAACATGAAGCAAATTACATCATTTATCTTCTGGATTATGATGGTTTGACATGAGGATTCTTGCTGCCCCTGAAGGCGCTGACTCCACAGTTAGCAGTTCCTAGAGAGGGCACATCAGCATGCTTTTCAAATGCAAACTAAGCAAGCCCACATCCTTAACACCTTCTTTCATCAAGCTATAGAATCCCTGGGCCACTATCTTCCTAATCACTCCAAGGCTAGGTGCAGTCAAGGAGGGACAACCCTCATGTCCCCTATGTTATGCAAACTGGCCCATCTTACATATAACAACTCTTCTTTACCCATTAATTCCTGAAACAACAACAACAAAAAAGCCACAATGTCTTCTTCCACATCTCTTCTCCTGACTTATTTTTGGGACTTTGAGACTTCCACAGTATGGCTCTCATGGTGTGGCATAACATTTTCATGAGATCTGTGAGCATAACAAGATACCATTTCTTGATTTTGAAAAATATTTTTATTTATTTGCAAGGAGGGAGAGAGAGAATGGGCAAGCCAGGACCAATTGCAAAGGAACTCTAAACACATGTGTCACTTTTTGCATCTGGCTTTACATGGATACTGGGGAATTGAACCCAGGCCATCAGGCATTGCATGCAAGTGCCTTTAACCACTGAGCCATCTCTCCAGTCCCTATCAATCCCCAGTGTCAATCTTCTCCAGATCTGTTGGCCTTGCCTTACCTGAACAGTAATAGAAACATATATGCTGAAACACAGAGGTATTTCTTAACCACCATAGGCCTTGGTTATGCTACTATCATCAATTATGCAACGTGAGTTATTGCCTTTAATTATGCTTTCCAAGAACACTGTATCATCTTCAGTCATTCAAATGGAATGAAGAAGTTCAGCACTATTACTTGTTGCAGTATTATATATAGGTTTAATATAATATTACAATATGATAAATATATGAATTCTATTTCAAATATTCCTCCCACAATTCATGTCCTCCTCCACATTCATACACAGTTGGAAAACCAGATTTGGCATGAACAATGCATGACATTTAATCCCCAAGGGCTAAAATGCTTTTGGTTTTCTTTTGGTACTTTAGGGTACTTATGACAAGACATTGATAACATGGTAGAAAAGAAAGCTGTATGTAACATCCACACTACTCACAAGCTCTACCCCATGAGCACACAGATGGTCCTACAGTCCATACTGAGAACTGGTCGAGAAAATTCAGAGAGAAAAATGATTGGGGAGTTCCCGGAGTAAGCAAATGTTTTCATATCAGATTTCAAAAATGTTTGATATTTTCAACCAGAAATATTTAGAAACCGTTTTTCCTTACATTTTCCATTGAACTAGCTACAGGAAGTTTTCATTTTTACACATGGAAAATGGTTGAATTTTGACAATTCCCTCTTCATTAAACCTAACAGTTGCATAAAGAAACTTTTTCCTCTGCAAAATACTCCTTACTATCAAAGAGAAAGCTAGAAAATCAGAACCTTAGGTATCAAGGGTGATTTCTTTACTTACATTTTACTTTTCCACTTAAATTATAGATGGGAGATTATTTAGTATATTATATATCATATAATAATTATATTATATATTATACATTACATTTTACATATTATATATTATGTGTGTATATGCAATGAAATCATTATCATATCCTTAGAATCCTTATAAGCCCAGTACCTCTTGCCTCTATAAATTAAAGAGAAGGAAAAGTAGGCGCATCAACCCTTCATGTTCAAAACCTTCCAGCTGAGAAGACAGAAGTTCATACTTGTCTTTTCGACCTTGGTATTATTACTTACTCCCACTGTCTCTAATCTCAAAATTATTAAAAGTCCCAGTGGTGTTTGTGGGTGATCTGAAAAGACTACTTTTACATCTTCCTATAAGATTTACAGATGGAGAAATTCATACTGGTTATAAGAACACACTGACTATTAAATGACTGCAGACTTTCCTCAGTTGTTGTCTCCTTGCTGGTGCATTTTAGCAAGGCAGCTTTCACAAAATGGATAGAGCAGCTGGTAAATACAGATTCTATTATTATAGATCCATGCTTCCTCAGAGGAAGAGGGACAGATTGAAGTGAAAAAGAATTTTCATAGTGTTTAACTTATCACTAATATTAGTTGAGCAAATCTCCCAGGAAGTTTCTGCGCCTTCACAATCTCTTCTACCTTACCGTTCTAGTTGTGGGTGTCAAACAACGCCATGCATTCCTATGCAGGGAATCCTGCTCTTTTTTCCTGACATTTGCATAGCTGGAGAACATTAATGAATCCATTTGGATATTATCCACATTCTCTTATATTTACAGCGAACCAAAGAGTGGATAATCTGGGAGACCCGCTTTTGATGGTTCCTTAGGGACCAGTTTCACTTGCCTTATCATCATAAACAATGTCTGACTACTATGTGGTGAGTGGTTATATGATTCTTTGGTTTGTTGTAGAACATAATTGCTAATTGCCTGCGATCCTAAAATCTCAAAAGTCAAATCACCAGGAGCATGGACTTGACCATAATAACAGCTCCAAAATTCACAACTGTGGTCAAAACATGGGCAATCTGGCTAGCTGTTGCCCCAGAGTCAATGTTTCTTAACTCCCTCATTTATTAACATGACCAGTAGAATCTGCCTGCAGATTTACTTGCTAGTAGACATAGTAATGCTATGAGGGCTCTCATCTCATTTTTTTTTATTTTAAATTTTAAATTGGTTTTAAAGGTATTAGGGCTGGGGAGATGGGTCAGGGGGTAAAGTGTTTGCCTGGAAAGCATGAAGTCCTGAGAGGGTCTGAGACTGCCTGAGTTCAATTCCCCAGCGCCCACATTAAAAGTTGGGCTACAACTCTAGTTATGAGGGTGGAAGTGGAGATCAGAGAATTGCTGGGGCTCACTGACCAAAAATGGTAGTTCTAAGCAAAGGGAGAAACTCATCCCCAAAACACCAAAGGATGAGTATCCTCCTCTGGCCTCTATGCACATGTGCATGAGACATGAGCACCTGCACAGACATGTGCATATACCATACACCTCACATCACATACTACACTCAGATACCTTCACACATTACCTTCACACATATACAAGGTATTGACAAGTGACATGTTGAAACGTGGTTAAAGTTCTGGAAGAATTAATGAAGTAACTCAAAGCAACATTGATAGACATTTTATAAAGTTTTGTGATATGAGAAGTTAGAAGCATCAGAATGCAGCATGTACTACAAAACCAAGAATGGATCTAGTCATGTTTGAGGTATAGAAACGGAAAATCTGAAGAGAAGAGAGGGCTACACTGTCTAGGGGAATCAAGGTCCTGACTTTATGAGCTAAAACTTCATTGTCTGAGTTCATTGTTAGAATTCTCTTCATCCTTTCCTGGCCATATTTCATGCTATTAGTTCAATGAACCAGTCATACAATACTCAGAAACTGGATTTGATGAAGGGCTTCTTTACAATAGTGATACCCCAGGATCTGTCATCAAGGAATAAGTTAGCATTTGCTATAATCACACAAATTCCATAGTCTAGTACAGTCTCTACTATAATTCAAGTTATATGCTTGCCTTAATTTGGGACTTATAAATTCTATCTTATTTTTAACTTATAATAGATAATCAAGTTGCTAAGAAGTTTTTGACCTCACTATAAAGTTGCTAAAATGACAGGTGTGACCTCATTCTCCATTATTTCCCATTAGATAGCTTCTACATAGCAAGAGGAAAGGCTGCATTAAGGGCTCTAGCACTGGTAGTACAATTAGTAATTGTGATTTTTGTGGTGACTAGAAGATGCTCTATGGAAACCAGGGCCTGAAGATCTTCTGTTAGGGTGCCCCAGAGAAGGAAACCAAAAGAGAGATTCACAATTAAGTTACTAGAAGAATATGGCAGAAACTACAGCAGAGTGGGAAAGAATGGTATCTAAGGAGAGACATTGCTAATAACTTGAGTTGACCTTTGATAACATAACAATTCTGCCTTAGTCATAATTACTAAAGCTGATGCTAGCATCCACTTGGTGCTTCACAATTTCAGTCTTCAGGCTCAGAAAAAAATTCTTCATTCTTGGACTGTGGTTGGGCTTGTAAATTATTGCCCTTTGCTGATAAGGTTGTGACAAATATTTTATCAAACTTTTGAATAACTAATTTACTTTTCAAACATGTAGAAACTATTTTGATATAATATCATTTTGGGTGAGTAAAGTAAATATGATTTTGGACTAGCAATGAGGGCATAATTATATAGATATCCAAACTCCAAGTTTGAATTTGAATTTTCTCCCTAAGTAAAATATGGTAGCTCACTTACATTAATGTTTAATTAATTAGTTTGCATGTGTGTGGTAGGGGGCACACTACGTGTGTGTGGGTCTCTTGCTGCTGCAAAATAATATCCATCTGGCTTTAGGTGGGTGGCTGGAGAATTGAACCTGGGACACAGGCTTTGTAAGCAAGCTACTTTCAACCATTGAACTGTATCCTGAATTAATGTTTATTTGCAGCAAATAACTATAACATACAGAAGAGGAATAGATGGCAAGGCAAGGACAGAAGAAAAATATGTGCTTAACACCTAATCCTATCCTGTCGTAGTCACACTTTCCATGTCCCACCCCCAGGAAGAAGATGGATGGCTTCAGTCTGCCATGCTTACTAGGCCACAGAGTTCAAATCACTCCCAATCAGTACCTTTATAAGAGGGGTCATTGGGGTTACACCCGTTGCCAAGCAGCAATGAATTTACCTGTTCACACAAGCAAATGGTCACGGGAGTGTTCTCTATAAATATCCACAGTATTTCCTGTCCAAGAACTATTCAGATGTGTTTAGGATCACAGACTACAATTTAACCTATTCTTTGTTTCAGATAACTTCTAAATTCTGAACCAACACTCTCTGTTGCAGTCAGCTTCATGCTGCTAGGATGAACCTGCAAACCAGACACAGTTTATAGGACAAAGGGTTTATTTGAAGCTTACAGACCAAGGGGAAGATCCATAATGGTGGAAGAAGTTGGCCCCCTTTCACAGGTTCATGCAGAGAAAAATACCACCGCCAGTGCCATAAACAAGCACACCCAGGAAACCCAAGCAGAGCTCAAGCACTCTGGATACCTTAGGCTGGAAATTCCATATTCAGCCTCTAGCACGCCTTAGGGCTGGACTCTAGGATTTGCCCACAGTGACACCTCCTCCAGCCAGGCAGCTGGAAATCTAAGAAGCTTTCATAAAAGTCCTGAATCTATTAGAGGACATCCATTCAAACTATCACACTCTGTAAGCCAGATTACAGTAGATTATATTTATTCTGTCTTAATTTGACTCAATCACAATCCAGTTTAGACACTAGTTATAAGACTATCACTTTTGAATGAAACACATTTCTAGACATGTTTCATAATTTTCTTACCTGGGAGTCAGAGTACCACTGGTTCATTTCCTTTTCCTCATATGATAGTGGGATTCTGGTTGTTTCAATTCTCCTTTCTTAAAAAAAAAAAAAATTTTATTGTTTTATTTTTGGAGAGACACAGAGAGAGAGAGAGAGACGGAGACGGAGAGGGAGAGGTAGAGGGAGAGGGAGACAGATAGAAATGGGAGCGCCAGCAGTCTCTGAGCTGCTGTGAAGGAAATCCAGATGTGTGTGCCCCCTTGTGGTCAAGTGCGGCATTGCGCCCTTGCATCACTTTGCATCGGGCTAAACGTGGGACCTGGAGATTGGAACCGCTGGAGATTGGAACCAGCGTTCTTAGGCTTAGCAGGCAGGCGCCTTAACCATTAAGCCATCTCTCCAGTCCTCAATTCTCCTTTTTATTGTTTGACATTTTATTTATTTGTGTATGTGTGCATGCATGCCTGCTACAGCGTGTGTAGGGGTGGGGGGTCAGAGGATAACCCTGAGATGTCTGTGCTCATCTTCCATTTCTCCTGTGACAGGATCTCTTGATATTGTGATGAATGCCATTCTAATTGGCCAAGGAGCTTCAGATTCATCTAACTCTGTATCCCATTGTTGAAGAGGCACTGTGATCACAGACACATGTGCCTGCTGGCTGTATGTGAGTGCTGGGGATTCAAGCTCGGGCAGAAAGGCTCTGTAAACAAGTGCCTTGAACATCCCTTACCACCATTGTGTTGCAACTGTTTTTAAAAAAATTATTTATTTATTTATTTGAGAGAGAGAGAGAGTGACAAAGAGAGAGACAGACAGAGAGAGAGAGAATGGGCACTCCGGGGTCTCCAGCTACTGCAAACGAACTCCAGATGCATGTCCCCCACCATGCATATGGCTTATGTGGGTCCTGGAGAGTTGAACTGGGATCCTTTGGCTTTGCAGGCAAACGCCTTAACTGCTAAGCCATCTCTCCAACCCTGTGTTGCAACTCTTCTTCCTACTATAAGTATACTTTATTTTTACTTAAGTAATGTCTTTATGTAAACAGTTTCCCCCATTATTCATTCTGTAAAGACTTTTAATGGCTTCTTATGATTCTAGGTGGTTAAACTCTTTCTGGGATTAGGGAATGTTCTTTTCTAGTTGAGATACTCATGAATCTATCTTCCTTGAGCTGCCAGATTATTGGTTTGGAATAGTAAGTGGCAACATCATGTCCTTCAGTCACTTAGATATTTTTGATGATGTTTTCTTGGCTTTTGCCCAATGGATGATTACTTACTCTTTTGAGCAATTACTTTCAGTGACTATATGCTTCCTTCCATAGTTATTATTTTTAATGAATTGAATTCAGTTTTGTTCATTTTGGTTGTTAATCTCATTTTTTAGGGTAATCCCATCTTTCTATTGTAAGTTTAAGAACTTCATCAGCTAACATGGCTTTTGTCAAGATCATTTCCTGAAGTAATGAATTAAATTAGTAATTAGTAATTCACTCCTATAAGACATTGCTTACATGTCTCTCCTATTGCCTCCCAGATAACCTTGCATATGATTAGCTGTCCTCATTTTCCCTACAAGATCATAAAGGCAGAGAATGTGGAGCATCAATTTCCCATAGGGCCTAGCATAATGCCTTGCATGTAGCAGTAAGTTGGTAAATACCTTGTGCATTACATTATTATGCATATTTATGATAGATTGTTAAATGATTTTTTTAGAACTGAAAATATTATCACTCAACCAAACATGGTTTATGAGAATTTTTTTTGTATTGTCTTTCAGATGATGTTTCCCACATGGATTTATCCAAGTCAGCTTGAATTAGCATTGTGCCTTTATAGTCCAGGCACATAGTGTCACATTTATTCTAATCATAACATGAAATTCCGCAGGGAAGCTTCTTTTCTTCTTCTTCTTTTTTTTAAGTTAATTGGACATTTTTATCCCTGTGTTCAAAATTCTGAATACTTTTGTTACAAAATATTTAAATGTTTATTTAAAGTGTTTTCTAATTGTTAGGTAAAATGACACAAGCAGAAGAACAGGAGTAGTGTTTCAGCTTCTATCTTGTGTGGCCAGGGATCCAAGAATAACTGAATTAGCCCAGAGGGCTCTCTTCATAATGTTCTCCTATTTTCTGTGATAATGTAGTATCCTGATTTCAAAAACAAACCAATTACACTGTTAAAAATATAGGGCTGGAGAGATGGCTTAGCAATTGAAGCATTTGCCTGTGAAGCCTAAGGATCCAGGTTTGATTCCCCAGTGCCCATATAAGTCATATGCACAAGGTAGCACATGTGTCTGGAGTTCACTTGCAGTGTCTGGAGGCTGTGGTGTGCCTATTCTCTCTCTCTCAAATAAATAAAATATTTAAAAGTATATTAAAAAGTTAAAAATATAAAACAGTATAAATAAGGGAAATTAATGATAATCTATGTATAATCCAGAGATTATCATCATTAATGTTTTAGGAACACATTCTTCAATTTAATACACTTAAAATAATTTTCTTTTCTTCCTTTAAAAACATGCATATATGTTTAAGTCATTATGTGTTCCATAATGTTCTGAAATTTTTATATATAACATTTAACAATATACTTTTGCATAGGACGGGCTTTCTAAAATTCATATCTGTATAAAGAACATGGGATATAAAATATAAATATGTATGCATATATATACATGTGATACCTATATGTGCATATATACAAATTACCTTTATTCAGCTATAAAGAAGAAAATAATTATGTCATTTGTAAGAAAATGGATGGAATTGGACATCATTATACTAGACAAAATAACCTTGACTCAGAAAATCAAATATGGCTTGCTTTCTCTCATTAGTGGAACCTTGGTTCCATAAACACACACTCTGAAAATAGAAGAGAAACTATTTTGAAATAGAAATGAGAGGTGGGGAAAGGGACAGAAAAGGCTGATGGGAAGTTAATATGTTCAATTACATGATACACTTAAATATAAATGGCATTTGTGGCATTGCTTTGTCCAACAAATATGCACTAGCAAAAAAATTTTTAAAATGTTATCTTTATAAATACTTTGGAGATAACTTGACACATTTTATTTATTTATGAGAAAGAGAGAGAGCATTCCAGGGCCTTTAGGCACTGTAAATGAGCTCCAAACACATGTTCCACCATGTGCATCTGGCCTACATGGGTACTGGGTCTTTAGGCTATGCAGGCAAGCACCTTAAATGCTAAGATATTTCTCTAGCCCATGGCACATTATTTTTCAATGAGGAAGCAGGATTCTATACAGAAGAAAAAAAACTTAGTTGTCACATGGATACTTGAAGCTCACTTGTCGAAACTGAGCTTTAAGCATGACACAGAAGTTTTAAGCACAAACACTATGGATTTTTCATAGCATGCCATGACAAGGGGGTGGGGGGTAAACGGAAACTGGACTGAAACGTTCATGTGTATAGAAAGGAAATGAGCAAAGTTCTCAGTGTAGATGAAGAAACAAGTGCATTTTCTCTCAATATTTCAATATTCCTACAGGATAAATTATAGTACTGAGTTAAGAAAAGAAAGAGAAGTTTCTAAATTGGGAACATAGAGAAAGAGAGGTAGGAAGTATGGTATAATACTATATAAATTTTGCCTGCAATGATTAGGCTTGACTGTGTATATTTAAAAATATGGAATATTGGCTTAAATAAATGGTAGGTTTGCTTCTTCCCAGGAAGATGAATTTTGGAGATAAACAGCTCAGATTCAGTTGGCAACTTCCACTGAGTAGTCAGGTACCAAATACCTTTCAAATCATTGTTTTCTTACCCTTGTGTAAGCCTACATCCTAAGGTCTGAAGTGAATGCTGGAGATATATCCATGTCTATTCCATGAAGCAGGGGCAGGAGAGTCAAGAGAGTCCAGTTTTAGTTTTTATTTCATAATTGAATATAATTTTCTTAGTGAAATATGCCAAATTAGGACTTCAGATCGAGTAATTATCACAAAGGAGCTCCCTTGAGTAGTCACAGTTGAGGCCGAGGAGAGCAGACAACCACTGACATCATGGAAGCCTTTCTCCTTCTCCTCCAACCCTAGATCTGCTCTTCTTCCTCAGATAATGATGCACTTTCGCTTTTTAGATCAATGCTTCTTATTTGTGAGATTTTTGTAAATGAAATACACAGCAATTCTTTAATCTGCATTATACCATGCCACATTATTCTTGTAGACAAATTCATGTTCTTTTCAGTGTTCCTCATTCTATTCAAGTTTCAGAAAATGTCACTTGATGTTCAAGATTACATTATTCTTAGCGAGAAGTCGCCTGGAAACCCATTGTTGTGATTTTGAAGGCAATCTGTCTTATTTTTCTTTGCTTTGCTATAGAGCACTTTGGATATAACTTGCTTGGTATTTTTAATGACGTTGCAATCTATAAGTGGGGTTGAAATCTTTAGCAGGTTTGGAAAGTAAGAATCTAGACTATTTTAAAAATTCTTTTCTCTTCAAGGGTCCTCATCTCTAAATTTCTCTTCTGTCCCATCATGTTGCTCTTTCCTCTTCCTCCTCATCTTCTCCCCCATTTGCTCTACTTCTTTTTTTTTTTTTTTACTCCAGTTATACACGGGTTAGTATATATTTGTTCCTTATCTCTGATATTGTTTCTGTATTCCATAATTTATTGTATTTATTATATTACCTTCTCCCCTAACTTCTGTTTATTCATTTTTTTCAGTTACTCAGACTGTTAATAACTCTCAGTTGACATCTCCGTATCAGTTATTTGATCTTTTGTATTTGGGTTTTTATTTGATCTCTTTCAATAGCCTTAAGTTTTTCTTAATTTCTCAATTGTATCTTTCTTTTCAACATGTTAGGCAGTTAACTTCTATGATGAAGAAGATGAACCTATCTTCATTGTCACATGTGTGTGTGTGTGTGTGTGTGTGTGTGTGTGTATTCCTGATGGGAAGACCAGGGAAATTATGTTCCATTTCTTGCAATTTCCAATCAAAAACTAGTTTATTTATGGTTCACCTTTTATTCTAAGATATAGTTCGATGGTTCACCAGAGTCTCCCTCTGGAGAGGCTTGTTGTCTGATTTATGTTCCCTTTATCCAGTCATTGTGCTAACATTCTGTTCAGCTTCTTGCAGAATTCTTCTAGAAAGTCCAGAGGTCCTGTGCAATAAATTCGTTTAGTCTAGATGCAATTGTTTCTCACTATTAGGCTTTTCTACTGAGGATATACTTTCTAAAATCAAACAATTGTCCCCCTTCTTGCTCCGTCAGAACTAGTGGCTTTAATGATTCCCCATTGTCTCCAAATGTAGGGACTTGGTCATTCCTGTCATATGGTTTTCGTTACTCATCATTACAATTTTTTCATACTCTCCTCATGATGCATCCTTCAGTTACAACTGTGGTATGCTTCCCTTTTTTGTGGCATTTTGATAAAAGCATGCTCAAGGGAAAATGCAAGCACAAATAATAATCTTAGTTCTATAGGCTCTCTCTCTCACCATATATATGTTATTATGTATAATGATATATATATATATATATATATATATATATATATATATATATATAAAAATGTTGTCCTTCCTGTTCACTGGTACATAATTTATAATAGCAATGAAATGCAACTAGCCTACAGGTCCACCAAAACATGAATAGGTAATGAAAACATAAACCATGGCTGTAAAGAAAAGTACAATCATTAAATTTTCAGAGGTGTGGATGTTGTAATTATTATATTAAGTGATGCTACCTAGATTCAGAACTAGGAGAGAGACCATGAGAGGAGAAAGAGGTATTGAGGAATGGCAGGGGACACAGGATATAAAAACAGAAAGGAGGCTATGGTGGGAAGTGGAGCAGTACAAGTGGTGCAGGGGGATGAGAAAGGGAGGTAAGAATCAACCAAAATATTTTTCTAAGTGCCACAATCAAACCTAATACTCAGGCTGAAAAAATGACTTAACAGCCATCAGGTACATGCTTGTAAAGCCTGCTCATCCCATTTTGATACTCCAATATCCATGTAAAGCCAGATACACAAAGTGGCACATGCATCTGGAATTTGTTTGCAGTGACAAGAGGCCCTGGAGCATCCATACATTCGCTCTTTGTCTCTCTCTCACACACACATACATACATACATGCTAACATACACACATAAATAAATAATAGGTTTTTTAAAAAGAAAAACATAGAAGCTCATTTTTAAAAATCTAATAACCTATATGCTAATTAAAAATAAATTAAAAACTAAAACTAGAAATGTTTTCATCTTTTCTAATTACATTCATCTTTTGGAATTACTTATCCTGAGAATGGAATACTCCCATGCCCCATTGCTAAGGGAATTGTTCAAGCAGCTCACAGAGTGTTTTCAGTTAGATGCATGGTTAGTCATATGGTTACAGCCAGCTTTGCTGGAGCCTGGGAAATATCACCTTTCACCTAGCTGGAAATATGCCCAGATTCAATAGGAGTTCTGCTACTACTGCACAAAAACAAGAGAATATAAGGAAATTAACAATTTAGGACCCCAAACAAATAGACAATACCAACTAAAAAAGTAGACATACAAATGCATTATTTGGAAATGCACAGAGAAGTCAAGTCAGAACCCTCGAGCTGGAGGGATCTCATCTCCTCAGGAGTGGGAGGCACAGGTGAGAGAAGCTCGGCAATGCACTCTGGGGCCTTTGCCTGAGCCGGAGTTCCCAGAGCTTGTCAATCTGTCATGCCTGTCTACACCTGGTTATTACGTTGATACACATGCAGCCAGCATCAAAACAAAGGCAATTTCTAGTCTCTGTCTATCATCCCCATGTATTAACTTCGCCTTTATGCCCCTCTTGTTCTCCTTTTCCTCTAAAAATACTTTATTTTTGGGTAATGTTTTACCATTAATCAGAATTAGACTAAATGTTCTCCAGTGTGTCTTCCAATCTTGGTATTTCATGAGTCTGAGTTTATTTGTACAAAACATATGGTTTAAAATGTAACTATCACCATATTTAGATACATCACACACCTATGTGGGTGTTCTTTTAGAAACAGAGACCGGAAAATGATGCAATTAAATTTATTGCATAATGGAAACATTGAAATGAGGAATTTTCCTCAAGAGTAAGGATAAAGTTTCAGCTTTTAAAAAGTAGCAATTGAGGCATTTTAAAATACGTGCAGCATGTTTAATTTTTAAAAATTATTTTATGTGTGTGTATGTTCACGAGTGTGCCTCTGTGCATGTGTGTAGGCCAGAGGACAATCTAGAGATCCCCTACTATCTTTTCGTGAGACAAATTACTTTTTTTTTACCTTCTTTGGTTTTTTGAGGTAGGGTCTTGCTCTAGTCTAGGCTGCCTTTGAACTCACAGTGATCCTCCTACCTGTACCTCCTGAGTACTGGTATGCTGGGATTAAAGGTGCGTGCCACCATGCCCGAAGGGATTACACTTGTGTCTAGCTTTATAGGGGTGCTGGGGATTTGAACTCCATTCAACAGGTTTTTTGGAACCAACACCTTTAACCACTGATCCATCTCCCCAGCCTTTATTTGATAGTTCTAATCTTGAATGACATTAAAGTATGCCTGTTTGTTTGTACATCTGTAGCCATGAGCATGACCTTTGTGAAGTGTTAAAGATCACTGCTATAATGCTGTCCATTGGAGAAAAGACCAGGAACAGCACTACTAAGAAAACTGCTCTTGGTTTTCTTACTATTTAAATGACATTGAGTCTGGAAATGGTTACAATACTGGTTGTCTTAAAAGTCTTCTTTCCAGGTACTTTTATGCCTAGGTAAAGTGAAATAGAGTAAGAGGAATAAATAATTATACCAAGTGTCTGTGGAGAATAAAAATAAAAGCAACTGCAAACTTTCCTGTTTGTGTGGTATGACTCAGTCTATCTTATGCTTTTAAAAATAGAACATCAGAATCCAGACAATGTACAGAAGAAAGAAAGAAAGAAAGAAAGAAAGAAAGAAAGAAAGAAAGAAAGAAGAAAGAAAGGAAGGAAGGAAGACAGAGAGAGAAAGAAAGAAAAGAAGGAAGGAAGGAAGGAAGGAAGGAAGACAGAGAGAGAAAGAAAGAAAGAAATTTGTGTCTCACCATTCTGGAAGCTGAGAAGTCCCTGACTAAGGGTTACATCTAGTGAGGGTGTTATGGCTACATCGTAACAAAGCAGAAACAAAAGATCAAACTCAGCCTCCAGGCCTTTTATGAGGGCCACTAATCTATTAATGAGGGCAGTGTCCTCACAGTGTTATTACCTCTCAGAAATTCTACCTCTTGAGAGGAAAACATTGGGAATTAAGTTCTAATACACAACTTTGGAGGGACACGTTCAAACCATAGTGCAACATGACAAATGTCTCTTTCCAAAGACTGCATGATAGCCACCAAACCCTTGACTTCTGTGAAGAAATGTGCTCTACTTGCTTGCTTGACTGATGGGGTTGTTTGACTTGATGTCACCTGACTTCACTATGCTATCTTCACTTTGTCACAGCTTCTACCAATTTATGTGAAGGCTGCCGGCAATCTTTACACTTTTACATACAACCTTCCTTTTCTTTGTCAGAAAAGCCTATGGGAAAATTCTAGATGTTAATGAAATGTACTACCATCATATTCAAAATATGCATGACTTGTGCATCATTAGATATGCACACTAGGCTGTGTTTCCATTTTTTCCTAGCAGTGGGTATAGATGGGTTCTGATATGATCAGTCTACTTTAAGTACAACACAGCATATTCTAGGTGACTGAAGAGAAACAAATGACGACAAAAATTATGCTTACATTGTAACCTCTTTTAATCCTTTTAACTATTGACTTTTCATCAGAGTTTAAAAGCTAAAAATATGTCGATAGCCTTTTGTAGTAGAAAAATTGTTACTGATGTCTTGGACCCTAAGGCCTAGCAGAACTAATCCTTGTATTATAATGCATGTAAGGCAGCCTTATATCTGAGAGTCTTCAGCCTCCAGAGCTGGGCAGATGACTCAGTGGATAAGGAACTTGTTTGCAGAGCCTGCTGGCCAGGGTTCAATTTCCCAGCACCCACATAAAACCAGACACAGAAGCAAGAGAGACAGACACACACACACACACACACACACACATAAATATTTTCTTTAAAAAGAACTAAACAAATTTTATTTAACAAAGTAAAATCTCTTTGAAGTTGGCTTCCGTGTTTCATAGTTTTCTCCAATCAACTCGTCCTGATTCTTTCTCCATACAAGTGTCCTTAATCTTCACAAGCAATTGTCTAGAGTCTCCAGAATAAATGTCCTAGCTTTATTACATTTAGTCTACTTCTGCTTGAAACATTCATGACTTCCTTGAAGTTAGGGCCCGTACCTTGCACACTACTTTTCTCCCATACATACAATGTCTTGTTCTCTATGGTTGAAACAATAAGTGTGTTGGCCAAGCAATTGAAAGGACAACTGATAGGACTTATGAAAACCACTTTTTATGCTTCTGAATCCATCACACCCCAGAAAGTCCTTTTATATTTGGCTTTATATTTTAATATATTTTTATATTTGGCTTTCCTTTTATATTCAAACTCTCCTCTCATCTTGCTTTAAACTGGTCTTCTTACTCTGCTACTCTGTTTCAGCAGGAGGAAGCAGGAAATGATGCATTGGCTTCATTTCACTCTGATGGCTCATGGAATTTTTGCATATTATATAATTTTGAAGTCTTTCATTTATTCAACTGTGAAAGTAAGATAATGATTCTTGCTGCCTTCACTTCACAGGTTTCCAAAAGGCATTAGTAAATGATTGTGTGCAGCTTAAACCCTTTGTACCAATATGCACATAGAATGTGATCCCATTAACCAAGCACTGAGCATGAGCCCATGGTCTCTGAAAGCCTTTGAGAAAAGGATGCCTTCGAGGCAGGCTTGACAGCCCACTCCTTCCTGTCTTCTTAGATGTCCTCTGGCCATTATGCAAAGACTATGATCATATTCACCATGCTGACCAGAAAGAAAAACCTATGGAACAAATGGGCAAATATAAGGGAATTTAGAAGGTCAAATACAAAATTGAACACCACATTGATTTTAGTAGGAATTTTAACTATATATGTGGCTCAGAAGATGGCTCAGCAGTACTTGCTTGCAAAGCCTTCTGACCCAAGCTTGCTTTCCCAGTTTCCCCATAAAGCCAGACACACAAAGTGTTGGTTACATGTGTCTGGAGTTCATTTGCAGGTGCAAGAGGCCCTGGCATGCCCATTTTCTCTTTCTCAAATAAACAAATCTAAAAATAAAATTAAAACAAAACTGTATATGGTCAACATTCAGCAGAGATATACACGTGTGTCCATAGCCATCCGCTCTACTCTTGCTCTGTATACCATAATTTGTTCTTCTGCTCTTCTTATAATGTTAAATAGTAGCCACCTTTCCTCTTACTTAACTGGGCCCAGAGCAACCTTGACCCACTCTCGATTCCCACCTAAAAACAAGTTACTATCGATCACCTTTCTGCTTTCATCCATAACAGCTTTACCCAGAAGTTTTTCATAAACTCATCATCCAAGGAGCAGCTTCTCCTTGTCTCCCCATAATTAAGTTTAATGCTTCCTGCTCTTCACTCTGTAATAGTTTTAATCATTTTCCTTGTTACTATTCAGCTCCAATAAATCAGAGAGTTAGGCTTTCAGCTTGCTGGAATTTGATCATTGTAAGGCTTTTAATCCATCCCTTCATTAGTCTGAAGCTGAGGGTGGTGAAGACCGCAGAGTTCATTAGCTCTAGAACTGTGAGAAGAGCCTGGCCAACCAGGATGGAGGCAAATGTATGTTCCCAATATTGCATCCTCTCAGTGGAGTCTGTGGTTTCTGAAGCAGGCTATGTTCACACCATAGGACTGAGTCTTCAATGTAAGATTTACATTTACCACTGCCAGATCCTCAGTCATACCATTTGTCTAAGAAGCCTTTTTCCTGAGGTTCCCATTCTGAAAGTGGCATCAATCACTTGAGATTCAGATCAAATATTCATATTGAATATAGCCTTTTCTCAACACACAAAGTTAAAAGCAATAATTTTGGTCCTGAGTTTCCAGATCACAGTATTGCAAGATTTCTCAATATTTCTAACCTTACTGTATTAGTATTATAGGGCTACACTATGACAAAGTATCAAATACCAAGTGGCTTAAGCAATATAAATATATTGTTTGGAGGCCAGTAGTCAAATTCAACTAGACAGTGCTGATAGAGTCAATTGCTTTTCTTTTATTTTCTTTTTTTGTCATGCTAGAGATTGGAATTCATTCATGCTAGGTAGTGGTCTACCAGTAGTTCCATTTGAAGAAGGTGAAGGAAAGATCTAGTCTAGCTCTCCCTTCTTGTTTCAGGTGACCTCAAGCATTTATTGGCCTGTAGCTCACTGTCTTCTCTCTGTTTCTTTTTTTTTTTTTTTAATTTTTACATTTTATTTATTTATTTATTTATTTATTTATTTATTTATTAGAGAGAGAGAGAATGGGCACACCAAGCCTTGAGTGACTACAAATGAACTCTAGTCACATGCACCACCATGTACACCTGGCTTACGTGAGTTCTGGGGAATAGAACCTGGGTCCTTAGGCTTCACAGGCAACCACCTTAACCACTAAGTCATCTCTCCTGCCCTTCTCTCTGCTTCTTTACATTGTTTCCCTTTGTTAGTGTTTCCTTCCATGTCTAATATTTTCCTATTTTTACAGTAATATTAGGTTAACAACTACCCAAATGACTTCACTTTAATATGGTTATCTCTAAGAGATTTTTTTCTCCAAATAAATCACCTTCTGAGGTACTGTGGTTAAGATTCCAACATACTAATTTTAAAAGGATCAAAACTGTAACATTCATAATATAAGCAGCAATTTAAACACTTAACTTACTGTATGTTGTTCAATACAGGATTACTAATTTTAAAACAAAGCCCCAGAAATTTAGGATCCAAATATGAATTTAACTATTATACCCAAGACATAATCCTGCTTAAGACAAATGTACCACAAACATTCTTCAGGCCTCAGTAGTCTGTCTCTCCACACTCTTGCTGGGCTTGAGATTTTCACCACTAATCCTCTTTAGATAATGAATTGTACACAGGTTTTAAAAAGCAAAGCTTCATATTTACCAGGTACTCTGTTGGAAACTTAGGTCCATGTGGGCTTTACTCTATTAGTAGGAAATATAGAAAGTAAACTAGTGAAAAATTAATGTAAGTTATTATGTACAAAGAGTAGTGACTTCCTGTGTGTGTGTGTGTGTGTGTGTGTGTGGTGGTAACCCATACAATCATTTTCAATATTAAAATATCAGCTTACCTTACTTGAGCAGCTGGAAATATCCCAGGGGCATGAAACAGGTAAGGGAGATATCATTGAAAGACGGAACAAGGAAGTAACATGTCCCCCCGACCCCCCCCCCTGGAGAAAGGAGAAGATGAAGAGAAGGAAGCCACTTACATGGGGAAGTGAGTAGATCAGAAAGGGGAGGTACAGGAAGAAAAATGGAAACAAATATGAAAAGAAAGAATAGCAATCAACTATGACCTTTTCAAAATTATTTAAAAAGTGATTTTTCTAATTTTTGAAATAACCATGCTAAGCAAAGCCTACCAAAAAGCTTATTTCAACAGTTTATTTTCATGCTTGAAACTTCATTTTAAAATATGCTCATAAAAATAAAAAAAAATTAGGCCCTCTACAAAGAACTCAAAAATCTAAGCAATTAAAAAAAAAAATCAAAGAACCCTCTTATAAGGTGGGGAAGAGAACTGAATAGGGAGTTCTCAGAGGAAGAAATACAAATGGCAAGCACACGTTTACTAAAATGTTCAACATCCCTAATTATCAGGGAAATGCAAATTAAAACAACTATGAGATTCCACCTTATCCCAGTAAGGATAGCAAATATTAAAAAATCAAATGAAAACAAATGTTGGCAAGGATGTGGAGAAATAGGAACCATGTCATTCACTGTTGGTCAGAAGGTAAGATGGCAAAACCATTTTGGAAACCTATAAAGGTTGACTACAGAGTTGCCAAGAGACCCAGTTATTCCTTACTGGGCATTTACCCTAAAAGCTCCATGCCTCAGTTCAGAGAGATTTGCTCAACCATATTTATAGCTGCTCAATTCATAATAGTTAAGAACTAGAATCAACCCAGATGTCCATCATTGGACAAATGGGTAACCAAGATGTGGTATATATACATGACGGAATTCTACTCAGCAGTTAGAAAAAAAAAATGACACAATGAAATTTGTAGAAAAATAGTCGAACTTTGAACAGATCATTCTCAGCAAACTTACAAAAATCACAGGCAGACAATCATTGCATGGTCTCACTCATCTGTGGCTCCTAACCTGGATCAGCCCAAGATGCTAACATACCTAATAGGCATCTTGAGGACTGGATAATAGGGAGAGTGGGGCTTGAGGGGAGGATAAGAGTGGGGGAGACCCAAATGGAACTGGTACCATAAAATCCTATATCTTCTAAGACAGACTAAAAGGGTGAACCCTCATCAGGACCTTAGAGGGAACACCAGAATCGATGTGCCCTGGAGAGGGTAAGATGAAACCTAACCTTAACATTCTCCTATTTCTCTCTCTCTTTTCTTTCTCTTTTATATGACCTATATTTTTCTGCCTTCTTTTCCTTTGGTGCTGGCCTGTAACTCTCAGTTCTAGGATTAACATCCACAATGAGCTGTTGATCAGAGAGACCTACAAGGTTTCCCAAAAGAAGACAGACTTCTGTCAGAGCACTTGATTACCCACCAAAGGTTAATGGTAAGACCCTACTGCTGAAGACACTATATGCTGTTGTTACGGAACATGGAAAGACCTGGCTGGAATCTGGAAGAGAGCCCATCCCCAGATGGCTAGCACGTCTACTGTCAAAAGGTGCTACATGAACTACTGGGGGAAAATGGCCAAAATCTGTCAGAGCAACTTGAGGTCTAAGCTACTCAGCAGCAAACAACTGGATGTGATACTCACTCAAGTGCAATAGTGGCACACAGCCATGGTAGGTAACCAACTGCTCTAGGATTGGCTAACAAAGCCACTCAATGGAGAAGAACCCATAGCTGGAACTGGGAAACAAATCAGAATCATATCCAAGTAATGAGTTCACTCTCCAATATCAAGCTCCCACCAATCTTGGGCTACAAGAGGGATACACCTATTAAATTCTCTCTAAACTAACAATGGCTATCCTGTTTATTGATGCTGACTTCACTCTTCATTGGAGAATCTGCTTCTCTTTTTCAGATGAACACAAGACCTGAGGAGAGAATCAGCCCATCACATTTCACCAGAGTCCCAGCTGAAACCATAGAGTAATTGGGAAAATAAGCAAGAGTGCTGCTTTCTTGGTGAACCTGATATCAGCACACTGGTGAAGGAGATAAACACAGAGAACACTCAACTTCTACCAAATCAGAGATCCAGAGACACAGAGGCTCCCAAGAGCCCATCACTGAAGTAGACCTAAAATGAACCCAACATGGCTCAGGAAAATTCACAGAAGAGTGGGCAGAAAGACTTTTAGAGCCACAAGTTGGGACATTATGCACAGAGACATTGCCTCTTTCCCCAAACTGATGGCTACCCCCACAATGCATGACCCACAGTCTCCATGGGGATAACCAGCATCCCCAATGAGGAGGGTCCCTTTGGAGCGGGGGACAGGGATGAGAGTAAGGATGGTACCAACATGTGCTGTTTACATACTGAGTATGTCCATAACTAATAAAAAAATAGCAGAGACAAATGAAAAAAAAAAAGAGCCTCTTCTGTTCTTAACTAGTTGTGATTTAAATCTTGTTTTAAATAAAAGCCAAAAAGAAGTTAAAACAATAAATGAATTATGCATTCATCTAAAATAATAAATAATTTTGTAAAAAGGGCTGGAGAGATGGCTTAGTGGTTAAGGCACTTGCCTGTGAAGTCTAAGGACCCATGTTTGACTCTCCAGATCCCACATAATCTAGACATGCAAGGTGACAGAAGCAGGCCCTGGCATGCCAATTCTTTCTCTCTCATAAAAATTTTTTTTTAAAAAATTATGTGGAAATATTTATGTTTCTGAAATCCAGACCTCAGTAAGTCACAGGTTATATTCAGGGAGGGGTTAAGTTAAATAAATAAATGTCTGTGTGTGTGTTTGTGTGTGTGTGTGTGTGTGACACACAGAGAGAGATAAAGACAAAAGCAGTGTTAAACATTCATTCAAAGTGTTTGCATAGGTATTCTGTTATGTGTCAAAGGTAAAACAATGAATAAGACAGAGTGTAGTTTATTCTTGAATTGTGGATTTCTTTTTTTTTTTTTTTTTTTTTTTGGTTTTGTGAGGTAGGGTCTCACTCTGGTCCAGGCTGACCTGGAATTAACTATGTAGTCTCAGGGTGGCCTCAAACTCTCGGCGATCCTCCTACCTCTGTCTACCAAGTGCTGGGATTAAAGGCGTGCACCACCACGCCCGGCTGTCTTTTTTAAAATTTAATTTTATATATAACAGGTTGTTTACTTTTATCACCTCAGCCCAACTCTCATTACCCTGGGGGCCCTGGAGTTCTGGTAGTCACAGTGGAATCATGAAGGCCCCAGTCAGTCCCTATGGGGTAGTGGAGGACCGTGCCTCAGGGTATTCCTACCAACTCTGTGGCTCTTACAATCCTTCTTGGCAGTTTTAGTTTTAGACATACTGTTTTAGACAGTCTGATTTAGTGCTGAGCTCTTTGTAGCTTCTGGATTTTTGCATTCATAGGTTTTGATTAATTTTTGCGTCTGTCACCATCACCCTGGGGCTGGTTGTCAGGCTAGCAGTAAGAGCAGCATTCGTGACATCGCTACCTCTGCAGCTTCTCCTGGGCCCTGGCAGATGTGGTAGAGATGGCAAGTCTCATGGTGGGCAGGTGGTCGGCTATCTTTTTGTCTTATCCTCAATTGATCTAGGCTTTTCTCTATTTTTTTCTGCCACCTATAAAATAAAACAGATTCTCCAACCAGTGCTTGACATTTTTTTGTGAGTTTTGGGGATCCAAACTCAAATCCTCATGTTACTACAGCAAGCATTTTATCCACTGAGCCATCTCCTCAGCCTTAATCTATTTTTCTTCTTTCTTCTTTCTCTCTCTCTTTCTCTCTCCCTTTCTCTTTCTTTCTTTCTTTCTTTCTTTCTTTCTTTCTTTCTTTCTTTCTTTCTTTCTTTCTTTTTTTCTTTCTTCTTTCTTTCTTTCTTTCTTTCTTTCTTTCTTTCTTTCTTTCTTCTTTCTCTCCTTCTTTCTCTCTTTCTTTTTTCTTTCTTTCTTCTTTCTTTCTTTCCTTCTTTCTTTCTTCAGAAATATTCTCACTATATAACTCTGGTTTATCTGAGCTCTCAGTGTGGATCAGGTGACCTCAAACTAGCAGCAATACTCCTGCCTTTGCCTTCTGAGTGCCTGGATTAAAAGTATGTGCCATCACATCTGGCTCATGGCCAGCTCTCTTCTCAAACAGTGACTGTAGCAGATGTTTCTGGCAAATCCCGTGACCAGACACTTCTTCATGCTTTCAGTTGTAACTAGGGAGAATTGCTTTTTTCCCAGTTCCTTTTTAATTGTGCCAAAAACTCACCACTATTAGAATAAGACCTTCTAGCCAAATTGGGGACTTCCATTCTCCTGGTCCAGTAGGGCCAACATTATGCTTGCCACTAAGGAAAGTAAATATTAATTCTAAAGTCTGGGCCATTGAGGAAAAAAACTCCATACAGCTAAGAGAGCCAAATCTATAGCGGTTCATCATAAGACTTAGGCTCCTGTAGGGAGGCTTCTTATGTGACAAAAACTTAAAATTCCTTTCAAATGGATAAGCAGATAAATCTCCAATAGATATTGATTCTGATTTTTGCCAAACTTTTTTCTTTTCCAAACTTCCACTCAAACTTTTGCCTTGTTCCAATGACACCAAACCATTTCCTAGTGCCATGAACTGTTATAATGTTTTTGTTGTTCGTAAATGTTGTTCTCAGGAATGAAGAAAATATGGATGATGAAGGTAAGTCTGCCTGGCTCATAGGCCTCTCTCTTGGGCTTCTAGAGTAGTGTCTCCCTCTGAGCAAGACCCTAACTGTGACTCATTCAGTCTGAAGGAGTTAAAATGCTCTGGGTGTTCTGTTCCCTCTAACAGCAGTTAGCGTTTCCTCTCGGGATAGGGTAATGAAGGAGGATGGGAGAAAATTATACTCTTCTAGGCAATTTCAGTTAGAAATTGAGGTCAGAAAGAACCAGGAGATGCCACACCACATGCCATCTTGCCCTGGCACAGAGGGAACTCTTGGCAGGAATAAAACTCATGTCTGATTGAGACTAATCTACAGTGCCCCCTGCTGCCCACAGTCCAACATGCCACCTAGATTGATGGCCCAGGTGGGCTGACCTGGGGTCTGCCCCCCAAATCTTCAAACCAATCAGGTTGTCCCCTTGCACACCTGAACCTGACTCTATAAAGGCCTCCTCTTACTCCCTCTATGCCATTCTCTCTGGATTCCCTCTCATCTATGCTTGGGTACATATGAGTGGCTTCCCCTCTTGCCCAGCCTGGCTGGTGGGGGTAGGGCAGAAGATTTCTTGGTTTGCATGGTGTTTTTGCTTGCCTTTGCTTTAGAGTTTTGGGTAACTTCTCACTTTAATTACATGTATGATTTTTCTCTGGTCTCTGAGTTGACCACGTGCATAATCTCTTTACACTATAGATCTACCATGTGGCTGCTTTCTCTAACTCTAGGCTTGTTACCTGTGTAATTCCTCTAAACTCTGAGTAACCATGGGACTAACACTCTTTACTACTCATTTCTCATCTAATATTTTCTCTCGGCTATTCTTCCTTAAGTCACCACCATTTGCCCTTTTAACTTTTTTCCACAGGGAAACACAGAGTGGGTGCTATGGGTATTCCTTCTACATCTCCCCACATAAGCACCTAGAGTCTCTCACAGATTTATTTCCAAAACCCATCAATTTCTCTTAAAAGAATCGCACAGTCTCACAGGTTATGCTGTTTATTCCCCCACATGAGTGTGTGTTTCCTGCCTCCCATGTGCTTATAACTCTGCTCTGGCCTTCTTCTTAGATTCTAGTTTCCCTTAAGTAAACCCCCAAAATTGTGACTTTCCCCTAAATAAGCGTAATACTTCATAATTTATTTTTCTTGAGCTGATTTTTATCAATTCTTTGTTAAAAGTAGAACAGAAGCAAATTAGCATTCATTAAACTTGAAACTCAAAATCCTGCATCAGCATCATGGCTATCGACAGATGGACTCCCTCCCTGCACAGTATCAAAAGTTAAGTTGCTTTTTAAAAGTGTTTATGTTCTTCATGAAATATACACACAAGAGTACAAAACATATACTATACAAGTATTATATGATTTTTTATGGATTTCTATTTTTAAGCTTTTTTCTGCCTTTCTTAGAGTATTTAGTGGCAAATAGCTAAAGAAATTATTCCACAGTGTTGCAGTCAGGTTTGCATTGCTGGCAGAAATCACCTGACCAAGAGCAGCTTTTGGTGAAAAAAAAAAAAAAAAAAAAAAAAAGGTTTATTTTCGTTTACAAACTTGGGGAGAAGCTTCATCATGGGAAGGGAAAACAATGTCATGAGCAGAGGGTGGACATCAGCCCCTGGCCAACATAAGGTGGACAATAGTAACAGGAAAGTGTGCCAAACACTGGCAAGGGGACACTGGCTATAATACCCACAACCCTGCCCCCAACAACACACTGCCTCCAGGAGGTGTTAATTCCAAAATTTCCATCAGCTGGGTACCTAACATTCAGAACACCTAAGTTTATGGGGGACACCGAATCAAACCACCACATTCTGCCCCTAGCCCCCATAGACTGCTAGCCATCTACGATGTAAAATGCAATTTATTTGGTCCATCTTTAAAAGGCCCCATAGTTTTTATGAATCCTAATGATGTTCAAACATCCCCATAGCCCAAGATCTTTAAACTGAGCCATACTACCAAAAAAATCCTCCCCCAAACCCATAATGGCACAGAATAAAGATTCACACTGAAAAGATGACATTGGGCATAACAAAGAAATATTCAACCAATACAAGATTTTAAATAACCAGGGCAAACATCAAACTCTAACTCCAAGTCCACCAACTCTAGTCAATGACAAGTCTCCAAGTCCGATAATTCTAACCACTGACAAGTCTCTGGAGTTCCAATTCTACCCCTCCAGCTAGGCTACTCACAGTCCTGGAAAACTTCACTGGGTCTGTCAGCTCTCCTTAGCAACCATCTCGAGGTTCTGACATCTTCACTGGGTCTCCACTGCAACCCATGGTTCATCTTCATAGCTCCATTGGGTCTCCATGCAGGCATCCAGCAAACCTGCTTCACACTGCCCATGGCCATTTCTAAAACACAAGACCATGTTATAAACTCAATGACTCTCTCTTTCCTGCATTTCTTATACTTCGTAATACCAGGTAGGGTGCCAATTTGTTAATCCAGGGGGGAATAAAGCAGACTTTGAAGAACAGGACACTCCATGAGCACTCAGGTCTACATTCTTCCTGTTGCCCAGTACAGGTCAGATGGCCCAATATTAATGGCTGTAATCTCTCAAACAAGTGCAGGTGAATGGGAAGCAGTTTAGGCCCAAAGATTTCATTTTTGCTGAGCCATATCCCTCTGCTCACACCAGTCCATTTCTATGCAAAGCAACCCTGCACAAGTTCTCAGGATATGGGCATAACAGCAAGCCTCTCACAAAAACTGCTTCTAGCCCAGTCCAAGCCAAGCTCTGTCTCACCCTCATATGCTGAACCTCACAGTCCATAGTTCTTACACATTCAGGTCTACTAACTCTGACCAGAATAGTCTATCAAGCTGTACTTACAGCACTGTAATGTGTCTTATAGGCCAAGGTTTCAAATCCTTCCACATTCCTCTTGAAAATCAGTTTCAAAAGTTCAAAGCCACACTGTCAGGTTTCTAGCAGCAAATAACACCTCTCCTTGGTATCAATTCTACTGTTACAGTCAGGTTCGCATTGCTGGCAGAAATCACCCGACCAAGAGCAGCTTGTGGGGAAAAAAAAGAGCTTTATTTTGGCTTACAGACTCAAGGGGAAGCTCCATAATGGCAGGGGAAAACAATAGCATGAGCAGAGGGTGGATATCACTCCCAGGCCAACATAAGGTGGGCAATAGCAACAGGAAAGTGTGCCAAACACTGGTAAGGGAAAACTGCTATAATACCCATAAGCCTGCCCTGAGCAATGCACTGCTTCCAGGAGGTGTTATTTCCCAAATCTCCATCAGCTGGGAACCTAGCATTCAGAACGCCTAAGTTTACGGGGAACACCGAATCAAACTACCACAACAATTATATCTGATTTTTACACATTGTCTCAATTGCAGCCAGTACTTCCTTGGTACACTTGGTTCAGTGTCTGAAAACAGTGATCAGAGAACAAATGTTGGTTATGAGAAGGAGGAAGTACAATAAAACTTTCATTAATTGCAAGACTTGAAGGTATCCACTCACTGTAAGATATGAAGGGATGGAATAAGTCAAAGAGGAAATGTTGCAATGGATGCACATGCCTTGAGGAAATTAGTCACCTTTGGATCTCCTCATGCTCACTTATGAAATGAGAAAATAAAGACACACCTTCCTACATCATAGAAGATTACATAGATGGAGCAATACCACACATATGATAAAAATTTTGAGTCACAAAAGCACTACTAAATAGAGTGGTTAATAATACTTATACTAAATATAAAACCCAATATTTATCAATGCAAATGCAACTAATATTTTAATAAGAAATATATGACACTTAGTGGCCTGGCTTCATTATAAATTGGAAATGTGACCTCTATTTCTCAGAATCAGAGTGCAAATATTAAGGAAATATGAGATACTCATGTTTCTTTAATAGGAGAGAAAGATGCTGAGTTGTTTGGATAATGGTTTATGCTGGTGAACTGTGCTAGCTCTGTCATTTCTATAGCAACAAATTCTGATGTAACAGAGGAATTTCATGTAGATATCAAAGAGCTCTAAAATATGGTAACAGGAATTTAGAAACTTACTAGTAAAGTAAGAAAAAATGTTACTATATAAATAGCATCTCTTCCACTCTATTTTAAATGTGAAATTACTCTTTGAATGCTATTTGTTACTATTATTCTTTTCTCTTTAAAAGAGATGGTTATTGCAGAGTGAAATATTTTTAGGAAAATAAAACACCGTAAGCATGTAATTCCCAATGCACTTAAGGGCACTTGTGGCTCTTGCATTCTTCATGTGCATTCTTCACACACAGATACAGTTCTATGACTATAATAGAGGGATGTGGGTCTCCCTACCATTGAACCTTGGATCCTCAGGTAAGAGAAATGGGGAATAGATGGACTGATAACCAGATCATGTTGTTTGCCCTTGTCTGTTTTAATATTTTCAGTGTTCAATATTTTAAAGCAAATAGCAGTAATTGTTTATGTAGAACTCACCAAATATAATATTCTAGAAGGGTTGTATGTATGTTTACTTTTCATTCATTCTAATGTCACAAGTCTCTTTGAAATACGTACTATCACTTTTAATTTAAACAAAAAGAAACCAAGGCCTAATGAAGTCAAACAACTTGCCAAACATAACACATTTGCTAATCTAAGCTAGACTATGTCTCTACAGTTGATGACAGCTTACCTGACTTCCTGCCTTGAGGATCGCCATCTAAGGGTTAGGACAGACAGTACTGTAGTTCTGGACAGCTGAGGCTACTGTTTATTTCTATTAATATCATGGATGATGAAAATTTTAATATTTAAACATACATAAAGAAAAATGATGATTTTTTTCCCTTGAATAGGCCAAAGAAGAAAGGGCGCTGAACTATGTTTTGCTTCAGGCCAAATCCCTCGATTGTAATTTGCAATAGCACTGGCAGTTACCATTCACAGAGCATGTTCTGTGTGGTGGTCAACATAATGCACCTTAAGCCGATTGAAAACAATCAAAAAGATTTATTTTGATTGAAAAAAATCAAAAAGAATCTATAATTTTTTAAAGATATTTTAAAACTATTTATTTATTTATTTGAGAGAGAGAGAGAGGAAAAGGTAGATAGAGAGAAAGAGGGAATGGGTGTGCCAGGGCTTCTAGCCACTGCAAATGAACCACCTCCCCCCCCCCCCCCATGCATCTGGCTTCAGTGGGTCCTGGGGAATCAAACCAGGGACCTTAGGCTTTGCAGGCAAGAGCCTTAACCACTAAGCCATTTCCCCAGTCCAAATCTCTGTAACAAATGCATGGATGCTTCTGCAATAGAGTCTATATGATCAATAAAGTAGGCTGTATGGATACCAATGAAAATGTACTATATACCACATGTCTAGTGAATTCCCTCATTTCTGGTTTTGTTATATCAAAAATCTCATAATTCACAAACATGGCAAATATGCTATATTAGTGGGTTTTTTGTATATTAGTGGGTTTTTTGTTATAAAATACCTGAGGTAGGCTAATGTTGTAGTGAAGAGGTTTTCACACTTCTGGAGGTTCAAGGACAAGGTACCTGCATTAGCTCAGCTCTGGTGCAGACCTCTGACATCCTTCTAGGACCCTGGAAGACAAGATCACATAGCAAAATAAGAAACCAAAAGCAGAGTGGGATATGCCAGTCCCTTCTAGGGGCAATCTTCCAGATGCCTAGGTACCACTGATGGACCTGAACTCAGGGTTCTGTTACCTCAGAGATTGCCATAGTGGGTACCAAACTTTCAACAAACAAATCTTTTGGGTACATAGATAAATCCTATCAAAACTATAACATTTGCCAATACTTTATCTTGCTTTCAGTTTTGAAAAAAAATTATGGAGACCAACCCTGAGAAGTGTTTAAATTGCATGCCAAAGGCTGGGGAGATGGTTTAGCAGTTAAAACACTTGCTTGTAAAGCCAAAAGACCTAGGTTCAATTACCCAGGACACACATAAGCCAGATGCACAAGGTGACACATGCATCTGGAATTCATTTGCAGTAGCTGCAGACCCTGGCATGCCCATTTTCTCTCTATATATATATTCTCTCTCTCTCTCCTTCCCTCACTCTCTCAAATAAATAAATAAAAATTAAAAAATATTTAAAAATAAATTGCATGCCAACTCAAGTAAATGAACAAACCATCTTCCTTGGCTCAGGTTGGTTACAGTTGAGTGGATGAAGTGACATACAAATCACGACAAGAACAAACACATCAATTAAAGCTATTTCTGGAGTTTTTGGGAGTGGTCAGAAAAATAAATGTCTCAGAGGAAATAATATCTGAATTGTCTTGAAGAATAAATTATTTTTTTTTCTCTAAGAAATATGGGTGAAGAAGCTAATTTCAACTACTGAGAAGATAAGATTTTGAAATATCATGATGTGAAAATAAAATAGAAAAACAAAGTTACCTTGTTTAAAACCTGATCATGTCTTTAAAATAAGCCTTCTTGTTTTTTTCTAACCATTAATGTAAAAACATCTTTCTAACTTCTCACTAGGAAGTTAGAGCTTCAGACCTCTGGTTGCAGTACAGATCTATTGCACATATGTGCCCCCTTCTTACTTGTCATTCTTAGACATTTATCCAAGAAAAGTATGTTTCATTATTTCAGAATTGTCTTAGATATTGCAAGTGTAAATATTTCAACTGAAAAGGTGGGAAGCTCAGAACATATTGAGTCATAGTGACCATACTATAAAGGTCTCATTTTTGTTTTGTTTTGTTTTGTTTTGTTTTGCATTTTGATAAGAAACTGTCTCAGGGTCCTTGGGCCTTTCTGCCTCCCGCTGGGATTAATTTCAAAGGTCTCATTTTTGATAAGAAACTTCTCTCCTTGGGCTTTCTGGCAAATTTCAATTAATCCTGTCAAGAGTATTTAGCTGTTACTTCCTTTGTGATCTTCTTTGCCTCATAGCTGATGGGTCCTTAGTAGGGATCTTTTTCATTTCTAAATCAGTAAAAGTATGTGAATACAGTTATTCCTCTCAGCCTGGTTTCCTCATGGAAAAACAAACAAACAAACAAACAAACAAACCAAAAAAAAAACGCCAATAGTGTAGTGATAGTTTCTTTCCCAAGTTCCCAGAGCAACTTGGGTTTACCTTTTCCTTTGGTTCCAAACTTCCCTTTGTCCCCCACATTCAACATGTCCCTTCTCTTTTGCCATCCATTTTCATTCTAAGTTGTGTTTCAATAGCATTCCTTTGCCTATAAATATGAAGACCGTGTTTCTTGGTTGTTCAGTACCTATGAACAGTGTTGGTAGGTAAACTGGTATCTTTTCAGAGGATTTTTCTAAATTATTGTCTTAACTTCTGATAAATTGACTAATCCAACCACATCATACTGGTCAATGCTGCTGGCAGTGTTCATTTACTTAAAATCAGAAAGCAATCCACAATACCACAGAGAAGCCAGAGTCCTTACATGCATGCATGCTTGTGTGAGGACATGTGCTGAAGGCCAGCAAATCTAATCTTCACAGAGTCTTCACATTTGGGGGTGACAAAGACAAGTTAGAGATCATTGAGTCCAATCTTTTCATTCTAGTTCAAATGGAAGACCAGAATTTCAGTCAGTATAGGAAACCAGAGAAGGAGGTACATCATGCCATGTTGCTCAGTCCTTTCAGAGTCTTGCATCTGTTACATCAGGAGGACTTGGCCTTATGTCTTTTTCTTTTAAAGAACTGGCCTGTGAGTGTCATCTGTGAATGGTATCTGTGAATGTCAACATCCACCCCACTCAGCTCTCTGGGAACTGAAGCCAGAGCCCCATGCGTGGTAGACAGCTGTGTTACACTGGGCACTATCCCCAGCCCATCACCTCTGCTGATAGTTGATTGTTTTCACTGGAGTGGAAAGGAAGTAGAAGGAGGCTGATTTCATATTGTTTACTGATGCCCTGGGGACTGAAACATTTTTCAGGGCAGAGAAGAGAGAATTGCCCAAACATGAGATTCTTCAATCTATTTCCTCAACTATTTAAATCGCATGATATAATAGTTTGCAGGGAGAAAAGGGGGCTTTAAAAGAAACTGAACTCTGGGCTGGAGAGATGGCTTAGCAGTTAAGGCGCCTGCCTCCTAAGCCTAAGAATACTGGTTCCAATGTCCAGCGGTTCCAATCTACAGGTCCCAGGTTTAGCCAGATGCAGTGACGCAAGGGCGCAATGCCGCACTTGACCACAAGGGGGCGCACACATCTGGATTTCGTTCACAGCAGCTGAGAGACTGCTGGCACGCCCATTCTCTGTCTTCCTCTCCCTATCTCTCTGTCTGTCTCTCTCTAAAAAAAAAAAAAAAAAAAATTAAAAAAAAAGAAACTGAACTCTGCCCCTTTGTTAAAGCACATCTTTTGGGGGTTGCCTTAATCTCATAGTTAATACAAGAGTTTAGAGAGTAGAAGTCTATATGGCAGAAATTACCTAGTCATATCTTCAAAAGAAAACAAGGTTGCAGCCAGGCGTGGTGGGGCATGCTTTTAATCCCAGCACTCAGGAGGCAGAGGTAGGAGGATCACCATGAGTTTGAGGCCACCCTGAGACTACATAGTGAATTCCAGGTCAGCCTGAGCTGGTGTGACCTTACCTTGGAAAAAAAAAAAAAAAAAAAAAAAAAAAAAAAAAAAAAAAAACAAAAAACATGGTTGCTGTTTTAAATGTTTATTTATATTTATTTTTCTTTTGTAAGTTCTGTCCTTCATACCAGAAATTTAAAGTCATTAATTTTTGCTAGTTTTATAATGGAATTTTCTTTGCCTATACCCAAAAGACCAAATGAAGCAATCTGTTGCCACGTACTGGTAGTGAGGGTCCTGCATGGTGCCACTTTGGATTCCTAGTACATGGTCTCATAATGAGGCCTTCCCCTGTGCCCAGAGTCACGTCTGACCCTTGCTGTCTCTGAAGAACGAACCTTAGTTCTTTCCTTTCCTGTGTCACTTCTTGTGTAACTCTGAGCCTTCTTCAGAGTGACCATAGAACACGGAAATGCCCTGGCTGTCCTCCACAGTGATTTCCCTTAAGTATAAGATTTCATTCCCATTATCTCAGCAGTGAACAGGGGTTTGCATCACCTCTTCAGGATCCACAGTAAAATATTTTATAGGAGGACACAGGAAAAAATGAGTCTCTCATGTAATTCTATGTATCTGTTTTAGTGGGAAAAGAAACATAGATATTCAAGTGTGGGGAGAAACTCAATTTCAAGTTTGGTACGTTGCCTGCTGCCAGAGTTAAATACAACAAGTGGCTGTATGTAACCTTTCCTTTCTTGCATGTGCTCCAGAAATATATCTGAATCTATTATGATGCACTAAGAATTCATGAAATGAACTGCAATAAGTTCATTATTCCACATGAAAGGAGGTGGTGCTGAGCAAGAAGTGTCTGTTGAATGTGTTTTTTTTCCATATATATATATATATATATATATATATATATATATATATATATATATATATATATATATATATATATATGAGCCACATAGTCATATGTTCAGTTTGTAATTTTCTCCTGTATGCAGAAAGAAACATTTAGATTGAAGGTATTAGCTAGGTTAGGGCTGACCTACTTCTGTAACAACAAACTACCCAGCAGAGGGTTTGAGGAAGAAGCATGCATAGAAATGACATCTCCTTCATACATATTTGGCTCATTTGGACTTGTTCTTTTATGGAGTTTATGGAATCATTCGCACTCACAAGAAATATTTTCAAAGTAGTCTTCAAAAAAAAAAAAAGGGCTGGAGAGATGGCTTAGCGGTTAAGGCGCCTGCCTCCTAAGCCTAAGAACACTGGTTCCAATCTCCAGGTCCCACGTTTAGCCAGATGCAAAGTGACACAAGGGTGCAATGCCACACTTGACCGCAAGGGGGCGCATGCATCTGGATTTTGTTCGCAGCAGCTGAGAGACTGCTGGCGCGCCCATCTCTATCTGTCTTCCTCTCCCTTTCTCTCTGTCTCTCTTTGTGTCTCCCTAAAAAAAAAAAAAAAAAAGAAGAAGAAACAAAAATTTAGCTGGGCCTGGTGGTTTAACACCTTTAATCCCAACACCCAGAAGGCAGAAGTAGGAGGATCACTTTGAGTTTGAGGCCAGCTTGAGACTACATATAGTGAATTCCAGGTCAGCCTAGGTTAGAATGAAACCCTCCAAAAATAAAAAAAAAAAAAAAGAACAAAACTTTGTCCTCATTGTTATTGAATAAATAACTTGTAATGGTCATCCTTTATGGTCTGTGCTTTCCATCAGTAAGAATGAAAATCTCTGGGACCAAATAGACCAAGAGGAGCTGAGTAGATGCATCAGAGGGTGCAGTGCTTGCTGTGGTTACCTCATCAAGAAGACCTGAGTTCAGGTCCTCACCCTCATGTCCAAGCCAATGTGGCAAAACTCCCCAGTACGGGGGAGACAGAGAAAAAGTAAGATTCCTAGGAATGATTACTAACCAATTGGTGAACTGTAAATTCAGCACAAGATCTTATCTCAAAAAATAAGGTACAGAATAACTGAGGAAGACCCATGATATCAACCTCTGGCCTCCACATGTGTGTGCATACACATGCACACAAACATACATATAGGTGTGCACCCCATGTGTGTGCATATAAAAATGGACATACACATCCAGGGTGGAACTGTGATGATGACAGAGAAGAACACTCTCACATAGACAAGTACATTTTTTCAGACACACTTGGTGCCTGGTTTGTACTTGTGACTGAAACACCAGCATCACCAATGCTTCAGGGTCTCAAACACAGGGGATGCAATGCTTTGGGTGTTGTGTAAATCTACTGAATTGGTATCAGAAGAGCTCCTTGGCACAAAATATTTTTTTTTCTTCCTACAGCAGCTGATATAAGTGAACAACAGTTTAGAAAAGAAGAGAGAAGGAACAGGGCGAGAGCATTTCTGTCTGAAATTACTGGAATGTTACACAGGAGATGGGGCAACTGCTAAGGTTGCTGAAATGGGGCTTGTAGTAGAGGCATCAGGTTCTCTGACTTTGCCATACATCTCATTTCATTTCTTTTCTTTTTTTTTCTTTTTTTGGTCTTGGATCTTAGTCCACATAGAAATCAATCTTGTGTGGAGAGCACACTGGGGTTGAAGGTTGGAGAGACTGATATTTTTGGCACTCTTGTGGTATATGTGCGTACCAGATGAGGACCTCTGCCCTCAGAGCAAACTGGTTGTTTTACTTTGAACCTGTAACACTTGGCTTCTAAGGTGTGGCTGATGTATAAAGTTTGAGACACTCAGATGTTGAGTCAGCATGGGACTGGGGTGTGGCCTCAGACCACTGCAACACCTTCATCATGAGCAAATTTCCCTGGAATTTTACCCTACGATCAGCATTTTTCTCCCCATCCCACATGAGTGACAATATTAGGTACAGGGTCAGAATGGATGATAATGAGGGGGAATTATGTAGCCATTCAGGAAAGAGGACCCAAAGAAGGAACACCAGCCTGACTGCTTGAGCAGATCCATTTTAGGGTCTGATCCTTTCTATACAATCATCAGCTCTCTTGGACCTTTCTCATCAGCCCAGACCAATCAGTTCTCTCTCTCAGATTCAACTAAGTCTGAGGGTAAGGCCCACCACAGGAAGATTATAAATAGATCCTTACCAGGTGGGCAAGGCTTCTTTTTGGTTTTTCACCTTTCCTGAACTTCCAGGTCCCTGCTCTAGTCAGCTCCCCTCATCTTGACCCTGCTGGACTGAAATGGGGGGACCCCCTACTCCCACGTGTGTTTCCTACTTCCTCCATCCTTTCACATGGCAGTAGCTCTCTGTGATTTTTTTATCTTTCTTCCTCTTCATCTAATAAAGTCTTCCCTGCTGGTCTATAGATTTTTAAAATTTTTTTTATTATTATTTTATTTATTTTTGGAGAGACACAGAGAGAGACAGACAGAGAGGAAGAGGGAGACAGATAGAGATGGGCGCGCCAGCAGTCTCTCAGCTGCTGTGAACGAAATCCAGATGCATGCGCCCCCTTGTGGGCAAGTGCAGCATTGCGCCCTTGCGTCACTTTGCATCTGGCTAAACGTGGGACCTGGAGATTGGAACCGGGTTCTTAGGCTTAGCAGGCAGGCGCCTTAACTGCTAAGCCATCTCTCCAGCCCCTGCTGGTCTATAGATTTTAATGCTTTAAATTCATAAGACAGTGATCTAGGAATATCCTAAATTTGTTGGTTCATTGACATTGGCAAGGAGCCCCGAAACTCCCACAGCAATAAGACTTTGGTTATTTATATCAGAACCACTTGTCTTTGCACTATAAGCTCAGGTGTTTTGGTAAGCCCAAAATATTGGCCAAGACTCCAGAATAAGTTCTATAGCTCTTTTCCATCCCAGAGACTCATTACATGAATTTAAACTTGAGTGCCCTGTATGCACTTAACTTGAAAGAAGTTTCCATGGATATTTCCTCATTTAATTTTCACAATAAACATATGAATTGGATGTTGCTTTGATAATTATTACTATTTGATAATATCTCAAGTGAATTTTATGGACCACTTTAACTAAGAAACATTACTTCAACATTTTCTTCCAAGACTATTTTCCTGCATTCCATCAATACAGTTTGGGGGTCCTTTAGAATAGTTCCCCTCTCTGAGATAGACTCTCTAAATGCCACAACTCCATGCCCCATTCAGCAGAAAATAGCTCATGATCTGATGTCATCGCCTCTAAAGCAGTTAGAGTGTCCTCTCATGAGAGGGGGAAATGAGAGGGGGGACAGTTAGGGTGACTGGACCACTCAAGGTAAAAAGGGCAGGAAAGTTTGCCCTTGCTAGAAATCAAATATGATCTGACTTATCTCTTGCCTAGTTCCCTAGACCTGCTTTTCCACACACAACCTAGACCCCTCCTGGGAGGGCGGTCTTTCATAGGATTTAAACATTGTGGTTGGTCAAGTTCAGCCCCTGGAACTTACTGCCAGGGATAACCTCTTCCTGAGACAGCCCCAGCCCTACCCAACGAGCTGTCCCTCTGGTTCACCTGAGCCAGAAGACACCCCACCACCACTAAAAGGTTATAAATATCTTTGCAAGGAGAGGGCAGGCTCTTTGACCACTTGGGAACTTCCAGCTGTGGGTGAAATTTTCCCTCTGCTGGGCCTGGGCTGGCTTGGCCCAGTTCCAGGCTCAGGCTCAGGCCCAGCCAGGAGGGCCCCCTAGCCTTTACTCTCCTCATGGGCTCCTTTATCCTCTCCAGCTCCCCACATGGTAGAAGTTCCTTGAACTTTCTTTTCTATTTTCTTTCCATGCTGTTTCACTGGCCCTCCACGTGGGATCTCTAGCCACACTTCCCTTGGCTCTGTACTTCCCTCAAAAAATATAATAATTTAATTTGAAAAAGACATTATTTAAATATATAAGTCTGTGGTCAGCAAAATTATACTGTGTCCTAAAGAGCCCAGCATTTCAAGCCCTGGAAACTGTGAATGTGTTCCATAGTGTAAAAGGACATTAAGGTTGCAGATGGAATTGAACTTCCTTTAAATGCTAATCTCCTTGGGAAAATATCCTGGGTTACCCAGGAAAGCTGGTTTTCCCTGGCAATGCAAGAGACTGAGATGAAGGGGGGAAAGGTCAGAGTGAGATTATTTCAGAAGGACTAGGTCAGCTGCTGAGGGCTGAGAAAAAAGAAAACAATGGGATCAAAAGCCAAAAGACATATGTAGGCTCTTAAATGCGGAAAAGGCAACTTGCCAGCCTCTGTCCCTGGTCCTCCAGAAGGAAATGTAGTCCTACTGACACCCTGATACCCAGACGACTTCCACAGAGCTGTGAGAGAAAAGATTTGCAGTTAGCCACTGAGCCATAGAAAACTAGCATTAGAATTTAACCCTGGTGAGTGGCTTAGGCAAATAAAACAATATCTTGATTGGTAGATGGAAAGTTCTTTCAAAGGACTTTGCATTTCTCATCCTGAAGAGGATGTACGGTCATGATTTGGCTTTCCTGGGAATTCTAGAGCACAGTTCTGAACATGAAGGATTGTGGCATTTCTGTAATACAAATAAAGTCTTGAAGTAGGAAGGCCTCTTGGCCATAAATGCCAAAAGAGCCCAGCACATTTTGTGTTTTACATTCTTAAGGCTTTTTCCTCCTTGTGAGTTCTTGCTCCTAGCTGTTTATAAGTTTCTGCCAGTCACTTGCTAATACTACTTAAGATCTATTGATAGTAAAACTGGCTGTAAAAAAGATATATTTAAAGCTATATTCAATTCAACTCAGCAAATACATTCTGAATGCCACCATACTTTTAAAAAATGTCTTTTTTCTTTTCACTCAGTACACCATAGTATGAATATAGCACTTTTTAGCATTTAATTATACCTTTCATATCCACTAAATATCATTAAATGCATGCTTTCTGTGTGTTCCCCTTGTTTCTGATGTAAAGGAGAAAACACTGTATTTTAAGTCATCAGGGGACCTGTCACCTGACATACATCCCACTAACACAAGACAAAAACCTAACCATTAGCAGAAGTAGCAGAGATGTGGCTCTTTCTAATCTGGGAAATATTTAAATAAACATTGCCTAACATTAATGTTAAAAGCTTAAAACAGAAACCTCAACAAAACTAGTGGAACTGTCCGTACTCCCCTTGCAACCCAGTCTCAGAGGACCTTTCCCCTTCCTGCCCCCAATTCTGGCCTCTGACTGTGTGACCATTCAGGCAGGCCCAGTTGGAGAACATTCCAATCCCTGCTGAACTTCTCCAGGAAAACTCAGAATGCTTCTAGGGCTCTTTACAGATGAATCTTGATTTGCAGAAATTTCAGTTTTGGATTTACCTTATCCAGTGCTTAAATGTATGAATGAGAGAACTGGAAGCTTAAACAAATCTGGAAAAGGGATCCTTTCTATCACTGTATGTCGAGATTAGATTACACGAGAACTTTCATTTGAACCAAGAACAAACCCAGACATTGAGATAATGATGTGATCTTCTTTGACTTAAACAAGTGGCTATGAATAACACATGACAAAATTTCTGAATACAGGGACATTTCCACTCAAATGCTCACTTTTATCCTTCAAATACAAGTTTTCAGTTTTATAGGAATGCTTACAAAGGAAACACGATTTTTCTTAAAGCCATTAGCCATTTGCATAGGCAGAAATCCTTAAGTTCTGTTGGAAGTCCTGACTCCATATTGGTCTACATAGTTTCCTGAATGTTATCCCCTCTACAGTAATAAGGAGCATAACTAACATAGGTAAATTCTCTACCAGCTAAATTAGGAAAAAGAAACCAGCTGGTAAAAATTCATTATTTTTATACATTAAAAATATTCTATAGGGCTGGAGAGATTGCTTAGTGGTTAAGGCGCCTGCCTGCTAAGCCTAAGAACCCGGTTCCAATCTCCAGGTCCCACGTTTAGCCAGATGCAAAGTGACTCAAGGGCTCAATGCCGCACTTGACCACAAGGGGGCGAATGCATCTGGATTTCGTTCACAGCAGCTGAGAGACTGCTGGCGCACCCATCTCTATCTATGTCCCTCTCCCTCTCCCTCTTCCTCTCTCTCTCTCTCTCTCTGTGTCTCTCTTCAAAAATAAATAAAAATTTAAAAAATTAAAAAATATTCTATATAATAGCTAAAAAATAAGAACAAGTTTTTTTTTAAATCACATCTAAAAATGATAGCAGTAGAGATGGTCATGGAAAGAAAATATGGACAGCTTTTATAAATCTCTTTCAAATAAATTTAGATTGATTTTCTTAAATGTCAACAAATACCAGATCCTTTGCCCTACAGTAGTACCCTTTAAAAAAAAATCAACATTCACAAAGAACGATTTGCTGTGCAGTAAGAGTTTTTAGTTACCACTTAAGTCATTGAAGTTAGTGCACATGATGATGTCCAGAAGGTCACTCAGACACTGAACACTTGCTAGCTGAGTGGGATACACAGTTCTTGACTGGTAGAGTTCACCTTTTGGCTGGTCATTAAAGCTAGCTGAGGATCTTGGGGATATGCTGAATCCTGGCTCAGATAAAGTCTAAATTTCTGGAAGAGGAGCCCAGGAATCATGTTTTTTTGAGGCTCCCTAAGTGAGCCCAACAGCCAAGCCTGAACTGCCACTGCATGACCAATGATATTTTACCTTTAGGCACATCAAGGGTAACTTGGGTGTTTTCCTCCCCACTCACCTGCCACTTAGAGAACTGGAATTTATAGCTAAGAAGGTCGTGCTGTAAAGGGCATATGGAAACTTGGCACCTAATGCTGTTTGCTGTCAGTAAGGAGACCGGCACCTTGTGACTACTTTAAGAATGGAACAAAGACTACTCACTTCCACCTGAACAAAACTGCTATCTGGGAAAGTTAAGCATTTTCTGTTATTATCTTAGGCTTCTTAATAACAACCCAAACAAAAGGAAGCAGAACATTGTCTTTACTATAATGAAGGAGGAAGTTTGATAATTGCTTACCTGTTAAAACAGGAGGCAAGTCACAGCTGAATCATCATATGTTTGTAAATAAACACTAGTTACTCAGAAACTTGGCTTCCATAGGAAACTGAGGGCTCTGAAAACCAGTAATCATGGGACAAAAGAAAGAGACTGAAATTGTTTCTAAATGGAGGAAAGATACTCTACATTCCAAGAGAGATACCCTCACTCACACCCCACATTCTGGGTACCTTTCTCTCTTTCCACTCTTTTTTCTGTTTATGCCTGAGCTAAGTGGTATGGATGAGATTTGCAAGTCTCCTTTTCAAAGAAATACTTAACAAGGATTTGACAAAATGGTCTCAACTGAATTCTCCTCCATATTTTTCACATTACAATACGTTACTGAGCAAGCTCAGGTTCATTGTAAGGAATAGACAAGGGAGTAATACTGCCCCACCATGAACAGTGATGATATCTTTGAGCCTCTGCTCCGCACAACACCTTGAAAAGTCAATATTCAGAGAGCAGGAAAGCACACGTCAGCAAAGGATTTTGTGTGGCTGAAACTGGTAAACATCTGGGAATGCAGGTGCTCAGCATTTCTCAGTTCTGTGGTGCAGAAGTGTGCCTTCATTACACGAAACTGTCACATTATTATTTTGCCTAATGATACCATCATTATCATATTCACCTAAGTGACAGAATGCCAGATTCATGCCCATCAATTTTCTGCTGTGTTTTTCCAAATCAAAGAGCTTTCTCGTTTTAAATGTGTCAAATTAGCATGGTGGGCTCAAGCAGCAGAAAGTAGAATTCAGTAGTGATATTCAAAAGTTTATACCATTTATTCCTTCACTGTAGTTCATGCATTAAATTTAGTACTGCCAAGATTTAGCCATTTAAGCTGAAATTATTCTGGATTTACTTATGTGTATCAAGACAAATATTTAAGTGTGAAAATTTCAATCACAAGAAATGATAAGAAAAAGTAAACACAATTTTAGAGAAGAAGGATAAAAAGAAATATTTTTTTGTTATACAAACTGCTAATCTATATCATTCTAATCCTTCTGAAGAAATTCAAAGAGCATATTTTATTTCCATGTATTTGAAAGATGTTCTGTCTGCATACATATTAAAACAAGTATAGTTAGTGGAAATTATAGAAAAATAGTTATAGCTGGTATCCTGTAATTTGATAAGTTATTTGAGGAAACATAAGAAAGCACAATAAAGGCAAGATAATTTAATTATGAGAGACTTCAATGTGACCTCACTCACACATTGTTTGTAATGGTGGAAGTAACAATGTGTCTGGCACATAGGAACTCAAACTCTACTTAGTTATTATTAATATAAATGAGAATGTTATCATAATATTTATATTATTGATATATTATATAAAACACATTTTAATTTATGATATTATTATGAAAGCAACTTCCACTTTCCACTCATAAGACTGTCAGCTAAGTGGGCAGAGTGGACAAGATTATATAAATTTCAGCTCATATTTAAAAAATACTTTGACAATATTTTCATGAATCTAAACAAAACCTGCAGGATGTAGTTTATCATGCTGAACTCCCATGTAGGTGAGCAACCGTCAGGAACTTAGTTGATGCCAATGAATCTGAACTCACTGAGCAAGGCCTGCTTCAAGTCAAGTAAAGATGCCATGTGCCCAGCCCACTCAGACAAGAGAAACCTCTTGCCTGGCTGAGATATTTCTCATTCCTTCACTGCTCCACTTACAAACCATTAAGGTAAAAAGATTTCGTTGGTTCTATGTCTTCAAAAATCTTTCCAAACCCTTCCTTCTTCCACATTCTCTCCTGCTGAGGTGTCACATTGTCTCTCTATGATTTTTCCATTTCCTACCTTAGTAATCACTCCCATGGTCAGTTGAAGAGCTCTCTTATTTTTTCTAAGATTTTTGTTTTCTTGATTTAATCTTCAGCAGATAGAAAACCCCTATCTTGCCTCCCATTACAGGATGGCTGATAAATAAAAGCCTAGAATAAATGATTAACCCACGTGTTGAGTGCAGTTTTAATGGGTACAAAAAGTGTTAAATTTGTTACTTGGTGAGATATACTATATGCACGTATTCTTCCAATTGCAGAAAAATGCAACCAGGTAAATTATTTGGCTTCCTACAAACCCAGCAGAACAAGGTACCTATATGGGAAAGATCAAGCTGCTAAGGGCTTCTTAACTCCACATAGGTCAACACAGTGACATGCATATAACATCAACATAAAAGCTAAGACCAGGAGCTGTCACTATGTATCCAAATAGAGACTTCAAAAATGGTAATGACTGAGGTAGAGAGTAAGGCAGTAAAAAGCATGGATGGGATCAGATTGGTTATTCAAATCTGTTCTCTGTGGAGCCCCTAGGAACCTGCCACTGTGGTTTCAATATGTTCTGCTCCCTACCCACCCACACATATCTAAAGGAGGAACTTAACCCTCAGAGTCAGATGTTAATGGAATTAAGGGGATACTGATGCAGTCTCATTCTAGTGCTTAGAGGGCAGGGTCTCTGAGCATGATTAGGATCAGTAATGTGACCAGATGTCTTGTGATTGAGCGACACACACACATAGACATATCTCATGCTATGTGATGCTCTCCTCTGCCAGGGAGAAGGTCATCACCAGATAATCCTTATCAACCTAGCACCTTTGGAATCTTTGTCTCAAATAAACCACTTGTGCTGGTTTCCATATAAAATGGCCCATAGACTCAGGCGTTTGAACACTTAACTCATAGCTGCTGGTGATATTCAGGAAGCTTATGGAAACTCTAGGAGGTGGAGCCTTGCTGGAGGAAGGGGTCTCTGGGGGCAAGTATTAAAGTTTTATAGTCCAGCCCCCACTTGCTTTCACTTTCTCTATTTCCTTCCTGCTGATGTGACAATGTGACACCATCTTTCTGCTCCTGTCATGCTGTCCACAACACGGTGCTCTACTCTCTGAAACTGTAAGCGTAAATAAACTCTTTCCTTCCCCAAGCTGATTGTGGTTGGGTGTTTTGTTATAGCAATGAGAAGGTAACTAATACAAACAGGTTTTTAAATAAAGTGTTTTTCTCCCAGGTATTTCATTATAGCAATGCAAAACTGACCAATGCAAGTACTTACTCTTTCATTAGAGATCCTATGAAAGCATTCATGTGAAATATTTAGAACAATACCTGTTATATTTTCAGTGTCTTATGACTGATAAAGTGGATATCTTGTTTCTTGTCTCTTGGGAAGTGTGTATGAAATCCCAAAGAAAAAAATAAAACAAAGGAGAAGATTTTTAAAAAACATAATATTATAAGCAAATATTCACTATTTCCACTATATCCATTGTTTTGTGGATTGGCATATAGAAGTGAATAAAGCAACATTCCTTCTCTGGCTTACATGCTGAGGATGGAAATAAGCAATGAATAAACTAGCAAATATACAGTAATATGGCAATAAGCTAAATATACAGATGGTGTTAAGTATAATGCAGAAAACCAAATCATAATTGAGGGCACAGGATTGTGGAACTTGTTACCACTATTGTGACTATCACTATTTTATGAAAACTGTGGCTCTCCTGTGCATCTGACATAGCATCAGTAGCTGTCTATGAGGGGCAGATAAGCCTTGAGCTGGCTGGATATAGTAACCCAATCAAATTGGATTGAGTTAGATGAGGTCCGTGTTGTTACACAGCAGTACCCAGGGCTTGGCAGGAAGACACTGCTAAAGCAATATGAGGAACACTGAAGGATAGCATGAAAGAATAAAGCTAAAGAGACCTAGAGATGTAAACTGAATAATGTGCTCTAGGACTTCCTAACTAAAGCTCCTTTTGCATTATGAAGATCTGAAAACACAGGATGTAAGAAAGACAACTTAAAGTTACCATATCATGATGATTGAAAGGACAGGATTTCTGGACTTTATGGAGTTTATTGAATTCTGACTACAAAGGTGTCCAATAAGAGGGAACAAGAGGGTGAGCAATCAGAGACCTATGGAAGGAAATCTCCAGATAGAGGAACAACCATGAAAGCAACCTCTATGGGCTGTTTGATAAACAGAAAGGAATGGAGTAGAAGAGGAGAGAGGTGGCAATGGGTAAAATGGATAGGATATTGAGACCAATGTAAAGATATTAGCTTTTATTCTGAGGTAAAGTTGAATTGTACTGAGGGTTTGGGGATGGAGTGACTTGATCTGATGGGTAATTTCAAAAGCTTTCTGAAAATAGCTTTAGGTGGGAACAAGATGGAAGCAGGCAGCTCTTAGGAGGTAATAGCAAATCTAGCCAGAGGTGTAGCTTGGACCAGCATGAAGACTATGGAGGCGGTACAAAGTGATCAGATTCTGGGAATAGTTTGAAGTCACAGCTGATAGGCAGGGATGGGGCCTTGAGCGTGGTTGTAATGTCCAACCACCTTTGGCATAGGAGCCTCTTTTCCCACAACTCTTTTACATCCCCTTTATCCCATACAATGTCTATTCAAGGCATCTTACAGTGCCTTATTAATACATATACATTCCACCAGGCTTTGAGGAATTCTAGAATTAACACAGAATCTGAGTAGTGAAAGGAAAAAAAAATCTCAGGATGGTCCACCAGCCACTTCATTTACTCACTGCTAATTTCTAGAGCTGCACCTCAGGCTTGGCTCTCCACCTCTTCCACAACCCCACACAATAACTGATTCCACTCATTAAATTGCCTTCACTTTATTAGTGCAACTGTTCAGTTTCACAGTGTGTATTTTCTAGCCTAGGAGGATAAAGAAAACAAAATATGGCGACGGAAAAAACAGAAACTACAAATTAGTCTTTATAGCAAACAGGTACCCAAGCCTCACATGTCTTTGTTGGTTTTTGTCTGTGTCTCTCAGTATAAAAGAACTGTTGCTTTACATTTTTAAGACACCCCTGAAATGGCATTAGTGAAGAAGACGGGATGTGGGAGACGAGGAGACAGGCAGATTTTTAAGTAGGCGAGTTATTTCCTTGAGCATAATTAGAATTTAAACAGCATGTTGTTGATTTTTTTCTCTCACTCTTATAGCTGAGGAATAATGAAAATTAACAGCATCGTTACTGAGACCAAGCATAAAATGATTCCAACTTAGTACCTTATAAAATCGAGTTAATTTCCATTCATGGGATAAACAGATCTTCAAAGGCCTGTAAATGAAAACTCAAATACAATCCTGGGCAATTTTGTTCACTTTAGGTCCTATTTGTTTTTTTATAAAAGCAAGCATGGTATGGGAAGGGTAATTATTTCCTCTCTAGACAGCCCTATCAGCTCGCTTTGTGATGCCGAAGCACTCATGAGCTTGTGTACAGAGTTGCCGAAAGCTGTTCTCCTGTAGGGTTTTGGTATGCAGGATCCCTTTCTCTCCGAGCTGTCATTGCACCAATGTAAGGTAATTTGGCCAGGGTGATTTTGTCAGAAATTGGGCCATAACATGTTTTAGACTCGTCATGTCACATGGAGAGTGAGGAGATTGTCTCAGTTCTTAATGGTTATTATCTACATGTATGTAATCCTCCACATTTTTCTTTTCACTTTCTTTTCTTTAAAATGAGTCTGGGTAATTAGCTGGAATGTACAATGAATAAGAACTGTGACTGGGCACACGTTTCCTGAACATTCCACACTCTGCTTCATAAAGACAATCCCAATGATTCTGTTACCCCAGTTCTCTGTGGGTCCATGCATAAGACATTCTAAATGAAGAATGGCAAGCAGAGCACAGAGATCAATCAGTGTACGGACTTTCAACCTCAGTGGTTCTATAGTAATGATTTAAAAAACTACAAGAGTGACCTTCTAATAGGAACCCAATAAAGTAGCAATTTGCAAATGTGCAAAACAAATAAATTGGAAAAGTGTGGTCAGTGACTTAAAAGAAATCTATTTATTACTATGTAGCATTTATTTGCCATAGATCTCATTCATTCTTGTATATGCATTAATAATAATCTCATGGCACAGTAATTATTACTGAGTAAATTAATTTCTAGATTATTGGTTATTATCAACTATGTTACTTTTGGTAGATTAAAATGTTCCAAAATATCTGAATTCTGGGTTCAATATTTTGCTTGCTTAGGGACCAAAATGGGCTGAATAGAATTCCTTGCCACTTGACTTTGAGTTCAACTTTGGCCAGAGGGATGTTAGGAGAACTGAAGTATAATTGCATGATTTCTCCTGTCTCCTACATTCCTGACACTGCTATGCACTATGGTTTAGAGCTAATGTGACCCCCAAAGTCCATGTGTAAAAGGGTTGCTTCCCAACTTGGCACTTCTGGGGGTTTGTTGAAACTTTAAGAGATGGAGTGTGGGGTAGAGCTTAGTAGTAAAGCAACTGCTTGCCATATGAGGTTCTATGTTTTATCCACAGAACACACACACACACACACACACACACACACACACACAGAAAGACAGAAAGAGAGAGAGAGAAAGGTGAACCTTGTGGGAGGTCTTCTTTAGGTCATTGAGAATATGCCAAGAAGAAAATTTTGGATTCTTTACTTTTCCTGTTTCATGTTCATGACATGAGTAATTTTGCACTACCACATACTTCTGTCATTCTCTGCTGCCTTGACACAGGCCTAAAAGCAACAAGGCAAACAGATCATGGCTGGCACTTCTGAAACCACTAGCCAAAGCAAACCTTTTCCTCTTTGTAAGATTATTATGCTAGGTGTACACGATAGCAATGCAAAGCTAACAAACCATACTCCCTTGAGAAAAACTGTATGCCTTCTGTCTGCACCCTAGAAGGACATAGGTGGAGAAGACCACAGCTCAAATACCAAAGAAGTTATGTAGGTCAGTTGCCCTTCCGCTGGCCTGTACACAACTGAGTGTATGTTGTGTAAATCAATATATATGTGGAAGGCTCATGATTGTTCTATAGAACAGCTAGGTAATACAGTGTGTTTTCAATGGTTAAATGAATTTCAATTTCATTGTCTCATTTAATTCTTATTTCAAGCATCTGGATTAGATATTATTATTCTCATTTTGAAAGAAAATATAGCCTCATATTCACATATGAACCTGAAAACTAACAGGAACAACTTTATGAAATGCTATTAAACATTGTTAGAATAAAAATGATTCATTCAAATTAATAGACAGTTCCAAACTGCTTGGCCTCACTTTTCATGGCTGGCTTTGGATTCCAGAAAAGCCCATCTAGCTATTCCAAAGTGCACTAATCTCCATTGTTTTCTCTTTTGCCTCCTTTGTTTCTTCAGAGTATTGCCATAGTTTGGGATCCTTTGTTTCCTGGCTTTCTACATGTCCCACACATCAAGGAGAGAGGCAAGGATAGAGAAGCATGCTCTTCTAGCTGGCTGCTGCATCCTGGACATCTATCATGGGGGCTGGCCTGTAATATATGTGCTCAATACATATTTGCAGAATGGCTGTATGGACTTATGAATGGTAGGACAGGGGTAGGATAAGCAGGATAGTGTGTGGGGAATTACAAACTTATTCTTGGCATTTTGGAAAAGATCCCTATATAGCTCAATGTAGAGTTAGGACTTAAGGAAACCACAGGACATTAGGGAAGGTTATATACATATAAAGAAGGGCTGGAGAGACAGCTTAGTGGTTAAGGCGACTGCCTGACAAGCCTAAGCACGCCCCGTTCGATTCTCTAGGTCCCACATTTAGCCAGATGCAAATGATGCAAGGGTGCAATGCCACACTTGCCTACAAGGGGGTGCATGCCTCTGGAGTTCGTTCATAGCAGCTGAGAGGCCCTGGCACGCCCATTGTCTCTCTCTCTCTCAAAAGAAAAAGAAAAAGAAAGAAAGAAAGAAAGAAAGAAAGAAAGAAAGAAAGAAAGAAAGAAAGAAAGGAACTTTGTCATACATAAAGCTTACCATAGGTGGTCAATTGAGAATCTTTCGTTCTTGAGAAGCATTAAGCCAAATGAACATTCTAGGAAACACACCATTGTCCAGGCATGATGCTTTTTTAATTTGACATGTATAGTCTCTTTCTGTAGGATTTGATAAAAGAAACACAAAGTGATGTGAAGGGAGCAAGGGTTTTACACCCAAGGAGACCTTCAGTGAGCTCTCTTCTCCAGCAGCTACATTCACATAAGGCCCTGGTGTGTTGTGGAAGGGAAGGTCAGACTGAAGGTCAGAGCACTGACAAATCTCACTGGTGATTTTCTGTTTTGTAGGGGAGCTTAACAAAGGCATTCGCAAGATGAAGTCTGAGTGGTCTTTGAAAGATTTGGCTTCATACTGGCACATTACAATGGGTTTAGGATGGACTTCAAAGAGCAATGACTTAACTGGATTTTCTTGTAGTAGTTTGATACAGAAAACTATGGAATGTGTGTGATTATTTGGGGTGTTTGTTTGTATTTATTTCTCCTGGATTTGTGAGGTCAAATCAATATTGCCTGCCTTTGTGTGCAATTCTTACAAATTAGTTTAGCAAGTACTGCAGTGTTATTGTAAGCCCAGTGTGTTACAAAGTCTATCTCTAAGTGCAGAGCTATTTGCACAGAGTGCCCTTAAAACAAGTCACTATCCTTGGAAGTTCTACTCTTGGTCACAAGGGAAGTCCAAAAAGATCAGTATCTCAATTGGAAGAGCATAACTTCAGCTGTAGTCTAAGGTAAATAAATTAGAGGAGATTATATATATATATATATATATATATATATATATATATATATATTTTTTTTTTTTTGAGGAAGGGTTTCACTTTAGTCCAGACTGACCTGGAACCTGGAATTCACTCTGTAGTCTCAGGGTAGCCTCGAACTCACAGTGATCTTCTCCTACCTCTGCCTCCTGAGTGCTGGGATTAAAGGCGTGTGCCACCACGCCCACCTGACATGCCTATTTTTGTCTCTATTGTGTTGCTATCGCAGGTTGCCAGAGATTGGGAAATTTGTAAGGAAATTCATTTGGCTCATAGTTCTAGATGCTGAAAAGTCTAAAAATAGTTGGTCATATTTAGGGAATGCTTTCTTCATGTGTCATTCATGGTGAACAGTGGAAGAAAGGCAAGAGTGCCTAAGTTGAAGTGTAAGTATAAATGCAGTGGAGGACTGTAGCCCCAGGCTCCTTTTAATTGGCATTTATCCATCCATGAGGGCCAAACCTCAATGACCTAGAAGCCTTACACTAAGCTTACTCTGAACACTGTGGCACTGGTGATTAAATTTCTAATGCATACTTTTGGGGGGCACATATTTAAACCATAGCACTGGCTTTTCATCAGTGTTATCAGTAGGTTTATTTATATAAACATGAGAAAAATATTCTGTTGCTAATAAAAACATTCTTAAAAAGCATTTCTGCTTTTAATGACAAAACAGTACTGATCATAGAAACTGGAAGGCAAAAATATGAGAGAGGAATGTAAAGATTATGTATATATGTATGCATGGATACTGCCAGACAGCTGTGCATGTGAATAATAACAGAAATCTGTACCTCTTAATACTGGCCAGGGAACTCCGAACTGAATTTCCCAGGTGTCTTGGGCAAGATTCACTTGTAAATAAACATGCTGTAACATCTACACATTACAGGAACACTAATGAGGAAGTAATACTTAACAGTGTCTGATCCATAATTAATAATCATTAATAATATGCTGTATAGTAAAAGTATATGTAATGTGGCATCCTGGGCAGATGCTAAGGGATTATATCTTTAAATCTAATTCAGAAAATGTATAGCACCTAGAAACTAAATTGAACTGTTGGAAAATATCTCTGTATCACAGGGATTTCCCATGATAGGTTGAACATACTTTCTTGTTGTCAGTGAGGAAACAGCATACACCTGCTGTCATGCACTCAAAAGTGTCCCAATTTGATTGTAAAAAGTATATTTACCATGAGGGCTGGAGAGATGGCTTAGTGGTTAAGGCGCCTGCCTGCCAAACTTAAGAATGCCTGTTCAATTCTCCAGGTCCCACGTTTAGCAAGATGCAAAAAGTGACACAAGGGTGCAATACCGCACTTGTCCACAAGGTGGTGATGCATCTGGAGTTCATTCACAGTGGCTGAGAGGCTGCTGGCACACCCATTCTCTCTCTCTGCCTGTTCCTCTCTCTCTCTCTCAAAAAAAGTATATTTCCTCATGAGTCATCATGAATATTATGAAGCCATCTTGATTAGAGAAAGGTGGACCATTTACATCCCAGATGAGTTGCATTGATGTGCAACCACTAACAAGTTTTAATAATAAAAATAGCAATAATTTTTATGAGTACTATTTATGTTGAAGTTTCTACATAATGGGCAATAAACTGGATATGGTACATGCATTAGCTCACATGATTTTCACTGCATACATACAAGTGGCTGTGTGACAAATGCCACTGAGACTGATTATACATGTTGATATTAGAGTCTTAAATTACTACATGCAATGATAAACTTTAAGCATTAGTTTGATTGGGCTAAGTGATACCTTGAAAACTAGTAAAATGTTCTTTCTGGGTGTGTATTTGAAGGTTTATCTAGAATTGAATGCCACTTGAGTCAATGAAATGGGTAAATAAGATCTACTCTCCCCAACATGGGCAGCAGGCATCATTCTAGCCACTTAGGGCCAAAGTAGCTCAAAAGAAGAACAAATTCTCTTATGTTTGAGGAGAATGAGGAGATGGAACATTCCTCTCTCTCAGCCCTCAACTATAGAGATGCTGGTTCTTGAGCCTTTGGACTCTGGTACTTACAATATCACTCCCTCTGTACCCTCAACCACCACCTTATTGGTCACACTTTGTCTTCAGCTGAATGCAGTATTAATTAACCTCCTGGTTTCCAGATTGTGAGTGGCATATCAAGGGGCCACATGGTCCCTATGATCATGGAATGCAATTCTCATAATCATTTGCAGGGTACATATTTATGTTCTCTTAGTTCTGTTCCTTTGGAAGACCTAGATTACAGATTTTGGTACTGAGTGCAATTCCAGAGGAACAGAACTATAGGAAAGGGTGAATTTTCCAAATTTGTTTGGGGGCTGCTGGGATAGGCTCTGTTTCAAGTGGTGAGGTGATACCACGGTAAGAACTGTTTTCACAAGTGCCTCCTCAGCACCTTTATGAAGAAGATCTAAGTGACTCTGTATATGGTGATTTTGATCACTTTCTGGAAAACTTAGGAACATATGACACTGGTTGTTTGCTCCCAACATGCTACTAAAAAATGGTGAAAGAAAAGGATGAACTTGTGAGGCAAATTTTCAAGTGAAGAACCACATGCATGACTTAAGAATGTCTCTGATATATCCTGAGGGAGAACCTTATTTCTTGTAGCAAGAAGGCTAAAATCATTAAAAGTCAAATATAAAATCTTATCTTTCAATTGAATGAATTATAACAGAAGGTGAATTCCCAGCCTCAGAGAATGTCTATTATTAAAATAAAGGCATTAATTGAAAAACCATCACATAAATTCAGATGGGAGTATGTGGTAGTTTGAATATATGGTCCCCAATATATTCAGTGTTTTATTAGTTTATAGTTTGCATCTTCAATCACCTTGCTAGAGGCAAAGTCACTGGGTGAATATTAAGGTGTGGTAGTGGGTTTGAGATTCCATTGTAAAGATATACAAAGAGTTCCTGAAGTGTGCTGTGGCTTGACTGTAGCTTTGCTCTGTGTGCTGTGTGGCTGGGGGCTTTGGTCTCTTGCCTGGTCCTGTGAAGACAGGCCAGCTTCTTCTGCCATCATGGAACTTCCCCTGGATCTGTAAGCTTCAATAAATAATATCCCTTCCTCCATAACTGTGCCTGGTCTGGAAGTTCATCTCAGTGAACCTGAAGCTGTCTGCTACAGAGTATGTAGGAAGACCTTGCTGAAGCTAGAGACATTGAGTGCCTACATTTTAATGATTCTTCCTTGCCAGTGGAAAACTCTCCCCACCTTCAGCAAAAATGCCATCCCTGGAAACAGAAGTGACTATGACACTTCCAAATCATGATCATCCTTCTATCATTGGTATTGATGGACCTCTGTATTTGTGTGTGAGCCATGCATTGCCTAAGGAAATGGCAATGGGTTTTCCTAAGGATTGTCCAGCACCATGCTGATTTGTCCATTCCTGCCACATAACTTTGCTTTAAGGCCTATTATAACTAGACTTGAGTCACAGCAGGCCCATAATAAAGAGGTATAAAATGTGGTCTGTGAGGAGGTATACTATACTCCAAAAAGAACTGCTTGTTGTCCTAATATATGGAAACAGAAATCTGTGGAAGTCATGTAGTAATTGGTACTAGTGTGGGACAAAATTGCAAACATGAACCAAAGGAGGAACCATCATAAGTGAATTGAAGATATCTGATCTCCATGGTTTAATGGAGAGGAAGAGATGCAAAGCCTCAGGGATATTACAGCATTGGAGTGGATTTAACTGGTTAAGACCTCTAACCCACCCAAGAATGGTCCACAAGACACAAATTTCACCAGTACTTCTGAGAAATAAATTTGTGAGAGGATGGAGCCCCAGCATCCATGAAGTGTTTCACGATGGCTCTTCTCTACAGGCTATACCTGACAGGAGAAATTACAGCCACTGACTTGAAAAACCAGGGTGCCAAGGCCCACGTCATAGGACTCAACCACTGAAGGCAAGATGAACCTGGTTACCATACTAGATGGGGAACTTAAAGCAACAACCACAATCATGTGGTTCCCATAGACCTCTGTTGTTGGCTGGTTGATAACTGTGCTCCTGGAAATGAAGCAGACAGGAAGCCTGTTCTTTCTTTCTTTTTTATTCTGTAGAATCAGACAACTTTCCAGTCATGCAAATAAGTAACATTTTAATCATTAAAACAGAGATGTTTTGTTTGTCCTCAATCAGTGCCCAGACTTGATCCAGTTTATATAACCCAAACATCTTGAATAAAAGCTCCCTTGTGTAGACTTCAGAAAACTATTAAAACTTTAGAGTTAATTGTTCTTCCAGCTTTCCCTAAAGAGGTTCATAGCCTTTACCAAGATAACTGCACTGGATAAAAGGAAATAATCAGAACTTTTGAGGACCACTAGATACTGGTGCTGCACTAACAATGATTTTATAGACCCAAAATGTCACTATGGCCCTCCAGCCAAACTAAGGGCTTGTGGACCTCAGGTGGTCAATGAAGTTTTGTCTCAGGTGTGTCTCACAATGGGATCAGTGTGAATCTATCTCTGGTTATTTCCCAGATCCAATATGTACATTTGGAGGAGACACACTTAGTAGCTGGGTTGATTCCTGACAAGTGAACTGAGCATTATTATGGTGGGAAATGAAAAATCAAAAAAAAAAATTAGAACTTTACTTAGAAAAACTGTGCACAAAAGCGATATTGTATCCTTGGAGAGATTTCAGAGTAAAGGACCACAGTCAAAGAGTGAAAGAAGCAGAAGTGGAGATTCCCACCACACCCAACCCTATTCAATTCGTTTACATTCCTTTTATTGTTGAGGCAAGTCTCATCTATCCCACATTGACCAGGAACTCAATAAGTAGCTTACTAGGCTGACTTCAAACTTTTGGTGATTCTCCTACCTCATTTTTCCTAGTGCTGGGACTGCAAACATGAGGCACTATGCTTTTCAACTGTTTTATTTGGCCTTCACAGACGAACAATGGATCTTGAATAATAATCATGAAATATCATAATAAAGTGAATGATTTATTACATAAATAATAAAACTAAAATAAATACTCATGACAATTGTAGTCTATATACCAGATGTGCCTTTGCTGAGTAAATTAATGTACTCCTGCTATATAACTATTGATTCAGAAAATGTGTTTTCTCCATTTCTGTCCCAAAGGCACACAACTAAGCCACTAAGGCAAGAAATACACCTTCACTGATATACCTTAGCAATATATCAATTCTCCAGCCCTATGTCATAAGATTTGGGTGGATTTTGATCATTTTCCTTTATAAGCTATCACACTGGTCGATTACATTGGCAACATTATCAATGGACCCAGAGAGAAAGACATGACAAAGACTCTATTCTTATTGGGAAGATATTTCTGTGCCAGAGGGTGGAAAATAAATCTGAGTAAAAGTACCAGTGGTCCAGAGGCACGAGGCACATTAGATATCCCTTGTTCAGTTAAAGGTAAGTTGTTACAGCTGGCCGCTCTACAGTCAAGAAAGAAACACACTGCTCAGTGGAGCTATTTAGGCTTTAGAGGTAACATCCCTCATTTAGGTGTGTCATTCCTGACCACTTACCAAGTAACCCAGAAAGCTGCTAGCTTTGAGTGAGACTCAGAACAGGATCTGCAATAAATCCAGGCTGGTGGGGAAGCTGCTTTGCTACTTGGATCAGCAGATCCTTTGGTGGCTCAAATATCAGTGGCAGATAAGGTTGGTATTTGGAGCTCTTGACAGACCTCCAAGGAGAATCGTAGTGAATCACAACATATGCCTTTAGAAGGATTTTATAGCCAAGGTATTGACATTATACATTATCTTTGTGTAACTTATACTTTGTCTTTTCTTGGTGTGGTGTGTATAAGGTGTGTATTTTCTTCTGAGTGTTGGTATTTGTGTGTGTGTGTGTGTGTGTGTGTGTGTGTGTGTACATGTGAATTCTAGATTATGACCTCAGTTATCATCCTCAAAAATGTCACTCACCTCTTTTGGCAATAGAGTCTCATATTGGGCTCAAACTCACCAATTAGGTTAGACCAGCTGAGTAGTGAGCTCAAGGGATCCACCTGTTTGCTTCCCCAGTGCTGGGTTTTCAGATGCATGCTACCATACAGGACATTTTATGTAGGTGCTGAGAACTGAGCTCATGGCTCATGCTTGTGAAGCAAAAACTTTACTGACCAAAGCCACCTTCCTATGCAACTATTCTTTTGAGAGATAGCTCTTGGCTGGCTATTTAATCTTGGTCAAGTCTAAATGCTTAATCACAGACTACAAGTTACTGTGTCTCCTGAGCTTCCCATCATGAACTATGTTGTATCACTCACAAAGCCATAGAACTGAGCATGCACAGAAGTGTTCCAGCCTGGAGTGGAATACATGTGATCAAAGTTGATCAGGCCATGAAGGCACAAGAAAATTATGTACAGAAGTGACATAAATGTCCATGCATCTTATTCTCGATATAGTATGTCTCTCTCCCAGCCTCTATCCACAGCTTCACATTTTCCTGCAATCAGTTAATAAAAGAAGCAAAGATTTGGGCCCAGATTATAGCTGTTTCTGCAGGATAGGCAGGAACTACTTGGTAGTGTCCTGCTGAAGCCCTACAAGCCCTCTCTTGGGTGCTGTTGAAAGACATTGGTGAAGGGACTTTTCAAGCAGAACTTCAGACAGTGCATTTAGCTGTGCACTTTGCTTGGAAGGAGAAATGGTCACACACAATTATGTATACATTTTCAGTCTATTGACAATGGCTTTGCTGGATGATCAGGAATTAATGATAAATTCAGAGAAGACGTGATATGAATAGAGTCTCTCCAAGTGGTCAATAACCATGAAGATATTTGTGTTCCACAGGAATGCTTACCAGTATATGACCTCAGCAGTGAAAGGCTTAATCATTAATGGATGCCAGTAAGTCTCTTTCCTCAGCCACCCATGGCATGACTTAGTGGACTCATGATCAAAGTTGCTGTGGTAGAAGGGATGGAGCTTACGGGTGCCTTGACAACACGGATTTATATATACTGAAAAGGCTGTGGTAGTGCCCAGCCAGCAAGTGGTACAACCTCAGATATTACACCATTTCTGTAGATATTAGTTACCTCATGGGTGGCAGCTTCACTGCATTAGAACACTTCCATTATGGACACATTTTGTCCTTACTGGAACAGATACTTACTCTGGTTGCAGATTTATCTATATCCAATGCTACTACTAAAATTGTCACCCATGGACTTATTTGTCACTATGGTTTTTGCAGTGTTAACTCTGATCAAAGTACTCACTGCACAGTCAGAGACGGGCAGTGGTATGCCTGTGCTCATGGTTCTTAGTAGTCTCACTGGGTCCTCCACTATCTGGAGGCAGCCAGCTGGATAAAACAGTAGAATGGTCCTTGGAAGACTCAGTCATACTATCAGTTTGGTAAAAATCCCTTTGCAGTGGTAGAGGAAAGTTTCTTCAGGAAAAAGTGTTTACTCTCAGTCTCCAGCATAAAGTACTATTTCTCTGATACAAAAAAAAAATTATGGGTCCAGAAATCAAAGGGAGGAAATAGAAGTGGCACCATTTGCCATGATTTTTAGTGCCCACTATTAAAAATTTCACCGTTTGTCTTTGGAACCTTATCATCTGTTTATTGTGGGTCTTATTTCTAGAGGTTAGACTACTTCCCACACACAATGGTTGCATTGAAACAGAAGTTAAAACTCATGCTTAGCCATTGTTTGGTCCTTGTGAGTGGGCTCACATGAGCACTGTTACATATATGTGTGCATGATGTTATATTATACATTATACATCATGTATTACATATCTGTGCTTTCTTTCTGTTCTTATTCTCTAATCATATTAATCATGAGCCATAAGATTATTGACTTTATGTCATAGTACTAAGCTTTGTCATTTTATAAAGCATTTTTTAGGAATTATATCACTGGCTTTTTGGTTCTCAGACCTTGAGACTCAGACTGAATTATACCACTGAATGTCTCACTCTCCAGCTTACAGATGGCACACTGTGGGAGGCTAAGCTTCCACAGTTACTTGAACCAGTCACCATATGCATTTCCTATATATCCATATCTGTATATCTCTATCATCTATGTATAAATATGCTAGTTTTGTTTCTGTGGATAACTTTCACTAATGCATTGTGAAGTTTAGAGGTATTTAATAAATTACAAAGGTAAAAATACAAAAAAAGACAGTTTTTTTTAAAAAAGTAGGATTATTGTTCTAGTCCAGGTTGACCTAGAATTCACTATGTAGTCTCAGGGTGACCTTGAACTCATGAAGATCCTCTTACCTCTTCCACCAAGTTCTGGGATTAAAGGTGTGTGCCATCACACTTGGCCCCAGTGCCTCCCCTTTATTAAGTAGAAACTTCGTATGGATACATCATATGTCATTACCATCATTTCCCTCCTTCTTGCCCTGACTCCACTGAGGGCCCTCCTTAGTGGGATTGCAGGTATTCACCACGTCCCTGTGGGTTATGAGTTGTGAGAGCAGCAGTCTGTCATTGTGGGAGGGCTGTGTCTCTGCATATTTCTTCCCACCCTGTGGCTCTTCCATTGTTTCTGCCTCCTCTTCCACAAACTTCCCTGAGCCTTGGTAGGTGTGCTTTAATTCTACTTTAGTGTTGAGTTCTTAGCAGCTTCTGCATTTCTGATTTGGTGAATTTTGAGTATACTCAGTTTCTGTCTGCATCACCCTGGTCCAGCTTTTCAGGTTCGCCATGGAAGCAGCACCTTTGCTCATCTCGCCAGTTCCTCTGTGGTTTCACCTGGGCCCTGGCTGCAATGTGAGGGGTGGTTCATCTCCTGTCTCAGGGTCAGCTATCTATTCTTGTCGTTGGTAGATTATGGTTGTCCTCAGTTCTTGCTGCTTTCTGAAAAAGAGAAATTCTCCAATGGAGAATGAGATCAGGATAGGTTAAGTGGGATAGCATTGTTAACTTAGAGAGATTTTGATGGGTTTAGCCTCACTTTTGGATGAAGGCTATTGGGAGCTTCTCATTGGAGTCCATTATGTTGGTCTCCACAGGGTTCTGACTTGGTTCCTCATTCCAGTTAAGAGTTTCTTTCCACTGAGCAGATCTTATAGCCAACCAAAGAGCCACTGATTGTCCACCTAGGCTGTGTGCCACTTATTGGACATATGTGTACATCTTGTCCGGTTGCTTGTTTTCATTTAACAGTGAATCCTGCTTGCTCACAACATTGTTGGCCATTTTACCCCAGCGGCTCATGTAGGGCTTTTTGGCAGTGTATGGGCTAACCATGTGGGAACTGCTTCCTTTGAAATTCAGTTTGATCTCTCAATGTTCTGCATCAGCAGCGTGAAGTGTCTTCAGCAATAGGGTCTTAAGTTTTACCTCCGCTGGGTCATCAAGTGTTCTGACAGAAGCCTGTCTTGTTTTGGGGACCTTGTAGGTCTCTCTGATCAGCAGCTCCATGCAGATTGTAATCAATTTCTGGCACTAGGAGTTTCTATCCAGGGCCAAATGTTTCACAGTTAGGTTTCATCCCATCCTCTCTAGTTTTTAAAAACATGTAGGAGACAAAAGTGTGTCTAGCAGGCCAAGGCAGCAGAGCAGGGGACAGACAGAAGAAGGCATACTAACAACAATTGTAAATATGAGAATTTACATAAGCACTTACTTAAAAGCTGGAGTCCAATTATCCAATGATAATACAATTTTTATGAGTCTGATATTGTTACTGATATTGCTACAATTCACACCCCTAGAACTGCTTTGTGTAACACATCCATCTCCTTAAAGCCATGTTTTTAATGTGCTGAATTATATATACTAAAATGTCCTTTGGAGAGGCTTCTGTTATTAGATTTAGGAACAAATGAATGAGGTGATCTTTGTTCATTTATACCCTTCATTGCTTTCTGTGCATTTATGATCATCTTCCAGTCTATTTATTATCTTCTTAATTGTCATTGTCAGGATGATAAAAGAGTTTCATATCATAGGTGGTGACAATAAACAAAATTGTGGCTTCAGAAAAAGAAGTACCAGTCTGCAGATAAATGAATGTTTACAAAAGCAGGACAGAGATTGTACCTGTATTCAGCAGCTCATCTGATGCTTTGGATCCCAGGTTCTATATATCTGATATAGGTAGTTGCTTCTATTTATTTGCTGAGAGACAAAGAGAAAGAAAAGAGAAAGAAAGAGAAAGGGTGTACTAGGGCTTCCAGATGTTGCAAATAAACTCCAGATGCATGTGCCATCTTGGAAACCTGGCTTACTTGGGTCCTGGGGAATTGAACTAGGTCCTTTGGGTTTGCAGGCAAGCACCTTCACTGTTAACCATCTCTCCAGCACAATTGTTCTTCTCTTATACTGCATCTGGTGCTACAGTACAAACCTTGTTCCTTTAATTATGTTTCAGAGGATTCAGAAAATGTCCACTCCCAATCTGAATTGTTTCCCTTAGTGACATTATTAAGTTTCATTTCAGCGGCTTAGAGGTGAAACTCATCAACCAATAAGTAAGCTTATACAGAAGCCCTGCTACGTAGTACGTTTTCTGCTAGGAGCCCTCTAGGAACACATAATTGAACTGAGGGGGCAACACCTTCACATATGGAATAGCAAAAGAATAATGAGGGCCATACTGAGAAGAACAGGTTTTCAGTACAATAGAAATTCAGAGAAAGGAGAAGTCAGTGTGGGGCAAATAACCAAAGATTTTAAATTATTGTTATCAATTACTGTAATTATTACAATAGCTAGCATTTTTGAACATTATATATTCACCCTGTGTCAGGTACTGTGAAAAGTACTTTGAGAACCTTATCTTATTTAATCTTTATAATAACCCTCTGATTCCTATTTATAAAGAGGAAACAACACATTCTTCTTACCTTCATTTATATATAAAAATACTAAGTCTTAGAGTGGTTATATCATTCAGTCATGGCCACAGAATGAGCAAAGCCAGAATTCATACTTTAATGTAAGCTTGTCTGACCACATAACCCTGTAAATGTTACCCAAATATATGAAGATACTTCTTTAGGTTTGTAACAGGCTGTGGCAGGTCTTAAACATCCATAGGCAGGGAGAAGGCTGAAGATATATTTTTTTATAATTTATTTTTTATTTATATTATTCTGATTTTACATTCATAATGGTGACTCCATTATCCTCCTCCCTGTCCTCCCTCTTCCAAAGGGACCCTCATCAATGGGGAATGTGGGTCATGCATTGTGGGGATAGTCAAGAGTTATGGGGGATAGGCCAAGTCTCTGTGCATAATGCCCCAACTTGTGGCTCTAACATTTTTTCCACACCCTCTTCCGTGAATTTCCCTGAGTCTGGGGTAATTTTAGTTCTACTTCAGTGATGAGGTTTTGGGAGCCTCTGTATCTCTGGATGATATTTTTTATAACAGAAATAACAATGTGTACACACCTGTAGACATGCAAGAGCATGACATGCATGAAAATCAGTAGGAAATAGCATGTGTAAAGCAGGACATTTATGCCTTGGGAAGGTGGACAGCCTGGATAGGTCCATTCTACACAGTGACAAATATGCACAAATCAGAGTGGAGCAAGATGCTCCTGCAGTGACAGAATATGTTATACAAGAAATCAGATACATCTTAGGTAGTAAAATTTTATATCAAATTAGATGGCTAAGGGTCAGGGGAGCCTAAGAGTCAGAAAAATGGAATAAGAAGAGTCAGAGTGGCTCATTCATTATTTAAATCTTCCCTGTAATTGCTCTCAATGACATTCCTGGGCATCCATGTATTAGTTGCTTTTTCATTGCTGTGATAAAATGCCTGGAATAAAAACAACAATGTAAGGGAGGGGGACTTTCTGGATCATGATTTCCATCTGTTAAAACAGGTGAGACATGGAAGAGCTGCTCAGTCCATGGCAGCAAAAGTATGTGCACGAAGGTGTTAGCATCAAAGCAGGCCAAGAAGTAGAGAGCAAGACCTAAATCAGGGCCCAGTTACAACCTTCAAGGGCCCGTCCCTGCTGATTTACTTGCATCAGCTAAATCCCACCTCGTAATCCAAAGATTTTGGCATCCTCCCTAAATAGCGCCACCAGCTGGGGAACAGGCATTCAAAACATGAGATGCCAAGGACGTTTCACTGTCCAACCATAACAATCTACCACATTCAATGTCACACACTGGGAATTGTGGGATAATAGAGAAAAATAGAGGAGCTTTTCCCTCAAGCAGTGTGCAGTCTAGGCAGGAGACCTGAGCTAAGGAATTTACAATGCATGAGAATCAGGAGAACATGGAGGGAAAATTCTTTGAGGAAAGATGCTGAGTGGGTTTAAAACTCAAGGTCATAATTTCTTCATGTATTGTTGTTTTTTGAGCATATACTTTAAGGTAGGGGTTGATGTGGATGTGGACAAAGGATAGAAAATAAGATCACAAACGTATATAAGATTGCAAAATTAGAGAAATATTACCTAGAGGAATTAATTAAGATTCTGGAATAAGTAGCAATTAACCAGATATAAATAGGAGAGAATATCCTTATTCTTATTCAGAGGGAAAAAAGTCACACTGCATGTTGTGTTAGCTAAATAACAATAAAAAATTAATGCCAGACAGTGAAGCATAGGGAATTAAAAGGATAATAATATGGGAGGATAATATGTGCTAGGAAAGGACTTGAGGGATGATGCAGCAAACACGTAGGTCATAAGGTGGCTGTGTCTAAATATTAAGGGGTGGGGAAGGCCAGTGAAGAGAAAGAAAGCAATAGTGGATCACATGTGCAACCCCATGCAGAAGGGATTGGAAAGAGTGAATTCAGAAATTCCAGCTAGGAGTTCTAGGTGGCATGGGATTAATGCTGTTGATAGGTTGATTATGGGGAATCAGAAGTTATTTGGGGTATAAAACAATAAGCATTTGATAGTGAGTTTGATATAGGGGTGAAGGAAAAGAAAGATGTCAAGAGAAACACTTAGGCTTTATCTATATTAATGGATGAAGTCTTAAGAAAGCAGCTCTAAGTATGTTTCTGCTTATGAAGGCGGGATCTGAGCCAGGCATATGTTGCACAGTCCAATCTAGAGAAGGATACTTTTAGTGTCTTCCTGGAAGGCCTTTCCTCAAATGTCCAGCTGAAGCCACAGTTCTATCACTGTACATCTTCGTGGTAGGTAGCCTCACCAAGTGAAGAGAACTATCCATGATAGGAATATTTAGGGCTAATAGGTAGAAAAAGCCTACTGGAAACATTTCTAGCATCATCTGCTCTGAGAAGCCTTTAACAAATGCCTGCAATGGGAAAAAGCTATTAAACTAGACAGGAGTTGACCTTTGAGGGAGACATGGCCCCTGATGGCCAAGTATCTACAATTATTAAATTATGAAATTGACATGTTTGACTCTAAGTAATACATGATAATGAAAGTATGAAAGTATATTTATGTTCTCATTAAGCAGTAATAAAAATATGGGTATGTTTATTATGCTTCTTATAATCTATTTTCTTCCTTCTTACAGTAGAAGTATATTAGGGCAAGAGATAAGATTAAAAAAGTGAGAGATGATGTCTGCTTATGAAGCCCAGCCACAAGAAAATTATATTTAGAATTGCCATGCTCATATAAACAGAAACCCCATGACCATTATGCCTTCTTCATTTACATTTTCCTTCTGAGTATCATTGATGTTCATAGTTTTCTTTTTATCTCTTTATTTTCAAGGAGAAAGAAAGAGAAAGGAGAGAAAGAGAGAGAGAGAGAGGGGGAATTGGCACATACCAGGGCCTTCTACCATTGTAAATGAACTCCAGATGTATGTACCACTTTGTGTATCTGGTTTGACATGGGTACTGGTGAATCAAACACAGGTTGTCAGGCTTTGCAAGCAAATGCCTTTAAACATGAGCCATCTCTCCAGCCCAGGCATCGATTTTTATCAGAGAGATTGCATCCATTACAGGCAGAAATCTTGCAAGGAATTGGAAGTAATAAAAAAGGAAGTTGATATAAAAGAATCTGTGTCCATAATGTCAATAAAATGCACATATGCATTGTAACTTGGAAGAAAACAGCTACTAACATGAGGTTTGTACTGAAAATATAAAAAGAACATTTCCAACTCTATAATTAATTATAACAATAGTAACAATAGGAAGATAAACTCTCTGATTTTTTTTAAATAGGCAGCATATTTAAAAAGAGACTTCACCAAATATTATATATAAATCTCCAATAATTTCACAGAAAGATAATACTATTATTCAATAGGGAAATATGACTTAAACATATTTCTATTGGTAAGTAAACAGACTAAATGAGCACATTTTAATTCACTGAATGGTTGTAATACACACATAGGAGCTGCTGCTGTCTTCATTCTGGACAGTGAGGATCAATGACTTGATTAGAGTTACATAGGTCACAAGTGGAGGGACTAAAACATGAACCTATGTAGTTCAGGGAACATCACTCATCATAGTAACACACTACGGTAGTTCTGTACACTTGTAGTGCCCCCACCCCATACCAGGGACAGTTGAGACCTACTGTGAATGAGAACCAAACTTGGAAACAACAGCAATGGAAAACAAAGAAGGGACTCCAAGGGGCAAAACAAGCAGGAAGTCAGATGTGGCTCTGGAGTCTGGGAAGCTAAGATCCACTTGAGGCAGAGGTGATGGAGAGGAGGATTCCCTTTGTCATATCAGGTGGGGGATTTGCAAGGGCACTCTTGTAGACAAGGAGTAGACCTTCTGTCGTCCATAATAAAGAGCAATTGAGCAAGAGGAGAACAAATATGCTGTTTGACAACTTTAAAGGAAAAGGAGAGAGAGACAGCACTATTATGCTGACTGGAAAATTACTGGAATAGAACTATGACTTAAGTACACGTATTTGATCACTATATACTGTGTATATGTGCCGAATTATCAGAGAGCACCACACACATCTGTGCAATTAAAATCAAAGAGAATGGAAAATTTAAAAATGAATCTTTTGGGGCTGGAGAGATGGCTTAGTGGTTAAGGCGCCTGCCTGTTAAGCCCAAGAACCAGGTTCCAATCTCCAGGTCCCATGTTTAGCCAGATGCAAAGTGACACAAGGGCACAATGCCGCACTTGACCACAAGGGGCACACACATCTGGATTTTGTTCACAGCAGCTGAGAGACTGCTGGCGCGCCCATCTCTATCTGTCTCCCTCTCCCTCTCTGTCTGTCTCTCTCTGTGTCTCTCTCCAAAAATAAATAAAATAATAAAATTTAAAAAAATGAATCTTTTGGGCTGGAGAGATGGCTTAGTGGTTAAGCACTTGCCTGTGAAGCCTAAGGACCCTGATTCGAGACTCGATTCCCCCAGGACCCACATAAGCCAGATGCACAAGGGGGGCGCATGCATCTGGAGTTCGTTTGCAATGGCTGAAGGCCCTGGCATGCCCATTTTCTCTCTCCCTCTCTCTCTCTCTCTGTCTCTCGCTCTCAAATAAATAAATAAATAAATAAATAAATATTTAAAAATGAATCTTTTCCCCCAATATTGAAGGACTGTGCCATCAAATATTTTTCTTGCTTTAAAAATATCCCTCCTTGGAGCTGTGGCTGGGGCTGTGGCAATGGTTTAGAATTTAAGGCATTTGCCTGTGAAGCCTAAGGACCCCAGTTTGATTCCCCAGTTCCCAGAAGATGCATGCATCTGTGCAAGGAGGGGTGACAGTCAGATTGCACAGGGTTCAATAAAGAGTAAGTGAGAGCTGGGCGTGGTGGTGCACAGGCTTCTAGTTGCCTTCTTATTTGGATAGGAAGGCCTTCATATGCTCAAGGAAACAATGAATCAAGGAGGGATTTTTTTAAAAATATATTTTTTATTTATTTATTTATTTGAGAGAGAGGAAGAGGTACAGAGAAAAAGAATGGGCACATGCCAGGGCCTCCAGCCACTGCAAACAAACTCTAGATGCCTGAGCCACCTTGTGCATCTGGCTTACATGGGTACTGGTAAATCGAGCCTCTACCTGGGTTCCTTAGGCTTCACAGGCAAGCACTTAACCCCTCTGACTGTCAGCCCCCTCTGACTGTCGCTTTTATGCCCCCAGCAACATACTCTTACATGGGATCACCCATGGCCTCCATCTAAGGACATATGTAATAATTAATCCTCTTAGAATCCATCTGTCCTTGACCTCATTCTGTCACATTCTCCCATCCCTCTGATGCACCCATGCCATTCCCTTGTATGAGCTCTTACTCCATCTCCCCATTGAAAGCCACTGTTCTGGAATGGCCTGAAACATTTGGTTTGCATTAGGAACATAATCCCCAAAAGAAGAAATTGTGATGAAAATACTAAATAACTAGCTAGAATGTATATATCAGAGAAGAATAAAAAAATGTTAAGACAACAAAAATTTGAGCACTTAATAAAGTAAGATAGATTTTAACTGAATCATAACCAAGGACAAAATTTCCAACGTAAAGGCATAATAAAGCTAGATGGCATGCGGGGTGACAGAGTGATTGAATATGAGTCTGTGGACAAGACTGAGAGGCAAGGTCTGGGTCAGAAATCCTGAGCAGCCTCCCTGATCCACCCAAGTTGACATTAGCCCACCATTGTGACCCTTCTTTGAAAAATAGACTCATTTTAATGACTCTGATGAAAGTTATATTCTTTCTGGGGAAAATTATATTTCAAGATATTTACAGAACTGTAAATATGATATGGAATTCCTAATTTTTGTAAGTAAGCAGAGTACTAAACAATTAAACAATTATGTTCTTTGTTCTCAATCCCCATTGGTTAAAACAGTATAGTTCTTGGCAAATGATTTTTGGGAAAACTTAATTCATATAATTTTCCCCTCTAAACACTATCTTGTTTTTCTGCTCTTTATTTAGGGCTCAAAAGAAAACACAATGATTGTTCTACTGATATATGTTTGCCATTTCTTGTGAAACTAACATGTATTGTCTTTACAATAGCTCCCAATCCAGCCACTCACTTTCTTTACCTCTGGAAAGCTTTCTGAAATAATGTTATATTATCCAAGAGGGAATAAAGTATCCTGAATTTCTGCAATAATAGGTCACTATAATTTTTTTCTCACTCAATAAAAAATAACTTACTGTAATAGTTGGAATGCATGGTTATTATTAAGGCAGCTTCTCACTAAGATTTTATAAGATATTATACCGAAGATAAAAGTCATCTAGATATGACCAGCTCTTCTTTCTATCCTCCATTTAGCCACTCATTCATTTGAATACTAGATTTGAATACTTATCAAATGCTTATTTTATACTATATCCAGAGGACAGGACAATGGATAAAAAAAGTCTTTGCTTTCAAAGAGTTGAGCTCCTGGCAGAGTTAGCACCTATCTGTGATGCAGAAGATATTATAATAGAATCAGGGGGTTTTAGTCAGGGATTTATAATGGAATCACCAAGGAGATTTTTTTAAAGGAATTATATGAGTCCCAACTAAGACAGTCTGGCTTAATTGGTCTAGGGTGGTCCTAGAATTTATTAACAACACCTAGGTAAATCTACCAAGCTGTCTCTATAATGGGGGAAACAGAAAATGCAAGGTGCCATGAAGGAATTTGCAAGTTCTCTGGTATCTATAATGGAAGAGAATTCTGGTTTAATTATTCTGTGAAGAAGAAATATCCAGGCAAAGCAGGGGGAAGGTTCTTACCATCACTAATATGTGCAACAATGTGCAAGGATGAGGAAAGTGGTAGGTGTATTCATCACGTTTTCTCTATATAGTCATTGAGTGCTTTCTACATCCCAGACATGGCTGAAAGATCTATTAGTTAGATCTCAATATTTGACAAAAATCAACCTGTTATTACAGAAACTGTAACAGTTGATAATGACAAATTACAATTCTAAAAAGTGTTATAAAGCAGAAGTACCAGAACTGAGTTCTGATTGGGTGAGACTCCACTCAAGTAGGTTGGAAGGGTCATCTGCAGATTAACACTTACGATGTACCAGAGGTAGTTAGCAGAGCTGAGGATGTTAGGTAGAGTGTTGTTGAGAGAGACAAATCTTGCAAAGCCTTGAAGTGGAATGTGTGGTATCCAAAGGATCACGAGTTAAGGACAGGCCATGGAAGGAGAGGGAGTATTGAATTTCCTCATAGTGGTCAGATTACCTGGGATTTTAGGCTATGCTCATTCCTGAGTGTGTCACATTTCTTGATCTTGTTGGCACCCCTCAGAATTTAACACAGCATTTCCATCACTGTCTCAACATTCTCAGTATGATCCTGTCTTTTAGACAATGGTTGAAGATACTGACTGACTTGCCCAATTCACAGTTCATAATCAGTCTGCAGAGTGAGTATCAGAACCCAAGTCTGATGACTCCAAGTCTCTTCTCATCACATCACAGATAATATTTTGTTTATTAGATTATGCATTTCATATGCAGCTCAAAAAAGATTATTCTGATAAACCTGGAATCACTGGTCTATGCTTTATGACAGTACAAGGATGTTGGAAGCACTTTGTGTTTGCTCATTTGTTGTTATAAAAATGACAGAATCAAAAGACGAAGGGCAGACTTTTCAGGCTGTATAACAGTGTCTAGGCAGAACTAACTGCTAGATGAAAGGAATTTTAGTGCGCAGCTGGAGGAATCTTATTTCACAATAACTGCTCTGAACAGATATGGCTGTCTACACTTTCTCGACACAAGGAAAGAGAGGCTTGTCACTGCCCATATTCCACTGATGAAAAGGACAGTTTCGTCTTGTCAAACAAAAATCCTAAGGAAGCTGGGGCGCCGTGAGGAAACCGTCAACATAGACAAAGCCTTTGCACTACTCCAGGGCCTCTCTTTGTCTGTGCTTCGAGCCAGAGAGAAGCTGGCCCTGCCAATCCAGGCTGCCCAGAGCCATATAGATCTCTGGTGGGATAGATCAGCTCTCACTGTTACCCTCATGAAATTCATAGAGTGCTTTCATGATGGAGATGGGATGAATAGTAAATCATTCTGGTTTGAGCTTGGAGTCCACACTGGCTTGATTGTAGTTGCTATTATGCCAAAACAATACAAAGGGAACTGCTCTCTATGGATCTTCACAGATACACAAACTGAACACTGAAATAAACAGACCACTAATTATTAAGTCAACCACAGGTAGAACTGCCAGGAAAAGTACCATCTAATGACTTACTGAAATATTTTTATTTTAAATATTGTTTCTATAAATAACCTCAATTTGCAAAATTATAATCCATATCTACTTCGAAATAAAGAGCTGAAGTGGTTTTGAGTTTGAGTGACCATAACAATTCCTTGAACACAACCCAGAACTTTATGAATATATGAATATTTCAATTAGTCAGTGTTACTGGATGACAAATTATGCAATGAAAGACTTCCAGATCACTAAATGCAAATCCAAATATGTATTTTTGTCTCCCCACCTTTATCATCCTTTAACACAAACACTTCTTTTTCCTAGTTCTACTTAGGAATACCATTTTTTCTGTCCCTTAGATAGGACCCCATGAGCCATTTCCTCTCTGATCTCTTATTCATTATGCTTGTTTTGTTTTTTTGGGCTCCTTAAAGACTCAGATTTTCAGCTTTGATTTCTCTTTTCCATCCCCACTGTTGGCATCAGGGTCCATGCATTAACTGAACTACTGTCCAATGCTTTGAACTCTTCTCAGAGGGCTCTGCTTCCTGTTTGTGATGAAGTCTATTGGCAGGCTCAGTCTCCATCTGCTTTGAGAATCCAGCTTCTATAGACCACACTCCTACCATTGTTTGGATCATTTACACCTGTTTAGACTCAGTCTTCCTTGGGTGGAACACTAAAATCTACCTTCTCTGAGTGCTCAGTCATAAAGAATTAAACATAAGACCTGAGCTATAGTAACTATGTTCATTCATAAGCAGCTGGACTCAAAATGAGTAGATGAGGGAAAGAGGCTTCTAGTGGATTCCATTTGTTGTTGAGTGTTAGGGCAGCATTCCAACAGCAGTCACTGTAGTACCTAGGGGTAGCAGCATATTAGATGGCTGTCTTCTTTGAAGTCTGTTCTGAGTGTGATTTGGGTGTCATTCTTTCAGTTAGCTTTGAGTCAAGTTCTTCAGCTCTTCTGGGGTTAGGTTGTCCATAGATCATCCAAAGGCCTATCAGGGAGTTCACCTGCAATTTCTTGAATATAATTGAAGAATATCTCTGAAAGGTAAACCTGGCCTCTCATTCCTCTGATTAATATTTTTTTGGATCCCTATAGCTTAACAATAAAGTTCAGATTATAAAAATATTTTTATTATTTATTTGCAAGCAGAGAAAGAGAGAAAGATAAAATGGGTGCACCAGGTCCTCCAGCCTTGTGGGGTGTTATTTTTATTTTCCTGATTGTGTCTTTGATTTATTGAAGTTATTTTTTTTTAATTTTATTTCAGAAAGAGTGAGAGACAGAGAGAGATAGGGAGAGAATTGGCATGCCAGGACCTTAGCCACTGAAATTGAACTACAGATGCTTGTGTCACCTAGTGGGCATGTGCAATCTTGTGCTTGCCACACCTTTGTGTGTCTGGCTAATGTTGAATCTGCAGTGTTGAGCATGGGTCCTTAGACTTGGCAGGCAAGTACCTTAATCACTTAGCCATCTCTCCAGCCTAATTTATTGAAGTTAATTTTTGTATAATGTGTGAGTCAAGAATTTCAAATTCAGTTTCTTAGATGTGAATGTCCAATTTTCCTAGTACAACTTTTTGAAAAGACTATTCTTTTGCCCAGTGGATTGTCTATATCTCATATTAGAGTAGGTTTACTTTTGCTCCAATTTTTCTTACTTCCAGTCTTGACTAGTTGTTCCTGGAGCTCAAATCCAAAGGGCACAATCTGAGAAGAACCAGATATTTACTGAAAGCATGTAGTAATGAAGTCAATTCTGGGAATCATCTAACTCATTGTTTATGGAATATTTTCTGGGATAAGTGACTACAGCAAGTTACTCATAATAAAGTTTTCCTTATGTAGGCTGGAGTTCCTGGTGTCCTATCAGCAGCTTATACTAAACCTATTTTCATGTAGCAAATTTCTTAACTATTTGTTTTGATTGTCTTCAAAAATTCCTTTTAAAATTTTTCACTGCTTTTCATTTTTAGGGGAAATATAGTCTCAAAGGTTATTTTCCAATAGTTTTCAGAACTGTATTATTTAATGAAATGATACTGAATGTATGTATTACAAAAAGATTTTTTGAACATATCTCAGTCCTAAATATACATAATGTGAGGTCTGAAAGATATATGAGATCCCATCACATAAACCCTTGATTTTTAGAAGGGTAATGATAAAGCCTACAACATAGTCATTTATCTGGAAAATGTCAACAAAAAGTCACCATGCAATAACAAAGGGAACGGGGACAAGTTCAGATGCATGACATATGATACAAGTATCACAGCACCAGTTTGCTTGGCTCAGTGTTGGAGGCTCCCATCCATGATTGAGTAGCACTTGGCTTTGGTCCCCTGGCAAAGACTATAGAGGAGCAAAAATCCTTGTTGTTAGAAAGTAAAAAAGAAAGAGGAAGAGATCAGTGTCTCACACTCTCTTTTGAGGCCATGTTCCAATGACCCAAATACCTTCCAACAGGACCTATCTCCTAAAAATCCATAGTACCGCCGGGCATGGTGGCACGCCTTTAATCCCAGCACTCGGGAGGCAGAGGTAGGAGGATTGCCATGAGTTTGAGGCCACCTGAGACTATATAGATAATTCCAGGTCAGCCTGGACCAGAGTGAGACACTACCTTGAAAAACCAAAAAAAAAAAAAAAAAAAAAAAAAAAAAAAATCCATAGTACCTTCCAATCTGTCCTCCTGGAGACCAAGTCTTTAGTACATGGATCATTAGTGGACTATTAGTGGGGAAGAATGGATTATCACCAAGGCCTTAAAAACAGTAGTACCGTTAGAGGAACATCCAAACTGGTATATAAAGAGTATATAAAGAGTATATAAAGGTATATAAACTGGTATATAAAGAGGGGAAACTATGTTCTTAGTAAAATATTATAATTTTTCTTCAAGTATGAAAGACGAGACCTTTTTAGTAATACTGTACTAGCTAAGCCAATGGTATCAAGGCAGTAAGGTAACAATGAAAAGAATTACCATGATGCTATCAGACCAAGGGAACATCATGAGAAGAAAGAAAATTTAACCAACAGTCATGTATGAAAGTGTGTGAGCAGAGAAGAGTGGATAGCTACCATAGGAAAGTAAAATATGAAGAGAATCTTCAAGTTGAGAGTAATGTGGTTAACTGCAAAGCAAAATTTCAAGCATGTAACTATAATTTAGAGGAAGATCTATAAAGACAGATCATGTTTTTCTTTTTTTATTTGAGAGAGAGAGAGAGAGAAAGAGAGAGAGAGAGAGGGAAAAGGGAGAGAGTGAAAGGGAGAGAGTGAAAGAGAAAGAGAGAATGGGCACACCAGGACCTTCAGCGGCTGCAGACAAACTCCAGATGTGTGTGGCCCCTTGAGCACATGTTCAACATTGCACACTTGTGTCACTGTGCAACTATCTTGCATCATTGGGACAAATGCTACAAAGAAAGGCTGTCCTGAGTGAGGCACATCATACATATGACTTGTAGATACAACTATGAAGTTTGCTTTCAAGCTGGGAGATTGTACTGTGATTCAACTGGTAACACACTATATGGTCTTTTGGAAGTCACTGCCAACCATAAGCCATTTAGCAATGATTTCTTTCCAACCATGAAGCGGGCTCTCTCTAGAGATATTATTAATGGTATTTTCCTTTTATCATTACAAACAGTTTTAAAGGATGAAAAGGAATTTTACACATAGACAAGAATTTTATACATGCTTGAAGAATTTTCCAAGTAAAATGAAAATCAAGTACAGAGGCTTGAAGGTTTAACAGCATGTGGTTCAATTTTTTTCCCCCTGAGGGATGAGGGCTTCTTTATAGAAAAGTATCAAGGAAGTATGAAGGAAGCTAGCTTAGGAAGAAGAGGTTGGAAATACAGGTTGGCATTGGATTCCACAGGGCTTTTTAAATTTTGTATGTAGACTGCATTCTCACCTTGGAAGGTCTGTCTCCACAGGAAAATGATGCACTGATTTTCATTTGAGAAGATCCCCCTGGTGGCCTTGTGGAGCAGATAGCATTGTGGAGAGAGGTGGGGGAGGAGCTACATGAGTGATGAGTGTAGTTAATAATCAAAGATGGCACCTGAAGGAAATGGGGAAGACAAGTTGTAACAGACAGCTTCAGGTTCACTGAGATGACCTTCCAGACCAGGCAAAGTTATGGAGGAAGAGATATTTATTAAAGCTTACAGATCCAGGGGAAGTTCCATAATGGCAGAAGAAGCTGGCCTGCTTTCACAGGACCAAGCAGAGATCAAAGCCACAGCCAAAAGCTACACAGCACAGCACACTGCCAGAACTCTAGCTAGGCACACTTTGCATATCTTTAGATTGAAATCCTAAACCTACCACCACACCTTAAGATCAGCCCAGTGACATGGCCTCCAGCCAGGTGGATGCAGATGCAAACAACAAACTAATAAAACACTGAATATATTGGGGGCCATCTATTCAAACTACCACGCAAGTTGATTTTGAGAACAAAATCACCAGACTTTGAGGATGGGTGGAAGGAAAGGTTGAGACTGAAAGGAGTCAATGTTATTTTTACATTTCTGGTTAAAAGGACGGGGCACCTTCTTAGTTCTGGCTTGCCTGGAGATCTCCTAGTGTGTGTGTGTGTGTGTGTGTGTGTACATTTGGTATAGGCATGTGTTTGTACACACCCCGAGCACACACAATGCAGACCCCAAAAGATATAGGGTGTCCTCTATTATTCTGCTTCGTTTCCCTGAGACAGAATCTCTCACTGAACCTGGAGCTTCCTGTTCTCCTGTTTTTGGTTAGACTGGATGACCAGGTAGCCCCAAGGATACTCTTATGTCCACCCACTCAGCATTGGGGTTATAGATATGTGCAACCATGCCTGCCGGGGTCCAGCCCCAGCAGGGTTGTAGAGCTCGAAGTGGATGTGTGGCATTGGCATCATGAGGAAATGATTTGGACCAGTGGTTCAGGTGAAGCAGACTGGATGCAGAGCAAAACTCTGCTTCTTTATTTATACTTTTACAATACATTGTTTTTTGTAAGCAAGACATAGCACCTATTCATGTGGCTTTTATTCTGTAAGAAATCTTGCACAATATTCTTCCTTTTCTTTGGTTTCCCTTTCTTCTGCTTAACTCATAAACCTCTTGCCCCATAGACAGTCTGATAATACCTTAAACAAGAAAATCAAAGATTGCAAGCTGGTTAATATCTTACCCAGGCTCATGAAAACTAGCCAAGAGCCCTGGCAGGCAGCTCTTGTGGTTATAAGGTGAAAGACATTTTTGACCTCAGAAAGGGCAGTTATATTTACTCTTGCTCCATTAATGTATGCCCCTGTATATGGTACTTCCTCATGTGGGCCCTACCTGATTATTTGAAAGATGTTTGCTCCCTAGCATCTCAGGCTCCTTAGTAAGACATTTGTAGGTTCAGGACATGTGTCCATTAATTCCTGAAACTATCTCGACAACCAATATTGTCTTATAAGTAATGTTACTTGGGAACAATTGGTAAGGCACGTGACATATCATTGCCAGGAACAGACCTCATTAGGTGAAATACACATTTGTGGTGTTGAGAAACTATACATTCAGACTGGTTGTAGTTTCAGGATCCATAATCTGTCTGAACATTACAGCCTCAGAAATACCTGCAGCAACATTCGTTTCCTGTTTCATCTGAATTGGACTCCCCTATTACTAATGGAAGCAAAAATAAGCAGTAATAAACTTATAATAATTCCAAAAACTCTAAGAAAAAGCTAGCAATAGTGCAAACTGTCAGGCAACAGGCACTCCAGGAAGTCGCTGAAAGACTTCTTGGTCCAGCCAAAGATCGTCTCGGATGCCACAGCCCTGCTGAACAATATCCCATCAGCGTCACACTCCAGAGCTGACTGTTTCTGCTGCCATTTGGCCAATGCCACATGCCCAGCTGTTTACATGGGTACTGGGGATCAAACACAGGTCCTTATGCTTATTAAATAAGCATTTAACTATCTCCTCAGCCCAAGCTCTTAATTTAAGGTGAAAATCCTCTGTTCCAGTAAGCTCTCAGCCCTGGCTAGAGTACTATAGTTTGTCACACTAGATATGGCACTAATGTGTTGGTTCATGAGGTAACCAGTAATCACTTTCCTGGTTACTGTACTGCCATCTCTCTCATTTTTGAAGGTTTTTTTTTTTTTTTTTATAATTTACTGGCATTTAAACCTCATTCACTGATCCAAGAACAGATTATTCACCTGGCTAGGACAGCTGCTTGGCCTAAGTGCAGTATTGTGGGTGTAAAGTAGTATCCCTTCTAGTAGCTGCAACTGACCTTATGGTCAGAAATACCAAATAAGACAGTCTTCCCAGAAGTAACTCAAGCCTTCTGGCTTTAACTATTCTTACATCTGGAGCCTGTGCTCTAAAACCAGATTAGATGTCACTTCCTTTGGGATATGATGTAGCTGAATATGACTTTGAGTGAGTGACTTCAATGGCTTATTGGTGAGAGTCAGTGACATGATGGGTAAACAATGCTAGCCACTGGATATTTGAATGTTCTTTCCTTGGATCTTTATAATGTCACATGGTGCCTTTTCTCTAGGGGAGAGTTGGGGTCAGGAGCTGGGTCAGGGTCATAGAATAAAGATAGTGTGTGTTCTTCAGAGATGGTGCCCAGAATTGTAAAGATAATTAAAATTTGAGACATTGGGTATATTTCCCATGAGAGAATCAGGGAAGCCTCCACATACATAATGGCTGCCCCGCAAAAGAGGAGCTCATCTTTCCATGTAGTGATTGCAAGAATTATTAAGATAGCACTTAAAACTGTAAGAATATAAATTTGGGCTGGAGAGATGGCTTAGTGGTTAAGGCCCCGGCCTGCTAAGCCTAAGAACCGGGTTCCAATCTCCAGGTCCCACATTTAGCCAGATGCAAAGTGACGCAAGGATGCAATGCCGCACTTGCCCACAAGAGGGTGCACACATCTGGATTTTGTTCTCAGCAGCTGAGATTGCTGGCATGTCCATTCTCTGTCTCCTTCTCCCTCTCTGTCTGTGTCTCTCTCCAAAAAATAAATAAAATAATTTTTAAAAAAATTTTAAAAAAAGAATACAAATTTTGGCTCACTGTTAGTGGAAAATGAGATTACCATAAAGTAAAAGAGATGTTTAATGGTGGAAGAAGGAAGGAGTGGCCTGTTATCAGAAGTCTTCAAGAGTATGCTGGGAAAGAACAGGCTGTTTGGCATAGAAATTTCAAGGGGCTCAGAACAGTACTCCAAACCACCTTATGACAAAACTTTTATGATAACTTAAAATTAATTGTTTTAGACAATATAAAAATAGGAATTATTACACAGAAGTACAGAGTAACCAGAATCAATTGCCTTTCAATAGTAATTGTCTTATGCTCTATCAAGTCACTCAGAGTTCATTGCCATGTTCAGGTTGTCTTTCTCTTGGGAAAGGAATAGCGTCTTGTTTGTATCAATGCACTTGCTAAAAAGACTTACATGAGTTCTTTTTATTAGCTTCTGGTTAAGTATGTGCTCTGTTGCTAAAACAAGACACCTGAGGCACTATATAAAGCACTTTATAGAGAAGAGGTTTATTTTGGCTCATGTCTTTGCAGGTAGGGAAGTTCAAGTGTATAACACTGGCAAATGCTTGGATTCTGATGAAGACCTTATGGTTGAAGGACAGTCAGTGAGTATGTACAGAGGGCAGGTCACATGACCACAAAGCTGCAGAGGGAGGCCAACCTGCTGATAAGAAAGCACTCTCATTGTAACCAATTCAATCACAAGATGCCTAACTCTCCCAAAACCTGGGCCAATCTCAAGACTTCTAATCCTGTCTCTTGAGAAAGACATTAATTTATGAAGGAAGTGTCCTTATGGCTTAATTACCTCTTTCTGGTTTCCACCTTTTCAAGGTCCTGTCACCACCTCTCAATATTGTTTCATTGGGGACTAAGCTTTCAGCCTTTGAACTTTTCAGAGAAGAACTCTATCCAATCCACAACCACCTCACTTCTTTTGAAACTTCCCAGCATTCACACTACTCCTCGCTACTATGGTTGTTCAACCAGGCAGAAAATATAAACTGTGCTGGGTGCCCATGGCTTTTCCATTAATGTGGCATAATCGTACAATGAGGTCAGTTAAGAAGAAAATGTGGTTCTGATAGCATACCTCTTTATAAGTCTATGATAAAGAAAGAGGAATTTGCCACCAGCCCCAAACAATGCAGGAAGGCAAGTGGTGGAGAACATAGAGTGCTGTAGCTATGCCAACAGAAAATTACTGCACAAGGGCAGCCTGGCTAGCACCCATATTCATGTTAATAGCATATTGCAAAATACTCTACACTTAGGCACAAATAATTTCTGAAGGAGATGGGTCAGCTTGACAGAGAGCTGGATTGTGTCAAGGCCATTTATGGCATTCAAAATAAAAATCGCCATTAGGAACTGTGTTAACATTTTATGTTTTCATCATCATCTGGGGCAAGAAATGTTTCAAATGGACAATATTTTTGGTTTTAAAATGTGGTGGGAGAAGTAGGAAGGTGTTTTATTTCCCCTTTTTACAGAAAGGGAGACATAGACTCATTTGACCATGAGTAATAACGATTTTGTAGCAGGATTGCAAATCCCATGGGGAAATGTTAACCTCAGACAATTTTTTAAAACTTGTCTCTGTAGCTTTACTCAAAATTTATTTTTGATTGACTAAATACACCTATATACAAAAGCTTTCTGACTTTAAGGGAAGGAGGTGTGAATGCTCAGGTCATCTGGGATTATATGATAGGTTGGTTCATGACATCCATTGCTGTAGATCCACAGCTTCCCTTGCTAAGATTCCCAGCAGTGTTCTCAGAGTACCACAAGCTCTATTTGTTTTTCCATCCATGTGAAGACTTAATAAGTTCTTAATTCAGGAGTCCTGTGTCCACTTCTTTTTTAAAAAAATATTTATTTATTTGAGATAAATAGAAGCAGAGAGAGACAGAGACAGAGAATGGGCACACCAGGGCTTCTAGCCACTGCAAAAACAAACACACAAAAAAACAAACAACAACCAAAAAAAAAAACCCTCCAGACACATGTGCCACATTGTGCATCTGGCTTTATATAGGTACTGGAGAATCGAACCTGGGTCCTTTGATTTTGCAGGCAAGAGCCATACCTGTTAAGTCATCTCTCCAGCCCTTGGGTTCAGATCTAAAAGCAGCAGAAACTCTCATCAGGACTAAACTATTGTCCCAAGAGTATTGTGAGACAGGGTCAGAGTCTCTGTGTAGAGGCCCTGTAAGTCCATTGTATTAGGCTATGGAGAGGAAACCTAGGTTGCAGTGGAGACCCCAGGATATTGAAGATACCAGACTATGGGATGTCTGCTGGGAAGAAATGCAGGCTTGAGGCAGATCCTACCAAGAAGAGGGGCTACAAGAAGCACAGGTGGAAGGACAGAACTACCCAGGACTTGTAGAGCCCACATGATGTCATTGCAATTCTCAGGTGACAGACATAGAGCTGTAGGACTTGGTATTTGATTTGGTTTGCAGTCATACATTGTCTTTCCTTGCTATGCCTTTTGGGAATGGGAAAGTTTGCTCTGTGCCATTATGTTAGAAGTATGTAACTTTTGTTTTGACTTCTTAGGACTCAAGAGTTTAGAGACTGCCTTGAGACTCAGATAAGACTTTGGACTTTTGAACAGTGCTGATGGACTTTAGAACTGATGGAGACTATGGGGATTTTTGAGGTGTGACTGCATGTGTTTTGCATCATGAGATGGCCTTGAGTCTATAGGACCCAGGAGAGGCATATGGTGGTTTCAATTAAATGTTCTCTATGGATTCATGTGTTTTGAATATTGATTGCCAGCTAGTGGCAATTTGGGCAGGTAGAGCCTTGCTGGAAGAGGTGTATCAATGAGGAGCAAACTTTAGGGTGATATAGCCTAGCTCTAGGCCTAATGTACAGACTATTTTCTCCCTGCTGATGTGAAGATGTGTCCTGTTCAGGCTTGTCATGCTTTCCTGGCCATGATGAAACTTCCTCTTGAAATTATAAACAGAAATAAACCCTTTCCTTCCATAAGCTGCTAGTTGGGAATTTTGTCCAGCAGTTAGAAAATAACTGATACAGGGCCAATGAAATTGCATATTATTTATTCCCTCTTCAGACTATGTGCTAATGTTCCAGAATGCTCCTCTCCCTTCCTCCTTACATCTCTACACACCTCTCATCATCTCTGAATTTCCCACTTTTTGTCTTCATGAGAACCTATTATAACATTATGTTAAAACTCAGTCCACAGAAACTACTCCCTCCTCACTGAAGCATGGGGTGTGGCCAGTTCTGCCTTGGCCCCAGCGCTGAGATATTTTGGCAGCCACGGTTTTCACTGGAGTAGTCCCTCCTTTTTAGGAATTTGCTTCTCTTCTTGGTTCACAGAAGCCTGTGCCTCGTCTCTCAGGACACAGTTCAATCTTTATCTCTCTGGTCAATCATTTACTTCATGACACTGGAGGAATGATTGTTGAAGTCATGGTTAATAAATGATGCCAATTGAAGTATTTGAGGACTTGTGTCTGAATCTATAACCTCTAGGGTAGACACTATGTAATATTCTACCCCAGATAATTATTCTATCCTTTATTTTAGGTCATGAAAATAAAAACTGACACAGCTAATAGATATAGGCCTATACATTTAACAACATTGTTTATTTATCTTTAAGGAATCACTATATTATCTATGTTTTCCAAGCTGGCCTTGAACTCTCAATTCTTCTGCCTTATCCTTCCTAATAGCTGGGATTACAAATAGTCACTTTCCATCTAACATACATTATCACTATGTCTCACTTTCATCAAAAGAATTCATCTTAAGGTGTTGATGGATGAGCTTAATGAAAGGAACTGAGAACTCTAAAAAATATCAAGGTAAATGCCAAGGCTACTAGGTGCTAGTCAGGAGGAAGAAAATTCTTGAAATTTTCATAGTATCTAAAAATGTTTTGGGCCTCAGCTTATATATAACACCTCCTTTCCCCATGTAATGCTTACAAGTTTGGAATTTTTGAAGGTATTTAGAATATATAAATAAGAATTCACACCTCTATTACATCCGCCAAAGCCCACGAGTAACACTAGAGAGAAAGTGGCCATTTAAACAAGAGTACTCTTACTGCTGGCCTGACAACCAGTTCCAAGGAGAGGGTTATAGACACTGAGAACACTCAAAACTCATCGAAGCAGAAATTCAGTGGTTGCAGAGATCTGAATACTAAAGTAGATTTATAACACACCTTGCAAGGCTCAGGGAACATTGTGGAAGAAGGGATAGAAACACTGCAAGAGCCAAAGGGTGGGAAGCAATGTCCTGAGGCATTACCACCCTACTCACAGAGATTGACTGATGCGCTCATGACCCCACAAAGAATACCAATAACCCCACTGAGGAGGGCCCCCAGTGGAATGGGGGTGAGGCAAAGGGGATATAAGAGTATAACACAATGGGAATATGACCAACATGTGATTTGTTCATACAGTAAAGTTGATAATTTAATAAAAAATTAAAAAAACTGTAATGAGGTTATCTATATGGTCCCATTTTACTCTCTTTTTATTAAAGTACATTTTGTCTTTATAAAAAGGACTCTAAGAATGGAAAAACAACAAAGTCAAAGTGATGTGTCCACTGCCCTTTTATATATAAACACATGTCTACATTCACTAATCATAAAACATTTTGACTGATGTGTGTTGTTTTGTTCCTATTAAAAGTTATATTGAGGGCTGGAGAGATGGTTTAGTGGTTAAGCGCTTGCCTGTGAAGCCTAAGGACTCCAGTTCGAGGCTCATTTCTCCAGGACCCACGTAAGCCAGATGCACAAGGGGGTGCATGCATCTGGAGTTCGTTTGCAGTGGCTAAAGGCCCTGGCACTCCCATTCACTTTCTCTCTACCTGCCTATTTCTGTATCTCTCTCTCTCTCTCAAATAAATAATAAAATATTTTTTAAAAATGTTATATTGAGTATACACAATGTTCTATGTAAAAGTTGTTGAAAATCTATATATCTTTTTAAACCTGAATATCCTTAGTAACAAGCTGTTGCTGTAAGCCACAATATAAAAGAAATGTGTCTACTTTACTTCTATCACTTGCAATCATAGGTAAGTTTAGGAACTCTATGGAATATTGATTTGTACTTTGCACTTTGCTAGGGACTTAATGATGTGAAGGAAATAAATGAATGTATCTTCTTCTCTGAGAATTAACAATATTTATTTTTTGTTTGTTTGTTTTTCAAGGTAGGCTCTCACTCTAACTCAGGCTACCTTGCGATTCACTCTGTAGTCTCAGAGGGCCTCGAACTCATAGCAATCCTCCTGCCTCTGTCTCCTGAGTGCTGGGATTAAAGGTGTGCACCATCACACCCTGCTTGAGAATTAACAATTGTTGCAGTCAGGTTCACATTGCTGGTAGAAATCACCTGACCGAGAGCAGCTTTTGAGAAAAAAGGGTTTATTTTGGCTTATAGACTTGAGGGGATGCTCCATGATGGCAGGGGAAAACGATGGCATGAGCAGAAGGTGGGCATCACTCCCTGGCCAACATCAGGTGGACAACAGCAACAGGAAAGTGTGCCAAACACTGGCAAGGGGAAACTGTCTATAATACCCATAAACCCGTCCATAATAATACACTGCCTCTGAGAGGCAGGAATTTCCAAATCTCCATCAGCTGGGAACCTAGCATTCAGAACACCTAAGTTTATGGGGACACCTGAATCATACCACCACAACAGTCTTATTGAGAATTTAAGACTTAAATACATTATTAAAGTAGTGAATAATGTAAGTCATTCTTCTTCTTGGCCAAATGTATCTTACAGATACTGAAACAATGATTCTCAAAATTCAGTGTGGCAAATTATGTAGGGAGCAAACTAAACATTCTCAGCTTGATCAAATAGAACAGGAGTTTGCATTTTTGTTTATCATCCTAGAGTACTTTAATGGGGTTGGTCCAAAAAGCACGGGGGTGGGGGACTGAGTGTGCCCATGTCAAGTCCAAGATTGAGGACTTGGGCATAGACATTAGTTGTCAGGATTGACTTACAGAAATTGACTTTCAAAGAGATTGAAGATGAATCTATAAGAACAAACATCAAGTGTAGGTGGGGTTTAAAGAGAGAAGGAATGCCTTCTATTGAAAGGCTTAAGAAAAGCACAAATTTGGGGGCTGGAGAGATGGCTTAGTGGTTAAGGCACTTGCCTGTGAAGCCTAAGGACCCCGGTTTGATTCTTCAGGTCCCACGTAAGCCAGATGCACATGGTGGCACATGCATCTGGAATCCGTTTGTGGTGGCTGAAGGCCTTGGTGCACACATTCTCACACACTCTCTCCCCCCACCCTCTGTTTCTAATAAATAAAATCTTAAAAAAAAAAAGAAAAGAAAAGCACAAATTTGACAATGAATATGACATAAGAAAGACAAAAGCAGAAAGCAGGCCTAAGAGAAACTAGCTTCTCCTCTATTCCTGTTGGCTCTCTGCAGAACTCAAGGACTGTGGCTTATTAAACTGCTTACAAAAGATAAGGAACCCTTCTTTCCTTCCGTGCCTGTACCTGATTGTCACTTCACCTATGTTCAGTTGAAGTGCTCAACAACAAACCTCTGGGCTGTGAGCCTACCAAACCATGCCACATGCCTATGTGCAAGGTGTAGATTTGATGAATTGAATTAATAGGATTACAGACATGTGACATAGTTTTATTTTAAGAAAGAAAAAAATTGCCTTAGGAGCCAGAAAGAATTGGAATATTTTACTTGCCCTGTTTCAATTTTAGTTTCCAAATATATACAGCATAAATAATAATGACCATACAAACATACTTAATTTGTATGTTTGTAGCAGTAGTTGTTGAATCTAGGGCTTAATACTTACTAGGCTAGTGCTCTACCATTGAGCCATATTTCTTGTCCTATTTTTGCTTTTTAATTTTGAAGCAAGTTACCATTAAGTTGTCTTCAAATTTACTTTGAAGCTCAACCTGGCTTTGAACTTGCCTCTGAAGTAATTGGCATTATAGGCCTACATCACATATCTGACTTGTTTAGATTTTAAAGATTAACTGAGATTGTGATCAAATCCCTGGTACATATTAGATAAAGTTATATAAATAAGCAATATTACCAGAGTTGTAATTTCTATTTTTGGATAATTTGAGAGAGACACAGAAAGAGAAAAAGAGAGAGAGGAAGAGACAGAGAGAGAGAATGGGTGCACCAGCCGCTTCTCAGCTGCTGTGAATGAACTCTAGATGCGTGCACTCCCTTGTGGGCAAGTGCAGCATTGCTCACTTGCATGACTTTTTGCGTCTGACTAAATGTGGGACCTGGAAAATTAAATGGGCATTCTTAGGCTTGGCAGATAGGTGCCTTAACTGCTAAACCATCTCTCCAGACCTGGACATATGGTGTTTATAAAATGCAGCACAATCATGACATGTTTTTAAAGGGTTTATGTTTTTCTGCACAAAGAAGAGACAAATGTTGACATGTGGGGCTAATTTATTTTTGACCTGGAACTGGCTAACAAGTGACACAATTTGAAAGATACCTTGAGATATGAAGAAGCTCCAGTAGCTCTTGAAATTTAATTTCCTGGTGATTCTTAAGTGACATTCATCTCTTATTAATCATTTTTTGTTGAATTTGGATTAGTTTGTCAAATCTTTTCACTCTCTGACAAGAGGATGCTTCTGAGAAAGAAGAGAATAGTATTACGGGTGTAAAGAGAAGGGATCCATTTTGTAATTACGAAGTGAGACCTTATTTATAGATACCTACAGAAAATAGAGGTGGCTTTAACTTTAGGACACAAAAGAAAGCACTGGGAGCCTTGCTCTGATGAGAAGTGTACAACAGAAGGAAGAACAGGGGCACCAAAAAATGTCTGATGCTGTTTCTTTCTTTAGCCTCTGGTTGACAAGACACTGTTTCCTATACATATGTAGAGACCCTTATCTCCTTTATATGTCACACAGATGCCTTTTCATTTTTTCTATCATCTCACAAAGTAAAATCTTCCAAGATGAAAAAGTGAAGTTCAAGTGGCCTCTCCAGGTGGCATAAGGAAATCTGAGAAAAGAAATGGTTTCTTCAAAAATAAAAGAAAAAAAAAAAAAGCATGCAATGAACTATGCAGCATGCTGGTGAGAAAAAAAAATAGTCATTGTAACTCTTTTGGAGAAATTCAGTACCTTCAGTCCATTTAACCATTATTATTGCTACCTACTTATTGTCACTTATTATTTAGCATGATTAGTTTCATACAGTAATTACCCTTTCTTTCATCTGTGAAATTTCTGATACACTGTGCCTTTCTAAATTGGAAGCTTTATTTTTTTCTGTTTACTATGATTTTTTTGACTACTACATGTAATTTGTCTAGAAATTGAGATTTTTAGAAGAAAAATACTTTCTTATTTACATTAATATGATTTGTTGAAAAGAATTTTTTTCCTTTGAGAAAAAGAATGCAGAGTTATATTTCTATGGAATTAGAAATTAGGTCTAAATGCTAACCACACATTACATAAGAGTACAATTTTGTCAAGAGAAATTTGCTGCCTGGGGTTGTATTTGTTTGTACCTAGGGCTAAGTGCACAATAGTTCCCTATTTCTGATTTATTGGATAATTAATTCCCAATACAATGAGAACCAAATCATAGTCCCTAGCTGTGGGGAGTTTTAAAAACATCCTCCACATCACTTGTTGGCACACTTCGCATCATTACACATGCTCATACATTTATGTGCATGCATGCACACACATGCACACATATACAACCTGTGCATAACCCTAGTCATTTATATTTGTTCAGTTTTCCTGAAAACTTCATAGTCAATATGTGAACAATAGTAATAGTAATAAATAGTAAACAATTCAAGCCTACAAAGGTTTTAAAGGTGAGGGCTCATGGAAGATTTATGGTTACTTTTGGTTTCCTTCTGAAATAGAGACTAGGATACAGGACATTGAACTTTGGTTTCAATTTATGGGGAAAATTTTCATTCAGTTTTCCAGAATGATGGCTCAACATAGGATCTAAGAATCCCTGGGAAAATCCATCAGCACCAAACATAAAAATAAAACAAAACAAACAACAACAACGAAATGAACCTTATTTTATCCAGTGCTCTGAAATCCCTGCTACTGAAGTTCTATGTCAACAAAGACACTTGGTAATATATTTCCATAGACAGGACTCTGGAGACAGCATCGAGAAATGCTCAAAGAACCCCAATAGTATGGTGGAAACTCCAGTTAGGGGAAACCAGGGGATGTCGAATGGGGCAGAGTACATTCAGTGTGGTCAAACTCCACCAACTTCCCAATTCTACCTTCTCCCAGACTTTCCAGACTACAGTTCAGTTATTGTGCACACAAAAAGAAGGAATGGTGAACATTTCACATACCCCATGAACAAATGGTCTTTGCTTTCTCACAAGTACTCTTGGGTTTATCGCTCTGCTTTAATTGTGATAGTAAAGCAATAAAACCTGAGATTTAATTTTAACTAACATTGCTCTGCCTCTTAAGACGGTAAGTTAAGATGATGTGCCGGGAAAATATTAATCCAGTCTGGTTATTTAACATCTGCCTAAGCTGGAGGAAGACGCTGCTGGAGGCACCTGCTCAGAACAATGAAACTCAGTTATATTTTGGTTTATTGTCGCTTTCTACTTGTGGTTTTAAGTGTATTGGTTTTCCTGCCACTCCCTCTTGTCCTCCATAGCAAGGTAGGTGAACTGGGGAACAGATCCATGCATTTCTTGATCTGTCTTAGTTGTCCTTTAGGGTTGCTGTCTCATGGTCTCATTCATAGATGAATGAATGGATAATGCTCCATGCTTGAAGTTAATTCATTATATTTTTCTACTTCATTCATTTTTAATGGTTAGGGTTACTTGGGTTATTGGTAGGATTAACTAAAATAATTAATCATAGTCAATCAGTTTTTTTTTCTCTACCTATCAACTATATGAGAAGAAGAAAAGAAACATACCTCTTTAGATATGGTCATTCAAGTTATGAACCTCCAGGGAACACCGTGTTTGCAATTCCTTCCCTTGAAAACAGGCAGTAATATGTTCCTGCATGAAAGGACTAGAAGAACAACCAGGAACCAAGGTCCAGTCATAGAGCTTCTTAGAAATATAACCTCCTCCTGAAAGAAGTTATTGAAAACATGAAGTCATTGTCCTTGGCTAATTAGAAAATGTAAGAACTCATTATACCATGTTTTGATCATTTAAATTTTTCATGTGCTTTGGTATGCTCATGGTGAATTTTCATTTTTTTAAGAAGCAGTCAGGATTTATGTCAAGAATATTGAGGTCCATACTCCCTATCTCTTAATGAAATGATGTGAATTAGCCAAAACTTAAGTGAGCACCTTCTCTGTGGCAGCCACGAGTGTTGCCTGGTGGAAAGAGAACAGACACTAGAGACTGGCTTTCTGTTTCAGATGGCAGACACAGTACTTTCCAGCTATGTGACCAGGACCAGGGATGTAACCTCCCCGTGCTTCTGTTTTCTAATGACATGAGGACCATTTCAGGCTTGCTGTGGGGTTTAACCAAATAAACACTGCAAGTCTCATCAGCTGTGTTGCTTACACAGCTGGGGCAGGACTCACTTCACAGAAGAGAGATGGACTGATGCTCTTCTCTAAGAAGAATCGCTTAATTAATAAATTACAATCACATTAATTATATGCTGCACCCTCCAGCTTCCCTCTGAAGTGTTTGCTCTTTCTAGGAGGATCTCTGAGGGAAATTCAAACTAGGTAATGAAAAGTTCTTTTGCATTCTGCCCAGGTCTCCTCTACCTGCAAAGCTGGTGGAGGGAGTGGTCCTGCTTTACAGCTGTGGCTCATCTTCTGCCAGGTGTATTCTTTCAGCTGCTGCACTAAAGCTTGAGCCTTACGCATGAGAACGGGCATCAGGTGATGGTGGGAGCCAACCCAGGTGACAAAGTTGAATCACAGATACAACGCCCTAATCTAGCTTCTCACTTTGAGAACCGGCCACTCCACCTAATGTGTGATAGCCTTCTTTTTCTAAGCCCACTTGGTCTTATGTGTCACCTAGATGTGGCTGAATCTTCCTGTGAGCACATCTTAGTTCATGCCCGGATGCCTAGCATATTTTAATATTTCTGTATTAGCTCTTTACACAGAGAACACAGGAAATTAAAGCAGGCAAGGCAATCTTGTGCCATGAGTGCATATCATCTGAGCTGCTGCTTTGACGTACAAATGCATCACACTCTAATCATAATCCATAACTTTTAGAGGAAATAAACAGAAAAAATGCTGTGAAAGAAAACAAGTATATAAATAACAAGTAATAGTGGGGGCATATGATTCACTAACTGAAAAGTATATTATTGCTAAGAAATTTAACCATTAATTCTTTTTTATCCCAACATGCTATGACAAAAGCATATTAGGTCTTTACATTTCATTTGTTTCCATCTAATCAACAACTCATTTGTTAAAACTCAATGTTAATGAGAAGAACTTTTCCTAGTACAATAACATGATTTCATTTTTGCCCATTTTGAATATTTGATCATTCAACCAACTAGTAACTAAACATAAATGATACTATTTAAACTCTTCTTTTCAGTGTAAGCAGGGGAGAAGATAGAAAATTTCAGAGACTTACTTTGAGATGAATGCAAGTTGACTACTTAGCTTTGAGGTTCCTGAACTAAGGGATCCTATACTGACATTCACAGCAATATTAAAGAATCCAAGCAAAACAAAAAGCCAAGTCTTTTCAAAAACAAAATAAACTTGCATAATATAGAACTGACAAACAGTGAACTATTGACTGATATTTTCATTTTCTTACTGCTTATTGAGTTGTTACAGATGGGCCCTAACTCACTCTTATCTTAATTCCATCTCCATCAAAAAAGAAGTCACAACAAAGAAATACCCTAAGAGGATTTTCAAAGTAATGTTGAAAGGGAAGGAGAAAGGACTTACTTTACAGCACACTCCTCTCTTCCAGGCATTCTGCCAACTGCTTTACCCAAATCATCGTATTTAACCTTCTGACAAGCCAGCCCCTGATTACTGATGTGCTTGTATTCTCATTTTGCATTTGCTCAGAGACACTGAACACAACAAATGCTGTAGAGACTTGTGATGAACTTGGATTTTGTTGGGAAGTAGAATTCATGTTTATCAGTCCCTTTGTTTTAGACTCTTATGCATTTTGTGTTTTGGAAGGTTGAGTCCCTGTGGTTTATCAACAACACAGGCTGTTCTCTTCTTGATTCAGCTCCAAACAAGCAAAAGAGCAAAGGAGGCCCATCCTCAGCTGGCATCATGCTACTCTTTGATGCTTTTAAAGCAGAAAATCGTTGCAATTCTGAACCCTGGGAATGGGCTTTTGAGAACTGAAACAGTGAAGGTCACTCAGAAGTGTGGCATTGCTGAGTGTCACCTAGTCCCCATGATACAAACCAGTCTATGTTAATGTGTCAGGAAGTGGTGATCCTTCCATTCTCAGTTCTCTTTGTGAGTCATGACACTGGGTTACTATCTTATCTTAATGTCTTCTAATTGGAAGAGAACTTGGGACTATGGTTTTCAATGTTTTCATCAAAATGGTATTATATAGCAAAGACTATGCTTTCCATTAGACACTTACGGGCATACGTCAAACAGAATCTCAAATTTAATCCTTGTATACTAGATAGTTATTATTCATTCATTCAAATATTTTAGTGTAGAAATAGAGATAAAAATTAGCAAATCTAATCTATAATCTATAATCTCACCTCTCAGATGTCTCCTTTTTAGATCTGAAATTGGCAATATTATTTGCAAGATCTGTGTCTTTAGAGCTTTCACCTTGTTAATACATATATTCTCAATACACTAGTGTTGCTGTCCCTTTGATAAAGAAATGGTCACTTGGACACAAAATTACTCTCAGTTCTTCCCCACTTAGTTGTTAACAATCAGGAAGCAGGTTTATAATATAACTTCTATTTATTTGAATGAAATAATCACAGTAATTTTTTCAATTTGAAGAGGAAATTTCTTAAATATTTCTTTAAAAACCCTACTAAAACTGTCCTAGGCTACATAGCATAGTCTCTTTTGCATTCTTCTACGTGACTAATGTTTGTGTTATGACTATTTCTAGAATTTTTTAAATTTTTACTCTGTACTGTGCATAGTCAATTTTATTTTTATACTTATTTTTACACTGCTTGACTTTTGTTTGTATTTATATTCATAAAACAAAAAGATAAAAGAGACCACATTTGCTTGATGAATAACATGATGAAAAAAATTAAACAACCATATATTATGTTATTGGCTGTATTTCTTCAAGATATGTCTCATATATGTGATTGCCTCACTAAGTAGGAAAACTTTTCAAAGTTAGGAGACATAGAAACAACACCACAGGTACTACAGCTGCACTCTCTCATTGTTGGGCTGTAAAACCAAGACCACATTTCAGTTGTCTCTTTGCTACTTTTGGTTTTCTATAGAAAAGACTTGTTATTACAGTAGACTCCCAGGGAGAAGAGAGTGAGAATGTGGACACAGAAGTTCAGCAGCATTCTGCAACAACATGAGTGACTTAGAGTTGGGAACACATCTGAGCAGGCTAGGTCTTCTTCTGCAGGGATTATATGTCACCCTCCCCTCCAGGATACAGTCACTTGATATATCACTAATGTCAAAATTAGTACAGAAATTATCATTAAATGAAATAAATAATGAGAGATTTCAGGTGCTAAATTAAAGAAAAAACAATACACAGATGAGGGAAATATGGTGGTAATGAACTAAACTTTATGGAGATAACAGATCTAGCTGGGGAAGGCAGTAAATCAAAAAGTCTGTCGAAGAAAATGAAATGAGTGGGATAGGATTTATAAACTGTGAATGCAAGAAGAGGGATGGGGTAAATTCCCAGAAAAAAAAAAAAAAAACAGAACTTTTAAAGTGACAAATCAAATAAATATATTAAAGGAAATAGTTAATATGGCATTGAAATTTTCATTTCAAAATATTTTAGGGATTTAAGATATAGGAGAAAAGGCTATAACATGAAGATGGTGAATAGATAGACACAAAACAGCAAACAAATTATGGATAGATATGGTTAAAGGTGTCTGCATGCAAAGCCTGACTGCCTGGGTTTGGTTCCCCAGTACCTATGTAAAGCCAAATGCAAAAAGTAGCACAAGCATCTGAGTTTCATTTGCAGTGGCAAGAAACCCTGGTGCATAGTCTTTCTTTGTCTCTTTCTTTCCTTGCAAATAAATAAATTTTTTTAAAGAAGGGAAGGAAATAATCAAAAATTATGCTTACGTAATGTGGGATATGAAAAAAAAGCAAATCCATATTTCATACATTTTTATTTCATGAATATTTTGTGCAGTGTTGAGTCTAAGTTAGCTGTATGATATATGAAGTTAGTAATACATCTGCTTTCAAGTAGCTTGCAGGTTTGTCGTAACATGATATATGAGACAATCATAAACAAAGCTCATATAAATATGTGGCCAATGATTGAAACAATCTGCATATGGATGTATAATTAAAGATGAACAAACCACAAGGAGTTATCATCCTCTGGCCCTGACACTCCCTCATGTACCTCCCCCTTGACCATGGCCAGCTGTTTCTCCTGTTTCCTTTCTCTTAAAAAAGGCTCATTCCTTTTATCCCACTCACAATCCTAAAGCCTGTGAGCCTTCTCTGATACTTCAACTTTCCATCAACACCAGCGTTCAGATTATGTCTCTTCATCCCGTCTTCCTACAGCTTCCTTCCCTTTCCCCTTCTGACACTCCTTTTCTTCGGGCTGTTTCCATCTCTATTTTTTCATGCATCTTTTCACATAATCTCTTCCAAAACTCCCTCAAGAGTACTAGTTTCACAATGCTAACTGATTCATTAGTGACCCTATGCAAGCATTTGATGACTGTCTTCCCAAAGAGGGAAACCATCTTTTCAAAAGATGAATATATGAATGGATATTTACAATTTTGTCATTTGTCCTAACAACCTCCTACAAGCCCTTAACATCTGTCTCTCATACTCACTTTTTCTATTTCAGCAATACTTCAATATTTGCAATTTCTGGAGTACACATGACTACTCCTGCCCCCTTGCTTGTCACATGCTGTCATGAGCCCTTTCAAAGATGTCCTCTCACTGGACCCTTCCCTACTTGGAAAGGGAGGCTTAGACCTTGGAGTAAGCTGAGAACCATCCTCATTGCTCTCATTTCTATTATCATATCTATTCCATCCATTACTGTGTGCATCCCATCCATTAAGTGTGAGCTCCATACTTTACATCATGTATTCCATTTGACTGTTACTTTTGTTTCCCCCTCTAGGCCATAAATAGCTTAAGAGCATGATATATATTAATTTTTCTCTGCAGCCACAAACATAGCACTTATCACATAGATGGTCCATAACTATGCTAAGTGTAGGCATGGATGGTCTCACCTGACAGATATGGGTTTTAAGCTGGGAAAGACAAGAAAATGATGGAATGTAAGGGCTTCAAATACAGAGAAAAGAATGGTTAAAAGACAGAACAAGAACAAAAGTGTAACAGGAGAATGTCTTTCTCACAGAGCTTATTTTTCCTTCCATGATAGATGTGTGGACCATGTTTTTTAACCATGCTATATGTGACAGCTAATCATGAGCCTCACAAAGTTGTGAGACATATATATTTTTTTAATGGTTGAACTAACTCAGAGGTGTTAGGAAGCTTACTGAAAGTTACAGGGCCTGTAAGTGGAAAAAGATGACTGGAACATAAACCCATAGATTAAAAAAATGACCTTTAATGGTGTTAGGATTATATATTTAAAAGGTGTGCTCATTTTTGCCTCACTCCATTGCTTCTGCATCTGGACTCACAAAGTGCTCATTGAGATGTCCTTCCCAGCCTGTAACCATTGTCTGGACCCATGATGCATCAAGGAACACACTTCCATTGCTTTAAGCTGCCAAGATCTGGGGAGACTTGTCACAGTTTAGCCTAATCTGTCTTGACTACCCTAATAGATTCTGATGTTCTCCAAGTGCGTCTGACATGGTATAACCTGGCCCATTTAATCTGTAAAATGGACAAGACTCTTTTTTTAAATTTTCAGATGTTATCTATAGATTAGCTGCCTGAGATACACCTGAGGTTCTTGTGTAAAATCCAGGTTCTGGGCAGTGAAGCAAACTCCCACGGTGATTCCAAAGTTAATTTGTGAATGACACTTTGATTACACCCAAATACATAAGATGAAGAAATAGGTAGTCTCTATGAGTATTTCCAATTTGTGTGTGTGTGTGTGTGTAAACCATATATCTCAGGTGCTGCCTGTTTGTGGTGGTTAATTCAATGGGAAGTTAAATAAAATCCCCATTAGAGCTGGGAGGCAGGTAGTTCAGTGGGTCAAAGCCCTTGTGTGCAAGTATGAGGGTCTGAAAGGATCTGAGTTCCCCCCAAGCACCCACATAGAAAGCTGGGCATGGTCATGCATGCCTACAACCCCAGTCCTGTGGGGAGGTAGAGAGAAGAATCTCTAGGGCTACTTTGACAGTCTAACTGAAAAAAAAAATCCGGTTCTGGGTTCAGTGATAGACTGTCACAAGGAAATAACATGGAAAGACAATAGAGGGGATCATCCAATGTTCTCCTCTGTCATGCATATATCTGTACATGCATATATCTGTACATGCATATATCTGTACACACAAAGTTGCATGCACGATACATACATCCCCATACCACACATACTACACAGACACATTAAAAGAAAAAAATCCTTGGTAACTGGCATAGTAGAGGCACCAATTGCCTGTCCTTGCTATCCCTTTAAAAGTCCAAACACTCCAAAAAAAAAAAAAAAAAAAAAAAAAAAAAAAAAAAAAAAAAAGTCCAAACACTCGTAAGAAATGGTAGTCATGTCTCCTTGATTTTGCAGTTGAGCCCATACTTCCCATTGCCCAAGATGAAGAGTGTTCAAAGCATTTTCAGCTAGGGCATTATTAGTATGGATTGAGCCCTGTGAAATCATGGCTGCAGTAAAGTAGGTGTATCACGAACCATGCAAAGCTCTTTCAGGCTCTGTCAGGTTATAATAGTATTTTCCTTGTAGCATGCAGACTTAGAATGCATGACTTTTCTCCTTTCTTAATTGCTTTGTGTTCTCCTTACAAAATCAATTGCAGTGAGTGAAACCCGTTATTGGTCCTGCTGTTTTCATGCTGTGCTGAAGAGAGATCGTACCCACATATGTACCAATTCATCGACCAAATTACTCCCTAATATCAGTCAGTGCATGTCATTTAAAAAAAAAGGAAAAATGAAAAAAAAAACTACATTTTCAAAGAAAATTTGTATTTCAATTCCATCTGGAGCTATAACTTAAAAGAGAACTAAGGTGATTTTAAAATATTTCAGCCACACTTCCCAAGATAATTTGACAAAACTTAGTGAGAGAAATAAATTCATTATTCAAATGGCCAAGTCATCCCTGCAGTTACCTTGGCTTCTCTTTGTTCAGGTAGTTATGACAAGGTAGGACTGCAATATGCTTAAATTGGGCCTTGAGATTTGGAAGAATATCAGCTGTGCAGGTGAACATTTTAGTTAGAATTCTGTTGGTAGGCAAGATGAAGACTCTTGAGAAAAGGATGGAAAAGCATTCTCTCACTGGAGTGAGAGTCAAGATTTCCAGTGCAGGCAAGTAGAAGAGGACAAAGAAGAGGGGACAGAGATACCTGTGCTAAGGAATCCTGCATTTAGAGTGGAGACTGAGTGTTCAGTATAGGAACCAAGACAAATGACTAAAAGTAATGGTAGAAAAACAACAGTGAGAGAATGAACATGTGGTTAAAAGTCTCCTCTAGTAAGTATGGTGTCACATCCTGTTAACTACCAGAAACTAAAGGCTGGTAAGTAGATGTCTTGAAGCCATGAAAGATAAAAAGAGCAAGCCTGACTGCAGCTCATGTTCTATAGGAATCAGACACTGTCTGGCCTCTTGCACTGCATACAGCGAGGACCCCAGTTCCCTGACACAGTCAGATGACAGTATCTGGTCAACCTGACAGGCCAGGAGCTTCAACTGCCAAGATGTGACCCATTGTAGACAGAGAATTAAGGGCTGCTGAAGGTAATTGTAAATCTGTTAGAGGAGGAAACCTTTAGTGTAGAAAGAGAATGCACAAAAATAATACAAGTACCATTTAGGATAGATCTGAAAATAAAATCTCAATGAAACAGGACAATTAAGAAAGACACAAATACCAATACAGACGAAATATTGTAAATGGAATGAAAGAAATCTTTAATGAGGAAAGGAAAAAGGAACCCCCAAAAGGAAAGATGAGTAGGTGGAGACTAGTTACAAGGCCCAGGTACAGTCAGGCAAGCAACTGACTCAGGAGACCATTCTGATTCTGTGGCCTTCTTCTCCCTTTCTTATACATTGGCTAGCTGGAGTCAATTAGTAGGTATTGCTTTCATACAGGGATTTAGTTATTCTTTTAAGGGTACAGTTTCTTTTGATCCTTGAGAGTCTGCCAGATCTTGAAAATGTACCCTGTGGTCTGCAAAATATTAAGGAATACATCTTCTGTATAAGAGGAGATTCTCAGCAAAGGAGTATTGAATGCCCTTGAGGCCATGGGCTCCAACTTGGAGAAAAGTCAAAGAACAGAAAGGCTTCTTCAGTATGGGTAATATTGGTGTTTGTTTAAAAGCACAGACCACCTGAGCTTTTTGATGTGCATCATCTACCCACTATCAGCAGGAGGCATTGATCAGGGAACAAACTGCTCCCCAGGATGTCAATGAAAACAATGAGATTGTCTAAGACCACAGCCAGTGGGAGGCAGGGAGGATCTCAAGGGCCTTTGTTTGTATCTGTATATATCTGATAAGATATATTCAGGGCCATGGATGTTTTGGCTTGTAATTTCTGCTTGTTCTGACATAAGAAACATCTGCTGTCCCAAAATGGCCACCACAATTGCCATTGCCTCCTGTACTCAGCAGATGTAGAAGAGTGAGGAGCCTGGAACACTCTTTACCTGTAAGGAAGTTCCAGCTGTGGGTAAGGTAAAGGAAAATTGCTGAAAACACACCAACATGACCCATTGGGGCCAGTCTAGTGAGAAGTGTGTCAACAGCCAGACTAGAGGCTACAGATGGAATTAGGGGGTCCTGAAGGTACAATATCCTGTGACAGTAAGATAGGAAGAGGGGGCATCCTCAGAACAATCTAGTGGGGGTAGGGCTAAGCTATGTGGTTGGTAGAGAGGGCAAAATAGATCTCGTGTCCAGCTGAGCAGTTAAGAGGAGAGTAAGACTGGGCTCTGGATCTGAGGCAGACACTGATAGTGAAGGAAGATTGGTTAACAAATAAGTAGCTGGGTGTTTTGGTTGAGATATAGTTTGAGTGTCTATTCAGGGCTCATATGTTAGCAGATTGGCCTCCATGTGATATTAAGAGTTGAAAGACCATTTAATAAGTGAAGACTACTATTAGATAACTAGGAAACTGAGGGTAGAGCTATTTGAAGGGACCAATATAATTCTCATGAGACCTCAGTCAGGTTCATGAGAGTAAGTTGCTATAGAAAGATCAAGCATGGGTCTATCTAGTCTGCAGATTCCTATTTAGCCATGTGATTCATCTTTCTCCCTTGTGATGCCACCTATAATGATACCATCAGCAGAGGCAAAATTGGGACTTTTACCTATCAGAATTGTGGACCATATACACCTATTTCCTTTATCCATTCCACAGCCTTACACCTTTCAATGGATAAACACTAGGATGGGGGATAGTGTCAAAAGTCCCACAAGACCCAGAATGAACATGTGAGTCTAATTTTTATATAGAGTAAAAGCCCAAGACTATCAAGACAAGTTTGGAAAAAATATAGGATTAATGACTTTCTAAATAGATCACAAACTTCATTTTAAAGTGTATGGAAATTAAATGAATGAAAATAATGCAAGAGGTGGCAACAGGGAGGGGGGTAAGATTATTTTACATTGCTGTGCCAACATAAATTAGTACAACCATCTTTGTAGAAGAATAGTTACAGCTAGTAAAGTTTAAATGAACTCTCTCACCCAGAAGTTTTGCTTATTTTCTATGATGGAATAGAACATATTTTCCTATATCCATGTACTGCTTAGATATTAAGATGTTCATAGCCTGATAATATTGAAACTTCAGAGAGGGCTGCCTTCCTCATATTCATAAAAAGTAATTTTAGATTTGCTTTAAAAAGATTTTACAATAGTTATGCATATAACAGCATAATGCATTTGAAACATACATTGAATTAAAAAAAGCTCAAAATCATACCCAGATGAAACATTGTTTTATTTTAAAATCACATGTTATTTACTAAAATATTAGCATATACATGTAGCAAAATCCAAAAACAGTGGGAAATCTACACCACATTCTAAATAGTAGTTAATTTGGGGAATAGGTAAATAAAAGGAATATGCGGGGCTGGCAATCACTAGTTTTTCATTAGTTGTTCTAGTTCTTTTAAAAAAATGTGCACACAAACATGAGAAAATGTGCATTTTTGTTAAATGTAAGGTAAGCAAATTCCTGTCATATTATTTTCTGTTTTAAATATTTTGTAATTTTGATGGCTTCTTCAAAAGCCAGACACTGAGGAGCTTTTATTTAAATACTTTGACATTTTTGATGTAAAGGAACAAGATCTGTCCACAATAACTTCATCACTGTATGAATGGGAAAGAAGTTTCTTGCAACAGGAAAGTTGGTGGGGAAGGCTGGAGTGGACCCAGGAGACACAGTGCCCATGCAGAGTGACTCCCCAGGATGCACACACATCATTCCTCCCATGATCTCATGGAATGCATGAGAGCTATCTTCCTTACCACCACCTCTGCCTGGCTGAGAATGGTTCCTAAACTTCTTGATGGAACTTTTTGGAAAATGTGGGGCATCTAGAGACTTTTGAACACATAACTGATATTTTTATTTTTGAAGATGTTCCTGAGATTTATTCTCCTTTTATCCTCCTACTCCCACTCCTCTTTGACTTTTTTTATTGTTCCATATATATATATATGTTATGTATATATATATATATATATATATATATATATATATATATATATATATATATATTTTTTTTTTTTTCAAGGTAGGGTCTCACTCTGGCCCAGGCTGACCTGGAATTAACTATGTATTCTCAGGGTGGCCTCGAACTCTCGGCGATCCTCCTACCTCTGCTTCCCGAGTGCTGGGATTAAAGGCGTGCGCCACCATGCCCCACTATTGTTCTATATTTTGAGGACATTAAAAAGTGGGGTTTTTTTGAGGTCTTTGATGATGATAATTCCAAATATGGTTTTATTCTATTTTCCTTCATAATAGATAAATACAATAAAAATAGACAATACTCTCTTTTCTGGTATTCTTTTTTAAAAAAATATTTTATTATTTATTTATTTGAGAGAGAGAGAGATACAGAAATAGGCAGGTAGAGAGAGAGAGAGAGAAAGAGAGAGAGAATGGGTGTGCCAGGGCCTCCAGCCACTGAAAACGAACTCCAGATGCATGCACCCCCTTGTGCATCTGGCTTACTTGGGTCCTGGAGAATTGAGCCTCGAACCGGAGTCCTTAGGCTTCATAGGCAAGCATTTAACTGCTAAGCCATCTCTCCAGCCCTTTTCTGGTATTCTTTTCAATAGTTTATAATACTAATGTATTTTGCTATCCCTAGTGCAAAATTTGATAAGGACAGTAATATCACAAGCACACTTATAAAATAGTATCATAATAATACTGTATTTTATGGTGGTTTGAATGTAAAAATGCCCTCTATAGCCTCATGTGTTCATGATTAACCTTCCTAATTATTTCCCGACTGGGGCAGTCTTTGGGAGGTGGAGCTTTGATGGTGTGCACTGGGGGTGGGCCATGAAGTTTATTAGTTCATCTCATGGGCGCTCAGAGCTAGTGCACTCAGACTGCACAGTCCTGCTGCTGATGTATGAAGACATGAGCCATTTGCAATGTTTTCTCCACCATGATAAAACTTGCCCCTGGAAACTGTAAGCCTGAAATAAATGCTTTACTCACCTAAGATGCTTCTGGTTGCGTGTTTTGTCCCAGCAAGGACGAGGTAACTGCTACCATCATCACCATAAGAGTAGCACAACAATAATGTCACTTGCCGACGTGACAAGAGGCTGCTTCTTGTTCTTTGCTGTTGATGGTCATGATGCTCACTATAGGGAATGATGGTTGGGAATGTGTGCTTGTGTTAGCAGTAGGTCAGTTAAGACAGTGGAGAAAGAGAACATTTTAAAATGTACAAGAGGTCAGTCAGAGGAAAGACATCATAGCTTGACATAATGGATAATTTTATGAATTTCTAGTAACAAAGTGATACTATTTTATTCCTTGGTTTGGCATGGATTTTAGGTATGAAATATCTAGGATTGGATTTTAGTTGTAGCAAAGTTAGACAACTTCTAGGTGTCCCCTCATCAAATGAGACAGTTTGCCAAAAGTCACTCACCTTCATATTAGTATTTTGGAATGGATTAGAAGAATGAAATCATTTCCTTTATTTTTGTACTTCTCAACCTTAATAAAATATTCATTTGTTCATTTCATTGAACTTTGATTTCAAAGAATAATTACATCTATTTTAGTGAGATAATCTTTTTAAAAAATACTTTCCAGCCGGGCGTGGTGGTGTACGCCTTTAATCCCAGCACTTGGGAGGCAGAGGTAGGAGGATTAGAGTTTGAGGCTACCCTGAGACTACATAGTGAATTCCAGGTCAGTGAGACCCTACCTCAAAAAAAAAAAAAAAAAAAAAAAACTTTCCAATATGAAAGGATTGATCTTGACTTACTGAATGTCTGGGTAGCATGAATTGAAAGGATGCTTTCCAGCTCAGAACTCCAAGATATATGACACAGTAGAAAGAAAAGGAATCAGGGAACACATATATTGTTGTGTTGGACACATAAATAAAATGCATATATAATTTATCAGCCAAAGAGGAACACTTTTGAGAGGGGATGGAGCTGTCAGCCAAAGGGGAGGGCAGGTATAAACCAGCACTGCTGAGGAAATTGGAATAGTTGGCCATTCTACACATTAAAGAAAACTCAAGGGATTCCAAACTTCATAGGGACCTGTAAAAAAGACCCCAAATAGCCAGACTAATCCTGGGCAGAAGAAAGCCAATCACCCTATCTGACTTCTCAACCACAACATTCTGTATATAGAATTGTTGGCATGGAGCAGCTAATTGGAATAGAGACCACAGACATAAATCTTGCTTTTGCAACAAATTTATTTTTACCAAGGATGTCAAGAACATAATGGGGAAAGGATACTCTCTTGAACAAAACTGGAAATCCACGTGGAAAAAGAATAAAATTAGGCCAATATTTTGCATCACATATGAAAATCAACTCAAAATGGATCAGATATTTAAAGCTAAGACCTGAAAATACTACAAGAAAAAAAAAAACTTAAGAAAAATGACTCAAGGTATTAGAATTGGCCATATTTGGACCAGAATCCGCAGCTACAAAAAATAATTAAGCAAACGCAGACAAGTGGGATTATATAAAACTTTAAAAATGACATAGCAAAGAAAATATTTAAGAGAGATGAGACAGACAGCTAGAATTTAGCTCATAAGGAAATCAGGAGGTTTACTGGCACACAGCCTGGTTGAATATTATGAATTAAATTTCACTGAAAGGATAGAAGCAGAGGTGAGATTTACGTATCAGAAAGCTGTGTGAAGAAGATTTTGGTTGGTTTATTTGAAACACAGTCCTGCTTTGTAGCCCTGGCTGACCTGGCACTCACTGTATAGGACAGGTTGGTTTCAAATGCATGATAATCCTTCTGCCTACCTCCCCTATTGATGGGATTTCAGGTGTGTGCCACCATAGCTGGCTCAAGATTTTTCTTCACAAATAGAGTTGATGTCAACAAGTATTACAGGTTTCTGATTGTAGCAGGAAGGAGACTAAAGCAAGATGAGAATCTTGAATTGCCAATACACTCAAAAGTCATGGAATCGTCTCATTTTAAGTCAAGGCTGAGCTTCTTAAAATATGAAAGTCACACATCCAACTCAATATCTAGGAATGAGGGAAGGGAACAAAAGAGGGTAGTGGGAGAGAAATACAATCAAATTATAGTATTTTCATGTATTAAAATTCTCAATTGAAAAACTGAAAAAAAATATGAATGTCATCCAGTCATCATTTAGTACTTGAAATTTTTCACATTATTCCATCATCAAAGATGTCCATTCTGAGCCAGTTAGGACTGTGGACATGAAATTTCAACCTTTAGGGCAGGGTCATAGGCAGAGATGAGAACTGGCTACAGCCACATACTCTGCCTTTTATTATTATTATTATTATTCTGATGCAGACCATTACAGATAGTTGTCAGGATGGCCAGTCTCTTATATTGGTTTTTGCAAGAGAATGACAGAATCATAGTGGGTTAATAGAAAATGTTTTGGCTTGGGGCCAGGCTTGCCTGAAGTACAGGAGTTGGGTGAAGGCAGAGCAGAGTTGAGGTGTCAAGTGACAGGGGAGTAAATGGGACCAGGAAATTGGTTGTGACAAATGAGCACCACAGTAAAAGGGTCCATTTTATCTTTGAAACCAAGGTTCTTGCAAGTATCATAGAAAACATAAAGTTGTAAAATAAGAAATTTAGGGCCATCCTTGGGTTCATAGTACAAGAAAATGCCCAGTCTTTCTTTTACACTGGCACATTAAATTAAACGAGTACCCACAAATTCTCTAAGGCAGTTTAGGAAGACTCTGTCAAAGCTCCGTGTTGTTTTGCTTTTTTATTGTTTGTCAAACCGACTGAGGCAGATGCTGTAAAAACTGTCAGCATCTTTATTCTTTATCCTTAAAATATAACACAATAAAGATATGACACTGTCTGGTCTATTAATAATCTCTTCAAAATCCACTGGAAAAATGGGGATACTGGAAAGTGAACGTCAAGCCTGATATCAATGACTCAGAGACAGGAGAGGGAGGTGCTGTATAACCCTCAAGTAAAGTCCTCAGAAAACCCTAATGGCAGTTCTGATAAATTTTCCAATATAATTCAGAATTTTCAAACACTAAGTATATATATGGACAGAGAGAGAGAGAGAGAGAGAGAGAGAAAATTTGCATTTAGGCATTTAGCACATTTCACATAATTTTATATCAAAATTATGCAAATCACATAAAATGAGACATGCAACCTTTTCCTATAAATTCTCTAAAACAAGAACTTATAGTTTTATACTAATCAAAAGCAATAGATTTCACTGAGTCACATTCCTATTGAGTCTCCCTGGGTCGTCCATAGTAACTCAGTTTTTTCTCAACAAGACAGGCAGACCCCTCTTTACCTCCAGGTCTGTTTCTCTTAGAAGCTGGTTTCAGACTCATCTGTGTTACCTGCTTCCTCTAAGATAAAGTACAGATACGTTTTCCCCTAGGTTAATTTCCCACTTTTAGTTAGAAATAAAATAAAAATGGAGGGACAGAGGCAGGTCCTTCCCAAGCAGGCACCAAAAAATGCAATCAAAAAGCAAGTGCACTGCACAGAAAAATCCACTGCTTGCTTGTTTCTGCATTCCAACAGCACTCAGTGTGCATTTGAGAGACTGGAGTTAAGTGAATACAAACATCCATGTGTTCTAATATGAGCGCAGAAACTTAATTATATGGTATTCAGTTTTGATGCAAATATGAAAGCAAATAGATATTCTTGTTTTAGATTTTAGTTTTTCATATTTATTAAGTTTGGCTCTTAGAACCTGTAAAAATGAAAATGACTATTTGTAAGCAACTCCAAAATATAAAACTCTTCTGAGTGTTCGCTCTCTCTCTCTCTCTTCTTCCCTCCTTCCCTCCCTCTATTCAGCAAATATGATCATGATTTGAATGATAATTTCCACAGGCTTGTTATTTCACCTTGTGTCTTGCCTCTGCAGGAAGCAAAATGTGCCTACGTCCTCTTTGTCATTGCCATATTTTGGATCACAGAAGCATTGCCTCTGTCAGTGACAGCTTTGCTGCCTGGCTTAATGTTCCCCCTATTTGGGATCATGCCTTCCTCACAGGTAATTTCTCCTGCAAATGCTAATATCATTTGATTGCTTATTTTGTGCTGTGACTTCTTTTGAGAACAGGTGCTTTCCAAAGGAGCAATAATCCTGTGAGAAAGTTTCTTTATGACTCCCTTTAGTTGTTTTCTCTCTCTCTTTTTCTGGGATGCTGCATGTGTCCACCTTCAAGGAACAAACACACTGCAACATCTCTAGTCATCTACCTGTGGGAGAAATGAGTGTCCATCTTCTATTGTTAACCTGCAGCTGGCAACTCCTTCCTCTCCCTGACCCTTCCCCCCAGAAAAAAAGGGCCAACCATTCACATCATACATACACTTTTACTATGCATCAGCATTTGGTCTCACAGTATTGAAAAAAAAAAAAAAAGTTTTGCTTTTAATGAAGAAAATGCTTCACTGTTTTCTTTTCCAGAAACCTGACATTTTGAAAGATAAAGCCAAATTAACTTTCATGTGTATTTCTGTTTTGTTCTTGCTGAGAGGCATTTATTCATGCTGGGAGCTGTTTCTTACCTTTATACAATCTAAGGGTACCCATCTGAGGAAAATGGATTCAGTTCCCCTTTTAAAAGCATGAAACACACTGGAACCAGGATATCTCCATTGCAGTCTCCAGCCATGCAGCAAACAACTGCCTAAACCATTTCTCAGGAAAGATGTCAAGTGCAAGTTGCCCGTCAGTTCAATTTAGCACTTTTGAACTTTTGTTTTCTGACAGAGTCTACACTGGTCTCCTGAGGCTCACATGTCTTTTGGACGGATGGAAATTTTTCTTTGTAACTCATCCTGATTATAATCCTTCATATGGGAGGAATTGTTTCTTACTTTATTTTAATGTAGTCTTTTCCCCATATTGGAGTCCAAATCTTTTGGTGTTTCTTTTTCTTTCTGTTTCCCCTGCATTTCCAACTTTAACCCAGTTCTAAGTGTCACTGATGTTAAAGACACTATGGTCAAAGCCGTCCTTCAATTCCTCCTACCCTCAGACAGAGGTTTGGCTTCCAAGGAATCTGAGACTGAAAATCCAAGTTTCTTAACATGCTCAGCCTGCTGGCTCTTTGTTGTATATGGGATTAACCAGTGACCACAAATCTGTACGTACTCAGAGTGGTCGTGCACTGGGTATGCTGGTACCTGCCGAGGATGCTTTATTTCTGAAGGTCCAACATCAACAGGCCACCAAGCTTAAAACTTAGAAGGAAGTTTTGGGTGATGTCTCACAAGGGGCAGGGATCTCTTTCACAACATATTATATAAATGAGATTATTATATATTTAAAAGCTTTCTGGGCTGTGGACCTCTGAAATCCTCAAGAGATAACTTTAACTTTCAAACTTTTTTAGTCTGAGTTTGAAATTTAGTCACATTGATTTATAAACCTTCTTCCTATCATCTAAGCATCTGAAGTAATCTTTCTTTTGTGTGACAGTATTACTTATATGTTAAAATTAAAATAAATCCCACCTCCAGCCTTTATGATTTCTAGACTTCAGCCATCTTCTTCAAACCTGCAACCTCCCACCCAATGTCCATCACCAAACCATTGTTTTTCTTCTCAGAACTCTAGATTGTCAACAATACTTAAAGTTAAGTTATTTAATAAAGTCTGGTACCTTGTAAGCATTCAATATGTGTGGGTAATGATATTATTTAAAGATTGACAAAAGTGATTTGACATCTCAAGAAACATTCTGAATATTTCAAAGGCAAGTGAATTTCTCATCTCCGCTCTAACATCAAAGTCTGCTTTAATGCTTTATGCTAATCTCTTCAACCAGTAAGCCGAAATGGGGCCTATAAAAAGTCAAAGTCATTGGGACTATTAGTGGACATGGACCATCTCATGATTCTTTTTCCAGACACAGCAACTGACCTTTAACTTATAAACAGTTGACCAAACCTACAGGGTTTTATAGACAGAGTTAGAAATTTAGTCAAAACACCTGAGCTCAATAGATAATATTCACTCTAATACCTTGTAGGATCCTCCTCCTTCACTTAATAACTCCGTTGATCATGTGTACATGAAATACAATGAAGCCCCTACATCCCAAGGGTTATAACAATCAATTTATATGTGTCACATGTCATTCTTATTACCATTAATACTAACAGTTCTGAGAGTTAAAGTCTTCATCCAATATAAGACTCCTAAACACTTCTCTCTTTGGCACCACAGTTCTGACCTTACTTTGACTATTTATTAAGCCAATGCTATATGCCAAAATCTTGCCTTGTGCATTAATGTACTTGAAAAGTATGCAAAAATACTGGGGTTTTGCATCCTTTCAATTAAATCTGAAATGTTAGGCAATTAAGATATGACAAAATTGATATCAGAAGCAGTTATCAGTTTACTATTACTGAAAATTCATATATATATAAATTACATATATGTAAAAAGGTATACACACACATGTATATATATATATATATGTTACATTGTATATTTATTTAGTAATATAATAAATATCTAAGTGGTAGGCTCTGCCAAGTACTTGGGAAAATATCTATGAATAAAAACAGACAAAAAAATGATGGCATGGAAAAAATACAAAGGGTTGATGGGAATCAGAGGGTAGCAGTTGTCTACTCTGGTAGGGATTGGTAGGGTAGATCAACCTGTTTACCTGAGCACAGACCCCCTGGAGATAAAGAAGTCAGCCATTTAAATGTCTGGGAAATACCCACTGCAGAAAGGGAAAACAAAGGCCTCATGGAAGTTCCATGCCTACCCCGAAGCTAGAGCAGAGGGAGTGAAGAGAGAATGACTGCAGATAATGTCAGGGAGGTAATGGGAAGAGGGGTTGGACCATGTAGAACCAAAGGTTATTGTAAGTTTTTAACTCTTAATGAAGTAGAACCTCCTAGCAAATTTTGAGCAGGAGCATGAGATCATTGATTCTGATTTTCAAAGTATCATTTGAGCTGCAATATTGAGAAACAAGGCAGAAAGAAGGAGGTAGGTGTGTGTATTAGTAACTTTCTTGTTGCTGTGAACAAATACCTGACCTAAAGCAGCATATGAAAGGAAAAGAGTTTCAGTCAGCTTATACTTAAAGATGGTAGAGTCCATCATGGCCAGGCAAGCAGGAACAGATGGTTGCAGTTGAGAGAGAGAAAAAGAGGGAGATAGAGAAAGAGAGAGAGCACAAATGGGGCCAGGCAGTAATACTTTAAGGCCTGTCCCAAATAACACACATCCTCTATCAAAGCTCTACCTTCCAAAGGTTCCACAAGCTTCCCAAAGAGCTGAGGACTAAGTGTTCAAACACATTAGGGTTTGGAAGACATTTTTATATTCAAACCACCCACAGTAGGATATGACAAGCCAAGTAAGAGATGACTGCAATTCAGACCAGTTGTACTAATACACATATTGCCTCTATTGTTGATAAATTTTGAAGGACAAAATTTCTTGGTTTATTGAATATGGAATATAACTGGAAGAAGAGATTTAATGATGTCTCTTAGTTTTTTAGCCTGCCAATTTGTAAAATGTAGTTGCCATCTAGTGAAATGATAACAATTATGAGTAGAGCATTCTTACTGTAGAAGAACTGAGGCCTGAAGATCAGTGCTGGACATATGAATTTCCTATGAGGCATAAATACTGCGTATGCAGATGGATATTGCTCATCAACAGTGCAGAGTTCATGAGAAGGGACTGATCTGGAGACATTAGACCTGGCAATTATCAGCATACAGATGGTATTTAAAGCAAGACTTGAGTGCGTAGGAAGTAAATAAAGATAGAGGAGCACAAAGGACAAAGAACAGAGTCCTGGGTGGCTGCAAATTCAAAAGGTCAATGAGGACAGGTGTGGTGGCTTACACTTGTAATCACAACACTCAGGAGGTTGAGACAGAAGGATTTATGCAAGTTTGAGACTAACCTGAGTTATCAAGTGAGTTCAAGGGCATCCTGAGCTACATAGCAAAACCATGTCTCAAAACCTCAAAAAATTAGGTTAGGGAGAAAATAAAGGACTAGGCAAGAAGATAGAGAGGAGAAATTTATTGAGGTAGCAGGAAAATAAGGAAGGTGTGAGGGCTTGGAATCCAGTGAGGCAAATATTTTAAGATTGAAGCAATGACCAGGCTTGTCAAATCTTTGGATAGGTCAGTTAATATGAAGACTAGAAAAGAACTTAAGAAAATAATAGTCATATACATTAAAACTAATAAAGTATTTCTTAAGAAATGTTCAAATTTAATTCGCAAGCTTGATATGAGGAACTATTAAGTTTTTATGACCTTTAATTGATTTGTGCAAAGGTTGCTCCACTGGCAAACTACATAGCTAAGAAGGAGCCCAGGTGCTCTGATTATAACATTCTGTACTTTTAGATGAAATTCCATTTTGGGACAGAAATATGACTTGGTCTTGCAAATCAATTTCAAATCTCATTAATCTTACCTGACATATCTACTTTCCTCTCCAAATAGTTATGATTATCAATGTCACCTCTTTTTGAGTAACAGAGTCTCGTGTATCCCAGGGTGTCCTTAAACACTCATTGCAACCTAGGATGACCTTCAATGTCAGATCCTCTTCCCTATATCTGATAAGAGCTAGGAGTACAGGTGTGTGCCATCATCTCTAGTTTATGTAGGGCTGGCATCAAACATCTGGATTCTTGAAAGCTAAGCATGCAGTCTAACACCTAGTCTACAGCCCCAGGTCCTAAACAGAACCTTTTTCTATGATCTCTTGGAAAAGTAAGTTGTAAACAATATTCTTCCTCAAATATGCTTACTTTCATAAAGAATTAAGGAATATAGAATATAAAGCAAGTGGAGGATATACTGTCTTTGGCACTCAAATGCCATAACAGAGTTGAGTGACTGTGATAGATAGCAGGTAGTCCACAAAGTCTTCTGTAACATTTACTATCTGGCCCTGTAAGGAAGAGTAATGATTTCTCATATACTAAAAGAGCAATGCATGGTCTTGAACTTATTCTAGTGTTGAATCATTATCCTCTTGTCTTCTGAAGATATTTTCTAAGACCTATCAATATTTGCCTAAAACTACACATGTTACTAAATTTATATTTACATTTATATGATTTTTTTCCTATGTGATGTGCAATGCTGCCATATATTTCCAGAGTTAGCTAACCCTTCAATATTTTATGCCCTGCTGTCTTCTTTGAAGCACTATTCTTTTAGTTGGGGGCATTACTAAGTAAAATAAAGACTGCCTAACATGAGTAGTGGCTTAACCACAACTGTTGAACAGATAATCAAGAAGGTGGCAAAGTGACTAACTTGCAGAAAGTATATACAGCATGGATAAAATGAATGAAAGGATGATTGACATGTGGGGCTCGATGGAGCAGGACCATGTGAGATATCATTAAGTGACCCTGAGCAGTGCATAATGTTGAAACTAAGAACTGTTTATAGGTAAAAGTTTCCACTTACTCTTTTCAGAATGTTGTTGACTATGAGTAACTGAAAACTTAGAAAGTGAAATCATAAATACAAGGGCCTACTCTCATGCTTGCATCTGAGTGTCCTTTTGCATTTTTTACAGTAGTTCTACACTCATTATCTCATTTTATTCTAAGAATAGTGATAGAATAAAGCCAGTGTCTTAATTCATCCAGGCTGGTATGACAAAACATTTTAAGGTGGGAATCTATTGCCAATAGCATTTTTGATGCATGGCCAGATGCATTTTTCAATGTTATTGTAATCAATGAATAAAAAAAATAAATGTAATTGTTTTATTACCCAATTATCAAATATCAAGAAAAAATATATACTTTAAAGCATCAAAAAACAACACTATAATTAAGTATAAAGAAGGAATTTACCTATCTATTTTCAATTTCTAAGGTAATTGTAATTAGCTAACATTTTCCATTTGCTGGAACCAAATAAAATGTAGATGGGACTTAAAATAGAGAAGTCATGATCAGAATTCATTTTCATGCCATTGGAAGAGTTTTGTTCCAATCCTTCTATTTCTTCTAGTAGGTATGATTGGATTTGGAAGGAGATTTCCTTGGAAAATGCCCTCCTTTTAGAACAAGCTTGTGATTAAGTTTGGCCAAGTGTTTTCCAAAGTCAGTTCTCTTGAATACCAGTCTCACATTCATACACACACACACACACACACACACACAAACACACACACACACACACAAATCAACAAAAAAACAAATAAATTGTTATGGTTAAATAAATCTAAAAAATACACAGTATGCTAGCCCACTCTTTGAAAATCATTATGCACTATTATTTAAAGGTCATATAAAGGACTATAGGAAATAAAATCTATTATATGAAATAAAACTAACTTAATTGAACACATAATTCTCATAAAACAAAAAGAATTACCATTTTCTGATATTGTAGGTAATTACTGCTGCAAATGGTTGCTGAAAGTGTCTGGAAGGTTTGATAATCCCTGAATGATATTAATGAACAGAATTCAAAATGCTGGCCTTTATTTAAGAACATTTATTTTATAATAAAAACTTTGAAGATAGAATCATTTAAACTATGAAGGGGAGAAGCTGCAGTTCTGGTAAAATTAGTGGTGATAAAGCAGTATTTTCATACTAATGGTGAGGCAGATGTTTGAAGGCTGGAGTTTGATTCAGAATTTTCTCACATCATAGTCATGCTGCTCTACCACAGGAGCATTACAAGAATCTCAGTTGACAGATGGAGAAATGGAGTCATGGGATCACTTACATGAAGTTACTTGTATATGAAAGTCTAGTATTGTAAGTACATTTATTTCCCTATATTTATTTAAATAGTAGTATCACTGGGTAAAAATATAGAACATACACAAATTTGTATTCAAACATATCTGCATGCTTCTTGACGCAATAGGAAAACATGCAGTTAAAATTCAAAATTAAGAATAAGGCTGAAGAGATGGCTTAACAGCTAAGGTACTTGCCTGCAAAGTCTAAGGACCCAGACTGAATTCCCCAGTACCCATATAAGTCAGATGCACAAGGTGACGCATACATCTGCAGTTCATTTGCAGTGGCAAGAGGCCCTGGTATACCCATTTTCTCTCCCTGTCTACCTCTTCCTCTCTCTCTCTTTCTCTTTCTCTTTCTCTTTCTCTCTCAAATAGATAAATAAATGAAATAAATAAAATATTTAAAAATTAAGAATATCTTAATAATGCCTTTGTGGTACAATGTTATTCCCTAGCACCATGGTTTATAATCACATGTTTATTGTAATTTCTTTCAGGTGGCATCTGCTTATTTCAAAGATTTTCACCTACTACTAGTTGGAGTGATCTGTTTAGCAACATCAATAGAAAAATGGAATTTGCACAAGAGGATTGCTCTGAGGATGGTAATGATGGTGGGTGTGAACCCAGCATGGTAAGTGTTATGTTTGCTGCAGTCAGTTTGCATTCCAAACAGACCTTTTGTGTGTGTGCACAGCCAGTAACCATATAACTAATGCACAACTAGGGATTTGCTAGAATAACAGTATAATTCATGACTTTTTTCCCATCTGAAAATTTTAAAATGATATAAAGTATGCTTGAGTGGTAGGAGGAAAAACAACCACTTTCCTGTCACTGCACATCTAATTACAGGGAGATCTGAATAAATGCTCACCACTCCCTCACCTTTAATGCACGATTGGGGTCAAAGATGAGAGAAGCTTTGAAACTCTTCACATGAGATTGATAGACTTCAGAGTAGATATCATTCTTGCCTTGTTTATTTGGCTGATTCAAATATTCAAATATTCAAAACTTGTTCAGGAGCATCCTCTATCAACAGGAAGGATGTTATAAACCAAAGACGAAGACATTCCTGACAAAATATAAATGTGTGCAGAAAAAATTCAAGGTGAAGATTTTTCTTTTTAAATCAACTGCTGCAAAGTGAAATAATCAATTAAGAACTTTCATCTATATGAGCAATTACTCATTCCACTGAATTTCCCTTCACTGATTTTTTTCCATTAAATTAATTAGCTATTCTGGTTCTATTCCATCTCTTGTTAAGACCATGACTGTAAGCTAAAGACAATTTCCAGTGACACCATCATTTGCATGATGATATTTTGCTTTAAAGCCTTAGGTGGTTTCCCCCTTATCTTTCTTTGGAAAAATAAGAAAATTTTATTGACTTCTGTTACATTCCTTCAAGGGAAAAGCATATTATGCATTTACCATTTGTAGAACAAATTGTCTTGCTAAATACTAATATTATGTATGTATGTGTTTGTGTGTATGTGTGTGTGTGAATGCAAATGCATTTGAATATGTATGACACATATGAGAGAAATTTGAAAAAAGTTACTTGAAAAATTGATAGCATAAATATATCTAAAAACTTTCACTTTTTAAAAGAAATAGTGCCTCATGCCTCTTGGTTGCTATAAGAATGCATCTTCCTTGACCATCTGGGCATTGCTTTATTAGAGGGGACAATACACTGAACAGCAAGGCAGGAGTTCTGTCCATTATGCCACTATTCAGCTTTTTAACTTAAGGCATTTTCATGACTAGGAGCTTTATCTGATCCAAATCTTTTTGTATCGAAGTATTTGACAATGTACAGATACAATAAGTTAAAAGTTTTCTTTTTTAAATTAAGAATCATTTCTTGGTGCTTGGGAGATGGCTCCGTGGATAAAGTGTTCACTGCTCAAGTTGGAGTACTTAAGTTTGATCCCCAGACCTTATCTAAAAAATCAATAAAAAGTAAAAAAGCTGGAAGCCATACTGAGCTTTTGGAACCCTAGTACAATGATATCATCTGTGAGATGGGAGTGAAAACAGGAGGATTTCCTTGAAGCTTGGGAGCTCGTAGTGAAGACAGAGAAGTACAGCAAAACAAAAATCCAGAACGAGAAACCCTGCCTCAGCTCAGGTGGATAGGTGAGGACTGACTGACAGTTATCCTCTGACCTCCGTATGTTCACACTGTGGAATATGTACTCACTCATCCACACAGGAACATGTATGCACACATGCATGCATACAGACAAATTTAATAAATAGTAAAAGAAAATAAAGAAGTACTCTTTCTTGTTCAAGCAGATTCCCAAGTGTTATTCTATTTTGTTTCATGGTAGAAAATATTCACCATATGATACAGAATTGTTCTTTTAAATCTAGTTAACAAAAGAGACGGAGAATTGTTTAAATGGCACTACATGGAAAGAAGTGCTTCTGAATGGTTTTCAGGGTCGCCTACTCAGATCACATTTTTTTTTCAAGTATGATTTTGAAATTTATAGAGATGGTCTAATATCCTAGAGTCTTAGATATGTTATTTTCAGGATGAATGACTCTATTCATAAGAGAAGACAATGTAATGAATCCCATTCTGACAGTAGGAAGGATGTCAGGTTCAGGAGAGCATAAACAAAAAAACTATAGAAAATTCTGAAAACTCATTTTTGCATGTAATGTTAACCATTTTCCCCACCCACCACATATTGAACCAGAAGAGCAAACAAATAGAAGGAAGATTGATAAATGATAGTGTCCTTCTTTTGTCGTCTTAGCACTCATGCTATAACACAGAGAGAGATGATCAAAAGATAAATTAAAAATAAAGGACTCTGATTTCAAAAGTTGGCTCCTCTTTCACTTGACTTACATCTGAAGGAAAGTGGCCCTCCATAAGAGCTACTCAAGTCTTAGAGTCACTTTGCATGTATCCCATCTTGCAGTTGAGTGCAAGTTTAATCATTTACTTGGGAGCCAAATTCCTAAAGAACTCTATTCTTGCATATGTTACTTGGATTTCTACCTGGCTATTACTATAATCAGAGTTTGCCATATGGGGAGAAGTATAACTTTCTATGATTTGAAAACAGAATTCCCAACTCACAAGCAATATACTTTACAGTAAGTAATAGAGAGCTCCACGAATTGGAGAGTATGTCTCACACTAAAGATCCTCTCATTTCAGGCTGACTTTGGGGTTCATGAGTAGCAGTGCATTCTTATCTATGTGGCTTAGCAACACCTCTACCGCTGCCATGGTGATGCCCATCGTGGAGGCTGTGGCGCAGCAGATCATCAGTGCTGAAGCAGAGGCCGAGGCTACTCAGATGACTTATCTCAATGAATCTGCCATCCATGGACTGGAAGTTGATGGTATCATGTGTTGATATGGCCACAGTGGGGTCTAGTCAATTGGGCAACAGCTATAAAGTCAAGAATGCTGGGGTACATTTTTAAGTAAACTATATATGCACGAGATGCATAAAACTTTCTCATTATCTATAAAAATGTTATTTTAAATTAACCACTGAGTTTATATTCTCTGGCAAAAAGGGAAAGAATGAATTTTGTACCTTCCAGTCAGTCCTACAGAATAGTCCTGTGTCTTTATCAGTAGATGCCCAGGTTATTCCTCACTGTCCTAAAACTTTTCCAGCATAATATTGGACATTTCTAATTCCCAAGATCTATTTAGTTTCAACATCAAATTTCACTATGGTTATTTCTGGCTCTGATGAACTTTTCTGACACAATGAAAAAAAATGTTGACAAGATATTTGTGTTTACAAAATACTTTAAAATATTTATCCATAAACAGATTATACTATTTTATCCCCTTGCCACAGCTTCTGTTACCCTGAGGGCCCTCTTCAGTGGATATATGTTTTAATTTCTCATAAGGCTTCTGTCTTGTCTTGTATGCAGACACACACACATGCAAACCAAATAGTGACCCCAAATTTAAATTGTTATTCTTTTATTTAATCTTTTGCAGAAACTGCTATTGGACCAGAAACAAATGAGAAGAAAGAGAAAATGAAACCAGTTCCAGGGTAAAGAATATTGACATTTTAATAAGGACTACCCAATTACATTTTGACAAAATTATAAACTGGGTCAATTTATGTTTCAATCACAGTAATGATGCAGGGGAAAGTTCCAGCAAGATGGACACAGAAAAGGTATGCTAAATTTGATTCTTTCTAAATAATTATAGGTGAAATAATATCGGAGCTACAGCTGGATGCATATGCACTTAAAAGTGTGTTACTTGCATCGTCATTTAAAAACTATTTTGCATGTCTCAAAGTGTTGTCTAATGGTTTGATAACTGTTCTGCATAGATATCCAGATAGAAACCATTTAAGGCTCTGAAAATTAACATCATTATTATTTTTCTTTTGTTAGAATTATGGTGATGACAGTCAATGGTGTTTAAAGAAATGCAGTCTACTCTCAGAATATTGATTACTAAGATCTTGGCTGAGAAGATAGCCTTGTTTCCATTAGGAACATCCTTATTTCTTCCAGGTTATGAACTTAGCAACTGTTTCTCAAATAATTACAAGTGATCGTGTAACTTTGGCATTTTCCATTGCCACTAAAAAAATTCAGTGCACCGTTCATAAGTTACTCTGTCAAATCCAAGTGAAAAAAAAAGATGTTTCTATTCTACATATTAAAAGAAGGGAAAGAGACCTTTGTAAACTATTCCATATAATTAATTTCTCCCAAATAAATCAATATACAATACCATCCTAGCTGTATTTGGAGCTATATAATTCATAACTGCTGAAAAATAATTCTGCATAGAAATAGACCTACAGTAACTATGGTATTAAGAGGAGAAGATTGAAGCATATGTTCTTTCCTCAGGCTGTAATACATTAGCATGCAACTCAATGGGAAAAGGAACATTCTTGTTGTTTACAGAAATATTCAAGGAAAGAACAATTTCTATGTTAAGAAAAAATAAATACAAAATAAGTTTTAAGACATTGGCTAGGTCTTCATAAAGAACCGTTAGAGACAAATCTCATATATAAATATGAAAATTGTTATCTTCAGGGCAAATAATTCTTTTAAAATACTACAGAAAATATGTCAGAAAATGGACTTTACAAACTCTTTTGAAAATTAGTAAGTCTAAACAGAAACCTAGTTTTTTTTTTTTTTATGGCAAACTATCTAAGTTTGATTTTATATCCAATTGTACCCTAATGTTGTTGGACTATTGATGGAAAGGCCTATCTTTATTGCAAGCACCTCCAAATCTACTGGGGAATGGGAACTTAAAATCTGGCATAAATGTTATAACAGGGCTGGAGAGATGGCTTAGCGGTTAAATGCTTGCCTATGGAGCCTTAGGACCCCGGTTCGAGGCTTGATTCTCCAGGATCCACATAAGCCAGATGCACAAGGGGGTGCATGCATCTGGAGTTCGTTTGCAGTGGCTGGAGGCCCTGGCGCACCCATTCTCTCTCTCTCTCTGCCTGCCTATTTCTGTATCTCTCTCTCCCAAATAAATAAATAAATAATAATAAAATATTTTTTAAAAATGTTATAAGGTATGCACAGAGGCCAAGCCTTCAAGGAACAGGCACATTTCCTTTAATCTAAGCATAATGAAGGGAGGGACCATAAGATCAAGAAGTTTGAGCCTTGAAAGATGGCGGAGTGTGCAAGAAAAGAACATGTCTTCTTGACACTCTTTTACATCCCAGCACATTCTATTGCCTGATACAGTGTTGATAATCAATAGATAAATATTTGCATTTATCAATTAATGAATTGTGAATGCACAGGATTAAATAAGGAAAAGAATTCTAATCAGAAGACTCACTCCGGTAAAGATCAGGACTTTCAGGAAACCTTTGCAGGGTGGGTATGAAAGATGAGTGGCTGTAGTGAGTGAAATGGTTGGATGGTTTGGGGCCAGATCAGAGGCAGCTCTTTGTGCCACACAAATGAATGTGAAGTGTATCTTCTGGGAGGAGGTACCCTTGAGCTGGTGTGAAGTATGGTCAGTTGTGCTTTGGAGATGCTTCCTCTGTCACCAAAATGAAGAGCTGGTGGTAGGGACCTGACTAAGATTTTTGACTCATCAGATGATGGACATATGAGATAATTGTAGGAAATGTCTTCACTGCTCTAAACTAGGTGAAGGTAGATGGAGAGGTACTAGATTGGGATGGGAAACAGGTAAGAAGAGCTTTCCCATTGTGAAAAGGAAGGTAACTGGGGGGCATGATAGCAACAGAGACTGATACATGAGTGTAGGAAAGCAAAACAAAACTTTGAATGCTAATTCTATGGTCTTTTCACAACCCAATGCTAAAAGGAATGGTTTTGGAAAAAGAGATTACAGAAAAGTCTTACTTTATGTTTTTACATTTAACATCTATTTTGATTTTTTAAAATTATTTTTTATGAGAGAGAGAGAGAGAGAGAGAGAGAGAGAGAGCTTGTGAGAAAGTGGAAGAGCAGGAGAAAGAGAAAGAAAGAGAGAGAGAATTGGCATGCCAGGGTCTCCAGCCACTGCAATTGAACTCCAAATGTGTGTGACATCTTGTATGCATGTGAGACCTTGTGTGCTTATGTCACCTTGTATGTCTGGCTTATGTGGGATGTGAAAAGTCAAATATGGGTCCTTAGCTTAGCAGGCAAGCACATGAATGGCCAAGCTATTTCTCTAGCTCTTTATATATTTTGATTGTTAACAATTGAAGCTCTCTTTTCTGGAATAAACATATCATACTGGTTTTGCTACAACTATAGTCACATGTTCTGGCTTTATCAGGTTTACCTAGATCATCCAACACTGACTGTGTGGAATAAACTAATCCTGCTTTAAAACCTATTCCTGCTATAAAATAGAAGATACATTTAAATCCATAATGGTTTGATATTCTACTCTCTTCTTGAAGTATGAGGGATGTTCTATTAATTGAAACAAATTCTGCATTTTACCTACATGTCATAAAAGATAAAACCATGTCTTTCTTTTGAGGAAGTGTGAGTTTAAGTAAATTTCAAAGATAAGAAAACCAAAGGCTTACATTGAGAGTGGTGGCTCATGTTTCTGATCTCAGCACTGGGGAGACTGAGGCAAGAAGATCATTGTACTTCGGAGGCCAGTCTGAGTTACAGTGAATATTGGTAGCATGAAGCAAGAAAATTTCTATGAGTTTGGAGCCAGTTCAAATTTTAGGACAGCCTGTGTTATTCAGTGTTACAATGACAGAACCTATCCTAAACTAAAAATAAAATATAATAATAAAGCTTAGTTTTTTCATAAATTTTCATCATTGTTCCATGTTTCTGCACAAAACAGTTAAATGTGATATCTAGTAAAACGTACATTCTTTGACCAATTAAATCACAACTTGTTTAGTACAAAAGTAAGAAGTTTTATATTTCTCTTCAAAGGCAATAACATATAGACTGATTCAGTTTATTGCGTAATATGTAGATGCTTGCCATTAAGCAGAAGGAAATTAAGAATTACAGCTCAATAAATTCTACAGTTGTCATAGTAATAATAATGTTGATTTAGAAATATACATTTAACATATGCATTTTGTCAATGAGGCAGAGTTTAACATTTCTACTTTGTATATTTTTTCTTATTTAGTAGAAATTTTGTATGGATGCATCATGTGTTGGTACCATCATTTCTCTCCTCCTTGCCCCAACTCCACTGAGTGCCCTCTTTGGTGGAATTGCTCCTATTCACCATGGAGTTGTGGGTTATGAGTTGTGAGAGCAATACTCAGTCATTGTCTTCTACCCTGTGGCTCTGACTTTCTTTTCATCCCCTCTTCTGCACAATTCCCTGAGCCTTGGTGGGCATGCTTTAAGTCTACTTTAGTGTTGAGCTCTCAGCAGCTTCTGGATTTCTGCTTAGGTGTGTTTTGAGTAACCTCATTGTTTGTTTCCATGGTGCACGTTGTCAGGCTCACCAAGTTGAGCACTCTTGTTCAACTTGCCAGTGCTTCAGTGGTTTCACCTGGGTCCCAGCTGCTATGTCTGGAGTGGTTCATCTCCTGCCAAGGAGTTAGCTGTCTATTTTGGTCTTAATGATAGGAGTTGGTTGTCCTCAGTTCTTGCTGATTTCTGAAAAAGAACAACAGATTCTCCAATGGAGAGTGACATCATGAGAGCTTAAAGGGGATAAGCATTGTTAATTGAGAACGTTTAATGGTTATAGCCTTACTTTTGGCCAAAGACTAGTGGGAGCACCTCATTGGAGTCTATAATCTAGGTCTCCATAGGATTCTGATTTGGTTCCCAATCCAAGCTATGGATTCCTTTCCATTGAGTGGTTCTCTTATCAATCAGAGAGCCACTGGTTACACACCTAGGCTGTGTGCCACCATTGCACTGGTGTGTACATCTTGTCAGGCTGGTTGCTTTCATATAACAGTGTCCCCTGCTTGCTCACAACATTGTTGGCCATTTTCCCCCAGCAGCTCATGTAGGACTTTTCAGCACTATACAGGTTAACCATCTTGGAACTGGCTTTCTTCCAGATTCAGCTGGATCTCTTGACGTTCTGCATTGGTAGCATGCATTATTGTCAGTAATAGGGTCTTAACTTTGACAGAAGCCTATCTTGTTTTGGGGACCTCATACATCTATATGATCAACAGCTCAATGGGGGCTGTAACCAATTTCTGGTACTGGAAGTTATAAGCCAGAGCCAAATGTTTTAGGATTAGGCTTCATTCAACCCTCTCCAGGACCCTTCTTACCAGAAGATTACCGCACACTCCTATTGAGGGTTATACCTCTATCTAAGGTTAGTCCTCTATCCAAGAGGAAGGTTTCTAAGGTATCAGTTCATTTATATTTGACTTTGTATATATCTCCCCATTCCCTCCTGTTCCCTTTCCCAAAACCCTTCTATCACTTTTATCTGTCCCTCGAGGTGTTTGTCCAGGTATGCCTGCAACTCAAGCTATTCTACATGGTATTTGTCTTTCTATGCTTCTGTGAGTTTTCTTAGTATGATCTGTTCCAAATCATCAGTTTTCCTACAAATTTCATTATATCCTTTTTGTCTTACTGCTGAATAAAATTCCATTGTGTATGTACCACATCTTCATTATCCATTCATCAAATGATGGGCATCTGTGTTGATTTCAGTTCTTAGCTATTGTGAACTGAGCAGCTAAAAACATGGCTGAGCAAATATTTCTGCAAGGAAGAATGGAGCCTTTATTGTAGATGCCCAGTACAGGAATGGCTGGGTCAGTTGGTAGCTCTATTTCCATCTTTTTCAGGAGTTTCCATATTCATTTCCAGTGGTTGTACAACTTTGCATTTCCACCAGAAGTGAATGAGGGTTCCTCTTTCCCTGCATTCTTGCCAATTTTTATTGTCCTTTTATTTACTTTTTAAATTTTTATTTATTTTTCCATTTTGGTATTTTTATTTTTTACTTTTATTTATTTATTTGAGAGTGACAGACAGAGAAAGAAAGAGAAGAAAGAGACAGAGGAAGAGAGGCAGAATGGGCACACCAGGGCCTCCAGCCACTGCAAACGAACCCCAGATGCAAGCACTCACTTGTGCATCTGGCTTACGTGGATACTGGGAAATTGAGCCTCAAACCGGGGTCCTTAGGCTTCACAAGCAAGTGCTTAACCATGAAGTCATCTCTCCAGCCCTCCATTTTTTTTTTTTTTTGAGGTAAGGTCTTGCTCTAGCCCAGGCTCACCCTGAGTTCACTATGTAGTCTCAGGCTAGCCTCAAACTCACATCAATCCTCCTACCTCTGCCTTCCAAGTGCTGGAATTATAGTTGTGCACCACCATGCCTGGCACTAATTTTTTAATGATTTCCATCATGGCTGTGGTAACAAGGAATCTCATAGTTGTTTTAATTTACATTTCTCTATGGTTAAGGGTGGTAAACATATTTTTAGGTGAACATTAGCCATTTGTATTTCTTCCTCTGAGAATTCTCTACTCAGTTCTCTGCCATAATTTTTTAGTGGATTTCATGAAATTTTTTTTTTTTGCTTATTTTTTTGAGTTCTTTGTAGATTTGAGATATTAGGCCTCTGTCAGTGGTATAGCTGGCAATGATTTTATCCCATTCATAGGCAGTCTGTTGGCTCTGTTTATGGTATGTTTGTCCATCCAAAAGCTTTCTAGCTTAATGAGATCCCACTGGTTGAGTGATTCTTTAATTTCCTGGGCTACTGGGATATTGTTCAGGAAGTCTTTCCCCTCACTTATATAATAGAGAGTTCCTGTATTTTTTTCTCCAATAGTTTGAGAGCCTTTGGTCTTATATTGATCCATTTAGAGTTGATTTTTGTGCATGGTGAGAGGAGTGGGTCTAGTTTCATTTTTCTATATGTGTGATTATCCAATTTGTCCAGCACCATCTGTTGAAGATGCTATCTTTTCTCCAGTGTACATTGCTGGCTTCTTTCTCAAAGATCAAGTAGCTATAGTTAGTTGAACTAAGGGCTGGGTCTTCAACTCTGTTCCATTGGTCTGTATGTCTGTTTTTATGCCAGAACCATGCTACTATTGTTACTATGGCTTTGCAGTATAACTTTAGAACAGGTATGGTGATACCTCCAGAGGTCTTTCTTATGCTGAGGATATTTTTGGATATCCAGGACCTTTTGAGATTACTTTTTCTATCTGTGTGAAGAATGTTGTTGGGATTTTTATTGGTATTGTTTGAATCTGTATATTTTGGTAGAATTGCCATTTTAACAAAATTAATTCTACATATCCAGAAGCATGGAAAGTCCTTCTATATTCTCATTTCCTCCTCAATTTCTTTCTTTAGTGTTTTTGTGTTTTCATTATATATATATTTTGCTTCCCTGATTAGTGTTAATCTAAGGTATTTAACAACTCTACTTAATTCTGATTACTATATCTCATATCCCTTCTCCTAGTTTTCTGACTCAATCCTATCTTTTTCTAAAGAGTGCATCACCTTCATATAAATTATATATAACTAGATTGAGTGCTTATTTTGTCTATTATCTATTTTCTCCAGTAAAATATAGGATCTATGGAGGCATATTTTTGTCCTTTTACAATATCTCTCAAATATCTTGAACAATGACAGTTATCAAAAAGCAACTTGGTAAATATTTCCTGTATGAATGACTAATGTCAGTACTATTTTCTCAGGTAATGATGACTAGATTTACTCATCTTGCATATAAACTATAATAGATGAAGGTTTAATGATAAAGCTATGATTCAGATTAATTTTATGCTAGGTAAAAAATTGAAAAAAAAAAAAAATTTAGTTCTAAAATTCTTACCAATAGAAATTCAAAGTCTTATACAGATGAGAATACCATTTTTCACCTGCTGGAGGCAAAATCCTAGTCCCCAGGATTTTAGGAATTGAATTAGTAGTACTCATTCCTAAGACTCATACCCCAATTTTATTCCTAAACAGAAGTGTTACATGTTTTCCTTTTTCCCATTACCCACCAGGTTCTTCTCTCATAATAGGGTAAGGAATAAGCATTAACAGGTTCCCTACTGGATTCAATACAAAACTGATCATTAAGTCCATAGACCATTAATCCTACATTATTTTTTAAATATATTTATTATTATTATCATTATTATTCACTAGAGTCATAGAGAGAGAGAGAAAGAGAGAGAGAGAGAGAATGGGCTCACCAGGACCTCAAGCCACTGCAAATGAACTCCAGATGCATGTGCCATCTTATGCATCTGGCTTACATGGGACCTAGAGAATTAAACTTGGGTCCTTAGGCTTTGCAGACAAGTGCCTTAGCCCAAATCTCTCCAGCACAAATTCTACACTAATTTCTAAACATACTTGCAGCATTTTTAGAGAAAAAGAGAACTGGGGAAAGAAATATTGATGCTAAAAGGGCACTTACATCATGGAAAAATATTCCGTCAGTTTCTATGTGAAGGTTAGGAGACCAAGCATCACTCATAAAATCTTCCTAAGGAATGAGTTATCCATATTCAACAATCAAACTATAAATATCAACAGAGGAATCAAGAAGCTACTCATTTGTGTCTCGTGTGAGCACTATATTCAAGATACACTCCAGAGTTTTATACACACACATGTATAAACCTATAGGCATTTTCAAGTGAAAGAAACTGGAAAATCACTATGATTTTAATGAAAACTCTGAAATAATTATTTTTATTCATTTTATGTAATCTATGTTTCCTCAGAGGGAAAAGGTCAAGGGAAAATATTTTTGAACAAATTGCATCTTGCTTTTAATTAGGTGATGTTTAGTCTAAGGGTGAAAATCTTTAAGGTTAAAAATCAAATTCAGGAATACAACACTTTTTATATTGCCACAAACTCAAAGAGACTTGGAAACATGGTAGTAAACATGGTTTTTAATCTTAGGAAATAGGCATATCAACTCCACCAAGAATAATAATAGCAATTCTAGAACATCTGGTCCCTTGACTAAACATGAAACTAATTTAAGCTTAAATTATAGCAGTTTTCCTGAAAAAGGTGTCTTCTTGATTATTTTCCCCTGTTATTCTTAGATTATTCTTAGACAGGGTGAAATTCCATGATCAATACGATGCTGGTCCTATTCAGTCCTCACTAAGCACTACTTAAGTATCTCCTTTTATTTACTCAAATCTTATGGTTTAAAGACAGTGTTTATAGAAAAATGAGAGAGGGGAAAGGGAGAGGCAGAGGGGGGTGAGAGAAAGACAGAGAAAGAGAGAGAGAGAGAGAGAGGAATCAGGGCAGCAATCTATGACCTCACTTGACTTTGATCTCTAGTGAAGCCAAAGTTCCAGGTCCATTGGTGGCTATACTTCATTGTGTTTCAAGAAAACATTTTATTGCTAAGTTATTGACTATTGCTTATGTCTTTTCACCCATATACCTTTCACTTTACGAGTTACTAAAAATGTAGTTGTTCACTTTTTATTTTTGAAATATTGCTCAAGGCACAACAAGCTTAAGCATACTGGGAGCATCTGCAGTTGGATCCCACTTGATGCTAAACCTCCAACTGTATCTTACTTACTCAAGGGCTGCAACTTGTTTCTTGAGAACAGCATCAATATGTTTCTGTGCATTTTCTAGTAGTATTTCCTAAGAAATGAATACATTTATTTTGTCCTCAAATTGTTTTTCATACATTTTATTATAAAATACTTCATATTGATACATGTTTTAAAATGTAACTGAACATTTTGAAGAACAATCAAGTGGTATATATTATACCTAGTTTTTTTTTAATCTTTTTATTTTTTATTATTTTTCTGGAGAGAGATACAGAGAGAGAGAGAGAGAGACAGAGAGAGAGACAGAGATGGGCGTGCCAGCAGTGTCTCAGCTGCTGAGAACGAAATCTAGATGTGTGCGCCCCCTTGTGGTCAAGTGTGGCATTGCAACCTTGCGTCACTTTGCATCTGGCTAAACGTGGGACCTGGAGATTGGAACCAGTGTTCTTAGGCTTAGGAGGCAGGCGCCTTAACCCCTAAGCCATCTCTCCAGCCCTGTACCTAGTTTTATAACTAGAGCACAAACATTCTAGAAATGTTCAAAAGCCCATTTTCCATCTTCACCACCCCCTCCCCCGCGCCCTTCCCTCTTGTTTTCTGTTTTCATACCGGCACTATTTAGAGGATGAGTTTGGGCAGAGCAACAAATACCAAAAGTTTCAACAAGATGGAAATAGCCTTGATGGTGATTCCATACTCAGGGTGGCCCTTACTTTCCATTTCTCCTCTTGTGCCTTCAGTGCTTGAGCTTTTGGTCCAAGATGGCTGCCTTTTCTCCCTCCATTCTGTATTGTAGCTAGAAGGACCATGAGAGAAGAAAATAGAAGGCATATGGACTTAGAATTTATTAATTCTTTGGTTTTAGAATTATTCAGATTTTTTTTTCTTTTTAATTAGTTGTAATTTACTAGGAATGTATGCAAAAATGTGTAGTTATTTATAATATATTTTCTTAGTAACTAATTCTACCCTGCTTATATCTCTTCTCTTTTATAATATTTTTGGCTTATACATTTAAATTTTTTAGTTGAATATTTTTTCCAAAAATATGTCAATGTTATTGGTCATAAAAATCTGGTCAAGGAACTTGAATATGCTTTAGATATTGTCTTTGGTGTTAAACTTCAATTTTTGTTTAACAAGAAGGACTTTATCATTTTTAAAAAATAAGATCATTTATTTGTGTGTGAGTGTGTGTGTGTGTGTGTGTGTGTGTGTGTGTCTGTTTCACCCATACCAGGGCTTCTTGCCATTGCAAATGAATGCCAGATGCTTGACCTCTGGTGTGTGACCAGGTTACACGTGTGGCATGGAATATTGATATTGGGCCACAGACTTGTTTACAAGCAAGTGCCTTTAAGAGCTGAGCCATCTTCCCAACTTCTACAATTCTTGAAATATATTTATTTGACTATGAAATCCTATGCATTTTCTTTTCTTAAAAAATAGATTTCTGTCTTTTTTTTTAATTTGAGAGAGACACAGAGAGAGAACTAGAGAGAGAGAGAGAGAGAGAGAGAGAGAGAGATGGGCACACCAGCAGCCTCTAACTGCTGTGAATGAACTCCAGATGCATGTGCCCCCTTGTTGGCAAGTGTGGCATTGTGCCCTTGTGTCACTTTTTGTGTTTGGCTAAACGTGGGACTTGGAGATTGGAACTGGTGTGCTTAGGCTTGGCAGGCAGGCACCTTAACCACCAAGCCATCTTTCCAGCCCTATATCTCTGTCTTTTGACATGTGTTTATTCTTGTGAGAAGTCGGCTACCACATCAGTCAAATTAACATTCCTTTGCTAACATTATTTTCTCATTTGTTACTTTAAAGATGTTATTGAAGGGGGCTTAGTGATTGGAGTTTCAGCTGCTAAATTTAAGAGTGTATTTATCCTGAATCTGTGTATGTCTCAAAATGTCTTGAGAATTCTCAGCTGTCATTTCTTGAGAAATGCTTTATTCTAGTGTTTCTTCCTCTAGCTTGCTCTCTCTTCTTCTCTCTCCTTTCTTTACTGCTCTCTAATTAAATGCATTAAGCATTCTTACTTTATCTCTAAATAATTAACATTTCTTTTTGTTTCTTAATCTTGATGGATTAGAATTCTCTTTCAGAGAATTAGTTTTGTTAGTTTTGTTTTACCTTTTCACTGAGCTTAGCATTCTGTCTCTTTTGAAGATCTGCTCAATAGCATTTGTAATTTTTCTCTGTACTGATATCCTCAAATCATTCTCTAAAGTTATTTATAATTGATAAATTTACTTGTAGCCTAGATATAATAACTTCAATGTCTGTGTTGACCTGGCACTTTTTACCATGTTTTGTGTTTTGAAGGTTCCCATTTTTTTATCTTGTTTTTTTTTTTTCATTCTTTTTTTATGGACGTATTTTTTATGTAAACAGCACATGTTTGTACCATCCTTTCCCTCCTCCCTGCCCCTGTCCCTTTTCTGAAGAGGCCTTCCTTGTTGGGGATGCAGGTCAACACCATGGGGAGTGTGGGGCATGTATTATGGGGTGGGCTGGCAATATCTCTGTGCAAAATGTTCCAACTTGTGGCTCTAACAATCTTTCTGCCTCCTCTTCTGCAAAATTCCCTGAGGCTGGGAACATTTTAAGTCTACTTCAGTGATGGGCACTTAGGAGCCTCTGGATCCCTGGTTTGGTAGGTGTTGAGGGTCCTCAGTGTCTATCTCCATCACCCTTGTGCTAATATCAGGTTCATTAAGAAAGCATCATTCTTGCTCATTTCCCCAATTCCTCTGTGGCTTCAGCTGGGGACAGGGTGGAGTGCACTGGATCATTTTTCTCCTCAGGTCCAGCTCCCCTCTGAAAAAGAAAAGCAAATTCTCCAATGGAGAATGAAGTGAGCACCAGTTAAATAAGATAACCATTATTAATTTAGAGAGAATTAAATGGTATAGATCCTCTTATAGTCTAAGGTTAGTGGGAGCTTGACAATGGAAAGCTGAATCATTATCTGGATATGATTCTGACTTGTTTCCCAGTTCCAGATAGTGTTTCCTTTCCACTGAGTGGATCTGTTAGCCAATCCAAGAGCAGTTGGTTACCCACCATGGCTGTATGCCACTACTACACTTGTGTGAGCATCATGTCAGGTTGTGTGCTTCTGAGTCACTTAAACTTCAAGTTACTTGGACAGATGTTGGCCACTTTCCCCTAGTAGCTCATGTGGCCTTCCAGCACTAGATGGGCTAGTTGTCTGGGGACTGGCTCTCCTACAGATTCCAACCATGTCTCTCCTTGGTCTGTGCCAATAGAATATGGTGTCTTCAGTAGTAGGGTCTTACCATTAACCTCTGGTGGGTAATCAAGTGCTCTGACAGAAGTCTGTCTTGTTCATTTTGGGAGATCTAGTAGGTCTCTCTGATCAATAGCTCACTGTGGATATATACCACATCTTGTTGGGATTTTTTTTGTACATTTCATGCTTTCAAACTTTTGATGCTACTTTCCTTTGAAATTTGTATAGCTTTATCTCTGTTCTGAGTTGCAACTGCTTGAAAAAGTTTTTTTTTTTTATTACCATGTTTTAACACACAATGAATGTCAGTTCATGCTTTTAAATTTCTCATATTTTCTCCCTACTACACAAAGTACATCAACATTATGATTTTTTTTGTATGATTCCCCACATACAGTTAGCCCTGGTATTGTTTTCCTTTCCAAATTCTCATTACAACATGATAAACTGAAGTCTGTGTCAAAACCAGACTTGTTACTTGCTTACCTTAAGCCCACTTGGACTGTATTTGGATGGCAATACAGATTACTACTTTCCTTATCACTTTGGTGATACATTTTTTTCTCTTTGTGTGTGAGAGGTTGGTGTGTGTGCATGTGTATATGTGTACATGTAAGGGTGGAACTGCACATGGTAAAACATGCATGTGGCAGTGTGAAGACAACTTCAGATATCAGTACTTGCTTCTCATCTTATTAGAGACAGGATCCTTTGTTTTCCTATTACCCATGTTGTTCAACAAACAAATTGGCCCCCAAGTTTCTAGAAGAGTCTCCTGTTTTCATCTCCCTTCTTGCTCTAGGAAGGCTGAGATTAGAGAGGCTGGCACTATTATACCCAGCTTTAGATGGTTTCTGGGAACCCAAACCTGGGAACTGTGCTTTGCCTGGAAAACACTTTATCCACTGAGCCATCACCCAAGCCCTAGTGATATATTTCTAAAAAGAATTTTACTATTTTAATTAAAAATATTGAATAAAGATTAAGTTGTAATGCTATGGAGATAAATCTATTTCTACATATTACTTTAATCAGTTCTGACTAGTGTAGAATGACTTTTTTTCTAATTTTACATGTATTTCTTATTCAATTTTGCTTTTTGCTAATACATTATAAAAGAAATTTCTAAATATTTAGCATTTAAAATAATATAATTCTGTAAATACATTCTATGTCCTGAAAAATCATGATTTTCAACCTTGCTAAAAAAAAATCTTGTTTTCACCCTGAAGCTCCTTCATGCCCTAAATGATAAATTTTAAATATCTTTCTTTTCATACCATTGTTATCTCCATTCACAACATGAAACCCAGTTCTCTACTAAGTTCAGCAGATAGAAATCCAGCTTCATGGAGAATTCTTGATAATTTCAATTTTATTGCTACCCTTCTGAGTTTTTCTGGTTAACTCTGATTAGATCTTCAGGGTGAGTTCATACCAGGTTTGAAGACAAACATCCCATTAAAGTTTCTTGTACTTCACTTATGTATTCGTTTTTTTCTGTGACTCTTGCACAGAAATAATTTCCTTATCATTGAAATCATTGAAAACCACATATACATTATGGGGATGACAGTTTAATTAATATTAAATGATATCTGTTATCTGTGCAACTGAGCACATGGAAATTCAATATTCTAACAAATCAGAGATCTCTATACCACTGTGACCTATGGAGTTTCCACTCTCTCTTTCTCCTTTTATTACCTATAACATCAATAACATAAGGGCCATAAGAAAACAATATGCATATTAATTATTAGTGAGCAATAATTAACTTTTTTTGAAGGGAGGTGACATGGAACCTAGGAAATCATGCATTCTAGTCAACCACTCTACCTCTGAGCCCTTTTTACCTTTTTTAAATATATTTTTTATTAGTTATGTACCATATACATCATGATGGTACCATTGTTAGCTTCTCCCTGTCCTCCCCCCATGGGTAATGTGGGTCTTGCCTTATGTGGGAAGCCATCAGTTATGTGGAAGAGGCAATGACTCTGCATATAATGACCCAACTCATGGTTCTAACAATCTTTCTGCCCCCTCTTCCGTGAGTTTCCCTGAACCATGTTGGGTTCATTTTAGGTCTATTTCAGTGACGAGGTTTTGTCAGTCTCTGTGTCTCTGGATATCTGGATATTTGGTAGGGGTTGAGAGTACTTTGTGTTTATGTACTTCACCCTTGTGCTGGTACCAGGTTCACCAATAAAGCAGCACTCTTGCTCATTTCCCCTATAACTCAATGGCTTCATCTGGTGTCCTATTGTGGTATGATGGGCTGATTCTTTCCTCAGGACAGTGGGGTCAGTGCAAGATACATGGATAACCATTATTATTTTAGAGAGAATTTAATAGGTGTAGGCCATCTTGTATCCCACTATTGGTGGGAGTTTGATATTGGATATAGGGCTCATTTTTGGATGTAGTTATGACTTGTTTCCCATATCCAGGTATGGGTTCCATTCCACTGAGTGGATCCGTTAGCCAAATCTAGAGCAGTTGGTAACCCCCCATGGCTGTGTGCCACTGCTGCACTTTTGTGAGCATAACGTCAGGTTGTTTGCTGCTGGGTAGCTTAGACCACAAGTTGCTTAGACAGATGTTGGTCATTTTCCCCCAGTCAGTTATTTAGTCCCTTCTGGCACTAGACAAGCTCACTGTCTGGGGACTGACTCTCTTTCAGACTCCACCCAGGTCTCTCCGTGCTCTGTCTGAATAGCATATGGTGTCTTCAGCAGTAGGGTCTTACCAATAACCTTTGGTGAGTCATAAAGTACTCTGACAGAAATCTGTCTTCTTTTGGGAAACCTTATAGATCTCACTGATCAACAGCTCCTTGTGGATGTTAACCACATGCTGGTATAGGGAGTTACAGGTCAGTGCCAAGGGAAGAGAAGGAAGAAAAAGTATAGGTAATATGAAAGAGAAAGAGAGAAGAGAGAGAAGAGGGAGTGGTAGAGAGAGAAACAGGAGAAGATTGAAGTTAGTCTTCATCATACCTTCTTCATCCCCTGTGATTCAGGTGTTTTCTCCAAGCACCTGATGCAGGTTCAACCTTTTAGTATGTCCTTCAGTATACAGGATTTTATGGTACTATTTCTATTTGGATCCAGTTTTTTGTCCTACCCAACCACCCTTTCCCTGCCCTCCCACCCTCCTATCCCTATTGTCCATTTAAAAAAATCTACAAAGAACTCAAAAACCTAAACAATAAAAAATCAAACAACCCACTCACAATATGGGGCAGAGAACTGCACAGGAATTTCTCAGAGGAAGAAATATAAATGGCAGACATACTCTTAAGAAAATGTTCAACATCCCTAATCATCACGGAAATGCAAATGAAAACATCTACAAAATTCCACCTTACCCCAGTAAGGATAGCAAAAATTAAAAAATCTAATGACAACAAATGCTGGCGAGGATGTGAGAAATAGGAACCCTCATTCACTGTTGGTGGGAAGCTGGTACAACCACTATAGAAAACAATATTGAGACTCCTAAAAAGGATGACTCTAGAGGTACCAACAGACCCAGTTATCCCCTTACAGGGCATTTACTCTAAAAGCTCCAAGCCTCAGTTCAGAGATATTTGCTCAACCATGTTTATAGCTACTCAATTCATAATAGCTAAAAGCTGGAATCAACCTAGATGCCCATCATTAGATAAATGGATAATTAAGATGTGGTATATCTACCCAATGGAATTCTACACAGCAGTAAAGAAAAATTACACAAAGCAATTTGAAGAAAAATGGTCAGACTTGGTACAGATCATTCTTAGGGAACTCACCCAATCACAGAAAGATAGGCGTCACATGGTCTCATTCATCTGTGGCTCCTTTTTACCTTTTATTTCAACACAGGATCTCAATATGTTTCCCAGACTGCTCTTGAACTCACTCTGGAGACTAGCCTTAAATTTTCAGTACTTCTGCCATAGTTTCCTGGGGAGCTAGGATTATAGGCAGGCATCACTTTACTTATTGTTGTTTTAAATTGAAAATATATGTATCATATTTGCCATTGCATTCACAGGTTAAACCAGGTCCATTTACCTCCATTTTGAATCTTCATTAAAATGAGGACAAGCAGACATTCTAAGTCATAATCCCAATTTTATAAATATAAAAAGAGGAGATGATGATAAATTATACTGAAAGCTGGAAAGTGAAAGGACGGATCAGTGATCCATGGAAAAACAAACTTAAATCAACACTGAAGACAATAAATTAATGCCATCAGCAGCCATCTTCAAAGTGTTTTAGATGTTCAAAAGGGACAGAAAAAAAAATGCTTATGAAACATTTAGATCCCAAACATCTCCCCAAGTCCACATGGGTGAAGCTGCTCCCTCTCCACAGACAAAAATGTAATCATAGACACAGTAATGCAGAAGTTAGGAGAACCAGTCACAGTTCTAGGTCAAGGGAGGATGTCATGGCTAAAATAAGGGAGGAAGTGAAAGTTCATGCTCTGGATTTTGAGAACTTGCTGTGTGCTAATGTTCTCCCGGAGTCAACAGGAGGAGCATGTAAAGGTCTTCCCTGGGAATGCAGTCAGCCCAAGAGAATCAACAGCCACATGTTGATATGAGAATTTCTTTTTTAACACAGGCCAGTCAGGAAGGGCTACAGTGATGCTCACAAACCAGAAATCCCAAAGCACATGTGTACAGCTTCTAAGCAACTTTCACTGCCTTAAATGTAAGCAGACAATCAAAGATGCCCGGGGATCTGAACAAAGCCCGAGGCATGAAAAAAAAAATCCAAAGCAGACAGAAAACAGTGACTTACAGGAAACATTCTATGCAAGAAGAAAAAATGTGAGAAAAGAAAATATTATTAACATTTTCAGAGGGTTAAACTAATTGTATTCATAAAATAGAAACAGAATTCTGTAGAAGAATAAAGGAGACAGAAAAGATACAGAAGTCCATATTGAAAAATAAGTGTATAAAATATAAATATAAAATGTAAAGATTTGAAAATATATTATTAATGAAAAATTCAGTAGATGAAACATGCAGAAACAAAGGTAAGAAAATAATAGAAGTTTCAGGAAAAGCACAAAAAAAAAAAAAAGAGGGAAGAACACATTTCAAAATTCAAGAAATTATCCATAATGGAACAATCTGGCTATCATTATTAAATGCCCACTGGAAGTTAGTCGGTTAAACATACCAAAAGTGGCTGAGATTTCAGAATACAATGAGTAGAAAGAGGACCCTGGAAACTTTCAGCTTTCAGAAAGAGTGATGTGGACCAAGTGGTTCCTTTAAAGGGATGAAAACATATAAATGGCTGAATACTTCTCTTAAGCTACACTGGATATCCATATATAATATAAAAAAGTGTCTTCAAAATTCTGAGTAATGTTTTTACAACTTATCACTAATCTCCAGATGAAACAGAAATGAAATAAGTGGGTGCACTTATATCTAGTTAACTATGTTGCAGTTCTAAGGGAGAAAATAACCATATTTAGGAGATCCTGGAAGATAGGGCACCCAGACAATAAAATTGGAGGATATTTGATGTGATTAAGGTATCCTAGCACTTGACAGTTCTGAGAGAAGATTAAAAAAAAAGATAATATTCAGTATTGTTTTAGTAGTATGTCTACAATAATAAAATCTCAGCTAGTGAAGGGTAAGAGAATGACTGTGAAGATAGATAGATGATACATAGATAGATGATAGATAGATAGATAGATAGATAGATAGATAGATAGATAGATAATAGATATAGGGAGTTCTTACCCAGCTGTTTAACTAGAGATGTATACAACACACCAAAACATTGAACTCTGTTATAAAGAAAACTCTAATATTGTAGTATTTAAAATTGTAATATTGACATAATATTGTAATATAATGTTAGGATGAGTATCTTCAGTGTGAGAATGTTTTCAGTGAAATATAATTGAAATGTCTACACCTTGGAAATGAAGATAAGACAGCAGGTGGGCTTGGACAGACTTGCTATCCCAGTTACTTGAGAGGGTGAGACATGATGATTTCAAGTCAAAATCCTTCCTGGTGGACTACAGAATGAGTTCAAAGCCAGCCTGGGTAGCCAGGGTAACTTAATGAGATCCTGTCTCAAAATAGAAAAGTAAAACAGATAGAAATGCATACATTGTGAGGCCTTAGGCTAAATCTCCAGTACCAGAAAGAAAGAAAATATGGCACCCTCTATATACTGAGGTCAATGGAAATAAATATAGAAAAACATCTGCCAGATTTTAAACTATTTTTGGCAAACAAAAAAATGGCTAACAGGAGCTAACATCTTTTACAACTGTCATTTCAAATGAGTTAAATATAAGGAGAAATTGTAATATGTTCAAACAACCTATGTTGCAGCAAATTAATTTTCCATAGCCCTTGAGAGACCTCCATTTTCCTCTTGATGATTCATACATGCATTTCAGCATTCAAGGTTGGAAATGTGTAACTTGCCTCTAAAATCTTCGGTGTCTACCACCAGGTGGCCACAATGAGTTAGGCAGGTTCCTGTTCTGACATGTCTGTGATGATATCATAGGCTTCTGTGTTTGGTCATGTCTTAGCAGGAAGTGCTTCAGTTACTCCAAAGAAGCTGTGGAAAGATGATAGAAAGATCTTACGTGTCATATGTGTATATGAATGTGTGGAATCAATCATGTATGACAGTTATAATTGGAACTGAGTGAAAAAGGTACTATCAGCTTTAATTGTAAAAAAACAAAAACAGCAAGGAATGTAGTTAAATGTAAACCCTTAGATGTAGGATATCTTCTGAAGGAGGAGATGATAAGGGGGAAATCATTAAGAGAGAGCTCAGATTCATAGGCTCCAGTCACATTTTAAAGTCATTTTCTTTTCTGAAAAAGTATATGTTTATGCCACATCATCTATATCTATATCTCTCTATGTATCATCTATCTATATAATCTATCTCTATCTCTACCTATATCTATTTCATCTATATATCTTCTCCTCTAACAGTCTATTTTTCTTTTACATGTTATAAACACCTTTTTTTAGGATTGCAGAGATTTAAATGTATCAAGAAGGCAGTAGATACATACACTTTGTGATCGAGAAACAACCATTGTGAATATTTTTTTTTTGAGAGAGACAGAGAGAGAGACAGAGAGGGGAGAAGAAGACAGATAGAGATGGGTGCGCCAGCAGCCTCTCAGCTGCTGCGAACGAAATCCTGATGCGTGGGCTCCCTTGTGGTCAAGTGTGGCATTGCGCCTTTGCATCACTTTGCATCTGGCTAAACGTGGGACCTGGAGATTAGAACCGGAGTTCTTAGGCTTAGGAGGCAGATGCCTTAATCGCTAAGCCATCTCTCCAGCCCCATTGTGAATATTTTTATGCACCCTTTCAGAGATAGATAGATAGATAGATAGATAGATAGATAGATAGATAGATAGATGATAGATATATTTTTGGGTTTGAAAACCTATAGCATCCTGCATATTACAGAGAACTCTCCTTAAACATGATAACTCAAGCTATCTCCCGTTTATAATGTTCTATGACAATATTTTGGTTTCTCTTGCTCAACAGTCTCGAGCCTCATATTTCTAGATGCTTTGTTCTTTTTTCTTTGCTTTGGAATTTTCATTTTCTTGTCCCTACAACACCAGTACAACTCTTAATATATCACACACACACACACACACACACACACACACACAAATCTTCCACATATATTCAAACACAAATGACCTCAGGGTCATGGTCTTAGAGTCTACTACAAATGAGTTATTCCATCTTACAAGAATAAGGGTCATGGTCTTAGAGTCTACTACAAATGAGTTATTCCATCTTACAAGAATAAGGGCCATGGTCTTAGAGTCTACTACAAATGAGTTATTCCATCTTACAAGAATAAGGCCCTTGGTCTTAGGTTAAAACTATTGTCTGGCCAAGAAACCAAAGATTAATTTGCTATGAAACTTCACTTTTTCTTACAATTTGATATTAACACTTGACTCAGTTAGTGGCTCATCTAGTTTTTTTTTTTTTTTTTTTTTTTTTTTCCTAGAGATGTATTTTTCTGCACAGAGTTCTTGAGTACTCAGTTTTCTTCCTTGATTCAGGGTAATTGGGCCAGCCAAACCACCCCATAAACTCCCCAAAATGATAATGTGTCAATGTTTGGAGCATGTGATTATTAGATAGGGAAAAAAATGTACAGCTCCCATTTTACTTTCAAAACATTTCCATTTAATCTTTTAATAATTTCATTTATTTATTTTATTTGAGTGAAAGGGAAAGAGAGAGAGGAAGAAAAGGCAGACACAGAATGAATATGGGTGTGCCAGGGCTTCCTGCTACTGCAAACAAACTCCAGATGCATGTACCACTTAGTACATCTAACTTTCCATGGGACTGGGGAATCCAACTCAGGTCCTTGGGCTTTGCAGGCAAGCACCTTACCACTGAGAAATCTCTCTAGCTCCCCACTTAACTTTTAACTAATATTAGATATATTGATATTACTATCTACTGTAGAATCTGAATTGAACCTAAGTTTCAATATCTGTCTAAATGAGCCATATTCACGTAAATATCAATGTGTGTTAAAACATTCATTATGTAGGAAAAAGTATGACATATCAATATGGAATTGTTTTCTTTCTTTTCATTTGCTAATGTATTTTAACCATTGTTTAAATTTATGCATGTATTTGAAACCAAGCTTTTATATGAAATCCAATTGTTCCTTATACATTTTAACATGTTGATAAGAAATTATATACATTATATTTTTAAAAATATATTTTATCAGTTTAATAATAGATGCATGACTTTCTGGCTTGTGTCTGATGTCTTTCCTATAGTAAAAGAATTTAATATGTAAGCCCTAACTTTCAGTTGTCACTTAGGGTTATTCATAAGAATTTTCTAATAAATTTTGACATTTTATTTATATACTTTTCTAACTTTTCAATGGCAATTTTTACCATGTGAAAAATACAAAATATTTTCATGCATAAAATGTAAAGCAAATGGAGACATTTGGAAAGTTATTTCTTTTTAGTGAAGGGTAGATCCCTATGGGGGTTGACCTTTAAGTTAATTAAAAAGTAAAAGGTAAATTACAATTCAAAGCACCCGACCTTGCCGTGCTAAATGCCATTTCCACACCCATGATGACTTTTAGGGAGCAGTCATTTTTCCTCATTATGATTTTGCAAAAATACTTTGCTTTGCCAATGTCATGGACAGCATGCTTATCTGTAATGGAATGGAGCAACATTCCTATTATCCTCCAAAAATAGAGACTTTGGTACATTATTGGTAGGAGTGTAAGTCAGTGTGGTGCACCCATTATGAAAAATGCTATAAAGATTCCTAGTAAAATTAATAATGAACTATCACATTACCAGCAATACAACGTCTGGTGATATATCAAAAGAAACGAAATTAGCATTGCTGATCCTATCCATACTCTGTGTTCACTGCAGCACTTTCACAACAGACATGACAAAGAAGCTGCCTGCTTATGGATGACTGAGCGGATAAAGAATGTGCTCTGGGCTGCCATGAGAACCTCCTTTGGATCTCCTTGTATCCATTCTTGACTCTTTCAGAACTGTCTTTTACATTGCAGCTTTAAAACATATTTAACTGCATTTAAAACATACATGAATGCAAAGTGACAAAAGTTAACAAGCATTTATATATTTCTTCACTATATTTGGATTGTGTTTAAGGTTAACGATTGTAAAGGACAGGTCTAAAATAGCCAAAAATGGGTGCAAGGAGTTTCAAAGATATTACTTACCTAACCTAGGGTAGGGAGCATGTTAATTTAGACTAAGATGATAGTGGTGGAGAGGGAGGAAACAGAATATAGTTTCACTATATTAACCTAGACTAAACTGACAGAAATCAATGAGAAGAGAAAAAAAAATGTTTGAAGGAAGTCAAGCTGTATAGCACAGCCGCTGAGTATGGAACATGTGGACTCTACAGCAAGAGTGTATGGTTTCAGAATTCAAGTCTGTATTTTTTAGGTTCTGTGACCCGAGGCCATTTATTCAACTTCCCTGTCACATGGTATTATGATCCTCTTCATTGTGTTATAAAATTAAATGAACTAAAACATGCATTTGATTTTAGATAAGCACTTGCTACACACAATATATGCTAACTACTATTATGGTAGTAGTACCTTTTAGCTTATATAGGTAGTCTTCGAAGATTGGGTTTGAGGAAGAAAACCGTGAATTGGTTCACGGAGTTGGATTAGAGTTTCATTTAAGACGTTCATTTCTTAGTGGTTAAGGTACTTCCATGCCTGCAAAGCCTAAGGACCCAGGTTCAATTCCCCACTATCCACATAAGCCAGGTTCATGTCTCTGGAGTTCATTCACAGTGGCTAGGGGCCCTGACATACCCATTCTGTTCTCTATCTGCTTCTTTCCCTCCCTTTCTCTCAAGTAAATAAATAATGAATAAAATATTTTAACAGATAATACATTCACTTTATGTTAACAGGTATATAATAACTGGTATATAGGTCTAGCAAAAGGAAGATGGGATGAAGACGAATTCGGTGATTCATTAAGTCATCAAGTCAACAAAAGCATGAGATTTTTCTTAAGTAGAGAAATACTCAAGTCAGAAGAGACAAGGATTGATGACAGAGTTTAAAACACAGTATTGATAAAGGATAAATAAAAACAAAAACTTGGCAAAGAAGACGAAGTTAAAATCCTATAACAGGCAATAGGTAGGATATCACAGAGACCAAACTCTTTTAGTAGGAAGAAGTGATCAACTCTTAAATGCTGGGGAGAGAATTGCAAAGTTGAGCCTGAAAAGTTTTTATGAGGCTTAGTAACATGGAGGCTACTGATACTGTCAGGAAGAACATTTTGGATGGAATGGAAAGACACAGCCAGCTTGAAGTGATTACTCTCCAGTAATAACACCAAGTGTCTCAATCTGAATATTATGGTCAGAAGAATGGAGCAAGAGATACCCAATTCACATGACCCCCTAAAGACAAAAGGATTTGTTTTTGTGTGGATAGAGAATAACTGTTTTAGATAATAAGAAGCAACAAAGATACTGATTCCATCTCTCAATGATGAGGTGCATGGAGCTGAAACCTTTCAATTTCCAGAGAGGTTATCTTGTGGTGATCATCTACTAATGGACGAAGGTGGAGGAATTCTCCAAATGAAGTTGAGGAATTCACTTACCATGTGTCCTCAGTATTAGCAGGAAAAAAAAATGATAGAATGGGAGTCATGGGAAGAGATGAAGGAAAGCTTGAAGAAGGGACAGGAAAGAAGGATTATGGAATGAATTATAATTATGTTTCTGAAATATTTGAATGGTTGAAGATAAGTATTTTTATCATCACATTCCAATAGTTAGAAAGTTAGTGAGCTGGAGAAATGGCTTAGTGGTTAAAGCACTTGCCTGCAAAGCCAAAGGACTTAGGTTTTATTTCCCAGAACCCATGTAAGCCACATGCACAAGGTGGCACACGTGTCTGGAGTTTGTTTGCAGTGGCTGGGAGCCCCTGCGTGCCCATTCTCTCTGTCCCTTTATCTCTCTTTCTCTCTGCTTCTTTCTCTCTCTCAAATATATATATGCTCTCAAGTATCTCTTCTTATTACCAAATTGATTTCATCAGGCCAGGGGTGCTTCTGCATGACCTCATCTAAGTCTAATCTTCCAAAGGACACATCTCCAAATAACATCACAGACATGAACTAGTGGAGGTGAGATATATATATATATATATGTTGCTTGTTTTGACCACAAATGGAGATTTTCTCATAGAACATTTTCTTATTGAACAGAACTCAGGCACAGGAACAAAATATCGAACAGTGAAGGACCACATGATGTGTAAACTTATGTGCTTATCTATTGCTTACTCTTCTACAATTGGTGGACTGACGACAATCACTGGAACCTCCACCAACTTGATCTTCACTGAACATTTCAATACGTAAGTGAGGTCATTAGACTGATGATTAACCAATATGTTATGCTTGATTAACTTGCCTGTGAGTCCTATAGGGTCTTCTCTTGGTCCAGAAATCTTTATTTGGGCTGAGGTTTAAATATGCAGAACCTAGTGAATTACCATGTGCTTGAAAATTTTTCCAGCCAGCTGACCCTCTTATCACATAAAGAATATACTTTTCATTATAAATAATCCTGCAAATGATGACTAGCATTATTTGCAAGGAAGAATTGCAGTTGGGAACTGGCATTTGAACTTAATGAGCAAAGGTACTAATTATCAAAGGCTTCCTTTGACTTCACAATTCAAAGTAACTTGGAGAATTAGGGAGCTTCCAGAAGTGGAAGTAAGAGAGTATTCTACATGCATAATTCTAAATAAAAAATTGCAATTGTGATGCCAGCCTATTCCATAAAATTAGGAATGCATGGATTCCAACTATGACAGTTTTGACTAGAAAATTCTACAATTTTAATTGCTTATTTTGTAAATTCTAACTAAAAATGTATACTATGTTCAAGACTAAATTTTTCTTGTGTAATAGTTACATTTGTAGGCTTGATGAGATAACTTAATATGTAAATGATGTTAAAATATTTTGCATTATGTAAGGACTATTGAAACAACAGTTTAGAAGACTATGTTTGCCTTTGAAATCTCAGACTGATTGTGTAGCCAAAGTCTATTTCAAGTAGGACAAATACAGCAAACACTTGTCAGCATGCTAAGAAAATGAACAGCTTTGAAAAAGACCAGGAACAGGAAGTAGTCTCTGCTTTTACATAAAAATTAATGTTCAGAAGTGGGAAAGTTACACTCTAGAAACCAGAGCCCCATACTCTGAAGTTTCTGAAATTGTTTTTAAAGTTCTGTGCACTCAGTTTCTCCAAGAAATCCATTGCTCTAAGAATGCCAATCTCCATTCTACAACAAATGGAATCTTGTGTACCAAGAACACAAACATAGAAATTGGGATTTAGTACTCAAGATCTCAATGTGCATCATATATATATATACATATATATATAATTTATTATTTGTTTATTTATTTGAGAAAAGGAGAGAGAGAATGGGTATGCTAGGGCATTCAGCCACTGCAAAAGAACTGTGGACACATGTGCCTCCTTATGCATCTGGCTTATGTAAGTTCTAAGGAATTGAACCTGGGTTCTTTGGCTTTGCAGGCAAACACCTTAACCACTAAGTCCTCTTTCTATCCCTGTATTTGTTATTTTTATGAATGTATATCTGTCATGTAGGTTTCAACGATGAATTTAGGTGCAAAGTTTTGACAGATATTTGAACCTGTAAATGAAACACTTCTGAAAGTCACAGTGTTGAGAAGATATAATCCCATGTTTACCAAATTTCAAATTAACTGATGCCTTTCTGAAAGCTAGACTTATATGCTTGATCAAGAAATCTTCAGAAAAAAAGATGTTCATAGCTAGAGAAATATTGCCCCTTGCTTATGAATTCACTAACATAGTAATATCTTTTTCTCTTGAAAATACTTTCCACATTTTTGAACAATAACAATCATTTTGTACAATTTCATTTTGGATCTATTCTCATGCTGGAGGGTATATGGAACTTGAGTCTTAATAATTTCTTACCACTGGTATTTAAAGAAAGGTGCTGTCTTACACACATGCTATGGGGTGAAGGCAGATTGTATAACAAATTTTGAAATATCATGCATCTACCTACATGCATACATAGCTTCTATTTATGTAGCATCTATGTACCCAGTGGGCTATATGTGATTTTGTTGAACAGATTGAGAGATAACAAATACTTATTGTGTCATTAAAGGCAGTGTCTATATAATATATGTGATGTATTTTATTCTTTTCATATAAGAAAGCATGAACAAATGATCCTGAGTAATCTAAAAGATGTTCAGTTTATGTAAAGAAAAACAGACTGCCAATCAGTCAGTCAACCCACAAATGTTTCTTGGGTGTTATCCACGTGCAGTGCACTGTCTTGAGGCCTTCTAGAGAGCACAGAAACTACAAGCACCAGAAAGAAGATACTGTCAGGTTGTTTAAACAAAACAAGCAGGTATGGAAAGCATTAAAAACTGAAAAACATAACATTGGTTTTAACATGACATTTATTGAGCTCTTTTCAGATAATTCATATGCATAAATTTAATTTATAGTGTGCATACATCTTTTACATCTTTACTGTGTAGGTGATATATAATAAGGATTTAAAAACTAGGCTCTGGGGTTAAAAAAAGTCTGAGTTCAAACTCTGAACTCTTCCATTCACCAGGTCTGGACCTTTGAACAAATTACTTATGCTCTTTACCCCTGTTATCTTTCCAGCAATAGGAGGAAAGTCTGATAGTCTTTCTTTGCCAGAGCTGCTTCATGTCACACAAAACAAGGAACACTTAGAATAGTGCTAGCACAGAGCTCCTGCACGTGCTCAGTACGTGTTGGTGTTTATTATTGTGAGAGCTGAGAAAGCTGAGTTTTGATTAAGCAGTTTGAGGACCAAGCCAAAGTCAGTTAGATTCCAACAAACTGCCTCTTTGAAAAGTTACTTCCAGAGAAACATAACTGAAGGAATGACCTAAAAGAGGGATTTAGTTTTATGCGACAGAAAATTTGCTAGAGAGAATTTGTTCACATGATTAAGAAAATAAAATCTTAGAAGAGGTAAACACTATGTACATGAGTGAGTGCAGATAATTCACAAAATCGGTGGCTAAGATTCTTCACTTTTTTTGATTTTAAGATAAAGGCCAGAGCGGTCTGTAGGTTTTGCACAGTGTAGAGTAGCAAGGAGCACACTGATGGACACTGTAGCAGACAGCTTCAGGTTCGCTGAGATGAACTTTCAGACCAGGCACAGTTATGGAGGAAGGGATATTATTTATTGAAGCTTACAGATCCAGGGGAAGTTCCATAAAGGCAGGAAAAGCGGCCTGCTCTTCACAGGGACAAACAGAGAGAGAGAAAGCCAACCAGCCACCACAGCACACAGAGCAAAAACTACAGCCAAAAGGTCACACAGCACACTTCAGGAACTCCTGCTAGGCACATTTGCATATCTTTACAATGGAATCTCAAACCATCACCACACCTTAAGACCAGCCCCCAGTGACATTGTCTCTAGCAAGGTGATTGCAGATGCAAACTATTACTAATAAAACACTGAATATATTGGGGGACATATACTCAAACTACCACATTCCGCCCCTGGCCCCCAATATATTTAGCTCCTGGCCCCCAATAGATTTATAACTATTACACATTGTAAATTGTACTCAGTCCAATTTCAAAGGTTTTTACAGTTTTGATCAACTTAAGATAGTGAGTCCTGTAAAATCAAACAAGTTAAATACTTTTAACATGTAAAGGCACAGAGTAAACATTTTTAACTGTATAAGGCATAACAAGGAGAGACTAAAACAATGCAAACTTAGTCATCATCAGTAATCATCAGACTTTTGCAGTTTAAGTTCCATATAACCGTAGACTGACAGTCTCTAGGTTTTTTAATTTCGCCCCTCCAGCTGGGCAGAGTCTCCAGGGAAAACTTTTATAACATGCCAACACTGTACTCCATGGTAGCCCTTTTGCACAGTCCTGGTATATCCAAACCATCTTTAGGTTTCCATGAAAACCACGGCCCATTTTCCAAAGGCTCTTGCAGCCTATTTTTGAGGGTCTTTATGCCCTGCCTCATGTCGCATCTCAGCAGCGGCTCCTGGAACCGTGTGCAATTTATGACCACTTTATGTATTTTTTATATTTTTAAAACTAATACCAGGTGTGCAGGACACAGCCATATTCTTAATCCAGGGACAAAATAAATCATAGCCTTGAAAAGCAGGTTTTTTTTCTAGTCAGCTCTTTCCAAGAATTTGTATTTTTAACAGTCTTTTTTTAGGCATCCTCTCCATTGTTTTAATGTAAATCAAGTCAGGCCACCTTCCTTCCACCTTTCTTAAGATTGTTAATGCGTTGACAATAGAAGCTCTAGTAACCTAAAACCATCTTAGTGTCTCTGCTTTTAACTTGTTTGAGGTTTTTCAACTTAAAATCTTAAAATCTTAGTTCGATATCTTTAGCCAAGCACATCAGTCCATTACAAATTTAACTTTGATCAAACACTCTGGGCCTGGGCAGCAGAACGTAGCCATCTCTTACGCCAGTAGCCCAGTTCCAAGAAAGTCCTCTGCAGTCTTTTTTTTTCCCTTAGAAACCTCATAAGCCAAGCCTCGAAGTTCAGTACTATCTGTACTTAGCATTCTCAAACTTTCATCAGAATAGTCTATAAAACTTGGCTTACCACTCTAGAAGGCATATTTAGTTGTAAGCACCAAGTCCATGCCCATTTTTCCAAAACAAAGGTTCCAAAAGATGAACATTCACATGATCTGGTTCATCTCACCCCACTTCTGGTACCACTTTACTGTAGCAGACAGCTTCAGGTTCGCTGAGATGAACTTTCAGACCAGGCACAGTTATGGAGGAAGGGATATTATTTATTGAAGCTTACAGATCCAGGGGAAGTTCCATAAAGGCAGGAAAAGCGGCCTGCTCTTCACAGGGCCAAACAGAGAGAGAGAAAGCCAACCAGCCACCACAGCACACAGAGCAAAAACTACAGCAAAAGGTCACACAACACACTTCAGGAACTCCTGCTAGGCACATTTGCATATCTTTACAATGGAATCTCAAACCATCACCACACCTTAAGACCAGCCCTCAGTGACATTGCCTCTAGCAAGGTGATTGCAGATGCAAACTACTACTAATAAAACACTGAATATATTGGGGGACATATATTCAAACTACCACAGACACTGAGAATCTGAGGACAGGAAATGAAGTAGAAGTGTATTACCAATGGGCAGACAAGAGGTGATAGGTGAGTTCTGAGATGATTGAAGGATCTAGATTCAAGGAACTGCATACTCAGAGTTCACTATAATTACCTGTGAGAATTTTAAGGCAAGGAAGGATTAGGGAAACTCTGGGGGTGTTTGGACATATAGCAAGAGTGCCATGAACTTCTAGAAAAGGCATACGAAGGAACATATTCACTGGAGAAATTAAATTTAACATGGACACAATGACATAGCCTATTGTGAACCTCTCCACCTGGAGATCTTCAACAGGTTTTTTTGCAAGTGCATTCTTTGAGTTAGTTATAAATTGAAGGCCTATATTTATCAATAGAAAATTAAATTTTTGAGTACAAAATGATCTCAAAGAGAGAAAAAAGTTGGAAGAATCCAAGCTTGAATAGACTCAGGAAATATTAGCAAGAAAAGTAAGGAAAGTTAATCAAAGCAGGAGGAAAATTAGAAGCATATGAGATTTTGAAATCAGAAAGAAGTCCATTTCCAAAATGAAGGATGAGTCAGTGATGCCTAAAGGGTAGAGTCAAGTAGGAAGATGGCTGAGAAAGGCTTTTTCTTCTCCTTCATGTCCTAGGAATGGGGTGGGCTCATTCACATTATCAGGCAGCAGGTATATTTCAGACTGAACAGAATGAAGGAGTGAGTATGCACAAGGAGAGAGGGCAAAAAGTATAAATGACTCAAGTTTGACAAAGACAAAATGAGATCTGACTATAGGCAGCATGAGGGTTCTTCTAGAAGACAGGTTTGTTTTACCTCAGAAGATGGAAACAGAAGCTCTGGGAAAAGGACAAGGGGAGTGGGGACAGTGAGATAGGGAAAAGCAATCCTCAGTAAACACTGTTTGAAATGGGTCAACTGGGTCATCTTTGTATCAAAATGAATTTATGAAAGGAAGTCTACTATCAGGGACAATTGCTACTTTCACAATGGGGAATTTTTTTTTTTTTTGAGAGAGACAGAGAGAAAGGGAGAGGAAGACAGATAGAGATGGACGCACCAGCAGTCTCTCAGCTGCTGAGAACGAAATCCAGATGTTCGCGCCCCCTTGTGGTCAAGTGAGGCATTGCACCCTTGCGTCACTTTGCATCTAGCTAAACATGGGACCTGGAGATTGGAAATGCTGGAGATTGGAACCAGCTTTCTTAGGCTTAGGAGGCAGGCGCCTTAACCCCTAAGCCATCTCTCCAGCCCCACAATGGGGAAATTTTAAGGTACCAGCATCATGTAGCAAGGATAATAGCTGTTAGCCAAACATCCACAGAAAGAAAGAAAGAAAGAAAGAAAGAAAGAAAGAAGAAAGAAAGAAAGAAAGAAAGAAAGAAAGAAAGAAAGAAAGAAAGAAAGAAAGAATGAATGAATGGAAGATGGGGCTGGGGAGATGAGAGAGTGGATACAGCATTTATCACGTGCACCTAATACCTGAGTTCAGATCCCTAGGCCACACATAAAAAGCTAGAACCTGGGGGCGAGGGGGGACTTTTGTAATCTCAGCATATGTATCACAAGATGGTAATAAGGAGACACAGAGAAGAGAATTTCCTGGAAACTTATGGACCAGATAGTTTAGTAATCAGAATGGTGAACAAGGAGAAACTCTGACTCAAACAAGGTGGACGGTGAGAATCAACCTGAAGTTTCCTTTTGACTTCTACACCTGTGCATGGCATTCTCCAGCCATCCTCCTTGTCTCCCCTCCACACAAACACCAAAATAGGAGGATCACCACAAGTAAAATTCCACAGCTTACTGGCTATCAAAGTATATTATTCATTTTCTGTTAAACTGTGGATATAGAAAGCAGGTTGGGAGAAAGTTGTATGAACATGATTGCTCTCTGTCTGGATAAATACTAGCATTTTTAGATTATTGTTGATGATCGGAAACTGATTTTGTTAATTGAAACTATGGCCATGTGACGGCCCACTGCAGTATACATTCATAGTAGACCAGGGATAGGAAAAAGCAATGAGTTTACACTGACCTAAGTTCAAAGTTTATCTGCCTGTGCTCTGCTCATAGCCAACTAAGGAGGAAGAAAGTACACTATGCAATATCCACCTTCAACGATTACCATGACTTTCCCTTTGGAAATGAATGAGCACATCTAGTTTTTCAGAAATAATTTTCCTGGCAAACACATAGAAGAAATGTATACATCACAGAATTTGAATCAAACAATGGTTCAGATTTCAAGCCTGCCATACCTTAGCTTAAATTCTATGAACAAGAGTTTCCTCTTTTGTAAAATGGGGCAGAATTATAACATTATCAAGATAATTAAAAGACCTAGTACATACAGATAGCTCTGCATAAATCCTGGCTTATAGTAACTTGGCCGCAATGCTGTTATCTGTTTCTTTTCTAGTGCTGCAGGAAATGTAAGCCTGGTTCATGAATAACAAGCAGTCAACATTTTTAACCTTTTTTTTTTTTTTTTTAAAAGAAACCTTTGGAAGTACACAAATATCAAACTGGACAGTGTTTTTTTTTTTCCAGAAATAATTCACAAAGCCATTAATCATTAGGACTGTAATCAGTATGGACACCAGATCATGATTTTTTAATAACCAAACCCTGTAACAAGGTTGTAAATTTCCATAAGTACATCTATTCCTCTCAGGCCATTCCTGTGTATTTCACTGGTGTTAGAATTATTCATCTGTGTGACAATAACATTATTATTGTCCCAATTTTCCACATTTAGGCACACATGCTATAGATCCAAACATGGCTGTTTTAGTAAATTCATTTCTATATCTAATTTTAATTCTAAATCTAAAAGCTGTGTGCTAGTTTATCAGTCTCTCTCTCTCTCTCTCTCTCTCTCTCGCTCTCGCTCTACTCTCTCTCTCTTTAAACACACACACACTCATGGGTTTTTCAATTTTCAGCTGACAGCTAGATTTGAAGACAGTCCATTAATGAAAAGCAGTGGTGTTTCTTGTGCGTCTGGGTGTGGAGTATGTATGGAGCATGTGCCTGTATGAGCAGATGTGAGTTCTTCACCTGCATGCATGAAGATTCAGAGGAGAACATTCTGCCTTATTTCCTTGAGACAGAATCTCTCACTGAACATGAAGGTCACACCATTTCTTTTTTTTCAGTCAGATTGGTTGACCAGAGAATCCCAGCAATCCTCCTGTCTCTGCCCCCTTCAGCACCAAGGATACAGGCATGCACAGCTATACTCATCTTCTTACGAGGGTACTGGTGATTGAATGAAGGCCCTCATGCTTGCAAAATAAACATTCTTATCTACCCAGCTCAAAAGGTAGTGTTTTAAGCTAACATTCCCCATGGATTAAACAAAATCACTGTTGACTGTACAAACTTAACCAATCCACGTGACTCATTTCCTTACCTTGTGAAATGGAAACATGGTGCTCTACTCCGGAGAGTTTCATTAGAGCACAGGTGCTTGGCTCCCTTGCTTGCTTCTGCACTGCTTTCTGATCTCGAAATCACAGAGGTCCCCATCGTGTACACACCAGTCCCGTTTCACTTAATCCCTAACTGATCACTCCAACTCCATGATTTTAAGATATCTTCTATGTGCTAATGACCTCCAATTTTATATCTCTTTTACTTTCCCTCTCTCTCAATTCCAGATTTATGTATCTGCCTATCCTACATGATTGCCTGGAAAACTAAAAGACATGGCCTGCCCACCCACCCACAGGGTATTCCTTGTTCTCCAACCACCATACCCCTCAGATTTCTCTAACTCAACATATGCTCTCTTTTCCCCATTTCTCCTGTTTTCACTCCATGTATGTCTAAAATATATTGCCTTCTCTTTATCTTTACCATCACCAATGGAAAACTTTAATTCACACATGAACACTGTACATATGCATAGGGTACCATGTAATGCTTCACCAGCTGGATACATGGTGCGGTATTCAATCAGACTAAACATGTGAAACCTTTATCACTTCTTTGTAGTGAAGAATACAGTCATTATTTTTAGCTTTTTTGAAATATTCTGTTGACTATCATTATTTGTAGTCATTTTGTTATGCAATGGAACACTGGAGTTTATTCCTTATATCCAAATGCAGTTTATCACTCACTGACCAAACTTTCCCCATCATCCTTATTATCCCTAGCCTCTGAGAGCCACTATTCTTTTTTAAAAATATTTTTTATTTATTTATTTGAGACAGAGAGATCGAGAGAGAGAGAGAGAGAGAGAGAGAGAGAGAGAGAGAATGTGTACACCAGCCACTGCAAATGAACTCCAGATGCATGTACCACCACCTTGTGCATCTGGCTTACATGGGTCCTGAGGAATTGAACCTGAGTCCTTTGGCTTTGCAGGCAAGTGCTTTAACCACTAAGCCATCCCTCCAGCCCTATCTCTTTTTTTTGAGATCCACTATTCTATTTGAAAATTCTCTGAGTTCTACATTTTCAGATTCCACCTATGAGTGTGACCATGCATAATTTGTCTATCTATTCATGGCTTATTTCATTTAATCTTATGTCAGGTGGGTTCTTCTATTGTCAAACTTGCTGCATATGGCAGAATGTCATCTTTTCTATGACTGAATATTATCTGACATGCAGATACACCACATTTGCTTTATTCATCACTTGATAGACATTTGGATGGATCTCTTTTCTTAGCTGACATGCATGTGCTGTAAACATAGAGGTGCAAATATTTTCTTTGACATGCTTATTTAATTTCCACTGGATACATGACCAGTCATAAGATTCCTGGAAAATAGCAGTTATATTTTAATGTTGTTAGCAACCTCCATAAGGTGTTCTGTAATTTTCACTCTTACCAAGAGTGTGCAAGGGTTCCATTTTCACAACATCCTTGCCAATACATACCTTTTGCCTTTTCATTCTTGCTAATTATATATAACTTTAAATATCACATTCTCTTATTATACTATATAAAAGTTCTCCCTTTCCCCAATCACTTTTCATTGCATTATCCTGTTATTTTCTATTTTAATATCAGCTTATCCCCCTTGTTGCCTTTGTGTCTATGTTACTGTAAATGTCATAGCATCCTGGACTCAACCCACCTCATTTACCACTGTATCCCCAATAACCAGGAGAGTACCTGTCACTACTACTCTTTCAGGTAGTATACCCAAAATACAGATAGATACCCAAAACATACTTCTTGTTAAAAGAAAAGGATTTTATCATATTTAAATTTCTCAACCCAGTTTCTGACAGAAAAGTTCGATGTTTGCTTTAGGCACATGTTTATTGTCATTTCATTTGTAAAATGTAGGGGTGGGAGTGGGAAAAAGATTGTCACAGCAAAATTAATCCTTTATAGAGTATTATTCAGAATATTCAGTCTAGGTATATGTTAAGGCTTTGACCATAAAGGCCACAGACCTATGTGTTTGTTTATGTACTTCCTCATTTCTCAAGAGAAAACCTAAGCCATGCAAACTTTAACTTTTCAAGCTTCCAGTTCTTCTAAAGGAGTCATCACCATAGGCAACATTTCTGAAAAGCTCCTCTGCAGTCAGGCATAGTCTTGTGGTGCTCTCTCCAGTGGGTATGACAATCAGATTTAAGAAATGAGCTACAGGTGGTGAGAAGTGAAATGAGGCTTGGGGGCATTGTTCTGAACCAGTTCTGTACTGTGTCCAGGTGTATCTGATAGACTAGCCAGAATCATAAGGGTCATCTTGTAACCCAAGTCTCATAAAGTGATGGAAAAATCAGCTTATATCAGTCCTCATGTGTTTTATTTTTCAACTAATGACAACATTTACTTTTCAAAAATTATCAAGTTCAATAGAATCTCATAGACATTATAAAACATCTTTTCAATTCATCTGATCCCATTATTTTAGATATTAATATTATCATTTGTCATTTTTAAAGTTGTATAAATAGGTAAATTAATCCTTGAATTTCTTCAACGTAGAGAAAAATTATCATCAGGCTGGTAATGCTAACTTTAGGGCCCAGGTTTTAATAACTTTTTATAAACTCAACAAAAATTACAGATAACTTTACAAACTTAGAGTTTTGAGCATCTAATATTATTTTAATCTTCATGTCAGTTTGAGACTATCTTAAAGGAGAAGAAACTAAAGTATATAAATTTATCTCATATATGTAATATGGAACATTTCATTTATTTATATGAGTTTTTTAAAGACATGATCTCACTATATAACATAGCCTAGGCTACACTGGAACTCAGGACACTTGTGCCTCAGCCTCTCAAATGCTAGGATTATAAGCATGCCCTCCATGACTGGATATATGATCTTTCTTTTTTATATTTTTATTTATTTATTTGTATAGGGGGAATGGATGTGCCAGCACCTCCAACCTCTGTAAACAAACTCCAGATGCTTGCACCACTATGCATATAGCTGGAGAGTTGAACTCAGGTCATTAAGTTTTGCAGGCAAGTGCCTTAACCGCTGAGTCATCTCTCAAGCCTGCATGATCTTCCTTAAGCTACAAATTACAAAGTGGGATTTAAATAGAACAAAAATTACAAATCTATATTTCCATAAATTTTCTATGAACATTATTTCTTGTTTATTGAATGAATATCTAGTGCAGGACCAAGTTTTCCACAGGTACTTCCTTAGAAATTGAATAAGAGGGACAAAATATAAAATGTAGCCATGATCACTTCTGAAGGATGCCATAATAATTAAGTACTTACAGTTCAAAATAGAAGACAAGGAGTAATCCTAGTTAGTCTATGAACCTCTGAGTGTATCTCAGGACTACTGTCTTGTCCAGAAGCACAGGAGAGAAGGTGTGGACTTCTGCTCCCCAAGGACCACAAGGAAGTGTCCCTCCTCCCTAAACATGTCTCCCTGTTTTCACACAGACGTTACCCCGATTGTCGTTGTCTCAACTTTGGATCTTGGTTTTTGTTTTCCTTCCCATTGGCTATTATTCTTCTCCTCTTGTCCTGGATCTGGCTTCAGTGGCTTTTCCTCGGATTCAAGTAAGTCAACATTTCATTTTTATGTGGGAAATAAAGTTCTCTCTGTTCCACATTCTCATTTCTGTATTCAGTGCTCTCCTCCTAGGCCTTGAATGCAGATGTTCCAGTTACTCTGACCCACAAAGCATGGACAAATTTTAAGAATAAACTAGAATCTCATGTTGGTACTGGAAGAGATCCTATAAAATATCAATACATCCTTTGGAATCCTAAACCAATAAGATAGTAGCAGGTCAATAGGGCTCAAGGAACTGATTGGTGTGCTGTTTTCTGGTCCAAGTATCAAAGCAGAGTTGTTAGAATTTTGCCCTTCCCGTTGATTCAAGATGGAGAAGTTTCTCCTTGGATTATCAAGTTATTTTCAACTATAACATGCAGGGTTTCATGCTTCACACTACCTATGAAATTGATAACACCTTCAGAATGTACACTAAAATAAAGATCTGAGAATGTTCTCTATGGAATGGGGAGAAGAGATACAACACTGTGGCCTCTCACAAGATAGATGAATAATCTTTACACATACATTCCCAGTCTCAGTATCTTCCACTGGAAACAAAAAAATTTACCCATAAGGTTGGTAAGATCACTTCCAACACTATCGTGTCAACATTTAAGGTCCAACTTGAACGTAGAGACCAAAGTGAAATGCTGATCAATAAGAACTATACTGTCAAATTATGTATTCAAAAATTATTTCAACCTAGTGCTTTGGCTAGGACTGAGGCTAGTAGTTTATAAGGCACTTGTTAGATATATGATTTAGGTGATATTCAGCACTAAAAATTATGAAGGGCTGGATCCCCATCAAAATCTAAAATGTGACTTGTATTTTCAGTTCATTCAGTAATACTTCAAAAGGAAAGTACAAATGGCTCTAGAGAAAATTGTGACTTTTTTACTGAATATTAAAATACTTAAAATTTATACTTTTATATAAATAACTCCAAGAACGTGTGAATAAAATAGTCCATTTTCACCAGGCACTAAGGGTGAACTCATCCATTTTTGTACTACATTTGTAAAGCCTAATAGTATAGTTAGGGGTGGTATCCTGCCTGTGGCCATAGGTTCCAAGCCTGGTAAAGTAAGGACTGACACTTTCCCTCTCAACTTTTTTCTTCCTGATTTTTTCCAGAACTGTCCATTTGTGTTAGTAGTGGGAAGGTATTCTGATGTTTTAAAAAAATATTATATCCAGATTGTGGGAGCAGCATGTGGCAGTGCTCCCGCTGAAACAAATGTGTGCAATGTCACTGACTTCAGCAGGTGGCCTTCAGTGCGACAGGCCAGCTGCATACTAAGTGTCCCTCCCAGGAAATCTAATCCTAGCCTTTGGGGGCTGATTCAACTGTACAGGTAGCCAAAGATGGAAACATGGGACAGCAAACCCAAGTCAATGCAGGCTGTATCCACTCACTAGTCCACAGTTTTGTTCATGCCTTACTACTACACATAAAAATTTTATAACGTATGTAAGCAACCACAGTCATTTAAAAATATATACCCTACCATTTAGAAAGGAAAAATTGAAAAGATAAAGCAGACATCCTGAAATGTGTTCTGGATGAAGGGGTTTACAAAACACGAAGTAAGTGCAAGCATTGGGCAAAGTTCATAAATCATCATCAGTAGCATGTTTAACCTGTCCTCTCACTGCCCACCATAGGTTAGACACTGCACAGTTTCATGTTCTAGCTAATTTTTCAGTGTCCTTTTCAGCCTGCCAGGGTGTTCACCCCTAGAGGTTTCAGATTGACAAACAGAAATTATCAGCCACTCCCCTGGCAGGCTGTGATACACTGTGGTTAGTGTGTTGGCTGTTAACACACTTAACTCACCCGTTATAAATGACCCTGACATGCCTGGGGAGAGCAGCTCATCTATCAGTGTCTCTGAGCTTGTGTTCATGGAGAGGTGGATGTGCTGTCATAGGCTTCCTCAGTTCCTTTGTGAAGGCACTAACCTTCATTTGCAGCTAAGCCAGTCTGGTTGGACTTAATGATTCATTGTCTGTGACCAAAGTGACAAAATAGGTATTCTGTGTACAGGATGGAAAATGGTTTCTAAGGAGAGTCTAATCTTTTTCTTAGACAATACTTTTCTCTTCTACAAGTAGTTCTTAGGGTGCTTCATGGTCGAGTTTCTTAGAATAGTAATATTTATGTTGTGATTAGGGATAAAATTTTGAGCCTAGCATGAGTCAGTAATTTAACTGGAACTGTAAAGTTTAATTATTCCTTCATTGGTCATAAATGTAACACTACCCGTCCAGTTATGTTAGAAGTAATTGTGCATGCATAAATATCTAGGAATGGATGGCTTAAAATTGAGAAAATTCTGTTTCTTCCAAGGGAATAACAGTCCGAACAAGGTTTTGTAGGAGAATTGTATGAAATAATTTAAAAGAAAGCATAAAATGTGTGGTTCTCCACACACATATATAAATAAGTTGAGCTACCCATAAACATTTCAAGGATAATCCATAAGAATATACCTATTTCCCATCTGTTTCTTGGAAGTTTTTAAAGGTTACAAGTAGAGCAATACTTACCAAAAACTGTTCAAAGTTTATAAGATCTTGGACTTTGAGATTAAAAGAAATTAGACAGGGAAAGATACCACTAAAAAAGCAGCTAAAAGCAATGAAGATTGTCAGTTACTATAGAAAAAAAATGAATATTATCTACCTACTCTGTCCTTTTAAGGATTAGTGAAGGAGTAATTTACAGGAGAAATGTGGCAGATGTTGGCTTTACATCTGAGGGAAGAACTAGTTTGGACTTAAGCTAACATCTTCATAGAAATGGACAGATCTGACAACAACTGTTTTATAAATTTTCCAAAGGTCCTATTGAGTGGATAAGTTGAATGTTTACTGTATATGCCAATGTTAAGCCATGATGTACCAAATAAAATATCTGTGATACTGAGACGATGTATCTAACTGGTGGCATAAAATGTAGATGGTACACTAATTAGCAACCAAGATGCACAATAAATAGATTTTAAAACTAATAAATATATGGAGAGAACATTCTAGTAGCACAAAAAGCTTGGAAAGGAAGAGATGGCAAGAAAATGTCATGGACAATGCAGCAAAAATGAAGCATGGAAAAGTGAGCAAGTGAGACAAAAACAGGAAATGGGGAAAGATATCAAAAGAATGAAAGAGACTGAGGTATAATGTCAGCATAATGTATAGATTCATGTTGTCCAGAGGGAGTAACATTTTATAAAGCTTTCACAAGAAATAGCTTCCATTAAGGTGGTTTGTGGTAAAATAATCCTGTGCTTAACTATGAAGTTTTATTTTTTCCAGTTTTAAGGAGATGTTCAAATGTGGCAAAACCAAAACAGTCAAAGAAAAAGCATGTGCTGAAGTGATTAAGCAAGAATATGAAAAACTGGGTCCAATGAGGTAAGACACACACACACACACACACACACACACAGCATACACTTGCACAGATACATGATGTATTTATTTCAAGGCAAATAAGCAAATAAATATCTTTAAGATATTTATATTACTTGATAAATGCCATAAATTGGCTAAGCTTTGGGAATGACTCAATGTGACAAAAAAACATACTACTGTCTCACTAAAATTTTCCAGTCAGAATAACAAGAACTGAGAGAACTCAAAAAGGAAACAAAATCTTTCTAAGTACATTCATACTCTTGAAATAGAGTTATTCAGGTCCCTCAGTGGCTAATGCTCTGTTAAGATTACTCTTGGCTGTACTTCAGAATTGTCACAAATGACATAAAAAATAAGGAATGACAGTAATATAATTTTTCCCCAGGTATCAAGAAATCGTGACTTTGGTCATCTTCATTATAATGGCCTTGCTATGGTTCAGCAGGGATCCTGGGTTTATTCCTGGTTGGTCTCAACTTTTTTCAGAGTAAGCATTTTGTATGATGTTTGTGAGCCCTTTGTGCTTTCTCTCCTAATCACTTTCTGTAACTCTGAAAAAAAATATGCACAAGAATATTTTCGTCATTTCTTTGAGCATATGTTTTTATTTCTCATCTTTTCAAGACAAAAAAAAAATGAGAATTACTGTAAGCTAAGACCACAGAAAGCTAGGCATAGGATACTGTAACTAAAAACTAGGTCCCATTAGATTCTGCTAGGGCCAGCCTGACCACATTGGAAACCAAAGCCAGCTGAAGTTTTATGGTGATGAGGAATGCAGACGTTGGAGCCACACTGCTTGGGTTCCACTCTTGGCTCTTGTGGTTACTGTAGACAAGTCAGTGAACTCTTCCTTCCTTGATCTGAAATAGGCACTAATAGTAGAGCTGACAGCAGCATAGAATCGTGCTATCCTTTACCTAGAAACGTGATGCATACACATTTATTAGGTGAAATAAATTCGCATGATGCCCCTTAATAGTCTGACCCATCTCTGATCATATTCTCTGATTTTTACCATTTCCTACTTACATGGAACATTATTTTGGGGGTCCAATATTTTTTCTCTTCTTTTATATATATTTTTTCAATAGTTCACTACAAAATCAGCATAGCTTCCACTTCATGGACAAAGAAAGCCTCAATTAATAATGATGACTTTAAAGCAAATGCTGAAGGCCAGAGTTAATTTTACCTGTTAGAGTTGTGTATACCAGCAGCTGCTGCTGAGCCATATGAAATGAGGAGGAAGATCATGGCACCCTTTTCTAAATTAAGGACCATTCTACATGTCAATATAATTTGTTTTTGAGATTTGTGTTCCCAATCATCTTTCACTGATGGGATCTAATGCCTAAATCCTGATTTTTGTTTTGTTTTGTTTTGTTTTGTTTTGTTTTGTTTTGTTTTGTTTTGTTTCTTTTGAGGTAGGATTTTACTCTCAGGCTGACCTGTAATTCACTATGTAGTCTCAGGGTGGCCTTGAACTCATGGTGATCCTCCTACCTCTGCCTCCCAAGTGCTGGGATTAAAGGAATGTATCACCACATTCTGCTCTAAATCTGGTTTTTTTAACTTGGGTTTCTTGTTTTAGCCAGAATCTACATAATTTGGGGGCAGAAATGTTTTTTAAAAAGCTGTTTAATTCATATGCATACTGGCCACATACAGAAATTCTTCCTTCCTTCAAGTAGAACTTTCTGGTTTTATAGACATTGTCACTATTGTTTTTACACATGCAAAGAAGCAGCTTCTTGTGGTCCAGCAATGCAGTAAGGCAGCATGTTCTAAAAGATCAGCCTCAGCCTTTAGTTTCCTTCAGGCATAAAGCATTCCATTTTGAGAGTTTTAAACAACAACAAAAAAAAATCATCTATTTATTCAAAACAAGCCATTGTTTAACAATACACAAATATTTTGTTTTGTTTTTTTTCTAGTAGAATCTAAACCAAAACAAAAAGAAAAGCATCTTCCCACCTCCCTTTAAAATCTGTCTCCGTAAACACGACTGTGTGAAGAACTAAATGGAATCAGACAATGGCTAATAAAAAATCAAGCAACTATCCAAATACGAAATTCAAAACAATCAGCATTGAATATTTATTCTTTCTGGAAGGATAATGTAATTCAGGAGATGCTTTGTTTGTAGCAGGAAATCGGCATATTTGTTATGGCAGGTGTGACTGTCCTGTAGGATTATGAGAGAAAGCAGTAGACAGGGAACAATAGTCTAAGAGGGGCTGGGTCTTCAAAATGTAAACTAAATGGATGAACCCAAAGCAAATAAAATTTGTGTAGGTTTAATGTCTCATAGTACTGAGATCTTGATTCATAATGAAATAATACTCAAAGCCATAATGAAACTGTACTAGCTTATGAACTGTTTTTCAACATTTATGCCTTGATTATTGAAAGCATATAATCTATAAATATATATATATATGATGTACAGGTTGTAAGCCGTTAGAATTTCCAAAGCTAGAATGATATAGAGAGATTTATGGCTACCACCTAATGTTTTCATTCCATCTGTTTTAATCTGGATTGAGTTCAATGTGTCTTTCCATATAAAACAAAATCCAGTTACATGATGTCTGGCCCAGTTTGGCAAAATCTCAGCCAAAAAATAATAATAATAACTAAAATAAAATAACAAGGAAACAATGCAGTTATACCAGTCAAGTTTGTGGAATGATTTATACTGTGGTAGGTTTTTAGTCAGCAATTAAAAGAAGTCTCTCTTTAAAGAAGATATACTGCTTTAAAAACTGTTAGATTGAGAAGTATAATTTATTTCCCTGAATGTTTGGATTTGTTCAAATGAGTTTCAAAAGTAGAGACACTTGTATTGAAAATAAGTATTACTGAGTTATATGATGGGAAAGTCTGACTTAGGGTGAACATATTTTTCAGACTACAAAAATGTACTTAGTTGATATTGCTGACTTCTAAAGCCATATTCTAATTATTCATGCTGCACTTATTTGTATCCAATCTCCAGGTGCTTCTTAACTGCTGAGGCTTCTGGGAACCTGTCTTTATGCTGGAATGATCTGGCAGTTCTTAGTCCCCATCTGTTCCTGAATCATTCTTAATTTGTACAGTGATCATTTATGAGCATCTCAGAAGCCATTTCAATAATTAATAATCTTGACTAAGTTTCATAGAGTCCAAAGCATTACCTGAGTTGGGTTTATGCGCATGATATGGCAAGGACTTATAACTGCAGAAGCAGCTGTTTAATCTTAGAAAACAAACCAATCTGTTTCCACAGTTGACAGAAGACTTTGAGGTCACTCTGGCAACATTGTCTTGATATAATTCAATAGGAGGATGTTATAAATCAATTAATTACAGTGTTCAACCTCAATCCTCTGACAGAATAATTAAAAGCAATACTTCAAAGAGGAAATTGGTTAACAAATCTGAAAGTTTGCCTGAAATAAAAAATTGTCCTGTTGGCCTACAACAATATCTGTATATGCAACACTGAAAACAGAGAAAGATATTAGGATAAAGGAATGTGGTTTAATTGGTTCTGGTAAAATATGTCATTTAGTTAGAAATCCATAGAGCAGATTGTCCAGAGTAAATAACTTATACTCTGCCACCACTATTACTTAATGACTATTAATATAATTAATTGATATCTGAGCTCACATATATGCTTAGTGCCATTTTTAATATATACATCTGTTGTTTTCTTGCAGATACCCTGGTTTTGTAACAGATTCAACTGTTGCCTTGATTACGGGACTCCTTTTCTTTTTAATCCCAGCTAAAATATTGACTAAAACTACATCTACAGGAGAAATTGGTTAAGTATCATGTATAACACTGATTGAATTTGAAAGAAGAATAAAACAATAATAAACAAAATTTCCTCTTTTACAGTTAATACTTAGAACAGAAAAAACAAACCAGTCATGCTGACACAAACCCTGGCTTAGCACACCCCACTGACACTCTGCATCACACATATCCCACCAACATATGTCTTCACCCAAAGAAGGATTTTGCAGAACGAGATTTCTTTACCCATCACTGTGAGGGCTCCTCTAGGAATGATATGAGTTGACTAGGGAGCATTCCACCTCGCCTGCCTAAGTCATAATATTACCTCCTAAGGACACAAGACCTCAGGCATCATTGGTTCTTGTTGAGCCCTTGGTAATAATTTCTAAAGATAAGAAAGGGTGAATTGCATTGGAAAGAGCTTGTGTGGCCTCATAGCAGTCCTAGAGGAAAAGCAAGCCAGCCCCACATAGCTGTGACATAGGTCACAGTTCAACATTTCAAGCGTTCTATGTACTTACACGACAGGGAGAGAGAAGCGTGCACAACTGTCTGAGCACATGCTCTCCCCAAAACACCTCTTACATAGGATCCATTCATATCTGGGCTTTATGCTAACAGCATGTTTGCAGGAGTTCCTTCCAATGTTATCTGCATGAGACCAATGGTTCATAGTCACTTCAAACAGACTAATAGTTTGCTTAAATGGGAGTTGTGTGCCGTTGGGTTGGAGCACCTGACCTGTGACAGGAGATTTTCAAGGCATGCTATAAGTGAGCAGTATCGTATAACAATGAACACTTTTTGTTTTTCACTTGTGTGTGACTGAGATTCTGTTAGCACTGATTCCTATCAGATCCTCAACACTATAGTGATTGTACTCAAAGCCCTAGTGTCCAGCAGTGGCCAGTAATGAGGAATCAGCTTTAACTTCCCTAGTTCCTGCACCTGAATTTCCTCCTTCAGAAAGTGCCACAGCTCTACCCAGTGCTCTTGATATTCATCTCTCAACACATTTTCTCCCTCATAAACTCATGCACACATTGTGTTAAAATGACAGAGATGGCCTAATGTTGATTTATTAAATTTGAAGTGATACATTTCAAAGATGTTTGCCTTTTGATATTCTTGTGGTCTTAATCCAAGTAATCTTGGTAGCAAAATTTCAGTCATCAGCTAAAGGTTTGCTTTGGATTTAGAGAAAAAGCAGATTTTAAAAAGGCTTAATTATAACTTCATAATCTCATTAAATAGGATTTCACTTATACCCAAGAGCTAAATGAAGATAAGGTGATTTCAAATGGGCTTACTTAGCAACCAGAAATCTTGATAATTGAGAGAAATCTTGATAATGCTTCATGAGCATTCTCGAGAGCGGCAATTTCATGTTTGTATCTGAACTCTGAATAACTTTTTTTTTTTACAAAAGTTTTATTTATTTATTTGGGAAAGACAGAGGGAGGGAGAGAAAGAATGAGTATGGGGTGCGAGGGTCTCTAGCTACTGTGAACAAACTCCAAACTTTGTGCATCTGGCTTTATGTGGGTACTGGGCATTCGAACACAGGCTATTAGTCTTTGCAAGCAAAGGCTTAAAACCACTGAGCCTTTTCTCCAGCCCCCGGATTATCTTTAAACTAGAATACTGTTTTCCCTTATAATTTCAAAAATCATGACATATTTAAATTAACATTAGTAAATAATAATTAAATTTTCCACTAATGCTGTTGTTGAATTGAAAGTATATATTAGCATTTTACACAAGGTAAGTATAGTGCAATACACTGTATTCCTCACAATAGAAGTAGCAGAATGAGAGATGAATTAATTAATGAATGTATCACATTACCAATGACGATACTATAATTATTTAAATATGTTTCAAAATAGTATCCTAAGAAATTTTACAAGTTATAGAATATTTTCATCATTATTATATTCCGCTTAAGCTCAGTAGGACCTCAAAATTATTTTTTTCATCTCCTTTTAAAAAATAGGATATGAATATTTTAAACTTCTAGCAAAATATTTTGGATTGTGATAAAAACATCATGATGTCATGTTGTCACATTTTAAGCAATATTTACCTGTTGGGCTTTTGTTTTCCAGTTGCTTTTGATTATTCTCCACTGATTACTTGGAAAGAATTCCAGTCCTTCATGCCCTGGGATATAGCCATTCTTGTTGGTGGAGGTTTTGCCCTGGCAGATGGCTGTCAGGTAATACTCAGTGCGCACTGCTTAGTGATGGTTTATCCTGTTGTACATAACAATGCAGAGACAGTTAAACTTTGGCTTTGTCCACCTTTATCCTATCATGTTGATGGTAGAGATTTTAATAGCTATGCAATGAGTATACCACACAGATGAGGTGATGATTTTTCATGTTCTTTAAAATTTTTATTGACAATCTCCAAACACGTAGACAATAAACCAGGCTGAATGCATAAAAATAAATTTTATGGGGTTGCAGCATGCCAAAATAAATAATGCAAAAAGAATAAAATTCTTAATCCATGAAATAGTATTAGAAGTGTAGCTTCATAAGACAAAGGCTTATGAATCTTCAAGTTCATGGCTAATGGATCATGTCCTGTGTTTGTTCATTTGTACCTTTACCTTGTCATAAGGAATTTGAGTGTCTTGGGTTTCAGTGTACCATGATTCTAATATTAGTTAAAAAAAAGGAAAATAAAAAAATAATATTAACATTAATGCATTAAATAAATGTCTAGTGAATGAAGTGCAAGCAAATTTAATATAAGTATATCTACTATGGCCATTTTAGGAGAAAGTAAAAACTCCATGAGGCAGACAATTGGCTACTTTGACATGTCATCCGGTTGATATAAAGCAGCCATCCTGGGAGGCTCGTGTCCCTTGTCATTTCCCTAGTCATTATAGGTTTGCTAGAAGAAAATTATCTTCTCTAAAAATCCCATCAAATGTCTTACTCTTATTCTAATGAAACACAACTCATTTCTGGATTTCATAGTTTTTTTTTTTTTTTTGAAGTACTAAAAGCTTATAGCTATTCCATTTCCTTACCAATTATCAAATCCAGCGAATGGTAAGAAAGGTGTTATGTCATTTCCTTTGTCCTCTAAGAAGTTAAACCTTTCAGAATTCTCAAGGCAAGTCACTATCTCTTCTCTCATCTTGATAACCTGTTGGCAAACTGTTCTTTAATTCTAACTTTATTGCCAGTTTTCTGCATAGTATTTACATACTGAGCTTTAGCAAGAGGATTTAGTAATAGCTGTAAGCCTTGGAAATTGTTTCAATTCTGGAAGCCTTCTACAAAACTATTTTAGGTTTAGATTTGGCTTGCCTCACAGCCCATCCAAACAGAAATGGTAGAAATAGAAGACAATAACAATTTTCTTCTCTGTTATTTTAACAGTAATGAGAGCTGAATTATCAGAATAAGTAACTTCCATTTCTATAACTGCTGATGTGAAGTGTGAGGAAATCAGAAAGTCTGGCACTGATACAAATTTTGCTCATCTCTCCTCCTCAGAGAATCTGTCTAGACTGGACCCTAGACACTCACAGTGGCTTTGAAAGCATTGACCAGACCTTAGAACAGCAAAATCTGAGGAAATGAAAAGGTGTGGATTGAGTCTGGTGCACTTGGCTCTCTCAGTGGAAGAGTTAGGAAAATCCTGGAGAGATGTCTAATTGGTCATAAAAGTCATGATAATTATAATCAACATTCTGTAAGAATACCCAGAAAATCCTACCTCTAAATGGCCACATTTAGGTCAAGAGCTTTAAAAAAATATGTTGGTGAGAATATGCCTTTGGAAACTGGCTTTAAAAATATTTGGAGATAATTGGGTAAAAATTTTGTACCACATTATAATTTGTCTGGCAAATATTCCAAATCAGATTAATGCAGAAAAGTGATTATCAGTTACATATCATTTACTTCCTGTTGTTAATGTTCTCTTTAATGCCCCAGATTGGGTTTAACTTGGTTATGTCTCATAAGACAGTAGACACTGTTCAATTCTTACCAATAATTACTTCTCCTTTTTTCAACACAGTCTACCCAAGTTATTTACTAAGATAAAAATGCAGAATTAAACACTTTTCTCAACCACTAAACTTACTAGAGAAGAACAAAACAGATGTCAAATCTACAAAGATTAAAAAAAAAACCCTATATCACATAGTCAATAGTGATAAAGGATGTTGAAAACTTTAGAAATAGAAGACAAGCAAAAACTGTGAAAGATGAAATGTGTAATCCAGAAAAGTGGAAGAATAAATAAGAAATAAGGTGATATATCCATAAGATTCTACAAAGGATCATGAACTGGAATCAGAGATGATATTATAAGTACTATGAAAGCCAGAACTGAATATTATGGATTATTTAAAAAGTGGACAAGGGGCTTTGATCCACTCAAAGACTGTCTCCTGTTCTGAGCAGCAGGGAAGTGGTTCCTTCTCCTTCCTGGTAGAAAATTGAAGTTTATAAGAAAACTGAACTTATGAGTTATTGGTTCATGGCTCAACCTCTAGCAATAACGTCTTCCCTTCAATTAGACTTGCCTGACATGAAGAGCTTTCAATCATTACACTATGGTATCTCATGAAAAATGAATAGGTAGTCAAGAATTACCAAAGAACTGGAAAAGTCTCACATATGATAACCAAAGGCAGAAAGATAAAATAAAAGCAACACAAAACCAAAAGAAAAAAACAGAAAAAAGAAAAGAAAATTCATGAAGCAAAAGAAAATTTAAAATTCACTGATGCTTCAAAAATTATTTTAGAAATATTAAATTATTAAAGGAATGAAAATATTAAATACATACATGAAACTAAACAATGTCATTTTAAAACATAAATAGGCATAGAAGAGTCAATGAAGATTATAAATATGCTAGCATAATTAAAAAATAAGTAGCAATCATAAAAGGTGAAGTTTGAGCATATCCCAGAAATAAAACAAAAACATAAAGGAAATAAATATTTTAAAAAAGAGTTGAGGGGCTGGAGAGATGTCTTAGCAGCTAAGGCATTTGCCTGCAAAGCCAGAGGATTTTGATTCAACTCTCCAGGACCCATGTAAACCATATGCACAAGGGAGCACATGTATCTGGAGTTTGTTTGCAGTGGCTGGAGGCCCTAGTGTGCCCATTCCCCCCCCCTTTCTCTCTCTGTCTCTTTCTCTCTCTCAAATATATATATATATATATATATATATATGATTTTAAAAAGAGTTGAGAAAACCAGAATATTAATCAAAACATGTCTAAAAATCTGTTCAGAAAAAAATATTAAATAGAAAGGAAGGACATGACTTTAAAATAATATGAATATTTGTTAGAAACAAAGTCTGTGAGATTCTACCAAGAGAGCTCAGTGCCAACACAGGTCATGTAGAATTGCTGAGCCTTGGCATGTGATAGGGACACAATGGCCTCCACATGGTGCAATTCTTTCTACCTTAATCGGACTTATATATTCTAGGATGAACGTGTATCCTTGTACCTCATAAAGTAGTCTTTATCCTTCTAAAAGCTGAAGATAATAATAGTAGTAGCATTCGTAGCAGCAGCAGTTGTAAATACAAATGATAATTGGTACCCCCATCTTTAACGTTTGTACTACCTGTTGATCTAAAAGTTAAAATGTTATTGTAGCAAAATAGTGTGACAAGAAAATAAAAAGTTTTGTTTTTAGACAGACACATAGAAACACCTCCTAAATCTCCTCCTCCATCTTCCAGTTCTCAGGAAGCTATCAAGAGAGGTCCCCCCAAGTCAGTGGGGTGAAGGGTTACCACAAAGAGAGATAGGAGTTCAGAACCACAAAGAGGGTCCCCAGAGCAACAATCGTTGAGTGAGTGGATTTAACAACAATTTAGTTCATATGGAGCAGAAGGAGTGAATATCTCAGGAAAGACCTTCATTTCCTTGAAGGAACCCAAATGAAAAACCCAATCACTTGGAGTGTTTGTTGATTTGTTTGCAAGGGCTTCAGTTGTTTTGGAGAGTGTGATGAGTGAGTGACAGATATTTAGAAAGCTAAACAAATAAGAGTGCAGCAATTATTTCTTGGGACAACAAAGAAGAAAAGTAAATACAAGCATAGAATGCTAAGTGGCTTTGCCATGAATAATATTTATATGATCATAGTCATAAACATTAAATATTTATTTAACTAAAAGTGTTGGTAATGGGTATGGGGTAATCATGGGATAGGAGATACATGTATGGTTGATGGTGTAAGAAAACTAAGTCCTGATATAACATATTAGAAAGTCAATAAATAATGTATCAATTTGAGAATTTAGCAAAAAAGCATAATTGTAAAATTATACTGAAAGATAATTATACTAATATATAAATATAATTTTATATAGTTAATGTGAGTAAATTATTCCCTGGAGGCAATATAATGAAGGAGTTAGGAGATGCACCAGAAGGGCTATTCTTTTCTTAAAGTGCTATATAGTCCTAAATGACTTAAGACATCCACATATGATAATCATATAAAATTAAAGTTCAGTCTTCCTAAAGCACGTTGATATTGTTGAGATTGATGGGTGTAGTTCTTCTACATCAAGGCCACCCAGATTGAGCAAACCACGAAATATGGGAAATCATATTTCAGAAACTAAGAATAAGTTATGATTTTATGTGTTTAAACAGTGACTGATAAGTGAATGATGAGTGTCAAAAATCTGTTTTGTAGGTATCAGGACTGTCAGGCTGGATAGGAAATAAATTATCTCCCTTAGGTTCCCTGCCATTGTGGCTCCTAGTCCTGATCTCCTCTTTGATTGTCACGTCTCTGACAGAGGTAGCCAGCAACCCAGCCACCATCACCATACTTTTCCCTATACTGTCTCCATTGGTGAGTATCCCTTCTATCCCATTTAAGCTCTCTTCATGCAAAGAGTAGTGTTTTCTGGACACTGGACTAGTAATTCTCATTGTGTGGTATAGGATTTCTTTTGGTCTGTCTACATGGGCCTTCTATAAGCAATTTATATGGCCTTTTTTGTGTTAATACTTTTGTAAGTGACCCTGATTCAAGAGAACTACTTTTCATGTTCACACAACATAACCCTCAGTACATACCTTCTCTTTGATCACGCTTTTTTCTTTTTTGATAATAAGTGAAAAGGTAGGTTTCAGCTGCAAGATGGGACTCAGCATTTCATGAAAGCCTTAGTACCTACCTCTTGGACACTGTCGCTTCCCCCTTGAGACCTTTGTCCCTGAATTTCTGAGAATTGCTTCCTGAAGAGCTGAGCAGATGGGTGAGAAAGTAGGGTTGACCTTGAAACTGCAGTGTCTTGGGCATAGTTCTCTACTGCACAGGGAAGAATAAGTCAGCAATAGGCTTGCTAAGAGGGGGAAACTCTTCCCTCTCCCCATCTAACTGGCAGTTCTAAGAAACAGATTTAAGTCATATATTTCTTGACATGGATGAATTAGTTGGTGAGAACAAAGCATTTTAAGAAAAATGATTCTGCAGCTGCTGCTTTAAATTAGAAAAGAAACTGTGGACTGTTTGTAGTCAAGCAATCATTGGTAAAATCATTGGTAAAATATCATTTGGATCTGCTTTTTCTTCTTTTATTTGTTGCAATGATGCAGCTAGAAAATTATGTGATGAATTTTAATACAGTAGCAAGGTGTCTTCTGTAATGATCTCTGTGCAGTTCTTAAATTTGTCATAGAAGCAGTACAGTGAGTGATACATATTCAGAAGCTTAGAGAACAGGAACCTGACACTTTCACTGTTCTCACCTGTTCTTCAGAAGCATACTTGGCCAGGGTCCTTTGGGCCTCACTGCTCTTATCTGTTATTTGGGGCTATAATAGCCATTTTGTAACATTGTGAAAAATTAAATATACACATACAAACAAAGATATTTTATCTAGTCTACTATATTATATATAAATATATGTATATTTTAAATAGCATAGTACCACACTATATAATGAATAGGTGTTTGGCGTTTTGTTGTTGTTTTGTTTTGTTTTGTTTTGTTAGTTTTTCAAGGTAGGGTTTCACTCTAGTCCAGGCTGACCTGAAACTTACTATGTAGTCTCAGGGTGGCCTCGAACTCACTGTGATCCTCCTACCTGTGCCTCCCAAGTGCTGGGATTAAAGGCATGCGCCACCACTCCCTGTCTGGTGCTGTTTTATTTAGTTTCTAGAATAAATGACATTTTTTTCTAAATTAACTGCACTATAAGGATTATATAGCCAACAATAGCCATGCAAATAAGAACAATAAGGACACACTTTCTTAAAAAATACTGTTGAGTTTATAAATTCATTTATATATATAATTTTATGTCATTAGGTTTCAACATTATTCTAAAAAAATGTAATAAATTTGTTCACTTGTATGTCTGATGCCCACCCTCGACATTTTACCTCACCTTCTTTTTATCTTCTATGACAGGCTGAAGCCATTCATGTGAACCCCCTTCATATTTTGTTGCCTTCCACCCTCTGTACTTCATTTGCATTCCTTCTACCTGTTGCAAATCCACCCAATGCTATTGTTTTTTCATATGGCCATCTGAAAGTCATTGACATGGTAAGTTTGTTGAGAAAAGACTATAATAGCCAGTATGTACTTCCCACCTTGTGATGTGCTGATAAACTCCATTCTGATACCCTAATCATCCACCAGGAAATGGAATTGGATCTCTATTTCTGAAGATGTTTATGAAGTGAATATGCCATTAGAATTTTTCCTCAAAAATAGAGGTAATGAAAGAGCAAGCATTGGTCTAAGAAAAGGTGCAGCATTGCTCAGTACAACAGCTTAAACTTCTGTCAAGATAAGAATACAACCTAACCAAAGTAAACAGAAGTACAGAGTTAATAAAATCTAGCAATCCAAACATGGTTTGCTATGTCAAGTATTTGTGCAACATTAGCTCTGATGAGAACACTGGGCTCAGTGCCTAAGAAAAAGTGCTTAATTTGAATACTGGCATAAATGAGAAAGAAAGAAAAATTCACATGATAGAAATAATTTTTCTAAGTATAAAAATAATGATAGTTAAGAACTGACTTGAGCATATTATAGTCCTAACTCAATCTCATCACCAACTTTCAAACCAAATACAAGAATGTAACCAAAGTAAATTTAATGAGCTTGCTATGAAAATGAAATTGTAAGTCCTAGCTCCTCTTTCCCACCCAGATTGCTGTCTCCAAATCTCTGCAACATTAAAATTCTTTAAATGTTTCTATATCACTCTGGCAAAAAGCATGTGTTTAATACAATATACATTATACATGTATTCTTAAAAAGAGGATTGTGAAATAAGTGAATGACTTGTGTGTATAAAGATGAGGACCTCTATAATCACCATTTCTTGATACCTACCTCCCTTGTTTTAGAAGTCCATGTATTAATACAAAGAATTCAAGACTGGGAAAATAAACAAAGGACCATATAGTTAATATTTCAGGCTATATACGTCATAGATAGTTATCTTTGCTATTGTATCATGAAAGCAGAGACAATACGTAAATAAATGTGCAACATTGTATTAAAAAACTGTAATAACAAAACAGATTAACAGGTTTGGTTAATTCTACTTTTGTAGAAAATGCAGTTTTGTTGTTGTATTGTTTTCTTTTGTTTTGCTTTGTTTTTCGAGGTAGGGTCTCACTCTAGCTCAGGCTGACCTGCAGTTCACTATGTAGTCTCACAGTGGCCTTGAACTCTCAGTGATCCTCCTATCTCTGCCTCCCAAGTGCTGGGATTAAAGGCGTGTGCCACGACGCCCAGCATGATGTACACTTTTTTGTTTTGTCTTGTTTTCTAGAATGCAGTTTTGATATTGTTTGATGTATACTATAATTTTTATATTATATATATAAATTATTAATATATATATATATAAATTATTAAAATATATATATAAATTATGAAATTAAGAAACTAAGAAACACTAAGAAAGATTAATAAAAGCAGTGTTAGGGAAATGAAAGAAAACTACAGGGTAAGTTAATACTGAGTGAACATGGAGAATGAAGATATATAGTGTTCTGAAACTTACCTATTGAAAAACAAGACTGAAGAAAACATAAATTGCAATTTGACATGTAAGGGCAGATTTTAAGGGACTTTGTCTCATTAGAATGACTCAGTTATGTTACCAAGAGAAATCTCTGAAACTAAACAGATGATACTGAGAGAAAAATTGTCTGTGGACATGAGGGGAGAAAATCCTCTGGTTTATGAATAACAATTTATACCAATCATAAGATGCATGCAAATGAGGGAGTATGTCTTATGCAACAGTGTTCTGATTCATCTGTAGGATTTCTCTCTCGGGGACTGACTAATGTTCTTTCTTGTTCAAGGTTAAAGCTGGACTTGGTGTAAACATTTTGGGTGTTGCTGTGGTGATGCTCGCCATATTCACCTGGATTGAACCCATGTTTGACCTCTCCACCTATCCTTCGTGGGCTCCTGAAATTGCTAATCAGACGATGCCTTGACAAGCAAAACATTTCTAATGATTTTATGGTGACTTTTGAAGATCACTAGGAATTCACTTTAAGATGTGACTGTGTATAACTGATACTCTTAAATTAGTCACATAGCCACTGCATTACAGAGAACACTCCAAACCTGTCCTTGTAACATGGAGTCCAGATTTCTTTTGAAATGCAACCAAAGAGTATCCACATGCCTTTAAGGAAAGGCCTAGATTAGGGATTTTGATCATGGATAATTTCTAATGACCTTCAAAGAAGTCAGGCCACTTGCTTCATCATATACTTGCAGTTCAGTCACATTTCCAACATCAAGTTATGATCTCAGAACCTTCCTATGAAAATAGATAGAGAAAACAAAATGTGCATGTTAATGAGGGACTTGGATACATCATCTATATAATCTTCTGTAAGGGAATTTGCTGAAAAACAAAAACATGGTAAGCTGGTGGGACAGAAAACAAATTTAATTTAAAGGCAATGTGTATTTACTCACTTAAAAAGGTCAATTGTATCATTATTAAGATATATACATATGTCTATAGACACACACATATATAGCATAAATATAATTCAAAGTAGTATTTATTCCAAAAGTATGGGTGAGTCCATTCAATGACCAAAAAGCTCATAAAAGGATTAATTTCTACTTACCCATACAAATACAATAATCTTTCATACTTTCATAACCCTTGTACTGAGAAATGTATTCTAAAGATTTTTAAAAATTTTTTTATTTATTCATTTATTAGAGAGAAAGAAAGAGGGGGAGAGAGAGAGAGAGAATGGGCACACCAGGGCCTCTAGCCACTGTAAACAAACTCCAGATGCACGTGCCACCATGTGCAACTGGCTTATGTGGGACCTGAGAATTGACAATGTATCCTTAAGTTTTCAAGGGAAGCACGTTAACTGCTAAGCCATCTCTCCAGCCTGAGAAATGTATTTTAGATAGTTATGGAGAAGCTATCTATGATCTTTACTGTTCACACAGTTTAGTTAGAAAAGATAAGCATCTAAATTATTATCAAACTTACGCAATGTACAACTTTGAATAGTTATTCTAGAGAAGCATAATATGTGATGAAAGGAGACAGAAATTTCAAGGAGTTATCATGGTCTATGGAAATTTAAAATAAGTCCCATAGTTCTGTTATTTCAAAATTGAAGTGAAATGCAATTATAATCAAAGATCTAAGAAAAACAAAACTAAACATTCATACAAAATCAAAAAAAGAGTAAGGCTTATTGGCATTCCAGAATTAGACTGGAAAATTTACAATCACAAACAAAATAAGGGCTGGAGAGATGGCTTAGCAGTAAAGGTGCTTCCCTGAAAAGAGTAAGGACTCAGTTTTGATTTCCCAGGACCCACATAAGCCAGATGCACAGGGTGCACACATATCTGGAGTTCATTTGTAGCAGCTGGAGGCCTTAGCATGCCCATTCTCTCTCATCTATATATCTGTCTCTTTCTATCTCAAATAAAATAGTTAAAATAATGAAAAAATAATGTGTACCATCAAGAAAAGATAAAGATGTTATATCATGAAATGTACATAGTAAAAATACAATGGATGACAAGGTAAAACAAAAATACCTTTATAATTTTTAATCTTCATAAACACCTTCCTAGATGTTAGCAATATGGTTTGGATATTTTCCTAATGAGATTATTTAATTTTTTTCCTTAAATTAACTTCAGATTTCTTAATCATCATTTCAAAGGAAAACTTTTTCATTTAAATTTTAATGTACAATACTGCTGCTTTGTGAAAATTATCTGTGTTCATATTATACATTAACTGCTTTCTGTATTATATGCTACACAAATACTTATGATCCCACATATTGATTACATTTCTAGGTATTCAGTTTATCACTGCTGAATGATAGTATATGATGGATGTATTTTCATCATGAAAAAATATTATAACTTTGCATATTATGAGCAGTAAGTTTTAGTCTCAAGGAAATGATATCAATATTTCAGCTTGAATAATTTTAATGCAAGCTGAGTATGAGGAAGGTGATATTTAGTCAAAATCTGTTTAATTCAGCCATGCAGTTCTCTTGCTATGTCTTTATGTCTTGTCGATGTATCACAACTGACTTACTCATTTCACATTTATCCCCTTCACATCAGAGTTCTCAGGCACTGCTAGTCTGAGGGTTGCACAGTGCCTTTGAAAGTTTCTAAAAGTCAGTCTTACACAGATGATCAAAAAAATCTTTGTCCTCCCACTCCATGGTAGACAGTGATTCTGCTATTATCCTTAACATTGCTTAAAGGTTAACTAGAAATCCTTGTCACTTTAAATTCCAGTATCTTACTTAAGAGCAGATCTTGTCTGGATAATTGTGCCAATTTCTCTAACTGCCTGTTCACTGTTAACTGGCAAATATGTGCCCTTCACTCAGTGTCTTGAGAATTCAGACTTCCTTTCTCTCTGATAATATTCTTGGTATCTTATTTCAACTTAGTATCTGCATCCATGTTGTTTGCTTTTCAACCTGGGAGATGGGGAAAAACACTTGTCAGCTGAAGCTACTTATTAACAAGACTGGAAACAATTCACAAAACTTATCATGCCACCCTGATTGCATCCCAACATGATTCCTGTATGTATTTCTCTATTTGTACCACAGATAAATATTTCATTATAACCTTTGTGATGATGGGTTTTTTTTTTGTCTAAAAATGTATTATTTCTTTGAGGACTATTACCTTTACTTGAATATGCAGATCTTACAAAATTAAATGTTCCCAGTCCTTTACTTGATAGAACTTGGCTTGTATTAGGAATGAAGAATAAAAATCAAGCAAGAGGACCTGGTTTTACTATTGGAACATAATCTTAAAAAGGAAAATAGTTAAATTTTTTACTCCAGGGCAGCTCTAGCCATCTTATTCCTAGATGAATTACTTCAATTCAGCAAAAAAAGCTAGATAACTTATGAAAAATGCAAATTTCTAAAACACAGGTAGCAATGGTTGCAGTAGCATGTATACAGAAATTAAAAGGAATTTCCAAATATGAGAACTTTCATTTGTCTGGAAACAAGACATAGGTATGTGGGGGGGTTGTTTTTCTTTGTGGGGAGGGTGTTATTCATTTGTTTGCATTTTTTTTTTTTTTTTTTTGCAGTAGTCAGCACTGAACCCAGATACTCAGGCATGCTAGTAGGCAGGCACTCTACCATTAAGACATATTCTCAGTACAAGACACAGGTATTAACAAATGAAGAAGGAGATGGAGAAGTAAAGTAGTAGTAGCAGCAGCAGCAGCAGTAATGAAGCATCATTTAAGCAAGAACTGAAGGCAATGACTGCTAGTCCCTAGTATCTTGAAGTTACCTCTTTTTTTTTTTTTTTTTTTTTTTTTTTTTTTTTTTTTTTTTGGTTTTGCGAGGTAGGGTCTCACTCTGGTCCAGGTTGACCTGGAATTCACTATGTAGTCTCAGGGTGGCCTCGAACTCTCGGCGATCCTCCTACCTCTGCCTCCCGAGTGCTGGGATTAAAGGCGTGCGCCACCACGCCCGGCTTGAAGTTCCCTCTTAATAAGAACAAGGGGTAGAGTTTAGTCGCAGATCTAAGACCTATTACATCTAGGGATAAAACAGAGGCTGTGTTAGTTACTTTGTTACTTTTTTTTTTTTTTTTTTTTTTTTTTGGTGTGACAAAATACTTAAAAAACTTGAGAAAAGCAACTGGGAGGAAGGGTTTATTTTGGCTCCCAGTTCAAAAATACAGTTCATAATGAACAGGAAGGTGTAGAGGCAGGGGGAGGGCCGCTGGTCTGCAGTGGGGAAGCAGAAAGCACTGTCTGCTCTGCACAGCTTTCTCCTTTCTGGTCAGTGCCAGACCCCAGCCACTGTGATGGGACCACCCACAGTTAGGGTGAGTAGTCACATCTCCGTTAATTCAACCTAGAACCTCCATCAGCGATAGACATGCCCATGGACTTATCTCTGAGGTGATTCCAGATGCTGTCAAGCTAACAATTTTAATCATCACATAGGCCAAGAGTTTGATCCCACAGGCCAATGCCCAAAAAGTGTGAGGTTAAAAAAAAAACTCACTAGCATGGAGGGAAGCATGGGTGGAGTTTCATGGTGTACCAACTGCAATGGATAGAAAGGGATAAAAATCTCACTTGAAAATTTGTAACTATACAGTTTTAATACCAACCTTAATAAAAACATATGCCAGGTTTGGTTGCATGGGTCTAATCCCAGCTACACAGGAGTCTAAGGCAGGAAGATAATAAATGAAAGCCTGCTTGGGTTACAGAGAAGGAAGGTAACTGCAAAATGATAACAGAAAGATAAGACACTCAGTAGCAAAATACTGTGAAAAGTGAAAAGTGACGGGAGAGATCTGAATGTATATCAAACAGAAATTTTAGAAATGAGAAGTATAATGACATTAAAAACTTAAAAGGTTAAGAAACACATAATATAAGCCACAATGTATGAACTTGAAGACAAATTTTCAAAAGTCAGTTAAAATATAGGATAGAGATATAAATGGGAACTTTGAGAGGAAGGTTAAGAAAAATCATATGCAAAGAAGAAGTATATGTTACTCAGAAGTGAGGGTAGATAGTTAAATGAAGGAGAGTAGAGAATAGTGATATACTCCTGAAACTCCCACCACTTGAGAGCCTGAAACAGTAAGATCACAAGTTCATGGCCAGCTTTGGCTAGAAAATAAGACTTTCCTCAAAAAACCAAAGGCTGAGGATGTAGTTTAGAGTCAGAATGCTTGCCTCGTATATACACAATCTTGGGTTTGGGACCTAACAACTCAATGACTAAGAGAGAAACAAAGTATTAAAATATTACTGAAAAATTTTCAGTATTAATAAAAAATAACCAAAAATTTTCAGGGTTCATAATGAATACAAAGTATATTTTAAAAAACATAAAACATAAGATAAATCTACTTAGTTAATGGTGAGTCATAGAACACCAAGGAAAAAGAAAAGATCATAATAAATAAAGGATGCATCAACTATTTTAGGAACTACAGTTGGAATGAGGTTTTCATTCAGCAGACAGTTCCATAGACCCATGAAAGCCTTCAAATCTGAATCAAAGAATTGTCAACACAGAATTATATATCCAGAGAATCAATTTTGAGAATAAAAAGAAAATAAATTTCAAACTAATGCAAACTGAATTTACCTCCCAAATTTTACTAAGGATTTTCTAATATATATATCAAAAAATAACCAAAAAGAAAAAAAAAAGTAACATAATAAAAAAGGGTGAGTGAACAAAGTGGTAAAGATGTAGGAAAAGGCCAGGAAACTAGAAATTAATAATGCATAAGTTCTAGCAACAATTAAATTAGTCTAAAATCATTGCCTTAATTAGAAGGGCAGAAATACTACTTTATTTTGGAAGGAGTAATTTATATTCCTGCACTTTTAAAAACCTTTTATTAATAATTTTTATACACGTACATATATATTTGGATTATAAACCTCACCTGTTATTTGACAATATATACTCTCATAGATTTTCATATAAATTTTAAAAATCTCCTATAGTAGTAGTAGGAACTCAGGATGATTGAAGAAAAAAATTTCCACAACAAAAGGGTTGAAGGACAAGAAAAAATATAATCAGAAAAATGAGGACAAAATACAAAAGAAAATTGAAAACTGCCAATTATCAAAGTAAATGTAGATAAGCTGACCATTACAATCAAAGATGAGCAGAGTAGATATATTTAAAAGCCAAGTGTAGGTTATTTACATGAGCTATACCTAAAACACAAATAAAAAGAGAATTTTGAAACACTTTCATTAGTATGCACATATGTTTGGTCTTTAATAAAAAGTAGAAACATGTATTTCAAAAAATTGATTTTATTTATTTGATTTTTATTTCTTTATTTATGTGTGTGTGTTGGTTTGCCAGGACTTCTTACCCCTGAAAATGAATGCCAGACTCATGTGCCACTTTTTAAAATACTTTATTTTTATTTATTTATTTATTTTTATAAAATTTTAATTATTATTTTATTTATTATTATTATTATTACTATTATTATTATTAAGATGTTTCATATGGACACAGCATGTGTTGCTATCCTCTTTTTCTTCACCCCTGCCCCCATTCCATTGGGGATGCTCTTCAATGAGGTTGCAGGTATTCCCAACGGGGTTGTAGTGTATGCATTGTGGGAGCAGTTGTCAGTTATTCTGGGGGGAGGGCATGTCTCTGGGCATGATGTCTCAACCTGTGGCTTTTACAATCTTTCCGCCCTCTCTTCCACAAAATTCCGAGTCGTGGTGGGTGAGTTTTACATCTACTTCAGTGATGAGCTTTTAGGAACCTCTGTATCTATGCTTTGGTAAGTGCTGAGTATCCTCAGGGTCTGTCTCCTTCATCCTAGCATTGATTATCAGGTTCATTTGAAAAATTAAATAAGTATTAGAGTTCATCTCATAAACAAAATATTAAATCTAAACAAGTTTTCCAGGAATTTAAAAAAATCTTTTGGAATAGAATATTAATTATTTATAAGTTTGTTTCAGAGAACAGGGGTGGGAGACCTTTCAGTCCCTAATTAGTTTAAGTAGCCTTACTAGCAGAAGCAGTTAAGTATTGTATTATGAAGAAGAATTAGACTTCTGGTCAAGATGGCATCCGCCTAACATCACCTCACCTTAGGGGGAAGGAAAGGCAAGACCCTTAAGGTTTAAGGGTTTTTTTTAGGGGTTGCTGATTCTAGTAGGCTCCCAGTGGGAGGGTATGGAGGAGCAAAATAAGGAATCTACTAATTCCCAAGCTCTAGGGTAGCCCACCAGTTCCCCAATTCCCACAAGCATCAGTCCTAGCTGCGGGTCCCAGCAGAAGTGCCTCCTCCACTAACCACAGACCAAGTGGACCCAACTAGCTAGCTAAGACCTCTGCCTCAAGCTTTCCCACCATCTCACAGAGCTCCACTGGCTTGATCGCTGCTCCCAGCCTTTCTGAGCCCAGTGCATGACCCTGGTCCCACCCCCAGACCCACCCCTGTGTGTACACGCTGACGCTAACTCCTCCCACCCATGAACAGGGATCAAGGCCAGCAGGCCAGTGTCCCCTCCCTAGACTTTCTGAGCCCCATGCTTGTCAGCTGGTCCCACTTCCCGTCCTACCCCCAGCAGGGACCCAGGCCAGCAGGCCAGTCTCACTGCCCTAGCCTTTCTGGGCCCCATGAGTGACCACTGGTACCACCCCAGTCTCACCCCAAGTAGGGACCCAGGCAAGCAGGCCAGTGTTCCTGCCCTAGCCCTTCTGGGCCCCACATGCGTGATCACCAGTACCTGCTGGCAACTCCTCCCACTCATGAACAGGGACCCAGGCCAACAGGCCAGTGTCCCTGCCCTAGCCATTCTTAGCCCTGTGCATGGGTGGGTGGGTGGGCACCCACCAGTACCACCACCACCACCACCACCTCCTCCCACCCACTAACAGGGATCCAGGCCAGCAGGCCAGTATCCCCACCCTAGATTTTCTGAGCCCTGTGCAGAACCACCGGTTCCACTCCATGGACCTGCCCTTGAGCAGGGACCCAGGCCAGTGTCCCCACCCTAGACTTTCTGAGCCTCTTGAGCAACCCCAGTCCCACTCCCTGATCCTGCCACTGATCAGGGATCCAGGCCAGCAGGTCAGTCTCACTGCCCTCACCTTTCTGAGCCCCAAGCACACCCAGTCCTGACCCTGACCAGGGACCCAGGCCAGCAAGCCAGTGTCTCCTCCCTAGTTTTTCTGAGCCCCATACGTGTGATTGGTACCTGCCACTGACTCCTCCCATCCATGAACAGGGACCCAGGCCAGCAGGCCAGTATCAGTGCTCTAGTCTGTCTGAACCCCATGCCTGGGATGGCTGGTCAGCCACCGACTCCTCCCACCCACTAACAGGGACCCACACCAGCAGACCACTGTCCCCACCCTAGCCTTTCTGAGCCCCACATACACTCACAGCAGAACCTTCCCATCCCCAAATAAGGACCAATGCACCCAGCCCAGCCTCTCTGAAATCCTTAGAAAATAGCCCTCACACTCACTGCTGCCCCTCCACCCCAGGCCAGCAGGCTAGCATCCCACACCCTAGGCTTTTTGTACCATTGTGATGGGCAGACCACAGCAATAAAGGCATAGCATGAACAATCAGATGCAAGTAAATCCAGCTAGATTGTCCAGTCTCACAATGGATGTTTCTAATCAAAACATAGAAGAGAAAATAAGATCAAACCCCAAAATGAAGAAATGAGCTATGCAACCCTGGCTAATCAAATAGATAGCTCCTCAGGGTGAAAGGGTGGAATATGATATTCCAAGCAAATGGAAGCAAGAAACAAGCAGGTGTAACAATACTTATATCAGATAAAACAGACTTAAGCCAAAAGTAATCAGAAAAGATACAGAAGGCCACTTCTTACTCATCAAGTGAACAATCCAACAAGAGGATATCACTATCATCAATCTTTATGCCCCAAACACAGGTGCACCATAATTCATAAAACAAAATCTACTTGACAACAAAACAGAAATAACACCCAATACCATCATATTTGGGGATTTCAATACTCCACTATTGGCAATAGACAGATCATCCAAACAGAAAATTAACAGGGAAGTAGGAGAGCTCAGCAACACCATAGATCAATTGGACCTGACAGACATCTATAGAGCATTCTACCCAAATTCCACAGATTACACATTCTTCTCAGCAGCACATGGAATCTTCTCTAAAATAGATCATATACTGGGTCATAAAGCCTGCCTCCATATATTTACAAGATCGACATAATTTTCTGCATGATATCAGATCACAATGCTGTATTGCTAGAAATCAACAACAAAAGTTGCACTAGGAACCCAAACAGCTCCTGGAAACTGAAAAACACACTCTTAAACAATAAATGGGTAGTGGACAAAATAAAAAATGAAATTGCAAAATTTCTAGAAATGAATGACAATGAGAACACATCATACCTAAACTTATGGACACAACAAAGGCGGTCCTCAGGGGAAAATTCACTGAACTAAATGCTTTCATAACAAAGACAGAAAGATCCCAATTCAATAACCCAACCATACACCTAAAGGCATTAGAAAAACAAGGGTATCCAACTGAAAAAGCTCCAGACAGAAATAAATAATTAAAATTAGAGCAGAAATTAATGAATTGGAAACTAAAAAGACAATTAAGAGAATTGATCAAAGAGCTGATTCTTTGGCAAAATAAACAACATTGATAAACCAATGGCCAATTTGATAAAGCAGAAAAAAAGAGACAACTCAAATTAACAAAATTAGAAATGAAAAAGGAGAGATCACAACAGACATAATTTAAATTGGGAGAATCATCAGGACTTATTTAAAAGACCTCTACTCCACAAAACTGGATAATATGGAGAAAATGGATGAATTCCTGGACACATACCACCTACCAAAGCTAACCTCAGAGCAGATTAATCTCCTAAACCTATCACAACCATTGAGATGGAAAGGGTAATCAAAAACCTCCCTTAAAAAAAAAAAAAAAAAAAAGAGTCCAGGACCAGATGGTTTCTCAGCTGAATTCTATCAAACCTTCATGGAAGAACTGAAACCATTTTTTCTCAAATTGTGCCACACAATCAGAGAACAGGGAAAGCTCCCCAACTCCTTCTAGGAAGCTAGTATCACACTAATACCAAAACCAGGCAGAGATGGCACAAGAAAAGAAAACTACAGGCCTATTTCCCTGATGAACTTAGATGCAAAGATCCTGAACAAAATCCTTGCAAAATGAATTCAACAGCACATCAAAACATTATCCACCTGGATGAAGTAGGCTTCATCCCAGGAATGCAGGGATGGTTCAACATAAGGAAATCTGTCAGTGTAATAAACCACATACATAAGATTAAACACAAAAACCACGTGGCCATTTTGATAGATGCAGAAAATGCCTTTGAAAAAATACAACATCATTTCATGATCAAAACACTGAAGAGACTAGACATGGACAGTCTATATCTCAAAATAATAAAGGATATATATATAAAGATCCTAAAGCCCAAATAATACCTAATGGGGAGAGACTGAAGGAATTCCCATTGAGATCAGGAGCAAGACAGAGGTGTCCACTCCCACTTCTGCTCTTCAATATAGTACTAGAAGTACTAGCTCAAGCAATAAGACAGGAGAAAGAAAAAAAGGGATACAAATTGGAAAGGAAGAAGTTAAGTTAGCCCTATTTACAGATGACATGATTCTATACATAAGTGATCTGAGAACCTCCATCTCAAAACTCTTAAAAGTGATTAACTCCTTCAGTAAAGTAGCAGGATACAAAGTCAATGCACAAAAATCAGTAGCCTTTCTATATGTAAAAGACAAAGATACAGAGAAAGAAGTAAGCAACATTGTCGCATTCTCAATAGCATAAAAATAAGACAAAATAAAATACCTTGGCATAACCAAGGTTAATAACCAATTAACCAACAAAGTGAAAGACCTTTACAATGAAAACATAAAAACACTCAAGAATGGGCTGGAGAGATGGCTTAGCAGTTAAGGTGCCTGCCTGCTAAGCCTAAGAACACCAGTTTCAATCTCCAGGTCCCATGTTTAGGCAGATGCAAAGTGACGCAAGGGCGCAATGCTGCACTTGCCCACAAGGGGGTACACACATTTGGAGTTCGTTCACAGAGGCTGAGAGGCTGCTGGCATGCCCATCTCTGTCCTCCTCTCCCTCCAAAAAAAAAAAAAAACTCAAGAAAGAAATTGAGGAGGACTTGAGAAAATGGAAAGACCTCTCATGCTCCAGGATAGGCAGAATTAACATTGTGAAAATGGCAATCTTACCAAAAGCAATATACAGAATTAATGCAATACCATAAAAATACCAACATATTTCTCCACAGAGATAGAAAATTCATATGGAATGGCAAAAGGCCTCAGATACCCAAGCATATCCTCAGCAAAAGAAATAACTCTGGAAGCATCACTTTACTTGATCTTAAGCTATACTACAAATCCATAGTAATAAAAACAACACGGTACAGGCATAAAAACAGGATTATAGACCAATGGAACAGAATAGAGGACACAGACTTTGGATCAAATAACTACAGCTACTTGATATTTGACAACGGCCCTAACAATGTAGACTGGGAAAACGACAGCATTTTTAAAAAATGGTGCTGGATAAACTGGATAAACATATGCAGGAAAATGAAACTTGATCCACACATCTTGTCATGCACTAAAATCAAGTCCAAATGGATCAAAGACCTCAATGGAAATGCTGCTACTACTGGAAGAAAAAGTAGGAGGAATTTTCCATGATATAGTAGAAGGAAAAGACTTCCTGAACAAAACCCCAGTAGCTCAGGAAATTAAACAATCACTCAACCATTAGGATCTCATGAAGCTGAAAAGCTTTTTCACTGACAAACATACAATAAGTGGAGCCAATAGATTACCCGCAGAATGGGAGAAAATTTTTGCCGGATACACATCAGACAGAGGCCTAATTTCTAAAATCTACAAAGAATTAAAAAACCTAAACAATAAAAAGTCAAATAAACCACTCCAAAAATAGGGCAAGGAACTGCACAGGGAGTTCTCGGAGGAAGAAATACAAATGCCAGATGCAAAGTGACGCAAGGGCACAATGCTACACTTGCCCACAAGGGGGAGCACACTTCTGGAGTTTGTTCACAGCAGCTGAGAGGCTGCTGGCACACCCATTCTCTATCTATCTCCCTCTCTCTCTCTCTCCCCACCAAAAAAAAAACTTGAATCCATCATTAGATGAATGGATAACTAAGATGTGGTATATCTACACAATGAAATTCTATACAGCAGTAAGGAAAAATGACACAAAGCAACTTGAAGAAAAATGGTCAAACTTTAAACAGATCATTCTCAGGGAACTCACCCAATCTGAGAAAGATAAGCTTTGCATGGTCTCACTCATCTATGGCTTAACATATGCAATAAGCTGTTGACAAGTGAGACCTATAAGGTTTCCCAAAAGAAGACAAATTTCTGTCAGAGTACTTGATGACCCACCAAAGGTTAATGGTAAGACCTTACTGCTGAAGACCCATATGATGTTTGGACAGAACATGGAGAGACTTGGCTGGAATCTGAAAGAAAGTCAGTTAGCTTGTCTAGTGTCAGAAGGTGCTACATGAGTGACTGGAGGAAAACGACCAACATCTGCCTCAGCAGCAAACAACCTGACATGATGTTCACACAAGTATAATAGTGGCACATAGCCATTGTGGGTTACCAGCTCCTCTTGATTTGGCTAATGGATCGGCTCAGTGGAACAGAACCCATACATGGAACTGGGAAACAAGTCAGAATCATATCCAAAAACAAGCCTTCTCTCCAATATCAAGCTCCCACCAATAGTGGGATACAAGATGGCCTACATCTTTTAAACTCTCTCTAAAATAATAATGGTTATCCATATATCTTGCACTGACCTCACACTCTGTTGAAGAATCTGCTTCTCTTTTTTAGATGGGCACAGAAGCTGAGGAGAGAATCCACCCATCGCACCTCACCAGAGCACCAGCTGAAGCCATAGAGTTATAGGAGAAATGAGCAAGCATGCTGCTGCTGCTTCCTCCATGAACCTGATACCAGCACAAGGGCAAAGGAGATAGACACAAAGAACACTCAACTCCTACCAAATCTGATATCCAGAGATACAGAGACTCCCAAGACCTTGTCACTGAAATAGACCTGCAATGAACCCAACATGGCTCAGGGAAATTCATGGAAGAAGTGGTAGAAAGATTGTTAGAGCCATGAGTTGGGTCATTATGCACAGAGTCATTGCCTCTCCTGCATAACTGATGGCTATGCCCATAATGCAAGACCCTCATTACCCATTGGGGAGGACAGGGAGAAGGCTAACAATGGTACCATCATGGCTGTATATACATTATATACATAACTAATAAAAAGAAATAAATAAAGAGAATTAGAGATTAATATTTATTCTGAAATATAGTTGTAAATTTTTATGCATAGTGAGTAGTCAAGGAAATCTTACTGTACAGCATAACTTTCATGCATATTAATCAAATAAAGTTTAGTACTGAAAAATTACTCAACAGGATTCATAAACTCAACAATTTTAGGAAAAGAATATAATATATGCAGAAAAATATTTAATTTCAAAGCAATTAAAAATAGTTCAGCACATCATTTATAAAGTGAAACTTCCAATAAAACAAAAGCAGCAAAAGCAGTATCCTCAAATAATCTACAATAAATATCACATTTAATGGTATAGGTACTTGTTCAATATCTAGTATCCACTGCAGAATAAAATCAGATTTATGTTGCCTGCAAGGTTAAGTTAAACCTTCCATTTTTGAGTGATTAAACATAAATGCATGTTATCACCACCTGAGCCAGCCAGTAACCAGAAGCCCTATATAATAGAGTAAGACAAGAAAAGCAGAAATCAGAATGCAAACAGGACATCTCATATGTCACACAGTATGATTTTCTGCAGAGAAAATCAAAAGTGTTACTTTATTGAAGTTTTATATGCAAAATCAATATACAAAAATTAATTGCATTCCTAAACAATAGCTGATAATTAGTAGATAATGAAAACAATGAATGTTTTATTGTGCTTTGGAATAAATTTAACAAAATCTAAACAAAAAACTTCTACATTGATAGATAAAATTATTTTCATGAAGATGTCAATTTCATTAATATTTATTTGTAAATTCAAAGAAATTCCAATCAAAATCTCAATCAACTAATTTGCAAGATATATATGTATGCATTGCACATACATTTATTAATTTTAAAATATTTATAGAGAGAAGGCTCCAGAATAGCCCTAACTCTACTAAAGGAGAATTTTAATCCATTTTCTTTGCTCTAAAAAAGGATAGCATCTTCAGGAATTACAACTTAACTTTCAATTAGAACTGCACAAAGTTTCTGCTTTGATATATCTTCTGATAGACGTAAATATTCTACCATCCTTTCAGAGGTCACATTGTCTGCCTCTTTCTCTAAGCATTGAGCTCCATTATCTCCCCCACATTCTGTTGGAAAGTGGAGTTCTGTACCTTATCTTGCACCTTTATCTTTACCTATATGTAAATTTTGACCTATTTATTTTCTGTATCTCCAGAACAAAAAGCACTAAAGTTTATGAGAATTTATACCTCACTACAAGGAAGTTTACACTTCTTAGGAAAACATAAATGAAGACTCTTACTCACATATGTCTGTATTCTACTTTTCATATTTGTCAAGAGTTGATTCCTTAGAGAATCATGGATGATGTCTCACAACCCTTACACTGTCCCTCTTAGTTGAACCCACTTTGCAACCTCATCATAAAAATATTTACTTCTCTAAATCTTAATTATTTTGTTAGTTCCTCAAATAATAATGATTGGTATGCTTTTTATTTATCTTGTTTTATTAGTTTTTATTTCTTTGTTTATATTTTTCTTTTATTTTATTAGTTCTATAAATGATGATGATTTGTCTTCTCAAAGTTTTAAGTCAGTGGCATCCATATGACAAATTCTATTATGTTTAATTGCTTCCTTAATTTTTGTCTCCATATAGAAAGATTCAAAATTTCTTATTTTCTGGTACAACCTCTTTATTTTTGTTCTTTCACTGAAGAACATGAAATTGTAATTCAAGAACAATTGTGAACTTTGGCATGGTGGTGCATGCCTAATAATACTAACAGTTTAGAGACTTAAGCAAGAGGTTCATGAAGTCTAGACAAGCCCAGGATATATAATAGATCTTGCATCAAAAATCAAAGGAGCAGCTGGAGAGATGGCTTGGCGGTTAAGGCGCGTGTCTGCAAGCCTAAGAACACCAGTTCCAATCTCTAAGTCCCACGTTTAGCCAGATGCAAAAGTGATGCAAGGGTGTAATGCCGCATTGCCCACAAGGAGGCGTGGAAGCATCTGGAGTTCGTTCACAGTGGCTGTGGGGCTGCTGGAACTCCCATTCTCTTTATATATCTCTACCTCTCTAGCTCTCTCTTTTCTGTCTCTCTCAAATAAAAAAAAATCAAAAGGAGGAGAAAGAGATGGGGCGGGGGGGGGGAACAACCCACAGACTTTGATCCCATTTTCATACCCCAAACTGCTACAGAAAGGAAAAATGAATCTATGCATAGCTGAAGTGAGCCTCCTCAGTCTTGCAGCAGTTGTTCACAGCCTTGTGCACCTTCACTCACTTTATTTGCTGTCCAAACCACAGTGTTGGTGAATTGTATCAACTTATACATGCAAGCCCTTCCCTTAACCTGTCTGTTCTCAGATATAGTCAAACAGATGTGCTGGAGTCCTCACTCAAGACTCTGGCTCCATTTCAAAGAACTCTATGACATAGTAACTATGAAATGTAGGTCAGGCTTACTCTAAAATACTTGATTAAACACCATAATAAACCTGTTATTTGTTGAGTATTAGCAAGCCTCTTATTTATTGAGCATTAATATATTATTTAATTAATAATCAACTTTTCATATTATATAGTAGAAATGGTTCTTTACAAATTGTTTTGGTAGTGCTCTTCAACTTAATAAAACCAATAATGTCCAAATAAAATAGGCATAATTTTAACTCAGAAGACATTGACTAAGGTTCCAACTCCATTTTACTTCCAGTGAATGACTGACTTAATTACACCTTCCTGAGATTCATTTATGTCATTTGTGATGCTGAACAGTATGATCAGGCCTTCCCTATCTAGTATCCCACCCTATTTAATACTATACAACACTCCTCCATCATACTCCCTGTACATAATACTCCCACAAAAAATGAAAATTCCTTGTTAGGAATTTACCATTCACTGTTACCATTCACTGAATCTTAAGCACATAAGGTAATTTGATAACATTATGCTTAGGTGTGCAGAGACAAAATTATCTTTCTATGGCTTGGTATAAATTAAATCTCAGTCTTCATTTCATTTAGGAAAACAGTTAACCTAACTGAGTCAAACTCATCTTAGGCATTTCAGGATTTACTGATTTCACAGACTGACTTAGTCAACTTAGATTTTTGTTTTTACATTACCCTCTCTTAGTAACTTCTAGTAGTTTGAGTCTAAGTTCCGTGGGCTATTCATAAGCCGCTTTTAGTGGACGGGATGTATGTGGTCTTTGTGATGAAAAAGCAGCCTGATGGCTTTCACTGAAATGTACAGCTGTGCTAAGATTCTGAGAGTCATGATTCCAGTGAGGTTTGTCATTCATCCATGCTCCCTGGTTCATGCAGTCCATGTCAGTCCTGAGATCAACATGTCTTCATCATCCCCAGAACATTATTAATACTTCCTCAAGGACATGAGACACTTTGGATGCTCTCTGCAGCTCTCTGAGATCCCAAATGTCCTGAGAGGAAGATTTGCTTAGACTCACCTGTGCCTAGGCAGTGATCTTAGCTTACATGACTGAAAGACTCCATATTAAAAATAGTGATTATATATCACAGCCACAAAACAGAGTAAGTCAGCTCTGCCTAATTGGAGACCAAAATCATTTTTTGTCCACAGTAGTAGTTATAAGCATAAAATCCAGAGGATAAGTGCCAGGTCTGGACCCTGCTCTACTACACATCTCCCAGACATCTTTGGGTGTAGGATTTGACCTCTGCAAAGAACAGTTTCCTCAACTTAGACAAAATGTGACAATTTATCTAAGATAAGGGTTAATGAAGTAAGAGATTGAAATCCTTAGAGCAGTGACTGCTGGATGTAATAAAACTCAGTACTAGAATGTATACTTACTACCTTTCTCCTCTTCCTCCTCCTTTCCATAGAAGTAATTGCTCACACATAAACACTGAGCTGGATAATCTTAAGAAGAATGTTAGCTAGAACCCTCATCAAAATCCCAAAGGAGCAAATTGTGTTTACATAAGAAAGGTTTTTCATCATTTATAAGGCCTTTGTAGAGAGAATAAAAGGGAAAGATTTCAGATATATATATTTCCCATTTACAAAGAAATCACAGGAGAATTTAGATTGCACATAATACTAACAGCATGTCCAAGAGCTTACTGGAAGAGTGACATGTTGGACTAGAGTGGTCTTCTCACACTGTTAACAATATTCATCATGAGTTTTCCCTTAGGCATTTTCAAATAATCCTAAATCTCCCATGCTGTTGGAGGCCCTGGGATCATTGTGTCAGTGATGAATCTGGGCAGCTGTTCTCACCTTTTTAGCTGAACCTATCCCTGACTTCCCCTCTGCAGCATGTCTGTCTGGGACATTGAATCAGACTCTGCTTTTGTGCTTATTGTTCTGTAAAAAGTATGCACTGAAAATCACCAAAATAGCAAAAATGTCACGTACCCTCTCCTTTGTGCAGAGTATTGAAGTGCTATTATATCCATGTGATATAGCAAGTATTTCCACTGTTTCCTTTTATCTTAACTAATACACAAAGCATAAAGGTTGTACATATGAACGAGGTACCACGTAATATTCAACACATGTGTGCATGTTTCAGACAGGTTAAAGATATTTATCTCTTCAAACAGCCACTATCACTGCTTGGTAAGACCTTTCACAATCCCTCCTTCTAGCTTTTAGAAACATAGAGGACATGGTTGTCATTGATAATGCCACACTTTGCAATACTTCTTCAGATATTGTAGATGAGGCTTACTTATAACTCAGTATTCATTGGTTTACCTTCCCACATCAACCCCATTGTCCCTAGCATCCAGGAACTATTATTCTATGCTTAACTCCAATGAGAACAATTTTCATTTTTACCTGTATGATTGAGATCATAGAGCACTTTTCTTTCTGTGCCTTTCACTTAACCCATGACCTCCAGATCCATTCACATTATGACAAATTTCATTCTGTTTATGGCCGCCTGGCACTCTGTTATGTATGTGTACCTTGTTTTCTTTGTTCATTGTCAATTGTGAATAGTGCTGCGGTGAACATGAAGAACAGATGTCTGATATGCTGCGTTTCTGTTGCTCATGCCCAGTAATGGATATCTGGATGATATGGAAACTCCCTATTATTTTCCAGAAATGACTGTACTCTTATATTGCCACCAACACTGTCCAAGGGTTCTCTTTTATCCTCATCATCACCAGTGTCTGTTTTCTAAGCTCTTTTTGATTTTAGTCATTCTTACTGGAGTGATGTGATACCTGGTGGCTTTGCTTTTTTCCATGTGAGGCTAAGAATTTTTCATGAAGCCACTGGCCATTTCTATGACTTCTCTTGTGAAATGTCCACGTACATCTAGTGTCCCTTTAATGCATACGTATTTGTGTGGTGTGCATGCATGAATATGTGCACATTCACATATGACTGGACACCTGTGTGTGCATGTAAGGTGCACGTGTGCATGTGGAAGTCAGTGTTGAAATCAAACATCTCCTTGATTGCTGTCTACCTTATTTATTGAGACAAGGTTTCTCACTTGAACCCCAAGCTCATAGATTCAACTAGTCTAGATAGCCAGCTTGCCCTGGGCATCTCTATTGCTGTCTCCTCAGCACTGGGTTTACTGTCAGGCCACCTTACTCATTCAACATTTACATGAGTGTTAAGAAGCCAAATTCAGAATTCAAAAATCAAGCTAGTGTAACAAGTGCTTGACAAAGTGCATCTTCTGAGCTCCATTTTTAATCAAGTTATTTTTATATTTTGGGATTAAAATTGTTGAGTTCATTATATAAGCTGAATATTAATCCCTCGTCAGATGTATAGTTTACAAATATTTTCTTGAACTCTATAGGTTGTCTCTGCCCTCTGTTGAGTGTACCTTTTCTATACAGAAGCTTGTTTAGTTTTATATACTCCCATTTGTCCATTTCTTATTTAGTTTCCTATGCTTTTGAGACCATATCCAAAAAGTGGTTGTCCATTCCAAAGGCCAGAAGCAATTCCCACTTTCTCCTAGCAGTTTTATAGTTTCAGGTATTATGTGGGATCTTAATACATTTTAGGTTGATCTTCATATTTATGGGGTTGCTTCTGAGTTCTCTATTCTGTTCCATCAGTCTAAGTGTGGGTTTTTATGCCAATTTGGTAGTTTTGAGTACAATATACCCCTTGCTTTGCTATTTGTGTTCAAAATGGCTTTGACAATTTTTATGGTTCCATATAAATTTTAGAATCCTTTCCTTATTTTGCAAAGATTGTCATGGATAGTTTGCTAGGTATTTATTGAATTTGTAAGCTACTTTGGTTAGTTTGGACATTTTATTAATATCGACTTTACATATACACATGATGTTCTACCTTATTTGTCCTTTTCAATTTCATCATTGCTTAATAATTTTCATCACAATGATCTTTGACCATCTTGATAAACTTATTCCCATTTATTTTATGATTTTTCTGGCTATTATGAATATAAATTATTTCTCACTATTTTCAAAAATTCAACTGGCCTATAAAAATGTTACTAGTTTTTGGATGTTGATTGGGGCTTTCTACATGGAAGGTAATGTCAACTGGAAGTAGTGACAGTTTGACTTCTTTTCTAATTTGAATTTCTTTTATTTACTTATTTTGACTGATGGCTCTGTTTAGTATTTTCAGTGTTATGCTGAATAACAGCTTTGACAATAGTGGTGGTCTTTGTCTTGCTCCAGATTATACAAAATTCAGAGCTTTTCCTCATTCAGTATGGTGTTAGCTGTTGACTTAATAAAAATGATTTTTAGTCTGTATAGGTATGTTTCTTGTATGCCTACACATTTCAGGGTTTTATCAAGAAAAGGGCTCAATTGTATCAAATACTTCTTTGTGTATCAACAATTTGACAACGTGGCTTCTTTTCTTCACTGATATAGTATATATTATTTATTCATTTGCATATAACAAATCACTCTTGCTTTCATGAGATCAAATCCCCTTGATGATGGTAAATATTTCTTTTAATGTAACACTAGATTCAGTTTGCTGTATTTTGGGAGAGGGTTCTTTGATTTCTTCTTGTTGTTGCTGAAGGTTCTTGAAGACTATTGGTCTGTAGTTTTCATTTTCTTTTCATTGTTTTCTTTTTTTTTATTCTTTCTTCCCTTCTTTTCTTTGCTTTTCTTTTGTTTCATTCTTATCTTTATTTTATTATTAGGGTTATGCTTACCTTATAGAATGCTTTCAGAAGAATTCCTTCCTCTCCTTTTTTTTTTGGGGGGGGGAGTAAATTAAGGAAAGCTGACCTTAAATGGTGTGTAAATGTGTGGAAGAATTCACACCAGTCATTTGGTTCTGGACCAGATATGAGGGTTTTAATTGCCGATTCAATCTCATTATTTGTCATGGTATGTTCAGGCTTTCTACTTCCTTACAATTTAGTCATAATAAGGTATATGTACCAAGGAACTTGTCCCTTTGTTCTAGATTATTAAATTTCTTGGCATATAATTGTGTGAAAAAATTGACAATGATCATTTGAATCTATGTAACATTCCTCTTTTTCTCTCTGACACTTTGTCTGCATTCTCCTTTTCATAATGTAGTCATGAGTTTGTTTAACTTATTTATCTTTCTGAAGAAGCAGGTCTGTGTATTTTTAGTCTCCATTTCATTTATTTCTGCTATGATCTTGGTTTCTTTCCTTCTATTAATTTTGTTTTTTCTTTCTGTTTTTCTAATTCTTTGAAATGCAGCTATACTTTTTATTTTTGATGATGGAATTGATTGCTATAAGATTCCCTCTTCATACTGCTTTTTCTAAATCCCATGGGTTTTGGTATTTTGTAATTGTAGCATATCCCATAGGTTTCAGTATGTCAGTTTTCATTTGTTTCAATACATTTCAATTTCCTTCTTGATTTCTTCTTTGAAAAGTTGGTTATTCAAAAGTGTTGCTTAATTCTGGTGTGTTTTTATAGTTTCCAAAATGTTTCTTATTATTGATTTTTACTTTTATTACAGTGTAGCCAGAAAAGACACCTGCTATGACTTCATTTTTTCCAGGTAGGGTCTCATTCTAGCACAGGATGACCTAGAATTCACTCTGTACTCTCAAGGTGGACTTAAACTCATGGGCATCCTCCTACTTCAGCTTCCTGAGTGCAGGATTAAAGGTATGAAATTTGTTTTGTGGTCTAGCATGTGATCTATTCTAAAGAATGTTCTATGTGCTGAGAAGAATACATATGCAGCTGTTCTTGGATGCTGTTGCAGTCAGGTTCACATTGCTGGCAGATATCACCCAACCAAGAGTTGCTTATGGGGAAAAAAAAAGGTTTATTTTGGCTGGAAGACTTGAGGGGAAACTCCATGATGGCAGGGGAAAAGCACAGCATGAGCAGAGGGTGGACATTACCTCCTGGCTAACATCAAGTGTACAACCGCAACAGGAGAGTGTGTCAAACACTGGCAAGAGGAAACTGGCTATAATACCCATAAGCCTACCCCCAACAATACACTGCCTCTAGGAGGCATCAATTCCCAAATCTCCATCAGCTGGGAACCTAGCTTTCAGAACACCTAAGTTTATGGGGGACACCTGTATCAAACCACCACATTCCACCCATGGCCCCCATAGATGACCATACATGATGTGAAATACAATGCATTCATTCAACTTTAAAAATACCCATAGTTTTTAATAAATCCTAATGATGTTCAAACATCCCCATAGTCCAAGATCTTTTAACTGAGTCATAATATCAAAAAACAAAATAATTTTTTAAAAAAAAAAACCTCAAAACTCCTATAATGGCACAGAATAAACACTCACATTGCAAAAGATGGCATTGGGCAGAGCAAAAAACTATTCAACCAATATAAGATTTAAACAGGACAAACATCAAACTGTAGCTCTAAGTCCAACAACTCTAGTCAGTGACAAATTTCCAAGTATGAAAATTCTAGCCAGCAACAAGTCTCTGGAGTTCCAATTCTGCCCCCTCCAGCTAGGCTACTCACAGTACTGGAAAACCTCACCCAGGGCCGGCAGCTCTCTGTAGTAGCCATATTGTGGTCCCAGCATCTCCACTGGATCTCCAGTGCAACTCTCGGTCCATCCTCACAGCTCCTTCAGGTCTCCATACAGGCATCCAGCAAACCTGCTTCACACTGCCCGTGGCTGTTTCCAAAATATAAGACCATGTGGCAAATTGAATAACCCTCTCTTTCCTGCATTTCTTATACTCCATAATACCAGGTGGGGTACCAATTTGTTAATCCAAGGGGGAATAAAGCAGACTTTGAAGAACAGGACAATCCTTCAGCATTCAGTTCCCTTCAAAAGACTGCATTCTTTCTGTTGTCCCAATGCAGGTCAGCTGGCCCAATCTCAATGGTTGTAATCTCTCAATTGCAGCTGAACAGGCAGAAGTTTCAGCCCAAAGATTTCATTTTTTCTGTGCCATATCCCTCTACTCACACCAGTCCATTTCTATGCAATGAAACCCTGCACAAATTTTCAGGACAGGGCTATAATAGCAAGCTTCTCACACAAACTGCTTCTAGCCCAGTCTAGGAAAAGCTCTTTCTCACTCTCATAAGCCAAACCTCATAGTCCATAGTTCTTACTGTATTCAGATCTTTCAACTCCAACCAGAATAGTCCATGAAGCTGTACTTACAGCATTGAAAGTCATCCTTCCACGTTCCTCTTGAAAATCAGCTCCAAAAGGCCAAAGCCACACAGTCAGGTTTCAAGCAGCAATAACCCCATTCTTGGTATCTGCTTTATTGTTGCAGTCAGGTTTGCCTTGATGGCAGAAATTACCCAATCAAGAGTAGCTTGTGGGGGAAAAAATGGTTTATTTTGGTTTTCAGACTCATGGGGAAGCTCCATGATGGCTGGAGAAAATGACAGCATGAGCAGAAGGTAGCCATCACCTCCTCACCAACATCAGGTAGACAACAGCAACCAAACACTGGCAAGGAGACACTCCCTATAATAGCCATAAGTCTGCTCCCAACAATACACTGCCTACAGGAGGCATTAATTCCTAAATTTCCATCAGCTGGGAACCTAGCATTCAGAACACCTAAGTTTATGGGGGACACCTGAATCATACCACCACAGTTGGAATATTCTATAATGCCTGTTAAGTTCATTCTTTGTTTTCTGTCAGCTAAATCTCTATTTTTCTAATTATGTTTTTTCTATTAAAATTATCAAAATATTCATTTTGCACAATTTCTACTTCTTTCCTTTTGATTGAATAATTTTTCTGCAGTGACTAATCTGTTGCTAATTCTACTTCATTTCAGATTCACTAATGTTAAGCTTTAGAAATTTGATTGGGGGCATGTGAGCCAGGTGTCTGCACAGTGGCACATGCCCACTAGGTAGCAGAAGCATCTGGAGTACAATTGCAGGAGCTGAGGCCCTAGCATGCCAATTCTCTCTTTGTCTCCCTCTCTCTCTAAAATATATTTTTTTAATTTTTTAAAAATTTATTTTTGGAGAGAGACACACAGAGAGAGACAGACAGAGAGAGAGGGAGAGGGAAACAGATAGAGATGGGCGAGCCAGCAGTCTCTCAGCTGCTGTGAACGAAATCGAGATGTTTGCGCCCCCTTGTGGGCAAGTGCAGCATTGCGCCCTTGCGTCACTTTGCATCTGGCTAAACGTGGGACCTGGAGATTGGAACCAGCATTCTTAGGCTTAGCAGGCAGGCGCCTTAACCACTAAGCCATCTCTCCAGCCCTAAAATAAATTTTGTAAAAAAGATTAAAAAGACTTTTTTAAAAAAAGAAATTTGATTGGGGGCAGCCTGGAGAGATGGCTCAGTAGTTAAGGTGCTTGCCTGCATAGCCTAGTACCAAAGTCAAGCCAGAAGCACAAAGTGGCACATGCATCTGGAGTTATTTTTGCAGTACCTAGAGGCCCTGACACATCCATTGTCTGTCAGTCTCCCTCTCTTATTTCTAACTCTCTGACTGCAAATAAATAAATTCTGTTTTTAAGAATGAGAAATTTGATTTGTGGCTCAGGATATAGCCAAGTTGGTACAGTGCTTACTGGTACGCATGAAATACTGTACTACATAAACTGGGCCTGGTGGCACAGTCTTAGCTGAACATTAGGCAGGTAGAAGCAGGAGGATCTGAACTTCAAGGTTAATCTTGGCTATATAAGGAGGGAAAGAGGAAGGAAGAGGGAAAGACAAAGGGAGGAAGAGGGAAACTTGATTTATTTTCTCTATATATTTATTGTTTAATTAATTTGCCTGTGTGTGTGTGTGTGTGTGTGTGTGTGTGTGTGTGTGTGTGTTCCAGGATCTCTTGGCTCTGCAGTTGGATGCCTGTTTGGCTTTACATAGGTGGCTGTCAAATTGAACCTATGCCACCAAGCACCTGTAACAACTGATCAATCTTCCTAGACCCCCAAATTTAATTTTTATTAGAAAGAATACAAAAAGTAAATTTCATCATGATGTTTTCAAATAATTTATTTTGTTTCCTGTCCCTCTCCCTTTTAAACACATATCCTCCCTCCTCAGCTGAACCTTCTTTCTGCTTTCAAAGGGCTTGTTTCCTTCTGCCTTTGTTTGAGGTAGGATCTGACTCTTGCATAAGCAAACCGGGAGCTAGCTCTGTAGCCCAGGAGGGACTTGAACTCAATGAAATTCTCCTACTTCAGTCTCCCAATGCTGGGATTAAGGGCATGCACCACCATGCCTAGCTTTCTCCTATACTTTTCATGTCTCTACTTATTAGGCTCTTTTTTGTGCACTCTACCAACTACATTTAATACAGATTTAAATGTTTTCATATTTTTGTCTATAAATTATTTCACCTGTGTCATTTCAGCCTCTACTGTTATAGATTGATTTTCATTATATTTACCTCCTAGATAATTATTTTGTAAATGAAGTTTAGATGCTAATTTGGATCTTTTTATATCCTATAAGTACTCTTCAGTATTACTCTGAATAATTTTTAAGTTATCTGAAAACATGTTGATCATTTTGAGATTTGTCCTGATTGGTGCACTAGTTACTTTTGAATTGCTGTGGCCAAAACACCTGGCACAAACAACTCAAAGCCATGTTGGCACAGCATCAGAGGGTTTGTTCCTTGGTTGCTTGGCCCCAGATGCTTGGGTGGAACACAAAGGTAATGGGAGCATGGAGCAGAGCAGAGCTCTTCACTTCAAGGCCAACCAAGGAAGGACAGAGAGAGCTACAGAGAGAGGGTAGGGACAATATGGCCCCAAGGACCCCTAATGACTTCCTCCAGCTACATTACACATTTTAAAGTTTCCATAATCCTTCAAACTAGCCCCATTAGCTAAGGACCAAGTCTTAAAAATTTGAGCCTGAGGACTATATTGCAGATTCAATTCATAACCTCTGAGTAGGACCAAAGTAATCTTGGCTACATTCTCTTAACTACTGAGGCAACACCCTTCTGGGTACTGTACCTGATTCTTCGTTAATGTGGCATTTTTCTACTGTGGCTGGCAAGTAATTTCCAACCCTGTGTGAGTCCTTAGAATTGCCTGCTGTGTTTAAATTATTCTTTCCCTTCTGCAAGGTATCTATTCCCTGGAAGATCTGTGCTGATCAGTAGTCAGCAGATTATAGGACCGAAGGGAAATGGGCTCCTCAGATTTCTGGAGAACTCAGACTGTGCATTTCTCTCCTCTCTTTTCTCTCTCTGTAAGTGTTTACACCTCTTCCTGCTCAGACTCCCAGTTCCATACTGAACAGGAAGGTCTGCCAGGGCTCCTCTTGATAAGCTGCTGCCCAGACCTTCTCTCCACGCAACAATCTAGAACCAACATAAAACATACTCATCCCTATGTTGCCTCAATTTTAAAGTCTGGGGATCATTTTGTTTCCATATTATCTGTCCTTTTTTCTTAGTTGTCTCAGGCAGAAGATTGAATCTTATTCCTAATGGTGAATCTTGGCAAGCACAGATGTTTCTAGAATAGCCTAATTTAATTGTGATCAATTTCATTTTTCCTGAAAGCTTGAAATCAGGACAAGTTGAGTTAGTGGCATAATTGTGAAATTTCCCTTTTTAGTTACTGGTGTACAATAAACTCTCAGTATTGGGCCTATATGGTGGCAATAGGAAGTAGAATGTGTTAGTTCATGAGTGAGATTTATTCTGCACCTATCATCAACAGCAAGGGGAAAATAAATACCCAGAGAACATTTAAACATGAAACTGAGGACAGTAGCCAGGCCTGTATTGTTAAGTTAAAGTACAGTGATTTATAGGATGTTGCATCCAGACCATGCTAAAGTGCTTATGAAAGTTCTTTGCATTTTTTCACCTCAGCATATATTATACTTAGTATTATAGAGACCTAATATTTACACCTTGACTATTTTATTCAGTAGATTTTTTAAAAATTTATTACATGTGTTTAGTGTATAAGAAACTGCATATATGCAGTTTGGTAGGTTTGGGCATATATACACACTTGTGTTGTCATCGCCATAATCCAAGTAGTAACATGCCCATCCCCTCTCAATGTCTCTTGTGTCTCTTTGAGTTGTTGCCTGAGGTGTTTGTACTGTTTGTCAGGGTTTCCCATTCATATCATGTAGAAAACATTTTTTCTATGCAGCACTGGGGATTCTGGGAGTGATAAGCACTGCCCTTAAGGAATCTGCTAGGTTTTATAGACATAAGGGTACCATCTTTCACTCTCAACTGAATCAGTGGTCATCTTCACGCTACCAAAGCTGGATCTGTTATGAAACCTAGGACATGACATTCTTTTATTATTGTAGCTGTAGTCAGAATTATATTTACAGTCTTATGGTACATAATTGTACATTGGGTTTAAGTTAGCTTATTGTAGAACATGTATAAAGACTAGTGTTACTTATATTTACTTCTCCATTTTCCTTAAGACCAAAATAAAAATTAAAGGTCTGGGAAGATGTCTCAATAGTTAAATAGTTGCAAAGGTGGCCAGCCCAGGTCCAATCTAAGCCACCAAAGAGAGAGAGAGAGAGAGAGAAAGAAAGAAAGAAAGAAAGAAAGAAAGAAAGAAAGAAAGAGAAAAGAAAAGAAAAGAAAAAAGAGGCACATGTCTGGCTTTCATTTACAGTAGCAAGAGGACTTAATGTGCACAGACATGCACAGGACACACAGCACATGCAAGTACATTTTTTTAAGTTAAAAATAAAAACCACAATATTTTGATGTAAACAGAGGTAGATTTCTATGGCCACTATTTACGTTCCATCTCCTATATGTTATATATATATATATTTTTTCAAAGAATGTAAGCAAATAAAACTATAATCAATTGTCACTTCCATAAAGAGATTTTCAGCATTTCTAGTGGTAGAATGCCTTTTAAAATATGACATTAGCCAATACTTCACAAAACATAAAGCGACTCTCAAAAAAATGATATTTTGGCTGGGCGTTGTGGTGGTGCATGCTTTTAATCCCAGTACTTGGGAGGCAGAGGTAGGAGAATCGCTATAAGTTCAAGGCCACCCTGAGACTCCATAGTGAATTTCAGGTCAGCCTGAGCAGGAGTGAGACCCTACCTCGAAAAATCAAAACAAATTATATTTTGTTTAGCAAACTCAATAAAAGTACTATGTGCAATAAAAACTCTCAAATGAGGTGAAAATAGACTTTACATTTAGGTTTTCAAGTGTCAAAGAGAGTCACAAAAGAAAAGTCTACCTACTTCAAGGCTTCATGGCATGATGAAGAGATAGGCATATATAGATATAGATGGACATAGATGATATAGAATAGAGAACCCAGAAGTCATACATACATACATATACATATATATATATATATATATATATATATATATATATATATATTTAGCATAGTCATTAAGATAATTAATGAAGGAAAAAATGCTTGTTTTCATCAAGTAATGGGGGAAGTGGACATCTACAAACAAAAAATACAAAGAAAGAAGAAAATTAACTCACATTTCATATCTTCCACACAAAAGATCATGGACCTAAATTTAAAATGGGAAACAAATAAGACAAAATTCATTAGGCACTATGGAATACTAGTGTTAAGCTTTACAAAAAAAAATGCACATTCCTTGAAAGAAAAATTATTAAACTAGACTTTACCAAAATAAAAATAAACCTTTGTCATCATAAGACTTCATTAAGAAAATAAAAAGGCAAGCTCAAAGAAGGGATAAAATATTCTCAAACTAAATATTTAACAAAAATTAATGTCTAAAAATATAAACTCAATAAGCAAATAAATAATATTACAAATGAGAGAAAGACATTTTCAGAGAAGAAAATACAGTTGCCAAAACCTATTTGAACAGACATTCCATAAAGTGACCTGGGTATATAATTCAGTAGTAGATAACTAACATTCGGGAGACCCTGGATTCCATCCCCAGCACTGGAAAGCAATTAAACTTTTTTTTAAAAAAGATGTCCAGCATCATCCACCATACAATACCGCCACATAGTTGTCAGCATAGCTGCTAGAAAGAACAAGGAAATCCCAAATGTTAGTGAAGATAAGAAACTCAATCATTTAGCAGGGTTGGTGGGAATATAAAAACTATAACCAGGGAAAACATATTGGCAGTTTCCAAAAGTGAGAGAAAAGAAAATTTATGTTCACACAAAATCATGTATTTGAATATTCATAGTAGCTCTTTAGTAAAAGTCAAAAACTGGAAGAAACCTGGATTCCCTAAACACGCAATAGTTAAGCACCTTACGGTACCTACATAGCATGGAATATAACTGGCATGTGTAAAGGACAGACTACGAAAACAAAATTAGGTGACTCTTGAAAACACTATGATGAATGCCGAAAAAAGCTAACTTCACAAAGTCACACAATGTGATTCTAAGTACAGAATAGGAAATCACATGAGGCCCCATGGGAATCAGGTAGGTGTGGCTGTAGAATGGAAGCAGGGATCGCTGTGGTGACTGAATCATTCCCATCTCTAGTTTGGCATCAGCAGTGTCCTATATGTACAGCCTGCTATGGTTTGACAAGATGTTGTGGAGAACTGGATAAAAGATGTAGCTCCATCTGGTTTATTTCTTGAAACTGCATGTGAGTCTGTAATTATGTTCAAATTAAGTGAACTAAGTCTCTGCATGTCAGAGAAGTCATATGTTATTGAGAGTGAGTGAAAGGATCTTTCTGTTTTTCCTGGAGCCAATGGGTGCCTAATTTTCTCCTGACATCCTCCTTGAATGCAAAGGATAAAACAATTGTTATTTTGCCTATATAAATGGGAAAAAAATGAAGTGAAATCAGAGAAAGCATTTCTTTCTGGGGGAGCAGACTTCCTTCATTTTTCTTAGCTCCAATCTTTGCATTTTGCTGAATTTCTTTTGAAAATCTCCAGGGAAACTGAATTCTTATAGCATGTCTGACCACAAACATGGCCCAAGACATGCTGGGTTCTTCAGTGTCATCGCTGTTTATGTTATTGATGTGACATAGCTGTCAATATTCATTCTTATCTTCTCTATTGCTTCTATGAAGAACATAAAAAGGGAGGCCGGGGAAGATGTCAAAAGTGTAGCACTGCTGGCCAACAGGCCTATAGATGCATTTCCTAGGGATTCCTGAAACTTTGCTGAACTGAGAAGACAGATTCAGCACTCTTCAAATGCAGCAGTGGCAGTAGCACTGATCCTCATTTTTCCTAACCCAATGTTTCTGCTTCACAATGCATCTGTTTCTCATTCTTTTTATCTGAATGGCTGAGGAGTAGTCCTTAAAACTCTTGTAATGTCAGTGTGCTGATTGATAGATGTGTCATATGCTAATTGCATATTCTCAAAGAATTTTCACACTGTTCAGTTTTATTAGGGTCTAGTTAAATGTTCCCTAAGAGGTAAGTAGAAATGTCTGAATTGTCATTACTTCTAAGTCTTCTACATGTCAGTTTGAAAATTGGGATACTTTCCAAAAATTATTTGTTGACATTTTCTAACTTCTCTTTTTTAATCTTTTAGAGAAAGTTGATGATTTAATACTTTTCTCTGTCTTTCAATTATTGTTCTGAGTTTCTAGAAGTAGATGTTCAAGAATTCCCAAGAGAGCTGAAATTCAAAAGTTTTGATTACTCATGGTCTGATCCAAATCATTGTGCAAGGCATTACTTAAAAACAAAATTCTCTTCTTTGATAATAATGTTTCTTGTCTTCATGAAAACGCACCATTGTAATAAGTATTCCTATTATGCGAAGGAAAAAGTAATTGAAAATTGACAATGGTCTTCTGGAGGATATATGTTCCATGCCTTTGATAGTAAGACTGCACAAAAAACCATTGATGATATAAAGCTCATGGGTCACTTGATTCTAAGGAAGGTGTGACTAAGTAGTTGTTTTAGAGTTTTGAATGGAGTTAGAAAAATCTGAGGATAGGTTGGAAGGTGAAGAGAAATTTCGTAAAATAGTAAAGCAGAGCCTGACATCCAATCCTAGATTGATAGTGACAGACATAATGATTAATCAAAACCTAATGAAGCAGAAATTTAGAAGCTACAAAGAACTCACCACTAAACCAGAAAGCCAACAGGCCTGCCATGGCTCAGGGAACCTTGCAGAAGGCGGAGGTGACAGTTGTAAGAACCACAGAGTAGATAGAAATACATTGAAGCACAGTTTCCCTGCTACCTCATAGGGACTGACTGAGGCCTTCATGAACCCACAGTGAGTATCATAATCCCATTGAGAAGGGCCCCCAGGGTAATGGGAGCCAGGGCAAGAGAATAAAAGTATATATATATCATATATAATTTTAAAGCAATAAATAATTTAAGAAGAGTATATCAGGAAGACGTTTGCTCAATATTACCTAACATTATATTGCATTTAGGTTATTTGGGAGTACTGTTGTCCATTTTGAGGGAAAAAAATTAAGTGCTAAAAGCCTGCTTCTGAAATAAAAAGTTGCTGGAGCTTGAATTTTCTAGTTACATTAACTTTACCTCATTTATTTAACTCTTTTTCTTTTTAATAATGTTTGTATTGACAACTTCTATACTTACATACAAAAAAATGCATGATATTTCCTTCCCCCTCCCCATTCCCCTTTAGAACTCCAATCTCCATCATATCCCCTCCCTCTCTCCATTTAGACTCTCTTTTAATTTGATGTCATCATCTTTTTCTTCTATTATGAGGGTCTTGTGAAGGTATTGCTAGGCACTACAAGCTCATGGATATCAAGGCCAATTTCTGTCTGGACAGTTGCATTGTAAGGAGTCGTACCCTTCCTTTGGCTCTTCCATTCTATCCACCCCTCTTCCGCAATGGGCCCTGAGCCTTGGAGGGTATGACAGAGATGTTTCAGCGCTGGGCTCTCCTCCATCCCTTCTTCTCAGCACTATGTTGCCTTTTGGGTCATCACAGTGGTCATTGCCATCTGAAAAGAGAAGCTTTTCTAACCAGAAGTGAGAGTAGTATTAATATGTGAATATGAACATTAAGCGTAGTGCTTCCAGGGCAGCTTGGTGGGAATAATTTATACATTTAACCAGACAAGAGCAGGTTTTATACTCCTAAGGCTCATGACCTCCCCTGCCATAGACTTTTGCTTAGGTTTTTCAGTACCAGTATGTATTCGCTCCAATAGAGAGGGCCTTCAGTCCAATTATGGAGCAGTTGGTTACCCCAAGAGCAGACATGCCACTATTGCACCCGTTCAGTCATTGGGCCTATATGGACAAACTTGAATATTCAGTGTCCACTGTTTTCACTGCTGATGACTTCTGTCTCCCATATGGCTATGTGCAGTGCAGCTTTTTCCAGCTTTCAGTTGGCTGGTCTACAGGGAGAAAGTTTTCTGCTCAGCACCAGCTTGCTTTCTCAGTGACCTTGCCTCTCAGGCAAGAGATGTCTTCAGTAATAAGGTCTTACTATCTGTTTCTCAAGGGAAACCAAGGGCTTTGGCAATAGCCTTTTATGTTTTGGAGGCTACTGGGACCTCCTTGGCTAACAACTCACTGGAAGGTATCCCATCCCAGGTACTGAAAATTTTCTTGTAACAGTCCATAGCTTCTAGATGTGCCATTATTCAAAAAAGTAGGTTTACATAAGTCTTATTCACACTATCTTGAATTTAGATTGACCCTCCCCCTACCCTTCTTTTATGCATTCTCTTCCCATGGCCTCGCTTAGGCCATTCTACTTACTTACATATGTGCAATACCATACACTTAAGTCCTTTCCTCCCCTCCCTCCCTTATAGCCTTTTACCAGCTTACTGGTTTCTGGTACCAATTTTTGGTTCCAGTTCACACACAAGTCTATACATTGGTAGCTAGGAGCCACATATGAGAAAGAACATGTGACATTTGGCTTTGTGAGCCTCTGTTACCTCATTTAACTCTTAAAGCCGATTTCTAGGGCTGGAGAGATGGCTTAGCTGTTAAGGTGCTTACCTGCAAAGCCTAAAAACCCATGTACAAATCTCTAGGTCCTACATAGCCAGAAGCAAAACGACATGCACCCAATATCGCACATGCATACAAGGGGGACCATGTGTCTGGACGCAGTGGCTGAAGACCTTGGTGAGCCCATTCTCTCTCTCTTTCTCTCTCTCTCTTTCTCTCAAAAATAAATAATTAACAAACTATCTCTAAATTTTCATACTAATGGTGCATACTTCATTGGAGTTCCCAATTTTATCCTAATTCATGTATTCAATTTTTAGGATACTCACCAGTTTCCATAATAAAATAAAAGCATGGAGTAATGACAAATCATCGCTGAAGGACAGCAAGTCTTGCAATGACCTACAGGGAGAGGTTACCTGGAACAAACTGAAAGTCCTAGAGGGAATAAGTGAAGTGAATGAATCCCACAACTATGGCTTAACACTTGACCATGGATATTATATATCAAAAAAAAAAAATGAACTGCATAGTATTCTAGAAACATTCAATAGATAAAAATTATTTTGATATTTACATTTAAAAATTATAAAATATGAAAAAGATAGGTAATAATAATGTTAAGGTATTCTACATACCACATGCCAAACATACAGATTTTTAAGACAATTTATATTTGTTTCACATATTTTTCTCACGAAATAAAAATTCTATTTTCAATTAAAATTCCATAATTAATTTTGTCCTAGAGGAAATCCCCTGCCCTAAATTTGGAATATATCATTCCAGTTAATCCATGTTTTCTTACTTTTTCAACATTTATGTGTATGTGTATTACTTTCAGAGTATTTAAAAAGTTTTATATAACTCATTATTCCTTAGGCATATTTTTAGTTTATTTCTCTTATTAATCATACTAATTAATTTAAATCTAGTTTATGCATTTTAATTTCTCTACATTATAATTTATTTTAAAATTCCACCTTTTGTATTCCATTAATAATGGATATTTTTTCTAATAATATACTTACACATGATTCCATTTGTCCATCTAGAGTGTGGGTCTTTCCAATTTCACAAACCTAGCTGCTCTCTATAGATTTATCCATATATTGTTGACAGCAAGTGTATGTTTACCTCTGTTGAAATTCTCGCTATTATTTCTTAGAACTTTTAATTCTTGGTATCATAGAAAATAATCTGGTTATTATTGTAACAGTTCCCTAATTTGTCATAAGGTTGAACATATTCAATGTACTTATTAGCCCTTAAAATCCTATATCCTTCACATTGTCTACAATTATATTTCTGTACTTTTTCTAATGTTTGTTGTGTTGTGTTATTTTATAATGTTCTCCTACTGGATAGCAGCAGATGCTTTTATGTTTCCATGGTATATTTTCTTTGAATCATTTTTCTTTAATTTTTATTTATTTATTTGAGTAAGAGAGAGATACAGAACTAGGCAAGTAGAGACAGAGAGAGAAAATGGGGCCTCTGCAAACAAACTCCAGATGCATGTACCTTCTTGTGCATCTGGCTTACGTGGGTCCTGGGGAGTCAAACCTGGTCCTTTGGCTTTGCAGGCAAGAGCCTTAACTGCTAAGCCATCTCTCCAGCCCTGAATCATTTGTTAGATATAGTAAAATTCGTAGTTTTTCATGGCAGGGTCTCACTCTAGCCCAGGTTAAACTGGAAGTCACGCTGCAATCTCTGGTTGGTCTCAAACTCATAATAATCCCTCTATCTCAGCCTCCAATCACTTATACTTTTGCCTTTTAAAAAAGATTTTTTTTTATTTACTAGTGACAGAGAGGGGGGAGAGAGAGAGAGAATGGGCACTCCAGGGCCTCTAGCCGCTGCAAACAAATGCATGTGCATCTGGCTTATGTGGGACCTGGAGAATGAAACCTAGTTCCTTAGGCTTCACAAGCATGTGTCTTAACTGCTAAGCCATCTCTCCAGCCCACTTTTGCCCTTTCCACTTTATAAATAAACTCTATGCATCCAATTTAAGAAATATATTGTGTCCTCCAAGGGCATAAAGCTATTTTATCTGTTTTGTAGCAATCTGCATATGATATCATATATACTTTACTTCTTTTGCCTATGGTCAATTTTATTATCAAAGTTGTGCCAGTATTGTGTGAGTTGCATATCTTTTTCTACTTTTTAAACAGCAAAACAAATACATAAAATTTATCACATGCCTAAGGCATGGGAATATTAGGGCCCTGTTTCTGTATTTTTTCCTGTTCTCTAGGATAATTTGTAATATATATATAGATTGCCTTTCTTCTAAGCCTTGATAGAAATTGATTACCAAAATATACAGACTTCCCCAAACATAAAATTTTACTTTATTTGGTTTATAATATGTCCTCATCTAAATTATATATATCTACCTGTTCCTTTAACCCAACATGGAATTAGAGGAAGTAAATAGTTACTAACTCTTAATTCTGTGTTTAGAAGTAAGCTATTTTTATTTATTTGTTGTTTTAATGGTTTTCTCTTTAGTTTTCAAATTTCCAGAATGAAGTTGTCACTATGATATTTGCCATATGTTATTTGCTAGCCTTTGTGTTTTTAGAAGTACCTCATCTCTTTATTTTCCATAAACGTAGTGACCATAGGCTAATTCACAAAACAAGCACCAAAAATAACAATAAGTCAGTTAACCGTCCTCTGACCACAAGGCAATAAAATTAGTTATTAGTGGCCAAAAATATTTCAAGACATCTGCAGCTATATTTAAGACAATTATAGCAAGAATTAATACTATGCATGTTTATATGTGATATTTATTTGTCTTATAAGTGCCTTTGCAGTAACATCAACTATGTTCACAGAATTTAACTAACTTGTGGTTTTATTCAGCTTGAATTTTTCTTTTGTACTACATGAATTAAAAATCTCATTTATGTCCTTTAATAAAACACTAATTTTATTTTCATAGGCCTCATACTATTTTCTTGTCTTATGTTATCATCAACAAAACCTGCGATTTTCAACACAGCTACCCTTTCTAAGGGTTTCCACAGGTTCAGCATATTCAATGTACTGAGTGCATGTTTCCCTTCACTGCTGCCTCATTTCTAAAAACTGTCATCCCGTCTGTCCATCCTGATTTTTATTATTCAGATTTCTGTTCCTATCTAAGTTTCTGATTTTGAAGAGATATTTTAAGAGCACATAGAATTACAGTTGTGCATTTCTGTAACTGATATTGGTTTGTGCAAAAATATATTCTTCTTCTAATTAGATGGTTTCTTCCCCCGGGGTATTCCCGTGAAGTGCAGAGTCAGTAATATGAAGACTTGTGGACTGAAAACACTGCACTTACATTTCCTTCATTTTGTTAGTTGCGAGATGTTTGTTAGGGTCAAAGCTGTGTTGACCCCAGCCTTCATAAAAACAGCAGCTCACATTTTCTGAGTGTTTCCTGTACAGCAAATATAGTTCTGGGAGATTTATGTGTGCTTAATCTCATAGTTATTTAAAAGTAGCTGTAAATAACATTTTAACCTTTCTGCAGTGAGACATACTTGATGTGTGTCTAAGCAACTTAAGGTGAAAATTAATTTAGTTCAGTTTCAGTATTAGCAAGTTTAGAAAAAAAACAGATTTTCAATATTTTCCTCTTGCTCTTGTGGTTAAGATTAAGTTAAGATTGCCACAATACATTAGATTAGCATAATTCACTTATTATTTGCATAGGCTATAGAAAAATATGCAAAGTCAGTCGAATGTAATTTATAATTTTGCCATTAATATACTTAAACTTTTGCTGTTCCGTGTCTAAGGTTTTAAATGATCTTTGATTTTTTTAAAAAAAATTATATTCCTTCTCCACTCATTTGATGATATATGAATATATATTCACTGCCTTTGCATATGTATTAGTAAGTTTTGCTGATATTTAAACAGATGAAAGTAAACACAGTTTTTATAATATCCATGGAGTCAGAACTTTGTTTTTTTCCAATAGACTACATATATCAGCAACTACGCACATACACCTTGTCTTTTAACTCCTCAGTGTACATGTAGGTCATGGAACCAAGATTCAGCTTTTAACTCTCTTTCTTTCTTTTCCAAAGTATTTAATCTTGTTCTTATTCTTCTCCATTCTGAGCACAGCCTCCTTTTTAGTCAGTGTGTGTGTATATTTACCTGTTTGTCCTCAGTTGGGATCTGCCTTATTTTCAGTTCCATAAGGTATAGTGAAGTATACAGAACTGTTATTGAGAAAGAGAAGCAAAGAAAATGAATAATATTCACAAGCCATTAATATCATTGAAATCTCTTTATTCCAAGACATTCTGATTTCTATTGCACATTTGGAGAACTAACTTCATAGTTAGTCTTTGAAATCTTCCTCTTCCCTCTCTCTTCAAAACAGACCAAGGTTTTGAAGCAATGGCAATATTGACGTTATTTTAGCTCTCTGTGAGGAGTCTGTGCTGGGCAGGGAACTGAGCAGCAAGCGTCCCTGGCCTCTTCTCTCACAGTGCCAGGAGCAATCCCCACTAATCCTGACAACAAAACAGTATCTCGGACCTTTACATGTCCCTCCTTGGAGATGCCCGTCCAGATAAGAACAATGGTGTTATATTTAATTAATGATGTACCTAATTACAGTTATCTATAGAATATACATGTACAGGGCTGGAGAGATGGCTTAGTGGTTAAGGCACCAGCCTCCTAAGCCTAAGAATGCTGATTCCAATCTCCAGGTCCCACGTTTAGCCAGATGTAGTGATACAAGGGTGCAATGCTGCACTTGACCACAAGGGGGTGCACACATCTGGATTTCATTTGCAACAGCTGAGAGGTTACTGGCGCACCCATCTCTGTCTTCCTCTCCCTCTATCTTTGTCTCTTTCTCTGTGTCTCTCTCCCCCCCAAAAAAGAATATACATGTACATATTCTGATAGACAGAAGGTATTGACATCTATAAAACTATTATATAATGATTTTAAAGTATGTATGCATATTATAATCAGTATTTAATTAGCTAATGTCCTCCTTGATGCTCTTCATTTTAGATTCTTAAAGCCATGTATGAATATTACCTTGTTAATCCTGGCCCAAATGTTCCAAATGCAGGTAATAACCTGACTGCACTTATTTATTAATTTAGAGACACTGATACAGTGTTTATTGTTCTTTATAAAAAAAAACTATTGAAAATACATTGCACAAAATCATTTGTTTCAACCATTATGTGACAGTTGATAGTTTCTTCCTTTCTTCTGCTTATAAAATTTGGATGACTTTTTCTCAGCCAACAATACATTTCCCACTTTCATACTTGTCTGAATTCTAAGCACTTAATCTTTAGCCTAGAAATATTCTAAATTTAGTGTACATTTTAGGACTTTATTTGGGGAGACAGTTTCCTGCCTGAAGGAAACTTTTATAAAACATTGCAATGGTTTAGTGCTGTAGAATCCCCAGTAATTAATCTTGTGAAGGAAATTACTAATTAGGGCAACATATCATGAAGCCATAGACTTACAAACTGGAAGTACTCTGGTCTATTGTAATTTTGAAAAGGTCACCACTAAAATCATTAATTTTTGAAGAATCACAACTGTGGTTGTGGGTAATAGCCACATACCTAGGGCAGAAGCCCAAGAGCAAGTCCATCCTCTTTGCTGCCATACTTCATAAGAGTTATGCTTTGTATGTAAATAAATCATTTATTGATTATGTATCAACAAAATATAAGATCTGGATTTACTACCACATGGATCCATCTAAGTGGAATTATTACATAATGCTGAGTAAATGCTTGCATTCTCTTTTTCATTGCCTCTCCTCTCAGATCTCATATGTGTAGTAAGTATCACAACTATTCCGAGGTAGATGCTACATACACAGTTCTCCTGAGTGGCGCACTGGCTTATGGGAGTGATTTCAATGAGCAGCCCCACATGACTACCTCTGAACAAAGAAATGACCTATGTCACCTATAGGACTGGGAAGTCTTTCCTCTCCCCCACTCTGAAACATCACATTGAGATACCAGCTTTTCCCTTAACCATGAGTGATTTTGGTATGTTCTGTCTTGAACATGTTACATATCACTGAATAATCTTTTTAAAAATTTATTTTATTTTTATTTATTTATTTGAGAGAGGCAGATAGAGAGAGAATGGGCACACTAGGGCCTCAAGCCACTGTAAATGAACTCTAGATGTGTGTGCCACCCTGTGTATCTGGCTTACATGAGTCCTGGGGAATTGTACCTAAGTCCTTTGGCTTTGCAGGCAAGTGCCTTAACCTCTAAGCATCTCTCCATCCCCTGAATAACCTTTACTTAAAAAAACACACAACCCTGTGGGGAATACCTGCAACCCCACTGAGGAGCATCCCCAATGGAATGGGGGCAGGAACAAGAGGGTACCAACACATGATGTATCCATATGAAACATGTTGTTAATAATAATAATGACCATTAAAAAAGAAAGAAAAACAAATACAATGCTTTCTTATTACTAAGAAATATTTGTGATTTGCAAAAAAATGATTCTTTAGGTTTTTGAAATGTATATATAATTGCTATTTGCCATAATAAAATTGGTTAAGGAATTTCTACCATTCCTGCACACTCAGAGTCCAAATCTTTTGCAATACTTCCAGGCCAAAAGTTGTCAATGTTTATATTTTCAGCAGAACTTCATGTCTTATACCACAAAGATTTTAATTAAATTGACGTGGTTAGTTGAATTAATGATTAATTTTTTAATTAAGTAGATATTTCCCAAAGCATCTACTGTGAAAAAAAAAAAACATAATGATACAGAGATATTCCACAAACAACTGTGTTAACCATACCTTGCATCAACCACTGATGCATTCTAACAGCTCTCTGTCTAGTAGTAACTTTATGGCCACATCAATGTTAACTTCATCTCAATTTTGGAAGTGAAAAAAATAACACGTATGAATCTTAGAATGAAGTAAATCCACTTATATAAGTCATATGTAGAGAATGAATCATCAGGACTCCTGGCTAATGTTTATAACAGAGCATAACCTCAGTTAACTGACTAACAAGTAAAATAACACTTCCTTAACCCTGATGCAGCAGAAATACTAGAAAAAATTGATTGCAAGATTTTCTTTATGTGACCTTGTTTTTGTCTCTCTAATTGTAACAAGTAGAGTAGAGAATTAATACAAGTAACTTCCAATATTGACAATAACACTATTTTTTGATATTCTGACTAAATTCAAATATATCGTAAGTCAGTTCTATGTGGTCATTACCCAAGTACGGTGGTTTGAATGGGATGTTCCCACAGCCGTAAGTATTGTGCATTAACATTAACCTTTCTACCTAGACTTCAGCAGGTGGACCCCTGCTGGACTAGGTGTGTCACGGAGGGAGGTACAGTAGGTGTTCCACTGGGGTGGGCAATCTTGAGTCCCGACCTACTAGGTATGTGGAGATCTAGTTTGAGCACTGGCTGTTAGTGCTGGTATTGGCAGTGGTCTCTCTCCTGTAGATGTATGCTGAAATGTACCAGCTTCTTCTGCCATGATGAACCTTTTCCTGATATTGTAAGCCTAGAATAAACCCTTTCCTCCCATAATCTGCTTCTGGTCTGGTATTTCTCTCTTCTGGTTATAAGAAGGTAATTATATCAGCAAGTCATGGGTTTTCTTACCACCACAGATGATAAAACTTACTAAGAACATGGTGAGCTTTTGACATGATGCACTTACTGCTGCACAGGTTTTGTCTGATCCTCCAGGGCACATACAACCAAGCCATGGTGGTTGCATAATTCTGGATCCTTGACATATTATAAAATGGTACAAACTGACATCACGTACTTAACCAGTTCCTAGATAGCTTTCCCACCCACACCTTAAAGAAAAAAAAAGCAAACAAACAAACAAACAAAAAAAAAACCTTAAATCTCAAGCGACCTAATAGCAACAGGAACTGGATCTCAGTCATTTGCTCTGCCCAGATAACTCCACCTTCCAAGTGTAAAGGAAGAAGGGGGGCTGGAGAGATGGCTTAGCAGTTAAGCGCTTGCCTATGAAGCCTAAGGACCCCGGTTTGAGGCTCGATTCCCCAGGAGCCACATAAGCCAGATGCACAAGGTGGCACATGCACCTGGAGTTCATTGGCAGTGGCTGGAGGCCCTGGCTTGCCCATCTCTCTCTCTCTCTCTCTCTCTCTCTGTTTCTCTGTCTTTCATAAATAAATAAAGAGAGAAAGGACAATTCTGACTCTCTCATGTAAGCCCTGGTTCTACAAAGTAAAAAGAAGTCGTTTAATCCCCTTTGATGTCAATTTCCTCCATCTAAAAAAATACACTAAAAAAATACCCAATAATAATTATGTAACTTGCATGATTGTCTCTGACACTTACTCAAAATTACCCATTTAGTTAAATCAATACAAAAATGGATTAGTAGAATATAATTATGAAGTTGGGTCAAATGATACTTACAAACAGATGTTTTCTAAATAAATAAGCAATAGCTATATGAAATATTATCAAAAAGTGATTTTAAAATATAATATTTTTAATTTTTATAACTGTGTGTCTAGAATCTAATGGGTTAACACCACAATACAATTCTCATGAACTTCATTAGCATTGAATGGACTACTCAAAGTTTGGGAAAACTATTTCTTTTTTTTTTTTTTTTTTTTGGTTTTTCGAGGTAGGGTCTCACTCTGGCCCAGGCTGACCTGGAATTAACTATGTAGTCTCAGGGTGGCCTTGAACTCATGGCGATCCTCCTACCTCTGCCTCCCGAGTGCTGGGATTAAAGGCATGTGCCACCATGCCCGGCTTAAAACTATTTCTTTTCTTTTCTCTTTCTTGCTTACTTGTTTGCTTGCTTTTTTAATTTCTGAGATAGAGCCTCAGTCTAGACCAGACTGACCTGGTACTCACACTGTAGTCACAGGCTGTCCTTGAACTCATGCAGATCCTCCTACTTCTGCCCCCCAAGTGCTCTGATTAAAGGGGTGTACCACCATGCCTAGCTTATTGGGAAAACCCTTTCTTAACAAATAAACAACAGGGAATTTTATGTCCTGCTCCTATCTATCCCTGGAGAAGCTTGCTCCTAATATACTTGGATTTCCTAGCAGAGTAGGGATTCCACATTATGAAGTTAAACTTTGGCCTGTTGTTGTTGTTGTTGTCTTTTAAGAGGAAACAAGAGAATGCCTTTAGACTTCCACATCCTATCTTCACTTACCAGGAGAAAGGCTGCCAACAGAATATTCACTCCTCGCCTGTCCAGTTGGGGCCAATTTCTCAAAAACAATGAATAAATACAAAGCATTTCACTCTGAAGTGGAGAATAGAGTGAATTTAACCTGCAATATAGTTCAGGTCACCAATACCATTCATTGGATTGTCTAAAACTTGAAACAACTACTTCAAACCAGGTTTCAAACAGAGCCTCTTTGTTTCCCATCTTGCCTGTCCAGACTCAAACTTCACCTTCATAGCATCTTTCAGTCTTCTCAGAATCCTGAAGTGTTTCCTCACCATAAACAAACCTACAGCCAACATAATACTAAATGGGGAAAAACTTGAAGCTTTTCCTCTAAATTCAGGAACAAGACAAGGATGTCCACTTTCCCCACTACTATTTAATATAGTACTGGAAGTCTTAGCCATAGCAATAAGGCAAGAGACACTCATAAAGGGGATACAAATCGGAAGGAAAGAGATCAAATTATCATTATTTGCAGATGATATGATTCTATACATAACAGACCCTAAAGACTCTACCAGCAAACTGTTAGAGCTGATAAACACTTTTAGCAATGTAGCAGGATACAAAATAAACACACAGAAATCAGTAGCTTTTCTATACACTAACAACAAACGTGCAGAGGATGAAATCAGGGAATCTCTCCCATTCACAATTGCCTCAAAAAAAAATAAAATACCTTGGAATAAACTTAACCAAGGAAGTGAAGGATCTCTACAATGAGAACTTTAAAAAACTTGAGCCACAAATTGCAGAAGACACAAGGAAATGGAAAGACATCCCATGCTCCTGGATTGGAAGAATCAATATTGTGAAAATGTCAATCTTACCAAAAGCAAGCTACACATTTAATGCAATCCCCATTAAAATCCCAATAGCATTCTTCACAGAAATAGAAAAAACAATACTAAAATTCATCTGGAAACACCTAAAAACCTCGAATAGCCAAAACAATTTTGCGCAACAAAAATCAGACAGGTGGTATAACTATACCTGATTTTAAGTTATACTACAAAGCCATAGTAACAAAAACCGCATGGTACTGGCACAAGGACAGACAGGTAGATCAATAGAACAGAATAGAAGACCCAAATACTAATCCAGGCAGCTACAGCTACCTGATTTTTGACAAAAATGCCAAAAAATATTCACTGGAGAAAAGATAGCCTCTTTAACAAGTGGTGCTGGGAAAACTGGACATCTGTATGTAAAAGGATAAACATAGATCCTTGTCTCTCTCCATGCACAAGAGTCAAGTCCAAATGGATCAGGGACCTTAATATCAGACCTGAAACTCTGAAACTGCTAGAGGAAAAGGTAGGGGAAACTTTTCAACATATTGGAATAGGCAAGGACTTTCTGAATATAACTCCAATTGCTCAGAGAATAAAACCACTAATCAACCACTGGGACCTTATGAAATGTACTTGGGACTTTAGAATCTGACAATTTACTATCATTTGTGAAATGGATCTATAATTATTAAACTGTGCTATTTTCATTTATAAGAAAGACAGATAATTAATGCAACTAGATGATGATTAAAATCTTGCCACTTTTTCAATTTGTTATTCATTTTGTTTTTTAATTTAATTTATTTGAGAGAGAAAGAGGCAGGGAGAGAGAGAAAGAGAGAGAGAGAGAATAGGTCCTTTAATCATTGCAAACAAACTCCAGATGCTTGTGCCTCCTTGTGCATCTGGCTTATGTGGGTCCTGGGGAATCGAACCTGGGTCCTCAGGCTTCACAGGCAAGGGTACAAACCACTAAACCATCTCTTCAGCCCTCATTTTGCTTTTGGCTGTTCCATACTGTATACTGTCATGTCCTGGGTTCAAGATAGAGGAACTGCAACAAATGGCTTCTGAAGCCCAAGACATAACTGGAGGGCAAGAGGGAGGGTGATTTGGCCAGAAGTGGACAGGAGGGTTACAGAGGAAGAGAGAGGGGTTTTAAGGGTTATTGGAAGAGGAGCAGGGAAATTGCCTTTCAAAGGAGGGGTCTTAGGTGAGATGCTGTGAGAGGGCCAGTGGAAAGTGGTGAATTTCCTTCTTTTCACTGAGGGGTTCTCATTTACCACAACAGGAAGTGTTTCCAGAATCCCAGAGAGAGGAGATAAAGGGAAGGCGGGGAAAAAGAGTGCTCTATGACTCTCACACCTAGCTCGCCTCTGAACCCTACCTCTGCCACTAGGACCTCTTTTAGCACATATCCTGGGAATGGCTGGTAAGACAAAGAGCCCTTTTTCAAAACAGTTTAGTGAAAAGAAACTTTGATTAATGGTATAGTTAGCATGTTCTTACCTTTTAAAGGTACTCTTCAATTAAACAAAAAAAGATTTCCATTTCTTGTGGCCACTGGACAGGTCATACTGAGTGGCCTACAGATGGGTGCAGTCTTTCCAAAGTCCCAAAGTTGGTTTCATAAATAGCACACCATAGGGCCACTTCAGTGAGTTAGAAATAAGGTAAGCACTGGAGGTTCTTCCTGGGTTTTTGGCTCTGCCCATCCTCTCCCATCATCAAACACCCAGAGGATGTTTTCTGTCTCCCCAATCAGTATCCTGAAAGAAAACAAAACAAAAGACATCATAAACACCAGAAAACTGTCAGACTGTTTGGGATAAAATAGCTCTAGAAATTATGAAATGTAATCGATGGTGTTATTCTGTTAATTTTCTTAAGATTGAACAAATGAAGAAAGTAGCCCAGATCGACCACTACCTCCAAATATATTTCCTCCTCACTCAGCCTGTTTTTATCCTCTACCAAGATTTCTTGTTCTAATCACATTCATTCTAAGATGTGATTCTAAGATAGAGGTTTTCATGCCCCCTACAAACACTCACATGAGTGTCTTTGTCAGGTTATTTCATATTTCTCATGTGCCCTTCTTTGATGTCTAAATGGGTACTAGAAAGTAGAGGATGGTGATATGAGAGAGAATATTCTAGTCTTTCCCTTCTTATAAGCACACTGGGCCCATCATGGAGGCCTCACCCTCCTGATGTCCTCAAAAAGAACAAAGTAGTAAGATCTTATTGGGGGCTAGAGTTTCAAAACATGAATTGGCAGGGAAGGTTCTTAAAAATGTGTAGTATAAAAATGTCAAAGATTGAAAATTCCACCAGCAAAACTGTTAGAAAGGTGTTTAACATTGTGTTCAATGAGGTTACAACAGGCAAGAGAGACCAGAGTTGAGTTCAACTTCAACTCCACTGAAATACAAATCCCTTCTGATTTCTTATGTGCTAGGAAGCAAAGCAGAGGAGTGCTGGGGGACATTAGGACGGATGAGCGCTGAGTTACTCCTGACCTGGCAAGTGTTTTTCTCCGAGTGATAAGGACAACTGGGTCTGCAGGTAGGCATCCATGGAGGTTAGACTCCTCCCTACCCCACAGACATGGCGCTTTAGCCTGGATGAGCACAGTTGGAAATGATGGCTCGCAGGTCCATTTATGGCTTTTAAAACTGCCAGAAGACTTTGTAAACATTTACAACTCAAAAGAGCTAAGCAAGAATTACCATTTTTCTAATATAAATATTCTAGAGAAAGAAAGATAAATGGAAATGAGTCAGAAAGTAGCCTAAGTTTAGGCAAGCTGCGGGGACCCTTAGGGCTATCTTCCTCATTGAAAGCTTGCCTGATAAATTGTATTACTGCTGGGGATTGAACCCTACACAGCCTGCACAATCAGCAAGTCCTCTACCACTAGCAGGCACTCTTCCACTCTTTTCTTTTAACTCCTCCTCCACTAGGGAAAGGGGTAGTGTTCTGCGGAGAAGCTTATTTAACATCTACCTTTAAAACGTTTTTGATCTGTATTCAAAATAATGGGTATATATGCTATCATGCTTTGCTCCCATTTATCCACCCCATCTCTTGCCATCCATCCAGAGTCCTTCCTCTCCCACACTCACTGGACCCTCTCCCTCCCTTCTCCTTCCAATAGTGTTCTGCTGTCATATATATAGATACAAATTCCACATATGAGAGAAAACATGTTTTTGTCTTTCCTCCCTCTCATTATCTGTGGTACTCTCTTGTTTTGGCTCCCTTCCTCCCCTGCTATAGTTCCCCTTCTATTTTTCACATCATATATTACATATGTGTGTATATGTATATATATATTATGCATATATACACCTATAAATCTAGATTCCACGTATGATAAAATATGTATATGTCTTTCTGAGTCTGCCTTGCTTTGCTTAACATGATTTCCACTTCCATCCATTTTCCTTCTTTTGAATGCATTTGAGTTCTGCTTCTTCAGTTACCAGAAGCCCCCAAGCTATCACATAAATAAAATTATTACAGTTTGTCCAAGGCTCAAGGCTACTTAATGGAATTTATCCTTTAGAAAAAAATGATTTTTAAATTAGTATACTAAGTATCAGGTATTACTATCCATTTTATACAAAATTTATTTTAGTTAATCCTCTTTCTTCATTCCTCCCTCTGCCTGTCTTGTAATCTCTGCTCCCTCAACTCCTTTCTGCTTTCACGTCACATTGTCTTTCCCTACCACACACACCTGTCACTTCCTCAGCATCACTTTTTTTTTTTTTTTGGGGTTCAAGGTAGGGTCTCACTCTAGCTCAGGCAGACCTGGAATTCACTATGTAGTCTTAGGGTGGCCTCAAACTCCCAGCGATCCTCCTACCTCTACCTCCAAAGTGCTGGGATTAAAGGTGTGCGCCACCACCCCCAGCTTCAGCATCACTTTAAAAAAATATTTTATTTATTTATTTGAGAGAGAGAGAAGAAATGGGTGCATTAGTAACTCTAGCCACTGCAAATGAACTCAAGATGCATGCATCACCTAATGCATCTGGTTTTATGTGGGTACTGGGGAATGGAATCTGGATCCTTTGGCTTTGCAGGCAAGGCCTTTAACCACTAAGCCATCTCTCCAGCCCCTCAGCATCATTTTTTATCTTCTCTTTGTCTCCTTCTAGCTTGAAATGAATTGTTTCTCTCCTGATGTTATCCCTGAAGTTTTAACTCCTGTCCTAATGAGTGTTATGTGTAAAACAGTTTCATACCTGTAAATTCATTACATTTCTGATCCCACCCAGCATCCTAGAGGAGTAAAATAGAAGGAACCCTGTTCACAACAATATGATCTGCATTTCCTAATGCTCATCTCCAGTCTTAACTGTGGAGTTCCTCAGACCTGCACTGGTCTTCCTCTTATTGGTCTTCCTAAAGGCCATCAGTAATCCCAGTCTCTAAAATGCTGCCTTAATCAGTAATTTTCTATGGATTTTTCTATGCAAATCACCAACAGATCAGCTTCTGTTCTAAGAGCCATGGTTCTAATGTTCCCACATGTATTCATTTAAAAATGTATGTATGTATGCATGCCAAGGTCTCCAGCTGCTGCAAATGAACACTGGATGCATACGTCACTTTGGATCCAGCTTCACCTGGGTTCTGGAGAATTGAACCCAGGCCAACGGGCTTTGCAAGCAAGAGCCTTTAACTGCTGCACCCTCTCCCCAGCGCTCCTATACAGAAGAAGTAATTCTCTTCCTTAAGTGTGTATTTACCCAGTTGAGTTCGTGGACAGATTGCTAAAAACTAATTGCCCATGTTGTTTTGTAACTTGAATCATAACATTTCTATAAAATTATGAAAATGGACATCTAACCAGGAGGAAATAATTTGTTTTGATCTCTGCTAGGGTTATGTTTGGAGCTGTTTGGCTTCCACCTGAAAGACACAGGTGTCTTTTTTTTGCTTGTCTCTCCTCTCAAGCAATATTTCCTCTCAAATTTTTAACTTATTCTTGCTACTTTGTGTATTATAAAATGTATGAAAGTTTATTCTGTTTGTTCTGGGAGCATAAAGTAGAGGGTATTTTTTTTTGTTTGTTTGTTTCCTTCTGTTTTTTTTTCTGTATTGGTACTATTTTTTCCTGACATTTTTCTCTGTGTAATGACTGGAATGTTGCCCATACTCTTATTTATTTCATTAACAGGTTTCCGCGGGCTTGTCTTCAGTTACGGTTACTGTCTAGATAGGAAATGTGTTCCCCAGGCTCTTCTGTTGAAGGGATGGTCTTCAGCAGGCAGTGCTCCTGAGAGGTGATTATATCATGAGGGTTCTGAATGGATAGGATATTGGGAAGTGGGCCATAGTTGGGGGAAGCCATTCACTAGGGGCGTGCCTTTGAAGGGTATATAATATCATGTCTGTAGACCATTCCACTCTATGTTCCCAACCACTTTGGAGTGTTTCTTCGACACACACCATTCAGTGATGCTTGGCTCACCAGATCCTAAAAGCAATGGAGCCTAGGGCCATGGACTGAGACTTCTGAAACCACAGACAACATAGATGTGTCCTCCTCTTGAGCTGTTTCTTTCAGGCACTTACAATAGCAGCAGCAGGATGACAAACACAACAACTTTTCCACGTTTTATCCTGTGATCGCTTTCTGTTTGGTACTACTAACAAGTTTCATGCTTGGAACAACTAAGACTTTAGTTGGACGTTAGTTCTCCTCACCATTAAGTAGTTAGGGCTGAATGCAAGCAATAGGCTCCAAATGGTATCCACTGCTCAGCAGGTGTATGTGACTTCCTGAAGGATCCTAACAGTGTGTGTGTGTGTGTGTGTGTGTGTGTGTGTGTGTGTACGCACTAACTTTTCTGATGCTCTGAAACACTAATGATACATCTTTCTAATTTACAACACACACATTTTCATGTCATTTCTTGTTACTTAGGTATTTTCAATGGGAAAATAAACTAAAGAAAGACTTGATTCACTTCTCAGACTTCTATTTAAGTTTTTTTAAATATTTGTATTTTTATTTATTTGACAGAGAGAGGGGGAGAGAAAGAGAGAGAATGGCCATACCAGGGCATCCAACCACTGCAAACAAATACTATACACATGTGCCACCTTGTGCATCTGGCTTACATGGGTCCTGGAGAATTGAACCCAGGTCCTTTTGCTTTACAGGCAAGCGCCTTAACTGCTAAGCCATCTCTCCAACCCTAAAGTTTTTTTTTTTTTTTTTTTTTGCTGTTGTTGTTGTTTTGAATAAAATGTAAAGGTAACACATAAAAACACCTTTCATTGTTTTATGAAAGTAAATTATATATATTTATATTTACAAATATATAATATATACACACACATATGTATATGTGTACATATACATGTGTATATATAAGCTCATACAGAAAATTTGTTTGACCAAAATATTCTCATAAAGAATTCATAAATAGTTTATCCCATAAAAAGTGTGGTTTGGGGGCTGGAGAGATGGCTCAGGGTTAAGGTGTGCCTGTGTAGCCTAACAACCTGTGTTCAGTTCCCCATGTAAACCACCCATATAAAGTCAGATGCACAACATTGCACATGTATCTGGAGTCCATCTGCAGTGGCTAGTGGCTCTGGTGCTTCCTCCCTCCTTCTCTCTCTCTCTCTCTCTCTCTCTCTCTCTCTCTCTCTCGTTGGGCCCTAAGAAGCCCAGGTGTGAGGCCTAGTGGAACTTCCTGAGCCTGACTAGAGTTTGGTGACCTGTCTTGGGCCTATTACTCCCGCTTAGGAGTGACTCAGCAAGGCCTAAGCCAAAACTGCCTCCGCCCAGCTACTGCTTACATGGTGAAATACTATTGGCCCTTATACCTTTATCCCATCCTGAGACCCACCCTCTTTCTCAAAGCTATATAAACACCTTCCTACTACAATAAAACGAGTTCCTGCTTGGACAAGACTCCAGACCCAGTGTGTTTTTCTCTCCGGTATCTTAGAGCAGGGGGTCTGGGTCGCCAACACCTATCATCCTGCTCAGCCCCAAGAGGAGCTGCTGGACTGGCTCTTTCTTCAGCCCTACCTGCCGGGTGGGGGGGGGGGGACCAGCACTCTCTCTCTCTCTCTCTCTTTCTCCCTGAAAATGAATAAATAAAATATTTTTTAAAGTGTTGTTTTGTCAATTGCTAAGGACCATGGTGATTTCTGGAATATCTTACCATTTGACAAACGACTTACTCTAGGAAAGTTTGGTCATTATGCAAATGCTCACCATGAGCCTTATAGTGATCGTTCATTCTAGCAGACACATTCGAGCTGTTTCACCGCTCACCAGCCTCTCAAGTGCCCTTGCCCTTTGGGTACCCTAACTTGGAAATTCATAGCTTCCTGGCAAAAGAGTCTCTAAAGAGAGAAATTCATGCTTCCTTTTTACTTTTTTTAAATTTTTTAAATTATTTTTTTTTATTTTTGGAGATAGAGAGAGAGAGATAGACAGCGAGGGAGAGGGAGACAGAGATGGGCACGCCAGCAGTCTCTCAGCTGCTGAGAACGAAATCCAGATGTGTGCGCCCCCTTGTGGCCAAGTGTGGCATTGCGCCCTTGCGTCACTGCATCTGGCTAAACGTGGGACCTGGAAATTAGAACCGCTGGACATTGGAACCAGTGTTCTTAGGCTTAGCAGGCAGGTGCCTTAGCCGCTAAGCCATCTCTCCAGCCCTCCTTTTTACTTTTTAAAAGTTGAAACTCGCCGGGCGTGGTGGCACACGCCTTTAATCCCAGCACTCGGGAGGCAGAGGTAGGAGGATCGCCATGAGTTCGAGGCCACCCTGAGACTACATAGTTAATTCCAGGTCAGCCTGGGCCGGAGTGAGACCCTACCTCGAAAAACCAAAAAAAAAAAAAAAAAAAAAAAAAAAAAAAAGTTGAAACTCATAAGATGGAAGACAAACTTGACTTGAACATTTGAGGGAGGTAAACAAACTCAGTAAATGAAATAGCCATTTCCAGGACCACGAGCTCCCTGAAGGGATGAATCATCACCTTGCATAAACTCTTGGTCTTCCACTTTGGGCTGTGGCGCATTAACAGGTGTTCAGACAAGTTAATGAATCACTCTAATGTTCTCTTCATAGCTCACATCCAACCTATATAACATGAAAGTGAAATGTGTTACTGGACAGAGCTCTGACTGATGACAGGCAAAGTGTTGTTTGTTTTTAATTTAATGTATACCAAATGCAAATAAGATAAAGCTCTGCAAGGAAACAAAAATAAAAATGGGAACTTCTACTCTATTTCATATCATTTGTTTAAAAGAATTCATTGTAAACAACATTTGAAATTTGAAAACATTCCTAATGTTCTTAATGATAAAAGAAAACTCAGAAATAAACAGACCGGGCGTGGTGGAGCACGCCTTTAATCCCAGCACTTGGGAGGCAGAGGTAGGAGGATCACCTATGAATTCGAGGCCACCCTGAAACTACATAGTGAATTTCAGGTTAGGCTGGGCTACAGTGAGACCCTACTTAAAAAAAAAAAAAAAAAAAAGGCAGAAACCTCAAGCTCTAATAAGCACTTTTGATTAACTTTAGGAAGCATACTGATTGAACACAGGTGTTTTGCTTTAATTGAATTGCACTTCATAACTGGTTGATTAAATCTGTCATTGTCCTCTAAGTCTGAGTGTAGATGGTGTACACAATGACCTTTTTCTCTACATGCATGAATGATTTCATCATGTGAACCCAACAACTATAGAGGTCAGCATAAATACATCCTAATATGTGCCCCCAAGGTCTATAAACCTTCCTAAAGTTTAATGCAATTTTTAACTCCACGTAAAAATGCCTTCCTTCCTCATCCCAATGCAATGGCACTTGTAAAATTGCTACAGAAAAAATGGCATATAGCAGTGCTAGTGAAACCTACTTGATCTTGGCAGCCCACAGCCTCCTGGGACCTGGTCTCGGCCATGATAAGGCAGCAACCCAATTACAAGTGTCTGAGACCTTGGCTCTCTTTCCTGGGAGGACTCTAACTCTTAAGTGCATTGGGTGTCTGAGCAGACAAGATAAAAACTCATTTCCATCTTACAAGTTTGAAGTACAATTTTTAATATTCTTCCTTCTGAATATCTAATATAATACTGCCTAAAACTAGTTTAACTATGTGAAGAAAATATTAATAAAAACATAGACAAGAAAATTTGAAATATGGATTTTATACATATTCTAGAAGAAGGAAGGAGCACATCAGTGAGAGAACAGAGGCTGTGAGAGCTCATTTCTAGACATGAGTGTGCACATCAGTACCAAGTTCCCCGTATGCATTCCCAGGAATTGCTTTAGTGGTCTCAGTGCAGGGTGAGCCTTTTACCAAAAAGAGGACAAATTTTATAAGGCTCCTGTAAAGTTCGGGAGTGACCACGACCACACAAACCACTCTGAGGCAAAGATGAAGGCTTTTATTAGGGAAAAGCATGAGCTGCCAGGGCTGGCTCACAAGAGCAGAGTACAGGCCACCTGAGTTCCTCCGGTAGTGGACTTTATAGGGTTTTCAGTTGGGGGAAGTAAAGGAAGAACTGAGGGGAGACCAAAGGTAGCCAAGGTGTGACACCAGAACAGAGACCAACAGGGTGATTTACAAGATAAAGGGGCAGGAAACCATGACCTGGCGGCATTGCAAGGCAAGGAGGGGATAAATGGCTGGGCAGTTTCTTGAGGAATGTGGATAATCCACTTCCTTATGTCTCTGTTGCCATCCTGCTGTCCTTGGTGACTCCACATTGGGACCTGTCAGACCTAACAGCTACCACATTGCAAAGGAGATTCAAATATGTGCTTCAAAGAAGAGAAGCTCAGAAGACCAGAAGAAAAGAGACGAGGTTGATAGTAATCGTGAAGGTCTCTGAAGAGGTCTGGTGCTTGTTCAAGGGTGTAAACCATTGAGGGTGTTTTGTATTCGGTTTTTAGCTTTTAGTCTGTGGCAATATCCTGCTGGTTATAGGAGAGATGATTTCCTTTTCCAACCTCTGTCTAATATATCAAGCCCCAAGTGTGACATTTTCACAGTGTTTGTAACTCCTACTTCAGACTCATTTATAATCTCAATTCTAAGGTGCTTGCCATCCATTCTTTTAAAATATAAATCAAGTATTCAGGAAAATGTGATGTTACAGGATACCAACTCCATCCGAATTGCAGAGAACTCATCATACATCTTCATCTTATTATGATCAATAAAAATAGGCCATTTGGGAACTCATCAGAAATATACCCAAGCATACCCCAGACATCTGTCTGGATATTTTTCTCCTTAAATTTCTGCTTTGAGAAACTAACAGTCAAAAAATTATACTGATATATCAAAAGCAAAACAAAACTAAACAATAAACACAGAATGCACACATAAAAAAAGAAAGAAGAAAGCAAAAAGAAGAAAGAAAGAAGAAAGAAAGAAAGAAAGAAAGAAAGAAAGAAAGAAAGAAGGAAGGAAGGAAGGAAGGAAGGAAGGAAGGAAGGAAGGAAGGGAAGGAAGGAAGGAAGGAAGGGAAAAAATAAGCCAAGCCAGCAGCCTCCCTAGAGGTGCCCAACTTGGACTTCAGCAATGAAGTTTATAGTTCTGCTACCCAGAGTCAGCTCCAAGGCTCTTCTGACTCCTCAGTGATGGGGAGAAAGTGAGTTGTTCCCTCTGGTTCAAAGCTGCTCTGAATAAGCCTGCCTGGAAGCATGTCCTCCTCCTCTTCCACTGGGTTTGAAAACAGCAAGTTTGGAAAATAACACTTTTTTTTTTTTTTTTTTCTTTTTCTTAGCAAATAATTTCAGGGAACTCAGTAGGTGAATAACTTGGGCCAAATAAAAACTAATAATAAATTCTAACATTTCCTAATTCGTTTTTTAACTTTTCCTAAGTTAAATTGTATAGTTGAATTGCCGTGGGGCTTTTTAGGGTTCCCTGTGGGATCTGTCATCTGATTCTGGTCCTCAGAGCAGCCGCACAGCTCATGTAGACTCTAAGACTGCCAGCTCTGCAGGCAGGGACAAGTCATTAACTATTAGACACCTCATTTCTGTGTGGCAGGTGACGATTGGCTTGAGATTCTGGCAGCAGGGTAGCTGTGTAGCAGGGAGATGTTTTTCCCTGAGAACCCTCCCTTTCCCACTTGTCTGTAAAATACCACCAGTTAACCTGAGCACATCTTTGTCTGTAGGTCTGAAAGATTCTTAACCGTTATTCACCGCTCCCCCCACCAAAAAAATCTAGAGCACTCTGTCTCTGGATATTGTATGAAGCTACTTTAATTTTGCCCTGAACAGTTTTTTTTTTTTTAAATGAACCAAAAGTAAATAAAGTATACTCAGAATAATCCCGTGTGTCATTATAGGGCTTTAAAAAAGAATAAATACTGTTTAGATGTCTCTTAAAAAACTGGAAAGTCATTTTTTCTCAACTCTGATGGTTTTGTGGTTTTATTCTTTGAGGAAATGCAGGTATCCAGGACGAGAAAGTTATCAGACTTTCATTTAAAGTTTTCATATTTGTCAAAAGGAAGTAATGTAACTTTTTTATTTCCTGAGTTTACTTTTTTATAACTTCCCCCTTTTTATTATCTGAAGACTTTGTTACAAAAAACAAGTCAAAATAGGTAGAAACTGGCTCACTACTTTCCTCTCTGGAGCATACACTTTTAGTGCCTTGCACAATGTCTTTTCTGTTCTAGATTATTTTTAGCAAAAGTTTTCTCCATTTGATCTATAATTCAAGATAGGATTATAAACATTCCCACCCTTAGATTTCATATGAAAACGTCTTCACAAATGGTATTTAAATGAAAATTTTCAACAATAAAATATAAAGCTATGATTAATAGATATTACTGAAATGTCAAAATATGAAACTTTCCACATTCTGTGATATATGATTAGTTGATGTGTAGAAAAATACATTTTAGTATGTTGTCTTTGATTTACAAATTTAGATTATTTTGGAATCACATGTATTCCAATGATTTGTTTAAATGAAATTATGTCAGAAGTAAGATAACAAATGTTTATTTGGAATGGGCCTTTGCAAAACCCCTAGGTGTCTATGCATTGTGTCTCTTTAATCAGTGTAATGCAGTAGTGTCCACCCAGTCACACATTAGGATCACACGAAAGGATTAATTGCTACTTTAATATTAACAGAGAAATCGAGGAAATTTAATTTAATTGGGCTGTAACAGAGCCAAGGTTTGAATCACTGATTTTCTTTACAAGGGAAGATTAAAATCAAAGGAACAGGTAGGACCAGGAAAGTCTGAGGGTTAGTTCAGATTATTTTATTCTAGGAAGGATTTAAGGCTAAACAATGCTGCAAATGTCTGTTATCATCTTCCATGAGTTAAATTTGAGATGCCCAAACTCATAGGGAATTTTTATTTTTAAGCAAGCATATGTTGGAGACAAACAGAAATTAAACAATGAGCCATCTCACCTTAAAAGCTCAACAGCCAGCTTGTTTATACACAGATATGACCAAGCAAGGTTTTGCCCAGAAAGGACTGAGAATTTGTAAGAGATAACAGGTGGCAGAAAATTTTAGGCTTCTGATTCTGGCTCTAAAATTGAAAGTGTAAAGAGATTATATATAATTCTCAGCTGATTAAAAAATAATCTCTTAAAAACCAAGAGTTTCTGACCATACCTTGGAATGTAGAGAACCTGGGAGGAAGTTATTAAAGCCTATGCTTGCTGTTTACCAGAGTGACTGAGTTCAGGAATATTTTGCTCATCCAAACAACACATTTATTGCAACCTCCCCCATGCCTTGTGTTAGCTGAATCTCTGCAAATCAATCAGAAAAATGTTTGAATCCACAGGGGAAAAAAAAAAAAAACACCTTCATTTGAGGCTTATTTTATAAGAACTCACTGTTTTCAAATGATGAAAATTTTTTTAATTTAATGAACTTTGTCATCTAGGTACCAAGACTGTATAAGACAAACACTTAGAGTCAAAACACTACTGTGCTAAAAGCATCTGATGCTGACAAAGAACAGGTGATAGATGCCAAGATGGGAAATGTAGTGTCTAGTGTGTTCACATAAACCCAGCAATGATGGACATTTATCATTAGCATTTGGCTGTATATGAGTTGGTGCTTTGTTCAGAATACTATGTTTAAGATAAAAGAAATATATATACATTTAAACATGTAGCTTACATAACTAAATGGCTTAAATATTTTAGTGAATTAATTCTCTCAATCTAAACACTTAATTATGGTTGACATCCAATTTTCTGTTTAAGAAGTAGATACAATGATAGTTTGTCTTCTTTTCCTGTAAGAAACTAAACCTCAGGTGTTCAAGCAGATGCACTCTCTAGATTCCCATTGAACCCCATGCTTAATTGCCACACTTCTTCCTGCATGGTTCTAGCAATGGATTGCACACCAGTCAATGCTAGCTCCTGACTCCTGGGGCCTTCCGAAGCCAGCATGCTGACTCTGTAATTAAAAGCCTGTGCAAGGAAGCAACTGTCAGCTCCAGCCTTGCCTCCTACGGTTGGACGTCTGTCAACTCAAGGATTTATTTTTTTAATATGAGAAAATGTCAGTTGCCGTCTGAAATAAATTTTTTGATGATTCAAGCAAACATTGAATCCCTGATGGTTAAATAGGAAAAATGGGGGGGGGGGGAGCAGTGTTTCTTTGAAAGGAAGAAATTCAGCATATATTAACAATGTGACATATTCCCACTTTGAAGATGAAGGAATGCACACACACACACACACACACACACACACACACACACAACCTGAGTACATATGTATGTTTTAGGGTTAAAATTCTTTTCTAGAAGAACCTAGAAAACCTCAACATTTCCTTATCACTCCATCTGTTCTTGTGAACATAAAACCATTCACAGTAGGAAATACCAGGAAGTTTCCTTGCAAAAATGTTTTATTTATTTATTCAAATAGTAGCAGACTATCCTGTCTTCAAGAACATAAAACCATTCACATGATATGAATAATTGCATATGGTTCTATTTCTTTATTAAATTTGTCCATATAAGTTTGAAGTTTCTACTATGCAAAATATGTTTTGTTTTTAAACATTTATTTTTATTCAAATAGAGAGAGAAAATGGTCAGACTATACTGTCTTCAAGCCAAAAATAGCAGGCTAATATTTTTGAGTCAACCACTAAAAATCTTCATTTATGATTTTGGATAAAATAATGATAATAGCTCATCTTTTTCATCTATAAATTCCTATATCTATCTATCTATCTATCTATCTATCTATCATCTATCATCTATCTATCTATCCATCCATTTGTCATCTATCATCTATTTATCTATCTATCTATCATCTATCTACTATCTATCCATGCATCTATTTGTCATCTATCTATCTACCTGTGCCATATCTTCTCTTCAGCTGCCTTAGTCTGTCACTTATCCCTTCCTACTCCAATGTCAGTGAGGAGAGTTCACACGTAAAGCCACACTTGCAAATCAATACCCCCAAAGAGTTTATTTTAACTGTGCCACAATGAAAGGCAGAACTTAAACATCCATTTCTTCAAAATTCATTGTTTGAGACCTTTCAAGTTTTCAAGTGCAGCATGAAAAATAGCTATACAGGCTCAAGATCAGTGACAGGAGGTTAAAGAAGATAACCAGACCAGGGTAAAAGGAACAGTGAGATCATTTCTTTCCTAAACTAAATGAGTAACAGTTGGTTGTGCATGTGTGATTATATCTAATACCTCATTTTATGAATTGCCTCTAGGTGACTTTCATTTTAAATCTTAACAGCAACAATTCCATCTTTATTTCATAGTTTTATTGATATATCCAGAGGCCTATTTGAGTACACTCAATAAATCCAGTTTATGTCTAATAACTCTCTAAGATCACTCAAATGCTAAAGAATATGAGAGCACATGCTAAGTTTTTATCTCCAGGCACTGAAATTTTGATTTCATATAGCTAGAAGTGGGAATTACTAAAGATGCTAAAATCCTTTATTAATTTATTTCTTGTGCACTCAATAAATACATTTTTAACCTCTTGTCATATTTAAGAAACTATGGTGGGTATTTTGATCATTAAAAATGAACACAGTTGGGCTGGAGAGATGGCTTAGCAGTTAAGGAATTTGCCTGCAAAGCCAAAAAGCCCAGGTTTGATTCCCCAGGACCCTTGTAAGCCAGATGCACTAGGTGGCACATGCATCAGTAGTACTTTTGCAGCAGCTGGAGACCCTGGCACTCCCATTCTCTCTCTCTCTCTCTCTTTTTCTCTCTCTCTTTCTCTCTCTAAATAAATAAAATATTTTTAAATGAACATACTTTTCACACCTCAGTATTAGAAAAAGCCATAAAGAAGCTTGATAATAGGTAAACTAATTTTAAAAAATTAAGAAAAAAGTTTTCATGGCAGTACCCTACGTGCATGAATGAAGGTGCATCAGAAGCCATGAGTTATTAAATGGCAAGCCCAGAGCCAAAGGTTGGGTGGCCTTCCTACAATTGATTGGTTGAGGAGGCTCAAGAGACTCCCAAAACAATATAGGCATTTGCCATATCTGTTGGTTGCTCATCCAGAACTTGATGCTAATATCCTATTGCTGAAGACACCACCCACATTGGTCTCAAGGCATAGAGAGATCAACCTGGAATGAGGATGGAAGCATTCTCTCTGCTGATTAGTTCTTGTCATGCTGGAGGATGCTATATACACTGCTGGGGAAGAGTTGTCATCAAAACCCTTACTCAGCTGTGGTCTGCATGTTACACTAGTACCTGGCTACATAGAAGATGCCTGCTAGTGCAATAGTGGCACATCAGTAACCAATAGCTCTTAAGATTGTGGTCGTGGCCCACATAACAAGAGAGAACTCGTGTTTGATATTATAAACCTGGCCAAAAGCCTGTGGCTGGGAGGTAGGGCATGCACTCTAGTGAGGAAACTGTTGCTGCTTACTTTCTAAATTGACATGACATACCATAAAATTGGCCTCTAAATTAATTATCTTAATCCATAAATTAGTATTACCTTCAACTTTGGTCAGAGATAATCCTTATTGTAGGGTACAAAAGAAACTCATAACTGTTCAAAATGCTGAGAATTAAGGAATTTTGAATAAGTGGGACATGTGTATCACCCTGTCCAAAGGTCAGGGAATATCACTGAAAAGGAAGTACAATAATGCAAGAGCCAGAGGGAAAAATGGAGTGAGGTGGAATGCTATCTTTGGAGCATGGCATTATCACTGTAGTCGAGCTCACAGCAGCTGTGATTTCCAGAGTAAGCACTGCATAAGATTGCCCCTGTCAACAACCTGTCATGGTGGGTGGGGAAAATCTGTGAGGCCCCATATCTCCCTCATGTTTTATAAGCAAATAATGGTAGCTAGGGGAAAGGGTTCCTGAGGCCCCACTTCTCCCTGGGATCTATAGGCAGTTATTGGCTGCTGGGGGAGGGAAAAACATGTCTTCAGTAGTATAGATACTGGCAAAGAGCCCATGTCTTGTAAATAATTCTTCACACTATAACAAAACTAAACAAAAAATGAAATAAAATTTTAAGAAAGACAAAGAAAATAAAAGAAAGAAGAAAAAGAAAATGAGAAACAGAAGGAAGAAAATGGAGGTAGAAGGGGGACTAGTTGAGAAGAGGGAGAAGAGCTATGGAGTGGGAACAGTGAGGGAAATGAAAGGTGGATGTATTCACATAGAAAAATGTCAAAATAAAACCCATGTTATGTATAATTATTTTGTGCCAATATTTCTTAATTTTTAAATTAAAAATAATACTGTATATATATAGAATAGTGTCTATATATGCATATATATGTGTATATGTATATATGAACATACTCAGTTACCTAAATATACTAATCACCTAATTTGGGGAAGAAAGAGTATGTGTGTGTGTGTGTGTGTTAGCACACACACACCCACATACACTCTCACATGTGGGAGACAGAGAGACAGAGAGAGAGAATTTGTATGGGCATAAAATCTCTATGTATTGTATTCCAAATCAACATTTACTATGTCCCAAATTAATATAATTGATAAAATTATGAAATTTTAGGGGTTGTAGAGATGGCTTAGTGGTTAAGGTGCTTGCCTGCAAAGCTTAAGGACCCAGGAACAATTCCCCAGCACCCACATAAGTAGTTTGTTTGCAGTGGCTGGAGGCCCTGGAACACCCATTCTCTGTCTCTCTCTCTCTGAAACAAACAAACAAACAAACAAACAAACAAATAACTAACTAACTAAATAAATAAATATTTTAAAAATATGAAATTTTAAATCTTTCAAAAATATGTATATAATGCTTATAAAAGAGCTGCTCAGTTATCAATTTTATAGGCTTATTCTTTTTGCTATAAAATTTTTATGTGGCTTAGCAAAATAGGTTCATTAAGACATTCCATTGACATATAAATTTCATTCCTTTTAAAATAAAAACATAGTTTCTTTGAAATTCATTCCTCCTTCTTACTTGTTTAACAGGTAATGTATATAGACTATTCAAAAGGTAAGGTGTATAAATGGTGAAATGGAAATCTAAATTTTCTCTTCATAAGTCAGCAATGCTTTTTGTCTGAATCAGAACTTTGACCAGTTTTTTATCTTTCTAGAGAAATATTGTGTTTTATTATATATGCTTTTTTTCTTTTTTAATGTAACAATCAATGTATTACTCACTCTTGTCTACCCTATTTATTCACTATAAAATGGATGTGTCCATGTATTTAATAAGTCATTTAGTAATGGGCATTTAGTTATTTTCCATCTTTTTCTTATAGCAACTATGTTTTAATGAATACCCTTATAGACACATTATTTCACATTTAAATTGAAATTGTAGGCTTAAAAAGACAGGAAATAATTAAATTTGATAGTTGCTACAAGTAACTCTTAACAATAAATTTCTTTAATGGCAAATCATTTATGAAAATAATAAGCCCTTGATATAGTGAACGTCCGTGGTTTTCAAGAATATAAACATTCTTGTCTTAATGAACATAAAATTTAAGATGTAATAGAGTTCTTGAAAATTATGATAAAAATTCAGATGAGAGGAAGAGAAAGTCACTGCTTCCATGTATTGTATAACATTAACTCAATGGCATATGTTTTTCTAAATTATTAAATTCTGGTCACTTTTACACTAATTTCATGTTAGTATAGACTTTAGGCTGAACTCAAGATTTCAAAGCATTAGCAAATAATTTTTAAAATGTCAATAATAAAGTTGAGTGTTCAACAACTATTAAATAACATGTACATGATAGATATTTAAGCAAAATAGGCTTCTGTGTTTTCAAGCAAAGACCAAATGGTTTAAAAGCTTATGCTACAATGTAAGGCTATATCTGTAACCAGAGCCAGGACAAAAAAAAAGTTTGCACATTCCACATAAAATTTTAAAGTAGCTGGTGAGATAGATTCATAGGTATATAGCTAGATTTGCATAAAACCTTTTATTTTATATGCATATGTAGGCACATATATCCACATATGCATCAATGTTATGCATGTTATACCTACTGTGTATGTATGTATATGTGTCCCCTCAAAATTGTCTTCCAGAAGGGCTCCATTCTCATGACACAATTACTTCCCTAGGAGCTACTTAATTCTATCACATTAGAATTAGACTTGAGCATAACAAAATTTCTATTACATGGAAAATAACAAAAAAATTAAAAAGAATATGCTGTCACAATCTGAGCAGTGTCTTTTAGGCAATTTTGTCATTGTGTGATCCTCACAAAGTAAAATAGCTGTAACAATATTAGCTAATATCTTATGTGCACTGTGATATGTAATCCCTGGTTGTCGATTTGACAGGATTTAGAATCACCATGGAAACAAATTTCTGGGCATGTCTGTGAGGAATTTTCTAGATTGTGTTAATTGAGATAGAAAGACACTCCCTTCCTACAGCTGTGGGCGGCATCATTCCATGGCCTGAGTTCCCAGACGGAATCACAAGGAGAAACAATCTGAGCAGCAGCATTCATCACTCTGCTTCCTGCCTGTGGACCAAGTGTGAACAGCAGCTTCCAACGCTGCCTTCACCATGCTCTTCCCACCATGCCCTGCCCACAACCCCTTTATCACACACTGGACTATAATCTTGAATAAGAGCTGAAAAACCTTTCTGTCCTTAAATTGTTTCTGGTCAGGTGTTTGTTCACAGCAACAAGAAAGTAAGTAATACAGATGCTCGACCTCAATACAATAAATGCATCTTCTATGCATTCTACCATTGATCAAAAAGTCTTAATGTAGTCCCTAACTGCATATGTAAAATAATTGATTGATGAAGGTGAGGGGAGGGATGTTAAAGAAATACAATTTGAGATAAATTAGAAATGAAAGGCAGCTGGGCATGGTGGTGCAGGCCTTTAATCCCAGCACTTGGCAGGCAGAGGTAGGAGGATTGCTGTGAGTTCAAGGCCACCCTGAGAATACATTGTGAATTCCAGGTCAGCCTGAGATAGGGTGAGACCCTACCTCAAAAAAAAAAAAAATGAAAAGGCAATTATTAGATCCTGGCAGAGCTGTATAGGACATACTAAAAATATTTTCATTTTGTAATCTTTTAAGCTAAAATTTCCTAAACAGTGCATCATTTCTAACTGGCCTGCTGAATCAGTTAGAGGTACATTTCCCATAAAGGATTCCTCTCTAGGGTAGCTGAAAGGACCATGAAAGCTGTCAAGCTGGTCACTCTAGGTAAGTCATTTCACGTTCTCCCTAGCATACACATAATTTTCTATGTATGTCATAATAAGGGGGAAGTAGAGCCACATTCCTCTAGATAGTAAAGAGCTGCCGAAGCCTTTCAAGTCAGTGACAAGATGCAATTTAGAAGCATCACTGAGAACTGAAACTTTTGCAAAAGTTTATACAAAAGATATTGAAGGTTTAAAGGTCAAATACAGAGTTAGTATTTGACAACACGAAGGTAAGTGAAAGGTTAATAGCCTTCCCTGAAAACTAAAGGGAACTGAAGAGTTAGTAACTATCTGATAAGCTTGTGGACAATAAAGAAGGCAAGAAAAGCACTTGGCCTCATTAAGTTTGGCACCCTTCCCTGACTGATGTACTCCCCTTAGCCTAGATGGCCTGGAAGGACAAGAGACCATCTGAGTATTCTCTCTTAGACATTCCTGGCTGAAGAAACATATTCTAAACAAGGACACAAACAGCTACCAATTTTCTTATCAACTACACCTGGTGCAGTCCGTTTTTTCTTAGGATTCTCCTTACCAACTTGCACCCTAGCCTGGCTCAGTGCTTCAGCCTTCATCTGCAGGAAAGCTGTTGCCCCTTGCTGTTTTCTCTAAATAAAATTGTCTGCCTGTAGAGATCAATTCCAGTGTTCTCTTTTGCTTTTCTCTTACACTTTCCTTACAGTAAATTTAGCATCCACAGTTTTGCTTTATTGCCTAAGAGAATAATGATGGGCTTTGTAGAGCTTAATAATAAAAGAGCACTTTTGAGTTGAATTTTAGATTGCTTGCATGTGATATGCCCCAAGACATGTGACACATATGAGACACCAAAGTAAGTATGAAATATTTCCATTAGATATGTGACTTCTTTAAGTAGCAGAAAATATGGATGCTATAATTACCCTGGTTCAACTAGAAACATCTCTAATATACATATTACATGTATGACAAAGTGGATTATAACTATAGAGTCTTTTCCTGTGTAGCAGGATCAATATCTAGTTGGATGTTACAGGCTTTGAAGCATCAGCTTCTAGATGTGATCACTGTCCTCAGCATCCTCCACACGCCTGCACTACTATACTTCCTCATTTATAATCTTAGGGTACCACAGAGTTGTGAGGTGGCAGCTAGGGTTCTAGCTGAAGCATCCACATTTTATGAAGAAAGAAGGAGGCATAAGCAGCACAGAGTTCATATGTTAACTTCATCTGTTCTTTGAAGGAGGTTTTCCAGAAATCTTATCAATTCTCTTTTGTGAATTCTTCACTGGTCACATCTGTGGCACAAAATTGCCTTCATGTACAAAGGAGTCTGTGAATGTGTATACTTAGGTGTTCTTTTTTTTTTTTTTGTTGTTTTTTTTTTCCATTCTAATATCCTGATTAAATCAAAGCTTTGATAGAAAATAGAAAAGAAAAAGGGGGAATAAACACCAGCTGCATGAGTAGCTGTCTCTAGTGTTTAACCTATAAACACCAGATTAAAAAGTGGGTATCATTTGAAGGGTTACTTGAGGACCTACTACTCCACAATCACATAATTATATTTTGTACTTTTTGAAGTCCCTTTTCTATGTTATCTCACTTACTCTTCACATCAACCCAATGGTGTCATGGAAGATGGACTAGCAAAAAGATGCAGTGAAAATGACACTCAAAGGTAAATGTTATATGATCAAGCTTTTTGTCATGGTTAGAAACAGTAAGACTGTATTTTCACTAAATTAACAGGATATTTTTAATATAACATGTTCCCATTTCATCCTTCAGAAAGTATAAGAAACTAGAACAGTTTATTTTCAAGTTACTATCCAAAAAGTATCTACAATTTACATAAACTATTCAAAAGCTAATGTTATGATGACATCTCAAAACCCTATAAATAGATGATAATCAAATATATTTTGGGTTAAAGGGAGGCAGGATAATGGGTAGCCAGGCAGATATTCTGTTCTCTTACTCCTCAATTTCACATGCTCTTTAATGTGATAAAAAGGAGCCGTTGGTGAGACAGAGTCTTTATTTGTTTTATAGCACTTTGTTATAGGATATAACTGATGTGAATATTAAGATGGTCCAGGCAGTTACTAGAGGAAAAAAGCCTTCTACTTTGAAAGAGGGTAACAACCTATCGCTATATAATCATGGAACTGCCAGTTGCCCTTATGTCAGGGACCTTCCAGCTTACCTCTAGAATTGACTTAGCTCCTATTAACAGTGTCAACACTATATAATGCAAAGGAGATGTGAAGAAAAGGGATAGTAGGAGATGAGAGCAATGAGATACCTTTTACAGGCTGACTATGTTTAACAGTAACTATATATAAAAACTGAGATTTTAGCCACTTATATAGCTTCATTTATATTTGAATCAGCTACTCTGACTGTAAGGGAAGTGTAAGAGAAAAGCAAAAGAGAACACTGGATTTTATCTCTACAGGCAAGACTGTTTATTGAGAGAAACAGTTAGGGGCCTCAGCTTTCCCATGGGATGAAGACTGAAGCACTGAGCCAAGCTAGAGTGTAAGTTCATAAGGAGAATCCTAAGAAAAACAGACTGGACCAGGTGCAGTTGATAAGAAAATTGTAGATGTTTGTGTCCTTGTTCAGAATAGGCTTCTTCAGCCAGGCATGTCTAAGGGTGGACACTCAGATGGTCTCTGGTCCTTCAAGGCCATCTAGGCTAAGGGGAGTACATCAATCAGGGAAGGGTGACAAACCTCTTTATTGCCAGTGAGCTTTAGGGATAGCTATTAACTCTTAGTTCCCTTTAGTTTTCAGGAAATGCAATTAACCCTTCAGTCCAGACTCTGGAAGGATAAAAGAAATTGGGGAGAACTGAGGGTGAGTAGGACATTTGGGGGAGGACTGCATGGGCCGGGACTGGGGATGAAGGCTTGTCTCCAACTATGTCAAGCTGGGGGTAGGGGAGTAGAACTCTCAGGGTGTCCCATGCAGTCCTGTGGAAGTTGGATGTTCAGAGGCTGATATTCAGTGGCCATGAAGAATTCAGTGACTCACTGTGAAGTGAAAGTGTGTATTCTGTCCTGGAGGATTTCAGTGAGGCATCTGAGTATGTAAGGGTCAAAATAAAGGGTGAATATTATCATAATCAGGGGAATAAAGTACATGACAAAGACAGGATAGGTTTAACTTGAAGGGAGTTGTGAGATTTCTTAACTTATAGAAATAGATAGCTTAGTTGGTCACAAAGATCTGTCAGGTCACACGCAGAGAAATAATATTATTGGCTATTTAAAAGGCTACTACAGCCCAAAATTGGCTCTGGATTGGTAACATTTATCTCTCCACAATCATTGTGCTCCATCATTGAAGTGTTAGTCATCCAGGTGTGGCTTTGGGGAGTTTTAGCTTTTAGTTTCCCATTTGCCAAACTTTATTTTGTATTGTCCCACATTGATCTTATGAACAAGTAAGGAGGCAGCTCTTCAGGAGAGTGATACTTATCAGAGCCATTAGGAAAGAAACGCTTAGATCATGCCAAATTTATTAGCCACTATGATCTGGTTATTATCCATATATGAGTTTTTTTTGTATGTGACATGACATTTATGGGTGACATGAACATTATATTTAAGGTAGAAAAATAATATAGGAGTTGGGTAAGGAAGAAGGATTTGTTAACTTGGATGGGAGGGTAACTGGAATTTATGGAAATATAAATATTTGGTATAGGTAAGGTAGGACATATAAGAGATTAGTATTGAAGCAATATCTGAAATATCTTAAATTATTTTAAATTTAGATATGATAGAGATTTAAAAATTAACTAATTTTAAAGGGTTTTTGTGTGTGTGTGTGTGTGTGTGTGTGTGTGTGTGTATGTGTGTGTTAAGTCGTTAATATAGAAGGTTCATGGTATTTACTTATTTGGTCCAAAGATCAAAAAGTCTTAACTTTAGGAGAACTAATGAAAGTATGTTAGGCTGAAAGGCTAAAACTTTGATTAGTCTTGATAATTTGTTTTTACCAGTTGTTTATTTTATAAACATAATGAAATTGTGTTTTATAGAATAATACTGGTTATATAATACAACAAAATATATTTCTTACAATTAGACTCAGTTTTATTTATTAGAATAAGTTTATATCAAATAAATAAAAGACTTACCCAATAGGAAAACATATAAGAGTATAACATTTAAGAAACTTATAGTTGTAAACAGGTGTCCTATGTAACAAAACAAAGACTTAGTTTTGATCGCATTAGTCACATCCAGATAGAGTTTAAATGAATGGACAAAACTAGTTAAAATATCTTGATCTTGTTAACATTGATATGGGAAATTAAGACTTACAGAACCAACACCAGAGATGGAGTGGAGAATCAGTCGATTTTTACATCAGTGTGAGTCCAGGGGAATCTCTTCCAAAGCCTGAGAAAACGGTTAATTAGTAGAGAGATATCTGTAGCTGCGTTGTGGAGTTAAGAAGAAACACAAGATAACTTTAGTACTGGTCAGAAGCTGTTTACAAACTATGGCCTTGAAACAGTACAAAAACTACAACTTTCCCACGGGATGAAGGCTGAAGCACTGAGCCAGGCTAGAGTGTAAGTTTATAAGGAGAATCCTAAGAAAAAAAGACTGGACCAGGTGCAGTTGATAAGAAAATTGTAGCTGTTTATGTCCTTGTTCAGAATAGGCCTCTTCATCCAGGAATGTCTAAGGGTGGATACTCAGATGGTCTCTGGTCCTTCAAGGCCATCTAGGCGAAGAGGAGTACATCAGTCAGGGAAGGGTGGCAAACTTCTTTATTGCCAAGCTTTAGGGATAGCTATTAATTCTTTAGTTCCCTTTAGTTTCCAGGGAAGGTTATTAACCCTTCAATGACTGTGTTTATATCCTCACAATAACCCTAAAATATTCCTAAATATTATGATCAAAATAAAGTCCTATCAATCAAAACAATAATACGTTTATTTTTTGTTTATTCAAGGTAAAGTCTCACTCTAGCTCAGGTTGACCTGGAATTCACTCTGTAGTCTCAGGGTGTCCTTGAACTCACAGCGAGCCTCCTACCTCTGTGTACCAAGTGCTGGGATTAAAGACGTGTGCCACCACGCCCAGCTCAATAATACATTTTTGAAAATAGCTTCCAAAATATGACTCAAGTTATAAAATTTATACCATTTGCCATCCCTGTTTACCAATACTTCTTTTATCTTGTTCTGTGCCTCACAAGACAATACAAACATTGCTGAAACACACACATACATGCATATACATAGAACATATATATACAGAGAGAGACTCTTGCAAGTATAAATTTCACTTGAAGGAAGAGAAATAAAAATAAGTTTGAATGTATTATGCTCTTCCCTGAATCCAGAAAGGATCTGAATTGGTTTTGTTGGCCACAAATCAGCAGTCTGTGGTTAGGGCCACATTGTTTTACTACCTCTGAGATTAGTGATCCCTTTCAGCTGATAATTGATTTAAATATCTTTATATAGCTGAAAGATAACTTTAAAAATCATTATTTGAGGGGCTGGAGAGATTGCTTAGTCATTAAGGTGATTGCTTGCAAAGCCTAAGGATCTATGTTCAATTCCCCAGTACCCACATAAGTCAGATACACAAGGTGGTATATGTATCTGGAGTTTGTTTGCAGTGGCTGGAGGCTCTGGTGTGCCCATTCTCTTTCTCTCTCTGTCTCTCTCTCTTTCTCTTAAATAAATAAATAAATAAATAAATAAATAAATAAAAATATTTTTAAAATCATTACTTGAACTCATCATATCAAAATTAACAAAATGAGAAATATACTGAGGATATTCTCACTGTCTTGATCAGATTAAACTCCAAAATTTTCTCCATTTTTTTTTCAGAAGCCTCCTATCCCCAAGGAGAAGATAAGAGAAACAGAATAGAGAAATGTTGCTTGGAATCTTTTGATTTTTTTAAAATAAATATATATTTTTTATTTATATTATTCTGATTTTACATTCATAATATTGGTTCCATTGTCCTCCTCCCCGTCCTCCCACTTTCAAAGGGGCCCTCATCAATGGGGAATGTGGATCGTGCATTGTGAGTTTGCTCAAGAGTTCTGGTGGATAGGCCCCAGTCTCTGTGCATAATGCCCCAACTTGTGACTCTAACAATCTTTCCGCCCCCTCTTCCGCAAGTTTCCCTGAGCCACATTGGGGTCATTTTAGTTCTGCTTCCTTGATGAGGTTTTGGGAGCCTCTGTGTCTCTGGATATCTGGCTTAGTTGGAGTTGGATGTTCTCTGTGTTTATCTCCTTCAGCCTTTTTCTGGTGTTGTGATCGCCTTGAGCGCTGTATTCTTGCCCTTCCCCTGCGTTGTTCTATGGTTTCAGCTGGTGAGGTGTGGTTAGCTGATCCTCCCTTCAGGTTCGTTGTCCACCTGAAAAGAGATAAGCAAATTCTCCAACGGAGAGAGAAGTTAGTACTAGATAGAAGGGATAACCATATATGTTTTGGAGGGAACTTTATATGCATTGGCTCTCTTCTAGCCCACATTTGGTGGCCTCTAGATCTTGGGAAAATGTCTGACATTGGTCCAAACAACTTGCAGTCTAAGATACCCAGCAGGAAACAATCTGACGTAATGATCATACAAGTGCAGTAGTGGCAAACAGCCATGGTGAGTAACCAACTGCTCTTGATTTGGCTAATAAATCCATTCAGTGGAATGGAACTCATTGCTGGAACTGGGAAATAAGTCAAAGCCATGTACAAAAAATCTTTTGATTTTTAGGAACAAAATGACAACTTCTAGAAGCAACCTCTTTCCTAGAGATCCTCTTTGTTTTTTTTTTTTCTACTTTTTAATGTTCTTATGTGATGTAATTAAATTATCTTGGTTTGTAGTTTGACATTCTCACCACCAAATGTTAGTGCAATGACAAAATATGCCAAAGATTATTTCATTCCAGAAAACCTTTTCATAGTCTGCCAGAGAAATTTCCCATTATATAAAAGCCATTTATTATGACTGTGATTATTATATAAACAGATCAACTTGTGACATTCCTACTTTTAAAACACCATTCCCATAGTCACCCTTCTCCTTTCAACATTCCTCCTATTGTGACTCATACATTTTCTTTTCAATTACCATTCTATTTACCTTTCAAAATTAATACTTACTGAAAAATGTAAGTGCTGTGACAATGTTATGAAAATAATCCCACACAAAACCTTTAAGAATTTTATTTTCCATTAACATCCTGTGTGAGAGCTGTTTTCATTTCTTTTAAAAGTCAAATTTGCCAACCAAGAATCACATCAGTTTAGGAAATGAAGATATTTGTGTGTGTTCCTTAACTCTGAGACAATTTGACCCAGCTTTATAGAGCTGACTTCATCACAGTGGTCAGTTGGGTGGGTGACTTCCTATGCCAAACTATAGTTCATTATATATATAAAATCATCTTGGAAAAGGTATCTGTTACTTCTGCTTCCTGATTTTTTCTCTTCATTCCTACAGCCAGGAAATAGAGAATGTGTCTTTTCTTTCATTCTCAAAGTAAAGAGAAAAAAAGTAAAGAGAAAAATGTCTAAAGTTAATGAAAGGCAATTTTTCCTTCACCCACTGGGGAAATTGAAAATATGACCTTTCTGAGAGACATGCTGAATGTCAGCACAAAGTCTGGTAAAAAAATATATGTCAAATTAAGTGATCCCCCTCTCCCTGCAAGTGCTCATCAAGTAAGTTAGCACATTCAGTCAGGATTCCAAGGAGGCCAGCCCATCTTGAGCAATTTACAAATACCCCCTGCTTTATCCTGTGAATTATACCTTCATTTCAGCCATATTACTTCTTTCTGTCATTTTTCAGTTTTCACCCATTTGATGGTCAAAATTACATGTAAGATACCAGTAACCTTGAACACCAACTTCAAGCACAGTAGGTTGAAATGAAGATATTTATAGCAACATCTCCTCTACCTGAAAAAGGACATGTTCCTTTCTATACTGAGAAGAAAATCTGTGTTTTATTCTGGGTTTAGTTATAACTAATAATTTTACTTACAGTTATGGTCACCTTGGAATGTTAAAATAGGGATAAATAATCCTCTTAGAATGCAGAAGAAAATAAAGAAGGCTCCTGTGATATGATCAAGAAGTTTATAGTGACAATAGTGACCATGTAAAGAATGGCCTAGAGCTTCAAATGGTATGAAAGTATGCCAGCTGAAGGCTTCATAAATGTTTATTTTCTAATGTGACATCATAGAAAACTCCAGAACAGGAGAGCTAATTAGTATTTCAGTTTTGGTAACTTGGAGAACTCAAGTGATTTAGTCCCTAAAAGGCGTCCAGTTAGCATCATCCTATTATTGTCATTATGCTGGGGATTCTTCCTCCTTAAACCTCTGAATATGAAATGCTGAAAAGTGCCAAGAATGTTAATGATCACTAAAAGAATGTGCTCAGTAAATTAGATAGGTATGAAATAATAACCCAGAGAAAACTAAGGACAACCAAAATCTATCAACATGACAAGAAAAAAATAGCTGAATCGCTATCATGAGATTAGCCACCTTCCACACATCAACCAGGATCCAAGTGAAACCAGAGAGGAATTGGTGAGTTGAGCAAGAGAGCTGCTCTCAAGGCAAACTTGACAACCTGTGCCAGGGTGATGGTGATAAAGACACTGAGGACACTCAAAATGTATGAAAGCAGAAGTTTTTGAGAGCTTCACACTAAAGTAGACTTTTAACATATCCATCAAGGCTCAGGGAACATTGTGGAGAGGGGGAGGAAAGATGGTAAGAACCACAGAGGACTATCCTGTCTACTCCCCCTCCTCCATAATGGCTGACTGGTGTTCTTAAAATTCATAACCCATAAAACTATGACAAATATCAGTAACCGCAAGGAGGAAGGCCCTCAGTGGAATGGGGGCAGGGAAGGAGGGAATGTACCAACACATGATTTTCCCATATGCCTGTATGTGAATATTATAATACAAATTTGAAATAAGGTCATATGGATAAATTAAAGTATATAATAGAATATAACTTTTTCTCTCACTTAGTTAAAAGGCATAAAACTTACTCTTCTGTTTCATTACATATGCTTCTTAAATAATTTACTAGATACTGAAGACATGACTTAATGGACAAAAAGTTTGTCATTAGGGCTGGAGAGATGGCTCAGCGGTTAAGGTACTTGCCTACAAATCCTAACAACCAGAGATCTATACCCCAGTACCCACATAAAGCCAGATACACAAAGTGCCACATGCATCTGGAATTTGTTTGCAGGGGTTAGAAGCCCTGGTGTGGCCATTTTCTCTATCTGTCCTCTATCCTTTTTGTAAAATAAAAGAGCTTGTCATTAAAAACCAAACCAGCAGCTTGCTATGCAAGAGTGAGTACTTGATTTCTGATCCCCAGGCCCACATATAAATTCCCGATGTTGTAGTGACACCCGAAATCCTAGCATGCCTGTGGAAAAATGGGGTGGAGAAAGGAGAATACCCCAGAAGCTCACAAGCAAGCCAATCTGGCATATGCCATGGTGAATAACAAAAGACCCTGTTTCAAACAAGATGAACAGTGAGTACCACACTTGATCCTGTCCTCTGACATACCCCCACACAGCCATTGCACCAGCACACACATTTGCACACATTTGTGCATGCATACACATACATAGCAAGAAAATAATTTTACTGAAAACACTGAAAGATTTAACTGGTTCATGTGATGGTTAATCTTGATTGCCAACTTGTTTGGATCTAATACCATCAGGGACACAAATTTCTGGAGATGTCTGTGAGGGAGTTTCTAAATTAGGTTAATTGAAGTGGGAAGACCTACCCTAACAGTGGGTGGCACCATTCCATGGGCTGAGGTCCTATAATTAATAAAAAGTAGAAAGTAAGCTGAGCACCAGCACTGCTTCCTGGTGGCTTCAATGTGATAGTCCTTCCTGCTCCTGCCGCTATGTCCTCCTCACTATAATGGACTTTGTCCCCTTGGAAATGTGAACCAAAATAATCCTTTCTCCATTAACGTGTTTCTTGTCAGGCATTTTGTCATATAAGAAAAATAACTAAAATTCTTTATGATAAGCATTGTAATATGTTCATATGTATATGTACAAAAGTTTGTGACTATGTATGCACACATAAGCTTGTAGGTCAAAAGTTCTTTAATATATATTACTAAAATGCCTTACAAAATGTATTTGTTGTTTATACTTCTCCAAGCCAAACATTATGATGATGGAGTGTTTTTCTAAATTCTCATTGCTGTAACTTGCATTGCTGCTTATGTTATATATATTGGGATAAAAAACACGCCCAACAAAGGTGTGTGTCCTAATCCCCAAAGCTGTGAATATGTTTCCTCTCTGTCAAAGAAATACTGAAAGCGTGACTTGATTAAGTATCTTGAAATGGAGAAATCATCTGAGTCATTTACATTTGCCCCCCAAATCCACAAGGGTTCTTCTGAGAGCAAGTGACCAAATCAGAGACTGGAATCTAACAACAGAACTGGAATCAGAGAAGAAGATCTGGTGACCTAAGAGGCAGGAGAGACATGAAATGCTACACTGTTGCCATTGAAAATGGCCAATAGCCAAGAAATGTAGGCAGCCTCTACTAAGTTCAAAAGGCAAAGAGATTTAATTGTATTTGACAGAACTGAGTCACACAGATCCATCTTTGTTTTCTGACCGCTATAACTATGCAGTAATGAATTTGTTTTCTTTGAGAGCACAAGGGTATGGTAATTTGTTGACGTAGCAATAGGAAACTAATGTGGCTTCTTCATGTGCTCTTTATTGTTACATTACCATGAGTCATTTATATCTTCATTTTATGAATTGCCCAAATTAGGAAATAAGTAAATAGATCTTTTAGATTGTAAATACATTTGTTTTGTGACGAATATGAAAATGTTTTATACTAGTTAAAGACAATCTATGATTAACACTAAATAAAATCATAGCCTTACATCAGTAGAAGAAATAGGCTTCATTTATATGCTGTAAGACATATAAACTCAAAACCAATCCACTCTCTAAGGAAATGTAGGCACTAGGGAGCCCCAAAAGAACGAAGCATATTTTTCATAAGAATACTTCAAATTTTTGAAGAAGTAAAACACATTTAAAATTTTATTTTATTTTTTGAACTTGAATTCAAATTCATAGTGATGGTAAAAGTAGAGTGTAGTCAGAATAATCACAATTGCATGTTGTAACATATATGAAAATCATAGCCTTAACCTACATAAGGTCAGGTAGGAACACTGGCCAGAACCCAATTACCGTAAAGTAATTGAAAACACCGGAAATCAACACACTTAGGAGCCGAAGCAGAAGGATCAAGAGTTCTAGATCAACTTGAACTACCTAGCAAGGCTCTGTCTTTAAAAAAAAAAAAAAAAAAAAAAATGTGTTGAGCTGAAGATATAGCTCAATAGTAGAATACTTACCTAGCATGTGCAAGGTTCTGGGTTTGACCCTCAGCAGTGAACGAATGAACAAGTCTAATGAATGAATGAGTAAATGAGAACTTGTGTAAGGGGAAATAACAACCAGCATTCCTCACATAAACTTTCCCAACTTTGTTCAAAAATAAAGCATCCTTGGGAAGAAAATACCATCTCTTCCTCAAGATAATCAGTCTTTCCAAACTCAGGGTGCAGCACCCATGTCTCTGGGCCAGTCCCTCTGCAGAGTAGATGTTGCTTTGACATAAATTAATATGCTGGCCTGCCCCAACTTCTTTCAGAATTTTGTTGAAATAGGGATAACATGCTCTTTTGAATGGGCCCAATTTAGTTGGTTCTTAACTAAAAAGTAAGTTTGAAGCCAAAGAATGCAATTCTATCCAAGGGATTGTCAACTTCTCCTTCTCACTTCTGAGGCCATTCAAAATGACATTGTATATGACTCTACTGGTGAGTGTTCTTTTCTCAAAATACTGAGCAAGCACAGAATTTTATATTAGTCCAGGTTCTCTGAGAAACAGACACCAAGATGTTATTCAATGCATATGAACTGTTGTGAGTGAAATACTTATGTGCCATAAATAAGCAGGAAAGTGGAGAAGGTTCTGAGATACTAAAAGGAAGCCCTGACCTCCAGAGAATAAGCAAGGAGAAGTATGGGAAGGTGTCCCAGAGTACCACGCATCTTATGCAGATTTGGCAAAGCTACTAGAAATTAAGTAAGCAGACAAAGGGATCCCACAGCCTCCATAGACATGCACCACCCCACACTACATCATATGCCAGAAAAATAATCTGCTACTGGGCTCATCAAACAGATTCCATGTCATAACGGGAAGTTCCAGGAACATGACCACTTGCTTGCTTAAGCAGTACATATCTCCTAGGGTCTAGTAGCATGCCAAGACCTCTTTTGTGAATGGCATATCACTCTACCATGCATGATATGACCTCAGAGTCTCAGGAGTTTCCATTTATTTTCTTCTAGAAACAAACACTTTATTAACCATCTCCAACATGACTTGGCTGGTCAGTATGATTTTTTCTATCTCCTAGCATCAGACAGTTAAGCAGCCCAATCTAGCCTCTGCTAACGAGGAGCATCATCAAGTAGCAATGTGATGCTCATACCTCTCATCAGTGTGTTCTCAGTGATCTTGGTGAATGGTGTATTCTTAGTTGTCTTTCATGTTGTAATGTTCTATTGGATATTTTGATGACACACAACATACCCATTTTATCATCACCTTCTATGTAGCATGTAATTTTTCTTTCTTTTTTATAAGAGAGAGATAGAGATAGACAAAGAAAGAGAGAATTGGTGCATCAGGGCCTCAGCCACTGCATTCAAACTCCAGACACTTGCACCACCTAGTGGGCATTGCAACCTTGCAGTTGCCTCACCTTTGTGCATCTGACTTATGCTGGGATCGGGACAGTTGAACATGGGTCCTTAGGCTTCGCAAGCAAGTGCCTTAACTGGTAAGCCATCTCTCCAGCCCTGTAGCATGTAATTTTAGTGTTCTAAGGAATGAATTATTTCTTATCCTGCTTTATAAGCCAGCATTCCTAAGCAAGCACCATCAAAAATCTACTTCCAAGTATACCTTCCTTGTGTCTTGTTATGGAAATACTAGGGAACCAACAGGAAAGATATCTGCTTATCTTATTATTTTTTTAGGCTAGCTATTGTCAATTGCAGACATTTTTTTTGCCCAAATATTTGGCAATGACTGGAAACATTTTCTTTGATACAACTGACATCTACTGGGTAGAAGCCAAACATTATAGAAGACATTCTACAATACACAAGTCAGCATCCACACACAGACATGAATCTGTCCAGTCAAAACTGTCAGTAGTGGTGGGCCCTCTGCTTTAGTCAACTTTCTTTTTGGATATAGCTTGTTCTAGCCAGGCTATACTGGAAAAGAAGAGAGCATAGCTTTTGTAAGAATACCTGCTGGTTTGTGTGAGAGAAAGAGTTTTCTGTAGCATCTTGTAGCAAAGCAGTGGTCCTAATCCTTACTAGGGAATCATGGTCTACTTCTGTAAAGCCATAGGATACAGGGAAGTTTGGAGAATCATGATCCTCAGACATTTTTTTTTTCTATTGTGTCCCTGATTTCCACAGACATGCTCTGGGACACAGTTAAAATATCTGGAGCTCTGTTATTCCAAAAATTAGGTCTTCACCCTGTCATTTAACTGTCTGCCCTTTTACTACAAATATGCATGCATTCACACACTACCTCCAAGGCTCTCTGGTATTCACACTTAACTGTTTAACTACAAAATAGGCAGTTATGTATGGTTTTTGTACAACTGAGTAGCAATTACCTAACTAGGCTGCCTTTGTAGGCATTATTGTCCCCTGTTTTCAAATGTTAACCATAGTATTTCACAAGTACATTTACCTAGTTCACTACCAGTGAAAACTCAGGAACTGAACCACCAGTGCTACATGGTACACTGTATAGTAGACAAAATTCCAAACCCCAATCTTACATTTTTTTGTTTTGGTTTTTGTTTTTTCGAGGTAGGGTCTCACTCTAGCCCAGGCTGACCTAGAATTTATTCTGTATTCTCATGGTGGCCTCAAATTTAGGGCCATCCTCCTACCTCTACCTCCTGAGTGCTGGGATTAAAGGCGTGCGCCACCATGCCCGGCTTACTGTCTATTTTTAAAAATAGTTTTATTGGGCTGGAGAGATGGCTTAGCGGTTAAGGCGCCTGCCTCCTAAGCCTAAGAACGCTGGTTCCAATCTCCAGTGGTTCCAATCTCCAGGTCCCACGTTTGGCCAGATGCAAAGTGACGCTAGGGCACAATGCTGCACTTGAGCCAAGGGGTGCACGCATCTGGATTTCTTTCGCAGCAGCTGAAAAGCTGCTGGTGAGCCCATCGCTATCTGTCTTCCTCTCCCTCTCTCTCTCTGTCTCTCTCTGTGTCTCGCTCAAAAAAAAAAAAAAAAAAAAAAACCTTTTATTGCCGGGCATGGTGGTGCACGCCTTTAATCCCAGCACTCAGGAGGCAGAAGTAGGAGGATCGCCATGAGTTTGAGGCCACCCTGAGACTACATAGTTAATTCCAGGTCAGCCTGAACTAGAGTGAGACCCTACCTCAAAAAACAAAAAAAAACAGCAACAACAAAATACTTTTATATATTTATTTCCAAGCAGAGAGATGTAGAGGGAAGAGACAGACAGAATGGGCATGCCAGGGCCTTCAGCTGCTGCAAATGAACTCCAGGTGCATGCAATTCTTTCTGCACCTGGATTTATGTGGGTACTGGGGAATCAAATTGGGGTCATTAGGCTTTGCAGGCAAGTCCTTAACCACTGTGCAATCCCTCCAGCCTCTATACTTTTTCCAAAGTACTCAACTCAAGGTTCACTTGTCTAGATTCTCAAAGAAACAAACACTATGACAGCGTTAGACATGCAAAAGCTTTATTAGGGAAGATGTCCTTGTGACAGGAATCAGTGAGGGAGCAGAAGAAAGAGAAGGCCACCTAACTCTGAGTAGGCTATAATTTTGGCAAAGTTTGCAAACTTACCAGGCCAAATGTGACCAATAAAGCAGTCATATGTCTCCCATAAAGATGCCTTCAATAACATCCCCAACTTGCTTGTCATTGTAAGCATCCCATAGGAAGCATGCTTCTGTGCAAATATATTTATAGATTTTAATGTATAGAAGCATCTAGGGTTCTTATCCAATAGCACTTCTTGTGGTAGAATATCTGGAAAGCCACTGTGGTAGTCACCGAATGGCCTATAAGGAGTCAGCATGGGTGGACACAATGTTGTAACGACTTCACTGAAGAAAATACTGTCTCCACTACGAGGAAAACTATAGGCAGTCAGAAGAGCTAATAAGAGTCCTTTCCCTCACTTGGTACACAAAGATGAAGTTTCAACTGGCAGGTCACCATTTCCTTTTGTTTTCTTGAACTATGACATGAAGCAATAAAGATAAGTTCTAAAACAGGTAGGGGTTCTCAAGGGAATTTGGGGAAAAAATATACATAAACATGGATATAACTAACTTTATTAACATGATTAACAATCAATTGTTAATGTTTGTGTTCTAAGGGTAATGGAAAAAGTAACTATTTATAGCATAAAAATCAAAGAATCTTTTGAGGTCTGTTAAAGTGAATTTATTTAAAGACCTTTAATAATAAGCTCCAATCTTCTCAAGACACCAAGCTCTAGAAAGATTGTCATTTCTCAATTCCATCTGCATGCCATCATCTAAAAGTTTTGGGATGCTGGGTAAATGAAACTGTACCTATGAAGTTGAATGGGAAAAGGGTAGCTATGCTAATTGATCATATCTATGATAACTAGATTCAAAATGAAATAATGCCAGTATTTGGCATTTGCTTGTTCTGAATATATACAGCTATTGTAAACACAATTTGATTATGTAACTTACCTTTGAATTAAAAATGGGTAAATGACAATGACTTCTCTTTTTGATGCAGTATTGAATAGTGAAAGTGGTCTAATGATGTCTGAAGAGGCATGGACTTTTCAATTCTATTGATAAGAGTTTAAATTATATTACTGGACACTTGCTGCCATGCAACGGAGTAAGCCACCTGACATTTCCCTCATTTGTACATTAAGAGTATACTAACATTTCGATTATATGGTTGTTTAAATGGCATTAAAAAATGCGTCAAGAGCCAGGTGTGGTGGCACACTCCTTTAATCCCAGCATTCAGGAGGCAGAGGGAGGACGATCTCTGTGAGTTCAAGGCCACCCTGAGAATACAGAGAGAATTCCAGGTTAGCCTGTGCTAGAGTGAGACTTCACCTCGAAAAAACAAAAAACAAACAAAAGTGTATCAAGAGTGCCTATCCTATACACAGCCACTCAATAATTATTGATTTCAGCACTTTTTCCTCTACTATAAATGTGATACTTTCATGCTCTCAGTCATTGCAAATATCTGGTTGTGTGTCTTTAGTAACTTTAATTTTCTACCTTCTATCACAACAGAAGAATGCAAAGTTTTGCTTATCTAAATGTGTCCACTGGGAGGACCCATCGTGTGTAATAACAAGCATTGGCATATGAGGCTGTGTTTAGTTATGGCAAATATTGAAGATCTCTGCATGTGTGGCTTTAAAATGCTTTGTGAAGTAACAGCTAGGTACTTTCAGCTCTTCATTTTCCTTGGTTTCCAATTGGCATTTAAGGATAAACAGGAACTGATCAAGGGTTTAGAATTACCCTTGGCTTATTGTGTTTCCATGGTTACAGACCTGGGTCGTTCATCTTCCTAATTCTGCCTCAATGACTTGCTCTGCCTTTGTGACCCATGCTTATTAAATCCTGATTACTATATTCCACTCATGCGGCCTCTCTTACTTACACACTACAATCACTCATAAAGCAGACATTCTTTCTGTGTTGGAAGCTTCTGGACACAAACACCACTTTTCCACTATTTCTCACCTCTCATGGTAATGTCCATCGTAAAATAATTGCCTTCTTTTCATGGTATCCTTTGAGGAAAGTGACTCTTTAAAAACCTCTTTTATTGAGGATTTTTCTTTTACCATTCTCTTTTCAGTCTGTGATTAATCACATGCTTTGTTACCTTTTCATCTAACAAAAGGATTTTTTTTAACTACCCTGACATTGTGCATTAAATGTTAAGTGTCTCCCATATCCTCATGTGTTTAAACACTTGGTACCCAGCTGGTGGCACTGTTTGTGAAGGTTGTGGAACCTTTAGGAGGTAGATCCTTCTGGAGAGAGTGGGTCTCTGGGGGTGGAGATTGAGGTCTTATAGTCCAGCCCCATTTCCTGTTCTTCCTTTACTTCCTGACCACAGACATGTCAGACTGCATTACCTTCCCTGTCATGACAGAACGTTTCTACTCAAAACTGCAAATCCTTTCTTTCCTTAAGTTGCTTCTGCTCAAAAATTTGTTCACAGCATTGAAAAAATACCTAATACACCCAATAAATGGAGAATAAATATATACATATATATAGAGAGAGAAAAGAGGTGGTGCTTACAAATAAATAAAATATTATAATACTAATCAATTCAAATATTTAGAAAAAATGTTTAAAAAGCAATGTGAACTGAACTTCCTGAATAGCACTGCATCTACTTCAAACAAGACTGAATGGACTGATAGAACCCTTATGATCATGGAGAGATTAAAAGTTGTTAGGTAAGGACTGGGGAGATGTAATAGTGGTTAAGGCCCTTGGCTGCAAAGCCAAAGGACCCAGATTCAATTCCCCAGGAACCGTGTAGGTCAGATGCACATGCACATGCATCTGGAGTTCATTTGCAGTGGCTCAATGCCCTGTTGTGCCCACTCTCTATTCTCTCTCAATCTTTCTCTCTCTCCCTCTTTCTCTCTTTCATAAATAAATAATTTTTTTTTTAATTTTTGTGAAGAATGTCATTGGAATTTTGATGGGGATTGCATTAAGTATGTAGATTGCTTTTGGTAAGATTGCCATTTTCACAATATTGATTCTTCCAATACAAGAACAAGGGATGTCTTTCCATTTCCTAGTGTCTTCTGCAATTTCTTGCTTGAGTGTTTTAAAGTTTTCATTGTAGAGATCCATCACTTCCTTGGTTAGGTTTATCCCAAGGTACTTTATTTTTTTTTTATGCAATTGTGAATGGGAGTGATTCTCGGATTTCATCCTCTGTGTGTCTGTTGTTACCATATAGGAAGGCTACTGATTTCTGTGTGTTTATTTTGTATCCTGCTACATGGCTATAGGTGTTTATCAGCTCTAATAGTTTGTGGGTAGATTCTTTAGGGTCCTTTATGTATAGAATCATATCATCTGCAAATAATGATAACTTGATCTCTTCCTTTCCAATGTGTATCCCTTTTATGTGTGTCTCTTGCCTGATTGCTATGGCTAAGACTTCCTGTACTATATTAAATAAAAGTGGGGACACTGGGCACCCTTGTCTTGTGCCTGATTTTAGTGGACAACCTTCAAGTTTTTCTCCATTTAGTTTTATGTGGGTTTATGGGTTTGTCATAAATAGCCTTTATTATGTTAATATGTGTTCCTTCTATTCCTAGTCTCTGTAGGACTTTTATCATGAAGGGATGTTGGATTTTATCAAATGTGTTTTCTGCATCTAATGAGATGATCATGTGATTTTTGTCCTTCAGTCCATTTATATAATGCATTACATTTATCAATTTGTGTATGTTGAACCATCCCTGCATCTCTGGGATAAAGCCTACTTGGTCGGGGTGAATGATCTTTCTGATATATTCTTGTATTCTGTTTGCCAATATTTTGTTGAGAACGTTTGCATCTATGTCCATGAAGGAGATTGGTCTGTAATATGGCATTCTTCATGGAAATAGAAAAAAAAAACCAAAAAATTCATTTGGAAGCACAAAAAAAAAAATAAAATCTTGGAAATCTAAAACAATTTTGAGCAACAAAAATAAGGCTGGTGGTATCACCATACCTGATTCTATATTACAGAGCCATAGTAACAAAAACAGCAAGGTACTGGCACAAAAACAGACATGTAGATCAATGGAACAGAATAGAGGACCCTTATGTAAGTCCTGGTAGCTATAGCCACATGATCTTTGACAAAAATGCCAATAATACCAATTGGAGACAAGATAGCCCTTTCAGCAAGTGGTGCTGGGAAAACTGGATATGTATCTGTATAAGGATGAAAATAGATCCTTATTTCTCTCCATGCACAAGAATTAAGTCCAAATGGATCAAAGAACTTAATATCACACCTGAAATTCTGAAACTGCTAGAGGAAAAAGTAGGGGAAACCCTTCAACATAATGGCCTTGGCAAAGACTTTCTGAAGTTGCTCAGGAAATAAAACCACAGATCAACTGCTGGGACCTCATGAAATTAAAAAGCTTTTGTACAGCTAATGACACTGTGAATAGAGCAAAGAGGCAATCTACAGAATGGGAGAAAATCTTTGCCAACTATACATCTGACAGAGGTTTAGTATCTAGGATATACAAAGAACTCAAAAAATTAAATAATAAGAAATCAAATAACCCAATTTAAAAAATGGGCTATCAAACTAAATAGAGAGTTCTCAGAAGAAATACAGATGGCATATAAACATCTAAAAATAATGTTCTACATCCCTAGTCATCAGGGAAATGCAGATTAAAACTACGTTGAGATTCCATCTTACTCCTGTCAGATTGGCTACCATCATGAAAACAAATGATCATAAATGCTGGTGAGGATGCAGAAAAAGAGGAACCCTTCTACACTGTTGGTGGGAATGCACTCTGGTCAGCCATTGTGGAAATCAGTGTGGAGGTTCCTGAGACAGCTAAAAATAGATCTACCATATGACCCAGTGTGGTAGTTTGAATAGATGTCCCTCAATATATTCATTGTTTTATTAGTTTATAAGTTACATCTGTACCCACTTGGCTGGAGGCAGTGTCACTGGGCAGATCTTAAGGTGTGGTGGTGGGTTTAGGATTACAATAAAAATATATGCAAAGTGTGCCTAGCTGTAGTTCCTGAGGTGTGCTATGCTTTGTGACTTTTGGCTTGTGGCTTATGACTTTGATCTCTGTGTTTAATCCTGTGAAAGCAGGCCAGCATCTTCTGCCATAATGGAACTTCCCCTGGATCTGTAAGCTATAATAAATCCCTTACTCCATAACAGTGCCTGGTCTAGAAGTTCATCTCAGAGAACCTGAAGCTGTCTGCTACAGAAGTTGGTACCAGAGTGGGGTGAGATGAACCTAACCATGTGGATTTTCATCTTTTGGAACCTTTGTTTTGGAGGAATGGGCATGGACTTGGTGGTTGCAACTGAAGATGCCTTCTGGAGTGGTAAGCCAAGTATTATGGACTACTCTGATGAGAGTTTGAGAATGCTAAGTGTAGACAGTATTGAACTTTGAGGGTTGGCTTATGAGCTTTCTAAGGGGAAGGAAAGACTGCAGAGGACTTTGTTGGAACTGGGCTACTGATATAAGGACTGGTTGAGTTCTGCAGCCCAGGCCCAGAGAGTTTAATCAAGGTTAAATTTTTAGTGGATTGATGTGCTTGGCTAGATATTGGACTGAAAGATTTAAGATTTGAAGTTGGAAAACCTCAAGCAAGTTAAAATTAGAGGCACTGAGACTGGTTTTAGGTTATTGAAGCTGCTATTGTCAACAAATTAGCAACCTTAAGGAAGATAGCCCAACTGCTTTACATAAAAACAATGGAGAAGATGCTTAAGGAAAGACTATTAGAAATGCAAACTCTTTTGGGAAAGAGTTGAATGGAGAAAGAACTGGCTTTTCAAGGTTAAAATTTATTTCATCCCTAAATTTAAGAATATGGCTGTGTCCTGCACACCTGATATTAGTTTTGGAAGCATGAAAAATGTGTGGAGTGGTCATGAATTGCACACGGTTCCAGGAGCTGCTGCTGAGATGCAGCATGAGGCAGAGTGTAATGCCCTGATAGGCTATGAGAGCCTTTGAAAGATGGACCGTGGTTTGCATAGAGACCTAAAGACATTTTGGATATGCCAGGACTATACAAGGACTACCATGGAGTGCACTGTTGGCCAGGGATGGAAATTTTCCCTGGCTACTCTGCCAAGATGGATGGGTGGAACTGGAAAATCTGCAGACTGTCATTATCTGGTTGTATTGAACTTGAACTGCAAAAGTTTGATGATTGCTTGATGGTGGTTGAGTTTGCATTTTTCTAGTTTCTCCTTGCTGTGCCTTATACCAGTTGAAAATATTTACTCTGTTCCTTTATATGTTAGAAGTATTTACCTTGTTTGATTTTAAAGGACTCACTATCTTAAGTTGGTAAAGACTGTGGGGACTTTGAAATTGGGCTGAATACAATTTATAGTGTGTGATGGTTATGAATCTATTGGGGGCCAGGCGTGGAATGTGGTAGTTTGAATAGATGTCCCCCAATATATTCAGTGTTTTATCATGTTTTGTTTGCATGTGTAGCCACTTGGCTGGAGCAGTGTCACTGGATGGAACTTAAGGTATGGTGGTGGGTTTAGGATTGCAATCTAAATATATGCAAAGTGTGCCTAGCTGGAGTTCCTGAGGTGTGCTATGCTGTGTGGCTTTTGGCTTATGGCTTGTGGCTTTGATCTCTGTGTTTGGTCCTGTGAAAGCAGACCAACTTCTTCTACCATTATGGAACTTCCCCTGGATCTGTAAGCTATAATAAATCCCTTCCTCCATAACTGTGCCTGGTCTAGAAGTTTATCTAAGAGAACCTGAAGCTGTCTGCTACTCCCAGCTATACCACTCCTAGGCATATATCCTAAGGACTCATCTCATTACCTAAGAGATACTTGCTTGACCATGTTTATTGCTGCTCTATTCACAATAGCCAGGAAATAGAACCAGTCTAGATGTCCCTCAGCTGATGAGTGGATAATGATGGTGTGGTACACTTACCCAATGGAGTTCTGCTCAGTGGTAAAGAAAAATGAAGTTATGAAATTTGCTGGAAAATGGATGGATCTGGAAAGGATTATATTTAGTGAGGTAGCCCAGATCCAGAAAGCCCAACATCACATGTTCTCTCTCATATGTGGATCCTAGCTACAAATGATTGGACTTCTATGTGAGTAAAAATAAAACTCAGTAACAGAAGCCAGTAAGCTAGAAAGGAGATATAAAGGGAATAGAAAGGGAGGAAGGGGGACTTAATAGGATGGTATTGTATATATGTAAGTAGAAGAACAGATTAATGGGAGTGAAAAGGCCTAAGTGAGGTCAGGAGAAGAGACTGAGTAAAGGAAAGGTGGAGGGAGGGCTAATCAAAATCTAAAAGGATATAAATAAGTCATATGGAAACCTACCTTTCTGGACAATGGAACACTCAGAAGGCCTGGATTGTAACTAGAAAATTTTTAGTGTCAGGGATGGGATACCTTCCAGTGAGTTGTTCACCAGGGAAGTCACGGATACCCCCAAAACATTATAGGCCACTGCCATGGAACTTGGCTTCCCACCAGGAATAGATGCTAAGACTCTATTGCTGAAGACTCCACATACTTGGGCTGCAAGGTCACTGAGAAATCCTGCTGGAGTTGAGCTGAAAGCCTCCTCCATGTGGGCCAGCTGACAGAAATCTGGAAAAAAACTATACTGTGTACAATTCAAAAGGAGAGAGAAAACACCAGTGGAGATATTCAATAGTGAACACTGCAAGTTTTAAATTAGGCCAGCCAGGCCACATGAGCCAATGGTTGCAATAGTGGCATGTCTGTTATGGGGGAACAAACTGCTCTCTAATTGGGCTGGAGGCCCGTTCCATGGGAGGGAACACATCCTTGATACTGAAAACCCATGACAGGAGTAATCATGAGCCCTAGGAGTGTAATGTCTGCTGGTATCTGGTGTATATACTATGCTCACCAAACTGCCTAGTAAGTATGTCTTTTAAAGTCCATACCCATATATTAATGCTACTCTCACTTTTGGTTAGAGAGCTTCTCTTTTCAGATGGTGGCAACCTTGGGATGATTCAGAAGGCACCATGATGCTGAAAAGAAGGGACAGGGAGTGATCAGCACTGAAACATCTCTAACACACCTTCCAAGGCTCAGGGACCATTGTGGAAGGGGGTGAAAGATTGTAATGGCCAAAGGAAGAGTAGGACTCCTTACAAGGTGCTCCTCCAGACACAAAATGGCCTGGATATCCATGACCTCACACTGCCTGACACTACCTACATAAGACCATCATAATAGGAGGAAAAGATTATGGCATCAAAATGAAAAGAGAGACTGATTGAGAGGGGGAGGGGATATGATGGAGAGTGGAGTTTCAAAGGGGAAAGTGGGGAGGAGAGGAAAGGAAGTACCATGGGATATTGTCTGCAATTAAGGAAGTTGTCAATTAAAAAGTAAAATAATTAAAAATAAATAAGAAATAAATAGAATATGTTTTTAAAACTTGCTAAATCAGAGCCAAATTACTTTGGCCTAACTTTAGTCCTTTAATAGCTATTTTTGTCCATTTCTGTGACTGACCTATCATCCTTGTGATTATCAGATGATTGGGTTAAAACTTTCTGGAATGTACTAACACACCACATACTTCCACCAACACAAAGGCTAAGAATGTCATGAGATATCATCTGAGACCAACAGCAGAAATTCCCCTGTGTTGCTATAACCAGTTACCTGATGTATCTACCAATGTGTTTGAAGTGTCTTGGCTTATGACTTTCTTTTGTTCTGTAAGTATAAAAACTTCATGAAATTGTTAACATATACAGCATAAAATTTAGGGTAACTTGAATCTGTGTGCCTGGTCCATATGAAAAATCATTCATATTTGTCTCCATAATAAACTATTTCTTACTCTCTTTGAGGTTAGAAATTGTGTTTTCTATTGGAAGCAATTAAACTCATTTGCCTGTTGCCTATTATGAGTGAAATTTGAAGACCTTAGACAAGTAAACAAATATAGTGGGAGAAACTGAACTAGATTATTATAGCGTATACTTAAAGTGTCCTGTGTCAGGATTAGGCATATCTACATGTAACACTAGCAACAATAATGTTTGCAAATGTGTTTCAGGAAGAATTAACTCAGTAGGAACACCTTTGCCACAAATGGGCAATCCTTCTGGCCTGTGCATAAAGAGGTTCCAGGAAAAAGCAGTGATTTTGCCTGCCAGCCTAACTGCTGACTGGTGAATGCATCTGTACCTGTGCCACCATTAGAATACATCTTCTTTGTTCTTCCAACATGCCAGTGTGGACTGAAGAACAGTGCCTCTCCACAGCTCCTCCTGGCCTTCCAATTACGACTATTGAGGCATCCAGCTTCGTGGACTGATCAGAAACTGGACTCTCCACCTTTATAGCATGCAGACAAGATAATCATTGGACTACCACTCTGTGTGATATAAGCCAATCTAATAATCCCTATGTAATATATATTCTCTATGGATTTTTGTTCCTGTGAAGAACACTGACTAATGCATTTATTGAGTTTAGTAAGAATTTGAAAACAAGCTAACATGTTTAAATATTTTTATTATTCAAACTAAACTTTTAAAATATTTTATTTATTTATTTGAGAGAGAGAGAGAGAGTAGGAAGAGAGAGAGAGGAAGAAGCAGTTAGAGAGAGAATATAGGCACATCAGGGGGCATCCAGTCACTGCAAATAAACTCCAGATCCATATGCCACTTTGTGCATCTAGCTCATGTGGGTACTAGGTAATCAAACCTGGGTCCTTAGGCTTGCAGACAAGTGACTTTACTGCTAAACCATCTCTCCAGCCCCAAGCTAAACTTTTGAGGTAGTTCACTTCCCATTTTACAGAGCACTAATTTACTGGAGAACTAATTTGATGGCTTGGATGCAGTTTACCAACCCAGTGTTCATGTATTGAAATCTTGGTTCTCATTATAGCAGTCCAAGAGGTGATTGGCTTGACATCTCCTTCAGAAGGGATTAAAGTCATTTGGTGGGATTCTGAGTTGGTTCTTTCAAGAACAATTTTATAAAAAGCATCTCCCAGGCAGGCGTGGTGGCACAGGTCTTTAATCCCAGCACTCGGGAGGCAGAGGAAGGAGGATTGCCATGAGTTCAAGGCCACCCTGAGACTACATAGTAATTCCAGGTCAGGCTGGGCTGGAGTGAGAACCTAACTCAAAAAAAAAAAAAAAAAAAAAAAAGCATCTCCCAGTGATCTGTCTTCCTGCCCTGCCATATTCTTATTTCCCTTGCATGTGTCCCTGCCATCTCCTCTGGGGTGTGTCTAAGAGGGGCTCCCCACAAGACAGTGCCATGCAATATGGACTGTCAACCTCCAAAATGCGAGCTAAATTAACCTCTTTTCTTTACAAGGTACCCGCCATATTCCATCATGGTAACGTAAAATGGATGAATACACATCTTTACTAAAGTTATGGGACCATAGAGTGGTGAAACCAAGAATCTCACCTAATCAATCTGACCAGGAAGATTTGATTCTATTCTCAGTTTCTCACTATACCACAGCAATCTTTATTTACTATGTTTATCTTTTCTCTCCTTCTCTCTGTCATATATACATGCACACACACACACGCACACACACACACACACACATATTCCCCTTAGCATAAGCTTTGTATACCCAACTACATTTTTTTTTCTGTTTTCTAACCAACACTAAATAAATCATGTGGCCTTCCTATTTAGAAAGGATTTAAGTCTTGTGTGTTGATATTCATTGTCTTACACTCTTCCCAAATTGTCTAATAAACTTTTTTGTATAAAGTAGATTCTTGGGCTAGAGGAATGGCTTAGTGGTTAAGGTGCTTGCCTGTGAAGGCTAAGGACCCAAGTTCGATTCCCCAGTACCCAAGTAAGCCAGATGCACAAGGTTGCACGTGCATCTGGAGTTTGTAGTGGCTGGAGGCCCTGGTATGCCTATTCTCTCTCTTTCTCTCTCTCTCTCTGCCTCTCTCTTTCTCTCTCTCTCTGCCTCTCTCTTTCTCTCCAAAATAAATGAATAAATAAATCAAGTATATTTAAAGTAGATTCTTGAGATTTAATTAAAGGAATAACAAAAGAAGGCTAGAAGAAGGTAATTAGTGATAGAATGGTGAATGGTTCTGATGAGTGGTTTCAGGCAAAAGGTAGAGAAAGAAATAGCATTTAAATTATGAGCACAAACAGAAAGCACAGATGTTGGGTGAGTTTGTACCCTTGAGTCTTGCATTATAAGTTTTGAAGTTAAAGAAAGGCTATAAGTATTAAAGGATTTTGTGCAATTTTTTTCTTATTGTTTGGTTTTGTTTGTTTTGATGGTATCATCTGGGAATGTGTGGAAACAAGTAGAGTATAAAAAGCCTGAGAAAATAATGAGAAAGGAAATTGAGCACAATAAGATGAGGGAGAAAGGAAAAGCAGTGCTTCAGCAGAGAAAGGGATTTTAATTTCTCAGAGCTGTATGTAGAGGGCTATGTGAACTATAAATGTACTGATAAATCTCTAACTTCCTTCACAAAAGCCAGGTGAAGTATTATTATTAGTTGAGGAATTGAGTGTAGGTGAGATAAACAAGTGAAAGAGAATAGAAGTGGAAATATGTTGGTGTCCCACCAAGAAATAACTTTTGGCCATAAGTTTGACAGAAGAGGTTAGGTACAGGAGAACATCAAGAACATCAAGAACCATGGTTCTGGCATTGGAGAGAGTCACACTGATGGAGCTTAGCAAGAAGTGTCAGGGGGAAGGGGGCTGCTTATGGGAAAGGGAGTAAGCACATAGAGGAAGAGTGAGGGTTGACAGAAGCCAGCTCAGAGCAGCTGAAGAAGGTCAAGGCAAGAGGGAGCTAGGTCTGCTAAATGTTCTATAGTCAGGTCATTGCATGGTCACTTGAAATACATGTGCCACTTCAGCACATGGCAGCAGAAGAGAGGAGATGCTATGCACAGTTAACCTTTGGGGATATTCAAAGTATCAGCACATGGTTTATTATCATACTCCACAATCATAATCCTTATTCCCAAACAACATTTGTCTCACGTACTTCCATTTTCCTCATAACCACTACATGTTATCTTTGTGATACTTTTCACAAACTTACCTCTTTGATTACATTGAATCTCCAACTACCTCCAAGACATGAATGAATCTCCAAACTGCCACTAATTTTAGCTTTATTAACATAAACTGCCAATATTCTTAGCTTTATTTATATATTTTTTCATGAAAATGTCCCTTTGCCTTCAGTATTGTTGCAGCATTTATATTTAATGACCTCCCTAGTATACATGGATTTTCAATTATCTAATGTTTTGTCTGGCCCCTTTGTATTAATGAGCAATTACTTTCAAGAACTTGTGAATAGCCTTAAAAATCACAGACTACCATTAGCAAAATTCAATAAAATATTCAGAAGGTTCTTCTTATAGTAAAAGCCCTTCTGTGGGCACTGGGGTGACATTGTTACTCAATACCAATGCCTCCCCTCATGACACATATATTGTGATGCAGAAAACAGACATTGATTAAGTAGTATAGTACCATGAGCGAACGTGAAAAAAAGGTAGGTAGGGGGAGGTGAACATAGAGATAGAAGATGTAATAGAAAATGAGGTGAAAGGGGCTGGAAAGATGGCTAAGTGGTTAAGGCACTTGCATGCAAAGCCAAAGGACCCAGGTTTGATGCCCCAGAACCACATAAACCAGATGCACAAGGTGGTGCATGCAGTGGCTGGAGGCCCTGACATGCAGTGGTAGTTTGAACAGATGTCCCCAATATATTCAGTGGTTTATTAGTTTGTAGTTTGGATTTGCAGCCACCTGGCTGAAGGGGGTGTCAGTGACTGATCTTAAGGTGATAGGTTTGAAATTCCAATCTAAAGATATGCAAAGTGCCTAGATCCACTTGGAGTTCCTGAAGTGTGTGTATGGTGTGGTTTTTGACTTGTTGCTTCTCTCTCTCTCTGTCTCTCTCTCTCTCTCTCTCTCTCTCTCTCTCTCTCTTTCTCTCCTAGTCCTTTAAGAGGATGCCAATCTCTTCTACCATTATGGAACTTCCCCTGGATCTTTAAGCTTCAATAAGTATTCCCTCCCCCATAACTGTACCTAGTTTAAAAGTTCATCTCAGCAAACCTGAAGCTGTCTACTGCACACATGCATTTTCTCCCTTCCTCTGTCTCTCTCTGTCTCTCTCTATCTCCCCTCTCTCACAAACAAATAAAAATAAAATATTTTTAGATGAGGTGAAAATAGAAGTTTTCCCCATGAAGGTGACATTTGTGCAAAGACTAGGAAGTAAGGCAATAAACTGTGTATTTGGTAGAAGTTCAAAGACTCTAAGCATCCCTGTACAGGCCTGGAGTCTGAGGAACTGGAGCCCAGCCCAAAGAGGAGCCGCCCTGCCCACCCCCAAGCTCCTCTCAGCAGCCTTATGGCTAGCGCAGGGTGAGCCTGAGGGCCATGCCATTGAGGACCTAGAAGCCATCAAAGCTCTCCTGCAAGTCAAGGAGAGGGAGGAAGAGGCCCCAAAAGCTAAAGGAGCTGCAGAATAAGGTAAAAGGCAGATAAATATGAGTCTTCCTCCAGATAATGCAGGCCCAGTGATTGTATCTACAGAGGAGAAGATGGAAGCTGATGCCTGGTCCATCTATGTGGGGCAATGTGGTTCAGTCAACCATGTTACCATACTCTGTGACAAACTTAGTAGCCACCCCTTAGAGTATGCATTTATATAGCTCTCAACAAAGAGTCACTGTGGGCTTCCTTGAGCCTTAGATGAGACAAATCAAACAAAATTCATATGGAATGGCAGCAGGCCTCGGATATAAAAGCACAACCTCAACAAAAGAAACACCTCTGGAGGCATCACCATACCCAATCTCAAGCTATATTACAAAGGCATGGTAATAAAAACAACATGGTACTGGCATAAAAACAGGAATATAGACCAATGGAATAGAATTGAAGACCCAGATTTTAGGTCAAGTAACTACAGCTACTTGATCTTTAACAAAGGCTCCAAAAACATAGACTGGAGAAAAGACAGCATCTTCAACAAATGGTGCTGGACAAACTGGATAACCATATGCAGAAAAAATGAAAATAGACCCACACATCTCACCATGTACAAAAATCAAGTCCAAATGGTTTAAAGACCTCAATATAAGACCTGAAACTCTTCTACTAATGCAAGAAAAAATAAGAGGAATTCTCCACAGTATAGGAGTGGGGAAAGACTTTCTGAACAAAACGCCAGAAGTTCAGGAACTTAAACAATCACTCAGCCAGTGGGATCTCATGAAGCTGAAAAGTTTTTGCACAAACATAATATAAGCAAAGCCAATAGATAACCAACAGAATGGGAGAAAATTTTTGCTGGCTATACTACTGATGGAGGCCTAATGTCTAGAATCTGTAAAGAACTCAACAATCTAAACAATAAAAAAATCAAACAATTCACTCAAAAAGTGGGACGAGAACTGAATAGGGAGTTCTAAGAGGAAGAAATACAACTGGCAAACACACACTTAAGTAAATGTTCAACATCCGTAGCCATCAGGGAAATGCAAATTAAAACAACTATGAGATTCCACCTTACCCCATTAAGGATAGCAAACATTAAAACATCTAATGACAACAAATGCTGGCAAGGATGTGGAGAAATAGGAACTCTCATTCACTGTTGGTGGGAATGTAAGCTGCTACAACCCAAAGGAACCAACAGAGTAGGCTTCAGCACGCCAGTCCAGGGTTTCCCATGTACCCACTGCCATTCCCAGACCACCAAGTACAACAGTTACAGATCTTGATTCTAAAGTGGTCTTTACAGCAGGCCAATGGGACTGGTTCCCAAGAGGAAAATTGGTTCAGCTACCTAACCAAAAATCAATGCAATACATGTTAATGGAATGAAAGGAGGAAAAGAATCATGTGATCATCTCTGGTTCAGAAAATATATGACAGAAGTTAATATGCTTTCACGATTAAAAAAAATTTGACAATCTAGAAAAAGAAGGAAATTATCTCTAAGTAATAAAAATTGCATATTAAAAATTTCACAAAAATATGCTCAACCATGAAGAACTCAAAGTTTTGCTTCGAACATCAGGATTAGATAAAGGGGCTTACTTTGACACATCTATTCAAAACCTACTATAAGTTCTAATCAGATCAATTAGAATAAGAAAAATAAATAAATCCTAAGATTCTTTGCAGAAATAAAAATCCTAAAATTAATATGATGCATCAAGGTACCCCAAATAGCCCAAACAAGGTTTTGAAAGAATAAAAATAGAAGCCAGGTGTGGTGGCACATGCCTTTAATCCCAGCACTTGGGAGGCAGAGGTAGAAGGATCACTGCAAGTTTAGGGCCACCCTGACACTGAATTCCAGGTCAGCCTGAGCTGGAGTGAGATCCTACCTCAAAAAAAAAAAAAAAAAGCACAAAAATAGAGTCAATCAGGCATGGTTGTGCACTCATGTAACCTCAGCACTTGGGAGATAGAAAAATGAAGGTATTTAATTTTAAAACAATCTCAGATTGCATAGTGAGTTCAAGTGCTACAGGAGACCCTATTTGTAAAAAAAAAATAAAAATAAAAGAGAGATAGAACGAGAAAAAAAGAGAAAGAAGGCTGAAGAAACAGTTTAATCGCTAAGGTGCTTGCCTGCAAAGCCAAAGGACTCAGGTTCTATTCCTCAGCACCGACATAAACCAGATGCAGAAAGTGGCGCATGCATCTGGAGTTTGTTTGCAGTGGTTAGAGGCCCTGGCATGACCATTCTTTCTCTATCTGCCTCTGTTTATCTCTTTCTGCTTCTTTCTCTCTCTCAAAATAAATAAAGGAAATATTTTTTAGAAGAGATAGATTGAGAGAAGGAATAGAAGGACAAAAGAAAAAAGAAAAGGTAAGCAAGGATAGAAGGAAAAAAGGGAGGGAGGGAGGGAAGAAGGGAGAAGGAACAAAAGTGCAGGACACACTTTCTGATTTCAAAACTGAATATACACCTACAGCAACCAAAACAGTGTGATGCCGGTATGAAGACAGGCATATAGAGCAAAGGACTAGAATAGACAACTGAGAAGTAAAGCCCTCCGGTAAATAGCCAAATAAGTTTCATTGAGAGCCAAGACAATTCAATGATGAAAGAACAACAATCTTTCTAATCAATGGAGCTGGGAAACTGGAAATCCATGTACAAAAGAAGGAAGTTGTTCCCTTCTCAGACACTGTAAATTTACTCAAAATGAATCAAAAATCTAAAACTTAGCAGAAAATCTAAAAACTTAAAGTAAGCAGAAAATGTAGAACACAGTTCCTTGTCAGTGGATTTTGACATTATTTCTTGGAAAGACACAGGTTACAAAGGCAAACAGACCAACTTCATATGTAAATAGGTATGGGCAACATTGGGCTGGGAGATAGCTGAGGGTAAAGAACTTATTATCCAAGTCAAAATGTTATTCATTTAGTGTAGTCTTCAAACGCTATGGATTCTACTTGTTTTCTCTTTGCCAATATAATACTGATTAACTATTATAAATATGGATTGTAAATTACATTTGGAAAATATATTTTCAGTATTTCCTTAGATGTTTCATAAAATCCTGGTTTTTGTTAATCTGATAAATCATATATCTTTGTAAATTTTAACAAATTTTTATTTCTTTCTATATACATATATTCAGACCACCTCTGATTTGCAATGGCTTGACTTTTGATTTCTCAGCTTTATAATGACACTAGGTGATATACATTCAGTAGAAATCATACTTCAGATTCTGATTTTTACACTTTCCATGACTAGTGATCTGCAATAGCGTACTTCCTCGTGATGCTGGACTTTAGCAGTGATGACATTTTTTTTTTTTAACAAACCTTGAACAGAATAAAAGATTAACTATTAGATTAGGATTAACTATTATTTTTCTTTTTATTACTCATTTTTCCCTTAGCATATTCATGGAGAATGGGTTTCCAATGATATCACTATCTTTCCATCATATTCCTATCTGCACTCAGGCCATGCTAGAGAAACTGAGAAAAAAAGTTCTCAAGGCAGAAATATGTTTGCACTTACGTGTCTTCTGAATGATTTTTCTCTTTCATTGCTGAGAATGAAACCCAGAGATCACATTTTCTAGGAAAACACTCTAACACTCAGTTATATCCTCAGACAAAGGTTCTTTTCTTTTAAGAATAAAATATTTTAAAGTATTTAGAGAACCCAGTGGGGAAAATAAAACATGAACCCCCCCCCACATCTACCGAGTTTATTCAACTTAGTAATAAATAAGAGGAATTATATGGCTAACAACTTTTTTAAAAAAATGAATGAACCTCTGTGGAAAATAAATCTTGTTTCACGGAAGTTGGCAGTAGCTTATCAACATCAAGCAGATATTCTCTACACAGGTGGAACTGAATGGTAGTTATTAAAAAGTTTTTCTTTTACTCTTCTTTGAATTGATATGACTTAAGACTGTGGTTAGTCAAACATTGTGTGTGGGTGTGTGCATATATGATATTTGTGTATATAGGGATAAATGTGTGTCATGGCATGTGTGTGGAGGTCAAAGTACAACCTTGGGATATCAGTCACCACCTTCCACATTGCTTGACATGGGGTCTATCTTGTCTGCCACTGTGAACACCAGCCTATCTGATGTGTGAGCTTCAGGGTTCTTCTTCTGACACTGCCTGCCATTGCCATAGGTATGTTGGGATTACAAACGTGTGCACTACTTGTGTATGGCTTTCAGTGGAGTCTGGGGACACAAACTCCAGTTTCCAGGCTTGCACAGGCATTTTGAACCACTGAGCCATCTCCCCAGCTCAGTTAATCAAACATTGATTCATTCATCCTCATCTTGTTGTTCTTGTCTTAATATTCATGATCTATTGCTGTGGCCATGAGACGATACCTCAGGTGTTGGTTTTCAATACAAGATGGAAAAAAAAAGGTATGCAAAGTGCCCTGGATGGTTGCTACATGTGCGCACATGTTCACACACACACATATGCGTCCATGCACACACTAACACACACTTAAAAATATGCTCCAATTGGGACCACAACTCCAGCCCTAAAGAAAAAAGAAGCCAAGTTACAGGTATATGCCATACAAAATGCCAAGTGGCTCTTTCAGTGAACTATTTATAAAACCACTACCTTAATCATTGGCTTCCAAATCCATATATGCTTTCTGTTTGTGCAACCATGTCTTAAAGGAGTCTCTTCAATTTAATATTTAAATAACTGCATCTCAAAGAATGTCATTCTGTCCTTTCAATTTTGTGCTTAAGAGAAGACATGGTAGTAGTGTCTGTAGGGTTATATCCCTTTTGTATCTGTATTAGCCAGGGTTCTCTGCAGGAACAGAAAGGAATGGAGCCTATGGAATGAAGATGTATTATAAAAGGGATTTATTTCAGTAGCTTGCAGGATAAGGGGTAGGCAGACTGACAATTTGCTGGCTGGGGAGTCAAAGAAACTGGGGGCTGCTCAGTCCATAAGGCTGGATACCATAGTAAAGAAGTGAAGAAAAGAATAACAAAGATATTTTTAATACATCTTTTTAAAGTATACATATATACAAATACTCTTAACAGAAAAACCCCTGATGATTAGAATCATGGTTTCTAGAACTGGCTATTTGGTCTTAGCTGATATTTGTGATGATCTTCTTCAACTTCACATGCAGACTCTTCATCAGCATTTGGGGCCAGTCTACAACCTTTCTTATTTGCTCAATGAAGCCACCCTCCTCCTTTGCTTCATGAGCATCTTTGTGCCACTTCAGCATGGGACCTTCACTCAGGAAATCAGCTTTATAAAAAAAGCACCACTACTTCCTGGAAGGCTTTCAGGAAGTGATGACCTGAGTTCCGGTCACCTGACCCATATATAGGTGGATATATTAGCATGCATTCATAATCCTGGAGGTCTATTGGCCAGATGTGAGGCAAAGACAAGGGAATCCTCAGAAGCTTCTGGGACAGCTAGGCTGGCATACACAATGCCAGCAAACAGAGTCTGTCTCAGACAAGATGAAAGGTGAGGACTGGCACCAGAAGTTGCCCTCTGTCCTCCACATATGTCCTCCACATTCACACCCATGAAGACCCTCATGCATATATACACATGATTGAAAAATATATATTCCCGCTCCTCTCCTCATCTCATATTTTTCAAGGACTCCAACTCTCTTTATACTTATACCTACTTGAAGTCATTCTAGAACTCTGTTTCCCCTTTTTAAATTTTCAGCTTTTGGGCACTTTGAGCTTTGTCTCAAATAGTTCTTTATTTATTTTATTTTTTTATTGACAACTTCTTTAATTGTAGAAAATATCCCATGTTATTTCCCTCCCTCCCTCCACTTTCCCCTTTGAAACTTCACTCTCTATCATATCCCCTCCCCTCAATCAGTCTCTCTTTTCAGTTTGATGTCATCATCTTTTCCTCCCATTATGATGGTCTTCTGTAGGTAGTGTCAGGCACTGTGAGGTCACGGATACACAGGCCATTTTGTGTCTGGAGGAGCACATTGTAAGGAGTCCTACTCTTCCTTTGACTCTTACATTCTTTCTGCCCCCTCTTCCGCAATGGACCCTGAGCCTTGGAAGGTGTATTAGAGATGTTTCAGTGCTGAGCACTCCTCTGTCCCTTCTTCTCAGCACTATGGTGCCTTCTGAATCATCCCAAGGTTGCCACCATCTGAAAAGAGAAGCTTCTCTAACCAAAAGTGAGAGTAGCATTAATATATGGGTGTGGACATTGAGAGAAGTGCTTACTGGGCAGTTTGGTGAGCATAGTATATATATTTAGTGAGACACCAGCAGACATTACACCCTTAGGGCTCATGACTACCCCTGCCGTATGTTTTCAGTATCAGGGATGTGCTCCTTCCCGTGGAGCGGGCCTCCAGTCCAATTAGAGAGCAGTTGGTTTCCTCCATAACAGATATGTCACTATTGCACCCATTGGCTCCTTTGGCTTGGCTGGCCAAATTTAAAGCTTGCAGTGTTCACTATTGAGTACCTTCACTGGTGTTTTCTCTCTCCCATTGACCTGCATGCAGTGTAGCTTTTTCCAACTTTCTGTCAGCTGGTCCTCATTGAGGGGGCTTTCAGCTCAGCTCCAGCAGGTTTTCTCAGTGAACTTGCCACCCAAGTATGTGGAGTCTTCAACAATAGGGTCTTACCATCTATTCCTGGTGGGAAACCAAGGGCCTCAGCAATGGCCTATAATGTTTTAGGGGTATCTGTGACCTCCCTGGCCAACAACTCACTGGAAGGTATCCCATCCCTGGCACTGAAAATTTTCTAGTAACAATCTATGGCTTCTGAGTGTTCCATTGTCCATAAAAGTAGGTTTCCATATGACTTATTTATATCCTCTTAGATTTTGATTAGCCCTCCCTCCTTTAATCAATCTCTTACCCTGACCTCACTTAGTAGTTCTTATTGTTATTTATTCAAGTTGATTAACCTTTCACCTGCAGATCTAATGTGTTATTAATTCATCCAGTTTTCACAGGCTCCTTTATGTTTTAGCTTTTTTCCTCCTTCATAGAGTCCAACATGTCCTCATCTAGGTCCAGTGGGGTTTGACTTTGTTATCAGCCTGCCCCCCATGAGAGAAGCTAGAGCAGCTCCCAAGGGTGGTGTGTGTTTTCAGGGTGAACACTGCAGTATCTCCCAGCATGGGGTATATGCTAGCTGTTACAGGGACTAGCTGAATACCTCAGAAAACACTGAATGTTCAGTGGAGTCTATATGGACACTATATGGACAAAACTCTCAGGACCAGACACCTAACTGTCCTCTATTCCATGATTAAGTAATTACAAGTTTTCTAGCCAGAGTCATGGCTTTGCTCTAACAGACCTGCACTGGCTAAACATTTAATATTTTATTTATTTAGTTATTATTTTATACTGAGTGAGACAGAGAGTGAATATGGACATGCCAGGGCCTCCTGTTATTGCAAACAAACTCCACATGCATGGGCCTCTTTTGTGCATCTGCCTTTTACATGGGTACTGTGATGGTTAAGTTTGTGTCAACTTGATTTGTTTAGGAATCCACAGACATTGCTCATAAGTGTGTTTCTGAGGCTGCCTCTAGGAAGGATTAACTAAAGGAAGAATCCTTCCCCCAGGGGTAAGCCTTCCCCCAGAGTGGGCGGCCCAGAGTGGGCGGCCCCTCTTGGAGGAGGGGGTTGGTTGATAAAAAGGAGCTCTGGGAAGAAAGGCTCTCTCTCTCCCACCTGGCTGCCGGTGCTACTAGCTGCTTGGTGTTTTCTGCTTGGTACCTGCTGCTTGGTGTTGCTGCTCTCCAGTGTGGACTGAGGACCAGGGTGGACTGAAGAGCAGCGTCTCTCCCGGAAGCCTCCAGGCCTTCAGTGCTGGATTGGGACTGCTGAGGCCTCCAGCCTCGTGCACTGAGCAGCTACTGGGTTTCTTGACTCTCGGACCTGCAACCTGCTATTGCTGGACTGTGTAAGCTAATCCAATAAATCCCCTTTTAATACAATTCATTCTGTCCATTCTGTTCCTCTAGAGAACCCTGACTAATACAGATTGTGGTACCAGAAGTGGTTCTAGAGAAACAGAATTGTAAGGATGGATTTCCCTAGTAGGCTTGGTGCTCTGTGGAGTTGGTTCTCCAACTCTAGTACCACTAAAGGCTCTGCTGGTAATAAGGAGAGCACTTTAAGTGGTAATAAGGAGGGCACTAATAATCCATGGTGTGAACTGTTTAATGAACTCCGTGAGATAGATGTATTTGGTGATTCTGAGTCATATCTTGTGAGGAGCAAGGAATTTAGTGACTCTGTATCTAGAACTGTTGAATATTTGTGGAAAAGTAAGACGAATGATGATGCTGGATGGTTTCTTCTGGCATCTCTAGATAAACTGTTGAGAGAAAAGCAGAAGCTCCAAAAGGAAAATTCCAAGCTTAAGACCCACGCACATGATCTGAAGGTTTCTAAGGGTGCCCTGGAGGAAAATCTCCTGTCTAGTCAGAACAGGGCTCGTATTGCAGAAAACCAAACTCAAGCTCTCATTGTAAGATTGGCTAACTTGCAGCGTAAACTCAATTCCCAGCCTCACAAGCTATCAGAAGTTAAAGTGAGGGCATTGGTTGGAAAAGAGTGGGATCCCATGACTTGGGATGGGGATGTATGGGAAGACCCTGAAGAATCTGGGGACATTGAACTCTCAGATTCTGAAGAAGTTGTTTTGCATGAGAATGTGGCTTCCCCTCCTTTAACTGCAGGTGCATCCCCACCCCCACCCCCGAGGGAATCACTCCTTCTTTGTCTGAGGAAGCAGTAATGACCCTCCCTGCAGGATGTGCTGATGCTTCTCAGAGCCCACCCATCTTTGCCTCAAGGCCTATAACTAGGAGTAAGGCTAGGCATGCCCCTAAAGGGGAGTTAGAAAGCGTGACTCAAGAGGAAGTGAGATACACCCCTAAAGAACTTCAGGAGCTTTCTAACTTGTACAGGCAGAAGCATGGGGAATATATGTGGGAATGGATTTTAAGAGTGTGGGATGATGGAGGAAGGAATATAAGATTAGATCAGGCTGAATTTATTGAAATGGGCCCACTAACCAGAGATTTTAGATTTAACACTGCAGCTCATGCAGTTGGAAGAGGTGCCAAGAGTTTATTTGATTGGTTGGCTGAAGTATGGATCCAAAGATGGCCTACTGTGAATGAGCTTGAGCTGCCTGATATCCCTTGGCTTAATGTTGATGAAGGGATTAAAAGGCTCAGAGAACTTGGAATGCTGGAGTGGATTTACCATGTAAACTCATCTTTAAGCCCGCAATGGGAGCGTGCAGAAGATGTGCCCTTCACTAAGACTATAAGAAACAGATTTGTGAGGGGAGCACCAGCACACTTAAAGTCCCCAATCATTGGTCTTTTATGTAAAGAAGACATCACAGTGGGAGCCACAGTTGCTGCATTAGGTGACTTAGATGCAATGGGTCTAACTGGCTTTCGAGGTAACAAGGGCCAAGTATCAGCACTGAATCGCCAAAGGCAAAATGAGCGTGTTTACCGTAATGGACAGCGCAGGCAAAACAATGCTCATAACAGTATAACTCGTGTAGACCTTTGGTACTGGCTGCTTAATCATGGTGTTCCCAGAAGTGAAATAGATAAAAAGCCTACTAAGTTCCTGCTTGATCTGTATAAGCAGAAAAGTTCCAGAGCAAAGAACCCAAAGGCCACTTTGAATTATAGCAACAGAGAATCAAGGCCTCTTAACCAGTTTCCAGACTTGAGCCATTTTACAGATCCTGAACCCCTTGATTGAAGGGGTGGCCGGGTACCTTTGAGGAAGGACCCTCCCATAATCCCCAAAAGTTTCAATATTAAGCTTAGTCCTATCCTTCCTCAGAGGGACCCATGGCATTTTGCTAGGGTAACTGTACACTGGGGAAAAGGAAATAATCAGACTTTTTGGGGCTTACTGGATACTGGCTCTGAATTGACATTGATTCCAGGAGACCCTAACCGGCATCGTGGCCCTCCAGTTAAAGTAGGTGCTTATGGAGGTCAGGTGATCAATGGAGTTTTGGCAAATGTTAGACTGACAGTAGGTCCAGTGGGTCCCCGAACTCATCCTGTGGTTATTTCCCCAGTCCCAGAATGCATAATTGGGATAGATATACTTAGGAGCTGGCAAAACCCCCACATTGGTTCTTTGACTTGTGGGGTGAGGGCCATTATGGTTGGAAAGGCCAAATGGAAGCCATTGGAGCTCCCTCTACCAAGGAAAATAGTGAACCAGAAACAGTATTGCATCCCTGGAGGAATTGCAGAGATTAATGCCACTATAAAGGACTTGAAGGATGCAGGGGTGGTGGTTCCCACCATATCTCCCTTTAACTCCCCTATCTGGCCTGTTCAGAAGACAGACGGATCCTGGAGAATGACAGTGGATTATCGGAAACTTAATCAGGTGGTGACTCCAATTGCAGCTGCTGTACCAGATGTGGTTTCTTTACTTGAGCAGATTAACACATCTCCTGGTACCTGGTATGCAGCTATTGATCTTGCAAATGCCTTCTTCTCCATACCTGTCCATAAGGACCACCAGAAGCAATTTGCCTTCAGCTGGCAAGGTCAGCAGTACACATTTACTGTGTTACCTCAAGGTCATATTAACTCTCCAGCCCTGTGTCATAGCTTAGTTCACAGGGATCTTGATCGTCTGTGCCTTCCACAAGGTGCCACATTGGTCCATTATATCGATGACATTATGCTGATTGGATTGAATGAGCAGGAGGTGGCAGCCACTCTGGAGTTGCTGGTACAGCATATGCACATCAGGGGATGGGAAATAAATCCATCCAAAATTCAAGGACCTTCCACCTCCGTGAAATTTCTAGGAGTTCAGTGGTGTGGGGCATGCAGGGATATTCCTTCTAAGGTGAAGGATAAGTTGTTGCACCTGGCCCCTCCTACCACTAAGAAAGAAGCACAACATCTAGTGGGCCTATTTGGATTTTGGAGACAGCACATTCCTCACTTGGGTGTGTTACTCCATCCCATATACCAAGTGACTCGGAAAGCTACTAGTTTTCAGTGGGGCCCAGAACAAGAGAAGGCTCTTCAACAGGTCCAGGCTGCTGTGCAGGCGGCTCTGCCACTTGGGCCATATGATCCAGCAGATCCAATGATACTTGAGGTATCAGTGGCAGATAGGGATGCTGTTTGGAGCCTTTGGCAGGCCCCATAGGTGAATCACACCGGAGGCCCTTGGGATTCTGGAGCAAGGCCCTGCCATCATCTGCAGACAATTATTCTCCCTTTGAGAGACAGCTCTTGGCTTGCTATTGGGCCTTAATAGAAACTGAACGCTTGACAATGGGCCATCAAGTTATTATGCGACCTGAACTGCCCATTATGAGCTGGGTGTTATCTGACCCACCAGGCCATAAAGTTGGACATGCACAGCAGCAGTCCATCATCAAGTGGAAGTGGTATATCTGTGATTGGGCTCGAGCAGGCCCTGAAGGCACAAGTAAGTTACATGAGGAGGTTGCCCAAATGCCTATGGTTGCTACTCCTGTTTCAATGCCTTCTGTCCCCAAGCATGCACCTATGGCATCATGGGGTGTGCCCTATGATCAGTTGACTGAAGAGGAGAAGACCAGGGCATGGTTTACAGATGGTTCAGCACGCTATGCGGGCACATCCCAGAAGTGGACAGCTGCAGCATTACAGCCCCTTTCTGGGACAACTCTGAAGGACTGTGGTGAAGGGAAGTCTTCACAATGGGCAGAACTACGGGCAGTACACATGGTTGTGCATTTTGCTTGGAAAGAATAATGGCCAGATGTGTGGTTATACACTGATTCCTGGGCTGTGGCCAATGGTTTGGCAGGATGGTCCGGGACATGGAAGGAGCATGATTGGAAAATTGGTGAAAAGGACATTTGGGGAAGATGTATGTGGATAGAGCTCTCTGAATGGGCAAAGGATCTAAAGATACTTGTGTCCCATGTTAATGCTCATCAGAAGGTGACCTCATCAGAGGAGGACTTTAATAATCAAGTAGATAAGCTGACACGTTCTGTGGACAGTGGTCAACCTCTTTCCTCAACCACCCCTGTCATTGCCCAATGGCAATGCCCATGAACAAAGTGGCCATGGTGGCAGGGATGCAGGTTATGCATGAGCCCAACAACATGGACTTCCACTAACTAAGGCTGACCTGGCTAAGGCTGCTGCTGAGTGCCAAATCTGCTAGCAGCAGAGACCAACTCTGAGCCCCTGATATGGTAGTATTCCAAGGGGTGACCAGCCAGCAACTTGGTGGCAAGTCGACTATATTGGACCTCTTCCATCATGGAAAGGGCAGTGTTTTGTCCTTACTGGAATAGACACTTATTCTGGGTATGCATTTGCTTTTCCTGCACGTAATGTTTCTGCCAAAACTACTATCCGTGGGCTTACAGAATGCCTTATCCACCATCATGGTATTCCACACAGCATTGCTTTTGACCAAGTAACTCATTTCATATCCAAGGAAGTACGACAGTGGGCTCATGGTCATGGAATTCACTGGTCTTACCATGTGCCCCACTAACCTGAAGCAGCTTGCTTGATGGAACAATGGAATGGCCTTTTAAAGAAACAGTTACAGCACCAACTAGGTAGCAATAGCTTGGGAGAACTGGGGGAGTGTCCTCCAGCAGGCTGTGTATGTTCTGAGTCAGCATCCTATATATTATATATGGTGCTGTTTCTTCTACAGCCTGGATTCATGGGTCCAGAAATCAAGGGGTGGAAATGGAAATGGTCCTGCTTACCATTCCCCCAAGTGACCCATTAGCCAAATTTTTGCTTCCTGTTCCCACAACCTTACACTCTGCTGTCCTAGAGGTCTTGGTTCCAGACGGGAAAGTGCTTTTTTCCTAGAGACACAAAGAACATTCCACTGAACTGGAAGCTAGACTTCCCTCTGGCCACTTTGGGCTCCTGATGCCCTTGAGTGCACAGGCTGAGAAAGGAGTTACAGTGTTAGCAGGGGTAATTGATCCAGATTACCAGGGAGAAATTGGACTGCTCCTCCACAATGGAGGTAAGGAAGAGTATGTCTGGAGTGCTGGAGATTCTCCAGGGCATCTCTTGGTGTTACCATGCCCTGTTATCAAAGTCAATGGACAACTGCAACAACCCAATCAAGGCAGTGTGATAAATGGCCCAGATCCTTCAGGAATGAAGGTATGGGTCACACCTCCAGGTAAAGAACCAAGACTTGCTGAGGTGCTTGCTGAAGGTGGAGGAAATACTGAATGGGTAGTAGAAGAAGGCAGTAACAAATACCAGCTAAGGCCACAGGACCAGTTACAAAAACGTGGTCTGTAATTGCCATGAGTGTTCCTGTCTTACCTTGTTAAGAGTGTTTGTACATATGTATACCAATATTAAGATGTTTTGTTCTTCCTCTATTTCTCTATTAGGTAATTAATACTGATTAAGATCATATTGCTAGTTAACCACTGTTGAATTTATATTTGACTTATTATATGAGACTAAGCCTTCCTCAAGGAACTTGCTTTGTGTGGGGGATGATTGTGCATTTCCATTTGTACATGAGGATAGTTATATCATGTTAGGCAGAATTATGACCTTGTTACTGTCTTCATTTGGAAATTAAGTAGAATGTAAAGATATATGGTTTGGTGTCAAGTTGACAAGGGGTGGACTTGTGATGGTTAAGTTTGTGTCAACTTGATTTGTTTAGGAATCCACAGACATTCCTCATAAGTGTGTTTCTGAGGCTGCCTCTAGGAAGGATTAACTAAAGGAAGAATCCTTCCCCAGGGGTAAGCCTTCCCCAGAGTGGGCGGCCCAGAGTGGGCAGCCCCTCTTGGAGGAGGGGGTTGGTTGATAAAAAGGAGCTCTGGGAAGAAAGGCTCTCTCTCTCCCACCTGGCTGCCGGTGCTACTAGCTGCTTGGTGTTTTCTGCTTGGTACCTGCTGCTTGGTGTTGCTGCTCTCCAGTGTGGACTGAAGACCAGGGTGGACTGAAGAGCAGCATCTCTCCCGGAAGCCTCCAGGCCTTCAGTGCTGGATTGGGACTGCTGAGGCCTCCAGCCTCGTGCACTGAGCAGCTACCGGGTTTCTTGACTCTCGGACCTGCAACCTGCTATTGCTGGACTGTGTAAGCTAATCCAATAAATCCCCTTTTAATACAATTCATTCTGTCCATTCTGTTCCTCTAGAGAACCCTGACTAATACAGGTACTAAGTAATCAACCACAGGCCATCGGGATTTGCAAGCAAGTGCCTTTAACCACTGAGAAATCTCTCCAGCACCTGGCTAGACATTTAAATGGTTCATTGTTTCTGTTATGCGAACTAACAGCTCTTCCCTTCACTGCTCATTTATGTCTTCCCTTTGCTTTTCTACTACCTAAGATAAGGGTTTAAAGCTCCTGCTGGTGCCTCTGTCTCTTATCCTTAGCCTCTAGCTGCTCATCAGGAGTTCAGTTTCTTCTTATTTCTCTCTAGACTGTCATATAACTTAACAGTAACTAATCAACTTGGCTATCTTAGTATTTATCACTGTATTTTCAACTTGCTGATTTATGGAAACTGAAAGGGAGGTACATTCTGATGAGATGTTGGCCCAGGTGACACATTTAGCAAGCAGGCCAATATATTGTGTCAGGTAATATTTGTGCACCAGGTAGCAAATCAGATTGAGGGTCTCATTGCCTGCTGTGATAGGAGCAAACTCGCCACTTAGTGTTTAGACCACTCCTGCTACCATTGATGATGTTGATTCAGCTTTTCAAGAAATTGGCAGACACCACAGTAGTATCAGATGTATGAAAGATTTATGGGGTCATATGTGGAGCAAAAGAGGGGAAAGCTAGGGAAGAGAGAGAGAGTGAATTCAGACTAAGGTGCAGACCCAACTTCTATAAAGGTAAGAAGGTGGAAAGAGGATGATATGGGGAGGTTCTTGGACTATAGTGCAAATCTAGGAAAGGTTGGCCAAGCTGATAAGAGTGTTTTAGAAGCAAAGTCACACAATTGAGTTCCCCACATCTGGAATTGACCTGCAGTGCTCCCCTGACCCCGGTGTCGAGTCACTAGGTAACGGAGGCCATAGACGCATGGCTGTTTGTGTGAATGTGGCAGAAACTGGGCATATTAGTCCCTTGTCTTCCCCACAGCAGGGCATCTGAGAAACACTTTCTCACTAGTTTTATTGCACCAGGGTCCATCCCAACTGATTCATTTTAGCTTAATATCCTCTTCAAACACCATTATTTCCCAAAGACAAGGGCAGCTGGGATTTTAACATACAAATTTGAGAGAGAAAAAAACTCAATTCAGCCGGGCGTGGTGGTGCACGCCTTTAATCCCAGCACTCAGGAGGCAGAGGTAGGAGGATCGCCGAGAGTTCAAGGCCACCCTGAGACTACATAGTGAAGTCCAGGTCAGCCTGAGCTAGAGTGAGACCCTATCTTGAAAAACAAAACAAAACAACAACAACAACAACAACAAAACTCAATTCATAATATATGGTTACCAATGAAGTCCATGTTGTTAAGTCAGTGGTCAGTTTCAGTGGTTACATGTCCATTTTTCAAGCACATTTGGTTATTCAGACTTCTTTAAAACACTTTCTTCTTTTTGAGCCTCACTAACTGAACTTTATTGTTTCTTCATAAACATGATCACTAAAGACTGAGGGGTGAGCACAGAAACACCCCAGGTGTTCCCATCATTTTGAATCACATCTATAAATGCTTAGGAATCCTAAATCCTTGAACTTTATCCTTGAACTCTAAATATTTGTACTTAATTCTCCACTCATTAGTTCTAAAATAGTATCTAAATTTGACATCTTTAATTGTACATATAAACTTCTTCGGTTTTCCCAGGACCCTATGATCAGAGAGCCTGGTTCATAATAAAATCTTAGTAAATATTTATGGAATGAATGAATTATCACAGTTACAACTAGCAAAGGTCATCTTTATAGAGGAAATTCTCTCACTTGTGACAACGATAGCCTACCAAATGTTTGCTTTGCTAGTTTGTGAAGCCAGAACAGTAGAAGTGAGTAAGATACAATAAGACACTTTTTTTTTTTAAGCAAGGTTGCTTTACTTATTAACTCTGTTGAAGCCTAGAATTTAGTCTTTTATAAAAAAGAACCATATGTATATACGATAACTGAGTCTCAAATATTTACAATTTATAGCCTTTTCATTGTTGTTCTCATAGAAAGATGTAAACATTTTGACAGCAAGCATGCTCCTTTTGTAATGCATTAGAATGTTGCTTATTACCATCTTTAAGTCATGGAATATGCGGGGTTACTTGATTTAAAGATGGTTCAGGGATGGAAGGATGGCTTAGCGGTTAAGGTGTTTGCCTGCAAAGTCAAAGGACCCAGGTTTGATTCCCCAGGACCCACATTAGCCAGATTCACAAGGGGGCACACCTGTCTGGAGTTCGTTTGCAGTGGCTGGAGGCCCTGGCATGCCCATTCTCTCTCTCTCCCTCTTTCTCCATTACATGAATAAATAAAAACACAATATTTTAAAGATGATTCAGACCAGACCATCATCTGATAAGTTCCTGGTGTAGAAATATAGAGAGAAGCAGTGACAAACATTTATCAAGTATGATCTAATTAAAGGCTATTTAAACCTTTAATTGTCCCTTTTTTTCATCTGTGAAATTATTACAGACATTTATTCTCCCATTCTTTGTGGTCTTGGATATCAAAGTCTGACGGCTGGGAGCTGGTTCTAGCAAGATAATAATGGCATGTGCTTAGCATCTTTAGCTTTAACAAATGCTTGTTTCTAACTCCATTTTTTCACAGAGTACACCTCCAGCAGAGTTTTCTATCCCTCTGCAGAGGTTCCTGTCAGCCTGTGATCATTATGAATGTTAAGATTGGCAAAACTGAAAGGCTTGGAAAGTCTTGTCCTCTCTCTTCCTCGTTTATTAACCCTTCCTCTTTTCTTCTTAGGCCTGTTGTTTCTTACTGTTTTCATTGTCTCTGTCCCTGTTTCTTATGCAAATAATTTGTGTGTTATAGAAATATATAAGGTCCCATCAGGGTTGGCTCCCAGGGTTGAGTCATTGACCTGATAGCTAATGATACAGGAGATAATCAAATGAAAGCTCCACACAGCTTTTTGGTAGGAAAACTGCTTTACATTCTCATTTACTACACGTTGATTATAAAACCTCTCTAATTAATTTTCAAAAATGTCACATGTCCACAAGAACAAGGAGATTTTTCACAGTGGAAGAGCATGTATTTATATTTTACAATTGAGCTGGAAAGATTTCTCAATGGTTAAAGGCACTTGCTTGCAAGGCCTGACAGCCAGAGTTCAATTTTCTAGTGTCCACATAAATCCAGATGCACTCAGTGGCTCATATGTCTGGAGTTTGTTTGCAGTGGCAGGAAGCCCTGGTACACCCATACTTACTCTCTCTGCTGCCTCTGTGTCTCTCAAACACATAAATAAATGAAATATTAAAAAGTTAACTTTTACACATTTGTGGAAGTCACAGTTTGAGTTAGTTATTCCTTCCATTCGAGTCAGACAATCCATTTATAACTGGAACATCCTGTGAAATAACCATGAAGTATCCTGAATGTCAGAAGACTGAGTCATTCCAAGGCTATATGGATCCAAAAATTATGTGCTGATATCTGTGATTCTCAGACTTGATCAAGAGCATCAAACTCATGGGGAAGACTGTTAAAATTCACACTGGGGCTGGAGAGATGACTCAGCAGTTACCAGCACTTCCTGTGCAAGCATGAGAGCTTAAGGAAACCTGAGAGACTATTCAAGTTTGAAGCCCAGAATCCAAACAAGGAGTTGGGGGTGGCCATGCATGCCTGTAAGGCCATTCCTGTAGGGGAGCAAAGACTTGAGAATTGCTGGACCTCGGGGGAAAAAACAGTAAGTTCCATGATCAGTAAGAGACTCCAGCTCAAGCTCAAATAAGGAGAGCAGAAGAGCAATGGAACAAGTTACTCAGGGTGCCACCCTGGCTACCACAGTTTAGTGCATCCAACCACAAGTGAGCATATGGGGTGCTGCATGTGCATATGCACATGCACAAAAACACCACACCACACACATATACACAACCAAAAAGAAAAATTACATTGCTGGGGCTGAAGAGATGCTCACACACAAGCATGGGGGCCTGTGTTCAGATCCCCCAAACCCCAGTAAGACCCCAGGAGTGGTAGCACATCCCTGTATTCCCGTACTGGGGAAGTGGAGATAGGAGGATCTCTAGGCTTTACTGGCTAACTAGTCTAGCCAAATCCATGTGCTATAAGTTCAATGAAAGACTCTGTCTCAGGAAAAAAAAAATAATAACACAGGCTGGAAAGCAACTAAAGAAGACACCTAACTTTGACATCTGACCCCCAAATGCATCAAATGCGTACATGCGAACATGGATAAGTACCCACAAACATATGAACATGAATTCACACTCACATGCAATACACACAACCAAAAATAATAATGAATAAATAGATGAAATGGGGTAGAAAAATTCACATTGCTGGGTGCCAACTGAGAATTTCTGACTAAGTAGGTTTGGGAAAGTTCTTAAGAATTTGTATTACAAACTATTTTTCTAGGTGATGTTCCTGATGTTTATGTGGTTAATCCATGAGACCCATGGCTGGAGACATTGAAAGAGAGGAATATCTCTGAGGGTAGGATTTATGACAGATCTCTAACTTCTTGCTTTGTGAAGTTACCACATGTCCCAGGTCACAAGAAACAAAACTAATAAAACATCTCTGGGGCTATGAAGCATATTCTTGGCCTTGAGACCCTACTAACAGAATATGGCAGGAGCGGGCAAGGAATCATGCTCTGACACTTTGGCAGAGACCAACACAAGCTGTGCAGCCCTAATGCCCAATGGTTCCACGGGATTATGGTTAGTGACTGGGGAGAGTGGTGAACCAGAGTCAGTTTCTAGTGGGACTGTGTGTGTCACCTGAACATACTTGTGGCATTACAGATAATGGCAGGCAGCAGTCTATAAATGTCATTGGGTCAAAACTTTACCTGAGGCCTTTGGGAGGTGTCATTTGAATACTAAATTCTAGTTCTTGTATTTTCGATAATTTTCACTTTTCCAGTTGACGGTGTACATGCTCCCAGCATTTCAGTAATGCATCTATTCAATAAACTAGAGACTAAACAAATGAGTGGTAAGATTCTTCTTCAAAGGATGAGATAAAAAGCAAAGAAAAACATACCTTTCTCGGGCCATGCAGGTGAGAGGCAGAATTAGAAATGGAAAAGAGAGTGTTCTTCAATCACATGCTGAGCCACCCTCCTTTTAGTTACTACCAGACACTCTTCCCAAAGGCAGACCCCTTGAAAGCCATCATCACATGTAAAAGATCAATTCTTATGGTTCTTGGATGCTGGGAACTCTAGGAGCAAAATGTGTGGTTAATTGTAATACAACTGAATCCACTCTTTGACCTAACTGGGATTGTCTTCCCCAAGGTCAAAGATAATAAAATTTTGCCATAGGCTCATGGGAAAAGTTTAAAATTTCAAAGGAATTCATGAAAACAAAGGCAGATGAACAACTTGAGATGTTCATCCTGGGGTGAGAATAAAATCATTTTCCTCACAATCATGAAGGATGGATGCAATCTTCCCTCACAGAATGGAAATACACACCAAGAAAAAAGGAGATGGCAGCACAGGCTGAAGAGAGGCCTCGCCTACCAGAGCAGGAGTAGATATAAGAAGCCCCTGAAGCTGAATTGTCTCTGGGTTTCAATAATCAGGGTGGATGAAAGCCATAAGGGACTGAAGGTTTTCATAGTACTATCAGAGGCAAAGGTCTTCCTTCAGAAACCATGGCTCTACCTGTGTAGCATGTGTGGTTCTGAAAGTTAAAGACAATAATATCATTTTAATGCCATGTGCACATTGTATATATTTATTATGGCTTACAATTAACTGACACTGGACCAGGTTAGGCATTTGTCTTTCTGAGCCTTGTGACTTCACTCAACCTGATGTTTTTGTTTCCAAGTTCTTCCATTTTCCTGAAAATTTGATTGTTTTATTTTGTCCTTACCACTGAGTAGAATTCCATTGTGTATATACACCACATCTTCATTAACCATTTATTTGTTAATGGGCATCTGGGCTGCTTCCAGTTCCTGGCTATTGTGAATAGAGCAGCAATAGAAATGGTTGAGCAAGTGTTTCTGTGGTATACAGTAGAATTTTTAGAGTATATGCCCAAAAGAGGTACACGTGCATCTAATGAACTTCTATTTTCAGGCTTTTGAGGAGTCTCCATACCGATTTCCATAGTGGCTGTATAAGTTTGCACTCCCACCAGCAGTCCTCATCCTCACACCCCCACCAGCATGCATTGCCATTTGATTTTTTAATGGTTGCCATTCTAACTAGAGTGAGATGGAATCTCATAATAGTTTCAAATTCATCTCCCTGAGGAGTGGAAATTTTGAACAATTCTTTAGGTGTTTAATTGCCGTTTGTATTTCTTCCTATGAGAACTCTCCATTCAATTTACTACCCCATTTTTTGAGTAGGGTACTTGATTTTTTTTTTTTAATTGTTTAGGTTTTTGAATTCTTTGTAGATTGTAGATATTACACCTTTGTCAGAGGTACTGTCACTGAAGATTATCTCCCATTCAGCAGTTCATCTACTGACTCTATTGATGGTTTGCTTATCTGTTCAATAGCTTTTTATTTTCATGAGGTCCTTGCTGTTGAGTGTTTGACCAATTCCCTGGGCCACTGGAGTCTTATTCAGAAAGTCTTTCCCTGTGCCTATATTTTAGAGTGTTCCCCTTCTTTCTCTTCTAGTTGATTTAGAGTTTCAGATCTTATATGGAAGCCCTTGATTCATTTGGAGCTTATTTTAGTGCAAGGTGAGAGGAGAGAATCAAAATTCAATCTTCTCCAGCGCCATTTGTTGAAGATGCTGTCATTGCTCCAGTGAGCACTTTTGGCCACTTTGTCAAAGACCAGGTAGCTGTAGTTACTCAAACTCATATCTGAATCTTTAATTCTATTCCATTGATTGATGTGCCTGCTTTTATGCCAGTACGATGCTGTTATCATTACTATTAGCTTATAGTATAGTTTGAAAGCAGGTTTCATGATACCACCAGAAGTGTTCATTTTGCTGAGTACATTTTTGGCTATCCAAGGCCTTTTGTGTCTCCATATGAATTTTGAGACTGTTTTTTTCTAAGTGTGTGAAGAATGTTGCTGGGTTTTAATTGGAATTGCATCAGATCTGTGTATTACTTTTGATAGGATGGCCATTTTAACCATATTAATTCCTCTAATCCATGACCATGGAAGATGGGACCATCTTCACCTCCAGTTTTTTCTTCATTGGTTTTATGTTTTCATTGTATAGGTCTTTCACTTCCTTGATTAGAGAGAGTCCAAGGTATTTGATTTTTGTGTGTATGTGTGTGTGTCTATTATAAAAGGGACAGCTTCCCTGATTTCTTTTTTCCCATTTTGTTGTCATTGATATATAGAAATGCTAGGGATTTTTGTGTGTTGATTTTATATCCTGCCACTTTGCTGAAAGCAGTTGCCATTTATAAGACATTTTTAAAGTTTGTTTTATTAGTTATGTATGAAATGTGAATACATTCATGTTGGTGCCATCATTATCCTCCTTCCTGTCCTCCCCCCTCTGAAGGCATTCTCCTAGTTGGGGAATGTGGGTCGTGCATTATGGGGTAGCCATCAGTCATGGGGAAGAGGCAATGTCTCTGTGCATAATGACCCAACTTGTGCCTCTAACAATCTTTCCGCCCCATCTTCCATGAATTTCCCTGAGCCATGTTGGGTTCATTTTAGGTCTACTTCAGTGAGGAGGTCTTGGGAGCCTCTGTGTCTCTGGATATCTGGTTTGGTAGGAGTTGAGTGTTCTCTGTGTCTATCTCCTTCACACTTGTGTTACCAGGTTCACCAAGAAAGCAGCACTCTTGTTCATTTCCCCCATTACTCTATGGTTTCCTCTGGGGCCCTGGTGAGGTGCAACAGGCAGATCAAGATTTTTGATGGAAATTTTTGCATCTCTTTGGTATAAAATTATGTCATCTGTGAATAGGGCTAGTTTTACTTCTTCCTTTCCATTTGTATCCCTTTTCTTTTCTTCTCTTGTCTTATGCTTGAACTAAGACTTCAAGTACTGTGTTGAAAAGTAGTTTTGAGAGTGGGCACCCCTATCTAGTTCTTGACCTTAATGAGAATGCTTCTAGTTTTTCCCCATTTAGGCTTTAGATCTGTTGTATAATACCGTTATCATGTTGATATATGGTTCCCCTATCCTTATCATCTCCAGTGTTTTGATCATGAAGTGATGTTGAATTTTGTTGAAGGCCTTTTCTGCATCTATAGAGATGATCATGTTGTTCCCAAGTTTGATTCTGTTTATGTGAAGCATTACATTTATTGATTTCTGTGTGGTGAACCAACCATGAGTCCCTGGGGTGAAACCTAGTTGAGGTGGATGGTACATCTGATATATTCTTGAATTTAGTTTGCAAGAATTTTTTTGGGGGGAGGGGGTTTCACTCTAGCCCAGGCTGACCTGGAATTCACTAGGGAGTCTCAGAGTGGCCTTAAACTCATGGGTATCCTTTGACTTCTGCCTCCCAAGTGCTGGGATTAAAGGTGTGCACCACCACACCTGGCTCTCTATCAAATATTTATTTTATTTTATTTTATTTTATTTTATTTTATTTTATTTTATTTATTTTATTTTATTTTATTTTATTTTATTTTATTTGGAGAGAGACAGAGAGAGGGAGAGGAAGTCAGATAGAGATGGGCGGGCCAGCAGTCTCTCAGCTGCTGCGAATTAAATCCAGATGCATGCACCCCCTTGTGGTCAAGTGCGGCATTGCGCCCTTGTGTCACTTTGCATCTGGCTAAACGTGGGACCTGGAGATTGGAACCAGCGTTCTTAGGCTTAGGAGGCAGGCGCCTTAACCGCTAAGCCATCTCTCCAGCCCTATTTATTTATTTATTTTGAGAGAGAGAAATAGAGAGAGAGAGAGAGAGAATGGGCATGACAGGGGCCTCTCAGCTGCTGTGAAGGAACTCCAGATACATGTGCCCCCTTGTGGGTAAGTGCAGCATTGCACCCTTGCAACACTGCGTCTGGCTAAACGTGGAACCTGGAGATTGGAACTGGCATTTGTAGACTTGGCAGGCAGACACCTTAACCACCAAGCCCTCTCTCCAGCCCTGTAAGAATCTTATTAAGAATTTTTGTATCTAAGTTCATTGGGGATATAGGTCTGTAGTTCTCTTTTCTTGTTGTATCTGTCTGGTTTTGGTATTAATGTAATTCTGGCCTTATAGAAGGAATCAAGGAGCATTTCCCTCCTTTTTAATTGGGTCAAATAACTTGAGAAAAAATGGCTTTAGTTCTTCAATGAAGATTTGATAGAATTCAACAGTGAAACCATCTGGGCCTGGACATTTTTTTGTTGTTGTTGGGAGTCTTCATTCATTTCTCCCAGGTTTTCCAATTTTGTGGAGTATAGATCTTTGAAATATGTCCTGATGATTCTCCCAATTTCATTAGGGTCTGTTGTAACATCATCTGATCTTGTTGATTTCAGCTTTCACTATTTTCCTTTTAATAAAATTGGCTAGGGGTTTATCTTGTTCACTTTTTTGAATAACCAGTAGTTTGACTAATAAATTTTTTAATTGTTTGTTTCCAGTTCATTGATTTCTGCTCATACCTTGATTATTTCCTTATTATTTGAACTATTGGGTTTAGATTGTTCTAGTATTTCCAGTGCCTTCAGATGGATGGTTAAGTTGTTGACTTGAGATCTCTCTGTTTCTGTAAGGAAAGTATTTAGTGTTATAAACTACCCTTTTAAGACTGCCTTCATTGTGTCCCATAAGTTTTGGTATGTTGTGTTTTCATTATGGTTCAGTTCCAGGAACTTTTTAATTTCTTTTTTGATTTCTTCTACTACCCATGCATTATTTAATATTGAGGTGTTCAGCTTCCTGGTGTTGGTGGATTTTCTGTTGTTTCCATTGCAGTTAATCTCTAGCTTTATTGCATTGTAGTCTGATATAGTGCATGGAATTATGTTGATATTCCTGAATTTGTTGAGACATGTTTTATGCCCTAGCACATGATCTAGTTTAGGTTCCATGAGCTGCTGAGAAGAATGTGTATTCTATGACATATAGGGTGGAATATTCTGTAGATATCTGGTAAGTCCAATTGATCTATGGTATTGTTTAACTCCATTATTTTACAGTTAATTTTCTGCTTAGATGATCTGTCTAATGATGATAGTGGAGTATTACAATCTCCTACTATAACTGTGTTTGTGGTTATTTCTGTTTTATTGTCCAACAGAAATTTCTTCATAAAAATTTCTGCTCCTGTGTTTGGTGTATATACTTTTATGATTTTAATATTCTCTTGTTGTAGTGTTCCTTTGATGAGTATGAAGTAGCCTTCTTTACTCTTTTGGTTACTTTTGGTTTGAAGTCCACTTGTCTGATATCATTATAGGCACCCCTGCTTGTTTCTTATTTCCATTAACTTGGAATAACTTTTCCCAATCTTTCATCCTAAAGTGGTGTCTATCTTTATTGGTAATGTGAGTTTCTTTTAGACAGCAAATGGATGGGTCCACTTTTCAAATCCAGCTTTTAAGCCTGTGTATTTTGAATGGGGCATTGAGACCATTGATGTTTAGAGTTACATCTGTGAGGTGCCATTTAATTCATCTCAAATTGGAGAATTTGTGGAGTTTGGTGTTTTCTTGGATTTTATAAGTTTTCTTGTCTGTTCTACTCATGGTTGTTATTTCTTTTTCTTGTAGACTATTGGGTGTGATTGTTTATCTCCTTAGTGTGGGTTATTCCATGAAATATTCCCTGTAGAATTGTCTTAGTTCCCATATAATCACAAAACTGGGTTTTGCCATGGAAAGATTTTCTTTTACCTTCAGTTGTGAGGAATAACTTTGCTGGGTATAGTATTTTGGGTTGGCAGCCACAGTCTTTTAGGATTTGAAATGCTCCATTTTAATCCCTTCTGGCCTTTAGAGTTTCCATTGAAAAATCAGAGGTTATTCTGATGGGTTTACTTTTGTATATAAGAATATGTTTTTCTCTTGTAGATTTTAGAATGCTTTCCTTGTTTTCAGTGTTGAGAATTTTACTAAAGTGGGAAGTACTGAGGGAAGGGAGGAAGTTCTAGTAGACAAAAAGTTAATGAATAACAAAAAGAAAGAAAGAAAGTAAGGTATGGAAAGGTTTAGAGGGTAGAGGAAGGGGATTGGAGGGAATAAACAAAACTAATGGCAACATGAATCAAGCCCATAGAAATCTTCTTTGGGATATCACTCTACAAGTTATTATCCCCAATAAGTGGGAAGGGAACCCAAACAGGAGAGCTCCATAAAAGCTGAAAAAAGCATTAACCTAAAACCATGGAAACTGGCTGGTAATTCCCAGGGACAGAATTGGATTCCACCCCAACACACACAGTGAGCTATGGTCAGGGAGACATGAGGTCCCCAAAATATACAGGCTACTGTCAAAACACATGTTTACCTGCAAGAGCTAAAAGGTAATTCCCTATTGCTGAAGACATCACAACCTGTACCCAAAGGACATCAAATGATCATGCTGGAACTGAGAGGGAATCAAGTGCCCTCTCTGCTAGCCCTTATAGTGCTGGAAAGTGCTATGAGAACAGCTGGAGAATAACAGTTGCCAATGGACTGAATAAGCAGTTACAAAATCAATCAGCTGAGCAAGAAGTATACACTTGTGCAATAGAGGCACTCACCTGATGTAGATATTCAACTGGCTCACAGATTGGACATAAGGCCCCCTCTGCTCAGTATGGGTGAATCCATTATCTGGCTCTAGGAACCAAGCAAGATTTCCTAGAACAGGAAACCAATAGGTTCTAAAGGGTACCTCCACTGCTCTCCAACTAAGAAGAATTAATATACACAACAATCTATCTTTCTAATAACTAGGTTTGCCCTTTACTTGAACTATTCTCATTTTGATTGGAGAATGTTCTATTTCACAAATGGAGGAGAATATGGGGGAGAACAAGGATACATCAATATATCACAAAGAGAGAGCTGATTGTCTACCAGGAGAAGGGTCACTTCCACCTCAACTGCTGGAGCCTAGAAGTCATTATAGGAGAAGCAGTGACAGGAATACTACTGTAACAGCTAGCCTGAAAACCAATTCCAGGGAAATAGCTACAGACACTGTGGTTACTCAAGCCTCATGAAAACAGAGATCCAGAATCTATAGAAAAACAACACTCAATCAGAATTCTATCTTGCCTACCAAGGCTCAGGGAGTATCCCAGATGAGGGGGAAGAAACATTGTAAGAGCCTCAACGTGAATGGGAATAGTCTGAGACACCATGTTTTCCCCATCCCTGCAGAGACTGACTGTGGTGGTTTGATTCAGGTGTCCCCCATAAACTAATGTGTTCTGAATGCTAGGTTCCCAGCTAATAGAGATTTGGGAATTAACACCTCCTGGAGGCAGTGTATTGTTGGGGGTGGGCTTATGGGTATTATAGCCAGTTTCCCCTTGCCAGTGTTTAGCACACTCCACTGTTCCTATTGTCCACTTGATGTTGCCCAGGAGGTGATGTCCACCCTCTGCTCATACCATCGTTTTTCCCTGCCATCATGGAACTTCCCCTCAAGTCTGTAAGCCAAAATATTTTTTCCCACAAGCTGCTCTTGGTCATATGATTTCTGTCAGCAATGCGAGCGAACCTGACTGCAACACTGACTGAGGCCTCTTGGTCCCCATAATGAATAGCAATTAACCCCACCAAAGACCCTCAGCAGAATTAGGGTGGGGTAGAAGGGGTCTATATGTGCATACATTTTATTAAAAATTCAATAAATTAAAGTAATAATAATATTATTACACTAGGTTGATAAATGGTTTGAAATGAGAATTAGATAGCATTAAGATTTCATTTGTGTCACAGAAAAGTTGTGGCTTTTCCAGCACAATCAATAAAACAGAATTTGGAGTGCTAATTTTGGTTCACAAAATTAGAGAATAAAAAAGCCCCAGTGAGGTTCTCATGGTATAAAAGGACTTAGAGACTAAAAGAGACATCTTCATAATGTGGTTAACAACAGTAAATATTTTGGTTTAAACACTCCTGCAATTCTTCCAATTCATAAGGATTTAAAACTCACTTTACAACTAATTTGCAAACTACAAAAGTATATATAGGGCTGGTGAGATGGCTCAGTGGCTACATGTATTTCCTGCACAAACATGAGGGCTTGAGAGGGCCTAAGGTCACCAGAGTTGGTGTCTATATTGCTTGCATGCTGCTAATAATAATAAACTACTACTAACTCAATGGCTGATGATGAGAATGTGATAATCTTGTGTTTTCAAAGTCTTTTTGCCATATGAGGTAACATATTCACACAAGTTTATAGTGATAGAGTAAGTATGTTTTAAAGAATCATTCTTTTAACACAACAATGTAAGTAAACTAACATAGAATGCAGATGTGTCCACAGCATTATTCACATGGGATTGTATTACCTTGGGGTTGGTCTTGCCAGACCTACTACTCAAAACGCTAGTCACTAATGCACAGTTACATGGTTCATGGCAGTTCATAGCAACCACCCTGACAATAATGCCATATGTGAATCATATGAATTGATAATTACCATTTTTTCTCATCTAGTATCAATGCATTAATTGATTTAAATGAAATGCCAAGAATGTAAGTAATTGCCTATTTGGGCACACATATTTTGGCATCTTTGCCAATTCCTTGTTGTAATAACATAAAATATAACTTAAAAAAAATATTTTATTTAGCTGGGTGCAGTGGCACAAGCCTTTAATCCCAGCACTTGGGAGGCAGAGTTCGGGTGATCACTCTGTGTTCAAGGTCATCCTGAGACTACATAGTGAATTCCAAGATAGCCTGAACTAGAAGACCCTACCTCAGAAAAAAAAATTTTATTTATTTATTTATTTGACAGGGGCGAAATCAGCAGATAAAGAGAGTGAATAAGCATGCCAGGGACTCCAGCCACTGCAAATGAACTCCACATGCATGTGCCACCTTGTGCATCTGGCTTATGTGGGTACTGGGGAATCAAACTTGGGTCCTTAGGCTTCGCAGGCAAGTGCCTTAAATGCCAAGCCTTCTCTCTAGCCCAGAATATTAGTTTATGCAATAATGAATGTTTACTGGTGTTAGATCCATGGTGGGAGCAATGCCTCTGGTGCCATCAATAATCAAGCACATTTTGCACTCCAAGTCTCTTTTAAGTGCTACATATAATGGGTGTTTGTGGGTAGCTTGATTCAGCAAGATGAACACTGCATATCTCTCTCATTATTTCCTCTCTCTCTCTCATTCTTTCTCTCTCTCTCTCTCTCTCTCTCTCTCACACACACACACACACACACACACACACACACTCTTTCTTTCTCTCTCCTTTACATTATCACATAGTCCCAAGGCTTTTTAGTGGGCTTAAACTGCAAGGGTATAGTCTGCTCACAAAATAGAATTTCAGAGTTAATTCAACTGTTATTAAATATTCTCCAACAACTGATATTCTTTCCTTTGTACCCCTGCCACCCAGTTCTCAGTATCATACACAATACAGAACAAAACACAGCACAAGGTGAAATAAAAAAAGAAATAGCCTTATGAATCTCGGTGTTATTACCAGAGAGGAACATTTTTCATAGACCATTTCAGCAGGCTTTTCCTCTGCACCCTACCCCAAAATGGTCTCTGTCTCTCTCTCTCTCTCTCTCTCTCTCTCTCTCTCTCTCTCCCAAGCTGAATATACAAAGGGGCCTTAAAATAAGAGTATGACATTTTAGCTTTCTCCAATAAGAGGCATTTTGGCCTATAAGGAAGAAATATAGTTTACTAGCTTTGGGGAAGGCAAATAAATGTCTTTATAGTTTTATGGTGTTATATGAACACAGCTCACTGTATCTCTTACTGGGCAGGCTGACCATTTATACATTTTCTAGTCCATTGGAATTGTGAAAAATTCTGAAATAAATGTGGACATTTCTCTATTGTTACAAATGTGTGAGAGTTTCTCTCTAACATACAATATATAGTAACAATGGCTGTTCAGTAAAATCAATATTTTTTATTAAACATAAGTAGATTGTTGCTAATGTAACTATATTAATTTCCATTCTTACTGAAAACATATAATGTCTTCTATTTTCACATATTTTTTATCATAATTAGATATTAAAATTTTATTTTGTTTTTGTAATGTAAAGGCTTAATTGTGTGTTTCTGATTATTAGTTAGATTAAGCATCTCTGTGAAATGTTGATTACTATTGTTTACAGTTTTGTTAATTACCTGTTCTTTTTAATTTTCCTGTTTTCAACATTCTATAAAATATATGCATATGCGTTACATCAAAAAATGATGGTTATCTAGAAGTACATATGTGTGTATTGCTTGACAACAGTAAAATTCAGAATAGAATAATTAACTCTTACCAAACTGGCAAATAAAACAAGTTAGCATGCTTCCCTCAAGGGGGAATTAAATAAAGTATTAGAGCAAACTAGGACTATGACCAGAGGAAGAAGGAGTGATGAAAATATCAACCCCAAATAGTGAAGACTGTAATGTCTACAAGGAAAGACCTGTGTTCCCTTTCCCTGTTGTGTATTAGATTAGGAAACAAATTAGTGGGTCTTTGCTCTGCTGAGAAGGTGGTAGGGAGAGGGAGAGAGTACTGGAGAGATGCAAAACAGAGAGAGTACCCAGCCTGGACAACCCAACCATTTGCTTGGCAAAAATACCTGAGTTTTGGCCTGGAGTGATGATTTAGCAGTTAAGGCATTTGCCTGTGAAGTCTAAGGACCTGGATTTGATTTCCCAGTACCCAGATAAAGCCAGATGCACAGAGTATCACATGCATTTGGAATTTGCTTGTGATAGCTCAAGGCTCTTTCTGTGTTTCTGTCTGCTTGCAAATAAATGAAAATAATTTTAAAAATGAATTTCTGAGTTTGTCATATATATTGAGGATATTATGGAGAAGGTAACCAGGTTCCAATCACCTTTCTAGCACAAGCTAGTGGGCAAAAATTCCCAGTCTTATAAGAGAAAGAGTATGGGTGGGGGCTGAAGGGGAAAGGAAGGAAGAGAGCAAGTCAGAATTGTAATCAGTGAAAGAGATGTACACACACAAGGAAAGAGTCAGTCTTTAAACTTCTGATCCCAGGGAACATCAGTTCCCTTTATATGTCTCAGAGTAAACTGCCCCCTCCCGCCCCCGACAAAACAAAAGATTATCACATAGAAAATTCCCCTAAGAAATATAGTGGTGCCAGGCCACCTCTCCAACAACAGATCAGCTATAAAGTGCTGTTTTTTACAGGGTTCTCATCCACAGTCTGACCTGTGGCTATCATCAGTCAGTTCTGAGGGCTGTATTATGGTAGCTACAATTGAAAAGTCCTCAGAAGTTTAGAGCATCAGTCTTCCTAAGGTTTCTATATTCAGGAGGAGACAAGACAGATGTCAATGCTGTCATTGCCTATTTCTCTCACCAACATTTCCTATTTCATCTTTCTCCTGTCTTATGCCAAATACCTCTCAATCAATTCATCCTTTAGTTACAGGAAATTATTTTGCTATTTTCCTATTTTCTGGATTTTTTTTGGCATTTTACTGGGAAGTTAATTCTCTCTGCTGGTATAATTCATGAGCTCGGTGGATTTTGTTTTAGGGGAAGTATAGTGAAGAAGTCTAAGCTTCCTATTAGATTATTTCTGTTTTCCCTTCCTTGAATCATTGTCTATCCAGTCTTGTAGTTTATCATACATAGGGTCAGTGAGTTTTACTTTTCTTTCTCTCACCAGCCACTATTAGGATCCGTCTCTCATTTCTGAAAGTAAAGTATTTGGTGCCTATCTGGTATTGTTGTCCCGAACCAAGGGAAAATGCATTCCTTTTCTAGCTTCTTGGATAGCTATTAAATAATGCCAACATATTTTGAAGTAATGTGTTTTACTAGTGTTGAAAGGACTATCTTTCAGTTCATTTGTGAGAAATGATGAAAAGAACCTAGATGTGAAAGTAGAAAGAGAAGCACTGATATTAATGGAACAAAAACAGTTTCTGAAATTATATAAAGCATGTGCCCAAGGTATTGGAATTGGCAGAAGAACAATGCCCACAAATATTTCATCTTGAGATTGGAAGGAGAACAAGGAAGGATACAGTGTTTCCTACAGTTTTCTTTCTCTGAGTTGAGGTATTCAGTTGGCAATTATGTGACCTGTCTGTATTGTATGAGGATAGTTAAAGATCTGGGCTCCTAGCTAGTTGGTGGGTGGAATCTCCAAGGTAAGACTTCTTGGTACTATTTTTATTTACTCTCACATTTTGATTGTAGTGCCCACCACCAGCTACTGAAGAGGCTGATGATTCAAGACTTTGAGGTCAGAATTAGTCTGGCAATAGACAGAATGGAAAATAACCCAGGACAATAATGCATAGTGAACTCTTCATCTTTACTGTGGATCAAATTTTAGGTTAAAAATGTGAATACAGTTAAAGAAAGTGGAGATATAAGCAAAGGGTACTCTAGCAGATGAAGAGGAAATAAACAGAATGGATATGTAATAGATTTCTCTTAATGGAAATAATCAAATTATCTTGGGAGCAAGAATCCACATTCAAAGGATATTTCCATGCCTCCAGATATGATAACAAACCAGCAAGCAAAGCATAAACAAACCCAGAAGGTAGGAAAATGACAAAGTCAAAAATGAGCTGGAGAAAATTTGCATCCAGAGGGAGATGTTTCTTATGCCAGAGAGTGGTGGAAGCAGAAACCTGTTGCCTACCTGGACAGTGGTACAGAGTCTGAGCCTTTGTCCAGGAAGAAACTTCAGAATAGAATCATGGTGCTTTTTAAAGTCAGTATCTTCTCCATGATCATCTATGTGCTCGAGTCCTTGGCCATAATCACACAGAGCAGCTTCACTGTTGCAGTACTGTGCAGAGAGTGGGTGCACTCCAAAAAACTATCACCCATGGAAATGATTCTCATCAGCCTGGGCATCTGCCATTTCTGTCACCAATGGGCATCAGTGGTGTACAATTTTTGTGGCTTTGCTAAGCCTAATTATATATTTTGGAATTTGGCTCTCATCTGGGAATTCACTAATATTCTTACATTCTGGTTAACCAGCTTGCTTGCTGTCTTCTACTGTGTCAAGATCTCTTCCTTCACCCATCCAGTCTTCTGCTGGTTGAAATGGAGAATTTTGAAACTTGTTCCCTGGTTGATACTAGGTACCCTGATATTGGCGTGTGTGACAATCATCCCTTCTGCTATTATAAATCACATCTGGATGGAATTACTCAACGAGGATTATTCACCCAGAAATAGAACTTTGAGTGAGAGATTTAAGATTTTTGATCAGTCTTTTTCCAAGCCTCATAAAATTATTGGGCTGGGCATTCCCTTCCTCCTCTTCCTGGTGTCTGTTCTATTACTTGTGGCTTCACTAGTCCAGCACTGGGGGCAGATGCAACGATACAACATCAGCAACAGCAACTCCGGCGTGAAAGCTCCATCCACTGCCCTGAGGTCCCTTGCCATCTTCTTTATCTTCTTCACCTCTTATTTTCTGACTGTACTAATCTCTTTTTTAAGTTCTATATTTGACAAAAGATCATGGTTTTGGGTCTGGAAAGCTGTCGTCTATGCTATAGTCTGTATTCATTTCACTTCCCTGATGCTGTGCAGCCCTACTTTGAAAAAGGTTCTAAAGATATAGTGCTGATGCCCCAGAGGCAGCTTAGGACCTCTAGGGAAAATGGGCTTTGTATTTATATAGTTGGTATCAATAACCAAGCTGACAGTGAAATACTATGAATGCAAGACTCATTATGTCCATAACCACAGCCATCTCTCCCTTCTGTACCATGATCTGTTCCTTTTCTGTCCCTTTCACAACCTCTACTTTCATCTTGACTTTCTTGTAATTGGCCCATAACTCCTGAGTCTATCTTGAACACTGGATGTTTACATGTGATATTAAAAATCATCCTACTCATTTTTTATTGATTACTTCATCAATTAATACAAGTCCCTTCCCTACATGAATTGACTGTAGATGCCTGAACATTTCCCATACTGAGTAATTAATTCACCTTCCTAACTCCAATCTGGAAAAGAAAAAGAAGTTCCTATTTCTGGACTTTTATCCAAGCAAACATACTTCCTTATTTGCCTCCCTGCTAATTCTGTCTCTCATCTCTTTAAAACTCAAGTCAAAACTTAACTTTTCTTTGATTTCCTTGACCAAGACTTTATGTTCTTCTGCAGAGCCATAGATCCTTTACCTGGCCTAAGCCGATCCTTCCTTACTTCTCTAAATATTGATGACAGACTGCAGCCAACCACACGTGATTTTTTATGGCTTGATTTCTGCCTCTATTTTGATATAAGTTTGAGAAAACTTTCTGGAAAGATTCCCATATTGAAGTACAGCTAGTTTTTGTTTTGCTTTGTTTAGCCGTAGATAACTTATATAGCTAAGAACCTCCTTCATAACATAGGAGTGATGATGGCTTACATTTCTTAAATTTCCCCTACTCTTTTTTTTCTGTACTTTGTAACAGTTAAAAAATCTCCCCAAATGGATGAAAATAAGGAAGCCATGCAGTAATCAATTTTTATAGCACCTGTGAAATTTAACTGCTCTGTAGAAATCCTTCTTACTTCCCCAATCCTACAGGTTTCTCATGCACCTTTTTCCTTTTCAGGGTCTGGTTTCACCTTCTCCCTTGTTATATTTCTCTCTTCTCCCCAGTGCTTTTCACACTGTATTCATAATGACCAAGTCTCAGCTTCTACACTTTCAAGGTATTTTTCTCTAAAGACAATCATTAACACTTCCAGCCTTCTGGTGCTGGTGTAGGGGACATGTTTCCACCTTTTGTATATAGTAGTCAGATGTGATGAACGGAACTTCTGGTTTTCCCATTAGACCTCAACACTTCCTGAAAGCAAACTAGAATAGAGGAAAATGAAGACAAGTAGTTCAAGTTTGACTTTGAAAAAAGGCTTAGTCCCTGGAAAGATATGTATATTCTGGATTGGTCTTGAGTCTATTGCCCTGATGTGTCTCCATGTTGAATTCACATCTAAAGCCACTTCTACCAGAGCTATCCTTTGGCATATTTCAGCAGCAATCCTACTATGGCACAGGAAGGAGAACGAGCATACTATTCAACATGAAGCAGCAGTGCATAGTCTTGATGTCTTCTGAGCTATAAAGACTCAACTGCAAGTAAAGGTGAAATGGAAATTTGTGGGTACAGTAATCTTGGGTAGCAGAGTCATAATCACCTGAAGTAATACTGGGCATAAAATGGGGACATTACATGTTAATAATGTTTCACCTGACCAAGGGCTTTCAGAAATGGTTTGTACATTGATTTTGAGTTGGCTTGGAAGAGTTTGGGATTCTGTCGAAATAGGTTGGAAAAGATTCTGTGAAATTTGAATTATTTTGGTTTTTTATTTGTACCTATACCCAAAAGGGTTCCTACATGTTCCAAATTCTCAGATAGCTGGAAGAAATTGGAACTGTTCTCTTCATATGTGTATAAATATAGAATAAGAAAAACGAACCCCCTCGCCCCCACTATCACACAGCAATACTATTCCAGAAGCTGTTAAGTATTCTTAGTGTTCTCACTATCCTTTTTTGAATAAAGTGCAATGAAAAACTTACCCAAGATATGTACGAGGTGGGTGTGTTAGAAGTAGCTAAAGGGATCTGGAAATCTAAAAAGAAAAAAAAATAGAAACAAATGATAACTGCTCTACATTTCACAAAGGGATTTCACATATATTATCTTATTTTAAAATGAAAGGACAAGCCAAGGTTATCCAAACAACCTATCTGGAAAATAAAGCTGAGAAGTTCAAATGACTTATCTAAACCCCCATTGATAATCAATTTCAAACCTAAAACCAATGAAGAGGGCTACATTTTAAGGGAGCAAAAGGCTTTAATTTGGGAAAGGATAGGATAAAAGGGAGATACTTTAGAAAGAATAAAAGAGAGGTCGTGACCAAGAATGGGGACTGTTGTGGTCCCTCCTAAGGCCAGCCCAGGAGGGATGGCAGGGTCTCTGCCAAGTTGGGGGTGAGAGGCGCAGAATCACTACACAGACTCCGGGAGTTGGGTGGAAGCAGCAGAGGGCAAGCTGCCGCAAACTTGTTTATTGAAGAAGTGCACATGAGTTTTAAGGGGCTTGGCTGGCTAATCATTGTATGGGGTGGTCTCCTTTTTGTGACCAATGACAGCCTGTCTCTGGACAGGTCATCTTGTAGCAGGCTTTCGCAAGCATGGGACTGTAGTTGTTGTCACGCCAAGCCTGCGCAGAATGCCATGTTCACAGAAGCCACTTCCTGGTTTCTTCTGCCATGTGGTCTGGCTAAGGCCAGGCCTGTATTGTGCCATACAGAGGACATTCTTCTGAGAGCTTTAGTTAGCTGGAAATGATATCAACCCACCAAGGGTCTAAGCCCCTGAATTTATCAAACTATCAATTCCCTACAATATGTAAGGCTCACTGCCCTCAGCATTGAGGTATAGCCTAATAACTTATAATAATGGAGACAAAAGTTAAGACAGGTTTGTTTTGTAGCTTTAGGAACAAGTGTCTAGAAACCCATGGTTGGTAGCATGTACTTTGCTCTAGGTGAATATGCAATCAGTTACTGAAGAATCTGCACAAAGAACATAGTTTAAGGTCGTGTCAGCTTTTCCTTATATTCCTTGTCAATGTTGGTCATCTGTGTGTTCAAGGCAAAGGTAAACTAAATCAGAGGAAGCCTGATCACATTGCTCTAACAAGCTGATTACATGGCTGTAAGAATAACTTCAGGGCACTTATCAGTACGGTTCATAAGAAGTATTCCCACATTTTCCCCGCAGTTCATTCTCATAATTCATTTATTTCATCCTGTGTTTCATTCCCATAGTTTGTTCTCATAGCTCATTCCCATACCCTGTGATCTTACTGGACATGATCTTGGTCAATGCCTTGTAACACTGTGAAGATGGGCAATAATAGTGAATTCCTGAGAATACCTGTCATGGAGTCTTTTCCTAATTACTTATACAAATGATTTTATTCACGAGTTGATATTCTCTCATTCCCACCCCAATCCCTTTTCCCACTTCTATTCCTACAATGTAAAATATATGGTTTTTAAAAATTCATGAGTTCCTTTTTGCCTCTTTCTGCACGTGATAGTCAAGATCTTCCAAGATCAGCTTCTGAACTCTATGCCTAGTTTTAACTCCCAACAGTCTACAACCTTAACCCAAGTGAGAGCAGTCAACAATCTCCTAACTGCTTCTGATATCCATATTCAGACATAGGATACTTGCATTGGCATAGAAAATATCCTCCTTTCATGACTTACCACTAACCCACTTATGCACACATGCCAATCATCACTGACCTTTATCCTTAAGAATCATTTATCTTTCTAATCATCTGCTACTTATATCATTTATTTGACATTAAATGTGAGCTCCACCCCACTTTTAAAATTCTCCTTCTTTTGGAGAGTGGAGTTTCAAAGGGGAAAGTGGGGGGAGGGAGGGAAGTACCATGGGATATTGTCTACAATTAAGGAAGTTGTCAATAAAAACTAAATTTAAAAAAATGATTTCTTTTATGTTTGACTTTATAATAATTTTCTACACAGAAGATATTAAATTGCCATTAAATGACCACAATGGATGCATAACAAGTCTGGGTTCTGGAATTTGGAAGTATGAAAAATAAATATTTACATAATTTAATAACATTATACTGGCAATCTACTATACTAATACTAATACAATACAATACTGTACTGTACTAATACAAAGATGAGATGGTAGGTTGATCAGCATGTGTTCCTCCCGAGAAGAGGGTGGTCTATGTGGGTTATGATATCACCTCTGACCACGCTGGTTGTGGGAAGCCCTTGGTAGAATGAAATTCTGAATATTTCACAGTGGGTCCACAGCAGAGAGGTGTTTAGAAAATGAATGCCTCTTTCTAACCAAGGAATGGGTGACATGCGGAGAAACCTTCTCAGGAGTCTGAAGAATAGGAAATGCCATTGGACTTCTTCCGTTATAGAACTCACAAATGACCAGAATACAATCACAAAACAAGAAATGAACCCTTTTACATTTATTTCTCCTCCTGCCTCAACTTGCTGATCCTATAGGAAACAGAAAAAAAGGAAAGGATGTGGAAGATAAGTGAACATTTTTCCATTCTTTCTTTCTTCTGCTCCTCAACCTTTGTATCAGACCAAAGATAGGAGAAGAAATTAATCTTTTATTTGGATATTAGAATAATGTTTTAATGTAGACTCTATAAAATCTAAAAATGTGAATATTCTTATAGAATCATAGGTTCTATAATGTCACTAAGAGTAATATTGAAAAGGTGATCTTAGGAATATATTTGAAGGCATAAATATTTGTTTAACTTTCTGCACTTAGCCTATTCAATAAGTTTATTACATAAAAGTCAGTAAGATGTGGAAGGCTTTTACACTTTCACTGAGTTTGCTTGTTAGGTACTATGCATTACATCTGACTCATAAAAATATACCAAGATAAAGTACTATCTCAGAAGAAGCTAAGCCAAAGGTCTAAGGAACATTTACCTCTGATAATCATACTTTTCAGTCACCATGGCCACCATAAGTCCCTATATCTGAATCCTGATAGAGAAAATGAAATTGGGAGCTTTGCAATCAAATCTCTCCATTCCTAAATAAGTAAAGAGCCGTTGTAGAGCTCCACTCACCTTCCATTCTGATGGTTGTGTTTACATTCTATTAATGGTATTTTCCCACATTGTTTCTGTCTTTCTATTGCGAATTATGAAGAGTTATTTTCAAAGTTAGTATTGTTGCTTTAAAGGAGATAAGGATCCAAAGAAGAGAAGCCTACCAAGGACAAGGATAGCAGCAGCTTTAAAGCAATGGAACATTTCAATGTGTTTATAACCATAAACCAAGTTTTAAAATTATACACATTTACTTTTGTTCCAGGAATCTATAGTAAGAGGGAAAATTTAGGCAAGTTCTTTTTTATAAAGTGTAAAAAGGAGTGTGCTTATAAGTAGAAGGTTAACATATTCCAGTGACTAGGAATAACGGTAAAATATTCCCTAACAGGAGGGGAAATGCATCTCCCTTGACCTTTCTACACAAAGCTGTTAATAGAATCCTTGGGATTCATTGACCATCCATTTTCCATGCTTCAAAGTTCCAAAGCAACATTTCTTTGAAACAATTTCTTCTATTTTAATAAAACTTACAAAATTGATCCTAAGAGTGACCTAAGTAGTTTCTAATGGCAAAAATATCACTGAATATACTTAATTTCAGTGCTAAATTTCTCAAAATCATTTTTTCACCTTTTAAGATTTTTATGAAAATGACAGGCTACATTGATTGGGCAATACAAATTCAGCATCTCTTTAAATTTTAATCAAAATTATGGATATAAATAAGTAAATGAGCTTCTATATAAAAACTGGTAAATGTAACTGAAATACAGCCAAGGTAGGCGAAATGACTGAGAATAGTCACTTGTATTTGCAGGGAAAAGTGAATTTTTAAATTTAAGTTTAAAATTAGAAGATATATTTCACAAGCTTTCCTTCTTATGGCTAAACATAGGCTGTGTAGGTAGCTTTGTCTTGAGCACATTTTCAGATCAGTGTTGTCTTTATTTGAGGGTTTGAATGAGGCTTACTCCAAGAACTTGGAAATAAGATTGTATCTGAAACAGAATTTTTTTTAAAAAATTAACTTTTCTTCCCATCTTTTCTGTTGATGAAATATTTTCAGTCAGCCAGAAAATGGGTGCCTTAAGGGTTTTCCAATTGAACTGCAGAATTTAGGTCACAGCAAAGTCTAAACTGGAACATATTACATAGAAAAAGAGGTAAGCAGACCTCAAGAAAAGTAGAAACCTGGGCTAGGGATGCAGCTCAATTGGTAAAATGCTTGCCTAGCATTCATGAAGCCTTGGCTTTGATCAGCACCACTGCATAAAACTAAGTGGTGGTGCACGCCTGAAATCCCAACATTCCAGATGGGGAGGCAGGGTATCCAAGTGTGCTCAAGGCCAGCCTGGGTTACCTAAGTCCCTGCCACAAATGACCAGAATACAATCACAAAACAAGAAATGAACCCTTTTACATTTATTTCTCCTCCTGCCTCAACTTGCTGATCCTATAGGAAACAGAAAAAAAGGAAAGGATGTGGAAGATAAGTGAACATTTTTCCATTCTTTCTTTCTTCTGCTCCTCAACCTTTGTATCAGACCAAAGATAGGAGAAGAAATTAATCTTTTATTTGGATATTAGAATAATGTTTTAATGTAGACTCTATAAAATCTAAAAATGTGAATATTCTTATAGAATCATAGGTTCTATAATGTCACTAAGAGTAATATTGAAAAGGTGATCTTAGGAATATATTTGAAGGCATAAATATTTGTTTAAAAGGGGACAAGCATGAACTTCCTCCATGTTTATCCATTTTTCTCCAGGGTTAGGGGGACATATGGCCCTTAAAGCTGTCTAGTCCTATTGACAAGTCCTCCAAGATGGACTAGTCACTGGGTCATAAACATATCTCCATCATGGGCTCACTTGCATACTCATGTGATTATGAGTCAGCATTACATGGTATATGGCTGTATTCATGCACTTAAGTGGGTATGAGTAAAAAATTCCATGTGCTATAATATGGTTATAGGTAAATACAATATTTATAGCACAACATGTATGCGAAGATGACACTAGAAGACTTCTGATACCCAAGTTTAGGTTACTGGGACTGATGGTCACACAGGGACTGTACCTCACACAGACTGCCCTGCTACCACAAAGATAGCATCTCCAGAAAACAGCAGAGTAAAACCATAAAGCTGCACTCACTCTGTGCATCTGCTGATAACACCTTTTGACGCATGATAAACACTGATATATTGTGTCAAAAGGTATATTCTGCCCTTTTCACACTCAGTACATTGTCTTGAGAAGGAATTTAGACCACACAGCACGAATTTACATAGAAACTTGCCTGAATTCTTTGCCGTATAATGAATCTATGCTGTATCAATCTCAGTCTCATTTTGTCCAACTTCTTTTTCAGGAGGATGAATTAGTTTCTCAACCTGACAACCTTAGAAAATTAATAACAGTACATTATTTTCCTCCCAGAAACTCAAAAGTAGAACCTGGAATGTTATAGAATGTGTCTTCTCGTTAAAATACAATTTCAGGAGCAATCCTGTGCATGGTTAAAATGGTTATTGTTGCTGTTTAGGTCACTGTTCTTAGTTACAGGCAGTAAAATCCATTCTTGCTGGTTTGGGGAAGAGGATTTGCCACAAGCTTTTACATGGCATGGAAAGTGACACATAATGCTAGGAGTGCAGGAGAAGCAATGCGACCAAAGGAATGTGCAACCATGTGTCGGGTTGCCCCAGCTGCCACACCTGACACTTGGCACCCATGACGTTAGAGATCAGGTCACTGAATTTGCATCACAGCTGCCCCAGGAGCATCCTGTGCCTCTGCCTCAAGATCATCACCTATGCAGCCACCATATGGCTCACTTCCTTCTCTTGTACTTCTGGTGGGTATCAAAGTTTGGTTGAACCTGAACTACACATAGAAACTTATCTGTATAAGGTTACTGAATATGGCATGATTAATTAATTAATTACACACCCTCCAACGAAGGCTCACAGAAATGGAGCAAAAAAAAAAATAGTAGCAGACTGAGACACAGGGAAATATCTCCACAACTTTCTTACACAGTCTGTACTTGAGATGCCTGTGTACCTCACACATCTCACAATTCGCCATTATTCAATAACACAAAAGGGCTTTTATACTTAAAGAGATATTGAAATAAATAATGAAAGTTCAATCAATTTAATAATCCCTGAAAAATATAAGCAAGACAAGGAAAATTAAATATAGCCCCCTTATGTTACCAATATGTTACCAATATCAGGGCTGATAACATGATTATGTGAAGCCTCAAGGTAATAATAAGCTTGTCTAAACAGGCTGTCCTAACATTTCCCCCCAGGCTGTTTGTGTTCTTATTTATTTATTTATTTATTTATTTATTTATTTAAGATAGAGAAAGAGAGAAAGAGAAAGAGGCAGTACAGAGAGAGAGAGAGAGAGAATAAAAAAAGAGTTATGCCAGGGCCTCCAGTCAATGCAAATGAACTCCAGACACATGCGCCACCTTTTGTATCTGGCTTTATGTGGGTACTGGGGAATCGAACCTGAGTCCTTTGGCTTTGCCTACAAGTGCCTTAATCACTAAGCAATCTCTCTAGGCCTATGTTCTTATTGAATAGAAAAAAAAAAAAAAAAAAACTTAAAGGGGTGGAAAAATGGCACTTTCCTGCAAAGTCTAAGAACTCATATTCAACTCTCCAGGTCCCACATAAGGCAGACATACAGTGATGCAAGCATGCAATGTTGCATATGCGCTCAAGGGGGTGCACACATATGTACTTCACTTGCAGTGGCTGAAGGCCCTGACATGCCAGTTCTCTGTCTCTCTCTCTCTTTGTGTGTACATTAAAAAGAAGGGCCAGCGGGACGTGGTGGTGCACACCTTTAATCCCAGCACTCAGGAGGCAGAGGTAGGAGGATCACCATGAGTTCGAGGCCACTGTGTGACTACGTAGTGAGTTCCAGGTCAGCCTGGATTAGAGTGAAACCCTACCTCGAAAAAAAGAAAAAAGAATCTTTTAGTTTAACGTTAAGGAAGAAGAGATGTCACTGTAGTAGATGGACTTGATTTCCCTTCCTGGTCCACTTCACGAAGTCAGTGCATTCATTTCCCAGCTATTGTCAGTGTTGGCTGCTAACAGCTTACAGGTAACCTCTTTCTTGAAAAAATTCACGAAAGGGCAGCCTCAGTGGTATATTATTGCAAGTCCTTGGAACTGCAGTCTGTATCTAATGATGATATGATAATGAGATCTATAAAAACCTAGCCCGAGGCCTGGAGAGATGGCTTAGTAGTTAAGCGCTTGTCTGTGAAGCTTAAGAACCCTGGTTTGAGGCACAATTTCCCAGGAACCACATAAGCCAGATGCACGAGGTGGCACATGCATCTGGAGTTCATTTGTAGAGGCTGGAGCCCCTGGTGTGCCCATTCTCTCTCTATCTATCTGCCTCTTTTTCTCTCTGTCTGTAACTCTTAAATTAATAAATAAATAAAAGCCAGGTGTGGTGGCACACACCTTTAATCCCAGCACTTAGGAGACAAAGACAAAGGTAGGTAGATCGTCATGAGCTCAAGGCCACCCTGAGATTACATAGTGAATTCTAGGTCAGCCTGGGCTAGAGTGAGATCCTATCTCAAAAAAAAAAAAAAAAAAAAAAAAAAAAAAACCTATCCCCTTTCAATCAAGCTAACTATTGCTCAGAGTACAATCCCCCCTTTGCCTGCCCTATCCTGTCTTAATAACTCACTTCTTCCAGACACTATCTTTTTAGTGCATCACTTGAACAAGAATCTGCTAGAGAATCTTTTCTTTCAAGAGAAAACTAAGAAGTCAGCCACTCTTAATATCATTTTGGTAGAAAGCAAACAGAAAATACCAAAGATAATAATACCATAGATACATCTTTTTTTTCAAGGCAGAGAAGCTTAACTCTCCATCCTTTCACTGTGGCAGTTCTTGGTGACAGTTCCAAAGAGTAGCATATGAAAAGTGAGGAAAAAGCTAAGTTCGCAGTGAGCATTCTGCTAACCACTATCTAGGAAGATGATCAAGGTTAACTTCATCAGAGCTATGCCATGCTTGACAGCATGTGTCTTAGCAAAATGAAATAAGGATATGCCTCCTAAAAACCCAGTCTACCTTCAACAAAAATATCAGACAAACCAAACTGAAAAAAAAAATCTAAAATATATCTGACAGTGTCCTCAAAATTCTTCAGTTTATAGAACATCTGAGAAATCAGTGAAGACCAGAAGCTCAAAAATCATGCTGATCATATCCAAGGTGATGCCTTGGGAAGAATCCTAGGAAGGAAAAAGGACACTAAAGAAAAGGGTGTGAAATCCAAATATGCATCAGAGTTTGGTTGGTAGTAATGTATCGGTGCCAGATCTATAGTAGTGATGAATTTACTATGTGAATCCTCATTAACAGCAGGGGAGAACTAATTTGTTCTTTGTATTATCTTCCCAACTGTTCTATGAATCCAAAAGGATGTAAACTCTAAAATGAAAGCTCATTTTAAAGTAATTCCCTTAATACTAATAACATATGAATAATTTTATTCATCTCATGAGAAAAATTTTATTTTTTAAAATTATTTTGAATAGTTGGATGAATCTTGGTAGACAAGTACAAGATGAAATAAAGAATATTTGTACCTAAAGACAGGCACACATGTCTTCTGACCAGTCAGTATGGCAGCTGATACCTTTTTCTCCCCTGCTATGCCATAAGGAGAAAATCTATACAACGTTTCTCTCCTTGGAGCAGTTTGCTCCCCTCTGGATATCAATTGCCCTGTGTCCTCAGTGCTGTGGTGAGTTCAGAAAAGATGATGATGATTGTTTTTTCATTTATCTATCTCTTTCTCATTGAGAACTAAAAATTCATTCTCAATAGCATCCTACATCTTGAATAAGAACCTACCTTGGGAAATATTTTTCCTTTTGATTCTGTGTATGCATTAACCTAACATACATGTGGTAGAAAGAAAAAAAAAAGTAGAAGAAAGTGGTTAGACTAAGATATTCTAGTTTAGAATTAGAATTTCTGAGTCTGTGAAAACTCACAGACTTTTAATGTTGGAGGAAATATCAAAAGACATCTATCTTAGTCTTAAGATCTTCAAACCCTGTCCTCTTTTGCTAAAATTAAATTTTGTCCTCATATTCCTTCCAGGAGAACATGTATCTAGTTAAAATCAGTATGACTTCTTCTAGCCCACCAATCAAAGAGTATCCTTTATGATTTCACTTTTTACTTGATTTCTCTTTTGCTAAAATCATGTAAAGCACAGACATGTTTTTTCATTAAACAAATAAAATTATAATATTGAAAATGTTTTTAAATGGTACACTCATGTTCAGATACTCTTAAAAACACCATATGGAATCTACTCCCTCCTCAGCTTGAAAATATCCCATCTACTCCAAACAGCCACTTAACAGGTATTTGTTTGAATATGTGCCTGTAGAGAGAAATTTACTTTGCATCAAATTATTTATAGGGTTTATGAATTCTTACAGATATTGCATATTATCATAGTTGTCACAATGGGAATAGATAATACAACAGATTTAGTGATGTTGGGTCTAAAATTTTTTGCAAAAAGCGAGCTTAAAAGATGGGTTGCATAAAACAGAACCACCACCTCCAAGGACTCAGGGCAGCTAAGCCAAACATGGCAAGTAGTAACCAGCCACAGAACTGAGATGATGGTGCAAATCTAATATCCTACATCACTGTTCTCTTTCCACTGGCAGAAATCTCCGCAAATAAGAGACAAAGAACATCCTTAACAAGATGCCTAATGAATGCAGCCCACCTTGTTTTATTGTGATTCTGAAATGCCAGTAAAAGGGCCCCTGTAACGATTACCACTGACTCGTAAAGTCTAACCTAATAACTGTTCCCTAAGCTTTCCTTTTCTCTGCAAGGATCACCTGACTTTTCATGAAAAATACATACTAACAGGATCCATTGCAGATTAACAAATCACAGAATATCCAGGGGCAATTTCTCAGAATGTATTTTTGTTGTTTTATTTTGTTCTTTTTCAGTGCTGAGGATGGAAACACAGGGCTTTGTGGACGTGAAGCAAGCACTTCACTGATCCCCAATCCTAGTCCCAACCCCAGTCCAGAATGTGGATTTTAAAGCCAGGCCCAGTTTCATAGGTCTAAATTGTTAGGGGGAAAGTATTAGATTAGTCTCTTCATGATTTCCTTCTTTAAACAGCATTTTCACATTACTACTTGAACATTTCTGATGACCAATACATGATAACCTGATGTTCAACACTAAAATGCTATATATTTGTAGCTTCATAAACTCTAATTTTGTATCAATGGGGATACGGCTTAGTTGATAAAGTGCTTGCCAGGAAAACAGGAGGACCTAGGTTTGGACCCTCAACACACACATAAAAGCTAGATGTGTCTGCAATCCCAGCACTTGAGGCCAGGCTGAAACAGGAGGATCTCTGGGGCTTTCTGGCTAACCAATCTAGCTAAATCAGGAAGCTTCAGATTCAGTGAGAGACCTTTTTTACTTTGTCTCAAAAAATAAGGTGAATAATGGTTGAGGAAAACACCTGACACCAACACCTGGCCTCCCTGTGCACACGTACACATGTGCACCCTCTGACCCCCCCACTACATGCAAAAAAATAAATTCCTTGCTTGAGGAATAAGCAAAATAAACCAGATACTGAATTCAGTTTATAGTAACTTTTAATGAGAAGTTTATAACAAACTAAGCAAGGTTTTAATGTACTTTAGCTAAAATAATTTCCTCTAGAAAAAAATTATTCAATGATAAGAGATATCATTTAAAGCAAATTATCCTAATGCATGTAAAATTATATGAGCAAGAATAAATAAAAACCTATTCATGAGCACACAACAGATGTACACTGGAATCATTTCTCCAAACCTCTTGAGATATAGCTAAAGCTAAAACTAGTATGAAAACCCTGTTGTGAAACATACTTCAGAAGACATATATTTGTTTTACATAAAATGAACATTTTTAGTGAAGAGAACATTGTGATATGTGGGAAAACAAAAAGCTTGGTTTTTAACTGGGAAGGGAAGAAGAAAAGTATTGCATAGAGCTCTTTGAAATTTCTACCTGATTCTTGGCATTTTATTAATGGACTTGAGGTACTGTTTCTCACTTTTATCTCTAGATTATGGAAATTCAGATTTCTTAGTGTTTTAAATGACAATGTCTAAGCTTCCAGAGGCTTACTGAAATTATTATCTCAAAAGTGGAACTCAAGAAATTCTATTTTTTAAACAGTATTTCATATGAACATTGACATTGGAAAATTAGTTTCCTACAACAGGAGAAAAAATTTTTTTTCAGGTAAGGGTTAAATATTAATTATTGTAGCTGTGGTGGCTTGAATTTGGAATGTCCCCCATAATCTTACGTGTTTTAATTAAGACTCTCACTCAATTCCAAGCTAGTAGCAAGTTGGGAGGTGGAACCTTGCTGGAGGAGATATGTCACTAGAGCTTAAGGTTTAGGAGCCCAGCTTACCAGTGTAACAGTTCACGTTCTTGCTGCTTTCTGCTGGCTTCTGTGGCAAGGTGTGATACTCAGCCATGCTTGTGTGACTATGATGGAACTTCGCCTTGAGAATGTAAGCTGAAATAAACCCTTTCTTTCCATCTGCTACTTTTGGTCAAGTGTTTTGTCCCTGCACAAGAAGGTAACTGCTACAGTAGCCTTCCTGAACCACAGTATGTAGGCTAGAATCCACTGCTGGAACACAAAGGCAGACATGGATTAAACCTAATAATAAAAATAAATCTAATAATAAAAAAAAGTTGTATTCTCCTAAAAGTTCTCAAGATCAACCAGCCAGCCAGGTTTGTCAACTCTTTCTCTAAACAGTAAAATCTTTGTGCACTTTTACACCAAAGTCTCAAATAAGTGGTCATCCAAGAGAGGTGTACAAGCTAGTAATGCTGAAGGGTCTGGTGAAATGGGACCATTACATTTTTTTCCTCTTCCTTTTTCAATTAATTAGAATAAATTCTCTCTTGTGCAGCAATGCCAATGAAAGTGGTCTTGATCCTGATATAGCCAAGCTACAGTTTAATTCTTTCTGATTTAAATCAATCACTACCAGAGTTTTTCCATCCCACATCCCTATCTTTTCAAGCAGTAAGTAGAAGGAGACCAAGGAACTAAACCAAAACTCCTCCTACTACCACAATAGCTCAATCACACAACCAACCCAAGTGTCCAACAACCAAGAAATGGGTAAAGAAAATGAGACATACATACAAAGAGGAACTTTTTTAGCCATAAAGCATGAAATTATATCATATATAACAAATGGATACAATGTGATAATCATAGTTAGCAAGTTGAACCACTTTCAGAAGGCAAATATTGTAGGCTTTTTTTCATTTTTGATCCCTAGATTTTGTATAGATATATAAATTGTTTATAGTTGTATGGCATGGGAGTAGAACCAAAACTGTCAAAAGAAACTTATAGGAGGAAAGAAGGTTTGAGGATGTTAAAGAGGTATTGAGAAAATATGCACAATGAGCAATACTAACATGAAAATGTACTTATATAACACTGTGACCAATACATACTCAATGAAAATGTCCTTATGTAACACAGTACTTATACAATGAATATAAAAATGAAACTTAAAAAATACAATTACAAATAAATGCCTAGAAATGGAAACAATGGTAATAAGTGTATATGATTACATTTTTACTAAAGAAAAAACAAAAAAATCAAATATCTCTTTTAGAAGACTGAATCAAAATCACCCCTTTCATTCTGTGTACTAAATTATCAAAAAATATCAGGAACAATGACAACCTGAAATTGATTAAATGATTATAACAATTGAAATATACCATTAATGGGCTGGAAAGATTGCTTAGTGGTTAAGACACATGCCTGCAAAGCCTAAGGACCCAGGTTCGATTCTCCAGATTCCATGTAAGCCAGATGCACATGGTGGCACATGCATCTGGAGTTCATTTGCAGTAGCTAGAGGCCCTGGTGCACACATTCTCACTGTCTCTTTCCCTGTCTCAAATAAATATTATATATAATGGTAATATTAATATATACAACAATATATAATATGGTAAATGAGAGCTTCAATGCAACGTGAAAATTCAACTCAGGTAAGTCTGGATATCACCTGAACCAATATACATCTCAATCAAAGCTCACAGAGTTCAGATTGCTTTTCCTTTTGTAAAATAAACATAGTGTTAACTTTAAAGATGTACTCCTGTTATCATTGTTTAGATTTCTAGACTTTTATTCTTAAAATCAGTACTCAAGACAATGAAACATGAGATTGTGACTACAAGAGAAGACTTCCTGATAAATAATCCTAAATATATTGCCTTTTTCAATTTAATAAAGAGAGCAAACAAGCCCATATATTGAGTAATGAAATCTTCAACATGCAATGTATTGTGTGAGCTAAAGGGAACTGGGGCAGCCTACAGAACTATTCTGCTGCTCTCACACTTCTATAGTCATCCAGGTAGAGTTAACATTACCAATGATGAATGGCAATCTAATAGAAACCTATATCAAATGTATAAGAAACACATGCAATCAAAATAGAACAATGATTATATTACAAACAAGTTTTCAAAGTGGAAGATTAAAATCATGATGAAGAGAATTTCCAAAACCTAAAAATATAAAAACCATGAAATTATGCTATCAAGTAAAAGTTTAAGCCAGGAATATGAGCACATACTTTGAATCCCAGCACTCAGTAAGGGAAGGCAGGATGGTGAGGAAATCAGGGCCATCTTTAGCTACATTGCAAGTTCAAGGTCTTATTGAGCTACATGAAACCCTATAAAATTCAACACAGAAATATGAAAAACGTGAAGAAATCATAAAAGGAATAAGATGAAAGTAAACTTCTAAAGTGAAAGATGATAGTAAAATTATATCTTTGAAAGAGATAAGAGGCAAATAAAATAAATTGCTATAAATAATCTAAGAAATATAGCAAATAGTCTCAAGATAAGAGAGTGAAATGAAGAAAAGAAGAAAGAATTTCAGTGAGAATAGTGGTTCCCTGTAGAGAAGTAGATAGGTTTAGGAGTGTCAGTAATTGTCTGTCTCTCAATTAGATAGTAGTGAGATGTATTCACTATCTTGAGCATTGAGCACACTTCATTTAGTGTTTGCTTACTTATATATGTGCTATACTTCAAAACAAATGGAACTAGACATAGCACAATAAAAATGAACACAGATCCTATATATGCCTTATTTGCACTCCTCAAGGAAAAGAAAAAAAAAGTCCTAGGAAAATAATATTCAAAGATGAAAAAATATATATCTTGAAATTAAAGAAATCTGAAACTACAGAAAAAAAATCCACTAAAACTTTCAGGGAAATGAAAACAAAACTATCAACAGTGAGGCACATTCCAGAAAAAGTTATGCATTTCATGTACAAACAAAGTAATTAGTGGAGGATCACCTGAAATGTCAGTCTTAAACCAAGACAGTCCTGAGGATGATGAGTGAACACTGGTATATAACTTCTAAGCTATTATAATATAGAAAATAATACAACTAACACATTTCTGCATCTAATAGGAATAAAATTACATATAAATATTTATGCTTACTTATGAACATAAAGTTAATTACAAATTAGAATGAATATGTTATAGTATGATCTTTCCAACTGATCAGAATGTAAATGCATTTATAAAATTTAGCAAACATATTCACATAACAAAAGATAAAAGGCAGAAGGAATATTAAGATATAAAGATTGAGAGAAATATAACAGAAAAAAATCAAGAGAAATGTTTAAATTTAAATAACCAAAAAGGTTAAAGTTATTAATAAAATAGAAAGCACTTTTGTAAAAATCTGTAAATCCCAATGTAATAAGTAGATGAAAAGCTTAGTGAAGGCAAACAATAACTAAATACTATCAAATAGCTCTGATTGGATTTTTTATTAGTAGTTATGTACATTCTCAGTGTGTAAACAGCACATATTTACACCTTACCCTCCTCCCTGTCCTCCCTGTTGGGGATGCCAGTTATCCCCATGTGGATTGTGGATCGTGCATAGTGGGGGTATCGATCAATTATGGGGAAGAGGCAATGTCTCTGTGCATAATTTCCAAACTTTTGGCTCTAATAATCTTTCAGCCCCCTCTTCCATGATTTTCCGTGAGCCGTGTTGGGTTTGTTTTAGGTCTACTTCAGTGATGAGGTATTGGGAGCCTCTGTGTCTCTGTATCTCTGTTTTGGAAGGATTTTCATGTTCTTTGTGTCTATCTCCTTCACCCTTGTGCTGATACCAGGTTCACCAAGAAATCAGTACTATTGCTCCCTTCCCCAATTACTCTATGGTTTCATCTGGGGCCCTGGTGACGTGCAATGGGCTGATTCTTTCCTCAGTTTCTGCATTCATCTGAAAAAGAGAAGCAAATTCTCCAATTAACAGTGAATTCAGCACTGGATAAATGGGACAACCATTATTAGTTTAGAGAGACTTTAATAATTATAGGCCCTCTGTAGCCCAAGATTGATGGGAGCTTGATAATGGAGAGTGAACTTGTGTTTTGGATATGATTCTTACTTGTTTCCCAGTTGCTGCTATGGGTTCTGTTCCACTGAGAGGATCCACTAGCCAATTCAAGAGCAGTTAGTTGGTTACCCATCATGGCTGTGCACGCTATTGCACTTGAGTGAACATCACATCAGGTTGTTTGCTGCTGGGTAGCTTAGACAATGAGTTGCTTAGACAGATGTTGGCCATTTTCCCCCAGTGGCTCATGTGCCCTCTTCTGGCACTAGACAAACTAACTGTCTGGGGACTGACTCTCTTCAAGACTCCAGCCACATCTCTTCTCTCCATGTTCCATACTAAGAGCATATGATGTCTTCAGCAGTAGGCTCTTACTATTAATCTTTGGTGAGTAATCAAGTGATCTGACAGAAGTCTGGCTTTTTATGGGAAACCTTGTAGGTCTCTCTGATCAACAGCTCATTGTGGATGTTAACCACATCCTGGTACTGGGAGTTACAGGTGAGAGGCAAGGGAAAAGAAGGAAGAAAAAGATAGGTAATTGTGGTAGTTTGAATATATGGCCCTCAATATATTCAGTGTTTTATTACTTTGTAGTTTGCATCTGCACCACCTTGCTAGAGGCAATGTCACTGGGGCAGATCTTAAGGTGTGGTGGTAGGTTTGAGATTCCATTGTAAAGATATGCAAAGTGTACCTAATAGGAGTTCCTGAAGTGTGCTGTGGCTTGGGGCTGTAGCTTTGCTCTGTGTGCTGTGTGGCTGGTGGCTTTGCTCTCTTGCTTGGATCTGTGAAGGCAGGCCAGCTTCTTCTGCCATTATGGAACTTCCCCTGGATCTGTAAGCTTCAATAAATATCCCTTCCTCCATCTGTGCCTGGTCTGGAAGTTCATCTCAGCGAACCTGAAGCTGTCTGCTACAGTAATATAAAAGAAAAAGAGAGAAAAGAGAGAGAGAAAAAGGAGAAGATTAAGGTTACTCTTCATCATACCCTCTCAAGGGCCCTTTGATTCAGGTGTTCCCTCTAAGGACCTGAGGAAAGTCCAACCTTTTAGTCTGTCTTTCAGGATCTACGATTTTATGGTACCAGTTCCATTTGGGTCCAGTTTTGTGTCCCCCCACCCTTACCCTCCCTTCCTATCCCACTCTCCCTATTGTTCAGTCCTCAAGATGCCCATTAGGTATGCCAGCATTTCGGGCAAATTCAGGTTATGAGCCACAGGTGAGTGAGACCATGCAATGACTGTCTTTCTGTGACTGGGTGTGTTCACTGAGAATGATCAATTCCAAGTTCAAACATATTTCTGCAAATTTCATTGTGTCATTTTTCCTTACTGCTATGTAGAATTCCATCATGTAGATATACCACATCTTGGTTATCCATTTGTCTAATGATGGACATCTAGGTTTATTCCAGTTCTTAGCTATTATGAATTGAGCAGCTATAAACATGGTTGAGCAAATCTCTCTGAATTGAGACATGGAGCTTTTAGGGTAAATGACCAGTAAGGGAATAACTGGGTCTGTTGGTAACTCTATAGCCAACTTTTGTGGAGCTGTGTGGGGGCGGTAAAGCCTAGGTCAGGGTGGGGTGGGATAAATGCTAGCCTGTTGATCTTGATTCGTGCAAAGCAGTTATTCTTTTTGCACTGTCATCTGCCCATCTCAGAGTAGGAATCTTATTTAATTTAGGAGGAAGCTTTAGTTTACAGTTGAAGTGTCTTCAGTGATTAATTCCTTTTATGTTTGCCTTCATTAGGCAATGCAGCCTGCGACACTCTAGTGGGGGCCCAAGGACCTGATGAAGGGACTTGTTGGCCAGTGGTTGGGGTATGGGACTACATGGTCAGGTGGCCCAAGGGGACAGGAGGTAGCGGGAAGTGGGACAAAGCAGGCTGATGTTGTGGCAGGGGGGATGAGGTTGCATGGTCCTGCAATGCTGAGGAGTGAGGTTATGGGACAGTGGGGATTTGGGGGACCGTGTAGAAGAGGGTGGATGGGATTGCCGCATCTTTTGACACGGTGGGGCAGAGAGTTGGGACTGTTGTGAGTCAGGTGGCATGCAGAGGGGTGGATGGGCAGTGGTCCCAGTGTCAAGAAAGGAGAGGAAAAACAAGGCCTACTGGCCTGAGTCCAAGTTGCCTGCAGAATGTGCAGGAGAACCTGGGATGGCAATCCAATGGCATGATAGCCCAGGGAGGGAGGGGAAAATACTAGCTTGCTGGCCTAGGTGCCCTTAGCCTGCCATAGTGCAGGAGGGACCTGGTGGTGGGGCCACTGGAGGGCGACTGGGGCAGCAGCTGGGACGGTGGGTGGGAAGCCTGCTTGAGGGTTTGGGGGACTGGTGGGCTACCCAACAGTGTGGGAATCAGTTGATTCCCTACTTTCCTCCTTCACACCCTCCCTCTGGAGTACTACTAGGATCTGCAAACCCCTAAGAATCCCAAAGATCTTGTTTGTCCTTCCCAGCGAGGTGAAGCGTGTTTAGGCAGACACCATCTTGACTGGAACAAGCTAGCTCTGATTGTTTTATCTCAAAGTCTGTACCAAGAAAACAAGCAAAGCTTTCTTCTCAAGTTCATGTGTCACTTATAAAAACTGATTATGCACTGAGAAAGCTACCAATTTCAGGGCTGGAGAGGTGGCTTAACAATTAAGGCACATGTCTGCGAAGCATAAGGACCCTGGTTTGATTCTCCAGGTCCCACATAAGCCAGATGCACAAGGGGCACATGCAGCTGGAGTTTGTTTGCAGTGACTAGAGGTCCTGGCACACCCATTCTCACTCTCCCTCTCTCTCTTTCCCTTTCTCTGTCTCTATTAAATAAAAATAGAAAAGAACAGAAAAATAAAGAAAAGAAAGCTCCCAATTTCAAAAACAAACAGCATATATGCTATTCTCTTATAGAGTACAACAATGCTGGAAATTAGTGTCAATGTCAGAAAAATAAGGGCCCCACTAAATTATTACATTTTATTAATATCTTCAACAATTCTGAACAAAACGATAGCAAACTAAAAATCTACAAAATTAAAAAAGAAAATGCAATAATAAGGCACTAAACAACAGAAGCCTAGATATGGCTGAATTTAAGAAAGAGAACCAAAGATATAAATATGTATATTAATAAAAAGTAATATCAATGTAGAAATTAAGTATCCAACCTATGAATGTAATAGGAGAACAAACTTCTAAGGAAATTATAATGCAAAGATTAATAAAACAAGGCAAAATTCATTAACTAAAAGCCTGAAGTTTTTAACAATTAAAATAAATTAAAAACAGTTTGTCTGAAAAGTGAAATATAAAGTATATACAGTAACTGAATCAAGATAGAGAGAAAACACACAAGTTTGTTTCAATAAAATTGGATAAATTGTTGTAAATTCATAGAAATATAATGAAGCAATTATTGTTTAGAAATGTATTTAAAACTTAATCAAAACAAAAAGATTTTCTATGAAAATTTACATTGTTAACATAAAAAAGCTAGAAAACTCACATGGCTTAATCTTCATAGAATAAGTACAAAAATATTTATTTTAGCCGGGTTTGGTGGCGCACACCTTTAATCCCAGAACTCAAGAGGCAGAGATAGGAGGATTTCCATAAGTTCAAGGCCCCCCTAAAACTACATAGTGAATTCCAGGTCAGCCTGAGCTAGAGTGAGACCCTACCTCAAAAAACCATATATATGTTTGGTTAGTCCTACAAACACACACAAACACGTTTACACAGCTGGGCATGGTGGCACACACCTTTAATCCCAGCACTCCAGAGGTAGAGGTAGGAGGATCACTGTGATTTTGAGGCCTCCCTGAAACTACATAGTGAATTCCAATCAGCCTGGGTTACAGCAAGGTATTACCTCAAAAAAAAAAAAAAAAAAAAAGTTTACACCAGTGAATTCAACCAAAATTTTTCAATCTAAATCTAGAACTATAAAACTAGAAAGAATTCTAAAGTGGTACTATTTACAGATGTTGTCAATGTATATCTGGATGTCAGCTAAAAACACTGACACTTAAGAGAATAAAATACAGTCACTGGGAAAAAAATATACAGATAAATAGATTTTTAGAGATAAGCAACTGAGAAGTTTATGGAAGAAAATCACCCATATTTAATAACAGCAGCAAAGCTCAACATTTCTAGGAATATTGACAGGAAATGTGCAATGTATGCAAGAGTCATCTTTAACATGCTTCTCAAGCACAAAAGTGCTTGAGTGAAAGCAAAGGCATTTTTCAATCTTGGACAAAATGACTCAGAGCACCTTGAATCAATAAATATAGTGATTATATTTAAATTTTTTCTCAATGTATTTTTAAACTAGGTAAGCATTTTCTAAAATCATTATGGAGAATTAATACGAAAGAATCATCTTTTAACTTCTGAGGTAAGTAAAAAAGGTAAAATGAGGCAATAGCTCTTCAGATAAGCAAACCTGTTACAGGGGATGTAATATAGTGTAAAAGCAATTGCCTGGCATGCATAGGACCCTGAGTTCAAGTCCCAGCATAGGAAAAAGAGACTATACTAAAGCTACAGGAATAAAAATAAATGTGGTATAGGGTAAAGAATGAGCTCCAAGACCATTTAAATTAAAAAAAAAATGGTTGAGGGCTGGACAGATGGCTTAGCGGTTAAGGTGCCTGCCTGCTAAGCCTAAGAACCCAGTTCTAATCTCCAGGTCCCACGTTTAGCCAGATGCAAAGTGATGCAAGGGTGCAATGCCACACTTGCCCACAAGGGGCAGCACACATCTGGATTTCGTTCACAGCAGCTGAGAGACTGCTGGCGTGCCCATTCTCTATCTGTCTCCCTCTCCCCCTCTCTCTGTCTCTCTCTGTGTCTCTCTCCAAAAAATAATTTTAAAAATGGTTGAAAGATTACATTCTCATGTATCTGAAAAAAATCAATTAAGACATGAATCTGGGGAAGTAGCTGAGTCAGTAAAGTGCTTGCCTCACAAGCATGAGGACTTGAGTCCAATCCCCAGCACCTATAAAAAAGGTCAGGCATCATGGCGCACACCTGTAATCCCACTGAGGCTACAGAAACAAGGGAGTCTTGGGCCTTTCTGGCAAGCGAGTCTAGTTTACTTGGTGAGCTCTAGGCCCATGAGTGACTGTCTCAAAAAGAGGTAGATGACGTTTCTGCTTCCCCACACATATGTGTATGCTCACACACAACACACGTTTATCTTGGATTATCTAGAAACTGATAGGGTACTTCTGGGAAGAAAATTAAAAATTAAGGGATTGATAATTTACTTTGTCATTATATCATTCTTTTTTAATTTTGTGTTATGATCACACATTATACTACTGAAGATAATTTTTGTTCTGAAATTATAAAACACAGCTTAAATTATACATGTTCAGTTTGGAAAATTATGACAGTTTAAGAAAGCTTAAAATTAAAACCAAAATTAATTGTCATGTCAACACCCAGAGTTATACTACTACAATATTTTTATTTGCTTCTCCTTGCTCTTTTGACCATGTGTATTTCATAAGCAGTATTTATTATATGTGACTGAGCCAAAGAGGCAGAAGGAGAAAGTCACTGAGAATATGTACCTCTACAGGGAAGAAGGGAAATGAGGATTTACTTGTTCAACTCGTTGAGGGATGGGAAGGGGGAAAAGAAGTGCACACAGTAGTCTCTTCCAATGCAAATGTTTATATAACTTCTTAATTTTTAAAATGATATCATAGTAATATGTCTCCTTTAATTTTTCTTAAAAGTAAAAATATTGTTTAGAAGGCTGGAAAGATGGCTTAGCAGTTAAGGCACTTGCCTGCAAAGCCAAAGGACCCAGGTTCAAATCCACAGAATCCACATAAGCCAGATGCACAAGGGGACACACCCATCTAGAGTTCGTTTGTACTGGCTGGAGGCCCTGGCACACCCATTCTCTCTCTGTCTACTTGCCTATCTCTGTCTCTCTCTCTCTCAAATAAATAAATAAAAATAAAATATTTAAAAAATATATTGTTTAGGATCTGGAGAGATAGCTTAGCAGTTAAGGTGCTTGCCTATGAATCTTAAGAACCCACGTTTGATTCCCCAGTATCCACATAAGCCAGATGCACAAGGCAGCACATATGTTTGTTTGCAATGGCTAGAGGCCCTGGTGAGCCCATTCTTTCCCCTCCCTTCCCCAATCTCTTCATAAATAAAGTATTTTTTAATTTTTTTAAATTTGTATTTATTTTTGGAGAGAAACATAGAGAGAGATAGACAGAGAGGGAGAGGGAGACAGAGATGGGTGCGTCAGCAGTCTCTCAGCTGCTGTGAACGAAATCCAGATGTGTGCGCCCCCTTGTGGCCAAGTGTGGCATTGCGCCCTTGCGTCACTTTGCATCTGGCTAAACGTGGGACCTGGAGATTGGAACCCAGTTCTTAGGCTTAGCAGGCAGGCGCCTTAACCGCTAAGCCATCTCTCCAGCCCTAAAGTATTTTTTAAAATACTGTTTGTGGGCTTGGAAGTGGCTCAGTGGGTAAAGGTCTTGCTATTCAAGCATGAGTACCTGAGTTTGAATCCCCAGCACTCATGTCAAAAATGACTGTGGTGACATGTGCCTATAATTCCCACACTAGTAAGGTGGAAAGAGGGAATCATTAGTGCTTGATGGTTACTAGTATAGCTGAATTGGTTCAAGAAGAGACCTTTCCTCAAAAGATAATGTGAATAGTGATTGAAGAAGATACCCAATATCTACCTCTGGTCTCCACATGCACCCACACATGTACATATGTACCTACACACACACACAAAGAAAAACCAACTTTGTAAGACCATAATGAGATAACATCCTTACTAGATGTAACTGATTACTAGGCAAATATCCTTTCTCAGACAAAACCTGAGCTAGCCCTCTTACTCTACAAGACTCAAGAAAATCTTACTCTGGAAGGCATTACCCATGTGCCATTCAACTTACCCTTCATCTGCTCCAGTCAGCAAGCAACAATCCTACTTTTTGGGCTACCTAGACCTTGACATATCTGCAGAGCCAGATTCCTTTGGAATCTAAACAGCACTGTGGAGCGCACAGCAAGCTCAGGAATGTCAAGGATTCATGTCTGCAATTGTTCCCACTTGACCTGTTTCTCACATTGTCACAATAACCAACTCAATGTCTTTCAGCATAATAAATGTGAGTTGCCAAATCTTAACTGTTTTGGCTTTTAGTAGGCTTTGGATTCACTGAGAGAGTTAATGAGAATTAATGAGAAATGGATTTTTTTCTTTCTGTCTTTTACAGCTAAAAAGAGAAAATGTACTTTTAGAATGCACTTAGCTAGAGGGATAAACAAGGCCATACTGTTATTCAGAACATTTTTGTTTTGCATACCTTTAAAAAATCCTTAATTACTTTAATTATATTTTAATAAGAAAACTCACTTAGAAACTCTAGACAGAATTAAGTGCTCATTTGTAGTATACTTAGAACATGGTTATGACTTTTGGTGCTTTTCTGATGGATCCTAATGAGCCCCGATTAACACTTCACTAGCATCCTTTTGGACTAATGTTTTACCCAGGCCTTTAAGGTTGTTATGTAGGGAAATGATGAATATAGTTTTTGTTTCTAAAAAAAATTGTTTCATATTAAATACAAGTTTTAGAGCATCGTATACATTTTATTTTTCATATTTGTGAATAGTTTCAGTGCCATTTAAAAACTAAAAATGATGGTATTTGATGATCAGTATTGTACAAAATGGTCCTATTCTGGTAACCTCTCCTTCCCTTACTGTAGTCAGATTTCTGTTCAAATTCCACAAAGTTCCAAAATTTGAGTTAAGAAATTAACTTCACTGTGTGTTAGAGTCAAATTCATGTTGCTGGGACAAAGCACCCGACCAAAAGCAGCTGAAGGGAGGACTGTTGTTATTTTCACTTATAGTCTGGAGAGGGAGTTTCACGGTGGCAGGGACATGGATTACATAAGCAGAGGCTGGACATTACTTCTGCCACAGCAGATGGTAACAGGCAGCAAGAAGTGAGCTGAACCAACAATGGCAAGCTAAGAGCTCGTAACCGTCAAGGCACACCCTGAGCAACACACCACCAGCAGCAAGGCTCCACCTCCCTAGTTGCTATCAGCTGGGAACTAAGAATTGAAACAGGTGAGTTTAGGGCTGGGGAAATGGCTTAGCAGTTAAGGCATTTGCCTGCAAACCCTAAGGACCCCAGTTCAATTCCCCAGGACCCATGTAAGCCAGATGCACAAGGGGTCACATGCATCTGGAGTTTGTTTGCAGGGGCTAGAGACCCTGGCATGCCCATTTTATCTTTCTATCTGCCTCATCCTCTCTCTCTATCTTTCTCTCAAATAAATAAATAAAATACTTTTTTGGAAGAAGGTAAGTTTATAGGGTCATTTGATTCAAATCACTACAGTGGGGACAAGGGAAACTTGCATAGGCGATTGGCCAGCCAGAAGAGAAAAGGAGGAGGGTACCTTTCGCTTGATTCCTTAGAGACTCTTGCTAAGGCAATGCTAGGGTTGGCTTGGATTCCAGTGGAGCCTATCCCTCCCTGAAGTTCATTTCCAGCATAAGATGAGAAAGCAGCCTAGTTAGTATAAACACAGAGAAGCAGCTTGCCAGTCATTCACCCACATTGTCTGAGGGTCATAGGGGCAGGTCTGTGGTGACCTGTGAATATGGAAAATTATAGTTTCCATAATGAGTGAAAAAAGAATCACCTCTCAGTTCTAGGAGGACATGAGGTTGGCTACAGTTCTTCCCTTATGACAGAATGGAACCCCAAATACCAGAGAATTAGTTATCTAAACAATCCAGTAACTTTCCATGGCTATTTTCACCAATCTAATTTATTGTTCATTAGAAACAAATGCATAATAATCTGTCACATTAAAATACCATTTTCTCTGGTTTTGCTAATTATGTGATTTCTATTTTTTTCATATTTGTTAGTCATGGTTTAATGTCTTAATGAATGACTTTTTGCATAAATTTTGTGTGCATTTCTGGTTGGCTAAAAGACAAATTCACGGATGTTAATAGTATAGGGTCAGTGGGAAAATTCTATTATGTTTATTAAATCTATTGCCAGTGTGGCTCTGCTTTATATGTTATAAACAGTACATGAAAAGACCAGTTTTCTAAAATCCTACCCAACTGAATATTATAGTTTAAATGTAGTTTCTATTTTGGTACAGGGAGCATGATATAAATATGAATATCTAAATATTTAAATATCACAATTTTTACTATTAATGTGAAATTATTATTGTCTTTAAATATTGTTTGTTGGCTAATTATACAAGTTCGATTTGCCTACTTATGACCTTAGTTTAATTTTTATGGTGGTATAGCATTCTATTACCATTTGGGGGGGGTGTTTTGAGGTAGGGTCTCACTCTAGTCAGGCTGACCTGGAACTCACTATGTAGTCTCAGGGTGGCCTTGTACTCACAGCGATCCGCCTACCTCTGCCTCCCAAGTGCTGGGATTAAAGGCGTGTGCCACCATGCCCAGCTTCTATTACTAATTTTGAAGATTGTTTTGTATATTAATAATAAGAAAACTCTATCATATTTCCAGAAAATATATTACCTGTTAGGTTACCTCTTATGATACAGATTTTATTACTCCTTCAAGTTCTTCTAAGTTATTCACTGACTTCTAGTCATTTATTTCTGATTTCAAGCATGTCTGATATGAGAAATTTTTGAAAAGAGGAGACACATTTTCATTTGAAAGTGGTCTTTTTATGTATGAGGTCCAAGATCTGTGAGCTGTAAGATCCAAAAGACATAATAGTACATTGTAAACACTCACAATTCAAAAAATGGCATTGGACATAGCAAGGAGAGATTGAACCAATGCAAGATCTAATATGAACAGGTCAAACATCAAATCCATATCTCTAAATCTGACACCTCTAACTAATGACAAAGTCTGTGGAGTTCCAGTTCTGCCCTTCCATGTAAGCTGTTCACAGCCAGAGAACAATCCATCTCAAACTGGTTACTCTCCTTAGCAACTCGCCCATCATCCTGAGATCTCCACTGCAATGAACAGTTTATTCTGATTACTCCATTGGCCCCCACACAGGCAGTCCAGCAAGCTTGTCTCACATTGCTCAGTGGCCATTTCCAAAAAAAAAAAACAAAAAAAAACTACATTGTAAGCCAATGACCTCTCTCTCCCGTAATACCAAGAAGACTACCAATTTTGATAATCCACAGAGAAATGAAACTGACTTTGAAGGGCAGCACACTCCTTCAGTGTTCAGGCCCTCTACTTTCAAAAGAATCAGAATTCTTCCTGCTGTCCCAGTAAAAAATAGCTGCCTAATCTCAATGATGGCAATATCTCAAACAATTGCAACTGAAGGGGTGCTGTCTCCAGCCTGAAACTTTTCATTTCAGCCATGTGCTCACACCAGTCCACATCTATGCAATGCAACACTGCGCAAGTTCTCAGGACATAGGAAGAATGCAATAAGCCTATCACACAAACTACCTCTTAGCCCAATCCACATAAAGTTCTTTCTTCTTCTTATAAGCCAAGCATAATAGTTCAAAATTCTTACTTTATTAGGTCTTTCAATTCTCTCACTAGAACAGTCCATCAAACTCTACCTTTAGCACTGAAAGTATCTCTTAGGCCAAGATTTTGAATCCTTCCATATTCAACCAGCAAATCAGTTTCAAAAGACCAAAAGCCACAGCCAGGTTTTCATTAATGACAACCTCACTCCATTGCTACCCATTTTCTATTTCTACCTTCTTCTTGCTGGGACAAAGCACTGGACCAAAAGAAGCAGGAAAAATATGTCTATTTTTGCTTATTGTCTACAGAGAAAACTTAGTGATGGCAGGGAAAGATGGTAAAACAATGGCTGGACATCACCTCCTTGCCATAGCAGGTTGCACACATCAACAGGATAGTGAGCCTAACTAACACTGACAGCCTAGGGCTAACAGACTATGAAGGTCCACTCCTAGCAACACTCTCTTCTAGACAGGCTCCACCTCTCAAATTGCCATCAGCTGGGTATCAAGTATTCGGAGCACATGAGTTTATGGGGGTCAACTGATTCAAACCACCACAGCATATAAATAATAGGGACAGCTAATTCAGTCTTTAAAGAAAAAGAACATGGGGACAAGATATTTTGACTCATTGTTGGAAAACAACAATATAAAAAACTTTCTTACTATATTTACCCTGTTTTCCATGTATATATACTATGACTGTTTAGCTGAAAGTATATAGGGTGAAGCTTATTTTTATTGACCTGTCTATGCAGTCAAAGTACTTGGAGGATGTAGGAAGCGCATTAGTTATCAGACATCACAAACACTAAAGCTGTCAGAAAAGTAGAGTCAAACTGAGGGAATTTCCTCCGCTTAAGTTGATATCACCAGAATTTGACACCAAAATGGTGTACTCTACAATTCAGTCATATCTTTTTAGGTTGGATTTCTCACTTTATTTTCTTCTTTTGCAAGATAGAAAGAAGTGAGATGCCATTCATCTAAGAAAACTCCAACTTTCCTCTCTCCACCTATGACTTCATTGAGTTTGCTTTGCTAGATGGCCTGTCCCAAAAGAAGTCAGAAGCATAATGATATTCTACTAGATAGATCTGCAGAAATTCACTATGATTATCTACCTCTAGCATCAGGATCATGGCATCAGGTTTATTTTCATTTCACTTATAAATGCTTGTACTAAGTCCAAGGACCTGAAAGTGCTCTCAAAATCAAATGTTTTCATATCAAAAAACAACTCTAGACACAAAAGGTTCCTGTGCATCATGTCTTCTCTTCTTGTCTCAGCCACTCACTCCTCCAGTCCACTTCACATGCCCCAGGTTCCTACACATGCTCGCACTTGCAGAGTACACATGTCCTTCATCCCCAGACACTGAGTATTGTTCCTTGGGCTTTCCTACTTACTAATCATGTGTTTTTACAGGCGAACCATGACTATTGTAACAGAAATAGGAAGGGTATGGAAAATAATGGAGAAAGTATATTTGGAGTAGCCACGAGAGAAGTACTTGCCTGAGAAAGGAAGTTGTATATGCCTTGATCTTTATGATTGTGGAAGAATCTGGTGACATGGAGAAGTTGATACAGAATTTGAGAGCTAGGGAAGACCTTTGAGTCTTCTTTTCCAAACGCTTTAGTTAGCAGTCAAAGTAAAGAGTAGGATCAGAGAATAGAAGATGTTTTTAAAAATTTAAACATTGGGGCTGGAGAGATTGCTCAGTGGTTAAGGTGCTTGCCTGAAAAGCCTATTGATCCAAGTTGAATCCCCCAGTATCCATGTAAAGCCAGATGCACAAAGCAGTGCTTGATTCTGGAGTTTGTTTGTAGTAGCTACAGGCCATGGCATACCTATTCTCTCTTTCTCTTTCTCCTTCTATCTCTGTCTCTTGCTGCATGCAAATAAATAAATTAAATATTAAAAATAAGTCAAACATTGGTGGCAAAACTAGAATTACAACCTCTATCTTTTGGTTTTCAATTGAGATGCTATTTTTTTTCCCTGCACACATTGCTGTAATGGTTTATTAAACATGACCTGTGTAATACAAGGCTGATATTTTCAGAATTCCACTTCTAAGATCATTATAACTGTGTTAATGCCAGATATTCACCATTGCTTAGTTATAGGGACCTTGTTATATTAAACTTGCACAAGGAATAGACCTATCTTCAGCTTATATTAATCTGAAATTGTTGCATGAATTTACACGGAAATTAAATAAAGTAGTGAACCAGTAGTAACTACTTTATAATAATCACAGAAATTCTAAGGACCCAATTTTCATTCACTAACAACAATAGCCATGCATTATGTCATATTTACAGTGTTAAGAGGATGTTGACTTGGCAAACGTTTAAATTTACTGCTCTTACTTTTACTAATAATAGACTGTTTACTCTTTCTATGTGGATGAGTGTCTAGTATCAACTTCCTTAGGAAAATAGCAATCATTATTAAATGTGGAAACAAAGCACTCATGTGGCTACTTCAAAGGCTATGACTTAACCATACACTTGATTTTTATTTGTTTGTTTGTTTTGAGTCACTTGCTCAGCCCTGCTTTAATTACCTGGGGCCAGGATGGTAGCACAAACCACAGTATAATATTACTTAAAGGTCTTCGGGGGAAGAAATCTATACAGTGATGCTTTTGAAGAGTCACTGTTGTAATAAGCACTTCCTATGGCCTATTTGTACAGAATCACACTTGGGAGGGGGCATACATAATAAATGAATATCAAATATATCTATGCAATATGCATAAAGCAGAAAGTTTGGGTTAAAATTGAATGTATCCAGTAGTCACACCTTCCTCTTGAAACTACATTTAAATTGCAAAGTGCAAAGGAACTGAAAGGTGGCATATAGGCCCCCTCATCCCAAAAAAGATAAAGGGAGAATAGGTGTTTGGCATGTTACTCAAAATTACTTGAAAGCTGAATCCTAAGTTGGTGATATATAAAGCCAAGCAGCAAACTAATTGACAAGAGGCTTTGGGAAAGTATATTGACGCAAAGAAATCCATTTTCTCAGTCTACCAAATCTAACATGTGCTTAGAAGTGGGACTCTGGCATGGGTGAGGGGGACTATCATAAGCAAATTGACTTTTATCAGGACTCATTGTAGAGAGCCACAGTAGCCAAGTTTATATCTTCCAGGCAGTAAAGTAGAAATGTTTTCCAGGAGAATTTGATCATTAGGCATTTTTGAAACAAATGGCCATCCAGATCTTCCTGCAGAGCACCCCACATGGGACAAGCTCCACACAGTGCACAGAGATTCCAACTAGTCTTCCAACATTACGCCTTGAATACCACTAAAGAGTGCCTCCAAATATATGAAGGGTCTCCTGGTATTTGAACAAAGTTTATAATAGGAATGGCAAAGAAAGAAAACCCCAGGAAATAGTAACTTAGTAGAAACAAACATTTTAAAAGTACTGATGACAGGTAGCCCCTAACAAACCATAGTGCTTTGTGCCCACGTGCCTTGAAAGGGTCAATTGCTCCCCTTCTCATGAGTAGTCCACTACACCACCACCCTTAGACCTGAGCTGGCTCGTGAATCACTTTGACCAATACACCAAGGTTTGAGAATGTGTCTAGCATACCAGGTAGCCTTAGCACTCAGAAGCTGCCCAGCCAACCCACAGAATCATGAGAAATAGTAACCTGTATTGTTGCTTTGACCACTAACTTTGACAAATGTTCACTTTGAGATTACAATGAAGCCACGCTGAAAACCCCCATATATATATATATATATATATATATATATGTTTTTTGAGGAAGGGTTTCATGTTAGCTCAGGCTGACCTGGAGTTCACTATGTAGTCTCAGGGTGGCCTCGAACTCATGGCAATTCTCCTCCCTCTGCCTTCCGAGTGCTGGGATTAAAGGTGTGCACCACCACGCCTGATATACACATACTTTATGCTAGCAGTTAGGGAAAAAAGACCTGAAAATGTGTGAAAAGGTAAAATAAACATGTTACATAGATTTATGGAGATTGGTATTAAAAGAACCCACTAAGTCTGGAAAGAATCTCTTTTTTTCTGACGTGCTTTATAGAATTCTATTCTCTTAAATCCTTTTGCCCAAGTAACTTGGATAAAACTAAACCACATTTCAGATATTAAAAAAGAGATTAAAGATAAAGTACATTAAGATATTCACAATACCATTGTCTGGTAGTTTGCAATGCCCTTAAGTTTTCTTAACACATATTTTCCCATTTTCCAAAGGTTTGACAATGAATATATATATTGCTAACATAATCAAGAGAGGTCCCAGGAGAACTTGGAGATATAGAAAAAATAAGTAAAAGAAAGAGCACTTGATCAGGTTTAATGCTCAGGCTCCTCTTCCCTGCTCTACATCCCATTCAGCTCTCTGAATATTTTCATCTCTTGTGGTAGTTTAAATGTGAATGCATGTCCCTCATAGACTTAGGGATTTTTTTTTTTTTTTTGAATTTTCGAGGTAGGGTCTCACCACTCTGGCCCAGGCTGACCTGGAATTCACTTTGTACTCTCAGAGTGGCCTCGAACTCACAGCGATCCTCCTACCTCTGCCTCCCAAGTGCTGGGATTAAAATAAGTAAAAGAAAGAGCACTTGATCAGGTTTAATGCTCAGGCTCCTCTTCCTGCTCTAAGGTGTGTGAATGCCACCAAGCCCAGCAGACTTAGGGATTTTTGATAAAGTTTAAGCTTCCTACTTAAGTCTTCAGTAGCCTGCTGAAGGAGATGTCACTGGGGCAGATCTTATAGCTCAGCTCTACTAGGTGTGTTCAGGGCAGTTTGGGCCTGGCTATTCATGTTTGCTGGCTGTTTGATTGTGTCTCTGCTATGCACACTGGAGTGAGCCAGCTTCTTCCTCCATGACAGAACTTCCCCTAGATGCTGTAAGTCTGAAATAAACCCTTTCACCCTAAAAGCTTCTTCTGGTTGGGTGTTTGTCCAGCAAAAAGAAAGTGACTGCATCATCTCTCCTGTTTTCATATAATCCGACAACACAATTAACTCCTTATCTATTCTATGTTCTTGCTTTGTTTCCTAAACAAAAGGCTTCTCTGGAAAATAAGCTGGCCTGCACATTTCATCTTTCTTTGATTTCTAGAAATCCTCTGTTTTTTTTTTTTATATGAAGTTTTGTCCCTTCCTACCATCTAAGGCCCCTAGGCTCTGACTACTTGATCTATTCCCCCAGCCTACTCTAGAAATACAAACCTCAGATTCTCAATGTTGAATGACTGAAAGCAAGTAAAAGAGCAACTCAGTTTATCTAAAATGAAAAATCCACTTCCCCTTGTCCAAGTTCATGTCAGCCAGAGAAGTAACAGCAGTTTCATTTTCTCCAGCCCAGGCTTGAGGTTGAGCTGCATGAAACACATTATCTCTAGTAGCCCAGACACCTGCACTGCCAATCATTTAAGGAAACAAAACTCATGAAAGGTGAAGGATTTCTTTTCTTATTTCTAAATTTTTAAAAAGTATTTTGTATTTATTTATTTGCAAGAGAGAAAGAAGGAGGGAGAGAGATTGAGAGAGAGAGAATGGGTATGCCAGCGCCTCCAGAAAACACATTTGGCTTACATGGGTCTGAGGGAATTGAACCTGAGTCCTTTGGCTTTGCAGGCAAGTGCCTTAACTGCTAAACCATCTCTCTAGCCCTCTTTTCCTTTTTTTTCTTTCTTTCCTTTTTTTTTTTTTTTTTTTTTTTTTTTGTTAGCTCTTTCATTCTTAAAAGAAAGGCCAATTTTGCAAATAAAACCTTGTGGAAGCAAAGTATCCTAGGAAGAAAAGGGCAGATAAAGATTTGCTTTTCAATAAAGCATAAATATTTTATATGTGAAGGACTATGATCAGTTTTTGCTCTGATGTTTGGATTTAATTCACAAGGTAGAATTTGCTATTTCAAATTGTCACAGGAGTATTTATACAAGAGCATTTCCTGGGCTGGAGGGATGGCTTAGTGGTTAAGGCATTTGTTTGCAAAGCCAAAGGACCCAGGTTCATTTCCCCAGGACCCACATTAGCCAGATGCACAAGGGGGTGCATGCATCTGGAATTCGTTTGTAGTGGCTGGAGGCCTGGCATGCCCTATCTCTCTCTCTCTCCCTGTCTGTCCAATAAATAAATAAATAAAAATAAAAAACAAGAACATTTCCTGAAGCTGTTATTTCCTGAGCTGCAATGCTCAACTGTCTTGGTTCCCTTCTTCAAATACAATAGTGGCACATAAAACTCACCATTAATATTTCATATATATGTTTTAAAAGCTATCTTTGCATTCTTACAGGAATAAAAGAATCCCTAGTCGTCTTTCCTCACCTACGTGGGGGAAGGGTTCAGCAAGGAGGGAGAAAGTGATTAGAAGCTAATGTAAAATTCTGGGCAAAGTATTCATTCCAATCTGAAAAACTATTTTAGTCAATTGTTTACTAAAGGGACTAAGAACATGAGGAGGTCCTTGTATTTATGTGAAGCATAGCTTGTATTTTTACACAGTATCAGGTATGTAAACACTAGAAATAATTCAGTTTTTCCTCAGGAGGTAACACATACTTCATTTGTGCTGAGGAATTAGGAAGGGTCTCTATTTAGTGTCAAGGGGAACAAGTCACCTAGGGAAGGGAAGAGAAAGGAAGATAACTGAAGGGTAAAGGATTGAAAAGAGAGGAGGAGGAAAGCAGGTATGCTATCAATTTAAGCTGGATTTAACCAACTCCAAATCACAAGGAAATTTTGAGAAATCCTGGCTAGAATTAAGAAAATATTTTCAGCTTCCAGTCCCCAGTGAAGAAAATCAATTATTAGTTATTTATTTTTGCTCACAAAGAATATTAAATTTTATTTGATGAAATTTATTTTGAGCTACACCAATTTATAGTTGAGACATTTTTAAGGTTCAAAAGAAAATAAGATGACTGAAAATAAAATTAAATTTAAATGTACATTATATCACCTGGTCTGGGTACATGGCCCATTGTGCTTGGTGGTGTAGAAGAAGCTGGAGGAGGCATTGTGTAGGTGCCAGACAAGATTTGTTAAGAGTAGAGAAAGTTGGAGAACAATTTGAGAAGACAATCAATTCAAGAGTTATTTTCGTGTTTCTTTAATAATACTTATTAAACATAATTTAAATGTATTAAATGATATGTATTGTTTCCTGCTATTTTGCCAGAATGTATAATTTTTAAATAGTTTTCAAAATATTTTATTTATTTATTTATTTGAGAGAGGGAGAGAATGGATGCACCAGGGCCTCAAGTTTCTGGAAACAAACTCCAGACACATGCACCACCTTGTGCATCTGGCTTAAGGTGGGTACTGGAGAATCAAACCTGGGTCCTTAGGCTTTGCAGGCAAGTGCCTAAACCTCTAAGTCATCTCTCCAGCACTAATTTTTTTTTCCAATTGTATATAAAGTAACAAAATGAAATAAAGGCCTGGTGTATAACTCAGTGGCATAGTGCTTGCCCAGCACTATAAAAGACAACAATAAAAAGTATAAAGATAAATAAAGAGAGGAGGGAAGAAGGGAAGAGGAAATGAATGGAAATTAAATTAAAAAAATTTGAATGTGATAGAAATGAAAATAACCAAAGAAAATCTATAAAGAGCAGGAGCGGTATGGGGAAGTTAATTACCAGCACCCATTCTATTTCTTCTGCTTATTTTATTAGCGTGCTTATGTCTCACATAATATACCACCACTGTGTTTGCCTTGTAACCTCATTACAGTGTTGGCCTTCTCTAACTCGCAACTATCCATATTTAGCTCACTCCTTCAGTTCTTTTCTTCCTTTTCTTTCTCTAGGCCTTATTTTTCCCCCCAATAGTAATTCATATACAGAACATAGAACAAATTTTTTTTTAAATTAAATAAGAAGAAAAAAACTTGCAGAAATGTATCAGCACATTTTGGGTATCTCTTTGACTCTACTCTTAAAGGAAGAGGAATAGTAAAAGAGTTGGTAAAGGAAAGAAAGATGTAGGAAAAACAAAAGAAGGACAGAAGAGGAGAGGAGGAAGGGAAATAGAGGAGCACCTTTGTGGACAATTAGACCTAAACTTGAGGCACTGAGGAATGTTGAAAGATGTGGTATCCAGAAAGAATAATCACCCTATTTCCACAGAGGAAGACAGAAATAATGTTACCAGTGAATATAAAACAAAAAGGGAAATGTGTAAATCAGATTGTTAAGATATTTATTTAATGATTTTAGTAGTGAAAGCAAAAGTTTGTGAATCTTTTATAAAGTTTTTTTGCTCCAATATTATCCAATGGCACACGAATCCATTTTAGGACACGTATGCTATCATAGTTAAGTGCATTGTTTTAGAAATATGTCCACAACACTTAAACTTATATAGGACATATAAATTCTTAAACACTGCCCACTCACAAGTTTTAATAATTCAGTTTAATACATAGCTGCTGGTCAGATAAAGGGTTTCAGCATAGTTATTTATTTAAATAATGAAAGACCTCATTAATTATAAAAAGTTGGAAATGCGCTAAAAGGAAGGCATTTCAAGTTGTTTTTTGTTCCACATGTTTTTATAATGAGTGTTAAAAAGCCTTCTAAATGTGGGCTGGGGAGATGGTTTAGCAGTTAAGGCACTTGCCTGAGAAGCCTAAGGACTGGGTTAAATTTCCCAATACCCATGTAAGCTAGATGCTCAAGATGGCTCATGTATCTGGAGTTCTTTTGCAGAGGCCAGAGGTACTGGTGCACCCATTCTCTTTCTGTTTCTCTCTCTTTCTGAAATAAATAAATAAATAAATAAATAAATAAATAAATAAAACTTTTTAAATCTTCTAAATGTAAGAAAATATGAGACTTGAAGCCTACTGGAACACCAAATAAAAGGCTATAATACAGCTACTTCAATTCAATATAATGCCATACTATCAGTCCTTAGATTTTCTTTAATGTTTGCAATTATTATATACTCAATCATCTTGAGGCTAGGAAGATAGCTCAGTGGATAAAGTGCTCACCACAGAAGCCTAAGAACCTCCCAGACTCCATATCAAAACCCAGAAGCCAGGACAGATTTTCTTAATCCCAGCCTGCGCATGGAAAGATGGGAAACAGAGAGAATTTCCCAGAAGCTCAAGAACAACAACAGAGCAACATCTAGAGAAAGAAACCCTGTCTCAAATGAGGAAGAAAGATGAGGAACAACCCAAAAGCTGTCCTCTGAGTCCTGCATGCACACTGCAGCATGTGTGCACCTTTATGTCTCACATGCACAATGACACACACACACACACACACACACACACAGAATCATCTTGTGAAATTTCTAAAGAAAATTTTAGAAAATTTAGACATCCCTGGGTAAGTTCTTTTTGCATAAAATATATTTTAGGATATATATGCCATCAGTAAACTTAATCTTTATTATTGGCAAGGCAAATTAATTCAATGATTGTGAAGTTCTCTAAGTCAGTCAGAGCTTTTGAACTTTGTTCAAGACTGGGTACTAGAAACTGAAGTGGATGAAATAACAAGCCAGAAACTTTGATTTTTGCTTTGGTAGTTCAACAGTAGAAGGAGAATGAGAGATTCAAATGATAATAGAACCAATCGGGCAAATCCTCTTGAAGAGCTAAGAATCAGGCAGTGGCTTCCAAAGACACCACAGGGGTGGAAGAAGGAGTCAGGGAGGTGGGAACGTCAGCCAAGGGCACAACAATGCTCCTGAGTTCTGAGCAATATCACCTGGAATTGAGCTCCCATCTCCACCCATAGCCCACTGAGACATCTCCCCTCTCTGAGACCACACATACTAAAGCTATTCAGTTGTAAACCTTGCATAATTGCCCATTGTGTCTCCCATCTTCTGTTGAGTACAGGTCCTCTGTTCCTCCTTAAATTTCAATTGGAAGTGTTTCTTAACTGTCAAAATTTTCAATCACATCATTATCGCTATTGTTTTCTTTTAAATCAGTTTCAGATTGATTTTACCATTCTAAAGAGTTTTTTCTTTCTTTCTTAAAGATCATGAAGCAAACTTGAATCCAAGGTCTCTTGCTCCCAAACTCAAATTACATAAGCAACATTTTAACAGTGATACATTTATTGCAACCAAAGAGAAAAATAGAAAATTCTGGGGCTTTTGTATAGTGCATTGTAATCCTAAGAAGTGCTACTGAGGGGAAAAATACATTGACTAAATTCTAAGAATTCACACTAAGACTGTCAAAGCAGAAAGGAATCTATTATAAGGTAAGTAGGCAGGAAGAAGAAAGCATTGGCAAATGCTGTGAGCAGCAGTCAGGAGATTTCATCAGGTTCTTAAAAGCATAGTAGAGGCAGAAAATGTTAAAAGCATAGTAGAGGCAGAAAATGTTAAAGATGACCACTTTACAGTGCTTAATTACAAATTAGAGAGACTCTAATCTGTTCTGTTGTTGCTTTTGTGTTTGCTTGTTTGTTTTGTTAAGATAAGGTCTCGCTTGTAGCCCAAACTGGCCTGAAACTCATTATATATCTAAAGATGACCTTGAACTTCTAATCCTTTTGCCTTCACCTCTCAAATGCTGGGATTACAGGTGTTCACTACCACACTGGGTTTATATTGTGCTGGGATTTGAACCCAGGACTTCCTACATGTTGGGCACCAACTGGGCTATATCCTCAATTCAAGATTCTCAGTGAAGGAAGAGCTAAGAATGTGAAAGCAAGTGTTAACCTACCAGAGGTATTCACTTGTTTATAGTCAAAACACAGTAAAGCTTATGCCTCATTTTACCTGGATGTACTGTACAATACAGCTGCTATATTAACTTGGAATACAAATCACCTATGAGCTAAGGGACTTCCCTGAACTGAATCTTGATCTAATGATTAAATAAGTCAATGATCTTGAACAAATAACTTAAAGTCTCCAAGTCTCAATTTCCCCACTTCTATAAAATAGATATTAGATTTCTCTATCAGAAGATGTTTCTTTTCTCTTTTCTCTTGATATGTTAAGATTTTACCCTGGAGAGATGTTGATCCTAAGTTCTGAAGAAAAAATAGCAAAGAGGGCAGACCCCTTGCTTGCTACACATAGTCAGAGGGCAATTGTGTGTTGCATGGTCTCCATGAAGGTCTCTCAGGCATCTGCCTATAGTCTCCAGTGCTGTTTTACATGCAAAATTATCACTGGTCACCTAATGTTCTCTGATATATCAAGTTGCAATAAGAAAAGAACTCAAAATAGTTATTTAACAATATTTGTGTGTTTCTTGATCATAAAGTCCATTCAGGGGAAGCAAAGGGAAGGTTTACTACAGAAAACTCTTCTGAGACAGTTTCTTATTTTTCTCTATTCCCACCATCTCCTAAGAATGCAGTCACCATCTGAATTCCCACCAACCACTTTGTTTACATAGGCCAAGAAAAAGGGAGTATCATTCAATTGCCCTGTGGGGCTAGCATGAAAGATGTGGATGACTCTCTTTGGCCTTCCATTGGCAAGAGCTGGGTTTCATAGCAACTCTGAAGCAGGGGTAATGGGGTCTTTCAGTGAGACAGATGCAAAATGATACCTAATCCATTCCTTAAAGAAGGGAAACATCCCATGTTTTGCAAGTCCAAATGAAATTTAGAATGAAAACAGAGGAAAAAATATTTTTCATTTCTTAGGTGTAATATCAAGTGCTAAATGGTGAATCTGAGCAAGTGAAACTGCCACTTGTATGGTAAATAAGACCCTTTTGTGTGAATGCAGAACTTTTGATTACAAATAGAAACATTCATATGACTTACTATAGGTGTTAAAACACTCAGAACACACTAAAGTTCCTACTAATGACAAAATTATCAACCCTTTCTTGATGACCCAGTGTATAAGAGAAGCCCTGCTGGGAAGTTCCTATAACACTGCCCACTTGTGTTCTTTTCCCAGGCACCACTCAAGCCTCCACTTTCGTAGGCAATGCATTTGCACACCCTTTCAGCAGAAACACATCATCATGTGCTTGCAGTTTCCAAGCAGGAATTGTTCAAAGGTATGGAAAGTGCTCTGTAATCAGAAGACATTCAAATTAAACAAATCTCTATTTGCTTGTAAATTGACCCATTCTCTTTTTGTCTTGTTCTGTAATGATGCTTATTATTTCCATGGCCAAGATTAAATGTCCATTCAAGCTTAACCAGTGTGCTGATAATCAGTTTAGTATTATAACACAATGATGTAATTTTACTCTCAAGATCACAGTTTGATTAGTTTAAACTACTTTTGAAAATTATTAAATGTCTAGTTAAAAAGAAAACAAAATTTCAAAAAAATAGAATGTAGTAAGCAAGGAATGCTCGGGTTGAGGTAATTGACTATGTTCCCATCTACTTCCAGTGTGATTGGTTACATAGCAACACAAGGAAAGGCTACAATTCCTAAAGGAAGAACATGGTTGGCATTGGGTAATTACTATCTTTTCTTAATAGAGAGTAAATAATGAAATAACAGCATTTTCTGAAGTTGATGGGAACTCTGAAGCTGATGGGAATTCCTGAGTGACTTCAGAACTCATGAAGCATTATATAAAATTTAATTATATCAAGATAGAGATTTTCCTTTTTAATTATCTTTCAATTGATTACACCAAAAAGAAAGTTCAAAAGGAAAGAAAGTTTATCTTTCTTCTAAGGTGTCTTGTGTGTGTTCAATGCATTTTTTAAATAACTGGTGTCTACTGTAACATCAGGTTCTATTTAAATGAAGTATATAAAGTTAATTTCAAGAAAATAAGGAAAAATGAACATTGGTATAGCAAGTTTTATGAAAGTATAATAAGACTAAGGATCTTTGGGAATTAGTGTATGAGCAAATTATGCACTATAGGCCCATTCATCACATTTGTGGATGCTCTTGCCATAAATACTATGCAGAAAGAGGCAATACCACCAGCGATACTTTTTGTCCTAAAGCCATTGTATTTATATTTTATGTTGTTCAAGATATACATTTCAAATTAAAGGAGCTATTTACTTGTACAAAACCAGATTTAATTAGTTATAAGAAGGCTCCAATGCTATGATTTATGGTTTCATGACCAATTAGCAAGTTGTTCAGGTATGTGTGCTAGCTTTCCATTATTGTAGAAAGTACATGAAATAAAGAATTTAAAAAAAACAAAATAATAATACTTGCAATAAATAAATACTTGAAATAAATTAACTTATTGTATCAGTTACATATTCTCATTGGTGGGTCAAAAAATCCCAACCAAAGAGCAGCTATTGGGGGCTGGAGAGATGGGTTAGTCATTAAGGCACGTGCCAGCAAAGCCAAAGGATCCAGTTTCAACTCTCTGGTACCCATGTAAAGCCAGATGCACATGCACCTGGAGTTGTTTGATGTGGTTAGATATGTGTCTAGGAGACCCCAGTGCACCCATTCTCTCCCTCTCTCTCTCTCTCTCTCTCTCTAGATCTGCCTCTCTCTCTCTCCAACTTTCAAATAAGTAAATAAAAAAATTTAGGGGCTGGAGGTATGGCTTAGCAGTTAAGGTGTTTGTCTGCAATTTTTTTAAAAAAATAAAAAGCAGATATAAAAAGGAATAAATAAAAAAGCAGATATTTGGAGGAAAGGCTTTACTTCAGGCTTACAGTTTTGAGGGGAAGCTTCCTCATGAAGGAGGTAGCTCTCTCCCTTTATCATACAACCACAGCAGGGAGAGAAAGCATCCTCAATGTGAGAGCCTTCAACATCTAGTAAACTATACTCATCAACTGGAAGGTTCACTCCCAGAAAACACACCTCCTGCAACAAGGCTCTACCTCCCAAAAGTTCCAACAGCTGGGGACCAAGTAGGAAATTTAATCACAATTGGTTGAGGTTATGGGAGACATTTTACATGAAAATCACCACATTCCACCCCTGGATCCCATAGACTCATAACCATTTCATAGCTTAAAATGCATCCAGTCTAACTTTAAAAGTCCTACAAGTCTACTGCCATACCACCTGAAACACACCTAATCTCACATAAAAGCCTTGAAGTCTTTATCAATTAACACTGTTTAAAAGCCTAAAGTCTCTTCTTACACTCAAGCAGGGGAAAATATGATAGGCCTGAGGAGGGAACCTGGTAATATTTCCATTATCAGTGGGAAGGAAGTACTCTGCATGAGCAAGCCTGGAACACCTAGTGGGCTGCAGCAATAAAACTCAAGGGCCACCCCCAATGACCCATCTCCAGCAAGGCTCCACCTCCCAAAGGTTCCATATCTCTCTAAATTGTGACCAGTTAGGAACCAAGTACTCAGGCATGTGAGCCTATAGAGAAAATTTCATTCTAACCATCACAACACCCAAACTACAGAAGTTGGTAGGTGTTTATTTCTTTTCCCTGTCATAGTCATATTGCAAATGATCCAAGAAGCTCTCATTTTTCTTTTGCCTTTCACATCCCTATAGTAGTTATAGGTTCAAAGATACCCCAACACACTGTCTACATGTCATGTAGCAACACAAAGAAAGAAGCCAAAAAAAAAAAAAACCCAAAAAACAAATTTTCATTTTACGGATGGATTATCTTGGTAAGGATTAATTTATAGGACCACATTCAAATAACAGAGACTGGTTGTCTCATAGTTTTCCCAGTACTCCACTACTGTGAAATAAGGTGGATGCTAATGGACAAGTACCAGCAGTCTGCTTAAACTTCAAGAGATAACTGAATCCTCAGAAAAAAAATGAAACTATCTTTAGTATCATTTCATCATTACAGCATGATAAGGCCCCTTATTTTTCCATTACATACTGAATTCAACAAAATCCTCTTGGGTTTATAATTTTCAAGAGTATTCACAGATGTTCATAATATGAAAATGTGGCACTGTGATGACACAGTTTGATATGGTAATATATAGAGCTGCTTCTTTGTAAAACCTGTACAATGGGACTGAATTGATCTGGGTGAGTCTGATTGTCACATGGGAACTGGAGCAATTAAGAACATGTATTTAGAGTGTGTTCCTTGAAGATCTCAAACAACACCAAAACTTAGAAAGGTATTCTTCTATTTTTAGCTCTCTTTAATGACCAGCAGGTCACAGAAGGTAAGCAAGAAACTCCCATGGAAGAGGCTGACACTGACTAATGAAAATGAGCTTAAACAGAGTCATTATGAAATCCCTCTGGTAAACACTTCAGCAAAACAGATGCTGCTGTTGCCTAGCTTATCCAATCTAAATCTACTAGCTCATCAAAACTGTATTCTGAGACCTCCTAGCAACTGCTCAAGGTATTGGGAGTGGATTGATTAACATTTTCCAATGCTGGGACATTTTGTAGAATGCCCCTTAAATTCATCTATCCCAAAGTCTTGAGTTGTAATAAGTCCCTAAAATTTGTTTTATATATGTATTAAATTTTATTTGTAAGGAAAATAATTTTATAAATCTCAACGTTCTGAAAATGATCATGACATGTAACAAACAGAATATACTGGAATCCCTCTCAGAAATTAGCATAGATTAACAGAATGAAACCAATAAAAAGAGCAACATTATTACTTATTATCCTTATGGCATAAGAATATAAGAATACACTAATTTTAAGACAGAACAAGTCCTTATTTTAAACATATGACTTAACATTTATTTTTAAAATCTTAGAATTATTTTTTCTAAACTTAAAATATTAATGCTGAACATAAGGAAATCAGTTAAATTGTTATTGTGAAGAGGAAGTTTAAATAAAATTATCATCTCTGTCTTCACTTATAGCTTCATTGTTTAGTAATTTCATAATTTTATTGCTATCTTTTACCAATTATTCAAGCATCTTGTCTTGAATCTTATCTTCATTTCTATCCTGTTCTTCTACCTCTAGTATCCTGGCATGTGGCCTCTATGCTAGTTCTGTTCTCAGGGAGAGAATGCCTTATAAAGAATGGCATTAGTGCATTTTGTTACTCAATTTTGAAAAGAAAAATTTGGCTGTGGACAGGATACTCCCCTTTGTCTTCTCATTCCCACCTTCTCCCTACAGCAGTACTGTGGTTATCTGTGAAAGAACTTACTTCTTTCTCACTCACTGTTGGTCATGGACCTTTGAAAGAAGCATGGTTCCTTAATGACAATAGGTAATACACGTACTGTGAGGTTGCTTGTTTGTTAACAGCTGATTCTAGGTTTACAATAGGGTTACAGCCTGATAAACTCATGATGACTAGAAAATGTAATTAAGTCAAAAATGTATATGGAGGTTGGGAGATAGCTTCATGGATAAAATGCTTTCTGCCCAAACTTGAGAACTTGAGTTTGGTCCCTATTGTCCATGTAGAAATGTTGGACATGTAGTACATTCCTGTAATCCCAGAACTGGGGAGGCAAAAGAGGAGGACCCCTCAGGCTCCCTTGATAGCCAGTCTAATTTAGTTGGCAAACTAAGCTCCAATACAATGAGAGAAGCTGTTTGAAAGAGAAATGAGGTTCTCACCCAAGTTTGTTCTCTGGTTTCAATATCCACACACTCATACATGCAAATCCCCCCACATGTACCCACACATATGAACATGTGTGCATACCAAGTATAAGTAAATAATGTATGTGGACAAATGAATTATTATGCATTAGCCTAGCCCACCTTAAATATATTCACAATATTTATATTAGTCTTCATTTAGGCAAAATCATCTAAGATAGAGTATATTTATAATATTGTGCTTATCATCTCAAGTAATTTATCTGATACTGTACTGAATGTGAGAAACACAATAGCAATGGGTTTACTTTCATACCACTGTAAAATTAAAAAATTACAAGTCAAGCCATCCAATCCAGAGGTCATTTTTATTCTAAGCAATGAAATAGTAAGAAAATGATGATCCCAGAGGTCTTATTTCCAAGCTCAGGGTCTGAGGAGTGAATCAGAAGGCTTCTTTATGTTTCCTTAAAAAAAAATCACACTTTTTTTGTATGTAATTGTAGAAGTTGTCAATAAAAAAAAGTTCCAAGGGCATGTAGGCACACTTCTTTAATCCCAGCATTTGGCAGACAGAGAAGGAAGATTTCTGTGCATTTGAGGCCAGCCTGGGACTACAGAGTGGGCTACAGTGAGACCCTACCTCAAAAAAAAACACTGTCTTATTAAGTCATATATGTTTAAACAAGAACTTGCTCCAACGAGGTATGGTAGAGCACATCTTTAATACTAGTACTCTGGAGGCTGAGGCAGGAGGAACACTGTGAGTATAAGGCCAGCCTGGGGCTATAGAATGAGTTTTATGTCAGCCTGGGCTAGAGTGAAGCCCTATCTCACACACACACACACAAAAAAGCAAGACCATGTTCTTTCCTGATAACTGAATTCTTATATTCTGAAATCAAGTAACATGTTGCTCTCTTTTTAAAATTTCGTTCTGTTAATCTATGTTATTACTGAAAGGGATCTCAATGCTCTGCTTGTCATATGTCACAACCATGTCTATGCTGTTGAAAGTTATGAAATTATTTTCCCTCTGATAAGGGTGACATTTCTGAAAACAAACTCAAAGTCTAATATTTCAGATGAATGGATAAGTTATAATGTTCATAGACTTCACTGTCACAAACTCTCTTATGTTACAAACCTAATGTGAAGCCATGTGGGAACCTGAACCTCTGTATTCCACTGTGCTTTGTTTTGCCAGAGAAGCCCCAATTCTTGCTGTTTAAGGAGATTAGACTCATGCCTAAACAAGCTGCAAAACCTTTCCACCACAGTTACATACTGGAGGAAAAAAAAATCTTAATTTCCCTTCTCTAATATTTTCATTACATTAATAGAAATTACATGTGAGATGTATTGAAAAACGATTAGAGCAGAAAATCAAAGATTTTTTTTTTTAATAAATATGTCATTTACTATTGGCATGATGAAAAGGACTTTGCAGGTGTAATTAAGGTTACCAATTCATTGTCCTTAAAACAGGGAGACTGTTCTGGATTATCCAGGTAGACCCAATCTAATCTCGTCATCCCTTTAAAAGCAGAAGAAGCTGCTCGGGTTTGAAGTTCAGGAAGACCACATCAGAAGGTGTATGGATTAAGGAGGTGGAAGCGGTCTCCTGACCAATAGCAATGCACAAATTAGTTATCTGCATCCTACAGCTGAAACACACAGGATTCTATCAACAAACTGAATGAGGTTAGATGTAATTTTTTTTCTGCAGAGCCTCCAGTTAAAACACCACCTTTATTTTGGCTTAGCAAGACTTTGAGCAGAGAATGCAACTACTCCATGCCCAGTCTTCTGACCATGGAACTGTAATATGAGTAAATTGAGTGTGTTTAAAGCCATTTAATGTCTTTCAAAATGACATTAAACTGCCATAGAAAAGGAATATAAGATCCATTCCAGCTTCTAATACCAGATAGAGCAAGGGCTATTTCCTTTCTTTTTCACCATACATTGTTTGATTTCTCTTCTAACACTGATCTGTTAGGATTGTACACTATTGCTGTTAGAAACAACCCATCTTGCCTGGCTAACATATCCTTGTTCACCAGAGTGATGAAGCATACAGTGTGTCCAGTTCCAAGAAGGGGAGCCTGTAATCATACATTTGTGACGGGAGAGACACAGGTACAGATTGGGCTGGTGGGTCATCCATGGTTTCCAGAGTATCTCAGTACACTAAGGTGCTCAATCTAGATGGACACCTTGTTCCAGCCACTACTGTGCTATTCACTATACAAGGCACAGAATGTGTTTGTATTTGCTGTCATTCTTAGGTATTGTTTAAAATTAATGTCAGGCCAGGGTGGTTGGCACTCTCCTTTAATCCCAGCACTGGGGAGGCAGAGGTAGGAGGATCACAGTGAGTACGAGGCCAGCCTGAGACTAGATAGTGAATTCCAGATCAGCCTGGGCTAGAGCAAGACCCTACCTCATAAAACAAACAAACAAAAGAATGGAAAGTGTAGAATTCAAATTTTAAAAAATTAGGGGTTTTCAATTAAAACTACTTTGAGATTCCATGTCACTCTTGTCAGAATGGCTACCATCTCGAAAACAAATGACATTAAGTGTTGGCGAGGATGTGGAAAAAAGAGGAACCCTTCTGCACTGTTGGTGGGAATGTAATCTGGTCCAGCCATTATGGAAATCAGTGTGGAGGTTCTTGAGACAGCTAAAAATAGATTTACCATATGATCTAGCTATAGCACTCCTAGGCATATATCCAAAGGACTCTTCTCACTACCTTAGAGATACCAGCACAACCATGTTTATTGCTGCTCTACTCACAATAGCTAGGAAATGGAACCAGCCTAGACATACCTCTACTGATGAATGGATAATAAAGATGTGGTACATTTACACAATGGAGTTCTATTCAGCGGTAAAGAAAAATGAAATTATGAAATTTTCTGGGAAATGGAGGGACCTGGAAAGGATTATACTAAGTGAGGTAACCCAGGCTCAGAAAGCAAAACATCACATGTTTTCTCTCGTATGTGGATCCTAGTTACAAATATATAGACTTGTGTGTAAGCTGGAACCAAAAATTGGTAGCAGAGGCCAGTAAGCTAGAAAAAGGATAAGGAGGGAGGAGAGAGGAGGACTTAAGGGGATGGTATTGTATATATGAAAGTATAAGAAGAGATTACAAGCAGGGGAAAGGCCTAAGTGAAGCCAGGGAAAGAAAATGTGTAAAAGAAGGGTGGGGAGAGGGTCAATCTAAATTCAAGATATTCTGAATAAGACTTATGTAAACCTACTTTTTTGAATAATGGCACATCCAGAAGCTATAGATTGTTACAAGAAAATTTTCAGTGCCAGGGATGGGATACCTTCCAGTGAGTTTTTGGCTAAGGAAGTCCCTGTTGCCTCCAAAACAGTACAGGCTATTGCCAAAGCCCTTGATTTCCCTTGAGAAACATATGGTAAGACCCTGTTGCTGAAGACCTCACTTGCCTGAGTGACAAGGTCACTGAGAAATCAAGCTGGTGCTTAGCAGAAAACCTTCTCCCTATAGACCAGCCAACTGAAAGCTGGAAAAGGCTGCACTGCATGCAGCCATATGGGAGACAGAAATCATAAGCAGTGAAAACAGTGGATACTGGAAACCTCAAGTTTGGCCAGACAGGCCAAATGACCGAACAGGTGCAATAGTGGCATGTCTGCTCTGGGGAAACCAACTGCTCTCTAATTGGACTGAAGACCCACTCTATGCGAGAGAATTTGTGCCTGGTACTCAAAAACCTAATCAAAAGACGATGGTAGGGGAGGTCATGAGCCTTAGGGGTATAAAGCCTACTCTTGTCTGACTAAATATATGTATTATTCCCACCAAACTGCCCTGAAAGCACTACACTTAATTTTCATATTCATATATTAATGCTACTCTCACTTCTGGTTAGAGAAGCTTCTCTTTTCAGATGGCAATGACCACAGCGATGACCCAAAAGGCAACATAGTGCTGAGAAGAAGGGATGGAGGAGTGTCCAGCACTGAAACATCTCTACACACCCTCCAAGGCTCAGGGCCCATTGCAGAAGAGGGGGCGGATAGAATGGAAGAGCCAAAGGAAGGGTATGACTCCTTACAATGCAACTGTCCAGACAGAAATTGGCCTCGATATCCATGAGCTCACAGTGCCTAGCAATATCTTCACAAGACCCTCGTAATAGGAGAAAAAGATGACGACATCAAATTAAAAGAGAGACTAATAGAGAGAGGGAGGGTATATGATGGAGAGTGGAGTTCTGAAGGGGGAATGGGGGAGGGGAGGAAAATATCATGGCTTATTGCTTGTAAGTATAAAAGTTGTCAGTAAAAAAAGGAAAAAAAACTTAGGGGTTTTCTTTTATTTTTTTCTTTCAAGTTGTATTGAAATGTCACTGATAAATAAAAATTGTATATATTTAAGATACACAATGTGATGCAAGATGCATTGTGAAATGATAATAGCCAGGCTAATAAGTGTATTCATTGCCTCGCATAGTTACCTTTGTTTATCTATAGTTGAAAACATTTAAGTATATAATACCATATTGTAATTAAAGTCACCATACTTAAAAAAAAAGAAATCCTAATTTAGATTGTGAATTATTTATTTAATTAATTTAACTTTTTAGAGAGAGAGCAAGACAGACAGCAAGAGAGAGAGAGAAGGGGCATATCAGAGCCTCAGCTACTGCAATCGATCTCCAGGTGCATGCACCACCTAGTATACACATGCAAGCTTGCGTTATCATCACCTTTGTGCGACTGGCTTACATGGGAACTGGAGAGACTAGAAACATGGGTCCTCAGGCTTCACAGGCAAGCACCTTAGCTGCTAAGCCATCTCTCCAGCCATGAATTTATTTTTTAAATGTCTTACAGGGGACATTGAATAAAACTGATGTTCTTAGGTTAGACTCTAAGGCAACATGACTGGCATTATCATTCAAAGAGGAAATAGATACAGAGAAAAGCATAGAGTAAAAATAATATGAAAAAAGTGGAAAAAAGATAGTAATCTCCGAGACAAGGAAAAATACCATGAATAGATCATACCTCCTCGAAGCTCTCAGAAGAAACTAACCTTACTGACATTTTGATTTTACAAGTCTAATCTCTAGAACCCTGAGATAATGAATGAATACTGTTTTATCCATGCAGTTTGTGCAGGCATTCCTTGTGAACCCAAACAGTAATTCCATGCTTTGCCTGTAAACCATGGAAATGAACTTGAATCAATAATCAGACCTGCCTTTCCTACTCATGAAATGGTTATGACAGTTACCCACTCTTCCTGCTTTACCCAATATTTTCTGTTTTTAGCAATGAACATCTTGTATTCTAGCAATCCCATAGGACTGGGTAAACCCAGGTCTGGTCTCTCTGTGATCTGTCCTCTCATAAAGCTTCAGTTGGAATCCTATCTGTCATTGAGAGCACTTCTGGTAATGTTTAACACACAAAATATATTACTGATATCATGATTTCTTTGACCTCAGGTGACACATTGGCTCCTAATCATTTTTTTTTTCTCTTCTCAAATAGCCTGCTCTAAAATTGAGGGTGCTAGGAATGAGGAGTGACACCTTTAAACTGTTATTGTCACTTTTCTCCCACAGCAAGGAATGACTATGTTACATAATCATACCAGTATAGCATCCTAAAACTGTTTCCTCTAAGGCAAGTATATTCTACTTCAAGCCAATTTATAATCTCTATGTGAACAGAGAAGTAGCCAGCATTATTGTTTTTTTGTTTTGCCAGTTGATATTTTAAGTAACGTACAATACTGTACATATTTTTGAGTACTATGTGATGTTTCTATGTATGCAGACATTGTACAATGTTCACTCAGGGTAACATAGCTATCTACTCAAATCTATGTTGAATCCTCTTTCTCTCTCTCTTGCCATCTCTCTCTCTCTCTCTCTCTCTCTCTCTCTCTCACTCTCACACACACACACACACACACACACACACACACACACACACACCTTTAAAACTCTATTGTCTTTCCACTGTGGGGACTACGTTTTGAAGTCACAGACCATGTCATCTTTTCTTTTTTTTTCATCCTATGGTGTTCAGAAAAATCCCTAGCAAACAAAATAAATTTCTGTAGAATGATACTAATCATACTATATCTAAATTCTACAGAAATGAGGAAATCAGAAACACAGAAATTGACAGAAAACATTAAGCTATCAGGAAAGAATTATGGAGGGAAGTAAAGAATTCAAGGCCAACTAACAATAATAGAACTGGAACAAAAGCAAACACATAGGGAGCGTGGATAGTAAGAATAAAGGTTCTGCTCTTTCAAATAAATTTATGGTGAAAATAAAATTTAGTACAAGCTGTAAATGAGGGTTTCAGAGAGATCAAAGTGATGCACTGGTAGGTATCAACATAAGATATTAGGCACTCTGACAAGTAATTAGTATTACATCCCAAAGAAATAGCACTTCCTCCAGAAATGATCATAATTGCCATAAAGGGGTAGAAATGACAAGGAACCTGCAAAGAAGTTTAAGAGCAGTTAAAGACAGTTTAAGAGCAAACAAAGTTATAAATGAAAAAACGAGGGCTTGTAATGTGGCTCGGTTGGTAGAATGCTTGTCTCGCAACCACAGAGCCTTGGGTTTGATTCCCAGCACTCCACACACTGGATTTGGCTGTGTACTCACCTACATGGCAACTTTAAAGCCAGTGTGGGATATATGAGACCCTGTCTCAAAAAAGAGTGAAGAAATAAGAATAGTGTGACTGTTCCATGGTGGACAGGTATATAGCACTATCAAACACAGAGGAAGAAGAGAAGAATCTGATTTAGGTTTGCCTGGTCATTTTTTAATTTGAGTGATTTTAGTACATGGAAATCATGGTAGAAAGTGATACATTTAATAAATGGTGAAGGAAAGCAGCAGACAGATGTTCTGCTTGATGGGGATGAAACAGTAAGCAAAGGCAGAGAAGATGGGTATTCACTGAGCAGTAAAAGATGCGTCATGGCCTCCTTAAACACAGCAGAGTTGGAAGTCACGGGAAAGATAGAACAATGAGAGAAAAAGCAAGACACAGGCATGGGTCAGGCTGAAGGCAGGCCTTGGTCAAAAAACAGGTCTGTCTGTGGAGAGCAGCTGGTTTCCAATAATGACCATGGGAGATGGGCGAGAATGAAAGAAGTTTAGAGGTGACAATCAGGGACATTTCTCCATGATGCTTCCACCCAATGCCTAGAAAATGACTGATAAGGATAATAGGTTTTCAAAGTTGTCTTCCACAGTAAATAAAGGAAGGCTAGAAAAAGAGCTAAAGGTTGTAGAAAACTGTGCATTGTTTCACCTTGATTTGCCTTGTGAGTTTCATAAGCTTCACTTTAATTGTATTCTGAGTGAGCAGTACTGCACTTGGTCACAGACATGCATTTTGGATTAGTGAGATCTAACTATAAATTGTATAATGACTTTAGTCCTAAATTTTTCTATGTTCTCAGTAACCTCAATTATGAAACATAATTTTCCAGATTCTGGTTCAAAAGCAGGTATATGCACAGTAACACTGTAACAGTTTTCAAAGAATATACATACATATATACACATTATATATATATATGCAAGCTCCATTCCAGATTTGAATATGTATGAAAATCAATCTTGGGTTTGGAAGTGAAGATTTAAGAGGTGCTATTTTTCTCTTCCCTATTGAGGACTAGGAGAACCAGATTCAATTTCACATGCTTTCCACTGATGTGAAGCATATGTTTCTTGAATATTTTCCTCCTTCCCCTTGCTTATTCTTTTTTCAGTCTAAATACTCACTATAACCTTGATATAACGTAAGTTTGTTTATGAATTTTATTCACCTCGCTTGAGAATTCCATGAGGGTTAGAGGAGAGGAGCACTCTTCAAAGATCTTCATAGATGCTGCATTCGTTGAATTACTCTCAGCTAATCAGCACCCAACCCCACATCACACTCCTGTCAAAATAAAACTTTTAATTTTTTTAAATTAGCCATAAGCATACTCAGTACAAGAAGTCCAAGTGTCAGTTTAAGATACTTTTCTCCATATAAATTAGCTTCTGGTTTTGCAGTATTCCTCTTTTAATATTAAAAGAGAACAGAAATAAACTAGTCTTTAGAGACTTGATTTTTTTATATAAAAGGAAGTTGTTTTGTTTATATCATAGCTGGTTTTATCATTTGCTGGATCAGAATAGTAATTATTAACTGAGGTTTGATGCTAATTCTTTGCTAAACTCTCTGAAGTTACAAAGGGGGAAAAAATGTATGCAGAAGGAGATGCCAATTAGGTCATTTAAAGGATGCCCTGGAAAGTAGAAAAGAGTGAGAACCTTTCTTACCAGCCACATTCTTGTTCAAAAGTTAGTCACCTCCAGAGCTCAGATGGAATTAAGCTCTAAGAAGAACCAAAATAACATCTAGGGAGTTTCAAACTCAACCCTAGCAACCTACCTCATTGGCAATCTCACACTGATGAAATAATCCAAAACAAAACTTCCCAATTAAGTTGACCGTTGTACCAAGTCATTTCAGCAGCAGGTGGAGTATCTTATGTACACCACACAAGTTTACTTACGCATGTATGGATACATGTGCAGCTGGATGGTTTAATTACTTGCACATGAAAACATGCAAACAAACACACTATGGTATCTTAAAACCCAAATTCGTTTCCTAGAAAGGTTCAGAATCTTCATGCTATTTCTTTTATTTTTATTTATTTATTTATTTATTTATTTATTTATTTATTTATTTTTACTTTTGAGACAGGGTGTAGGCTGGCCTGAACTCACCATGTAACCCAGGCAGGCCTCAAACTCATTCCTGATCCTCCTGCCTCAACCTCATTAACACTGAGATCACAAGCATTTACCCCATGTCCAGTTGTTCTTACCCATAATTCCTCTCTGCTTCTTCTGTTTCAGGTACTATACAAATAATAAAATACTGGTTCTACAATACCAGTATGTAAGGTTAGCTTGGAATGCTTATTTAAAATGTAGATTTCAATCCACAGTGCCCACAGGCAGGGTTTCTCTCTCTCTGATCTTGCTCTCCTTTTATTGTTCTTTGTTGTGCTTTAAGGCAAACTTCTGGGAAATTCTCCTGTCCACCTCCCAACTCTCCATAAATGACAACAAGCCAGCATTACAGAAACCTGTGAAAGCTTCTAGCATTTTGTGTGTGGAGTCTGAGGCTCAAACTGAAGCACTGTGGCTTGAGCAGCAAGCAGATCATCACCCCACTCTGTGCTAAGGTTCTTTAAACTCTATCTCAGTGTAGGACCAAGACCCTCACAGAATGAGAATATAATTAATCAGAGACAAAAGACAATTTTATATGTTATATATCACATCAAAATAAGAAAAAAAAAAACTGCTATGAGAGATGTCACTGTACAAGATAGCTGTAATTCATGGCCACTCACTACTACTCCACTGTTAGATTCTATCAGAATGGAAGCTATTAAAAGTGAGACTGAGCTGGGCTTAGAAACCTGATGAGACCTTAGCCCAGTGACAGACAGGAGCAAGCCCACTAAAGCAGTGTGAAAGTCAATGAAACAGGAAGGAAAGAGGATGTGTATTGAGAGGGAGCACAGCTTAATTTTTAACCAATGATAAATTAATTGTGCTCAATAAACTTATTGAATCTCTCAGTGTTATGCAGAGTGATGTTTTAGATTCATTGCCTCAGGTTCCCTATCTGTCAAGTAAGAGTAATGATACCTGTTTGATAGGACTGGGCAAAGAATCTGAGTTAACACAAGTAAAAGGCTTCACACAGTGCCTGACACACAGTAACTAACTTCCAAGCATTTTTTTAAAAAGTAAACTACAGGAGGCCCATGCTACTCTAAGAAAAGTGGGCTTAAATAATAAAACCCTCCCATAGGTAAGTCAAATCCCTTCTTCTATTTCAATTTAAACTCATATGTTGCTCTTCTGCCATTCACAGCCATAGAGACTAGTAGGGTACTCCTCTCTGTATGATTGCCCTTCACAAGCGGACTGCTTTCAAATGACTGGAAACAGATGTGGATGTAGAGCTCTTCAGGGAAAAGTGGGTCCCAATCTAATTTCACACAGTCATGTCGGGAAGGAAACAATCAATATTACTCCAAAGCTACTCCCTATCAAAGCACTTCAAACAAAGTCTTGTAATCCATCCATAGTCCAGCAGCATGAAGAATCACTAACATTTAAGGAAGTGGGTCTTACAGCTAGACCTCTTACTTCATCTATTATTAAGTGTAAATAACTTAGGATCTATTTTTACAGTTGGGTGCCAGAGTATTTTTTTTAATCTTGATTTTTTATAATATATTTAATTTATCTTAATCTTAATTTAATTTTTCCTGACACTAGAAATTGAATCCAAGGCCTTATACATGCTAGACACGTATTTTGTAGCATTGTTTTTAAGTATTAGAAGAAATACTTAATTTAATGTACCTATTTTAAATATCAATTTTTTTTAACACAGGGACAAGGACATAGGAAGTAGTCAACAAATAGTGTTTACATCATAATTATCATTTAAAAGTCATAACACAACATTTTAAAATATATTAGGTTAAGAGTAATTTTGCTTTTTCTCTGTCCATGTTTTCTATTATTTCTTTAATAAGTTAAAAAATACATGTGACAAGCTCAGAATTAGAATTGGGTGACTGTAAGCATAAGATTTTTAGTAAAGCACTTGGTAAACAATCTTTAACTATCAATTACAGAAGTGATGGGTTAAATAATTTTCACTTCTCACCTGCTGAAAACTTTCATTTATATTTACATCTAAAAAATCATAACTGTTCAGCTTTGTAAATTTTAAAAAGTAGCATCAGAAAGAATTATATTCATGAGTAAAATACATTTGAAATTTTGATCAAATTTTGTTCAATTCTGTTAACAATTTCTATTTTAGGGGTTGGAGAGATGGCTTAGCAGTTAAGTGCTTGCCTGTGAAGCCTAACAACCCCAGTTTGAGGCTTGATTCCCCAGGACCCACATAAGCCAGATGCACAAAGTGGCGCATGCATCTGGAGTTCATTTGCAGTGGCTGGAGGCCCTGGCGCCCATTCTCAATCTATCTGCCTCTTTCTTTCTCTGTCTGTAGCTCTCAAATAAATAAACAAAAAAATTAAAAATTTCTATTTTAAAGTTCTGAAGTACATTCAAAATTTTGCTTTTAAATTACTAAAGAAGTACACAAAACAGTATAAATATTAATTTAAGTAAAAGATCTTTGATAATGCTCATGTTTAATGTATCTATTTCAAGTACTCTATATTTCAATAATTAGGCATATTTTAGTCTTAATAATTATAGATTATTACAAAAATATAAATACTATTGAATTTTGAAATATGAGTCTATTTTCCTTTCATACCATATATCAAAAATGTTTATTTTATTATATTATTTTGTGATTTGTATGAAATGTTAAAATTTCAGTAGTCATGTACTTTTCTAGTGGAGACAGAAAAGAAGCTGTACTAAGCTGTCATATGTAAACCTCTGCAGTTGACTTCTATCTTTTCAAAATGCCTCCTCAGAATATGTCCTAAGCAAACATGAGATCTACCTACAGTTGCTTTCCAGCTTCCTGGACAACATACTTAATATATATATACTTTTTGCAAAGTCAAAGTACTCAGTACTTTAGTATTTCCCATACTCCCAGCATCAAATTTTATTCATATGACTCAGTCTTAACCAAGAAAAAAGCAGAAATTTACACAGTGGGGAGGTAAAGGGCTGGCCAAGGAAAATTTATGCTCTTTTCAGAAAAAAAATGACAAAATAGAGTTGGTGTGCTGATCCACTCAACTTCTTTCCTTCCGGATGCAGCAGATTTGTGACAGGAGGAAGGAAGCATAAGGAAAGAAGCCAACATAGATCCTGGGCTTCTGATGGCATGTTAACCTACTGCTAGGGACTGGATGTGAAGTGTTCCCCCAGGGCTCATGTGGTGAAGGTTTGGTTCCCAACTGAATTCCATGGATGGAATTAAAATTTGATGGCATTAGAAGGTGGCAAGATATGGAGCTTTGGTGTGTATTCTTAAAAGTTATACCTGGACCATAGTTCTTTCTTGACTTTCTCTGCTTCTTAGCTGCCACCAAGTGTGCTGTTTTTATCACCATACATTCCACGAATATGTTCTGCTTTGCTTCAAGAGCAGGGCAATGGATTCAGTGTACCTAAGACTGAAGTCTCGGAAATCATGAGTCAAAATAATCTTGCTCCTTTTTAATTGACTTGGTTAGATAATTGATCACTGACATAAACTTGTCATTCTTAACTGACCCGTGGATTCTTCCTTAATTGAGGAAAGTACTTTGTGGTCACCTGTCTCCATTGAACCTATGTCATTCTCAGGACTTCTCAGACTTATTTTCATGCTCATTAATCTCCAAGGTTGTTTAACTAAACTATCCTAATCCTTGTAAGAAATAAACCAGAACCCTTTACAACATAAAATCAGAATTTTTTTTTCTTTCAAGTGTTTACAAACTATGTTTTGCACTGTAAATATTAACATTTGTGATTCTTATTTTCCATAAAACAAAATTGTAAGAAGTACAACAAAAGAATAAGATAATGTTTCAGGACATTTTCATAAAAACCTAGAATATTTTTGTCTTTTTAATTACTTAAAACATCTCTGCCATATGTCTTTGTGAAATGGACAGAGTTTTAAATTACTTGAGATTATAGAATACGAAGCTAAAAATTATAATCCAAATACTAAACTTGTTTGAATTAAAACTTTGGGAGAAGGGTCCCTTCGGATCAGGGAGGACAGGGAGGAGGCTTATCGAAGGCACCAACATGAATGTAAAGTAAAATAAATAAATTTTAAAAATAAAACAATTTAAAAATTTGTGATAAGCTTCCTGTAATTACACAGACTTAAAATGTTTTCCTTGCATTTGGGGATTTTTTTTTGTAAATGTAAACATATTGTTATTTTTTATATTCTATTGGATTTTATTTATGCCTGCTTGTGAGACTTGGAATAAGAAGTATTTAAGCTATTATCACTCTCCAACTTTCTTTTAGGCAAATTAGTTAATATACATAGTTCAGTGAATTTTAAGTAGGTGAGCTTTAAACTAATTCAATTCCACTGTGCATGGATTTATTGAGTACTGCTTATTAAAAGAATTGTATTTTAGCTTTTGACCAGAGTTACAACAGGTTAAGATAGGATTCCTGATAAAGTAGTAAACACTTGTTTCAGTGATAAAAAAATTTTAAATAAAATAAAAACTTGCATTAAGAAAGCAATTAGATTAATCCTCAACAGTAATTGTGAAGTAAATATACTATTAACTAAAAAAAAATGGTGGAATAAATGACCTAACCTTGTCACTTAAAATAGAAATTGAATCTCTTCTCTTCCATGGTGGGACTGTACAGAAAAGAAAAAAAAAATTGGAAACAAGTTTTTAAAGTTTTTAATCTAAATATTCTTTTTAAAAATTTACTTAAAATAAGATTTCAGGGTTGAATAGTTCTCAAATTATTATAAACTTGATAACAACAATTGTACTGAAACCAAGAAACAAAGACAGCTAATGCACTACATTAATTAAGGGAATGATGTCTGATATAGACATTTGGCAACCAAGTAATAGGTACAGGTCTTTCTGGCAATTAAAAAATATGCAGTAGTTATTGTGAAATATGTATTCATTTATATATTTATTTAGCATTTCCTCTCCTAAAACTTTTCTCTAAGAAAGCAATTAGTAGCATGTGCACAGGTTTAGCTGTAATGTTGAAAATGGTGTTCTTTCTTATGGGTACAGGTCTATAATCCTAGCATGTGGGAAATGGAGGCAGGAAGATCAGAGTTAAACGTTCACGGCCATCTTTGGTGACATATTGAATTTGTGACCAGCCTGGGCTACATGGGAGCTGTGTCAGTACAAATAAAAATCTTTATTTTCATGTGTTTTATGCTTGTGTACATGTTTGTATGTGTGCGAAATGGGAACATGAACATTGAGGCCAGAGTTTGACACTGGTATCTTCAGCTTTAGCCACCTTGGTTTTTTGAGACAGGGTTTCAGACTGAATCTTAAACTTACTAGTTCTGGTAGGCTAACTATCCAGTAAGCATCTGCGATATTCTTTTTGCAACCAAATGCAACAATTTCCCATCTTGGTGAGTTAAAAGTCAAAATATGCACAGCCAAGACATAAAAGAGTGGAGAAAGATATGTTACCTTTAAGAGATAAGGAGAGTATGTTGGAGTCAGCTCCAAAGCTCAAAGAAAATATGGGGATTTTATTTAGAAGGCCTATACATATTTATTTAGGGTTGGGCCAATTTTTAACCAAGCTCAGTTTTCATAATTTTATGAAAGAGGTAGTAGACACATTTTTTCTTATGCTTAGCTCAAAGTCATGGATCACATATGAAAAACAACAGAAATGCTCTGGGCATGCTCAATTTATACTATAAAGCTACAGCTGAAAATAAAGAAAAGGATATTTTGAAGGTGCATAAACATAGGAATCTCCCTCTAAAGGTACATGTGTTACTTAGTCATGAGTATTGCCTCTATTTCCCCTCTGCTGGGATTATAGGTATATATCACTGCACATGGATTTTCTTATGTAGGTTTTGGAAATCTAAATTCAGTTTCTCATGCAGCAAGCACTTCACCAACTGAGTAATGTCCACAGTCCCAAGATGTTCTTTTTAAATTATTTTAGATTCCTAATTGCTGGTATCATAGACATTTGCCACCACTCTCAGTGTATGAAATGGTAAGAATCAAACTCAAGGCATGTTAGGACAGTACTTTGCCAAGTTAGTTACAATTTCAGCCCCTTCCTCCTCCCCCCAAAATTTTCTTGAAGCATGTTTGTTGACATGCAAATTTTGTTCAATGTTATTAATTTTGTAATGAGATATATATATATAAATATATATATATATATATATATACTTAAATATAAATATATATAATTTTGGATTATATTTCAGTGAGGTGGGAATTTGTGTGCTCTTTTTCTTTGCTGTGGCTTATCTATATTTATATTTTTATGCAGTTAGAAGGTACTTTACAAAGTTTGTTAATATAATTTTTAAGCACAAATGGAATGGATAATGCCTCAAATACAGCCTCAAAAAATATCACCTTAGGCTTTGATCTCTTTCAATGGGAAAAAAAAAAAAACAGCCTCTAGGAAGTGTGTTAGAAACTCTATGAGTTATATTCTCAACATAAATTCCCAATCTCTTCACCTCAGTGGTAGAGTCCACAACTGTATTTGTAATGGCTTAAGCAGCTAGTGTCAGGGGCAGATATTTATGCCAACAAGACCACATAGGGTCTCTTTTCTCCTGTTTGGAACTAGAATTCTCACTGACTACTGAACATTTGAATCCCAACAAACCCAGAGCTATGGGGCCATAATATAGAAAGTTAGAGAAAGTTGACCTACTGAGAGAGATAGAAAGTGACAAAAGACAGAAAAGATGAAAGACCACATCATCCGAGAGAGAAAGAGAGAGAGAGAGAGAGAAGTGATCTTAATTGCAGGCTTCACCCCCCCCCACACACACACACATAAAGCTAATAAGCCAGATAGTACTTCCTTTCTCAGGATTCCAGTAGAAGCACATATTGTTTCAGTGAGGGAGCTTTCAATTAGCTTTATCAGTTTGTCTCTCTGGTGAGCATAGCACCTAGCATATTGACTTGCTCTTTTTTTTTTTTTTTTTTTTTTTTTTTTTTTTTTTTTTTGCGAGGAACAATGCTTAAGATGGATTTTGTTCTTGAACAGTATCCTAGTAGATTTAATGACATTTGTTGGTTTGATGTTTGATTTTTTTTTTAACCTCTCAATAGAATTAAGAATTCTAGTGTTGAAAACTGGCACAAATTTATGTGGAACAAAACCTAAAAATATGAAAACTGTAGTTAAAATAGTAATGTATCTTAATGTGATAGAAGCGGGAAAATTTTGGTGCCATAATTTCTGTCTTCATTGGCGTTGTATTTTAATCAGCTTTAATGTACCGCAATGTAAGCTTCAACAAAAGTTTGCTTAATTAAAAACAAAAAAGAAGCACATATGCTGTGGCTAGAAGGATCTCCAAAGTTCATGTGTTAGAAAGTAAATCCTCAAATGTACTGAGAGACAGGAATTTAAGAGGTGATTAGAACATGAGGGCTCTACCTACAAAAATGTATTAAATTTATGACTACAAGAGTGGGATATATATAAGTTAGAGCTTCTCATATAAGCACTGTGCTAAAATTAAAGAAACTCGGATCCCTATCTTGGTTTTTTGTAATAATGCTAGCAGAGTACACACAGGAAGAAGAGTAACTGCACCAGATTCCAAAGACTGGGGTGGACCTCTTTCTTAATGTCCAGTGTCTTTTGTCTTAGGATTTGGTAAAATATTATTTTTTAAAAAGGTAGGCTTCCTTTTTTCTCCCTTTGTCAGCATGATATCATCTATATAATATGGTGCAGGAATAAGGCCATAGCTAGATCCATCCCTTGATCTTGGACCTCCTCAGGCTATAGAACCATGAGCCAAATAATTTTCTATTTATTACAAATTACTCACATTTAGATATCCTACCATGGCAACACAAAACACACCAAGACACAATATCCTAATGGTAAAGTCTACTTCCTCTTGAACCTAGATTAGTAACTTTCTGTTATATGTTTGCAAACATATACACAAGCACAAATTAAGAAATTTTCTAGTGAAAAAGCAGAAACCATGGTATTTTAAAAAGAAAATTAATGGAAAGAATTTTCTAACAGGTACTAGAAGATCAAAAACACACATCAAGAATATTACAAATCATAAATGTAGCAACTACAGTAAGTGGCTTCAACCCTAGATCTGAATCAGGAAGGAGAGAATCTGTGAAAACTAGAAGCTAATAGTTGGAGGGACTTCCTCTCTGGTGCTTATCACTCATGATCTTTGGACAGGTGTCAAGGAGCTGGGACTCAGGTAGCTAAAGACAGAGTCTCAACTGGTGCTAGTCTCTCTTAGTAGGCAAAGTGAAGCTGGTTGAGGGAGCTTGGAGAGAAATAACTACTGTGGTTATTCATGATTATTTCAGAGGCATGGAGAATCCACTGGTTAAGTGGCGTAGTCACAGTTACACAAAAAAAAAACACAACAGAATATTTCTTTTCCTGTCATCCAATAATTTACTTAGTCTTCCTGTAGAATGCTTGATTGTCAAAGTTCAACAGAGCCAGCTAGCAAAGTAGAAATGTGGTTTGCAGAGTCCTGACCCTAGTAAATCAAGGGCAAGTACAAAATAGTAGGTTTGAAACTTAGAGAAAATGGCTTACTAGCCAACAGCTATGATAAAAGTAAATTTTATTTGACTGCTTAATTTCATGTTTCCTGACAAATACACAGGGTAAAAAAAGATTTTTAAAACGTGTGGAGAAACTGCAGGAACCACTCAATAGATTGCTTAGCAAATTCAGGGACAATTTGCTAGTTTGGCACACTGTATTATACAAAAAAGGATTTTAATTAGATTTTCTTAGTGTTAAATATAATTCATTTTGTGAATTTAGAAGCAATTTTATAATTTAGTTGAAAAAAAATTTTAAATTTTAGTGAGTGTTTTTTAGTTGAACATATTGAATTTTGACAGTGTTTATATGCTAATGCCCACTGGACTCGCATCAACTAATGTATTTTATTCAATTTATTAAATTTCAAAAAAAAGTATACTATCACAGTATTATAACTTTACAGTTCTTCAAGCAGTTCTTGCTAGTCCTGAGAACAGTAGGTCAAAGAGCTACTAGAAATTCTAAAACACAAATGAATTGTGAAAATTATGGTTTTTTGTTTTGTTTTGTTTTGTTTTGTTTTTGAGGAAGGGTCTCACTCTAGCCCAGGTTTGACCTGGCATTCACTATATAGTCTAAGAGTGGCCTTAAACTCATGGTGATCCTCCTACCTCTGCTTCCTAAGTTCTGGGAATAACGGCATGTGCCACCACACCCAACTTGAAAATTACATTTTTAAAAACCATGAAGAACATTGTGCTCCAAGAACCAATGAGTTTAGAATATGGACAAAAAAAAAAAAAAGAAAAAAAGAATTTCCTTTCTTTGGTAAACTGACACCCATCAGACATTTTCTTTCCTGAGAAAGCCTTGGTCAATTTTGAGCATAAACTAACAGATTTGTTGCACTGATGGCTGTGATAATTTATATCGTTCATATATTCATGCCATTCACAGTGTAACACTGACATTCCATTCATCATTCATCCAGAAGTAGAGTGTACTTATACCTCCTTTGATTAGAGGTTTGCTGTGTGACTGTTTTAACCAGTAAGTTGTGGCAGAACTAGAATTCAAGTTCTGGGTAAGTTCTGGGGAAAAAAGACTTTCTTTCTTAGAACATTGACCAGAGACTTCCATGGAAAGATATCTTGCCTAAGTTACTAGATGAAAATAATCCTGGTAGAGGATACTGGAGATGCACAACTCCACAATCAGAACCATGCATGAAATGGGAGCGAGGCCCCATTGATCATCTGGTCCCAGATCCTTTGTAAGAGGATCATGCATGAAGCAAGTAAAACATCACCCAGCTAATTATTCCCAAATTATTAACTCACAGAATGATAATAAAATAAATGGTTATTCACTTCTTTTTAAGCCACTAAGTTTGGTGTGGGTCGTTACATAATATAACTGATATAACTATTTTAAGGCTAGGCAAAAGGATTCTACTAGAAGAGGTAATCGGGTTGCTTTTGATGTCTATGTGGGATGGCACAATTGGCTAGAATCCAGAAGATTCCTAGATATGCTTTCAGTTTTCTGAGGGGTAGTGTAAAACAGGAAAGTGGAATCTCAGTAACTACTAAGGAGCAAAAAGGAAATTCTCACAATCTCGATGATTTAGGAAATAATCTTGTCAACAGGTTATAGTTTACATCAGATTCATGTCCAATCTTGTACTAAGAAGTTGGTCACATTTTGTAGCTACATAAAATGAAAGGGAATAAACCTAATTTTATACTTGCTGGGGGCTATATACATCCCCACATATCTTAAGGAAAAAATTTTAAAGGATTTATTTTTATTTATTAGAAATAGAGAAAGGGGTAGGGGAGAGAGAGCATGAGAATGGGTGTTTCCTGTTATAGCCTGGGAACCCTTCCAAACAGTTCCTTTGCATGTTCATTGTTAAGTGTACCATTCCTGACTAATTTCCTATCTCCAACCATTAAGTAAAAGCAATGCTTTATTACTCATGAGACCCTGACTGTTTAGAATTCATTATATTACAATAAAATAGTCTTCATGCTCCTTCAATACCCCAATATTTCTTACTAGGAACAATACATTGTGATGCTCCATTTTTCATCTGCTAGGCCAAACTACCAGCTCCCAAACAGTTTTCTCAAGGATTGTTATTAGCTTCATTGATGATTACCATAAAGACAAATATTAACTAGGGCATGTGAGAAAATGTTAAGTCATTTGTTTATTGATAATGCTAAATTTACAATGTGTCATAGTCAGCTTCATGTTGCTGGGATGAACTTCCAAATCAGACACAGTTTATGGGAGGAACAGGGTTTATTGAAACTTACAGAGCCATAGGAAGTTCCATACTGGAAGAAGAAGCTAGCCCCCTTTCTCAGGTCCATGTCGACAGAAATACCACAAACCAGCAACATAAGCAAGCACATTTCAGGAACCCCAAGCAGAGGTCAGGCAATTTGCATACCTGAGGCTGGAATTCAGATTCACCCCCAAACACACCTTAAGGCTTGACCTTAGGATCTGCTCACAATGACACCTCCTCCAGACAGGCACCTCGAAATCTAATAAGTTACAAGCTTTAATAAATTCCTGAATCTACTGTTGACATCCATTCATACTACCACATTCCAGTCCTAGCCCTCAGTATATTCACAACCATCTCACATTGTAAATTGTATATTGATTTCAGTCCAAATTCAAAGGTCTCATTGGTCATTACTAACTTAAAATAGTTCCAATGTCCAAGTCTCATCTGAAATTTAAGATTATCTCTTAGTTGTGAGTAGTATAAAATCAAAACAAGTTATATACTTTCAACATATAAAGGCACAGAGTAAACACTTCCAACTCCTATAATCATTACAAGGAGATAATGGACCAATGAAAATTCAATAACCATCAAGCAAACAACCAAACATTAGCAGTTCAAGTCCAATATCACAACCAGTGACTGACAGTCTCAGGATTTTCCAGTTTCACCCCTCCAGCTGGGGTGAATAGTCAGGTAAAACTTCTATCCCAAACCATCACTACTCTACGGTAGCCCTTGCACAGTGTTGGTATCGCTGAATATCCTTGGGTCTCCACTGCAAACCATAGTCCATCTTCCAATGGCTTTACTGGTCTTTCAGGGTCATCATACTCTGCCTCACTTGCTTCATTTGAGCAGTGGCTCCTGGAACCATGTTTACTTCATGACCCATTCCCACTACTACATGTGCAGGACACAGCCATATTCTTAATTCAGGAATGAAATAAATTGTGATCTTGAAGAGCAGTTTCCTTCCTTATAGTCAAGTTTTAAAAAAATGTTTGCATTTCTACCATTCAGTCTTTCCTCAGGCATTGTGTTACATCTGTGCACTATGTCACATCTCGTCAGCAGAGGAGGAACCAGCACTGAACCTACAGGAAGAGTTTGCCCAAGTCTGAGAGTTACCTAAGGTTTGATCTTTGTTGCAGTATTTATCTCATCCTAGTCCTAACCTGTTAAGAGTCAGTGTTAGATTTAACTGAAACTCATACCACAAAGGCAATGTTAGTGGGACGTTTGACTCTGGGGAGATGAGTAGGTCTTAAGGGTAAAGCCACATGCATGAGATGAGTGCCCTTATAAAAGAGCTCTCAGAGAGATCCCTACATCTTTCACTCTGTGAGGAAACAGTGAGAAGACACCATTTACAAATTATACAGATGCCCTCGCCATATTCCCTGCTGGAATTTGATCCTTGAAAAGCTTTAAGAAGTGAAGCTTTGTTGTTTGTCACACACCTCATCTGTGGAATTTGTTACAGCATCCTGAATTAGATAAGACAAATGCTCTTTTCTGGATCAAATTGCATCTCTTTTTTTTCCAGGCTAAAATGTTTTTTTTTTTTTATTATATAGTTTAAATACAAACTTACTGGGTTGCTGGTCTGATTCAGACTTCTATGTCAGTAAGCATTCTATGAGATAATGCTATCTCTATAAGTATCTTTAATTGGAGAAACAGCAGTCTCTTTCATGTATTATCCTATCACTTTCATATAAGAAATCCTCTATAAATTCAAATGAAATTACACTATTAATAGCCGTTAGTACCAGACTGTATCTTTAAATTTTCTTTTGTATCAATTAAACGAGAAGAAAGGCTCATAGAATGTGATTCTCTGACCAGACATTCAACAGAAAACATAAAATGGGATGGTTGGCCTTAGAGTCTATGAAAACTTACCCTGAACTCTCCAGCGAGAGTATTAGCCACCCCAAAGGTATAATGTGGGGCATCTGGGATAGCGTGAGAATCTGCCCAATGCACAAACTATAAAGCTAAGGATATCCAAAAGAAGGTCCTGGTACCCAAACAAAGGAAGCTAAAACTGGTGGACTTGGGGAACTTATCCACCATAGGCAAAGCCTCAGTGTAAACTGTAAGAAAGACAGGCGTCTACAAGTTCATCTGATCCCTGTTTGCAGATAACTGACAGTCTAAAGTTTCCAAGGACCCAGATAGAAGCTGCTCAAACAATTCATCTTTTTCTTCTTCTTTCTTCATTTTTACCCTTGTGCTTTTTTTTCCTTTGTGCTTTAAAAAAAAAAAAAAAACATACTTTAACATTATTTTTCCTTATGGTTTCATTTTATTTTTATTTATTTGTTTATTGGAGAGAGTGAGAGAGAGAAAAGAAAGAGAGAAAGAGAATGGGTGTGTTAGAGCCTTTGGCCATGCAAACGAACTCCAGATGCATGCGCCAGCATCTGGCTTAAGTGGGTACTAGGGAATGGAACATGGGTCTTTAGGCTTCACAGGCAAGTTCCTTAACCACTGAGCAATCTCTCCAACCCTTTCTTATGATTTTTTATTTTTATTTTTTATTCCCTTTCACATGTTCATTTAATATTGTTTATATATTTTTTATTATTGGGCAATCTTTTTAAATTTTCTTCTCTTTTAAAATTTCTTTTCTTGTTTCCTTGTGTTTCCCACTTTATGTTCTTTTTGATATATACCATTAGTAGTATTTTGAATTTATCTTTTTCTTAAAAATAACTAATATTTTTTTAATTTCCCTTTTTACATTTATTTGAAATGTTTGTTTAAAAGTTCCCTTGTAGGGAAAAGTTTCTCCATTTTTTTTTGTTTTTTTTTTTGAGGTAGGGTCTCACTCAAGCCCAGGCTCACCTGGAATTCACTATGTACTCTCAGGTAGGCCTCAAACTCATAGCAATCCTCTTACCTCTACCTCCCTGAGTGTTGGAATTAAAGGCATGCACCACCATGCCTGGCTTCCATATTTTAATCTTTGTTTCCTTTTCTTCATTTTTAATTTTTACTGATGCCATTGCTCTTTGTTTTTCTGTCCATCACATTATTTTTCACTCTTTTAATTTAATTTAATTTAAATTTATTTAATTCTGCATCTCCTCTAGTTCCCCCTTTTCCTGCTTTCTGCCTATATCTGATTTGTTTACTATTTCTAACTTTTCCCTTCTTAGGATTAATTTTCCCATTTTTCAGTTTTCTTTATATTTTAAAAAATTATTTTGGTTATTTATTTAATTTGAGAGTGTTAGAGAAAGAAATATGGAGAGAGAGAGAATGGACATGCCATGGCCTCTACCACTGTAAATGGACTCCAGATGCATGTGCCACCTTGTGCATCTAGCTTATGTGGGCTCTGGGGAATAGAACCTGGTCCTTAAGCTTTACAGGCAAACACTTTAATCAATAAGCCATCTCTCCGGCCCCCATTATTCTGTTTTATTAGTCACTGGTGACATATTAAGGGGCTTTTGTCATTTTAAAGCATATTTCTATGTCTTGTCATGTTGTAATTGCTACAACCTTTTTTTTTTCCCTCCCTGAGTGGTACAGGAAATTGAGCCCTGGAGAGTAGACTCTCAATAATAATAAAATAAAACCTGACAAGAGGGTGGAGAGATGGCTTAGCGATAAGGCATTTGCTTGCAGAGCCAAAGGATCCCAGTTCAATTCTCCATGACCCATGTAAGCCAGATGCTCAAGGGGAGTTCATTTGCAGTAACTAGAGGCCCTGGTGTGCCCATTCTCTCTCTCTCTCTCTCTAATATATAAATAAATAAATAAAATATATTAAAAAACCTGACAAGATATCCAAACCTCAAGTATGCAAATCACAACGCAGGAAGATAAGAAACATTGGAAAAACAAGACAAATGGCTCCTCTAAAAGATTATAACTGCTTTTGAATTTGAAGACGTAGGTAAAGATTTTTCAAAAGTTTACTTGTAAAACTGATCACTGACTGCAAGGAGATGAGTCCAATCCAGGACCTGGAGTCAGCAACACAGTGGAAAGCATAAAAAATGGGTTAGAAGATCAGCAAATGGATGAAAAAGTCAGCAACACAGAAGTGAAATTTAGTAAGGAAATTGAGATTTTATAAAAATTAGAACTGAAAGACTAAATGAACTAAACACATTGAAAAAATTATCACCAATAGGCAAGAAGCGTTTAGAATCCCAAATAAACATGACCAGAGACCCTCTGCAGGGCATTTTATATTCAAGATGTCAAAATTACAAAAGAAAGAAATAATATCAAAAGCTGTAAGGAAAAAATGCTAACTCACCTACAAAGGGAAACACATCAGAGTAACATCAGCTGTCTTATCAGCAACCTTATAACCTTGTAAGTACATGGAATGAAACACATTTCAAGCCCTGAACATAAATCACTGACCATGAAACTTGATATGTTTAGTAAACATGTCTTTTAAAATTGATGGAGAAATAAGGACTTTTTAATGAAAAGCATAAGCTAAGGAAGTTCATGTCTACCATGTTAACACTGCAGAAAATACTGACAGGAATATTACATGCAGAGGAAGAAGCAAGATTATCTTAATGAGAAGAACACAGGAAAGAATACATAGTATAGGTTGAGTAGTGAACCAAGGAAAGCGATGAAGGAATTCATTATGCTCAACACAGTAAGCAAGTAAACCTCTAATGTCAAAGGAGGCACAGACATAGAGAAGAAACAAGAGAAGAAATAATGATTTAACCAAACAGAAAACCATCCAATAAAATCACAGGAATTGGGGCTGAAAATGTAGGTTCAGTGGATAGAATGTTTGGTCAGCATGCACAAAGACTTGATTTCCATTCTCACCACTGCAGTAACTATATATACTTGTATGCAATGACATATCAGCACTCAGGAGATGAGAGGCAGGGGGATTAGAAAATGAAGGTAATCTTCAGGTTCATAAAGAGTTCATGGCCAACCGAGACTACATGGACTACATGAGACCCTATGGTAAAAGAAAAAAAAAATCATAGGAATTGTAAATACACCTCAAGAATTATGGTAAATGTTAATGGCTTCAACACAGTAGTAAGGAGACATAGATTGATGTCACAGGTTGAATATACCTTAAATAGAGCACTGAGACAAAAGGAAGAAATAAAAGGGATACAGATAGGAAAGGAAGGAGTCAAATTCTCCCTATTTATAGATAACATGATCCTATACAAAAAAAGACTAGAAAATTCTTAGATTATATAATATTTTGAGAAAAGTAGCAGAATATAAAATCAATATATGAAAATTTGTCATTTTTTATGAGAGAGAGTATTGGTGCACCTCAGGCCACTACAATCAAACTCCAGACACATGGGCCACCTTGTGTGCATGTATCACCTTGCATGCATCACTTGTGCATATGTCTCCTTGTGTGTCTGGCTTATGTGGAATCTGGGGAGTTGAACATGGGTCCTTAGGTTTCACAGTAAGCACCTTAATCACTAAGATATCTCTCCAGCCCGAAATTAATCTTTTTCTTTCTTTCTTTTTTTTTTGGAGAGAGAGAGGGAGAGGAAGACAGGTAGAGATGGATGCGCCAGCAGCCTCTCAGCTGTTGCAAACGAAATCCAGATGCGTGCGCCCCCTTGTGGTCAAGTGTGGCACTGCACCCTTGCGTCACTTTGCATCTGGCTAAACATGGGACCTGGAGATTGGAACCACTGGAGATTGAAACCAGTGTTCTTAGACTTAGGAGGCAAGTGCCTTAATTGCTAAGCCATCTCTCCAGCCCCAAATAAGTCATTTTAAAAAAATATACTGAATGTGCTGAAAAAAAGCCATGGGTGTGTTTGTGAGTTGGGGGAGAATCTTATTCAAACTAGCTTAAAAACAAACAAACAAAGGAAAAATATCTAGTAATAAATCTAAGCAAGCAGGTGAAATAGCTACAATGAAAATGTCAAGATACAGAATAAAGAACTTAAAGAAGATACTAGATGGAAAAACTTCCCATGTCCCATTGGTAGAATCAATATTGTAAAAATGGATATGTCAACAGAAAGTGACTGACAAATTCAACCCCATCTAAATTCCAATTATATGCTTCACAACAGTAGAAAAAAAAATAAATCCTCAAACTCATATTGAGGCACAAATATCCCCAATAGCCAAAGCAATTCAGACTAAAATGTAAAATTATCACAATACCTGATCTCAAATTATATCACACAGCCATGGTACCAATGCAAAAAACAAGTAGAACAATAGAATAGAGTAACAACCTAGAAATAAACCCACATAGCTACAGTTACCTAATTTTTTAAAAAGTTATCAAAAACATACACCTGAAAACAGACATTTTTCAACAAAGTAGAAGATGGCTATTTACATGTAGAGCATCAATATAGATCTATACTTATCACATTCCTCCCACCATATACACACACACAAATAAATTCAAAGTGATTCAAAACCTTTACTCTAAAGCATGAAATACTTGCCTACTACAGAAAACTTTGGGTATAACATGTGAATATAAAATAATAGGCAAGGAATTTCTGAAAAACTTTCCAATAGCACAAGAAATAATCCAAAGAATTGCAAATAGGATGCATGAAAGAAAATAATCTTCTACACAGCAAAGGAAACCATCACCAGAGTGAAAGTACAGTTTACAAAGTAGGAAACAAACTTTTCCAACTATATAACTGATAGAGATTAATACCTAGATTACATAAAGGACTCTAAAAATTGAAAACCAAAACAAAATCATCCGATCAAAAACCCTAATGAAATGAAGACAGTTCTCAAAATAGGAAATAAAAATGTCCAAGAGATTTTTGAAAAAGTGTTTAAATGTTCTTTGGCTAAGAAGAAAGGGTATGCCCATCACAAAGTTTTTTATGTTACTATGCTATCCTTTTTGATCCATGTGGCTCTAACTCTTGGTTGGAGCATCTGCTTTTTACACATGGCAGCAAATATCAGAACCATAAATATGATAAGATTGCCAACTACTTAGCACAAGATGAGTTGTCTCTATCACATCAGCCAGGGCCTAGGAGACATTTCAGAGGAAATAATGACTTAAATACAAGTGCTGCTCTCACTGGTAGCCTGACAACCTCCTCCATAGCGATAGTGGTAGAGACTGAAGAGACTCAAAACTCATCAAAGCAGAAATTTGCTGGATTCAGAATGTTTAACACTAAAGGAAACTTATAATACACCTGCCAAGACTCAGGGAACATTTCAGGAGAGGGGAAGAAAGATTGTAAGAACCACAGGATGGAGAGGCATTGTCCCCTATGCATTCATGACCCCACAGTAACCCCACTGAGTAGGGCCCTTGGTGGAATGGGGGCAGTGAATAGGGAACATAAGAGTATAACCTGAATGTAATATGACCAACATGCAATATGTTTATACTGTAAAGTCCATAACTAATTAAAAAGTGTTCAATATCCTTAGTCACCAGGGAATTATCAATTAAAACTGCTTTTTCTTATAATATAGAATGATTATCCCTAAGAAACAAATGCCAATAAATCCAGGTAAGGATGTGAGAAAAGAAGAAACTTTATATACTATTGGTAGGAATGTAATTTGGTGCAGCCACTGTGGACATCATTATTGTGGTTTCTCAAAAAAACCTAAAAAGTAGTACTATAACTACCATATGCCCGCCCCAGCTTCAGCAACTTTGGATACATACTGAAAGACTCTCAGGTCAACAAACCACAGGGATACTTATATATAGTTTATTTCTGCACTATTCACAATAGCTAGGGAATGAAACAAGCCTAAATGCCCATCAATAAAGGAACAGATACAGAAGACATGGTTCATATACACAATTTTGTTCAGCTACTGGGAAAACTAAAATCATGACATTTTCAGAAAAGAAATGGAATTAACTGGAGACTTTTTATATTAAGCAAAATATACCAGTCTCAGAAAAAAAAACAAATAGCACACTTTCTCTTATAGGCATAAAATAAATTTAAATTTATATGTATGTGTGCATATGATATGTATAAGACATCAAATTAGAAAGGAGACCATGAGAAAGGAAGAAGAGAGTGCAACAGAATACAGAGCAGTTACCTACTTGCTGCTGGGACAAAACACCTAATCATAAACAGCGGCTGATGGAAGGAAAAGGGTTTATTTCAGCTTCCAGTCTTGAGGGGAAGTTCCGTCATGGTGGCCAAATAATGGCAGAGCAGAGGCTGGCCCTCCCATATTGTCACATCATTTGGGAGATAGCAACAAGGTTAAGCTGGTCTGGCCTTGTGGGGGCAATGGGAGGGTTGGCTATATCACCCCAAAACCTGCCCCAAGCAACACACTTACTCCAGTAAGATTCTGAGTCCCAAACTGCCACTAGCTGTGGATTGAGTATGAAGCTTAATCAGAAACACATGAGGTCAAGAGGGACATTTCACATTCAAAAAGCCACAGGATGCCTATGACAGGAAATCAGAAAGAGCTACTATTTGTGGGGAATTAAGGGCATCAGCAAAAGGGAAGCAGAAACAACAGAATAGGAAAGGACAGCAGGGGTAGAGGCTGACGTAAATAAAGTATCATGACACATATGGATGAACATTACATAATGAAATAGTTTATATTGTAAATTTTAAATGTTAATGAAAGAGAGAATAGGAGCAAAATAGTTGGCTATCTTCCTATTGACTTTAATTGGTAATGTGACTTTTTTTCTACTGGCATCATGAGCTACTGAAGGACTCTGATGATCATTGAAGCCTTACCACTTTAAAATTTAGGAAGTAGGTTAAACAGACTTCCCTCCCTGAAGGGTCCATTTTCTACAATTTTCCCTGGTACCAGTAGCTGTCTCCTCCATAAACAACACAAAAAGTGAAAAAAATTTACAACACAATATAAATTCATTCATAGATTCTGTGCAAAGATTAGGAAGCCACACCCTGAAAACCACACATCTGAGAACCATACCTATTGACCAGGTGCAGACTGCTATATACTTGGTCCCTCTGAAGTTTAGGAATGAAAGCTTCATTTGTACCATCCTGTAGACTATGCCAACCACACAGTTCCTCTCCACACAGCCATTTCCTCACACTGTTCACATGGATGCATCTAGCTATAGAGTCTAGGCAAAGGAAAAACCTCTTGCATAAGAGTCTTAGATGAGTTTTCTGCCATTTATCTTGAGAAAACACAAAATGGAGGGAGGGTACAATAATAAGAACTTGCATACTTGTAATGGATAAATATCCCACTCAGTTTCAATCACAGTGGGTCACATTCACATGTGGGGACCGGTTACTGTTAATCCAGTTATTCTAATTGATCAGGCTAGTGTCACCTAACACCACTGTCAATCCATACCAACATGTGGACCAACAGTACTTATAGAGTAGATTAGATGCCCAAAGTAAATGTTAGTTCTGGTATCAGGAAAGGGGCATTCAATTATAAGCAGGCACAGTTACCAGAGTTATTACATCATTTCCTTTAAAATTTAGACAAATATGTAAAGGAAGAAGCTAGGGTTAAAGTTTTCAAAACTTGCCAACCTTTTTTTTTTTTTTTTGAAGTGCTATGAACAAATGCATAAGGAAGAAGATGACAAACATGATGTATATAATGGACTGTCAGGACATCTGAATTCTTCTCAGTGATATTGAGATCATTTAGTATCTCTAAACATTAGTTTCCTCATTTACAAAATATAGGAGGGAGAGGTTGGAAGGAGAAGCTGGTTATGCTTAGAACTAAAAATCCTTATCAGTCCAATTTGCTTTTTCATCTTTTACAATTATTGAATGCACAGTACTTCCTTTAAAATTATTTGTTAAAAATAACTTGCTTTATGCTGATTTGCCAGAAACATGACATGGGAGCACTCCCTTTTTCTGTTATTACGTTTTGAGTATAAAGAAAGCTATGGTATCTCAAGATAAATACATGACAATTTTTAATAGAAGCATGCATACATATTTTAATGGGATAAATTTTCAGATCTGATTAATACATGATTTGGATACTTTTTCAGAAAAAAGGTAAATGTGTTAGGAACACATTAGAGCTCATTATGAAAACATATTGTGCATTATAATATCAGGTACAGAAATTATGTCATCAGAGTCCAGAAGAATAGTACCAAGCAAAATATAAATGTGATTTTTTTTCAGTGATCTTTAAATAGAATTCCATGGAATCTTTGGTAGGAAAATACTAATAATAACTACCTTTCATTGAATATCTGTTGTGTCAGCTGTTTCAAAATGGAGTCATGTGGCTTTGTTAAGCAGTTAGGGTGAATGGGCCCCTGAAAGTATGCTCACAGTCTCCACTATTTGCTAGAGATCAAAGTATGATCTTACTTCTTATCTCTTCCTGAGATCTGTTTATTCCACAAACAATCTGCCCTCCACATGGCAGGAGCTCTTTGTACTTTCTTTTCTGTTCTTTTACCAGGACTGGGCTCTCAGGCCATGTGGGTGTATTCATTTTCCTTCCCTTGGTTCTATACTTCCCTCAATAAATGCAATAATTTAATAGTTATCCTTCTCAGTCTTATTCAATTCTTTGGTTAAAGAATTAGACAGGAACTTAGGGTTGGGGTTCAAGGACTTTCCTGAACCCCTAACATCCAATTTCAGTTTTATTTGTTTTCTATATAATGCCTTACAAAATATATAACAGTGTCCTGGAAAGAGAGATGACAAAGTAATATATATTCATAAGAAAATGATGGGGAAGTCAGATTGAAAGAGGTTAATAACTAACTCCAGCTCACAGATCTGGTCACTGGTGGAGGACTTGTTCTCAGTTCAGTTGGATGTTATAAGTCCATTGTCTTTTCAGCTTCAAAATGAAATGTCATTATCAAAGGAGAGGGAATGTCTTGTATTCTTGTCTGGAAAAACTACTTCCTATAAAACATCTTTGCTGTATCTGAATCTTAGGCAAATTTATAACAAATGAGGGCAAGTCTGTATTAATGCAGAGAAATTGTTGAAGAGTTGTTGCTTTTAAGAATTGTTACCCATTGTCTGCTGGAAAGTACAAAAACCTTGAAATGAAAATGAACGGGTTATTTCTAAATCTGTGAATACAGTTGGTAGAGGTCTCATAGAAAGTGAGACCTCACAGCAACATATTTGGTGATTGATCTGGGACCTATTTTAAAATAGATGTATCAATGTATCTTATTTATGATGTTATTCACAACAAAGGATTTTATTTAGAGGTAGATGCCCAAACAACTTAGACAGAAGTTTCTTATCTGTAGGAATGGTGATTTTTGATCTTTCCTTGTTTAAAGCAGTGAATAGACAACAGCAAAACTGCCTCCAAAAGTAATTCCGGATGAGTAAAACCCTAGGGAATGGAGGCAAAGGTTTCCCATATGCATGTTATTTTGATTATTTCTCACAGGGCCAAAGGCAGTATCTGAGTCCACAGCAATGCGCATGCTAATAAAATGCCTGGTTGTTGGTTCAGGGAGAGAAGCTGGTGAGCCCTAGCTAGAGGTCAGCCACATGATTTCTTCCTGCTTCAAATTTCACAGCAAAGTGATTACACAAGCTCAGGTAAATCTCAAGAGAATAAATAATGATTCACACACCAGTTATAATGTTTCCATTTTAGACATAGTCATTATTTTGGTAATGTCATTGATTGCTTAATTCTGCTAGTTTCTCTAACAGCAAAGGGAAATGGAAACCATTCCTGTAATTGCCAATAGGAAGCTTTACACAGAAACCAGTTGAACTGGAATGAGGGTTATGCCTGACTTTCAGTTAATGAGGTTTCTCAATCAATCAGCAATAGTCTCTGAGTACCTACTCTATGGTACACTACACCAAGGAAACCCTATTGTTAAATTTTTAAATGTAGATCAAGGAGTGCCTCTCAAGAACCTGGAAATAAGGGGAAATTAGTTCATCTTAAGAGACAAACTTTGAAATCAATGTATAAAGAAGCAGTAAGCAAATTTGCCTGGAAGCCAATGGCTCCCCTGGCTAATTGTAACCTGATTGAATGAAACAGCCATGTATTTAAAGGAAGACTGTGTTAATGAATGGAGAAGTGCATTTTTGAGCTTGGGGGTGGGCTGAAAAGCAAACCTAGGAAATGAAAATGCAATCTACTTGAGGGCAATTTGGCCAAGGCAGTCTGAGGCAAATTAAATACTGGAATATTTTCAACTCTGCAGGCAAATACAAATTAAAAGTAAGAGATTTGATTTTCCCTATAGAAAACAGGACAGCCCGTTCCTTCTTTTTTTCTTAGAACTCTCATTTTAAGAACGGTTGTAAATTTTGAATCTTGTTTTTAAGATGTATGTAAATCATTTTAAGAATTAAATAAGTCTTTTGCCAGCTTTATGGTCCAGGAATGACTTTCTCAGAGACTTGGGAATAACTTTTTTGACATGTAATCACCAAGGACCACAGTGATCTTATCTCCCACTTTCTGTGGAAAGACAGTTACAAAACTGTCAAAAGAAAAACTGGGAGTTTATTTTTCCATCAATAAGTCCAATTAGCTAACAACTGTAACCACCCCATAAGTGTAAGTGTAATAAGGATATATTCAGTATGACAGATAGTGTTGAAGTTCTCTGAACTGAAAAGTAATTACTCATCTTGAGAACATGTATGAAGGAGGTCTTATCTGCTTGGTTACACAAAAATGTAAGACCTTGTTTGTATTTGTAATCTCTTTAGTGGAGTCCCTTTGATGTATAGTTCATTGTTGTTTAATGCTTTTTTCAATATCTGAATAGCTTTCTTTCCCTTCCACTCTTAGGTTGAGGTTTTCTGAGTTGTGAGGCAGGTTTAGATTCTAATTATGCTTCCCCAACCTAACTCTTTGCCCATTCCTAACTCCTGATTATAAAAGATGTTCCCTCAAAGGATTGTGTCCGGTGCATTAAATTGGTGTAAAACTTTGTATCTGCATGATTATTCTCCTAATAAAACAATAAACATTTGATTATGCATATGACTCTGTATGAGATACATTGTTGATGAAAATTTCATTCTTAATATGCTAAGTTACTAAGTCTCTAGCCTGATCTCTGATGAACTAGCAAGATTAATGCTGCTCTGTGAGGAGTCTTAATAATCAGCTAACAAGCCTTCCCTGGTGAATTTCTAGATATGTGAACATTTGAATGCAAAATTTACTCGCCAAGAAGATATTAGATTGGAAAAACTTGTCTACCTTATCAGGGAGTGCTAAATGTTAAAAACAAGTAATGTTTGCTCAGGAGTTGATCTTGGCTTGGACTAAAAAGATGTAAGAATTGGAGATTTCATTCTGCCATATCAGCTGAATTCCTCAAGGTCGAAAGAAAGAGTAGTCTATAAAAAGAAAAAAAAAAAGAAAAGAAAAGAAAAGACAAAATAACTGAAGACAAAGTATACCATTTTGCTGCCGTGTCCTTCCTATGTGGGAAGACAGCAGACAGAAGCTATCACTTTATTGTGACCTTAGCATTAGCCCCAGTTCTTCTTTGTGAACAACTATGGAGCAATTTTTGCATTTGTTCTTTAAATCAGAAAAGATAAACAGAACATGAAATATTCTCATTTGCAGAATTATGTTGTCTATACCTCTACAAGCTTAGCTTCCTGAGAATTATTCTTAGATATGCAAATTGTTTCATAATATTGAAAAAGAAACAAAAATTTTCTGTATATTTTCAAAATATCATAGATTACCTAGAGTTGACTTATTTTAAAAAAACAACAACTCAGTGGCATACTTGGATCATTGTTGCTTCACTTATGTTTGAATTAAAAGTTTTCATTTCAGCTGGGCATGGTGGCACATGCCTTTAATCCCAGCACTCAGGTGGCAGAGGTAGGAGGATCGCCATGAATTGGAGGCCACCCTGACACTACATGGTGAATTCCACGTCATCCCGAGCTAGAGAGAGAGCCTACCTCAAAAATAAAAATAAAAAAAGTTTTGATTTCTCTTTAATCATTTTAAGTTACTTTTTCACTTAGCTTCATAACATTCTAGCATGCCTTTTCCTAGAGAAGATCATTCTTAGTATATTGGGTTTTCTGTATAGAACATATAATCAAAAATTTATGGCTATAACCTCATCTTGAAGTAGGAAACTAGGGTGAGAAGAGAGGTCCAGAAGGCTTGGGCAATACCTTATAAAATTGGCATATGGGGGATAAAAAGCAGTTGGCAAAAAGAAAGGCTGGAAAATTCTCAGCCCAGGCCAGCTAAGACCAGCAAGTGTCTCAGGCATAGAGGACTCCAGTGACTGAAGGTGACTTGTGGTTTATTATAATATTAAAACATACATGCTTTGGTAAAGATTTAAGATTCTTAAAGACATGCAATGCATGAAGTTGTATGTAGAACACATGTAATAGCATTGGGGGAAAGCCCACACTATGCAATGTGCCAAAAAGTCTGTGGTGTATGACACAAAAACCCCTAAGTCTCTGTATAATGTAGCTTATTTTTAGGTGAGAAACACTCACTTTGCTCCAGATGGCTTCCTCCCTTGGAATCGTGTCCCTTCTTAACAAACTCTATTCCTGTTCCAACTGTGTGTCTTAGCTTGATTCCTTGCTTTGGACAGAGTTTGGAGCCATTATGGAAGTGACATCTGAACCCCTGTATCTGCCAGTATCAACTTAGCTACACCCAAGCCATTTACCTGTATAGTGTTTAAGATACAAAGCTGCTAAAATTATATCCATTGAGGTTGGTGGGAAGCTTTGATTTATGTTCAAGAGCATCTTATGCTTACCTTTCTATTGTTTGTATTCTAGAAAATCCTTTAGTTTGTGAATAGTTGGCATTGAGATTAAACTGAATTTTCATTATGAATTAATTTTGTAATGTCTCCTGAACTAAATTTTATTAGTAAAAATTATTAATGCTATTCAAACAAATTAGAAACTGGAAGTATTTATAAATATATAAGCAGATGCATTTTAGTATCATTGCTAATTTCTATGCTTAGTCCAACATCAGTTATCAAGTGCATAAAATACATAGTGATTGCCCATTACGTTCAACAAAAGTAGTAACAAGAAAAAAAAAAAAAGCATTTTCTAAAGCTAGTAATATGGACTTATGGCTCTCTTCAAATCTCCTATATATAAATTTAAATGGAAATTAGGCATGTAGAGGAGAATGAAAGAGGAGAATTTGGAAAATTCTATGTTCCAAGGTCCAACTTAAACTACTATCTATCTAGTCACACTGCACACCACACACACTGTATGTGTATATATATCTATATATAACTATCATCTATCATCTATCTATCATCTATCCATCTATTTATCCACCTATCTATCTAGAGAGACATCTTCACCAAATGATTTGTCTTTTATGCCAGAAATTTCACTTGAAATTAAAGTACAAAGCTGTGTTAATAATTTCCATTTCCAAAGGAACCCTTCTTTTGTAGCTACTCTTTAACTGCAATAATTTTTAATATTAGCCTTAATCATCTATTTTGTCTTATTCTTTTCAGTGCTAATCAAGAAAATTATACATAGAGAATGTGGCTGACATAATTACAATGTGGTGTTTACATTATTACATCATAAACTGAAAAAGCATAAAATTTTGTGATTTTGAGTAACTGAATTATATTTAACAGGTAACATATTATTTCATCTCATGTTTTTCTAAAGGGTTGGGATGTTACATGCAATCATCAAGATAAAAGGGAAAATTAGAATGAAGTCTAACTCTGATAAGTGCTAAGGTTCAATGGCATTCAATAGTTACTGAGGTGTTGTGAAAAATAAAAGAACAAATCACTATTTTATTTTAGTATGCCTGGAACTCAGTTGTAAAGATTCCAAACAATCATATCTGATTAGTTCAGTTTTTTTGTGTGTGCTTGTGTTGACAAAAGTCAGAAAAAGTTCACTGAAAAAAAGTGAAGTTTATATGGTCTTTCTAAGAGTCAGGATATATGGTTGGTTATTCTCAGGATCACATTCATTGTGGCCCTATGTACAGATTACTCTCATGGTCTGTCCAGTACCTATGCATGTCTTGTACAAAAGAAGTCTTTCTTCATGTGAACAAAAACACCATTCCAACTATAACAGGGCCAGACTCTGATGCTAGATTCACACTGGAAGATGACACTAAAAAGATTAGAATTGCTGTGTGATCAGAGTTTCCCTTGAACTGCTAGTCCATGTGACATCAATGAGGGCACCAAAATATTCCAAAATTAACTATGCATAAAAAATCTTAGTTTATCTCTAATGAATTTATCACTGTTTTTTTTCCTTGTGGCAGTCTATAATTCTAGTTTCTTTCAAAGTATCACCAGGAGCTTATAATATTCTGATTTAAATAGAATACAATTAAACAAAATACAGTGTTATAACAAATAAAGTGAAAGCACAAGTCCAATAAAATAATTAGGTACATTTACTTCATGGATATTAGAGTTGACTATTAAACATTATCAAGATAGTTATAATTATGTAGCATGTAGAATGGATAAGAAAACATGTTAATGTAATTCTGTGAAAGTACCAATTATAATACTTATTCTCTGATTTAGAAAAATATATGAATGTATGTTTTCTTACAGTAACCCTCCCCAAAAATTCAGGACAGTTATAGATTCTTGTAATAAGCAGAATAATATATGCTTGAAAGAAACCTTTAATAATAGAAAACATTTAATAACAGAAAAAAAATAGAAAAGTGCCCTATGGTTAATAGACCTTTGGGACTCCAATGCAAAAAATGAAGAATAAAGAAGACATTGGAGTCAACCCCACAAGCAAGAAGAAGGAATACAATAGGGAAAAGGGAGGACAGTTCATGAAGCTGAAAGGTACAGTTTAAAATAAGAGCATGCCCTCCAAAGATCACCTCCCAGGTTATGTGACCAACCTTGGGCAAAGTGGTAGCCTTTCTAAGGTTTAAAGACAGATGATAGATAGATGATGTGTAGGTGATAGGTGATTGCTAAATAGATACAGAGCTATATTTAGATACATATAGACATAGAATATAAATATATAAATAACTGTATGCTATGCAGAATAATGGCCTCCCAAGAATACCAACATCACATGCCTTGAAATCTGTGTACATGCTATGTTACCTGGCAATGACAGGTAAGGTAGCAAGAGAAAATTAAGATTCATAATTGGCTGACTTTAAAATAGGGCAGATTTCCCAGATTACTTTTAGGCAGACCCAATGTAAAAAAAAAAAAAAGTTTGAAAATGTGGAAGAGGAAAGGGGAGTAGTGATGTAATATGAGAAAGATTAAATGGCATATTGAGGACTTGGAGAGAGATGATGAAGGCCTAAAGTATAGCATCCCCCAGAGCCTCCACACAGAAAGGCAATCCTGCTTACACTCTGAGATCAGCTCATTGACAACATTCAGGCTCTCTGAACTCCACAGCTGTAATAAAATGTGTGTTTCCTTAAGCCATTGAGTTTGTGAAAAGTTATTACAGTAATGACAAGAAACAGATCTATCCATGTTGTCGTTAGTTTGGCATGTTAAATATTAATTCTAAATAGGCAAAATGGAAGCATAAATACACTTGTATTTTCCTAATACTACTAGGGAAAATAAATACACAATTGGCTAGTCAATATATTTTATTTATTTCTTACAGTGACCAATTGTAAGCACAATCGAATTGGTTTAAATATAGAAGAAACTATTTAAAATCCAAATTTGTTTTATATGCATATATAAGGAAAATTTCTGCTTTTCATTGGGAAAACATTGAAGGATTGCCTCACAGTTAATTTCTTCCTATCAATTCTCTAAGTATTTATAATAATCTCCCATTAGTTGCGCTCTTGCTAAACAAAATAGTTCCTGGACCTAAGAAATTATACCAAGAAAACCCACTTTGAGATTCTTCCCTTCATGAGTAATGCCCTTGCATTCATTAAGCAAACCCCAGTCAGCGATACATATAAAATCCAGGAATAGAATTCAACAGCATTTGGGTCTGAGCCTGCAAACTCCAGGATAAAGAGGAAACAGGACATTAGATTCTTAAACAGTTAGTTGCAGAATTAATCATGACTCATATCCCAAAAGAATTTAGGGAGGGAGCCATTTGGCGTTTTTCTGCCAACTATAGTTAACACTCTGCCTTTTTTTAAAAAAATTATTTGTAAGGAGATAGAGAGGGAGGGAAGGAGGAAGGGAAAGAGAGAGAGAGAATATTAATATGCATGTCAGGGCCTCTTGCCACTGCAAGCAAAGTCCAGATGTATGAGTCACTTTGTTCATCTGACTTTATGTGGGTACTGAGGAATCAAATCAAGGCCTTCAGGTTTTGCCAGCAAGTGCTTAAATGCTGATCCTTCTCTGCAGCCCCACTTAACCTCCTTGAGGATTTCTTTTAACCAACTCCCCCAACATGCTGTTAAACATTTAGCATAGTTAGTTAACATTTTGTGTTTGGTGCTTGTCTTTTCTAGCACTTCTCTGATTTTAAGAGAATCCCCTCTTGGATCACATGATGATCCTTAATTCACAGAGCCCAAGTATTTCAGGAGCCCTGGCTCTTCCCACAACTGTAAGTGGAATTCAGTGGCTGGCTTAGGAATCTGTCCCGAGCCAATTAGTACTTGGCATGGTTCTGACTACAAAATTCTGTTATAAAGGAATGTGAGAGCAAGTTCTGAGGAATTGTGAGAGGCTTGCTGAAAGCTTTTGAGGAAAATATAAATCGCTCCTTGATCTTATAAATTGGCTTCTCGAATTTCCCCTTTTCCCAGTGTGGAGGTGGGGTGTTCTGTGGCCTTTCCCTTGCATGAAAGGAGCAGCCCAAAGAAAAACACAATCCTCCGATCCCAAGACAGAAACGGAACCAACAGAACCTGGTGATTTGAATCAATGAATGTTTTTATTTTTCAGCCAGTTTGGTATTTTAGCTACTTAAGTGATAACTTGGATTTCCCTATTAAAGTGTTGGATTATTCTCTGAGGAAATGCCACTGATCTAGCTTGGTTGACCTCAACCATCTTTGCTCTTAGCCAGAGGGATTATTAGCCCTAAAGTCTTGAGGAGTCGCCTTCACAGTCCTATTGATATGGTCCAAAAATATATCCAAGGATTGAAAATATCATGGACACCATTCTTTTAGAAAAAACTTTTACCTGTTTACACTAGTTTGCCCATTGGTTCCAAATTACCAAGCAATATGATTGCTGTATTTCTCATGCTCTCTTTTGCTGGTGGAGGTAGAGCTTGAATGCCACACCATGCTGTGGTAGTTTGGATAGATGGCCCCCAATATATTCAGTGTTTTATTAGTTTGTTGTTTGTAACTGCAGCCACCTGGCTGAAGGCAGTGTCACTGGATAGATCTTAGGGTCCAGCCCTAAAGTGTGGTGGTGGGTTTAGGATTTCAATCTAAATATATGCAAAGTGTGCCTAGCTGGAGTTCCTGAAGTGTGCTGTGATGTGTGGCTGTTGGCTTGGCGCTCTATGTTTGGTCCTGTGAAGGCAGGCCAGATTTTTCTGCCATTATGGAACTTCCCCTGGATCTACAAGTTTCAATAAATATCCCTTCCTCCATAACTGTGCCTGGTCTGGAAGTTCATCTCAGCGAACCTGAAGCTGTCTGTTGCACATGCCAAACCTAAAACTGTGGCCACTGCTTCCTTCAGTTTTTTGTCAGAGTCTAGTTAACCATGACGACTAGATTGAGAAGTATCCTTCAAAGAAAGCAAGCAGCTGGGAGGGAGAAACCAAATGGACCTAACAGGAACAAGTTATATGAAGAACATAAATCAAAATTAAAATGAATAGATCATGAAATTCATACTATATTTTAAAATAGAGATTTTTACTTGGTATGTTCCATTCTATATTGAAAATTTGGCCACATCAACAACACAAAACCTCTCAAGTTCAAGGAAGGTAATTCACAGAAGTTTTTCTCTTTTCTATGATCTTAAATCATTATGCTTTCAAAAATGCATTTGATTTACAATCCATGCATATAGCACTCCATTTCTCCTGTTAGTGGTTTTTAAGAATATTATTGGTTCATAAACACTTAATTTGCTTTTGGGAAATGAGCTTTGGAGGAAAATAATGGCATGTTTCTGGCTAGTCAGAATTTACTCAGTCACTGTTCAGCTGCACCATGGTCATGGCAGTCGTACTCCAGGCCCTGTCATTAGGAATCTTTGGCATCTTATCTCTTGCTTCTCAGGTATCTGGTCATGTTTTATATTGATTTTCTAAGCCAATAATTAATTAATGAGTTCAGGTAGTGCTTTCTCTGAGACAGCTGCATGGATTCTCTAGAGCTACTCAATCTTCCCTTTTCTCTGTACCCAAATACCCTCTTCATACCTTAGCCATATTGCATTTCCTTCATTTCCTTTTAGCTAGCCTTTTATATAACTGCCCCCTTCACATGGTTTCTCCAATGGAATATGGACCTCACTCCTAGTATAAAAAACTGACAGTGCAGGGCTGGAGAGATGGCTTAGCAGTTAAGGCACTTGCCTGCAAAGCCTAATGACTGGGGTTTGATTCACCAGTGCCCATGTAAACCAGATATACCAGGTGGCACATGTATCTAGAGTTTGTTTATAGCAGCTGGAGGCCCTAGCATACCCATTCTATCTATCTCTTTCCTCTCTATCTCTCTCTGCTTGCAAATAAATACTTTTTTTAAAAAAAAAGGGGGCTGGAGAAATTGCTTAGTGGTTAAGGTGCAAAGCAAAAGGACTCAGGTTCAATTCCTCAGGACCCACGTAAGCCAAATGCATAAGATGGCACATGGATCTGGAGTTCCTTTGCATTGGCTGAATACCCTGGCATGCCCATTCTCTTTATCTGCCTCTTTCTCTCTCGCAAGTAAATAAAAAAAATAAAATTTAAAAATAAAAAATAAAAATAATAAAAAAACAAAAAACTGGCTGATAATTAAATTAATGTCTTTTAAGGAATTAGTCTCCTTCCTGCCATTCTTTGCTTAAAAGCTAAGGGACAGTTTCCATCCATCTTCTGTCCATATTGGAAGTATTTGTAATCTGTGTTACATTCTAGCATAGACTTATTGCATTCAAACTTCAACCTCTGTTGCTTATTGGCTGAGTGATCATGAAGGAAAAATTACTTAACATCTTCCCAAGTCTCAATTTCTTGGAATAATAAGAGATTCTACTTCATGATTACTTTGTAGGAATCCAGTGGAAAAAAATGTATGTGAAACTCAGAAGTGTGGCTGGCATGTAACATACATTTTTTTTCATCTTTATGTAGATGGCAGTTTCTTGATATAACAGTAGTTGTTAATAGGGTTCTCACTATTCGCTACTGAAATTTTTTTTCATTCAGGGTGATAACAAATTTCAAATAATAATGAAATTATATTTTGGAAAATAAGCCCTTGAACCTAGAATAGCTTTGAAAAAATTCAGGTAATTTTACTGCTGAAAATTGGTAGTCTCAAAAAGAATCAGTTCAAGCTGGAGAGATGGCTTAGCAGTTAAGGTGCTTTTCTGCAAAGCCTAAGGCTGTATGTTCTACTCTCCAGATCCCACATAAGCCAGAAGCACAAAGGTGAGGCAAGCTCAAGGTTACACATACCCACTAGGAGGTGCAAGTGTCTGGAGTGCTATATCAGTGGCTGAGGCCCTGGCATGCCAATTCTCTCTGTATCTTTCTCTCTCTAAAATTAAATTAAATTAAATTAAAACAAGAAGCTGCAGTAGCAGGATTACACTTTCATTGTTTGTGGACTGTTGTCCAATAGAAAGTCAAGTTCTAAATTCACAGTCATCATCTGAGTTCATTGCTATCTTTTGTGAATATCTTATTCCACAAATACTAAGATGCAAATAAACTGTTGATAGTAATGGGAATATAGTTGTTAATAGAGTTTTGCTCTATATTCAAAAGGTTATAAACTCCCCTGTATTCTCATGAACGATCTCTTATTGTAGATTAGACTGAATGGTAAAAGAGTTGGACACTAGGGCATTGAAAGCATCTATTGAACATGCTATTTAGTACAATTCCCCCAAGTCATTCTTTTAAAAAATATTTTACTTGCAAGCAGAGAAAGAGAAGGAGAGGAGGAGAGAATATAGACAGACCAGGGCCTCTAGCACTGCAAACAAACTCCAGATGCATATGCCACTTTGTGCATCTGGCTTTTCAAGGATTCTGGGAAATAGAACCCAGGTTGTTAGTCTCTGTAGGCAAGTGCCTTAACACTGAGCCTTCTCTCCAGCTCCTACTGCTTTTTATCTTCCAAATTCCAGCTCTTGAAATTTTTGGATTTGGTGAGCATATATGTGGACATATGCATGCCAGAAGATAATTAACTTATATATGGCAATACTGCCAACATCTCCAAATATGTGGATTCTATTATGATTCCTGAAAACCTCTGACTGACTGTGTTTAGAGTGAGTCTTTAAAATTAGTCCTTTGGAAACACTGTTAACAGTTTACCTGTGATTTTGAATGAACTACAGAAAAAAATACTTTACTTTGAAATGGGAATTTAAACTCTGCTCTGTTCTGTGGAAACTTCCTGAGGAAGAAAGAAAGAACAAATATAAGATTAATTTACAGATTCAAGTGTGCCGTTTATGAAAGCAACTAGGAACCAACCAACATCTCCTCAGAGATACACTAAGTTAGGTTTTTCTGAATTTCATGAGCTTCTGTAAGCACTTAGGTATTACCATGACCTGGGAAGCTTGTTCTCTGAACTCTGGGGATAGAGTATGAAATGTTTAATTCATTTTTTTTTTTGGTCAGAACTTCCATTTACTTTAATGAAATTACATATACTGTCTCTAATACTGTCTTAATTTTATAACTGAGAGTTCTTTCCAAAACTAAAAAAAATAAATAAATCCTTTTGTGTGATCAGCAGTGTCAAAAGGAATACATCATTTTTCAATGTATGGGAAGGAGAGAAAATGAGGAGGAGACAACAGGGTCTCAATGTACTTCTAAGGAATGCAAGAATGCAAGGAGAGGTAAGGAATGAGTAAACATTTCTTAGAACTAGAGAGCAAAGAGGCAAAACTTGTATTTGTTTTGCTATTTCCCATTTTCTGTACAGTATTGATTTTAAGTACAAACGAGTTGTTAATGTGCTCAGCAATATTATTTTTTTCTACTTTGTAATAAATATTATCTATCAATGACACATTGATTTACTATAGGTCATTTTATTCATTCAATACTGTTTTGGAAACCCTTTTATTTTGTAAATATACTATAATGGGTTATTTATGATAAACCATATCATTTGATGAGTTGTGATAGATGTATACCACCTGTGAAAGTGCAAACCAAGCTAAGGTTTTCAAAACCCTGGAACACTCCTTGTGTCCCCTTCATGCCACCTCTTTCTCCTGCACCTCTGACATCACCATGAGAAGAATATGCCTCAGCCACAAGAGTGAAAGACAGGTGCAATAGATCTGGACCCAACCTGTCACTCAAGGCACTGCTTGTCCTAGAGCACATAACCCATAGGCAAGAGAGACAACAGTTGATTGTGTTCACTCACTGTATTATTCAACTACACAAGTGGCAGGAAAGATTTAGAAATAACAGTTATTAAGTCCATACCAAACTGTTTACTCATAGAGGAAGTAATAAGTTATTATTTTTTTTCAGACATGCAGAACAATCTCTAACTTAGGAGAAAGTCACAGGTCTGGAATTAAGAGACTAAACCATGGTAAATCATTTCAATCTCTCTGTGCTTTTAAAAATTTCTCTGTGTTTTCCTCATAAAACTACTATAAAAATAAACTCAGAAACATTAGACCTCTTTGAACATGTTAAAAGCAGAATGAAAATTCAAGTTTTTTAAAATACTTGTTTTGTTTCTTAATGTATCTTTACTGTCTACAATACTGTCTAGTGTGTAGTTAGAATGTGCTGAGTAAATAAATATTTGTTACCTTAGATTAAATGAATGCTTTTGAAACAATTTCCTCACTCATAAGTTGCAAAAACAAGGTAAGTTGATAATTAAGAAAGTAATTTCTGTTCTTGATCAGGAAATCACTTCCTCTTTAGCTGTAGACTTACATATGCTATAGAGGGTGATTATTTCATTTCCTACCTAATTAATGCTCTATGAGTCCCCAAATGAACTTAGTGTGGACGCAGTCTTCTCTTCGTGTAGTAGAATGCTTTTTTTAAATCCAAAGTGTGTTTTATTTGTTGGGAGCTATTTCAATTTAAAAAGTGTAGTTTAAAATGAGCTTCATGTGTATATAGAATATGTGTGTATAGAATACAGGCAGTGCCATGCCTGATTGGCCCAGACCTATAATCTGAGCTACTTAGCAGGCTGAGACAGGATAGAAGTTCAAGCCCTTCCCTGGGCTATAGATGACATTCAAAGTCTTGGATAACTTAGCGAAATCCTTAACGAAGTGTTAAAAAGTTTAACACACACACATACACACAGACCTGGGATATAGGTTCATGGGAGAGCACTTGCCTATCATGTCTGAAGCCATGCAAAAACAATATCCATCACATTCCCACTGTCTCAACCCATTTTTGCTGTCTTATCACACTAATAAAACCTGAGTGACTTTTACTATAAAAAATTTCATAAATATGACTTCGAGACCTAACACCCAACATTGCTCTTAAAATAAAAGCCAAAGACTTCAGTATGCTGCACATGGCTTGGCTTGGTGACTTTAGCTCTCAGTGTTCTAGCCACTATGGCTGCCTTACAGGAAATAAGAACAAACCCAGCTCCTCATGGTCAGGGGACTTCAAATGTGTCCTGCCTTCTACCTCAAAATGTGTGTGTGTGCATGTATGCACATGTATACATGTACATATTTTACTGTTGGAATCATTCTTTAATGTTCATATATCTAATCTTATTTCATTCCAGATGTCAGCTACTACCACTGCTATTCTGTAATTCTTCTGTTAGAATATTTTCATTTGTTTGAGAGATAGATAGGCAGACAGACAGACACAGAGCATTGGTATGCCAGGGCCTCTTTCCACTGGAATTGAATTCCAGATGCATGCACCACTTTGCAATCTGTCTTTACATGGGTACTGGGGTATTAAACCTAAGCAAGTCAGACTTTGCACACAAGTGCCTTTAATTGCTGAGCCACATCTCCAGCCTGAGTAATTTTTGATATAGCATCAATTTTGTCCCCAAACTTTATGCTGCATGAGGGGGCTTGGTACCTGTTTTGTTCATTACCTTATTCTCATAAATAGCCACAGATTAAGCAAGCTGTACAGATTTCTATAATAACAACCATTTATTGATACTTTTTAATTATTCTTTATGGTCTTGATTGATACCAGATTCTCTGGATATAACCTTTATCTTATGATGTCTGTAAAAATATTTACCTTTCTTTTTTATTTTTTATTTATTTTTTTAGAGGTAGGGTTTTATTCTAGCCCAGGCTGACCTGTAATTATTCACTATATAGTCTCAGGGTGACCTTGAACTCATAGCAATCCTCCTACCTCTGCCTCCCAAACACTGGAATTAAGGCTTGTGCCATCATGCCTGGCTTATTTATTCACGTTTGATTCTTCTGAAGCACTTAGTAATATATTAGTTTTTCAGCAGATTCTGTTGGTCTACGTGCTTTAAAAAATGTTTTATTTATTTATATTTGTGTGTGTGTGTGCGTGCGTGCGTGTGTGTGTGTGTGTACTACTGTCTCTTACTGTTGCAAATAAATGACCACCAGGCTTTACATAGTTCATTGGGAAATTGAACCTGGGGTGGCCAGCTTTGCAAGCAAAGAGTCTTTATTCACTGGGCCATCTCCCCAAACTGACATATATATTCTTTATGGTCTTGATTGATACCAGATTCTCTGGATATAACCTTTATCTTATGATGTCTGTAAAAACATTTATTTACCTTTCTTTTTTATTTTTTTATTTATTTACTTTTAGCGGTAGGGTCTTATTCTAGCCCAGACTGACTTGTAATTATTCACTATATAAAATTTTGAGAAGGTAGCAATGCTTAACAAATTTAGTTCACATGTTTCCTAGAAATATGTATATATATGTATGATGCTGACAGAAAAATTAGATTAAATATAATATAAAGCTCACCAACAACAGATACTCACTAGGTTACTTACTTTGAAACATAAAGCAACACAGGACTCTTTATTAGTAGTTTATCATCCCAACAAAATCTACTTAGTTTCCTAGAAAATTATGGCATCATTTAAAAAATATTTTTATTTATTTATTTGACAGAGAGAGAGGGAGGGGAAGAGAGAATAAGTGCACCAGGGCCTCCAGCCACTGCAAATGAACTCCAGATACGTGCGCCCCCTTGTGCATCTGGCTAATGTGGGTCCTGGGGAATAGAAATTGGGACCTTTGGCTTTGCAGGCAAATGCCTTAACCACTAAGCCATCCCCCCCAGCCCTGGCATCATTTTAATTTGGAGATATGATAGTACCATTCAGAAGGTGGCACTGTCCAAGGGATAAATATTTTGAGTAATCAAAAGAAAAACCAACCTATGAGATTAAATATGCCTCCAAATCAGAAGAGTAAACATGATATTTAAGATTTCCACGTATTCATTTGGTGGGGATTTTGTTCCTGCCTTGGATATACCTCTGTAGATATCATTGCCATTCAAGAGCCCTAGTATTTCCTTTCATGGACATGCTTTCCTTTGTTATTACCATTACAAAAGCTTTCTCGACCTTGGACATAAGAGTAATAAAAGATCACATAAGCATTCTTAAGTATTCCATTTATGAAACCTGTTTGTACTAATCCAATAGGAAATGACACACTACTTCTGGCTGAAGCACCCTACATCAGAAATGCATTAGACAATAAGCATTTCTTAAGTTACCTTTTCCTACCAAGTAGTTAATACCTCCAGAGCTCATTGACATTTGAAAGGAGGTGTTCTACATGCTATGTTATTTCTAATTACCGTCATTTTGGATAGTTCAGAAGACTTTAAAAAATATTTTATTTAACTTATTTAAGAAAGAAAGAGAGAGAGAGAGAGAATTAATGGGTTCACCAGGGTGTCTAGCGACTGCAAATGAATTTCAGACACATGCACCACGTTGTGTTTCTGGTGTTATGTGGGTACTGGGGAATCAAACTGTCGTCCTTAGGCTTCACAGACAAACACCTTAACCACTAAGCCATCTCTTCAGCCACAGAAGACTTTTTGAGACTACTAATTACCTTGGCAGAAATTGATACCGTACAGAATTCAACTGCCTCATTTGTTTAATATGTCATGTGCAAATAAGCCATTTTTCAGGAAACTTTGGTTCAATTGAGAATTTCAATTACTTTTTAACCCGAGTTAGCAGCTAGAGCTAGAACAAAGATACTTTAGTAACTGTGAGAAATGCCAAAAATCACTTTAAAAATTCGGTTCTACTTGCGTTGTCAGCTGCACAACTAAGGCATGTTACCAGTGAAACTCTAATTCAGTCTTTAACCACATTGTTAATAGCTGTAGGTTAGTATTCAAGACTCTGACCAAATTAAATTAAAGATACAGCACCATCTTATGGATATTTCTATATTTGTAAAATTTTAAAATACAATTTTTTTGTGTTTGGTAATAGAAAGTCTTTTGCAACAAGAAGACTATTTTGAAAGGAGAGCATTTTAATGTAGCATGGAAAAATGATGTGGTATTGAGCAACTTGTATATGGATGCATGTACACAGGTGCATATATGAATGTGTTGCTCTGGCCTGTAAAGGCACACACACAGGTTTAGAATTCATCTGTAAAATTAACCTTTCTACAAAAAAGGAAAAGAATTAATACAATAGAAATTCATAAATTTATAAAAAGCTATATAGTTTAAAATAATATTTGGTTTATCATGCATTGTAATAAAAGATCACATAAGCATTCTTAAGTATTCCATTTATGAAACCTGTTTGTACTAATCCAATAGGAAATGACACACTACTTCTGGCTGAAGCACCCTACATCAGAAATGCATTAGACAATAAGCATTTCTTAAGTTACCTTTTCCTACCAAGTAGTTAATACCTCCAGAGCTCATTGACATTTGAAAGGAGGTGTTCTACATGCTATGTTATTTCTAATTACCGTCATTTTGGATAGTTCAGAAGACTTTAAAAAATATTTTATTTAACTTATTTAAGAAAGAAAGAGAGAGAGAGAGAGAGAATTAATGGGTTCACCAGGGTGTCTAGCGACTGCAAATGAATTTCAGACACATGCACCACATTGTGTTTCTGGTGTTATGTGGGTACTGGGGAATCAAACTGTCGTCCTTAGGCTTCACAGACAAACACCTTAACCACTAAGCCATCTCTTCAGCCACAGAAGACTTTTTGAGACTACTAATTACCTTGGCAGAAATTGATACCGTACAGAATTCAACTGCCTCATTTGTTTAATATGTCATGTGCAAATAAGCCATTTTTCAGGAAACTTTGGTTCAATTGAGAATTTCAATTACTTTTTAACCCGAGTTAGCAGCTAGAGCTAGAACAAAGATACTTTAGTAACTGTGAGAAATGCCAAAAATCACTTTAAAAATTCGGTTCTACTTGCGTTGTCAGCTGCACAACTAAGGCATGTTACCAGTGAAACTCTAATTCAGTCTTTAACCACATTGTTAATAGCTGTAGGTTAGTATTCAAGACTCTGACCAAATTAAATTAAAGATACAGCACCATCTTATGGATATTTCTATATTTGTAAAATTTTAAAATACAATTTTTTTGTGTTTGGTAATAGAAAGTCTTTTGCAACAAGAAGACTATTTTGAAAGGAGAGCATTTTAATGTAGCATGGAAAAATGATGTGGTATTGAGCAACTTGTATATGGATGCATGTACACAGGTGCATATATGAATGTGTTGCTCTGGCCTGTAAAGGCACACACACAGGTTTAGAATTCATCTGTAAAATTAACCTTTCTACAAAAAGGAAAAGAATTAATACAATAGAAATTCATAAATTTATAAAAAGCTATATAGTTTAAAATAATATTTGGTTTATCATGCATTTATTTCATTCATATTTTTGAGAACTGAAAACCAAGGACCTAATTCCAAAGATATGATCAATTGTTATTTATTTATTTATTTGAGAGCAACAGACAGAGAGAAAGAGGAAGATAGAGAATGGGTATAACAGGGCCTCCAGCCACTGCAGATGAACTCCAGACACATGTGCCACCTTGTGCATCTGGTTTACGTGGGACCTGGAGAATCAAGCCTCAAACTGGGATCCTTAGGCTTCACAAGCAGGCGCTTAACCACTAAGCCATCTCTCCAGCCCAAGTTATGAGCAATTCTTTTAGTGGCAAAGAGATAGTAATTTTTACTCACACATGTGATATTTCTTTCTCTGCCTTTCTCACATGTACATATGTATACATATTTTTCCTCTCAGAAGCATATACCATAACACACAAACACACACACACTCCTATTTTGTATTAATTCACCCTTCCCACACAACTAAATTATACAGAGGACAGTATAAATAAAATTGTTTTTAAAAAGTCATTTTCTGTAAATTATTTTTGTTACCCCACAGCAAGATGTATAACTATGATGTTGGCTACAAAGAAACAATATAGAATTGTGGATTTATCCTAAGAAAATAGTACAGGTTCTAATAATATCTGATTGGGAATAATGTTCTATATATAATGTAGACTCTTGTATTTCGACTTTTAAAGTTTACTTCAAATATGAATTAGTACCTCTGGTGGTTTGAATCAGATACCTCTCACAGACTGACATGTTTTGACTGTTTGGTCCCTAGCAGATGGCAATTTGGAAGATAGATATTTGCCTGATGTGGTAGTTTGAATATATGACCCCCAATATATTCAGTGTTTTATTAGTTATAGTTTGCATCTGCAATCACCTTGCTAGAGTCAATGTCACTGGGGGCTGATCTTAAGGTGTTAATGGTGTGTGGTTTGAGATTCCATTGTAAAGATATGCAAATGTGCCTAGCAGGAGTTCCTGAAGTGTGCTGTGTGACCTTTTGGCTGTAGTTTTGCTCTGTGTGCTGTGGTGGCTGGTTGGCTTTTGCTCTCTCTGCTTGGCCCTGTGAAGAGCAGGCCACTTCTTCTGCCGTTATGGAACTTCCCCTGGATCTGTAAGCTTCAATAAATAATATCCCTTCCTCCATAACTGTGCCTGGTCTGGAAGTTCATCTCAGCGAACCTAAAGCTGTCTGCTACACCTGAGGAGGTCTGTTGCTGGGGCAGGGTCAGAACCCAGCTTCACCCTTGGCAGAGCTCAGCTCACTCTCTTGATGCTTTCTGGCAGCTGCTGTGGCAAGAAGTGACACCCGGCCTCCGCTCTGCCATCCTTTCCTGCCATGGTGAAGATTTCCCTGTGAGACTGTAAGGTGAAAAACAACAACAATAACAAAGAAACTCTTCTCAGCTGCTTTTGGTCAAATGTTTTGTCCCAGTAATTTAAAGGTAACCACAATAGTGTCCTAATAATATTAGTTTATGTCTATATGTGCATACTAATAAAAATGTCACTCAAAAATTCCATCCATTACATGTACATTATTTTTTTTCATTTTAGATGTTGTTAGACATTGTTATTAATTTAAAAAGAACTTCAGAAAAATTTATGATTTATAATATGGTATTCAAATACTACTAATGCAATAGTTGTTAAATGACAGTATTCAGGTAAGGAATTAATTTTGTTTATGAGTATTGTATAATAATCTTGGTAATTTAATACAACACTTATTTTAAGACAGGTTGCATAAAAATTCATGTAAAATTACATGCCTGATCACTTAAACTAGGAAAGAAAACATTTTTAGAATCTATACCTTTAAGTGTAACAAAATTCACAAGATATTACAGCTCAATGTATTGTAATACTGACTTTATCTCTAAACCATACTGAGAGAATGTCTGAGGTGAGTATTTGATGAGTAATACCAACATGTCTGATGTGGAATTGCAAAATTAGAGATAAAACCTTGAAAACTTGCAGTTCCAAAATATGACCCATGTGACCCCCTGAGACCTTTTTAGAATGGTTTACAAGGTCAACTTTCTTCACTTAGGATGCTCAGATGTTGTGTTTCTCACTTTGTTGGCCATAAGTTAAAGCTGCAGAAGCACTGATGGGAAATCAATGGAACTTGAGCACAGAGAACCAAAATATGTTGGGAACCACATATCCTCATTTGTACCCATGCACAAGCCTAAAATACAGAAAGGTAGCCTCACTTATGATGCTGATTAAGCAGCAAAAATTACAAGTTTAGTTAAATCTTAACGTTTGACAATATATTCTAAAATGTTCTATAAGGCCACATTCAAAGCACTGAGGATGTGTTTGTGCATAATGAAGTCTGGTAGTGTCTGGAGGGCTGTGTGAGTTGCACGCTGAACTAGCTGTGGTTTCATTGAGGCTCTTTCTACCTCAGAGAAGACCTGGCAGACACATGGCAATAATGCAGGCCTGGATATTCAGCAGTCATTTTCTCAAAAGTGAACAAAGCGAGCTTGTCACCTCAGTGAAAATACTTACAGTACTGTTTCCACTAATAAAATTTTCACGTGAAAATTAGCTTTTTAAAATTTGTATCTACTACTGTGAGTTTGACAGTTTTCCAGAAAGTAAAGACTTTTCTCTTTAGATTGATGATTATAGATGAATGTGAAAATTTTGGTAATGTGTAATAAAATATGCTAAGATTGAGAAGATCTATATAGTTCAGCAAACATGTTTCCCAAATGACATAAATAGCATTACAAAATGTATAGTAAAAGATCCATTCAAAGTATAAGACACAGTAATGAGTTTTCTGTGGAGATGTTTTGTTTTGTTTTGTTTTGTTTTCAAGGTAGGGTCTCACTCTAGCCCAGGCTGACCTAGAATTTCCTATGTAGTCTCAGGGTGGCCTTGAACTCACAGTGATCTCCTACTTCTGCCTCCCAAGTGCTAAGATTAAAGGTATGTACCATCACGCTCAATGAGCAATGAGTTTTAAAATACTACCTAATAAGAAAAGTCTATTGATATAGTTCCATTCTACCTTGCACCTAACTTAAAAAAAAAAACTCCCATATGCTGAATTTTGTATAATATAAAGGAATAATATCCACACCAAAATAAAAACTGCTATGAAAATGCTTCCTTTATTTTATTTATTTATTTGAGAAAGAGAGAGAGGAAGATGCAGACAGAAAGAGAGAATGGTGTGCCAGGGCCTCCAGCCACTGTAAACAGTCTCCAGACACATGTACCTCCTTGTTCATTTGGCTTATGTGGGTCCTGGGGAATCAAACTGGGGTCCTTAGGCTTTGCAGGCAAATACCTTAACTGCTAAGCCACTTCCCCAGCCCCAAATGCTTCCTTTTAAGGTAGATATTTATGTGACACATGATTTTCATCCATTAGAACTAACAAAGCAGCCTGCAGCAGTTTAACAGTAGAAGCTGATATGAGATTCTAGGTGTTTCTGTTAAAGTGGACATTAAAGAAACTTTAGCCGGTTATGGTAGCACATACCTTTAATCCCAGCACTCAGGAGGCAGAGGTAGGAGGATTGCTCAGAGTTCAAGGCCACACTGAGACTAGACTACATAGTGAATTCCAGGTCAGCCTGCGCTAGAGTGAGACTCTACCTCGAAAAACCAAAAAAAAAAAAAAAAAAAAAAAAAAAGAAAGAAAGAAAGAAAGAAAGAAAGAAAGAAAGAAACTTTAGGGTATAAAATAGTTCCATTCTTCTCTCTAAGTCACTTATGCTTTAATCAAAGTATGCAACTCATGCTATAACATAGGCTTGCCATTTTTAGATGAAGAGCTATATAAAACAAAAGTTCTTTGGTGTCATGAACACCTTTTAAATGTAGCAATGGGTCACCAAATCAAGTTTGGTAACAATTGCTACAGACCAGATTAATAGTAAATAGGTAGCGGTTATGTATCATTGTCTCCCATGTGATGTCATTTTACTCTCATTTTCTCAAAAAAGTATCTCCTTTATTTTCCTGAGTATTATTGTTGAAATGCTGTAAGTTGTTTGCTGTAGCAAAATTCTCATCTCATGTGAGACATTGGTTGAGTTCCCAGTCAGTCAATGCAATTTTCTCTTTACGGTCTCCTACTGTAGTGCTTAATATAAAACAGCCAGTCAATACATACTATTGACAGGCAGAAAATGTGTTTAACAACAAAGTCGATATAAGTATAAAAAAGATAAGCTTGAGGGGGAAAAAGGCCCTACCTACTTACTCCTTTACTTATTTAAGAGCATAATTCCTGGATTTTATCCACTGTTAAAAAATCTGACAAAGTCTGTGGCTCCAAACGTTTAAATCACAAGGCTAAACACCTGCTTCTGGAGAAGTCATTATGATTATGCACACACAGGTGTCCTGAAGACCTTCCTCAAGACATTGTACATATCAGTCTTCTACCTTTCTTCCTTCCTTACACTTCACAACCCTCCTTATTTTTGTTTATGTCCTCCAAATTTATCGTTGCAATCAATCACGAGTGGATGCCTACGGGTTTATCAGCAGTAGAAGGATGGTAGCTTCTCTTGTCACAGTAAACCTTCTCAAAGTAAATATTACTTTTCTGAGATCTAAAGAACACTTACTTGTCACAACACATATTTGGGAATTGGTTTCATTGTTTCAAGGCCAATAATATAGTAATATCAAATCTGAGCATTGTACACCTCAAGAAGTATATGTGTATAAGTATTTGCAACTTGACTGTTTCTCTTCTTACATGGTTAGAAGTGAACATAATTAAGTACTTATACAATAATAAAGCACTTAGACAATAGCAGTAAAATATACTTACTGTTACCAGATGGTTTAAGTATTTTGTTTGTATAATGTTAATTTTCACAATTCTTTGAGAATATCCTGTGTTCTTCATTTGCTGAATAATTTGTACTTATCATCTATATGCATCGTCTGTATATGTTTTCACTAATTATCTGCAAAACATTGCATTTGAGAAGTTTCCTCTAGGACTTAAATTCTGACAGGAGAGAAGAAAAAATAATTGGGAAATGGGATTTAAATGAGGTTTTCAGGAGGATTATTGCCTCATAAATGCTCATTTCAAAGTTTCAAACATGTTTGTTTTTCGTCTTACTTTTGTAAGTTAATACTGTTTATTAGTTGGGTTTTCCTTGAAAGTTTCCTCTTACATATTACAAGACTGGTCCTTCTATCCAAGATGAAAAATCTTCCTCTCTATCCAAAATAATATTAAGTCTAACCACACAATAAAACATAATAAACCACCCACTTCTAAAATGCTTAAGGGATGTTTTGAGAGTTTATCTCTAACAATACATAAGCTTACTATAACTATTTGTTCTGAGCTTATCTGTTTTACATGTGTTTTCTTAGGGGTTAATTTTGTTTATCCTCAGAATAGTGCATAGGCTATAGTGGATTCCACCAAAATACCCGCTGAAAGAAATAATAATTTGATTCGTGACAGAAAAGAGTTAATGCTCTCCTTTAAGGTCAAAAGCACAAGTCAATTCTCAGCCAGAAAAATAGCACACCTAGATATATTTTATCACACACCTATTTAAATAGCATTGCCAAAACATATTTTATATTTTATTACTGTGCATGCATCTTTCTTTAACAGTAGAGGTGTTTCATTAAAGAGCAGTATAACTTCAATTTGTTTCTATGCTCACCTTTTCAAAAGCAAAAATCAATCATTGACTAACTTCATTGTATTGCATGGACTTAGGAAATAGCACAAACCAATCAGTTTCATGTTGTGCATCATAAAATCAATTTTTCCAGAGCATCAGAGAGTATTACAATGACCTGAAAAGTTATTATGTAAGGGAGAAATCTGGCAAGAATGTTAGTGAAAGCACAAAATTGAAATTTTGAATTAAAATCATTCAGGTTCAACTAATCACTAATGAATATTCATTTCAGGTTGCTTTCCTTCAAACCACACTTTAATTAGAGGAGAGACAAGAAGAGTTCACATCTTTGGTCCACTTCTCACTCGGAACAGATCATTTCTGAACCAGATTGTTCATACTTACAATTTCAACTACCATGAGTATACTGATGATTTACTCCTCTGGACTTGAGTAACAGGTTTATATTTATAACCAACTCTAGGATTTCTCTATGGTACTTCAACTCAAGAGTCAATGCTTCTGTAAATGTCCTTGTCTTCTATAAGTCCATATTTCATCTATTGTTAATTGACTTACCCTTAACCTTCTTCTGGATCTCATCAAAAATAGTACAACACCCCCTGTCTTATTTTTGCTATTATTAGCACATATTCATTGCACAAAATTGGTTTCATTATGACATTCTCATGCATGCATATCATGTACTTTGATATCATACACTCGTCCCTGTACTCTTGCCTCTCGACATTTCCCTGTCCACTGGTCCTTTTCTTCTTAATAGTACCCTTTTCTGCTTCCAAGACATGTGATAATTGTTTTTCTGGCCCTGGGTTTTTATTTATTTATTATTTATTTCTTTGTCTCCTAAGCTTTCCTCCTTGACCCTTATTTTAAGTTTGAGCCCTTTGTTCCTCCCAGGTTTCCTTAGTCATCTCCATGCCTTCTTCCAGTTCCATTGACTCCTAAGAGCTCACAGTGTGTCTTACCTTAGGTGTATTACTATTTTCAGGGTATGATTTAAATCCCAAAGCACATGAAAAGCCCATTCTTACCTGTTTTCCAGGTTCACCTCGTGGTGAGACTGCACCTTCTTTCAGGTATGCCAGTTACTTGCTGTTTAAATGTGGCAATGTCCTGCCTCTGAGTATGCTGCCCCACCTTCGTATAGTATCTGTACTTCCACAGTTCACAATCATTATTTGAGGCATATGTCAAGGTTCTTAGAAGCCTTTCCCTATTACATGCTAAATGAAGGCTCTCTTCTGGATATTATTATCTCTCCAGTTTTCAGAACAAGTCATTATTTTAAAAATTTTGTGTGTGTGTGTGTCGGGGGGGCATTCTAGGGTCTCTTGCTGAGGCAAACAAATATCTTGGCTTTATGTGGGTTGCTGGAGGATTGAAACTTGGGCCCTTGGACTCTGCAAGCAACTGCCTTAAATGGCTGAGCCACATCCCCCAACCCCTTTAGTGTGTTGACTAGTTTGGCCTTGAACTCCTGATTCTCCTGCCTCTTCTGCAATTTCCTACTGGCATGTGCTATCACAACAGGCTAATTTTAAAGAATAAATTATTTTATTTGTCATTCTTGAATTTTTTAGATACACTAGTATCACTTCAACATAGGCTGGTTTATGAAACAATAAGTACATAATTAAGGAATGCCATAAACCTTCTCTTTGTAATCTTTTGGATATTTAATTTATTTCTTTTAAACTATTTTTATCTTCCTGGGGAAAACACTCAATGTGCTGTTTTAAAAACATACATATTACATGATTTCCTATGGGGTTGCCAAAGCTTAGAGATCTTTGACCTGCTAAGCAACTTTTAATAGGAAGAAAACAAACCATCACATCAAATGGGAAGCAAATCATACCCTGTGATATCCAGGAGTTGTAACTACTTAAACTGAAAAATAAACCTTTGGTTAGAAAGAAAAAAATAAACAGAGCTATATTTAAACTGTGATCTTCTAACTCCAGGAATTAGATTCATACACTTTATACATTAATATACTGATTTCTAATCAACTCCATTTGCAGTAGAAAAGACCAAAGGAGAGCCTTTGTTGAGTTTGGTAGGGCTGTCACCTCAGATCCTTATCTGAACAATGGACCTAAAGATAAGTAACTGAGATAATGCATGTAAAGAGCTTAGTGCTAAATCTAGCACAAAGGGCAATCATAAACAATCCTATCACCTGCCTTGGCAGATTGCTCTGATGGGTGCTAGATAAATCCACAGAGTTTTGCAAAGAGTACTAGGTTAAGATACAGAATTAAATGAATATGATTGCCATTTATTATGTACTTTGACAAAAGTAAAAGTCTTCAAATATATCATTTTTTGAGACAGTCTTGTCTTTGGCTTTGACCACCAGCTTGCAGGTAGGCCCTTAGTTAAAGATCTTTTATTACCAATTAAGGATCAAGAAGACAAGGCTCTCTAGGAGTAAATGCCTTCTCCTCTTTCCCAAAGGAGGGAAAATTTCATTAGATGTAGAAGCAAAGTCTGTCTCTTGTAAATCACCCACCAAAGTGGCCTAATCATTTTGGCCACCAGGCAAAGGAGCTCAGAGCTGGTGGTGGCTTAATTTGTCCTGTCTTACTTGGGCTGAGCTCCATCCCTTGAGGGCCACTGCACACCCTACCTTGTGCTGAAAGCACTGTTTTGCCCATTTCCTTTTCTATGGAGACTAAAGACAAGCAACAGCTTCACGAAAACAAACTGCTAGGCGGTTCTGGCACTGAGAAATCTGCGCAGATAAGAGGCTTCAGGGGCTGCGTGGAGACATGCACCAGAAGCCGGAGCCAGAGCGACTTTGACTTTGTGGTGCTTGCCCCGTCCGTCCACCTCGGGCTCGGCCACGGGCCAGCAGGGCGGGACACTGGGCGGATGCTCAAATGTTTGCTGAAGCGCTGTCTACCCTTTAGGACCCGTCCTCAGTGCAGCGCAGCCCAACCCAGAACATCGAAGCTGAGTTTGAGCCGTCATTTATTTATTTATTTTTTGCAAACGCAAAATCTATCTTGCGACTGTGTCTGGTTGAGAGCAGCACGAAAGCACTTCAGAGAGCAAGCATTCCCACTCCCCCCTTTTTCTTAAAAAAAAAAAAAAATGTGCCAGCCCAGACGTTGAATAGATTCGGACTTCTTGCAGACGTCAAAGTGCAGCGGCAGAGGAGGGTGACCGACTTCGCAAAGTCTTCTCGGAAACAATATTTCAAGTCTTGGTGTGCGGGGGAGAGGACGGGGAGGGAGGGGTCCCCGTTTTCTGCACGTGGGATCTACTCTCGGGTGCCAGGGTCAGGTCCCCGTCCGCAACACAGCCTCCCCTCCACAGGCAGGTAGGAGGAGAGACGGTGGGTGTTGGGGGGGGGTGTCCCCTGCAGCCGCAGCACCCGTGGGAAGACGCTCGCTCCCCTCGGCCTCGGGGCTCCTCGGCTTGGCTGCTCGCCCGCCGTCGTCCGCTGCGCACCCCCCCTCTGCCCCCCCCCCCAGCCCGCAGCACACGGGCCGGGCAGAGGCGGCGGCGGCGGCGCGCACGCGCACTCGCGGCCCCGCGCCCGCTCCTCAACATTCCATCCCACGTGTTGCTCGTCGGAGACGCCACAGGTTCTCCACCTGCGCCGGGAGCGCTCCGCCTCTGTCCGTCCGTCCGTCCGGCCCGGGCCCGGCGGGCGCGGCTGCGACACCCCCGCCCCCCCACCACCCCGCCCACCTCGGCGGCGCTAACTCCGCCCTCCGCACACTGCACTTCTCCTCCCCGTTCTCCTCGCGGCGCCCGTCCCTCCGCCCGCCCCACGTCGTCCTGGAGGTAAGGAAACAGCTCGGCGTCTAACTCGACGTGTCCGGAGAGCCCCGCGGCCACTTTCCCTTTCGTTCCGCCCGTCCCGAGGAGCCCGCGCGCCCCGAGCACGGCACCATGCTCGACCCGTCTTCCAGCGAGGAAGAGTCGGACGAGGGGCGCGAAGAGGAGAGCCGCGAAGTACCGCTGGCGCCCGGCGGTTCCCAGCGAGCCACGCCGCCCGCCGCCGCACGGGAAGCCCGGAGGGAAGCGTCCGGGCGCGCGGCGGGCGGCGGCGGCGGCGGCGCCGGGGACCGGCCGGACCCGTGAGCCCCAGCCCCTCGGTGCTGAGCGAGGGCAGAGACGAGCCCGAGCGGCGGCAGCGGGACGAGGAGCAGGAGCGCCGCCTCCGCCTGCAGCTCTACGTCCTGGTGGTGAGGTGCATCGCGTACCCCTTCAACGCCAAGCAGCCCACCGACATGGCCCGCAGGCAGCAGAAGGTGAGTTTGCGGGACCGGCCGCCTCCACGGCCGCTTCTCTCTCTCTTTCTCTCCCCACGGGTGGCTTTTCTCCGGGAGAGCTGCGGGCGTCTGCCTCGGTCCTTCGGCCACGCACACTGTGTGTCTGCGCGCGCGCGCGTGTGTGTATATATGTACATATATGTGCGTGTGTCTGTCTGTCTTGTAGGGTAAGGATCTCTAGGGGCAATATCCCCCGCCGGGCAGGAGGTTGCAATGGGATACGAGGATAATGACAGGAGCTGTCCCCTTCATCTTGTCATCCTCCAGCCTCGGACTGACCGGTTCGACCCGGGGCTCTGCAGTAGTTGCATTCCGGGCAGGCTAGGCTCGGGCTGGGTTAGCCTGCAACTCCCATCAACTTTAATACTTCAACGCAGCGGTGCATTCCTGCTCTCCTTAGCCTTAGCAGGACTGGAGCAGGGCTTTGCCTGTGACTCGGAAGGAGAGCGTAGCTAGGGCACTTTTCTGTCAGCAAGAGAGTCTTTTATACACCGACGAAGGGCTAGAAAATTTCCTTGGTGAATTGAAAACAAAGTTGTATTGATAAGTTTGTGGCACAATCAAAACATTAGATCCAAACACGGAAGAAGGCATGCACCTAGAGTAGAGATGGGTAAGTCATTCCCCGTTAGGGCAAGCTTACTGGAAGCCCACGACTGATGAAAAAAAAAAAAAACTAAAGGATTAGTGCAAAATGCTTCACTTCTCTGTCTTTCCCCAAAGAGATCAAGAGTTTCTGAAATACACACCAAGTTTAGTTTTAAAACAAGACACCAGGGGTCTGATGTTCTGTAGGGAATGACTCAAATTGCCCTAACTGGATAATTGTATGCAATAGAAACTGTCCAGGAAATCTTTTAATGGAATGCTGAGCCTGGAAGATGCTGAAGAAACCCCTAACAGCCCTCTTAGCTTGTGATAGGAGGTAAAGATGCAGAGAAATTACAGTTTGCCCAAGGCATGCTTACCTGTACCATTTGTTCATTACTCTTCTGGAATAGAGCTTCAACACGTGAGACATTTCTTTTAGAAATCTGAGGACCTTTTGAATTGACTTTAGAAATGTACCCGTAGTTTAAAGTAATCAGGCTTCCCCACTTCCTAACAGATCCTGCCCCCTCCCAAACCCTCCTATCCCCATTTGTCCAATCTTCATTTTTGTTTTGAAGTGTGCTTGGCATGTAAAACGCTATATGTATTTAGTGGGCACAATTCTTTGGGTGTGGGGATAGTCGTATAACTATGTGATTTCCTGTGATTAATAATATCTTGTTACATACATTTCCTGAGAGGGAAGATTGCTTAGTGTTTTTCCCAACTTTGGAGAATAATTTAAACAAGTGTTTGAAGTCATCCATGGTCTTGAATACGTTTGGAGTGTTCCCCTACATTCGAGGGTTAATCACAGGGATCCTTCTACTAACTCAACCCTGTAGAGCGTTCCACAGGACCAAAGCTACTTGGAATGATTGATGCTGCTGTTCCTCAGGTCAAAGAGGAATGCTTTGTGGTCTTTTGTGAGCCTACTAGTCCACTTATAGACTAGACCACACATCCTCATCTGTTGCTTGTTCTTCAGTCTGTTCCCAGGCAAGTCTCTCATTGCATCTTCTCTACTCCATGGGTCCAGAAAGTACCAGCTGTAGCATTCATTGTTAAATAAATATGAGTTTTGACATGGACATTGTGTCAGGAGTCCATACCATGTCCAGTCATCTAGCATTCCAGTTGCACCTTGCATGGTACATGTTAGCTTATTTTTACTGAAAATAGCATTTGGAAAAATCAAGAGGCCATTTCTATTTGTAATGTTATCCCTAGAGCTCCTTTAGAGAGAAGCCGTTTAGTACTGGTTGATGTGTATTGCAAATACTTGTTGCAGTGTGCTAAGAAAGGAGACTCCCTTGCTTGTTCAAAAAGCATAGCTTTCTTGGCTCCTCCTGTTGAAATGGAATGTTTCTTTGCAAGTGATTTCAATTGGCAAACAAGTGCATTCACAGTACTACTGATGAAACTATTGGTATAACATGACAGAGAATTTACCCCCCAAACTCAAACCTCAAGAAAGGAGCCAAAACAAAACGTACACATGGTCTATGTAAAATCATTCAGAATACCTTAGAATTTTTTTTTTTAATTTTTGAGAGCTTAATCAAGCCTAATCAGATGCACTTTGGTGACTTATTTTTATTAAGAAGGAAGCCATATAAAAGTTAAATATCTTATTGAAAACTTATTTAAAAGTCCCCTCTACCTGTTTTCTTTTTTGAAACATACTGCTTGCTAAAGAGAGCTGAAGCAATTCTTGGCAGTCTAGATTCCTCTCAGGAAAAAAATGAAATGGGATTTTAACTATGTTCATGTGAATCTGATGCACAAGCCAATAATTAATGCCAAAAATTACTTTAAGTCTTGAATTATACTGTTGGGTTTTATAAAAGAAGTAACAGGATAATTGCAAAATCACTAATCCCTTGTATATTTTTATTCTTTAACTCCAGATAGTTAGACAGCCAGAAAAAGGCTTTAATAGGTTAGATTGTTGTCATTGAAACACCTATTACTGCTTACTCATTTCTCCCAAATTTGGGAATTTAGAGACTCAAAAACTGAAATCAGATTGGTTCCTGATTTTGTAAATGAAGAAACTTAACCACAGAGGTAAGAACCTTACACTAGGGACCAAGACAAGTTTGCCACCAAAGCGTTTTATTCTTTGGGTTGGTTGGATTTTATGAACCAAAGTTGAACCAGAAGGTGGGCTGTTTTGTTTGTTTTTCACTTGACTAAAATGACTTACCATGCTTTTAAGAGGTTCTGTCCATGAACTATTTGAGAAAGCACTAAACACACAATTGACTAAAAATGTGTATGTCTTTGTTTTTATCTACAAGTTCTACTCAGTGGAATAATAGTAGTCAGCTAATATTTGTCAGGCCCTTGCATTGACTGTACATGACAGAGCACTGGGACAGGTGGTCTCACAGCCTAAGTGAACATATCCAGGGCTACATGCATGATAGGAATATGAGGTAACAACCACTCCAGTATGATCAGTAGTAAACAGTGTTTAGTCCCCCCATCAGTGTTTACTTACCTTGATTTTGTTTGCACCCATCACAGGGTTAGCAATACTCCTGACACTTGGGTGGCTGTAGATCATTGTTAAAGGTAGGATCAATGTTGAAACTAGGAAAACAGTAATATATCAAGCAAATAAAGGGTACTTAATAAAGGCAGTTTGATAACTGTCACAATTTTGGACAACAGTAATAAAAGGGGTTCTTCTTGGTTAGAAAGTAGGGAGGAGATGACAGGCACAAGGGCCAGGACAGAAGAGGCTAAGTGCATTCACTCACAGAGGTGCGTTTATGTTGTAGATCTAAGTTCATATAGTCTCTCTTTAAAGTAAAGTGACTCAATTTTGTGCTGGTTGTTTGGGTTAACCAGGGGCTATAGGTTTGTAGTCAGTGATTTCTTTGTTCATTAGTTTTGTATTTATAATTAACTATAAGATGTTGAAAAACAGCTGACTATTATTCTTTGAACTGGAAATGAGAGAATGAAAAAGATTAATACCTAATAACTTTCCATATGATTCATTTGTGCATGTTCTTGACATTTCTATGAATTGTCTTCATCATTACACTGTGTATACCTTATTAAATAACCCACATCTTATAACCAGTGATTGCTTTGTGATCCTTGGTGATTTTGAGTATACAAGTATGAATACAAGTAGTACTGTGGAGCTGCAGTAATTCCTAAGGTAAAATTGAAATGCAGGACTGTATTGTGGGAACATAATCTTAGATAAATATAAAGTGGGATTTTGACTCCAACTCTTATTTGAATGTCGTAGTTCAGGTAAACCTTCTATAATCTGAAGATCCAAAATCCTAAATTATCTAAAATCTGAAACTTTAAAAATGTTTACAAGGGACTGTTATTTGACCAGTTACAGATTAGTTACCCACTCAACTGTATTGTCAGAAATTACTACCAGACTATGTAGTAAGTGTATATAAAACAGTGATTTATTTTAATTATTTGAGAGAGAGAGAGGGGGGAAGAGAGAGAGAGAAAGAATGGGCACTCCAGGGCCTTCATCTACTGCAAACGAACTCCAGATGCATGAGCCACCATGTGCATCTGGCTTATGTGGGTCCTGAGGAATCAAACCTGGGTCCTTTAACTTTGTAGGCAAGCACCTTAACTGCTAAGCCATTTCTCCAGCCTCAGTGATAGATTTTTTGTTTAAGTTTTGCTTCCATTCTCCAAGGTATCATATATTATATATATTAATTTATTCCAAAACAAAAATAATTCCAAATCTGAAACAGTTCTGGTTCCAAGCATTTGAGATAGGGTTACACATTCTGTACAAAAGTGACCATTTTTATCTTCTTTGGGAAACAGTACTCCTTTTTAATTTCTTTTATTAATTGTCTAGTGGCCTAAGTTATTTTCAAGCACAGAGAAAGGCAGCTTTATTATAAATGAGTTACAGATTTGCCTGACTGCTATGTAACCCTACCTTTGGGGGCCTGTGACATAGCTGTGGCCTGATGCTATATAGTCTTAACATAATGTGTGACATGTAGAATTCAGTAGATATTTATTGGGCATATACACATTTCAGATTTTGTGTATGTCTCAAATAATGAGTGAGATAAAGGTTGGAGGAAAGATAATACAAAGGTAAAGTATGAAGTTCTTCCAGTCTTCTATGGAAACTTGTGTTCATAAACATGTTTGAGACCTTCAGCACTCACCTCATTCTTCTACAGAAAGCTATCAAAACCAAGATATCTTGTTAGAGAACGGTGGACTTCAAGGAAAGGACTTCCCTGTGTCCTTAGTAAACCCAAGAGACAAGAAAGCAATGGTGAAAACCCACAGTCCGTCTTGCTTTTTTTGTATGCAGGTTTCTAGAGTCCTGGTGATGCCTTAAAAAATCAGGATCATTTATGTTCTGTGCTCCTTGGGATTTGGTACAAAAACTAAAGGGATGGGTTACATTGTTTGCTGCTTGTAATAATAGGGAGTGAGTCGGAAACTGTACATTAAAGAATAACTTCAGGCTGTACTTAAAATGGTATCTCAGAGAAAAATGCTATTACTTTAGCTGATTCATCTAACCCTCCACAGGGTGTCCTGTGATCACAGCACTTAATTTGGTGGAATGAGTTGTGCCAATGAAAACTCAAATGGATCAAGTGATATTGGAGTTTGTTTTTTCTTTCAAAACTGAAATCATCTGTTACTTTGATATGTGATGACTGCTTATACAGGGAAATAAAACACTGATTGTGTGTTTCTCCTTTTCTGTTTCTTTTTGTTTTAACAGCTCTATTTATTTGTACTCTTGCAAGATAAACAACACAGTTTGTAAGGTCATTAAAGACTTTCTGAAAAAAAAAAAAATAAAGCCAACTGCCAGGTTATGAAGTATAAGATTCTGAATAAAAATATCCTACCAGTTACCACGTGCTATGAGTCAGACCACTTTTGAGTTATTGGACTACATATGCATTTAAAATTAATAGAGAACTTTTTTTTTTCCATTGAAAAGTCAGAGGTTGCACACTCCTGTGATATTGCTGTTTCATTTTTTTAGGGGGAGAGAGACCTTGTTATTACAAATATTAGATTGACAATGGGACACATGACATATTGCCTTGAGTTTGAATAGTAGACACCTATCTAACTGTGCAGACATACAAAATTGCTAACATTTTTGTTTTATGACGACTGCATTTACATTACCTCAATTTTTGTATGATTTCCTTTCTTAAAGAAAATCTATAATTCTTATCTTTGGCTGCACATTAGAATTATCTGGAGAGCTTAAAAAATCCCATTATCCATGTTCTACTCGAGACTAATTAAATCAGACTCTGGAGGTTGGGGAGTAGCCTTTAGGCATCCCAAGTGAGTTCAGTGTACAACCAAGGTTAAGAACCATTATTCTAAAGAGAGACTACAGAAAAGTGGGTTATTTTCACATAGTCAAAGTATTTGCAGTGAGTGAGACTACTGAGAAATTAAATGGACATGCTGAAGTAAGGACAAAGCAGTAGGGATATTCTGAAGAATGAATGCACATACACATAAAGACCATCTGAATGATACAGAATTCTTTGAGTCGGTAGACTTGAGAGGATAGTACATTTACTTAATTTTTAAAAGATCCTTAATTAGGTCCTATTTTGGAGGCTATTGCATTATATTAGGAGCTGTAATTCATTATGAAATCATGGATAGATCACTGCATTAGCAACAAGAGAAAATAAATGCTAGGCACTGAGGGTCAGTATGACTGTTACTTTCCATCCTAGTTGACGCTGAAAGGGAAAAATAGGTCTCAAGAGCGGAGCTGACACTAATGCCTAAAAGGATAGTTAATTTCATAAACATTTTAGAAGAGTATAATGGACAGAATGTATCTCTCAAGGATACAGTAATGTGTGTAGGTTTATAAACAAAATAAACTGCGAAAGACATTCTGAAGTAATTGTCTTAGTACAGATACTACATCCATTTTTATCTAACAGTATTTTGACATTTTCCTACCTTGTCAAAAATTTTAATAACCCTCATTAGGTAGGCAATTAAGAAAATCCCCTATTCAAATTGTATTACAAGGCTAATCATTGCTTTACATTTGTAAATCCTACCTTGTAAAGCATCATGATTATCTACATTGCTTCTAGAATTATTCTCACAACTTTGTAAGCTTTGTGGTTTGAATATTTTCATTATATAACCTTCAAGTTGGTGATTAATTTTTTACAATGGAAATGTTACTGGGGCAAAAGGCCTGAATGATTTAAATTTTATTTTTTGGCAATCTAAAAGCTGAGATGGTATTGAATTTCTGCTCTCTGATTGCTTATAAGGATGAATGTGTGTGTGTGTGTGTGTGTGTGTGGTGTGCATATACACTGGATTCAAGTGGGAGGTCCTGTCTAAATTGCTCTCCATCCTATTTATTGAGACGTGGTCTCTCATTTGAATCTAGAGCTCCACAATTCTGCTGTTATAGCTAGCCCAACTTGCCCTGGGGATCCCTTGTCTTTGCTTGTAGAGTGCTGGGCTTATTGGCAGGCGACCATGCCCACCTGGCATTTACATGGGTGCTAGGAATCTTAACATGGGTCCTATCACTTGCATGACAGCACTTTATCCACTGAGCCATCTCCCGGATACTCCCCCAAACTATCATGCTTTGGTATCTAATTGCTATCACTTTAAATTGTCAGTTCAAATAAGCTTGTTTGGGAATGATGACAGTTTTACTATTGTCAGTCTTCTAGGAGCATGGCCTCGTCATTTCATTTCTCTTCATTTACTCTGGCCTTGTGTTATTGTAATGTTTTGATGGATTTATTTTACTAAGCCCCTTTGCATTTATAACTAAATTATTTTGGAGAATTTATTTTGTTATTCCTGTGGCTTATTTATTCTTTCATTTATTTACCCAATTATGGACAAATGGAAAGCTCTTTAATTTTTCATGTTGTAATAGGTTATATTGATTGTATATATTGATGGTACACAGTTGATTTCATTAGTATTGATCATTTTGAGTTTTCTAGGTGAAGGTTAAATTGTGCCAATGGGGTTGCTTTTGTCTGTCCTTTACATTAGTTGTACCTCCTCCATCCGACCTTTCTAGCCACGCTACTGGTCATAATGCCCAGAACAATATGTGTGCTAGTTGCCAACATGCCTGTCTTGGCATAAGCTTTTTGAAGAGTTCTTTGTATATTTTATCAGTACCTATATTATTCCTTAACATTTTAGGATATACTTCATTGCTTCAATAATTATCCTTTTATTTTATTACAATAATAAGATAAATATCAAAAGTTGGTGTAGAATGTCATAAAATTTTCTCTCCATAAGTTGTGTAGAGTGATTCCCTGGTGTGGTGGTTTGATTCAGGTGTCCCCCATAAACTTGGGTGTTTTGAATGCTAGGTTCCCAGCTGATGGCAATTTGGGAATTAACACCTCCTGGAGGCAGAGTATTGTTGGGGGAGGGCTTATGGGTATTATAGCCAGCTCCCCCTTGCCAGTGTTTGGCACACTCTCTGGTTGCTGTTGTCCACCTTATGTTGACCAGAGGGTGATGTCCACCCTCTGCTCATGCCATCGTTTTCCCTGCCATCATGGAGCTTCCCCCTCGAGCCTGTAAGCCAAAATAAACCTCTTTTTTTTCCCACAAGCTGCTTTTAGTCAGGTGATTTCTGCCAGCAATGTGAACCTGACTGCAACAGTAAAGTGGTACCGAGGAGTGGGATTGCTGCTAGACACCTGACTGTGTGGCTTTGGCCTTTTGGAGCTGATTTTCAAGAGGAATGTGGAAGGATTTGAAATCTTGGCCTAAGAGATGCCTTGCAGTGCTGTAAGTACAGCTTGATGGACTATTCTGGTCAGAGCTGAAAGACCTGAATGCAGTAAGACCTATGGACTGTTAGGTTTGGCTTATGAGGGTGAGAAAGAGCTTTACTTGGACTGGGCTAGCAGTTTGTGTGAAAAGCTTACTGTTACGCCAATGTCCTGAGAAGATGTGCAGGGTTGCTTTGCGTAGAAATGAACTGGTGTGAGCAGAGGGATATGGCACAGAAAAAATGAAATCTTTGGGTGAACTCTACCTGTTCAGCTGCAGTTGAGAGATTGCAACCTTTGAGATTGGGCCAGCTGACCTGCAATGGGGCAACAGGAAGAATGCAGACTCTTTTGAAGGGGCCTGAATGCTGAAGGAGTGTCCTGTTCTTCAAAGTCTGATTTATTCTCCCCTGGATTAACAAATTGGCACCCTACCTGGTATTATGGAGTATAAAAAATGCAGGAAAGAGAGGGTCTTGTGTTTTGGAAATGGCCATGGGCAGCGTGAAGCAGGTTTGCTGGTTGCCTGCATGGAGATCCCATGGGGCCATGAGGCTGGACTGTGGGTTGCAGTGGAGACCCAGTGGAGATGCCGGCTTCTGAGGAAAGCTGCCGGCCCTGGATGAAGTGTTCCAGGACTGAGAGTAGCCTAGCTGGAGGGGAGGAATTGGAACGCCAGAGACTTGTTGCTGATTAGAATTATCAGACTTGGGGATTTGTCACTGACTAGAGTTGTTGGACTTGGAGTTACAGAGGTTGATGTTTGCCCTGGTTGTTTTAAATCTTGTATTAGTTGAATATTGCTTTTGCTTTGTCCGATGCCATCCTTTGCAGTGTTAATGTTTATTCTGTGTCATTATGGGTTTTGGGGGGATTATTTTTGGTCTTATGGCTCAGTTAAAAGACCTTGGAGTATGGGGATTGTTTGAACATCATTAGGATTGATAAACAATATGGGGACTTTTAAAGTTGGATGAATGCATTGCATTTTACATCATGTATGGTTATCATTTATGGGGGCCAGGGGTGGAATGTGGTGGTTTGATTCAGGTGTCCCCCATAAACTCGGGTGTTCTGAATGCTAGGTTCCCAGCTGATGGCAATTTGGGAATTAACATCTCCTGGAGGCAGAGTATTGTTGGGGGCGGGCTTATGGGTATTATAGCCAGCTTCCCCTTGCCAGTGTTTGGCACACTCTCTGGTTGCTGTTGTCCACCTTAGGTTGGCCAGGGGGTGATGTCCACCCTCTGCTCATGCCATCATTTTTCCTGCCATCATGGAGCTCCCCCCTCGAGACTGTAAGCCAAAATAAACCTCTTTTTTTTCCCACAAACTGCTTTTAGTCAGGTGATTTCTGCCAGCAATGTGAACCTGACTGCAACACCTGGTTTATTTAATTAGATTACTATGTTTTCTAAATCATATTTGTAGTTTCAGGATCATTTCTCAATGGGTGTGCCTGGGCCTCTAGCCACTGTAAATGAACTCCAGACACATGCACCACTCTGTGCATCCAGCTCCATTTGGGCATTGAGAAACTGAACCTGGGTCCTTTTGCTTTGCAGGCAAGTGCCTCAACCACTAAGCCATCTCTACAGCCCTCCAGGGTTATTTCTATCTGTTGTTGTTTTATGCACCTTTGATTAATGAGTTTCCCACATTTTTGTTTGTATATTTATGTCTATATTTATAAGAGAAAAATCTGTTCTCATTTGACTGTCATCATCATGTGATTCATGTTTATAAGTAATAAAGATAAAAAGTGGGAAACCTTGACATGTGCTTCAAAATAGTGTCTTTAGGATGTAAAATGTCTAATACTTAGATTTTGAAACAATTTACTCAATTTTCTGATTCCAGAACACATTTTAGGTTTTTGCCTTTCTCTAGCCAATTACAATTCTTCTTTATCCAGATTCAGTATGATAGTTATAAGATTTCATAAAATTGGTAGTTTTTTATGTTCAAAATATTAACAAAATTGAAATTATTTTTCACTTTTTCTCATTTGTTAGTTACAAATCTTTAAAAAAATTTTTATTTCCCCTTCACAACTCCTCTTTCCATCATATCCCCTCCCTCTCTCCTTAAGTCTCTTTTATTTTGATGTCATCATCTTTTTCTATTAGGAGTGTCATGTGAAGGTTTTACTAGGCACTGTGAGGTCATGGATGTTGAGGCCAATTTCTGTCTGGACAATTGCATTTTAAGGAGTTGTACCCTTCCTTTGATTCTTACATTCTTTCCGCCACCTGTTCCGCAATGGACCCTGAGCCTTGGAGGGTGTGATAAGAGATGTTTCAGTGCTGGACACTCCTCCATTACTTTTTCTCAGCACTGATGCCTTTCAGTCATCCTAGTGGTCACCACCATCTGAAAAGAGAAGCTTCTCTAACAAAAAGTGAGAGCAGCATTAATATATGAATATGAACATTAAGTGTCGTGCTTTCAGGGCAGTTTGGTGAAAATAATTCTATGCATTTAGCCAGACAAGAGCTGGCTTTATACCCCTAAGGCTCATGACCTCCCCTGCCATCGTCTTTTGATTAGGTTTTCAGTACCAGGTATGTATTCCCTCCCATAGAGTGGGCTTCAGTCCAATTAGAGGGCAGTTGGTTTCCCCCAGTGCAGATATGCCACTATTGTACCCTTTTAGTCATTTGGTTACAAGTCTTTTAAAATTATGTTGTCACTTTTAAAAGTGATAGATTTTCTTACATGTGTACATGTGTGTCTGTTTATGTGTGTGAGTGCTGGCAGGCACATGCAGTACCTGCTTTTGGAGGTCAAAGGAAAACTTGCAGGTGTCCATTCTTGCCTTACACCTTGTTTGAGGATGGGTCTCTTTCCTTCCTCACCGCTCCATTCACAGGCTAGCTGTTTTGTAAGCTTCCAGGAAATTTTCCTCTCTCATCCTACCATCTCACTGAAGGGTGCTGGTATTACATACAGAAACCCACCATAGCTTCCACATGGTCTGGGTATCCAAACTCAGGGTGGCCTCATACTCACAGTGATCCTCTTACCTCTGCCTCCCAAGTGCTGGGATTAAAGGTGTGTACCACATCTGGCTCAGTAAATACTTTTTGCCTCCCCCCTCCTTTTTTGTAGATTTTTGAGCCAGGTGTGATGGCACATGCCTTTAATCCCAGTATTTGGAGGCAGAGATAGGAGGATCACTATGAGTTAAAAGCTACCCTGAGACTACATAGTGAATTCTAGAGTGAGACCCTACCTCAAAAAACAAACAAACAAAAATATCAGTTTAACATTTCTTTTTTTTTCATCTCCTTCGTTCTTAACTTCCTTCTTCCTTCCTTCCTCCCTTTCTTCCTCTCTCCCTTCCTTCCTCTCCCCTTCCTTCCTTCCTCCCTCCCTCCTTCCCTCCTTCCATTTTCAAGGTAGGGTCTCACTCTGGCCCAAACTGACCTGGAATTCACTATGGAGTTTCAAGGTGGCCTTGAACTCATAGCATTCCTCCTACCCCTGCCTTCTGACCTGGAGAGTTTAATATTTCCTGTAGATTTTTATTTAAGGGAGGCTGAGAAAAGATGAGACAAGAGAATGGCTCTTTCACCTGGATTTTGGTTAGGGGGCTTACTTTATTTTTTGTTTTATGATATGGTAACAAAAATACACAATGCTATGAATTTACCTCTATTATTTTTCTTGTTGCTGTGGCAGAACACCTGATTATAAAACCTTAAGGAAGAAGAGTATATTTTGGCTGTGTTTAAGAAGGAATATAGTTCATCGTGGTGGGGCAGGCACGGTAGCAGGATGGAGAGGTGGCAGTTCACTAGCAGGCAGGAAGTGTGATTGGCCATAAAATCTCAAGATCACTCCCAATGACCCACTTCTTCCAGCAAGGGTCTACCTCCTCCATACAGGTTCCATGCACTTCCAAACCAGCACTATCAGCAGTGGCTTGAGTGTTCAAAGAGCATTTAGGGGACATTTCATATTCAAACCACAACCAACTCCAAGTAAGCATAGGCTATCATTAGTCATATGTTACATCACAAAGCTTATTTTTATTTAAATATGTAATCTTATTTCAGACTTTCTTCTTTTCTTTGACCCAGATAGTTAATCAGAAGAATAATGTATTTATTTCTATGTCTGAAGGATTTTAGTTTTCTTCTTAGTAAAAGGTTTCTAATTTTATGTTGACAGTGAACATGGCTTGTTAAACCATTCTTAGCATTTTAATATGGAATCTAGCTTCAGGATTAAAAGTTTGCCATATATCCAAGAAACATTTTCTTTAAATGTGGGAGACGGGAAAAAAGTTTTGCTACCATGAAACCCATGTTCTTATTACTTTAAGTTTAAAGAAATACATACTTTCCATATTTCACTTATATTCTTTTAGTTTGGGGTTTATCTGTTATTAACTTGTCCTACATATTATATTCACTTATTTTGCATTTTAGCTGTATTAATAAATTTTGATACAGACTTTTATTAGTATATAAATTCATAAGTATATCCTTATAGTAAGTGAACAGTATTTCCCTTTGATCCATTTAGTGTGTATATTATGTAAAGATTTGACTTTGTTCAGATGTTATATTGAAACTATAATGCAGTGAACATGGCTCAGAAGATAAAGGCACTTGCTTGCAAAGCCTTCCCACCTGGGTTTAATTCCCAAGCCACTCTAGTAAGCTGGAAGCAAAAAGTAGTGCAAGTATCTGGTGTTCATTTGTGAGCACACACATTCTCTATGTAAATAAAAAATACAACAAATAAAGTACAAAGATATTGTTTGGTATGCATATTATAAATATACCACTATTCAACTGTGTGTGCATAAAAATGTATAGATATATATCTGCATATGTATGTATGTGCATGCTAGTGATCAAACCTAAGGCCTTCCTTGTATATTTTAGGCAAATCTTTAAGAAAATCAATTATTTTTATTTTTTTATTATTTTTTATTTATTTTTGGAGAGAGACACAAAGAGAGACAGAGAGGGAGAGGGAGACAGAGATGGGTGCACCAGCAGTCTCTCAGCTGCTGTGAACGAAATCCAGATGCGTGCACCCCCTTGTGGGCAAGTGCGGCATTGAGCCCTTGCGTCACTTTGCATCTGGCTCAACATGGGACCTGGAGATTGGAACTGCTGGAGATTGGAACCAGCGTTCTTAGGCTTAGTAGGCAGGCGCCTTAACCACTAAGCCATCTCTCCAGCCCCCCAAAATTGTTTTAAACAACTGTTTTTGCCTAATCCTTGCCTTGCAACATTTTGTTTCTCATCATAGAAATTTACTACTATTGCTTTCCAGTTTGCTTCCTGTTTTCTGTTTTATTTGCATTTTATGTCTTTTGGTATATGAACTGTTTGTTTATGAACACATTGGAAGTGCCAGTGTGGGTTTTTGTTTCTCTAAAGATCCTTCTCAGGGGGATTTGGCTGCTTGTGTTCCAGGGAAGTTCAGTATCCTTATCTTTCCAGATGGACCAGAGAGAGTCACATTAAAATTCTCCTTTTGCCGGGCGTGGTGGCTCACGCCTTTAATCCCAGCACTCGGGAGGCAGAGGTAGGAGGATTGCCGTGAGTTCGAGGCCACCTTGAGACTACATAGTGAATTCCAGGTCAGCCTGAACTAGAGTGAGACCCTACCTCGAAAAACAAAAAAAAAAAAAACAAAACAAAACAAAAAAAAAAATTCTCCTTCTGCCTGACTCATGATTATGTCTACTATATTGATCCGGAGGGCAAGCAAATGTGTTTTAAGAGGTCATACTTCTAGTTTTGTTTGTAGGTAACAAAATTAATGGATATTGTTTTAAAATTGGGTTATCTTTAGTCTATATAGTGTTATTAACCTTTTAAGAAAGAGCACACATATACACACATTCTTTTTAAATATGGAAGCTGGGTAGAAAGAAATTATGCTACCATGAAACCTACATTCTTACTACAAAGTTAAGGAAATCTATTCCAAATTTTATTTAAAGAGACGAGTCTTAATTTGGTTCTCTGTAAAAATAAAGAAAAATAAGATCAAAATACTGCTCTATTTTAGAAGGTTTAAAAATGCTGACTGTTACGACAAACAATTCCGAAATGTAACAAGGCAGCCCCAGCCTCCATGTGTGCAGCCCTTGTTTTCTTAATCATGAGGATGGCTTGTGCTCTGGGGATTGAGATAAAGCCTACTCTTGCATGTTTTGTATAAGCTTCTATTTAAAGCTTCCTACTTATATACAATGAAGGTCCTTATAATACAACAATCTAAACTGTCTAAGCAATTAGGAAAAACTAAAGGTACATGACTCAAATGTCTAACACTAAAAGACTTTCCTTAGACTTTGATCACCACATCCTGGAATACTAGGGTTTGAACTTGATGTTTTCCTTCTTATATTACCTTCTTGCATCTATTTAAGAGAGAAATATTATGGGGTATTCAGTTCAATCCAGTTACAGCACAGATGAGGCCATAAGATGAGCTTTATTTTAATCCTCCTCCTTCCTCCTGGTCCTTTATATAAGTAGGGACGCAAAAGTTAATTGTCTGTGTTCACAAAAGAGATTAGGGCACAAAAGTTAAACATGAGGGTTGTTATAATTGTTGTAATTGATGACATAGTTTTGAATTGGGGGCCTAAGGAAAAAGCATCTATCAAGAGCGAGATTTTAATGACTGACTTAATTTTTTCAGGATTTAAGGTAGGCAAGAAGGCTAAGATGACAAAAGATTTAGGGAAAGAACAGCTACATATAGAATAAGAAAAGCAGCATGTCCTGTGTCACAGAAACTAAAGATCTGATTGACAGAGAGTGGTCAACAGTGGCAAGGCTCCTGAGAGGTCAGAAATACGGAAATGAAAATCTCAAATTAGATTTAGCGATGTGGAGATGATCCCAATATAGATAACTTGAGCAACTCACATTAAGTTCAATTTCACATGCCCACTTTTTCATATATTGACATTCCTAAACTGCATGTTCTATGCTGAACTCAGCCTTTCCTACTTTAGTTGGTCAACAGCATGAGTTTTCATTTGGAAGCTATACCAGCAACAGCTAAGCTCCAGTAGTGTTGCTCTTAGGGAGGAAGTGTCATGTAAATATAAATACATGTTGTTGTGCTTTTATTTTATAAAATTGAATTAAAAACAATGATAACATAGGTTTTACATGTGATATAATTGAGATAGAGCTCACGAAGCATGCTACCAAGAGCAAATCTTTGGTCTTAATTGGGTGTTTATTAAGTTTAGCTCTTTTCCTTTCAGTATATATTTAAAAAGCAAACATATAGTACTTATGAAAATTCTTCTATGGATATACATTAGAAAGTAAGGTGAAACCAGGCTGTAATATATTATAGCTCAACAAATGCTATGAAGGTTATATTATGAACTAGTTTCTGAAAAGTGCTTACTGTAAGTACCTGGTGTGAAGTAGACCTTGAAAATGTTTCCTCTTATATTTTCCTGAATATAACTTATTAGAAAATTATATCTACTTCTATACAGTATTTTGAATTTAGTAATAGATATCTTGGCAGTCTTTGAACAGATATTCCATATAAGCACTGTTTTAGGCACTGGGAGCTGATATCTAGTGCAGGGGAGGAAGGACCACCACAGACAAACCCCTACATCTCCTAAGCAGTGGAGATTTTGGGAGGCTTTGCTACTAGTTGCCCCAACAAATAGCATGGTTCAAGAGGGAGCCTCAGAGGAGCAAGTTGCTCTTGTATAGGACCTGAATTAAGTGAAGAGTTGAGCTACTTGGAGATGGGATGAGGTGGGGAGAGTTCCCAAGACCATACTAACAAGCAAACACAAAATGTCCCAAGGTAGAATAAGTATGCTTTTCTTATCAAGAACAGCAGAAAGTTCCAGGTTGGGTGGAGCTTCTTCAGATGTGGTAAAATGCTTGAAATTTAAGTGTAATGGTAAGCTATTGGAAGGTTTTAGACAGGACCAGGTTATCATCTGATTAAGACTTCTAAACTGTTGTAAACTGATCTGCTCTGAAGATAGTGCTATTTCATGGTACAAGTGTGTGTGTGTGTGTGTGTGTGTGTGTGTGTGTACGTACACATGCATGCATGCATGAAATGTGCATAACATGTACATGGAAATTTATGTCTCTTTCTCTAATTTATGTCTCTTTCCACAAGAGTGGAAGCCGGGAAACTAGTTAGGTTTGAATATGGTGGTAGCCTAAGGTTGACAGCATAAATATCAGAGCTTCTTGCTGCATTTTGCTGACCCAGGTAAAACATCCATTACTCTTTCTAGCTTCTCTTGCAGCTGTAGGTGGCCATGTGACTGACATGGGCTTTGGAATATGAGACAAGACACAAACATTGTTAGGTTTGCTTCTGCCCTCATCTCCATGTCTAGAACCAGTGCTGCCGTGTCTGAAACTGTAGCAACCATTCTGACTACGAGGATAAAACTAAAGGAATTTCTGTGGCACTGTCTGTGGCACACATGAGTCTGAGACTCATTGCCAACAGCTCCTGCATCCAGACTGTTTTCTGAGCAGAAACCTTTACAAGGCTGATTCTGTTCCACCCCCTTAACTATAGCCATAGCTGATTCTCCAAATTGGAAACTACTTAATGGAGTTTACGTGATAAAGCCAACTCCTTTCTCCTGCACAGCCACGTTTTGGTTGCATTTGTCTTTTTTTAATTTTCTTGTAGATTTTACTTGTTTTTTCTCTGCTTGTTTCCCTTCACTGCCTCCTCCAATTGCTCTGAACATAAACCCTGTGGTTCTCAGTGGGGATGGTAATACCTCTGGTAGACATTTCAGAAAAAAACTGTTGGGGATGTCTTTCTTTTCTTCCCAGTAGTTATGAATTACTAATGAGAAGGGTCAGAGGATTCTAGAAATCTTGTAAAGTAGTTAAAAATTGTATGATTGTATTTTATCCTATATGATGTTGTAATATCTATTTAATGTATATCCAGGTAAAAATACAATTACTTGAACCTAGAGTATACTTTTTAATTTAAAAATACAAGCTCTCTTTCATATTGTTTAAACACACAGCAATGTTTGTAGACATGCAAACCATTCCCAGGTAAATTGAGAGAAGATTGAACTTCATTTTGCTAGGACTTTTCTGGGGAATTGTTCACCGTTTCGAAAAATGCTGTCACCAACAGCAATGATTCTTGCGACATTTGTTTCCCCAGTACAGGATGCTTGTGTCAGCCTTCATTTTCAGTTGTCACATTCTCCTTGATTTTATGGTTGTATACAAAAAACTATTTAGCTCTTATTTCAAAATGTCAAAAATAAAGAATAGTGTTGACAACATCCAGTAAAATATTGCCTAACTTCTCTGAACCCAGACTTCTTCATTATATATATGGGTGTATGCATCGACTTTATTTGGTCTTTCTAGACCAGTTATAGTAGTTATGTCTAAGCATTTATGTACTAAAACTCATGTTGTTTTATTGCTTATTCCTATTCCAGTTAGAATTACTTATTTGTAATCTTTACAATGTCAGTGCTGATAACATAAACTAGCTATCAATTTAATTTTTGGATTGCAAAAGGGTTATTTATTTTTAAAGGGAGTGCTTATCATTTAGGATTCAGTAAGAAAAAGTTGTCAAACTTAAAGTGACAATTTACAAATTTCAGAGTTGGGGGATTTAGAGAACCATGAAGAATGGCGAACTATCAGATTCACCTGGAGGGAGGTCCAGACTAGTCTTGTGAAATTGTCAAAAGGGAAGGTGGGCGCTATGGCAGAGTGGTGTGGTCACTGTAACCTCAGTGGAGAGAGGCTTCCAGCTGGGGCCACTATAAGAAGCCAATCACTATCACACCCTGAGTAGCATAAAAGAGCCTAAAGAAGTAATCTCCCTCCCATCTTTCTCTTCGTTCCATACTGATACCTCACTAAATGAAAATGGGAAGAAGTGCTAAAAAGACAAACACGTGCTGGTTGGCCTTCATTAGCCTCTAATGGCACAGAGGAGGGTGAACATGGGTTGGGGAGGGAGGGAGAGATAAAGCGAAAGAAGAAGGGGTTGTGTAGGACATGGAGTATTGTGTGGTTTGGGGACATTGTTCCAAAGAATATCTGTATTCTGTTTTTGTTTTTGTTGTTTTTGTCTTTTTCTCGATAGCTCCTTTGTGTAACGACCTTCTGGCCGGCTCTAATCCAAACCAGTGTTTGGACAGAGACTGAGAATTATTATTTTCCATAATTTTCTTGACTTCGGTCAGCATTGTCTGATTGTCACATCCTGTTTGAACCCTTTAACATGGACTTTTGCAAGAAAGAAGATGTGATAAATTTTCTGATTTCTATGCCACTCTGAAATCTTTGTTTTTGTTTGGGAAACTGGTTGGGCATAGAATTCTGGGTTTCATTCTGCTTCTAAACTTTAGTTTTTTTGAGTCAGGTTCTCACTTTATCCCAGGTTGACCTGGAACTCTAAGCTCTGTAGTCTAGGCTGGCATTATATTTGTGGGGATTCTTCTATGTCAGCCTCCCAAGTGCTGGGATTAAAAGTGTGCACCACCACACCTGTCTTCCAACTTCGAAGGCAATTGCTTGATTGCTTCCTGCCCCTTAGTGTTGCTAATGACGAGTCTGAAGTCTCATTTTATTCATTTCTAGGTGACCTCTTCATTTCACAGTTGTTTAAAATATTTTGTCCTTGTCCTTAAGTATTCTAAAATGTTCAAATAATCCTTTTTACTTTCTAAAAAATATATTATACAACATACCTGCTAGCTTCAATCTGAAAACAAGAAGATTCCTTCAATTGTACAATATTCTCTTAATTAGGGAACTCAGGGGTGAGGAAGAAGAAAAAATAAACATGGGGTTCTACACAATGAGATACTTTCTTGAAGTTATACTTCTGCCTTTAGTCTACATACAAATCCTAGAATGTTCTACTTGGATAAATATTAAAGTCACACTCAAGATTGTCATTTTCCAATGTTTTCACATGTTCTTCAGCTTTCCTTTATGCAGAGAATCAAAAAACATTCAATAGTTGATACCTATATAATTAAACCTTTCCTATATATCATGTGTGTTCAGTTTTTAAAAATAAATTTATTTTAATTATTTATTTGAGAGAGGAAGAGGCAGGGAGAAAGAGAGAATGGGTGCACCAGGGCCTCCAGCCACTTCAAATGAACTTCAGATGCATGCGCCCCCTTGTGTATCTGGCTTACATGGGTCCTGGGGAATCAAACCAGGTTCCTTAGGTTTCACAGGCAAATGCCTTAACTGCTAAGCCATTTCCCCAGCCAGTGTGTTCATTTTTTTATGTGACAGCAGATTTGTCTTTGAATGCCCTGTGCAATAGTGAAACTGTTAACTAAAGCTCATGGACTCTAAAATGACCTTGATGTGATGAAATATGAACTCCTGTCCAGAAAAATGACTTTTGGAAGAATCTTGGTGTTCCCCCTGGTGGTATGCTTTTGCCTATATTCAGTTATTAGGTATTATATTCGTTAAGATAAGACTAAAAGTTGAAAGGGTCTCATCTAACTATTTTTAACATGACTCCCATGTTCAAAATTAATCATTTAAATAACTTTGAAAGTCTTTTGATATATGTTTCTTCAAGCTAATGTAAACTAATCAAAACCTAGTCAAATGGAAAATCTTAAGCAATTTTTAGGCTCCAAACAGTAAGGGAAGGGTAATGAGGAAAATCAGGAATCTATTATTAAGAAAAAAATTCAACAACTTCTGAAGTCCCAAAGTCAGAGAATCCTAAGTTCCATAAAAAACTTTGCAGCAAAAGTTGCCCAGTTCCCTTTACATGCCTAGCCCTCCTGCCCTGTGACTATATCAGTATGTAGTGGCACCTGTAGGTAGGGCCATCTGTATTTCTTCCCCCTGGGAGCCACGTACGTTACAATAAGAACATTTTAACTTTTTATGAAGCAGCTTAATTTATTCTCATTAAAGATGCTCTCTTTAGCATATCTACTTATATAATACATTTTTACTTAGTTTTTTCCTTAGTAGAGAACTCACTAGATCATCAATATCTTCATTCATTTCAGAATTACATATTGCTGTCCAGAGATCTAACAGCAGAATATTATGAATATTGTCATGAAAATATATAGTTTTAAATGTCAGCCATACATAATGTGCCTGAAATATTAATACCTATCAGTCTCTGAGATGTCGTTCTTCAGAGAATGAAGGTTACAAAGCAAGTGACACAAGCACAGATGGCTTCTAAAAGAACTGAATAAGATTAAATGACACTTTCATGTTTTGAGAGTTTAAGCTCCTCTTATTTCTATTTCTGCCTTTGCTCAGAGACCACAAACAATCATCTGTCAGGTCATGCTGCTTGTTCACAGTGCTGTTTGAATTTGAACTTGTATTTCTGTGTTTCTAAATCTTGGGGTCTTTGCCCTAAGGTTTTCTCAAGGTATCTTGTTTTTCTTAAAAGAAAGAACTGCTTTCTGTGTAACATTTATTTAAAATTGGCTTGTTAAATTACATGAATTTTAAGACCATGAGGGTATTCTACAGGACAAAACATGTGCTTCCAAAGTGTACTGTATACATTTAAAAATAAATGTAAGGTGGAAAATAGTTTCATCAGCTTCAACAGTGGGTTTATAAAAGGATATATTAAGGAATATTTGCAAAACTGCTAGAGTAGGAAATCTTAAAATGGCAGGATCTCATAATTGGAATTGTGAGCTCTTATAAATTGTAATGGAATGTGTCTAAACAGAGACTGTTGACCTTGGCTGTAAGTACCTTCCCCAGGACCTCTGGAATGATGTCCTCCCTCATTTCCCCACATTTATCTGGTAAGATAAAGCAACTAAGTCAGCTTGAAGGTCTCTTTTACTTTTCATTTTTTAAATTTTTTTGTTTGTTTCTTTATTCTCATATGTATCCAAAAGTGCCTGCTGTAGTTACCTTTGTGTTGCTGGAGCAAAGCACCCAACCAGAAAATGCTGATGGGAAGCAATTTGTTTATTTTGGCTTACAGTCTCAAGGGGAAGCTCCATGGTGGCAGGGAAAGGATGGTGGAACAGAGGCTGGACATCACCTTTTTGCCAACTTCAGATGGATTATAGCAGGAGGACAGTGAGCCAGATTCTAGCAAGGGGGAGCTGGCTATAACATGCCTAGGCCTGCCCACAGTAACACATCTCCTCCAGCAAGGCTCCTTCCCAAGTTGCCATCATCTGGGAACCAAGCATTCAAAACACATATTTTTGTGAATATAGAAAGTGAAAAGTAGAACAAATAGAGGGAAGATCACTTATAACCTACACAGTGATGTGAGTGCTGAGTAATTCATTTTTGTCACTGCCATTGCTCTACCTTTCTCCCCATTCCATTGATCGTGCCGTGAAGACAATTTTATATCTTCTTCTTTCTCTACCACTGAATATTTTTCTACTTGAAGAACTCTTCCTAATATTTTTAATGGTTCTATATTCTTCTTCACAGGTATATATCATTACCATTTTAATTGTGATGACTATATGCATAAATTTTATGGGGAACAGAGTCGACATTTTTTAGACTGGGAACAACAAGTTATTTTGTATGCATTTTGAGACTGTTGAATTATTCTCAACAGGGGTGCTGATATAAATGATCCTGTAAGTAGTCTGTGACATACTCATCTCCCTCAGCCTTATGGATCTCAGGTATTTTATTGAAGATATCTGAAAAGTTAGCTTTAAAAACTTTTTTTTTTTTTTTGGCTGGAGAGATGGCTTAGTGGTTAAGGTGCCTGCCTCCTAAGCCTAAGAACCCGGTTCCAATCTCCAGGTCCCATGTTTAGCCAGATGCAAAGTGACACAAGGGCGCAATGCCGCACTTGCCCACAAGGGGGCACACACATCTGGATTTTGTTCACAGCAGCTGAGAGACTGCAGGCGTGCCCATTCTCTGTCTCTCTCTCTCCTCTCCCTCTGTCTGTCTATCTCTGTGTCTCTCTCTAAAAATAAAAAATAAATTTTTTTTTGTTTTTTTTTTTTTTTTTTTTTCACAGCAAGGTCTCACTGTAGCCCAGGCTGACCTAGAGCTTACTCTGTAGCCCAGGCTAGCCTTGAACTCCAGGTGATGTTCCTACCTTAGCCTTCCAAGTCTGGGACTAAAAGGCATTTTTTAAATTTATTAAGCAAAATTTTATGTTAATAATTTACCATGTTCCATAAAGACTATAAAGTATTGAGCCCAGCATCTAGTTATATATTCCAGGTTGCCCTTGAACTCCTGTATCTACCTCTCTAGTTCTGGGATCACAGGCCTGAACCACCATGTGTGGCCTTCAATTTGTTTTATGCTAACTGCAGGGCAAATGGTCACTCTTCATGTACTTTTAGCCATTGGTGGGTCCTGTTACTCTGAAAGTTTTTATGAGGCAGGCTGGGAGCTGAGACCTTAGGTCTGAGTACTTAGAAGCCTTCAGGAAGAGATTCATAGGCCCAGGAAGATTAGTACATTAGTTGCAAGAGAGGGTTTTCTGGCAGTTAAATAGTATAGGGAATAGGAACATGAATGAGGTGCTGAAGGGTGAATATAGACATGATGGGAAGAGGAGGACTATAAGAAGAAGCAAATGGAAGTTTAAAGAGCCAGATTCAGAGATTATATTCAGGATCTTGCTGGAGCCACTATGGGGCAAATCTATCATCACCAAGAGATGAAATAGAGGAGATAAGAATTTGGAGATACTGCAGTTAAGGTTATATTAACTCTAAACCATAAACACATGTGTAGCAGTCGTTTAAATCCCTGACCTTTCTTTTTAAGCTCATACGGATAGGGACCTTGGTTCAGTAATATCTTGCAATTTTATCCATAGCATGAAGTTTTTGTCTTCTTGGCTGCAGCTCCCTGTAGACACAGTGTCTGTGTTCCAGGCAGAAGGATCAGGGCAGAAGCTATGGACTACACTAGAGACCTCATCACCTTTGACCCCTTTACAGCAAACCTCAGCTACAAGTACGGTTGGGACACAGGTCTTGTTTTCACCAGTTTCTTTATTGGAGGTAGAGAAAAAAGGATTTAGAATGGCAGCTAAACTATCAATAGTAAGGAACAAGGAAGTTTAATTTTTGCTGTTTCTGTAGGAGATTTTTATAAAATTAAAAAATGTTTCCAAGAACCCAGAAGAAATAATTGGAGTTTGAAAGATAGGCATAGATGCATGTACATTTGTTTCATATTTGGCCTTATATCTATGGGACTGTAAAATGGCAAGTTCTAGGGCTTCTTCTCATTTCTATAGCTTCTCTTGTTCCATAAATTGTGTATATTAAGACATATGTAACTTTCTGCTATCAGGACCACATCATACACAAAGTCAGACTCCCCATGGCATCCAATCATTCTGGTCTAATTTAATCCCACCCCTTTTCAAATGAATTGTTTTTAGAATTCTCTTGGGTTCCCTTGTAGAGTGAATGAAGAGTCTTTTTTTCCATTTTAGAAACTGAATTCTAGTCTACTATATAGAGGTATGGCAATAGCCAGATTCCTCAATCTCTGTCTGTTGACATCTTTCCATATATGAGGGGCTGAATTGCTCTCAAAGCAAAATTACTACAGAGTCACTCTCTCACTGTAAGCTGTTGATCCTTTCCCATTCTCTCTTTTCATGTTATAGACATGGAATTTAGGCAGAACACTGCAGAAGGGCACTGAAAAGTTACTCCTACTAATAACAGAGAAGTGATCCCTTCCAGAAGTTAGCAACCTCCTTCTCTAGGGTCTTATTTTCTCTCCCATTGGAGTTCTTCTGCCTTCCCCACAGCAGATGGGGATCAGTCATACCACTGCACACTGCTTCCTACCCAGGCAGAAAAGCTTTTAAGTAATTTGAAGTCTTTATAGGTTATACCTCTATGGGCTATATTTTCCTGTTCAACAACTCAATAAACATCTAATTCTTAGGGTTGTACACAACTATAATGATATCCCTTTTATACTGTGAGTTCCAAGGACACGATTTCTCTTTGAATTAAACTGGGTGGTGTAGTGCTAAGGCAATGTTTTCATGTTGGTGAGAGTACCTGTTCCCTGGGGTCATGTCAGCATTCCATCTATACCAAATACTCAACACAACTTAATACCATCCTAAGTGTTTTTCTGTAGATCCTTTTGCTCTCTTCTCATACTTTATGTTAAATTGTCTGTCATTGTTTATGCACACTTATCTGCAATAATAATGAAGCTATCCTCAAGGATGCACACACTCTTGTCCTTGCATATGTGTGGCACATTCTGTTCTGGTCCAGCTAAGCAGCACAGTGCCGGGTGTGCCACTGCTGATGTTCTGTAACAAATTGCTTGATTTTTATCTTGATGCCTCAGTGCCTCAAGCTTCTACTACATTTTTGTTCCATGCAGTTACTCTCTTCTTACTTTTTTATATTTATATGTTATGATTAGGGACCTTTGGAAAGTTCTGGTTTTCTAGGATATTGCCCTAGGAATGTTGATGGCATAGAGCTTCTTGGCAGTGACTAGTTGCAGTAGACTCCTTGAAGGAAAGATGAGGTTAGAGTTTCTTTTTTTCTACCACTGACCCCAGATAGCACAAAGAGTTTCTGGGGCCTTGCCTTGACCTCCAGATGATGAAATGCTTACAGGGCACTGGAACCAAGTCACATTGAGCATGATCTTCCAACCTCTTACCATGCTCCCCCTTTCCCACATCTCTCTCTCTCTCTCTCTTCCTGCATTCTGTCTTTTCTCACATTCCTTCTACCCCAGCATAATTTCCCCGGAAAGAACTTCTGAATATAGCAGACCACATACAAGTATACATATCCATCTTTACCACCTTAGAGCACAGAGAAGTATACATACCTTTATCACAGCAATCAGATCCCATAGAGGTACACATGTGTACCTTAGCCACCTTAGTCAGATCCTATAGACACATACATGTGCACTTTTACCACCTTGGTCAGATCACAGAGAAGTCTACATGTGTACCCTTACCACCTTAGTCAGATCACAGAGAAGTCTACGTGCACACATTTACCACTTTAACTGAGCACAGTTATGTGCCTGTGTTCAATCTTTTGATGTAGAGGTATATTAGATGAGTTAGGAATACAGTCACCACAAAGTAGATCTATAGAGAAGATTTAATATGAGATTAATGACAAAGATACCAAGAAAACATAAAGGGCAAGTAGGGATCTGCAATGCAGAGGTTACAAACTGGGAAGTTTCTACAAACTCAGGGGTTGAAGGGACCAAAGGGAGGTGTTGGTGAGTGGGCTGTCATGAGAGCCAAGCCATAACAGAGAAACACCCTGTGGGAATAGCAGCCAGGATCCAGGATGCCCAGTCATAATGGGAACCATGGAGAGAGCACATGGAGCAGGGATAATTCAGACCCAGGTATAGCTCCTTTTAGAAATGCCACATGAAGCAGAGGAGGGGAGGGAGAAATGCTTTGAGCTTTCCTGCCTGTCTAGTCTTCTGCTAGTTTTCATCAGCCTGTTGAAATCAGAAGCTATCTGTAAAGGAAGCTTGGGACCTGGCATTTGCAGAGTTTAGTCATATGCAGAAGGGCTAGAGAATAGATGGGGGAACACATGAGTGAAGACCTTGCACAAAGGTCAAGGGTTTTTTAAGTATGTTTCAAAGGATTATAGTCATACATAATTTTCCTAGTGTAAGATAAGTGACACTTCTATCATTTCCACTTTAGATTCTTCATGATAGGAATCTTTAGTGGAGCTTATAAATCAGTACACAATGTAGAGTTCTGCAGTAGCTCCTCAGTTTGTTTTGCTGCTTCCTTACCTCCTGGACTCTTGTTTGTTCTCTACAGCAGTCAGTGATTCTTTTGTATTAAACGTCAGATTACTTCTGTGTTCAGAGACCCCCATAGATTCTGCTGTAGTCTTATGAAAGTGAGAGTCCATATTGGCCCATCAGGTCCTATAGGATCTGACCCCTTTATCTCTTCAGCCTCATCTCCTGCCCCCTTTCTCTGTGCTCCACAGCTTAATTCATCTTGCTGTTTGTGGATCACGCTTCTTTGTTCTTACTGTTCTCTGTTCCTTGAATGTATTTTATGCAGGTTTCTTTTCCTCTTGTTTGCTTTCTTTTGTATTTAATCCAGCAGCTCAATGAAACTCTCCTCCTCAATCTGTTTAAGATTTTTTTTTTTCCCGAGGTAGGGTCTCGCTCTAGCCCAGGCTGACCTGGAATTCACTATGTCGTCTCAGGGTGGCCTTGAACTCATGGCGATCCTCCTACCACTGCCTCCCGAGTGCTGGGATTAAAGGCGTGCGCCACCACACCTGGAAATTTTTTTTTTTTTTTTTTTTTTTTGGTTTTTCAAGGTAGGGTCTCACTCTGGTCCAGGCTGACCTGGAATTAACTATGTAGTTTCAGGGTGGCCTCGAACTCTCGGTGATCCTCCTACCTCTGCCTCCCGAGTGCTGGGATTAAAGGCGTGCGCCACCACGCCTGGCTCCTGTTTAAGATTTTGCCCCCTTCTACCTCACCACAGTCTTTCTAATTTTCATAAATTTCCCCTATTTTATAGTGATGAAATCAGTTATCATTGAAAAGTGATATATTTGGGTGACGAGTTGACAAGTAGTAGACTTCTTTCTGATTAATCTTTATTGTCAACTTGACTGTATTTAGGACGTGCTGAGAAATACAGCTTTGGGTATATCTTTGACGGTGGTAAGAGAGAAGGGAAGACCACCATGGGCTAGGGTCCCAGACTGAATAAAATGGAAAAAAGAGCCATCTAAGTGCTGTAAGTTCACCTTTCCATGGGTTTGGCGCTCTGAGATATGAACAAGTTATTGCCACAACTGTTAGGCCACTTGCCTCTGAGGCCAAGTGTTTTATGTGGTCTTAGCTGGTGACTGGGCACCAGAAGGGAAAGTAAGGCAGCTTAATTCCTGGGAGTCATGAAATTCCTCCATTGGGCGGTTTTAGCTGGAGGATTCTTTGTTGGCCTGGATGAACCTCTCTTGGGATTGAGCTTTCCCCCAACCCCGCTTTCTTCCCGTTGTTTTCAGACCATCAGCTGCCTATTCTGAGGATACTTCTTACCTTCTCTTGCTCCTTTCTCCATTGTATCTTTTGCATGTCTTATGTATATTTCCTGGAAACCCAAACTAATGCACATGATTTTGGCATAATTACATCAGTAAGTAAAATGGGCATGAATGAGTTGAGAAACAAAGGTAGCTATCTCTTTGGAGGCATATACCTCAAGCAGCCCATGTTAGAGTAGAAGTGCTAGTCTAGCCTGTGGGGAGAGAGCTCATAAGCTGCTACAAGTTGGGCAAAGTAGGAAAGCTGCCAGAGTGAACAGAGAACAACCCTAAACTTGGGACTGTCATCACTGGATATTACTCATTCAGTATCTACAGAGAAATGTTGGCTTTTTGAATCAAAAGCTCCTTGGAGGGAAAGACTCAATTAAGGGCTTAATTTTTATCAGCCATGTCATCTACTTACTTTAGAACAAATATGATCATGTAATAAAAATGTGTTAAATTAACATTTCCTTCAATGGCATACTCTATTTTCACTTCATGTGGGAAGTTGTGAAGTGCAGGTAGGTGATAAAGACATTGTTGTTACTGGGACAGGTGTCATGGCCTCAGTGTCTCTAGAAGTCATAAATTCTACATCTTGCCTTGTCATGGGAACGTTTTCAGAAGTGATATAACAATGGCACTTCTGATGCCCTGAGTACAGGAAGCCAAACTCAGAATTCTCCCATGCCGGGAGTATCTTTTATGAGGCTTGGCAAAGTGTAAATAAAACTTTTAAAAATTTATTTATTTTTTGTTTCATTTAATCTGGTTAGTCAAAATTCATGGTTTCCCAATGATATTTTAATAATATTTTATAGAATGTTCCAACATTACTTGTAAACAAAACTGTAAAATATGATAAACCCAAATAAATCAGATTTGTGCTTATGAAAAACAGTAGACAATGAACAAATTAATCATAGATAGAAGTACAGATTTCTGAGTTGTCTTTCAATGGATTAGTCAAGAGTCAGGGCCTCAATTTCTCTATTAGCTTCCAATAAGTCTATAAATGTTGGAAAGGTTGAAAGGCTTCATAATTACTTGCTAAGCTGGCTGGGACTTCAGAAAGCAGAGTTGTTGCTCCAGCATCAGAACCCCGAGGAGACATGAAAAACTGGCTGAGGCATTTCCTTTTCCTTTGTGAAGTCTTCAAAAAGATAACACTGTGTCTAAATCTCTTAAGTTTCCTTTTCCTATCATCCTTATCTCCAGGGTTTTTTTTTTTTTAAGTTTCTTGTTGCTTTGGTGTTTGGACTCTTGGAAGAAAGCTCAGATGGATCACAGCGTTTTGCATACAGATACAAAATGTTAATATAATCTGCTAAGTTGTCAATATTTATCTAAACTTTCAGTGGCTCAGAATGGGAGAAGGAAATGTAGTGGGGGAAAAACAATATGAATCTTTGAGCCTCTGGCCTCTGCTTGTCCAGTGGTGACCATGGGCATGGCATCTCTTAGGAATGGTATGTCTTCCAGGAACACAGCCTAAGTGGGTACTTGGTCACATCATGCTGGTAACTTGAAATGTCAGGGATATTTATAAAAACTACAGGGCCTCAACTCTAAGCAAAATATTTATACTAGTGAGATCAGCATAGAAGGATGTATCCTCACAAACTATCATGTAGTTGTTCAAGAGAGCATTACTTTTCTTCTGTTTTTACCCATGATAACATTCTTTGAATTGGTTTTTCTAGATTGCCTTGGATCATATGCAATAGTAAGAATAGGGATACTTGCCGGGCGTGGTGGCGCATGCCTTTTATCCTAGCACTCGGGAGGCAGAGGTAGGAGGATCGCCATAGTTCGAGGCCACCCTGAGACTACATAGTTAATTCCAGGTCAGCCTGAGCTAGAGTGAGACCCTACCTCAAAAAAAAAAAAAAAAAAAAAAAAAAAAAAAGAATAGGGATACTTTTTTTTTTTTTTTAAATTTTGGTTTTACGAGGTAGGTTCTCACTCTGGTCCAGGCTGTAGGGATACTTTTATCACTCTTACCACTGCTACCCTTGTGACACACCCATTTTTTTTCTTGCTTCCTTTCCTTGCTTCAAAATAAAGTTTGATTAGAGGAAAGTACAGTCTAAGTAAGTAATACTTTAGAGTGATACCTGATAAAGCTATCTGAATTTCTTTACTAGCAACATGAGCTGAAACAAACTTAAAAGATATTTTCCTATGTGTGAAATGGGTATAAGAGTCATATCTTTTTTTCTAGATCTGCTGTCACTGAGTAAATTAAAAAACAATTTTGAGGTAAGTAGTTGTAACATTGGCTTCATATGTTTTGGTCATTTTTCCTCAGCAAATCAGTGTTGTGATGGAAGAACAATAATTCCAGGAAACTGGAAAGAGCTACAGGACTGTACAGGTTCAAGAAAATAAAGAACCACCCTGCCCCTGCCTGGAGTTGAGAGGACTTTACCATAGAAGGCTTCTGATCAGAGGTGGCTATTGAATGAAATTAGATTAGAAGTGCTTGCCATGAGGAATGATGGAGAAGAGACTGAATTCCTGCCATTGGAGCCATGGTTTTTGAGCTGTAAAGGGCAGGGATGTCAGCTGAGGAGTCCTTTACAGAGCACATTTCAGGGCCTGCTGCCAGGTCTGCTGGGTTGGCAGGTGTGATAGGAAGCTCAGGAATCTTCACTTCGTAAGTACTAGAGTTTTAGAAACTAGTATGAGAAACTTTTGGAGACGTTTGCAGAGCTCGGCATACTGCCATAAGGAGGGCTGCCACTATGAGTTGGAAGAAAGTTTTGTGTCTTTGCTTAACAGTCAGCTTTAGTATTTCTGTGTTTTCCTTTGTGAAAGCTTGTTTTGACTTAAATCTCTTCCCTCTAGCTTGCTCTTATGGAGATGTAAATGAGGGGCTGGAGATGGCTTAGTGGTTATGGCACTTGCCTGCAACACCTGAGACCGAGGTTCGATTCCCTTGTATCCACATAAGCCAGATAGACAAAGTGGTGCTTTTGTCTGGAGTTCCTTTGCAGTGACTGGAGGCCCTGACACTCTCTCTCAAATAAGTATATATAATATTTTTTTAAAAGTGATTTGTCTCTCTTGTTTAAAATCATTGGCTTCTGTATTTGCAGAGATACCAATGTAGTCTTCAATTTCATAACTTGTATCAGAATTCCTCTACAGGATTCCATTCTGAATCTGAATTTAATGTAGTTCACTTTACATTCTGAGATGGCATTTTAAACAAGTCATTCTTAGCTTTTATATTTCCTTACATTAGCTGCACGGGTATCTAAGTAAACTCCACCCAAGTTTACATTGGAGATTTATAGAGCATCCACATGAAGATTCTCAGCATTTTAAAGTATTTACAATTATTTTCTTGGTATTTCTGAGATTTATGCTTTTTGCTTTAGGCTGCAATTTAGTATACAGTATTTCCCACCTATGAAGCAATTTTTCTTGCATAAGGTTGGTAAGTCAGTTTTATGTCTTTTTATTTCTTGGAGTAGAGATGAATAAACCTGCTCACTAGATTTGATAGTACCTTTATCACTTAATATTTGAACATCTTCAGCACTTTACTTTTAATATGGCTAAATGGAATATGTAAGATGAACACTTTCATTTTAGTACCATGTATTATAATAAATGTTTCAAAAATTTAAATGTGGGAATTCTTAACAGATAAAGAACTAGAACACACCATATTTCCATACTTTCGAGTTTTTAGAGTGGCTCCAGTTTTCTCGATTTAAAATATTGTGCTGAATGAAGGAAAATGTGATGTTAATCACAGTGGTAGTATGTTCTTTTTCCCTTCAAACTTTTATTGATGCCTTTATTTATTTATTTATTTATTTATTTATTTATTTATTTATTTATTTTATATTTTAGAAAATCTTTTTCCTTAGATATAACAGAATCTCAGGCCATAACTTTTCCTCATAGTAACATGGACTATATACCAAGTTCTTGTGTTATGTGTAATTCTATAAAGTCTTAGTTTAGCAATTAATATCCAATCCTGTAGCATAGTCAAAATCCCAAACTCCATTTGAAGTTGAAGATTGTCCCCTCTGCTGGTGAGCCTACTCCAGTTTAAATCTAGCAGTGAGAGGGCTGGTTTTGTGGGAGGGCTGGTGTGTTGGCTGAGTCTCAGCCCATTAAGAAGTTTGTCTGACTCCCAGCAGAACAGTGATAAGAGTTCAGGAGGAGTAATGCTGACCATTAGCTTGTCTCTGACTCACAGCTGGGCTGTGGTGAGTGTGGACAAGACATAGTGGTTGTAATAGAAATGGAGGAGAAGTAGTGCAGGTCAGTAAACCCTGAATGTGTGGTGTTGGCATCTTCTGGGATCGGCAAGATTTTAAAGTTAACAGCCTGGTGGATGTTTTCGGATGCCAACTTCATCTCTCCTTGGAGCTTTCAGCTTGGGCTCTGGGTAGGTGGTAATGGTTCTTTTTTTCTGGTTGGTGTGCCATCATGTCTTTACAATATAATGATGAAAGTACCAGGCAGGAAGCTGCCATATGTGAGGTTACATAAGACAAAATGCATCCCATGATAGTTCCTTCCTACAAAACCCATTCATTATTAGCACATGCATACTGAATAAACCTAATGGGGATCGGCAATATATGTGTGTTCAGTGTCCAGGGTGGTCCCCCTCTGGGCTCTCCTACTACATATGAATCTGTCCATCTTAAAGGATCTCAGACATGGACCTCACTGCACTGCCTTGTGCTGCCCCCTAGGTCCAAGGGAGCTATCAGTCTCTTTGATGTTTCTCTTAAAGCACCTCTCACTTACATGGGGAAGAGAAAGGTGGTAGCAGTGGAGAGAGGTCATTGTCTCAACAACTCTCTGCAATGAAATTTGTTCATGGCTCTTCAGCCTGACCCATCTTATACCCTCATGTGATATGTATTTCCCCTCACATAAAAAAAAATTATATTGCAAGCAGGACGTGGTGGCGCATGCCTTTAATCCCAGCACTTGGAAGGCAGAGGTAGGAGGATCGCCATGAATTCAAGGCCACCCTGAGACTACATAGTGAATTTCAGGTCAGCCAGAGCTAGAGTGAGACCCTACCTCAAAGAAAAAAATATTGCTACCTCTTTTAATGTGTACAGCTTACTTAAAGAAGAAGTGCTGGGGAGCTGGAGAGATGGCTTAGCGGTTAAGGGTTTGCCTGCAAAGCCAAAGGATCTCGGTTCGACTCTCCAGGACCCATGTAAGCCAGATGCACAAAGGGGCACATGCATCTGGAGTTCTTTGCAGTGGCTAGAGGCCCTGGTGCACCCATTCTCTCTCTCTTCTCTCTCTCTCTCTCTCTCTCAAATAAATAAATAATAAAATATATTAGAAAATAAAAAAAAAGATGTGCTGGTTGTCTAGTTTTCTGTTCCCTTCTTTTCACCCTGTCCACTGAAACTGTTTCATAAGGTTTGAATAGCTCCTGTTTCTCTAGGCCAGAGCCCTAGCTGAGGCTGTGCTCAGTTGTCTTTATCTGTGCCACTCCTACTGAACTCCTTTGTGAAAAATGCAACCTCTGCAATGCTGCTTTGTGACTCAACTTGTTTGGTCTTTTGATGCCTAGACTTTGTTCCAGTATCATTTTGCATTGGAGTAGAACTAGCGAAAACAAAGTTATTCACTAGTAATTGAGGCATAGTGAGTGTCAGCTCTAAGGAAATGATTTGGGTTTGTATCCTATGCCTTGATGGCATAGTGAGCACCAGAGTAACTTGGGTTGGTTTGATTCTAGTAGGCTTCCAGTGGGAGGATGTGGAGGAGCAAAATAGGGAATCCACTGATTCCCATGCTCTCTCTGGTAGCCCACCAGTTCCCCAATCCACTCAAGCAGCAGTCCTAGCTAGAAGTCCCTCCTGCACTAACTGCAGGCCAAGTGGATCCAAGCTAGCAGGCTAGGACCTCTGCCCCAGGCTTTCCTGCCATTGCACAGAGCTCCACAGGCATGATCATGATCCCACTCATGGGTCACGCCCTAGCCTTTCTGAGCCCCACATGCATGATCCCCTTCCCATTCACTGCTGCCTCCTCCCACCCCCGAAAAGAGACCCAGGCCAGTCAGCCTGTGTCCCCTCCCCAGCCTTTCTCAACTCCGGGGGCAATCACATTCACACTTACTGCCACCCCCTCACCCCAGGCCAACAATCTAGATTCCCACACCCTAGGCTTTCTGAACCATTGTGATGGGCAGACAATAGTGAAAAAGGAATGAAAAATCAGATGCAAATAAATCCAGCCAGATTGCCCAGTCCCAAAATGGATGTCTCTTAATCAAAACATAGAAGAGACAATAGGATCAGTACCCCAAAATGAAGAGACAAGCTATGCAACCCTGGCCAAGCAAATAGCAGAAGTTGCAGAAACTCAACAAAAAGCCAATAATTGTATGAATGGTGTCTTTGCTAGATTAGACCTAATAGAAAAGAATCAGGAAGGGTTCCAAAGACAGTTAAATGAACTGAAGGAGACAAAAAACAAACAAACAAACAAACAAACAAACAAACAAAAAAACCCTCAATATCCAAGTATATCCTCAGGAAAAGAAGCAACTCTAAAAGTATCACCATATCTGATCTAAAGCTATACTACAAAGCCATAGTAATAAAATAACATGGTACTAGTATAAAAATAAGATTATAGACCAATGGAACAGAATCAAGGACCCAGACTTTGGGTCAAGTAACTACAGCTCCTTGACATTTAACAAAAGCTTTAACAATGTAGACTGGAAAAAAGACAGCATCTTCAACAAATGGTGCTGGACAAAGTGGATAGCCATATGCAAGAAAATGAAACTCCATCTACACATTTTCACTATGCACATAACTCAAGTCCAAATGGATCAAAGACCTCAATATAAGACCAGATACTCTGCTAGTACTTGAAGAAAAATTTGGAGGAACTTTCCATGATATAGGAGTGGGAAAGGACTTCCTGAACAAAACCCCAGTAGCTCAGGAAATTAAACAATCACTCAACCATTGGTATCTCAGGAAGCTGAAAAGCTTTTTCATTGACAAACATAGAATAAGCAAAGCCAATAGATTACCCACAGAATGGGAGGACAATTTTGCCGAATACACATTGGTCAGAGGCCTAATTTCTAGAATCTACAAAGAACTCAAAAACCTAAACAATAAAAAGTCAAACAACCCACTCACAAAATGAGGCAGAGATCTGTACAGGGAGTTCTCAAAGGAAGAAATACAAATGGCAAACACACACTTAAGAAAATGTTCAACATCCCTAATGATCAGGGAGATGCAAATTAAAACAATTATGAGATTCCATCTTGCCCCAGTAAGGATAGCAAATATTAAAAGACCTAATGACAACAAATGCTGGTGAGGTTGTAGAGAAATAGGAACCCTCATTCACTGTTGGTGGGGATGTAAGCTGGTACAACCACTATAGAAAGCAATATGGAGACTCCTAAAAAGGATGACTATAGAGGTATCAACAGACCCAGTTATCCCCTTACTGGGCATTTACCCTAAAAGTGCCAAGTCTCAGTTCAGAGATATTTGCTCAACTATGTTTATAGCTGCTCGATTCATAATAGCTAAGAGCTGGAATCAACCAGGGTATATAACTAAGATGTGATATATCTACACAATGGAATTCTACACAGCAGTAAGGAAAAATGACACACTGCAATTTGAAGAAAAATGGTCAAACTTCAAACAAATCATTCTTAGCAAACTCACCCAATCACAGAAAGATAAGCATTGCATGGTCTCACTCATTTGTGACTCCTAACCTGAATTTGCCCGAGATGCTGACATTCCTGATAAACATCTTGAGATCTGGACAATAGGGATAGTAGGCTTGGAGGGGAGGGTAAGAGTGAGGGTGGGGACAAAAAGCTGGACCCAAATGGAAATGGTACCATAAAATCCTATATCCTGAAAGACATACTGAAAGGTTGAACCTTCATCAAATGCTTAGAACACCTGAGTCACAGGGGCCTGGAGAAGGTATCTTCTCCTGTTTCTCCCTCTCTCGCTCCCTTCTTTCTCTCTCTTTCTCTTTCATATTACCTGTATGTATATATATTTTTTCCTTCTTTTCCCTTGACCCTGACCTGTAACTCCCAGTACCAGCATGTGGTTAACATCCACAATGAGCTGTTGATCAGTGAGACCTACAAGGTTTCCTGAAAGAAGACAGATTTATGCCAGAATACTTGATTATCCACCAAAGGTTAATGGTAAGACCCTACTGCCGAAGACAACATATGCTATTGGGACGGAACATGGAGTGACCTTGTTGGAATCTAGAAGAGATTCAGTCCTCTGTTAGCTTATCTAGTGCCAGAGGTGTTACATGAGTGACTGGGGCAAAATGACCAGCATCTGTCTAAGCAACTCATGGTCTAAGCTACTCAGCAGCAAACAACCTGATGTGATGCTCACACAAGTGCAATAGTGGCACACAGACATGGTGGGTTACCAACTGCTCTTGATTTCGCTAATGGATCCACTCAGTGGAACAGAACCCATACCTGGAATGGGGAAACAAGTCAGAACCATATCCAAAAACCCACCAATAGTGGGATACAAGAGGGCCCACACCTATTAAATTCTCTCTAAAATAATAATGGTTATCCAGGTATGTTGTACTGACCTCACTCTCTGTTGGAGAATTTGCTACTCTTTTTCAGATGGACGCAGAACTTGAGGAGAGCATCAGCCCATTGTACCTCACCAGGGCACCAGCTGAAGCCATAGAATATAGAGGAAATGAGCAAGAGTGCTGCTTTCTCAGTGCACCTGTTATCAGCACAAAGGCGAAGGAGATAGACACAAAGAACACTCAACTCCTATCAAACCAGATATCCAGAGACTCCCAAGACCTCGGCACTGAAATAGACCTAAAATGAACCCAATATGGCTCAAGAGAAATTCGTGGAAGAGGGGGCGGAACAATTATTAAATCCATAAGTTGGGTCATTATGCACAGAGACATGGCCTCTCCTCCATAACTGATGGCTACCCCCACACTCTCCTTGGGGGAAGATAGGGAGAAGGCTAATGATGGCTGTATACCCTGTATACATAATTAATAAAAAAAGAGAAAGAATGTATGTCATATCTATACCAGAGTGTTGATTTTCATGGGAGTGATTAAACACACCAAGGAAAATGTAACATTTGAATTAAGTCTTGAGTAAGAAATGTGTTGTTGGGCAGTTCAGGCCTTTAATCCCAGCACTTGGGAGAGGTAGGAGGATTGCTGAAAATTCAAGGATACCCTGAATTCCAGGTCAGCCTGAACTAGAGTGAGACCCTGCCTTGAAACCCCCACCACCAAATTTTTTTTTTTTTTTTTGCTGGAGAGATGGCTTAGCAATTAAGGCATTTGTCTGCAAAGCCAAAGGATCCTGGTTCAACTCTCCAGGACCCACGTAAGCCAGATGCACAAGGTGGCGCATGCATCTGGAGTTTCTTTGCTGTGGCTGGAGACCCTATGGCACCCATTCTCTCTCTCTCTCCCTCTCTGCCTCTTTCTCTCAAATAAATAAAATGCTTAAAAAAAAAAAAAAAAAAAAAAAATGTGTTAACAAAGGCAGTTCAAAGGGAGTGAAATACTGAACAGAGCCAAGGCATTGGGTATAGGAGAGTGACAAGTAAGTGGAGGGACTGTGTTACATCGTGTGATTTGAAGTGCAGTGTTTATTGTTGGGGAGAAGGAAGTAAATTAAAATTGCAAAAGGCAAATTGTGGACCCCTCTTAGTCCCATAGCAAAGAAATTGGTACTTTATAAGGGAAGACAAGATGCCTAGAAGGAGCTATTTAATTAGTAAGAAACTGAATGAAAAGTCTTATTTTGAAAATTTAAGTCTCTCAATAGCACCTTGATCTTCTATTAATGAGCTATGGAATGACAAGGAAAACAAAATGCAACAGAGAAGGCTTCAAATAATTATAATCTCATTTCATTGTGAAATTGTTGCCTTTGACCTCATATATTATCTTTACTTTTAAGCTTTGCTTAGCACCCTAAACCTTAGCCAAATCCCCCTCCCTCACTTTGTCTCTCAAACATCTGAGTCTCTTAACATTAGCAGACTTTCTGGATTTCTAGTCTTTTATCTAATGTGATTTTGGATAAACACCTGATTGAATATATCTTCCTGAATCCTTCGTCTTAAACTATATCAGGCTAAAAATATAATAGTAGGAATATTCTATATTGTTAATATTGCTTGTTTGTTCTCGTTTGGTTTTTCAACTTAGGGTCTTACTCTAGCCCAGGCTGACCTGGAATTCACTATGTGGTATCTTGGTGGGCTTGAATTCTTAGTGATCCTCTTACCTATGCCCCCCAAGTGCTGGGGTTAAAGGCATGCCCCATCATACTTCTTAAATACTCTCTCTCTCTGGATGTGTGTGTGTGTGTGTGTGTGTGTGTGTGTGTGTGTGTGTGTGTGTATCAGTACTGCAGTCAAAGAATTTAAGACAGCCCTTACAGGTTTTTAAGTTTAATGAGGACACAAGGTATGAAACCAAGGCTATAACTCTTCTCTTCTACTAATCTTTGATTCACTTAGTCTTCCCTAAGAAGACAAAACAAACTTTGGGGAAAACAGCTTTAGATAACTTGATACTAGTGCCTTAACAGATACCAGTAATTCCATAAAATATAATTAATCCAAAATAACATAAAATTAGTATATGACTTAATTAGTAGCTTTTAATTCATTAATTTGGGGAAATGATTAAGTTGACCTTATTTATCCCCTGTCTTCTCATCTTTTGCTTTGTAGGAAGATACAGCTATAGTTTAGAAAGCTAAGACGTGATTAAGCTTCTACTTTCTGTGTCTGTGAAGCCACTTTCTATGTCACAGGGCTGGTTTGTGAGATTATAGGTCCTGGAATGTTGAGAAATGATGGAGATTTTTTTATGCCATGAGAAAATATGAATTGTATGAATGATTGCAACCTATATCAACAAAAAACTGTAATGTTCAGAGAAGTCAAGTGCAAGTATAAATTAATACTTAATCATAAACACTTAACATCAGAGCAATGGCTATATCACTTGTTCTCAACTCCATTGCTACGATGCTTCCTTTTAAAATAATAAATCATTTATAATTCCACCTTTATATCCTAAAATAGAATTCACAGTACAACTATAATTAAATAATACAATGTTCTATATACATTATGAAGTAAAAACACTTAATAAAGTTACCTCTTTATTAATAGGTAAATACTTTCATACAACCATCTGAGAAGATAGAATTGAAGAAACATCTAGGCATATCTGTACATCATCAGATTGTATGAGTCACTGGTGCAGATTGACCTAAGTGTATTACCTTGGAAGTTCGAACATCAAACAAGCACTGGTAGATTTCCTAGTGAACCAATCTTCCTTTGATTTATGTAGTGTTTTTGTGAAAAGTCATGTGTATGTTAAAACTCTGCAAATATGTTCATGCTTATGTCTGGATTTAGAATTAGTCATTAGTGGTTGTCCATGTATGTCCGGAGGGTGGCAGAGATCTGCTAGCATCACCAGCTTTTGTTCTGTGCCAACTCTGATCCCTATTGTTAGGATAATGATTGATGGCCTCAAAGACCTTCAGAATGTCAGTTGGCCAGCAAGGGTCTGGTCTTCTTTGGGACCCTCTCCTCTAGTCAGGTGGCTGAACTTTCCTGTGCAGAAGGAAAGGAGCAGTGCCTTCCTCACCACCATGTCTAGGTAGGTCTGTGTTATTTGGTGCCAATCCTTCTGATTCCTATGACAAGAGCATCGCCGATACTGGATGACTATAAAGACTTGTCACTTGTGAACGTCTACTTACGCAGCATAACCTTTGTGTTCTGTGAAATGGTAGTTTTTATTCAAATGTAGAGTACTGTATGCCTAAAACCCTGCCTTTTATCTTTAATGTTTGGATCACAATCCAGATAATCTAGATTTATTACTATCCTATTTCAGTAAAAGTGTTCCTTTCTGGTCCTGAATGGACTCCCTATTAGAGTTAACCCTTTGTCTTCCATAAGCACACATGCAACTTCACAGTGGGGTTTTATATAAAGCAGAGATAGTGTATGGGACAAATACTAAATGTGAAGCTGGGATTCTGGAGAGATGGTTCAGCAGTTACGGTACTTGCCTGCAAAACCTAATTATCTGGGTTCAATTCTTTAGTACCCATGTAAAGCCAGATGCACAAGGTCGCACATGTGTTTGTAGTTCGTTTGCAGTGGCTAGAGGCCTTGATGCTTCCATTCTCTCTATATATGTCTGCCTCTCTGTTTTTCTTTCTCTCAAATAAATAAATAAATAAATATTTTAAAAAGTTGAGGGTCATCTAGAATTCATATAAGGCATTGCTCCTTTTTTTTTTTTTTTTTTTTTGTGAGGCAAAGTTTTATTGGGTAAAAAAGAAAGAAAAGAAGAAAAGCTGGTGTACAGGGCTACATCCAGAGTTGGGGATCTCAGGATGCAGCCCTGAACTGTTTGGAGTGTTAGCTTTTATTGGAAATAACCACATGATGTTTAGAGTAAAAACAGGATGGGAGTTAAACCACAAAGTTACATACTGTTAAACAAGGGGGGGGTGGCTATTACAAGAAGTCACAAGGTTACATAGGTCACATAGGCAGAAGTGAGGCAAAAAACATTCTATGCTATGTAATCACAAAGATATTTAGAAACAAAGAGATACAGGAAGGTACATTGAACTTGCTTCTTTAATGAAGCCTTTTGTTATTCCTACTTGGATATCCTTAACTAATTCTGAAAATCTACACAATATCTTAAGTACCTTAATCATATTAGATTAAAGTAGTTTTTCCCTTATGTCTTTTTTCCATTAAATTACAATAGTTGTATTTTGATTTCTAACCCTGTTTCTTGATTATAGTTCTGTTTTAAAAATAATTCCCTAGTATTGTGGTTAAAGGCTTAGCAGGCTCTCTAGTTTATTTCCTTTAATTGTATTTAGAGCAAAATCCTGATTATTCTCAACTTAAGCATTGCCTGTGTCTGTACAAGATAATACAGGCAAATGTTGCCTTTCTCTTCTCATTTTCTTCCTAACTCCTTTACATGTTATGGCCATTTTTTGTGCCATAATGACTTTTGGATTTCTAGAATACATTAAAATATATCACTTTAAAATGTTGCCTTTTAATTAATAGGGTACATACATGTTTATAATGTTATAATATTAAAGAATGGATTTGTTGTATATAATAGTGTAAGTGTTTTCTGTATTGGACTTCACAATAATAATCCTAATGTACATTTCTGTCTTGCCATGTTGTTGGTTATTTGTCTTGTTTTGAATTTTTGCTCATCAGTCTTTATCATGGATAAAGAGAAAATACAGGAAAGGTTCAGATTGTTGAGGCTCCCTCGCTAGAGTATAAGGCAGGGCTGAAACTAGTAAGAACAAAGCTGCAAACGGGAGTATGAAGCAAAAGAGAGGCTATGTAGATGGAATTGTTGATAGAGGCTATCTTCTCATTTTCTTTAATCATCATTGTGCTTCTCTGTGGTGTTTTGTGGTATGTTGTAGTAGATTTGCATTGGTATATAGTCTTTGTTTGGCTGTCTTTGATCCAGCATAAAAGTAACAAATGCCTTTTAATTCTTATCCTGTTGTTAATGTATATTTATTTTATGGTGGATGGAAAGTATGTGTGGTGGTTTGTCTATTTTAATTGAAAAGAGGTTCTTCAGTTATTTATTACACAAGGCATGCATGTGGTATCTGTATGCTTATTTAGACCTATGATAGTATTAAACTGTTTGTGACAAAGTGAAGTCATGTAATCTCTACAAGTCAACCAAAAAACCTAATTTGAATATTTAATAACTAAAAATTTATTGGCCTTCTATGTACTGTAAATATTTTTAATGATCTTATCTGTAACTGAAAAGTAGAACTGCTTTTATTATTTCTTGGAACATATATGATTATAAGTAAATATATCAGTCATTTTACATGATAAAATTAAATATGATTTATAGTGAAAGTTATAATTGTTGAACAGATAAAGAAATGTGGAGGGACCAATTTTTGTAACTACATGTAGAACTAACTGAAATATAGCTTTGCATCTTGATTTTGTTTTGCAAAACTAGAAAACCAAATGTAACTTGTATTCTAACACTGAAGGGATTTATTTTTCTACTATTATCTAAGGGTAACAGAAATATATTCTCATACATTGTTAGTTGTTTTCTTCTAAAATATCAACCAGAATGTTTATTTACATAAGAAAGACCTGCCTGTTTAAAGGGCCTTTTCACCATTTTTTTTTTTTTTTTTTTTTTTTTTTTGCCACAGTGCACCTAGTAAGTTATGTTGTAGGCACCTTTAGGTAAGCCAGGCATGCCAGGTATTTCATGTGTGTGCTGCTCCATGTCCAGTCCTGCTTTTGGCTTCTTTGTACAGATCATGATGTATTTTGTCAACCCCGTTGACACAAGTTCCTTGACATTGTGAATGCTAAACACAGACAGCCCTGGAAGAGAGCCTGGGCATTCTATTATGTGCTTCTATGGATATAGCCTCTCTCTGTCCAGGTAGGTTTTTACTTTTCTGCTCAAGCTCCCACTTGCCTTTGTACTCACTGAGCAGAAAAGCCAGAGTCCTTGTGCTTTATGTAGATATGTGCGCTATATATTTTCTAGTTCCAGCTTTTTCCTTTCTATAATATACTGATGAGTTAATTTGATCTTGAAAACTATGACTTTGCCAATTAAGCTACTTTTGAAACAAATTAACTTACTGTTTTAAAAGAATTTCATTGTTTGTTTATATAAAATTTTCCACCATTCTCAAATTTTATTAGGGATAGAACTGATCTTTTTATCTCTCTGTCTTAATAATGTGTAATAATACACTTATTAAATATTGTAATTATTTTATAGTGATATATGCATATATTTATAAACATCTCTATACATAGATGTAAGACTATCTTCTAGCATAATTTGTTACATTCATATTTTCTAGTCAGAAGGAGCAACTTACTTATTTTGGGAGTATTTAAATATAGCTTTTATTCTAAATTGGCATTTCTGTTTTCTCAGATTTTCAATAGTTTTCAAAGGGGAAAGGTATCATAACTTCATAATCTATTGCAACCTTTAGTCTCTTATTTTTATATTTCAGAGTAAAGTGCTCTGGTAGCGATCACCACATGTGCTTTTCTTCCACAGGGTGTCCTCTTATCAACCTCTTCCTTGAGCACTCACAGTAAAAAGGGATCATGATCTTCTGCAAAATAGCTTTATTGTGAGAAAGATAAATTTTTTTTTTCTCACAAGTTCAGGCTCTGCCCTCTGCTGAGATGGAGAGTTAGAAGTGAAGTTCATATGATTGAAATTTTATTTGCACCAATTCCCGGGACTTAATGTAAAACAACTAAGGAATTATGGAATTATTTCCATGTTTTGGTGTATCTCAGTTCCTTTTTACCTTAAAACTGATGTGTTTGTCTTATGTCTTTCATTGAATACCAATATTATATATTATGGAGGAAATATTTGTAATTGAAGATAGAATTTTTTGAAGACTAGAATGTTTTTATTTTCTTCATGGTACTGATGAGGTTAGGTTTTCTATCTATGTGTTTGTTGGTTTATTTATTTTCTTTGAATTTGAGGTAGGAGTGGGGATTCCAAATTATAACACAAAGAGGAAAAACTACCCTGTTGCTTGAAGTGATGGTATGCTATAGGAATAAGGTGCTGAAGCATTTTTTAAGGTATTGAACTTGGTTTCTCTTTTATAAGACAGTGTAGTAGTTGATATTTAAGGGGAAGAAAGTAAGTGAGGAGGCTATTTCCAGTTTTATGAGCTTACTGAGTTTTATGTAGCAGCAATTTTTTGGCAAATCTTCTAAATTTCTTTTTCCTTTAGACTAGCCTAATAATGGGGCTCAAAATTTTATTTTATTTTATTTATTTATTTATTTTGATTTTTCAAGGTAGGGTCTCACTCTAGTCCAGGCTGACCTGGAATTAACTATGTAGTCTCAGGGTGGCCTCGAACTCTCAGCGATCCTCCTACCTCTGCCTTCCGAGTGCTGGGATTAAAGGCGTGTGCCACCACACCCGGATCTTATTTTGTTTTTTGATATTTATTTTATTTTGTTTTTATTTGAGAGAACGAGGCAAAGGAAGAGAGAGAGAGAGAAAGAATGGGCATGCCAGGGCCTTTAGCCACTGCAAACGAACTCCAGGTGCATTTGCCCCCTTGTGCATCTGGCTTATGTGGGTCCTGGAGAGTCAAACTGGGATCCTTTGGCTTTGCAGGCAAATGCCTTAGCCACTAAGCCATATCTCTAGTCCATGGGGGCTCTAAATTTTAACGTCTCCATTAAGGAGAGCTTAGGAATGTTGTGGTCTTCTTTATGTTTTCACCTAAATCCTCTTGATACTTCTGTTTATTTTGTTCATAAGTTTTGTTCATTGAAAATCTGCCTTACTTTCTTTTAATGGCAGTATTTCAAAAGTGAGTTTATTTTTTTCTTTTTTGTTCCAAGATTTTGTAGCTGGGACGTGCAATGGAAAATGTCAAGCGATTTTTTTTTTTAAATTTAATATAATGGGGTTATTTTAAACTGAAGGAGATAAACATCGGACTTGGGACTAACATTAACTTTTCATTTTTGCAATCTGCAAATTGTTTGCTCTCTGATCAGTGCCTTTGGATTCTTGTTGGTTTTCTGAATAAATTACTTTGGTGTATGACTGAAGGTACTGTATTGTCAAGATAGACATTTTGTCATAGTTATTACAAATCGAAAAAGTGCAAATTATTGGTCAATATCCATTAAGTCTGTTATTAGCTAATGCACTAAATATGGGGGCAATGAAATTTCTTTTTGTTAATTTTTGTATTTAGTGTTTACTTATATAATGGTTTTGTAAATTATGATTCAGTATCATTTTACTTTGTAGACCTTTTTGGATCAATAGGATTTGCATCATTTGTGTTTTATCAGTGGGATAAGAAGGTTTAATCCATTTCATGTTGTTTCTTTGGCAGCCTCAACAAAGGGAATGACATTTATTTGTCCCTATTTCACTTAGAATAGAATCCTTTTCTGTAGATTTTATATTTATTCTGCCTTTTTATTTTGTAATATGTATGCACTACTTCAGGGATTTCCCTGGGGTGAAATCTCTCTGCACTGTGGGTTTTGGTTACGACCAGAGATCCTGTGAACTGCTTGAGTGTGAAGGGTATTTTGGCCTGTTACTAGCTGTGTCACAGTAGGCATGCTAGTTAAGCATTTGACTTCTAAGTTTTCTCAACTTGAGATGAGGATAATTGTCCTTACCTGAGCTGGATCCCCCCAACCCCACTATGATCACTGCTATGAAGTTGTGTAGTATTATACTTCATCTTACAAATTCATATGCATTTTCCCCTTAGCTCTTTTTACTCCATGTCACAAATTTGAAAGTAGCTTTGCTTGTGATTTTTAAATTATAATTTGATCTAAGTGAAGAACTCAATTTTAAAAAAAGATTTTATTTATTTATTAGAGACATAGACAGAGAGATAGAGAATGGGCATGCCAGGGGCTCTAACCTGCAAATGATGTGCATCTGGCTTGTGTGGGACCTGGATAATCGAACCTGGGTCCTTAGGCTTTGCAGGCATGTGCCTTAACTACTAAGCCATCTTTCCAGCCCAGAACTCAAAATTTTTGATTGACAACTTTTGAGATATAAAACCCTCTTTGTGGACCCCATAGGAGGTGACTGTTATGAAAACTTTTAAAATCAACTTTAAATAAATACAGTTTTTATCATTTTGGGGGCTTATAGTTACCTTAAAACTAATGTTTTGATTGATTTTTTTGCAGTGATTTCAAGAAGCATTTAAAACATATAATAATGGAACTGAGTTATTAAAATTACTTGAGCGAGGTAGACTGTGCATAACAGTTGTGGTCCTACAAAAAGTTAAGACTTTTTATATTATATGAAATAAACGAATTACTCTATTGCCAGTGTATGTTACCATTCACCATCTCCTTATTCCAGTGCATAGCTTCACAGATTATTTGTTCATGTGTGGCTTTAGCACAAGAGGGAGGGAGTCAGGAAGCATGGTCTTGGAATGCTGTTTACAGGATTTCTTACTCCTTGTAAAACATACAGGGTAAACAAAATTGATTCAGGGTTGCTTCTTTCAAAGTGTGAAAGAAAGTTTATAAGTTATCCTTTTGGATTCTCTGCTTAAGCTTTGTGTTGAAGAAAAAATAGACCTCATTATAGTTTTATAGTATAAATTTTATACATCACCTTAAAATGTGAAAAGTGATCATGCTGGAGAGAGAGGACAGTGTTCTCTGATGACTGAATGTCTACATTACTATTACTGACTTCAGGCTGAGCACCCCCAAGTAACAAAGCACCTGTGTCTCATAAAGAAGAAGCACTGTCATTATGCTTTGGGGTGTCTGACTTTATCTTTTCAAGGTTGGTTTATTGATAGAGGTACTCTTTGAAATATAATATTAATTTTTAAAATTACTTACAACATTTGTATACTTTGATTTAGGAAAGGTGGCCTAGGGGAAGAACTCTGTAATCAGGTGAAAAAGCATCAAGGTAGTTTGAGACAACATCATAGTCAAGGTGTCATATCCCCCCTATACAACAAAGACCACCCTCACCTACCATTTCTTGACATACAGCCTAGGATATTTTCAGGTTCTTAAAGAACAGAGCTGTCAATTATAAGTTTCATATCCAATGAAACTATTAATCAGGAAAAAGTGAAATTAAGTACATTCTGAGCTAAAGAAAAACAAAGAACTTGTGGCTGATATACTTTTGCTCAGTTTGGCTAAAGTTCTTGAACAGAAAGGAAATGGTAAAGGAAAACTTGTAGAGAATCAGGAAGAAGGAAGGAACATAAGCTTAAATTAATACACATTTATACAATAGACTAAATTTTTCTTATGAAATATAAATCATGTTTAATTACTGAAACAAAAGCCATAACACCATGTAGTACTCAAGAGAATGGTACTTAAAGACAGGAGAGGCAAAAGAAAGTAAAAGAAATTTTCATATTTCCCTGCAGTTGATGATATTAGCAGACTGCTGTAAATCATAGATATATGCATGTGAAAAAGAAATTAGAGTACTAGAAAAATTATACATACAGGTACTTTCAAATATTGAAGAAAACAAAATGAAATTTCATAACATGGTCAGGTATCTTGAAGGGAAGCAGTACAAGAGAAATTGAGGAATGAGGGTCAAAGGTAATAAGTAGACAATAAATAACACCATTAAATAGTAACATATTGATAATTCCCTTTAAAAAGTTGTAAATGTAGTACACAAAAGAGATTTGCATAATATATTAAAAATAAGAACTAATTATAGATGCTTATAGGAAACTCACTGTAATTTTAGTGACAGGTAATTTCAAAATGAAAAGTTGGGAATATTATATGATGTAAATACTAGGAACGATAGAATGGCAATGTCAGTATTTAGTCATTTAGACTTAAGAGCAAAGAAAATTACTAGAAATTTCATAATGATGAGCGACATAATTCTATGCATATGTACCAAATAATTGCCACAAAACGAAGTGAAAATTGATAGATCTGTAAGGGAAAAAAAATTGTAATTATAGCTGAGGACATTATCACTTTTCTCCCTATTTGTCGTGAAAACTGCTAGCTTAAATTTCCTCAGAGTTATAGAAGATGTAAACAGTACAAACCACTATCTAATATTGTAGTAAACATATTGGAATAATCTCCACTTGATCATGGCATAGAATTTCTTTACTGTACTTCCACTTATTGAGGAATTTTAGCATCTGTAATCAGAAGGGATAGTAGTGTATAGTATATTTTAGACACCGTTTTTGTCTGACATTGTTATCAAGGTTATTTCAGCTTTGCATTTTCTTGTCTACTAACTGTTTAGAAGGGGCTGAGAGCCTCTAACTGTAATGTACATTCCTGTTTTCCATTTGATGAGGTATGCTTCATATGTTCTACAGCTCTGTTTTTGGTACCTGTACAGTTAGGCTGTCTTTTGGTCTTGCAGTTGACTCTTTTATTACTATATACTGTCAAAGCTGTCTCTACTAATATACTTTGTTGTAACGTCTACTTAATCATATATAGTCACTCCTGCTTTCCTTTGATTAATGTTTGCATTGTATGTCTTTTTCTTTTAACTGAGTTTTAACTTGCATATTATTATATATTTGAAGGGTATTTCTGTAAGCAACATATGACTGAGTCATATTTTTAAAATCCACTCTGTCTTCACTTAGCATATTTAACCCATTTATATTTCAGGTGACTATGTATTCACATTTAAGTCACTATTTTACTTTTTGCTTGTTGTTTTATTTTGTTGTAATTTCTCTGTTTTCTTTCTCTTGCCTTCCTTTGGGTAGCTCGAATACATCTCAGAGTTCTAGTTTAATTAATCTCTAGTGGTATGTCTTTGCATAACTTTTTCAGCAGTTTCTCTAAGTAGTATAAAAATGTACATACATTATCACCATTTACTAGTATTTTTAAGTGTGGAGTCTACTCCCTTTAAGTCTCTTTATTCTCCCTTTTTATTGTTTTAAATATTTTGTATATATAGACTTAGAATAAAATAAGATAGTGTTATAATTTCTAGTTCAACCATTAAACAATTAAGAATAATTTTCAAACCCCAGGAAAAAATGAAAACCATTGTCTTCACACATATTTTGGTTTTTCTCTTTCTTCCTCCTAATGAACGGGGCTGCTGCTACTTTGTTGTTTTTACATCATTTTCTTTCTTACTGGAAAATTCACTTAAGCTTCTTTTAGAGTAAATTTACTGCAAAAATCTTAGTTTTTAAAATTTGAAGGTATATTGATTTCCTCCTTGTTTCCTGAAGGTATTTTGCCAGATGTAAGGTTCTAGAATGACAGCACTTGTATAACCTTTGCCACTTAAGTTCTAGCCTTTGTGGATTCTGGTGAGAAATATAATCACTCATTTTTTTTTCTATTAAGAATCATTGTTTTCATCTGCTTTTAAGACTTTTTTCTTTCTTTTAAGAATTTAGAAACTTAATACTGATTTATGTAGGAATATATCTCCCTGAATTGATTCTGTTTGAAATTATTACTGTTTCTTGAGTCTGCAGGTTTATGTCACTTGGAAATTTGGAGAGTGTTCAGTTGTCATTTTTTTGATTAATTGTTTAGACCCATCCTGTTTTGTTAATCTCTTTCTGTGGCTCCAGTGACATGAAATGTGATTTGTGATAACTCCGCAGGTCATTGAGGCTGTGTTCTTTTTTCTCAGTTACTCTGCTTTCCTTTCCTACGCTTGACCCCGTAGACACTCTGAGGTTTTTTTTTTTTTTTTTTTTTTTTTTTTTTTTCACTGTTGTTAAAGTTTGTGATTAGAATGAAAGGTGCTCTACGATAAGAACTTGGCTTTAGCTTTTACTTTAATTTGAATGTAAGATATCCCCCATATGCCCAATACTTTATCCCTAGCTGGTGGCCCTGTTTGGGAAGGTGGGGGCACCTTTAGGAGGTGGAACATTATTGGAAGAGGTATGTCATTGTGAGTGGGCTGTGGGGTTTTTTAGTCTGCCCACTCTTCCTGTTTTCTCTCTGCTTTCTGTGTTTACAAAGTGACCCTCCTCTTCCTGCCCCCATTCCTTTCCTGCCAGGGTGGATTGTAAGCTGAATTAATGCCGTCTTTCCTTAAGTTGCTTCTTGTCAGGCATTTGGTCATTTTATTTTAACAAGAAGAGATGTTAGTACAAAATTTAGAGAAAAAATTATTTCCAAAGTCAAAACTATATAGTTAGTAAGGTTTCTGTAGATTTATAGAAATCTGTCTTCCATACTGGAGAGATGGCTTAATGGTTAAGACATTTTCCTGCAAAGCCAAAGAACCCAGGTTTGATTCTCCAGGACCCACATAAGCCAGATGCACAAGGTGGTGCATGCATCTGGAGTTCCTTTGCAGCAGTTAGAGGCCCAAGCATGCCTCTATCTCTCCCCCCCCCACCCCAACTTGTCTTTCTCTTTCTCTGCTGCTTTCTCTCTCAAATAAATAAACAAATAAATAAAAATCAAATATTGAAAAAAGACAAATCTATCTTTCGACCTCTACCTTGTACCCTTTGTCTGTAGTTAACCATGCTAATAGTTTTCCCTCATTTCTTCTGACAGTATGTTTTCTGCCCATTCACACTAAGCTTTCTCAGTTATGAAGAAGACAGTGTATCAAAATTTTACTCTGCATGGTGCTCTTTCCTCTAGTGGTTTTTCCTTAGATCACTGTTACATACCTTAGAATGAGTAGATTTTAGTTTATTTTCTCTTCCTGTTAATGATATGACATTTTCCTGTTTGGGTGATGTGGTGGTGTGATTCAGGTGTCCCCCATAAACTTAGGTGTTTTGAATGTTGGGTTCCCAGCTGATAGAGATTTGGGAATTAACACCTTCTGGAGGCAGTGTATTGTTGAGGGCAGGCTTATGGGTATTATAGCTAGTGTCCCCTTAACAGTGTTTGACACACTCTTATGTTGCTGTTGTCCACCTGATGTTGGCGAGGATGTAATGTCTATTCTCTGCCCATGCCATTGCTTTCCCCTGCCATCATGGAGCTTCCCCTCCAATCCATAAGCCAAATAAGCCTTTTTTTCCCCACAAACGGCTCTTGGCTAGGTGTTTTCTTCCAGCATTGTGAACCTGTCTGCAGTAGGTAATTTTGAGTTTTTCCCATTGTATTTCAGGAAAGACTACAGATGGGATTTCTGAATCAATAGCAATTATGTTTGTGATTTTCTGATCATTTTTAGTAATAAAAACTTTTCAATATTTAATATTTGTTAGGTCCAGCCAGTGTTGCCATGCGTAAATTACTGTACTTTTTCTACATAGTCTTTATATTTATTTTCCACCTTGAATTTTTTTTTGTGTAGTGTGTACACGCATATTTTTGTGTATAGGTGCATGTGTGGAGGACTGTGCAGGCACGTGTGTATGTGTGTGAAGAGATCTGCCTGTCTCCGCTTCCTCATTGATGTGATTATAGGTGTACACCATACACCTGGATTTTGTTTTTAAATATGAGTTCTAGGGATTAAACTTATGTCTTCATGCTTATAGGGCAAGCTGTTTACCTCCTGACTGATTTTCCCACCCTCTGCCTTGAACTTTTAAATCAACCATCGGAGGGTATCAGGATTACTTTCAGTTTGGGGTTATTGGATTATGACTGTGATGTTTTGTTCTTGTTTCATGAACCAAACTTTAGTATGTATAAGAGATGGTACCATAAATCAATGAGAAATGATGGGCTTTTTTAATAAATACTGTTTAAACTAGAAGATAGCCATATGGAAAAAAGATAAAATTAGATTTGTTTTTCACATAATATACTAGAACAAATTTCAAATTCAGAATAAATTCTAAATATAAAAATTGAAACAGTACAAGTACTTAGGAACATAGGAATGGCAAAAACTTTCCTTTATATTCCTTCATATTATTCAAAACCCAAAAGCAATTCAAAGAAGACCTCAGTATATTACATAGTGAAGACATTAAACAAGGTCAAAATACTCATAAGGTTTGGGAGAGATTTTTACAACCTATCACAGATAAAGTACCAATAAATACTGATTTATAAAGATCCCTGAAGAACTTAAAAGGAACAAAAATATTAATAACCAGATTGTAAAAAAGGAGAAAGATATAAACAGAGAGTTCAAAGAAAGCTGAATACAAATTACCCTTAAGTATATGAACATGTAGTCAGTTTTCAATAAAATTAAACTATAATTAGATATCAAGTTGACAAACATCCAGTTTAAGAATTTGTGGTCAAAAGTTTGAGAAAACAAGTATAGCCAGCTCTCTCATATCAGCAGACTTACCCAAACATGGCTCAAAAATACTTGAAAAATAATGCATCTATACTGAGCACCTACAGGCTTTTCTTACCATTATTTCTTAACAATGTAGCCTAACAACTATGTCCAGAGCATTTACATTGCATTAGGTATAAGACACATTCTGAAGATGATCTAAAGAAATGTGGGAGGATGTGTGTAGATTCTATGCAGATACTGTTCCATTTTGTATAAGGGGCTTGGGCATCTGAGGATCTCATCATCTGGAAGTAAGACCAGTTCCACATGAATCCTGGAGGAACAGCTATAGTGATAGATACTGCCTGTGAGTTCAGATTCTTCAGTGGCAGGATAATGGCTGTTCACGGTATAGTGGTTAATGTAGATGGGTCTTAGCTCTAATTATCCATGTCATGTTGTACATTCCTCTCTTCCCTCCTTCCTTCCCTCTCTCCCTCCCTCCCTTTTTTTTTCTTTTGAGACAGAATTTCACTATTTAGTCCAGGCTGGCCTCAGATTCTATGTAGTCCAGGCTAATCTTGAGCTGAGTTGGAGATCCTCCTGCCTCAGACTCCTTAGTGCTAGGATTATAGGTATGCATCACCCACACCTACCTCTCAATTTTCTTATCCTTTCTAGAGTTTAGCATGCTTATCAGTAGAATAAAAATCATACAAACATTTGTGTTACTGCTGAGAATTGAGTGATGTAAGTAAACATGTAACTCTTATATTATCTTTATTATTACTTTATATTTTATTCATTTAAATTATACGATGATAATTTAGGCAGTGGGAAATTTGAGTCATTGAGTTGCAGATGAGAGGGGCAAAAGGATATTTTTGAATGTGAAATAGGAAAATTACAGACAAATGCCTTTTGCATGTTAAAGTTATTGGGCCTTTGGAATATTGGGAGAGTGGAACTGGGGCTTTTCTGAGGAGTTTGCAGCATGGCTCTCAGAACTTTTCTTTAATAAGTCATGTGCTCCCAGACCCATAGCAGTCATCTACTTGCTGGCTGGAGCAGATTGTCAAGAAGTTGGACCAAAGAGGAGCAACAGGTAGGAACAGGTATGAAGTAGGGAAGACCAGCTTCAGAGTTATGAATGCTCTGTTCTAGGTCACATATTTTCTTCTACAAGTGAACTCAGTTGAGTTTGTTTATTTATTTGTTTATTTATTTATTGTTGAAATGAAAACATTCATTCAAATTGCAGATAATCTCCATCATCATTAATTATAGAACCCTGCTAGTCAAAGTCTGTAGATAGACAAGATTTATGTTACCAGGGCTTATAAGAAATTCCATCTCTAGCTGCATTCCATACCTACTATAATGCAACTAAACTATAAGCAAAATTACTGAGATACATGTATGTATGCTAATGTTTGAGATGTACTTTACAGTCATTACTCATAATAAACGGGTTATTATGATCTATCATGGTGGGAAGGGGAGGGCATAGTGGCAGGAGTATGAAGGAACTGGTCATATTCAGTCCACAGTCATGAAGCTGAGAGAGAAAAAAGCTGCTTTTCTGTTCTCTCCTTCTTATGCAGTCCAGGACCCCTGCTCATGGTACCTCCCACATTTACAGGGAATCTTAATACCTCAATTAATATAATCTAGAAAATCCCTCACATACATATGTAGAGATTTGTCTCCATGGTGTTGATAAATCCTGTCAAGTTGACAACAAAGATGAACTGTGACAACACACGAGGATTAGAAGAAATTCAAAGTCATCCTCTGCTAGATAGCTAATTCAAGACCCACTTGGGTTATATGACACTATCTCAGATTACTACCTCTGGATAAAACAACAAAAGAAGCATTATTGTGAGATGACAATCCGTGGTTTCTCTAATGACAAAGTTAGAATTTTTATGCATCTTTCTTGATAGAAAATAATTTCCTTTAAATTGAAATAAAACATCCTTTGAATTAATCATGGATTTTTAAAATTATATGAGCTTTTTAAAGGCTTAAAAATTCTCTGGACTAGATGCTGTGGTGTGTGTGTGTGTGTACTAGCAATGGATGCTTTTTTTAGGTCTCTTTCTGTCATGTATTCAGGGTGCATCTCACAAGGGAGGTAAAAATCTGTTAGAATCCCTCATTTTCTTTGATTTCTAAATGAAAGTTAATGGTTGGATATATTAGAAAGTGTGGCATTTTTTTTTCTGTACACCAGCCTGTTGAAATTGACTCTTCAATAATTTTTCCAGATGTGAAGTAAGAGTATAGTCACTTGAACAACCATAAAACTCCTTAGTATTACATATGAATTCAGTCTCATTTCTTTCCAGAAGTAAGTAAGTTAACATTTTTGGTTAGTTTCAGATATATCTTGGGTTAATGAGCTTTTTAGAATGATTGTATCAACAATTTCGGCTGGAAAAAACAAGCTATACATTATGTATTGAATGATGATTTAAGGACTTGCAGAAGTAACACATTCAAAACCCTCTTAGTTGTAGCTGTAAATATGCTGAATAAGGATTGCAGTGGTGGTGGCTCTCATTTCCTCTACCCTTCCTCTTCTGTCCCTTCATCTTCATCTTAATTTTGTCTTGCTTCCTTTTTTTTTTCCTTTTATGCTTTCTATTTTGGGATCTTATCTTTATGCACTTTGCTCTGGGACTGGCCTGGGAATAATTTCACATAGATGTTATAGTAAACAGTCCCTAAAGCAGAAGTATCTTGTTGTCTACCCAAAACAGGTCAGTGAAGCAGCATCTGACACCATAGTTTCTTGATTGTTGAAATATCCTTTATAATAAAAAAATAGTTAATGGTGGCTGTTTTCAAAACTATATGAAAGAAGTACAAGGGGGCTGGAGAGATGGCTTAGCAGTTAAGGCACTTGCCATCAAAGCTAAAGGACCCAGGTTCCACTTCCAGTACCCATGTAAAGCTGGATTCACAAGGTGGTGCATGTGTCTGGAGTTCATTTGCAGTGGCTAGAGACCCTGGCATGCCCATTCTCATTCTCTCTCTCTCTCTTTCTCCATCAAATAAATAAATAGAAAGTGAGAAGAAATATAAGAGTTTGAATTTCATGTATATGTGAGGTTAGGGTCAGCAAATATTTCCTATAGAGGACCTCATGGTAAAAACTCTACTTTTGTGTCCCACTCCTCTCCACTTCAGCAGCTCAACTGTGCCTTCATAGGGCAAAATAATGATAGATGCTCCACCTGTGAACAGTGCCCATGCTCCAGTAGAACTTGTTATGGGCACTGAAAGTTTAACTTCACCCAGTTTCACTATGGCAGGAATAGTATTCTTTTTATAGTTGTCTAGTATTTAAGTATGTGAAGATATTCTCAGCTTGTGGGACACACACACACACACACACACACACACACACACACACACACAGAGTGCTGACCCTGTATCACAGAGTTTATGGTTTTTAACACTGAAAAGTTTTAGCGTGCATTCAAGATGTTTCTTCTAACAATTCATGCTGTCTCAGAGACCTTCATCTGCTTCCTTCACAACCGTGAGAAGATGGTCTTGTATTGCTTACAGTGCACTGCCATGAATCTGCTTCCTTCCAGCCTCACCTCCATGAGGAGAGGACAGGACTGTCTTGCAGAGGCCTCGTTATCTATTCACTTCTCTAAGATTTTGCTCACCATGCTTTTGCCATCAGGAATACTCTTGGTTTGATTTTATTTCTATTTTACAAAGGGCTTAGCAAGATGTCTGTTGGGAAGCTGAACAGTTTGGCAGCCCCTTTGAGTCAGATTCTGAATGCTAGGTCTGTGTCCTGGGCCAAGTCACTTGTTTTTTTCTCATTCTTAGTTTATTCATCTGCAGACTGGGTATGATATGATTAACTTTGCCCCAGGTTCCTATATACATGTTGAAGTAATACTTTTCAAAATTATATAAAAGGGTAGTGTACATCATGAATATTACCTTTAAAACTTCCATTTAGACCTCACTTTCTGATTTTTATGTGACATATTTTTTTTTTAAGAGAGAGACAGAGAGAGACAGAGAGAGGGAGAGGAAGACAGATAGAGATGGGCGCATCTACAGCCTCTCAGCTGCTGTGAACGAAATCCAGATGTGTGCGCCCCCTTGTGGTCAAGTGCGGCATTGTGCCCTTGCATCACTTTGCATCTGGCTAAACGTGGGACTTGGAGATTGGAACCGCTGGAGATTGGAACCAGAGTTCTTAGGCTTAGGAGGCAGGCGCTAACCGCTAAGCCATCTCTCCAGTCCTTATGTGACATATTTATTTATTCAGCATTAATTTAAGAGAAAGTATCTGAAAAAAATTAGTGTACATAATATTGAAGGAACAATATTCATTAAGAAGCATTTTCTAATATCTGTTCTGTGTTTTTACTACATTGTACTACAAATGGTATTACCAGAAAGTAAAAAAAAAAAAAAAAAAAAAAAAAAAAAAAAAAAGCCTTAAAAAGCAGCAGTGATAATTAGACTGTCCTTCAGAATTACAGTTTTTATTTAGTGAAATGGTGAGAATGTCTCTCTGCAGCGCCACAGATTTCTATACATTTACTTAAATCCAACTTAGTAAAGTGTAATTTCTCATGACATTTCAGCACTGGTGAGTCTCTTAGCATAATAAGTATGTTAACTTACAAATGATGGTGGTTATGAATGGTCTTGGACTAGGAAACAATAAACACTCCATTTATGAAAATCAGCACCTTGAAAGGATCAATTATGTGAGTTACAATAAGATTTTAGGAAAAGACTCAAATGCAATTATTACCAATTAGCATAATTATACAATATAATTGCTGTAGGTTTTTCATATAATTAAACCTGAAAATTGATCTTGTATAGAATATTAAAGTGTTTATTCTTTTTCATAATTTTGCTTTAAGTATTTTTTTTATTGGGAATGTGAAGAGAAGAATAATACATAAGTGCAGGTATTGACCTACATTTTATAGGGAGAGTCAAAAGAAGCTTAGAACTGATTATTAGCATGCACTTTTGTGTAGATAATACTGGCTTATTTTCGTTGTTGTTGGTTTGTTTCCTGTGCTGCTTTGAAATTGGATTGAGTAGAGGAAAAGGACAAGAAGTGAAGTCATAGGGCCCAGGTCTTTTAGCTCTTCCTGATGCTCACCATGCTGACTGTAGCATCTAAGAAATTGGATGTTTAGTGTTGTGGGGTCCCAGGAACACCTGGGAAGCAAAGCAATAAGTGCCAACTGAGCATGTCCAATCATTTCAGTGTGCATTAAGGAAATATAGTGTTGGTTTAGGATGTTGGGTAGAGTACATTTATTGTAGGGCACTATACTTACTTTAAAAATAGCTATACTGGGGACTACAGGGATGGCTCAGCAGGTAAGAGTGCTTGCCACACAAGCATGAGGTACTTGACCCCCAGCACCCACTTAAAAGAAAAACCAGGACTGGCTAAACATACTTATAGCCCCAGTCCTCTGGGGAAGCGAAACAGGAGAATCACTGAAGCTCTGTGGTCAGCCCATCTGACTGAAAACAGCAGCTCTGTGTTGAGGGAGAGATTCTATCTCAAGAAAATGCAATGGAAGAACGATACAGGAAGGCACCCAATATTCTACTCTGGCTTCTGCATGGGAGTGCACAAAGCTGTGCCCATCTATACACATATACATATACCACACCACAGGCATACCATGCACACACCAAAAATTAAAAAGAAAAAAAAATTAAATAAAAAACATGGCTATACTGGCAATAATAGGACTAAGTTATATTTTGAAGCATCTTGTCTACAGTAATACCTGGAAGACAATGAGGATTGAAGTAATTACTGAAATAACAAACATTATGGATTAGACATAGTGGAGAGGCCCTGTCATAAATAAAGAAAGCCTGCTCTCCTTAGACCCATGCACTGATTTTTCAATTGCAGTTTCAAAAGCCATTTTAAAAAAGTTTCCTTTTATACTTTATAACATTTGCATGTAATTCAAAGTTTAGCAATAGCAAAGCAAGCTAGAAGAACTAAATATCTCATGGTTCAGTTCTAATTTCAACCTGTGTGTCATCAAATATTTCTAGGTAACTCAAAACACACAACCTGCATGCAGATGTATGTCATCTTTCCACCTTACAGGTGGAAAATTGATTTGTTTCAGGAAACATTGTGCAAGACATTGGGAAGGATGTACTAGCCATTTGAAACTTTTGTCCACTTAGTTCCATGAATGGCAACATAAAAAAGGGGAAGAAGATATGAAAACTTATTAATTTAGGTCTGAAAGTACTAGAACCTTAAAATTTGAGGAGGGAAAAGCACCAGTAGATGACTTAAATGATTGAGTGGATAATGAAGTGAAACATGAAGCCTCCTTATCTTACCACATGATCTGCCTAATCAGTAGCCCTGCTCATAGTATGAAGTTACAAAATGTCCTCAGAATGATTCTTTTGTCTTCATATATAAAATGTCATTTTCTTCTGGGGTACAGATCAAAGAAACATGTTGATGTGCTTAAGAACTATGACAGGAGAACCACATAGTGTTCATCTAATGTGCATCCAGCAAAATCCTTTGATTTCTTAAATTATAGAAAGCAGAATTTAAAAAGAATTGAAAGTATAGATGGTACCCTTTTCCTAATTTTTTTGAACTATTCAGACTTGGTAGCTGTTATCAATACATGGATTTTTCAAGTAAAAGGAGTGCTGAAATTAACTTTCTCCTGACAAGTTTAATATCGTTAAAATGAAAATGTTTAAATTCTTCTACAAAGAAATGGCTTTATAATGTATGAAATATGAGAAATTATTTGGGAAGTCCAAACTTATCCTGATATTTAATTTACTTTATTAATAGCAAACACATACTTGACTATAGGAATTATGCCTGATGTACATGAGTATATCCAAAGATGATTTTATAGTCAGGTCATTCTTATTATGAGGATATGAGGACAGAAAAGGGATATAGCAACTTAGAAGGCAGCAGTGTGCTACTGATTAGCTAAGAACCTGTGTACTTTATCGTCCTCAGTGTTCCTATCAGCTAAATTGGAAAGCAGCTTTTTATGGACTGGTACTAGTAGAATTGAATGAGAGTATGTTAAGTAACACATTACCTGTGCATAAAATATACTTAAGGAAATGTCTACCTGTCTTATCAGAACTGGAAATAGGTATTATTTCCTGACAAACACTCCTCATCTTTCCTTGATTTATCTGAATGTGCCATAGTTTGGCATCTATCTTGCTTTCAGTTGAAGTTTATTAAAACACCAGGATGTGTTACTTGACACTATCTAGTACATTAGTAGAAGTCAGGCATGATGGGTAAGAAAAGCTGACAGGGTCATCTAAAACAGTGTTAAGTACTTGACCCACAATCCTTCTGTTCAAAATCTCCTGGGAAAAGGGAAATTTCTGGGCCTCGTCCAAAACTTGTTCAATGGTGCCACAAAATCTTCATAAAAATAATCAAATTCCTTTCTTAAAGATGCTCACATAACCTGTTGTGAATCTGCTCCTGAAATTGACATTTTACATAGGATTTGACAAGTTGTACTACAAGAAATAAAAAAGTTAGCCGAGTGTTGTGGCTCACGCCTTTAATCCCAGCCCTCAGAAGACAGAGGCAGGAGGATTGCTGTGAGTTCAAGGCCAGTGTGAGACTACATAGTGAATTCTAGGTCAGCCTGGGCTGGAGCAAGACCCTGCCTCAAAAAAAAAAAAAAAAAAAAAAAAAAGTAAAAATTATTGCCAAGGGACTGTGGAGATGGCTTAGCAGTTAAAGGTACTTGCTTGCAAACCTGCTGTCCATTGCCCACATAAAGCCAGATGCACAAGGTGGCACATACATGTGGAGTTTGTTTGCAGTGGCTGGAGGCCCTGGTGTGCTCTTTCTCTCCCTCCCCCTCTCATAAATAAATAAATAAATAAATAAATATTTAAAAAGTGGAAATATAAAAGTTATACAAATGAGCTTCCAGGTCACCTTTTGGTATGTGATCAGCACAAATACTTTGTGTGTTCTCAATGCAAATGTGTCTTCTCTGTGGCTCAGGGAGAACATGATTCCTTATTCACACTGGATAGGGAGTATGACATATTCCTAGATAGAATAGAAAAATAATTTTGTTAGACACTAAATTATTTCTAGAAGTGGAGCAAACTCATAGTTTAACAATATTTTACAATTCCACTTCCAGGAGAAAAAAATGTTGGTGTAAATGTACTTTAGGACATACATAATGAAATTTTCACCAACTCACCTTCTGTAAGGTGCAGAGATCTCATTACCTTCAATCTCCAAGTAGATTATGGCAGGCAAAGTTCCTCAACTCACGTGACACAGAACTTGTGCATCACTTGCCTATGAATTCATGTGTGTGTGTACACACTTGGCTTTTGTGCCTTTTGATTATTTATGGCAATAAGAATTTTCAAAGTTCTCTGTAGAGATTGACATGGAAGAAGCAAACTAAGGCAAGAATCTGGTGATATTTTCAGTTGTGTATACAGGCAGTAGCAGGATCTTTGCCTATGAGGGTAGACTTGGGCATTTGAATGAAAATATATGCCCCATATTTCATATATCCCGAGAATAAGACATGCTAATTTCTTAAAGATGAGATGCTGGTATATGACTTTTTATAACTAATATTTTTCTTAGGCATTGTAAGCTTTCCAAATTACACCAAGATGTTTAAGTGGGGAATATCATCTTGACCCCTAGTATGAGCTAGTCTGTTTGCTACAGCTCAGCTGCTTCATACTGGATATGATGCTGCTTATTCCTGCTTAGCTTCTTGCTTAGTTTAACTTTGCAGTTTTAGGTGTTTTAAAATTTGTATCATATTAAGTAATATATAGGTATACAATATACATATAGAATTCCACATGAAAGAATATATAGCTTAATGAGTTATTACAGAACATTATTTTTGTATTTGTGACAGACTGATAGATTTGTCAAGTAACCTATTTGGAAGATGAGCAAACTGTATTTCTAATTTATTTATTTATTTTATTATTATTATTATTATTTTTGGAGAGAGACAGAGAGAGAGAGAGAGAGAGAGAGAGAGAGAGACAGATAGAGATGGGCACACCAGCAGCCTCTCAGCTTCTGTGAACGAAATCCAGATGCATGCACCCCCTTGTGGTCAAGTGTGGCATTGCGCCCTTGCGTCACTTTGCATCTGGCTAAACGTGGGACCTGGAGATTGGAACCACTGGAGATTGGAACCGGTGTACTTAGGCTTAGGAGGCAGGCACTTTAACCACTAATCAAAAGTATAATAGTATGAACTTTTACACATATGTGTGTATATATTACACATATATAACAAACACCATATTTATATAATATACCACATGTACACATCTATTTCACAAATAAGTCATGTGTAATTAAAGATAAGTCCCTTTCTATACCTTTCCTACTGAAAATGAGTAGAAATAACAGTCCAGTAATAGTGGTCATTCCTAGTGCCAACACTGAGGTCCAGAAATACTACTTCCCATGAGTTCATCCTATATCTTAGTTTTATTGAAGCAGTACATAATTATGGCAAATGCTAGGGTTTTAGAAAATGTCAGAGAGATGTATTATGCTGTATTCAGAGCTATCAAATTTGGTTTCCTTTACACTTAAAATGAAAGCATCAGTTTAGATGTAAGAAGTAGATGGTTTGACATCTAACTCACCACATGTCTGAAAGCCAATCCTACAAGTGTCTGCGTGCATCTTTTCTTATATCAAGGTTATATATGCTTTGTCATTTTAGCAGTAGGTAAAGCCACTGTTATTCACTTTTTTAAAAAATATTAGACCACTGTACCTCATATTCTTTTTTTTTTTTTTTTTTTTTTTGGAGAGAGAGACAGAGAGAGAGGGAGATGAAGACAGATAGAGATGGGCGCGATGCATGAACGAAATCCAGATGTGTGCACCCCCTTGTGGTCAAGTGAGGCATTGCACTCTTGCATCACTTTGCATCTGGCTAAACGTGGGACCTGGAGATTGGAACCGCTAGAGATTGGAACCAGCGTTCTTAGGCTTAGGATGCAGGCACCTTAACCACTAAGCCATCTCTCCAGCCCTAGGACCTCATATTCTTAATCTGTGAAGTTGTCATGGTGGTTAGGAGTAATTCAGAGTGGTTAGAGAATTCAACTAGGCAGTGGTTTAACACTGAAGGGAGCACATTTTGCTTTCTTCAATTTATATCAGAGAAATATAAAAATCTAGAAGTGGTGAAGTTATAAACATATGACCCTAGAATGCAAGAGGGGTACAGTTTAAACAACATTGCTGAACTGTCTATGTGTATTGGAAAAGGGTTAATTATGAGACAGAAAACACACAGTAAGTTTTACAAGAAAAAAAGATTAAAAAAGCTGAACTTTGACAGGGGATTAAAAATGAAAAGAAGTAAAAAGAGATTGAAATGTTTTTCCCATAGACTGAGTGTGTCTGGATTTGTTGGGTTGCATTGTATCTTTCTGCCAAAGTTCATATGTTGAGATCCTAATTTCTGGTACCTCCCAAGGTAAGTGCATATGAAGACACAATCTTTTTTTTTTTTTTTCTTGGTTTTGTTTTTTTAGGTAGAGTCTCACTCTAGCCCAGGCTGACCTACAATTCACTATGTAGTCTCAGGGTGGCCTCGAACTCATAGTGATCCTCCTACCTCTGCCTCCGAGTGCTGGGATTAAAGGTTTGCACCACCATGCCCTTTTGGTTTTTGTTTTATTTTTATTTTTACTTATTTATTTTAGAGAATGAATGGGTGTGCCAGGGTCTCTAGTCACTGCAAATGAACTCCATATACATGTGCCACCATGTGCATTTGGCTTATGTGGGTTTTGGGGACTTGAACCTGAGTCCTTAGGCTTCTCTGGCAAGCACATTAACCACTAAGCCTTCTCTCTGGCCATAAGAAGGTGTTTTTTTTTTTTTTTTTTTTTTAACAGTGATTGAGTTAAATTGAATCAAAGCTAGGACTTGAAGCAGTTTTCCTGGCATTATTTTGAAAAGAAACTTGGAGAAGCAGGTGCTGAAGAATATATAAGCACAGAAAGCCATATGAGGACATAGCAAGAGGGCTCAATCTGGAGCAGAAGCTGATCCTGTGGACACCTTGGTCTTAGATGTCCAGCTTCCAAGATTAAGAGGAAAGAACTGTCTCTTGTTTAAGCTACCCAGTCTTTGGTATTTTGTTACAGCAGTCCTAGAAAACTAATCACCTAGGAAGGAGCAAACTTGGAAGTGGAGGCCCCTCTATCTGCTGGGTTCAGAGCTTATTGCACAAGGTATGTTTGTAACTCACTGGATATCAGAGAAGGTTGCTGAGTTGAACGGGTCATAATTGGTCCAGAGTAGCCAAGCAAGTAAAAACCCCATTCGTGATATCAGATAACTTGAGAGTGGCAGGTGAAGAACATCTTTTGGGCGTTTAGCTGAGTGGGTACAAACTACTTTTTTATGTGTAGAGGATTTGGACCATAGGAATATGCTTACCACCCAAGTTATGCAAATCTAGAGTGCACAATGTTCATTATGCAAGGGCCATGTTGGGGTTATTTATTGGAGACTGGGGCTTTTAGCTCACAGAGGGTCTGCCTTGAGGCATTCAGCTGGAGTTGAGCAACACTGTTTATCTCCTGAGTCACTGTTCCTAGCTTAATGGCAGGATTAAGAAAAAGCAAATTCAGGTATGTTGGAACTAGGAAAGATAGCCCCTTCTTTCAATGTCCCTCCAGTTTTTTTTTCCTACTGATAAAGCCTAACACATTATGTTGACTATAAAAGGAAGAGTGCCAGCTCAGCTCTCTTATCTGACAGCAGGTTATGAAGAATGACTTGGTAGCCCTGAGGCAGGAGATTGATAGTTTCACATACATTTTCCCCATTATCCATCAATTAACTTTTAAACTTTAAAATGAATTTATTTTGGCTTTAAAATCTTTCAACTTTAGATAGTATGTTGAACTAACAAGTCTATACACATGAATAAAAAATAATTATCTAAGAATCAATTATATAAAGTTTTTTTTCTGGGAAAAAAACAACAATATTAACCTATTCTTGATTTCATTCATCTGTATTGATCTTGAGCAACAGAATGTTTCACAGATGCCATTAATGATACAGTGAAAAGGGATCATCATTGGGGTTGCCATTAATAGTCAAGCTATTGTTAAAATAATATTTGTTTTATAAATTCATATATATTTTTTTTTTTTTTTTTTTTCAAGGAAAGGTCTCACTCTAGTCCAGGCTGACTTGGAATTCATTCTGTATTCTCAGGGTGGCATTGAACTCATGGCGCTCCTCCTGCCTCTCTCTCTGCCTCCAAAGTGCTGGGATTAAATGCATGCACCACCATGCCCGGATAAATCCATATATTCTTGATAACAATAATGAATTATTAGAAAGGGAATTAATTAGATAATGAATTCTAGATTCTAGTCTTTTTAAATTTAGAACATTTTTAGGTATGTTTTATTTTGATTCCATGGATATGTTAGTAGGGAAAGAATTGACATAAGTTCTCTTTTTTATTACTAATTCTAAGTGTTTTTAATTGAACATAGAGCCTAGATAATCACAAAAGTGATTGATGCACTCAAAAAGAAAGAACTAATGTATAGGGTTGGAGAGATGGCTCAACAGCTAAAAGTACTTGCTTGCAAAGCCTGCTGTTCTGGGTCTCATTCCACAGTACCTACATAAAGCCAGATCACAAAGTGGAGCTGCATCTGGAGTACATTTGCAGTGACAAGAGGCCCTGGCACAGACATATTCATTCATTCTCTGTCTCCATATCAAATAAATAATGAAAAAATTAAAATGCTAATCTTTTCCAGTCCCAGAAATCAGAAAACATTTATGTAGAGTTAATCATTACTAATTTAATACATAAATTTGTATAGAACTTACCTTATGAAAAACTTCATATAATACCAGTCTCATCATGCTATGGGTCTGTGTATTAGGCAGTGTTCTCTAGAGGAACAGAACTGATAGAATGAATTGTATTAAAAGGGAATTTATTGGATTAGCTTACAACAGTCCAGCAATAGCAGGTTGCAGGCCCAAGAGTCAAGGAACCTGGTAGCTGCTCAGTCCATGAGGCTGGATGCCTCAGCAGTCTTGATTCGGCACTGAAGGCCTGAAGGCATCCTGGAGAGACGCTGCTGTTCAGTCCACCCTGGTCTTCAGTCCACCCTGGTCTTCAGTCCACACTGGAAAGCAGCAAGCACCAAGCAGAGAACAGTGAGCAGCACCGGCAGCCAGGTGGGAGGAGAGGATGCCTTTCTTCCCAGAGCTTTTTTTAATAAACCAGCCCCTTCCTCTGAGAGGGCCCGCCCACTCTGGAGGAAGGGCTCACTCGGGGGGGAGAGGGCTAACTCTGGGGGAAGGATTCTTCCTTTAGCTAATCCTTCCTAGAGGCAACCTCAGAGACACACTTATGAGGAATGTCTGTGATTTCCTAAACAAATCAAGTTGACACAAACTTAACCATAACAGTCTGACAGTAAGAATATACAAAAATTTTGCAGTAAACAAGCTTAGTATGTCTTATCCCTACTTTCAGAAATAACCATACAAGAGAAGTTTGCATATCTAGTGATCTAATATAAATAATAAAAGATAAAAGGATATGATAGTTATTGAAGAGAAAGTACTATTTTGTGGGTGGATCTAAGGTTAGAAACATAAACTTTCTTTGACAGTCATTCATTATAGGCTCCGAGGTGTTCTACTTAGTGCAAGTTTGACTTTTGTTGCGAGAGGAGTCTAGGATTACAGAGCACAAGCTTTCTAGTGACTGTTGTGTGCTTAGTTGTACCACTGTCTGTGTCAGCTTGTGTCATCCCTTCACAGTTCTGAGACCTTGGCTGTGGCTCCTGATGGCTGCCCTTGTTATCAGTACTGTTACTTGAACCATACTCAGGAAAGGTTATATGTGACATGTCAGGGTAAGAGAGACAATATTTTTGGAAGGCCTAGAACTTCAAATGTAGGCTAATGAATATGGAGGGTTTCAGCCTTTGCTTTCATTGTTCAGATGAGTAGAGCATTACTCATCTGACCTAAACGACTGACTTCAAGGCAGGAATAGTAGAATATTAGAAAACGTTAAAGGATTGGAAGAGTGTGGCAATCTTAGAATCATTTAATGCAGGAAACTGACTTTGATGTACTCTGTCCCAAAGCCATTCTGTGTTATAATCTAGACCAATAATTGCCATTCATACTGAAATTCACCAGTTTGAGAAAGTATTAAGTATTTTTATTTCATTTCCTTAATACTATGTACTCTAGTTCTGGCAAAATCTTTACTATCTTTTTAAAATGTAAGTCATCAGTTACAAGTGCTTGCCTGGAACACTTGGCACCCCAGGTACAATTCCTCAGAACCCATGTAAATGATGCACACATCTTCACTCCCAGCTTGCCTCTGGCAGTGGGAGGTGGAACTAGGAGAATCCCTAAACTCACAGACCAGATATTCTGATACTAGTCTGTGGTCTGGCAGTTCATTTACAATGGCAGGAGATCTTCAAGAAGGTGGAGCACAGATACCTTGAAGTTGTCTTCTGATCTCCACATGCTCATCATGACACACATGCCCATACACACATTTAAAAAAATGAAAATATATAAGAAATAATTTTAAAATGATAAGTTTTTGTCTTCAAACCAGGCTATGAATGATTCCAAAATTACCAGCTATTCATTTCTACATAATTTTCAAGAACAGATGTTTAATTCTATTATTAAGAATCTTTTCCGGGAGGAAAAGATTACCATGATGCAGTTTATGCTTGTAAAAATGCAATGTGTTTGTCCATAGCATTCATGAATATATATTTGAAATTTTTTAAAGGACTGTCCTGTTTTGCCTTATAAAATTTCACTATAAAGCAGATTTATCTCTTTGCCCTTTTAGAGAAATGCTGGTTCTATAGATGTCTTGATTCTAACAGAGAAAAGCAGCATTAGGGATCAGGGCTAACACTTGACTCTTAGAATTTGCCACACTCTAGGGTTGAGATCCTTGTTCATCCTCAGATAGATGTAAAGAGGCAACATTTGTACAGAAGCTGGAGATGGTGATTACCGTGGACTGGGCACAGTGTAGCTGCCACTTTAAGCAAAGTTCTATGTCTGATTTCTCTAGGGGTTGTTTCCTCTATTCAAAACTTAAAGATGGGTTAGCATAAGCTTAAAACTGTACATCCCAAGTACACAAGTACAGTAATTCTCATTTTAGTAAGTAGCTTTCCCTTTTTTCCCTCCCCCCCAGGTAAATATATATGTAGACTATGTTTAATAGGAAAAAAAAAAACAGGGCTTAAATATTTCATTTGTAAAAAATAAAGTATGAACTGGGCAAGGTGGTGCACTCCTTTAATCCCAGCACTCTGGAAGAGAGGTAGGAGGATAGCTGTGAGTTCGAGGCCACCCTGAGACTACAGAGTCAATTCCAGGTCAGCCTGAGCTAGAGTGAGATCCTACCTCCAAAAACCAAAAGAAAGAAAGAAAGAAAGAAAGAATGATAACTATGCTTTGAGCCACATAATACTCAGTTGGAAAGTACTTGTTTCCTTAATTAAATCATTAGCATTTTAAGACAAATGGTCTGGGTGTTCCTTCTCAAATCCTTTTTTTTTTTTTTTTTGTCTATTTAAAAGATCATGACCTCAAAGGGTAAAGGCTGCAAAGCCACAAGCTCACCATCTAGTGGTGAAAGACTTCTGTGATTTCTGGCATGTGTCACATTTTCATGTATGATTCTGATAGAAAACACCATAGAAAATGATAGTCTATGTCAACAGTGGCTGTATGATAACATTTTTTAGATTCTAAAATAAGATTATATAGAACAGCCTGTTCCTTGCTTACTCTCATGTGTGTATTATACGTGACACATATGAGCAGATGTGTACATCCTATGCACACATGACAAGGAGAATATCCTCCTCTTCGTTCATCCACCTGTTTTCCTTGGAACAGGGTCTCTCACTGAGCCTGCTTTTTCTTAGCTGGACTGGTTGACCAGAGATCTCTGTGCCCTGCTTCCGTGCCCATCAGCACTGAGATTACAGCTCTGCACAGCCATGCCCAGCATTTCACTTGGATGCTGGTGATAAAACTGATCAAATTTATCCTCATGCACGCACAGCAAGCACTCTTAGCTGCTAAGCCATTTCCCTTACCCCTTTGCTCTTCTTACTCCTTTAAAATAAGAATTTAGGAAGCTTTTGTTCTTGCCCCTGCTTTGAAAGGGAAGAAATGAATTTTCCTGAATTGTTACTACCATTTTTTAAAAAATATAAAGACCTTAAATATGAATAAGAAAAATCACTTAATTCTCTTAGTAGTAGTAATGGAGATAGCATTGTGTTATTGGCATGGTAATCTAAGGCTTTGTGCAGAGACATCTCACTATAAATATGGGCTATACTTTGCATTCTGTCCACATACTGTAATAGCTGTCTCAGTTATTTAGCAGTGTCATATTCATTACTGTGTATTCTATTTTATACCTGTGCAATTAACCAACCATGTAGACTTTATGTAGTGTGATAATGGAAAAAGTTAAAAACATGCTTGAAAATCTGAGGACTACAGGCCAGGTTATTACTTCAGGTCTGTAGAGATGACAAGAGAAAGATGGTCCAAAAGCTGACAGAGTGTATATTTTGACAGAAGTAGCCAAGGATAAGTAGGCAGATGTAGGCAGTGGGGTTGTGAGGTGTATGACGAATAGCCTAACACCAGATGTTTGTGCATGTCTGCTTTAAACAAAGTCAATGAAGAAATGTTTTAGGGGTGGAGATCCAACAAGTAAGAGTGGCTAGCCATTATAAAATCTGCAGTGTGCAGCAGTTGAGGCTGAGGAGACAAGTGTAAAATTTCTAGGTCAGTAAACAACTTGGCTTAGCTTGCTATAGAAACAGAAAGACATTTGAGACTCAGAGCGTATCTGGTATTTCTTTCCCTATTGAAACTAAATTGTAAATCAGTATTAGCTTTTAAAAGTGAGCCCCCATTTTTGTTATTTATATGCCAACTGGGGACATACTTCACATTTTGCTATATAGATTCCCCTACAACAGAAATATATAGACTCTCTATTACTCAGGATTTTTCTAGAGACAGGGTCTTATTTAGTAGTCCTTGGTATCCATGGGCTTACTCCTTAGCCTAGGACTTCTGAGTATTAGTATTGCAGGTGTGTATCACCAGGCCTATTTTAGGATAGGATTACTGTTTTAAAGATAGATTTTACCTGTGTGAAATTCTATATATTTTAGTTTTTCTATTATGAGAGATATTGAAGTATTTTAATGTTATTTTAAATTATTTGTATGTTGATTTTATGTTCAAGTTTCTAATAGTTATTAATTCTAGTAGATTTTAAATTGATTAATTTGACTTTTGTATGTAGACGGTTATGCAATTTCTAGTAAAGACAGTCTTAAACTTCTCCTGTGCCCTTTGGGTTAGCATATTATTTTCTCATTGCAATGTCTGGAAGCTCTCATATATAAATTAATAGTGACAATGATAGTATATATCCCTGCCATTATTTTCTGATCTACTGGGTATATATATAAAATTTTGTATGTTTAATTAGCATATGTGGAAATTTATACTAAATGTAGTCTGATACCTTTCATTAAAATAAGACCTGGAAAATGTTCATTTTTCACTAATGTTCATTTTGTTAGCAGTGATGAAACACCAAGATCAATCCCTTTACAGTTTTTACTGATATGATTACATGGCTTTTGTCCTTTAATCTGATAATAGATTTATTTTTGTCCATGTGTGTGTTTGTGTTTGTGTGTGTCTTCTGTGTAAATACACCAGGCCTCTTGCCACTGTAAACAATGTATGTCCAGCTTTATGAACCAGGCTGGCAGACTTTGCAAGCAAGTTCTTTTAAATACTGAGCTATCTCCCCAGGCCCTGAAGCATTTTTCTAACTTATGTTGGTACTACTTTTGTCTGTTTTTGATTCTTAGGCTATGTGAGTGTCACAGTGTAATATTCCTTTTTCTCCAGTCTCCATGTATGCCCATACATTATTTCAGTTCTTTTTTGGTTAGGGACATTCCTGGTTTGAAATGTAGTGTTTCCTGTGCTGATATAATTTTCATTTAAATTATCTCCTCATACCAAATATATAATGTTCTTCGTAATTACCAAGATGGGAGATCACTTTTTTACTATACTCTGCATATGATGAAAATGTCTTAGAAGTTTTTTTCTTTGTGTCCTAGAACTCTGCCATTTAAAACATTTCCAGATAGGCAGTTAGGATCTGGGAACTTACTAGTTATCATCTGGATACTTGCAAGAAAGACAGTCTCTTGGCCCTGTTTTCTACTCTAATTCTGCCTTTAAAGATGGCTCCCAAGTGATTTATATGAATTTAAGGTTTAAAAATATCTGCTTGGAATTTAATTTGTCTTTACAAAATTATGTGGTTTTAAAAAGCATATTATTTGTTTTTAATGTAAAATATTCTCTCTACTAGCATTTTAACAAGTTAAATTGAACTCTGTGCTTCTTATTCTGAAAAGTCTGATGGATGTTAAATTTTCTAACAACTCGCTATTTATCAAAATATTTCTTGTAACAATATTAATATTGTGAGTCGATATACATATAGCAAGAGTAGACTGGTATTATTATGACTCTACATGTATTTGTTTATTCATTCTATTGAAGGCATAATATATTCAGTGAGTCTTTCCTGTAACAAAAAATAAATTAACTGGGGGTGTGGTGGTGTACACCTTTAATCCCAGCAGTCAGGAGGCAGAGGTAGGAGGATTGCTATAAGTTCAAGGCCAACCTGAGACTATGTATTTAATTCCAGGTCAGACTGAGCTAGAGTGAAACTCTACCTCAAAAAAAAAACCAAAAAGTAAAAGAAAAAGGTTTTTTTGTTTTGTTTTTGTTTTGTTTTGTGTTTTTGTCAAGGTAGGGTCTCACTGTAGATCAGACTGACCTGGAATTCACTATGTAGTCTCAGGGTGGCCTCGAACTCATGGTGATCTTCCTACTTCTGCCTCCTGAGTGCTGGGATTAAAGGTGTGCGCCACCACGCCCAGCTGAAAAAGGTTTTAATAGAAGAAGCTTGAATGTAAATTGTTGAAAATCTGCAATAGGCAATAGTCAATGATTTAGTGTTTTTAGTTTTTATTGGTAGGTATATATGGATTAATTTTAATGCTGTTGTTAACATATTTCTCTTGTTCAGACTGTTTTGTTTGTTTTTGAGGTAGGATCTCACTCTAGCCCAGGTTGATCTGAAACTCACTCATCCAGGCTGGCCTGGAATTCACAGCAATCCTCCTACTTCTGCCTCCTGAGTGCTGGGATTAATGGCATGAGCCACCATGCCCAGCTCAGAGTGCTTTTGACACGTCAAAAGATGATACTATTTCATTTGATTCCACTTACATTATTCAAGTTAATTATATCTTATTTATTTATTCTCTGTAGCTATACTGAAGAATGTGCTGATCTCTCTTAGTCTAAAATGAACAGTATCGTGTTTGTGTTTTGTCATTTCTTGAATTAGTTACAATAATTTTAAATCTCATTTTTATGTAAATAACCAGTATTCCAGAGCATATGTATAAAGGAAATGGTAGTATTCTTGATTGGCAGAAAAATTAGAAACTAAATCTACTTGGGCTTTTTTTTATAAAACAATTTTTGGCTAATTCACTCTGTGACTTTGTGTAAGTTTGACAGGATTTTTACCATAAAGCCTTTTCCCTTAATGTGAGCTGTGCCTAAGTAGATGGCTACCTCGTGTTTCTTGCCATGGGGATCAGCTGAACTCACTGAAAGACCATGTACCTGTCTAGTGTACCTGTGTCCACAAGACCCATTGTAAAGGATTGCTTTTCTTCTCCACCCCCAGTCTTACAAAAATTGAGCAGATCAGGCAGATTTGGAGAAATGTCTTTTGTGAGCTCAGTAAACATTTCTCCCATAGAGTAATTCTTTTATTTTCCATTAGGAACAAGCACTGAAAAAAAAAAAAAAGGAATTTTAAATGAAAGATAATTCTCTTTAGAGTTATAGTAGAGTTGACAGACCATTGTAGGCAATGGTAGATTTTCTTCAAGTGATTTCAGAAAGAGAATCTCATTGAGTCTTTTGTCAGATTCTCCTACAATGGTTATTACACAGTGAGGGTGAGGTAAAAGTAAGCTTGATGAAGACTAACTGGTTAACCTTGACTTGACTTTGCAGTGTTTGAAATTGTATGGGCTCCCTATCTATGGTTACATAGACTTGGGGCTACAAGTATGTGCCCTGTGGGGATTGAATGTTCCCATTTCAATAGATCAAAATGTCCAGCATATGCACACCTCAGATGACCTAGCCAAGGCTTGAGATGATGTTAATATGATTAGTTTGATTCTTGGTCAGGGACAGCAGCAGCTTACTTTGACACAGAGCTTGAGTGAGCATCTTTTGATCACAGTAAATAGGATGGCTTCCAGGGGTGGGCACAGTGTTGGTCTTTTTCTTAATTTTGGTCGTGATACTTAGAATATCCTATTTGAAGAAATTAGGGAAGGAAAGAAACCTCCACTGTTAAGAGTTTTCTTGTGGTGTTAGAGTACTTTAATAGACTCTATTAAAGGCAATTTGTCTTAATTATGTGTTGCTGTGACAAAGTATGTGAGAAGAAGCAAGTCAAGAAAGGAGCAGTGTTTGTTTTGGCTTGTAGTTTGAGGGTACAATCTATATAACAGGTAGGTCATGTTTGCAGAAACATGATGTAGCTGTTCTCATTGCTTTCACAGACAGGAAGCAGAGATAAGTTCTAGTGCTCTATTCACTTTCTCCTTTAAAAAAAAAGAAGTTTTTATTTTTATTTATTTACGAAAAAGAGGGAGAGAGGCACATATATAGAGGATGGGTGCCCTAGGGCCTCCAGCCATTGCAAATAAATTCCAGACACATGTGCCATCTTCCGCATCTGGCTTTTGTGGTACTGGGGAATTGAACCTGGGTCTTTAGGCTTCGCAGGCAAGGGCCTTAACTGCTAAGCCATCTCTCCAGCCCAACACTTTCTCCTTTTTATTCAGTCTAGGATTTCAGCCCATGGCCTTGTGCTGCTCACTTTTAGGGTGGGTCTTCTCGCTTCAACTAATCTTTTCTGGATATGCCCTCATTGAGGGCATCATGCGTAAAGTTGTGGTTCCTAGGGGATCGCAAATCCAGTCAAGCAGATAATGAAGGTGAGCCATCACACATTAATGGTTTGAATGTACAGTGTCCCTCGTAGTCTCATGTGTTTTGTTTAAGCCTTACACTTGATCTCTAGCTGGTGGAGCCTTTGGGAGGTAAAGCCTTGCTGGAGGAGGTGTGTAGAGTCCAGCATGTTTCCACTGTGGTTATGTGATGCTCAGCTGGCTGCTCCTGTCCTGTTATCTATATTATGATGGAACTTCACCTTGAAACTATCAACTTCAATGAATTCTTACTTTCCATAAGCTGTGTCTGGTCAGTTGCTGTGTTCCACCAACAAGAATGAATCCATATACATTATAAGGAGTCTGAGCCATTGAAAAATAATATTGTTCTGAGATAGAGGTTGGAGGTATGGACCAGGAACCATGGAATGAAAAAAGAGAAAAGATGCAAAATCACGAAATTAAAGGAGGACAACATGGAAGTTCTTTATGCGCATTTTTGTTTTGCAATCAGTCAGTGTTTCATGGGAGCTCTTAGTGAGTGAAATGTGCAGTTTGGGTATTTCTTCAATTACACTTAGTTTGTACACAGATATTCCATATTAATGCTTTACTTTGTATAAGTATGCAGTCTGTGGTGCATCCATGAAGAATTATATAGATCCTACGCATGGAAACTGAACTGGAAGCTGCCAGGCATGTGGTGCTATTAGGTGAGCATTTCTTCAAGAGAGATCAGATGTTTTGCTGTTGGTTGTTTCTTGGCATGGGATGAACCATCTACCTCTGCTACTTTTCTCTATTAATGTTTCAAAGGGAATATCTTACAGTCGATTCAGTGTCTTGCTTTGGAAAGAAAATAGGCTCCTTAAGAGACCACTATATTCAATATACTTGACATCTGTAATGCCATGCTTCTGAATACTTTGGGGAATCCTATAGGCACTTTCCTAAAGTCTGTTACATAAAAGCAAATGTCATAAACAGATTAATATATAAACACCAGAAGTATGTTTTTAATAGCTCTAGAAAGTTGGAAGTCCAAGATTCAGCCCTGGTAGTGCTGGAGAGGGCCCACCCACTCCGAGGTGTGTAGCTGTTTTTTTATTGTAACCACAAATGGCTGAAGGTGCAAAGTGTCTTTCCAGGGCCTTTTAAAATTAATACTGTTTTTTTTTTCTCTCTCTCTCTCTTTTTTTTAATTAAGTAGAAATTTTGTATGGACAAAGCATGTGTTAGTTCCATTCTATTCCCCTACTCTCAGCCTCTATTCCACTGAGGGCCCTCCTCTGTGGGGTTGCTGGTATTTCCTCAAGCTTTTACTTGATATGTAGCACTACAGTTAACAATTAATACAAAGGGGTTGTTTCAGGCCACTTATGAATACCAATGAATACACCTCCCCAAGGCACTTAGCACAGAGGAGCAGACCTGACTGCTGCCTCTGCAGTGCAGTTAATACTTTTTAAACATGTGTTAACCTCATCATGAAGGCAGAGCCTTATGTTGTAATCACCCCAGAGACCTAATCATCTCCACAGCACTCCACCTCCAAATATCAGCACATTGGCAGCTGTAATTCAGTCATAGGAATTATGAGGGAACACAGGTATTCAGACAACAGGTAGTTTAAAATGAAATGCTTTCTGGGCTAGTTTTCTAATGGTCATTTCCGCTCACTCAGAAGTGTGCATCACAGGGTTTTGGTTTGATTGACAGATAGTGGTTTGCCTTCTGGTTTTTTTTTTTTTGTGTGTGTGTTTTTTGCTCCTGCCTTTTTAGTATTCAGCATATGAAGGCATAAGTACAGTGTAGGAATTGGTCTGTTGTTCAAACCAAATGAGCCATGTGATTTCTTTCCCTTAAGGTATGAGACATTAATATAAATTATATTTTCTTTTCCAATGATGATTTTGCAGAAATTACATGTACATAAATGAACATTGCTTTAATAGTTATAGAAATGACATAATTGAAATAAAAATAAGTTAATTTTTTATTTACTCAGCCTTTTTGACTGGTAATTTCTGATACCTAGGCCTCAAGTTTGGAACAAATATTTTAGGTTATAATTTACAATTCAATTGATTCCCTTTTTGCAACTTAACAGTTCACTCTGAAATTGAAAGAAAAACTCTTAAGGGCAGATAATTTTAAAACTTATTCCATCCTTTGTTACTTTGCTTAGAATTCTGACATGTATTCATTACTAGAGTCATTCAGTTACAATGTATTTGATAATGGCATCCTGGGTCATCTTACTGCATGTTGGTAAAGTGTCATTAATCTGGTCCCTGCTGCATTGGCATGCTGGTGTATCTCACTATGCACTTGACTTTCTGATCCCTTGCTCACTTGTGAGAAACTCAAGATTTACTTAAAATTGAGAGTTAAAAAAAAAAAAAAAAAAAACAAAACAATAATAACCAAGGAGAATGAGGATATTTGGAAGAAGAACCAATAACAATAAGGCTTAAGAATTTATTTGTAGGTGTGTATATCTCTAAAAAGAACCCACCTTATCTCACCTGTGTTTGCACTAGTTTCTTTTCCATAGTATAAAAATATTAATGTTAGACATTCTTCAATTATAAGCATATTTTCTTCTTAAGATTGTATTATCAGTCAAAATAACTTTAGCACCTGGATCTTTTACATTACAAATTTATGTCCTACACTTGTTCTCCCCCATTGGCAGTTTTATACAACTTACTTTTCTCTGGCCAGGGTGTTCTATAGTGTTTAGGGATGCTCAGGCAGCTAGGGGAGGAACAGAGATGCCTGTAAATATTTCTTAAGAAAATTATATAGAACTTAGAATTTAAAAGAAGATGTACCTATTTTTCTTGTTGTAGATGCCACAGTTCTATATGGATCTGCTTGTAATTAACATTCCTAAATACTTCAGTGTTAAAAATTGATGGTGGGGAAAAATTGTACAGAAAGACTCTGGGGAGAGTTTGACTCTGAAGAAGGCTTGGGTATTATTCTGTGCATCCTGAAGTGGTATATTAATTAGCAGAGCTAGTCATGCATCACAGTGTCTTTAAGAGCTATTCTGAAACAAATTTCAGACACTGGTGGTGTTCCTGAGCTATAATTTAAAGAATGATCAAGGGATATTAGATATTAGATTTAGGTACTTAAATGAAAAAAACAGTTTCATATGGATTAAGTTGAATGTTTTATTCATAAGAGGAGTTTATGAGATTTTTATATATCTTGATATTTAATTCCTGTAGTTCTTGTGTTTTCCATTAGTGAACCATTATTTTCATTCATTACTTTGGCAAGAAGGAGGGCATCTAGTAAGCTGTTTTTAGGTTATAAGACTATATAGGGCTGTGGAGGTGACTTGGTGTCTTGCTGTGGACACAAAGCTGTCAGGATTAATTCCCCACTCCTAATTTCCCTTGGAACTGTAGCACGGTGTGCAGTTATTGGGCAGTTGAGTCTTATACTGGAATAAGTATAGATTCAAAGGTGAGAGTCAAATGGTAAGTATTCAGGAGAGAGAGACAGAATGACAGCATCATCTACAATGTTTAAAAATTGGTCAATCTGTGGCTTCTGTGGCCACTCTAGCGATGCCACAAAGCCTCTTATGCTGTTGGCAAATGATGTTAGACACAAATGATTAAATTTCCACCTTTTAATTTTTTTTAAGGTGACATGTCATCTTATGAAAGCCTCACTAGATAGATAGGAACACTTAAGATTTCTAGTCTCTAAACAGCTGGCAAGTATATCTTGACATATAATGTTCATTCTGTCTGGATTGAGTTTCTAAGAGACAACTGAAGCAGAAGGGTATTGCATAGTGATTTGAAATAGCCCTGCATTCTCTAGGGGATTCATTTAAGTATTGAGGAAGGCCTATGATGTGCCTGCCTGGTATTTTCTAGCACTGGGAATATAACTGTGACAGACACAGTAACCTTGTTTGATGAAACCTGGCTTCTAGTGGGGTGAATACTTAGGGCTGTAAGGACAGGCACATAAGCAGGCTTAGCTCAGTCATCTGTTTTCCAGTATGAACTTTGTCATTCAGCTTATTTTGAACAAGGGGTATCCAAAACAAGATTGAAAATAACTCTTACATGAAAACAGATCTGGAATCTGAGGATGGCTTACTGCCCTCTACTCAATTCTTACATAATGGAGAGATCTCATAAACTACTGCTTAAAATCCTGTCTTATAAATCAATCCACAGCATTAGTAAAAACATTGGCATCTCAAAATTAGAAGGCAAAATTATGCACAAAGTGTGTCGTTTATTTAATTCACTGATAAGTAGCACATATTCACTATTAAAACCATAAGTATGAAAATTCTTCATGAATGTTATAAGCACAGTTTCCTAAGGTTGACAGATACTCCTGTGAGGTTGATAGGTTACTATCATTTCTTCCCATCCTCCTCTGGCTGGACATCTTTGTTATAAAATTCTAGTAGTTTATCAATGTATTGCTCATATATTTGTCTATATCTGTATATCATTTTGAATTTACACCAGGCACTATGTGATGTTTTTTTTCTCCCACTATCTTGATAATGTAATTTCCCTGCTTTTCCTTAAATTTTTTTTTTAGATTTATTTACTTATTTATTTGAGTCAGAGAGAGAGAGAGAGAGAGAGAGCGAGAGAGAGCGAGCGAGGATATAGGTGCACCAGGGCCTCCAGCCAATGCAAATGAACTCCAGAAGCAGGCACTACCTTATGCATCTGGTTTATGTGTGTTTTGGGGAATCCATCCTGGGTACTTTGGCTTTGCAGCCTAACGCCTTAACTGCTAAGCAGTCCCTTCAAGCCCCCGCTTCTCTTTTGAGATGAGCTGTGCTAATGCTCATTGTTAGCTGATCTAGCATTCTTTTCAGCTCTCTCCATTCTCCCTAATATTCAGAATTTTCTACTTACTTGAATAAAACTGTATTAGATATTGACTACTTGTATTGGAAACTTTAAAATAGTCAAAGGCATATAATGACCCATTATAAGAGGGAATGTCCAGCGATCTGGGTGAGTTTGATTCTTCTTTAACTATGTCATCTAGGTATTTTGATCCCAAGAGACCTATAGTCAACTAATTTCAAGAAGACCTGGTGCTAAGTGAGGCTTCACGTAAGGGAAATGGTCTTTGTGAAAGAGTAGAGTTGGATCCTAGCATAAAGAATGGCAAAGAAGCAGATTCTATAAGAGCTATGAAGAGTCCTGGCAATAGGGTATGTGAGTGTGTTAGATCTCCCTGACTTCCTGAATATCCAAGAGGCACATAAATAGATGGACTGAAATTGAACAGAACTGAAAGTAAAATGACTTTCCTTTGCTATAACTCTACAGGGGCCACAAATATGGAAAAATAACAGATCAACCCATCTTGGGGATCAAACACCAAGCTTTTCTGGCAAAGCCCCCACTGAAGGAAATTCACTCAGATAACTAAATTTATGTCACAATAAAGACAGCCTGTTTCTACAAGTGAGCCTCAGATTCTTTAGCAGTCTTTAGTTGGTTAGTCACTTAGACCTGGGGGAATGTACAAGAAATATCAGGATGTTTAGCTCTCTGCTCTGACATTTCCTTTTGCTCCTACTTACTGTTATGTGCTAGTTAAAGTCATGGCAAGCTGGACTCTTGAAAAAGGGATGGCACCCACTTTATCTCAGGCCTCATACAAGTTTAAGCCATGTGTTCCCCAGACCCTGTCCAGAGACAAAATGGCCAATTGTCTCTGACAAAAAGAGAGAGAGACTAACAAACAACATATAACTCTTGTTCTCTTTATAGTTCCTCTCTTTTGAACACCTAAAGTCACCTCTGTCAAATAAAATTTCTCACTAGACAAAAAGGTCAAATGGGTAAACTAAGTCAAGGCATTTGATCAGGTTACAAACTCCTTACATAAGACAAACATCAGACTTACCTAAAGTGTATATCAGGGTAAAAACATATAATAGGCAAACACAAGTAAATAATCTCTCTTATCTGTCTCTTTCTTTCTATCTCTGTAGTATCACCAAAGGGTAGGAGCCCTATACTTAAGGTAATAAAACCAAAGATTACCTTTAAAATAATACCTTTTAGTCTATAGACCATTCTGAAACATGCACAGATGAGGGGTGGCCCCCATATCCCAGGTTCCCACAGAGCAGAAAAGGGAAAATGATCTCAGGAAACCCCCCTCCCAAGAAGACATATAGGCTGTCAAGACTGGAGTAAATGTGGGAGTCTTCATACTTGGGCCTATCTTGCCAGTGGCACTGTTTATATGCCATGATATCAGACAAGTACAGGGCTGGAGGAATGCTGGAGGTATTTGGGCTTGGAAGCTAGCTAGACAGGATGAATATCCTGGACCTTCCTTTCTCCTGGAGGCATATAGACTGTGATATGTGTCCCCATTTTATTTGGGGAGAAAACAAAACAAAACAAAAAAAAGGGTGAGGACTCCTGTAAAAAAAAGATAAAAAGCCCTAATTTCTTCCCAAATCTGGTTCAAGGGATGTTCCCCTTCTACAAAAAGATAAAAAGCTAGGATTGGGCCTAACCTGACTAAACACTCTTCTTTTCACTTTCCTCTACTTTGTTTTAGATGAAACAGCTGGCTTGCAGGATACCCCAAAAGCCTCTGCTACCCTGTCTCCTGAGAAACTGGGCTCATTTAGATAATACGAAAAAAATTTGTCCATTACTTATCTCCTTAGACAATTAAAAAACACACTAATATAACTCCAGATACAATGGAAAAAAATTCTTAAATTCTTAACTCAGTCAACACTTGATATTTGTAAAAAAATTACAAAAATTGGTAACCACACCAGATAAAAACTTAAAACAGTTGCTCCCGGTGACAACCTCAGTTTATTATAACCAAAAAATCCCCCCCCCCCAAAATAAAAAGATAGACATCACCAAAACATCATGACAATAATTAAGTTTATTCAGAAAAGAGTCCTTTCATTAAAATATTTAATTAGGTAAAATCTAAAATATGTTTACTTGATGCCAATTTTTATTTATTTATTTATTTATTTATTTATTTTTTATTTTTATTGAGGTAGGGTCTCACTCTAGCTCAGGCTGACCTGGAATTCACTATGTAGTCTTAGGATGGTCTTGAACTCATGGCAATCCTCCTACCTCTGCCTCCCGAGTGCTGGGATTAAAGGTATACACCACCATACCTGGCTCCAAAATTTTAAACAATAAAAAAACTAAGTCTTATGGTTAAGGCTCCAGTCATTAACAGCTCACTGATGCTAATTTGTTAGTTTAAATCTTATAAAAACTGGCCTTAAGACTCAGTAAATTAGTTTCCTCTATTCATCAAGGTTTTAACTAAAATTGGAAAAACTGAGTCTTAAGATAAAGGTTCACATATAAATGCTTAATTTCCAAAAATAAGCTACTCATACTTAAAGAAATTGTGACTTTAAAGATAGCTCCTGTTGGGGCTGGAGAGATGGCTTATTGGTTAAGGCATTTGCCTGCAAAGCCAAAGGATCCTTGTTTGATTCTCTAGGACCCACATAAGCCAGATGCACAAAGGGGCATACGCATCTGGAGTTCATTTGCAGTGGCTGCAGGCCCTGGTGTGCTCATTCTCTCGCTCTCTCTCTCTCTCTCTCTCTCTCTGCTTCTTTCTCTCTCGCTCAAATAAATAAAAATAATAATTTTTAAAAAGATAGCCCCTATTTTATTTATACTAATTCTATCAAATGATCATCACTAGGTTTAATCACTTACATTTAAGTAATTTAATTTCAGTCACTATAACCTTTATCCTCCTGTTAAGTCAAATTTGTTGGGATAGTTTGCCTAAGCTTTATCAATTTTAAGTCATAGGTAAGACATAAAATTATTTGATGTTAATAAAAATTCTTCCTATACCTAAGATCAGTTGCTAGCCAAGATTCAACTAAAAACATTGGCTGTCAAATAATGTTTTCTCTTTCAAACAGATTTGTCAAAGGTTTTATTAGAGCTTAGCTGTTTTGGCTCAACAATGACCAAATTCCGTTTTATTATTATATATAAAGTAACTGTTGCATTTCTGACATCTCAAGTCCAGTGCTTATAAAACAACTAACTCTTAAAACATAGTCCCTACTTTAGGGTGCAGTCTCATACTCAAAAGAGTGGTCCTCATCTGAAAAAAATAATTTTAGACTTTGTGATTCAGTTTCCAATATTTCCTTGGTAATTGGTACCTACCCTGGACTAATAAAGATGTTTTCAAGCACAGGTACTGAGACCTTATATGTACTGTCTCACTTTGCTGACAATTTCTAGATAGAATTAATTGATTGAGATTTATATTGTTTTCAAGATTGGTAACAGGATCTGCCTATATTTATAAGTATTAAATATTTAAAGAATAAAAGGTGCCTACTTTCTATGCCTTAGATATGGCCTATTCTTTCACAAGACAACTAAATAAAAAAGGTTAAACAAAATAACTTTAAGCTCTTACACCATTTTTAAGTAGATATATTTCTGTTACCAAATGTTCCATATATATATATACATACATACATGCAGGTTGGTGTAACTTCACTTCTAAGTGTATTACTAACCTGTGTAAAAGCCAAAACCAATTAAAATCATCAGCGCTAAAAAGGCCAATATTTTTGCCTATGCTCCTAGGTCATGAGGCTACTAAAGATGATGGGACACTTCTACACTGGTCCCTTGGTAAGTCACCCGTCTTCCTGATCAGGGAGGATACAGAGACTCAAAACCAAAAAAGTTGGTGTGCAGTCTAAAACAAATGAGTCACAATTGAGAAACAATCAGTCCTCTTGGCTCCCCTGCCCCCCCCCCAAAAAAAACACTACTTGACCAACATGGCCCTGATTCAGCCTAACAGACAGACAACACCAGTATTAAAGAAAAAAACTATAAGGCGGCTACTCCTGGGCCTCAAATATATAATACAACAAAAGTTTTCAAAAACAAAATAAAACAAACAAGGCCTTAAAAATGTCCACATCTCTAATAGTTCTAAGTCTATTATTTAAAAAAAAAAACATAGATGTCAAAAGGGCTATTTTCAAATCTAAAATATATTTAGATTACTCTGACCAAAAGTTACTTAATTCATTATTACTTATTATTCATTATTCATTATTACTTATTTCCTTATGCTGAAAGCAATAATAAATCTCTTCTAACTTATACCAAGACATCCTTAAATAAATCCTAAAACCAAAAATATATTTGTACAGCCTTTATGACACCCAATGGCTCTATAGTACCAACCTTTGGCCCTGACTAATCTCAAGACAAAAAAGATATACTCTAAAAGACTATTATACAGAATAAGATATGTTCACCATTATCAAAGTTAAATGTTGTATATTGCCGGTTTCCCTCCCCCTGCAGGTAGAGCAGAAGAAAGAGCCGATTTAGCGGCTTTTCTTGAGGCTGAGCAGGAAGATGGGTGTCGGCGGCTCAGACCCTCCCCCCCCCAAAACACCGAAGAGAAAAACACACTGAGCTGGGAGTCTTGTCGAGGCAGGAACTTGTCTTATTGTAATGAGAGGGTGTATATATAGTTTTGAGAAAGAGGGTGGGTCTCAGGATGGGAAAAAGGTGTAAGCGCCTATAGTATTTCACCACGTCAGCAGTAGCTGGGCAGAGGCAGTTTTGGCTTAGGCCTTGCTGAGTCACTCTCAAGTGGAAGTAGGCCAAAGACAGGTCGCTAAACTGTAGTCAGGCTCAGAAAGTTCCACTGGGCCTTACACCTGGGCCTCTTAGGGCCCAACATCTCCCCCTTTTGTTTTTGTAAGAACAGCGGAAAGCATGGCCCCTCTCTTTGGTTGTCCCCCTCTGTGGATCTTACCCTTCACTGGGTACCATGCCTCTAGCCCTTTGAAAATCCACTCCATGACCTGCCTTAGGTTGTCTCAGCCTGTCTGAGATCTTACCTGTCATTGGTTCGATGGAGGGTGGGGGAGGGACGCTAGGTGGACAGCCAGTCAGAGGAAGAGCTAGGCTCCTGAGTTGCAAGCCTGTGGTATTTTGACCTGATGAAGTTTAATTGCCTCTGGCTGTTGGTGAATGAATTGTGTAATCTTATTAATTACGCAGGGCCCGAGAGTGAGGATAAGAAGAAGGAGAAGGAGGGGTCCAAGGGGAGAGAGAAGGTAGGGTAAAAAGCCATGTAAGCCTGTCCACAGCGGGTTGTCTTGGAAGTCCCGTCTCCTCTTTTCCCTGGAGAGGTGATTATTATTGTCCCCTTGTTGGGGTAAATATTTTAAGTCTCTTACTGGTACCCAAATGGGTCTTTTTTTCTCTTGAGGAAAGACACATTTAAATCCTCTCCCTGCTGTGAGGAGGGGGTCTGGTCCTCTCCAGGCTCCAGTCAATGGGTCCCTCTATTTGACCCAGAAAGAGCTGTAACAGCTGAGGTCCAATGTTTTTGAAAAGGGGACAAGTGTCTATCTTTTTTAGAAAAAATTAAAATATGTAGGGTTAATAATGCCTTTTTTAGTTGGTCATGTGGGGGTAGGGATTCCCCCTTTTGTTTTTGTAATTGAGACTTGAGGGTTTGATTATATCTTTTATGATGGCATGGCCCCGCAGGTTATATGGGATGCCTGTGGAAAGTGAGATTTTCCAGGTTTGGAGGAAATTTAATAAAGGCCCTGTTTACGAATTAGGGGCCATTATTAGAAAATTTGACTTGATCTGGCAATCTAAGGTTGGCAAAGCATTGAAGTATATGGCTAATAGCATGTCTTTTCCCCGGCGTGTGCCAATGCCCAGCAAGTATGGGAGAAAGTATCAACTGAGAGAAAAATATATTTAAGTTTTCAAAATGGAGAATAGTGTGTAACGTTAATCTGCCAAAGGAGATTATAGCGTAGCCCTCGAGGATTGGCTCCTGTAGTTTTAAGAGGAGGTACCTGGAGGAAAGGCTGACAGGATTTGTAAGTTTGGATGATTTTATTTATGTTTAAGGCCCCTTTAATTAATACTGAGGCAGAGAAGCCAGTTTGTAAATTTTGATGGCCTTTGAGATGTTGAGGCTTACAGATGTAGGGGAAGTTCCATAATGGCAGAAGAAGTTGGCCTGCCTTAGGGCCAAGCAAAAGAGAAAAAAAAAAAGTCAACCAGGCACACAGAGCAAAATTATTGTAGCCAAGCCACAGCAAGCTTCAGGAACTCATGTTAGGCACACTTTGTATATCTGTACAATGGAATCTTAAACCCACCATTAACACCTTAAGATCAACCCCCAGTGACATTAAGTAGGAAGAGGGCTTAGTCCCATGCTCTACCGACTGAGCTAGCCGGGCTTGAATTATTAAGGGGGATGGATCGAAAATTTGGTATAAACATTTAGTTTGTTCTAAGGGTGGCAAGGAGGAGACAGCAATAAATTTGTCTACCTGTGAATCCCCATTAGCAATAAAGTCAGGCAGACTAGTGTGTGAGCGAATGTGCTCAGTAAGTCTGGAGGTGGATGGCCCATTGTATATAAAAGGACCTGTTCCTGGGCTGCCTTACGGATAACCTTGATCAAACTTTTTGGGCCTGGATAGCAAAATGTAGTCATCCCTTATGCCAATAACCCAGTTTTAACAAAGTCTTCTGTATTTTTTTTTAAGGTTAAAGAGGGGGAGGGGTGGTTGTGAGCGCTATTGTCACAGGCAGTGGTTACGGGCTGAAAAGACAGCGGGCCAGTGGTGGTTTGGGGGTTTGGGTGGCGGCCTTGGGAGGAATGAGATTTTAAAAGCCAGTTATAGTTTTTCCTTACAGCTTTTGTTAAGGGCAAAAATGAACTCCTCCACAGAGAAGCCTTTAAGGCTGGCAATTAAGGCAAGGAGGGTTGAATTAATCCATGGGGCTAAAACAAGTTTTGTCCCAAAAGCCATGGAGGTTTTTATGTTTTACTTTTAAGCCACATTGTAGGAGGAGTATTTGTAAAATCAGGGCTACAGTAATACACATGAGTACAACACAAGCATAAAGGCCCAAAAAATAGCTAAACATGCTGTAGAATTAAGTTTAGATTTAGATCTGTGACGGCCAGACAAGCCTGTGTCCTTAGGGGACGGCTCAATGATACCAAACACAGTACAGATGGGAGCAGAACTCCCCAACAGGTTTGTTCTGTCTTTTGAGACAGAGCCCCCACTCAAATGAGGGGACAAAACGCTTAGAGTCCCCTCCAGGTCTGCCCACGTGGTGAGTCTCCTCCAGGTCTGCCCACGTGGTGTGTCCACCAGGAACGTATGTCCTGTTTAGAAATACAGGCGCCGCAGATGCGGCTTGCCGGCAACCCAGAAATGAAAGGAAAGAGAAAGGAACAAAAAGATGTTGAAGCAAGCACAGGTTACAGAAGCAAAGGTTAGAATATTAGATATGAAGACTACCTCATAATTTATGAGGGTACACCTATCCACAGTCCAATTAGCCCGTCAGCATACTTCTGTGTTTTTCCGTAGGCAGGAAAGAGAGTTCCTCACACGGGGCACCAGTCTGCTGGTTTCCCTCCCCCGGCAGGTAGAACGGAAGAAAGAGCCGATTCAGTGGCTTTTCTTGAGGCTGAGCGGGATGATGGGTGTCAGCGGCTCAGACCCTCCCCCCGCCCCCAAACACCGGAGAGAAAAACACACTGAGCCGGGAGTCTTGTCGAGGCAGGAACTCGTCTTATTGTAATGAGAGGGTGTATATATAATTTTGAGAAAGTGGGTGGGTCTCAGGATGGGAAAAAGGTGTAAGGGCCAATAGTATTTCAACATGTCAGCAGTAGCTGGGCGGAGGCAGTTTTGGCTTAGGCCTTGCTGAGTCACTCTCAAGTGGAAGTAGGCCAAAGACAGGTCGCTAAACTCTAGTCAGTCTTAGAAAGTTCCCCTAGACCTCACACCTGGGCCTCTTAAGCAAAAGTAGACCAAAGACAGGTTGCTAAACTCTAGTCAGGCTCAAAAAGTTCCACTAGGCCTCACACCTGGGCCCAACAGTATATTGCTGATAATGCTACTAATATCTGTTTTACAAGCCATATCAAAACAGATTCTGGCCATGTCAGACACTGCAGTGCCATCTGATAAACAGTTCTTAAAAAAAGAAAAAACCTCACCTACAATCCAACGCTATCTCCCTGGGTCCCCCCAAACGTTCCCCAAGGCCTAAATGTCCACAAAAGGATAACCCTAAAGATGAACAGTTTGCTTTGTGCTCACATCTCATTAACTCTTTACTTTTATTCTTTCTACCCAACATTTTTTCTTCCAAGACTATCTTCCTATACTCCATCAATACACTTTTAGGGTCCTTTAAAATAGTTCCCCCTCTCTGGGAGAGACTCTAACTGCCACAATTTCATGCCCCATTCAGTAGGAAATAGTTCACGATCTGACATTATCGATCTTTGTCCTCTAACAGCAGTTAGTGTCTTCTCATGAAAGGGGGAATGAGAGGGGGTACAGTTACGGTGACTGGACTCCGAAGGTTAAAAAATGCAAGAAAGTTTACACTTGCTAGAAATCAAAGATGATCTGATTTCTTATTTTTCTGGCCCAGTTCCCTAGACCTGTTTTTCCACAAACAGCCAGGACCCCTTGTGGGAGGGAGGCCTTTCATAGGATTTAAAATTGAGGTTGGTCAAGTTCAGGCCCCCTTGAACTTGGAGCCAGGGATAACCTCTTCCTGAGACAGCCCCTAGCCATAACCAACCAGTTGTCCCTCTGGTTCACCTGAGCCGGAAGACAGCCCAGCACTAAAAGGTTCTAAATACCTTTGCAAGGGGAGGGCAGGCTCTCTGATCACTTGGGAACTTCCAGTTGTGGGTGAGTTTTTCCTTCAGCTGGGCCTGGGTTGGCTCTGCTTAGGCCCAAGCCCAGCTGGCAGGGCCCCCTAGTTCTTCTCTCCATGGGCTCCTTTATCCCTTCCAGCTCCCCACATGGCAGGAGCTCCTTGAACTTCCTTTTCTCTTTTCTTCTCATGCTTTTTTCCCCCAGGCCCTCCACATGGGATCTTTAGCCACATGAGTACCTTTCCTTGGCTCTGTACTTCCCTCAATAAATATGTTAATAATTATCCTTCTCAGTCTTCATTTTTATTTTTTATTTTTTTAAAATTTATTTATTTGAGAGCAACAGAGAGAGAGAGAGAAAGAGACAGAGAAGAACCAAATTGGCTTTGGCTTTCTCACCTGTAAGTCAGAGAAAGAGTTGGGGGTATGGAGAGAGGAGAAGGAATAGGCGGGATAGGGAAAATGGAGGGATTGCAACTGTGTAATAATTCAGAGAGTATTACTCACATATCCTACTTAAGAGCAGAAGCTAACTGAACTGTGAGTAATCCAGAACATATATTTCAAGATGGGTAGAGATGACCAAATAGTCTCAGTAAATTTTATGACACAAGTGCATAGATACTTGAAAATTGAATAGATGGAGATAGCTTTCCAGAGATTTGAAACAAATATAAAAAATACACATAATAAATTTCTACAGGGCTAGTGATATGGCTCAGTGGTTAAAGGCACTTGCTTGCAAGGTGTGACTGCACAGGTTTTATTCCCAAGTATCCACATGAAGCCAGATGTGTGGAGTGGTGCATGCACCTGGGCCTAGTTTGCAATGGCAAGAGGCCCATGTCAGCAGGGCTTGGTGCATCCTTTCTTTTTCTCTCTCTTCCATATCTCTCTCCCCTTGCAGATAAGTAGATAAAAATATGTAAAATACACAAAACCAAACAAAACTAAAATTCTCCAGAGAATTTAAAAGAAAACTGTGCCATGTGGTTTAAGAGCTTGAGATTGGAGAACACATTAGGTGTGTTCCTCAGTAGTTTTCCACCTTATCTTTTGAGACATGAGCCCTAAGCATACTAGGTTAGCTAGTATGGTTAGCCAGCAAGCCCTAGAGATCCTCTTAACCTTGCCTCCCTAGTGTTGGAATTAAAGATGTACACCACCACATTGGGCTTTTCCTTTTGTGCTGTGGATCTGATCTCAGGTTCTTATACTTCCCAGTACTCTTTTCTTTACTCTGACATTAAGCATCTAGAAAGAAAAAAAAAAAATGAAATAAATTCAATTCCCCAGTACCCACATAAAGCCTGAGGCACAAGGTGGTGCATTTATATGGAGTTTGATTATAGTGTGTGGAGGCCCTGGCACACCCATTCTCATATTCATTCTCATTCTAATTCCCTCTGTCTGCTTGCACATAAATCAATAAAAATATTTTTAAAAGAATAGTTAAAGTTGGACATGGATATATCTGTAATACCAGCACCTGGAAGGGTGACGCATTTGTGCATGCAGGGGAAGTTCCTAGATTGACATATATTGCAAGTTTGAGGCTAGCCTAAGTTACATGTAAGACCCCCATCTCAAGCATAACAAAATACTTAAGCAGGCCATTGAAGCAAATTTTTTTTTTTAAAGGTACATATATTTTTATAGAATAGAATTTAAAGAGATAAAAGTGGTAATGGGGAAAATGTATCAATGTTGCTGAAATACTTGAAGGAAATATGTGTGAATATACCCTTGATTTAAAATTTTAAAAAATGGGTTAAGGCAAAAATGTGAAAAAGTAAAAGTCAGAAAGTAGGGTTAAAAAAAGCTAAAAGAGCATATCTGAGTAATAACAAGAGGAGCCATATTTCACTGGACAAGAAGGTGATGTTGCCTCTGAAAGTGTGCTATAGATGAAAAAATCTTTTATAGCAATTTTAAGGAAAAAGTTATTTTAGTAGATAAAAAAAGAAAGGATAATAGATAATAAAAAGAATAGATAGTTCAGAAGAGAGCAAATCAAAATGATTAAACAGACTTTTGAAAAGATGCAATTGGATGGAGAAGGTTGCTTTCTATCTATTATATTTATTGCAGACTCTTCTTTCTGCCCATTCTGTGCAAAATTTACTCTCATTGCCTCTGGCTTTGAGCCTGGCCTTGGTCTTGCTTTATCCAAAGGACTGTTCATGGATATGGTGTGGACAGAGACTTAAAATGTATTGTAGTCTCCAGAGAACTGCTAACCCATGTCATGGAAATAACGTCTTAGACCAGTTGCATGACTGACTCTCATCCTGAAATAAAGCTGCCCTAGGGTATGACTAGTGGGAGAGGGAACAGAGACTTGTAGTCTGTGAGCATGGAGCATGTTGTTGATTATAACATAAGAGTAGTATGATTCTAGTAATTGGGGGCATTTTTAAAACAGGTCCTGAAAAGGATGTAACACACACACACACACACACACACACACACACACACACTGAACTTAGAAAAAGTGTTGTTTCTAATCAATAATTTTAAGAGAATAAGAAAGGAAGAAAGAAGTGGAATGGGATAAATAGCAAACACTTAATCTAGTGAAACTTTAGATTATATTTGAATGATATTCATAAGAAGATTGTGAAACTTGGTACAATTGTTAGGAAAGAATTTTCAAATTCAAGAGATAGAGTACTGAAGAAAATTGGAAATACAATTCCAGTTAAGTTTAGGAATTTGACAAGAAAAGGAATTTAAAATCATGTCATTTTTTTTTTTTTGAGTGACAGAGAGAGACAGAGAGAGACAGAGAGAGACAGAGAGAGACAGAGAGAGAGGGAGAGGAAGACAGATACAGATGGGCGCGACAGCAGCCTCTCAGCTGCTACAAACGAAATCCAGATGCGTGAGCTGCCTTGTAGTCAAGTGCGGCATTGTGCCCTTGTGTCACTTTGCATATGGCTAAATGTGGGACCTGGAGATTGGAACCAGCGTTCTTAGGCTTAGGAGGCAGGCGCCTTAACTGCTAAGCCATCTCTCCAGCCCTTGTGTCATATTTTTAAAGTCATATTTTTAAAGGAAAAAGATCATATATAATGTTAGATCTTGATGGTGATAAACAAATAGAAAATAAAATAATACTAAATTAAAAGTAGTGACTAGAGATAAAGTAATGCAATATTTATATAAAAGATGGTAGGCGTGCTAGTTACCTTTCAGAACTTGACAGGAGGAAACAGGAAAGAAGGCTTACAGTTCAAGGTTACAGTCCATGGTGGTGGCAAAGACATGGAGGTGGGATCCTGAGGCAGTTGGGCACATTCAATCCATGGTAAGGAAAAGGAAAGCAGTGAATGTTACTGCTCAGTATCCTTGTTTTTCATTTTTATTCAGTAAAGGACCCCAGCCTGTAGAATAGATTAACCTATAGTTAAAGTGAGTCTTCCCACATCAGTTAAATCAATCAAGGTAATCCCTCATGGGCATGCCCATTGCCTTGTTTCCTAGACGATTGTAGGTCCCTTCAAATGAATAATATAAACCATCATAAGTGGGTAGATATGTTTCCTAACATATTTTACTTCCCTTGAGATGGAATTTCAATAGATTTGCTATTACCCTCTTTAAAAATGTTGCCATTTCATGAACTCCAGAGTTCTAAGCTATGACACAGTCTATATACTGCTTTCTGTGGGCAAACTCAAGTCATGCAGAGTCCCTGTGAGCATGAAGGCAGTGCTGTCTTCTTTGTGGTGAATGATAGAATCTTGGACTCATGAGTCTCATGTCTGTATCTTCATCCTTGAAACCAAGGTAGGTTAATTTGTTAGCTGTTAAGCAGAGGAAAATTTCATTCAGCTTATGGATATTGTGTTGTAATATGTGCTAAGAGTTTTTGATCCCATTTCCTAGATAAAAGTTACAGTATGCTCAAAAGTGAGAGTAAGCTTCATAAAACTTTTATAATGCAAAACAACATAGCAACTGACTATGTAAAAACTAAAACTTCTACACATAGGGTATTGTATATTATTAAAGACACAGCTGAGAGGCATTAAGCACAGTTATTTTAGAATTTAAGGGATCAAGCGAGTAAATCTAAGATATTTATGAGATGTGGCTATTACCCCTCAAGTTTGCATGAATATATGTTGAATGGTGGTGGATATACATTCATAAACAGGCAAAGTGTCTGGAATAAAAAGGTAACAAAAACTTCTAATAAAAGTGGTAATATAAATTAAGTGTCTCTGAAACAGTTTAAAATATCAAATACAAAATATAGACCTCAAAGGAAAGTTCAAAAATACAAGTAGAAATTATTTCCTTTATTTGCTTGCCTAAATCTAATTAAAATAGATATTTGGAAAGTCATAGTAACTCAATAGGAATTATATATTTTTCTAAATAAACAAGATCAAATGTTAATTTGGGTTGATTTTTACAAAGTACTCTTAAGGTACTATGTACAAAAAGGTTATGGAAAGTAGACAAATCAAAATTGGTAAAAATAAAAAAAATCACAAATTTATTAAGGTGATTTCAAAACAAATGAATGAAGATTTTTGGGCTAGAAGTGAGAGAGGCTTAACTAGCTTTTCTTGGAATGATTCTGGCTCTTACTGCTAAATATAAGCTGTGCTAAGACATCATTCCGTTTTTAGAATAGAAATATAACTCTATACTTCAAAAAAAAGTTGTTTTGAGATTACTTTTTTGTTAGTATGTTTATAGACCAATGATTTTTTGTGTCTGTAGCAGAAAAATACATTTTAATAAATCATTTTAACTATAAAATCAGCTTTTACTAATTTAAACCTGCTTTTCTAGATTAATAGTCAGTTATTGAAATTGAAAAGGAAATTGAAAAGTCATTCTTATTTTCTTTTTAAAATCTAAAATGCTTACAAGATTAATTCAGTATCTGTGGCCTACATTGATTTTCTGGCTATTTCATGTTTTGCCGTCTATTAATAAAAACTTTGACCTATAATAGCAAGTTTGCACCAGATGGAAACTAAGCAGGCATGTAGTTACAGTCTGCATAGTAGCATGAAGGCAAAGGGGGAGGCAAGCACCAGAGGAAAGCTCCTGAGAGCTGGCCTTCTGCATCCTTTAAAATGTGAAAGGTGATGTAAGGAAAGCTCTGCAAGAGAGGTGCGATGAGAATGCGGCACCAGAAAAGAAGGATTAAAGAAAGCATTTTATATGCTAATCCTGTTTTTATATTAAGGCAATTCCTAGAAAAGTAATGCTTGTTCACAGTACAATATACACCATGTGAGCAAATATAAAAGCATTCTATATGAATCCTGCAATTCTTCCAGGAAGCTTTGGATGATGATCCTTTTGTGATGAAACAGATTTGTTATTCCTCTTTCATAGTATTTAAAGCTCATTATTCAAGTTATCTCCATTTATCTTTGCTGTGAGCCTGGATGTGGTTTAAATATCTTCATTTTATTACCAACAACTCTGTGCTAATCATTTAGTACTGTAATTAATAGTGCCAAGTAAATGAACATTTGTTTTACTGAATAATTTATTTTATTACAATTGATTTATTACAGAAAAGGAGTTGCATGCTGAAGTCGTATGAACAGTGTTTAGGCTTTAGGCCAGGTAGCCTTTCAGAAATGCCCTGCAGGCTTCTATGATTCCTAGAATTATATTCAAGTTTCCATCTCATCCAGTCCTTCCTAGTATTGAGCATAAGAATTCTAAAAGCTTTAATTTTAAGCAGTTAATGTAACTAGACGGCCTCTGTGTGCTTTTTGCTTACTCCATGAGCAATTGGATATTTAAAACAGTTTGAGGGCTGGAGAGATGGTTCAGTGGTTGAGGAACTTGTCTGCAAAGTTTAAGGACCCGAGTTCAAGTCCCCAATGCCACATGGAGCTGGATGCACAGTGACACATGCATCTGGAATCCATTTGCAGCAGCTGGGGGTCCTCATGTGCCCATTCGCTCTGTCTCAGTCCTGTCTCTCTGCTTGCAGCTATTTGATTCTGATTTGTTAGTAAAAGGAAAGTAGCATTTTTATTTTGTTTTGGTATCCTCATTAATTCTTCTACCCATTAAAATTGTTAGTTGTTTTCTTTTAGATGTATCTGAAACATATTACCAATATGTATTTATTTAAAAAATTGAGAATGGATGTTGAAGTAACAAATACCTTTTTGGCATATGTTAAAATCATTTAATGATTTTTTTAAAGCTCGACATATTGTAATATATTAATTATATTTATATTGTAGACTATTCTCAAATAAATATGAACTGATTCTGAAGGATTATTCTTTGAATATGCCATGAAAATCAATAATAAATTTCCTTTTTTCCTCTCAAATATTTAGCAGAGTCTGATCTTTCTGGAGTTTTCATAAGCAGTTATACTTAATATTCTGCCTCTGTTCTTCATTTTTCATATTAGTGGCTCCACCTGGTTTGTTCCAACTAAATTTTTTTCTTTTTCACATGCATCAGTGCAAAATCAATTCTAAGGCTTAATATGTGGAATATCTTCCTCAGCTATCTCACTACTGTGGCTCCTCAATATTCTTGACCTGGCTGGCTGGAATGGCCTCCTAAGGTGTCTCCCTACCAGCTTCTCTTTCATCTTTACTCTTGTCAAACTGATCCTCCACCCCCAACATACAGATCTGATCAAAATTTGGTGGAGATTTCAGTCAAACTAAAGCTCCTCTCCCCTTTTCTCTGCTGAGCCATGTTTACAAACACTCATAAACAACCTTGTTCTATTCTTACTGTAACTGAGCACAACTGTGTCTGAGTCCCATCTTAGGTCAACCAGATATCTGACAAGACCAAACTATAGGCAAAAACACTCCTGAGCAGATTTCTGTTTTACATTTGTACTTCCTTATTACTGACTGATTGCTAAGGAATTTTCTCTTTGTGCCCCCAAATCATGTTACCTTAGAAACTTGTAACTCATCAACAGTGTAAAGAATTCAAGATGTGGTCAGACTGCATGCCATACTGTCTATAAAACCTCTGAGCTGTCAGAGCTCAAGGACTCAGGCTTTGGAAGTTATTCCCCTGAGCCCATGTCGACATGAAGACATTTTCCGATTCTCCGCTCTATATCTGTTGCCATCCTTGTGTGACTCAGTTTCTTATAACAGCATCAATTCACTGTTTTAAAGTTAATTATTGTTATACCATTATCTTTAGTGTGAAATTGATACTCCTATGAGGAGTTGTAATGGGAGTATTTGGGCTCCTAGCCAATGCGGATGAATCAACAAATTTAGGGTATCAATGGATTCTTGTCTTATGAATTTCACAATTAAATCCTTAGACCAGAAGGTAAGGCTTAGAGAGTGTTTATTAGATTAAGTGAAAAAAAAAAAAGAGGAGAAAATATAGAGAGCTCCTGCCATGTGGCTGGCAGAAGGGGATAGAGAGTCCACATAAGAGTAGGGGTTGGGGTTCCTCCTCCCCCATCTTGGCCCAGGAGGGCCAATGTGAGGGGCCTTACCAGAGCAGGGACCTGGAAGCTCAGGAAAGGTGTGGAAAACCAAAAGGAGACCTTGCCCACCTGGTAAGGCCTTTTTATAATTTTATTGTGGTGGGCCTGACCCTCAGGCTCAGATGAGTGTTTGAGAGAGGGCTGATTGGTCTGGGCTCAGGAGCTGGCTCAGGAGTAGGGGGTGAGAGTGCTGATTGAATAGGTTGAGTCAGGTGATGAACTCTAGATCCGCTGAAGCAGGCAGGCCTGATGTTCCCTCTTTGGGCCCTCTCTCCTGTCTGGCTACCTAATTTCTCCTCAGAGTTGTCTTTGGCTTCAGTTATCTTCAGATTCCTACTGCTGCCCTTGTTCCAGCATTATGGTCTCACTTGGTTTTATAGAAACAAAACCCAAGGTTCTAACAACCTAGAATGATTCACTGTCATCTTAGTGTGACCACTCCTGCTGTTTTCTTTTATGGCCCAGAATATGCTTCATCTCAGTAATGTTTTACAACTCATCTATCATACTGAGTTTAAGTATTATTCTTCTATAACCCCATTAGATCCTGTACATTCATATTTTACTTACTGTGCAATGTTTTGATTATAGCAGAATTGTAAATCCTTAAATGACTTTGTAGACCTTCTTGATAAAGCACATTCAATACTATTGCTGCAGACTACCAAAGGGTATGGCTCTCCATGCCGGTGGGATGGCAAGACAGAGTCCCCTGGGAAGATTGGAAATTTTAAAATACCTAGGCCCTGTCTCACACAACAAAAAGCACTGTCTGGGCCTGGGCTACAGAATTTTTTAGACCCCCTTGATTATAATGTACAAGAAGATACAACTTGCTCTGTCTTCATACTTTCCAGTAGCCTTCTCACTCTATCTGGAACAGCCTGACCAAAGGCTTATCGAATATTGAGAATCCTCCTTGATTTCTGCTTAGACCAATTTCATGACGTCGAGGTAAACTTCTCAAGGTCCTGTCCCAGTTTTCTGTGAATTTCCTTGAGTTGCCCAAAGTGGCTTATGCTATAAGTATGGGTACATCTGCCTCTTGGACTGGCACTGGTGCTATCACAACTGCCCACTGGGGATCATCAGTCATGCTACAGGCATCCTCAGCCTCACTGTACAGAAACTGACTGTGGTCATCAGAGTCCTCTGGTCTATGGATTTAATTGTTTAAATTCATAAGACAAGAATCCAGAGATACCCAAAATTTATTGGTTCACTAGCATTGGCAATGAGATCCAAACTCCTGTTACATTTTCTTTATAATAGTATTGCATTGTGTTTCCACTAAGTTATTAAATGGATCTCATAATGTGCATGATGTAGAGTTAATTGGAGATGCCAGTAGGGAAAAGGAAATAAATAAGCATTTGTGTGTCTGGGTCTGCACCAAAAGGAGCTTCATATCTTTCTATTTCAGAGAACATGATGTGGGAAAAAGAGTCCTCTAGACAGACCTGCTTACAGTTTTTATTCCCTCCATTCACAGCTGATGCCTTTGAGTAGTTACTGAAACTTTATGTATCCATTTCTCTATTTGTAAAGTAGAGATGCTAGATTGCATGGATAAATGGATATTTTATGTGTCAGTCAGCTTGTCACTGCTGTAACCAAATACCTGAGTAAAGATGTAAGGGTGGATCTCTTGGCTCTTAATTTCAGAGGTTCCGGTCAGGGGTCATGTGGTATCATCATTCCTAGAGCATCATGGTGGACAAGCACATAGGAGAGCAGAATTCCTCTCTTCACTGTGACCAGGATGCAGTGGAAACAGAAGAGTCTGAGGACTAGATGTAACCTTCAAAGTCACACTTCCAGAGTTCTGCTTCTTCAAACTAGGTCATATCCCCTAACCACCCAGTTATCAATGATGATGAAACTCGTGCCCTCTTGATCCCATTAGCTCTCAGTAGCACCAGTAGCTGAGAAGTAAGTCTTCAATACATGTGCCTTTATGGGAAATAGTTCTTCCATAGTAAGTGTACATTTATATGTATAGCTTTGAATAATGTTTGACACATAGAAAGTGTTCAACAAATGTTAGATGTAATTATAATCACTACAACTAGAACAATGTAACTGTCATAGTATATGTTTAGGATTTCTGTTACTGCTATCATTTTAAGGGAGAAATTGGAACTACAGAGAATCTAAATGTCTGTTTAATGTTACAAAATTAGTAATTGGGCAGTTCAAATCTGTGTCTTTGAAAATTCTCAGGCCATTTGTGCTATCCCAGACTGCTTCTCAGAAAGAGAAAAATCTATTTAAATTACTAATAAATATTTCAAACTTTATAATTCTGGAAGTTTTCAGTTTTTATTCATTCTGAAAAACCATAAAGTATACTGTCTCTTGGCAAATGGATGTATGACATTGAATGAAAATTGTTTTCTGGGTAGAAAATTTTGGAGGAGATACTGTCATAGGGTAATTAACAGCTGTGAAGTGGTAGGTTTTAAATGAAATAAAATATATGGATTCAAGTAATAACACAGATCCTATGGCCTGGAAACTTCAAGGAGTTCCAAAATTGTGCCATGAGGGGTCTGTGTTCCAAGTGTTCCTTTCCCAAGGCATAGATACCTTTAGAGTGAATAAATAATACTGTTAAAACCTCATCTAAAGAGAGAAGATGAAATTTGGACTCTGTAGTTTTTAGCTACAGATTTTTTTAATGCTCCTCAGGTTGGCAAAAAAAAAAAAAAAACCCAAAAAACTAAATTTCTCCTTGTCCAATAATTATAAACTGAGTTGAGTTGTCCTGAGGGTAGTACTGATAAAAAAGTAGAAAGACACATTGGTTACTATGTCTCACTCATTTAATTCTCTGAAACTATTGGGGTGTGTATCTCATATTAAACCTATACACAAGTTGCCAGTGCACTTTGAGTGGCATTCTTGCTGTGGCCTGGAAATGCTGCTTTAAGCAGCTAGGCTTCTTCTGAGATGGTACCTGGCAGCAAGGTACCAGGCTATCTACATGGTCTATCATCAGCTTTGTTCTTTACAGCGTAGTCGTGCTTGTCATTCTTTATCTGGGGTTTTCTTTATAGAATAAAGCATATCCCGTGTGTGCTCTTGTGACTTTATATTGTGAGATCTTTGGGCTTTTCAGTACTAAAATGCAAGATGTAATAGGGAAATATTTGCTTCCAAACCTAAACATGGCTTCCCACGGGACGGTTATTACTTATGTAATTACTACAATATGATTTCTTCATATGTAAGAAGAAAATTTTTAAATAGCATGAATTTTATTTCTCTGTACAAACATCATCCTTTTGTGCCCAGTTTAGGCATTGTCATGTTTTTTTCTACATCAGCTCCTACTACCTTAAAATTACTACTGAATGCCTAGTGATAATTCAGGTACTTTGACATTTCTAAAAATTTTGCCAGCTCCTCTTGTTACTTGACATCAAGAGTGAACAGCCATGTTTCTTTTATTTGTTTTTATTTTATTTTTTTAAAATCTTAAATCTTGCTGGGTATGGTGGTGCACCCCTTTAATCCCAGCACTCAGGAAGCAGAGGTAGGAGGATCACTGTGAGTTTGAGGTCACCCTGAGATGAGACTACATAGTAATTACAGGTCAGCTTCGGCTAGAGTGAGACTCTACCAAAAAAAAAAACCAAAAAAACCAAAAAAACCAAAAAAACAAAACAACAAAACAAACAAAAATATCTTAAATCTGTGGTGGAACAAAGTGGGAACTTTTAAAAATTCTTTTCATAACAGATGATCTTACTTCAACTTTTATGTGACTTTGCTACATTTTTCTGGTGTAGGTAATTAAATCTTTTTTTTTTTTTTTCACTTTCACACTTGTTGCCGTAGCATCTTAGAACAGTGACTAGGAAGCACAGATCTTAACCCTGGGTTTGGACTTGACATTGTCAGCTGTTTTATCTGAGACTCCCATGTGTTAGGTGCTGGTCTGGCTGAGCCAAGTCAGTTGTTACAGAAACATGAAGATGCCAGCTTTAAATCTGGTTTCAGTAGGGAGGACATTTGGCTTTAATGACCACATTTCCCTTGGTTAATTTGTTTTGGAAACCTGGATGCAGATTCTTACAGAATTTGTGTATAAGACCAGAAATTCATTTTAGTAATCTCTGCCACCTGATTCTGTTTCTAGAATTGTGATAAAAAGACATGCAGGGTTATTATCTCCCCTGTGAAATGACAACTGACAGACAGCAGGTCAGTCATAATAACGATCCCAGAATTATAGAACTTTGATTTTTCAAGATAGATCGTTTAAGTTCTTCTAGGTATATTTTCTCCAAACTTTTCACTTCCAACCTGATAAACAGACTCAAAATCTTGGAGTTCTTCAAATATGTCATAGCTTCCATTATCATATTTACCAAAGATTTTTGGAGTTGGACCATTTAGAATATCAGTAAATGATTAATTTCCTGCTACTAAAATTATTTACACATTGTCTAGGTGTAGGTCGAGAGGAATGAGAGAAAGGCATAGTGCATGTGCCAGCTGTGCAGAATTAAAGCCTTAGTTAATGTAAGTGCAGGCTTCCAGTGCTTCTCTCCACTATTGACTTTCCCTTAGAAGTAATCATGGGTAATCCTTCTCCAGCTGGGAAGCTTTATTTCCTGAAAAGCACTGTGGTTGGCACAACTATGGTCACCAAAGAAATAAGGAGTTAGGGTAGCATGATGTTTCAAAGCATAGACTTTGAAATCAAACTGGAGGTTGAACCCAGCTCTGTCATTGATCTGCATGGCTAAGTTCATTAACTTCTGAGTTCACATTTTCTATCTAATGAAATCAGAATAACATTCAGTTCATAGAGTTATAAGAGTTCAATAAGAAAAATGTTTCTTGGCATCATGTGCAAAGCCTAAGGGTCATTCTGTAAATGAAGATCTCATAACTTTCCAGAGGGAAAATTAAAATGACATTTAATATGTATTTATAAACTAAAATAAAATTTCTGAAAGCATCTATTTCCAGTCTTCATTTGATTGCTGAACCCTGCTTTGGAAGGCAATTTCCCCTCAACTCTTTAATTATATGAATAGGGTCAAGGAGATGCTCGGTGGTTAAAATACTTGCCATGAAAGTATGAAGACCTGAGTTCAGCTCCTCAGAACCCACATAAAATACCACACATTGTGGCATGCACCTAGAATTCTAGTGTGAGCAAGCAGAGGCAGGCAAACCCTGGGGCTCACTGCGGCTGTCTACTCTTGCTGAGTTGATGAGCTCTAGGTTTAGTGCAGAGATGTTGGGCACTGCCAAGCACAGGCTGAGGCCTTCAGGAGATGGACCTGAGCTGCTGGATATAACAAAGCCACCTCCCTCCCCACGGAGAATGTAGCAGGCCTAGATCCCAGTCTGGTCCTGAGGCTGGTAAAAGTGAGGCTGCCCCCTCTTCTTGAGGTCGCGGCATGCTTCAGCCTCCGCTTCCCCTACAACCTCACCCAGAGATGCTGGTGAGCAAGGCTGCTCGCTCCTCAGGCCCAGGACACCTGGACATTCTGGTAGCCTTAGGTTTCATTTTCCTTACCGCCCCGTGACCTTGTGGCCCGCTGCCCTGGTAAATCCTTATCTAGCAACAGCTAACTGCCTTCCTACAGCTGCAGCCTTCTTCTGTGTGACTTAGGACATGTAGCTCTTACTGCCACTGCCTAAACCATGAGCCCCTTTCCCGGGCCATCCCAGCATACTGAGATGACATCAAGCAACCTTCAAACCCACCAATCCCCTTAGTATCCATTTCCCTTCCCATTCACAACTGCTTCAAGCCCATTCCCCTGTTGAGTAAATGAGCTGTTTCCTGAAGCTGTCTCCCGGGTGTTCTTCAGTTGCACTCATGGCTGCTCAAGACTCTGCTCCCCAACTGCCTGATATGTCTGGGGAGCAGCAGCCCTGGGGACTCCAGGAACCACAGAGAACAATTGAAGAACACAACTGACATAAACCACTGGCCTGTACTCATTCTTGTAGAACCACATGCATATAAACGTACATCTACACATGCATAACACGTATACACACAAAATATTGTATACAGAATAGTGTTGTTGTAAATTTAAATTCTGGTCATTTGCTCTTTACATGTATTCATTTTGTTCATGTGTAAGTCCTATGGAAGCAATACTGTTATAGTGCTATGCACATGAGAAACCAACCTCTAGAAAGTCTGAGAATATGCATCATTTCTCTGGGAACTAGGGAAATGAAGAGCTGGGATTTATCTTCAGTGCTGCCACAGGCTAGAATTGTTGCCTGTCACTATCATTCTGACAGCTGCAATGTCATAATGTGCTGACGCCTGTTCTTCCACATTCTGTGTCCTGCAAATTTTTTTAAAAGCTTTAGAAATAGCTCCCACTTGTCTGAACTTTTTTATCTTTAATATTGGTTCATACCCCTACTAACACCTTTTCTTGGGTGCTATCATGATGGCTTTTCAAAATTGCCTTGTCTAAAATGGCATGTTTTCCTGAGCTGAACTTGTCTGTGTTTTCAACAGGAAAGAATATTTGTCCTCAGCTCCCTATCCTATGGTCCAAAGAGTGTGGTCATGATCATAGATGTAAAAACTCTTAAAAATCATTGCAAACATTTCTAAATTACAAGTGGCTATCTGTCACTCTATAATTAGAGGACTACAGTTCAAGTCATTTTATAAGTTTCTTTTTGTTATCTGCTTACCTTCCTAAGGGAAACAGCTAGTCAGTCCTGAAATCATACAGACTTAGGATATGCCTACCAGCTACCCAGCTACCAGCTTGCTGTATAGTCTGCAGTGTCACCTATCTCTCTGGAGTATGTCTTCGTAGTTATATGACAAAGTGATAAATATTATCCTAGTGGTTTGTTTTGATTATTTTAAATGAGTTTTCATGTCAGATGGTATTGTAACATATATAGCTCTCAATTTTGCTAGCTGCTACTTCAACTACTGTATTTTAGTATTATTCAAGTCAGTTAATTTCTATACATAGCAGGTGTGTTATTTCTTAACAAATGGGGTATATGTTGTTTAAAGGAGTATTACAGATTGGTTTACTTAAATTTTAAATTTACAATGTCAAATATTAATGGTATTACATACTGCTAGTGAAGTGGATGCTATAGGAAGGACTTGAGCACAGAAAAATTAATTCATTGGTCCTTCAGAAAGAGTCCGGGCAGGTTCCTAACTGCTTCTGCATTCTACCAGTGGTCAGTCATTTATCCTTGTTCTCATCAAGTATTTATTTATGGTCTAGCATGTTCTAGGTATTGCTAGGGACAAGGTCTTTGGCATGTAGACTATAGAAACAACACTGGACTAAATGAGTGAAAACATATACAAAGCTTTAACTGGGATATTGGCAGCAGAATTAGCACTGAACAAAGAGGAGACCAGACTGCTCCCTGAACAAAAGAAGGGACAGGCTTTGTGGCACAAGCCACTTCAACTGCTAAGAGTTCAAAAGGGGGGGGGGTGGAAAGCACATGTGCTTTTAACTGGTAAGAAGCCAAGGAACTAGGATTCACTGCCTTCTGTCTTCTTGGGTGTTCCTTAACTGGCTGATTGGGACCCAATCTTAGTTTCTAAATAGTAACATGTTTTTAAGAAATATAATTCAGCAAGCAGTATCAGCCTACTCTGATTTTCCACACCATTTTAGTCAGTTGTCCTCAACTAAAACAAACTCTATAGTACTAGATATACTTTCAGACTAAAAACCTTGAATTGGAGACCAAATGTAATTCAATTAAGCCCTGCCTTCTGGCTGAAGTAGAATGCAGATGTGAGCCTTCTGTAGCCAGAACTGAGCAGCAGAGTGCCTCGAATCTGTTACAGGTCAGGGCATGTTCAGCCCTATTGGAGTAATCCATCAGTGTCAATGCCACCCTACTGTTTGATCACATTTATCAGAAGACAAATCAGCAGTGACTCTGCTTATCTTAGAACGTGCACAAATATGGTGGCCCACCTGATTATATAGCTATACAAGCAATAAAGTAAAAGTAAGATGCTCAGGCCACAACAATGGATGTTGACTTTAGTGCATAAATTTTTTGTTTTTTAGATTTTGTAGGTGGGGAAAGAAGACTTTAGAGGGGTAGAATTTAGTGGAAACTATTACCAGATAATGTCCCTGTAATAAATCAATTAATGGCACACCTGCCTTGAGTGCACCTAGTATGTTGTTGCCATCTCTGGGATTTGGTATTTGGCTCTTTTTTCTCCCTGTACTATTCTTTTTGCTGACATAATTTGATTTGCATGATTTACTCTGTCACTTAGTCATGTCTTTTCACCCCCATTGTCCTGTCTCCTTGACTCTGCTGGTAGCCTGGTTTATGTTGCAGCATATCACTTAGCCCTATTTTTGTGTAATAGATTGATTTTCTGTATCCGTCTCTCCATCCAAATATAAGCTTCATAAGGGCAGACTTTCCTTTTCATGATTGCATTCTCAATGCCTAGAAAATTGTCTGGTGCATGGCAGGTGCTAAATAAATGTTACTTGCACTAATGAACAAATTCACTTATTAGTGAATCTGTTATGTACTGATGATCACTGTACTGGTTGCCAAGGATACAGTTATAAATAGAATATAGTCACTCTAATGAAGATTTATTTCCAAATGGAAAAGACAAAACAGAGTCTTTAGTGTTTCTTCTTGGGGGTGATGAGTACCATGATATGGGAACACATAGGTGGGTCTTTAGCCTTAGGGAGCAGAGAAGGCATACCAAAGCATGCGACTTCTCAGTGAAATGGTACAAATGGCTAGAATGAAACAGACATGAGTGTGGATCATTGGGCAAGGGCCACATGCCAGACAGAAGGACCCCAAATGAAGATGCCTGGGGCATGTAGAAAGCTCAGAACACATTCACAGTTATACTATGTACTCCACTGAAGTTATCTTAAAGCTTAGCCAAGTAGAGCATATACACTTGAAAACTGGTTGGTAAAATAAGCGGGTACATTAATAATACTGCTTTTCTGCTCACATAGTTTTGAAGTATCTTGAAAACATTTCATGTCAGTCTTCTTATACATAGGACCTCTCCTCTTTTTTGATGTCTAACAAAGTTCTCCAGAGCTTATCATAGCATCACTCATTCATTAAGAAGAATTTTTAGAGCACTGTTTTGTGCCAGGCATGATGAATTCCAAAGGTAAAAAACAAAACCAAAAACCTCTCACACTATAAAATGGAATTTATTTTTTGAATGTGGCATGAGCATGATGGTGATTATGACATTGTTAGGTTTTTAATTTTCATGACCTTAAGAAAACTATTTTTGCTATTTAACCTATTTATTTTAATTGCATGTGGCTCACATTTCTAAACAACATTCATTTAATGCTGCAACTGGATGAGTCACTTACAGCCACTGTCAACTGATTTTGTATCTTGTCTTGTGTCTTATCCTTTAAATTTCATTACATATCTTTATTTCTCTGCTTTTTGGGTATTTCTTGAACTTTTATCTTTCAGCATTTTAATTGAGTTCTTCATTTCTGTTGTCATACATTTGTTTTCAAGAATTTTTTTGTTCTCTGAATTCTTGTCTTATAACTTCATATTCATGTTTAATACACATTTTTATTAACTAGATAGCGTTACTGGTAGTGTGGTGGTAGCTTTTATTGTTTTTGGCTTCCTGATAGTCTGTTTCTTCTAAATTGACTTTTTCTGTTTGTTTTTATTTTTGGCTTTTGTGTTACAGGTTTTTCTCACTTCTCCAGGCCATCCTTAGTTTTTAACACATTTTTAAGGGTAAGAGATTTGGAAGTTCTCAGCATCTAAGTAAGGCTTAATGATTTGAAATCTAAGTGCATCATTTTCAAGGACCCACTGTTTTTGGATTTATTTTTTTAATGAATTAATTAATTAATTTATTTTGTTTTTTCGAGGTGGGGGTCTGGCTGTAGCCCAGGCTGACCTGGAATTCACTCTATAGTTTCAGGGTGGCCTCGAACTCTCGGGGTTTATTTGTTTTTAAATTGGCTTGATCTGATTTCTCACAGATGAACAATGAGTTGGTTAGTACTGTTCTAGGAGTGAATAGAGGGTGAAGCATGGTTAGTGCAAACCATGTATGTAATTTAAATTCCTTCCTTTTCTCTATCGTATCACACCTTCAGTTAGGTCTGGTATTCACAGCTGAGACATCCTCTCTTTTCAAGGTTTCTTCAGTCTTCTGCCAGAATAGTGGTGGGCAGATATATCCACCAGGTAGAGTTGGGTGGAAGTTATAAGGATATGTTGCATAAACAACTTTCAGTACTGCTTCCTTAATTTTACTTCCTCCTCTCCTCAAAGTACCAGAAATATTTGATGTTGACAATTGTGGAGGGTTATGGTTGTCTTAGTATTGATGTTTTAGTGTTGGCTACTTTATACCAAAGGTATTTGATGGTGACAATTATAGAGGTTTAGTGTTGGTACTTCACTCTTCCCATTATCAGCTTAGGAAAATTGCCTTTTGCAGTCTATTAGTACAAGTATCAGATCTCCATTTATTTCCCAGTTTATGAAAATTTGTTGCTATTTTCTTTTCTTCTCTATTCTTTCTCATGAGGATCAAATCCATTGGCTTGTGTATGCTAGGCAATGTTAATGACTTTCATTTTATTTTCTACCTTTTGATTGTCTCTCTTATTTTTTTCTGTTATTTCTCTTAATTAAAAAAAAAAAAAACTTGTACAATTTCCTCACACCATCCTCCTTCCTCCTTTGTTTGCTCTCCTGTGATTCTTCATTGAAGACCCACTTCTTTCCAACTATTCCATCTTCTATTATGTCTTTTCTTTTGCCCTCCTCCATCAGTCATGACCAACATCTTGGTATGCCCTGTACTATGGTGGTCTTGTGCAGTAACAAAAGCCACTGTGATATAATGGATGTAAAGACCACTCTGTGTCCAGAAGACAAATGTTCCAATGGGATGTTCCTCCCATCCTTCAACTCTTATGTACTTTCCATCACCTCCTCCACAGTGTTTCCTGAAGCTTGGAGGATGATAGAGATGTCTCATTTACTGCTGAATACTCCACGGTCTCTTCTTAGCATTTTGATAAGCTGATAGTCTCACCAGTAGTCAGTAGCATCTGAAAAGAGAAGCTTCTCTAACCAAAAGTGAGATCAGCACTAATATATGGGAACAAACATATTTAGAAGCCAATTTGGTGGACATAGTATATCTCTTTAGACTGGCAATAGTAGGCACCTCTTGCCTGGCTGGCCAGTTGTATAGCTTGCAAGTTCCACTACTGGTTAAGACTAGTAGTAACTTTTTTAACTTACCAGGCTGAATAGCACTCTCTAGCACTATGAAGACCAGGGAAGAGGCTTCCAACTCAGTTTCAGCTTGATTTATCAGAATCCTGCAATAGAAGCATATGTTGTCATCAGCAAGAGGATCTTACTATCTAGTTTTGTTGGCCGAGAGCCTTGACAGTAGCCTATATTGTTTTAGGGAGGCTCCTGAGCTTCTCTGACCCAACAATTCACTGGGAGATATCCCACCCCTGATTTTGTGGTTTTTCTATGTAAACCTGTGTCTTCTTGACACAACATTATTCATCCCCATGGGGTCCATTTGGTGAAACTTTTCTTTAAATTCCATATTTTAATTAGGTACTATAGATTCTTACTGTTTTCATTCTTGTTCTTCTACTTTGTTTTAAAAATACCTATTTACTTCTAGTGACATGTACTTAATGAATACATTTGAGTGCCATGTTTATATCTACTAGAAATGAAAGCTTCATTATTTAATATATCCATAAATAATTATATTACACATATGAATACATGTACATTTATGCATATACATCTGAGGTTTGTGGTACAATATGGTTATATTTGTTTGTATTATCTAAAGCTAATGACTTATCTCAGTTAATTATATAGTGCTTAATAATACATTTTATATACACAGTTGGTTATAGTACATTTCTTTTTTCTTCTTAAACAGAGTATAAAACTTAAGTATGGCTGTGTATAGAATACATACATATGTATTGATTCTACATATTTCATACATAAAATTTATTGTACATATGCCTATATACTATATATGATGTATGTATATAGCTACATGAATGAAAAATTGCGATTGAGTTTAATAAAGATTCTTATGAGGTGTAATTTGGCTTCTACTTTAGAGGCTATCTTAAGGAAGTATAGTGCTATATAGATTTTGATTCTTTATTTTCTAGCAATATTTAAGTATTTACCACATAATTTGAATAGAGGTGGGTAATTTAATGTTAAAATCAGTGATGATAATAAGCAGCTTTCTTCAGAAACGATGACAATTGTAGTAAGAGAGGGCTGGGCAAGAGGAGTTATGTAATCCTGTTATCTTAGTTCTGAGTACTATTCAGTCAATCCATTATTATCATTGAAAAGTCCTTTATAAATCAGTATGGTGACTATGTAGTATAAAGGAATTAAGCTGTTTTACAGAAACTTCAAAGATTTTTTTTTTGTGACACCTTTAATGATTTCTGAGTATTCAGAAACTACTCATACCTTACACATTTATTTGCAAGGTTGTTTGCTTAATAAAATATACTAAGCTGGCAATCTTTTTTTAAAAAAATATTATTTTTTATTTTTCTTTTTGGAGAGAGAGACAGAGAGAGAGAGGGAGACAGAGATGGGCGCGCCAGCAGTCTCTCAGCAGCTGTGAACGAAATCCAGATGCGCGCGCCCCCTTGTGGGCAAGTGCAGCATTGCGCCCTTGCGTCACTTTGCATCTGGCTAAACGTGGGACCTGGAGATTGGAACTGCTGGACATTGGAACCAGTGTTCTTAGGCTTAGCAGGCAGGCGCCTTAGCCGCTAAGCCATCTCTCCAGCCCTGGTGATCTTTTTTATTTGTTATTTTGAGATGTTAGAAAAGAAATGTAGCTTTATTAAAATAATATTTCACACTCTCCTCTAATCTTTGCATTTCCATACAGACCGGCTTGTGTCTGTAACCTTCCTTTTGGCTTGGTAATGTATTCATTGCTTTTAAAGAGAATAAGCCTTTTCAAAAAAAAAAAAAACTTATTAAGGGCCTTAATGATTGCATTATGTCATGCCATGCTGGTTTCTGAGTAGGAGCATAAGGGTAAAAGTGAAGTTAACTAACCAGACAAGCTTCATGGCTTCTTAGACCACAGACCAGGTTTCTTCATTTAGAAGGAAAATGACAACATTTTTGGTTGTATTCAACTTCATAGAAATATGATTTCCTATTCTCAAGCTTTCTAAAATTGCCTTGGCCTATGATTTTTACTTACAGGTTAATTCTTTTTCTTCTAAAATGAAAACATCCTAGACTGTATTTTTAAAGTTGAGCTAAGTTTAAAAAAAAAGTTGATTCTGGATGTCCCTTTCACCTTTTCTTGATGATTAGTTTCAGAAATAGTAATGGTTTTAAACTTGAATGAACTTAGTTCTTTTTTGTTCTGAAAACTAGCAGCTTAGCATTAGCTCTGAAAACTACTTAGGGAAATGTCAGTAAAGATATGCAAATCACCTTTTCCTTAGAGCTTAAGAAGCTTTTGCCCTAAGTTCCTATGTGTGTAATTTATATCATTCTTTAAGAGCAATAGAGATGATTTGATATGATGTACCTGTTTTAAAAGTATCAACAGGTTAATTTTGAGAGACATAAATACTGAAGTTCATGCATTATCAGGTTTTTGACTGCAATATTTGAAATACATTTCAAAAATATTATTATATCATATGAACTTGGTGCTTTAAATCTAATGTACTTGGTGGTCATCCCAGTACATTTAGAATGTGATAAGAGCCTTAATATGAATAATTATAATAAATATGTGCTTTTTACTTCAACTTTCCAAAAGTTTGCTCTTTTTTGAGCCTGTCTATTTCTCTGCTCTGAGAATAACACTGAAAGGAATTGAGAAACTCATTTACAAAAAAATGAGTAAAACTTGGCAATTTTCAGCAGAAGAAACTTATAATTTCATGGGCCTGGGATTGTAATTCATGTGTATGAATAACTAAAATTTTAATTCAAGATAGAATCTAAAAATACAAGGAGAAGTCATGAATGAAGTAGAAAGGGAAAAGCATGTTCACCCTTTCTTGATTTTTGTTTGTTTCTAATAATGAATTTGATGCTTCACTAATTAAAATACTAGGTTGTGAAGGTCATCTTGTCAAATGATGTTGGCTTTGGAAGTAAATTCAGCCTTTTAAGGAGGAGACAGTTATTTTGGAAATTGTAGCTGTGCTTGCATGCTTGTTTCCTGCCTCTGCTGAGTATCAATCAGGTTTTCTTTAAACTGTGGGATTATACTTAGGAAGACATCTTGGTTAACTATGTTTCCTTATGTAAGTCTTTCATAACTTTCTTTTTATTCTAAAATGAAACATTGCACAAGTAATATTGTGTGGATGACTTTTTTATTCCCTTCAATTAATAAAATTAGATTGTTGTCTCTTTTTCTTTATCTGCAAATATGAAGTAATTGCTATTACATTATTTTTATAAAATCCATCTAGCAATTCAGTGTACAAAAAAAATATCACTACAAGTGGCAATTCAAAAAATAAATAAATTTCAGACAAGTGTTCACATGTATCAGGGTGTGTTGTGTTAACTTTTCCTAGGGAGACATGAGCAAATGTCTATTCACCTCCAGACAGAACGCCTATATCTGACCAAAGAAGCCATTCTACCCAACTCCAGTTTAGTAAATCAGTACGTTTATTGGGGCTACTTACAGGAGCATGGATGCCTCAAAGACAGGTGCACCACTAAAAGTCCACCCTAGTAGATGAGGATTCACAGAAGATTAATCTTTGCAGCTCACTGCAAGTCTTACATGTTGCTCTGCTGAGAAAGTCTTACTCCTTTTTAAATTTGAAAATCCTGTATATGACAAGCCTACCTGATGTGAAAGGAAGTCATTGGTCCTGGCTTAGACTTAGTTGTATGGTATAGAATAGCTTTTCAGTTAGCTAGACTGGAAGCACCCTTTACTTTAAAATACCTTTATCTTTGGATTGTTTGTTATTTCTTTGTTAATTATTTAAAAAGTAGCTTTGTAACTAAGAGATTCAGTGCTAACTTGCTTATTTCTCTTATTGGAAAAATAGTTATATTCTTTTTTAATCTTCCCTTGGTGATAAAGTATGGCAGTTTTTTAAATTTATTTTACTTGTCAGCAATATTTTGTACATGAATTAAGAATTACTGTTAGAAATAAAAATAGACGGTTAATATTTATGCCACCTCCATCTTAAAATATTAATCTTGAAGAGAACTTTTATTCATTTATTCTTTAAAGCCCAAAGCAATATACAGATTTAATGCAATATCAACAAAAATTGTAGCATCATTACTCACAGAGATACAAAAAAGTGATCTCAGAATTTATATGGAATGATAGCAGACCATGGATACCCAAACATATACTGGGGGGGGGGGGCTTACGGGGGTATCACTATATCTTATCTAAAGCTATATTATAAAGCCATAGTAACAAAAACAGCATGGTACTGGCATAAAAACAGAAACATAGACCAATATAACAGAATCAAAGACCCAGACCTTAGGTCAAATAACTATAGCTACTTAATCTTTGACAAAGGTTCCAATAATGTAGACTGGAAAAAAGACAGCATCTTTAACAAATGGTGTTGGACAAATTTGATAACCATATGTAGAAAAATGAAACTAGACTCATTCATCACTCCATGTACAAAAATCAAGACCAAGTGGATTAAAGACCTCAGTGTAAGACCTGAAACTCTTCTCCTACTGGAAGAAAAAATAGGGGGAGTCTCAAATTTTAAATCCATTTGTAATGATGTCTTGGAAGAACAGCCAAAATATTGAGAAAAGGAGAAAATAATTATGAAATCATTGTTATTATTAAGGGAATGATATCCTTATATTTTATGTTTTTATTTTTACTTTTCCTTTTTGTGGGTATATGTGGTGGTGCACATGCATGCATGCATGCATACTAGTGTATGTATGCATGCACGTACATGCAGAAGTTAGAAGTCAATGTCAAGTGTCTTTTTAAATCATCTTCCAAATCACCCACACTGCACCTTATTTTTTGATATAGGGTCTCACTGAACCTATGGCTCACTGATTTAGTTCAACTAGTTAGCCAGTGAGCCCCATTCATCCTCCTATCTCTGCCTCCCTAGCACTGGGATTCCCAGAGTATGTCACCACACCTTGCATTTTATGCTGATACTAGGTATTCAAACTGAGGTCGTTGAGCTTATACCAGAATCTCTTTACCTAGCCTCATCTTTTAGGGTTTTAGACACATGGATACAAAAACAGTGATTCGGGGCTGGAGAGATGGCTTAGTGGTTAAGTGCTTGCCTGTGAAGCCTAAGGATCCTGGTTTGAGGCTCGATTCCCCAGGACCCATGTAAGCCAGATGCACAAGGTGGCACATGCATCTGCAGTTCGTTTACAGTGGCTGGAGGCCCTGGTGAACCCATTCTCTCTCTCTCTCTCTCTCTCTGACTCTTTCTCTGTCTGTTGCTCTCAAATAAATAAAAAAAAACACAAAAAAATTAAAAAAAAGTAAATCGTCAACAAGATTTAATTAATTTGAGTAAATTAATTTTTATTTTTGAAGCTAAAATTTCATTTTAGGTATCAACAATAATGCCATTGTTTGTCAGGAAGATATTTATTCAAACCTTTGAGGATACTAGCATTGCTGTGCAGTTGCCAGTTTAGACCTCCTTATAGAAAAGGCTGGGTCAGAGCTGCAGTACTGGCTACCACTAGGGTGCTGTTCTCTTGCTATGCTCTGTTCTTAGCAGACTCTGGCTTTTATTTAGATATTAGGCCCTATCCACACATGGAGGACCAAGTGCCTTAATTCCTTAGGTCAGCTGTCATGATACTACATTTCAGTTGGCCTAGTAGTTTCTTTGGGAAACATGTTAAATTTATAGACAGTTAATGTAGTTATTAGGAGGTACATAACTCAGTGACAAAGCCAGTATATGGAGGATGGAGACCGAAAAGGCTTAGTTCTTGATGCAGTCATGGACCACCCAAGTGAATTGACTAGGCATTTTGAGATGAAGTGACTTCCTTATTGCTTAATGGACTATTTTGAGTGTGGGGTTATTTTACTTTCAGTCAAAATTTACAGTAATAGAGCACAACCTAATGGTAAGTATTAATATTCTGCTTCTGCTTATTATGTTCAAAAGATGGACAACACTGTGGAAATCAGAAAGCACTTACCTGCTTCCTCTTCTTCCCTTTCTTTGCAAAAAGCCATTCCTCATCTATACCATATATAGTTTCAAAAGAAAACAAAAACTTCAAACATTTCTCAGGAAAATTGTATCTTTTCTTCTAGATCTGCTCTGTTACATCACTTATTATATACTGGACATTGTTTACTGTGTGTTGGTTAGCATGTTTAGAAGCTTTTAAAGGAATACACACTCGTCTGCTGCTGAGCCTTTCTGAGTACTTTGAGATGAATGTGAAATCTCTGTTTCTTGCAGATAGAGCTTCAGCATAGGGAACCTTGCCATGAAATAGCAGATGGCACTGAGGCACACAGTTCTTCCTGCCTGAGAACAACATCATCTGCAAAACAGAGCTCCTCGTGCTGCAGCTCAACAAAGCAATCCTTTGCTGTTTCTTTAGGCTCAATGGAGTCTGGCCACAGATGTATTTGGACAACACACAACCTATGTTGGAATTCTTTTCTGAGACCATGTCTGCGCTCTCCATCCTATCCAGTCATATACTGTAAGAACCCTGCTCAATGAGTAGGCTTGGATACTGTGCAGAAAAATAATAGTGAATAGTGGATTTTATTCTACTAGAGAGGAATCCATAATAGCAAACATCTTACTCCGGATGGGTGTGTAGAGATAATGGCTAGTGTGTAAGGAATCTGCCAGAGTCAGGAGGGAGCCACATAAGGGAATGATAGATGTGTGTGTGTGGTGTAGAAGGGGCACAAAAGATGACTTAACTGTAGGTCCACCGGGAGGAAGTAGATCTCTTGGAAGTTTGATTTGAGGTGGGTTGTAAAGGGTAAAGGGGGATTCCAGGAAGAGCAAACCAACAGTGTGGACAAAGCCAGAATGACATAGGACAGCATAATGAGATGGTGTGTTAAAGCTAAAGGGGAAATTTACTCAGATCTTTATCCTGATCTAATCACATGAAGGGCTTTTCTAGAATCTGGCAGGTACTGAATAGTGTGTTGCTATGTAGAGAATGTAATTCGATTTGAGGTATTCCAGAGCCAAACCTAAAAGTAGCCAGTAAGTACAAATACACGTGAATAGGCCTCCAAATTATGTGAACTGAACTACATTTTTAACTTCTGGATATCTTGGGTTCCTCATTTGAAAAGCAAGGGCTTCACCTCACAGAGAGCCACTGGCATTAAAATATTCCATGTAAAGAAGTTTGAAATGTACTCAGTACATAGTCAATATTAACATCAATGAATAGTTGTTAAGTTGTAGAGATGCTGAGGGTAGTCAAGAGGAATTCACAGTGTTTTAAAAGCCTAGTCCTCTCCTGAGACAGTCCACTAAAATCAATTGTAGGAGAGCATTGCCTGGAAACTTTTTCCAATGGCTATCACCACTTTAAATGATAGTAAGGTGGCTCAAACTGTGTTATTCTTCCTGTTTCTCACTTCTTTCATGGTATAGCTCCAAGGAAACTTGTTTGTATACCATCACTGATTCTTTTCTTCAGACCCTTCTAGGTGGCTGGGCAAGGAGTAGATCTGACTTGACTGCAATAAGCACTTCCTGTAATAGCTCAGAGGGGATTCTTTATCTTGCAACACTGCCACCACAGTCATCTTTGAACCGCTGGTTGCAGCAGAGATTGCACAAGCTGCTATTTATGATAATTGGTTTGATTTACTTTTGATGAGCCTATGTTATTGGTGGAAGCTATTAAAGGCTATTTTTATGGTCTTTTCACTTTCTGAAGGGGGAGAAAACGGATGCTGTCAATGAACAAGTGGGTCCTAAAGCAGATGCTTGAAAGATAATGACCAATAATAAGCCTTGCCAGCTTTCTCTCTTATCTACTTATCATCTTGTTCGGGGACATAAGAGAGCCCTGTTGAATAACTCCTTAGCATTTAACTTGATTATCTTTTTAAAGATGCAGCTGAATGAAGACATAGCGTGAAATGAGAATTACCAGTGGGGTAGGGAGAATGTAGTGATAGAATAATTATTGAAGACTTAGAATGCAAAGACTGAGGTGAGATCCTTTAGTTCTGTGATCTGGTTTTGTGCTTTGTCCTTTCAGTCTCTTACTAGTTCAGAGCACTTGGGTGGTATATTATAAGAACCATCTTCACTTTCTGACAATGAAAATGATATTAGATAAGTACTTCCCTTTCTATCCTTGGGTTTAGAGTTCTTCTACATGGATACATGGATCCATATATGCTCAAGCACTTTCTATACAGTGGTTGAATATTTGCATGCAATGTACACCCATCCTCCTGTATTAAGTCATCTGTATATTATTTATAATATGTAAGAAAATATAAATTCAATATAATACCTAATGCAGTATGAATTCAGTAGATGTACTACATTGTTGCAGAAGCTATGACAAGAAAAAGTCTGTCCATGATCACTACAGAGACTGTTTTTTTCTATTAATATTTTCTACCTGAAGTTGGTTGACTGTGGATGTGGAACTTACAGAAATGAAGAATAGAGTACTGAAGACTTCCTCAATCTTTGTTTAAAAGATATACTACAGAAATTTGCCCCAAGTTTGAATATAGTGAATCAAGTCATACCTGCTTTGCATGGAGTAGAAAAACCTCATATGTTCATCTATTTTTCTAGGGACATATGAACATCACACACAATTCTGTATACAAGCACTGGATAATTGAAATATATGACCCATTTAGGTAACTTAAAACTTTATAGTAAACATATTAACACATTGACTAAAAATGGGTGACAGTTATCTTGAGTTACTCTACCTTATATTCACATATGGCATCAACAAAAAATATTAGTAATGTAAGGATTTTTATATCCATTTTCATAGCATTGGAAATACAGAATCTATTTTAAATTAGAACATCTATGAACTTGAACTAGCACAACTTTAAGTGCTGAGTAGCTGAGTTGTGGTTGCTCTCTTGAGCAGCTCAGCTTTGCATTCATCTCCTCATATTTTTTTTGCCATCCATCCTAAGATTCATTTATCTCTTGATGGGTTGCTTTTGAGTTGCTGAAGTAAGATGACCATGTATTTCTAAAACAGTAGTAGTTATAGACCATTTAATATGTGCTAAAGTCTTTTGTTCTAGCATAACATTTAATATAACAGCTATATTAGATGTGTATTATTTTTTACCTTATTGTATAAATGAACAACTTTGAAGTAAAGATTACTGAACCTGTTTAATGTCATATGAGCCGTGGGAGACCTAGATGCAAATGGAAGTGGACTAACCTCACTAGAAAACTTCATGGCCCATTAGTAACATATAAACTGACTAATGAGATAGTTTTATCTTGAAAAGACTTTTATTGTGTATATGTGGCTTGTGTGGTTCATTATTTAATGTGTTGATATGGTACCCTGTGGGTTTGTCTAGGGTAGCTGAAGATAATATCAAGTGATCCTTCCATTACTCACCCACCTGTTTTTACTTATAGTAAGCTAAGTTGCTGATTGTAGGGCTTGCTATCCATGAACCCCTATGCTTCTCTGGTCTATGCTCCTCCCAGGACTGGAGTGGCAGACATGTATGACCATGCCAAGCTGTTTTACATGAGTTCTGGCTATTTGAACTTGGGTGTTCTCAGGACCCTTCAGGTCCCCATACTTGTACAGAAAGCACACTTGATAGATAGAAAGCCAACCTGATAGACTGATTTTTTGTTGTTGTTTATTTTTTTTTAATTAATCTGCTGTGATTGTTGAGGTGGTCTGGAGTTTTTATAATTGTACAATATCCTGGCTTTTGAGTTCCTGTGACACCACCCAGAAACCTATCAGGCTGATCAATTTAGTCCCACCCATAACCTAGACTAGGCACAAATCTGGTCTCGAGATGAGCTTTATGCTTCTCCTGCTACTCATGGGCAGGAGCGCCATCTCTTCATCTCTTCATCTCAGGGGCTTTTCAATCACCCTCATGCCTCATTGGGCAAGAACTGTGCATTTCTTCCTTCTCTTGCATTCTGAGCATCCCCATTTCTGGTAAACCATCTCATGCTCCCTCTTGGTCATGAGAATTGTCTTCTTTCCTTGTTAAGATCTGTCTGTAATCTAATAAAATCTTTAAACTCTACCCTCTAGTCTGTGAATGTCAATTCTTTGAATTCATAAGCCAGGAATCCAGGTACCTACCAACATTCTCATATCAGTGTACTAGTGTATCATATTGGTGCATTGTTAGAGAACTCCAATTCCTGTATCATATTGATATATCATATTGATATCATATCATATATTGATATGTTGTTAGAGAACCCCAATTCCTGTATGCTACTGGTATATTGGCTGAGAAATTAGAGGATAAGTGTTCTGCTTCCTGCCTCCTCATGGCAGGTAGCATGATCTGCTCTATCTCCTAATTCTTTGCATGTCTCTTCTAGTTGAGAAATGGGCTTGTTTTATAGTTGGTAGATGGGAGATGGTGTATTTGGGAAATCTCTGTCAGAGACATGTATTAAATCTTCCATTTTCTCAGGCCAGAGAGATGGCTTAATAATTAAGGTGCTTGCCTGAATGTGCATGTTTGACTCTCCAGATCCCATGGAAGTCAGATGCACAAGAGTGAGGCAAGCACAAGGTTGCAAATGTCTGCTAGGTGGTACAAGTGTCTGGAGTTAGATTGAAGTGGCTAAGGCCCTGGCACACCAAGTCTCTCTCTCCCTGCCTCTCTCTTTCTCTAAAATTAAAAAAAAAAGGACTGTTTAGACCACATTATAACAACAACAACAACAACAACAATACTCTTTCATTTTCTCTTTCCTTCTGCTTTTAAAGCCTATGGGAAAGTATAAGGGCTATGTATAGAACATCGATTCACATTGTCAGTATAGATTTTGTGTTTGCTACATGGAACATTGACTAAGTGGACAAACATGAGAATAGAGGATGTGTTCATCCTATTTGGAATTACTTTCATAGCAACCAGCTTCTCCTTTGAGTTCCTTCATTAGAAAAGAAATATTTAAATCATTCTATGTGCTAAGTATTACTTGGGATTAATATAGTGAGCTAGAACAAGTTTATTTTAGTATTATAATGGAAGAATTTATTAAGTAAACACATACCTCTGTATAGAACACATAAAATAAGAATAGGCACTTGTTTAAAACAGAGAATAATATGGTAACTGGACAAAAGGTAAGCTTTAGGATCAGTATCAGCAAGATGCTAAACTTCATTGATCTTAATTTGATCATTTTTAACAAAACATCATAGGAATTTGAGAAAGTAATTAAACTTATTAAGGGTACAGTTTCACTTAGGTATAATGAAAAATTTTAGAGATCTAAATAGAACATTTGATGCTATAATTAAGAATGCTGGGCTGGAGAAATGGCTTAGTGGTTAAGGCGTTTGCCTGCGAAGCCAAAGGATCTCAGTTCGATTCTCCAAGACCCACGTAAGCCAGATGCACAAGGGGCACATGCGTCTGGAGTTCGTTTGCAGTGGCTAGAGGCCCTGACGTGCCCATTCTCTCTCTGTCTGCCTCTCTTCTGTCTCTCTCTTTGTTTGCAAATAAATAAAATTTAAAAAAAAAGAATGCTATATTTTATTTTTGAAATTTGTGTTCCATGTAGATCTTAAGTATTCTCAACACACACACACATATAATTTTTTAAAATTCTTTTAAAAAGAAGAAAATGTGTGTGTGTGTGTGTGTGTGTGTGTGTGTGCGCGCGTGCGCGCGTGCAAGCACATATGCCACAAGGTGTTAGTGGAGGTTAGAGGACAAATGTGAAATGTCTCTGCTCCTCCTTCTTTGAGACAAGGCTTCTTGCTCTGGCAAAAGAACTTCCAGAGCACAAGTTAATGTTAGATTAACTGGACTACAAGATTTTGGGTTCTCCTGGCTTTGCCTCCTATTGTAGTAGGTATGTTGGGATCACAGATGCAAACATCACTTAGAATCCAGCTTTATGTAGGTAATGAATGGATGAACAGAGGAGAGCAGGCTTTGCAAACAAAGACCTTTAACCAGTGAGCTATCTCCCCAGTCCCCCACAGCTACCCACACGTACTTTCCCAAGCACACTCATAAATACAAGGTAACTGTGAAGTGATAAATATGATAATTAGCTTAATTCTGTTGACTGCTTAGCAGAGTATAAACCTACATGAAAAGTTCAAATTATATCTAAATACCTATGCTGTATAGTCATACTTTTAAATAGATATTAATTATATTTGTTGATCATTGCTCAATAAGGAATAAAAAGAAGAAAAATGAGACTTTTTTGTATTGCATTTATTTCATAGCAGAAAAATTTGTGGAATTCAAGGAATTAACATTTTGACTTCCAGTTTTCCCTGGTCTCCTGTCCCAAAGACATTGCAATAATGGTACATGATTTTGCTGAGGTTTGAAGTCCACTAGGAAGCCAATGATAATATGAGTATAAGTCCTTCACTTAGCTGAGTGAGTATTGCCTTGTATCCATTTATCAGTTTAGCAGTGGGATTTTCCTGACTGGTACTTATAAGTTAGTATACATTTTATTATAAAATGTGCTAAGTGCTATTTCACACTTGGGGCTTTTTAATCTTTTTTTTCTCCATTTTGTAGAACAGTGAAATTTAGTTTGCTAATAAAAGGTGTTATATTCCTTCCACCTCAGGCACTAAAACTCAGGTATACACTGTTCCTTGTGGCAGGCTCACTAGCTTTTCATGTAAAATGACACTAAAAAAAAAAATTTATTTTGGAATAAATTAAGATAAAACCTTATCAAAAAATATTAGATTGGTATAGAATTATGTTGTTTCCCCCTCTGGTCAGATTCTTTCTTAGGCTTTATTTTTTTTTAATTTTTATTTATTTATGAAACAGACCATATATGTATGTATGTGTGTGTGTGTGGAGAGAGTGAGAGCGAGCGAGAATGGGTACACTGGGGCTTCTAGCCACTGCAAACAAACTCCAGATGCATGTACCACCATGTGCAGCTGGCTTATGTGGGTTCTGGGGAATAAAACCTGGGTCTTTATGTTTTACAGGCAAGTGACTTAATTACTAAGTCATCTCTCTAGCTCACCTTCCCCCACTTTTTATTGATTAGGAATCTGTACCATATTACCAACAAAGCTAAATTAACAGTTCTCTGTACATGATGTGGTGGCCATTTCTCTCTTGGATAAAGGACATGGGGCAGCAGGTGTTCCTGGGAGGCAGTACTGTTCCATAGGGAGTGGTTTTGTGCTGTTGTTCCACCATATTCAGAGTCACAGTGAAACCTTCATTTGGCACATCCAATTTCAGCCAGTAGGAAAGGAGGAAAGAGAAACAAAGTGCTTACTTCTTGTGGTTTCTTGGAAGTCATGCATACGTTATTTTACCTTGTATTGGCCTCAGCTTGGCTATATAACGAGCCTCTATATGCAGTCTTACATGGACATAGTCTCTGCCCTCCAAATACAAGTTGCATATTCCATCTTGAAAGGCTTTGGGCCTTATATCCTTTAGATTTCACATTTTATTTTATTTAATTATTATTATTATTATTTTATTTATTTATTTATTTATTTTGGTTTTTCAAGGAATAGGATATTTACTCTAGCCTCAGATGTTCTGGAATTCACTATGTATTCATGAGTTTCAGGGTAGCCTCAAACTCCCGGTGATCTGCCTTTCTCTGCCTTCCAAGTGCTGGGATTAAAGGCGTGTGCCACCATGCCCTGCTTACATTTTATTTTTTCATTTTGGAGTTTTGCATAGATTTTATAGGTTGAACATCCCAGTCTGCTAATAAGAAATCCAAACTGCTCTAAAGCCTGTACCTCAACCTGTGTCCTTGTTTAATAAAGAGGCAAGCGGATTATCTGAGTAGGACAGAGTGCTAGAATTCTGTATCACTGTTCCCTCGTGTTTTGCCATCTGTGGGATCCTTTTTTTTCAGAACATGGAAATTGCCCATGACTTTCCCTGGATTTTGATATAAACTTTTTTTGGGAAAGAATATTGAAAATATCTAAGCTAGTATTTTCTTTTCTTTTAAACTTAGGAATATATATATATATATATATATTTTTTTTTTTTCGAGGTAGGGTCTCACTCTAGCCCAGGAAGACCTGGAATTCACTCTGTATTCTCAGGGTGGCCTTGAACTCATGACGCTCCTCCTACCTCTTCCTCCTGAGTGTTGGGATTAAAGGCGTGTGCCACCATACCCGGCTAGGAATATATATATATATTTTTTTATTGACAACTTCTATACTTACAGACAATAAACCATGATATTTCCCTCCCCTCCACCCATTCCCCTTCAGAACTACTCTCTCCATCAGATCCCTTCCCTCTCTCCATTAGTCTCTCTTTTAATTTGGTGTTAGCATCTTTTTCTCCTCTTATGAGGGTTTTATGAAGGTATTGCTAGGCACTGCAAGGTCATGGATATCGAGGCCAATTTCTGTCTGGACAGTTGCATTGTAAGGAGTTGTATCCTTCCTTTGGTTCTTACATTCTTTCTGTCCCCTCTTCCCCAATGGACCCTGAGCCTTGGAGGATGTGACAGATGTTTCAGTGCTAGACACTCCTCCATCCCTTCTTCTCAGCACTATGTAAGCTAGTATTTTCTATATTTCATGTATTTATTTGTGTGTGTGTGTGTGTGTGTGAGAGAGAGAGAGAGAGAGAGAGAGAGGGAAAAAGAGAGAGGTAGAGATAGAGAGAAGCAGATAGAAGATGGGTGTTCTAGGGCCTTTAGCCACCTTGTACATCTGGCTTTATGTGGGTATTAGGGAATTGAACCTACTTCCTTTGGCTTTGCTGTGAAGTGCCTTAACTGCTAAGTCCTCTCTCCAATCTCCAGTTTTGGGGGGTTATTTTTTTACTGAGGTAGAGTTTCACTCTAGCACACGCTGACCTGGAATTCAATTTGTAGTCCCAGGCTAGGCTAGACCTCACAGTGATCCTCCTACCTCTGCCTCCCAAGTGCTGGGAGTAAGGCCTGCTCCACCACGCCCAGCATGTTAGCCACTCTTTATCTGCTGTTTGCTGTGTAATCTGTTGCCATCTTAGTTTACCAGATGTCACAGAGCCCCTATTGTGAGTGCTATAACTTGTGACAGAGGCCACAGATTAGGGCAGGCTACACACAGCAGTGGTTGCTGGCTCCTGTGTGCAGTGTTGGCTGCTCAGTGTAGTAATTCCTGCCATATGTCTCCAATTAATATGCAATTTAGAATAAAAATGATAGAATCTAATTTGAATGTGAAAAAATACCAAAGGAATATAAAATATTTCTGAACCATGGAACCTTTTTGTTTTCCCTGTTTCAGATATTATTATAGCTAAACTATCACAACCAGACAGCTCTATAAAATTTACCTTTTACTGTCAACATTTTAAGTGTTTTCATATGGCTGGTGTCTTGCTGTGTTTATACATTGTAAGGATAGATATGTTCTACTTAAGTGTCAATAGTTTACTTTTATATGAAAAGTTCATCTTATATGCTCACTAGATAATATTTTCAACCAACCTTTAATTAACATTTACAACTGTTTTATTCATTCATTGGTGAATATGTTAGTCTGAAGACAAAAGATTGGAAAAATTAAGACACAGATTGAATAATAAAATCAGGTGCATCTCAAAACAGTTACTAGATAGTATGTATAAAATCGAAGCAGTATGTGTAATGGTAGGATTCAGAATTCTTTCCTTAATCATAAATTAGTGGATATTTTTATAAAAATTGTAAGTGACACCTTATTGCATTAGTGGATATAAAACATTAACTGAACTCTGCAGACAGGGAGTAAAGGGATCAGAAAAAAATAGTCTTAATCCGTTGAGCAGTGAACGAAATGAATTTAGAGATGAAACAGGGCTGAATGAAGAACAGAGAAGAATGTTTTAGAAGTTTTTGTTGATTATAAGCATGATGTGAGTCATTTGATGTGACTGCCAAGAAAAGTTAATTAGTTTTTAGTTTGAGTTAATAAACATGGAGTGCTTATGGTGTGGGAAGTGGTACTCCCACTTGTTTCTTGGTTAGCCACACTACCTTAGGAGAATCATGAGCATTCTGTCAGTACATTTGAAGAAGGACATGGCTACTATCATGCATTTAATTTCTTCTTCTCACAGCTTTCCCCGTGCCTTCGTATACTTAGTTCTTTTTAATACGCTTATTTTATGTGCAGTTTATGGTGTGTCCTTAGGGCATTATCCAACTTATTAAGGGAAAATTGGAACTTTCATACTCGGAAAAGAGTCATAAATAAGTGAATTTTGTGATTACATCCTTAATTGCTATGTTGAGAAGCTAAAATTTAATCTATTTAATCCTAGGGATGGATAAGACTGAAGCCAAAGGAAAGCAGATTCCATGTTTTATAAATGTCCAGAGTTTGAGTGGGCCTCATTGAATTAATGGAGGTTTTTAGTTTAGTTTTTTTTTTTTTTTTGTGTGTGTGTGTGTGTGTGTGTGTGTGTATACAGTGGGCTCAATTGAAGTCTGAAAAGTTACTTGGTAGGTTAATATATTCAGACAGGTATGATGGTACATAGCTGTAGTCCCAATACTTATTCGGTAGAGCAGAGTTCAAGGCCAGCCTGGACTGTGTAGCAAGTTTGAGGCCAGCCTGGCATACATGAGACCCTGTCTCAAAAATGTATATTGAAACAAAACCAACACTTAAAAATGACAAAAGATGACAAAAGTTGAATCAAAGTGCTCAATACATAGAGTAGAATGTAAACTGGATGCTTACTATAGTTTGATCCTGGCTTTCTTGGTCAAAGTATCATTGAAATCACCATGCTTAGAAACAAACAACACACAAAAAAATGATACTTTCAAGTTTAAATCTTTCACTAGAAGGCAGAATGTAAAGTCAGTTAGTTTGTGTTCAGTCTCCATGCAGGACAGATGTAAACTCCTGTGATGGCTTAACATTGTTTTGAGTTTAAAGATGGGTAAAACTGTTGTTATACTCTATTATTAATCTCAATCAAAATTTGAGTAGATAATATTAAGTTAATATTAAATCCCAAAGTGAGTAAAGAAATATAATTTTAACTTTTTCATTTTTTTTCTACCTGACTAGTTTCCAAAGTCATCCATTTTCCAGTTTATGTCTGCATATGGCAACATATTCACATACACGTTCTGTTATCAGTTTGCCTGTTTTATTTGTGAGTGATTCACTATTTTCTTTGTCATTTTAAGTTTTTTTTATCACCCCAGGATATTTTGGCAATCTTTTCATAATAATACACTTAGAATTTATTTTTTATGCAAATACTAGTGTACCATTGTTTGGATGTCACATAATTTAATTACTTTCCATTTTTAAATATCAGGTTGTTTTTATTGTTTCCTATTTACAGCTACCATGAAGTACATAATCTCACACATTCATGTCTGTGAGCATATCTATATTAACAACCTAAAAGTATAATGACTGACATCAAGGACATAGGTGTTTGTAGCAAAACTGTCTACTCTTTCTGTTGTGCTGGTTTGTGTATTACAGCATATAGAATGACCTCATGGTTTGTTTTGGTTTGCATTTTCTATCGTGAGTGCAGTTAAGCGTGGTTTCTTAGTTTAAGAGTCATCTTCTAAGCCAGGTATGGTGGCACACACCTTTAATCCCAGCACTCAGAGAGTAGAAATAGGAGGATTGCCATGAGTTTGAGGCCACCCTGAGACTACATAGTGAATTCCAATTCAGCCTCAGATAGAGTGAGACTCTACCTTGAAAAACAAAAGAACAAGCAAGCAAACAAACAAAAAGTCAACACCTTGAGCATACCTACTTTGTTCATTTCCAACTGGTTTATTGGTTAGTTTCTTATCACTTCCTAGGATGTCTCTCTGTGGTTGTAGATTAGATCTTTGGAATATGAATTACAAGTATCTTGTTTTCATTGTATATTTTATATTTTTATATTTGTCTTTTTATATTCTACTTATAGCATTTTGGCCATGTAAAACTTATTCTTAATGTGATTTATTATTTTAGTTTTAAAGAGCTTATCTTATAGAGAAGTTTTGGATTCTTGAGTAAATTTGATTGATCTTGAATTTTACTGTCCTTAGAATCCTCTGTGATTTTCTAATTCATGCCTCTCTTGCTAACTGCATATAACTATTGATCTGATTATCTCTATAGTTTTGCTCTTTCCAGAAGCATACAATTGGAACCACATAGTCTTTTCATTTTTATTTCTTCTACCTAGTAATATGTATTTGGCTTTTCTACATGTATTTCCATAGCTTGGTAGTTCATTACTATTTTAGTCCTGAATAATACTACATTATTGCTGAAGAGCATCATTATATTATACTTTTCATGATTCTTGGATGGACATATGTTTTCAACTCTTGGGTAAAGACCAAAGACTAACTTCTGGATAGTATGGTGAAAGTTTGTGGGGTTTTGAATAAAGAGCATTATCATATAGCCTTACTATTGGCAGTGTTTGAGAGTTCCTGTTGCTCTCTGTGGACCCCACTGGCATTGGAACATTGTTGGTCTTCTGGATTTTGTGTATTTAAAGAGGTATGGAGTCATTTGTCTTTGCTATTTTCATTTGCATTTCACTAATAACATTGTATGGAATATCATTTTATAATTATGTACTGTTTCAATAGGATCTTTGTTAAGATGTTTGAAAGGTCTTTAGCTGATTTTTAAATTTTGTTTTATATTCTATTGTTGTTGAATTTTTACAGTTCTTTGCATATGTTGGATAATATTTCTTTTTAAATTTTTTATTGACAACCTCTTTAATTGTAGACAATATCCCATGGTACTTCCCTCTCTTCCCCCCCCCCACTTTCCCCTTTGAAACTTCACTTCCATCATATCCCCTCCCTCTCTCAATCAGACTCTCTTTTTAGTTTGATGTCATGATCTTTTCCTCCTATTATGATGGTATTGTGTAGGTAGTGCCAGGCAATGTGAGATCATGGACCTCACCACAGAGACAGACAGACAGACAGACACACACACACACACACACACACACACACACACACACACTGTTAGATGTAGAGCATTAAGCCTAGAAGCATAGAAGCACTGTGCTGATGTTTGAAAGAAAACAGACCATTTTGTGTATGGAGGAGCACATTGTAAGAGTAGGACTCCTCTGGATAATATTTCTTAATCACATACATCTTTACAAATTTATTCTCTCCATTGAAGGTTCATCTTCTCATTCTCTTGATAGTATCCTTCACAGAGCAGAACATTTTAATTTTACTCACATCTGTCACATCAATTTTTTTCAAGTTATGATTTGGTGTATATACACAAAGTCATCACCAAATCCATAATGACCTACAGATTTTTCCTGTTTCCATATATTTATAGTTTTGCATTTTAAAATTAAATCTATAATTGATTTTGTGTTAATTTTTACAAGTGATGTAAAATATGTGTCTAGTTACATATTTTTTGCATATGAATTCCTGTTACTTTAGCACCATTTGTCAAAACTGGTTTTTGTGTGTTTATATGTGAATGTTTGTGTGGGTGTGCCTATGCGTGCACGGGCATATAGAAGCCAGAGGTCAACTTTAGGTGACATTTCTAACATTTTTTGAGGCAGTGTTTCTCATTGCAGTGAAACTTTTCAAATAGATGAACTCAGGTCCTTCTTTTTAAAGCCAATCATATCAGTTTTGTTTAGTTGCTTAATCCATTAATCATTTTATCTTTAGATTGTTTCCAGATCCCAACCAAATCGAACTCTTTAATATCACCAGATCAGTTGTGAATGAGTTGGAAGTGTCACTTTATTTGTATTCCTCATGGTTTTCAAGATAGGTTATTTCTAAAACTATCTTGTTTTCTTTCAAACGTCAGCACAGTGCTTCTATGCTTCTAGGCTTAATGCTCTACATCTAACAGTGTGTGTGTGTGTGTGTGTGTGTGTGTGTGTGTGTGTCTGTCTGTCTGTCTGTCTGTCTGTCTCTGTGGTGAGGTCAAGCTTCATTGCATGAGAGAGAGTAGGAGTATGGAAATCAGTGCTTCCAAGAACCCTTTCTTGGTTTAGTGCTTTGTTCCTACTGCTGTGCAGTTCTTCATAAGATTTTAATAAGAGGCCCCTTGTCTTCCTTTTGCAGTGGAGCCTGCAAAGTAGACAACACTGCTAGTGGTTGATTAAGAGGACACAGCCCACAGCTTGTGTCTAACCCAGTTTCTGTAATAATGGCAGCTGGTAGTGATGTTAGCTAGATTTCCCATGGTGAGGAAAACTAGCTCACCTCCCTGTTTCACATGGCTTCCCATGGTATGCTTGGATAGACATTCACTGCTCCCTGTTGCTTGTCTGGCCATCTTTGTATTCACCACTTGCTCATTGATCCATTTATTTCTGCATGCTTGTCGAACTATGTTTGTTCGTGGAATTCAAACTTTTGGAACCCAGCCGTTGTTCATCCTTTCCAGAAGATTCTTTATCAGGAAGACCCGTCTTTCACTTCCACCTCTCTCAATACCTTTTATGAAAGATGCCATCTACCCACTTCCATGAGTTCTTGCCCTCTTTGTTTTGCTTGTCCAGGACAGCTGGCATTTTCATACATCAGTTAATTTACCAGCCAAATTTTAGATTTCCCCTGTCTCTTGCAAAGGGATTAGTAACAACAGGAATTCTGGCTCTGGTAGAAATTTGTGTCCCAGCTCTGTGGCTGGTTTCTGGGATACATAGGGAAGTAACTTGATAAATTTTAAAGTTGAGCTGGTAAGTGTAAGTAGTGTGGTATTTTAGCTTTCATTTATTTTTTTACCATAAAGCTAATTCTCTGTCAAACCTAATATATAGACAACAAATATAACTTTTAATAATCATTCTGTTTTATTCCAATAGCTCACCTATCATCTTCTTTTCTTTTTTTCCTTTGTAGCTTAACAAACAACAATTGCAGTTACTGAAAGAACGGTTCCAGGCCTTCCTCAATGGGGAAACCCAGATTGTCGCAGATGAAGCATTTTGCAATGCAGTTCGGAGTTACTATGAGGTAAACTGAGAGAACTTTGTCCGTAGTATTCATGTGCTCTTGAGAAGATTTTCTCACTGGTGTTTCCACTTTGAGACTTCCTAGCCTGGTGGGAAGTCTGAGCTCACAATCTACTTGAAAGAATCTTTGGTTCTATTTTACAATTTAAAAATAATTCCACAGCCTGGTGTTGAGAGATAAACTGAATGGAAAATTATTGACATCTTTTGAGCTGTTTAGAAACAACTTCTTGCAGTAATTGAAATGGCTGAATACAGTTATCTTTAGATTCACATGCCTAAATTATCTTTTAAATCAGTTTTCATTAGTAAATTTCTATCTCATGCCATTTTGTTCTCTAAGCTTTATAATAATGAAGAACAGTAATTAATTTCAAGAGGATACATTTTCCTATCTTCTTAAAGGAATATTGACACCAGTATCATCTTGCTATTTCTGATGTTAGCATGCAGCTCCTTCGGGAATTCTTTGTGGATTTTCTGTGAGCATAGTTTTCACATGTGATCCTTAACTGCTTCAATGAGTTGCCAATAGATGTTAACTTTGGAGTGTTAACTCTCTGCTTAGGCCTTGTGGAATAATTCAGGGATTGGGTTCCTCCCATTGTGCAGACACTGTAAGCCATTCCAATAAAGACACACGAGATGCAAACATGTTAGACTAGTTTAAAATGAAAATGTGGACACATCATGTTCTGAACTTTCCTGTGGCAGGGAGTATTGTTATACATAAAACAAAGTAACAAGCTGTACAGAGACTTGACTGGATTTGTGATTCATGGGTGGTATGCATCAGAGGTTATCTGATGTATCTCTAGGGGAGTTTATATTAACCGACTTCTGAGTATTCAGTTAGAAGCCAGTATAGACATTAGAGAAGTTCTACTTACCAAGTATGTGTGTGAACGTAGATCCAATTGCATCAGTGGCTGTTGAGTAGCTGGACCTTGATTAAGATTATCTCCACAGGGCTGGAGAGATTGCTTAGTGGTTAAGGTGCTTTTTCCTGCCAAGCCTGAGGACTCAGATTCAACTCCCCAGAACCCACATAAGCCGATGCACAAGTAGACACATGTGCACAAACAAGATGACATGTGTCTGGAGTTCAATTGCAGTGGTTAGAGGTCCTGATATTCCAATTCTCTCTTTCCCTCTCATTCTTGCTCTTTAAAAAGACTATCTCAACAAAATAGGGTGGATGTTTCATCTTGTACAAGTCTAAGCCAGAGTCTTGCAGGATAAATCCTGCCCAAAATATCTCTCTTTCTCCATATACATATATCTGTGCATACATATCATTCATATATATACACACACACACACTTATATGTGTTCCTATAGATTTATCATGTGATCAAAGAGAGAAAAGCCAAATTTTATATTCAAAATAAAGTAAAAGTTAGCTCAGGAAAGTCATTTACAAAAAGTGATTTACATATGATACAAGAATTTTAATAAAACAGTGAACATACTTGGGGTTTTCACAGATGTGCATGACACTATGAGATAACATTGGGGAAATTAAAATTCACTGAGGAGGATGAACAAACTTTCAGTACCATCCTTAAAACGATTGTGTAAATCTAAGAGTAGTCCAAAATAAATATTTTTTTTAGTAAGCACAATAGGAAATAAGCATATGTTGGTAATGGCATGGTTAATGTGTGCTAATAAAAATATTAACTATGATGAGTACCCTCAGTGTAGTTTACCTGAGGTATGTGTTTACTCCAATGAGAAAGTGGAGAAAGTGCAAGGTTTTTGTGTGTTGAACGTATCATATGTCATCTGTTGGAGTTGCTTATTCTGCAGACAATTTGGGCTTGTGTTTTATTTGGATCAAAAGAAGAAATAGAGTGATGATGAAAACTAAAGTGGGGAATGTTTCCTCCGTCATCTTCATGAGTGCCATTTGTTGAATAACTTTATACATTGTCCTTTCCATGTTGCTAGTCAATCCTGTAGACAAGTGTTCTCTGTCGTTCTTGCACTTGCAGATCAGTGCTATATGTTACTTCTGTTCCATACTCTCTAAAATGTTAAGTCCCACATGTATTTCTTTTGTGTTCGATTATTCGATGGAAACATCTCTCATGTTATGTTCAATTTTAAAGTTAAATAATTTCAGCTAGATCATGATAAAATTAGGTCTTTCTGTATGTTTATTTGTGGTATTCATTACGTATGCAAGCATGTTTATCTTGTGTGTCCATATGTTTGTTTTAATAAATATTTACTATGAATATTATTTTGTTCATCACATAAATGTATATATTACTTGGGTAATAACTATTTCAGACAATCATATAATTTTATCATGTTTTACAAAGATGTCATAAGTATAAATAATAGTAATTAAGAAGAATATTTCAACAATAATTTCAATTATAAAATTCACATAGCTTAAGTGAATCCAAACATCTAAGCTACCTAACTAGCCTGCAAAATTGTAGAGAAGGACCACAGCATGAAAAGAAAAAAAAGCCATGTCAGGTACCTACCTAATGATTGAATAAGATATTCTTTATAATCTAATAATTTTATGCTTCCTAATTTTTATAGATTCTACTGTGCTTTCATGTATTATTTGAAACCTTTTCTCATTCTGTGCAAACACCTTACTGTCCAAAGAAGTTCATAAATGTACACAAATTTTGCCAGGATTCAATTTTTCTTTCTGGCCATGTCTTTTTGCTTTTGTTGGCTTTTCAATTTAGGAAACTTGGGCTGACTCTGCAGATGAGTAAACATAGGTTTACTGCAATGTGTTACTTTCCAAGTTGTTCTTCCCATCAGATAACTGCCTCTTTCTCATGAAATGAAAGTAGATTTCACCCAAATACAGCAATGACAGTGTGATTTATAACTGCTATGTGGAAATATAAATGGCCTTTCTTAAAGATTTCCAAAAGATGCCATAGAGGTGCTTCCCAAGTTTTTTCAGCATAATAGAAACTTTCATGTTCTTTTATTGTGTTAGTGTTCTTCTATTTTTTATTATATTTTTATTTATTTGATTAGAAAGAGGAGGAGAGAGAATGGACATACCATGGCATCTAGCCACTGCAAATGAAATTCACACTCATGTGTCACCATGTACATCTGGGTTTACATGTGTACTGGGGAAACAAACCTGGCTCCTAAGCTTTGCAGGCAAGTACCTTAACTGCTAGGCCATCTCTCCAGCCCAATTTTTGAGTATTTTAAAAATTAGTTTATGTTATTTTTATTTACTTATCTTCTACTATTTTTCTTAAGTGTGTGTTGGGGGTGGGTGGTTTTATTTACAATTTTTTAGAAGGGATTTGCAGTTTTCTTATTCCATTTGTTCTCTTCTGGTCTCAAAGAATAGATGAGAGTTAAATGAATGTTTAATCTTTTAAAAAAATCTTTTAAAGAAATATTAAAAATAAATGTTTCCATTACCACTGTCATTTCTACCACTGGCTGTTCAGATTTCCTGCTTGTATTATGACACAAGTTAGGATTCCCTCAGCAAATTTTTAAAAAATTCATATCTTCATGGCCTTTCTTATATGAAATTTATAAATAAAAATTTTCATCTTGAAATTTCAGCACAAATTTTTTGCTCTTTATTACATATTTGTATGCAAAATATAATCAAATTTTGGAACTTAGTACTTTTCTTCTTTTATACTGCTTTAGGAATACTTTTTTCATAGAAATAATATATTTTTATGTTAATCTAGAGTAAATATTAAAAGCAGAAACATTTCTATAATAGTATAATAGTTCTAAAATAAAATTATTAATTAAAAAAGAAGCAATACTTCATATATAATTCCAGTATCCACTGCCCACTTCTTTTTACAGTGTGGTGCTTCTCTGATACTTGTTTGAAACTGGAATAATTTAATTGTTTTATGTAATGTTTCATGAACATTCTTTTTTTATTAGTTATGTATATAGTATATATACAGCCATGATAGTACCATCGTTAGCCTTCTCCCTATCCTTCCCCCATGGGTAATGTGGGTCTTGCCTTATGGAGGTAGCCATCAGTTATGTGGGAGAGGCAATGACTCTGTGTATAATGACCTAATTCATGGCTCTAACAATCTTTCCACCCCCTCTTCCACGAATTTCCCTGAGCCATGTTGGGTTCATTTTAGGTCTATTTCAGTGGCGAGGTTTTGTGAGTCTCTGTGTCTCTGGATATCTGATTTGGTAGGGTTTGAGTGTTCTTTGTGTCTCTCTCTTTTGCCCTTTTGCTGGTACCAGGTTCACCGATAAAGCAGCACTCTTGCTCATTTCCCCTATACTCTATGGCTTCAGCTGGTGCCCTGTTGAGGTGCAGTGGGCTGATTCTCTCCTCAGGTTCTTCATCCATTTGAAAGAGAGAAGCAGATTCTCCAATGGAGAGTGAGGTCAGTGCAAGATACATGGATAACCATTATTATTTTAGAGAGAATTTAATAGGTATTGCCCTCTTATATCTCTCTATTGGTGGGAGCTTGATATTGGAGAGCGGGCTTGTTTTTGGATATGGTTCTGACTTGTTTCCTGTTTCCAGGTATGGGTTCCGTTCCACTGAGCGGATCCGTTAGCCAAATCTAGAGCAGTTGGTAACCCACCGTGGCTGTGTGCCATTACTGCACTTGTGTGAGTACCACGTCAGGTTGTTTGCTGCTGAGTAGCTTAGACCACGAGTTGCTTAGATGTTGGTTGTTTTCCCCCAGTCACTCATGTAGCACCTTCTGGCACTAGACAAGCTAACTGTCTGGGGACTGACTCTCTTCCAGATTCCAGCCAGGTCTCTCCATGTTCTGTACCAACAGCATATGGTGTCTTCAGCAGTAGGGTCTTAGTAGTAACCTTTGGTCGGTCATCAAGTACTCTGACAGAAATCTGTCTTCTTTGTGGAAATCTTGTAGGTCTCACTGATCTACAGCTCATTGTGGATATTAACTACATGCTGGTACTGGGAGTTTTACAGGTCAGTGCCAAAAGAAAAGAAGGAAGAACAAATATAGATAATATGAAAGAGAAAGAGAGAAGAGGGAGTGATAGAGAAACAGAAGAAATGTTTTCCATCTCCACAGAAAATAAAATAGAATTACTAGCAGGCACTTTGCCTTAATGCTTGCTAATATGACTTATCTTGGAGAAAACTGGGCTTTGCCAATGAACACAGTGAACTAAAGCTAATCCTGTGATGGTTGGTGTTATTGCATTGTTTGTGGTTGATAAGGGAATTTCTTAGAATACATAATATTTTATCACTGTTAATTAACTACCAGGAAGATTGACTTCTGTTTTCAGCACTTCCCCTATGAAAGAATACAAAAATGATAGTGAAGCTGGCCTTTAGCTTCCTGATGACCCATTTGTCTGACTCCCTAGGTGCACTGGGTTAGTGCAAGAAGGTGACGCGGAAACCTTAAGAACAAAAATAGCCTTTACTTTGTAGTTAGTGAGCGTATTGAGCGGCTAAATTTAAACCTGAAAGTGGTATGAATAATTTGAGCAATACTTCTAAATTTTGTTTACTACTCAGTAATCTCTTTTAGTTGTTACTCTTTGCTGGGTGAATGCTGGTTTCTCTCATATGGGGACGTCTGTGCACAGGAAATGGATTTCCACAAATATCAAGCAAAACTGATTTTCCTGCTGACTAACATGTTTTTTTGTTATAGCTCTTTAGAAATTAAAATTTTCTGTGCTACAACATGCAATTTGTGATTATTGGACTACCAGAGAAGTTTATAATCATAGAATTCTTGAGAATACAATGGTTTCTAAATGTGCTTTTAAAAATCTATTACCATATTTGAATTGCTGAGTTAACATTACTATATAATGGTCCCTATTTCTAAATGTTTATTCCCTTATTTTTAATTATTTAAATTTTCTCCATTATTGACCATCAAAAATGTTAAAAGTATTGTATATATTCTTAAATCAGACCTTTTTTATTTTTAAAAATATTTATTTATTTGAGAGAGAGAGATATAGAAATAGGAAGGGAGAGAGAGAAAGAGAACAGGCATGCCAGGACCTCCAGCCACTGCAAAGAAACTCCAGATGTGTGCGCCCCCTTGTGCATCTGGCTTAGGTGGTTCCTGGGGAATTGAACCTGGGCTTTGCAGGCAAGCATCTTAATCACTAAGCCATCTCTCCAGCCCCCCTTTTTTATTTTTTACAAATGAAACAAGAAGGCAACAATGAAAAGTAATATTTAACTCTTAATGCAGACTATAAGTTGTCCTCAGGAAAAGAAGCAGCAATTTATTCTATCATAACAATACATAAGAATGCCTCATTTTCCTCTATTTTTGTATTATGGAGAAAAATGCCAACTGTTGAGTTCAGTATTGGTCAGTTTCACTCTTCCACCATTGATCATTCTCATTAATTTCTTTAGGAATTATGTATGTCCTTTGTCTATTTCTCCATTTCCTTTAAATACTGATGTGTCAATGTTGTATGTACATTCGACTATTGTCCCTGTTAGGCCACAGTTATTTTCTTCAATTTGTTTTTGCTTTATGCATCTTTTTTTTTTTAAGTTTTCTTACCTCTGATACTATTTCTTGGTGAAGTAAAAGTAAAAGATTTACTCAGAGAGAAAATGCTCCACATGGTTTCCATTGGATTTTCTTGCTCATGAAGCACTGATGGCAGTAGTTTTGCTCTTTCCCTTGTCCTTCCTTAGTCTAGCCTGCAGTTACTTGGTTTAGTAGCTTTGTGGAACTCTGATTCCTCTCCAGGGTCATCATGCTGTACTTCATGCCATTGCTACAGACCTTTTTTCCCACCTGCAACAGGAGAAAAACATTCGCTAAAAGTTCTGTCCATTTGTCCCAACTGTGCCCATGAAAATTGTTTCTACTACTTCTTTCCTTTGTCTTAAATGGTTTTGCATCTCCAGAACGTGAAGACCAACACAAGAGCATGTCTCGACTCTATGCCTTCAGGACAGACCTCCAGGCCATGATGCCTGAGTTTATTTGCAAGCAGAGACAGAGAGAATGGCTGCTCCACGGCATCCAGCCACTGAAAACAAACTCCAGATGCCTGTGCCACCTTGTGCTCCTGGCTTTATGCAGGAATTGGGGAATTGAACCTTTGTCCTTAGGCTTTGCCGGCAAGCACCTTAACTGTTGAGACATCTTTCCAACCCCAACATTCTTTATTTATTTTTATTCATTTATTTATTAGAGACAGAGAGTGAGAGGGAGAGAGAATGGGCATGCCAGGGCCTCTAGCCACTGCAAACAAACTCCTTGTGTATTTGGCCTATGTGGGACCTGTAGAATCAAACCTGGATCCTTAGGCTATGTAGGCAAGTGCCTTAACTGCTAAACCATCTCTCCAGCCTCCCAGCCCCCACATTCTTATTTTCTTAATCCATAATACCTAGGAACTGTTTCAGCTTACCTTCTTTCTGAGGAAAGGGGACTCTGGTCCCAGTCCCTACTATCAGTAATCAGTCTTAATTATTTCATTTCATGCACATTTCTTTTTCTGACATTCTGCAATCTAATATTTAGTTAAAAATTAAGTACAGTTTTTTATTAATTATTTAAGAGACCAAAGAGACAGAGAGAGGGAGAGAAGAAGAAGAGTAGAGAAAGAGTGAGAATGGGTGCGCCAGGGCCTCCAGACACTGCAAACAAGCTCGAGACTCATGCGCCATCATATGCATCTGCCTTACATGGGACAAAATCTTATATGTGCAAGTCAGAGATAGAGGGGTTGTAAGGTAACATTTAAATGTTTTGGTGAAAGTTTTTGTAATTTTATTTGAAGTAGAAAGATTTACTTTTCATATTCCAGAGGGCATTTGACCTGTCAAAATCTCTTTTTGAACTTTGAAATAATGCCATGGAAAGGCATGGTGTTTTTCATAGTGAATTGATGATCGCTAAGTAAACCAAGATTGGCAGCCTGTGGCAGGGGGGGATAAAAAAAGGTCAGCACTTTCATAGATGAAATCCAGTAGCCAGTAATGAGAAGTGAGGTTTTAAATTTACAAAGAGCTCTGCAGATGACATTGTATTTGTTATTTTTGATATTAGCTGTTTTAGTTCACATCATATTTTTGTATATGCTAAGGGTGGCATTTGAAATGAAGTATTTTGTAAGGATCTAGAAAATGTGCTTTGATGTCTGAGATTCATGTTACTATTTAGGGCATCTGGATTGATGCTGTCTGTCAGCATGTTCTGCCAATCACTTCTATTCCTGATGAGCTACTTTTGTTTTCATAAAGCTTGAGTATTGTGCATGTTGTAGTGCCATTTTTAGCAATCCCACCTCGTTGTGTATGTACATATATACCTTTGTGTGCATGCATGTGCAGGCCAGAGGTTGATATCAGATGTCTTCCTGGATCCCTCTCTGCCATATTTTACTGAGGCAAGTGTTGTTCTTGAACATAAATGGCCCGCTACAGGCTCTGGTGTTTGAACACTTGGTCCCCAGCTGTCAGTGATATTTTGAAAGATTATGGAACCTGTAGCACTTTAAGCTTTGCTAGAGGATGTGGATCACTGGGGGGTTATATCCTCGCCCCACTTTCTGTTCAGCCTTTGCTCCCTGGCTGCAGGTTCAGTGTCACCAGCTTGTCTCCATCTCTTGCTGCCATGACTTCCTTGTCATGATGGGACTATCCTCAAACTGTAAGCCGAAATCATTTTCTTTCTTAAGCTGCTTCTTGTCAGGTGTTTGGTCATATCAATTGTTAAAGTAACTAAGACACAGTGCCTCTCGCTTGAACCCAGAGCATGCAAATTTGGCTAGTCTAGCTACCAAGCTTGCCCTGTAGCAGCCTACTTTCATTTCCCAAGAGCTGGTATTACATGTGGGCTGCCACACCCACTTGCATTTACATGGGTCCTGGGAATCAGAATTGTGGTCCCTAGGCTTGTGTGGCAAGTGCTTTATCCACTAAGCCATCTCTCTAGCCACATAGTATAGAATTTTGTTGCTTGACAATAACTGAGAAAACAGAAACATCTTTTTCAGCATTTTTCTCCAATTTATTAATGTGATTTTAGAACGTTCCAAGATTAAGAATTTTTCATGCCCACCCAGCTAATTTGTGACAGGTAGCAGGGCTAGGTTTCCATCAAACTCATCTCTTTTTTTCTGCATTCTTAGAGAAGGGCATTGCATCTTTAGATGTAGGCTTTAACGCTCCAAATTCATCAGTGATGAAGAAATCTGACTTCAGCCAGATATCAACCAAGAGCAGAGGCACATGCAGCATGGTTCAGAGTACATTCCATAATTTCTAGCCCAGTTCTCAGTTTGGGGTTTAGCATATTCACACATCTGAGATCCTTATCTTCATATGATATCACACTTGTTTTGTTATGACACCACAATGTAAGAAAAGTACACTCACATGTGTTTATACTACTTGGAAGACTGTAACTACGCTTAGAGCCTCTTGGTCATTACTCATCTCATCACAACCCAGCTTGAAAGGAAACTCCACTCTGGTGCTCAGAGGACAATGGAGCAGTGGGATTGCTGCAGAGTATATGGTGGGAGCATTTGGTCCATTTGATGAGATTACTCCTTCATTATTCAGGGAAGTGTTCTTAACTTTTAGATTCTTTCCCTCAGTTGTTGTTTATTAGTTGTCTTTTTGTACTTTGTCAGATTAAGGTTACATAACATTTAACATCTAAATTTAGTTATTTTACCTCATTAGGTAAACACTGTTTTATATAGTATCAGAAAAATCCTACATAAATTTAGAGTTGCAATTTTCCTTTATTATCTTATTTTTAGTTTAATAATCAAATCAATAATTGATCTTGAAGAGCACATAATCCTATTTCCCTGACCTTTGATCCCAAAAGTGTCATGAAATTTTGTACTTGCTTAGGTGTCACTCCTGAGTGAGTTAGATGCATTTTATTTATTTTTTATTTTTTAGGAGAGAGACACAGAGAGAGAGAGAGAGGGAGAGGAAGACAGAGAGAGATGGGCGCACCAGCAGCTGCTGTGAACGAAATCCAGATTTGTGCGCCCCCTTGTGGTCAAGCGCAGCATTGCGCCCTTGCATTACTTTGCATCTGGCTAAATGTGGGACCTGGAGATTGGAACCGCTGGAGATTGGAGCCAGCATTCTTAGGCTTAGGAGGCAGGCACCTTAACCACTAAGCCATCTCTCCAGCCCAATGCATTTTATTTTCTGTTACACTTACTCAGTAGTCTCTTTTGTTATTAAGCTTTAATGCCTTTTGTTCCCTTAGCTTGGCCACAATGGATGCTGATCTCATCTTTCATATTGAAAGCTATTCTTTTCCTTAGTCTCAAAGATTGAGACAGTAGGCAGTTGGAAAGCATAAAATAAAATGTTTAGCATTTTTAGTAGCTAAGACAGTCATTAATCATCTGTTGCTTAGTGCATTACTGGTTTAAATTATAAACTTTAATTACTTTTATATAGATTGTTATCAAAATTCCAAAGACTGCTTGGTTGTTACATAGCATAAAACATATTATTGGTATAGATTTTGTAGAGCTTTAAAAAAATCTTTTGTTTCTGTAGACTACTGAAGAGTAGAAAACCTCATTTATCTGAGTTCTTTGGGAGGAACATTCTACATATGTGCAGGCATTCAATGACAGTTTTATTTAAAGTGATGAGTTGGTGGGTCAATATTTGGTGTCTTGAATGGAGTCAGATAGATGAAAACATTCAAGCCTCATGCTACTTTTCACTCAAGGGTATAATTATGATTATATATATATTTGTCCTGTAAACACCTAGCCACTCTACGTGAGGTAGTAGGCAGGGCGCCAAGGTTCTATCTGGGAAGGATTAAGACATCCTCAGTGTCCCTAGCTAGGATGTGAGGGAGGACCATGGTGTATTCTGGAAGTTCCAGAGATAAACTGATGTTGTTTTTCATAGCTGAAATTTAATTTGGGTAGTATTCCAGGGGATTTGGGAGCTCAGTTAGGGAAAAAAAAATAGATCTTTACATTCATTAAGTTCTAAAAGCAAGTTAGCAATCACTTCCACTGTAGATGTCAACAACCACAGTAGAACCAGTAGTCCCTGCATCCTGATTACTGACAGAGGAATAGGCATTGTCATATCATAGAAGGTTTACTGCAGCTGTTGCTAACCACTGTTAATCTTCATGATGTTCATGAGGTATAGTATTATTTCTGGATGCATTACTTCCCTGTAGTTTCTTATTTAAATGAGCTACTAAACATGTCTACATGGCATTTTTTTTTTTTAAAAGCATTTTAGGATTACATTATAAGTTTTGCTTTACAATTCTCTGGATTTGACTTTGTTTATTTAAAAGCAATATCTTTGGGCTAGAGAGATGGCTTACTGGTTAAGGTGCTTGCCTGCAAGCCAAAGGACCCAGGTTTGATTTCCCAGGACCCACGTAAGCCAGATGCACAAGTAGGCACATTCATCTGCAGTTTGTTTGTAGTGGCTGCAGGCCCTGGTGCACCCATTCAGTTTCTCTCTATCTCTGTCCACCACCCTCTCAAATAAATAAATACATCATTTTTTTAAAAAAGCAATGTCCTTAAAAGGAATCATTTGGCCTTGCAAGATGGACAAGATGTTCTTGATATTAAAATAGTTGAGGGTTGGAGAGATGGCTTAGTGGTTAAGGCGCTTGCCCCTAAGCCTAAGAACACTGGTTCCAATCTCCAGTTGTTCCAATCTCCAGGTCCCACGTTTAGCCAGATGCAAAGTGACGCAACGGCGCAATGCTGCACTTGATCACAAGAGGAGGGTGCACACATCTGGATTTCGTTTGCGGCAGCTGAGAGACTGCTGGTGGGCCCATCTCTATCTGTCTTCCTCTCCCTCTGTCTCTCTCTGTGTCTCTCTAAAAAAAAAAAATAAATAAATAAAATTTTTAAAAATAGTTGAAATCTCTTACTTTCAAGAATTACAAGGGCTGGTCAAGATGGCATCCATATAAACACCCCTCACCCTGTGCGGAAGGAAAGGCAAGCCCTTTAGGGTTCCTTAGGGCATATGGGGGTCTGGGAGGGCACTGAGTAATAAATCCTCTGATTCCCACACTCACAGGGAACCACCAGCCTTCACACTCTCTGTGCCAATGGATAGCACCCCTGACTGCGTCCCCTCACCTGCAGGTAGCCCGCCCACAGGGTCCATGTGCCGCCCTGCTTCCATCCTCCCTGTGGTTTGGAAGCCCGTCCACTTGGTCCCTGCACCACAGCATCCCCCCTTCCCTGCCCCTGCCGCCCTACCCACAGAGGTGAGCACTGTCTACTGGTCCCTGCACCGCCCTGCCCACCAACCCTCTGCATCTATAGGTAGCCACACCCACCAGGAAAACACATCATTCCACCCACCCACCCTCCTTTCCCATGGGTATCCCCGCTCATTGGGTCCCTGCACCGCCCGCCATCCACCCTCCATGCTGAAGAAACTTCAATGTAAACTACAGCTTCCTGCAACAGTTAACAAGTTTCCTACACTGCTATGGGCAGACCACTGTGCAAGAGAAATAACATGAATAGTCAAATGCAAGTAAATCTAAGAAGACCTCCCAGTCACACAATGGATGATTCTAACCAAAACATAGAAGAGATATTAGGATCAGAACCCCAAAATGAAGACATAAGCAATGCAACCCTAGCCAAAAAAAGAGGAGAACTTGCAGAAAATCAACAAATAAATGTATGAATGCTGTCCTCACAAGATTAGACCTAATAGAAAAGGACCAGAAAGGGCTTCAAAAACAGTTAAACGTCCTGAAGGAGAGCGAAAAACGAGGGGACTTCAATAACCAGCTGACTAAGCTCAATAATGACATAAATAAATGCAAGGATGAATTCCAAGAAGCATTAAAATAATCAGAAAATGATGTTGAAAAGGAACTTGACAGGGGATTGGAAACTATACATAAAAAAAGCAGTAGAAAATACAAACTAAATTGAACAAATTCAAAACTCCATAGAAGCTCTCAAGAATAGAGTCAGCCATGTGGAAGATAGAAACTCAGAACTGGAAGATAGAACAGAAGAAACAGCACGTCAATCCGAAAGTTTCCATAAGTTCAAATATTTCTGTGAACAGAACATGCGGAAAATGTGGGATAGCCTTAAACGCTCCAACATTAGGATCATGGGGATATCAGAAGGGGAAGAAATTCAGACCAAAGGAATCGAGAACGTACTCAACAAAATTATCGAAGAGAACTTTCCCAATCTCTCAAAAGAAAGTCCCATCAAGGTACAAGAAGCTAACAGAACTCCATGAAGACTGGACCAAAGCAGAAATTCTCCAAGACATATTATCATAAAAACCCTAAATATTGATTGCCGGTTCCTCCCCCGGCAGGTAGAGCTGAAGAAAGAGCTGGACCAGCGGCTCCTCTTGGGGCTGAGCGGGATGATGGGTGTCGGTGGCCCAGACCCCCTCCCACCCCTAAAACACCGGAGAGAAAAACACACTGTTCCGGGAGTCTTGTCGAAGCAGGAACTCGTTTTATTGTAGTAGGAAGGTGTTTATATAGCTTTGAGAAAGAGGGTGGGTCTCAGGATGGGATAAAGGTGTAAGGGCCAATAGTATTTCACCACGTCAGCAGTAGCTTTGCGGACGTAGTTTTGGCTTAGGCTTTGCTGAGTCACTCCTAAGCAGGAGTAGGCTAAAGACAGGTCGCTAAACTCTCGTCAGGCTCAGGAAGTTCCACTAGGCCTCACACCCGGGCCTCTTAGGGCCCAACAATTGATAAGAAGGAAAGAGTCCTAAAAGCAGCTAGAGAAAAAAAAACACATTACTTATAAAGGTAACCCATCAGAATTACCTCAGACTTCTCGATGGAAGCACTCAAAACTAGAAGGGCCTGGAATGGAACACTGTAAAGTCTAAGAACTTATGGCCTCCAACCCAAACTACTCTACCCAGCAACTATATCCCTCATAATAGATGGTGAAAGAAAAACTTTCCATGATAAAACCCAGCTGTACAACTTTATGAACACAAAGCCAAATCAACAGAGAGTACTTCAGGGAATTCTCCACACAGAAGAATCAAATAACAACCCTCAAGAACCTACAAGAAGCAGATCACAATAACCAAACTCAGAGAAGGCACTCAAAACAAAATAACCCTTCAAAGTCCAAAAAACTCTAAACCACCACAACATGGCAGGGATTAGGTCAAACCTCTCAGTTCTTACTCTTAACATTAATGGCCTTAATTCACCCATAAAGAGACAGAAGCTGACAGGATGGATCAGAAAATTAGACCCCTCAATCTACTGTCTTCAAGAAACCCACCTCACCACTAAAATTAGACACCTTCTCAGGGTGAAAGGTTGGAAAACGATATTCCAGGCAAACGGAAATAAGAAACAAATGGGTGTTGCTATACTAATATCAGATAAAATAGACTTCAAGCCAAAAGTAATCAAAGAAGACAAAGGCCACTTCTTACTTATCAAGGGAACAATCCCACAAGAGGATATCACAATCATCAATCTTTACACACCAAACACATGTGCACCACAATTCATAAAGCAAAAACTACTTGACAACAAAACAGAAATAAACACCAATACCATCATAGTCGGGGACTTTAATACTCCAGTATCAGCAATAGATAGATCATTCAAACAGAAAATTAATAGGGAAGTAAGAGAGCTCAACATCACCCTAGAACAACTACACCTAACAGACATATACAGAACATTCTACTCAAAACCTACAGATCACACATTCTTCTGAGCAGCCCATGGAACCTTCTCTAAAATAGATCATATATTGGGCCTCAAAGCCTGCCTCCATATTTTCAGGGAAATCGATATAATTTCCTACATGATATCAGACCACAATGCTGTAAAGCTAGAAATTAGCAACAACAACAACAACAAAAAAGTATGCCAGAAATCCCTCCAACTGCTGGAAACTGAACAACGCACTTTTAAACAATAAATGGGTTGTGGATGAAATAAAAAATGAAATTGCAAAATTATGAGAATTGAACAACAATGAGAACACATCATACCAAAACTTATGGGACACAATGAAGGCAGACCTTAGGGGAAAAATCATAGCACTAAACGCCCTCATAACAAAAACAGAGAGATCCCAAATCAATAACCTAACCATCCAACTAAAGGCATTGGAAAAACAAGAAGAAGCCAACCTGAAAAGCTCCAGACCAAAAGAAATAGTTAAGATTAGAGCAGAAATTAATACATTGGGAAATAAGACAATTAAGAAAATTGATGAAACAAAGAGCTGGTTCTTTGAAAAAATTAACAAGGTTGATACACCCCTGGCCAATCTGATCAAGTGAAAAAAGATATGTTTCAAATTAACAAAATTAGAAATGAAAAAGAGATCACAACAGACATAAGTGAAATTGGGAGAATCATCAGGACTTATTTCAGAAATCTCTATTCGACAGAACAGGAGAGTATGGAGTAAATGGCTGAATTCCTGGACACATACAACCTACCAAAGCTAAACCCAGAGCAGATCAATTTCCTAAACCAACCTATCATACCCCTGGAGATTGAAGAGCTAATCAAACACCTCCCCAAAAAGAAGAGTCCAGGACCAGATGGTTTCACAGCTGAATTCTATCAAACCTTCATGGAAGAACTGAAAGCAATGTTTCTCATACTGTGCCACTCAATTGGAGAACAGGGAAAGACCCCCAACTCCTTCTATGAAGCTAGTATCACCCTAATTCCAAAATCAGGCAGAGATGCCACAAGAAAAGAAAATTATAGGCCTGTTTCATTTCCCTGATGAACATAGACACAAAGATCATGAACAAAATCCTTGCCAACCAAATGCAACAGTACATCAAAAGCATTATCCACCTTGATTAAGTAAGCTTCATTCCTGGAACACAGGGGTGATTTAATATAGGGAAATCTGTCAGTGTAATACTCCACTTAAACAAGCTTAAACACAAAAACCACATGATCCTATCGATAGATGCAGAAAAGGCCTTGACAAATAAAACATAACTTCATGATCAAAACATTGGAGAGAATAGGCATGGATGGTTCATATCTCAACATAATAAAAACTATATATATAAGCTCCTAAAGCCCAAGTAATACTTAATGGGGAGAGAGAGAAGGAATTCCCATTGAGATCTGGAACAAGGCAGGGGTATCCACTCTCAATTCTGCTCTTGAACATAGTGTTAGAAGTACTAGCTCCAGCAATAAGGCAGGAGAAAGAAATCAAAGGGATACAAATTGGAAAGGAAGAATTTAAGCTAGCCCTATTTGCAGATGACATGATACTATATATAAGTGACCTGAGAACCTCCTTCTCAAAACTCTTAAAGATGATTAATGCCTTCAGCAAAGTAGCAGGATATGAGATCAATGCCCAGAAATTAGTAGCCTTCCTGTATGCAAAAGTCAAAGATACAGAAAAAGAAGTAACTAACATTGTCCCATTTTCAATAGCAACAGAGAAAATAAAATACCTTGGAATAACATTAATCAAGGAAGTGAAAGACCTATACAATGAAAACATGAAAACACTGAAGAACGAAATTGAGGAGGTACTGCTAAAATGGAAAGACCTCCCATGCTCCTGGATAGCCAGAATTAACATTGTGAAAATGGCAAAAAAGCACTATATACATTTAATGCAATACCAATAAAAATCCCAACTTCTTTCTTCATTGAGATAGAAAAAATGATCTCAAAATTCATATGGAAAAGCAGAAGGCCTTGGATATCCAAGCATGTCCTCAGCAAAAGAAACTCCTCTAGAGGCATCACCATACCTGATCTAAAGCTATACTACAAAGCTATTGTAATAAAAACAACATGGTACTGGCATAAAAACAGGAATATAGACCAATGGAACAAAATAGAAGACCCGGACTTTGGGTCAAGTAACTACAGCTGCTTGATATTTGACAAAGGCCCTACCAATGCAGACTGGAAAAAAAGACAGCATCTTCAACAAATGGTGCTGGACAAACTGGACACATATGTAGGAAAATGAAACTCGATCCACACATCTCGCCATGCCCAAAAATTAAGTCCAAATGGATCAAAGACCTCAATATAAAACTGGAAACTGTGCTACTACTGGAAGAAAAAAATAGTAGGAACCTTCTATGACATAGGAGTGGGAAAAGACTTCCTGAGTAAAACCCCAGCATCTCAGGAAATTAAACAATCACTCAACCATTAGGATCTCATGAAGCTGAAAGGCTTTTTCACTGACAAATATACTATAACCAAAGCCAGCAGATTACCCACAGAATGGGAGAAAATGTTTGCCAGCTATACAACTGACAGAGGCCTAATTTCTAGAATTTACAAAGAACTCCAAAGCCTAAACAATAAATCGTCAAACAATCCACTCACAAAATTGGGCAGAGAACTGTACAGGGAGTTCTCAGAGGAAGAAATACAAATGGCAAACACACACTTAAGAAAATCCTCAACATCCCTAATCAATAGAGAAATGCAAATTAAAACAACTATGAGATTCCACCTTAACCCCAGTAAGGATGGCTAACATTAAAAAAAAAAAATAATAAAAACCAATGCTGCTGAGGCTGTGGAGAAATAGGAACACTTTCATTGTTGGTGGGAATGTAAAATGGTACAACCATTATGGAAAGCTATATGGAGACTCCTGAAAAGGATGACTATAGACCTACCAATAGATCCAGTTATTCCCTTTCTGGGCATTCACCCTAAAGGTTCCAAGCCTTAGATCAGAGAGATTTGCTCAACCATGTTTATAACTGCTGGATTCATTTTGCTAAGAGCTGGAATCAACCCAGATGTCCATCATTAGATGAATGGATAACAAAGATGTGGTATATCCACACTATGGAATTCTATGCAGCAGTAAGGAAAAATGAAACAATGAAATTTGAAAAAAAAAAAAAAAAACAGTCGAACATGGAACAGATCATTCTCAGTCACCCAGTCACAAAAGATAATTGTCGCATGGTCTCATTTATCTGTGGCTCCTAACCTGAATCCGCCCAAGATGATGTCATACCTAATAAGTACCCTGAGGACCAGACAATAGGGTGGGTGGGATGGGGGGAGGGTAAGGGGGGCACAAATAGGTACCCAAATGGAAATGGTACCATAAAATCCTATATTCTGAACAACAGGCTAAAACATTGATCCTTCAGCAGGCCCACAGAGGGAATAGCTGAACCACAGGGAACTGGAGCGAACATCATGAAGACCAACCTTAATTTTTTTCTGTGTCTCTGTCTCTCTTTCTCCCTCTCCTCTTCCTTCACCTTCCTTGGTGCTGACATGCAACTCCCAGTACCAGCATGGGGTTAACTTTCACCATGAGCTGTTGATCAGAGAACCTTCAAGGTTCCCCCCCCCCCAAAAAAAAAAGATAGATTTTTGTCAGAGTTCTTGATGACACACCAAAGGTTAATGGTAAGGCCCTACTGCCAAAGACATGGTACATGGTTGAGACAAAACATGGAGCAACCTGGTCGGAATCTGGAAGAAGGTCAGGCCCCAGACAGTTAGCTAGTCTAGTGCCAGAGGGTGCTACATGAGCAACTGGGGAACATGACTGACAACTGTCCAAACAACTCGCAGTCTAAGCTACCCAGCAGGAAACAACCTGATGTGATGGTCAATCAAGTGCAGCAGTGGCCCACAGCCATGATGGGTAGCCAGCTGCTCTTGATTTGGCTAATAGATCCACTCAGTGGAATGGAACTCATTGCTGGAACTGGGAAATAAGTCAATACCATGTACAAAAAATGAGGAATTCAAATTCCCATCCTATATAAAAATCCATATAAAAATGTTTATACATGTGATAGTATTGCTCAGAAAGAAGGCATTAAAGGAGGCATAGGTGCAAGAGGTCTGTCAAGGGAAAGGTAGATAGCAAATGTACTTAACCTCTCTTCGCATAGAAGAGACTAGCTCCCTGTGCCAAGTATGCCTTTTTTCCCCCTAATTGGCTCTATTGCACTCACAGGTGGTAAGTATCCCTGGTGTGAACTTGGCCCCTCACTTTCCATAACAGAAGGATAGACAGAGGAAGCAGATAATTTGAGCAAGCTCATAGCACACAGGAAGAGCCCTGTGTAGAGCTTTCCAGCCTGCTTTCCTCATGCAGAGTTCCCATCATCAGGCCAACTGCTCTCTTCACTTTCTTACCACTTCCCCATCCTCTTCCTTTCTCTTCCCCTATTTTCTCACTTGACCTCTTCCTTTCCTATTTGCACATTTCTTTGCATCAGTCACACTGCTCCCTTAGAACCCTGAATAGGGAATGGTGGCTATAATTGCCTCTTCCTATATCTGAAAACTCAGGCACACCCTTCGCTCTTAAGTCAGAGGGCCTAGTCCATATTATGTGGAGGGATTTCCAGTTTGCTTTTTTCTTAGTTCTTCAAAACTGTGTGTAATTTTCATGGAATGTTTCATGGATGGAATTGTCTGAAAGTTTTGTCACTGAAGTATCAAGTGGCAAATCATTAATATTTTAGATTCAATAGGTTCTGCAAAAGCTGGTTCTTTTTGCTGTCGAGGTAGTGAAATATCCGAGGCTGGATAATTTATTCAGAAAACAGGTTTACTTAGCTCAAAGTTCTGGAGTTTCAATAGTCTGGCATCAGTGCTGGCTGCAATGAGGTTCCTGTGGTAGATGGTATCATGGTTGGAGTACGAGATCTCCTCAAAAGAGAGTAAGTCAGAGCAACAGAAGAGAGGGCCTGGCTTGCTCTTCCGAACTAACCCCATAAGAATAATCTAAATCCATTTCAAGGTCAGTGCCTCCTATGACCTCATGACCTCAAACAAGGTTCTGCCTCTTAAAGGTCTACAATTTTTAACATTTCCCCAGTGGGAACTGAGCTTCCAACATAGGAACACATGGAGATCACACTTTAGCCATGTCTAAACCACAGCAGCCAGGTGGTAGGAGAAAAGATAGAGTTCATTGTGAACACTGAATTTGTCAGATTCTTTCTGACTCAAAACTGGGGTCACTGTCTTGTTCCTCTTCAGTTATACCTGAAACAAGCTGGTATCCAGGGTCCTTGGCCCACTGCTTTATAAGGGCTTGACATCCTCAGTGGCCAGAGCTATAACATCTCTACTCTATAATGCTTGGTTCTTTATTTTTATTGGAATGTTGATTGTGAGTGCCACAGCATGTCATTAATGATAATTCCTTGCCAGTTTTTTTGCTGTGTGTTTGTGGTATATATGATTACATATGTGTATATGCCCATATCAGGTCCTGTGTACTTGCCTACATTGGCTAGAATACAAAGTCAGCTATCCTGCTCCATTGCTCTTCCACCAGTTCTTACTTGAGCCATAATTTCTTATTGATCCCAGAGCTTGCTGTTATCCCCACGCCCATGTACTCCCAAGGTTCCTGTTTCCCTACAAATGAAAATGCCACACCCAGTTCTTTATGTGGGTCCTGGGGATTGAACTTGAATAGTCTCTTACCTTCTTAGTCCTTCATGCTTGAACAAGATGTGCTCTTAACTGCTGACCCATCTCTTGAGCACTTTTGCTAATTTTTATACCCTCATTTCACTAAACACTCAAATGTATGTTTGACTATTTGGCAATAGGGAAAGAAAACTGGTTTCCTGAATATGTCATATGCAATTAGCTTATCATTATTTTATCCCATTTAGATGGCTCTGCTGGCCTTTTTACTGGGAAACTATGCCTGCCCTGTAAGTCTGATCTTGGTGCTGGTATTCTCTGGACAACTAACCCAGACTGTCCTTCAGTGATTCTTATCTACCTCTCTCTTCCCCATATTCCTTCTTCCTCTTACATCTGCCTTTCTCCTTTTTCTCCCTTTTCCACCTGCTTTCCTTCTTACCTCCCACTTCCTTTTCCATGACTTTTTCAATGTCAAAAGAAAATTCCAGGTAGATAAGAATATAATGGAGTGATGAAATGAAAGTCCAGATACATAAGAATATGGGGGAATGATGAAAGGAAAGTCTTTAATGAAGATGTAATGGTTAAATTGTGTAATGACAGTTATATAAATTATATGTATAAGGTTTCCACCTGAATGAATTCTAACTTTGAGATATTTTAGAGGAAAGTATGTAGGTTGAAGATATAGTTCTGTGGTAAAATGCATTTCTTGCATGTACAAGGCCCTGAGTTCAATCCTCAGTACTTAAAAAGAAAAAAACCTGGGCATGGTTGTACATGCCTTTAATCCTAGCATTTGGGAGGCTAAGGTAGGAGGATTACTGTGAATTTGAGGCCAGCCTGAGACTACATAGTAAATTCCAGGTCAGCCTGGACAACAGCAAGAGGCTGCCTCAAACAAACAAAAACAACAACAACAATAATAATGATAATTAAACAACAAAAACAATTTTAAAAAGTAAATTACAGTGAAGGATGATGAATATACTGCTGCTATGCTAGAATTAGTATCTCTAGGTTTTTTTGTCCAATAACTTGGCTACATGATTATGCCTTCTCCTGAGTATACTGTTAAATTGAGGCCATTAACTAAAAGGTAAAAGTTACGGAAAGACTTCAATTGCTAAATACTATATAAGAAGATTTTCTATACATTCGTGCTGTTTGATTGCCCTAATATTGAAGTGATTTCATCTTTACTATTTATTTTTATCTATAAAAGTCACTTATTGCTTTTGAAATTCCAAGATAACCTTTAGACAGGAAATTTCAAGCAATATCACATAAAAGTCATTTATATTGGGATTTATTTGGAGTTAAATGTACTTCCATTTTTTTTAATGCTCATGTGTACTCTGATGTTTATAAAGATTTTTACATTTTCTTATCCCTTCAATGCGTTTGTTTGTTCTAACAAGCTTTTTAGCCTTAAGAATTATTTATAGTCTTTTTATGTGTTTGTATCCTCAATTTACACAATTTTTAAAGTTGCTAGACTACTCAAGCATTTCTACTAAAACTTTAAATTTTCCTTGTTATGTGGGACCAACTGAGAAGAAGAGATAACTTCTTAATTGGGTTCTGACAAGCCAACTTGAGAAATTAACTCAAAATGATAAAATGTGATAGATAATGTCAAATATGTTGAAAATACGCTGTAGGATCAGACATATCATGAATTCAAAAGTATGAGGGTACACTTTACAGCAAGTTTATGATACATTGAGAACTTTATTCTGTGTTCTAGTAGAATTAAAGCCATGCTCACATTCCAAGTAGAGGCTTAACCCCACGTTACTTATTTTGGAATCCTTTTTTCTTCATTTTGATAGCAGGCAAAGTTCTTTCTGGGCTTTCTCTTACTCAGTATTATTTCCAAGGATCACAATACTGGAACAGCTAATACCTTTGGTCCTCCTTTTCTTTCACTTCTCCATTTAGTTGCCTGGTGAATGTATTTGGGAGAACTACACACTTCTTCCATCAAGGCTTTACCTCCCATATTGCCACCAGCTAGGGGTCAAGTATGAGGCTTAATCACAAATAAATGATGCTATGGGGAACACTTTATGTTCAAAGTACAACACTTACACACAGGAGACTGCTGGCAATGTCAAAAGGTACTAGCAAAGCAAGAAGATTGTTTCCCAGGGCTTGCAATAGGGATAAATCTGAATTGTTGCTCTTAGCCAGTGTCCACTATAGAAAATATTCATGTATTTGGACATAATGACTTAACAAGTAGTAATTGTGCTATGAAACACTCAGGTAGACATTGGAATCAAATCATGGTCGATTCACTTACAAATAGTTATAGGCTATCAAACATTACTTGATTATGTTACTTTAATTTATCACATAAGATTCCTGGAATATCTGTGTTATTGTATCATGCATTTTAAAGTAGGTAGGACAAAAACAGCTAAGTTTAAATTTAAGTAAAGATCTAAGTTTCCAATTTTATTATTATTGATATCATTGGGATTGTAAGTTGCCATTATTGAAGCAATTATAACAGTACTGTACTTGAAATGTAACTAGTGCAGTTAATAAGAATACTGTACCTATCACCTTGGAAATAGACACATTCTTATGTATGGCAGTGAATTTTGTTTCCTCACTCATAGGAACTCTCATGGCATGTTTTTCTATTGAGATATAAATGTGAAAAATGAAAACATGTGTAGTTCAGTCTCTATAATTTACTATAAATGTATTTTTTTTTAATGAGAGAGATAGAGAGCAAGATATTGGGTGCACGAGGGCCTTCAGCTACTGCAATCAAACTCCAGATGCATGCACTACATTGTACATCTGTATTACATGGGTCCTGGGGAATTGAACCAGGATCCTTTGGCTTTGCAGTGCAGAGCCTTAACCACTAAGCCATCTGTCCAGCCCAACTATGGATTCTTTTTATATTTTTTCACCCATGGCCCTACTACTTGTCAAATTTTATTGGATGGTTGATGAAAGTCAACTATTAAAGTAATTTGCATGCCTTTAATCCCAGTACTTGTAAGGTAGACCTAGGCTGATCACTGTGAGTTTGAGGCCAACCTAGGACTATAGAGTTTCTGGTTAGCCTCATTTTAGAGTGAGACCCTGCCTCAAGAAGAACAAATCACCAAAAAGTTGTGAAGAGGATAGAAATGGTGAGTACAATGCCTACTTTATACATGCTTAGGTAGTGACTGTCACCCATGTATTTGCAAATCAGCATGTCATAGCCCCTTTTAGTTTATATAAACTGCCATTGCATTTTCTCAGATCATGATCTCCATTACTATCACCTTCTGTGTTAAATAGACACCAACTAGAAGAACAGTAACTTCCTTCTAGATTTTGCCTAGGAGTAGTTTTTCTTCATAGGAATTATATACTTTCACCTTTTCATATGACCCTAATCCCTTCCTATTCCTGAATTTCAAATTATATATATGTTTTAATCTTTTATTTTATTTATTGTTTGAGAGAAAGAAAAAGAGAGAGAGAGTTAGATAGAGAAAGAATGGGTGCTCCAGGGCTTCCAGCCACTGCAAAATAACTCCAGATGCATGCACCACCTTGTGTATCTATCTTACGTGGGGACTGGGAAATTGAACTTTTGGCTTTGCTGGCAAGTGCCTTAACCACTAAGCCATTTCTCCAGCCACCTCAAATTATATTTTGAGTCGTGGTGACATGAACTTTATTCTTGTATTTTGGCATGGATTTTTAATGCAACTAGTAGGTGGTAAATCATAGCTCTTTGTCAACACATTAAAGAATATTGTGGAGGTGATTCTACTAAAGCTTATCTTTGTTTGTCTGGTTAGTTTTTAATGAGTGGTGTGTGGGTGTGATGGGACAAAAAAAGATCCTGTACTTTTATGCTAAGTGAGCTCATTTTCAGGCATCTTTATGAATCTTGAAGTAGTTTGTCCATAGTGGTCAAATATTAGGTGTTTACCTGGAGAAGTTGAATGGCACTATGTAAATAAGTCTCTAGCTTTCAAGAGTGAATATTATATGTGCAAAAGTAATACTAGTGTTTAATGTCAGCATCGAGTCTTCTTCAAAATTGGAAGAGTGGGAAACACCTTGAAGACTTTGGTGTCTTTCTCAACTGTTAAAATGCATTAAATGCAAACATAATGATGGGTGGTATTGTTGATGGTGAGTGTACCCCAGTCTGTACCAGCCAGTCAGTGTTGTAAGTACTTGAAATGCTGCACTTTGTTGCATTTCTTGCCCATAAATGTTATAAAAGGTTTGGTACTGTTAGTACCCTTGATTTAAATACAAGAAAACTTCGTGTAACATGCTCAAGTCACAGAGCTAGTATAGATACAAATTGTAAATCTAGACACTGAAGGTTAAGAATTAATGTAAGCTGTGAAATTTAAACAAATTGTGAAACTGAAAAATTATACTAAATAAGGATTTTGTCCCTCATTGTAAAATCTGAAATTTTCACAGAGTCTGAGGGAATAGGCAGGCTGATTTACTTTTAGGCACATGAGAAATGATAGGAAAGTAGGACCTCCTTGTCAGCATTGTGTGTTAAATAAGATGACCTACTCTGGCCAGCTTTTAATCATTTAGTAAACTATGTCTAAAAGTTTGTGACCCCTCTAAAGCATTGAGGACCTTGTTCTCAAAGTGTTGGAAGTAGAAATTCAAATATCTTTGGTGTGACTCAGCCTGGAGCAGATGACACTTGAATGAGAGGACCTTGAGACACCACTCATCTCTTTTACCACATCAAGCAATTATCATCCATGAGCCAGAAAGCAAGCCCTCCCAAGACTGTACACCTGCTTTGATCTTTGGCTTGCTGGACTCCAGAACTATGTGAAACAACTTTCTCTCATTTCCAAGCCACCCAGCATTTTTCTAGGACACACTTAACATATCTGTCACATCAGAATGTTAGTCTTTCAAGTAAGATAAAACTTTGACCTTGACTTTGAAGCCCAAGTGCCATGGAATGAAAGATTCATGGAGACAATAATGGTTCTTTTGTGATTACCACACTAGCCAAGTTCCTGAAACCGTACATTGTAGGTTCTTGATACATACCTGGAATGAATTAATGACAGACTCAGTAGTGTTCCTATTGAATGGGGTTCTTTGTTTGTACCTTTGGAAGGGATAGAAATAATAAGTCGTGGCAGGTCTTCAGTCATGCCAGAGCATCAGCTTTACTGTTCAAAAAATACAGTAAGCTGATTTAATGCCGATCAGTATACCTGTCCCCAGAAGAACATATTAAAATCCTGTCTTAAGAAATACTATAATTTGCGAGATAGGCACAACCTTTGTAAGAAGGGAACAAAGTAAACATTACTTTTAACGCCTGTATGGAAAAAAAAAAATCACAAGGAAATATGCAAATATTCTGCTATGTAAAAATGTGATAAACTACAGAAAATAATGCTTTTTTCATAGGACACATGATTATCTATTTTAAAAATGTACACATGTACTAGATGAACAGTGGGGCAAACCTGTAGTTTCAGCATTTGGGAAGTGGAGGTAGGAGGATCAAGAGCTCATAGCCAGCCACAGCTACATAGCAAGTTGGAGGCTATCCTGAGTGGCATAAGAACTTGTCTCAAAACAGTAAACAAAAATGTGCACATACATTATTTTACTGCAGAGTATATCATAAATATATAATATAGTTTAAAAATATGTTGTGCTTATATATTATATATATATATATATATATATATATATATATATATATATATATATATACATACACATACATACATTGTGATGGAACATAGTAAAATGAGCTCAGTTTGTTCTGGATTAACAAGATAATTTTGTATAGATTGTGTGATTTGATGGCCTCCTGAGTTAGAGTAGTGGGTTGTATTCGTTGCCTTTTTTGTTGCTGAGACAAAATACCTGACAAAAATCCATTTACAGGAGGAAGGGCTTAGTTTGACTTAAAGGTGGAGATTATGGTCCATTCTGGTAGGGAAGGCGTGGGGTCCAAAGCTTGAAACCGCTGGCTATACTGAGTCTACTATCTATCAGGAAGTAGAAAGTGATGACTGCTGGTGCTCAGCTAACTTTCTTCTATTTATCCAGCCCAGGACCCCAGTCTGTGGAATGGAGCCGCCCACAGTTAGGATTGGTATTCCTACCTCAGTTAAACTAATGAAGGTAATGGCTGGCAGGCACACCCAGAGTCCTGTTTCCTATGTGACTCCAGGTACTGTCAACCTAATAATAAATATAAACCATCACATGGGTCTTAGAATTTTTTAATTATAACTGTTTTTCTAATATTTAAGCTTTTAATATTTTTTTATATTCAGGTTCCAAGGTATGTATGTATGTATGTATGTATGTATGTATGCATGCATGCATGCATGCATGCATGCATGCATGTGCGTATATACATAAAGTGACATAGTTCTCTCCTGATTATTGTAAGGTTTGGGAGTGACTAATACCATGTAAACCACTCTGAGGCAAAAATGAAAGCTTTTATTTGGGAAAAGTATGAGCTGCCAGGGCTGACTCTCAAGAGTGGAGCACAGCCAATCTGAGTTTGCAGATATTGGCCTTTATAGGGCTTCTTCAGTTGGGGGAAGGTGAAGAAGGGAAAAAGCTGAATAAGAAAGGTTCAGGGTATGACACCAGAACAGTAACCAAGAGATTTAGGAGATAAGGAGGCAGGAAACCATGACCTGGGGGCATTGTAGGCATGGAAGGGATAATGGCTGGGCAGTTTCTTGAGGAATGTGGATAATCCACTTCCTTATGTCTGGGGCCGTCCTGCTGTCTATGGTGATTCCATTTTGGGAGTCTGTCTGACCTAACATTCCAGCCTTTTGTTAATGATAAGAGTTGAAGGTTAATTTCTTCATGCTGACTGTGGAGGTGATGAGTTCTTATGGGGAGGCTGGATAATGTGGTTGATGTGTCTCCCTTCAGGGCAGGTGATAAGGACGCAGTTCCATGGTGGCTAGACATGGCAGAGAGGTGAGATCCATAATGTGTCCCCTCTGTCAGCACCAGTGTAGCATGCTGTTAGGACTTGGTCCTGAACAAAACGGAGACTTTGCTCATACCGTCCCTGTGCTGAGCTGGCTTTGGGGCAGTCGCTGGTGACATCTGTTAGGGAAGGTGAGGGAGATAAACTGTGCGCACCCCATGAGAGGACAGAAGAAAGAATTAAGGAGCTTGTTACCCTTGTCAACGATTAAAACATCAAAACGCCAGGTGCAAGGGGAGGATGAGCACTAAGGTGAGGGATAGAGGGCTTGGGGCAAGAGAGAGAAGGCAAAGGGGCATCAGTTTATTCAAGAGAGGAGTATTTTGGATCAGGGAAGAGTAGGAACTCATCCCTGGATGAGGTAGGGTAAGGGCTAAGGAAGGAAAGGGCCAGAGGAATAGGTCTGATTTTGGGTAAGGCCAGTGGAAGAAGCTGGGGCCAGGATAGGTGAAGTTCAGAAGTAATCAGGGATGGGCAGAGGCAGAAGGAATGAGTTAATGTTAGAGTTTAGTATTATAAAACAGCATCAGACAGGGGAGCCTATTAGTCTGCATCTTGGTTTATATTGTAATCATATTTTGTGGTTATACTTTTCTGACAGGGTGATTAAGACCCTGTAGGCTGCCAGAATTAACTGTCTATTTTGGAGGTCAGTATTGGTGCTGTAGGAGAGACTTTTAGGGACCTGTGAGGAGTTCTATGACTCTCAGCATTGTCATCTGCTAGGATAAGTCAAGGCTGTGTTGACCAAGTGGCCCTCCCTATTTTGGGAAGCCTGAAAACTGGTTTTCCTCCGACGTGACTCTCCTGTTGCAGATACACTGACTTAGAATTCATCTCTGGCTCTCCATATCCTCTCTGATCAAGAAAATAGGTAACTTACCAGAGGCTAGAAGGTAGCAAGTGTTCCATCATCTCGTGTGGCCTTCTAACCAGGAAGCAGGAACCAAAATACTGGTTATCCTTTTAACTCCAATGTTTCTAATTGATTTTGGCTTCTATATATGGTTATTAATCACTCAGAGAGACTGTACATATCTGATTAGTAAAACATTTATTTAGTTATTTATTTGAGAGAGAGAGAGAGATACAGAAATAGGCAGGTAGGGAGAGAGAGAATGGGCATGCCAGAGCCTCCAACCACTGCAAACGAACTCCAGATGCATGTGCCCCACCTTGTGCATCTGGCTTACGTGGGCCCTGGAGAATCAAGCCTCAAACCGGGGTTCTTAGGCCTCACAGGCAAGTGTTTAACCACTAAGCCATCTCTTCAGCTCAAATAGTAAAATAGATTAGTTAAAAAGGTGCAGAACATATCTGCTTAGCAAAGCAGATCTGGTTAGAGAATGACACAATAGTTTAAGATCATTCTGATTAATATTTAAGTTTAGTTGTCAGGTGACAGTGTAAGCTATGTCTAGAACATAGGAAGCATACACATTTTATCTTTTAAGAATCTGTCAGTTATAAGCATAGTTAGAACATTTTAGTAGCCCTGAAAATAATATTTTATCAATTATTTTATCAACAACTTTAAGCCAGTTGATTTAATCTAGAAATTGTATGTCAGGAAAAGACAACGCAGTATAAAAACTTACCGTCTGTGTTTGCAAACAACTTTGGCCAGTCTGGATAGCAATGCAAGTGCTAATTACCCCCCAAACTGGAAGCAGAACAGCAATTTAAGGTTATTTTTCTAAGTCAGGAAACATGTCTGAGGTATCAATATCTCTATAAGCAATGCACTTAAAATACCAAAAATGAGACAATTAAATAAAATCCACTTCCTTATGTATGTGGCCATCATGCTGTCCTTGGTGACCCATTTTGAGAGCCTGTCCTGACCTAAGTTTTATGAGCATTTGTAACTTGTGATGTACCACATAGATATAGGACTAGATAGGTATCTGGATCTACAGGTCTACTTGTAAATATCTTAAGGTAAATCAGCATGTGTGGTGGTTTGATTCAGGTGTCCCCCATAAACTTCAAGTGTTCTGAATGCTAGGTTCCCAGCTGATGGCAACTTGGGAATTAACACCTCCTGGAGGCAGAGTATTGTTGGGGGCGGGCTTATGGGTGTTATAGCCAGCTTCCCCTTGCCAGTGTTTGGCACACTCTCCTGTTGCTGTTGTCCACCTTATGTTGACCAGAGAGTGATGTCCACCCTCTGCTCATGCCTTCGTTTTTCCTGCCATCATGGAGCTTCCCCCTCGAGCCTGTAAGCCAAAATAAACCTCTTTTTTTTTCCCACAAGCTGCTCTTAGTCGGGTGATTTCTGTCAGCAATGCGAACCTGACTGCAACAGTAAAGTGGTACCGAGGAGTGGGATTGCTGCTTTACCTGACTGTGTGGCTTTGGCCTTTTGAAGCTGATTTTCAAGAGGAATGTGGAAGGATTTGAAATCTTGGCCTAAGAGATGCCTTGCAGTGCTGTAAGTACAGCTTGATGGACTATTCTGGTCAGAGCTGAAAGACCTGAATGCAGTAAGAACTATGGACTGTGAGGTTTGGCTTATGAGGGTGAGAAAGAGCTTTACTTGGACTGGGCTAGCAGTTTGTGTGAGACGCTTGCAGTTATGCCCGTGTCCTGAGAAGTTGTTTGCTTTGCGTGAAATGAACTGGTGTGAGCAGAAGGATATGGCATAGAAAAAATGAAATCTTTGGGTGAACTCTGCCCATTCAGCTGCAATTGAGAGATTACAACCTTTGAGATTGGGCCAGCTAACCTGCACTGGGGCAACAGGAAGAATGCAGACTCTTTTGAAGGGGCCTGAATGCTGAAGGAGTGTCCTGTTCTTCAAAGTCTGATTTATTCCCCCCTGGATTAACAAATTGGCACCCTACCTGGTATTATGGAGTATAACAAATGCAGGAAAGAGAGGGTCATTGAGTTTTTAACGCGGTCTTGTGTTTTGGAAATGGCCATGGGCAGTGTGAAGCAGGTTTGCTGGATGCCTGCATGGAGATCCCATGGGGCCATGAGGATGGACCGTGGGTTGCAGTGGAGACCCAGTGGAGATGCCGGGACTATGAGATGGCTGCCAAGGAGAGCTGCCGGCCCTGGATGAAGTTTTCCAGGACTGTGAGTAGCCTAGCTGGAGGGGCGGAATTGGAACTCCAGAGACTTGTTGCTGGTTAGAAGTATCGGACTTGGAGATTTGTCATTGACTAGTTGTTGGAATTACAGAGTTTGACGTTTGCCCTGGTTGTTTAAAATCTTGTATTGGTTAAGTATTTCTTTGTTTTGCCCAATGCCATCCTTTGCAGTGTGAATGTTTTATTCTGTGCCATTATGGGTTTTTTTGGGGATATTTTTGGTATTACGGCTCAGTTAAAAGACCTTGGATTATGGGGACGTATGAACATCATTGGAATTGATAAAAACTATGGGGACTTTTAAATTTGCATGAATGCATTGCATTTTACATCGTGTATGGTTATCAGTTTATGGGGGCCAGGGGCGGAATGTGGTGGTTTGATTCAGGTGTCCCCCATAAACTTCAAGTGTTCTGAATGCTAGGTTCCCAGCTGATGGCAACTTGGGAATTAACACCTCCTGGAGGCAGAGTATTGTTGGGGGCGGGCTTATGGGTGTTATAGCCAGCTTCCCCTTGCCAGTGTTTGGCACACTCTCCTGTTGCTGTTGTCCACCTTATGTTGACCAGAGAGTGATGTCCACCCTCTGCTCATGCCTTCGTTTTTCCTGCCATCATGGAGCTTCCCCCTCGAGCCTGTAAGCCAAAATAGACCTCTTTTTTTTCCCACAAGCTGCTCTTAGTCGGGTGATTTCTGTCAGCAATGCGAACCTGACTGCAACAGCATGGATATATGAATAGGTATATTCATGTAAAATATAATTATAGTGAGAGTTTTAACCAATGAAGGCCACCTGCTTATTTATTGAAAATTTCTTACTTTGTGTTACATATTATGCTATTTTGAGTCCCTATTTCAGAAATAGAAATATGAATGGAATTTATTTTTGACTTTTGGAGAGAAAACATAAGGCAGATGGCCTCTGATACTGTGATATTAAACAAGCCTTTTCCTGGACAACTGTTGTCAATGTAATTCTTAGCTGAGGGAAGACTTGTCAAATTACTGTCTGTTGTGTTCTGTTTTTGTTTTTGTTTTCCTCTTAATTAGTGGCCATAGAAAACAAAGGTTGCAAAAGCTGCTCTTATATCTTAATATTTTTAAGAGTAAGCACTTAAAAGGTCAAACATTTTTCAGGAATCATGAACACATTTCCTTGGGATAGTATAGGAAAAAGAGGAAGGAAACATGTTTTTTCAAAAATACTGAGGCAAGCCGGGCATGGTGGCTCACGCCTTTAATCCCAGCACTCGGGAGGCAGAGGTAGCAGGATCGCCAAGAGTTCAAGGCCACCCTGAGACTACATAGTTAATTCCAGGTCAGCCTGGACCAGAGTGAGACCCTACCTTGCAAAACCAAAAAAAAAAAAAAAAAAAACTGAGGCAATAATTTAACTATTTACAAGATATTCTATACCAAGTGAGACTATAGATATATAAGCCTCTCAGTACATATAATAAAGGACAAAATAAATATTAAAATAGGAACATATTATTTTAATGAGAGCCATTGAGTGGAATCTTGAATGATAAGAGCAATTTTATCTGGTGGGAAATGGGAAAGGAAACTTTCTGGGATTAGGAAAAGTGATATTGAGCACCTACCCAACTAGCAGGATGCTTGGGGATTTATATGTTGGTGTGATGCAAATCCTCTGATACAAACTGTCCACAGCTCCCTGAGGCAGACACTGCTGCCTCACCTACACAGAGAGCACTGATGCTCACTAGCAGGTGGCCTAGTTGGGGTTTCACATATTTGCCACAGCCTGGTGCTACAGTGCATGATTTCTGCTAGGGTGTGTACTATTTTCTTCCACAGTACTTCCCAGGAGGAATGAACTTAAAAAATAGGAAAAGGATTTTGGCCTGTGAATTAGAAAAATGAAAGAGCTCTAAATGGGAAAAACTCCTTAATCGCCTGTGTCCTGCTATTTCAAACTGTTAAGGCCTCACTCACTTCACTTTCTCATGGAATTTAGGAAGGCAAAGCTTATACAAATCCTCAGTGGATAATGGTGGCTTAGAATGTAGTTAAGGTTTTAGGACAACTTTGAAATGGCTTATCTCCCAGAGTAGCCCCCACATCCACTGAGTCCTCATTCTTTGATCTTATTAAAAAGGAAACCTGTTAAGACAGTGAGACAAGCTCTCTTGATAATTCAAAGGATTCTACTTGGGTATTCTTTCTCTTTCTCTCTCTCTGTTTGAGTATGTTTCCTCTTCTCTACCCCTCAAGCACTGATCCAGTATAAATTAAGATAATTTTTTATCTACCTTCAAACAAGAACAGTTCCAGAAATTATGTCCTTAATCTTGTGTCTGCTTTAGGGTACTCAGCTCCCTCTTTCCCCTTCATACAAAACTATGGCTTGAATTTCTCCTTAATCACATCCTGGATGCCATGATGCCTTTCCCCTGGGGATTTTCATGCTATCTTCTGGATAGAGCTAATAAGAAGGAAACATTGTTGCTTCCAATTTAATTTTAAAGTATGCAGACCTGGACTTTGATTCAGACTGAAAAAAAAAAAGAGAATGTAACTTCATTTATCCTCATCAAAATATAAAGCGATTTGGTTATGCTTTAAACAATCATTCATCTTTATATTCAGTCGTAGCTATAAAATGAAATATTATGAGTATGAAACCTATAGAAGAATTTAATGTTCATCACATGATTCACATTCTAAGTATTTTTTACTGTTGCTGAAATGATAACCTTACGTAGATGATAATCATTTCGTAGAAACATTTACTGTGAGAGGAATAATATAAGTTAGAATCCAGAGGTTAATATTTTTATCAGTTTAATTCCATTTTGATTCAGAACTGATGAAGATACTATGCTAGAATGTAGGTAGTAACAGAAACAGTCTAACATTTAATCCCAGGCCTCTGGAAAATGTAATAAAATTGATAAGTTTAGGGGTGTTTTAATAGTTGTCATACTGTATAATGGACCAATGTACTAAGGTCATCTTATTTCTCTGAGGTCTGTAGATTGACTAGGTGTTGTCAGGTCTTGCTTATTATACCTTCTCATAGTCTCTGGCCATCTTAGGGCTGAGTACACAGCTCTGTTCATCTTGGGCTCTCATGATTGCCCATCTGGTGACTGATGTGAATAGAATGACCTCACTTAGAAGAGCTGAGCTTACCCCCAGGGTGTCTTCATCCTCTGTCAAGCTAGCTTTGTTCCTTTCAGAGAAAACAGGGGAAGAATACAAGGTCTCTCTGGACTGAGGCTTGAAAATTATATATCATCTCTTTACCTGCAGGCTGCTGGCCAACTGGTTACCAGGCCACACTGATTCAATAGGCATGGAAATAAATCTACTCCTTAATGGAAGGAAATTCTAAGCCACATTCCAAGAGGATGACAGTGCAGAGAGGGAAGGAAGTGGGGCCATTTCACAATATGTATTGCAAGGACAGACAGGTTAAGATTTACAGAGAAGAAAAATCCTGTATGAAGTGCTGTATGTTGACTATTATAAGAAAAACATGAAAGTGCTGAGCAGATTTAATTGAAGGACCACACATTTGGGGACTAACAGTAGCAGAAAATGAGGTTAGATTGAAGGAAAGACAGACTTTGTAGAGGTGCTTATGCCATTCCTAGAATCTTTAGTCTAATGGGTAATCCCTCTGAGATTTTAAGCAAACAGGAATATGACATTTGCCACTTTTCTTCTGAAAAAGAGTAAATTTAAGAGGGACTACAGTGTGTTAGGGAGGCTAGGTTGTATAACTGATTATGAAAAGTTGAATAAAGCCAGGGCAAGTGTTCATGCATGTGAACACAAATAGGGAGTGAATAGCCTGAGTAAATTTTGTGATTTTTCTGTCTATACAGTAGCTTGCCCAGACCTCATTCGTAGTTTCTTTGGACAGCTGAACTTCTTTTTCCTGAATTCTAAACCCAACCCTACTTTATCCTGGTAGTAGAATTGAGATCATGACAGAAAAAAAGGTTTGAGAACTTTCTTCTTGATATTATGAGTTCTGTTTTAATAAGGCTTGGGCTTGACCCCGCTTTTAGCTGCCTTCTCAGGATATCTGCTCTCACTTCAGCTACATGCTGGAGTTTCACCTTGCTTCTCTTTTGGGTGCTGTCTGCCTGCATCCATTTCCTGGCTACTTGCTCCTGCTACTGGGCCTATGAACATCGTGAGCTCATTGAAGAACTTTCTGGTGTCAAGAATCTTGCCTCTTCTTTCTGTGCTTTCTACTTCACCACCATCCTCTGTCACATACATACATCTGGTTGGAACCTACTTTTAAAACTCAGATCCATGGACTGTTATCTCAAGATTAGGAGCCTTCTTCTCATGCTTTATTATTTCTACAATGCTGTCTCGCTTTCTCCAGCATCTGTACCATTTTTCTTCCCATGTACACATACAGAAGTAATTCAGAAACTCATATGATTTTCAGAATTTACTCTACTTTTTTGTTTAGCAGATTAAGGACATTTTCCTGGATTGAAACATTTTTCTCCAAAAATATGCTTTTCTATAATTATTACATTTATGTTTGAGAGAATATGTGGGTGTAATGATTAATTTATAGGATAAGTTAGGGGGGAGAGTATTAATGTTCATAAATACTTACAAACTTTCCATCAAATATAATAACACTTGAAAGTAAAATTTTATTTTGAGTAAAGATTTCTGCTCGCAGAAAAGTCCTTTTGCTGCTTTCAGTAAACCACTTTGAATCAGAAGCCTATTACCCTCAAATCCTGTTATGATGCATTTCTTTACAGAAATCTATATAGTTGTTTTTTGTTTTTTAGTTCAAATGCAAAGCAAGTGGGTTCCTAGAGAATTCTTACAATGTCATGGCCCTGGATACTATGACTTGGAATGCTTTAATGAAGCTCTTTCTGTTTTCTCTACATCTTAAGCCTGCTTTGAATGCACTCACATGTCCTTAGTTGTTTTTCTTTATCAGAGTGGAGATTTCTGGAAATATGGACATTTGTACCAGTAGTAGTTAAAAAAAAAAGTAAAGGAAAAGATAAGTTGATTACTCACTCATTATTTAATTATATTTAATTTTCTTTAAATTTTTCCTAAAATTTGAAGTCATAACTCAGATATAACTCAGCTTCCCTATAACAGTTTTCTCCTAACAAGACCATGCATTCCTAAAGGACAGTGCTATTTTGAGTTTGTTCCCTTAAACATAGTCTCTGCCTCATGGCAGTACTTTGTAGGGAGTGCAGATTGCTCATTTCTTATGCATAATAATTAAGTAATGTTTAAGAATTTAGAGCCTGTGGCTGCCTCTTCACTTATCTACTCACTTTCCAATTCCTAGGTTTTCCCCTTGATGGCAGTGTACTGCCACTTTACCTTGCTTCTGACCCTGTGTGGGGTCAGGAAACGGCAGTTCTGGTTACTTAAGCCAGTCAAAATGATTAATCAAGCCCAGTGCTCCAGTGATGGTTCAGGGGCTACAGTGCTTGCCACACAAGTGTGATGTCTAGAGTGTGGATCCCCATCACCCATGTATATATTATGTGGTGTGATGGACTGCCTGTAATCCTAGATATCTGGGGCAAGCTGGCTAGCTGGAGTAGCTGAATTTGTGATCTCTGAGTTCAAGTTAAGAAACCCAGCTTATTGGAAGATACCCAGTATCAACCTGTGGCCTCCACATGCACCAACATATACCTGCAGCCACACATATTTGAACATGCATAACATCCACACATCTGCAAAAAAAAAAAAAAAAAAAAAAAAAAAAAACTCCAACTGTGATGAATTTATGAAGTAGGTAGAGATGAAAGAAGGAAGAAGAAATGGCCCTTTAGGCTTCTGGATACTATGTGCTTACAGATAATTGGAACAGTATTCACTTTTGAGGATCATGAAGTGAACTGGCAACAAACTTGAAAATCCAGAAGGTCAAAATGGAAAGACTAGGAATATTTGAACCACTAGTTCCTTCAAGTATCACAGTATATTTCATTGTTCTTTAGTGTACCAGCAAGGTTCAACAAAACAAAAACTGTTAATATTCAGGTGTGAAAAATTCATGGATTGGAAACATATTATGAAGGCAACATATTGTTATAGCATCAGTTATGAATTGTGTTGTTACAAATTGTTCTTTTCAATCAAGTGGGGAACTTTTGGGTTTGAAATTTGTTTTGAGCCAGAATATAGCTATTTTAATTCTCTACTCTTCAAAAACTGAGCAAAATAAAAAAAATCAGAATACTATTATTTTAGTACATACTCACAAATTCAGCCAACAGCCCCCAACCTGATGTTGTTAAACTATTTAATGACGCTTAACTTTGTCACTTTTAACTGAATCAGATAGGAATTCACATTCCATATGAATATGGGCAACTCCTACCTGTAAGGATCATTCAGATGTTAATCATGCCTGAATAAAAGTGTAGAATGAGGAAATTGACCATTTCCCATTTTAAAACCAATATTTAATAGAAAATTATGGCTCAGGCATTTCAATAAATGCTTTTGCTAAAAGGACAAAAGTCTCCAAACATGGCTATCTTCCATGTTAGAGGATTCTGTCCGTTCTTGAGGCTCCCCGGGAAACAGCATCTTCCTTCTTTTCTATCGTCAAAGCTCTGCGGCCTGCCTTGCTCACAGGGCTGTCCCATACCCAGGTGATCAATGTTGGAATGACTATTGCTAATTATTGACTCTGAAACAGTTTTCAGGTAAAGGATTCAAATTAAAAGCAAATGTAAAGTCAACTCCTAGGCTTAGAACACTACAGTGTGTTTCTGTTGTCCTGGAGACATAGCTCAGTCTGCAGGTTAGTATTTATGACCCTAAATAAACCAGTATCCTTTACCTTTTCTCCCTTTTCATCTTCTCCTACTGGACAAGCTCACATTCCTTCACATCTTTAACCTGCTGTATCCTTTCTTATCACTATAGGGAAGCTATTTTCCCTGAAATCTTGTCCCTCATTCCTTGCTTTTTGTATCATATTGCTGTTGGTTTGTTTAGGCTATGGTTTCTAAAAGAAGCATGCCCTGAGCCTTAATTAAAGGGTGGTTTCCTTAGTATTATTTCTTATTTTATTTCAACTTATTCTTTCTCTGTAGACTTCACTGATTCTTTTTCTATATGCTCTATGTTTCCTGCTCAATGTCCTTCTTGCAATTTGTACATATATATGTGTGTATTTATACACACACATACATACATACACATTTGCTTCACATCTGCCATCACTAAATAATTAAACAAAGATGGGATTGTGTCTCTTTTCTTCAACATCTTCTACAAAATTGCTAGTTGCCTAGCACATAGAGGGTTTTTGTCAACCACTTCAAAGAATAAAGTTGGTTTTGTCTTGCAATATGGGCCTAGAGCAGGCTAAGTACTTACTCTTTTTTTTCCCACTTTCCTCTTTTGTTACATCTTCAAGCTTATTGTAAGCACTGAATGTCAAAAAAGAATAGTGATACCTCCCTCTGTCCACAGAAGGTGGTATGGAACCAATCCACAAAAACTGGCATTTTGTCAGAAACATACACTAGTATGAATGGTTTCTGTAAAGTAGTAAGGCACCTTATCTATCTAGCCATTTATAGGAAAGGAAAGTATTAAAAATCTTACCTGCATATATATTGCTTTGGAGTATTTTTATGTTGGTATATAGAATAAAACACTGATTATTAACTCATATACATGTACACATAAAATGTTGAATTTATACCTCTTGACTTATTGCTTAGTAAGTTTTTAACCAATGGCAATTCAGTATGCATTGCATTAATATACACTCCTGGATTGGCTTACCTACCTCTGATGTCACAATTTCCCCATTAGGAAGTCATAATTGTCTTGAAACCACACTGGACTAATAACATCTCTTGAAATTTGTTTCATTATAAGAAAGAAACTACTAAAAGTAAAAATGCTGGAAGGAGCAATATAACCTTATCCTTATAGGCCTGTTGACATTGTATGCTTCAGTAATCTGGCCAGCAGACAGCAGAAACTAACTCCTTTACTTTCTGTTACAAGGGATGTGGTGGTGTTTTTCATGTTTGTCAGTTAACAGGCAAATGGAGGAATGAGCCCAGGTAGACTTAATCCTTCAACCCCCAGGTCTATTTCATCTCGGCTCTTGAGGCTGAGTGTTTTTTTGCTACTTAGCCTTCCTGACTCTAAAGGAAAAGCAATATGGACAGCTCATCTGAATATAACGTTCCAGGTGGGGAGCCGGATTATATCAGAATTGGGAGAGAGTGGATTGTTCGGGAATCATTCTCCTCTGGAAAGGGTGTCTGGTGCAGTAGTACTTCCAGAAGGATGGAATCAGAATGCTTGTAACCCACTGACCAACTTCAGCAGGCCTGATCAGGCCGACTCTTGGCTGGCCCTCATTGAACGCGGTGGCTGTACTTTTACTCATAAAATCAACGTGGCCGCAGAGAAAGGAGCAAATGGAGTGATCATCTATAACTATCCAGGTACGGGCAACAAAGTGTTTCCAATGTCTCACCAGGGAACGGAGAATATAGTTGCAGTGATGATAGGCAACCTCAAAGGCATGGAACTTTTACAGTTAATACAGAAAGGTGTCCATGTGACAGTCATCATTGAAGTTGGGAGAATGCACATGCCATGGCTGAGTCACTATGTCATGTCTCTGTTTACTTTGCTGGCAGCCACAGTTGCCTACCTTTTCTTGTATTGTGCCTGGAGACCCCGAGAGCCCAATTCTTCCACCAGAAGGCAAAGACAAACAAAGGCTGATGTGAAGAAAGCTATTGGTCAGCTTCAACTTAGAGTGCTCAAGGAAGGGGATAAAGAGCTACACCCAAATGAGGACAATTGTGTTGTTTGTCTTGATACATACACAGCTCATGATGTCATACGTATTTTATCATGCAAACATTTTTTCCATAAGACATGTATTGACCCCTGGCTTTTAGCCCATCGGACATGCCCAATGTGCAAGTGTGATGTTCTAAAACCTTAAGAAGCTCTGAATCTTCTGAAGATGTAGATAGCTCTTCCAGTGGATTAACATTAGATGACTTCCCTTACTGCTGTTTACACAGAGAAAAAAAGTGAGCCTTAATTTCTCTACCCAACTTCCTCTCTACTGAAGATGGAATTTGTGTGCTATAAAAATAAAACTCCATGCCATGACCGACTATTTGCAGTGTTGTCTTTATAATCAGTTTTAGTTGTGACACATTATTGTCTTCAGCTAAATAAGGACATTGGTACATGTTGTAAACATTAATATTTATCTTCAAATTTACTATGATTGTGGCCCTGCTGCACTGGAAATTAGATATACCATTTTAAAGTTCCCTTTGTTAAGATATGCATACTTGCATTTCATTTTGATATATTGTTTACTTTTTGGTTTCTAACAATTTTTCTACTTAACCAATTTCATAATAGGATTAGATTCTGATTTAATTTTCCTGGTTAATTAATTTATTAATATCCAGGAAATCTGGTTTCCAAAACTTCTGATATAAATAATTATTTTAGATGACAGTAGTTTAGTTATATAACTAAAAGTTTTTGAGTATTATAGGCCTCATTTAGGGCAGTGTTATAAATAATTACCTCTGTTTGCCAGAGATTTTCAAATTCTAGGATAGAGAATTAGCTATAGTAACAGATTTTTCTTCTCAAAGTGTCACTAGTGGATGCTTTTCTTTTTCATCTCCAAATGGTAGTGAATGTCTGTAGGATTTTTGATATCAGAAGGAGGAACTCCCTCTTTTCTGCCTCTAACTGTGGATTCTATTCCATTGGGAAGAACCCATTCTCTTAGTTCTGATTCATCTCAATTCAAAATGGCTTTCAGCGTCCTACATCTAGATACCAGAGATATTCATGATGAAGGTAAAAATAATTGGTGTTTGCGTCCTAGAGATTGAAAGAGAATTTCTGGCCCATGCTTGAGAAAACACAAAGCAGCACTCAGGGTTGCCAATGTTTCTTGCTTCATACATCATTCTTTAGTGTCAAAGTCATTTTGTGCCAGTGACTAAGGGTCACAGAAATGTTGGCAGAGCTGGCAGCATATTTTTGTTAAGGTCTTCTCATGATGACTTGAACCCTTGTTACTATCAGTAATTACCTTTAAGTTTTACAATGTTATTTTTAGCTTTACAATCAATAGTCACATTTGAAAAAATGAATTATGTTCATATAATGCTGCTCTATTTAATGTTTGTTCCTCCACCCTTTCTCCTCTTATCTTGAAATATGGTCAGATCGGTAACAGATGTCACAGTCTACAGACAAAAAGGCGTTTTCCTAGATATTAAGCCTTTTATTCTTATTCCCCTGTCCATTTATACTGTCAGCTTAAAAGAAAGTGAAGCAGAGTTATAGCAGGATACGGCACTACTTTAAAAAAAGACAAAATGGGGGCTGGAGAGATGGCTTAGCTGTTAAGGCATTTGCCTGCGAAGCCAAAGGATCCCGGTTCGATTCTCCAGGACCCATGTAAGTCAGATGCAGGAGGGCACATGCATCTGGAGTTTGTTTGCAGTGTTTAGAGGCCCTGGCGTGCCCATTCTCTCACTGTCTGACTCTCTTCTATCTCTCTCTCTGTCTCTCCTTGCAAATAAATAAATAAATAAATAAATAAAATTTAAAAAAAAGAAAAAATGAATAAAAACATCTAAGAAAGCACCACTCAAACCTCAATAAAAACAAAGATCCAGAATCTATAGAGAAAGAAACACGAAATCAGATCCCAATTTGGCCCCCAAACTCAGAGAACATTGTAGAGGAGGGTGCAGAAAGACTGTAAGAGCCTCAGAGTGGGTGAGAATAGCCTGAGACACTATGTTTCCCCATCCCTGCAGAGACTGACTGAGGCCTCTTGGTCCCCACAATGAATGCCAATAACCCCACCAAAGACCCTCCACAGAATTATGTGCAACCTTTTTATAAAAAAAAAATTAAGTGAGTAAATATGATAGAAATCTCATGTAGCCAATTTCTCTTACTGCTATTTCCTCTAATTTGTTTACAGTGGTAGTTTATAACTTCATATTTTTAAGTTGTATTAGAAATATTTTCTGCTGGGAAAACTGACAGTTTTATGGTATTCTTTCATATGCTTTTGGGCATTTAAAGAGCATCTGTTTTATAAATGTTATATTTAATTGTAATTTTCACTGTGCTACCTGCCACTATTCTATGTATGTAAAATTATTGAATCTATTTTAGATTCACATAGAAACCACCCATAACCACACTGGAAACATTTAAGCCAATAAATTCACAGCATGCCCTGAGCTCTTTCCTAATTGGTTGCTTGGTATTTTTATGTCATAATCACCTCATGCCACAGCAAGCAGTTTCTAAAGTTACAGTAGTGAGACAGAATTTTTTCAACATACAGCTTTCTTTCTATTAAAACATCTGAACCTCAAGACATGTTTAAGAATCTCCTACAATGACATGCTGGAGGACAATGTATCTTCTTTTCACACAGAAGATATTTTTTTCTTACTTGTTTTGAATTGATTGTCAGCATATGTGGAAGCTACATCATTGTGTTCTGTCAGCTCCTAAGTCATTAGGTGAAGAGAGAGATGAATCTTCTTAAAGCTGGCACTGGACAAGACCATGCTGCATCTTCTTGGCTTTTGAAATTCAGTTTTCTTTGGCTTCTCAGTCAGCACTGTTGTAGAGCTAGTGCAGTTTGGACAGCTTATATGAACATATCATTTCATGTGGGGAACCACATGTTGTCAGAGCTAGGGGAGACTGGCATCTTTGGAAGAAGCTCCGTTTTGAAGAAAATCTCTGGAGTTGTAGTACTGCCAGAGGGGAAAAGTCAAAATGCATGTGATCCCAAAACCATCTTCAACAGACCGAGAAATAAGGAGACATGGCTGGCACTTATTGAAAGGGGAGTTTGTACTTTCACACAGAAAATTAAGGTGGCAAGGGAGAAGGGAGCCAGTGGAGTGATCATCTATAACTTTCCTGGAACTGGTAACCAGGTTTTCCCCATGTCTCATCAGGCATTTGGTGACACCGTTGTAGTTATGATTGGTAACTTAAAAGGCACGGAAATTATGCATTTAATTCAAAAGGGAGTTCGTGTTACAGCCACGATTGAGGTGGGGAGGAAACACATCATCTGGTTGAATCACTATTTTGTCTCCTTTATGATTGTCACAACCGCTACTTTTGCTTATTTCACCTTTTATCATGTCCGGAGACTTTGGGTAGCAAGGCTTCAGAACAGAAGATGGCAGCGGTTCACAGCCGATCTCAAGAAAGCTTTTGGCCAGCTGCAAGTTCGAGTATTAAAGGAAGGGGATGAGGAATTAAATCCAACTGTGGATAGTTGTGTCATTTGCTTTGAACCCTACAAGCTTAATGATACAGTTCGTATTCTTACTTGTAAACATTTTTTCCACAAGAATTGTATCGACCCCTGGATTATAGCCCATGGCACATGTCCTATGTGCAAATGTGACATTCTGAAAGCTTTGGGGATTCAAATGGATGTTGAAGATGGAACAGAATCTTTGCAAGTTCTAATGTCAAATGAGTTGTCTGGAACCCTTTCACCTAGGGAAGAGGAAACAAATAATGAACTTCCTGTTGCAAGACTGTCAGGCAAAGTCATCCATGTGCAGCAGCATTCTACATCTCAGGATAGTGACAGTCAGCCTAATGCAGCAGACGAAGCCCATCAGCCCTCATCTGGACAGCATGACCTTTGAGGAGGTGGATTAAACCTGTTTGTCTAATCAGGTCCTAATACAGACAAGCAGTTGGTCTGAAGTGTGCTTTTTGTGTCCTTTTCTGTTATTTTGGTAATTTTCTAAATTCATTGTTGAGCTTCAAAGAAGAAAAACAAGGTCTAATAAGAATTTTGGCTTAACTTTTGACCTTTGCTAATTCTAACTTTCTGTGAATGTACTATTCCTGAATGTCTACACTTTCTGCTAGGTAGACCAGCATGCTTAAGCAAAGGATAAACTGTCTTTCTAAATGCTTTTGTGCGTATGTGTCAGGCTTACTTTAGTAAAATAATTGTTAAAATATTTGTGCATGTTTCTCAAAAGAAACTATCAATGAAACTTGAAATATGTAAAGTCCTTTTTGTGTTACTAAGAGTAAAATGTTTGTTTTAGTAATTATACTTCGGCATACCTGCTTTTGTCATGATAGCAACATAGTTCTTTATTCCTCACATAGATTTATTCTCATTCTTGGCCAGTAGCTGTTTTCAAATCATTAGATAGTTTGATGTGACAGCTATAGGTACAGCAAAGTTGAAAAATAAGATACTAGCACTTTCTATTGACAACACTTGTTAATATAGATAATATACCATGATTGATCCCTTCCTACTACTCTTCATTTTCCTTCTTCCATTCAGCCTCTTATTTCCAGCTAGTCTCTATTTTGATGTCATTTTTGCTCTCCTATTATGCAGTCTTGTGTAGGTAGCATCAGCCACTTTGAGGTCATAGATATCATGGCCACTTTATGTCTGGAAAACAGTATTGTAAGCATTTCTCCCCTTCTATGAACTCTTACATTCTTTCTACCAGCCATTCTACAATGCCCTGCACCTTAGCACCTCAGCAATTTGATGAGTTTTGAACCTTTCCAGTGGCCACTGCCAGCTGGAAAGAAAACCTCTATCTATAATCAACAGTGAGAACAGAATTAACATATGGGCATAAAAATAAGTAAGTAGAGAGCAGATAGATGGGCATAATATACCCATTTAGCCAGAAAACAGTGGTAGTTGCCAGCTTGGGCATATTATCTCCCTAGCAATAGGCTTTCCGTCAGTTTTTCTGTACTAGGCATACATTCATTCCTATGGAGTGGGCCTCAAATCCAATCAGAGAGCAGTTGGTTTCCCCCATAACAGACTTGCCATCATTGTACTAGCTGTTACATTGGGCTTGACTGGCCAACCTTAAAGCTTACAAGCTCTACTGTATATTAGCACTCTTTAAGAGAACAACAAATATATCAGTGCCCAGTTTAACTTATAACAGTTGATAATAATATGTAGATTTAAGTAATATAGATTTCCTATGGATGTATTATTTTCCTTCTATGGGTTAAATTAGTTGAATTTTTGCCTTTAAGGAATGTCTAAAATATGCCAGATTATTTTGGAGTAGACTAATGTAGAAATTATTATGACATATTAACATCATGTTCATTTGGCTCAGTGTATTCCAAAGTCTAATAGGGTACATGACACTCAGATATTTGGTATGCATGAGTGAGTATAGGAATAAATAATTATAACTTTTACAATGGACTATCTTTTAATCTGATAAACTAAGCAGTTTATCCAAATTATATAAAATAATGACAAATCTGAACACTCACTTCCTAAATCATACTGACAAAATATGTCTTGAACTCATTACTAGAGCTTAATTCAACTCTTTAGTAGCTTAGCTTAATGAGACTTTGAAATCTGATGCTCAGGCAAACATTGGGCTTTCAATTATTGATCAGTCCTAGAGATGGATTAGGGTACGTCTAGTGAGGATGCATTTTGCAAACCACTTTAGGCTGATAGGACTAGAATTTGGTGACAGGAAGAAGTGTAGAACCTGTCTGCAAATGCAGCTCTAAGGAAAAATATTTTTTAAAATACTTTTTATTTTTATTTATTTATTTGAGAGAGGGAAAGAGGCAGAGTGAGATAGAGAGTGGGCACACCAGGGCTTCCAGCCACTGCAAACAAACTCCAGATGCATGCACCCCCTTGTGCATCTGGCTTATATGGGTCCTGGGGAATCAAACTGAGGTCCTTTGGCTTTGCAGGCAAATGCCTTAACCGCTAAGCCATCTCTCCAGCCCAGGAAAAATATTTAATGAAAGTGGGACACTCATGTAAGACCAAGAAAAGTCAGGAAACAGCAAAAATTGGGCAGATGACCAGGTGGTGTTGATACATACAAGTTATGTAGCCAGCACTGGAGAGATATGCCAGTATTTGAAAGAACTGCATAGCACCTGGGATATGGGAGTAAGAGCTGAATTTTGAGTTTTGAGTTTCCACTGGGACAATAAAGTGATTCTTTGAGGGACCAAGGACCACAGTGGAGGCAGAGGACACTGATGATTATAAGATCCTGCTGTTAAACTGGCCACTGGAGGCCAGATTTATGGGACTGGTTTTGGGGATTTCCAGTTGTTGCTGACTGGAGCTATGGCTATGATTGGGGCTGGTGGTAGAGTATTCATATGCACAGGCCTTGGGTTCTATCCTATCACTACAATAGCATCACCAGTAGAAACTAGCATCTATGTGGTTTGTTGTGTTGAAAGTTTCTGAACCCAAGGTTCTAGGCTCATATTCATGTAGGATACTTATTCCATAATAGACTTTACATGAGATTTTCCCTTGTTCATCACTTCTGTCATTGCATTCTCTTGTTCTTTCTCAGCTCCTTCATTGGTTTTGTTTCTTGTTTTCTCATATTCCCTCTTTGTCTGCAATTGTCAAGCTTAGGCTGGAGGGCTTCTTCCCATGTTTAACTAATTAGCATGTGTTCACTTATGTTAAGATGTCTTTTGCTGCTGTGGATAGTAAACATTTAGCACTGTGTATCTCTTGATTCTTTCAAGGGTGGTTTGAATATATATCAGAAATGAGAAAGGAGGATCAGGTCAGTAACCTGGGAATTTTAAGTTCTGAATCCTCAAATGCATTAAAGGAAAAAAGTGCTTTATTCACATAGCTGCTCTCTTATGTGAAAATAAAACAACAGTTTTAATCCATGACTTTGAAATGCATAAGTAGATCAATAAAATCCTTTTATATTGGATTTAATAACAAGACCTTGGAACTGACACTGCTATGTCAAATGTCAGATATTTATTGGGATTGAGTTTTTTCCCTATTCTGTGGACTATGCCATTTTGTCTGTACCCAGTAGTGCACATATATTTTACCATAATGATATGGGAAGCATTTTGCCTCAATGCCATATCAAAATGACTTTCTCTTAGATTTATCCTTCTTCTATGTTTCTACATTTCTCAGTTGTGAAACATTGATGCCCTGCCCCTGATCAATATAGAGTTGATATATATCTTTTAAAAATTAATGGGGAACTGGAGAGATAGTTCAGTGGATAAAGTGTTTGTCCTGTAAGCACAAGGACCTGAGTTCAGAACCCCAGCACCCAAATAAATACCTTGCTTGGTATAGTGACCCATTGATCAGGAGATGGAGACAGAGGATCACCAGGGCAGACTGGCTTGCTAGACTAGCAGAATCAATGATCTCTGCATTCAAGTGCAAGACCCTGCCTCACTATGTAAGGTGGTAAGTAACTTAGAAAGAAACATTATGTGAACCTCTGTCTTCCACTTGCACATGCATGGGCATCTATACATACCTAAACCTACACACATGTGAACAACACCTATAAAAATAAAATGAAAAATAAGACATAAGTTTGTAATTATCCTGGGATAAATTCAATTTAATATTTTACTAAAGTGACAAACACCCTAGTATACTTTACCTGTGATTGCATATGCTAAGATGAAATTATTCCACTGGTACAGTTCTCATTATACAATAAGCATCCTTGTTTCTTACTGTATAATAGTTGTATTTGTCCCATAAAAAGTATTGTTCAATAACTATTTGAAGAAATGTTAGCCTTTCAGAAGATTAGTGAACCAGAAATTTGGCTTTTTTCTCCAGATACACTAGATCTTGAATCAGCAGTCAGGAATCAAATAGGAAAACAAAATCCAATATTGGGAAGCATTAGAGCCAAATGGGGAATCTTCCCATGTTAGTACCTAAAATGGGTCCTTTAATAGTGATTCTATCCGAGTGCTCCATTGCTCACCACAAGTAATTCTTGTTTTATTTTAAAAGCACAATATATATTTTTGTGTATACTATGTTTTCCATTTAATGTTCAGGTCTTAATGGTATATCTGACTGAAGGAAAAAAACAATATCTGCCATTAGACTAGTTACCTCCATTTTGGAAGTAATGGTGGTGAGTTGGCAGTTCTTGTGTGAAAAGTAGTTATTTACTCAAGGTTTTTGATGTGATGCATCTTGCTCATGAAGTTATAAGTGGAGTAGGGATTAATTATGACAATTCTCTTAATATTTTTAAATGTGTATATGTGTGTATGTATGTCATATACATGTGAAGACCAAATGATAATCTCTGGTGTCATTCTCAACAAGGCCATTCTTTTATTGGGCTGTAGCTCATCAGTTAGGCTAGACTAGAAAGCCATTGATCCCCAGGGCTTCTCCCCTGTATATACTGCCTTGGTGCTGAGATTACAGGTATGTATGCCACCACACTCCACCACACTCAGCATTTCTGTGTGTTTGCTGGGAATTGAACTCAGGATCTCACATTTGCAAGACAAGCACTTTACCAACGGAACTATATCCCCAGGTCTCTCCTTTACTCTTTGGTACTGGTTAATTTGAAATGTTCAGGCACAACAAAGCTGAGCTGAGTCTCCAAAAGAACATGTGTGTTTTATATCAAATCACCTGCATTTATTTTATGTCCTATGAACATAGCATCTCACAGTAGTTTTCCTCCAATAGATGAATGGCTGTCAGCATCACCTGGTGCTCCTGAGATCCCACTGCAGACCTCCAGTCAGAAACCTTGCAGAACCCACTGCTCAGCTTCTGTGATTCTGATGCACACTTGAATTGAAGAATCTCATATATTACAAGGCCCACTAATTTTAGCTAGATTGTATCACAAAGATGTACAGATAATAATATTAAATGTAAATAATGTATTTTAGAGTACTATTAGAATAATATTTGCTGTGAAGTTTTCAGATGATGCATTTAGGTATATTTTAGGAATTCAGTTGTTCTGATTCAAGACTATAAATGTACATGTGTCTTCCCTCTCCTATTTTGGCTCCTTTGTCTATCACCAATATCATATCTGCCAATGGAATAATGAGAAAATTAATGGATTTGAGACAAATTGCAATTTAAAAGTAGAATGTTAGAAGATAACTGAAAAACAGAAACAGAGCAGTTAACACCTGACTATGCATCCCCCAATAGAAAAGGACAGTTTTCCATTCTGGTGGGCTCATGTATTGAAGGTATGCTTCCAGCTGATAACACTATTGGAAGATAATGTGACCCTTAGGAAATAGAGCTGAGTAAAGAGAAGATTTGTTAAATGGGAGTTCCCATGAAGGGGATACTGGAACCCCAGGCTCTTTTGGGCTCTTTTTGTTTCCTGGCTATTATAAGAGCTTTCTCTATGCACTTCCCACAATGTTGTACCCTGCCACAGGCTCAAAGCAATACAGGAAGATTAGCATGGACTGATGCTTCTGAATCTGTGAACTCCACGCCCCCTCCAAAAAAAATCTAATCTCCCAGACCTATGTAAAAATGTTATGTGTGGTAGCTCATGCTTGTAATGCCAGGCCTGGGGAGGTGGAAAAGGGAGGATCCCTGGGGTTTATTGACCAGCTGGTCTAGCCTACATGGTAAGTTCCAGGTCAGTGAGTGACCTGGTCTCAAAAAAGGTGGTACATGGGGCTGGAGAGATGGCTTTGTGGTTAAGTGTTTGCCTGTGAAGCTTAGGGATACCAGTTTGAGGCTTGATCCCCTGGTACCCACGTAAGCCAGATGCACAGAGTGGCACATGCATCTGGAGTTCATTTGCAGTGGCTGGAGGCTCTGGTGTACCCATTCCCTCTCTCTCTTTCTCTTTCTCTCTCTCTCTCTCTCTCTCTCTCTCTCTCTGTCACTCTCAAATAAGTAAAAGTCAATTTTAAAAAAGGTGGTACATGACAACCAAGTTATTCTCTGGCACACACGTGCACGCCGCGCACACACACACACACACACAAATAATAAAGGGAATCATTTAAATTTCTAGCTGGTCCTAGTTTCAGTCTCAGCTGAAATATATATGTGATGAGCTAGTGGAAATGTGAGGGAACCAGCAAAAGGTGTATAGCATCATCTGTAGGAATAGCATTGCTTTCTAAAGATAATTACTTGCAGCCCTTTTCTTTTGCTTGAATATGTGATCTTTCCTGTGCATCATGCTCATTCAGAGAACACTGATTGCCTAGAAACTCTGTGGTCAGCAATACAGCACTCCTTGACCTCATGCCTCTCATTTTCTAGTGGGAAGAAAATATAACACATATGATGTTGAATCCATATAAGTACTTCAGAAAAATAAAAACAAGTAGAAATCATACTTAGAGTTGTGGTGTTAAACAGAAGTGTCTCCAAGAAAGTAAATTGTTGAATAAAAAAACTTGAAAGAAATATATGATCCCATACTGATGAAATGTAGTGTGTGTTAGCGAGAACCATGAAAGGTTGGAAGGAGCTCTTGTTTTCTGAGGATTACCTGAACAATATTTAACCTGGGCAGCAGAGGACAGTGTAAGCAGCATTAAAGTGGCCTTGGGAAAGATTTAGATTTTCTTTGTTACTGCAGGGGCTAGAAATAGGTGAAAGAATGACAGTTATATAGAGAGAGTGTTGCCACCTGGAAACAAAGAGCTTTTCAGAGGTTAATGTTGTCAATGGGTTATTCAGAGAGCAGAGGATTTCTTTCTTGAAGAAGGTTGATAAATGTTTGGATGTCATCTCATTGGCTGTGGCAGTGAGGGAGTTGGAGCCTTGGATGAGGGACTGAATTTATAAATTGTGTCCCTCACTATTCTGGGAGTTAGATTCTGGCACGCGCACACACACACACACACACACACACACACACACACACACGCAGAGAGAGAGAGAGAGAGAGAGAGAGAGAGGGAGGAAGGGAGAGGGAGAGATAGATAAATAGTTACTCCGTGCCCAGCTGCCACCTGATGGAAAAAGTAACTAACTCCAGGTATAAAGAACAAAATCCATTCAACAAACTCACTGAGAGGCATGAAGGCATGATATACCAGGGAAATTTAGTCAACAAGTTCTGGGTTACTTTTTCTTTGACAGAAAGTTTGCTTTTAGAATTGATTTGCTTTACAGAAATTTTCTTTAAAAGACAATTTTTGGAACTTTCTCAGCTACCGATTCTTAGGTTATCAAGCATAAATAACTTATCATCCTCCAGACTCATGTTTTATAAAACTAAGATTTGCAAGAGTAAGAACACATTCTCTGGTATCCTGGTAGTGTTGTAGACAATATAAGTAATTTGGCTTACAGAAATATCTTGTCTTCTAGCTTCTGTGTCAACATTGGTATATCACCCATCACAAAGAAAAATTCCTTGAGACATTGAACCTTCAGCAAAGTACTAGTACTTATTGATTTCCTTGTAGAATATTTGTTTTATAATGTAAAATTAAGTATTGGGTTTATTCTGACAAAAATACACTGGTGGGCTGGGAGTTTGATCATTGGTGAAGAGTGCTTGCCACTTATGCATGAAAGCTTGGAAGGGCCTGAGACTGACCAAGTTTGACTTGTTTGAAGCCACTTAGAAAAGCTGGATGTAGCCACACATGTCAGTAACCCTAGTCTACAGGATGTAGAGAATGGGGCCTTGCTGGGGCTCACTGACCAATAATGGTAGTTCTGGGTTGAACTAGAGAGACCCTATCTTAAGGAAGTACACAAATGATCATGCACATGCTGGCACACTCTACACACTTGTGCACACATATGCACAAAACACTTGAGCTAGAAATGGGTGGACAGATGCATGAAAGAAGCGAAGTATTACTTGCAGATTCTAGATTGTAGGTATCTGTGCCCATAATGCACTGTATTCTGTTAGGTTTAAAATTTTTCAAATTAGAGTTTTGATTTGTATATCCTGGCATTGTCATATCAGCTATAAAGTTACTAAGTTTCTGTACTTATTGATTAAAGAGTAATAGAGTGCTATACTGGACTGCAGATTATGCTTTGAGTAGGACTGAGCTGAAAACATTTTTCACTGCTCCATTGACCTTCCTTATCTGTATTTCTACATCCATGATTTCAAGCAAATAAATTGAGAATATTTGGGAAAAAACACATTTTTTGAACTGTACCAATGGATTTTTGTGTCAGTTTCCCATAAAATATAATACCTATTTAGGTGGTATATGTAACTGGAGATGATTTAAAATATATAGGTTAGTGTGCATCAGTTACATTCAAATGCTACACCTTTTTTTTTTTTTTCTTAGTTTTTCGAGGTAGGGTTTCGCTGTGTGGTCCAGGCAAACCTGGAATTAACTATGTAGTCTCAGGGTGGCCTCAAACTCATGGCAGTCCTCCTACTTCTGCCTCCCAAGTGCTGGGATTAAAGGTGTTTGCCACCATGCCCAGCCAAATGCTATACCTATTTTATGTAACGAACTTGAGTATCTGCACATTTTGGTATTAAAATGAAACCTGTAACCAGTGTTCTATGGATACTGAGAGACAACTATATTATCTGATACCAAAACCTTTGTTGAGAGAATAGACGCCCCCCATGTTTTATAGCTGAATAGCCTATGCCACTTCCTGAAATACTATGTCTCATAATGCCCCTGAAATTTTCATTACAGCATTTCTCGGGTGGTGAAAGGAAGAGAGTGACATAGAATTACAAGTGAAATGAGGTGAATGAAATTACAAAATTGAATTTGGAATGCAGTACAGCTGTAAGATGGAAGGAGGGATGGTACATTTTATTGCATTTGATAAAAATCATTTTCAAGATTCAATGAATATGAATATACATAATTTAAAGTCAAAGAATAGTGTGCTACATATAAAACCATTATGTAAACATAATATATTTTAAAAAACTGTTTTCTACACCATTACCATGAGGAACTCCAATTAAAATTTCTCCTCCACAGAATAGGCAAATGAAAGTAGCCAGTCCAAAGCCTTTAATCACTCCAAGAGTCAGAGTCAGATGTAAGGAGAATTCAGGGATGACTTCAGAGGGATAGTATTGTTTCTCAAGTTGTTTCTGCACACAGGTGCTTTTCTTCAGAAATTCACATTTGCTGGGCCAGAAGATATGGCTTAGTGCTTAAGGCATTTGTCTGCAAAGCCTAAGGATCCAGGTTCACTTCCCCAGTACCCACGTAAGCCAGATGCAGAAGGTAGTACATGCTTCTGGAGTTCCTTTGCAGTGGCTAGAGGCCCTGGTAAGCTTATTCTCTCTCTCTGCTTGAAAATAAACAATTTTTTTAAAAAAATTTAAAAAAGGTTTCCTGCACTGGTCTGGGTGGGCACAGTGATCTGGACTGAGTAGGCCAGACCCCTGTGTCCTGGCTCCTCCCACATCCCCTGTCTGGGTTTCCTGCACTGACAGTGTACAGGCAGGGACAGCAATGTGGAGTGAGTAAGCCAGACTCCTGTTTCCTGGTTCCTCCCACCTCCCAGTCTGGGTTCACTGTTTGAACAGTGTGTAGGCGGGCACTGTGGTGTGGGCTGAGTAGGCCAGACCCCTTCCTCCTGGCTCCTCCCAGTTCACTGAACCAAGTTCCCTAAACTAGATTGTGTGCTGGAGGGCACAGTGCAGAGTAACTGGGCCAGATCCCTGTTTCCTGGCTCCTCCCAGTCCCCTGGTCCTGGTAGGTCCCACTGTGCCTTGCTTGGGGAGCCTGGTTCCTGTGTGAGCTGTTGAATCCAGCCTTTTGCTCTGTTATCCTGACTGGCCACTGGGTACCAACATCCCTGTCTACCTGAGTCAGAAGGGGCACAAAAAAAAGGACAAAAACTTGCTTCCTCCTCAATAAAATATAGTCTTCCTAAAATGGTTAGACAATAATGCAAAAAAGCCAACAAAAGTCAGAAAACTCAGGTCTCCCCAAGGATCCCTTGTCCTACAGTGGAAGCCTCCAATGAAATCCTAGAGAAATCAACAGAAATGCATCACCCAAATGGAAAAAAACAACAACCAATGAGGTCCTGATCAAAAAAATCGCTGAGCTGGAAGCAAATCATCAAAGAACCAACAATTGTATCAATGAAATCGAACAGAATCATCTAGATGGTCAGGTTTTAACAGCAGGTGAACTTGATTGAAGAAAATGTTAGAACCCTCCAAACAGATATGAATAAATTGAAGGTAAGTCAAGAAATGGAAGATCTCAACAACTGGCTGATTAAGCATAGTGAAGACTTGATCAAATGCAAGAGTGAACTACAGGAAGCATCAAGAAAATCAGAACATGAATTGAAATCATACCTCAAAAAAGAGATGGACACAATGCAAAAGAATACAACAGAAAACCAAAATCAAATAGAAATTATAATCTTTCTACAACACTTCACCATCAGATTTACTCATGTGGAAGACAGAACCTTGGACCTGGAAGACAAGACAAAAGAAATTGATCGAGAGGCCAAAACATTGCTAAGTTCAAAAAATCAAGTGAACAGAATAAAAGGGAACTGCAGGACACTCTAAAATGACCAAACTTCTGGATTATGGGTATACCAGAAGGAGAGGAAATCTGTGCCAGAGGCATAGAGAAAATACTCAAGAAAATTATCAAAGAAAATTTCTGAATATCTCAAAAGAGAGGCTCATCCAGATATAAGAAGCCCACAGAACACCAAACAGACAGACTAAAGAAGAAACTCTCCAAGGTACATCATAGTTAAAACGCTTAACAACGAAAACAAAGAGAGACTGTTAAATGCAGCAAGAGAGAAACAATTCACAACATACAAAGGCAATCCCCTCAGAATTACATCAGATTTCTCAGTGGAAACCCTGGAAGCCAGAAGAGCCTGGAATGTCACACTTCAAAGTCTGAAAAACAAAGACAGAGATGTCCCAAATTAATGATCTGACGGTCCACCTAAAGGCACAGGAAAAATGAGAAGAACTAAACCCAAAGAGCTCCAGATCAAAAGAAATAATCAAGATTAGACCAGAAATTAATGAATTGGAAACTAAAAAAAATAAATAAATAAATAAATAAATCAACTAAATGAAGAGCTGGTTATTTAAAAATAATAATAAACAAGATTGACAAACCCCTGGCCAAAATGATCAAGCAAAAAAGAAGTCTCAAATTAACAAAATCAGAAATTAAAAAGGAGAAATCACAACAGACATCAATGAAATTGGAAGAATCATTTGAGCATACTTCCAAAACTTCTACTCCACAAAATTAAATAATCTGGAAGAAATGGATGAATTCCTAGACACCTACCAGAGCAGATTAATCTCCTAAACAAACCTATCACATCCATGGAGATTGAAAAGGTAATCAGAAACCTCCACAAAAAAAAAAAAAAATTCCAGGACCAGATGGCTTCTCAGCTGAATTCTATCAAACCTTCACTGAAGAACTTTAACCAATTTTTGTCAAACTGTTCCACATAATTGGAGACTAGTGAATCCTTCCCGACTCCTTTTATGAAGTATCACCTTATTACCAAAACCAGATACAGATGCAACAAGGAAAGAAAACTATAGCACTATATCCATAGTGAACTTAGATACAAAGATCCTGAACAAAATCCTTGCAACAGAAATCAACAACACATCAAAAGCATTATCCACTGTGATCAGGTAGGCTTCATCCCAGGGATGCAGGGATGGTTTAATATACAGAAATTGGTCAATGTAATACAGCACATAAATAAACTGAATGATAAGACCCACATGATATCTTAGTTGATGCAGAAAAGTCTTTTGACAAAGTACAACACCACTTCATGATCAAAACACTAAAACGAATAGGTATGGAGGGTTTATATCTCAAAACAATAAAGGCTATATATAATGCTCCTAAAGCCCAAATAATATTTACTGGGGAAAAACCCAAGGAGTTCCCACTGAGATGGGGAACAAGATGGGTGCCCATTCTCACCACTGCTCTTCAACATAGTACTAGAAGTACTAACGCAAGCAATAAGACAGGAGAAAGAAAGAAAAGGGATTCAAATTGGAAAGGAACAAGTCAAGTTAGCCCTATTTGTAGATAACATGATCCTATATATAAGTGACCCGAAAGTCTCCATCTCAAAATTTCTAAAGGTGATAAATTCTTTCAGTAAAGTGGCTCCTCTTATCACTCACCTGACATGTGTTCGCTCTTCTGTCTGCCCATCATGATGTGAGCAGAATATGGCCTGTGCCACATGTGGTTACTGGTCTTCAACCTCCAGAGCTACTGTCTAAAGTGTTTTTCTTTACAATTACATGTTCTCAAATACTTCTTTAAAATTCCAGTCTTCAGCTGGAAGGATTGCTTAGTGGTTAAGGTGCTTGCCTACAAAGCCAAAGGACCTAGGTTTGATTGCTCAGGACCCATATAAGCCAGATGAACAAGGTGGCACATGTGTCTGGAGTTCATTTCCAGTGGCTGGAGGCCATGATGGGCCCATTCCCTCTGTCTCCTTCCTTCCCTCTCTCCCTCCCTCTCCCAAATCAATGAATAAAAATAATTTGAAAATAAAAATATCTTTAAACATTTTTTAAAAATTTAAAAAGCATTTTCACATTTGCCATAAAAGTGATCTTTTTTTTCTTTTTATTTTTTTTTATTCACAACTTATATACTTACAGACAATAAACCATGGTATTTCTTTCCCCTCCCCCATTTTTCCCTTCACAACTCTGCCCTCCATCATATCATACCCCCCTCTTTCTCCATTAGTCTCTTAAAAAAAAACTATTTATTTATTTCAGAGAGAAGTACAGAACTAGGCAGGTAAAGAGAGAGAGAGATACAGAACTAGGCAGGTAGAGAGAGAGAGAGAGAGAGAGAGAGAGAATGGGCCACAGCAAATGAACTCCAGATGCATGTGCGCCCTTTTGCATCTTGCTTACGTGAGTCCTGGGGAGTTGAACCTGGGTCCTTTGGCTTTATAGGCAAGTGCCTTAACTGCTAAGCCACTTCACAGCCCCCCCCCTTTTTTATGTTACTGTCTTTTTCTCCTAATATGAGGGTTTTATGAAGGTATTGTTAGACACTGCACAGTCATGGATATCAAGTCCAATTTCTGTTTGGACAGTTGCATTGTAAGGAGTGGTACCCTTCCTTTGGCTCTTACATTCTTTATGCTACCTCTTCCACAATGGACCCTGAGCCTTGGAGGGTGTGATAGAGATGTTACAATGCTGGACACTCCTCCATCACTTCTTCTCAGCACTATGTTGCCTTTTGGCTCATCCCAGTGGTCATCACCATCTGAAAAGAGAAGCTTCTCTAACCAAAAGTGAGAGTAGCATTAATATATGAATATGAAAATTAAGTGTAGTGCTTTCAGGGAAGTTTGGTGACAATAATATATGCATTTAGCAAGACAAGTGTAGACTTTATAACCCTAAGGCACATGACCTCCCCTGCCATACACTTTTGATTAGATTTTCAGGACCAGGCATATATTCCCTTACTTAGAGCAGTCCTCCAGTCCAATTGGACTGGTTTTCCCCAGAGCAGACATGGCAGTATTGCACCTGTTCAGTCATTTGGCCTATATGGCCAAACTTGAGGCTTCCAGTGTCCACTGTTTTCACTGCTGATGATTTCTGTCTCCCATAGGGTTGCATGTAGTGCATCCTTTTCCAGATTACAGTTGGCGGGTCTTTAGGGAGAAGGTTTCCAGCACAGCACTAGTTTGAATTTTCAGTGATCTTGCTTTCCATGCATGTGAAGTCTTCAGCAATAGGGTCTTGTCTCTTACTTGTGGGAAACCAATGGCCTTGGCAAAAGCCTATAATGTTTTGGAGGCATCAGGGACCTCCCTGGCCAACAACTCATTTAGGTATCCCATCCCTGGCACTGAAAAATTTCTAGTAGCAATCTATGGCTCCTGGATGTACCTTTATCTAAAGAAGTAGGCTTTAATATATCTTATTCAGAATATTTTGAATTTTGATTGATCCTCCCCCCCCCCTTCTCTTACTCAATCTCTTCCTCTGGGCTCACTTAGGCCATTCCACTCCCTGTGATCTGTTCTTCTACTTACATATACACAATATCATCCCCTAAAGTCCTTCCTTCTCTTCCCTCCCTCATAGTACTTTTTCAGCTTACTGGCCTCTGCTACAGATAAGTCTAAAGAATTGTAGCTAGATCTGCATATGAGAGAGAACATGTGATGTTTGGCTTTTAGGGCCTGGGTTACCTCACTTAGTATAATCCTTTCCAGATCCATCCATTTACCTGCAAATTTCATAATTTCATTTTTCTTTACCACTTCATATAACTCCATCGTGTAAATGTACCACATCTTTATTATCCATTTATCTGTTCACAGACATCTAGGCTGGTTCCATTTCCTAGCTATTAGGAACAGAGCAGTAATAAACATGATTGTGCAGTTATCGCTAAGGTAGTGAAAGGAGTCATTAGGATATATACCTAGGAGTGCTATAGCTGGGTCATATGGTAAATCTATTTTTAGCTATCTTAAGAACCTCCACACTGATTTCCACAATGGTTATACCAGATTACATTCTCCACCAACAGTATAGAAGTCTTCCCCTTTTTCTGCATCCACGCCAACACTTACTGTCATTTGTCTTCTTGATGGTAGCCATTGGGACAGGAGTGAGATGAAATCTCAAAGTAGTTTTAATTTGCATTTCCCTGATGGCTAAGGATGTAGAACACTTTTTTAGATGTTTATATATCATTTGTATTTCTTCTGATGAGAACTCTCTATTTAGTTCCATAGCCCATTTTTTAATTGGGTTGCTTGATTTCTTATTGTGTTGTTTCTTGAGTTCTTTATATATTCTGGATATTTATCCTCTGTCAGATGTATAGCTGGCAAAGGTTTTCTCCCATTCTGTAGGTTGTGTCTTTGCTCTATTCAGAGTGTCCTTGGATGGACAAAAGCTTTGTAATTTCATGATATCCCATTGGTTGATTAGTGGTTTTATTTCCTGAGCAATTGGGGTTACATTCAGAAAGTCATTCATTACCTATGCCAGTATGTTGAAGGGTTTCCCCTGATTTTTTCCTTTAACAATTTCAGAGTTTCAGGTCTGATATTAAGGTTCCTGATCCATTTGGACTTGATTCTTGTGTATGGAGAAAGACAAGGATCTAGTTTCATCATTCTACATACAGATACCTAGTTTTCCCAATACCACTTGTTGAAGAGGCTGTATTTTCTCCAATGAATATTTGTGTTATTTTTGTCAAAAAATCAGATGGTTATATGTAGCTGCATGGATTAATATCTGGGCTCTCTATTCTGTTCCATTGATCTACATGCCTGTCTTTGTGCCAGTACTATGCTGTTTTTGTTACTATTGCTTTGTAATATAGCTTGAAATCGGGTATGGTGGTAGCATCAGCCTTATTTTGTTGCTCAAAATTGTTTGGGCTATTCGAGGTTTTCTTGTGCTTCCAAATGAATTTCAGTATTGTTTTTTTCTATTTCTGTAAAAAATGCCTTTGGAATTATAATGGGGATTGCATTAAATGTAGAGATTGCTTTTGGTAACATTGACATTTTCATAGTATTGATTCTTCCTATCCAAGAATATGGGCTGTCTTTCCATTTCCTATTGTCTTCTTCAATTTCTCACTTGAGTGTTTTAAAGTTCTCATTGTAGAAATCCTTCACTTCCTTGGTTAGGTTTATTCCAAGGTATTTTTTTTTTTTTTGAGGTAATTGTGAATGGGAGTGATTCTCTGATTTCTTCCTCCGCATGTTTGTTGTTAGTATATAGGAATGTTACTGATATCTGTATGTTTGCTTTGTATCCTGCTACCGTGTTAAAAGTGTTTATTAGCTCAAACAGTTTGCTGGTCTTTAGGGTCCTTTGTGTATACAATCATGTCATCTGCTATAATGATAATTTTACCTCTTCCTTTCCAATTTGTATCCCTTTTATGAGTGTCTCTTGCCTTATTTCTATAGCTAAGACTTACTATATTGAATAAAAGTGGGGACAGTGGACACCCTTGTTTTCTTCCTGAATTTAGTGGAAAAGCTCCAAGTTTTTCCCCATTTAGCATTATATTGGCTGTAGGTTTGTCATAAATAGCCCTTGTTATGTTGCAATATGTGCCTTCTATTCCCAGTTTCTGTAGAACTTTTACCCTGAAGGAATGTTAGATTTTGTCAAACGCCTTTTCTGCATCTATTAAGATGATGATGTGATTTTTGTCCTTCAGTCCATTTATATAGTGTATTACATTTATTAATTTGCATATGTTGAACCATACTTCATCTCTGGTATAAAGTCTACTTTGTTTGGGTGAATGATCTTTCTGATATATTCTTATATTCTGTTTGCCAATATTTTTGTTGATAATTTTTGCATCTATGTTCATGAGGGAAGTTGGTCTGTAATTTTCTTTTTTTGTTCTGTCTTTGTTTGGTTTTGATATCAGAGTGATGCTAGCTTCATAGAAGGTGTTTGGTGGAATTCCTTTCTTTTCTATTTTATGGAAAAGTTTGAGAAGCAGCCTAGTTAGTTCTTCCATGAATGGTAAAATTCACCAGTGAATCCATCTGGGCCTGGATTTTTAGTTTGGAAACTTTTTGTAACTGCTTAGATCTCTGTACTTGTATTAGGTCTATTTAATTGCTTTATCTCATCTTGATTTAATTTTGTTAGGTCATGTGAAATAAGGGAATCATCCATTTCTTTCAGATTTTCTAACTTAGAGGCATATATATTCTTAAAGCATATCCTTATGATTTTCTGAATGTCTTTGATATATGTTGTTAATGTTTGTCTTTTCTCTTCTGGTTAGAATTGCTAAGAGCTTATCAATTTTGTTTATCCTTTCAAGGAACCAACTCTTTGTTTCATTGATTCTATGGAATTTTTTTTTTTTTTTTGGTTTCTGTTTCCTTATTTCTGCCATAATATTATTTCTTCCTGTCTACTGATTTAAAAAAAAATTTTTTTATTTGAAAGCAACAGACAGAGAGAGAGGGAGACAGAATGGGCACACCAGGGCAAATGAACTCCAGATGCATGCTCCACCTTGTGCACCTGGCTTACGTGGGTACTGGGGAATTAAGGAATCCAGCCTCAAACCAGGGTCCTTAGGCTTCACAGGCAAGTGCTTAATCGCTAAGCCATGTCTCCAGCCCCTGTCTACTGATTTTTGTTTTGTCTTGTTACTCTTTTTCTAAGGCCTTAAGGTGAAGCATTAAGTTGTTTTCTTGTGAACTGTCTAATTTCTTAATATAGAACTATAAATTTCCCTGTTAGGACTGTCTTCATTGGGTCCCAAAGTTTTGGTATGTTGTAGTCTCATCATCATTAGATTCTATGAACTTATTGATTTCCTTTTTGATTTCTTCAATGACCATTCATCATTCAGTAGTGTTCTGTTTAGCCTCCATGCATTTGTCTATGCTCTGTAGTTTTTCTTGTTGCTGATTTGTAGTTTAATCTTGTGGTCAGGTAGAGTACAAGGGATTATTTCACTTTTCCTGTATTTGTTAAGATTTGATTTGTGTCCTATTATAGGGTCTATTCTAGAGAATTTTCCATGTGCTGCTGAGAAAAATGTATATTCTGCAGCATTTGGATGGAATGTTCTGTAGATATCTGTTAGGTCCATTTGTTCCATGACATCATTTAATCCAGATGTCTCTGTGTTTATATTTTTGCCAGGATGACCTGTCCATTGATGAGAATGGGGTACTGAAGTCACTCACTACAATTGTGTTTGGTGTTATCTGTGACCTGAATTCTAATAGCGTTTGTTTGATGAAATTGGGAGCCCTCATGTTAGGTGCATATATGTTTAGGATTGTAATGTCCTCCTGTTGGAGTGTTCCTTTAATCAGTATAAAGTGACCTTCTTTATCTTTCCTCATTAATGTTAGTTTGAAGTCTATCCTGTTAGGTATTAAGATAGAAACCCCTGCATGTTTCCTAGGCACAGTTGCTTGAAATACCATTTTCCATCCTTTGTCTATAAGACAATGTCTCTCTTTTATTGAGAGATGAGTTTCCTGGAGGCAATAAACGGCAGGATCCTGCCTTTCAATCCAGTCTGCAAGCCTTTGTCTTTTGGTTGGGGCATTAAGGCCATTGCTGTTAAGAGTTATTATTGAAAGGCATGTATTTATTTTCTCCATTCTTCTTGGTTTGTAGTGCTTCCTGTTTTCTCTCTACTCACTTGTTTTAACTGTTATTTGAGGGTTTTTTTTTTCCTCGTGTGTGTTTTGCTTTCTCTTCAGTGTGAAGGATTCCTTCAAGTATTCACTGTAGAGCTGGCATAATTGTCATGAATTCCTTTAGCCTGTATTTGTGGTGGATGTACTTATTTATCCATCAATTTGGATAGATAGCTTTGCAGAATAAAGTAATCTTGGTTCACAGCTGTTATCTTTAAGAACTTGGAACACATCATTCCAGGCCCATCTGGCTTTTAGAGTTTGTGTTGAGTAATCTGCTGTTATTCTGATAGGTTTGTCTTTGTAGGTGAGTTGCTTTTTCTCTCTAACTGCTTTCAATATATTTTCTTTGGTTTGTGTGTTTAGTAGTTTAATTATAATATGGAGAGGAGAGGTTCTTTCCAGCTTTTGTCTGTTTGGTGTTCTAAAAGCTTCTTATATCTGTAGTGGTATTTCTTTACCAATTTGTGTAAAATTTTCTTCTAAGATTTTGTTGAAAACACCTACTAAGCCTCTGGACTGAAATTCTTCTCTTTTTACTATACCCTGAATTTTTATGCTTGATCTTTTCATAGTGTCCCCGATATCTTGAAATTCCCATTAATACCTTCCTATTAGCTTGTCTTTCTCTTTGTTGGAGTGTATTAGATCTGCCACCTGGTCTTCTAGTTTAGCTATTCTGTTCTCTCCTTCATCCATTCTACTTTCCACAGAGTTTTTATTTGACTGACTATATTTTTGAGAGCTAGAGTTTCTGCCTGGTTTTCTTCATTATTTCTATTTCATTACTCATGTCTTGTAATGACCTCCTTATTTCATTAAGCTGGTTTCCTGTGTTCTCTTGGAATTCCTTCAGGAGTTTGTTTTCTTCTTTAATTCCTTTGTTTTCTTCTTTGATTCCTTTGATTTCTTGGAGTATAGATAAAATCCTTTTTTTTTTAAATCTTTGTTAGGCATTTCATCTAAAACAGTCTCACTGGGGACTATTTCTGATGGATTTATAATATTTCTGTATGATTGTACTTTCTTGATTTTGTGTGTGTGTGTATGTTTCCCGTGTTACAATGTTGCTGGTTTTGCATGCTGAGTTGATTTGATGTTTTGGTTTTCTAATAATCTGTGTTGCTTTTAGATATGGAATTCCAACTTTATGTGCCTTCAGAGTATTAGTTTAAGGTACTCCAATCCAACTGCAGAAGTTATCCTAGGTGTTGTGTTTGCCTGCTATTCAAGTATTCTAGTAGGCTGGGTTGAGCAATGTTCTGGCAAATTCTAAACTTCAACTGTGCAGTATACACATTCAGTAAAAACCAGCACAGAGTATGCAGTTGTGGGGATTAAAACGAGCCTTATAAAGCCAAAATACCTAAGAGTGTGTGTTGCTCTATGCCTTTAATCCTATCAGCTGGGAGGTTGAGATTTCTTTTCTGAATTGGGTTCCGGGTCAGCCTGGATCTGAATCAGACCCTGCCCCCAATAATGACAGAAGCAAAAGACAAAGGCCCTATAAATCTGAAAGCATCAAAGGCAACAATATTCAAACCCTAAATATAGCTTAATTGGTCATGGTGAAGCTAACCAAGAATATGTAATCCATAACCTGCCCTGACATGGAAGGAGAGATTAGCACTTCCAGTGCAGGCCTGTTTACCTGCCTTTTTGTCACTTGGCCTCATTACCCTTGGGGGTGGCTTCCATCTCACCAATGCTGAGTGCCCACTCAATCCCTCCTTGCTGTGCTGTGGAGCTGGTATTCTGGTCAGCTATGCTGGATGCCCTGCTGCCTGGGCCTGAATGTGTCTGGAGGTTTGCTGTTCTGATGGTTTGGGTATTGGAGAGTGCAGGAAGCTTGGAGTTGTACTGGAACTGTTTAGCTGGTCCCACCTCTTTCAGCGGCTCCTTGGCTGATCTTCAACCTCTTTCCTTCAGGTTTCTTGACTTTGCAAGGAGGGTGATGAGGTGGAATATCTCCTTCTTTGGTTCTGCTCCTGTAGCTTGGTGCTGGGCGGGTGTGTAGATGGCGTGGATTGGGGCCACCGGCGCCTCAGTGGGATTCTGGCTGTTTTCCTCCTTTCTAGTGGATCTTCGTCTCTCTTGCTTCTATGCTATGGCTAATAAAAAACCTGTACACCTTCACTTTTTAGAATCAGAGTGTGTATTGCTATGGTTTTGCTTAAATCCCTCGCTAGGCTAGTTTGGTGTGGCTCCTATGCCACCACCTTACCCAGAAGTTGATCCTTTTTTTAATGTGAACACATTTTTTTTTTCTTTTAAGGATCTCACTTTTACAGTGTCATGTAGATTAGAAGCACTGTTAGTGATTAGGGACCTATCCTTTTATATTTATGCTTATAGAACATGCCATGTAAGTCTCAGTACATTACAAGATTAAGAAGTATCTGTCATGGATTTGAAAAGAGTTAAACTAATCTGTAGGCTGTAAAGTACCTATAAAGGATGTGGACTCATCACAGTCTTTACAAGAGAATTTGAAAAGGCTTCTACATTTGGGGCTTTAGATGTGCTCCAAGGGCTTTAGATTCCATATATGGAATTTAGATTAGTTCCAAGGAAGGTTGTTTGTTTTGAGATCAGCTTTTCCTAGGTTCCTGATATAGTTCTAGATGTATTTCTTTTTTAAATTTATTTTTTGAATAAAAGACATGCCCTGTTACTAGTTTTAAGTGTGATTTCTTCTTGTTGGATAAGAAATGGGATGGTTAAAATAGTGATCTCCAAACCTTTGCATCAGAGATCAGAAAAAACAAAAAACAAACAAAAAAACAAACAAAAAAACAACTTCCCATCTCTTCCCTTCTTCTCATCTTCTTTCTCCATTAACAACTACTGTAAGTATTCTCTAGTAGTAACTTTTCTAACAATGAAGTGACATGTCTTATCCCAAGTGTTAGAATACTAAATAGATTCAGCTTTATTAAGCTGTAATGTGGAGTCTCTCACCGAGAGAAGCCTCTGTGATCTCCCTAACTCCCATTGAACCAGACAGTCTCAGTATGTAGTGATTTCACCAAATTCAGTGTATGTAACTGTTTGGCTCACTATAGGTAAGCAGACACATGACATTTTGTATACCAGTGTCATCCACTGTTGCCCAGAACATAATTTGCTTTGGTTAATATTTATTGAACAAATGGATGAGTATGGAGAAGAGAACATATGGAGAGTATTGAGGGTTAAACAAGTGTTTGCCTTTCTTATAAGGGAAAATATGTTCACTTGAACAATGGTAAGGATGACCAGAAAGGTAGTTTAGGGAAGAATTGGATGGAGAGAATGAAACTATACCGTACCATCAAAGATACAAGTGGCCTGATGAAAACAGAATTTATTCACTGGAAAAATAAAGAAGATTGATTTGTAGAGGGACTAAATTCACCATTGTTACAAAGTTTCATGAGTTAATTTTGCCTGAAAAAAAGTATTAAAAATGGAATAGTTTCAAGGACAGTGTACCATATTATGAATCTTATGAGATAATATTTTATTTGGCATTATTGAGGAGAAAAGGCATATCTTATAAGTGAAGCTCACATACTTTCTCAACATTTTCATGCCTGAAGACATGCTGGCAGCCTTCCCAGGAATCCTCTCAGAGAGAGCCACAGTGATTTGGCAAGCAGATAATGCTTTTCTTGTCATTGTAAAATCTTTCTGAATATAAGAAACAGTGCACTGTTCAGATCAACAGTGTTACATGAATATTAAGTGCTTTGGTGGAAAAATGTATCTGAAGTCTTATTTGGACAGCTGAACAGACTTAGTCTTTGTAGAGAGAGAGTTTCTTGTTACCATCATCATGTTTCAATTTTGTTTTTATTTCTGCATGACATTGTTAAAGATATTCAAGACATTTTAAAATTTGATATAACTAATTTCTAAACTTGTAGCTCACAAAATATATCTTTACATTAAGGATATTCTTTTTTTCTTTTATTTTGGTTTCCCAAGGTAGGGTTTCACACTAGCCCAGGCTGACCTGGAAGTCACTATGTAGTGTAGGGGTGACCTTGAACTCACAGCAATCCTCCTTCCTATGTCTTCTGAGTGCTGGGATTAAAGGCATGTGCCATCACACCCGGCTCTACATTAAAGACATTCTGTGATAACATCTGCTTTAACAACATTTTCTACTAGTGCACAATTTGAGGTTGTAAAGACCAAGAGAAATTAATTCATTTTTTTCTCCCTATCTCTGAAAGATTCCCCCAAACTACAACTCAATGTAGATGTTTTGTTTTTTCTTTTTCTTTATTATTAAGAATACATTTTGTATGAATACATCATGTGTTCGTACCTTCTTTTCCCTTCTCCCTGCCCTAATTCTTTTGAGGGCCCTCTTCACTGGGGTTGCTGCTGGGAATTTTTTTTTTTTTTTTTTTTTTTTTTTGGCATAAATGTCAAGCAGATGAACAGGAAAGACAGCCACTGGGGGAGCTCAGAGTATGCTATGCACACAGGAAGATTCACTGAACTATTTGGAGAAATGTAACATACGTAGTGAGGTAATATTTGCTCCTGTTGGCTTCATAATACCCATGCTCATTTGGTTGTGAGTTCAGTGGCAGTTTCACAAAATCTATGATGATTCCATAGGTTCAGACTGACACCCAGCAGGACATCTGGCTGCTCAGGGTGCCCAATGGTGAGGTGTGTTAAAAATACATACAGGAGTTTTGTCTCGGAGTCCAGAGACCCAAGATTTAGGCTCTTTTCTGTAAAATATTTGTCCTTCATCTAGTCACGTCCTTCTTCAGTATTCAGTCTGTAAAAGAAAACAATAATCTGAAAACAGTGTATGTCAGTTGAAGTTCATGTTTAAAGAGATCTAGAGAGACAGAGGATCTGCCCATCAGTGAATTTGTTAACATACTTCAATCCTCAGGCAGCCTCCAACATAGTGCCTTGCAAGTGTCCTAGAAAGAATTTCATGAAGCATCTGGTTTTATAGCACAGAAAGCTGGTATGTGGTCACTCAAGGACTGTAGATCAGCTCAAGGAATGGAGATCAGCTCTAGAACCAGCCTCCACATGTAGCCATATTAAGCCATATAACTTGATAACTATTGTTGTGAAAGGACATTAGAATGAGATTTTACCCATCATTGTGACACAGTCTCATGACAGATCACATGTGGAAAAATAATTTTAAAATATTGTGTGTAATATCATCTGTGTGAACATCAAAGATTATGAGAATTATTAGATAATACCATTATATGCTGATAATTTTACTTTCCTCACAAAATGAGTATTGCTTTCATTTACAGTGTTTTCTTCCCTCTGAGATATCTTCCTATTTCCCATTTAGTTTGGACAAGGTTAGTGTCTTATGCTTCTTAAAGCTGTTTCTAGAAGATACCTCCATATGAACTGTTTGCCAGTCAGGGAGGACAGAGAGACCCCTCGATCAATATAAGTTATTGATACTACTCTTTGTTGCCCACCAAAACTATACAAGGTATGTCCCTGTTGCTGAAGACTCCACACTTTTGGATTGCAGGACATAGAGAAAACAAGCTGGAACTGAGCTGAAAGGTTCCTCCTTATTAACTAGTTTTCATAGTACCAGAAGGATGCTAGGAGAGCCAGTGTATGGGGAAGAGTACCCAGGAATGCTGTCTTCTGGACATTTAGATGGTCTTTAGACTCATAAGCAAGGCAGTCATGTTTTCTTGCACAAGATGAAACCTGTCAATGTTCCATCATTAATGGAAGAGGGGCTCATGATACCTCACTCCTCCCAGAGTAGCTATTGGTGGAAGTCATATTTTTCAGTGCTATAAGGCACTGGTACATTGTTCATACTCTAGCAATTGATTTTCCACTCATTGCTTTTTGAGTAGAATAAGCAGGCTATATTAACAAGTTGTTGGAGGAAATAACATGGGGGAAATGGAAAAGTAAGGAAGAGATTTGTAAGTCTATCAAGGAGAGAATTGCTATCTGGTATTTACTGGAGAAAGCAGGCAGAGGTAGAATAAGACTGGAAAGAGTTGTAAGCTGTAATTGAAACTTGTAAAGTTTAAGGTTTCATCGGAGCCCACCTGTAAGAAGAGAATCAGTGATATTGGAGGTGAGTCTATAGCATACATGAGATTTAAGAGTTGGTGGACCACTCTTTGTGGTGGTGTTAGGAGCAAAAGTATGTGCTCTGGAACTGTCTGATGGGAGACAGCATTGTATCTTAGGGAGGAGACGTAGCTTTCTTAGGATTGTAGGCCTTCCTTTCTCCTCTTTGCACACAGCCAAGAGAGCTATTCCTCACTTCTGCTGTTTGATCACTGTTCTTCCTTGTAAAATTCTATTAGGAGCTGTCCATCTTACCACTTCCTTTCTGCTCTAATACTTGTTATTTATATGTCTCCTGGTATTTCTCTTACAGTAATCCAGATCTTTGGAAATCTGTAACTTGATGTCTGTGTAGTCCTTGAGCCTTTGAGATTCCAGCATCTTTGAGTTATTATTATTTTTTTTCTAACAAGTCTTTATCATACTTTTAGTAAGACTTAGGTTTTATATTCAATACTAGACTAATCAGCAAACAAAGTTTGTCTTGTTAGTTCTTTCTATTTTGAGGTGACAGATAATTACTGTATGTCATGTGGTTTTATGTGCTAGAGAGAAAAGCGGGGTAAAAGTGTAGGATTGGGGCTGGAGAGATATCTTAGCAGTTAAGGTCTTGTTTACAAAGCCAAAAGACCCAGGTTTGATTCCCCAGATGTAAGCCAGATGCACAAGATGGCGCATGTTTCTGGAGTTTGTTTATACCACCTGGAGTCCCTTGTGTGCCTATTATCTCTCTGTCTACATCTCTCTCTTGCTCAAATAAATAAAATAATAAATAAATAAAATTTAAAAGGTATAGGAGGTGGATAGAGTGAGGCTAAGGCTTCCTTCTTATGTGACTATACTGAAAGGCAAGCAAAATAAGAGGGTAAACCATGCAATATTTTGGTTTGGACCAAATCATCCTAAAACTTAGTAGTTTAAAAACAGAATGTATATACTGTCTCATCATTTCTCAACTAAGAATTTGGAAGTGGCTTAGGTAGGGTTTCATGCCTAAGGTTTCTCAGGAGGTTCAGACAAGGTTGTTCACTGCAGACAGCAGTCCCCTCAAGGATCAATGGGGACTGAAGAATTAACCTTCCAGTCACTGACATGGCTATAGATAGTTCATTACGGCTGTTACTCTGGGGCCTCAATTCCTTGCTCCATGGTAGTTGCTTCCTGCAGGGCCCATGATGAAGGACTAAGAGAAAGAGAGCGCCACAGGCTGTTATGATCTCACAAAGGAAGTGACACCTCATTGATTGATTTTAAAGTGCTTCTTTTCACTTACTTGCTCTCCATATTGGTTGAGTGTGATTTTCCAGGTTAGCTTCTTTCTCACTTTTCCTTTCAAGCTTCCTGAAAGCATAGTTTGTGTTTGCTACCTAAACCTAACTATACCTTATCTTCTCCCCACCTAACCCCTGCACCTGGCTTCAGATCTTCCTTGCTCTGGTAAACCTGTAAATAGTAAAGACAAATCAAATCCATTTTACTTTAATATGGCACATTTATTTATTTATTTGACACTGCTGGGACTTTCTTGTTCCTTGCCTTGGGACTGTCCCTTCCCTTAAGTGTTACTTTAACTGTATTTTTCCTCTTGTGTCTCTAATACTTCTTTGCTCTGCTGGTTCATTTTTTGTTGCTTTCCTTTTTTGTTATCCATTAAAATGAAGGTGTTTTCTAGGGTTTTGTTTTTGTACATGTGTTCATGTATGTGCAAGTGCATATGCAGAGAGGTATGCATGTGTGGAAGGCAGAGGAAAATCTTTTTTAAAAACATTTTATTTATTTGAGGTGGGAGAGAGAGAACATGCACACAAGAAACACCAGGGCTTCCAACCAGTGCAAACCAACTCCAGCCATATGTGCCATCTTGTGCATCTGACTTAGAGGGGTACTAGAGAATCAGACCTGGATACTTAGGCTTCGCCAGCAAGTGTTTTAACTGCTAAGCCATCTCTCCAGCCCAGAGGACAATCTTGAATGTCATTCCTCAGGAACCATCCACCTTTTAGGATGCAGTATCTGTCACTGTTCTGGAACTTCCCAGTTAAGACTGGCCAGTGATCATCAGGGAAACTGCTCTCTCTGCTTTCCTAGTGCTGCTATTACAAGAGCTCACCACCACATGTGGCCTATTTTATGTGGGTTCTCAAGGCTATATTTTACCCACTGAGCTATCTCCCCAGCCCTTAGGGCTTTGTTCTTTTTTTTTTTTTTTTTTTTTAGAGAGAGAGAAAGAATTGGCATGCCAGGACCTCAGCCACTACAGTCGAACTCCACATGCTTGTGCCACCTCATGTGTATATGCAACTTGCACTTGCATCACCTTTGTGTCTCTGGCTTATGTGGGATCTAGAAAGAGATGGAACATGGGTCCTTGGGCTTCACACTCAAGCACCTTAACCACTAAGCAATCTCTCCAGCCCTGAGGTTTGTTCTTGATCACAGTTTTTCCTTACTACCACTAAAACTAAACTAATTATACTTGACACTCCCATTGTGTACCATTGAATACAGTGTGTGTGTGTGTGTGTGTGTGTGTGTGTCTGTGAAAGAGAGAGCGAGAGAGAGCATGTTTGCACTCCTCTGCATGCATGTATGCACACTCTTCTACTGTTACTCATTATTTTTTGGTTAGTGATCTCTAAACATCTATGCAAAAATATGAAAAAAATCATATTTTCAAAGCCTTAGTTTCCATATCCTATAAATCACCAAGATAGTCTATCATTCATTCTATATCCCTCTATTTCCTATTTTATCTTTTTCTAGTTCCGTGCTCCTTGTCTACCTTGACAGTTTTTTTCTCTTTTGAACCTATGCTGAAGTGTCACCTGTACTTTCTGCTGCCACCAGCTGCTTGCCTGAAACACACATCTCAGCATTTTTTAATACCAAAGTTGTCCAGCCACCATTGAGTCCACATCATCAGTAGAACCTGCATTTCTATTTTGCACACATCATCACCCAATCTCTGTAGTCCTGGCACAATATTTTTATATGATCACTATATTTAATGTCCACAGAGTAGTAGGAAAGTTCTTGAATTTTCACTAAAAATTATGCCCTTTTATACTTTTTCTTCTGCCTTTTCTCTGTACACAATTAACAGGTCATTTCAAACTCAGGTTCCTTATCTCTGTTTCTGTGCTTTCCGTGATTTCCAATCAGAATTAATAACTTTTTCTTTTCTTTCCCACCCTTTTATTACTCTTACACTATTTCATTTTTTTGTTGATCCTTTCTTCTGCATGGAGCATGAATGTTGCAAGGGTAGGGTCTCTATCTGTTCTGTCTTTGTGCCAGTAACGCTTAACAGAATTCCAACATGCTGGTATTAGCAAATAACAAATTACATGTAGTTGCAGTCAGTTAATCTGGACTCAGTTATGGTTTTGTAGGAGAAAACAAGAACCCATAAGTAAAGCTCTTTAGTTTCCTTGTTTCAGTACTGTGAACATTTAGGGGAACCTAGCTCTTGTCTAAGATAGAATGGGAAAATAAACTATGTCTTGCTGGTTGTGGTTTTTTCATATTAACAAATTTCTGAAACTTGATTGATTTAATATATTTTAATTATATATTTATTAATTTTTATTTATGAATTTATAATGTTTATTAATTATAGATAATTATATATTTTCCACATAGGTAACATTCCACATCACTTGCGAAACAAATAACACACTTGAAAAGGAAAATCTTAGTATATATAAAAAAAAAGAGTGATTAACTACCATAGGTTAAGAACACTAGAGAATGTAAAGTAGCAGAATGAAGAAGCAGAACATCTAAGGAAGGAAGGAATCTGAAAGAGAGTCCCTTTCCCCCAACCCCAGGACAGACCAGACCTCACTGATGGTATGTCTCTTAAGACAACAGTAAAGTTGAAAATGTCCACCATAGTAGACACTGGGAATCTGTCTGCTGAGGTTCTGGGGAGAATCATTCAAGGTAAGACTGGACTACAGAACTCATTGAAAATCTGTCAGTGAATATGGTACCTTAGAAAGCTACTCTCAAGGTGCTAGTGAAGAGCTCCCAAAGTTAGTCCCACTTGACTGCAAGTAAGAAGAAGCCCTTCTTCCTCCAGTGTGCTTCCTCGAGCACACTCTGCAGTACTGTGTAAAGTTGTGTAGGCTGTGACTGAGCATGGCAAGGGAAAGGTGGAATCAGAGCTTCAAACATCAGTTGATGACTGGCACAGCCCATCATCCCTTTGCTGTTCAACTTAAGAAATACCTGTAGCAGAAATTATATATGTAAAGTTTAATGTCTATAATTTAATATATAATTATTTATAATATATAATTTATACACAGAATCATGATCAATTTTACACCTGACTTATCAATGCATAATTTTTAAGATTTTATTTTCATTTATTGATTTATTTGAGGAAGAGAGGAAGAGATAGAGAGAGAGAATGGGCATGCCAGGGGTCTGTAGTCACTGCAAACGAACTCCAGTTGCATGCGCCACCATGTGCATCTGGCTTATGTGGGACCTGGAGAATCGAACCTGGGTCCTTAGGCTTTACAGGCATGTGCCTTAACTGCTAAGCCATTTCTCCAGCCCTCAATGCATAATTTTTATGACTGCCACTGCCTACAGAGAGTAGCAGATGTAGATAAGAATGAGGCAGTTCTCATGAGTACTAAAGTACTTAATACCATTCTTAGACAAAATCTTAAGCCTTAAGTACATTTTCCTTCATCCAGATGTGTTGAAATCACTTTTTTTAAAACAAGGGTCTCACTGTATAGGTAAGGTTAGCTTTCATCTCACTCTGTAGCAGGATGTTAACTGGTTCTTTTCCTGCCTCACTCAGCCTCTAGGTCCTGAGATGACAGATGTATACATCCCTGGCCATGCAGACTCTGGGGAGAATCTTGAGTTATCATAAGAAGAAAAAAGCAGGTTTCCTGTGACCTCTATAGAATTCTTAAGAATAATGGCATTAAAGCGTTGTTTAATGGATCTGCACTGCTATTCAGCTCCATAATTTAGAATAAAAAGAAATTTAAGGCCAACTGTTGTGCCTTTTCAAAAATGTAACCTGAATGCTACCCATTATGTCCATATTTCATGATTATCTCTCTATAGTTGAAATTTGATTTTCACTTATCTTACCTGGCATTAATGGATAACTGAATGTTCTACATAGTCTTAGCAAGTATTACTAGACAGTTAAATGTATCTTACAGTTGTTTTTCTTCTAGCATCCAGTCTTTGTAGCTATGAGAAGACTGGAAGTATTTGGGGAGTTGATGAAATGAAAATGGGGACAAACTCTCACCCCTCACCTCTGCCATGAAGCAAGTTGAGTTAACATTTACATATGATGCCTATTCTCTGGCACAGTGCATTGCATTCATCATCCTCTCCACCTTCCAGGCCTCCCTCAAAGACTTTTTCTTATGTTCATAGTTGTCTAGAACTCTCATATATGGGGAAACTAAGTTCTCATTTCCAGCTACATTCTTAACTATCTCATGCGATGTGTGTATGTGTGTGTGTGTACATTTACATACACACACACACACACACACACATGTGTATTTATTTCTCACAGTTTCAGATGCTAAGAAGTTCAATGTAAAAATGCAGGCAGATTTTCTGTCTGGTGACAGTCTGTTTCCCAGTTTGTGGATAGCTCTTTTCATTGTGCTCTCACATAGCAGAAACATTGAGAGAGAACTCTAGGGCCTGTTCAAGGACTATACCTTAATGAGAGCATCTGCATAGATGCCCTTGACCTTCAGGTGGTGGATCTGTATGAAAAGAACATGTCATCTTACAGGTTCTTGACTGCATACTGCCTCTGTCAACATTTCTGCACTTCAGAGGTATTTGTGGAGTCTTGGTGATGTCATCAGTCATCATGTATTTTATTATACATGTACTATATAACATTTTCTTTCTTGGCAAACTCTTTGGAGCAGTAACATTGGCTGAATTATGTAAAGCATTAGGCTTTAGTAACCATGCCTAATTGTTAATAGCCTATGTTTTGTTTTTCAGGTGTTTCTAAAGAGCGACCGAGTAGCAAGAATGGTTCAGAGTGGAGGGTGTTCTGCTAATGATTTCAGAGAAGTTTTTAAGAAAAACATAGAAAAACGTGTGCGCAGTTTGCCAGAAATCGATGGCTTGAGCAAGGAGACTGTGTTAAGCTCCTGGATAGCCAAATATGATGCCATTTACAGAGGTGAAGAGGACCTGTGCAAACAACCAAACAGGATGACCCTTAGTGCAGTGTCTGAACTTATCCTGAGCAAGGAGCAGCTTTACGAGATGTTTCAGCAGATTCTAGGGGTCAAAAAACTGGAACACCAGCTCCTTTATAATGCATGTCAGGTGAGTGCTGTGATATACCCCTTTCCATGCCTGTTACATGCAATGGACGTCAAGTGTTTATAAGCCTGTTAAGATGTACTTTTCTTCTGATTATCAGTTCACTGGAAAAGTTAAGTGAAATTGAATTTTAATAAATCAAATAGTGACATTTGAAAAAAGAATTAGACAGAGGAAGAATAATGCCACTCTCTTTATCCAGCAAATGATTGTTGCTCTGTGCCCCATTTTGGAACATCAAATTTGTACCTATTGGGTATATATGGGACATGCTCAGAATAGTAAAATGATAATCATCTGCTTCCTAAACAACCTTTGCAATTCATAATGAGCAGGTGCTCCTCAGTGCACAGTAATTTGTCATAAAGATATGGTGCTAGTCCTCTGAGGTTTGTGGAAGTAATTGAAATTTCAAATTCTTTTCTTTAACTCAGCCAGAAAGAAATGAATTGAGGACAATTGTTAAACTATGTGATTTAAATCATTGACAGTTAATAATATATTTTCTCTTAAGTTGTTATTCAGTCATGCATATGAAAAATTGAATAAAATCCCATGTTTCATGTTTTTCATTTTTAGACTATATGATTTGTCTAATAATGTATTCCTCATGTATTTGCATTTTTGCTTAATTTGGTTGTATAAATTATTTATCTCTGCCCTAATATACAATTTAAATTAACAAAATTTTGAAATTTTAAAATTCATTTGTTCTTTAAGAGAAACACTTCTGTGATGTAGATGTTTATTTTTAATCCTTCCTTTGCAAATCTACTTCTCTTAATTTCTGTATCCTATTCATATTCCTTACTTTGCATCACTGATTTGTGAGTAATTTCAGATGAATAAGTTAAGAGTTAATAGCAAAACAGGATGACACTTCAGTCCTGTGTACAATTCATGCACCACCTAATGTTTTCCCTGTCTCATTAAACTAGGTGGTAGCTTGAGAATAGTGCAAGATGACTGTAAGGCCACAGTGTTATATTTTTAAATATATACATACTTTGTATTTTTTATGAAACTGTTCATTTGTATAATTTAATGTTGATGAATATCACTCATTAGTAATATTCATAGGTATTTATTGCATATTTATTTAAGTCAAAAGCCTCACTAGAGGCATTAGAGAAAACAAGCAGAACAGAATAAAATATTTCCTCTCCATGGTCCAAAGTCTAACAGAGCATCTAGACTTCAGGATAAGTTATTACTCATGTATTCACATTGATAGCATGTATTTCAAGATCATAAAATACATCCCTGTGTATGTGTTGATGCTTGTTAACTCAAAATTTACTTTTAGCCTACGTTTTAAGATCATTCTTACAGTTGAAGTATGAGCTTGCTAATTTCACCCTCTGTGACTTGCAATTCAAATCTCCAATGAAACAGTAAAATTAGATACATACATACATACATATATATATATATATTGTGTATATACAGCCATGATGATACCCTCGTTAGCCTTCTCCCTGTCCTCCCCCCATGGATAATGTGGTTCTTGTCTTATGGAGGAAGCCATCAGTTACACGGGAGACACAATGACTCTGTGCATAATGACCCAACTCATGGCTCTAACAATCTTTCCACCCCTCTTCCATGAATTTCCCTGAGCCATGTTGGGTTCATTTTATGTCTATTTCAGTGGTGAGGTTTTCTGAGTCTCTTTGTCTCTGGATATCTGATTTGGTAGGGGTTGAGAGTTCTTTGTGTCTATCTCCTTTGCCCTTGTGCTGGTACCAGGTTCATGGAGAAAGCAGCAACAGCATGCTTGCTCATTTCTCCTATAACTCTATGGCTTCATCTGGCCCTGGTGAGGTGTGATGGGCTGATTCTCTCCTCAGGTTCTTCATCCATCTGAAAAAGAGAAGCAGATTCTCCAACGGAGAGTGAGGTCAGTGCAAGATACATGGATAACCATTATTACTTTAGAGAGAATTTAATAGGTATAGGCCCTCTTGTATCCTACTATTGGTAGGACCTAGATATTGGAGAGCGGGCTCGTTTTTGGATATGGTTCTGACTTGTTTGTCAGTTCCAGGTATGGGTTCCGTTCCACTTAGTGGCTCCGTTAGTTAAATCAAGAGCAGTTGGTAACCCACCATGGCTGTGTGCCACTACTGCAATTGTGTGAGCATCACGTCAGGTTGTTTGCTGCTGAGTAGCTTAGACCACGAGTTGCTTAGACGGATGTGTATCTGGCTTTAAGTGGGTACTGAGGAATTGAATCCACGCTGTCAGGTTTTGCACAAAAGCACCTTTAAGGGCTGAACCATAGAGCCATCTCTCTAGCCCACCTTAAGTACTTTTTACTGAAATCTTCATTTTTAAGTTGTATTTCATATAGATACCATATATTGGATCTGAAGGGTTTTGTTTGGTTGATTGGTTGGATTTTGTTTTATTAATACCTATTTTGATAATTTTTGTCTTTCAGTGGCTTTATTCAGATCATTTATATTTAAAGTGTTTGCTATAGTTGGGTAAAATAATATGGCCTGAAACTATTGTCACTTCCTTGATAATTTTCTTTGTCCCCAATTTTATGCCTTCTATAATTTGGATTATATACTTATGCTTCAATATTATGTTTTCCTTTAATGTAACAGTTATAAATGCTTGGTCTTAAAGTGTATTTAGTGATTGCTCTATATTATACAAGGTATAAATGAAAATAATCTATGCCCACAGGCAAATCACACTAGAGAACATCAAGTGTAGTACCTCTACACCATGATTTAGTATTCCCAAACTCTCCCTTCATCTGTTATATTGCTATCATTCATTGTATTTACCCTTAATCATTCTGTGTATAGTGACTGTCAGTTTTTTAAACAGTTATCCTTTCTGTTATGAGAACAAAAGATCATATAATTATTTATATATTTTATTTACTTATTTGAGAAAGAAAGAGGTGGAGCGAGAGGGAGAAAATGGGTGTACCAGGGCCTCCAGCCACTGCAAACGAACTCCAGATCCATGATCCCCCTTGTTCATCTGTCTTATGTGGGTCCTGGAGAATCGAACCGAGATCCTTTGGCTTTGCAGGCAAACGTCCTAACTGCTAAGGCATCTCTCCAGCCCAGATCATATATTTTTTTTTAAACTTCCGTTGTTCTTCCTTTAAAAAAAATATTTATTTACTCATGAGCAAAAAATAAGCAGATAGAAAATGGGCACACTGTGGCCTCCAGCCACTGCAAATGAACTCCAGATGCATGTGCCACCTTTTCCATCTGGCTTATGGGCACTGGGGAATCTAACCTGGGTCCTTTGGCTTTGTCAGCAAGAGCCTTAACTGCTAAGCCATCTCTCTAGCCCTGTTCTTCCTTTGATATAATTTCTTTCTTTCTAGGAATACAAACTATTTACATTTACCATTTCCTTCTCCCATCAGCATTTTTAAAAAGTATTTCTTACAGAACCAATGTGTTAGGGATGTATTCCTCTGGTTTTTGTTTGAGAAAGTCTTATTTTTTTTGTTGTTTTTTTAAGGATAAAGTCATTAGATATTAGAAATATTATTTAGCTCTATGATTTTTATGCTTATTGCTTTAAAACCACTATGATCTTATTTGATTTTCTTCTTGCTTACATGATTTTTGGTGAGATTTCTGAGGTGGTTCTCATACTGTGCTACGTGTAGGTAAGGTCCCTCTTCCCTTGCCACATAACTCCTTTCAGTCTGTTTCCCTTCTCTTACTGTTCTCCAGTTTGAATCAGATATGTGTGGTAAAGAACTGTCGCCCTCTTCTTTGTAGTTTTCTGAGCTCTTATACTTGTCCCTAATATAAATCATCGATTTTGTAATGTTTTCTTCTGTTACCATTTCAAATATCCCTTCTGACTCTTTCTTCTTCTCACGTTGCAATTATGTTTGTTACTTCCCTTTCTGTCTTGCCCACAGCTCACAGGGATGTTTGGTTCTGGTTAACCCTACCCACCAATTTTCTTCTCTCTGCACTTTAGGATTGAGGAGTTTCTATTGACTTAACTTCAAGTTCATAACTCAGAGGCATCACTTCTGTGGATGTGAACATCAAGAGAGTTCAGGTGTTTTTTTGTTTGTTTGTTTGTTTTGTTTTGAGTGCTTTACTTTTTTAACCATTGTTCTTATTTCTGTTATTAAAAAAACATTTTTTTGCTTTTTCAACTTCTTGTTTACCAAAATAATAATTTTGCACATTTGTCAAAGTATTCTGGGCAGAAAGAGAAGCATTTAGAGACTATGGAATCGTAGAGCTTTAGGGGCTTTAAGTCTTCAGTATTAGTGGAATATACCAGAGAGACAGGGTTATGTTTGAAGTTGACATTCCCAGAGGTAGCTAAGGTTATTATAAACTACTGAGAAATGTACAATCTTACATGACTAGTGTTTGAAGAAAGGAGTACATAGTACATGATCTACTCATGATATTCTTCTCCTTTTACCTTTATATTTTGATTACAAGAGGAGTAAGTAACTCAGTTTTAGAACTATCTGGATCCCAATCTTTTCTGCCAAAGGCAACCTTCATCAATGTTTTACAATCTTATTCCATTATCTGAAGAAACTGACTCACCTAGGTTTGCCCAAAAGTCAAAGCAAAGTTAATTGAGATCTTGATCCCTTAACCACCCTTAGCCCCTGATTCATTATGTTCCTAGGACTGTGAAGTATTAGGTACTATCATAGAAATGCTTGCATATTTCTAAGTGGTGAGAAATATTTGTGAATAGTTAAGATGCAGTGTTTATAATTCTATTTGTCTAGAAGTTCAGCTTTGAAGATTAGGGTTTAGAGATTAATTTGGATTTTAGCTTTGGGCTGCTTGTCTAAAACTACAGAATTAAATAAATAGTTCCCCTGAGGAAGGGACTTCCCTGGGAAGTTCAGCATTCATGAGGCACTAACAAGTCTGAACAATTTAATTCAAAACCAATAAGAGGAAAATAGAGGTAAGTTAGTCCTGAACAGAAATGAGAACCTACCTTTCTCCTGCTATATGCCTATTTTTTTCCAATAGTATATGATAGAAAATATACTTAACATGAACTAATTTGTCCTTTTCAATTGAAGTAAATGCACAATTAATGGAAGGTGACATTTGATTACTTTCAAAATGACTTTGAAAATAGAAAAATAGGGCTGGAGAGATGGCTTAGTGGTTAAGGCATTTGCCTGCAAAGCCAAAAGTTCCCTGTTCGACTCTTCAGGACCCATGTAAGCCATATGCACAAGAGGGCACATGCATCTGGAGTTTGTTTGTAGTGGCTGGAGGCCCTGGTGTGCCCATTCTCTTTCTCTTTCTCTTTCTCTTTCTCTTTCTCTTTCTCTTTCTCTTTCTCTCTCTCTCTCTCTCTCTCTCTCTCTCTCTCTCAAATAAACAAACAAACAAATAAATAAAATATAATAAAAGTAGAAAAATAAAGGTGGAAGTGAATATTATATAGTGTTTTTTTTGTTGTTGTTGTTTGTTTGTTTCACTCTAGTCCAGGCTGACCTGGAATTAACTATGTAGTCTCAGGGTGGCCTCGAACTCTCCGAACTCTCGGTGATCCTCCTACCTCTGCCTCCCGCATTCTGGGATTAAAGGTGTGTGCTACCACGCCCGGCTATATAGTGGTATTTTTATATATGTATAATTTGCAATGTCAAAATACCTGAGAAAATATTCAGCTAAAGATTATTACATGGCTTTTTTGGTCCTGGTTGGTGATACATCTAGGGAGAATTTTTAAGACCTTAAGAATATTTAAGTATATTTTATAATTTTTGATTTTTGAAATACTATATTTTATTACTGAAATAACTATGCACATAACCATGTTTACTTTTTTAATTAAGTGTATGATAATGTAAATTGGATGGGTTTAACTTCAATTAAATATATTTGACCCTCTGATTAGTAATATTCAATAATATTATAACTCATTTTTCTGGCCAGACTAAATTTTTTTCAAGTCCTCTTTTAGTTGTTTTTTTTTTTTTCCTCTAATTTGTTCCAGAGCTTTTTTTGTTTTGTTTTGTTTTTTGGTTTTTTGAGGTAGGGTCTCACTCTGGTCCAGGGGGACCTGGAATTAGCTATGTAGTCTCAGGGTGGCCTTGAACTCATGGCAATCCTCCTACCTCTGCCTCCCAAGTGCTGGGATTAAAGGCATGCGCCCCCACCCCCGGCTCCAGAGTTTTTTTTTTTTTTTTTTTTTTTGAAATTTCAGTAAAGTAGTTAAGAGAAGGCAGCTATACACATCCCACAGTCTGAATGCTATACTGCCTTGAAATTTCTTTCACCAGATAATTAGTCTGTCACCTTTAAACTTAGGTTCCCCCAGAGTTTCAGGATGCAGAAAATGTGGACAAATTTTTTGCCACTATAACACAAATGGCCTTTAGTGCAATTCGCAACAGTCCTTATTTCCATTGAAACTCGTGGGTTAAGCCTTTATTGTCTGTGTTTCTGTTTGTATTCTGGTCTTCTAAGCTTCTAGCCCAGTTCTCCAAACTCTTTGAAGTTATTCCCATAAACCAATTCAAACGATTGCACTCCTGGCATGAACTTTCTGTAATTATTACTTTTGCATTTCTGTGGCCAAAACAACTTATAGAAACAACTAAAAGAAGAGAAATATTTAACTTGAAGCTTGATTTCAGAGGGTTCAGTTCATAGTCTCTTGGCCTCACATGCTTAGGCAGAGCATCATGAAACTGGCAAGGTGTGGCTCATGAGCATTGTTTATTTAATGGCAGTTGAGAAGCAGATTGAATGAAATGAAAGGACCACAGGCAAAATAACCTCAAGGATTAATACTCTTTTCCTCCACCAAGTCTTAGTATCTGGTAAAGTTTTCAGATTCCACAAAAATAGTTTTCCTAGCTGGAGACCAAGTGTTAGAGACATGTGTTTGTAAGGAACGTTTCATATTCAATCAAAACAATGTACTTGTTTTTACTTTTCTCTTGCCTATAATGTTCTTATTCTGCTGAACCTCACTAGTGACTATTTTGACATTCTCTTGGTTCCATACACAATATTATGCTTTAAAATTCCACTCTGTCTCTATCCCCCAGAGCTTGCCCTAAGTCAAAACATTGGACCAGTAACTTCTCTGAAAGGCACAAACAGAAGGCTTGAAGATTAGAGCAAAATCTAGATATGGTCAATGGTTGTCTAGTACAACTTTTATATAAAGCATGAAGTGATGCAGCTCCCAGCCTTCTTGTAACAGCACTCACTCCAATCTGGCATATTGCTCCAAGCACTCCATGTATGGTAGCCCTCCTTTTTGTGAAACAACCCTTTCTTGTTATTTTTAATAAAGTTTTCATTTATTTGAGAGAGAAAAAGAGGCAGATAGAGAGAAAGAATAAGTGAACCAGAGCCTTCAGCCACTAGAAATGAACTCCAGATACCTGCACCACCTTGTGCATCTGGCTTACATGGGTAGTGGGTAATCAAACCCAAGTCCTTAGGCTTCACAGACAAGTGCCTTAACCACTATGCCATCTCTCCAGCCCCCAAACAACACTTTAAATAAACCTCTTGGAACCAAGAGCTTTGTTTCATATGTATTCAAATAAAATATTACCTGGCCATGTTGATATAGCAAGTGTTGATTGAATCTGAAAATCTAGAATTTGTGTGTGCATGTATGCACGTGCATGTGTCTTTGCACATGCATGCGTGTGTGTATGTATGTGCGTGCGTATGTTGTTCCTCGCCTTCCACCTTCTTTGAGGCAGGGTCTCTAACTCTCATTGTTCACCATTGCATTCTTCAGGCGAGCAGGCCTGTGAGCTTCTGGATCTGGGAAATTCTCCTGTCTCTCCTCCCCTTCTTGCCATAGGCACATAAGAATTACAGAAACCTGCCATAACTTCTGGGGGTTCTGGAGACCAAACTCTATATACTCATGCATAAGTATTTTATACACTGAGCCATCCTTTTTGGCCTCTGAAAACCTTGAATTTTAATGAGAGTTAAGGTTTGAAAATAGATATTTGGAAGCAATGTGGGAAATATTAGTATTTTAAACCATATCTCAAATTCTCTTTACACTTTAGACTAGAATAAATTAAAAAAAGAATGCTTTCTTTTCTCCCTAGTCATCTTAGCACAGAACAATTTGATCATCATCTTAGTAAGATATTATTTATGTAGTGAATGGCCATGATTAATTTCTACTACTTGCTGCAAAGTGATGGGAAGAATTCCATTAGTGTTCAGTGTTTAAGATGATGTCGTTCTCTGTGTTAATTCTATCCCATCATTCTGAAATGAATAACTTCAAATGAACAAGATGTACATCTCAGTCTGTAAGTCATCAGAGCATTTTAACTCACTCTACAGTTTTTGGCTTTTTGTTGTTTGTTTGTTTAGATTTCCCTTCAAATATCAAACATCCTGTCGTATACTTTGAACATTTTGAGGTCACTTATAGTGCCTGGCACAATAATGTTTTTGTGTAAATAGTTTATACACTGCATTTTAAGGACATAATGTTCCTATAGATTTGTTTATGGAATTTTCCACATATTTTCAATCCACAGCTGACTGCATATGCAGATAGCTTCAGAAAATGTGAATAGGTTGAATTGACTATATACATGATCCTGACACAGGAGCAGTAGGATTTGTGAACATAGATAGATTTGCTACCCTGTTTAGGACCCCAGTGCTTTTAGTAAGTGGATGTTATTAGAATTGTTATGACAAGTTAAATCCTCTAAAAATTATTCAGTCATTAAAACCAAGTTGACTGTGCTTATTTTGAGAATCATTGTTTTTTCCTCATTTTCAGGTAAGTCAGCTCACCATTCCGTTCAGTATAACTTCAACCCATAGTTCACTAATAGGTGTGAAACTCCTCATATTCCGTAGACTTAAATGCCTTTTCCCCTATTAAATCCAAAAGTTGGCTTTCTCTTTATCCATGCCCCATTTAGTCCTGACTCATACTCTCAAGTCCATTCTTTTTGATGGTCTTACTGACGGAAACTGCTGCTCTCTGTAGGGTATTATATGATATTTGTTTCCTGCCTTCCTTCCACAACTGTTGCTTCAACTGGAAATTTTATTTCCTCATATATGCATCATCAACGGAGCTTCTTACTGGCTTCTTCCTTCCAACTCTACATTTGTCAGATGAACCTATGGAAGTATCATCCATAACTTTCCTGACCCTTCTTGAAGAGACGATAACTCTTTGGTGAATGTAAGGAAGGTCACACTTTTCTAAACATATATTTTATTTATTTATTTTTTAATTTATTTACTTATTTATTTATTTATTTAGAGAGAGAGAGAGAGAAAGAAGCAGAGAGAGAGAGAGAGAGAGAGAATGGGCATGTGTGTGTGTTTGTGTATGTGTTTGTATGCATGCCAGACCCTATTGTGCCAGGGCCTCCAGCCACTGTAAATGAACTCTGGATGCATGCGCCCTCTTGTGCATCTGGCTTATGGGTCCTGGAGAGTTGAAATGGGATCTTTTGGCTTTGCAGGCAAATGCCTTAACTGCTAAGCCATCCCTCCAGCCCCAAGGACACACTTTTGACTAAGCTTTCATCAGTGGTGGCACTCAGTTGCCCACTCTGTTTGCTTATATTCTTTTCCATACAACAATTTTATCTGCACCCCATGTTCTAGGGTAACAGAATGACTCCCTGTCCATACCACAGTTTATATTTTACTGAATTTCAGTTTTACCACACATTACCCTCTTCACTTGGAATTCCTACCTCTCCGTTCTTCAAGAACCCAGGGAAATTTCACCTCCACCACAAAGCCTTTTTATATTCTACCTCCATGCATGTTTGTTAAATATTGGGACAGAAAAATTTCCTTCAAAATTATAATTCCAATTGTATCTTTTATCATACATCTTAACAACTTGAGCATAGGATAAATTTTAATCTTTTTCCATGAATTGCACAGCAATAGATAATGTGTTTCCTACTGTGACCATTCATATATATTGAAGAACTTAAAATAGTGTGGTGCATGACTATAGGTATAAGGCAGTTGCATTGAAACCTAGAGCCAAACAGCAAGACTCACACTTTGATCCTACCCTATGTCAACTGTGTGACTGTAGGAAAATTACTATGTGATTCATATTTTTTACCCATAAAATGAGACAATGATAAGTCCTATCCCATTAGATTGTTCTAAGGCTTAACTGAGATAATGTTATAAAATATTTTAACAGTTCTTGGTAAAGTAAATGCTGAATAAGTTTAAGGAAAGAGACTTGAGTCATGATGCAGTTTATGCCCTTAAAAGTATATTCATTTATTTACGTGTGTGTGTGTGTTTGTGTGTGTTTATGTGCATGTTTGTGTACATTCCAGGCCCTCTTGCAGCTGTGAAACAAAAACAAAAACACCAGCCACTTGTACCACTTTTTGAGCCTGGCTTACATGGGTGGCTTAGATTGAACCCAGGCCAGCAAACTACAGGAAGTATCTTTAACCACTGAGCCATTATCTTGGCCCCATGAAGCTAGAGTTTGAATCCATTCTGAGATGATTCTAAGAAAATGAACCTACCTGTGTAATTTTATTTAACAGTATATCTCAACCACATTTCTATGTGATAATCAATATGAATGTAGATCAAACTGTTTTATTCAAGTAAATATCATTAGTAAGTATCTGTTTGAAAATATTAGATGATTATTTTGTATAGAGATAAAATTTTAATATAAATGAAATACTCAACTTTCAGTGATATGTGAAAGTTTGCTAAGGTATCTGATGTTTTAAGTGTTGTGTGCATTGTGTGTGCATGCATAATTAGGTACATATGTATCTAGAGAATGGACATACATGATCTCTAGGTTTAGAAATATCATGGTTTTTAAAATTTGAGGTTAAATTTATTATGTACTTGCCTTTGAACATTTTGATCCATTATTTAATATAGTTCAGTTCACATAGGGTAATTTTATATCTAATTAACTAATTCGTCTTTTCCCCGATTTTAAGTATTCAGAGGAAAATGTGGTTTGGGAAATGAATTTTTAAGACTTAGAACTGATGTACAAGACGGCATGGCAGAACTGCTACATCTGAACTGCTACTTCTGAGTCAGAGTTTTATGCATAATTTAGAACGCAGATATAAGGGAGTTCTCTAAAAGCTGTGCATCTTGCAGAGTGTTACTGGTTCATTCATATATAACATCATACAGAGAATACATGGCTCTCAGGAGCCTAGGAGTAACTTAATTTCCTTATGTATGAAATTACAAAAAGAGTATTTGTTACCTTGTATTTGTTAGTGATCAACAACAGGCAGGAAAGGGACTTTTGTTTTTGTTCTCCTGAGGGGACTTCTTGGAAAATGAGTTGAATATAGAGGGGATGTTAGAGTACAATAAATTTCCAAATGTAAGTGGTGTTATCCTTTGTATTTGTGGTTAAAATTGCGACAAATTCTTTGAACCCACCATTAGAGTTGGATGTGTTTCATTTCTATTGTCAGGATATTGTATAGTGAAAGAAAGTGCATACACTGTAGTTGGAGGCACAGGTCATAAATACCTGAGAAGTCCAACACAGTTGAGAATGGCAGATCATCAGAAAGTTTTTTTGTTATTATTATTGCTAAATATGTGGGTCAGAGTTTTCTCAGATGATTTTGAGATGAAATGACAATACATGTAGGCAATAAGATTATCTGCAGTGGGGATAAAGCCATGGATTGGGAAAATGTGGCATGCTTGACAAACAATGAATCAGTTTGTGTTGACACTATAATTGCAACATGTTAGAAAGGTGAATTGGTACAAAATCCAGGGGAGTCCAAACACCGGCATCATTCTCTGTTAGTGTAAGTCTTTATTCTTGTTCATTTGCTTCCAAATCCCCATAGTGTGGTTAGCTTCCCTCCCACTTCTGAGATTTGACTTTGATGACAGTAGTGAGAAGGATGTGCAGAAACAAGGGAACCATATAGGGGGCTGGGAGTAAAGATCAGTTCGGCTTTACTTTAAGGTCACTGTGAGATGCCTACAAGGAAAGGCTTTGTCTCTACCTAGAAGGTTAGAGCTGGAATTCATGAGACTGGCTGGAGCTGTCGGCTAGCTTGTGCTACTGCATGGAGAAATGACCATAGCAGACTCTCTGGTTAAAGGTACTTACTTATAAAGCGTGATCTTACTATTTGATTTCCAGGTACTCAAATAAAGTCAGATGCACAACATGGGACATGCATCTGGGGTTCTTCTGCATTAGCAATAAGCCTTAGTCTTATTGGTGCTCTCTGCCCCTTTTTGTCTTTCTCTGCAGAACAGAAAACAGACTAATAATTCATTACCAAAGGAAATTATACAATAATGAAAAGTGCTGTATACAGTGTGTGAAGGATAAACATTTTGTGTGTATTGATTATTTCTCATGAATGTACAATTTTAAATCACCAGGTTTATAAATGATACTAATAAAATGGAATAGCTAATTAACTTGAAGAAAAATACTGAATTTGTATAATGATATAAATATGATAGCCTACTGTTTTTTTGTACTAATGGATAAAGGTAAATATTACAACAAAGTAACAGAGTACAGATCATTCCAAAACTATGCCAAAATTCAGAGGAACTAAAACTAATTGATTTCCCCCCCACACTTGATGAGGTTAGTGTATACAAAGGCATCATCATAGAGAAACAAAGCTACTAATCCTCTTTTTGTGCTCAATATGATTAATATAAAGGACAGCTTTCCTGGTTCTAGGAAATGATTAATCACAGAGGGCAGAGATCTGAGCAGTACTCTGATGGGCATATTTTAGAAAGATGGGTTGAACTATGAATAAATTTAATGAATTCAAAGCTTTGATACTGATAGTGTTCAGAGCATCAAGAGACTGATTACACAAGTTTTTTTAAAAAAGATCTATTGGGTGATACTTAGTAGTTATTTTTGCATTGTATGTATGTATGGGTTTCTTACCTTTAAAATAATGGGTCTGAAATACATGCTTCTGGTCCTTCTAGTGTCCTCAGCAGAATTAGATTTTCTATCTCCAGAAATTTGCCTTCTTCACAGAACAGGATTGAAATAAAGCAAGGGAGCCTAGGGTGTGAGAGTCACAAGTCAAAATTCTGCATTATTTTCATTTTGACTCTTTTTATATGTTTGAGAGAGAGAGAGAAATAGATAAAGATAGAATATGAGTGTGCCAGGTTCTCTAGCCACTACAAAGGAACCCCAAACACATATGCCACATTGTGCATCTGGCTTATGTGGGTCTTGGGGAATCCCACCTGGGTCATTTGGCTTCACAGGCCAATGCTTTAAATACTAAGTCATCTCCTCAGCCCATGACACTACCATATTTTTAATTGACTTATATTCACAAATATATATTGATCCTGTTAACAAAGAAAATATATTTTTTTATTCCCACAGCACTTGTCACCTTTCTTATGGCATTTGTCTTCTATTTTGCATACCATTTTTACTGGTTTGTTTTTATTATAAACTCCTAGAAGGATACAACCTTTGTAGCAACTAGAATTTCTGTTGGACTTAAATAACATGATTATGGATGTTTGTGTCACCATGATTAAGAGTCTGTCTCACGATATTCCTTTACAAAGAAGGTAGTAAGTTCATGTTGATGTAGGACTGAGAAAGACATTTCTGTGTATTATCCCCAAAACTTTTGAGTAAGCCATCCCTTAGAGAAATAAAGGTAAGCTATGAAGTTCACACAAATCTCAGAACAGTGAGGGAATGCACATATTTACAATGTCTTGCTTATAATATTAACAGTATGATAGATTCTTAAAGGTCCAAGTTAAGAATTTTCTAGCATGGATAAATTGGATGTAGATACAGTAATTCCCAGAGAGATGAAGAAAAGTGGGGCTAGAGAGAGGACTTAGCATTTAAGGTATTTACCTGCAAAGCCTAAGGACCCAGGTGTGACTCCCCAGTACCCATGATGGCCAGATACACAAGGTGGCCCATGCATCTGGAGTTCGTTTGCAATGGCTGGAGGCCCTGACATGTCCATTCTTTCTCTTTTCTCTCTCAAATAAATAAAAATAAAATGAAGAAAAGGAAAATAAAAGTACATGTACTTAATAAATATTTGTCAAGCCAGTGAAATATTTTGAAACTTAAAACTGCATAATTATCTCTGTGATGGAGACTAGAGGGGTTGAGAGACTAAAGACATTTCAGTGCATTTGTTATTGTCCGGGTTGAATGATCCTCTTTAGAGGCCTATTGTCTGTGCCAGAGAAGATACCTGTGAGTTTTCTAATCTTTTGTAATATAAAATATAGAATCATGCATTAAGAAAAAATATATAATTAAGAGCATATATGCATTGGTGAAATCAAATCTGCCTGTGACAAAATAGTGCTGAGAAGAAGGGATGGAGGAGTGTCCAGCACTGAAACATCTCTATCACACCCTCCAAGGCTCAGGGACCATTGTGGAAGAGGTGGCAGAAAGAATGTAAGAGCCAGGGGAAGGGTATCACTCCTTACAATGCAACTGTCCAGACAGAAATTGGCCTTGATATCCATGACTTCACAGTGCCTAGAAATACCTTCACAAGACCCTCATAATAGGAGAAAAAGATGATGACATCAAATTAAAAGAGAGTCTAATGTATAGATGGAGGGGATATGATGGAGACTGGAGTTTTGAATGGAAAAGTAAGGGAGGGGAGGAAAATATCGTGGTTTATTATTTGTAAGTATAGAAGTTGTCAATAAAAAGTATTTTAAAATCTGGAAAGAACTCAAACACCTAAACAATAAAAAGTTAAACAACCCACTCACAAAATAAGGCAGAAAACTGCACAGAGGAAGCAATACAAATTGCAAACACACACTTAAGAAAATGTTCAACATCCCTAATTAGTAGGGAAATGCAAATTAAAACAACTATGAAATTCCACGTTATCCCAGTAAGGATGGAAAACATAAAAAAAAAAAAAAAAAAACTAATGAAGACAAATGCTAGTGGGGTTGTGGAGAAATAGGAACCCTCATTCACTGTTGTGGGAATGTAACATGGTACAACCACTATGGAAAGCAATATGGAGACTCTTAAATAGGTTGACTATAGAGTTACCAACAGACCCAGTTATCCCCTGACTGGGCATTTACCCTAAAAGCTCCCTGCCTCAGTTCAGAGAGACTTGCTCAACCATGTTTATAGCTGCTCAATCCATAATAGCTAAAAACTGGAATCAACCCATGTCCATCATTAGACGAATGGACAACCAAGATGTGGTAAATCTTTACTATGGAATTCTACACAGCAGTAAGGAAAAATGACACAATGAAATTTGAAGAAAAAATGGTCAAACCTGGAACAGATCATTCTCAGTGAACTCACCCAATCACAGAAAGATAATTGTCACATGGTCTCACTCATCTGTGGCTCCTAATCTGAATCTGCCTGAGATGCTGACATTCCTAATAAGCATCTTGAGGAATGGACAACAGGGTGGGTGGGGGGGAAGGGAAGGTAAAGGGAGGGACACAAAACTGGACCCAAATGGAAATGGCACCATAACATCCTATATTGCAAAAGACAGACTAAAAGGTTGAACCTTCATCAAGTCCTTAGAGGGAACACCTGATTCACAGGGCCCTGGAGAGGGTGTGATGAACACTAACCTTAAGCTTTTCCTGCTTCTCTCTTTCTCTACCTCTTCTCTCATTCTCTTCTATATTACCTATCTTTTCCCCTTCTTTTCCCTTGGTGCTTGCCTGTATCTCCCAGTACCAGCATGTGCTTAACATCCACAACAAGCTGTTTATCAGAGAGGCCTACAAGGTTTCCCAAAAGAAGACAGATTTCTGTCATAGTGCTTGATGATTCACTGAAGGTTATTGGTAAAACCCTACTGCCGAAGATACCTTATTTTGTTGGTGCAGATCATGGAGTCATCTGGCTGGAATCTGGAAGAGAGTCCCCAGTCTGTTAGCTTGCCTAGTACCAGAAGGTGTTACATGAGCAGCTGGGGGAAACTGACAAACAACTGTCCAAGCAACACATGATCTAAGCTTCTTGGTAGTAAAGAACCTGATGTTATACTCACACAAGGCTAATAGTAGCACACAGCCATGGTGGGTGTAGTAGACAGCTTCAGGTTTACTGAGATGAACTTCCAGACCAGGCACAGTTATGGAGGAAGGGATATTATTTATTGAAGCTCACAGATCCAGGGGAAATTCCATAATGGCAGGAGAAGCGGCCTGCCTTCACAGGGCCAAGCAGAGAGAGAAAAACCAACCAGGCGCAAAGCACACAGAGCAAAACTACAGCCAGAAGTCACAGCACACTTCAGGAACTCCTATTAGGCACACTTTGCATATCTTTACAATGGAATCTCAAACCCACCATTACACCTTAATGCCCTGTGACATTGCCTCTTGCAAGGTGGCTGAGGATGCAAACTATAAACTAATAAAACACTGAATATATTGGGGGACATATATTCAAACTACCACATTCCGCCCCTGGCCCCCAATAGATTTCTAACTATCACACATTGTGAATTGTATTCAGTCCACTTTCAAAGGTTCTCACAGTCTTGACCAACTGAAGATGGTGAGTCCTGTAAAATCAAACAAGTTAAATACTTTCAACATGTAAAGGCACAGAGTAAACATTTTTAACTGGTATAAGGCATAACAAGAAGAAACTAGAACAATGCAAACTCAGCCACCATCAGCAATCATCAAACTTCTGCAGTTGAAGTTCAATATAACCAGAGACTGATGGTCTCCAGGTTTTCCAGTTCTGCCCCTCCAGCTGGCAGAGTAGCCAGGGAAACTTCCATCCCAGGCCAACATTGCACTCCATGGTAGCCCTTGCATAGTCCTGGTATATCGAAAACATCTTCAGGTCTCCATTCAAACCACCGTCCATCTTCCAAAGGCTCTTCCAGCCTATTCCTGAGGGTCTTCATGCCCTGCCTCATGCCACATCTCAGCAGCGGCTCCTGGAACCCTGTGTGCAATTCATGACCACTCCATGCATTTTTCATGCTTCCAAAACTAATACCAGGTGTGTAGGACACAGCCATATTCTTAATACAGGGACAAAACAAATCATAGCCTTGAAAAGCAGGTTCCATCTCCAGTCAACTCTTGTCAAAAGAGCTTGCATTTCTAAGTCTTTCCTCAGGCATCTCTCCATTGTTTCAATGTAAAGCAGTCGGGCCAACCTTCCTTAAGATTGCTAATGTGCTTGACAATAGCAGCTCCAGTAACCTAAAACCAGTCTCTGTGCCTCTAATTTTGACTTGCTTGAAGTTTTCCAACTTAAAATCTTAAGTCTCTCAGTCCTATATCTTTAGACAAGCACATCAGTCCATTACAAATTTAACCTTGATCAAACTTTCTGGGCCTGGATAGCGGAATGTAGCCATCCCTTATGCCAGTAGCCCAGTTCCAACAAAGTCCTCTGCAGTCTTTCCTTCCCCTTAGAAAGCTCATAAGCCAAGCCTCAAAGTTCAATACAGTCTGCACTTAGCATTCTCAAACTCTCATCAGAATAGTCCATAATACTTGGCTTACCACTCCAGAAGGCATCTTCAGTTGCAAGCACCAAGTCCATGCCTATTCCTCCAAAAGAAAGGTTCCAAAAGATGAATATCCACACGGTCAGGTTCATCTCACCCCACACTCCTCGCTACTTTACTGTAGCAGACAGCTTCAGGTTCCCTGAGATGAACTTCCAGACCAGGCACAGATATGGAGGAAGGGATATTATTTATTGAAGCTCACAGATCCAGGCGAAGTTCCATAATGGCAGGAGAAGCGGATTGCATTCACGGGGCCAAGCAGAGAGAGAAAAACCAACCAGGCGCAAAGCACACAGAGCAAAACTACAGCCAGAAGTCACAGCACACTTCAGGAACTCCTATTAGGCACACTTTGCATATCTTTACAATGGAATCTCAAACCCACAATCACACCTTAATGCCCAGTGACATTGCCTCTAGCAAGGTGGCGGAGGATGCAAACTATAAACTAATAAAACACTGAATATATTGGGAGCCATATATTCAAACTACCACAGTGGGTAACCAACTGCTCTTGATTTGGCTAACAGATCCTCTCAGTGGAATGGAACCCATAGCTGGAACAAGTCAGAACCATATCCAAATAACGAGCCCACTCTCCAATATCAAGCTCCCACCAATCGTGGACTACAAGAGGGCCTACGTCTATGAAATTCTCTTGAAAATAATAATGGTTATCCCATTATCTGGTGCTGACCTCACTCTCTGTTGGAGAATTTGCTTCTCTTTTTCAGATGGATGCAGAATCTGAGGAGATAATCAGCCCATTGTACCTCACCAGGACCCCAGCTGAAACCATAGAGTAATGGGGGAAATGTGCAAGAGTGCTGCTTTCTTGGTGAACCTGGTACCAACACAAGGGTGAAAGAGATAAACAGAGACCACTCAAGTCCTACCAAACCAGATATCCAGAGACACAGAGGCTCCCAAGGCCTCGTCACTGAAGTAGACCTAAAACGATCCCAACATGGCTCATGGAAATTCACAGAAGAGAGGGTGGAAAGATTGTTAGAGCCACAAGTTGGGACATTACGCCCAGAGACATTGCCTCTTCCCCATAACTGATGGCTACCCCCACAATGCATAGACATTGTGTGCATAGACAGAAACATATATAATATTCACGTTCATGTGCCGAAAGAATTGTCGAAGAAGAATCTGGTTTTCTTTCCACATAACGTTAGGTGAATTGGATTTGGACAATGAAGGAGAGAAGTAAAAAACACCTGGGTTTGGGGCTTGAGCATCTAGGTACTTGACATGCTACTTCTGGAATGGCATTACTTCTAAGTATGTACAGATCCAAATGTTAATCCATCCTGGGCTTACATCCAATGTGCCTTGCCTTCTTCATGTGAATTGACCTGCTATGTAGACAGTTGGGGATGTACGTCTGGAAGCCCCATGGGAAAGGACCTTAGAGGTTTGTTCATCTAAGGTTTAAGTGAGTAAGCCTGTTTGTGGGTGTGAGTGTTTAGGAAGCACTCATTAAGTGACTTTCCAGAATGCCGAGAGGTCAGCAACCTCAGAGCTGAAGCTCTTCAGTATTAATCAGTGGTATCTTCTCCTGGGTGCATATCTCATTTTGTAATATAAATTAAAGGAAAGTACTGTGTGCCTTAGTAGAATATATTTTTCAACATTTTGCAAGGTGAAGCTCATCATTGAAACTGGCAAGAGGTTAACTAGAGGGATGTAGGCATGGTTGCCATGAGGGACTGCTGTGGTATTAGAATTGTTCAGTCTCTTGATAGTGGTATTATTGTACTTTATTGTGCAGGACATAATCTAAGGATATCTGAATGATATGGATGATTTTGTCACAGCCTGTATTCTGATTGTGATTGGATACTATAATTTTGTAAGATTTTATTATCATTGGCATACCTGGTAGAATGTACAATGGATATATACTTCTTATATTTATCTAGGAAAAACAATTACTTCAACTGAAAAAGTGTTTCTTTCAGAATAGGTGAGAGCTGGGCATGGTGGCCTCCATCTTTAATCCTAGCATTTGGGAGGCAGAGTTAGGAGGATCACCATGACTTCAAGTCTACCCTGAGATAACATAACGAATTCCAGGTCAGTCTGGGTTAGTGTGAGACCCTACCTCGAAAAAATATCAAAACCAAACAGAAAGAAAGAAAGAAAGAAAGAAAGAAAGAAAGAAAGAAAGAAAGAAAGAAAGAAAGAAGAAAGAAAGAAAGAAAGAGAGAGAAAAGGGGAGGGGAGGGGAGGGGAGGGGAGGGGAGGGGAGGGGAGAGGAGAGGAGAGGAGAGGGAGGAGAGGAGATGGTGTGGTAGGAGAGGAGAACTCAGAGAGGAGGAACCTGGGAAAAGAGGAGGATTAATGTGGTGTGGTACTCAGAACTCAGAATGGAACCTGAGGAAAAAGGATCATGTTAGTTCAGAAGTTAGACACCAAATAGGTCAATATACCAACAGAAACCTCATCTCCCCACAGCACCTGCCCCCAACCAAAAAGGAAACGAAAGTGCATGTGAAAATTGTGTTAAAAGCAAAGATGCTTCTTAAACATTAAAATAAAAATATGGAGCATTAAACCAAGATTCTTACATGTGAAAAAAAATAAATTATTTACTCCTTAAAAATCTGTGTTGCACATGCCTTTAATCCCAGTGCTTGGGAGGCAGAGGTAGGAGGATTGCCATGAGTTCAAGGCAACCCTGAGACTACATAGTGAATTCCAGGTCAGCCTGAGCTAGAGTGAGACCCTACCTTGAAAAAAAAAAAAAAAAAAAAAAAAAAAAAACAAAATCTGTGTAGAATTCATGGAAAACAAGATATGCACTTAAAATTTTATTTATTGCCTTTATTACATCAGGTCCTCTCGTCTTTATTTGTATTCATGCTTAAGAATGTAACCTTACATTTTTCACAATATGACCTTGGTGTTCACTAAGTTAGGACCATTAATCTCTGAATCTTCAGCTTCACAAAGGGAAAGAGTTTTAGTACAATAATACTTATCATTTCCAGACAGATGCAATTAAAGCCTTAATGTTTTTCAAAGAATGTTAATGTCTCTTAGAAAATTCTAGCACAAAACTTAGAAGTCACTCAAACAGTTGCTCTTAAAAATTAAATAAAATTGTTTCTTTCAAGATGATATATATGCATATATATGAGTGTTTTGGTGAAAGTATGACTGTGGTTTTTAAAACATTAATTTTTTGAGGATCCAGGAAGAAAATTATAATTCCTATAAATGAAAGTAACCTTTTTATTATTCTTGTAGAAAAATAATTATCAGTTTCCAAGAAAAGACCAGAATATAGCCTATATTTCATTAAGTTCATGTGTCATACTATTGTGGTCAAAATACTCTAGTATGTTTTTGTTTGAGAAGCTTGGTAATGAAAGATTTCAGTTACCTGGAACAGATAAGTTAATCACATTTTGTTTTCCTTTGTACACACGTTTGCTATAAACATATTTCCTGTTGGTTTATTCACAATGGAGAGAAATTTTCTTCTGGTAGATTTTCAATCATATCAATTAAAAATTTATCAGTCCTTTGAGATGATCTATGGTTTGCACTGGATACCAGCTTCCACTTTCAAAGCCTGGATCTGATTCGGTCACTCCTTTTGTGTAAAAACTTCTGAGTGAGTCAGTTGCAGTCACCCAGTCCTAGCTCCATGATGATGCACTGGGGGAAGGATGTGGTGTGGTCCCTTACCTCTCTCTAGCTTCATCACCTGCCTGGCTTCCTGGAGCATTGCATTCTCCAGGCCTTGGATGTGTCTGGTTTACCTGAGCACTTTCAGGGTCTTACTGCAGTATCTTTCCTTTTTCTTGATTCTTCCTATCAGTTTCCATATCATCATCCTTTTCATCTTGATTCTTTGTCTTTTCCATGTTTATAATTTTTTTGGTCTGTTTCTTAAGTGCAGTGTAGTTAGTTTGTAGGGTTGTTTTAATTTTTTTTAATTTATTTATTAGAGAGAGAGAGAAAATTGGCATGCCAGGGCCTTGGCTACTAAAATCAGATTCCAGATGCTTGTGCTTCCTGGTGGGCATATGTGACCTTGCATTTGCCTCACCTTTTGTGCATCTGGCTTATGTGGCATATGGAGAGTCAACATGGGTCCTTAGACTTCGCAGGCAAGTACCTTAACCACTAAGCCATCTCTCCAGCCCAGTCTGTAGGTTTTCATTATTTGTTAGTTTTTTTTTTTTTTTAATCAAAGGGACAGATTTTATTCTGGGTATCTATGTTCAGTGTTGTACTCAGTACTGATCTAATCATTGGATTCACCTTTTCTAAAATATGATTGTTTTGTTTGATCTAAGGTGGTCGATGATGAGAGTAGGAAAGTGGGTGTAATTAAAGTCCAAAGGATTTTAATTTTTATTATCACTAGTATATCATAATGATCTAATAAAACAAAATTGATGAATTTGATTGAAATACTAGGAAAGCTAAATAAAGTTATAGTAAAAGTTAATTATTTCACGAGAAAAACAAAAATAATTCTCTTAACTGTTCTCATATTTCTGAAAAATAGTGTACCAATTTTTTTTTCTTTCAATCAAATTTAAAACATGAAGTGGAACTCTAATGCTGTGTCTGTCTGTAAGGGAGTAGAAGCATTTCCTAACAGTATGAGTCTGATATGACTTGATTGTGGAGTGTGTAAAGATCAAAATAGTAGAAAATATTGCCAGTCAATAAAATGGTACTGTAATAATTTAATGCTAATAAAAACTTACTATTAAATGAAGTAATACTTTTCAAAGTACAAAGAAAACAATGATATATTATTTAGTATCTTTTCATTGCAAAAAGAACAAAAGAAATGACCTGGAAATACTTATGGCTGACCTTTCTGGAAAGACAACAAAGGGCTAAGAAAAATTAATGGTGGTTCATTTCTTCCTTAAGGAAACAAGGACCTCTTGGCTTATAGTTGTTAAGAATACATTAGGTAAAGAATTACAGTAATTAGAGTTCTTAGTAAATTGAGCTATTGAATCCTACAGCTTTATTAACTTTTGTGAAGAAAACCTGACGAGAAAGTAATTTAATTGGACTACTGTGTAACTAAACAGACTCCATTAGTAGCTATGAGAATTTATTAAATGTTTTTGAGTCATTTATCCTTTGCTTTGTATGTCTCTGTTTTACCTCATACACATACGTACATTTCACTTTGTAGATCACTGTGATATCGCATACACACATGTATATTTCCCCTTTGTCTGTCATGTGTTTTCATGTGTACATATATGTCTCTGCTTTATGTTTCAGCTGGATAATGCTGATGAGCAAGCAGCACAGATCAGAAGAGAGCTAGATGGTCGGCTGCAGTTGGCAGAGAGAATGGCCAAGGTAAATTACTCACACTGACATTCTGTACCACATTTCTTTTCTCTCTAGGCGTCTGTGACCTGAAAGCATGTTTCATAAAGGTAAAAATTGAAACATAACTTTACATTGTCTCCTCTACATTTATACCTCTTAATCCCACACATCTGAATGCATATTACCTAAATGGAACACACTATCTATTTTGTGCTTCCCTCCCTAATATATGAAAGATTGAAACTCAACAATATTTTTAATATTTAAAACAACACCTGAATTTCTGTAAGAACTAGATGTAGGAGTGTTTTAACATTTCGCTGAGAAAATTATAATTAGAGAGAAATCTCCTGTAAAATCATATAAGAAAGTCTAAACTGTCCAACACAGTTTTGGTAAATAATGGTGGCAAGTAATATTTGATTGAATGATTAAATGCATAGAAGATATAATTTGAAATATCCAAGACAGAATCTGACAAAAAGTGTGTTCTGTAAAATAGTCTAGTGATTTTATTTGCCTAATCACTATGATTCTGAGAACAGAAATATATTTCAAAGGAAAGCTATGAGCTCTTTTGAATATTAAGGTTTTTAGAATGGTCATTAACCACTTAAACCATTCTTGAGTTTGAATTATGAATTGGACTAATTTTCTTCAGTAATATAAAAATGTTATTCCTCCCCAATAGAACTTCAGTTATATTGTGGATTTTTCAGGACATATGACTTCTTCCCTTTTTCTTGTGCTAAACAAAAACTAATAGTTGGTAGATATTTTCTTTTCCTCCCTCCACTTTCTCCCTCTCTTCATTCTCTTCCCCTTTCTATCTCTCCACCCTCATCACAGTTAAACAAAAATATGTATATACACGCTATGTGACTCTCTTCCAAGCAAAGTTAGCACATGGGAAGATGTTTTATAAACTTACTTTAACAATCAATTTTTGTGCTTTATCCAAGAAAATGTATATTTATGAGTATATAATATTTTATGAGTGCTGATACTATGTCTACTTAAATTTAAAAGCAGTGAACAGATTGGTAAATTGAAGATAAATAGGGAAATAAAAAAAAGAGAGAAATTTCATACAAGGGCTGACAAGTTAATAAGAATAATTCCTGTTATACAGAGGTAGGAACTCCATATGCCATGAATGAGTGTTAAAGAATAAAGTCCACATAGAACAGTGGATGAAGGAACATGCCACACTGCTCTTCTCTGTATACCTAGGGAGTAAATAAAGCAATCAGCATATCCCAGTGTGGAAATTATAGATAGAAACCAAATCACTTGAGCATTTTGGAAACTTTGGAGATTAAACTGCTTTATGTGAAGTGCTATTCTGTACTAACCCTTGCTGGAAGGGAAGGAAGCATGCTTGCTTTTCTTATAAATCTGAGACTAAGAAAGGACCTAGAGAGATGTGCCACACAGCACAGGGCAAGATACTGGCCTTATACATGGCATTTTATTCTCCTTCCTTGTGTCTCAACATACCTGAGAAGGCTACCTGTTTATAAATTTGACTTGTTCCTCTCTGGGTCTGACAATATACATGGATACTTTCACATATAACTTTCATGATGCTTTGTATAGTTATAGTACAAAAAGAAATGCCTCACATGTGTTTTCAAATTCATATATGCAGAGAATGCATTTTAATAATCCCTGGCCTGGGTCATAAGATAATGTAAGCTACAAACAAAAGGTTTCTCCTTGGAGCAGGGTGTTTGGGGAATGTAGAACTAGTAGTCTCATTAGAGGTATTGATTAACTGGGACAAATAGAAAAAAGTGAAGCAGATGTGGTTAGAAGGGGGCAAAATACTTGATATAAGATACTATTTAGAAGAAATATAAGCATAGCAAATAGAGCAGGTTTAACTGTTCTCCACTTCAATTTCACCTCATTGACGCTATTGAAATAATAATTTACAGTGTGCCTTTGCTGCATTATGTTCATCCTGTAATCGTATGAACTGTAAAGGCAGAGGAGAGCATGAATTTGATTGACATGAAGGTTGGAGAATTGGGAAATATACAATTTACAAAGAGCCACTAAGTGTCTGAAATAGACTTTACCCCAGCCTTGACTCCATAGTCTCTTCACTTCCCAGCCTTTCTGCCTCAAGTGTGATAAAAGCAAGACTGAGTTCATTAACAATGGCAATCAGGGACATCCCCCTCCATACTTCATCAGACAGTACAATGTAGTAACAATAAAATTATAGGGCACAAATCTGTTTCAGGGGATTGGGATATGGGCTTTAGTATTTTAGCCAAGGGATAACTAGGAGGAAAAGTGGAAAATGTGGACAGTCATGGAAATATCTGTGGCGAAATGCAGGATTTCTACTTCCTAGGTATGCAGTAGGATCCAGACTATTTATTATATTTATCTTCATATTTACTGAACAATATTTAATAAACATTTATTAATATAGGCATGTTCTGTCTTAAACACCTGAGATACAACCAGATAAAGAGAATTGCCTTGAGATAAAACAAGACAGAAATATTCCTTCTAGGCCTGCAGAGCCTAACGATCTGAATTTGATTCCACAGTATCCACATAAAGCCAGATGCACAAAGTGGCACATGCATCCAGAGTCTATTTGCAGCAGCTGGAGGACCTTGCATGTCTATTCTCTCTTTTATTTCTCTCTGCTTGAAAATAAATGAATAAAAATATTTCTGTCATGCCCTGCTAGAGCTTATATTTTATTTAAGAGAACCTCATGAGGCAATGAACATGCCTACACCAAATTATGAAAATTGTTCCTTAGACTGGTAGGGTTACATGTGTATGAAGATGAAGATGTCTATCAGAATATTTAGGCAAGTGGTAGGGGAAGAGTGGTTCTTAGCAGTACTGTGCAGCTTTTCAGCACAGGATAGAAGCAGCCAACCTAGCTTGGTTTAGTGAATCCGTGAGGGATGTTGTTGATGGTGGGTTCTTTCTTTCTTCTCTTTCTTTCTTTCTTTCTTTCTTTCTTTCTTTCTTTCTTTCTTTCTTTCTTTCTTTCTTTCTTCTCTTTCTTTCTTTTTCTACTAATGTAAGAGCAGCATGGGTAAGGGGTTGTTCACAGGTGCCTAGTTCCAAAAAACAGCTGTATAAAGTTACTGAAGCACAAAATCGTGTCATGTTTGACTTCTTCCCTTTTGTCTTACATGATATAAAATTTATCAGGAAATCCTTTACTCTCTCTGTCTCTGTCTGTGTGTCTTTTAAAGCAGGTTCTCACTCTGTATCTTAGGCCGGTATAGAATTCACTATGTTTTCCATCCTGACCTCGAATATAACTATCTTACTTCAGCCTGTGGAGTGTTGGGATTGCAGACATGAGCCTCTATGCCATGCTTGTCTCTTTGCTGAAAGTATTTCCAGAATGTGACTGTTGTCGCCATCTTATTCCATTATTCCTTGCTTGTCACCTAGGTAATTGTTTGTTCCCTGTAGCTAACTCTCCCAGCTTCTGTGCTGCCCCAACAACACAGCAGCAAGTGATTCTCTGCACTAAACCATGTGATAGTTCCCAATCTACTGAGAAGAAAGTGAAAGGTTATATAAGGCCTTTGAAAGTTTTGTATGATTGGCCTGTGGCCTTTTGACCTCATCCTTCACTAAGGTCACTAAGATCTGGCCCTTGCTAAAGCTACTTCAGCTCAAGGGCTCCTTGCTCTTTCTGTTCCAGGGTCTTTGCCCAGACTGTACCCCATCATTTCAGCTATCCAACTAACATTCACAGTTTGTTCCCATGTCAAGTAGTTTTTCCCAGAGAAAAGGAACCAACAAGAAAAAGAATATAAAGAGATAAATAATAAAAACATATTTGTGTGTGTGTGTGTGTGTGTGTGTGTGTGTGTGTAGCAGGTGTGTGTATAGCAGATTGGAAATTAGTGTAAGAGGTGGTATTGCAGTATTGAATCTGAAAACTGCAGGGCAGCCAACAGAAAGGAGATTGAGGCAGGGCTTCTGTGTTGCAGTTGAGGCAGAATTGCTGCTCCTTCAGGAAACCTGCTCCTAAAGTCTTCAACTTATTGAATGACGTCCACCATGTGTATGAAGTCATTGCCTGACTTTTCCTGGGAAGATGTGTACAAATGTTTATTCACCCCCAAGTAGAGCACTCATGATGACCAAAGGAATGATGCTAGCAAAGTCACGTTCAATGAACCAATGAATTTTTTATAGAAAGTTTTAGAAACATTGGTGAAGCTTTTCTTATTAGGAGTGTAGTTGACCACCAACAGGTGTAGTATCACTGAAGTCTTATGGGATTAAATCTCCTCAAGATGTATAGATGGAACCCCTCCTTCAGTGAGCCTTCCAACTCTTGTATACTGTAGCACCTTTACATACCACAGCACCTTTACATACTGCAGGCAGCTTGGTGAGAACCACATTCTGTTCGGGGGTTGGAGTAGAAAAAATGAGTAGCTAAAATTTAGGTGAGGGTCTGGTCAGTTTAGGTATTCACAGTTGCCCTGATTTCACAATGGCAAAGGCCATGCCATGTCCAGAGGATAGCATAACAGAGGGCCAAATGATTTAGTCATTGTAGGCTTACCTGTTTGTAATCACATCAAATAGGAGTTTCATAGCAACATTTATTTGGTATCTGTATCAATTAATTTCTTGTTTCTGGGACAAAAAAAAATAACTGATGAGAAGCAGCTTAGGGAAGGAAAGTATTTATTCTTAGTTTTGGAAGGTTTAGGCCATCATGGCAGGTTTCCTACATGGCAGAAGTAGGAAAATGGTATCACATCAACACATCAGCAAGGAGGAAGTAGAAAGAAAACAAAGCACCCTGCTTTTACACCTAAAGGCATACCCCTACTAACATGCTTCTTCCAGCAAGGATCCATTTCCAAAAGGTTACACACCCTTCCCAAGAAGCTAGGGACCAAGTGTTCAAATGCATTACCTATGGGGTGGGAAGATATTACATTCATATCATCACATTCCTCCCCTGTAACTCCTGAACTTTATCATCATCTCGTGACAAAAATGGATTGAATCTAGGTGTTATGGCTTGCACCTTTAATCCCAGGATGGGGGAATTTGAAGGGTAGCCACCATGAATTCAAGGCCAGGCTGGACTATAGAATGAACTCCAGGTCACTCTGGACTAGAATAAGACTCTGCCTCATAAAACCTTGATACATAACTAACTAACTAAAATTCCCCATAGTCTTTATCAGCCCTAGTACAGTTCCAAAGCCCAAAGTATCATCTCTCCAACTTAAGGCAATCTCTTCACTATGAGCCCTATAAAGTCAAAGGAAAAGCCATATCTTTCCAACATAAATTGTCACAGAATAAACAATCCTGTTCCAAAAGGAGGAATGGGGGCTTAGCAAGGAAAGATTGGATCAATGAAATACTGAAAGAGGGAAAACTAAATTGTGCAGGTCCATGTCCAGTGTCTTGGACTTGTGATGAAATCATCTGGACTCCAAAAAGCTTGGGCAAACTGTGGTGCTAATAGCCTCTTTCATGGGCCATATCTCCCCTGGGCCTACAACTTTGCATGACAGAAGTCTTATGGTCTTGATATCTGTATTATCCTGAGGTCTCTACTGCAATTTAGGATTGACCTATATCAGTTTATGTAGTGGCCTTGCAGGGTCTCTACTCCTGCCTCAAAATGCATAGTCTCCATATCTTTCTGGAACGTGAGTGCAATACTCCATGAGCAACTACACCATGCATTTTTCATCCTTCCCAAATTAGTACTACATGGTAAATGCTGCCAAATTATTGTGTTGCATCAGGATGAAGATGGGTGCCTATGGACAATGTTGTAGCAGCCTCAGTGTACTGATCTGATGAGCAGAGACTGCTTTCAGCATTCTTTGTTCAATCTTTTCTTTTCAAAAGAAGTCATATTCTCACTATCTTGAGCATTCAGTAAACTGGGTCTTGCCTTCATGTTCCAGTGCAGAGCAGTTGGCTTATTTTTAATGATATCAATCACTTTCAAAATTACAGCTGAAGTTGCTTTAGTCTTTGGGTCTTGGATTTTAAACTTGCTCCACTTTCTTTCCCTGGTAAACTTCACATTTTTCATAGCTTTCAATTCTGTATTTTGATCTCTTTCATTATACATCTGAACCAGGGATGATAAGAGAAGCCATGCTACCAATTCTATATCATTCTGCCATGTATATTAGTCTATTACTTTTTTTTTTAATTTTTGGAGAGAGACAGAGAGAGAGAGAGACAGAGACAGAGACAGAGAGTGGATGTGCCAGCAACCTCTCAACCACTGTGAACAAACTCCAGATGTGTGCACCCCCTTGTGGGCAAGTGCGGCATTGCGCACTTGCATCACTTTGCATCTGGCTAAACGTGGGACCTGGAGATTAGAACCGGCGTTCTTAGATTTAGCAGGCAGGTGCCTTAACTGCTAAGCCATCTCTCCAGCCCCTAGTCTATTACTTTTAAATTCAACTTCACTCAAGTTCTCAAGACCTGGGCAGAATGCATCCAATTTCTTTGTTTGGATATCACATGAACTACCACTAACCCAGTACCCAATAGAATCCCTTTTCTGCACTGAAACCTCAGTAATCAAGTCTACATGGTCCACTTTGCTCTCAACCTTCTGGTCTTCCACATTCCCACTAGAGTGGCTCATTAAGCTCTGCTTACATCATATAAGGCTTCTCTAATCCAAGGTTCCAACTCCTTCCAGAACCCTCCCACAAACCAGTCCTAGGGTAACATGGTCAATTATATTGCCAAAGTGGCCTATTGGCACAAATTTTCTGCATCAGTTACATTCTCATTATGGGGACAAAATACCCAATCAGGAATAACATGTGGAATTTTAAAAAATAGGTTTAATTTGTCTTACTGTTCCAGAGGGTAGAGTTCAACATGGTGAGGAAAGTATGGCAGTAGTATGAAGCCAACATCATGTCTTCACTTCATCATGGAGAGAGAGAAGGGGGGAGAGATGGAAAGAGAAGAAGAGAGAAGGAAGAAGAGGGAGGGAGGGAAGGAGAACAGCAAGCAGGGTTGGGCTTTAATATCTAAAGACCACTCCCAGTAACACACTTCCTTAAGCAAGATTCCATCTCCTAAAATGTTCCACAGCCTTTTCAAACAGTTGAGAACCGATATTCAAACACAGGAGAGAGCATTATAGTCAAACCACTTGGCAGACAATGAAATGAAATACCTTAGCCAAATCAACACAAATGTAATCTACCTACTCTCTCCACTCCTTTTATGCTTAAAACAATTTCCTCATTCATACCTTCCCAGAATCCCAATTTAAAGTTCAAGCCCTCTGACCACTCACTGTGTTCCCTTTCTGACTTTTTCTCATTAGTATTTAGCATTTACTACAATGTAAAATGGCTTCTTTCTTGTTTAGGATGTCCATATCCTCTGAATAAAATTTAGACTTCAAGACGAGAGAGGATTTTTGCCCTTTATCTTCTTGATGGTATTCAGGTGCCTGGAATAGAGCACATAGCAGACTCTCACTGAATGTCTTTTTAAGTTTTTTTAGTTGGAATAAAAGATTTACGTATCATTCTTTCGGTCATTTTAATATACAATTTCCCTCCTCTCTGTAATATCCCTCCCCCCCAATTCCTACCTGCCAGTATGAAACCCTGTTCTGTTTACATGTCATGTGTCCTTTCGCCCTTTCTTCACGCCTCTTCCTACACATCTCTCTATACTCACTGTTGGTTACCATTCTACCTTTGTAGGGTGTTGAATGACTAATCTTTGCATGCAGTCTTGTTGTTAGAAAGCTAGGGGCATGCAAAATTTCTGCAATGTTTGTAGAACTCTTCTTCCATTCAAGATCACGTTTAGGTTGAAAGGGAGAGGGTTACCAGTACATTCCGACATAACAATCAAATCTGCCAATGTGCAAAAATAAATAATATAAATACTTCATTTTTAGTTGCATTTGAGACAACTCTATACCTAGTAGGTCACTTAAAACCATATTTCTAAAAACAGTATAGGTTGAGTACCCTTCATCTGAAGTGATTGGGACCAGGAGTATTAAAATTAGGGGATTACTTTTTTCAGAATTTGGAATAATTGCATATCTATAAATGAATTGTGTTTATTTTTCATATCTACTTAAACACAGAGATTGAAGTACTTAGTGCACCTGTGATTTGACTTTGTTTTTTGCCTGTCATGTATGGAATTTTATAGGTGTGGCATCAACGACTCAAAGATTTGGGTAGTAGAGCATTTTAGATTTTTGTATTTGGGATACACAAACTGAGTAGATTTGGAAGACATAGTAGATATGGAAAACAGAGCTAAGATCAGCTCTTCACTAGAGATTCAGTGGGGAAATTAAGAGTACTTAAAACAGTCTCTAATGATAATGTAGACCTTTTTAGGAGCAAATGTTATTGTTTGAATGTATATCACATGTTAAAGCCATTAGTATGCCTGTGCTGTAACAGGAACTAATTAGAACATTTTACCTGTAGCTCATGGGAAGTGATACACCGTTAATCACCTCTTCAGTAACCCTGAGTCCAATTGTGTCTTCATTTAAAAGATGAGATTTAACACACGTCCTGGCCTGATGCACAAGTTTTGGTGATTGAAGAAAGAGGCAACCCCAGTAAGCTGCATAGTTGATGGAATACTACCAATAAACCCCCAAACTCAAAAAAACAAACAAACAAACAGACAACAACAACAAAAAAGACTTGTGACTCTACTTTTCAGGGAATAAATAAAATTCTAACATGATATATTCCCCACATAACTCAAAAGTACTAAACCCATTTTGACAAGGCCAGCCACATGATAATGGAAGAAGTGCTTTTAGCCAAAGTGAAATATGGAAAGGTTACTCATATTTTCATGTACTAAAGCTAATTTTTTACAAAACAGCACCTTGGCAATCTGAAAAGAAATGAGTACATCTGAACTTTCAAAATGTCACATATTTTCTTTGTTAAGATAAAATTTTAAAGGAAAATTATGACTTTCATACAAATACAAAATGAAAATGTAGTAATGATTTTATTCAGTGCCTTATTAATGGAAAAACTGGTTATGTTTCAGAATAATCAAAAAAAAAACTGTTATATGATAGATTATTTGAGAAACTAGTGATAAAGGACATCCTTAAACACGGATAAGTCAGTTACAAAAGTGGTTAATTTCTAACACAGTTTTGAACTGTAACCCTTGGGTTACCTCACTCAGAAGGCAAACATTATTTGCATTTTTTCCAGACAAAATTCTCCAAGGTAACATGTGATTGCATTGTTTGCAACACCTTATCAGTAGCAAGCAGTAAGCTTAACTAAGTGCATTTTCTTGATTATTACTGAATGAACTTCACCCCATATGACTTTGATAGCACTTAACTCTATCTTCCTGCATTTTCTGAGCTTCAGATGATAGTCTTAAAACTATTCCAAAACTATGTGACTATATTTCTTTGGGTTATTTTACTTTTTTCTCCTTCTTCTTCTTTACCTGTACTGGAAAGAAAAATTGCAAATCAACTTTGGCTATCTAAACAAAAGCAAGATATTCTGTAGCTGAGTAGTTACATGTTTTTCTTAGTGATAAAATAAAATATTGGAATGCAGCTTCCAAATACAGAGAAATGTTAAAAGGAGACTTAAACCTGTTTTCAGGAAAATTAATTATTAATGGAGAAATTTGATATCTATGAAAATATGCCACTTTAATATTGGTTATATGTAAATTATTTTAAGAGGAATCTTTGGAGGTTATGTTGGAAGGAGGAAAACAGGTGGCCAGGGACTCTGGGACTGTTTTCTTCGATGGTGCCAGATGTCCCTGCCAATTCCATGAATGAGCTATTGTAAGGAAGTCAGGGACAATGCAGGTTACCGAGAGCAATCTGGCCACATTCCAGTCATGCTAGCAAGGCAGATTCTTAGGTGAGGTTTGGAATAATACCAATGGGTACAATGGTGAAGGCACTGAGATTCTAGAACATTCAGCAATTATTTGAAAGATGGCCTCTACACCTTCATTCTCTGGCCTTTGTTTAATTTTGGGGCATGTTTACTGAGTTTGTTGCCATAAAGCTGTATTTCCTGTACTTGTGTGATAAAAGACTAGGTCAAGTGCCAGGTAAGCAAAGATTAAAGAAGAAAGAAAAGGCTCTCCTTTGTTGTTTGTTGGGATATAAATTGGCAGAATCTTCATTAAGGACAATTTGGTACCCCAGAAATATCAGTATTTTCAATGTCCTTGTAACTGAGTGAAAGCAACAGAAATTTGACAGCAGAAATAAATGGATTAGATGCTAGTGCACACGTAATTAAACAAGAAAACAGAATATTCCCAAATGATATTGTAAATCTTTTTCACATAACAGATTTTTGTCATAAATTGTCCTTTTGCTTTTAACTATCTCTATATCTTTAGTACATAACTGGATTATGATTGTAAGAGATGTTTGAATGTTTATACAATGTGAAAATTAGCAAATTCTACAAATATACCCATGTTATTATTCAATACTGTCAGGTTTTGGTTTGAATGTTTATGTATGGTAATTATACCTTCCCAACAATGCACACCCATGGTTGGAAAGATAAAGCTAAGATTTTTTTTTCCCCTCTGAGTAGCAAAGCAGTGTATATGAATATGTCAGAGGCTAATTAAGATTCATCTGTGCACTAAAACATGACACATACCTGCTTCTGGTTTATTTTCCTGTATTCACATCTTATAAAAATATGAATACCTATTCACAACATTATTCATTTCACATAATAGTGATCTTCCATAAGTATACCAGGGCAGTTTAGATACAATCAAGATTGCCAAAGTCTGAAGTTCTTTAGATACCTACAGATAATACAATAAGGTGGACACATTATATGAAATGTATCATCATATCAAAGTTTGTGAAGTCTGTACATCTTACTATTTTTCTTGATAAAATTGAAATATTACTGGTGTAACATTATTTTTGAAATTATTTTTAAGGAAAGAAGATTCCCCCAATTTATAACAAAAGAAATGGAGAATATGTACATAGAAGAGTTGCGGGCCTCAGTGAACTTGCTAATGGCCAATTTGGAAAGTCTTCCTGTTTCAAAAGGTGGTCCAGAATTTAAATTACAAAAATTAAAACGTTCCCAGAATTCTGCATTTTTGGACCTGGGAGATGAGAATGAGATTCAGCTGTCAAAGTCTGATGTGGTTCTGTCATTTACCCTGGAGGTAAGTGGCTTTTATTTTGACTCACCTCAGGCAGCTTACATGAGGTTTCACTCTAATTTCTGTTGACCTTTGTGGTAAGCTTTAGAATATAAAGTTGGGCAATATGTTTGAAAATGCTAACTTATTCTTCATTTAATGAACCACAAGCTTGTATATACAAATGAAAGCAAGTTTTCTTTTAAACATAAGAGCAACATTGGAATTTAATAATAATAATATTCCTTTTGAGGGCCATTTTTAAGCCAGCCAAATTAAAGTGAATTGATAAAATAAGTATCAAACCATCTTAGATAGAAATAGGATTTAACATATAATTTACTTTCCTCTAATTTGAAAACTCCTTTCTAGCTTTTGATTAAAATTGTTTTTAATCTACCTCACCTGTGTAACAGTTTTTTTAGAGTTGAATCAATTGTAAGGCACAGCATTCACAACTTGAAATGATGAGGAGCACAGAATTCTCTTCCAGGACTTCCATTTTCATTATGAACATGACAAATAAAAACATGAACAATTATCACTCACTTAAAACTGGCCCACAGAGCATGAGAGTTGCACACCTTTTATGCAAAGCTTTGAGAACCAAAGAATCTGCACTGCCAGGGCAGCTGTTTCATTGTATCTTCATGATTGCATGATAATCTAGGTGTGTGTCTGTGTTTCTTGTCAATTTTATATACTCTGTAATGGATTCACATACACACACACACTTTTTTTTTTTTTTTTTCGAGGTAGGATCTCACTCAAGCCCAGGCTGACCTGGAATTCACACTGTAGTCTCAGGGTGGCCTTGAACTCATGGAAATCCTCCTACCTCTGCCTCCCAAGTGCTGGGATTAAAGGCATGCGCCACCATGCCTGGTAATCTTTTTTTTTTTTTTTTTTTTTTTTTTTTTTTTGCACACACATTTTTAATACATAGGACAAAGAATTATGTTTAGTACACATAAAACATCATATCTTAATGGAAAAATCTAGATCATTTGGTTTAAATTCCAACTTTTTTCCCCCTGATTTGTGTTCTATAAATTTTGTAAGTAAATACTGACAATACCAAGCAGATATTTCAGCTCCCACAAAAAATTTGCATTGATGCTTTTAGCTCCTTCCTTACATTGTTACATTCATTTTATGATGGTTCCCAGTGCTGCTGTTAACATATGCGTATCAACAGGGACAAGCTTAAACAGTCTTAGAAGGTAGGTTTTAAATTTCTTTGCTGGCTTAGTTGATAACAGAAAGAGCAATTATCTACTTTCATTTTCCCATTCATGTCATGGACTCAAGCCTGAGGATAAGACAACTTATTGCTGCCTTAATTTACAGGCTCATGATCTCTTTGTAGGTGATTAAACTTAGTGTTAGAGAAGAAAAAAAGTTATAGTCTTCTAGTTTGGTTTCCCTGGGTTTACCTAATGGCTTTACTAAATGTCCTGGCTTCTGGTTTCTTCCCACTTTCCAGCCTTATAACATAAAATTCCTTAGTTTGAAACCATGTATTAAATATGGAATTTCTACATCATTTCCTGCATGTTCTTTTGCTGACTGAAATAAAATAGGTTACCACTTCATAGAAGAGATTCTGTCCTCTCATATCTTTTAATCACATTATAAGTTTTTCTCACAAGAATCTACCAGTTAAAATAATGGGGAAATTTTAGAACATATAATTTTAATAAGTAAAAATCTACCATTAACTATCTATTTAAATGCTCAGAAGTAGAAGCAAAACTAATTCATAACATTTTCTTGTATTTATTTAAAAGTCTTTAACAAATGTAAATAATTACCTTAAGAGTTTCTTTTATAAAAGCAAAGTAGACTGGTAACTTGATATTTCAATGATTCTATGAGTTGTTGTTCTGCGTTTTGTTGCCATTATGTTAAAGCAGGATATTGAGTTAGAAACTTAAAGGTGTTAGGAGGAGATTATAAACTCAGTCTTTTTGTGGTCTAAGATGTTTGCATGTGCATATGTAATAGACAGCCTTAGGTCTTTGAGATGAACTTTTAGACCAGTAACAGTTATGGAGGAAGGGAATTGTTGAAGTTTACAGATCTAGGGGAAGTTCCATAATGACAGAAGAAAATGGCCCTACTTTTACAGATCCAAGCAGAGACAGAGAAGCTATAAGCCCAAAAGCTACACAGCACACTTCAGGAACTCCAGGTGGAACTAGGTACTTTGCATATGTTTAGGTTGGAATTTTAAACCCACCACCACACCTTAAGGTCTGCCCAGTTATCCAGCCAAGTAGATACAGATCCAAACTACAAAATAATAAAATATTGAATGTATTGGGGGCCATCTCTTCAAACTACCACATTCCACCCCATCCCTCAATAGATTTACAACCATCACACATTGTAAATTGTATTTAGTCCAGTTTTAAAGGTTTCTACAGTCTGTACCAACTTAAGATAGTTCCAAAGTCCCAAGTCTCCTCTGAGATTTAAGATTGTCTTTTATCTGTGAATCCTGTAAAATCAAACAAATTATAAATTTTCAACATATAAAGGCACAGAGCAAACATTTTCAATTGGTATAAGGCATAGCAAGGAGAGACTAGAACAATGAAAACTCAACCATTATCAAACATCAAACTTTTGCAGTTTTAGTCTAGTGACTGGAAGTCTCTGGATTTTCCAATTCAGCTCCTCCAAGTGGGCTGAGTAGCCAGGGAAAACTTTTATCTCTGGCTAACCACCTCCAGGGTAGCCCTTGTACATTACTGGCATATCGAAAATATTCTTCAGGTCTCCATGCAAACCATGGTCCATCTTCCAATGGCTCTTCGAGTGTATCAGGGTCATCATGTCCTGCCTTATTCTGCATCTTAGCAGTGGCTCCTGAAACCATGTGTTTACTTCTTGACCAATTTTATGTATTTTTTATGCTTCCAAAACTAATACCAGGTGTGCAGAACACAGCCTTATTTTTAATTCACGGAGGAAATAATTCGTATCCTTGAAAACCAGGTTCCTTTTCCACTCAACTCTTTCCTAAGAGAGTTTGTATTTTTATCATAGTCTTTTCGCAGGCATTCTCTCCATTGTTTTAAGGTAAAGCAGTTGGGCCATCTTCCTTAATATTGGTAATGTGTTGACAATAGTAGCTTCAGTAACCTAAAACCAGTCTTAGTGCCTATAATTTTCACTTGCTTGAGGTTTTTTAACTTAAAATCTTAAATTTCTCATTCCAGTATCTTTAGCCAAGCACATTAGTCCATTACAGTTTAACCTTGATCAAACTCTCTGGGCATGGGCAGATGAACACAGCCAGCCTTTATGTCACCAGCCCAGTTCCAACAAATTCTTCAGCAGTCTCTCCTTTCCTGTAGAAAGCTGACAAGCCAAGCCTCTAAGTTTATAAACTGAGCCTACAAGTACAACTTTCGCTGAATTTAGCATTCTCAAACTCTCATCAGAATAGTCTGTAAAACTTGGCTTACCGAGAACAATGGCAGAAGTTAGACACATGCCACTGTAAACTGCTGCCAGATGAACTGTTCTGACTTAGATGGCTGGTTGCTATTTTCTTGTTTGTTTGGGGGCAGGGGGTGTATGAAGACAATTCTAAAGCTCCCATATGTAACCCCTACCTACCTCATCTTAACTGGGCTCTGTAACTGAAATAAACTCATTGCTGTTTTTTTAAAACTGGAAAACAAAACAAAAAAACAAACAAACAAACAAACAAACAAAAACTGGCTTACCATTCTAGAAGGTATCCATGCTGGTTCCTCCAGAACAAAAGCTCCCAAAGACAAAAATGCATATGGTCATAATTATTTCACCCCACTCCTGGTATCAATTTCTGTAGCAGACAGCTTTAGGTTCCTTGAGATGAACTTCCAGACCAGACACAGTCATTGAGGAAGGGATTTATTGAAGTTTGCAGATTCAGGGGAAGTTCCATAATGGCAGAAGAAGCTGGTGCTGCTTTCATAGATCTAAGCAGAGAGAGAGAGAGAGCCACAAACCCAAAAGCCAACAGCACACTTAAGGAACTCCAGGTGAAACTAGGCACTTTCTATAATTTTAGATTGGAATTTTAAACCCACCACCACACCTCAAGATCTGCCCAGTGGCACCTTCTCCATCCAGGTGGCTACAAATCAAACTACACGCTAATAAAACACTAAATATACCTGGGCCCATCTATTCAAACAACTACGGCATAAAATTGTCTTGTCAGCCTTTATTGCTGTGTCTTTGTAAGGCAGGTATTTTAGCATTATGCAGGTATGACTTTGGAAGCCACAGTGTTTTATGTAAAAAATTTTTGTCGAACAAGATGAAGTCATGTTAAGTGAGGACTATCTGGTATGCCTGTTGGATACCTTATATGGGTGGCTAGGGCTAGTCTTCTAACCACAGGGCTTTTGGCTCCAGCTAGACCCATTAAACAAAGATGGCTTCTTAAACTGGAATTTAGCTATGAAAACTTTTAAAATTCACAGCCAATCCAACATATAGCTCTCATGTTGAACTGGTCTAATATCCAATGATGATTCTAAGTATCTAAGAACAGATTTGTAAAGCTTTGTTCAAATATCACCTTTTATTAAACTTTTTATTGACATTTTATGTACATAATATATTTTTAGTATAACCCCCTCCAATTACCTTCTTTTGCCCTTCTTCCCATTCCCCTTCCACTGAACTCCTTCTTTCCAACTACTCCATCTTTTGCTTTTATGCTTTTTTTTTGTCCTTTTTCAACATCCATCTTGAAATTTTGATGAGCCCAATATTAGGCATGTTGGCTACAGGTTACAGTAACCACTGTTGGGTCATTATAACTGCTGGACACACTCTAATTGTGCCTGGTTCAGTGAGTACTATAGCTCTCTTATGTTCTAACCTATAGTTTGGTGGCTTACTATGCTATTGTGATCTGGCTTTTTTGTACTAGAATGGAAGCTTCTTTTTTTTTTTTTTTTGCTTTTGCTAAGGTATATAAAGTACCCACTTGACACTGTTCACTCCCTTGCTGTTGATTAAACTAAGGGTTTTCTTTATGGTATCAGAAACAGATATACAGGATGAACTTTGAATGTCTCCATTCATGAATCATCTAGAATAAGTAACAGAGCAAAACATAAGGTCGCACAGCATACTAAGATGCATAATAATATCTTAGAATCAAGTAAGACATATTTTGAAGTTATGAGTGCTTCTGATACCACATGTTGATATCAGCAAATGGGTGTAACAGTAACAAATGCTAAATCACTCTTTATGGAACTCAACACTCTGCTGTCACTGAATTTTCATCATGGTTCTGTTTTATGTCATGCTGACTTAATTTGACTTGTTAGAATCTGATATTAAACTTCATTTAACTTGGGCTGGAGAGATGGCTTAGAGGTTAAAGACAGTTGCTTGCAAAGCCTGATGGCTTGGATTCAACAACTCAGTACCCATGTAAAGCCAAATGCACAAAGTGTTGCATGTGTCTGGAGTTCATTTGCATTTGAAGAAGGCTTTGTCATACCTACATTCATACATGCTTGCTCTCTTTCTCTCATATAAATTAATATTTTAAGAACTATTTAACTCACTAGGACTTACAGTTAAGATATTTAACCTTACTTTCTTTTAAGAGCTATTAAGAATTATTTCTTAAAATACCAACTTCCTCTAAATATTTATCTACTGGTATAGCTGGATTATGAAAAATCTGAAATATTAGTGATATTAATAGATAATCTTATGGGTTAGTCTTCCTAATGACCCTCATGCTGATGTTTCTGTTTACTGAAGACTACTTCAATTTGACTTACTATTTTTAAACTGTTTCCTCTTTAGATTGTCATCATGGAAGTACAAGGTTTGAAGTCAGTGGCTCCCAATCGGATTGTTTACTGTACAATGGAAGTGGAAGGAGGAGAAAAACTCCAGACAGACCAGGCTGAAGCCTCAAGGCCACAGTAAGCTAGTTAGTTAACCCAAAGGAATGTGTTTCATTTACTTGCACAATTACATGGTATTGCAGTCTGCAGTGGTCATTTGGCGTTGTCTTGGTTGTGTTAGAAACATGGTGTACCTTTCTATGTAATTATGTTACAATTACACTGTGGCAGAATCCCATCTCTGTGTGATACACAGTGATGTCTAGTACTTAGATGTGAAGCTGATCATTGGGCAGCAGAGCCTTGTTGTTCATTTGTAAGGATAGGGTGAGTTGGTACCACATAGTGTTTAGAAGTTATGCAGATCCTGTGTGAATTGATGCAATTCTTTGTTAATTCATCCCCATTGTCATGCTGTGGTTCCATGGTAATACATAGGTAGAAGCTAAAGTTTTACACAGTGGCTGGAGATGTTCCAGTGAGGAAGCTTGAGTTAAGGAATCACCTTGCATGCTAAAGCATATCTTTGGTGGCCATTGGATGTTTAAAACTCTGAGGTTATCTTTTCTCCTTTAGTATGGGAAGCTTCACAATCAGATAGGAAAGTCTGTCTGACCTGAGAGTTTTAAATGAAACTTGCCTGAGATTCATATGTGCAGTGCCTTTAGATTATACTTTTTTTTCTTTTATTGCTTTATCATGATATCAATATATAGCCTGTTTACTATGCAGAAATGATGACTAACACTGGTAAGGCACTAAAGATGAATATTGAGCAACAAATATATTTCTCTGGAGCAGCAGTCTGGCAGAATAACACAGCATTAAGATTTAAAAGAGAGATTTATGCAGAGTATTATCTTTCATTTGAAGCAGAAAGCTAAACTTCTCATCTGAGCTAGCCATGACTGCCCTTCCTGGCTTCTCACTACCTCTAGGACCTCACCTTCTGATCTACTCCTGCCCTGTGACCTTGCAGTTCATTCAATTTCTCAAACATGTCAAGCCATTCTGACTGGCACCTGGCTTTTCTCTCTTACTGTGGTGTTTTGGATTGGTTTATGATAGCTGGATCTTTGGCATTGAATCTCAGGCATCACTTCGTGAAAATTAACTTTTCCTTTAGATAACCCAGTGAATAGCAGATATTTCTTGGCTCATCACTGTTCATTTATTGAACTGACATATGTTTCATCGTTTCTTTTGTACTATATCTGTCCTGAAGAAATTAGACCTACTTAGTCCTATATTTTAGGTACTCACTCAGAATTGATTATCTCAATTAGTTAATTCATTTGTTACTTAGTAAATATCTGAGGGTAATATAATTTGTATATTCACCAAGTTATTCATTCAACATGACCATCAATTTTGGAGCATAACCCTTATTACCTCAGAAAGAAATTCTGGTTGGACTTGGTGTCTAACACTTGGCAATTAGGAGGATCAGGAGTTCAACATGATCTCAGTTCAAGGCCAGACTGAGCAATGTGAGACCATGTCTCAAAACAACAGGATCATAACAACGAAACTTTAGCTATCAACCTCCACTCACCCTAGTTCTAAGCAGGTACAAGTTGTTTTATGCCCATATAGTTATTCTTGTTCTAGATATTTGATGAAAAGAAGATCATATATCATGTGCTGTTTTGCCAGTATTCTTTCATTGTCCATAAATAATATTTATATCTTAATGAAAATATTTAGACTTCATTATTTAAGTAAATAAATAATGTTCTCATCTATGTATATATGTTATATGTATACCATACATGAGCACACCCCACATGTTTTTCAGTTAATCTTTGCTAATACATCTTTTGGCTGATATGTGAAATGCTAGTGAACAGTGAACAACGGTGTCTGTTCAAGTCCACATTTTTAATTATTTGGGTTATATACTTGGGTTTTAGAATCATTGAACAAATGTTAATTCTACAGTTAACCTTTTGAAGAATGACAAAGCTTATCACACAATGTCTGCGCCATTTATATTCTCACTAGCAATGTACATGGGTTTAAGTTTCTCCACATTTTTACTAATACTTAGTTTTCATTTTGTGTGTGTGTGTGTGAGAGAGAGAGAGAGAGAATGAGTATAATAGCCATCCTATTTAGGGCAAAGTGGCATCTCAATGTGTTCTGGCTTTGGATGATGACACTAATGAGTGCATTTTATTTGATTGTCATTTGTATATCTTCTTTGGAAAATATCTATGCAAGTCCTTTGTTCCTTTTTATTGCAATTTTTTCAATCTCAATATGTTCACAAATTAATTTTGCCCTGTGAAATTTCCTTTCATAACTATATCATACTTTGACTACATCTGCCTTCCATGCTACTCTTTCCCTTTCCTCTCTCCTTCCTCCTCCCAGTTCCATTCTTCTTTCCTCAAAACCCATCTGCAATTTTCAAGTCAACTTTTTTTTTTTAGTTTCCATTTGAAAGCAAACATATAATACTTATTTTTCCGTGTCTTGCTAATTTCACTTAATATGATGACCTCTGATTCCATGAATTGCATCCATTTTCCTGCATACTGCATGATTTTATTCCTTATGGCTGAATAACATTAGTGTGTGTGTGTTTTGTGTGTGTTCCAATCTTCTATTTGTTGCCTATATCCCTTTTCAAATTGATATTTTGATTTGTAGTGGTCAGGTGTAAAGAGTTATTTATATATTAGATATAAGACTTTTTAAAAAAATTATATGATTCACAGATGTCTGTCTGCTCCCACTCTGTGGGCTTTTCACTTCATAATTATACTTTTGAGTCAGAGACTTTGATGAAAAAACAAAACAACATCAACAACAACAAAAACCTTCTTTCTGTGACATTGATTTTGATGTATCTAATAACCTAGTGCCAAATACGAAAGCATGGAAGTTTATCCCATGTTTTCTCCTAAGATTTTTATAATTTTAACTTATTTGGGTATTTGACTCATTTAAGTTGATTTTTTTTTTTACATGTTAATGTCCAGTTGGCTTAGTACTATTTGTTGAGGAAACTTTGCCTTTTGCCATTTCATGTTCTTTGCTTTCTGAATGAGAGCCAGTTGACAATTCTGTTGCTGGATGCACATTTGACTCAGTGGATCGATAAGTCTTTTCATACCAGTAATGTACTATCTTGATGGCTGTTGCTTCAGGGTTCAGTTTTAAAAACAGAATTGCAAACCCTCCAGGTTTTTTTTATTTTCTTTCCTCAGGATTCTCATATGAATTTTAACATCAGTTTATCAAATTCTGTGAAGATTGAGGAAAACTCCCCAGCTGTGATTTTAATAGGGATTACATTGTAGGTCCATTTGGAGAACATGGAGATAAGTGTTTTAATCCAGGATAATGGCTATCTATCTATGTATTATGACCTTAATTACTTTCTACAGGCTTACAGTTTTCAAATATAGTTTGTACTTCTTTTGTTGTACATACTTTATAGTGTTTTAATCATTTCAATTTTGCTATGGTAAAAAGAATTATTTATTTAGCTTAATCCTTGGATCATTCACTGTAAGTTTATAGAAATGCAACTAAATTTGTACATTGGTCTGTACACTATGGCATAACTGAGCTGTGTGTGTGTGTGTGTGTGTGTGTGTGTGTGTGTGTGTGTGTGTGTTGTATACATATGCATGTAGAGGCCAGAGGACAACCTTGGCTGTCATTCCTTAAGAACCCTCAACCTGTTTTATTTCCTTTTTGTTTGTTTGTTTGTTTGTTTGAGGCAAGGTCTTTTATTGGCCTTAAGTTTACTTATTAGGCTAGACTGACTGGCCAGTGAGCATAGGGATTTTTGTCTTTCTCCACATCTCTAGTGTGGGGATTATTAACACTCTCTGGCTTGCCTGGCCTTTGCATATGAGTTCTGGGGATCAAATAAGGTTCTCCTGCATGTGAAGAAGACACTTTACTGACCGAATTATCTACTTAGCCTTTTCCTGTACTAACTATAACTATTATGGGCTGGAAAGATGATTTACCAGTCAAAGACACTTCTTTGCAAAAGCCTGACAGCCCAGGTTCAAGTTCAAATCTCCAGTACACACATAAAGCCAGTTGCACAAAGTGGCAATGCATCTGGAGTGTTTTGTTTTGTTTTGTTGTTTGAGGTAGGGTCTCACTCTAGCTCAGGTTGACCTAGAATTCACTTGTAGTCTCAGGGTGGCCTCAATCTCATCCTACATCTGCCTTCCAAGTGCTGGGATTAATGGCATGCACTACCATGCCCGGCTTTTTTGCATCTGGAGTTTTTCTTGCAGTAGCAAGAGGCCCTAGCGTGCCTATACACTCTTCTCTCATCTCCTTTTCTCTCCTCTCCTCTCCCTAGCCAGTAAATAATAAATTAATTAAACATAATCATTATTAGTGCATGCACTAGGCTTTTTGATCTGCAAGAGAAAGCTGTCTGAATGTAGAGATAGTTTACTTTTTTCTTTACAAGCTGGTTTTAAAATATACTTTTTTATTAATTAATTTTTTATGTTGTTTATCATTATTATTAACCAGATGTTTTGTATGGATACATCATGTGTTGGTACTCTCTTTTCCCTTACCTCTGCCCCCATTCCATTGGGGACAGTCCTCAATAGGGTTGCAGGTATTTCCCATGGGATTGTCCTTTATGTGTTGTGGCCGCAGAAGTCAGTTATTGTTTGGGGTAGGGAATGGTTCTGGACATGATGTCTCAACCAATATTTCCGACCCTTCTTCTGCAAAATTTCCTGAGCCATGGTGGGTGAGTTTTAAGTTGACTTTCGTGATGAGTTCTTAGGAACCTCTGAATCTCTACTTTGGTAGGTGTTGTGTACCCCAGGGTCTGTCTCCTACACCCTGGCACTGATTATCAGAAACAGAAGCAGCTCTTGCTCATCTCCCCATTCCTCTGTGGATTCAGCTGTGGCTTGGCTGAAGTGTGAGGAGTAGTTTATTTCCTACTGAGATAAACTATGGAGAGTGAAGTCAGCATAGCTTAAATGGGATTAGCATTATTCATTTAGGGAAAATTTGATATGTAACCCCTCTTTTAGCCAAAGACTAGTGAAAGCTTGACATTATTGAACATAATCTTTGTCTCCATAGGATTCTGATCTAGTTCCCAATTCCAGATATGGATTGCTTTACACTTAGCATATCTCTCAGCCAATCAGAATGCTACTATTTACCCACTGAGGCTGTGTGCTACTATTGCACTGGTGTTTGCATTACGTCATTTTGTTTGCTTCTGAGTACAAACTGGTTGCCTTTCATTTCATTTTCTTGCCTAACCATACTCCACTGAAATGCAAAGTACAAAGGAGGGAAATATTCTTACATTGTTTTTAGTTAAAAGTACAAGTTAAATAATGAATTTCAAAATGAACATAATGCCAGCTACATTTATTTCATAGAAGTCTATGTCAGTTTGAGGGATTTCCATATATTCCAGATTTGTTTAATATTTGTAATCATGAAAGAGGATTGGGTTTGGTTAAATACTTCTATTTCAATTAAAATGATCATATAATTATTTTTGCCTATCAAATTTTATTTATATTATATGATTTTGCTTGTTAAACCAACATTATATCCTTTAACAATTTCCACTTGGTCACAAAATATAATTATTTTTAGTTTTTACTAGACTTGGTTTTCTAGGAATTGCTGGGAACTTTTGTTTCCATAGTCTTAAAAGGCATCTTCGGTGATATCATTTTGTGGTGTCTATTATCTGACTTCTGTTATCATAGGTCTAGAGTTCTTTGTAAGATAAGTTTGTATAGGGTCATTCATCTTCTATGTCTGGAAGAATCTGAAGACTTTGTATGAATCTTTAAATGTTGTTTAGCACTCACCAGTGAATGTCCCTAAGCCTGTTTTTTTTTTTTTGTTGTTGTTGTTGTTTAGTTTTTGTTTTTGTTTTTTTGTTGAACAACTGTATTACTAATTGGCTACCTTTCCTGTTACCCCACTTTTGGTAGTTTTGTTTCTTTCTAGGACTTTGTTAATTCTTCTAGATTATGTAATTAATAGCTTATAGGTGTTCATAGTTATAATACTTTTGTTTCTGTAAGGTCTTAAAGTTTTTCATTTTTTCTTTTGATCTGTCTAATGTTTAGATCACTTTTATGATCCTTTATGTAATTGGAAACACTGGCTTTCATAATTTTTCCTAATTTCTTTTTCTTTAATTATCATCTTACCTGTCTTATTTCCTTCTCTTCTTTTAGGTTTAGTGAGCTTCATTGTTTGTTTGTTTTCACAATGTCTTTAGGTAGGAAGCTTGACTTTTGATTTGTTTTCTTTCTTAATACCTGAAATTGAAATAATCAGTGTCCTTTCTGTCCTGCTTTCCTTTCACCCATACATATTGCTAAAGTATACCTTCCTTTCACTGGTAAAGTATTGCCCTCATGTAGTACTTAAAGTCAGTGGAAAAGACTTCTTACCTATAGGAAATGCAAGCACAGGTTTCACTATGATCACAGTGGCCTAGAGACCCGAGGTCTTTTCAGTCCAGAAGTAGTGGAAGCCCACGAGGATACCACCACTCTCATTCTCAAATTCTTAACATTTACAGCACATCCATTAGTCTGTTTAACTCACTGTACTATTCTGAAACATTGAGGACTTTATATTATGTTTTATAATTTTATGATATGTCTTGTTTTATAGAAACTTTTTAAACAAATTCATTTGGATATAATATGTAAGTCTTGAAATGCACTCCTTGAAGATAAATAATGGTTAATAAATTTTTCACTTATGCAACTATCATTATGTCCAATTTTAAAACACATTTTGAGAAGATTTGCCACACTCATTTGCAGGCAACTCCTGCCCCATTCACACTTCCAGAAAATGACTTTTCATATTTAAGCATTACAATATTATTTTTCCAGGATATTCCTTAAGAATACAATGATGAATTATTTAACCTTTATACCTGACTGTTATTTACTTTAGTAATTTCTTCAAAATCTTGCATTAAGTTGATATTTAGATATACAATCAATTAAATGAATTATCTCTTATCTGGATAGCTGTTTCTTTAATGATATATTTTTACAACTAATAACATTTTTATATATTGATTTATACATTTCATAAAATTTCTAAAATATTCATAATATAAATATTGTTCATAAAAAGGGGATTCCGATAACAGGGAACATGTAAATGAACAATTTACTGACTTGAAATACTAAATAACAGGGAGAAAATATTACAGTAAAGCTATAGTATATTTTTGGATTACTCTTTCCACAAGAAAATTTGACTAACTGCTTTGTGTTTTTCCATGAACATTGAATTTACATTTAAAATGAATTAAAGGATTTGAATTGGTAGCCATTCCCCCAGTGAGGATAACCTTAAGCACATTTCTCACAAGTGCTGGCCAACTACAGCTTTTCCACAGTGTGGTTACTGTCATCGGTAGTTCATCTTACACCACAGGAAAGAGACTCATCTCCTCCATCATTATCGTGAATTATGCCTCAGACACGTTTTCTAAATTTTATTGCTGCAGCAGTTTGTGCTTTGCTGGAGACCAATTCATCCTTCTGTCTGATACTAATTAAAATGCCTTATTTAGTCCATATTTCCAATAAACTTAAGCAAGATTTCTAGCCATTGCCTACTTCATCCCAATTGTTCAGAATTCCTGCCAGCAATTAGATGACAGCAACATGTGAGGTTGGTGTATGACTTAGGACTTAGAACCTAGGGTCCTTTTAAACTGATGTTGATAGACAAGTGTGATTTATAGAGTGCTGGTGGGACAATCTAATTTGGTAAGTTTTGTTATTAATTTTAAGGTTTTAATGTACAGAAGGGAGTGGGGAGAGACTATTTTTTACAGTTATGGACTAAAATCTCTTAAGGATTTTTAAATCATTGCTTTAAAGTCTGTCAGTGAGCCATGAAATTTTATTTCCTATGAAGAAGGTTTAAGACTGTTGTTGGTGCAGTTTTATAATATTTTACCGTTTCTACACATCATTCCCTTAATGAAACAACCTAAATAGAAATGGAAGGAAAAGTAAAAGGAATGATAAGCCAGGGGTGAATGGATTTGCTGTGATCATGTAGTGATCACATATTTTCTGATAACTGTGGACTTTTAAGGCCCATTCTTTTCTAGTAGTGGGAATCCTGTGAATGCATAAACATACTCCAGAGCTAATAACACCTTACAGCTATCCTGTACAGAAATTAGTATTAAGGAAATTAAGGCAAATAAATTGTTAAATATGAATAGGGAAGAATATATAGAATGGGATCTAACCTCTTAAAAGTTTTTAAGTGTATAATTCAGTACGATGGTACTACAAAAATGTGTACTGATAGAACAGTGAACTGAAGCTGGGTGTGGTGGTGCATGCCTTTAATCCCAGCCCTTGGGAGGCAGAGGTAGGAGGATCACTGTGAGTTCAAGGCCACCCTGAGACTACATAGTGAATTCTAGGTCAGCCTGGGCTAGAGTGAGACCCTACCTCAAAAAAATAAAAAAAAAAAAAAAAAGAACTGAATATTGATTGCATCCATTTGGTATGAAAACAACACAACTATACAGAAATGTTGATGCTTTCCTGAGATTCTAGTACTAAAGAAGATGAGGCAGGAGGATGTTGAGTTTGAGACAATCCTGGACTACATCTTGAAACCAAATCTCAAAAACTAAAACAAAAACCACCCATCAATGATAGTGGTGCATTTACTCTACACCCTCTCTCCTTTTGATCTCATAGAGAGTTTCATTACTTCAGTGGATCTCTGTTCCCTTCTCCTTATCGAATATGACAAAAAGGCAAGTCACACCTTTAGATAAATATATTTGTGGACATGAGGAAAGAATACTCTTGTACTTTATAAAAATTATGAGATAGTCTCAAGTACCTAAGCAACTTTAGATTTTTAGCCAAAATTGTTGTAATCTGTTAAACTATTGAAAAAAATACTACAGCTATAAGTGTAAAGCTCATCAGAATGACAACATGTTGGAGCAAGTATTTGAGAGAGATTAAATATGTATCGCACATAAAGTAAAAGATGCTGTTTCTAAGCCGGGCGTGGTGGCGCACGCCTTTAATCCCAGCATGCGGGAGGCAGAGGTAGAAGGATCGCCTTGAGTTCGAGGCTACCCTGAGCCTACATAGTTAATTCCAGGTCATCCTGGACCAGAGTGAAACCCTACCTCAAAAAACAAACAAAAAAATAGATGCTGTTTCTTTTTTATTATTTTATTTATTTATTTGAAAGAGAGAGATACAGAAATAGCCAGGTAGAGAGAGAGAGAAAGAGGGAAAATGGGTGTGCCAGGGCCTCCAGCCACTGCAAACGAACTCCAGATGCATGCACCCCCTTGTGCATCTGGCTTACGTGGGTCCTGGAGAATCGAGCCTTGAACTGGGGTCCTTAGGCTTCATAGGCAAGCATTTAACTGCTAAGCCATCTCTCCAGCCCATAGATGCTGTTTCTTAAATTATGTTCATTTTCATTTTAGTTTAGTAATGTCTGAATTTTGAATTGTAATTAGTTAGTCAGCTAACTTTATATAATAAAGATCAAATAATACTATGTTTTTATATGATTTATCCAGAAAATGTGCCTTTAAAAAAATCTAAAGAAAGCACTCAAACTGCAAACAAGTTTTGTCTCTTCTCATTCCCATCTGTAAAATCACAACAGATTGCATTTTCTTTTCACATTCACTACACAATATTTTTCTAAGACATCTACTGATTAAGCAGAACAAAATGGCAAGCATTGTCTTCATAGAGAAATTAAATTTATTGAGAACACATTTAAAAGTAAAGGAAGCTTATCATAATTGGAGACATGAATAAAATGGAAAGTTACAATGGACTAAGGCCAGATGCTAACTAAAGAGCACTCTTAAACTCCAGTAATAAATAGCAGAGAGAAAGTTTGGGAGACATGAATGTACCTGTGATTACTGACATTTCTGTGATGGTTTTGAAACTTGCAAGTAACTTTCTCTTGTATTTTTAATTTTTAGAATAGTTTTTTGCTGCTGTTTCACTTGAATTTTATAACCAGTTATTAAGTTATTAAATGTGTCAAAGCATAAGTAGCAAATAATTTTTATCCTCCAGCACCCTCAAAATTAGGCTTTTCCTACCTAAAACATCCTAACAGATATCATTGGTACTTTACCTTTTCTGGTTACTTTTAGGGCTCAAATAATATGTGTAGGTATTAAAATTTTCCTATAGCTAGATGCAAAAAACTTTCACATTCTGAATTTTCCCTTCTACTCCTTTCTCCTTTCAGAATCTTCCACAGGGTATTACTATCTGGTTTTTCTTTTCTTTTCTTTTCTTTTCTTTTCTTTTCTTTTCTTTTTTCTTTTCTTTTTTTTTCTTTTTTTTTTTTTAATGCAACAGGATCTCATTTTCCACACTCAAACTCTCTATGTAACTCTCTATGTGAGTGAGGATGACTTTGAACTTCTGATCCTCCTGCTAAACTCCTGAGTGCTAGTATTGCAGGCCTATATCACCTCACCTAGTTTGTGAGGTTCTAGGGATCAAACTCCAGCTTCCTGCATGCTAGGCAAGCGTCCTGTGCTGTAAGTACAGCCCTGCTCTCTTTCTTTTGCTTGTTCATCCTCTTGTTCTATACAGATCCAATAGTGTTTGGAGTCAGAGAAGAGGAAAGGGGCCAAATGCCTTTCTGCATGAATGTGCTTTGGATGCTCCTTGTACTTGTCTCCTGTTAGCAGATACCTTCTTGTGCTGCTGCATGTGTCCACATCTAACTTCTCTTTGGGAAAGTCCCTTAAAGAATTCTCATCCTGTACCATATCCTGGGACTTCTGATGTTTTACAGTCACTCACAGATGATGTAGGCCATGGTTGCCCTCATTGTTCTCCCACTGAGCTACTGGTTTATTAATATAACCCATGTCTACTCTTTCACCTTGAATTTCTTTTCTTTAGTAGATGGTCCAAATGAGTTAGAAACTCCTTGAAGTAAAGGTCTGTATCTTATAGTTTCTCATTCCCTGTAGCACAAACCACAGTAGTAAGGCTCAGCAAGTACTTTATAATCTAATAATAGTGTTTTATCTACTATTGAGGGCATAAAAGTATATATAGATCCCAATTGTTCTTTGTTTTTGTTTTGTTTTGTTTTTTTTTTTTTTAATCCTGCCTCATGCTCCTATTTGACTAGAACTTTCCACAGGAATCTAGGTCTTTTTCTTGCATGTACTCAGTCACCATGATGTTCTTTGATTGCATCTGGACACTTGCCATCACAGCTCAGGTAGTATTTATGGAAGGGCATGTGAGACCTTCTGGATAAGCAAGCACTTTCCCAATGGATAAGTTAATTCTAAAACTGTGTTACCAGTGCTTTTTCCTGAAGCCCTTTATGTAAGAAATGCATTGTTATGCATCTTTTGTTCTCAATTTTTGCCCTTCTTCTGCTTCACAGAGGAGTGGAAAACTTCTCACCTAACTTCCCACTGTTAAATCTCTTCTGCAGCAGGAAAATCCTTTGAGGGTGCATTCCAAAGGCAAATATTTTAAGTAAGTGATTAACTGATGAGTCAGTAAATTCTCTGGCACATTCGATATCTTCTGTTACTTTGTTTTCACAAAAGTTGGCTTTGTTCAAGTCTCCACCTGATAAGTAATTGAAAATTAATTTTTGGCCTTTTAATGACAGTGTGGCTTGTGAACACTTCATTAGAAAGTAAATAAATTAATGGGCATTGCTGTCTTGACATTTCCATATGCTTATTTTCTTTAGATCTTAGAACAGGAAAACTGAAGTTCACATTCAAACCCATGAGGAACTCTGCCTCTGCCTAAAATTAAACACTTGGCTTTTATGAACACATGAACTAATTGGATAACAGTGTTCTTACTATTTCATTTATATATATATATATACATATATATACATACACACACACACACACATATATAGGTATGTATATATGTATACATATGTATGTATATATGTATACATATTTAGTAAATGAATTTATTTTTCATTATTGTTTTTTCTTTTGGAGAGAGACAGAGTGAGACAGAGAGAGAGAGGAAGACAGATAGAGATGAGCACGCCAGCAGCCTCTTAGCTGCTGCAAAAAAAATCCAGATGCTTGCACCCCCTTGTGGTCAAGTGTGGCATTGCGCCCTTGCATCTGACTAAACATGGGACCTGGAGATTGGAACCACTGGAGATTGGAACCGCCATTCTTAGGCTTAGGAGGCAGGCACCTTAACCACTAAGCCATCTCTCCAGCCCCATTATTGCTATTTTTATGACACATTTACTTTGATCACTCGAATACAAGTAATTGTAGCAGAAAATAAATTTTAAAAATATGTTCTAGAACCTTGTATAGAAAAAGTGATAATTATTTTTAAAAATATTTTATTCATTTATTTTATTTATTTGAGAGAGAATGAGGAGGGAGGGAGAGTGGCAGATATATAAGAGGGAATGGGTGCACCAGGACCTTCGGCTGTTGCAAATGAACTCCAGACACATGTCCTACCTTGTCCATCTGGCTTACATGGGTCCTGGGGAATCAAACGGGGTCCTTAGGCTTCACAGGAAAGTGCCTTAACTATTAAGCCATCCCTCCAGCCTGAAAGTAATCATTTTATTTATATGAATTTGATATGGACAATTATGATAGGATCATTAATCATGCTTGGTCATTGAAATACATGATTGTAGCTCAAATTCCAAGTTTCTTGGAAATAAATGAAATTAAAGTTCAAGTTCAAAGAATAAGAATAATATTTCTGGCCCTGGAAAAGTTAAATTGCCAACCTCCATAATCTATGTAATGGTGAGGTGATTCCTTAAATTAAATCTAATTCTTAAAATAATAAGGGAGTATGCCTGTAATCCCAGTTCTCAGGAGGCTGAAGTAAGAGGATTGCAAGTTCAGTCTGAGATACATAGCAAGATCCTGTTTCATAAAAAAGATAATCATTACATAAATGTGATTATATATACATATGTGTGTGTATTTCATGTGAACGTGATATGTAAAGATTTCTAGATCTATTTATCTTATGTACATATATATGCTAATGTTAAATACACATTGGATCACTGAAAAAAAGAATAATATTTCCATTAAATTATTGTACAGATATTTTAATGGATAGTGCTGGAGTCATATTGCTTAATTAATTATATACCACTGATTCTCCTTAAGAGTAACATTGTTTTATGTTAGATGTCAGCGTTTGAAATACAATAGAAATTACATTCTTTATATTTTACTGGATTTATGTTAAATTATGAATGTGTGAAGAGAATATCTAGTTTTCCAGAAGATTTGAAGATTGCTTTTTTTTTTTTTTGGAGAGAGACAGAGAGAGAGGGAGAGGAAGACAGATAGAGATGGGTGCGCCAGCAGCCTCTCAGCTGCTGCTAACGAAATCCAGATGCGTGCGCCCCCTTGTGGTCAAGTGCAGCATTGCACCCTTATGTCACTTTTGCATCTGGCTAAACATGGGACCTGGAGAATGGAACCAGCTTTCTTAGGCTTAGGAGGCAGGCGCCTTAACCGCTAAGCCATCTCTCCAGCCCAAGGTTGCTTTTTTAAGACCCTGCCACATACTGCTGTAAAACCTTTGTCCTGAGCTCAGGACACTTTTCTGTCATCTTGCTTGACTCTTAACATCAGGTGTACCTGTACTTTCCACCACTACCTTTGCATCTAGAACGTAGTCCAGCAGTCCAGGGGAGATGCCTGAGCCCCCTCCAGTGCTGGTGGTAGAAACCTTTACCTAGTCCAGAACAGTTATTTTGGGACAGTGAAGCATAGACACAAATCCAAATAAACTCTTCAGTGCTGCTGGTAGGCAAGTAGCAGATGCAAGAATTTGTCGGGAATCTTGGAAGAATCAATGATTGAAAGCAGTGATGATGCCATAGGTAGAAAGTTATTTAATAAATCTAATTGGATAGTATTTAATTTATTAAATCAGTTCAGAATTTTTTAAATTATTTGTTTTATTTATTTGAGAGGGGGTAATGTACAGATAGAGATAGAATGGACACACCAGGGCCTTCAGCCACTGCAAATGAATTCCAGATGCATTTGCCACCTTGTGCATCTGGCTTGCATGGGTCCTGGGGAATCAAACCTAGGTTGTTTGGCTTTACAAGCACATATCTTAACTGCTAATCCATCCCTCCAGCCCTCAGTTGAAAATTCTTAATATTTAAAAATAAAAATACATAGGGTTGAGTTAAAGAAGTAAAATGTGTATTTTTAGTTGTCAGTGATTGTTAATAATCAAGGTATACAAGTCCACCTTGTTGTGTAATAAACGTTACTGGCTAGTTGCATTCATTCCCATTCATACCATATATTAGATCTACAGAACTCATTTTTCATATAGCTGAATATTTTGTATCTGTTGATGAACATCCCCTGGTCCCCTAGTCCCACACTATGGCAACTGCTGTTCACTTTTTTCTTCAAATATTTCAGTTCGCCATACACATGAGACCATATGGTGATAGAATTGTTCAAGGTTTTGTAGTTTTGTGATTTAGAAACATTCATTTAAGGATGATCGTGGAGGCCACTTGTCAGATTAGAATGGCATTAAGGGAAAATGAGACCTACCAAGTCTAAATTCTAACATTGACACCAATTAGCTTATTATCATGGCCACCTACTTAAATCTCATCTGGATTATTTCCCAGTCATAAAATGAAGAAATTGGGGCCTATTTCAAGGACTGTTTTGTGAATTAATAGAGGTGATATGTGTAGGAATACTCAGCTCCATTCTTTTGCTTTCATCTCCATATTCACTTATTTTTTTTCTTTTAACCTTTGCATGTTGTGCTTCCCTGTGTTGGTTTTCTCAACTCAAATGAACTATTTTCTTTTATTTAGAAATATTTCTTCATTGTTTTATTTTTGACACTTTCATACATATTTATAATGCATTTTGTATTCCCCTCCGTTTACCATCTCTTACCTACCTTCCTACTAAAACATTTATTCCCAATTAATCGCCATCTTACTTTCTTGCTTTCACCCCGCATTAAATCAGCTTGTATGTATGAGTAGGGTTGGAGGCTATTTACTGTAGTATGGGAAACTTATCAGTTACTACACTATTACGTAATTGACTCCCCTGCATTTAGCAACTGATTAGCTGCTTTTAGCTTCTCTGGGAGGTTTGGGGTCTCATGAGCCCCTCCCCCATTGATAATGAAACACTGGCTGGTGCAGTCTTGTGCAGGAAATAATAGCTGCTGTAAGTTGAGTGTCACGGCCATGTTGTGTCCAGAAGACAGTATTCTGTAGTCCTCTTCTCTGTATTTCTGCTCTTAACATTCTTTTTTGCCCATTTCACAAGGATCCCTGAGACTTAGACGGGGTGGTTTAGGTATCCTCTTTAAGACTGAGAACATTCAAGTGCTCAGTTTCCTATTTTCTTTAAACCTTATTTCTTGGCTTCCTATTTTTTAAATCCAGGGAATTTGGAAAAGGAGATGAAATTGTAATGAAGGATTGAGTGCCCCTGACAACATCATGAAGTAAAATATGCTTTTGTTTCTTGAGTCCTGCCTGAGATTTTTGGCTTGGATGTTTGATTTGTCATATGATATTTATTTACTAGGCATTTTTAAAAGAGTTGAGAATTGGTTTCCATCTAAGAGGGGTGGATTTCTGCATGAGTAATGCCCCTGTGTCAGCGACAATGAGAAAACATTTTTTGGTTGTCATATAATCACTGTCAACACTGGTTTTGTTTCTCAGTTGATGACATAGAAGATTTATATCTGTATGGTGAAATTCAACTGTCAAAAGATCTCTAGTGCTCCTTAGCAGAGCACCCTGCAATTGTTTTGGGCAGAAATTTTGTAACAGTGTCTTCCATGTTGGCATCATTTAATACATTTTGGGAAGGGCACTCAGCTGTTACCCTGCTGAACCTATGGAAATGGAGCGGGAATCTCCCACTGGCGACATGGATCAGAAGAAAGGATGATTCAGAATTGAATACAACCTTATCTTATTGGGCATCTTTGAGAGAGATGGAAATTTGAAGAGTGTGTAAAAATATCCTAGTGTCATTTAAAAAAACTTCTCTTCCCACTCCCCTCCTAGAATTTTATATTAGTCCTTTTTCTTCTGTTGTAGTGAAGTAGCTGAGGCTAGCTAATATATATATATATAAAGAGAAAGTTATTTGGTTTAGCTTAGTTTAGCATGCAAACATCATGGACCCAGTTTCAGTAAGCCCCTTATCCTATGAATACATCATTTTGTGGTAGAAGGTATAATGACAGGGACACTTATGAGATAGAGAGGTCACATGGTGAGGCAGGAAACTGGGAGAGGACTGAGGAAGAATCAAACTAATTTTCATGCATTATATAATTTTTGTGTTTGTTTCTCTGCTGCAATCCGTATATATGCAGAAACATGGCAAATCACATGACACCATCACTGTGCTAAGATGCTCAATTAATATATCTATGACAGTAATATTTCTCCCTATAATTTATTTATAAGATTTTTACCATCATTTTTAATTTTAATGGCAAACTGATCATTTTAGATTAACAATGTTAATTTAAATTTAAAATTTAACCATTTTTGTGCCTTCCTGCTTAAAAGAGTTTCTTACATTTCATCTTCTAAGAATTGTCACATTATCAGATAACATTTCCAAGTTGAAAAATTCATAGTTTCTCTTTCCTTGTGAAATTTGAGTGCACACACACTTATAGGAACTCTATTCCCCAGAACATGAGCTTTGTTTTAAAGAAAGACTAAAGTTTTACAAGCTCCTTGGGATTGTTTTGGTACTTAAATATTGTGATGGTTAGTCTGGGTTGTCACCTTGCCATGATCTAGAATTGCCTTGGAAATAAACCTCTGAGCATGTTTCTAAATTGGGTTAATGAATTTGGGAGGACACACCTTAACTGTTGGCAGGACCAAAGTCTGGGATCTCAGACCAAATGAAAAGTAGAAAACAAACTGAGTACCAGCATTCATCTCTCTGCTTCATGATATTGGATGCAAAGTGGCTCCATCACCTCCCATTCCTGCTGTCATATCCGCCACCAAAATAACGGATCATATCCCATCAAACCAAAAGCCAAAATAAATCCTTCCTTGTTCAAATAGCTTTGGTCAGGTATCTTGCCATAACAATGACAGAAGTTACTAATGCACACATCCTACTATGTGTGGGTTTTAGAGACAGTAAGCACCAAAAATATTGCTGCAATGCTATTAGTATGGCATTATTTAATGATTTGAGAGCACAAGATTATTTTTCATTTATCTTATCCTAAAAACTAACTTCATTGATTTAATCCACCAAAGAAACTATTAAATGTGGCAAAGGAAATAAAACACAAAAAAGTCAATTCTTAGAGAAGTATCAATTTTGCATTCCTGGCTCAGATTCCTAATTACATAAAATGCAAGATGGATTTGGCTGGCAAAGATGTGAAATTCTTTGGCTTATAAAATAGCAGAATTTTACCTGGAGCAAGTCTGTGCCATTCTTACAGTGTTCTAATGTTTAGTTTTCTTCATTTTGCCACAGTATATCTCTCCTGACAGATGGCAACATTTGGATTATATTGAATTTGGCAAATTCTCATATGAATCTTCAGGTTTTTTAAATACTTGCATCTTATAAACAATAAATTTCATATTGTTCTACCAAAATAATAGCAATAAAGTTTACCATAGTTTTTATTTTTATGCCCTATGCCCTATATTGCTTCAATTTCAAATAGGGTATATGTCTAGTGGAAAAACAGTAAAACAAACTTTATTTTCTATGATAATAACTTTAAGGATGTAAACATTTAAAACTTGTGCTCCGAAGGTAATCATTAGCCAATGGTGAACATCCATGTCAACATGAAGCAACTTCCCATGTAGGTTCCCTGTGAGAACTCAAAGTGACTGTACCTAGCTTAGTGTTTTGAGTCACCTCATTCTCAGTTTCTCATGGCTTTAGATGAATTCCACTGAACAAACTTTTGGACATAGTCTGATTCATTGGATGTTTAGTAAATGAGAACAGATTTTTTTTTCACCAAATTCAGCTCTGAACAAACTTGTGCTATTACTCCACTTTCTGTGAACTCCTTACTAAGCATATACCCTACTATAGTGAGGCTAGAATTAATTTGTAATCAAGTTTGGAGTAAGGGTCCTGATTTCTGCTACTGCAACATCATAAAAAATGCAGAAACCACTATTTCTGGAAGGCCTAGAACAAGATTATGGACTTTGTGTGATTAGTCATTTTTATGATGAGATTTTCTAACATATGGACTTGTTTCTACCATCAGCAGACATATTGGTTATTACATTAAAGTTTCAACTTCAGTGTTTTCTTGGGCATATCTGTGAATGATTTTTGGCTCAGTTTTTTTCAGAGAAGGTCCCCAACCTAGCCAGTGACCTTTGCAGTGTTCCTGCAGATGGTGAGATCTTTAGAAAGAAAAAGCTTGTTTATGCCATGCTGAGCCAAGCTTGACTCTGTAGCTTTGAATCCATGGGGCTGCTCTTTCTTTTCACAAAGAGGATAATTCCTTTTCTTAGCTACTACATGTGTTGTTTTGATTGGTGTTTTGTTTTGTTTTCCCATAATGTACATTATGGTGACCTGTACAAAAAAAAAAAAAGTGTCCATGTACTTTATAGTGATCTTTTCTTAAAGCCAATCTATAATGTAATAAGCATATTTAAGTAGCATATACTTATACCTTGATCCAGCAGCTCACTGTTTTATAGCTTTACTTATATAAATTAAGACATATGATAAAGAAAGATAATTAATCTCACCTAGAAATATTTGTCCATGTGGAATATATGAGCAATAATTTCACAGGAAAATGTAATTTTTTATTAGATATATTCAGATTAAACTTACTTTATGCTAATTTAATATGTTAGTATGTCCATTTTGAAAGCCATTTTTACAGAGACTTAATACATATGAAAGAATGCAAAGAACTAGCTTTCAGGTTCAGAAAGAAAGCTGTAACTAAATAAATCTATAATCAACAGTCTCTGCTTTATTGCTTATCTGACTAATACTACTAGAAAGCATATCTTTCTCTCTGGATGTCTCCAGACTCATTAAACACATGCAATGTAGAAACACAGTTTTAAACTGTGAAAATACACACCTCCTTTTCTGTTTGCTATATTTGTATGTGGTATTTCTTCCTGTGCAGGTGTTCTAACCAGAAACTTAGGCAATTATAATCTCTTCCTCTTTTAAATCCTTCATTCCAATGTCTGTTGATTCCAAATATGTCTTCCTGTGTTATTATTACCAGCACTTTGGCTTGTGCCTTACTAAGGTTCATGAACCTTTTGGGGACTTCCTCTCATTCTTTCTCCCATTACAGTTTCCAAAATACAGACCTGATCATATCATTTCACTTAAAAGGCTTATCTTGACCTGATTTCCACTTCCTTCTATTCCTTTTACATCTTTCCAGCTTAGATTATTACCTTGTAGCATTCCAGCAGTAATATTGTTGCATGTTGATGGGAATAGTTCTCATCAGTCACAGTGTCCCTCATATGGCCAACTGTTGAGCGTCCCTGGACCACCGCACAAGGTTACTGTCCTAGAGAGTACCACGTTCCTCTTATACTTAGCCTGCCTGTCATCATTCTGAATCTACCCTTTATGTTTTTTTTTTGTTTGTTTTTTTAAGGCTCATTTCAGGATGCTCTTCACTGTGAAACTTTTCTTAAGTTCGAGTTTCCTTAATACATTGTGTATTCCCAGCTGCTAGAATAGTTTTTTGGAGTTATTTGTTTTGTTTTATTTTGTTTTTGGCTGTTCCTAAAAATATTTGAGCAAGACAAAAGACAGAGACAGATTTCATCCAGGTTTATATCCCTAGTACTGGAGCCATAGAGTCATAGATGACTTACTTGACCTAGTAACTGACAATAGTAGCTTGAATTTATTAATGAAGTATCTCTAAGAGTAATTCATCTATATGGAGAATACTGCTTAATCAAAATTAGATATGCAAGTTAAGCTAGGTGTGATCTCTGACTACCTGTCATGATTCATGCATGATAAAATGAAACACAAATCTGAATACATTTAATAGCAGGCAGTAGCTACTTGTCACACTAATTTCCACTCCACAGTTAAACACAATGTACTAAGTAACATTGTACAAATCACTTTCTGTGGCCCAAATTTTCTTTCACAAATTCTAAACTATACAGTGTTAATATCATGTCTTATACAAGTATTTGTTAAGCACAAAGATAATGCAGACATAAACATTACTCGTTAGAAAGTTACAGGAGTGCAAGTGAGACAGGCATTGAAGGCAATAATTTAGACATATAAGTGGTATGCAGGCAGAATGAAGTCACAGAATAACATGCTTCAATCTCCATGATGTGGTGGATCTGTTCTTGCTGTCACTGCTTTAGGATTCTCAACTTACTAACATTCACGTGCTGTCCTATGATGTCTATGAAGCCCCTAGTCTCACTACTATTCTGGCCCTCTAATAATTCCTTAAAAAAAGATATATAATCTTAGATACATTTTTGCAGCAACCAAAGTGATATATGTTATGAAAATCTCCTCTATAAATGGCATAGATGTTGTTAGGAAGAAATACACAATTAATGGAAGTTGTACTCTTAATGTTCATAAGACTAATATAAAACTACAATTTTAAAAGAATAATAAATATTTTCATTTAAAAAAATCTTTGTAGCAAAGGCGGATTTTCTTATTTAGCCAAATATACAACTGTGTTTGTCTATACTTGAAAATTCTCTGCCCACGTTGCTTACATGTAAGTTTGCATATTTAAATACTTAACAAGGCAAGAGCAGAAAATACAATTTTGTAGGTAACCTAAGAAAAATAATGTTATAGTTCCAGAATAGTTCAGTATCTAACCAGACTAGTAAATTTCATGTTTTGTAATGAACATTTTTTTTGTAGTCTAAGGACTCAGATGGCACATCATTATGATAATGTTTCACTTAAATAATTACCCTTTTCCAAAAAAGAAAAAAGAATATTTAAAAAATGCTATCTGCCTTCGCCACAGGTTCTGGGGGCTTCTTTTGAAAAACAATATATGCAAAATATATTCTTCTTGATTAAATAAGAAGGAAAATTCAGCTTTTTTTAATTCATTCCAATTCGGAAACATATCAAACATATTTGATCAGTAACCTGAATATTTGTGAAATATTAAAAGGTTAATTCCCAGCACTCGAGGCAGAGGTAGGAGGATCGCCGTGAGTTCGAGGCCACCCTGAGACTACATAGTTAATTCCAGGTCAGCCTGGGCCAGAGTGAGACCCTACCTCGAAAAACCAAAAAAAAAAAAAAAAAAAAAAAAAAAAAAAAAAGTAAACTGTTTCCTAATGCATAAGTAGCATTTAGACTGCCTTGGTGGAACAGGCATATTCATATCAGCTATTGGGAGGTAGTGGCAGAAGTGTCAGGAGTTTAAGGTCATCATCCTTGGCTAAATACTGAGTTTGAATCCAGCCTGGGATACATGAGACCCTATCTCAAGAACAAACAAAACAAAAAGGATTGTTGGTTTTTACAATAGGCACTAATGGGTTTTGAATGTTTTACTTCAGTAAAGCATATGTTGGTGACTAAAAAAACAATAACTACCAGGGATTGATTTATGTCATGGAGGAAACTGTAGTGGTGCAAGATTTGGGGTTCTAGAGGTGTCCCCCAAATTTATGAACCCCCATGTTTGTGTTCTCTTCTATCTTTAGCAAAGAATTGATAAAGACAAACTCAAAAAGTATAAATTATAAATTATTAAGTTTATTTAGGGGAAAATCACTAATTATGGGTTTTATTTAAGGGAAATTGGGATCTAGGATGGCTAAAGCAGAGTCGTAAACACATGGGAAGTAGGAAGCATGCTTTCATGTGGAAACACTGCGCATTTCATCATTTAAGAAAAATTGAGGTTTTTGTGGATAGACTGGAGTAGAGCCACAATCACATGCAGGATAGAATTTAGAAGCTTGTGTAGGGAGATTGAGAAGGAATACCCATAACATCCACCTTGAATTGCCCCGTGGAAGAAAGTTAGAGCAAATGGTGGTCTCATGAGGAAACATAGCACAGAGAAAATATCAAGGCAGAGACCAAAAAATCCAGATGAGAAATCTTAAGGAGGAAAAATAGGTACTCTGAGTTTAGAGACACAGATAATAGGCCTAGAGTTAGTGAAAACATCCACAATGTAAATCTGGGGTGTAAAGGAAAAATATAGGGGATAGATTCAGAGATGAGTGAAAAATTATGCATGTAATTAAAGTGAGAAGTTACACCAAGGTATGAAACAGAGGCAAGCAGAGCATTATTCAGACAAAGAAATAGTATGATGCTTTCCCCTCCCCACCCAGCCAGGCTGAGGAAAAGGTGAAGCCACTCATGTGTATCCTAGCAGAGATGAGAGGGAATCCAGAGAGCGGAGGAAGAACTGGAATATATTTTATAGTTGATCAAAATGTATTCAGGTATGTAAAAAGGAAGACCACAATGGTTTGTAGATTTGGAGGGCAGACCCTAGGACCAGCACATCTGGGCTGTTTATTTAGGTAGCATGCTGGATGAATCTCATCACACACGAGGTTTCATCCCATCCTTGTGCCATGGTGAGGTGGCATCTCTTGGTTCTCTTTGCGCCTCTAACTGAAACTATCTAAAAGAAGCTAGCTTTCTCTTATCCTCCTTCCTTAGCTCCTGCTGAAGCAGACTGTAACATTCAGTTCTTATGAAGTGCTGTATGTATTGATTTTCTATGGAAGCAATGTATTAGACTCTATGATGATAGGATTTTTAAAAGATAAATGCACAAAAATTAAATTAAATACTTCAAAGCTCATAAGTTAAGATACCCAAATACTTTAAAACAAGTTCTTTTGTTTTTAAAAAAGCTATTCATTGATAAATGTTGCCTTAAAAAGTTTCTCCTTTATAGTTACCTAGGATAGGATGTAGATCAGAAATAAACAATCTCAAGTAAATGCATTTAAAATATTCAAAATATATGTTGTCAGCTCTGATACCTATATATTAACTGAGGTCATGAAATCTTTATGATGCACCATAAATACACTAAAATTATACCTAGTGTTTCAGTTAAATATAATATTGTGTTTAAAAACATTGAATCATTTTCTTCCCTTGAGTTGCTTGCATTATTCATAAAGATATGTGAATCTGTTTACATGAAGTACTTTGCACAGTTTTGTTGTTTGTTAGTGGTACTTTAATTTATAACTCTTGTATATCCAGTCTAAGTAAATGCCCAATATGGCACTCATTTGATGAGAACAGTTCCTGACCTGACATATTTCCCCTCCTGTATTTAGCACAGTGAAATATACTGTCAAGAAGACCTAGGCATCCAACTGTTCTGGCTTTCTTCATAGACAAAAAATCTTCTTTTATATGTAATGTAAACACTCACTTTTATTATTTCAAAATAGAAAGTAGTTTTAGTATCTTTTGCCATTGACTATGCATCTTGTTGCATGCACTAAAGACTTCATGCACTGGGTATAGTTTATTCTGATTAATTTTTCTAACTGTGCATTTATTCCTAGTCTTCCAAGCACTGATGAGAATAAGGCATATGTTGTCACTGATTGCTTTTTCATTCAACAAATCAATGAAAATTTCTGTGCCAAGTGTTCTATAGTCCTGGGTTTGAAATGCCAGCTCAAGTCAAATATACTTCTTATAAATGGTGCTTCCTGTATGAAGTGAGTAGGAAGCCATTAACCACCTAATCCCGGGAACATGATTCAGACTGGATAATGGCTTTGAAGAAAATAATACATTCTTATGCAGATATATGACTAAATATGTATTCAGAGAAGCATCCAGAGGAGCAGGTGGGAGTGGTTATAGAAGTATATCTGAGAAAGTAACCATGGAACTCTGAACAGGAATAATAGTTAACCAGGCATTGTCAGCAAGTGTTCAGAGAGTGAACGTGTGCATTACCAATGAATGGAACAGGCAAAGTAATAGATGGCCTGTGGGAGGAGCCTTGCAGATGAAGCTGTTGGTGGGTAGATGAGACTTGATAAGCAGGAGTATATCCAGCTTTAAAAACAAAGGTAATGTTTACATCCTATTGCTTTGTTTCTTTCTATGTTTTCTTTGAGTTTTTACACGTAGCAGTGAGGGAGTCTTAGGAGAAAACTAGCTTCATTTAGGTAGTTTCAGATGGGGACAGGAGCCCAAAGAAGAAACCAGGAACTGTCCCAGTTTCATCCACAATGGCTGTACCGCTCTGCTACCTCCACAGTCTAGCACACTACCTAGATGGCTGGCCTTTGTGTCCACCCCCTTAAGTCTGCAAACCAATCAGTTCTTCCATTCACTTGAATCTTTTACAAATATTTATTTATTTATTTATTTATTTATTTATTTATTTATTTATTTATTTATTTATAAGAGGGAGGAGAGAATGGGCATGCTAGGGCCTCTATCCACTGCAAACAAAATGAACACTGAAATTCCACAATTTATGATATCTCCTACAGTAGCAGACAGCTTCAGGTTCGTTGAGATGAGCTTCCAGACCAGGCACAGTTATGGAGGAAGGGACATTATTTATTGAAGCTTACAGATCCAGGGGAAGTTCCATAATGGCAGGAGAAGCGGCCTGCCCTTACAGGACCAGGCAAGAGAGCAAAAAGCCACCAGGCATGTAGCACAGCACACCTCAGGAACTCCCACTGGGCACTCTTTGCATATCTTTACAATGGAATCTCAAACCTACCACCACACCTTAAGATCCACCCACTGACATTGCCTCCAGCCAGGTGGCCACAGATGTAAACAACAAACTAATAAAACACTGAATATATTGGGGGGCATCTGTTCAAACTACCACACCTACCTAACCTCAATAATTCATAGTTTATGCTTCTTGAGTCCATTTTTATTAATTCTTTGTTAAAAGTATAATTAAGAACCGTAAATTGGAGTTCATAAGTTTTAGGAGACCTCTCTTGAATCCCAAATTCCTGCAACAGCTACTTTTGTATTTTTACCAGGTGTTGCATTTATAGATCTAGATTTCTGTAGGACTTCCCAGAACTATAAACTCTTCCTGAGGGAAAGAAAAAGTACTACTTGTCATCTGGAGTTTGGTGAGAAAGTGTGATTCATAAAGATAGTTCATGTGTAAGCAGTTCCATCCCCCTCCATGCAGAATATTAGTTATTAGTTATTCAGGACTTGTGACTCCAGTTCATAGCCTAATATAGCAAACCACAGAATGTCTAATCTTGCTTCTCCATTTACCTGGCTCTGTTTTTCTGTATATCATTTACGTGGTTTGTCATTTTGGGTATCCGCTCCTTAGCAGTTTTCGTAGGGTTACCCCGTGTCCACTGCCAACCTCCTCCTTCTAGCACTGCATTATGTTCTGACTCACCTTTACTTCTCATCAGTTTGACTTAACCCTTTGTATGAGTGTGTTCTTTCTTGTTGTCTTAGTGTAGACTCATTCTCTAGATGTTTGCCATTATCTATACTTTATCAAAACAAGATGTTATATTTGATAGCTGTGGTAAACCAAGAAAGTAAATAGAGAACTCTCTAAATGTACCAGTCATGATAGAAAAAGGACTTGAATCTTGAATCTGAAGAAAGTTACACATATCTCTAAATTTGCCTCTGATGTGGTGACATAGGAGTGCCTTATTCTGATTTCGCTGCTAGAACAAAATACCCTAGACAAGCTGTCTTGTAAACAACAGGCTCACCATTTCGGAGGCCAAGAATTTCAGTATCCAGGTACCATGAGACTCAGAGTCTGATCATGATCTACTTTCTAGTTCATAGGTATTATCTTGCCACTGTGTTCTCATATGATAGAAGCATGATGGGCCTCTTGGAGCCTCTTTTATCAGGGTGCATATGCCTCTCAGGAGTCCTCATGACCTAATCAAGTCTCAAAGTCCCTACATCCTAATGCTTCAAGTTTAACATTTCAACAGGAGTTTTAGTGGAATACATACCCTCAGACTATCATGGCGAATTTAGAATACACATTTACAGACAAGACAGAAAGAGGTATTGATTATTTACTTATTGTATTTCATATATTTTTGTTGAGAAATTATATGAAGCAGGGCTTATGAACATTCCTGATATTGGATAAGAAACAGAGATTCTCAGAATAGCTAAATGTGACTAAGTTAACTGAGCTTTTGGATAGGAAGAACAGTGTTCACAATCAGTTATTGTAGGCGCCAAATTCCATGTTGTTTGTCTAAGAAAATGAATGCATGGCATGTACCTTTTGTCCCTTTTGTCCCAGAGCACAATGGTGGAAGCATTCCTGGGTAGTTATAGCCTGTAGAATACTGATAAACTAACAAAGGCAATAGGTTGGCCTTTTTCCTTGAAATAAAAGCACCTGGGCAGCTCTCCTCACTGTTACCATATTTACATATATTTCATGTTCCTCCATTACCACAGGCCTGTTACTCTGGGAATAGAATCTTTTTTCTTTGTATTCTCATCATCCCTATCCATAATAGACCCATGTGATTAAGCATCCTTCCAAAATTTGCACACATAATAGCAAGAATTACACAGTGTTATTATTTAAATATTTCTTCTGTACCAGGTAGGTCAATGTTGGAGAGATGGAGATCATAGCAATGATTTACATTCATTTAAAATCTTAATAGATTTTAGCAATAGATAATAAATATTATAAAAAATATATAAATAAATAAATATTATGTTACAAATGTCAAATATTTTTTCCAGGAAGATCATTTTTAATGTCTTTAGGTGTCAAAAGTATCTGTGCACCATTTGTGCTACAAGCTATCTCAGAATGTTAGTTTTTACTGGCCTTCAGAATCCACAGCATGTGTGGACTTTTTTGCTGGGTTAGATGCCAGAAGCCTGAGAGGAGCAGAGCATGGGATGCTATAAGACCTGGCTCACGGGGCCTCTTAAAGTCCTAGTGAGTGCCAGTCCCTGCAGTCAAATTGAGCTGGCTTGTCCACCTAGCATGTATGGACTGAGTTTAGACCCTCACCACAGAATCAGTGTCTGCTTGCCTCCGGTCCATGCATGATCTCTCTCTGAGTATCTGTTGCTTTGCATTCTTTTCTCAATTTCTTGCAAATAGTGGCAGGCAATGTTACTCTTTCAGGGCTCCAAGACATCTGCAGACTTCAGGGGCTGCTACTCCCTTCATAGTTCTTGCAGTTGGGAGTTGTCCTTGTTTCAACCAAAGCAACTATTATTTACAAAAGGAGGCCTATATGAAGAGTAGATGTGACAAACCTGGGTAATTGGATAACTCAAGTGTTTCACCCTTTAAAATCTTCCATGTTGCTGCTCTGCAGCAGGACCTGAGCTTGTTTGCTGTGGGGCAGTTGAAGCAGATGAAGAGAGCCAACCTTCACTCAAGACCCACATCCCCCATTGATGAGGGTCCCTTTGGAGGGGTAGGGACAGGGAGGAGGATAATGGAGTCACCAATATGAATGTAAAATTAGAATAATATAAACAAAATAATAAATTATTTTTTTAAAAAAAAAGAAGTGTTGAAAGGACAGTGCAATTCCAAGCCCTCCAAATTAAGGAAATGTAAAGCCATCTACTTTCACACCCTCATACTGAGAAATAATCCCAGCCAGATAACCAATGCTGGATTCCTCCTTCTTTGCTTCTACATTTTGTAATCTTACCTGTTTATCGCTACCACCAAATGTCCACATTCTTCAGACCAGATAAAAGACTGGCCTGGTGCCTGAGACCATGCCCTTCCCTTTGCCCATCCATGTTCCTAACATTAATATTGGTAAACCATTACAACAGCCAACTGCTTGCATAGCCTACATGATATAGCCAGCAGAAACCCCTTTTATGCCCTGAGTCTCTATAATAGCCTTCCCAGAACAAAGGGTGAACAACTATAGATGTTTGTACTTAGCAACCATATATTTTACATGTGACAACCACAGATATATTTGTAGCATACTTACCGTAAAATCTGGAATATGTAATATATATTTTTACTATCCATCATAGAGTTAAAATATGCCTCATTGCTTGGAATGTGCACATAGCAACATATAGAAAAACTGCCCTTATGGGAGACAAAAAGTCTAAGGTGTATATAATAAGGCAATGCCCTGCTATACTTGGGGTTTGGCTTTTGAAGGTGACTCTGCTAGGGGAGCACCTATGTGCTAAAAACAGAGTTCTTTTCTGATCCTCTGAGTGTGTCTAGTCAGTCACTTCTCACCAGCCTGATTTTCTTCCTTAACAATATAACTGGTATCAGGAACCACTGCCCCACTCTTAAGCTTCATCCAATTAGATATTTATCATTGAGCTGTATCCAGGTAAGCAAGTGGTTTTGAATTATTGATTCTCAGACTTACTAGTAGTCCTAGTTGTACCCATTTCTTAGTAACAATTATAGTAGAATACTTATAAGCCTAAGTTTTATATTATTTTATCTTTAAAGGATTGTGTGTGTCAGTCTGTGGCATTTAAAAGACTACTTTGGTTCTCCAGTTTAACATAGTCAACCTTTTTTTTTTTTTTAACACAAAACATCAGGAATAGCAAAGCTGATATTCTTAAATAAGTTTTGAAATTAATTTATGGGTATAGAAGGAAAATACTGGTAAATTTGTACAGCTGACTTACTGGTGTATGTAATATTGTGCTCACTTCTGTGTTATTCCATTCTATTATGTAAGAATCATTTAGGGATTTGTGTGGGCAGGAAAAATGTGCTTTAAATTTAAATTAGTTTATCTTATGTGTCAACATTAATTAATTAACATGGCTTCCTATAGGAAGACTCATAAAAAAATCTTTGTTTCTATTTCTTAACAAGTTATTCATTTCTGGTATTGCCTAGACCAAGTAAAATTGTAATGCAGATGTGACAAACGGTCTCTTTAAAATGAGATACTTCAAGATAAAATGTTTTTGAACTATTCTAATATGTGGGAGAGAAAGAAAATGTTTGTGAGAGATTATGTCTTCTGTCTTTTCTGAAACCTGACTTTGTGGTAACATACCTGCTATACTTTCTCAGGAGAAAATGATATAAGTATAAAAGGATTTCTCTCCTCTGGATATGGAGGTTTAATGGCATGAATACTTCATAAAAAATACAGGCATTGGAGGACAATTTTATCCAATTACTCTGGAGGCTTTAGTAATCTTCAGAGCAGCAAAATGGGAGCTATCTCTTTTAAGGGGAAGGGAAATGTCTTAGAGACAGTAGGGAGAGAATGAAGCCCGTAGAATTTCCCCTTGATTGTGAAAGTTACCATTGTCCACCATGATCTATCCCCAATAGTTTTCTGCTTCAAAATGTAGCACATCAACCAGAATTTTGTTTCACCTTGTCTGGTTTGAAGAAAGAACATTGTGTTATCTATGTTTGCATCATAATAAAAATATATGGTCACTGTTTTTAAAAGATTCCCCAAAATTCGAATAATAGTATAACTTTGTTACTTAAAGAATATATCTTAATCCTTTAACTAAAATCTGTATTGCATCAGCATTTTATCTTATAACTTCTTATTATAGGGATACATAAATTATTACTTTCAAAGATAAATTATGATTACAAATAATTTTGATTATGAGTCTGTTTGTTCCTTATTGTTCTTTTATTAGTCTTCCCTTCTTTCTCACCTCTCGTTATCATCTCCTCTTTCCCTATTTCTTGCTCTTCCTGTTTTTTACTTTGTTTTTTAAAAATATTTTGTTTATAAATTTGCAGACAGAGAGAGAGAGAGAGAGAGAACACCAAGGCCTCCGTCCCTGCAAGCTAATTTCTCCCATTTTCCCCCTTTCTCACTCCTTTCTCCTTCCCTCTCCCCCTCTGAAGTTAAGTTAATGAAACTTTATATTTTAATATTAAAAACCCTATTTTTACCAGTAGGTACCACTTTTTGTAGACATTAGAAAAAGTATTAGTAAAAGTAATAGCACTATCATGAATGTTAATAGGTTTGGTTAACATTATGTATATATTTTCTGTATGAAATATTTTAAGGCCTAACCATTGATAACATTAGTTGTCTTCATGCATTTTCTCAATGACATTCTATGGAAAGGATTATTGCATTAGAGTGCTTGCCCAAAATCCTTTTGTATGTTACATTTGAAGACTAAGCCCAGACTCAGACTATGTCTTTGAATTCTACATTATTTATCTCTGTCTAACCATCACTGTGTTTTAGAATAGGTATGAAGTTAGATGCCAGCTCTGCCTTAAAAAATAGTCAATCCTGGCCTGGAGAGATGGCTTAGCCTGCAAAGCCTAATGACCCAGTTTTGATTCTCTAGGTCCCATGTAAGCCAGATGCACAAGGTGCCACATGCATCTAGAGTTCTTTTGCAGTGGCTAGATACGCTAGATATTATCTCTGTTTCCCTCTTTATCTACAATGTCTGTCTCTAATAAATATATTTTTTAACTGGTCAATCTTTTCCTATGTATATTTATATGAAACTATGTAGAACAAAAATGGAATTTTGTGTCATTAATTTCATTGAGGTTATACTGATGTATATACTTGCATAATAATACCTTTTATTTTATTAAACAGATAGTATATACTTAGGTGTCACAACTGTCAATGTGATATGGAGGACAAATGAGTTCTAGCTTAGTCATGTCATTGCCAAAGCTCTATTCCATTAAGAATTTATCTCCATATCTCTAATTGAAAGTTTCAGATATGTTTGTAGTATGCTAAGAACAGCAATGATGAGGAGTAAGGAAGTGTATAGAAATACTACAAATCATTATGTTCTAACTTCTCATCACTGTGATAAATACCTAAGAGAAACAAAATAAGGGTAGAAATACTTACTTTGGTGTCCAGTTTCATATGTTTCAGCCCAGTAGCTGACGCCATTGACTGCAGGCCTGTGGTGACAGACAACACCATAGCAGAAGGACATGGGGAAGTAAAAAGCAACTCTTTTCATAGTAGGAAGCAGTGAGTGGAAAGGCTATGTCCTCCAGGGTATAACCCCAGTGACCAGCTTTTTCCAGCTAGGCACGTCAATAATGCCATGTTTTGAGTGCATAAAGGCATTACTTTTCTCATCAAGTCAGAACCCCAGGGATCCAAGCACTTCTCAATGAAGCCACCAGCTGGAGACCAAGCCTTCAACACATAAATATTTTGGAGGAAAAAAGCTTATCTAACCCACAAACAATAATCAACCAGTTCAAGTTAACTTAAGTATAGATGCAAAACTTCTGTTTAAAAATATATTCAATATGTAAAACAGGCAATTAATAGATTTTTAAATTTTTTAATGAGATTGTATAAAATATACAATATACAACTGTTTAATGTTCTGCAGATGAACTGTTAAAATGTAATTAGAAATGTTTTGATAAAATACAAATTCATAGCAAGTAGTCTTAGACTTTATATTATAATTAATAATTTTAATATTTGGTTATAATAAAACAGCTTGTAGATATATATATATATATATATATATATATATAGAGAGAGAGAGAGAGAGAGAGAGAGAGAGGCTGGCTCTGAATCAACCCACTTTGTTAGAATTACTTTAATAACTTACAAGGGATTTAAAATCTTGATCTCCCAAAAATTTCCATTTTCCATCCTTGGTTTTCTGACCTTATTTTAATATTGACAAAAAAAGTTCTGTGTCTGTGTGTGTGTAAAGACATATGTAACAGCCTTGTCCATAATACTAAAGGCTAGAAAGAAACTGGAGATACATTATCAGAAAATTGGTTAGATACATTGTGATACAGCAGTATAAACAGCCAGCTGATCTAACCTAAGTGATGAGTTCCAGGCCAATAAGAGTTTGTTCTTAAAGCAGGTAGATGTCATTCCTGAGTCTGACATCCAAGGTTATCCTCTGGCCTCCACAAGCAGTCATACACATGTGTACTCCCCCATATATATACATATATGTGGGTGTGGGTGTGTATGCACATATACCCACCCATTTTTAAAAATCATAGAAATGGATTTACTAGATAAAAATAAAAGAATATGTCTCTAGGCTTTACACAAATTTCCAAACTGTTTAATAGGCAATGCATAATTGATCTTAGTTATTTCAGTTGGTATATGAACTATCCTATGTTTTCATAGTCAGGAAGTCCTGCTGCCTTTATAAAGGTGCTTTGTAGATATTTTATTCATTTGAAGATTTATACTGGGAGTCTGAATCCTCATTAATAAATCATCCGTGCAAGTATAGAGAGGCAGTGTGTTTTGAGTCAATTGATAGCAAGTGTAATTTATTCTTTTATCACTTAATACTGAGAAAGTAGTAGGAAGATCATAATTGGTATTAATTACTGAAAGTATTTAAACATGCCAATTAAATAGGGAATAGGAAATATATTGAGGAATATTAAATATAGGCTTATTATCTTCTTCCCTCCTGTGCCTTTTTTTGTGGGGGGGGATATAGAATAATTAGAAGTCTAAACCATTCATGTAGAATTTATAAGCCTTTTCCAAATGTATGTGCTTAACTTATTTTTTCATAGAAAGTTACCAAAATGGGGCTGGATATATGGCTTAGTGGTTAAGGCACTTTCCAGCAAAGCCAAAGGACCCAGGTTCAACTTTCCAGACACACATGCATCTGGAGCTTGTTCAGAGTGGCTAGAGGCCCTGGCACACCTGTGTTCATCCCCCCCCTAATATATAAATGTCAAAAAAGAAAAGTTATCAAAATGATATTCACTTAAGCTTATATTATATAGTGTTAGGATTATATAAAGACATAAAAAATTCTATAATATCTCCATTTATGCGCCACTTGAAAATTACACACTTTTAAAAGGCTATCACAGTCCTCGGGTGTATTATCATTAGGGCTACTGCAAACCCTGCTGTCAGCTTCTCCCAGCTTGAAAATTCATTACTCAAGTCTCTATTAGGCATAGAGACTTGGCCTATCCCCATAACTCTTGACTACCCCCACAATACATGACCCACATTCCCCATTGATGAGGGTCCCTTTAGAAGAGGGAGGACAGGGAGGAGGATAATGGAGCCAACACTATAATGGAGTCACCATTATGAATGAAAATTAGAATAATATAAATTTTAAAAATAAATTATTAAATAAAATTAAATAAAAGTACATTACTTATGCTTTCCTCCTATCACAGAGACTAACCGTTAACATTCCCTGTGTTTGACTCAGAAATCACCTACGTAGATGTATTCTTAGAAATTACCCACTGGGGCCTTTATAGCTGTACCTACCAGGTTTTGCACTAATTGCATACTAGTTTTGATTCTTTCTATCTTCCATATTAATAATTCTCTTTGTATGTATGTATGTATGTGTGTGTGTATGCACATATGTATGTGTATATATGTACTTATATGTGTATGCATCTTCATAATAATGTAGGCACACTTATGTGCATATGGAGGCCAGAGGTCATCATTGGGAGTATTGTATGATCTCTCTACATCTTATTTAAGTAAGATAACATAGAACACCCTTTATCTAGTCGAGCTTGCTATCTTGCCCTGTGTATCCACCTTTCTCCTCAGTGCTGGGATTACAGACATCATTTATGTGGGTCCAGGAGGTCCAAATTCACATGTCTTCATGCTTGTTCAGCCATTGTCTTACCAACTAAGCCATCTTTGGATCCAGTAATTCCATTATATATATAAATTTTCAACTCTGTTTTCTGATAAATGATTTTCCTTGTACTGAAATGCATTGCATAGTGGCTTCTAAGCTTGTCTGTCTCTTATCATTCCTAGCATTGTGTTATTTTTCTTAATTTAATGTTTAAAAACAAATCATGCCATAGGATTATAAATATCCAAATACATATATTTGTGCATCCATTCTTTAACATGTAACTTACCATTACAAATACATTTTAAGAAATCCACTCTTGTGCAATTTTGTTATGAAAAACACCATAAACTAGTACTTACAGTAACCTATATTGTATACCCTGTGCACATCATACCTACATCACATCACTATCATATATGCAATCCACTGTTGACCAAAGCACCATGAAGCCAGCATTTTGTGTGTGTGTGTCCCCTGTATATATCATGAATTTTATATTATATGATTTGCCTAAAATATAAAGCATGTGTCCTATGTGTGATATAATGTGTATGATTTATATATGCATACATGTTTATTCTGATTTATTCATGCATATATCTTTTATAAAGAAAGAATTTTGTTAAGGATCATTTACCACAACTTGAGACAGTCACCCATAGAGGTAAAATGCTAAAAATATTCCCTTTAAAATAAATTTAAGAAAATGATGATATAAATTTAAGAAGTTAACTATATCAGAAAAGTGTGAGAAAAGGAAAATGTTCTACCAACAGGCACAAAAGGGCACTTCTAACTGTCTGGATTATTCTCCATCATAACTTGAGTGTGTTAATTTTTTTTTGTTTTGGAGAGAGACAGAGAGAGGAAGAGGAAGACAGATGGGCGCACTGGCAACCTCTCAGCTGCTGTGAACAAAATCCAGATGTGTGTGTCCCCTTGTGGTCAAGTGCAGCATTGCGCCCTTGCGTCACTTTGCATCTGGCTAAATGTGGGACCTGGAGATTGGAACTGGGTTCTTAGGTTTAGCAAGCAGGCACCTTAACCACTAAGCCATCTCTCCAGCCCGTGTGTTAATTTTTTATTGTTATTCTTTAACTGCATATTATTTTATGCATACATTCTATAACTTCATTCACAATAAAATATCTTTTGTGAGTCAGTGGGTGGTGTGCTATAGTAGTGGAATATAGAATTGTACTGGAAAATGCTTGTCTATGAAGGAGTAAAGTTAAACAATATTTCTGTGAATAATCATGAAGTCATGAGTGAGCACATACATTTCTCACATGTACTGTTACTTGTCTTAGTCTAGTAGGAAAGAATTGACATATTTCTCAGTGCAGAATGAGAGAAAGACAAGGTTAAGAGAAAGATGTCATAAGGTCCCTCAGTAATGACAAATAGGACCAGCCCTACTTTTCTCTTTGGAAAATTACAGTTGAGAGTATAATGGGAATGTTAAAAGAACATGAAAAGCAGTAAAAATATTTTCAAAGTTTTTTTGTTTGTTTGTATGTTCTTGTTTTTTTGTTGTTGTTGCTGTTTGTTTTGTTTTTGAAGTAGGGTTTTGCTCTAGCTCAGGCTGACCTGGAATTCACTATATAGTCTCAGTGTGGTCTCATACTCATAGTGATCCTCCTATCTCTGCCTCCCAAGTGCTGGGATTAAAGGCATGTGCCACCACACCAGGCTTTTTCAAAGTATTTTGAACTTATAAGGAAACAAATCATCTATTTAGTACACAAAAGTTTTATACAGAGAATTATGTACAGAAGACCAGCACTTTCTGTGGGAAAATATTGGATGATGGCAAGACTATTGTAAACCTTTGTTTTTTATTTATTCATTGGAGAGAAAAAGGGAAAGAATTAATCGGGACAACTGGGCCTCTTGTCACTGCAAACAGACTCCAGACACATGTGTTACATTGTGCATCTGGCTTTATGTGGGCACTGGGGAATTGAACCATGGCTGGCAGGTGTTGCAATCAAGCACCTTTAATTACTATGTCATCTCCTCAGCCCTGGAACCTTTGATTTCAATTACAGGAAAATGTCTCCAAGTTTGGCTTTGAAATTTTAACCACCTTATAATGAATAAGAAGAGTATACCATGGGACTCTGTCCAGAGATGACAATCAAAATGCTTGACCAAATTCACAACTTAAGTGTGTTTAAGAATTGTTTTCCCTTATTTTTGGCTGTAATATTATTTCATTTTCATTCCTATTTTACTTGTGCCCTACCAGAGACCATACTAATTTAATGAAATGACCAAAAAAAAAAAAAAAAAAATCTGCTGTCCCTTTACTAGAAGTCTGAAAGCCATCCTAATTGAATCTCTCTTTCCTCTGGCCTATAACTTGGGTTGCAAAGAACAGACTTCATGTAGACCATGATTTCTCTAGTCATTGATACAGCCTTTATTTTGCTCTATACTACTGCTATATTCTTAATGCCATGATAGAAAATAAGAATACAATTACTTATTCAATTTTAATAGATAGTTTCTTCAGTTTTCTGTCTCACACAAACTTTAAAAATATATGTTAATTTTATTTAGTTGAGAGAGAGATAAAGAGGTAGATAGTATGGGTACACCAGGGCCTTTAGCCACTGCAAACAAACTCCAGAAACATGTGTCACTATGTGCATCTGGCTTATGTGGGTCCTAGGGAATCAAACCTGGGTCCTTTGGCTTTGCAAGTAAGCACCTTCACCACTAAGCCATCTCTTCAGCCCTCACAAACTGTTTAAAATAAATTTTCTAAAGTTTTAAATATTTTATTCATTTATTTATTAGAGAGAGAAATAGGCAGATAGAGAGAGGGAGAATCAGCACACCAAGACCTCCAGCCACTGCAAATGAACTCCCAAAGCATGCACCACTTTGTGCATCTGGCTTACGTGGATACTGGCAAATTGAACCTGGGTCCTCAGGCTTTGCCAGCAAGCACCTTAACTGCTAAGCCATCATTTCAGCCCTATGTTTTTATTGATTCATTTGAGAGAGAGAGAGGAGGGAGGATGGATGAGCATAGGCATTGCAAACAAACATCAGACCTACATACTACTTTAAGGGTCTGTATTTATATGAGAGCTAGGAAATCAAACTCTGACCAGCAGGCTCTGTATGCAAGTGCCTTTAACAGCTGAGCCATTTCTCAAACTTTCTGACTGGTTTATAAAAATAAAATGTTGTCAACTCTATAAAATTAACAAATCTTGTCTTTTTTTTTTTTTTTGAGGTAGGGTCTCACTCTGGTACAGGCTGACCTGAAATTAACTATGTAGTCTCAGGGTGGCCTTGAACTCATGGCGATCCTCCTGCCTCTGCCTCCCAAGTGCTGGGATTAAAGGCATGCACCACCATGCCCAGCTTCTTTCATTTTTTTAACAACACAAGAAAGTTGGCATTCATAATTTCGTGTTCTGTTTTTAACATGAAATTGTGTTTGTTAACCATCTTATTATTTCTTTTTTCTTTTGTGGAAGTTTGTTCAATGACATTTTTGTCCTGCTGTGATGATTTTCAGTGCCTGTGATCTCAGAGTTTCAAGAAATACTGATAAGATTTTTTAAAGTCAAATGTGTGCCAGTTAAGTTTGTGAATAAGCTAGAATGAATTGGTGTGTGGTAAAGACAAGATGCTATTAATTAAAAGATAAGCCAAGAAAACATGTTATTTTGTTATGATTAGTTGAAAAGCCAGATGTCGACAGACTTATTCCATTCCTAAGAGAATGTATTGGGAAATTAACTTCAATTCACTCATGGTATTTTGTTTTTGTTTCTTTTCTTTTCTTTTTTTTTTTTTTTTTTTTTTCCGAGGTAGGGTTTCGCTCTAATCCAGGCTGACCTGGAATTCACTATGTAGTGTCTTAGGCTGGCCTCAAACTCATGGCAATCCTCCTACCTCTGCCTCCCGAGTGCTGGGATTAAAGGTGTGTGCCACTCATGTTTTTATGATGCATATTTTATTCTTTTTGACAAGGGATATAAAAATCATTTAAAGTAATAGACTTGAGGTAATTGTCCCTTCTTAAAGACAGATAGAGTTTAATCATGACCCTCCAAAAGGAAGTGGAATAAAATCCAAAGTATGTAGAAACAGTTTTCTGAAAACCCTCCTGTGATGTAAATACACCCTTACTAATTTGTCCAAACATTTTTAAAAATGGTGTTACCCTTTACATTTTATTTTTATTTATTTATTTATTAGAGACAGAGAGAGGGAAAGGGAGAGGGAGAATGGGCGCACCCTGGCCATTAGCCACTGCGAACGAATTCCAAACACGTGCACCCCCTTGTGCATCGGGCTTATGCGGGAACTGGAAAATCGAACTGGGGTCCTTAGGCTTCACAGGCATGTGCCTCAGCCACTAAGCCATCTCTCCAGTCTCACCCTTTACATTTTAATTATGAATTGATTTCACTCAATACAACCACAGTGCTTTACTTTAACCTAAATTCTTACGATACACTATGTTTTATAGACCAACTTGATAATTTTTGAGCAGCTGAATAACTTACAAGCTGCAAAGCTTACTGTTATTTTTCTTCTTTATGGTGCCATATGTCTGAAAAAAAGCAAAGATGAAAATCTCATTGATCCACAAAAATTTTTTCTTGCTTAGTGCATCATTTATGGAAACAGATATAACTGGGGAGAAATTAATACCACATGTTAAAGAACATCTCTGTCACTCATACAGAGATTCTTGGACATCAATGGTTATTGCAGCATTATTCAATATAGTAGAAATTTGAAACCAGTTGACATATGTAACAACCAAGGAATGGGTAGGAAAATTCAATATGTATTTATGTGAATACACACACAAACACACACATACACACACACACACAGAGGGAGGAGGGATCTTTTAGCCATAAAGAAGAATGAAATTATGCTATTTGCAGGAAAATACATATCATACTAAACAAATTAAGCCAGCCTCACAAAGACAAATGTATTTGTCTGTGGTTCCTGAATGTTATATGGTCACTAAATCATGCATGTACATAGAAAATGGAAGTAGAAGTGAAATTGTTTAGGGGAACAAATGCGAGTTAGAGGAACAAGAATACTAGGGGAAACAGAGTGGATGGGAATGTATTATGTTCAACATACAACATATACTGATAAGCAAATTTAAGTGAACTAAAAATATATTACTTCATTGCAGATGGGGAACCCAAGGAGATTTCAGCACTACTCACCCTCGGCCTGTCGTCAAAGTGAAACTCTTCACAGAGAGTACAGGGGTCCTGGCCCTGGAAGACAAGGAACTGGGCAGGGTGAGTTGTATAAATCCAGAGTGTACAGGCTATCACTGTGTTCAGGTGATTCAGGGAGAAGGTTTATCAGTATTCCCTGTGTGAAGGTAGTCTTAAGGTTATAACAGCATTTATTTGAGATCTCAGGATCTCAGGTTACAACTATAAATTACTAAACATAATTTGTATGAATTACACAGTATTGTGATTGTTTTTGGGTGGGTAGGGACTTCCCATGAGCTCGTTGTCACCAGCTCAGTTTTTATCACCTGTGTGCTTCTTTGGCTGCTGAATGTGAGCAACATCAACCAACTTGTCCATCCTGGTGTAAACTCATCCTTATTTAACATACTTCTACTCAAAGCTTAGAAGGACTCCATTATACCTGAAGAGACCTGCTCTTTATTTCCCTTGCTGTTAGCATAGGGTACTGGTGAAGAGCATTAAACTCTCTTAACTATTCTCTTTTTTTCCTGTGAAATGGGTCTTCCTCATATACCTTTTAAACACAGGATCCTTTTGATTACCTGTATACTCACTTGCTTATATCTTAAATATATGAACATAACCCTTGTATACTCCCACAGTGGCTGTAAAAGTTCAGATAGACAAGTGATTTTCACATCTCTCAGAGTAGATTATTTATATCTTATTTATGAAGTAAATGTGTTTCAAGGAATGTGCTATAAAGGCATCCTCTGCAGTGTGGGTGTATTTTACCCAGACCTGCAGACTGTATTCATAAATATTTTCAAGCAAATAAGTCATCCAAAATCTTACTTGAGTTTTCTGATAATAACAAATAGCTTAAGCAATTCTCTTGCTAGAAGAGTACTAGTGGCATTCTATATGTTGGAATTTTCCCATTCAGAGTCTGGATGTCTATTCAATTTTTTCCCTTATCTTCTATTTCTCTTGAGCTTTTGAAACTTTTGCATTTCTCTGAATTTTGTCAGTGCTCAAATTCAAGATTTTTTCTTCCATTTCTTTGATATATATTTGAGAGTTATGCAACATTGTTCCTTAATTCATACATTTATTCATTCATTCAATAAAAGTATTTGTAGCATAATCTAAAACAGATACTGATAGACTATAGATGTGCCGGGCGTGGTGGCACACATCTTTAATGCCAGCACTCGGGAGGAAGAGGTAGGAGGATCACCATGAGTTTGAGGCCACCCTGAGAATACAGAGTGAATTCCAGGTCAGCCTGAGCTAGAGTGAGACCCTACCTCGAAAAAAAAAAAAATCCTAATAGACTATAGAGATTCTTATCAATGTATGAACCAGAAATTTTTCATCTAAACTAACTATATTAATTTTAGTTTCTCTCTATAACTGTTTTTTAGCATTTTCCAGCAGCCATTTTTAATTTTATTTCATAAGAAATTATTAGGATATCTGGGTTTTTTCCTGAACTGGTCAAACACTATACTTAAACATTTTTTAATTTGAATACATGATGTGTATTTTCTATATAATTGAATACTATGAAAGGTCTTACATTCAATTGCTCCTTTCAAAGCAGAAGAATATTTTTCTAATTGTATATCTTTATATTTTATATACAGTGTTATTTGGAGGTATTATTCCATTCAGTTCATATTTATATTTGCATTGTGATCTTATATGAAAATTGTCCCTTAAAAGTTTATAAAAATTTAAAGTCTTCCTTCATTCTGTTTTAAAATTTTCCCAACCTTTACACTTACTTGGAACAAAAAGGCAACTCTTCATCTTATTGCAAACAGACCCCACATGGACTCCCTCAATATGAGCCTGGACCTACATTTACCATCACCACCAGGACAATTGTTAGAAGCACTGGCTCTCAGGCTACTTTCTTTATCTGCACTAGCAGAACTTGGGGCATGGTGGTGCTGCAATGCATTCTAAATGGTACTGTTGGGGATTGTGTCAGAAAGCACGTTTGAAGGAACCCTACCAGAGTTGATCTCTACCTCTAAGATAATCATGTATACATAATAACCCAACTCACACTTGCTTCAAACCTGGCTTTCCTTTGGTGTGGTGGGGTGTGGTGTGTGTGTGTGTGTGTGAGAGAGAGAGAGAGAGAGAGAGAGAGAGAGAGAGAGAGAGAGAGATGAAAGTAGATGAACACTATTTGATATGGGTAGAAGGGATAGAGGAGTAGGATGGGGATGAATATGAGTGTACTTTATAATATGAAAATGCAAAAGGAAAGGAGATGGCAGAAGAAGAGGAAAGGAACAAGAATGGCTAGTGTTAGGATTTGAATTGGATTTCAAGACAGTCATTACATGACTGTACCTAACAGAGTGAGGACATTGGAAAGTCTTACAGAACATGGTTATGACTGCGTAATTTCATGATTTAAATCAGGAATAAAAATTACTTAAGCCAAAGTAACTTTATTCATAATATACATTTTATATTTTTATCCAAAAAAACCCAAAAAAAAAAACAATGATTTGAATCCCCTTAGTTGCCCTCTGACTATTTATAATTAATTAATATATGCTTCTGAGTTATTTTTTTAGCTTGTTGAATGGTAATGGAAGTAGAATTATTTTTGGAAGTTCTAAGTTTTTATTTTCAGAATTATTAATATAAAAAGCTCTCAGGTCTGGTGAGATGGTTCCACAATTTAAAGCACTTGGTTGCAAACCTGCTGGCCAGAATTCAATTCCCCAGCATCCATGTAAAAGTAGAGGCAAAGTAGGACACACTTCTGTTGTCCCAGTGCTCCTATGACAAAGGGAGGTGGAGCCAGAAGAATCCAGAAGCTTATAGACCAGCTAGACAGGTGCAAGCGGTAGAAAACAATGAGAAGTTCTTTCAAAGAAGGTGAAAGAAGCCCCAAAGCTGTCTCCATACCTGCACAGGCGTGTGCATGCCTGCACGCAAGCACGTGCCCATACACGCTTAAAATACTCTCCGAGAAAGACAACTCCCTGGGAGGTTTTGGAAAAAACTCAAGTTCTGGTCACCTAGATTTTACTAGGCTTGGAGTGGAGCCCCAGGAAATCATTGAAGGTACTTCTCAGGGCTTAGCATTGTGCAATGCAGGGAGAGTCAGTGGCACACATAGTAGCACACTGAAGGAGGAGGCACGGGGCAGTTGAAGATTCTGTTCTTTGGCCAGTGCTCAACATTCGGTTTTGCTTGTGGGTGGCAGATGCAAATACCTATTTCTGGAAATGGAAGTGGCATATGGAGATTTTTCACCTGAAGTAATGGCCAACTCTCTACCAGGTGCAAAGGGAATACCTGGAGGCAATGCCAGGGTTTTTCTAAGGAAATAATTTTAAGTATGTCTTCTCAGGTGAGTAGCCAACCAGTGAGGCACCCAAAAGTATATATCTCATCACTAATTTGTTTAGTCTGATAAATTTGGAAACTAAGGCTTTCCTTAAGAAGACATATGAAAATCAAAATTATCTATTTCTTGGCAGTGCACTTTTCACTGAGTCTTTCAGAATAAATTGTGTGTTATATAGTGTGTTATATTGTATATTATTGAATGCAACTAATTTGCCAAGTGGTTTTCTTTAGGAAGAGTCACAAAAATACATTCTAGTTTTAGAACTTCTATAAAGATTTTTGGAGATAGGGACTTGTTGTGTATAACTACTTAGCCCAGGCTGGCCTTGAACTTATGATTTTCATTTCTCTGTAGCCCATTTGTGATTATAGGCATAGTAAGCTACCATACCCATCTCTAAAGACATTATTTGGGAAGCTATTAGTGACAGCGCCTATTGTTTATATTTTGATGGTTTTATCATCCCCCTTCATCACGATATATAGAAGGAAGATGCTTGCTCTGCCCTTGCACCATCCCACCAAGGATGTAGAGCCTTTCAATTTAGAGACTCTTTTGTTTTTGGAGTGGAACAGAGTAACAACATATTTTTTTCTGAGTAAAATTCTCAATAGTTAAAAGGTCAAAATATTTTCTACCTCTTCAATATACATTTTAGAGGTAGCCTTGAATTTAAGATTTTTATCTTATGCATTTCTGTGATTTTTTATTTGCACTTCTCTGCAAGATTTCTTTATATGGAGATGTCCATACCTGTCCATATCTATCAAAGTAACATTAATATGCTTGTTTAGTGACTGCAAATTATGTGATTAGCCTGCTGAACTGATGATTCCATTGAAATGAAGTTTTGTCTTTCCATAATTGCATTAATATCTGTCTATAGCAAATATAATTTAGCCTGTATACCTGTCTTTTTCCTCAAGGGCTTTCTTTTGTTTGCCTCATTGAACACCAGAGGAAAACTGCATTTTTGTTTCTGAAACTAGATAAGAGAGAAACATCTTTATGACATATCCCAACAGCTGAGAAAAGGACAAACATCCTAGTCTTAGGAATTCTAATTTGCTGCAGTCCTGCTTTTCCCTTTCTTTCCCTCTTATTTTCTTTTTCATGAGAGAGAGAAAGAGAGGGAGAGAATGAGAATTGGTGCAGTATGGCACCCAGCCACTGCAATCGAACTCCAGATGTATGCACCAACTTGTGCGCATGTGCAACCTTGCTCATGCATTGCCTTGTGCATCTGGCTTATGTGGGATCTGGGACGTCGAACATAGGTCCTTAGGCTTTGCAGGCAAACACCTTAAATATTAAGCCGTCTCTCCAGCCCTCCCTCTTATTTTCTAGTCATATCTTTTTTTTTATGTTTTCTCCATGAAGTTGTTTATTCCAAGATTATGTATCTGTATCTTTCTCATGTATATTAACATGTTTAGAGCTTTATTAATTCTTCAAGCCACACATGTAACTCAAACATGGAATTTTAATATGTTCCTAGTTGCTGAGTTTATACATAGTCATCGTGAATTTTCTGCTTTCAATGTGCAAGGTAATGGGTCAGGAATAGATTTAAAATGCTGAATTGTATTTTAATATTTTAATAAATAAGCACACAGTATAATATTTTAAAAAATCATTTGAAGCTTTTTGTTACTCAAATAGACAAAATGTATATTGGGAGATTTAAAAAATAGTCTCAGCCTGATGCAGCTACACATGAATTCAGAAAGCAGTAAGAAGCTGCTAGCAGTACCATAATTATAGGTATTTTCTTCAATTTCAAAGCAAAGTTTAATATCCAATTGTATTAAAATGCACTAGACAAGTACTGTTTTCAATAGTGAATTTATGTCATTTGTACAAAATGTAGTATAACTTCTGTTGCATTTCCTATGTCTCATTCAACTCATATACAGGAAACCTAGTTTTGTTATTTTAGGGAGTGTTGCAGTTTTTCTGAAGCTGAAAATCATAGATCTCTTTCCTTCTGGAATCCTTCCACACAGCAATGGTCAAGAGAATTAGTCCAATCTCTGTCACCATGCCAGTGACAAGAAGCAGAGACACGGTGTTAGTTCTATCTACATATCTTTGCTAGCAATAGTTAATTATGCCTAGTTTATAAAACACATGCTTCCATCTATGAACAGAGATAGTTCCTTTGGACTCTGAAGGAAAAATGACTTGACATCTTTGCCATTTGGTGGTTCTTCCATGAGTTTTCCTATCCTGCCCCGAGGAGTGACAGTAACTTCACTGAGGAAGCAGAAGAAAGCATGCTTTGCCTTCTCACCACTGAAAGGGGCACCTCTATGGTGGCTCTCTGTGGATGATCACAGCCACAGAAATTGATACTTCACTACTTTCTCAGAAACATAGAAGCTTTCCTCTTACCCAGACAGGGCAAATAGTAAACAAATATAATCCCTTGAAATAGTTGTGTTTTATTTCATTGTAATTATGATTTGCACATCCTTAAAACTTACACAAATAAAGCTGAACTTTTTTGTGTGTGCTTACTAGATATCTGTGCCTTTTCTTTAATGAAGAATCTTTTCAAGTATTTTGCATAATTATAATTGTGCTATCATTTTCTTATTTTATTTTTGAAGTTAGAAAGATCATATTGCATTTTAGCATATCCTTTTTTAAATTTTTTTGATATAGGTAATTTTGCCTTGCAGTTGTTTATATTTTTATTATCTTTACAATGTGTTTCATTAAAAAAGAAGGTTTAATCTTGGAAAGGATAATATATGGCCTTTTTTATTTCATAGCTTGTGCTGTTGATATTGAAGTAAGTAAATTTTGATAAATACAGAATTCCCCTGGTTCTTTTCCTAAATGTTTAATTTTTTGGTTGTAACATTTAGGTCTTTATTAAATTTCTAGTGTATTTTTTAGAACAAGTTATGTATAGATTAAAGATATTTTAGTTCATGGATCATCAGTGTTCTAGCACTGTTTGTACAAAAGTCTCCCTCAACTGAATTTACTTAATACCTTTGGTGAGAAATGATTGTCTCCATCTACATTGATCTATTTCTGGACTGTTTATCCTGTCTCCTTGATCTGGTTTCCTGTGTTGATGCCAATACCATACCACACTGCCATGAGTAAATTAGCTTTGTTCTTTGTAATTAGTGTTGAATACAGGTTTTCCAATGTGGAAGACTCTGTTTTTGTCTCTCTGTCATTTTAGAACCTTTCGTCTTAAGGATTTTAGAATTAGTTTCTTTTTTAATATGTTATTTATTTACTTATTTAAGAAAGGGAAAAAGAGAGAAGGCAGATAGAGAATGGGTGTGCCAGGGCCTCTAGCCACTGCAAACAAACTCCAGGTGCATGTGCCACCTTGTGCATCTGGCTTTATGTGGGTACTAGGGAATTGAACATGAGTCCTTTGGCTTTGCAGACAATTGTCTTAACTGCTAAGTCATTTCTCCAGCCCAGGATCATTAATGTCTTAATAAGAGTCTATATTTCAATTTTGGAAGAAGGGGCATCTTAACAAAATTGAGGCTTCTGATTTATGAACACAGTATATCTATTTTTTGATCCTTTTAAATTTTTCTTAGCAGTGTTTTACAGTATGCAACTTGTATTTCTTCTAGTAGTTTCTCACTGATTATTTTATACTGTTTTAATATCTTTAGGTATGAGATAGCCAGGCTGGGAAGGGGTAGAGAGGCTTACACGCTTGTTTTCAGGTGGATCCAAAAGATGAAGGGGACCAAGAAGATAAAGGAAGAAGAGCTTTGCACATATGATTTCCAAGAAAGTACCCTAAGAAGACACATGTGGAAAGCAAGCAGAAATGGTCCTGGAAGAAAAGAAATCCAACCACTTCCCAACCAGCCAGCCAGCCTGGGAAGGGGAAAAGCTTGCCGAAGAGAGGACCAGGAGAGTCAGGCACCATGAGAGTGCAAAGGGAGCAAGAGAGAATTTTACACACATGTCAAGCTCATTTATGGATTAAACATACAGTTACATTGAGCCTCATTATCAGACTGGGTTGTGTAAGGGAGAGACCTGATTGGCTGGTAGGCTCAAGAAGCATACTTAGGAAGGGCCAGCCCACAGATGTGCCAATATGAGGAAAAAGCAAAAAGCAGCTGCTAAGGATTTGATTGTAGCCATCTTGGATGAGACTGGGTCAGACATAGCTTCTAGTCCTGCTAGCACAGGCAAGGTGGCATTTCCTTGGGCCTCTGTCCCGATCTTGCTCTTGCTCTGGTTCTTCCTTCAGAGTGTTTCTCTCTCTCTCTCTCTCTCTCTCTCTCTCTCTCTCTCTCTCTCTCTCTCTCTCTCTCTCTGCTACCACCATCTTATAAGGTCACAGAAACTGGCTTGGCTCCAAAAATTCTTATACTTAATAACCAAATACTGAGAACAAAGCCAATCTCATTCATTAAATAGTGAAATAATTGAATAATGTGTTAGATTGAGATGTGATGTGAAAGTGTGTATTGTTCTTGTGTTGAAGTAATCTTCCTTAGCTAGTCATTTAATTTTAGTGTCAAGTTATTTGCATAACAAGATAATGGCTGCCTTTTAAGGGTGATGTGTGAATTAATTGAAACTTCACAAAATGCTCTCAGACCATCAGTTGAAAGGGCCTCTAAATGGCAGGCATTATTATAAGCAGGCTAGTAAAAGGAAGCATAATAAAGCTGCCCACACTGTGTCATCTCATAGAAACTATTGGAAAGCAAATGCAAAGGTCACTCCTATTCATAATTGATGGCTGAGGGGACTAGATCAAGAAAAATGGTGATGCTTCCCTGTTTAGATAGGTCCTCACACACAGCTATAACCAGGATAGAATATGGTGGAAACAATGTTACTTCTGAGGAGAACTGTGAAATTGATAACTGACACGCTTCATTATTATCTTTTAGAATCTTTAAAAAAATTGCTTTTAAATGGGAGAAATAATCACTGGTCATTTGAATGTAAGGAATTTGCAATTTACAGTTTGACAGTCTCCATTCTTATCATTGGTGTGTTAATTTTTAAAATTATTTTATAAGGCCAGTTAAAATTTGCATTAGCTTTTATGACGACAAAGTAAGAGAAAACTGAAATTTCAAAACATTTAATAAAAGCAGAGAATCCTTTAGGAATGTGACAGAGATGAAAACACATGCGTGCATGTGTGCAGGATTTTGAAGTCCAGGGGAGGGTTAGATGCCCATAAAGATGCAGGACACCCCATGGCCATAGATGGCAACTTGAGTTATCAAAAAAATTGAAAATGCAAGCCCAGAGAAGGGTAAGTTATAAATTAAAATATCTTTTTTAGGAAAAGTTAGGATTCAGAAGGAGGCCAGCAGGAAAATGTAAGCCAAAAGAAATTATCCCCTTTCTCAGCATGGCTAAAAGTAGAAGGTGAAATGGAGAGAAGAAAATCTCCCTCATATAGAGAAAGGTTTGGGGAGACGCACGCACGCACGCACGCACGCACGGGCGCACAGAAAGCAAAGCAGAAAAGCACCGAAAACAGGGAAACACCCCCAGGCAAGGAGAGGAGAAAGAGAAAGATAATACCACTCCCACCCCCATCTCCCCCCCTCCCGCCCCGCATAGGGAAGGAACCAAGAGCTTACCAAAGGGGCTAAGGGCCAAGAACCAAGAGGCAAAAGGGCAAGGGCAACTTATATATGTGTGCCAGGCCCATTTTTATGGGACAAACATCTAATTAGGATGAACCTCACCATCAGACTCAGGTGTATAAGAGGGACCTGATGATTGCTGGGCTCAAGAGGCTGACTCAGAAAGGACCAGCCCATAGCTGTGCTAAGTTGAGGAAGAAGCAGGAAGCAGCTGCAGGCAGCCCTCATGATTCAGACTGGATCACATGAGAGTTCTAGTCCCGCCAAGGCGGCATCTACGTTTCCATGGGCCTCTATCACTCGCTCACTACCTACCAGTAAAAAGGTTACCTTGTTCCTAACTTGTGTCACAAGTAAGCAGATTAAAAACAAATGCATTATAGAAAATCTACAGGTAAATATATCTTTGAATTACATGTCTAACTGTAGAAATTCGTGAAGTAAATTGAAGTAATTTTTTTCCACTAAAACTCATCTTTTTTGCTGTGATGAATTACAAAAAAAAAAAAAAAATTATGGCTAAAAACAGTGCATACTTGTTACCTTATAGGTCATGAGATCAGAAATCTAAAATGAAGTCCAGGCGGGATGACACATGCCTTTAATCCCAACACATAGGAGGCAGAGTTGGAAGGATCGCCATTAGTTCGAGGCGACCCTGAGTCTACATAATGAATTCCAGGTCAGCCTGGGCTAAAATGAGACCCTACCTGGAAACAAAAAAAAAAAAAAAAAAAAAAAGTGTAAAATGTATGCAGGGTATTATAACATTTGTGTTGCGTTCATGGAAATGTCTTTTTAAAAAAATATATTTTAACCTTGCAGTTACTAGCAATACCTTTGCAAGACCCTCATAATAGAACAAAAAGATGATGACATCAAATTAAAAGAGAGACTAATGGAGAGAGGGAGGGGATATAATGGAGAATTGAGTTCTGGAGGGGAATGGGGGAGGGGAGGGAAATATCATGTTTTTTTGTCTGTAAGTATAGAAGTTGTCAATAAAAAAATTTTAAAAATTAAAAAAAAAATTATTTATCTATTTGAGAGAGAGAAAGAGGTAGAGAGAAAGGGAGAGAGGGGGAGAGAATGGGTGCACCAGGGCCTCTAACCACTGGAAATGAACTCCAGATGCATGTGCCCCTTGTACATCTGGTCCTGGAGAATCAAAACTTGGATCCTTTCTCTCTGCAGGCAAATAAATGCCTTAACTGCTAAGCCATCTCTCTGTACACCCCCCTTTTTTTTAACTCAACCCCTCTTCCAGTTTCTGGAGACTGCCCATGTTTTTTAGCATGGTCTCTTCTTCCATTTCCAAACTCTTCAATGGATGGCCAAACTTTTGTCATTTTTTTTCACTCTAACGCACACCCTTCTTTTTCTTCCTCCTTCATATTTTAAACCTTCTGTGAGTGCTTTGGGCTTACCTGGATAACATCGGGTAGTCTTTTGATTAGAAAGTATATTTCTACCTGGTGGCTTAACTTCCCATTTTGTCATGTAAGGTAGTACAGAAATTTGATGGTTAGTCCGTGCCATCTTAGAGTCAGCGGAATTCTGACAGAATTTTCAGTAGACTGCATGCAAATGACATGCATTTGAGAACATACTACTTACTGTCGTTTTCTGTTATCAAATTTTGGTAGCACCGTAGTTGTTAGGAGTTTTCCTTTTTTTCACTTCAGTAAAGTATTGTTTTAAATTTTTTTACATATTTTTTTAAAAATATATTTATTTATTTATTTGCAAGCAGCAGGAGACAGAGAGAAGAAAGATGAGAGAATGAGCATGCCAGGGCCTCCAGCCACTGCAAAGGAACTACAGATGTATGTGCCACTTTGTGCATCTGGCTTTACATGGATACTGGTGAATCAAGTCCAGATCATTAGGTTTTGCAGGCAAGCACCTTAACTGCTGAGCCAGCTCTCTCCAAAACCTAAGTTTATATTTTTATTTCATTTTTCTTAACACACATGTATATATATTTAATTTTTGTTTATTTTTATTTTATTTATTTGAGAGCAATAGACAAAGAGTCAGAGAGCAAGAGAATGGGTGCACCAGGGCCTCCAGCCACTGCAAAGGAACTCCAGATGCATGAGCCACCTTGTGCATCTGGCTTATATGGTTACTGGGGAATCAAGCCTTGAACCAAGGTCCTTAGGCTTCACAAGCAAGCGCTTAACCATTAAGCCATCTCTCCAGCCCAACACATATATTTTTAATAAACCAGACAAAAAATTACTACAAAACACTTGAGAAGTATCTGTAATAAGACATGTAAACTACTGTGGTTAAAGAAATCTTATAAGTTTATATATTACATATAGTTTATGTCAAACATTTTACCCTTTTAAAAAATATTTTCTTTTTCTCTCTTCTTCTCTTCTTCACCAGCCATGAGTGAGGCCTTTTCCAGTGTGTTTCCATAAGATAGATGTAGATTCCCTTTGTAAGATCATCTGGTGTCTGTCTTTCTACACCTTGCTTATTTCACTTAGTGAAGTAATGCCCCCAGGTGCACCCTTGTTGCAATCAACAGCACTTCCTATGTTTTAATGGATTGTAGTATTCCACTGAGTATTGCATACATACACACATTGTAAATTAATTTTTAAAAAGTTAAGTCAACAGGCTGGAGAGATGGCATAGAGGTTAAGGTGTTTGCCTACAAAGCCAAAGGATCCTGGTTCGATTCTCTAGGAACCATGTAAGCCAGATGGATAACAGGGCTCGTGTATCTGGAGTTTGTTTGCAGTGGCTGGAGGCCCTGGCGTGCCCATTCTCTTTCTTTGTCTCTCTCACTCTCTTTCTCTCTCAAATAAATAAATAAAATATTTTTTAAAAAAAGTTAAGTCAACAAATAAAGCAAAGCAAATAGCTCAGCCATGTTATCTGGAAAACTATAATTTTTCCATGTATATGTAGCATTATTATAAATTAAAGGTTACAAAATGAAACATTAAAATAATTTAATTTTCTTTAAAGTAGCAAGAGTAGTTAAGTGAAGAGTTGAGGAGTCAGTTAACCTCATTGTGATGAGCAGTAACTTCGTACATTAAAACATCACATTGCATACCTTAAATACATATATTTTCAATTAAAAAAAATGCCTTTAATACTCTGTCTTAATCACCCTGTGTACTACAAACAAATTTCTCATCTAATACACAGTAGGCCCTGCCCTATGAGAGCACTGTGTATCCTATGTTTGCCATAGGTCCTTTCATACAACAGTTCATTAGAAAGAACAGGCATCCGAAATATAGGGAATTGTCTTACATACCTCATGTCTCTTTTCTTCTTGCCCAGCCCTCCATCTGGGTTCTAGGCTGGGTTGCATTGTCAGCCAAGGATAGCAGTAACTGGGTAAATGCATTCACCAGCAAGGAATAAGGGCATCCCAGCAAAAGAGCCACTTCCTGCAACCTCCTTATACAGAGATTGCAGTTGCAAAGGTTGTCCATTGTAGGGGTAGGTCTTCCTCAGTAAATCCTTCCTGGAAAAACACTCCCAGTCCCAAGATGTTGTTCTTTTTTAAAATTTTCTATCCAGATTATTCTTGTGGGGTGCAGTGGGGGTGCTGTATATTAGGAAGGAGACATATAGTTCTCTGTTAGGCCAAATATGCCTTTGAACAGTGGTTGAGAGTTTGCTCAATCCCATATTGTAAATTCCAGGATACTTTCTAGCCTTGCAAATAAAAGGAACTGGATTTAGCTCAGGGACAGTAAGGTTGAGAGAGACTCCCTGCTAATCTCTCAGTATACAAAAGAGCATTGTGTTAGCCAGCATGAGCAGGTGTTCTTTCTTTCAACTAAGTAGGACAGGAAGCAGTGATATTACATCAAAGAAGGAATAATGTAGACTAAACAAATTCCACTTGCATTAAAGTGGTGGAAAATGTTATTAAAGAGTGAAGTTGATTCTCACTGAAAAAACATCAGATCTGTCTTCACACACTGCAGGGCTCCAATATTGAAGACAATATACAGTAATAATTAACATCTGCTAGATGAATGTTTATGAACTCTCCAGCAGTGCTAAACTCTCAGCAAGGCACTTGAAAGGTCCACAAGGAGCAGTCATCATGAGTCTTTGCTAAAATAGAGTGTCCATTAAATTAAGAAAGAAATATTTCAGCTGATCCCAAAAGGTCAAGGTTTCTCAGATATGGGCCTACTTCTCTGAAGAGAGGATCCCTCAGACATTTGCTACAAGACTATTTGAACGACATCTGTTTATTAGCAAAATATATTTTTAATGAAAACTTAAACTTTACTTCAGTAATTAGCATTTTCAGCTCCTTCTCATTATGCTTCAGAGATGTATTTTTAAGGCTATGTCATCTTGTAGTTGAATATGAAAGCACTGGACCACACATACAGTCACATAACCTGTCTAGGGTAGATATTGCTGGAAGGGGAAAAAACCATTCTATCCTCAGGAGTATGAGAATGTACTTTTTTCATCACTTTGCTTAAACATCTCTTTGGCCTGAATCTTACCTGTAGGATATGGCAAAACACTTAAACCATTTTTTGTTAGTTATGTAGATGGTGTGTATACAGTCATATTGGTACCTTCGTTAGCCTCCTTCCTGTCATCTTCCCTCTGAAGGTCTGCTCCCCATTGGGGAATGTGTTGTGCATTGTGGGGGTATCGATCAGTTATGGGGAAGAGGCAATGTCTCTGTGCATAATGCCCCAAATTGTGGCTGCAACAATCTTTCTGCTCCCTCTTCTGCAAATTTCCCTGAGCCATGTTGGGTTCATTTTAGGTCTACTTCAGTGATGAAGTCTTGGAAGCTGCTGTATCCCTGGGTATCTGGTTTGGTAGGTGTTGAGTGTTCTCTGTGTCTATATCCTTCACCCTCATGTTGGTGTCAGGTTCACCAAGAAAGCAGCACTCTTGCTCATTTCCCCCATTACTCTATGGTTTTAGGTGGGGCCCTGGTGAGGTGCAATGGGCTGATTATCTCCTCAGATTCTGCATCCATCTGAAAAAGAGAAGCAAATTCTCTAATAGAGAGAGAAGTCAGCACCTGATAAACGGGATAACCATTATTATTTTAGATTTTTGAATAGCACAGTAAATTAAGTTCTCATGTATGCTTTAAGAACATTTTAGCATTGCTGATTATATTTATAATTCTAAATTTTAGTCTTATATACTTTTTCTAATGATTCAAGCTAAGACAGGCTTAGGTCAAAATGTGCTGCTTCTCCTCTTATGTTCTCTCTGTTTCTTGTTATATATCCCTGTCAGAAATGGAGTATGGTCTGTGTTTATATGGTGCTGAGACTGAGTAAAGGGATTAAATATATTATTTCATCAATTTGGAATCTCACTTCAGTAGAGCAGGTTTTTCTTTTCTGAGCTGAGCTGGTTTTGTGAAGTCTTACGATAATTTGGTAACTAGGCAGTTTATTAAAATAATTATGTCATTTCAGTCATCTTATTATCATCTTGATAATTCTGAAAACATATAGTCTGGAATACAATCTCATTGGTATTGATCTAGAGCAGAAAATGTGCTATTATCATTCTTTTACATTTTTAATTGAGTTGATTTCCTTTAATGCTATTTTACAAAGAAAATATTAAAATGTGAAGCATATGTATGAAGCCTCAATAATTGGTTTTGCTTTTCTATTATGTCATGTGTGATTTCAAAGCTTATTTCTTTCCGAACTTCTGTGCCCTGAGGAGTTTATAGTAGAGTTGAAATTATAGATGTCCATTAAGTATTTTTCAGCTGCCAATTCAACTGTCGCATGTTGCACAATTGATTTACTATGAAGTGACACAGGAAGAAAAAACTCATTATGTGATAATATGAAAACAAATACTTGTCAAAAACAAATAAGTCTGTATAAAAAAAAATCCATCTAGTTTATCATACTTATTTGAGAGTTGACACCTTCTTGTCACAAAAGATTTTAGCTTTTATTCATAGATACTCTGTATTATGCACTCAGACATTTTCTCTCTTTTTTTTTTCCTTACAGGTAATATTATATCCAACTTCTAACAGCTCCAAGTCAGCTGAATTACACCAAATGATAGTTCCAAAAAATAGTCAGGATTCTGACTTAAAAATCAAATTGGCAGTGCGAATGGATAAACCTCCACACATGAAGCATAGTGGGTGAGTATGCATATGAAAATATTTTCCCTTGAATAGTACATTTTATTCAGTGTCACTTTTGTCAGTTTAATGAGAAACCAATATACCAACCAACCTTTCACATAATTTTCTTAATAAACTGTGATAAGTTGTTTTATTAATTTTGTAAATCCACAAACTTCTGTGTAGCTAAGTACAGAGGTATTCAGTTAAAATAACTGTCTTTTATGCTTTTGTTGGTACTACACATCAGTCATACTGATAAAGAAATGTATGCAGAGAGAAATCATTTTAAGAAATACTTTTCACAATCTAGATAGAGTCATAGTTAAAATAAGTCTGGATTCAGGTCCCTTGGAATAATAAAACTTTCATAGAATATGTAAAAGTTAATGGGTAGCTTGATATAACCTAAAAGGCTGTGAAAATTTTGATGGAAATGATATGAGGGTTTGTCCAGCGTGTGAGTGGACACTAAATCAGTACTGGAGGAACTGTAGATGGGCCGGAAGGAAGTGCAGGACTTCTCTCCTGGGAGTGCCATGGTCTGATACAGCCGTCAATCTTGGGCAATGTTCTTTGTCTCCTGTAGCTGGTAAGGAATAGCTCTAAACTCTTGAATGAGTTTTCAAAAACAAGAATTTAAAGAAAAAAAAATCAAAATGGTCTTTCTCAGAGTAAAACTTTAGGACTTAATAGAATAGCCACACTCCAGCACTGAGGTGTTTGCCATTAGGCAAAAACAAGACCGTTTTTCTTCCTATGGAAACAAGTAATTGAAGTGGTTCCTCTAAATTTAACAATATAATTTAACAGTCAAAGTATGGTTCTTTCCATAAGAGGGATCTGCTGGCTTTTAAGCTAAATTCCCAAAAAGGGGAGTGAAACACACTTATCTTTTAAAAAATAAGAGGAGTTGTTGGAACCCTTAAGGAAAACAAAGTTGAATGTTGCACACAGAGTAATCCTTGCTTTTTATTTGGGAAAATACTTCCCAGGGTAAGCTCTTAAAAAGTTATCTAAAATTTGGATAGCCTAAAATATGGTGTGTCTCATGTGTTAACATAAAGGAAAGTCTAACTGAGATTCAGTTCATATGAACATGAAGGTGCTGAGATTTATTATTTGGGGTTCTTTTATTCATCTATCTTCCTGTTCACCATTAGCTTATGCAGTATGTGTTAGACATTTGTTCTGTTCTAAACAGGAAGTAGCCTCACAAGACTATAGGAACAAGGTAAGAAAGGATTTAAGCTTCTACACAAATGAATAAAGCAGTGAGTCTTGCTATAAGGCAAAAATGGAAATAACCTAATCTTTGCTGGACTAGAGAGTTGAAGTCATACAAGACATCTGAAATTTTAGATAGAACTTGAATGTTAAAACTCTACACGTGGACAGAGAAAGAAGGACGTTCTCACATGAAACAGAATTTACAAAAGTAAAAATTCTTAGAGGGCTTATAGCAAATGATGAAAGTTTGGTGCATTTGCCATAGAGTGTTTTGACACTAGAGACCACTGGCTATGTAAAGTGCTTAGAGACAACAGAGCTATGATAGACATAAAATAATACAGCATGTTCCAGGCACTATGGTTATTTTTTACTTTACTCTTTTTTGCTCATAAGAAACAAGAACCTGCCATAATACCAACAGCATGGTCAATAGTCCTGGAACCAACAAAGATTAAACACGAAACGGGCCATAGAGCAAGTTGCAACCTTTGCTGCCTATGAAAAGAAAGCCCTGCTCTGATTGAGCCATTTCTGTGTGTTGAATGATTCAGAGGCTCTGGATTTATTAGGATCCTTACATGGCTTAAAGTGGAGGTGAGGTAGGGTGGGGATGAGGAATATCATTGCTAAATACCCAAGGAAAATTTGCTTTTTCACATTTATTTGGCTAAATCAGGACCCTTGTAATGACTCTGCAATTGATTTTGTCACAGGTCTCTCAGTATAATCCAGAAAGCTAAAGAAGTTACCAAAGAATTCAGGCTCCATACCCAAGTCATGTTATTTATTACCTTCTACTGTGATAAGACCCTAATGGGAAATCCCTCACATATGGATGCTTCTGCAGTTCATGGAATGCAAAATTATGGAATTTTCCAAGTGAAAATATTTGCAGGATGTTCTATTAAGTTAAAGAATTACATAGCTAGAATAATTTAAAATATTATTTTCTATAATATTGGCTCAGTAAATAAAACCTATTTTAATATTAGTATTAGAAATAAGGATGTATCAGCATTAAAAGATTTTAGCATTAAAAGCCGAGTGCATGCCTTTAATCCCAGCACTCGGGAGGCAGAGGTAGGAGGATCGCCATGAGTTCGAGGCTACCCTGAGACTGCATAGTAAATTCCAGGTCAGCCTGAGCTAGAGTGAGACCCTACTTTGAAAAACAAACAAAAAAAAAAGTTTTCAGCATTGTTGAAATAGTAGTGGATTCCTGCGGGCAGGGGCAGTTGGTGGTAAGGGCTTCACACATTTTCAACATTTTCATCTCTATCGTATATAGCTGGGTATGTGAAAACCTGGTTTCTTCTACAGTATAACAGTATTCATTTTCTTCTGAGCTTCTTCATAACTGAATTTTACTGCACTCAATTACATTTGAGAAAGAAATTGAGAAACTTGCCTTTTTCTTGTTAGTCCTTTGACAGAAAGCAAAGCAAGAATATAATTGGAATAGTGGATTCATGGCATTTGTTTTGGTGCTTGCTTGTACTGTGTCAATAATTTATCCTATAATGAATAATTAACAAATATGTAATTAATAATTCAAGAAAAAATAAGCCAACTTGAAAAGAAAAAATAATTTGTATTTAAAATATGGTACAATTCTGGGTTAAGTTGGTAAGGGTATTAAGCAGTAAACTGGAGAGTTTGGGATTTTTGCTTTCAGAGCATGTCAGACTTTGAAATCCTATGGGATGTTATTTGTATAAACATTATCTCAGCATTGTGTGGAATGAATCTTTCTCTTGAATGTAAACCCTTTTAACATGGATTCTCTATTTACCTATTTAAACATCTCTTGCATTGACTCTCTAATTATATTTATACCAGTGTTATCTTTATAGATATGTGTGTTCTTAACCACACTGTAAGTTTCTTTGGCTTGTTTGATTCTCTAATGCCTCCCCATACTGTGTAGAGAAGGATAGATGTTGATATAAATAATGATGATAAAAATGATATTTATGTACTCTTCAGAGTTTAAAGGAAAAATTTTAAATATGGAAGTGAGCTGCATTCATAAGTTGAAACTTCCAAGTCTCTAAACACAGTTTTCAGGAAATAGACTTTAATTTTAATATATAAAATACCTTAAATTTTTTTATCTGTTATATTTTTTATTTTATTTTATTTTATTTATTAGAGACAGAGTGAGGGAAAGAGAAAGAGGGAGAGTGAGACTGGGTGTGCCAGAGCCTATAGCCATTGCAAATGACCTCCAGGTGCATGCACCCCCTTGTGCATCTGGCTTACGTGGGACCTGGAGAATTGAACCAGGGTCCTTAGGTTTCACAGGCAAGCACCTTAACCAATAAGCCATCTCTCCAGCCCAAATTGTTTTTATTTGTTTATTTTTCCCCAGGGTAGGGTTTCACTCTAGTCCAGGCTGACCTGGAATTCACTATGTAGTCGCAGTGTGGCCTAGAACTCATGCTGGTCCTCCTACCTCTGCCTCCCGAGTGCAGGGATTAAAGGTGTGAGCCAGTATGCCTGGCTCATCTGCTACATTTTAAACACATCGATGTTTAGATGCCAAAATTCAAGCATTTCTGACCCGCAATTCATGTTTCTAGTAGCTAATTACTCTACACCTAGACTTTATGGTCTTCCATATAAAGACAACTAACTATATATAAACGAGAATACATATTTAATTTGGGTAAAATAGGCATGATATAAAACTATCCTTTTTAAAGCAAAAATGGGCTTTGCCATAAGTCTTATTAACAAAATATTGGGTTCAATTGTTCTTGTGGAATATTTCAAATAACCTAACTCTATAACTCTTAAATAACCTGTTAAATTAATTATCGGCTAGATTATGAATGATTAAAACACTCACAGTGGCCTTTCCAATATATTTCCTGCTTTTGCACTTAGAAGTGTTCATAAAGAAATGGATTATACTTTAGCATAGCCTAGTGGCTAAGTAGCAGTATTAACTTAAAACTCAGATATAGTATCTCGCCTTTTTATAATATTGTTATCCTAGTTCTAAGTGTATTTTCTCAGTGACAAGAAAGGTGAAATGTAAAGGCACTACTGAAATATATGACTATTATGACAATTAAATCTGTAAGTGAAAATAAAAAAAGAAAACTGAATTGCCTCCTAGATAGATGTAGGACATTATGACCACAGTCTATCGGATGTCTGTCTGTAACTGATTAGTCTTATATTTTAAAAAATGTTTTATAAAGTCTCTTGCTTATATAAACAGTAGAATTTTGTCACAAAATCCTAGCTGTGTGATCTCAAAGTTCTCTTTGTGAAGTCATACTAGTTTTTTTTTTTTCTGCAAAATGTTAAACGAATGAATGATAAAGATATTTTGAAATGGTCTCAGATTTTTCCACTTTGATTTACATCATAAATCTTATGGCACTGGTCTTGTCACTTGGTGTAGGAGAAAAGAGTTCGGCTTCTAAAATGAAGAATAGGGTAATAAGCAGGCTTTACTGATGCTCTGACCCTTTGCCTGGCCATGACCCCTCACTGCACTTAACCTTATGCCCACATGCCTCTCTGTGTGACCCCACACCTGCCTATCACCCCATGTAACTCAAGCCAAGACATCAGAGTCACATAAACTTTACACAACATTCAAACAGCACTTTTTTCACTAAGTGAAATGAACATACTCCCATAAACCTGTGTTATTGTGCTTCTGACTTTAAGTTCTATGACCTTCAAGTAGTTTAGAGGATAGTCTGATGACAAAAGGGAGCAAGATATTAATATATTAATGAAATGTAGCTGGAGTTTAGTTGGAGGGTCAAGACCATATAGGAAAATTAGTCTATTCTCTTTTTTTTTTCAAACAAAACTGAATTTTTATTTTCAGCCTACCTTTTTCTAAGTCCTGATAGAAAATAGCCATATCTGACATCCTACTAAAGATAGATAGATGATGACAATAGATCAATAATGAGAGAGAGATAAATATGATTTTTTGTAAAGTCATGTTAAGCTATCTATAACTATAGCCTTTCCAAAACTTCTGGCAACATGCTTGCTAGAATTCTAAGCAATGATTGATTCATTTTCCACATAGAGTTGAAGTTTGTGTATAGTCCTTCATATAAAGTATAACCATCACAGTTAGATTAAGAGTAAGTCAGAAGTCCACTTTCTTTTTCCAGTACCTTTAATATGTATAGCACTTTCTGTATACTACATCTTTAAGAACAATACTTTCGTTTGCTATGGATTCATAACAAATTATGTAACAATGGGAAAATTTTTTCACTGTAGCTTTAATAATCATTCGATCAATATTGAGCCAAATGTTCTAACTTGTTGTTTTCCTTTGTAATGTGTTTGTCTTTAACTGAACTTCAAGCTTCATCTTTTCACTGAACATCCTTTCAAACTCTTTTTTCCAGAGGGAGGAGCACCTTAGCATCTATTCTCTTCTCTCACACTTTATGCATCAAGTAACTACCTTTTCTATTAAGAACATGCTTTGTGACCCACAGTCCACATTGATGATGAGGGTCCCTTTGGAAGAGGAAGGACAGGAAGGAGGATAAAGGATCCAACACTATGAATGTAAAATCAGAATAATATAAATAAAAATAAATTATGGGGGAAAAAAGAACATGCTTTGTATGGACACATCATGTGTTGGTACCATCTTTTCCCTCCTCCCTGCCCCCATTCCTCTGAGGGCCCTCCTCAGTGGGGTTGCTGGTATTCCCCATGGTGTTGTGGGTAATGAGTTGTGAGAGCAGCAGTCAGTCACTGTTAGGGAGGGGCAATACCTCTAGATATGCCCTCCCAACCTGTGGCTTACAGTATGTCCACCCCATCTTCCAAAAAATTTCCCTGAGCTGTGTTGGGTGTGTTTTAAATCAACTTCAATGTTGAGCGCTCAGCAGCTTCTGGATTTCTGCTTTGGTATGTGTTGAGCTCCCTCAGTGTCTATCTCCCTCATCCTGGCACTGGTTGACAGGCTCGCCATGGAAGCAGCACTCTTGCTTATCTCACTATATCCTCTGTGGTTTCACCTGGGCCCTGTCTGATGTCCGGGGATGATTTATGTCCTTGGTTCTCACTATGTTCTGAAAAAGAAAAACAGATGCTCCAATAGGAAATGAAGTCAGCATAGGTTAAATGGGATAAGCATTGTTAATTTAGAGAGATTTTGATGGTTGCAGCCTCTCTTTTGTCCAAAGACTAGGGGGAGTTTTTCATTGGAGACCATGAACTTGGTCTCCATGGACTTTAGACCTGGTTCCCAGTTCCAGCTATGGGTTCCTTTCCACTGAGTGGATCTCTTAGCCAGTCAGAAAGCCACTGGTTCCCTACAATGGTGTGCCACCATTGCTCAAGTTTGTACGTCTTGTCAGGCTGGTTCCTTTTGAATAGCAGTGTCACCTGCTTGTTCACAACTTGTTGGCCATTATTAAGGTATATGAACATCTTCATGGTTTTATTTTTTAGAAAGAAAATTAAATTTAGACTATAATCTTGTCTTTTTTCTTTATTTTCTTTAAAAATAACAACAAACCACATATATATACCAGTCACCTGAATTAATTTGTGTTCTTTTATAATGATATAGGAGAATTTATTTGGGAATAGTATGTACTAAAATTTAATAAACAAAAACAAAGAAAATTACTGTGGGATTATTTTAATTTATATTACTTACTGTACAAAGTTTATTCTGTGTACTGATATAATAGTACTCTTTATTTCTTTGCACTCATACAGAACTTTGAAGACATTAGCACTTCGTTAATAAAGCAAAATATTTGTGTTTTAATTTCAGAACATTTTTTAGGGTATAGAGAATCTTGGAACTTCATTTTACATTTGTAGTTTGTTCATTGGCCATGTAGCCAAGTAGAATCCAGATGAGGGACAGTGAGGTAATAGTTAGATATAATCCATACTAACTCAAGATCTGAGAAACATGTGATTTGGCTCCCTACCTGTGACAAGCACACATTTTATGACTTAAGTTTCATTATGTATTAAGAGTGACAATAAAGTAGTAATGGTGAGAGAATATTTAGGTCCCAGAAATTTATAAGTCAGTATCTATTTTTGCTGTAATCACATGTGTCATTTATTGCATGATCCTCCAGTATGTGCAGAGGATGCACAGAACTCAGGAAAGAGTGGTCAAAGTGAGGACCAGTGGACAGAGATAAGCAGCTTGAGAATTTATTTGTCCTCTATAAGCAAGGAAATGATGTATGAAGACTGACTGTGATATGGCTAAGGAAGGCTTCTGTTATATAAAGTACTTGAAAATTAATTATTGTGGAATTGTGTATGTGGATGGGTATAAAAACAAATGAATATAAACTTCAGAAAGAAAATGCATTAAATATAATAGAAAGTCATTTAAAACTATGAAATTATCTACTAGCTCTTTTCCAGATTTTCTGTTACAAAGGTTTACTATTTTATAATGAAATAATATCATTACCAAACTAAAAATAATAGGCTTTCATTTAACTAGGTGATATAATTACATTTGTGTTGTTGGGACAAACCAGCCACCTAAAAGGAGCTGATGGAAGAAACAGGATTATTTTGGTTTACACTCTTGAGGGGATATTCCATCATAGCAGGGAAATTATGGGAGAGCACAGGCTGAACAGCACATCTCACCACAGGATCTGGCAGAAAGCAGCAAGAGAATGAGCTGAGCTCTTGCAAGGGGGAAGCTGGACAATAAGACCCCAAAGTACAACCCCAACAACAGACCTCCTCCAGCAAGACTCTACCTCCTAAATTGCCACTAACTGGAGACCAAGAATTCAAAACACCAGAGGGAATGGGGCCATCTAATATAGATCACCATACTAAGATTGGTTAAATTTATTTTACCCAAAAATATTATTAAATGATATTTAATTTTTAATGGTCATTAAGCATCAGGAACAAGAAGTTTGCAGCTACATCACCTGTATACAAAACGTGTCTCCATTACTCACCCGTGGAGTTTGAGGAAAGACACAGAATTTCTTCATGATTCAGTTGTATCAAATTCAAAATGAAAATGTTAGTTGAACCTATGTCATTCAGTTGCTTAGAGAAGCAGTAGCTAACACATGCAATGCATTAGGTGAGTGTCAGGGTTAGATCAGTCATATTCAATATGTTGTAGCAGTTGGTATGTTCTTGAAGGCATTTTGAATTGACATATTATTAAAGAAGAAATATAAATATTAAAAGGTAAAGTATAAATTGTACTAAAACTGTCTTTAGAAACTCCCAAGCCTCCTGTTTTCCTTGCTCCCTCTTGCAAACTCATGCTGGCTGTTGCTGGGGACACCCAGGTTGCTCTAAATCTGGGACATTTATTCACAATGTTTCCTTTACTTTTTTTCATCCTTTGAGCAACATCTTGGGCTCACTAACTCATATTTAGGGTCTTTCCAGCTCTGATTTTGGTTGTTTGTTTGTTTGATTGTTTGTTTGTTTGTTTGTTTGTTTGTTTGTTTGTTTGTTTGTTTGTTTCATCTAGGTAAGGTTTCACTTTAGCCCAGGTTAACCTGGAATTCACTTTGTATTCTCAGGGTGGCCTCAAACTCATGGCAATCCTTCTACCTTTCACTCCCAAGTGCTGGGATTAAAGGTATGCACTACCATGCCTGATTCTATTTCTTATTTTTATCCTACTCTTATTCATTCACTCCTGCCTTTAGGTTGACAAAAATTACTGATATTAATATATGATGTGTTGCTTTGAAATGGCTGATAATGGAAATTTACATATGCCCTAATTCAGTTTTATAACACTTGAAATCTCATCTATCTTCAAAGACACAGTATTATTAACTATAACCACCATGTGTGAGTTATGTGTGTCTGTATGTGTGCAGGAACAAGAAAATATCTGCACCCATGTGCAAGGCTAATGCTCGGGTAACTTCCTCAATCACTCTCCCTTATTTGTTTGATACAGAGCCACTCACTGATTTGTCTAGGTTAACTGGCCAGCAAGGCCCAGAGATTCTCCTGCCTCAACCTCCCCAGCACTGGAATTACAGGGCACACTGTTGTGCCTAGCTTTTTACATGAGGGCTGAGAATCTGAACTTAAGTCCTCGTGCTTGCATAGGAAACACTTTTTACACTCATAATATTCATTCCTTGAGAGTTTGAAAATCATGTTCCCTGAAAGATGTTAATATACAGTTTTACTTCACTCCTTGTTTCTCTTTGTGTCTTTATTATTTTTTTTTGCTGTCTTTATTTTGACTTACCTCTTTGTCTAATATAATGAGCATATTATATACAAACTCTGTAGTGTGTCTAAGCAACTGACTTGAATGATTTATCTTTGTAAAAACCTCATGTTCTAAAAGAGAAAATATGGACAGCATTTTATATCAAGTGAAAAATAAGTTTTCATTTCTTTCATTTGCATTTTAACATTTTACTTATTTATTTATTTTTATTATTTATGTACCTAGTGTATATACAGCCATGTAGATACCATACCATCATTAGCCTCCTCCCTGTCCTTTTCCCTCTAAAGGGACCCTCCTCATTGTGGAATGTGGGTCATGCATTGTGGGGGTAGCCCATCAGTTGTGGGGAAGAGTCAATGTCTCTGGGCATAATGTCCCAACTTATGGCTCTAACAATCTTTCCATCCCCTCTTCCTTGAATTTCCCTGAGCCATGTTGGGCTTGTTTTAGGTCTGCTTCAGTGAACCTTCCTCGGGTCCTTAGAGGGAACACCTGAATCACAGGGCCCTGGAAAGGTATGATGAAGACTAACCTTAGTCTTCTCCTGTCTCTCTCCCTCTCTCTCACTCCCTCTTCTCTCTCTATTCTCTTTCTCTTTTATATTACCTATCTTTTTCTTCCTTCTTTTGCCTTGGCACTGACCTGTAATTCCCATTACTGGCATGTGGTTAACATTCACAATGAGCTGTTGATCAGAGAGACCTACAAGGTTTCCCATATGCTTTTGGTGCAGAACCAAAATGGAGAGACCTGGCTGGAATCTGGAAGAGAGTCAGTCCCCAGACAGTTAGCTTGTCTAATGCCAGAAGGTGCTACATGAGTGACTGGGGGAAAATGAGTGACTGGGGAAAAATGATAAACATCTGTCCAAGCAACTCATAGTCAAGCTCCTCAGCAGCAAACAGCCTGACGTGATGCTCACACAAGGGCAATAGTGGCACACAGCCATGGTGGGTAACCAACTGCTCTTAATTGAATGGAACCCATAGCTGGAACTGGAAAACAAGTCAGAACCATATCCAAAAAACGAGTCTGCTCTCCAATATCAGGCTCCCACCAAACGTTCACTACAAGATGGCCTACACCTATGAAAATCTCTCTAAAATAATAATGGTTATCCCATTTATCTGGTGCTGACCTCTCTCTTTGTTGGAGAATTTACTTCTCTTTTTCAGATAGACACAGAACCTGAGGAGAGAGTCAGCCCATCATACCTCACCAGGGCCCCAGCTGAAACCATAGAGTAATGGGGTTAATGAGCAAGAGTGCTACTTTCTTAGTGAACCTGGTACCAACGCAAGGGTGAAGGAGATAGACTTTCAAGTCTTACTTGTTTGTCTTTGTTTATCTTTTTTTTTAGATTATCAAAATTTATTCTGTGGTGTACTAATGATCCTGATCCTGCAGTCTACCAAGTATTCTAATGTATTTTTACCTAATACATTGCCTTAGAAAGCTAAAACAGTACCTGAGCAATAGATAACTAGGAAGTAAGTCACTTGTATTAAACTGTCTCTGAGTATGTAGTTTATACTATTGTCAAAATGTCTTGCCTTTGTCAGTTTGCAATGAGAGGATTTTCTTTTATCCAAACCTGTAACATCAGCTAAAATGATCAGTTTGTATATCCTGAGAAGACTTTTCCTAATACAAGCATGTTGTTTCCACTCTAATCTGACACAAGATGATTCTCACATTAGCATAGACATGCCAAAGATTACAGTTTATTGTCTCTACAGTTAATCCAATCTATCCTCAGGAGCAAACTCTCCTAACTGAAATCTGCTTTATCCCCACTTGCTTTGTTTTGATGGAACTGATTAGTCCATTTTGCACCATGACAGTCTAATGTTCTGGTGTTTCTTCTGCCACTCACTCCAAGACAATTCTCTCTGTGTTATATAGTATAGTGTACAAGATAGAGTTTGAATTGTGAAGTGGGACAGAAGCCCTAGGCACTGCCCTTTCTCCAATATCCAACGCTCACTACCACATTTCTGTTGCTACAATCTATACACACCAAGAGGCTTTCCCTATCTTCTTTCTGGCAGTTAGACATTCCATACGTAACACTTCTGACTGAGTCAGCCTGCACTAGGATGCTTGGACCCTGTGCAAGAGCAGCATGAGTAGGTCTGGCCTCCCAGTTCCCAAGCTCCAGGGTCCCAGCTCTCTTGCTGTTGGTGTGGGATGGCTGGGACTCTACACAGGTGGGCAGCCACAGTAGGCCCAGGATTCCTGTTCCCTAGAAGGGCTGATAGGAAACCACCAGATCCTTATATATGTTGTGCAGGATTTGTGGATTCAGGAGGGGTCCCTATATTCTATGAGCCCCAAGTTTTGGGTCCTGTCCTACCTTTAATAAAAAAAATTAGTAGAGTGATAAAGCATGCTCACTGGGAACAAGTATCCGTGGAGGAATTGGTCACAGAGGGCAGGGAAGGGGAGTAATAGGGGAACCTGTTCCCTGGGAGCAAGTAAACACATGAGAACTCAGCCTTAGCTCCCACCACAACTCCAGCTGCCTCCACAGTCCCAAGTTGCTGTCCCAGTTGTCTCAGCAGATCAATACCCTCAAAGCAGCCACCTCCTTCGACCTGCTGTCAGGCCTTGTCTATGGAGCCAAGCTCCACAATTCTTTTCTCCCCCAATAGGTGCCCCTGCTGCCTTCTTGGCTCCTTAATCCTTCCCCAGATGGAGAGCACAGGACTACCTGGCAAGCCCAGGGGGTATCAGTGCACCTCCACACCCTGCTCAGCTGGGGTACAGTGGGGGAGTAAGGGCAAGTGCTAATGTTCCTGTGCCCCCAGGCAAAGCGAAGCTGACCATGGGCTGAAGAGATTCAGGACATCCAAATCAGCTCTTGAGTCGGCCATCAGCCTAGAGCTGCTGGCACACTTGCACCCTGTACAACCTACGCTTCCCACTCCAATTCAGTTCAAACCTGAAACAGAACACTCACTGAAGATCCTACAAGGGAAAATTCTTGCTTCCTCCTTAAATAAGATTTTTACCCTGAGATGAGTAGACCCCAATGTAAAAATAAAAATAAAAATAAAAATAAAAACAATGAATGACAAAATAAGAGATCTCCACCAAGGTTGCCTAGCCCTACAATGGACACCTCCAAGAAAAACATACAGGAGACAACAGAACTTGAATCCCAAAATGAAAGCACAGTAAGCTTATTGCATAAATTCAGTGTGACCCTGACAAGAAGAATGTCAGAACTGGAAGCAGCAAACAACAATCACATAAATGAAATGTACGCAGCCTTCATCACAAAGCTTAATATAACTGAGGAAAAATAGAGACCTCAAAAGAAAGATCATATTAGACGATCTCAATAACCAGCTGATTAAACTTAATGAAGTCATGATCAAATGCAAAAATGAATTGCAGGAAGGATCAAGAAAAACCAGCACTTGGGAGGCAGAGGTAGGAGGATTTCCATGAGTTCCAGGCCACCCTGAGACTACATAGTGAATTTAGGTCTTCTTGGGCTACAGTGAGACCCTACCTCTAAAACCCAAAAGAATAAAAAACAAAAATCAAATCTCAACCTGAAATTGGACCACACACACACAAAAAGAGAGAGAGAGAGAGAGAGAGAGAGAGATGGGCACAATGCAGAAAAATACAACCAAAAACAAAAATTAAATAGAGCTTTTAAAAGCCTCTTTAGAAGCCCTCACTAACAGAGTTAGCCATGTGGAAGGCAGAACCTCTAAGCTAGAAAATGACAGAAGAAGTTGATTGGGAGTACAAAATCACTGCTAAGTTAAAAAAAAGAAAAAAAAGTCATGTGAACAGAATAAGAGGAATTGTGGGATACTCTAAAACAACCAAACATCCAGATCATCAGTATACCAGAAGGGAAAGATATCCAGGCCAGATGTATAGAGAACATTTTCCACAAAATTATTGAAGAGAATTTTCCCAATCTCACAAAAGAGAGGCCTATCCAGATATAACAACAAACCTCACAGAACACCAGACAGTACCAAAGAGGAAACTGTCCAAGGCACATCATAGTTCAAACTCTAAGCAATGAAAACAGAGAGTGCTAAAAGCAGTGAGAGAAACAACTCATTATATACAAAGGCAATTTCATCAGTGTTACCTCAGATTTTTCAGTGAAAGCCCGAAGATCTCGGAATGGAAAGCTATGGATTCCAACCCAAAAAACTTAACCCAGTGAAAGTATCTCTCATAATTGATGCATGAAGGAAAGCCAGCTCTATGATTATATGAACACAAAGCTAAACCTACAGAGAATGCTCCAGGGAATAATTCACACAGAAGAGCTGAACAACCAACCTCAATAATCTACAAGAGGACAAACATGACAAAACAAATTAGAGCAGGTATGAAAATGTTCAAAGCACCATCCAGCATGGCAGAGATTACATCAAACCTCACAGTTACAACTTTAACTATTAATGGATTTAATTTACCCATTAAAGATAGACACCTCATCAGGGTGAAAGGTTGGAAAATAATAACAAAGCAAATGGAAATAAGAAACAAGCAGATGTTGCTATTTTATATTTGAAAAAAGAGACTTCAAATCAAAAGTAATCAAAGGACAACTATAACGAGGACATCACAATCATAAATCTGTGTGAACCAAACACAGCTGTACCACAGTATATAAAGCAAAATTTACTTGAAAACAAATCAGAAATAAATCCCAGTACTATTACAGTAAGGGACTTCATTACCTCAATATCATTATTAGATCATCTAAGCAGAAAATGAACAGGGAAATAATAGATCATAACAGCAACATAGATTAATTAGATATAAAAGACATCAATCAAATATTCTACCCCAAATCTACAGAATATACATTCTTATCAGGAGCCCACAGAACCATCTCCAAAACAGAGCATATGTTAGGGTATAAAGCATGCCTCCATAAATTCAGGAAAATTAACTTCTCGTATCATATTAGAGCACAACGCTTTGAAGCTAGAAATTAACAACAAGAGAAACAACAGAAATTGCCCCAGCTCCTGGAGAATGAACAACATGCTATTAAACAATGAATGGGTCATGGAAGAAGTCAAACAGGAAATTGTAAAATTTCTTAAATTGAATGATAATGAAAACAACAACAAACCAAAACTTATGGGACAATGAAGGTAGTCCTAAGGGGAAAATTTATAGCAGTAAATGCCTTCATAACAAAGAGAGAAAGAGAAATTTCAAATTAATAATCTAACCATCCAACTAGAGGCATTGGAAAAACAAGAAGAATCTAAGCCTAAAAGTTCTAGATGGGAAGAAATAAAGATTAAAGCAGAAATTAATGAATTGGAAATGAAAACAATTAAGAAAATTGACAAAATGAAGAGCTGATTCTTTTTAAAAGTAAAAAAAAAAAAAAAAAAAAAAAAAAAAAAGATTGACAAACCTGTGGCTAATTTGACCAAAAGGCGGGGAGTCTCAAATTTTCAAAATTAGGAGGGAAAAGCGAGAGGTCACAACAGACAGCAATGAAATTGGAAGACCATCAGGACATATTTCCAAAAACTAGTCCACAAAATTGGATAACCTGGAAGAAATGGACAAATTCCTAGACACATACTACTAACCCAAACTAAGTCCAGAACAGATAAATCTCCTAAGCAATCCTATTACATCCATTGAGATGGAAAATTTAATCAAAAACCTCCCCAAAAGGAAAAGTCCAGGACCTGATGGAGTCTCAGCCAAATTTTACCAACCTTCCCTGAAGAACTGAAACCATGTTTTCTTAAGCTTTCTCACAAAATTGGAGAACAAGGAATGCTCCCCATATCCTCCTATGAAGCTAGCATCAGCCTAATATCAAAACCACATAGAGGTGCAACAAATAAAGAAAACTATAGTCCTATATCTCTGATGAACTTAGATGCAAAGATCCTGAACCAAATCCTCACAAAACAAATTCAACAACACATCAAATGCATTATACACCTTGATCAAGCAGACTTCATTCCAGGGATACAGGGATGGTTCAACATATGTAAATCAATTAAGATAAACACCACATAGATAAACAGAAGAACCGCATGATCATTCCAATAGATGCAGAGAAAGTCTTCAATAAAATATAGCTTCACTTCATGATCAAAATTCTAGAGAGGCAACAAGGGTTTATATCAACATAGTAAAGGCTATATACAAATTACCTAAGGTCCAAATCCTACTTAATGGGGAAAGACTCTAGAAGTTCCCATTAAGGTTATGAAAAAATCAAGGGTTCCAACTCTCACCCACTGCTCTTCTACTAGAAATCCTAGCCCATGCAACAAGGCAGGAGAAAGATACTAAGGCTATACAAATTGGAAAGGAAGAAGTCAAAGTAGCTATATTTGCTAAGTGACCTGAAAAACTCTACCATAAAATTTCTAAAGGTGAAAAATTCTTTCAGCAAAGTGGCAGGATACAAAATCAACACACAAAAATCAGTAGCCTTCCTATATGCAAAGGACAAATATTCAGAGAAAGAAATCAGCTATGTCCGATTTTCAGTAGCCACAAAAAAAAAAAAAAATGCCTTGGAATACCACTAACCAAGGATGAGCAAGACTGCTTCTTCATTGGAGATCTTGACAACCAGCACCAGGGTGATGGAGTCAGAAATGGAGGAGGAGGATACACAAAACATCCTGAAGCAGAAACCCAGAAGCTATTGAAAGCATAACACTAAAATAGACTTAAAACACACACCACAGCTCAGGGAATTTTGTGAATGAGGGGGAGAAAGGTTGCAAGAGCCACAGAGTGGAAGGGAATGTCCAGTGGCATTACCCCCCACCTTACAATGACTGTTGTCACATCTCCTAATCCACAACCATATGACACGATGAATAGCAGCAGTCCCACTGAGGCAGGCCCTAGGCAAAACCGGAGCAGGAAAGAGGGAAATGATGGTCCCAGCACATGAGATGTACCCATTCAAAATTTCTACTTATTTTTTTTTAAAGAGAGAGTGAACTTAAAATGCTGTTTCTCTGTACAAGTGTAGGTTGATTTGCATAAATTGGCTCAATAAATGGGCTTCCTAAATGCTCTGTATTTTGGCTCTGTATCTGTGCTGTTCCTTCAAACTTGGTGTGTTACCTTGTAGCTTGCTTTGATCCTTAGGGCAATATCACATTTGATAGAAACACGCGTTCTAAGAAGTTCTTTCACATTTTTGCTTCTACTACTATTCACTTCCTTTTCTGCAAAGATAGCAATAGAATACACGGTAGGGAAATAGAGTCAAATCAGGCCTGTTGTCATGGTGCAGATCTCAGACATATGGTTGAACCATACAAAATAAACAGAGCTGGTGAGGCAGGCTGTAGGTGACCATAGTTCTAGAACTGAATTATGACAAATACAGAGCAGTAGAACTGCTCAATGTATTGCAACTTGGAAGAAATACTAAATGTTTCATTTTTCAAGTCTTTTAAGGTTTAGAAAGGTGTGCTCTACAGCATAGGTTAATGTACCAAGGCCTGTTGTTGCTATAAAGTATTCTCTTTCCCCATTCTTATATGCATTTGGTGCACAGAATCAAGTTAACCATAGTACCTGGCACATCACACTTGTCACATTGATTCATTAAAAATATATACTTCAGGGGAGAAGTGGGAAAGGAAGGTGGAAATGACTGTCTATTTCTGTTGCATTCTCCAAGGATCATACTTGTGGACCTGCTTCTGCACAATGCCAGGTGTAACAGACAGCTTCAGGTTCACTGAGATGAACTTCCAGACCAGGCACAGTTATGAAGGAAGGGATTTATTGAAGCTTACAGATCCAGGGGAAGTTCCATAATGGCAGAAGAAGCTGGCCTGCCTTCACAGGACCAAACACAGCAAAAGCACAAGCCAAAAGCCACACCTGCAGAGCACACTTCAGGAAGTCCTGCTGGGCACACATTGCATATCTTTAGATTGAAATTTCAAACACACCACCACACCTTAAGATCCACCCAGTGACTTTGCCTCTAGCCAGGTGGATGCAAATGCAAACTACAAACTAATAAAACACTGAATATATTGGGGGCCATCTATTCAAACTAGCACACCAGGTTAGCCAGGTTACTTTTTATCTACTGAAGGCAGGGATCCTTCTCCTTATGGAAGTATTTTTTTCCATCTGTTTCAGAGCATACTGGGTACAAATTACTACTAATTAGTACTTGATTTTATGTACTTTGAAATTACAACATGAACTTAAAGCTCTCTGATGTTTCCCACATATCTATGTGAAGCTAACTCAGGAATCCACAGTCTAGGTTCCAGGTGTTCTAAGGATGCTCTATGGTAGACTTGCAGCCATGATTATCCCTCTTGTATCTAGATAAGATTAACTCCTGATTGGCTGAAAGTTATTGTTCACTTATATTCTACCAGGCATTGAATACAGGCTTGATTTTATCTCATCATCATTCATCTCTGTGTACCAGACTAAAGAAATAAATGAATGAATGAACTTTTTTCTTTTAAATTATCATCATCGTCAACAACAACAACATATTTTGTATGGAAACATCATGTGTTGGTGCTCTGTTTTCCCTTGTCCCTGCCCCATTCTGCTGGGTATCCCCCTCAATGGGGTTTCAGGTTTTCCCTATTAGGTTGTGGGTTATCCATTGTGGGAGCAGCAGACAGATTTTTTTTGGGGGGGGGGTAAGGGGTAGGGAATGCCTCTGGGCATGATGTCTCAACCTGTGGCTCTTACAGTTTTTCTGCCCCCCCCTTCCACAAAATTCCCAGGACTGTAGTAGCTGAGTTTTAAGTTTACATCAGTGATGACTTCTTAGGAGCCACAGTGTTGAGTATCCTCAGCATCTGTCTCCTTCACCTTGGCACTGATTATTAGGTTCATGATGGAAGCAGCACTCTTGCTCGTCTTCTCAATCCCTCTGTAGTTTCAGCTGTGGCTTGGCTGAAGTGAAAGGGGTAGTGTATCTCCTCTTGTCTTCCTACCTTCAGAAAAAGAAGAATAGATTCTCTAACAGGAGTGAAGTCAGCATGGTTTAAAAGGGATAAGCATTATTAATTTTGGTAGAATGTAATTTATGTAACCCCTCTATTAGCCAAAGACTAATAAGAGCTTGACACTGGAGAGCATAATTTTTTGTCTCCATAGGATTCTAATCTGGTTCCCAATTCCAGATATGGGTCCATTTACACTGAGCAGATCTCTTAGCCAATCTAAAAGCTATTGGTTACCCAGCAAGGGTATGTGCCACTTTTGTACTACTGTGTACATCCTTTCAGAGTGATTGCTTCTGAGTAGCTTAGGATTCTGGATTCTGAGACTGTTGTTGGCCACATTCCCTGAGTAAGTCATGTAGCGCTTTCCAGCACTAGATGGGTTAACTGCCTTTGAAACGGTTCTCTTCTAGATTCCAGACGTCTCTCCATGCTCTGTGTCAGTAGCATATGGTGTCTTCAGCAACCAGGTCTTAACTTTTTGTATCTTTTGCTTCAGGCATGTAATCAAGTGCTTTGACAGAAACATGTCTTGATTTGGGTACCTTGTAGGTCTCTGATCAACAGCTCAGTGTGGGTTGCACCTGACTTGTGATACTGGGATTTACAGGCCATAGACAAAAATATCAAAACAAAAAAAAAGTTTGTTTGTTTGTTTGTTTGTTTGTTTGTTTGTTTTAAGCTTAGGCTTCATCCCACCCGCTCCATGATCTTTGTTTTCAGGTGCACCCCCTTACTCCTTTTGAGGTTTGTATCTTTTAGTCCATCTCCAAGGATAAAGGTTTCCCAGGTACCAGTTCATTTTGGATTTAGCTTTATGTTTGTTTTTCCCCACCCTCTCCTTCCATTCCCCCCAAACCCAAACTCCTCTATCGCTGTTGTCTGGACCTTGACTTGCCTATCAGGTATGTTAGCAAATCTACCTGGTCCAGGTTAGAAACTGCAGATAAGTGAGACCATGTGGCGTTTGTCTTTCTGTGATTGTATGGGTTGGCTGAGTATGATCTGTTCCAAGTCTGTCCATTTTTCTACAAATTTCATTGTATTGCTTTTTTCTTACTGCTGAGTAGAATTCCATTGTGTAAATGTACCACAGCTTTGTTATCCATTCACCCAATGATGGTCATCTGGTTGAATTCTATATTGAATGTCCCACGGGCTGCTGAGAAGAATGTGTATTCTGTAGAGTTTGGGTGGAAAGTTCTGTAGATGTCCATTAGGTCTAGTTGATCTATGTTATTGTTGAGCTCTAGTATTTCCCTATTGATTTTCTGCTTGGATGATCAGTTTAGTAATTGTAGTGGAGTATTGAAGTCTCCAACTATATTGGTAGGTGGTTATCATAAGAATGATCATGGTTTGTCAGTGCTTATTAAACTAAACAAACACAGGGCATATGTAAAGCAGGTGAAAAGGGTTTGTTCATTCTTATGAAATGTGAAAAACTAAACAAAGTAAGATATTCACAAACTTGGGTGGTTAAGTAGGTTCCTGGTATGAAGCAGATGGACTGTGTGGACCAATGCAGAAGAAAGTTGGATCAAGTGAATTAAATTGGCCCTGAGGTGAATAAAACACTAAAACTGGGTTGGAGAGATAGTTCAGTACTTAAGGCACTGAGTGTCATTTCACAGTACCCACATAAAGCTGGATGCACATGGTGGCACATACATCTGGAGATTGTTTGCAGTGGCTAACAGCCCAGGTGCACCCATTCATTCTCTCTCTCTCTCTCTCTCTCGCTCTCGCTCTCGCTCTCTTACTCTTTCTCAAATTAATTAATTGAATATTTTTTAAATACTGAAATTAATCAGATCATTATATTAACACAGAGAATAATGTTTGTTTAGAATACTTCAAACAACATGGATAAAGGTGTCACACTTCATGATATCTCCTTTTGCATTGGATATAAATTTGCCCATTTATTCTAAGAGAGGCAAACTCTCATATGTTTAGTCTTTGCCTTGACCTTAAGGAAGACAATTATGGATAATTTTTTAGAGCCTGCTTAAACCTTCCAATCTCATACTTAGTTGTGGTTAGTCATGTGGATTCCTTCACAAATTTAGCAGTTTGCTTATGAATGAGCATATCCACAAGAGAGAAAGGGAGAGTTTAGCATGTTTCTATTGGGAAAAAACACTCATTTGTGTTAAAATATGTAAAATATAATGGAAACTTTCCAAAGGATAATATAATACCATAGTGGTACAACTTGCTTCAGTGCTTGGGTTGAGCAAGTGGTGTGTAATTATAACTGTGGCTATATGATTTTGTCATAAGTTACTTAACCTCCCCAGGCTTCACTATCTCATCTGCAGAATGAAATTTGACAGTCACTGATTTCAAATGGTTGTTATGAAGGTTACATGAGTTAATATTACTAAAGTTCCTACAATGTTGTTAGCATATAATTGATACTTTATTTTAGTTCTCCATTTGAAATATATGACTTATAGATGAAAGCTTTTTATTTTTTTTTTTTTTTTTTTTTTTTTTTTTTTTTTTTTTTTTTTTTTTTGGTTTTACGAAGTAGGGTTTCACTCTAGCTCAGGCTGACTAGAATTCACTATGTAGTCTCAGGGTGGCCTTGAACTCATGGTGATCCTCCTACCTCTGCCTCCTGAGTGCTGGGATTAAAGGCATGCGCCACCATGCCCAGCCTCATTTTTAATTTTATATTGTTTATATAAAATTCATGTAACTTAGAGATGTTATTGCAATAGTGACACATTCATGATTTTTAAGCTAGAATTATCAGAGAAGCATGAAAAGGCAATAAATGTAAATTCATAGTAGAACTTCAAATATATAGGTATAGAAGATTTTTAAAAATCTTTCTCTTTTCTTCTCCATTCTTACCTTCAGTGTCCCAACAGTTTTGGACATGTATTTTTGTTTCTCTGTATAGATGTTGGTATATTAGCATAGCCACTTTTTAGTAATTATAGACAGTTATTTTCAGGAAAACATGAAGCACTGTATTCATTGAGTTCTATATGTAGTTGTGGCTCTAATAATTAAAGTCATATGTATAAATAGGTTAAAAATTATTTCCTAATTAAAATTATCACTACACCTTGCATTTCTGCTAAATTAGTTTGTATAATAAGTCACATAATGTGAAAATTTGAACTCTGAGATATGGAGCACAAATTAGACTGATGATTGATAGGTAATATGAGTCAAATGAAAAATTACTAGGCAAGGAGGAGAAAGTGTTTATCCTGCTACCAAATATCCAGTGAATGAATTATAGCTTTGATATTGCCTTAATGTTTCCCATGGTAATTGTCAGGAAGAAGTAGGAAGAATTGTGGGACCTTAATAATATGCCTTGCCTTTTTAATTGCTGAGAGAAGCAAGGGAATCTTAATTGCAAGGAGATGCATCACTAATTAAGGTATCATTCTATATTCAGACTGAAATAATTAGTTTGAAGATTTGTAAGAGCTGAGATATAAATTTAGTTCCAAATTCAGGAACAGACCCAAAACAGAATTTGTTAAAATGAATTATTATTAAGAAAGGTTAACAATCATAAAAATGTAAATGTTTCTTTTAATTTGGTACAATTTCAATTTTATTGGATTATTGAACTTGTAAGAATGGAGTTCACAGTATTTTAAAACTTAGCTTTTTTTTTTTTCAGTTGCCATCACCTTAAGATAAATTCCTAAATTGCTGTCAGATTTTTGGGATACAGTTATTTTTTTGATTACTTTTTTTTGACATTTATCACAATTTGGGAAATACGGTTTCCATAGATAATTATACTGGCTTATAAATCGACATAGTTATTGTGTAACATATGAATTGAAAGCTTTTAGTACTACATAGAAACTTATAAATGCTGTCAGGATAATAGTGGACTTTTAAATTATAGATTAAATTTCTAATACTATTTAAATTAAATCAAAATGCTACATACTAGAAAGCATTTTTAAAATGTAAACTTATAAACCATAAAGAAATTATCTATTGAGTGTAACTTGAAATATTTGGTTGTGGTTCCCTAGAATCATCCACTCAAGTTTCTTAAGATCAAGGATATATTAGGAACAGAAATGAAAATTTAACAAATTGAAAAGGAACAAAACCCTTTTCCTTCTCAGAGTTATTACATAAAATTGATGTAATGTCTCAAGTGTAATGTTTACTTTAAAAGCTAGAAAATTGAAACATATAGCAATTTCTCTTATGTTTTACACAATTAATTTATTATAGTAAGTATTAATGGGTTTGTCCTGATTGCCTTAATTTATTTCTTCAGGAATATGAGAACAGAAAGTTGAATGCTCACCTTCCTCATTATATAGCACACTATCACCAACCTTTCCTTCACTTTCCTTTTTAACAATTTCATTCTTAATCTCATACAAGATTCTGCTATTTTTCATGTAGGAATCCACTCTATATTGAACAATATATCCTTGAATGTCATGTACTGTATAAAATAAATCATTTTATGTTTATGCTTATTATAAATTCATACATATGCCAAATATATTCAATATCTTAATCTTTTATTGAATGTTAAGTATTTGAAACACATATTCGTTGTTTCCTGTACCTGTGTAAGAGTGGATGTAGCAGAGCCTGTTGCTCACATTCTAAGATCTCCTCCACCTAGTGGTCCTCCTTTGCTGTATTAAGTGATGAGGAAATTGGAATTAAAGCTTAGCAATACAATCATAAAAACTCCAACCGGTTTCCAGAAACCTGAGTTATTTTCACTGACTTAAGGAATAATGTGGTACCTAACAAACCTGACACTCTTACCAATAGCCCTGGAAATGAGATATTTCAGTTATCATGAAATAGTCGCAAATTTTAAATTACATGTGTTTTCCTCAGTGATACAGTGATCTTTTCCACATATAAAGCAACATGTAGTAGGTGTTACTACGGTAATTCTAACAATTATGCCTTGTCTGTTAAAGTCAGGTGAACATACCGGAAAGCTTTTATAACCAGCATTTCTAAAATTACAACATGTTATTGTTACCGAGTAGGCAGTTTTAGTTTTAGAGTGATCCCTCTGCTATGTTGCTATTACCTAGCAAACTGATGCATTGTATTGATTCTTGGGTCTATAATATCCAAATGAGACAGAATTATTATTTGAAGTATTTTGAAGTACCTGAAACTTTATAACCTTGTCTAAATTATACAACTCTGTGTGATAGATATTATGGTATCAATGTATAGATGAATTTAAGGAGGCAGAAAGGCATTGGTTAAATGATTTTCTCAGTCTTAGAGCTGGTGACCTTGGTGTGAACAGAAGCTTGTCTTGTTTCTCAGTTTGTTCTTCAAACACCATGCAGCATGGCCTAATAACACACAGTACCTTTCTTCTAAGGTGATCCCATTACAAGGGCCAAGAGCTCATGTGCTACGACAGGCTAAGCCAGCCACATGCCTCGTGAAATAATTAGGAAAAAATCATGAGAATTCAGTGAGAATTACAGGATTCAAGAGAATATGCCCTGCAAACTGAATTCCAAAGTAGCTGTTTTCCATATAGGTTATTTTCAAAGCACCTTTGTGCTAAATATGGCTCATAAGGTCATGAGTTGGCATATTTGGTTTTACAGAAATGATCCTTCCCCAGTATAAAAATTGTTTGTGAGACACACCCACAAACAGCATTCATTTGTTAACAAATAAGGGGCCTGAGATAGTCACATATTGTGAAATTAATTTCATTGAAACAAGAGAGTAAAAGGGATTAAAACAAAATGTGCTTTTGAAAAAAAATTCTTCATTAAAATAAAGAAGTTCCCATTGATGTACATTGCCATTGTTCTCTCATCTAATCAGTTGATCTTTCTGTTGTCCCTTCTACAGTTATGTGACACTGAGGTTTGTGAGACATGCCCCTATGATATATTCAGTAACTGATATGCAAGCTCTAAATATTAGTGTGTTGATTTAGTACAGAGTAATTTAATGTGAGCCTGTCATTTATCATCTCAGAACTGTATCAGTTTTTAACATGCTGAATATCTTAATTAACAACTACATCTTGAGCTTGTGACTTTGTGTGTATGTATAAAAAGCAAGTTGGCACAATGGTTTTTAAGCAAGTGAATATACTCAGTCCCCATGTGTGGGTACTTTGTCAAAATACTGCTTAGACACTGTGTGAGGAAATATTGTTGAATTTGGTTTGGCATGTTAAAGCTTAGAATATTTTAATGTAACCAGTTCAAAGAATTTACTACAAAGGCAGAAAGGTTTTGATTGTTTTAATGTAAGATTGGGCAACAAAGTCCCTCCCATTAAAGTGCTCTAGAGTTTATATTACATTCAAAAATCATCTTTTTAAAAGAATTCAGGTACAATAAGTAGACTTTAGATCAGCAAATGTTCAAACTCTTAAATCAGTGGTAAATGAGGTAACACCCAGGGCTGGAGATGTGAACAGTGTATAATGAGGATAATAAAGGAGGTGGACGTGATGTGCCTGGGCTGCATGTTAGTAGCTAATTCCATGTGAATGCTTTGCAGTCATTTGTCGGCTAGGTGCGTGTGTTCAGCTAAATGGAAATCTTGCACGTTCTCTCATACTCCCCATTATTTATAATTGAACACCTGATTTCTATCATGCAACAAATTAACATCTGCACCAGATCTGTCTTCCCTGCATATGGATATGCTGATTAGAATGTTGCAGATCTGCAGATACTTGAAAACAAAAAGACAACATTGGGAAACACTTCCAGCCATAATTTTTGATTACATATTGAGAATCGTTTAATTATCTTACTCCATTTAATTAGCCCTCCTACTTAGGTCAATTGCTTTTTTTATTAACCTGACATGTTAGCAATTTGTTAATTGGCATAAAATAACATGATACTTTTCTTGGTGTTTCATATAAGAAGTACATAGTATAAGCAAGCCAAGGAAAGCACAGTAAGGTGAATGTGCTTCTCAGCCTCCTGAGAGCATTTCTGGAGCCATTGCGTGATGGCACTAGAATGTGTATGTTTGTCTCTTGAAGTTCTGTCCTTGTTTTTTCTGGAATGAATCTATAGGTTCGCATGTGTTTGAAAATTTGTGACCATAGTTGTGCATTTAAAACAGAAGAGTTTTACTGAACAGAGAGCCTTATGAAAAGCAAAGATACAGATACATTAAAATCTCGCTTAATTTAATTTAATAATTAAGAAAAACGTTTAGTCAGTATTAAGCCTTTAAGCTCCAAACTTCCGTTCCCACCACTGCTGGTACTGCAACACTTTCGGCTGTTGAGATTTATTTGTTTATTTAATTTTGCTTCTTGATACAGGGTCTTTGATGTGTAGCTCAGGCTACTTTCAAACTTACTAAGTAGCTCAGGTTGACCTCCAACACATGATGCTCCTTCCTGTGCCTCTGAAGAGCTAGGCTTATAAAAGCCTGCCACTACCCTGCTAGCTGAAAACCTCTGTACCAGTAGCTTACTGTAAAATTATTTTTACTTATCAGTAAAGATATTCCAGGTTATATCTAGAAAGAAAATGTTTTCTTTGAAGGAATTCTAGTATCTGGCACAAAATTGAAGATTGGTATACTACATAGGGGAGTAGGTTTTTTAACCACAGCTTCCTTATTCCCCTTGCATTCTTTTAAGTAAGAATCACTTCCTCAGCCTTTAATGCATTACATTACACAGTAGCATTTCAGTTTTGAGGACATGTGTGTGATGTGAAAAAATAGGGGTCAGGGAATAATATTTATTTATTGTCTACTTTATTTTGAACAGGATTTATTGTTACTCCATACGTGTATAAAATTTAAGAACTAGAAAATAGTTAGAGATTTCCTGGACCTCATGTTTATGATTATTTTTGTTTGTGTTTTCATTTTTCAGTTTTTCAGTGTAGGGTCTCACTCCAGCCCAGGCTGACCTGGAATTCGCCATGTAATCTCAGGGTGGCCTCGAGTTCATGGTGATCCTCCTACCTTTGCTTCCCGAATGCTGGGATTAAAGGCGTGCACCACCACGCCCAGCTGTTTATGATTTTTAAATTTAAAAAAAGTACAAGAATACTGAGCATTTTAAATGCAAGTAGAAGGAGAAGAGCATTTAATTATTGGCCTTGTATTACATAGATCCTGGGACAAGCCCCAGGCAGAACATTGTGGCACATACAAAATATATTTACAGCTGACATAACCCCATGAGAATGTTTTCTTTTTCGTTTCTTGTCAGTAATGATTTCTTCCACTTGGGGGCACTGTGATCAAGTTTAATAAGAAAAAATATGTTGTTTGATTTAGTTCAGTTAAGAAAAACTATCCATTATATTATCAGTAAATCTAATTTTGTACCTTGCAATTAAATGCCATTTAAGTATATGAAGGTAACTGACGTTTTAAGGCTTCAGAAAATATATATTAAACCAGTTCCTCTCGGTATGCAGTCAGCAGTATAGGAACTAGTGCCACGTGAAAACCCTAGCTATGCAGATCTCAAGCTTCTCTCAATTAGAGACTCAGGGAATAGCACCTGGAAACCTGCATTCGGCAAATTCAAAATGTAATTATTTGTTGCTTATTAATATTTCCAGGTAACCAAGTTAGAATATATATTTTTTATTAATATTTTTGGTTTTTCAAGGTAGAGTATCGCTCTAGCCCAGGCTAACATGAAATTCACTATGTATTCTTAGGCTGACCTAGAACTCACAGTGATCCTCCTACTTCTGCCTCCAAAGTGCTAGGATTAAAAACATGCCCAGCAGTTAGAATAAATTTTAAAATACTTTTAAGCTAATACCTTATAAAATATGCTTGAAATATTGTGAAAAAATGTTTCCTAGAGAAGAATCTTCCATTTACATTAATAAATAGAGACCAGGGCTGGGGATGTCAGTGAATAAAATACTTGCCTAGCATTTACACAGCCCTGAGATTAGGCCCCAATACCCCATAAACCAAGTGTGTTGATGTATGACTTTATCACCAGCTCTGAGCCAGAGATAGTGGATGAAGAAGGATCAGAAGTTCAGGCTCATCCTCAGCTACATAGCTTAAGTTATAATAGGAGTCGATCTTAAAACCATTGAAACATAAATTTAAAAAAAAAGTCTGAGGGGCTGGAGAGATGGCTTTGCAGTTTAGGCGCCTGCCTGCCAAGCCTAAGAATGCCGGTTCCAATCTCCAGGATCCACATTTAGCCAAATGACAAAAAAATAAAAAAGTGACACAAGGGTGAAATTCCACACTTGCCCACAAGGGGGTGCATGCATCTGGAGTTCATTCAAAGTGGCTGAGAGACCACTGGCGCACCCATTCTCTCTCTTTCTAGCTCTCTCTCATTCTCTCTCAAATAAAAAAAAATAAGTCTGAGGCTAATTTCTCTGTCATGATAGTACAACTGGAAGCATAAGAATTAAAATAATTATTCATTAGTCACTTTTTTCCTAACCCTTTCCTCCAAAAATGTAATAAGGTAAACATTTGAGATAAACTGTTTGTTTTATATTATGTAGATAAATTAATCCATCAGTGGAATTTCTTAAATCTAAGACCATGTGATAATATTAAAGATAATATTAAGACTAGACTTTAAGAAAATGGCGTTAGCATATCTTTTTTATTATTACTATTGTGTGTATGTTCATATGTGTGAAGGCATGCGTAGAAGTCAGGGGACAACCTCAACCACCAATCCTCACCTTCCCCCCTTATTTGAGGCAGGATCTCTCTTCTTTGACACAGCATTCAAGCTGGCTGGCTCAGGAGCTTTGGGATTCTCCAATCTCATCTCTTCCTCTTGCAATAGGCAGGCTGGGCTTACAGACATGCCCCACCACATCTGGTTTTACATGGACTCTGCAGACCCAAACTTGGGTCACGAGGCTTGCTCAGCCATCTCCCCAGCCCAGCATTTCTTAAAACCTTCAGGATATCTGTACACTTATTTAAAGGGCTACTATACACCATGGTAATTTGATTTAACTGCAATCAGCTTTTGAAGTTTCTTATAGTCTACTGCCATACCACTCTAAACAGGCCCAATCTTGTCTGAAGTTTCTTACAGCTAAGTACTAGCGAGTACAGTAACAGCACTCATTCTTTTATTACTAGGTAGCTAACTTTATTGCTGTGCTTATGAACCTGAAATGTTAAAAAAAAAAAAAAACAATTGGGCTAAAGAAATTGCTCAGTGATTAAGGTGCTTGTCTGCAATGCCTAAGGACCCAGGTTTGATTCCCCAGTCCCCATGTAAAGTCATATGTCCAAGGTGGTGCACGTGTCTTGAGTTGATTTACCATGGCTGGTGTACCTGGCACACCCATTCACCCTCTGTCTCTCTGTCTCTCTCCTCCGTCTCTCTCTCTCTCCATCTTTCTCTCTCAAACAAATAAATGAAATTTTTTTTTAAAAAAGAAGAAGATATCATTGCTCTTGGAAAAGACCATCAAGGACAGATAACATTCTACAGGCTGCTCTAGAAGCTGAGACTGTGAGGCATGAGCTTAATTCTCTTCTGAAATTCTCCTTATGCTACTTGGGAGGTCTGAATGCCTTTAAATCCTACTTGTCTTCCTTCTCTTCTCTTGTGGATTCTCCTTGGGGGAGTTAACTAGTGCAGAACATCTATAAAGCTCTATGGTGTTGGAGAACTACTGGGGTCCCTCCTAGGGCCAGCCCAGGAGGGACGGTAGGCTCTCTGCCAAGTTGGTGGTGAGAGGTGCGGAGTCACAACACAGACTCCGGGAGTTGGGTGAAAGCAGCAGAGGGCAAGCTGCAGCAAACTCGTTTATTCAAGGAAGTATAGGGGGTTTTAAGGGGCTTGGCTGGCCAATCATTGTATGGGGTGGTCCCCTTTTTGTGACCAATGACAGCCTGTCTCCGGACAGATCATCTCGTAGCAGGTTTCTCACGAGCATGGGACTGTAGCTGTTGTCATGCCAGGCCTGCGCAGGACGCCATGTTCACAGAAGCCACTTCCTGGTTTCTTCTGACATGTGGTCTGGCTAGGGCCAGGCCTGTATTGTGCCATACAGAGAACAAGCACAAAAGTGATCACAGATGATATAAGAAACATTTCAGGTATATTTGCCAGGTTTTAATTGTCACATTAAGCTGTGTGCTCCACTAAAGATGGCTGGCCTGAGATGGTACCTCAGGAGGCTTCGTTGCTACTGGCAGAGTTTGTTTCCAAGTGCAGTACCCTGACATAACACCCACTGCCTGAAAACCTACATGTGTGAGCTCTTTCCCAGTCAATCCATCACAGGTTGCATTTTTACCCCAGCTTCAGGACATGCAAGAGGTACAAAATACCTGAAGGTAAATGTTAAGCTGTGTGTGGTAGCTAGAGACAATAGCCTCACATTTACTGATAATGCTAATCTAAAGACAAATTCAGAAAGTGTAAATATTTATTAAATACTGCTAGTTCATATTTGAAAAAAGTCCTAGCATAGGTCTTGTTGAATTAAATTTACCAGAAGTTGGATATAAAATATGCATTTATTATCTGTAAAAATAATAAAAAATAATAATAAACATTTTTTAAAAATTTTTTTAAAAGCCGGGCGTGGTGGCGCACGCCTTTAATCCCAGCACTCAGGAGACAGAGGTAGGAGGATTGCCGGGAGTTCGAGGCCACCCTGAGACTACAGAGTGAATTCCAGGTTGACCTTTGTCCAGAGTGAGACCCTACCTCGAAAAACAAAAAATAAATAAATAAATAAATAAATAAATAAATAAATAAATAAATAAATTAGACCTACATTATGAAATTATGCTAAGTAAAATGAAACATGTAAGATATGGAGTACAATGCTAGTATTTACTAAAACTTTTTTGGTGAATGTCAACCTGTCAGGCTGGGGATGCAGCTCAGTGGGTAAGAGTACTTGTTTCACAAGCACAAGGGCCTGAGTTTAATCCCCAGCACACAGAGAAAAAGCCAATAAAGTTCACTAGCTCTTGCTTTCTTCCCCACCCCACCTCCCTCACTTTCCTTGTAAGTAAATAAAAATATTTAACAAAAAGGAGGGGCTAGGTAGTTTGCTCAGTGGTTAAGGTGCTTGCTTGCAAAGCCTAACGACCACAGTTCGATTCCCAGTACCCACATAAAGTCAGATGCACAAAGTAGTATATACATCTAGAGTTTGTTTGAAGCATCTAGAGACTCTGGCATGCCCATTCTCTCTCCCATTCTCTCTCTCTCTCTGCTTGCAAATAAATTATTTTTTTTTTTAAGCAAGAGAGGCCACACATACCTGTAATTCCAATTGTGAGAGAAACAGGAGAATCAGGGAGGCTTGCAAGTCAGCCAGTCTAACATAAAATAGCACTTCCAGATTCAGCAAGAAAGTCCAGTTCAAGGAAATACAATATAAGAGTGATAGGGCAGGATACCTAACATTCTGCTCCAGCCTTTGAATGCCTGGTCACCTGTCTACACACACATATACGTACACACACACAACAATAACAATAACAACAACAATAACAACCAAGTCAGCTTGTCATAAGGAAGATAGTGATAAAATTCAATAGGAATATTTCCTTCAATAACAATTTTAGAGTATGCATGCCATGTATTTTATTCAATTTTGTCATTTGTTTTTACTTTTCAGTTGAGTAAAACTTAATTTGCTTTAAATGCTAGTAAAACACAGATACTTTGTTTCATCTGTAGCTTTACTGGTGAAATTTTCTTCAAATTTGCTACAATTCCTTATTACTTTTCAAAACATAGTCTGCATATTTGACATTTTATTTAATTATTTAGTATCATTTGCTCATCTTTGTTCATCTACATGGAAATCTCTCTTTCCTAGGACCGTGCACACTAATTTATCTTTGCTTTCCATAGTATCTCCTACCTCATGTTGATATTAGTAAGTCATCATGCCTTCCATTCTAAACTGTGTGGGATAAATGCTAAATAAATCTGTTATCACTGATGAAACTAACTCCAAGTCTAATAGGATTTGAATTGTGCTTGTTTTCTGGCCTGTTTCCATTCAATCCTACAGCAAAGGGTGGACACAGAGAGAGAGGTACTACAGAGCTCAGCACTTAAGGTGCTTGCCTACAAATCCTAATGACCCAGGTTTGATTCCCAAGTAACTACATAAAGCCAGATGCACAAAGGTGCACACGCATCTGGAGTTCATTTGGCTTTGCATGCCCATATTTATATCTCTCTCTCATCTCTACCTTTATCTCCTTGAAACTAAATAAATAAAAATATTTTTTAAAGAGAGAAGCCTTGGATGAATCGAAAAGCTACTTGCTTCCTAGTCAGTTATAGCTGCAATTAAATATCGTTCACTCTGACACTTCATATATCCCACTAGAAAGCAGATATGCTTGTTATAACAACTGTATTAGAGATGTGAGTTTGACAAGGATCTGTAAGAAGGATTTCCATCTTGAATACCTAGTGGAAAGCAGTGTATGTTCTCAGAAACTGACCAGACCTCATTTTCTTGTACTTGTGGCTCTATCAGGAGGGATGAGGAAAAATATTCTTAAAGAACATTATCTGCCATGGTCTGATTTTGTTGTTACTGTTATTTATAAGGAAAACTCTAGCTGTCATCAGATGGACTTTAATTCTTTTCTGTGAAGTAATACTGATTTTCCAGACTCATATGGGAGAGTTTACATCTTTATCCTTAGCTTAGTGTCTAATAAAAGCAGCTTCTGCTTATATTTGACTCAGAATTACGGACTGGAATATATGTTAATAAAGCATTTAACAAATATTTTACTTACCTTTTTTCCTCCAAGTATGCTTACTGTTGTTGTTGTTTTGTGCTGGATATTGAACTCAGAGCCTCACACATGCTAAGGATGTGCTCTGCCACTGAGATGCATCCCAGTTTTCCAACTATGTGTTCCCACCTCTTTTATATCATACTAGCCTATGAATATATGACTCAAATGATTCCATTAATATAAAATGAGTTATTTGAACAAAGTATATTAGTGTTATTTAAGGAAAAGTTTCCTTATACTAATGTAATTTGAAATGAAAAGCCATGAAAGTTGTTATAAAATTGTGTATTCAAGGGAACAACTTAGGAGCTTCATCTTTGGAAGCAGTGTTCCAAAAACAGTAACAAACATGTCCAGTAGATGGCAGAAGCATTCCCTCAAATAGAAAATATCTATTGAAGGGTGCCTTAGTAATTAAGGTGGCACTATTTAAGGAGAGTAAGGTCATCATCAAAAGATTTTATTTTAAGAAATGTAAAAAGAAAAGGTTAGAAGAAGGTGAAGTGGCAGTTCATTTTGGACATATCAAGCTTATAAGACAGTTTATTGCATTAATATATAAAAACTTAATGTGTGATAGAGCATGGATAATCACAGCTATCACAAGGTCACTTAACCAAAAATATCTGAGACTTGAAATTCTGATATGGATAAATGTCAAGGGTTGTATTTCTTCTTTTCTATTGGTTACCTGGAAACATTTTGTCCTGTATCTATATGCAGAAGTTCTGTAAATATAGATAGGTAGACACATAAATTTTTAATTGAAGTTCTTGAATTTAAGTTTCAGGAGAAATATTAACATTATACAAACCTAGTGCAGTAAATCCCAATGTTATTAAACATAGATTTCTTATTTATTCACTCATCTCCAAATAAATCAATACCAGTCACAGAAAAAGTGAACTTCAATGTAGAGTTTTCTGTAGTATTAGATGATGGGATTGTGTTGATTACTTAATAAACAGAATTTAAGATTTTTTTCGGGTCTGGAGAGATGGCTCAGTGGATCCAGTGCTTGCTAAACAAGCTTGAATGTCTGAGTTCCAATCCTCAGATTCTATATAGCACTAGCTAGCATCTATAAACCAATCACACTAGAGTGAGAAAAGAGGCAGAGACAAGAAAATTGCCTAGAAGCCCACAGGCCAGCTAATATGCCTCAAAGAAGGTAGAAGGTAAAGACTGACACCCACAATTTGTGCACTGACCTCCATATACCATGGCACATACATACACCATGGCACATACATGCCCACACTTATAACCCCCCCACACACACACAAAGAAATTTACTTGCATGGAAACAATACAGATCCTCTATAGAAACCTTTTGCTATTGTCTAATGAATAATAAACTATCCCTATAGTGGGGACACACACCTTTAATCCCAACACTTGAAAGACTGAAGCAGCAGTTCAAAGTCACTTTGGGCTTCTGATCAGACTGGACTACATAATGATACCCTGTCTCCAAACAAAAACAAGAAAAGGCCGGCGTGGTGGTACATGCCTTTAATCCCGGCACTCAGGAGGCAAAGGTAAGAGGATCACCATGAGTTCAAGGCCACCCTGAGAATACATAGTGAATTCCAGGTCAGCCTGAAGTAGAGCGAAACCATACCTCGGGGGGAAAAAAAATGGAAAGAAGAGTAGATACTTTTTCTGGTTGTACTTTGTATGACATGATAAATATTGTTCATCTTATAAATAGATATATTTAAGATAAAAATTCTTTGCTTTATTATTATATCTTGGTTTTTCGAGGTAGGGTCTCATTGTAGCCAATGCTGATCTAGAATTCACTATATAGTCTCAGGGTGGCCTTGAACTCACTGTCATCCTTCCACCTCTACCTCCTGAGTGCTGGGATTAAAGGTATGCACCATCATGCCCGGCTTAAAAGTGATTTTATTCTTAAATGAAGGACAAAGTTGGAAAAGGTCCTTGTTTCATGGCCTTAGTTTATGAAGGCACTCAAAAAGTTAGGCTAGAGCCAGGTGTCATAGCACAGGCCTTGAATCCCAGCACTCAGGAGGCAGAGGTAGGAGGATCACCATGAATTTGAAGCCACCCTGAAACTACCTAGTGAATTTCAGCATGTAAGTCTGGGCTAGAGTGAAGCTCTACCTTGAAAAACTAACAAAAAGACTAACAAAAAGAAAACAGGGAAAGAAAGGGAAGGGGAGGGAAGGCTAAATATTTTTATTTGTGTCTATTGCTAATACTGTGATCCTGCGTATTACATTGTACTCAGTGGTTTGAAAAGCCCCTTCGCTGCATCTTTCCACTGTGCATTGTGTTACACTGTCTACTACAGTCTGGGCAAACACTATTCTTCTTGTTTAGAGATGAGAAAACTGAAATTCATACCTAGTATTTACCAGTTTATGAGGACATTAGACCTAAGATACTCTTTATTTGTCCTTTCCGTATTTCTTTATTCATCCCTTTACCTGCCCTCCTCTATACCAGATTATTTTCACACTTTCATCTCTATTTGGAAAAATATAAAGCAAATATAAAGAAAAAGAATAACAACCAAAACCAAACTCCATCCTCATTGCTTCCATGTGGGAGGATTTCCATAATATTCTTGCTTGCTCTTTTCTCTCTACCTACTACTTGTTTAGTTAACTAGAAGGCAGAAGATGGGGATACATACAGGAGCCTTTCATACTTCATTTGTTCTTTCAAGCTAAGTTTGCCTGTCTCTACATATGTCTGTTATGGGCAAGATCTCACCATGGTTAGGTCTGTCCTCTCCAGTATTGTCTGTGACTAGACTGTGAACAGTCTAATAATACTGGACCACTTCTTATAGAAATAAACCACCTTTTCCAGTACTATCTTTATCAGTGTTAAGGTTTTATCTGTCAACTGTCTTAACTTAAAGTTTTCTAAACTCAGGTAAGATTCCATCAGTGTTCATACACACATATATGCATATATTCATATGTGTATGTGTATTATGAAAGCTATTAGTGGGAATAGGAATGCTAGTTTCATTTTAAAGTCTTTGTGTGTGTGTGTGTTTATGTGTGTGATGCATGACTATGTGTAGATAAGTGCACATACATGCATATGCAAGAGGAAGACATCAGGTGTTCTCCTTCATTGCTCTTCTGTCTCATTTCCTTAGAGTCTCTCACTGAATTGAGATCTATCTCAGTGTTTTGTAGTCAAATTGGTTCAACAGGAACCCTGGTAATGGTCCTTATATTTGCACAACAAGTACTAACCCCTCAGTCATCTCCCCAGACACATTTTGAAGTCTTTGTAGATAGAATATATTCTGTTCCATGTGGCAAGAAAGCCTTTGTAATACTGGGATTGAGGCTGTTTTCTGCAGGGGTTCAGAAGCACTAGCAGTCTTTTGTGGACATGTGTAAGATGCTCTGTGTTCCCAAAGCACTCTGTGTCTGCTGGTAGAGCAGTTTCTCCATGCTTCCTTCCAACTTCAATCTTCTGTGTACAGTTAAATTTTAGAATCAAATTCTGCTAAAATTATATCAATAGTTGATCCAATATGTATAAAATACCAAAAGTATGGAAAATTTAAAAGCTACATAGGACTATTTTGTTTTGATATCTAACATATATGTATTATCCAGTGTTCACTTATGCCACTATATTTTTATTATAATTGTGCCTAAATACAAAACTAAGGATAGTCATTCAAGAATTACTCACAGTGGGGCTGGGGAAATTTCTCAGTGGGTAAGGTCCACACAAGCCTGAGTACCTGAATTCAGACCCCAAGCCCCATGTAAAAGCCAGAAGTCATGATGGGCTTCTATAAGTCCAACAAACTGACAGCAAAATGGGAAGTAGAAACAACAGAATTCCTCAGAAGCTTGTATGCCAGCTAGTCTGTTGAATAAATCATGGTGAACAAATGTGACCATCGAGAGACCCTCCCTTAAACAAGTGGAAGACAAGGCACAACCCCAGAAAATGGTCCTCTGACATGCAAACCTGACTTGTGGAATACACACACCCACACAGGAACATACACAGGGGTCCTGTACTTGTATGCATATTTATAGAGTATCTGCCATATAAACACCCAGCACTGGGCAGTGGCAATACTGGTAAGTCAGATGATATGGTCCCTGTTTTCATGGAGTTTATAGCCTTGTGCTGGTAATAATCAGCACTCAGACTGTGGTTATGGAAAAAATACCCTCATGTCACCTAATACAGGCAAAAAAGGAGACTGACCTCATTCTGTATATTAGGGAAGGCTGCTCTATACAAATTACAGTTGAAACAAAGGGATCAAAGTAGGCATTGTGAAACTCACAGGGTAAATTAACTTGAATAAGTATTGAAATTGGATGAAACTCTTAAGAAATGCCAGAGCAGTGGCATAGGACAGACAACATGCAAACCTTTTGAGGAGCAGCAGGAACCCCGAATAGTTGTACAAAGGAGTGCTGGGTATGAAAGTAAGTGATGGGGAACATCCATGGATCTCAACATGGAAGTGCTTATAGATAGCAGCAACAACAGTAGTGTCTGTCCAGAATGCAAGAGCAGAGCACCAGAGCATGATCAACATAAGACAAGAATTGGGGCTTCACTCGGGCTGCTGTGACAACTAAAATACAAAGGAGGCAGGGCAGGGACTGGACCATGAAGCCAAAGTGGTGTCAGGATGCTGCTGGTGCCCCTGATTCTTGATTGAACTGGAATGGCACAATCCTTAGCTGCAGTTCAATTTGGTTACAAAGTATGAAGCATAAGAAGAGGAGTCCAAATAAACATCTTTGTGAATGTCATCTGAAGATATGAATTAATGGATGAACACAGTTTAGGAAAATTTTAGAGATCTTCAAACATGTTCTTGTTAACTAAGACTGGAGAGCAGCGTTAAAGTACAAGAAACCTTTCAGCAATCACTTAATCCATGAAATCTTTGTTTCCAACTTTAAAGAAAATTCTGTCCTTTGAAAATATAAATCTTTATAGATTACTAACAAAATTACAATTGAATTAGATAGTTTAATTATGACCTGAATATTAGTATGAAACCGTTTCTGCGCCTTGGAGACAGTGTGTACATTGTTGTTCCTCTCTTTTTCTTCTTTGCACTGTCCCATTGCAGATTTCTATAAGGTCTCAGAAATCCTCACATACAGATCCTGTTTAGATTCATTTAACTCAATACTTCTCACATTTATTTGACCTCCAAACCCATTCCTGTCAATCATAATGCCTCCTTGTATCCAGATGTTTGGTGCACATTCTGTAAAAATATTTTTTTTTTAAATCCTAAACTGTCTTCACCATGATTTTATTTTTAGAGTATAATTCCAAACCTGGATATTTCACCTATATTTTTTCTCGAAATCCTCAGTAGGAAAAAAAAACACTAGATACCTATATATCTCCATTAGAAGAATAGGAAATGGAGACATAAAAGATTTTATTACTTGTATTTAATAAATTTCTACTACATTTGATCATTTTGCTTTAGTTTGGGAATGTATCCTTAAAGAGGAAGTACTTTCACTAGTTAATAATGTATATTTAATACATATGTACATCACCAAAACTTCTGTCTGCCAAACCAGGCATATATCATGGAGAGGAAGGCATCATGGGATATCTCACAAAAATATCAGAGGTTTCATGGGTAAGCATTCCCTTTGAGTTGTTAAATGTCTAGGAGTCTTTTGATCAAGTGGTACATGATGTCCTTCCTTTTGAAGATGTCACGCTGGGACTCCAGGGACATGCAGAGTTTCACAGATTCTGTCTTCTTCCAAGGAGATTGGAGGAACATTTGCCTGGCTGGAATAAAGAAAACTATTCACCGTACTCCTCACATATTTTCCCTTCTATCCCTTCTGAGACATGTTATAATCAGCTTGAAAATCTCATTAATTTTATTTGGCTTTTAATAAAGCAGTGAAGTTTCTTGAAGACAAAACATTAAGAGTATTTAAATTCAAGTAAAAGAAAAAAAATCATGCTTTTGTGAATAATCCTTTTGTGGTTGAATATATGCATTTGATACAATATGAATTAAGTTAATGTAGCCATTCTTCAGTGTGTGCAGATTTCAGAATATGTTGTATATCATAAATACATAGAATTTTGTCAGTTAAAAAGCAAATCTTAAGAAAATGAGGCATTTAAGTTGCTGAGGAGATAACATAGTTGGTAAATTCCCTTCCTCATAAGGATGAAAAGCTGAGCTCAGGCCAGGCGTGGTGGTGCATGCCTTTAATCCCAGCACTCGGGAGGCAGAGGTAGGAGGATCGCCATGAGTTCGAGGCCACCCTGAAACTACATAGTAAATTCCAGGTCAGCCTGAGCCAGAGTGAGACCCTACCTCAAAAAAACAAAAAAAAAAAAATTAAAATTAAAAAAAAAGCTGAGCTCAATTCCCACTTCCTATGTGTAGTAGCTTTAATGTGAAGGGAAGGGTCCACTATGACCTCAGGTGTTTGTGATTAAGCCACAGTTCCCAGCTAGTTGAGTTTTGGGAAGTGGAGCCTTACTAGAGATGGTGTGCCAGTGGGTGCGCCCTTGACATTTGTTAGTCCAACCCAGCTGGTTGTTCAGAGCATGCTCACACTTACTGCTCCCAGACTCTTTGTTCTTGCCATGTTTTCCCCATCACAATGAAGCTTCCCCTGGAGGCTATAAGGTAAAATAAACCTTTCTTTCCATAAGCTGCATCTGGTATGGTGTTTTATCACAGCAACAAGAAGATAAATAAAATATGTAAATGTCAGGTGTGATGGCAAATACCTGTAATCCCAGTGCTAGAGAGACAGATCAGTGGATCTAGGGAACTGACTGGGCAGCCAGTCTAGCCCATTTAGTGAACCCCAGGCCAATGAATGACCCTCTCTTAAAACCAAATGGATGGTGTGCCTGAAGATGACACCCAAGCTTGTCCTCTGGCCTCTGTACACAAGTGCATCCACACATATGACTATGCATGCACCAAATACATATATACATGTTAAAAAATTTCATGGATCAGGGGGGCTGGAGAGATGGCTCAATGGTTAAAAGGTACTTGCTTACAAAGTTTAATAGCCAAGGTTTAATTCCCAGTACCTGTGTAAAGTCAGATGCACAAAGTGGTATATTTAGCTGGAGTTAATTTGAGGCAGCAGGAGGCCCTGGTGTGCCCATTCTCTCTTTCTGTCTCTTCTTCTTTCTTTCCATCTCTCTCAAATAAATAAATATTTTTTTAATTAGGGCTGAGAATATATCCTGATTCTTGTGTTTGTTTATAAAGCCTGTTGGCCTGGACTTAAATCCACAGAACCCACATAATACCATACGCAAAAAGTGGCACAACCATCTGTTTTCTTTCTTTCTTTTTTTTTTTTTTTTGTTTGCTGTGGCAAGAGGCCCTAGCTCACTCATACCCCCCACACACACATATAGAAATAGAGAAGTGTGAATAAAAACAAAAAATCATTTATAAAATTTTGTAAATATTAGTATTAGATCATGAACCATTAAAATGTTTATTGGGACTCTTTTTTTCTAATTTAACTCTAAAAGAATGTCAGTGATCAATTAACAAAGGTAAATATTAGGAAATCACTTATATTTTAAATTTGTTTTCTGAAAGAGTTTTTTAAAGTGTTTTGTAGTGGTCTAGAACTCACTATGTAGAACAGACAGACTGGCCTCAAACTTGCCATCTTCCTGAGTCAGCCTCCTGAAGTTTGAGTTTACCACATCTGGCTAAGCAACAATCTTAGTGAACACTAAACAATTCAATTTACTAGTTGGGTTGTTTGGATTGTATGTAAGTGCCTACAGTACTTCTCTAATTGCTGTTGCGTTGCCATAGGTGAACCTTTGTCTTTGGTAAGAAGACCTCCATTAATGATGTCCAGTTAGCCTTTGAGTTGCTGTATCTGAGCATGAAATGGTGGTCTCTTACCATGGCTCATAACCTCTATTCAGTTTCTAAATGGTCTTTGGCAAGCCAATTTTTCAAATAGTTTTATCTGGGCTGGAGGGATGGCTTAGCAGTTAAGGCACTTGCCTGCAAAGCCAAAGGACCCGGGTTCAATTCCCCAGGACCCACATAAGCCAGATGCACAAGGTGGAGCATGTGTGTAGAGTTTTTTTTTTTTTTTTTTTTTTTTTTTTTGGCTGGAGGCCCTGTCATGCCCATTTTCAATCTCTCTCTCTCTCTCTCAAAAAAAAAAAAAAAAAAAAAAAAAAACTTTGAAAAAATTAAGAAGTACTTTTATCTGTTAAATTTATATGAAAATGCTGATATCAGCCAAAGCTTAATTGAGTTTTAGCTAGAAGCTGAAACTTCTCAGGAAAAAAGAATGACCTTTGTGCTCTGCTAATTCTACAAGTGTTGCTGAAAATAAGAGGAATTTACTGAAGTCTGCTGTTATAAGTCTCCTATTTACATAGCACAGAAATTTTTACTTTTTGTTAGCAATTGGAATTGTGGGGTTTTGTTCGGCACTTCTCTCCAGATTTTTTTGTTTTTTTCAGAAGATCTTCCCCATAAGAATTCAAGAAGGGAAATAACCAACTGCAAAGTATTTACTCCAAGGTTTGGTAATGCCTGATCACAATGTTGTCTTGATTCAGTTTCTTTTCTCATCCTTAGCTGAAAACAAAACTTTAAAAAAAAAAAAAAAAAGGCTTAATCTTGTGGAGTTAAATAAAAGCAAGAATGTAGTGAAAGGAAGATTCCTTTTATGCAAGCAGCAGAGAATGTAGTGCAGGATGACTGAAAGTGCCTGAGGGCATTTGGTCCCTATTGGTTTTCACATCAAATGCAATGGTGCCCACAGATAGCCTGTATTGTTGTCAGTTAAATGGGATCATGAGTGTCTGAAAGGTGTTTGAGAATGAACCGAAAATCATTTTCACAAGTGGATGATTACTTCTGCCACATGTTAACCGAACTCTATCAGAATGGCCCAGCTTTTTGAGCCTGCATTAATTGCTCTTTCAACCTTGACTGAGGTTTCTTTTTAAGAAAGCCCTTTCCAGGACTAAACTACTCTATATATTGATTTTTTCTTTCTTTATTTTTTCTTGAAAAATGAAGCCTTTTAAAAGAAAAGGGTTTATTATTCAACATGTAGATTGATTGTTCTATTTCTTTGAATAAAACCTAGACGCATAAGTGATCTGCCCAAAGTAATAGCCCCATTTTTCAAGCACTGAATAATTCCCATCTTCTGTATACAATTATGTTTTTCAAATATTAATTAGTGATGATTTATCATCATAAAGTAAAACCATGAACCCTCACAGCATGGACTCAGTGCAAATAAATTGTTATGTTCTCCTTTCTATTAAAACTGTATGGCACCACTCTAATTGAAACTAAACTACAATATTTAGTAATGTTCTTGGAAATTTTTTTGTGTTGAAGTATTCTTTGAACATTCTTCAACTTAGATAGGTTTTATAAAGTGTTTTTAAAGTGCTATTAAATGAGTTTTGATTTCAGTATAACCATTTGCTATTACAAACAAGGTATGGGGAATATTGTTTATGTCCTGTTTCTGGTGTGATGCATATCATAGTGAATGTGTATTGTGTTGTGAAGATGAGTTAATCTCAGTTTTTAAGACTAATCAGAAAATGAGTTTTTAAAATTTCATTAACTTGTGATTATATGTGTATCAGCAGGAATATATTGTGTTTATAGAAAAATACATGTTATATTAGTAAAACTCATTTCTGAAGGTGCAGATTAAAAAGAAGTAAATCACAGACTATTACATTTTATTATAGCTGTTAAAACATATATTCAAAGTAATAGTTCACAAAATCATTTAAATAGTTTTATAAGCATGACAGTGCAGACATGTGATGAAATGTAATTCAGAAAAAGTAAGCCTAGCAGATATACTAATGTTTGTCTTGCTTGATTTATTTTTCCAAATTTCATTTGATTTAGTAAATCTATTGTTCATCATTTTATTGATACTAAAATGCATATTGTTCATGATCACCACATCTAAAGAAACATTTTAATTCCTCTATCAGAACTTTCTGTGGAGTTTCATAAAGATTAGTCTTGTATGCAAAAGAAAAGTTTTGTTAGTAATATGGTGTATCTTTGATCTGGTTTACTAACAGATGACTTTTAAGGACCATGTTGATTCCAAAGAGGTTCTGTAATTTTTTAATGAAACACTCTAATAATCTTAGGTAATTTTTTTGATATGGAAGATTAAAAGCATGCTGTTTACCATGTTGGTAGAAACTATTGTGACTTGATGTTTGAGCATTAAAAAGAAACAAACAAGGAACAATAAAGAAATAAGTAAAAATTCTATGATTCTTTTATTTTCTCTTCTTTTAAACTTTTCTTTAGTAGCATTTTTTAAGTATAAAATAAAAATGTTAGAGTTCAGTTTTTTAGTCTGGTATTTGAAGATACACTATAATCTTAGGTATTTGAAAATACACTATAATTTTAGGATGCTTAGATGTACCAAAGTAAAGAAAGTAAGTCATAGGCGAAGGAAACATTGGCACACATTTAGATAGCTTTACCTTCCTTCCTCACAGTGATTAATGTTTTTGTTTTTGTTTTTTGTTTTTGCTTTTGTTTTGGGAACAAATCATACTCTCCTAGCTGAGGCAAGAGATTCAAGAGCAAGACTGTGTTTATACTGACTGTGAAACTAAATGCTCCAAGAGCTTGCTCTTTAGTGTTAAATTTGAGCACTGTGTCAATGCTGCCAATTTCTTTGGTACTTAATCCCAAGTAAGAAAATTTTAAAGTAAAGCAGGTAATTTTTTTCATTCATAGGGAGCAACTTCTTAATACTTTAAGTTAGATGTACGGATGAAAGCAAATACTTTCAAATAGCATATCTGAGTGGATATAAGAGAATGGTGATACTCTAGAAATATTCCAGTTAAAAAGTGGTATATTTAATGTAAATTGTATTGGAAATGTGGGCATGTGAGAGATGTAAAAGAGTATATCCTTTAAACCCTCATAAATAAATCTTGGTTCAAAAGTAACTTTAGTTAGGGAGCACTATTCCTAACACCACATACTAAGAGTATTGGAGCATGGAGCATAACCATACAAATTGCTCAAATTTGTGTTTTATTTTGTAACCACTTCTGACATAATGAAATTTTTTAAAGATGAAAGAAATGTTCCGTTTCAAACTCAAATTCCATATGTGTTGAAAATGAGTAATGATTAAAGTCTCAGCCAAAAAAACTCTGCTTTAATTTAAAATAAGTGGAAAAATTCAGTGTTCATTAGAGAATTCTTATGCTCTGAAAAATATTTATTTTATTAAATGATAATATGAATTGTCCCCAAAAAGAAGTAAGCATGTTTTCCCTGTTTGACAGGTAATGTCAGATCTTATTTATATAGTTTTATTTTTTTTTTATTTCAGTTGACCATGCAATCAAAAGTAAGCTAGTAATGACTCAGCATGTTACACAATGTTGAGGAAGAGCAGAACTACAGAGCAGACCCACCAGTTCCATAGTACACACTAGCCAAGTTTCTGTCTTTCCAGGATGACAAATTCATTTCTTGAATGATCTTCCACACCTTTATTTGGTAGAATCCTATTTCATAAGAAGTGAAGCAACTGTTTGTTCAGACTGCAGGTGACAAGAAAGCATGAAAACTAGATTTTTAAAAAGTATTATTGTGAACTAAAAGTAAATGACAAGTAAATAGCTCTCAAGGATCTGCCTAATTAATGTTATTGTTATTGTATATCAAGTAGTTAGAAGTAGACCTCTCAGCTGAAACTTTTGGCAGCATTATATAGTTATAATTGATGTTTAAATAATGACCCAAGAGGCTCTAAGGTCCTGTCGGAACCATTACAGAAAGATCAAATTGTATGTTATCACTATTTGAAGTCAAGTCAATTTACTATGTACAGATTCTCTAAAAATGAGTATAGATGTGAATATATTCTCTCTAGAGAAAGTAATTTTTTAGTAATTAAGGATAGTCAAACATTACTAAGTATAATGAATAGCATTATTAGAAAGTAAAACATAATTTTAGAGAAAATGTAAATTTTCCATAATTTCCTGAAATTAAAAAAAAAAAAAAAAGCCGAGCGTGGTGGCGCATGCCTTTAATCCCAGCACTCGGGAGGCAGAGGTAGGAGGATTGCCCAGAGTTCGAGGCCACCCTGAGACTACATAGTTAATTCCAGGTCAGCCTGGACCAGAGTGAGACCCTACCTCGCAAAACCAAAAAAAAAAAAAAAAAAAAAAAAACTTCAGTGGGCAGGGGAGATGGCTTAGTGGTTAATGTGCTTGCCTGTGAAGCTTAAGGACACAGATTTGATTCCCCAGTATCCATGTAAGCTGCACAAGGTTACTCATATGTCTGGAGTTTGTTTGCACAGGCTGCATGCCCTGGCATGCCAATTCCTTGTCTCTCTCTCTGTGTCTCATAAATAAATAAATAAATAAAATATTTTTTAAAGTACTTTGGGACCTTTTATGCCAGAAAATATATAATTTATGAGCCCTCAAGAGATACATCAGTGAAGAAATTGCTTTCAATGTGACTCTGAATCCCTGAGTTCAGAATCCCAGACCTCACATAAAAGTCAGAAACCATGGTGGTCTTCAGCAATTCCATTGTGTCTACAGACAGAAGGGAGGTAGAAGCAGAAGCTTAGAGGTCAGCTAACCTGAGGGGTAGAACAGTGAACAAGAGGCCCTGCCTCAAACTAGATGGAAGGCGAGTACTGACCCAAAAGTTGTCATCTGACCTCCACATGCATGCCATGGACATGCTCAGATATGCAAACACATAGATACACACACATGTACACTCATCACATATGCATGCACACAGTAGATAAATAAAGAAATAATTAAACTATTTTTATATATCATGGACAGTAGCAAGGTAGGTGTTAAGATGGATTAGAGAATGTGTTTATAAAATGTTTGTTAGTTAATGGCTTTCCTGATAAGTACCAAATACTTAAATGATTTGGGCTACTTTGTCCTGTCCTTCCAAATGATAGTAACAGTCATCTACAATGAATTTAGACTGTTATAATTTTACTTTATTTATATTTTTGTTTGTTTGTTTGTTTGTTTGTTTGTTTGTTTATGACAGACAGAGAAAGAGGCCGAGGCAGATGAGAAAAGGAGACTAAGGGCATGCCTGGGCCTCCTAGACTCTGCAGACAAACTCCAGACACATGTGCAACCTTGTGGATCTGGCTTTACATGGGTACTGGGGAATCAAACCTGGGTGTTTTGGTTTGCAGGCAAGTGCCTTAACTACTAAACCATCTTGCCAGCACATTTTAAAACTTGAGAAGGAGGCTAGAGAGATGGATCTGTGGTTAGGGCACATACCTGCAAAGCCTAAGGACCTGAGTTTCATTTCCCAGTACCCTCATAAAGCCAGATGCAGAAAGTGGCACATTTGCAGCAACTGGGGACCCAGACATGCTCATATTCTTTCTCTTTCTCTCTCTCTCTCTCTCTCTCTCTCTCTCTCTCTCCTGTCTCTCTAATAAGAAAGAAAGAAACAAACAAACAAACTTGATAGAGGCCTTGAAAACTGAAGAGTCCACTGAACTTGGAAAGCTTTATAGTTCTCTGTCCTCAATATAAAAACACAAAGGCCCTTGACTTTGTTCACTAAATATTCAATTTAATTATAGGAGAAGTATTTATAGAGTCATAGGAACTACATAAGCCAAATTACTTAATCCACTTTCAGTATGACACAGCAATCTGGTTCCTGGACACTTAACTTGTACAGGAGAAATGAAAGCATGTGCCAGCATCAAGATGTCTAGCCAAATGTTTGTTAGGTCTTTATTTTTTATAAGGAAAAGTATATAAACAAACATCTGTCCACTAGTGGACAATTTATACAATAGAATATGTACAATAGGATAAAGAATGTGTATAATAGAATAAAATTTATATGATAGAATAAAGATTCCAAAGGTGAATCTGATAAACCTTCTGTGAAAGGAAAAAATTAGCCACAAAGTGTTATGTTCTAGATAATCTCAATTACATGGTGTTCATGAAAACAGAAAGAACAGTGGAGTCACAACTCAAATCAGTAGTCTCCAGAGGTAAGGATTTGAGGAAAAGATTGAACATAAAGAGCATGAGGGATCTTGGGAGAGATAGCCTCCTTTGCAAGTTGATTGTGATGGTGGTAATGTGGTGCCTTCAACACTCATAAAAGTGTTCACCTGAAACTGGTAAAATTAACTTGACATAAACTACAGAAATAAACTTTATTAAAACTGTGTGGGTGGGTGGGGGGCACTTGTTCAATATAGAAACTGTGGGAAGGGCAGAAAGGCAAAAAGAGAGGTCCTCTGGTCTCAGCCTTCCTTGCTGGAATTTATAGGCACACATCACCATGCCTGGATTATTTTTAAGTTTTTACTTTTAAACAATAATGATAAAAAAGTTTTTTATTCATCATTTCTTGATTTTTAAATATGTCCCCAATGCAAGGGTCCGTTTTTATACAAGTGAAAAAGCATCTGGACAGTATTACTCGACACCCAGTCACAAAGATCAGCTGTAAGGTGAAAAGCCCAGATGTGTTGGTGAACTTGAGGGCATCTTCTCATTCAGCACGGAGATCCTTTCTGATGAATTTTATCGGTGTCCATTTTCTTTTGCATTAGAATTGTATTTGGCTAATGTGAGAACTTTACAAGGACAGAATATTGTATGTGTTTTTTGCATAACATTTATAATATTTCTTTGTCCACAATCTTTTGTTAAATATTATTTTATGTTTCTTATTAGTAGAGCCAGTAAAACTTATGGCCAGTTAATTTCCAGCTGTGTTTGGCTGATTGGAACTTCTCTTTGTAGTTAATTAAATTCTCATAGTCCAGCAGCTCCAAATATTTCAAAGACCAACTTTCAGATATCTTTATTATAGTCCCTGATTTTCTTTCTTTCCCTTTCTTATCATACCTTTATCTTCTAGTCCTCAAATGCAACATGTATGTATCGGCCCACCTCTCTGCTTTCTGTCTATTGGACATTTTCATTCCAAAATCATTGACCCATCATTTTTAGTGATGTTCAGCTAATCTACAATGTCAGGCATTCTTACTAATTTACATGTGGTAATAATGGTTTGTGCATTACTGTCCACTTTCATTTTTGTATGACCTAGCTTCCCAGCACTCTGCAAAGTGAGACAGTTTAAGAAAACTGAGAGACAGGCCATTTATTCCCAGTACCCTCTGTGGCTTTGGAGCAGCTGTTAGTTATACATCTTGCTGGTGCCCTTTTATAGAGCATATGTGTCGTGTCCACAGCAGCTAGCTCCTGAGATTACTGTTACTAACCCTATAATCAGAACTTAGTTGTGTGCATTTCAGCTGAAGGAAATTGTGTGTGTGTGTGTGTGTGTGTGTGTGTGTGTGTGTGTGTGTGTAAGAGAGCTGAACACCTATCACTAGAATAGCATAGCAGAAGAGAAATTAGAGGCTAGAGCAAAGGATTTTAAAGGGACCATTGGAAGAAACTGTGAGCAAGTAAGAACAAGAGCAGTCCACATCTCTCCTGTTCATGCTATGAATTTGCATTGGACTCACAAGCATACACTATGGTCTTAGAGACATCATGACAGCCAGATAAAAACACATCATATGTTGCTAGTTGATGTGCCTGAAAGACAATGGGTAATTGATTTGGGTGATGATGCAAGAAGCCAGTTGTTTTTTACTTTAACTTCAGTAATTTCATAGGTCTTTATCCTGATTCTGATCATTTAGAAAACACAGAATAAATAAGGAAGTGCATGTTCCAAAATTCTATTCCTCAGATGTACTATTATTGCTACTTTGAAATCTGTATTTCTTATGTTTTAGCTTATGAATTCATTAAATATGATTAAGTCTTGAATCCGGCCACTTTTCACGTAATATTATGTAATAAAATGTTTCTCCACATCATTAGTTTTATCATAGTTATGATTTCAATGGGAACACCGTATTTCTTCCTGTAGAAAAGCCATTCTAGCATTTAGTAACTGAGTTTCTTTCCCTTAGGTATTTGTCACTAGTTTTCATTAATGCAAATAACACTATTCCATGTGTCCTAGCAAACATACACTTTTACATACAACTCTGACTATTACCTTTAAAACTCAGGACTATTTCCACATATCACCATACTCTTCTATAGAAAGGAAGTCTCCTGTTACATCACCACTGGTAGTGACTAAGTGTTTATTCATCCCACCACACCTTTTCCAATATCCCTTTTCACTGTCATTTTAAGAGAGGAAAATGTTGTTTGTTTTGTTTTTCAAAAGATAATTATTTTGATTGACAGTCTTGCTAATTTCAACCAAAAAATTAAGCCCACAAATAAATTGCCAGCTCTGACACTTACAACACTTAGGACTGCATATAGTTTAAGTTAGGCCATTACATTGGGAAATCAAATTACGATTTTTAATTTTTCTTCAGTTTTAAAATAAAGCCCGCATGTCTACTGTTGTATTTGTGGTTGTAGAGATGGCTTAATAGTACCCAAATAAAACCAGATGTACAAAGTGGCACATGCATCTGGAATCTGAATGTTCACAGCAGCTAGATGCCCTAGTGTGTCCATTCTCTCTGTCTTTTTCTCATCTCTCTCTCTCTCTCTCTCTCTCTCTCTCTGCTTGAAAATTAATGAAGTTATTTAAAAAATTCTCTCCACAATGAGCTTATTTTGATTGAATTTTAATGTCTTCTTTTCCTCCCTGAATATATTGGCATGTCCTCTATATATTTCTGAACAATAGAAGTTCTGTTCTCAAATGACTGACAATGTTTATCATTTGATTCAAACAGCAAGTGATGATAAAAATTTAAAAGCCATGTTAAAATGATATTAAGCTAAATCATTTTATTTTAATTATTATCTGAATTTTGTAGTGGAAAAAAAAGTGCATTGCAAAGCTTCTATAAGTCAAACAAATCCCAAAATGACAGAGCTAGAAAGGCCTTTGGAAATCAGCAAATATAATGCTGTCCTTTGCTAGCTGAGGAAATGGGAATGGAGATTGGTGTAGTCACATCTCAGGGTCACCCAGCTGGATAGTGACCTTTCACCCTGAGCTCTTGACTCTGCAGCCAGTTTCTCCATATTCCTCAGCTCCATTCACCTAAGCTCTAAAGAATTCTGTACCATGTCCTCCATTCATAGCCTTGGTTGGTATCTCCTCAGAAGAGTGTGTGAAAATAAAATTCCAACTGGTTCTTTGATTATCCTTTCTAACTCCTACTTCGCTCAATTTGTAGTAAGGACTGACAAATTGATAAGCCACATAAATCAATTCCCTGTCTAGAACCTAGAATCAACTCAGTCATTTTGTAACACAGTAGCTGCATGTTGTCTGAGATTCCAAATGAACTAAACTTTGCCTTAAGCAGGCTAGTCTCAAAAATAAATACCTGCAGAAGAAATATGAGTACATGAAACTTCATCATTTATTTATTCTTTCATTTGTGTGTTTGTTTTACCAGGTATCTTTATGCTCTTGGACAGAAGGTTTGGAAAAGGTGGAAAAAACGTTACTTTGTTCTTGTTCAGGTCAGTCAATAGTTTTTCCCTGCTCCGCAATCACTCCACATTGATTGTCAACCTTTCATTTATGTAGGTGAGATCTATCAGTATTTATTATAAGTGAAAACTGAGGAAATTTCAAAATACTTAATATATTTTAAAATATAAGGAAGTTCATGCATTACATCCTAGCCCAAATAATACTTTTTATGTTAAGTAACAAACCATACAATTTAATGAAATTACTTTGACATTGTTTTATGAGTTTGTACATTTCTTTATTGTCTGGTAAAATAGATTGTAGCTGTGACCTCCTATTAGCTTCTATATTCAACTAGTTAAAATATTTCATATTAAATATAGCCTCTGAAAAATTCTACCATGCATTCAGTATGAAAAAGGTAAAAATATTGAAAACTATTATGAAAGTTATTTTGACTGTCAGAACTTCCTATAAGAATCTATAGGATTCTAAGACTATCATTTGAAAACCAATGCATTATCTTAATATAGAAAAACTATAATCTGTTCATTCACTCACTTTATATGACTAGGTCATATTAATTATATATTTACATGAATGTGGTTTTAAATCAGATTGTCAGCTGTATTTGTTGGCAATTGGATTCTGAAGACAAATTATCAAAGCATGAGATTTGTTTGACTTTTTAAAACTGAGTTACCTTTGGTCATAGACTACATACATTAAGTTAAATTTACATTAAAGCATAACTTTCTTAGTAATAGCTATTCCATCTCATGATAAATACAAGCTATTTCATTCTGAGTAGAAGTATATGAAAAGAGAATCATCCTTGGAATTCTTAACACACAGGAGCCTGTAAAAACCTCATTGATTCCTACCACACATTAAGCAAGCTTAACTGGGCTAGATCAGAATGACATGGTGAAATGCCAATGAAGGAGAATTATCATTTATTATCTTCCAGAAATATAGCCTTCCATCAATTGCTGGGTAAAATTACTTTATTGATGTCTTGTGGTAGCATGGTATCTTCATGAAAAGTGTAAAAATTCAGTCAAGTAGCTTTATCTATATGGCAGAGAGCCAATCTGTTTTACTTTGAGCTAAAATATACCTTTCTTTGTGTGGCTAGAACTAATGATAAAGGTATGTATGCATGCACACACACACACACACACACACACACACACACACACATACACGTCAATATTTTTATATGAAGCTTATGCCCTTACTTTGAGTGAAGGTCCTCTGTTCAGAGTTCTCAGTGGTGCATCCTTCCATGTTCACACCCTTGAGACATCATCTTCATTTTCCATGTTTATTTACATTGGCAGAAAGTTCTAAATGCATTTACAAAGGAATTGGATAATTTGGTTTTATTTCTGTCATAGATGTCTTACCTGCATTTAATTTAACAAGTTTATGTTTTCTTTTTTATCAAATATTCCTAAAACATTCAACTAACTTGTCATCTAAATGGAACCTGTTTTTCAACTCTGCTTTTTTAATATACAGAATCACATTTAATTCTATAATTTCTGTAGTGGATGGTGTTACTTGGATAACTAATTTGGGAGCATACAAAGCTGATGCTTAGCATTTAACTGATGGAAATATGTATGAAGGAACATGTAATTGTACACTAGCTAACCATGACATTACATAGGTCATTTGTTTCTCTGTGTGTGTGTGTGTGTGTGTGTGTGTGTGTGTGTGTGTGGTTTATCGAGGTAGGGTTTCACTCCAGCCCAGGCTGAACTGGAATTCTCCATGTAGTCTCAGGGTAGCCTTGAACTCATGGCAATCCTTCTTCCCTGAGTGCTGGGATTAAAGATGTGTGCCACCCCAACTGTCTCAGCTACATAGGTCATTTGTATTAATCAATTTTTTTAAAGCATGAGTGGACAGCATTTATTAGTATGGAAAACTACTAAACTTAGTAGAATCAAAGAGTTTCCTGTGTGCTGATTGTTTTAGCCTGAAGATTAAGCTTTCATGGAATGGTTTTAAGAAGTCCAATGAGCATCTCATGATTTTTTTTTTTTCCAGGCAAAATGTGAGGTTACCTTTGCTCCTTATTTTCTAGCATGTGATTACAAGATTCAGGTTATAACATATGTGTGCTTACTTTAATTATCAATTATTAGGGTTTAGAAATAAAATAACTCAAATTCTTGGAAAGCACAAACTGGTATGTTTCTGAGGGATAGTAAATTGATCTAATTTTTCTAGATTACTGAAATATGTTTTACATTTTAAAAGGCAAAAGCCAACTCAGTCAAAAAGGTGGTAAATCCATGTGTTCCACAATTAAAATCAAGGAAAAAGTCCATCAAAGTATTATGAATTTGGATTGATTCTCCCTGTGGGCTCATCTTAAAATTTGAAGTCACATACATCTGCATATATAAACATGGAGTCACACAGAGAACCCCATACATAAATGCACTGAAATATATACACCAGTACACTGACAAGTTTTTGAAGTTTCAAACACAATTGAATCTTCCTTTCAATTCCAAATGTAATGGGAAGACAAATTGAATGCACTCACTTCAGAATCAAGATGGATATGTATGGAGATTCAATGAGAATGACCCATTGAGAGAAACCGGGTAGTTTTTATTAGTATTTTTAAAGATATCTCTCATTCAATCTGCACACAGCTTGTAGGTCCATACCTGCAGGCTGCATTATTGAAAGGTGAGGGAGTCGTTATTCATAGGGAGGACAGTGTACCCTGCTGTGTCTGCTGCTGCCGTCGGCAGAATGGGGCTCTGGTGATAATGTGAATCTCATCACCACGTGTGAGTGTGGATTATGTGAGTGATATAGCTGGAGACCCAGTCATCAGCCCAAGAATTTGTACTCATAAAAATTGATTGAGAGTCAGGTTTGGCCAGCTGCAAAGTCATTGTTCAAAGTGAACACTCGAGGAGCCACTGAGGTGAAAAGACTTTTCAAAGACTCATATAAACATGAAATCGGAGGCAAAAAATGTCGATTTAAATTAAAATCAAAAAGTAAGAAAATAAACTATCTGCTAACATTGGATATCATTTTAGCTTCTTAGTAAGGTTGCATTCCCCTTTGCATTCTAATCTTGATGTAATAACTTTAATAAATAGATGTTTTGCTAGAATCTGCATTTTTAAAATTAAGGTTAATTTTCATTCAAACCAAAGTAATAGAAGTATAATTTTGAAGAATACACTTGAAATCCTTCCTAAACTGAACTTTGTTATTTGTTTTTCTTATGCTGGTCCAATGTTTTAGTATTAGTTTTTGGAAGGCATCAGTATAAAGTACATCGAATACTAACACATAATGTAGTATATTAGACCATTTTGTAGCATTAAAACTCATTTTTAAATTTTTTTTTAAATTTTATTTTATTTATTTGGAAGCACAGAGAGAGAGAGGGAACAGACAGAGGGAGAATGGGTGTGCCATGGACTTCCCGATGCATGCTCCCCCTTGTGCATCTGGCTTATGTGGGTAATGGGGAATAGAATCTAGGTCCTTTGGCTTTGCAAGTGCCTTAATCATTAAGCCATCTCTCCAAAACTCTTTTTTTTTTTAATTTAACCAAGAGGAATCATATTTTCTTTCCTTTTTTTTTTGTTTTTTTTTTGGGTTTTTTTGTTTGTTTTTAAGGTAGGGTTTCACTCTAGCTCAGGCTGACCTGAAATTCACTGTGTAGTCTCATGGTAGCCTCGTGGTAATCCTCCTACCTCTGCCTCCCAAGTGCTGGGATTAAAGGCATGTGCCACCATGCCCAGCTTATAATTTCTATATTTATGTAACATGTATGCAAACACTTGTGTCTATCAGATATTGCACATTCCATGATACATCCAAAGTTCCTGAGACAGTTACATGTTAACATATCATTGCTATGTTTAGTCTGATGTTTATTAAGGGATTACCTTGCAGCAAGCATTTATCAAAAGCATTTTTTCTTTATTTTTATTTATTTATATGAGAGAGAGAGAGAGAGAGAGAGAGAATGGGCATACCAGGGCCTCCAGCCACTGCAAACAAACTCCAGATGCATGCGCCACCTTGTGCATCTGGCTTACATGGGTCCTGGGGAATGGAGCCTCGAACCAGGGTCCTTAGGCTTCACAGGCAAGTGCTTAACCACTAAGCCGTCTCTCTAGCCCATCGAAAGCATTTTTAATTCATAATCTCATTTACTTCTCAAGATAAGCCTGAAAGGATAGGTGTTACTGTCTATCCTCCTTTGTACAAATTTGTAAGAGCAGTACACAGACAATTTGTGTAACGTTCGCAGGATTAGTGTAGAATCGGGTAGAGTCAGCAATCTGGTTCTGGTGGATGGTAGAGCAAAGCTCTTATTTCCTCTCCCATATGTCTGTTATAAAATTAGTGTACATAACTACATATCATCTGAAGATGAACAGCTATGTAAATAATCACTATGGATCATTAATGCTGGGAGGTGCAACAGTATCCCTAAATTAAAGAAATGGCCAGGGGTTGATGGCATGAGTAGCTCTTGACTCACGAAGGCCACTAACTATGGCATCTACTGGAAGCTGAAGTCAATATCTATACTGTGTTTGGCCCTGTATCGAGTATTCACTGCTTGTTCTCGATGTGTCAGAATCCTGACTTGAAGATACTGCAAACAACAGCAGGCTATTTTTGAGACATAATGTTAATTATATATCAGCTGAGCTGGCACCAGATGCAAACAGGCAGCCATGCCACCAAGTGTTCTGAGCATGCTACAAACATGAGAGACTTTGTGAGTAAGATGTCATCAAGATCCAATATAAATGTGAAGAAGTGGCTGCCCATGCCTTTTTATTCTGAAGGATGCAGCCACATGGGGACTACTGCAGCAGACGCCTGTCATGTGTTTGAGATGACATTACTGCACATACAATACTTGGTCTAGGGCATCAGCTGTTAGCTTATGCAACAAAATAATATGCATGGAATAAGCACTCCACTGCTGGCCCATCAAAAACACCCTAGGATAGTGGGTATGTTTTTAAAATGTACATGCTTAGTAGTATAAAGCCAGCCCATATAGGTTTTATAGTAGAAAATGAAGGGATCATATCATATTCCCACCCAGCACTTATTCCACTCATTCTCAAGAGTAGTCAAGTCAGTGTTGATAGAGTAGACTTTAAACTTTGCACAGAGGTGTGTTTTTTTTTTGTATGTATATGAGTGTGTGCTATGTATATGGCATGGTGTATGTAAGTGTGGGGTGGATGCATGCATGTGGGGGGTGGTGTACAGATGCATGTGCCCCTTGCATGCATGTGTGTAAGCTAGAGGAGAATGTTAGATGTCCTATCTCTTGCCCATGTGCTTCCTTGAGACAGAATCTCTCACAGAACCCAGAGCTGCTGTGTTCAGACTGGCTGACTAGCATGCCCCAGTTATTCTCCAATCTCTACTCTCCTCAAGACAAACATTGTAGGCATGCCTGGCCACACCCAGATATTTATGTGAGTGCTAAAAAATCAAACTTGTGGCATATTAGACCTCTCTGGTTCAAGCACTCTTACCCACTGAGTTATCTCCCCATCCCTAAACTTCATTTTTAAGAAAACTCCCAATATATGATAATTAGGGCTTTCCATAGCAAATCTAATGAGATAATGATAATGGTCATAACAATTTCTGTGATTTTCCCTCAAATGATAACAGTAATTTTCATCTGGAAAATTTCTCTAAAATAACTATTATCCTATCTCAAAAGATAAAATCTTCAAGGGAGATATGCAAAGTAAAGTGAAAAAAAAAAAGCTGGATTTATTTAGCAAGACACTTTTATATGAATTACACTTTGATTCAAATGTTAAATCTTCTATTTTATATATGTCCTGTCTTGTCTTTTTAAATTTTTATTTATTTACTTACTTGATAGAGGAAGAGAGAGAGACTGGACACACTAGGGCCTCTAGCCACTGCAAACGAACTCTAGACACATGTGCCACCTTGTGCATCTTCCTTACGCAGGTACTGGGGAATTGAATCAAGGTTATTTGGCTTTGCAGGCAAACACCTTAACCACTAAATCATCTCTCTAGCCCTGTATTCTCTTTTTTAAAAAGTTGTTTCTTGTTATTCTTGTTATTTTCTTGTTCAGATTCCAGGGCAATGATTTTGTTGTTGTTTTTATACATTTCATGGTTATATCAGTGAGCAGCCTTTAAAAAAAAAGTGAATTGTCCTTTATGAATTAAATTTCAGAAATTATTTTTAAAAATTGATTTATAAGATTTCAAATAAGATTTTCAAATGGTTTGTTTATAACTTATTATATATATATGTATTTAAGTACATATATGCCTTTATACAGTCATCAAAGTAGTATACTAACCACAAAGCAGAGACTCAGTAAATACTTGTTAAATGAATAACTCTCTTTTTTTTTTGTTTTCCTCCTCACACCTTTATATAACACATATAATTTTCTTATCTTTGAGCATACTTAAACCAAAAACCAAAACATAGAACCCTCATTGATCCCTTTGTTGTCCTTGCTTTCATGTCAATCAGAAAGTGTTGTTTGTTATATAACCCATGTACTAACATGACTCTCCATTTTTTCTAGTATCATCCCACTGGAAACCACCATCATCTTCATGAGGATTCCTAAAGTAGCTTGCTTACTGTTCTCTGCGACCACTTTCACAGCTCTCCTTATATCCCATTCTTCATAAAACCAGAATAAACTATCTGAAGTGTAACTCACATTATGACAGCTTGCTTCCTAAATCACTCCAGTAACTTCCCATTGCACTTAGAATAACCCATAACCATGGTCTAGAGAAGATCCTATAAATCCTGAACCTAGGTTTCCATACTACCCACCCATGCTTTGGTTCTAACATTCCACCCCCAGTTAATTACAGTACGGAGATAGCCAGCATTTAGCATTGTCAGGTAGCCAGCCCTTTTCCATCAGTACCTCAAATAAATGAATAATATGGATTATATCCTTGCTTTCCACCCAGATTGAATATTCCTAAACCATTCTATAGAAATGTAAAATGCACTCTGTCCCCTGAGTTGGGTCATCCTAACACACATTTACATACCAGGTCAAAGTTTATCTTTTCAAATGTACCTTCTCCAGTCAATTTCAATCATTTCCAACTCCTTGCCACAAAATTATTTCTATTTTAAAATACTCATAACATTTATCTCCAATTAAAATTATATTTTTATTTATACATTTAATTTTTTATCCCTTTACCCTTTCTAGAGTGCCTACTTAGCACTACCTCATACATAAGTAGAAATTGACTAAATATTTGTTAAATAAATGAATATATGCAGATCATGCTAAGCATTGTTATAACAAGACTTTGCTTCCTTTCTTTAATTTTTACAATGATTGCTAGATCTTTTCTATGGCATTTGGTCAAGGCAGTTAATCATAAATATATATTCTCATCAAATCTATCAGGATCTTGAAGATATGTTCTTTTTTTCTTGATTAAATTAAGCTTCCTTTTTTTTCTTTTCAATAACTCTAGCAGCAACTTTGCCCTCTGCCAATAACATTGCTAGCGAAGGATTTTTAAAGCTTTAATCTTTGCTGAAATTAGACAGTGACAGTTGCTAAGCTGCCAGCTGTTAACATGATCCCCGCAGTCCTAATACAACATACAAGCTTGAATGCTGTGGTCTCTCAAATCTCATAGTTAGCACTTACATGTATGTACATGGGCAGGTGTTGAACAGGTTGACAATTAAGAACAAAATAGGAGACTTCTTTTTACCAGATGACATACCTTGTAGGACCACAGCAATATAGGTTAAAGTGCCCTGTTGAAAGTAGTGAGGCTGAAACCAGACTTAATGCTGTCCTCAGATTAAAGCCTGCTTATATTCCCCAATTCTCAACACATCTGCCCTTTATTGAGTTATGATGAGTGGACTAGGCTAAGGATATTGAATGTTTTTGATTACTGTATATCTCTTGAAGGGATTTTTTTAAATTTTAATATAGAAAATTATATAAGCTTTACTCAGTAATACACTAGGAAGCTTAAAAGTGAAATACTTGATTTGTGTAGGTTAGACCGCCTGTTTCTGTGTAATTCCCTGGCATGTGGCTGTGGTACAGAACCAGTGAAGACTGCAGGCTATTTCTAGTTGGAGTTGCAGGGAACAGGGAAACCCCCTTGTTCCTGTAACTGACCTAATCACACTGTATTGTAATTTCATGCCAGCAGACATAGTTTCTTCATAGTGTATCTTCCCCAGTCTCATTTGGTCTGGGTATGGTTAGCAGACAGTATCTACACTGTGTATTCCTTGTAGAATTGGCCTTGGGAAATTTATTTAGCGAGGCCTTGCAAAAGGAATGGGTAAAACAAGAGCTCTTAGAGAATCTAGAGTAATAAGAAGAATAATGGAATGAGAAATTAAGGAGATAGAATCAGGAACTGGTGAGTGAGAAGCACAGTATTCATAGTAAGTTACTCAAAGAGCCAAAATATTCCAAATGTCCAATTTCCTTTTTTTCAGTTGTTTCATGGGTCAGATTTCCTCATTATCAGTGAAAGCTGTTTGTCATTGGTATTTTGTTTCTCTACCATCTGTACTCTTTGATAAATCTCCAGGCCCATTATCCATGACAGATTCTAGATCTGATAGGCAATTTTGAGATATTAAAGTAAATAAAATATGAAATAAACTACAAACTAAAATTAAGTAAGCATTATAATGTTCCATCAATTAAATGGCCATGCCTCTAAAATTAGGTTATTCTTCTAAAGCTGGAGTTTGTTTTAGTGGGAGTTTTTTGTTTTGTTTTTTTATCTAATTTTTTTAACTTCACAGAGAAAGAGAGAAAGAGAAAATCAGCGCTCCAGGACCTCAGCCACTGCAATTGAACTCCAGACGCTTGTGCCACCTAGTGGGCATGTGCGAACTTGTGCTTGCTTCACCTTTGTGCTTCTGGCTAATGCAGGATCTGGAGAGTAGAACATGGGTCCTTAGGCTTCGCAGGCAAACGCCTTAACCACTAAGCCATGTCTCCAGTCCTGTTTTTGTTTTGGGTTTTTGTGTTACTGTCTCACTTTAGCCCAAGCTGACCTGGAATTCACTAGGAAGGTTCAGGATGGCCTTAAACTCAATAGCTATCTCTATACCTCTGCCTCCCAAGTGCTGGGATTAAAGATGTGCACCGCCCAGCTTAGAGCTGAGGTTTTGAGTGTTGCTTTTTAGTTCCTTTAGAGACTTTTAAACTGAGTATCTATCCCATCATATCAAAAGTGTATTTTTCTAAGCTAGTTAGAAAAACAGCACTTAAAAATTATGTAGGACCTGGACCTTTACTTCAAACTATATAAAGAAAACAATTAATATAAATGTTTTTTATTGATAGCTTCCATACTTACAGTAAATTATAATTCCTTCCCTTTCCCCACTTTCCCCTTCACAAATATACTCTCCAACATATCCCTTCCCTCTGTCCATTATTCTCTCTTTTATTTTGATATTATCTTTTCCTCCTGTTATGAGGGTCTTGTGAAGGTAGTTCTAGGCACTGTGAGGTCATGAATATCGAGGCCAATTTCTGTCTGGATGATTGCATTGTAAGTAGTTTGACCCTTCCTTTGGCTCTTACATTCTTTCTGCCACATCTTTTGCAAGGGACTCTGAGGCTTAGAAGGTATGATAGAGATGTTTCAGTGCTGAACATGCCTCTGTCACTTCTTTTTGAGTCATCTTGGTGGTTACTGCCATCTGAAAAGAGAAGTTTTTCTAACCAAAAGTGAGACTAGCATTAATATATGGATATGAACACTAAATAGAGAAATTACAGGACAGTTTGGTGAGCATAATAAATGCGTTTAGCCAGACAGGAGCAGGTGTTTTATTCCTAAGGCTCATGACCTCCCCCACTATAGGCTTTTGATTAGGTTTTCAGTATCAGGCATGTAATCCCTCCTATAGAGCAAGGCATCCAATCCAATTAGAAAGCAGTTGGTTTCCATTATAACAGACATGCCACTATTGCACCTGTTCAGTCATTTGGCCTGGCTGGCCAAACTTGAGGCTTGCAGTGCCCACAGTTTTCACCAATGATGACTTTTGTCTCTCCTAAGCTGCATGCAGTACTGCTTTTTTCAGCTTTCAGTCAGCTGATCTACAGGGAGAGGGTTTTCAGCTCAGCCCCAGCTTGATTTCTCAGTGACCTTGCAGCCCAGGCATGTGGAGTCTTCAGCAACAGGGTCTTGCCATCTATTTCTTTGATCTGTTCTTGTATAAACTAATTCACCACCAAAAGGTGTTCCTATAACTCTTCATGGGTGAATCATTTCTTTCCTCCATTCAATCTGTGGCATTCACTTTCTTTTCCTAACACTGAGCAGTACTCTCATTTTATTGCAGGTGCAGGATGAATGTTAATGAATGAATGCATGAAAGAGAAATACTTAAAGATCATAGATGAAGGCAGAAAAGTTGCAGATGTATGAGTAGCTTGGGTAAATAATTAACCATTCTGATTAAATAAAATTAAAAACTAAATCTAAGAGATACTACGAGCAGTTAATAATTATGTCTTGGTAAAAGAGCAAAATAGAAACTCAAGTTATTTTTAAGCTATTTTTCCAATATGCATAATAACATATGTTCCTAAATATTTCATCATAATCTTAATTAACTGCCATGGTGCAAACTGGAAGTGAAACCAGTGACTCACACATACATGCTCAATAGACCCAGATATTCTTGTGATTTTATTTGTCTGTGTGACTGCTGGAAATTTTACATCATTAACGTTTTCTTCTGAAACTTTAATTTGATTGTTCTTCCACAACAGAATTTTATTTTATTTTTTTAAATATTTTATTTCATCAATTTATTTGAAGGTGGAGAAGAACAGGCATGCCACAGTCTGTAGCCACTGTGAACTTCAAACACATGTGCCACCTTATGCATCTGGCTTAAGTAGGTTATGGGTAATCGAACCTTGATCCTGAGCCTTCTCAGGCAAGCACCTTAACTGCTAAGTCATCTCTCCAGCCCCAGAATTTTATTTTTTATGCTTCAAAATCTTGATTACTCAGCCAGACTTTTCTTGAACTAACTCTTCTATGAGGTTGGAATTTTTAAAGTCTTATAGTAAGTTATGTATGGTGGCTCATGAGCTGAAGCCAGTGGACTTCCATTAGTCAGAGGCCATCCTGGTCTACATAGTGAGTTCTAGGACAACATAGACTACAAGTCTCAAATAATATAATCTAAGAGTTAAAAATGTGATTTCTTTTGAAGTATAAGTGTATATGACAAATTTAAAAATAATTATTAAACATCATTTATCATCATTTGTTCATTCAAAGATGGGGTTTTCTTGTACTCTAGGCTGTCTCACAATTCTTCTTAGTTGAGGCAAACCTTCTGCCTCCAACTTCCAAGTACTTAAGTTCAATTTTAAACTAAAATTTTGTTGAACATATTTTTCTTAATGAGTTTAAAACCATCTGAGCACATGAAACCATGCAACATTGAAGGTCCCATCTGAGCCTCTATGTAAATACCTACTGGCCAGTGAGAAGTGCCCTGGAGACTGGTCATTTCCTCTCTGATTCAGCTTGAACTTGGAGAGGACATCTCAACAGCTTTCCATAGATATTTGGTATAAATCAGGAAGTTTCCTATCATTTGGCACATATCACACAGCAGATTACTGTATTCTCCAGGAAAGATGTCTGCTGGATGGACGGGGATGCCTAGGAAGAGATTCTATCATATTAAAATCAAATATGTTGATTTCATATTTTAAATAATTCAATGAAATATGGATTTGTCTCAGTTTTTATAGAAAAAAATGAGTGATTTGGATGAGACTATTGAGAGATATCTGGCATAAATTAGATGTCAAAACTACAGAGAAAAGGAAGAAAACTGTTAATATCTTAGACTTGGTTATACAGAATAAACACAGCATAAACTGAAATCGGCCCTGTAGGGGCAGTAGAGAAATGAGAACTCATAAAGATAAATATTAAAGAAGAAAATTCATAATCCAACCTAGCCAATTTGTTTTTCCATATAAGAAAAAGAAAATGCAGATACATCAAAAATAATAAATGATAGGAAAAGAAACATATTATGATATTAAAAATTTATCTGTCAACAAATTTTCTACATTTAGGAAAATCTAATAAGACAAGAACCATGTAGAAATAATTCTTCAAAAATATCTCTCAGTCAGCAATGTGAATATTACATCAGATATCTCCTTCACTCTTAACTGTAGAAGGGCATAGAATTTTATCTTAAGAGAATTGATGGAAAATTGTATAACTATAGGGTTTAATATTCATCTACGGAATTTTTATAGGCAAAAGCACTGGGAAGATGTTTCCTTATGAGGCAGGATTCAGAAAATCTATAGTTCCTTTTATGAATGCTAAAAGAGGAACTCAGGACATTTGAAAGACTGAATGAGTAGTATCTCAGGCTGGTGAAATTCAGTTAAAAAACAATTAAAAAGTAAAGTGATAAAATATGTAGTTTACTCTGAAATAATGTTAAAAATGTTTTGAATGAAACATAAACATGGAAAATGATTCCTGACATGGGTTATAGAAATCTAATTGCAATAACATGTGAATTCTAAACTCTATGTTTAGTCAGAATTATGAATGGGACAATCAGAATGAATACTGCTCATTTAGAAAACAGTGGAAGGGCTGGAAAGATAGCTTGGTGGTTAAGGCACCTGTCTGCCAATGCTGGTTCCAACCTCCAGGTCCCATGTTTAGCCAGATGCAAAAATTGATGCAAGGGCGCAATGCTGCACTTACCCACAAGGGGACGCATGCATCTGGAGTTCATTCACAGCTGCTGAGAGGCTGCTGGCACACCCATTCTCTATTTCTCTAGCACTCTATCTCTCTCAAGTAAAAATAAAAAAACAGTGCAAGATTATATTATTTTTAATATAAAATATATAATCAATTTTCCCATATAAATTAAATGCCAAAATTTTACGTATTAAATAACACAAAAACAGAGAGAAAAATAAGACAAATCCTACCAGTTCTCACTTTATGTGCATTACATTGACTTGCTGAACTCCAGATAGGGATATCAAAGAAAGTATATCTGTCTGGTGATTTTAAAAATCTTATAAAAGCAAAGCTATAAAATAAAGCAGGGCACAAAATATTTTAGATTTAAATAAGTATAAATGAAAAATACTAGATATGTCCAAAAATTACAATTTCTTATTAATTAAAAATCAAAATTATTCTAAAAATTATGATAGTATATTAAATATACATCTGAGAGAAACTAAATAATAAATGACCTATTAATTCACTTTCTCTCAAATACACTTAGTAGTCTTTGAATGTGATTCAGTGATTTTTTTTTTCATAACAAAGTGATGTTTAATAGGGAATCTAAATTAAAAAAATAGAAAGTATAAAAAAGAGCTAATAGAAATCCAGGAGAAATGTACTATAAATAACTAAAATAAAAATTTCACCAAAGGGTTTCAGTAGCAGTTTTTTTTTTTTTTTTTTTTACTTTAAACAATATTTTTCTTCTTTTATTTTCCTTTCCTGTGGGTCAATAATACATTGACCCAAACGTTACTTGTATTGATATGTAAAGAAGTAATTCTATCGCTTTCTTCTTTTCTTTACAAATAAATTTATGCATATGTAACAAAATTTAAAATTCATATAAACAAATATAATGTATCAGTAATTTTTATAATGTGAAACATTTATATTTGTTTGCTCTTGAAAGAAAAAGAACAAACTAATAAAAAGAATCAAGCAAATATAACTTGAAAATGGGGTTGGAGAAATGGCTCAGCAGTTAAAGGTGCTTGTTCAAAAATTCTGAAGGCCCAGGTTTGATTCCTTAGTACCCACATACAGCCAGATGCACAAAGTGGCACATGTATCTGGAACCTATTTGCAGTGGTGGGAGGCTCTGGTATGACGATTCTCTTCCCCTCCCCTTCCTTCTTTCTCTCTCTCCCTCAAATAAAATATTTTTAAAACATAATAAAAATTTTAAAGCCTGCATTTGTTTATTAAAGATATAACATATTGTCCCAAAGTTTACATCAACTGCTATAGACCCATATTTCCACATATATGACACCCAAAGCAACAAATTATATTAACAGGAAAGACATCAACAGTAGCTGAAAGGACAATACAATGGAAAAATTGTAATAAAATCATGTTTTGCTGATAATAATGGGCTAGATGGCACTAATGCACTGTAGGAAATACATTTTTATTATTTATTTTGAGAGAGAGAGAAAAATGAGAGAGAGAGAGAGAGAAAGAGAATGGGCATGCCAGGGTCTTTAGCTGCTGTGAACAAACTCTAGATGTGTGCGCTCTCTTGTGTGCACTTGTGTCACTGTGTGTCTGGCTATGTGGGACCTGGAGGTTCGAACATGAGTTTTTAGGCTTTTGCAATCAAGCACCTTAACTGGTAAGCCATCTCTCCAGCCCTGGAAATACATTTGTGGTGCCTGGACGGCAAGGTCTTGCCATGTACCTCAGGTTGATTTGGAACTACAATCTTTCCTCAGTGTCCCAAGGGCTGGGGTTATTGAAGCTCATCTTATGTCACAGAATGATCTTATACTTTATTTTCAGCCCAGCTTGGTTCTCAGTTTAACTGCTCCTTATTTTAGTGAAATTTTAGTGCTCTGAATATCACAGTCTCTTGACTCTAAATGTATTCTCTCCAAATCCTTACTATATAATCAAACTCTGTGATCCTATCAAATTTGGCAATAAAATTTTATTAAAATGGTTGATTTTTGCTGATGAAATGACACAGTATAACATTAATATAGCATGTTCATAAATTTAACCAGTAGTACTAAAGTATTCAACCCATTATGCCACTGTGTAATATATAATATCTAACATATTATATATTTATTAAATATTAAATATGAATGTATTTATTATATATATATAACCTTGAGTCATTTTATTGTCTTCTATTACAATTACAAAAATTTCATCTTTTTCTTACCTGCTGTTTGTTCCCGCTACCTGTTTACCTTTTTCTGTATTATAAAACAAAGATTTTGTTACTTAAATAAAATATGTTGTTTTTGAGATGTTAAAAAATCTCTATCAGGTAAGAAATAATTACTCATCAAACTAGTTTTTCAAATTTATGTTTGATTCATTAAATTTGCTTTTTTCTGAAATTTCATAGTATTTATAATTTTTGTGAGTATGGCCATATCATAATTGCCTGTATATATTGAAAAACAAAACCTGTTTTCTACTTCCTCCATGGCTTTAAATAGTAGTTCAAAACTTATTACTTGAGTGAAGGAATTAATTTATCCTCATGTTTACTTTGTCTTGAACATTTTTTTAATTTTTTTTTATATTGTTCTAATTTTACATTCATGAGGTGACTCCATTGTCCTCCTCCCTGTCCTCCCTCTTCCAAAGGGACCCTCATCAGTGGGAAATGTGGGTCACATTTTAATGAGTGTTTGGCATTTGAAATTAATACATTTAAGAATATACATTGTTTGGTCTGGTGAGATCTTGTGCTATTTTTTAACATGATCAGTATATGATTTATATCTTCAAAACCATCACACCTTCAGATATGGTTGACAAGAGTAATTATTGAACTCAAATATATTGAAATCCATGCAGATTTAGGCAGGGATTATATGCCATAGGTTTTGAGTATCACATTATTCATGTAATGGAGAAGTTGAGTCAAAAGCAAGGAAACAAAACACAAAGTAATGCAGTTATAAAAGTAATGGGATCAGGTTTATAAGGACAAAAAGGTAGGTTTTTAGACTGAGAAATAGAAAGTTGATTTTTGAAGATGAAGGTAATGTTCTCCTACATGGGAGTTCAGGTGAAGAAATGTATTGAGAGTGGGAGTCAAATAGTCTGGAGCACTTCCCCCCAGAAGTAGCTGTATATTGTGGCTAGTAACTGCTGGAGCTGTTTGCAAGCTGGGTAGAGAAGGCATACCCTCCTGTGCTCTTCATCTCTCTCCCATCAGGTTCCAGATTATTCATGTGGTGATGTGCCAGGGGACTTCTCTTAGTCAGGTTTTAAGAGTCTCCCACATAAGAGAAGATGTGATTTATGAATTACATGCTAAAAGTATATATTGTAGTTTTCTAATAATTTATTTCAAATGTATTACTTTATAATTCTCCAAATGTCAAATAATTAGAGTTTAATTATAAATAAAACAACTTTGACATAATGTGTATTTTTTTATACTAAACCCATCCTTATATATATATATTTTTTCTGGAATGGACTAAAAATGTCACAAAAATCTCTCTCAGATATATACCTCTCATGTAAAACTTAGGACTAACATTCACAAATGATATGAAACAAAATTAAATTTTCAGAATTGGCTAAGTTTTTAAATTGGTAGTATGGCTCCTTGTCATGTAATACTAAGAATTTATTTATGAGATGAGCATGGTGGCTTATTGTTATAATTCAAGCACTAGAGAGGCTGAGGCAGGAAGATTGTAAGTCAAAGGCCAGGCTGGTCTACATAGTGAGACCTTTTCAAAAAAAAAAAAAAAAAAAAAGAGTTCTTTCCTACTTTCCTAGCATTCTCAAACCCCAGAGTTTAATCTCTGACACTAAATGTAAAATTCTCATTCATATATTCTTTCTCTCTCTCATTTTTGTCCAACACCTGGAAATCTCAAATTAGATATACTACTATAGATCATATATTCTACACATCTTATTTTATTGACAACCTCTATACTTACAGACAATAAACCATGATATTTCCCTCCCCTCCACCCATTCCCCTTCAGAATTCCACTCTTCATCATATCCCCTCCCTCTCTCCATTAGTGTCTCTTTTATTTTGAAGTCATCATCTTTTTCTCCTATTAAAAGGGTTTTGTGATGGTATTGCTAGGCACTGCGAGGTCATGGATATCGAGGCCAATTTCTCTCTGGACACTTGCATTGTAAGGAGTCATACCCTTCCTGTGGCTATTAGATTCTTTCCACCACCTCTTCCCCAATGGACCCTGAGCCTTGGAGGGTGTGATAAAGATGTTTCAGTGCTGGACACTCCTCAGTCCCTTCTCAGCCTTTTGTGTCATCCCAGTTGTCATCTCCATCTGAAAAGAGAAGCTTCTCTAACCAGAAGTAAGAGTAGTGTTAATATATGAATATGAACATTAAGTGCAGTGCTTTCAGGGCAGTTTGGTGGGAATAATATATACATTTGGCCAGACAAGAGCAGGCTTTATACCCCTAAGGCTCATGACCTCCCCTGCCATAGTCACTAAACTGTAAGAACTGAAGGAAAGCTTATGAATTGACCACATAGCTGCAGTGACAGTTGGAGTGGTGACTAGATAATAAGGTTGGAGTTTATTGTCCAGAAAAAAATACATGTCTGAAATACTCTTAAAGAGGGAATTTAAAACAAATCTGATGAAGAAATTAGATGTATATTCCAATGAAATGGTGGGCTAAGAAAAAAAAATATTCTCTCACTAGTAAATTTGTATTTATGGTTAGAAACTGAAGGTGTAAAAAACTAGCCTTCAAAGTTTTTTTAATCATTTATTTTTTATTTATATTATTCTAATTTTACATTCATAATGGTGACTCCCTTATCCTCCTCCCTGTCCTCCCTCTTCCAAAGGGACCCTCATCAATGGGGAATGTGGATCATGCATTGTGGGGGTAGTCAAGAGTTATGGGGGATAGGCCAAGTCTCTATGCATAATGCCCCAACTTGTGGCTCTAACATTCTTTCCGCCTCTTTACTTAGACTCAATGGTGAAGTTCAAGTTTATTTTTTCGAACATATGGGAAATGTGGGAGTTATGAAATAGACATATAAACTGTTGCTGGACTGGTGACAAATCTAGGTCATTGGAGTTTAAAACAATAGAGGTATGAACTCTTTGCCTAGATTTAATAGGATAGCTACTGATAAAGCTGTGCTAAATATGAGCTTACAATCTCAAATTAGAAAGTAAACTGATGGTTTTCTACCCCTAACAACTTTAATGATAAAGCTTTCTTATATGTAAACAATGACCCAGTGATAGTTAAGATGATTTGATGTCTAAATGGGTTCAAAAATAAAAGAACTGATAACATCAACACACAATATTATACTGTGAGAAATAAATAGATATAGAAAGGGCATTTTCCAGACATGGACCTTACAACACTGAAAAGCACAGTTACTGAACTGTGAGCCAGTTGGGACAGATAAGGCACTAGATTAGGTACATCTGAAGACAGTTAGTGGCATCATTACTTATTGAATAGCAGCTAAATTCTTAAGAAAATACTAAAACTCCATTTGGGCAGATGAAGGAAAAAATATATAAAGATATTTATAGTAAGATGGAAAAAAATAAGTTGCAGAATATTTTAATTGAATTTGAAGAACAAATAAAACTGGGACAGAAGCAATGTTTGAAAAAATAGATGCACCAGGAATTATCCAATGAAAGTAGGAGAAACAAAGATGAAGAGGGCATCTAAGAACAACCTCAAAGAAAAAAGACAAATTAGATAGAAGGCAAACAAAACTGGACATCCATCAGACATTTCAGCATGATGCATAACCCTAGAACAATGGAGTATCTTCAAAGTGCTGACAGGATTTACAGACTAGATATTGTATATGAAAGAGGAACTCATGAATAAGAACAAATTAAAAATATATATTGATGTAAATAATCATATTTCAATAACTTCTACTAAAGGATGAATAAAATTAAATTCAGAATGATGAAATGGAATTCAAAAAGCAGTCAACAGCAAAATAATTTTAAAAACAGGAAGACAATATAAAGATTGAAAATATAAGTCTGTTTATTTGGGAGTTTGGAGACAGTTCTGTCAATAAAGTGTATATTATAAGCATGAGGGCCTAAATAACCCCAGGACCTGTGTAAAATAAAGCTGGATGTTGTGGCACACATTTGTAATCGCATTTCTGCAGAGGTAGAGGTGGTTGGATCCCTGGGGCTCACTGTCTAGCTAGTCTAGCATAATTATGTGAGTTCCAGGCCAGAGAGATGCCCATATCTAAAAAGTAGGATAGCACCTGAGAGGAAGGACACACCAAAGGTTGTCCTCTGGCTGACATACACACATGAAAAAAGGTTTTATATTTTAACTGAAAATTATCTACTACTAAATAAGGTGAAACTAAAAGATGTGGATGAACACTTAAGATGGGAGGACATAAGAGGAGTAAAGCAGAGCTTGCTGTATTCAAGACCAGCTTTAGTTAAAAACAAAATGGGATTTGAGAGGTCACTAAAATGATTAATGTATCATTTATACTTTCTACACAATTGTCAACAAATGGAGATTTATTAATGTTTAATTAGAGACCAAAAGGATAGTTACACTGCTTAGTGAACATCTGAAAATATTGACTGTAAAGCACGAGCAGTATTTTGGATACTTTTTGTCTACTACATGAATAATCGGGCATCACTGACTTGAGAAGCTCTGTTTCATAGGCATAGGGAAGGTCTAACTTCAAGCTGACACATGAAAGGCACTCAGGACTGGGGAGGTAGCAAAGTCTGGGAAATTCTCAGCATGAGAACCTTACTGTTACCCTCAGAACCTACATAGTAGTGCTGGCAATGTAATCCACTGTAATCCCAGTGCACGGGAAACAGAGGCAAGAGGATCCCTGAGAATTGATGGTCAACCAGGATAGCCTAATTGGTGAGCTCCAGGCCAATGGAAGATGCTTTCTCAAAAAAAAATAATAATAATAACATTCATGGAGAAGATGGCTTAACAGTTAAGGCATTTGACTGCAAAGCCAAAGGACCCTGGTTTGATTCCCCAGGACCCACATAAACCAGATGCACAAGGAGGCACATGCATCTGGAGTTTATTTGCAGTGGCTGGAGGCCCTGGCACGCCCCAGTCAGTCTCTCTCTCTCTCTCTCTCTCTCTCTCTCTCTCTCTCTCTCTCTCTCTCTCACTTTTGCTCTATCCCTTTTTCTCTCTCTCTTTCTCTCTCTCTCTCTTCTCTCTCTCTCAAATAAATAAACTACATTTTAAGAAAGACACTGTAGGGGCTGGAGGCATATGTATCTGGCATTCATTTGCAGTGGCTATAGGCTCTGGCATGCCCATTCTCTCTCTCTCTCTCTCTACCTGCCTATTTCTGTATCTCTCTCTCTTTGTCTCAAATAAATAAATGAAATATTTTTTAAAAAAAAATTAAAAAGGCACTTTAAACTCCTAGCTAAAGCTACATTAGTTTATATACTTTTTTTTTTTTTTTTTTGGCATTGGGGTAAGTCTTGATTAAAGAAAAAGCAAAAAGTTAAATTTTATTAATTTTATGACTGCAAACTGTTTTTTTTTTTTTCAGGTGAGCCAGTACACCTTTGCTATGTGCAGTTATAGAGAAAAAAAGTCTGAACCACAAGAATTAATGCAACTTGAAGGATATACTGTGGATTACACAGACCCACACCCAGGTAACTGCCAGACATGTGTAATTGTCTGCAACTCCATAAGCATTCTGGGTCTATTAAACATTTCAAACTCCCCTTGTTGACTAGAAGCTGTATTTCATTCATATTATGGGGCAGGACTTTGAAATTCAAATTATGTCTTTTTGAGGGATTTTGCTTTTAGCCATAATTCACTTTCCTATTGTTTTAGTACAAGGATAAAATATATAAATATTACTGGGACATAAACCAATGTATGATATATATCACAATGCATACAGGAATGTCAATGGAAAGAAAAATTGCATTAGAACTAGGACAGAAATGACAAGTTAATCATACAGTACATTTTGAGTTTTCTCCACAGCAATGCATTCTTATATTTAGGTTCCTCCCTCTATGTTAACATATTTTGAATATCACCTAATGAAAAAAATTCTCTCAAATTTAAAACATGCTTTAAGTGCCAACATAATAACATGACTGTAAAATTTTCCATCTGACCTCATTCAAAGGTTTTAGTCAAAACACAGGGTCCCTAAAGATATTCATGCACAAGTACCTTCAGGATATAGCATAAGGTATGTATGAAACTAAAATGAACTTTGTGGTAAGACAGATCTCATCCCTAAGACCACACATTATATGCCAGTGTCTCCAAATCAAAAAATCCAGAACACGAACCTTAAGCATTTCAGGTTTGAGACCCATAAACCGATACTGGGTGTAGCACTTAACAGTTACTATTTAAAGATGAATGAATAAATGAATATATGGATATTATTGAAATTAGTATAAAGATGATAGGAAATACAGATATTAATATATATAGAACTCTGTGATCAAATTCACTAATTTTCCACTTACAAATATAAAATACCATCTTGTCCATGCAAAAGTTTTGAAAAAGTTTTGCAAAAGTAAAATACCAGACATGAGGTACCATTTTGCCTTACCTATATTTTTTTCTTTTGCTGAATTTACCATGTATTTCTACAACATATAGAATGGTTAATATGCATACCATGCAAAGTACTTGCCTCTCTAGCATGAAATATAACTTATAACAGGCATTATGTGGGTTGTGTTTGTATGTCTTGCAGAATGCTATGCTTTCAGTGACTTTTATTTTTTATTAGTTATGTACATAGTGTATATACAGTCATACTGTAACCATCGGTAGCCTCCTCCCTGTCCTCCCCACTATGAAGGGACTCTTTTCATTGGGGAATATGGGTCGTGCATTGTGGGGATAGCCATCAGTTATGGGGAAGAGGCAATGTCTGTGTGCATAATGTCCCGACTTGTGGCTCTAACAACCTTTCCTCCCCCTCTTCTGTGAATTTCCCTGAGCCATGTTGGGTTAGCTTTAGGTCTACTTCAGTGAGGAGGTCTTGGAAACCTCTGTGTCTCTGGATATCTGATTTGGTAGGAGCTGAGTGTTCTCTGTGTCTATCTCCTTCCCCCTTGTGCTGGTACCAGGTTCATCAAGAAAGCAGAACTCTTGCTCATTTCCCCCATTACTCTATGGCTTCAGCTGGGGCCCTGATGAGGTACAATGGGATGATTCTCTCCTCAGGTTCTGCATCCATCCCCAAAATAATATGAATGCTTAATGATGTCATATATCTTCAAGTCATAAGCTGTGGACATGATTCCTAACTAAAATCACTTAAAGTATTGATCTGCTAATGACAAATATATCCAAATCCATGGTCTGCTACTAAATACAACTAAAATCTGACATTTGCAAAATGTTAATGATGTCTTTGTTCTTCCACAGGCCTTCAAGGTGGTCAGGTGTTTTTTAATGCTGTTAAAGAAGGAGATACTGTTCTGTTCGCCAGTGATGATGAACAGGACAGAATATTGTGGGTTCAAGCCATGTATAGGGCCACAGGTCAGTCCTATAAACCAGTCCCTGCAGTGCAGACCCAGAAGCTGAATCCTAAAGGTGGAGCTCTCCATGCAGATGCTCAGCTTTGTAAGTTTTTGTTAAGAAATAATTTATCAATAATGTTAATAAAATTCAACACTAAGGCAAGATTTGTTCACTGTTACAGCTTACATCATAAATTACCTAATTAAGTAAAAGTAGTACATATTAGTAGTGGTCATAAAATCAGCTATCTAATTGTTCACATCATTCTGGAGTAAATGATACTAGTGGATTTTAGTCATGTATTTGCCAAGCATTAAGATAGTTCTAGGATTCTTAAGAGCATACAGAAGAAGGGAGGGAGGGAGGGAGGGAGGGAGGGAGGAAGGAAGGAAGGAAGGAAGGAAGGAAGGAAGGAAGGAAGGAAGGAAGGAAGGAAGGAAGGAAGGAAGGAAGAAGGAAAGAAGGAAGGAAAGAAGGAAGGAAGGAAATTCTTCAAGACTTCTCAAAATAAACATATTAAGTTTTTGTAATTTTAAATTAGGTTTCCTACAGAGAAAGGAGAAACTATTGCAAAATGTGGTTTTTCAGTGATAGGATTCCAGAACACCAAATGATAAATAATCGGTGTGTACATTAATTCTTAGTCACACTTGATGAAATGATTAAGTCTTAGAAACTAGTATTTTTTTCTTTTTCTTCTTTTTTTGGCAAGTGCCTTATCATGTCATATTCCATATGCTAATTGAAACCATAAAAACCAATATATTTCATCATAATTTGCAATAATTTATATATTGCATTTGTAATATATTTCATTGTAGTTACAAGTTGTGTAATACTGTTTGGAACAGTTTCAAACATAAATTAAACAATCACTAAACCAAATGTTTTATCTTGTTATACTTCTTTACAAAGCTTCTCTGGTTTCTCCTGTAATAAATCATTTCATCTTTATCTCTAAGCTAAGTGGCTTTTTATTGTCAAGATCCTTCTCCAGGGTAGTAACATCTTGACATGCATTATTTTCTTCTTTTACTTCTCATGCATCAGACAACTGTCCTCTTTTCTTTTCAGACATGGTTCAGTGTATTACATCTGAGCATCTTAAAGGCTCTTTAGGCCAAATAATTAAAGGTGTATTATGATCTCTTTTTAAAAATGTTTTCCTTTAAAAATCATATATTTGTAGAATTTTAAATAATTATTATTGTTATTATTAACATATTTTGTATGGCTACATCATGTTTTGATCCCCACTTTTCCCTCATCCCGGCCCCCATTCCCTTGGGGACCCTCCTCATTGGGAGTTCAGTTATTCCCTATGGGGTTTTGGTTTATGTGTGGTGAGAGCAGCACTTTTTATTGGGGGGGTTGCCTCTGGCCATGATGTCCCAACCTGTGGTCTCTTACAATCTTTCTGCTCCCTCTTCTGCAAAATTCCCTGAGCTGTGGTGGATGAGTTTTAAGTCTACTTCAGTGATGAGCTCTTAGGAGCCTCTGCATCTCTTTTATTGTTTCATTTTGGTTTTGTTTACAAACTTTAATATATGAAGATTCTATAATTTGATCACTTAATATCTCCCTCTCTTAACTCCATTTCATTGAGGACCCTTCTCTTTCCAAGTAGTCCTTCCTCTGTCTTGTTGTCTCAGTCCTTTTGTCCTCCTTTGTCCTTCATGTCAAAATGTTGATGTGCAGGTCTTATAGGGGTGCTATTAACCACTACAGGGGTAATGAACTTTTTATCAGGAGGAAAATGCCCCATAGGATGCCTATACATCCTGTGGCTTATAGATTCTTTCCACCCCTTCTTCCACAATGTTCCTGATCCTTGGGGGTTGTGATAGAAATGTTTGCTTTAGTGTAGAGCTCTCTACAATATCTTATTTCAGCTTCGCTAAGTTTTGGGGACCCTCAGTGTCTACTGCCATCTGCATTAGAGAAGTTTCTCTGGCTAGCAGTAAGAGCAGAATTCATTCACTCTGCCACTTCCTCTGCATTGTTCTCTGTGCCCTGGCGGGTGTAATAGATATGACTCATCCAGTGCCAAGCACTGAGCTGTCTCCTCTTCTCTTCACCTTGATAAGCCTTGGATCTACCCAGTATTCACTTCCACCTGGAAAAAGAAGCTTCTTCAATCAAAGTATGAGCAATATTAGTCAAAGAGCATAAGTATATAAATTTAGGAGGCTTTTTGATGGGTATAGCAAAAAATGCCAAATAACAGTAGTAGCTTCCCTCTAGGGTTCATGACCTTCCAAGCCATAGGCTTTTTTTTTTTAATATTTTACTTATTTATTTGAGAGAGAGAAATACAGAAATAGGCAGGGGGAGAGAGAGAGAGAGAGAGAGAGAGAGAATGGGTGTGCCAGGGCCTCCAGCCACTGCAAACAAACTCCAGATGCATATGGCTTACGTGGGTCCTGGAGAATCGAGCCTTGAACCGGGGTCCTTAGGCTTCATAGGCAAGCGTTTAACCGCTGAGCCATATCTCCAGCCCCCAACCTTCCAAGCCATAGGCTTTTGACTGGGTTCTCAGTACCAGGAATGAGTTCCATCCCACTGAGTGAGCCTCACATCCATTCAGAGAGCAATTGATTACTCCCATGAGCTTCTGTCTCTCTACTACACCCTTAGGCCCATGATACCTGGCTAATTGATTATGTAGCTTGCAGGATCCATTGCTTATTCACACTCTTGATCACTTTTCTGCCCCAGAAAAATCCAGAGTAGATTATCTAAAATGATCTGAAACACATTGTTAAAATTATATATTACTTCAAAATATTAGTCATTTATTAGTAAAATTGGAATGTTCTAATTTATTCATACTTTAAAATTACGAGCATAGGGCTGGAAAGATTGCTTAGTGGTTAAGGCATTTGCTTGTGAACCTAAAGGACCAACGTAAGCCAGATGCACAAAGTAGCGCATGTGTCTCTAGTTTGTTTACAGTGGCTGATGTCCCCGGTATGCCCATTCTCTCTCTCCCTCTCTGTTTCTATCTATCTAAATAAATAAAATTACTAGCATAATCATTTTCAAAAGTAAAATAAATAGTACATTATTGCATATAGCTTCACTTCTGCCTTCTTAGACACCCTCAGTCCTGTACATAGAATATAGGACAATAGATAAGAATTCCATCAGAACTAAGGTGTGCCAGAAAGTAACATAATTTCTCTAGAACTGAATATATGTCATGAATTTCCATTTATTACATTGCCAAATATGTAAGCTTGTCACTGCAGAGTAACTCAGTTCTGGATGTAAAAACAGTCAGCACAATACTATTGCCTGCATTGCCTCTCCTTTTCTTTCATCTAGAATAAATAAATCCAAAGGAATTAAATAAAATGGCACTAGCACTAAATGTAGGCTCTAGCTCAAGATGGTTCTTTGACCATAATGTGCTGGGCAGACTCACAGCGGAGTGTCCTGACATCTGGTCATAAGCTCCCCACGGTCTGTGCCCTTATCGCACCTCCAGACACCTTTGAATCCCTTTGGACATGTTCAGCAAGCTTTGCCAGTGGTGCATAGTACCATGTTGAGTGCTCTCTAGCAACATGGTGGAGTATAAATCATCCCTGGAGATAGTCACTTCTACTTAAGCATGGCAACATGCATTCCTTCTCTACTACCAAAAACGTCAGGTTGGATGTGGCCCAGTAGGATGCCATGCCGGGGCATCAATGTATAAGACTGTCATCACTCTGATATCACTCCGTCATTCCTCCATCACTTTTATTACTTACCACATCACAAACTCTAGACAGATCTTTGTCCATTGCATTTTGCTCCCTCTTGCATATTTATACTGGTATTTCTTCTGATTCTGAGTCTTGATATGCAAAACTGAGACGAACTTTATGAATTTTTTGTATGCACATGCCAATCTCTGTCCTCCCCCCCACATGAGTTACAACCCTAAAGTACTTAATGTGGCCCTCCTTTGTCTTTTGTTGGTATGTTTTTGTATGTGAGCAATCATTGCTACATATATGATGTTATTTCTCTTACTCTGTAGTACTTTTCTCATTCATTTCTATGTTTGAAAATTTCACCCATGTTTTATGCAGGTATCTAACTTCATTCTTCCAGTTGCTGCACACTTTGTGATAATGGGTGTTATCTATCTGTCCTTTGTACCCAGTGTACTGTATGCTTATTTTTTTGCCTGTTCACTTCCCCAGAGATTATAGACCTGGAATAAATCCAAATCATTACCCCCACACTACTGAATTACTCCAATCACAAAAGTGAAATTTATCATGATTTATTCAAAACTTCTACTTTGCAATATTTTATTTTTATTTATTTATTTGAGAGAAGGGAAGACACAGGCAGAGAGAAAAAGAGAGAGAGAGAGAATGGGTGCACCAGGGCCTCCAGCCACTGCAAATGAACTCCAAATGTATGCCCCACCTTATGCATTTGGCTTACGTGGGTCCAGAGGAATTGAACCGAGGTCCTTTGGCTTTGCAGGCAAACGCCTTAACTACTAAGCCATCTCTCCAGCCTTATGTTTTTGTTGTTGTTGATTGTTTGTTTGTTTGTTTGTTTTTTTTGGTTTTTTCAAGGTAGGGTCTCACTGTAGCCCAGGCTAACCTGGAATTCACTATGTAGTCTCAGGATGGCCTTGAACTCTTAGTGATCCTCCTACCTCTGCCTCCCAAGTGCTGGGATTAAAGGCATGCACCACCATGCCTGGATCCCTACTTTTTATTATAATCTTTTTTCTATAAAGCTCTCCTTTATTTTTGGTTTAACTAATTTCTAAATGTCAAACTTCTGCTGTTTCATCTTATTTTGTCCTATACTTTCTAGTTGACTTTTGCTCATCTGGAGAAATGCTATTGTTACATGATCACTTGTTGGACACTTAATGATCTGTGTTAGTTGTCTTTGCTAATAGATTTTTTTACTGAGTTGCTTATCATTCAGGTTTGCAAGTTTTTTATGTATTCTGAGTACAAGATGATTATCATATATCTTAAGTCACAATATTTTCTTATCCATGACTTGTCTTTTCACATACCTTAATAGTATCTTTCAAAGTAATAAAATATTTACATTTTATAAATTCCATTTTTAAATTTCTGATTGTTGTTTCACTTTTGTTTGTTGTTCTTGGATAGCATGTAGGCATCCAGTGAGAAAGAAAGCTGCTTTCTACCTAATGGCCCAGCATATTGGTCAAAATCAGTTGACTCCATTTGAGTTCATTTTTGGACTCTCCTTTCTTTTCCTTTGATCAATTTGTCTAAGTTTGATATTCATAATACCCTGTCTAAATTATCATGGCTTTGTACATCTTGTAATCAGGTAGAAGAAGCCCTCCAAATGGGATATTTTTTTTTGAGAGAGTCAGAAAGAAAGAGAGAGTGAAACAGAGAATGGGCACACCAGCGGCCTCTCAGCCACTGTGAATGAACTCCAGATGCTTGTGCCCCCTTGTGGGCAAGTGCAGCATTGCACCCTTGCGTCACTTTATGTCTGGCTAAACATGGGACCTGGAGAATCAAACAGGGTATTCTTGGGCCTAGCAGACAGGTGACTTAACTGCTAAGACATCCAGCCCAAATTGGATATTTTTATCAGAGTTGTTTTCGCTGTGCCCTGTGCAGTCCTCTTGCACATGTATACTTCACTTCGTAAAGGATTTAGAGGCTTTCCACTGACTTTACTCAACTGCAGGTCTTTTCATGCTTAATTATTTAGCTTTTATTTATGCAGTGTTTTATTTATTTATTTTTTAAATTTGAGAGAGACAGAGAGAGAGAGACAGCTAGAGATTATGCATGTCAGCAGCCTTTCAGCCACTGTGAATGAACTCCAGACGCCTGTGCCCCCTTGTGCACACGTGCAACATTGTGTGCTTGCGTCACTTTTGTGTCTGGCTAAACATGGGACCTGGAGAATCAAACGGGCATTCTTAGGCTTCTCAGGCAGGTGCCTTAACCACTATGCCATCTCTCCAGCCCCAGAGTGTTTTATTTTTAAAGGTTAATTTTATAGTATTTTAGTGATTTTGCTCTACTTTCTTCTACTATATATTTAACTGTAACTTTATTTTCTTCTGTGTTCATGTCTTTTTTTTTCCTTCAAACCCATTAAATATTTCAGGATTGATTGCATTTTTGAACAATTATTTATTTTTTTCACCATTGAAATATTCTGAAGCTTTGCTAAGACATATAGGGAAAAAGTTAAATTCTTTCAGGATGGAAGTTTTGCTGGGTAGGTCAGTAGTTAGTCTAGTATTTCTTCCTAAATCTTTCTTAATCTACCTGGTCACTTGTGTATTATGTGAGGCTTATATTTTGGCTTATGGGAATAAGCAGCATCCCAGACTACTCAGCATGAGGTTTGGTGGTTCAGTTCCACCCATAGCATGATTGTTTTCCACAGGCTCAAAGTACTTTCCACACCTGCAAGAGCTAATTAGCACTCAGAGGAGACCCTCTGTAGACCTTATATTCCTCTCCTGTCCAGAACCCATCCATGCAGACTCCAGCTCTGTGCCTGCAAAGCAATGGTTTTCTGTGCTGATGTGTTCCTTGTGCCATAGCCTAGAAGGTGTCTTTTGGCAGTAACCTAAGGCCACTGTAAAACACAGCTTGTTCATTTCTGGCTTCATTCTTCCATGTTGCACAGTGTGAAATGTTGTTTTATTGATTTATTTACTTATTTATTTATTTCACTTTTTTAAGCAGCATGTTGACAATATTTTGACAATATTTTTTTCCAAAAATGTTTAGTTTTCTCATATAAGAACATAAATCTTGGGCTGGGGAGATGGTCTAGCAATTAAGGCCTTTGCATGCAGTGCCTAATTACCTGAGTTTGATTTCCTGTTATCTGTGTAAAACTGGATGCACAAAGTGGTGCATGTGTCTGGAGTTGGTTTGCAGTGGCTAGAGGCACTGGTATGCCCATTTTCTCTGGCTATCTCTCTTCTGTCTCTCTCCTAGTAAATCTTCTTTTCAGTGATGCTACCTTGCCCAGAGTAGCATGTTTGGTTTTTTTTTTCCCTAAGTTAAAGCAAGATGTCTTAGCCTAAACTTGGTTTTAATTATTCATTGTATTGTTAATTATTTATTTATTTGTAAATTATATGTTTATTTAATTTATTGTATTAAATAACTATTTGTTTAACTGTTAAGTATTACTTGCTAGGGTAGGTGGTAGAGCAAGGAACCCTCCTGCACATTAACGGAAATCTTAGCAGTCTGTCACTCACAAGTCTCATGACCCATTCCCAGTGCTCCAAGAGACAGTGATGAAGTTGGAAAGTCACTCCAAGTTGAGAACCATTGATTTATAGTGACTTGAAAATTTGTTCTGAGAAAATGTCACCCTCTTAAGTTTTGTCCAGTATATTTTCATACATTCCTAAGTAAAAGTAACACAACAAGAAGGGTGCTGAGCTCACAGGTAGCATCTGCCTTGCACATATTGCCAAGAAAATTGTACTGGCCTGCAGAATTAAGACTATATCTAGATGATGCAGGGATGACATACTAATCAGTCTTTTTGGATAGCTGTTAACCTTTTCCCATGACAATCTTTCTTATATTTGATGTCAGTATATTATCTAGACAGACTTGATCAGGACACATAGAATTGGATTTACTTGTTCTAACTGAAGGTCATATGTTTCCATTGTGCCAATAACAGTTCTCCCATATTGTAAGCTGCTAGTAGAATTTGAATTGGAGCATACCCTACTGCTTTATGTTTCTTAAAAACTAAATAATATAAAAAAGGATGGACATTTGTTTCTAACTCACTGCAATGAGAATGCTGTTTCTGACCTCTTTTAGACTTTTACACTCAGTCCATTCCTCTATTTTGTGGTATCATATCATTTTTTCCTCATCATCACATAGAACAACTTTTAAAATCATAAACATAAGAACAATAGAAACTAACAAATTTTAAATGAATAGTTATATGACTCTATATAATATATTCTCCCATTTCTTTTCTCATTTCTTTGCTGACCTATAGCTGGTAAAGGTAAGTTTCTTTTTCATTCTTTCTGCTTAAGTGTATTGTACTTTTGCATGGACATAGACTTGGAAGGTTATTATCATCTTATTTACCTTGTCAGTCTCCTATGTTATACACAGATCCAGAATATTTAAGTTAACAACAACTTTTTTTTTTAAGTTTCTATACCATAGTAGAAGAACAGATACAACCTAATTTGTATCATCAATGTAGACATAAAAAATAATGGTCACAAAGAAGTATTGACATGCAAAAAACAGCCAGAAGATAGTAACTGAAGAACTGCTAGATTATATGTGGGTTGTTATTTTCAATATGTTAGAAAACTTATTTATAAAACAAAAGTATAAGCATACACATGCATAAAATATTCATAATTGGTGATTTGAGGGACTCATTATTTTATTTCTTTTGTATCCTCAATTTTAATTAGAGTTTATCCTTGATAACATTTTTAAAGCTAATTTTTAAAGCTAAGTATACTGAATGTTGAGGATATTTAAAACTTAACAGTGAATTCATAAAATCTAACTTATTAGAAGGCCACTTTATCATTTTAGGATATTAATAATAAATTGATTTCTTTTATTGGTGAATTTAACTTGCTTCTCTTTTCCATGGTTCTGACAACTCATAGAAAAATTCATAGGCGATTGTGTGAGCAGAATGAATAGGGGTATGTTAGTGAACATATTTTTTTCCATTTTAAATGTAGTAAGCTGATTTTGCCCTTCTGCTGGCTTTTTAAAACCATCCATTACTCTCTTCAACCAGAAGTACCTTGGCTTTCATTTACATTAAACATGTGGCTTTGAGGAATTATTAGTATTACTTTACTTTCTTATTTTTAATTCTGGTTTTTCCATTATTTACTGCAGAATAAAAGCACATGAATCAACATGTCAGTTTTAAACCATTTAGCAAAAATAAACTAAGTGATTATTTTGGGTCAATAATTAAGATATGAACAAAGTCCTAACTGTGTCTATCAACTGACACTCTCTATTTTTAAGCAGAAAACACACACATGTAAAACAAGAACATACTGAGCTGGGGTAATGGCTTAGAGGCTAAGAGTACTTGCCACTTACCCACAAGGGTCTAGGAGGGCCTGAGATCTCTCGCTCCATTTCCCAGAACCCACATAAAATGTTGGGCATGATCAAGCATGTCTGTAACCCCAGTAGCAGGAGGAGAAGACCAGAGAATCTCTGGGGCTGGCTGGCTGAAAAATAGCTGTTCCAGGGTGAAGGATAGAGAAGGACACTCAAAACTCTTCTCCGGTCTCCACATGCAGGTGCATGATGTGTACATGTACATACACATGTCCAGATACTGCATATAACATAACATACTACACATGCCTTACACACATGTCCATGTGAAAAATTAAAAAAAAAACAAGAACATATGAACCAGACTGAGATACATGAAATTTTTAAACATTAAGCTTCTACTATTGAAGACTACATGGATGACATCCAAGCACGTGTGGTGCCAAATCTTCAGCACCATTCTAACTTGCTATAAATTTTAACCTGTATGAGAGTTTGGCCTAAAACAATGCATAATCTGGTTATGAATCATAATTAATGTAGCTATAGGCAAACTCGTAAACACAGTACAGTTTTAAGCATACAGTCATGAATTGTGTCTCAAAGGATTCATTTTCTGCTTAGTTGGCTCAGTGCTATACAGAAGTAGTCTGAGCTAGTCCCCTTCTCTTAGTTATTTGCTACTGAGCTCCACTTCTACACACCTCAGTAATGTGGGAATGCCAGTGAAATACTCCCTTTCCTGTTCTAGTTCTCACTGTACCTTTTCTTTTTCTTCTATTAAAAATACCTCATACCAGCAGAAGCAGGAAAAAAAGAAGTATGGCATCATTAGTTTATTGCAAAGCTAGTTGTTAGGTGTTTTTTTTTTTCTTCCAATCTTACATTCTGAACCCACTTAGATGCCCTTCTGGGTATTGGCACACTGGACCGATTGGGGTCAGGGCCCTCCCAATGTCTTTCCTCCATGCACCAAGGCTGATTAGGTCTCTAATGCTCTTCACACGTTGCTTTCTAAGCTAGCTAGTTTCAAGACAGTGTTAAATGTATAAATTGATACTGTCAACCAGCCTAGTCTTTCTCCTTGACCTCCCACAGCTATTACCCTGATGAAAAATTTAAATTTTTCAGGTTCCACTTGAATAAAGCCTCTATAACTTCTTAAATCTCTAGCAAATACTAATCTTTCTCAATTTGGGTTTTATTCCATCCATTGTCAGCACTCCTGGTAATAGTACCACCTAAAGTTACTGGAGCATATAGATCCAACTGTTACCATAGAAACTCCACCAGCATCCTCATTTACCACGTCCCACATCTGTAGTTAGTCCATAGGTTAATCATAACAATTTACAACAGTATTGCAGTACATTGTTTAAGCTCATTTCTTATTGGCTTGTTTTGATTATTTCCTTATGCTATTTCAGAAAACAAATGAAACTGAAGTTTGCTATTATCAGAGCACATTTGAATATAACCCTGAATGATTTCTTATTTTTTTAAATGCATGATAATTGTACCATATACTAAGTATTATCTGAAATTAACCTGAAAGGCCAGGATTTGGTTATACTGCAAGCATATTTTCTGTATGATATGGATGGTGCTTCAGTATCTTTTAAAGAATAAATATAGATGTTGGAGCTAGGCAGATGACTCAGTGGATAAGAACACTTGCTGCGTAAGCTTGAAGACCTGAGTTCCATCCCTAGCACCAAGTTATAAACTGGGCATGAGTGCACATGACTATAAGCCCAGTGGTAAGAGGGGTGGAGACGGGAGAATTGGTTGGCAATTTTCCCTGAAAAATGAGAAGCTCCTAGTTCAGTGAAACTCTGTCTCAGGAAAATAAGGTAGAAGAGAGATAGACAAGGACACCAGACATTCCTATACCTGTGGTCACAGAGTATACATATAAGACAAAAGTGAAAAATGAGGAGGAAGAAATGTGGGTATGAAGTCAGAGCATGCAAAGAATGTATATGATGAGCAATTCTAGAAATGTAGTGTCCATGAGAAGCATAGTTAGTATTCCATTACACAAGCAAGTTTTGTTAAATCTATAGATTTTAGCTGTTCTTACCTCAAAAGTTAGCTGGGTGAAGTGGAATGTCAGTGAGCTTCGCTCTGTCTACCATTCCATTTTCTGTATGTATCTCATGACATTATGTTGTAATCCTCGAATTTATAAAATACAATATAGTTTGATTGTAACAAGGAAACTATTATTTGATTAAAACAAAGGACAGCAAACTAATCCAAATATATATGTACACAAACACGCACACATATGTAATTAGTAGGAGCATACTTTGTATGGATATATCATGTGTTTGGTACCATGTTTTCCCTCCTCCCTGCCCACATTCTGCTGAGTGCCCTCCTCAGTGGGGTTACTGGCATTCCCCATGGGGTTGTGAGTTATTCCTTGTGAGAGCAGCAGTCAGTTATTAAGGGGTGGGCAATGCTTCTAGGTATGACATTCTAATCTTTGGCTCTTATAATCTTTCCACACCCACTTTTGCAAAAAATCTGAGCTGTGGTGGGTATGTTTTAAGTCTACTTCAGTGATAAGCTCTCAGGAGCCTCTGGATCTCTGCTTTGGTATGTGTTGAGTATCCGCAGCATCTGTCTCCTTCACCCTAGCACTGATTGTCAGGGTCATCATGGAATGAGCACTCTTGCTCATCTCCCCAATCCTTTGTGTTTCAGTCTGGGCCTTGGCTGAAATGTGAAGGGTGGTTTATCTCCTAGGGTCTTGCTACCTTCTGAAAAAGAAAATCGCATTCTCCAACACAGAATGATGTCAACATAGGTTAATTGGGATAAGCATTGTTAATCTAGGGAGATTATGATGGATGTAGCCCGTCTTAGCCAAAGACTATTCTTTAAAATGAAATTTTTATTGAAAAACAGCTTAACATAAAAGATTTGTCATGCCAGGAGGTTAAAACAGTTGCCTTTGGGTTTATTTTCATGTCTTCATAAATTCATGGACGCCAGTGGTGAGATATGTTTCCATGCAGCCTTTTCAGTTGTGCTTATTTGATGCAGAAAGAGTAGAGCTGTTTGGTCTTTACTTCCTGTGTTTCATAAAATACGGCCCTAGAGAGAGTGGAGTGTCCCCTTTGCCTTGTTTGTAAATAATTTTAGTGGATTTGTTTTACTTTTTGTTTTGTTGAAGACAAAGTGTGTATTTTTAACTTAAAGTGCTATTTGTGAATACAATTTTTTCACTAATCTAATTGTTGGAAAAAGAAATTTCCATTCATGTATGTAATTTGTCTCATTAATAAAGAAAAAATTGTTTAAGGTTGTGTTTCATGAAGAAATTATTTCTTCAGTTCAGAATATCATTTAATTATAGAAGTGAACTATAGACTCACTTCCAGAAATTTGTATATTTTATTTAAGGACTATTAGTCTATTGATTTAAAAGGAAAAAAATGCTTTTATAATTTCTTATTTAAAAAAAGAATTATTGGGCTGGAGGGATGGCTTAGCAGTTAAGGCATTTGCCTGCAAAGCCAAAGGGCCCAGGTTCGATTCCCCAGGACCCACATTAGCCAGATGCACAAGGGGGTGCACACGTCTGGAGTTCGTTTGCAGTGGCTGGAGGCCCTAGCATGCCCATTCTCTCTCTCCCTCTCCATCTCTCCCTACCTCTCTTTGCCAAATAAATAAATAAAAATAATAAAATATTTTTTAAAAAGAAGAATTATTGGTATTTTATTCTCTAAAATTTATGTATCTTGATCTCAACAGATTAACCATTAATGGGCATTATTTTTAACTGTATATTATGACTTCTGGTGAAAGATAAAATGAATGCAATTTAGCAGTTACTTTACAAAACTAATAGTTATTTCATAATGGTGATACTAAAAGAATATTTTACCTATATAAATATAGAAATGAAGATGCTAATATAAATTCCTTAAAATATGACATAATCTTCCAATCTCATAATTATGTGCTTTCCCTTTATTCTTCCCCCTACTCATTTGATATTATTTCATGTTACCACATATTTAACTTTTAAAGACTCTCAAATTAATAGGAGAATTTTAATTGATTTATTTCTTAGTTCTAAAAAAGTAGTTTAGTGTTCATCTATTTAAAACTGATCATCACATGAAATGTATTTAATCGTTCAGGTAAATAATCATCATGAATTGTAAATGGATACAGATAATTTTCCCATAATTCACAATTATGTACCTTACCTCTTCAGTAGATTGCCATCCATTGTTTTCTTGCTGTGTCCACTTTTTGTTAGCTGTCACTAACATAGAATATGCTTCAATTTTTGTCTTTTTTTAATGTGATTCTCAAGACCCTTCAGCTTGAATTATATAGTCCTTCCATCTGCAAGTATGGCTGAAAGTTGAACTTGACATGGATCAATATGATCTGGGCTAAATATCTAAATGTGACTGATTATGTTAGCATCATGTCCACAGATCAATATTGAGTTTTATTATGAGTCTGACTCTATAATTTGGTTTAATCAATAAACTTTTGTCTCTTTTCCTTTACAGTTTTAGGATTGTACCATATAGGTTTTAGAAACTCCACTTAGCTGACATTTAAGACTCTGCTTTTCTTATGATGACCAGAAGGACATCTATCTATGAATTTTAAGGAACAATAGGGTTCATCTTTACCATTGTAAGAAGAGTCCACTTTGATCCTGATAACTGGCTGCTTGCTCAATATGCGCCCTGCTTCTATTAGAGCTAATGTAGTAACACCCCAGCATCCTTTTAGGAAAAGTGTGGGGCTTTTTCTGTCTATATTTAGTAAATCACAAAACATACCATTAATGAAAGCAATAATAAAAGCTTGCCTTTTGATAAACCCGCAGGGTCTGCAGGCGTTGAAAGATGCAATCTGTGAAGAACAATAAACTTGAACCTTTGATTGAAGTGCCATTTGGGATGCTGGGCTTTGTCTGCATATTTGCACAAATGCGATGCTCCCTTTTTCACGTCTCTTAAACTTGAAGCTTGAGCGCGTTCATTGCTATTTCTGCATTAAAGTTGGTCCTTAAAAGCTCCATACAAAATGGAGACTGGAAGTAATCCAGCCAGAACTGCGTGCTCATGTCTGCCCTAGTTTGCCATTTGTAAAGCAAGCTTCTGGCCATCATTGCTATTTGGTATGAATAGATCTGGTTTCTTGTCCAGTCACTCCCCTTAGTAAATATATTCTTAAAATATATCAACTTTTCTGAAAATTAGTGGAGAATAGAAGCAACATTGAATAAAAATTGAATTCCTTCGTCTAAGTGCTTTGTAGATTTTCCCATCATGTTTGCTTCAGGCTTTAAAATTGTAACATATTAATATGCTGAAAGTTTGACACCATATCTGACGTGATAAAAAATAGGGATTCTGTTATCCTGAGGAATGCATTTTATATTCTTCAAAATCTATATCATTCACTATGAAATCAGAAAATAAAAGTATTATACATGCTCTTTTGAATTTACAGATGCAGACCGTTTTCAGAAGCATGGTATGGATGAGTTTATTTCTGCTAATCCTTGCAAGCTCGACCACGCCTTCCTTTTCAGAATCCTCCAGAGACAGACTTTGGATCACAGACTGAATGATTCCTATTCTTGCTTGGTGAGTAGAAATCTATCTGCTTACCCAGGTTAGAAGAAAAGATTATAGAAAATGATAAATAGTTGTTATAAAGCACCATTTTAATCCAGAGTCATTTAACAACTAGAATTGGAGCAAGATATAAAGAATTCCAATCAATTATTTCCTAATTTGAAAATTATACACTTGAAGACCACTGCTGTGCCACTCACTCAATAGACAGAAGAATAGACTCAGATAGATGCTGAACTGTGTTTTACCAGTCCCTCCAGATAAAACTGAGTGAAAACAGAAGCTTTAAATAAAGATAGACAAACCTCTGTTATAGGGTTTGCTGACACCTGCACAGACATTTTAATGTTTAAATTCTGTTCACCGATGTCCCTATCTTGCACATCACTCTCGGTTCTGAGGAGGACAGCATAAGTGACAATAGAAGGAAACAGAAATGAAATACGATGAGGGCTGTACAGATAGCTAGCCCTCTAAAGATAATTTGAATTGTAACACAGGAAAGTAAAGAGGGAGGAAAGAAGGAAGAGGGAGAGAGATTGATTTAAGTAGCTTTGTGTGTATTGAATGTATAGCCAAAATTGGAGATCACGAGGTATTTTGCTTGACCTCACCAAGTATGAGGATTAAAGGTTTATAGGCTAAGAATCATATGTGCTCGTCTAGCTATTTACTTTTGGAAACAACAATTCCTATCACTACTGGAGTCTTTTGGATAATGAACATAGTTAGTAACTTTATGCATTAAGTTGTATTCTCTATAAAGTAAAGTTTCACATAGAATATGTTCCCAATCCATGGTAGTTACTTCCATAGACAAGAAGAAATGACATAACTGCTTCAATCACATGGATGGCGCATTCATTTACTAAGCATCTGAGAGCTCATTAGTGTGTCTTGCATGTACTTAGGAGTGTCATGTAATTAGAAAGAGTATAGGGAAGCCAGATGACCCAGGCTATACACCAGAACTCACTAACTTACTTGAACTATGGCCTTGGGCAATTCTCTTCACAGCTCTCAAATTTAGCTTATTTATTTATAATGTAGAAATCATCATAACTACCATGCGTGCTGGCTGTAAATTCTAGAGAAGGAATGTATGTAATTTACCTCATACTCTGAGTGCCTTTACCATCTGTATCACATGTTATGGTTATTTTCTTCTTTCTCCTCCTCTATTAATGCCCTCTCTTTTCCTCCCTATCTCTCTTCCTTTTCTCATGGTTATCTTATCTCTTTAAAAAACTTTCCCTTATTTCCCTTTCATTATTTTAAACTAATCCATATAAACGAATCTGTCAAGATATTTTACAAAGCAGCTGTACCTAGCCATAACCCCCATCATGCAGCAAGCATGCAGCCTTCAAGTTTGGTTGGCATACACAGCCCAGTATCTCACTTTAGGATGAGAAACTACTTCTGGAAAACACTGCTTGTTATTCTGGCCAGAAAAAGACAGGAAGAGAAAAAATATCCCAGATATTTAAGTACCCAAATAGCACATACATACTATTGGAACATTTACTAAACATTCTAATAGGTTCGTTTTGTAAGCTGTTTCTAGTCAGGGTAATTTCTGTAATAGTGTCTGCTTTGCTTTTTTACTGACTCATAAAGATATCAGAGTTTTTGGAGTCTTTGTGACTGACCGTGTAAATAAATCTTGTGAATAAATTTGCCTAGTTTTGAATGACAGTGGAGAAGAACTAATTTCCACACATTGCTTCAAACAAAGATAGGCTGACATTAGATGGCAAGTGTCACAAATCACTTCCGACGTGATGACATTCGACCTGAAAATCATATGAAAAACACCACTAATCAGATAAATACCAAAAGACACCTTCATGCTGCTTCTTACAATGCCTGAAAAGGCCTCTTTACATAGAAAATGTGTGTCTTTTTCTTCTCTTTCAGGGTTGGTTTAGCCCTGGCCAGGTCTTTGTGTTGGATGAGTACTGTGCCCGTTACGGGGTGAGAGGCTGTCACAGGCATCTCAGCTACCTTACAGAACTGATGGAACATTCAGAAAACGGTGCTGTCATTGACCCCACCCTGCTCCATTACAGCTTTGCATTCTGTGCCTCTCACGTGCATGGCAACAGGTATTTTGACTTGCAAATCTGCAGTGAAATGTATAGGGCTGTCTGCAAGATAGAGAAAATGTGCTTTGCCATTATCACCTAGTAACGGGTTGTAAATAGCAGACACTTCTTATAAGAAAAAAAAAAAACACAAAGGAAAAATGTACATCAATCCACTGTTGATTTAGGTGAGCTGCACTTTACGTTTCTTTTTGCTGGTGAAACCACTTGAAAGGGAGAGAGACAGAGAACTATCCATGAGAAGTAGAAGCTGCCTTTTAGTTCTCCCATACTACCTGGTACTAGGATCTGCACAGCTTAAGTGTCCAGATGAGCCCTATTGTCACGCCTACATGTGCCTAGGATTTGCTGGCTTGTTCATAGCTAAGGATCCTGGCTTTTCATTTATGGAATAAGCTTGCACTGTTGGAGCACTTAAGCTTATGAGGCTTATGCTGAATTTCCTCCCAGCCTCCTCTAATTTTTGGAACAAGTATCACCTTTTACAGTTCTAAGCCATTGAACTCACTTCTTGTTTGATCAATCTAGAAAAACAAAAATCACCTAATGTAGTCTTCCCCAGCTGTCTACTAACTCCTGCCTTCAAAGTCCATGTTGTTCTCTTTTTGTCTCTAGTCAGTGCACATATACCTGCCTCCTTGACAATGCTTTAACTATTACTTCTTTTATTTGAACAATGTTTTTGCTGTTTCTGTGCTATCTTCCTAAGCTTCATGTAGACATGCAATATATTATGGTTATTATGGGACTTAGTATTGATGCATCATTGCTCAAATGAATACTTTAGTTTTGTGGGACATTTGATGAGTTTCGTATTCTATTTGGTTCTCACATTGCCCATCTTCAAGAAAGACATAATAATATTATCTTTTATAAGTCATTGGACATTAAGTACTAAATAGATAGGTAATAGATAGATAGATAGATAGATAGATAGATAGATAGATAGATAGATAGATAGATATTGGACAGATAGCTCAGTGGTTAAAGGTACTTGCTTGTGAAGCCTACAAGCTTGAGTTCAATTCCCCAACCACCCACATACAGTCATACACAAAAAGTGGTACAAACATCTGGTATTACATTTGCAATGGCACACATACATACATTCACATAATTTTTTTAATGTTTTTATTGGCTGGAGCAATGGCTTAGCAGATAATGCGCTTGCCTGCAAAGCCTAAGAACTCAGGTTCAATTCCCCAGTACCCATGTAAGCCAGATGAACAAGCTGTCACATGTGTCTGGAGTTCATTTGTAGTGATTAAAGGCCCTGGCACACACATTCTCTCTCTGCCTCTCTTTCTATCTTTCTCTCTCTCTCTCTCTCTCTAATAAAGAAAAATAAAATATTTTTTTTAAAAACGTTTTTATGAGAGGGAATGAGAATGGGCATGCCAGGACTTTTTGCTACCACAAACTGACTCCAGATGCATGTACTACTTTGTGCATCTGGGTTTACATGGGAACTGGGAAGTTGTACCCAGGCTGGCACGCATTGGAAGCAAGTGCCTTTAACCATAGATTATGTCCTGAAAATTAAAAATAATAATAATAACTTCATGACTGAAAAAATATTACCTTGTCAGCTGCCAAGCGGACAGTTCCTTTGACTTGCCAGCCAGTGATTTCTCAGTATTACCTTACCTTGCTTCTTCTGTCTCACCTTCCTTTATTCTCCATTCATTCCTGCCTTTATTCAGTCACTTATTGACTCATTCATACATTCCTTCATTTTGACCCCTTATTTTTATGACCTGTACTAAGCATTTCTTACCCTCCAGTTTCCCAGTACAGCACTTTTGTCACTCTGTTCTAAAACCTGCTCTCTTCTTTCAGAGAATTTTTTTTTTTATCTTGAAAATCTTAAATGACACCAATGTGGCTCAGGGAAACTCGAGAAGAGGGGGCGGAAAGATTGTTAGAGCCACAAGTTGGGGCATTAAGCACAGAGACTGGGGCCTACCCACCAGAACTCTTGACGGCCCCCACAATGCATGAGCCACATTCCCCATTGATGAGGGTCCCTTTGGAAGAGGGAGGACATGGAGGAGGATAATGGAACCAATAATATGAATGTAAAATCAGAATAATAGAAATAAATAAATATAAATACATACATATATATATATATATATATATATATATAGAGAGAGAGAGAGAGAGAGAGAGAGAGAGAGAGAGAGAGAGAGAGAGAGAGCGAGAGAGAGAAAGAGAGAGAGAGGGAGAGAGGAAATGTTACCTCACTCCATAGCCTCAGCCATGCCTTCTGCTATATGGCTAATTCAAACCAGCTATTCTCCAAAGCTGCAGAGCTCTACTGAAAGTTGTCAGCTGCAGTGTTTCAAACCTCCATGTATAAAATTGCATCTAACATCTCATCAGTTAGCTTTCTTGCCAACTCTTACAGCTCCTCACATACTTTTAATATTTGTATTAATATCTTTTCTATTAAAGGTCTATTGTTTTCTATTTTTTTATTTTATCCCTTAGACCTACTTATCCAATTTACTATCAATGTTACTATTTCTATCTCTAAAAGCAACTCAAATTCCTTCAGATTTGTAATTTCCGTTTATCTGCCCTAACTGTGGCCTTTATGTTATCTTGCCTATGCCTGATCTCCATCTCTTGGGTTTTCCTACTAGTCTAATTCAAATTAACGATTGCCTTTTTTTAATATTTTTATTTTTTATTTGAGAGAGAGAGATTCAGAAATAGGCAGGTAGAGAGAGAGAGAGAATGGGTGTGCCGGGGCCTCCAGCCACTGCAAACGAACTCCAGATGTATGCACCCCCTTGTGCATCTGGCTTACGTGGGTCCTGGAGAATCAAGCCTCAAACCGGGGTCCTTAGGCTTCATAGGCAAGCGTTTAACCGCTAAGCCATCTCTCCAGCCCATGATTGACTTTTAACCATACTCCTTTTCAAAATACTTCTTTAATCTTCATTTAATTATTAAATTAAAAATAGATTCTGACTCATCAACATTTTCCATTATTATCCTTCTCTATCTACAAATTTTATTTATACATAGTCTTATCTAATATAATCTGTTTACTACCATGGTATACATCTCCTTTTCCTAGTTTTTTCACAAAACACTTTTAGCTCATTCAAATACTAAACACCTTTTATTTGTATAGTTACCTTAGGATCTTTCGCTTGTGCACCTCTGTGGTGAACATAAACACACTCGCATGTCTGCTTCTCTTCTACTAGTTTGTATTTTGAAAACAAAAACTAGTTCTCATTCACTTATTCTCCTTCTCATACCTTACTGCAGCCCTTTACACATTTTTGTTACATGACAATTTGTTGAAATACTATTGCTGCCATTTCTCAGTCTGCAATAAAATGAAACTGATTTTAGCCTTAGAATCTATTCAGGTTTCACTTTTTTATCCTTGCTAGGAAAGTAGGAAAATGTTGTAGTCATTTTGTTTTGTTTTGTTTTTCCACTCCTCTAAACCAAATTTGCTATACTCAGAGCATGTGAGATACAACCAATTACGATTTTCAGCTAGTGTCAAGATCTCTCTTTACTGAAGAAGCCTCTCGTCTCCCGATTCTTGTAATTCCTCCTCTGTCAAAAAAAAGCATCCCAAACCTGGGCAGTGCCCACAAATACAAGCTGGAGAGGACTGTGGTGAAACAAACCCAAAGATGATGTATAGTCAGCTTGTCTACATTATTGACACACCAAAAAAGGCAGAATTAAATGATAGCATTCAGCGAATTGGCTCCCAAATTTTGTATGTCTGAAACACAATTTAATGTAAATTTATGGAGGCACCTAGGAGCTGCTGACTTTGTTTTAGAGACCTGATTTATATCTGAAGTTGCTATAGTTACCTTTATTCTAAAGAAGTATGGGGGTTTTTTTCATGATAACACATAATTTTTTTATGAAGCAAAGTTGGAGGTTTATAAGAAAAGTTTTAATACAGATCTAAGTGCAGGCATTAAGGGAGAGAGAGAGACATCTAAGAGGGGGAGCAGCACATGTTCTGGAGCGGGTGTGGGCTCTTCAAGAGAGAATTGCCCAGCTTATAATTTAAATTATGTTCATATGTTCTTGCATATTCTATCTGTAGTAGCCACATTAAGTTTATTATAAAAAGTTAAAATGTGCATGTGTAATGTCTGTATCTCAATATTCGGCATATGCCACTTAAAAAGAAAGAAAGAAATGTTTGAGGAAAATGTGAACATTGGTTTATATAAAAGTTACCTTGGGGCTGGAGAGATGGCTTAGCAGTTAAGGCACCTGCCTCCTAAGAACCCAGTTCCAATCTCCAGGTCCCACGTTTAGCCAGCTGCAGTGACTCAAGGGCACAATGCCGCACTTGACCACAGGGGGGCGAACACATCTGGATTTTGTTCACAGCAGCTGAGAGACTGCTGGCGCAACCATTCTCTATCTGTCTCCCTCTCCCTCTCTCTCGGTCTCTCTCTGTGTCTCTCTCTAAAAATAAAAATAAAGTTACCTTGGACAAGCTGAGAGTTATAGTATTTTCTATATTTGCAGTCCCATAGATACCATTCATACATACCATGCTGCCCTGATGAAAGGGGGGAAAAGGCTAAAGAATCCTGGCTCTGATAATCATAACCTGAGCCAAATGGGAAGATTACTTCCTGAAATTCCAACTACTCATATATAAACAGAGGGAAATACTAATGTGAAGGTAATTATAAGAACTATATAAACATTGATGGCTGCTAATAATCTAATATGCTTCCTCGGGCCATGATGCCTCCAAAGATGTAAGTTGTGAAGAGAAGAAAAATATGAACAAAAGTAGCAATGCTGTACACAGTTGTGCTAAGTGGAAGTGTTGCACTGTATGTAATTATTATTCTAATGTCTTTGCTAGTAGAATTCCAGTCTTAGCAACCTCCCATTGTGTGCTTCTCTTCAGCATGCCTGCCACATGTGATGTTCATAGACTTTTGTTTAAAAATACTGCCAGTGTCAAGTTCAACTCTTTGACCGTATTTGCTGTCCTCGTCGTTTGTTGTGATCATTTTTACATCTGTCCAGAGACACATTTAGGGAGTTGTTTTGCTCACTAAAAAAAGCCACCTCTGTCAGAAATTGAAAAGGAAGAAGGATTGCCTTTTGTTACTGACGGAAGTGAAGGACAGCAGTGCCTGTGCATAGAATTTTCTTTCAGGGAACGTATCCTACCACTCTGTGCCGAGCTTGCTGGGGGCATGCTTTCTGTCCAATGCTGTCTTCTCTGAATAGCTCTTTGAGTGTTCAGAAATAAAAGAATAAACTTAAACAGAAAAGGCTTGGCTGGTACTAAGACTGAGGAAGACAGAGAAAAAGAAAGGAAGAAAGAAAAAGTGAGTCAAGGACAGAAACAGACCCACTCCTGCAAGAAGACAGCCACACATACCCATGAATAGCCCAGCCACTCACTGCAACAGTGCTGCTTGGGACTGGCAGGAAGGAGAAAGAGACTTCAGAGGCAATGCATTTGAGGGCAGAGTTCTAGGCTGATGTGGGTGTTTATATGTCTTCATTTATTAAGTCAAGCTGACGGTGGAGAAATGAAAGCAGCAACACAAAATGGCTTTTATGCCTCAGTTTAAGACCTACAATATATTCACTGATTCTTCTACCATTTAGTAGAGCCCTCTGAGAGCTGCCACATGCCTGACAAAGGGCAGCTTAGATGTGCTGCCTTTCAAGGAGAAGGTACAAGTGTACAACATGACCATAGTACATGTAAAATCATCCCCTTTTTTGTATGGGTTCCAGATCATACCACAGAGTAGTACAACCTTGCTGGGGTCTCAGTCAAGTCAGTATATTACAATATTTCCAGCTTCTCAGATGCTAGTAACATTTTCCTTTGACTGTCACTTCAGAGAGTATACCTCAATTTCCTGCCTCTAATTTTAAAGGCGGTAACACACTTTTTGAATAAAATCATAGATAATGCATGAAATAGAATCATCAATATTTTTCATAACACACAATTCATATATATGACTTTGTTATATATAAGCCAGGCATGCCTATAATCCTAGCACTTGCAAGATAAAGGTAGGAAGCTTGGGCATTCAAGGACATCTTTGGCCAAATAGCCTCAAAAAAAAAAAAAATCATAGGTGCAAATTCCACAGGAATTATCAATCCTAGAGGGTTAATTTCAGGGAGGTAGGCAGCCCAGTCGGTAGCCATGAGCAAATTTGCCCATGATATGTGGCTGATCAGACAGATATACCATGCATGTTAAATGTATAAATCAGGTGGATAATATCAATGAATTCCCTTAAGTATGCATCAGAGGGTTTAACAGAATTTTGAGAAAATATAGAATTACCTCAAACCTTTAATCAGACTTTCCCAGTATTATTTATCTGTACCTTTCCAACCTTATGTTCAATTCTTCTCAAACAACAGAAAAATGAATAAAGTGAGGACAAGGAAGCCATGGTGTGTCATGAATAACAGCAATCTAGAAATAACACTGAGCTATCAAAACACTTGTGCTGTTACCCTGTCTCATATTTGTGAGCTTTTGACTGAACAACTGATCCTAACCTATCTGAGCCTTGTCTCTTATCTGTTCACTGGACACAGTCACATCCATATGCCTACATGCTTTGCTTCCCGGGTGGATTTAAATAAAATAGTGAAAGTACTTTGTTTATAATAAAATACTAAGTATCAGGTGCCACTATTATATCTACACAGTATTAATTAATTATCCTTTATCCAGAATGATTGAGACCTAGGGCTAGGAAGATGGTTCAGCAGTTAAAGGTTGCAAAATGATTGAGATCATGGATGAACCATGATTTGATTTTCAAAACATTTCAGACTTCACAGTGTCCAATTTCAGATTTCTTAAGGAGTCTCCACTTGTACTAGATAAATAAATATCTAGGGATTTTATTTTTTTACAAGATCACATGATTTCTTCCACACTTACCTCCTTGCTTATATGCTTACACAATCCAATATATTTTCTTTATTTTCTAATGTTACAATTTTTTAAAATATATTTCTACATTTGCCAGCAGAAAGCAGGGGGAAGAGAGAGAGAGAGGGATGGAAGGAGGGAAGAGAGTACAGAGAGAAGAAAAAAGAGAGAGGTAGAGACTGGGCATGCCAGGGCCTCTTACCTTTTCAAATGAACTCCAGACATATGTGCCACTGAGCCAATCCCCCCTCCCAGTAAACATTATTTTAATATATTTACTTACTTGAATATATTTACTGATTTGGAAGCTTTTTTTCTTGTCTTGACCTAAAGTATATTCTTTGAAAATTTCCTGCCCAGGGAATTCCCAAAGACTGATGTTATATATATTATATCTCTTTTGTTTCACCCTAGCTTTTAAAGACAATTTTGTTAGTAGACAGTTTTAGATTAATAATTGTTTTCTCTCAGAACTTTTAAAGTATTACTGAATTTTCTTTCAACTGCTTTAGCTGCCATAAAATGATATTAGAAACTGTCATTTATGTTCTCTCTGCATCCTCTAACTTGTGACTCTAACAATCTTTCCGCCCCCTCTTCTGCGAGTTTCCCTGAGCCACATTGGGGTCATTTTAGTTCTGCTTCAGTGATGAGGTTTTGGGAGCCTCTGTGTCTCTGGATATCTGGCTTAGCAGGGGTTGAATGTTCTCTGTGTTTATCTCCTTCAGCCTTTTTCTGGTGTGATCACCATGAATGCTGTATTCTTGCCCTTCCCCTGCGTTGTCCCTTTGAAAGTGGGAGGACAGGGAGGAGGACAATGGAACCAATACTATGAATGTAAAATCAGAATAATATAAATAAAAATATATATATTTAAAAAAAAGAAAAAGAAAAAAAAAGATTGTGTGTGTGTGTACCATGTGGTATTTCATGTTGATTATGTTTTATTTATGTGTGGCTTCTCTTCATGCACTTAAATGGGGTATGGTACATGTATGATCCCCCTGTCCTTACAGTGGGTAACTGTGTACTTCTTCTTGTTTACCCTTACTGAGATGCATGAAGGTTCATGTCTGTCATCATTTCTGGAGTATTGTTATATATTTAAATATTTTGTTTCTCTAGTTTCTTTATTCTTCTTTGAAATGCCTAACAACCCTTGTAGTAAGCAGTTTGTTTTTACCATGTCTTAATGTCACTGACATCCCTACCTACTTTTGTGAGTCAAGCCATCTGGAATGTAACAACTCCGTAACATGCAGTGTAGAGAAGCAGTCATGGACAGTGTTGCCTTTACCTTGGAGTTGCAGGGACAAAACTCCCAAGCAAAAGCAACTGATGGGAATAAAGGGTTTATTTTGACTTACAGTCTCAAAAAGGACTTTCAGCATTGTAGGGAAAGAAGAGAAGAGCAGAGGCCAAACGTCACATCTGCCACAACAGCTGGCAGAAAGTAACAAGAGTAAGCTGAGCTCTAGCAAGGGTGAAGCTGGCTCTAACAGCCTAAGCCTGCCTCCTCCCATACACCTCCTCTAGCTAGGCTTCTCCTCCCAAACTGCCACCAGCTTAGCACCTAGCCTTCCAAACACGTAAGTCTAATGGGGAACATCTGATTCAAACCACCACAGATAGCACCTCATGAATGAGTGTGGCATGCATGTTCTAATGTTTCTTTGGAGAGGCAGCACAAAAGCTATAGTTTGTCAACCTTACTCTGTTTCTTCAGTTCACTTTTCAATCATAACATCTATTCTTTGACCCTCATAGTGAGGTAACTTCAGTTACTGATTTTTTTTTCTTTTTTTAGTTCTGGAAATTCCATTTGGTTCTTTTTTGAAATCTGCCTTGTTTCTGAACGTCTCATTCATTTCTTCATTTTGAGTTTCTGTTTTTCCTTTTGACGCATAATGGATTATATTGTTCTAACAATTGAATATCTTAAGTACCTCGATCTATTGCTGCTGCTAATATCCTTGCAGCAGTCATGTCAGTTATAGAATCTGCAGTACTTACATGCTTTGTCCTCAGCAGGGATGTTTGTAGTATCAAGACAATCCACTATACTAGAAGCAGCAGCCACATAATTTACAATTTGAAAACATGACTTGGCCATCTCCATAGAGACCATCCTATAACTGTTACCATTCCCTCCTCCACTTCAGATTCCACTTGTGTAACTGATTCTCATTTGTAGCATTTCATCTTAAACACCATTCCCAAAATGAGTCCTTCCCTAATACACCAAACTATACCAGATCTTTATATCTTTGCCTTTCATAAATTTATTTGCACTCTTTTTTTCTTTTTATAAATTTTATTTTAAAATTTAAAAACAGCATACATAGGGCTGGAGAGATGGCTTAGCGGTTAAAATGCTTGCCTGTGAAGCCTAAGGACCCCGGTTCAAGGCTCGATTCTCCAGGACCCACCTAAGCCAGATGCACAAGGGGCGCACACATCTGGAGTTCGTTTGCAGTGGCTAGAGGCCCTGGTGTGCCCATTCTCTCTCTCTCTCTCTCTCTCTCTCTCTCTCTCTCTACCTGCTTATTTCTGTATCTCTCTCTCATAAATAAATAAATAAATAAATAAATAAACAAACAAACAAACAAACAAACAGCATACACAGTACTAGGTTTTATTTTGGTATTCTTAAAATTTGTTTTGTTTTTCTTTCTCTTACTATGGCATTTCCTTAACTTTTCCTACTAAAATCTCTGCTGGGGAGGACCTCTCTATATTGTGCTTACATTACAGCCCTTCATCTGGCCACGTGCTGCATAAGCATTTACAAGTTACTGACATTGGACCATTCTTCACAAATTGTCTAGATGATAAATTGTTGTACCTCTTGAGTATCGTGTTGCATATTGTAATTGTCTAAATGCAGTGATTCTAGGTAATGAAAATGACCTAACTCATGCAACAAGCTTTCATTGTCTTACATTCAAGAACTCAATGTGTTAAAAGGAGATAGGCAGTTAATGTAAAATTTCATTTTATTTATTTAAGAGAGGGAGAGAATGGGCATTCCCGGGCCTGTAGCCACTGCAAATGAACTCTAGACTTATGTGCCACCTTATGCATCTTGCTGTATATGGGGACTGGGGAATCGAATTTGGGTCATTAAGCTTTGCAGGCAGGCACCTTAATTGCCGAGCCATCTCTCCAGCCCCACATATAAAATTTTTAAATGACTGTAACAAATGATAAAGACTATAGCTGATAATGCTGCAGGATAATGATCTCAAATATTTCCAGGTCACAATGTAAGGAAAATACTTCTTAAAAAAAATCAAAATCAATGTTACAATATAAACAAATCCATGAATATGCTTTCCATTTAACTCAGGAGAACATTTCCAAGTAACTTACCCTAAGAAAAAAAAGCAGAGATGAGTTAAAAGTATAGAGTATAAGATTAGCTATTGAAGCACTATTTACAGTGGAAAAATGGAGGGAAATATCTACATTACCATCAATAGAGAACTTTATAGATGTGCCATATAATGAAGTAGTGTTACATTAGAAAAATATGTTTGGCTATTTAAATGATGTTTGAAAATATGGATAGTTCATTAAACGACTCAAAGTGAATAAGGCTATATATTATGTTTACAGAGTTATAAAAAGAAAATGAGTGATATTTACAAAATAGTAATACCTGTTTCTTATCCTTCAATTTTTATAGGGAATTTTTTTCTTTGATTTCACTTCTCCTTTCAAATTTATTTGTTTGAAGTCCTTTACCACACATTGTGTTTTAAAATATAACATTAGGGCTGGAGAGATGGCTTAGCGGTTAAGGCGCCTGCCTGCTAAGCCTAAGAACCCGGTTCCTGGTCCCACATTTAGCTAGATGCAGTGACGCAAGGGTGCAATGCCTCACTTGTCCACAAGGGGGTGCACGCATCTGGATTTCGTTCACAGCAGCTGAAAGACTGCTGGCGTGCCTATCTCTATCTGTCTCCCTCTCTGTCTGTTTCTCTCTGTGTCTCTCTCCAAAAATAAATAAAATAATTTAAAAAATTTTAAAGATAACATTAGCTGGGCGTGGTGGTGCACGCCTTTAATCCCAGCACTTGGGAGGCAGAGGTAGGAGGATTGCCATGAGTTCAAGGCCACCCTGAGACTACATAGTGAATCCAGGTCAGCCTGAGCTAGAGCGAGACCTTACCTGGAAAAAACAAAAAAATAAAATATAACATTACACATGGAACAGACAATGATGTTTATATAAAAGAACCCCCTTTTACTTTTATTTTAATTTCTTCTCAGCATTTTATTCCTTGTGAATATTAGAATTGTGTACAGCAGTGACCTTAGTTTAATTTAGTCTAAGAAAATTTGTTTATCTATAAATTGGCTAGCAATCATACATATTTCTGTCTCTGATACAAAATGAAAATGAAAATTACAAGATCTTGTACCATTATAAAGTCAGATTTTTGCTTTCACTATAAAAGTGTCTAGTCAGTTTTGCCATAGCAAAAGAAATCGAAATTTAGTGTCAAATTCAAAAAGAGTATCGTAAAAGATGAGTATTTGTAAGAAGACAACAAGAGATAAAATACCCTTCTAATATTACAACTCAAATATTTTCTCATAGCAAATCAGTGACTTCTGTCTTAGTGAACAAATGTGGGTGGAATTCATTTTTTTCTGGATATTTACAACTTCAGGTGATGTGATAGGAGACTAATTATCTATTATGTGACCACCCAAATGATAAATCGTTCTGATTGAAACAATAGGTGTTACAGTTCAGAAAACAAAAAAGAAGAGATTATTGTTTTCTCCCTCATCATCTTCCCTCACTCCACATTCTCATGCTGTGTCTTCCTGTCTTTCTGTTCCATTCACAAATGGATATTGGTGGGAAATACACGAAGTGCAAAGTGACTTTCACCTGCTGAGCTGCAGGCAGAATTGACAATTCAGAAATACCCCCCTCTAGGTGTCTCTCCCCTTCTCACTCTCTCTAGAGGAAGCCAAGATATCATACATTCCTCAAAGGAAAGGGCAGGTGACAAGAGCCTGTAAGAAACTTAAAAGCACCCTGGACATTGCCTTTTGCCCACTCATTGCTTACAAATAAGTTTTTACAACAGTTCACTGAACAACCGATACAAACAAGACACTGATATATGGAGCAAATTAGTAAGAAATCTGAGTCATTGATAGAACCAATACATTCTATACTCTGTCTGCCCTTGTATATTCATTCAACCCCATGGGTTTCCTGAACACTGTGTCCCAGGTCACATGCACATGCCTCGAGATTTAAGACATGCTTGTCCATCAAGTGTCTAGAAGCTACATAGCTGATAAAAATGAGACAATTATCATAGAGAATATTAAAGTTTTCCATGATTACTAGAACAAATGAGCAGTGCTGAGTGATGATTTTAAAGTAGGAATCTGGGACAGTCCATGACTAAGTAACTGTAGGATGTGCTGCTTATAAAATTCAGCAGATTATTTATCATGGGCTTTTTGGATTTTTCAATATGACACAGTTGTACTGTAAACTTCTGAGAGGATGGCATAGTTTGTGCCATTCAGAAGATACCTGAGCTGTTTATCCTGAATTCTTAGCACACCTCACAGAATCATGGTCCCTAAAATGTGTTTTGGGAAATGTCCACAGTAAGTCATCTTTACTCAAATTTATGCAAAATGAATAGGTATTAAACATGCTGCAATTATTTTTCTTGGTGCGATGGACCTCGGTAATTTTTTATACATATACTGTAAAAAGAAAGCATGAAATATGTGAACTGCAAACTGTTCAAATACAATAAGTGAAGCTATAGCTTTAACCTCTATCTGCATATGTAAGTAGAATCCTCATTAGTATTGTCTTTTCTGCACAAATGCCTAATGTACAACCCACTTTTGTCCCATTTTCGCTTAGGTCTTTCTTAAACTAATTGCTTACCTTTTCTATCCCAGAAACTATCAAAGATGCTAGAAAATATATTAATAAAATGTTTTCACCTTTTGCAATTTAATTTTATGTTATACTTATCACTCAAAAACTGGTACTCAAGATAAGAATCTTTTTCATCTTTAATGCCTTACTCTGTCATGATGAATACTATAAAATCAAAAATTATTTAGCACATGGAAAGGTTACAAAATTATTATATAGCCCACAGGAATTATTTGGCTAATGAACAGGAGTATTCATACATTCATGTGTGCATGTGGTAGCTTCTCTGAAAAAAGAATATGGCACATAGATACCTGAATGCTAGGGCTCTTAAGCATCAGTGGCCGAAGTTTCTAGTTAATGGGTTGTTTGTTTGTTTGGTTTTGGTTTTTCGAGGTAGGGTCTCACTCTGACTCAGGCTGACCTGGAATTCACTATGTGATCTCAGGGTGGCCTCGAACTCTCAGTGATCCTCCTACCTCTGCCTCCCGAGTGCTGGGATTAAAGGCGTGCGCCACTGCGCCTGGTTTGGGTTCTATCTTTTAAGAATCTGTGAGGGCTAGAGATATGGCTTATGAGTTAAATGCACTTGCTTGCAAAGTATGATGAACTGAGTTCACTTTCCTACTACCCACATAAAGCCACATGCACAAAGTAGTGCAAAAATCTGCAGTTCATTTGCAGCAACAAAAGGCCCTGAAACACCCATTCTCGTTCATTCTCATTCCCTTCTCTTTTCTCTTTCACCTGATTACAAATAAATAAAAATATTTTTTTAAAAAACAAAGACACATGGGCTGGAGAGATGGCTTAGCGGCTAAGGCGCCTGCCTGCTAAGCCTAAGAACACTGGTTCCAATGTCCAGTGGTTCCAATCTCCAGGTCCCACGTTTAGCCAGATGCAGTGAGGCAAGGGTGCAATGCTGCACTTGCCCACAAGGGGGCGCACGCATCTGGATTTCGTTCACAGCAGCTGAGAGACTGCTGGCGCGCCCATCTGACTCCCTCTCCCTCTCTATCTCTCTCTGTCTCTCCCTCCAAAAATAAATAAATAAAACAATTTTTAAAAATTTTTAAAAAAAAGACACAATTACCCAACTGTGTGCACCATTCAGTTGCTTACTAATATCAGAATTAACTCCCTGGCCTAATTTATTTGATTTCAAAAGAAATATATCTTTTAATACATATTTTGTAATTTGTTTATATTTACCCTTCTTCCACATAGCACTCTGTTTTTATTGAAATATAACTTCATTAACTATAAACTCCAAGAAAACATGATAATATTAAATCTTGACCCATGAGAATACCTTTCTTCTCATTATAACCACTTTACTATTTAGTTATCAGTCACCCAAATTCTCATTCAAGCTAGAAAATTTGTCATTCATGTTTGAATTTTAGGTAACCACATTTTAGCATGGTCTTTTTACCCATGCCAAAGGGACATTATTATTTTTTCCTTTTATTCTTGAGAAAGTAAATTAATTTGCTCTTAACTAAAATGGCAACTAAACACTAAGGATTTTCTGCTAAATACATGCTATCTTTTGTTAGTGATCTTTTAATTCACAATACTTAGTTAGATACAAGTGCTTTTGTGTGTTTTCCACAAAATTTCCTATTCTGTATACTGTTATACAAATGTTCCAAACAATCTATGTACTGTTACTACTAATAAGAAAAAATAGTACCTTGCCATATTACTAAGTAATGCATTCTTATAATCTTATATAACTGATATTTTCATATCCCATATGATACTCATTTTTTCCTTCACATGTTTGCATTGAAGAATACAATGGTATCAATCATTGTTCTAGATAGCATAAACACAACAGAGCAGAGGAAAATAATAAATAATTAAATATACCATTTTGCATACTAGCTACATATATAATGATCAGCAGTAAAACATGGGAAAGAGAACAAAGGGCTGTGAGAATGGGAAACTTCACCTTCACAAAGGGCGGTTAGAGATCACTTCACTAGTCTTTAATCTTTAAATAGGAAGCAAAGAGATAAAGGAAAGATCACATAGTGTGTATCTATCTAGGGGAAGAGCTCACAGCAACAGGAGGCAGCACAGGCAAAGGTCCTGATGCTGGACCATGCTACTACCTTTCAGAAGACTACCTAGGAGGTTGACGTGGACAGACAGATGAAGAGGGAATAGATGAGGTCAGAAAGGAAGGGTAGGAAGAAGATCCTAAAAACATGAGGTCTTGTAGCACATTGTAAAGTCTTTGGGTTTGGCTTGTACATTGCATCACTATTGGGGGGAGGGGGTTCTAAAATTTTTATTTTATTTTCTTTATTCATTTTAAGACAGAGAAAGTGGTAGATAGAATGGGTACACCAGGGCCTCTAGCCACTGCACATGAACTCCAGATGCAAGCACCACCTTGTGCATCTGGCTTACATGGGTACTGGGGAATTGAACCTGGGTCCTTAGGTTTCACAGGAAAATGCCTTAACTGCTAAGCCATATCTCCAGCTCTGGTTACAGGATTTTGAATGAAGGAAAATTATTATTTGTCCTATGTTTGAAGGCACTCACATTAATGTGTTGGTGGTGTTTGACAAAGACAGGACTGACTAGAGGAGGAAGACCAGCCCAAGTGGGCTGCAGTGATGCTCAAGGGAAGCTGGTGATGCCTGGTCCACAGGAGCAGTGGGGAACTGGTGAGGGTGGCCAAGTTCTAGATGTGTTTTAGAGGGAGAACAGACACAACTACAATTTTTAAATCTATAGTACTCTAAGGCTCCTAAAACTCACTCTTAAAATGTAGCTGGCTTAAGTTTCTCTCAGAGTTGCTCATATACATAGTTCATAATATGTAAAGAAGCAAGTTTTAGATTTCTATTGTTAAGGTCTTCTCAGCTGACACATTGATACGCATTGCATTTAAATTTGCTGATTTGAACCTTTCTACCTTACATAAGTCATAAAAGAAATATCTGACGTGTGTAAGCTTATTTTAAATTCCTGCATTACTGCTTCTCAGATACAGCTTCCATGGTTTTTAAATCATGTTTCATTTTTTTTGTGAAAATATAAAGGGACATAGGCACTAAGAACACTAGTTTAAGAATATAAGACAGCTAGGTTCAAGTCCAGGTTTTTGCATTTTCAGGTATATGACCTTGGGGAAGTAACCTAAGCCCAGAACCTTGGCAGCCTCCTCTCCTAGAAACTACAGACAGGACTGTTATGAGCACTCTATGTTAGTCTACATATGAAACAGCTTTCATGGTGCCATGCGCAGACTGGATGCTATCTATCATTCATTGCAATGTTTGCATTCTACAGTGACAAGAACCATGTTGAGACATTGTAGAAGAAACCATTGCTTTCAGGCTTTATTTAAGCAGGGCGTTCCATCTACCTGATATTCAGTATCAAGTTTGCCTGATACAGTACACTAAAATAAGGACATGAGCATAAGGCAAGTCCAATCGTTCTGTGTATTTGACCTGTCAGACATGTGCCTGTTAGTAATCTTGGTAAACTGACAGCCTTTCACTGTGTGCACCAGAGTTTGTCTCCTTGAAGCTTGACATTGAGGAGCTTCCCCTGACTTGCCTTTCTCACTTCTCATCACCTGTTCCATCCTGTCAGGTAGGCAGTGCTCTGTCACTGTAGATCATGATCTCATTTGTCAGTTCAAACAGGAATTGTCTCTCAAATCTCCCCATATGTCATCTGTCAGAGAACCAAGCCAAAGGATCATGTCATTCATCAGAAAAAGTTCCTTGCTCTTTTACCAAATTTGTGTGTATACTGAAGCACCCTGCAGTGAAAGTACAGTATGAGTTCTTGCTGCTATCTGTGTAATAACGTAACTTAGGCATAGTTGTCTCTAAATACTTAAATTTCCACGTTAATAATTGATATAGAACTGTCAGGTGAATTTTTGGGATCATTGTCAGTGCTTACTCAGAGATGACAGCTTGGATTTCATATTAACATTTGCTCAATGAGAGCTAATTTCAAAACAATATTAGAAAATCTATTATTAGTTTAATGTAAAATGGAGATAAACTTATAGTTTACTTATAGCTTATATATTGGACTCTTCTTCATAAAAATCTTTGAAAGATCTTTCCTGTAATGTTCTAAGTGTGTTTTGATAGGATAGATGTAATTTATGTGGTTCTAAATAACTGCTAATTCCATGTTTAGAAATGCATTATAATTGTAAGAAATGTTTTCAAAGGATAAATACCAACACCATGTAAGTTTCTAAAGTAACAAATTACTTTACTCTGAATTAGAAAAAAGTTCTCATGTTTAAATGATGTTTAGATGTGAATAAAAGGCCATTATGTCAGCATGGCTCAGGTATAACTTTAAAATTAATTGTTTTTGTCCTAATTGACTAGTTAACAAGCATCAACCATAAATGCATGCACAATGTCCACATGCATACATATCTGTATAAATATACAAAATGGGAAACATCAAATTAAAATCTCATTAACAAAGTAATATTAAGCATTTTCTTTGCTGTTAATAATCCTTATTTCTAAGTGTTTTATTTATAAGCATCAATATTACTACTTTGGAATGACAAATGTATATCTTTAGAGATTAAAATATAATCTTTAAAGAAATAAGTTAATTAAGGTGTCATGCCTGTTGTTGTCATGTACAAAAAAAAACCCTTATTTCTTTATTAAAGCACAAAAGTGATTTAAAATGAATACAGGATTACTGTGTTTTTCTCCCTTTTGTTAACATAATTTAAATCTACATGCTCAGAATTTAACATGAATGCTATGCAACTAGATCATTAAGTGAATAAAGAGTAAATTCTAAATCCTTGCTGTATTTTATGTTCTTTACACATCATCTCAATTTTCCTACCTACTTTAAAATCTTAATGAAAACTCTTATTGATTCTATAGGAATATTATTAAACACAGATATTTAAAAGAAACATAGTCCTTCTTAACTATGCCCACCTACTTATCTAAATTTCTGTTAATTAGATAATTAAAATAGAATATCTAGTGTCATGTTTGGTTGATTTTTATTTGGAATAGAAGCAGTTAAGATATTTCAGTTTGTCTTTAGTACTTTTAGTAATCGTTCCATTCATATTCATTTAATTGGTCAGATGTTTAGTTCCACTACAGACCACTTTCAGTGCCATGCTCAAGGACTAGTTATTGTTTTCTGTATATCTGGGAAATATTTATTGTCATCTTTTACCTTGAAGGCTGTATAAAAGAAAATAAATCCATTCCATTCATTCTTATGTCTAGTAACAGTGAAGCAAATGACTACAATTATCTCCAATAAATTTCCATTGTGAAAACAACTAAGGCCAGTGTGCCTTGCTTTGAGTTAGGGATGCAATTTGATAAAATATACCAAGGTAAATAATTTATCAATATAAATTACCGATTCTGTGTACTTTTTTTATGTAGGCCTGATGGAATTGGAACTGTTTCATTAGAAGAAAAAGAAAGGTTTGAGGAGATAAAAGAGAGACTTTCTTCCCTGTTGGAAAACCAGATCAGCCACTTCAGGTGGGTGTTCTATTCAATAAGAGTATGTGCTTTTTCTCATCTCTGCTGTCCATCTCTATACATCTTCTCTGTACCTTCCTGGCCATGCTCAGAAATCATCTGAGCATCCCCTTGCCTGCAGTGTGTGGTCAAGTCTTCCGTCTATGGTCTCCTCCCCAACTTGCCATTCAGTTTCCACTGCTCCTTTTCTACAGTCAGTCCTACTGCAGTATCTGTTCCAGTGTAACTCTTGCTTGCCTTTTGTTTTTTCTCCTTGCTGAGCTTTTTCCTCTAGCTCTGGTGATCATTCTTTCTTCTCTTTGTACTACCAGGCAAGGAAATTTTCCCATCTCACATCCACGATGGAGCCTCTCTTGATTAGTTCATCAGAGTGTTCTGAAGCAGTTATATTTATTTTTTCATCTTCACTGTCTCTTAGAATATTGTTAAGAAATAAACTACTTAAGTTGTTAGTTATATCTTTATTCACATATCTGTGAAACTACAATCCACAATAGCTAGTGTTCCTTGTTCAAAATAATCTATTAACACTAAGAAACATTGGTAGTGTGAAGGATATACGTATTGCTGCTTCTCTTACAATTATAGCTGAAAAGAATCTAATGTTTAGAAACATAAACATGCCTTTGTAGTTTTTCTTATTGCCACTATTATTATTAGACTATAGAGTATTGCCACAATTACTTCTGTCCTATAGAATGCCTGCTGTTTTCTAATATTATTTGTAATCATTTATGTGAATTTATTGATCAATCCTGTGAATATGCCTCCTCCAAACTGTAATTTATCACTTGAGTATACATGTAAGCATGACCCCTCTGAACCTCCATGTCCTTATCTAAAAGGAGCTTAGAATCTATTTTAAAATGATACCAAAGGAAGAAATCCTCAGTGTGTGTGTGTGTGTGTGTGTGCGCACATGAGTGCGTGCACATGTACTCCCTGTACCAGTGATTTTCAGCTAAAGCTGATTCTACCACCTCCAGGTGAGCAAATTAGGGAAGATATTCACTGGCAGTAGTAGAGGCTGTCATTTAGTGCTGGTCACACATGGGACAATTATTCTGGTCATGAAATCAACTTACATAAGGAATCACTGTTCCAAAAGAATAAATGCATTCATTTTACAAAGGTTTAATTTTCCGCCTAAATAATTTTTATTTTACAAACAAAATGTCATAAAGAAGGTTTTATATCTGCAGAAATAAGCTTCTGCATTCACTATCATTGTTACTATTGTCTCTTAGCTTGTATAGAAAACGTATCCTTTAGATGTGTTTAATGTATCTTTTAATGAAAATCGGTGTGATTTTTCTCACTTGTACAATAGCTAGGACAGAAGTCATTCAATTGAATATCTGCATATATCAGTTGCGGGCTGTATCACTGGCTTATTATAGCAATGATTTCAGCTACAAGTAACAAAAATACTCAAACTGGTATAATCATAGGTAAGTTTGTATGTATATTTGATAACAGTTCCCAGGCAGGGCAATTTGGATAGTCGTACTTACTATCTTCTCTCATGGGATAGCCTCACACTTAGAATAGGAGCATCAGGACTGCAGGATTTCTTGCTTTCACATCCATACTTTCTGGTGTTCAAAGGCAAGCATAAAAGCTGTCTCTTTCTGTTCTCTTCAGACAATGAAGAGAACAGAAATAAATACCCTACTCAACTCATTCACATCTCATTTGTCCTCACAGGCCATAGTCTAGGCTTTGAAGCAAAATCAATAGCCAGAGGAATACTGTGGGCTGCATGTCTCAGTCACTGATCATTCAGTGGGATCATCATGATGGTGTGGGGCCAGTCAGAGCCATCTATCTAGGGATATTCTGTTCCCCACACTGCCTCCCCCAATAAAAATTACATAGTTGGAAGCAGAGAGCTGCCCACATCATATATTGTGTCACTTTCCTCAAAACAGTTTCTCCTACATGTCCATCCTCTTTGGATAATTTCTCTAAAGATATCCTTTACAGTTCTTTTTGACTTTTACTTGCTTGGTGTTTTGAAGACAATGAATTGAAATTCACTGGCCTAGACTTTGTGGTTTCACTGTTCTTTTGGATGCTTGTAGTGTTATATAAATTCTACAAGTTACATTTTCCTATTCTATCGAAGACTATGTGGAGAAAAAAAAAAGGGTATCACAATGTGGTAGAAGAAAGTTTATGTGACTTTTTAGACAAATTTGAAAAAAAAATTTTAGAAAAAAAATTGTCAATTAGTACAATTGTAATGATTCTTGTAAGCTACCTTCGTTGGCTACTTGTGTTAAAATTTAGAAATAACATTAACTTATTAACTACTGCTAATGAACTAAAAACAGTCTCATCCAGGCCTGATGCTATAGTCCTGTAATCCCAGTCTATAATTCATTTTTCCTGACTTCATAAGATTCCATCTATTCACTTATAATTCTATTTATTTTCTTTGCCATTTTATCCTTTCTCAGTCTTGTCCTTGAACATTTATTTATTCATCAGAAGTAATATGTCTTCTATTGTTTTAATTGGACTCTGTGAGAATGTTGGACTAGGTATTGTCTTCTCATTTTTCTTTCAGTCATCCCTTTAATCAGAAGTTCTTTATTTTCATCTAATTTATTTTGCCTTATATGTTGTTGACATCCTTTTTTAGAATAGACATCGATATAAATAAAATCTTCTGTAATATTAATAGGCCTGATGCTATAGTCCTGTAATCCCAGTCTATAATTCATTTTTCCTGACTTCATAAGATTCCATCTATTCACTTATAATTCTATTTATTTTCTTTGCCATTTTATCCTTTATCAGTCTTGTCCTTGAACATTTATTTATTCATCAGAAGTAATATGTCTTCTATTGTTTTAATTGGACTCTGTGAGAATGTGGTACATGCCTTTAATCCCAGCACTCGGGTGGTAGAAGTATGAGGATTATTGTGAGCTCAAGGCCAGCCTGAGATTGCATAGTGAGTTTTTCAGATCAACATGAGCCAAGGTAAGACCATACCTTGATAAACCAAAAAAATAATTAAAAAGTTATTAATATTGCCAATTTTTGTCCATATGGAGGACTGAACTCAAGGCTTTGCATATGCTAAGCAAACACACTACCACTGGATATATTAAATAAACCTTTATTCTGAAACTTGAGAATCATGTGCCTCTAACCCATATACATGATGCCTACACAGACAGTAACCAAGAGGCTTGCATTTTCATAGTATCTTGTAAGTGCTTTCTCCTTAGCCAGTAGCCTCTTAGATCATCAAGATATGGAAGTTCGGTGCGTCTTTGAGAGCATTGGAGCGTTTCTCATCTCTTGGGTGGGCAATAACCCAAGAATTAAGGTGCCATATGGTCACTACCATATAGAACCTCCATCTGTCAGTGGCCTTCTAAATTCTTGTCTTACAAATTTTTATGAATGATACACACAGACCCAAGGATAAAGTTTAGAAAAATTTTAATATGTAGATTATAAAGATAGAGTTCCTATGCAGCAGGAAGGGAGTTCCTAGAAATGATAAAGTCCACCTAGATCCCCAAATTGGGGTCTTTTAAGGGAGTCTACTGGATGGGGGACTTACCTGGTCAGTTGAATCCTGTCTCTAGGTATCTGGATGCTGCCAGGATCTCAGGAAGGGAGTAATCCCTTTATATGCCTTTCTCTTCTAAGGTAGGAGGTAATAAGAACCCCAGGCACCTATTTGTTCTTCTAGTGAGATTTTAGGGCAAAAGAGATGATGGGCTGGAGAGATTACTTAGCAGTTAAGGTGCTTGCCTGTGAAGCCTTAGGACCCAATTCACCAGTACCCACATAAGCCAGATGCACAAGGTGGAACATGTGTCTGGAGTTTGTCTGCAGTGGCTGGAGGCCCTGGCGCACCCATTCTCTATCTATTCCTCTGCCCCTTCCCCTTTCTCTCTCTCTCAAATAAATAAATAAAATAAAATATTAAAAAGAGGAAAAAGAAAACAGATGAGGAAAAAAATATTCTCTCACACAGGCTCAAGCATTGGTTTTGTTTATTTTCGAGGCCCTGTCACCCCTAACCTGTCTCAATCAGACATTTGCATAAAGCATTTAGTATGAAAGGTAAAGCCCAATACAAGTTAATAACAAGGGGAGACAAAAAGCTATTTGGAAAATACAAAGATTATATGGGGAGAGGAAGAAAGGGACAGTTTAGTACTGAAATATTTGAAAAGTTTTAAGACAGAAAGATTACCTAAAGGAGACTGGAGAGATGACTTAGTGGTTAAGACACTGACCTATAAAGCCTAATGACCTGGGTTCGATTCTCCCCTGCCCATGTAAAGCCACAAAGTGGCCTATGCATCTGAAGATCATGTGCAGTTGGTAGAGGCCCTGACACACCCATTCTCTCTTGTCTTTCTTCCCTCATTCTCTCTCTGTTTGCAAATAAATAAATAAGTATTTTTAAAAAGAATACCAGAATACCTATAACTTTTGAGAATAAAAGCTCTAGAATTTGTATAAAAATTTCACAACACTACAAAACTATTGAGAGATTTAGTTAAAACTTAACACAAAGTAAAGCAAGAATGAAAAACAGGTGAACTGAAACACAAAAATAACAGAAACTAGGTTTCTGCTTAGGTGTTTTCTCATCACAGATGATAGGAATTCTAGAAACTGCTATGACTAGAGGTAGAAAAGCATCAGAAAAATATTCAAAATATTGCCAGCATTAAAAGACAAGGTCTTAGACTGATCATATTCTATTGAATACCAAGTAAAATGAGTTAAAGTAGATATGTATCAGGACGAATTTTATTAAATCTTCAGAAACAAAGTTTCTTTAACTTTTTGACAATATTTATACATGTGTACAATGTATTTTGTTCATATTCTCCTTCTGTCACTTTATTTTGTCACTCCTTCCTGCCCCCTTCCATTGAACCCCTTCTTCCCAACTAGTACCACTTCTGCTTTGATGTCTTCTCTCTGTGTGTCTCTCTCCTCTCTATCTCTATCCTCCTTGTTCTCCTTCTCTTTCTCCTCCTCCTTCTTTTTTTCTCTCTCTCTCTCCCTCTCCGTGTTTAACTGGAATTGCCTAAGGGGTTATTTACCACAGCAACTGCAATTTTCCAATAGCTATTGAAGAAAATGTCTGCCACTCCTTCACCATCCTTTAACTGTCAATAACTTCTCAGAGATGAGGGTCTCATACCCTCCTCTACAATCCATGACAGAATGTTGATGGGCCCAATATTGTACATGTCTTGTGAAGGTAAATATAATTAAGGTCTTAAATGCAATGACCATGTAATATCCAAGAGACCATGTCCCACAGCATTCCTCAACATGCTCTGGCTCTTCCGTTCTTTTTCCTCTTCTGCACTGTTCCTTGAACCATGAAGGGGGCGATATAAATCTCTCATTATGGTTGAACACTCAGCAGTAACTTGTTTTTAGCACTTTTACAAACTTTGTTTATTTGTTTGCTTTTTTGGGACATGGTCTCTCTCTAGCCCAGACCAACCTGAAACTCACTACACACTCCATACTGGCCTCAAACTCATGATGGTCTTCTATATCAGCCTCCCAAATACTAGGGTTATAGGCGTGAAGCACCATGCCCAACTTGATTTTTTTTAACCTAGTATTTCCCAAAAACAACAAATAAATTCCACACAAAGACTCAAGAATCGGAATAATTTTGAATATTGCTTGCAGCCATCTTGGATAAGTCTGCATCATACACTCACTCTTGTCCTGCCACGGCAGGCAAGGTGGCGTCTATGCTCCTGTGGCCCAGTCCCTGGCTGACTGTCTATCAGGAAAAAGCTACGAGCTTGGAGGGCAAGTACTTCTGATTGGATCAGGTCATCATACTCTCAAGAAGATGAAGCTAATGGAATATATTACGATGTTGAGTAGAGAGTGACATGAGAGAAGAGTCTAGAGTTGTATAGTTACATTGGATCAGTTGTATTAAAGTTTGGAATTCATTTGCAATTTTTTTAAATTTATGAAAGTATATTAAAAACAAAACTGAATATTATCAAAATACTAAGTAGGGGATAGAATGTAATAAAGTAAATACTATATATCAGCTGTCTAGAATATTTGCACAATTTGTATTATATAAATACTGAATGGAGAAAATGGGAAAAAAAAAGAAATGGAATTTCCACTTACCTGAAACAATTAAAAACTAGTACAAAATATGTGGGAAAAAATGGACAAGTTAATGATTAACCATGACTCCTGAAAGTTGGCAAGCAAATGGGCTCAGCTGTTAGTTGTGCAGACTCCTGCCAGAAGAGGAGAACTGAGGACAGTGCTTGCCAATCCTAGGCTTGAAGAGACAGAGCTGGGAGTCCAGAAGAGGCCAAGGCAGCCAAAAACTGTATCAGAGTTCCAAAGGACAGAGACTGGGGTGAGGGAGCAAGAGAGCAGAGAAGGAAGCTTCAAGAATCTCCAAAGGGGCCCCCGGAGTCTCTAGCTAAATATTAGCCATTGCCTATCAGTGGGAAGCTCTCCAAAGTCTGGCAAAGAACCACATGAAAGGATTTCAAGGGAAACATTGTGCTGACAGAGGGCCAGGAGCAGGTCTGTTTCTATCACCTGGAGAAGAAAACTCCAGTGCACTGGCATCGGCTTAAGCACTGACAGCGTTTTGCATCCCAGCAGTGGGAAAATATTACGCCTAAAGTAAAAATGGCCTAGTGAGGATAAAAACCAAGGACCAAAAAGATTTGAAGTACTTTAGTTGTGTTATTTAATAGAGGTCAAAAATATTTTAAAATATTCATATGTTGAGCCACTAACACAGTAGAATTTACTAACATCTTATTGAATTATTCAGGCATATCTAAAAATTGTTTTCCCACAAAAATAAAAACTGCTTACACTCATATCTTCTAGTCAAGATAGTGCTGAATGTTCTAGCCATCACACTAAATTAGAGAAAATGAAACAAATGCTTCTAGACTAGAAAGGAAGAAACAAACTTGCAAACTTACTGTTTGCAAGTGACGTGATTATTTTAGGAAGAAAATCCTATGTAATATAAAAGGATATTTTCTAATAAGTGAATTTCTAAAAGTAGGCACAGCTTAAATAAGAATATAAATATCAATTTGCTTATATATTTCAGAAGTTGGAATTTTAAAACAATATCATATACAGTTCCTCCTGAAACTGATCTGTAACACTCAGTCCTATTGCACTGATAGTCTCACAAGGTGGATACATGCTTCCTCCTTTCCTGTGAGAAATTGTAGAAATCATTAAAGCAAAGGAGTATACAATAAAGACTTAAGATCCTACTGTAGTCAAGATTCTAGTAGAGGTTGGGGAGATGGTTCAGTGGTTAAAGGTACTTGCTTATACAATCTGTATGGCCTGGGTTTGATTCCTCAGTATATATGTAAAGCCAAATACACAGAGTGGTTCATGTCATCTGGAGCTGATTTATAGCAACAAGCCTATTCTTATTATCCTCTCTCTCTCCCCCTTGCAAATAAATAAATATTAATATTTTTTAAACCTAGTAGCATTCTGCAAGATAATCTGATTCTAACATTTACATGCAAATATATAAGTTCTTTAAAATGCCTTCTTTTTAAGAAGACAATATTAGAATGCTAATACTGCCTGATTTCAAGATGTTTAAACCTTTAATCATTAGTGGCGTATAACTGAAAGTCCAGAAACCAACACTGATATACATGTACTATTGACTTTCAATTAATATACATAGGTAATTTGTAAAGTATAGTTAATCATTTTAACAAATGCTTCTGGACTACCGGATATTAAAATAAAAGTTCTTTACTTCAACAAATATCCACACCTGATATAAAAGTTAACTAAAACTATTAGCCTAGGGCTGGAGAGATGGCTTAGCAGTTAAGGCCTGCAAAGCTAAAGGACACAGGTTCAATTCTCCAGAACCCAGGTAAGCCAAATGCACAAGGTGACACATGTGTCTGGATTTCCTTTGTAGCAGCAGGAGGCCTTGACACACCCATTCTCTGTATCTGCCTCTTTCTTTCCATCTCTCTCAAATAAATAAAAATAAAATAATAAAACTTTTAAAAAATGTTAGCCTACAAAATGTAGAAAATCTCTGTCTTGAGCTAAGCAAAGATCCTTTTTTTAATATTTTGTAAATTAATTTATTTATTATCAAGCAGAGAGAGAGAGAGAGGAGAGGCAGACAGAGAGAGAATGGGCACACCAGGGCCTCTAGACCCTGCAAACGAACTCCAGATGCATGTGCCTTGTGTATCTGGCTTACGTGGGTCCTGGAGAATTGAACCAAGATCCTTTGGCTTCACAGGCAAACACCTTAACCACTAAGCCATTTCTCCAGCCCTAAGCAAAGATTCTTAAACACCAAAGTTGTGATTTACCAATGGAAAACTATTGCCATGAATATCCTCAAAATTAAGATCTTTTGATATTCCCAATACTTTAAGTAAATAAAAAGTTACAGAATGAGGAGAAATATTTACACAATGCATATCTTATAATAAAATACTTTTATTCAAAGTACAAAAAAGATGTAAAGCTTAATTACAGTAAATGAAACCACCCAATTAAAGTTTGTTTTGGGCTGGAGAGATGACTTAGTGGTTAAGGCGTTTGCCTGCAAAGCCAAAGTGTAAAGGGATGCTAAGGGTCCAGGAAAGTTCTTGAACCCCATACCCTAGGTTTATTTCTAATTTTTTTAAATTAGTTATGTAGATAGTGTGTATACAGTCATGCTGGTACCATCGTTAGCCTCCTCCCTGTCCTCCCCCCTCCAAAGGGACTCTCCTACTTAGGGAATGTGGGTCATGCATTGTGGGGGGTAACCATCAGTTATGGGGAAGAGGCACCAGATAAATGGGATAACATTGTTATTTTAGAGAGAATTTCATAGGTGTAGGCCCTCTTGTAGCCCATTAACTAAAAATTAAACTGAGAAGAATAATTATTAAATTATTACATTTATTGAGGAAAGTAGACCAAGGAAAGGCACCTACATGGTTAGAGATCCCACATGAAGGGCCTGGGGAAAAAAGTGTGGAAAGCAAAGAGAAGAAAGTTCAAGGAGCTCCTACCATGTGGGGAACTGGAGGGGATAAAGAACCATGCAGGGAGTAAGGGCTAGGGAAAAACTCACCCACAGCTGGAAGTTCCCAAGTGATCAGAGAGCCTGCCCTCCCCTTGCAAAGGTATTTATAACCTTAGGGCAGTGGGCTGTCTTCTGGCTTAGGTGAACCAGAGGGCCAGATGGTTGGTTAGGACTAGGGGCTGTCTCAGGAAGAGATTAGCTCTGGCACCAAGTTGGGGGGTAGGGGGGGCTGGTGGTGCTGAACTTGACCAACCACAATGTTTAAATCCTATGAAAGACCTCCCTCCCAGAAAGGGGCCGGACTGTTTGTGAAAAAATAGGTCTGGGGCACTAGGCAAGAGATAAGAAGTCAGATCATCTTGGATTTCTAGCAAGTACAAACTTTCCTACACTTTTCACCTTCAGGGGTCCAGTCACCCTAACTGTAAGCCTCTGTCAAAAGGACCCAGGTTTTTCCCCAGGACGCATGAAAGCCAGATGCAAAAGGTGGCACATGTGTCTGGAGTTTGTTTACAGTGGCTGAAGGCCCTGGTGCACCCATTCTCTCTCTCTCTCTCTCTCTCTCTCTCTCTCTCTCTCTCTCTTTTCTCCCCAAATTTTTATTTACAGATAGTTTAGTGGTGATGTATAATGTCAAGAAAAATTATTCTTTTTCCAACACAATTACTTGGTAGAATATGCAGCTTTAAACTACATTAAACTATATGGTGGCGTGTGTCTATAATCCTAGCACTTGAGAGAGTGGAGCAGAATAGCCAGTCTGGAGGACAAAGTGAAACTTTGTCTTTTTTTTTTAATATTTTTATTTATTTATTTATTTGACAGACAGAAAGGGGGAGAGAGAGAAAGAATGGGTGTGCCAGAGCCTCCAGCCACTGCAAATGAACTCCAGATGCATGCGCCACCTTGTGCATCTGGCTAATGCGGGACCTGGAGAATCGAACCTGGCTCATTTGGCTTTGCAGGCAAAGGCCGTAACTGCTAAGCCATCTCTCCAGCCTGAAACTTTGTCTTTATTATTATTATTATTATTATTATTGACAACTTCTATACTTACAGGCAATAAACCATGATATTTTCCTCCCCCCCCCATTCCCCTTTAGAACTCCACTCTCCATCATATCCCCTCCCTCTCTCCATTAGTCTCTCTTTTAACTTGATGTTATTATTTTATTCTCCTATTATTAGGGTCTTATGAAGATATTTGTCTTTTAAAAAAGCCTAGGGTTAGGTACCACTACAGACCTATATCTAAAATACAAAGCATCAACTAAAGAAACACATGTTAATATCTGTGTGGGGAAACTTGAACTGTCCAATGCTGTTGGTAAGACTGCATCAATACAGCACAAATAGAAACTAGTTTAGCAGCTCCTTAAAAAATGTTAAACACCTACTGTAGATAGGCAATGAATTTTTCCAAGAACTATCAAACCCTACTAAACTACTAAAGACTTTTAGATGAATGTTCATACCAGCATTCTTCATAATAAAATAAAAATGAGCCAAATGACCATTAACAAGGAATGGTTAGAGTATAGTCTGTGTAATGGGATACCCACCTAGTGGTGTCAAGGGATGCTTTTGTTTTCATTTTAGTTTTGTTTTGTTTTTGAGATAGAGTCCATATAGTCCAGGCTGGACTCAAACTTGCTATGTAGCCAAGGATGACTTTAAAATCCTGATCTTCCTGCTTTCAACTACAAAATCTAGGATTATAGGCATGCAACACCATGCCCAATTATCTGGTGCTAGGGATCAGACCCAGGACTTCTTGCATGGCTAAGCAAGCATCCTACCATCTGAGCTACATTCTCAACCCAAGAGGAGCTACTAACTCATCCAAAAACATTGATAAATATCAAAATAAGTATGCCAAGCGAGAGAAATCAGACCAACAAAATATATATGGTCTACATACGCTTACATGAAATTCTAGACTAGACATGCAATCTAAAGGAAAGTCAATCACTGACAGGGGTAGAAGGAAATGCTCAGGGTTCATAAATTACCCTTGCTTGTCATGGTAAGTTCACAAGAAGATACATGTGTGAGAACTTAAGCTTTATCATTTAAATATGTATAATTCATTCTATTTCACACCTGTAAATAAAACTTAGAGATGAGAATGCAGCTCAGCGATAGAGCTCTTGCTTATCACGTGTGAAGCTCTGGGTTCAATTCCAATACACTTAAACTCAATGCTGAGGAACTCTTTTCCTAATAGGGTGTAGTAGCACAATCCAATACTGAAACATCAAGAAGTAAATAAATAAATTCAAATGTCAAAAGAAACAGCTAAAAGTTCTCCACCCCTTTTTACTAAATCACAGAAATTACATGGGGATCGGTGGAACAAAGAAAGTTGCTCCACTTAAAGAAGACAATGTCCACATGTAACTTTGATAAAAACAAATTTTAAAAAAGAGGAATTAATCATAGGATAGGTCTATACAGGCACATTTATCTGTGACATTAATTTACCAAAGTGGGAATGAAGGACAGGCTTCCATTTATTCACATTAGGAACTACATGAGGTTGAATCTCATTCAATAATTGAGTGTTTTGCACTTTGCTTTGCTAGTGCAGAGCTGCCAGAGTGGTAAAAACCCAAAATATTTATCCTGAAAGGCAGAACAAGACAATTCATCTTCTTTGAAAACTTGTTTTGTAAAGATTAATTAAGCTTCTGTATAGTTATTTTCTGAACTTTATTGACTCAGGATTACTGGTACTAAATGTGCTGAATTATTTACACATCATGTGCCAATACTAATTCAGAACATACCCAGTGGGACCTCAGAGCCCTGAAATGCTAAATGTAATCTGGGGATCAGTAACATTCCATTCATAAAATGTGTCACCCACAGGTTAATGGAAATAAACAATAGGAAAGACAATGAGTGGATTATGCAAATATACTGAAAAGATTAAGCAGGGGGAGGGAACTATAAGAACCTAATTTGTGTTTTATTTAAATGTGGATTAAGCTTCCAGTATACAAAATGATTAAAGCTACTTTGCTAATTTGCTAATGCTGTAAAAAAGCACCTCTGCAAAGAGAAAACTGTTAAATTATTTGTTGCTTATCTGAATGGAGGAAAGAATAGGGTACATCAAGTCAAGATTAAGCAGTCATTTTTAACAGTAAATAAAGTAATAAGCATCCTGAAGAAATTTATGAAGCATTCATTGGCATTTATCTGTGACTAGGAGAATCTCTTATGGAACTGAAACCTAATCCTGAACTAAATCCAACTACTCTCTTTTAAAAGGAAGAAAGAAATCAATCTTTTTCTTCCCTTTATAATTTGGTTGCATAAAACAAATTTAACTTAAGCATGTACTTTTTGGAGAAGCTCATCCCAATTGTGATGTGAGAAAAAATAATTTCATTCTATGTCCAATGAATAATTGAAAAGGATATAGAGATTAGCCCACCTCTAAGTCATTAGTTTGCAGATTCCTAAATCAGAGCAAGGTGGCAGCATAATGTCAGCCAGCTAGCTGCCTGCAGTCTGGATCCTGGAGAGGAGCTGCAGGCTCAGAAGGGGGTTCTTGGCTGAATCTGGATCTGCAAAGTCAGGTGCTCCAGCAGGATAAGAGAGCTCTGATGCTCATTGCTCTTGAAGTGGCAAATGACATGAAGAAGGATGTTTGTCAAAAGCTGTGCACCTGTTACCACCCTGTTGTTGCTGGTGCCTCTAATTTTCAAAGGAGCCATTCACTCCCAGCAAGTCCATCTGACCATAGCTTCAGAAAGTCCCATTACCTTTCCTCCTCAGTTGATTGGCAGTTTGTAACCCATTAGCATAGACATCCTTGAGACAAATAATTCGCCCAAGGAATGTCATTTGCAGAGGATTTATTTCTGTCATGTGGGGATGTAGAAGAATTAGACACTCTGGTAGCTGGAAAATGTCTGTGAAAAAGATGCCTGGAAATTTTTGGGTTCTACTTAGGTATAGAGTGGATATGTCCATTTTCCACCACATCTAAATACAGGGAATGGAAGAAATCATTTCATTATCTTCTAGAGCTTGACTAAAGAGCCTTATCTGGGTATTGTGTTGCACATTAATTTTCTGGTTTTTTTTTCTGTTTACATATGACCATTGGAGTTCTTTTTTAAAAAAATATTTTATTTATATGAGAAAGAGAGAAAGAGGTAAGGTGTGGTGGGGTAGGGGACAGAGGATGGCTGTGCCAGGGTCTCTAGCCATTGCAAATGAACTCCAGACATACATGCCACCTTGTGCATCTGGTTATATGTGAGTATTGGGGAATCGAACCTGGGACCCTTGGCTTTGCTGGCAAGTAATTTAAATTCTAAGCCATCTCTCCAGCCCTGGAGTTCTTTTTTAATACTGTTCTTTTAGTGCACATATTGTTAAGACCTTCCTCATTACAGTTGGCAGGTTTGTAGTTTAAGATCTTGAAATCATAGACTAGGAAAACTTTAAGAACTACAGTTTTCCTGGATGAGTTGGTGGTATTTTCACTTCTTTACAAAGTTCGTCATGAATGCTAGGTAGTATAAGTTATAATCCTAAATCTCCTGGGTTAATATTAAGCATTTGCTATTTTTGCTGCTTCTTTTGTTTTTAAAGATACTGTTTTCCCTTTGGACGACCTGAAGGTGCTCTGAAAGCTACACTTTCATTACTTGAAAGGGTATGTATGGACTCTGCTTTATAAATACTATTTGGGTTTGCAAGTGCTGTGTCTCTTGTTGTGAGTCTATACTCTTTACTGAACCACTGCATTTCTTGAATTTTTTAGCTCTTACTACCATTCCAGTCTCCCTTCACTAGCTTTTTACTGATTGAGGCCTTTTCACTGTAATACTGTCCTGATATTATGGTATGCTGGGGCTCACTGGTCAACCAAAACACTGCATGAGCTCTGAGTTCAGTGATAGACTGTCTATCACTGTTTTGGCAGAAGAACAGTATAGAACACCCAAGGACCTCCTCTGGTTCGGCCTACGTCCCAAGGGCATGCATATCTGTACACACACATATACACACATCCTGCATCCACCCCAGCAAAAAGTCTTCAGGCTATAGATTGATTTTATATATATATATATATATATATATATATATCATTATAATGTTCATTGTATGAAAGAAATGTTAGGAAAATATGCTTTATTAGAATTTGTATATTAAAAGTTACATGGAACCTAGGAGTTTCAAAGTATTCATTTCATTCTGCTTGTTAAAACATCATGAATAAAGCCACTTCCTGAAAGTTAGCTTTACCTTTTGGAGCTGCACTCCATCACGGGTACCTCACATGACCTCTCTGTGTTCTGATTTCCATGGCAGAGCTCCCCTCCTCCTCCCAGCAGGAAAGAGCTGGTAATGTCAGAGATGCCCTGTGCCCTACATTGACAGGTGATGGGATAACAGTGATCTTCATTCTACTTACAGTCACTAGTCATAGTGCTTCCTGTCTTGAAAGAGAAATATTAAAGGCATTTCTTCATTTTTATGTTTCTTTACGTACCGACAACATAGAAAATTGGAATGAAATCTTTATGTGAGTTCTTCACACCTGTGATACTTTGGGAGAACAAAATTTAAGGTTATAATTCTGTATATGGAACCAAAAACATTATAATGCTAAACTTTGGTAGGGATCACATTAGACATAGTAGCACATAATTAATACATGTTCATATTTTGCCATGTTCAGAAGGGTTTTTTTTTTTGGCTACAGGGAGTATAGTGCCAAATATAGGTCAAAATAATATGAAAAATAATTGGAGCTACAAGGTAAAATTATGAAAGAAAACCTTGCCTAAATTTTAAAATGTTGTCAATGGTCACTAACAGGTGATTGAACAAATTAGCAAGTATAAAAATTGTTCCTTAATAAAGAAGCAGACTGAATGAAATGAAATAATAAAGAATAAAGGTATGTCTTCATGTTCTTTCAGCATCTTTTTCAAGGTAATGCTAACAGCACTTTCAAAAGCATTGTTTTCTTCATATTAATGTTTTTTCAGTACATATTATCATTTGAATATAAACAAATCATGGAGATTGCATTAAATATGTGGAACAATAGTTTGGTAGTATTATCCAAATTATTGTGAACTTGTCACTAAGAAAGTTTTAAAGCTGGGGGCTGGAGAGATGGCTTAGTGGTTAAGGCATTTGCCTGCAAAGCCAAAGGATCCCAGTTCAACTCTCCAGGACCCACGTAAGCCAGATGCACAAGGGGGCGCATGCATCTGGAGTTCATTTGCAGCAGCTGAAAGCCCTGGCACACCCATTCTCTCCCTCTCTCTCTCTCTCTCTCTCTTTCTCTCTCTCAAATAAATAAATAAATAAATAAACAAACAAATATTTTTTAAAAAGAAAAGAAAGTTTTAAAGTTGAATATTATATTTGCCTCTTCCCAATAAGTTGCATTTTTAGGGGGAAAAAAACTCCAAGAACTCATCAGTTTAAGAACCTAGCAAGGAATAATCAGTTCTTTTTGGTTTTCAAAATTGTAATATTTCCATGCATTTTTAAATTCCATAAACATTCATTTCACTAAGACATAGAAGTTTCTTCCCCCCTTTTAGAGTTTTCCATAGTGTACTAAATAGAATACAGTCACTAAAATTCATTACTTTTTACAGGCCTCAAATATTACACCTATTCTTAGGGGAATATTTCTTATTATTTTCAAATGTGCTCAGAACATATTGGGCTTTTTGAGAATAAGAATGTACAAGACAAACCTTGCTTATGACTTATCCAAAAAACTGTAATCCTGATCAGTTCGAGCTGCTCTTGTAGTGCCATGTGTCCCTGGAGGAGTGACAGTCTCACTGAATGGTAGCCTGGCATGGTGGTTTTGATGTGCACAAATGAGGCTTAGACAGGAAGAGCCCAGACTGAAGGATTAGGTCTTGGTTGTGAAGTGCCGACTCATTACTTCCCACAAGTTACTGAGGACCCCCTTCCCCTCCTCTCCTAGGAATAGTTGCATCTAGGGTATAATTTGTTTTTAGTATTTATTTTGTACATCTATCTTCAATTCTCTTTATCTCATTCTCTCTCTCCTTTCTTGGTAGGTTTTAATGAAAGATATTGCCACTCCCATACCCGCAGAAGAGGTGAAGAAAGTGGTCAGAAAATGTCTGGAAAAAGCAGCCTTGATCAATTACACCAGACTCACAGAATATGCCAAAATAGAAGGTCAGTGCACTCAGCAATTGCCGAAGTGGCCGTGAGAGCCAACAATGCCTATTAACTGAATTTTCTATAAGAAGTCCTTTCCTGAACACTCCTGTGCTGTGGCAAAGGGAAATGTCTCATTAAAATCTCAGCTGGCGAACTGAAGAGCTTTTTCCTATTCATTGCTTTAATATGCCTCCTGGGACTCTGCTTGAATGACAGACCCAGGATCCGTGCTTAAGTTGTCCTTTGTTCTTATTTTGAGTTTTCAAGAAACCAAAAGGTGTTTTCATGGTTTGTATTTTTTTTTTTTTTTTTGACATGACTGTATGTCTAACATTTCCAATCCAGGCTGGGGATTCTTTCCTGATCAGTGTCATTGGCGTATGATGTCGTTTCAGTTTCTGCTCTGCACTGTCACTCAGAGAGGAAAGAAACTTGTTGATTATTGTGAGGGCTGAAATCACCTCATAGAACTTCCTGCAGCTTTTAATTGTGTGCATATATTGATGCATTTAAAAGATTAGATCTCTGGAGGGGACTGTGCACTTTTTCCTTTACGTTTTGTTCATTTAGGACACTGATATTTAAAATGTTTAGAGATAATTGATGGAAGGTTGTGGCAAAGTCACAAAATTAACTTTTATTTTTCAATCCTTTTCCTGACTAATTTAAAAGTATCGGAAAATTCTTTACTCAGTTTACCATAAAACGAACCTGTGTAGTTATAGTAGCCTTACCAGAGGGAGGGGAAAAGTTTGCAATTTGTTACTGCCTCTGAAAATAAGAAACGAGTCACCATTTAGAAAAGAGTTAGTAACTTAATATTTTTAAATTGTGCTTAATGAATGGATAATTTATGAATTACTTGATATCAGATAATTTTATCAAAGCTCGGCCAATGGAAAAAACTGACTATAATTGGTTGTGCGATTATTCCCTTTCTCTCTAAATCTGGTCAAGCTCCCTAACAAGCATGCTATAACCAACCTCCTGAGTGATTAACAAAAAAGCCATCTCATCACTATAGCAACCAATATTATATCACGAGAGTAACAACGTGAAACCTCCTTAGTTACCAGTTTAACATCATTAATTATGATATCATGTTGTGTTAAAGCAAAGCAATGAACATTAGATCATTTGAGGAAAAAGAATGATAATCACTTTGGTTTTCACTTTTAAATTCTATTTCAAATAACTTTCATATTTGGAAGTATTGAGTGTTCTGAACAGATTGAAAGAACTAACATAAAAAGAGGCATTAAAGCCTCTCACATCTGTCAGAAGAAAAATTTGTAATGTCCAGTCACCACAGTATTATTTTATATAGTAAGTATTACATTCCTATTCTAAAACACTGAAAGGACCATTTTATTTTAAACTGTTTTGACTGATATTTTTAACATTTACAAAAATGCTGAGAAGATATGTAGCATATTTCTCAATGTTTTATGGACATAGAGTCCATTTGGAAATAAAATGAAGGACCATCTCTTAATTGTACATAGAAAACTGCATGTGTTAGGAGAACATCTACCCCTCCCACAGTCTTTCTTCCTGGAGTCACTCGTATCTCATATCTAGTGTGCTTCTAGTGTAAAAAATGGATCTTCCACGTCTATTCAGGCAGGATTTCCAAGCAGTCTCATTTCCAAGACAGAAAATGTTTACTAAGAGAATCTTTAAAGTTTTTAATTACCTTGTTCACCCCTCATACTTTTATCTTTATAAAGTCAGAGTTTTTTTAATGTTTAGGGGCAGATCAAGAAGAAATAAAATTAGTTAGAAAGAGGAAGATTGTCTGCCTGTCTTTGCTTAGTTCATCTTCAGTGGTATATTAGCAGCATGAGCCTTAGCTTTTTTAAAATTCTCTTTTCTTATGTTTTAGGCCCAGCAGAAAAGGAAACAGGTAATTGTTTCTGCATGCATGTGCCAATATTGCTGTCATGGCATGACTTTTTAAAACCCACTTTATTGATATATTAGTGGCATGTAAATTCTCTACCTATTTATTGTATACAACTTGGTAAGTTTAAATAAATATACATATGCAGCCATGGCATTATTACCACTATCTATAAAACAAACCTACCCTCTTTATTATTACTAGATTTAACATCATAGCAGTTTTTAAGTGTGCAACAGTATTGCTAACTGGGGGTACTGTGCTGAAAGATGGGTCTATAGTGACCTTGTAGAACTGAAACTTGGTGAGCTATGATTAATACCTGCCCATTTTCTCTGTCCCTAGACTTGCTGTTCTAATCTCTGCTTTTTTTTTTTTTTTTTTAATATTTTGAATCCCTCTTCAAGTGCTATCATGTAGTATTTGTCTTTCTGCTTATGGTTAATTTATTTTACATAATGCCTTTCAAGTACATTCATGTCACAAAGGATGAGATTTCCCTCTTTTCTATGACTGCATGATATTTCACATTATGCCTGTGCCACATTTTCCTTATGCCTCCATAAATAAATGGGCATTGGGTTGTTTTTATGTCTTAATTAATGTGAATAATGCTACACGAAGGCTGGGAAAAACAGACATTTTATGGAAGTTTTGATCTTTCATCCTTTCGGTCACTATGAGAAGAGGACTGCTAAATCCTATGGCAGTTCCTTTTTTTTTAACAAACACCTTCACATTGTTTCCCACAAGGCCTGTACAAATATCCACTGCTAGAAACAATGTATTGTTCCATTTCCTTCACAGAAGTACATAACACTAGTATGTTGGGGGCTATGGTTTGTTTGTTTTTAATTATGTGAGGTGGTTTACATTTTCCTGAACATTGCTGATGCTTAGTATTTTTTTAAAAAAGCAAGTTGCTTGACTACCTGGATGTTCTCTCTGAAGAATTATCTAACTCATTTCTTTTGCCCATTGAAACTGGGCCATCTGTGTTGTTAGTATTGATTACTATGGGGTCCTTATATAGCTCAGATATTAACCCTTTCCCTGATACATAATTTTCAAGTATGAAATCAGGAAATTACTAGGAAATAGTGGATCTTTATTGATTCTCTGAAACTTTAATGGTCTTTTTTTCTTGTACTCCTTATTACATTTGTAATAGATTTAACTGTGTGCCATTTCCTACTTATCTTATAAATTTATTCTTAAGCCCCTTGCAGGCAAGCTCCTTACTACATTGTATTTTAGCACCTAATCTGTTCACAGAGTCAGCACTCAAAATTTTGCAAAAAGAGCAGAAGTGAGTTAGTGCTGTCTGGAGCAGGAGAGAAAAAAAATGGACCTTTCTAGCCTTGGTTTCTTCCTTCTAGTGACATTTGCATGCAACACTATAGACAAATTTACATGGGTAGTTTATAATCAAAGTCAACTAATAAGGACTCTATTTCTTTGGGGCTAGGGAGCTTTTCTGTTGTTTTCAACATATGAGCCCAGAAAAGTGATAGGAACCAAACAGTGAGCCACAAAAGGGGGGGGATACTCCTGACAGTGATTGATTGCTATTTGCTCACTGGGAATGCAAATAGAAGATTCTCTTTGTGATTATTGTCTGCTTATTAGGGAAAAACAGAGACTTTTGTCATCTTCACTTATGACAAAACCACTTAACATCAATTCCAAACTGTCTAACAAACTTTGCCAAAATTTTGCTCCACAATGGAGCATAAAAATACCACTCAAGCCAGGCATGGCAGCACAAGCCTTTAATCCCAGCACTCGGGAAGCAGAGGTAGGTGGATTGCTGTAAGTTCAAGGCCACCCTGAGACTACAGAGTGAATTCCAGGTCAGCCTGAACTAGAGTGAGACCCTACCTTGAAAAAAAAAAAAAAAACACTCAATATTGCTGGATTTATTCTAATACCAAGAAGAAGTCCAGGAATATTGATGGCTTTCCCACTGCTATTGAGTAGATATGTCATCATCTGGGACTAGACTCAGGTATCTTCATCCCTAACCTTTGGGGCTCTGTTCTCCTTCTCCTGTGCAATGTGAAGATATTAAGTACGCCTCTAGTGAACAAAGGCCAAGGTACCGATACAGATGCTCCATCAGTCAAAACAAAAGAGGAAAGGATCCCCCTAACTTGTTCTCACTCGCTAGAGGCCATCCTTGTGTTCCTACTCCATCTCTTTATCATAGCTTACCTAAGAACTTTTGCAACCCAAGAAACAGATAGTTTTGTTAAAAGTAAATGCTTACATAGGAAAAAAAAAGTCAGTGTGATATCTGATTTATGTGAATTAAAGGAAAAAATATAACCTATTTGTAGAATGTTTTAAAATAATTGGAGTTCTAAGAAATGTAGTTATATTATTTAATTTATTTACAAGGCAGCCTAATGAGATTGCCTAGTATATAATCTGGAGTGCTTTTAAAGGTAATAAAAGTGAAAATATCAATTTCATGTCTTTTTTGGCTTTTATGATCTTTTCAAATAGTAATCCCCTGAACATTTATACTATCTAGAAAATAATAAAATTTCACCCAATTTCTTGTAATTTTTTCATCTGTCAATTGCCTATATGTCCCATAGGTTTTCTGTTTTCTTTCTTTCTTTCTTTCTTTCTTTCTTTCTTTCTTTCTTTCTTTTGTCTACATCTCGCTATAATAGTTTCTTAAATAGTTTTCCAAAAGAGGTCTTTCACAGAAATAACTGAGACTACAAGAAAAGTAGAGGTGACTTACATGAGATCATCATTGAAATTCAGATATCTGGGATCTCACTTATGTTTTGAGACCATCACTAGCCACTGGACCTCCAAGGCTGTCTGACTCAAAAGAATGGCATACTATGACTGACATCTCTGCCACATCATAACAGCTAAAGGCTAATATTTGTAGGGCTACTTTTTTCAAATTTAAAGACAGTTATTTAATAACAGAAAACAGTTCGATGACAGTATTTTAAACAATTTATATGAACCCAGTAATTTACTCTATAGAATAAATCTTAAGAATATTGTTTTTATTATCCCTCTTTCAGAAAATGTCATGAATAATTATGAATAATTATACAACTTGTCTATAGTCACATAGCTAGTAAGTGAGCCATTAGAATTCTATATAGAATATTGATCTATAGTCTTACTTTCCTCTTTTTTCTCCTCTTGAAAACTTATATCATTAGCTTTGCACATAGGTAAAATTGTTTTATTTTTCTCCTTAGAGCTCAGATTGCACATGTTAAAACCCATTAAAATGTCTTCATCCCTTCTCAGTCCAGAGGACACAGTAGTCTCCTCATCCTGCTTATGGTCCTGGAATGTCTGCTCCATGGGAGGAGGGTGTTTTGCATTTTAATAACTGTTTTATCCACAGCAGTGAGTACAGTTCCTGGCACATACTTGATACCCAGTAAATATTTATTAAATAAACAATTGGTTGTATGGCACAGGCAGTAATCAGGCTACATACAGCAGAAAGAGCATCCATAAACTGGCAAGCTGCCCTGCAAAAGGTCATTTAAACCAATCACTGAATAATTAAAATATAGGGCCAAAGCTAGCCACTTAAAAATAACAAGATTGGAAAAATAAGCCTGAGGTTTATGTCCTTGTTATGGAAGGGAGAAACAGCTCAAAGAAGGCAGAGGTTACAGGTACAGTTCCATTTATAGTGCTGAGCATTCTAGCTGGTACCCTTGCTTATAATTAAACATGCTGCTCAATGTACCTCACAGTTCTCTTCCATCCTTTAGTACTCTTTGTTCTCCACTGGCAGCCCAAATATACAAAATAAAGGCATCTTAGAGTCTGTTCATAAATTCATCTGCAGGTTTCATAAGGACTTAGTTCATTTTGAGAATTTGGAATTTTTGGTGTTTTGTTTTGTTTTGTTTTTGAGGTAGGGTCTTACTGTAATCCAAGCTAACCTGGAATTCACTCTGTAGTCCCAGGCTGACCTTGAACTCTCACTTATCCCCTTACCTCTGCCTCCAGAATGCTAGGTTTAAAGGCATGTGCCACCATGCCTAGCTAGAACTTGGAATTTGGAGAATGCAATTCTTTTTAAGTTTGAGAGCTATGAAATATTATTTGGTTGAATTTCCTTGTTTGTAGGACTAAGTAAGAAATCATTGCTTTACATTTTTGCAAAGCCAAATTGTTTTCTCCATTTGTTTAATTTTAGTACTAACTATGCTAATTTGGTAGTAGGATGATTCTTTTTATTATAATTTAGAATTCATCACAACATTGACCTTTACTTTCTTTTTTAATATATTTATTTATTTATTTATTTATTTGAGAGAGAGAAAGAGATAGAGAGAAGAGAATGGGAGCTCCAGGGCCTCCAGCCATTGCAAACAGACTTCAGATGCATGCGCCCCCTCGTGCATGTGGCTTACATGAGTCCTAGAGAAACGAACTGGGTGGGATCCTTTGGCTTTGTAGGCAAACACTTTAACAGCTAGTCCATCTCTCCAGCCCAACATTTACTTTCTTAATTGTGTATTCTTTTTATATCACATGCCTTGTTAATACTTATTAGATATCATTTTTAAAGAAAAAAATCAATTTGTTCTTCAGTTCAGAGAATTTTTTACAGTCAAGATTAGCAGTAATACATACTCATAGTGTGACTTACTCTTGTATAGAGATGCTCCTTAGAGCTAGCCTTGTCATGTCATCTTTCAGGTAGACTTGGTAACTTGGCTTCCTATAAATCTTGAATGCAGAAGTGACTGAAAGGAAAAGTAGCATGGGTAGAGGAAGAGAAGGCAGGAATTCTTTGTGCTGTGAGGATCTGTCTCAGCCCTGTGGTTGCCAGGTTCCTAGGTCTAAGCCCCAGTGTACTCATTTTCAGAGTCTAGGTTGAATGGGACAAAGGAGCTTTCCCAGGGGGTACTGTGCTTACTCTCTTAGAGAAATGAAGGAAGTTGCAATGTGGCTGTCCTTACGTCATTAGGATATGTGTGCCATCTGGATGTCATTTTAATTTAGCACTACACTGTCAAATGATAGTGATAAATAATAAATAAATAGAATCTGTTCTTCTTAAGAATTGTATACTTAGAAACTGAAAGTATATGCAAAATGACACAGTTGATGCAAGTTGTGTTAACAGGGAATAATTTCTTATGAATATTGCTACAATAATAATTATCTTTCATAAAAGTTCACTTTGCTTACTTATAAATTAATTTTTTGAGTATTAGATAGGATGTCAACATGAGTTATGTGACAATACTTCTCAAAAAAATAGTATATGTATATTGAAGGAGATTGAATCCTTCCCCAATAGAAACCAGTAGATAATTGAAAATTTTCCATTGGCTTTTTGGATAGTATAGCATGGGCAATGGGATCTTGGACAGAGTAAAATTTTTGTTTCTATATCACTTGCCTCTGATAGAGAAACCAGTCATTATAATCTCTGTATCTAAAACAATGTGAAGTATTATTGTCATTTGTCCTTAGCATGCTTAAGAATATCATTTAAGTCTGTTAGAGTTTTTAACCCTAACTTGTGCTATGTATTATAGAAACTCATAACAGATACATGGATTTATAGTAATTGTGATCATATGGATCATATTGAAGTTTATTTTTGTACTCAAAATGCTATGGGTATTTTTCATGTAGCAATGAATATTTACAGTTGTCTAAGAAGATATATTTTTCTAGTACCTATGAATTGCTCTAATTCCATCATATAGTAGTAATCAGTTGTGATTAATTTTAAACTATTCTTATCAATATATTCTTATCAGTATATTAAGTTAAGTATCTTTTTTCTTTTCTTTCTCTTTTTTTTTTTTTTTTTTTTTTTTTTGAGAGTCAGAGAGAGAGAATGAGCACACCAGCAGCCTCTCAGCCACTGTGAACGAGCTCCACATGCATGTGCCCCCTTGTGGGAAACTGCAGCATTGTGCCCTTGCATCACTGTGTTTGGCTAAACATGGGACCTGGAGAATCAAACCAGCATTCTTAAGCTTCGCAGGCAGGCACCTTAACCACTAAGCCATCACTCCAGCCCTAAATTGAATATCTTTAACAATGCTTCCTGACACACCTGAATGCCCATTTTCTATTTAGTGTACAATTAAGAAAATATCAAGAACGCATGCCTTTTAAGTATTCTGTGGATTAACATAACTTACTGTGGCCTTTCCACTTTTGATCTTGAATGAATGAGGACTTCTATATTTATTTTCTTTAGCCTCTTCTCCACATGTTCACTACCTACTGAGAAAAATGTCCCACACTATGTAAGTTGTTTTCTTTCTCACTAATTAGCTCACTACAATATAGACAAATTAATTCCTATGTATCAAAAGATATCTGAAACATGATAAGCAAGGACTTCAGGGATTATTGACGAGTACCAGGAAGTGTAGGCATCATTTTCTGATGTCTGAGGAGGTTTGAATGCTCTGTATATAGCTTGAAATTTCTTTTTAAATTTGTGTGTGTGTGTGTGTGTGTGTGTGTGTGTGTGTGTGTAAGGGGGCCACCCCTCATCTTAACACTTCATTTAAGGCAGGGTTCTTTACTACACTCACCACAAGCTTCTGGAAAATCCTTCTGTTTTCACCTCCTATTTCTTTGTCAGTGTGCTGGGATTACAAAAGCCTACCACTGCTTCCAACTTTTAACATAGGTTCTGGCTTGAGAAGCAAGCACTTTTATACTGAGCCATCTCCCCAGTCCTCAGATTTTTTTTTAATTTATTATATTTTTGAGAGAGAGTTGGGAGGGGGAACAGATAGAGATGGGTGCGCCAGTAGCCTCTCAGCTGCTGTGAGCAAACTCCAGATGAGTGTACCCCCTTGTGGGCAAGTGTAGCATTGCACCCTTGCATTACTATGTCTGGCTAAACATGGGACCTGGAGAATCGAGCGGACATTCTTAGGCTTAGGAGTCAGGCACTTTAACCCCTAAGCAATCTCTCCAGCCCTAAATTTAACTTTTTTATATTGACAACTTCTATACTTACAGACAATAAACCATTATATTTCCCTCCCATCCCCCATTCCCCTTCAGAACTCCACTCTCCATCATATCCCCCCTCTCTCTCCATTAGTGTGTCTTTTAATTTGATGTCATCATCTTTTTCTCCTTCTTACAATGCAACAATCTTCAGATTTTTAACATGGAAGAATTCCTGTGTCATGCAATGGCCCAGTTATTTCTTGCATTCTTGGGTACTACAAAGAAAAGTCCATCGACGACATGATGAGTACCCTTGTATACTTAAAGCAACAGGAAAGCATTGCTTTCAGTACTGGCAGGCATCTGCACTATTTACCCACTACTTCAGAAACCAAACGAAACAAGGGCTCTCTCTATCTGAGACTGTAAAAACTTGAGGAATCTTGCCTCTCTATGCTCACATTGGATTTGAGCATACATTCTACCCACATCCCTGAAGGAAAGCAGCAATGTGTGTTTCACCACTTAAAACTGCTGAAAACATGGTACACTGCCAATTGCTTTTAGCTTCTATCCCTTAAATTAAAATGAATCCCATCAGCACCAAATTATTTGTCATGCCTCTATGGAAGTGTTTTGTGACCATGAGTCACCCATCCTATACCTCCTTTCCTAACTGAGTTTTGTTTGTTATACACTGGCAATTATAAAGCATAATCTCAGTCCATGTTAGTCTGATCCAAGCCAATATATACAAGTTGAAATTTGGGTTTATTTGTGAATAATGTTCTCTGTCACATATGTAAGCATGGTAGGCTCCATCTTTCTCTTTCCATACAAACGTTACCATCCACACACAATCATATCTTCAACGCTGTGTCACCAGGATGAGTGTCATCCCCTTCAGAGCCAATCCACTCTCCTGCAATGATGATTCCAACTCCATCTACTTCTTTCTAGGTAGATTTTGCTCCATTATGTAGTTCCTCTTCCTCCTATGGCTTGTCCCTCTGTCTTCCATCTATGAGAAATGCTTCACCTTAAAAAGAAAATGCTCAATCTATATAGTAAAATTCAAGTATTAATACTTTTTCTTGTATTACCAGGACCTAAACACAGGGCCTTACACAAAGTAGGCAAGCACATTCAGCCACATCCTCAATCCTTTCACTTAATGGAGAAAGCTCAAAGGCATTTCCTCTAGGATTAAGAACAAGCCAATATACTACCCAAATTCTGAGAACCTTGGACAACATAAAAAGGAGTAAAGTGGGCTAGAGAGATGGCTTAGCAGTTAAGGTGTTTGCCTGCAAAGCCAAAGGACCCCAGTTCAATTCTCCAGGACTCACGTAAGCCAGATACACAAGGGGGTGCATGCATCTGGAGTTCGTTTGCAGTGGCTGAAAGCCCTGGCACACCCATTCTCTCTCTCTCTCTTCTCTCTCTCTCTCTCTCTCTCTCTCTCTTCCTCTTTCTCTTTCATAAATAAATAAATATACAAATAAAATATTTTTAAAAATTAAAAAGGAGTAAAGTGATACAAAAGAATAAAAAGAAAGGAGATAAAACTACTGATGCTTGCAAATAACATATCTTCCAAGAAGATCTAGCAGAGTCTTAGTAGGACTAATAAGTGATATAAGAGTTCAACAACTTCACAAGATAGAAAATCAACTTTTTAGAATTAACAGTCATTTTCTACACTGGTGGGTCTCAATTGTGTAAGTCTCAGAACTCTTTTTTTTTGTTGTTGTTTTGTTTTGGTTTTTTGTTTGTTTTTGACGGAAGGTCTCACTCTGGCCTAGGCTGACCTGGAATTCACTATATAGTCTCAAGGTAGCCTTGAACTCATGGTGATCCTCCTAACTCTGCCTCCCAAGTGCTGTGATTAAAAGCATGTGCCACCACACCCAGCCTAAGTCTCAGAACTCTTGGTATTCTTAACTCATAAAAATCTCAATCTCAGAGTGGGAAAGAGATGGGATATCTCTTTCTTCTCCCCTTCCTCTTTATCCTTCTCTATTGTGGTACACGACCTTTGTCATGTCATCCAATGATTTACCACTGAGCCACAAATCCAGCTCTCAAAGGGCTTTTATCTATGTGGATTAAATCTACCAATATTTATTATATTAGAAATAAATCAATTGGAAATATGTATCGTATTTAAAAATCATAATAATCCTATATTCTGCCAAAATTAGTAAAAAAGTATTTTACCAAACAAAAACTATTCGGTCTGAAGCATGACACTATTATCTCTCTGTGTATCTCTTTAATGGCTACCTGCACAGGACATAGAATCCTATAGTTGTTTCTGTATTCAGCCTACTGAACTTTCTGTTGTTTGGTATATATGAAGAAGATTATCTATCTGGGCATGGTGATTTACCCCTGTAATCCTAGCTACTTAGGACATGGAGGCAGGTAGATCAAGACTTTAAGAGAGCATGGGAAAGTTAGAAAAACCTTGTTTCAACAATAAGGAAAGAAAAAGAAGAAAAGAAGAAAGAAATGCCTAAAGAGATAGCTATAATGGTTAATCTTTACTTGTCAACTTGTCAGGATTGAGACTCACCATAGAAACAAATTTGTTGGGAATTTTTCTCAAATAGGTTATCTAAAGGTGGAAGGACCCAAACCAACTGTGGTTACACATTCAATGGGTGGGTCCTAGAAGTAAGATGAGTACCAATATTCATTGATCCATTCTTCCTGACTATAGAAAATGTGACCAGCTACCTCCAGCTCCTGCCTCCATACTATCCTATGGTAGACTATAAACTCAAACTGTAAGCCAAAATAAACATTCCTTTTTTAAATTGTTTCTGGTCATAGCAACACCCTGAGTTATATACTACACAAATTAAAAAACTATATACTGTCTGGCTTTATACTGACAGGAATCCAGGGAAAGAAAGAGTAGCTTCATGGAATTTTTGAATAATTGTGCATTTTGTCTTATAATGCTTCACCATAGTTCAACAAGGTAGTTTTTTAGCAGTTAATTACAATGTAGAATCTGAAAGAATATCAGTGAACTTTTTCTATTGTATGTGGTGGTTTGAATGTATGGCCCCATAGACTCAGGCTTGTAACTTGAGTCTCCAGTAGGCAGAGCCCTCCTGGGGAAGGAATATGTCACTGGGTAGATCTTAAGACCAGTCCTAAGGTATGTGAGAACAGTTCAAGCTCTGGTTGTTTTATAATGCTAGCTGTTGGTGTTTTCTCTCTGCTTGAATCTGTTCAAATGAAACAGCTTCTTCTGCCATTGATTTTGTTGCCCTGTAATTTGTGAGCCTGAAATAAACCCTTTTCTCCTATAAGATGCTTTGGGTTGAGTGTTTGTCCCACCAGCATGAAACTAACTAGTTGCAACACTGTATTAAATTCTTCTGGTGAATGATGAAAATTTTTGATAATTATTTATCATTTAGAAAACTTGATACATTGACTTATGATCTTCCTAATTTTGGAAATATTTATATAATATTTTTGGAAGTAACACTTTTAATATCAACCTTATTTTATCAGAAAATTCTTAAACTATTAGGAGGCTATCAAGCTCATAAAAAATTCTTTGATAAAATCTAGGGTTTCAACTCCCATGAAATATCTAGTAATAATCCCATTAGCAATAAGTGCAATCTATTGTTGTCCTTAAAATAGCATATTTACATTATTCATTCATCAGAAAATGTCTGCCAAATAATCATATTTTGTCTGTTTTTATTTTCAAATAAAACTAGTTCTGTGTGAAAAGAAAAAAAAATTAGTCCTGCCTATGACTCAGTGACATAAACACTTTCTCTTAAAATACTCTTTCAATATGGAAAATTGCTTTATTCACACTTTATTTTACCCACAGGTACCATTTGAAATAGTATTCTCAAGAACATAGATTTAAAGAAACAATAATTTTCACTCTTTCATCAAAGAAAACCTTTTTTGCTTAAATGCATGATTGTGGAAAATACAATAACAATTACATTTACCACCGCAGACCACTTACTTCACAGTAAGGTCACAGCAGCTTATCTACTATTGCTTTTGCACCATTAGTGTAAATGTCAACAGAGTTTCAAAGGCCAGAAAAAATCATTTTGGGGTTATTATGAAAGTAGTTTTAATTTTTCAGACTTCTGAAAGGTCTGAGGACCCCCAATGGCCCATGGGTGATAGTCTAAGGACCACTGTCCCTTACTATCAATTGACTAACTAGAAAGTCAAAATAAAAATGAATTAACTTTCACAGCAACAACCAGGGTAAAGTATCCAGGAGTTAACTTTGCCATGTAAAATTTCCTAGACCTCCATGAAGAATTTGGAACTAAAAGGGTTAGATATAGAATAGAAAGTAATCTAAACAGATGTAGAGACAACCTTTGACCTACAAAGATGATTCAATAATATAAGGCGTAAATCACCCCAAAGTTAAATATTTAACCATCACAATTATAGTTTGTTGCAAACTCTATAGCTACCATTAAATATGGGAAGAACAGTTACTGAACAAATCAGCCTAACACAGTGCTTCAGAGACATATCTTATCAGAGTCACATAGCTGTCATTTAACCTGTGACAAGCTGGAATAGGAATACCAGTCAAATCCTGTCTGGATGAGAGCCTGGTGTGCTTCATCTGAACTAAATGTGGGACACAAGTCAGTGAGGAAAGAATAGGATTGTTAGAATGCAATGGTTGAAACATGGACTTTTTAAATAGAATATTGGTCTCCATGGAGATTTAGATCCCAGTGTCATAATGAATGCTTCTATAAATTCACCATATCCTTTTGAAAAGTATCCCCAGATTCTGCTTCATTGACAGTTCTACCAGATTGCCTTTTATCTGAGATGAAACAAAATTGTTGTAGCAGTTATATAAAACATAGCATGTTCCTTTTTTTTTATAAATTCTTATTTATGTGCATGTGTGTGTTAGCATGTGTACATGTGCACACACATGCCAGGACCCATTGTCACTGCAAATGAATACCAGACACTTGTGCCACTTTTTTTTTTTTTTTGGAGAGAGACACAGAGAGAGAGGGAGACAGATAGAGATGGGCATGCCAGTAGCCTCTCAGCTGCTGTGAATGAAATGCAGATGCATGCGCCCCCTTGTGGTCAAGTGTGGCATTGTGCCCTTGCATCACTTTGCATCTGGCTAAACGTGGGACCTGGAGATTGGAACTGCTGGAGATTGGAACCAGTGTTCTTAGGCTTAGGAGGCAGGCACCTTAACCACTAAGCCATCTCTCCAGCCCTTGTGCCACTTTTTGTGTCTGGCTTATGTCATCGACTTGGGAGGTGAACATAGGCTGGAAGGCTTTACCAGCAGGTGCCTTTAACTGCTGAGCCATCTTCCCAGTCCTACATGTTCCAATTTTGTTCCTTTATTTTTGACATTAAATGAATGAAACACATAGATCATATATCAGTAATACTTAAATGAATATATTGAATATGCCCTCTGATCTGGAAAAATTATATGCTTTCTTCTAAACACTTTTATCTGGTGAAAGAGGTGTCTTCTGTAAGAATTTTAAGTGAAAACTTAGGCACAACCCCGAGAAAACAGACATTCCCATGGGGTCCCTTTCAGGATGCTCCCCAGTAGGGATTATCTCTCAGCTGTGGTCCATGACACTGAATACTCTTGCTAGAATCTTTCTTCATTCCTCTCAAGATGCATGAAAATCTCATTACACATGTTCAACACCTGCTTCCTAAAAGGTCTCAAAAAATGTCAGTTTGCTCAGCTCACTTGACAGTGTGTCATATATTTGTTGTTGGATTTTTTTTAACTTCCAGATGGAATGCAATTCACAGGTAAATGCAGGCTTGAAATAACAAGCTTCTTTACTTTCACAAGCAGTGTTCTACACTGTCACTCTCTGAAATCAGAGCCCGAAAGCAAGTGCTTGGTGACCCCTTGTTTATTTACTAGCACATGTCAACAGGTAAACCAAGTGACATATAACAGCGTGGCTCCTGCAGCACCTTGTTAATCTGAGCAGCTTAGATGTATTAAGAAGTCTTTTCCAAATCATAGTAATGCAAACTGACAGGTTTCGTCCTCTTTCTCAACAGAGTTCATAAGTGTGCTCAAAGCTGCACAGATGACATACTTTGAGGAATCGTAGACTTATTCCAAATACAGCATACCTAACTATTTACAAAGTCTAAATATGAAATTAAAAGGCCTAATTACTGCTGTTTTTTTTTTTAAATATCAAAGAGAAAACTTGGAAAACTGACTCATAAACCCTAGACATTTAATCTGTGGAAATAGTCAAGCCAACACTAAGCTTATCCTGACTCTCCGCCAAGTCTTTATACTTAGCCTCCTAGGAAACTTTCTCACCATGTTAGCAGCAAATATATTATCACTACTAATTCATGGCTTGACTGCCTGAGAATATCTTGATTTACTTATAGTAAAGGAAACAAAGACCTACTTACATGCAAATGTCAAGATCCTTTGACCAATTTTTTATCAGCCAAGAAATTAAATATTTCATTCTCTGCTTGCTTTCTATTCTTTAACTTTGTAGCGAGCAAGCCTGTGATATCCTTTCCTACTACCCACACCCAAACACACCATTGTCATTCCCATTTTCTCATTGACTTGACCTTGTTCCCCATTGTTCATAAGAAGGAGGTCTCCCTAAGTGTGAGAACTAAGTTAAAAGGAGTCAGGGGCAGAGAAGGATGTGAATGTGGAGGTGTGATGTCACCTTTTATTCATGAATGTGACACCACTTGAAAAGGATATATTAGTTGAATGTATTTAGAAGATTAAAGGAAATATGGAAGAACTTTAGGATACTGTAGTAATTACCTTTTTGTTCCTGGGATAAAGTACCCAACCAAAATCAGCTGATGGGAGGCAAGTTTTTTTTTTTATTTCTATTTTTTAGTGTTTTGTTTATTTATGGGTTTTGGCTGACAATCTTGAAGGGAAGCTCCATGATGAGAGGGGAAAACATAGAATGAGCAGAGATTAGACATTACCTCTGTCATAGCAAAGTGAGCAGAACTCTAGCAAAGGGAGCTGGCTATAACATCCCTAAAGCCCACCCCCAACAGCAGACCACCTCCAGGCTCCACCTCTCAAATAGCCATTAACTGGGAACCAAGCATTGAAAAACACAAAAAAATGGGGGATTATCTAATTCAGACCACCACATGTAGATCGTGTATACCTTAATTGTACCATGATCCAATATTGCTATAGCAGTATCTAGAATGGTTTTGGTGAAATTCAGTTTTTGAAAATTTGAGAAAAATAGACAAAATATCTGTATAAAGGGAACCCAGGGAAGAAGGGGGCTTCTATCAGCTTCAGCTATGGGATGTGTGTGCACACATATACATCCAGGCACATATGATGTAGCTCAAGACTGCCATTAATAAAACTCCTGTTACACAGCTAGCTAGCAAAATTGATATGGATAACATTTTTTTAAGATTTTATTATTTTTTATTTATTAGAGTCAGAGAGAGGGGGAGAGAGAGTGAGAATGGGCATGCCAGGGCCTCCAGTCATAGCATACGAACTCCAGATGCATGTGCCACCATGTGCATCTGGCTTACATGGGACCTATAGAATCAAACCTGGGTCGTTAGGCTTCGCAGGCATGCGCCTTTACCACTAAGCAATCTCTCCAGCCCTGGATAAATTCTTATTAGAATTCTACAGTCATAGAAAAATAATTATCCATCATAGGAAACTTTGCTGTTTCTCATACCTTCACAGATTTCACAACTAGCAAGGCTGTTGGACGTGTTTTTATCCTTATGAGACTTCAGATTTTTTTGCTTTGCAACCTTAGAGATAGACATGTTTTCAAAGAGAGCCACAAGTTTAATCCAGCTCTTCTGTAACTTCAAATCTTGAACAAATGATGAAACAATACTTTCTGCTTGTAGGTACTTTTTAATTCTAGCATTTTCACTCCTTATTTTAAGTTCTCAGGATGGAATGTGTTCCAGAAGTCCTTCCCTGGAAAGTCTCACATAGAGCATTTGACTTTTCCTCACATGCATATCTAACATCTTATGACCCATCACTCATGACCCACCGTTTACTGTTTACTTCCTGTCATCTGTCAGTTTAGATCTTATTCAGGCCTACTGACCAATGGTAAGTTCTTTGTTTCACAGTCTTCTGTTGAAAAAATGGATTTATTTATGTGAAATTTAATCCAGGTAAAGTAATGTGTAGCTACAGAGCAATATATCCAAAGCACTATATTGTCAACATGGATAATTCTGAAGAGGTATTAACTAGAACTGTTACTTTAAATGACAGGATCATTAAATGAGTTGGTCCCAAAGGGAGTTGTGAAAGTAGGAGGCCACAGACCTGTTGTTTTCAAACAACTGAGGCATTAGTTAGTATTCTTATGGATACTAAACAGCTGTGGTAAGGTATACCATTGTAGATTATTTTCACTGATACATAGAATTGCCCAAACATAAATTTTATACTATAATAACCCTACAGAAATTCAAAATGTCTTCAGATCTGCAAGAAAAACATCACCATTGGCCTAAAATGGTGTGACTTGAATTTCAAGCATAGGAGAAAATAAACTTTACTTTAAAAGGTCCCCTTTTAACTTCAGTTTCCATTAACACTGCTAGTTCTCAAAGTATATTCACTTGGCAACTTGTTCCAAATGCAAATTCTTGGGCCTTATCCAAAACAGTGGAATCATGGGGCTGGAGAGATAGCTTAGCAGTTAAGGCATTTGCCTGCAAAGCCAAAAGACCTCGGTTCAATTCCTCAAGACCCTCGTAAACCAGATGCACAAGGGGGCACATGCATCTGAAGTTCGTTTGCAGAGGCTGGAAGCCCCATTGTGCCCTTTCTTTCTTTCTTTTTAATTATTATTTTTTATTGACAACTTCTATACTTACATATAAAAAACACATAATATTTCCCTCCACTCCCCCATTCCACTTTAGAACTCCAATCGCCATCATATCCCCTCCCTCTCTCCATTAGTCTCTCTTTTAATTTGATATCATCATCTTTTTCTTCTATTTTTGAGGGTCTTGTGAAGGTATTGCTAGGCACTGCAAGGTCATGGATATTGAGGCCAATTTCTTTCTGGGTGGTTGCATTGTAAGAAATCATACTCTTCCTTTGGCTCTTCCATTCTATCCGCCCCCTCTTCCGCAATGGTCCCTGAGCCTTGGAGGGTGTGACAGAAGTGTTTCAGTGCTGGTCAGTCCTCCATCCCTTCTTCTCAGTACTATGTTGCCTTTTGGGTCATCCCAGTGGTCATTGCCATCTGAAAAGAGAAGCTTCTCTAAACAGAAGTGAGAGTAGCATTAATATGTGAACATGAACATTAAGTATAGTGCCCCCAGGGCAGCTTGGTGGGAATAATATATACATTTAGTCAGACAAGAACAGGCTTTATACCCCTAAGGCTCATGACCTCTCCTGCCATATACTTTAGCTTAGGTTTTTCAGTACCAGGTATGTATTCCCTCCCATAGAGAGGACCTTCAGTCCAATTATGGAGCAGTTGGTTACCCCAAGAGCAGACATGCCACTATTGCACCCATTCAGTCATTTGGCCTGTATGGCCAAACTTAAATGTTCAGTGTCCACTGCTTTCACTGCTGATGACCTCTGTCTCCCATACGGCTGCATGCAGTGCAGCTTTTTCCAGCTTTCAGTTGGCTGGTCTACAGGGAGAAGGTTTTCTGCTTAGCACCAGCTTGCTTTCTCAGTGACCTTGCCTCTCAGGCAAGAGATGTCTTCAGCAATAGGGTCTTACTATCTGTTTCTCAAGGGAAACCAAGGGCTTTGGCAAAAGCCTTTAATGTTTTGGAGGCCAGTCTATCCCCATTATTCTGTTCATCTAATTACATATATACAATACCATTCCCTTATGTCCTCTCCTCTCCTCCCTCCCTTATAGCTCCTTTATAGCTAACTGGCCTCTGCTACAAAGGTTTATTCCAACTCATGTACAAGTCTCAACATTTGTAGCTAGGATCCACATATGAGAAAGAATATGTTGTGTTTGGCTTTCTGAGCCTGGGTTATCTCACTAAGTATAATCCTCTCCAGGTCCATACATTTACCTGCAAATTTCATAATTTTGTTCTTCTTTACCACTGTATAGAATGCCACTGTATAATATACAATGTCTTCATTATTCATTCATCATTTGAGGGACATCTAAGCGGTTCCATATCCTAGCTATTGTGAATAGAGCAGCAATAAACATGGATGTGCAAGTATCTCTCCAAGGCAGTATGATGAGTCCTTAGGATATATGCCTAGGAGTGGTATAGTCGTGTCATATGCCAAATCTATTTTTAGCCATCTCAGGAACCTCCACACTGATTTCCACAGTGGCTATACCAGTTTACATTCCCACCAACTGTTTAGGAAGGTTCCTCTTTTTCCACATCCTCACCAGCATTAATTGTCATTTGTTTTCTTGATGATAGCCATTCTGACAGGAGTGAGATAAATTCTCAAAGTAGTTTGAATTTACATTTCCCTGATAGCTACGGATGTAGAACAGTTTTTTAGATGTTTATATGCCATCTGTATTTCTTCCTTTGCGGACTCTCTATTTAGTTCCACAGGCAATGTTTTAATTGGGTTGTTTGGGTTCTTATTATTTAATCTTTTGAGTTCTTTGAATATCTAATCCTCTGTAGATATATAGCTGGCACAGATTTTCTCCCATTCTGTAGGTTGCCTCTTTTCTCTATTTACAGTGTCCTTTGCTATACAAAAGTCTTATAATTTCATGAGGTCCCAGTGATTGATTAATGATTTTATTTCCTGAGCAACTAGGCTTATATTCAGAAATTCATTGCCTACACCAATATGTTGAAGTTTTTCCGTACTTTTTCCTCTAGCAGTTTCAGAGATTCAGGTCTGATATTAAGGTCTTTCTTTTAACCATCGTTTCTTTAGCAGGATCTGAGGGCAGATCATCTTTGCCAGCAAATATTTCACAGAGAAACAGCTGATAGTCCATGCCTCTGGATAACCTGTTGTCCCTGGTAGAAGGAATGAGAAGTTGGGTCCTTTTTCCATTTTCTTTGTTCTTTTCAACTTCTTAAGCTGAATCTTCAGAGCTCAAGATTCAGAGTGTCCCATGTAAATGTGACTGTGCAGCAGCATCCTTCCAGTGTAGTCCTGTCCTGACCTCCTGTTCATGAGATAGTGATCACTATGCTATGGCCTCCTCTTCGCTCTACACTTTTCCCCACTTTCCTAATGTTATGTCTTAGAATTTCTCATAGCCCTTCACATTTCTCACCTCAACTACCTCCTAAATGCCAAGAATTTCTTCACATCCATCTGATTTATATCGGGAGAGAGAACTAAAGAAAAGTGAGTTTTGCTTTGTACAGGAGGAGGGAAAATGTCAAAGGCTTCATGTTGGGCCACTGCTGGCTTTCTGAACTCAATAATATACATGCTTAAAACAGTTCATTGAAGAACTCCACAGGCTGTATAAGAATAAATGAAAGCCTTCCTTCTGGTGCACCCTTCATCTTATTTATTATAATCTGTAAGCTCTGTTCTTTCATGCTAAGTGCATTGCAAGTATACATGGTTTAATGAGCATATATTAGGCAGTGATTACCATAGTTTTGCTGAGATTTTTTAAGTGTCTTGCATACATACCCATGATGAATTTAACTTTTTAGACCTTGGAGCAGATATCCCCATAAACTCACATTCTAAATGCTTGAACCACAGTTGGTAGCTGGAGGTGGATCCTTCCTGAAAGAGTTGTGTCACTTAGCTAGTGTTAGTTGCTGTTGACACCTGCCATATCAGGGAAGATGTTCAGCTTTTGCTTTACCATCACGTCCCTTCCATCATGAAGCTTCCTGTTGAAACTGTCAGTCAAAAGAAAAAAAAAAAAAAAACCTTCCCTCCTATCAGCTGCTTTTGGTCAGGCATTTCATCCCATGCAACATAGATTGTTTGATTATACTTATAGCTAATGACAGTTATTACAGAACTTTCTTACTGGACAGTATGTTGCCATGTTCTATTCTATAGACTAAAGAGATACACATATATTTTTGAAGTTAGAAATACAGTCTTGTTCATCAGTATTTTCCTTCTGTCACTTACTTGTTGATTAATTCAAAGCCAAAAAAATTGATGAGTTGGAAAACCTATAAACTGAGTGCATATGTGCATATGCAAGAATTATTTAAGTGGATTAGCAATTAAGGTGCTTGTTGGCAAAGCCAAAAGACCCAGGCTCAATTCCCCAGTACACATGTAAAGCCAGATGCACAAGGTGGTACCTATATCTGGAGTCTGGAATTAGTTTGCAGTGGCTGGAGGCCCTGGTGTGCTCATACTCTCTCTCTCTTTCTCTACCTGTCTCTGCCTCTTTCTCTCTCACAAATAAATAAAATATTTAAATTCTCTAACAGGTCATCATGGATTAAGTGAAATAAATAGACAGGACCATCATGCAAAGGGATTTTTGTCATAGTCCTTCTAACTCTGTGTTGACCACCATTTCCAACTTAGCTTCAACACAGTTAGTCTTTTAATAGTTAATTTCAGGGTTTAAGAGATGGCTCAGTAATTAAGATCACTTCAAGTGTAAGCATAAGGGCATAAGAAGGCCTAAGAGACACAAGGTCAAACCCCAGCACCCACATAAACAGCTGCATGAGGCTATACACTCCTGTGGGGAGCAGAGATAGGAGAATCACCAGGATTCATCAAAATATGACAAACTCTAAGGTCAAGAAACTCTGACTCAATTAAGAATGTGAGAACGAGCAATGCAGAAGGACTCTTGATGTTCCCTTCTGGCCACCACAGGCCAGCCACCCCACTGCAAGCAAGCACATTGTACCACATGAGCACATACATGCATATACACCACACATAAAACACACGCACACATACACCAAGACAAGAATGTACATTAGGTCTGTGTATTTAAGACACTGAAAATATTATCAATATTATTATCATGGTACTCTATAATGTATAGCATCATAATAATTATTTGAAATATTCATGATTTTTTTCAATCAAATATTGTAAATGAAAAGTTAAGGTCAACAGCATTACAAATTTCTCCATGTCATATACAGAGAAAAAGGAACTGAAGTAATTTTACAAGTCTTCTTCCCATGTTCCTGCAATCTTCACCATGAGCATTATGGCTCACCCATCACTGGGGACCTAGACAGGAAATGACAGCAAGGGATGCAAAACAGTCAGTATGTCTTATAGGCTTTCCATGTCCCTGCCTTTCCCCAGTGAGACCACTTCTTAAATGTACTGAGGTATAATTAAAAATAACTTGCTTTAAGAAGCCAAGGAGTGTTATCACAGAAAGTTAAATCTTCCAGAAGGAAGAGGGGGCATAACCAAGAGCAGTGCATTGACATTCACAGAACCTTGCTGCATTTGGTACATTTGTCTTAAATGTCAATATATGAAATGTATTATAACAACTGACAATGTACAATGAGGCTTGAGGAATGTAGAAAACATCTGTAATGCAGGAGAAATGATACAAGAAGAATGAAAGAAAACATCTTAAGGAGGAATTCTCAGATAGTCACAGTGTAGATGTTTAATGGAGCTATTGAAGAGGTCTGACTATGGAGTGTATTACACTTCTTTGCTGTAGTCAAATGGGTGAAAACTAGAGGTGGTATATACATTGTGCTTGATAAAAATGCTGCTTATTTAAAATATTGAGTGCCCATTATGTTCAAGTACAAAGTTTCCTTTCTCTCAATAACCTGTCAGGGAAGAATAAAATGTTTTGATCTCTTTTTATGTTTCACCTAGGACATAGAGTACTTTAAAACTTTTTCTTTATGACAGCATCAAATGTAAAAGATGGCTTTGACACATTCAACATAAATAGAAATAACTTGTCTGTTTATTTTCCCCATTATTGCACACTTGTGGCTGAGCTTCTATGTGTATATTACTCCTATTCAGAAAATTTACAGTGGAAAATAAGTCAAATCATTGAGGAGTAAGACTTTAATCCCATCTCAGCCAATGATTGTATGTCCTTGAAAATTTGTTTCAACTTCTCTAAATCTGAAAATAGGAGTCATGGTTCCCTAGCTTGAAGATTGCTTGTGAGGATTTAGTAAGTAATACACTAAAGTATGTATGAAAAAAATAATTTCTGTTTCTGTAGTTGATTTTAATTTTTTACCTTTTGAAAATTACATTATATACATATAGACATTCATTGAATTTATATGATTCAGTAAGTAAAACAATCTGTGGGCAGCAGAAATTCCCTAAGGTACAATTAATCTTAGAGATTAGCTATTTCACTGACTCTTTGTATCTTTCATGGATGTGGATAACTTTGATTATTCCTTGAAATTGTCTCTTGTATCTCCTTTTCTAGTCCTGCTTTACCATCCCATAGTTCATTTTACTAGACAGGTCCTTTAGGATCTATGTCACATACCCTCACCCATCCCTGCTGCACACAGTCACCAAATACATGTTTCTAATGTTTATTCTATGCTAAGAAATATTTGCACTAAATTATCTTTCAGTAAAACATCCAAACTATTTATGACCCTATCTAAAGCCTGTATTGACACCCTTCATCTCTCAGCTCATGTTTACATGAGCTAAGTAAAAGCCCATTAAGACAGATTATGAGGAGCCCATGAGAAGCCCAAGTCTTCATTTCATCACTTTTTAACTGTTGCGTTTTATTTCTCTGAGCATGTCTTTATAAATTATACAAATAATTATACAAATAAAGAAAACACTTGAAGCTGTAAGGAAAATTTCTGTAATACACATAAGGAATGCTTGCTTGTGCCTCACATATAAATGGCAAGCAATGAGCATCATGCGCAACTGTCATCATCTCCTCTCCTATTTACCATAAAACTGTCTTCTCTAGTAATCCCTCTTATACAGGTCCCTTCCTGTTTCTCTATTTCCATGCCTCATCCTGCTTTCAGAGTCTCACCTCCCAGCTCCGATTACACAGATGTATTCACATCATTTCTGAACTTTTAAAAGGGTCTTATTTTCCGGGCTGGAGAGATGTCTTAGTGGTTAAGGTGCCTGCCTCCTAAGCCTAAGAACCGGGTTCCAATCTCCAGGTCCCACGTTTAGCCAGATGCAAAGTGACGCAAGGGCACAATGCCACACTTGACCACAAGGGGGCGCACAAATCTGGATTTCGTTCACAGCAGTTGAGAGATTGCTGGCGCACCCATCTCTATCTGTCTCCCTCTCTATCTCTCTCTCTGTCTCTCTCCAAAAAAATAAATAAATAAATAAATAAAATAAAAGGGTCTTATTTTCCTAATAAAGCAGCTAGAACTTCCTACAAAGTGGAATGACTGTCATGCTGAGTCCTGAGCTTCTTTAACTTCAGGAATGTTGAAATTTGCCTGAAACAGATGAAGAGTCTGAGAGTTTCTAAGGATCCTTTCTGTAGTAATTTTAAGGTTTTGAATTGTCTGAGATCAAGGGCCTGTCTTCTACGTGTGTGTGTGTGTGTGTGTGTGTGTGTGTGTGTGTGTGTGTACATGTCACAGCACATGTGTGGAGTCACAGGACAACTTTAGGATGTTGATCTTCCACCTTATTTGAAGCAGTCTTTCTTCTAGTTCTGTCACTGTGAATATCCAAATGACTGGCCAACAACCTTTAGGAATTCTCTTTACATCCCATTGCCATACTCATGTTGGAATGACAGAAAGGCATCACTGCATACAGTTTTATGTGAGTTCCAAGGATCCTAACTTCAGTCATTCATCACTAAGGTATCTACTGAGCCTGTTGTTAGCTTTTAAAGAAAAATTAAAAAGATCTGGAAGTCAAAGGAAATAACATTTCAGAAGTGTTTTGTTTGGTTGTTTTTTTTCTTTGTTTTTAATGGGGAATTACCACAAAAAGTTATTATCAGAAGTGCTTCACAGGCTGGGCAGAAATCCTAAATTTGCAAGCCCATGCTGATTGGCACTTGAGGAAGTTGAATGTTAGTGACACTGACTTCTGGTGTTTATGCCAGACCTTTGAAGCATCCCCTTTGAAGGTAGATATGAGTACAATCCGCTATCTCCTGGCAATTTCCTACCTTAGGAAACATGGTATATAGCTCATAAATAGACCACTTTTTCTACCCGGGTGCAAGACCCAGACACAAGAAAAAAAGCCTTGAGAGTAGAGAGATGGCTTATCAGTTAAAGGCACGCACTTGTGAAGCCTGATGGCTCTGGTTCAATTCCCTAGTACCCATGTAAAGTGGCAAATGCATCTGGAGTTTCTTTACAGTGGCAGTAGGCCCTTGCACTCTGTAGCAGACAGCTTCAGGTTCGCTGAGATGAACTTCCAGACCAGGCACAGTTATGGAGAAAGGGACATTATTTATTGAAGCTTAGAGATCCAGGGGAAGTTCCATAATGGCAGAAGAAGCGACCTGCTCTCACAGGGCCAAGCAGAGAGAGCAAAAGCCAACCAGCCACCACAACACACAGAGCAAAACTACAGCCAAAAGGTCACACAGCACACTTCAGGAACTCCTGCTAGGCACATTTGCATATCTTTACAATGGAATCTCAAACCTACCATTAACACCTTAAGACCAGCCCCCAGTGACATTGCCGCTAGGAAGGTGATTGCAGATGCAAACTATAAAGTAATAAAACACTGAATATATTGGGGGACATATATCCAAACTACCACACACTCCCATTCTCATTCATATTTTTTTTCTCTCTCTCCTTCAAAAAATAAATAAACACATTTTTAAAAATCCTTAGCCTTGTTACTACATTCCCTGTACTTCCCACAGTTAATAGCTAATAATTGATTTTAGATAGCCTGATCCCTGTCATAATTCCTGTCATAAATGAGCAATGCCTGTCCAACTTTCAGGAGAATTCAGTTGGATGTGTACATGGTTTAGGGGGTTCAAGAATATGAACCATACGCATCACACTGTGTCTGACTTATAATAAGCATATAAAATGAGCAAATACCAATCATAGGTACTGTTGGACTGCATCATTGTCTGTCCTTAAAGAAAAAAAAATTCCCAGGTCTAAGCTAAAGGATTGTAGGAGAACTAAGTTGAGGGAAAAGATGTATTGCAGGAAAAAACTAATGGCTTCAAAGTTTCACACAGTAAGTTCTCCTTCTAAGTATTTGTCTGTCTTACTACCTCCTTAGTGGGCAGCAGGAGTCCAAGAATCTATGACAGAGTTGTGCTGTGGAATGATTTGGATTTATTTGGAGTATGTCCCAAAAAAGGTTTTCACACAGGAAGTTTGGTTTCCAGTGTAGTGGAAGACGGGAGAGAAGTGAGTAGTAGAAAGTGACCATGCAGTTACTAAACTGCAGTGGGTTTAAAACTAGCCTTTTGGGAGCTAGTTCTTGGGGTTAGCTCTTAGAAGAACGTCTTATGACACAGGAAGATGACCCCATGCACTTGGTTACTACAGCTTGTGCTGCTTTCTTTCACCATGCTGTCATACACCCAGAGGCAAACAGGTGGGACGACCTAATCTTGGACATTCACCTTTCAAAGTCTGAGATAAATAACCTCTTATAAAGTGCCTATTAATAAGTCTTCTGCCGTAGCCACACAAAATGGACTGTGAAAGGTTCGTCTTGAACATTCATGCTGCAAACTCTGTTCTTGGACTCCTCACACATAAATGGCAAGCAACGAGCATCACGTACAATTATCATCATCTCCTCTCCTATTTGCATAAAACTGGTCCTTGGATAGTTTCATCACAAAGGGTACATCTAATTTCTCCCAGTTCATTGCCTTTGAAATCAACTACTGTTTTCTCTTTTCTTGAACTCAGATAGCTACACTGCATCTTATTGTGGCCTATCTTTTTAACACCAATTTAGCTTAATGCTAAAAGAACTTGCAACTTCAAAAAGTTTCTACTCATCCCTAGCCCTCTGCCTCACAGATGGAAGATGGGTTAAGTTGGTTGCAGGGAAATCAGTTCACTGCAAGCTGTTCAGCATTGTTTTAGATGAATTTGTACTTCTTGAATTTAAGATCAACATGAACTACAGGCATTCAGGCTGAGAATTTAAATGCCAACAAAAAGAAGCCTGGGTTTTACAAATGCTAGGATTGACTCATCTGGTGAGAATAGTATTGCACTGATAATACAATGCAAAGAGAAGAAAAAGACTGTGTTATCTGCTCCCTTTGTGTTTCTGACCTTGAGGAGATTCATAACTTGTTTGTTGCAGAAGCTGAGCATCTAATGTGCTTTTGCACCTGTTAAGTCCTCTATACTAAATGGTGCAGCACTTGCAGATCCCCATAATTGCTTTGTGGGTGAAATATTTTCTGCAATCCTGTGAACTGACTTTTTTAAAACAATATATTCAATTGTATTTCTTGTATCCCTTATTTCTCAAAAGTATGCTTTCTTATGTTATTTCAACACTTTAGTTTCATTGTTACATCTTAGGACATGTCTGGTTTTATATTTTCAAGGTAATGTTCTGATTTTTTTATATACATATACAGAGACCATGAACCAAGCAACTCCTTCCAGGAAGCTGGAAGAGGTTCTTCATCTCGCAGAGCTCTGCATAGAAGTCTTGCAGCAGAATGAAGAGCATCATTCAGAGGTGATGATTTGTTTTAACCGTACAGAAAGTTCTCCTGAAGGCTTTGCTACAGGGGATAGGAGGAGCAACACAGAAAGAACGTTGACTGTAGTCTTGACATGCATCTGGCTCTTCACCTGTAGAAAGCTGAGAACATATGTGCATTTCCTGAAAGTGTAATCTCTATATGTAATAAAGCAATACGCACACACAATGCATACGCGCACGCATACACACACACACATTGTGCAGTAAAGGCCTTGGGAAAGTTTGTAGGGTCTGTGCTCAGGATGTGTAACCAGTAGCAAACAAAGCTGAAACACACCCATCTTGTAATATCAGACCCATTGCTTTTGTCCCTATGCTACAGTCATTTTAGTTTTAAAACATAAGTTAATCAGCATTAAAAGAAAAATTTATAATAAGCTTTAAAATTGAAAATATTCAGAATTATGCAGTTTGATAACTTTAGTATTCCCTCCTAAATTATCAATTTTTTCTTTACAGTTTCACTAAATCTTTGGGGGATTTTTTTTTGTTTTGGTTATTTATTTTTTATTTATTTATTTATTTTGTCAGACTAGGGATGGACTCCAGGGCCTGGTGTATCTTACTCCGTATTGTCGCACTGAGCTCCATTTCCAGCAAATACTTATAAATTCTATTCACGTGTTAACATTTACTATGGACCTTGAGTGGTTTGTCACCATCCTACTTATTCTAAGACCTAAAAATTTTATCTGTTTTGCTAATTATGAGTTTATTTATAAAGCCAAAATAATTTCCTTGTTTTGGGTTGAGTGGGGGAAATATGTTAATTGAACAAATAGAATAAATGTTAGTGTTCTAACAGTGCTTTTATTTCCAAGGAAGCTCATTGAAGGAGCAAAAAGAAAAATAAAAGGCCAGATACATATGAATTGATAGATGTTTATGTTTAATGAAAACTAGTTTTCAGAAATGCAAGAAACTACAGGATCTATATTTTAAGCAAATTCTTAGAAAAGAGTACTCATGCAAGCTTACTCTAGGTAAATAAGATTTATTGTATCTGGTTATAAGTATGATCATTTAAAACATCTGTTTTTAGCTCACACTGTAGAATCTAGTTTTTAGCTTGCATCTGTCATGTGTGAACTTGTTATGGATATTTTATTTTAAACTGAAGAAACAGCTGCTTCAATAATTTGAAATGAATTCCCAGGAGGAGCTTTTCCAGGCTGGTATCACTGCTATGTTACAATGAAAATGATCACAGGATGAGAGATATGTGTGTTTTGTCTTTGTCTTTTACTAATAAGGCATTATTATAAGAGCATTAGACCTGTCTTTAAAAAAACCATGACCATATTGTAGTATATCATACTTCATCTATACAACATAAAATATATTTATAGTATATTTCAGCTAAACAGCTACAGCTAATAGTCCTAGAAGTTTTATAGAAATTAATATTCTCTTAAAATAGTCAGTGTAGTCACCACAATGTTTATTATTAAAGTATAATGTATCAAGGACAATTAAAATATAGGGTGTTTTTTAATCCATAACATATGGTTGACTTTATTGAAATGCATAGCTCAAAAATATCACTCTAGTGTATGCTACAACAAAGTAAAAAAACTAATTATTTCTTTCTTGAAACACTTTGTAACACAATGGCATTTTTCTTTTCTATTTGTGCTTCCAAATTCTTGGAATCCCTCAGGGAAGAGAGGTGAGTAAAACTGTCTCCACTGTCTTTCTAACATAAGGTAACTCTGTTTAGATGAAACTCACCCCAACTGTAGACATTTGAAAGTCAGCTTAGTTATTTACATGAAATTAAAGACTTTTTCTTTGAGTGGTCTACTCTTCCTTGGGCTTTGTAGGTGAATGTGCTTTATTAATAACTGCATACATAAGAAATTTGGATACTTTGGCTTTCTGTTTTTTGCCTGCATTTTTTTTTTTTTTTTTTTTTTTTTTTTTTTTTTTTTTTTTTGGTCCATTATCTAATGTTTTCTCTGAGTAACCCTGGCGAATGTATTAGTCTGATTCTAAAGTCATTTCTAGAGTGCATACATTGACGGACTACATTCTTCACTGAGATTTGTTAGCTCAGTTCCCTGGGGAGGTGAATATATGACTCAAAAAAAAAAAAAAACTTCAAGTAGCTCAGTCTTCTTTTCTTTTCTTTCTGCCTCCCTCCACAGTAGCAGTTTACTCTACAGGGCCAATAAGTTGTTTCTGCCCATCACAATTTCTCAGCTACACAGGTGTTGAATCCTTCATATCTCTGACAAGGACTTCGTTTTAAGATGGCACTGCCTTCTCTCTGAAGGGCCACTCTGCCTTGCCTTGAGCATGTCTTTAGAATTTCTATATTTTCTCCTGGGGTGCATGGTATCATTTTTTTTTCCAGAAAAATCTTTAAGTCTACCTCCACATTTTAGAGGATAGGCCCTATCCAACCATATATTTCAGGTAATTACTCTGACAGTTTTTATCCAAAAACTACTTACGTTAACAGAGCTGGAAAATCACATGGCTGACTGGAAAAGCCAATCACCCTAAGCTACATCCCTCTTCTGGTAAGGTCTAGGAAGGCTGGCCACTTTCTAGAGGTGCATCACTAGTGATTGGTGTAAGCCAGGTCAGCATTCCAGATCTAGGCATCTTCTAAGAATTTGTTATTTCTCTGTTAAGTAGGATGGTGACTTGGAGTGGTGGGCCAGCTCAGGGTCTGCTGGTGGATTTATTTGCCTGGTCACAGCAAGGATGTATGGTAGAGGATCATGATGTCTAGAGCTGTCTCTTCCATTCTGTTTTCTCTCCCTTTTCTGGTACTTGACCTATCCCAGGACTCAGTATTGTGAGTTTCACCAGAGAGGCTGACAGAAGGAACATGATGAGTAGCACTGCTTAAATTATTACTTAGAAGCATATTAATACAGCACCTTCTTAGCCAAAGGTCCCTTAAGTATTTCAATTGTTGTGTCATCCACCATGTTCATGACAATATTGACAAGAAGGGTTTTTGCCAATATTTTGGTTTTGCTGATATAGACAGCTGCCAGCTCACTGTAGAGGGGTAGTTCATCTTGGACTTCTCAGCTGGCTGTGTCCAAGATTGTTCCAGCAACAGGACCAGGACAGAATGAGGAACTGCGCAGATACATGCATGTGTGAGCATATACTCATTCCCACAAACATTAGCCTTTGAACTAAATTTAGATTCTAAATGGATTTGAACATAATAAGAAAGGTATTTGATTCTTCTATTTGGTTTGGCTTATTTGTGTTCTTACCCCTCTCTATTTGCTTGCTTATCTAAGGAATATCTTAAAATTTGAGCATACAAAAGGCTTGACACTGGATGAAATCTGTTTATTATCTATAACCACTGAGATGGTAATGATCTTAAAACTCAAATGCAACAAAATTTACATATATTTGGATAGACTATGATAAACCAACATTTTAAAGAATGTGTTTAAGCTTAAATTTAATGGCTTATATAAGTATCTAGACCAACAAATGTCCCTCATTTGGCATGATGACCAACAAAGTATTCTTCATTTGGCTAGGGTACACAGTGGAATTCCATTTGCAGGAGTGACTCTTCAGGGAAATGGCAAAGGTTTACTTAAACATCTTACCAAAATATTTGGTAGTAAGGCTTCGTTGCACATGCCTTTAATCCCAGCACTGGGGAAGAAGAGGTAGGAGGATTACTGTGAAATTGAGGCAAGCCTAGGACTACAGTGCCAAATCAGCTTGGGCTAGAGTGAAATCCTACCTCAAAACAAAACAAAAACATGTTTATTAAAAATTTAAATGTTTTATGTATTGTCTTATATTTTAACAGACATACATATTTATAGGGTACCATATGATGTTTCAACAAATGAATATTAGGTAATGTTTGTGAAAGATAAACATGTCTATATCCTCATTATTGCTTTATGGTGAAAGCATTCAAAATTCTTACTTCTAGCTTTCCTGAAATATATTCAATGTGTTATCATTATCTATATTCATCCCTCTGTATGACATCTTGCCAGACCTTTGTACTGTCTAACTGTAACTTTGTACACAGTGTTCAATCTCTTCTTATCTTTCTCCCAATTCTTCACAGCCACTGGCAACCATCATTCTACCTTAGCTTAAATGAGCTCAACTATTTTAGATTGTACACGAGTGTGCTCATACATTACTGCTCTATGTTTGTCTTATTTCACATTATATAGGGACACCTATTTCCACCCATGACATTACAAATGACAAGAATTCATGTTTTTATAGCTTATTAGTATCCTGTGGTATATATTTACCACATTTTTTTACCCATTGATCAATTGATAAACACTTAGCTGCTGATTTCATTTTATTCAGCTTTATATATAGTTATGGGATTACTGAATCATATATATGGTAGTTATTTTCTGTAATTATTTAGGGAACACCTATACTGTTTTCCATAGTGGCTTTACTAATTTATATTCCCACTTTTTCTGACCACATTCCAGCCAGCACTTATCTTTCTTGGTAATATCCACTCTAGCTGATGTGAGATGATACCTTCAACTGGAATTTCCCTGGGGATTAATGATGTTGAGCATTTTTGTTCATATGTATGTTACCTATTTACATGTCTTCCTTTGAGAGATATATAGGTAGGTCTATTGTACATTTTAATCATTTGTTTGTATTGTTGACTTACTTAAGCTGTGTCTCTATTCTATTCCAAAGATTTGTAACTCTTTTTTTTAAAACAATGTCATACTATTTGTTTTTATTTATTTTATTTTTTGTTTTGTTTATATTTGGGCTTCTTTTGAGATAAGATCTTGCTAGGTAGCCCAGGCTGGCCAACAATGCATGATTCTCCTAACCAGACATCAGACATTAGAGACATATGCTACTGATGCAGGATTTTAGGGTTCAGGAGGGGCCTCCCAAACTTATGAACCCCAATTTTGTTTCCTTATCCTATTTTAACAATTAATTGTTAAAAGTAGACTCAACAAAGATAAATTATTAATTATTGAGTTGATATGGGGAGAAATCATAAATCCTGAGGTTTATTTAAGGGAAATTGGTATCTAGGAAAAGGTTAGAGCAGAGTCACAAGCACATTGAAGGCAGGATCTAAAAACTCACGTAGAGAGATTTAGAACAAACACACAATTGTGTGGAAGGCACAGGATACTTCATGAGGTTCATTTAAGATAAATTGATGAAAAAAGGATAAATTGATGTATAGGAAAAGGGTTGAGCAGAATCACAAGCACATGGAAAACAGAATCTAGGAGCTTATATAGAGAGATTTAGAAGAAACATGCACTTGTGTGGAAGGCACCAGCGTCTGCCCTGAGCATCCACATGGAAGAAAGTGAAGAGAGTAAGTGGTGATGGTTTAAGGAGGAATAGCAGAAGGAAAGTACCAAAGCAGAAACCAGGAAATTCCGATGAGAAATGGGTAGTGAAAACTGTTAGGCCCATGGTTAACTCAAACTTAGAGAAATGACATAGGTAGCGGGCCCAGAGTAGTTCTATAATGTAAAGGAAATACACACATGGTAGACTCCAAAATTAGAAAAAAAATCATACATTTAATTAAAGTGAGCAGTTACCCCAAAGCATGACACAGGTTCAGGATAAAACAGGGAAATGCCCAGGCCAAGGGGAAACCCTTTCTCCATCAGCACAGCAGAGCTGAGAGGAAGAGAAGCAGACTTACATGTCCAGATTGAAGAGATAACAGGTCAGAGAGAGGACTGAGAACAGCAAGGACAAGCCTTTATAGCTGATTAAAAATGTTTCTTTTTTTCATCAGACTCAGATATGTAAGGGGAACAACTAGCTGGATGACAGATTCAAGGGGGCAGACCCCAAGGCCACAGCCTACTTAGGTAGTGTACTAGACTACGGAGGCAGCAGGTGGCTCTGAAGCTGTTGTGAATGAAACTGGATCAGACAGGAGTTCCATTTCTGCCAAGGTGGGGTGGCATCTGGTTTCCTCCCTGGACTCTTGTCTCTGACTAAAACTTCCTAAAAGAAGCTAGCTTTCTCCTACACTGCCACTACTGGTCAAGAATATAGACGAGTCTTTCTAGTTCATAAACTTCCTGCCTTATTCTCTCCAGCTCCGTGGTTACTCATGTGAGTTCACCATAGTTAGAACCATGCTGTTCTTTTTTTTTTTTTTTTTAATTATTGTTTTTTTTTTTTTTAAGACAAAGTCTCATGTAGCCCAGGATGCCCTCAAACTTGCAAGATATCCAGGGTAACCTTACACTTCTGCATCTGTCTCCACTTCTTGAGTGCTGGAATTACAAGTGAACATCACCAAGCTTGGTTTATGCAGTGATGGGCATGGAGCCAAGGACTTTTGTATGTTAGACAAGTACTTTCCCAAGCTAGGCACCTCAACAGCTCCTCAAACTGTTTTAGTAACTAAGCTTTTATAGTTTGTTTCTCCAATAGTGTAAGGCATTATGTTTTGGGATTTTTTTTTTCTTTTTTTGCTCAAAATTCCTCTGAGAACTCCCTATTTAGTTATCTGTCTCACTTTTGGAGTGAGTTGTTTGATTTTTTTGTTGTTTAGCTTTTTGAGTTCTTTGTACATTCTACATATTAGGTTTCTGTCAGTAGTATAGCTGGCAAAGATTTTCTCCCACTCAGTGGGTAATCTATTGGCTGTGCTTATGGTGTGTTTGTCTGTGCATATTTTCAGCTTCATGAGATACCATTGGCTGAGTGTATGTTTAATTTCCTGGGCTATTGAGGCTTTATTCAGGAAGGTTTTTCCAGTCCTATATCATGGAGAGTGCCTCCTGTTTTTTCTTCTAGTAGTTGAAGAGTTTCAGGTCTTATACTGAGGTCATTAATCCATTTGGACTTGATTTTTGCGTATGGAGAGATGAGTGAGTCTAATTTCATTTTTCTACATAATGGTCATCCAATTTGTCCAACATCATTTGTTAAAGATGCCATCTTTTCTCCAGTCTACGTTATTGGCATCTTTTTCAAATATCAAGTAGCTGTAGTTACTTGATCTAAGGTCTTGGTTTTCAGTTTTGTTCCATTGGTCTATGTTTCTGTTTTTTTCCAGTACCATGCTGTTTTTGTCACTATGGCTTTGTAATATAGCTTTAGATCAGGTATGCAGGTATGGCAATACCACCAGAGGTGTATTTTGTTGTTGTTGTTAAGAGTATGTCCGGATATCTGAGGCCTTTTGTCATTCCATATGAATATTGAGATCATTTTTTAAATCTCTGTGAAGAATGATGCTGCTGGTATTTTTATTGGTATTGCATCCAATCTGTATATTGATTTTGATAGAATTGCCAATTTTCACAATATTCAATATTCTACCTATCCAGGAGCATGGGAAGTCTTTCCATCTTCTCAAATCCTCCATTTCTTTCTTGAGACTTTTTTTTTTTTTTTTTTTTTTTTTTTTTTTGAGACAGGGTCTTACTCTAGCCCAGGCTGACCTGAAATTCACTATATAGCCTCAGGGTGGCCTCAAACTCATGGCAATCCTCCTACCTCCTGAATGCTGGATTAAAGGCATGCACCACCACGCCCGGCCTGAATTTTTTTTTAAGTTGTAATTATATAGGTCTTTCACATCCTTGGTTAGTGTTACTCCAAGGTATTTATTTTTGTTGTTGTTGTTGTTGTTATTGAAAATAGGACAGCCACACTGATTTGTTGCTCTGTATATTTGTCTTGCAAACAGAAAAACTACTGATTTTTGTGCATTGATTTTGTATCCTGCTGCAGAAGTTTTGAGATGGAGACTTTGAGGTCACTTATATATAGGATCATGTCATCTGCAAATAGGACTAACTTGACTTCTTCCTTTCCAACTTGAATCTCTTTTATTTCTTTGTCCTGTCTTATTGCTTGGGCTAGGACTTCTAGTACTATGTTGAAGAGCAGTGGGGAGAGTGGGCACCCCTGTCTTCATAATCCTAGTGGAAACTCCTTGAGTTTTTCCCCATTAATTATTATTTGGGCTTTAGGAGCTTTAAATACAGCCTTTATTGTGTTAAGATATAAGCCCTCCATGCCTATTCTTTCCAGTGTTTTGATCATGAAGTGGTGTTGTATTTTGCCAAAGGCCTTCTCTACATCAATTGAGATGATCATGTGGTTCTTATGGTTAAGTTTATTATGTGGTGTGTTGTGTTGACCAATTTCTGCATGTTAAATCATCTCTGCATTCATTCCTGGCAGGGTTACAGTATACCCTAGATATTGGATTATCTCAAGAGCTTTTGACCATCACCAACAAGTTATAGCATTACAAACTAATATTGTTTTGGAGAAGAAAATGAGCATTCCAAAACTAGATTCTCTGTTTTTGCTCACTTGCATATCACCTTCTTTTTTTTTCTTTTAACTCATGAATATTGATTATATTTCAAGGATAAAAGTAATCACAAGCCTCAGACATCAGAGAAATTATAAAGTATGTAAAAATCATAACATAATAAATGTTTTCTGGTAAGAAAGAATAAAAATATATCAGTGATGTTCTGATACACAAAATAGAGTAATGGATAGATGGATGAGTGGATATTTGTATGGGCAGTATGCCATATTTAGTCACTTAAGAAGAAGCTATATGTCTAACAGCTTGATCTCTAGACTCCAGCTAATCTAGATGCAAATGATTGTTCTCTTAACATCAACTCTACAATGGGAATGATTATATCACCTACCAGAAAGAGATATTTCTATTTAATAGATGTTATGACAATAATACTAATTCATTCAACCTCACTGTGCTGGTATTAAAGGCATGCAGCACCATACTGGGTTTGGGCATTATTTTTAAGACATAAGCTCACATGATAAGATCTGTGTGAGAAACTCATACTTTTGTGATGCCTGATAAAAATGTCCACTTGCATTATTACAGTAAGAATTTTTCACATTGATTTATTTTCACAACAATTCAGGGTGAGGTTAGGGCAGGTGTTATCATTACTATTATCAATTTGCAGGTGAAGAAGTGGAAATGTCAGCAGAGAACCGATGTGCTTCTGACTACTCAGGTCTCACCACTAAGTTGAAAACCTCAGTACTTTGTTCCTGGTTTCAAGAGTTCATGGCTGTCTGCCACAATTTTCAGCTACTTTCAGTAAACAGACCAGGCTTACAAAATATTATCATCCTGTCATTAATATATTGATTTCATCAAACAAGATTTATTTTATATTTTCCTCTTAAGCAAATAAAGCATTACCTTCTACCTCTGCAATCACATTTACACTAATTTATGGCATAGCATCAGCACCCAAAGAGCTCTAATCTTAATAGCACAACTTGGCTTTGGTACCATAACAACGTATGCATTTTTAGAAGGTTTTCTCCTTCCTGGGAGAGATCATAATGCCATTATATCTCTACAACTCCATGAAATGGAAGCAGTACAGCCCGTTTCTTGCTACAAATCCAAGGAAGGGATAGCTGCCATCCAGTGGGATGGCCAGAAAGGGGAAGGGATAAATGGTAGGACTGATTTTGCCTTCCAAGGTAACAGTAATTCTTTATTTGATCTTTAAAGACAATAATACTTTTTTCCATTTTTCATTAGAGGAGATGTTCGCCATAGATTCCTTCATATTTGCAGGAATAATGTCATCATGGGCACAATGTGAGACAGGAATATCATTGTCAGCAAACATAATAAAATATTCTATTTGATGGCAAAATTATGAAGTTTTTTTAATTTTTTAATTTCCTTTTTTTTTCCCTTTCTGTCCTGGATCTGTCTCCCATGTTAACTTCAAAATAAACTTTAAGAATTTTTCTCACCATCCTGAAAAACCCTGACTTAACATGACTTGTTTCTTTCTTTCTTTGTTTTTGGTTTTTCTCTTTACAAAAAAAAAAAAAAAGATTTATTTTATTAATTTATTAGAAACAGAGAGAAGGAGAGAGAGAGTGATAATGGGCGCACCAGAGCCTATAGCCACTGCAAACGAACTCCAGACGCATGCGCTACTATGTGCATCTGGCTTATGTGGGACCTGAGCATCGAACAGGAGTCCTTAGACTTCATAGGCAAACGCCTTAACCTCTAAGCCGTCTCTCCAGCCCTGGCTTTTCTTTTTTAACTTTTACCTTCTGCAAAGATATTAGCCATCAACTGGAAGTCATATTGTGAAAATGTCTCTCTTTGAAGTACTGAAATTTTACTAGGGATTCTTCACTTCTCTACTCAGTGAGAGATCTAAGATTCCACTTGCCTTTGTTACCAATACTGCTTAAAAAGGCACAAATAAGATGTATGTGAAAAAAAATAGTGCATTCTATTCTGCTTTGTATTATGAGATTGTCATACAACTGTCCTGGCACATATTTAATAAAAAGTTATTCAAAGATAATAATTGCAACTGACAATATGCTCAATTTGCATAAAACAATCTATTCATGAACAAGTTTTCACAAATATAATCACAGTAATGAGCTTCATAGTAAAACATCAGAAAGTTTTTAAGTCTATTATTTATGGTAGGTTTTTCTTAGTGAAGTCAACTTTTGCTTCTATGTACTTTCTGCTAATTAGTTATGTCACAATCCCAACCATTTTATTAGCATGTTAGTTTATTAGTATTATTGTCATAACATCTATTAACTTTAAGAATATATTCACCATAAAAGATAGTAAAAAACCTCTGTCAGGCTGGAGAGATGGCTTAGTGGTAAGGCATTTGCCTGTGAAGCCAAAGGACCCAGGTTCAATTCCCAGGATCCATGTAAGCCCAGTGCACATGGGGCACATGCATCTGGAGTTCATTTGCAGTGGCTAGAGGCCCTGGTGTGACCATTCTCTCTATCTCTCTTCTCTTCTCTTCTCTCTCTCTTTCTGTCTCTCTCTTCTTGCAAATAAATAAATAAAATTAAAAAAAAAAAAAAAACCTGTGTCAAAATTTTATAATCCACTTGTTTAGTTTTGTGGTTGTTTATCTCCCCTGTTATCATCTAATCTGTAGTTAAATAAATTAAATGAAGCTAAAAGTTAATGCGGACTTCTCTGGCAGTATGTTTTTAAATATGTTAAATGAGTAGTTTTACTTAGGAAATAACAAAAGTATTTGTAACAAAGAAGTTAGCATACTTACTTACTGGCAAAAAAGATTATGACACTACCTGAAAAGCAATAGAAAAATGGAGAAAACATAGCTGATACAAAATGGTATTCAAATGGTCCTAATGGTCCTTATGTGTGTGGAGAAATATGTAAAGTTATTTTCAATTAGACAGATGCAAAGTGAAACAAAACAAAACAAAACAAAACAAAGTTTCTAATATATTCTAAAACTGCCCCAAACAAAGTATTGTTTTCTCCCATCAAAACAGCATGTGTGTGTGCACACTCAAGTGTATGCATGCTGCATGCATGCATGTGTTGTTGCACTGTGGAAGTAAGAAAACAATGCAAAGTTGTCTGTCCTTCACTTCCTTTGAGATATGGTCTCTTGGTGTGGCAAATGAACTGAGAGACTGCAATTGAGTAATAGCCTAAGTGACCCAGAGCTTCAGATTCTCATGGCTCTGCCTCTCATTATAGGTGCATTGGGACCACAGATGTATGCACCACTTAGCATCTGGCTTTAAGTGGGTGCTGGTAGAGTATTTGCTGTCTGGTAGGCTTCTCAAAGAACTTTTATCCACTGAGCCATCTCCCTATCCCCAGCAGCACAGATTTTTCAAGTGGTCTTTTGTTTGTTTGTTTAATTAACTAAAGGGTACAAGCAGCCTAGCTAGGTAGAAAGTGAAAAATAGAACATAAGTACACTCTATAGTGATTATAGTCTAAAAAGGCAAACATTAAAATATTTACATATGTAATGAATCGATGCTATGTAATTTGAAATAAAAACAGTAGGTGTCAGAAAAGCTATCCAATAGGGCCTAATTTACACCAAGGTCAGAGAATGCTCTGAGACAGTTTTAGATAAGGATCAAGGCACTGTAAAAATATTTAAGGATTTGGAATTTTATCACAAATACATTGGGAGTAGCAAAGGGGGATTACAGATAAAAAACAGTGTGTTCCTATTTATGTTTTATGCTTCATATAATGATGTCTGGTTGCTATTTGAAGAATGGACAGGAGTAAAGATCTTTTTTAGAGAACAAGTTGTAGTACATAGACTCCAAAATGCCTTCTAGTCCAATGACTTATAGAAGTACATCTAGCTGACGGAAACTACTTAAAGTAGAACACATTTTTATTCATGGTCTCAGATGGTTCAGTCTATCATAGCAAAGAAAGTATGGTAGAGCAGAACAGTTCACATCATGATAGACAGGAAACAGTAATAGAGACAGGAAGGGAATAGGGATAAGATACTGCCAAAGGTTTGTTCACAGTGACTTCTTTGCTCCAGCTAGATTCTATCACTTAAAGTTTTCAGAACCTCCTATAATTGAGTAACCAGCTTGAGACCATACCTCCAACACACAAGTGTTTTGAGATGACTTTATACCCCAACTATAATGGAATAATTAATATTACATCAAAGATTGGTATGGAAAGTCTTTATTAAACTGTCATTAAAAAAATTTTGGAACAGCCATTTTAAAAAGGGGGGATAGATTCTTATAGATAATTATACTATCAATAAAATAAAATCAAAGGAAATTATTTCATAGTATAATACAAGGTATGCTAATATTTCTATTTACCTACTAACAGAAAAAAAAAATACTCGTAATCAATACACTGAGACATCCATAATAGTTATGCCTAAAAGTTGATATACAAGGAATTTATCTTTCTTTTTGTTTTGCATTACAAATTTTCAAATGTTAAAAAATATTGCATTTTGGGCTGGAGAGATGACTTAGCAGATAAGGCCTGCATGCCAAGCCTAAGAACTCCTGGTCTATTCTCCAGGTCCCACAGTTAGCCAGATGCAAAGGTGAAGCAAGGGCACAAGCCATGCTTGTCAACAAGGGGACGCATACGTCTGGAGTTCATTCACAGCCACTGAAATGGCCCTGGCGTGCCCATTCTCTCTCTCTCTCTCTCTCTCTCCTCTTCCTTTCTCTCTGTTTCTCTATGTCCCCCTCTCTCTCTCTGTCAAAAAAAAATTACATTTTATTGTCTTTTGTGGAACTGAGGCATGTTGCAAAACACTTTCAGGTGACACAGTATTGTGTTTCTAACATATGATCTATTTCTCCTTTACTTCTTTCTCCTTTTACAGGCATTTGCCTGGTGGCCTGACTTATTGGCTGAGCATGCAGAGAAATTTTGGGCTTTATTCACAGTAGATATGGATACTGCGCTGGAGGCTCAACCTCAAGACTCCTGGGATAGTTTTCCTCTTTTCCAGCTGCTTAATAATTTCCTCAGAAATGACAGTGAGTATTTGTACTTTCTTTTGTACATGAAATGTGAATGTACATTAGTGAATGTGTATTGACAGTGGCTGAATTCCAAGAGTTGACAGGAGTTGGAGACATAGCTCAATTGGAAAAGTGCTTGTCCAGCATGTACAAAGTCATGGATTTTTTTTTCCCTGCCACCACATAAGCCTGGTGTGGTGGGGCATGCATTTAGGAGCTAGAGACAGGAGAATCAGAAGTTATGATGGTGTATGCCCCATTGAAATTCTGGAATTCAGTTATTACCTGTAATAAGAACCTCTGTTCTAGTATGACAGGCATCATATTATACTACTTAACTACATGCTTTGGTTCCAGACAAATTCACATGTCTCTGCCAGTTGATCTTTGACAGTAGTCTAACCTCTCTAAACTTTGGGTAGAAAAGGAGGTTACTTACACACACAGGATGATGGGTATTAAATATGAATAAAATGATGACTAAACATAGTAGATGCTAAAGAAATATTATAGAGACTGTTAACTTTCCATCTGTGACTTCAGTCCTGAGCCTTGCCACCATCTTACTCATTATATCCAATTTCACTTAATTTCCAAAAGATGTTTGTTATGAAGCCCATGAATTAGTGAAAAGTACTGCTCTAGATTCAATAGCAATAACTGCTATAAAAAGCAGCTAATATACTTAACATGTGTGAGTCATTCATGGTGCATATCAGTTGCAGCCAATTCTGAAGGTCCAATTTGATTCCTTCCTACCAACTAGGAGGTTCTAAATGACCTTCCTGATGTCTTGTCATCATTCCTGTTCTACCAAATTTGCATGTCAGCTTTTCAATTTTAGCCTAAGACATGTGTAACAATAAACACATGCATTATGATGCATTAAATCCCTAAATAAGGATAAGAAACTATAGATTTGTTTTCTAAAGCCACTTCCTTCATTTGAGGTTAAACTCAAGAACCATCCATATTTATGATCTATGCTGGAGTTTATTCAGTAGGGTTCATTTACTTGTGTTCATGCACATGCAGTAAAGATAACAAATAATTTAACGTATTCAAAATACTAGAATTTTTCATACAGGAACTAAAATGCTATATAGATTTCTTAGAAGTTTTCTTAAATAATAACTACAATTTCAATTACTGACATCATTTTGTATTCACTTTTGAGAATTATTCTTGGAGTACAGGGATAAGTTTGTGGAATATCAGAATAAGAGCCATAAAATTTTAATTTTAGGTGGATTTTCTAATATTCACAAGAGTTTTATATCCTGCTTTTTGACATTTCTTTCACACTGACCACTCCTAAATGCATAAAACACTGGTTTGTGCTATTAGTTTTACATTCCTTAATCAGAATAGGAAGCATTTATTACAGCCTTCTTTTGGGCTTTGTCAAACTTGAGGGTGTCTAGATCCTGGCTTTGATTTTGCAGTGATTAACAGATTTTTAGAAAACATCAATTATTTCTGAGAAAAATAGCTCCTTTGTGTAGTGAGCTAAACAGAAAAGTTCCCCAGTGTCATAATTTCTTTTTGGTACTGTTAGTAGGTGTGGCCTAGGGAATTGAATTAGAATGAGTAACTTTCACCCCAAACTTACAAGTTTCTTTTCAAAACCAAGACCACAGAATATCTCAATAGTTTATAGAAACAATTTTTCTAGCCGTTGCCACCACGAATGTTCATGAGAAATAGTATATATATATTATGTTCCTTAGATAGAGACAATTCTGTACCAATGTTTAGTGTCAACTTAAGCTGCTCTCAAATTATCCATTTGGAAATCCATAGGAAAATATTGTGTGTCTTTTTAGTCCCTCTTAAAGAAGAGCTTTACATAATAGCTATGCTGTTGCAGTTTTTGCCATAGTGGCCCAATTAGAGTTATTGTCCAAATTCTAATTAATTATACCTTAAACTCACCAGGAGCACAAGGAACAGAGAGCTCTGAGTATTAAGTCTTGAGAAGGGAGAAAATTTGCTCACTTAACGTAGATATTGCAGACTGTGTATATATTTGTGTGTTACAGAAGGTGTGTTGCTAATTATATAGGATTTTAACTAATTGCAATGTATTACTAATGAGTAATTAGCGATTCATACTATCAAAGCATTGCCAAAATTACTAACTGTTAATTGTTACAAAGAAATAATTAGTCTTATATTTGCTTTTACAACATTTAAAATTACTAAGACTCCCCAAGCTAATGGAGATATTATTATGTGTATTTTATTTGTGACTTGAATGCTTCATAGCTTAGGTACTTTTAATAAATAGTTCGTATGAGCTGGGCGTGGTAGCACACACCTTTAATCTCAGCGCTCGGGAGGCAGAGGGAGGAGGATCGCCGTGACTTCAAGGCCACCCTGAGACTACATAGTTAATTCCAGGTCAGCCTGGGCCAGAGTGAGACCCTACCTCAAAAAAAAAAAAAAAAAAAAAAAAAAAAAGTTCATATGTTCTCATGGGTTATTTACTTTCTTCCTTGCATTCAGATCTTTATGCTCTGATATTTAAAATTAGTTGTTTATATTTTAGCACGTGAAGGGTATTCTAAACAAAGCCTCTTTATTTTCCAACTGAGGAAACTAAAGTGCTAAGAGGCAGTGAGCCCAGGCAGGGACTTGCCACCAGAGAATTTGGGATGGAGGTGGGGTGAACTGGACCACTAGGATCTCCAGTTCAGTTTCATTACACAATAACAAAGCAGAATCTGAGGACATTGATAGAATGATATCATCTGTTTAAGAGAGATAAGGGGTCCCTTGAGCTTTTGAATTTAACTAGTATATATTTATAGGGCTCTGAGTTATAGGTGGCAAAAGAACAGAGTATAGAAAGGATTAGATAAAGATATGGATTATCTTAGCACATATATATATGTTAGGCAGCATCTAACAAGATTTCCAGGGATTGATCTAAGAAGTGAGGAAAAGGTCTGAATATCTCAAATTTGGTTTCTGCTTTCAGGAGAAAATGCAAACACACCACATGCACACACACACACACACACACACACACACACACACACACTGCACACATAGTGAGTGTGTGTATTTCCTTACAGTTAGCCGTGATTAGGGAGTCTGAGCTCTGAGAACACTTGGAGATGAAATGTGGTTTTCCTCAAGGGAAGAGTGCCAGCTGCATCATGCTTTCAGCAAGTGTGCCCAACCTCCCACCCCTCATGGCCTAACCCACTGATTCCCAAAGCAAGACTGATGAAGAAAACAAACTCAGGTTGTTTCTGGCCAAATGAAAACCTGAGCTCTGGCTTGCCTTCTGCCTATCTGCTCCCCCCAACTAAAGAAATCTTTCAATGGGCAGGCACTTTAAACAGTATCTAAGGAAACAATTTTGAAAGAGTTTTATTAAAAAGTAAGGGGAAATAAATGTTTTCATAATGAAGCAATTAGCATGATAGTTAAATGATACTAAATAACTCTAAAACTACTACAAATAGATTCTACCCTTACATACTCTTTTCCACAATTGTCCCATAGAGAATAGATATGACAAGTGGCCGCTTCTGACAAATGAAAGCCATCTGCAAATGGCACAGGTCATTTCTTTCAGCTCTCCTGAAAGGCAGACCCTTGGAGCTAGTCACCTTTTAATCTGTGGATGTGCTAGCAAGTGGCAAATGACCATTCTATGGGGAACTGATTCCCAAGTGAAAAATACCACGGTGCTTCTTCTTTAATTAACAGCCTTTTCACATTGCTAGCACATTAAAGCCATCCTGAAGAACACCCATGCTTATGTAATCAATGTCACAGCGTCTCTGCCTAAACGAATAATAAATGTTCGGGCTCTGCGCTAAGTGAAAACCTGTTCTCCAAGACTTTCACCTCCATAAAGATGGGCTCATAAAAATCGAAAAAGGAAAAATTGGAATGTGGTCTCATGAGGATAAAAAGGCTAGTGTTAATAATTAACAAGGAGAGTAAAGAGGAGTCAAATTAGCCATAATAGAGCCCAGAGTGACTGGCAAAGTCACCTCTCATTATCAAAAACTCATTAAGAAATGAAGAGGTGGAAATCCTGCTGGCTTACTCTCACACTTAGGCTGTATCAGAGATTATTTTTCAAATGTCATTCAAATGAAGAACTGTAAGGTCACCATATTGTATATTAGGTTAATTTTCAAGCTTTGAAATATGAAGAGCTGACACCTATATGTTATTCCACCTCTCCTGCTGAAATGAGCTATGCATCTGAAATTCACAAATTGGTAGTTGTAGATATATGTATATACACATATACTGAGAACAATGCAGAAAATTTATAACTTCTAGATTTTCAACACAGTGTACTAGAATTTCATAGACAGGTACTTCACAAATTATGGAATGACCACTCTGATGTGAAAATACATTTAACTCTAATACCCACATGATCGAATTTACAAATTATCTGCTAGAACTTGTTTTAATGAACAGAATAATAAAAGATATATAAAATCTGAAAACAATAGCATTTTCCTCTCAACTGGATCCCACAGTGCAACCCTAGTTTCTTTACTACAATGTGATAGTTTTGAATTAAAAAACTCTTTTAAATCTGCTTTTTATGTCTTGTTAGAGTTTACTAGCTTAAATATAGCCTACTAAAAATGTTAATCTGTCTCTTGCAGTAGATTTGCAGAACCATCTATAAATTCTGAAAATCAAGTGCATCAATAATTTCATACTTAACTACTGTTGATCATGTTACAACCATACTCACTTGTTCCCACTAGGGAACAAGTATTTATGGGGCATATCCAGAGGTCAAATGGCTGTGTGTAGTAAGGGTAAAATCACAGATTTTTACCATTGGCATTCATATTACATAATCTCATAAAAACAGCATGAGAATTGCTAGACAATGAGATGTCTTTGTTTGCTATTGCCCTGAGCCTTAAAATTTATATTGACTTTTGCCTGGATTAATCCCTTGAGAAACAAGGAACTCAACAAAGGTAAGTAGATAAGAAATGATTTCTACTCTCAAGAAACCTAATGTCTACTAGAAGATATGCACATTTACATTACATAATGCAGTAGATTGTTATTACTAATATGGAGGTTGGTTACTTGTACTGTCCTATGAAAATTTTCATGATAGTTTTAAACTTGTATTTGTTGCACAAAATTGGAAGAAATGCTCTTAACATCTATGCTGTATCACTCATTGTTATCTCTCTAGATATATATGTTTCTGTTTTATGTACATTTAAAAAGGGAAATGGAAAATTGGGTTATAGTTTTAGGAACTAACAACTGTAATTAAATATTACTAAACTATATAAAATTACAAAATTTCAGTTGAAAGGTGAATATAATCCAATATATTTTCTTTTTACTTAAATCTAGTGGGATGTTACCAGAGCTTCCATTAGGGACTGGGTTTTATTGAAATGTTTCGATAAACACACATTTGTTTAGTGTGGTTTTAATGGGCCAGATTCTTTGCCAGGTACTTTTGTTACATCTTAGGAGGCTTCACTTGCTTTTGTGTTTTCCTGCACACAATGCTGTTGTAGGCTACAACTGTTCTGACTTTACTGTGGAAGCCCAGGTTCATCTTACCTGTGATGATTGTCTTGCTGAATGTGTTTATCAATACAGAGTGGCATGTTAATTTGATCTTAATCTACTGTGCTTGCCTTGCTCAGAGTTGATCAAATTTGTACTTCCTTGAAGAATTATCTAATATCAAAGCCTGTTGGTTTTATTGAGATTGATGGTATTTGTTTTGTCTTAGTAGATTTCCTTCTAAAATGCCAAATTAGAATTTTAGGGAAAGTCATTCTTACTAGTAATCCACTAATGCTGACTAATTGGAAGATGTTATACCAATATAAAACTGGATTAGCTAGATTTAAGGAAGCAACAAATGTTGACTGTGAAAATAATGCACATTATTCATTCTACCCAGAAATTGCTGTCTAAAGAACTTATTATTGATTGGCTTATAGTTTCAATTGTCTGCTAAAACCTTACTGTTAAAAACCAATTACAGGGACTGGAGAGTTGGCTTAGTGGTCAAGATACTTGCCTACAAAGCCAAAGGACCTTGGTTCGATTCTCCAACACCCATGTAAGCCAGATACACAAGGAGGCACATGCACTGGAGTTCATTTGCCTTGGCTGGAGGCCCTGGTGCACCCATATTCTCTCTCTTTATCTCTGTCTTTCTTTCTCTGCCTATTTCTTTCAAATAAATAAATAAAAATAAAAATAAAGTATATATATTTTTAAAAGCCAATGACAAGTACTTCATAAATTTAAGACTTTATGTATGAAAATAACACTAATGTATTAATTACTGGGATGTTCAAAATACTTGTACCCATACACATCCCAAGTTTGGCCTTAATTTAAAACTTTTGCTTTCTTTTGACTTTTGTAATTGTGCTATCATGCAACAGGTGCCTATTTTCTGGCAAGGTAATATTTTAAAACATGGGATATGTGGGGAAAAATAGTTTTTTGCAGTCAAAGTCTCTACCACTGAGCTATACTCCAGATAATAGTTATTTTGATCAGCAAATTAGGTCTTGATACTCACCTCTGATTATATTGCTTATGACTACTTTTTTAAGACAAAGAAAGCAATTCACTTTACTCTAATACCTTGGGTATAGTGTCAGAAATCTTCTTGGTACATGGGAGGCTGAGTGAGGCAGGAGGATTTGCATAACTAAGAGGCAGGCTGGGCAACAGAGAAAGTAAAAGTTCATCCAGGCAGAGCTTCATGGCAAAACCTTTTCAAAAGAAAGAGAGGGAGAAATGACAGAAAGGAAATAAATTTTCTTGGATGAAGTCTCTCCCAATGAATTGTTGTAGTGGTAACTTACAAGAGCTTGGTTTAGACAGTTATAGCACCAAACCATCAGAAGTAATGAAGAAGTACACACTCCTGATGCCTTAAGAGATTTTGTCAGTGTCAGATAGGAGTGAGATGAAAGCTGGTATGTAGCATACACCTTTATTCCAGCACTTGGAAAACAGAGGTAGGAGGGTCACCGGAGACTGCATAGTGAATTCCAGGTGAGCCTGGAAGGATGGAGGAAGGAGAGATGGAAGGAAAGAAAGATGGGTAAGGAAAAAGAATTGGAGGAAGAGATGGAAGAGGAAAGAAGGTATGTAGTGGGGAAGGAAGACAAAGAGAGATCTCTATTGCTCAGGGTAAGGAGTAAATAAGGGAATCCACTATATAATAGAAGACAGAATAAAACATTTCTAAAAGCATTTGAGGACTCCAATGAATCATGAAAATGAGAATGACTATACCACTAGAAATATAGGAGTCAGGAAGCAGAAATGAGCTTGAGAGGTCATGATGAAACATACCATTGGAGGCCTTCATACCTACCTGCTAAAGCTTTGTTTTGAACTTTTTTATTGACAATTTTCATACATGAACATAATGTCATTTGATCATAATCCCTTCCCAATGTCTTCTTTTGTCCACTCCCACCCCCTTCACTGAACCCTTTTCCAACTAGACACTTTTGTTTTATAAATTTGTCCCAAAATATTCCAGTCTCTGGGGAAAGAATACTTCATATTTTCTGTACCCTCTTCCATGACGTTCCCTAAGCCTTGAAAGTGCGATAAACCTCAGTTTTCACTCAATCTTAGCACTCTGGTGAGCACTGCCACCTGCACAAAGAAGCTTCTCTGACCAGAGATATGATCAGCACTAATCAATAGGGAGAAACAATTATTTAGAGGGCAACTCCATGGGCACAGCATATTCAGAGATGTGCATATATCCAGTGAGCCTGATTTTCTACAAATAATACAATGAATCCAGTACTTACCAAATGTATTTTTAAAATGGAGCTCATGCTGGAGGTTTCTTTCAGTCAACTACTAGTTAATCTTAGAACCTTTGTAACAGTCACAACATTGAATTCCATTCTGTTTTCTATGCTTCTTCCTATTAATAAACAAAGACTTTACTGACAAACCACCTAATCTCTAAATGTGTTTTCTGTAGCTTTTGACTTGGACAGTTGCAGTGGTCATCTGTAGGTATAATAATGTGTTATATAAACACGTGTTTATGCCTAGACATAATAAAATAATGACAGGGGTTAACACTGTTCATCATAATTCTTTATACTCTTTAATAATTAACTATATAAATTAAATTCCAATCATATAGCTTTGCTATATGACAATGTAAAAGTTTCTAGTTTTCAATAATAATGATATTACCAGCCATTTACTACTTTTCTTATAACCCAAAACAATTTACTATATTTCTAGATCTTTAAAGATAGTCATTGCTGATACTGGGTTGGCAGAAGGATGAATGTATGGGTAAATAAATGTGTAATAGTTTATGGTACGCTAAGTAGGGAAATAATGGCATCATAATGTATAGACAATAACAAGGGACTTTGGTATCAAACCCAAGTTAGACTGTCCATGACTAAATGACTTTAGACAAGGTTCTTAATCTTCTGAGTTTTAATTGCTTTATTAATAACATTTTCTACTATTTTTTCTTCTTCATAGTGCTTGATGATAAAATGACAGGCTATAGAATACAACTTAGCACAGTTTTTGGCACTCTGATCTACAATACATTATAGATCTATGATCAAAGCTCCAGGAATATAGATAGCTCCTTTCTATGTACTAATGAAAACATCAGTTAGATAAGATTACTCTTGTAAATAAGACATTTATCATTAAATATGATCATTCCCACTGTGATAGGAACCTTTTAGCATATAGATAAGCAATAAAAGATTTTTTTTCAGCAACAAACTAAACCATATCAGAAACAGAAAATGTCACTGGTGTGTGTATCCTTCTGGATTTATCATTACTTTCTATATCACTTTTCTATGTCTGTCTCTGTCCTCTGACAAGTTTAAAAAATTACATAAACAACATTGAAGGCATTTTCATACATATGCTGTGGTAGTGGATTTCATCATATATTTTATCAGAGTTTTAAAACTAGACTTCTGTTGTTGTTGTTTTGTTGTTTTGTTTTGCATGAAAAAGATAATGTGAGAAACTGGCATCTTTAGTTGAGGATAAACTCTGACTACTGTAGTTGATGGTAATTACATGTGGTAACTGTCTGCATGAGCAGAGATTCACATCATAAAATTAAATGAGTTTGGCAAAGGATATTTTTTATCATCTCCCACCATCACCCTTTACCTAGTATTGATCCCTAACCTCGTCTTCTCTGCTCTCAGACACCTGCATTTTCCATACAGCTGCCAGAAAGATCATGACATGCCACACTTCTACTGAACAATCATAATAAATCTTGTCATTGCACACACCTTATCCAGGACACCTAGGCACCTCCATTGAACACTCTTTCCCCTTACTTGCTTTTCTCTTTATTTTTCTAGAAGGATGCCAGCGTATTCCCCTCCTAAAGTGTTATGCTGTCGGGTCACTGAAGCTAGCAATCCTCCCAGCAGATCTCTCATGAAAAACTCTTTGGGTATTTAAATTTAATAAAATACCTTCTCGGCAGATACACCTTTTATGACCATTGGGAACATTTTTTAAAAATGATCACAGTTTTACTGTGAAGGCATTAGAAATGTGTTTAGAATATGCTCATTTGAGAAACATTTACAGTGTACAATATTAATCAAATATCCCAAACTTCTCAATAACCATTAGCAGTGCTTAGTACTTTCATGAAGCTCCTTTGTTCTTTCTAGATGCAACTTTAGCACATACTGACCTGTGATTAATGTAATTGTGTCCTGTGCTTGGAAAGCACCCCTTTCCAGAAGGTATTGGGATGACACTATTCAACAAGACCCCCAACAGCACAAATTTTAAGACTTCTGCAATGACTGTAGGTAGAGGGTTTCAAACTGTAATTCATTACAAACTTTTTTAGAAACCTGAAAAAGAAAAGTGAATATGGTGTGCTATGTTTAAATGTAGAAGTGCCTTGTCTTTGCTAGCTGCTAAGTGATATTTACCTAGTATGCTAACGGTCATGGGTTTGATCCCCAGCACCATCAAAAACAAAGAAGAGACAAATCCGCAAAATTGAAGGACTTAAAAAGAAAATCCAGGCCAGACCAGGTGACACATGCCTTTAATCCTAGCACTTGGGAGGCCAAGGTAGTAAGTAGGATCACTATGAGTTTGAGGCCACCCTGAGACTACATAGTGAATTCCAGGTCAGCCTGGGCTAGAAAACTAAAGAATACCTAAATTAGAATAGATATTCCCAAGGCCACACTCCTAAGTGAATTAAACAAGTGTAGCTCTTAGATATGATCAAGCTCACCTCTTACAACTGAACAGGTTTAGCACTTCTGTGAAACCCAGCATCACAAGGGGATTCTAAGTCTGCTTAATTGCTGCATTTACATGTGTCAGGACCTTCTGGGGAGAAGGCAGCTCCTTTGAATTTGCAGTAAGTGGTCATGTGCCTATGTGTTAAATTTCTTAGAAAGTACAAACATACCACCTGCCAGGAACATTTTACAGAGATACAATCTATTTTTGCTTGGACATCCATATAAAGAAAGCTAATTATACTTTTGAGGTAATTTCCACAATATGATATTCAATGTAGAGAGCAAATTCCATTATCTTCTATATTCTATCAGTTTTTTTCCTATGTTAGGCTCTTTCAGGAAAAGTTTATATTTTTCCACCCCCCCCCATATGGCTATATTATCCCTCTAACAAACACTGTTTCTCCTTGGCTATTTCAGCACTTTTGTGTAATGGAAAATTTCACAAACATTTGCAAGAGATCTTTGTACCTATGGTTGTCCGCTATGTTGACCTCATGGAGTCCTCCATCGCCCAGTCAATTCACAGAGGTTTTGAACAGGAGACATGGCAGCCTGTCAAGTAGGTATCCTCGTGTCCACCAAGCATCTGTCTTTCAGTCCTGCCCTTATGACTTTACACACGGCCATCTGTAGTTATTGCTTATGGTGGTCCCTTCCCACGTTGTCTGTTTCTTTACAGGAATATCGCCAACAGTCTTCCCAATGTAGCTCTTCCAAAAGTTCCAAGTCTGCCTCTTAATCTTCCACAGATTCCTAACTTTTCTACTCCTTCGTGGATGGCTTCTTTATATGAGTCCACGTGTGTATCTTCACTTATTACCTGGTGGTGTGTTAGTTAGTGCATGGCCTGGCTGTGTTCTGCGCAGATGTGTTTAGATTGCATGGCATTTATCATCATTGGTTGAGGAATTCTGTTTTTGGCTTTATTTGTGTGAGTCTTTAAGTTATTAAGCTGAGTGTTAGCATATAGATGATAAATTATCAGTTTGGAAAAAAGTGATTTGATGTGATTCATATGTAATCTATATGGCAGAAATAATTTTGTAACCTATGTTATAGAATCTACTGTAACCAATATAGTCAAGAGTTCTTTATATCTTGCCAATTTTAAATATATTTTAAGACTGCTTAGGTGCAACTTTTTTTCTGCCCATATAATTCATACTGTGCAGGGAATAAACCTTATGAGATTTTGAGAATATCATCTTTATTGTAGTCTGAATATTAAATAGTGTTGTATCTTACATAGAAGCATTTGTACTTTATTTTCCAGCACAAGAGCTCCTTTTGTTTATTTCATGGACCAATAGATGCATCTTGTTATTTCAAAATAATCTTTATACATTAAAAGCCATATTCATCACTCCCACATTGTGGTGAACTTGCCTACTGCAGATTCAGTAACTAAGAGTCATTAAAGTGGAAAAGGTTTTATTTAAGATTTAACAAGCCTGAACTTCAACCTAAACTTATGAATCATAAATCTTTCTTAGTTTCACTATCTATAACTCTAAAATAGTTATGACATCTAATTTAAAAATAATTTTCTGGGGATTTAAAAGAAACTGTATAAAAGTACCTGGCATTTCCTAAGCCTTCAGTAAATAATTAGTACTATTGTCACATGCTAGACATCTGATAAATAGCAGTTACAGGCATCATCATTATTTATACCTGTATACTTCTGAAAACTTTGAGCTCCATAGCCCTCAAGTGAGCTAAGTAATAGAATTAATGTACAAATTTAAAACCTCACAAGCAGTAGCTCTAAAATCTCACATGAATTCCATTAGCATGAATAAGCATTAGAAGAAAAAGTTATTGAAAATGTATCCCGTATTGTACACTGCCAAGTTCTTTTTCTCATTTAACCCTTATAACAACCCTGAAAGGTGTCACTATCTCCATTCTGCAGTTAAAGTAACTTCCTGGGCAAGGAGGTTAAGAAACAAAATTTGCCCACAGGAATTAAGTGACAGGCAAAATTTGAACCCAGACTCACTGAACCTCAAAACCCTCAGTCATCTTTAGTTTATTCTGCTTCCAGAGAACAGATACTCAAAAACCCACCTAGTTTTCACTCTACCCGTCACTAGCTATCAAATCTGTACTCAAGTCTAGTTAGGTATGTGGCTAAGAAAACAAGCAGGAAAAGACCAAGAAAGAGAACAGTCTCTTGTAAAACAGTCTGGAGGTACTCCTCCAGCTGAAGCGTCATCACTGAACTGGTGATAATTTCTAGGACATCGTACTCAGGTTAACAGGAAAATGCTTTGTTCCATTATAATATATAAATTGGTTATCTTTGTATGCTCAGAAATTGCCTATAAAGTATAATGAACTTTTCCAAACTTAGGATTTTGGGTACCTCTTTAAAATATAGCTCTTCTTCCTCATTCCCCATCTAATTAACACCCTTGATTTTAATTGAAAAAAAAAAACAGCCACCAGTGTGTACATTATCTTCTAAAATTTAGTTTATTGTTATTGTTATTGTTGTTTTTTTTGTCAGCTTTGAGATCTGTGGGGACTCTGAATCCTCATTGTTGATGACCCCTTTTAAAATGATGTGAATCCCAAGACAGGACTTAGGTTATGTGGAAGCACATGATTGTGCTTTCACCATTCTAAACAAATAAAATGTGTGCTTGACAAGCTGACAACCATAACCTTTACCAAGATTATCAACATTTGCTTCTTGGTTATTATAATGACCAAAATAATCCGCAATGCTATGACGTTGCTGCACTTCATTTTTTAATTTATTTTATATTTATTATACAAATGATGAATTTCATTATGACATAGCCAGCTTTGATGTTCATTCCTACTTCTTTCTATCCTCTTCCCTCCCAATGGTGCCCTTTCTTTGTACAAATAGTTCCCTTCTCTGCTTTCAATTGTTGTTGTTGTTGTTTTCAAATTTGAAATTGTAGGTGTGAGAGAAAATACAATATTTGCTTTTCTGGGCCAGGTTCACTTTACTTAAAATATTGGTCTCCAGTTTCATCCATTTTCCTATTATAACTCACTTTGTGATGTTTTAATTATAAAAGATTAAATAGCAAGAAACATTTCCATTTCATGCAAAGAATTAAAGGTACCCATTAAATGGAAGAAAAAATACATGAAAGCAACCATGCTGGGTTTATAGTTCAGTGATAGAGAAAATCTATTGTGCCAATTTCTGAGTTCAGTCTGCAACACCACAAATATAAAAAAAAAAAAAAAGAACCAAATGAATATATGCATATAGCCATGGCTTTGAAGATATATCCCTACCTACTTACATATAATACATGCTAAAGTAAATCTTTTTTAAGAAAAACTAGCCAATCATATCACATTTCTCTCTGTAAATAGACTCTTTGTTTGAGGGAAGGGGGATGGAGGGTTAGCTCTAGAAATGAATGCTATTAAGGTAAATTTCCTCCTGACATATTTAGAAAATGATTTCAGAGTCTATTATTCACGTTTGAATTGTTTTATCTGTAAATAATACCTTGAGGAATAGGTCACTGACTAGAAATAACTTAAAATGAAAATGCTGTGTATAATGGCAGGTGCTGTGTGCTAACTCCAAAGAAAACTGATTTTCATTTTTTTCATCTATCTATTTAATTACAACAAACACTTGTTATCCTAATTACATTCCCAATTAGACACATTTATTGTCTAGAATATTGCCATAGCATCAGGCAGAAGAAAAATATGTTCACCTTTCTGTAAAGATTTAATTATCACACATTTTAAGTAAGTCTATTTTAAATAAAATTTTGCCTTTACTACTTGAGAATTTTACTTTCATGATAGTTTTTGTTGTCATATTGCAAAAGAACATATACCTACATAGACCAAAATGATATGAAGTAGATTTGCTTTTTGCCAACTATACATAATTAAAACAGGTCTTCTGATCAAACTGTGTGCCCTCTGGAGACACAAAGGGTGTTTTTCTTTGCTCTTTTTTCCCCGATATCTTTCTCGCATATTTCTTGCATATATGGCCAAAGGAAAAGTAAAAAAAAAAAAAAAGAAAAGAAAAACAATAACATTTTGCACATTAGTGTCAGTATGGCATTGTGTGGGTCTTTAATGCTGCATTTGTCACTGCTGCATTTGGTGCATTTTAAAGTGAGGAGTCATACATGAGTAACACTCTGGGGGTATATTCACCATTCTTTAATGACTGAGAACTAAACTCTGAGGCCACCATGGATAGACCAGGAGATCATGAGCAATTCCTGGCTGGATGAGAGGGGCACAGCAACCTAGATTGGTGATGGACCTGAGACACTAGGGCACAGTGGAGGTCAGAAAGATAGGCATTTAATTAGTTAAAGCAAGGGTTTTTTTTAAAGCTAGCTAATTAAGATATATTTAGCTAAACATTGCAGTTATTTAAAATAATTTATTATAGGGTTGGAGAGATGGCTTAGTGGTTAAGGCGCTTACCTGCAAAGCCAAAGGATCCATGTTCGACTCTCCAGTACCCACGTAAGCCAGATGCACAAGGAGGTGCATGCATCTGGAGTTCGTTTGCAGTGGCTGGCTGCCCTGGCATGCCCATTCTCTCTCTCTCCCCACCCCCGCCCCAAATAAATATTTTTTTTAAAAATAATTTATTATAAAATTTTCTACTCTGCCCTTATAATGTGTTTTTCATTTTACTTTTTTTTTTTTTTTGCAAAATAAGGATATAAATTTAGCTAATATATGTACAACTACTGACAGAAAGCCTAAGACAAATGAATTTGAGCTTTTCTTTTTGCTTTTTGCTTTTCCCTTTTTGCTTTTTCTTTGTTTTCATCTTTCAGTTGAATCTCAATATATTCTAATGTAGGAATATTTTACCTCTCAATATCTGTGAACCTGTTAGCTAGGAGGTTGGAAATAAAAAGTAGTATTATGAGCTAGAAAAGGCACAAAACATTTCAAAGTGGATTATCAGAAAAGGTTCACTTTCCTATGTGTTCTGTTATTTCTAGTGAGTGCTTTACCTTTACTGTAATTGAGAACTGTAAATATCCTATATGATGCTTAGAGGAAGTAATCATGAACACAGAATTATATATGCATGAATTAAAGGAAGGCTACTGGGGTGGTCATAGCAATTTTTTACATAATGCTTTTTAGGATTCCTAAGAGAAAATAGTCTATGAATTTATGTTTCTCCTAGAACTTGGTAAAGAATGATTAAAATATTTGTTCTTATTTATTCTTGTTAGTAAGATATTTTTACCATTTTACTCCTTTTGATGAACTCTTATTACTGCATTTACTTCTGTTCTTTTTGCCTTGCCTTAGTAAAAATTGGAAAGGAAGAACTCAAAAACTAAACAGGGGATAATGGATCATCAGAGATATTTTGTGGTATAGGTTTCACTAATAGCAATAGGTACAGACGGTTTATAAGGCTGACAGTAGGAGTTCATGGACTTCTTCATTTTCCATTTTCTTCTAGCAATGGCTCTGCAACATCTGAAGATCTTTTTTGGAAGCTTGATGCCCTGCAAATGTTTGTCTTTGATCTACATTGGCCAGAACAAGAATTTGCCCACCACTTAGAGCAAAGACTTAAACTAATGGCCAGTGATATGATAGAGGCCTGTGTCAAAAGGTAGACCTGTATTTCAAGTTGCTGCTTAATATGCCAGCACACAAAATGCCACTTGTCACAAAGTTTCTGTTACATAATTAACACAGAAAGGATTTAGTATATGCCACAGGCCCAAAAGTTAATAAACACTAGATCCTCTGACCTAAAATATGGGAACTCATACAATTGATTAAACTGACCTGGTGATGCTTGTTTTCAATTCAGGTCTCTCACCCATTGCTCTTAAGAGTTTCACCCACCCAAAATTAACCATTTCTTTGTGCTTATTACCTCTCTGCAAAAACTGTGCTTTATATCCCCAAAGTAGTACCTCCTGGAACCTGTGAAAATCACTCGTTGAGTTCTGTATACATTACGTACTATGCCAGTGTGCTATGAAATGGCATGAGAAACTCAAAATGTGACCAGCAGTTGTTCTGGGATTAATTCCTGTTTCTGAAATTTTCTATCCATATCAGATAAGTTCCAGGTAACAGTTGCATTCTTTATAGTGATAGCCAGAAATAAGTTAGGAGACTAGTTTCTTCCAGATATGCTTTTAATTTTAAACAATTCTTGCAAAATCAAGATCATATCCTAATTAGTCAAGTGGCATATGTTTCATTGCCTTTCCACAGGATACATTTATGATCAATGTGTACATTTGAATTAACAGATAAACACAGGTTGAACAACCTCATAATCCTAAATTCTTTAAACCAAGTTTGCTTTTTTTTTCTTAAATCATTTTGATGTCTCAAATCTGGATCATCCTTGGGTACTTTATCAAAACCAATTCCAAATTTCCAATTATGCAGTTTCTTTCAAAAATCTACCTTCAATTTCAGGTGTTTAAGAGAATCTGAGTAACATAAATGTTCACTATGTTGTACATTACCTATTTTATATTTTTCCAGGCTTATACTATTTTTAAAAAATTGGTGAGCTGTAACAAAGTTTTTTTTCTGCTTTCATACTAAAGTGTATTTTTCTACTTAGAAATCAACTGAGGCAGTTAAATAAAGCTATGAAGCTTTTTCCCCCATTAAGTGTGCTGCCCTAGATCTAACACAAAACTTTATTTAGGTAAATGGATTGTCTTGAGTGACTGCACAAAGCTCATGTCTAAAATACCCCTTGGGAAAGAATATTTTAACTGTCCTTATATAAAATAACACAGTCTAACCTTCCATTTGAGACACATAAAAAGAACATCTCACTATACCACATCCACTCCCAGCTCCCAAGCTGTGCCCTGCATTCATCCCTCATTTGCATGTATTAAATTAACATCTTGTAGTATTGATTTCACTCTTACAAAAATGGGTGAGAAGTATGTCAGAATTCTTACTCTGAATCCATGTTTTAATAACTAGAACAAGAACTGCATTTGAACTCAAGCTGCAAAAGGCAAGCAAGACAACTGATTTGCGCATTCCAGCTTCCATGTGTACAATGTTCAATGTGTTAGTCGATGCTAAAAAACAAAGCACCAAGCTCTGTGCCCTGGATGGAGGACAAGAGGTGAGTGGGCTGTGGCCTGTAACTTACACAGGGAGCTCTGGCCAGGAAGATCTTTGGCTCATGATAGCTTCTTCTTTTCCATAAAAATACTGCATAAAATTTTACAAATGGCCTTTGATTTTCACCTAAACCATTTAGGTGTTGTCTATTTACATGAATCTTGATTTTTACAAGCAAATGAGAAAGCTAAAACCCTACCTACTTTGTTTATACAAATTTAGAGTACCCAGAGATGCAAACTTTCACAAAAAATAGCATGTAAAAGACTTTACACAAAACTTTCCATTGTTAAGGTTACAGTGGACATATGCTTTAAAACTAGTTCTTATTAATATTCCATTATTATACTTCCATTTATATTTTGTTTGTTTTTAAATTAAAAATACTATCCTTCCTCATAATTTATTTTTGTTGAGAGTTAGTTGAAATAGATTCTTTTTTTTTTTAGATTTTCTGCTTGACATTTTATTATTTCCTCCATTGTAATTATTTTATTCATTATTTCTTTGTTCTTCCCTTATGTTTTCTTTCATCATCATCATTACCATCATCATGTTTTTCCTCCATTATATGATCCAGTTTGGAAGTCAGTGGGTAAGTATCTCTCTCTCTCTCTCTCTCTCAGGAAAGTACATTTTCATTTTATAACTCTACATTTATTTTCATCTTTTCATATTAATACACTGTATTTTTGGAGTGGAGAGATGGCTCAGCAGTTAAAGGTACTTGCTTGCAAAGCCTTATGGCCCAAGTTCAATTCTCCATTACCCACATAAAACCAGACAAACAAAGTGATGCATGAGTCTGGAGTTCATTTGCAGTAGCAAGAGTCCCTAACATACCCATTTATATTCTCCCCTGTTCCCTCTCTCTCTCTCCTTGCAAACTTGTAAATATACATTTTTTTAAATATTTTTTCAAGGTGTTTGCTCCTCAGTATGTACATATAAGGTTGACAGCATATAAATACTTGTACCTTAAAGATTTTCAAAGAATATGTACCCCTCCTCCAGTTAGGATGCAGAATCTGCAAACTACCCTCATATTTTTAAAAGATAAAATTATTTAAATCCAAATGAATCCACCTTTAAATGATAATCTAAATAAATGTAGAAGGAGAGGTAGTTAACATTTTCAAGCATATATCTAAACTATACACTCTCTTGGATACCTGAATAATTTAGGATTAAAATGTAGCTTTAAATGTCATATACCATATACTAGGATAACCTCTAAATATTGGTACCAGAAGCCATACCAAAAATCACTTCCTACAGATGAATCCAAACATGGATCTCCTGGAGATACAGTCCCCTGTAACCTGGTATGTAAGTGCCATGAGACTGGGGAAGAAGCCTGTATCATGAGACTTTGCTTTTGCCTGTAACGGGCTGTCCTGGAATGCCATACAGACTCTGGGGCACAAGACCTTAAAACTTTCATGCATACATGATTGACTAGGTTATACTCTCAGGTGCTAGGGATGATGGTGGCCAAGGCATTTTTTTCTTCTGTAAACAAGAACAGGTTATGTCTTAAGAACAAGGTGTCCCAAATTACAACTGAGTGTCAAACTTCAAGGCCCTTTACTTATGTGACAGTTCTCATCTCGTCACAAGGACACAGCTAACTGGAACTGTAGATAAGCAGGCCCACTTTTTATGAGTTTCATACTTACTTAACTTAAATATACACATCAGCTATTTGGCTTCAATTTATATTTATGCATATATACTCATATTTCACTCTTTATGCAAAGCAAAGGGAAACATGTATTTTAATACCACAGCATACAGCCTTACAAGTATCTACCTACATAACTGACATGTAAGTGTTACAGAATGTTTAGTAATTATCATTCTCTGATCACTTACAACATGATTTATTATCTCTAATTATCTGGATAAGTAAGCAGCTTACTTGGAAGCCAGTGACTTCTCATCACCTTTTCATGTTTCTCAATACCCAAGCCTTTCATTGTCTGAAAATATTATCTTAAGTCTCTTCATAAGCCTGTTCTTGTCTTCTCTAGCTTACTGAATCATGTTGCCTCTTTCCACACTAATACTGGGTATATCCACTAGTTCTTTAACATGCTCACAGACATCACACATAACAGGCACTTGGTAAATTTTTGTTGAATACATGAACAGACTAATTTGTTGTCCCTGCTTCAAAAATCCTACCCTTTAAATACAACTCACTCTCATGTTTAAAAAGAAAAACAGCTACATGTGCAAATGACAAACACTGTTCCATGGCCAAGTGATTCTTTACATTAATAAGTGAGTGCTTTTGAAGAATAATCTGCTACTGTTCATTACATCTGCACCTGAACCTTCTCACCAGAGACAATTAGTTCCCTACAACTTTCACACAATTAATGCAGTTCAAAATGTGCAGGTGTAAAACCCATTAGCAACCCTGAAAAGTGGTAAACAAGAATTTCAGTGTAAAAGAAAAGGATTCTTTATTTTTTTTTCTATCTAGTTAATATGTCCACATAATTACATGAGCTTTCTCTCTGGGTATCTGCTAAATTTTGAAATTGTTGACAATTAGTACATATGTTAAATGTACAGGTGAACAAGTAGGCACAATTTTATAGAAAGCAAGAAGGTTGTTGACAAAAGCTAGATTATTGTACAATTCAGAACCATGTAAAGCATTTGCTACATAGTTAAATATAGCAGAAATTGTTCTAAGGTAGAAGGAAATTGCCTCCCTGAAATCTATAGTGAATTTGTTATAATGTCATTGCTGAGATTAAAACCTTTAATATATCTGGTCATGGTGCAACCTTGACAGTGTTCCTGAATTACAATTCTGTTTTCTTACTTGCCACATGATGATGCAAACGTGCTCTTCCAGGCACAGAATAGGGTTTAGTGGAGTGATTAGTGAGTAAATGATCTGCTCTTATAACAACTATGTGTAATGAATCAGCAGTCTCATGTCCTTCCCTCTCAACAGATATTGAGATCAGAAAAGCACCACACTGTTTAGAATCCTTGCTACCCATGACTGTAGAAAAGCAGGTGATTGTACATGCTGTAGGCATTCATCTGTCCTCCAAAATCCTTCATCCTAGTGTCCCCTTGATTGAGAACAAGGATATGAACATATTAATGGGTTAACTTAGGGTGGAGAAGGCCCTGTTTCTCCAAGATTTGTTCACTTAACTAGCAAACTCAACCTACTATAATACATACCAAGAGAAGCACAAAAGTCTGATCACACAAATATTTGCTGAGTCTTCATTTCCTGTGTGTTTGCATGACAACAGTCCAGAAAAAGGATGATATTCAACTGAGTAGAGGGAGGCCAGGATTTTAGGTGGACCTGGATTCCATAATTTTTTAGGTACTATTTCACTCTATCCCAGGCTAACATGGAATTTACTATGGACTCTCAGGGTGGCCGCAAACTCATGGCAATCCTCCTATCTCTGCCTCCAGAGTGCTGGCATTAAAGGCATGCCCCACCATGCCCGGCTGCAGATTCATTCTCTTTGAAGTTATTTGTGATCTCCCTGGGGTATTTATGTATGGCTTTGAAAGCTATTGAGATCTCTTCAACAAGTTGCTAGTTTTCCTTTAACTATATATTACACACCCATATAACTCATATATGTTACTGTCTTTACAAACTATGCACATAAAATAGGCATTCTCACTCCATTTCCTGACCAGTGCTACCAGACCACTTGTACCACTGTCCAGCCTGAGCAGATTCTGAAAGATCTCAACAGTTAAAATATTAGTAAAGTCAAACCTAATCTGATAAATTTACAATAGAAAAATCCTGTATTATATAAATCTAACACCTGATATTTAGAATTTCCCTTGTGTTGTATTTAAGATGTATTCCTAGTGGCTGGAGAGATGGCTCAGCAGTTAAGGTACTTTCCTGCAAAGCCTAATGACTTGGGTTTGATTCCCCAGTACCCATGTACAACCAAATGCACATACTGTAGTGGCAGGAGCCCTGGTGTGCCCATATTCATTTCTCTCTCTCTCTCTCTCTCTCTCTCTCTCTCTCTCTCTCTCTCATTTTCTCTGTCTCTCAAATCAATAAATAATATTTTTTTAAATATACATACTTATTGTCCCATTCTTTCCAATGTGGCTTTATTCATTTACTCTCATTCTTTGCCTTTTATCTCCCCATCTCCACCCTTGCTCTGTTTATGTCTAGATGAGGTATAAAAGAAAGCCACAGTCCAAAAAGATATATTATCTGAGAGTTTCTTGGCTCCTGGGCTCCATTGGCTTTCCCTGTCTTTCAACAAAATGAGTATAAATGACTCAGCACTTGATTTTAGGAATTGCCAGAATGAATCCAAAACAAATGTTTAACATGTAGAACTCTGTTGCTTTATATAGAATAGCATTTTGGTGACACTTAGCTTCTTTAGAGCTAAAATTTGAAATTTATAGCAAGTTGAGCTAAGCACTGAGGCCACAGCTTCTTAAGAACCCTTCGGAGGCCGGGCGTGGTGGCGCACGCCTTTAATCCCAGCACTTGGGAGGCAGAGGTAGGAGGATCGCCGAGAGTTCGAGGCCACCCTGAGACTACATAGTTAATTCCAGGTCAGCCTGGACCAGAGTGAGACCCTACCTCGCAAAACCAAAAAAAAAAAAAAAAAGAACCCTTCGGGGGCTGGGGCCATGAGTACCTCAATAACTCCTCTATTTTGGAGCACTTTCCATCCTAGAGGGAAGTGGGGAGATTAACCATCTCCTGAGCCCCCCTCCAATCCTTCCCCTCAGAATGAGGACTGATGTTTCATTTCCTTGTCCTGCACAGACACAGGTCCAGAGCAGGAGATGTGAAAGGAGAGAGGCACACTTCATTTGCATAAGCTCCTTGGACACCCAGTCATTTGTACAGCTCTTAGGGAGCCAGAAGGCCCTTGTTGCCAGGGTGTCTGTTAAGGGCACATTCTACAAATCAGTCTAAACTCTGGCCTTATTCTATTAGCCTGAGGCATGGTCAGGACTCAGGAAGTTATTGATAATTGAGACTGGACCATAAGAACCTTAAGCACATATCAGCTAGCTTGTGTTGTTGGTCAGCCTGGCTCCTTGGCTTCAAACTTACTGTTTTTTAATATTGTTGTTGTTGTTCCCATTTTCTTATTTTCAAACTATCCCAACAGAAAAATACAAGTTCTACTGCAATAGAAATTCAACCTGTGCCTATTCCATTTGTCCTCTGGAGAGACTCAGTAAAGCCTGGAAAGTGTCAATGTGTATAATATGTGCCTAGGAAGTCTTGTTTCCATGTATGATTGGTTGATTTTAGACCATTGTCATTATATATACACACAGAAACTAAAATAATTCGAAAGCTCTAAATGTATGCGTTCTTTGTTACTTGCACACATGGATGGTGACCACTTCTGTCAGTGCCCTTAAGAGAGTGGAGATCATTCCTCAGAGTTCCAAAGCAGGTCTATGTTATTTTGTTCTGTGTGGAAACTTTGAGACATGTTTTCAAAGTAAGAAAAAAATAGCTTTCAAAAACTTACATCTTAGGAAAACATTCAGCCAGCAGCTGTTAAGTTGGTCTAATGTTTATCCTGACCGGAGCACTTTCACTCTCTGCATTATGTGAGCTGTTCCAAGAAGCCTTGAGTCATCAGGATAGGGTTGGTCTTTACAAGTCACATTTTCTGTGAAGTGGCCATTGGGGACAATCCAGTGTCAGAGAAATGCTTCTAAAGAAAGAATCACTGTTTAAATGGCTGTGCCTTCATATGCCATGGAAGCCCAAGTTCCTACTAATTTAAGAACAGGACTGACTGTCTTGTATTCTATAAAGAAAGCAAAAGGAGTGGGGACATTTTCAGGTTTATTTTAAACACATCTTTTTTTGTATTTGTTTGAAGACATCTTTGTCACAAGAAAGCAGTAATAAAACTATAAGCAGTATCATTTGAGTATACCTTTTATGTCCTATTACTTTGTTACCATCTATTCATCTTTGTTGATGAAATTTTAATTCTGCCCTTGCTTGAACATATTGTAAGAATTGTATAAACTACTGTTCCTGGGCTAACAGAAAAGGTCCTTTTAGGCAACACAATTGGGCACTCATTTTCTTTCTAGAGCACAGTTAAAATAACTTATGAATGAGAGTTGTCAGACACGAAATGCTGTATTAATTAAATCTTTTTCTAGTCTTTTTGCTTCTCTGGCTAAATCAACCCTTTAGAAATATACAGGGCTACGTTAATTACAGAGGAGAAGACAAAAAGTATCCTTCACATTCCTCTGCCTGAATAAGAATAAGAACTCAATTCATCTCAATAATAACCCCATTAGCTGCTTAACTCAACAGAGCACATGGGAAAATTTTCAAACCACAATGTAAAACGTGTTGATTGGGTGGATCGTTTTCAAGGTTTTGTTCTTTTAATGCTCAAAATGATCATTTTAAGTAAATCTGATATGTCATCAATAGTAGCTTTTAGAGCATTTGTGACTTACAACAAAAGATTTGTGTCTGTGTACACTAATGCATTTTTGTCTTTTACTATCTAGCAACAGTACCATTCAAAAATAGATGATTTGATTGACAGCACTGTAAAAGAAATTATTTCACAACTAGTTTCAAAGGTAAAGTATTATTCACCTTTTAAAATAAAATCAAGAAATAATCTTCAATTGTGAAATTTTAGAAATACTTTTTATGTTTCTAAGTATCTGACTGAAAATTATAGTCTAAAAAATAAATGTACACTAGGAAAGTAGGGTCAGTGACAGAGTGCTTGCCTAGCATGCTGAAGGTCCTGGGTTCAATCCCCAGCAGTCCAATATATATAGCAACCAAAGTTGTAATTTTAAGAAAAACTGTGAAAAAGAAAATAGTATGAATTTTCTCAATAGTGTGGGGAATTTTTGTTTATAATTTTACTGTTTTGCAGGTATTATCCTAGGAAAATAGTTCTTCCTTTTAGCAATACCTTACTACATTACTTTCATGCCCTCTGTTTTAATAATCCAGAGCAGATTTGATCTGAGTAGTCCTCATACTTTAAGTATAGCCCATCTGTTGTGGTGACAAGCCTTGGGTTCTGATCTGGTCTAAGACAAATGAAATTGGCAAAATGATCTTGAGCTTCTCCACTTGAAGGATTTCCTCTTTGATGCTTGGAATGTCTTTTATTAGTTTATGGTCTTTTATTGTATGAATGCTGATTGCCTATTAGCAATTGGATATGTTGGAAGCCACTGCAGTATAACAGATTTACAGGAGTAGTATTTGAAATCAAGAGTTGACCAGGAAAGGAAGACAAAAGCCAAGAACATCAGGGCATAAATAGAATGAAAATCCATTGGTGCGCCATCACAGCCAAGTAGCAGGAACAAGCTCTATGACAGAGAGCAGGTACAGTTGTCAGTCCTGTATCATCTTATTTCAAATACCCAGAAAACATGATTCTGAATGCTCTTATCCCAAAGAAATTATTAGTCTTTGAGATGATGTGAAAACAATATCCTGAGTTGATCAGCACAATATATAAATAGACTGAAGCATTATGATGTGTCCTATAAAGATGTAAGGTAATTATGTCTTTTAAAGAGGGTGATGCAAGAAAATAAATATACCCCAAATGACCCTCTCCATTTAGTAGATATATGTCATTCTTACAGAGCAGAGCTTCGTCCAGGCTCCATAGATCAATTATAAGAATCTTTAAAAAGCATATGAAACACCAACACCAACTTTATAATCAAATGCCAAGTGGTTTAGAATATGAATAATATGAAAATGTTAAGCCTCACAGTTTCAGGAATATAGATACTATTTTCTCCAGTGATAGGTTAATAACTAGTATTTAAAACTCCAAAGCAAGCCACTCAGATTTTCTGCATACAGTAGGCATCCAAACTACTCCATTTTTATTGGAAGGTAGTTCAGAAACATCAAGTGTATTTATACCCCTTCACAGTTAGGAATTTTTTCATACTACCTAGAGATTCCCAAAATGTGTCCACTGATATTGATCACTTCATATCTCATCAGAATTTGGAAATAATTTCAGTCTCTTCAAGAAATGGTCATATGATAGCACATTTATATTAGAAAACTGTAGCTAATGACAGGTTTCATAATATAGTACTAAGTGTGTAAAAATAATATAGTACTAAGTGGATAAAAATGACAGGTTTTAGAATTTTTACTAAAGGAACAAAAAAATAAACTTAAAAGTATAAAGTATGCTCTGAACTTCATTGCCTATAAAATGTTGTTTTCTCTTTGATTCAAAATTAATGGCTATAGTTAAAACACTTTACTGAGATATGATTGACACGTAAAAATGCACATATATGTTATGTATGTAAATGGGTGAATTTGAAAATAAGTATATGCTTAAGAAAGCATTTCCACAGTCTATATCATGAAATATGTATCACCTTCTGAAGTTTCTTCCAGCCCTCTTAACTCTCAGCAGAAGCTCTGTCTTTTTACCAAAAAGCATTTTTAGCTGTAGGCTTGGAAAGTGTAGCTTTGAGACCTATTCAGCTTAAGTACCTGAAACTTAATCCTTTGACAAGTACTGCCCTGTTTCTTCTTCCCCTAGACCCTGACAACCATCGTCCTGGTCTCTGATTCCATTTGGCTAATTGAGACTCATCATACATTTGGTGTCATGTGTTATTTGTCTTTCTCTGACTTATTTCCCTGAGTGTCCTGTTCTCCAGACTGTGGTCTCAGGTAGCAAGGCTTCTATCTTTATATGGCACAATATGTTTCATATTATGAGTAATTCACATTTTCATTACCCATTCATCCCTCAATGAACACATAACTTGCTTCCAAGTCTTGGTGATTGAAAACAATGCTTCAGTGAACTTAAGAAGATAGATATCTCTGAGATTCTAATGGCTATTCCTTTGGATACATACCCAGTAATCAAATGCCTAAATCATAGTATAGTTCTAGTTTAATTTTAAAACATTTTATTGAAAATTTTAATATATGATCATACTGAAATTTGATCATATTCCTCTCCTTTATTACCCTCTTTTGTTCTCCCTCCCCAACACTTATTCCATTGAGCACCCTTCTCTTTCCAAGTAGTCATTCTGTCTTGATGTCTCATTCTTTGTGTCCTCCCCTGCCCTCTATATTAAAACAGTTAAGGGCTCAGAACTGTGCAAGTCTTATGACAGTACCAGCCAGTGTGAGTTCATGAATGCACCCATCACTACATGTCTTGAAACCAGTTGGTTACTTGACAGAAGTCCCCTTGTATAGGACAAGTTGCTCTTCTCTCTTCTCTTGCTGCTTTCTAAGTGATAAAGGACAAAAAGAAACAAACTTCAAAGCCGGGCATGGTGGTGCACGCCTTTAATCTTAGCACTTGGGAGGCAGAGGTAGAAGGATCATCATGAGTTCAAGGCCACCTTGAGACTACCGAGAGGATTCCAGGTCAGCCTGGGCTAGAGCGAGACCCTACCTTGAAAAAAATAAATAAATAAAATAAAATAAAACAAACAAACAAAAAAGAAACATAAACTTCAAAAACAAGTTATTTGAAATGATCTAATCAGAACAGCAAAAGAGAAGAATATAAACTAGTGAAGAAAATCCAAGACATGTATGCAACATCATTAAGCAATCCCATACATATTAATAGAGGAATTTCAAGTAAACAAAAGAGGAATAAAAAGCTTGCATAAGGAAACAATAGTTGGAAACTCCCCCAAATGTTGGAAAGAAAAACTGAATACCAGATCCATAAAGCCCCAAAAATCTTAAATAAAGGTGTTGTAGAGATGAATCAGTGGTTAAAAGCGCTTGCTTGCAAAGCCTGCGAGTGTGGATTCAATTCCCCAACCACCAACATAAAGTTGGATGTAAAAAGAGTGCAAGTGTCTATTGCTCCATTTGCAGGGACAAGAGTCTCCGTCCCAATCACACACAAATAATAAATAACTATTTTTTATTTTATTTTTTTAATTTTTATTTATTTATTTGCAAGCAGAAAGAGAGAAGAGAGGCAGACAGAGAGAATGGGCTTGGCAGGGCCTCTAGACACTACAAACGAACTCCAGATGCATGTGCCTCTTTTGTGCATCTGGCTTACATGGGTCCTAGAGAATTGAACCGGGATCCTTTGGCTTCACAGGCAAATGCCTTAACCACTAAGCCATTTCTCCAGCCCTAAATAAATATTTTTTAAACCCTACATAGGTTGACCAAAAGAGGTGTATATAAAAACATGTAATTAGGGATGGAGAAATGGCTTAGCAGTTAAGTGTTAGCCTATAAAACCTAAGGACCCAAGTTCAAGGCTTGATTCCCCAGGACCCACATAAGCCAAATGCACAAGGCAGCGCATACATCTGTAGTTCATTTGCAGTGGCTGGAGGCCCTGGTGCACCCATTCTCCCTCTCCCTCTCTCTCTCTCTGTCTCTGTATCTTTCTATCTGTTGCTCTCAAATAAATAAAAATAAACAATTTTTTAAAAAAAAAAACATGTAATTAACAAAAGTCAATGAAAATGGAAGGAGTTAAGGTTTGTGTTTCTTTTTGCCCCTACCAAGTTCTGCTGTTGAAGCTCACCCTTGGATATTTCAATGCAGCCATTACATGCTACCACTCCAGAATTTCTCTTTGATTCCTTTGTATTATTCCTGTCTCCTTGTACATACTTTTGTTTGCACCCAGTGTTCATGATTTGGCTTTGTGTCCCCTGTAGCTCAGCAAGGATGTTTCAGATGATTGTCTTGTGTTGCCTGGCAGTCAGTGCATCTCCAAATCTTTAGGGTTATGAGAGTTTGGTTTTGTTTCTGTGGTAGTATAATTCTTGACGGATTCTTCATCATCTTTTTAGCCATGTGTTGGTTGAAGAAGCAGTCATTTGTGTATCACTTCTCCTTGTCTTTACAAGTTATCAAAGAAAGCCCTTTATCAGTCAGCCTGGTCAAAAATTCGATGTACCCCAATTCCTGTGGTCTGTAAGTAGAATACAGCCAGGGTCCTAGGACTGGATAAATGGTGTGTTTATTATTTAAGGAGAGAAAATATTTTGTAATATAATAACCTTTAAGTGTCTGCATGTCAAAATCCTACCTGTGAGCTGTTAAAATGCAGCCTTCCATGCCTTAATCACCAATGCTTCTGATTTTGTAAGAGAGGAGAAGGAATGGGTGTGCTTAGATAGCCTTGAGGGTGATTCTGAAGAAGGGGGTTCAGAGTTGGAAATGCTGCTGTGATCTCTTTCTAGACTAGCATATAAACTATCTTTAAGTTTAGAGGCATTAACATAAGTATCCTAAAAAATAATACATTCACATTAATTTTCACCAAAAATGATTTTTTTTTCAAAAAGAGACAGCTATGGTATGCTTAACCCCAGTGCTTACATGATTTATTTAAACCTCATAATACCTATGAGGTGAGCTGTTTTATCCCCTTCACAGATAAAAATATAATTCACAATGTGATTCTGTAAAGTAAATGAATAAGTGAGACAGTGAGAATTCAAATTTCAGATTCCTAATTAATAGACTTAGTAGTTTTAGTTTTTTAAGGAAACTAATAAAAAGTAATGTCTACATACTAATAAAAAGTAATGTATAATGCATATACATTAAATATGCAATTTCTAAATTAACTACCTTTTCTTGTACTGAGTCATATTCTAGAATTTTCATCATAGCAGTTAGCTAATAGATGAACAGAATAGTGAATTTCTGGTATTATTTTCCAACAATATTTCACTGTAGTTGATTTTTAATCTTTTTATTTTAATTAGTAGTGGATATTATGCACATAGTTAGGTTTTAGCATGATATTTCCTCTACCAGCTTACTTCCCATCTTTTTTTTTTTTTTTTTGGAGAGAGACACAGAGAGAGACAGACAGAGAGAGAGGGAGGGAGACAGATAGAGAATTGGCATGCCCCCAGTCTCTCAGCTGCTGTGAATGAAATGCAGATGCGTGCGCCCCCTTGTGGGCAAGTGCGGCATTGCGCCCTTGCGTCACTTTGCATCTGGCTAAACCTGGGACCTGGAGATTGGAACCGGGTTCTTAGGCTTAGTAGGCAGGCGCCTTAACTGCTAAGCCATTTCTCCAGCCCCCATCTTTATTTTTTTGTTGTTGTTGTTTTTTTACAAGGCAGGCTCTCACTGTAGCCCAGGCTGACCTGGAACTCACTCTGTATTCCAAGGCCAGCCTCAAACTCACAGCAATTCTCCTATCTCTGCCTGGGATTAAAGGCATGTACCAACACTCCCACTTTAGATTACTTTTTATTATTGTATGAGAAAACATGCAATACTTACCTTTATATTTGATCCCATTTGCTTAACATTATAACTTCTACTTCCATTTATTATCTTGTAAATGACATAATTTTGTCTTTGGTGATTTGGTATTCCATTATATCATGTATACATCATATATATATATATATGAATAATAATGATATTGATATTTTTGTTTTCCATTATTCTGTTAACAGGCACTTAGGCTGATCCCACAGCTTTCCTATTAAGAGTATTGCCATTATTCTGCATTAAACAGAGTGATACAGATATCTATTATCTATAATATGATCATTTTCTTCAGATATATGCACTATAGTTATATGGGAAGATCATATAGTAATTCTACTTTTAGTGTTTAAAGAAATCTCGATGTTATTTTCCATTGTGCCCATGATATTTTAATTCCCACCATCAATGGATATGGTTTCTATTTCTATATATCCTCACTAACCTCTGTAATTTGTTTTTTTTAATTGAGTTTTCATTTTTAAAATGGCTATTCTCAGGGGGGTAAGATAATATCTTACTGTAGTTTTCATTTTATAACTAAAGATTGTGAGTATTTTTATATAATTATTGACCACAAGTTACTATTTCAGTTGAGAAGTGTTTGTTCAGGTCATTTATTATATAATTTATTCTTCTGTTAATTATTTAATTCTTTACATGTTCTGTATTTTAGTCCTCTGCATGTAAAAGGCTACCTAGCAAAAATTTCTCCCATTATTTAGACTGTGTCATTACTTCATTTTTCTTTGCTGTGCTTTTTACTTTGACCTCTTGCTTTTATTCCCTGAGCTTAGAGTACAATTCAGGAAAGTTTCCTTACGTTTCTGAAATTTTCTTCTAGACTTTTAAGAGTTTCAGGACTCAAAGTTCTAAGAATTTTATACAGTGTAAATGACAGGGATCTAGTTTCCATCTTTTACATGTCAATGTTTGGATTTCCCAGTTCCATTTGTAGAAGAGGCTATCTTTTCTCCAGGGTATGTGTTTTTCCATCTTTGTTGAGAATCCATTAATTGTAGATGTGTGGGTTGTTTTTGTAATTTTCTTTTGTTTGTTAATTGGTTTTCCAAGATAGGGTCTCACTCTAGCCCAGGCTGACCTGCAATTCACTATATAGTCTACTGCTGGCCTCAAACTAACAGTGATCCTCCTATCTCAGCCTCCCAAGTACTGGGGTTAAAGGCCTGTGCCACCACGCCTGGCTACGTGGGTTTAGTTTTAGGGTTCTCTATTTTATTTCTTGATCTTTATGCCTGTTGTTATTCAGTAGGTATGTTACTTTGTTATTATAGCTCTCAATGCTGTGATTCGTCTCATTGCTCTTTTTGCTTAGGATCACTCCCTCTGGCTGCTCAGGACCTTTTGCACTTCCGTATGATCTTCATGATTTCTTTCCCTTTTCTGTGAAGACTATCATTGGAATGTCATGCATTTGCATAGTGCATTGAATCTATAGATTGCCTTTGATAGCATGATCATTTTAACTCTATGGCTTCCTTCTGCCCATGAATATGACACATCGTTCTATCTTTTTCAATTTTTTCCAGTGTCTTCTAATTTCTTATCTCTATGAATTACTTTATTACTAAACTTTTCCAGCTATTACAAATGATCTTGTTTTCTTGATCTCTTTCTGAGTGAATTTATTTTATAGAAAAGTTACTCATTTTTCGTTTTTGGGTTTTTTGTTTTTGTTTTGTTTGTTTGTTTTGCAAACTGATTATTTTGAATTGATAACTTTATTGTATGAACCTATTGCAAAATGGTCATGTTCCCATCAGGTTACACTCTTATGTTTGCTCTCCCCCACCCTCATTACACTGAGGAACCTCCTTAGAGGAGTTATAGGTAATCACTGTGGGGTTATGAATGCAGACTCGATTGGAGAGACAGTGCTTCAGAATATGCCTTCTTATCCTGTGGCTTTCACATGCTTTCTGCCTCCTCTTCCACAGTGTTCCCTGAGCCTTGGAGACCATATTTTAAGTCTTGTGTAGTGTTGAGCTCTCAGCATCCTCTGATTTTTGCTTTTATGAGTTCTGAGTCTCCTCAGTTATGTGTGGCCATCTCCCTGGAGGAGCTTCTTAGGCTAGCAGTGAGATCAGCACTCATTTGTTATCCCTTCTTTAATATTTCCTGGACTCTGGCAGGAGTGTTAGAGATTATCTGTCTTGTCCTAGGCAGTTTTTTTTCTTGTATTGTCATGCTGATGGGTCTTCAGAATGTTCACTGCCCTCTGTACAAAACAGATTCTCTAGCCAAGAGTGAGAGCAGCATGGATCAAAGTGGATAAACATAGACATTTAAAAGAAATTTTGGGCTGAAGAGATGGTTTAGCAGTTAAGGTACTTGCCTGCAAAGCCAACAGACCCAGGTTTGATTCTCCAGGACCCACATAAGCCAGATGCACATGGTAGAGCATACATCTGGAGTTGTTTGCAGTGGTGGGAGGCCCTGGTGCAACCATTCTCTCTCTCTCTTCCCTTCCCTCCCTTTCTCCCTCTTTCTCTCTCTCTCTCAAATAAATAAATAATAATAAAATATAAAAACTAAAAGACTTTTTAATTTATTTATTTATTTATTTATTTATTTATTTATTTATGTGAGAGAGTAAAGGGGAGAGAGAGAGAATAGGCACTCCAGGGCCTTCAGCTGCTGCAAACGAAATCCAGATGTATGTGCTACCTTGTACATCTGGCTTATGTGGGTCATGAGGAATCAGACTGAGGTCCTTTGGCTTTTCAGGCAAGCACCTTAACCACTAAACCATTTCTCCAGCCCTAAAAATCTAAAAGTCTTTTTGGATGGGAATAACCTCTCTTTTTAGTCAAAGAATAGTAGAAGCTTCCCTCTAGGTTTTATGATCTTCCAAGCCATAAGCTTCTTGCTTGTGACTGCAGCTGTGGTGTCTTCAGCAAGAGGGTTTTATCATTTAAATCTGGGGTTAACCAAGTGCTTTGGCAATGACCAGCATTGTTTTCAATGGGGACCCTCATGGGCTTCTGCCCAATCTCTCTCTCTTTCTTTCTTTCTCTCTTTGTCTCTCTCTCTTTCTCTCATTATATCTTTTAGTTAGCTAACGAAGAGGAATGTTTCTAGGATACTTATTCATGCCATCATTAATTTTGTGTAACTATGTCCTTCTTCCCGCTTACCCCAGTCTTCCCCAAACCCTTCCACCCAGTGTATTCTGTCACTCCTCCTGCCTATCAAGTATCCCTTGCTGTTTCTCTGTCCAAGCCCCAAGTAATACTGGTAAAGATACCAGTATTCCTGATACTACAACTTATAAACAAATCAAACCATTCAATGTTCGGATCCCAATAAGAGAAAGAACATGCGGCATTTGTCTTTCTGAGCCTGTGTAACCTCACTTAGTATGAATTGTTTCAGGACCATCCATTTTCCTGAAAACTTCATAATTTCATTATTCCTTACTGCTAACTATAATTCCATGTATATGTACAATATCTTCATTATTCATTCATCAGTTGTTGGGCATCTGGACTAATTCCATTTCCTTGCTGTTGTGACTAGAGCAGTAACAAACATGGGTCAGATATCTCTAAAGAGTAGAGTCTTTAGGCTATATGCCCAAGAGTGATATAGCTGAATCAAATGGTAGTTCAATTTTTAGATTTTTAAGGAACCTCTGTACTGATTTTTCAGAGTGACTGTCCAAATCTGTACTCCCACCAACAGTGAATAAGGGTGAATAAGGGTTCCTATTTCCCCACACTCTCACTACATTTGTTGTCATTTGATTTGGTTTTGTTTTGTTTTGAAATAGGGTCTTGTTCTAGCTCCAGTGGACCTGGAATTCACTATGTAGTCTCAGGCTGTCCTTGAACTCGCAGTGATCCTTCTACCTCTGCCTTAACTGACATGAGAAGGAATCTCCAAGTAGTTTTAATTTGCATTTTCCCAATGGCTAGAGATATCAAGCATCTTTTAGGTATTGGCATTCTATTTCTTCCTTTGAGAATGCTCTGTTCAATTCCCTGCAACATGTTCTGAGTGGGTTAATTGATATTTTTACTGCTTAAGTTTTTGGGGTCTTTGAATATTCCAGATATTAAACCTGTGTCAGATGCATAGCTGGCTAATATTTTTTACTATTTTGTAGGTTGTCTATTGGCTCTTTTGAATGGTTTGCTTAGCTATATGTTTTAGTTTTAGGAAAATGATTAAATATTTGTCTAATTCTCTGGAACACTGGGCTCATTAAGAGTCTTCAGATGATATCTTTAGGGTTTTCTAATTACATAACCTTGTATTCCACAGACTAGGATAGTTTGACTTCCCCTTTTTCTATTTGTAGAACTTTTTTTGACTAAAAAGTACTGTATTGAGTAAGGGTGGGTACCATTGTCTTATTCCTGATTTTAGAAAGAAAAAATACTTTCTGCATGTCCTTAGTAGGTTTATTAACTATATGTTTGCCATATTTGCCATTGTTTGTTTATTTGTTGTTGTTATTACTGTTGTAGTCAGGTTCACATTGCTGGCAGAAAACACTTGACCAAGAGGAGCTTGTAGGAAAAAAAAAGGTTTATTTTGGCTTACAGACTCGAAGGAAATGATGACATGAGCAGAGGGTGGACATCATCTCCTAGTCAACAGCAGATGGACAACAGCAACAAGAGACTGTAACACCCATAAGCTTGTCCCCCCAAAAAAACACACTGCCTCCAGAAGGAGTCAACTCCCAAATCACCATCAGTTGGGAACCTAACATTCAGAACACATAAGTTTATGGGGAATACCTGAATCAAACCACCACAATTACTCTGAAGTGATAATTTATCAATTTCATCTTCAAACCCTGTTATTATTCCCCCTGTTCTAGACTATTTATTGGTGAGACTTTCAGCTGAGTTATTTATTTGACTTACTGATATTTTTCTTTTAACAGTTTTTGTTTGGATCTGTTTCACAATCATTGTGATTCTGTTAAATTGCTATTTTATATCCTGTTTGACTATATTGTCTCCATTTGGCATAAATGGTCATCCCGTTGCTAACCATCTTCATCCTAGTGTCCTTGTCTTCCCAGAGCCCTCACAAGATCCTCACATAAGTAGACATCATGTCTATTGATTGAATTTCCTAAACACCTCCCATTCTGTCCCATTCCAGTCTCACTGGCATTGCCACTTGCTTCTCAATCCTCATTTACATTCTTGCTTCACTGATCATATTCCCATTCCCCTCATTAGATCTTCTCCATATAGCCAGTGTACCACACATTCTATATCCTCCCTACTCATTGTGCCATATTGCTTTTACTGTCATTTCATACATTTTACCTTGCACTTGAGTTTTGTTAATGTCCCATGAAACATGGTTGTTAGTGCATGTGGGAAGCACTGAGTTCCATAAGGTCCATAGAGATACAGTATTTGTTAGTGCAACACTCCTACACGTAACCTCCCTTAAGACCCTTGACTACAGAATTCCCAGTAATTCTGATTGTCTTATTGGAGATTCAGGACAAAGTACATCATCTCTAAGTTTGTTCAGTCTAATTGTTCCTATAGTACTCTTAAACACATCCTAAACTCTTATTTCCAGCATACTGGTGATTCCTCAGTTAACCTAGAAGTTTGTGTACTTCTACAACCCAGCTTGAATAGTCCCGTCTTCCTTCCCTGGTAATTCAGATGGAAATCTTCTAAGCTTTCCTTACTGGAAGCCATCTCATTCTTCCAGGCAAAGTTGGCTTGTGACCCAGAGCCTGCCTTTGGCATATACCACATGTTCACATGTGTGTCTTTCTACCCCCTGAGAATAGGAAACTTTTTCTCTTTGTCCAATTTGTAGTCACACTGATTCTCACCTAAAAAAGAGTAATTATTTGCCAAGAGAGTGAAGGTATGCCTTGAAAATACTAAAGAAACTCACTTGGGATCTGTTCTATGCATAACATGGGACATGGACTAAAACACTTTGCATAATATTGCATATTACTAAGAAAAGATTTTATACTTTGAGACCTAAGTGACAAAAAATAAGAAAAAAAGGAATGAATTCATGATCACAAGATATTACAGAGCTACAAGATGCAGTTTTGTGACAAGCTGTGTGCTCAATGCAGGGTTACAGTGCTTGCAAAACAGTTGAGATCCCTGTCCTTGGGGAGTTTTCTGACCCATGGGAGAAATACACTAACAAACAAGAAGTTATATGCAGAAAAACGTGCTGTGTTTCACAGGTCACAGGATAGAGTGATTCCTATAGTTGGAGGATAGCTAAAGATTTCTCACTCTGAAGCTGAATTCCAAGGATGAGGGAAAAAGGGACATGCACAGCAGTTAGGTAGGAGACACTGCAGACACCAGGGCCTGGTGCAAAGTGAAGCTTCAGAGGTGAGGAGAAGCTGATAGGATGTGCTAAGGAGCTTCCCATCTTCATCCCAAGAGCAGTGGGAAGTCACTGAAAGGTGGGAGAGGTTGAGAGTAGGGTAAGGAATTAACCAGCCATGCATGAGAAGAATCACCTCACAGCCCGTGACAAATAGATTGGAGTGGGTAGACTGGAGGGGCTTACCTTGGTCTCTGGTAACAAATTCCAATCATTTAAAATGTGCTAAGGGCAAGGTTTAGTAAAGCATAGAGAAAGGAAACATGATCATTCTTAGGTCTTTTACATGAAGCATGGAATGAAGCAAATGTCACATAGTGATTCAGGTTTACTAGAAGATAACAGATTTGGGGGAAAGACTGTGGTGATATTATTGGACACAATAATATTGAGCTCCCTTTGTCACATCCAAGGGAGGAGATGTCAAAGGAGATATTTAAATATGGAGTTAATAGAAGGGATATGGGATTAAAATATAAATCTTATTATAAGATTTCAACAGTTGAAAATGGCACTCTCCCAGAAGCTGCTGTTCCCAGGCCCAAAATACTCTTACTAGAACTCCCCATAGAAGAACTGGGAAGCTTATAAGCTTAAAAGAAGAGGGAAATGCAGAGGCACTTCCAGACAGGAAGGAACTAAGAGCAGTATTACCAAGAAATTGTTGATAAAAGAGCACTAAATGTGCCAAGAAAATGATAAAAGATTTGACATACTTATTGCCATTTTAGGATAAAATTAAGTGTTCTAGCCAAAATGAGTAGTCAAAGGAGCAAAATAAAACACCAACAGAAGATATGAGGTCTGTATGGTCTCATCTCCCAGTGCAGGCCTGATCCTCCCTGCAAATAGAGTCCCCCTCTTCAAAGATAAGAAAATAGAGGCCTGAGGTAGGCCACAAGGTAGACAATAGCAGAACCAGAATTAAACATTGGCTTTCTCTCTAAGTTTATAACCTTCCCACTGAACCATACAGAAGCCCAGACCATAGAGGAAAAGAATTGCACATTCACCCTCCAGTCTTGCCCTCTCCAAACCTGGGGTATACTACCCAGCCAGGGGAACAGTCATTTAACTATAAGTCAAGGAGGTAAAGATGGGACTCATTGGATTTAGTGATGAAGATACCACAGAAAAACTAGAGACCTGAGAGAAAATTGGTCAAGACAAATAACAGTGCAGAGAACAAGGAAATGGAAAGCTGTCAGAATACATTCCTATATGTGAGGCCAGTTAGTCCTATGTGTTCATCATAGTGATGCTCAACTCACTAAGTCCTCCATTCTCAAGAAAAAAGAGGAGAGTGGGGGATTTAGAAAAGAACAAACACTTTCTCACTGAATAATCACAGATATGTAGGTACATGAAGAAACACACACAGAGAGAGAGAGAGTGTGTGTGTGTTTTTATGGTGTTTTAGAATACTTTACTCTGAAATTCTCTTAGGAATAAGATGGACAGAAAACAGATCTGACCTGACTGTCTCAATGATATAATGAAAATATCTTGCCAGCTGAGCTTGGTGAAATTAACTTGATTGAATTTGCTTATTTGGATCAAAGCCATAATCAGAATGTACCTGTTCAAATCCAAGGATGTGCTTAGAAGGAACAGCAAGCACTAGTCCGAGCTATTAGCAAAGAGGAAATGGAAATTTTGGGGGAATAGAAGGAAAAGGAACAATGAGATTAAGACTGAAAGAGTCACTAACATCCAGGCTAGGTGATCTCTTTGAGAAATAGATAGAGGACTTTGTAGAATAAGACATTTTTAAAATATATTTTGTCAAGACCATCTTCCTTCATACAGAGTCCATGACCTGGAAAAACTTTCATGAGTCAGTTGGAGCAAAGCTTAAAAGAAGTGGATTTATTGTTGGAAGAAGAAATCTCTGCATTCTATCATTAGCATCCTGGTTCAGGGTGCTGGAGATGAAGCTTCGTTGGTACACTGTTTGCTGTCATGCACAAAGCCATGAGTTTGTTCCACAGCTGTGCAAAAACTGGGCATGGTGGCATGAGGAACAGACAGAAGGCTCAGAAGTTAAAATGTTATTCTCAGCTACATCTCAAGTTCAATAATCTACAAAACCCTAACTCCAACAATAAATAAATAAGTCTGATTCAGGAAAGTAAACATGTTTTCTTTAGTTTGAAATATTCTTGCTGCATGTGGAATTTTAGTACTATTTAGTCCTGATATTAATTAAAATTAAATATCTTCCAATAGATATCTCCAGTCTGTCCACTCCCCACAAATGATACTCAGTTTACCATGGTCTCTCTCACTACTGATGACTGCCTTTTCTGTGGAAGATGGTATAACTTGCATGTGGATGATGCAGCTATCCCTTGTTTACTTCTCGGCTGAGAGAACAATAAGTACATTGAACCCATAGTGTATAGGTTGCCTCTTCTGTATCACTTCCTAGAATTTATAGTTCTTACATCCTATTGTGAATATAGGAATCTTATAGCCTCTTAAAATTATTTCTATATCCTCTTAAGATTCAACAGGCCATTTGAACCAGCATGCCTTGTAGCAGGCACTTTTCACGTTTCATTCTACCAGTCATTTCAGAGTGCTTGCTTTCATCTTTAATTTCCTTGAGAATATGCATCATGAGGAAAAGACAGTAATTACCAACAGATTCTTAAGTATGAAATGTTGCTCAAACAAACCCAGTATATGACATCCACAATAAAGAATAGGGAAACAAAGAGATCACAGTGTTTCCTTATAACCCAACACCCTCAGGAGCACCAAGAGCACAAAGCAAACTCATAAGTATTTATATACTCCCTGAGCTGTATGAGGAAAGTTCACAGGAAACAGTTAAAGATGCAGCAAGGAAACTCAGCATTTAACTGAATTTCTTTGGAATCTTGCTGTTTTGTGCAATTAAAAGCCAAATAGAAAATGTGTTATTAATCTTGATGTTAATAGAGGTTGGTTTTGAAGAGTAGCTCTCCTACCACCTGGGCTTCAGCAACAATCCAATGAAGAAAGCCTTCCTGTAGGAACTGTGTGGCTCAGATGGTTGATCCCAGGGGTATAATCTCTATAAGCCTTTAGAGTCAGTCGCGCCTGTATTCTGCCTCCCTGAGGACCATTTGGGATAGAAAGGATCCCAAAGAGATGCTTCCTGCTGTTGAAATGGAAGCAAAGCAAATACTGTGTTAGGAATGGCTGTGGCAGACCACAGCCCACACAGAAGACTTACTCAGATATAGTCCAGTACTCAATGTTCTCTAGAGAGGACAAGTCAGACTGCCGCTAAGTACCCTAAATTCCTCTGCCACAAGGCTCCCTGTATGTCATTTCACTTGCACTGCTGCTGTCATCTTGCATGCTACCTGAAAATGAAGTTTACTACAGATCTTCCAGTCAAAGTCATTCTTTCTTTCCTCTAGTTTCCAGATACTGTTGCCCAACTATACTGGTCTGTAATGTCATGCCTACCTGTGTTTATGTCTGTCTATCCCATAACTGTATATACCTGAGAAGAAAAGACTTAAATCCCTAATCTTGTCTTTCCTGTCTTAGGTGTTGGATGATGATGATGATGACAGAATGACACTTGTTATGTGCTGTGTACATTGTATATATCATCTCAATCCTTGCCATTCTATAACATGGTGGTAAAGACCATGGGCTCTAGAGCAAGATCTTTCCCCCATGCTACCCACCAAATTATCTTGAAACAAGCATGATTCTAATAGTGTGACAGCCTCAAGTCAATTCTAATAGACATCTTCATAGAATTCACTGACTTTGACTCATTTAACAGGCAAATTCATCATTAATCTTTTTTTTTCCACTTATGTGATAATTTATTGAATTTGGAAATTAATGGACACAGATAATGACACAACAAATACATAAATGGATATGGAGATGGGTGATAAAATTATGGATAAATGTTTTTAAAATTTCTAGAATAATGGGTTGGAGAGATGGTTTAACCTTTAAGTCACATTCCTGAGAAACCTAAGGATACAAGTCATCATTAATCTTTATCACTGAACAGTCCTTAATTAAATTGTGACTTAACATATTTAGATTTTTCAAAGAAGAATGACTGTGATTTAACTAATTACACAAGTCATATTAATTCTTTGTTTCTTTATTATTTTGCTAATTTCAGTCTTTTTGCATAAATACCCTGTAGTTATTTGTGCCATATCCTTGCAAAGTGAATGAGGTGGCTTCGTCTTCCATACTTAACTGATAAGTACAGTGAAGCAAGAGATGCAAAATGACTTGACAGTATGTTAAAACCAGACCACAGCTAACCTACAACCTGACTGTTCATCTTCTGCATCTGTACACAGGATTCTTCCCCTCCCTTGTCTTGACCCCTTTGCCATGCACTCAACAAGCATAGACTAATTAAAGGTACCAAAGACCCAGTCCTGTGCTAGAGCCTTCGATGCCACAGAGTGTCTGGTAACCATAGCAGTTGTCGCTCTCCTCATGGCAGATGAGATCATCCAGCACACACTTACTCTCAAGATTTGAGCTACAAGAGATGAGGCATTTTCCACAGAGGGCCATTAAGTGGAATTCCCTTCCCCTGGTCTGCCAAAGCCCTGGAGTGTTGGTCTTCTGGGTCTACAACCACATCAAGTCGAGTTAGGCAGTGGTGCTTGGTAAGAACTCTTAAAGGCAGGAAGAAAAGACTAAACAGACTTTTAAGTTGTGAGCAAGTTGTAATTTTGTGGGGGTTTTTTGTTTGTTTGTTTGTTTTACTGTTTATATCCCTTAGTATAGCTAGTCAATGAAGTATCATTCTTTTTAAAAACAAAGAAAAGTAAAAAGAAACTTTAGTCAGCAGTTTGCTTGATTTTGTTTCTGTGTTCTTACATCATATAGCAAGTGATGAGCTGGACAAATCTTTAGGGAAGTTTTTGTTTCTTTTGCATAAACTATTTTGTAGTAATTGACCAGCCATAGAGGAAAGATTATCTCCCGTGCACTCACAGTGCGTTCTGTGGTCACCAGAGACTAATAAGGCTTGTCCCTAGAACGATTATCACTTCGTTGAAGAAGCTGCTATGTGAACAAAAACCAGCCTTCGTTAATTTCCCTTTTCGTATTTAAAAAACCTTGTCATTATTTTCCTTTGGGAGCATGTAATTTGTCAGTAGTGCATATTATTTTAGTTCTAAAGAGGAAAGAAGCAAGCAATACATTTTTATTAGTTTCTTTTACACTTTTACATCTTCATGTCAGATGCTAGTAAATTTCCACTCAATAAAATTAAATGCTTTTTTCATTTTATAATAATATAAAAGTATATAAATGCTAAACACTTAAGAATTATTTGAATTCCATGCTATCTCCTTTCCTCTCTTGTCACACATATTTAACTGAGGGAATAAGGGACTCTTGAAATGTGCTTATCTGGAAACAGGGAGGATCCTGAAATTTCCCAATTAGGATTGCTTAATAAACACTTGTTAATGAATGTGAGATTTTTTTTCCAAGGTTTTCAGAGCCCTGAATGTGATTCCTGTCTTCCATTACCTGGTCTTTTTTTTTTTATTCATTCTCTTTTGGAGATGTAGAAAAGATTCAAATATGATCAAGTCATATGCAGTAGAAAGAGATTTGATTAAGCTTAGCCATCACCATTTAGAATCTGCATTGAAGTTGAAAAATACTTTTCTAAAATAGACTCACACGATTAACATTACTTATTAGTGGTAAATGATATTACATGTGTCATAATTACATTCCTCTTTCACATTATTTTTTACTTTAAAATGAGTGTATTATTTTAGCAACAGGACAGGCTCTTGGTTCATACTCAGAATGAAAGAATCAATATTACAAGTTATCCTGACCTAAACCATCGTTTGTTCATTGTGCATTTTTATGTCTTAGGAAAAGTTGTTTTAAAAATTGTGTGGCCTGTTACTGGGGTGTTTATATACAACATTCTAACTACTCACTATACTATGTTGCAGTTTGTTTCAGTGTTGGAAGGAGTGTTATCTAAGCTGTCAAGGTATGATGAAGGCACTTTCTTTTCATCTATTCTGTCATTCACTGTAAGTATTTAAATGAGTTCTCTTGTGCTATTTAACTGTTATCATAGCACTTGTGTATCAGTTCAGAATATAATTCTCATAATTATCTCTTTCCTCCCCGTTGAAGGTGAAAGCAGCTGCAAAGTATGTGGATGTTCCTGTGAGTATTTTTTCTGCTTCTCATTCCTCATTCTGTCCCAGCTGTAATCCCCTCCCCTCTCCTTTCCTTCTCTCTGTCTCATAATTATGATTCACTACAGGTTTAGTTCCACTCTTTAAAACTATGCCATTTCCTTAGAGAGCAGATTATTTTCCTGAAGCAATCACTAATCCTCATAGCAAGGCTTGGCAAGGTCATCTCAGTGTATTTTACTTTTTCGACTGTAACTTGGGCAGTTAGGATGTTAGTTCATCTTGAGAACATGACATTGAGTTACAGAGGAAACACACAGCCCTGTTTACAGACTTCACAAATAATACATGATCTATAAACTTCTTCAAATATTAATATGCCGTAAATGGAAATCACGGAATTAGATAATCTCATATGATAAATATTATTGAGAATTCAGTATAACTTTTTAAAGCTATACCAAATTAATTTTGGTTTTAAATTCTACTATTATCACACACAAACATATGGTATATGTATGACCAAATCCTAAAGTGTGCTATTCAATTATATTTAGGCATATGTTTTCAAAGAATTAGTGCATGGCAAAAATCTTTAACCTTTGAAAGTTGATGGACTATAATTTACTTTCCACTTGAGGAATGTCATGCTCTTAGGTGATCACTACACATGTGAGTAGCTTGGCTACTGCAGTCCAGGATATCAGCTGCAGGTGGCTCTTCTTTGTGTGTGTATGTGTGTGTGGTGTGTTTTGTCCCCATCATTTCTGATGCTGTGGCCATAAATGGACATTGTAAATGGGAAGTGCCTGGATGTTTCAGTCTTTCTTTATGATTTCTTTGAAACTGGACTTTTTATCTTAAAAATGATTCCCAAAGTCTTGCAATCTCTGTGTCATGTACTTATATTCAGTTCTGGTCAATAAGCAGAAGAAATCACATGCATAGGAGCCATCAGAGCAATAACACAAGAGAAGAAAACAGAAAACCAAGGTGTTTATATTTTATGTCTCCAGAGTCGCCCCATACACCCCTGAAATTCAATAGACTTTATTTTCTTTAAATATTTCTATTCATTTATTTTCAAGGAGAGAGAGTATCACATGTCAGGGCCCTTTGCAACTGAAGATGAACTCTAGATGCATGTGGCAGTTTGTGCATATGGCTTTACATAGATACTAGAGGAAATGAATCCAGATTGTCAGGCTTTATAAGCAAGTACCTTTAACCACTGAGCCATCTCTCCAGCCCTTCAATGGACTTTCCAACATAAACTATGCAATAGGTTTTTGTTGTGTTTTGAATTCAAGCAGAAAGGGATGACATACTTACTTGTATCTGCAGGGCTTTTGAAGTTATCATTGTGGCTCTGTATTAGACCCATGATACTCCACAGAATTGTAGAGCTGAGAGAGGCAGAAACTGCTTCATCTACTCTCTTTCTCAATGCAGACAGTCTTCCTCTGACATTCTTCACAAAGATATGTCCGTGTTCTGTTATTTCAATGACTGTAGACTCACCAATAGACCACCTACTTTTATATATACAGTAAACCAAAGCTCTGTACCTCTGTGAATGCTGCTTATGAATCCGCATTCTTCTAATCCTTCTTCATCATGATAGCTCTTCAAATATGTGATGATCTGTAGCATTCCCCCTCTTCCCAAGGGTATGGAAGCTATTTAAATGCATGTTTATGTAACCAACTCTTGGTGTTTCAGATTAAATACCCTCAAAATTTCCTTACTAAACCCACTAATTAAATTTTATTCACTATGTGCTAAGTGCTTGCCCTAGGCACATTTAATGCAAATGCACATCCCAGGCCTCCAGCTCCTCAGTCTCAGGGTGGGTGAGAGCATGACAGACATGTCAGTGCGTGAACTGCTGGGACAGCTGTTCCCAGGCTCCTCATCATGCCAGTCCCTGTCTTAGATGAACTACAGGTATCAAGGTCACAAGTAACGCAAGTCACCCACTTGAGCATCACCTACTGTGCCACAGTAATGTCCTGGATTACCAAAAGATGGGTTTCCCTTTATAACTGTAGCTTGCAATTCTGGTATTGATGCCTTTGAGTATTAACTTTAAAATTATGAGGACTTGTTAGTTATCACTCTTGTTTATACTCATACTTCAATAAGCATGTCTATCTGACATAGTCTCTTAGGGTGAATTCCATGGTATACAAAAGGTACTGCTCAGATTTCAAAACAATTCTGATGTCATATATCTCCTAAAGGAAAACACAAGAGACATATGTGGTCTTGGGTTCAATGATGCTTTTTATATCCACTAAAAACATAATCTTTGAAAAAGGTGGGACTTAAAAATTGATAAACTCACTGCTGTGCTTTGTTAAGAGACTGAAAAGACAATCCTCAAAATATTTGCAAAACACATATGTGATAAATGACAAGTTTACAAGTTCATCAAACCCTTTAATACTTCAGAAGAAAACCACCACCTACCCAACATTTTTAATGCATAAAAGACTAGAACAAAGCTAGGTATGGTGGTACATACTTTAATTCTAACACTGGGGAGGCAGAGGTAGGAAGATCACCATGAGTTTAAGGCCAGCCTGAGACTACATAGTAAATTATGGGTCAGCCTTGGCTAGAGTGAGACCCTACCTCAAAAAAAAAAAAAAAAAAAAAAAAAAACTCCTGAGCAGATGATAACTAAAACAGCATAAAAATAAATATCAGATCAGAGTATGAACAGAAGGTATTGCCTGTCAGTAAGGAAATGTAAGGTGAAACAACCATGCACCCATTACAAAGGCAAAAGAAAAGAAAAGAAAACTGACAGCAGCAAGAGGAGCAGGAACTCTCTGTTGCTGGAAGTGCAATGATCCTTGGTTCCTTGTGAAGACATGCAAAATGAACTTAGAGCAACTTGTACTAAAAAAAAAGTGTTGAAGTGATCACAAATACCACAATGATGAGGGTGAGTCAGAGGAACATAAGAGGCAGCTAAAGAATCTCAGTGGCCTAACTGGAATAATTTTCCACAGCCAAATCATTAAACTTGTACTGGACTTATTCATTATTCACCCTGATATATTAAATAATTGAATAAATGAATAGATGGCGAAGAATACAAAAGTCTTTCCTGCAGGAAAAATTCTAAATAATCAATATAGATACTTCTTAAGAACGTATCAGAGCTGGAGAGATGACTTAGCAGTTAAGCGCTTGCCTGTGAAGCATAAGGACCCTGGTTTGAGGCTCAATTCCCCAAGACCCATGTAAGCCAGATGCACAAGGGGGTGCATGCATCTGGAGTTCCTATGCAGTGGCTGGAGGCCCTGGCACACCCATTCTCTATCTATCTGCCTGTTTCTCTGTCTGTCTGCCACTCTCAAGTAAATAAAAATTTTTTTAAAAATTTTTTTAAAAGAAAGAAAGTAGTATCTTTCTCCTGTCTCCATAAGAGCAGGCTGCACATAGCAAATTCCTTCTAAAGAGAACAGTGGGAAACATTGACAAATGCTGAATCATCCAGGTGATCAAAACCTATATCAATGGTGATATGTCATGCTGATAATATTTACCTGGATATGATGTGAAGCTGTGCAGGGACATCTCAAATGAGCAATACCATCAAATATCTGAACTGGCCAGATCATCAAAATGGGCAGTCTGAAGCCGGGCGTGGTGGTGCACACCTTTAATCCCAGGACTCGGGAGGCAGAGATAGCAGGATCACTGTGAGTTCAAAGCCACCCTGAAACTACATAGTTAATTCCAGGTTAGCCTGGGCCAGAGTGAGGCACTACCTCAAAAAAAAAAAAAAAAATTGGCAGTCTGAGAAACTGACAGTTAAGAGGAGCCCATGGTACCTATAGCTATGGGCAATGCAGTGTCGAGATGAGATTGTAGCACAGAGAAGGATATTGGACTAGACCAAAAATAAAATCTGAATAAAGTGTGTACTTGCATTAATATTATATTGATATATGTTTACTTTTGTCACAAAGACCCCCATACTACCATTTGGTACAAATGTACCATAATGGAAGAGAGGGAGTAGTGTGGAGTAGATGCCAGTGATCAGAGCCACCTCCACAGCTCTTCTATGATACTGAGATGATGCTAGAATAAGAAGTTTATGTAAGAAAGAAGCATTGGCAGGTGTAGTGGTGCATGCAAATAGTGTTAGCTATTGGGGAGGTTGAGGCAGGAGCATGCCAAGTTTGAGGCCAGCCTGAGCTACATAATGAAATACTGTTGACAGAAAAAAAAAAAAGAGCATTGTGTGTCTGGAACTTAATAGCAGCTGAATTCTGTTCCTTTTATGTGGTTCTGTGCCATTAGATTAACTGTATGCCCTTGGGCATTACTTAAGTTTAACTATCTGTAAAATGGGTGGAGTTATCTAAACCACCTTAATCTTCCTAACTATGACAAACATCTTCTCTTGGAGTTTCAATATCTGCACAGATCCATCCAAGAGAAAACAGAACCAAAATATCCTCCAGGAAGATGACAATAAGATAAAGAGCTAAAGTAACAATTCTGTGGCAGGGGACAAGACCTTTATACAATACTGCTACTGGTTGGAAATTGCTTTAAAAGAAAATAAGAGCCAGGCATGGTGGTGCACACCTTTAATCCCAGCACTCAGGAGGCAGAGGTAAGAGGATCGCCATGAGTTCGAGGCCACTCTGAGACTACATAGTGAATTCCAGGTTGGCCTGAGCTAGAGTGAGACCCTACCTCTAAAAACAAGGAAGGAAGGAAGGAAGGAAGGAAGGGAGGGGAAGGAAGGGGAGGGAGGGAGGGAGGGAGGGGAGGAGGGAGGAGGGAGGGAGGGAGGGAGGGAAGGCAGGAGGGAGGGAGGAGGGAGGGAGGGAGGGGGAGGGGAGGGAGGAAGGGGTGAGTAAATGAAATTTTTGATTCCATGATTGCATGAAAATTTTGTGTGAAATTAAATGAATTGCAAAAAGGAAGAATTTGTGCTTTGCAAACACACTCAATTAGAATTATTACACAGTTGAAGATGGATGAGCTAAGAAGAGAAAATGGCTCAAATCAATACATTAATGTGTAGCATATTATAAGTATAGTCTCATATCTGTCTAGTGGATACTCTTTGTGATACTTCTTCATAAAAAATCATACATAGAGAAAACTTTATCCTGAACAGAAGTAAATTATAGTGCCACAGGTTTCTTGGCAGTGTAGCTGGCAGAGACCTGCATGGGAGCTTTCTGATTCAGTGACATTTGGTACATTTGCTCTTCATTAAACATCTGTGTTCTAGAGAGTTCTGCTGAAGCAACACAGCTCATGGCCTTATCATAGAGCACTGGAATATTCATGTTGGCAAAGACCTCAGACATAGTTTTAAAATTGGGGGAGGGAGGAAATTGAAACAGGGTCTCGTGTAGCCCATACTAGTCTCACTACATAATTAAGAATGACTTGAACTCCTGATCCTTTTGCCTATACCTCCAAGTGCTGGGGTTATAAGCATGGCCACTAAACTCAGCTAGTTTAAAAAAATGTTCTAAGCCAGACCTGGATTTTATGAACATGTTCCAAGAATAATTTAGAAGATGGGAACCCAGACCTGAGGGTGACAACCAGTAAGTTAGACACAAGACAAAGAGGAGAATGTTCTCATTGGCTTTGTAAAGAGAAGCAATAGGCCTCTTTACAAAGCCAAAAAAATTTTAATAGCAAAGAATTATGTATATTCAAACTAACAATGGTGAAAATTTGCCTATCAGATGGGTAAGATGTTGCTAAAAGCTATGTCTGTTTAAATTAAAAAGTAAAGCTGGCCCAAAAGGCAACATAGTGCTGAGAAGAAGGGATGGAGGAGTGCCCAGCACTGAAACACCTCTGTCACACCCTCCAAGGCTCAGGGACCATTGCGGAAGAGGGGGTGGATAGAATGGAAGAGCCAAAGGAAGGGTATGACTCCTTACAATGCAACTGCCCAGACAGAAATTGCCCTCAATATCCATGACCCTGCAGTGCCTAGCAATACCTTCACAAGACCCTCAAAATAGAAGAAAAGATGATGACATAAAATTAAAAGAGAGACTAATGAGAGAGGGAGGGGATATGACAGAGATTGGAGTTCTAAAGGGGAATGGGAGGAGGGAAGGGAAATATCATATACTTTTGGTATGTAAGTATAGAAGTTGTCAATAAAAAAAATAAAAATAGGGCTGGAGAGATGGCTTAGTGGCTAAGACGCCTGCCTGCTAAGCCTAAGAATGCTGTTTCCAATGTCCAGCGGTTCCAATCTCCAGGTCCCATGTTTAGCCAGATGCAAAGTGAGGCAAGGGCGCAATGCCGCACTTGCCCACAAGGGGGTGCACGCATCTGGATTTCGTTCACAGCAGCTGAGAGACTGCTGGCGCACCCATTTCTGTCTCCCTCCCCCTCTCTGTCTATCTCTCTCTGTCTCTCTCTCTAAAAATAAAATAAAAAATAATTTTAAAATTCTTGAAAAAAATAAAAATAAAAAAAAGTAAAGCTGGGGTGATGGCTCAGCTTTTATAAGTGATGGCTACTTATATACAGGATACCACCTGAGTTCTGTACCCAGTACCCACATAAACAGCTAGGTGTGGCCATGCACTCCAGTAGAGACTGGAGAATTGCTGGGGCTCCCCAACTGGAAAGAGCAACTATGGGTTAAGGGAGAGACTCCATCACAAGGAAGTAAACAGATGATCAGATGGGCAACAGAGAAGGACCCTGGGCATTCTCCTTTGAGCACTCATGGGCACATGTATCTGTGTGTGTGTGTGTGTGTATACACACACACACACACACACACACACACATACATCACCCATACTCTATACATACACAAATACATGTAAAAAAAAGTCAGGTCAGACAATAGTGTGAAGTACTTGCTTTACAAATAATAGTAATAATCAGGGACTGTGATTCTGTAGACACTGAGGAACCCAGGCCGCCTGTGTTGGAATCCTCCCTCCATCACTGCACTTACTGTCATTGTAACCTCGGGTGCCTGTCTCTTTATCTACTAATATGATTATACCTCTTACAAGCTCATTGTGAATAAGCACTTTCAGGCTCCGAGAGTGCAGGTAGCACACAGTGAATGTTGGTTATTATCATACGTTATTGTTGATTATAGAATAAAATCTCAAGACTGGATTCTAGAAAATAAACATTCATCTGTATTACTGTGGAAAACTCACATAATTATTGTAATAACAACACATCCTTTTTACTTCCTCCTGTAGAAAGCCTTTTTTGGAGTTTTTTTTCTGCAGTATCATAACCAAATGTTTGACCATATGACTATTTATACCAACTGCTTCTAGACCTATCAATATACAATGTATGTCACCCTTAGGAGAAATAATATAAAACTAAGACTACATCATAGAGACATTAATAATAGCTGACAAATGTCAAATACTTTGATAACATTATGAGAGGATTCTGACTCAGGAAGCTCATCAGAGACCCTTACCCAGAGCAAGAACTCTGGAGATGTGATATTTCCCTTCAGAACTTCAATACTGACTGGAATGTACATACTTAAAATATGTATGTTACATCTTTCAAGTCTGAAAAATATTTTCAAAAGGATGTGTCAGCCAGGGAGATGGCTCAGTGAATGAAGGGCTTGCTGTGTAAGCATGAGAACCTAAGTTTGGGTCCCTAGTACCCACATAACTGCCAAGAGGGCATGGCAGCCTGCCTATAATCCTGTTGTTCAGAAGGCTGAGACAGAAAATCCCCGCAATGAGCTGGAAAACTCTGGATTCAAGTGAGTAAAGAAAGTGGAGAGAGCAATCCAGCAAGACAACCAGCAGCAACCTCTCATCTACACACACATGTGCCTACACACATGAACACACATGCATGCACACTACACATATACACATACTAAAAAATGTTTAAGGATATATTGTTTATTAAATTTTCATTTGTTTTGCAAGAAGAGAGAAAATATGGGCATGTTAGGGTCTCTAGCCACTGCAAAGGAACTCCAGATGCATGTGCCTCTTTGTGCATCTGACTTTATGTGGGTATAGGGGAATTGAACTCAGCTCGTTAGGCTTTACAGGCAAGTGCCTTAAATGCTCAGCCATCTCTCCAGCCCAGATGTATTATTTTTAATTCAAAATTTTCAGCTTCTCAATGTGGGTTAAAAATCAAATACATACTAATGCAAATGGATAAAATTTTCTTGTGTGCATGTATAGTACTGGTAACCTAATTAGACCTCACATATGCCAAATAATAGATGAGATTTTATCACTCACTTTTTTTTTTTTTTTTTTTTTTTTTTTTTTTTTGGTTTTGCGAGGTAGGGTCTCACTCTGGTCCAGGCTGACCTGGAATTCACTATGTAGTCTCAGGGTGGCCTCGAACTCTCGGCAATCCTCCTACCTCTGCCTCCCGAGTGCTGGGATTAAAGGCGTGTGCCACCACGCCCGGCTTTTATCACTATTTTTAAAACTTAGAGGCCGGGCGTGGTGGCGCATGCCTTTAATAACATGCCTTTAATAACATAGTTAATTCCAGGTCAGCCTGGACCAGAGTGAGACCCAGGTCAGCCTGACCAAAAAAAAAAAAAAAAAAAAAAAAAAAAAAAAAACTTAGAAAACCTGTTTTAAACTCTCGAAAAAATTATATATTTATAAATTTATTGTTAAAATTGCTTTCTCTCTGCCCTTTTGAAGGAGTTATTCCTCTTCTCCACAGCCACACATAATACTTATGCTGGCATCAATCTAGTCTGAAGGCTTCTTTCGCTTTCTGAATAAGTACCATATGATTTTGCAACTTAATAGAAAACTTGCCAAGTATTTTGACACATGATCATCTTGACTATACTTACTACCTTCTTTTTTTTAGTTCTTGTGAACAGATAAATGATTCCAAATGTTAATTTATTTGTGTGTGTACATACGTGTGTGCTCATATTCATGTGTGCATGATGGTGCGTGCAAGTGTGCCACCAAGCCCTGTATAGAGGTCAGCAGTGCCTGTGTGGAGGTCAGCTCCACCTTGTTTAGGGAAGGGTTTCTCTGGAACTTGGTCTGCTGTTCTTTGCCTCTCTCACTGCAGTGAAGATTCTCCTGTCTCCATATCCCAGTGCACTGAAGCCACAGCTTCTCACTTTTAAGGTAAAGGCTGAGGATTAAACTCTGGTACTCAGACTTAAACAACAGCATTTTTTCCATTGACTAATCTCCCCAGGCCTATGGAACTTTTTATTAAAATATAAAAATATATTATTTGTGTAGGAATTGATGTGTAAAGGGCAAAGAATTTTTTTTTTTTGTTTTGTTTTTCGAGGTAGGGTCTCACTCTGGTCCAGGCTGACCTGGAATCCACTATGTCGTCTCAGAGTGACCTTGAACTCACCATGATCCCCCTACCTCTGCCTACCAAGTGCTAGGATTAAAAGTGTGTGCCACCTGGCCAGAGAAATCTTTAAAAAAAAAAAAAAAAACATTAAGTAGTAAAAACAAAGAGTGTTTTGTGACAATCCCTGAGACAAATTACATATTTGTATCCTTGTGTCCTGTCCTATGTTCTCTGATGACCCTTTTAAATTCTTACTGAGTCTTGCTTGCCAGAGCTGGACTATAAAATGTTCCTCCTACACTTTGTCTTAAACCTCACAGGATCCGTTTTGCTCAGTGGCAACAAATGACTTGATGCAGGCATTTTATTCAGAAAGCAGGATCATCCTAAATGAGGATATCTCAGTTTCATTCTTGATGGCTTATTCAAGGCAGGTTTCTCCAGGTTATAAGAAGTTAAATTCTAGTTCATCTTTGAGACAGGCATGGTATATTTAAAAATGTCTCCTTGTTAAAACAGACACCATGACAGTATTTTTATAGTGAGTTGCTAACCTCCAGGGGAAGGTTAAAAAGCTTCGTCTGTCTGTTCCTGTGAGAAATGACTGCTGTGTAGTGTCCACTCATCCCTGAATGGGGAAGTGAAGGCTTGCACCTGTGGGGTTAGGTGGAGTGCCAGGAAGGAAGAGCATTTGCAGCATGTAATTAGCAAGGAATTTTTTTTTCTCTTTAGAGCAGCATGTCCATCTTGCTAGGTTAACTAGTAATTAATGCTGGGCAGAAAAAAATGTGCGAGGAATCTGCACCCTCACTTAAACTCATTCACTCACTGATATATTCTATTACTTATACAACCAATGTCAGAGGCACTCACCTTAAAGTAGTTCATTCCTTTCCATAGTTACTGACTTATTTATGTTCATGTGGGAGTTACTCAGGCCTCCATATCCCTTTACTATAACTTTATTGACCAAAATCTCTCCAGTTCTGCTTCCAAAAATTAGAAGTAATTTAGGTACTCTTGATTTAGAGGTGACTGCCCTAATAAGGATAATGGAGAAGTTAGTAAATAGTGAGCTGGTGGCTTTAGAGGTTTAAAATGGGAGTGTAAAATGTTTTTTTTTTTCTCTCCCTAAATGGTATGTAATACATAGTGCTTGCCATGTGGTTTGTAATTGTCATTTTCTCATATGCATTGAGAAAAATATGTTAATTACTAATAGAGAAAAGATCTCTACATATGTCTCTCTAGGATACAATATTCTTGATACAAATGCATCCAATCCATCATGGTTGAGGCTTAACAGGAAGAGACTTTGACGATGTTGGAAGGCATACTCACTTGTATCAGAATTTCTACCTCTTTCCCCACAGCACAAAACAACAACAAAAAACAAACACAAAAAAAAATGTAACTCTCTGATCAGTTTGAAGGATATTTTTAAACTAGATTTCATTTCCAAATAAGATAACATTTAATCATGGGATTAGATGCAGTAACTTTAAATGTGTATATATATATGTATATCACTTCGACATAAGAGTCCCAGCATCAAGGAGCACTGAACCAGCGATAATGTCTTCTATCCAAACACATTTGTACTGTACATAGAAACTGTTTAAAAGGAAAATTACATTTTTTTCAGCAATTTATCAGAGATAATTACCTTTCGTACACCAAATGAAGGATAAAGTGTTCTAAAGAACTCTAATTCTAATTGGAACATGTCACCAGGTGTTGCTGCTACTCTTACTTGTGTATATTCTTTTAATGATTATAGTCTCGTGCCACAAGCTGCATGAAAATATATTCACTAGGTGTGAAATTCCCATATGTCACAGTTTCAAGAATAGGTAAACACTCAAAGATAAAGAAAGGAATAATGCTAATGAGCACTGTTAAGAATTCTAGGTTTTATTTTCCAGGCTAGTAGATCTTAATTTGCCAACCAGGAAGAAAATACTATTTCAAAAATAATAATTTGTTAAAAGAAACTTTTGAATGAACTTTACACACACAAGCAGGACTTTTATTTCCATAGAAAGTCATGAAGCTATCTTAACTCACAGACTTGAGTATCAGCTTGAGTCTGGACTCTACCATTTGGGAAGATCATTTCATTTTCTTTTAGGCTTAAACCTTAAGTATGTGTTGATTTTAGATGGTGCAAAATAAACTCATTCTGGAAAATAACTCATGAAGTCTGGTATTATCTTGGAAGTGATCAGGGAAACAGAAATGACTGTGGCAAGTGTAAAACGCCAGTCCACCCCAGTCTTCCTGGCCGTAACTTCATTTCCACCAAGTCTGTTGTGTGAAGTGACTGACTGGATTAAACTTCTAAGCATACTTCTCCTTTGAAAGGTAGAAATGAAAATGGGTTTGGGAGGGGAGAAATGACAGTAAAGCAAACCTCTCTTTCATTGCCAAGTATAACTGAACTGTGCCCTGTACCTTGCTGTTATGAGTATCATAGGTTCTTGTTTCTAGGCACCTGAGTGAAATTCACTCTTAAGTATAGAAAACTGTCCTTATACCATTTTCATTCCATGGCAGTGTTCTCATTTTCAGTGTTTTGACAGTTAAAGAGGCACAGGGAGAAATACCATATTGATACTTTTCTACAGGAGTTAGGTGCCACTCACACATCTCAATAGTAGTAACCTTTGTAAGAATGACCCTGCTTTGTCACTTGAGAAACAAATATATAAACCTTCCCTCCCCAAAATTGAAAACAACCTAGGTTTATATTTATTAGTCCTATACTTCACAGTGTTCATTTTCATAAACACTAGTAATGAGAATTATCCAGAAAAAAAAGGTGTATATTTGTTCAGTTCCCACCACTAAGTTTCATGTACTTATTACCTGAATTATGTGTGGATACTCTTAAAGAAGAGATTGGTGAAGATATTAGTATAAATAGTTATTTTAAAGTTTAACTTTAAACTTTATTTGTAACAGGGTTATGTTGTAGCATGTGTTTCCTTTTAAGCAGTAAGAAATCTCAGTTATCCTTACTACGCTGAAAAAATTAATTTCTAACAAAAAAACAAGCCTGGAAGAAGGAGTTCAGCAGGAGTGGAAGGGAGATAAGATTGGGTAATAGGGAGCTGGGCGTGGTGGCGCACACCTTTAATCCCAGCACTTGGGAGGCAGAGGTAGGAGGATCGCCGTGAGCTCAAGGCCACCCTGAGACTACATAGTTAATTCCAGGTCAGCCTGGGCCAGAGTGAGACCCTACCTCGCAAAACCAAAAAAAAAAAGGGCAATAGGGATCTATATATCTTATTACATATATAATATGTTTGAGTCTGTTCAGATGTGAATATGTCAAAGAACAAATTTTTTAAATGCTACAACCTCATGCAATTGTTAAGACAGGTAATTTTATTGTGTCCTGTAAAATAGAAATCATAAAGAGCTGGGAAGATGACTCAGTTAAAGAACTTGCTTATAAAATATTACTTTGCATGAGTCTAAAAGGAAAGTGGCCAGGTCTCTCTACCCTTCATTTGAGGAGAAGCTTATCCACTGGGCCACATCACTCTGCATAGCCTGAGTTGTTTCCCAGAAGTACTTATAGTTAGATAACTATAGAAAGCGGTGCCTTCTTTCACCTTATTATTTTGCAATAATCACTTGTGCAAAAGAGCGTATAATAAAAGTTCTAAGTGTGTCCCGTGACCACAAGTCGTCTTTGCTCATCAATTCTATTTTCTTCTTAATAATGTTATACACCAATCAAATAACTCAGTACAGACTGAGAATCAACCCACGTGTAAAGGATGCAAGTAAGTTTTCCATTAGCAAGCAGCTCTATGAAACTTGACAAGCAGCTAATGATAAGCTAAGAAAAGGCTTGTTCACAGCCATTCCAGTTTTTGGCCCTTCCTCATTACTGATTTTTTTAAAAAATATTTTATTAATTTATTTGAGAGAGAGGAAGAAACAGAGAGAGAGAGAGAATGAGCATGCCAGGCCTCAAGCCTCTGCAAATGAATTCCATATGTATGTGCCACCTTGTGCATCTGGCTTTAGTGAGCACTGGGGAACTGAACCTAGGTCCTTAGGGTTAACAGGCAAGCACCTTAACCACTAAGCCATCTCTCCAGCCCTTATTACTGATTTTGATGCATATATCAAGGAGGAATAACATTAACTTCCCTGCCTACTCTAACATTAGAAGTCACCAAAAGTTAGGTAATTTCTAAAGTTAACTTTGTAATTCAACTCCATGGAGACTAATTTATTGATGTTCTCATTTCAATTTTAAAATACAAAAAAATCTGTAAGATATTATTGTTAAATGAGTAGAAGCAAAAGGCAATCCAAAATTGTTTTATTTTACTTCATATTATTATTGTTCTAATATCTGTCTATAATTTACTCAGCTTAATGAGAAAATTGAGTTTATATTCTGTGAGCACTCAGCAATCAAAATAGGAAAGCCAGAAAGTTATTATTTTTCATATTATTGATGAACCTGTAAGATATGATAAAAAGTGAATTACAGTAGCTATTTGAAATAACAGTTGCATCATGAAATATTTGAAAGTTTCTCTCATTTATCCCTATTGGTATATTGACCTTTTTTGCACATGTATATGTGTGTTTGGTGTGGATGCATGTTTGTATGTATTCTCATGTGTGTGTGGTGTACATGTGGTTGAAAGCCAGAAGTCAACACCAGGTGTCTTTGTCAATCGCTCTCCACCTTATTTAATGAGACAGGGTCTCACCAAACCCAGAGCTAACCCATTTGGGTGGTCTAGCTAGCCAACTTGTCCCAGGGATCCTCCTGTTTCTGTCTCCCAAGAGCTGGAATTAAAGGCATGGGCCTCCATGCCGCATATGTACACAGGTTCTGGGAATCCAAAGTTAGGTCTTCATGCTTGCATGGCAAGCAGTTTACTGACTGAGTCTTTTCCCCAAACCAATTATAGTCACTTTGAAGGACAGCTATTGCCTTACAACCATGTTTTGCTAATCGTTTTAATAATAATGAGTATGACCTCAAGTAGTGAAAATCAATAGTAAGCTTTCATTTACTTTAGTTGTAGAACTTACTAAAGGTGTTTATTGTTGATTTGGTCTGAACATGATTAAAGTAATAATTTTTACAATTGCTATAATTGAATCAAAAATTTACAAATGATACCTGACCTGTTTTCTTTCTTTTTTTTTTTTTTTTAATCCCCCATGCTTTTCACTCACAATAGAAACCAGGAATGGATCTGGCAGATACCTACATCATGTTTGTTCGGCAGAACCAGGATATTCTTCGAGAAAAGGTCAATGAAGAAATGTATATAGAAAAGTTGTTTGATGTAAGTAGCTGGCCAATATACTTGCATGGTAAGGATGTGCTGCAAAGAGAAAACCTGCATTTTAGTGACATGTTGGCAAAGAGGCCTCTCCTTTTTGACCTTTTTTCTTCTATTCAGCTAATGTCTTGACTGCTGAGGGAAGAGGTAATTACTTTGCTATTCTACACAAGCACTGTCACTGTCAGAACTCTTCTGGAGTTTGACAAGCACAGTGGTAAGCTGGTTCCACCATGTGCAACTTCATTTCCCTTGACTTTGCATCATTCCATACCTGGAACTGTGTGGTAATGAGTCTTACTTCTCCTCAACAACTTTTTCTGTCAATATGTCCTTCCATTAAACAAAGAAAATAACCTATAGGAAAGCCAAATAAAGTCTGATATACACTAAAAATGTAACATGCCAGTTTTATCAGTATTGAGGTCTTCATTTATGCATAGCAACTAACATGGGTGATTATGATTTTAGACCCACAGTCATAAAGTATCTGTGAAGGTAACTAAGAGAACAGTTGATTTAAATAGTAACATTGTCACTCATTTGTACCTATTAACAATCAGTTGAAAGGAAATGGGTCTGTGTTTGGTGACATAACCACATAACTCTCCACAATGCTAATTCTGAAACGTGATATTTGCTTTGAAGCATGTTTATTTACGTACATCTTCTCTACATTTTAGACATGCTTTTCTGGCAGTTTCTTTTAATTATGCAAGTTACTGCAAATGTTTTCATAACAGCAATTCACGGTCTTCATGGTGACACTTCAGCTGTGGCAGTCACAGAAGGTCCTACTACGTCAGCATCTCCACTAGAGTCTGTCATGTTAAGTGTTCATTCAGTGCTTTGCAGATTGGGTGGTCAAAGTGAACCTTATCTTTCTGACTTTTTGTTTCCAGCCTTTACCCAGGCCATTTTACAATAAAAGTATCATCTGTTTTAATAAGCTATGTGTTAATATGTGTGAAAAGAATGATTTCCTAAAAGCTTTGATGCCCTGCAGGGGTAGAAAAATTATCATCTATCCAGCTGGCTCTTGTACAAAATACTGAAACCACATTAGCAACTTCTGCTTCTGTTTGGAATAGCTCTAAATGTACAAGCATATGTTTCATTTCCAAGTTCTCTTCTACTTTTTTGCTTATGCAGTGATTTTCAAAAATGTCGAGCAGGAAAAAAACATTGGGTTGATATTTCCATTATGTTTTTTCATACCTAAAGCACATATTGTATAGTGAAACTAAGGAGCCATTCTGGGTAGATTTTTTTTTCATGAGGAGGAAGGGTGTTCTCTTAACATCTTCAAGTTTTTATATGGGTATCCTGCTTTCTGCAAGGCTGAGCCAGTTAAAAACAATGGTAGACTTATTTTGCACCTCAAAGATATTCCCTATTTTATCTCGTCTTCATTTACTGAACTTTAGAAGACTGTGTGGTACAGTAACAATCACAGCTAGCTAAAGTAGATCCAACGAGTCCAACATTCAAATAACACACTTGTTCCATCATCCTGGAATTATATCTTTTTCCCCCAATACCTGAGTATCTGACATGGATGTGGGCTTGCTTCCAACCTGTTCTGTTTTGGTTGTGTAGCTTTTATCATTTAATGCATTCCAGTAGAATGGGACTTGTTATTTGTAAAATAATTGTAAGGTCCTTAAACATTCTAATTTTTTAAAGTTATCCCTTCCTATTACTTTAATTAAAAATAAAAATAGACCCTAATTCTATTGGTATGTCACCAAGGATAACATGTATGAGTGAGTACTAAGAGCTCCTAATTAGTCAGACTGAATTTGCCTCAATTACAGCAAGTAAATGAGAGGTTATCAAGTATGTGTTGAAAGGTAAAGTAGAATGTGTATCTTAAGCAGCAGATCATTACTGAGAGACATTATATAATTATTGGAAACCTACTTGGCTGGAGCTTAAAATAATATTGTTATGTGTCAAGAAATAGCTGAAAATAATGACCCTAAATGTACCGTTAGCAACCTTAGTCTATTATGGATAAAAGATTGAAGATAACAACTATGCATGGGCATCATGACAAACTTTTGCTTTTCCAATTAGACTACTTCCTCAGGAAGTAAGTAAATGGAACCTTCTAAGTTCAGGTACAAATAAAACACACACACACACACACACACACACACACACACAATTACAGTGTGCTAACTTGGAGAGGTCTTAATCAACTTGGTAAAGGGCCAGGCACTCAGATTATGGTCATGCAATATAAAGGCTTAACTTCTTAAAGAATATTTACCCAAATGAAATTCACTTAGTGTTGGAAGTCTGCCAGCTAACACTTACTCATATAAAACAATTAGTCTGTAAGACACATATTTATTCTGTCCCAAACACTTTAAAAAAGAGCTCCTGTGCTCCATTAAATAATCATCTTCCCACATGTTGTGCTAACCATGGAGAGACTTCACTGAAATATCCATGGAAGGTTCTGTAACTACTTGGGGTAGGCTTGGCTTCTACATATGTTTTGATCAGTTAAACATTTTAATTCTCCATGATTGGGCTGGGATGGCTTAGCAGTTAAGGTGCTTGCCTGTGAAGCCTAAAGACTCAGGTTCGATTACCCAGTACTTACATAAGGCAGACATGGTTAGCCCATGCATTTGATGTTCATTTGCAGTGGCTAGAGGCCCTGATGTGCCCATTTTCTTATCTCTGTCCTTCTCTCTATCTCTCTCTCTATCAGCCTCTTCCCCTCTCTCTCTCTCAAATAAGTAAAAATAAATATGTTAATTCTCCATAATTTTTGTTGTGAAATGCCCCAGAGCTCAGTTGAAACAATGGTGTATGTATGTGTGGGTGGGTGTGTAGATATAGATATATGATGGTATTTCCACTCATCCTATGTATTAGTTACTTCATTTGGTATGATCAAATACCTGACGAGAAAGGAAAGGGTTTATTCTGCATTATATCTCCAGGGTAGACTGCCCATCATGGTAAAGAAAAGGCATGTTATCAGGAGCCCAAGACCGGCTGGTCACACTGCATCCATAGTCAAGAAGCAGAAACAGAACAGAAATGTGAGCCATTGAGACAAGAATATAAAACTCAAATCTAGCAACACACTTCCTTCAACATGGCCCAGTTGAAAACCAATTATTCAAACACACGAGCCAATGCGAGACATTTCAAATTCAATCCACAACTTTCCACCCCTATCCCACATGGTCTCCATGGATATCTCATGATACAAAATGCATTCAGTTCAACTTCCAAAGTCTGCATAGTCTTCCCAGTCCCTACACTGATCAAAAGTCTACGGTCTCATCTTAAACTCAAGACAGTCTCTTATAAATCTCTTACAAATGAATTATAAAATCAAAAAGCAAATTACATACATGCAACATAAAATGGCAGCTGGTAAAAATTACCAATCCAGAAGAAAGGAAGAAGGGGCATAGCAAGGAATGATTAGACCATAGCAAGGACAAAAACAACAGGGCAGATACAAAACGACTCCTGTGGTTTCATACTCAGTATCTCATACTCATCATATCATCTTCTAGGCTCTAAAGGGTTTGGATTGCCCCGCCTCTCCAACTCTGCAGCCTGTAGCACACACAGCCTCTCCTTTGGCTGGTTCCACTTTGAGCCTCCAACTTTGCTTGGCAGACATCCCATGGTCCTAGCATCTCCAGCATCCTCTGATGTATATATGCTCTACCAGCAAGTAAAGAATGGCCACTGAGTCTGTGGAAACACTTTCCAAGAGAGTCACGTTGGCATTTTCCCTGCAGACTTTCCCATTTCAAAAGAATTTGTGTCCTTACAAATCAGAGCCTTGATGGGTAGGGTCTTGCCCTCAAGACACGTTTCCTGTTACTCCAGTGAAGAGAGTGAGGTTTTCCCTTAATTGTGTTAATCTCTTTAACAATTGCAAATGCTTGTCGACTGCAGTCTCTTAGTCCAGAACTTTAAACCGGCTCATAAACCTTTCCTTTCTAAACCTCACTTTTTTTTCTTTCTTTCTCTGTAGATCTTAGTAAGTCATTAGAAGTGACCACGTCACAGCTTGAATGCTATTCTGTGTGATATTTCCTCTGGCAAAGGAATTAGTCCATTGCCTTTAAATTTAAATTCAACCTCGCTCAAGTTCTCAGGACATGGGCAGAATGCAGGCAGATTCTTTGTCAAATTATTCACAAATGGCCCCTAGGCCAAATCCTGATAAAGTCCTTGTTCCCCTGTGAAAGTTCATGAGCCAGGCCTCCATTGCTCATAGTTCTCTCAGCACTTTTGTCTCCTAAACTGCTGTCAGAACAGCTTCTTAAGCTCTGCTTGCAGTTCTCCTGCCCAAAGTTCAAAACTTTTCCACATTTCTTCCACAAACCAGTTACCAGTTCCAAATGCCTAAGGACCACATGGTCAGGTTTATAACAGCAACAGTTCCACTTCTTGGCACTAGATTTCTGTATTCATTAAAAAAAAAAAAAAAAAAAAAAATACAGGCTAGAAAGATGGTGTTTGCTTGTAAAACCAAAGGATCCCTGTTCGATTCTCCAGGAACCATGTAAGCCAGATGCACAAGGGGGCACATGCATCTGGAGTTTGAGGTGGCTGGAGACCCTGGTATACCCATTCTCTCTCTCTCTCTCTCTCTCTCTTTCTCTGCCTCTTTTTCTCGCTCAAATAAATAAAATATATTAAAAGAACTGTATGTTATTTTTAAAAACCTGGTGAGAAGTAGCTTAAGGAAAGAAAGGGTTTATTCTGTTTTTTTTTATTATTATTGACAACTTCCTTAATTGTAGACAATATCCCATGGTACTGCCCTCCCTCCCCCCACTTTTCCCTTTGAAACTCCACTCTCCATCATATCCCCTCGCCCTCTCAATCAGTCTATCTTTTAATTATGAGAGTCGTGTGTAGGTAGTTTCAGGCACTGCGAGGTCATGGATATCTAGGCCATTTTGTGTCTGGAGGAGCATGTTGTAGGAGTCCTACCCTTCCTTTGGCTCGTACATTCTTTCCGCCCCCTCTTCCACAATGAACTCTGAGCCTTGGAAGGTGTGTTAGAACTGTTTCAGTGCTGAGCATTCCTCTGTCCCTTCTTCTTAGCACCATGGTGCCTTCTGAGTAATCCCCTGGTTACCACCATCTGAAAAGAGAAGCTTCTCTAACCAAAAGTGAGAGTAGCATTAATATATGAGTATGGACATTAAGAGAAGTGCTTACTGGACAGTTTGGTAAACATAGTATAAACATTTAGCCAGACACCAGCAGACATTACATTCCTAGGGCTCATGGCTACCCCTGTTAGGTTTTCAGTATCAGGGATGTGCTCCCTCCCATGGAGCAAGCCTCCAGTACAATTGGAAAACGGTTGGTTTTCCCCATAACAGACATGCCACTATTGCACCTGTTGTCTCACTTGGCCTGGCTGGCCAAACTTAAAGCTTGCAGTGTCCACTGTTGACTATCTTCACTGGTGTTTTCTCTCTCTCTCACTGAATTGCATGCAACATAGCTTTTCCAGCTTTCTGTCAGCTGGTCCACATGGAGGAGGCTTTCAGCTCGTCTCCAGCAGGATTTCTCAGTGACCTTGCAGCCCAAGTATGTGGAGTCTTCAGCAATAGGGTCTTACCATCTATTTCTGGTGGGAAACTAAGGGCCTCGCCAATGGCCTATAATGATTTGGGAGTATCTGTGACCAACAACTCACTGGAAGGTATCCCATCCCTAGCACTGAAAATTTTCTAGTAACAATCTATTGCTCCTGAATGTTCCATTGTCCAGAAAAGTAGGTTTCCATATGACTTATTTATATCCTTTAGATTTTGATTATCCCTCCTTTACTCAATCTTTTCCCCTGACCTCACTTAGGCCTTTTCATCCCCATTAATCTGTTCTTCAACTATTGAGTATCCCCTCCCTCCCTTACTATTCCCTTTATATCCCCTTTCTAGCTTACTGGCTTCTGCTACTGAGTTTGTTTTTCCTGCTCATATAGAAGTCCAATCATTTGTAGCTAGGATCCACATATGAGAGAGAACATGTGATGTCTGGCTTTCTGGGCCTTTATTCTGGCTTTTAGTTGCAAGGAAGACATTCCATCATGGTAAGGAAGGCATGACAGCAGAAGGAGCAGGAGGTCAGCTGGCCACATTGCCACTGTTAGGTATCAGAAAGAGGACAGGGAATAGGGTCAAGCTATGAAAGCTCAAGGTCCAACCCCTAGTAACCATTTCGTCTGGCAAAGCTCTACCTCCTAAAGTTTCCACAACTTTCCCAGATAGCATCATCACCTGGGAACCAAGTATTCATACACATGAGCCTCTGGGTGACATTTCACATTCAAGCCACAACACCTTTTAAATTGTCAGTTTTGGGCTGGAGAGATGGCTTCGTGGTTAAGGCGCCTGTCTGCTCAGCCTAAGAACCCAGTTCCAATCTCCAGGTCCCACATTTAGCCAGATGCAAAGTGACGCAAGGGCGCAATGCCGCACTTGCCCACAAGGGGGCGCACACATCTGGATTTCATTCACAGCAGCTGAGAGACTGCCCATTCTCTATCTGTCTCCCTCTCCCTCTCTCTGCCTGTCTCTCTCTGTGTCTCTCTCCAAAAATAAAAAATAAAAATAAATTTAAATTGTCAGTCTTATGAAACCCTTTTTTGCTTAGAACATAAATGACTTCTATCAAGTATAAATAAATGGTGTCATGTCCATGCTATTAACAAAGATACCTGAGTTTAAGTTATATCTTCCATCTTTCAAGCTATCAGCTATAGCTACATTTCTTTGAGCACTTTCATGTGCCAGGAACTGTTCTAGATACTTTCCATGGCAACCTGGTGGGCTGAGTGCTATTGTTTTGCAGGATCTTCCATTCAGAGGAAATGAGTGACTTGCTTAGTGTTATCACACTTTGAAACTCACCAAAGTCCTCTTATGAAATTTCATGCCATACCTCAACCATACTTCAGATGTAAGAAACTTGAGTTCATAAAATAATTTTATGAGAAGAGTGCTGGGAATCTAGAAATCTCAGTTCCAACCTCAGTTCTTCTATTATTTATCTGAGTGAATTTCATCAGTTTAATAATCAGTTTAGTTGGCATATATAAACTAAAACAGGTTCATCAAGAGTTCCATATCAGTTCTTAAACATAGGTTTTAAAACCAATGATTCTTTTTATTTTAATGTTAGTAGTGGTGATGGAAATCACACATGAGAGGTCTTCCATGGCAGGGCAGGAAAATTTTCTTCTTTTGTGATAACAAGATGAAAAAAATTCAGAGGCCTAGTGAACAAGAAGTAACAAGTGCAGTCAATAAGCAGAAAGGAGTCTGTGTAAAAGAACACCTATGCCATATGGCAGTTCTTATACTTACCCCTATGGCTATTCAACCCAAATGTAGAATATAGTTAGTCATATTAATGCTAAGTGTTTCCATCAAGTTGATCAGGATAGTTTCTTTTTTCAGTTATTTCTGCTTCCCAAGAGAATGTTGAGACACATATAAAATTTAAAATCTGCATATTACATTCACTTTTCCAGTTCTTAATAATGTCCTATTTGGGTAAGATAAATGGAAAGGAAATTATGGGATAAATTCCTATAATAGGAAAACTTACAAATTTTGAAAAATAAAGTATAAGGCATAAGTGTAAGGAGGGTTCTATTTTTTGAGCAATCTCCTTGCCCCAGTAAATTGACATGTAACATCATTGCCAGCAGTCTTTGTAAAAGTGTAATAACCAGGCATGTTGGCTCACACTTAATTCCAACACTCAGGAGGCTGGAGAGGAGAAGAATCACCATGAGTCTGAGGCCAAGCTTGGGCTACAGAGGGAATTCCAGGTCAGCCTGTGCTAGAATGAGAACCTGCTTCAAAAAAAAAAAAAATCACAGGACAAAAAAGTCATATCAAATCAATGCCATCTTTGGATTATGCACTTTTAATATTAAAGTATGAGATAGAATTCCAAATTCTGTAATTCCTTTTATTTCAGGGGTGGGAGGTTTCAAGGTAGGATCTTACTTTAGCCCAGGCGGAACTAGCACTCACTGTAGTCACAAGATGGCCTCGAACTCACAACAAACCTCCTAACTCTGCCTCCTGAGTACTGGAATTAAAGGTATGAGCCAGCACACCTGGCTTGTCATTCCATTTTTTTAAACATTTTTTAATTTACAACTTAAACTTCTATAATTATAGACAGTAAGGCATGATAATTCTCTCTCCTTCCCCACTTTGTCCTTCACAAATCCACTCTCCATCATATTCCCTCCCCCTCTCAATTAGTCTCTGTTTTGTTTTGATGTCATCATTGTTTGCTCCTATGATGAGGACCACCTATGTCTCTCGTCGCAGGCAGTGTCTGCTCACTGTCCTAAGTTTAGGGTCATGGAGTACAAGCCACAAGTGTCCTTGAGTTAGCAGAGAGCATGAGGGTGTTCCTGGAGAGTACCCTTTCTCTGGGCTGGAAGGAAGTGATATACCAGGAGTCAAAACTGACATCCACAGTAAAACTACCATGAAACCCTCTGTAGTCGTTTCTAAGGTTCAAGAACAGAATGTTACAGAACTGAGGCAAAAAACATATCTTATTTCCCAAGACACCAACAAACTCTAAATTTTTGTATATTTATTGGGTATGTCTATCTTAAATCCTTTTAAAACAATCTTGCTTCAGCTTTCACATTATTGGAGACACACCAGGGTGCAGCGTCTAATTGGCAAATCATGCAGATCAAGCATTCTCTTGTGTTATAACTGATTAAATATCTAATTTTTGAAGAGTTTCATCTCAATGAGACTTTTTTAAAATATTGTTATGATGTCTTCTAAAATTAAAAGTAATTCTTTAAATGATAATCAGTGATATTCATCCAAACAGTAGTTTATATAGCATTCATTTCTAAGGATTTTGCAGGAAAAGAAATCTTTCTTCCCAGTTGAAAAAAAAAAACTAAATATTTAAGCAACTTTGACCTATTTTATATAAATGTATCAGAAGCTCATTTATGATATGATAAAAAGAAAAACACTAAAATATTACAAATGAATATGATTCTCAAAATTAAACTAATTTGGTACTCACATTCACTCACCTCTGGGCTCTCAAAAAAGAAAGGCTCAGAATTTATTGATTTAGCCTTTCAAACAACTGTCCAAACTTTTGATGTAAGAGTTCGTTTATCCTTGATAGCATCCATAGTCATATTTTTAACTGTTTTTTACTATGTTGCTTTCCTAAGAATAGTTGAAATTAATGAAACACAAATACGTGTGATTACTAAATTAGGTGTGATGGTGCATCCCTACAATCTCAACATGCAGGAGGTTGAGGCAGAAGGAGCTTAAGTTTAAGGCATTAAAAACTGAGCTACACAGTGAGACAATCTCAAAAAGAAAAAAAAACTACTAGATAAAATTTTCTTTTTGTGCTGGGCGTGGTGGCACACGCCTTTAATCCCAGCACTTGGGAGGCAGAGGTAGGAGGATTGCCATGAGTTCGAGGCCACCCTGAGACTACATAGCTAATTCCAGGTCAGCCTGGGTCAAAGTGAGACCCTACCTTGAAAAACAACAAAAAAAAAAATTTTTTTCTTTTCATAATACTGTTGGCCATGTGTTTTTAAAGTTGATAGTGTATATTTTAAATTATATTATTTGGGTAAAATTATTTTTCTTCTTGTAATCAGTCTCTACAAGGAATACAGGATGAAACCTATTATGATGGAAGACTGCCTTAGTCCATTTACATTTCTTATAATCCTCTATTAGTATAGATATGTTCTCTCATGTGTGAATGTCAGTTTACAAATAGCAGGGTTTTTTCCCAAGGATCATTCACTTTCAAATCATGCAGCAGTTCTATAGGCTAGCTAAATTAATATAGATTTCTATTGTAGAAATTTTTCTTTGGGTTTTTGTGTCTACGTAAAAGGAAGACTCATGTTAATCATTAGCTGTTGGCCCATTATGCCCAACCATGACTTTTCTAACAGTACTTAAAATTAGATGCTAATGTGAAGCCCATGTCATACATAACCATTTTACTTTTCCATCAATAGAAAAGAATAAACACTGTTATTTGAGAATCTCTAAGGTAACTTATATCAAGTATTGCTATGTTGTATCCCTTTTTAGTACCTCACTATGTATTAAAGGTACATTTTTTTAATGCTTGATCTGTTTGTTGTATGTAATCAAGGAGAAGTATCTTATAAGTCACACATTTTCCTCACTCTTGGTAGCTAGTTTACTACTTTGTTTTCTGTATGTCATTTTATTTTTAATTACTTACAGTCATGCTCTTTTTTACCTCCCATATTTGGAGTGACTGGACTGAAACTGTTTGACTCTTTTCAGACATTCCTAATCAAACCTTTTCTCTGTACTGTCACATCTGCCTCAGTGGGTACCATATAGTGCTAGCTGCTCACTGCTTTTTCCCCTTCTAACTTTGTCTTTTAAACCCCTCTCAAATTGCAGCATTACGCTGTCTCCCTCATTTGAGTTAATAATCCTCATTTTAATGTTATTATTGGTAAGTGTAAGAATTTATCAAAAGGATCTACTTTTGATGTATGGTATATGCCAAATAGTTCTGGCAAGTCCAGGCACCTTTCAGAAAGGCCAAAGGCCCTCATTTGAGTCTAAGCTGTAGGTGAATTAAAACCCAGGGACTTGAGATAAGCATGCCTAATTGCCTAAAAGAAACTCAACGAGAAAAATGTATTGTAGCTTGTTGATCATATTTCTTTGATAATTCAAAAGAATCTTCAAGAAATATGTGAACTTCTTAAACTTGGACTCTTGAAATGTGATCAGGGTCTACAATTGTCATTTGGCACATGCCCAGAAACACACACATCTTTGCATGAGGCACCTGGACATATGTGGCAGGTCTGGTAGAATCAGCTAATTAACAACACAGGCTTAAACAGGCACCTCATCTGGCAGTGCAGTTAGTTGCCTGATGGTGCTCAGCAGGACTTGGTAGTGCTTTTTATTTTTCTATCCTAATGGTCTGCTGCCCACCTAATTTTGCCTTATTGTCAGTCACTACTTACCGCAGCTTGGGGCCCTCCCAGGAGGCTAAATTATTATCAAAGGATTAGGGAGATGTAGCCTTGCAGCTCTGACATTTCTGATTAGTTGTCTATGCCAGAACACTAATTAGCTGTGACTAATTAAGAAAAATGTTCCTGCCATAGAAAACCATTTAAAAGAACTGAGAAGTAGAAAAGCAATTCAAAAGCTGAGCAGTGCTCAGATTTGCTGATGCTCTTTATATTTCCACCAGAGCCTTAACTCACCTTTAATTGTGCTCAGAAGTAGGGGAGAAAGAAAATCCCACATGCTCATGGATAGCAGAGTAAGAAAAAAACTTTTGCTGACTTCTTAAGCTCTTTAGCAATGATAAAACCCTCTTTCACAAGTGGAAGGTGAGAGAAATTTCATATTGGAGAAATTTTTCTAAAGACCAGTTGCAGAAACATGCATTTGCATTCATGCTCCAAAGTCGTAGCAAAACCTTAACATATTGCCATTGAAGAAATGAGAACCCTATACAGGGTTTGTAAAGGAGTGCTACAGGATTATAATTTGTGGAGCATAACCAACTAAAGTTGCTTAGCATTGATCCCATGCCTCTTTCACCTTAAGTTTGCCTGAAAACCCTGACTCTCGCATGGAGAGCCTGTTTTACCATGCTGACTATGCATTCCGGCACTTCCTCTGGTCACTAGTGACTTATTAATGAGAATGCCCAGGACCCACCCTCTACCGCACCCCCTCCCCCAGCCACCAGTCTCTTTACCAATTGCCCAGTGCAATGTCTGCACAGAACTGAGCTCCTACTCTCCTTGCCTCCAGTCCTAACTTCATAAGCAAAGAACATACATGGCTTACAGGTCAGTGTCTACAGTGGCTTTGTGACACTGCTTTTGTGAGTTGCCTCCTTTGCAATCTACCAGGAATCCCCCTCTGCAGGATTGGCACCATTTACAACAGTGGCAGCCAGATTGTCAATATTGACTAAATGCAAATTGTTTAAAAATCTGTGTACAGAAGTAGCTTTTTTGGCAAAATCATCATTTTATGTGTTTATTGAATACATTGGCCATATATATATGAACAACATTTAAAGATGGCTATAAACACTTACACGCTCTAACAGGAATCCTGTATTTCTTGATCTTAGTCCACCCCTAACAAGGGAAAAAAATTAAATTTTTCTCTATTAATGTGTGCAAAATATTTGGCTTTATAAAAGGAAAGGTCTAACACCTACCTCACCTAAATTCTTCATGCTGCATTTTAAACCCATGTCCCCTTTTCCTCTCATGGAGAACACAAAGCCAGGAGCCTGCATCCTCTAAAGAATAATCCTTCCTATGCATGAAGACTGTTATTAAGGCACCTGTCATACTTGTCTACTCTCAGATAAATAATCCTTATTTGTTTAACTTCTCTTTATAGGCCCCATTTCTCGCCCTTTAATCATCACTGTGGCTGTCCTTTGAAATTTCTCAGTATTTTATGCCATGCTTAGGGTTTAGAGTAGGGACAGGATACAGTCTTTGAATGTGGCTGGACAGGATTCCTTCAAGCCTTCTTCCTACATATGCATTCTGCCACATAACTCTCATATGAGCGCCCTACTGCTCTCTGTAAACTTGGATCTGCCTATCCCTCATATTTTTGTTAACCCGTCTCTTAGTTATCTCTCTCTCTCTCTCTCTCTTTCTCTCTTACCATACATGTATGGTAGCAAAGACCTTTTCTGCTGATATTCTGCATATAGAGAGTACAGAAAACAACTGTTTTTCACCAGGCATGGCGGTGAATGTTAAGAATCAGACATTTGGCATAGGTTTTGCCCCATGTAGTTGGATGTTTCTTTCCCAGTGACTCAGTACGATTTCAATTAGAAGGAGCTCCAACCCCTCTGATTACTCATTTTTTCATCCAACCTGTATTCATTAAACATTTTTAAAAATCACACCATCCTAACAACTGAGAGCATGGTGTTGAGCAAGACAGACCCAGACCAAGTGTCTGCCCTAAGGGAAGTTACATTCTGAGGACCACATCAGTCTTCTTGAGAAATGGCTGATTTCCACATAAAGCACTTTCGTCCACAGAATACATATTCACAGATGTATTTCCAAGTGCAAATAAAGTGAGAAGTAAAGTTCAATAGTCTTAAAAATAGATAATTGTGATTGGCTCTGTCATTTGTTTAAGATGTCTGTGTTTTGAGTAGATAATTAGAACTTTACCAGGGGTTTAGTGCCAGTTCTAGATTTTGTACCACCAAATGCCAAGACTATAAGATAATACCACTCTCTCCCTTCTCTGTCCTTCCTGGGTTCTTTGCTCAACAAGCAAGAGAGCTCTCATACCTCCTCAAACAGTGCTCAACATTTCTACAGCAACAATATTTTTCCCCAGGGGTGCAGGGATAGAAGCAGTACTCAAAGCCAACAAGTCACATACTCAGGATATATGACTCAGTGGTGGAAATACCCATGTAACACAACCAGCCCCATGTCTACAGATACCTGACAGTCTCAGATAACCACAGGAGCAGGTGTCAGCACACCTGAGCACATGCTGGAGAGGCAGCTTCCTGCTTGGATGACAGCATTTAAGCCAGTCCAGAGCTGAGCACATCAGACTTTGTAGTGCTAAGTGTGAGTACATAGATGGGAACACTTTCATATTTGCATAGAGGGAGTTGCATCACTTTGTAGCATTTCCTCCTTCATGTCATTCATCACCTAAATTGAAGTAAGACTGACACATCTTAAACACCATTTTAGTCCTGTGTTGCATTTCATTAGCCAAATGAAGTTACTTCCTTCTTGATGGTTTCTACAACTTTAACGTCTGTGAACTTCATTGTTTTTAATTATTGGAATTGAACACAGTACTTCCTACATGTGGACAAGCAATCTATTTACTAAACTATGTCCCAGCCCCTATTGAATTATTCTCTGTTAGTGAAGTATGTTATTTGAGCCAATATGAATCTGGCTCTGGTATAATGTTTTCTTTTCCCTATAGAAAAGCTGCTAATATTTTATCTATACAAATTGCATTTTATATTTCCAGATCATTAAAAATTTCATTCAGTCCATCAACAAATTTGTAATTTATGCATGCCAAACATACTGCCAAGGGCTAGAGATAACAATAAAATAAAGTTCAATGCATACCTTGTACCTACTCACAGCTCAACATAGGCATATGCCACATTGTAAAGTAATCTGAAGAATACCTAGATAAAATAAGAGAGTTGGAAGGTAGGGAGCAACTAATTCTGACTGATAAGAAATAATAGTAGTTCATACCAGACAGTGGATAAGTTGAGTCTTAAAGACTTATATGAGTCTGGCCAAGGAGATAGAGATATTAATGAGTCCAGACCAAAAGGCTGGCAGGCTGACAAACTCACAGACACAGAGAAGGTCAACATGGAGCAGAGCTGCATGTCCTTTGGTTTGCAGCACACTCCCAGTGGGAGTGCACCAAGAGCAGAGATGGAAATGTAGCTGTTTACTTCAGTCCCTGTGACACTCGCAAAATGTGATTTTAGAATGCTTCTATTTCCTATAAGGAAACTGAAATAGAAAGACCTGCTAACAGCTCATTCTCAAGCCTAGGTCTTAACTCACAACTAAATTGTGCTATTTAATAGTAATTCATAAAGTCTACTATATCTTTGTCTAGATCTGATGTTACTGATTGAATATAAAATATTGACCAAAATTTTATATACAGACTTCAAATTGAGTCATCCAACCTGATTAAACTGGCATAGACCCCAACTGAATCATCCTTAGATGATGTCTGTGTCCCAACTGTTACAGATACCATTATGACTATAAGGGTAATTACTGATTTCTGCCAAACCATTAATTAATCATTTCACTCAAAAGATTAGCCAAACCAATATGCATCATCATGGATTCCTGAACAGGAGGGAGTAGAACAGCTAATCATCTGAAATTTTCACCTGATAATCCCGAGTCTTTCAGTGCCATGAGAAGAGCTGAGGAATAATCTTACAGAGGCAAGAGGCCTGCTTGCTGATATTAAATAAGATAAAATAGTACTAACTTTAATGCCCTATGAGTAGTGTGGAAAAAGGTAGTTGTGGGCTAGAGGGATGGTTTAGCAGTTAAGGCATTCACCTTCAAAGCCAAAGGACCCCGGTTCAATTCCCCAGGACCCACGTAAGCCAGATGCACAAGGTGGCGCATTCATCTAGAGTTCGTTTGCAGTGGCAGGAGGCCCTGGTGTGCCCATTCTTTCTCTCTCTCGGACTCTCTCAAATAAATAAAACTTAAAAAAAAAAAGAAGAGGGCAGCTGGGCAAGGTGGCACACACCTTTAATCCCAGCACTTGGGAGGCTGAAGTAGGAGGATCACCATGATTCCAAGGCCAGCCTGGAGCTACAGAGTTAAAAAAAAAAAAAAAGACTTTCAAGACTTGCTGAAATGAAGAGGATTTGGGATTAAAAAGCAGTAAACTGAACAGAGCTCTTGCACCTCCCAATATTGGTGTCCTGTTGTATAACTTACTTTGCTATGTAACCAAAGAAGATCAAATTTATGTGGAACTATCTCCGTTAAAAGTGTGGGTCTCCAAAAGTAGGGAAGTCTGTTCAGCATTCAATAAACATTTGTTAGACACTGACTCTATACAAACACTCCCATGTTTGCACTTTTTATTTTTCCTCTTGCTTGGGAGGTACAGGCTGGAAGATTAGGAGTACAAGGTCATCCTGAGCTACCTGAAAACCTGTTGCAGAAAGAGATATTATAATGCTGATAGCTGCATAACATTCTGATGGTGTTTAAAAATCAAAATCACCCCGGTTATTCAACATAAAAGAAGAACATAAATGTTTCTCTGTGTTTAAGAAGACATGAAAAAAAAAAATGAAGAAATCCTCATGTATAGAGATCTCTTATGCATAAAATAAGGATTTTTTTCTCAAAGTGCAATGAGTTTTAGAGTATTTTTTAACCATTAGGTGGCATAGCATATAACCAAGCCTTAAGAGAGATTTCATAGTAGATATATAGCGTTAATGGACATTTGGTTATACTAACAGATAATATAGTTCATCAAATAATGTCCTTTACATATTGTATTAGCACATTTACAGATATGTTTAGTCTTTGGAAGTGTGAATAACTTCAATTTACAAGAGAACTTGGTGAGCATCTTTGAAAGTAAGAGGCATCTTTTGTATGTGTGCCCAATCCTATGTCACAATAACTGTCAGTAATCACCAGAACTGGTAGGGTGTGTTTTCTTGGTTTTCTGCTAAAAGCATAAAACTGCCCTTAACAATTGGAAATTTTACTGATGGAACAGAAATCTAGGCTATTTCCAATAGGGAATGTAATAACATAGATTCTGCAATCAAAATATATAATAAAAATCTTATCCCTATCATTTATTGTACATGATGTATAGATTTGAATAAGTAAATTGCTTAATCTAAATTCATTTTTTCTATTTAGGGAATATGCAAATATGCAAAATGGGAATAATAGAACCTACTTCAGAAAGGTTATTAGAAGAATTAAATTGTAAATGATTTCACTTGAACTTCCAATGAAAAAGTGTCAGATGCCTGTATAATCAGAATTATACTGATACTATAAGGCTAGAGATGTAGGTTACTTGGCAGAATTCTTGCCTAGCATTCAGGAAGCCCTAGGTTTGTTCCGCAAGACCCCATCTAACCAGGTGTGGTAGGAAATACCTGTAATCCCATCCTCATCTACATAGTGAGTTTAGGCCCAGGTTGATGTACATGAGACCATATCTCAAATCATCATCACCATATTCATTCCTCAGTACACTTTTTGTTATATATTTATAGTCTATACTTCATTAAGAGGTCAAGATGAACTGAGCTAAAAACAAAACAACCTACTATAGAAGGTTCTAGAATTTAAATGTTCATGTTCTTTATTCTGGAAAAATAAAACTTTGTTAAAATAACATATAAAATCCAAAATAATGATAGTCTCTTTTTTCTCTTCAGTTCATTTTCTCAAGAATCACAACTTAGCATGCCTGTTCCTGTAGCAGTCAAATATAATGTTACAGTGCGTTTTTCATTACTTGAGGTAGAACCCAGGGCCTTATGCATGCTTGACATGGGATTTACCAACAGCTGAATCCCCAGCTCCCAAACCCCCAATGTTTCTGTAGAGTACAAGAATCTCATTACAGCCAAGCTAGTTTAATATAATGTGTCCCTCTTCTTACAGGTGAGAAAACTGAGGCATAGACATGGCAGGTGACCAGCTTAGTCAAGCAAATAATCAAGGGGCTTGTACTACCTTCCCTCCCAGTGTCTCAGTGGGTGGACAGCCAGCCCTCAGCTCTCTGTCCAGGAGCATATCTCTGGGCCTCACTGAGAATGTTGGCATATGCCAGTTGAACACATCTTCTGGTTTTAGCTATCATAGCTTGGTTTCAGTTTGCCTTAAATAACATCCCTTTATCCAAGCCAACAAAGTCTCATACATAAACCTTTCATAAATGTGTTTTGGGATCTATTTTGTAAATCTAGGTATGAGAGTTTTAGTGGCATGTCTTGTATACAATGTGTAAAAGTTTATAGTATTGTATAAAATTTATCATTAATATAAAATTTCCTTTTAAGTGGTTGGAAATGGGTAGTGAGTGAAATACAGCTACAAATGTAATTATACTAAAGCCCACAAAAGGAACAATGGATGAGTAATGCAGCATGTATATGTTTTAATATGCAGGATATTTATAAATTATTGTTTCTCTCTATACCTATTAAATGATTCTAAAGCTTACATTTCTTGATCACATAAGCATTTTTACAATATTACTTGTTCTTTAATTAAATTGAACTGTAAATTTAAGAAGTACACAATTCTTAAGGAGATATTTTCTAGATGTTATTAAATTTCAAGCCAGTGACTCAACTCATATATATCAAAGATACACAAATATGTATTGTGGAAATTTAGCCATGCCACACCTCAGTGCACTAAGAATTGGTCCTCCTTTCCTTCCTTCCCTTCTTTCCTTCCTTCCTCCCTTCATCTTTCACCTATTGAGGCTAGCATAGCTGGAGAAAAATGAAAATATATCATCCAGTTGTGCCAATTCATCATCAATAAAAAACTAAATACTTAAGCAGAAAATATCTCACAGATCTGTGCCCTCACGAAGCAGCTATTTTTACCTGGCCATCATCATCAGAAGCCGCATTCTGCCAGAAATCATTTGCTTAAAGCAGCAACGACATAAACCCTATGGGGTCTTGTGATTCAGATTTAGGAATATCAACCACAGAGGGTCTAAAGGCATTGTGCATTAGTATGTATTGAGACCTCATTCCAGGTGGCAAGCAGCTAGGATTTTGAAAAATAAAACTTCCAAAATAAATAGGATGTGTTGGTCCCAGGCGCTAAGTGTTATACTTAATGGAGTCATCCTCAAAATGTTATGAGGCCAAAAAAAAAGAAGCTGTGCATATTTAATATATTTGTTTTGTGTTTCCACTAGTCAACAGAATAATGAAATTCCTTAACTACTTCTCTTTAACTTGCATGAAGAAAGCACGGTATGTTGCTAAATCTCTTTTCAGCAGCTCTGTGGAGAAACAACTTTAATCCTTGTTAGAAAATTGCCGAGTCTGGGACTGACAAAGAGCTCATGCTTGTTCTATTGTTAGTGCTCCCAGCCCCAGAGCAGAGCCCTTTACAGCTGCGTGGATCCTGCCTGGCTCAGCTGCACTATTTAGGAGAGAAGGTTTGTCAATTTCTATTGACAATGGAGAGAGTTTTTCAGGGCCTGTAGCAGTGCGGACACAGTTGGGGATCAATGCCAGCCATTCAGACTGCACCCTCTTTCATTGCTTTGGTTTGTTAATTCAAGACTAAAGGTCCACGGAGGGGGTTCAGGGTGTTGAAGAAAGCTGATGAACTGCAAGCGTTTATAGCCCTGGTGTGGCAATTTCCATAGTCAGTGGCAACTCCTGGCACTGAGGGAGCGGTGTCCTTGTTGACCCTCTTGTTATTAAAAATGCACAAGTGCTGTGCTTCTCAATATTTCAACACTCTTTCATTGTCAATACCACCTTCTGAGCCCTTCAGCTTGTTGCTTGCTCTAAAGATCTTCTTAGATTGGGTTTGAAAACTTCACCTTAAACACTAGATTAGACTGATGTTCTGTTTTCCGTGCTCCTGTTGATTTGTTGAACCTTCCCAGGGCTGGGAAGCAAGTAGCAGCTTGATGGGGAGACGGGCTGCTAATATGATTTACCAGTCTACAGTCATGCACAATAAGTGTGAATAAATACAAGGGTCTCACAGAGTCAACCCTAGCCTTTCCTTTTCTTTTATTTTTGCTTTAAAGGAGATATCTCAAGAAAATGAAGTGAGTAATGCATGCCCTTACAGGAGCTGAATGAACCACAAAAAAAAAAAAAAAAAAAGCAATCTTTTTTTTCACTAAAGTGGTAGGCTGCTGTCAGGGATTGATGTAGGGAAAAAAATCTGTAAAATATACAGTTACTGCTTTATCTCTGTGTAGACCAAAGCAGAGGAGAAATCAGAATCGTGAATGCCATTCCCTTGATTTCAGAGCAGGCGGCAGCACCCTTCCTCGTCAGCCCCTGAAGGGAAAAACAGATAGTTGCCAAAGTTACTTTAGAAAATTAACTTTTCCAAAATGAAAAAGACATTTCCTAATATTCAGATTTTGCTTCATGTTCACGCTTTTCAAGCTTTTTCTTTTATTTGATGTAGGAGGTTGGTTTGCTTAGACTTGTAGAGACAATGAAGCAAACCCAATTTTGACTCTTCTCTCAAGATGAAAAAAAGGCACTTACATTATTTTCAGCTATTAAAAGAATACATTAATTCCAACATGAGAAATAGACAAGGGCTAGAGGTTTCTGTTTGGTGGCATTGTTTGTTTGGTATGGTGATATTCCAGTCTCAGAGTGGACTAGAAAGCAGAAGGGTAACAGGGTGTTACGGTGGTCGTGAGCCTGCTCTGGGCAACACAAGCTCGGGGCTTTGCTAAGCCACTGCTTATCCTTAATCATTTGCTTAATTTAGCTGCAATTGTTTTTCAGAATGCCTTGACTTCGACCAAAAACATATATTCTCAACTGATGGTTAGTGTTGCTTAGAGACTTTTCCTTGAGGTAACATTGTGCTTACTGTCAAAGTAGAACAATGGAAAAGTCACATATGCATCTTTACTGTAGTTCTCTTCTTCCCTATTTATATAGTTGAGTAGATTATCTTATTCCCAAATTCATTTTCTCATCTTTTACAATTTCAGTAGAGTATTAAAGAATTTATGTTAATAATGTCTGTGTAATATTAAATGTCCTTCCATTGTTACATAATTATGAGTATCACTTATACACAGTGGGAATTTATGTTAAATTAATTTTAAATCATATAAGAATGTTTAAGAACATAAGGGTGTATGTGGTATACTTTCAAGAAAGTGTTTTCATTTTTCTCAGATTTATACAGTTTATCATGTACATACTAACTACATAGTCTCACAGATTAACTGCTATCCTATGCTATGCTAATGCTGTGATGTGCTATGCTATGCTAGGCACTCCACAATATACAGCCTTTGCTCCACTGCAGAAGAACAGAAAAATTTACTAACCCATGCTGAAGGAAAGGCTAAAATTTTTAAGAATCTGATCCATTATCAATATTTTAGCTTTCAAATTATCTGGAGAGTGGTGTATGGGTCATGGTCTTAATTCAGTATGCTCAGTCAGTGTTGACAGTCATAGCTGCTAGTGTTCAGCTAGGACTCAAGAAGCTAAGGCTAAGGAGTTTGGAAAAAGCAACATAGAATTAATGTCAGAAATTAAATTTAGCATGTTATCTATAAATGATTTTTGAGATGTAACATGTTAGATGAAGTGCTGAATTCATTAACAGTTTATCTTGAAAAAATTTAGGGCTGGTGGCCATCTTGTGTTATTTTTTTGTTTTTTGGTTTTTAAAATTTTTTTATATGTTCTGAAAAATAAAGTATTTACTATGAAGGAACATTTACCTTTTTATAAAATCTCAGTCTAGCATGGAATTTAAAACAGTTTCAGTAATCCATTTGATTAGTTGTATTTAGTAAATCACTGTTTCTTTTTAATTTTTTTTTTACATATATTTTTTTATTTATTTTAATTTTACATTCATGTTAGTGCCTTCAGTAGCCTCCTCCCTGTCCTCCCCCCTCCAAAGGGACCCTCCTCATTGGGGAATGTGGGTCATGCATTATGTGGTTAACCAACAGTTATGGGGAAGAGGCAATGTCTCTGTGCATATTGACCCAACTTGTGGCTCTATTTTATGTATACATGTAAATATAGTAACTAATTAAGAGAAATAAGTGCAATGTGAAACTAATTCATTTTTAATTTACTATTTCTTATTACACTACATTGCGCTGCAATGTTAATAAATCCAAATCCAGATGAACTTTAGACTTGCATCACTTAAGATTTCTTAGAAGTTAAATTTTACTGATTATTACTAAGGAAAAGTATTGAGTGATTTTTTAAATAAGTTTACTTGACTGAAACAGGCACATAGGTAATATGGCTGTCACTGTACTTCTGTGCATAAGCAAGGCACAAAATCCCTTCTCTTTCAGAAACTCTTTTGTATTTCCTGAGGGCTAAATGGACATGATATTTTTCTGTTATCTCAATGACCAGCAACATTATTCTACATTGCTAAAGCCTAACTCTTTTACACAATCACCAAATCTTTTAAAATGATAGACTTAATGCCAGCTCCCATTTTTAAAAATAGGAAACAAAATAACTTTTTTTCTCTCCTTATGTACACTATATCATATAAGAGCAGGAAATTACCTCAGGAGAATTTCAGGGTTTTTTTTTTTCCCTCAAAAAAAAAGAGTGTTATAATAAAGAGAAAAATTATATACCTTCCAAAAATATTTGCAAAGGGAAACATCTCTTCCTTTCATAATCTGGGTAGTTGGCATCTTTTCTGTGATTCTTGTGAGATACAATAATTCCATCTTGATAATGCTCCTGCCTATGATCTCAATTAATCTTGATTTTAGGCAGTTTTAAACCATCTAAGTAATTACTTAATAACAGGTGGTAGGTGTTATGTGACCAAGGACTAGTTTGGTAAGCTGTTGTGTTGTTGTTGTTTTTGTTGTTGTTTTGTTTTCGTCATCCTTCAACATGTTCTTTCTAGGTATTGACAACTGACTTATAACACATCTATTTGAGTTTTACATAACAAGCAGACTAATAGGACCTTTTCTTTTGCAGATAATTTACCTGTTTTATTCCTGCAGCTTGGTCACTCATCCAGTCCCTTAACGTGTGTTTAGTACCATCGTGACTTACAAATTACAAAATAAGCCACTAGACTGCAAAGTGCAAAAATACTATCTCCCATGAATATGTTACAGCTGAATGACTGTAATGCTAATTCGTGTAAAGAACAGCCCAGGTCAACTTCCCAGATTTTCTAGCAAAACATGCAATTCAGTTAACAGGAAATTATAGCATTATTGACTTCAAGTGCTGATCTGTGGTCATTTCAGAGTGTTTCATTACCCCTTCATTACTGAATCTGTTAAATGAATCCTGCAGAGGTTGTTTCCTTTTGTGTCCTCCTCCCCTCTGCCCCCACCCCTCTCTCCAGCAATGGTACAGCAATTCCATGAAAGTCATTTGCGTGTGGTTGGCTGATAGACTAGACCTCCAGCTCCATGTTTACCAACTGAAGACGCTCATCAAGATCGTGAAGGTAAACAGAGCATGTTCAAACGTGTGTTGCTCACCAGCTATAAAGAATAATGGCAAAATACTGTCCTACAAAAAAAAGTTGGTATAAGTGGGTGAAAAGTATCTTAAAAACATACTCATTATCAGTGATCAGTACTGTTACCTTTACCTAGATAACTAAATAAACATACATTTACTTTTTACCCAAATAAAAGTAATCACATTGTGAGATAATAAATCCTCTAGCACATTTACCTGAATGTAGTAGGTCCACAATAATTTATGTGCATTTTCATAAGAATAAACTATGTTCTCATATTACTTCATGTTTCTTAGGATCATGTATCTTCATGAGGGATTTTCAGGTGTAGTTGCCAATAGAATGAGGAGACTCTCTTATTTGACTATATCCTGATATGAAAATTAACACATCATCTACTGCCTGAATTCTTTGAAAGTGCCCCCCTTCTTACATATAAAAGATGATCAGGGCTAGAGAGATGGCTTTAGCGGTTACGGCGCTTGCCTGTGAAACCTAAGAACTCATGTTTGAATCTCCAGGTTCCATGTAGCCAGATGCACAGTGACACAAGTGTGCAATATCTCACATGGGCACAAGGGGGTGCACATGTCTGGAATTCACTTGCAGCGGCTGAAGGCCCTGATGTGCCCATTCTTTTCTCTCTCTCTCTCTGCCTTTCTCTCTCAAATAAAATAAAAATAAAAAGCTTTAAAAAAAAGATAATCAGTTTGAAGGGTAGAAGCCATCCATCCACACCTCTTAACAAAGATATTAATGTATATTCAAAAAGCCATTTTGACCTTTGCTCTTCAAGAGAAACAGAAACAGCCTCTATGTTGTATATTCAATCAGCAGTGCTTTAAAAGACTGTATTCATTCCAGTTTTTTTTTTTTTTTACTTTGTTGATTTTAGTAGAATTAAAACAAAATACTTGAAGTTTAACTTTTTTTAAATTGAAGATGTTTGACATTATGGCTGAAAACTCTATAATCAACTGTTCCTTAAATAAAAGAACTTTCTATTTTGGTGCTATTTACAAATGGTACCCACATGTATGTGCACACACAAGATATTTTGCATGTGTTATTTTATGTGTGTATACACATACACAGTGGTTCTCAACCTGTCACTCTGACACAGCATTATCAGCACCACCTGGGAACCGCTCCCCAGTGCTCACATAAAAACAAGACACTCAAAGTGGTACATGTATCTGGAGTTCCTTTGTAGGAGGCCCTGCATTCCTTCTCATTCTTTCTCTCTCTCTCCCCCCGCAAGGAAATATATTTTTTTCATCAGTCTCTTGATTCCTACAGCCTAATTCAAATATAATTTATGCTATAGGAGAATTGCTGTGAGTTCAAAGCCACCCTGAGACTACATAGTGAATTCCAGGGCAGCCTGGGCTAGAGTGACACCTTACCTCAAAAAAAAAAAAAAAAAAAAGAAGAAGAAGAAGAAGAAGAAGAAAGAGAAGTACATTGTCACAATTATAGTAGCTATGACAACCAACAGCAAGTAAAATCGCTACCACCAATACCATTTTGATACTTTGGCTATTCGTTACATTTAATAAATATCTTTGATCCCAAATGCTTCTTAACAGGCATTATTTTATGAAAAAAAGTGCTGAAGGCTTACTATAGTATGTTCAGTTTTCTTCTCCATTGCCTCTTGTTTCTATACAAGTGGCTTTGACAGCTTTCAGGTAAAGTTGTTATTGTTGTTTTTACATAAAACAATTAGGATAGTATTTACCTTCCATATACATGTGTCTGTTAGGATGGCCATATTTTCAAGTGCATATCTATTATATTCAGCATGTTGTAAATTCAGCCAAAAATTAGTTGATAGAATATTAAGTTCTTCATTTTTAGAAATAAAATGTCTACTTTTTTACTTGCCCATCACTTTTTTTCTAAATTACTCCTTTTCTGATATCCACACGTCTTGATAATTCATGATCTTGCACAATTTTTGAGGTATAATTGTGAAATAAAAATTGCATATAATCAGAATGTTCAATGTGACTATAGTTAATAAAATATACATATATACACTAAGAGACTGCATCTACAGTATTCTCACCAGTGAATGTTTTTACATAAAAGAACAACTAAAATTTTGTAAATTGTAAAACAGCATTTTCATTCTATTTTAATGCAACCAGTCATCTTATTTTTAGGATAATTTCCATTATGTCTATTAATATTCAAGACTTTTAAGTATGAAATAAAATTTCATAAATGTTTGACTTTTTGTTTTTAGCTTCTTTCTCTCTCTCTTTTTTTTTTTTTTTTTTTGTCTTCTTTGTGGCAATTGAACCTAGGGCATCATGCATGCAAGGAATGCTAGGCAAGAACTCTACCACTGAGCTGCATCCCAAGCCCAGATTTTTGTGTGTTCATTTTGATACAGGGCCCTGTTAAGTTGTTCAAACAGGCCTTGAACTTGAGATCCTCTTGCTTCCACATCCCAAGAATCTGGGATTACAGGTCTGCACAACAGGCTCAACTAATGTGAAGCTTTTCACAATCTTGTTTCCACACTCCGTACTCTCTTGGCTTGTACATTTAATCAAGTCAACAGGACTTGGTTTAATAATTTAAAAGGATTATTTCACCAGTGATGATCATGGAAAATTAATAATTTAATGTTCTTGTGGCTTTTCCTACATTAAATATAAATGAAACTGAACGACTTTCATATATAGATTCACCAGTTCTTTAGAGTCCATATGGTATTTTTCATAATGATCATTTTCTAATATTTTGTAAAGAAGCTATAAAGTAATATGTCTGTAGCATAGTGTGGCCCTTAAGTAGCCTCTCCTTACACACAGATCACTTGGACTTGTCTGCGTACTACAGCAGTTCTGTGCAATCCACCAAGGAACCAAGCCACTTACCTCAAGTTCTTGTTCTTACTACCCACAAGCAGTGCCATTCTTCTAGACACATGGAGAATAGTCAAAATATGTATGATACCCAACTTTGCCATATGAAACAACTATTGGTTAATTCATGATGCTCACTAAAAAAAAAAAAAAAAACTCCAGTAAGTCTGGCATGAAAAATTAAGAACTATAAAATTATTTGTGAGGGGCCAGACATTGTGGCGCATGCCTTTAATCCCAGCACTCGGGAAGCAGAGGTAGGAGGATTGCCATGAGTTCGAGGCCATCCTGAGACTACATAATGAATTCCAGGTCAGCCTGAGCTACAGTGAGACCCTATCTCAGAAAAACAAAACAAACAAACAAAAAAAATTTTGTGAGGGTTTGACATCGGAATGATTTAGTTGAGAAGGAGAAAAGGAGAGTCCCTAAATAATCAAAATGGCTATTGAGTTGTATTCTCCCTGGTTGCCACTAGATATTTTAAAGCAGTTCACATGAGTCAGCTGCTGGTTTTGCTAGGAGAAAAGATAAGTGACCAGCATCCTGTGCCAGGCACTTGTCTTAAGGAAGAACCAGCCAAGCCAGGGTAGCAGCCTGAGAATGTCCAAGTGTTGGTAACATTTTATGAATTACAGAGATTACAAGGATTTCTGCACCTCACCTCACCTCACCTCACTGGTTATTGCTTGCTAATAGAATCAGGAAGTGGTCTTAATTGTATATAAATTAGAAAGCCTTTGGGACTGAAAATCCACCATTTAACTGTGTCATGGCTAACTCACTGATAATTACGCTTAGTCTAAGGCTAGTCTTTCCAATAAAACCAGAAATGCAAACTTACAAGCTCAGTAAATAATTGTCTATGGGACAGATAGTTTAAATCATTTGTGTCATATGTAGGTGACTATTTTATGTGCTTAATATATATTGAATCTAATTAAAAGTCAATAACAGGCTTTAACAAATGTGTGTAGGAGTAATACCATATATATTAGCTATCACATTTTCTAGTCAAGTTTTACTTCTAGAGTCCCCTTATTCTAATGTAAATCAAGAGTTTGGGGACTATAAAGCAGTATCACCTTAGTCATGATAATTTATGTCTCAGAAAAAGGGCTCGACTGTGTAATAAATAAGCTTATTCCACTTAGAGAATATGAGTGTGGCATATTGTATGTGCCTTAAAAATAACCTACTAAAATGTAAGCAAAATAGACTTGATCATTTAGGGGGGAAAAAACACTCTCTAAATCTAAGTCATTTTGGCTGTAGAGACACAGAGCCCTGCAGGGTTCCTCAGTCCAGCTGACTTTCAGATGTTGGTGGGCTTTTTGAATGAGTTTTACTTATATGACGTGATCAAATTTAAAATGTACATCATCCTCCACTCTTACGAGGTGAGAGAGGTCACCAAGGTAAGTAGAAAAAAATCCCAATGCTCCCGCTACCTTGTAGTGATTTTGCTTCTCCCAAAGGCTGTCGGTAGAGGCCAGGTGTGCTAAATGAGGGGATTAAGATGTACTTCCTGGGTCTTGTGAATAACTAACTACCTTTAGTTCACCTGTCTGAATGTTCTGGTATTTTCCAAGTGTTATACTAGAAAAGTAATGAACAGGTCTGCTGTGTTCAGCAAAGCCAAACATCTTTCAATTTCCAGCTTCTGTGGCTATGATATTAGGATATGAGATATAATAGCCCTCCTATTTTTGACTTTTTAAAAATTTTTTTCAAGTGTGTAAACAATTACAAAAACTAGCCTCCAACATTCACTTAGAACAGTGGCATGTTGACATTTACTGACACTTTGATCAGCCCATATTCTAGATGTAACTAATAGAAAAATTGTGAAAAGATATTTTTAAAATATTTAAAGTGCCCTCTAAAGTGCCCCCATAGAATATCTTCATGTGATCTTTGTTTCTCCATTTAAGCAACTGATGTTTTTCCTTCTAACCTTGAAAACAAATGCTACTAATAATATACCAACCTGGTGTAGGGCGTGAGGTTTAACTCAGTGGTAGAGTGTTTGCTTGCCTTGCATGCACTAGGCCCTGCATTCAAAACTAAGTACTACAAAAAAAAATCACTATAGAAACAATAATAAGGTATTCTATTTTATATGTAAGACAAAAATTATAACTAATCCAAAATATAAATAATGCAATCGTTTTGCCAGAAGTTGACACCTCTCATTCTAGTGGACTTTCAAAGAGAAAAGAGAAAATCCTTATAGGTATTTAGATATATATACACAACTTTTTACTCAGTGGCCCAAATGAATACATTTTATAATTCACAAATGCTTAAAATGTGAAGTTTTTTTTTGCTAAAAATAGGATTAATGCTCTTTCATAAGTCTGCTCCTTCAAACTAATATATTTTATAAACTAAATATATATTTTAGTACTAAAGACTCCTCAGTTGGAAAACTAAGAATTTATTTAAAAATACACAGAAGTAGATATCATCTTATCCTTCTTATAGATTATTCAGTAGTGAATTCTGTAGAATTTGTAGTGTTTTGGGAAAGGGGAATTAATTTGTCCTCTGGTAGTCGTAACATTTTGCTCTAGTCATAAGGACTGTGGTTTGAGTAACACTGTCCAAAGTCAGTCCTTGCATTTCTCCCCAGAAAGACAGTGGCAAGGTGATGGATGTGACAGCCACAGTTGGAATCCATTTCTAGATTTTCCCAGATGATTTTTTAAAATGCCAATTGCATATGTATACATATGTCTAGATGTCTATCTGTATAGGCACACAATGTACTTATTGAAATAAATTCTCTCTTCTTCCAGAAAACCTACAGGGACTTCCGATTGCAGGGTGTTTTGGAAGGAACATTGAACAGTAAGACATACGATACTCTGCACAGACGTTTAACAGTAGAGGAGGCCACAGCCTCTGTTTCAGAAGGAGGAGGCCTTCAGGGCATCACCATGAAAGACAGTGATGAAGAGGAAGAAGGCTGATGACACACAGCTCTGGAGAAGAACCTTGACTGTTGTTAGGTGTTATCTTGTCCTTATAATTATTTATTGTCTTGACCAAATTGAAATGCTTGTATTTCTTTAAGACATCAACTTGGAGGTAGAGTTAAAGGGGAAAATGCCATTTGTGTTTTTGTTTTTTTCTTTTTTGTTTTGTTTTGTTTTGTTTTTTTAAAAAATCATCCTATTGGTATTGCTTAACATAAAATGAGCTTTGGAACTTTTTCTCTTTTTTTTTCTTCTCTCTTTTTTTAGCAGCTTATTTTCTGTTTCTCCCCCTTCCTACTTTCTTTCTTTCTTTGTAACATATTTGACTTTTTCTTGTAATCATGAAAATAATGTTCTGTGTGTAAAGTGAACACATTTCCCATAATACAACATAGTGAGAAGCCACCACTCCCAATCACTGTACTAACTCTATTGTACCTTTGTTAAAATGGTGTGTACCTTACAGTTTCTAATTTATGTAAAGGTTTCTTTCATAGTTAATTTGCCAGTGTTGTGATGTGTAGAAAACTTAGCCTTGGTTTTCATTAGTGTGAATTGGTCTGCAGGCATAGTCCTGGGTTCCAAAGACTGCCACACCCAAACATAGACTAGATTATCCACAGACCTGTGTCCAGTTCCACTCCGAACATTTCTTTCATGTGTAACTCATCCCCAGGTGTGCTTCTATCAACATACCACGTTCTCCTGCTTCTAAGTGTCACAGCTTGCTGGCAATAACAATCCACTTGCTCATAGCAACCTCTGTATTTATTAGACTTGTATAATTAAATGCAGTAAAAGATACTGAAAGTATTTCAGACATACTCATTCTCTGGCTGTGTTTTTTGTTTGATTCATTTTGTTTTGTTTAGAATAAGAAAGAGTTATAAACAAGTGTTTTGTGCTGAGTTGGTCCACAGATTTGTTAAAAGAATAATTGTAAAAACATATTCAGAGCAAAGGAAATGTTAGCTACATACTCAAATATTGTGTATTTTTAGCTAATAGTAATATTAAGTAATAACTAGCTGAATCAGGAATGCTATTAATTTTAACTAAAAATTGGCACTACTAGTGGTAATCTCAAGATGGTTTCCATACAGGATATTGAAAGATATATTGTTATACTTTTTTAAATTTTCTCTGAATTTTTATTCGGGGAAATATTTTTCCTAAAATACATTGGCATAGTGTGCTACTGCATTTATTTTTCGGTCTTTTTTTTTTTTTAACATGATAGCTCACTATATTGATTGCCCAGGCTGGTCTCAAATTCTGGGGCTCCAGCTCAGCCTCCTAAGTAGCTGGGACTACTGGCTTAGACATCCAAATTCGTTCTGTGATGTTGCTGGGTACTCAGACTTATCAACAAATTCTTTCCCACATTTATACATCACAACTCTTGCTTAGGTCCTGGAGTCAGGTGGCATGACAAATATGAAGGATGGCATTGTCTTCCCCTTTCTTGCCTATGAGATATGAACACTTTTGAATGCAGTTTGTTCTAAATGCTCTCCCTCCCTTCTTCATCCATAAATCCCATCCCCATTACTTCAAACCCCTCCCCCCCCCCGTTCCAAATGGCACCTTCTCCCCAGTTTAGATTGCTCTATTCTTAAAAACCTTAGTGTGTAGGTGTGTGTGCTAGGACGCGAACCCAGGGCTTCATGCACACTAGGAACACATTCAGTGCTGAGCTACCCCAGAACCCACTTGCTTTTCTTATAAATGAAATCACCAGCTTCTTGGTAGTGTTCATGACAATGTAAATGACTCACGTCCTAAAGGGTCCTCATTGATAACCACACCTCTCCCTCCCTCAATACTACTGGAACTCTTTGGGACAATAACTACCCAAAGAAATGGTCTAGTTAACAGGATGCATAAGCACAGGGGATGCAGGGCAGCATGGGGCCAGAGTGCCTGTGCTGTCCCTGCTGATGGTGCCCTGGGCTGCTCAGCCACTTAGAAGTTTCCTGCAGGCGTGGATACCCACTGATCCTACTTTTTCATGCCCAGACAAATTTCCAAAAGTCATGTTCTCTCCCTCCCACGCTATGCGCCGACAGCAAGGACAAGCAGACCCAGGTAATCATGGGGTTACTCACATGTTTATAAGGACCACCTTCACTGACCTTGAGTCACCAAAAGTAATGTGAAGAAGAATATTTAATAAAGTAAGTCTGAAAAAGAGACAAAAGTGATTTTTGGGGTTTTGCCCAGAAATTCTCTTCAACGTAACTGCAAATTGCCTGAAATGACTTAATTGCTTATTGATGTGTGTGTGTGTGTGTGTGTGTGTGTGTGTGTGTGTGTGTGTGTCCTTTAGGACGGACGCCCAAGCATCTGTCTATGAAAAAACGCCAAGTTTTAGATGTTGTTCTTTAAAAAGTACTTTTAGAGGAGACGAAAAAAAGAGGTTAATTGAAAACAAGCCATGCAGAATTTTTGAGTGGAATGATTTATAACTCAGAAGAAATATCTCTATCTCCTGAATAACTTTGGAAAAGGACAGAATAATACACTCTTCTGGCAGTTTGATGAGTGGTAGAAAATAACTGAGCCAGCCTCGCATCCAACGGAGCAGAATTATTAACCCATCTGGAAGGAACGTTCCTCCAAACACTTGTTGAAGAAAAATAATAATGATGTCTTTTCCGGAAAGAAAAGGCTCCACACAGCCCAGTGAAACCTCTCTGCTCCAGCTGTGGGGTCGTTCTTGCATTCACGTATTTTTCCACTTGAATTCCCTTTAGCCTTTGCTCATTGTCCCTGGCTCAGGAGAGGGGATTTCCTGCTACTTTTGAAATGAACGCCCCTGCAAAGGGTCTTGGTACTCCTACCCAGTCTCACCCCCTCCCCCGCAGGGTCACAGCCTGACCTGACACCTCTCTCCCTGGTCTTAGGCCACCGACAGGGTCCAGGGCTTCTTAGGGACGCGCTTGAGTGAGAGGTAGAGCTGGGAAACCCTCTTGCGCTGCATCTGAGGAGCGGTGCGCGGGGCAAACCCCTGCGAGGGACCCGGACTGCGACCCCAGCGGCTGCAAATGGGGCTCAGCGCGCTGGGCCACCGAGCGCAGCCCCAGCTTTCGGACTCCTCTGGCCCATCGTTTGGGAGCGCAAAGATTAGAACAAGAGCTTGCTCTCTGATTTCTTACTCCCACAACAGAAAATGGAAAGTTCCCAGTCTGAGTCCCTCGAGGGAGACGATCTAGATCTATATTCCCGAGAGGTGTTCCTGCAAGGCTAGCGGCGGCCACCGGCCCAGCCCTGCGCTTCAGCTCGCTGAGCCCCACGCCCGCCCTATGCCCACCCCGCGCCTCTGCAGGGGAGATCAGCAGGGGAGACGAGGTGGATTGGGCCGCTTCTTCCCCTTGAGTCCTGCCCTCTGGACCCTTGGGGACCTGCCGGTCCTGTTTGACCTCGGTTCGTTGCTGCCAATGGAGTGGAGTCCCGGCCTGGCTGGCAACAGTAATAGCCCGCCAAACGCGCTGTTAACGCAGTTGTCCGCCCCAGCTCAGGATGAGTCTAACTGAATATGGAGAGTGCAGCTGATTTAAGAAGATATTTAAGGGTGCAGAGGCAGAACAGGCTAAGCGCCAAGTTCTGAGCCTGGGTTCCAAATGTTTAAAAAAAAAAAATGAGAGACCGTCAAGCTCAGACTTTCACCATATACAATACTTAAGGGTTTTCAGCTAGCAAGAGTACGAATGTGACAGGCGGCATGTGCTTGTGGTGCCAGCTTCTTCAGAGGCTGAAGCAAGAGGGTCCGGAGTTGGAGGCCAGCCTGGGCTATTTCACAAAACCCTGCCTCACAACAGAAAACAAAACAGTTCAATGGCCGAGCATTTGCCTAATACGCTTCAGTCCCTGAGGAGAGAAGAAAGTTTTCCTATTTGTTCCTAACTTAAAGGACTACCTGGAAATAGTGTGTACCTGGCAGCAACTTGGCCCAAAGCAAAAAGCCCAGGCTTAAGAGTTAAAATTTTTTGATTTGAATACTCACAGCCACACCTCTTCGACGCATCTGAACACTATGGCCTGGATGAGTTTTGAGGCACTTTGGGAAGGTTGTTATAAGGATTAGAGACCTGTAATTAAGTTCTGGATGTTATTAACTAATTTTTAGTGGAATGATTGATTCCAAATAAATCGTGAGAAGCCTGCTTGGGCCAGCCGGTGGCACCACCATTCTCTCAAGCCACTCTTCCTAGAATTGGCACAGGTTCTAGTTGGCTTACAACCTCAGTGAATATCCAGCCCCACACCTGTCCTGCCTGTGAACTGGCTAGAATTGTTCAGTTTCTGCATTATCTAGACCTCTGGCCTTGTAGGAGTTGAAGGGAGGATGGGGCCCCAGCAAGGAATTCTTGAAGGAGTCATTGCCACAGCAGTAGTTGAAGGCTCAGAAGGGAAGCAGCTGGGGATCTACTGAGTCTGATTGGAGGTGCTAGAGCCTGAAAAATCTAGCCAGCACCAGAGCACAAGTCAGGAATCTCTTGAGACCTGAGACCAGAGTGGATTAAAGTTCAAGGGAATGTCACAGTTGTAAGGAAGGGTGTGACATGTCCCACAAGAGGGATGCTTACAAACTGAGAAGCAGCAGGAAGAGAAAGAAAGAGGCAGAGAGAGAGAGAGACTATGGTCTCAGGTAACCCAGGAAAGAATTAAAAACACAAGTGGTGTTAGGGTGAGCCAGCATGGAGCGCTACCCTAGTTGCTAAAGTGCAAACACTTATAGGATGCCAGAGAACATCCTAGATCCCTGCACTGCAGGCCAGAGGGCACACTTCAGATAACTCAAAACATCAGTGCCTTTTTGGTGCTGGGGCATGGACACACAGTGGCCACGCAGAGACAGAAAGAGCACATTTGCTAAGGAGGAGGACATGGAGTCCCGCCCTGGGTTGTGACTACTCTTCCTCACTGGTGACTCCTTTGAAAGAAACCAACCTGTAGCTTCCTAGGAACTGAATCCCATGGCATTTTCTATCTGTCTGTACACTGTGCCTTTACAGTGAAGATTTTTGTTTTGAAGTATTTACTTGTGTGTTACATGGAGGGGAACAAAAATAAACATTCCGGACTTGTCTCTAATTTCCAGCCACACTGCTCCCTTTAGATCAGTGATTCTCATGTACAAGGGAGAAAAGGAAAGTTCTTTCAAGTGAAGATATAATTTCAAAACCCTCAGATACAACAGTTATTCCCCCTGCCACTTGGCCTGTGTTTGTTTATAAGCCATTATACAAAAGTGACAGCAATACCTCCCTGAATAAAAGTTAAAAGTGGAGTATCAAATTATTTTATTTTCTGCTCAAATCAATTCTGGTTTGCATTTTAGAATTATCTCCCACCTTTGGACTTACAAGTATATTTTCTCTTGTGATTGAGTAGAAGTTTGATTGAATGCTGAAGTTTCTTCTTTGGGGCATTTCCTTACCATTTCCTTAACTACCTTTGGAAGGAGATTGTGATAGAAACTATTAAAAGTTTCATTAAAAAGGGTTACATGATAAGAGGTCAGAACCCAGCAGGAGAGGGTCTCAAAAAAGTGAGACAGGAAAAGGCCAGGTGATGGAGTCCATTGTGGGAGTGTAGAGCTTTTATGAGGTCCTCCAGGCTGGATAGCCTGATAATACTTTTTAAAAGATGATTCAAAGTTACTGTATTGAAGAAGCTCGATCATTGTCATCTATTCAGACACAACAGGTTTTGTTATACTGTGTGACAACTAGGTGTGTTCTTTCACAAATTAGAATAGCTATAGAAAGTTGATTAATTTTAGAAATGCATTAACTGTTTCTTAAGAGATAAAATCTGCCATTATCAAACTAGGATATTTTTAAAGGCTTTTATGAAAGTTAGTCCCTGAATTTATGGGGGAAAATGTGCTCCCCGGGGAATACAGAACTGAATATGGGAGAGCAGGCCCAAGGACAAGGAAAGTCCTTGAGGTTGTGAAAAAAAAAGACTATAAATATGATTCCCATATCTGCTTTAAGACTCTCATATACTTAAGCTAAAATCTATTATTGAATCCAAGTGTTATTTTTACATCCAGTGCCTGAACATTTGGAAGAGTTTCTAACTTTTAAACCAGGTGATTACGTTTTTATATACACAGTCATTTTACTTTAAAATCTCTTTTAAATCTCAAAGTCTCCCAGAAATGAAGAGGGCTTTGATTTATCTTCATTTTACTGAAAGAAAACTAATCAGTGCAAAGGAGAACTGTCCATTTCTGTTTCTGAACCCAGAGTCCACTTGCTGTGTGGCCTTCTGCAGGTTAGGGGACCTGGTCAAAGAAGGCTATTGGGGGGGTGGGGCTCAAATTTGTGCTAGTGTTGTGGATATTTATGAGGAACTGCTTAAAAATAAGAAATCGTTCTTCATTTCAAAAAAAAGAGGTTATAGGAAGAAGAAAACCTCTTTTAACCCTTTATCTCGAGTTTAGCAAATAAAATAAGGTATGGATGAAATAGATTGTCTATGGTTAAAAAGATGGACATTTTATTCAAATAAAGTTTCCACATATACTTTTTAACACCCCTAGAAAAATAATTAAAAATAGCAACCAAGAACCACTCATGGATTGGAGTGGTTGTTGGGAGAATGGATCTTTCAGAGGAAAGGGTAATAATAAAATACAGAATACAGAAGAGGGGGAAGAAAACCTTTCCCAGTTCCAAAGACCACCTCTAAAGGAAAAGAGAAGAGAGGGCACAACCCTCACCCAAGGTTGTGCCCTTGAGTTTTCAAAGTGACTGTGGACCCCAGATACACTTCAAAGACACAGAACAGGATCCTGTTGGCTAAAATGCAGGGATACTGGGGTCCTACAATCCCTGCCCTGACTTCCCCTTGTCTGGTGTTCTACCGGGAATCATTTAAAATGTTGCAGAAGGCGCAGGATTTCACTTACTAGTGGCATCCAAATCCAATGCAGAAGGGGGGTGGGTGGAAGCTTTAAAAGACATCTTCAGCAATCAGGTGTGTTTTGTACCTGCCAGGTGCGCTTCTCCACCCTGTATTTGAGTGCTTAAGTTGGAGCCCTGCTGGCAGCAGGCTGTCTCTTTCAGAAGAAGTAGAAGCCTCCACTTAAAGAAATAATAAAATGCATTTTTTCTAGTAGTATTGAAAGGTAACTACTTTGCTTAGAATAAACCATCAGCCAAATTAAAGAAACGAGATCCTGTGGAAAGTGAGGGACCCCAATTATCATCTGTGCCTCCCACTGTTTGTATACAGTATATGCTCTTAATTTTTAAAAACTCTTTTGCAGGGCTGGAGAGATGGCTAAGTGGATAAGGTGCTTGCCTGCAATGCCTAAGGGCTCAGGTTCAGTTCCCCAGGACCCATGTAAGCCAGATGCACAGGGTAGCACATGTTTCTGGAGCTCGTTTACATTCTCTCTCTCCCTATCTGCCTCTTTCTCTCTCCTCTGTCTCTCTCTCTCAAATGAGATAAATAAAAATATTTCTTTAAAACTCTTGCAGTGACACAGAAATCTAACTCAGTGCCATTAACACCGGTTCCTCCTTCTCTTCCTTCTTCCTCTCTCTGCCCCTCCCCTTTCAACAGTGGTGTGAAAGTTCAGATACTATCCTTTGTGAGTAAAAAGCTCCAAGAAGCTGCTCGTGTGCCAGCACCGGGAACCTATCCAGGTCCGTGGTGCGAAAATGGAATATGCGCTGTTGAATTATTATTTTTGTCCTTTAGGTTTACATCTACGCCCTTGTATTATGTAAATTTCTGAGAAGCTGTGAATCACAGGGTTAGGTAGAGGAGACCCTCCCTCCTCCGCCTTCACAAGCAACAGGAGCAGACCCCATTCAGTCTTTGAATGATTCACAGCCTTGTTCCCTTCTCGGTTCAGCTTGTTTTCCCCCAACTCTAGTCGCAATTTCCCTTCCCACCCTCTACCCAGCCATCCTTCAGAGGCCAGAGACTGCGGCTCTGGCCCAGGAGCGGGGCACCAGGCTTGTTGACGTCAGCCTGCCAGCCCCTGAGGTCACTGCGGGCCAGGGGATGCTGTTCCCAAAGGTTCCAGCGTCAGTCATCCCCGGCGCAGGCGCCCGTGCTTCACGGTGTTTCTGGTACCCTCATCCTCCTGAGACTCCTTGTGAGCACAGATTTAGTGAAATTCACAGAACTAATATAACTTGAGTAAAGGAGGCAGTGTTAAGTAAAGGAGGTGATGGTGGTAAGAGTAAACGAAAAATAACTTCCAAATAAGTTCAGGCAAATAGGCAATATTTTAAATTTCTTTTTCTTTTCTTTTTTGAGAAGGGATGTCGCAGAACTCCGTAGCCCAGGCTGGCTCCAAATTCGCAGCCATCCTTCCACCTCAGCCTCCAAAGTGCCACGCCGTGCAAGAAAGCAGTAGTTTAAACTCGTATTTGAAATAGAAGTAAGATTCGTTAACGACGGGCCAAGCCTTGTTCGTCTCAACGCGGATGTTAGCGTTGAACTCAATTACCACGCACGTGGCTGCGGAATTGGATAGGCCTAATAGTGGAAAATGGGAAAAGCACAGAGCCCCACTCCAAAAGAGTGCGGGGCCAGAGCCTGAGGTTCCCTGCAAGCGGGCGTCTGTGGCAGTCCGATCCAGGAGATGTCCTTCCCTATGGACTCCCATTCTGCTTGCTGCAGGTGGCCCAGGGTTGGACACGGACAGTTCAGAGATAAGAAAGACAAACTGAAGCAAGAAGCCAGGAGAGTAAGGAACCCAGGGAAAAGGTGCTCTACAAGAATCTACTTGGGAAAAATCTATTCCTTTCTCTGGAACAAGGTCATACCTACTACGAAAAGGTTTCAAGAAAGGATTCTGGGCGAACACACACAGACACACACACACACACACACACACACACACACACACACAAGTTTTGCACAGGTCCATTGAAATTAGTTTAAGAATATGACAAGCAAAACTGATATAAAGATGCTCTCGTCCCTTCTGAAGCGTGACATACAGCCAGTCCTGTTTCCTTTCACCTGATGTCTACATGAAATAACCCTTCAGTTACTCCCTAAGCCGGCCAAGCTATTAGTGAAGGCTCTGTTAAAAAAAAAAAAAAAAAAAAAAAAAAAAAAAAAAAAAAAAAAAAAACTTTTCAAAACAGCAGCTATCCGCCATCTGTTACTTGGTGTCTCAAACCGGATCCGGCGCCCCCTCCCGAAACTTTGGAACCTCCCCGCCCTCCTCCAGCTTGGAGAGAAGGATCCCGCCCTAGGACCGCGAGGTGCGGAGGGGGAAGGGAGCGGCCCGGTCGTGCCCGCCCGCGAGGGTCCGCAGGGCCCGTGACCGGCCCAAGACCCGACCGGATCGGCTACAGCCTAGCTGGCCGACCTGGGAGCCGGGCACTCGGGGCGCAGCGGCCGCGCCAGAGTAGGGCCAGGCGCTCACCCAGCGGCCAGCCGCTGGCGAGCTCTGGGCGCGGTCCAGCCTCCGGAGTCCAAGCCTCTGCATCCAAAACGGTTTCACTGAGAGCGGTGGTCCTCTGCCTTGGAAAATGTCATTTGAACGGTTGGACCGATTTGGGGATGTGTTAGTAAGAGCCGAGAGAGCCCGACCGACCAGGGAGTTTTCAGCTATTCTGTGGCACTTTTTATTAAATGGCTTTGCTCTGGCAACGGAATCGTGACTGAGGTGGAGCGCCCCTGCTCCTTCTTCAGCAGCGGGGACGCAGGTCCCCTGGGCGGCCAGGGCCCGGGATGGTTCAGGCCCCTCGGTAAAGGATGGAGGCCAGGGCTGCGGGTCTGCGCAGGGCGCTCCCGGGCCCTGCAGCTGGCAACCGGAGTTCAGGAGGTAAATAACTTCACTAATGGCTCCCCCAGATATCTGACTCAAATATTTTGATTCACTTTTATTGCTTCTCTATTTTTCCCATCTCATTCTTTATTATTTAAATTTCTATCATCGGCTTTCATTTCATGGGATCATTTAAGAAAGAAACTTTGAAAATGACACATCCAGAGTCTTTCAAACGTCCTAGGCAGTATGACCAAAGAGTCGCGCTCTGTGTTGAATATGATTTTATTGACTACAAAATGACTTCTTAAAAATTGTCTTGGAGCTACTGCAAAATGCCAATCAGCGATTGAGCTGGCCAGCTTTTCTTATCATTGTAGACAATTGTCAGCAGGGAACAAACAGTACATTTGGAATGTTCTCTTTTAAGTGTTCCTCTCCCAATTTTCAACCACACCGCTGCAAACCCCAAGCAAACCTTGCTGGGTTTATTGCTTAGCTTCTAAATGGCTCTGAGTAAAGACTGGGAAAATTTGGCTTCTTGTTTATAAACTTTTTTCTACCAAGTCCAGCCCTGAGCCGTAGCCTCGCAGTCCGGGAAGACACACCTCACAGGCCTGTGGGAATGGTGAGAGAAATCCCAGCGTTAGTATAAGACTAGAAACCAAGCAGCCCAAGCCAAGGCTCACTACACTGCTGCCAGCCACCTCACTGACAACTCCAACTCACATCTTCACTTTAGAAATTATTAGAAAGATGCTGTCTTGAGAGAAATAGTTTCACTGAGTTTAAACAAAATTCTAATGTGAAACAAGTAACAACTACGTTATATCCACAACAGGGCACCCTCCTACCCCCACCCCAATAAAGGAGGGCTGGTGAGTTCCCATACTCATCGGTGACACCCTCCTTCACGGGCTTATACAAAATTAGCAAGAATTCTTTGTTTGCTACCAAATCAACACAAAGCAATTAGTAGCCTTCCTTCCTTCCTTCCTTCCTTCCTTCCTTCCTTCCTTCCTTCCTTCCTTCCTTCCTTCCTTCCTTCCTTCCTTCCTTCCTTCCTTCCTTCCTTCCTTCCTTCCTTCCTTCCTTCCTTCCTTCCTTCCTTCCTTCCTTCCTTCCTTCCTTCCTTCCTTCCTTCCTTCCTTCCTTCCTTCCTTCCTTCCTTCCTTCCTTCCTTCCTTCCTTCCTTCCTTCCTTCCTTCCTTCCTTCCTTCCTTCCTTCCTTCCTTCCTTCCTTCCTTCCTTCCTTCCTTCCTTCCTTCCTTCCTTCCTTCCTTCCTTCCTTCCTTCCTTCCTTCCTTCCTTCCTTCCTTCCTTCCTTCCTTCCTTCCTTCCTTCCTTCCTTCCTTCCTTCCTTCCTTCCTTCCTTCCTTCCTTCCTTCCTTCCTTCCTTCCTTCCTTCCTTCCTTCCTTCCTTCCTTCCTTCCTTCCTTCCTTCCTTCCTTCCTTCCTTCCTTCCTTCCTTCCTTCCTTCCTTCCTTCCTTCCTTCCTTCCTTCCTTCCTTCCTTCCTTCCTTCCTTCCTTCCTTCCTTCCTTCCTTCCTTCCTTCCTTCCTTCCTTCCTTCCTTCCTTCCTTCCTTCCTTCCTTCCTTCCTTCCTTCCTTCCTTCCTTCCTTCCTTCCTTCCTTCCTTCCTTCCTTCCTTCCTTCCTTCCTTCCTTCCTTCCTTCCTTCCTTCCTTCCTTCCTTCCTTCCTTCCTTCCTTCCTTCCTTCCTTCCTTCCTTCCTTCCTTCCTTCCTTCCTTCCTTCCTTCCTTCCTTCCTTCCTTCCTTCCTTCCTTCCTTCCTTCCTTCCTTCCTTCCTTCCTTCCTTCCTTCCTTCCTTCCTTCCTTCCTTCCTTCCTTCCTTCCTTCCTTCCTTCCTTCCTTCCTTCCTTCCTTCCTTCCTTCCTTCCTTCCTTCCTTCCTTCCTTCCTTCCTTCCTTCCTTCCTTCCTTCCTTCCTTCCTTCCTTCCTTCCTTCCTTCCTTCCTTCCTTCCTTCCTTCCTTCCTTCCTTCCTTCCTTCCTTCCTTCCTTCCTTCCTTCCTTCCTTCCTTCCTTCCTTCCTTCCTTCCTTCCTTCCTTCCTTCCTTCCTTCCTTCCTTCCTTCCTTCCTTCCTTCCTTCCTTCCTTCCTTCCTTCCTTCCTTCCTTCCTTCCTTCCTTCCTTCCTTCCTTCCTTCCTTCCTTCCTTCCTTCCTTCCTTCCTTCCTTCCTTCCTTCCTTCCTTCCTTCCTTCCTTCCTTCCTTCCTTCCTTCCTTCCTTCCTTCCTTCCTTCCTTCCTTCCTTCCTTCCTTCCTTCCTTCCTTCCTTCCTTCCTTCCTTCCTTCCTTCCTTCCTTCCTTCCTTCCTTCCTTCCTTCCTTCCTTCCTTCCTTCCTTCCTTCCTTCCTTCCTTCCTTCCTTCCTTCCTTCCTTCCTTCCTTCCTTCCTTCCTTCCTTCCTTCCTTCCTTCCTTCCTTCCTTCCTTCCTTCCTTCCTTCCTTCCTTCCTTCCTTCCTTCCTTCCTTCCTTCCTTCCTTCCTTCCTTCCTTCCTTCCTTCCTTCCTTCCTTCCTTCCTTCCTTCCTTCCTTCCTTCCTTCCTTCCTTCCTTCCTTCCTTCCTTCCTTCCTTCCTTCCTTCCTTCCTTCCTTCCTTCCTTCCTTCCTTCCTTCCTTCCTTCCTTCCTTCCTTCCTTCCTTCCTTCCTTCCTTCCTTCCTTCCTTCCTTCCTTCCTTCCTTCCTTCCTTCCTTCCTTCCTTCCTTCCTTCCTTCCTTCCTTCCTTCCTTCCTTCCTTCCTTCCTTCCTTCCTTCCTTCCTTCCTTCCTTCCTTCCTTCCTTCCTTCCTTCCTTCCTTCCTTCCTTCCTTCCTTCCTTCCTTCCTTCCTTCCTTCCTTCCTTCCTTCCTTCCTTCCTTCCTTCCTTCCTTCCTTCCTTCCTTCCTTCCTTCCTTCCTTCCTTCCTTCCTTCCTTCCTTCCTTCCTTCCTTCCTTCCTTCCTTCCTTCCTTCCTTCCTTCCTTCCTTCCTTCCTTCCTTCCTTCCTTCCTTCCTTCCTTCCTTCCTTCCTTCCTTCCTTCCTTCCTTCCTTCCTTCCTTCCTTCCTTCCTTCCTTCCTTCCTTCCTTCCTTCCTTCCTTCCTTCCTTCCTTCCTTCCTTCCTTCCTTCCTTCCTTCCTTCCTTCCTTCCTTCCTTCCTTCCTTCCTTCCTTCCTTCCTTCCTTCCTTCCTTCCTTCCTTCCTTCCTTCCTTCCTTCCTTCCTTCCTTCCTTCCTTCCTTCCTTCCTTCCTTCCTTCCTTCCTTCCTTCCTTCCTTCCTTCCTTCCTTCCTTCCTTCCTTCCTTCCTTCCTTCCTTCCTTCCTTCCTTCCTTCCTTCCTTCCTTCCTTCCTTCCTTCCTTCCTTCCTTCCTTCCTTCCTTCCTTCCTTCCTTCCTTCCTTCCTTCCTTCCTTCCTTCCTTCCTTCCTTCCTTCCTTCCTTCCTTCCTTCCTTCCTTCCTTCCTTCCTTCCTTCCTTCCTTCCTTCCTTCCTTCCTTCCTTCCTTCCTTCCTTCCTTCCTTCCTTCCTTCCTTCCTTCCTTCCTTCCTTCCTTCCTTCCTTCCTTCCTTCCTTCCTTCCTTCCTTCCTTCCTTCCTTCCTTCCTTCCTTCCTTCCTTCCTTCCTTCCTTCCTTCCTTCCTTCCTTCCTTCCTTCCTTCCTTCCTTCCTTCCTTCCTTCCTTCCTTCCTTCCTTCCTTCCTTCCTTCCTTCCTTCCTTCCTTCCTTCCTTCCTTCCTTCCTTCCTTCCTTCCTTCCTTCCTTCCTTCCTTCCTTCCTTCCTTCCTTCCTTCCTTCCTTCCTTCCTTCCTTCCTTCCTTCCTTCCTTCCTTCCTTCCTTCCTTCCTTCCTTCCTTCCTTCCTTCCTTCCTTCCTTCCTTCCTTCCTTCCTTCCTTCCTTCCTTCCTTCCTTCCTTCCTTCCTTCCTTCCTTCCTTCCTTCCTTCCTTCCTTCCTTCCTTCCTTCCTTCCTTCCTTCCTTCCTTCCTTCCTTCCTTCCTTCCTTCCTTCCTTCCTTCCTTCCTTCCTTCCTTCCTTCCTTCCTTCCTTCCTTCCTTCCTTCCTTCCTTCCTTCCTTCCTTCCTTCCTTCCTTCCTTCCTTCCTTCCTTCCTTCCTTCCTTCCTTCCTTCCTTCCTTCCTTCCTTCCTTCCTTCCTTCCTTCCTTCCTTCCTTCCTTCCTTCCTTCCTTCCTTCCTTCCTTCCTTCCTTCCTTCCTTCCTTCCTTCCTTCCTTCCTTCCTTCCTTCCTTCCTTCCTTCCTTCCTTCCTTCCTTCCTTCCTTCCTTCCTTCCTTCCTTCCTTCCTTCCTTCCTTCCTTCCTTCCTTCCTTCCTTCCTTCCTTCCTTCCTTCCTTCCTTCCTTCCTTCCTTCCTTCCTTCCTTCCTTCCTTCCTTCCTTCCTTCCTTCCTTCCTTCCTTCCTTCCTTCCTTCCTTCCTTCCTTCCTTCCTTCCTTCCTTCCTTCCTTCCTTCCTTCCTTCCTTTGCGCACAGACAACCTGACTGTCGCCCGCACCGCTGCTGGGAGGCCCGCGGACACTAGCAGCCAGGGTGCGGGATCGATCAATTCTATTTCCCTTCTCCGCTCTGGTATTTAAAATGCTCTGTTTTGAGAGCGCGCTGAGCTCAGGTTCTTTAAAGAAATGTTCTTTTTTTTTTTTTTTTTTTCAGGGCTCGCAATGGAAACTCGTGGAAGCGCGCTTGCGTGTGTTTATGTGTATCCGGGTGGGGTCGGATCCGAGTCAAGGTGTCCTGTGGTGTGATAACGCTTACTCCTTGCAACTCCTCAACTTTGTGGACGACAGTGAGTCTTTCCCAGGACCACTGTCGCGGGCATCGCCTTTACAAAACCACAAACAGGGGCCTTTCATTCTCAGGGGCGTGTTGGGAGGCCAGTTACCTGCTGGCGTCTTCCAAATGGTCCAGACTGGGTTCGGGCTGCGGAGACTCCGGGAATGCGGGGCGGCGGCGGGGAATGACCGCCGATGCTAGCCCTGGAGAAAGAAAGTAGGGGAAGACTGCCCCGCGGGGTTTGGACCGAACAGTACCAAGCCAGGAAAGCCCGGATTTTTACTGTCCTAGACTTCCTGGTCAAGGCTTTCTGGAGCTTGGCGTTTGATAAATATAGCCTGGCATTTGCCCCTGACTTAGATTCTGTTTCCATATTTAGCCCCTTGCACAATGATTTTAGATGATGTCACTTAGAGCTAAACGAGAAAATTGATCTCAGATTTGCTTGGCCTCTAAAGCCTGGTTAAACAGATTGAGAATTAAAAAGACAGAGGCAGCGAGGGGGGGTAGGGGAGGGGAGGGGAGGGGCGCCTGGAGGGGAGCACGGAGAGCGCTGCGGAGCGCGGGCGGCGGCGGCGCCCCCGCCTCTTCTGGGCGGGGGAAGCTCGCTCGCCAATGAGAAGTAGTCACAGACTGCAGAGGGAGAAAAAAAAAGTTTTCCTGTTGACTGTTGGAAGCGAATTGAGCAATTATCTAGTTTACCTTCTCCTCTTGGAAGTTAACGATTGGCGAGATCTTGGCTGCGTTATTGACACAACACTTTCTATTGATAGAAATAAGTAGTGATTGTCCCCGAGTCATTGGTGCGCCAAGAACTCTGCGATGGGCTGGCAGGAGTCCATTGGGCTGGGCAGGCAGGTTCGGCTTGTGATGCTGGGGAGGAGGACGAGGAGGAGGCTGCTGGTGGTGACGCTGCCTGTCCTCCTCTCCGCAGGTCTGTGACAAGCCGGGGACCCGGCAACGACCCACCGCGAGCCACCGAGCCCCGGCCGGCAGACGGACGCTGGCGACTCAGACATGGACAGTAGCTGCCACAACGCGACCACCAAAATGCTAGCGACTGCCCCAGCCCGGGGCAACGTGATGAGCGCGTCCAAGCCGTTGGCTTTCTCCATCGAGCGCATCATGGCGCGCACCCCTGAACCCAAGGCCCTGCCGGTCCCCCACTTCCTGCAAGGCGCAGTGCCCAAGGGCGACCCCAAGCACTCTCTGCATGTCAACTCGTCGATCCCCTGCATGATCCCCTTCGTGCCGGTGGCCTACGACCCGAGCACCAAAGCCGGAGTGACGGGCTCGGAGCCGCGCAAGACGGGTGTGGAGGCACCGGCGGTGCCGGCCGTGGCGCCCGCGGCGCCCGCGTTCAGCTGCAGCGACCTGCTCAACTGCGCGCTGAGCCTCAAGGGCGACCTGGCCCGCGACGCGCTGCCGCTGCAGCAGTACAAGCTGGTGAGGCCGCGCGTGGTCAACCACTCCTCGTTCCACGCCATGGGCGCCTTGTGCTACCTGAACCGAGGGGACGGCCCGTGCCACCCTGCGGCCGGCGTGAACATTCACCCGGTGGCCTCCTACTTTCTCAGCTCCCCTTTGCACCCGCAGCCCAAGACATATTTAGCCGAAAGGAATAAACTGGTGGTTCCGGCGGTGGAGAAGTACCCTTCCGGGGTAGCTTTCAAAGACCTGTCCCAGGCTCAGCTGCAGCACTACATGAAAGAAAGCGCCCAGCTTTTGTCGGAAAAAATCGCCTTCAAAGCCTCGGATTTCAGTCGTGGCTCTCCTAATGCTAAACCCAAAGTTTTCACGTGCGAAGTATGCGGAAAGGCAAGTATCAAAAGAGAAAGATCCCTTCCTAATTTTCCCTCCCTTCCTCCCTTTCATCCTTCCATCCATCCTTCTTTCCTCCCTTCCTTTCACCTTTCTTCTTTCCTTCCTTCCTTCCTTCCTTCCTTCCTTCCTTCCTTCCTTCCTTCCTTCCTTCCTTCATCTTTCCTTTTTAAAAAATTATTTTAGGGAGGTAATTATATATATTTGTCACACTTCCCTCCTCCTGTCTAGTTTGATTTCAAATTGTTTCTTTGGCTAACCTGTGCTACTTGTGCTTAATTTCAAGGTCTTTAACGCTCACTATAACTTAACCCGTCACATGCCGGTGCACACAGGAGCCAGACCCTTCGTTTGCAAAGTGTGTGGGAAAGGGTTCCGGCAAGCCAGCACCCTTTGCCGGCACAAGATCATCCACACGCAGGTGGGTTCCTCTGTGGTGGTGTCATCTGGTAGACTGCGGAATTGTTAAACCCGGTTGATGGAGCCACACTCTAAAGTGTCAGCTTTGTTTGAAAGCACTAGGAGAGCCAGTGGGACTCCACAAACTAGTTACAAACTCCCTTAACTTCTCTGCCTTCTCTTCCTCTGCCTAGGAAAAACCTCACAAATGCAACCAGTGCGGCAAAGCATTCAATAGGAGTTCCACCTTAAACACGCACACCCGAATCCACGCAGGCTATAAACCCTTCGTGTGTGAATTCTGTGGCAAAGGATTTCATCAAAAAGGTATTGGGACCAGGAGATATTTCCTCTCGCACAGGTCTTGGGAACGCCATACTGAATCTTGTGGGGTGTGTGTGATTGTGGGGGGAGGGTATCTAATCTTAGAAAATGACCTATAAAGTGGGGTTTAGGTTGTTCTTCCCTCTACCATCAAATCCCATCACTGTTAGAGAAGGGCACGGCTCACATACTAAAGGGATACTTCCTTTCAACCGCCTGTTTTCGTTTCGTTTCTTTCTTTCTTTTTTTGTATAATTCCATTGCTGAGTGTGTGTTAATAAATAAAGGAAACGAATTCAGTGTTTATGTTTAAAAATAAAATTATGGGAATAAACGTCCTGCATCCCCTGGGTTAGAACAGCCCTTCTTTGGCTGCATCCTCTAGCTCTTGCTCAGGCTCTTCCTGACAGTCATTTGTCTGTTTCAGGGAATTACAAAAACCACAAGTTGACCCACAGCGGGGAGAAGCAGTTCAAGTGCAATATCTGCAACAAGGCTTTCCACCAGGTTTACAACCTCACCTTCCACATGCACACCCACAACGACAAGAAGCCTTTCACCTGCCCCACTTGTGGCAAGGGATTCTGCAGGAACTTTGACCTCAAGAAACACGTCCGCAAACTGCATGACAGCAGTCTGGGGCTGACCCGCACACCCAATGGGGAGCCAGGCAGTGACCCGCCGCAGCCTCCACCACCATCAACTCTGCAGCCCCTACCGCCCCAGCTACCGCCCCCTGGGCCTTTGCAGCCTGGCCTCCACCAAGGCCACCAGTGATGGAGGCCAGCGTTCCTTCCAAACCCAGTCAGGGCCCCCCACAATTACTGAGGCAGGCCGACTAGACCTGGACCTCTTGACCCAAGCTCCTCTGATGAACCCAGGGCATGTTGGGCCCCTACCCTAGGGCAGACCAGAAGCCTCTGCATTCCTCCACCTTTAGCCTCTTGCATGCACCTGCTAAATGGTTTTGTGTATTCTATATAGGCACTAACAATTATGAGCAATTTGGAGGGGTTTATTTTATTTTTTAATTTGAAAAGACTTTTCATCTCAAGTGGAGAGATGATGCTTGTTTTGTTTTTTAAAACAAATTTCTGCTGTATTTATTGAAATCTGTATTATTCTACTGGGGAATGCTGCACCATTTTAATTTTATTATTGTATATATTTCCATTGTGTTGGTTCTGCTGTCTCCAGATGCCTGCTGATTGTTTATTTTTTTCTTCTCCCCTGAAGCAACAAAACCCTGTGTGTATGTTACACACACACACACACACACACACACACACACACACACACAGAGATGTATGTGTCTATAAAGGCACGTTGCACACCTGTGAACCCACGCATTAGAAAAGGGTGGTTCATTATGAATGAAATTTGGTTTTGATTCCTGCACGTGGAAGTTGATTTATTATTGACTGTTGGAAATAAACACTTGGAACAAGCTTATTTAATCAACAAACTTTAGGGCTGTTTGTATGATTCACCTGAAGATACTGGTCCTGATCCTCCAATCCACCCCCCTCTCCCCCAAAAAGCAAAGTTCAACTCTGGATTAGTAATACTTAATGATTTGATCTATCAAATACAAATGGTCTTTCCAATACTTACAGCAAGGTTAGGAAACTTGGTTGAGTTGAAAGAAGATAGACATTAGCCTGACATAAATATAACTTGTCTTGGGCGTTCTGATAGACTTGTAAAACGTAAGGTGAAAATGAAATATGCAGGGTCTCTACATATTTCCACCAACACATTATAATAATATAGGTAGAAAGTATTCTTCCCATCTGGAAGGCATATTCTGACTTGTACAATGCTGGCAAGGAGAACTCCGTGTTTTTGTATGTGTATGCATGTTTATAGACGACTATACTTTCCATTCAAGGAGGAAACATGGATGGAAACCAAACTGTGGCGGGTGCCAGGTCCTTGAAACGCGTCAAGTGATAATCAGCAGCTCGGCTGTGCGCACGGGCGCTGGTGTTTTCTAACTGCAAGCCTCTCCTGTTTTCATGCCAAAACAGTGAAACAACTGCTAAAGACTTTAATTAAGAGGGGTAATTAGTTCAGATTTATCAAAGCCGGGTTGTTATACTATTAGCTGCTCAGCAGAAACTGCCAGACAAACTCACAGGCTAGCACAGTAGTCTCGCTGGAGCGGGCCACATCCTGGGAGTGGGGCTGCTGGGAGCAGGCAGCAGAAGTCACCATCTTATGGCCACTGTCCCCACTACCCTCCCATGCCCTGTGCGCTTATCTGGGGCCCTCCTTTGACCCACAGCCTGGGCTTTGGGCTGCAGGAATCCACCTCAGATCCACACCACCAGCTCAAGTTCTAAAGAAACTAGCTATTTTATTCCCGTGTCTGCAGCAGGGCATACTGGCCAGCCCCACGAAGAAGCGCAGGGTGTCAGTGGGCCCCACTTGTCTCTGTCTTGCTCCGGGGCTCAAGGAAAGGTGGTGCTGCAGACAGTCACTTTGGAGGGGACACTACAGGTTGTAGTTGCAACTTTCTACGCAACTCACATTTTATGACCCAAGGGATGGACTCTTCTGGGCACAGAGAGTGGCCCAGGAGGCAGGAAGGTGACAAAAGCCATGGGGGATGACTGTGGGAGAGGATGCAACTCTGATGGAGACCCTCCCAAACAGGTTCCTTCAGAGTTGGAAAGACTGGTGTGTGTGTGTGTGTGTGTGTGTGTGTGTGTGTGTGTGTGTGTGTGTGTAGTCTAGAACAGGGAGGTGGTGTTATCACCCACTGTAACTTTCCCAGGGCTTGACCCAGTGGGCACCTCCAACCCTAGACCCAACCTGGAGAAGTCCCATCTCAACAATGATGAGATTTTCATCTTTCTTTGGTTCCCATCTCGTCTCAGTCCCACGTTGTTCTTGTGTTGAGATCAAATCCGCTTTGCATGTGAGGAGGGCTTGGAAACTCCTCAACAGACAGATTCTGAACCTGCCATCCCACATAAGCTCTGTGCCTCTATCTGAATATGGCATCTACTGGATTATCTGGTTCCAGGCTCTGACCACATTCTCTGGAGCTGCCAGTGCAGCCCAGACAGTGTCAGGAAATGCTTCCCAGGTGACAGGCAACACCTTTTCAAAGTGGCTTAGCTGTATCTTGACAGCATGTGTTTTCCTTGAGAAGAAAGAATGAGATCAGGGTAATTATAACTTATATATACTTAAGTTCAAGGGCAGAAAAATAGCCCTTGCTTTTGAACACATTCTCAGTTAGTATTTGACCTTATTCTTAAAACTCTGGCTGTAGCCGGGCGTGGTGGTGCATGACTTTAATCCCAGCACCAGGAGGCAGAGGTAGGAGGATCGCCGAGAGTTCGAGGCCACCCTGAGACTACATAGTTAATTCCAGGTCAGCCTGGACCAGAGCGAGACCGTACCTTGCAAAACCAGCCCCCCCTCCAAAAAAAAAAAAAAAAACTCTGGCTGTAATTCCTCTTTAGACATTCAAGGTGCATTGTACTGAGGTGGGAAACAAAATGAGCATTATTCAGGAAATTTACTAAATCATAAAGTGCTTCTAGTCAGGGGGTATTTTTATGGCATTTCCACCTATCTCATGCCAAAGTACTTTGGCTTATTGAATATAGATGCTTTTCATGGAAGAAATGAATTATTTTGTGGCAATATGAAAATATTAGGAAGAAGAAAGGAGAATAAGAGGGATGGACAGAAAGGGGGAGAACAAAGAAAATAGAGGATCTGCTATATAGAAAATGTGTTACTGTCATATGGAATGACCTTGTACAAGGTAGTATGCGGATGCTGCAGTAGTTCTAGGGAAGGTACAAGGGAGAAAATAGTTGTCTGTCAGCTAACAGGTTTGAGCAGCCTGGAGTGTTGGTGATTACACAGAGGAGGCCACAAGGAAAATCTCTAAAAGTAAGTACTCAAGAGAACCACTTGTCAGGAGATCAATGAACTTTGATTTATGACACAGCTCTCAGAGCTTACTATAATCAAGGAGTATCTCCTTAAGGAAAGTATGAGCTCAGGGATTAAGTTTATGGGAGGAAAATTGGTAAAGTGGGACACTTAGCTGGTAGTCAATGGAAAGCCTTATAATTCTTCCCTCTCTGGCAAATACTGACAGGTGATTTTTCTTTTCTTTGACTATCTATCCTCTGTCTGCATGAGCTTACATAGCTTTTTTTTTTTTTTACACTTATTCATCAAACCTGTACTCTTAAAAAAGTATGTACAGCTGGCTTTGACCCAGTCCATCTTCTTTGCAGTGGACATCAGCCAGCATTTCTCTCATTTACTAAGGATGGAGGCCAGTGTCTGCATTACGGACTATGAAAATGGCTTATCTCCAACTTTTAAAAAATATTTTTGTCTATTTGCTCATGTGTGTGTATGGGTAATCCAGGGTCTCTGACTCTACATGGGTGCTGGGTAATCAATCCCAGGTCAGTAAGCTTTGCAAGCAGGGACTTTTAACCTCTGAGACATCTCTCCAATCCTAATCTCCATCTTTTTGCTACAAAAGAAGATGGCTCCATAGGGATGCTGGGATGAATTTTTGAAAGTAGTGACCCAGTAGGGCCTTAGGTTTTGTTCAGTTTTTGGAAATCAAATTTTATAAAATAACATTAACACTGTTAGTAGTTAACCCCTATCTATTTAAAACAGACACCAAATCTGGATTTCTAACAATCTTTCCCAAATGTAACATTTTATTTAGATTTTAAAACTTTAATAACAAGTTATTATGTAAGATGAGGACTAAGTTGTGACATTTCAATAGTAAGTAAAGGAATTACTGAAGGGCCTTGTCAAAGAACTGCTTGAGCCCAGTATGGTGGTGCACGCCTTTAATCCCAGCACTCTGGAGGCAGAAGTAGGAGGATTTCCATGAGTTTGAGGCTGGCCTGAGACTACATAGTGAATTCCAGGTCAGCCTGGGCTCGAGCAAGACCCAACCTCAAAAAAAAAAAAAAAATCAGTGCTTGTTAGTGAAATTTGAAACTTAATAAATTTCTATGGAACATTAGAAATGTTTTCCATTATATAGAAATAACTAATCTATGAGACACAGTGAAGCCATAATTCCCAGAAGCAGGGCATTCTTGTTGGATAGATTTCCTGTTTGGATTAGTGGAAGTCACTCAGGTAAAGGACCCTTATTTTGCCAGAACTGGGGACAGCTTAAAGAACTGACTATGATGTAACTGTATTGGGTATGTTTTGAGTATCCCAATCTGTAAGAGATAAATAAATTCAAAATGGGGGTGGAATAGAAGATTTCCTTTGTTACTTTATAAACTCTAGTATTAGATAAATCTCTATTATTCATAAAGTTTACTTTACAGGATGATAGCTTCTTATACTATGATAATGTATTTTAAAGAGCTTGAACATCAAAATCTAAATACTAATGGGTCAGAATATGAAGTTGTTGGCTATGAAGAGAAAGAATAATTTTAATCCCTATAAAACATTGATTTTTTTGGTATGTTTTGCTGAAATCACATTGCCTTAACCCAAGAAGTTATATGGCTTAATATGTTAATTAAAAACTGCAAAGTGGAAAAGCCAGGTGTGGTGGTATATGCCTTTAATCCCAGCACTCAAGAGGCAGAGGTAGGAGGATTGCCATAAGTTCGAGGCCACTCTGAGACTACATAGCGAATTCCAGATTCCAAGTCAGCCTGGGCTAGAGTGAGACCCTACCTCAAAAAACAAAGAAAAAAACCCTGAAAAGTAAACTGTACTTATAAATAAATGATGCCTTGTTATGAATTTCACCACTTCTAAGAATTACTTCATGTGCCCATTCCAGCTCTGAAAAGCAGAAACAAAATTAGTGCTCATCATGACACCCATCAGTTGTGGACTCTTGGCACTACAACAATGTCAGTTTAACCCAGTATAGGGTATCTCACTTCATGCAATAGAGGAGAGGAAGTCCTGTGTCTACATGGCCTTGCTGAGAAAATGTTCCATGGTTATTATATTTTTCTGCCTGCATTGTCACATGGTACCCACAATGGAGTTTGAGGAAAAGTAAAAATTTGCCAGACCAAGAACAAGAACAAAGTTACCACAAATAAACCTGTATGCTTTCTGTTCACTGGCATCAAAGATTGAGGTGGCATTGTTGTCAAATGAAATCATGTTGCTATTGGTCTAAGTGAGATCAAGTTGCTAAGTAAAGATGGGATTTAATTCTGTCAATACAAGTCTCTTGGGTTAATATTTTGATGTCAACAAACAAATTTTGCTGGTGGGTACAAAGGTGTGGGAATGGGGAAAGAAAGCATCAAGTATCAGTTCCTAACCAGAGTCAAAAGTTTACCACAAAGTAAAGATCTCCAACTTGATTCAACTCTTTTTTAAGCAGGAATAATAGAGACAACTTCTTCCTCTTCCTCCTTCTTCTTCCTCTTCCTCTTCAGTCTTCTCATTCTTTTCCTTCTCCTCATCCATCTTCTTTTTACAGAGAATTCTCAAAGTCTAGACCAACATGTAGCCTGTTAGTCACAGTAACAACAAAAAAAAAGATGAGCACATTTTATGACCCAAAATAGAAGCACAGTTTATCAATTAAACATGAGCCAGATCCAGAGTGCATGTCTTAGTCTGTTTGAGCTGCCATACTGAAACACAATAGATTGGGTGGCTTCGATAGTTTAAATTTGTTTTCTCACAGTTATGGAGGTTGGAAGTTCCTGGATGCTTAATGTCACAATTTTTCTGCTTTGCAGAGCTATGCCTTCTTGCTGAATAGTGACATAACCTCTTCTTTAATTTGCAGCAATAGGGGTTGGGGCAAAAATGAGAGCAAGCTCTTGGATGTCTCTGATCTTGAGGACATTAATCCCAGCAGAGCAGGGCTCTACGCTCCTGTCCTCATCTAACCTTACTTAACATCAAAAGGCCTTCTCTCCAAATATGGTCACATTCAAGTTTAGAGCTTCAATATCTGAGTTTCTTTTCTTTGTTTGTTGTTATTGTTGTTGTTTTGTTTCTAATGTAGGGTCTCATTCTAGCCCAGGCTGACCTGAAACTCATTCTGTAGCTCCAGGCTGGCCTCAAACCCACAAAAATCCTCCTGCCTCAGCCTCCTAAGTGCTGGTATTAAAAGCATGTGACACTTCATCTGGCAACATATGAGTTTTGGGGAAACACATACACTCACTCCATAGCAGTGGGTTGAATATTCGAAGAGTGCACTTTGCTTACACAAAACAAGCTCTATGTAAGAATAGACTTATATTTAAAAAGATATAGATTTAGAGTTTTTTTTCAGCTATGATAATAAAAGGGATGATTTATTGTACATAATAGATAATCAAAGTAGTCCAGAATGCCACAAGTCCAGGGCAAAGGATCAACAGGAACTGATGTGGTTGTCAGCAAGGCATTTCTTTCATACGGAGTCTTGGCAGCCACATGGTGGTGGAAGTTTCAGAAGCACTGAGGCAAATAATGGAAAGTACCATTCAGTCCACCAGCAAGCAGCTTCCCCAACCTCCAGCATCCTCACTTCTGTGCTTGTGTCCTCCATGACTGCACAAGCTGGTTTTCTTGGACTTCTACCTCATCTTTCTTTTGCACTTCAGCCTGTGTACTTTCTTCTTCCTCCAATTCCCTCTCATGACACTGAAGTTTCAAGGATGATGGTACAAAAGCTCAATGCTTTAGAGAATTTCTACAGGATAAACAATCTGGCACTAGATTGCTCAACAAATAATTGTGAGGAGTTTGAAAGGCAGAGAGGGAGGGGGAGGGGAGGAGGAGGGAGAGAGGGAAAGGGAGGGGAAGAGAGAGAAAGCCTAACAGTTAGTAGAGAATTAAAAAACAGAATAATTGATTACTATGTGTGAATCTTATTTCAGTTTTAATTTCATCAATATACTATAAAAGTTAACTTGTGATATTCAAGATCCCAGGGAATTTGAACTCTGACTGGATGTTTAATAAAACTAAAGAATTATGGATTTGCTAAAAAATTGTGTATTCACTACTTCAAGGTGAAATAATAATATGTCTAGGATTTGCTTAAAGATAATATGAGAGGAGGAAATTGGATATATGTACAAGACAAATAATTTTGGTCATGAGGTGGTAGTAGAATTGTATGACAGCAAGCATAATTCTATGATACATGATGAATTCTTTTCAGTTTGAAGAAATTGAAACTAGAAATTTCAGGATTAACACCACTACAATATAGAGAGTTAAACATTCACAGGAATTTTTAGAAGTAAAGGCAAGATCTGTAATATAAGGCTTTGAATTGGGAAGAGAAGTGGGCTTTTTTATTGCACACACACATGCATGTGTGTGTGAGTGTTTGTATTAGTGTAAAGTATATGGGTGGTATAATGTATGTGATATAGAATGTGTGTCATATTCACATATGTAAGCAGATGCTCATGTCAAAAGTGATGTGGGTAAAGGCCAGAGGAAAATATTGGATGTCCTTCTCTTATTGCTCATTTACATGTTTCCTTGAGACAGGAACTCTTAACACAGAGCAATTGTCTATCAGTGAGCGCCAGCCATTCTCTCCAGTCTCTGCCCTCCATAGACTGTAGTTACATATGTATATGGCTATGGCCTGCTCTTTATGTGGGTTCTGAGGAGTGGAACTTGGCAGGTTTCAGCACATGAGGCCCACATGCTTAAGTATCAAGTGCTCTTAAGCAGTGAGCTATTTTCACAGTCCTGAAAAATGGGCTCTGTGTGTGTGTGTGTGTGTGTGTGTGTGTGGTGTATGCACAGTTGCGTGCATGCTGTGGAGGCCAAGGGAATTTACCAGGAGTCCTCCTTTATTGCTTTTTTGGTCTTATTTCCTGAGAAAGTCTCTCACTGGACCTGGAATTCCTCATTTTTAGGTTAACCTGACAGACAATGAGAGCCCCAGTGATTCTCCTGCCTCTGCCCAACCCAGTTATTGCATTAACAGTGCACATAGCCATGCCCTGCATTGTAAATGGATTCTGGGGATCAAACTCAGGTTTTCATGTTTGTGCAGCATGCACTCTTAGCTGGTGCGCCTTTTTGATTACTTTCAATAATAGTCTGTTAATGATCAAAAGCAAGAGGACCAATGAGTCCTTTACTCTTCTACAAATAATAAAGCTAAGAGTAAATGACAACAGAACCCAGATATTTGCTAGGCTAATTTAAGGTGGTGAAGAAGGAATAAATATAGGTGTGTGGGGGTATTAGAAGGCACCACTGCACACAAAGGGGAAATAGCACTGCAGAGTTACTTAGGGTCTTAAGATTGGTGTTATAACGTACCTTCAAGAAAATCACAGCTAAAACTCTGTTTATTGATTTAAAGGGAGAAAGAAGTGACAGCTTGGTTGCTGGGTATGTGCCTTAGTTAGCTTTCCATCTCTATAACAAAATATTGGATAAATAACTTTTAAAAGCAAAAGGCTAATTTGGGGTCATGATTGCAGAAGTTTGGTCCTGTCACCTTCCAATAGTGCCATGCTGGAAACCAAGCTTCTCTCACAGGATCCTTAGGGTTCATTTCAGATGCAAACTACGACAGCAAACTATGACAGCCAGGTTTATAGCTCAGTGTCATAGCATTTGCATAGCATCTTAGACACCCTGGGTTCTATCCCCCACAACTGCAGGAGAAGGAGGAATGGTGTGATTGCTATTTTTAAGTGTAAACATAGTAGTAAATATTTATATAAGAATATAGGGATGGAGTGATGGCTTAGTGGTTAAGGCTCTTGCCTGCAGAGCCTAAAGTCCCAGGTCCATTTCCCCAGTACCCATGTAACCCAGATGCACAAGGTGGTGCATGCATCTGGAGTTCATTTGCAGTGGCTGGAGGTCCTAGCATACCCATTATCTCTCTCTCTCTCTCTCTTAAATAAATAAATAAATAAATAAATAAATAACCAATATATTCAGTTTTGTCTGAAATCCAATGGTTCACTTGGACCAATACTTTTCTATTGGGGAGTCATTTCCCTGCTCCCATCCCACCCCACCCCCAAGACTGTTTGGCCAAAACCAGAAAACTTTCAATTGTCACACTGATGGAGAAGCATCTGCTTTTTACTGAATAGGAACCACAGATATTGCTGAAGGTCCCAAAATGAGTAGGACAGTCCCCTCAGCAAACACTATCTGCCTACATTGTCAGGAGGGCTTTGTTTAGAGATTCCAGTTCCTAACATAGGTTCTGACTGGGTCACTTTGGCCCCTTGCTCTGATCTGTTCAACTGGGTACTAATTTGTAATTCACTCAATTGCCAAAGACTGTCAACTTGGCTTTCCATTGACATGTCTTACAACTTACTGAATTGCTCCTCTGCAATGTTATCAAGCCCATTTGGTCAAATTTTAATTTCGGATAATTTTTTCCTTCTAGAATTTTCATTTATTCTTCTTTATATAGTTTCATTTTCCCTGTGGAGACTTCCCCATATGTTTACTCATCATGCCCCACATTTTCATTTTCGTATGAATAATTGAAGATTAAGATCACAGCTGTTTAAAGTTTTTGCTTGCTAATTCCAACATCTTTGTTTCTAATGTTTGTTTGACATTTGTTTCTAATGTTTGTTTATTCTCAAATTGCATGCCATATTTTCTTTTTTCTTTGTCTGCCTATTAAATTATATATATTGACTGTTTAAGGTAGTGTCTCATTCTAGCCCAGGCTGACCTGGAATTCACTATGTAGTCCCAGGGTGGCCTCAAACTCATGGTGATCTTCCTACCTCTGCCCCCCGAGTGCTGGGATTAAAAGCATGTGCCACCCCACATAGCTTAATTTTATGTTTTTTGTTAGTTATTATACCCAGTGAATTGTTGGTAGTCTGGATTTTTATGATGACCATCCTGCACAGACAGTTGTTCAATGTTCAAATAGTTACTTCTTATGTTTTGCATAATTTTATAATACGTTTATAGTAGAAACGTGTTTTTGATACTATGTCATTTAGTATGTGTGGTGGTTTGATTTAGGTGTCCCTCATAAACTTATGAGTTCCTAATGCTAGGTCCTCAGCTGGTGGAAATTTGGGAATTAGAGCCTCCTGTTTAACAGCACCATTTTACAGGTAAAGGACTTTCAGGACTTCAGGAGTAAAGATGATGTGGGAGTGGAGTCCCATGAGGGATTAGATGTCCATAACAATGCAGGAGATCCCAGGCCAGTGAACCCCAATTTCAGGTTCTTGACCAAATTATCAGATGAGATGGGGGCTTTCAGGATGGTATGGTAGTAGACTTGTCCAACTTATCAAAGCATTTCAAACATGTACTCAGAGAAGGGTAAATTATAAATTACAAGATTTATTTTAGAGTTAGGAGGGAAAGCAAACCAGGAAAGTCCCAGTCAAGAGACATACCCCCTTTTCCCGCCTGGCTGGGTAGGGGGAGGGGAGGTAGAGAAAATTTCCCTCTCATAAGGATGGTCCTTCTCCATGAAAGCCTCTGTAGAAGGGGCTCCCTCCCACTCACGGGAAGCAAAGAGGTAAGAACCCAAAACAAAGCAGGAAAACACCTAGGCAAAAAGCAATTCTTCCTGTTGCCAGCCAGAGGGAGAGAGAAGAACTCAAAGATCCCCCTCGTATAAGCAAAGAGCTATGAGAGTGGTAAGGGGCCAAGCAGGCTCACAGCTCGGGCTCATTTCTATGGATCAAGCATCCACTTAGGATGAAGGTCATCATCACACTCAGGTGTGTTAGGGAAGGATGTGTTTGGTTGTTGGACTCAAGAGGTGGACTTGGGAAGGGCCAGTCCACAAATGTGCTAAGCCAGGATAAAGTTGAAGAAGCAGGAGCTCTTTGCTCAGGAGTTGTTGCATGGAGCTCTCTTTAAGGAGACCCAATCAGGGAAGGCAAAGTGGGAACTGTGTTTCTGTGGGCCAGGTCATAGCTTACTACCATTCAGAGCAATGCTTCTAATCTCACTCAGGGTCACCCAATTAGGAAAAGGCAGAGCCACAAGAAGATTATGGTTTTAGTTTTCTGACCCCAAGCTCAGGTCATTATAAACTATCCTAAGAAAAATATTGGACTGGGCAAGTCCCAGTGATGAGTGTCATGGGATTCTAAATGAGTAGGGCTTTCTAAAGCCCAGAATGAATCCAGTCTAAGTACACTCATAGATGGAGACAAAACTTTAGATTCTACATTAATAATTAGAAAAGTTACAGGGTCTCCTTTGATCATGGTAGAAGTTGGAGTAGTGCGATTTGGTTGGTTAGTTACTTCTGAGATAATTAATTTTTTTGTTTCCTTTTCTGTTCTTTCCTTTTTGTTTGTTTGTTTTTTCGAGGTAGGGTTTCACTCTAGACCCGTCTAACCTGGAACTCATTGTGTATTCTCAGGGTGGCCTCGAACTCACGGTGATCCTCCTACCTCTGCCTCCAGAGTGCCTGGATTATAGGTGTGCGCCACCAAACCAGCTGCTTTTCCTTTTTTGAGGAAGGGTTTCATTCTGGCCCAGGCTGAATTGGAACTCACTCGGTAGCTTCACTACCTCTGCCTCTGCTGAGATTAAAGGTGTGCACCACCACACCCAGCTCTGAATCTTGTTTTTTGTTTGTTTGTTTGTTTGTTTTTCCCAACATTAAACTAAATCCTAGACAAGACCGGAATATACAATTCTAGAACAAAAAGATCACCAGATTACCATCTCTCCCTGGATTCTAAAAGTCCTCATTAAGAATCAAAGTAGAGACAGGGTCTCTGTGTTTTTGCTGCTCCTGCTAATTCTCCAGGCTTGATCTCCACTGCCATAGCATAAAAGAACAGTTTGATAAAGTCTTTCACATGAAAATCATGATCATATGCCCATCAGATGACATTGCTAAAATCAAAAATACTCTTACAGACTGAAAATGGTATTTTCAACACATATAACAGCTAAAACATTAAACAAACACAATTAGCTAATAACAGGCAACATATACAAAGACAAAAGGATAAATAAAAAATTAATGATTGTAGCAGACAGCTTCAGGTTCACTGAGATGAATTTCCAGACCAGGCACAGTTATGGAGGAAGGGATTTACTGAAGTTTACAGATCCAGGGGAAGAACCCAAATGGTAGAAGAAATTAAAGGACCAGGCAAAGAGAGAGAGAAAGCCAAAAGCCAAAAACTACATAGCACAGCACACTTCAGGAACTCCAGCTAAGGCACACTTTGCTTATCTTTAGATTGAAATCTCAAACCCACCACCACACCTTAAGATCTGCCCAGTGACACTGCCTCCAGCCAGGTGGCTGCAGGTGCAAACTACAAAACTAACACAACACAATACAATACAATAATACAATGCAATAATACAATACAATAATACAATACAATATTGGGGGCCATCTATTCAAACTGCCACAATAATGAAACAAAAGTACCAGAAAAATTGATAACTTTTCTGTAGTTTCTTTTCTTCTTCCTTTCCTTTTTTCTTTTCTTCTTTCCCTATTAAAGATTGAATGCAAGTTCTTAGACACTTATTTTGAGACAGGGACTTGGTAAATTACCCAGGCTAGCCTCAAACTTGCCACTATCTTGCCTCAGCTCCCAGAGTAGGTACAATTATAGATGTGTAGCAAAATGGATAAAAATTGTGACAAGGAATTATACAGAGGAGGAAATCTTTAAAAATACCCATATACGTATGATAACAATGCTTAGCTTTCTAAGAAATCACCACAAAATACATGATAGCCAGAGTGAAATCCATTTTCTTATCAGACCAATTGTAAAAGTTAAAACTTGTATAATATTAATAGTGGTAAATGTGCAGACCTTCTATAACATTATAGCCTCCTGATGGGAAAGTAATGTATTTTTCTCACTTTAGAACATTTTGACATTTTCTAGTAATTTTTAAAAACTAATTTTATGCAAGACCCTCAAAATAGAAGAAAAAGATGGTATCAAATTAAAAGAAAGACTAATGGAGAGAGGGAGGGGATATGATGGAGATTGGTGTTCTAAAGTGGAATGGGGGAGGGAAGGAAATATCATATGTTTTTGTATGTAAGTATAGAAGGTGTCAATAAAAAAATAATTTAAAAACCTAATTTTATAACAAAAATTGAAACAAGCTAGCAGGTAGCATTAAAATACACTTTCAACTACACAAAACAGCATAAACTGACAAAAAAATTTAAAAAGAAGCCCTTGATATAAGAAGCTACATGCAGCCCTTACTCTGAAAAGCTGCACATGAACACATTTAGTCAGAGGCCCTGGCTATAGTTGACTATAGAATGCCAATTGTACCAACTATGTTTAAAGGCAGAAATCGCAACAACGTGTAAACTTACACTCACTTACTGTTAGCATTGAAAATGTGCACAACTACTAAGGTGAATATTCAAAACAGCCCCTGCTCAGCAAATACCATGTCAGCCACTTGTAGACTCACTGTCCATATAGAGGTGGCACCCCCTTCATGATCTGCCTTGGTATGATTGCTTGGGCTCTGCTTTTTTTTTTTTTTTCCTTGAGGTAGGGTCTTGCTTTAGTCCAGTATGTAGTCTCAGGTTGGCCTCAAACAAACAGAGCTCCTCCTACCTTTGCCTCTTGAGTGCTGGAATTAAAGGTGTGTGCTACCACACCTGGCTGCCTGGGCTCTGCTGTCGAACTCAGCACCACCGTACATCCTCACACAAGCGATCTTGTTCCTTCTAGGTGACAAATATGGAGCCTCTCGAGGCCCCTGAGCATTCAAATGAAAATGACACCTCTAGTACATTCTTAAGTAAAATCTTAAAAAAAATATTTTATTTATTTATTTGCAAGCAGAAAGAGATAGAAGAGAAACAGACAGAAAGAATGGGCATGCTAGGGCTTCCAGCCACTGCAAAGGAACTCCAGATGCATGCACACCACTTTGTGCATGTGGCTTTAGGTGGGTACTGGGGAATCAAACTTGGGTGTTAGACTTTGCAGGTAAGAGCCTTAACTGCTGAGGCATCTCTCTGGTTCCTTATGTAAATTTTTCATGAATATTTTCTTTCTCATCCAGAAATCTCCTCACTGGCTACATACTTTAAAGAGCTTTTAGGAAAACAAGATTTCTAGATCTAAGTCTTCACAACAGCACAGTTATAATCAACTAGGAACAGCCACAACTTATTGACAGGAAAATAATAAATTACAGTATATTCTAGAATGTCATAATACTGAACAGTAAATAAATGTATTATTAAATGTGATGGTTTGAATTAGGTGTCCCCCATAAACTCATGTGATTTGAATGCTTGGTTCCCAGCTGATGGAAATTTGGTAGGTGGTGCCTTGCTGGACAAGGTGGGTTACTGGGGACAGGTTAGGGGTGCTATCGCCAGCTTCACTTTGCTAGAGTTCAGCTCACTCTCCTGTTGCTGTTTTCCACCTCCTGAGCAGAGGTGATGTGCAGCCTCTGCTCATGCCATGTCTTCCCCTGTCTTCATGGAGCTTCCACTTGAGACTGGAAGCCAAAATAAATAGCTTTCCTCCCATCAGCTGTTGTTCTCTCTCTTTGCTTTTTCTTTTTTAGCCAAGTGCTTTGTGCCAGCAATGAGATGATAGTTACAACACTAAAGAAATAAAAAGTAAAGAAAATAAATGAATTATTGCCACATGCATAAAAATGATGAAAGCTTAAGAACACAAGTGGAATAAAAATATAGGTCTGGGGCTGGAGAGATGGCAAAGGTTAAATTAAAAGTTTTAAATAAATTATCAAAGTTTATTTGTTCCATGTTTTACACACATAAACATGTGACATTGGCTATAAATATTAAATGATGATCAATATCTATAATTTTCTGTCAAAATATGTTTGTGGCAAACAATATTGTTTGCCTATCCTTAACCATTTTTATTTTCTTCTATGTGGAAGAAGACCCAAGTTAGACAAGCTGTCCACATTTCCACTTGTAACTCTGATATCTTTTGCTTAATTGACATTATCATGTTTCATTTTCCTCACCTAGGGTTTGCTGAGAGTGGGCAGTGGTGTGTATTATTAAATATTTAACAACTGGCCCTCAAAAAACAAAGCACAACATGCCATGATTGGTAGCATTTAGTATTATCCCTGGTGTAAATAATCCCACTGTGGCCCAATTCAAGCTATTAATATGACATCAACAAGCTCACAGAGTTCCTTGAAATTTAGCAATTGGTGCTTGCTAGTCAGTATGAGGGTGGACATCTGTCTAGGTCCCTGCCTGTGAGAAATGAGGTTAGTCTTCTGGGAATTACTTTAGAGAAAGATTTCATTACTCACCAAAAGAAACTCAGAAGAATAAATTAGTCCTTTCAGGTTTTTTCCTTCAAAAAAATTTTTTTTTTTGTTTTTTTCATTTTTCGGTTTTTCAAGGTAGGGTCTCACTCTAGCTCTGGAATTCACTATGTAATCTCAGGGTGGCCTCGAATTCATGGCGATCCTCCTACCTTTGCCTCCTGAATGCTGGGATTAAAGGTGTGCGCCTCCATGCCCGGCTTCCTTCAAATTTTTGATGAAAAATATTTAGCACATTTGAAAATATTTTCTGGTAAGTAATACACTCTTCACCTACATCCTCACCGTAAGTATTTTACTATTTACAGTGTCCCACACCATTCATATAATAATCCAATAATCCATATTATTTTATAATGCAATTCAAAATGATGTTCAGACATTCTTCTTTTTATTTTTTAATAAAAAAATTTGCTTACTATTTTTCCAGTTTTGACATTTTCACACATGTATATAATGTATTTTGATGTTGTTCCCCGAATTACCCTCTCTTATTCCCCTCTTTACCCTCAACCTGTTCCCCAACTTACTTTCATGGTTTTATTTTTTCTCTACCAATCAAATTAAATTAGGGTATTAGAATTAAGACATTTTAAAAAAGTTTTATTTTTACTTATTTATTTGAGAAAGAGGTAAAGAGAGGGAGAGAGAAAATAGGCACACCAAGGCCTCCATGCACTGCAAACGAATTCCAGATGCACGGACCACCTTGTGCATTTGGACATGGGTGGAAGGTTATTTACTATGGAATGGATAACTTACCAGTGGCTGCACCACTGATGAACCAGACTCCCCTCTCCTTTGTCTTATTTGACATATTAAAGCATTTTCATTTTAAAGTTACAATTTTAAATTAATTGTAAAACTTCTAAGTGGCACATGCATACACTTGGGTAACCCAGATACTCAGCTATGAACAGAACATTCCTCATGCACCTTCTAAAGTAAGCCACCATTCCCACCTAAGAGGTAGTAATACGTCTGCTTTGTCCTAACACTCTAATGGAAATGTTAGATAGGTGAAATCATACAATATGCACTCTCTTATGTAAGACTTATATTTATTTATTTACTTATTTATGAGAGAGAAGGAGGTAGAGGGAGAGGGAAAGAGAGGGACACCTGTCACACACACACACACACACACACACACACACACACACTTTTCAAAAACATTTCCATTCTTCTTCTGACCAGCATTCTGTGACAATGTGTAAATCTCCCTACATCCTATTCAGTATTAAGTATCATCTTCATAAAGACTGAGGCTAATATTAAAATGTATTTTGATGTGCTTTTATTTAGTTGGTAATGAGTTTGAGTAGTGTTTACATTTTCATTGGCCATTCACATATATTGCCATCCATGTATTGTCTGTCTGTGTTCTTTGTCTATTTATGCTGTTACTGGCCTCTTGCCAGTTTTTACCAAGTGTCTTAGGAACTGCTTCTGCAGGAGAGTGTGGCTTCTGTTTCTGACCTCTCTCTATCTGCAGAAAGCTACAATGTGACACAGCCACTTATGTGACTCTGTTTAGACCATACGATCTCCTGGGTTAACAAGAAGTTAAACCAAGACAGTCTGTTCTCCATCAAGGTTTTTCTTTTCTTTTCTGGTTTTGTTTTATTTATTTACTTAGTGTTTCATTTTGCAATTCTTTGTTTTTAAATATTTTTTTATATTTTTCTTTATTTGAGAGAGAGAGAAATAGGTGGGGAGGGAGAGAGAGAGAGAATAGGTGTGCCAGGGCCTTCAGCCACTGCAAACCAACTCCAGAAACCTGCACTCCCTTGCACATCTGGCTAACGTGGATCCTGGGGAATTGAACCTGGGTCTTTTGGTTTTGTAGGCAAGCACCTTAACCACTAAGCCATTTCTCCAGCCCTCATTTTCCAATTCTTCTTTTTTTGTGGTTTTTCGAGGTAGGGTCTCATTCTGGTCCAGGCTGACCTGGAATTAACTATGTAGTCTCAGGGTGGCCTCAAACTCTTGGCGATCCTCCTAACTCTGCCTCCTGAGTGCTGGGATTAAAGGCATGCGCCACCATGCCCGGCTAATTTTGCAATTCTTAATCTGCTTACCTCTACATGATTTTCTGAAAATATCAATTCCTGGGAATTTCCTTCTTTATGATATTTGCAGAACTCCGGAGTTTGCTAGTCTCTTGATTCCTGTTGGCATCTCAGGCTTCTATCTCTCTTCACTAAACAAGTCTCTCATGTGTTTGACTGTCTCCAAACTTCTCAACTCATTTTTCTTGATTGTCTGCTACTAAGAATCCTCTTAGACTACAGCCTTAGGACTCATAAAGTGATATGGTGCCTAATATCCACAGCAGAGGAAGAGCAATGTATTATCACAGTGGCGTGTGGCCACCACAAGCTACACACAAGGACAGGTCACAAAAGAGATATCATGGTAATTTCTAGCCAAGGATAATATTTTGTTCAGCATTACTCTTGATGGCGAATTGATGTCAATCATTTTAAATTAACTAACATGGTTTCCCATAGGCCAGGAGACAAGTTATTAAAATGAACAGGAAGGAGATTTTTGAAAAGCTGGTGGCTCCCAAACCACTTCATTTATTCCCTAGTAATGGACATTTTAAATTGGTAGATGTGTTGTAATAGTCTAAATTTTCCTAATAGTTCTCTTTGAACTATAACCCTTGACTAGTCTTTGTTATGACTAGCAATGATTATAAATCTTCCAATGCATACCCCTCCAACCCTAACACCTGCTCACTTCTCACTTATCAGTGATCAGTTCTGTTTCACAATATTTCTTCCAAATGTATACCTAAAGGATGTCGGAAAATTCTAGAACAATCTTATGACATACTGCTTCTGGTGCTTTTGGGGAATAGACAAATGTATTATTCTCAATTCTTTTATTCAATATATACTTGGTGAATATATACTACTATAGTAAAAGCTGAGAGAAGTGAAAATTAGAATAAAATTTGAGTTTTGCCTTCATGGAAATCATAGCTTCCTATTTTAAAATACCTCATGTCCAGGTATGGTAGTAGTCATGCCAGTAATCCTAACAACCAGTAGTAGAAGCAGAGAGCTACAAGAGCAAGGACAGCCAAAGCAATCTCAGGAAAACCCATTTCAAAAAGCCAAGGGGAGGGCTGGAGAGATGGCTTAGGGGTTAAGGCGCCTGCCTCCTAACCCTAAGAACACTGGTTCCAATCTCCAGGTCCCATGTTTAGCCAGATGCAAAGTGACGCAAGGGCGCAATGCCGCACTTGGCCACAAGGGGGCGCGCACATCTGGATTTCGTTCGCAGCAGCTGAGACACTGCTCGCGGGCCCATCTCTGTCTCCCTCCCTCCCTCCCTCCCTCCCTCCCTCCCTCCCTCCCTCCCTCTCCATCTCTCTCTGTGTCTCTCTCCAAAAAAAAACAAAAAACAAAACAAAACAAAAAAAAGCCAAGGGGAACAAGGGGAAGCTGGAGGAGATGGCTCAGTGCTTAAAGGCACTTGCTTGCAAAACCTATGGTTTGGGTTTGATTCCTCAATACCCATGTAAAGCCAGATGCACAAAGTGGTGCATGTATCTAGAGTTCATTTGCAGTGGCTAGAGGCCCTTGTGCATGCACACACACTCTCCCTCTCAAATTAATAAACAATTAAAAATATTTTTTAGAAAAGCCAAGGGCTAGAAATAGAGTTCAGTGGAACAGTAGTTGGCTTGCTTGCCCAAGGTTCTGGGTTCACTCTCCAGCATCACAGAAAAAAAAAATCACAATGATGGAATGTAGACTGTGAGCTATTGTGTGATAAAAGTACAATCAAGGGCTTCATTTATTGATTCAATAAATATTGACTTTCTACCACAGGTTATCAATACTATTGGACCAAATAAAAGTTCTGAACATAAATAAAGGAAAAGAAGGTTCTATATTTTCAGAAAATAAGGAGGCTTTCAATGAAGAAGAGGAGTGTGGTGTTTTGAATTGGATGCCCCCCATAGACTCATGTGTTTTGAATCACATGTCCCCAGTTGGTGGCAATTTGGGAGGTGGAGCCTTTTAGGAGAATGTGTGTGTGGGGGGTGGGGAGGAGGGACAGGCTTACGGTGTTATAGCCATCTCTCTCTCTTGCCAGACCTCAGCTCACTCTCTTACTGATTTCTGTCAGCTGCTGTGTCAAGAAGTGATGTCCAGACCCCCTGCCAGGATGAAGTTTCTTCTGGAGACTGTAACCTGAAATAAACCTTTTCCTCCAATCTGCTGCTTTTTCTTGGGTGGTCTGTCCTAGCAACTGAAGGTAACTACAACAAGGTACATTCAAGATCAAGTAGCATCCATGTAGTCAACAGACATTTCAGGTAAAGGTAATAAAAACAAGTATAGAGATTGGATAGGGCAGAAATGTCCACAAAATGGCTAACAGGTTTTCATCTGGGCTTGAGTTTAGAGAACAGAAGAGACAGATGAGGAAAATCTAAGAAGTTAGAGAAGTTACAGAAAGCCTTACTGTGTGCCAGCCCATCCATCCATCCATCCATCCATCCATCCATCCATCCATCCATCCATCCATCCATCCATCCATCCATCCATCCATATCCATATACCTGATACAAAGTTCCCATAAATGAAACTCCTAAGTGGCAGAGGAACCTGATATGTGGTGGAATAGTGAGAGAATGTGTCTGAATATGTGGCTTGAATAGTGTTTAGCTGGATACTGCTGATTCTTCAAGGGGATGAGATTTTTCTGTCTTTCCCATTTGGAGATATTGCCTTTTAAGGGAGAGTTGATCTTTATGCCTGAAAGCAAAGCCTCAGACTCATGGTCACTGCAGAATGTTACTAGTGTGTTTTAAAAAATAACCAGTTCCTTAGAGATGGGTCAAAAATGGGTATTCTCTGCTTTCAGCCTCTCAAAAACAGCCAGGTTGTTCCTCACCATCCTTTACTCTATGACCCCAAACAAGAGAGACGTCTTCTTGGTGGGACTCTAGACTGAGCAAAGCTCAGTGGCTTCAACATTAAGGCCTCCAGGAAGCCTGCTGGAAATTTCAGACTCAATGCTTAAGTCCTAACACCCTGCTGCTCACTTCTCAGTCATCAGTGATCAGTTCTGTTTGGCAATATTTCTTCCAAATATACCCCTAAAAGTTGCCAGAAAATTCTAGAACAATCTTATGACATACTGCTTCTGGTGCTTTTGGGGAACAAACAAATATATTATTCTCAATTCTTTTGTTCAATATGTACTTTACATCAAATCCTCCTTACCACTCACACTGGTGGCAAATTCCATTGTCAACCTCCTTTCAATACCTTTCTGTGGAAACTTCTCAGCCCTTTTTTATTCAGCTCTCATGGCCTCTACTCTCCCTAATTAGCATAGAGGATTACATTGACCACTCATTTGCTGGTATTTTTAGTATCTTAATTCCCTTCTTTATCAACTGTACTCTTACCACAAGTATTATGGTTTTCCTTTTCTTTTATAATAGCAAGGTCTCCTTCTATCTCACAACTGACTGGAAACTCACTATATAGCCAAAGATGTCCTCAAATTCTTAATGAACTTCCCTCAGCCTCCCAAGTGCTGGGATTATAAGCATGGGCCACCCCTCCCAACTTTAATTCCAACTCTTGAATTTGCCCATATTCTTGCTTTCTCTCTTTATACACTGTTTACGCCTTGTTCTCAACCCCAGCTGAGGAGTTCCACCTCACCAGAGGCAAAATATCCACAGAAATAATTTGTAATTTTTGTGTTTGGAGATGTACCTTATTTTCTTCATTTATTTATTCATACAATTATTTATAACCACGTGATCTCATGAATGTTTGTTAAACTTTGGGCTACAAATACATTATTTATTTTGCCCAATTTGCTCAAATTATTGCAGCTTTGGCCATTCAGTACTCTTACAGATAATCCCTGTATCCATTTGGCATATGTTCATAACTGCATGTTTGTGTGTGTGTGCATGAATGCGCATGTGTACATGCGTTTGAGTACTTCCTAATGTACTTAGCACACTGCATGATGTTCCAGGTTCATTTCTGTGCTTTCTTCTCTTCATTTCCTTTCTAGATTCAACCACTGTTTTTAAATATATATATATAATTTATTTATTTATTTGTGTGTCTGTGTGTGTGTGTGTGTGTGGGGGAGAGCATGGGCACACCAGGGCCTCCAGCCACAGCAAACGAACTCCAGATGCATGCACCTCCTTGTGCATCTGGCTTATGTGGGTCCTGGAGAGTCGAACCGGTATCCTTTGGCTTTGCAGGCAAATGCCTTAACCATTAAGCCAAACCTCCAGCCCCTCAAGCACTGTTTTTAAGGACCCTTCTATTTTTTTCCTTCTATTGGAGAATGGTATTGTAAATCAAGGTATACTGTTGTCACTGGAGTGTGGCTGCTTCTGGGACTTTCAGCTGAGAGAGCAAAAGTGTAACTCTCTCTGTCTATCCATTTATATATCTCTGCATTTCTCTCACTATCTATGTCTATCTCTCTCACCATATATTTATGGTGTTTGGATTATTGAAACAAAATCTCCCTGTGTATTCCAGGCTGGTTTTGAACTCATTATATAGCTCAGGTTAGCCGTAATCTTGAAATCCTCCTGTTTTAGCTTTCTGAGTGATGGGATTCAGGCATAGGCCACCATCCTCAATAGCTAAATATTTCTATCTGTATCCATGTGTATCGCTATTAAGGCAAACATGAGTCATACTCATGACTCATAGCATTTTCCTCTTTCTCTTCTGCTCAAGAGTGAGAACCCACTACTATGTACTTATTTGTTCATTTACAGTGATTTCTGAACTGGTATGCTATACATGAGTGGCAAAATACTAAACTACCCTGTTTTTGAGTACTCCCTTTTGCCTTTTACTTTGCAGAGAACATTTGTCTTCAATGTTACATAACTTAGTGAGGATGTTTCCCCCATTCCGTTCAATAATATGGTTTTACATGTCTGTTACGCATCTGGGTTATCTTGTCCCAGTCACTCGGTCTTTTTGTAGTATCTCAAGATCTCCTAGGATTTTAAAACATGTGCATGCACATGTTAAATTTTAGTCCTTGTACCATATAATTCTCTCCCTCAACAGGGTCTTGCTATATAGGCTAGGCTGGCCTGGAAGTCACTATATTGTCCAGACTGGTCTCAAACTTGTGATTCTTCTGCCTTGACCTCCTGAATGCTGTTGAAATTATAGACACACACTGCCCTATCTAGCATTCTATGGGTTTTAAATAATGCATAGTGCCATGTATCTACCATTATAGTCTCATATAGAACTCTTTTACTATCCCCCAAATCTTTCTCTTTTTCTCTCTTTTATTGGCAAGGTCTCAGTTCAGCCCAGGATGACCTGAAACTTACTCTGTAGCCCCAGGCTGGTCTCAAACTCCCAGTGATCCTCCTACCCCAACCTCCCAAGCACTGAGATTAAAGGCATGTGCCATCACACCCATCTCATTGCCTAAATCTCTTATGTCTTAGGAATTCAACTCTACTCTCCTTTGAATCTCTAGAAACCAAGTATCAGTCTATAATTAGTGGATACAACTTATATCCCAATTCACTTAAGTCTTTTTAATGTCTTTGATCAATATTTTATAGTTTTTAAAATATAAATTCTATATATGTTAAATATAAATTCATTTGGTAACATTGTAAGTTGTCACTTTTGAACAATTTCAGATAATTGGTCAACATTATTCTTCTATGTAAAGCCATTTCCTTCTAGTGTATAGGCCTTGTGTTTTGTGACTTTGCTGGATTTATTCCAGAAGTATTATAATTCCCCCCTTCTTATTATTATTTTAGTTCCAATAGAATCTTTAGAATTTTCTTAGTGATAATAATGCCATTTGTAAATAAAAACAATTCTATTTCTTTTTAAAAATATATCTTCTTTTTTCTTTTTCTTTCCTGGTTTTTTGAGGTAGGGTCTCACTCTAGCCCAGGCTAACCTGGAATTCACTCTGTATTCTCAGGGTGGCCTTGAACTCACAGTGATCCTCCTATCTCTGCCTCCCAACTGCTGGGATCAAAGGGGTACGCCACCATGCCTGGCCTTTTTTATTTTTCTTATCTTATTTTACTAGCTAGGCTGCTGCTACAATGTTGCATAGGGGTGGTAAAAGAGAGTATCTTTGTTTTGTTCTTGATCTTGATAGAAAAGCATCCAATTTCTTATCATGAAGTTTAATGTTAGCTGCTTTGTAGATGTTACCTAATCAAGTAGAAGAAGTTCTCTTTTTCCAGTTTGCTAAGATATTTTTTTTTTCATTAATGGATGCTAGATACTGTCAAAGGCTTTTACTGAATCACGTGATAAAATCATATGATTTTTCTTTGTAGTTTATTGATAAAGTAGCTTATACTGATTCATTTTTGAATGTGTAATCATCTTTGGATATTTAGAATAAATCCTACTTGGTAGTGTGGTGTTATTCTTTTTATTTTGTAGTTTTTTTTTTTTTTTTTTTGGTTTTCCAAGGTAGGGTCTCAATCTAGGTCAGGCTGACCTGGAATTCACTATTTAGTCTCAGGGTGGCCTTGAACTCATGGCAATCCTCCTACCTCTGCCTCCCTAGTGCTGGGATTAAAGGTGTGCACCACCATGCCCGGTTTATTTGTAATTTTTTTTTATGAGAGAGGGTGAGAGTGAGAGAGAGAAAGAGAGAGAAGGATAGAGAGAGAGAGAGAGAGAATGAGAGAGAGAGAGAGAGAGAGAATAGGCTTGCCAGGGCCTCCAGCCAAGCAATCAAACTTCAGATGTGTGTGCCACCTTGTGCACATGTGTGTTCTTGCACTCTTGTGTCACCTTGTGCATGCGTCTGGCTTATGTGGGATCTGGAGAGTTGACCACGGGTCCTTACATTTTACTGGCAAGCACGTTAACAGCTAAGCCATCTCTCCACCCCCTCTTCTTTTTATATATTGTTGGATCAGAAGGTGCTGTTAAATGACTTGTGGGACATAGATACATTATTATCTACTATCTCAAGTACCTGACTACAAACCAGAACACAGGAAGTGCTCTGAAACAGGAGAAAGTCCTCTATGTTTCTGATGAAGAGAAAGGCCATCTTTGGTTTGCTGTACTTAAGAGGCACATGTGTAAAATATGGCTAGTGGAGATCAGAATTTGAGATCTGGAAGGAAACTATCAGCTAATCGAACATCTATCTCCCTTCTTTTATAAATGAGATTCACACATAAGAGGTAGGATTTGACCTTGGATAAATCATCATTATGTCATAAGCTTCACAGAGTCACCCACTTAACTTGGTAACATAAATCTGCTTTACCTGACTCTTAAGTTGCTTATTTAGAAAATGAGCTTGTCTTTTTCACTGAATTTCCTCATTCCTTCAATAGAACGAAAACAGCACAAGGTGGATATGAAGTTGCCTAATTCTACAATTGAGTAACTCCATCCTGCTCTGTGCTTCAGCCTCATAAAGGCAAACAAAGAAAACCTAATCCCCATCTGCTACAATCTGCAGCTACCCTGCTCCTCCCCGAGGGAGGCAATTCCCAGCGATCCAGCCATTCAAGTGTGTTCTCTGCATGGACTTGCTTTTCATGGGAGTTAAAGCTTTCTTCTAGACCTGCGCCAATTTTTTTTTTTTTCCCCTGCAGAAAGAAAACTTACAGAGAAACTTAAGTTGAAGTTCATGTGTGTTTGTTCCTGACAATTTCAACAGGTACAGTTCACTTTGCCCTTAGGACATTTTAAGTTGCTGCAATGGCAATGACAAGAAAGGTACAATATTTAATGCTGTTTAAAATGAAAACAGCACCTGCCTCAGTTACTTTTATTATTGCTGATTTTTTTTTCCTGCAGTGTTGAGGATTCAATGCAGGGCCATGTGCATGCTATGCAAGCATTCTTTGCCCAGCTACATTACAGCCAATAACTGGTTCTTATATCACAACCAAATGCAATGACAAATGGATTTTTAAAATGAATAACATAAAGAGAATTAATTTTCCAAAACTGATAAATATACTATAAAGATGATAATTATAGTAGTTAGTATTTATACTTCTAATGTATCCAACAATTCCATGTAGTCTGGATAATAGTAATTACTATTTTTTAAAAAAAATATTTTTATTTTTATTTATTTTTTGACAGAGAGAGAGAGAGAGAGAGAGAGGGAGAGAGAGACAGAATGAATGGGCATACCAGGGTCTCCAGCTACTGCAAATGAACTCCAGATGCTGGCACCCCTTTGTGCATCTGCTTACATAGGTCCTGGGTAATCAAACCCAGGTCCTTTGGCTTTGCAGGCAAGTACCTTAACAGCTAAGCCATCTCTTCAGCCCAGTAATTACTATTTTTGACACAGGGTCTTGCAATATAGCCAGGACTAGCCTGGAACTCACTATGCAAAACAGGCTGGTCTTGAATTCACAGCAGTCCTCTTGAATTTGTCATCTCAGTTCTGGCACTATTGTGGGTCACCACACCCAGTTTGAAGCATGGTTAATACCCTCATTTTATTTATTTTTATTTTTATTTTATTTTTATTTTTTGGCTTTTCAAGGTAGGGTTTCACTGTAGTCCCAGGCTGACTTGGAATTCACTCTGTATTCTCAGGGTGGCCTCGAACTCACGGCGATCCTCCTACCTCTGCCTCCCGAGTGCTAGGATTAAAGGCGTGAGCCACCACGCCCGGCTTTATTTTTATTTTTTAAAAATATTTTTATTTATTTATTTATTTGAGAGAGAGAGAAGCAGAGAGAAAGAGAGAGAGGCAGATAGAGAATGGGCACACCAGGTCCTCCAGCCACTGCAAATGAACTACAGACACATGTGCCATCTTGTGCATCTGGCTAATGTGAGTCCTGGGGAATTTAACCTAGCTCCTTTGGCTTTGGAGTCAAGTGCCTTAACCACTAAGCCATTTCTCCAGCCCTAATACCCTCATTTTACAGAGAAACATTGCCTTAGACAAGGTAGCATGACTGTCAAGTACAAGGGCCAGTGTCTAAGCTGACACGAGTCCTTTAGCTTTCATCCTGGTGTTCATTAGACTTAGTTCCTCTCTTTCTGGTTATCCTTGGTTAGCTTAAGTTCTTGGCCAGAATCCCTCTTTCACACACACACACCAGTGGCTTCTGCACCTTCCAATTTTCTAGATATTCAAATACCTCTAACATTCTGCCTCTTCCTCTATACCCATTTCTCCACAGGAAACTTTCCAATCAGCCAAAGAAATACCTTCATGTTTTCCCTCTTCATAAGGTCTTATCTTTACTGAAGCAGCACCGTATGGCAGCAGTGCCCACCCCCACCTCCTCATTCACTGTCTATATTCTGGCTGGGTCAGCTCAAAAGAAAAACTTCCAAGGATGAAGAGAAGATAGGCAGTGGGTGGCTGAGCCCAAGGTGAAATAAAATAATGTTTTCCTTTATTGATTTCCCAATGTTTGTCTTTTAATTTCTGGAGAGCCTCTATTGCATGCAAAATGTTAATAGGAGTTGAAGGTCTCTTATTCATACAGTTCCAATCTATTCTGCAAATAAAAAGCAGTGAAAATGATTCATACATGAATAATTCCCCCAAACCTTTGCTTATTGAAATGGATCAGAGATAATTACTAGGTTGGAGAATTTGCATCCACACAATTTCCTAGTCTCACAAACATAATTTTCTTTAGAGTGAATAGAAAATATTTGCTCTTTTAAAAGCTGTTGTGAATGGTAGAAGGGTGTTCTTTCTGTAGCGGCAGAAGTGCAGCGGCACCATCCACGGCTGCTATTTCTCAGAGTGGTGGGGGCGGGGGCGGGGCGGGGGGGGGGGGGGTGGGGTTCTGTCTCTCAGTGTCTCCAAGATTGTAGACCTCAGGTCATCTGTGTTAAACTTCCATCTTGGCATGGAGATCTGTGTGACCTGTCAGTCATCACCTCCACTAAGCAGTCAGTGAAATCTTAATATTTTGACTGCTTTTATTTTTTTCCCCCGAGAGACGAGTTCATATTCACCTGCACGTTTGATGGGAAGGGTAACCAGATACATGCAATGATGTATTCAACTGCTTAACTTTTAGTATTAGCTGAAAGTCATAGGAAATTTTAATCAAAGTTGCTTCAAGAAGGGAGTGGGGAGAAGCACTTTTTGTCTGTGACGCTCCATAGCCATCTGGAGCACACATGAGGTTCTTTTTCTGCCATTGTCTCTCCAAAGCGTCGGGCTGTTATTCCAGGTGTGTGAAGTGCCTGGATGGCTTAGGGTTAATACTTGCTTTTCATTATGCCCAACAGCTTGGTCCTTTATTCTCTGAGGGATGTGTTTTCAATACCACAGGAGATTTCTTTATGCCCAACCAAATGAATCTTTACAAACAGCACAACTGGTGTAAGGCCTCAGGTGGGCTAAAGGGACCCACCAGAATAAGATTTATAAGTAGGCACAGGGGTTGTAAAAATATGGAGTTACAGTAAAGATATTTTGAAAATTTTTATTCTGGTTTTCTGGAAACGCAATACCTCTGCTCCTGAAACTTAACTCGATTCCAAGGTTCTTTGAAAATGCACTGGAAAAAGAAAAGGTGGAGCATGTACATGTCACTGAGTAAAGTAAGTGACGATACGTGGACGAATAAGGTGGAATGAAAGAATTTTGTTTTTAATTTCAGGAATAGATAAGAAAAATTTAGTGTTGCCTACAATTAAATTTCCAAAGATGTATGAAGTTTTAGTATTAGAATTAAGACATTTTTAAAAAGTTTTATTTTTACTTATCTATTTGAGAAAGAGGTAAAGAAAGTGAGAGAGAAAATAGGAACACCGGGGCCTCCATGCACTGCAAATGAACTCCAGATGCAGGTACCACCTTGTACATTTGCCTTACATGGGTCCTGGGGAATCAAACCTGAGTCCTTCATCTTTGCAGGAAAGTTCCTTAACTGCTAACCATTTCTCCAGCCCAGAATTAAGACGTTTTTAATATAACCAAGTAAAGAAATAATCACAAGAAAGAAACAGAGCTACATATAACAATATGGGTGAATTTTAGGGGGATAATTTTCAATGAAAATGTTCCTAGCCATTACATTCTGCATATAGTCTTTTAATAGTCTTTTTCAATTTTATTATTATTATTATTATTTTTTTTTTTTTTGCAGGGAAATTGAGGTAGGGTCTCATTGTAGCCCAGGCTGACCTGGAACTCTAGCTCTAGGCTGGCCTTGAACTCACTGCAATCCTCCTACATCTGCCTCCTGATTGCTGGGATTAAAGGTGTGTGCTACCATGTGTAGCTTGTACTTTTTTTAAAAAATAACATTTTAAAATGTAAAATAATATATGACAAAATACCTTATAAACTTAAAAAACAAAATATACCATTAATACATAAAAATAAGTATAATAAAACTGTATGAAAAGGAAAGTAAAGAAGGCATAAATAAGCTGGGCGTGGTGGTGCACGCCTTTAATCCCAGCACTCGGGAGGCAGAGGTAGGAGGATCACCATAAATTCAAGGCCACCCTGAGATTACATGGTGATTTCCAGGTCAGCCTGAGCTAGAGTGAGTAGAGTGAGACCCTACCCCGAGAAACAAAACAAAACAACAAAACAAAACAAAACAAAACAAAACAAAACAAAACAAAAAAGGCATAAATATATATCTCAAGATGCCAAGCAGGCAAGGAAAATGAACAAGCATCACATTCAGATGTAAATTACTGTTGTGGTTTTAGTTCTGTACTGGGTAGTGATTTCAGTTGCTGCTACTACTAATATTATTATTATCATTATCATTTTGCATTAAAATCAGTAAGTACCCAACAAACACCTAAACAACCTTTTCTGTACAAACAATGAAATGATGAAAGCCTGATCTGGTTTTAGGGTTATAATTAATCCATGCAGCTCTGTGCAGCTGAGGTTCAGTGAAAGAAACCTGGCAAAGAAAAGGGAAAGAAATATTTGCCCTTTGAGAACCATCCTGGAGGTATGGCTGCTCCCGTACCCTGTGTGGCTTCCCCACTATTGGATGTTAATTGCCCTCCTTGCCTTGAAGTACAGGTATATGTCTATTAAGTAGATCTCTAGGGGCCTCTCAATTCCACCAGCAAGCATTAGCCATTTGGGAACTATCCTCCCCTGCCTGAAAAAAGAAAAACAGTCGTTTGTTCCCATATGCTCCAGACTAAAGCGCCCTCTGCTTTCAGATGGAGGAGTGGCAGTGCCATTGGACCATCACAAGTCTCTACTGGAGCTCCATTATCTGGCAGAAATCTCAAAATGCAAATATTAAAATGGTTAACTTGCATTTCTAAAAAGGACATACAATATGAACTTCCAAAACTATAGAAGTTTTAATTCCTTCTCATTATGCTAATTAAAAAAACTTTTATTGACAAGTTTCATAAATTTATTTTGATCAAAATTCCCTCTTATTAGTGTCTTTTGTTCCCCTTCAACTGAATCCCTTATTTCCAATTAGTCTCTCTTCAAGTTTTAAACTTTCTAAAATTTGTTTGAGAGAGAGAGGAGAGAGAGAGGGAGAGAGAACACATGCCACTTCATGCATCTGGCTTTGTGTGGGCACTGGGGAATTGAACCCAGGCTGGCAGGCCTTGCAAGCAAGTGCGTTTAGCCACTGAGCCATTTTCCCAGCTCCATTTTTCTGTCTTGAAGTCTTTGATTTTCTTTTTTGCCCTCTTTCTTCATCCAGGACCAAAGATTGACGGGTCCAATATTATACAACTCTTGTGCAGGCAGTGACAGTCACTCAGGTCGTAAACTTAGTGGCCACTTCATGTCCAGAAGTCAGCATTTCCCAGCACTCTTCTACACCCAATGATTGTTCTTATTAATTGCTGTAGGTTGGATTTCTTAGGAAAAAGAAAGAAATGGCGATCGCTGTCCAGCAAAGGCTCCTGTGATGTGCTTTGAGGAATAATGTTTATCTGGACCAGAGAGAGGTGGGACTGGGCAGAGGGAGATGGTAGTATAGCTAGCCAACTTGCCCCAAGGATCCCTTGCCTGTGCCTCCCAAGTGATGGGATTACAAACAGCTTGTTATTCCAGCTGTGGGTCAGAATTCAGGTCGTTGTGCTTGTGAGGTAAACACTTCACTGACTGAGCCATCCCTCAGTCACACAGTTGCCTTTGTAGAAGCTTTTCCTATTACCATTTCATTTGTTTCTCCTTAAAAAAAATTTACTGGAGGAGAGAGAGAGAGAGAGAGAAAGAGAGAGAGAAAGAGAGAGAGAGAGAGAGCAAGAGAGAAAATGGGGTGCCAGGGCCCCCAGCCCCTGCAAACGAACTCCAGATGCTTCCATCATTTTGTGCATCTGGCTCTATGTGGGAATTGGGAATCGAACCCAGGTCATCAAGCTTTGCAAGTAAGCACCTTTAACCACTGAGCAATCTCTCCAGCCCTGTTTTTTGTCTCCTCTGAGTAAGATACCGCACATACTGAGACAGTCTAACTGTGAACTACGACTGGCTTTTTTTTTTTTCCAACTTTGTAATCTGGGCATAAAAGGCCACCTGTCACATGTGTGAGTTGAAGAGGCATCTTAGCAGCATCGAGGGTATCAAAGGTTCCTGGTTCATCTACTGGTGCAGCTATGCTCTCTGCCTTTGCTCAGGACTCATGTCAAGTGTTCCTATTGCATCTTACTGTGGATAATTCTTTTCTGCAGATTCATGGCCTTCCTCTAGAACTCTATTATTCTAGTAGCGTGATTCCCCGACCAGAACTTGCCATTAATTCCACACAGCATCATGCGCAGGGCAAGATCTTTTAGTCCCACTCAATCTGATGGACTAAAATGATTCTTGTCAGGGCTGCTTGTGTTACAGCCTAAGCATGTTACAGACTTCTTTGCTTCCTGATCTCACTGGAAGCTTCCAGCTTTCCACATTACTCAATGAATGAGTTGGAACAAATATGAACATGCTGCCTTTAGAAACTAATATGCGATAATTATGGCATAGCCAGACCACTAAAATCCCCAAAAATAAAACAAACAATAACAAAAACAAAAGCCTACCTTTACTAATGTGATAGACTGTATTTTTATCATGATTATCTTATCATTATTATTATTTGGTTTTTCAAGATAGGATCACTCTAGCCCAGGCTGACATGCAATTCTCTATGTAGTCTCAGGCTGGCCTCAAATTCACAGCAATCTTCATACCTCATCCTCCTGAGTGCTGCAATTAAAGACATATAATACTACACTCAGGAGGATGATCTTTTTTTTTTTTTAAATTATTTTAGAGAGAATGAGAAAGATGGGGAGAGAGAATTGGCGCTAGGACCTCAGCCACTGCAATCAAACTCCAGACACTTGTGCCACCTAGTGGGCATGTGAAATCTTATGCTTGCCTCATCTTTGTGCATCTAGCTTACGTGAGATCTGGAGAGTCAAATGTGGGTCCTTAGGCTTCACGAGCAAGTGCTTTAACTGCTAAGCCATCTCTCCAGCCCAGGATTTTTTTAAAAGATGTTTTTATTGGGCCTGAAGAGATGGCTTAGTGATTAAGCACTTGCCCGTGAAGCCTAAGGACCCTGGTTTGAGGCACGATTCTCCAGGACCCACATAAGCCAGATGCACAAGGTGGCGCATGCATCTGGAGTTTGTTTGCAGTGGCTGGAGGCTCTGGCACGTCCATTCTCTCCCTATCTGCCTCTTTCTCTCTCTGTGTCTGTGCTCTCAAATAAATAAATAAATAATAAAAAATTATAAAAATATATTTTTATTTATTTCATTTGAGAAAGAGAGACAAAGAGAAACAGAGAGCAAGTATGGGCACACCAGGAGCCATTGCAGATCAACTCCAGACACATGAGCCACTTGGTGGCTTTACCTGAGTACTGGGGAGCCCAAACTAGATTATCAGACTTTGCAAGCAAGTGCCTTTAACCACTGAGCAATCTCTTCATCCCTATGAAGTTTACCTCAAATCCTCTATTGGATCCTCTATTGGAACCTATTGCTTTTCCAAAGCTTTCAACATTCTAGTTATTTTTGCTCCTCTGATTTAATTGTCATACTGTCATTACTACACTAGACCATGTTGTAAGTGTGAGTGTAGAATCTCCTTAAAAAACTTATGTGTTAAGATATAGACCCCAGCCTATGGTGATATTGGAAGGTGGTGGAACATTTAAGAGGGGGGGCTAGTCTTAGTTCACTGGGGGTGTGTCCAGAAAAGAGATAACATACCTCCAGTTTCTTGTTGTTTCTCTCTTCCACTTCCCAGACACAAGGCCAGAATTTTGCTCCGACACAACTATCTGCCACAGCAGAGGCCCCAAAGCAACAGGGTTAACCGGTCATGGACTGCAACTTGTAAGTTATCTTTAATTATCAAAATTCATTGAACTACACATTTAAGTTAGGGAATTTGTGTCCAGGAAGATTGCTCAGTGTGTAAGAGCACTTGCTACACAAACATGACAGTCTGAGAGGGCCTGAGATCACCTGAGCTTTAATCCCCAGCACCCACATAAACAGCTGAGTATGGCCGTGCACATGTATAACCCCAGTCCATGGAGGGAGGACTGAACCAGAAAGTCGCTGGGGCTTGCTAACCAAAAAAAAAAAAAAAAAAAAAAAAAAAAAGTCAGATTCAGGGTTGAGTGAAAAGCTCAGTCTCAAGGAAACACAGGGATGAGTTATAGAGGATGCCCAATGTTGTCCACTGGCCTGGGCCTGCTGTGCCTGCACATCTGCTGTCCACACATACATACACACAACTGTGCCACCTCCTGCAGACAAGATACCTGACATTTCTAGAACCTGTCAAAGTTCTCATGTGAGTTTTTCAAGTTAGTTCTTTTCCCTCAACTCCATACATTGTAGTTGGCTTTTCTAGAGATTCACATAAGTGGAATTATACAATATGATTTGTTATATTTGGCTTATTTTTCTCATGATAGAATTAAAAAATTCACCCATATGCTGGGTGTGGTGGCACATGCCTTTAATCCCTGCACTCGGGAGGCAGAGGTAGGAGGATCGCCATGAGTTCAAGGCCACCCTGAGACTACATAGTGAATTCCAGGTCAGCCTAGGCTAGAGCATGTCCCTACCTGGAAAAAAAAAATCATCCATATGTTTACTAGTATCAGGTGTTCCATTTACCATTGAGTAGTATTCACCTTATGAATATCTGAGAAATTTATCCATTCTCTTACTCATGAACATGTGAATTGTGCCCAAGTTTTTGTTATTTAAATAAACAGCTATTAAGATTCATATACAAATTTTGTTTTTGGTTTACATATGTTTTAATTTGTCATGGGTTACTATTCAACTATAATTGCTGGTCATACAGCAGACATTTAAGTTTATAAGAACATCTGCAAACAATTCTCTGAGGGACTATAATTCTCACTCAAACTGGGGATATTGCGGTATATTTGCCCCACCTCCTCACCAACATTAGTATTGGCAGCCTTTTTCACTTTAGCCACTCTGTGAGGTAGAAATGATAGCTTATTGTGTCTTTTCACTTGCACTGTTCTGATGACAAATGATTTTGAAGACCTTTGCAAGTGATATTAGCCATACTCATACCTGTTCTTGTTAAAGGTCTAATGTTTTGTCTACCAAAATAATTATTATAAGTGTGTATGCCTGTGTGTCTGTTTTTAACAAGTTCTTACTATGTAACCTAGGATGACCTTAAAGTAGTGATCTTCCTGTTTCAGCAGCTCCAAGTGCTGGGATTACAGACACCTGCTACTACATCTAGCTTAATTATTTTTTTCTTTTTAGGTTGTAGTAGAAAACAAACAAACAAAAATCCAGAAAACATATTGGCTATGAGTTTTTGTTAAGAATATATTTTCTGAATATTTTTTCTGAGTCTGGAGGTTGACTTCATTTTTTTAAAGGTGACTTTGATAAGCGGAAGTTTTTTTAAAAAAATATTATTTATTTATTTATTTGACAGACGGGGGTGGGGAGGGAGAGAATGAATGGGCATGCCAGGGCCTCCAGCCACTGCAAACAAACTCCAGACATGTGCACCCCCTTGTGCAGCTGGCTAATGTGGGTCCAGGGGAATCGAACCTGGGTCCTTTGGCTCTTTAAGGCAAATGCCTTAACCCACTAAGCCATCCCTCCAGCCCTAAAGATTTTTTTTTTTGAGAGAGAGGGACAGAGAAAAACAGAGAGAGAGAGGGAGAGAGAGAGGAAGAGGCAGAGAAAGAGAGAATGGGCATGCCAGTGGCCTCTTAGCCACTGTGAATAAATTCCAGACGTGTCTTCCTTCTTGTGGGCAGGTGCAGCATTGTGGGCTTGTATCACTTTACCTCTGGCTAAACGTGGGACCTGGAGAATTGAACAGGCAGTCTTAGGCTTGGCAGGCAGGCGCTTTAACTGCTAAACCATCTCTCCAGCTCATAAAGTTTTTTTTTTTTTTTTTTTTTAATTAGAGACAGAGATAGGGAGAGAGAGAGAGAGAATGGGCACATCAGGGCCTCTAATCACTGCAAACAAACTCCAGATCCATGTGCCACCATGTGCACCTGGCTTACGTGAGACATGGAGAATCGAACCTGGGTCCTTAGGCTTCACAAGCATGTGCCTTAACTTCTAAGCCATCTTTCCAGCCCCAGAAGTTTTTAAATACAGAAATCCTGATTACCACTTTGCTTTTGTTTGCATTGTTGCTTTGTAGTACTTATGGTCAAACCCAGGACCTCACCCATGCCATCTAAGAAATCTCATACTGAATGATTATCTCCAGCCATAGGATATTATCAATGTAATTAAAATTTTCAACTTTAAAAAACAGGACCCAGGTTTTACTCTCCAGATCCCATGTAAGACAGACCACTACAGTGAGACAAATGCAGGGTCACACATGTCCACTAGGTGGTGCAAGCATCTGGAGTTTGATTTAAGTGGCTGAGGCCCTGGTGAACCAATTCTCTCTCTCTTTCTCACTGTCTCTAAAATAAAAAAAATTAAAAATTGATTTTTCTGCATTAATTTTATTTATCTTTCATTCTATGTTTGGTTTTGATGACTTTGGACTTAATTTGATCTGCTTAACAAGTATGGACTGAAGAGATGGCTTAGCAGTTAAGGTGCTTGCCTGCAGAGCCTAAAGACCCAGGTTTGATTCACCAGTACCTACGTAAGCCAGATGAACATGGGTCATGCATCTGGAATTCATGTGCAGTGGCTAGAGGCCCTGGTGTGCTCATTCTTTCTCTCTTTGTGAAAGAAATTAAAAATAAAAAGAAGTAACTGCTTTAAGTGGAAGCCTGTGCTAACTAATAATTAGTGTTCACTTGATTATCATTTTTTTTCCAGGAATGGAGATTGAATTCAGGGCCTGTGCATGCTAGACAGGTATTTTGCCATTGAGTTACACCCTAGCCATGTATTACTGATTTTACATATTTTTCATAATATAGGCCCTTATACTAGGTCAGTGCCCACTAAGTGACAGTTTAACTAGACTTCTCAGCTTTCAACATTATATATAATATGCTATGCTCTTTTTTTAATACTTTATTTATTCATTCATTTACTTAGAGAGAGAGAAAGAGGCAGATAGAGAATGGGCATGGCAGTTCCTACAGCCACTGCAAACGAACTCCAGATGCACATACCACATTGTGCATCTGTCTTTACGTGGGTACTGGGAAACTGAACCTGAGCCCTTTAGCTTTCAGGAAAGCACCATAACTGCTAAATCATCTCTCCAGCCCCTGTTATGATCTTTCAATAATTAAATTTATTTTAAATGATACAAAACATAAAAATTCTATATATTTATATGGCACCATGTAACATATCACCACATAAGCAAATTGTGTAATAGTTGAATGTGGTTAATCATATTTGTCCCCTTAAATAGTTATTATTTCTTTATGGTGAAAATATCCAAATCCTTTCTTCTAGCATTTTGAAACACACAGAACACTATGGTTATTTATAGTCATCCTACTGTGTGCAATAGTATACATTATCTTTCAACAGAAAACATTTCCCTTTTTTCTTGGAATGTTTCCTGGAGTCATGTTGTTTAATTCCCAAACTAGCAATTTTGGCAGTTACCTTCATGGACAAAACGCTGGATAGAAAGTGTTTACTGCTGGCTTACAGTTTCGAGGGGAAGTTTCATCATGATGGGGAAAGCATACTAGGAACAGGAAGCTGGCTCATATCATCACATATCAGCAGGAAGGTAGTAGAACAAGTGAGCTGAGCTGGTATTGGTGAGTGGGGCTGGATTATAAAATCCTAAAACCTGCCCCCAGTGACTTCCTTTACCAAGGCTCTACCTCCCAAAGGCTCCACCATCCGGGAATTAAGTATGAGTCATAATTACAAACACATGAGGCTATGGGGAACATTTTATTTTCAAATGCTACCATTATAATAAAAAGGCCCAACATGATACTTCTAAAAACTAAAAAAAAAGAGTCAGACTGTGCATATCTGTTTCTCCAATGTATGGCTAAGTAGTGACTGGCCCTAGAACCCCTCAAGGAAGGATCAGTAGTGTTGTTATTATGAGCACTTGCTGGGGTTGTCAAGGCTCTTTCATACAGCACTCTCTCCAGCCTACAGTATTGTCTGACTGTAAATTGTGCTAAATGGAAATGTGTAGAATACTCAAAACCAGAAAACCCTAAAGATGGCCACCATCAAATTAAAATAAGCAACACTGATTTCAAGTTTTGTCTGAGGGAGGATTTTTCAGTTGTTGTTGAGAAATTCTAGGCTATGAGGTGACATTATCCTTTCAGGATCGAGGTGCACGACACACGGAGATGCTTGAACTTGCCAACTTAGTCCCTGCCGTATGGAGATGCTACCACCCCAGGAAGAGTTATTCACCCTTTTGTTGACTTTCTTTAGTATGCTTGATTCCAAAAAATGCTTGGTGTAACAAGCTCTAAATAATTCATATAAAACAAGTCAGAGGAAGGAAAGCATATCTCTCTAATTGAAAACAACAAAAAACAAAGACTAGGTTTGTAAAAGTTCTATGCAGGAAGGAGCTTGTGATAGAAAGTTTGCAAATATTATGTGTCTCTTCCTATATTGAATATGTAGCCTATCTTCTTGTTCAACAACTCACAAATATTAGAGTAATGAATATTCGTTCTGACCCAGTCTATTAATTCTCTCCTCATGAGTGGAACAATAGCTATATGACTGTCAGAATACTCACCCATGTCATCGGGAGTCTATAGTCATCCAGACATAACTCTAAGAGTTTAGACTGTTTTGGATCTTTGCTTCCATGGAGATTATATTCTGATGAGGGGAGGCAGTCAGGAAGTAATCAAATCTGGGACAGTGGTAAGTGCTATGGAGAGAAGTGAAACAAGAATGAGTGAGAGGATTTTCTGGATTCTAGCTGATGGTTATAATTTTTATAACATAACTGAGAAATGGTGAATTTCAATAGAAAGGTGACTTTGGAGTTTCTCTGAGGGAGAATCTCAAGGAGTCCGAAGTCCCCTTTGGGATTCTTTTGACATCTCTTTAAAAAAATTTTTTTTTGGTTTATTTTTATTTATTTATTTGAGAGCGACAGACAGACAGAAAGAAAGAGAAAGAGGCAGAGAGCGAGAGATAATGGCGGCACCAGGGCCTCCAGCCACTGCAAACGAATTCCAGATGCATGTGCCACCTTGTTCATCTGGCTTACGTGGGTCCTGGGGAATAGAGCCTCGAACTGGGGTCCTTAGGCTTCACAGGCAAGCGCTTAACTGCTAAGCCATCTCTGCAGCCCCTGACATCTCTTTTAACACTGCAGCAGCCAATCAGAACCAAAATTCATGTATTGGGATCCTTTGCCCCATGCTTTTTCTTTCACATGGCACTGATATAAGGACTCATAAGAGATTCACTGAAGCACTATATCAAGCAATGCAGTGGAGCTATGAACTGTTGGCAAACAGGAATGACAAACAAATTAGCCTAACACGTCCTTATTGATTACCTACTGCTCAGAGAAGATCGCCAGCCCCTCAGGGACCTGGGAAATACATGCTGGATTTCCTGACTCCAAGAAGCTGACAACATGGAATGGGGAGGGGGGAGGAGTACAAACAAGGAAAGCAGATGTTTTAAGGATGCAATCTGAACAGTGCTGAGCAGAAATACTACCAGGGATGCTATTAGGATGGTGTCTTCTGCCAAAATTCAAATGACAGTCTTCACAGGCTTGCTGGGTGAAAGAGAAGTCTGTTCACTCACCTTCCTTCTATCCTTGCCCACACACATGGATCATCATACTGTCAACAGCATAATCTAATAAGAAGGATGGCAGTATATTGTCTTTTGTTAGCTGGCTGAAACCCAAGGACTGTGCTGTTAAACGCAGAAGGGCAGGCAGATGGAAGTTTCATGCTGTCCTGTAATTGCAAAGTGGTCTTGCTTCTGAGAGTCCTTTACAGAACAGCATCTAGTACCTGTGGATAAGTTTGGATGGTGCATTTAAAATAACATGGAATGCACCTACTGGTGAAATTTAATTGTAACCAATTAGACCCAGCTGAGGGAGAACTTGTGGCTTAACTAATTGGACTAGAGAGCAAAGCTGAATTGTATTCAGGAGCATTAAGGCTGTGGCTGAATTGAGGGTAGCACTTATTTCAAATATTAGCTTTTATACTCCCTGAAAAATAATGGCTAGAACCTAAGCACTTTCTTGTCTACCTGTGTCATTGGCTATGATGCCAGAGGGGACAAAAAGACATTTGAGAAGGTGTTAAAAAGAAGCTTCAGTTTAAAAAAAGTTTCAGAATGCCTAAGGTATCTCTTCTTTACAGTAAGCTGTTCATTTGATCTAACAAGTCCATCAAGGAAGTATTCAGCCAAATCTAGCATTTGTCCTTGTATTGTCATGAAGACTTAGAGTCAAGATGGTCTGATATTTGTCCTGTTTTTACAGTATTAAACCTATCTCAGTTTTGAAACTATATAGTGTTTTGTTATTGGTTTGATGTTTTGTTCTCTCTCCCTCAATTTTCTTTAGGAAATTCATATTTACAACAGTTTTGGTTTTTTTATTTTTATTTTATTTTATTTTTTTTTTTGGTTTTGTGAGGTAGGGTTTCACTCTGGTCCAGGTTGACCTGGAATTCACTATGTAGTCTCAGGGTGGCCTCAAACTCACGGCAATCCTCCTACCTCTGCCTCCTAAGTGCTGGGATTAAAGGCATGTGCCACCACACCCGGCTTCAGTTTTAGGTTTTATTACACACTTAGCATTTCTTCTTTCAACATGTATGGGGTCGAGAAAAGCAAGCATGATGCTATATTATATGCTTCACAGTGTATTTACTGGGAGATGGTAGGCATCTAATTTGAGGTTTGAAACTCAAGTGCACCTTTGATTTTTATTGGTTTTGTCTCAATAAACATAAAATATCCCTATAGGCTCTTCTATTGAAACATTGTGAAATTATTTATGTGTTGAACGTGTGTGTTCCTGTTTGTGGGGGAATGTGTGCATGCATGTACTATGGTGCATATGTCGCAGTCAAAGGACAACTTTCAGGCTGGTCCTCACCTGTCCACCTCATTTGAGGCAGAATGTCTTGCTTGCTCTGGATTCTTATTTTGCTATTCTTTGCTGGGCTTCCCTCAAGCTTCTGGAAACTCTCCTGTCTCTGCCTCTGATCTCACCATGTTGGGTTTACAGAAGCTGAAACAGCCTCTGGCTTTCTCCATGGGACTTGGGTATTCAATCACGTGCTCCAGCATGAGTGGTGAGCATCTCTCTAGTCCCCTCTTTAAAAATACTTAACTTAGCCGGGCGTGGTGGCGCACGCCTTTAATCCCAGCACTCGGGAGGCAGAGGTAGGAGGATCGCCGAGAGTTCAAGGCCACCCTGAGACTACATAGTGAATTCCAGGTCAGCCTGGACCAGAGTGAGACCCTACCTCGCAAAACCAAAAAAAAAAAAAAAAAAAAAAAAAAACTTACACATGTATGATTTTACATATACAAATCATGAATTTGGATAAATGTGACTTTTTTCACCCATGTCTCACATTTCTCAATTGTGGTATGTTAGGGATATACTAAGATTTCCTAGTGTTGAACTATTAAGTGCCCCAGTCTTATAGTTCTGATTGTTAGATTTAAGTCTTATTTTTTATTTTATTCATTTACTTTCTGTGGTGCTGGCATCTGAACATAGGACCTTTTGCCTGCTAGACAAGCACTGTACCACTGAGCTATCTTCCTAGTCTTTTAAATTCATTTGTTTTCTTATTGCTTAGTGTATTTTTAGTTTATTTACTTATATTCTAGTGATATTAGGTGCTTTTCTCAGTTGTCCACATTTTTTTGGGGGGGAGGGGGAGGAAGCAGTGCCTCAAACTGAACCTGGGGCTCACAGATTCAGCTAGAGTAGCCAATCAGCAAACCCTAGGGCCCGGCCTACCCTGCTTCTCAGTGTAGGATTACAGGGTGTGCTGCCATGTCTGGCTTTCAGGTGGGCACTGGGAACCTGAACTCAAGTCCTTATGATTGCATGGTACGTACTTTACCCACTGAGGCATCTCCCTAGCCCAGTTCTTGGTATTCTGTGAAAGGGTCTTGCTTTGTAGCTGTGGCTGGCCTTAATGCCCTAGGTAGCCCAGGCTGGCCACCAACTCAAGCTGATCCTGCTTTCTTCTCCTTATTGTTGGGGATTATAGGTCTGTGCTATGATATCCAGCACCTTAAAGTCTTTTAAATATCTAGAACTTACAACTAAAATTTGGTTTATCATTTTAATATTTGAGACTTTATTTAAAAAAATTTCAAAATAGTCCACAGGAGGTGTTAGGAAAGGTAGTTTCTGACTGTTTTCTGATCATATTCCGGGAAGATCTTGTATGTGCTTTATGGAATGAGTTACTACCAAAGATTAGATGTGTAGGGTTCCTTGTAAGCTTAGAATTTGCAAATGATCAGTAAGGCCAGTTCTGCTACTCCTACCATTGTCTTATTGAACCATGGTAAATTGGTATCAGTTGTAATAGAAGATTCATTCAGCCTCTCCCTTTGAGTTGCTGTCAGTCTCAAGGAACAAGAAAGATGAAGTACGGCCACATTAAGGCGGCATTGCAATTAACAAGTAGTCACCTACCACATTCAGCTGTGGCATGTCATCTGTGAGGAATGGGCATTGAAGCAGAAGTGCTGCGGAATACGGTGGCTGCGTGGGATCTGTGAATTGATTGGAAGAAGATATCACAGGGCTAAAAGTGATTGTCCAGCAATTCCTGCTCCCCTGTCCCCACACATCTGGACTAGGAGGTTGGCATAGGATCAGGCCTTTGGCATCACAGTCAAGAAAAAAAAAAACTGTACTTTGCTTCCCCTCCCTTCTCCTTTATTAAGGCTAGAAAATACATGTTAGATTTCAAGTTAACTCCCTACCTCCTCACAAAAGCGCATAGATGAAGGCATTTAACACATGGCGCTGGGCTGGTCCTTGCACCATGAGGGAGGCTGAGGCAGGAGGATAAAAGTTAAACGTCAGCCTGGACCACATAGTGAGAACTTGTTTCAAAATAGAAATAATTACATGGGACTGAAGACCTGGCTCAGCTGTTAAAGGTGCTCAGTGGCAAAACCTGAGAGCTTGGGTTTGCTATCCCAGTGTCCATATATAAAGCCAGATGCACAAAGTGGTACATGCATCTGGAGTTTGTTTGCAGTGACAGAAGACATTGGTATACCCATCTTCTTTCTCTGTCCCTTCTTTCTCTTATCTCTCAAATAAATAATTAAAAAAAATAAAAACAATGACATGCTGCTGTAGTTGCCTGGGGCAAACAGGTGGTCTCAAAGAAATGCCAGTGGACGGAGCCATTATACCAGGAAAAACATCCGGGAGTGGGAGGTACTGGCGGCATGGGGAATTTTTACCTCTGATGTCAACAGTTTAATTTGTATTTTCTCTTAGAGGAATGGCATGTCTTAATAAATGTCTTCATGAAGCCAGACATGGCAAGATTTCACCAGACGCAATGGCACAGAAAAGCTGAAAACCATGGTATAGAAAGTAGATTCCATCTTTTAAAATGAGCTGGAGCAACACAGCCAAGCCAGAAGGCTTCCGAGACTCCAAGGAGTGTCTGAGTGGCCACTGCTGCCATACACAGGGAAGTAAGGAGTCGGATATGGTGGCATGTGACTATAGTATCTGTTCTGGAAAGGCAGAAACAGGGTGGCCACTAGGTCTTTATGGCTGAATCTGTGAGCTCCAGCTCTAAGTTCAGTGAGAGACTTTGTCTCAAAAGTTCCTAATAAATTTGTGGCAATAGTGACAGCAGGAAGATAGACCCAGCTCTTCTCACCCCAGATTTTAGATCTTTTTAGACCAGCAGAATGAAGGTGTGAATAGGCAGGTATGTTTGAGGTGAATAATGGAATGAAATAATTAAATTGAAGAGCCATGGAGTATGGTTAATGCTCTACCAGGGACATTTGCTCTCCAGTGGCAGGTGGTCTTGGCAGAGGGAAAGAACAATGCATGTTTTCACTACCAATTCTTTCACAGAACTGTACTTTGCCAGCATCATGACACAGTTTAATTTAAGAACTGGGTTTTGCGGCTGGAGAGATGGCTTAGTGGTTGAGGCGCTTGCCTAAGAAACCCAAGTACCCAGGTTCGTATTTTCCAGAAACCACATAAGCCAGATGCACATGGTGGCATATGCATCTGAAGTCTGTTTGCATTGGCTAGAGGTCCTGGCATACCCATTCTCTCTCTCTTAAATAAATAAGTGAATAAATAAATAAAATTTAAAAAGAACTGGGATTTGGAAGCTGTGTGTACTCTTATTATCTACAACATATAAGAGAGGACATAAATTACCTACGTGAAGAATGTCAAGGGAAAGTCTTAGATATATTGAGTCTTCACGCCACACTCACTTCTACTCTCAGTGATGCCTTGATTAAGACTCTGAGTAGGTATATTGCTGGAGGTTAAGGGAGGGAAGTAAAAAGTAGGCAGGAATTATAGAAAAGATTAGAGACTACATCTACCTTACTCCAACTGACTACATCTTTAATTATGTCTGCAATGGTCCCGGTTGTGAATGAGGTCATATTCCGAGGCAGTAGAAATCAGGGCCTTAACATATGAGTTTGGGGGAGACACCATAGCATGTAGTAAGCATATGATGACTGCCCAGGCTTCTTTAGCCACTACCAATAGTGCTGGAAGGGGTTCTGCAATAGTCACACCTCTGAGATTGCCTCACCTGAAGAAAACCTCTGACCTTAAACTCTGGACTCCTTTTAGGGTTATGACAACAGTGGAAACAATTTCCTCACTACTTTGTCCCAACTTTGGACAACTAAATAGGGTCACTCAAGCCCCTTATTTCCTTATAAGATCAAATGAGCCTTCCTTAGGACTGTATCACAGCCCAGCCTCTTGCTCTGCCAGGTCTTGCTTCTAATTCCATCCATTCACTGGTATTGATCCTAAGAGTACTCCTCAAGAAAGCTCACGTGTTAGAGCTACCTCAGAGTCATGTTCTAAGTTTTAACACAGGTAGCATTTATGACAAATCCCAAAATATCAAGGTATCTTGTTAGAGAGCCATTATCTGAGCATATCTAAAAAGCCAACTTGGGTCATAGGTACTTTGTTTTATTACATTTCCGGATTTTCCATTGCAAATTCTTGACTGTATCAGTTTCTTATATTGCTATCTGGGATATTAATTTTTAGGGTTTTTTTTTTTTCCCTGAGGCAGGGTCTCACTCTAGTTCATGCTGACCTGGAATTCCCTATGTAGTCTCAGGGTGGCCTCGAACTCACAGTGATCCTCTATCTCTGCCTCCCGAGTGCTGGGATTAAAGGCATGCACCACCACGTCCAGCTTATCTGGGATATTTTTAATCAACATAATAGACTTAACTACATTATGAAAGTATGACTAGTGGATTAAAGATACCATATGAGGAGACGAGAGGACAGGATGTCTTCTGGAGAGTAAGCTAGTCAAAATAAAATGCCAGTTAGTTAAAAATTAATCAGGTATCTTACCAAAATTCCACTGGTGAAATGAAAATATCATTCTCTCTCTCTCATTTTGATTTTAAGAGGTAGGGTCTCACTCTGGGCCAGGCTGACCTGGAATTAACTATGCAGTCTCAGGGTGGCTTTGAACTTATGGCAATCCTCTTACCTCTGCCTCCTGAGTACTAGGATTAAAGGCGTGTGCCACCATACCCGGCTCATTTTCTCTTTAAAGTATATAAAAGTTATATTTTATGATTACTTCCATTCCAGATGAAAAGTAATATTTTTATACATGAAAGGATACATAATATTTTTTATGCATGGGAAGATACATATTTTTATGCATGGATCACTAGAGATTATTGAGGAGATAAGATCAGAGAACCACATGTCTGTTCTGCATATAAAACTAATAAACGAGGTACCTCATAGACTTGGGTTCCTTTATCTGGAAGTACAAAAATAAGTTCTTTCAATCAGTTCCTATGTATATTTAAAATGTATTTCAGGGGCTGTAGAGATGGGTGAGCAGCTAAGGTGCTTGCCTGCAAAGCCTAAAGAACCATAGTGGATTCTTCAATACCCACGTGAGCCAGGTGCACAAGGTGGCGCATATGTCTGGAGTTTGTTTGCAGAGGCTGGAGGTCCTGATGCCTCTCTCTCTCTTTAGTAACTACATAAAGACAAAATTTTAAAAAATGTGTTTCAAAGTATGTATGCAAGAACATCTAGATAATATAGATGGCATGTCGTGGCTCATACTTTTAAGGTCCTTCAGCTCAAGTGGTATCTATTTGGCCAGTACCAGGAGGTTCTGAGGGTATTTTTATTTTTGCATTTTGTTTTTGTAGTGTTCCTATCAGCATCTTCACAATCAACTTCCTGAACTGACATTTAAATTGCAGGGAAAGAAGTAAACCCTCTCTTGAATATGATGTTATATAAAATGCATTTCTAAGTGATGTGAATTTATTTAAAAATTTTGTGAGGAATCAATTTGCTAGCAAAACATTTATTACTTTATATAAGTATCTGTCTCAGGAATGGAAACTTCTCTGTAAGTGTTAAAGATTTTGCATGGCACCAGCTTATTGAGAAAAGAGTTTTTGAAAGAATACCTAAAAGCACCGATGATACAGTTTGTATACTTGGAGTTAGAAGGAAGCTTTTGACAATACTGTGGTGTGCTGACATTATTATTAAAGGTCCTTAACCTTTTTATGGAGCAGTTGAACAATACTTGTTTGTGCTTCTCAGAATGAAGTAGGAAATATTGTTGGGTGTCAAGGTTTTTCAGGTGCTTTTTCCTTTTCAAACTGAAAATGATGTTGGCAGGGACAAAGAATAGAGTGATAAAAGCAGATGGTACCTGTAAAAATCTGTTATCATTAACAGTGATAAGAGTGTCTAGCTATGGGGAATTTTTAAAAACACATTATTTTTTAAGCAAAGCACTTGCATAAAATTTCTCTTTTCTTCTTAGAATGAACATGCTCATCTTAAAGCTGTAAAATAGCCTGTTATATAAACCCATAATGGGCATTTCAATAGTGTCTCACGTTTCCTGAAGTGAGGCACACTCAAGTTTAATCAAGGTTATTGTTATGCTTAACATGTGGTCTTGTCCCTGCTAGGGACAGACTATTCTGATTCACTCTCAACTTTATTTATTTATATTTTTAGTTCTTTTAATAATGTTTAAAATGTATGCAGACAAAAATGGCATAGTTGTACCAGTTGAAAAATTTAATTTCAAGTTTCAAATACTACATTCACATGGTAAGAAACTTACCATGGGATTCTAGATGTAATAGTATTTGTAATAAATGTGTCTCTAAATTGAGTGACCCACAGGATTCATCTTATTATTCTGTGTTAAGTATACCTGGGTGTTGTATTTATTCTTTTGTATACATCCAGTATCACACGAGTAACAATGAATAAATACTCCTACACCAAATAAATAAATAAATAAATTTTAAAAAAGAAATGGCAGGGCTGCAGAGATGGCTTAGCAGTTAAGCGGTTTGCTTGCAAAGCCAAAGGACCCAGGTTCAATTCCCCAGGACCCAAGTAAGCCAGATGCACTAGATGGCACATGCCTTTGGAGTTCGTTTGCATATTCTGGAGACCCTGGCATACCTATTCTCATTCTCTCTCTTTCATAAATAACAATAAAATTAGAAAGATATGATAGTCGGGTGTTGTGGCACATGCCTTTAATCCCAGCACTCGGGAGGCAGAGGTAGGAGGATTGCCTAAGAGTACAGGGTGAATTCCAGGTCAGCCTGGGCTAGAGTGAAACCCTACCTGGGAAAACAAACAAACAAACAAAAAAAAAAAGATACGATAATAAAAAAGGCCTGTAGGTACCTACTATTTTTGATTTTTTTAACTTCATTTTTTTGTAGTCACAGTTATTTTATTCTATAACAATGTTTTTTTTCTTTTTAAAATATATTTTATTTATTTATTTGAGATAGAGAGAAAGAGGTGGAGAGAGAGAGAGAGAGAGAGAGAGAGAGAGAGAGAAATGGGTGCACAGCCACTACAAATGAACTCCAGATGCATGTGCCATGTGCCACTTTGTGCATCTGTCTTACGTAGGTCCTGGGGAATCAATAGGCATCCCTTCCAAAGTCATTTATGGTTTAAATAATGATTTAAATATTTTTCCTTTTTTATTACATATATAATTAGTATGGATACATCATGTGTTGGTACCATCCTTTCCCTCCTTCCTGCCCCCATTCTGTAGAGGGCCCTCCTCAGTGGGGTTGCTGCTGTTCCCCATGGGGGTGTGGGTTCTGCATTGTGGATGCAGCAGTCAGTTCGGGGGAGGCAGCGCCTCCTGACATGATTTCCCAACCTGTGGCTCTAACAATCTTTCTTCTCCCTCTTCCGCAAAATTCCCTGAGTGACAGTGGGTGAGTTTTAAGTTTACTTCAGTAATGAGCTCTTAAGAGCCTCTGGGTCTCTGCTTTGGAGGTGTTGAGTATCCTCAGCATCTGTCTCCTTCACCCTCCTGTTGATTATTAGGTTCAGCATGGAAGCAGCACTCTTGCTCATCTCACCAGTTCCTCTGTGGTTTCAGCTGGGCCTTGGCTGAAGTGCGAGGGGTAGTTTATCTCCTTTGGTCTCACTACCTTCTGAAAAAGAAAAATAGTTTCTCCAACAAAGAGTAAGTCAGCATAGATTAAATGGGATAAATGTTATTAATTTAGGGAGAATTTGATGGATATAGGCCCTCTATTAGCCAAAGACTAGTGGATGCTTGGTACTGGAGAGCATAATCTTTGTCTCCAAAGGATTTTGAGCTGGTTCCCAATTCCAGATATCTCCTAGCCAATCAGAAAGCTATTGGTTACCCAGTAAGGCTGTGTGCCACTATTGCACTGGTGTGTACATCCTGTCAGGGTGTTTGCTTCTGAGTAGTTTAGATCATTGGTTGCTTGGACCATTGTTGGCCACTTTCCCCCAGTAGCTCATGTAGCCCTTTCCAGCACTAGACAGGCTATCTGTCTGGGGTCTAGCTTATTTCTAGATTCCAGCCAGGTCTCTCTGTGTTCTGTGCTGGCAGCATATGGTTTCTTCAGCAATAGGGTCTTACCTTTTATCTCAGGTAGGTAATCAAGTGCTTTGACACAGAAGCCTGTCCTGGTTTGGGGACCTCTTAGGTCTCTCTGATCATTAACTCATTGTGGGTAGCAACCACTTTCTGGTACTGGGAGTTATAGGCCAGAGCCAAACAACAACAACAACAACCACAAAAAATCAAACAACACACTCAAAAAACAGGGCACGGAACTGAATAGGGAGTTCTCAGAGGAAGAAATACAATATTGATTTTTAATCTTACATACCAAAAAAACCCCACCTGATATTTCCTCCTCCCCATTCCACTTTAGAACTCCAGTCTCCATCATATCCTCCTCCCTTCTCCATTAGTCTCTCTCCCAATTTGATGACATCATCTTTCTCTTCTATTTTGAGGGTCTTGCAAAGGTATTGCTAGGCACTGCAAGATCATGGATATCGAGGCCAATTTCTGTCTGGGCAGCTGCATAGTAAGAGGTCATATCCTTCCTTTGGCTCTTCCATTCTATCCGCCCCTCTTCCGCAATGGTCCCTGAGCCACTGGAGGATGTGACAGAGGTGTTTCAGTGCTGGGCACTCCTCCATCCCTTCTTCTCAGCACTATGTTGCCTTTTGTGTCATCCCAGTGGTCATCACCATCTGAAAAGAGAAGCTTCTCTAGCCAGAAGTGAGAATAGCGTTAATATGTGGACATGAACATTTAGTGTAGTGTCCCCAGGGCAGCTTGGTGGGAATAATATATACATTTAGTCAGACATGAGCAGGCTTATACCCCAAGGCTCATGACCTCACCTACCATAGACTTTTACTTAGGTTTTTCAGTACCGGGTATGTATTCCCTCCCGTAGAGAGGGCCTTCAGTCCAATTATGGAGCAGTTGGTTACCCCAAGAGTAGACACGCCACTATTGCACCTGCTCAGTCATTGGGCCTGTCTGGCCAAGCTTGAATATTCAGCATCCACTATTTTCACTGTTGATGGCTTCTGTCTCCCATACGCTGCGTGCAGTGCAGCTTTTTCCAGCTTTCAGTTGGCTGGTCTACAGGAGAAGGTTTTCTGCTCAGCACCAGCTTGCTTTCTCAGTGTCCTTGCCTCTCAGGCATGAGATGTCTTCAGCAATAGGGTCTTACTATCTATTTCTCTAGGGAAACCAAGGGCTTTGGCAAAAGCCTTAATGTTTTGGAGGCTACCGGGACCTCCTTGGCCAACATCTCACTGGAAGGAGTTCCATCCCAGGTACTGAAAATTTTCTAGTAACAGTCTACATCTTCTAGACGTGACCTTAATCAAAAAAGTAGTTTTACATATGTCTTATTGATAATATCTTGAGTTTAGATTGTCCCTCCCCTGCCCTTTTTTGTATGCATTCTCTTCCCATGGCCTCGCTTAGGCCATTCCCTCCCTGAACTCAGTTCTTCTACTTACATATGTGTATTACCATACACTTAAGTCCTTCCCTTTCTTCCCTCCCCTTTATAGCCTTTTACCCCCTTACTGGTTTCTGGTACCTCTTTTTGGTTCCAGTTCATACACAAGTCTATACATTGGTAGCTAGGATCCACATATGAGAGAGAACATGTGACGCTTGGCTTTCTGAGCCTGGGTTACCTCACTAAGTATAATCCTTTCCAGATCCATCCATTTCCTGCAAATTTCATAATTTCATTTTTCTTTACTGCTGAATAGAACTCCATTGTGTAAATGTACCACAACTTTATTATCCACTCATCTGTGGACGGACATCTAGGCTGCTTCCATTTCTTAGCTATTGTGAATAGAGCAGCAATAAACATGGTTTTGCAAGTATCTCTAAGGAAGTGAGAAGAGTCCTCTGGATATATGCCTAGGAGTGCTATAGCTGGATCATATGGTAAATCTATTTCTAGCTGTCTCAAGAACCTCCACACTGATTTCCACAGTGGCTGGACCAGCTTACATTCCCACCAACAGTGTAGAAGTGTTCCTGTTTTTCCGCATCCACGCCAACACTTATTGTCATTTGTTTTCTTGATGGCAGCCATTCTGACAGGAGTGATATGGAATCTCAAAGTGGTTTTAATTTGCATTTCCCTGATGGCTAAGGATGTAGAACATTTTTTTAGATGTTTATATGCCATCTGTATTTCATCTTCCGTGAATTCTCTATTTAGTTCCGTAGCCCATTTTTTAACTGGGTTGTTTGAATTCTTGTTATTCTGTTTTTTGAGTTCTTTGTATATTCTGGATATTAATCCTCTGTCAGTTGAATAACTGGCAAAGATTTTCTCCCATTCTGTAGGTTGTCTTTTTGCTCTATTCACAGTGTCCTTTGCTGTACAAAAGCTTTGTAATTTTATAAGGTCCCAGTGGTTGATTAGTGCTTTTATTCTCTGAGCAATTGGAGTTATATTCAGAAAGTCCTTGCCTATTCCAATATGTTGAAGAGTTTCCTACTTTTTCCTCTAGCATTTTCAGAGTTTCAGGTCTGATATTAAGGTCCCTGATCCATTTGGACTTGATTCTTGTGCAAGGAGAGAGACAAGGATCTATGTTTATCCTTTTACAAACAGATGTCCAATTTTCCCAGCACCACTTGTTAAAGAGACTATCTTTTCTCCAATGAGTATTTTTGGCGTTTTTGTCAAAAATCAGGTAGCTGTAGCTATCTGGATTAATATTTGGGTCTTCTATTCTGTTCCATTGATCTACCTGTCTGTCCTTGTGCCAGTACCATGCTGTTTTTGTTACTATGGCTTTGTAGTATAACTTAAAATCGGGTATGGTTATACCACCTGCCTGATTTTTGTTATGCAAAATTGTTTTGGCTATTCGAGGTTTTTTGTGTTTCCAGATGAATTTTAGTATTGTTTTTTCTATTTCTGTGAAGAATGCTATTGGGATTTTAATGGGGATCGCATTAAATGTGTAGATTGCTTTTGGTAAGATTGACATTTTCACTATATTGATTCTTCCAATCCAGGAGCATGGAATGTCTTTCCATTTCCTTGTGTCTTCTGCAATTTGTCGCCGAGTTTTTTATAGTTCTCATTGTAGAGATCCTTCACTTCCTTGGTTAAGTTTATTCCAAGGTATTTTATTTTTTTGAGGCAATTGTGAATGGGAGAGATTCCCTGATTTCATCCTCTGCATGTTTGTTGTTAGTGTATAGAAAAGCTACTGATTTCTGTGTGTTTATTTTGTATCCTGCTACATTGCTAAAAGTGTTTATCAGCTCTAATAATTTGCTGGTAGAGTCCTTAGGATCTGTTATGTATAGAATCATATCATCTGCAAATAATGATAATTTGACCTCTTCCTTTCCGATTTGTATCCCCTTTATGAGTGCCTCTTGCCTTATTGCTATGGCTAAGACTTCCAATACTATATTAAATAATAGTGGAGAAAGTGGACACCCTTGTCTTGTTCCTGAATTTAGAGGAAAAGCTTCAAGTTTTTCCCCATTAAGTATTATGTTGGCTGTAGGTTTGTCATAAATAGCTTTTATTATGTTGAGATATGTACCTTCTATTCCAAGTTTCTGTAGTACTTTCACCATGAAGGGGTGTTGGATTTTGTCAAATGCCTTTTCTGCATCTATTGAGATGACCATGTGATTTTTGTCCTTCAGACCATTTATATGGTGTATTACATTTATGGATTTGCGTATGTTGAACCATCCCTGCATCTCTGGGATAAAGCCTACTTGGTCAGGGTGAATAATCTTTCTGATATATTCTTGTATTCTGTTTGCCAGTATTTTGTTGAGAATTTTTGCATCTATGTTCATGAGGGAGATTGGTCTATAGTTTTCTTTTTTTGATCTGTCTTTGTCCGGTTTGGGTATCAGGGTGATGCTGGCTTCATAGAAGGATTTTGGTAGAATTCCTTCCTCTTCTATTTTATGGAAAAGTTTGAGAAGCATTGGTGTTAGATCTTCCAGGAATGTCTGGTAAAATTCAGTAGTGAATCCATCTGGGCCTGGGCTTTTTTAATTGGGAGACTTTTTATGACTGCTTGGATCTCTGTGGTTGTTATAGGTCTATTTAAATGGTTTATCTCATCTTGATTTAATTTTGGTAGGTCATATAAATCAAGGAAATCATCCATTTCTTTCAGGTTTTCAAACTTAGAGGCATATATATTCTTAAAGTATGTCCGTATGATTTTCTGAATTTCTTTGGTATCTGTTGTGATGTTGCCTTTTTCATCTCTAATTTTATCAATTTTTGTCTCTTCTCTTTTCTTTTGGTCAGATTTGCTAAGGGTTTGTCAATCTTGTTAATCCTTTCAAAGAACCAACTCTTTGTTTCATTGATTTTTTTGATTGTTTTTTTGGTTTCCATTTCATTAATTTCTGCCCTAACCTTTATTATTTCTTCCCGTCTACTGATTTTTGGTTTGCCTTGTTCTTCTCTTTCCAAGGCCTTAAGGTGAAGCATTAAATTGTTTAGTTGTGAACTCTCTAGTTTCTTAATATAGGCACTTAGAGCTATAAATTTCCTCGTAGGACTGCCTTCATTGTGTCCCACAGGTTTTGATATGTTGTATTCTCATCATCATTTGATTCTATGAATTTCTTGATTTCCTTCTTAATTTCTTCAATGACCCATGCGTCATTCAATAATGTACTGTTTAGTCTCCATGAATTTCTGTATGCTCTGTAGTTTTTCTTGTTGTTGATTTGCAGTTTAATCCCATTGTGGTCAGATAGCATACAAGGGATTATTTCAATTTTCCTGTATTTGTTGAGATTTGATTTGTGTCCTATCATATGGTCTATTTTAGAGAATGACCCATGTGCTGCTGAGAAGAATGTATATTCTGCAGTATTTGGATGGAATATTCTGTATATATCTGTTAGGTCCATTTGTTCCATGATATCATTTAATGCAGTTGTTTCTCTGTTTATTTTTTGTTGGGTAGACCTGTCAAGTGATGAGAGCGGGTATTGAAGTCACCCACTACTATTGTGTTAGGTGTTATTTCTGACCTTAAGTCCGATAGTGTTTGTTTGATGTAATTGGGGCCCCCGTGTTGGGAGCATAAATGTTTAGGATTGTGATATCCTCCTGTTGGAGTGTTCCTTTAATCAGTATAAAGTGACCTGCTTTATCTCTCCTCACTAATGTTGGTTTGAAGTCTATCCTGTCAGAAATTAGAATGGCAACCCCTGCTTGTTTTCTGGGTCCATTTGCTTGATATATCTTTTCCAGCCTTTCACCCTAAGAATGTTTCTATCTTTTATTCGGATGTGAGTTTCCTGAAGGCAACAGATGGTAGGATCCTGCTTTTTAATCCAGTCTGCAAGTCTATGTCTTTTGATTGGGGCATTGAGGCCATTGATATTAAGAGTTATTATTGAAAGATATGTATTTGATCTGTCCATTTTTCTTGTTTTGTAGTTCTTCCTGGTTTTCTTTTTACTCACTTGTTCTAACAGTTGAATATGATTTCTTTTTTCCTATTTCCTGCTGTGTGTGTTTTGCTTTTTCTTCAGCATGAATGATTCCTGCAAGTATTTTCTGTAGAGCTGGCTTAGTTGTCATAAATTCCTTTAGCCTGTCTTTGTTGTGGAATGTCCTTATTTCTCCATCAATTTGGATAGAAAGCTTTGCAGGATAAAGTAATCTTGGTTGACAGTTTTTATCTTTCAGAACTTGAATACATCACTCCAGGCCCTCCTGGCTTTTAGGGTTTGTGTTGAGTAATCTGCTGTGACCCTGATGGGTTTCCCCTTAACTGTCATTTGCTTTTTCTCTCTAACTGCTTTCAGTATACTTTCTTTGGTTTGTGTATTTAGTAGTTTAATTATAACATGGCGAGAAGAGGTTCTTTCTAGGTTTTGTCTGTTTGGTGTTCTAAATGCTTCTTGTATCTGCATTGGCATTTCTTTCCCAATTTGGGGAAAATTTTCTTCTATGATTTTATGGAAAACACCTACTAAGCCTCTGGATTGAAATTCTTCCCCTTCTGCTATACCTTGAATTCTTATGTTTGATCTTTTCATAGTGTCCTCATGTCTTGGAGTTCCCATTCATACCTTTCTATTAGCTTGTCTTTCTCTTTGTTGGACTGTGATAGATCTGCCACCTCGTCTTCTAGCTTGGATATTCTGTCCTCTCCTTCATCCATTCTACTAGTGAGACTTTCCACTGAGTGTTTTATTTCACTGGCTGTGTTCTTCAGGGCCAGGATTTCAGCCTGGTTTTTCTTCAGTAGTTCTATTTCCTTATTCATGTCTTCTAATGACCTTTTTATTTCATTAAACTGTTTCTCTGTAATCTCCTTCAACAGTTTGTTTTCTTCTCTAATTCCTTTGTTTTCTTCAAGGGATTGCTTTCATTTCTTCTTTCATTTCTTTGAGCATAGATAACATCATTCCCTTGAAATCTTTGTCAGGAATTTCATCTAAAAGAGTCTCATTGGAGAACCCTTCTGATGGATTTGTAATTTTTGGTGGGATTGCATTGTCTTGATTCTTTGTGTTTCTTGTATTATAATGTAGTGACTTATGCATCCTGGATTGATTTGATGCTTAGGTTTCCTATTTATCTTCAGTGTTCTTAGGTGTTGTGATCCACCTTTATATAATTTCAGGATATGAGTTTAAGGTGTCAAGTGTAGCACTTGTACCCAAGTCCAACCTCAGAAGTACTCCTAACTGTTGAGTTTGCTTGTTAAGTAAGTATTGTAGTGGACTAGTGGAACAATTTAGAGGCAAGTTCTAAACTTCAACAAAGCAAAATACACATTCAATTAACATGAACACAGAGTATATAAGTGTGAGAATTGAGCCAAACAGTCCTATAGGGTCAAATCCCTCAGGGCATGCGATGGTCCATGCCCTTAGTCCTGTCTGCTTGGGAATCAGACCCTGTCCTCAATAATAACTGAAGCAAAAGGTAAAGGCCCTTTAAATCTATAAGTTGTACAGATAGCAATATTCAACCCCTCATATTCAGCTTATTTGAAAATGGTAAAGCCACCCACAAATATGTAATACATACCCTGCCTTGACCTGGAAAGAGTGGTTATCACTTCCAGTGCAGGCCTTTGTTATCTTTTTTTTGTGTGGCTTTTAAACTCACTAATGCTGGGGCCCACCTGCTCCCTGGGCTGTGGAGTTTGGGTCAGGTATGCTGGGTCCGGTGTTGGCGATGTGGATCAGATCTGCCACTAGGTGCTCGATTCTACCGACACCCTGGGGAACTGATGATTGGGGATGGGCGAGTTCAGGAAGCCTGCAGCAGCTCACCGTGTATGTCTCTTTCAGTAGCTCCATGAGATTTTTCTTTGATTTCTGGGCTCTGTGGGGAGACTGATGAGGTTGAAAAGTCCCCCTTTTTTTTGTTTGTTCGGGCATGTTTGCAGTGGAAGCTCAGCAGGGCTTAGCTGATCTGGGTGGCAGCTTTGAACCGAGGGTTGGAGCTGCTGGGGTGCCTGGGTGGAGGGAAGCTGGGAGCCTGCGGATGTGGAGCCCGTGGATGGGGAGTCCGCGGGCTGGGGATCCTCGGCGTGGAGCGGAGCCGCGGGAGCCCGCGGATGGGGAGTCCACGGCTGGGGATCCTCGGCGTGGAGCGGAGCCGCGGAGCCCGCGGATGGGGAGTCTGAGGCTGGGGAGCCCTCGGCGTGGAGCAGAGCCTCGGGAGCCTGCGGATGGGGAGCCCGCGGATGGGGAGTTCGCGGCTGGGGAGCCCTCGGCGTGGAGCGGAGCCGCAGGAGCCTGCGGATGGGGAGCCCGCGGATGGGGAGTTCGCGGCTGGGAAGCCCTCGGCGTGGAGCGGAGCCGCGGGAGCCTGCAGATGGGGAGCCCGCGGATGGGGAGTTCGCGGCTGGGGCCTGGTGGAATTCTTGAAGTGTCTCTTGTTCTTAATTTCTTCTTATTTATTTATTTATTTATTTATTGGAGAGAGAGAGAGAGAGATAAATATATATAGAGAGAATGGGCATGCAGGGCCTTCAGCCACAGCACATGAACTTCAGACACATGTTGCACCTTATGCTTCTGGTTTACATGGGTCCTAGGGAATCAAACCTGGGTCCTTGACTTCACAGGCAAACACCTTAACTGCTAAGCCATCTCTCCAGCCCTCTTATTGTTAATTTCTAGTTTTACAGCACTGTGATCTGACATGATGCAGGAAATTACATCAGTTTTCCTGAATTTGTGGAGGCATACTTTATGACCTAATGCATGATCTAATTTGGAGAAAGTTTCATGGGCCACTGAGAAGAATGTGTATTCTGTAGATTTGGGGTGGAAATTTCTGTAGATGTCTCTTAGGTGTAGTTGATCTATGGTGTTGTTGAGCTCTATTATTTCCCTGTTGATTTTCTGCTTGGATGATCTGTCTATTGATGATAGTGGAGTATTGAAGTCTCCGACTATGATGGTGTTGGTGGTTATTTCTGTTTTGTTGTAAAGTAGGTTTTGTTTTATAAACTGTGCTGCACCTGTGTTTGGCGCATATAGATTTATGATTGTGATGTTCTCATGTTGGAATATTCCCTTGATGAGTAAGAAGTGGCCTTTTTGATTAATTTTGGTTTGAAGTCTATTTTATCAGATATTAATATAACAACACCTGCTTGTTTCTTATTTCCATTTTCTCGGAATATTATTTTCCCTTCACCCTGAGGAGGTGTCTGTCTTTAGTGGTGAGGTGGGTTTTTTTTTGGAGGGGGGTTGCGAGGTAGGGTCTTACTCTGGTCCAGGTTGACCTGGAATTAACTATGTAGTCTCAGGGTGGCCTCTAACTCTCAGAGATCCTCCTACCTCTACCTCCCGAGTGCTGGGATTAAAGGCGTGCGCCACCACGCCTGGCTGAGGTGAGTTTTTTTGAAGAGAGCAGGTAGAAGGGTCCATTTTACTGATCCAATTAACTTGTGCGTGTGTGTGTGTGTGTGTGTGTGTGTGTGTGTACACGTGTTTGTGTGTGTGTGTGTTTCCGAGGTAGGGTCTCGCTGTAGCTCAGGCTGACCTGGAATTCACAATGTGGCCTCAGGGTGCCCTCAAACTCACAGCAATCCTCCTACCTCTGCCTCCCAAATGCTGGGATTAAAGGAGTGCATCACCATGCTCAGCTTAACTTGTGTTTTTGATGGGTGAGTTAAGACTGTTAATGTTTAAGTTTATATCTGTGAGGTTGAATTTAATTTGAATAATATTCTTAAGGAAGGTTTCATTAGAAGCTAAAAACAATGGACTTCTGGTCAAGACGGCATCCTTCTCACCATGCTTCAGATCCCAGGTTAATACCAGGCAAGATCTGTGGGGCTCCAGTTTGACTAGATCTTATCAGACCTCCAGTGGACGGGCATGGAAGGGCACAGTTGGGAATCTACTGATTCCCACACTCTCAGGCAGCCCACTAGACCCTAGGGTCCTCCCCAACCACTCCGCCCAGCCGCTGTGCCATGCCACGTGAAGCCCTGACTCCCTGACCCTGTTTATCTGCTGCGCCTGCAGACTCTGCTGACTGCAGCCTATGAAACTTCCTTGTATCAGGGAGACCGCCCCCGCACCCCACAGCGTCTTTTGGTTGCCATGTACCTTCCCTGTCACCTGCAGCACCCCCCCCACTGTGTCTGTGGGTGGTCCACATGCAAGTCTCTGTCTCCTGGAGGAGCCCATCCCACTGCCTCTTGTCAGTGACCAGTGCACACTGCGGCTATTGGTGCAACTGCATTGGTCTGTGGTCCACACACCTTCCTTGTCTCCTGGAGACCCCTCCTCACTGCTCTGGCTCCCGCAGGCTCCACTGATTGAGCCCACAGACCACTAGTGCTCCCTTCTCATGCTGCACTCACGTGTCTTGCATTTTCTGAGGGCTGGCCTGAAGGCTGTCTCCTCTCCCCGTGATCGCAGACCCTCAATACCCTTTGCTGCCTGACAGCCTTGGTTCAGTTTCCTAGTATCCATGTAAGGCTAGGTGCACAATGTGGTGTGTGCATCTGAACTTCATTTGCAGTGGCAAAGGACTTTGGCATACCCATTCTCCCTCTCTCTCTCCTTGCAAATAAATAAATAAAACTATTTAAACATATTTTGTAAAGATCCAAGTACATATTTTAAATGCATATTAAGTTTGTACCTGTATCATCTCTAATTATTTCTAAACTGTAAATGCTATCTATCAGACTCTAGAGCTAGAAAGCCTAATTTCGAATTTGGTATCCTCAGATGGCCACTTACCCAACTTCAGATAGTTTTAAACCTCTGAGTCCGGTATATAAGATTGATGGTCATTTTCTTTTTCTTTTTTGGTTCTTGAGATAGGGTCTCACTCTAGACCAGGCTGACCTGGAATTCACTATGTAGTCTCAGAGTGGCCTCAAACTCATGGCGATCTTCCCACCTCTGCTCCTGAGTACTGGGATTAAAGGCATGCACCACCATGCCTGGCTATAAACACATTCTTGATCATATAGCACTCAGTAAATATAAATTATAATTGCTATATATAGAAAAAAAATTAAGCCAGGTATGGTGGCACATACCTTTAATCACAGCACTGGACAGGTAGAAATTAAGCCAGGTATGGTGGCACCTACCTTTTTAAAAAATATTTTATTATTTATTTATTAATTTATGAGAGAGAGAAATATAAAGAAATAGGCAGGTAGAGAGAGAGAAAGAGAGAGAGAGAGAGAGAGAGAGAATGGGTGCTCCAGGGCCTCCAGCCACTGCAAACGAACTCCAGATGCATGCACCCCCTTGTGCATCTGGCTTACGTGGGTCCTGGAGAATCGAGCCTCAAACTGGGGTCCTTAGGCTTCATAGGCAAGCGTTTAACCGCTAAGCCATCTCTCCAGCCCTTTTAAAAAATATTTTATTATTTATTTATTTATTTATTTGAGAGAGAGAGAGAGATACAGAAATAGGCAGGTAGAGAGAGAGAGAGAGAAAGAGAGAGAGAGAGGGTGGCACATACCTTTAATCACAGCACTGGAGAGGTAGAGATAGGAGGATTGGTGTAAGTTTGAGGCCAGCCTGAGACTATATAGTGAATTCCAGGTAAGCCTGGGCTAGAGTGGGATCCTACCTCAACCTCAAAACCACACACACACACACACACACACACACACACACACAAAAAAAAAAAAAAAACCTCCTTTTAGTTAGCTTTGTATGACTGTCTTTATATAGTTTTTTTAACCTTTTTTTTTTTTTTTTTTTTTTTTGAGTGGAGACTCAGTTTATTTTCACACAAGTATGGGTCCAAGGGAATCTCTTCCAAAGCCTGGACCCTGATTCTCTGTGGATCCGAGCTTATATACCTTAAATTGCACTAGTCTTATTATAGTTTTAACCCTTTCTGAAAGGTAAGATAACTCGTACACAGAATTATGATTTTAAGAACTTACTAAAGGGTTTGGGAGGTGGCTCCGTTACTAAAGTGCTTGTCTAGCATCACAAAGTCCTGGGTTCAACCTCTAGCACTGTATAAACTGGATGTGAGGATGCATGCCTATAATGCTAGCACTTGGTAGGTGGAGGGAGGGAGTGATGCAAGATTTTGGGGGTTCAGGGATGTCTTATGAACCCAAAATGTTGGGCTCTTGTCTATTTTAACAAAGAATCCCCCCCCAAAAAAAATCCCTCACAGATTCTGCTAAGGATGAATGGTGAATGATTGAGTTTATTTAGAAAGAAATCTTGAATTATGAGGTTTATTGTAGGGAGAATTAAGATCCAGGGAGGATGCTAGTCAAGCCAGAAGAAAATTTTCCTTGTCTGACTGGAAAACAAGAGGGGAGACGGGGAGACACCCACCCATGGAAGGCAAAGCATTAAGAACCCAAAGATCCCATTCAAATAAAAGACAAGAGATGGTTAAGAAATAGTGAAGGGGAGCTGGAGAGATGGGTTAGTGGTTAAGATGCTTGCTTACAAAGCAAAAGGACCCAGGTTTGATTCTCCAGGTCTCAACATAAACCAGCTGCACATGGTGGCTCATGCATCAGGAGTTTGTTTGCAGTGGCCTAGTGCTCCCATTCTCTCTCTCCCCCTCCCTCTTTCTGTCTCCAATAAATAAATAAATAAATAAATAAATAAATAAATAAATAAATAAAATAAATCAATAAATAGCGAAGGTCTCAGAGGTCAAAGATATAGATCACACAAGTAATCAAAGTGAGACAGTACCCCAAAGCATAACAGAGACAGACACAAGGCAAGTGGAAAAATACTCAGGTTGAGATAAGTATCCTCCCCCTCTCAGCCAGGCTGAGAAGGAGAGAAATAGACTTATACCCGAGTTCAGATCAGGTCACAGGAAAAAGAAAAGTGGGGATGGGCCATGTGGGTAACCTCCTTTATATGTACCAGATATCCAATTAGGGTGAGCTTTGTTATCAGACCAAGGACTGTAAAGAGAGACCTGATTGGCTCATGGACTAAAGAACTCAAGAGGCTGACCCAGAAAAGCTGAGCTAAAAAGGAAGCTGGAAGTTCCTACTGGAGGAATGTCACTGGCTTGGGTAAGACAGTTCCAGTTTTGCCAGGACAGACAGAATGGCATCTCTTTGTTCCCTTTTTGGACTTCTGTCCCTGACTTCATGAAAAGAAACTTCCTTGTTCTTCATTAGGAGGATCTTGAATTCAAGGTCATCTTTGGCTACATAGAGAGTTTAAAGTAAGCTTAAGCTATATGAGGTATTAAAATAATAATTAGCTCAATACATTTTTTCTTTGAGTAGATGAATTTATGCCATTTATATTTATTGATATAGAACATATTGAGTTTATTTGTTTCTCTTTTTAAAGTAGTCACTGCTTTCTCTGCAGTCTCTTTGGCTACAGATTGTGTTAGATGTCTGCATGTTTTTCTTTCTATAATTTTGATAATTTTATCTACTTTAAAACTTTTACTTAATTTTATAAATTTATGTATTATTCTTAACCTAGTTTTAAATACAGTGTGAGGTCCTTAGATTGCTTGAATCCATTTTTAAAAGCTTAGTATGATGGTGTGTATTTATATTAACACCAGGAGTCAAGACAGGCATATCTCTGTCACTTGCTGGCCAGCCAATCCAGCTTAGCAGGTGAGCTCCATGTTCAGTAAGAGACCCTGTGTCAAAAAAGGATAGATAAACTGGGTGTGGTAGCACACGCCTTTAATCCCAGCACTCGGGAGGCAGAGGTAGGAGGATCTCCGAGAGTTCGAGGCCATCCTGAGACTACATAGTTAATTCCAGGTCAGCCTGGACCAGAGTGAGACCCTACCTTGCAAAACCAAATATATATATATATAAAAGGACAGATAGCACCAGAGATGAATGACACTATGTGTACACACACACATACTCCTGCACACATGAACACATGCTCATACACTCACATTAAAAACAGCAACTTTGATGGCTTTGCAATTCTGTTGTTAGTTTTATTTCCCCAGCAAACACTGGATACATTGTTTTGTTGTTTTCAATTATCTATTGTCACCTGTTGACTTATCCATCATTCCTTTCTCCTAGGGGTCATATACATGTAAAGTTCTAAATTGAAAAAAAAATTCACTTGAGTCTTATTTTACAATTGCATTATAATATTTCTAGGTATAAATTTCTGTATATTTTATTTTGGTTTTATTGGGTTTTAAACGGTGAAGAATAGATTTTTACAAGGTTTGGCAACTTGTTAGTCATCGCTTCAGTTTTGCATTGTCCTTGTTGTCTCTATTGTCTCTTTCTTAGACTTCAATCAAATCATGTTGCTTGAATGTCCTTATCTTGTCAAGTTCCATCTTAGACTTGCCTTATTCATGTCTGTATGTGTTTTATTCTGGTTATTATTCCAGCTTTCTCATCTGGCTTTACAATGTTTTTTTATTTGTTTCCAAGTAGAGAAAAGAGAAGAGAATGGAGCAGAGGGGAGAAGAGGGGAGAAGAGAAGAGAGAACAGAATGGTGCACCAGGGCCTCCAGCCACTGCTTTAAAAAATATATTTTATTTAAAAAATATTTCCCACTAAGTTACTTTTTGTATTATGGATCTTAATTTCCATTTATAAAGGCCTTGCTTGAATCTGTTGTTTTGGAAAAATTATTTTTTTATGTCTTTGTGCACATATGTGTGTTTGTGTGTTGCAAATGGATATTAGATGCTTGTACCACTGTTGAGTCTGGCTGAGTGCTGGGGAATTGAACCTGGACTTTCAGGCTTTGCAAGCAACTGCCATTAACCACTGAGCCCAGATCCTGTTGTTTTTTGTTTTTATTTTCAAGGAGGGGGGTATGGATTTTCCAGGGCCTCTTGCTGTTTCAAACAACTTTCAGACACATGTGCCACCTTGTGCATCTGGCTCTACATAGATACTGGGGAACCAAACCCTTAATTGCTGAGCCATCTCCTCAGCCCTGTTTTTTCTTTTGGTTTGTCAAGGTAGGGTCTTACTGTATCCCAGGCTGAAGTGGAACTCACTCTGTAGTCCCAAGCTGATCTTGAACTCACACCAATCCTCCTACCTCTGCCTCCCAAGTGATAGCATTAAAGGTGTGTACCACCACACCTGACCTTTTATTTGCTTTTTAAATTCTGTTTGTTGTCTGTATGTTTGGTTTTAGTTAAAGAGGAGAGCTGGGGAGATTGCTCAATGGGTAATGATGATTGCTTGCAAAGCTTATTGGCCTGGGTTCAATTTCCCAGTACCCACATAAAGCCAGTAGCACATGCACTCGAGATCATTTGCAATGGCAGGAAGCCCTGGTGTGCCCAAACATTCTCTCTTCCTCTCTTTCATTCTCTCCTCCTAAATAAATAAAGATATTTCAAAAAAGGGGAAAAAAATGATAAGTTGGATACACTAAAAGAAAAAAATTCAAAGTTATTAAGAAAGTGAAAGTCAATATTTAGGGGAAAGAAAATACTTCCATTTATTTCATAATGACATCTCTAGTTTATACAGAAAATGTACAAATCAATCAATCAATGAAAACCTAGTAGACAATTAGACGAAAAACATATACTTTACAGAAGAGAATATCCAAATGGTCAGAAAGTCTCTTAGATGACCATTCTCATTACAATTCATAAAGATCAAAAGTTAACTTACATTACACATTAGATCCTATTACTTACAAGTACGTTGGATAAAAGGAAAGTGATTGCCAGTATCAAGTATAACAAGCATGTGCAATTCCATACATTTATGCAGAGAACATAAAATGGCACAACCTCTTTGAAAACAGCTGGCTTCATCAACCAAAACTAGACATGTGCCTACCCATGATCCTGCAATTCCACTCTCAACAGACACATATAAACATATAGATGTAAAATCACATATAAAGAACCTTCAAGTACCATTATCCCATATTACCACAATGTTGTAATTTTCATATAGCAGCATGACCCAGTAATAGCTCCAAGAATCCATCAGCATTAAAATGGAAAAGCAAACTATGGCATATCCACACCATAGGGCAATGAAAGTCAAGTGCTGTGAGATGCACCCTATACATTAATCTCAGGCTATACTGTTGAGGAGAAAGAACCCTGGTATACGAATAAATACTGAGAGGGTGGAAGGAGGGAAGGGGAATAAGGAGATGGGAGAAGAGGAGAAAGAGGGAATGTCAACCAAATCTAAGTAAATAAAAACATTTAAAAATGAAAAACAGTATTAAAAATAACTGAAGAAATAATCACAAAAAGAATAAACACTGGGGCTGGAGAGATGGCTGAGCAGTTAAGGCACTTGACTGCAAAGTCAAAGGACCCAGGTTCGATTCCCACATAAGCCAGATGCACAAGGGGCCACACACGCATCTGGAATTCGTTTGCAGTGGCTGGAGTCTCTGGCATGCCCATCCCCCCCCCACCTGCCTATTTCTGTATCTCTGTCTCTCAAATAAATAAAAATAAAATATATTTTAAAAAAGAATAAACACTGGACATCCCATTCATATTAAAGAACAGGCTTTATGGATTATATTTCATCTAGCATTTGCTGTTTGCTAGATATTGTTCTAAATGTGTTGTGTTTACTATCTTTTTAAAAATTTACAATAATTTGGTACATTAGAAATTAGATCCATTTTTGTATATCATGAATTAAACTCACAGAAACTAACTTGCTTGCCCAGGATCACACAACTAGTGACATAACTATACTATCTTGCCCTAACAAAATTTACGGCTCCAAATCAGTTTTTAGAACTAAGGCAGCTTGCAGTTTGAAGTTTGGTCCAGTGCTGTTTGAAACTAGTGAGAATGCAGAGGGTGCTGGTCACACATCCCATTCATCAGAGAGGTGGTGCCTTGCCTCAGAGTTTGGACTCACTAGCTATCAGAAATTCTGCATGACAGTCAAGGGGTGGTGTTTCCCCCCTTTCTTTCAGCTTCAGAGAATGAGAAAAAAGTCATACTATTGATAATACTAAATATTTTACTTGAATGTGTTGTCTTGAATTGCATTTTAAATTTAAAGCAAATGCTAGGGAAATAAACATTGTTTTTCTATATCTGTTGTTGACCGAAGAATTTCATCCAATAACTGGGCTTCTGAGGCTGTGATAAACACTCACTACTGTTTGTACAGGGAGGCAAACTGCCTAACACTCCAAAAGGATTCTCTTTCTACCATGAAAACATATTGCCTGACATTATATTAAGTAGCTTGAAAATACTATAACCATTGATGCACAGTTAATATGAAGATATCTTTGAGTCAGCGAAAGAAATTAATAAACAGAAAACCCAGTCTTAAGCGAGAGCGTCTCATGGCTTTCTAGTTAAGAAAAAAATAAATTAGCACTCTTACCAGGGGGAAAGCCACAGATCGGGTGGGATTCTTTTGTCAAAGAAGACTTCACTCTCAATGTTAATTTAATTTGCACACATGTCTGGAGAAATCGTTTGTCACCTTACTATGCATATACCTTGAATAATATTTGTGTGCCTATATAAGTTTTAATAAAAGAGTCTCCTATCTCTGGAATACCAATTTAGAATGAGTTAATATAGTGAAAAAAAAAAAAAAAAGGCGTTTTTGATAGTTTTGTATAATTCCCTTCACATACCATCTCAGGGACTCCATCAGTGTTATAACCGAAGTTTGATAATATGCAGTCTTGCACTTTTCCCTCTCCTTGTGCTGTTTATGATCTCCCCAGCTTCTGTTATTCACAAATGCGCATTGTTTTCACTATGCTGACTCTGTTTTCAGCAGTCATGAATGTGAAGAGCTTAAGTCACTTAAAAGAAGACAAGAACTATTTTGCCTTGCAGAATCTGAGGATATTACTGATGTCAATGTGGATGAAGATAAACACTGTTAGTTCTCAAATGGATGCTCTGCATAAATAATTCAATCAGGAAATTAAACGCACTCTGTGAACTTACCATTCACTTTGTAACTGTAGTGAGAAGTTGCTCAGGCTGGAGGGCTTCCTCCAGTCTTGCTCTCTAGATCATGTGAGCTGCTTAAAAGACAGAAGAGTCTAGCCTTTATCAGGTATCTAACAGATTTTTGTCTTCCCTCCTACATTAACTGTTTCCATTGAAATTATTTCAGGTTTTCCCCCTGTTCATCTGTTACAGGTGTTAAATACAGTTTTTTAATTAAAAATTTTTTTCTATTTATTTATTTGAGAAAGAGGCAAATATATATATATTGTTTGGAGAGAGAGAGAATAGGCATGCTACGATCTCTAGCCACTGCAAACAAACTCCAGATGCATGTGCCACTTTGTACATCTGGCTTATGTGGGTCTTGGAGAATCAAACTTGGGTCCTTTGGCTTTGTAGATAAGTGCCTTAACTGCCAAACCTTCAGCCCTATTTGTTTTTATTGTCATCAAGTTTACTTAAGTTGTACCATAATGTTGAATAATTAAAGTACATGTTGACAGAAAGTTCTGGTAAATAATAGTGACCCAATTTATCATACCTTAGGTTAATCAAACACGAGAGCAAGTCCAATATTATATGAACATTAGTTTCTTAAGAAAGTGGTAAGCATATGAGCTTGTGATTTCCTTTTAGTGCAGTCCAGAAGGTCGTGGGAATAAGAGTCCTAACACAATCAGAAGAGTCTCAAGGACTGGAGAGCTGGCTTAGAGGTAAAGGGGCTTACCTGCAAAGTCCAAGGTCCCATGTTCCAGATCCTAGGTAAGCCAGATACAGAAAGGTAAGGTAAACACAAGGTCACACATATCCACTAGGTGGCACAAGCATCTTAAATTCAAAAGCAGTGGCTGAGGCCATGGTGCACCAATTCTCTCTCACTCCCTCCCTTCCTCTCTGTCTAAAATAAAATAAAATAAAATAAAATAAAATAAAATAAAATAAAATAAAATAAAATAAAAAAAGAAGAGTCCTGACAATGTGAAGAAGTGATATCCCCACTCCATATCCAGAGAGCCCCTCAGTGGCCTTGGTAGCAGTCCCAGGGGCAGCGTATCCAGAAGAGATGGGTAAAATAGCCTGAGGGACAGATTTTTGTTTTCGTTTCTCCTTTTTCAGATAGGGTCTCACTATATAATCTAGGTAGATCTCAAATTTACAAGCAAACATCATCATATGCCAGAAAGATTTGGGTATTTATTTATTTTTTGAGGGGTGGGGAGAGGCAGATAGAGAGGTAGAGATAGCACACAAGACTGGGTGCACTTCACAGCCACTGCATACTAACTCCAGACACGTGTACCACTTTGTGCATCTGGCTTACATGGGTACTGGAGGACTGGACTCGGATCCTTAAGCCTCACAGGCAAGTGCCTTAACTGCTGAGCCATCTCTCCAGCCCAGATTTGGGTTCTTAATAACATGCTGATAAGAATAGACCATTCAAATTGGAAACAACAGGCCTTTCTTTCTTTGGGGTTTAAAAAATTCTCTTAGGTTGATGTAGTAAGATGTGGCAAGAGGCTAGGATAATCAATAGTAGAGGGATAATGCTGTCATGTCTCCCTTTTATGGGAAGACTTGCTCTGCTCCCTCTCGGCCCACCCTCATCCTTGTTGTCAGTCATAGATCAGTGGGAAAATGTTCTCTGATTCATCAGCTCCTTATTTTGGTCTGAGTTTCCTAGTGTTCCTGAAATAAACTTTAAAATTCTACATCACAAGTAACTAGAGTGTGTTGTGTGATGGCCTTCTGAATTTTATATCTTGTTCATTTGTTTATTTTAGTTTTCTACATCTCCCATTGCAAGTGTTAAATGAAAATGTAAATTCCAATAGCAGCTTGTATTGGGTGAGGAAACAGTTTGAACTGATGACTAATTGGCTTACATAAAGAATTTTTGGAACTGGAAAGATGGCTCAATGGTTGAGGTGCCTAACCATCCAGGTTCCTTTCCCCAATACCCATGAAAAGCCATATGCACAAAGTGGCACATACACCTGGAGTTTGTTTGGAGTGGCTGGAGGCCCTGGAATGCCCATTCTCTCTTTCTCTCTTTCCCTCCTTCTCTCTGTGTGTACATAAATAAATAAAAGCCAGGAATGGTGGCACAGGCCTTTAATCCCAGGCAGAGCAGAGGTAGGAGGATTGCTGTCAGTTCAAAGCCAGCCTGAGACTACATAGTGAGTTCCCAGTCAGCCTGGAATAGAGTGAGACCCTACTTTGAAAAACCAAAAAATGGTAAATAAAGAATTTTCAATCTTGTAACATTTTCTTATGCCTATTTTTATACATGACTGATCATCTTCCTCCAACCCTGTATTCAGGACTTGATTTTGAAATCAATGCTTAATGAAAACTTGATCTCCTGATGACATTTAAGATGGTGACATTTAACAAAAGTGATTTTAGCCTTTAACTAGTTTTCTGTTTTAGTCACACCCATACAGTCTCACTGGTCATTCCAATATCTAGCCAATTCATGCTTTTTTTTTTCTCTCTCTCTAGGGCAGAATGTTGCCTATATTAGAAAATGCTGTAAGTAGCAGTGGGCCCTAAGTTTCCAGCTGCCATTAGAGTAAATAATGCTTTTCTTTATTAAAAAGATCATGCAATTTAAAGGTCACATTATAACAATTCACTTTATTCTTTAATGTGATTAGCTATCAGAGATTTGGATGAAAGTGACCCACAATTCTGATTTTCATCTGTTCTCCTTGGCAACACTTCCTGAGAACAGTGGGAATGAGATTCCAAGACTAAATAGCCAGTAGCGTAATACACTTTCAGGCACGCTGAGATGTAGTGAGGGAAGACAATGAAAACTCTGATAGTTTTCTATGAAATGTTTCATAAATTATTTCCTAGTACAAAACTGAAGTTGAAAACAGCTGTCATGACTTTTAAAAAAATTCATTTATTTGCAAGCAGAGAGAGGGAGAGAAGAGAGATAGAGAGAATGGACATGCCAGGGCCTCTAGCCACTGCAAATGAACTCCAGATGCAGGTGTGCTTTGGGCATCTGGCTAACGTGGGTCCTGGGGAATCGAACCTGGATCATTTGGCTTTGCAGGCAAATGCCTTAATAATTAAGCCAGCTGTCATGACTTTTAAAAAATTTGTGGCAGCAGGTTTTAGAACTAAGGCAAGACCTAAAATTATGATTGATATTGATACTATAGATTTACATGTGAATGAATGTATGTATGTATTCTTTTCAAGGCTGATGTAATGGTCACATCATATATATATATATATATTCACATATTTCTTTTGTATATACTCAATAACTAACTATATAGCCTTGATTCTCCTTGAATTTAAGGTCCTCTTGCCTCAGCTCATTAAGCACTGGGATTTATATGTATGCACCATTATGCCAGCCTTGATAAGAATTTTTTTTTTTTTGGAGAGAGGCAGAGAGAGAGAGAGAAAGAGAGAGAGAGAGGGAGAATAGGTGTGCCAGCAGCCTCTCAGCTGCTGTAAATGAACGCCAGACACTTGTATCGCCTTGTGGGCAAATGCAGCATTGTGCCCTTGTGTCACTTTGTGTCTGGCTAAACGTGGGACCTGGAGAATTGAACGGGCATTCTTTTTCTTAGCAGGCAGGTGCCTTAACTACTAAGCTATCTCTCCAGCCCAAGAATTTTAATTATAACCAATATGTACTGAATGGTTACTGCTTTCCAGACAGTGAGCAAAGTGCTATACAGGAGTTAGTTCATAAAGTTCTCACAATAGCTGAGGTAGGTATTCTAAACTCTATTTGACAGGTGATAAACTAAGTTTGAGCTTGTATGGTTAACAGAATAGAATAGAATAGAAGAATAGAATAGAATAGAATAGAATAGAATAGAATAGAAGAATAGAATAGAAGAATAGAATAGAATAGAATAGAATAGAATAGAATAGAATAGAATAGAATAGAATAGAATAGAATAGAATAGAATAGAATAGAATAGAACAGAACAGTATTGTGCCTCAGACCACTTCTGCTGACAAAGGAAGCTGGGCTGTTGATGGTGCTATTGGATAGAAATGTTAAGTTTTGTTAAGTTGACACACACCTTTAATCCCAGCACTCAGAAGGCAGAAGTAGGAGATTGCTGTGAGTTCAAGACCACTTTGAGAACACAGAGTGAATTTCAGGTCAGCCTGAGCTAGAGTGAGACCCTACCTTGAAAAACCAAAAAGAAGAAGAAGAAAAAGAAATGTTGAGTTTCTTTGCAGTTTTCTCTATATATAGCCACATATTTATTATTCCCACAGTTAAACAAAGTTTTTTTTCAATTTTTAAAAAATATATTTTATTTATTTATTTATTTATTTTTATTTATTTGAGAGAGAGAAAGAGGCAGAGAAAACGCATGCACGAGAGAGAGAATGGGCACACCAGGGCCTCCAGCCTCTGCAAATGAACTCCGGATGCATGTGCCCCCTTGTGAATTGGGCTTACATGGGTCCTGGAGAATTGAACCGGGATCCTTTGGCTTTGTAGGCAAATGCCTTAACTGCTAGCCATCTCTCCAGCCCTCAATCTTTTCTGTATATGTACACCTTTATATTTATTGTCAAATATTTTTTGGAAAATAGTTATAGATACACATGAAGTTAACCACACCCCAAAAGTAGATAGAGAGGAAAAAAAAAAAAAAGCCAGGCGTGGTGGTGCACGCCTTTAATCCCAGCATTCGGGAGGCAAAGGTAGGAGGATCACCATGAGTTCGAGGCCACCCTGAGATTACATAGGGAATTCCAGGTCAGCCTGGGCTAGAGTGAGACCCTACCCTGAAAAACTGAAAAATGAAAAAAAAAAAAAGTAGATAGGTACTGTGCATCTTTCACCCACCCCATCAATAGTACCCCAATAGTACCACCTTACATAATGATTGCACAAACTCCATAACCCCTCAACCTTACATTTTTCCCCAAACTAGTACTATTTGCCAAGTCATGTTGCCTGCTGGGGATTAAGTCCAATCAGCTTCCACATGTTGATCCTTGGGAGCTGGGAACTCCTTGAGTATTCTCCCTTCAGGCACCTCCCTCCTTTACAAAAAGAATTTGCATTCCTACTATACAGATGTTAAAACTTTATGAGAAGTATTATGCCACTGTTCTGGAATGCTGCTGAGGCCAGACAATGCATAGTATGGTCAGATTTTCTTCAAGGAGGCCCTCAGAATCCCTTTCATGAAGCTGTGATGGTGAAGCCCAACTTGTAATGGAGACTCCATGATGTTGGAGATGCCAGAACCATGAGACATCTGCTAAGAAAAACTGGAGTCTCAGAGTTGATCTAGTGTTGGGGTCCCCCCAGGTCCAGCCCAGGAGGGACGGCAGGGTCTCTGCCGAGTTGGGGGTGAGAAGTGCGGAGTCACGACACAGACTCCGGGAGTTGGGTGGAAGCAGCAGAGGGTGAGCTGCTGCAAACTCGTTTATTGAGGAAGTACATGAGTTTTAAGGGGCTTGGCTGGCCAATCATTGTATGGGGTGGTCCCCTTTTTGTGACCAATGACAGCCTGTCTCTGGACAGGTCATCTCGTACCAGGTTTTGCGAGCATGGGACTGTAGCTGTTGTCACGCCAGGCCTGTGCAGAATGCCATGTTCACAGAAGCCACTTCCTGGTTTCTCTGCCATGCGGTCTGGCTAGGGCCAGGCCTGCATTGTGCCATACAATCTAGCCCACAAGAGATGCTATGAGTGTTACAGGCAGCCAAGCTAAAGAAGAAGGAACAGACAATTTCAATATGAGTCCCAGATACTAAACATGGAGCTGAAGGATTTGTTGTTTGACATGCTAGGTTTTAGTTTTGCTTGGGTCCAGCTGTTACTTACTATGTCTCCCAGTAAAGCCCTTTTACTATCATAAGTTTCTTCTGATCAGATATTTGTTCACGGTAATGAGAATGTAATTGATCTATACTATACTGTACTGTACTGTACTAAATATGGCTCACTTAAGGGATGTCCTAAAGCAAAATCTGTAACAGCAAATTGTACAATTGTTCTAGATAATAACTAAAAATTGTCCTTCCCTGACTAGGGAATACTTAGGCACCCATAAAATTAACATAAAATAACACTTTAAGTTTGTAAAATTTAGCAGATATATTGTTATAGATGTCTACAAACTTTTCATCTCTAGAAAATGACTTAATTTTAGGGCTCAAAACTTACTTTTTTTTTCATCTCTAGAAAGTGACTTAATTTTTAGGGCTCAAAACTTACTTTTTTTTTTTTTTCTTCAAGTTAAGATCTCCCTCTAGCCCAGGCTAACCTAGAATTTACTGAGTAGTCTCAGGCTGACCTCCACTCACAGTGAACCTCCTACCTCTGCCTCCCAAGTGCTGGGATTAAAGGCATGTGCCACCACACCCAGAAAAACTTACTTTCTTCATAAGAGATGTCCATTGTTTTATAGCTTCAAACTTTCTACACTTAACTATATGTTACATGCTGCTCCAGACAAACCTGACACTATTGAAATACTCCATTATCTTCATCAAAAGAAAGTTTAAACACTTCATTATAAATGCAAATGTCCTAATATATGTCTACCACAATTTCTCACACCAAAGATTTAGAAAGATCATTTCTATCCTCACATGACTGACCAGGTGTTAAAACTCTGTAGAGTCAGAGAATAATCACAAAGCATGACACACTGGGTCCCTTTTTACTGAAGATATTTACTCAAAATGACAGCAATTATGTCTTTAAGAATGTAACAAAAGGGCAGCACAACTGACCAAATTTAGATGCCAAATAAATGAGGGATATGTTTAAAGGATTACGAAGTAATAGAAGCTTAGGGAAACAGAGAGGAAATGCAATTTTTTTTTCCAGGAGACATTAATTCCCAAATCTCCATCAGCTGGGAATCTAGCATTCAGAACACCTAAGTTTATGGGGGACACCTGAATCAAACCACTATATTCTGTCCCTGGTCCCCATAAACTGATAACCATACATGATGTAAAATGCAATGTATTCATCCAACTTTAAAAGTCTCCATAATTTTTATCACTCCCAATGATGTTCAAACATCCCCATAGTCCAAAGTCTTTTAGCTGAGCCATAATACCAAAAATAAACCAACAAAATCATAATGGCACAAAATACACATTCACACTTCAAAATATCACATTGGGCATAGCAAAGAAATATTCAACAAATGTAAGATTTAAACAGGGCAAACATCAAGCTTTGTAGCCCCAAGTCCAACGACTCTAGTCAGTGACAAATCTCCAAGTCCAGCAACAAGTCTCTGGAGTTCCTATTCCACTCCTCCAGCTAGGCTACTCACAGTCCTGAAAAACTTCATCTGGGGCTGGCAGCTCTCCTTAGTAGCCTTCTTGTGGTCCAGGCATCACCACTGAGTCTCCACTGCAATCCATGGTCCATCCTCACAGCTCCATTGGGGCTCCATGCAGGCAGTCCTTAGAACTGCTTTACTATGCTTTACCATGGCTATTTCAAACACAAGACTGTGTTGCAAATTCAATAACCCTCTCTATCCTACATTTCTTATATGCTGTAATACAAGGTAGGGTGCCAATTTGTTAATCCAGGGGGGAATAAAGCAGACTTTGAAGAACAGGACACTCCTTCAGCATGCAGGCCCCTTCAAAAGAGTCTGCATTCTTCCTGTTACCCCAGTGCAGGTCAGCTGGCCCAATCTCAATTGTTGTAATCTCTCATGCAATTTGCAGCTGAACAGGCAGCAATTTTTCCCCAAAGATTTCATTTTTTTCTGTGCCTTATCCTTCTGCTCACATCAGTCTGTTTCTATGCAAAGCAACCTTGTACAAGTTCTCAGGACACAGGCATGACAGCAAGCCTCTCACACAAACTGTTTCTAGCCTGGTCCAGGCAAAGCTCTTTCTCACGTTTACAAGCCAGACCTCATAGTACATAGTTCTTACTGCATTCAGGTTTTTCAACTGTGACCATAATTGTCCACCAAGCTGTATTTACAACACTGCAAGGTGTCTCTTAGGCCAAAGTTTCAAGTCTTTCCACATTCCTCTTGAAAATCAGCTCCAAAAAGCCAAAGCCACACAGTCAGGTGTCTAGCAGCAATGCCACTCCTCTGGTACCAACTTTACTGTTGCAGTCAGGTTTCACACTGCTGGCATAGATCATCCAACCAGAGCAGCTTGTGGGAAAAAAAGGTTTATTTTGGCTTACAGACTCGAGGGGAAGCTCCATGCTGGCAAGGGAAAATGATGGCATGAGGGTGGACATCATCTCCTGGCCATCAACCAATGGATCATAGCAACAGGACAGTGTACCAAACACTGGCAAGGGAAAAGTGTTTATATCACTCATAAGCCTACCCCCAACAATACACTACCTCCAGGAGGCATTAATTCCAAAATCACTGGGAACCTAGCATTCAGAACACCTAAGTTTATGGGGGACACCTGAATCAAAGCAACACACACACACACACACACACACACACACACACCCTAGAGAACATCCATGATTATGCACTATTCACAATAGCCAAGAAATGCAAACAACCTAGATATCAGTCAATAGGTGGATGAATAAAGAAAATTGTGGTACAAGTACAGAATGGAATTTTATGCAGCCATAAAGAAAAATGAAATCAGGACATTTGCAAGCAAGTGCATGCAACTAGAAACCATTATGTCAAGTGAAATAAGCCAGGCTCAGAAAGACAAATATTGCAAGTTTTCTCTTATATTTGGAAATTAGATTTGAAACTATAGATGATTGTGTGTGTGTATTTATGTGTGAGTTGTCATGAAAGTAGACAAGATCTTAAGAGCTGGGGAACAGAGAGGGCAATGAAATACATAAAAAAGCAGAAGGGAGGACTAACTCCAGGAAGAAAGGAAACCATCTGGAAGGTGGTAGGGAGCAAAGGGGAAGGTAGTGAGGCAGGCAGGCAAATGAGAACAAAATATAATGGCATATACATATAAAGGTGCCATAATGAAAACCATTAACCATTGCTGTGTATGCTAACCAAAAAAAAAATAAAAAATTCCTTAGAGGGCTAGAGAGATGGCTTAGCAGTTAAGAGCACTTTCTAAACAAATACGAAGGCCTGAGGAGGCCTGAGAGACCACTTGAGTTCAATCTCTAAGATGTGAATTAATAGCTGGGCATCACCATGCACATTGATAACCCTATTCCTTAAGGGAACAGAGAACCTGAGAGTCATCCGAGCTCATGACAAATGTGACAAGCTCTAGGATCAGTAAGAGATTTCCACTCAAATCAGACTAGGTGAAAAAAATTAGCTTTCAGCAACAAGGGGAACATGGGACTCCGTGGATGTCTTCAGCCCCTCCATGCCTTTCCATCCAATAAAATGGTTGGACCACCAAAAAAGGAATAGGTGAAAAAGTCTGCTCTTGCCACCTAGATGAGTGCCCCCATCACAGGTGAGCACATGGGTATACACATGTCCATATATCACATATACACCACACACACACACATACAAGTAATTTTTTTAAAGTCCTTAGAGGTTGAGGTTTGTCACTGACTTTCAATTATTCTGGAACCTGAAGATTTGATGCAGGAGAATGTTCTAATTACAACGAGCCTGCATTATGAATCTTATGAATTCAGCTTCTTTCCTGAATAATAATTCCAGCATATCTCCTTGGGGGAAGGTACAGAAATGAAAAATCACCAAAACTACGGGGTAAGTGAACTAGTTTTGGCATGAGCACTAAGATTTAGTGATTTTACAAGATGACCAGAGTAGCTCAGGGAAGGAGTGGCCTGTACTTCAGGCTTCCCACCCTGTCACTCAGAACACCTCCTGAACTGGAAGCTTCAGTGCCAGGGTTACTTTCCCACTTCCCCTGAGATAATTCAGCTTTACATGGAAATGATGACATCAAATATATGTAATTGTGCTTAAGATGAGCCCTAGGATCCATTGATAAGTACATTTTTGTCTGTGAGACCAACCAGTAAAAAGTCCAAGTCCATAAATGAGGCACAGAATTGGCAAATAGTGATCTGGGTTAAGTGAAGGGGGACATATCTGAAACATGCAAAAGGGTTAGCTGTTGTGGCCCTGAGCCTCTAGAGCAACACTGGAAGTCTTTAAGAATGATCTACGACCTGTGCTGACCATGTCACTTAGTAGGCACTCAAGATTCTCTTCTGTAAATGGGGTGATGATAATACTTACCTCATATGATATTAAGAACATAAGGTAATGGACATAGAGATAGGTGTTCAGTGTGGATGGGCTAATGTTATTACTGCTGTTAAAACGATCGTCATTCTTATTAATGTTGGTTTTATTACAGTAGTAACTACGAACATTTTAAGGAAGGACAGTGTTGAAGGTAACTTGACTCACTTTCCAGGCTCATTTCACAGAAGAACGTTCTGTTGGAGCAACACTGTTGGCTTGAGAAGTGGCCAGGGTAGGTAAAGAAGGTTGCTTTGGACTTCTGTACTATTTTTTTTTTAAACTGTTTTATTTGCAAGGAGAGAGAAAGAATGAAAGTGCCAGCGCCTCTTGTCCCATAAATTATCTCCCGGTGCATATACTACTTTGTGCATCTGGCTTTATGTGGGTACTGGGGAATCTAACTTGGCCATACAAGCCCAAGCAGCACCTTTAACCATCTGAGTCATTTCCCCAGCCCTAACTACAGTAATTTTAAAGAGGAGTAAGAAGAGAAAATTCAACTAGAAGCAACCAAACTTCTGCTCTTGAAGCAAGTTCCATGTAATGAATGCAATGAAGTTTGCAGTCATATTTTTCCTTATAACTACAAGTACATGCTATGTAATAATTACCAGTGGTATCTGAATTCTTTACTTTGCTCAGTATACATTTCAGCTGCTAGCGGTCTTTCTTGTTCCTTGAGCTACAGTTACTTCCACAGTCAGCAGAGGCTTCTTGCTGCAAGTGCTTCTTTTCTCTTCATCCCACTCTACTGGTCTCTTCAGTCCCCAGACATCCAGATAAAATGCAAAGTGTACAATTTGTGTTTAACTACAAACTCCAAATACCACATAGTTGGAAGTGCTGACTTAGAGTACTGGGGAAGTCAGCATGTTTAGATACCAGGGTGGGGGTTTCTTGCAGAGAAAACAGTACAAAACCAGCCAGAATCTAGATTCTGAGTCCAGAGAAGTCAGTTAGCTTCTATATACAGATACCTTCCAACAGTGACCACGTTTATCTGTGTATAATTAACACATATCTCTGAGCATGGTGTGGGAAAACAAAAGCAGCTCTTGGAGTCACACGGACTTACATTTAATTTTCTTGGGCACTTACTAAGTATGTGAACTCTGTCAGGTAGTGACAGCTATAAGGCTCATTTGTCTCACCAGCAAGAGAGAGATAACCTCTGCTGGGCTCAGGGGCCATGGAGATCATGTTAAGCCATTGTAGTTTCCATGTAGGGGGTAAGGTAGAGACTTTTCCTTATAGGAAAAGGTGGAGATCAGATAAGAAAACTAGGTGAATCAAGGCATGCAACTGATTTATGTAACTTATGCCCTAAGGTACAGCATTCCACTTCTAGAACTTTCTCTATACACATACACTCACATGTATACAAATATACTTATGCAATGATGATCATTAAAGTGTTACTTACTTTTTTCCCCTCAAACAACTCATATGTACATACATTGGGTATCAAACAAAACACGGCAGAATCGTTCTGTGAACCACTGTGCTGCAGCTCATAAGAATGTGCTAGGCTTTTACACAGGGACATGGGAAAATGCTCAAAGATATATAAAGCTAAGGCAGTAAATATACAGTAATAGACAAAGAATATTGTATGTGATCTCATTTGTGTAAATAGTATGTCTACATAAATTGTCATTAGCAACATTCACTAGGAAGAGGAAACTGCCTAGAAATTTAACTAACATATCCACAATTGAGAGGATGGGATATGAGCTGGCAAGATGTCTCAGTGGTTAAGGTTGCTTGTTGCAAAGCCTGAGGGCCAGGGTTTAATGCCCCAGTATCCATGTAAAGCCAGATGCACAAAATGGCACATGTGTCTGGAGTTTCTTTGCAGTGGTAAGAGGCCCTGGGGTTGCCATATCCACTTACTTTTTGTCACTGTGTCTCCCTCTCATAAATAAATAATTAAAAAAATATTTGTTTTTTAGAAAGAAGAAATGATGGGCTTCATCGCTATGAAGATGGTTAAAATTTGCAATAAAGAAGTATAAAATGTCACATTTTCCCAATCAATGGAGGTGTTTTAACAGCAAGGTGAAGAGCATATTTATACAGTTTAATAGTATGAAACTGTATTGAGAGTAGAGTGAAGATAGCAAGGCTATGAAGCAATTGAAATAACTGAGGCAAGAAATGATAGAGATTTGGACTTGAGTTACCTCACAGTGAGTGAAGGGAAGTGACATATGTTTTCAAAGAAGAATCAGTGGAGTCTGACAATGGATTGAAGTCTCTGAGTGGTGGCGCACACCCTTAATGCTAGCACACAAGGCAGAGATAGGAGGATCACTGTTGAGTTTGAGGCCAGCCTTGGACTACAGAGTGAGTTCCAGGTCAGTGTGGGCTAGAGTGAGACCCCACCTTAAAAAATAAAAAGGAAGCATTAGGACAATTTCAACTATTTGATCTGAATAAGTGAAAGATGTGGCTGTGCAACAAGAATACTTACTCTTCTATGCACTCCTGTTTTCCATCTTTCCTCCATGCACTAGTGTGTGTGTGTGTGTGTGCGTGTGTGTATGTGTGTGTGTGAATGTGATGCATACCTACAACATAAAATACAATTTTGGGTTGAATGTGTAAATTATCAGGAGGAAGAGAAAATAGGGAGCCTGAGCCAAGAACACCTGCACCTTGGTTTACTACCTTTGATATGAAGATCAAAAGCGAGCTTCACAGATCTGAGCAAGACGGAGAAACCCATCAAGAGCATGAAACATTGGTGTGAAGACTCAGCAGATTAGCCCCCCAAATAGGTGGTTTTCTTCCTCTTTAGAAGTTCTCCAACTTGAATGCATGTAATCAGAACCTGTTTGCATTCCTGTTGGTATCTGTTCCCTGTGAGTTTTTTGAGTTTGTTGTGACTTACATATTTGAGGAGTGTCCTTTCAATTGATCAAATTTCAAGTTTAAGTATTCTTTAGTGTTGTTACATTCAATTCCCTTTGGACACTTTTGAATTGTAGCATTCATTTATGACATAATTTGTTTCTTCAATTACAAACATATGGTAGAAATGTTTTTTTTTTAGCAGCGGCTTGGGGATCAGGGGGGGGTTTACACGATTTAAGTATTTAGTGCTTCATGACTCTGTAACTTAAATATTTACTTTAGTACTATGTACTACTCTCAAGTTCAAAGGGAAAACAAAAGGTAAAATTTGGTGCCATCCAGTGGCAAACTTGTAAATTTCAGCATAAGTGCAATTATGAGAAAAAGAATGTCAAATAGAAGGTAACGTCAACTGACAGACACTACAATGATATTTAAAAAATTGGAACCATATTCAAATGCAACATGAAAAGATAAAGCAGAAAAAATGCTCTGGAATTCTTCATTAATAAAATGGTAATGTGTTACCTTCACGATGGCCAAATGCTAGACATTGTTTTTTTGTATGTTTGTTTTTTGTTTTTCAAGGTAGTGTCTCGCTAGCCCAGGCTGACCTGGAATTCACTATGTAGTCTCAGGGTGGCCTTGAACTCATGGAAATCCTCCTACCTCTACTTCCCAAGTGCTGGGATTAAAGGCGTGCGCCACCACGCACGGCATTAGACATTTTTATTATTTTAAGATCTAAATAGCAAATACAATAATTAGATCATCACAATAGTGTATAAATAATAATTTCATATTATATTATGCCAGTAAAATATTTTATTTATGTATTCAAAAAATTAAATAGCTGGTTCAATTTAGAAAACCTTGCAGAAGCCTAAAATTTGCAAGTCATTTATAGAGCAAAATATTGGGTACGTCAACTTGGGTCTCAAAATTAAAAGTAAAAATATCCCCTGGGTACAGCAGAGATCTTGGTTTGCTCATAGATGCATTTTGTTAAAGTACTAAGAAGTTGCCGGGCGTGGTGGCGCACGCCTTTAATCCCAGCACTCGGGAGGCAGAGGTAGGAGGATCGCCGAGAGTTCGAGGCCACCCTGAGACTACATAGTGAATTCCATCCAGGTCAGCCTGGACTAGAGTGAGACCCTACCTCGCAAAACCAAAAAAAAAAAAAAAAAAAAAAAAAAAAAAAACTAAGAAGGTTTTAGCACCCAGGGAGAGTAGCAACCACATCTAGTTGAAAGCAGTTTTTTGAGTAAGAAGTATTCCTTTAGCAAGACTTCCTGTTCAGGAGTTGTGTATTTTAGGTATGGTTTTGGTTGTTCAAAAAGAAAGGCAAGCTGGGTGTGGTGGTGCACTCCTTTAATCCCAGCACACAGGAGGCAGAGGTAGGAGTATCGCCATGAGTTCAAGGCCACCCTGAAAGTACATAGTGAATTCCAGTTCAGCCTGAGCTAGGTGAGACCCTACCTTGAAAAACCAAAACAAACAAACAAACAAAAAAATTAAATAAATAAAAGTGGGAAAAGAAAAGTCCTGTATTACAGCGTACAGAAGGTTAGTGCCACTGGGGTATTATTAAGTGAAATGAGTGTTAGGGAAGCACCTGTTGCCTTGCCCACCACAGCCCTCCGTGTTGTCTTGGAAGGCGATTTCTATTTCACTCTCAGGTAAGGAAAGGATGCTTCCAGCTTCTCCCTGCCCACTAGCCTGCTGCTGCATATGGAAGATGCCTGACTCATCCAAATGAGTTTGGGGGAAGAAATCAAATATGTTTGGCTCTAGTGTAAACTATCGCTTCATTTTTTTTGTCAGATTTGACTGTCCACAAAAGAGCTGTGTCCTGGTCTTCTCTCCAGAGAGCAATCTGCTGAGACGGATGGTCCTTAAGTTAATGTTGATCAGGATCAAATCCTACCCAGGGACCTTACCACACTGTTTTTTCTAGTGCATTCACTCTCCTGCTCTCCTAAATGATTACTTTTCCTCCCTTCATCAAAATGTCCATTCCTCCTTCCCAAATCACAGTGTCAGATTAAAGCCCTGTTCTTTTCTGGTTTTCCTCTTACCCTTTCTATAAACACATCTGTATATAGATCTATATACTACCTTCCTTCTGTTTAAATCTGAACAACAGCTTCTTTTCTACCTAAAGTTAACCTTTCTCCTTGTGTCCTGTTTCTGACTTATTTTAATCTTCACAAGTACATTTCCCTATGAACTCTACATTTTAAATGGATCTTTTTGGCTATTCACATTGGCTTATAAATATGGGATAATTTCCTCATATTTACAATGTTATTTTTACCCCAATGTCCCCAGTGCCTACCAGTCTCTACTCTTTTTTTTTCTTTTTTCTTTTTAATTTAATTTCATTTTTCTTTTGAAGAGAGAGAGAGAGAGAGAGAGAGAGAGAGAGAGAGGAAGATAGAGATGGGTGCCCCAGCAGTGTCTCAGCTGCTGAGAATGAAATCCTGATGTGTGCGCCCCCTTGTGGTCAAGTGCGGCATTGCACCCTTGTGTCACTTTGCATCTGGCTAAACGTGGGACCTGGAGATTGGAACTGCTGGAGATTGGAACCAGCTTTCTTAGGCTTAGGAGGCAGGCGCCTTAACCGCTAAGCCATCTCTCCAGCCCTACATCTCCACTTTTTGGTAGAAGAGTGTATTTTGCTGTTTTTTTTTTTTTTTTCTTTATTTCCACCTCCAGGCTGCTTTTGGTAACTATGCTTCCATCTTAACCAGAAGTCCTATAACTTTTTTTTTTTTTTATTTCACACAACCCAAGGAGAGATCTCCCAAAGTATGCTATAGATAGAAGGAAGGCGATTGGTTAGAAAGAGGAATAAAAAGTACAACTATAGCAGTCCTCTGAGTTCAGCCCATAGAACCCTTAGTATATCCAAAATACTTTGTACTTTTTTCCAATTATGCACATACCATTTGCTTTCAGAATACTTTGACATTTTAATAAGAGCAAGTGAAAAGATGGAAGTGTAGAATAAATTTGCATTTATAAATCACTTGTATCAGAACATAATAAATCACCAGTCACTTGTTACTTTGTTTTAAAAAAGAAACTAAACTACACATATTAATTGCTGAGAAGACATAGAAAACAGATCATTTAGTTCAAGCAACATTCTGTTCCCAGAAAATTAATCATTATGTTGGTGTTGCAGTCAGGTTTGCATTGCTGGAAGAAAATACCTGACCAAGAGCAACATGTGGGAGAAAAGGTTTATTTTGGCTTACAGACTCAAGGGGAAGCTCTGTGATGGCAGCGGAAAATGATGGCATGAGCAGAGGGTGGACATCATCTCCTGGGACATGTCAGATTAATGACAGCAAGAGGAGAGTGTATCAAACACTGGCAAGGGGAAACTGGCTATAACACCCATAAGCCCTTCCCCAATAATACACTGCCTCCAGGAAGCATTAATTCCCAAATCTCCATCAGCTGGGAACCTAGCATTCAGAACACCTAAATTTATGGGAGACACCTGAATCAAACTACCACATTCCATCCCTGCACCTCATAAACTGATAACCATCCATGATGTAAAATGCAATGCACTCAGTCCAACTTTAAAAGTCCACATAGTTTTTAATCAATTCCAATGATATTCAAACATTCCCATAGTCTAAGATCTTCTAACTGAGCCATAATACCACCAACCCCACAACACACACACACACACACACACACAAAAAAAAAAAAAAAAAACAACTGCAAAAGATGGCATTGGGCATAGCAAAGAAATACTCAACCAATACAAGATTTAAACAGGGCAGACATCAAACTCTATAACTCTAAGTCCAATAACTCTAAGTGAAAAGTCTCCAAGTCTGATAATTCCAACCAGCAACAAGTCTCTGGAGTTCCAATTCCGCCCCTCCAGCTAGGCTACTCACAGTCCTGAAAAACTTCATCTGGGACCAGCAGCTCTCCTTAGCAGCTGTCTTGTGGTCCTGGCATCTCCACTGGGTCTCCACTGCAATCCATGGTCCATCCTCATAGCTCCATTGGGTCTCCATGCAGGCATCCAACAAACCTGCTTCACACTGCCCATGGCCATTTCAAAACACAAGACTGTGTTGCAAATTCAATGACCCTCTCTGTCCTGGATTTCTTATATGCCATAATACCAGGTGGGGTGCCAATTTGTTAATCCAGGGGAGAATAAAGCAGACTTTGAAGAACAGGACACTCCTTCAGCATTCAGGCCCCTTTAAAAGACTGCATTCTTTCTGTTGTCCCAGTGCAGGTCAGATGGCCCAATCTCAATTGTTGTAATCTCTCATGCAATTGCAGCTGAACAGGCAGCAGTTTTTCCCCAAAGATTTCATTTTTTTCTGTGCCTTATCCTTCTGCTCACATCAGTCTGTTTCTATGCAAAGCAACCTTGCACAAGTTCTCAGGACACAGGGCATGACAGCAAGCCTCTCACACAAACTGTTTCTAGCCTGGTCCAGGCAAAGCTCTTTCTCACCCTCACAAGCCAAACCTCATAGTCCATAGTTCTTACTGCATTCAGGTTTTTCAACTGTGACCAGGATAGTCCATCAAGCTGTATTTACAACACTGCAAGGTGTCTCTTAGGCCAAAGTTTCAAGTCTTTCCACATTCCTCTTGAAAATCAGCTCCAAAAAGCCAAAGCCACACAGTCAGGTTTCTAGCAGCAATCCGACTCCTCTGGTACCAACTTTACTGTTGCAGTCAGGTTTCACACTGCTGGCATAGATCACCCAACCAAGAGCAGCTTGTGGGAAAAAAAAAAAAAAAGGTTTATTTTGGCTAACAGACTCGAGGGAAGCTCCATGCTGGCAAGGGAAAATGATGGCATGAGGGTGGACATCATCTCCTGGCCATCAACCAATGGATCATAGCAACAGGACAGTGTACCAAACACTGGCAAGGGAAAAGTGTTTATATCACTCATAAGCCTACCCCCAACAATACACTACCTCCAGGAGGCATTAATTCCAAAATCACTGGGAACCTAGCATTCAGAACACCTAAGTTTATGGGGGACACCTGAATCAAAGCAACACACACACACACACACACACACACACACACCCTAGAGAACATCCATGATTATGCACTATTCACAATAACCAAGAAATGCAAACAACCTAGATATCAGTCAATAGGTGGATGAATAAAGAAAATTGTGGTACAAGTACAGAATGGAATTTTATGCAGCCATAAAGAAAAATGAAATCAGGACATTTGCAAGCAAGTGCATGCAACTAGAAACCATTATGTCAAGTGAAATAAGCCAGGCTCAGAAAGACAAATATTGCAAGTTTTCTCTTATATTTGGAAATTAGATTTGAAACTATAGATGATTGTGTGTGTGTATTTATGTGTGAGTTGTCATGAAAGTAGACAAGATCTTAAGAGCTGGGGAACAGAGAGGGCAATGAAATACATAAAAAAGCAGAAGGGAGGACTAACTCCAGGAAGAAAGGAAACCATCTGGAAGGTGGTAGGGAGCAAAGGGGAAGGTAGTGAGGCAGGCAGGCAAATGAGAACAAAATATAATGGCATATACATATAAAGGTGCCATAATGAAAACCATTAACCATTGCTGTGTATGCTAACCAAAAAAAAAAAAAAAAAAAAATCCTTAGAGGGCTAGAGAGATGGCTTAGCAGTTAAGAGCACTTTCTAAACAAATACGAAGGCCTGAGGAGGCCTGAGAGACCACTTGAGTTCAATCTCTAAGATGTGAATTAATAGCTGGGCATCACCATGCACATTGGTAACCCTATTCCTTAAGGGAACAGAGAACCTGAGAGTCATCCGAGCTCATGACAAATGTGACAAGCTCTAGGATCAGTAAGAGATTTCCACTCAAATCAGACTAGGTGAAAAAAATTAGCTTTCAGCAACAAGGGGAACATGGGACTCCGTGGATGTCTTCAGCCCCTCCATGCCTTTCCATCCAATAAAATGGTTGGACCACCAAAAAAGGAATAGGTGAAAAAAGTCTGCTCTTGCCACCCTAGATGAGTGCCCCCCCATCACAGGTGAGCACATGGGTATACACATGTCCATATATCACATATACACCACACACACACACATACAAGTAATTTTTTTAAAGTCCTTAGAGGTTGAGGTTTGTCACTGACTTTTAATTATTCTGGAACCTGAAGATTTGATGCAGGAGAATGTTCTAATTACAACGAGCCTGCATTATGAATCTTATGAATTCAGCTTCTTTCCTGAATAATAATTCCAGCATATCTCCTTGGGGGAAGGTACAGAAATGAAAAATCACCAAAACTACGGGGTAAGTGAACTAGTTTTGGCATGAGCACTAAGATTTAGTGATTTTACAAGATGACCAGAGTAGCTCAGGGAAGGAGTGGCCTGTACTTCAGGCTTCCCACCCTGTCACTCAGAACACCTCCTGAACTGGAAGCTTCAGTGCCAGGGTTACTTTCCCACTTCCCCTGAGATAATTCAGCTTTACATGGAAATGATGACATCAAATATATGTAATTGTGCTTAAGATGAGCCCTAGAATCCATTGATAAGTACATTTTTGTCTGTGAGACCAACCAGTAAAAAGTCAAGTCCATAAATGAGGCACAGAATTGGCAAATAGTGATCTGGGTTAAGTGAAGGGGACATATCTGAAACATGCAAAGGGTTAGCTGTTGTGGCCCTGAGCCTCTAGAGCAACACTGGAAGTCTTTAAGAATGATCTACGACCTGTGCTGACCATGTCACTTAGTAGGCACTCAAGATTCTCTTCTGTAAATGGGGTGATGATAATACTTACCTCATATGACATTAAGAACATAAGGTAATGGACATAGAGATAGGTGTTCAGTGTGGATGGGCTAATGTTATTACTGCTGTTAAAGCGATCGTCATTCTTATTAATGTTGGTTTTATTACAGTAGTAACTACGAACATTTAAGGAAGGACAGTGTTGAAGGTAACTTGACTCACTTTCCAGGCTCATTTCACAGAAGAACGTTCTGTTGGAGCAACACCGTTGGCTTGAGAAGTGGCCAGGGTAGGTGAAGAAGGTTGCTTTGGACTTCTGTACTATTTTTTTTTTTTCTGAAAAAACTGTTTTATTTGCAAGGAGAGAGAAAGAATGAAAGTGCCAGCGCCTCTTGTCCCATAAATTATCTCCCAGTGCATATACTACTTTGTGCATCTGGCTTTATGTGGGTACTGGGGAATCTAACTTGGCCGTACAAGCCCAAGCAGCACCTTTAACCATCTGAGTCATTTCCCCAGCCCTAACTACAGTAATTTTAAAGAGGAGTAAGAAGAGAAAATTCAACTAGAAGCAACCAAACTTCTGCTCTTGAAGCAAGTTCCATGTAATGAATGCAATGAAGTTTGCAGTCATATTTTTCCTTATAACTACAAGTACATGCTATGTAATAATTACCAGTGGTATCTGAATTCTTTACTTTGCTCAGTATACATTTCAGCTGCTAGTGGTCTTTCTTCTTCCTTGAGCTACAGTTACTTCCACAGTCAGCAGAGGCTTCTTGCTGCAAGTGCTTCTTTTCTCTTCATCCCACTCTACTGGTCTCTTCAGTCCCCAGACATCCAGATAAAATGCAAAGTGTACAATTTGTGTTTAACTACAAACTCCAAATACCACATAGTTGGAAGTGCTGACTTAGAGTACTGGGGAAGTCAGCATGTTTAGATACCAGGGTGGGGGTTTCTTGCAGAGAAAACAGTACAAAACCAGCCAGAATCTAGATTCTGAGTCCAGAGAAGTCAGTTAGCTTCTATATACAGATACCTTCCAACAGTGACCACGTTTATCTGTGTATAATTAACACATATCTCTGAGCATGGTGTGGGAAAACAAAAGCAGCTCTTGGAGTCACACGGACTTACATTTAATTTTCTTGGGCTCTTACTAAGTATGTGAACTCTGTCAGGTAGTGACAGCTATAAGGCTCATTTGTCTCACCAGCAAGAGAGAGATAACCTCTGCTGGGCTCAGGGGCCATGGAGATCATGTTAAGCCATTGTAGTTTCCATGTAGGGGGTAAGGTAGAGACTTTTCCTTATAGGAAAAGGTGGAGATCAGATAAGAAAACTAGGTGAATCAAGGCATGCAACTGATTTATGTAACTTATGCCCTAAGGTACAGCATTCCACTTCTAGAACTTTCTCTATACACATACACTCACATGTATACAAATATACTTATGCAATGATGATCATTAAAGTGTTACTTACTTTTTTCCCCTCAAACAACTCATATGTGCATACATTGGGCATTAAACAAAACACGGCAGAATCGTTCTGTGAACCACTGTGCTGCAGCTCATAAGAATGTGCTAGGCTTTTACACAGGGACATGGGAAAATGCTCAAAGATATATAAAGCTAAGGCAGTAAATATACAGTAATATACAAAGAATATTGTATGTGATCTCATTTGTGTAAATAGTATGTCTACATAAATTGTCATTAGCAACATTCACTAGGAAGAGGAAACTGCCTAGAAATTTAACTAACATATCCACAATTGAGAGGATGGGATATGAGCTGGCAAGATGTCTCAGTGGTTAAGGTTGCTTGTTGCAAAGCCTGAGGGCCAGGGTTTAATGCCCCAGTATCCATGTAAAGCCAGATGCACAAAATGGCACATGTGTCTGGAGTTTCTTTGCAGTGGTAAGAGGCCCTGGGGTTGCCATATCCACTTACTTTCTGTCACTGTGTCTCCGTCTCATAAATAAATAATTAAAAAAATTGTTTTTTAGAAAGAAGAAATTATGGGCTTCATCGCTATGAAGATGGTTAAAATTTGCAATAAAGAAGTATAAAATGTCACATTTTCCCAATCAATGGAGGTGTTTTAACAGCAAGGTGAAGAGCATATTTATACAGTTTAATAGTTGAAACTGTATTGAGAGTAGAGTGAAGATAGCAAGGCTATGAAGCAATTGAAATAACTGAGGCAAGAAATGATAGAGATTTGGACTCGAGTTACCTCACAGTGAGTGAAGGGAAGTGACATATGTTTTCAAAGAAGAATCAGTGGAGTCTGACAATGGATTGAATTCTCTGAGTGGTGGCGCACACCCTTAATGCTAGCACACAAGGCAGAGATAGGAGGATCACTGTTGAGTTTGAGGCCAGCCTTGGACTACAGAGTGAGTTCCAGGTCAGTGTGGGCTAGAGTGAGACCCCACCTTAAAAAATAAAAAGGAAGCATTAGGACAATTTCAACTATTTGATCTGAATAAGTGAAAGATGTGGCTGTGCAACAAGAATACTTACTCTTTTCTATGCACTCCTGTTTTCCATCTTTCCTCCATGCACTAGTGTGTGTGTGTGTGTGTGCGTGTGTGTATGTGTGTGTGTGAATGTGATGCATACCTACAACATAAAATACAATTTTGGGTTGAATGTGTAAATTATCAGGAGGAAGAGAAAATAGGGAGCCTGAGCCAAGAACACCTGCACCTTGGTTTACTACCTTTGATATGAAGATCAAAAGCGAGCTTCACAGATCTGAGCAAGACGGAGAAACCCATCAAGAGCATGAAACATTGGTGTGAAGACTCAGCAGATTAGCCCCCCAAATAGGTGGTTTTCTTCCTCTTTAGAAGTTCTCCAACTTGAATGCATGTAATCAGAACCTGTTTGCATTCCTGTTGGTATCTGTTCCCTGTGAGTTTTTTGAGTTTGTTGTGACTTACATATTTGAGGAGTGTCCTTTCAATTGATCAAATTTCAAGTTTAAGTATTCTTTAGTGTTGTTACATTCAATTCCCTTTGGACACTTTTGAATTGTAGCATTCATTTATGACATAATTTGTTTCTTCAATTACAAACATATGGTAGAAATGTTTTTTTTTTTAGCAGCGGCTTGGGGATCAGGGAGGGGTTTTACACGATTTAAGTATTTAGTGCTTCATGACTCTGTAACTTAAATATTTACTTTAGTACTATGTACTACTCTCAAGTTCAAAGGGAAAACAAAAAGGTAAAATTTGGTGCCATCCAGTGGCAAACTTGTAAATTTCAGCATAAGTGCAATTATGAGAAAAAGAATGTCAAATAGAAGGTAATGTCAACTGACAGACACTACAATGATATTTAAAAAATTGGAACCATATTCAAATGCAACATGAAAAGATAAAGCAGAAAAAATGCTCTGGAATTCTTCATTAATAAAATGGTAATGTGTTACCTTCACGATGGCCAAATGCTAGACATTGTTTTTTTGTATGTTTGTTTTTTGTTTTTCAAGGTAGTGTCTCGCTAGCCCAGGCTGACCTGGAATTCACTATGTAGTCTCAGGGTGGCCTTGAACTCATGGAAATCCTCCTACCTCTACTTCCCAAGTGCTGGGATTAAAGGCGTGCGCCACCACGCACGGCATTAGACATTTTTTATTATTTTAAGATCTAAATAGCAAATACAATAATTAGATCATCACAATAGTGTATAAATAATAATTTCATATTATATTATGCCAGTAAAATATTTTATTTATGTATTCAAAAAATTAAATAGCTGGTTCAATTTAGAAAACCTTGCAGAAGCCTAAAATTTGCAAGTCATTTATAGAGCAAAATATTGGGTACGTCAACTTGGGTCTCAAAATTAAAAGTAAAAATATCCCCTGGGTACAGCAGAGATCTTGGTTTGCTCATAGATGCATTTTGTTAAAGTACTAAGAAGTTGCCGGGCGTGGTGGCGCACGCCTTTAATCCCAGCACTCGGGAGGCAGAGGTAGGAGGATCGCCGAGAGTTCGAGGCCACCCTGAGACTACATAGTGAATTCCATCCAGGTCAGCCTGGACTAGAGTGAGACCCTACCTCGCAAAACCAAAAAAAAAAAAAAAAAAAAAAAAAAAAAAAAAAAACTAAGACTAGGTTTTAGCACCCAGGGAGAGTAGCAACCACATCTAGTTGAAAGCAGTTTTTTGAGTAAGAAGTATTCCTTTAGCAAGACTTCCTGTTCAGGAGTTGTGTATTTTAGGTATGGTTTTGGTTGTTCAAAAAGAAAGGCAAGCTGGGTGTGGTGGTGCACTCCTTTAATCCCAGCACACAGGAGGCAGAGGTAGGAGTATCGCCATGAGTTCAAGGCCACCCTGAAAGTACATAGTGAATTCCAGTTCAGCCTGAGCTAGGGTGAGACCCTACCTTGAAAAACCAAAACAAACAAACAAACAAAAAAATTAAATAAATAAAAGTGGGAAAAGAAAAGTCCTGTATTACAGCGTACAGAAGGTTAGTGCCACTGGGGTATTATTAAGTGAAATGAGTGTTAGGGAAGCACCTGTTGCCTTGCCCACCACAGCCCTCCGTGTTGTCTTGGAAGGCGATTTCTATTTCACTCTCAGGTAAGGAAAGGATGCTTCCAGCTTCTCCCTGCCCACTAGCCTGCTGCTGCATATGGAAGATGCCTGACTCATCCAAATGAGTTTGGGGGAAGAAATCAAATATGTTTGGCTCTAGTGTAAACTATCGCTTCATTTTTTTTGTCAGATTTGACTGTCCACAAAAGAGCTGTGTCCTGGTCTTCTCTCAGAGAGCAATCTGCTGAGACGGATGGTCCTTAAGTTAATGTTGATCAGGATCAAATCCTACCCAGGGACCTTACCACACTGTTTTTCTAGTGCATTCACTCTCCTGCTCTCCTAAATGATTACTTTTCCTCCCTTCATCAAAATGTCCATTCCTCCTTCCCAAATCACAGTGTCAGATTAAAGCCCTGTTCTTTTCTGGTTTTCCTCTTACCCTTTCTATAAACACATCTGTATATAGATCTATATACTACCTTCCTTCTGTTTAAATCTGAACAACAGCTTCTTTTCTACCTAAAGTTAACCTTTCTCCTTGTGTCCTGTTTCTGACTTATTTTAATCTTCACAAGTACATTTCCCTATGAACTCTACATTTTAAATGGATCTTTTTGGCTATTCACATTGGCTTATAAATATGGGATAATTTCCTCATATTTACAATGTTATTTTTACCCCAATGTCCCCAGTGCCTACCAGTCTCTACTCTTTTTTTTTCTTTTTTCTTTTTAATTTAATTTCATTTTTCTTTTGAAGAGAGAGAGAGAGAGAGAGAGAGAGAGAGAGAGAGGAAGACAGAGATGGGTGCCCCAGCAGTGTCTCAGCTGCTGAGAATGAAATCCTGATGTGTGCGCCCCCTTGTGGTCAAGTGCGGCATTGCACCCTTGTGTCACTTTGCATCTGGCTAAACGTGGGACCTGGAGATTGGAACTGCTGGAGATTGGAACCAGCTTTCTTAGGCTTAGGAGGCAGGCGCCTTAACCGCTAAGCCATCTCTCCAGCCCTACATCTCCACTTTTTGGTAGAAGAGTGTATTTTGCTGTTTTTTTTTTTTTTTTTTCTGCTTATTTCCACCTCCAGGCTGCTTTGGTAACTATGCTTCCATCTTAACCAGAAGTCCTATAACTTTTTTTTTTTTTTATTTCACACAACCCAAGGAGAGATCTCCCAAAGTATGCTATAGATAGAAGGAAGGTGATTGGTTAGAAAGAGGAATAAAAAGTACAACTATAGCAGTCCTCTGAGTTCAGCCCATAGAACCCTTAGTATATCCAAAATACTTTGTACTTTTTTCCAATTATGCACATACCATTTGCTTTCAGAATACTTTGACATTTTAATAAGAGCAAGTGAAAAGATGGAAGTGTAGAATAAATTTGCATTTATAAATCACTTGTATCAGAACATAATAAATCACCAGTCACTTGTTACTTTGTTTTAAAAAGAAACTAAACTACACATATTAATTGCTGAGAAGACATAGAAAACAGATCATTTAGTTCAAGCAACATTCTGTTCCCAGAAAATTAATCATTATGTTGGTGTTGCAGTCAGGTTTGCATTGCTGGAAGAAAATACCTGACCAAGAGCAACATGTGGGAGAAAAGGTTTATTTTGGCTTACAGACTCAAGGGGAAGCTCTGTGATGGCAGCGGAAAATGATGGCATGAGCAGAGGGTGGACATCATCTCCTGGGACATGTCAGATTAATGACAGCAAGAGGAGAGTGTATCAAACACTGGCAAGGGGAAACTGGCTATAACACCCATAAGCCCTTCCCCAATAATACACTGCCTCCAGGAAGCATTAATTCCCAAATCTCCATCAGCTGGGAACCTAGCATTCAGAACACCTAAATTTATGGGAGACACCTGAATCAAACTACCACATTCCATCCCTGCACCTCATAAACTGATAACCATCCATGATGTAAAATGCAATGCACTCAGTCCAACTTTAAAAGTCCACATAGTTTTTAATCAATTCCAATGATATTCAAACATTCCCATAGTCTAAGATCTTCTAACTGAGTCATAATACCACCAACCCCCCACAACACACACACACACACACACACAAAAAAAAAAAAAAAAAAAAAAAACAACACTGCAAAAGATGGCATTGGGCATAGCAAAGAAATACTCAACCAATACAAGATTTAAACAGGGCAGACATCAAACTCTATAGCTCTAAGTCCAATAACTCTAAGTGAAAAGTCTCCAAGTCTGATAATTCCAAGCAGCAACAAGTCTCTGGAGTTCTAATTCCGCCCCTCCAGCTAGGCTACTCACAGTCCTGGAAAACTTCATCTGGGACCAGAAGCTCTCCTTAGCAGCTGTCTCATGGTCCTGGCATCTCCTCTGGGTCTCCTCTACAACCCACAGTCCATCCTCATAGCTCCATTGGGTCGCCATGCAGGTATCCAACAAACCTGCTTCACACTGCCCATAGCCCTTTCCAAAACACAAGACCATGCTGCAAATTCAATGACCCTCTCTGTCCTGGATTTCTCATACTCTACAATACCAGGTGGGGTGCTGATTTGTTAATCCAGGGGAGAATAAAGCAGACTTTGAAGAACAGGACACTCGAACATTCAGGCCCCTTTAAAAGACTGCAGTATTTGTGTTGTCCCAGTGCAGGTCAGATGGCCCAATCTCAATTGTTGTCATCTCTCACACAATTGCAACTGAACAGTTAGTAGTTTCAGATCAAAGATTTCAAATTTTTCTGTACCATATCCTTCTGCTCAGTCCTTTTCTATGCAATACAACCCTGCACAAGTTCTCAGGACATTGGCATAACAGCAAGCCCCTCAGACAAACTTATCCCAGTCCATGAAAAACTCTTTCTCACCCTCACAAGCCAAACCTTATAGTCCATAGTTCTTACTGCATTCAGGTCTTTCAACTCTGACCAGGATAGTCCATCAATCTGTACTTACAGCACTGCAAGGCATCTCTTAGAGCAAGATTTCAAATTCATCTACATCCTCATGCAAAGCACTTCCCAAAGGACAAAGCCAGTCAGGTTTCTAGCAGCAACAATCCCACTCCGCTGGTACCAACTTTACATTGCAGTCAGGTTCACATTGCTGGCATGAATCACCAGATCAAGAGCAGCTTGTGGGCAAAAAGGGTTTATTTTGGCTTATAGACTCAAGGGGATGATCCATGATCTGGTGGAAATGATGGCATGAGCAGAAGGTGGATATCAAGCTGGGTGTGGTGGTACACACCTTTAATCCCAGTACTCGGGAGGCAGAGGTAGGAGGATCGCCATGAATTCGAGGCCATCCTGACACTACATGGTGAATTCCAGGTCAGCCTGGGCTTGAATTAGACCCTACCTTGAAAAACCAAAACCAAACTAAAAAAGAAGGTGGACATCACCTCTCACCAACATCAGGTGGACAACAGCAACCGGAGAGTGTGCCAAACACTGGCAAGGGGGAGCTGGCTATAACACCCATAAGCCCACCCCTAACAATACACTGCTCCAGGAGGCATTAATTAATCTCCATCAGCTGGGAATCTAGCATTTAGAACACCTAAGTTTATAGGGGATACCTGAATCAAACCACCACAGTGGGTAATGAAATGAAATAAACAACTGCTCACCTTGATGCTACTATTACATATTTAGTACTGAATCTTCTGGTTTGGTTGCCATTGAGGGATCTTTCTTTGAAAATGTGAAAATCAAGGTAACAGTTTATTGTCAGACTTTTGTTGCTATGGAAGTCTTCATGATCTTGGAACATGTAATGCAAAGAAAACAAATAGTGTTAGTGAGAGCATAAGTGGAAAGTGAACTTGTGACCTTCTAGTCTCCTGGGAGAGTTTCCTTCCTTCCCTTTCTGGAAAGATTGTCTGTTGAACTGTGAGAATCTAGGCTAGCAATTGGATGGGATGTGTGGTAGCCAAGTCTGGCAGGGCTTAACTAGGGTGTAGCTATGTGCTAATGGGTTTTATTCTATGGCATGGGAAGGCACAGAATAAAAACACAGTAAAAATGGAGATATTTGGCTTTGCAGTATCTATGTGAATAGAGGTTGGCCATGGGGGCTTTAGGAACTTCAAGTGAACAATCCTAGACCTGGTTTTAATGTTTTAGGTCCTCGAAGTAGAGCTTGACAACAAGTGATACAAATGTCACAAAGACTACATGAAGGCCCGATTATTGCCATTAGCAACTATCTGTGAAACAATTCAGGTGGCATCCACTTCCTTCTACCTAACACGTCCATTTTCTCATTTCTGACTCCTGGTTGCTAGATCTCAATACCCATCTCACTATTGCTGTTAAGCAACCTGACTAGAAAAAAGGTCATTTCATCCAGTCTAAATGCCCTCCCCAGAGAATCAATGATGTTGCTTAGAAAGTGGAATAGAAAACCCTTTCCCCTGTAGCTGCTATTCAGTACCGATTCTTCTGGCTTGGTATCTATTGATTTTCTGATTCTGAAGAGCCATTCTGTTTGTCTTTTTGGATCACTTTTTTGAAAAAAAAAATTAGAGTCTAATCTCTTAGCTGCTGCAGCCCTACAGTTTCTGTATGGGAAAATATAGGGCAGCAAAAGGGTGGTGAAGCAGTGCCTCCCCACATTGCCTCTCCAACAGCCTGTGAACACCTTGCCCTGTTGAAACTGGCAAGAAGTTTTGTGTGCATGTCAAATGCATTGGTCTTTACTCAGCTTATATGTTATACAGTAATTAAAATGAAAAGTTTCAGAAATAATATTTAAATATAGCTAAGATAAAATTGAAAAAATATTCCTACCAAGGTGTGGGCCTGCATTATAGGAATGAACTGTGGAAACAACTGTGGGAAATGAAACTATAAGAATGAAATATGGGAATGAAGTATGGCAAAGAACTGTAGGAATCTTTTTGGACCTTATAAATAACTTTTCTGAGAATATTGCTGTAAGACTTTTTTTTTTTTTTTTTTTGCTAAATTCCTTACTTGTAACTTGCCCCGAAGTTAATCTTATTACCATATAATCCACCTGCTTAACACAATGTGACTGGGTTTCCTCAGCCTTGGTGTACCTTTGGCCTGAATAGCACAGATGACTGATATTGACAGGGAATGCATAGAGATGCTGACTGATCTTAAACTATGCTCTTTGCCCAATTTCTTTGATAGACTGGTTGAACACTTGACCCAGAACCGTTCACCAAATAAGCATGGTGATGTCTGGCATAGTGTATACCTGTTTTTGCAGGTCTTGGAAAGCAGTTGAGACATTATTAGAATTGTCAATGATATATAACTTTGATAATGGCACAAATGCCACTCTGAGTTCTCTATTTATTGGCTATATTTTTCTTTCTGAGTGCTTAAGACCAAAGGTGGCCAAAATGTAACTCTTTTACAGTTATTTAGGAGAGACTTTTAGGAGCCTGGGAGGAGCTCTTGGCTTAGCATTTGTGCTTATCTCACTTTGGTTACATGTGTGATTTTCCTCTGGTCTCCTAATCTACCACATGCATATATTCCCTTATACCCCACATCTACCACATGGGTACTTTTGCTAATTCATCATGTGAGTGTTCTCACTAACTCTAGGCTGCTACCTGTGTAATTTCTTTAAACTCAGGGCAGCCATGAGTGTAACTTTCTTTTCTACTCCTTTCTCCTCTGGATTTCTTGTCTCTGCTTTGGTATTTTACCTCTTATTTTTTCTTGTGTGTAACCATTCACCCTCTTAACTTCCCTGCACAGGAAAGCACAAGGCAGATGCCATGTGTGTTCCCTCTAAGTCTCCCTACATATACACCTAAGCTCTATCATCCACGTGCTTGTGCCTCTACCTCAGTATTTCCTTGAAAGCCTCAGCTGAACTCCCCTCCATGTGCTTGCAGCTCTACTCCAGTTTTTCCCTGAAATCCTCAATTTCTCTGAAGTGAACCTTGTAAACTCTACAGTGTTTCCACATGAGAGCATGTTTCCTATTTCCCATGTGCTTTTGACTCTGCTCTAGCTTTCCTTCCTAGATCCCGATCTCCTTTAAATAAACCCCACAGTTTATGATTTCTCCCCAAATAAACTTAGTTGTTCATAATTTATCCCTCTTGAGTCTGTCTTTATCAAGTCTATGTTAGAACTAGGGTGGAACCTAAACTTTGGGTTCATAAATTTGGGGGACCCCTCCTGAAACACAAAATTTTGTATCACTATGACAGATACTGACTTGATTAGCTTGTTATTTTTAGTTAAATATATGCATATTGGGTGCATGTAGGGGTGTTTTAGATAACACTTACCAATGGAACATAAACATCCCTGTATGCTTTTTACACATAATAGATGCTTGTAATATTTGAGGAAGCTATTTCTAGTTAACTTTTCTTCATACAATAACTCAAGAAGCCAGACTCTTTACACTCTAGGACCAACCCAGGGACTTGTGGCCATATGACTACAAGGGAGAAAGGAGAAAGAAAGATAGAGACAGTCTAGATGCTTCTCTAATGTTGGGCATTGCTACACATGGGCTGTGACTGTGAGGAAGCTGGCCTGGGCTGTTGGGCATGGCTGGGGACCTTGGGTTGTGCCCTCCCTGCCCTCAGGCAAAGTTGTAGTGTGCCTTGTCTTCACCCAGAGTGGGCAGAACTGGTGAGGCCCTCCACCCTTGACCCCCCAAAGCACCTGACCATTCCATAGTCAGGCTTTGCCCCCCACAGTTCCTGACCTTATGGATAGCTGCCCAAGAGACCCTTATGTGGCTGAAGTCATGTAGCTTTTCCCACCACTTCTGTTATGTCCCTTGCAGCTCCTCCCTCACAATTCTAAAGTCAGATAGCTTTTCCCACCAGGTTCTCCCGTGCAACTTCTGCCTTCCAACACCAGCCAATTAGATAGCAACCCATAAACTATGTATCCAATCACCATATAGTCTGTATGTGCCCTTTCAACCTTTCTCAAGTGTTTATAAACCCACTCCCCTTGGAATAAACAAGAGCAAACTATCCATCAGACTACATCCCAGGTGGTTCATTGTCCATAGCACTCACCAGCTCCAGGACCCTGCTTCCTCCCAACTCCTCCTGCACCTGGGACGTTGGTCAACAACCCCTGGGAATGGCCAGGACCCACACTTAAAAATCTAGTAGATGGGCTGGAGAGATGGCTTAGCGGTTAAGGCGCCTGCCTGCTAAACCCTAAGAACCCGGTTCCAATCTCCAGGTCCCACGTTTAGCCAGATGCAAAGTGATGCAAGGGCCCAATGCCACGCTTGACCACAAGGGGGCACACACATCTGGATTTCTTTCACAGCAGCTGAGAGACTCCTGGCACCCATCTCTATCTGTCTCCCTCCCCCTCTCACTCACTCTGTCTCTCTCTGTGTCTCTCCAAAAATAAAAATAAATAAATAAATAATCTAGTAGATGTACATGAAAGAGGCTTGGGAAATACACTTCCTCGTCATCTCGGCATGACTAGGAAGACTATGTACTTCCTAGTGTGTAAAAAAGAACAAAGGGTGCAGTGTGTGTTTCTTTATGAGGGAAAGGTGACTTTCATAGACATAGAACACATGGCAGACAACAGAATATTGTGAGTTTTAAATGACTAGGAGAGCAGGGAGATATGATATATTCTAGGACATGAAGTATTTTGGTGTTTTAGATGTTAATCCCTCTGGGTGCTGGGTGGGTGATGTCTCCAAATTCCTTGGCATACCACCATTCCACATGCTATGCCCAAGCTGAAGCTCAGTAAATGCTGCTTGAAGATAATGATGTTCCTCCATTTCAGGGAAGGTCCTCTTCCTTTCAAACTCCCCTTGTGACTGGTTCAATTATATCAGTACAGTAGATAGGAAGGGTTCTTATGCTTTGCTGGCAAGTGCCTTAAACACTAAGCCATCTCTCCAGCCCAAAACATATGTTTTTGTCATGAGCATGGTTCATTAAATCTCCTAATAGTCTTATTTTTGATATATCTAGGCAGGGGAGTCTTCAGATATCTAAAAAGTCATGACTCTGTCAAAAAGAGAAATCAGACAGGCGCACTAATCTTTTCCCGTCTTTCTATCCTGACTTGGTCCAATGCGTTTATGAGAGCTACGTGTGAGAGAAGGGAAATTCAAACCCAGCTCTCTGACTTGCCAGTAGAGTAGAGGCCCAGAGAAGTAGGGGAATATTAGGAAGATCTTCCAGAGAGGGAAATGCAACCAGAGAGAGTGGTTTGGGAATTGCTGGGCTCAGATCTATTCTGCACAAGAATGAATCTGATGCTAAATAATAACACGCAAAACTTCACAACTGGACTATTTCCCAGACTGTCCACTAGGCGGCGCACGTGTGACTGAAGATAGATCTAGTAATGAAGCCACAACACCAAGATGGGCAGTCTAAACTTGTAGCCCGGCTCCACAAGTCCATTCTCTAGGTAAAAAGTTATGTCCATTCGCCACAGGAGGTAAAGTAGACCAAGACTGTCAGGGCTGAATATTCAAATGTCTAAGATTCAATCCCAATTTATTTGTCATACAAGGAAGCAGGAACGTCTCAAATTTCTGCGTAAAGAAACAAACCAGCTAACGTCAACATTGAGATGACACAGATGCTGGAATTATCTGACAGAACTTTAAAGCAGCTATTACAAAAATGTCTTAAGAGGCAGAGGGCAAACTCTATTAAGAAGAACAAGAAGATAGAAAGTCTTGCTAAAGAAAAGATGATGCACAAAGAAGAATCAAACAAATTTCAGAACAAAAAGAAATTAAAGGAAAGAACTCAGTGGGTCACAGAACAGAGATGACAGAGGGTAGGATATATAGACTTATACCAAGACCAGTAGAAATAATCCTTTCTGCACAAAAGAAGTAAGATTAAAAAAGAAAATTTGTAGGAACCCATGGTTCAAAACCAAAATGTCTCACGAGGTTCACAGAAGGAGAGGAGAAAAAGAAGCCTGAGATGCAGAAAAAGTATTTGAAGAAATAATGACTGAAAAACTTCCAAGCGACAAAATATATAAAATTTAAGATTCCAGTCAGTTATTGGGCTAACTAAAACAGGAAAGGCTCAAAGAAATTTATACCTCAGCTTATAAGTCAGCTGCTGAAAAGTGAACACCCAAGAAAAAAATCTTGAAAGCTCTTGGAGAAAGGTAATATATTATTTTCAGGGCACAGTGATTCTGGTGACTAAGTTAGAAATTATAGAAATGAGAAAGAAATGGCACAATGTTTTCTTTTAATAATTTCCTTCTTTCCTCTTTGGTGGTGTGCTATAATGTGTGTGGTTGTGTGTGTGCGCACACACACACACGTAGAGGTCAGAGGACAGCTTTTGGGTGTCAGTCCTCACCTCCCACCTTGTTTTGAGGCAGCATCCCCTTCATGTATTTGCTGTTATTGTTCACTGCTAAACTACTACAGAACTTCTGAGCCTTTGGAAATGTTCCTGTCTCTGCTTCCCCTCCCAGCTCACCTTTAGCATACTGGTATTTCAGAAGCCTGCACAGGTTTCAGCTTTTACATGGTGTCTGGGGATCAAAATGAGGTATGCAGGCTTGAGCAGCACGTGCATTCTCCACTGAGAGCTATCTCCCCAGCCTCTTCTCTCATCTCCTCTACCTCTTTCTCTTTATTATTTTATTTATTTATTTATTTATTTATTTATTTATTTATTTATTTATTTATGTATTTGGGGGACATGGGTACAACAGGGCCTCCTGCCCCTGCAAATGAACTCCAGATGCATGCGCCACTTTGTGCATCTGGCTTTGCATGGGTACTGGAGAATAAAACCCAGGCTGTCAGGCTTTGCAAGTGAGTGCCTTTAACCACTAAAGCACTCTCCCAGTCCCCCTTTCTCTTTTTGTTAAAACTGTCTCACTATGTAGTTCAGGCTCACGTAGAATTTGAATTTGCAATCTTCCTACTTCTGCCTCCAGAGTGCTAATATTACAGGCCTGTACCACTATGCCTGACTTATTTTTTAAGCACTAAAAGAAAAAAAAAATCAACCTAGAGTATAGGTTTAGTATGCAAGGTCCTAGGTTCAATTTCCAGCACCCCCACCCAAAATCTACAGGAATAAAGACATTCTTAGATAAAGTAACCGCAAGAAAAATATTGATAAAAAATAGACTCCAAAATAATAGGTAAAGTAAAATTTTCAGATAAAAGAAAAAAAAAACACAGTATTAGGAATGAAGAAAAAGCAATATAAATGTTCACTTATATAAATATAATAGCAACGTCACCTTCTTGAGTTCTGTAAAATATGATTGGCAGTTGAAAGCAAAGTCAAGCAGCAACACACAAAATCATTCCTGTTTCTATGTGCTAACAATGAAGAGTTGAAAACTGACAAATTAAAAAAAAATTTCTTCAGTAACTCCCACTTGATTATGAAGCTAATAGTTGACACTATCACTAAAATCTATAAATGCTAACAAAAAATGAATACATAAATACAAAGAGACATCATGTGCATAAAGAAAGAGGCTTAATAATAAACATGTCAAGCCTTCCAAAATTTGATCTATAGATTTAATATAGTTCCATTCCTACACACAGAAGAATTTTTTGAGATAGGAACATTTACATGTAAAGACTGAAAAATTAGAATACTGAAAAACAATATGAAGAGGAATAAAAAATTTAGAAAATCACAATACTTGATTTTATCACTTATAAAACTATGATAAAAAAACTGGAGTGGTTTTGACAAAGAAATAAACCTATACATCTGTGGAACAAATGCATAAATTGATCTACATAAGTGTCCTCATTTTATTTTTGACAAAGATGTAAAGTCAGTTCCATGGACAAGGCTGGTCTTTACAAGAAGTCATGTGAGAGGAAATGAATATAAAAAAATAAAAAATGAATAGTAATATAAATCTCTTATCATATGTAATAATCTAAAATAAACCTAAGTCTAAATTTAAGAATTAAAACCCATAATTTTTTCCCTTACTCTCCACATGGCTCCTTTATCCCCTCCAGCTCCCCACATGGCAGGAGCTCCTTGAACTTTCTTTTCTCTTTTCTTTCCATGCTTTTTATCCCAGGCCCTCTACATGTGCAGCTGGCTTATGTGGGTCCCAGGGAATTGAACCTGGGTTATTTGGCTTTGCAGTCAAGTGTCTTGTTGCAGTCAGGTTTACATTGCTGGCAGTAATCACCAAACTAAGAGCAGCTTTTGGGGAAAAACGGGTTTATTTTGGCTTACAGACTTAAAGGGGAAGCTCCATGATGACGGGAAATGATGGCATGAGCAGAGGGTGGACATCACCCCCTGGCCAACATCAGGTGGCCAATAGCAACAGGAGAGTGTGACAAACACTAGCAAGGGGGAGCTGGCTATAACATCCATAAGCCTGCCCCCAACAATACCCTGCCTCCTGGAGGTGTTAATTCCCAAATAGCACCTAAGATTATGGGGGACACCTAAATCAAACCACCACATTCTGCCCCTGGATCCCATAAACTGATAACCAAACATGATGTAAATGCAATGCATTTATCCAACTGTAAAAGTCCCCATAGTTTTTATCAATTCCAATGTGTTTATACATCCCCATAGTCCAAGATCTTTTTTTTTTAAATTATTTTTTATTGAGAACTTCTACACTTACAGAAAATAAATCATGATATTTCCCTCCCCTCCCCCATTCTCCTTCAGAACTCCACTCTCCACCATATCTCCTCCCTCTCTCCCTTAGTCTCTCTTTTAATTTGATGTCACTATCTTTTTCTCCTATTATGAGGATCTTGTGAAGGTATTGCTAGGTACTGCATGGTCATGGATATTGAGGCCAATTTCTGTCTGGACAGTTTCATTGTAAGGAGTCATACTCTTCCTTTGGCTCTTACATTCTTTCTGCCCCCTCTTCCACAATGGACCCTGAGCCTTGGAGGGTGTGATAGAGATGTTTCAGTGTTGGGCACTTCTCCGTCCCTTCTGCTCAGCACTATGTTGCCTTTTGGGTCATCCCAGTGGTCACCACCATCTGAAAAGAGAAGCTTCTCTAACCAGAAGTGGGAGTAGCAATACATGAATATTAACATTAAGTGTAGTGCTTGCAGGGCAGTTTGGTGGGAATAATGCATACATTTAACCAGACAAGAGCAGGCTTTATTCCCCTAAGGCTCATGACCTCCCCTGCCATAGGCTTTTGATTAGTTTTTTCAGTACCAGGCATGTATTCTCTCTGGAAGAGCAGGCCTTCAGTCCAAGTAGAGAGCAGTTGGTTTCCCCCAGAGCAGACCAGCCACTATTGCACCTGTTCGGTCATTGGGCCTGTCTGGCCAAACTTGAATTTTCCAGCATTCACTGTTTTCACTACTGATGACTTCTGTCTCCCATAGGGCTGCATGCAGTGCAGCTATTTCTAGCTGGTCTACAGGGAAAAGGTTTTGTGCTCAGCACCAGCTTGATTTATCAGTGACCTTTAAGATGAGCCATAATACCATAAAAATCCCCCCCAACCCCATAATGACACAGAATAAACATTTGCAATGCAAAAGATGGCACTGGGCATAGCAAAGAAATATTCAATCAACACAAGACTTAAAATAACCAGGGCATACATCAAACTCTGTAGCTCCAACTCCAACAACTCTAGTCAGTGACAAATCTACATGTCCAGTAATTCTAACTACTGACAAGTCTCTGGAGTTCCAAATCTGCCCCTCCAGCTAAGCTCCTCACAGACCTGGAAAACTTCATCCAGGGCTGGCATCTTTCCTTAACAGCCATCTCATGGTTCTGGCATCTCCACTGGGTCTCCACTGCAAGCCAGGGTTCATCCTCACGGGTCCATCAGGTCTCCATGAAGGTATCCAGCAAACCTGCTTCACACTGCCCATGGCCATTTCCAAAACACAAGACAGCTTTGCAAACTCAATCACTCTCTCCTGCATTTCTTATACTCCATACTACCAGGTAGGGTGCCAATTTGTTAATCCCAGGGGTAGATAAAGCAGACTTTGAAGAACTCCTTGAGCATTCAGCTCCCTTCAAAAGAGTCCACATAGTCTACATTCTTCCTGTTGTCCCAGTGCAGGTCAGCTGGCCCAATCTTAAATGTTGTAATCTCTCAATTGCAGCTGAACATGCAGCAATTTCAGCCTAAAGATTTCTTTCTGTGCCACATCCCTCTGCACACACCAGTCCATTTCTATGCAATGCAACCCTGCACAACTTCTCAAGATACAGCCATAACAGCAAGCCTCACACACAAACTACTTCTAGCCTAGTCCAAGCAAAGCTCTTTCTCACCCTCATAAGCCAAAGCTCACAGTCCATAGTGCTTACTACATCCAGGTCTTTCAATTCTGACCAGAAAATCCATCAAACTACACTTATAGCACTGCAAGGCATCTCTTAGGCCAAGGTTTCAAATCCTCCCATATTCCTCTTGAAAATCAGCTCCAAAAGGCCAAAGCTGCACACTCAGGAGTCTAGCAGCAATCCCACTCCTCTGGTGCCATCATTACCATTGTAGTCAGATTCACATTGCTGACAGAAATCACCTGACCAAGAGCTGTTTTGGGGAAAAAAAAGGTTTATTTTGGCTTACATGTTTGAGGGGGAAAATCCATGATGGCAGGGAAGCAATAGTATGAGCAGAGGGTGGACATTATCCCCTGGCCAACATCAGGGGGACAACAGCAACAGGAGAGTGTGCCAAACACTAGCGAGGGGGAACTGGCTATAATACCCATAATCCTACCCCAACAATACACTGCCTTCTGGATGTGTTAATTTCCAAATCTCCATCAGCTGGGAGCCTAGCATTTAGAACACCTAAGTTTATGGGGGACACCTGAATCAAACCAACACACATCCTAACCACTAAGCCATTTCTCCAGCCCCCATCTTGCTTTTGAGATAAAGTCTTGTCTTTTGCTGCTGGGAAGTTCAGCCTGTCAACCTCCCCCTAACCACCACCTTTGGGAATATTCTGTCTCCACCTCCCACTCTGATAGCCATGTTAGAATTACAGACACATGCTTTTCTTTGCAGCTGGCTTTATGTGGATGCTGAGGACCAAACGCAGGTTATCAGGTTTTTCTGAGTAAGCACCTTTAACCACTCAGCCTTCTCCCCAACTCCCTTGATTGTCATGTAATTTAATAATGGTTATAAGGATCCACCTCCATGACTTTATGTAACCACAATCAAAATCAAGATATAAAATAGTTCCTTCAACTCAAAGTTCCTCTTATCTATGTAGTCTACCACCTTCCTCCAGCCTTGGGCTGCTGGCAAACATTGATCTGCTTCCTGTCACTGTAGATTTTCCTTGTATTGAATTTATATTAACGAAATTTTACCAATGTGGCTGTTTAATGCTTGACTTCCTTCACTTGCCAAGTTTGTGGATTCATAATGTTGTATGTTTCAGCATCCTCCAACTTTTTTTGTTTTAGTTCATATACGTTTGTTAATTCACTCACCGACTGTTAGCATTAAGCCTTACTTTTTCTTATCCACTTTGACAATCTCTGCATTGGAATGCCTTCACCATTCTCATTTAATACCATCACCACAGGTTAGGGTTAACATTTAAGTCTTCCTGTTTTTTTCTGTATCACATCTGATCTTTGTACCATTTTCCATTTTATTTTTCTTTCTTTTACAATTCATTTATTCTTCCTATTTGTTTTATTATCCCTCTGTTTTATTACTCATTGTATTATTTTAATGATTGCCTTACAATTTACCATATATATATTAAATTTACTATTTTTTCTCAAGCTTATATTTTACCAATTTTTGTATAATGCATTAAATGTAAGGATCTTATGAGAGCATACTTCCTTTTCCCATCTTTGTGCTGGGACCCACATCAGAAGGGTTTCTGCCTTTATAGTGGACATGCTTAAGACCAATTGTAATGGGAAAGTTCTACAAAGGATAAGAATTTTGGAGACCAGAAAGTGCCTTACCTGATACAGAAAGAGAATTCATATACTTAACATCAGACTTGTCATGTGGTCATTTAAATGCAGTAAGCTTCCTTATTGATTTATTACTATGTGCTAAATTATGCTTATGGTTTTTCTTTTCATTTTATCACTTTGCCAATTTGTGCTTTTAAATTTCTTATTTAAAACTTTCAACAGTGTACACTGTGTTCTTAGATTCTGGTCTGTACTTTCACCCCTTTATTTTCACCTTTCTCTGCTAACTGTATTCTCCTCCCTGCAAGGAAACAGTTAGGACTGAGTTTAATTATATACTTTATGACCATTCCAAGCCTGCTGTTTAGTCAAAAACTTTTAGGAGCTCCTTCATGTGTTATGTGATTTTTCATGCACACAAATGATATGTATATACATATATGACAAAATATAAAAATGCTTTAAAAGTATCAGCACAAGCTGGCATGGGGATGCATGTCTACAATCCTAATACCTAAGAGACTGAAGCAGGAGGATTTCCATGAGTATGAAGTTAGCCTGGGCCACAGAGTGAGTATCATGCTAGCCAGCACTACATATAAAACCCTGGTTCTTGGGCTGGAGAGATGGCTTAGACTTTAAGGCACTTGTCTGTGTTGTATAAGGACTCATATTCAACTCTCCTGGTCCCATGTAAGCCAGGTGCATGGTGTTCAAGGTCACACATGTGCACAAGGGGACACATGTGTCTGGAGTTTGATTGCAGTGGATGGAGGGCCTGGTGTGTCAGCTCTCTCACTCTTGCAAAGAAAAGGCAGTCTGTTGGGTTTGCCTCAAAAACAAAAGAAGAAAGACCCTGTGTCTAAAAACCCACAAACAAACATAAAAAATATATTGGCACATGAATCAGTCTTTCTTATGAAAAGAAAATAATGTAAGCCAAACATCAAAATATTACTATAAATCCAATCCTATGCCATGAGTTAAAGTAACTTAAATCCCTCGTGTGTACTGAGTATTTCTACAAGCCCATGGGCTTCATTATATTGGAACCTCTGGAGGTGGACTGTGATGTCAATCTGAGTCCTCGTGTAATCATGACCCTCAGGCAGCAGGCGGAGCTCTCTACAATCCCATCTTCATGCTCAATAGTTCCTCCAACCAGGTTTTCTTTTCCTTTCTCAACACTCTTGTTTTGGTCCCTTAATTACCTTACACATGTGCTCTATTTTTACACTCAAAATAATCAAATGCTATTAAGTTTCCACAAAACAGCATTCTATAAACTGTCCAAGTAAAGGCAAATACATATTTATTTACTATTTATTTATTTTTGCAGTGCTGTCAATCAAACTCAGGGCCTTGCATAGGCTGATCAAACACTACTCCTGAGCTACACCATCAGATAAATCTCCTCTAGTGTTAACACTACATTGTGTTTTCATTCGTGGTCTGTGCTGTTTTTATGAATAACCCACATTTTAGTATCTGGTTCTTCATGCCATCCTACAGGTCCCAAAATTCTACCAAGAAAAGAGCCTCCAAAAAGTTGCAGAACAGGGTAATTAGAAGAGTTGCTAATCACTGAGAAAGAAAGACAAAGTCTAGAGATCTGCTGGACATTGATCTGCAGTCAAAGATCAAGTATTATGTACTTAGAATACCATTAAGAGGATAGATATCATGATACATATTCTTGCAAAATAAGACAAAATATAATAAAATGATCATGAATAATTCAAAAAGGCAAGAAAAATAAGCATAATGATTAGTTATTTTTAAATAATGGGACAAGATCAATTATTCAGTGAAGGGTTAAGACTTAAGTACTTATTAGAGTCAGAAAATTAAAGAAATCCACATATGCTCTAGTCATTTTGTTTACTTCAGAAAACATTACCAAACAAGTATAGTATTACTGGAGATTAATTACATCAAATATAATTTATAACACATAATGAATTATATTTGAAAGCTGACAAATTTCACTTTAACGGAATATCATTAACAAATTACTTGAACTCATTAAACTCAAAGTAGGAAATATAATCAAAGTAAAATAACTATAAAGCATGTTAGCATTTTCTAAGTAATATCTCCATTTGGAAGAAGTTTTAATTAGTGAGGTTTCAAAATTCTTTTAAAAAATATTTTATATATTTATTAGAGGGAAGGAGGAAGGAAGAGCGAGAGAGAGAATATAAATATGCATGTACCAGGGCCTCTGCTACTGCAAACAAACTCCAGACACATGTATCATTTTGTGTATCTGGCTTTACATGGGTACTGGGGAATAGAACCCAGGCTGTCAGGCATGTAAGCAAGCTCCTTTAACCACTGAGCCATCTCTCCAGCTCCCATCAAAGTCTTCTATCAACTTTTTATATATCCTTTTAATTTATTTTAAGAGATAAATATTGCTCTTATTATCCCAAAAAGGAAAATTAAGTTTTCTCAACTTTAAATTGTATGATTCCCATACAGCCAATCATACTTATTGTAAACTACATGATGAGGTGATGGAAGTAAGTAAACAGAAATGCCAAAAGCACAAACTGTTATACACAAACCCTTAGAGCAGACTTTTATCTTTACTCTGTTGTATTTTGTGAAGAGGGGGTTGAAACTGCCCAATGATGAGAATGAATGTGTTTTAAGCTATAAAACAAAGAATGATGACCTCATTGTACCCTGTTCTCTCATTTCACTTACCAGTAAAAATTAGCACAGTGATGGAGAAAATTCAAAGGGCAAGTTCAGGAACAGAATCCAGTTGAGTCTTCATGCCTGTCACAGGTATCTGTCACTAGCAAGGTTGACAGCGCTAGAGACCATGTCAACTGGCATGGTTAAGACCCAGCATGAGATGATAAAAACGATGGTGTATTTTTAGTACTGATCAGGCAAGCAACTAACAAGCAACCCAGCAAACCAACAAGATGCCATTGACAAGTTTATCTCTGCCAAGGGAAAATATTGAGGTGATATCCTTTGTTGCTTGTTCCCTTAAATTTCCTTTTTTTGTCTTGATCTCTTAATTCCCTTTTATTCTGACTCTACGTACATCAATAAAGTTTCTTATTTTGAGAGCAAAAGCACAGACTGAAGGAGAGAAAAGTGGTGTTTTCTAATACACATGCAAGTGCTTAGCAAAGGAGCAGCAGGATGCTAACGCACCTTACTATATTACTTCATTGATTCTCTATGACACGCTGAAGCCAGCTCTGACTATCCTCATTTAGGGATGAGGACTGAGAAAGTCAGGAACCCACCAGGCTAGAAACACAAACTGTGAGTGTCTGTCTCCATTGTTCTTCTTTCCCCTTGACCTTTTCTTTCTTATTGTCAGCTCATAAACAGACTATGCATTACAATTTCTGAGAGTTGTGCTATTTGCTTGGCCAGGGTTGCAAGCTTTCATTTTGCTGAGTCTGTGCTGTTTTTATGAAGTCCCACTCCCATGCTGCAGGATCCATTCATCCCTGGATCCTGTCAACATAGATGCATATCTCCTCAAGGTTCAGGATCAGACCAGGGAAGTGGAAACCAAAATAAGACAAAATATAATAAAATGATGTAATTCAAAAAGGCTTAATCTTAGATTTTTAAATAATGCCTTGTTGCTTAGTTGTGAAACAGCCTTCCTATATCACGAACTAAAGGAGCACAGGTCTCATCGTGAACCATAGAATTACTGAATAACTTGTTGCATTTTTAATTGCATCTACAAGGTGAGAAAATATGGGCACATTAACAGCAGCTCTAAAAAACTGAAACAAGTTTCCAAGAGAGTAAGTATAAAAGAGTGAAAGGAAATTATTTCAAAGACTAAGTATTAGGAGCTTTTGATGGGTATAAACCTTTACATTTAGGGAAATAATTGTTTCTATCTTATTGTTCATAGCTTTTCATTTCTATCAAACTACTCCATAAGTAATCTTTGTTCTAGATTTGACAGTAACAAAGGTATTTTAATTTCTTTTTAAAATTTACTTCTTTATTTGAGAGAGGGAGAGTCAGATACAGAGATAGCAGGGCTGCACCAGAGCCTCTCAGTGCTGCAAATAAAACTCCAAATGTATGCACTACTTGGTGCATCAGGCTTTACCTGAGTACAGGGAATCAAACCCAAGCAAGCGCCTTTGATGGCTGAGCCATCTCCCTAGCCCCACAAAGTCTTTTTAAATTAATGATTGTATTGTCACATTGCACTTTATAACTGTAATTTGCGAAGAAAGGAAAATATACTCTTGTTATTAGGAAACTTTGAATAAAATTCTTTGTTATCTGTAAGAAAATTAATTGTATGATTCCAGAGTAATAAATTCAAAACAAGTTTTTTAAATGTCAGTATCATCAAGTATACTGATCAATAACCTGAGTACCCTTGATATCCATTCTCCAGGATCCTCTTATTTGTTTTTTTTATGATTATTAAATTATTATATTTATTGAGGGAAGGAAAGAGCCAAGGGAACATTTGTTTTTGCTCCAGGAAGCTGACTTTTATGTATCCTCAGAAGTCCCTCTTGTTTAGGAAATCCATTAATCAGTACATTTCCTGAGCTGAGAAATCCATGGAACAGGAGGCTTTCCTGTTGAGCTATGTATCTGTGTTAAAACTCAATAACGACTATCAATAGTTCGAGAACTAAGAGAAATTAACGAAGCAGTCATACTTCTTCATCTAATAAATCCAAATCTCTATACTTTTAAAACTCAGATTTCAAAAGATACTGCGTGACTCTTGAAGGATACTTTCCTTTGTATGCTACTATCTCCTAAATCACAATAGTTGTTTGTGAATGGACTGATCCTGATAGTAGAGCAAATGCTAGATATAATTGGTCGGTGTTGCCACAGTAATTCAGAGACATCTCTCCCTTGTTTGGACAAGCATTTACCAAAGCAAATAAGACCTCTAACCTTATAAAATACCAGCTTCAGCTTGTTTCAATATGTAGATGATATTATTTGCAGTCCCATGAAGTCAGACTCTGAAAATGATATTATTAAAGTTTAAACTTTCTATCTAGAAGCTATGGAATATTGATGTGGTAGTTTGAATAGATGCCCCAATATATTCAGTGTTTGATTCGTTTGTAGTTTGCACCTGCAGCCACCTGGCTGGAGGCAGTGTCACTGGGCGGATCTTAAAGTGTGGTGGTGGGTTTGAGATTTCAATCTAAAGATATGCAAAGTGTGCCTACCTGGAGTTCTTGAAGTGTGCTGTGCTGTGTGGCTTTTGGCTTTTGGCTTTTTGGGTTTCTTGCTCTCTCTCTTGCCTGGTTCTGTCAGAGGAGGCCAGCTTCTTCTGCCATTATGAAACCTGTCCTCGATCTGTAAGTGTCAATACATACCTTCCTCCATAGCTGTCTGCTGCAATTGACTAGCACCACAAAAGCCTTTAATGTCCAAACAAAGGTAGAATATTTAGAATATATATATAATTTTTTTTAAAGAAAGTCTTCTTAAGGGTATGGCTACCAAAAACTAAAAGACAGCTCAGAGGTTTTTTGGGCATGGCTAGATTCTGTCAAATTTGGATGTCAAAATTCAGCCTCACTGCGAGACTATTTCAGGAGACTACCCAAGGGCCAGCTTCAGAACCCCATACAATGAACAGGTAAACAGCAGTCTTTCCAAAAGCTCAAGATTTTATTATTAGCCACAGCCTTAGGAATTTCCAACTTAGAAAAACTTTTTTGCCTTATATGTCACCCCAAATCTAGAAGACATTCCACACCCATAACTTCTTTTGGTAAATGGTCAAACTCTGCAGAATGGGAACAGTGAGAATGACTCCCAGTTGTAGTGGCTGCAGCAATGCTAATAGACGAGGCAACTAAATTCACTTTGAGACACTTATTGGAGGTCCTAACTCCAGGTTCAAAGTGTCCTTGAAGTGAAACAATACCTACCAATTAATAGCTGGGAGATGACCATCTAAATGTTAGCCACTCTTCTTGAAATTACTAGAAATTATCCTTAATGTTTGCCACATGCTAAACCCAGAAACTGCTTCTGCTCCCATAAATAAATGAATTATCCCATATTTGAGTGGAATTTATAGACCAAGTATATTCTTTTTAAAAAATTTATTTATTTATTTATTTATGGGAGCGAGGGAGGGAAAGGAAGAGGCAGAGAGAGAGAGAAAAAAAGGGCACATCAGGGCCTCCAGACACTGCAAACAAACTCAAGACACATGTGCCACCTTCGGCATGTATGGGTACCGGGGAATCGAGCCTGGGTCCTTAGGCTTTGCCTGCAAGTGCCTTAAATACTAAACCATATCTCCAGCCCAAAACATACATTTGCAATAAATACTGATGTAAAATGTACATAAGCAAGGGAACCCAAATGGCAGGACATGTGACAGCAGAGACTAAGCCTCTTTCTTCCAATACCCCAGCTCAAAAAGTTGAACTTGTTGCCTTACTCAGAGCTTAACACCTGGGCAAATGCACATGAGTCAGTGTTGACACTGAGTGTAAATATCCTTTTTTAAGTTCATAATGCTCATGTAATTATATGTAAAGAAAGATGACTTTTAGTAGAGAAAAATTCTCCAATTAAAAATGGCTCTGAAATTTTACCAAGAGATGGTCTAATGAGCACCAAGGTAGCAGTTATTACACAGGTAGCAGTTATTACACAGGTAGCAGTTATTACACAGGGAAGTAAAATGACAGATTCATGTCTAAATTAGGCAGTACTCCAGGAGACAACAGAGATGGCTTGAATACCTCTTGCACATGAGTTAAACATAAAGCAGAGAAGGAATGGCCACCCAGCCAGGAGATAGACTGACTTGAATGATAAAGGGACCATAAGAGTCATCTCAAGTAGATCATTGGAAAATTATCAAGTGTAATGGTCCAAAAATTGCTGAAGAAAGACCCTAGAGTCAAAAGCATAGAGTGTTTATTCTGCAGAATTAGCCAGCATGCTGGGGTCAACCACTCGTACAAAATGGCAATGACCTGAGGAGCTCACAGGCTCCCTTTTAAACACAGCTAAAGGAATTTTGGCTGGCTTTTAGTCTTTTAACATGATTGGCTAATTTGAACAGTAACTGTACTTGTGCTTTTTTTTATTGGTCTTAAGGTTTTAGCAGCCAGGTCTAGGGGAATTTCAGGCAGAGAAGGTAACCTCCTAACGTGATTGGCTAAGCAAGCAGCAGTTACGTTTGTACATACTCGGCCCCCAGAGCTTGCCACTCCTGGAAATTGAAACTTTGGCCTAGTCAGGGCAGCACCTTACTGAGGCCTGTCATGGCGTCAGTTTGGTTCCTTCACAAGGAATTCAAGACTTATGTTACCATTAGGGACAGGATCCACTGTGTCATGGGGAAAATGACCAATGTCCACAATTAGAGAAATTAGGGCTTGTTCCCTCTGTTTCCACAGCAACCTAGGGGCGGTGGGGAGGGGAGATCCAAGACATTACCCATACTAAATCCCATACAAAGGAGAGGGACATTTCCTGGAAAAAACTGTCAATTAGATTTTACTCAGATGGCTCCCTGCCAAGAATTAAAAAATACCTGTTATGTTGACACCTCCTTGGATTGGTTAGAGACCTACTCCTCAGATAAAAAAAAAAAGAAAAATTTGAGAAGTGTTAAGGCTTTATTAAAAGAAGTCATTCCTTATGATGAACTTCCAAAATCTTTCACAAGTGACCAGGGGCCTTTTTTTATTTCTAAAATAAGCCAGGAGGTTTTATAGAAATTGGACATAACCAATTAAATCCATACCTCTTGGCACCCTCGGTCACCAGTGGAGAGGGTGTCTGTTCACATTACCCTGGCAAAATAAAGTCAAGAAACCACAGATATTTGCTTCCTATGATCCTGTTAAAAGTTAGAATTGCAGTCCCGCCCCCCATACCTCCCTATAGGTCAGTCTTTATGGCATACCTCTGACTCAATAATTGATCCAAGGACACAAGAATAATAAAATATATCATTAATTTAGGACCAGTACAGAAAGCATTATCATAATATGATAATGAGATTCTTCTGGGCCTATCAAGAAAGCAGATGAGGGGCTGGAGAGATGGCTTAGTGGTTAAGGCATTTGCCTGCTAAGTCTAAAGGACCCATGTTCAATTCCCCAATACCGACATAAACCAGATGTACAAGGCGGAACATGCATCTGGAGTTTGTTTGCAGTGACTTGAGGCCCTGGTGCACCCATTCTCTCTATCTGCCTCTCTCTCAAATGAATAAATGAATAAATAAATAAATAAAATATTTTAAATAATAAAAAAAAGCAGATGAGCCACAAGTGCACCCCTGTAATCTCAGCACTCACAGACGGAAGCCAGGAGGACTTTGAGTTTGAGGTCTGCTTGGGGTAAATAATGAGGTGTTGACTTACTCCCCACTAGTTGTTCCCACAAAATAATTAAAAAAAAAAAACAATAAAAGTTTATGGGGCTGGAGAGATGGCTCAACATTTTCTGTGCTTACAAAAGCCTAAAGGTCAAGCTTTAATTCCCTAGTACGTTACATAAAGCCAGCTTTACATAGTGGCACATGTATATGGAGTTCCTCCTGCAGTGGCTGGAGACCCTGGCATGCCCCTTCTCTCATTGTCTTTCTTGTCTTCTCTTTCCTGGCATATAAATAAATTTTCTTTTTAAAGCTTACTAATTTGCAATATGTTCATGTATTAAAGTTCTCAATCAAGCTTATAAAAAGGTTGACTTTTCCCTAGGAGATCAGAGGCTAAGGCACTTACCTGCAGAGACTAACAACCCAAATTTGATTCCCCAGTACCCATATAAAGCCAGATGTACAAAGTGGTGCATGCATCTGGATTTCATTTGCAGTGGCTAGAGGTCCTGGTGTGCCCATTCTCTCTGTCTCTCTTCTTTCTATCTCCATCTGCTTGCAAATAAATGAATTCTTTAAAAACATGTTATTGATTTATTTTATTTATTTGAGAGAGAGAAAATAAGAAAGAGGCAAATACAGAAAGAATGAGCACACCTCGGTCTCCAGCCACTTCAAATGAACTCCAAATGCATGCACCACCTTGTGCATCTGACTTATGTGGGCCCTGAGGAATCGAACTTGGGTTCTCTGGCTTTGCATGTAAGTGCCTTAACCACTAAGCATCTCTCCAGCCCTGCAAATAAATAAACAAACGTATTTGTTGAGAGAAACAGAACAAATTTAGGACTATGTTGGATTTTCTGCTCCTTCTCCCAACTACCTACCTCTTTACTTTTTATGACAGTGTTTCAAAGAAGACTGGGATCTGGAGAAGGGAGGATGAGACAGAATAAAGTCACAAGTCCCCATATTAGTTCCCATGCATTGAGAATGTACGTCATCTAGTCTTGACAACTGCCTGGCACTGTCCGCTGTGCTAATGGGGGAACGTGAGGCTGACCTTAAATGGATGGGTTAGTTTCAAAGAGGCAATTTTTCTTATTTAACTGTAGAAGGTGGACTATTTAGGGAAAAGAAATAGTTTACATTTTTTTAAATACTGATTTGGCAGTGAACTTGGGCCATATTGACATTTTATTTTTGTCAGAGTTCCAGGAAGTAGTTCCTATTATTTTCCTTTAATGGAATGGAGATGTTTTTAAAAATGAAATGACTTGCCCATAATTTATGACTTGAAGGGGAAAAGGATTCTTTTAAAAATATTTTATTTATATTTATTTATTTGCAAATAGAGAGAGAGAGAGGGAGAGAAAGAGAGGAGAGACAGAAAGAGAGAGCGAGAGAGAGAGAAGGAAGGAGGGAAAGAATGGACATGCCTGGGCTTTCAGCCACTGCAAACTCCAGATGCATGTGCCACTTTGCAGCTGGGTTTATGTGGGTACTGGGGAATTGAACCTGGGTCACCAGACTTTTCAGGCAATTGCCCTAACCACTGAGATATCTTAATCAGATTCTATTTTCTTTCTTTCTTTCTTCTTCTATGCCTCTCAAGTGCTGGGATTAAAGGCATGCACCACCACAATGGGCTTAATCAGATTCTCTCTCTCTCTTTTTGTTTTTTTGAGGTAGGGTCTTCCTGTAGCTCAGGCTGACCTGGAATTCACTCTGTATTCTCAGGGTGGCCTGGAACTCTTGGCAATCCTCCTACCTCTGCCTCCCAAGGGCTGTGATTAAAGGTGTGCGCCACCATGCCCGGTTTAATCAGATTCTTAATCTTAGGAAGCTAGAGAGCACAGCTGTGTTTCAGGCTGGTTCTACTGCCAAAATAGAGCTGAGATGTGGGTTTTGGCCACATCTTGAAGCAGCTAACATTTTGTGAAGGACACTGGGCTATGTAATCCCTGAGGTTTCTTGCTTAGGCCAAATGAGCATTAGGGTTGTATGCTTAAGGAAGTCTGGTCTGGTGATGCACATTAGGGTTTGAGTAGGCTGAGAGCAGTGGGATTTTAAATGAAGCCATAACCCTTTGGGTGAGGTTGATGGGTCAGAGAAGCAAATTGGGGTTCAGTTCTCAAGTGGTGAGTAGTAGGGTGGTGACGTCAGTAACAGTGCTGGACAACACCAGATGAAGGAAAAACTTTTTTGATTTATTTCAGCATTCCCAAGGAGTTTAACTGAGCTGATTCAGGGTAGGAGGGCCCTCAACCCCGACTGGTGAAGTGGGCTTGAGCTGGTCTGAAACAGACTTGGGCAGAGGAAACTTGAAGCTGCAGTCCAGGAACCTCTTGACCAGTGTGGTCCTTTGTGGGTGCGATCTCTTCTACCTTGAGGATCTGGGCCCAGTGGTCCCCAGCATAGTGCCAGGCACCATGGTGAAGGTAGCCTAGAGTCACAGCATCTGTGCTGAGGTTTGGAGGTTGTGTTACAGGGGCCCGCTGCGCGAGTCCTAGTGCAGCTAGATGCTAAAGTTCTCACTTGCAAGCAGGATGTCTGTGACTCCTGCCTACAGCAGACAACTTCCTCCGAGACTTCTTTCTCTTCTTTAGCTGAGATAAAAAGAGCCAGGGACAGTGTGCAATAACTCGTTGGCAGTGGACTGGCAGCCCGAGACATTTGCGGGTGGCCGGGGAATGCCGTTCCACTTTGTCCTCTCACAGTGTGCATGGGACCTGCATGACCTTCCCTCCACCACCGGGGAAGTGACAACGTTTTAGTGGAATGACTAGGAAAAGTTCATTTGGAGTATGTGAAGATAAAGACAGAAGGAAATATCAACCTACTTTCAGAGAAAATGCTGAATTTGCTCTTCGGTTGGACATAAATGGAGTTTCACGGATATTCAGTGCTGTAAACGTAACATGAGAGCTCCAGCTAAGCACACCTGTTGTGGTTGAGGAAAAAAAAAAGTGCGGGAGAAAGTTGAAAACAGGGGAGGGAAGAGTTCCCGTAGGCAGTCTCCTCTTTGGGGCACACCGCTGGCTTCAGTGCGGAGGGAGGGGAGGGGCTTCTCTACAACACACACTTTTTACCTGTTTTCAACAACATTGTGCTTGGTATACACTTGACATACGCATATACCTGGTCATTGAATATGTGTATCCCGCAGATTCTCCGCTACTGGCATTCTAAAACTATGCTAAGAACTCTGTCATCCGGCTTCCTAGCCTCATTAGAGGTCACGAACTAACTCTAAAATACGTTATCATTAAACAAACATACATGAGCTTGCAACTTTTTATCGCCCCCTCCCCCCCAGGAGATGCGCTCTTCTGGTTAGCAGCCAGTGTCCATTTCTCTGTCCTCGCCTTCCTTCTGCCACGGGATTTACCGTTCTGGTCAACAACCGACCTGGGAGGACTCGATGCCCCCAGGAAGGCGCTCAGGTCAGAGATCCGCAAGACAGACGGACTTTGGGGAGGAGCAGGGGCAGGGCATGACCTAGCACCTGGCAGCGCCGCCGATTGGCGGAGCAGGAGGTTGTTCCCTCAGGGCTGCTGCTGATTGGCCTCAGCGAAAAAGAGGCGTGACGTACATAGAAATTGACACCTCCTCCTTCCCACCCCCTCCTCCAGCCCAATTTTTTTGGGGAAATCGCAACTTCTGGGGTCCTGGTTCCGGAGCTCAGCCCTTGGGGAACAGCGAGCATCCTGAACGGACGAGGTGAGGAGGGTGCACGGCGCGGATGCCGCGAGGTCCCGGCAGCCGGATGCACCGGCCCGGAGCTCCAAGCTCTCCCTCGGGGACTCCAGCTGTTGGAGCCCGGAGCTCAGCCTCGGTGTCCTGGCGTAGCGAGGCAACCCCTGGGGGCTCCGGATGGAGCGGGGGGCGCGGGGTGAGCTTTGGGCCTCCCAGCCCTGCCTTGCTGCGTGCGTCTCCCCACGCGGGATGGAGGGAGGGCGGTGGGGCAGCTAGCGAGTTTCTGCATAGGAAGGGGGAGGCAGGGCGGTGCACGCGTCTTAACTTTGTCTTTTGGGCCGGTTGTGGTGCTGCTGTTGCTGGGGGAGAAAGGGTTGATGGTGAACTTGCAGAGTGGGTATCTTGTCACTTCCTGGGTTGACTGTCAGCCTGGAGGGGTTGATGAAGGCTTGCACGACTCTCCCTGACCTCCTCCCCCCACTCCTGTTGGCTCAGCGCAACTTCCCACGCCCTGCGCCGCTTGTCCAGGCTGGTCAGTGGGTATGAGATAGGGAACCCGCTGACAAGGTATGGGTCTGTCTGAACTGTGAGATAGCTGCGGGAGAAAGTTGGGCATGTTCTGTGCCAGGTCTTCTGAGGCCCTGGAGCGGGTGACACTTTGATACTTAGTTTTGTCTACTTGATTGATTGGAACTGGTAAAGGATTTTGTTTTGCGCCTTGCTTGAAGAGTGAAGTTCAAGACAAGGCTTAACACAGTGGAGCAAAGATGAAGAGATGTCAGTGTTTTCGGCTTAGGGATGTGATTGTGCTTAATGACACTGGAAAAACACTGCTCGCACCTCAAGGGAGAAAAGAGATAATTTATGCGGGAACCAATTATGAGTAACTTTGGCCTGGGTACAAAGGTTTAGGTTACCCCAAATTTCATGTTCTAATGAATAGTTGAATGAAGTTTATCGAGTAACAGGACAAAGAAAGTTGTAAATGAAAACACTTCTAGGGCATGCTCCAGCAAAGCTAGGAATAAGGTATTCTCTGCTTTGGGGTTGGTGGAAACTACTTTTATACATTCCAGAGGATTCACCTGGAGTCACCGGATGTTGGTCAGACGCAGAGGTGGTCAGTAAATGGACACTTAATGGTCAGTCTAGGAACCCAAGATAAATGGGCTCTGGACTTGCAGCGTTCCAACTCCCCAGCATCAGTGAAGTTTTTAGACAGCCTTCAATGGCTCACACACACAGATATGGCTTCTTTCCAGGTCTTAAGTTCACATTACACATACTCAGCACTTTATGCACATTAGTTTAACGTCATCACAGCCTTGAGAGGTAGATATACCTAGGGCTCTGTGATGCACAGAGAGGTGAGCTGATCAAGTTCACAGAATAAGCTCAGCTGCTGGGAATGCAGGCTGTTTGTGGGGGAGAGGAGCCTAAGTTCCTTTGAGGTGTTTGCCCCCCCTTACATGCTCTGGCTCAATGCAAAATGCTGGAAGCATTATGAGAAGGTCTAGCCTCCCCTCCCATGTTCTGTTTTTCTGTTTAGTGCACTTTCTGTTCACAAGTGGAAGGCCTACTTATGTTCTGCAGCTCTGTGGTGTTTGGAATCCACATTGCCCAGTCACTATTAGGCTTAATAGACTCAGAATGCTATTGCTGTGCAGGACTTTAGTATTCCAGTCTGAATGGGGAAACCGAGGTGAAGAGAAGGAAGCCATAGGCAGCTCCATGTCCCTATTCCTAGGTTTAGGGTTTTCTACCATATCAGAGTAGATTTCATAATATTCTTTGGCCTGTGAGTTCTTGGCAGAGAAAGGAACTTTAATTTTTTTGTGTGTGAGTGGGAAATGGGCTATGAATCTTAGGTTTTGTTTATGGTCTCCCTTGTATGCTTTGCCGCATAGACCTCTTTATGACACTGCTTCCCAAGAAATCCCACACACCTCCAGTGCCATTCAGACATCTTTACTGACAACATAGGTCTTGCCCCATCCCCGTATTTCCTTGTGGTAGTGATAAAACCCAGGGCTTTCTGCATGCCAAGCAACAGCTTTAAGTTTCTAGTCTGATTGCCTATTTAAAAAAAATGTATTGACAACTTCCATAAATATAGATAATAAACCATGATAATTCCCTCTCCTCCCCCACTTTCCCCTTCTCAAGTCCACTCTCCATCATAGCCCCTCCCCCTCTCAATTAGTCTCTCCTTTATTTTGATGTCATCCTCTTTTCCTCTTATTACGAGGGTCTTGTGTAGGTAGTGCTAGGCATTGTGAGGCCATGGATGTCGAGGCCAAGTTGTGCCTGGAAGATTGCATCCTAAGTAGTCCTACCCTTCCTTTGGCTCTTACATTCTTTCTGCCACCTCTTCTCTGAGCCTTGGAAAGTGTGATAGAAATGTTTCAGTGCTGTACACTCCTCTGTCACTTCTTTTTAGCACTATGGTGTCTTTTGAGTCATCCCAGAGGTCTCTACTGTCTAAAACGAGATGCTTCTTCAACCAAATTATGGATAGCATTAATATATGGGTATGAAGATTAAGAGAAGTGCTTACAGGGTGGTTTGGTGAGCATAATATATGCATTTAGCTAGAAAACAGCAGGCATTACACTCCTAGGGTTTGTGACCTCCTCTGCCATTGGCTCTTGACTAGGTTTTCAGTACCAGGCATGCATTCCCTCCCATGAAGCCAGCGTCCAGTCCAAGTAGAGAGCAGTTGGTTTTCCCCATAAGAGACATACCATTATTGCACCTGTTGGCTCATTTGGCCTAGCTGGCCAGCCTGAAGGCCTGCAGTGTCCACTGTTGTTTATCACTGCTGATGACCTCTTTCTCTCGTAAGACTGCCTGTAGCATAGCTTTTTCCAGCTTTCTGTCAGATGCTGATTACCTATTTCTTAATGACCTTAGGTAACCAGAAAGCGCTGTGCTGAGACCAAGTTTCAAGGTTCACAAGGTAACAGTAATACTTGCTATAGTCTCACCTTTTTTTTTTTAACCCTCAAACACCCAGAAATGTGGAGTTTCCCTTGGCAGGGATTCAGAAAGAATATTCATTGAAGAGAAGAGGTCAAGAGCAGCACTACATGCTGAGGAGAGAATCAATAATCTACTGTGACTGCAAAGTTGATGTCATGTGGACTGACTGATTTCTGAAACAAGCCCTGGCTAGAGGAACTGTAGGTCAGGTCTGTTTGGCTTTGGCAAAGCAAAAAGAAGTCCAGGTGTTAAGCATTAATCTAGGAATTTTCCTTCTGCTCAAATGTGAATGCTCCATTTGGACTGCAGTTAAGTTTCTTCATCTGTGAAATGGCGGCAGTAACAGCATCTACTTGATAGGATTTTTGCAAGAAGGAAATAAAGGCTCAGCATAGTGCTTCTTTTATAATGTTGTGATAGTTATGTAAAAACAAGGGTTACAGAACTTTAGAATTCCTTACAGAAAGTGAAAGTAACTTCCCTAATGAATCCCAGAGCTTTAGCCTCTCCCCTTCCGTCTTTTCCTAGCCACCCTCCCACCCCGCCCCAGCACACCCTTTGCACATATTGTGTGTAGGGAGGTGTTACTTGTATGTGTCTCCTGTCTCCACCCCTAACCCAGACAATGAGGAGGAGTTGTTACTGAGGGATAGCTTTGTTCTGGGGGAGGAAGGAGAACAAATTATCTGAACATGTGCTTTTCATTTATGGCCAAACTACTCAGAATAGAAGATATAGTGTGATGTCATCACCTATGAGTTCAAGAAATACAGACTCTGGGAAGATGGGACAGTTCCATCCCTGTCCCTTCTCATATATGTGTGTGTATATGTGTGTGTTTTCAAAGAAATCAGTCTTTGGGATTGGCATTACTTAGGAACAAAAGGGTTCAAGGTCATGAAACATTTCATGTTGTCCTTTGGCTCAGTGGACATTATTATGGGCTTGGGCTTGAGTAAAATATAGTCTTGGCACCACAAAAATAAATGAATAAACCAGAAATTGGAGGTAGTATCAAGAGCATTTACTGAAATGTGAATTATCTACTTTATTTATTTATTTGAGACCGAAAGAGGGAGAGAGAGAATGGGCATGCCAGGGCCTCTAGCAATTGCAAACAAACTTCAGACGCATTCACCACCATGTGCATCTGGCTTATGTGGGACCTGGAGATTTGAACTAGGGTCCTTAGGCTTTGCAGGCACTTACCCTTAACTGCTAAGCCATCTCTCCAGCCCTAAATCATCTACTTTTGTATTTGTAGTTTGCCCGAGTCACATCCTGTACAAGTCATCTCAGTTTCTCCTGCTGTGTGCAGGTTCCTTTCTTCTTGAACTTCTTCCACCCTTCCTTGCAAGACTCTTGCTGTTTGCTTCTGTTTCTCTTATGAATAATCCTATAAAATCATAGGCTACACCATGTTTGAGTATTTGTCAAACTTTCCCCATCTATAAGATAGATGCTCTTTGCAGATTGAATCCTTAAATTAAAGAACTGTTTTTCATAAAATTTTTACTATGTACTAGCAATCATGGGTAGGAAATTTCTAGAAGGTGTAAAATCATGGGTAGGGGATTTTTAGAGAACCTATAGATTCCCTATATTTTGCTGTCAACCACGTGCAAAAGTAAATTTTAGTACCTGAATGATGTGGTAGATTATCCTTATTAATATGTGGTTTCAAAATATATGAAGCCATTTGAAGAGGCTGAACTATTTTAGATATCAATATTGATGCAGAAAAACATAAAATTTACTTGTATGGAACACAGAGAAAGTTTTTTGTAAATCTATTTTTAAATTTTATTTATTTGAGAGAGAGGAGAGAGCAGGGGAGAAAATGGGCATGCCAGGGCCTCTAGCCACTGCAAACAAACTCCAGATTCATGTGCCACCCTTGTGCATCTGACTTCAAGGGTACTGGGGAATTGAACCTGGGTCCTTAGGCTTCACAAGCAAGTGCCTTAACTACTAAGCAATCTCACTAACCCTGTAAATATTTTTGACTATCTTAATGAGTGGAATTATGAATACTGGCATGGTAGTGAACTAGCTCTGGCAGGCACAGTTGAAGTACAAATGGCAGATAGTGGGACAGGGAAATGGAGTGGTATTAGTGGAAGAGGGAGGGGCATGTTTAGAGATGCCAAGAAGAACAGAGGGGAGGTAAGATGCTGTGAAGGAATGGGTATGATTGGTTGGCTGGTTTTATTAATTTTACAATCTTTTATGGTCCTATACTTTTGTAATAGTCACTAACAATGAAGGTCTAGAAAAATGATTTTTCTATATATATATATATATATATATATTTTTTTTGATGGTGGTGGTAGTTGTTTTTCTTGGAACCAGGTCTTCCTAGGTAGGCCTAGCTGGGACTCCTCTTGCCTCTGCCTCTTGAGGCCTGAGATTATAGGCATGTTCCACCAACTGCAGCTGATCATGTGATACTAAGGTTCATAAATTCTTCCTTTCTATTTCTGCTCACATCTCATTATGGAGCACTGAAACAAAACAAACAAGCTCCCACTGAGGGACAGTAGGTGGCAGAACACACTGAGTAGCTCTTGTTTAGGAAGTGGTTAGAGAGGCACTGAATTGTGATGATTCTTCTATACCACGATGAGAATCTGCAGCTTTATTTATCAACCTTGGGACCAGTTTGTAAAGGTTCCTTTCTCGTATCTACTTGGCTTTGCATGGTGGAACAACTTGTTTAAAGTTTATACTCAATAAATATTTAAGAAAACATTGAAGAAGCTCTATTGACTTAATAGTTATTGGTTAGTGTCACTTAAGATGCTGTGCACTTCTCATTTTTGGAAACTTGGGGTAGATTGCATAAAGGAATATTTCCTGTATGGTTTGTCCCTCCCCACCCTTGTTTATCATGTGGGTTGGTTCCATTTCACAGCAGATTTCCAAGGAGGCCAGAACTGATCTGTGAGCCCCCCATCCTTTGTTGTCCTTCTGTTTGACACTGCCTTACAGCTACAGGACTTCAAGATGCTGCGAATGCAGAGGCTGAAACTGGGCAGACTGAGGGCCAGCCTTTGCAGGAGCCTCCACAGCAAGCCAGTGATGGCACTCAGGAGGGAGGATGTGAATGCCTGGGAGCGAAGGGCACCTCTGGCTCCCAAGCACATCAAGGGTATCACTAACCTGGGATACAAGGTCTTGATACAGCCTTCTAATCGGCGGGCCATTCATGATAAGGTGAGTATGATCAACGTTCAAAATCATGAGTGAATGTAACGAACCTGTTTATAGAAACTAAGAAGCATCCAAATGGAAACGTGTTTCTATTAATTCCATTACTTTGCTTAAAAGTGTTCTTTTCACCCCATCCCAGCTAAGGGCAAAAGGGCCTGATTTTAGGAGTCTCTGTTTTCAGTCATTTTCTCCTACCTGTATAGCCTGACTTCTGGAACTAGGCTGGAAAAGAAGAAGACACCTTTCTTGCACCCAGAAAATGCTTCTCTAGGTAGTTTATTCCTGAGGGTATATCTTGCCAGCCACGTTAAGAATACATTACTTCATTATTCTGTTCTTCATAATCAGAAATTATACCCTTATTTCCATTTTAGAAAGACATATGTATTTTTTCTTTCTTTAATTATTTGAAAGTAAGTTGTAATCCTGACACATTAACACTAAATTCTAAATACTTCTAAAAACCATTTTTCCTATATAAACTCTGTATTATGTTTACTTTTTTTAAACATTTAACACAAATCCCATATTCTTGTAATTTTTCCTGGGCCATGACACACCTTTATTTAAAAATCTTACATTTGCTTCTTGATTCCTAGGCTATGTTGGTTAAGTTTGTAAATTTCAGGTGTTGCACTGGCAAATATTTAGAATACTGTGTTTAAAGTTAGATTATACATGCATGCACACACACATGTGCTCACACATATGCACAAAACATGTGCATACAAAAGGTTGGATTGCATTATCAATGTGAATATAGATTCATATATTATTTGTATTAATTTATAATATTGTTTAAACCTCTTTGGACAATGTAATTTTTCAAATAGTTGTAACAGTTATATATCAGAGATTAAGTCTGGTCTTCACCCTAATTTCCTAGATTCCATTCCCACCTGACTCAATAGTTTTCTCTAGTTTCTTCAAAGCTTTCTTTAGTTTCTGATCTGTCATTTCCATGCTTACATTGAAAAGTACAAGTGTGTGTATTGGTATGTGTATATATTTTCATTTCACCCTTGTCTGTATAAACACTATTTTGTATATGTATGTGAGTATGTAGAAGATATACCCATATGTTCTCTTTTATACCTTGGTTTGTTTAGTTAACATATCTTTGTCATTGCTCCATGTTTCATTATATTAATATTAATGGCTGTGTGATAAATATTGCATTATATGGTTGTACCTTATAATAATCTTATTTTATTTAATCCCTATCATAGATAGTCTTGTAATTCTTCCTGGGCTATGCTACTCCTTTACTTAAATATCTTGTATCTGCTTCTTGCTTCCTACACTATGTTGGCTAAGTGTGTAAACTTCAGGTGTTCAATTGATATAATTGAGATAATAATTGGACCCATTTCAGGGGAATCATATAAGAATTAAATGAGATCAACCATGCAAAGAGATTATCAAAGCACATAGTAACTTCTTAATGAGTAATGACTATTTGTTCCCCAGTAGAGCTCATATTAAACAATATTTTCCAAGTTGATTTTTCCACCTGCTCTAAGCATCTTTGCACATGTGTGCATGTCATCATGCCTTGTACTGAGGCTTCCACCTTGTATTTATTGTCTCCTCCTCTTGTAATCCACCCAATCTTTCAATTTCTTAATTATCTGAAATGGGAGAGACTTCAATATCCATTAGACTAAACCTCACTCAGAATCTACTGTTTGTACTGCTGAGTTTGGCCTCATTTGTTGTGCTCCTGCTGCCTTCTTACTATATTTCATGAGCTCCATCCTGAAGGACCGTGCTTGTTTTTCATTGTGTCTAGTCATGTAGTTAATCTGTAGTACAGATCTTCATGTTTCAGTAGTAATAGATACTGACTGAACCACAAGTAAAACAGTGTTGGTGATATAATTTGTTTCTTCAAAATACAAATAATTAACAAGTCACTATTTGGCATTTAATGTTTTGGCATGTTGACTCAGAATATACTTTTGAAAGAATTTTTATTGGGTATGTCAATATATGAACATATTGCAAATTAGTAGAATATACTCATGTTTCTGCTCCTATTTGTGATCTGACTATAAACTTTTCACAATTATGGGAAGATACTGAATTTTCTCTCTCTCTCTCTCTCTCTCTCTATATATATATATATGTATTTTTTTTTTGCTATAGAAGTCAAATGTGAGGGGAGCATGCTGGGAAGATGGCTGAGTGATTAAAGGCAGTTGCTTTGTAGGCACACTGGCTGGAGTTCTACTGCTAGCATCCATATAAAGTGGGATGCAAAGTGATGCCTGCATCTGTAATCCCAGAATACCTATGGCAATGGGAGGCCTCTGCACATGTGTGCACATGTCGTCATACCTCTCACTGATGCTGACAATGAGGACAATCGTGAAGTTCTAGGGCCAGCTTGACTGGCCTTCCAGTGGCAAAACTAAGAGAGACCTGTCTCAAACACGGTGGAAGAAGAGGACCAACAACCCGAGGTTGTCCTCTGTACACACATCACGGCATGCACATTTACACACACACCATTTAAAAAAATTACAGAGTCACACCAGATGTATTGGCAGGGGAGGGACAATCTAAACTCAAGATATCTTTAAAAAACATTTTATTTATCTATTTATTTGAATGAGAAAGAGTCAGAGAGAGAATGGGCATGCCAGGGCCTCTAGCCACTGCAAATGAACTCCAGACACATATCTTGCTAACGTGGGTACTAGGGAATTGAACCTGGGTCCTTAGGCTTTATAGCCAAGCACGTTAACCACTAAGTCATCTCTCCAGCCTGTATTTATCGTTTTAAAAAAATTCTTTAAGTGAGAGAGAGAGAGAGAGAGAGAGAGAGAGAGTATGGAAGTACCAAGGCCTTGTGCCACTGCAAACAAACTCCAGACACATGTGCCACTTTGTGCATCTGGCTTTATGTGGGTACTGGGGAATTGAACTGGGCCATTAGACTTTGCAAAGAAGTGTCTTTAACTGCTGGGCCATCTTTCCAACCCCAGATATATCTTTTGACAGGAAATATAAATATTAAAAGTAGCTGATTTGTTATTTATTCTAGTCCATACAAATTTCATCCCTTCAAAAGGTGAGACTTTTGTTTGCTGTACTTATTAGAGAAAGTATGAATACCACAGTCAGCAGAATAATGTTTAGCCAGACCTGCATTTGCAGGAATATGTGAAAGCTGGAGGTATTCTTCAGGAAGACATTTCAGAAGCTTGTCTAATTTTGGGAGTTAAAAGGCCCCCAGAAGAAAAATTAATGTCCAAGAAGACATATGCCTTCTTCTCCCACACAATCAAAGCTCAGGAGGCCAATATGAAATTGCTGGATGAGGCTCTGAAACAGGTAATCATGACCAATATTCATGAGTATTAATGTAGTACAATAATCATTTTCTTTCTTTAATTCCAAAGTAGAACTTCGGGTTTCTTTCAGCCTTTAGATGCCTATCCTTTCACCTCAGTAGGAGAGGTGCTGTATCATGGGAAGCTTGAATAGTTTTACTGAAGGCTAACCTCTGTTACACAAATTTGTAATTTGTAATGAGGGAAATAATCTTATTTCATTCTTATTACAAAATAGAAAGAATGATAGGAGGATTTTCTCAATTAGTTACAATTTGCATGGCTAATTACATGGAGATTGGCAAGTAGAATTTCAGAGCTGGAAAGAAACTTGTAGATCACTGTATTTATCAGAAGGGGTTAAGAGAGATGAAGTGATTTGACTGAGGTTGTACAGCTCTATGGTCAGAACTGGGCTGGAGATGCATTTACATTTATATTTATAAGAGACAAAACATTTTTTTGAATTGTAAACACTGTGGAAACATTATCAGCTGCTTACCAAATAGAATATTCCATTCAACAAAGTTCTACTGAGTACCTACAATGTATCTGACACCAGCTCTCTAATGAAAATATAGAATAGTAACTACCCTTGTATTCATGTCTACATTCTATGGGAAAAAAGTAAGCTAACAAGGTGTCTCTGTCACCTAGGAATGGAGGTAATGGAGAAAAATACAATATTTAAGGAAAAAAGAAATATGGGCACCAGGGAGGTGACAGTACAGTCTCATTGTATAGATAGAGCCTCATTTTGAAGGTGGCTTTTGAGTAGATATTTGAAGATGATGAAGGACCAAGCCATGTTTGACTGTGAAGTCCTCAAGTCAAGAGGACATTAATGCAGAGGTCTGAGAGCAGCTGCTGTAGATGGTATGCTTGATTTTCTAGTGAAGAAGCATGCTTGGATGGGAAGGTCCAGAGGTGGAGGTATGCTTATTAACCTCAGTGTGCCCTTCAGCTCTTAGTGGAGAAGCTGAGGGTGCATTGGACACTAGTCTGTAGCACAGGAGAACAAGACCTGATACATATTTGGTCATTGTCAGAGACCAGATGCTGTCTGCAGTTAGGAGATGGATGAGTGTAGGGAGTGCGTGGAGATACACACCACATCCAAGTCCACCTCTGGGGTAAGGATGGTAGAACTTTTGGTGTAGACCTGAGTCTGAGAATATGACAGAGGAGAGCCCATTTACCAACAGTAGGAGGAATATAGATTCTCTCTGGGGTAGAGAATCCCTTCCTGTAAATTTAATATACAGTGTTTCTGAAGAGAAGATTCAAAAGTAATTAATGAAAGTCAAGATGGAAAGATACTGTGCTTGAATCAAACCCTAAAAAGTACTTTAGAGACCATTTTTGTTATATAAACTTTTGGTAATTACCAGAAAATTAATAAAAAGAGACCCAGCATGGAAGGTTTTTTGTTTTGTTTTGTTTTTTGTTTTTTTGGCAGCACTCTAAACAGTTATTGAGGTTTGCATGTATGTCGAATGTCCTTAATTTTGTAAACATGATAAACATTGTATAATTTTTCCCCCAGTGCTGGGGATGCAACCCCAAGCCTTGTGTGTGCCAGAGCTCTGTGTTCTACTTAGATACATAACTACTAGCCTTTCAATCATGGGGAAAATACTTCATAATTATGATGTATTGCATGTTTAAGCATAAAGGAATAGACCTTCCCGAGGGAGGGGGAGGTCTTTGAGGAAAGAGGAAGAATGTGTTTTCATCAAAGGTAAGGGGGAACTATGTAAGAATAGAGGAAGAAGGGAAAAAGAAGGAGGGAAATAGAGGAATGGAGAAAGGAAGAGAAGGGGAGAGAAATACCCTGGCATAGAGTGTTACTGTCTTCTGAATAATTAAGGGCCCTGGGTATTTATAATGACTGAGGAACAATGTTATGGAGGATGATACAGGGAAGGGGAGAAAGTCCCAGAAGAATGATCCTGGAGGACAATGAAGGAGCAAGGTTTAAGGATTCACCTCAGGAGGAATCTGTTTTCTCTGGGACCAGAAGAAAGATTCTGGGGAATAGAACTATAGAGATATTTGCAAATGGTGTCAGGCAGATTGCAGGATGTGTGTAAAAAAAAAAAAAAAAAAAAAAAAAAAAAACCCAAGGGAAACCTTTGTCATGGTTATTTCTTATACACACCAAGGGGTCTCTCAGCTCTAATTATATACAGTTTTATCCAAGCATTTTCTGAAACATTTCAGGATAAGCTTACTGATAACTTAGGTTAGCAAGTCAACATGTATTTCCAAAAAAGAAAAAGGAACACAGTTATTTGTTCATATATGTGCTTTATTTATTGAAATTGAGCTTAATGGATTGTGAGTGAGATGTTTTTCTTTTGCTCTTTCTTCAGGAAGTACGGCTTATTGATTATGAAAAAATGGTGGATCACAGAGGATTTCGCATAGTAGCATTTGGACAGTGGGCAGGAGTGGCAGGTAGGTGTGCCAGGGCTCTGGGATTTTAGTCTCCCTGAGGGGGAAAAAGAAAACCTTGTATTTTCTCTATTCTGTGGTTTACTTCCTCTGATAAAAAAGAGAGGGTGCATTCAAGGCTGCAAGTATCAGAGGAACAGAGAAAGAAGATAACTTATTTAAATATTTTAGAGCAATTATTAAAAGAAACAGAGAGACAGAAGAATAATACCTCAGAATAGGTTCTGACTTTTCAGATGGCCCTGATTGGAAATCTAGAAGGTCCCCAATATAGAAAATAGGGAGAAAAAGAACTGACAGATGAGCCTTCTCGATAGAAGAGTGGACATCGCTGCTTGACTTTTATCTCAGCCATTTGAACTTTCTTTGAGAAACATAAGATGTTATGGTTCAGTTTCAAGATAGATGACTTGAAGGTCCCATAAGGAATGACATGAATTGCTTATGTGGCTTTATTTATTTGCAGAGAAAGAGAGGGAGAGAGAGAGGGAGATGGAGGTGCGGGGGAGGGCAGGGAGTGAGAAAATAGGTATGCCAGGGCCTCTAGCCACTGCAAATGAACTCCAGACACATGCACCATGATGTGCTTCTGGCTTACATGGGTTCTGGGGAATTGAACCTGGGACTTTAGGCTTCACAGGCAAGTGTCTTAACTGCTAAGCTTTCTCTCCAGCCCTGTTTGGGTGGCTTTGATATGGAAAAGTGGACAATTACTCATTGTGATTTTTGTCATAATAGTTTCCCCTTGATTAATCTTTCTTTACCACCTTCAGATTGGACTCTAGTAAATTGCATTTCTCAACAATATGTCACATTGTACATGTATTGAGCCCTTTCTTGTTGCTGGCACAAAATGTTTAAGAAAAGAATGGTTTGTCTTCATTTTCAGTTTGAGGTCACAGTCCATCATGGTAGGGAAGGCATGGCAGCAGGAGCTTGAGGCAGCTGCTCACATGCAGTCCACAGTGAGGAAGCAGAGAGTGATGAATGCTAGTACACAGCTAGCTTTCGCCTTTTGTAAATCCAATCTAGGACACCAGACCCTAGAATGGTGGCACCCATGGTTAACATCGGTCTCTCCACATCAATTAACCTAATCTAGCTAATCCCTTACAACCATACTGAGAATGTTGTTTCCTAGGATGTCCTATCAAGTTGACAATTAATATAAATCATTATAAGTCCACCCCTTGTTAACGTGATAATTGAAACATGTAACTTTTAAGTTATAACCTTCCACCCTTTGTCCTCATAGGCTTATGGTTATTCAAATGAATACTTCCTAACTTCAGAAATCCCAGTAATGTTTAACAGATTCAACTCAGTTCAAAAGACATACATGCAATACTTCCTGAGATTCAGGAGAACTAATTTATTTATTGACAACTTCCATAATTATAGACAATCAACCATAATATTTCCCCCTTTCCCACTTTGTTTTGTTTTTCAAAGTAGGGTCTCACTCAATCCCAGACTGACTTGGAATTCACTATGTAGTCTCAGGGTGTCCTCAAACTCTTGTCAATCCTCCTACCTCTCTTCCTCTTGAGTACTGGGATTAAAGGTGTGTACCACCACATCTGGCTTCAGGCAAACTCTTAACTTTGAGTTTGTCAGAGTAAACATTCTTAATCCAAAAAGATGAATGAGTGTATTATAAACAAAAGTCAGACCAAAGCAAGACTGAAGGTCAGCAGAGTAAACTGTAAATCTTGAAGCTCTGTTTTCTATATCTAAAATTCATGACAAAATTATCTGGGCTCCAAAAGGCTTTGGTTGTCCTATGCCTATAACTCTGCTGTGTGTAGCAGGTATAGTCTCTCTGATGGGCAGCTCCACTCTGAACTTGCCACTTTCCTCACCAAGTGACAAATGGTTCTGGCATCTCCTGATCTTCACCATTGTATGTTATGGCTTCACATCATTCAAGTTCTCAGGACAGAGGCAGAATGCAGTCAGTTTCTTTGGAAGCATAACATAAACTGCCTCTAGCCCAGTTTTTTGCTAGCCCTGTTTTCCTCTGAAACTTCATGAGCTGGGCCTCACTGTTTGCATTTTTCTCAGCATCCTTGTCTGCCAGAATTCTTATCACCAGAATGGCACATTAAACTCTGAAGAATTCAAGGACTTTTCTAGCTCAAAGTTCCAAACCCTGTCACTTTGCTTCCCAAACTAGTTTTAAAGTGCTGGGAACTGCACAGTCAGATTTATCACAGTACTGGTTTCTCAGTATCATTTTTCTGCATCATTTACTGTGACCAAATACCTGACCAGAAATAACTTAAGGAAGGAAGGGCTTACTTTGGTTTGTAGTTCAAGCTTATAGTCCATCGTGGAAAAGGAGGCATGGTGTCAGGAGCTTGAGGCAGCTGACTACATTCAGTCTTTAGTGTGAAAGCAGAGAGCAATGGATGGTAATTAGTGCTCAGCTAGCTTTCTCCTTTTTATTCAGTCCAGGACTCCAGCCTCTGGAATGGTACCACCCACAGGTAGAGAGGTTTTCCCCACATCAGTTAACCTAATCAAGGTAATCCCTGGATACAGGCCCAGAGGCTAACCTAATCCACATAATTCCTCACAAAATAAACCCAGGAGTCACTTATTAAGTCATTCTAGGTCCCATCAAGTTGCCAATCAAGATAAGCTATAACAGTCCATTACTTAGTTGTACATAAGATAAAATTACTTGTTATTGTAGGGTATTTTTACAGATAATATTCCCTACTCTTCACTCAAAAAAATCTCAAATATGTTGACAAAATTTAAAGTATTTTATACATATCACAAGGAATAATTTCTGAAAAATTGATATCTTAACTTATTAGTACATCCCAAGTAAAGGGGAAAAACCTAGGCAAAATTCTGAAGCTCAAAATTCTTTTCATTTAAAATCAATTTGTTTCCTATTTTAACTCTCACTTCGTGCTTTATCTCGCCCAACATACAAACTTATGATAACAAAAATTTTCTTTACAGGGAAGGAATGAAGGGTAGTCCCCTGTTGGCTATAATTCCAGACCTTTTAGGACTCCTCCAAATGAGAGTTTGGAAAGAATGAATACATTAGAAATAAGATAATTGAGAAGAAGCACTACACATGTAAATTGGATGTGGTTCTTACTCTCAAAGCATTCAAGCAAGGCAGCACCCTGATAGAATGTCAGCCCTCATTGCTATGGGAAGGACATGGCATGGAAGAGGCTGAAGGAGAAGACTCCTTTAAAAGAGTGCTTTTGGGGCTGGAGATAGATGGCTTAGTGGTTAAAGTGTTTTCCTGCAAAGCCAAAGGATCCTGGTTTGACTCTCCAGGGCCCACATAAGCCAGATGCACAAGGGGGCACATGTATCTGGAGTTTGTTTGCAGTGGCTGGAGGCCCTGGCATGCCCATTTTATCTCTCTCTCTCTACCTCTTTCTCAAATAAATAAATAATATATATTTTTAAATAGTGCTTTTGAAGCTGGGATTCAATGAACGATTAAAAACTATTCAAGGAAGGGGAGAGTAGGTAGAAGTATGTAAAACCCAGCTGTCAACAAAATCGAAAAATATCTCTGCAGACTAATAAAAAGAGTAGTCACTATTTAGTGATGAGAAATACCAGAATGGACAATGCAATATATTTTACAAATACTAAAAGTATAATGGAATATTAACAATTGGCAGGTGTGGTGGCACACACCTTTAATCCCGACATTCAGGAAGCAGAGGTAGGAGGAATTCTGTGAGTTCAAGGTGACTCTAAGATTACACAGTGAATTCCAGGTCAGCCTGGGCTACAACAAGACCCTACCTTGAAAACCCCCAAAACAAAAAACAAAACAAAACAAAACAAAAATTAGACAATGAGTTTGACAGACTTGATGAGGTGACAAATCCTTGACATAAACAAATGACCAAAACCACTGGAACAAGAAATAAACTTGAATGTCAGTCTGTAAAATAAACTCTATTCATATGTGTTTTCTAAGAAAAATCACATATTTTATGCAATGAAGTTTACGTGCTGAGTGTGGTGGTGCACACCCATTATCTTATTTGCAAGGCTAAGGTAAGGGGATCACTCTGAGTTTGAGAGCAGCCTGGGCTACATAGTGCAACCTCTGTCTTATTAAAGAAAAAGAAATTATTTATAGTAATTCAGAATAGCTGAGAAAGAACACAAATACTTATTGAAACAATGAATTTCTGGTATGACCATAAGATGGAAGTTTTTCAGAAAAGAAAGAAAATATTAATGCGAATCTCAAAAATGTTCTGGGTGCTGGGTGTGGTGGTGCATGCCTTTAATCCCAGCACTGGGGAAGCAGAGATAGGAGGATTGCTGTGAGTTTGAAGGTCACCCTGAGACTTTGTAGTTAATTAGTTAATTCCAGCCTGGGCCAGAGTGAGACCCTACCTTGAAAAACAAAACAAAACAAAACAAAACAAAACAAAACAAAACAAAACAAAACGTTCTAGGTGAGTTAAATTACAAACTGAAGGAAGTATAACTTTTGTCCCTGCATTCATTTTGCAAATCCTTTCCATCTGTTGGAAGGATTGGAGTCTGTTATGGAGAAGTTGACAATTTCTTCATAAGGCATACACTTTCCTGTCTCATTGGAAATCTTATTTCCCGGGCAGGGAATACAGTCCAAATAGACAATTTTTCCCTCCTTGGGGCATGGGGGAGGGGTCACAGAATGGGAAGGGGAAGGAGTTTTCTGAATCCAGGACCCCAACTTTCACTGCATACAGAGTGAGTAGTCTGAGAAAAATCAAATGTTCTTGGTTATTGTTCAGACTTTTACTTAAGATATCAGTAAATATGTTGTTTTAGAGAATTGGATCATTAATAAATATAGTTTCTATAGGCACAGAAACTAAACCAAAATAAAGAAAATCTGCTGGGTGAAAGAAGACACATAAAAGAGAGTATATGCTTATGATGGTAACAATACAGTTATGACTAATTGTTAATAGCTATCAAATTATACACCTTTAATGATACTTTATTGCATATGGATTTTTTTAAAGTTGGTGCTAATAAAAAGATAAAAGAAAGCTTAGTAGAAACATATGTGTGAATATGGGGACAGGTATAGAAAGTTCTATTGCTAAAAGCAAATCTGTGCTGTAGGCATGATGAGTTTTTGGTATCTTGAAGTCATTCAACTTGAGACATATCAAAGATGAGTGGCTAGGTCTTGAAATCAAAAGAAAAATTCATATTGGATTTGGGATCATCCACATACAGATAATACTTGAAATTTAGGACTGGATGACATTACCTAAGAAGAAATGTAGGTATTCATGATCCCAAAATAGATGTCTGAGGGTTTTTAATACAGGATGAGGAATTTACAAAAGGTAGGATTAATTCTGTGTGTGAATGTGGTCATATATGCCTGTAATTCTGGTACTTGAGGCTGAGGCCAGAGGATATGGAATTTGGGGTCAGCTTGAGTCATATATAAGAGTTTAAGGCCAGCCGGAGCTGTGTAATGAAACCTTAGGAAGAGAAGGAGATGGAGTAGGAAGGAAATATTTAAGTCAAGGTGCTAAGGAAAGATATTCTGGCAAGCAATTCAAGATCTGAAAAGTGTGTTAATTTTAGTAATCTAGGTCCCTAAATAGCTGGTAGGAGCCCTGGGTCAATGGTGACTCTTTCTTTGTTCATTTATTTTTGGTAATGGAGAGATTTATGCTTAAATGTTGATAAGAATGAGCCAATGAAGAGGAATACTGAAGGAACAATTGAAGGATGAACTCCTTGATATGGAGGGCCTGGAAGGGATAGGATATGCAGACAAGGTGGAGGAATAAATCTTAGTCAAGAAGAAGAATCTCCTACTACCTTCTTGGGGCCCGGACTAGAAGAGAAAGGTGAGGACACACTAGGTTAGGTCATTTGGTGGCGTAAAGTAGTGAAGATGGTTATGATGTCCACATCTGAGCTACAATGGTCTGTGCTTTCTCAGGGCACCTAACAGGTCGAAATGGCCAACAAGAAAAACACCATTTCTCCTCATAAATGTCTCCAAGTAGAATTTATCTTACCCATTGATATGGAAATCCATTCAATTAATGGTCTTTCTGTTGGTCTGATTCTGTGATAGGGATGATCAACATTTTACATGGAATGGGTTTAAGGCTCCTTGCTTTGGGACATCACACACCTTTTATGGTGAGAGATCATTTATTTATTGGAAATACTCATCACATTTTGAGCATGGAGAAAATGTCCCAGCTAGAAGACTAACTGTAATTGCATGTGCTTGCTTTCAGCATCTTGGCATGGCTCATAACTACAGGAATAGCAGCCAGGCTGTGCAAGCTGTCCGTGATGCTGGCTATGAGATATCTCTGGGTTTAATGCCAAAGTCGATAGGGCCCTTAACATTTGTTTTCACAGGGACTGGTAATGTATCAAAGGTAAATTCTACCTGTCTCCTCTCTGTACAGCAATCTGAAATCCTGAACCTGTGAATGTTTTATGGACATTTCAAATAGAAACAATGGACATTCAATTTTGGGTACTCTGTGATCTATGCATTTTTTCTTATAACAAAGTCTGAACATTTTCATTGCTTTTATTTCCATGTATTAGTGGTTTGAAATGTCCTTTCTCTTCCCCCCCCTCCTTTGATATCATTATGAATGTAAAGCTATATTCATAGGGTGATCTTTTTCCCATCATTATTAAAATGTCCAAAAAATTGGGTGCCACTCTGGGGTATACATTTTTTCAAAACTACTTGGAGTTTTTCCAGTAAGATGCTAAGGAAGATTAATACAAGACAAGGCTTGACACTTCCTTCTGGAGTGGCTTTGAGGATACATTTTTGTCATATCAAGAGTCTTGCAATTGAAAAGTAGATCTGTAATGAAAGTGTTTTACACACATATCATCTCTGACAGTTTTATATTGGGAAATAGGTATATAATTTTTCTTCTGGAGTAAACATTGATTTCCCATTTGGAATAATTTTAGCCACGGATTAAAAAGTATAGAGAAATAGTGTATATAATACTAACATGTTCAAACATGATTGCTGTTATTCTCTAACTCAAGAGAAACCAAACCAAATAAAACAACACGCAGCTCCTTCTGATGTACGCTGGTCTAACCGGAACCAAAGTTGGCTTGCAAACATCCAGTGAGGTGCTTATCTATATGTACTTCTGGGTTGTAGGCCTGGTTCTAGGGCAGGACAAATAGAATTATTTCATTGTGGGGGAAATAATTGGAATATATATTGGAAGCCATGTTTCTTTAATCATGCATCTTTTATAGGGGGCTCAAGAAGTCTTTAATGAACTACCTTGTGAGTATGTGGAGCCTCATGAATTAAAAGAAGTTTCGAAAACTGGAGGTAAAGGGCGGGGGAAAATAATAACTTGTATTTTTTTCTAAAAAAAATATTTATTTACAAGAGAGAGAGGGAAAGAGAGAGATAAGGCACACCAGGGCCTTCAGCCTCTGCAAGTGAACTCCAGATGCATGTGCCATCTTGTGCACCTGGCTTATGGAGGTCATGGTGAATCAAACCTGGGTCCTTTGGCTTTGCAGGCAAGCACCTTAACCACTAAGCCATCTCTCCAGCCCATATACTGTATTGTTGTTAATAGCATGTGCTAGTATCTCATCACCAGAAATCATCATCATTTGTTTGTGTCACTACTAATTTCTTCTTTTTTTGCCAGACCTCAGGAAAGTGTATGGGACGGTATTAAGTCGCCATCATCATCTCGTCAGGAAAACAGATGGTATATATGATCCTATAGAATACGAGAAATTTCCTGAGCGCTACACAAGTCGTTTTAATACTGACGTGAGTAGCCTGTTCAGCTTTGCATCTTGTTGCTTAGGGCACACTGTAGTTAGGGTGTTTGCAAAGAGAAATTATGATTGTGCATGATGATTTTTTTCTCAGGTCCTCCTATCAACCTACTGACCTTTGCTCTTCTTCACACATGGGCTTCAGCAGTAGTAGGCTCTGACTGGCATTTGTGGTGGCCTTTACTTAGATTTTGTGGTTTCTATAGATAAGCTTTTTACTTTACTGTGTCTGTTTCTATTTCAGATCTGTTTGTGCTTTGTAGCTTTAAGCCACTTCCTATGGATTCCTGCTGTCTATACTATCCTGGCCTAGTTGGTGTTGTTGGCAAAGCAGGCTGTCTATAATCTTAACATAGTTTGCCCTTTCTGAATCTTTTCTAAGCTGTAAGTGTTTGTATATTTCTGCCCATGTAGTCTCTTTCTTTCTCCTTCTTAAACCATGAGGATTTAGTCATGGAGGCTTCATGCAATGACCTGATCTAACTTAACCACTTTCCAAAGGTCTTACCACTGAACTGAACACCATAGTTAGATTTTGGCTGCACCTTCTATATACCATGAACTTTGGGAGTTAAGCTTCAAGAAGATAACTATATTTAAACAATAGTATTCTGTTCCTGGTCTCATAAACCTCAAGACTTTGCATTCAGCATACAAGCATTTCCCATAGTCTTAACTCAACTATAAATTCAAATCTTGAAGTTTTACCTGACACTCATGGTAAACTTCTTCAGCTGATAATCAGTATAAAGTCAAAATCAAGCTACATACTTCTAAGATACATTTGTCAGTCAGCCTCAGGGTATGTACCCCATCCCATAAAGCAGGAACAGGCAAACAGAGAAGAGTAATTGGTCCAAAGCCACATCCATCAGGAGAGACTTTTAACTCCCAGTGCTCCATGTGAAGCACCTTGTGCACCATGGGGCGGGGACACAGGACTTAGGAAGCTCCCCCTCTTTGTCTGAGCTGGATCATGTGGCTGCTGTCATGGGCAGGACCCTGAAGTCTGCAGTCCTCCTCGCCTAGGAAGTATGCTGTCCAGTGTGTTCTCCACCAGTATTGTATATTTCTGGAGGTGTTACCCAGCTCAGGTCCCTTCTTTGGCTCCACTCCCACAGCTCCACTAAGTATCACCTAATTCTGAGCTCCTTGCAGAGATTTTAACTTTCTAAGAAACTTTTGTCAGGCTTTCAAGGCTTTCCTTTGAAATCTTGGTGGAAGCCACCATGACTACATAAAGCTCCACTTAAAATATTCTAGTCTTTGCTTCCTTTTACCCGTTCCTTTCCCCTTCACCTTCTCTTCCCTCCTGTTCTCCCTCTCCTTTCCTTTGTTTTGTTTATGATGCTCTAGATTAAAATTAGGTCCTTGTACATGATACACAAACATGGTACCAGTGAGTGACATTCCTAGCCTAGTCTGGGATTTTTCTAGACTGTTCTTCCAGACTCTTCTAACCTCTGCCAGCCATACAGGTACAAAGCTATCTAAATATATTCAGGTAGGGTTATAGTATCAATTGTTACTATATTCCCATTCTCAGAATCAACTTTTTTGTATTAGTATTTGACACAAAAAATACTAGAGGAAACTTAATAAAAAGAAATTATTTCAGGCCCAATTACTTTGACTTCTGGTGAGAGCTGTGGATGGCAGCTAGAGTGAACATTAGCATCTCTAATTGGGGTGTGAATAAATGTGGCAGAAGAGACAAGGGCCATCATATCACTTTTTTTCTTTTCTTTTTTTGTGGTTTTTCTAACGTAGGGTCTTGCTCTAGCCCACGCTGACCTGGAATTCAGTGTGTTGTCTCAGGGTGGCCTTGAACTCATGGCGATTCTCCTACCTCTGCTTCCTGAGTGCTGGGATTAAAGGTGTGCGCCACCACGCCTGAAACCCAATATTACTTTAGAGGTGACTTCCCAATGATCTGAAGACTTTCTATTAGCCTCTACTTTGTAAAGGTTCTACCATGTTTAGGTAGTGCTGGACTGGAGACCGAGCCTCTAACACATGGCCTTTGGGGATGTTCAACATCCAAACCATTGCGTCCAGCTATCTTGAAAAATGTTTGATTACAGGAAGGCAGTGTGCAATAATGCAGTTATGTAAGCATGGGACTCTCCCTACTGCACAAAACAGTGACTCACAAATGAAGTCTTTCTGATAGGGACAGAGTGGCATCATCTTCTAAGAAAGACTGTGTGCTTTGTAGAAAGCATTCATGTGACAATCCTTAAAACTAAAATGAAGGCCAACCAAAGTGCATGTATTTATGAAAAAGAATGCTTTAACAAAACATCGTACTCTTGATTCTGATGTAAAATTTAGCTACCTTAGCATGTACAGCATGTTACAGAGCAAGACTCTGACATTCAGTTTGGGGATGCTTCAAATGCTTCAGTATCAACTAATGATTAGTTGAAACTAAGTGAAACTAATCTTAAGATGGAAATTTTGGGTCCAATAAATTTCCATCCTTTCTTTTATCCTGAGTTATGGAAGTATGGGTGATTGGATGCCTCCCAAAACTGACACAGTGACCTTCTTACCATGTGTACATGTATATGAAGCTATGCTTACCATGTGTGCATGTGTATGTGTGTAAATGTACTTACCATGCGTGCATGTGTATGCATGAAATGTTCTTTCCATGTGTGCATGTGTATGCATGTAAATGTTCTTTCCATGTGTACATGTGTATGTAAATGTGCATGTGTGAGTATTTCTCTATAGAGCTTACTGAGTCATTTGATGAATCCTCATAGTATTCTTTTGAGGAATGGGTACATATTATCATTATCTAGAAGGTAAAAATAGACCTCAGAGAAGTTGAGGTGGCATGATTAAGATTACACTCTACTGGTATTCAACTACAAATAGAGTTCTAGGTCTCTCAAACCTTGAATATGCTTTTTTTTGCCTTGCTATGTAATATAGAACAAAATATGATTTTATTTATATTTTTATTTGTCATAGAGTAACTATCCAATGAAAGCTAAGTGAATATTATTACTCTTTCCTCAAAAGCTAGCCATTGACGTGGGCAATAAAAATGTACATTAGAAATGACAGTAATGACTTCTTGGGGGCTTTTCCGCTAGCTCTTTTTTAGTGTGCCGTATGAAAATGAGCTATTTCCTGCTTTGTTGAACATGGAACTTGGTTTTTACAGATTGCACCCTATACAACTTGTTTAATTAATGGAATCTACTGGGAACAAAACACCCCTCGCCTGCTAACTCGCCATGATGCTCAAAGTCTCTTGGCTCCAGTGAAGTCCTCCATTGTTCCTGTTGAAGGCTGCCCTGAATTACCACACAAGTAAGAGCTTAACTTCATCAAAAATGGCAGATTTTAGCTGCAGCACTGCTGTTAGGGAATCAAAGAATAAAATGTTCTTACGTGTCAGAGAGAGCTTGATTGTTAGTGACTAATTGACCTCTTAGGAGCATTTAGCACAATTACTCTTCTTTCCTTGAAACTCACGGATGACTTTTTTGACTCCCTGGGGAGTTGCAAGGACACCATCTCAGAGGAATCTTTCCTTCTCCATTCACATCCCTCTTTAACCTGCTACTTGCTGTTTTTCTAAATTCATGATCATTTATTTTCCTGTGTTTATAACTTTAACTCCCTTACTAAAATTTAATCTCCTTAAAAGTAGGAGTCACATTTGTCTTGGCCATAAGTACCTGGTACATAATCTGGGATAAAATAATGTTTAAATAATTACTAGTTATCGAGTGAATAGATTTACTGATGAATATTTGTGATTTAGACCATCCTATCTGTCTGACACTTGACTAAGCTAACATACAGAAAAGATTAAAATGTTTGCTGCTCTGAGGCATGCGACCAACTTTAGAGAAATGCTAAGATGCCAAGGAAACGTAGGCATGACAGTATCTAGAAGCAACTAGAAGCATTTGTAAAAGAACACAATGGCTTCACTCCTTGGTGAGTGCAAAGCTGATAAAAACAACATGGAGATAAGAATGAAGAAAGGTTAATTACCTTCAATAAGTAAAGAGAGAAAGGGATAATTCTCAAAGCAGCAAAGAAACAAAGGCACGTTTATGGCGAAAGTCTCTATATTGATATATGTAGGACTTCTGGGAATATTCCTGAGTGTGTTCAGGCCAAGGTTATGCTTTTTCACACACTGAATATTCAAAAAGCTAAGGATTTGGAAATGCCTCTTCTCAGAGAATTCAGAATTATAACAGCAAATTTTAGATCACTTAAACTGTGGATCAGAATATGTTAGAGACTTTGGCTGGTCTCTCTGAGTTTCTTTGCAGGGCCTTAAATGAAACAAAAACAAATTGGAAGGCATGTGAATAGTCATTTAAAGGCGCAACAATCCCTCCTCCTCTCAAGCATAGGTGATTGTCCCTAGAAGTATTTGCAAAGTGGTTGGCCCTGTGCACAGCAAATTTCAAGTGAGAATTTCAAGTGTAGGACTGGTGTTGATAAATATGGAACCAGTACAACACAATTTAAGAGTAGAAAACTCCTGCCCTCTTCTACAATCCTTATGAACATATCTCTGTATGCAGTGGTTAGAGATACAATAAGACCATTGTGACAGATCTCTGAAAAGTTTCAAGCATTTGTAACTTTTTTTTCCCCCTTTGGTTTTTCAAGGTAGGGTCTCACTCTGGCACAGAATGACCTGGAATTCACTATGTATTCTCAGGATGGCCTTGAACTCATGGCAATCCTCCTACCTCTGCCTCCCAAGGGCTAGGATTAAAGGCGTGTGCAACCATGCCCAGTTTGCATTTGTAACTTTTGTTCATAAGTCTAGAAACTTCCATGTATTCACATGTAGAAATATCAACTCATCAGATACGTGGAGGTTTGTTTCTAGTGCCACAGTGGATACTAGTATTTTCAGATGCTCAACTACTTTATATATAAAATGGTATAGAATTTGTAACACAGGTTCATATGTACTTCAAATCATCTATATCACTCATAATACCTAATACATGAAAGTAGATATTTGGGTTTGGTGGTGTAGTCCTAAAGTCACAGCTACTTATGAGGCTGAGGCAGGAAGATTTCAAGTTTCAGCATCTTTTTAGCTACAGAGAGACATCAAGGCTATTTTAGACAACTTAGGGACAACCTGTCTTAAAAAGAAAAAAAAAAGAGTGAGATTATAACTCAATGGTAGAAAGCTTCTCTTCTATGCATAAGGCATTAGAATTAATCCCTGCTCTTGAAAAAGAACTAAATAAATAACATCAATCTACATTGTGTTTTGTCAGGGGTTTCCAACCTTCAGGTTTCTTTGAGTCACAATGGATAAAGAATTGTCCTAGATCATACATTAACATCCTCACATATATGAAAATGTCATAATGAAATCCACTTGTACAACTAGTGTATGCTAATAAAACTATTACTTTAAAAGTGATACATAAGACTGGAAAGATAGCTTAGTAGTTAAGGTGCTTGCCTGCAAAGCCTAAGGACCCATGTTCAACTTGTCAGATCCCAAGTAAGCCAGATGCACAAGGTGATGCATACACAAGGCTGCACATGTGCACAAAGTGGCACACACATCTGGAGTTCGATTGCAGTGGCTAGAGGCCCTGGCATGTCAGTTCTCTCTCTTTCTTGCTCTTGTTCTTATTCTCTCTCATAAAAACTCTCTGTTGCTCTCTCTCTCTCTCATAAAAAGTGGTACATAAATAGTTGTGCTATATGTTTTAGGTGGTAATGAGGAACAAGGTGTGTGCATGTTGAGCACAGATACAATTATTTTAAATATACTTTAGAGTCTTAGTGGAATCCATGGGTATAGAAGCCACTGACTATACTGACTAAAGTGGATTTAGTGGAATCTTTCGTTAGTCACTTACAGATGACTGACGGGGCTAACTTCATTCAGTCTGTCAATGTTTTCTCTAGGGAAGGAATTTTCCCTGTTTTGTTTCTTTTCTCCTTCTTCCTACTCTTTGTCATTCCTTCCTCCTCCTTTTTTCCCCTTTTATTCATTTGGAAACTAAAGAATTCTCTGTATCCCAGAACAATGCTGTGTCCTGAAGACTTAGCTGTAGGAAAAATAGCCTAAGAGCCTGGGAGATATTAGGCATCAAATTGAAAATTGTTCTACACATCTTTCAAGTTTATTCATTGTTAGTCCCACTGGAAGCTTCTGAATTCCATCCTTTCACCTAGGTGTTGATGTTATTTGCAGACTTGTGGCAATTTGTGACATTTCAGCCGATACAGGAGGGTCTATAGACTTTATGACCGAGTGTACCACCATAGAGCATCCCTTTTGCATGTATGATGCAGACCAGCACATTATTCATGACAGGTGAGTTCATTAAAGTCACTCCTTCCTTACCATGATGTACTAGTTTAAAATACTCAATATTTTACATTTTTATGAGGGTTATGAGAATTTGAAGATTATGCTCCAACGTATTAAAAAATTTAGTGTTCAAAAACACATACAGAGCTACACACACACATACACACACACACATATACACACATATATATATACATATATATATTTAAAGGGAAATATGTTGGTAAACGTTTTTTTGAAAAGTCTTGCTTATATTCTTATATATTATTGTATAAGACTATAACTGATTAACCAAGTACAGTGCCAGGAAAAGATGGAGCTTTTAATATCTGAATAAAACATGTTGCTTCTTCTAGTATTGAAGGCTCTGGGATTCTGATGTGTTCCATTGACAATTTGCCAGCCCAGCTTCCAATTGAAGCTACAGAGTATTTTGGAGATATGCTTTACCCCTACGTTGAAGAAATGGTAAGGAGACTGGTAGCCTGAGCAATACCCCACAGCCTTATGTGCAGTTATGGAGGGAACTTGTGAATCCTCTGGTCTTCGGTGGCTAAGAAATCTGTTGTGAAATGAAACACACCAGCCCTTCCCCTGTGTACTTCTTGATACATTCTATTCTTCATATTCTTTCTTATCTCATGGGCATATGATTATATCACTGGATTCATAGTTATAATTACATTTTATTAAGTGTTTATGACAGGAGCAATAAGCCTCACTTTGTCAGTTTTCTTGCTGTATACATCAGGGCATTCTTAATGTGCTATAATTGACAAATTTAGATAACCAAAAATAGGGAAAATGTTACTAATATCAACCATTAGTGTTTTGTTCAGTGACAGCTTACATTGAGATTATTTTTTTCTGTGATTGACTACAGAAATGCTGTGTTATCAATATTCCAATGTCTCTCCTGCCGGGGCTTTTTTCCCTCACCACCGGCAGGTAGAGCAAAAGAGAGAGAGAGAGCCGGGCCAGCCGTTTCTCTCGAGGCTGAGCGAGAAGGTGGGTGTCGGCGACTCAAACCCCTCCCCCCACTAAGACACCGGGGAGAAAAACCACATTGAGTCGCGGAGAAACGTCTAAGGCGGAACTCGTCGTTTATTGTCAGGGGAGAGATATTTATGTGCTTTGAGGAAGGGGGCGGGAAGAGGGGATGAGAGAAAGGTATAAGGGCCAATATACTTTGAGGAAGGGGGTGGGAAGAGGGGATGAGAGAAAGGTATAAGGGCCAACAGTATTTCATCACGTCAGCAGCAGCTGGGTGGAGGCAGTTTCAGCTTAGGTGCTGAGTCAAGGGCAGGTACTCAGGCTCGACTAGGCCTTACCGGGAGTAGGCCAAGATTGGCTGGGCTAACCACTCGGCTTCACACCGGGCAGGGCCCAACACTCTCCCTCTTTTTTTTTTTCATTTTTATTTTTGAGGTAGGGTCTCATTCTAGTCCAGGCTGACCTGGAATTCTCTACAGTTCCAGACTGGCCTTGAACTCACAGCAGTCCTCCTACCTCTGCCTCCCAAGTGCTGGTATGAAAGGTGTGTGCTACCCTGCCTAGCTTACATTCCATTCTTTTTACCAAAGAAAATATTTCTTTGTTCAGTGTTTATCTTGGGTTCAGACCCACTCACACTTCCTTCCCTCCTTCCTTTTACTTTCTTCCATGGGCTGTCTCCAAACTTATGAATTCCAAACTTAGGAGTATTAGCTCTTATTCTTTTCCTCATATCTCTGCTCAGGCCTTCTCAACACTAAAATGAGACCATAGTTAGTGGAGAAAGAATAAATGAAACTTGTAGTCTGTGATTGTCTTCTAAGTAACCTATTTGGTTAAGAAAAAAAACACAGGACACATTAGAAAAATTTATTTTATTTTATTATTATTATTTGGTTTTTTGAGGTAGGGTCTCGCTCTAGCTCAGGCTGACCTGGAATTCACTATGTAATCTCAGCGTAGCCTTGAACTCTTGGGAATCCTCTTCCCTCTGCCTCCTAAATTCTGGGATTAGAAGCGTGCACCACCATGCCCGGCTTAGAAAATTTTATTTTATATATATAATATTTTATCTATATGAGAGAAAGAGGCAAGAAAGAGAGAGAGAGCACGTCAGGGCCTCCAGCCACTGCAAAGAAACTCCAGACACATGCGCACCGTTGTGCATCTGGCTTATGTGGGTCCTAGAAAATCGAACCAGGATCCTTTGGCTTTGCAGGCAAACACCTTACCTGTTAAACCATCTCTCCAGCCCTAGACAGATTCTTTTTATCTATAAATGCCTTCATATTCTTTATCCTGCTAACAAGCCCTTTTGTGATTAAAAAAATTCAGATGTTATTTTCAGTATTAGAAATGGCAGGTTTTTGAGAGGAGTGTTTGTTGTGGTAGTTTTCTCTGTTCTTACTGAGAATTTCTGTGTCTTCTTTCTCAGGAGTGTGTTTTTCTTTTATCATACGGGACAGAGTTATAAAAGCCACTTTGTAATTTTTATATTATCTCCCCTAATCTGCAGAAGGTACATTCTAAGACCTCCAGTTAATGCCTGAAACCATAGGTAATTCTGAACCTTATGTGTGTGTGTGTTTTTCCTATATAGTCATGGCTAAGAAGAAAAGTAATTTATAAACTAGGTGCAGTAGGGGATCAATAATTATAACTAATAACAAAGTAGAATGGATGTATAACAATATGCTATAACAGTTACACCAGTGTGGTCTCTCTCAAAATATCCTGTGGTTCACACACCCTTCTTGGTATAGTAACATGTCTGTGTATTGAGATGAAGTATGAATGCCTTCAGTGTTGTGACCCAGCATTCGGCTGCTGTATAAAGCTTCTCGAACGCAAGAACTGCAGTCCCACCACTGTCCATGTGAGAACCAAAATGGCTACTGACGTCTGATGGGTGCCTGTGTGGTCTGTGTGGTATGCTCAACAAGTAGGATGGAGCAGTACAGCACAGAATTACGTCATGTCACTCAGGATGATGTACACAACACAACTATGAGTGGTGTATTTACGGAATTTCCCACATACTATTTTCATATAGTGATTATGTAAAACTGAAACCATGGAAGAGGGACTATGGCTAAAGAGGGGGGATGGACTGCTGTATCTGTATGTTATAATCCAATTTGGGGTTGACTTTTCTGGATTGTCTCTGCCTTTGAAAATGGGTCATAGTGTTGGCACTGTACTCTGGATGGTATTAATGTTATGTTGTAGAGATTCTGCATTGTTACATTTCTCTGAAAAGTGTTGAATTTTTATTTTTTATTTATTTAATTAATTTATTGTGTAGTTTGTGTGCATGGAGGTCAGCGAACAATTTGGGGGTGTTTGTTCATTTCTTCTACCATCTTTTTTGAGACAAGGTCTCTCTTGTTTATTTTGTTTCCTCATGTGGTCAGTTTAACTGGCCAGTAATTGGCAGATTTTCACTGGCTCCACCTCCCATTGCTGCAGGCGCACTGGGATCAAAGTGTTGTGTGCGACTTTGCATCTGGTTTTTTGTGGGCGGGGTGGGCTGGGGGGAATCAAATGTGAGTGAACAGGTTTGTAAGCACCTCTTATTTCTTTTTAAGCAAATGGTTAACTTGGTTAGACTCAAACTTGAAATTGTATCTCTCCTGTGGAACAGGCCAGCTAAAATCAAAGTGCAGGCCTTTTAATCTTTGCTTGAATTCTTGTTGCAGTCTGGCCTGTACGTGCTCAACTTGGACTCACCTGGAGACAAAACAGTTTACATAGCAGCAGGCCTCCCTTCCTCTGACCCTGCCTTTCCTTGCATTCCTTCCTAACACTCCGGAGCCTGTGGTTGCTCTGGGCCTATAGCATCTATGGTATGGCCTCAAAGTAACGCACAAGAATTGGAGCTTTACCTCCAGCTGTGGATACCTCCTCCATTTTGACATTTCACGCACACTGCTTGCTGTCCTTCACTCTGAGAACCTCTCTTTGTGTTGCCTGAACTTTGACCAGGGTTAATACCCGTTGTCTATAGGAAGGAATGGTCTCTAAGGGCTTGAGAGGGAATGGGGAAGCTTTGATAGTAGTTAGGGTGACTGGGCCCCTGAAAGTAAAAATTAAGAATGTCATTGGGTCTTTCCTTGCAGTCTCCACTTTGCTAGAGATCAAAAGGTGATCTGACTTGTTATCTCGTCCCTAGATTTGTTTCTCCACAAACAACCTGAGTCCTTACTTCGAGGATGGTCCCCTTACCTAGAATTTACATCTAATCCTGACATTGTTGTTGGTCAAGTTCAGCCCCCAGAACTTGGAGTCATGGCTGGCTTCTTCCTGAGACAGCCTCTAGTCCAGACCAATCAACTGTCTCACTGGCTCACCTGAACCAGAAGGTAAAGACCACTACAGATAAGCCCACTACAAGGGGAGGGCAAGCTCTCTTAGTGACCTGTTCATTATTCCTGAACCTCCAGGTTCTGGTGAGTCTCCTCCTCATCTCAGCCCAGCAGCCCAGCTGGTAGATGATGGTAGATGATGGTGGATGATGGTAGATGATGGTAGATGATGGTAGATGATGGTAGATGATGGTAGATGATGGTAGACGCCCCTGACCTATACTCCCACAGGGACTCTTTACCCCTGCCTGCCTTCCACATGGCAGAAGCTCTTTGTACTTTCTTTCCTTTCTAACTCTTTTTACATTTCTTCCAGGCCTACCACATGGGCTCTCAGACCACATGGGTGTATATCTATTTTCCTTTTCTTGATTTTGTAATTCCCTAATAAATATAGTAATTTCATAATTACCATTCTGTCTTATTATCCAATTCTTTGGTTAAAAGTAGACAAGAACCTAGGGTTTGAGGTTCAAGTACTCTATTCCTGAACTCCTAACACCCTGTTTCAGGCTTAGAATTCTAACCCTAAAATGAAACTCTTTGGTATGAATAAATGGGTTAAAACAGCTTGCGTCTACCAGGGCCTTGAGGTAGCTAGAAGAAGTATTGCTGAGTCTTTGGTTATGAGTTATCTTTTTCAGTGCTAAAATTATACATTTCCACACAACTCTTCCTTGTTAGGCCAGTTGATATATATATATATATTCAGCATACATATATATGTGGGTGTATGTATATGCATGTGTGTATACATGTATGGACATACCTGTGTGCATGTATATACGTGTGTGTGTGTATCTTGTCAAAGAATTTCCAAAGTGTTCAGATCTGTATTGATGTAGGATTTTGGGGTTCAAGATGAGTCTCCCAAGTTTGTTTGTTTACATATATGTTGAATACTGATTTGTCTTGTGGATGGATTTGATTTGACTATAATTTGAAATATATTTTCATTTAACTTCTGTAACATTACTTTTCACTCAAAGAAGCTATTATAAGTCTTTTAAACTCACAAGTTATTATGCTTCAGATTTTCTGTCATGTTTCTCTTGAACCTTAAAATTCAATTTTTAAATTCCTGTCTTTATTAACAATTGTCATTCTAAGTTCAGTTCATTTTATATGTATGCTAGAAAAAACAAACCCAGTCAATGATTTTGCATTAAAGCTCCAAAAACATTAAAGTTTAGGTAATGCAACTCAACATGACAACGTTCATTAACATAATTTTATTAAATAAACAATAGAAATATAAAAGTTATGTAAAACATCAAATATTATAGTATCACAGATGAGTGATACATAAGATTATAGCATAACACATCATAGAGAGACCACGAGTGAAAAATAGGATAGTGTTTGTTTTCCTGAAACCCCTTGTTCCTGTTCTTCTGCCAGTGATTTTTGGAAATCTACCACTGTCTTGTCATTATGGAACAGTTTTGCTGTCTTTTGAAAGTTATGCAGATGGATTGTTTAGCTTATAAACTATTCTCATCACTGTAATATTTCATTGAATGAAAATGCAGCTATTCTATTTGATATTTGGGGTTGTTTCCTGTTACCATGAGTCTTTAATCTGTCTTTTGGCACACACATGTTTATATTTCCCTTATTGGCTCTATGCCTTCCATGGAATGCTAGGTTCCTAAATCCTATTCAATTTTATTAGCTCCTGTCAAAGAATTTTCCAAAGTATTCAGATCTGTATTGATGTAGTATTTTTGAGGTGCACAGTGAGTCCTCCAAATTTATGAACTACAATTTGGAGTCCTGTTCTATTTTTAATAAAGAATTGATAAAAATGAACAGCAGTTTATTCAGGAACCTTGAACAATCTTCTGACCCGGGGAAAAGCCCGCCCAACGCTTAAGAAGCCTTTGAACAGCCAACCCTGGTGTGCCACGTGGTGAATGCAGATAGGTCCACATATGCGGAAGCAAGCCTAGATCACGGCCCAAGCCAAATAAGGACTTGTTTATCCAGGAGAGCACTCGCCATCGGAAGGCGGAAGGCGGAAGCCAGCGCCATCTTTAAGGCGCTGCACCTCGCAGCTCTCTACAGTTCCCCTTTTTGTTTTAAAACAAGCCACAGGTAAGAGTAGAGGTCTGATCTCTGATGATGCGTATTTTTGCAACCCTGATGCCTTTTTCTCAGAGGCGGGATCTGGGGCATCAACCCGCATGCAATCAAACATGCTCTTCTCTGGAGTTTTAGGGCTAACCCAGAGTGCAGTGCTTAGCCTCGCAACCTGAGCAGGAAGAAGATTAACTTTTAATTGTAGCCAGCCAGACTTAGGGGGACTGTGCAGCCTCTATGGCAGTAAAGGCTTGAATGATCATAGCTGCATCCCGTCATTGTGTGACCCTGATTTTACACAGACACCACAAGCAAAACCAAAGAGACCAGTAACAGAAGGCCTGCTAAAGCACCCAAACCCGCCCATTCCTTCAGATGATTCATAGCGAGATCAGCCAAGATGACAATCCGGATGCAAAAGAGAGGTCCATGCGGGTAGAATTAAACTACAGCCAGCCTCAATTCTTTTAAGGTATCTTCAAATTCAAGCGACCAATTCTGTAATAGAAAACTAGACAAAGATCTGGATAAATTTGCAGCCCTAGTATAATTTATATATTGAACAGATGTCACACACACACCCTGCATTTTCCATTCACAGCCTAACTGTGCCGACTGCCAAAGTGTATCTACTTGTTCTTGAACCAGGTCGATGCGCTGATTGAAAATCATCAACCCTCCTTTTATTTGAGAATTAAGGGATGTTTGTAAATCTAAGGCATGAGCCACATTAGCTGATAGGTTATTCAAAGCAGAGGCAGTCTGGACTGTGTTAGACAAGGCAACAGCAGACACTGTAGCCCCAACAGCTGCAAGGGAAATGGCAGCCACAATGGCAACTATAATGCCAAAGTCTCTCCGGGCCTAAGCAATAGAGTTGCACACAAGGAAATTCTTCACTAATATTTTTAATCAAAGCAAAGCATAAGCTACCTTTTAAATATATGCTCCTATTCCCTTCTATAGGGCTTATCTCTTCATCGAAGGGCAAATATGCAACACCTAAGCTCCTATTGCTAGCAAAAAAGCGAGGAAAAACTTGAGCATTATACATCACCGGCATTGATTTTGGGAACACTGACAGAATTCCCCATCTCTGCGCTGCCATCCCCAACTGTATCATCATAGGAAAGAGCAGGAGAGTCATCACAATGACAGTCATGACGCTCTTCATTTTGGTTTTTTCTAATTAGGCGTTCTGGCACCCACACCGGATCTTGTTGGTCCTGTGGGAAAACACAAACAGAACCTCGTGCCCATGTTAGCACGGGATCAGGCCCACGCCATTGGCCTGTCAGAATATCCTTCCATTTAACCATCCCCTTAACTGATCCATGGCCATCATGATGCCTATCAGCCGCAGATCGGCCTTGAGCATCCAAATTTAAAAAATTAATAGTAAATAGGGCAAGGGAAAGTCTTTCCTTAGGGGTGCGGCCGTGGCCTATTCCCCCTTTTTGTTTTAATAAGCACTCTTTCAGAGTGCGATGAGCCCTTTCCACAATGCCTTGGCCTTGAGGGTTATATGGCAAGCCATGGAGGAGCTGTACTTCCATCTGTTGGCAAAAGGAGGCAAAGCTCCGAGCCGTATAGGCTGGTCCATTATCTGTTTTCAGTTGCTGGGGCTTTCCCCAAGCGGCCCAAGCCTCCAGGCAATGGGTTATAACATTGTGTGCCTTTTCTCCTATTAAAGGCGTGGCGTGTATGACGCCTGAGCAGGTATCCACAGACACATGTATATACTTTAAGCTTCCAAATTCAGATATATGTGTTACATCCATTTGCCAAACTTTTAGAGGAGCAAACCCCTGGATTTACTCCCATGCTGGGTGGATGTTGATAAACCACACATTGAGGACAGTCCAGAACCACTTGTCGAGCATCTGCTCGAGAAAGATGAAATTTTTGTTGTAATGCTCTAGCATTTACATGAAAAGTCTTATGAAAATTCCTTGCCTTTTCCAAGGTGGAACTCAAAAATATGCATTCCATCCTAGTCCATTGATCCACTTTATCATTACCTTCACTCAAAGGGCCTGGAAGACCTGAATGAGCTCGAACATGCTGTATGAAAAAGCAACATCTTTTTGCCAAATCAGATTTTGTAATTGTTGAAATAAAAGACAAACTGGACTGGTAGTTTTAATTGGTCCAGCTACCTCTATAATCTTAAGAGCATTTACAACATAAACAGAATCAGACAGCAAATTAAACTCAAAAGGACAGGCTTTAAAAACTTCTACAACTATTTTCAACTCCACAATCTGAGGGGAGCCAGGCTGAAACTGATGCATAACGGGCTCATATCTATCTATAATATAGACCCCACAGCCTGTCTTAGAGCCATCTGTGAATATATTCACCGCATTTGAAGGGGGAACTGATGATGTCATTTTGGGAAAAATAACAGGATGTTTTTTGAAAAATCCTAACAAAGGATGTTTAGGGTAATGATTGTCTATATGGCCATCAAATCCACATTGTAAAATGGCCCAATCATCTACTGTGGCACAAAGAATTTTAACTTGATGGCTGGAATAGGGCACTATAACCATTTTTGGAGTAACTCCAAAATATTGCAAACATTGTTGGATTCCATTTAAAGTCAATGTAGCCACCGCAGTAGGATAATATTTAATAGATCTAGCAGGAGATATTTTAGGATAAATCCAAAGTAGCGGTCCCTCTTGCCATAGCAAGTTTGTGGGTTGATAATATGTAGGAAGAATGCACATAACAATATTTTGACCTTTTGTAAACCTCTGTAAAAAGGCGTTTTGTAATCTTTTTTTTACCTTTTGTAAAGCCTTTTTTGTTTCTACAGTTAGATGTCTAGGAGAATCTAGGGCAGAATCTTTATTCAAAATGTTATACAAAGGTTTTAATTTATAATTTGGTAATTTTAAATAACATCTAATCCAATTTATATCTTCTAACAGCTTTTGAAAGTCATTTAGGGTTTTTAGATTATCTTTTTTTAACTCTACCTTTTGTGGAATAATCTGTTTCTCATTAATCTTAGCTCCTAAATAATTTACAACTTTATCCTTTTGAATTTTTTTAGGAGCTATAAACAACCCCTTCCTTCCAAGTAATTTAATTAAATATATATAGGCTTGTTCTAACATCAGTTTTTTTTTTGCAGCCAATAAGATGTCATCCATATAATGAATGCATCTTAAGGTGGGAAATTTTTTCCTCAATGGTTTTATTGCTTCCCCTACATAAAGCTGACACATGGTGGGGCTATTGGCCATGCCTTGGGGCAACACCACCCATTCAAACCTCTGATTTGGCTTTTTGTGATTACAAGATGGGACAGTAAAAGCAAATTTCTCACAGTCTTTGCTATATAAGGGAATGGAGAAAAACAGTCTTTTATATCAATGACAATTATGTGCCAAGAAGCCGGCAATGATGATAGCAGCGGTAAGCCTCGCTGCACCGGGCCCATAATTTGCATTTGACTATTGATTGCTCTCAAATCCTGCAGTAGGCGCCATTCTCCAGATTTTTCTTAATTACAAAAATGGGTGTATTCCACGGTGACACTGACGGCTTGATGTGCCCTAGGGATAATTGCTCAGTCACAAGTTGTTTTGCAGCTTTTAACTTCTCAGAGGACAATGGCCACTGAGGAACCCACACCGGCCCTCAGTCATCCAGGTGATAGGAATACCCTCCTCAGTGGCCCCTAGGAAAACCCAGGCCTTGCCTAGCACTTCTTTGCTGAGTTGCAATGGGGTCCTTTCTTCCTTGCAAAAATTTTCCCAGGCCAAAATTAGGATGATAACCCATATCCCTTATTATCCTCTGAGAGGTAGGAGAATAGTCATTACTCAATCTAAAACCCATATCTTTCAAAAGGTCTCTGCCCCACAGGGAAACAGGAAGTTCCAACACATAGGGTTGCACAACTCCCGAGTGTCCCTCCCCATCCTTCCATTGTAACTGCCTTGCACTAATGTCTGGCGCCTTAGCATAACCCAGACCTTGCAAAGTCTGAGAAGATGTCTGTATAGGCCAGCCAGTAGGCCAATCTTTCTTGGCAATAATGCTTCTATCTGCACCTGTATCCAGCAAGCCTAAAATCCTTTTACCATCCACAACAAGTTCTAAAACTGGTCTCTGATCCAATTCCAAAGACAGGAATGTTAAGTCGGTCCCCGTGGATCCAAACCCTCCTTTTCCTCTCTCTGACTGACTGCGGGGAAACGATCATGCAAACTAGGCAAAAGTATCAATTGGGCTATCCTATCTCCGGGGGAAATGGCTGAGATCCCCTTAGGGGACTCCACCATGATTTTCACAACCCCAACATAATCTGGGTCAATAACTCCTGGGTGGATTCTGAGTCCTCTCAGCACTGATGATGACCTTCCTAAGAGCAACCCAACAGTGCCTGGCTCAAGGGGTCCTTTAAAATCTGATTCTATTAATTGGACCCCATCTGAGGAGTTAATACGAGTCGGGAGGTGGAACAGATGTCCAATCCTGCTGAACCTGTAGTGGCTCTCCGCGGTCTTTGGGATGACGGAGAGTCGGCCACCTCTCTTGGCTCTGCTCCCTGTCCTGATTCTCTATTGCCCCATATATTTGTGGGCCCTGAGGGCGGGGGCCCCGCTGGCCGTTTTTTTGACGAGCACCATCATAGCCTTGAGTTAAAGGCTGCCCATTAATGTCCTTCACTGAGCGGCACTCATTCGCCCAGTGTTTTCCCTTCTTACATTTAGGACAAAGGCCAGGTTGCCTGGGGCGTTGTCCTTCTTCTGCCTTAGCTATACTTCCTCTTTCAGGACAATGTCGCTTTGTATGCCCTATTTTACCACATTTAAAGCAAGCCCTGAGTTTCCTCTTTTATTTTGAGTTAACTGAACCACGGCAGCTGCGAGGCCAGCATTGGTCAATGGCCCTCCCAACTCTCTGCAGACTTTCATCCATACCTCCAAGCCTTTACTCTTATAGGGAGTAATAGCGGCCCTGCATTCTTTGGTGCATTGTTCATAAACAAGTTGTTTAATCAAAGGCATAGCTGTGTCAGGATCCCCAAACACTCTCCCTGCGGCTTCCACCATGCGAGCAACAAAGTCTGAGAATGGTTCCATAGAACCCTGTAGAATCTTAGTAAGGTTGCCGCCACTTCCCTTTGTTGGGCAGAGACTTCCATGCTTTAATGGATATCCTATTAATTTGTTCAAAAACTTGTACTGGGTATCCTGTCTGCTGATTAGCAAAACGTCCCTGTCCCAACAGCATATCTCTGTCCCAGGCCGGGTTTCCTGCAGCCTGATTAGCGGCAGCCTCTTCATTAGCGCACTCAATTAAGAATGCTTTCCAGTCTAAATATTGGCCTGACTCAGGCAGGCGCGCGCTAACCCTGACCAGTCACTAGGTGTCATGCAATGTCTTTGCAATGCTTCCACTTGAGCCACGGTAAAGGAGGCTGTAATCCCATAAGTTCTCACGGATTCAGCTAAAGACTTAACTACTTTAAAGTCTAGTGGCTCCTCATATCTATTCCCTTGTTGATCCTGAAACACTGGGTAGGCTAACTGTAGCTCCTTCCCACCGCTTTCCAGACTTCCGACAAAAAGAACGCCCCAGCCACTACCCCGTCCCCTCTGGGTACAGAGGGGGCGGACGGCATAACTTTGCATTGAGACGTTCCTTCCGACAAAAAGAACGCCCCGAGCCGCTACCCCATCCTCTGGGTACAGAGGGGGCGGACGGCATAATTTTGCATTGAGACGCCCGCAGTAGTCTCCACTTCCGGGATCCCCTCTCTTTTTTTTTCCCTTTTTCTTAATTTTAATCTTTCCATTTGTTCTATGAGAGCCTGCAGCTCCTCGTCAGAATCTGTGACTCTGAATCTTCTAGCTCAAGTGTTGGATATAAATTGTTCTTTGTTTTTGCCTCTTTTTCACTGTTTGCCTGTTCCGACCTTTCTTCCTGTAACATCTCTAAGGCCGCCTGTCCATTTTCCATTGTCTCACTGCATTGTTGGTCCTCGAGGCAGTTCCTCACTAACCTCCAGATCGATCTTACCCCGCCTTTAAGCGTGCCTTGGTCTGCTGCAAAATCAAGATCTTCGCCCAATTTTTCCCATGAAGGGATTGTAAGACTTCCAGAGCGCGCAAACCAAGGGGCTATGGCATCACATTCCTCCAGGAACCTCTGCAGGGTACTCCCCTTTATCTTTAAGTTTTTTGAACGAAGCAGCTCATTCAGAGCCAAAAAAATTGGGTGCGAGTGAGAAGCGCCCATGGCTAAATTTGCAAAAAATTCTTTTAAAACTTTTACTTTCGGTTCGCTACACCGCAAACCCTTCCTGCTCCCTCTTTTTCTACCGAGAGGAGCAAAATTCCCCGCTTTTGTCGCGGATTCCCACCTTACCTGGGAACTTTCCTGCTCCCTCTTTTTCTACCGAGAAGAGCAAAATCCCCGCTTTTGTCGCGGATTCCCACCTTACCTGGGAACTTACCAGTGCACTGCCCTGACTGCAGAAAGTTCTGAGTCCCTCTTGAGTGAGCTCCCCATACGGGCCACCATTTGTCGCGACTGCCTCGACCAACAAGGAAGACGCAACACTTGGACTCTTCTTTCAGCAGTTTATTCAGGAACCTTGAACAATCTTCTGACCCGGGAAAAGCCCGCCCAACGCTTAAGAAGCCTTTGAACAGCCAACCCTGGTGTGCCACGTGGTGAACATCCATATCATCATCACTGTTGAGAGCACCAAGGACTCCATATTCTGGATAATACTTTGCACTAATGTTTTAATTTAGTTATTTGTATGTGAAATGATATTTCATTGTGATTGTTATTTTCTGATGACTAATATGAGGCAGCTTAGATTAAGAGGATTAAGTTTTCTATGTTTCATCAGTAAGTATAATATTTACCATCAACTTTTCTTAGGTGTTCTCTTTTCCCATCAAGGGGATTTCTAAAGCCATAATTATTTTAACTGGCTGTTGTATTTTATCAAATGGGTTTCTGTATTTATCTTGGTTGTATGATTTTTCTTTCTTGTTCTGCTAGTATGAGAAGTACGTCAATTGATTTTCACGTCAAACCATGCTTTACATTCTTAGAATAAACTTAAATTTTTATAATGTATCAATCTTCTATTTATGACCAAATTGAGGTTGATAATGACTACACAAACATGGACATTTGGTTTACTTTCTGTGGACTTAGCACTAATGATTCCACTGTGAATAGTTTTGATATATCTCTGGTGTGCATGTGTGCTTTATGTGTTTATATACCTATTGTATATTCCTTTGTTGAGTTTATAATAGGCTTATCTTATTAAAGATTATAACATCTATGGCCATGAATGAACTTAACCCATTACTTAATACATCAAGGTCAGGTTTGGCTATTAATGTTTGTTGGCTTTATAAACAAGTGACAATGTTTTTTCACTTTCTTTTTTAAAATTTTTTAAAATTTTTTATTTTTAGAGAGAGACACAGAGAGAGACAGACAGAGAGAGAGGGAGAGGGAGACAGATAGAGAATGGGCACGCCAGCAGTCTGTCAGCTGCTATGAACGAAATCCAGATGTGTGCACTCCCTTGTGGGCAAGTGCGACATTGTGCCCTTGCATCACTTTGCACCTGGCTAAACGTGGGACCTGGAGATTGGAACCGCTGGAGATTGGAACCAGCGTTCTTAGGCTTAGGAGGCAGGCGCCTTAACCACTAAGCCATCTCTCCAGCCCTGTTTTTTCAATTTCTTAATCTTGGTCATGGGAATATTTTGCATGAGGCTAGTAGGTTTTCTACATCAAAAGAATTCATTGGTAAAACTATCTCTTAGGAGCATTTTCATTTCTTTGTCTTGTTCACACTTAATGTGTTTTTTCGATTAAATTTTGTTGAGCACATTGTCAATTTTCTTCTGTCACTTTTGGTTAATGTATTTTCTATAAACAAACTATTCCCTATATCATCTATAGTATACACTTTATTGTTATTGTATTTTTTCATAAAAATCCTCACTATTTAATAGACTGTTATGGTTTCCCTGTTTTCAAAACTGTTAGTTGTCTATGCCTTTTTGCTTTTATTTTTACTTTAAATTTATCAATTGTATTATTCATTTCAAAGAACTGATTTTAACTTGATCTTCTCTGTAATATCATTTTCAATTCCATTAATTTCTACTATATTACCATTATTATGTCATCTTCATCAGGAATCCAGTTTGCTCTTTTTTTCCCTAACTTCTCCCATCCAAGTACTAACCAGGCCCAACCCTGCTTAGCTTCCAAGATGAGATAAGATCCAGTGCGTTCAGGATTATATGGATGGAGACCTTTCCCTAACTTCTGAAATGTGTAGACAATTAGTATCCAGTCCTTTGTTATCTGTGCATTTTAAAGTTTGAAATTGCACTCTGACTTCAGCTTTAGTTGTCTTTTATTATTATTGACTCTTTTGAGGCAAGAATTCATTATGTAGGCCAGGCTGGTCTCAAACTTGTCATCATCCCATGATTGTTTACAGAATGTTGGGATTGCAGGTACATGCCACCACACCTGCATTTTCCTGCAACTTTTTTGATTAAGTTATATTTACTTCCAGTTTAGCATATTTTCTATACATATATATATATATATATATATATATATATATATATATATGATTTATATTATTCTGATTTTACATTCATAGTATTGGTTCCATTGTCCTCCTCCATATCCTCCCTCTTCCAAAGGGACCTTCATCAATGGGGAATGTGGGTCATGCATTGTGGGGGTCGTCAAGAGTTCTGGGGGGTAGGCACCAGTCTCTGTACATAATGCCCCAACTTGTGACTCTAACAATCTTTCCACCCCGTCTTCCGCGCATTTCCCTGAGCCACAATGGGGTCATTTTAGTTCTGCTTCAGTGATGAGGTTTTGGGAGCCTCTGTGTCTCTGGATATCTGGCTTAGTTGGAGTTGGATGTTCTCTGTGTTTATCTCCTTCAGCCTTTTTCTGTTGTCATGATTGCCATGAACACTGTATTCTTGCCCTTCCCCTGCGTTGTTCTATGGTTTCAGCTGGGGCCCTGGTGAGGTGTGATTAGCTGATCCTCCCCTCAGGTTCGTTGTCCATCTGAAAAAAGATAAGCAAATTCTCCAATGGAGAGAGAAGTTAGTACTAGATAGAAAGGATGACCATATATGTTTTGGAGGGAATTTTATATGCATTGGCTCTCTTCTAACCCACATTTGGTGGTATCTTGATCTTGGAGACTGAGCTCATTTTTTGTACCTTGTTTTGACTTATTTCCCAGTTCTCGCAATGAGTTCCATTCCACTGAGTGGATCTGTTAGCCAAATCAAGAGCAACTGGTTACCAACCATGGCTGTTTGCCACTACTGCACTTGTATGAGCATTACGTCAGGTTGTTACCTACTGGGTATCTTAGACTGCAAGTTGTTTGGACCAATGTCAGACATTTTCCTCCAGTTGCTAGTGTAGCACCCTCTGGTACTAGACAACCTAACTGTCTGGGGACTGACCCTCTTCCAGATTCTGGCCAGGTCTCTCTGTGTTTGGTCTCACACACGTATGCTGTCTTTGACAGTAGGGTCTTACCATTAACCTTTGGTGGGTCACCAAGAACTCTGACCAAAGTCTGTCTTTTTTGGGAAACCTTGTAGGTGTCTCGGTTCAACAGCTCATTGTGGAAGTTAACCCTGTGCTGGTACTGGGAGTTATAAGTCTGCACCTAGGAAGGTGAGGGAGGAAAAAGATATATAATATAAAAGAGAAAGTGAGTATAGAGAGCAGAGGGAGAGAGAGAGAGAGAGTGAGTGAGAGAGAGAGACAGAGAGAAGATGAAGAAGAAGAAGAAGAAGAAGAAGAAGAAGAAGAAGAAGAAGAAGGGAAGAGAAAGAGAAGCAGGACAAGATTAAGGTTGGCCTTCATGATGCTCTCTCCAGGTTCCTGTGGTTTGGGTGTTCCCTTTGCGGGCCAAGTTTAGCATATTTTCTAATTTGTATTCTAATTTACCATCTTTGTTGTTGGTTGGTGTCTGAATTGATCTATAGTCTGTAAGTCCTTTCAACTTTGCTGAACTTTGTTTCATGGCTCTACATATAGTCAGTTTTGCCAAGATTTATTATGTAGAGTTGAGAACTATGCAGAATTTTGGGCATGGTATTCTACCTATGTCAATTAAATCATGGGTCAGGAAGTGAAGGTAAGCTGTAAAGGTCAAGGCCCACCCTGGGTGATGCATTTCTTCCAGCTAGGCCCCACATGGTAAAGGCTCTACAGACTTCCAGCACAGAACCAGTCTTGAGACCAAGTGTTCAGGAATTGAGTTGTGAGGGACAAAGCATTCAGACCACAGCAGGAGCTGTATTGACAGCAACTTCAGTGCCCTGTTCTTCCCTAGATCTCCCTGGTTGGCTTAACATCCATACAGACTCTGTGGTACTGCTCAAGAGGTTACGTTGGAACCAACAGAAAAGTTGTGATTCAGCTGAGTTGAATACATATTTATTGGGTATCTGCTTCAAGTTCCTGAAAGTAATTTTGTGTTTTAATATAGCAAATTCTGTGCTTTCAGCATCTACTAGATACATTGTCTGATTTTTTAGTTGGATTAGTGCTCTAGACCTTAACTGAAGATTAGCGAGGAAACATAAGTTCCATTGTGCCTTCCTTGCCCATCAAAGGCATATGCTTTCCTGCTTGGCAGCACATTCAAGGTTGAGTACTTTGGGGAAAAAAGAAAGATTATTTAATGGTACTATGACAGATGTGACTTTTTTTTTTTTTTTTTTTGTCAGTCTCTCCTGCTGATTCCTCAGACATAGAAGGATTAATTCCCTCAGGCAAGGGTGGGGAGAGTAACACTTCAGGGTGTAGGAGTGGGGATATAACTGCTCCTAAGGGAGGGGAGGTCATATTTTCATGCAAAACAACTTCTTTAGAGTCTGGGAGTTCAATATTCCCAGATTCTTTAGGGTCTTCCCACACATCACCATCCCAAGTCACCAGGATCCCACTCTCTTTTCCAATCAATACCCTCACTTTAACTTCTGATAGCTGGTGAGGCTGGGATTTGAATTTATGTTGCAAGTTAGCCACTCTTACAATGAGAGCCTGGGTTTGGTTTTTTTTTTTTTTTTTTTTTTTTTTTTTTTGCAGTTTGAGCCCTGTTCTGGCTATAGAGGAGACTCTCCTCCAGGGCACCCTTAGAAACCTTCAGATCATGAAGGGTATATGGGTCTTAAGCTTGGAATTTTCCCTTTTGATATTTTGTTGTTCCCTCAACAGTTTGTTCAGAGATGCTAGAAGCAACCAACCAGCCTCCTCATTTGTCTTACTCTTCCTCAAATATTCAAATGTTTTAAATACACAGTCACTAAATTTCTTTCTCTTCACAAGACATGACTCAGGACCACAAATACATCCCTCTCATGGAGTTCTTTAAATAGTTCACACCATGGATTATAAGTGCCCCCTTATTTCCAGTAAAAGTGCTCCCCTTGTTACCAGTAGGGCCTTTAGTAGCCCTGAAGTTGGAAAGCCAACCCCAGAGAGCCCCAAGCCCACTAGAGAAATCATCCTTAAATTTCTGTTTCTCTAAAACCACTTCTAGTACCAAAATTTGTATTAGTCAGGGTTCTCTACAGGAACAGAATAAATTATATTAAAATTTATTGGATTAGCTTACAGTAGTCCAATAGTAGTTGCAGGCCCGAGAATCAAGGAGTCCAGTAGCTGCTCAGTCCATGTGGCCTGGTGCCTCAGCAGTCCCGATCCAGGACTGAAGGCCTGGAGGCGTCCTGAGGAGCCACAGCCACTGCTCTTCAATCCACGCTGGAAGGCAGCAAGTGGCTCCAGCAGCCAAGTGGAAGGAAGGGGTTCTTTTCACCCAGAGCTTCCTTGTATAAAGTCTCCCTCTGAGAGGTGCCGCTGGCTCTGGGGGAAGGGCTCACTCTGGGGGAAGGACTTCCTCCTTCAGTTAATCCTTCCTGGAAGCAACCTCAGAGACCCACCTGAAAGGAATTCCTGTAGATTACTAAACAGATAAAGTTGACAACACCTTAACTACTGCAATAGTGGACAGAGATTGTAGATGACTTTTGGGGTCAACTTAGTCAAGTCACTATCCTTATGACTTTTAATGCTGATGTGCCCATAAGCAGGACCAATACTGACCCAAGGATGACCTCTGTTATGGGGTTTGTGGGCTTGCTGAATGGAAAAGCCCATTGTCTCTTTTTCATAGAACAGCTTGAACCTTTGAAGTGGTTCAGCATTTCTTAAAGGGAAATGATAACTATAATGTTTGGAGAATTTATAATGTCTTCAATATACTTATAATAGCTTGTTAAAGATGAGTGTGTTATTAGAAAGTAATGATTACAATATTTTTTTACTTTTTAAAAATATATTTTATTTATTTATTTGAGAGAAAGAGTCAGAGAGAGAGAGAGAGAGAGAGAGAGAGAGAAAGAGAGAATGGGAGCACCAGGGTCTCCAGCCACTGCAAACGAACTCCAGATGCATGTGCCCCCTTGTGCATCTGGCTTACGTGGGTCCTGGAGAATTGAACCAGGAACCTTTGGCCTTGCAGGCAAACACCTCAATGGCTAAGCCATCTCTCCAGCCCTTTTTTCCCCCCACTTTTTATTTGTATGCATATGTATGTAGTATATATATATGATGTGTGTGTTCATGTATGTGAATAGAGATAACAGTGTGCCATGGTATACACGTTGACCAGAGGACAACCTTGAATGTTGGTCCTCACCTTCGACCTTGTTTTGAGGCACAGACCCTCTTATTTACCACTGTATTTACCAAGTAGCTGCCTTGTGAACTCTGGGATTCTCTGTCTCTGCCTTCCTTCTCACAGTAGGTGTGCTGTGATTTTAGACACTTGCTACTGCGTCTGGGTTTACATGGGTTTTGGAGATCTGAACATTGGTCGTCAGCTTAGGCAGCAAGTTCTTTACCCACTGAGCCATTTCTGCAGCATATAGTTTAGTTTTAAAATAGGAACTGGCATTGAAAAACTGTGTTTAAGGGGATAGAATTAAATACATAGTTTCTCTTATCAGTTATATTCCAAAGACTCATGAATTCACTTTTTTACTAATATTTATCGTTATAAAACACCAAAACCCACCTTTGTGATATCATTTCTCTTCACCATCTCTTTTTCCTTGCAGTTATTATCAGATGCGTCACAGCCTCTTGAAAGTCAGAACTTTTCTCCAGTGGTGAGAGATGTAAGTTATGAGGAAAATTTCTTCCTATGAATGTGGTATTTTCCTGCCATCTTCATTCACCTCTTCTCTGTGTGTTTTCTCCCTTTCTCTCCTCTCTCTCTCTTCCCCCTGCTTCCTGTCAGTTGCAAGTCCATATTGGTAGGACTAAGTTGTTGGCTATTAAAAAAATGCCTGTGTGATATACTTTTAGGCAGTGATTACATCCAATGGTACATTGACTGATAAATATAAATATATCCAGAAACTCCGAGAAAGCAGGTGAGTACTGTTCACATCCTCTTGCTTTAACGTTTGCTCTTATCTCAGATATGATGGGTATATTTAAAGTTCCAATGAAAGTTGCTAATATTGGGTTTATGTAAGATACATGTTTAGACAGAATCTATAAATGTTGGAAATGCAAACTGAGTTGAGATTTTCCCAGATTAAAATTTTCATAGATAGGCCTTTCCTGTAGGTGTTAGTTTGCCGATAGCTATTGTATTTCATGTAGCAATGAAAGACGGTGATAAAAGACACCAAATATTTAATTCTTTCTGTAAAGAAACTAGCTATAGGGCTGGGGGGATGGTTTAGTGGTTAAGGAGTTTGCCTGAAAAGCCAAAGGACCTTGGTTCAATTCCGCAGGACCCACGTTAGCCAGACGCACAAGGGGGCGCACGCATCTGGAGTTTGTTTGCAGTGGCTAGAGGCCCTGGTGCGCCCATCCTCTCTCTCTCCTCTCTCTCCCTCTTTCTCTATCAAATGAATAAATAAATATTTAAAATGAAACAAAACAGAAAAAAAAAAAAAAAAAGAAACTGGCTGTAGAGTCCCATAGGAGAGTTTCTTAGAGGGGACGCTTTGCATTTGTTTTTCTTAGCTGTTCATTCTTATGAGATGACATCTTTCACTACTAAAAATAATGGTGTATCTAACGTGACCAGACAGAACCCATCTTCATGTACTGGACTTCCTGCCTGCCTTCTCAAATAGACTTGTGCCAAGAGTCTCATAATGAAGACTGAATTCTGAAAGTGAATTTACCCTACTTTGAACCTTCTCTTAGTTTTTTTTTTTTATCAATTAGCATAGTGATTATTAATTAACCTGGAACTTGGGGTTTCAGGGTACTGATGAAATGGACAAAATCAGAATCTAGAGGTGGGTTTTATAAATTTATTTTGAACATTTCACATTTGTACATCAAAACAAATGTTTCAGTTATATGTAATATAATTTATATCATATATATATATATATATATATATATATATATATATATATATATATATATTGCTGGAAAGAATATATAATAATGAAATAACAGTGGTTCTTTGGGAAGTTAAATGGTATAAAAGTCATGGATAAAGGAGATCCCTTACCGGTAATATGCGTGTGATGGGGAGTGAAGAGGTAGGTAGCATTTTGTGTTCATGTTTGTGTATTATTAATATAAAAGTTAGTGGATTGGTGTTTGAGAGACATCCTAAAATTGCAATAACAAAGCTTGCTGCTTAAGTCCCAGGCCATTTCCGTGGTTTCATGTTGATATCCAGGAATTTGATTAAAAACATTTAATGAATAACTTCTACATTCTGAACAAAATGTAGTGAACATTAATGGGTTTAAAGTTGGGTAAGACTACCATGGAGGGCATAATTTGTAGGAAATAAAATCATTTTTTCCAAAAGATACAACTTTTAATAGAATAGAGTAAGCAGTTAAAGAATTAAAGTTGTTTATAGTACTCATCTTGCATTTATACATTTAACCCAAGCCAGGGTTTGGGCTATTTTCCAAGAGGATGTGTAGACTAGTCTTTGGCTCAGATTGTTGTCTCCTTGGACTGTTGTGAGGATCAAGTAAAGTTTTCAGTGTGCAGCTCCAACATGATTTTATCCCCTGGTAGGATAAAATATGAGACCAAGTTGCCCAGTTGTATGTAAGCAAAGACTAATGGAGTCCTTGGGAAAGTGTTGGGGATTTATGCATATCTATGGACATTGGGCATCTGAAAGATGATGAGCTCTCTTGGTCTTCATTTTACAAAATCTAAAATAAATTTTGAAAAATATTAACATAAGTAATTCCAGTTGAAATTCTTCTTGTGAGTAATATTGATTTATACTGTAGGTTTTTGGTTGGCTTTTAGATTTCAGGATAGCAAGACACTGGTTTTTAAGAGAAATTTTAATTATCCCCCCTCTTTTTTTTTTTTTTTTTTTAAACAGAGAACGTGTTCAGTCACTTGCAATGACTACCAAGAAGAAGGTCTTGGTTCTTGGTTCTGGTTATGTATCTGGACCTGTTTTAGAATATCTTTCAAGAGACAGAAATATAGAAATAACAGTAGGTAAATAGATCCTAATTTTTAAAGGAAATGGTGTATTGAACCTATGAATTTTAGATGACTATTTTGTTTCTAAACTGAAAACTTGTTTTCTGGAGATGTTAAAATGTGTATTGCCATATGTCTACTGGAAGGAAATATAAAAATTGAACTTTTTTGTTTTTGAAATAGGCTCTGACATGGCAAACCAACTTAAACAGTTAAGCAAAACATATAATATCAATCCTGTTAGCATGACCATTGGTAGACAAGAAGAGAGGCTGGGCTCCTTGGTGGCATCACACGACCTTGTCATCAGGTATTAGGCAAGAACAAGTTCTATATTGTTTCTCTTGTTTTATTTTCTTTGTTTCTTTCCCTTTGCCTCCCTTTATCTTCCTTCCCTTTCTCCTCCCCTCCTCTGCCTTCTCCTCAATCATAAACATTTGAATTATTTGTCCATAATTGTGCATGCAGCCTAAGTGTTGCTGGGAACAGTACTATGTATCTTTTTTCACAGAAGTCAAGAGACTGAAGCAGGAGGATTGTAGATCTGAGGCTAACCTCAGCTATGGATGCCCTATCCATATGCACACACACACACACAAACATATATAAAAACACGCATATACATATACACACATACTAACACATACACACACATACACACATAAACACACACACAAACATATAAACACACATACCATTAGTAGGTAGCTCAATAAATTTTTGTAAAGTGAACACATTTTATAACTGTAATCCACAATAAAAAACACTTAGCAATTACACCCAAGAAACTTTTTCCCTTCTATTCACTGACCTATATAGTAGAGTAAATGCTGTTCTGTCTTCTAACATCTAAATTTGTTTTTGCAGGTTTTCAAAGATTATGCAGTTGTTATCTTTCAGTATACCCTCCCATGTAACTGCCTTCATTTATTTAATAGTGTGGTTGTAAAAGTCTGTTATTGTAACTAGTTTATTGATTCTCATCATGACATATTCTACTGTACAAATGTACCATTATTTCAGTTGATTGTTGATCGATATCTAGGTCATTTCTGTATTTTGGCTGTCATGAATTATGTTAGTATACAAATTTTAGTTTTTGTCCTTTGGTAACTATATATATTCTTTCTGGTTGTAGAATTGCTGGATCATGAGATATTTGTGTTTCATACTTTAGTGTCTGTTGATCCTTTGGAAATAGAAAGCTTGACGGACATGAGTAGAACACTCTAGCCTTATGAACATTTTAGGTTTTATTATAGGAACACATCTTGAAATTTAGTGATTAATACTATTTAATCAAAATGTAGACCATTTTCATAGTTACATTAGATGTGTATTATACCTTTGGAGGAGATTCTATGAGGTTCACTTATAAAAAAGAGAAATGAGAAACCTACAATAACAAGTAGTTCTGATTGTAGTTTTATAATACCTCTTGAGTACTTTGAATATAGACTCACCTTATGCACTTATGATGTTACTCAATTAAAGGCTTTATTAATTTCATTAATTTTTACTTAGAGTATGTCCTGTCTGGCAGTGATATTACTATTAAGATCAGTTGTATATCAAAACAGAAGATTCCAGCTTTCTGAGGAAAACAGAAATGCTTTTTTAAACCACAAATAGTTTTTTAAATATAGCAGTTTTAAGTAAAAGAAAATTATCAGTATTATTCACTATTCTCATTTCTGTGACAAAATACCAGATAAAAACAACTTATGGAAGGAAGGATATATTTTGGCTCACAGTTTAGAGGTATAGTCAGTCCATCATGACAGGGAAGGCAGGGCAGCAGGAGTGTTTGGTGTCTGGTTGTAATGTATCTTCAGGAAGCAGAGACAGATGGATGCTCAGTTTGCTTCCTCCATTTTATTCTGTACTGGATCTCATGGGTGGGGACCCATGAGATGGTGCCCCTGACATTCAGAGTGGGTCTTAGCTCCTCAGTTAAACTTTTCTGGGAATACTTTCATAGACACACCCAGGAATGTGTTTCCATGGTGATATTTAGCCCTGTAAAGTTGACAATAATGATTAACCATCAGATTTTAAAACACAGTGGAAGCATAGTGTTTGGCTCATGTCTATAATCTGAGGCTCAGGCAGAAGGATCAGCATGAAAGGTGCGTATTTTTCCTCCCCTCCCCTTCCCTTTAGAACTCCACTCTCCATCATATCCTCCCTCCTCTCCATTAGTCTCTTTTTTAATATGATGTCATCCTCTTTTACTTCTACTATGAGGGTCTTGCAGGAGGTATTGCTAGGCACAGCAAGGTCATGGATATCAGGTCATCAAGGATATCAAGGCCAATTTCTGTCTGGGCAGTTGCATTGTAGGAGTCGCACTTTCCTTTGGCTCTTCCATTCTATCCGCCCCTCTTCCGCAATGATCCCTGAGCCTTGAGGGTGTGACAGAGATGTTTCAGTGCTGGGCACTTCTCCATCCCTTCTTCTCAGCACTATGTTGCCTTTGGATCATCCCAGTGGTCATCGCCATCTGAAAAGAGAAGCTTCTCTAACCAGAAGTGAGAGTAGCATTAATATGTGAATATGAGCATTAAGTGTAGTATTTTCCGGGCAGCTTGGTGGGAATAGTATATACATTTAGATAAGGGCATGCTTTATACCCCTAAGGCTTATGACCTTACCTACCATAGACTTTGCTTAGGTTTTTCAGTACCAGGTATGTATTCCCTCCCGTAGAGAGGGCCTTCAGTCCAATTATAGAGCAGTTGGTTACCCCACGAGTAGACATGCCACTATTGCACCTGCTCAGTCTTTGGGCCTGTCTGGCCAAATTTGAATATTCAGCGTCCACTGTTTTCACTGCTGATGACTTCTGTCTCCCATACTCTGCATGCAGTGCAGCTTTTTCCAGCTTTCAGTTGGCTGGTCTACAGGGAGAAGGTTTTCTGCTCAGCACCAGCTTGCTTTCAGTGACCTTGCCTCTCAGGCAAGAGATGTCTTCAGCAATAGGGTCTTACTATCTGTTTCTCAGGGGAAACCAAGGGCTTTGGCAAAAGCCTTTAATGTTTTGGAGGCTACCGACCTCCTTGGCCAACAACTCACTGGAAGGTATCCCATCCCAGGTACTGAAAATTTTCTAGTAACAGTCTACAGCTTCTAGATGTACCATTATTCAAAAAAGTAGTTTTACATAAGTCTTATTCACAATCTTTTGAAATTAGATTGACCCTCCCCTTGCCCTTCTTTATTTATGCATTCTCTACCCATGGCCTTGGTTAGGCCATTCCTCCTTGTAATCAGTCCTTCCACTTACATATGTGCAATACCATACACTTCAGTCCTTCCCTTTCCTCCGTCCCTTATAGCCTTTTACCAGCTTACTGGTTTCTGGTACCAATTTTTGGTTCCAGTTCACACACAAGTCTGTCTATTTGTAGCTAGGATCCACATATGAGAGAGAACATGTGACGTTTGGCTTTCTGAGCCTGGGTTACCTCACTTAGTATAATCCTTTCCAGATCCATCCATTTCCCTGCAAATTTCATAATTTCATTTTTCTTTACCGCTGAGTAGAACTCCATTGTGTAAATGTACCACATCTTTATTATCCATTCATTTGTGGTGGGACATCTAGGCTGCTTCCATTTCCTAGCTATTGTGAATAGAGCGGCAATAAACATGGTTTTGCAAGTATCTCTAAGGAAGTGAGAAGAGTCTTCTGATATATGCCTAGGAGTGCTATAGCTGGATCATATGGTAAATCTATTTCTAGCTGTCTCAAAAACTCCACACTGATTTCCACAATGGTTGGACCAGGTTACATTCCCACCAACAGTGTAGAAGTGTTCCTCTTTTTCCGCATCCACGCCAACACTTATTGTCATTTGTTTTCTTGATGGAAGCCATTCTGACAGGAGTGAAATGGAATCTCAAAGTGGTTTTAATTTGCATTTCCCTGATGGCTAAGGATGTGGAACACTTTTTTTCAGATGTTTATATGCCATCTGAATTTCATCTTCTGTGAATTCTCTATTTAGTTCCATAGCCCATTTTTTAACTGGGTTGTTTGAATTTTATTATTCTGTTTTTTGAGTTCTTTGTATATTCTGGATATTAATCCTCTGTCAGATGTATAGCTGGCAAAGATTTTCTCCCATTCTGTAGGTTGTCTTTTTGCTCTACTCACAGTGTCCTTTGCTGTACAAAAGCTTTGTAATTTCATAAGGTCCCATTGGTTGATTAGTGATTTTATTCGCTGAGCAATTGGGGTTATATTCAGAAAGTCCTTACCTATGCCAATATGTTGAAGGGTTTCCTACTTTTTCCTCTAGCAGGTTCAGAGTTTCAGGTCTGATATCAAGGTCCCTGATCCATTTGGATTTGACTCTTGTGCATGGAGAAAGACAAGGATCTATGTTTATCCTTTTACATACCGATGTCCAGTTTTCCCAACACCACTTGTTAAAGAGGCTATCTTTTCTCCAATTAATATTTTTGGCATTTTTGTCAAAAATCAGGTGGCTGTAGCTGCTTGGATTAATATTTGGGTCTTCTATTCTGTTCCATTGATCTACCTGTCTGTCCTTGTGCCAGTACCATGCTGTTTTTGTTACTATGGCTTTGTAATATAACTTAAAATCGGGTATGGTTATACCACCTGCCTGATTTTTGTTTCAAAAAATTGTTTTGGCTATTCGAGGTTTTTTGTGTTTCCAGATGAATTTTAGGATTGTTTTTTCTATTTCCGTGAAGAAAGCTATTGGGATTTTAATAGGGATCGCATTAAATGTATAGATTGCTTTTGGTAAGATTGACATTTTCACAATATTGATTCTTCCAATCCAGGAGCATGGGATGTCTTTCCATTTCCTTGTGTCTTCTGTAATTTGTCGCTCGAGTTTTTTAAAGTTCTCATTGTAGAGATCCTTCACTTCCTTGGTTAAGTTTATTCCAAGGTATTTTATTTTTTTGAGGCAATTGTGAATGGGAGAGATTCCCTGATTTCATCCTCTGCACGTTTGTTGTTAGTATATAGAAAAGCTACTGATTTCTGTGTGTTTATTTTGTATCCTGCTACATTGCTAAAAGTGTTTATCAGCTCTAACAGTTTGCAGGTAGAGACTTTAGGGTCTGTTAGGTATAGAATCATATCGCCTGCAAATAATGATAATTTGATCTCTTCCCTTCCGATTTGTATCCCCTTTATGAGTGTCTCTTGCCTTATTGCTGTGGCTAAGACTTCCAGTACTATATTAAATAGTAGTGGGGAAAGTGGACACCCTTGTCTTGTTCCTGAATTTAGAGGAAAAGCTTCAAGTTTTTCCCCATTTAGTATTATGTTGGCTGTAGGTTTGTCATAAATAGCTTTTATTATGTTGAGATATGCTCCTTCTATTCCCAGTTTCTGTAATACTTTCACCATGAAGGGGTGTTGGATTTTGTCAAATGCCTTTTCTGCATCTATTGAGATGACCATATGATTTTTGTCCTTCAGACCATTTATATGGTGTATTACATTTATGGATTTGCGTATGTTGAACCATCCCTGCATCTCTGGGATAAAGCCTACTTGGTCAGGGTGAATAATCTTTCTGATAAATTCTTGTATTCTGTTTGCCAGTATTTTGTTGAGAATTTTTGCATCCATGTTCATGAGGGAGATTGGTCTATAATTTTCTTTTTTTGATCTGTCTTTGTCCGGTTTGGGTATCAGGGTGATGCTGGCTTCATAGAAGGATTTTGGTAGAGTTCCTTCCTTTTCTATTTTATGGAAAAGTTTGAGAAGCATTGGCGTTAGATCCTCCAGGAATGTCTGGTAAAATTCAGCAGTGAATCCATCTGGGCCTGGGCTTTTTTAGTTGGGAGACTTTTTATAACTGCTTGAATCTCTGTGGTTGTTATAGTTCTATTTAAATGGTTTATCTCTTCTTGATTTAATTTTGGTAGGTCATATGAATCAAGGAATTCATCCATTTCTTTCAGGTTTTCAAACTTAGAGGCATATATATTCTTAAAGTATGTCCGTATGATTTTCTGAATTTCTTTGGTATCTGTTGTGATGTTGCCTTTTTTCATCTCTAATTTTATCAATTTTTGTCTCTTCTCTTTTTCTTTTGGTCAGATTTGCTAAGGGTTTGTCAATCTTGTTTATCCTTTCAAAGAACCAACTCTTTGTTTCATTGATCTTTTTGATTGTTTTTTTGGTTTCCATTTCATTAATTTCTGCCCTAACCTTTATTATTTCTTCCCGTCTACTAATTTTTGGTTTGCCTTGTTCTTCTTTTTTTCCAAGGCCTTATAGAAGCATTAAATTGTTTAGTTGTGAACTCTCCAATTTCTTAATATATGCACTTAGGGCTATAAATTTCCTCGTAGGACTGCCTTCATTGTGTCCCAAAGGTTTTGGTATGTTGTATTCTCATCATCATTTGATTCTACGAATTTCTTGATTTCCTTTTTAATTTCTTCAATGACCCATACATCATTCAATAAAGTGCTGTTTAGTCTCCATGAGTTTCTGTATGCTCTGTATATTTTCTTGTTGTTGATTTGCAGTTTAATCCCATTGTGGTCAGAAATGTACAAGGGATTATTTCAATTTTCCTGTATTTGTTAAGATTTGATTTGTGTCCTAGTATATGGTCTATTTTAGAAAATGTCCCATGTGCTGCTGAGAAAAATGTATATTCTGCAGCATTTGGATGGAATGTTCTGTAAATATCTGTTAGGTCCATTTGTTCCATGGTATCATTTAATGCAGATGTCTCTCTGTTTATTTTTTGCTGGGTAGACCTGTCATGATGAGAGTGGGGTATTGAAGTCCCCACTACTATTGTGTTAGGAGATATCTCTGACCTTAATTCTAATAGTGTTTGTTTGATGAAATTGGGAGCCCCATGTTAGGGGCATATATGTTTAGGATTGTAATGTCCTCCTGTTGGAGTGTTCCTTTAATCAGTATAAAGTGACCTTCTTTATCTTTCCTCACAAATGTTGGATTGAAGTCTATCTTGTCAGAAATTAAAATAGCAACCCCTGCTTGTTTTCTAGGCCCATTTGCTTGAAATACCTTTTTCCAACCTTTCACCCTAAGAAGGTTTCTATTTTTTATTGAGAGATGAGTTTCCTGGAGGCAACAGATGGTAGGATCCTGCTTTTTAATCCAGTCTGCAAGTCTGTGTCTTTTGATAGGGGCATTGAGACCATTGATATTAAGAGTTATTATTGACATATATGTGTTTATTCTCACCATTCTTCTTATTTTTTAGTTTTTCCTGTTTTCCCTTTACTCACTTGTTTTAACTGTTATTTGAGTATGGTTTATTTTTTCCTATTTCCTGATGTGTGTGCTTTGCTTTCTCCTCAGCATGAATGATTCCTGCAAGTATTTTCTGTAGAGCTGGTTTAGTTGCCAAAAATTCCTTTAGCCTGTCTTTGTTGTGGAATGTCCTTATTTCTCCATCTATTTGGATAGATAGTTTTGCAGGATAAAGTAATCTCGGTTGACAGTTTTTATCTTTCAGAACTTGAATACATTACCCAGGCCCTTCTGGCCTTTAAAGTTTGTGTTGAGTAATCTGCTGTGAGTCTGATGGGCTTCCCTTTGTAGGTCACTTGCTTTTTCTCTCTAGCTGCTTTCAATATATTTTCTTTGGTTTGTATGTTTGGTAGTTTAATTATAATATGGCGGGGAGAGGTTCTTTCCAGGTTTTGTCTGTTTGGTGTTCTAAAGGCTTCCTGTATCTGCATTGGCATCTCTTTCCCAATTTGGGGGAAGTTTTCCTCTATGATTTTGTTGAAAACACCTACTATGCCTTTGGAGTGAAATTCTTCTCCTTCTACTATCCCTTGAATTCTTATGTTTGATCTTTTCATAGTGTCCCGAATATCCTGTAATTCCCATTCATACCTTCCTATTATTTTGTCTTTCTCTCTGTTGGACTGTATTAGATCAGCTACTTGGTCTTCTAGCTTCGATATCCTGTTCTCTCCTTCATCCATTCTACTAGAGAGATTTTCTACAGAGGTTTTAATTTCACTGACTGTGTTCTTTATTGCTAGCATTTCTGAGTGGGTTTTCTTTATTCTTTCTATTTCCGTATTTATGTCTAGTATTGACCTCCTTATTTCATTAAATTGGTTTTCTGTGTTTTCTTTGAATCCTTTGATTTCTTCTTTGAGGTCTTTGAACCCTTTCATTTCCTCTTTGAGTTCTTTGAACATAATTATAATCATTCTTTTGAAATCTTTCTCGGGGATGTCCTCTAAGTCAGCCTCACTGAAGGTCATTTCTGATATATTAATACTTTTTGGTGGATTTATATTGTCTGGATGTTTTGTGTTTCTTGTATTGTAATGTAGAGATCTTTGCATCTTGAATTAATTTAATGCTTGGGTTTTCTAAATATCTGCAGTAATGTTAGATGTATCAATCAATCTGATATTATATGTCTTCAGTGTAGGAGTTTAAGGTGTTAAGTGTGGTTCTTAAGGCTCTCAAAGTAATCACAGAAGTGACCCTTGCCTGCTATGAGATTATCAAGTGGGGTGAATGGAACAGAATACAGTCAAGATCCAAAAATTTAACTCAACAATGTACCCTTCAATGAAATACAGCACAGAGTATTTGTGCAAAAGCAGGTATTATGACAAAGTCACAGTTCCTAAGGATATGTGTTAGCCCACGCCCTTAATCCTGTCAGCTGGGAGGCTAAGATTTCTGATCTGTAGAGAGTTCCAAGGTCAGCTTGTGATCAAGAGAGACCCTTCCCAATGAATGACAGAGGAGGAAACAAATCAGGAAGCAACAAATGAGCAGCCTAGAAAATAGCTTATTTAGGAATGTCAGATCTGACCATCCAACAGGATTATATACCAGGCTTATTTGTTGGGTACTAACCTAGTGAAAACCAAATTACCTTTTGAACGGGTTTGATCACAGCTATGCTGCACGGCTGCTTGGTTCCTTTGCTGTGTTGTGGATTCAGGAGGTCAGCTGCGCCTGTTGAACTCTGCTTTCCCTGCGCCCGATGCTGCTGGCGAGCTCTTTCCCAAGTCTCTGTTGCTCGCCGTGCTTGCACTCGTGGTGGGGAGGGGAGGCTGTGAGTGGCGGCTGAAGTCCGCCTGTTCCTCTACGCGATCCTCTTCCTCACAAGCCTCTTTGTTGGTCTCTACTGTCCTCCTTCCACGCTTCTTGAGATTGTGAGGAGGCGGTGTGAGTGGAAAATTCTCCTCACCTGCCTTTAAAAGTTCTGCAGGATCAGCTGTCTCAGGCAGCGCCTAGCCACGCCACCGCCGCTGGCAGCTGCGGCGGCTGTGGAGCCGCTTGCCCGCTGGGGGGCCAGACGCTCTGGAACTCTCCTACTTCTCTGCTGGGCTTGAAAGTTTACTATGTATCTCACTTTTTAGTAGAAAAGTGTATTTTGCTGGGGTTTGTTTTGCTTTGAAAAACCATAGTGATACAAAGATGAGTAGAATATTTTCCTTTACGTGTTACAAAGAAATAAGATGCACCCCAAGGAGATCTGGCCTTGGGAGAGTTTGGCTAAGATTCTTGGAGGAAGATAACTTTGGGTCACTTTTCTAAGGAGGATGTGGCCAGTATGGGGGTTGGTGAGTGAGGGGCATTCTAAGTGAAGGTACACTAACAGGAAAGATCCAGAGCAGGAAAAGGAAAGACTATCATTGGGGAATTACAATGGCTTCTTTGGGCCCTTGTATGACTTATGACCATAATTGTGGTATAAGACAGAAAGGGTTAGTAACAATCACTGAGGGCTTTAGTTATGATAGAAGGATGAATTGCTCTGTAGTTCACAGGAAGACCTTGTTCACTACTGAGAGAATCATTTAGGACTGGGCTACATTTCAAGGTATGTTGGAAGGGAGGCTGGGAAAGTGAAGTTTCTGAATCATTTCTGGCTCTGTTTTTCAGCCTGTTGCCTTATGTGTTGCATCCTATTGTGGCCAAGGCATGCATTACCAACAAAGTTAACATGGTCACTGCAAGCTACATCACACCAGCCCTGAAGGAACTGGAAAAGAGGTAAGTCTTCACCATTTCCAATGATGTAGTAGTTCCGTGTCATTGTTTCAACTTTATATCCAGCTTCTTTTTCTCTCCTCTTCTCACCTATGACAGTGTGGAAGATGCTGGCATCACTCTCATTGGTGAACTGGGATTGGACCCTGGTCTTGATCACATGTTGGCAATGGACACAATCGATAAGGCAAAAGAAATGGGAGCCACGGTGGGTACCATTCGCACACACGTGAGTCCATATCCATTTAGAAAAATGTTAAAAGGTCTAGCTTTCTGAATATAGATTGTTGAGTAGGAATTTCTAAAAAAAATTTCTTGTAACAGCAGATATATCTATAGAGTAAAATGGTATCTTGAATCTTAGATAATATTTCAGATTAATACTTTTGGTTTGAAGATTCTGTAATAAAATTTAAGTATTCTATTTTTATTTATTTGAGAGAGATAGATAGCAAGAGATAGGCAGATAGAGAGAATGGACATGTCAGACCACTGCACACAAACTCCAAACACATGTGCCACCATGTGCATCTGGCTTTCATGTGTATTGGAAAATCAAACCTAGGTCCTTTGGCTTCTCAGGCAAGCATCTTAACTACTAAGCCATCTCTCCAGTTGCAGGTTTGATATTTAAAAATGAGAAAAAAATGGGCTATGGAAATGGCACAGCCATTAAAGGTGCTTGCTTGTAAAGCCCAATGTCCAAGGTTCAGTTCCCTAGTACCAACTTAAAGTCAGATGCACAGAGTGGCACATGTAATGACAGTAGGTCCTGGCATGCCTATACTCACTCTGCTTGCCTCTTTCTGTCTCTTATGTCTCTCTCTTTCTCTCAAATAAATAAATTTTAAAAATAGAAAAAAATGGAATATCAGTCTGTTGATATAGGAAGGATTTACACGTGACAAAGTTTCCTTGTATGTGTAAATGTGATCAATTAGATTGAATGCTTTATACTTTTTATTGTTTTGAATGCTTTACTTTTATGCATGTATGTGTACATATACATACAAAAGACATTAAGAACTGACCAAGTAAAACTGAAATATTTGATTTTTTTGCATAAGTATAATATGGTATGTGTGCACATGTGTGGGTACGCATGTATATGGATACATGTGCAAAGCTTGATGTCTTCCTGAATTTCTTTCTTCATTTTACTGAGGCAGCATCTCTCACTTGACATCAGCAATTCAGTTAGTCTTGCTAGCTATCTTGTGCCCCAGGATCCCCTTTATCTGCTTCCAGAGTGCTGGGTGCAGGAAGCCTAGCATGCTCACCTGGATTTTATGTGGGTGCTGGGGATCTGAACTCAGATTCTCTCACTTGTGTGACAAGTACTTACTTTATTTCTTTACATACATGTGTATTATCTATCTAAAATATAACCAAGTTAATCAGTTTTAAGGATATATATTTAATAGCAACACTAACTTTTAAAAAAATGCTAGCACATTTATCATATTCATATCATTGTCCTCAGTTAATGACTTAAACATTCTCCCTAACTTATTAATTCTCCCTGATTGATTCTTTAATTTGCAGGTTGAATCTTATGTCTCTTACTGTGGTGGGCTCCCAGCCCCAGAACATTCAGACAATCCTTTAAGGTATAAGTTCAGCTGGAGCCCAGTGGGAGTTCTGATGAACACCATGCAGCCCGCCACCTACCTGCTGGATGGAAAGGTGAGGGAGCATCATGAAGCCTTAGAGATAGCACAGACTTCAGTACCTGCCTATGTCCAAACTCCTTTCCTGATCTCTGGCTCCTCTGATCATTGCTCTTCCTCCTGCTTCCCATGTGCACTGAGAGACATCAGTTTCCAGTAAAGCCTGTGCTCATTCATCCCTCTGCCTCTTAGTAGTTTGTTTCTGGAAATGCACTTCTCATCTTAACTACATACAGAAATATTAGTTATCTTTCGGCTTATTTCATATGACAAATACTAAGTTAGTTTTGGACAAAGATTGTCATGCTATTCCTGACCTCAGCGAATTCAAAGATAGACAGGGTTGGCCCTCACAATGGAAGGTTTGGTACATCAGTAAAAGAACCTACCATTTCTTCCCTGGGTGCTGTGTGAGGAGTCTCTTGAGTTTGGTATTATTTTCATACACAATAAAGAACCTAACGCACAGAAAGATGGCCAAGGTTATCAGCTGGGACTTGAACCTCATCCCAGCCAACTCCAAAGATTCTTTCTTCCCCCTTCAGATTGTTTCATGTCTGGAGAGTTAGAATCTGGATTAAGTAGCTATAATCAAACAGAAGAGTTTTTAAAAGTGCCATAGAAATATCTGTAAGAGTGCAATTGGTTTCACCTGGGTGAAGAAGTTGGGTGTGTGGGGAGAAAGGCGTGTGCTGGAGAAGGGGATGTGCTCAGCCTTTCAAGATGAGCAGGCACCAGCTAGGCAGCGGCACTGCATTCTTTAGGTTTTTAACTGGAAAACAGGGATAGTGAATCAAATAACCCAGCCACAGTTGAAGAGGTTGCAAGAGAGAGCAGGTGTCCAAATCATATCTGTCTTTATAGCTTATTATTTTAAAACTTGCAAGGAAAGACTTGTATTTGGGAAGAAATGATGTCAAGACAAAGGGTTCTTCTTTGCATCCTGTGCTAGCCACCTCCTCTTTTATCTTAGTCTTGGCCCTGCAGGATATGATGGGTAATGTGTTCAGATGTATATCATAAAATTATTTTTCACATATCCATATTATAAATTCTCAATATATCTGGGAATCTATATTTCAGTGGCAAACAATTTTTCTTTAACATTTTAAACTTTTTAAACTGATACATATGACTCATACATAAATGTAGGTACATATGTGTGTATAAGATGACACAATGTGTGTATGAGGCAGTGGTCATGTCAGGGTAATTGGCATGTAACATTCATTGCTTCTTTGTGATTAGACTATCTGAAATCTTCTTCTCTGCTAGTGTAGGGAGAGGGGAATGAGGAGGTAGCAGTTAGAGGGAATAACATTTTCATTAGAGAGGAGGAATGAGTTTTGATACAGTAGGGTAACTATAGTTAGCAGCAATACATTGTGTATTGCAAAGAATTTCCTAAGAAGCAAGGTGAATGTTACTGTCAGTCATGGTTTTTCATGCCTGTGGGGAACTGCATGGCTCATAGACTTGGTTGCATAGTGAATCACAAGGGGTGTTTTAAAAGTGTGGACGCCTGGGCCTCATTCTCAAAGATTCTAATTTGCTGGACCTTTAAACCTCCCCAAGTGATTCTAACATGAAGCTGAACTCGATGACAAATGATTTAGTGACCAAAGGAGCACAGCTGTGTGTAAAACACTGTTAAGTACTTTAGGGTGATGCTTCAGAATAGGAAACAGGGCCCCTGAGGAGTGGTCCACATGCTAGCGTCTTTTATGGTGTTACAAAAGGCCAGGCACAGTCCCTGGGCATCTGTTGGCACAGGTTTGATATGAACACTGATATTCCATCCTGTTCCCATAGTTCTATGAAGCAAGAAAGTTTGGGTCAGAATCTCATACCGACCCTCTACCAAGCCACATCCTTTGATTGCTGCAGCCTGCTTTAAATGCTGCTCCTGATGCCTTTCAAAAGCCCTTTGTACCTTGTGCAATTGTAGAAAGGAGACTGGCTCATCTATGTTTGATATAAACTAATATGTAAAGGTTGGAAACATGCTTATTTCAATTGGACAAGATGCTGATGTTCAGGAGGCCTCATAAATGATGAGGAAGAATGAAAGGGTCAGTGAATGCACCTAGTGGTAAGAACATGGGATTGAATGCCAGAGGGCCTGGCTTTGTACTATAACTCAGCCACCCCCGAGTAAGCAAAGGTCAAGCTCCTTATCTGAGGAGGACTGCAAGTCCAATGCTGTGAGTTCTTGCAGTGTGATTTAATGAGATCATATAAATTGTAATCTGCCCAACAGAAGATTTATAGACATTCTCCAAGTCTTCAGCAAATATTAGCTGCATAAAGAAACTAGTGCTTTTGAGAGCTCAGGAAAAGCGACAGGTTATTTTCTGGCAGCAGAAGTCATGTTTGTTGAATTTGAAGTTTTCGCCTTTCATCCTGAACTTCCTTTCTAAAAAGAGGAGGGCTTTCTTGCACTGGAGGATTTGAAGAGAAAACACGCTGCTTCTCTTTTCAGTGTTAAAATGATACTTTTTTCAAGGTCTTGCTCAAATTTCTTGTTGCGGCTGGAGCGTTTCCTGGCCACTTCAGCCTTTGTTCGCTATTCTTTTGTCTGAACTCAATCAAAATGTCTGACACTTAGACACTTCGACGTCTGCTTCTAAGAATTTTCTGGGTGATGTATTATTCACTCAATGCTTCAAGTGTATCGGGCTGTTGCCCAACCTGGATTGTTAAACTTCTTAAAACCACTCTTGTGTTCTTGTCCTTCCACCTCCTCCACCAACCATTTCCTTCTGTCATGGTCACCCTCAACCACAGAGCAGGCCTTCAATAACCCAGAATCATAATGAGAGCCAAGATGCCCTCTCTGGATTTGGGTTAAAGTTGAAGCCTTAAACTTTTCCTGGCAATTAAAGTGGTTTATGAATTGGAACATATCTCATTGTCTGTGCAATAAGTTCTTGTCACTGGCACGATTCCTAGCAGGTTCCTGACAATCCTGGTTTCTTTTCATCTACCTTGGAGGCAGTGATTCATCTCTTAGATTCATTGTTCTATTGGTGGTGGTTACTTCTCTGCATTGGAAAGTTGAGAAGTCCTCCATCTGGTAGAGATACAGCAGAGCCTTCTCCTCCAGTCCCCACTCTCATCTACCATAGCGAAGTATGCACTCTACATAGGAGTGGTGCTTGTCTTGCCTCTGGAGCATCCAGATAGTTCTCTAGCCCTCTTCCCATTGCCTGCAGCAGAGGAGCCCTCTGTTTCAGGAAATAGGAAGTTACTGCTGCTCTCAACGTGCCTGCAGCTGCTCATGGAGCAGTTTTCCGATGCTTCGTTAGTGTCATAATATGGAATGATGCAGTGTCAGTGTGCTTTAGGAGATACTGACTCAAAAATAAACACAGATAAGATGTGATGGAAAATGAAAAGAACATGAGCTTTGGAGTCAGGTAAAAGGGTTCACATCTACCGCTGGGTGACTCTTCACAGCCTGTTTCTACATTTGAAAGACATGTTAGTGCATAGATTAAAGGTAAGGTAGGCAAGGCACCTGGTAGACTAGAAGTCCTGAATAAAATATGTTCTGTATGTTTCCTATAGTTAATTTCTTATTAGTTTAGTAATTGAGCTTATTATGTGTTACTATTTTTTTTTTTTTTTTTTGCAAGGTAGGGTCTCACTCTGGTCCAGGCTGACCTGGAATTAACTATGTAGTCTCAGGGTGGCCTCGAACTCTCGGTGATCCTCCTACCTCTGCCTCCCTAGTGCTGGGATTAAAGGCATGCGCCACCACGCCCGGCTTCTATGTGTTATTTTTTTGAGGCAGGATCTCTAGCCCAGTTCAGCCTATAACTCACTCTGTAGCCCATCTAGCCTCAAATTCACAGCAGTCCTCCTTTTCTAGCCTCCCAAGTGCCAGGATTGATGGCAGGGGCCACCATACCTTGAGTCATGCTTCTGCTGGGACATGAGCTCTGCTGGCGAAGCATAGATAAATATATCCGTGTTCATCCAAGTCATGTTCATCACTAGAAATACAGTGCCAAAGTGATACCAGTTTTGGATCTGGTCACATGGCTAATTCTCACTTTCTCTGGATGAATCACTACCACTAAATCAAGTTTCATTACCAGTTGGGTAAATTTCCTGATTTTCCTAAGTGTTCTAGTGACATGTAATACTTATTTATGGTTAATAAAAGTGCTGGCATATCATGGTCTTTATTGCATTGATTCTCTCCCTCCTTTTTAAATATTTTTATTTATTTGAGAGAGAGAAAGAGTCAGAGAGGAAGGAGGGAGAGAGATACAGAGAGAGAAAGAGAAACAGAGGGAGGGAGGATGGGTGTGCCAGGACATTCAGGCACTGCAAATGAACTCCAGACACAAGCACTACCTTGGGCATCTGGCTTATGTGGGTCCTTGGGAATTGAACCTGGGTCATTTGGCTTTGCAGGCAGCTCGCCAGCCCTCCCTCCTTCTTTTCCTTACTTCTCCTCCCCCTTGTTTTTTCCTCCCTCTCTCCTTCCCTGTCCCTGTCTCTCTCTCTCTCTCTTTCTTTCTTTCTTTCTTTCTTTCTTTCTTTCTTTCTTTCTTTCTTTCTTTCTTTTTTTCTTTTAAATAGGACATAGTGTTTTACTATGTAGCACAGGCTGGCCTTGAACTTCTGGCAATCCTTCAGTCTCTGACTTCTGAGTGCTGGGATTACAGACATATACCACAATACCTAGCATGAGTTTTTGTTTTTCAAAAAAAAAAAAAAAAAGTTCCTGACCTTCAAATAAGCAAAGAAAATTTTAGAATTGGCAGAGGTTATAGAAGAGAGATGGGTACAATGACCCTAAAGGCCAACATTCAGCTTATTGGATTGATTTTAGAACTGAGAATCCTATTTGAAATTTATTTTAAAGGTATAGTACAAAAATGATCTTTCTGGAAATGGTCAGTTCAGAAAGGGTGATGAGAACATTAGAGGGAAAATATTCCTCACACTCTCTGGATTATCCCTGTTGGGATTGTAGATGGAGATCAGTCTTTTTACTGAAATTACCTAGCCTTACACACTGTGTTTCCATCTGGGTCTTCAGACATGTATAATTGAGTTTTCATTTTGTCTCACACCCAGACACATGCACATCCTTCTATGTATAAACTCTGGGCATCATTACCTTTAGTCAAGGGTCCTTTGGGGAAACTCCTCAAGAGTCTACTAATAAGCCCCTGGCAGCTCCCTCTTTAGTGTCTCTTTGTGTAACTTTATATGCCTTCAAATTGTTTCCAGCTCACCAGCAGCCCCAGACAGCATTCTTAGCCCCTATCTTATCTTTCCAGGATGGTTTTCATTGTCTCAAGGATAACTATACACTATAAGAAAATTTAACGCTTTAGTTATATTCAAGACAAAATCCATGCCTCCTTGCTTTTTCTTTCTTTCTTTCTTTCTTTCTTTCTTTCTTTCTTTCTTTCTTTCTTTCTTTCTTTTTTTGGAGAGAGACACAGAGAGAGACAGAGAGAGAGGGAGAGGAAGATAGATAGATAATGGGTGTGCTAGCAACCTCTCAGCTGTGAACGAATTCCAGATGTGTGTGCCCTCTTGTGGGCAAGTGTGGCATTGTGCCCTTGTGTCACTGCATCTGGCTAAACATGGGACCTGGAGATTGGAACTGGCATTCTTAGGCTTAGCAGGCAGCCAGGCACCTTAACTACTAAGCCTTCTCTCCAGCCCCTCCTTGCTTTTTGAATGTGTGGTAAAGAAAAAGTTAGTGGCACTGGGAATGAGCCTTATTGTCTACTCTTGGCATTGTCTTTGCTGTAAAGGGAAATGTGTTTCTATTTTCCCTTCAGCACCCCAAACATACAGTTTCATATACTTCCTGGTGCTTCATAGATGGTCAATGTCTTAATAGTGAATAAGTGTGAACAAATCATAGAAGGTGAAGTTTAGAAAGATTTTATTATAGAGCTTAAGAGAAGGAAAGATGGCAGAGCTCCTGTATAGCAGAAGGGGTTCCTGGAGACAGGAAAGCCTACCTGGTGTCTCTGGTTGGGGTCTTTTATGGGAATTTACTGGGTGAGGGATGAGCTGGTCAGTGTAGACCTTATATCAGTTGTCCAGGTGCTATGAAGTTTCCAGGAAAGGAAGTAAACTCATTTATATTACGAGGGAAGGGGATGAGCCTTCTTAATTTTTCAGAGAAGGAGAGAAACAGATAAGGAAAAACCAGATTCCTTCTTCCAGGCTCAAAGACTTTACTCACTTTTACTTTTGGGACTGTGTTATCCCTAAATTTCTTCCCAACCTGGGCTTATTTTTTTAAATATTGTCATGCATGTATATGAATGTATGTATCTATACATGTGTGTTTATGCATACGTACATTCAATAGCTTATGTGTGGAGGTCAGAGGACAATCTAGAGGTGTCTGTGTTCTTCCACCTTTGTTGAGACAGGGTGAACTGTCAGACTGCAAATGAATGTCAGAGTAGCTGGCCTGTGAGCTGCTGCTTCTCCAGGCTCCACCATCCACTGTCATAGGTGTATTGGGATCACAGATGCATGCACCATTCTGGGTCAAGTTTAACCTGGGTTCTGGGGGGAGGCTCTTAACTCAATGTGGGCAGGCTTTGAAAGCAAGCATCTTTAACCACTGAGCCTTCTCCCCAGCCAGAAACCCATGTTTATTTAACAAACAAAGTGCATTATTAGGCTTTGAAAACTAAAGAGAAAGCCTTGCAAATTACTATAATTTAAACAGCTTGATAATGGCAGGCATTCATTTTTTCAAAGGCTTGTTTGTTTCTTTTGTGTAATTAATGCTGATAAACAAGTGGAACAAGATGTTAGTTACCTCGCACATGACTTTTAATGTTTCTCAGGTTGTGAGTGTGGAGGGAGGAGTCTCCTTTCTTGATGCAGTCACCTCCATGGATTATTTCCCAGGACTTAACTTGGAAGGCTATCCAAACAGAGACAGTACCAGATATGCTGAGATTTATGGGATTCAATCTGCTCACACATTACTGCGGGGGACGCTGAGATATAAGGTAAATGGCTATATTTCAACCACAGAGCCAGTTTTGATACAAGCAAAGCAGGCACTTAGTTTTTAAACTAAACATATTTACAAAATATGATGCTGTAATTACCACTCTGATTCACCACATATTCAGTGCTTCAGAAAGTGTGATAAGGTACACAACAAATATTTACTTGAATCATTGGTCTTAAAATGCTCCACTGATCTATAGCATTTAACTTTTCCAATATAAGTTATTAAATATAGACAAAGAGGTCATTGATAATGGCATGAAAAGGGGTTCTAATAGTCTCTGCTACAAAACACCAAGACTAATGAAATGCAACAGGAAGACCACACCACTTGTTAAATTTTCCTAATAGTTAAAACAATTGAGATGAGCCAGATGTGCTGGTGCATGCCTTTAATTCCAGCACTTGGGAGGCAGAGCTAGGAGGATCACGGTGAGTTTGAGGTCAGCCTGAGACTATACATTGAATTCCAGGTTAGCCTGGGCTAGAATGAGACCCTAGTTCAAAAAAACAAACAAAAAAAATTTATGACCTGGAGTGATGGCTTAGTGGTTAAGGCACTTGCCTGGGAAGCCTAAGAACTCCAGTTTGATTCCCCAGTACCCATGTAAACCAGATGCCTAAAGAGTTGCATGCATTTGGAGTTCGTTTGCAGTGGCTAAAGACGCTTATGTTCCCATTCTCTCTGTCTGCCCCCCTCTGCCTTAAATGATAAATAAATAATATTTAAAAAATAATAATTATGATAAAACAAGTTGGAGTATATCTTTCTCAGGAACCATTTTATTGAATATGGGGACTCAAGTCAAAGTAACAAAAGAGAACTCATTAAGTGTTGGAAATGCATGGGAAGCCAGTTTCACCATATGAAGATTTGGGGGTTTAGTGACTTGACTAGGACTCAATTTCTTTCTCTCAGCCTTGTCTTCTGAAAGTCCCTGAAGTCTTAAGTTCTAGAGTGCCTGGGTGGTGACAGCATCCTGTATAGCCTATTAGGTTCAAGTCCATTGGGAATGACAGACTACATCTTTCTCTAATAGCTAAGAGTACACACTTTGCCTGGTTCACTAGGATTAGTCCCTGAGGTCAGTGACTTCTGATATATGTTCACAGAGCTCAAGACAGGGTTTAGAGCATTTGAAACACAATGACTGAGAGTAGAGAAAGTAGCAGGGTTCAACAGACTTCCTCAAAGCAAATCTGAAACATTTTTTTAAACCACAGAGTAGGAAGTTCATTCTAGAAGCACAGATTAAATGTTTTTTGCATATTTGTATTTGCACTGATAATACAAGTCAAGTTGTAAATATATCAAATCCAAAACATCAGTGTAACAGATTCCCAGCATAACACATTACTTTCCCTATTCCCTTCATGCCTTAGGATAGTAGCTCTGAAACAACAGGATGGATCTGCTTTTGTGTGTGTGGGGGGGGGATTAGTCTTGTGAGGGCTTCCTTCTATCATAACAAATACCAAAATGGATATAGCTAATTGGGCAGAGGCTAGCATGTCTGAAGTTCTGTTTGATCCCTAATACTTCGAAAAAAAAAATAACCTAACAACAAATACAGTAAAGAAAGAGCAGTTCTCACTATTTAGTTAGCTAATAGTCTGCGAAACCTGCATTATATAACACATGAGGACTCTTTCCCTTATGCTGTCAGAAAATACCAGGCACATGGTACCCTGAAAAAGAAGAAAGAGAGACTGTAGTAAAAAGAGTTGAATTGTTCTGACACTGTTGGTCCTGCTGCAAGCTGGGAGATGAATGCATCTATAGCAATACAAATTATTTGCAGTCAGTTTGCTAAATTAGTTATAAATCTAGATCCATTTTTAGTAAAAGGCTTTTGGAGGTTAAAAATGTACTTTTCTTTGAAGGGAAGTTTTCTTAAACTGATTGTTAATTCTTGCTTCAGGGATATTCCAAAGCTTTGAATGGATTTATAAAATTGGGTCTTATCAATAGAGAAACATATCCTGCCCTTCGACCTGAGGCCAACCCTCTCACCTGGGTGAGTGACTGCACACAGTGTGCTGCATACAAGCACCTGTTGAACTCTGTTTTGGACCAGTGAAAGAAGCCCCCTGTATCTGATGTAGAAAGATGGGTCTTTACCAGAAAGTCCCCCTTTTCTTTACCATTACAGTAGGGTAGAGAGAGGGGACAGGTTGACACATTTGTCCCATCTCCTGCACTCACTTGCACCACCATGCAGGATCATTCCTTGAGCCATGGAGAGAAATGCTCTCGCTCTCTGCTTTGGGCTCTGGGATCTTCCAATTGTATAAGTAGTGACAGGGATGACTTGGACCTTCTGAGTGAGATAATCAGAGAGATAATAGCATACCAGTGAACTGGATTCCCCAACTGGATCGTTCCAATTTTCTCATTTGGTCACTTAGGACCATAAGCAACGTGAGTTACTATGTTTTTGCCCCCATCTGTGTCATACCCAAATCCTAGGGTCTCAGAGTTGGAAGGGCCTTTAGGACTTGCAACTAAATTCCTGCTAGCTGTCAGGAATTAACATGCTACAAGCTGTTCATTCAACTTACACTAGTGTGCCCGTGCTAGCAGTTCATCAACGTGCCAGAGATATTTTCACAAGGGAAAAAGTCATAAATTTTCAATTAAATTTTCTTTGAAAGCCTTGACAATCAGGGTTCACCTATCATAAATATACTTGCTGGACAGGAATTCATATATGTGGAACCTGGGGTTGAGGTGGCTGTCTTAGGAGGGTACATGCAGGTCTTCTTAGGGGTGATTGCAGTATGCTGTTAGGTGTAATCTAGAGCTGCATGAACAGGCTGCTTTGATACAGGATCCAGTTATAAATATCTCAGGCTTTATGGGCCAGTCTCTATGGATCAGTTCAGTACTACCATAGACAATACAAAAATGAATATCACTGTTCTAATGCAACTTGCTTAAGCAGTAGGCAATGAGACACACTGGGCCTGTGAACCCACTCTATTGACTCCTGGTCTAGAGGACATCTTTCCTTGGGGTCCCTGAAAAAGTCTGGTTTAGAAAGTAGAAAAAGCTGTGGCCACTCTTGAAGTGTTCTTTTGAAATTTTATTACCTGCAAGGTCTTTCTCATCTGCTGAAACTACAAAAGAACTCTGGTTGCCACTGGCAACCACAGCAGTAAGCCCCTTCCAGTTTAACCTGCCGAAAATTGATGGCTACAGGGTGGGGGAGAATGGAAAAACAAAGTGATGGAGGGGTTATACAAAGACAAGAAATGTGCTGGTATTTCCTCTTTGTAGAATATAATTTTTGATACTAAAGTATCATTCAGGAATCCCATGAATTTGTGAATGTGTAGATATGCACACGTGTGAATGCATGTGTACATGCCTGTTGTAATTTCCTATCTTCTCAATTATTTCTAATTTTAATTTGTGACATGCACTTGTTGTTTTTCAGTTAACTGATGCTTTATTATATTAGGTACTTAGAATTTTTATGTTTATTTTTCTAACCAGAAACAGCTTCTCTGTGATCTAGTTGGAATTTCACGCTCTTCTTCATGTGATATGCTAAGGGAAGTTGTCCTCACCAAACTGGGAGGAGACAATACCCAGCTGGAGGCTGCTGAACAGTAGGTGTCCACCATTTGATGCAGAGCAGAACATTTGGACCTGGTCCTTTCTAATCAAAAAAAAGGTCAAGAAACAAAGATGTTTGTGTTTGTCTTTGATCAATTAGTTGATCATTGGATAATTAGTGCTCAACAGTTGGCCTGTTCAAGAGGGATTAACATGTAATATGTGTATATCTAGATAAATGAAGAAATTTAATCATGGTTATAATTTGGAATTTTTTTTTGAGAAACAAAGATTATAATAGCTCCTATGGACTCCAAAGCCTAATTAAAAATTCTAAGCACTGCCAGGTGTGGTGGCACATGCCTTTTAATCCCAGCACTCAGGAGGCAGAAGTAGGATTATCGTGAGTTCAAGGTTACCCTGAGACTACATAGTAAATTCCAGGTCAGCCTAGGCTAGAGGGAAACCCTACCTCAAAAAACACACAAACAAACAAAAAAATTTTAAACACAAACTAATAAAACACTAACACACCTGCCAAGGCTCAAGGGCTGTTGCGGAAGAGGGGGTGGGAAGATTGTAAGAGCCATAGGGTGGGTAGAAATATCCTGAGGCACACCCCTCTCCCAGAGACTGACAGAGGCCCTAATTACCCCACAGTGAACACCCAGAACCCTACTGAGGAGAGCCCACAGGGAAATGGGGACTGGGAATGAAAGGATACAAGACTATACCTATGTTAAAACACACTTTTTCCCTAAGGAGTTAATAAGCCATATTATTACAAAGTTATTTATATAATCTAAATTATTACCTATGATTATATAGAAAATATTTTCTGGAAGTATTTTCTCACTCCATTCCTGAATAAAGTGGGATATTTTTCTTCCTGTAGCAGATTCTTTGAGTATTCCCCCATTACTTTAGATATTCATTCACATAACTGGTGAATGCATTAATAAGATAAGTATAGAGCTAAGACAAGGGGCTCATTTCTCCTTCATGAGTCTGCATAGGCCTAACTAACACAGTTCCTCTTAAATTTTTCAGATTGGGCTTACTTGGGGATGAACAAGTTCCTCAGGCGGAGTCCATTGTGGATGCCCTCTCCAAGCATTTGTCTTCAAAACTCTCCTATGGTAGGCCATGGGCTTTGGCTGAACATTGTTGAAGGATCATAATATAGTTAGTGTGGCCAGATCAGACTGGAGGGCTGAAGCTATGCAGTAGGAAGGGCGAGGTGTGAGATGAGGGAAAGGGCACTTGGGCTACTTATTTTTAAATCTAAAAATTTATTATGCAGTAATGAACTTGGGAACTATGGGGAAACTTAAGTTTACATTTATTAGGTAAATGCCAAAGGATCGTTTCGTGAGAAATGGCTTATAGAGCAATACCTTTTGTTATTACAGCCAGACTATATTAATACTGACCTGGATAAAAGAACTTAACCAGTTTTAATTTCTTTGAAGCTTCTGTTGGTGTAAAAAGTATCATAGATAATTGTATAATTGCCATGAATAACTGGAAGGGAAATTTGTGAAAAACAGGGCAGGAGCATGAGGTAAAATACAACATTTAAGATAGACTGATAGCAGAATTTTAAAATATCTGTGTTTATCCTAAGGCCCTCAAGAAAAGGATATGATTGTGATGAGAGATAGCTTTGGAATCAGGCATCCTTCTGGACATTTAGAAAATAAAACGATTGATCTTGTGGTGTATGGAGACTTCAACGGCTTTTCGGCAATGGCTAAAACAGTGGGGTTCCCCACGGCCATGGCAGCCAAAATGCTGCTTGATGGTAGGTTTTACCACGTGAGGGCTGAGTCTATTGCTATGTCACTTCCACATTATCACATATTTACTTTTGAGCCCTTGTTTTTATTCAGTGAGCTATTTTAGAGAATGCCTGACTGGGCTTTGCAGTAGGACCTGGTTTCCTCCCTACTCAGTCACAGGACAGTAGAGCAATGGGGTACAAGTGGCTTAGCACCTCTGAACCAAGGTCTTCTCATCTTGTAAGTGGCCTTGTGTCATTCCTTACTCCTACGCTTGTTGTGATGCTCAAGTGAAATTCTAAAGCTTATGGCAACAAGGCATACTCAGGGAATGGCAACGCTCTTCTTTCTTCCTTTGTGTTTTGCTATGGATTGAGAGTTTCTTTGACTTGGCTGGGGACATTCATTCATAGATCCCCAGGATTCTACACTGCATTTTATTAATCTTAACAGCTTAGTAACATGCTCTGTACTGGGCAAATACTTCAAATATGTGGTCCTCAGCTTACAGTGGAGTTATCTTCTAATAACCATATTTTATGTTGAAAATATATCAAGGCAAATATACACTGGATACAGCTGACTTATGAAAGGAATAGCATAATTTAAAAATGGAGTGATATTAGATTTTGAGGAGAGTGAAAAAGTGATAGGGCTACAGTTAGTGTGGCCCTTAAGGCTCTTATTGCTCTAGCCATGTAATAGCTATCCAAATGATCACAGTTTCAATCATTCTGACGAGAATTAATGTAGTCAAGTCTATAGATTCTGACACTGTCCCTAAGTCCTGCTTTCTGTCCATTGACTGAGCAGTCAGTGAGAAGGGACCCATCAGAACCTATTGAAACAATGTCCAGGCGTACAATTCTCTAGCTCCAAGCTCATTCTTGGGTGTTATATTCACTGTGAGGATTCTCACTATGGGAAATAAACTTTTGACACCACCTTTAAAACCATAACTATGCCTTTATTTTCTTCCAGGTGAAATTGAAGCCAAAGGCCTAATGGGTCCTTTTACAAAGGAAATCTATAGGCCAATACTGGAGAGGATTAAAGCAGAAGGCATTATATGTACTACCCAGAGCACAATCAAGCAATAATTGGAAATTAAATCATGATTTTGTTTTTGCAGTCAAAATAGCCCTCAGCATGTGTATGACAAGCATGCTTGCTGATATCTGTGTTGTAAAGTTTCAAGAATGCATGTTTTGAAAAAGCCAGCAGTGTTTTTGAGATATAGGTCTTCATTTTAATAAGTATAGTAGATGTCAGTCATCACCAGAGAACTTTAATAAATCTACCATGTATTTTTAATATATATGTAAAAGCAACAGTAATTTATTGTACCTTGTCTTTTCTTACAAGAACATATTTTCTGATAATCAACAAATGCAGTTATACTGTTTTAGCTGGGAGAAGCCTCCTGCAATTATATTTTTGAATTTTTCAAGTTGATCCTGCTAGATGGCTTTAGATTGCATCTCATAAACTTTGCAAAGTTATGACTTATTTAGTAACATCATTTTTTTTTAATCATTTTCTCTCATGTGCTTGGAGAAAGGATCTGATGCCATTAAGTCACAACCTTTACGGCCCTTTCATTAGATACAGAAAAAATGTCTGTCACAATCCATTACCCTTTCATGATTAAAACAGCAACATTCAATGAACTGGAGGAGAACACCTTCAACCTTATTAATAGCTATTACAACCCAAAGCTTGGTCATGATAAATGGCAAAGGACTGAGTGATCTCTCCCAAATATCAGAAACAGAACCAGATTGTATTCATGTTCTACAGTGAGTCAACTTGCAGTGCAGTGTCAAGCCAGGACAATTAGGCAAAAAAAGAAGAGAGATCTAGACTGGAAAGGAAGAAATTAAACTCTATGTGCATAGAAATCTAAAGGAGATCTGTATAAAATGTAATCAAATAGGACAAAACAGAACACTGGAATTAATGGATTTAACAAAGTTGAAGGTACAAGACTAATATACAGAAATCTTCCTATAAAGTATAAAGAATGAATCAAAATGATTTGAAAGTCAATTTTCAACAATATCAAAAGACTAAAAGTGATAGAATTGCTCAGAAATCATGCTCATATTTATGCTTGATTTTTAGAAAATGGGCTAAGACAATACAGTGAAGTATATTTTTCATCAAATGGTGTTTAAAAACATGAATATCCAGAAACAAATGAAGCTGGGCCCCTACCTCACACCACATTGAGCAATTTATAATAAAGTACTAGCTCTAATATTTAGGTTTTAAGAATAGCACATAAACATAATTTGAGTTTGGATTATGCAATGGATTCTTAAGCAACAAACCCCATAAGCAAAAAAAAAAAAAAAAAAGGAAGAAAATAGATAAACTGGACATGATGAACTTTTACATATCTAGGGATACGGTCAAAGCAAAACAAATACCATATCTCCAAACAGCCCATAGACTCAAAATTTTTATAAATCGTAAGTGTGGAACATATAGCTAGAATACATAAAACTTTCCTAATTCAGTAGGAAAAAGACAGCCCACATGTTTAAAAATGGATAGATTTGAATTGATAGTTCTCTATGAAAGGCCAATAGGTGCATGAAAAGGGAAAATCAAATATACAATGAGATACTACTTTATGCCCACTAGAAAGAAAACAAAAAGATAAAGGCTGGGGACTTTGCTCAGTTGTAGAATGCTAGTTTAGCATTCACAAAGCCTTCAGTCCAATCTCCAACACTGTATAAACCAGTCACGGTGGCGCATTCCTGAAATTCTAGCACTTGGAGGTGGAGGCAGGAGGATCAGGTCAAGAATATCCTTGACTGCTTAGCAAGTTCAAGACTAGCCTGGACTATATAAGAACCTGTCTCAAGAAATAACACGACAGTGTGGACTCAAAAGACATCCAAACTCTGAAATACTGTTGATTAAATACTTGAGTAATGAAATTTGTCCATACAAAAATGTGTACAAATGTTCATAGAGTGTTACTGATAATAATCCAAAGAGGAAACAACCTACATGTCCAACTATAATAAGATGAAGTGTGTCTATACAATAGAATGTTACTCAGGAATAGAAAGAAATGTACATGCCACAATATGGGTAGACATTGAAAGCATGCTAAGTGAAGAAAGCCAGACAAAAAGGCACTTATAAGTTTTCATTTATATGAGATATCCAGAAAAAAGCACATCTGTATGTAAATCATGACTAGTAATTATTTAATGTTTGGAGGATTGGGAGGAAATGACATGTATGCTAATGAATATGGGGTTTCCTTTAGGATAATAAACATGGTTGAGTGTGGTAACAGTGGCAGAGTACTGGATTGTATAGTTGGGATGTTTGAAATATAGGAAGTATGAATTGTATCTCCAACTGTAAAAAGTTTTAATTTCAAATAAAATTTGTTTCTTTTTGGAAATACTGTTGCCTTCAAAAATATAAGCTAAAGAATAGGGTTTATTCTAGTTATTCAAGAAACTTTTTAGTGGGAATAGCCACTCTTCTAGGCCAAAGACCAATGGGAGTTTCTCTCTGGAGTCTATGGACTTTCTCTCCATAGGGATCTTCAGTTTTTTCTAATTATCAGGTATGAGTTTTTTTTTCCTACTGAGTGGGCCTCATAACAATTAGAGAGCCGTTGATTACCTGCATAGGCTGTGTGCCACTGTTGCACAGGTGTGTACTTCTTGTCCGGCTGGTTGATTTCACAGACTGATGGTTCTCCTACTTGTTCACACTTTTGGTGGCCATTATGCTCCAGCAACTCTCACAGCACTTTCCAGCACTATGAGGACTAGCCAGCAGGGTTTGCTTTTAGGTTCTAGCTTGATCTCTTGAGGTCCTGTGTCTGTGGCCTGTGGTCTATTCAGAAATAGGGTCTTACCACTTAGCTCTTGTGGGTGACCATTTTCTTGGCAGTGGCTTGCGGTTTTTTGGGAACTTCATGGGTATCCCTGACCCACAGCTCATTATGAGCAATAACCATGTCTAGCACTTGGATTTACCAGCCAGTACACATGGTTTTGGGATTAAGCCCTTATTCTTGGGCAATGATCTCTCTATTAATTGTTATATTTTTTTATGGAACTGGATCATGTCATTGGTTTTGTTTATCCCCCCATCCTCTCTCGACCCATCTCCTAGATTCTGTTCCTTGACTTCCTTATTGAGTAACTTCCTCACTCTCCTCTTAGTTCCCCTTTCTCCTAGCTGATTCTAGTTCAATGTCAGTACTCCTGATGCTTACTACCACTTACAGTCACCTCATACTGTTCCAAGTTAGGAACTTCATATGAGGAAGAACATGCTCTCATTATTGGTTGGAGAATCTTATTTTTGTTATAGAGGACACTGAAAACTGGGGAGAACCAAGATCCATCAACATGACAAGAAGAGATAGCCAACTGCCTAACATTAGAGGACCCAACCTCCATGACATCTGCCAGGACCCATGAGACATTATAGAAGAAGTGGCACTGTTAACAAGAGTTCTGCTCTCACTGGTAGCCTGACAACCTCCTCCAGGGAGATGATGAAAAGACACTGAGAACACTCATAATGCTTCAAAGCAGAAATTCAGAGACTGCAGAGAGTTTACCACTAAAGCAGACTTTACACACCTGCTGAAGCTCAGGGTATATTGCTGAAGAGGGGACAGAAAGATTGTAAAAGCCACAGTTTGGGAAGGAGTATCCTGAGGCATTGTGCTTCCCCACCCCAGAGACTGATGCACCCATTACCCCACAGTGAGCACTAGTAACCCCACTGAGGACGTGGATTGGGAGAGAGAGTTATAAGAGGGTAACCTGATGGCAATATGACCAACACCCAGTAGGTTCACACAATAAAATTTGTAGTAAGAAAGTATATAAGTTAAGCCTCTGTTTGACTTTCATAAACTGATCATATCCTGGAGTGTAAAACTAATTCTGCCTTTGAGATGAGCTGATATGATACATGGGGTATATGAAAAGAAAACATCTCCTGGGCTACTGGATAAGGATCAAAATCCCAGTTGCCGCAAATCTGACAGCAATGACTAATATCTGTGTTGGTGGTAGGGCTCAACTAGGAAATTCAAGTAAGTGTTATCTGACACGAAAACTCTGAAGTTTCTTATATAACTTTTTCAATAGTAGAGGTGGTAGTGGAAGGGTGCATGTATGAATGAAAGACTTATGTTCATATGCCTTTTCCTGGGTCAGCAGGTGCCTGGGTCCAATAACCTGAGATCATTTCTTCTGAGCATAATCCATAGTGAGGCTGGCATAGGGTAAAATAAGCCCCTACAGATTTATTCTCCTTAGGTTGAGAGAAGTACTTAAAAATAACTCTAAGAAGGTATGAATAAGTCGTATTGAAACCTACAATGGAACACCCCAAAACCATAGATTGTTACTAGAAAATTTCAGTGCCAGGGATGGTATACCTTCTAGTGAGGTGTTGTCAGGGAGGTCACATTACAGGCCATTGCCAAGGCACTTGGTTTCCCAGCAGGAATAGGTGTTAAGACCCCATTGCTGGAGACTGCACATACTTGGGCTGCAAGCTCACTGAGAAATCCTGCTGGAGCTGACCTGAAAACCACTTCCATGTGGACCGGCTGACAGAGAGCTGAAAAAAGCTATGCTGCATGCAGTTCAATGGGAGAGAGAGAAATCACCAGTGGTGATACTCAACAGTGGACACTGCAAGCCTTAAATTGGGCCAGCCAGGCCAAGTGAGCCAACAGGTGCAATAGTAGCATGTCTGTTATGGGGGAAACCAACGGCTCTCTAATTGGACTGAAGGCTGGCTCCACAGGAGGGCATGCAAGCCTGATACTGAAAACCTATGACAGGGGAAATCACGAGTCCTAGGGGTGTAATGTCTGCTGGTGTCTGGCTAAATGTATATACTATGCTCACCAAACTGCCTGGTAAGCACTGCTCTTAATGTTCATATCCATATGTTAATGCTACTCCCACTTTTGGTTAGAGAAACTTCTCTTTTCAGATGATGGTGACCTTGAGATGACTCAAAAGGCACCATGGTGCTGAGAAGAAGTGACAGAGGAGTGCTCAGCACTGAAACATCTCTATCACACCTTCCAAGGTTCAAGGTCCATTGCAGAAGAGGTGGTGGAAAGAATGTAAGAGCCAAAGGAAGGGTAGGACTCCTTACAACATGCTCCTACAGACACAAAATGGCCTGGATATCCATGACCTTGCAGTGCCTGACTCTACCTACACAAGACCAGTATAATAGGAAAAGATGATGACATCAAAATAAAAGACTGGTTGAGAGGGGAAGGGGTATGATGGAGAGTGTAGTTGCAATGGGGAAAGTGGGGGGCAGGGAGGAAATTACCATGACTTATTGTCTATAATTATGGAAGTTGTCAATAAAAATAATTTTAAAAAGAAGTAAGAATAAAATGGAAGTTGTACAGAGAAGAAACCAGAAGACATGTGAGATATGAGAGAAATAAAGAAAAAGGTAATAGTTTCAGGGACATGGATTCTCAAAATATCCTAGAAATGTTAAAAAGTCAGCTGCCAGAATCCTTCTGTTGTCATCAACCCCCCAGCTGTTGTGGTGTCAAAGACCAGCCATTTTCTGTGCCCTTACTGTGCAATAGGGCATGGCTCAGTGTGAACAGCTCATTTCTGTTCACATGGAGTGCTGTAGTAGCTACCGTTGCTATGAACAAATTTCCAACCCAAAACAGCTTATGGAAGGAAAGGGGTTTCATTTGGTTTACAATTTCTAGGAAAGGATTCATCATGGAGGGGAAGGAAGAAAGAGGAGGGGAGGGAAGGAAAGGGAGACGAAAAAGGAGATGAGAGAGAGAGAGAGAGAGAGAGAGAGAGAGAGAGAGAGAGAAAACGAATGAACTGTATGTGGAGCCTGGCTATAATATCTCAAGGCCCACCCCCAGTGACACAGTGTTCAGCAAGGCCAGTGCTCCTAAAGGTTTTCCAAACAGCGCCACCTGCTGGGGATCAAATGTTCAGACACATGAGCCTATAGAGGAGAATGTACTTGCTTTTCCTAGCTGGCTGCTTCTGGCTGTCAGCTGGGTCCTGGGGTTAGGACCTTGGTTTTTGTCCCAGCATGATGGCACTGTTCCCAGGAATCATCCAAAGAGAGAACTGGGAGAAAGCAGCATCACCTTGTTTTGCTCAGTCTTGAAAGTCACATAACTTTCCTTCAATGTTTACAAATTACTGGGACCCAAGGCAAGAGGACCATGGGCTCCAGTGACCAACTGGATGAGGTTGAGAGTCACATATTGGACAAAAGTTGTTGTTGGGCTATTAGAAAACAAAGTTGGAGCCGGCCACACCCTTTCATCCCAGCACTCGGGAGGCTGAGGTAGGTGGATTGCTATGAGTTCGAGGCCACCCTGAGACTACATAGTGAATGTCAGTCAGCCTGGGCTAGAGAGTGAAACCCTACCTTGGGAAAAAAAAAAAAAAAGAAAACAAGTTTGCCACATGAAGGCGCCCTGGCAAGAGAGTGGCAACATGATGAATTCTGCAGATAGACTAAGGACCCCAGCTATCATGTTGGCTTTATCAATCTTCCCTTAAAGGCCTTAATTATTTTATAACCATTTTTCTAGGTAGTTTGTCAAACCTTGTTGTTTATTCTCTTGGACTTCAAACTCGAATGCCAGGTAGACAAAAAAATGGAAGATTTCTCTTTTCATGTCATCAAAAAAACACACCATATGCACAATTTTAAGTTCTCATGTTGCTTAAAGCAATTAATTGAAGGCATGGTATAAGAGACTTCAGTATTTTGTTGTAAGAACCTTAATGCTAATAATTTTCAGTACAAATATTCACTAAACAAGGTATCAACCAGGATCACAATTCCTTGCATCAGTCCCTCACTGTGGATAATTCTGAACTGTGTCAACACTCCTAGGACATAAGATAATAGAAATCTGAAAAATTGCTGACATTTGCAAGGAAAAGTATTTCAAATTAGCACATTTGTGAAGTTTTCTCTAGGGCCAATCGGCTCTCTTGTTTAGAATGTAACACTGCTGATAGACTCAGTAGTTTTCTGTTATGAATGTAATGAGAAGTTTCTATTTTACACCATGGTTTTCTTACTTCCAATATTTTTCTTTAAAAATAATTATCTTAAGGAAAAAACATATAAACTATAAGGATGTCTAGATTCTTAAAACTGTTGTAATACACACACACACACACACACACACACATATATATATATTTTTCAACATTTAAAGTCTTTCATGGTAGCATCTGAACATTTTACTAATGGGGAAGATGTTTGCAATGTACTAGAATATCTTGCGTTAAGCAAATTAGTGGATGATAACCAGTCCTCGTTTATAATAATGCTTATTTTAACACAGGTGCAGAATTTCTCACTTTTATTCAAACATTAAATTTAATTTAATGAAAGTATTTCGCATGTGCTATTTATAAACTGAATTGAATTTTGTTGTCAAATTGTAAAATCAATCTGCATATACAGATTTTATTTCCCACATTATATTCCAGAGTTACTGTCTAAATCATAGACGCTAACATATTGAAAGCATTATGAAGAGAAAGGCAAAAATTCAGTAAGATTTCTACTATATAACTTTAGCAGGACATGTGCGTAGTAAATATTAGTTTTGCTATCTGAAGAAACTGCTTGTGTAACATCACACTACAAATGTGGGGTCTGGAGTTCTTCTGGAGATAACAAGATGGCAAGATCATGCGGATGCTTAATGTTTTCGAGATGCAAACTGCGCTCCATGATTTCCCATGGGAGAGGCAGTCTGTTTAGAACATTATTTGCAGTTGAATTAATTAACAAAGGTGCCGTGAAGAAAGACTAATAGGTATATTTTCGGGAAAATTGGTAAATTTATTATGTTAAAGAATATTATGCATGAAGTGTGTGGATTCTGAGCACAATGAAAGAGAACGTGTTTGTCCTAGGTAAAAATTCACTCGTTCATTTACTATGTAAAGTGTTGTGGTAGTTTGATTCAGGCATCCCCCATCAACCTAGGTGTTCTGAATGCTAGGTTCCCAGCTGATGGAGAGTTGGGAGGCAGTGTGATTTCGGGGGAAGGCTTGTGGGTATTATAACCAGTTTCCCCATGCCAATGTTGGGCACATTCACCTGTTGTCCATCTGATGTTGGTCAGGTGGTGATGCACAACCTCTGCTCATGCCATCATTTTCCCCTGCCATCATGGAGCTTCCCTTTGAGCCTGTAAACCAACATAAACCCTTTTTTCCCACAAGCTGCTCTTGTTTGGGTGATTTCTGCCAGCAATGTGAACACCAAGTATAAAACAGAGCATCACAAAGTAAAGAAAAAAGTAAAACAAGATGGAGGTGAAGCGGGCTTGGGTGGTAGTGGAGGAGAAGCAGGCTGCCATGCAACAGGGCAGCCGCTGCTATGGTCAGCACAAAATACTTTGACAGTTCTCTTTGGGAGGAGGGATGCTACTTGTCATAGTAGTCATAAAATGTCACTCTGAGGAGGTAACATTTCAAAAGCCTGTAGGACCCTGCGGTAATATGAAGATGTCCCTCAATAGATTCAGTTTTAGTCAAGCTTGTACCTTGCTGTCACTGTGGGTGGATCCTAGGGTCTGGCCTTAAGGAGTGGGGGGTGGATCTGGAATTCCAGCCTAAGATGTGCAGAGTACTGGAGTGCTGCCTGGGGTTGCTGGAGTGTGCTTGCTCTGGTGCTGCTGTTGGTATTTCTTTCTGTGTGGGGACCTGTGAAAGCTTCAAAAATGCCATTCTTCTCATAACTTGTGTCTGGTTTGGAGGTCCATCACATCAACATGAAGCTGACTTACAACAGACCCTAACGCCTTTCCAATGGTGGGTGTAAATTACACAAATCTTTTGGAAAGTGAGAGAATACTGTGATGCATAAGAATATTCATGCATTCTTCTCCCCAAAAATGTGCGTGGGAATTGGTCCTAAGATATAATTACAAACATGTCAATAGTATTTTTCCATTTAGAAATGTTTATGATCGTCTTGTACCAAGAAGGATTGGAAAAAAACCGAATCAACTAAGATTAGGCAAATGAAGAGAAGAGCCATCATGCACCTCTGAGAAGGGCTGTTCTTTCTGGGCACTCCTGGAAATTTGTGCCCATGGTTGCTGTTGCAGTGTAGGCTCTCTGTGCTGTGGAGCATGGTTGGCCAGTGGCACCTCCGGTTGCTACCCAGCAAGTAGCAGTAGTCAGTGTCCTTCTCCCAACTGTGATAATTAAGGATGTCTTCAGGGCTGGGGATTGCTCAATGGTTAAAGACACTTGCTTGGAAAGCCTGTCAGCCCAGGTTCAGTTCCCAAGTACCCATGTAAATCCAAATGCAAAAAATGGTACATGTGTCTGCCATTCTCTTACAGTGGCAACAGGCACATGTGCATACATACATATGCATGTGCAAATAAATAAAAGAAAATATCAAAAAAGACACCTCCAGACTTCATCTAATGTCTCATGGGTAGCAGTGTAGTTCCTGGATGTAAACTACCCTATTGGGTAGAATTTTATTCAAACCTGACAAAATGATAAATTATGTGAATGAACTAAGATGCACATTTAGCAATATCAAATGAATAAAAATGAATACAATAAAATCGCCACAGTGTGATAAAATACTGTTGCATAAAATATGAACATACGGGCTGGAGAGATGGCTTCATGGTTAAGGCATTTGCCTGCAAAGCCAAAGAACCCAGGTTCAATTCCCCAGGACTTTTGAAAGCCAGATGCACAAGGTGGCGCATGCGTTTGCAGTTCATTTATAGCAGCTGAAGGCCCTGGCATGCCCATTTTCTCTCTCAGATAAATAAATTAAAATGTGCACATAAAATCTATGAATGTGGTAAAACAGTGAATATAGTTTCTAACGGAATACCAGACACATGTGCCACTTTTTGCATCAGGCTTTATGTGGCCATAGAATTGAATCCAGGCAGGAAGGGCTTGCAAGCACATACCTTTAACTGCTGAGCCATCTCCACAGTCCTTCTATGTCCTTCACCTTTGTCAAGTTTTCTGCCACATATACATCAACAAGACATCCCACAAGCAAACACAAATTAATGGCAATATTTATATTTATTTGTGCAATTCCTTGGATAAAAACCATTTAAACAATGTTTGGTAAGGTGTTATTCTCATAAAAACATCTTTCAAAACAATTGGTTTTCTAATTTCCACAAATAGTTAAAATACATGCTAAAACAGAGTTAATTTCTTAGATGACACAACACAGTATTAGAAGATTCAAAGAATAAGACCAGATACTTAACTACATCGTTAAACCAAACAATTACACAGAACTAGAAAACTCACTCAGTAGTAAAATATAAAAATCTACAATTATAAATATAAATTTGGTCCATGGAGACACCAGAGCAGTATTTACAGTAAGTTACCAGATTATTCCTACTTCAGGTGAATACTGTAGTTGTAAAATGTTGAATATTATAAGGAACAAAGTGGTATATATACAGAGTGCTATATTAAAAGTTATATTTCTAGCAAACCAGAAGATTGCTACAAATACAGCTAAAAATCTGACACTAAAACCACATTTTCTGAGGTTGGGAATTTCTAATATCTATAAATTGAAATCTTCTGTTAAAATCAATATGGAAAAAAATACCACAATTCAATTCTTAGAAATACTGTAAAATTCAGTCATTTTAGTCAAGACATAATATGCGAATTATAAGAAGTCTTTCAAAAAGGCACACATTATTAATGATGTGAATTTGGCAGCAGAATCCTATGCCATGAAAGTTACCGTCAGTTGATGGGAAGTAAACAGAGAACAGAACTGGACTGATAAATTCCGAAGAGAAGAGTGCCTGGGTGGGGCTCTCTTTTCCCTCTGAGTTAAACTAAAGACTCCAGACTCTCTGCTAGATTTCCATCAGGCAAAGCCACACCATTGCTATCCAGAGACGTGGAAGGATTCTCTTCCTGCCGTGTGCTGACGAGACTGAGGACCACTTTGTAGAGAAACTGATACTGCTCCTACAGAACACAGAAAGGAAGGTCACAGCCGGAAGCTCTGCGCGGATACAATTCACCACAGACACTTTGGCTCAGTCCATGGATGGGCACTGTGTGGGGGGCTTGTTATACTCAGCAGAAGTGCACACTGTATACATTATTGTTGCTCAGTGATTAAACTGAAGTAGCTCTTTCAATGAGCAAATATAAATACAAATATATAAATATTCAGTGACCGAAAGAATCAGTCCCTGTACATTTGTCAACAATAAGTGCTTGGTTCTTATGCCTTTGCTCCCTGGAATTGGACAGTGATATGATAAAGAGTTTTATCAACTTGTGGAGAAACATTTTGGGCCTAGGCATCTGAGACAGACACCCCTTTCAAAAATAAACTTTTGCTGGGTATGCCTTTAATCCTAGCACTCAGAAAGCGGAGGTAGGAGGATGGCTGTGAGTTTGAGGCCACCCTACCTTGAAAACAAACAAAAAACAAAACAAAAAATACAATTTTATTCTCTCTTCTTTAATAGCTGTGAGATCAAATGGTTTTGTCTTTTTGTGGAGAGAGCTCAGCAATGACTGTGATCTCAACGAGGTGACCTGTGCAAAACGCAGTATGTTCTCAGACCCTCTGCTGACCAAATGCTCTTCACACGCCATCAGCCCGATGGATCTGATGATGTGCCTTGAGAAACAGTGTGTGTGGTCCCTGGAGATCTCTCTACAAGGCACTCTTCCACAAATAACCAAGACGCTGATGGTGACTCTATGGCTGCAAAACCTCCCCCAGCCTCTCATCTTTCCAGTCCTTCTTACCACAATTATAACACACAGGTTATTGGTAGGTTGAGACTTATTACCACATGTGCTGTGACTCTCTTTCTTGCTTTTACACATTTCTCTCTCTCTTTCTGTCTCTCTCTCTCATTTTAAAAGTATCCAAAGTCATCTGTTAATTTCAAAAATTGAATTTGGTCTGAAGAAAAAAGTGAACAGTTCAAAATGTAGGTTTGGGCTATCGAGATAGCTTAGTGGATAAGGGGCTTGCCTGTAAAGCCAAAGGACTCAGGTTTAATTCCCTAGGACCCACATAAGCCAGATGCACAAGGTGGCACATGCATCTGAAGTTCATTTGTAGTGACTAGAGGCCCTGGCATGCCCATTTTCATTCTTTCTCTCCCTGCCTCTCTCTCTCTCAAATAAATATATAAAAATAAGAAAATTAAAAATGTAGTTCTTCAGGGCATGTCTTCTGGCTGTTCTTTGAGGCCAGATAGATTATGAACACCATGAATTCTGAGAATTATAATAATGTAATAAAATGATACACAAATGATTTAAAATGTTTTTAGCCATCTAGCTTCTGGAAAATGCATACTTATGATTTATCTTGAATATTACATGCTAATGTGAATTGCCTGTCAGCCAGTGTTTTCCTTCTTAAATATGATTAAAAAGATTTCAACGACTTCTAGGAGGTAAATAATATTCTCACAGTGGACAGTTTGATTGGCTGCTTTGTTACTTACGATGTCAGCAAAGACTCCTGGCCTCATCATGTTGATCATCTTGGCTACCTGGTAAACATCCAGAGAATTTTCTTTTTCGAGTTGGTGCATAAGGGTTGTGAGAGCACAGAAGGTTCCAGCTGTCACCCCTCCATGCCTTATAGCAAAGAGAAGGGGAAAAAGATTCTATTTAGATGCATTAAACCCATTTGTAACTCAGCGCATACATTCCAGTAAAAACACTGAAAATTATACTGAGTTGTCTTTCCTTTTTGCCATGTTTGTGGAAGTACTGATATATGCGCGTGCCACAGTTGAATGTTTGCCTATGCACTTGTTTTTATCCTATGAAAGAGGCTGACAAAAAATAAAAATTGGATTTGGGAGATGGCTCAGTGGTACTTGCTGTTTACGCTTGAGGGGCTGTCTCATAGAGATCTTCAAGTATGACTCCCTTTCCCAGAATCCATGTAGAAAGCGGGACATGGGGGCTGGAGAGATGGCTTAGTGGTTAAGGCACTTGTCTGCAAAGCCAAAGAACCCATGTAAGCCAGATACACAAGGTGGCATATGTGTCTGGAGTTCATTTGCAGTGGCTGAATGCTTTGATGTGCCCATTTTCTCTTTCTCTCTCATTCTCTTCTCTGTCTCTCAGGTCATTAAAATTAAAATGAAATTTAAAAAAAAAATTACAAAAGCTGACATGGGCATGCATGTCTATAACCCTAGTCCATGAGGGTGGAGTCAGGCGAATCACTGGGTTTGATGACTGACAGCAGATCCAGATTGAGAGTTGACCTCTATCTCAAGGAAACTATGTAGATAAGTGATAGGAGGGCACCCAACATTCTCCTCTGGTCCCTACATTCAAGAACATATGTGCACTCACTACACATCATACATGCAAAAACTTTTTAAAAAGTGATTTGACTCCAGTTATAATATAAAACTATGTAGCTTATATAAATATACAACATAATTCTAGCACTAATGTTTTTTATTAAAATTATTTGTAAACAACTTGGAAAAATCCATTGAATAAAGTATCCTCTGTCAGAAAAATAATAAACAAAATCATTTCTTTTTGCTTCTTTCCCAAGCATAAACAACTAAAATATATGTCCAGTTGACTCCTATTTAGTATTGAAATGTTGTCTTATCACACAAAATTACTCTTAGCATAAAAATCAAGAACAGATTTTTGATTTTATAAATCCATCTCCTGGATTCAACATGATTTCCAAGTGAAGTGACAAGAGTCAAGTATTCTACCGTAGCTGAATGGTCAGAGGTGGCTAAAAGCACTAGGTTGGTCTGAAGGCAAGAGAAACATATATGCAAAGCATATATACATGCAGATTGTAAAATTATTTAGACTCTGAAACTTACTCATCATGAACAATCATGGGCCCATCCCTGTTAGCAGCTTCTTCTTTGATGACACTTATAAGTTCAAAGGTTTTACTAATGGGACTGTCTGGATTTGGCCATTTGGGGCACTGAAAATGCCTCACTTCAAGCACATAATCATCCTATGAGAAGCAAGCACAAATTAATGTCTTCAAAAAGAGTAGCATTACCTAGTGAGTTTATTGTAAATAGAATAATTGGAGAATATTGGAAATTATAGCTAGGCAATAAAACTTAGTTGCATGTAATAGTTGCAGCATATACCTTACAGTGGAAGGAAGAAATAATTGTGAGGGGATGTTTAACCATTCATTTGCTGGGATAACAAAATGACATCTTTATTTTACTTCTAAAAATAATCTTATAATGGGTATATCACACCAATGCTAATAAACTATGCAAGTATGTACAAATATGTCTGCACTGCAAAATTTATAGTTATAAAAGAAAATACTGGGCTAGAGAGATGGCTTAGCAGTTAAGGCCCTTGCCTTCAAAACCTAAGGACTCAGGTTCAATTCCCCAGTACCCACATAAGCCAAATGCAGGAGGTGCCCCATGCATCTGGAGTTTGTATGCAGTGGTTAGGTGCTCTGGCATACCCATTCTCTCTTTCTCTCTCTCCCTGTTTTTTTTTTTTCTATCTCTCTCATAAATAAATAAATATTAAAAAAAGAAAATCTTCAGGGTTAAAAATTTTTTGGAAAAAACAGAGAGAGATTCACACACCAGCAATACTCAGATTAATGAGATTAGATAACATAGTTGGGAGGCTACTGGTGAGCAAGGTGGAGATGCAGTTTGAACTCCATTCCCAGTTCTATATTTTTGCATGTGTGACGAGCCCAGATTATGTGACTTGTTTATCTCCAATTTCCTAAAGTGTAAATGAAATTCTACAACTAAAACAAATGTCATAACCCAAATTTAGGGCAAATAGCCAAAATAGCCAAGTCACCACTGAAAAAGAAAATCAAAACAGGATATTAGCTCATCTCATATCAACAGTATAAACTAGAATGAAGACACAGACATGTTAGCAGAGGGACTGTGAAGAGCACTGTGGCACACAAGATGCTCGAAACAAGTAAATACACAGAAATTAGACTGATGACTGAGCTGATGTGACTGATCTGTAAATGACACCAGGACACATAGTGTCACATGGAAATTAGGAATTTAGATCTTATGAAATGTGATATGAAAAATCCAGGTAAATTTGTACAAGAGCATCTTAATGTTTTCAGGTAAGATAGAGATTTTTCATTTGTTTATTTTGGTATAGAATTGGTTTTGTTGTCTCTTGCACGCTAAACACATGCTCTGCCAAGAAGAGATTTACTTATTTATTTAATACTCAACATTTTTGAAATAGGGTCTCATGTATCCCTGGGCTAGTCTCACATTTGCTATGTAGTTGAGGATGATCCTGAACTTCTGATCTTCTTGCCTTTATCTTCCTAGTGCTGGGTTCTCCCAGGTATGTTCCACCAAACCTGGTTTTATACGGTATTGGGGAAAGAGTTTTCAAGGGAGCTACATTGGCAATCAAGAAGGGATTTTTAAAAAGATGCTAAATGATTTATTTATTATAAAAGGAAAGGATTAATAGTCCATATGTATTGTTAGGCCTGAAAATTTCTATTTATTCTAAGGAAAAGCTCAATAAGAATGTGAAAAAAATAGGATGTGAGGGCGATCTGGTTGTGACATCTGCCACCTCATTGATTGCCAGGGTTGATTCATCTGATCTGGCTAGGCGGGTGTCCCCTTCCTCCCTCACTGCTCCAAGTGTGTCTCTCCCGAAGCTGCGCACTCGGTCGAAGAGGACGACCTTCCCCGAATAGAGGAGGACTGGTCTTCGGTCAAGGGTATATGAGTAGCTGCGCTCCCCTGCTAGAACCTCCAAACAAGCTCTCAAGAATGTGAAAAGCATAAAATCATAACCTGGGATAAGGTACTTGCAATATATACACCCTATCAGAACAGAATCTAAACATTAGAATGTTATGTTATTTGGGGAAAACTGGCTGAAAGTGAAGTGACTAGAACTGCCTGTTTCAGTATCCTTTTTGAATTTTATTTTTTATTTTGAATTTTCACCTATAAATTATAAGAAAACCAGAGTAGGTCACAACTACATAGATAAAACATTACAAAATATATCACATAATAAAGTGGTTTTTCATTTATTTTTATGGTACCAGAATTCTTTCTTGATGGTTTTAGGACTGCATTTCTTCCTTGGTGACAAGGGCATCAATAACACTGATTTGCATACCTGAGATGAATTGACCTGGGTTCAGTCATGAATGATTAATCTTTAGGGTATTTCCCACTCATACTAGGAAAAAGCTGTGTTGGTTGCTTAAAGCTGAGCTAGGTATTAAAGTGATTGGGATTATGAGTAAGGCAAGAAAATGGTTATCCAATGATAAGCCTTCTCATTAACTAGGGAGACAGTGGAAGGAAGGCATGAGAGATGCTAACACAGTTGGAGAACAACCAGAGGTGGAAATTACCATGGGACCAGAAGCCTCCTCCCATTCTATAAACAGGGCATGCAAGACAGTCTGCTAAGACCATGTTGTTCATTAATGGGACTGGAATCAACACATTCATTTTGCTGTGGCTGTTTTAATCAGTTATGATACCATCTCAGTGAAGTATGTTTTACATAGTTAATTTGTTTGCATTAATGATGGTATGTTTTGATCATTCAAGTATTTTACAGGTTAATGTTCTTATATACTATATATCGTTTACTAGTTTGGGGAGTAAAATAAAATATTAAGTGGTCTAAAATATAATTTGACTTTTTTTGTGCTTCAGAAGGAAGTCTGAATCTCACATGTCTTAGTTTCATTGAATACCTTTATGTATGTGACTATAGTACTGCAAAAGTAATTACTGGAAAATTTCTTTTAGTTGCTGTGTATATAACTAAGATATTGTCGAAATGATAAATAGTAAAGTAGATAAAAACAGTGTCTTATAGATCACCAAGAATTTAAACAGGAGCTGGAGAAATGGCTCAGTGGCTAAGGTGCTTGACTGCAAAGCCTAGGACCCAAGTTCTGCCCCCCAGTACCCACATAAAGCCAAATGCACAAGATGGTGCATGAGTCTGGAGTTCATTTACAGTGGCTACAGGCTCGGGCATACCCATTCTTTCTCTTTCTCTCTTGCTTTGCTTCTTTCTCTCTCTCTCTCAAATAAATATTTAAAAAAGAATTTAAACAAGCAATCCTTGTATCTTTTGATGCATATTTTCAAAGCACATCCTTTTTCTTTTTTTTCTTTATTTGCAAGAGGGAGGGGGATAGAGAGAGAGAGAGAGAGGAGAGAATCAGCACACACCAGAGCCTCCTGCCACTGTAAACAAGCTCCAGGTACAGGTGGCTTTATGTGGGAATGCATCTAGCTTTTTATGGGTACTGGGTACTGGGGACTTGAACGCAGCTTGCCTAGGCTTTGCAAACAATGCCTTGAAATGTTGAGCCATGTCCTCAAACCCTCAAAGCATTTCTTTACTACCAACTCAGTGCATTGAGAGAAGATGGTAACTTTTGGTAAATAATATTTTTCATTTTACTTAAGAGGATGTAGGGAAAAAGCTGATCTTAAAACACAAGAATAGAATTGATAAGGATTTTTTGTAGTTGTCTTTTTCAACTTGAGTTCTATCAGCAACTGATTTGGAATAAAGCTGTTGATTTTCTGTGTACATATAAACAAGAATTATGTAGTGATGACTAATAGTTTGATAATTCTGTAAGAGCCTGAAAATGAAAGCAATGAGTAAGGAAACATTGAATGGATAATCATCTCCATGAATGAGAAACATAATCCTTTCCATTTCTGTGAAGGGTTCATAAGTTAGTGATGGTTATCATATGTGAGCAAGATGAGGGTTACATTTAACATATGTCCATACCTGTGTAGCTTCCAAGATAAAGTCTTGAATTATAAGTTTTTCCTCATTAGATAGACATTTGTGTTCTTCAGCCATAAGAGTAACCTTAAAGCTCTCACAGTTTATAGGCTCATCTTTATTTGGCCAGTAAACAAATTCATCTTCTGCCTAAGGGAAAACCAAGGAACAGTACAGATTTTAACAGAATATCTCATGAGTCAGATTATGAACTAAGATCAATTGGTTGGCACAGAAATTTCAAATCAGATTTTTCTTTAAATATCAAAATATTTTCGATGTCTTAAACTGGACTTATGTGCAAAATAAAATATCACATTTAACCCAAACTATTTTGGTGATTTTGTGCTCTTAGCTTATCAGTAACAATGGGAAGGTTATTGTTTGTATAAACTGATAGTTGAAGTAAGAGTTTATTAGTTTCTAGCCTCATTTGCAAGTTTAGAGACAATAACTGAGCATGAGAGATACGTATATATGCAAATTGAAGATCAAATGTTAAATTTGTTTACTTTTTGAATTCTATGCATACAAAGAGAAGAAAGGATGTGTCATTGATTTCTTGCTACAACCTTTACAAGTTTATTCAGTTCTGAGTCTTTTTTTTTTTTTATTTTGGTTTTTTGAGGTAGGGTCTCACTCTAACTCATGCTGACCTGGAATTTACTCTGTAGTCTCAGGATGGCTTCGAACTTATGGTGATCCTCCTACCTCTGCCTCCCGAGTGCTGGGATTAAAGACATGAGCCATGACACCTGGCAGTTCTGAGTCTTTAAGAAGATAATTTCTACAGAGCTCCTTAAACTAGGAATCTTTAGCTAACAGCACATTTTATTTTGAAAATGTAAATATGATCATAGGGATTGATGTCACTCATGGCTGTGATCCTGATTTTCTCAAGCAGTCTCACAAATTGCATATGTTTAAGTTAATTTTACTTTCATTAAATTCTCACCAATCTATTCAGTCCAAGGAAACTGTGTAACTAAGCCAAACCCAACAGTAGATGCAGCATGACTCCAGTGATGTTGGGCTTCTGGCTGTTGTGACCTGATCTCTTTCTTATAAGCAAAGAGCTAAAAGGGACCCATGTATGGTACATACCATGTTTTGCCCATCAGGAATCATAACCACCAGCTGGGCATTGTGGTCCCATATCATCCTCCAGAAATCCTTGATGGTATGGAGAAGGGGATGCTGTGTGATGATGAATTCACTACTCTGGTAATAACCCTACAAAACCAAAGAGAGATGACTTTAAACAAACTGATTTTTTAACATTGATGGACCTGAAGTCAAAATAGTCATTTTAATCATACACTGTGAATACAAACAATAATGTGTTTATTACATCTAATGTTTTCTGGCACTATTTGCCAGTAACAGATTGTTTTCTTTTTCTCAAGAACTTGATGAGCTAGGAACTGTGGTTCTCATTTTACAGATGATGAAACCAGGGCCTAAGAAATTAAGTGTGGACCTATGAGCCTAAGAAGTGTTGTACTCAAGCTTACCTATCACCTCTAAGAGCAAAGGTACCCCAATGGCATGGGGACAGTGTCTCCTACACTATATAGAGTACGAATTCATAGCAGAGTTTGTACTTCTCACTGTCCAAAAGCCCTGGGTTTCAGAATGCCAAATCTTACCCGTTCTCATCACAGGATACCTTTGATATTCAGATCTCTGGCTGACTCCATAAGAGAGAAATTGAGAAGCTCTTTGTAGACTAGGCTGCAGAAACCTGGAAACTGGTACCCACGGAGTAAACATGACCTCCATGTTTCTTACTAAACTCCTGACTCTTCTAACAGCTGCTCTTTCAAAGCCTTCTTCCACTGGCTCCTCTGTAGTGCAGCAAAAATTTATAAGTCACTCTGCACCCTTCCCTATTTTCTCCCTACATATCCATTAATCCTTTCTTTGCTGGGTAAAAGGAACATAAATTTCTAGAATGGGTATTAGAACCCTTTTGTCTGAAATCAAGCCATGTGACTAAACTCTCCAGAGATGCTAATGAGGGGCTACTTGTCCCTTGGACAGAAGATCTAAATGCAGCAGGAAGGTATTGTATTTTAGAAATCCAGTGGATAAATGAGCTCAGTACTGCAAACCCGATATAATTTTAGTGAGTTTGGGCTTTGCTAAATTGGGGGTATCTTAAGTTTGCCTAGGGGATCTGCCTTAATGAATGAAAATTTTGTTATCTACTTATCAGCTTTGAGGAGTAGTTTGGGTTCCTGCTTATTTGTCTTGCTTGAAATTTTCTTCCATCCCAGCACAAGTACAAACATAAAGGCATGCTGGTATTTCCTTCCCCTCGTTGGTGTGGGCTGTGGGCTGCAGTCTGATGGAACTGATGTTTATTAGCAGTGCTGTCCACACCCACAGTTGCTGCTGCTGCAAGGAGCCCACTCTGGTTTGCCCACTCTGTTATTTCATTCTGGTAACACAAGTTGGCAGACAGGCACCCCAGTGATGTCTTGACTTACCATGATATAGGATGCATTGATGTAGTCGGTGCCTTCTCCACTCAGGGACGAAATCCCCACCCTTGATCTTTCCACTGGAATACAGAACATTCCAGGTAAACAACCATGCTCTCTCTGCACTGTGCCATTACCCCTCAATTCCCAAATGCAAAATGTAGCTGCATTTCTCAAGCAAGAATGCCTTTGATTTTTAAATGTTAAAATTGTAATTTTAGATAAAATTTTAAGAATTCATAGGTCATTTTAAAGACACATATTGAGCACTATTAGAACACTGTAAGATATAACATATAATAATTAGTGTGTATAGCATTTTTACTCATGAGACAATTATTACCAAATGCACATAAGTATTCTATTATAAAACAACAGCAGGGCTGGAGAGATGGATTAGTGGTTAAGGCGCCTGCCTGTTAAACCTAAGAATGCAAGTTCCAATCTCCAGGTCCCACGTTTAGCCAGATGCAAAGTGACGCAAGGGCACACTGCTGCACGTGCCCACAAGAGGGCCCACACATCTGGATTTCATTCACAGCAGCGGAGAGGCGGCTGGCGTGCCCAGTCTCTATCTGTCTTCCTCTCCCTCTCTCTCTGTGTCTCTCTCCAAAATAATAATAAAAAAAAAAAAAAAACAATAGCAACAACACATGGTTTGCAGGTTTCCAAATAACTTACCAGGGATGATGGAAGAAGTTCTGTTCTTTTCCCTATTGCATTGCTTTAGGGCTGTAGAATAGTCACTCTGCTGGATACTAGATTGACCCAGAAGCTGAGCAAGGGAGACAGAAAAAGCACAGGCGATTTCCTCTCAGTAACTGACGACACAAAGGTGACACATCCCAACCAAGATGTCGTTCTTTTTTTTACAATTAAAAAAAAATTAGTGTGGTCATATTCCTGTCAGAACTCACTTTTACTTATAATTCATTTTCAAGGAAAGAGGGACTATGTATGGTTATGCCAGGGACTCTAGCCACTGCAAACAACATGCACCACTCCGTGCATCTGGTTTTTTCATGTGGTGGGTACTTAGGAATCAAATCCAGGCCAGAAGGCTTTGCAAGCAAGTGCCTTTAACTGCTGAGCCATCTTCCTAGTACCAATGATATGATTCTTTTTTGTTTGTTTGTTTGTTTGGTTTTTCAAGGTAGGGTCTCACTTTAGCTCGGGCTGACCTGGAATTCACTATGTACTCTCAGGGTGGCCTCGAACTCACAGCGATCCTCCTACCTCTGCCTCCCGAGTGCTGGGATTAAAGGCCTGCGCCACCACGCCCGGCTCATGATATGATTCTTAATGTAAACACTCTGACGTTTTTTCCCACTGACCCTTTGAGCTAACCCTTGTTTGAATGAAGTGCCTGTGGCACCTACGTTGTATGCTATGGGAGCTGGGTGAAGGACAGAGCATCAGTCCTCTCATCATGTGACTTCATCATGGACAGTCACAGCACTGCTCAGCTCCCTCGACAGACATGCATCCTCTGTCTCCTCTACCTGATCTCAAATGGGAGGGAAGCAAATTACACTGGGCATGTGTATATATGTATGTGTCTGTGTTCATTATCAAGATTTAAAAAAATACACTTAAGAAAATGCTCAAAAAAATAAGTAGGGGAAATTATAAATCTGTATTGCAGAGCACAAAATTAGAACCCAAAACAAAGAGAGACATGCCATTGCTAGATTAGAATGTTGTTAAGATGTAGATTTTCCTTAAAATACTTATAAAAGTCAATCCTGCCAGAATTTTTCATCATACAACAGATGCTAATTTAACATGAGCCAGAAATATTCAACTGGTATTGAAAAGACTATGGAAAGTAATTTGTGTACTACATAAAGGAGAAATTAATAAGATGTAACCACATTAGACAGTGACATCAGCCAGAAGAACCCACGTATCTGTTACAAATCCGAAAGGGGGGTGAGAGCATGTGGGGAAAAAAGCAAAATGAGATCTCTATTATACTTCAAGCAGTAAAAGACACTCCATGGATTAAATATCTTTAAAGGTGATACAAGCTATCAAAAGGGTCATATAATTCTTATACCTAGATCTATGTATTTTCTTTTTAAATATTTTATTTTTATTTATTTATTTGAGAGAGAGAGATAATGGGCATGCCAGGACCTCTAGCCACTGTAAATGAACTCCAGACATATGTGTCCCTTGTGCATCTGGCTAACGTGGGTCCTGGGGAATTAAACCTAGGTACTTTGGCTTTTCAGGCAAATGCCTTAACCACTAAGCCATTCCTCCAGCCTGTATTTTCTTTTAAAAAAATATTTATTTATTTGAGAGCAAGAGAGGGAGAAAGAGGCAGATAAAGAGAGAGAGGGCTGGAGAGATGGCTTAGCGGTTAAGGCGCCTGCCTCCTAAGCCTAAGAACTCTGGTTCCAATCTCCAGTGGTTCCAATCTCCAGGTCCCACGTTTAGCCAGATGCAAAGTGACACAAGGGCGCAATGCCACACTTGACCACAAGGGGGCGCACACATCTGGATTTTGTTTGCAGCAGCTGAGACACAGCTGGCGCGCCCATCTCTGTCTTCCTCTCCCTCTTTCTCTCATCCAGGCCAGAAGGCTTTGCAAGCAAGTGCCTTTAACTGCTGAGCCATCTTCCTAGTACCAATGATATGATTCTTTTGTTTGTTTGTTTGGTTTTTCAAGGTAGGGTCTCACTTTAGCTCGGGCTGACCTGGAATTCACTATGTACTCTCAGGGTGGCCTCGAACTCACAGCGATCCTCCTACCTCTGCCTCCCGAGTGCTGGGATTAAAGGCGTGCGCCACCACGCCCGGCTCATGATATGATTCTTAATGTAAACACTCTGACGTTTTTTCCCACTGACCCTTTGAGCTAACCCTTGTTTGAATGAAGTGCCTATGGCACCTACGTTGTATGCTATGGGAGCTGGGTGAAGGACAGAGCATCAGTCCTCTCATCATGTGACTTCATCATGGACAGTCACAGCACTGCTCAGCTCCCTCGACAGACATGCATCCTCTGTCTCCTCTACCTGATCTCAAATGGGAGGGAAGTAAATTACACTGGGCATGTGTATATATGTATGTGTCTGTGTTCATTATCAAGATTTAAAAAAAATACACTTAAGAAAATGCTCAAAAAATAAGTAGGGGAAATTATAAATCTGTATTGCAGAGCACAAAATTAGAACCCAAAACAAAGAGAGACATGCCATTGCTAGATTAGAATGTTGTTAAGATGTAGATTTTCCTTAAAATACTTATAAAAGTCAATCCTGCCAGAATTTTTCATCATACAACAGATGCTAATTTAACATGAGCCAGAAATATTCAACTGGTATTGAAAAGACTATGGAAAGTAATTTGTGTACTACATAAAGGAGAAATTAATAAGATGTAACCACATTAGACAGTGACATCAGCCAGAAGAACCCACGTATCTGTTACGAATCCGAAAGGGGGGTGAGAGCATGTGGGGAAAAAAGCAAAATGAGATCTCTATTATACTTCAAGCAGTAAAAGACACTCCATGGATTAAATATCTTTAAAGGTGATACAAGCTATCAAAAGGGTCATATAATTCTTATACCTAGATCTATGTATTTTCTTTTTAAATATTTTATTTTTATTTATTTATTTGAGAGAGAGAGATAATGGGCATGCCAGGACCTCTAGCCACTGTAAATGAACTCCAGACATGTGTGTCCCTTGTGCATCTGGCTAACGTGGGACCTGGGGAATTAAACCTAGGTACTTTGGCTTTTCAGGCAAATGCCTTAACCACTAAGCCATTCCTCCAGCCTGTATTTTCTTTTAAAAAAATATTTATTTATTTGAGAGCAAGAGAGGGAGAAAGAGGCAGATAAAGAGAGAGAGGGCTGGAGAGATGGCTTAGCAGTTAAGACGCCTGCCTCCTAAGCCTAAGAACTCTGGTTCCAATCTCCAGTGGTTCCAATCTCCAGGTCCCACGTTTAGCCAGATGCAGTGTGACACAAGGGCGCAATGCCACACTTGACCACAAGGGGGCGCACACATCTGGATTTTGTTTGCAGCAGCTGAGACACAGCTGGCGCGCCCATCTCTGTCTTCCTCTCCCTCTTTCTCTCTGTCTCTCTCTGTGTCTCTCTCCTAAAAAATTTTTTAAAAAGTTTAAAAAGAGAGAGAGAGAGAGAGAATAAGCATGCTAGGGCCTCTAGCCACTGCAAACAAACTCCAGATGCATGCGCCTTTTTTGTATATCTGGCTTTATGTGTGTACTGGGGAATTGAACATGGGTCTTTTAGCTTTGCTGGCAAGCACCTTAACTGCTATGCCATCTCTCCAGCTCTAGATCTGTATGCTTTTTAGTACTAAGTTAATTCTTGGAAGAAACCTTACAAACTCTACTTGACTAGGATGTTTAAAATTCACTGCTGGATTTCAGCTGCTGATATTTAAACAAGATTTTATTGATACTGTCTTATGTCTCATACATTACTAATACCAAAAATTTATCTGACCAATAAAATAGTTAGATTGGTTTTCTCCCTAATGTTTGGAACTTTTTGTTTCTTAAAATTTTTGCAAAACCTTACACTACTTTTGTTTATAATATGCTTTTATGTTTTAAGACTATTTCTAAATTGTAATCTTGCTCTCATTTTTTTTTTTTTCCTTTTCTTTTTTTCTGTTTTTGAACGAGGGTCTCACTCTGTAGCCAAGGCTGGCTTGGAACTTACTAGAATGCCCAAGCTGGCCTTGAACTTGTGACCATCCCTCTGCTTCAGTCTCCTGACTACAGGGATTACAGTTATGAGAGTCCATAACTGTGTTCTTTTCATCCTATTGTTTATGAATGTGTTTCCTTCCTTCATAAGTGAAGTCAGGGAGGCATCCATTTTCCCTAGCCTTCTCTAAGCTGCCATGGAGCCTTGGAGCCCATACATTTATTACTATACTATACATTCCACACATATTTATTTAAGGCTTTCCTGCTTCTGAACACCACTTCCTTTACTGTGTTCTCAGTCTACCTCTCTGTCCACCCCAACTCTCTGCTCCTTCCAATTCTCTCACTTCCCTTAGGTTTTGTTTTAAGGCAGGGTCTTGCTGTACCTCAGGCTGACACGCACAGTGACTCACAGTGATCCTTCTACCTCTGCCTCTTGAGTGCTGGGATTAAAGGCCTATGCCACCATGCCTGGCCTTCCCTTCAGTTTTAAAAGAAGTTTATATATTTCATTAAAAATATAAACACTCAAAATAAGCAACCTAAAAACTACCTAACTCTCTAAGTACACGCTTCCTGTAGCCATCTTTAACATTCTGTTTATCATCAAATTTTTTAAAGAGAGCCATGTAATTGTTCTTAATTCCTTAAATCTATTTTCCTTCTTTTCAAAAAAAAATTAATGTTTTAAGTTAGCATACAACATCACGAGCTGGCTTCACTATGACATTCTCACGCACATATATCTACTGTAGATAACAGATAACAGGGATTAAATACTGAATGGAGGAGGTGGGATAGACTTATGGCGAGGAAGGGGAGTGGGAAGAGGGAGGCAGGGAGCAGGAGGGAGACAGTGGGAGAGGGGGACAAAGGAGAGCAAAGGATATTGACATGTGCATGAGGATGTCATTCCCCTTTATGTTGACTGGAATAGCTTTCGCAAGGGTCATCAGTACCCTAGGGCAGCTCAATCCTGTGGACGTTTCCACAATGACGTGGTGACTAGTTCTTACAACTTACCATCTTTGACTTTCTTTCTGCCTCTTGAATCACTGCTTTCTTTGGATTCTTGCATCTCCAACTGTTCTAACTCTTCCCTACTCTGATCTGATGCCTTCAATTTCTCTTTCTTTTATAGTCTAGCCACACATTGCTTAATTATACTTTTCTTTGAATGATTTTCCAAGATTCTATTTATTTACTTTTGTAGTACTAGGTTCTCAACCCATGGCCTCACTTATGCAAACAAGTACTCTACAGCTCAACTCTATCCCTGCCCATCTCCTAACCTTTCAAACACTTCCCTTCTAATGGCCATCTTACCTAGTGCCAAGGTTTCATGTAATCATGTCCAAGATGGTCATTCCCCAAAGCTCTTTCTCTAGACTCAACTTCTCTCTAATGATTCAATTGTCCACCACACAGGGTAACCAGTGCGCATTCCATCATGATTTGAATGCAGGCAACCATGGTAAGAGAGATAAGGATAGTAGAGAGTGATTAGGGTTAGATAAAGTCACTGGAGTGGAGCCCCCATAGTTGAAGCCTGACGGATTTATAAAGGAGGAAGAGGGTTATAAACATACACGCACACTCCCTGCCTCTTGCCATGTGGTGTTCTGAGGGGGTCCGAACTTTGCCAGCAAGAAGAATATCACTAGATGTGGTCCCTTGTGCCCACAGAATCATAAGCCCAAGTAAACCTTTTCTTTAGAAAACAGCTTCCGGGGTCTGGAGACAATGGAAGCCAAAGGACCTCGGTTTGACTCTCCAGGACCCACGTAAACCAGATGTGCAAGGGGGCACATACGTCTGGAGTGGCTGGAGACCTTGGCTTGCCCATTCAATCTCGCTCTCTCCCTCTTTTTCTCTCTCAAATAAATAAATGAATGAATGAATGAATGAATGAATAAATAAATAAATAAATAAATAAATAAAATATAAAAAGAAAGCAGCTTCCCTCAGTTGTTCCATTATATGAGTGAAAAGCTGACTAGTATACCTCCCTAGCACTTCAGAATTAGGTAGGCTTAGAAGTAATCTTACCATTTTGCCCCCTACCACATTCCACAAGAATGCACCTCCTCTCCTGAAATCTCATTCATCATGATAGATACCACCTCCTCGCAGACTCTGAGTAATTTTGTCTCTTTTCCCTCAACAAAAGCAGTGTCTTACAAGCTAATGACCAAATCCTCTGATCAACTCTTAAATGTAGCTCATTCAATGATTCCCTAAATTTCACTCTTGCCTTTACACCTACACGATCCCATTTTACTTCTACAGTGGAACTTTCTATACTGTTTTGTGTTTGTCTGTTTTCTTACCTGTATCCCCATTGGGTTGCAAGCACCATGGGAATAGAAGCTTGGTGTGCTCTTTTACTTTTGATCTTGCTGTGTCTATATGTGAGGTGTGTGTGTGTGTGTGTGTGTGTGTGTGTGTGTGTGTGTCTGTGTGCCCATATCCATGACATCTAGACTATCTCTTTCTATCTCTATTCTGTCTTACTTCTTTGAGAAAGTGTCTCTTGCTGAACCTGGTGCTCGTGGTTTTTTTTTTTTTTTTTTTTTTTTGGCTAGACTGACTGAGCTCCAGTAATCTTTCTGTCTCTGCCTGTCTCAGTGTCTCAGTGCTAGCATTACAGATGTGTCTTTACAAACTGTTCATACTGGGGATTAAAACCATGTCCTCATGCATGTTTAGCTCTTATCTATTAAGTCATGTCTCCAGCCCCTTCTTTTGTTATTTTTAAAAATAATTTTATTCGTTATAAGCAGATAGAATGGGTATGCCAGGGCCCCCATTCATGGCAATCCTCCTACCTCTGCCTCCCCAGTGCTGGGATTAAAGGCATGTGCCACCATGCCTGGCTTCTTTTAATTTTTAATGCATTTTGCACATATATATTTGTATTTTTTTATAAGTGTGAGAGAGGTGAAAGAGAGAGAGAGGGAGGGAGAGAGAATTGGTGCACCAGGGTCACCAGCCACTGCAATCAAACTCCAGATGCGTGTGCCATCTTGTGTACATGTGCGAACTTGCATGCTTGTATCACCCTGTGTTTCTGGCTTACATGGGATCTGGAGAGTTGAACATGAGTCCTTAGGCTTTGTAGGCAAGCACCTTAATTGCTAAGCCATTTCTCCAGCCTTGCATACTTGTATTTTATTATTAAACACTCAATCCTGCCATCTAATAAATCTGATAAATATTTATGGAATAAGTAGACATGAACTTTGTTTCAAGGAAATTTTGTGGATGAATTTTGTTGTTGTTGTTTTTTTTTGAGGTAGGTTCTCACTCTAGCCCAGGCTGACCTGGAAGTCACTATGTAGTCTCAGGCTGGCCTCTAACTCACCTCGATCCTCCTACCTCTGCCTCCTGAGGGCTGCGATTAAAGGTGTGCACCACCACATCCAGCTGAATGAACATTTTTCTAAGACATTACACATATACACCTGGGCTTTATATCTGTGTTGTAAAGAGCAATGAATCAAATATTTCTATTTTTAATTGAATCCTGATGTTATGGTTCCCTCTCCATTCTGGAATATTCAATTTAAACCATATTCATTCTTTTATGTGATTGTATGGGATAAATCATATTTAAATGAGAATTCTATTGAAAATAGGTGAAATACCATTAAAATTAGGTTGTTTGAATGGCTTTTCATCTCTTCAAAAGCTATTATATATGCTAATATTAGTGTTTCACATGTCATTATTATGTGGTCTGGAGTCCAAACTGCATACTTTTCTTTCTGAAATGTATTCCTTCATGACTCACATGGGCTTACTGAACAAGACCTATGTCTTCCTGAAGACAGGTCCTAAGTCCAGTGTTCACCTCAATATTGTTCCCCTGAAAGCACCAAAGGCAGGGCTGAGAAGGGAAGAGATCTGAGAGGATCCACAGTGGCTAAACGTACTCGATGCTATAAACAGAGGCAAGAAAGAGCACGCAAACACAGAAAGCCAGGCTTTGTTTGCTTCCCAGGCTCTTCCAAATTCTTTCTGTATGTTCTTTCTCTCCATGTTGTCACTGGTTCCCCAGAAATCCTTCAAAGTTAGACGCTAGTGTAGGATACTGTGCAATGAAATCACACTCTCTACTCCCATGGAAATCCTCAAGTTTGTACATTCCCTGGTGTCAGGCTAGCACTTGCTTTCTGAATTCGTCACTGACTGGCTTCAGAACACCAGAGAGTTCGTCGGTGGTGGGGGAGGTGTGCTAGTAAAACACGTGCCCATCTCTGGTTTCCTGTCTCAAGATAGGTGAGTGGGAGAAGCTGTGCTTGTGGAAACTTTTGGAAGAGTAGGTGGCCTATTCTAGGCCAAAGATTTTGAGCAAGACACAGATTTCCCAAGAGCAGCAGGAACAACCTGCGCCAGAGCACTCGTTTTCAAGTGCCCAGCTTTTTTTCAAAGCCAAAAGAACACTCAACCAGTTTGTAGTCTAAGTCCCATTTGTTCATTCTGTTATGCTCTGAGCCTTCCTTTCCAGGGCTACATCTATATTTATAAAAGTTGGTCTAGGGTTTCTGAGAACTTTTCCTCTTGCTACTCAGAATGAAGCATCTCCTTGAAATCTACTGTGTGACTCTGTAACGTGCTATAAAGAACAAGCGTGGTTCAAACACAAAGCCATTATTCCAGCCACACTTCCATCTTGTCCACGTGGCCTTGTCAAGTCAAACAAGGGGATAACAGTGACGTTCTTTTCTGTGCTGACATTCAAGTGGACTCACCTGGAATTGTTTCTCTAGTTTTGTCTTGCCTGTTGGTCCTGGAATGAGGAGGGCATTCACATAGGCATGGATATGACTGTCCAGCACCTCTGTGTCTTTGCTGAGTATGGCCTCGACCAGCGTGTCATGAATAAAGACATACTGTTCCTGAGAAAACAGCAAGGAGAGAGCATTATTTCAAAATTCCTGATACATAGCTACAAAAGTAGACAACAGAAAAAGACAACAAGAGTTTAACAAAATGTTGGGGGTGAGGATGATGACCTGCCCCAAGTTGCTGACTAGGTCTTGGTGGAAGGCAGACACAGGAAAGGAGGTGGGCAAGAGAATGACCTCGCTTCAGTCCTCTTCTTATCCTATATTGATATTTGTTGGTAGGGAAGGCAAAGCAATGCCCTCTGTGTCCTTCAAGCTTGCCGCTGCATTTTCCAGGACGACTTCCCTGGTTCCTAAGCTTCTGCTGCACCTCCCCTGGTTTGTACTCCAACTCTGCTGGTAAGCTGTCACATAGAATCTGGTGAAATTTTACCTAGTTTTCAGTAATTCTCTCATGTGCACAAGAAGCACTCTTCTCAAATCTTATCCAATCAGAAGGTATTGCCACGATGAAGGTTTGTTTTGGTTTGGGTTCCCTGCTCAGGCATATATTTCTGGTGCTTTTTTTTTTTTTTTTTTTTTTTAATGAGAGAGACAGAGAGAGAGGGAGAAGAGAGAGAGACTTGGTCAGGGCCTCAGCCACTGCCATTGAACTCCAGATGCTTGTGCTACCTAGTGGGCATGTGTGATCTTGCGCTTGCCTTACCTTTGCGTGTCTAGCTAATGTGGGGACATGGAGAGTACAACCTGGGCCCTTAGGCTTTGCAGGCAAGTGCCTTAACTCCTCAGCCATCTCTCCAGGCCATTTCTGGTGCTTTTAAAGATTGCATCCATAGTTTTCAACCTAGACTCATTTTTACTTAGAAACAATAAAGCAGAATTACAGATTTGTTATCTCTGTCCTGTGTTTTATAGCATTAAATTATATGGGTCTAAAAAAGACTATAATTTGAGTGATATTAGTACTTTGTAAGTTGAAAAATGATTCCATTAATCAGCTATCTGAGGGACTTTAGGTTTTAGTTAGCATGGATGTATGCTGGCTCCTGCTGACTTAGTCATCACTATGGCTGGTGTCATTTAAAAGGCAGTGCCTATTTGGTCATAAAACTTTATCTGGCCCCTCCATGCCATAGCTGCTGTTTCCTGGAGATATGTGTTGAATGGTCTTCCCCCAAAAGATATGTTGAAGCTTAATTCGCCCAGTGCCTCTGAGCATGCACTGAGTTGTAAGTAGGTTCATTACAAATATGAGTTGTTATGAGGTCATGTGGCATAGGGTGATGACTGACATCCTTACGAAAATAGGGGCATTTGCACACATAGTAGCTAGTTATATGAAGACCAAGGCAGAGACTGGAATGATGGATGTTGCACCCACCAGAAACTGGAAAGCCAGAAAGAGGCCAGGACGCACCTACACATTTCTGAAGGGGCATAGTCCTGGCTAGACCTTGTTTTCAGTTCAGACTTCAGAGCTATGAGAAAATAAGCTTCTGGTTTTCTTTAGCATATCCAGTATGTAGAACTTGCTTATAGTTGTCTTAAGAGTCAGTGCACATATATCTTCATGACATTTCAACACATTACCTAAATAGAGATATGTTTTTAAAATGATACCTCCGTTTGCACCAAATAATTTCTTTGTGAACGAATGTGTTTTAAGAAGCCAAATACGTTGACGGTTCCTTCATGCTGGATTTGTTGCAACATACTGTCTAGCACAATATATGTGCCCGTTCTTCCAACGCCAGCACTGGACAGAGAGAGGAAGAAGAGTTTAATGTCAAGCACAAACGAAATTTGAAAACAGGCACTCTAAGCTGCCATGTCCATTAAAATAATTTCCTTCCCTGAGCAACTGAGCCACATACAAGTTCAGCAATCTTAAGCTATAAAAAGTCTGGTAGTTAAGCATAAATATAAAATTAAAAAATTTCCTTTTGAGTTTGTTTCTGTTGTAGGTCAAACAGCAAGGCAACCCAACTCTGTGGGGTATTTTTAAGTTTCAGCAGTTATATTTATTGTTGATTCTGAGTTATACAATGAAACATTATGCATCATGGTGCAGCAAGTTGACATTTAATCTGAGAAAAATAAAAGCATCCATTCCACCAAATTCTGAAAATCAAAAGCCAAGGGCTCTGGTCTGTATGTCTGTGTTGACGTGTTTGCAAAGGTTTCAACATTAATCAGAAAGAGAATTTGCTAAAGCTTTCAGCTGAAAATATCATTTCAGTGAGATCACTTGGAATAAAGTGTAACTTCAGTCATTTCTAAAGGGCCATTATGCATCAACATCCTCAAAGTCCCGATCTGAGGGACAGAACTCAGATGGAGCCTCCTTTCAAATGTTCTGACACGTGGGAAGTGCTACAGAAAATTAGCATCTGATCTGCACACTAGTCAGTCCTTCTCCATTTGCTCAGAAACAATCCCTGACCTTCAGAGCTATTTTTCTTGCATCTCCTGGTTTTCCTCAGCTTTGCGTAAAGCTAGCAGGATTTTAAAAAAAAACCTCAAGATCAGTCTCTCCATTTTCATCTGAGAATAACTCCAAGTAGATAATTAGAATGTCTCAGATAAGCTTTACATTGAAAGAAAAGACTTGCCTCAGTGAATACACAGACTGTGCTTCAACAAAAATGCTGCACTTATAGATAAATTTGATTTTTGTGATCATAAAGCTCAGAACATAGCACTAGATAATATTAACTGCTACCATTTTTAATAGACTTTTTGTACTTTTTTGCATAATGAGGGTTGAACCAGGACCTTGTGTATATTAGGCAAGCACTCTACTACCTGAACTACATTTCCAGTCCCAACTGCTGGTATTTTAATAGGAAAATATTAGATTAAAACATCTGCTATGTATTTTCTCTTTTAAAAATTTTTAAAATTTATTTTCAAGCAGAGTGAGATAGAGAGATGTGAGATGGGCAGAGAGAATGGGTGTGTCAGGACTTCCAACCACTGCAAATGAACTCCAGATGCATGTGCTACTTTGTGCATCTGCTTTATGTGGAAAAATTTTACTTTACTGGAAAATTGAAACTAGCTTGTTAGGATTTGTAGGCAAGTTCCTTAACCACTGAACAATCTCTCCAAGCCCTATCTTCTCTATTTCTCTATTTTGGTAGTATCATTAATACTACTACAAATCTTGCTCTTTATAATTATTTTAATTATTCATAAAGAGAGAGAGAATGAAAATGGACATGTACCACTTTTTACATCTGGCTTTATGTGGGTCCTGGGGAATCAAACCCAGGCCAGTAGATTTTGCAAGCAAGTGCCTTTAACTTCTGAGCCATGTCCTCAGCCCTCAATTCTGCTCTTGGAAATTCAACTTCTTGGACAACAATGAATTGTAAAGAGAGTCAAGTTGACTTTCATGAACTCAGGGAAGTGAAGAAGGGATTTGGGTCCCAAAGTGTTTAAAAACAACTTCAGGTTATTTTTGCCAAATTTCTCACAATCTTAGAGTTTCTATTTTCCTGATGGCAATCAGGCAGAATAACAACAAAAGACTAAGCTAGAAACAGACCAGCAACTTTCGCATTTTTATCCCATGATGGTACATGTATTAAATGTATTCTGTTGTGTGTGTTGTATGCATGTTTGTATGTGTGTGTGCACGCATGAGTGCAAGTACATGTACCTGTGTGTGTGAATGTGTGTGGAGGCATGAGGTCAATGTTGAGTGTCTTCCTCAACTTAACTTCACCTGATTTTTTCAAGATACAGTCTCTCACTGAACCTAGAGCTCACCAATTCAGCTAGACCTGCGAGTCAGCAGGTGCCAAATATCCTCCTGTCTCTTCCTCCCCTGCACTGCAATTACAGTCCCCACCTCCACGCTTGGCTTTTCATAGGTGCCCCGGATCCAAATTCAGGTCCTCATGCTTGCATCCTAAGCACTTTACCACCTGGATGATTCCCTCAGTCCCACTGTCCACATCTGTTTGTGATAGTGTCTCTTATGATATGGAGCTCACCAATTAGGCTAGACTGGCTGGATAACATGCTCCTGTGTCTGCCACCCCTGAACTGGGGTTACAGGTACATACCACCAAACCTGGCATTTATGTGGGTATTGGGGAACTTGTATTCTCATGTTTGCAAGGCAAGCACTTGACCAACTCAGCCTTCTCACCAAGCCCTTCTTGTAATAAATGTTTAAGAACAAAAATATTGTTCTACCTATCTCACAGTTCCTAAGTTGAACTCCTAGGCAACAATCCAACACAATAATACTTGCTGGTCTAAAATATTCAACCATCATGTTCAGAGTCTAGCATACTCATTTGTCAGTGATCAGTACTTATGAAATGAACACACAGCTTGATTTCCCTCATCTTGCTAAATCCCATTTTCATATAAATGTCCCTTCAATTCCATTTGTGCCAACATAAGCAGTTCTGCAAGTTTAGATACACATCATCTCTGAGACTCACCTGCAGTGGACCACAACAGGCCCCACTGCATGACGCTTGGCACGGGCTGCCTTTCTCACGAAGGTCAGCACTGGTAGGGAGTACTCTGGAACGCCCATGTCAGGCCACTGGGTATAGTGATACTGTGTGATCAGGCGCCCACTGGATCTTCCTTTCTGGGAGCCCTGGAAGAGTTCAGATGGCTGATAGTTATATGGTAGTTATATGCACACACATGCACGCACACACATAAACTCAAAGTTCTTAAACACACATGCAAGATTCATTGCTTAATGCTTCTAGTCAGAGGAAAAAGGAAGTACACTACCATTCGTGGTAGGCAGTTTTATGTGCCCACTTGGCTAGGCTATGCTGGGCAGTTGTTTGTCCAAACACTAGTTACACCAGATGTTGTGCTGCAGATAGCTATTTTTATAGCTGTGCCTGGCATTTGAATTAGTAGACTGAGCAAAATCGATCTCTCTTCATAGTGTAGGTGAAAATCATCCAATTAGCTGAGGAGTTACCAGAAAAGACTGGAGATTTCCTAAAGATGATTCCCAAGAACCAATATGAAATTCTGTTTGAATTTCAGCACCTTCACTTGATGACTTTGGACTCTAAATTACATATCAGCTCTTACTTAAATTTCCAAGCTGCTATCCTATCTTACAAATTTCCTTACAAGTTGTACCCATTCATCCTTCTGTCCATCCATTCATTCATCTATCCATCTATAGTAGACAGCATCAGGTCTGTGGGATAAACTTCCAGACCAGGCACAGTTATGGAGGAGTGTGTTTATTGAAGATAGAGGGGAAAAGTTCCACAATGGCAGAAAAAGTTGACCCTCCTTCACAGGACCAAGAGGGGGGGAGAGAAAAAAAGAGCCAAAAGCCACCTCCAGCACCACAAACAAGCATACTTTATGAACTCCGGGCACAACTCAGGCACTTTGCATATTTTACACTGGAAATCCAAATCTACTCCCATACTTTAGGGCTGGACCCTAAGATCCACCCATAGTGACTCCTCTTCCAGATAGGTGGCTACAGATCTAAATTACAAACTTCAATAAAATCCTGAATATATTGGGGCCATTAATTCAAACTACCACACCATCAATCTAACATCCATCTCCATCCATCCACCTGTCCATCCATCAACATCTATCCTTTTATCCATTCATCCACCCATCCATCTCTATCTGTTCATCTATCCATTCACATCTATCCATCCAAAACTATGCATAAATATAGTCATCTATTAATTTGTCTAGTCATTCATCCATATCCATCCATCTATCCATTCTATTGTTCTTGATTCTTTTGAGAATATCAAGTAATACATTATTTCTCAGTGTATTTTTTTTCCTTCCTTCATTTCATTTCCCACTCTTTTTGGTTGTACAATGGTAGTATATCAAGGACATGCAGAGAAGTGGCCAGATTGAACCAGGATTCTTGTCATGTATCGCAGCTACTACAACCATTGGCATTATGACGGTCTGGATCCAAAGCTACAGTTGATACTTAGAGACATGAAAGGGACCATTAGGATGAAGATGTTGCTGTGCTAAGAGCCTCTAATACTTTAGTGATATAAATTTTGTTGCATCTTGGTCACATTGCCCATTTACTTAAATAAGGATTGAATGAATTAAATAATTTATAATTTAACCATCATTTGTTTTCTTCTTAAATATATATATATTAATTTTTTTATTATTTTATTTATTTTTGGAGAGAGAGAGAGACAGAGAGGGAGAGAGATAGAGATGGGTGTGCCAGCAGTCTCTCAGCTGCTGTGAACGAAATCCAGATGTGTCCACCCCCTTGTGGTCAAGTCCGGCATTGCACCCTTGCATCACTGCATCTGGCTAAACGTGGGATCTGGAGATTGGAACTGCTCGAGATTGGAACTGGCATTCTTAGGCTTAGGAGGCAGGTGCCTTAACCGCTAAGCCATCTCTCCAGCCCCTTAAATATATTTTTTAGCTGACAGATAAGAATTGTGAATATTTATGGTGTACAGTATAAAAGTTTTTAAAAAATATTTTATTTTTATTTATTTATTAATTTGAGAGAGAGAGAGATACAGAAATAGGCAGGTAGAGAGAGAGAGAGAATGGACACACCAGGGCCTCTAGCCACTGCAAACGAACTCCAGATGCATGTGCCCCCTTATGCATCTGGCTTACATGGGTCCTGGAGAATCGAGCCTCGAACCGGGATCCTTAGGCTTCACAGGCAAGCGTTTAACCACTAAGCCATCTCTCCAGCCCCATAAAAGTTTTTATTAGGGGTCAACTGTGGAATAGCTAAATTTAGCTAATTAGCATATGCATTGCCTTACATACTTTGTTTATGGTGAAAGAAAAATCTACTCAGAATGTTTTAAATATTTGCCACATAGTATTGTAGACAGTTCAAATGATGCTGTGATGGACATCCAACCAAACGCAGTTTATGGGAGGAAGGGATTTATTTCAAGCTTAGAGATCTAGAAGTTCCATCAGTGGCAGAAGAAGCTGGCCCCATTCATAAATCCAAGCAGAGAGAGAAACCACTACCAGCCAGCAAATGCCACAAAGCAGCAAGCAAGAACTAGCAAAAAGCAAGACACCCACCCCTCTGCTAGGTCTCAAACTTCTGCATACCTTTGGGCTAGAATTTAGATCCATCCCCAAACATACCTTTGGGATGGACCCAGGATACACCCCAAGTTACAAGCTTTAACCAAACACCTGAGTCTATGGGGGACATATATTCAAAGTACCACACACAGTTAACTATAGCCACCATACAGTAGGTATCTTTAACTTATTCCTCATATCTAACTGAAATGTTGCATCCATTGACCAACAATGCTCCAGTCTTTTTATTCCCAGGCCCGAGGGATTACCATTTACCCTCTACTTCTATGAGTTTGAGTTTCTTAGATTCCACAAATAAAGACTGTTTTCTTGGTCCTGGCTCATGTCATTAACATACTGTCTTTAAGGTTAATCCCAATTGTCACAAATAACAGGATTTCATGCTTTCACAAAGTTTAATAGAGCCAGGTGTGGTGGCACATGCCTTTAATCCCAGCACTGGGGAGGTAGAGGTAGGAGGATCACCGTGAGTTCGAGGCCATCCTGAGACTACATAGTGAATTCCAGGTCAGCCCGGGCCAGAGTGAGACCCTATCTCAAAAAAAAAGTTTAATAGCCTTTCATTGTGTATATATATATGCCACAATTTCTTTATCAGTTCATCTATTGATGGCACCTGTCCATCAATTGTTAACTCACCTTTTTTATCTTTGTGTTTCTTAGTGTAAAATTCCTCACAGTATAATAGGCAAGCACTTGAACATTCTTCTGATTGACCAGAAAGTTTCCATATTCTTCACTACCATCTGTAGGCCAGTACTGGTCACATTTTCTCTGCAAAAGATAAAATAAAGGTGTAATGTCCATATTTCAAATGCTCAATGTAGGAGTCATCCTTGAAATCAGTAAAGGTGTGAGACACTCCCCTAAATATTGTCTTTTTTTCCCCTAAGTGATCATAAATTACTTGTAGAGGAGGCCAGGGATAGAACCACAGAACTGCAAGAGGCCTGAGATTATCAAGTTCCACTCTGCCCTCTTGGATGAGGAAAGTGAGGTAGTGCACACTGAACTACCACGGATCTAGCACTCAAATCTATGAATTGAAATCTGCTTCACTCTTCGTTGCTCTTCTTGAGTTCTGTTTACTTTTTATTTATTTATTAGAGACAGAGAGAGGGAAAGACAGAGAGGGAGAGTGAGAATGGGCACACCAGGGCCTCTAGCCACTGCAAACGAACTCCAGATGCATGTGCCACCTTGTACATCTGGCTTACGTGGGATCTGGAGAATTGAACCAGGGCCCTTAGGCTTTGCAGGCAAATGCCTTAACTGCTAAGCCATTTTCCAGCCCTCCCTTTTTTTTTTAGAATAAAGAATACATTGAATAAACAGCTTGATTGACAATTGAACTTTTTAGTTGATAATACTCAGTTTTTTTTCTTTAACTGTCATACATACTGGAAGGAATACTGATTAACCTTTCATTACTTTTACCCTTCTCTAATGTTAACTTTGTTGGATATTAGATGTAGCAGCTGGGTGTTGGTGGCACATGATTGTAATTCTAGCACTTGGAAGCTGGAGGCAGGAGGATCAGGAGTTGGGTACACAGAGATTTCAAGGCCAGCTTAGGCTATGAGGCCTTGTCTGAGAAATAAACAAAACCCTAAAATAAAACAAAGACAGAAGATAGTTGAAAGCACCCTTAGCTGGTATCTGTGGATGGCATAGCAAATGACTACACACCCTTCCTTTCTCCACAAGGTTTGTTATCATCACAATAACCTCCACGTTATGCTCCCATATCATTCTCCAGAAGTCCTCTGCTGTGGACTTCAGGGGTCCCTGAGCAGCAATGTAAGCCTTTGGTCTGTTGTAGCCCTGAGGAAACAAAAGACAAGTATATCTTGTTATCAGACTTATATGTTATTTAACACTGTGTAAAACTCATTTTTTTTTTTTTTTTTTAGAGAGAGAGAGAAAGAGAAAGAGAAAGAGAGAGCGAATTGGCACCCCGGGCTTCAGCCACTGAACTCAAACTCCAGATGTTTGCACCAACTAGTGGGCATGGGCAACCTTGTGCTTGCCTCACCTTTGTGTGTCTGGCTTACACAGAATCTGGAGAGTTAAACATGGGTCCTTAGGCTTTGCAGGCAAGAGCCTTAACTGCTAAGCCATTTCTCCAGGCCAAAGTTCAAGTTTTAAAAGTTAGTATCCTTTTCAAACTATAAAAAATAAAATTGCAATGCTGGAGAACATTGATAGCACTAGCAAAGATAGCAATTCTGCCTTAATTTTTATTAAAAAAGAATTATCTTTATTCCAGATGCAAAGATATATACTATGCTTGTGCTTAATTATGCCGTTTTGAAGTGCATTTCAGGCAATGGGGTTTAGTTGTCAAAGTACTTAAGAAACATCTAGAATAGTAACCTCTCTCCTCTCTTCTCTAAGCAGGGCTACTCATGAATAGCTCTCTCAAGGAGCACACAGTGTCTAACAACATGCGTGATGAACACTAACCTAGCCCAGCATCTACTCAAAATGAAAGCAGCATCTCTGAGCAGGAGATGAGGAAACAGGCTCAGAGGAGGTCAATGACTGCCCAGGTTCCACTGCCAGCCAGCGGCAGAGCTGGGATCCAAAATTCGTTCCTATCAAGCCTACACTCTTCCTGACATACAGACACTCCTTCAGGAGCATGAAGTGACTTCTCATACAGCCCACTCTATACGTAGGATCTCAGTTCTTTGAACTCAGCTAGACATTTAAGTCAGGTCAGGGAAATAATGGAGTTCTCTTGACAGTCAGTAGACCACAGTGAAAACCCAGTGAGTTAATAAGCAATCTGCAGTCTGTGGACAGCTGAAAAGAGTTCAACAAAGCTGGTATCATGAAGATGTCTAAAACCAAAAAGGGTGCTAACTGGCTTACTATTCATCCTTGTGTGTTTCTCAGTACTACCATGGGGATTTTTCAATTTGGTTTAATTGACCATGAACCATATAATAGCACTGTTCTAGAAGTTATGGGAAATATAAAATAAACTGATTTATGGAGTTATAAATCTATCTTAATTTCCATACTCTCTCTTGAACATTCATTGCTAGCCTGAATTCCCTTCATCTTTCAGAAGAACATACAAGTAGAACAATGCTATTCAATCTGAAGACCTTTGTCTGTAGGATCTTTTAAAAATTAATTGTTTGGTATTTTATTGTATTTTTATTTTTATTGCCGATGCAGTGTTTTAAATAACCATACACATATAGCATTGTAGTCTGAAAAAATTTCTACAAAATTTTAAATCAAACATGCTTACATCAACAAAATTGGCATTGATGTAGTCAGTCAGTTTTCCATCTTTTTCAGCAAGCTGAGCAAGCTTAACCCTGCTATGATCATCTGGAATAAAACAGAATATATTTCAGTAAAGCTCACACTACTCTTCAGAATCAAGGTCTATTATATTTGCATTATAATTTGTCATAAAATTACAGTTGACAAAAATAATTTAATAGATTTTGGGGCATATTGAGTTGACAAATATAACAAAACAGCTAGAGCCAGGGTCTCTGCTTGTAAGAACTTTTTAACTAGTAAGCACGTTGGTGACATATGCCCAGAGAGTGATATGTAGGTGTCAGGAGGAAGGTGCATATGTCAAGGTGGATTGAGACAGAAATTATATTGGTGTGGGTGATAAGGAAAGTTTCCATAGAGGCTGGATTCTGAAGTTGGCTCCTGAGAGAGGTTTTCTCAAATGATACCAGGGCTTTGAACAGTGGAGAGCCACTTAAGGTGAAAGAAAAGTGATAGGAGCCCCAGAAAGCTAGGGAACAATGGCAGCTGACATACTCTGAACAGGAGGTTGATGGAGGAAGAAGCTGTTGAGAAGGAAGTAGAAGAATCCTAAGGAGTCTCTGTGAAGGGTGACAAGAAACAGCTCTTTCAAAGGAAGAGCCCCAGAGAAGGAGCTACTCCACAGGAAGCAGGAGCATCAATGTCCAGGCAATGAGGAGATGAACCCAGCACTGTCCATTAAAAGAAAAATGAAAACCCTGGACCCTGGTACATGTTTACAATGGTAATTTAAACTTGCTGAAGCAAGAGTCTGGGGTTAGCTTTAGCTCTACAAAAAGTATATTTGTAGGCAATATATAAGAAAAAATAAAACTTTTACTAGAATGGCATTGGAGCTTCAATGGGAACTATTTTGTTCCAAGAAGGAAGTAAATACTGACTAAACATAGCATACAACATTAATTCTGCGGACATGAACACTTCCCTGGAAATAACAAGTTATGTGGACATGGAAATCATGAATGGAAGAAGATGTGTGGCAATGGAAAGACGGTCTGGACACCAGGTGGCTGACCCTTCTTTTGCATTTTGGTTCTAATAATTTTAGAATTTCTGGGTTGTTATTCTTTATCTCTAGAATAAAACTATTATCTATCTTGAAAGGTTGTTTTAAGGACAAAATGAAATGATATATTCACAATGTCAAACACCTAGCAGGTGTTCAACAAATGCTAATTTCTATTCCTTCTTATTCTGGAGAGGGAAATCTAACAGCCATTGCATCCTGAGAGACAACTGAGTTTCTATGCAGCCAGGATAGTTGTTTCAGTTGAGGAAGATAAAGACGTAGTAGAGACCTCTGCTAAATGTCATCAACTGCTACAATCTCACAGAAAGGAAAGCAGCATCTATGCCAAGTATTTAAGAGAACGATTGTGAGAGGAGGAGAATGCAGTCTCATAGGACTTCACACTTAGGCAGGAACCAGAATTTAAACAGCTTCATTGTTGAACATTTGTATATGAAGCTGTCCAGGGAATACATGAGGGAGAATATAAGTTGATCTGAGCTTGGATGGGGGGAGGGAACATGAAGTTGAATTTCAAGAAATGAAGGGAGGGACCAGGGTTAAGGACATTTGCTTGCAAAACCTGCCTGCACAGTTTCAATTCCCCAGCCACCAACAAAAATGACAGGTATTCATTTGCAGTGACAAGAGATCTTGGTACATGCACGTGCATATGCACACACATAAATAAATATATAAATAAATAATAAATAAATAAGCAAATAATGAAAAGAAACAGAGAAGACTATAAAGCCAAAGAAGAAACACATGAACACAAGAAGTGTTGTAAGAAGATAGAAGACGGCGATGCCACAGGAAAGATATAAGTAAAATTTCCTTAAAGAAAGAAACCATGTAGCAGCTCCCTGGGGAGGAAGAGAACAGCTAACAAAACAGAGAAGGAATGAATTAAAAGAGGATTCTCATTAATCTTTGATAAGACCCAGGAAGAATGCCCAGAAAGGGAGAAAATAATTTAAAGTAGAAGAAATAAGAATTCAAGAGAATCACCATTGGCTAGCAGACTCAAAGAGAGTAAGTAGCTCTCAATTGGAAGTGTGATTATGAAATATGTATGCTATCAGAAACTTTTACAATGAGAGATGTACAATCCATGCAGCTGGAAGGAGACTAGATTCAAACTGGAATTCATTCTGCATGAAAAGAACCATGTCATGGATCGCAGGGTGTATTTAAGTATAGTCATTGAATGCTATGCATGATCAAACACAAGGCTTTCTCCCTGAATATAGAAGCCCTGAAAGAGCCCTACTGAGGTTAGTGGCAGATCAATGAGGGTTGTGCTGTTAGCTAGGTCAACCACATACTTACAGGCCACGATGTTGATGTACCGGTTCTTGTGCTTGTTGTCCGGGTGATTGGAGCTGTCTGCTGTGATACCTAAGTCCACAGTGCAGCTCTGCACTTCCTGGAAAGGAAATTGCATGCATGCCATTGTTTCATATATTCTTTCATATGCAAGTGCCTTAAAATATAATAGGGCAGACAAAACAAACAAAATAGTCTAGCAAAAAAAACATTTTTACATGTTTACAACTACTTCTTCGCTAAAAGAAAATGCAGTGAAATAATGCCTTACCTGGTAAAACTCTTTCAGTGTCTAATGAGGGAATGAATGCCAAAAAAGTAAAGAAATCAAATTCCACAGCACACGACAAATGAGAAAAAAAAGCGTTCATATTAGGTTTACAATGGAAAACTATGATCATGCAATAAATACATTTGTCACATACTAACAAAACAGAACGTTTCAAACACTTGCATGCAAATCCAAATGACTAACAATTTGCAACCTTAACATTATGTTATGGGAGAAAATAACATTTGTACATGGGGACACTGGTGCAATACAATGAATATTTTAAATGCAAATAAAAACCACACAGTCCATGACTCATCTGGTTATAGTAACTGGTGTTACTAATGTACAAAAACAGCTTTATTTGACCACTTTAGCACTATGTGAAACTCTGAATTAATGATACAGTTTTTTGGTGTTGGTTTTTGACCTAGGGTAAATAGCTTCTGATTAGGTATTTTTTTTTAACACATTGGGGGTTGTCAAAACATTAAAATTCTCTAAAACGTTTTAAATTGCATGTACTATGTCATTTAGAAACAAGATTTAGGAAGCATTACTTTGTATGTATTTAACTACTACACCACTTTCTTGTTTGAACATCAATGGACATAGGAAAATTATTTCTGCTAATTTTCTATTAAAATGAATTAAAGTGCTTTTTAGAAGTGTTTCCAACTTAATCATATAATTTGGAATTTATAATTAGTATTGAGATAATAAAATCAAAGTCTTTCAAATGGTATATAACCAAAATATGAAGCTAATCCACCAATTAATAGTTCCATCTCTTTTTAAATTAGCTTTTAAAGACTCTTCTAATACAAGTCATTCTGTATAACTAAAACAATCTAACATAGGAACCAATTAAGAGTTAAAGCATTATTAGGTATTAAGCCAATTATTAAGTTAACGAATTTTTTCTTAAATCAGACTATGAATAAAAAGCAATGGAATTAAGAGGAAAATTTTGAAGGAAAACATGGTTATTTCATTTTATTAATTTAATTATTGTGAACTGTTTAACAATATTCGAGAAAGCATGATATTCTTGAGTCAGTAATCTGCCTTGGGGTATGTACAATCACCAACTTTGATTATAAATCATTTGTGTTTACTTAGATTTTTTCTTTTGACTGTTTGGAAGGTGAGTCATCTTTGACCTATTACAACTTTGTTTGATGGGAGCCTGACAGTCAAATAACAGAGCAGGGGACTTTAATACTGTTGTTAACACCGAAACAACATAGAACTACCAAGAGCCTCTAGCTTAAGAAAACACAATTTGATATTTAAAATATTAGACTTCATATTATACCACAGTTTACTTCTTGTGACGTCTTAAAGTTTTCTAATTTTGGCTCTTTCTTTTTCTACCTATGTCTGACTAATATGACTGCTGGAAAGCAGCTACTGGGTATAAGGAGAGTAGGTTAGGAGAGTGAGGACACTGTGATCAGGGTCAGATTTCAAAGTCCTTCAGAGAATGTGGGGACTACCTGAGGAGGAGATAAAATGGCAATGCAAGTGTGATGCTTCCCAGAGGGGATGACCTGAGGAGAGGCTTACAATCTCTTACCTGGTAGCATGGTTGATGAAAAGAGCATGAGATTTAAAATGCAAACCAAGGTTTGAATCTCAGGCTTTGTTATCCGTAAATTGTTTACCAACTTCTAGGAAGTTTGAGATTTTTGATCATGTGAATAGAAGTAGTAATTAATAATTTACAGAGCTGAGTAAAGGTTGACTATGGAGGTTCTAGGTCAATAATGTAGCAGGCATGCTCAGAAGTGGCACTTCTTTTGTATGCGTGTTTGTGATTGTTAATGTTGGGCTCATAATTCTGTATTTTGAAAATTCTGCTTAAGTGGTAATTTAATAGGCATGATAAATTTTCAGTAAACTTCATCACCCCTTCTAAGAATATTTAACAGAGTATCACTAGAAAACTATTCATTGATAATAAAGTTCAAGTTTTTTTTAGAAATGTATTTCTTCTTGAAAAGAAGGTATGATTTTTACTTTGTATAAGACTATCTAAATGTTTATGCATTCACATCAGTATAATACAAATTTGTATGCAAATCATGAGTCTTAGTAATTCAGTATAATTTGTGTCACTTAGAAAATTAAAAAGAACCAATGTTGCTAATTTTTAACTTAAAGAAAGAATTCAGAGATAAGTATTTCACAAAAGAGGATTAACATTTATGTTCTTATTTCTTCCATTAGTACAAATCAGCTTTTCAAACAGAAGACAAATATCCTAAATTAGATGGCAACTATGGCAGAACTCCTAGCATGTAAGCAATTATGGAAATAATATATTATGTTTCCTAGAAAAAAAGGAGCTTCAATCTCTTATATTAAGAAATAGTTTACTACTGAATTTTTACATATGTAAAAATTTTATATATTTTAAAAAGATATATTAAAATCATACCTCAAATTCTTCAGTAAAACCATTACTTGCATGTAAGTCTGCTACATGCTTTGGAAAATGCTTTATTGGAATTGCTCCAACATCATCTAAATGAATAAAAATGTTAAAAATGACAGTTCAATTGAAATGAATGTATCTCCCCTTTATAAGTTTCTTCTAAAACAACTTCAAAATAAGTCACAATTCCAATTAAATCTATTTTCAATTGACAAGCAACAATTACTAATTTTATTTATATTTATCATAAGTCATAGCCCACATTTAAAAATTGAATTTCATTAGGAATCTCTTTTATACATATATGTATTTATAGATAAACTAATTTCTTTTCACCATCAATGTCTCACTTCTTATCAATGTACAGATTTATTTATGGCTAACTTTGTTTATCATGAGTAGAGGCTGAATGTAAATTCTGGAAATAAGGCATGTAGAAATATCTTTCCCTCCTTCCTTCCCTGGTCCTCTCTTCCTTTTTCCCTTCCTTCCTTCTTTCCATTTTCTGAGACAAAATCTTAGTATGTACACGCTGGTCTTACACTTGTTATGTAGCACTGACTAGCTTTAAATTTTTCATCCTCCTGCATCATCCACCAAATGTAGGAATATGTAGCTATATTCTCAACTTATAAAATTATACAGTTTGATAACTTATAGTAAAATAATCAGATGTTTGAATTTGGAAACATTTTTTTCCTTCTCTCTACAAATAATAAAAACATTTATGTTCAGGCTACAATGTTGATGATGTAAAGAAAACTTTTTGGGACTTATAATCTATAAAATTTCAAGAGTTTTATCTTAAAAAATGATGCCATGTAAACAATGTCATAGATATGTTAATTAATTGTGAAGGGACCAAATTATTTTACTATGGCCTTGTTTTATTATTTTCTTGGAAAGATTTTCTGTGATGAAATATTTTAGTAGCTCACAGTATGCAGTTTCACAAATGATTTCTCTGACAAGGGACATCAAACACATTTTACTGGAAACAGTTATTTACATCAACAGATGTTCAGCATTTAGGCCATCTAAAATTCTTAAGCTTCAGTTACCAAGAATTTGTTGATAAAAAAAAATTAGAATCCATCTGTTCTCTCTTAGATGAGTGGACCTGCATACTAAAATTGAATTAGCCAGTCAAGCTTAAGAAACACCAGACAAAGGTGTAATTTCACCTCAACACCTAAAGAAAGATCTTGCCTGGAAGTAGCTTTTATAATTAGACAAGAAAACAGAAATACCTTGTCACACCTAAATCATTAGTTCTAGAGAATGTCCTTCAAACCCAGTGATGTGGTCCCTGCCTTGCCAGCTTAGCACAAGATTACTTGTTATCCACATTGAGGTATTTTGGGAATTTCTTTTGCTAATTTGTTTTTAAGTGAGACTAAGGTATCTTTGAATTGCTGATGTTTTTTGTTTTTTTTTTTTTGGTGGGGGGAAAGGGTTTATTTTGGCTTATAGACTTGAGGGGAAGCTCTATGGTGGCAGGGCAAAATGATGGCATGAGCAGAGAGGGTGGACATCACCCCATGGCCAACATAAGGTGGACAATAGCAACAGAAGAGTGTGCCAAACACTGGCAAGGGGAAACTGGATATAATACCCATAAGCCCACCCCAACAATACACTGCCTCCAGGAGGTATTAATTCCCAAATCTCCATCAGCTGGGAACCTAGCATTCAGAACACCTAAGTTTATGGGGGACACCTGAATCAAATCGTGACAAGTACCTTTATCACAAATTCAAGAATAAGCGAGATCATTTGTTTTAAGCTTGTTTGAATTTTACTTGCAATGTTCAGGAGAATATGGTTCCTGGGAGCACCTTCCTGAACTGTGCTAGTGAGAAAGCTAAAATCTATGCTTCTTAGACTTCCCTATAGCTAAGATTCAAGAAATGGGTCCTGAACTCATACAGATGTCCACAACTGGCAAATGAGGAAAGGCAGGGTTCTTCCATCTTGCTAATCTTGCTGACAAGTTGGAGGAGTTGGGACCTCAGCTACACTGGAGTCTTCAGGGCTCATTCAGTGGCTCTTTGCATCTTTGGACAAAGTTGTTGACAGATAGAGTGCATGTTTCGGTGACCCAGGGTGAAACTTGGAGAGCTGAGGAAGTGATAGTTCAGTACTCTTATATTTAAAGGGCAGGATGTGGGATTGCCTAGACAAGATCCTGATTTTGAATTACTGCATTTAGTTTGTAAGAATAAACACTGTTGTACTTTACAATGCCCCTATAAAAGATTGTGTAGAAGGGGTGTATGGAAGTGAAGGAAGTCACACAATTCAACAGATAACTGAAAGCTGTCAGTCTCAAAATTCTAACATTGATGAAACAATGCTATAGTAAAATAAATGGGTAATTGATGAAACAGTGCTATAGCAAATAATGTGTAGTATTTTCAAATAAACTAGAAGAATATAAATAGAACATTGGTCATCAAAGATTATGAATTATATTTATAAGAACATGAATGCTTCTAATTTTTGATTACAAAGCATTAAATTTTATTTATTACTATATGTAAGTATAAAATGTATTATAATATAGTCAATATAATAATTGTCATGTGTAACATTAACATATATGTAAATAAAAATCTAAAGCAATTATTGCTCTTCTTTTGGTCATGAGATTTCACTTGTTAACAACATGTAGAATTTTGGGTCTTTAGCAATGAAATATGGATTTTACATCGTCTAAAAATACACCTGTGTGACATAACTACATAGATTGTTAAATATATACTTTCCTTTCCATGATTTGATGAATCCTGTACCTGTTTTGTCACCTATCTTCCTGTATTTCTTTCCTATTATACACACACACGCATGTACGTATGTATGTATGTATGTATGTATGTATGTATGTATGTATGTATGTATGTATATTGGTCTTGCTCAATCCAGGTTGATCTGATATTCACTATATAGTCTCACGCTGGCCTCACACTCACAGTGATCCTCCTACCTCAGCCTTCCTAGGGCTGGGATTAAAGGTGTGTGCCACCATGCCCAGCCTAGTTCACATATTTTTAGATAATTCTTTTTTTAATCTGTTACATCCTGAGAAGTCACAAAAAATAATGTAATATAATTAAATAACTGGTTGTGATTATATGCTTATATATGTAATTATATATGCAAAGTCTAATGAGTGTTTCTGTCAATAATTACCCTAATTGTTGTATATTGTTGTCCAGGTAAATACTGATAAAATACAGTAAATATTTTCTTAACTTTTTTATCATTCAGTGTTCTGGAGTTTTTAAAAATTTCAAAAAACCATACACTCCTTGTCCTCCTGTTTTTTCTCCTACTGTTTATACTTTTTTTTTTTGTCTCTAATGTTAGTTAAGAAACCTTTTTCACACATGATCAGAAACCAACCAAGTTTTAACCTTACTTTTGTTATTTTCTTCTACCCACAATTACTTCATTTAGTCTGTCCTCTACTGCTTGAGTTTCCAATACAGTGATGGAAATATGCTGAGCATGGTGGCACATGCCTTAAATCTCAGCACTCAGGAGGCTGAGGTAGTATAAGGATCCATGAGTTCAAAACCAGCCTAGGGTTATAGAGTAAATTTTAGGTCAGCCTTGGCTAGAATGAGACCCTGCCTCAAAAAAAAAAAAAAAAAGTCTCAAAAGTCAGCAATAAATACAATAATAGAAATAAAAGCATTCTACTTAACTAACATTTTGTTGCTATTAATGTTTTGTACTAACATATGGTATCATAATAACATATTATTATTAATAACATATATTATTATAATAACATATAAAATAAATTATTTTGTCCTATCATCTGCATGGTTAAGAATGTTTAAAATTAGTCCAGACATGGTGGCCTTTAATCCCAGCACTCGGGAAACAGGTAGGAGGATTGCCGTGAGTTTCAGGCCACCCTGAGACTACAGAGTGAATTCCAAGTTAGCTTGAGCTAGAATGAGACCCCACCTCGACCCCCCCCCAAAAGAATGTTTAAAATTAATGAGAACATGATATACTATTGGATATTGGATACATGATGTAGTACATTCTTCAGGCAACACAAACATTTGCAGGTATGTGATGTATCCTCCTACAAGGTACACCAATAAAAACAAACCTTGGGCTAGTCATTCAATGTCTACTGGCTATACTTTATATCATTACCTGAAATTGGAAAGATGGGTGTTGGTGGTGTAGATATTACTCGAGGGGATGTACTGTCCTCTAAATAAAAGTGCGCAGTCTGGAAGCACTTCCTGGAAAGAAAAGAGAACAACTATATTGCTAGCCACATGAATATGAGTATGCCATCTGAGCTTCAAAATGATGCTGAAAACACCCAGATTACAACAAAAGGGTGGATATATATGCTCAGAATAGTGATTGCTAGACTTACATTTATTCTGGCAAAACCTAAGACATCACAGAATTTCATGGCCTCCAAGGTGAATTCACTTTACCTACCTCAGATGCAGATATCAGACACGCTGAATGCAGAGGTATATCAAGGTTGCAGTTTATATGAAAAAGCCCCTTGCTGGTGGAGGAAACCTTGCTGTCAGAGATATTTTCCTACATGCTCTACACCAAGGTGTCTTCCCACCTTAGGATCAGAGTTGAAAGGAAAGAACCTCTAAAGCTATGTCCACACGAGTTTGAAATAACCATGTCCTTGGAAACATGCTTAGCTGGTAGCCAAATCCAGCAAGCTCTGCCTCTGTAGAAATGAAATTCCACAGTGGTAATATTTTGACAATAGAAGGTAGCTCTCAGCTGTATGATAACAGAAGAGTGACAAAACTTGGTGAGGAGATAATGAGCATACGACCACAACCAGAGGTGATTCTCTTTCTGACAGATGCTAGTCTTGATGAGCATTTGGGGAATGAATTTATTTGGAATCAACGACAGTCATGACCCCTACAATGTCACCTGCATGTATTTTCATTCAGATAATAGGAGTAACAGCTGGTAAAGGGTAAAGCACGAACTACTGAGGACAGCAAGAACCAACTGCTGCTATAAAATAATGCAAGCCATCCTTAATTTAAGAAATTTAGGTAATTAAAACTGCTAATGATACTCTTTGATGTGAGCTATTTCATTTGGATTATTATTCATGAGTGGTTGAGTTTAAATAGAAATATCTGTCCTAATGAGATTAGCAAATCTCACTTTCCATTTTAAAGCTTCACACTCCAAGGTATTTATCCTATTGAGCTTTAACATGGCATTTGCTCTTATAAAGTGACCCCCTAAATCTCAGCATATTTCTTGCAAATCAGTTTACTGGGTAAAATTATGGAGTGGCTTCCCACTGTAATTAGAAGAATATTCAATTATTTTAGCAAGGGCTGTAAGACCTTTCTTGTTCTAAACCCCAGCAACCTTCCTCACTTCATTGCCTACAACCCGCTCACCCAGAATGCTCTACTTCATACTGTCCTCTCTCTTTTATTTCTCTCAAAGAAGTCCTACCTGTACCACCTCAGTAATTTGCCTCTTGCTGCTCACTATGCCCACCTACCTCTTTCCTATCACTTTTACAATGGCCTGAAGGACATATCCTTGAGGGCCCTCAGGGCCATGCTAGCTAAAACCCCTTGGTCATCTTTGCCCTTAGTCACCTCCCTTTTGTTTGCCCCATAGCACTTATCACTATGTGAAATATGGATGTTCCTCAGCTTATAATAGGGTTGTCTTGATAAAGTCACTGTAAATTGAAGATGCAGTTAATACACACTCAGCCCACCACACATCATAGCTTACAGCAGCACAGTGCAATGCAGGGCAGTTGTTCCTCACTTTTATGATTTTTGACAGGGAGTTATGGAAAAACTTAATGTTTCATATTGCAAGCCTGGGGAAAATGTCAAATTCCAAAATTCAACGATTCAAATCTTTGGCATTTTTCCAGTAAATCAGTTCCCCAGACAAAATTCCTCTTCTTTTTATTTTTTTGGATCTACTTCTGTAATGGTTTTCCCACTGTGATTAAAATAATCATAGATTCTGCTGAATGTGCATTGCTTTGGCACCACGATAAAGAAAAAAAAAAACACCATCAGCAGGAACTTTCCCATTACTTATGCAAATTGGGAGAAACTTAGTCTAGACAGGAGCAAACATTTGGCTTGTTTGTAGAAGCATGGTTAGCAAATTCTGATTTATGGATATGGAGACTTTGGACTTAGTAGATGATTTTAAGATCACAGAATGAATATCTTTTGGACAGTTCAAAAATATAGTTAGCCAAGCAGGTGAATATTTTTAGTTAAATCTTAAAATTGTAAGATATTTTAAGGGATTTCACTTCACAGCTGATGTAAGAATCACCTCAACAGGGTCTCTTACATTTGTTTATATCCCAGTTGGCATCATCAGTAACCAGGAGCTCACTTTTTATGAGTCACATTCAGTTGTTAAATATTTCTTTCTCCTATGACTTAACTCCCTGCCTCCTAAGTATCCCCAGATGCTATACAGAGTAGGCCTTTTCATTCCACTGCACGTGCCTCTTTTCTTGGTATTAGCTCCTGGCCAGATGTACCCACTGGGTTTCCTTCTATTAATTTTTTACAGATTTTTAAAGTATACAATCCAAGATTTTTTTAGTGCATAAGCCCTGTGTATCTGTGGTTCTCAGTGCTTGGTTTTATCCCTTTGAAGTTTATAGTCCAATAATCTGAACACATCATAAGAGATTGACCCTGTCATGTTCTTGGCCAACTTGGTGTGTCTTTCCTTCCTACATTAAACATGACTTTCCTCCAGATTCAAGTGCCTAATGTACCAGGTACACATCATGTTTTGTACAGCTCAGTAGCATCTGCTCTGTGAAATAGACTCCCATTTCTTAAGCAGATTCCAAAACTCCTATTTGTGAACCTAGCACAAGCTTCCACTCACACCCATCTACAAACAAAAAGACGGTCTAGTTAAACCAAATATATATACCTATTCAATATATCTACTTAATCCAAAAATGATTTTTATGCCCTGGACATTATTCTATATTATTTTGTTTTACGTATTAGTCTCAATTGGTGGTTAGGACAATTATTTTGTTATAGACTTGTATGCTATATCCCTTAAAATTTTTTATTGTCAAATTTCATAAACATAAACAATATAAAATGATCATAATCTCCTCCTACCATGCTCCCTTTCTCCCTCCCAAATGTCTCCTTCTTCTGAATCTTTTCTTCTTTCCAAATAGTCTGTCTTCTATTTTGATGACATTATTATTTTTTCTCCTATTAAGCAGACCTTGTGTAGGTATATACTATATTCTTATTCCATTGTTTTTTTTTTTGTTTGTTTGTTTGTTTGTTTCTTAAGGTAGGGTCTCGCTCTAGCCCAGGCTGACATGGAATTCACTCTGTATTCTCAGGTTGGCCTCAAACTCATGGCGATCCTCCTACCTCTACCTCCCGATTGCTGGAAATTAAAGGCATGTGCCACCATGCTTGGCCTTATTCTGTTGTTTTTTACAGAGAGGACTGTGTCTCTTGATTTTATATAAACTCTGTTCAGTGTTAAGAACATAATGGCTACTTAATGTTTACTCAATTGGATGACTTTCCAGTAGCAAATAAGTCTACCAATATGTTGTCCAGTTTCACAGTAGATTCTGTTGCCTGCTCGAGCCTCAACTTGAAATTTCAAAGCGGGATGGAGAGGTGGCGTACAGATACTGAAACCATGGGTGGATGGTTGGATAGATGAACAGATGATGTACTAATAACTCTAAAAGAGTGGGGAGATGGAAGTACTTACTAGATTATCAAAATGTAAATGAAATCATCAACACTGAAGTTTATTGCACTGTTACATTCATAGTAGTAACTGAGTAATTATTAACTCTTCTAGGTTCAACTATGTAGTGAAAGCTTTATTAGCTTCAGATTGCCAGTGGTCCAATAAGATGTGCATTAATTTCCTCAAAGAATCTTATAAAATGTACAAAAAAGTCTTGTAAGTGGGAAAAGCCAAAATTGTGCAGGTTAAGTTGTGGATGAAACCATGTGTATATTGCTTACATACATTTTATAGTGCAGTGTTCCATGGGAAGTGACTAGCTACTCAAGCCATAGTATGGTTGGTATCAAGAAGCTTCCATTCTGGGTTGGTAGGTACTTTCAAGACCCACAAATATGAACTGAAGATAAAGAGAAAATTTATATTGCTTCCTCCCAGTAAAAACAACCTTTATCCATGGAATGTTTTTTTCCATACACTTTTGATGATGTATAATTTTGTCAAAACTAACTTGGCATATTTTATGCTCAAACTTAAAATAAATCTTCCAGAAAGTGCCTTGCCCTTTTTTCTTTAAAAAGAACTATTTGAAAATTTCCCCAGTGGATGTCGTTTTGTGTCTTAGAAACTTATGGTTTGGCTCATGTAAATTATACTTTAAAACATCTGGAAAACAATTTCAAGGCATTATTTAATATATGACAGGACTCAGTATCTATAGTCCATCTGTTCTGAATAAGCAGTGGATGTCTTCACATCTATGTGCTAAGTGTTGATAACTGTGTCTCCTGCTAATTATCACTCAGCCATGATGAAAAAAGTGATGACTGTGTTAAGCTTGTAGACATGGGTCCTATCAATCAATGGTAATCTGATTATTTAATTTACACCTTTTCTTCACAGAATTTAGAGTTTAAAGCTGGAAATGTGTAATTATTCTATTTCTCAGTATCCTTATACAAATATGAAACAATATTCAGCATGCTTCATTTATTCACAGACTCCCACTAATGAAGGTCTTACTGTAAACTTAAAGATGATCTACAGACCCAACCCAAGTGCAAACAGAAGAAACGAATTCATAAGTGACATACCCAAGGCTACATAGTGAATTAGAGAAGGGACCCAGATATGAATTTATAGAATGATAACAGAAATTAAAGATCTGAACAGAATTCTTTTCTAATAATGAAGTATAAAATCCCAAACTATACATTCTTTGTTTATATATATTAATTAATTTTATGCTTGGTGTGTGTATGCATGTGTAGTGAGTACATGTGTGTACAGGTGAGCATGCTCATGTGTGAACAAGCTTGTGGACACCAAATATCCATGTTTAGTGTCCTCCTCAGTTGCTTACCATCTCATTCTTTGATACAAGGCCTCTCACTGAACCCAGAGCTCACATATTTGGCTAGACTAGATAGCCAGTATAAAGCCCAGAGAGTTGTCTGTCTCTGTATCCCAGGGCTGTGATTACAGGTGCATACCACCATAGCTGGAATTTTCCATGGGTTCTGGAAGTCCAAACTCAAGTCTTTAGACTTTCATAGCAACACTTGACTCACTGAGCCATCTCCCCAACCTTCAAGACTTCTTATCTCATCATAAAGTTCTCATTTTTCAAGCAACATTTTTACTGACTTTTATTGTGTTCCTAGTAAGTTTATGATTTTCCACAAGGTGAGGAGATTATGAAAGGTGTAATTATTCTGGTTTTATAAAGTTTTTGATGAATTATTGATAAGTGTCAAGCTATATTTCATTCTCAAAGCAAATCATAAAAGAATTATAAATGTCTATGCACCTTAATATAGTCATTATTTTCTTCCTGACATAGATTTATATTTTAATTGCTTGACTTCTACCTTTGTATGTAGGCTGTAATTTTTATCTATACACAGTTGACATACATCATATACAAACTCATCAAAATACTTTTTCTATGTAAAAATTATATTTTCCTAAATAATAACTTTTGTAATCATAACATGTGAGAAAAATATTAGATTATGACAAATGCTATGACAATGTTTGAATATTAATTAGATCAACATGAAAGTGTAATTGTCAAACACCTTACTGAGCATTCTTTGAGCATGAAGAATAGCAACAGTTTATTGTAGTACCTCTCTCTCTGTAAATTCACTGTGTCCATATTATTGGCAGCTTTCACATAAAAACAATTATGAACATGCTTTGAAAGCCTTCCAGAATCTTAGTTTTATTAATGAAAATTTCCAACAGAAACACTCAACTTACCTCCAATAGATGAGAATACCCACAAGAACCACTAGACAGATAAAAGTCAGGGCAGACACGACCACGAGGGGTACAACCGCCTTCTTCTCAGATTCCAACCCCTCAGCTAGACCAATACGAGACTCATGGCTACTATTACTGGCCTCTGTAGTTGGAGAAAATTGAGACAGTTGAGATTTATGATGAAGGAAAAGTCATGACACTTTTCAACTGATAATTATAACCTTCACCATTGCCACTTACCTTTAAACTTTTGACCTTATGATAAAGGATGTCTATAATTATAAGACAACTTAAGTAAAATATAGTTTAAAAGTAGGCATGATATTAAATGTATAAACTCTATAATAACCCAAGAGAGATCAGCACAGATGGAAGTGCTGTAGCAAGAACTGTGACACATGCTGCCTAGAAAGCTTGTTCAGAGGATAAATGAAGTATTAAAATAAGAGAACTGTCAAGTTGTACAAAACGATGAAAGAAACACATAGTGCTACCTACGAATCATTATATGCAGTCTTAATGTTCAAAAATTATTTTTAATGCAATTACTTTTAATCTTATAAGTAAGCAAATAATTAAAAAATATTAATAACCAAATTTTAAAAATATTTATTTATTTATTTGACAGAGAGAGGAAGAGAGAGAGAGAAAGAGAAAGAGAGAGAGAGAGAAAGAGAGAGAGAGAGAAAGAGAGAGAGAGAGAATGGACATGTCAGGACCTCCAGCCACTGCAAACGAACTCCAGATGCATGCACCACCATGTGCACCTGGCTTACATGGGTACTGGGGAATTGAACTTGTATTCTTAGGCTTAGGCTAATGCTTTAACTGCTAAGCCATCCCTATAGCCCAATAACCAACTTTTAATTTTAAATGTATGTTGGCTTTAAAGGTCAATTTCATTTTTTTTTTTTTTTTTTTTTGGAAAGAGACAGAGAGAGAGGGAGAGGAAGACAGATAGAGATGGGCACGCCAGCAGTGTCTCAGATGCGTGCTCCCCCTTGTGGTCAAGTGCGGCATTGCACCCTGTGTCTCTTTGCATCTGGCTAAACATGGGACCTGGAGATTGGAACCAGCATTCTTAGGCTTAGGAGGCACGTGCCTTAACCGCTAAGCCATCTCTCAATTTTTTTTTTTTTTCGGTTTTTCGAGGTAGGGTCTCACTCTGGTCCAGGCTGACCTGGAATTCACTATGTAGTCTCAGGGTGGCCTTGAACTCTCAGCAATCCTCCTACCTCTGCCTCCCAAGTGCTGGGATTAAAGGCATGTGCCACTACGCCCGGCTATCTCTCAAATTTTTATCTGCTATTTTAATCAACAATAAACATACCATTTATTTTATATGAATTAAAGAAATACATATATCTAAGAAATTATTTTTAAATACACACTGTAAATAATAAAAAAGTCTGAATACATCCCCAGGGCTAATTTAAATATATGGGAAGTGACAATGTTTGGGCCCTGTCAGATATATTCTTGTATCATGACTTTGAAACAGTTACTGCAACTGTTTCACATTGCTAAAGGGTTCTAGAACTGTGAATGCTGGTGGCGAGTAAGTTCTTCTCCACTTGTCTGAGGGGTGTTTAGTGGACCAGTGGGACAAGTGTTCATGAGAGCTGCTTTACCACAGTATGGTGGTGTTGCTGCTTTTCTTGTCTACCTGTACAAGTGTCAAGAGAACCCAGTTTAAGTTCTCCATCAAGGCCTACAAACTTCTTATACTTGGCACATAAAGTTTTCTACTAAGTATCTTACTGTTAGTGACACAAAATGACACTCAACAGAAAGAAACAATTTACTTTTAAATGTGTAAAGTAACCTTAAAGCATTGAAAACCTAAGACTACCATAAATGTATACATATATCATTAAAATATGTCTAACTGCAGAGAACTTATGGTTTAGCAAAACACCTTTTTGGACCTAAGGATGATGACAGACAAAGCCAAGGACTGAGTCCATTCATATGGAAAGTTACCAAAGGAATACAAATGATATGCACATTTCCCAGGAATCTTGTTCCATGAACTATAGAAAAATGTGGAATTCAATGATTTCCCTAAATGCCATAACACGGTACAAAAGTAAAACCATTATAAGCCAACTGATATTTGTACTGTGGTTAACATTCAAAAACCAAGCTTTTCATTTTATTTATCATCCATATGCTTTGGCCATTATGTCTTGTGTGGACACTTATGTAGATTCCTAATAATCCAATTGTGTACCAGCTAAAAAAGTGCCCTGATAAATTTTTTAAAAAGCATCTTGGGCTGGAGAGATAGCTTAGTGGTTAAGGCACCTGCCTCCTAAGCCTAAGAACGCTGGTTCCAATCTCCAGCAGTCCCAATCTCCAATTCCCATGTTTAGCCAGATGCAAAGGGGCACAATGCCGCGCTTGACCACAAGGGGGCGCTTGGATCTGGATTTCGTTCACAGCAGCTGAGATGCTGCTGGTGCGCCCATCTCTATCTGTCTTCCCCTCCTCTCTCTCTCTCTCTCTCTCTCTGTGTCTTTCCCCCCCCCAAAAAGCATCTTTATTCATCCCTGGCTACTTTCACATGTTTTCTCTTATATTACCAAATGGGAGGTAAATTTGTGGGTAATAAATGGAATCAACTGCTTAGTCCTTGAAGGTATCTAACTACAAATGGTGGCTAATATTGTCTTCTACATCAGTCATTCTTAAACTGTGATTCCCAGAATAGTGACACCAGCAGCACCTTAACCTGTGAGGAATGCAAATTTTGGACCTCACCTAAAGAACATCAAATTGTCTGAATCAGATCCCCTCTGAGAATGAAAAATATAAGTTAACATATATATAAAGTAAGCTTAAGTAATTATAAAAAGGTCTTCAATAATCACAAAGATTTGTTGCTGTATGTACATGGATGTGTGTATAGCTGAATATATATATCATATGTATATATATGCATATATACACATAATATACTTCTGATCATATATGTGATATATATGGAAGATACATAACACAATTACACTCTGCATTTGTACACATGAACTATAAACACATACAAATATATGGTCTTCTACATAAATGTTCATCAAAAATTCTCTGGGAAAACTGAACTTAAGCTCTGTAAGTTAGGAGTTAGAATGATAATTCTATGGTAATTACATATTAAGAAAACTAGTGCTATTTATTTATTTATTGTAGAAGATTACATTCCACATAAATGTACAGACAACCAAGTAGTTACTTTGTATAGTGTTAGGGGGAAAAATTAGTGGTCTTGGTTGATTTTCTTTTAGTGAGAGTAAAATGTATGCTTTGATACAGTTACGTAGTTTATATGCATCACCTATGTGACAGTTAGTCAAAGAGGAACTAAGATCAACAATTTAAAGGGTTAAAAATTAAACAGTATCATTTTGGTATGAATATATAAGCAAAATGTGTATTTTATTGTCCTCAATTTGTGAAGCCCTTTCTCAGAGGCAGACCCTAATTCAGGAGTTAGTTTTGTTTCCTCTTTAGGTGACTTAGATCAAGTAATCTGGTCTCTTTTGGTCCATTTTCTCATTTACAAATAATGAACACCAATATTTGCTTATAGTTTTGGGAAGTACATTTTGTAAACATTTCTATGTCTGAGAATTATCCCATAAATCATATTTCATACTAAAGGACATGTTCAGTGATTGGATAAGACAGACTATGTATGACTTTTATAGGTAGTTTTTTTAAAAACAGGCAAGAATTTCCCCTAATCCTGTTTGATCCATTTTGTTTCATTAATGTGTTTTCATGAAGCCAAGTATTATTTATTTCATATTGATTTCTCTGCATTAGTGGGAGATTTTTCTTAACAGTTGAACAAATCTAATTAATGCATTGAACAGAATGTTTCTCAGTTAATAATTATAGGTTTATTGTTCTGCTGTATACATTCATATATGTACATATATGGGTTTACCCTAGCACTATGACCTAGCAAGAAAGAAAAATGGATGGATTCTTCATAGTTCCCTTTGAAATATCTCTAGTAAGTGAAAAAACAAGCACTATAATTGAGAGCAGATAACAATTCATATATATGACAATACTAATGACTATAGTGACCTATAGACTCATTGTTCATTCTCATAAACCAGAGTTTATATATTTAAACGGCATTATAATTTTCAATAGGTATTTAGTCAGACTTCAAAAAAATCTTATCCATCAAAATGTATAAACATTTAATTGCTGCTGTACTGAAAAATATGCAATAGATTCAGTTTAAAATATTATAGCTGGGCATGGAGGTGCACGCCTTTAAGCCAAGCACTTGGGAGGTAAAGGTAGGAGGATCGCTGTAAGTTCGAGGCCACTATGAGACTACAAAGTGAATTCAAAGGTCAGCCTGGACTAGAGAGAGATCCAACCTCAAAAAAACCCAAAAAGAATAGATATTTTCTTTTCAGAAAAAAACATATCCTAAAGAGATTAGTCCTATACTCCAAATTATATTCATGTCAATGCCTTAAGAGTATGTGACATTAGCTTGTCTCTTGTTAAGATTTAAAGACTTCCATTGTTAATTACAAACATGCCATCATTAAGTAAAAGTAAATTTTAAAACTCCTGCTATCAATTCAATGAAATTTCCTAACATTTCATGAGCTTAATGGAATTTAACTTTCCTTTTCTCCCCATTGACATTTAAAGCACACATCTGTATAACATATGCCACAAGTAATCTCCTCTAAGTAACATCTGGCCAGTAAACCAATCCACATAAAGTAAATTAACAATGAAATGCATCTCTACAGAAAATGTTGTAGTGTTTTACATCTTGTCACACAATACCTATACATACCATGCATATTAATACCTATTTAACTCAGAAAGGCACATATAACACCAAGCAAAAAGTAAACTGCATTTCCTTGATTCACACTGCCCTCTTTAGGCCACATGAGGAGGACTAAAGAATGACAGCTTTTGAAACTTGAAACCTTTTCATAAGCCTCCCTTAGATATCAAATATTAACAATATAATATTTTTTAAAGCTCCCCAAAGTGATGTGGGTGAGGGAAATGTCTCATTCTTTTCCATCAATGCATCAGAGACTGGTGCTTATAGCATTTTATTATGAGATTTCATGATCTAATGGAATTAGTTTACAACTCATTTTAGCATGCAAGTGTGAAAAATAAAATTATCTCCAACTAGCACACTCCAATCTTATTTTAAAATCACTATACCAAAAATATATAATGAACACATAATTGTTCCCATACATAATACATATTCTGTAGAATAAGAACTTTTAATCACACATAAAAGTTGTTTTATGTATTTCAAAGAGAATTAAATTAAGGATCAAAGTATTGTGAATGTTCATTAGAAATAGTGAGTAAAACATTCTAAATGCTATAAATTGATTTGTTGAATGTTTTGATGGAAGATAGTCTGCTGTCTTACCAGACTTCTTTCTTTCCATGATGCCCCTATTTTTAATTGTTATAGTAAGAAAATCACCACATCTCATTCTGTTCCCTTTATCACAACTAACCTGCCTCTGAACTGTTGGATGCTTCAGAGTGCCCACTAGTTGAGGACCGTGGAGATCCAGGAGTTATGTTTGCACCACCTGCTTCCAGGACACCATTGGCATCTCTTTCATTACCATCAGGAAAACTGAAATCTGTGGAAGTCTCATTATCACTAAGGCTATCTGAGGTGCCTTGCCCTGATCCACTCTCTTCACCACTTGCCAAAACTGCCCATGCCTCCGCTTCTGGGGTGGAAGGCAGTAGAGTGCTACCAGTCTGAATGTCACTGTTCTTTTCTTCAGCATTGTGCTTCTGGGTTAGTGTATTAGTTGGTGGCTTACTAGGACTTCTGTCCACAGTAGTTTGACTATCTGTGGTTACACCTAAGCCTTTATTCTCTTCTTCTGAATTCTCAGATAGGGAATATAAAGTGGGATCATCCACAAGATGGTTTTCCTGGGTGTCTGAGTCATTCATTACCTTTTCATGTGATTCTCTATAGGATGAGCATGACATACACTTATTGATGGATAAGCCACCACTATCTCTGTCATCATAATCATCATCATCATACTCGTCAACATCATCCCCACCAACCACCAAATCAGCATCAGGTCTGGCACTATGAGTCAGCTGAGCAGTAGCTTTAGAAGGAAGTAGCATCTTGGATGTGATCACAGAACCATCTCTGTGGGGAGGAGCAGCTGTCATGGAAAAGTGCCCATTACCTACAGGAACAGAAAGATCAGTAGCTACAAGTGTACCAGAAACAGCTGTTGGCATACCGGCAATTTCCTCATCAGTGAGAGAACTTTTGGTGACTGTGAAAATTTCATCAGAATATTTAACCTGATTTATAAGGGTTTTGAGTGTTTCAATTGATACAGCAGGAGTAGCAAATGCATGCCTTCCTTTTGGAGGCAAGGCCTGGGACATCTCCAAATTTGCTGTTTGGGACAACTCATCATTACTATGTAAAGAAGGCAGCACTTGCTGAGAACTTTTAGGGAAATCTTGTTCAAAATATTTCTCATTTGGATCAGCCACCATCAAACCTTCAAATGCAGCAGAGTGTGTATCAGAAGGTGAGGCACCAACAACTGGTACAGATGTAGACTGCAGCGTGTTTTCACTTGAAGCAACATTAGATGCCAGGAGATGCAACACTGTAGAACTAACTTGATCAACCTTGGAGGTATCAACCAATAGTGGATCACTAGGTACAGCTGGAAGAGCAGTTTTAAGCAAGGTGTCAACATCGGGAGCCTGGGAGGAAGGCTGCTGCAACACTTCAGTATGAAAAGGTGTGGCCTCATAGAACAAGAGCTGAGTTGAAGGAGAGAGCACTTCACTAGAAGCAGGGTCAGAGGATGCTGGCTCTGAGTTTGTGCTAAACACAGATTTAAGTAAAGTGTCGCCAAATGTTTGAGACACAGTATGCATAGGTTGCACTGGGAAGTTATTTCCTGGAACTTGACTAATCTCATGATCAAAAACCTGAGTGATGGGATAAGCAAGTGACCTCAGAAGCATGCCCTTTATGCTGGAAATGGAAACAGCGTTTTCTTGTAAAGATGTGTTCAGCTTACTTACAATATCATACACCTTGGGCACGCCTGTGCTTTCAGAATTGTTAGCTATCTCACTGAAAGAAGAAACTTGCAGTTCAGTCTCATTTCCATACATTATTTCACTTTTAGAAAGTAGCTTATCATCATCACTAAACACAGGTGTTGTATATGTAAATTCAGCTACAGAAACAGATGAAGAAATGTTAAGGGCTGTCAGCCCATCTGTGTCAGGTAAAAGCAATAATTCACTATCAGAGGATGCTCCAGACCACTCTCCGTCACCAGAGAGGGCAGGAGTAGGCTGAAGTAATGGCACAGTTGGAGTTACAAATGAAGACTTGGGCATCGATATATGGCTAGAGCTGCTAAGCAAGGAACCCTGATTGGATACATTAACAGAACCATGCACAGGTATTGAAGAACTGTAAGAAGCAGGAAACACCCCCTGGGAGCCCTCAGTACTAGGTAAGGCATGAGAAGGTTCAGGCCCTGGAGAATGTGCATGCAATACGTCACTGCTGGATGGTTCAATTCGAGAAACCATAAGCGTTTTGTACAGGACACCAGATTCACTACCAAATTCCAATGTCTCTGAAGCAGCATGAATAGTAGTCTGATGTGACAGCACATCAGAGTATTGAGCAAGGCTGGGCTCTAATAGCAAATCACCCCCAGCCACTGGCAGAGAAGCATGCAAAGATAGCTTATCCCTCTCAGAGGCTGAAGTAACTTGTGGAAGGATTTGAGAAGCTGTATGTGGATGGTGAAACAATTCACTACTGAAGGAAGCAGAGGAAAATGGAAGCAAAGGTGCACCATCATAGGAAGACAGGATGGATTCAAACGACACATCGACACTGGGAAATACAGGCGTAGCATGCAAGGCCGAGTCACTACTTGAAGCAGCAGGGGTAGTGTTGAGGGTCTGATTGTCAAGCAACAAAGGGGTGACTAGAGGAAAGACTTCACTACTGGAGGAAGGTTGAAGAAGTGTCTCACCATTGTGTACTGGTTGTGTTGTCTGAGAGTGAAGCACATTAATGGTAGACACCACATCGTGCTGTCTGGAGGATGGAGTGAAGGCTCGAGGTGTTACCTCAGTCGGGACGTAAGCAAATGTAGAATAATGTGGCATTTCCATATCCGTCACCAAGGGACCTTGTGACTCCACGGTGCCTGAAGAAAAGGTCTCAGCTGCCTCCCCAGATTCATCAATTTGGATGTCAGTGTAATTAGTGTGGATAGAGCTCTCGCGACCAGACCCGACCTCAGGCTGTGTTGTCACATCTGTGGTGTGACCAGACCACATACTTCCATCACCAGAGGGATCCGTGACTGATTCTTCCAGACCTGATGAAGATGGATCTTCTGAAGCATATCTCGTAGATTCTGGTTTAAAGACCTCATATGTGATTGCCTCTGGGGTTTCTGAAGAAAATATAAACCCATGAGATATGTTGTCAGAGAAGAACGGCATAGCAGATGTGGCAGGACTGGAGCCTGAAGAGTCATCTGCTCCAGGGTCGAGCTTGAAATCAGTTAATAAGCTTTCCTCCTCACTGATGTCAGTAGACACCTCTTGATATTCTGTTATAGAAACCACCTGTAGAGATTCTGCAGTCCCAGACAAGTTCATCTGTGGGAATATAAGGACTGTTTTAGAGCCATCATTTAAAGAGGCTGAAGTGCCTTCCAGAGAGTGCTGTGGCAATTCAGTTCCAGTCTGAGAAGGCAAGGAGATTTCTTTTTCTGTATCTAATTCAATGACTTGATGGGAAGTGGAATTTAAAGATGTGTTCAGACCATAACCCTTCCCAGAGAACTCGCCTCCTTGTGTTGGAGATCGGTTAGTCTTGGCCTCATTGTATTTAGTCCCTGTGTGACTATAGTGTGTTGTGGTAGAAACCTGGGGTTCCTTTTTCCTTATTTGGTCTGTGGCACTGTCTCTACCAGGATTCAAAATAGTATCCTCATTGTCTTCTTCCTCCTTTAAAATACAAAAAAAAAAAAAAAAATTAATGGAACATAAGTAAATTAAGAAAAATAAAATCTTAACAATATTTTCTATTGCATTATACTGCTAATCTTCACTTGTGGAACCTTAGGAACATTTCATTCCCATGAAACACTATCCTATCCTATCTTATCATTCCATTCCCTTCCATTCCATTCCATTCCTTCTGTTTTTTTTTTTTCTGCTCATTCAATGTGCATCTGTCCTATAACCATTAGTATTCATTCTGTATGGAGAGTAATTGAATTTAGTAAAAATATCTTACTTATAACTGCTTTTATTTCAATGCTATGTAATGAGGCAACTGAACTTATAAGGCAACTTTTTAAAGTTGCCTTTAAAAAGAAGACACTTTGACTTGCATTTAAATATTCAATGTGCTGCTTATGTTATTAATTTTCTTGCTTAGTCCATCAGGTAATAAGCTGAATATCAACTGGATTTCATGTAATACAAATTGGTGATAGAAGCATTTATTTCAAAGAGCAAAATAGTGGAATTCAAAATATTTAGGTATACATATTCAGACTAAGTTATAATTTTTTTCCCCTTTTTTCAAGGTAGGGTCTCACTCTATCTCAGGCTGACCTGGAGCTGAACTAGTAGTCTCAGGGTGGCCTTGAACTCATGGTGATCCTCCTACCTCTGCCTCCCGAGTGCTGGGGAGTGCTGGGATTAAAGGCGTACACCGCCATGCCCAGTCTGAGTTCTAATTTTTAACTCATATAGGGAAATTTAGGACTTAAAGAGCCATTCAGTTTTATTTTTCTTTTGTTTTTAAGACTTTAACTTAAAATATAAACAGATATTTTAAAAGAAACTTGTCAAAATGGGATTCTAGAACAAGTTATTTGGTTTTCTGTTTCCCTTAGAATCACCATTTAGGAGACAAAATCTTCCATACACACAAAATGGGGGTGTTGTGGCTAGAAGTTAACCAACCAGCTACCCTCCTCTCTACCGTGCCCCCTGTGTATGTGTATTGATAATATATCTTATTTTGTAGATCATGTGTGATATGAATGTGTCTTCATACTCAATGATTTATTAGAATTGTCGTCTCTTGGGTCTTTTTAAAAAATATTTTTATTTCTTAATTTGAGAGAGAGATAGAGAAAGAGGCACAGAGAGAGAACGACAGAGAGAGAGAATGACAATGGGTGCACCAGGGCCTCCAGTCACTGCAAACGAACTCCAGATACATGTACCACGTTGTGCATCTTGCTTGTGTGGGTCCTGGAGAATTGAACCTGGGTTCTTTGGCTGTGCAGGCAAGCACCTTTACCATTAAGCCATCTCTCCAGCCCTCTTGGCTCTTTTTAAAAGAAGAAAAAAGTGACTAAATATGAATTAGTTAGTGAGAAATTGGCCAATACTACTAGAAGGATCAAGTTCTTTTTAATGTTTATATTTATTTGAGTGAGAGAGGAAGAGAAAGGGAGAGAGGAAGAGAATGGGAGTGCCAGGGCATCCAGCCACTGCAAACAAACTCTAGATGCATGTGTATCTAGCTTACATGGGTCCTGGGGAATCAAACCTGGGTCCTTTGACTTTGTAGGCAAGTGTCTTAATCGTTAAGCCATCTCTCCAGCCCAAGTTCTAGTTTTTAAGCAATGTGTATTAATATTAATAACATGTATCTCTCACGTAGAGAGCTTTATTGTATGAATGAGAAGTTTCCAGAAACAGAAGCATCTAGGGTTAGTGAGTGAATGTCTCTGTGGAGCTTCATGATTTGGTTGGTTGTACAGTATTTTCTGAGGCAATGTGGCATCTTTTTTATAAGAGAAATCACATTTATCTGAATAGTACTGCATGTTAAAAACAGATATTCTCCTACATTCCTTAGACAAATTTCCTCTCTATACATGGGTACTTCTTTGTGGAATTCAGCATTCTGTTTGATACCTTGTTTTACAATGACAGCTAGTGAAATTTCACCAAATAATATCTTAAATAAAATATTTGCTGCCATCTAAAAACCTAACACATGCAAGCAAAAAGAAATGACAACTTGTTTTAACATGATTTTGTGAATATATGTTTATGCCAGATCTCTCCTCATTTCTTAGGTTCTTACAAACATTTTATTTTGTAATCTGATCCAGAGATAAGCTGAGGACTAGTGTTCAGCTTAGTAGAATGGAGTTTCTACACTCTTCCTTATTCTTATTCAAAACTCTTCTTATCCTTTCTCTCATTCTCAGCACATGGTACTCACGTTTAGTTTCCAGAGGGGAGGGGAAGCCAACAGACAAAAATTCAGACCAATGAAGTCACTTCTGCCCCTTCCATCCTGTACAATGGAATGTTTTCCACTAAATCCTACATCTGTTGTTAAAATCTGCCTACTGTCATCTCCTCACAAATTGAATACAGGTATTTTGTGTTTCTTCAAATTCTCACATAGATTTTTTTTTCACCAGCTTAAATGACTACGGGTCTCTTCTAAATAAACTACTATAAAGGAAAGCCCTTGAAATTTAACCTCAGTTTTCATTTTCTCTTTCTCTTCACCTTCTCCACTTTCCCAAAGACACATTATATATTTCTTTATATGATCTAGTAATTTCTGTGGACCAGACAATAATATTACTTTTATTTATTTTTCTTATACTCCACACAAATATACTTTATCATATCCTACCATGAACTATGTATGTTTTCACAAAATGTTTCCTCAAACATAATGGTGCTCATCTCTATTTTCTATTACATATTTTTGAGGAAAAAAAACTATATACATTTCACAATATATGCTTCAGTTATCTTGTTTTCTACCAGATTTTATGGGGTTCAGTGAAATACAATTTGGGATCTGATGAAGACTGACTATTATCCATGTCTTTTTGGACTGTATGAAGTAATGTTACCTCACGTCACCATTTTAAGAAGACTATATCATTCATGTCCTCTCTCTCTCTCTGTGTGTGTATATGTGTGTTTTACTACAAAGATTTTAGTAGGTATTCTTTCTAATAAGCTCTTGTGGGGTTGTAAACCTCTCATCCACTGTCTTTTGTTCTATGTCACTCGCGCCTGTTATACTTGCCCTTCTTTTTTTTTTTAATTTTTAATTTAATTTTATTTATTTGAGAGAGAGAGAGAGAGAGAGAGAGAGAGAGAGAGAGAGAGAATGGGCACATCAGGGCCTCCAGGCACTGCAAACAAACTCCAGATGCATGTGCCACCTTGTGCATCTGGTTTACGTGGGTACTGGGGAATCGAGCCTTGAACCGGGGTCCTTAGGCTTCACAGGCAAGCTCTTAACCACTAAGCCATCTCTCCAGCCCCCTACTTGCCCTTCTTATCAACTTAAAAAAAAAGGTGTGACACTTGACTGATCATGGCGAGACACTTAGTTTTCAAAGTGACACATTTTCCTTGCAGAATATCTAATAAATGTCTCACAGACTCCTCATTTCAATTTTCATGGTCTAAAAAATCTTCATGAACACAATCTATGTATATCCAAGCTTTGTCATTCATTCCTGCATGAAGTCATGGAAGTGGATATTGGATTGTTTAGCAGTATCTGCATCCCATTTCAGAATCATGCTACAAGAAAACACACTACTAAGTGTATCTATTCTGATTTAACTCTATACTATAATAGTTCATTTCAATGGCATGACATACACTGAATTGTCAAGTCAATTGTCTAACCACTGTCCCAGTACTTATCATCTTAAGTCTTCATTGTACGTATGGTGCTATCTCCCTCTCCCACAGCTGCTTCTTACTGGAGTCCTAGTGCTAAAAGTGAAGCCCATTAATGACATTTTTTTTTTTATAAGTCACTCCTCTTCCAGGTCACAATCTGGAGGATAACTTTAAACATTCTACTCTGCCCTCTCAGGAAGGATTTCTTCTTCCTCTCTGTGTTGCATAATCTCTTTTTTTTCCTGATATTCTCTCCACACATTTCCATTCTATTCTGTGAAGACATGGGTGGTTGAAGAGTGAGATTATTCCTTTGGAGCTTTCTCACCTACCTGGTCATCCCAGGATAGCTTTGTCTCACCACAGAGATCACAGTACCTGTTGAACTTCTCTTCCTATACCTGGTCTTGTTTCTTAGGTATAGATATAGCATCAGGTTTCTGATAGCTTTACCTCAAAGTGTGTAAAGTAAGCTCTTGTCTTCTACTGATTTTTTTCACATCTGTGAATAGGCTTTATTTTCCATTAACTTCTATGACTACATACGAGTGTGTCATTTTTTTTTAAATTGGAAACTGGATTAATAATAGGTTGTGTTATTTATCTTATTTTTAGTCAAAAACCTTTATTTTAATTATAATATGCTAGCTTGTGGAGAAGTAATACACAAACATTTTTACTTTCATCTCCAGTGAGATCTGCTTATGTTTGCAGTATATGTAATTGATGAGACCTCAAGCATCAAATAACTTTTTTAAAGCTTGTGCTGAGGGCTGCTTTAGCATCAGTGAAGAGGACACTAAACATGGACTTTTGATAATAGGTATTCTAATGAAATTAATTTTGTATTGCATCAAACTCAAACTGAATATCATTTACTAAATAGCACAGACTACTGGAACAGAAGCTTACTTTTGCTCATAACACCAATGACTTGAATTTAAAACATGGAATAATCATTTCCTTTTTAAAATCTTGATTCTATTAATCATTTTAGGCATTGTATGCCCACAGGCATGTCCATAAAGACATAGCACACACAAAAAGAGATATTCCTGGATGAATACTATGACCTTGTGTTCATAAGTGGGCTACTCATTTAGGTAATGCAGTCCTTTGTAAGAGAGAATGGCTATAAGATATATAAATTATAAGGTAATTATATCTGCACAAACACACCCTGATTTCAAGTTATTGGAGAATAGCATTAGTTATCACACTCAATCAGCTCTTATACAATATGTATATATAAATGCATTTATATCACCAACAGCAGTACCTGGATTGCATATCATTTCAGATATGCTGAGTAACACATTTGGATTTAAGATGAAATTTAAGATTCATTGTGCAAGCAACTGGGGGAAAATGACCGACATCTGTCCAAACAACTTGCAGTCTAAGATACCCAGCAGGAAACAACTTGACGTAATGCTCATACAAGTGCAGTAGTGGCAAACAGCCATGTTGGGTAACCAACTGCTCTTAATTTGGCTAATAGATCCACTCAGTGGAATGGAACTCATTGCTGGAACTGGGAAATAAGTCAAAACCAGTTACAAAAAATGAGCTCAGTCTCCAAGATCAAGATACCACCAAATGTGGGCTAGAAGAGAGCCAACACATATAAACTTCCCTCCAAAACATAGATGGTCATCCCTTCTACCTAGTACTAACTTTTCTCTCCGATGGAGAATTTGCTTATCTTTTTTCAGGTGGACATCGAACCTGAAGGGAGGATCAGCTAACCACACCTCACCAGGGCCCCTGCTGAAACCATAGAACAACGCAGGGGAAGGGCAAGAGTTCAGCGTTCATGGCGATCATGACACCAGAAAAAGGCTGAAGGAGATAAACACAGAGATCATCCAACTCCAACTAAGCCAGATATCCAGAGACACAGAGGCTCCCAAAACCGCATCACTGAAGCAGAACTAAAATGACCCCGATGTGGCTCAGGGAAACTTGCGGAAAAGGGGGCGGAAAGATTGTTAGAGTCATAGTTGGGGCATTATGCACAGAGACTGGGGCCAGCCCCCCAGAACTCTTAACTAACCTCATTTCAAAAATTTAAGATAATGTCAAAATTTATTGTTATTCTCAAATATTAATTTTCTGGAGGACACTGAACTAGCAACATACATTTTATACAATAGCTTAAACACAAATAATCAAATCTAATGAACAAAATATATACTATTATATCTTAGCTTATATTTCTCATGAAGCTATCAATTACTGGTTGTTTATAAATAAACTGTAGCAATATTAAGAACTAAGATGATACCAGTTTATATTAGAAAAATTTGCACATTGAAAAATGTTTATGAGGTAGGGGGACCACTGTGAGTGTAGGGCTAACCTGGGCTACAGAGTGAGTTCTAGGTTGGCCTGGGCCAGAGGGAGACCTGGTCCCCCCAAAACAAACAAACAAAAACAGAAATTTCCATAGAGCACCAAATTGTAGCTACAATTATTTTTTAACAGTTCATTAGATTTTTTTTCCAATTTCTAACCATTTTGGGGTGTTAAACAAATCAAGCCATCTTCTTATCCTATTATGAAAGAATCATAAATATCAATTATGTGACTATAAATTTCAGTGATAAACTCAACAATGAAGATTTCATGAATGTAATAATTTTCATGAATGTAATAATATCTAAAAATCTAGGCAATGATCTCAGATAGACTTAACTTTTAAAACATTTGAATAAAAAATGGCTATGATACCTTGATTATTTCTTCAGTTCCAATTAATTCAGAAGAAAGGTCAAGTTCTACAAAATTAAAAACAAAATTGTTAACAATTTTTAGTTAACTCTTTCAGTCTTCTGGGTTTACTTTTGGATGAAAGGAGGGAAAATTTAAGAAGAAAAACTGTTAGGTTTGAAAAGTATAGAATTTCTCAAAATAAAAATTTCTAATTTGAGTCTTCCATATGACTTATCACGACATTTTCAGTACCACACAAACTTACATGTAACTGTATTCAAAACATTAATCTTGACCCTCCACTCCAATTCTCTTCCCCATGCCCACCCCAACTTCCACCATAGGAAAAGGAGGACCATGAGATGAGGTTCTTGTATGCATAAAAGAAACCGTTTGTTACAACTGCAGTCCCCTTCAACCTTAGCAGGGCTGATTGGCACAGAGTTGAAGAAAGCCAGGGATTTTACAGAGGGTTGGCATCACTTATTTTATTTGGCTAATTGTTTGTAAAATTCTTTTGACTGAGGGCTAAATAATTAAATATTATACTTGAGATTTGGGCTCATAGATATCCGTACGCAGGGTGCCACATCAGGTAACATGGAGAGTATTTCTCAGTGGGCTCCAGCCCAGATTGACAACACAGAGGGCCTAACATAAAGATTCCTATGCATTTTCCCTAAGGAAACTTAGCTAATGTCACTATTGTTTTCCCCAAATAACCAGAATCAATGTAGTTCTGTTACTGACAAAATAAGACTTGCCAGCCTATGTTAGAATAGACTAAGCCCTCTTGGGTATGGCTCAGGGGTAGAGGAGCTTGCCTGAAGAGTTGATTCTCGCTATCCAACAAGGAATTAAGCCCACTGAGTGCTGGGAGCAGTGGATATTTCCCAGTCTTCGTGGAAGCTGCCTGGATTATTAGGAAGATGGTAAACACAGTATCTTGGAGGGCTTGAGCACTATCATAGTTTCTTTATTGCAAATAGGCTTTTATAAAATCTCACTCCATCTCCAAAATTGATGTTCTGAACTATCTTCATGTTGTTTATGCTCTGCAATTTAGGCTCTATGTGTCTGCAAAGTAATGCGTATTGTGCAGAAATTTCCAGGCATAACTGACATATCATAATCAGACTATTTTTTCAAATACAGACTGTCTTAAGTGATTTGTTTGCTTGCTTATTTATTTGCCTGATGTTTCTAAATTAAAGCCATTCCCATTGTCTCAAACCAAAGAGTTTTTGTAACCTTCAAGAAGACAAAGATATGGGAATTTGATGAGATGCAAGTAACCTGTCACAGAAATAGCCATTAAAGAAAGTATTTTTCTAAAAGTTACAACTAGAGAAGTTCATGGACATAAACTGAATGTGTCCTTGTAACCATTTTTTTTCCCATGCACCTTTAAAATATTTTAACTTTAATGAGGACAAATCACAATTAAACACTCAGTGAGACTCATGATGCACATTTTCCTCTCAAGCAGAAAAAAATACAACAACTTCACATTCTTTTCCTTATGTATCAGAAGATTTTTCAGACTGAAAAAATTGTTTAACTTCATCTGACTACACATTTTTAGTCACAAAGCCAATTTCTTATTTAACTGATAGGAGCAGGGTGAAGGCTGATTGCTTTTTCTTTCAGTATTCTAGATATGCATTGCATGAGACACATTTTTAGCTTTTGCGAGAGCCTAAGATAACTCTGATTCCTACAAAGTAAAACGCACCCTCCATTCAACCATACCCTCAAGGAATCTTAGAGACTTCTGTCATGCTTCAGTTTTCTGTTTATTGAAATCAGACTGTTTCCTTGGGGCATTCTGAGAATCTGGAGCTGCATGTGTGGCCCATGTGGCCCTTGGTGATCCAGCTGGTTCCATGACAATCTCAGGGGAAGTAACCCCAAGAGCTATTGTTGAGTACAAACTCACTTTGAAGGATCTTCATTCTGGTTTCCAACTGGACTCAAATCATTTGAACTGATTGAAATCCTCAGGTTTCCCAGGAACATGTCCATAAATAGTACAATTTTGGAAGATTGTTTTTGTCTTTGAAAAGATCCTAAAGTCATATTTCTGGGTCTCAGAGCTCAAGAATTCAGCCTCTAAGATTAAGCTCTGCCAGCTGGCAACATTGTCATATTGGGCTCCCCTTTGCTACTGCTTTCCCCACAGATAATAACAGATATTTCAAGAACCACTGGCTTCTTAACAAGTATGCAAATTATATCGATTCATAGATTCTATTCTCACTTCAGAAGAGAAGACTCTAAAAAGGTAAGAAGAATGTCTGATAGTGAAGTCTGTCAGGCTCTGTGTACTTTTTTTTTGAGTGAATACTTAAAATTCACTTCTATGTAATAACCAGACAAAAGCAGGTGACTTATTTAGTTTTCTTTTGAGCATATATAATTAAAAAATTAAGAACCTTATATCTATATTTTATTCATTTATTTTCTTAAGAGAGAGAGGCAGATAGAGAATGGCACCTTGTGTGTCTGGCCTACAGGGGTTCTGTGGAGTTGAGCCCAGGTCCCCAGGCTTTGCTGGCAAGTGCCTTAACTGCTAAGCCATCCCAGCCTTTAATTTTGTTTTGAAAAGAGTAGATCAAGCCAGATGTGGTGGCTCACACTTAAAATCTCAACACTCAGGAGGGTGAAGTAGGATTGTCATGAGTTTGAGGCCTTGCTGAGACTACAGAATGAGTTCCACATCAGCAAGAGTGAGACCCTACACCCACCATAGCCTAAAGCAAAAACCACATCAGTAAAACATTAACATTCCACAATACAACACAACACAACACAACACAACACAACACAACACAACAAAGGAACACTGATGTAGGTTGAAAAGGGAAGCTTATTTAATTGTCTGAAAGGAAGCTGGATTAACAGTGCAGAATCTAACAGTAATGTGACTGCAACTGCATCAAAGTATGATTATAAATATCATTATAAAATGACATAAACAGCAGAGGATGGTACAAAGTTATCACAGACGTATAGTCAGTCAATGAGACACCTGCAGACAACTGACAAGCACACAGCAACGAGCAAAATGTATGTATGGATTTATTTTGTCATGGATTTAAATTCAACACATATAGTTATCAGTGGCTTAAAACATATATTACACTAATACTGTCTATGTTGTATAATCTATATTATAGAAAAGAAACACTTTTTTTAGTTACAATGAAATGAATATATTATTCATGATTACTAATTTATAATCTTTATATATACATCTCTTAAGAGAATATAAATTACTTAACATTAAAAGGGCTTCCTTGAAAATTTTAAATTATTTTCTGAATATAAATTTCTGCATTTAGTTTAAAATAGCAACCTGAAATAATACTTAATGGGCAACATTTATGCTAATCCTATTGTACACAGCAACAAGTATAATTAAGATACAGAAATGAAAATTATCAATTTAAATGCACAACTTATTCAAACTAGAAAATTAAATGGACAATTTGAAAGATGGAATTTTCCTCAGACATTGAGTGGAGTACATGAAATGTGTGAAAGAACTAAGGCAACCATAAATTATCTCCTTCATTTAATTTTTAAAAATTTTTCCTACATTTTATTTTAACAGAAGGAATAGTCAGTATAATACTTGGAAACATCTAATCCTAAACAATAATGGAATAATTCAATAGAGTATATTATAATATTATGAAGGTAATGAAAAAGCACAGTAAAACAGAATGAAATATTACTAATAAAAACTAATAAGCATCAAACTAAAGAGTTTTTTTTTAAAAAGATTTTATTTTATTTATTTATTTGAGACAGAGAGAGAGAGAGAGAATGGGTGCGCCAGGGCCTGCAGCCACTGCAAACATATTCCAGATGCATGCGCCACCATGTGCATCTGGCTTACGTGGGACCTGGAGAATCAAACTGGGGTCTTTAGGCTTTGCAGGCAAACGCCTTAACCACTAAGCCATCTCTCCAGCCCATTAAAGAGTTTTATATTATAAATAATAAATAAATAATCAAATCTACTAATCTTATAGGTACCAAATCTACTTTAACAGATTAAAAGTTAATATTGTTCTCTAGACTTTTATTGTGACATGTTTTCCACAAAACAATACTTTAGTTCATGTGAAATCCATACTGAATTGAAAATAATTGGCTTCAAAAGTAGCCTTTAAATTCAGAAAAAAATAAACATGAATAGAATTAAAATTTTCTTTATAAAGTATAAAAAAAATCTCATACTTTGGGTAAACTGGGTTTGGAACCAAGAGTTTTAGATAGGAATAGTTAAGGGATAGTCAAACTACATTTGTAAGCATGGACTTTCAAGAGGCACATTGCTTCAAAGCATCAATTCAAATACCATCATTTACTAAAGCAACAATATTGCACAACACACTTAAGGGAATTAAGACATCCGTAGAGATTAAATGGTGGGTCCAAACTAGCATGCCAACTTAACAATGTTCAACAGTGTCCTGGTCCTTTGAATAAATAGAAATTCAGTTATAATATGTTGTCCAAGTGAGAAAAATATTACAAATGATTTAAACTGTGATAATGCAGACTCAGTTCAAATAACCACTCAGAAATAAATGATACAGACAACAGCCACTTGATCTTTCTTTTCACATGCAATAAGCTTAATAAAATAAAAAAAAGTATTCAGAAAGTTGAAAATTTTGGCATAGTGAATACTAGGGAAATTATAAATAGTGTCTAAAGTTTTTTTTTTTGTAAACTCCTGGAAATTTTATGTACAAATATTAGAACACAGCTGAATCAAGATAAGAGTGGAGAAGATTACTTTTATGCCATATCTTAATCTATCATGTGGGAATGGTCACCCTTGCTAGTATTATGTGACGGATGTCATTTTCTGGATGGTTCCATGTGAGAAACTTTGGGGAGAGCTACTATTTTGTAGAACATGGCACTGTACAGGTAGAAGAGAGGTCAGTTACTTTGCTTGTCACCTTCCAAAAGGATCTATAGCTTAACTTTCATTTAAAATTAACTTGATTTTGATGCCGGGCATGGTGGTGCATGCCTTTAATCCCAGCACTTGGGAGGCAGAGGTAGGAGGTTCGCCATGAGTTTGAGGCCACCCTGAGACTTCATAGTAAATTCCAGGTCAGCCTGAACTAGAGTGAGACCCTACCTCAAAAAACAAAAACAAATAAACAAACAAAAAAAATTAACTTGATTTTGAAAAATAATACCAAAATAACAGTAATAGGAAAAAGTGATCTTATCCAGGTCATCAGGCGTAACAGTAAAAAACAATATTGCCCTCATTGGCTTTCTGTGGGTGCCAGCCTGACAAATTTTGTAGCATTTGGTTTGGACAGATAAGCATTATAGTATTTGATAGTCTCACATCTATTCCTTAGGTTAAAGTGAACTCATTAGAACAACTATGGCAAATTGTTCAGGGAACACGAACCTTATTGTCATTAATTTAGACAACAAAGGAAAAGCATTACACTTCAGTTTTCCTTTCCTATGTAAAACAAATGATACTATCATTAATATAACTTATAACTATTCATTTACCTTAGAAGTTGCATGTATTTTAATGAAGCACAACAGGAATGACAAAGCATCTTCACATTTATGTATGTATGAATATGCTTATTATGGTATATACATCTCATTTCTATTACTTGAAAATTGCTTTTACAGCTAAAAGGAAAACAATGTAAATGTTTAAATTATCAAATTATGTTTAGTTTCACTTATTGCATATGATTTGAGATCAGGCAAGTTCTCAGGATACTTAGAAAGAATGCATGCCAATAAACACAATTAGAAAAAAAAAGATTTGTTTCTGTGAAATAGGACAAATCAATGAAAAGAAAAGCACACCCTGAACAAACAATGAAAAGTGCACAAAGATATCTAAGATAAACTGTTGATATACTCTGTATAGATATTTCAAAATTCCTCACATGATCATGTGTATACTTACTACAAAATGCTCTGGGCACTGAAAAAGGAAATAAATACAGATGAAGCCAATTCTTCATTATCTAAAATAAGTCTCAATACTAACCAGTTGGCAAACACTATAAATAGGTTCTGTTGTTCATATTTTACAAATGAAACCCATGAAATCAATAAATTTACACATTATGCTGAACCAGGGGTACAGAATGAGAAAGAGATCCCAAGCCTCTATCTAAGGATTACCTGACAATGTGAACTTTAAGAGAGAATTATTTTGCCCTTGGGGAGAGCTACTATTCCACAGAACATGGCACAGTACAGGTAGAACAGGAGTCAGTTACTTTGATTGTCAAAGTATACAAATATTTTCAGTTTGTCTGAGAACCCACCATACCCACACTGATTTCCATAGTTGCTGCACTGGTTATATTCCCACCAACAGTGTATGAGTTTCCTCTTTCCCCCCACACACACCGTCAACTGCCTTTGTTGTCTTAATGAGAGCCATTCTGACTGGGGTGAGATGGAATCTCAAAGCATTTTTTTTTTTTTTTGGAGAGAGTCAGAGAGACAGAGAAAGAGAGGGAGAGAATGGGTGCGCCAGCAGCCTCTTAACAGCTATGAATGAACTCCAGACACATGCGCCCCCTTGTGGGCAAGTGTGGCAAATTGCACCCTTGCGACACTTTGTGTCTGGCTAAATGTGGGACTTGGAGAATAAAACGGTCGTTCTTAGGCTTAGCATAAGACAGGCACCTTAACCACTAAGCCATCTCTCCAGCCCCAGTTTTTTTTTTTTTTTTTAAATTGCATTTCCCTGTGGGTTAAGGACAATGAACACCTTTAAAAACTTTTCTTGGACATTTGTGTTTCTTCTTTTGACAGTGGCTCAGTTCACTACATCCTACTACCACTACATCCACATTAATGCCACACTAGTCACAATAACTAGGAAATGGAAGCAGCCTAGATGCCCATCAATAGATAAATTGATGACAAAATTGTGGTTGGTGTGTGTGCATGCGTGTGTGTGTTTGTGTGTGTGTGTACTGGAATTTGTTTCATGTGTAAAACAAAATGAAATAATGAAATTTGAAGAAAAATTGATGAAGCTGGAAATGGTCACATTAGTAGAACTAAATCAGACTCTAAAAGATAAATACCTCATGTTTTCTCCTGTATGTGGGTCACAGATTTTAGTTTTTTTTTTTTTTTTTTTTTTAAATAAAAGTGTATACATGTTTGTGTATGGTGATGAGTACAGGTCATGGCACTAGAAAGGGGAGCATGAATGGGACAAAAATGACTTAAGGGAGTAGTAGAATGCATGACATGAATACAGCAGAGGGGCTACTGGGGACAGAGAGGGAACTGATGGGAAGGGGAGAAAGGGTGGGGAGGGGAGTGGGGACAAGTAACAACAAAAACTAAGTGTGTATGAAAACGCTATAATGAAACCTATTACTTTGGATGCTAATTAAAGCAAAAGAACCCTAAAAACAACCGACCAACCAACAACAACAACAAAATCCCCCACAAAGTCTGAAGGACTAATGCATGCAGCAACTAAAGTAGCCTGTCATACAGAACTTAGGACACAGAAAGTCCAGAGTCAAGCACTTACCAGCACTGTCAGTAGGCATGTCGACTATCAGTTGGTCACTATACTTCCCATACAAGCCATTAGTGCATATCGCCACTATTTGAACAACGTAACTCATATTAGGTAGTAAGTTATTGAGGATAGCACCCTAAAAGAAAGATATCATAAATCACAAAAAATGTTATTATAAAAAGGCTATGAACACATTCTGTAGTTGTCCTACAAAACTTTCCCTCATTTTTAAAATAGAAATGTATGTATCTTATAAAAGAAAATCTTACAATGTGTTAAATTGATCATATGATATTTGAGAAATATGAAGATACTGGGAAACTAGGTATTTTGGAGACTTTTTCAGGTTTAGTTTTATAGTTATCATTTTTAATTAGTAGTCACCAAATTGATAAATGAGTACCACAAGCTAAAATTATTATTTTAGGCAAATTAGTGTGTGGCATTTTCAAATAAGGAACAAAATTGGAAAAATCAATGACATGCTCTCCTCCTCCTTCCTCCTCCTCCTCCTTCTTCTTCCTCCACCTTCTTTCCTTCTTCTTCTCCTCCTCCTTCTTCTTCTTTTTCCTGAGGAAGGGTCTCACTCTAGCCTAAACTGACTTGGAACTCACTGTAGCCCAGACTGGCCTTGAAATTACAGTGATCCTCCTACCTCAGTCTTCTGTGCTGGGATTAAAGATTTGTGCCATCACACCTGGCCTAATGAATCTCTTTATTTTAATTGCAAGTGTGTGTGTGTGTGTGTGTGTGTGTGTGTGTGTGTTACAAGGTAAAATATAAGTGGTATCATCACTTTCACATAATTTTTAAAGGAAAATATTTATTCATAAATGCCACTATTTTCCTAGGTCAGTATCTTTATATTCTATACAGCAATTGAAATGTATTAAAAAATTATCTATTGTGTCCTTATGCTAAAAACAATGACAGTTTGATTTAATTAGATTCCCCAGAGTCTAGCTGCCTGAAGGTAGAGTCCAGTGACTCCTGGAGCCATACCTAGATGAAGGTTTGCTAACCCACCTCAACCTGGACCACCCTTTGTTACCCAATCAAAGTCTAATATTGCATGCTTAGACCGTAAAAAGGAATCTGTACTGCATTTTTAAAAAATTCTTGTGCATGGGTAGAAGAGGTTGGGTAGATATTTTGTCTTATTCCGTCTTGTTCTACCTCCAAAGTTCTGACGTAGTAATCAACTCATATTTGTTACCTGGAAATCTGATGAGAAGAAAAGGTCTTTAAAGTCTCCTACATTTTTTTTCTTGTGGCAAGGTAGACAACATATAGCATGTCAAGTCACAACAATTTCACAGTTTTGATATCTCAATTAAGCTATTTTTCTTTAACATGTTTTATTTGTAAAGCAGGGACGTGGTTAACATCTTCAGGTCATAAAGTATGCATATGTATCTACCTTTTAGAATGTTGTGGGCAAAGATTTGGTCTTCCAAGGGGTAACCAAAGGCAAAATACACAATCATTAGTAAGTTCTTACCTTGGAAATCAAAGTATAATGCTATCATGCATAAACTAATTCATCTTATAGTTACCAAGTCTTGGTAGCCATCTGTTAAAAATTCATGCTTGGTTTGGTCTTCTCCCTCCAACTGCTGGTATATGACTGCAAACTTCTCAATCATAGTGTCATAAACCACTCGGGGTCTTTCCCAGGTGACAAGAAGGCTGGTATAATTTTCTGGGTCAGCCTGCACATTTTCTGGTTCTGAACTACAAACTTGAGAGAAAAGTGTAAGTTATTGGCACATCTGTTGGCTGCTGGGACAATAAGCAAACAGATTCTTTTGTTGTATTTTATTTTGATATCAAGTAAAAAGTTATACTTTTGCATCATGAAGCTTTTACTTGAGCTCATTTTTTATACATAATTTTTTATCAGACAACTTTCCATTATGACAACCAAATTCTCTAGGCAGACTACTTCATAAAAGAATAGAAATTTTTCCTGGTTCAGAATTCTGGAGGCTGGAAATCCAAATGGCATGGCACAGGGTCTGTGGAATGTCCCTTGACTACAGCACATCATGATAGGATATGTACCCAGATAGTTCTCTCCTTGTCCTGATAAAGCCACCAAGAGTCGATCATGGATGTTCCATGTCCTAGTGTAGCTGCATCACTCCCCAGAGACCCATCTTCTAAACATTATCCTCTGAAAAGTTTCTACCTTCTTAGTCACATTAAATCACAAGAACTAAAGCTCTTTTTAAAAACTATTGCCTAGAACATGCTTTTGAGTGTATTTGATGTGTGATTTCATTTTTTGAAACAAACAAACAAAGGATATCTTCAATCTCATAGTGTCTTTATTTTGTTTGGTACCTGAAAAATGCTTAGCTCAGAACTAAGAGAATTTAAAATATAAAACATGGCATATTATTGGCCATTTTTTGTTATTAGAGAAGCCTTGAAATAATTAAAATTCCTCAGCCCAAGAAAGCCATACAATGAAAGTTGCCATGTAGTGATTTTTTTTTTTAAGGACAAAAACCCCACTTTGGAAAAATGAATAGATCAGTAATTTCAGGGAAGTAGAAGATTTGTCTCAACTGAAAAAAAAAGTTTGTGAAAGATGTTTCAAAAGTTCTTAAAATGATTTTAGGTCTTATTGGGAATCACACCAAAAACTCAGTCCTATTAGAAATAATCCTGGTATTTCCTAGAATGCACACATGATAGTTTTGACTAAAAATGTTATAGGAAAAAAGTTATGATATTTTATCGCATGATGTTAATCTTTTCCCAGGCCATATAAAGCTGCAAAGCAGACAGAGAGAGAGAGAGAGAGAGAGAGAGAGAGAGAGAGAAATCTTTTAGGAGAAAGGTTAATTAACAAGCTCACAGACTTGGGCATTGTTGTCAAGTGGCATCTGTATATACAAAGCCACTCCATGCAGTTGACTGAGATCAACTGATCATCATAAGAAAGGACAGACACAATTAAAACATGCAAAATACACACCCGATCAGAATGTGATCCCAAACCTTTATTTTTCTTTCTAGTTTGTAGTTCATTTCATGAACACAGGAGGGCACCCACGACTAACAATTGCCTCAATGAGTTGAAATTTTTATTCTCAGTATTATTAGCAATTTTAGAAGATGAACTCTGTGATTGCAGTGGCATATGAATTATTCAGAAAATATTAATATATACTTTGAATAAATTCATGGATAAATTTACATTAGTTAAAAATAAGGTTTTCTTCACTGCAAACCTGTGCTGTTTTTGTTCAGCGGGTTACTTAGAGTAAGGTGTTCCTCTGAGGATAAGAGGGCATTTCTTTTGTTGTCACAAAAACACGTGAATTTAGATTAAGAATATGTCCTGTTTATATAGAGTAGTGTGGTGGTCCCTGTGACCCTTCTGCTATTGTCCAGCAGGTGGCAGAAGACCATCAAACCATCTAAAAAATTATCAGGGAAGACAGAATACCCCATTTCCTCTAAGGAAACATAATACATTTTCAAAAGGTGGAAACATAATCCCACTTTTTAGAGAATTGGAATAATTCAAAGTGAACAACACTCTAAGATGAAACCATTTAAAAATGCATTAGTTTAACGCATGAACACACATACAGACACAAATTGTTGAGAAAAATACAGATGCATTGGATTGAACAATGCCACTGCACTCCTTTTTACATAGTGCATATATTCTGGTTGGATGACGATATCTGTCATGTATTAGCAATCAGAAGACTCTTCAATGGAGAATCTACCTTAACATAAAGTAAGACTCACCAATAAGGCATATATTTCCTTGCCATTTTAATTTCATTAGCTTTTTAGGTTTTAATTTCTTATCTTTTATTTTTTTGCTTATAAATCCTTAGCTCCATTAATTATTTTTAATAGTCTGAGCTTATATTTCAATCAAAACTCTATTGTAAACATTTCTTTTGAACTGATAATCAAGACTAATGTTATAAACCTGCAGGTAAGTTTTAACCTATTAACGGCTGAAATACAGGATTTGTGGGGAGGAAATACATGTATTTTAGACTGTTTTTAAAATAAATACTTGGACTTCTGTATATAGTCTATGACCTTGCCAAAGAGTTGACTCAGTCTTTAGATAAAGTTCTAGTTAATTCCATATGTATCATTTGATGTTCAGACATAAACTTAGGAGATGAACATTAAAAAGTATTTAATATGCACTAAAACTTCTGTTTTCTTACATTTCCTATTGAAATTAGCATAATTATTTTGTTAGAAGGACATAAACTCTATTAGCCCATGAACTCTATTCTTGAATTTCAAGTTTCATACATATTTAGACACCAAATACATGCTAACATAAATCATAATTTCCTCTGTGGAGGTCCCATCTGATTCATTTCTACAAGCTGGATGCAATCTAGGACACAGTAATTCACTCTTCGGGCAACACTGGCTGAGAAGGGGAACCAGGCTGACCCTTTCATATTGCATGTTAAGTCACACGGAATTCCAGAAAGTGCTTTAGTACTATACAAATGCCAAAAATGTAAAAAATGTACGATACAAAATGAAAAATACCTTTTCTCAGAGAGGTATTCATGTTCTTACATAAAAACAAAAACAAAAACAAAATCATGTTTTTAACTGCCCACTTCTTTACTTGGTTCCATGCATGCTTCACATGCAGATGCAGAAGCTCTATTCCTGCCTGGAGAAAGTTCATTCCAAGAATGGCTTCCAAGGCTTACATTAAGTCAGTTCTAAGGTGTAACGAGTGTCTTTAGTTTCTAAGTTTTGGACTTCATTCATAGAGGGGTGTACAATAAAATGGAACAATTAACTGCTACTTTGACCAATTAGCTTGTCCTCCTCAAAAATCACACGTATTTCTTACTCAAGGTTGTAAAAATATCACAAATATTTAGCTGGCATAAAGTACTCTGGTTTATTATTTATCCTCTTATCACTGTATAAAGCACCCCTAGGACATAAAAATGCATAGCACTTGGGGGGCATGGGAAGTACCAAAAGATTAAAAAGGAAAGTACTGAGTGTCATGAGGAAAAAAAAAGGGAAAAAGCAGAAACAAAAAAGAAAACAAGAAAATAAATGCAGGAGAAAGACAAAGAAATCCCTTGGTATGATAAATCTGTTATCAGGAAAGCTGATTTGAAGCCAGGCATGGTAGTGCATGCCTTTAATCCCAGCACGCAAGAAGCAGAGGAGGGTGGATCACTGAAGCCACCCTGAGACTACATAGTGAATTCCAGATCAGCCTGGGCTAGAGCGAGATTCCCACTTCCAAAAACAAACAACAACAAACAAAAAAGAGAGTTGATTTAAATGGACCAACTAGTTCTGAGTTGCCTTCCTTGCTCTAGCACCTGCCTGGAATTAAGGCTCAGTCTGCAGTGAGGGGAAGATGCAGCCTATATTCCATGGATTCAGGCTTCACAATGTGGAGACATGGAGGGGCAGGGAGAGAGAGAGAAAGGACTCCATACTTGGAGAGTAGCTAAGAACACGTCATCATTAGCTAACCAGGTAAAAGGTTTGACTCAGCTGTTTCCCAGTGATTTGGAGTTCCATAATTTAGTGAGTTTCGCACAGCTCATGGCAAAAGTGTTTTTTGAACACACACTCACAAGCCAGTCATGTTTATGAACTGCTGAGTCTCATTAAAAAATATGAAGACAGGGACTCTGATGACTACCACGAGAAGCACAGACTCGGGAGATAATCAACAAGGTTGCGGTTTTTCCTCAGGAATGTCAGCTCTTATTAAGCGCGTGTGAACAGACAGACACAAAGGTTACATATGATGACTAGTCCAGTCCTGCCCCCATTTTGCACTTCTGAATGATGACATCATTCCCTTTATATAAACTGTCAAAAGAAATCTCTCAAATTCTATTTACTCCACTCTCTTCTACAAAGACAGAGAGCAACTTCCTCAACCACTCAGCTTGTACTAAACTTTGTTTCACTCTCCTGATTATAACAAGAGCCTAGTGCTTATCTGCACGTGACTAATAAATGCTTTTTATCTGCATTTCAAGATATGAAAGTAGCATTCATTATGCATGGTAACGAATAATTTATCATGACACTTTTCAGTAAACAGTAGAAAAGTTCTCATGGCTCAAATACCTTATGGTACAAAGACACTCACATCATGTTAATATCTTAAAAAGCATACTATATTTTATTGATTTAAAATTTTTACATTTAATTTATTACAATACTAACAAATGTATGAAGGGCAACTATAATTCTATTTAACAAATTATTTCAAAATGCCTTTAATGTGCAAATTTTGAATTCCATGCCTTACTCTAATTCCTTGCCTCTTTTATGTATGTCCACATTATTATAATAGTAATTATGAGTACAGAGGACATATTGTCCAAGGCATGCTAATGTTTTTTAAACTTTAGGTCATTGAAGTCTCACAGAAGGTGACTATTTTGAACTTCTAATTTTACAGGTGAGGAAACTGAGGCCTGGAGATGTTAAGTAACTTGACTTTTTTTTATACAAGCAAGTGTTGGTACTGGAGTCTGAAGACAAATGCTTAGAGGGCTTATTCTGCCACGCTTCACAATGGCCTCTGCTTTTCAATGGGAGAGACTTCCTGGTGTATTAAGGTGCAACATGAAGCCATCTGGTGCTTGGAAGGCATAGGATAGATTTGAACTTGGCCTATTTTATGCTGTGCCATGGTTGTTCACACTTCAATTTTGATCAACTCCTTTAAGATCAGAAGGATATTTTGCGACACTTAGAATTGACAATATCCATTCCAAGATGCCAAAATGAAGTCCCTTTCTAATATATGTAAGCTCTACATATATGGAAAAATTGAAACATAGAGGACTAAAATTTTGATATTGTATGTACATCCATACACATTAATTGAGGTCCACTATAAATTCAAAAGTAAATAAGGTCTGGACTTTCATCTCACAGAATGTACATGGAAAGACAAAACTCATTTGTTGTGCATTATTTGCTACATATACTGAAAATTCATTTTTCTATAATGCATTTATTAAGAGAAAAGTTTTGACAATTATCATGTAAGTTCATATTTCTTTCATATATATTTATAATAGTAAAAATATAAATATGCCTTGATTACCATGACATAAGAATTAGTGTAAATAAATTCTGACTAAACAATGATACTACATAGCAATTAAAAATACCTTTTAAAGACATTTATTTAGCTATGTAAAAAACTAACAAGACATAGTATAGTCTTTTGTGCAATACAATATTTTAATTTAAAAGAATCATATTCACTAGAATCCTCATAGTGATTATATCTGAGTGGTGACATAGAGAATTTTACTTTATTCTATGTGCTTACCTTTATTTATTACTTTAAAAATAAATTCATATACTAACTTATTTTCACACTAAATATAATAAAACTCAAACCCTGCCGGACGTGGTGGCACATGCTTTTAATCCCAGCACTCAGGAGGCAGAGGTAAGAGGATTGCCATGAGTTCGAGGCCACCCTGAGACTACATAGTGAATCCAGGTCAGCCTGGGCTAGAGCGAGACCCTACCTCAAAAAACAAAACAAAACAAAAAAAATTAAATCCTGAATATAAAGTCAATTCTCAGTCATTATCACATTCAGTTCCAACAAGTGGAAGAGAGATTAGTATATTCATTATGAAAAGATCTATCACAGGAGCATGCATAATATAGTAAATGATAAAATAAATACTTATTTAAATGCAAATAGCCATAGCAGAAAACTACAAATTATCCCAGCCTTTGAACAAAAGCACTCTAAAGTTCTGTGAAGATTCACAAATCCCCTTTCTCAACTGCAAATAAAAGAAGCAAGCCCAAATTTTCTTTTTATAATTTCAGTAAATGCAGAATATTACACAATTGAAATCTGTAAAAACTGCTAAGTAATAATATTCATATGCTAATTGTACATCATTGTCAAACATAATAATTATAACTAAGGAATGCTTGGTACAACTTAAAATGAGGAAAGTGAATTATTTATATCTTTCTTCTCAGTCACTGAGGAAACTACTTCTTAATTTTATTATGACACTGACCCTATGTGGTTAAAGAGATCTCTCTTCCCCTGGAACCATATTAATTGTGTGCATGAACTGTATGCTGCAGATTCTTCTGAAGGCTTTGAGCATTTTAAATTTTTCAAAGGACATTCAACAAAGACTGGCTCTGACCTGTCTGAAACTCTAAAGCCATCCGATCCTTCCATGCTTACTGCCAAGAACAAAATGCTCTTTATAACTCAAATGCTCAAGGAACAAATGATTCTTGATCAATTCATTCATTCATTTATTCATTTGTTCCTCACTTGTCAAGAGGTCAGAAGGCTCTGTCTATAGGACAGGGACTTTCAGGTGATTGAATTGGTAACATGGAAATCTACCTAGAAAGTGAGGCAAGTGCACAAAGGCCATTGAGGTGAGGCACAGGAAATTCAGGGCCCTGCCTGTGGGTAAAGAACCATGATTATTCAGTAGGAAGAATTGTCTTCAGTGATGGAGAAAGGAATATGGTGTGGAGTGGGGGCATATGGAGTTATTCATAAGTCAAATGATATTTGACAGATATTTAACTGTATAAATGAGACCAATCCAACAGAACATACCTGTGTTTGCTAATAAGCAGATTTCATGAAGTTTTTAAATAACAAAAAAGCCCTCAACTCTAACCAGAACAAAAGAGAGCTCTTTATAAACTCTGACCCTTTAGTGAGGGGTGAACCTCAGTAAACAGAGGTTCCTTTGATCAGATAACATTAAGGGTATTGGAGCAGACGTGGGTAGGCAGCAGGACCTGAGGCCACACTATATCTTCCACCGTGGAAGGACATGAAGACTGGGATGAGATCAAGGGAATGTTGGAGTGGAGGGCCAGTGTCCTGAGACCAGCAATGGAGACCACAGAGAAGGGTACATTTCTGCTCACAAGGCTTTGGAATAAGAATAGCTGATCTTAAAGACACAAAACTGGAGTAGAAATAAGTCCTATCTTTTGAGCATCTTTGCTTTTTCTAATAAAGGAATAATACCTTCTAAACAATATATTCTAATGTACATGCAAATGTTTTGGTAAGTTGTTAAGTCTGTAGCCCTTTACAACCCCCCTTACCCACAGACATCTAGTCACACCTAAACATCCCAAGATGGTTGCTGTGGTTGTCCTTGCTTAAGGAAGCTGGAGAAACAGTATGTCTCGGAACAACAAAGTGGCCTGTGGGCTTACGTTCTGCAGCTGTAGGCTTCTCGAACTGGAATTAGGGAGTCTATTTCCAATACCTTTTTATCTTCTTCCTACTTAGCTCTAACACTAATGATTTAGGGACCAAGCTACAGCAATCACAAATGAGTGATAAATATTTATTATTATCCTGATAGTCATAAGAGTACTGTCCCAGGGATGTGAGATATTACAATAACATGCCAGATAATCTATAGGCATAACTGATTCCCACAACTGTCCAGCAGGAAAATTGTTTTCCTTGATTTTGGGGCCCTCATCTATCTACTGTAACTCCAAAGTCTGAGTAGTTTGGAGACTTGTGTTTTAGTTTGACCTTAGAAGAAACAAAGCCCTTCTCCAAAAGTCAGTAGTTTTTTAAGTTTATGGCCATCAATTTTATTATAAAATTATGTTCCTTTATAATATCAGGGAAAATTGAGAAAGCTTTGGAAGGCGTTAAAATCAGAGACTTTCAAATGCTGACTCTATCCCTTTCTAATTACGTAAACTAGAAACCACTGTGTCAGCTTCCATAATGTACTGTAAGAAAATTGTGGCCAGTATCATGAGATGGGTGATGTGAGATTTACATTAAATACACTATGGTTCAAGAAAAGATAAACTCATGTAATACTTGGTAGCTATTATGTATTTTTAAAAATGATTTTGAGCCTTTAACACATAACTGTGAAAGCAATAGACCTACATTAATTCACAGTTGCAAGTGGGTTTGTGTATTAAACAGTATAAGGAACCTCCATCAAGTGTTACCTGACATGTTTTTATCATATGGAAATAGACTCTTTTGGACAGGCAGCAAATATTCAGTGAACAAGAACTTTGGTTTGGATTAATAATGGAAGTAAAACGAGAAAAGACTTAGTGACTGACGTCATGGGGATGAGGGTACAGTGGGGGAGCCATGTACACAGGCAACAACCATACTGTGGCCATTCATATGAACTTGATGTGTGAACTACCTGGGCATACTGCATGAATCCAGGAGATCATATTTTATCTTAAATGCTATCTATAGCTATGGTGTCTCCTTAATGTGCACTCCTGGTCCTGGGCCTGGGACAGAGACAAGACAGAGAGAATGACAGAATCAAAGATGGCCTCCCATTGGAGACTGTGGCCTTATGAGTCTTGAAGAACAAGGAGGAAGCCAAACATGGACCCAGAAGGGAATAAAAGGCCATTAAGAGGAAATAGTATCTTAAATGTGATCTGTGAGAATGCAGTCCTCTATATACAGGGGTCCTTGTAGCATTTGGTATGAGAGAAGACGCTTGCTGGGGAAGAGGTAAGCTTTAGGATCCATAAGCACCAGACAGGTCCTACATCAAATTGCAAAGAGTGTGGATCTTATTCACAAAGAAATTAGGATCTGCTGAAGGGTTCTAATAAAATATAATTGATGAAAGAATAAAAAAATCATTGCTGACATTTTATTATTTGGCCTATTGTATTTTGAAAAAGGAGGGAATATATCCATTGTCTTTTCCCCTAACTATCTATTTTTCTACTAAGTAGGATATTATAATTTAGTATTGCTTAGTGAAATATAATTGCATTTCATTTCTTTGGCACAATTTAATTTGAAACCTAATGTCACATTAAATATAGTTGGTTAGCTATTTGTCATTGTTGTCTTGATCTTTTTGTTGTTGTGGACAGGCAAACAATTCTTATAAACATTGCATTAAAATAATAAAAATATCAAGCATTAAAGATTAATCTTCAAAAGACGATTATTAAATTAATGCATTCATAAAAGATAATTGAGTGCAGGCCTGAGATCAAAGATGACCATATACTTGGAAAAGCTTTAAGCCCCTCCCCTCCCTGAGTAAAGGCCCTTCCAAATATTTCGTTGTGAACTAGTACAATCTTGGTGCAGTCAGAAAAGGACAAGCAGCTGCATCCAATTGAGTCCTTTGGATATTGTTAAATGCTCCTGATTCATGTCATCTACAAAAGGCACATAGAACATTCCAGAGGACCCCAAGCTCTGTCATTTCTCTATTGGTTGGGTCTACCAAAGACAAACTTATTTCCTTCCAAAGAAGGAAACTGGGGAGAGGACATTTTAATTTATTAAGACTTCTGTGTTATGATTTCAATCCTGTTTGGTGCCAGAGTTCCCCTGGGGCCAGCAGCACAGAAACAAGCACTTCAACACTCAAAGCTTATGTCAAGGCTCAATTCAAATAAAGTTCTCCAGTAGAGGCCCCATTGCTCCATCCAGAAGTGATCTCCTTAAGATCTGCATACCTCAGTTTCTTTCGCACTTCTCTCTAATGGCTTTTAGACCATACACATGCTGTAAAGTGATTTTGGAGGAAGGTATGTGGCATTGGTGTTAATTATTTAGAGTTTTGAAAAACTTGACTCTTCTATCTTTTTTATCTTTAACAATTCACAGAGGAAAACATGGATTTTTTTTTTAAATTCCCATTTTATAGGTGTGGTAACCAAGATTCTGGGATGTTAAACTGTTTGCCTACTACTATGGAAATAATTATAATAGTTCAAAAACTCCAAGTCTTGCATATTTTATATATATCACATATATCAAATCTGTGAAGATGGGTATAGAGTATTTATATTTCAATACATACCTGCTTCATGAATCTCTTCCTTCCCGGTATATGAGGAGAACACCTGCCTGGAGAACTTGTACTGCTGTTCTCGAAAATTGTTTTGTAAGTAATCCATCAACATGACATACCCAGACTGCTGCATTGTAAGGACTTCACAAAATACAGCCAGCTAGAAAGAAGACCAAGCCATTTAACATACTTGCTTCAATGGCATCAGTAAATGCTTCAAAACAGATATTCCATAGCAACGCTGTAGATAATTCCTTTAAATTCCTTCAAATAACTTCATTTATATGAACTCGCAAGATTACCTGGCTTTCAGAGATGCTAACTGTATCTTTAAAAACAATCCATTCAACTGTGTCTGTGCAGGGAGGAGATGTCAATGAACCATTGTAAATGTAATACTTGTCAGTTGAGTTTGGCAGAAGGTTCAGCAAAATGAATGGATCTAAGGCAGCCTGCTTCCCTACAAAGTAATAATATACAGCTCAGCTAGAATATCAACACTGGAACTTAGTTATTATGAAACATGCTTTGCTATTTACTCAGAACTGAAAAAATTAACAATACTTTATACAAATATATACATATACATACATACATACATTACATCTATGACAAATCAGACATACCCAAAATTATCTTAAATATTATTAGTATATTATTAGATGTCTTATCTTGTAACAGAATGCTGAAAAGAATATTATATATAAAAGATAATGGAAACATAACATCATCTCACTAAATAGAAGTTCAAAAGATGCAAAGATTCAGTTCCAGTTCAAGGAATTCAATATCAGAACCTTATTCTGGTGAAGATTATTTTCAAAAGCCTATAATGAGCATCATATTTTAAAATGATCTATTAATATTAAGAATGATACAAGGATGTCCTGTTATACCCATTTCTATTTGACACTAAATATAAAGGAAAATAAACATTGAGTACAATCATTAAGAAAATGATGCCAAACTGAGTTGGGTATGGTGACACAGACTATAATCACAGCCCATTGGGGAGACTGAGGAGAGAAATCATGAGTTCAAGGCCAGCTTGAGTTACTCAGTGTTTCAATAAATAGGTAAGAAACAAAATTATAAGGATTGTATAGGAATAAATGATACCATCAAAATAAGCAAATAGCATGTGTGGTGGTTTGATTCAGGTGTACTCCATAAACTTAGGCCAATTTAGTTTAAATGAGGTGTGCCTTATTAGGATCACTGGAGAGCTTTCAAATACCATCAAACCACAGACTTTACATCACTGGAAATAAAATCTCTGCAAGTGGAGCCTACCTAGCCATATGCATTTTTAAATTTTTAAATGCATCTTTAGGTGAGGTATATGGTTACAAGCCCTAGCAAATGAAGCCTTTACAAGGTTTTCACCAGGACTATGAATAATTGAAATTCAAGGTAACAGGTTCCAGTTTGAATTAAAGACTGAATCTTAGAAATAGGACCCTGGAGTCTAGGGAGATGGCTCAGTGGATAAAGCACATGTCATGCAATCTTAGCAACTGAGTTCATATACCATGCCCCCTTCCCCACAAGAGACAGAAGCTGTGGTGGGTTGGCCTCTGACAGTCAGAAGGTCTACTATGAGAAAGCAGGAAGACAGAAGATCCTGGAACCTTGCAAAAGGAGCCATGTATAACAACTAGAAACTCTTACTCAAAAAAGTAAGGCAAGCACCATCTGAAAAGTTGTCCTGGGACCTTCACACATTCGCCAGGGCATGCACACACCTGCACTCACATACATGCACAGCACGAGCATGCGTGCTTGCACACACACACATTAAGTAAATTAAAAATGGGAAAGGAAAAGAAACCTATATGACTGAATTGACAGAATCATATATATCAACCTAAGTCTCACATTAGTTCATTAATAAATTCAAGGAATATTTGGCTCAATGGATTAACTATAGACTTCTACAATATGCCACACTTTCTTCCTCTGTCAAGATAAGATCATCCATATACAGGTTCAGATTTAAGTTTTTAGGAAGTGAGGAGAATGTTTATTTTTAATTTGTGACTATTTTCCAGTTCCAGATTCCTGTGCTTAATGTCTGAAAATTTTTGTGACTAAATCACCTCCATCTGAACCATCAGTAGATAAAATTGTTCCTTTTTTGGTCGATACAAAAGTTATATTGTAGAACTGAAAAATGGAATATGCTAATTGAATAAGAAGATAGAAATTGACCACTTGGGAGGAAGTGAATGGTTGTCAGAAGAGCTGGAGGCCAGGGAAAGGAAGGAAAAGGCTTGAGACTTAGTAAGGACATGAGCAAAGACTGTCATTCAAATGTGGACAGAAATGAAAGGGGAAAATGAGGAAACAAAAAGAATCAAAAGAAAGAGGTTTTGATTTTTCTTTTCTCTTTAATATAGAATCCAATCTAATCTCCTTGGTGGATATGCCCACAATTTCATGCTGTTTATTGTTGCTTGTGGCTGCTATTTGCATGCTTATGCTACACTTCTGATCAGACATCACAAGACTCTGATTCTAGTACTGTTATCCAATTAGGCAACTGTGATTGTACAGTGACATTTGTGACATTGAAACTAATCCATGAGCAGGACATGTTGGCAACCTTCCTTTAACCCCAGCACATAGGAGGCAGGGATAGGAAGGTTGCTGGGAGTTTGAGTCCATCCTGGGTTATTTAGTGAGTTCCAGGTCAACTTGGGCTAGAATAAGAACCTGCCTCAAAAAAAAAAAAAAAAAAAAAAAAAAAAAAAAAGATTAAGCAAAAACAAAACAAAACGAAAATAATCTATGAGCTTCATCGGTAGGAAACAATGACATGAGACAGAATCATACCTGGGCAAATGCCTCATTAGAGATCACTCTTCCCTGAAATATAGATAGATGATTCAGCAGACAACTGCTCAGATCCTTCCCTGGGGTGAGATGTGGAGGGAGGGGCCCAAGCAAATAAAGATCACAATGTATCCAAGGACTGGAGAAGAGTTACTAGGCACTCAACACCAACCATTATGTAGGATAATGGTTTTTTAATTAAATTAAAAAATTATTTATTTGAGAGAGACAGAAAGAGAAAGAGGCGGAGAGAAAGAGAATGGGCGTGCCATGGTCTCTACCCGCTCCAAATGGGCTCCAGACGCATGCGCCACCTTGTGCATCTGGCTTACGTGCATCCTGGGGAATCAAACCTGGGTCCTTTAGTTTTGCAGTCAAGCTCCTTAACCACTAATCCATCTCTCCAGCCCAGATAATGATTTTTAAAGTGTAACATCAAAACTGCCTGTGAGGATTGTTCAGTATACAAATTCCTGGGCTCCATTTGTGATTAAGAAGGCACCATAAGACATTCTGAAGAGATCTTCCATTTAAGGATCACCAATAATATTACCTAAATGTGTCTCTTCCTGGCAGCTAACTAACAATTCTCCTTTCTGCGTGCTCTGCTTGGGGAATAATAATAGTTTGTCTTTGTATCATTGTAAAATCATCACTTTGCTCTCATCAATAGTATGATATTTAACATAGGGTAGAAAGGATGGAAGGAAAGAGGGAAAAAAAGAAAGAAAGTAATAAAATAAACGGGAATGTCCCTTAGAGAGGAATACAGGAAATGAGTAACCAGCTAACACTATAAGATTGTGTATTCTGAATGACATTTGCAGTGTCGTTTTTTGATAACTCACCTTATAGGGAGAATGTAGAACAGATTTGGAAATCTGAGTGCAGTTTCAGGGCGCCTTCAATCCTCAATTCATTGTAACAAAGACAGGCAGTCAAAATTAGGAAGCTTACTTTACTGGGCACCCAGGGATTTTTCTAGAGTCTGAACTAGATCTAGATTTAATTCTAGAACTATCAAAATTGAAATGCTTAAGTTTAGAAGGCTTTAACTTAATTTGGAAGAGACAATCATTCAAATCAAGCTGGCAAGTATTCTGCATGTGTTCTGACATGTAACTAACATGAATCTCCTCAATGTGGTACAGCATCGTCTCTCAGCAGATTGGGATATGAATCCTGTGAACCACATGTCCTTTATGTCTCCACTGGCAGTGGGAGTTGGTAGATATGGACAATTTTGGAATTTGGTGAAAAAAAGGAGGTGAGCAGTTGGTGCATAAGAAGCTGGGCAGCAAAAGATGGAAAGACAGCAGATTAGCATCTGGCCCTAGCCACTCAAGAGACTATTGTGCCTCCACAGTAAGAGTCAACATGTGGGCAGAACCATGCTGTTAGCGAATCACAGTCTGGACGTGGGGGGCAAGTACCATGTGGTAGCAGGAGCTGTGATGAAGTTCCTTCCTTGGATTATAGACAAATCGTACCAAAACATCAACCTTAGTCAAGGAACATAAGTAGAGTTATTCTCATGTGCACAATCCTAGATTCCCCCAGAAATAACTCAAAGATCTTGAAAGAAAGTGGGAAAGGGTTACCAACTGAATGATGATATCTCTTTTCCTTGTCTCTACAGGCTGATGCAAGGCATGCAAACATTCTAAACTCATATTTCATACACGTTTAAGCACTTTAATTCAACACAGATGACATCCTTCAGTTTGGATAGAATCTGCTTTCTGACTTAACGAGAGGGAAGTGAAGTGTGGCTCATGGCAGTCAATGCTGAATTTTCATTAGATGGACTGAGGTAGATGTCAACTTCACCTTGCTTTTGATTACATCTTTAAAAAAAAAACCTGAAAACTCCACTTCAGGAGTTCACTGTTCCTGACTTCTGAAAATTCCAGTCAATTCTGATCATCAAATGTATTTGACCACAATGGACCAATCCTTGGTCGTGCAGCTGCTTTCAGAATTTACTGTTCCCAAGAGAGGAATAATCCTCATTTTTAAACATGAGAACCCGGAGGAGCATTGGTATAGTTTCTGTGGGTGCTTAATATAACTAAAATAATAATAACAGGCTTTTAGTCTGTTGCCGATGACGTCCAAAGCATTTGCTATTATATGTTAAAAGATCCCTGAGATAGTAAGCAGGTACATGCACCTTCCTGCAGAAGTCTTACCTCCTCATCAGAAAACCTAAAAGGAATAGATTTTAACTTGAGTAGAATTCCTTTTTCACTTTATAATTTAATTTTTGTAAAATTAGTTGGCTTCATGTTAGAAGTTGGTCATTAAAGGGACGTGCAATGCTGAGGCAAATAGATAAATTTCTTAAACACATAATTATATTATTTTCAAGAATGAATTTAGAAAATTTCAGCCTTTAATTTACATTAATATTTTGTAATTTTTTCTATCACAAAATTCTCTGATAAATTGGCTTTTTAGGTGAGAAGCATACATTAAGTTTGACAAGTAATATATTCCTTTTTGCTGTCTAGACAAGTGATTTTTGTCACACAGTAAAAATTTGTATGCATCCAAATCTTGAAAAGTATTTTTTCTATGTAGCTTACCAAAGCGACTAACACTCTCAATTCCATCAATAATGGCTTTGTAATCCAAATTGTCTTCTATTCCGACCTGTTAGACAAGAATGGCACACTTAAAACAGAATCAAACAACTGACTATTCAACAAGAATGTAAAGATTAATGAATTCCATTTTACATATAAAGAATGTTGTGTTCCAAATACCTTTTATTCCACAGCAAAGTAAAAACAACTAAAACAAACAAACAAAAATCAAGTAATATATTTTTTCACTAAGAAAAGTAACATTTAAAATGCTGTGATTTAGAGTTGCTACTATCGAATTATGACACATTCCATGAACAAATGAGCTCATCTGGGCACTCATAGAATAGCAGTTGGAAGAAACTAATCGAATTCATGAGTATGGCTCCTGTTTTCAACATACCCGCCAAGGAGTAACTCCTTTTGAAAATGCTCACCAGTTACCATTGTGGTTGTGAGCTCTTCAATTTGTAAAACATATGTCTTGGTATTTAACATTAATATTTCATGTGATTAAGAAGGAAACAGAACCAGGCATGTTGGCCTACACCTTAAATTCCAGTATTCAGGAGGATGAGGTAGGAGGACCACCATCTTGTGCTGTACAGAGTGAGTTCCTGGTCAGCCTGGGCTACAGTGAGATCCTGCTTCAAAAATAAAATAAAATAAAATAAAATAAAATAAAATAAAATAAAATAAAATAAAATAAAATAAAATAAAATAAAATAAAATAAAATAAACACAAATGGATTACATTAGTTGTAAATATATGCATGAAAATTACCTCAAATAAAATGGATAATGCTCTTAACCTCCCTTTTCCTTTAACTGCTTCCTCAAAACTTGAAAACTGGTCTGCAACAAAGCAGTAGATCTGCATCTGTAAATGCAACAGTGATAGTTTTATTACACACATAGGCTTCTCAAGAGGCATCAGGGACTTGATAGACCTAATCAATTTGATAGGTTTTATACCATCTGCAGATGGTATAATTCTACATGGTCTATATTTTTCAAATACTTTTTCAGTTGTAACTAATTGTAAAATAATTAATGTATGGTCAGTGAGAAAAGAAATACAAAATCATATCTAGAACAGTGAAAGACATTATAGAAATAATTCAATAGAATAATTATCAAATGCACAAATTATCAAAGGAGGGAGGCAGGAGAGTCAACTAAAACAAATTGCATTTGAACTTGCCAGAATGAATGACACCTAAATACCTGTATACTAAATTAAAACAAAAATCAAAAAAAAAAAAAAAAAAGACAAAAATGGGGGACAAAAGATATGAAGGCTAGTTTAGCTAGTTTGCCTAAATTCTTGCAGACATGGGTTTCATTCTTTCTTGAGTGGACATGTCTTCCCTAAGGCTGCAGAGGCTATTTCCAGAGACTTTGAATAATCCATGGAGTCACGAATGGTGGCTGGAATTGCTTTCTTTCCCCCATATCATTTTTAGAGAGAATGTTGAAGAATTTATTGTGGGATGTGGGAGATCTATTTAAATTAAATAAACAAAAAAGAAAACAAGGATGTGCCTTTAAAATCCTGCTTGCATAATTACATGAAAAATTCTTGTTAAAAGCTACAGAAAAAAATACAAGGAAAACCCCTTTGCAAGAGTCTTGAACAATAAAAACATTTCAGATTTAGTGCATAAGCTGTACAGTATTTACTTTGATTGGACAGGGCTTTTGTTTGTGATAGCTTTTTAATATTTTTGTCTTCTTTAAAGGAGGCAATATTGTGAGAAAGCTAAATTCTTACAAGTGCTTAAAGAGTTCGTTTTTATTTCTTTGACAAACCAAATTTAATAAATATAAAAATTTTAAAAAATCAATAAACATGATTTTGTTTAAGGGTGTGTGCTATGCAACTCCTAGTTATAACCATATACATAAATGTGCTTAGCCTCATTTAAAAAGGCTTTTTAGTTCCTTAGCATTTAATTCACCTGATTCTTTTAATTAATAATAACTATTTTGAATTACAAGGTAATACAGTTTCATTATAGGTAATTTAGGGAAAAAATGTGGATTTTAAAGGAGAAAATAAAAGGTGTTTATAGTACCATATCAGTCCAAGAACATTGCTGTTAACAGTTTTGTGGTTTCTCTCAATTAAATTTTAGGAATAATAAATTTGTTTTCTCATTAAGTTTCATAATAACTTCATAAGGCTGGTACTATCATAATGTCAGTTTCACAGAACAGAAATTGAAGCTTAGACAAATTAACATCATGTGCCTCAGGGTGGAGCCTGGCTCATTTATTGCACATTCTTCTCTCCATCTTTATTCACATGTATGCTTTACAAAGTTGGAAAAATAATTCTGACTATGCCATCTTACAGTCTTTTTAAAATGCACTAATAGGATGATACTTTTTTGTTTGAGTATAGCATTCAAAACATGAATTTATGAGACCTATACATTATAGGACCTAATATATTTAATCATCTTCTTTTGCCTCAGATTTATTACTGTAAATAAATATTTATGCCCAATTCTCTGCCCATAGTTATAATTATTGTTGACATAATCTGAAACATAAAATATTGAGAATAAACTACTTAAAGTTCTTAATAAAAGCAAACTACTTCCCAGAAAACCTAGCAATTTAGATGTTCCAAATATGTATGAAAATTATCTATTTTGTTATATGTCCTATATCATAATTATTTTGCTAATTTTAAAAATGAACATTTTTCTTATTTTAGTGAAAGGATATAATGAAAATAATTCTGTATTTAGAATAAATTCTCCCTGTATTGTTTTATTCATTTATTTACTCATTAGTATTAATTGATCAGCTATTAAGGGGCCTCTTGGAACCCAGGAACAGAAAGCTAACAATGGGCCTTAGGAGCATTGAACTTATAGTCTTGGGAGGAAATGAGGCATACATCAAGAACTCAAAACACAACTGTATAGGTTATAAGTTTTAGTTAAAATAAATCAAATTATCTATAAAGGACAATCTAAATGATATAGAAACTGAAAATGAAAGCCTTGGAATGCCTGATTTACCTCCAGTGGAAACTTCTGTCCTTCTAAACTATGTTCTGATCCATCAGATGAGGTATTGCATTTTCCCCAGTGAAAAGTTATTTTGCTTGCCTGGAACACCATTTCTGAAAGTCCTCCACTGAGATGGTAGTCATTAGTGAGATTAATTTCCACTAAAACAAATGAAATAATAAAGCAAAATTCTATCTTAGTTTCTGAAAATGAAAATGATAAATTTCAACTAAATGCCCTCCTACAATAGAAAAATCAAGTACTTGATAATTTAAAGTTATTTTAAGTGACTTTGTATGGTGGTTTGAATGGATGTCCCCTAAGAGATTTAAGAGTTTTATTTAAGGCTTGTAAGTTGATGTCATTGTGGGTGGATCATAACGTCCAGCCCTAAGGTGTGTTAGGGTTCAGATTTGAATTCTAGCCGAAGACATGCAGGGAGCTTGAGCTCTGGCTGGGTTCCTGTAGTGTGCTTGCTGCTGGTGCTGGTGGTGGTATTTCTCTCTGTGTGGACCTGTGAAAGGGGACCAGCTTCTTCCTCCATTATAGAACTGTCCCTGAATCTGTAAGCTCCAAATAAACCTTTCTTCCTATAAACTGTGCCTGGTTTGGAAGTTCATCTGAGCAACTATAAGCTGACTACCACACTTTGGAAGTTCAACTTAAACGTCCTGCACAATGTACCTTATGTATCTTTTTGCCACAAACATCAAAAAAGCTGAAGGCATAATGTGGTTGGAATACAAAATGTCTCCCAGAAGCTCATGTGTTTGAACACTACCCCCCACAACTCCACTCAAATGGTGGCGCTGTTCGGAAAGATTGTGGAGCCTTGAGGACGTAGACCATTGCCGGCAGAAGTGGGTCACTGAGGGTCACTGAAGGTGGGCCTTGGGGTTTGCTCACTTGACCCCACTTCCTGTTAGTGCTCTTCTTCCTCACAGTGGATGACTGGTGCCCTCCTGTTCCTGTTGGCCTGTCTTCCCTACCACGATGAAACACTCCCTTTGAACTGTAATCTGAAATAAACCCTTCCTTCCTTGAGCTGCTTCTTGCCAGGTATTTGGTCACAGTAGTGAGTAATGAGTGCACTAGATTTTGTCTGGCTCCAGAACTTGTCACTGAGACAAGGCAGGTGGGAAGCCCAATCCTCCAAGGAGGTTTAGCTCTTAAATGCTTAAATTATGAGTGACCACTATCTTAACCCTAATGATTGCAGATGGTTTTATGAGTAATCTGGGTAATGAAGAGCCTAGGAGCCTATGGAAGACTTCATTGTCTCTCAGTCAGATTTAAGTGTTCCTATAGAACAGAGAGATCACTGTTTGCATAAATGATTGAGTCTGGCACATTAATGAGACAACTACTAACACAAGCTTCCATTAATTATGATAATAAGAATGTCAAGTACAATATCATTAATGGTAACGATAGTCAACATTTATCATTCAAAATGTGCTGTGCACCACACTAATTGCTGCACACCTCTTAACCACTTAATGCTCATAACCCCAGGAAGTAGATGCCATTATAAGTCCTATTTAACAGATATGGAAATTGAGTGAAAGAACAGACAAGTAACATCCTCGGACTTTTATACTGTTATTTGAAGGGCCACTATTGAACCTAGCGGGAGTGACTGTAAGGACCACATGCCCCCCCATTCTGCCCTAAGAGATATAAAACAGAGACTGTATACTATAGCTTACTATTAAATATATCAAGATTTGGAAAATATACTTTTGTTATTTGAGTAATGGTGTAATATACTATACTTTTTGAATCCATTCAATAAATATGAAATGCCTATCATATATCAGGCACTGATATAGACAAATTCTTACTCTAATGAAATTTAAAGTTAGATTATTACATTTAAATAATTATCTTACCTAAATATGGGAAATAGAAAATAAATTTGCTTATGTTAAAATCATTCTCATATAGCTTGAATATTTTTCTAGTTTGTATAAAAATGTATATTTGTGCCGGGCGTGGTGGCACATGCCTTTAATCCCAGCACTTGGGAGGCAGAGTTAGGAGGATTACCATGAGTTCCAGGCCACCCTGAGACTACATAGTGAATTACAGGTCAGACTGGACTAGTTGAAACCCTACCTCAACCCCCCCCCAAAAAAATGTATATTTGTAGTTACATAACTCTCCAATAAATAGTTTCATGTTAAAATAAAACATCCAAAAAGGAAAGTGTCATGTTTTGAAAGTTACTATGTTGATGTATAGTTTTACCGGTATTTTCTTTAGTTTAATTATTATTTTTTGTTTGTTTGTTTTTTTTGAGGTAAGGTCTCACCGTAGCTCAGGCTGACCTAGAATTCACTCTGTAGTCTCAGGGTGGCCTCGAACTCACAGCAATCCTCCTACCTCTGCCTCCTGAGTTCTGAGAATAAAGGCGTGAGCCACCATGCTTGGCATTTTCTTTAATTTTTAAGGTGTTATATGTTGCATGTTTTAAAAAACTATTTTCCAAAAACAGAATTTAATAAATACCTCCTTAGGTTGGTTGAAAATTTTAAAATTTCTAAATAAAAAGTTTCTTAATTTGTTTTTGCTTTTTCGTATTCAAATATCGAATATAGATGAAGCTGGTCAGCTAAGATCAAACTATAAAGGATGCCCAAGATATGGAAATCCTGATTGTTTGACTCGTGAGGGAGTGACAAAACTACATAAAAGGCTGGGGAGATAGTGCAGTGGTTATGGCGCTTGCTCATATGCTCATGGTGGCACATGTGTCTAGAGTTTGTTTGCTGTAGCTCAGAGGATTTGGTGTACCCATACTCTCTCTATCTACTATTCTTGCTCTCATAAATAAACACATATAAAAAACTACACTAATTATAATTACATGATTTTTTTCACATCGTCAAGTAGTAAGAAAACAGTGGTTACACAATTGGAAAACATGACATGAAAACACTGCTCATTTTCCTTTTTGCACAAATTTTCCAGAAGTTGTGTAAATTTCTCATTTTCTCTGCTCCCTTTGGCCTGTTCTACTAATAGCCTCTATTCATTTCCTACCATATTATTCAAAGGAAAATGAAACTTATCTAAATATATTGTAGCTCTGGCAAATAGAACAAACAAATAAAATGGAAACACTTTACCTGTTTTTCCAGTGTTATGAATGAATGTGTCTTCCAAGGATGTTCTATCCCAACCTGGAAATTTCAGTTTCTTAAGATTCACATTGACTTGTGTAAGGTCTTCATCAATGTTAATAGGAGATTGCTTTGGGCTGTTACATGTTGGATATTTCTTTCCCCAGTTTTTTTGATTCAGTGCTCCTAGGAAAAAGAAAGAACAAGGAAATCAATTTCATTTATTTTAAAATATTTTATTTATTTGAGAGCGCACAGAGTGGATATGTGTGCACAGGGCCTCTTTGTGCAGCTGGGTTTCCGGGGGTACTGGGGAATTGTGTCCAGACTGACAGACAGGCTTTGCAAGCAAGTGCCTTTAACTGCTAATCCATCTTTTCAACCTGGAAATTTTTTTAATTACCATGAAAAGCCAAAGTATTTACATCATCAAATAGTTAATTCACTACATAAAAATGCAATAGGGAATAGTACAATAATAGGGAAAATAGGAATATCTTTGAACTAATTCAAACAACAATTATGCCTAGATTTAGATTGTGGGATTTAATATGAAACACTGTTACTAAAGGAAATTATATACCAAGTTTAGAGTCCAAAAATGGTTTGTTTTTTCCAAATCACACAGGGACAAGTTGTTATATAAGGTAAGCAGTCCTGCCCAGGCTTCCAGATTGAAAGAAGGTGATGTCCTGAGCCATTTCCATGGAAGTAGCCCTCTTCCGGTTTATTGCCAACCTTGACACCAAATGATTTGGCTTAACTGCCACCTACTCAAGTGTTATTTATAAATAAATAAATAAATAAATAAACAAACAAACAAACAAACAAATAAATAATTTGACTATCTTTGAAGTCTTTCTCTTCCCTCCTATTCTTTTTCTGGGGATAAAACCTGTTAGAGGTTATAATAAAGGAGAACAAAATAGGGCTTTTCAGAAAAATTTTTGGGTACAGTAAAAAGAATTTTCAGATTGAACAACCTCTAAACCAAAAGTAGTTTACATTACCCTTTTTTCACTCTCACCTGGAATCATGAACCAGACTTCTGTACCCTTATTCATTCAACATTAACTTAGCATCACAGAAGTGCTAATGCCTTCCGTTCTATTTACATGCATGTCGTGCTCTGAGTCCAAGAGTTAAACCCAAGCAAAACAAAAGTGGTAATGTAATTTTCAATGTATGTAGTTTTGAATGTTTTTCTCTTTAAAATGAGTATAGGTAGGTCCAAGAACATGCATAATTGACATCTCAGGAAATTATGCATTAAACACATCTTCTAGTCCAACCCCAGCGTGTGCCATGTTCCTCTAGAGATGCGGAGACAATGGGAACTAATGTCAATGCAAGCTGAGTCAAAAGGCAACTCCTCACAATGTGAAAAATCTGCTTTGCAAAACAGCCCTGGAAAGAAGGAATTAGTGGCCCCAGCATGAAACTGTCTATATAATCAGGGAAAATCAGGTAGCACATCTCATAGTGGGGTATTGACTGAAATCAACAGTGCTGAAAACTTACTCTCAAGTCTGGCTGTATTTCTAGAGCATGCTTGAGTACAATGCACTTCAAATACACACAGTGATGCACATCTTGGAGTTTAGGAATAGCCTTAATGGTTTCAATAATGGTACCTTGATTTCACTGTTTAGAAGCTTTGGCATGGGTACCCTAAGGGACCAATGCTTCCTCTACTTACTTCTACCTTCAGTGGAAGAAGCAGAAAGAAGCTGCAGCATGCATCATGGTCTTTTTCATTGCTTATATTTTTAAGTACAATAAAAAAAATTCCAAGCACACTTGAAGAGACACATAAAAACATGACAGTTTAACCAGCTTACTGGTTACTGGTACCTATTTTTGGTTCCTGTTCACACACAAGTCTATACATTTTGTAGCTAGGATCCACATATGAGATAGAACATGTGACGCTGGGCTTTCTGAGCCTGGGTTACAAAGGCTATAAGGGAGGGAGGAAAGGGAAGGATTTAAGTGTATGGTATTGCACATATGTAAGTAGAAGAACTGATTAGAGGGAGGGTAATGGCCTAAGCAAGGCCATGGGAAGAGAATGCATAAAAGAAGGGCGGGGGAGGGTCAATCAAAATTCAAGATATTGTGAATAAGGCTTATGTAAAATTACTTTTTTGAATAATGGTACATCTAGAAGCTGTAGACTGTTACTAGAAAATTTTCAGTACCGGGGATGGGATACCTTCCAGTGAGTTGTTGGCCAAGGAGGTCCCGGTAGCCTCCAAAACATTAAAGGCTTTTGCCAAAGCCCTTGGTTTCCCTTGAGAAACAGATAGAAAGACCCTATTGCTGAAGACATCTCTTGCCTGAGAGGCAAGGTCACTGAGAAAGCAAGCTGGTGTGGAGCACAAAACCTTCTCCCTGTAGACCAGACAACCGAAAGCTGGAAAAAGCTGCACTGCATGCAGTGTATGGGAGACAGAAGTCATCAGCAGTGAAAACAGTGGATGCTGAATATTCAAGTTTGGTCAGACAAGCCCAATGACTGAACAGGTGCGACAGTGGCATGTCTACTCTTGGGGTAACCAACTGCCCCATAATTGGACTGAAGGCCCTCTCTACAGGAGGGAATACATGCCTGGTTCTGAAAAACCTAAGCAAAAGTCTATGGCAGGTGAGGTCATGAGCCTTAGGGGTATAAAGCCTGCTCTTGTCTGACTAAATGTATGTATTATTCCCACCAAGCTGCCCTGAAAATACTACACTTCATGTTCATATTCACATATTAATGCTACTCTCACTTCTGGTTAGAGAAGCTTCTCTTTTCAGATGGCGATGACCACTGGGATGACCCAAAAGGCAACATAGTGCTGAGAAGAAGGGATGGAGGAGTGCCCAGCACTGAAACACCTCTGTCACACCCTCCAAGGCTCAGGGACCTTTGCAGAAGAGGGGGCGGATAGAATGGAAGAGCCAAAGGAAGGGTATGACCCCTTACAATGCAACTGCCCAGACAGAAATTGGCCTTGATATCCATGACCTTGCAGTGCCTAGCAATACCTTCGCAAGACCCTCAAAATACAAGAAAAAGATGATGTCATCAAATTAAAAGAGAGACTAATGGAGAGAGGGAGGGGATATGATGGAGATTGGACCTCTAAAGTGGAATGGGGGGAGGGGAAGGAAATATCAGGTGGTTTTTTTGTATGTAAGTATAAAAGTTGTCGATAAAAAATAATAATTAAAAAAAGAATCAAATAAAAAGATGAAGAAAAAAAAGAAACATGACATTTTAAGATTTAAAAAAATTTTTTTAATTTATTTTTGGAGAGAGACACAGAGAGAGACAGACAGAAAGAGGGAGACAGATAGAAATGGGTGTGCCAGTAGTCTCTCAGCTGCTGTGAACCAAATCAGATGTGTGCGACCCCTTGTGGGCAAGTGCGACATTGCACCCTTGCGTCACTTTGCATCTGGCTAAATGTGGGACCTGGAGTTTGGAACCGGCGTTCTTAGGCTCAGGAGGCAGGCGCCTTAACTGCTAAGCCATCTCTCCAGCCCAAAATATGACATTTTAAATCTCAGATAACATTGCATGTGATATATAAATCTAGTCTTTTCCAGTGCATTTAATGATCCTTTTGACTTGGATTCAAAATGTCCTTGCACCCTATCCAAAATGGATCTCTTGATTTGTGTTCTGAGTCAGGCTCCTCCTATGCTCTGCCATTTTCTGAACTTAGAAATCATTGAGAGGCCTCAGTTTCCCCTTGAGCAAGCCATGCTGGGTTTGTCTTTAAAGTATATCTCTAAATCAGACCACTTCTCTACTAATACCACTGTCATCATTTCCTACACCTAGACTTCTCTACAAGCAGGCTCACAAACAATATTGTTACGACAGCCTGCTCTCCATAGTCCTGTGAAGTCAGTACACACATCTTGACATAATCCCCAGGAAATCCATCTACATAAAATTTGGAGAAACATTAGCTTGGGCATCTCCATTGCTTTCTGGTCTGCAGGTTCATCTTTCACCCTTCCAGAAGCTTGTTCCTTCTGTAGTAAGTGCTAGTATGTCATGTTCCTCCACATTCTCACTCCTTAGTGTACCCACCCTGTGAGCATACCCTCTGCTTAGTGGTGGACGGGACCTGAGAATATAATGGGTGGATTAAAACATTTGGCAAAGGTGGTAAGGAAGACCCTGCTGTAGTTATGTTATAGAAAACTCCACAGCAAATTGTAGATTGTCAATGTGAGAAATCCTCCCTTTGGCTCTGCAGAAGTAAACTATAAGGATCTGACAGATTATGTGGATAAGGCAAAGAATCAAGTCTAGGATCTGAGTATTCCTCTAATCACCCAACCAGAACAAACAAAAGCCAGGGATGACAGTCCTATGTCCTCTGTAAAATTAATTCTGCCAACAGCCTGAATGAATTTGAAAGAAAATCCCAAACTTTAAATGAGATATCTTGAATTCAGACTTATGAGACCCTGAGCAGAGAACATAATTAAATAAGCCCTTTGTCAACTCTTGACCCCTGAAACTGAGAGGTAATACATATTTAAATCACCATAAATGCAGCAATTTGCTATGCAGTCAAAATCAATGCAACCCAGGAACCAGTCTTTTGAAATACATACCAGCTGACATGTTACTCCATGTCTTAAATCCTTCCAACGCTTGTCCATTTTACTCAAAAAATACACTCTGTACCATGGCTGTCAGATCCTGTATATCACCACTCACACACATCCTCTCTACTCTCATTTTCAACCAGCCCTGATGACTGTACTGGAGCCCCAGTGGCTTCTGTTCTGTGTCTGGAGGATGCAGAATCTTGTGTTCATTCCCAGCTCTTCCTGGAATGCGCCTAGATGGCTGCAAGGCCCAGATAGCCTGCCTTCTGGCTTTCGTTGGCTCCCTACTCAAACCTTACCCGAAAGACCTGCTCTGAATATCTTGGATCAAATACACTTCTTCTCATGGTCACTCTTAAAGTGCTCTCAGTTATTTATTTATTATTCAATGTTATTTATTTATCTGCAAACCCAGAGAGTGATAGAAGAGAGGCAGACAGAAAGAATAGGTGCACCAGGGTCTCCAGCTGCTGCAAATGGCCTCCAGATGCATGCACCATGTTGTGTCTCTGCCTTTATGTGGGTACTGGGGAATCAAACTCAGGTCATTAGGCAAGTGCCTTAACCACTGAGCACCTCACCAGCCCTCTCCTTTATTTTCCTTCTAATAAATTGTGTTTATTTATTGTTTCCATAACCTGTAGTATTTATAAGAAAGATCTACACATAGTGGGTGTTCAATAAACATTTGTTGGGTTAAATAAAAACTGTGGTTGGTTTTGTCTTGTGCATTTGAACTCATGGCTGTCAAACAAGAAACAGTAAAAAGAAAGAACTGGCCGATTCAAGAAACATTTCTTAAATCAATTGTAGATTTCATTTGACTTTTGTTATATGACAACTGAGTGGCTCTTACTAAACCTTTGCTGAAGGACGTCAGGAAAAATCCTAAAACTGAACTCGATATTGCCTACTCTTACAACACAATGACACTAAATCATGTATTATATTTAACATGCATGGAAATTATAGACTGTAGATCCAGTTTAAAATATCTACTACATCATGATTCTTGTAATGGGAGAGACTCTAGAAAATGCCATAGTTTTTATTATTAAAAGGCAAAACAAGGGGCTGGGAAGAGGGCTCAGTGGTTAAAAGTGCTGCTTGCAAAGCCTACTGGCCTTTGTTTGAGTCCCCAGCCACCCACATAAAGCAAAATGAGTAGAGTGATGCATGCGTCTGGGGTTCATTTGCAGTGGCAAGAGACCTTATTTGAGAGAGAGAGAGAGAGAGAGAGAGAGAGAGAGAGAGAGAGAGAGAAGGGGGCATGTCAGGGCCTCCAGAAAAACTCCAGACACATGCACCACCTTGTGCATCTGCCTTACTTGGGTCTTGGGCAATCATCCTTTGGCTTTGCAGACAAGTACCTTAACCATTAAGCCCCCTCCCCAGCTTGGATTTTTATTTATTTTATTTTTAGTGGAAAGACCAACAAACAAAATGTCCAGGAAAAAAAAAAAAGCCAACCTGAGGCTGTTCATGCAAGGCAGTTTGTTTAAAATCTCCAGGAGTAGAAAACTCAGGGAAGCAACTAGAAAGTGTCAAAATAGTACACAGAAATGGCATGAGATAGCCCAGGCAGGAAGTATGCTTTACCTGTCATCAATAATAAAACATTAGCTTTCTCTTACACTTAAGCATCATTACATAGATTCTAAAATTCATATATTTATTAGTCATTTAGAGACTTCAGCCCCTGTTGAATTTATAGCCTCAGAGTAAGCACCCGAGGAAGCAGATGCAGGCAGTTTCTTTAGACTTAAGCTGATTCTGCCTGAGTTTTATTTGGGTGTGCTGTGAAGGAAGAAATTAGGACACTGCCTCATTGCAGAAGATCATCAGGATGATTTGCCCATACCATACCAATGGCTACAGAAAAGTAAGCTCTAGAGCATGTGGGGAAATTGCTCCCTCATATCTTCATATATATATCCAACCGTCCATGCATTCATTGATTCACCTGAAGTAGTAATATGCCTGTAGATTTCTCAGGCCTATTAATGGAGCATATAAACAAAAATGTACTTTGCCCACTAACTTTATTTCCTCTACATACTATTCCCATACTGAGTCTGGCATACAATAGAAACACATGGAGGCTTTGTGAAATAGTGTTTGTTCATCAAATGAATGGATCTAATACTTGCATGTTATGCACCCTCTATTCCAAATAGAAAGGAATTCCAGACTGTGTAGGGGGCAGGCAGGAGTTCAAGGGTGATTGTTTGCTTGCTTTTTTTTTTTTTTTTTTACATTGCAGAAGGATGTGTATGGGGAGGGATGTCAAATAAACACACAAATGCCTACAGGAGTGGATATGAGGAAGAAGAGTGAAGGAGCATAGCCAAAGGAGAGACATGCAGGTACTATGGGATGCAGGGATGCAAAGAGTTTTGACAGGAAACCCAGAATATGAGTGATGAGCCTCAGCGAATTTGGTGGGAGAGAAGTTTGGCCCTTCCCAGACAGCTGGGAACATGTGAGTTTAGTTCAGTGAGCAGCATGGCCGCCAAGACAGTCTACAAAGGGAGAAGGAGAGCCAGCCGGGCTGTAAATGAACACAGTGCAGAGCACAGACTGAGGCTTTGGCTGAACAAAGGGCTCAAAGCAGCCTCATCAAAGATTATACTGGCATATTATTAGTAGGAAAGGTAGCAATACCAATGACCATTTCCATAGACATCTTTTTACTAGTGTTTATGTGTTTGGTTGTTTACATCATTCCTATGCTTACTTGAAATGCAATATATCTCTTATCCAGCCCTGTTCTTAGAATATGGACATTGAGAATTCAACGAGTGTTTGCTGAATGAACACCTGTTTCAGTAGTTATCTGTGGTCTCACATCGTTAGTGTCCATGTGCTACACAGATTAACCAATTAGAGTTCTAGAAAGGAGAAGGGAGGTGGAGATAGGAGAATTTCCCAGAAGCCCAAGAATGGAGAGGAGAACAATGAGAGGCACTGCCTCAAGGAAAGAAGGCAAAACCTTACATGAAAGTTGTTCCCTGACATCCACATGCACACTGGGTCACAGCGGCACTTGTACACACATATGGAAACACACAAACTCACACCATGCACACTCACACCGACTGTAAATAAATTCAAAAAAAAAAAAATAAAGGTGTTTTTCTTTTTCAGATGCAGCCCTTAGCTGCTTGAGGAAGTAGATTTAACAAAAGAATGCACAACTTTCAAGTACTGAAAAAGACATCATTAAGTGAGCTGTCAAACTACTAGATGCTAGTACATAAACTGATGCAAGCAAAGGAAGAGGATGTTTGAGGAAACCATTTAGAAACAAGAACACACAGTCCAGTATGTACTCTGTTTCTGATTTTGGCCAAAGGGGCTTTTGGAGCTAGAAACAGCAAAATAGTTGTTTGATAAAGCTGTTGTTAACACTGCATGGAACACAGATCTGATGCAAGCTTCTAGAATGAGAGCCTGCGCAGTCAGGGATGCATTGTTCGTCCTTATCTGTCCTTTTATCTGGGGCACTCCTACCAGTTGAGTAGAAACTCTTTGCAAGCCTTTTTGACATTTCCTATTGACAGGGGCTTCCATGTCAGCAAGGACAATTATTCATGCCCTTAGGAACACTCTACCACAGATGTTCCAGTACCATTATGATACTTAAAGAAACCATTAAGCTGGAATTTAGAACAAATAAGTACAAAAACAAACATGAACACTTGCCCAAAATAATTCTTTGAAACTCTATGAATTTTTCAGTTTGGAAGAAATCTCAAACAAAAAAGTTACAAACAGCAACAAAAGTTCGGCTCTGCAATGCTGAATGTATTACAGATTATCAGCGAACAAATAAATACACAAGGTGAAAAAGATATAAATACATTGAGATAAGTAAAATGTTAATCTGTGTCGAGTATCAATGAAATCAATAACTGAAACAAACATAATATGCTCATAACTGGTCCTAATTGTTCTATTGCTTTACGCAAACTACAATAAAATTTTTAGTTATGCCAAGAAATGATGGGGGATAAACCCATGTGGTAGAATTTAGGACAAAAATAGAATATCACCTAGAAGGATTTAGGAACATTTGGGAAGGTTTTCGCTGGGATGTGAAGAAGGGAGAAGGACACATGATGAGGATTAAGTATTTCAAACTTGGGTGTGTCATGGTCCCAGTCATGTGGGTAGGGGTATGGATAGACAAAAAGTATTTGAATCTGGCCTTGTTCATTAGGCATTCAGGTAGATGAATCCTGAGCCAGGTGTGGTTGCACACACCTTGGGAGGCAGAGGCAGGAGGACTGCCATGAGGTCAAGGCCACCCTGAAACTACATCAGCCTCAGCTAGAGTGAAACCTTACCTCAAAAAAAAAAAAAAAAAAAGAAAAGAAAAGAAAAGAAAGAAAGAAGGAAAGAAAGAAAGAAAGAAAGAAAGAAAGAAAGAAAGAAAGAAAGAAAGAAAGAAAGAAGAAAGACAAAGAAATATGAGTCGTGAAGCTATTGAGAGGTCTGGGCTACAGGTATAGATCATCAGCATGCTGGTGCAAGCATTGAAAAGAAAATTATGTCACGAAAGACACAGAAAGATAGTCTCAACAATGAAGGAATATCCCCAAACTAGATGTCATAGACAGATCACCGTGGAAGAATAACCATTGGATGTTACTTCCTAACTCCAAATCCACTATTTCTAGAATGAAACAGTTTCACAACCATAGACTTGGAATTCAGATTACAGAGTGACCAAAGGTAACAAAGTAGAATGCATTTGAAGGCTTGTCATGGAGGAAAGAGTGATAAGGTTTCAGTCAGAACCAGGTGCATGGGTAAACTAAGAGCAGTGGAACTCAGAACTCTGTACTTTTGGTTCTATCATTGCTTTAGTACCTGGACAGGGTTAGAGTAGTGACGGGCCAGCAGTGGGCAGGTAGTTACACAACTAAGTGGAGGTCAGTAGGATGGTATGGCAGCAGGTAAAAGGTCAGGAACTGGAAGTTCTGCAACATTTGTATGGAAGCTGCTTTGCCCCCATCTCTCATCTGTTGCGGGGAAGACAATTTTCATAAAAGCTATTGAGCAATAGTAACCATGACATCCCCTCTGTTTTCTTTCCTTCTAAATTATAAAATGAGAGAGTGATAGTGATGAGTCCTGGTACTGCAGCGTGTCTGTTGCTCTAGCCTGGTATCAAATATTAAATCAAACTGGGGGAAAACAGGAAATTGAACAGGAACTCCATAGAGTTCTTGTTTCTCTAACGGCATTGACAAGTCACCACTTCCAAAAGGACCACAAGGCTCGGAGATTATTAACTGTGATGCATGTTATTGCCTACTTTCCTGGTTCTGTCTAAATGAATCCATTGCCTTTCACTGTTCAGGATTTCCAATGAAGGATTCACTGCCAAATCCTTCTTTCTGTAGCATCTGCCCTTAAGTAACTTTTCCCAATAAAAAGCAAGCAAACTATACATTTCCATGACAGAAACGGAGGGAGATTTCTTTGTTGCTGCAGGTTGGCTTCTACCAATGAGACAACAAATTCAGCAGTGTGACACAGTCCTAGAAATCACTCTTTGGAAAGGAAAAGTAAAGAAGGGAGGAGGAGATGGGGGTGGACAGAATAAAAACCTTTTTTTTTTTTACATAGAGTATCTCTGAAAGTTGCTTTACAATTACACTTGTCCTCTCCAAGTTTCTTCTTTCTGCAACAACTGAGCAGCCCAGTTCTCATGGGAAGGAAGCAGATGGCTGAAGACAGTGGTGTCGTAGTCAAGAGACCCCAGCCAGTGTCTATCCCTCCTGAGCACTGGCTTACAGGTACCTTGTCAGCCTACATGGATGTGCTATGAATCTACATTAGGTGCAGGGGGGACGTGCAGCACAAAAATGGAAGAGCCATAGTTTTCTTGAATCTATATCAAGATTGTGTCACTAGTCCTGATTGCGGATGGGAGTGGAATCTACAAGGCTGACCTGAGCTCTTCCTTGGACCATTTCCACTATCAGCATGGCTAGACTGCCACCCTTGTTCCAAGCTCTTCCCAATGTAGATGGTTGACTTCAAGAGACTAAAAATATATTTTAAAACTTGCTTGATGATTCTGTCTATGACAAAAGTCAACCTTTACATTACTTTCTTTGCAAGGTGACTAGAAAGACTGTCACAAAGCATAATCAAATGGCCCACTGACCAAAAGTCCCCACGTCTTCCTTTCTGTATCCTCTCTCTACTGACTCTCACCATCTCTATTCTGTTCTTGGCACCTACATGACTGCTTTTTTTAGACTCAAGAGATGGAAGACATAATGTAATATTTGCCTGTCTGTGCCTGGTTATTTACACTTAACACAATGTCCTGCAGGTCTGTCTTTGTCATCATAAATGATAAGATTTAGAACAATAGGAGAAAGACGTCTGATATTCTCCTGCATGGTAGGCAACTGTAGATAACAACAGAATCCATGACATACTGTGTAGTTGCTTAAAATTAAAAGAATTCTGCATGTTTTCACTGCAAACCAATGAAAAGTGTCTGAGGGAATAGATGTGTTTACCCTTATTTGAATACTATACAATATACATAGGTATTAAGACATCATATAATATCCTATATATGTATAATTTATTTAGTCTTTTAAAGCACAGATATTGAAAAATAATAATAATCATGTGACACCAGAGATAATAATAATGTTTGCTCTTGTAGATTGTTATTTTTTTGAGGGAGGATCTCATTCTAGACCAGGCTGACCTCAAATTCACTATGTAGTGTCAGGTTGGCCTCACAGCAATCCTACATCAGCTTCCAGAATACTGGGAATGAAACAATAACAGAAAAGGCTAGCATTACAAAAACTCTCCCAAAAGATTAAAGACATATTTGCATTTTGTAAAAATCTATATTTATCCACATTGATGCCATACCAAGTGAGTTCTGTAAACAAACATTTAGAAGGAGCTCACTTAAGAAGGAAAAAAATTGACACTTGAAACTTATTTATTTATAAGTAATTTGTAATTTTCAATTGGGAGCTAAAATAGTTATGAAATATAAAAGGAACATTGGATAAAATATTATTACCAAAGTGAAAGACCTGAAATAAGGAAATGGATATGTTTATGTGATAAACTGAATTTAGATTCAGATATAGCAAATTTATAACATAGTTTTAAAAATATTAAAGTTAACTTTAGGAGTTAAAGGTTTTTTTTTTTTTTTATGTTACATGCAACAGCTTTTATACTGTTATGTCTCTAGATGTTCTGTTTTCTGAATCCCCATTTTTTTTTTTGCCTCAGTCATGAAACTCCTTCTAGCAGAACAGAAGACTGACTATGAGCTCTTTCACCTTTTTCCTCATCATTTCTGAGTGATCATGTTTAAATATATGAGGATTAATATAAGTAACTCTGGTACATGATAGTTTATAAATCAGATAAAATAAGGAGGCAATCAGTCTATTTTGTAAATAATTTATTGCAATAGTCCACCAAACTATATATAATGTGTGTCACGTTGTAAGTGTATACATAAAAAGGCCAAAGAAGAGAAAGGCTTAAACCTAAAATATTAGCATTAGTTGGCGAGGAACTATAAAAGAGGTACATGTAAATGGATTCAAATTACCTTGCATCTACATTATTCAGTCTAGTTAAGATTCTTTAACCCTCTACTTAGGAACAGCAGCATTAAATTTACATGTAAGTATAATTAATGAGAGGTCCCACACCTCTGTGTAACACAGAGGTGCTTTGTCAGAAAGCCAGGGGAGGGGAAATAGATCAGGTACTGAGACAGAAATCTGAAGGAAGGCTCAGGAATTTCTACCAGTAGTGGAATTAAGGAAATCAGAGTCAGGCTGCAATGCTCACCTGAGCCTATGTTTTCCTATATCCCACTATATGGAATTAGTGCTACACTGATGAGAAGCTTAGGAAAAAAAAATTTTTCAAATAAGTCACTCTATTTTTTTAATTGTTCTATTTATTTGAGGGAAGGAGGGTGGGTGAGAGAGTGAGAATGGGTGCCTCCAGCCACTGCAAATAAACTCCAGATTCATGTGCCAACTTGTGCATCTGGTTTATGTGGGTCCTGGGGAATGGAACCTAGGTCCTTTGACTTTGCAGGCAGGTGCCTTAACCACTAAGCTATCTTTGCAGTGCAATGTCACTGTTTTATGGCTCAAAATATAGAATTTAAAAGTTATACTAGTAAACAGTAGTAAACATTAGTAGTTACACTAGGAAACTGAAACAAACATTTTTTCCTTCAAGGTAGTTATGTGATGAAGTAGCAACAAGGTTATAACTACTTCAACTCTCATAAGATGCTATTACCCTTTGTTTAAGAAATCTGATCAAAGCCAGGCATGGTGGCTCATGCCATTATTCCCAGCACTTGGTAAGCAGAGGTAGGAGTATCACCCGAGACTTCGAGGCCACCCTGAGACTACATAGTGAATTCCAAGCCAGCCTGAGCTAGAGTGAGACCTTACCTCGAAAATCCAACCCCCCCTCCCCCAAAAAAGAAATCTGATCAAAACTTTGAGAGCTTCAAAGAAATTGGCATTACAATATTACTGACTAAGATGTGATTAATTGGCTTAAGCAAAAACATTTATGTTCAACAAATTTGTGGTGATTTCATTGGTTCTAAAAATCTAGAGAAGAACATGGAAGAAATTGTCCTCCTAGGGGTATGGTTGCTGTTTATGTTGTGTGAAGAAATTTTCCAGATGTAGAATCTAACTGAGGCATAACTCATCACGCTTTGTAATGAATCAGTTGGATCTTACAATTTTCTAAACTAAAACTGTATTATGTGAATTATTTTTCTCATCCTCTGATCATATAGTACTTGATGAATAATTAGAAAATGAATACAGGCCATAGATGTTGTATTCCTAAATTCAACTTTAGTTGACCTTATTGTCCTATTCCTTTTATCTGTAGGAGTCTATTAACCACCTCAGTTATTAACTTCCAAAAAATCACTTACATGTCTGAAAATACAATTATGAATTTTCCTTCAGTGAGTGAATCTGAACATAGAGCAAAAGGGGATATGGATAAACAATCTAATGTAATGATAATTATAGGCAATCTAATAAAAATATGCACATTTGACCACTTCTCTTGGGTGTCCAGACTGGTTTTGAAAAGAAGCTGAGTGTTGAACGCTGGAAACATGTTCACTAAGCCAGCGAAAGGCAAATCCTGCTAGCTTACACCAGCTCAGTAGTCTCCTGGATAAATAAAGAAGACAATAGGATTTTGATATTTAATTGCAATTCTCTTGTTTAGGAAATGGTTGCTCAAATGGACAAATATCATTAAGTTTCCCCCATATTTCCAATAACTCAAGAAAAATCAGTCCAATAGATTTTAGGAAATTTCAGAATGAAGAGTAAAAAGAAACACATATTCAAAAGGTAGCAGAATATCATGACAAATCTTTGGCCCTGATTTTGCTTCAGAAATAAAATTCTAGGGCTGGAGAGATGGCTTAGCGTTTAAGGCACCTGACTCCTAAGCCTAAGAACGCCAGTTCCAATCTCCAGGTCCCACGTTTAGCCAGAAGCAAAGTGATGCAAGGGCAATGCCACACTTGGCCACAAGGGGGCGCGCACATCTAGATTTCGTTCTCAGCAGCTGAGAGGCTGCTGGTGCTCCCATCTCTGTCTTCCTCTCCCGCTCTCGCTGTCTCTCTCTCAAAAATAATAATAATAATAAAATTCCAATAGAAGACAAGCAAAGATTAAAAAAAAAAAAACACCTTGAATGACAAAGCATTTTTCTGCAACATCTTTCTTCCATTTATTTAGTTGCAACCTCTGACAAACATAAATAAAAGAAAGCACATACTAAGAAATGATTTTTGTTTCTTTTCTTTTCTTTTTTTCCTTTTTCTTTTTTTTGGTTTGACGCAGGTTCTATCGTGCAGTGTCCAGGCAAAGTAGCTCACGCTGACCTGGAATTCACTATGTAGTCTCAGGGTGGCCTTGAACTCAGAGATCCACCTTCCTCTGCCTCCCAAGTGTTGGGATTAAAGGTGTGCGCCACCACACCCAGCCTGAAATGTTCTTCTTAGATCACTGTATTACTTTCAAGTCAAATAATTTTGATAGAAAATAATCTTATTGTAAAATTATTAACTGAATGACTGTTTTCAGTTAAACAATAGTGTAATTCCATAGTTGAAACTTTTACAATTCAATATCTGTTCTTGTTGGCACATATTTGTGCATTCTCTGATACTATCTTTCCATTTCTTTTTTTTATTAGGCAATGAACATGTGTTGTCAATGCAAAATATTGACACATGTGACTATGGAAGTATACCTAGTATACTTTTAAAAAGAAAGTCATATTTTCTTGTTGTTTTATATTCATTTTTTGAAATAATTATAAACTTACAGAAAAGTTCAAATATAAGAGAAAACTTTTTTTAATCATTTGAGAATATTTTATACTTAATAATTCAGCCTGTGCTTCTTAAATACAAGGATATTTTCCTACATAATACCAATACAGTTGTAAAGCAGGGAAATTAACAATGACATGTTCATACCCTTGAGCCCTTATTGCTTGCCAAGCTGTTCCCAACATGGCTCAGTAACGGTTTTTTTTAAGGAAATAAGGCCATTGGGTAGCATATGTTGTTTTTTCCTTTGATATGTCTTTGCTTTCAACCTGAAACAGTTCCTGTATCTGTGCTCCACTTTCCTGGATCATGGCACTTTAGAAATTTACAGGTATTTAATACAATGTCCCTTACCTTGAATTTATCTATCTCCTCACAATTAGGTTCAGGGTTTGCATTGCTATTAGGAATGTCACAGAAAAAAATGCTCTTTTCTCCTCATTGTATCTTATTCTGAGGATGTCTATGTGGTTTATCATTGCTAGTTTTTACTTTGATTTCCTGATAAAAGTAAAATTCTTTTGCATTGTAATGTTAGGCTTTGTTTCTTTGTAATTAGAACATAACTTGTGGAGAGATTACTTGATACTAATCAATACCTCATTCTTCATCAAATTCAACTGTTTTAATTCTTAATTTATATTGGTTAAACTCATTTTACATTCTTTCCTAGGATATAATCCACTGATACAGTTATTGCTGATGCTCTGCAGGACCTTTTGTCTATTATCAGCCAACTTTTTTTTTTTTTCTTCAAGAAATGGTCTAAGCACCATGAAACATGTTTTTAGGATAAGTATAGGAAATTGATAGTTCCTAATTCCCAATCCCTCAGGGTGTCTTTGAAATCCCTCTCAGAGTTACAGTCTCTCATCATGCCTACCCACTGACTTCTTGTCCTTAGAGTCTAGGAGAATTTCTCATGTCTGGGGTTATCACTACATATGGGAACACGTGGGAAGGTATCATGAGACTCCACATGGGCAAACAGTGGCTCTAAGTAGTAAAACAGTTCCCTCCACATTTACAGGAAATCATTGGATACTTTTGACATTTTTTTTTTGTTGTTGTTTGGAAGAAGAAATTCTTGTTTCAGTTCCAAGAGTACTCAACAACTATTTAACACATAAGAGCTGAGCATGAGTATTTCTCAGATTTCTCTGTAACTAGCAACTGGACAGTACCAAAGAGTACATACAGTGTGGGTGGGGCGGAGAATTCTTAACAAGAAAGGGAAATATTATAACCAGGGGCATGATGACTTCAGAATTCTGAGCTATTGTTTGGTATGCTTTATGAAAATAATTTGACCCAAATAACCATCTGCTTTTTACAAACTTCTGTGAAAATGATCCAATAACTAAGTCTAACATTCTTTCCATGGTGGTGGAGAACAGGCAATTTTTAAGATATAAGGGATATTGGAGGGCTAATAAGTGAGAGGAAATTTATAAGGATTAGAATGTTGTACTTGACAGGTACCTCCAAAGTGTGCATAGGAGGAAGCCCAGAATGCTGAGGAGTGATGACAGCTGCAAAGGGAAATAAGGAGGAGGAGTTCAGTGGGTTTTGGGTGAAATAAGTCATAACCAGTCATAGCTTGTTTAGGCCTTTTCACATGATCTGGAGATATCTTATGAATCCTCCTAAACCAATGAGGGAAACTGAGTTTTAAGGAGCTTAAAAAATGAATTATAAAACTTTTAATTTTTAAAATGTATCAATAACTACTAATATAAAATGGCTTAGTTTTAGAAATATTGTGTTTGTTTATTTACCTACAGTGATGGCTTTAATCCCTATAATTTTGGAATATTTCCAGACAGCAATAATATAAAATGAAGGTACTCAACTTTTATGAATGGTAGCAAGTCACTATGAGTTATTTCTTTTCATTTAGACATTTTAGAATTTAAGCTCTTATGAGGGACAGTTAGTCCCACCTTCCCTCCCATTCTCCTCTGTCCCATCTCCTCCCCTTTCTTCCTTCCTCCCCCACTCCTTCCCTCCCTCCCTTTCTTCTTCCCTTCCTCTCTTCCTTCTATGTTATTTCCCTTTGCTGGAAGATAAGAGTGCTCAATTAAGATGGATTGAATGATTAATGGTAGAAATTATTATGCAGCAAACACAGGCTCTTATATATATTATAAGATATTCAAGCTCAGCATGGTAGCTCTTGCCTGTAATCCTGGCACTTTATAGGCTGAGGGCTGAGGTCAGAGGATTGCAAAAATTCAAGGCCAGCCTGGGCAACATATTGATTTGCAGGTAACTGTGGGCCATAGTTTGAAATGCTAACTCAAAAAGTACTAAATAACAACAACAACAACAATAATAAAAGATACGCAAAAGAGTACTCTGCTAAAATAATGGATACTGACAGGTAACATTTTTTTATCAACAAACACCTATTAAAACTTTCAAAAATATCCCCAAGGTTTAGAGACTAAAATCCAAGAAAAATGTACCCCAGTGATGGAAAATGTAATTTGCATGTATAGCAGTTAAATCACTTGTCTTGTGGCACTGACAGCATTAACTTGAAAAGCGATGATTGAATGATTTATTTAACTCAAAGCTGCTACTGCGGAAAAGAATGAATAACAATCTCAACTACACAAAAATCCATAAATACCTCTATTCTATTTCAAAAGTTTTAAGGGCACCACTAAATTGCACTACCAACAGCTAAAAACATCAGGAAGATATTATTAATAGAATACAATTTAGGAGATCACTATGATTGAGACCTAAGAATTTAAAAAGTTACAGGAATGGAAAATATAATCTAGATATTATCAGGACCCAAGGACTGTGTGACCATGGAAATATTTTGTTATTATTGGCAACTTCCATAATTATAGACAATAAACCATGATAATTCCCTCCCCCCACTTTCCCCTCCACAACTCCACTCTCTATCATATCCCCTCCCCCTCTCAATAAGTCTCTCTTATTTTGATGTCATCATCTTTTCCTCCTATTATACTGGTCTTGTGTATGGGGTGCCAGGCACTGTGATGTCATGGATATCCAGGCCAAAAAAATAATTTTTTTAAAGATCCTCTTTTTAAAAAAAAATAAATAAGAGCTTTCTGTAGAATTTACTGGGAATAAATATGCCCAAAGCAATGCAAGGTGGTGACAGCTTGTAACCAGACTCACTGATGTGGGATTCCCAATGTATTCACCTGGACCAGGAACTTCCCATTGTAAAGAGACCTCATGCAGATAGGAAAATAGTGCAAATGGCATTAACAGGTGTTCCTCTATTGCTGAAAGAGATAGCAGGTCTTTGAAATAAAAATCAATCACATTGCTTTTTCATGTTAATATACCTCACACATGGGACTTAAGCACTTTCAGACCCATGAAAACACCCATACATATACTTTCTCTTTGTCACTCTATTATTTATTCAATTTGCAAATTTAGGTAACATCAGCTAAGATTGACCTAGACTCTGTAATCAGCAACATAAGGTCACCTGAGAACTTATTAAAATTTAAATGTATGGCCTCCACCTCATACTTCCTCAATCAGGAAGTATGGAATTCAAGCCTGGCAATTTTTTCTTTTCAGTAATCTCTCCAGGCAATCCTGATAAATTCTGAAGTTTAGGAACCACTAGTTTGAACTATACAATATATGTAATCTCCCTTTCATTCATTACCACTGTAATTGCTTTTAAGGGAACTTCATTTTGAAAAGAAGGAATGAGCTATTAAATTTTAGACCATCACCACTAAGAAAATGAAAGGACTCACTAACCTTTAATAATAACAAAGCACTTTCATACAGAAACTGCAAAAGTTCTTACTAAAATGTCCACATTTCACAATGTGCACCATAGCGGCGATATGTTAGCATGAGTAATAGCACCATTAAACAAGTAATAAACAGCTGTAGAGTGTTAATTTATAACATATAAGGGTTTCAATACATCCTGTAATTTATTCCATTAAAGTCCAAATATGGCCAAAACTTGCATGTGTGTACTTGGCAAAGTTTAATATTTATCTGGCCAACAGCTGCTATCTGTTTAATTGCTTAACATTAGGAAATTGGAAAGTGATGTGATTATCTATCTTAAGCCAGATATTAATCAGGATCAAATAAATATAGCTCCTTAGATCTCTGTGGTATCTAATCTATATAAACAACTTGCAGAAAGAACTCATAAATGATTAAAGGCAGACCAGATACATTAGAGCAATCTGCTTCATATGCCAGCACTTAATTTTCTACTCAATTTACTTTTAAAAATGTTGGTGGCCTAAAAACACATCCACGGGACTTAGGTTTTTAAATTGAACTTTCTCTCTTGTGCTTAAGCATGAATAAGCAATCACAATAAATGAAAGGAAAACAAGAGTTATTATAATCCACGGATGTGTGCACATCCTAGGGGTATAGGATCATAACTTAAAGTCACAGAGCCTTCTTCTGCCATGCTCTGAAATTTCATGAACATATGCTAAATAGGTTTTCTTCATTATCTCTATAGAAATTCAAGATGTGACTTATTTTTCCTGAAAAAATCTGCTCCATAAACAAGAATTCTTCCAGCAAAAGAGAACAGGCATGGCCATGGACAGTCCACTTAGAGGGGCTTCTGATCTAGACACTGTCCATCAGCTTGCAGAAAATATTCAGCTTCAGTGGAGGAGACTAGTCTGAAGCACATTTTTGAATGCATACAGGCTAGAGGATACCTGTACGATTTTCTGACTTCTTAAAAAATTAAACTTTCTGGTAAGTGATGTAGAAAAGGTGACAGAGTTGGCAGTGATTCAGACAATCAATGATGAGAAATTGATTCTCACTGAGCTGGGATAATGATTCTGGATTGTGAAAGGAATAAAAAGTGAGGCTATTTCACCACAGCAAGAAGAAAATCAAGTTGTGTGGTATTGAAGTGCCCTCAGTGGATCCTGGCCAGACCAAGTCAGGAGAAAATGCTAATACATAGACAGCAAGGCCATTTTTCCAAGAGAATATTCTGGTTAGAAGTTTTACCTGCCGGGCGTGGTGGCGCACGCCTTTAATCCCAGCATTTGGGAGGCACAGGTAGGAGGATTGCCATGAGTTTGAGGCCACCCTGAGATTACATAGTGAATTCCAGGTCAGCCTGGGCTAGAGTGAGACCCTACCTTGAACAACCGAAAAATGAAAAACCAAAAAGAAAAAAGAAAAAGAAGTTTTACTTACTCCTTAGGGGTTTCCACAATTAATAGAGCATTTCTGACCTCACTGATCATTAACGTACTTCACCCAGGACAGTTAGGTAGATCTAGGGCCAGATACAGGATGCTCAGAAACACAGACAGTTAAACCCAGCATAAGGAGGAATGACGAGGCACAAGACTTTCTGAGGTACAATACAAATTCTTAAATTACCTCCAGAGTAAAGCATAATTGAAATCACACTAAAGAGACAGTTAGGCATCCTCTTTTCACAATCAATTCTGATTCAAATGTTTAGTGTCAAGAAAACTAGAAGGCACAGACAAAATGATGAAAATAAAAAGTGGGCACATTCCACTTTTCAGAAATGATTCCTTTGGACACATTCCTGAAAAGACATTTTGATAAAGCAATGGGAGACCGAATCGCACACATTGCCTTTGGAAACAGTACACTTTCTATTTATACAAGGAACGATACATAACAGGCTTATGCCTTTCACTGTTTGTTTTTCACATCACTGGAACAAAAGGAGCAGGTGTGGCCATCAGAATTTTCTGAATACGGCCCTGGGAGTCAAGGTGTATGTTCAAGTTTCTCATCTCCTAGTGGCTCTATAACCACGCAAATGCCTTCATTTCTGTTTCTTCTCCTGTGAAATAAGTGCAGTGCTTGTGAGTGTTGTTTATTCATGGCACACCTCTGCTTAACACAAGATGAGGATCTGCACGCTGAGGAAGGGAGTGTGCTCACAGTGTAGAAACAACATGGCCGTTGTGTGGCCATGAAGAGGAGGATATAACAATGGTGCATTAAAGCAAGAGGTTCTCTCAGGCAAGGGAACCAGTGGTCAGGAAGGCTTCACGTGAAGGGAATACAGAAGTTTAGTATTTGGGCAAAAAAGCCAGGAGCAGCTAGAGTCAGAAACATTAGTTTTTCAAAAAGGCTGACATAGCAGCAAGCAAAGGGAAAGGTATGATGAGGGCCCATACCAGGTTAACGAAGTCACTGTAAGTCATACTGAAAGGAGTCCATTTTTCCCTTCTGTAGGTGATGTAGCTGCTGAAGGGATTTGCACAGAAGAATCATAGCATCATACTACTTTAGATAGAACTTGGCATAAGACACCCCCTGATTTCTTTAGATGGATGTGACTATAATAACAGTATTGAGTACTTTATCTATACCAGGCACTGCTGTCAGTTCTTTGTGTGTGTGAGTCATTATTTGCCATGGCAGGGCCTTTGAATTAGGGACTCATGATCTCTTTTTACAAATCACACAACCTGAGACAGAAGAGGAGTCACTTATGGTGGATCCAGAGTTGAAGTCATGCAGGTAGGCTGTCTGATTCCAGCACTTGTGTTCTTTCTTACCAAGCAAACCAGCGCGAGAACACCCACTAATCCTGGCTCATTAGAATACATTAAGCCAGTAATTGTTATCTCACAGTGAACTCCCTGCAAAGATATGTGGTGCTGTCCATTAGTTCTGTCTACTTAAAAACCTCACCCCACCTTTTTGGCTTTTGATATGTAAAATCTTTCCTTCTCTAGTCATTTAGGTTTCTCATTTACCCTTCTTCCATTAGTCTACCAATTAAAATTCTGCTATAAAATTATGCCAAACATTTCATTTTTAAATTATTACTATTATTTATTGTGTATGTATGGTATGTATGTTTTTAAATACTGAGCCATTTCCAAAGCCCTATAGGACAAACATCTCTTAACTGAAAATGTCAATACCTAAATAGTAGCTAGTGGCGCATGCCTTTAATCCAAGTACTCTGGAGGTAGAGGTAGGAGGATCACTATGAGTTTGAGGCCACCCTGAGACTACATAGTGAATTCCAAGTCAGCATGGCTAGAGCAAGACCCTACCTCAAAACAACAACAACACAACCTTAAAAAAGAGCCTAAATACTACTTGGTTATTGTTTAAGTCATGGAAAGTTGAAATATGATGTTCTCTAGAGTTTTGGATAGAACATGGATTATAGGAAGGTTCATGGGCCCTGGAAGCCTGTCTCCTCACATTCTTAGCTTGCTGTCTAAGTCAGGATGGCTAAAGTACAGGCTTGACATCAGAGATTTCTCTTTATCTGTATGTCATAGCTGCTTGCTTTACCTGAGATAGTTTTTTTTTTTTAATTTTGGATTTTAATATATTTTTTTTTATTTTTATTTATTTATTTGAGAGAGAGAATTACAGAAATAGACAGGTAGAGAGAAGAGAGAGAATGGGCATGCCAGGGCCTCCAGCCACTGCAAACGAACTCCAGATGCGTATGCCCCCTTGTGCATCTGGCTTACGTGGGTCCTGGAGAATCGAGCCTCAAACCAGGATCCTTAGGCTTCATAGGCAAGCGTTTAACTGCTAAGCCATCTCTCCAGCCCGACCTGAGATAGTTTTTCACAGCGA